>CM077558.1:5000000-10000000 GCA_039657345.1 Stephania japonica | reverse complement strand
TATATACATATAAAAAAACTTATTTTCTTATATTGCATTATACAATACATAATTAGCATGATAAAATATACACTCAAGACACTACTCCAAATTGACTCGCGCCGAACGTGCCTAAATATATTAACATAAACCAACTATTTTGTAGATAGTGGCAAATGGTCGATCCCACAAAGATTAGTAGTCTTTCTAAGGTAAGACAATATAGAAAAGGGAAATTGGGAATTTTAGAGAGAATGTTTGAATACTTTGAAAAAAAAGAAATGATTAAGTGGGAATGAATCTAGGCTTTCAGTTTCACAGACTTCGTCATACAACTTGGGATAATTTCGTTACTCGTTGGTTTATGAAAGAAATGAGACTCAACTATGACCTAGTGCAGCTATAGACCCGATGACGTACTCGGTTCCTCGTTCTTCTTGATCTCGATAGTCAAGGTATGAGCATTGATTACTTCTTTAACCAAACACACAACCAGATCTCTAGTGCTCTCGATCTAATGCGTTGGTCGCATTACTTCGATTCGTGAAGACATTAAACCTAGACAACTGGATCGCTAGCGCTCCCAATTTATCCTAGATCCCTAAAGTACTTGACCAGATGACCAACTATCACAAGTATGAGTCTACCGCATAAGGATAGGCTTTTCAACTTCAATGACTAAGGGTAGTCAATCTAATATGCATGCACAATGCTATATATATAATCAAATCTAACCCTAGAATTAAAAATAGTACCGAAGGAAATAAACCATAGAAGAGAATAAAAAAATAAAATGAATAAATAAACCTCATAATGAAATCCTAAGTTGTAGACTCATCCGATCTACCTTCGACCTAGACGAAGGATATTAGCCAGACATTGTCAAGCCAAAAACCTAGTTTTCTATGAGTTCTCAAGTAAAACGAGAGATAGTCTTGAAATAACACCTATTCCTATTTATAGAAAACCCCAAAGTGGGTTTCAACCTAAAAAGTCCAAAAAAGTAAGAATTTTTTAGTGTATGGGATCCACGTCACACCTGGCGCTGCACCGTTTGGAGGCCATGGCATTCTGGCGACGTGGAGAGTAGTGAGCTTCTGGTCTAAACGCCGCAAGTCACACCGTGGCTTATTTTGTCCACGACGTCACTCATGGCGCGGGATGCTTCTTCAACTTGCAACGTAAATTTGGACCACTTAGAGGCTAAACTTGAAAAGACTTGTGAGACCTGAAAATGTTCAGCTTGGAGTCTACTTTCCAACAAAGAAAATAGAAAGTCATTTGGATTACAAATGTGAGATTTAGAGTCCATAAACACCTAAAATTCTTTACTAACTAATGCCTAAACACACACTTATCAACATCATACTAGCAACTTCATATACTATATTTATAATCTATCAAAAAAATGTGTCAACTGTAGCTATAAGGGGACAAAGGCGGCATAAAAATATATGGGTACTATACGGGGTCTAGGGGGTAGGGGAGTGACCACCCACCCTGCCCACCCTTAGATTCGCCATGCTTTGCGGTGTCACGTTCACACCAAATCAACTAGATTAAATCCATGATCAATTTATAATCTAAAAATTGAATGCCGCTTTCTAAAAGTCGAAAGCCTTAGGAATGCGGTTAGAGATCCAAACACCGGGTGAGAGTGAGTGAGATGGATAATGTTTTCGAGGAGTTATTAAAAAAGTAGTGTTGTTTTTTTTAAAAAAAAATCGTCAAATAGAGATGATTTCTTTTTTTTTTTTGAAAACAGGGATGATTTCTTTAAAATTACAAAAGTAATGTATTGTGGGCTTTAAAAATACATCATTGTGAGTAATGTATAGTATGACGTGGCAGTTTGATTACATGAATGACTCATTTTTAAAAAGAGTTATTTGAACAAAATATTAAGTGTATGGTTAACTTCTTTTGAAAATGAGTAATTCATGTAACTCTACCACAACCATACCCTAAACCCTAAATTAAAAATACTACACATACATTAATCCAAACCACACTAAAACACACATTGGCGTAAGTTCCACACTAAATCGAAGTGCATATAGACGACTCACACACCAATGTGCATTTCGATATGTCCGTATAGCATTCCTCTAACCTAACACTATTTTCATTGAATTCCTCCAATAATTAATTTTTTAAGTACGTAATATGACGAAATTGACATTTTACCTTCACCTTTGCACAGTGTTAGAGAAACATATATCATAAGTAATTCATGATAAAGAAAATGCAAATGACATAATAGTAAAGCCAAATTGAAAAACTCAAAAAATTCCATTGATTGCTTTGAAAGAGATAGTTTAGAGATCTTACAGTTGATTCAGGATTTTCCTCAAATAAGGGAACTAAAAATTGGCTTCATTGTAACTTTAGCACTCGATTGTCTCCATCTCCATCTCCATCTCCATCTCCATCTCCATTTGCATCATATATGAAAATATGCATACAAGTAAGAGAAAAACAAATAGCAGAGAAAACTCGAACAAATATACAAATCCAAGATATTACCATGACATCAAAGAAACTCATATAAATGTATGATGCAATTCTATCAGTGTCGACGTTGCTACTTCGTGAAGCAAACCAGACGTACTCTATTTTGACCTGGATTTCTCCGTGCTTGTACGTCTGGTTGAGTCTGTTAAGATCAACGAGTTGACTGATCTTCTTCCTTGTGTTCACTCGATTAACCTCTACTACCAGTGCTATCAAAGATAGGAGGTTGAACCATTTCGACATACTGGCTTCCTGTATGTGGTTGGGTGAAAAGAACATGAGGTGACATGCCTAATAAGTGCATAAATGAGCCATCTCTACTATATGACATATTGTAATTATAATATGGCAGAGTCAATGGACTTGGCATGTATTGAGGCAATGAATCATGCATTGAATGTGTAGGCAATCTATGGTCTATGTAGGAAGATGATGGCTCGGGCGCATATGGATCAAAATGATAAGGATGAACACTCATGTCCGGTGCCTTAGGTAAAAACATATAAGCTTCAGGTTGTATTGGGGGCAGGCGGCAAATGAGTGTACCCATGAGAAGAAGGACGTGTTGGAGGTGGTGGAGGAGAACGTCTGCTGCCCTCACCCACAGTTTGTGTCCTTATTATTTTTCTTCTCCTCCCTCTATTTGCTAGGCTTCGATCCATTTCTTCATGCTTCTTCTTGAGAAGCTTCATCATCTATTTCCAGTTCAACTACATTTTCATCATTCCATATAGTAGTCCTCTATCGTTGATCCTCATCTAAGATTCTAATGTCTTCATCAAGAGCAGCAATGCCTTGATCGGTCCCTTCATCAATGAACACTCGTTGCAATTGACGCGTAAATGTAGACTGATATACAAAAAATAAGTGTTAGTCAACAATTTAAAATATGACTCATGAGGATAACAACCTAATAGTTTCAAGCTTACCGCGTATTCGCGTAAAGCCCCGTCATGTCCAATGAATCGCCTCCTGATAGATCCGCACCACCTCATGTACTTTTCTTGATCATGTTCCCCTTTTTGTTCCGTTATGGCTATGGTATTACCACGATTTCCCCATAACTTTATAAATATTCTATGATACACTGCCCAATTTGTTGTGTTTTGGGGTTCATGCGCAGCGGAGATTACAAAACAATTTTGACAAAAACCCCAACAGGATTCGAATCTGATTCCATTAAAAACATTTAAACTATGAAAACTTAATCATACCTCAGTAGCAATGTACCTTTTCTGAAGATTAATCGATCTCTAAGGCGCTGCCAACGAGAAACGCCCTCTATCAGCAGTCTACACATGAACGGCGGCCGAGATTTGAAGTGCTAGCTTCGACAGAATACCAAACCTTTTTGTTTCTCTCCAAAACCATCCAGAGCATACCAAAAACTCTAAGTCGTTTCTAAAACGAAAATAGAGTTTCGACCTTTTAATCTTTCATACTTATATTCTAACTCAAAGCATCTATTTATACAACCCTTGTATATAGACGGTTAAGTAAATTACACACATACCCCTACTTAAAGAAGTGTAAGTGTAATACACTACAAGGACGCTTCTGTCATGAATTTTATCATATAAAATTCATTTTTCTGAACCATCTTAAAATCTCGCAAAACCATTCTTAGTGTGCGACCCAATAGGCTCACACAACGTTGGCAGTGTACCAAAACACATTTTGGTATACAAGTCATAAGCGGCCTCTAGCAAGACATTATGACTATCCAAGTTGTATGAATATCAAATCGATACAACCTAATCAATAGTGTATATAACATCCTTTTGTCACACGATATCCTTTTGATCAAACATAAGGCATGGAATTGTCATCCAATATGTTTAATCGTACTAGTCTCGATCTCTAGGTAGACTAAAAACATCCAAGTGACATTGATCAATATCAATTCACTTAGACTAGGCCTTTTAACAGTCTAACACATCGAGGGATCTACTAGATATCTCTCTTTATATGAGAGGGACAAATTCTATCTCGATTACACAACTTCATCACATTGCTCACATAGTAACCAATCACAACCTTTATAATCGTCCAGTTAAAGACAACGTTTGATAATGTCAAATCACTATGTTCCTAATGTTGAAGTCTCTGGTAATCTCAAGTCAGAGGACTGAAAAAATATACCTATCATGAGAAACAACTATGACTTAATCCATGTGATGTTCTCATAGCGGGTCGGTCCAGTACTTTGTTCTCTAACAAGTACTCATGATCTTGATTCGTATTCCTATACGTATGATCATCGTATGATCATCAATCAAGACTCACACTAGTCTTAATTCATTATAGTTCCCAGTATAATAATCAACTAGGGACATTTAGGATATTTCTGTAAATACCCATGGATCTTATTATAATGTAAACATGCAAATCAATTATAATAAACAACAAATGAAATCCTCTATTTTATTAACTAAAATGTATTCATAAAGACTATTAATGGATTGACCTAGGGCACATTTCCCAACACAATTTTCTTACGGATGTCATCTCAATTGGATGCGGTGTAGTTGTGTGTCGAAATCACAGTTAGGTGGCGCGACCTGTGTCAGTCCGAACTGTCTCATTACCCTTTTTGGTCGATGTCACTTGACTATATGGAAACAAATTAAAGGACATGTCGAATGCCAACTCACATGACCTTGAGTACAGAATTGTGGAAGTGACTCGAGGATATCAACATATGGTTTCCAGTCCACGACATTCTCCCACTGCATGTCAAGTGCATCATGATATGATGATAAAACATGTGTAGAAGTCCTAGTAACCGAAAATGCAACTATCCATCTGCATACAAAACAATAAATTAATCATAAATTAAAAAAACGCAATAAATAATTAAAAATAATATGAGAAACATTTTTATTACCAATATTCCAGAGGAACTTTATTGGGCATGTTTACTCCATCACATGTTTGAGTTCGAGCTCTAGGAACAGGCAGGCACCTTGGTGCTATAAATGGAAACCTATCCTAGGCACATATTTGTATAAAAATGTAAGCACTAGCGACCTCGTGCGCACCAGAGTGAGATCCACGACACAACTCCCTGTATAAATAAGCTAAACATGTACTTCCCTAACTATATTGTCTAGCTATTTGAAGGTCCTCGAGTAACGGAATAAACATTAAATGTATATATCGGTTCGACTTGTCAGCGAACACACAACCACCAATAAGTTGTAGAATGTACGAATAAACATAACGTTGAACCGTGTCCTCATTATTGTCATCCTTTATAGGCGGCACATTTTCTTCGAGCCATGAGACACGAACTCTATTCCCAGAAAGGTCTGCATCAGGTCTTGCACTAAGTAGTCTCTCACACACTTCAAGATAATCAGTATCTGTGTTTCCAGTCACAGACATACCATTAATAGGCAACCGAGCTGTATCTCAATGTCTTAGAGTGTAATCATACACTCACCACAACGCATGTGGAATGTATGTCTCTGGACGCCATCTCTCAATAAAAGTGGTATCAAAGTCCAATCAAGTTTGAAAAATCATACGCGTGAAACCCCATAAAAGCCACTAGAATGTAGGTAAGGGAACATTCGAGAAAGATAATTCACCCGTCGATCAACAACACCTCGTCTTCTTCGCACGTGCATCGTTTCATGTACCTTATAATTAAAAAATGTGTCGATATATATATATATATGTATTAAAAGTTTTTGCATAAATATTAGACACATACATGTTAAATGTATATACTTGACCCCTCCAGATTTGCAATGATCTGTGTATAGATTGAAGGCATAGAAGAAAAGGATCAGATAGACTTAGTTCCATTTATGTACTCGCTACAACTGTATGATTAGGAAAATTAGTAGAGTAGTTTTAAAACATTAACAAAGACCTATAAATTACTTGACGTAACATTTCTGAATACTATATAAATATAAATGTTATCAAATTACCAACTGACACCATTTATAAATAAAATACAAATCCCATCATAGGTTTGGATTGGGGGTTGAGCTTTTGTTGGACAATTTTCTTGTTATGTCCCTCAACACGACAAATACCGCATTGGTTCCTCCTAGTAGGGACTCGAGTACGATCTCTATTTGGACATGTCGTTCATCTACGATAAGTCGTTTAATATGCATTATTTAGCATTTTTTTATGTGTGTTTTTATGTCAAAGTCTCCAAAATACCACTAAATTTATACTCATCTCTCACTTTTAGGTGAATCTAAGGTCACAGTAGAATTCGGGGCAGAAAATACTCAAAATGGAGTATTTACTTGCAGTAATTGGATACTGTGGTTTTCTCATAATAGAGTATTTAATTCTGCTACGTGTTATGATTTTATTGGTCAAGCTGCGTCTCATAGGCCTTTTCCACCAATCACGCACCACGTGTCACGCCAGTACGTCACTAACACCTTCCTCAATCAATGAGCTTCCGACACGTCAGCAGAGCACAATTTTTGACCAATCAGAGCATGACAAGTGTCTTGAACTTGCGCAAAATGCCCATATCAATCCCGATGCACAAATCATGCCATTAATCATAAAAACATTCAAATGGGCATAAATCACTCCAACCGTTACAAAGATACATCTATAAATTGGGGTTGAGAGATTAATAGAGGCATCCTTGGTTCGGAGAAGAACATACAGAGGTGACAAACATATTATTTTAGGATTGTATTTTTTTGTCTTTCTTCAATAAAAAGAGCGTGGTGTATTACTTCAATTATGTCCAGCTAATCCTTCGGGGATTCAAGCTGGAGACCAATCGCAGCTATTCTATGACTTTCTAACCGCTGTAAGATCTATTTATTCTTCAATTTCACTGATTGATTGTTGTTTTCTAGTTTCTTTGGTATTGTTCTTAATATTATGGTCAATTACTTGATTGATGTGAAGGGCCCTCGCATTAGTTGTAGTTTGAGACCTATCGCCATCGAGTCAAATGCATACGTAATCGTGCAAAAGACTCATATTTGTGGCAAATGGTCGCTCTGGTTGCGTTAATCCCCTCACAGAGTTTTAGACCATGTATCTTAGAAACATAGGTTGAATTGGACACACTTGTTGTACCGGTTATCTAGGTGTAGTGTTCTCATGAATCATGAATTAGAGCGGTCATCATGTTGAACCCAAGGTACGTGCCTAGGGTTATGTGAATTGACTAGGGTAATAGTTAGAGGTCTTACCCTAACTATCGGTAATAGGAGAACGAGGAATTCACATCTTACGTGATTCTATAGCTACACTAGAACACGACATTCAATCTATCTTTATTTAGGTCAATAATTAGTGTATTTGTCATAGGATAGTCATGTGAAGTTGATGGTTTGGATCATTTTTCTTATTGAATTCTCTACTTGATTATCCTTGCTTGCTAACTTTCTTATCTTCTCTTAATCTAATTCATTCTTAAAACTCTCGATTTTACTTTTCTGCACCTCCTAAAGGAGTAACTTGGTTCTTGTGGTACGACCCCGTCTTTACTGCTACTACAAATCCATTGTAGGATTCGGTATATATCAACGGGATATATATTTGGCACGTTCGATGCATGACCAAATTTTGGCGCCGTTGCCGGGGACCAAGTCCCTTTCCTTTAGGATTTCTTTTATTTTTATTTTTTTATATTTTTTATGCACCAGAGTTTGACTCGGTCTAACCCCACATGACCACTTCTACCTTTCGATCCAGAGATCGAGCGAACTCGCAAGCGCCTTGAACAAGAGTCTAGGAGTCAACAAGCCTCGAGCTCGTCTAATCCTTTCCCATCAATGGATAATAGAGATCCACCCCCTGATGATCGTCTTCACGATGATCGTCCACGTGCTGATTACCTTCATGGTAATAATCCACCCTTAGACGACCCACCTCGAGGTGGCTATCGACTTGTTCATGCACCTGCCACAGTTCCTGATGCACGGCCAGATCATCCCCTCACACATGGGGAAGCGTCTCTGAATGTGCAACACCTTCTTGCACAACATCCGTTGTGCATTACCTATCCTCTAGATACGGGGACCTTCGAGTTGTGGTCTAGCTTCATTAACCTTTTGCCGACCTTCTACGAAAAACTTGGTGAAGACCCCATATCCTTCATCAAGGAGTTTCAATAGAACTGCGATTCGTTGAAACCTTCGAATGCCAATAGGGAAACTGTCATGCTTAGATCATTTCCTTTTGTTCTTAAGGATAAAGCCAAGGATTGGCTTTACTATCTCCCTCCCGAATCTATCCACACTTGGGCCGATATGGTGTCTATCTTCACAGATCACTACTTCTCCAGTTCACGAGCTTCACAGATTATCCAACAAATTTTTGGCATTTCTATGGATGATGATGAGCCCCTCTACCAGTATTGGGAGCGCTACCGGCGATTACTTGCTAGTTGCCCCCAACATAACCAGACTGACATTAGCATTTCCCGTTACTACTATGATGGTTTGACTTACGAGGAACTGAGAAATGTTGATAATGTGTGTGGGGTCACATCATGAATAGAACAGCTCGTCAGATGATGGAGCTTTACGAGATTATGGCCAATCAATCTTGATATTACGGGGCAAAGCGGGGTAAGTCTAGTCAGAGTAGTTCTGATGGAGGAAGTTCTAACTTTGCCATTGAGAAACTAACGAACTTGGTGGAACGTCTTATTACCCACCAGTCACCGCAGCATGTTAAGGCTTGCGACGTTTGTTTAGCTACTGCGCATACTACTGATGCGTGTCCTACACTCTTTGAGAACTTGCCACAGGTTAATGCTTTGAGTAATCAGTTCCATGGAAACACTAGGGGTCGATATGGTAACATGTACAATCAGGACACACGGAACCACCCAAACCTCAGCTACAACCCACGCAACAGAAATTACTAGAGTTTCATGCCAAGGGAGCAACTATTGCCAGAATCTTCTAACACCTCTTCTTTCGAGGATTTTATGAAAAATCCCTTTGCTCAGCATAAACAAGAGATAGATCGTCAAAAGTAGGACACTGATTGCCTGATTAAACATCTTGAGACTCAATTGAGTCAAATGGCACAATAATTGGCAAGACGGAACGAGTCTAGATGGTTGCCCTCGCAACCGCATCCCAACCCAAATGCTAACGCTAGTGCGATCACTCTTAGGAATGGAAGAGAGTTAGAAAAGCCTCGAACCAGGAGTCAGATCTTAAAAGCCAATAAGGAAGAACATGAGCTTGAAGTACTTCCGTCTCGTTCTAAAAAAAAAAAAAAAAAAAAAAAAAAAAAAAAAAAAAAAAAAAAAAAAAAAACACATTCCTTCACTGTGAGACCTCCTTTCCCTCAACGCTTAATCTTGAATAAGAAAAAAGAGGAAGAGAAGGAAATCTTAGAAACCTTCCGAAAAGTGAAAATCAATATTCCGCTTTTGGATGCTCTGAAGCAAGTACCACGTTATACGAAATTCCTTAAAGAACTGTGCACTAACAAATGGGGGAATCTGTCACTTCTATCCTCCAGAAAAAGTTGCCTCCCAAATGTAAAGACCCCGGGATGTTCTCGATGCCTTGCATAATTGGGAACGTGAGCATAGAGAAGGCCATGTGTGACCTGGGTGCTTCAATTAATGTTATGCCTTTGTCTATCTACGAGAATCTAAAGGCAGGCCCACTCCACGAGACTGGTATCATCATACAATTGGCTGACCATTCGGTAGTGAGACCAGAGGGTGTTCTTGAAGATGTCTTGGTTCGTGTAAACAAGCTTGTGTTTCCTGCTGACTTCTATGTCATAGACATGAGAGAGGAATCGTTCCTGCATTCATCCTCGGTGTTGTTGGGGAGGCCATTTCTTAAAACGATGAGAGCAAAAATTGACGTTCATGATGGCTCTTTGACTATGGAATTCGATGGCGAGGTAATCAAATTTAACATATATGACGCCATGCGATTCCCTAGTGATGTCTCCTCAGTTGTTTGTTGTCTAGATTTTGTGGACTCACTTGTTGATGTTGCATCTGTTACGAGGGAGTCTGATGAGTTGTGCATGGTGTTAGAGCATCATCTTAACACCACTTCTTTAGATGAGGGTACCTTCATCCTCGATACTGTGGTCAAAGAGATTTGTCATGAGTTGGATTCCGTCCAACTCATGTCCCCCACTGCTTGCTATGTGGAGTTGCACTACACTAACTCCACTATTCTACCCTCTTTGGTTAAAGCACCTACATTGGAGCTTAAACTTTTTCCTAAGCACTTGAAGTATATGTTCTTGGGCGAGAATGACACACTCCCGGTAATTATCTCGGCCAAGCTATCTTCATTAGAGGAAGAGAAACTCATTCGAGTTCTCCGGGAATTTAAGGAAGCAATTGGGTGGACCATCGCGGATATCAAGGGTCTAAGCCTCTCCACATGCATGCATCATATACATATGGAGGAAGGGGCCAAACCTTCGAGAGAAGCCCAGAGGAGGCTCAATTCGCCAATGATGGACGTCGTGAAGAAGAAAATCCTAAAACTCCTTGACACTGGCATGATATACCCTATCTCTTACAGTAAATGGGTAAGCCCAGTGCAAGTAGTACCTAAGAAAACAGGCGTCACTGTTGTCACCAACTCTCAGGGAGAGCTAGTCCCAGCCCGTATCCAAAGCGGATGGTCGGTATACATTGATTACAGGAAGCTTAACACTTCTACACGTAAGGACCACTTCCCTCTGCCCTTTATTGATCAAATGCTTGAGAGATTGGCTGGCAGATCACACCACTATTGTCTTGATGGTTACTCAGGGTTCCACCAGGTGCCTATGGCTCCCGAGGACCAGGAAAAGACAACATTTACATGTCTATTTAGCACTTTTGCTGACCGACGCATGCCCTTCGGGTTATGCAATGCACCAGCAACTTTTCAAAGGTGCATGATCAGTATCTTCTCATATTTTTTCGAGCATTTCATTGAGGTATTCATGGACGATTTCACCGTTTACGGTGATTCATTCGATGAATTTCTCAACAATCTGATAAAGGTACTCAGCAGATGTGTCGAGAAGAATCTCGTCCTAAATTACGAGAAATGTCACTTCATGGTCGATCAGGGCTTAATTCTAAGACACATTAATTCTTCTAAGGGGTGGAAGTCGATCCAGCTAAGGTCGACGTCATTCGTAAGCTACCGTACCCACCAATAAAGACGTGCCTTTTGCATTCGATAAAGCAAGCATGAGTGCTTTTGAAACACTCGAGTCTTCCCTCACCTCTACTTCGGTAATTCAGGCTCCCAATTGGGAGCTTCCTTTCGAGATTATGTGCGATGCCAGCAACTATGCTATTGGTGTTGTGCTTGGGCAACGCGTTGGGAAAGCTTCTCATGTCATCTACTATACTTCCCAAACTCTGGATGATGCACATGTTAACTACACTACGACCGAGAAAGAGCTTTTAGTCGTTATTTTCGCACTCGAGAAATTTCATTCGTACCTACTTGCCACAAAAGTGACAGTTTATTCAGATAACGCAACATTGAGATATCTTATGGCGAAGAAGGATGCGAAGCCTCATCTCATCAAATGGATACTCCTGCTCCAGGAGTTTGACATCACCATTAAAGACAAAAGTGGTGCAGAGAACCTTGTTGCAGACCACCTCAGCCAACGCTGGGCGAAGTTGGATTAAGTCGAGCCAACGACGTTAACCAAAGGCACTATTGGGAGGCAGCCCAAATTCTCATTTCTTTTGCTTTATTGACTTATTTCTTAGCTCTTTTATTCGAGTCTCTTTGTTTTCCCCTTACTCACCACTTCTCTTGCAGGTTTGAGTCGTCACAGTGTCGTTCTTTCATGAGTGGACGCTCAGAGTATCAGGTTCTTTTGATTGGAGACTTAAACATTTTGCATTTGTATCATGTCATTCTATTTCTTTGTGGATTGTCACCTTCCCGCTTATTTTAAAAACCTTGAGGACAAGGTTTGAAATAAGTTTGGAGGTGATTTTAAGGATTGTGGACTACTTTCAATTGGTTGGTATGGAATTTGCGCAAGACATCAGGTGTAATAGTTATATTTCTTTTTTCGAGTATTGTGTATTCCATGGGATGGTATGTATGGTTGTGTTTCTCTTTTTCTTGTCACATTCTTATTATTTTGCATCTTCATGCATTTTGTGACATCTCATGTAGTATGTTATCTAGGATCATGCTATTTAATATTGTTTATGTTGCATATGTTAGATGCATTTAGGATCATTTAGCTTAGGACATTTAGAGCTGCCTAAAACCTTGTTAAATGCCTTTGGTTATGGATGAGTTGCATAAGCCGTTTTCGAGACTTGATATTTTTTTGAGGTTTTAGAGGCATCTTCAATTTGGTACGGTGTCCGGTGTTGTTGAGATCACATAATAGGAGGCTGGACCTTTGTTTGGGCCTTGTACTAGATACCAAAAAGGGTAGACGGTCAAACTTTTGCCAAGTTTGATTTCAAGGGTACTAGAACGATGGTGACACCTACTTGAGGTATATTTCTTATGATCGAACAACCATTGAGGGAGTGATTTAGGCCGTCTTTGATATAACCCTTAGCCTCTAGCCTACCTAATGCGATTACTCTAGTTAACCCCCTCGAGCCAACCAAACTTTAACTTCCTTCAACCTAACACAAAACCCACACCCTTAGCCTTATACTATCCTTAACCAATTGGAAGCTTGGCTTAGACTTGAAATCCTTAAAAAGAGACATGAAAAAAAAAAAGATTGAAGCGTTGTTTATATACCCAAAATAAGGGAAAATTATTCATGATAAAAAAAATCAAGTCATGAATAGAGAGTCCCACCTAAAACGGTATCCGCAGGAAATAGAGCAGGGAGCCGGGTGGTTGGAAAAAGGTGAGGATTACACATAATCCAAAGAAAAATCAGTTAAGTGCATTTGTAATCCTTCATGTTCTCTTATAACTTATCTTTTGAGAGTCTAAGTTTTCAGCTTTCCAATGC
The DNA here is from genome assembly GCA_039657345.1 of Stephania japonica. NCBI lineage: Eukaryota > Viridiplantae > Streptophyta > Magnoliopsida > Ranunculales > Menispermaceae > Stephania > Stephania japonica. The sequence continues at coordinate 9,986,560 of CM077558.1, read as the reverse complement.
TTCAAATTCCCTTATATCTTTTCTTTGTACCCCACCCCGGCCAAGCTATAACCCATGAAAGTCTTAATGACCCTCCTTGGTGTTAGATCCACACTAGTGGAAAGTATGGTTGCATTTCTCGCCTATGGTACACTTAAAAGTGTTGATGCGCTATCATGAAGAGATCATTCTTGTGCGCTTTCGTGAATTGACCTAGAAAACCTTTGAGTAGTTGATGGTCTTGGTTTAGGCAGGATCTAGTTTCTGAAAAGCGTGATTTCTATCAATATCCGCATTCCAATGCTGAACAAATCATAATTCCAGGCTTCATTGAAAAGTTAGTCGATTTAGTGGCGATATAAACTAAAGGTAACTCCATTTAACTTGGAATTGGGCATAAGATTAGTTAAGCATGTCTTTCATCATGCTAGGTTAGTATTGAGTCATTGGAGTATTAGGAGTCTTAGTTTGCATTTTAGGATTGTGTATCATCTACTTCTTTGCTCGAGACGTGCAAAGTCCTAAGTTTTGGGGTATTTGATAAGTCGTTTAATATGCATTATTTACCATTTGTTTATGTGAGTTTTTATGTCAAAGTCTCCAAAATACCACTAAATTTATACTCATCTCTCACTTTTAGGTGAATCTGAGGTCACGGTTAAATTCGGGCCAGAAAAATACTCAAAATAGAGTATTTACTTGCAGTAATAGGATGCTGGGGTTTTCTCGTAATAGAGTATTTAATTCTGCCACGTGTTATGATTTTATTGGTCAAGCTGCATCTCATAGGCCTTTTTCACCAATCACGCATCACGTGTCGCGCCAGCACGTCACCAACACCTTCCTCAATCAATGAGCTTCTGACATGTCAGCATAGCACAATTTTTGATCAATCAGAGCATGACAAGTGTCTTGAACCTGCACAAAATGCCCAAATCAATCCCGATGCACAAATCATGCCATTAATCATTAAAACATTCAAATGGGCATAAATCACTCCAACCGTTACAAAGATACATCTATAAATTGGGGTTGAGAGATTAATAGAGGCATCCTTGGTTCGGAGAAGAACATACGGAGGCGACAAACATATTATTTTAGGGTTTTTGTATTTTTTTTGTCTTTCTTCAATAAAAAGAGCGTAGTGTATTACTTCAATTATGTCTGGCTAATCCTTCGGGGATTCAAAGCGGAGACCTATTCTATGACTTTCTAACCGCTGTAAGATCTATTTATTCTTCAATTTCACTGATTGATTGTTGTTTTCTAGTTTCTTTGGTATTGTTCTTAATATTATGGTCGATTACTTGATTGATGTGAAGGGCCCTCGCATTAGTTGTAGTTTGAGACCTATCGCCATCGAGTTGAATGCATACGTAATCGTGCAAAAGACTCATATTTGTGGCAAATGGTCGCTCTGGTTGCGTTAATCCCTTCATAGAGTTTTAGACAATGTATCTTAGAAACATAGGTTGAATCGGACACGCTTATTGTACTGGTTATCTAGGTGTAGTGTTCTCATGAATCATGAATTAGAGCGGTCATCATGTTGAACCCAAGGTACGTGCCTAGGGTTATGTGAATTGACTAGGGTAATAGTTAGAGGTCTTACCCTAACTATCAGTAATAGGAGAACGAGAAATTCACGTCTTACGGGATTCTATAGCTACACTAGAATACGACATTCAATCTATCTTTATTTAGGTCAATAATTAGTGTATTTGTCATAGGATAGTCGTGTGAAGTTGATGGTTTGGATCATTTTTCTTATTGAATTCTCTACTTGATTATCCTTGCTTGCTAACTTTCTTATCTTCTCTTAATCTAATTCATTCTTAAAACTCTCGATTTTCCTTTTCCGCACCTCCTAAAGGAATAACTTGGTTCTTGTGGTTTGACCCCGTCTTTATTGCTACTACAAATCCATTGTAGGATCCGATATATATCAACGGGATATATATTTGGCACGTTCGACGCGTGACCAATCTATGTCCTTCTTGATGACATATGCCACATCGCAAGGTCCTCGAAACATTAGGAAGATCCATCTCATTTTGCCTTTATGTTCCTTTTGGTCTTCTTGTCCACGCCTACACTTTGTATCTGGTAGAATCTTCGTCGCAAAAGTCGATCAATTTTTCTCATCGGGGATGGCTTTGAATTGAGAGGAGTAGCATTGTGCGTACAAATCCATCCTGTAGTATGGCTCAATAAATTATGTATAATCAAGTCAAATAAGGGTACATGCAGCTAACACGTGTGAGCAAGGGAAACTAAACGATTGTCATTTATTGCAATTGTAATACCAGTTCTTCAGGATAACAATTTGTGTATTATTGCTTTTTATGCATGCGATCTTAATGACGTCTAGTGAGCACCTTAAACTCACCATTGTCTCGGTTTATTAATTTGATGTAATGTCTCCTTGCAGATTATTCATAATGTGTAACTTTAACCATGGCATATTTTGTGTAATAAAGCCTATGCAAGATGGCTTCATTGATCTATTGTTTGCATCAGTTAATATATGTCACCAACCTGTAGTAAATCATTTGAACCATTGATGTTATTGGTAAGAATTGTGCCCCTTTCAATACACCGTTAAAAAATTCTGTAAGATAATGTCGTGTCAGTAATATCAACACAGTGATAAAAAAACTATTGGATAACAAACAAAACTAGTATCAATTACATGTCAACCCCATTAAAATTCATCCATTCATTCACGTGATTGAGTTCATAGTTCCTTGGGAATGACATTCACATATTGAAGACATTGAGGAGTTCCTGAGGACAAATAAGAAAAATGCTCCATGCATGCATCAAATTTTCTCACTTTATGTTGACTAGTAGCTCGAGAAAGGATATTCTTCAACGATTTATTTTGAAATTTGTGTTAAAATTATTGGCCAAGTGTTGAATAACGGTTCCTCTTGGTGGGAAAAAATCATTTGTTAGTATGTTAACAGTCTCGAGAATGCCAGAGTGACGGTCAGAAATAATGCAAATACCATCTCTATCGGTCACGTGTATGCGCAACATCCTCAAAAACCACCCCCACGAGTCTGTTGATTCATTTTCTACAACTGCAAATGTAACTGGAAGTAGGTGTCCATTAACATCAACATATATGACAATCATTAGGTTGCCACAATATTTTCCATACAAGAACGTCGCGTCAATTTGTAGAAGAGGCTTACGATGCTTGAACCCTTCAATTGATGCTTCGAATGCGAAGAACATACGATGGAATTGAGGATGTTCTGCCCTAATCTCATCTATTTTCCACTGTTTATTTGGCCACTCAATCTTTGTCCTTTGGCTCTTATTCTGTACAATCGCTAGCCATCTTGGTAACCTAGCATACGACGCGTCCCAATATCCGAATGCATTTACAACTGCTTTCTTTTTGGCATCCCACATTCACTTGTAAGAAACTTCATGTCCATATTTTAGCTCAATCATTTCTACCAAGGCCTTGATAGTAATTGTCTGATCTATCTGGACAACGTTATGTATCTCACGTGCAACCATGTTAGCATCGAGTTGGGTATGAACTCATTCTATAATGAGATTTATACAGCTATGCAGCTCGTCTAATTGAGTGATCTCCCACAATTGTTTCTTCTTTTGCAAACAAGCACGGAGACGCCATATGCACCTAGCTTTCGGCGCACTTCTGCACTTTACCACCTACAAGGTTGTAGTTGACTCCATAACATGGTATTGACAATGTTTATTAACATGTCATACTTTGATGGCATGATGCAAGTCTTTCTTGTTGTCAAAGCACATTCCTCTTTCCAAATTTAAATTAGGCGTGTCCCATTCATTCGAATGATGAGAATGTTGGGTTGCAGTAGAATTAGTCATTTCCCAATCAATTTCATTATACATCGATAATGGTTGATAAACTTCTTCATCGCTTACTTCTTCCATGCACTCCTCATCGTCAATAGCAAATTGCTTATCATCTTGCAAGTTTTTCGCCCCTGGAGGTTCATAGGTTAGGTCGTATGTAATAACATTTATATTTTCCTAATCAATAGATGGCACAACATCCTCGAGGGGACTTATGTCCTCATCGATGTCGTTGTCGTCGTCCTTGCTAGGGTCATCACTGGGGACACTAATATCACCATCAATTGAAGTAACAAATCTATTTTGCATGACATCAGCTATACGTGATTGCATATGTAATCTTTCCATCATTGATGTAGGACATGTCATGCCGACATTTTTTTCTACCACTTGTGAATGCATAATAGAGTTTTGAAAATGCTCGATTAGCTCGAAGGTTAAATAAATCTCTACCTTCGTTGATAATGGTAGATTCGATATTGTTGACCACATCAACTCGAAGTGAGTCTCATCTTGCAACGACATAGGGATAAAATATTGTGAACCTGATGGATGGGTTATTACGTGACAATACGTCATCGTAATGAGAGTCTCAGTGGATGACATACCAAACACATTATACACGTGATCCATCAACTCATGTTTACTCGTTCCAAACTTAAGAATCAGGATCATTGATGGGGGGTGTGATGTACTCGATGCCTTGCGAAACCTTAACAATTTCTCCGTATGCAAAGAATTGAAACGCGACGTTCCTGCGTTTCATGACCTACATAATTTACCGCATTGATAATGTAAAAAAAATTACACATATATCAAGCCAAAAAATGATAAAAATGGGGATTTGAGCCGCGATCAAACTTTTGAAAAATCCTCATCAAAGATTATTCTTGTTCCTATATCAAAATGGAGCATTTTATAGTAATTTCTCAAAATGAGTTGAATTTTATCCTAGGGTTGTTCGAGGAGCCTCTTGGAAAAGGAACGAGTCATTTGTAAGGAACTTAGTGTCAACTGAGTATTCAATTTTCTTAGAGTCTCATATTGGGAAAGGGAACGAGTCCCTTCTAAGGAACTTAACTTAGATTTAGATTTATATATAGAGAAAGTCAAGTGTAATGAAAAATGTAAGCAAGGTTTGGGGATACATTTAATTTTCAAATATATTTGGAGTCTTCTTATCTTTTTTTTAGGTATTAAAATATACATATCATATTCAATTTCCATTTTTTTTTACTCTTTTTTTCTTATTCATTTGCAATTCAATATGATGGATCCGGCCAAATAGATTCATATTGAATCTAGCAATGTTTATATTGGTTGAAATGGATATATAAGTTATGTTATACTGTTGAATAATAAACTTTCAATTATTCTGAATAAAAAGGATTACATTTTTTTTATCACTCAATTGTTGCCTCTATTTTTAATTTTTGAAAAATATTTTATACAAGCAATAGCTATGCCAATCACTACTAAAAATTAGTTTTTCAATAGCTTTAGATTTATTCCACCATTCTTGAAATGCAATAAAAGAAGGGCATTACTTAAAAATAAAATAAAATAAATAAAAGACATATATTTTCCTTTAAATGGTCTTAATGGGGTTTAACTTTTGTAACATTTTGTTAACTACAATGTTAAGCTGTAACATCCTTTGGTAGTCATTTTTAAAAGCAATTAGTAGTTACGTTAACTAAAAGTAATGAATAGTTAACCTATAACTTTTCTTAAAAGCTATGAAAGACATGTCACAACATAGGTAAAAAAAGCAATTAAATTGATGTCACAACGTTTTTCACAAGTTATGAAAAATATTCTTTCTAGTTGTGAATTCTAATATTTTCTTTTTATTAAAAAAGTTATTTTTTAAAGCTCAAAATAATTTAAAACACAGTTAAATTACACATACCATGTAATAAACATATGCAACTTAATCACATTTTCTTAAAAAAACTATGCAATTACACAATATAAATAATAAATAAATAAATAAAATTTAGTTCTTACTATTTCCCTCATATTTTGTTCTTCAATTTAATATTCTCTAACCTAAAAAAATTAATATTCTTTGTAAAAAAAATAAAGTTAGTTATTTTATTCAAATGAAAACTAAATAACTAAAAAAATATTCTTAAAAAAAACCTGCACCTTAACAACCACTGGTTTTCAATCCGCCATCGATCTTGTAGATTCTACTTCAACTCAACTCTCTCACAAACCCTACTCCCTTCTCCCCACGCCCCCCAACACCCAACTCTCTCTAAATAAACCAAACTTACCACACACACACACACACTCTCTCTCTCTCTCTCTCTCTCTCTCTCTCTCTCTCTCTCTCTCTCTCTCTCCCTAGCTCTCCCTCTCTCCCTGCTCTTACCCCGTCGCCTCTCTCTCTCTCTCTCCCTCGCTCTCCCCCGCTGCTACCTCTTTCTCGGCTCTCCCTGCTCTCGCTCTCCCTGATGACTCTGCCTATCGGCTCTCGTTGCTTCACTGTTGCTGCCTGTCTCTCCCTCTCTTGCTACTGCCTCTCTCGATCTCCTCTCTCGCACTCCCTGCTCTCACATCTCACTTTCTCTCCCTTCCCTTTTCTCAAACCAGACTCTCTCTCTCTCCCCCTACCTTGATCGATTGTCCCCTTCTCTCCCTCTTTTAAATTTCCAACCAACACCATTAAAGTCATCTCACCATCCCCAACAAACATTCAACCCCCCATTGAAGACCCTATCGATCCATAGGGAACTTTGCCAGATAATATATTCTCTGTGAGGTTGGACATGGATCACGAATTGCGCATTTAGTAAATGCGCAATTCGTGATCCACGTGGCATCCACATCACACACATCACACAAATAATGCCTTTTCTGAAGATGATATTCGTGTGTTGAGTGTTCGGCCCATGTCACACGAATTACGTAGTTTGGAAACTCGCAATTTGTGTGGTGGTGTGTTTACGCCAATCACACGAATAGCACATATGGAAAAGACACTATTCGTGTGATCCACTCCTAAATGTCCACGTGACGTGTCACGTGGAGGTCCATGTCACACAAATAGCGCCTTTCCAAAAAGGCGCTATTTGTGTGATTCACACATCTCTCACGCGAGTCGTTGTTTCCTTCTCTAATTTTGCCTTTTCAAAAGACAGAATACCTTAGTTGGACAATAAAAAGAAAACTCATTGTACTTTATGGATTTGAAAGTAAATTAGCTGCACGGATGTAAAAAAATTCTATTTTTGAGTAGCAAGATTCTCACTTGACCCTTCTTCCATCGAAGCGCTAAAGGGTGGTCAATGCAATGCTTCACTGTGGAGAAATAATACACGGCATGCAAATGCAAAGTACTCGTATACCAAAATAAAGATGAAAATGTAAAGTACTCTCATATCAAAAATTGAGCCTATTTTGCATGACATCAAGAAGTTGAAAGGAGAGGGCCTTTGAATTTGGTTATGTTCCTAAAATTTAGATTAATGTCTTTTTTTTCTAATAGGAACTAGATTTTATTTTACTATATACAACACATAACTGTACATGATGAGAAATAATGTGTTTCTTGTAAAATAAAATAGAAGAAAACCCTATCAGTGTAGTAGGGGAAAAACGCGTCACAATCTAGTAGCATTAGCTACTCATTCGAAATATTGTATATGGTTTTCACCCAACCTCCTGGATTTGGAATCCTATAATGAACTGTGATTAATTGTATCATTTGAATAAATTAATGCGATGTCTCATTTGACAATTATTGTGTTCTTAAAAAAATCTAATATTAGTATATGTTACTAATTCAAAACGAAAATGTTAGTGTGACATCCTTTACTTAGCTACAACCTTTTGCTGCAATGTTGTTGAGGTCCATTAAATTTTGCATCGATATGTGTGACGACAGTTCTTTTTATGAATGTCTAAGATACCTTAACAAACGTAAAGCAAAAGGATGTTATTATATAATTGTCCAACTTATTCAAAAACTAGTCGATTTTCGCACTCTGCGCAGGAGTTATTAAAACTTTAAGAGAGTTAATAAATTAATTTACATGAATATACTGTAATATGTTTTACAATTAAAATTACAATTCACAATAATCAACCCATATTTCTTAGGAAAAATATACGATAGAGGGTAAAAATATATTTACTTATAAATCACGCACATAGCAAACATCCTGAACAATCCTCACAATAACGAACATAAAGATGTGAAGTTGTTGATCGTATTGCAAGATCTTTGTTACGTTTTGGAGTGTCATATGGCTTAACAATCGCCACAACATTGCATTCGTGTGTGAAAAACTTTGAGAGAGGTACTTGATGTTGCCAGAACTGCCGTACTTGTGAACCTATGATCTATATATAAAGAGAATATTAATGATCTGTATAAATGATATTGCAGTAACCAAAGGGATGGTGTAAGATTCGAAATAGAGATTAAATGCATTCAAACAACCCTTCATTAACCAAGAAAATAATTTAAATACACTTAATTGTGATTTCGTTGCCCCAAAAAAATGGGGGAATGAATATATTCTTGTTTAGGCCATTTAATTCAATAGCGATTTCTTCAATTGAATGCCATATAATAACACAGAGACAAAAAACTTGATAATTCTTTTGCAGTGTTTAAGATCATAATATCGCATCCATTTAATGTCAAAAAAAAATATAGCATCCATTTGAACCACTTGTTTAGTTCGAGCATATTGATTATTGAAGAATAATCTCGATGTGTAGTTTGGCATGGTGAAAAAATCGGAGATTTTTTAGGGCAACAGATTAAAAAAATGCTTGATAAATGCTTGATAATTCCAATTCCAATTATTGGACCAGAGTGCAGGAAATCGATTTTGTGGTAACCTCATTGTGATAGGGTCCACATAATACACATGAGAAGGGGTTTATATGTGTAACCTTATTGTGATGCCGTCGACGGGGATTACAATCTCGTGTTCTTCTCGCATCACAATGATAATCAAGGACCAATTACTTGCAGGAAAACAACAATGGTTGTTTGTTAATAGCCACGTGGTGGGTCATTATGGGTTTTCATTGTTGGGTGGGACAGACATTGGTTTCTACAACCCTTACCTTAAGTTAGAAAAAATGAAAAAAATTAGAAAATTAATTTGCATGTGAAATTTCTCACAGCTCGAACTTTTATATATGTATATAGGTACTTCTATCATGAGAACTAAATATATATTCATATAATAGGTATACTATTTAGAACCATTAGACTTCTATTATGGAAATCAAATATATATTCATGTCATGGGTACACTATTTAAAACCATTAAATTTAAATCCAACACATTCATCGAGGCGACATATATGCACAAAATATTTAATGCACAACACATTTTGAGGGGTTCTCATAGTATGGGTATATATTTGATTTCTATTATAGAATTTTCTAATATATATATATATATATATATATATATAGTCTAATTAACTAATTAAGTCAAACACAATTATTTAGTCAAAGTAGAGTTTTTTTTTTTGAGAAAATTTAGTTAAAGTAGAGTTAGCACTAAACTCTTATTATCTAATTAAATTATAAAGTTTGTGTTTGTAAAATATAAAGAGAACCATATATACAGTGACAATATACATTTTGTGATATTTCATGTTGGACCATCACTAACACCCCCTTCAAGTTTGAGTCACTTATCAAAAATAGTAATAATAAGGAAAAAATAATCCATGTAGTTAGGTGCTTTTAGGCTTTTGGGGGCCTAGCTTGGACAAACTTAAAAATGGTTTATGACAAAAAAATAATGTATAATGTGTTGTGGTTTCGGGGATCAAGCGCAACGAAATTTTTCGAAACCTTTTCGAATATCCCCGAACCAGAATCTTATCGATTCCATTAAACTGATACATCAAGAGAGAAAAATCATACCTTACGAAGCACAACTCCATGTCTGTCTTATTTGGTGTTGATCGATTCCGTCAAGACGTTCAAGCGCGCGTCCTCTATCAGAAATTCACACACGAACGGATGATCATGATCCGGAATGCTAGCGCAAAAAATTATAGGGAAGAAAATTCTTACAAAACTTTCTTGAAAAATCTCTCTAGAAAAGTCTCTCTCATAATACAACTGTGACCCTTATGTCTTATTTATAGTTCAATAGGTCGAGTTGTAAAAGAACTTCATCTCATAGTCATACTTTAAATAGAGTTTTAGATAAAGTCCAACTCTAAAAAGGATAAAGTCATAGATAATCTACAATTACTAATCCAATAAGAGTTGTAATTTATCTAAAACTCAAACAAGAATTAAATTCATACTTTAATTCTAATTAAATTCCTATTCAAAAAGAATTCACTAAGAGACTAAATTTCTAGTCACATTAGAAATGTAGGAGAATTTTGAATCCTAGTCAAACTAGGACACTTAATGAGAATCTTCAAAATAAATTTTATCAAATAAAATTCATCAACCTAGATAATATTAAATCGCGTAAGTCGTTCTTTGTGTACAACCCAATAGGTTCATACAATGTTGGCAGTGAACCAAAACTCTTTTTGGCACACAAGTCATAAGCGGTCTCTAGCAAGACATTATGACTACCCAAGTTGTATGAAGATCAATAAATCGATACAATATAATAGACAGTGTATATCATATCCTTTTGTCACGCGATATCTTTTTAATTGAACTTAAGACATGGAATGTCACCCTTATAGTTCAATCTAATAGTCTCGATCTTTGAGTAGACTGAAATTGTTAAGTGACATTGATCCAATCAATTCAATAGACATGACCATTTATCAATCTAACATATCGAGGGGTCTAATAGATATCTCTATCTAAAAGAGAGGGACAAATCCTATCTTGATCACACAACTTCCACACATAAGTCAATCAATGACCAATCACAATCTTTATAATCATCTGGTTAAAGACAACGTTTAATTGTATCAAATCATTGTGCTCCTAATGTTGGAGTCTTTGATGATCTCAAGTCGAAGGACTAAATGATATAACTGTCATGAGAATCACTTATGACATTGACCATGTAGCATTCTCATAGCTGGTCGATTCAGTATTTGCTCCTAACAAATACTCATGGTCTTGATCTGTATCCGTATACGCATAATCATCACATGACTATCAATCAAAGCTCATACTAGTCTTAATTTATTATTGCTCCCAAAATAATAACTGACTAGGGATATTTAGAATAATACGATAATTATTCATGGATACTGTGGCGGCCCCAATTTCCACATTGGTCCGCCACGGGAGGCCACGCGGGCCCACAACTGTCTACGTCACCACCAGCTGTGTCCCACGCCCAATTATTTATTATCAATCAATTATCAATCAATTATCAATCAATTATCAGTTAACTTTGATGTTATGAATTTACTTTTATTCCTTTAATATCATTTAACCATAATTTACGCAGTGAAAGATTTACTATTAATGTAAAGATTTAACCTGAATTTCATGTATATTATGAGCAAAATGCCTAAGTGGAAACCATATCAACTGTACATCATATACATATCATCTAAGATCCTCAAAATATCAAAATATACAACCTATCTCTCAAGTCCCAAAACCCAACATAAAACAAGTAAATATAAACATACGTACGATAAGGGCTAGAGCTATCAATCGATGTAGTCCTCAAGCTTGCCCTTTCCCCGGCTCGTACTAGGATCTGCACTCAGCCATCACAAAAAGACAGATGACGAGTCCAGAGTGAGTAATCCCAAGGAAATTCACCAAGTAATTACGGAAGTAAAAGTACTTGGAATTTTAAATACTATAATTTAAACATGCGGAACAAAGAAATAATACAGACAACTGTAAAAGAAAGATCATCGCATGCATAAATATAGTGACGAAACAAAGTACGTGCACATAAAAATCAAACTAAATCATACTTCGGGCTTTTCCCCAGGCACGACCCATGAAAACACACTAATGGGTTGGCCCTGGACCCTCTAGATGGTCGGTGTAGACCCACGACGCACCCACACAAGCCTACCATACCCGGGTAGCCTATTCACCGGCGTATACCTAGACAAGTGCTATGATTTAGTGGACTCTATGGTCGTAACGAACAAGCACCAGGTGGGGAGTGATCTCAACACCGTAAAGACACCAGGTAGGAGTACACTCCACTACCGTAAAGTCACTAGGTGAGAGTACTCAACCACCGTAAAGCAATAACGAAATGGAATAAAGAAAAAATAGAACTGAATTCAAATAAGTCAAACGGTAAATACTTAAAGTGAAGTTCAATTGGGATACTACACCTCAAATCGCACTCCTCGTCCTGAAAACCAAACCTTAGTCCAGCTCTAATAAATGCCGACAATTCAAACTATCACCCGAAATATACCTATTATCATTTATCACTAAATTAGCTTCAATTTAATATATTATGTCAATTTTTTCATTTTTCGAGGCTAAAACCCCGATTATATCTCGCCAACATTCCGAGAAAATCCAAAATTTCCTTTATTTGATAAAAATATCATTTTTCTAAAATTTTCCTATTTTATATGAAATTTCTATGAATTTTCCATATATTTTTTTTTTCAAAACTGTTTTCTGTTTTTTTTTTTTTTTTTTTTTTTTTTTTGAGTTGAATCAGGCGGTCCCGGTTCACCCGGTCCGGTTCGGCCCAACCGAACCGGCCAACCGGTCGGCTCGACCCGCTTAGGACAGGGCGGGTCGGCCCGACCTGGTTGGGTCTTCTTCTTGCCTAACAGAGGCGCTGTGTGCCTCTGTTTTTTTTTTTTTTTTTTTTTTTTTTTTCCAACTTTTTTTTTCTCTCCATGAATCGAGAGGGAGAGGGAGAGGGGAGAGGGAGACGACGTCGTCTCTCCTCCTCGACGAATTGCTCTCGCACCCGTCCGAGAGCTCTCGAGCTCCACCCCGCCACCGTCGATCCACCCAAACCGCCACCACCACCATCCAACACCACATACAACAACAACAACGACAACAACAACAACATCAACGCACCTTGTTCTCCACGATCCCGCGAGCTCACTTCCTTGATCTCTCTCGCTCTTCCCCTTCTATTCTTCTTCCTCCTCTCGTTTCTCTGTTCTGTTTTTTTTTCCCCTCAAAACAGTGAATGGTGGTGACGGTGGTGTTTATCACCAATTTTTGGGTAAAATGACCCTTTTGCCCTTATCCATATCCATTTCCCTTCTTTCCTTCAATACCCTTTTTGGTAATTTCCCATTTCTGATTTTTAATATATATATTTATATATATATATTAAATTACCTATATAAATATATATATATATAAATATATATTCGCCTATACTTTCGCGCCTAAAATTTCGTCGTGCACGCCAACGAGCGTACTCGGGCGTGCACACTAATGTACCACCCACGCGTGTCGACCACGACCCCGCGTGTCCCTAGGCGCCCAACAATTTACATATTATATCACATTTAATTCATTTTATATGTAATATTTTTTTTCTCAACTTAAAATTTCATATTTAATCTAGCCGATACCCGCGTCGACACACATATCAATGCGAATACTCATCACACAATCTCCCACGTCAATTTAAAATATAATTACACACATCGCGATGTTGTTAACCTATTTTAACACAAACATCGCAAATTAGTCAAATCAACAAACAAAATAACTATTTACCTAATACGGCGGTACTTTAGCCTCACTGTGGGACCCACGAGCGTCCCCGCTGGCGTCCATGTCTGTAATGACGTCATAAAATAACGGCAAATATTAATTGGGCCGTTACAATTCTTCCCAACTAAATTGAAATTTCGTCCCGAAATTTAAGTTATAATCAACACTCACCAGCGAATAACTGAGGATATCTCTGTCTCATAGTCGACTCGAGCTCCCAGGTGAGTCCCTCAGTCCCGTGATGATGCCATCGTACCAACACCTTCGGAATCTCCCTGTTCTCAGAGTCTGAACTCTACGATCCATGATCTCAACGGGTTGCTCTTCATATGAAACGTCCGGACGAACCTCAATCTGTCTAATATCCACCATCGGCCTCGGTCCTGACTTAGCTAACCTCAACATAGACACGTGAAATACTGGATGAACGCCTGCTAACTCTCCTGGCAACTCCAATCTATATGCTACTGTCCCAACACGTGCTTTAACTCTAAACGGACCAATATATCTCGGTGCTAGTTTCCCCTTGATTCCAAACCTCTGATGTCCTTTCCAGGGCGAAACTTTCAGATATACCAAGTCATCCACATCATAACTCAAACCCTCAAGATACCTATCAGCATACTTCTTTTGCCTTTTTTGAGCTGCTTGCAATCTCAATCTAATTTGCCGAATTTTCTCGGTATGATCAACAACAACTTCAGGTCCAATCACTGCCACATCCTCAGGTGCTGCGCAACAAGCTGGTGATCTGCAAGGTCTACCATACAAAGCCTCAAATGGTGGCATACCAATACTCGCGATAGTTTTGTTGTACGCGAACTCGCACAACGGCAAATACTCTTCCCAAGCACCTCCAAACTGCAAAATGGATGCTCTGAGCATGTACTCCAATATCCGTATCAATCTCTCTGACTGACCATCTGTCTGAGGATGATAAGCCGTACTGAACTGTAGTCTCGTCCCAAACTGCTCTTGCATGCTCTCCCACAACTTCGAAGTCAACCTGGGATCTCTGTCAGATACAATAGATAGCGGTACTCCATGTAGTCTAACAATCTCTTTCTCAAAAATGATACTCAACTGAGGAAACGAATACTTCATCGATATAGGAATGAAGTGTGCTAGGAGTGGGCACGAAACCCGATGACCCGACTCGGGTCGGGTCACCCGACTCGGGTGTCGGGTGGCGGGTCGGGTAGGGTGGTTTCAAAAAAAAAATCGGGTCAAAAACTCTCGACCGTGTCGGGTTTCGGGTCGGGTTTCGGGTATGTCACAAAGTGGACCCGACCCGACCCGATACCCCGACCCGACCAAATAACCCTAACCTAAGTAACTAAGCCCCTCGCGCCAGGCTTTGCCGTCTTCTGCTTCGTCTTTGCTCGCTCATCGTCCCGAGTCTGTTGTGGATTCATCCCCTCGCCTCCTCGCTCGATCGATCATCGATCATCCCCTCTTCAATCGATCGATCACGCCCTTCCCGCTTCCTGCTTCTTCATCCGCCTCATGGCCCTTCTTGCTTCCTGCTTCCTGCTTCTTCATCCGCCTCTTCGGCTCTTCCTGCTTCTTCATCCGCCTCTTTGGTCTTGCAGAGGTTCATCATACTGAAGTCCGCCGCCTCCATAAAGAACGCCGACCGTAGTGGTGAAGTACAGCGTCGTCGCCATGAAGTCCGCCGACCTCCAAGCCTCAGTGATCAAAGACCTCCTCTTCGTCCACGGCGGCGGCCCCACCGTCAACTCCTGGCTCAACAGCCCTAACATCCCCTCCACCTTCCTCAACGGCCTCCCTCCCTCCCTCCCTCTTCTCCGTCTCTGTAGATCTAGGTTTTTTTTTAATTAATCTTTCAGTTTGTTTGTTTTTATAATCTTTTTTGTGTTGATTGATTTGTTGATTGTGTATTTGTTTGATTATTGTTGTTGTAGTTGAAGTTTTCGACATAGTGTAAGCCTTTGAACAACTTCATTTTCTCTCTGACCATCACTACTGCTGCTGTTGTGCCGCTTTTTCCTCATCTTCTTCTTTCACTGGTACTAGTGTTTATGGTGGTGGGGAGGGGGTTTCTTGGGTTTTACGTTTTCTGTTTGGAGAGTGATGATGAGAATCATAAAATTTGGAGTTGGTGGTGCCGTGGTGGTGGCGGTGGTGGTGGTGGTGGCGGTGGTGTGTTGGCTAGACTGAGAAGAAGACCACATTGAAGAACCCAGAAATTTCAGTGACCCGACCCGACCCGACTCGACAACCGCGGTTTTTTTTTCATGAAACCGGGTCACCCGATGACCCGACCCGACGATCCGACCCTAAACGGGTCGGGTTTATATCGGGTCTGCTGTCTGTCGGGTCGGGTTACGGGTCAATTTTCCAAAGACCCGACATGAGTCGGATCGTCGGGTATCGGGTCGGGTCGACCCAAACCCGACCCGTGCCCACTCCTAAAGTGTGCAGACTTCGTCAATCTGTCAATAACAACCCACACAGCATCATGACGTCTCGCAGTCTGTGGCAACCCGCTTACAAATGCTCCCATTTCCACTGTGGAATCGGTAGTGGCTGTAACAATCCAGCTGGTCTCCTGTGCTCGGCCTTAACCTGCTGACAAATATGACAAGCTCTCACATATGCACCCACATCGGCCTTCATCCCAGGCCACCAAAATTAACGTCGCAAATCATGATACATCTTGGTCCTGCCAGGATGAACTGTATACCGCGAACGGTGTGCATCCTCAAGAATGCTATCACGTAGTTCCTGCACCTCAAGTATCCACAACCTGCCCCTGTGTCTCAAGCACTGGTCTGAACCACTAGACCAATCTATGCAACCCAGATCCTGAGCCAGACAGCTGAAGCGAGCAAAATGTCCGTCAGCCCTTTGCCACTCAGCGACCCTATCTAACGACACAACAGGAACACGCATCTGGCAACAGATATGAACATCGGCAAAGCATCCGACAAACACAACACCGTCGCGCCTCTCCAAGAATCCATGCTCATATGTCATCTGCCGCAGCACAGTCTGACTCTCTACACCACTCCGGCTTAATGCATAAACAACTACATTCGCCTTCCCATGATGGTACTCAATCGCGAAATCGTAGTCTTTCAGTAACTCGAGCCACCGTCTTTGCCGCATATTCAGATCCTTTTGAGTGAACAGATTCCTCAAACTCTGATGATCCGTGAATAACATAAACCGCTCCCCATAAAGATAATGTCGCCAAGCCTTGAGCGCAAACACAACTGCAGCTAGCTCTAAATCATGTACCGGATAATTCTCCTCGTGGGGTCTCAATCGCCTCGATAAATATGCAACTGGGTGTCCTTCCTGCATCAACACACATCCCAATCCAGTCCCGGAAGCATCTGTGTAGACCGAGAAACCTTTCCCTGTTTCAGGTAGAGCCAACACTGGCACCGAAGTCAACTTCCTCTTCAATTCTAAAAATGCTGCCTCACAGTCTTCAGACCACTCAAACTTGACATCCTTCTTGGTCAACCTCGTCATCGGCGCTGCAATCAACAAAAAATCCTGCACAAATCGCCGGTAATAGCCCGCAAGGCCCAAGAAACTACGAATGTCTGAAACTGTCTCAGGTGTCCTCCAATCAATTATCGCTCGAATCTTGTCTCCATCAACAGATATTCCTTGACTACCAATGACATGTCCGAGAAATTTCACCTCTTTCAGTCAAAAAGCGCACTTGCTAAACTTAGCGTATAATCTATGCTCCCTCAACGTCATCAAAACATCTCTGAGGTGTCTCTCGTGCTCCTCACAAGTCTTGCTGTATATCAAGATATCATCGATGAATACAATCACATAACGATCCAAAAATGGCCGTAGTACTCGATGCATCAAATCCATAAAGATAGCCGGCGCATTAGTCACCCCAAATGGCATGACTGTGAACTCAAACAATCCATAGCGTGTGCTAAACACCGTCTTCTCGATATTACTCTCCCGAATCCTCAACTGATGATATCCAGATCGTAAATCAATCTTCGAGAAAAATTTAGCACCCGCCAACTGATCGAATAGATCATAAATCCTAGGAAGTGGGTAACGATTTCGAATCATCACTTGATTCAGCTTCCTATAGTCTACGCACATCCTCAAAGAACCGTCCTTCTTCTTAACAAATAGCACTGGTGCGCCCCAAGGAGACATACTGGGATGAATAAAACCCTTCTGCAACAACTCCTCTAATTGGGACCTCAACTCTCCCTGCTCCGACGCTGACATCCCAGACGGCTCGGTCAGATATCGGCTCAAGTCCCCGGAATCAACTCAATCATAAACTCAACTGACCTATGAGGTGGTAAACCTGGCAAATCGTCGGGGAATACCTCAGGAAACTCACACACTACTGGGACATCCTCTACTCTAACCTCTAGTCTCAGGTCTGGCTCAACCACCGTCCTAAACGCCTCCATCTCCTGTGCCGTATCTAATCGACCTCTGGTAATTGGTAAGTCTGACGCCGTACCAACAAAAGTAAATACTGGAATACCCTCAATATCAAATACTACCATCTTACCGAAGCAATCAATATGTGCGCGATATGTCGATAACCAATCCATACCCAATAAAGCATCAAACTCTAAATACTCTAGGACGCGGAAGTCGACAGGTAACTGGTGTCCCTCAATCTCTACCATACAATTCTGGCATATCCGGTTAAGGTAAATCTTATCCCCAGCAGCCGTACTGAGGACAAGATGTGGATCTAAAGTCTCAACAGATAACCCTAACTGTCCAACCCTACGTCCCGATATAAACGACAAAGTACTACCGAAATCAAATAATACATGCATATAAACATTGCATATAGATAACATACCCTCGACAAGCTGACGAGTCACACCTCGATCCGTCTGTACGACAGTAGGTGTACTAGCAGCAGCATGAACTCTCTCCCTAGTTGCCTCAATCTGCGGTCGTGATGACGAAGTTCGACATCGGACAATTAATCAGTATATGTCCGACCTGATGACATCTAAAACATTGTCGTGTATCCTGCCAATCTGACTGTGATACTATATGTACCTGAGCTCTGTCACGACCCCGACCTCTCTGTCCTCTACCACGACCTCCTCCATCTCGCACACGCTGTCGTGGCTGCTCAAATGGTGTAGGTGCAGCAACGTACACTACTCGCCGCCTCTCATCTCCTCTCTCTCGCTCGAAACGCCTATCTCGTCGACCCCGATCATGTCGCTGTTCGTCGTCGATCGACCTCTCGGTCTCTTCGGTCTCTGATCAGACCGAGAACTCTGTCCAGACCCATCTCTAAGCTCACCCCAGTGTCGTAGATATGTCTCGCGAGCTAATGCTCTATCATACACAATCTGTAGCGTCTCCGCACCAGTCGCGACTATCACCCCACCAATCCTCTCATCCAGACCTCTGATGAAATAATAAATCTGTAATCTCTCCGTGTTAGCCACATCCATAGCATACATCATGAGATACCGGAATCGGTCCATGTACTGCGAAACTGACATGGTACCCTGTCGCAAACTCAAGAACTGCTCCCTCAATCGTATCTGCACCTCTGTGGGAATATACTCGTCTAGAAATAACTGTCTAAACTCTCCCCACGTCGCTGGCGTACCATGTATATCAGTGTAGGTGGTCCACCAAACCTCAGGCCGACCTCTCAAACAATAGCCTGAAATACGCGCCTGATCTATCTCGGGTACCTCCAACAACTGGTGTAGTCGTCTGTGAGTCATCAACCAACGTCCTGCAACCTCAGGATCACTGACTCCAGTGAAGTACGTAGGGTTAAACCTCATAAAATCCTTCACCATTTTCGTTGCTTCTGACATCCTACTCCTAGCAGTCGAAGTCCCTACCTGCTGCTCTGTAGTAGTGGGTGTCACCACCGTAGTCTCTACTGGTACTACCACAGGCTCAACCCTCTCTATAACTGTCTCGACCTAGCCGCCTGTGTAGCAACAACTGGGGCTAATGCTTGTCTGAGTGGTAGTAAGTGCAGCACGCTCAGCAGTCGGTGCTACTGCTGGCGTCCTCGAACTCCGAATGTACTCCATCAACTCGACCATCGAGCTCGCTCTTGTAATAATCGCGTCTTCTGCTCGAATCAATCGTCGCTTTCGGTCGATCTCGCATCATAGCTCGCAAATCAGCTACGTCACTAGTGGTATGATCACTAGTCTCTCTAACCTCTTGCTGAGTAGTCGGCGGAGTAGTAGGAGTCTGTCCGTCCATCATAAACTGCACAACCAACGTGCATTGGATCAGACTCAGTACATACGCATATAATATATAGTACACAATCAAAACATACGCATATGTAATTTCCTAAATTTACCCGCCTCACATCACTTCCCAACTAAGCCTTTAATCATTCACTTATGGTTTCCACATCTAAGATTTATTCATTGAGTTTATACTATTGTTCAATCTCCAATTCTCAAAGTTTGACCTCGCTCTGATACCAAAATGTGGCGGCCCCAATTTCCACATTGGTCCGCCACGGGAGGCCACGCGGGCCCACAACTGTCTACGTCACCACCAGCTGTGTCCCACGCCCAATTATTTATTATCAATCAATTATCAGTTAACTTTGATGTTATGAATTTACTTTTATTCCTTTAATATCATAACCATAATTTACGCAGCGGAAGATTTACTATTAATGTAAAGATTTAACCTGAATTTCATGTATATTATGAGCAAAATGCCTAAGTGGAAACCATATCAACTGTACATCATATACATATCATCTAAGATCCTCAAAATATCAAAATATACAACTTATCTCTCAAGTCCCAAAACCCAACATAAAACAAGTAAATATAAACATACGTACGATAAGGGCTAGAGCTATCAATCGATGTAGTCCTCAAGCTTGCCCTTTCCCCGGCTCGTACTAGGATCTGCACTCAGCCATCACAAAAAGACAGATGACGAGTCCAGAGTGAGTAATCCCAAGGAAATTCACCAAGTAATTACGGAAGTAAAAGTACTGGAATTTTAAATACTATAATTTAAACATGCGGAACAAAGAAATAATACAGACAACTGTAAAAGAAAGATCATCGCATGCATAAATATAGTGACGAAACAAAGTACGTGCACATAAAAATCAAACTAAATCATACTTCGGGCTTTTCCCCAGTGCACGACCCATGAAAACACACTAATGGGTTGGCCCTGGACCCTCTAGATGGTCGGTGTAGACCCACGACGCACCCACACAAGCCTACCATACCCGGGTAGCCTATTCACCGGCGTATACCTAGACAAGTGCTATGATTTAGTGGACTCTATGGCCGTAACGAACAAGCACCAGGTGGGGAGTGATCTCAACACCGTAAAGACACCAGGTAGGAGTACACTCCACTACCGTAAAGTCACCAGGTGAGAGTACTCAACCACCGTAAATCAATAACGAAATGGAATAAAGAATAAATAGAACTGAATTCAAATAAGTCAAACGGTAAATACTTAAAGTGAAGTTCAATTGGGATACTACACACCTCAAATCGCACTCCTCGTCCCGAAAACCAAACCTTAGTCCAGCTCCAATAAATGCCGACAATTCAAACTATCACCCGAAATATACCTATTATCATTTATCACTAAATTAGCTTCAATTTAATATATTATGTCAATTTTTTCGTTTTTCGAGGCTAAAACCCCGATTATATCTCGCCAACATTCCGAGAAAATCCAAAATTTCCTTTATTTGATCAAAATATCATTTTTCTAAAATTTTCCTATTTTATATGAATTTTCTATGAATTTTCCAGTTTTTTTTTTCAAAACTGTTTTCTGTATTTTTTTTTAGAGTTGGGCTGAACCGGACCCGGTTCACCCGGGCCCGGTTCGGCCCAACCGAACCGGCCAACCGGGTCGGCTCGACCCGCCAGACAGGGGTCGGGTCGGCCCGACCCGGTTGGGTCTTCTTCTTCCTAACAGTAGGCGCCGTGCGCCTCTCTTTTTTTTTTTTTTTTTTTTCCAACTTTTTTTTTCTCTCCATGAATCGAGAGCGAGAGGGAGAGGGGAGAGGGGAGAGGGGAGAGGGGAGACGACTATCGTCTCCCTCCTCGGACGAATTGCGAGTGTCGTCTCCCTCCTCGGACGAATTGCTCTCGCAATTCGTCCGAGCTCTCGAGCTCCACCCCGCCACCATCGATCCACCCAAACCGCCACCACCACCATCCAACACCACATACAACAACAACAACGACAACAACAACAACATCAACGCACCTTGTTCTCCACGATCCCGCGAGCTCCTTTTGATCTCTCTCGCTCTTCCCCTTCTCTTCTTCTTCCTCCTCTCGTTTCTCTGTTATGTTTTTTTTCCCTCAAAACAGTGAATGGTGGTGACGGTGGTGTTTATCACCAATTTTTGGGTAAAATGACCCTTTTGTCCTTATCCATATCCATTTCCCTTCTTTCCTTCAATACTCTTTTTGGTAATTTCCCATTTCTAATTTTTAATATATATATATATATATAAATTACCTATATACATATATATATAAATATATATTCGCCTATACTTTCGCGCCTAAAATTTCGTCGTGCGCGCCAACGAGCGTACTCGGGCGTGTACACTAATGTACCACCCACGCGTGTCGACCACGACCTCGCGTGTCCCTAGGTGCCCAACAATTTACATATTTTATCACATTTAATTCATTTTATATGTAATATTTTTTTTCTCAACTTAAAATTTCATATTTAATCTAGCCGGTACCCGCGTCGACACGCATATTAATGCGAATACTCATCACACAATCTCCCACGTCAATTTAAAATATAATTACACACATCGCGATGTCGTTAACCTATTTTAACATAAACATCGCAAATTAGTCAAATCAACAAACAAAATAACTATTTACCTAATACGGCGGTACTTCAGCCTCACTGTGGGACCCACGAGCGTCCCCGCTGGCGTCCATGTCTGTAATGACGTCATAAAATAACGGCAAATATTAATTGGGCCGTTACAGATACTATTTTAAAAGAAACATGCATCTACTTATAATAGTTAAACAATACTTACAGAATTGGCCTAGGGCACATTTCCCTACATCTCCACTTTCACTGGTTCAATTTACATGTAACCAATACTTCGTGATCTTAATGTGTTCTAAGTGGAAGAATTTGATTTATGTATCTGCTACATTGTTTAATATTGTTGTTCTGCAAATCTTCATGTTCTTTCTTTAATAAGACAAAAATGCTCGAGTGATTGTTTAGATCTATATTGTGATTTAGGTTCCAAAACCTAAAGTTGTGCATTGGTTTTACAATAAAATCCAACGTTACTTCCAATACTTGGAATCACACATTATTCAATCATGAACCTTATGATCTAAATATTTTTTTTTGTTGTATCAAATGCCGCTAAAACTCAATTTATGTTGTAGAACTTTATTAGAGTGAGTTTAGAACATTTCCAACTCACTGCATCTTCCAATGAAATTACCTAAATAATAAATCATTATACATTTTTGTGAAAACTAAATTGAGTATATTAATTAAGTATAACAGATGTTCCTACCAAAAAAAAAAAGTATAACAGATGTTAAAAAGTTATTTTTCTTATAGTGTTTAAACTATCAAGTTTTAATTATAATTAGTAAAATGTAGATCTAAACTTTAAATTGATAGTTTTTTATTGGTAATTTTAGGATAATAAAAAACAGCAAATTAAAACAAAAGCTAACAAAACAGAGGTGAACCAATACTTCTTTATTTCATATGTAGATTGTAAATGGTGGAGTACAAGAAACGTCACATGCACACTCTAACTAAATAAAGACTTGGTACATACCAATGACTACAAACAATTACAATACGTCATGACTCTAAACATGACATATGTCCCACTAACTTGACTCTCGCATATATAACTAATTACACACTTGCCTCAATTGCCCATCACTTTGACTACTGCAGAAAAGGCCATTTCTGCTCCTGAACTAAATGTTAAGGACCAAATTACCCCTTAAAGTAATTTTTGGGTCAGTTTAAATTGATAGGGTCGCCTCAGCCCTTCTGCTAACTTTCCATTCATTCTACCATTAAGTGTTGGCATGGACTGCTTACTCAACATGCTAACTCAGCCTTAATTTTTTTTTTCTGATATTTATTAATTTTAAAGAGAATTTATGTCATGATGTATACATATACAATACATCATAAACCATAAAGGAATGAATATATGTAAGACCACAATATGTAGGACTCACTAAAACCATAAAATGTGAGACCCACCAAAAAGTACATACTTGTTTGTGGCTTGATTTAGAACTAAAAGATACTTTTTTGCTATAAAACCTTTATATTTCAATATACCAACAAAATTAATGAATAAATTGATTAATAAACCCTAATGAATAAGTAAATAAATTACTGAATTAAAATAAATAAGTAAATAAATACTTAAAAAATCAAACAAAAGAAATGCCACCATGTGACGACCTCAAATCTCGAGGCCCGCCACGTCATGCGTTACAGGCCAACAGCCCAGCCATGTCACCACCTTGTTGTGTCCTACGCACAATTCTCGTTCTTATTCCTCATTCATCAGAGTTTATCATTCATTTATAATTAACATTTCAGTGGAAGCCTTAACAACATGATAATTTAATATTTCATTTCATCAAAATTTAGAGCATCAATCCCATGTGAAAACCCAAAACTGTACACTGTATATAAGGCGACAAAATTAAATATATACAAAAATTAAATATATACATGTACACGTGTCTCAAAAGTCTCCAATAACCCAACATAAAGCAAAATACCAATATGTACACATACGAGTAGGTCATGGACTGTAGACCGTCAAAGGTAGTCGCCCAGTGTCTCTACGGATCTACTCGTACCCGGATCTGCACTCAGTCACCTAACAAATACAATGACGAGTTCAGTAAGTAAACTACTAAAGAAAGCCATCAAGTAGATAATAACAGAAGCCAATAAATAGGTTAACTAAACATGCAGTAAATGCAGACAACTGTAAATCAACGCATACGAAGTTAACATTCAATACAAGATGATCAACATATAATCATAAAGTAACAAGGTAACTGTGCAACAACAATAACGATAAAACCAGATGAATGTGTAACAAAGCTACAAAACTATATTATACTTTGTCAATCCAGATGGCCCAACTGAACTGATAAACTAAGTCACACTCGAACCACTAACGGTGAATTCGAACTTATCCCAACCCACCGGACACTTGCACCGCGCAGCTCGAGTCACAATCCACCGAGAGAGCAAATACACGCGCTACAATCTAGTTTGTTATATCTCATACTACACCATCCCGATTGATACCCGACGGCATAACCAAACCAATCTGATAACCAACAAATAGACTAACACATGTTCAATATTGTAAATGAACAACAAGAATATCCAATGCAAGAATTGAAACCATTAAATACTCCACATGTGTTTCAGTTGGTGTTTACGCACCGCAAATCGTGCTCCAATTCTCGAAACTAATCCTCAGTCCATCTCATTTTCACCTTAAAATGCGTGCTCAATACCGACTATGGTACCCTAAGTCCATGATGTCCGATTAAATTATTTGAATCCTCAAAACTCAGAATTCCAAACAATTATTAATTTATTTTTATTTATTATTTATTTATTTATGCTTACTGGCTCGACGCTGCAGGGGATGCCATTGTGGGTAAATCCCCACGACATCAACTGGGCAGGTCCATTGCCCAGACACTGTGGAGTTTTACCCTCCACGACGCCTCTGACGGCGCTAGACCTAAATCCCTATTTTTGGGATTTTTCGAACCTCCAGCCCCGTCGCCATGGTCCGAACCCGTTCTAACCTCCTATGGTTCTCTAAAACAACCATAGTGTGCTTTCAAACCTCACCAAACCTCGACCGATTTGATAAGCTCAGTGATTTCTCGTCAAAACTCCAATAAAACTCATTTTTCATCAACAACAACCTCAACAAACCCATCACTTAAGCTTAAAAACAACTATGGAAACTATAATAACCACACTAAAACCGATGAGCTCTGCTCACCCTTCAAAAACTTCTCCCAAAACTTGTGAAATCATAACCGAAAGATAAAGAATGACGATGAGATGACAGATCTTACCTCGGATGCTTATTGATTCCTAGCTCCAATCCTCTTCAAAACATCCAGCAAACAACATAAAACCCTAAGCTTCTCACACAATTTTTGGACTCAATGTGAGGAGGGAGAAAAGGTGGTGATCAAATGAGTCAAAACTCATATGTATACTTTCATCTTGATCTCTTGTGTTATGCTCATCCCTAAGCACTATCTTGTGGCCTAAATTTGGTCAAAGAGTCCAACCATTGTGACACATTTGAGTGACTTGGTTTCTTACTCTTATCCATTCAACACACTGATTATTGATTCCTTAGGCGTTCTGATACCCAACACCCGACATCTCGACTTGTTGTACTCAACTTTGACGACACAATTGGCCTATGCCATGTTCCCGTATTCATTATTTGTCACATTTAATTTTGTCTATCTATGTGAACTTATTCCATACCCTAGTATACCCATAATTTGCGTGCCTGATACCCGCTTCGACGTGTTTTTCTAGGTGATTACCAATCGCACTATCTTGCTCGGTCTATCAATATATATATATATATATATATATATATATACACGTGGCATCCCCGTGGACTTAAGCTAGCATCCACGTCTGAAAATATTCGATAATAACAACGTAAGTAAGATTGGATTGTTACACACCAACTATACTTATAGCCTAGTAGAAAAAACATGACCCCACATTTATATATATATATATATATATATATATGAGGTTGGTGACCGATTCCTAATATTAAAATAAATAAATAAAACTAAAACATTTTTGTTTGTGTGGTTGGATTCCGTTGTAAATCTCAATGAAGATATTTTAATTTTATTACTTTATTTATTTTAGCTAATAATTTTATTACTTATTTGTTAGAATTTATAATTTGATAAAATTGAATATGCACTTCGCAAAACACACAAATAACACAAAAAATGGACTGTATACCTAATCCGGGCATGCCCTGACCTAACTGTGGGGTCCACGAGCTTCTGAGCTGGCGTCCACATCTGTAATTACCTCACAAATAACAACAAATTATATTTGAGCCGCTACAGGGACTGCTCTATGATGTTGAAACTCATAACAATACATAAAAGTACTAGAACTATAAAACGAATAACAAAACTTCCCAACAAGGAGAAGAAAACATAAAACTTCATAACAAGGAGAATACAAATCAAATACTTCCAACTAGAGAAGAAAACTAACTATAAAGTAAAAACTTAAGACATATTAATCCAACGCACCGAATAAATCCACGCAACACCTTTGATGAAGATGCACCATATCCTTTGAACCAATCTCCACAAATCTGATTAGATTTGTTGTTTATTGAATAAACAAAGAGCAATATAGATTTGATTGAAAACGACGCTGATCGTTGAAAGGATCGGCGGTGGTTCAAGAACAAAAATTACAAAAGTGAATCAAAAAAGGAATTTTAGGTTTTGGAGAGAAGGAGAGGCGACTATGATTTTTCAAAGAGTGATTTTATATTAATCCACTTCTATTAGAGGAATTCATAACTCAATTTCTCACAAGATTCGCATTCTATTCACCAAAAGGTGACTTAAGTCCAAACCAATATTTTAAACCATCATTAAATCGAAAGACCCCTTTTGAATTCAATATAATTCTTTCATGCTACCTGAACTAGGTTTGAATCATTTTAAAATCAATCATTTAAGAAATTCAACAATGTTTGGAAACCAAAAGTAAATTTCTTTCAAATGACTTTATTTCATTTATTAAACTCTTTTGTTTTAAACCCCCCTTTTTTGAAGAAAATAAACCCAAGCGTAACCACCGAGATCAAATCACAGTAATGACATTCAAACCAAGTACAGTCCAATATTTTATATCTTTGATTGAATGTTTCGATGAATAGAAGAATGAGTCGTAAAATTTTGATATTAGTTTTTAAACTAGGCTTCCTAGCCATTCAAGTTAAATTATTTATGTTTATAAACAATATTTTTAACATCCTTTCTTGGATCATTATCTTTTAGAATAGTATTTTGAATCCTTACCCATTTTATAGAGTTACTAGCATTAACAATTCGATAGTTCACTTATAAGTTCTTCATGTTACCCACATGTACTTTTCTAGCGGATTATGTGGGTTAGTATATTCTCCATACATCTTTAAATGAAAGTTGTACCTGCTACCAACTAGTGTGTAGCCTCAACATCTGGTTCTGCAATAACATGCATTCCTTCCTTAATTGGCTGAGTTACACTAGCTACATAAACCTTTGACCTATTAGGGCATTCTACCCTAAAGTGTTCGTACTCCCTGCATTCAAAGCACAAACCCCTTGGTTTCCTAGTAGTCACCATTTCGTTTGCAAACCTTTCAAACTTGGCCTCATATTCTGCCATGGTTGCTTCCCCTTACTTCAAATCATGAGATTCCTTGTTCATTGCTTCTATATGTTCCTCAGGCAAGTACTCCAAAGAGAAAGATCTTTAAAGTAATCCTAAGATTCTACCGATCCCTTAATCCTCTCAATGAAGTTCCACCGTTTAAGAGCATCTTCCTCTAGTAAGAATGTGGCTAATGCGATCATTGTGATTTCATCAATTATGAAGAATTTTCATCTTTTCTTTGTATTCATTATCCAATCTTTGGCAGTTTTGGGTTCCATATCCCCATAAAACTTTGGAGGTTTAATGTATGGCCCGGTTCCCCAAACACGACACCGCCCGACTTAATCTCATCATTAAGCCCTAATCTTAGCCACATAAGACTTAACGATGTATTAGTCTGCCTTACTATCCTATTCTCTTTGTTACTCGTGTCCAGGATAAGTACTTCTCATTCTCTTTATTGGTGATTTTCAAAGCTAATTAAAACTTTTTATCCTTTTAACAAATTTAGCGAAAGGCTTAACATTATAGCGGAAGCATTATGAAATAAATCCTAAGTGTGGAAACCAAGAAATCACGATTACATGATAATGAATACAGTAATACATGCACTTAGCTGGGGAGCCTAGTCTCTCAACCTAAATACACAACCCAAAAATATATGAAAGACATAAATAATAAATACACAAAACATCAAAAAACCTACAACATCTGAAGAAGGATCGGGCCACTGGTTCAGAGGTAGCCTTCAATCATCTCCTTACTAGGTTTACTAGTTGATGGATCTACACCCACTGTCATAAAAAGGATGGTGAGTACAGTAAGTAGAAAATAAAATTTGGAGATTTTATTCCACATTTCAAAATATATCGAAAAGTATCAAAAGCATAAAGTAGCGAAAAGATAATGAAACAAAACTATGCTAGAAGATACCATAGTTAAACAACTTACAATCGAACCAAGAATAAGTAATAATGATCTAGCAATGCACTCAGGTACCCTGTTGGTTATAAGTTACATCACATCAACCTCATGTAATATTCAATATCACTAGTGCACCCAAGATCACCTTATTGGTCATCGAGGCTCTCATATAATCGATAGGTGAAACTAGTGCAATCTGGTATTACCCTGTTGGTCATGAACTATGTCACTTCAACCGCATGTAGTAGCTCAACGCCTCTAACTAGTGGGAATGTCGATTACCCCGGGTTTATTCCCCGTGTGCCACACACATCCCAACCCAAATTAGGGAACAACAAAAGTACATTTCCAACAACTCATCTACACTAATAGCATGCTACTCAACTATTAGATCAATTAATAACTTCAACAAGGAACAATATATATTGGAATGGAATCAATTAATCATACCAAAGCAAAACATCATGAGAAGACATCCACATAATGGTTAGAATAAAAAATAATACATGATACGAGATTCACAAGGCATAATCAGTCCCACATGAACCATAAAATAGTGGTAGAAATGGAAATAAAATGTAGATAAGAACCTTGATAGATTTTTACAAAGCATGCAAAATTCCTAATTTCTCCGACCTCCCGATACCTCGAAACCTATACCCGTGTTCTTGAGTCTCCTAAAACACTTCCAGGTGAATCTACATTAGAACATTAAGTAATATTGATTAATTATAACCTGTTCGATTGACATATAGGAGTATCCCAACATCATGGGATTATTTTACACTAGGATTATAACATGGGATTGGGTATTAGTCCAGATAGAGTGACTTGTTTGGTTGGAGGTATTGAGGGTAGGATTTTTAGCGTAGTTGATGTGAGAAGTTACTAAAATACTATTCCTTTTATACAACACAAACACCAGTGAATCCTTAACCCTCGACTTCACATCTTCTCCACATCGTCTATCGTCTTCACATCTTCTTCACTGAAGTCGCAATCGTCTTCACAATGAAATGAAACAAACAACCCCACAAAACTCAGAATCGGCAGCCACAATTGGATCGAAACGAAAAAAAATAAGCACACACAAAATCCCCAATCCACAATACAATAAAACAGAGATATAGGGGATTGAAGTGGACATACCTGATGGAGAGCCAAGAAAGTATCCCAGGAAGAGCCGTAAGAGATGAGGGACCCGAGAGAGTTGATGGAGAGACGAGAGAGATGTGGGGGAGCCGAGAGAGATGAAGGACACCCGAGAGAGAGATCGACCGAGAGAGATGTCGAAGGATAAGATACAAGAAGACGAGAGAGATGTGCAGTGCGAAAAGTGAGAGCGATCGAGAGAGAGAGAGAGTCGGCTGGGGTTAATGGTTGAGTGTGTTGATGAGGGTATTTTGGTCATTATCATTTGAGGCACACTGGGATAAAATAATAGCACCAAAATGGTGGTTTAGATTAGTCCCAATCTTGTGGGTTAAAATAATCCTGTTGACATTTCTATACTCGAACCAAACACATGTATTATTTAATCCCACCACTTTATCCTGCCCTATCCCACAAACCGAACAGGCTATTATAGTTCCAGACTAGTCCTAATATTATTTTAGAATGCTAGCCTAAGGCTTGACAAGTCCTGCAACCCGAATTCCATTTTTCATTATTTTTTTTCTAAGTAAAAGATGTTTATCAAAAATTATTTTTTCGCAGCTGAACTGTTGCAGGTCAGTTTTGGGCCTTTAAACCTCAAAATTTGGAGAACACATGCAGAAAAGTCAAAGCTCTTCTTCTTAGCTTCCCAAAAAAGTAGGGTTTATTCAATTTCGATTAGAAATGAAGGAGTTATGCCAAAAACACCGAATCAGCCTCAATGACAACAACATTTAGACAACTTAGAAAAATCATAACTCCCAAACCAGATACCTAAAAATCATGATTTTTGGTGAGAAACTACCTAACATATTGATCAACAACATAACAGAAAATTAGCCAATTTTGATAAGCATATAAGAAGTTATACAATTTGTCATTTCTACTGAAATTTAGGTTCAATTCAAGAAATTACAACCCATCAACAAAAGTCCATAACAATAACTTCATCAAATCTACTTTAAGAACTGAACTTAAAGGAAAGCTAAATGATCCTAAAGAAGCCATGAAACCCATAAATATTAATGTTCTCATGACCCATAGTTCTATCCATCTTAACCAAGAGATTAAAGCCTCAATTCATGACATTTTTAATCTAAATATCAACAACAACATGTCCACAGTTATGGGTAGCAATAATTGAGATTATTGAGCAATAAAGTGAGCATCAAATGAATCAATCCAACTTCTCCAAACATCAGGGAAACCAGAATTTATCATTTCTTAGCACTTCCCACTAAATCCCCATTAATCAATACAAGAAAACACGAAAGATTAAAAGAAAAATTAAGGGGAAAATGAGAAAGAACTCACCAACAGAACATAAAATTTAATTTGGAGCTGAGCCTAATCCCTCCAAAGGTCACTTCACTCAAGTCCCTACTTGATTCTATCAAGCTTTAATACTTCCTTTTATCTCTCTCCAAATTCTGATTTTCTTTTTCTTTCTTATAGCTTGCATGTTTAGCAAACCCACCCATCATGTACCTTTTATACATAAGCTTATGATCTCATGTGCACACTCATCACTAGGACTATCTATGGCTCTCTTTAACTCCAACCACACTCAACTTAGTGACTCATTTGTGTACTCATCAGTCTCAATTACCTCAAACAATGATCATTTACATGTTGATTAATGGTTCATATTTTATTATTCCAACTTTAGGGAATTGATTGATTTCACTATTTTATTTACATAGACCATAATTAAATGGTAACATTGGCTTATAAATTTATACAACTGGTCACACTAACCCCCAACACCCGGTGTCTCGACTTCAACACATATCCCGAGGCATATTCATGTGTGTATTATGTTTATTTGAAACCATAGGCTTTCCAATTCGATTAGCATTAATTAAATACCTTAGGCTATGTCAAATAAAATGCCAATCATATTTAAATGAACTTAGGACTTAACACAACAGTATCTACCCGGTCCCACAATTCGCACGTAACTCGAGGCGTGCCCCGCTTATGCGCCACATTAACGATTAACAACTAAATAATAATTTGGGTATATGTAGTTTGCAAATATACATTACACTAGGCATTCACCACTCAAAATTAATATAATACTTGACTTCCGAGTCAAGTGTCAAGACTATGTATGTAACGACCCGTTACCTTAAGCATGTGATTAGTGTTAATCCGAATGGTAACTAATCTGAGTTAGGCTTGTGATTAAGCTCGATTTATCTTGATTAACGTGTGCATGGAATTGTTTGATGTGTTGTGTTTGTTTGGTGTGTACTAGTATGTATAAATGACGCCGGATAGCGTTAATGTCCGAGTATACTCGTTGGAGTAAATTACATAATTATAGGCATAAATATATATATTTATATATATTATGGGGATATATAAATATATATTAAAATAGAAAATAATAGTAATTTGTCGGGCGCAGAGTGATGCGTGGGGTCACGAGTGACACGTGTAGGATGTACGGTGGTGTGCACGCCTGAGAATTCTCGTTGGCGTGCCAACCGAAATTTTATGCGCAATATATCGATAAATATATATTTATATATAAATTGGTATATATAAATATATATAATAAGTTGGAAAAATGTGAAATTACCATAGAAGGTATTGGTTTAAATAAGAATTGAGATAGGCTTAAGGGCATTTTGAACATTTGCCAAACCCCAACCGCCTTCTTCTTCAATATAAAAATCGAAATAGAGAAGGCGAAGAGAGAACAGTGAGCGCGAGAGAGGGAGAAGGCGATGGCGAGCTCGCGACGTCGAGGCGAGGTGAGTGTGTTCGATCATTGTCTCGTTGTGGTTGTTGGATGTTGTTGTTCAAATTTGTGATGGTGTAGTGATGAGCTCAGCCATGACAAAGCCATGGTCGAGAATTGAAACTGATCCGAGGGTGGAGACAGCAAGGGAGTAGTCTCCCTTGCCAAATCGAGTTGAGGTTGGGGTTGGGAGCCAACCCCAATCGAAGAAGAAGAAAAAAAAATAGCGCAACAACTCTGTTGTTGCTAGAGGTTAAAGACAACCCTGAAACGGGTCGGTTCAGCTCGGTTGAGCCGAACCCGGTTCAGGCCCAGTTTAGGGCAAAAAGAAAAGAAAAAAAAGAGAAAAAAGAAAAGAAATTCTGAAAAAATCTAGAAAAATAGGAAAAATATGGAAAAATAGTATTTTGACCAAATAAATAGAAATAGAGGGATACCAAATAAATAGAAATAGAGGGATTTCTTTGGAAAATGAGGAATTAAAAAGTCAAATGAGACTTTATACCGAGGTATTTTCCTAGAAAAACATGAAATAGTCATAATAGGTTAGAAACTAGATCCTGGGATTCCAGATTCGAATGGGACTAGTTTAGAAGTATTAGTAAATGAATATTAGACTTATATTGATAAGAAATGGTCTATTTTAGGTAATGAATTGTTGTGGAAAGGTTGAGGACTCCAGAGAGTCGTACAAGTCGGTAAAATGTAGAAAGCTCAAGATAGGTAAGTGGGACTCGTACTTATTATCAATTATGCAATGTAAATTAGTATTATTAGAGCACGTAGTGTTCAGGACTAGGGATGGGGCAATGTATCATGATTTGGTTTTGTTTTACACAAATTGCTTGAAATGAGAAATGAATTCGGAAAGAGGTTTGACGGGACGGATCAGACTGGGGTTTGGAACTATGGTGGAGTTGTTAACCATCATCGCGCCCCCAATGACTTGGGAATTATCCCGAACAATGCTTTCCATTTGAGTTGGCGACTCATCAGTCATAAACCGATCAGATGAACAGTGATTGATTTAGTGATGATGAGGGAGTGCAACTCTAGCTTTTATGAGTTGGCGGCACATGGACAAGAACTGGTTAGATGCCCAGTGATTAGTTCTTGAAGATGTGAGAGAGCGACTCAATGCAAATACTGAAATTGAAAGTACAAATTATGAGTACATTGCAATAGACCAATGAACTTGCATCTGTTTATGCATTGATTATATTAATTCAAATGGTTCATTAAATATGCATTAGTTGCACATTGATATATATTATTTCTTCATAGTAATTAATAATTGATAGTCTGTATGGGAGTCGCTTACTGAGCATGTAGGAGCTCACCCACCTTAACATTTCCAAGTATGAATGTACGCTAGGACTTGGAACTCAGGAAAGGAGAAGATCAGGGGTTTAATATCTTCTCTATGATGTAGTGAGTTTGAGTTGTATATATATATATATTTCAATGCTTATGATTTCGTAATAATCAGGGTGGGAATAAGAGCTCAATATCGATATTTATGCCGGTATTGTATATCTTATGATTTATTTTAAAAGTTTTAAATTTTTCGTTGCGTTATTTTCATGGTTTTTTTCATTAATATCAAGATATACAGGTTGTTGTCAGGAAATGTGGTAAGGTTGTTGGCTCTAATTAGGTCCGATCTAGTTTACCGGGGCTTAATTAGGGTTTCAGGCCGAATGTTCTCTAATTGAGATTAGGGGATGTTACAATATACCTGCTCTCGGGCCACGTCACGGATCGGTAAACATTAATAACGGATAAATCCACTATTAATAAGTTGGGTCATTACAATCTTCCCAACTAATAGGAGTTTTGTCCTCGAAATTATGACTAAATCATTATTTTCTTTCAAATTTAGAAAATTTTCATTCTTATTATAATTACCCTAGTCAAATTTTCAAATGATACTAGCCCCAAAGCCCGTATTTCTTAATTACCACAGATGGGTCCACCGACCGCTTCAACCTGGGTTTACATGAGTCTACACTCAGCTACCACATACACATCACAACTATGTACGGCGTTTTGGTCATAGTACTCAAGAGAAATTTTGCTAGGTGTAACTTTCTAAGGAGTTTTTGGTGTTTCTTATTCAGATAATACTACTCTTCATTTCATCAGATTTTTATCTCGTAAACTACAGACTAAATCGGTTCACCTTCGACAATCCTATCATCAACTCTCTTTCAAATCAACAAGTACAAATCACTGTTATGCTCAGATGAAAATAGTGCACATGAAATACGAAAATAAATAAATAAAACTTACCCTCAATATGGTTACATGCAGCCACTGGTCCGTACTGCCACTACATGGGCCATCTCTCCAACGATGTCGCCTGCTAATAGCTCGCGGGTTGTGGGTACTGTCTCGAAATATGGCCAACCTGACGACATTTGTAACATGTCAGTGGTCTCCCCTGTCCTGCATACATAACCTGGGTTTGTCTTTGTCCTATCACATCTCAGCCTCGATCACCTAGTGCCTGGTGGGATTTTGGAGGCAGTGGCACAAACCTAGGTGGAGCTAGTAAGGTGGGTACATCCGTTTGAGGCTCTGTCTAGGTAACAGGCATCGCTAGTCCTGTACTCTGAATCTCTCGTTCCCCTCTCCTCTGTCCCTTGCCTTTTTGTCTCCTTTGTTGTGCATCGATGCTCTAACCCTCGAATTGTCCAACTGCTCTCTCTCTTTGCCCAATTCGTACATCTCGTGAGATAGGGCTCGCTCGTACATCAGCTGTAATGATTGAGCTCCAGTGCTAACAACGTGGTGTGTTATGTTTGGCTTCAAACCATCGCCAAAGTAGAAAGCATCGTCATCAATGAGATCTCCAACAAACTACTTCATATAGCCGTAGTGGTCCTGGTATAACATCATCGACTTTCCCTCGAACTATCGCAAGTTCATGAACTTCTTCATCATTCTCTTCTTCATAGTAGCCGGAATGTACTACTTATAAAACTCCTTGAAATCTACCCATGAAGTGAAATTGCCTCGACTCGCAACTGGGGTGTGCCACCATACATCGACATCCTTCTCCAGGGTGTAGTAAGAAAAGATCAACTGCAGTCTCTCCTCTATCCCCAACAGTAAATGAAGCCTCTCCTGCGACAAAATCCACTTCTCAATCTTCTCGTGATCTCTCTCCCGATAAGTAAGTCAGTCGTAAGCGAATGAACTCCTTCTCTAGTTTGGAGTCTTGTGTCAGTCCGCTGGCAAGGCTGGTAAGGTAGGAGTCGACGTAGTCTCAATAGGAACAATAGCTGGAACTGCAATCTCTGGCACACTATGTATAGTAGGAGCTATCGGTGCTATAGGCGTCTCAGGTGTCGGTGTTGCTACTGGGGTAGTAGCCTCTATAGTCGTAGGCTCTAGTGTTGGAAACACAACAATCGTAGTAGTAATAGTAGTGGCAATCTGTGTAAGTGCGATGATGTGTGTTGTAATGAAAGACATGAAATCAGCAAGCTGATGACCCTGCGTTGCGACTCTGTCAGATAATCCCTAAAAGTCCTCGACCAATATTGTGTGTTGACTACCACTGGCGCTACAATCTCGGCCCTCGCGATGATCTGTCATAGATGTTTATACACCAACATCAATCTTAGTATCAACCACTACGTAAATACTGCGTTTACATACATACAAAACATAATTTGTACATATAGAAATCCTCAAGTCACTTTCGCTCACTTCCCAACTAATTGTTTCTAGGCATGGATTGTTTGGCTTCCACATAAAAGGTTTGTGTTTTATTCAAGTTTTGTTTTACTTATCGAGAACCTAGGCTCTGATACTAACTGTAGGCCTTGTTCCCCAAACATGACACCGCTCAACGTAATCTCATCATTAAGCCCAAATGTTAGCTACGTAAGACTTATCGACATATTAGTCAGCCTTACTGTCCTATTCTCTTTGTTACTCGTATTAAGTACTTCTCATTCTCGTTGTTGATGATTTTTGTAGTTAAAACTTTTTATCTTTTTAACAAATTTAGTGAAAGTATTAACATCATAGCGGAAGAATTATGAAATAAATCCAGTGTGCAAACTAGGAAATCATGATCACATGATAATAAATACAGTAATACATGCATAAGTCGGTGACCCTAGTCTTTCAACCCAAATATACAACCCAAAAATATATGAAAGACAAATAATAAATACACAAAACATCAAAAGACCTACAATGTTTGAAGCTGGATATCGGGCCATTGGCTCAAAGGTAGTCGCCGATCATCTCATTATTGGACCTGCTAGTCGATGGACCTGCATCCACCATCATAAAAAGGACGGTGAGTACAGTAAAGTAGAAAGTAAAATCTAGAGATTCTATTCCATATTTCCAAATATATCGAAAGGTATCAAAAACATAAAATAGCGAAAAGATAATGAAACAAGATTATGCTAGAAGATACCACAGTTAAACAACTTACAATCGAACCAAGACAAAGTAATAATGATCTAGTAGTGCATTCAGGTACTACCTTGTTGGTTATAAGTTACGTCACATCAACCTTAGGTAATAGTTAGTATCATTAGTGCACCCAAAATCACCCTATTGGTCATCGAGACTCTCATGTAATCGATAGGTGAAACAAGTGCAGAGTATTACCCTGTTGGTCATGAACTACGTCACTTCAACCGCATGTAGTAGCTCAGTGTCACTAACTAGTGGGAATGTCGACTACCCAAGTTTCATTCCCTATATGCCCCACACATCCCAACCCAAATTAGGGAACAACAAGAGTACATTTCCAACAACTCATCTATACTAATAGCTTGCTATTCAATTATTGGATCAATTAATAATTTCGACAAGGACCTATATATATATATAGGAATGGAATCAATTAATCATACCAAAGCAAATCATCATGAAAAGACATTCACATAATAGATAAGATCAAGAATAATTCATAATACTAGATTCACAAGGCATAATCAGTCCCAAATGAACCATAAAACAATAGTAGAAATGGAAATGAGATGCAGATAAGAACCTTAACAGATTTACTTACAAAGCACGCAAAATTCCTAATTTCTCCTGCCTCCATTTGAAAAACTATTTTTTAGGTCCAGTGCTTTCCTAGTGCCATGAGTTTGCTACACAATGTGCTAGTCAAGATCATTGGAAGTTCCAAGTGGTAGATTCGAATGCATCCCATCGATTTGCCAACATCTTACTTTGAGTTACAACATTGAGAAATCATTGGATAAACTCCAGAATTCCCCAGTCAGCGTTGTGGCCTGTGTTGTTCCGCCTATAAGCAAGGTGTTGGCGCGACGTTCAACACGATTTCGAAGTTCCATAATAGAAATCTCAATTACACCACTCGTCAATCCACGCCAAGTCTCTAAAGTTCAAATTCGACCAAAACAACAGTTTCGTTTAAAACTATAATATAACACTTCATTAATTGTTTTTAAGATCCAAATTAAATCTATCATTAAAACATAGATTTGAATAAACCCTTTTTTGAATCAAAATATAGATACAACATTCCAATCCAAATCAATTTAAAAATTAAAGATGACAAGGTAGAGATAAACTAAATCAATAACCAAACCACTACGATTCATCTACTACCTTAAATCCCATAAATCATGAATTTTTCAAAACCAATATATAGATCAAAAGAGTTGAAGAATAGAGAAGAAAAATGAGTGATTTGTCAAAACCTTGTGAGAACTTCATGTGAGTTCCCTCTTCTCCACCAACAAAGCCTTCCAGGATTCCATCCTCAAATTCTCCAGTAGCTAGTTCCAAACAAAAGTGGCTAAAACCCTTACTTTGGCTTATATAGTTGTTTGGTTGACCAAATCCAAACCCTACATCTATCTAGATGCATTTAAGTTCTAGGACAGTCCATGGGTCCACATTAAATTCATACCACCTTATATTTTACATAAATGCCCTCATGTATCTTATTTACCAATATTCCATTTTTCTTTATTTATACTATTTAGCTAGTTCTTTTCCATCAACTTAAGATAATTAATTTCACACCTTAGTTAACTAAATAATGTATAATGCACACAATAAACACACAATCACACAAGTGCCATATATATTTACCCAAATACCTCTGATACTAGGGTTAAGTTATAGTTTTAAAAATTTTGGCGAGTTGCAGTTTTCTTTTATTTCTTTAGTTTGCTAAAACTTACCATGTTTTTTAGTAATTTTTTATGTTTTTCTTTTTCTAATTTCTTAATATAAAACAAAAACTATTGTATAGCCCCAACTAGCCCTAATTTAGAGTAAACTTACCTTCACCTTCAATGTATTGGACGTGAAAAACTGTAAACCTCAAACAAGAACAATCAAGATGACCTGAATGATAATAGACATTTTGAAGAATAAATCTTTTCTTTTGTGATTTCATGAAAATCTAGCTAAGTATCAAATTATACGTGATAATAGACATTTTGTGATTTCTCCATTTATCTTTTCTTTTGTAGATTAAATCTTTCTTTTTGATAAAAAAGAAAATAAATTAATTATCACTCCTAAGACCTCAAGAAGTTGATTTTAGGTGCCACACACATTTAAGAGGCATATTCGTCTATTGTAAATTCGCGAGAAGCAATTTGTCTTATGGTAGTTCAGTTAAAAGACCTGATTGGTCATATTAGACCAATAAAATTTAGGTAGATTCAGTGAACCCATAGATCTTAGGTGAGCCTAATAAACCAAAGACCCCTATAACTATCCAGATCTATACTATTATATTTTTTTAGAAGCGGCTAAATGGACCACACTTCTTGTAATTGGAAGTAGCTAAATGGACTCCATTTGTTCCTAAACATACCTCTTTACTTTTTGTACCTCACTTTTTTGCATCTTAAATTTGTTATACAATGGTTAAAACTGAGAAAAATGAGGTGATTGAAGAGTGTTGGGGTGAGGGTAGGGTATTATGTGGATTTGGAAAAAAAAAGGGTGGGGTATTCAAAGTAAAAAAGAAAAGAAAAGTGGGGTACAAGAAGTAAGGGTACGTTTTGCAAGTAGTGAGGTCCGTTTAGCCACTCCCTA
This sequence comes from Stephania japonica, assembly GCA_039657345.1. NCBI lineage: Eukaryota > Viridiplantae > Streptophyta > Magnoliopsida > Ranunculales > Menispermaceae > Stephania > Stephania japonica. Next base: position 9,946,688 of record CM077558.1, on the reverse strand, counting down.
ATTTTTAGCACAATTACTCTACATTAATGTGTCAAAGCTTCTCAAGTGAAATGATAAAGACATCACTTGCTAAAAAGACAAGACCTCGAGAGATCGTGGTTCAATTCCCATTGAAGTAAAAAAAGAGTCTGGCTAAGTGCACCCCACCATGCACTAAGTGCGCCCTAGAAAAAATCATACTTAAAACAAGGTCAATCCTACTACAAAATGACCCTTACGTCCCTCATTGTGATTAGTGCAACCACTACAATTTCTAAGTGCACCCCACACACTCTTCTTTGTGATTTGTAGGCATCATCAAGTAGTTCGGCCTCGCAGGTCCGAATCTCTTGTTGGAGAGTCAGTCGGAGCCCACCGAACCACTAGTTGGAGAGTCGGTCACAGCTTGCCGAACCTTTAATTGGAGAGTCAATCGAAATCTACATAACCTTTAGGTCTACAGTTGTTAACTAAATCTCACCAAAGAGGTTCGATTGGACAACACTGAACCTAGAGGATATGTCTCGGCTACATGTTGCTGGACCTAATATAGATGTCTCGACCAAGGTTTTGGAGTTTGGTGCTTCAGTTCAGATGAAAAGGTATTTTGGTAAAAATGTGAGGTGCACTCATAAATTGAAATTTAAATTTGGGGTGCCACACAAAATGGGGTGCACTCAGTAAATGGTGGGGTACATTTAGCCGGACTCAAAAAATAAATGTGTCAATGTAACATTTTTGTTTAAAATTTCCCATTTGAAATGTGATGAGGCATGCATGCAGCTGCAATTTGAGGAACTTTTTTTTTTATTTTTTTTTGGTGAGGGCTTGAGTAACTTTAGGTTGTGTACACAAGCCAAATTATCGATCAAAATATCAATTTTTTTTTTTTGATAGGGTCAAAATATCTAATTAGTTAACAAACTGTATTATTAAATAAAATAAAAACAAAACGTTGTGCACCACAATTTCCTGATATTTAATTATTTATAATTTATCGATGAGCAATACATTATCCGGGCCAGTGTGCTGTGTTCACCTATGTATTGAATGACAAATGTGATCCCACTAGCACTCTCACTCATTGCCCAAACTATTGGACAACCCTTATCATTTATTTTTCGAATAAAAAATATCAACTCAAGTGAATTCGATTAACTGCATACATTAAGAAGAAAAACATGAGTGCTTAAAAAAAGAAAAAAAAAGAATAAAAGAATAAAAAAATAAAGAGAAAAACATGAGCATTATATAATAATCAACTTTACCAAAGTGTATTTCTACAAATATGAAAAATAAAGTCTCATCAATTGTAAATTAGTTGGGGCCAAGCATCTACAATATCGTCAACTAATTAATTTTTTCTGCTCAACTCGATTTAATTTAAATGACGATGTGCTTTCATAATATATGTATGTATGAAGTATATATATACACAATTAATATACATTAATTTTTGCCAAGCTAAGATTGAACACAAGTAAATTAAACAATTAGAGAAAACAAGCTAAATAATGCTAATAAAGAAGCATATATGAACAAAAATTACATATCTACCCCATTATGATCATTAATTTCCAAAAACTTTGAAGGTGTCTTCAAAACCAAAATGAGACCTTCAAGGGACAAGAGAGAGCAGCTTAGTCTTCATTAGAGTACCAGATGGAGGACTTTGTCTCCCATGTATATGCAATATATATGCTAATTATACATGTAAGGAAACATTGGAGGAGAGAAGAAAATAAGCAAATTAAAGTTTTTGATGAAGCCCTTCAAAGATCGAGCTAGACTGATTGCTAAGAGTACTTGTGCCAGCACAAGAGCATAGTGATGCACGCCCTCATAATATAAAACCTTCCCTTATGGTTCCTCACCATTCTCTTCAACCTATTCCAACTTCTCTTCCCCATGCTCGATCGATCTATCGGTTGGAATTTCAACGGTATTCTCTTCTTTCTCCTAAACGCACTGGATCAACGATCGACGATCACAAAAAGATGTATACTACAAGAATGTATCTTTTAGACTTTTATTTCAATCGAATCAACTCAAGTGTATAAAAACAAACTAGCTAGCTAGTTATATATATACTAGATTTAGTTTTGAAAATTATGTAAGCCATTCAACATCCCTTTTAAGTTTGAACTCAAAAACTAGCTAGCTGAACAGCATGCTTGCCGGCCACTTAGGACTTGGTGTCCCCATAACAATCAATTAGAATTAAGCCCTTCACATATAGGGCACCTTATCTTCATCGTCGGCTAGTACACTTTAGAATCAAAAAGGGACTGCTCACTACCACTGCTTCTACAACAAGTTTAACATGACTTATGAATGAGACTTGTCAAGACAAACTTAGTAAAGAAGCACCTTTAGCTTTTATGATCAGTAGGGAACTATATACTCAATCTCACATTTTCTTTTCCTCAGATGTGTGTGTAGCTAAAGTTTGGCCCATCACTGCATGTATATATAATAAAATCTAGCTAGTTTGATATAAATGACAAGGCCAAAAGTATGTACCTTATCTCAGTTGGAAAATCAGGGATAGATCGATTTCAAAGTACAACCTCTGCAGTTATATAGCTAGGCTCCACACGCATCTATTAATTGTAATGATTGTAACTGCGATGTTGGTAATTGTAAATGTTGTCTCGATTTGTTTTTTTGTACTGTGTGTCCAGGATATTACCCACGCCATACATAAATTTCTTCATAACTTATACATGTGATTAAAAATCTTTTAATTAAATAAGTTTCTAACTTCTCCATTCTTTCCCCTCGATTGGTTACCTTGATGGAGGTGTTGAGTTTTAATTGAACCATGAGCTTTTATATCACTTGTTGATCAACGATCTAATAAAATTTTCAAATAACTTGAATAATCTTGAGGCTAAGAAGAATAACATAAGTAGTACTAATAATAGTACGTATACTACTTCTAAAGTCTCTTGAAACAATAATTCATAATAATGATATCAACCAATTGAGTGGCTCAATAGTTTGGTATGATGTTTGAAAGCAAGAGTTCAAACCTTGGTGGGGGCAATTGTTTCTCTCTTATAAAAAAAAATCATAATAATGATAACTATAATTAATATATAATGGAAGGCTTAAAAAAATATAACGGAAAAAAATCTTTCACAAAGTCTATCATGACTAGATCTATTGCATAAGGATAATTATAGGCCTTGCCTTTAGAATCCAATAAGTCAATGCATGCATGATCACAGCCATAATAAATATGAACAGGGGATTAATTAATTTTCCCCAAGAAAAAAAAAAATATGAGCAGGGATATTGTGAATGAAAAAGAAGGATCAAGGAGGCAGTTTAGGAAACATGGGGGACAACATATTAGAACTACTAAAGAAAAGTCTTGCATTTAACATGCATGTATACCATGCACATAAATGGACTACATGAGCTTGCTGAAATGTTGAATCACAATTAATATAATCTTAGCTGTGATCATTATATTCTTTTGAAGTAAGTTTCCAAGGGATCACCTTTAGTACTTGAATAATTCAGTACTTAAAACATGTGTATATGTTGATGGGATGGTTCGGGATTTTCTTATCAATTTTATTTTTGCTTAATTATGCCAAGATTCCGAAGGTATAGACCTGATGTTAACTTAAAATGTTTTTTTTTTTTTTCATTATTTTATTTCAACAGGTGTCACCAGAGATTTTTGACAACTTAAAATTTGTTATTAACTGCATTAAATCAAGCATGAGTACAATTATATAATCCATGTACGTAGTCGACCTCAACTACTATGTGATTAATACTTTTGTTATTGTATTTATGCCCTTTCTTATATGCACAAATTTATTATATACATAAACATAATTACGAAAGTTATATCAATTATAAAGTGGTAGCTCCAACAATGTGGTACTTGATTATCAATCTATACATGATCTATCATTTTTTTATAAGAATGATTTATTATTTGTATAGAAATTTACGTGTATGTATGCATATATATTTTTTATGGTTCCTCGCCTTAACAATATATTATGTTGAAGGCAATTAACCATGCACTTTGACTAGCTTGGTACGTACTTCTCCTCCAACCACTCCAACATTTTTTGGTTCTGCCACTGTTTGAGATTGTTGTAGATAAGTAAACACCCTTGTAGATTCTACGAGGAGACCCACAAAAGTAGCTGAAGAAGACACATTCGAAGGACCCATTTATCACATGCTTCATGTCTACAAATTCAAAACTCCACATAAACTTCTTCCCTACCAAGAAGACAAATGAGTTTGTTTGAAGTCGCCAAACATGGACCTTAATTTTCTTCTTCCAAGCCTCTTCATCATTAACCATCACGTCCTCATCACCCATACATGCATGGGCCACCTCAAAGCATATATGTACATGCATAAATGGCCCTTCTATCTCATTACTTCACGTGACCACCGCCACTTTGACCTCACTTTAAGACACACTTTGATCAGTAACATCTTTACCTATCTAATCAGTCCATACTCCATTAATTTGCTTCAACTGTGATGCATATATACCTCTAATATGCGTCAAGTACGTGCCACACATAATTAAGCATCCTTTCTGTCTTCCACATAAATGGTTCTCTGTCATTAACCAAACAATAATCTCAAGACTTATCAAAACAATAATCTCAAGATAATCAATTGGGTGGTCTAATGATTAGGTATGAATTTAAGAGTAATAGATCATGGTTTGGTGGGGGCAAGTTGTTTCTTAAAAAAGAAAAAAAAAATAACAATAATCTCAAAATGTTCATTCCTTAATATTCAAAACACTATTATTATTATTCCTACCAAAAAAAACACTATTATTATTTTTTTTTATCAAGAAAAAAACACTATTATTTTTCACAGTTTTTAAATTTACTGCGGGGCTTAATGGCTTTCTACCATTGGCTTAATTAGTTGTTTGAAAAAACAATTTATTTTGGCGGTCATAAGTTTGTCAGAAGTAATAAGTTGATATTTAATCGTGGGCCATCGTAGATTAAGCAGAACTTTTTTCATAGAGTAATTAATACGTGCTCAAATTAAGAAAAATATACTTTTTCTTCGAGACACTAAATAATTGTACTTGAACGCTACGTTGTTAAAAATTAATTAATATATTTTAATATGTTATTAATTTTAAGAACTCATGTGTAATATGCAGCAAATGAACATAATATTATATGTTAAACTTATTTAAATATATTAATTACATCATTGTAAATTTTATTAAATTATTTAATGTGGTAAAATACAATTTTTTCATATAGTAAAAGTAGTAGCTCTTAGAACTCCGCCAAGGCCCCCTACCCAAGCCTTCCCTCGACTACTGATCAGGGTGGGGTTTGAGTCTCATAAGTGACAAAAACAGTTAATTAGTTTATTTCTTCTTAAAAATACACACACAAAAGCAAATTTAATTGTATTAATTTATGTGGTTGTGTTTCATTTGATGTCTATTATCAGTCCATGTAATAATCTATCAAAACTTTTTTAAAAATTACCCGTTAAAGTAATGAATTAATCTCGCAAAGTCCCAATCTTTATGGGGACAATTTCTTTTATAATTAAATAAAATAGGAGCCATTATTGTTTTATATAACACATGGTTGCGTGACCACGTCCCTAGAAAGTGGGACTGAGCAAGACCACACAAGTGACATTAAAAAGTGAGACTGACCAAGACCAACACAAGTGACATAGTTAAGGAGTCCTTGGCTTTTGAGTTGAAAACTTGACAAGTGGCACAAAAAAAAAACAAGGATATATATATACACACACATACGTACTATGTAGTGCTACATAGACATGCAATTATCACACATAAAAGCAGCGACTTTGTACTCTTAGAGTCGTCTCGAGTCATGCACAATCACACGATCGAGATACATATATAAGAGAAAAACTAATTGCGTACGTGCATAGTTTTAAATGATGTACTTGTTAAGTTTTTGTCAAGCTGCAAATACCTCACTTCTCACCCAACATCTATATTCTACAAATTAAACTAATAATAAGTGTATATACGTACTAATTGGATCTTGTCAGGCACAACGCGCAAAACTAAACAGTTGATCAAGCTTACGTCTCGTGCCACAAAGATTATCAATGTTTTATGTATCAAATTGCTTCTACGTACATGCATGATATATTAATTCACTTACAGTGTTTTTAGCAAGGTATTTGGACCGGAGAAGTCCCTTAGTTGACAGATAAAGGCACGTTGATGTCTACGTATGTAACTTATTGGGTATAGGCTAGCTCTGTTTGGCAAGCACAAATTAACTAGCTTTGTTTGTTCGATTGGGGTGACTAATAGGTTAATCCATTAATTAACTTTTACTCCAATGTTCGCTTAGGCGGACTAAATTGCGAAAACAGATTACATAGTCTTCTATCCATGTGACCTGACTCGATCGTATCATAGATCCGCTTCTAGGAATAATCCAATTCACAGTTCCCAGCACTATATATAGTTTCTATAATCAACCAAGTACCAAAGCCATAAATGAAGGTACCCATCAATTAACTGTTTATTCCCATAATGAACCAAATTAAAGCACACCACCCAAATAAGTAGATGCACATTCCCATTAACTTTAAACGACAAAGTTGAGGCTGTTTTGCTTAAAGTTCGGGGGCTTATCCAATAACGCGGAATCAAACTGTTATGCCTCTAATTCTTCTTTAACATTGCAAGTCGGTGCTCAATAATGTTGTATTCAACTATGAGAGTTGGCATTAACTAGTTCCACAAAGACTAGACCTGATCGATCTTCAGACCTTGGTGGTGGTTCCAAATCTATGTAGGGCACACTAATTAAGAATTGGTTTGAATTTTGTCAAAAAAAAAAAAAGAAATTGATTTGAATTGAAAAAATAAAAATTCGTTACTTAATTCAATTGTACTAAATATTAAAGGTTATATATATAAATTAATAATGATTGATCATCTTATAAAAAAAATGATTACTAGCATTATCAATTGCATTAAATTGAACTAAACATATAAATTAAAAAAGAAATTAAGAATCCTACCAAAAAAAAAAAAAATTAAGAATACTATTGTTGTTGCTCAATTACAAATATAATTACAGAAATAATAGTTAGTTAAGGCGCTCCAACCCCATAATCTAATAGAAACTAAGAAAATATAATTGGCTATTGATAATCATTTATTACAATTAAATAAGTGAAAACCGTTTGAATATATATATATATATATATATATATATATATATATATATATATATATATATCTCTGTGTGTGTGTAACAAGCAAAGCAATTCATGGAGTTGATTTTAATTCATTTTTTCTTTGAAGTTGATTAAGTTTTGATGTGGCAGTTAGTCACATCTATCCCGCCTGTCATGCACTTAAAATTTGGATCACTTGGAAAAGAATCAATACATAGACAAAATTGTTTAATATCTTCCATTCTTGATCAGTTCTACTTCTATAGATCATAATAACTTTTCTCTTTTCCTTTTTTATTTTTTGAAAACAACTTTTCTCTTTCCAGCGCTGTTCATGTAGGAACACAATTAGCTGATTAAATTGATGAATTGGTTGACGCGTCTTATTAGATATGATCTGGTCCGTACGCCCTCACCGGAGTCTTCAAATAAATCTCTTTATATTTTGTACGAAAAAATTAGGGTTTAGGGTTGTTTTTTTTTTTTTAAATTCGTAAATTATTATGATTTTCTTTTTTATTCTTTAATTAATGTATATTGTGTTTTCAAAAGGCGTAATTGGGGCCACGTGGACGACCCACCACGAATGGTGCCTTTTGTAAAGGCGCCATTTGTGTACGTGGCGCCACCTCACGCCAACACGAATGGCGCCTTTACAAAAGGCGCCATTCGTGTTTGGCCACCTCACTGCTCCCATGTTTGGCCACACCTCACGTCTCCCACGTGAGGCCACACGTGCTGCTCCCATGTGGACACCACGCATGCATCCACGCATGCAGTGCATGCATGCGTGGGATGCCACACCGCGCGCAGTGAAGGACACCACGCGGGGGCGTTCACGCGTTGCAGAGATTCTCTGCATGCATGCAGAGAATCTCTGCACGCACCCCCCCTACAACCCCCCCTATCGACGACCTAGGGTCATAATGGGGGGTTGAATGTTGGTTGGGGACGGTGGGGAGATTTAAAATAGGGAGAGGGAGAGAGGCAGTGAGGAGTAGTGAGAAGAGAGGGAGAGAGTCAGTGAGGAGTAGTAAGGAGAGAGAGGAAGAAAGTGTAGAGAGAGTGTGAGGGAGATCGAAAGAAGCGGTGTGAGGGAGAGGAAGAGAGTGTGTGGGAGATCGAGAGAGGCAAAGAACGACCAGCGACGGTGACGGTGACGACGATGGCGACAGCGAAAGCGGCAAGCAGTAAGTAGAAGTGTGTGTGTTTGGGTTGAGTTTGTGAGCCAAGGGAGAGAGAGAGAGAGAGGGAACAACCGAGAGGGAGAGAGTGTGAGAGAGAGAGCGAGAGGTGCCAGAGGTGTCGTGAGAGAGAGGTAGGGAGTGAAATGGAGGGTGAGAGTGTGCCGAGAGAGAAAAAGAGAAAGGTAGAGAGTGTGCGAGAGAGGGTGAGGTGCCGTGTGAGAGTGTGAGAGAGGGGGTGAGAGGTGCCGTGAGAGAGAGAGAAGGGTGAGAGTGTGCCGTGAGAGAGAGAGAGGGGGGGAGAGTTTGTGAGAGAGAGAGAGAGAGAGAGAGGTGCTATGAGAGAGAGAGAGGTCGAGATAGTGAGAGAGGGGGAGAGTGTGAGAGTGTGTCGAGAGAGAGAGAGTGAGAAAGAGGGTAAGAGAGAGGGGGGGAAGAGAGTGTGTGAACAACAGAGAGAGAGAGAGAGAGAGAGAAGAGAGAGTGTGTGGGTTTGGGTTTGGGTTTGAGATTGGGTTGAGTGTGTTAGCTGAGAGAGAGAGAGAGGGGGAACAACTGAGTGTGTGAGCGGAGAGAGAGCGTGTGTTTTCATGTATTTAGCAAACGATTCGTTGTTGGGGGAACGTTTAGCCGAGAGAACCAATATTTTTAATTATTCTTTTTATGAATATTTTATTGTTGTTTAGTTTTCATTTGAATAAAATAACTAAATTTATTTTTTTCACAGGGAATATTATTTTTTTTGTAGGTAAAGGAATATTAAATTGAAGAACAAACCGGAAGAAAAAGAGTAAGAACAAAAATTTATTTATTTATTTATTTAATATATTTATAGTGTAATAGATTTTTTAAGAAAATGTGTTTATTGCATGGTGTGTGTAATTTAAATGTTTTATTTTTAAATAGCTAGTAAAGAATGTGAACATCGTAGTTAACAAAATGTTACAAATGTTAAACCCTATAGAAAAACTAATTTTTCTTGTAGTGGTGGTCGTAGCTTATTGTGTGTAATGATAAATGCTTGATAATTATTTAGCGCATTTTACACGTGAGTGGCAAATCGACCCAAAGATAAATATTATCTGTGTTATTTATTATCAGTGTTTGATTATTGCGACAAGATATCAATTACAAGTTAGTATTAATGGAGTGTCTGGTGTATACGCTATTAGTCGCCTCACCATCTCCAACAACGACAACAAGGAAAAAATCTTTTACTTACAAATTTAATTTGTAAGTAAAAGTTTTTACTTACAAAATGTCGTTGGTAAAAACATCGTAAGAATAGACTCGTCGGTAAAAGTTTACACTTACAAACTTAATTGTAAGTAAAGAGATCCTTTTTTACTTACGAACCCACCATCATAAGTAAACGTGTATAATATCTGTTAATAAAATTTCTATTCGTTTTCAATAATATTTATTTAGATTTTTCATTTAAATATTATTTTGTTCAATTTTTGTGCCTTTCATTATTTTTTCACGTTAATTTAATGAGTTTCGTCTTGGTATAAAAAAAAAATTAATGAGTTAGAGAACTTAAATAAAATACAGTTAAACTTAAATAAAATACAGTTATTTATTCTTGATTATTGTTCTGATCAGTTTTTCATCAATTTGACAAACTTTGTCTTATTCGGGAGCCCAAAGCTAGCTAGAGTAGATCTAGCTGGGTAACCAAATAATGTACCAAAGCTCCTTCAACCAACAACTAGAAAGAGAAGAAAAAATAAAGTTAAACAGTTTAAAATTCATTTATAATTTTCTTCATTAAAAAAATTAAAGAAATTAAAAAAATTGAATACAACCTTCAAAAAAGTCATAGGATGTTTGAAGCTTGTAGAGACTTTGCAATAGGCTCATGCATCTTACATGCACCCAATTAATATGAAGAAAATAAGTTGAAACGTATAGAATGCATTAGGATTAATCAAGAAATGTAGGTGAAATGCAAATCAAAACCTTTGTAGAGATTGCATATTGTACTGACATGGATGAACCCATGAAATTAAGAGACGATGCAGAATTGAGATGAAGTGCAAGGCGCAACAATGTCAAGAGGAACTCTTTGATGATTTGCGACGTGATGAAATAGAAATTAGTTGTGAGGTCAACGTGAGAGATACGACCGTGAGCCTAGGAGATAGGGAGAGAAATTGTTGGGTTTTTAACTTATTATCTTTTAAAACAATGTGTGTGCATTGGGGGGTGGGATGTGGGGGGTTCCGGGTGTGCGTTCCCACGTTCGTGTTCGAGTACGTAGCAAGATCCCTATCTTTTTTGTGCCTATCTTCTTATTTTTGATATTTTTTTGTGCCTATCTTTTATTTATTTTGGATTTATCCAACAAAATAAAAACTATTTATTTATTATTTACTTGTAAAAAGACAAAATTCAAAATTAAACCCTTTTTAGTGAAAGCTTAATTTGTTAATTAATTCTTCTTCTTCTTTTTCTTCTTCTTTTTTTCTAGTTTGGTAGTTTCCTTTTTATTGAGTATATATATTGTAAGTAAAAATACATATTTACTTACAAAGCTATACATATTACTTTCCTCTAAGATTCATAAGCAAAAGTTAGTATTTTTACTTGCAAACAAAAGTAGTTTATATAAATATATTTTTGTGAGTAAAAGAAATTCTATTGCTCACTAAAAACTATTGCCGAATTGGGTCGATATTCACTTATTAATTATTAGCTTTTGCTAAGAACTCATGAGTCATAAGTACAAACAATACTTTTAGTTACAATTTTATCAATTTTTTTTACAAACTTAAGAGTCATAAGCAAATATGGACTTTTACTTACACTTTTTATATTCATAATTGAAAGTTTTGTAATTAAAAGTCGAATTTCTTGTAGTGAACATCAGTAACAAAATACGTAATCTCGCATTCACAAGTGTCCTCATTCTTGTTGAATAACCCACATAATACTTGTGTATATCTGCACTATCAAGAACTTTTGTATATATGTGAGAAGCTCTAAGGCATGTGACAACATTCGAATGCTTATATATATATGCAAGTGGGTGGTCTAGAGAACCTCTCAAATTGGAGTACACACTTTTGTAAGGAGTCAACAAAAAAACCATAAACCCTAGAATCACAACTCATTTAATTAAAACTAACAAACAACATAAAACAAGAATCAAAACCTAGAAATCATACAACACCCATTTAAGAAGTCTCAACTCGTTCCATTATAAATTAAATCAAAGTTAAAGTGAAAAACAAACCTCCGTTTCTCTTCCTCATACCCAAACTCGAACAACAAGTTCTCAAGCAAAATCCAAACACGAATAAGACTTCTCACCGCCCAAATGCCCTAGGCACCATCTTCCTCTTTGTCAAATCGAAATCACTTGTACATGGAGTGCTCAAAGTAACTAATGTAACACGGAGAGGGAGAGAAAAGAAGACTTTCGAGAGTGCAGAGAGAGAAAAGTTGTTGAAAAATTACTACAAGATGCTCCATTTTGATATAGGAACAAGAATAATTTTTGATGAGGATTTATTGAAAAGTTCGATCGTGCCTCAAATCCTCATTTTGATCATTTTTTCGCTTGATATATATGTAATCTTTTTTACATTATCAATGCGATAAATTATGTAGGTCATGGAAGGTAGGAACATCCCGTTTTAATTTTATGCATTTGGAGAAATTGTTAAGGTTTCGCAAGGCATCGAGTACAGCAGACCCCCACCAATGATCATGATTATTAAGTTTGGAACGAGTAAACATGAGTTGATGGATCACGTGTATAACGCGTTTGGTATTTCGTCCACTAAGACTCTCATTACGATGACGTATCGTCACGTAATAACTCATCCATCAGGTTCACAATATTTTGTCCTCGTGTCGTTGCAAGACGAGACCCACTTCGAGTTGATGTGGTCAACAGTGGCGAATCTACCATTATCAGCGAAGGTAGAGATTTATTTAACCTTCGAGCCAATCGATCCTTTTCAAAATTCTACTGTACATTCACAAGTGGTAGAAGAAAATGTGGGCATAACATGCCCTGCATCAATGATGGAAAGATTACATATGCAATCACCTATAGGTGATGTTGTGCAAGATAGATTTGTTACTTCGATTGATGATGATATTAGTGCCCCTAGTGATGACCTTAACGAGAACCACGACAACAACATTGATGAGGACGTATGTTCCCTCGAGGATGTTGCGCCATCTGTTAATTGAGAAAGTATAAATGTTATTACAGACGACCCAACCTACGAACCTCCAGGGGCGGAAAACTTGCAAGATGATGAGCAATTTGCAATTGACGAGGAGGAGTGCATGGAAGAAGCAAGCGATGAAGAAGTTTACCAACCATTGCCGATGTATAATGAAATTGATTAGGAAGTGGCTAATTCTACTGCAACCCAACATTCTCATTATTCGACTGGATGGGACATGCCTAATTTTGAGTTGGAAAGAGGAATGTACTTTGACAATAAGAAAGACTTGCAGCATGCCATCAAAGTGTGGCATGTTAACAACCATTGTCAATACCTTGTTATGGAGTCAACTACAACCTTATGGGCAGTGAAGTGCAGAAGTGCGCTGGAAGTTGGGTGCATGTGGCGTCTCCATGCTTGTTTGCGAAAGAAGAAACAATTGTGGGAGATCACTCAATTAGATGAGCCGCACAACTGTATAAATCCCGGTATAGAACGCAGTCATGCCCAACTTGACGCCAACATGCTTGCACGTGAGATACAAAACGTTGTCCAAATAGATCAGGCAATTACTATCAAGGCCTTGGTATAAATGATTAAGCTAAAACACAGACATGAAGTTCCCTACAAGTGAATGTGGGATGCTAAAAGGAAAGCAGTTGCAAATGCATTCGGAGATTGGGACGCGTCGTATGCTAGGTTACCAAGATGGTTGGCGGCTGTACATAATAAGAGCCCAGGGACAAAGATTGAGTGGTCACACAGACAATGGGCTGCAAATGAGATCAGGACAGAGCATCCTCAATTTCGTCGTGTGTTCTTCGCATTAGAAGCATCAATCGAATAGTTCAAGCTTTGTAGGCCTCTTCTACAGATTGACGCGACATTCTTGTATGGCAAATACAGTGGTAAGCTAATGATTGCCCTATCTGTTGATGGTAATGGACATCTACTTCCAGTTGCATTTGCAGTTGCGGAAAACGAATCAACAGACTCGTGGGGGTGGTTTTTGAGGATGTTGCGCAAACACATGACTGATAGAGATGGTATTTGTATTATTTCTGACTGTCACTCTGGCATTCTCGAGGCTGTTAACATACTAGCAAATGGTTTTTCTCCACCAAGAGGATACCATCGTTATTTCCTGCGACACTTGACCAGTAATTTTAATACGCATTTCAAAAATGAATCGTTGAAGAACATCCTTTCTCGAGCTGCTGGTCAACATCAAGTAACGAAATTTGATGCATGCATGGAGCGTTTTGCTTATTTGTCCGCAGGAAGTCCTCAATGTCTTCAATATTTGAATGCCATTCCCAAGGAACTCTGGAATCAATCGCATGATGGAGGCCTGTGGTACGGATGGATGAATTCTAACGAGGTTGGTATGTATTCGATAGTAGTTATGTTTATTATCCTATATGCGTTTTTAATGTGCTGATATTACTGACACGACATTATGTTACCATTGTAGAATGTTTTAACGGTGTATTGAAAGGGGCACGATTATTGCCAATAACAGCAATGGTTCAAATGATTTACTACAGGTTGGTGACATACACCAACCGACGCAAGGAGGAAATCGATGAAGCAATATCGCACGGGTTCAATTACATGAAATATGCCATGGATAAAATTGCACATTATGAACAATCTGCAAGGAGACATTACGTCAAACTGATAAATCGCGACACTGGTGAGTTTGAGGTGCTCACTGGACGTCATGGTGATCGCATGCATAAAGGCAACAATACACAGATTGTTATCCTGAAGGACTGGTATTGCAACTGCAATAAATGACAATCGTTTGGTTTCCCTTGCTCACACGTGTTAGCTGCATGTGCCCTTATTCGAATTGATTATATACAATTTACTGAGCAATACTACAAGATGGGCATGTACGCACGATGCTACTCCTCTCAATTCAAAGCCATCCCCGATGAGAAGTATTGACCGACTTTTGCGAAGAAGATTTTACCAGATCCTAGGTGTAGACATGGCCGAGGGAGACCAAAGGGAACACGAAAGCAAAATGAGATGGATCTTTCTAATGTTTCGAGGACCTTGCGATGTGGCATATGTCATCAAGAAGGACATAAACGAAGAACATGTCTGAATAGAGATCGTGGTCGAGTCCCTACTAGGAGGAACCGTTGCAGTCTTTGTCGTGCAGAGGGACATAACAAAAAAAATTGTTCATCCAAATCTCAACCCCCCAATCCAAACTAATGAGAGGATTTGTATTTCGTTTGTAAACGGTGTCAGTTGGTAATTTCATAACATTTATATTAATATAGTATAACCTTATGTTACGTAAAGTAATAGATAGGTATTTGTTAATGTTATAACTCGTAGTAATGATTTGTTGTGACTTTTAAAACTACTTGACCAATTTGTTTAATTACACAGTTGTAGCGAGTACACATGGAACCAGGACCATCTGATCCTTCTCTTCTACGCCTCCAATCTACACACAGATCATTGCAAGTCTGAAGGGGTCAGGTATATACATTTAACATGTATGTGCATAATATTTATGCAAAAACGTTTAATACATATATATACATATTTTTTAATTGTAAGGTACATGATACAATGCGCGTGCAAAGAAGACTGGGTGTCATTGATCGACGGATTAATTACCATTCTCGAATGATCCCTTACCTACGATCTAGTGGCTTTTATGGGGTTTCACGCGTAGGATTTTTTAGACTTGACTGGGCTTTGATCACCGCTTTCGTTGAGAGATGGCGTCCAGAGACACATACATTCTACATGCGTTGTGGCGAGTGTACGATAACACTCCAAGACGTTGAGATTCAGCTCGAGTTACTGATTAATGGTATGTCTGTAACTGAAAGCACAGATGTCGACTATCTCGTGGTTTGTGAAAGACTACTTGGTGCAAAACCTGAACCACTTCACCTTTCTGGGAATAGAGTTCGTGTTTCATGGCTCGAAGACAATGTGCCACCTATAGAGGATGACAGCAATGAGGAAATGGTTCGACATTATGTTCGTTCATACATTCTACAACTTATTGGTGGTTGTGTGTTCGCTGACAAGTCGAATCAATATGTACATTTGATGTTTCTTCTGTTGCTCGAGGACCTTCAAACAGCTGGACAGTATAGTTGGGGAAGTGCATGTTTGGCATATTTATACAGGGAGTTGTGTCGTGGATCCCACTCTGGTGCGCACGAGGTCGCTGGTGCGACAATTCTTATACAACTATGGGCCTGGGATAGGTTTCCATTTATAGCACCAAGGCGCATGCCTATTCCTAGAGGTCGACCTCGAACATGTGATGGAGTATACATGCCCAATGACGTTCCTTTGGGATATCGGTAATAAAAATGTTTCTCATGTTATTTTTAACAATTCATTGCGTCTTTTTAATTTATGACAAATTTATTGTTTTGTATACAGATGGATAGTTGCATTTTCGGTAACTAGGACTTCCATACACATTTTATCATCATTTCGTGATGCACTTGACACGCAGAGGGAGAATGTCGTGGAGTGGCAACTATACGCTGATGTCATCGAGTCACTTCCACAATTATGTACTCAAGGTCACGGGAGCTGGCGTTCGACGTGTCATTTAATTTGTTTCCATATAGTTGAGTGGCATAGACCGGAAAGGGTCATGAGACAGTTTGGGCTGACACAGGTTGTGCCACCTCACTGTGATTTTGACACACGTCTGCACCGCGTCCAATTGAGAGGACACCCTCAAGAAAATTGGGCAGTGTATCACAGAAGATATATTGAGTTGTGGGAAAATCGTAGTAATACCTTAGCTACGATAGAACAAGAAGGGGAACATGATCAGGAAGAGTACATGAGGTGGTACAGATCTATCACCAGGCGATACATTAGACATGACGGGGCTCTGCGCGAATTCTCGGTAACCTTGAAACTATAATGTTGTTATCCTCATGAGTCATTTAAAATTGTTAACGAACACTACATTTTTTTGTATATCAGTCTACATTTGCACGTCAATTGGAACGAGTGTTCACTGATGACAGGGTCGATCAAGGCATGGCTGCTCTACATGAAGGCATCAGAATCTTAGATGAGGATGAACGGCAAAGGACTACTCTGTGGAATGATGAAAATGTAGTTGAGCCGGACATAGATGACGAAGCATCTCAAGAAGAAGAGGAAGAACAACAAGAAGAGGATCAAAGTCTAGCAGATAGAGGGAGGAGAAGAAAAACAACAACGACTCAGACTCTGGGTGAGAGCAGTAGACGTTCTTCTCCACCACCTCCAACTCGTCCAACACCAAGAACGTCAGAGACTGTTGGTGAGAGCAGCAGACATTCTCCTCCGCCACCTCTAACCCGCCCTTCTTCTTATGGGTACTCTCCTTTGCCGCCCCCAACGCAACCGGATGCTCATATGGTTTTGCCTAGGACACCGAGCATGAGTGTTCATCCATATCATTTTGATCCATATGATCCTGGGCCATCATCTTCGTACATGGACCATAGAATGCCTACACATTCAATGCATGGTTCATTGCCTCAATACATGCCAAGTCCATTTACTCCGCCATATTATAACTACAATATTCCATATAGTGGAGATGGATCATTCAGGCCCTTATTAGGCATGCCACCTCATGTTCCTTTCATCCTACCACATACAGGAAGTCAGTATGTTGGAATGGTTCAACCACCTATCTTTGATAGCACTGGTAGTAGAGGTTAATCGAGCCAACACGAGGAAGAAGTTCAGTCGAGTCATCGAGTTTAACAGACTTAGCCGGACGTACAAGCACAGAGAAATCCACATCGAAATAGAGTACGACCAGTTTGCCACACGGAGGAGCAACGTCGACGTCGATAGAATTGCATCATACCTTTGTATGAGTGGGTTGATAGGAGTGTTTAGGGTCCTTTAGATGTCATGGAGATGGGGTTGTACATTTGGATGAAAGCCAAGAACTATAAATACAAACTCCTAGCCTTTTTGCTTCACATTTGCATGTTGTTTTCAATACAAAAATGAAAAAAAAAATTCAGAGTTATTGGAGACTTTTATTTGCTGGAAATTGTAGTCCTTAGGAGGTTATTCATCATCAAGAAAGCGATCTAGTTATCTACAATCAAGCATCAACCTTAAGGTATGCTCCTATCCACTTATTTGCATAAAAATTAAGGGTTTTGAGCATTAGATCATAGGGCTTTCGTGAGAGACCAATTTCAAAGTGTTTGAAGAGTGGTCTATGATCAAATAAGAGCATTAGTTTTAGTTTTAAACTTTTATTTTCGGATTTTTTAAGTTTTGCTCAAAAATTAGGTTTTTGAAATGAATGAGAATGCATGTTAAGTTTTTGACCTAATCTCTGTAAATGAAGCACAACTCACTCATCTGAACTCCAAATTAGGTGATTCCAATGCCACTTGAAAGATAACTCAAAATGGAAAAACTTTGTCCTACTGAGAAATTTAGAAATTCAAGCATTTTTCTGTCCAAAAACCCTTTGCAATTTTGATATTGAATCTGAATTTTTTGGACTTCACTATTTTAATAATGCCTTATTGTTTGAAGAATAACTCAATTATTTCTTATTGGATTGAGTTCATATTTTAGTATGATGTTCTTAAGTATGATTTTAGACTTCAGTAAAGAAATTATGATTTTTGGAGCTATGGTTTAGGAGAAATAAATTGTACAAATTTTTTGGTCACACTTAAAAAAAAACAGTTTTAAGTTATTGTCGTAAAAGTTTCATATCTCTCTCGTTTTTAATCGGAATTGTGCATTCCTTATAGTTTCGGAAAGCTAAGACAGAGAGGAACAACTTAAAATCATTTTTTTGTCAAAATTTAGTCATATTAATTTTCAAAAATGGGCCAAAAGACAAGGCTTGTCCGTATAATGGTCATTTGTAAAAATGTTTTTGGGTCGTTTTGGTGTCGGATAGTATCAACATTTAATTTAAAGACTAAGTACATATAATATAACCTAGATTAACACCATCAAACTTTGAGAGATATATATGAGTCCGTTTGCGAGAGTTTGGGTGACGAGAGGCCTATTGGACTAGGAATACTGCGTGAAAAAAGTGAGTATACCTGATGATACTTTGAATTGCATTTCATTTCCTTTTATTACTGATTGATTGGCAGTCTTTGTGACTATATGGTGCTTTGTACTCTAATATAATGATATTTGTTGATAATCTTCACTTTTTGAACTTGTTCATCATGATATTGTTTTGTTGATGTTTTCATTGAATCCTTTCGTGTGCTCTATGTCTTCATTTGATGTTTTTAATAGTAAATGAGCTTTAAATAGCATGCTATTAGGATTAGAGAGTTTATGAATGAGACTATGGATTTTTTACTCGACTTTATTAGTCTATTAGCTTGTCCATATGCCTTTACCATTCTATACGGAGTCATTTTTGAATAAATAAAGTAGTGGTTGGTGAAAATAGTGACAACGAACCATGACATACTTAAGTAGGTTTAAGAAATCAAACCTAATTAGTAAATTTAGTTACACATTTGTTTGTTCATTTCGTAATAATTGATTATGACATTTACATTTGTTTCTAACTTACTCTTGAACCTTAAAAAAGTCATGTCAGGCAGAAATTATGCATCGTCATCTGGGGACGGATCTGGTGGACGATCCAGCGGACGATCCGGTGGTCGCAAAGATCGTCCATCTCGCAACTTGGATTGTTCGCTAGTACGATCTCCCCCTGATGATGCTGAGCCTCAGCAGCTTCAAGAGCAACTCACTCCGTAACAGCTTGCTCAGCAGCAGTTTGCTTACCATCAACAATTTTTTGTCCAACAACTGCTTTCTTAGCAACACCATCAATCACAATTATATCAGCAGTATTCTCGTCCACCTTATGCGCAGCACCCCCACCAGGCCCCTCTCCTTCAGCCATCGGGCCCATCTTTATTTGTCCCCAATGATCCAACCACTCTACAGGCTTACTCCTCTCAATTGGCGTCGCAACTCCCTCCACCTATCACTAGTCGCGTTACTTCTAGAGGATCTACCCATGCATCTCCCTCCCATCAACAGGACTACCAGCATGTCCCGATCACTCCCTTCGACTCTAGTATGCATGTCTCCCCATCGAGGAGTCATGATCATGTCGAGTATGCAGCACATTCGCCCAATACTTCAAGCCACCCTTCGAGTGAGCCGTCTATTAGTGGTGCCTCGCGTAGATCACAACAAGGCGTTGAGCCAGCTAGGGCCCCGAGACGTAGAAGTAATGATGACCGAGCGCGGGGCGGGTGTTTTTAACCGTAAAAACTGTGAAAGAATTGTAAGTCAATGAAATATTATTACGTATATATACTTACGTTTAATGAACTTACTATAATATTGGTCTAACTTTTTTTCGTAAAAATGTAGTGGTACTTTCTTGCATCCGTCATCCGAAGCGTCAAAGCAAATGACGCGGGTATATAAATTCGATTTACATAAGGATGGCTACTGTTGGGATACGGTTCCCAACAATATCAAGGAGCAATATTTTAACAAATGGCCGGTAAGAGATTTTTAAATAAAAAAATTAAGTTTCTTTTACTTAGCATATGTTGAAGACTTGACTTTCTATTATTATAGACTCATTTTGATTGGAGACGATCGGATGACGCTACGGTCAGACATTTGTACGACAGGCAGATTGCCACTCGTTACGCTGACTTTGTTAGTAAGATGGTGAGGAAGCTGACAAAACCAGCACATGTATCTCTGGAGGTTTTTGAGCATTACAAGAAGATGCGGTCTACTCCAGAATATAAAGCAAAGTCAGAACAAGCGAGCTAAAATCGGAGATCAGAGGTGGGGGGACCTGGTTCGGGTTCGTCTGTGCACGGAGGTGGAGCCATATCCATCTATGAGCATTCGTTGAGACTGGTATGTTTTGGGACATACATACATAGATACATACATACATATGTATACATTAGATTCATATAAGTTTCAAACTTAATTTTAAGTTAAACATATTTTATAGGAGAAGAAACTCGGTCGAAAGCCGACCGCTTTGGATTTATGTTTATATCTCCATACAAGGGATCATGATGGCGTCACTTTCTTGGATCCGAGAGCAGAGGTGATTGCCGTAAGAAACTACTTGACCATAACTGTTTTTTGTTAATTATAGGTATCAATGACTTATATGACTTGTCAATGTTTAAATTCTTAATACAGGCAGTTATACACGAAAGGACCAGAGAGCTTTCACAGTTACAGCCTGACACTCCAATTGATGAAACAGAATTATATTTGGAGATTGTGCAGCGAAATGATAAACGCCGGAGATTTGGTATTGGCTGGACACCGTCAGGGTCTAAGATGCGTAGACATGATGAAGCTGGATTTTCTCGTCCTATATTTGCAGATGATGAGCCATTTGACCAATTCAAGAAGGAATTCAAGGAGATGCAAGCAATGATACTAAAGATGGTTAATGACACATCTGTAAATTGCGAGCAATTGCTTGAAATACAAGGACGGTTACATCGCATGGAACAGGGTTTCATGGAGAGATCAGCTGCACAAAAAAGGCAAGATGATGTTGATGTTGATGATGATGATGCTGCTCACAATGACTCAACGACCGAGGATGATGAATGATGATTTTAAAAAGGTTAGATTTTTTTGGTTCATTTTTTACTTGATACTTATAAGTTTTTTTTATTAGGAACCATTATAAATCTTATGAATTTATTAGGAACCATTATAGAAACATAAATCATGTAAACCATATATTGAGTCGAGATTATTGGAGTAATGTTTGTTATTCACTAGTTTTTTCTATTTATATTCTTTATTTGAATATTGAATTGGGAGACTCAAAAAGGTTTTACTTCTAAATAGAATGTTTGTTTTAGGTCTACATTGAACATTTGTTAAGAATGATTTTGGGATTTTGTGTTTTAATTGGTTCTACACAAAAAAAACTTGTTCAAACTATATTAACATCTTTTATTTTGTGTTTTCATATTTGTGATATTGAATGTATATGCTAACTGTTAATTAATTTTACTAATTTGTATTTATTTTTTCTTTTTTATTGAAATAAATATGATTTGTTCTTTATTATAGGTTGTTTTCCATAAAATATATGACTTTTATATATGTGAATATCAATTTTGTATACCTCAAAGTTTAACTTATTTTATTTTTCTTTTTCTTTTTTTTTTGCAGGAAACTATGGTATATATGATGGATGGAGTATATTTTTATGATGGTTTTTTTGGAAACTTATTTTGTGTTCTCCTATTTTGATTTTTTTTTATTTTTTGTATTGATATGGAAAGAGACAATTATTGATACACTGAGTTTATGTATTTAAATTTGATTAAATTCTATTAGAATGTATGGAATGTATGAATTCATTGGTACCTTGGAATGTATTAAGCAACTACCAACCGGAATGAATTAGGAATGTATGAATTCATTGTATATGAATTTAGGGTTTAGGATATATGAATTTTGTATTGTTGCAGATATGAATTTAGGGTTTAGTGTAATATATGAATGTATTAAACCCTAAAACCGTAAATATGAATTTTGAATGAATATATATATATATATATATATATATATATTAGGGTTTAGGGTATTTAGCGACGGGGCTCCCCATCGCTAATTGACGTGGCGCGCGCCACGTCACCGTGTACCACCCTACCCAACTAATGGTGCCTTTACAAAAGGCGTCATTCGTTCCACATCACCCCAATCACGCCTTTACTAAAGCCAGAATACATTATTTTTGTAATTTTACAAAAAATTAACTTATTTAATGAATTTTAAAGAAAAACAACCTTACTTTTTGAAATCTCCCATTTTGTACACCATTTCTCCTCTCCAAAATGCCTTTGAATCTGGAAGACAGATTGTGGACAATATCATCTTGGCTCAAGAGGTAATGCATTCCATGAATAAGCTGCAGAGGAAGTCCCTGGATACGGCTATTAAGATTGATATATTTAAAGCTTATGATAAGCTTGAATGGGATTTTGTCCTGGAAATGCTTCATAGAATGGAGAATGAGAAATGGCACTGGATTCATGCATGCATCTCCACCGTTTCATATCGGGTCTTAGTTAATGGGGAACCCTCACATACTATTATTCCTTCAAAAGGGATCAAGTAAAGGGATCCCCTCTCTCTACTTATCTTTGTACTATGCACCGAGGCCCTATCCTATCTCATTCTTGAGGAAGAAAGGAAGGGGTTGTTAGCCAAATTTAAATTGAACAGATCAGCTCCCTCTGTTACCCACTTTCTCTTTGCAGATGACTTCCTCTTTCATGGGAGAGTTGGCCTATGGAATACAGAGAAATTTCAAGAAATCCTGGAGTTTTACCAACTCATATCTGGTCAGGAAATCAACCGTAGAAAGAGCTCCATTACCTTTAGTAGGCGGGTTCCCATTATCCTTAGATCACAAATTTCCTAACTCCCAAGTATCCCCATCTCACCAGGGCTTGGACGATACCTAGGCGCACCTTAACCAGGGTGAAAAGAAATCTAAGAAATTCCAATATCGAATTGATCGAATACAAAACAAAGTGTTGTCATGGAAAGTGAAGCTTTTATCATCTGGGGGAAAGGATAGGGTCTTCAAAGCAGTTGCGTAGGCAGCTCCCACATTTCAAACGATGTTCTATGCTATCCCTAAATCAGTTAATCATCAATCCATTATGCAAATTATGGCGAAGTTTTGGTGGTCAGCGCCTGATAAGGAAAAAGGAATTCATTGGGTAAACTGGGCTAAGGTCGCATCTCCTAAAGATGATGGAGGTCTCAAATTTAGGGACTTGGACCTTTTCAACCTCAGCCTCCGAACCAAGCAGGATTGGCGATTGTTAGAAAATCAGGATTCATTCCTCTGTCAATTCCTCATATCTAAGTATTTCCTTGGAGGAAAATTCCCAACTGCTAAACTTAGGAGTCGCCCCTCATATTGCTGGAGAAGCTTATTACAAGGTAGAGATATTCTAGCATCAGGCCTGAGAATGCGAATTGGTAATGGTCGACTTACGAGAATTTGGGAGGATTCTTGGGTTTAGACCCTTCACAATGGAAACTTTGGCCCCCTAGTCCAGCAAACCTATATTGGGTGGAAGACCTAATCGATTCTTACTCTGGCCATTGGAATTCTGCATTAATACATAGTGTTTTTTTTCTGAGGAAGAAGCTAAGCATATATTAAGTACCCCCATTAGTTATACTGGCGGTGAGGATAAACAAGTGTATATTTATGAAAAATTAGGTTTATTCTGTAATGGCCCAAATCCCAGTTGGACTGCCACGGAAGGCCACGTAGGCCCACAACTGGCTACGTGGCTGCCAGTTGTGTCCCACGCCCAACTAATCACCATTATTCCTCAAAACATACAACGAAAGTCTTAAACATCAAAAGGTAGAGTGGAAGCAAATAGGAAACCCATAACATCTAATGTGGAAAACCATACCCAAAATGTAATCATATATCAACATAACCAAGTAACGGTCAAGTATGTCTCTCACAACCCCAAAACCCAACAACAAGTCAATACAATAAAATAAAAACATACAATCTGCGGTCTGTCAATGGAAATCACAAGCAGTTTTCAAGTATCTCCTTACATTTGCTCGCTCTAAAACCTATACTCAGCCATCACAAGAGGTAGATGACGAGTCCATTGAGTAAAACCCAGAAGTACACAAACCAACATTTATAATAATGGAAGCCAATAAACTGTTAAATAAACATGCACAGTAAAATAGGCAATTGTAATTAAGACGCATGCATACATAACACCGATAAGCACCAATATTGGATGTGTTCCGTGTAGCAAGACTGAACCATAATCCAGACATCGGCATTCCCCCGATGGCTTCTCTAACCCCCTCACCAGTCCGAACCCTTATTCAGTCCCTATTGTCCAGCCTACCCAAGTTTGCCCACACATCACAGAATAAACCAGAAGATCCAGCAGTAAATGACAATGCCAACCGTTCAACACGAGTAAGTACATGGAAATAGAGTAAACAACGATAAACAATAATAGTTAAAATCAAATGAAATCAAATAAATAAACACTTGAGTGTGTTTCTTAAGGGTTTTACTTACCTCAACCGCACTCCACTACGTTTCCTAATCCAAACGCACTCCTCAGCTGCGTATCAATTACATGTCAATCCAACTAATCCACCAATTTCCCATTTAATATATCACAATCCTAAACCTTAGAAATTCGATTCAAAACCTTAAATCATCGATGAAACCATCATTTAAATATCCCAAATATACCATATAAACCCCTAGGTTGAACCCAATTGGCAAATTTTTATTAAAATATTAGACCCAAAACTGTCCTAGATGCTGCCACAGGCGCCGCCGTGTTCACACTATGTGGCATCATCGTGACGTCATGGGCGTTGTGACCACACCGTCATGGTCATTCCTATATGGCGTCTTCACGACGTCTCTCCAAAGTTTTTCCCGTTTCACGCCTTTGATCGGGACGCCGTGAGTAGTGCCATGGGCATTTGTGCACCACGGCGCCGCTGGCGGAGTCTCCGCCAGTGGGCACCTTAGGGGGGTTTTTAGACCCTCTCGGCTCATTTTCGTGGTCTGAACCCGCTCCAACAACCCATATATCACCAAAATAACCTTAAACCATCAATACATCTTGACCCAATGTGTCTGAAACTAAAACTCGGTGTTTTCCGACCAAACCCCCGACAAAATCAGTTGAAAACTACTACAACAACATCAACGCCAAAACCACATTCCACACTTTAAAACCACTCAAAATCCATAGCAACACCTCCCAAACTCTGGTGTGCTCAAAACCCACGTTGAAATCTCCGTCAAAACTCAAGAAAACTACCCCGAACTGAAGAGAACGATGAGGTGATCGAGGCTCTTACCTTGGTTTTTGATTTCCTTCAACACTTGAGCTCCAAATGATCTCTAAATCACTCCAAACCCTCACACCTCTCTCTCATTTTCGTTCAAAACGTATAGGAGAGGGAAAAATTGACAAAAATCAACAAAAATCAACCTATATATATGCCAATGACATCATCTCACACCTCCACATCCCCATGTATGATTTAAGGGCCAAGATGTGGTCAATGAGTCTTCTAATAGTGACAAAACTGACCCCCCAAACTAGTTCTTTGATCTTATCCCTTTGTCTGCAACCAATCATCTCTCGGGCGTTCAGATACCCGGCTCTAAACAACAAACCGTCTCGTTTTCATTCCCCAACGGTCTCAAACACTTAAATGCCATTTATTATGAATTATTTAATGTATTTCATCATTTATGGCGTCTCCGTGGACCTGAGCTAGCATCCACGTCCAATAATAAATAATAATTAACGGCCTAATAAATTTGGGTCGTTATATATTCTCTGTTAAATCAACTAATAGTTGTTTAGCTTGCATGATAAGGGGCTCTCCCAGGGTTTTTAAGAGGGGAATTGTGACGGCCCCAGCTCCACAAACCTAAAACTGGACCTGCCCTGCTTAGATTTACTTAGACCCCGAGTCTCTCTCACGCAATCAACGTAAATCTAATCAACCTTACCTTACCTTTTCTCATTTTCTAAATAATTTAAGCGAGAGTTATTAATATTAATGAGTTATTCAGAGATAAACGGAAGCATTTAACATCTTCAACTAATATAACAACCTCAAGACATAAGTTAGGATAACTTAGAAATGTGGAAACTCAGCAAATATATGCATCACTACCAAAAGTCATATCACATTAGAAAAAATCATCATATCCATGCCCAGGATCTCTCATTTCCCAAAACCCGGTTTCAAAACATATAATTATAATAATACAAAATCAAACCTATGTCGGGTCCAAAGATAGAACAACTCTACTATCCTTAAAGCAAGTCACCAAGCTAAGGAGTTTTCCTTTTGCTCGACTGTAGATCTGCACTCGGTCAAATATAAGAATGACGAGTCTCAGGTAAGTTGCAGCAACCCTCAATTTTAACCTGACTAGTTACCCAATTACGTGATACTAGACAGTATTTCGAACTTTGAAAGTCGACACCGAAGTAATGTTATATTTCTGTGATGTGTGTATTAGTATTGTAGTTCATTACGGGTCTCGTATCATTTAGGCGATTTTTAGACTGAGTTAGGTATCGCCTAGATAAACGGGGGAGTAAAACACCGTTAAAATACAAATAAATGAATTATTGGATAATTTAATAATTATTTAAAGGAACAAGGTGGGACTACACACACGATGAGTCGAACCGGATCGAAGAACGCCGTTTGAACACGGGAGTTGAATAATTACATAATAAACAAACCATAGGATAGGATTGTTAGAGTGACACAGTCCAATGGTAGAGAGCCTATAAATCAGCCTCGAGATGTGTGTGTAGGGGAAGATGAAGGGCTGGGCATGTGACAACACATTACCTGCCCCACTATTCATCTACTATTCACATCTCCTTATATATATATATATATACACACACACACACACATCTCATCTCTCTCATTCTCTCCTCACCATCGTCCTCACTCTCTCACACCACAGTCCTCCTCCTCCTCCTCCTGGGTTCGTCATCGCCGACCACCGACTCTGAGTAGTCGGACCTCATCGAAGATGTTCTCTTTCTCTCTCTCTCAGTCTCTCTTTCTCTCTCCCTCTCGGTTTCTCTCCCTACTCTTTCACCGTTTCCTCGCACGGTGACACCTCTCTCCTCCCTAATTCGCCACAGTCGATCACTGACTGCCAGTCATTGAACTCCTACCAGAGGTAAAACTCTCACTCTCTCTCTCTTAGTTTGGTGCTCTCTCGACCTCTCCCTTTCTCTCTCTCTCTTTTTGGTCCTTTACCTTTCCACGACTTGGCTGCACACCATCGACCACCAATTGATCTGGACTGTGGGACCTCGCTGGAGAATGCGAGGGTCCCTCTCTCCTGATTTCTCTCGGTTTCTCTCTCCTTTTCTCGATTTCTTTGTTATTTTATGTTATGTTTGTTGACTGTATTGGATGTATGGTGGAGATGGGTTTCGGTCTCCAGTCGAAGCAACTCCGAGGTGCACCTCCGGCAACTCCACTGATCGGAGATGGCTCCCCCATGTGTACGACAGTCGTGTTTGGTTAATGTGCATTTTGGACATCGAGGTGTGGGTTTTCTTATGGGGTGTGTATAGTGTTTTTCATTATTGAGACTTTGGGGTGTAGGGTGTGTGGGGTGTGTCTCACTGATGAGATGTTAGGTTGTGGTATGTATATGGTGTGTGTGTTATGTGTCGTAGTTTGGGTTGTTTTTGGTGATTTCATGTGTGTTATGATCCTCCTCGTTGGAACCCGTTACCGTGGGTGACGTTACCGCTGTGCCACCGTGACCAAAGATGTCGGGGACCAAGTTAAGTCCATACTTGTGTCTTACGACTCTTGGAGTAGCCCAAAATAGCGGTGTTGTTATTTATTTCTATTATTCATACATTTTATGTATGTGGTACTTTCGTCGTTGGAAACCACTATCATGGTGGCTCTGCCGTCGATGTGATAACTTGGGGGATTGCAGAGACCTTACGATCTCCATCATGGAGTCTTACAGCCCCCGGAGCATCTCTATTAGTGGTGGTGAGTTTTGTGAGCGTCATTTCATGTGATGTCGTTGATGCGCATCTCGTCACAAACCATTGTGTATGATCGGCACTGTCGTTGGACGCCATGACTAAGGGAGTGTCGGGGATCACAAAAAAACTCTCGTGTGTGCCCCATAACTCTCGGAGCGTCCATATCGATGGTGATGAGCCGTTGTAATGGTGAATTCAGGTGTGAGTACTTTTTATCATGTCGAGTGATCGTTGACGTAACGTAGAGCAAGCCTACGACTTTTCCATGCTGGGTTGGCACTCTACAGATGTTGAACTACACCGGCGAGGTTCCCTACTCGCCAGTGTATGGTCATTTTGAGGTTTTATTTAGTCATTAATGTCGAACAATATTGATATTATGTTTTTTTAAGTTGATTGGACAGTAATGACGTTGTGATCACGTCGCCAGTCCGCGAGACTATGATGTGACCTATTAACGACTGAGCCGAGTCTATAATTCATGATTTTTCGATGTTGCGATATCGCAGTCGTGGTTATTACTGAGGTTTTCAAGTCCAAGAGAGAGTATACATTGTTCTATTTAATTGTCAGGTTGTTCGAGTCATTTAAAACGTTGGGAAAATGCTAAGGTATCAACCTAGGATTAGTTAATGACTCGACCCATTTAATTGGAGTTTTTGACCTTGTCAGGTAGCGGGAAATTTGGGGATACGTGCTAGGAACGCGAGAGTGTTGTATATGGGTTGCGATAGTTCAGGTAAGTACACTTGTCTTAAAGCTTGTGTACGTTAGTAAGCCAGTTAAGAAATTTTCATGTGATTCATTATCATTTATTGCTATTCTTGCTATTATCCATTGTTGGCATTCAAATTCCTTTATTTGTTTGATATGTGTGTTCTTGACGTAAGTGTGTCGATATAGTATCATGTGGCCCGCACTAGTTGGGAAACTTGGGTATTTCCTGTCGGAATTACTATTACCCACAGTGTTGTGTAAACCTGGGTATTGATTGTGAAGGTGTCATGTGGCCCGCACCAGTTAGGGAAACGCGAGCCACTCTCTGCAGGAGTGCCTGACCACCCCCTGCAGGAGTGCCTGACCACCCCTGGTATTGTGTGAACCTAGGCACTGAATTGTTGTGGTTATTGTTATGAATATTGACCGCTTATGGCCTCTTTTGACTCTTAGAACACACGTGTTTCGATTGCTATCATTTCAGTCTGCCTATCATGCACTTTGATCTATTTACATTCCTGTCTTTAAATTACCATATGATATTTAGACTGCTTTTATTTGATATTCATGAATTACTGTGAAATTCTTCTGGCATTATTTTCGATTTTCTCTCAGTTACTCACTGTTTAGTTTGTAACGGTGGGTGCGGATATCCTGAAGTGCAACAAGGGCAAGGGCCCTCTACTTAGTGATTTTCTCTGAGGACCTCTTAGAGTACGCGACTTCAGGATTAGGTTAGAATGATTCATGTTTATTGTTGATTGTATGATGTTTTATATATACGATGTTGGATATTTAACTGGGATCGTTTTTGGGATGGATACCATGAACACTCGGGGTTTCCACATTTATATAGATTTCCTAATTTTTGTTTGATTGAGTTATTTTCCAATATTTGTTTAGTTTTTCCGCTGCGTATAATTGCAATAAATCTTTCATAAACTGTTAAATTAATTAATTAGAGGTTGACTATGCTCGTCAGGCTCGTTGAGTATCGACTCGAAACCTGCACGGGTCTAGGTCGGGCGTACCCTAATGTATTGAGAATTTGGGGCCGTCATATAAGTAATGCCAAACAGGATGTTTACAGTATTTTGAAAGTAAATAAACAGTCTATATTCATGTCGATAGAAATAAAAGTACAAGGAATGCATGAATAAATAAAAACTGGAAATAAATCTGAATCAATTGAAAATGAGTGTCCAGGAATACAAAGGAAAGCGCAAGTAGTCCCAACCAAAGGTCATTTGAGCCCAAGAATAAGATACCCCTATAAGCTCGGAGTTTAGGACGTGGTATGCATACATCATCCTGAACTCCACGTAGATGCAGAATTTCTCAACAATCTAGTGAAGTAATTCTCACCCGTGTATAAGAACCAAAAGATCAGCTCGTGTATATCAAGTTCCCAAAACAATAATAGCATGCATCCCAAGTTCCTAGCCTCTGGTTTATGCACCAGCTTAACTCATCACTTTAAAAGATCACATTGACTCACTTGCCCTTGGACCACTCAATATAATAGAATTTCAAAACATGATATATCAATAACAATAAGAAATTAAAGTTCAAAGAAATAACTGTAAATTTCCCCACTAGTTTACTTACCCGTGTCCAATGCTAACACACACTCACACGCTTCCAATAACTACCCTGTATACACAATTATATTATAGTCAAGCTCTAAGTGAAATTAAATCACGAAACATCATGAAAACTGCGACCAAAGTACGCTCAAGAGCTAGTTCCAAAAATAATTATTTATAACTTCAACTAACTTCAATTAGCTAACTTGGGGTAACTTTTTAACCTTAAAAACCTCAATATTTATCATACTCACCAAAAAGAAAATTGTAGTACACATTTCGTACTTTTCATAGACTCCAAGAACACTCAAATCAGATCAAAAAGAAAGGAGTCATGATTTTTCCCATATGGCACTCTTCTCCGAATCAATATTTTTGTGGTGAAATCCTTAAATCACGGCAATAAACACTACAAAACTATTCGATATCAACTTTTAACTATTTTCACAGCCCATAAAGTCAATTAAAATTAAAACCAATATTTAATTCATCTAAAATCTCAATATAAATCAATATCAATTGTAAAAACATCTTCAAAATTGTTATCAACTAAGTTGTATCACTTCAAATCACAAAAACCCTATCCCACGTTAGTGGAATTTATTCCAAATTGACGCAAATCAACTCAATATATCTATTCACAACAATTGATACCAATTCCTTCAAAAACCCCATGAAAGAAACTGAAAAATCGTGAGATTTCTAATTTAATTGAGGAAAAACACAATGAATTGGGATTTTACCAGATTTTGAGCTGAATCCCTCATTTCCACCGCGACAACTTGACTCAAACCAACCGTTTCGCGATACTCTACTATTTTACGGAGAGAAACCAGACAAAAATCGGAGATACGAAGTTCCGCGTGCAAAGAAAGGAATGGAGAGGGTTTCGTTTCAACGAAACAATCATCCTGTTGACGAGAAAAATAATCGATTGTTTTTTTTTCATATATATATAAACCTTCAGCTGCTTGTCAACATTTTAATTTTTTTTATTTATTAATTCTAATAAATCACTATTTTGATGGTTTCTAACTTTCGGTGTCGATTTTAAATCCAATTTTTTACAAAATTGAGCTAAACTCTCAGTAAAATAGTCCATCTTCATAAAACATTCATAACACTAATCTTTGTCACACCAAAACCCCATGTCTTAACTTTGTCCATAACATACCAACCTCACATTAACCAATTTTCTTACCATACTTAACCAAACTTGTCGTACCACATCTTAATTATTATAGTTTATTGTATTTTGTCAATGTATCTATTCAATTTGTCCTCCGAAAAACTAACCCGACCACAGTTCGCCCCGACTCCAGAAAATTACATTTCCTCGAGCCAAACCCATTTCTCCGCATCAATGCTCTCACACAAACGCCCTCACACGTTTTGAACATTGGAATCTAATTTTGAGTAAATAAATAATAATACAAAACACCAACCAAAAATAACATACCTAAGTGTCGATTACTGAGAATTGTTCACATGTATCACAACAAGAAGTCCACATACGACCTAAAATGACATGTGACACGAGTTAGATTTTAGGGTCGTTACAATAATCCAATATCCCAAGGACTGATGAAGACCTATGGAGAGTATTTGGAAAATCAAGGTGCCAAGAAAAGTTCAAATGTTCCTATGAAAAGCCTGTCACAATGCAGTCTCCACAAAAGAAAATCGAAATTTTTTGCTTGATTAACACATTTTACAATAGTTTTTACCAATCTAACACACCTACTAAAATATATAACAAAATAATACATTTGATGCCACATCACAATGCCACATCAATGCCACATCACTAATATGGAAGTCGTGGTTTGAGAACACGACTTTCATATTTTTATTTTCGTTAATAATTTTTTTATAAAAACACTTATTTATATTTATTAAATAAAAAAATTTACTATTAATAAAATATGGAAGTCGTGTTTTGCAAACACGACTTCCATATTTTTATTTTCGTTAATAATTTTTTTATAAAAACACTTATTTATATTTATTAAATAAAAAAATTACTAATAATGAAATATGGATGTCGTGGTTTGCGAACACGACTTCCATATTTTTATTTTCGTTAATATTTTTTTATAAAAACACTTATTTATATTTATTAAATAAAAAAATTAATAAACTATGGAAGTCGTGGCTTGCGCACACGACTTCCATAGTTATGTAAATCGATTTTAGTGGTTTAGTTTTTTGAACTTTTTTCTTCTTCTTCGCCCACTCCGTCCCCGCTGCTGTCGCACCTGCCGCCGCTGTCGCACCCACTCCGCCACTGAGGCTTCTTCACCTTGACATGTCGCACCTACTCCCGCCGTTTGAGACTTCCCGGCTTCTCGATTTACCGCCGTTCTCTTCAATTCTCGATTCACTTCTCGACTTGGCCGATTGTTTTGGTTAGTATCTTATCATCTCAATATTTTTTTGTTGTTTTGTTAGTCGATTATCATTGTTTTTGCCAATTTCAGAATAGGATTGTTTTAATGGTGTGGCTCTGGCATTTTTTTTCTTTGATGAAAGCATGCTTGGTGATGGTTGGGGCTGGTGTATATGTGTATTGGTTCAAATTCAACTTAGATTAATTATTATATGTTATAGGAGAAACAAAATGCAAGAAATTTAGAGAAACAACTGTTTATAAAACATTTTATTCCCTTTTTGTTTCAATGGGTAACTGTTTATAATGCATATAGATTTTCTACGGATCCATTTTATTTTTTATGATTCTTGCTCGAGCCGGATGATATAAAATTATCATGTTCAGTTCCTTGGTGGATGTGTCCGTAAGAATTCACCTATCCCAATAACAAAGAAACCTGACTTGAATGATCCTATATTAAGAGCTAAATTGGCAAAAGGAATGGGTCATAATTATTACGGAGAACTCGCATGGCCAAACGATCTTTTATATATATTTCCAGTAGTCATTTTGGGTACTATTGCTAAAGCTAAAAAGACTCATTCTACCTATTCAATGTAAAGAAAATTACCGGCAAATCAGATGAAAGAATAATGTTGTTGCTCTCTAAGCTAAAACAAGTTGAAGAAGAAAAATGTAAAAAAGATAAACAATAATGAAAGATCTCTTAACATGAGGGGGAAATTCCTCAGTAGATTAGACCAGCACCTTAGAACAGATAATTTCTTCAAAGGGCCTCATACAAATGTGTCAAAAGTGATGTGCATTAGCATTTGCAGCCCACAAAAAGATAATTCTTGCTCGTTGTTCTATTGCTTGCACCAATTGTGTCACTTATATGATTGGTAGTTGGTTACTTTTTGTGGATAAAATAAGAGGCTAAAATAAAATAGATTTTTAAAACACGTTGGAGTTTATTATGTTTATATGTACTTGGATGGAGTTTGTTAAGTTTCTATGTACTTAGTTGGAGTTTGTTAAGTTTCTATGTAATTAGTGAATTAATTATTATCGCTTCTACTGACTAACAATTATATTATATATATGTATATTATATACATTCCATAATGGTTGACCGGAGAGTGACTTTGATATGCTATATGAATGGTGCCATTGTTGATGGACCATTTGGAATTTCATATACAACAACACCTATTCGACATCTCATATCTAAGTTGAGTTTAGGGTATGAGGAACTTGTGAGTTTTATTTGCAATGTTTTGGAGATAGACATTGAAAAAATGATATTACATATAGTATATCGTTATCCTGTGTACATTAGAACTGGAACGTACAACTATGTCCCTTTGCAAATAGCTGATGAATCGACTCTTAAAGATGTTTGGGACATTGTGGCTGAATGTCCACCACCGAATTGTATGGAGCTATTTTTAGATTTAGTTCCGATGCAATTACATACTAGTTCTAACATAGTGGTCAGTGCGGAAGGGCCTAGTATTTAACCCCCATTTGAACGTAATTACTGTGCATCACCTTTAATGACTTTAAATCGTGATGTTGACGAGGAAACTCATGCCCTTGGTGTATGTGATGGTGTGAACGATGATGACGATTATTGTAGTGATGGGAATCCTACTGAACAGAGTAGTGATGATGCCAATGATGAGGAATTGATGCACTTCATGTTCCTGATAGCATAATTCGAGATGCATTAAACCAAGCCATTGCCGAGGATCGCCCATTATCTTGTCCTCCAATCTTGGATGAAGTTGGAAACAATGATTTTTTTGATCAAGAGGCTAATGGACTTAATGATGCACCTGTGGGTATTGGCGAATTTGTCGTACCTTCATCTGTATTTATGGAATTGAGTAGTGAGGCAATGACCCACCTCCATGAGAATGCAATGATTCTTTCTAAAGCTATGTGGAATGAGGCCTCAGAATTTTATGTTGGCATACGATTTTTTTCTAAGGGGGACTTCTAACATGCAGTAAAATTGTACAACATTAAAGTACACAGACAATTTGTGGTAACTCATTCGACACCTAATGTGTGGATTTTCTGTTTAAGAAATTTTCAGATGGATGTGCTTGGAGGTTGCGGTGTTCAAAAAGAAAAGCACATGGAATGTTTGAGATAAGTAAATATGAGGGACCACATACCTGTATCAATGCAAAACTATCAAAGGATCATGCTCATTTGGACTCTGCTGTTATATGTCGTGAAATTGAAAATGTGGTGAAAAGAGATCCATCTATTTTAGTTCCAGATCTTCATCAAACTATCAAGGACAAATTTAGTTATGATGTTCATTACAAGAAAGTCTGGTTGTCAAAAAAAAAGGCGGTTACCAAGATCTTTGGAGATTGGGAGGAGTCATATAAAATATTGCCGCGGTCGATGGCCGCTCTTCAAGAAAGCAATCCTGGGACACGTGTAGATTGGAGATACGACGAACCCAATGCCAACAACAAAGTTGTATTTAAATGGGTGTTTTGGGCATTTGCACCATCTATTGTAGGTTTTAGACATTGCAGGCCACTAATACAAATTGATGGCACATTCTTGCACGGGAAATACAAACAAAGGCCACTAATACAAATTGATGGCACATTCTTGCACGGGAAATACAAACAAAAGCTCTTGATAGCCATAGTTGTAGATAGTAATAGTCATATATTTCCCTTAGCATTTGCCATTGTCGATGAGGAAAGTCAAGACAGTTGGGGATGGTTTATGGCTTGTTTGCGACATCATGTGACTGATCGAGATGGTATATGTGTAATTTCTGATCGACGCCCTGGTATATTGTTGGCAATGAATGATCCTCAAAATGGATGGCCTTGTGACAGAGCTCAACAGAGATTTTGCTTTCGTCACATATATAGTAATTTCAACATGAGATTTGAGAGCAAAGAATTGAATAGTATGGTGTACTTAGCCGGTGCACAACATCAACCTCAAAAATTTAAGGCATATATGCAAAAGCTTCAACAAATTAATGCTAAAAGTATTGCGTGGTTTAATGATCTTGATCGAGCACAATGGACCAATGCATACGACAAAGGATATCGATACGGATGGATGACTACAAATCTAGCGAGTATTATGTTTATATTAATTTTTTATTTAATGTGTTTGATTTCTGTCATGTTTATAATAAAATACTCATGATATAACTCATAATATTTTTTTCACAACTGTAGAATGCTTTAATGGGGTCCTTAAAAGCGCACAATTTTACCCCATCACAGCGTTAGTGCAAGTAACATTATATCGTATTATGGCTTACTTTAACAAAAGGCATGACAAAATAGGTGTCGCCTTAGAAAGGGTTGAAAAATACACCAAGTATGCACTTGATAAGTTACAACATTGGGGAAAGGCAGCAGGGGGGCACAATGTTACATTAGTGAATCGTGAAAATGGCACATTTGAAGTAATCACTGCAACACGTGGGTATCATTTGAGAAAAGGGTCTAACAAGCAAGTGGCGAAGTTGGCGGCTCGTAGATGCACTTGTATGAAGTGGCAATGTTTTGGCATTCCATGTTCCCATGTTCAAGCAGCTTGCACTAGTGTTGCTATAGACTACTTTCGGTACATTGAATCATATTATAGTTTGTCCGTGTACAGTCAATGTTATGTTGCGAGTTTTCAACCAATTCCTCACGAAGATTATTGGCCTGATTCTAGAGTTCCATACACCTTGCTACCTGACCCTTCTCGAAAGCGAGTGAAAAGAGGTCATCCCTAAACAAGACGTTTGCGAACTGAGATGGATTGGAGAGGCAATCAGAAACAACCGCGTCATATGCAGCGAGAAAAAGAATGGAGAGAAGCGCCAACAAAATTGCAATGTAGTATGTATAAGCAGGATGGTCACAATAGGCGCACATGCTCTCGTCGTCAGTAAGAACAACCACCTAATCATTCACAATGAAAGAAATTTCAAGTCTAACAATTTCTATTCACTCATCTTTTTCTTAT
This sequence comes from Stephania japonica, assembly GCA_039657345.1. Classification (NCBI taxonomy): domain Eukaryota; kingdom Viridiplantae; phylum Streptophyta; class Magnoliopsida; order Ranunculales; family Menispermaceae; genus Stephania; species Stephania japonica. The sequence goes on along the minus strand of CM077558.1, from coordinate 9,909,818 downwards.
ATCAGTTATTTTTAATTATAACTATGTTATTGGTGTATTTTGTTTGAATTAAACCATGAGTTTGTTTTAATTAAATTTGTTGAAGTTTAATTAGGTACACACATGTTTTATTTTTCTTTTTTAATGAACTTTATTGTTGATATTTTTCTTTTCCTTGTTCTATTAATGACAACTTTGTTAATGTTTTGAGGTTCAAGCGTGATATGGATCCTGGGCCTGTAGATGATTCAGTGTTGACTATGCAGGCTCTACATAGATCTACTTGAGTTTGGAATGGACCGGTAATATTTTATTTTTTGGTAATTTTATTTTTATAGAGTTTATAGCCAAATTTGTACTAATGTAAGTCATATGTATTTTTGCATAGCAGGATCCTGGTGTCTTGACAATCAGGCGTAATTCAGCAGCATTACATCGACTGATGCCACTTGACGAACGTATAGTTGGGTACCTTGACTAAGTTGAATTATATGGAACAACGCGAATAGATTTCATAGGAATCAATTGGCATCTCATTACTGCACTTGTTGAGAGGTGGAGGCCAGAAACACACACATTTTATTTTCCAGTTGGCGAGATGACCATTACCCTACAAGATGTACAGATAATTTTAGGGTTACCTGTTGATGGATTACCACTCACTGGAATTGTAGAACAAGATTATGATGCCTTGTGTTTGGGACAACTGGGCTTCTCATTCCCTGAAAATAGCAGAGGAGGTCATATCCCAATTCGACAACTCTCAACATGGTTTCCAAACCTTCCAAATTTTGTTAGTGACGAAGAAGTGCAACGATATGCAAGAGCTTACATATTACAGCTTCTTGGAGGAACCTTATTTGCAGACAAGTCTAAGAATCTTGTACACATAACATAGTTACAATTTTTGGAGGACTTTGAGGTAGCAGGAAAATATAGTTGGGGTAGTGCAACTTTGGCCCACTTATATAGACAATTATGTCTTGCTGCTGATATTGATGGAGCCGAGATTGCGGGTCCAGTTATATTATTGCAACTATGGGTTTGGGACAGATTGCCTTTCCTTGCACCAATAATGGGAAATGTTATTCGAGACGAAATATAACCACATGACGATTTATTCCCACGTCCTCCCTTTGGTCATAGATAATTATCAATTTCTTTTACTAAGTAAAAAGCAAGTTCATCTATCTACATGTGAATTGATGCATGCATTGTGTTGTTCTCCATGTTCGTATAGGTGGAGACATGCCTTAGAAACTACCGGAACATCAATGCACGTTCTAACAAAATATAGAGAAATGATTGACATGCAAACACCTGAGGAAGTATGAAATTCATTTAATTAATTTCTTTATAGTTCATTTTTTTAAATTGTGAAAACTATAATTTCATTCATTTCAATTTACTATTTATGAGTTCAGGTAATTTGGGAACCGTATCCTGAGACGGTGATAAGGGATTTGCCAGCGTATTGTAGTAGTGATCGTGGTATTCGGCGAACGAAGGCACCTCTAATTTTCTTTTGTGTTGTTGAAATGTATAATCCTGATAGAGTCATGCGACAATTTGGTTTGAAACAAAGAATACCACCTTTAACTAACACAAGTAAGGAGCTACATAAAATTGACTTGCGAGGGAAGACCGATAAGGATTGGAGTGCATAACATAGTGATTATGTCTCCATGTGGACTGAACGTGCTTCTAATATTGCGAATGATGAATTATTGGAGGAGCCAATGGGATTCTATGATCCATACATGGTATGGTATTGCCGCATTACAGGACGATTCATGTCTTCTTGTAGAGCTATTATTGGAGCATTGGTAAGTATGAACTTTTTTATTTACGATCATGAAGTTTTCATAATAAATATTTTACTTTTGATTTCACATGCAACTTCATAAATTTTTTCATATGTAGGCTCATGGAATTACTTCAATTCGTCAGTTGACATTGGGTGATGATGCGTCCATTCTACGTATTAGAGATATGGCTGCATCAACTTTGACTACAATACATGTAGACTATCGCATCCATAATATGCCACCCTTTTTTGAAGAATCCCATCAATCTTCTCATGAAAATATAAGTTCGAGGCATGGTACTCCAGTGTATACTCCATACGTACCTCTTAACAATGAGTCTGATACTACATCCACTCCGTCAGCACCTCCCAACACTGAGTTTGAGACTATACAAGCCTTTCATTTTGACAGGATACCTACATTGCCACGTCATTTTGATGCAAGTGTAATACCGATGAATTCATTCGAAACTACTAGTAGTATTGGTGGTGAGAGACATGATATCAATGAAATTCAACAAGAAGATGCTCAAAATTTGTTGCGTCCTGATGTGGACCTACTGAATGTGCCATTAACTTTAGATCGTGAACGACGAATTAAAAAGAGAACACGTTGTGGGACTGGAAGTCATTTTTTGGGGTCAGATTAAGTCATCTTTTTTTTTGAAGTGAAACAACACATCTTTTTGTTTCTATCGATGTTTTGTAGTTGATAATTACCATACTCAACGTGAACGAGAACAATGTAATATTTTTGTGAACCCGTAATTTAATTAACAATGTATTTTTTTTGTTAAAAAACAATGTATTTCTTAGACTTAGAATTGTCAAGTTCAAGCTTATTGCGCATGTAGGTAAGATGGTAGAAAACCACACACTTCTTTTTTTTTTTTGACAGGAACGACTTCTTATTTCTATTTTATATTAAGCATGTGAATTCCTAAATAAAAAATAAACAATTATTTAAAAAAACGAAAATAAAAATATGAAAGTCATGTGCGCAAACCACGACTTCCATATTAAAAAAGAAGTTTATTAAGTTTTCTCAAATAATTATTCTTCAAAAACGAAAATAATAATAATAAGTCGTGTTTGAAAAACATGACTTCCTTATTTTATGTTTGGATTAAAAAAAGAAAAAAACAAAAACAAAAAATATGGAAGTCGTGATTTGCAATAATTATTTTTATTTTTTGAAAAACGAAAATAATAATAAGGAAGTCGTGTGTTCGGAACACACGACTTCCTTATTTTATTTGGATTAAAAAATAAAAAAATAAACAAAAAATATGGAGATAAAAATAAAAAATAAAAAATAAAAATATGGAAGTCGTGACTGCAAATCACGACTTCCATATTAAATAATTTATTTTCATTTTTTGAAAAACAAAAATAATAATAAGGAAGTCTTGTTTGAAACACACGACTTTCTTATTTTATTTGGATTAAAAAATAAATATAAAAACAAAAAAATATGGAGATAAAAATAAAAATAAAAAATAAAAATATGGAAAACTCACGACTTCCATGTGTAAGTTGTTCTGTTCCACGTGACGTGTGATGTGGCGTTAAATGTGTTAGTTTGTTATATATTTTAGTAAGTGTGTTAAATTGAGAAATATTATTGTGAAATATGTTAATCAAGTAAAAACACCACCGAAGATCTCTATAATGAGAAACTCATCGTTGATTACTTCTGTGTTCTATGCAATGATCAAGTAGTCTTTATTCCATATTTTCTTCTCTTGTTCCTTTGCAAAGCTCTTTTGGTTTGCCTCCCCATTAGGCTTCGACTTGACGACTCTCAATCATCTTACATTCTGCCAGAATCAGCAAGAATTCCTGAAAAAACTGATCCCATCTTCACACTTCAAGGAAGCACTACAATGGGTTGCCATGGGAAGAGTAGGAACAATCGAGTTTTCTCAAGACGATGTATATCCCCTGATATGCTTATGGAGGTTACGAGCTCCCAAATCAATGATCTGAACCCACCAACATCTGCGCTAAGTCTTCCTCTACTCTGCGACCAGATGATCTCCCCTCAGGTTATTCTTCCTGACCAACTAACATGGGAAAGGTTTTCATTGTACACGGATGTTGCTTGGGATCCTTCAACAGAACTAATTGGAGTGGGTTGCCTCCTATTTAATGGTGAAAACCAACTAGTAGTTGTTGGTTCTTTCGCCATTGGCCCCTCTGCTTCAGTTCTAATTGCAGAAATGTTAGCAATTCTTACAGGGGTTTCGCAAAGTGGATGTCAAGACAGAAGAGTGAGAGTATTTTCAAACTCCCAAGCAGCTATTGAAGGAATCAAAGATGTTGCCAGTTGTCCTTACGTGATTAAACCTATCCGGCACGACATTCTCTTGTTCATAGAGAACATACCCCTTTTGAAGTAACTTGTGAGTTGTGAGTAATCCAAGTTGAACTTGAAGTATTGCAACATTCGCACGGCTTTGTTTGACAACACTAATTGATAATCTAGTTGATAACTAATAATTTAGTTGACAGTTGATAACCTAGTACTTGATAGCTGATAGCAGATAATCCAGCGGATCCATTAAAATCACTAAGAAAAACAAGGTGATTGAATAGCTGATAAATGTAAAATGACATAAAGGATATTAATTGTTATTTAACTTTTTTTGTGTAGATTTATTTAACTTATTTTAAGAACACATAAAACACTTGTAAAAATATATTATTTATTATTAAATAATACACTTACATATTATTGTTTGATAAAATATTTTATTTAAATCCATATACAAAATTACTTTTAATTTTTATGTGTATATAATTAAAAATAATAGATATTCACGTAATATTAGTTTGTTTCATCCAAAAAAAATATAATATATGAGTTTGCTACTAATGTTCATGATGGATGAGTCTTGTATGCCTCGTCTACTTTATTTTTATCGGATTAGTCTAACACGTGTGCGGCAGCTTTATCAATTTTTTTTTTTAAAAATTACTATATACTGTATAATTAATGTGTCCGGCTATTTTTTATTTTTTATTTTGTTAAAAAAAAGTGTCCGGCTATTATTATGGAACCGAATTGTATTACTATATCAAATTGCTAGTTCCGCAAACAATTAGGGGTATGATTGGGATAAGTAATTGAATCCATCGTTTTGAAATCTAGACGCTACCTCATATAATGTTTAAATTTTAAAGTTTCATCTAGCTTATTTAAAAATAAGTTACCAACCAAACACTTCTTATTTATCAAACTAGCTTATGATCTAGCTTATAAGCTAGTTTGTTTGTGCCAAACAGAGCCGATTTTAATTTCTTTTTATTTTTTTGAAAAAAGAAATCATCTACCATTAAGAACAAAATGCTATTTTTGTTTTGTTTCTTGTTTTTTATGAAAACAAAATGCTATATTTAGTCAAAACATCTCTAGATGCATTACTTGCCAAAAGACAAGATTTGGAGAGGTGTGTGTTCGACTCTTACTTAAGTAAAAAAAAAAAAAAAAAACAAACAAAAAAATGCTATATATATATTTAAAACCCAAACGTGCATTTTATTTCATCAGCAAGATAAAATAAAATGAGTAGCTATGATCTCCTATAGAGGACTCATTGAGATCTACAATCTCAAATCGTTGATTTTTTTTTTTTTTTAAGTAAGATCGTTGAATTTTATTGCCTTCCAAAATATTTTTTTCTTTTTGTGTGTATTGGGTTGTTGAAGCACAATTCATCCCAAACCAACGCAATCGATAATTCGATATTGCCCAATCCGCATATACAAGGGTGCGTGTGGCCCATGTAAGGCCCAATGAACACTTACGAATGGAAATGTTATGACAGTAATGAGAGTTGGATCCAGCCCAGGGAGCTGAATTGATCCTTTAAATGTGACAAGACTTCTAAAACTTGGATGTGTATGACCTAACAAAAAAAAAAAAAAAAAAAAAAGGAAAATGATAATGTAACACATTTTGGGCGCAAATTTTATTTTTAGCCTATTTATAGTATTTTGTTAGATGTGATGCCACGCCTAGGGAAATTCAAAACATTATAAATAATCTAAGAAACAAAATATGCACCCAAAATGTGTTTAAATTATCATATCTTGGATGTGTTCATGGTTCTTAATAGGAGGCTTACCAACGTTTGCATGGACAAACTCTTAATAGTGTTTGGAATTTGAAAATGTCTAGAAATATACACTGGGCGTAGAAAATATCTAGGGCCTTGTTTCGTTCATTTTACTAACTTTTAGAGAAATTTAATTTCCTTGAAAGTTATCCACTAAAGAAGTTGCACTTTTCACGTTTGGTTCAACTTTGAACTTTCTGGAAAGTTTCACATTTTAAAAACAATAAAATAATATAATTTACATAAATGTCTTTTTCACTATTTTTGAGAGAGATTCTATAGAATAAAGGTAGAGAGAGTATTAAATGAGGGTAGACCTGTTCATTCCTCCTCAGGAAGAAAACTCACCTCCCAAGTGAGTTATCTTCCCCTGTGTGGAGGAAGTAATGAGTCAAACTTTCAGGAAAGTTTTTTAAAAATATTCAATTAAACAAGACGAGTTGGCCCTAAAAGTTATCTAGCTTCCTTTAACTTTCTCTCGAATCAAACATTGGCCTAGAAGTACACATTGCGAGTAGAAAATGTCTAGAAGTAAATATTTAATGTAGATATTACTATCACACATCAGCTCATATGCTACTAGATATTTTGTATAAAAGAGTGTTTTTCTAGTCCCAATGTCCATTCCATACTTTGCACAAATTTTTTTCCAATCCACATTTTCCTTGGAGATGTATCACGTCACCTTCACTTGGTTACCTTTGAATCTGATGCTTCAGAGTTCAGTGGCAATCCAAGGACTTTGAAGTGCGGCAACAAAACAAGGCTGAATTGGGACAGCTTCTGCAGGATCAACCTTATCATTAACCCCAGCGAAAGTTATCTCAATACAAAGACAAGCAAATAAACTTTGGCTTTCGCGATGTCATCATTATGAAAAAGAGTGGAATGTACCTCCTTTATCTGTTATACATGTAATCAATGATGGTGTAATAGCAAGCTGATTATGAATGAAATTCATTCTTAAGTAAATAAAAAATAAAAAATAAAAAAATGAATGTGTTAATTGCATCTTCTCTCAAGGAAGTACACTTCTGGGGGATCTTGACAAAATTACCAATAGATGAAGTTGTCCTGCTTTTTTTTTATTTTGAAGAGAAATCGAGAATTCATTAATCATTCATCGCTCAATACATGATCAAACATAGAATCAAGTATATTGATGCGCTAATTCTATTTATTCAAACGAACTACCATTAATTTAGATGTGAATGTGATTATAAAATTGAAACAATTTACCAATCATAGACTGCTCTCTACGATGTTGAAACTCATTACAATACACAAACATACTACTAGAACTACATAATGAATAACAAAAATTCTAAATAAGGAGAAGAAAACCTCTAAAACTTTTCAACGAGGAGAAGACAAATCAAAGACTTCCAATTAGGGAAGAAAAACTAATTATAAAATAAAAAACTAAAGACAAGATCAATCCCACGCCGCGCACAAATTTACGTAACACCGTTGATGAAGATGCACCACAATAAAGATGGACCAATCTCCACAAAGTTGTCCCGCTTCTTTGAAAGTGCACTTCACCCATCTCTCTGAAATGTTTAGTTGTATAAATCATATGTAAAGCATGTTACAAATTTCAATCTAATTAATTAGAACGCTTGGGTTGGTGTATTCAATTGGATAATTAGAAAGGATTTTAAAAGAGTTCGAAGGATTTTGTAATCGAGGTGTATTTAATTTGGATTTTAAAGGTTAATGGACTTTTGAAAAGTCAAGAAGTATTCAATTAGGATTTTAATGGATTTTAATGGATGGTGGTGAATTTTATTAACAAATTGTACATAACAAAATCTCACCTCTACCCATGAGATTTGGATGGATTTTGGATCAAGTCTTTCCAAATCCATCATATTCCATGAAATTCATGAAAAAAAAATGCACTTTATGTGAATCCTCTAAAAAGGTTCTAGAACTTCAAATTCAAAAAAATTCAACATAGTATCAGAGCAGACGGTTCGATTAGAACCTGTCGAGAAAAAACTCCTTGGATGGATTTTGGTCTAAGGTGGAGTCTTGAGATGTGAGGATCGAAATTGTAGTCCTACATTGGAAAGTAAAACTTCTAAATGAAGTATATTAGTGATTGTCTCCTCTCTAATAGCCCCGAGGCCTTTTGAGATAAAACTCCGCACCTAAAAGATGAAGGGTGATTAAGTTGGGGACAATATCGATACTGGGGATATCAATGGCTCGTGAAGAAGTGCCGCGGGCGGCCGCTTGCGAGTACCGCAAGACGAAAAGATTCAACAAATTCTAAAAATATCAAGCATATGCCATTTTGTTTGATTTTTTTAAGATTCATGGAGATCTTGGTTGAATCAATACATCATATACGCATGCATGGAAGGTGGGAGACAAGAATATGTATCGTGGATGGATTGTTACATCTCCAGGAAAGAAATATTATTGTTGGTTTTTTTTTTTAAGGAAAGGGAAAGAAATAATATTGTGCAGAAAGATTAATGGACGAATCAATTACGTCACTAGCTTGAATGCCTTCACGGCGTCACCTCTGTATATATATAAAAGTTGTTAATTTACATGGTATCATTTTCAACAACAATGAAAAAAGAGTATAAGAAACCACAATGTGAGGCTTGAACTTTCGATCGCTTACTCAAATAACCTCGTACCAAATCTGGGACACAAGAATTTAGTCAAATGATTTTTGCATAAAATGCACATACTAACAGTTATGATCAACGTTGATGCTTGCGACTTGAGTTTTAGGGTTTTTTAGAGTTGAGATTGTTGCCGATGGGCTGCTCCGATTTAGGTCGGTGACCCCTCTCCTCCTCTCTCTTCTTTTCCTTTTCTTCTTTTGCTAAATAAAAGTGAGTTTTTTCTTTTTTTCTTTCTTTATCTAGAGGCTTTGAGTTTTTCTCTCTTTGTAGGGACCAGCTGTTTTTCACTATTTCTAGCGAGGTTTGAGTTTTTTCTCTCCGTATTGTAAGGTTTTGGAGTTCTTTTTGTAAGAAAGCCAGGAGTCGAGAATAGTTTAAGTTTGTACTGTCAAGGACTTGGCAACCCTCGATCAGTTATTAATTTACGAATTTAGTTAGGTTGAATAAGCCACATATATATTCTTTCTGTTTTTGTTTCTTTTTTCTTTTTTTTTTGAAATTATTGTTACTTAGAAATATATAGAATGGTCTATTCGATACATTCGACAAGCGTATAAGTTTCATATGAGTTTGCAAACTTTTCGCAATTTCACTTTGATCCCAATATGTAGGAAAAGGTTGCTATTGATGTAATTTCTTTTTTTGGTAGGAACTATTGATGTAATTTCATTGTTAAATTAAATGTAATAGTGATCAATTCTTATGATGAATGAATATCTTTTTGTAAAAATAAAATTAAAATTAAAAATTAAAAAAAACACAGACACTTAGAAAAAGATTAAAGGAAGTGATGATAAACAAATAAAAATTAATAATAATAATAATAATAATAATAATAATAATAATAATAATAATAATAATAATAATAATAATAATACCGAGTCCACTCTAAATTCATCTCTGACATCAGACTCAACTTTTTTTTTTTTTTTTTGTCCAGTGACATCAGACTCAACTTGAAGTGCTAACAAAACCCGTATCTTCTCTACGGATCTTACCCTTACCGTCTTGTTTTTGAGGGTACACATGAAGGGTACACATATTATAATGTCTAGCTAGCAACTTCCATTAGGCCATGACCCTGAGCGAGACCTCACAAGAGACGTCATATATAGAAGTGCTATATATTATATATATTTATGAGTTGAGGTCATACAATGTACATGTCCCTCCAATTCCAAATACTATATATTAATTTTGCACTATATATATGTGCATGTAGAGGTCTACATAAAATCCATGAATCCATGAAATCCAGTTTGATCTAATTCAATTAGGTCTAATTGGTTTATAGTTTGTTAATTGGATTTGATTGTTGAAATTGTAATTCGAATTGGCCTGTATTGTTGATTGCATTTCTTAATCCGCAGACTCAATCCGTAATCCGGTCTGATTTACGGATATATAAATTACATTATATACACAAATATAATCTTAAGATCTTAAACTATATTGAGATAATGTCAGCGTTTTTATGCTTCTGATTCATCTATTGTTTATCTTGTACACTCAAAATCTAATTGTTTGCAACTTCAATTAAACCTTTTCATATATACTTAAGTATAAATCTTATGAAAATGATAATCTAATACACTTCAAGTGCACACTTTATCTTTTAGCCTATTTATAGTTCTTTCTTGTCTCCCTAAGCGTGGGTCCCACATCAAACAAAACACCATAAATAGGCTAAAAGATAAAGTATGCGTCCAAAGTGTGTTATATTATAATTTTTCTAAATTTTAAGCTCTAAAAACAAATAAATATAGAAAAATCTAAACTTCTATAATTGTCAATCTGCATAAATTGATCCATTCCAATATATTTAGTAAATCAAATCAAGTTGAATTAATAAAAATAAATGAGCTAGATTGAATTTGCAATTCTTAATCCATAATAATTGAACTGGACTCAATCTATTTATACCCCCATAGCTATGAGCAAGTAAATTCGACTCTTAATTTTGACATACATTACTAAACAAATGTCTGCCTAAAAAAGAACCAAATTGAGCAAAGGTGGCCCGAGTCTTTTTTTTTAAGGGCGCGACTATTAGCCCCTCCTCTACCATATATCAGTCCTGCCATAATTTAATTCAATATTATTCATAACCCCCAATAAGTTAGTTCATGTTCTAACTACATCCCAATATATACCTCTAGCTTATGTTTGCCCCCTTTTTCACTACCTAAAAAAATCTTATTTTCCTCATTGCGCCCCGGCTCCAACCCTTGGCAGCACAGCAACTTCTTCTCGTCCATCCTTTATTTTGCTCATTGTTGCATTTCAAAATCGATTCATTGATCCTTTGAAAGTTAAGATCCAACATAGAACTTAATTAAGTGGTCACAACATATCCGTATATAGATCACCTAGGTGAACATAGTGGATTCAATGGGCCCTCATAACTATCAGAATCCGTGCATAGTGAACCTGGTCAGATTATTCTACCAATCCATGATATAGACTTGAATTAAACATTAACTAAAGTTTTAATATTTATTTTATATGTTGTAGATGTGTAGACTGAAAGTTAGTCCTATATCGATTAAATATAACTTCATAAAGAAATATATAATTGATTAACTCCTCCTAACTAGCACTGAGACCTTTTGAGATAAAACCCTACACCTAAAGTTGAAAGATGGTTAAATTGGGGACAATATCGTAAGTTGGGGACAATATCGGTGCTAGAAGATAAGATCCACGTGCTCATCCACTCGTATGCGGCACGATAGTGAGAATTTAACATAGTATCAGAGTCCATAGTTGGAATGGGACCTGAAAAAAAAAGCCCCCTAGATCATGTGACTTTCAGTCTATAGGGGAGTGTTATAGATGCGTGGACCGAAAGTTAGTCCCACATCGATTAAATATAACTTCATAAAGAAGTATATAATTGATTAACTCCTCCAAACTAGTATCGATGCCTTTTGAGATAAACCCTACACCTAAAGTTGAAAGGTGGTTAAGTTGAGGACAATATAAGTGCTAGCGGAGAAGATCTACATGCTCACGCATGCGTATGCGGTGCGACCGTGAGAATTTAACATTATATATTTAAGAGAACTCGAACCTTGTTATCTCATTGGAAGAAATGTTAAACTTTGGCCAACATAACTTGTTGGAGTATATAATCCCACATCGAAAATATAATAAGAGTTGATGTGATATATAAGTGGTGTATATTGAATTATAACACAAGCCAATTAGTTTTATGCAAGATGATCTCTAACCCCATTTGTATACCCACATGTGCATGTTCAGCCGAACACTCTCCAAGCCCATAGATTTTTATATGGTATCAGAGAGGAGCAATTATGAACTTGTATTTGAAGACCGTGTTGAGCTAGCGATGGAGTCTAGACCCGTTTGTCGACCTAGAGCCTATAAGAGTAGGCCTGGACATATTTGTACAAACCTCCACATATTTGGTAAGTGACAACTAGTTCAGACCTAGTTGCACTAGAGGGAGAGTGTTAGAGTATATAATCCACATCGTAAATATAATAAGAGTTGGTGTGATATATAAGTAGTATAGATTTGATCCTATCACAAGTCAATTGATTTTGTGGGCTCCAACTCTATTTGTATACTCACATGCGCGTATTTGCCTAACAATCTCTGAACCCATGAATTTCTATACAAAGCTGTTGTGCACGTTTGGTTGTTGCTGTTGTGCTCAAATCCAATTATGTAGTAAAATATTTTTTTTAATGTTTTCGTCAAAAAGAAATAATTTTTTAATGTATACCTAATTCTAACTTCTAGGATATTATAACAATTTGATCTTATAAAGTTTAACTTTTGAATACAAATTTAAACCATTTAATTCCTATCAAAAATTTAAACCATTAATTAATTGTTAGAGATCATTTTAGGCATGCATCATTCATGAAAGCAATGCCAGCTAGTAAGGACCAAAATTGTATAGCCGAAACAACGGGATGTGTCTGCAACAAACGACCGATTTATGGACCATTTGGGGCCATAATAGGTTGGAAACTATATAATGCATGTCCGTTCTTTTAGTTCATTTTTGTTAAAGTTATCTGGTGATTACAAAGAGGGATTCCTGAAAGATCGACATATATAGACAAGCATATATATTCTTTTTTCAAGTATAATATAGCTCTTGAAAAAAAAAAGTACAATATAGCTATATTAGGTTGCAGTAGTTGAAATGTTGCATCACATTATGAAAGTTTTTTATATTTATTAAATTTGTTTTTTTTCATGAAAAAAAATCGTTTGTTTCATCCTCTACTGTTATGATTTTTCTTGGGCAATTTAGAGATTAGAGCTCCTCAAGGAGAGTCATTAAATAAGGCTTTGGACAAAGGAAAAACTTTTTTTTTGACCAAAGACAAAGGAAAAACTTGTCAAGACTTATTTGTGCAAATTTAAATTATTCAGCCCGAATTAATTAAAGTTTGGACAAAATTTTTATAAACTTTGGACAAGATTCAGAGAGCTAGGGTCCTCTTAATTTAGACTTGACCCAACTGTTTTTTTTTTTTTTTTTTTTTTTTTTCAATGGGAGTTGAACCACGACCTCCCGAGATCTTGCCTTTTTGACAAGTGATGTTTTTACCATCTCATCAAAGATGCTTTGACTAGACTTGACCTAACTTTTAATTCAAGGAGTCTTTTTTTTTGAAGAAAAATAGAAGTTTCGTTAATCACTAATGGCTCGGTACAGGACTAAACATAGAATCAAAAAATACATTGATTCGCCAATCCTATTTGTTCAAAAGAATTGCATTATTTTGGATGTGAATGCGATTGTGAAATTGAAACAGTTTGACTATCAGAGACTACTCTCTACAACTTTAAAACACATTACAATACACAAATGTGGGGTTTGGGCTCCGTTTGGTTCAACTTTTGCTTATTGCTTAGCTTAAGCAATTACTTTTGGTATAAACAAATTTGATGTGTTTGGTTCCTCACTTTAAAAAGTAATTTTACTTATCAAATCTTATCAAATGGCATTAGCAATCTTGATAAGCATGGGAAGGTATGTTTATCCAAAAACACCCCTTTTCAATTAAGCTGCGATGCCGCATCATCAAAAAGTAAGCTCATAAGCTAAACCCAATGGGGCCTTGGTGTGGGCCAAAAGCAACACCAATGTCCAGCTCATATTTGTTGGAATATATAATCACATATCGAAAATATAATAAGAGTTGGTGTAGTATATAAGTGGTGTAGATCAGATACTAGCACAAGCTAGTTGGTTTTGTACAAGATGGGTTTCAACTCCATTTGTATACCCACCTTGTGCGTGTGTGGCTCAACACTCTTCGGGCCCATAGATTTCTATATAGAATCAGAACAACGATCATGAGCTCGTATTTTATGGTTGGGCTAGCGATGAAGTCTAGACCCGTTTGTGGATCTAGAAGCCTATAAGAGTAGGCATAGGTATGTTTGTCCAGACCTCTAAAAGTAGGTATGTGTTTGGCAAGTGACAACTAGTTCAGACCTAGTTACACTTGAGGGAGAGTGTTGGAATATATAATCTCACATCGAAAATATAATAAGAGTTGATGTGGTATATAAGTGGCGTAGATTAAATACTAGCACAAGCCAATTAGTTTTGTGCAAGATGGGCTCCAACCCCATTTATATACCCACCATATACATGTGTGGGCCAATACTCTTGGGGCCCGTGGATTTAGAGACCGATTAATAGTAAGAGAGAAAATAGGAAAGTTGAGAACAAATTGGTTAATTTGTAAACCAACTTGTATATTAGAAAATTGAATTGGGTATGTTCGACTTAGAGACCTAAATTGTTAAGTTGACTTAGAGATCTACTTGGAGGACGAGAGAGAGAGAGGGTTTGTCGAATTGAGTGTTAGACAAAAGAAGTCGACAAGGATAGTTCGACTTTGTGAAAAGAGCTCTCATCGGGGAAGTCGACAGGTTGTTCGACATTGTGAAAGAAATTGTGATCATATATTTAGGGTTCTCTTTGGACTGCACTTGGGTGGAAGTGTGCAATCTTTGTCGGCATTCTAGATTTGAGCGCTAGGTGTTTTCTCTCTACATTGAAGAAACAACAAGATCTTTAATCTGAAGACTCGCGGTGAAGTTTTTGGTGATTTCTTGGTATTCAAGAAAAGAGGTGCATGAGTTCGATGCAATTGGAGGTAGTGTTCTTCATTTTTAGTGTTATCATCTAAGTTCTTAGAAGAAGTATTTTTGTATCACTCCATTGTTAATGAATCTCATTCAATTGAGATATCTTGTACTCTTTATTCACATAGTGAATTGTTCGGAGTCTGGCCCGTGATTTTTATCTCTGATTTGAATGGTTTTCCACGTTAAATCTTATGTTCTTTTGTGGTGTGTTTTATTTTGTGCATTGATCGTGGTTTGGTAAAATTTGATATTCATTCGTTTCATTGTTAGAAGGGGTTGAGTAACCCTAACAACAAACACTTGCTAGAACCACATAACGAATAACGAAACTTTTCGACGAGGGGAAGAAAACCTAAAACTTCTCGACAAGGAGAAGAAAAGATCAAGACTTCCAACAAAGGGAAGAGAAACTAATTAAAAATAAAACTAAAAAAAAGAACCAACCTAACAACCGCACAGATCCAAAAATGAGTGTTAAGAAAGATGTACCGCAACAAGTAGATCTATTCTTCGCACTTTATTGAACACATAATATACGGCAAGATGAAGATTGAAACCATTGTTGATCAAAAAAGAAGATCAGTGGTGGTTCAAGATATTGAATCAAGAGAGTTAACTCAAAAAAGAGAATTTAGGGTTAGGGCAACCGCCACAGGCCAGAAAAAAAGAAACTAAGATGTTATGTTGGCTGACTTTTTCTTTAAAATTACTTTTTAAGTTCTAATATAGACCTGTTTACGAGCCCGAGTACCCACCCGACCAACTCAGGCCTACTTTATTTGAGATGGGCTTGAGTTTGCCTTTGCAAGTCTAAGCCCAACTGACCCACCCATAAAGTATTTAAAAATACATATTTTTATTATAAATATTTAAAAAAGTGCATTTAGTAAGGTTTAAACTTTAGATATCAAGGTTAACATGTTACAACTTATATCATTAGGCTAATTTATACTTAATTTATATTAATTTGTAAGCATTTTTTAAATATATTAACTTCATTTACAAAATTAAAAAAAAAAAGAAATTAGTTAAAAATTTCTAACTTGGGCAGGCTTGGGGTAGGCTTGGGCAAGGGCCTCAAAACCTGAGCTCGACTAGGCCCAGCTCGAGCTTGCCCAGGCCCACCCAGTGTATATGTTGTCTATTCTAATATATTCATCACTAGACAAGAACATTTGATACTTTGGTGTTATTTGTTCGATGTCCAAAATGACCATTGACTATTCCATCGAAGATCACACACCCCATTCTGCAAAAGATTTTCCTAGGAATTA
Source organism: Stephania japonica (assembly GCA_039657345.1). NCBI lineage: Eukaryota > Viridiplantae > Streptophyta > Magnoliopsida > Ranunculales > Menispermaceae > Stephania > Stephania japonica. The sequence continues at coordinate 9,893,842 of CM077558.1, read as the reverse complement.
ATCAATTAGGTGGTTCAATTGTTTGGTAAGGTATTTGAGAGTAAGACGTCACGGGTTCAAATCTTGATGCGTGAAGGGCAAATTATTTCTTTCTTACCAAAAAAGAGATTATGCCTTAGAAATTAATATTTGGGGATTTGAACTTATCTCTTGAAGGTCCAAAGAAACAAGTAATAGGTATCTAAAAAGGCAATGGCCAGGGTTGGTCTTATTATCTTGAAGTTGAATCACTATACATCCAATTGACGGGACTTTATTTATTTATTTATATATTTTACTAACTCCATCTGCGTCTCTTTTTTTCTTCCAAAAACCCTAAAAATGTATTGATTCTCTTTTGTGGTTTTTGATCTTGAAACACCGTCGATCCTCCATTTAAATCAGTGATATGGTGGTTTAAATCACATTTGTTTACATTTAATTCATCCAATAAAATGCAGATCTAGTAAGATTTTTGAAGATTGGTCTAACTTTGTTGCAATACATCTTCCTCAATGGTTATGCATGGTTTTTGTGTGGCGGTTGGGTTGGTCTTTTCTTTAGTTTTTCATTTTATAGTTAATTTATTTTCTCTAGTTAGAAGTTCTTGATTTATCTTCTCCTTGTTGAGAAGTTTTAGGTTTTCTTCTCTTTGTTGAGAAGTTATGTCATTCGTTATGTAGTTTTAGGGGTGTTTATGTTATTGTAATGTGTTTCAACATTGTAGAAAATAGTCACTGATTGTCAAACTATTTCAATTTCACAATCGCATTCACAACCAAATTAATGATAGTCCTTTTGAATAAATAGGATTAGTGAATCAATGTACTTTTTGATTCTATGTCTGGTCGAGCCATTAATGATTAATGAAACTTTTATTTTTCTTCAAAAAAAAACTCTTTAATATCTATGGTTTGGTTTTTTGGTCAATCAACCTAAAATTAATCACATATGTTGGAGATATGTGGACTGAAAGATAATTTCAAATCGATTAAGTGTAACTTCATGTAAAAATACACATAAGTATGAATCTCCCCTCAATAATTAATACCCTTTTGAGTTGAAACCCGACCCACACTTATGAGTTAAATTGGTTAAGTTGGGGATAATATATTGGTACCGACAGAGATTCAAGATTTACTGAGAAGTGTCATGGGCAGCGTTTGTGGATAATGTGCCATATATGGGGCGGAAAATGATCAACGTACACTTTTGACTTTAATTCATTGATATATTGCACCAACAATTTAATCTACCATTTGATTTTTACCCTATAATGTGGTAGATGAAAATTATAAGCATTTATTTTTTAAAAAACCAATTAAAAGCATTTATTTAGTAAGTTATAATAAAATGCAAATAATCCCAATTTAATCTGTAGTAATTTAATTAATTAATTAATTATATTAGCATGCGACTAACACACACTATGGGTCTGTTTGATAGCTTTGATAATTTTGTTTGAAAAAAAACAATTTTCAATAGAAAAATCTCTCATTACGATTGTTTGAAGAGAATTTTCTCAAGGGCGTTTGATTGCAACAGAGAGAATTTTCTTATAACATTTGTAGGTTTGTGCCATCAACTACTCTCAAGTCTCGAGAGCCAATCTGAACATTAAACCCAAAACTTCATCTGATTAATTAAGCACCCCATCTTTCCTCAGCTAAAAAAAATCAAACGCCCCATCACCTTTGATATCCCCCTCTCTCACCACACTCAACAACTCCTCATCTCTCAGCCCCTCCAACCCTAATAATAAAGTAGAGTTCCTCTTCAAGCTCTCAAAAGTGTTCATTCCCTTAGTTTGATCCATCAACAGTTGAAACTTAAAACTCATTTCACAGTTCCCCATTCAGACCCTCCCCGCCTTTTCAGCCATCACTGGTAATTAGTCCTCGAAAATGCCACCGCCCCTCTTCCGGTCTACCATTTTTTAAGTTCTAAAGTTGTAGGTAGTGACTTGTGAGTGAATTGATGAACTTGGGTTCGGGGCTTTGATTTGGGGCTTGAATCTTGCATTTTGGACTCAAAAATGTCAATGGAGTTGATAATATCAAGCGGTTTCGAGCAAAATCCAATAATATTTTGGTCGCCCGTGGAATTTTTTTAAGAGTTATGGAAGTTTTTTTTCGTTCTCATCGCCCGTGGTTGCAGACACAAAGAAGTCTCGGTTGGTTCCCGCCAACACCTATAAAGAGATTTCGATGGGAGTCAATCGAGACTCAATTGCCATCTGCCAAGACCAAGACTTCCTCAAAGGTCTCGATGGGATTTAGATGAAACTGGTTGAAACCTCTAAAGACATCTCGGTCTTGTATGGGCAAAACCCACAAGTCGGGGAGAAAAGGGTATGTTTGAATAATGGGATATATTTAGCAAAAAGTGGGGTACATTTAGCGTAACGACCCTAAAATTCTAACTCGTGCCATGTGTTATTTTAGGGTCGTATTGTGGGACCCAGTAGCTGTGGTGTACTTGTCCTAGTCTCGGAAGTCGACACCGAGATATTTTATTTTTGTACTGTGTTTGTATGAAATGTATTATTATTTATGAAAAATAATCAGATTAATTAGCCTATAATAAAATTAAAATACCTCAATGTCGACTTCCGAGAGTAGGACAACCATAAGCTCCCCTGCTAGCCCGAACATGTGGTTGGCCTGCCTAGTAAAAAAAAAAGAAAAAAGTGGTTCGAAGGAATAGAGAGAACGAAACTCTCTATTTGTTTGAACAAAGGGGGAGAACTCAATGCCTCAGCCCATGGGGCGAGCCTGGCCCAGAGCTCTGGCCAGGGTCGGACCGGGCCTAACCTGACCCAACAATAAATAAAAAAAATAAATATGTATTTTTTATAATTTTATGTATTTTAATTAATAAAATTCATAAAAATATCAGGAAAAGATTATATTTTGACCAAATAAATAGAAATTTATGATTTTCTACAAAAAGTGAAGTGTTCGGGATTGTGACAATACTTTATATCAGGGTTTTTGCCTCGTAAAGCGTAAAATTGATGAAAATAGCAAGGAAATTTAGAAAAAGGAAAATATGAGAAATTAGAAAAAAAACATAAAAATTTGAGAAAAATCATGAAAAAGTCAGTTTTGAGTATTTTCGAGGATTTTTACACCGAAATTCTCCTCGAAATGCTCTAATTTTAAATTAATTTGGGATTCAAAAATCTTAAATTTTCCAAATAGGCTCTAACATAATACAAATTGGTCCAAATGACTACCAGAAACATAATCTACTAGTGTCGGGTATCGGGTACTAATTTTGGTGGCGAGTCGGAGCCGCGCAAGAGCGTTTTAGAATAATTGAGGTGAGTAAAACCAACAATAGCATCAACATGAGTTATTTTCTATTTCTTGACAGGTTATTTCTTGAAATGCGTGTCATTTGTACTCCCTTCTTGTTCGAGTGACCAAGGATTTAAATAGTCCACCAGGAGATAGGAGTCTCACGAGTTTAGCAGCTAGCACCGTTTGTGGCTTCTCGTTGAGCCTATAAGAGAGATTTAGCATCTGACAATGATAATGGTTTTCCTTCGGTATTGTGTTAGGGATTAAGCATCCAACAATGACTGTAGCTATTCCTAGCATATTGTGTCGGACAATGACCTCCAGGCCCACTAGATCGCACATACTTGGACAGTGAATGTGACCTTTGGGCCCACTGTGTTGACTGCAAGCTAAGGTAGTCTTGAGACCCGCAGTTTAATGGAATTACCTATTCGCCTATCTATTTGTTTCCTATTCACTTGATTATCGTTGTTTGTACTCATTATGTTTGTTTATCATGCACTTTGCTGTCTGTTTTTATTTCTTTTAATACTGCATGATTTATAGACTCTTGTATTGTTGAGATTCAGAAATTATGTTGAGATCCTTATTCTTGGTGTTTTTACTGCTATTTTATTATACTCACCGTCCTTTTATGATAGTTTGTGCAAATTCGTAAACGAGTCGAGGCAAGACGCCTATGCTTGGCGATATGCTCTGAGGCTCACTCAGAGCCAGTTGCATTGCTCTCATTCAGTAATTGTTTATTTTGTGGTTTTGTTGTATATTGACTATGTATTCATATGTTTTTCTTACTTTTGGGGAGTTGAAACACTTTGAGGATACATGTATATGCTTTTGCCGTTGCCGTTCATTATATATATATATACATGAGATGGTTCATTGGACAAGATTTTCCACATCTAGGTTATTATGAAGTCTTAATTGGTTTAATGAAGTTGTAACCAATGTTAAGAACATTTCAGCTGCAGACTTGACAATGTTAGGAAAATTAGATAACTAAATGAATGAATAAGTAACTTTGATGAATCATTTAGTAATAGAAGGTTGACTATGCGTGCGTTGACTCAGCGGAAAGGGTCTACGTAGGCTTAGGTCGGGCGGGCCCAGTTTTATGGGGAAAAGGGGCCGTCACATTTAACAAGGGTATTTTGAGGATTTTATAAAAAAAAAGTGGGTATGTTTAGCAATTAACATTCAAATTTGGGGTATGGTGAGTAAATGTGGCATGTTTAGCAAAAATTAGGGTTTGTTTATCTGCTGCCTTTTCTTTTATAAGTAAAAGTTGTTTAAAAACTAAAATATATAAAATATACGAAGAATGGAGTAATTTTTTTTGGATAAAGTTATATTCCATCTCAAAAAATAGTATAATATATATACAAAAGAATGTGGTTATCAACTATACACGCTCTACGCCTGCCCCTTTCAAATGAAGATTGATGTAATTGTGATTTTCATACTAACTAAAAAAATAAAAAAAAATAAAAATGAGTTTGTCTTCAAGGGTATCCAAGCGTCAGTTATGGAGGTGATTTCTCAAGCTCGAGATAGAACAGATGAGATAATTAGATGTGACGCTTGAACACGCACCGCTTGTCTTGAAGAGCAAGCTAAGAGGGGACACGATGGAGAAAATCGGATGAGGGTTGGGCAAAACTGAATTGTGATGGGGTAGTAACGAATGACCTCGCATGCTCATCCGCTGCAGGGCTATTACAAGATAACAGAGGAGAGTTCATATCTAGTTCCCAAGTTAAGTTGGGCAGTTGTCCACCTTTGTCAGCAGAAATTTGGGCGTTATGGTACGGAGTTCACATGGCAAAGGAGAAATGACTCACTAAGGTGGTTATCGAGACAGATTCATTAGAAGCTGTTTCTCTCATGGATCCTCGTCATAATCTGGTTTTCATGGACTACCAGATCGAGGGGATTCAATGGACTCTTCATCAAATGGAGGGTAGCTACATTAGATACATCTCTAGATGTACTAATGCTTGTGCAGACTTCCTAGCGAAGAATGCACTCGGATTGAAGTATGGAGCTCATAGATTAGACATAGAGCCTCATTGTATTTCCCTCTTGTTAGCACAAGATAAGTGTGATAGCACAGTGTAATTCTTGGCTCATTTTTTTTGAGCCGTGTTCCTATCAAAATAAATAAATAAATAAATAAAACAAAAACAAAAAAATGAGAACAATGTACTTAGGCTATTAATTAGGATATTAATTTTAATAGGGCTAATGAAGGTAGGCTATTAATTTGACAAACTAATTAACAAACCAAAACATTTCAAATCTATGTAGAGTTGACATGTGTCAGATATAAGCATTGATGAATCAAATTTTACAAATTCAATTCTTTCAATATGATGAAGAACTGCACCAATATTTAATTAATTAAGCCAGACATAAAATTGAACCATTGTTCATCATCATCAAAAACCATTCTTTTCTTCTTTAATTTCTTGCAAAATAGACCTTTTAATTCAACCAAAACTGAACAAAAACATATATACCTCCTCATCCCCCTCCCAAAACAAAAAAGGAAAGAAATTAAAGGCATGAACTACCTCTAAATTCCTTTCTCATTTCTTCTACAAGACTACAAACAAATATAAATTTACAAGTAATTACTTAGTATTATTAGTCAAGCCTTACAAAGAAAATGTTACAACCTCTCATATGCATATATGCGCTCCTCAGTCGCGCCATCGAAGCAATATCACCGCACATTTCCATATAATGTAAATGCGAGCTCTCCGCTCGCGAACGTACCTTCTCAATCTCTGATGAACCTTACTTGACCTCCTCAGCCAAATTGATGAACCAATAACACTGTTAATCACCATGTTCTTGTACATAATATTATTAGAGAAAGTGAGACTTGAAATGGCTGTAGTGTTGCCAATAAGCTTTTTTGTAGTAGTCGAAATATTGCTAGCTCTCAAACACTACACTTGATAGATATGGAGGAAGAGAGACTTGTATATATATACACACCTTATGAAAGCTTAACCAGAATTAATGTAAATGTGGTTAAGGAGATATTGAGGAGACATTCATTGAATTAATTAATTTGTGATAAAATCTTGCCACGTGTCTGGTTTGAATTTGTCCGGACCCACATATTGTCCAAGCTGCATGACAAAGCTATGTAACCCACTTGCATGCATGTCTCCGGGCCAACCCCCCTTTTTTTAGTTATTTTCATAAAATTAAGACATATAAAGATTCTTTATAAACTTTAAAAAGAGTTTATATAGAAAGGGCGGGGCCATTCATGTCTCTCCTCCTGTACGTATTAATTGTATGTACACATGCAGCAAGTGACATTTTTAAATAGAGATAAGTTATGTAGTCTGAATTTTATATTGATAATCAATCATCCAAATTAATTGAGCTATATATATGTAGCAATTTTAAAGGACAAAACATGTACAAGAACTTAATATGATAAGGCTAGCTGTTAATACGTGTACAACTACTACAGAAGCGCATTGAGCGGCTTTTGAGTAAGTAAACATAAAATAAAAACTTGTGAAGGAGAACTACATCAACATGAATAATGCAGAGAGGCCAAGAATTAAAGCACCTCCAAATTAAAGCATGCATTAATTTTGTTGGGCTGTAAGGCATTTCAAGAGTACTTGTGCCAACACAAGAGCATAGTGATGCAAACCCTCATAATGTAGAGTCTCCCTCTTTGGTTTCTCACCATTCTCTTCAACCTACCAAATATTCTCTTGCCCATGGTACTACTATTAATCCACCACAAAGAGCACTTCTAATGCTAAGGAGCAATATGGCATGCTTGGCCACAACATTATGTATTTATGGCCTCCCCTTGATCGATGGAGATTATTCAAAAAACTAAGGCCCCACTAGGAGTACTAGCTTGGTTTCCAACCATAATAAAGATCTCAACATTAGAGGGCCCCCAATATCCTCACGAAGTCCTCTACTTCACGTGCAACATGTCCTACAAACTTATCAAAGGCAACCTTGCTTGCCTGCCACTCATCATTGAAAAATGTAAGAGACCAGTTTGAAGTCCCTGACATGGAACCTTATCATCTAGGGTTGGATCTCGGATCCTTGCCTTTAAGGGACACCAAAGACAAGGACCCTTCATGTCATATATATGCTAGAATTATATAAAGTGTGATGAAAACCGAATGCTATATAAAGTGTCTTACAAAATATATCAAATGCTAGGGTTACATACTTTGGATACAACATTTATAGGGTGTATTGGATACACAATTAATGGAATGTAAGCACACATTTCAATATATGCATGACCTAATGAACCCCATCAATGTTGCAAAGGTCATAACAAAATCTTGTTATGAAATCTTCTTTCACCAAGTGTAAACGGGCCATATAAATACTTGTTGGAAATGTTATGAAATTGTCTTTCACCAAGATTTTAAAGATCTTGATTCCAGTTGTGTTTAAAAAGTTATGGGTAAAAAATCAACTAAGGGGAAAACTTACACTTAATTACGAAAATATCACTGCGAGAATTCAAAGACAAAAGCACTTTTCAAACCTTATTTTTCTTTTTTTTTTTTTTGAGTTTTAAACAAATTGTAGAAAAGCTTAAGAGAAGAGGAAGCATTAAACAATGAGAAGTGATCCAAAGGTATAATTTCTAACTCTTCAATCTTCATTGATTACTAAACTTAAGAGATAAAAATTTGGTGTTCTACTTTTACATCATAGTAAAACTTCAAAATGATGAGTTAAGGTTCCTACACTTAATAAAAGGTTTATATTGTGAAATTAAGGTTTATAAACATATGGCAAAATCATTTAATATACTATTTTCTTCTTTTATAAGTATAATTATTTGTTTTACGACGTGTTGCATGTTCGTGTTTGTTAAATTGGAGATATGCCATCTTCTTTACATATATAGATGAAGAAAAAATATTGCTGCGTTTTTGAAACATATAAAATCACATGATTCAACTCGCTTCATGCATAATTTAGTGGTATTTTTAATTTATAATTGCAAATTATTATGATTAATATTAGTTTATTATACTACTTTTTTACTAGTATAATTATTTGTTTGAAAAAAAAATAGGTGACAGTCCCCCCTCCCCCCAACAAGATTTTCTAGATTCGCCCTTGCATATGTTAATTTTTAATGTTGGGTGGTTCTGCCTGTGGATGTCCACCAGTACTGATATTGTCCTCAACTTAATTACCTTTAACTTGTAAGAGTGGGGTTTAAACTTTAAATGCCTCAATACTAATTTAAGTAACATCTCCACACGTATATACTTTATGAAGTCATACTACACGGATTTGGGACTAACTTTCGATGCACATACATCTCCAACACGCCACCTTGGACTGAAATTTATCTAAGATGGCTTCTCTCAAGTCCCACCATCAGCTCTGATACCATGTTAATTTTTTATGTTGGCATGCATGCACATACTTGTGCGAGCTAGCCAGTGTATCCTCACTAATACTGATATTGTCCCAATTTAACCACCTTCAAGTTATAGGTATGAAAATTTTAACTTAACAGGCCTCGATATACTATATAGTTCAATATGGGTGTAAGGTTATATCCTTCTTTATGAAGTCATACTTAATTAATTGACGTGGGAGTGGTGGATGCAAGGGGGATAGGGAGGGCAGTCGCCCCCTTACCATCTGGGACCCCTTTAGGCACCCCACCTTCGCCCCTTCCTCACCTGTGACGACCCCAAATCCACAAACCTAAACTGGGCCCCGCCCGACTAAGACTTAAGTGGACCTCAAGTCAACCCTCGCGCAGTCCATGCAAGCCTAGTCAAACTTCTTTACCATTATCCATTAGTTTAAGCATTTTAAATGTGAGTTATTCAAGTTAGTGCGTTATCAAAGTACAACGGAAGCAAATTAAACTCCAAACTAAACTGAACAACCCTAAGACATACATTAGGACAACCTAGAATGTGGAAACCCCGCATATGTATACACCCATCAAGTGTCACAAGACAAATGGAGCAATCATATGTCCCAAGACCTCTCACAAAACCCCTAAACCCAATGTGTTCAAAAACATATACATATAATACAATAGACCTACTCAATAAGCGAGAGGAGATCATCTAGTTGTCCTCCATGTCAATTGTCTATAGCCGGTCCTTTACCCTTGTCAATCTTGCGGTATGACGGGGCTACACCCACTGTCATAAAAAGGATGGTGAGTACAGAAAGTATAACAATAATAACCATGTGGAGTCTCAATATGATTTCAAATGCCAAATAAACTGCTAAATGAGTATCATGCATGGATATCACAAAGATAATAAAGGACAACATGATAAATAAATCACTAAGATATCAATGATAAATGAGTGTCGAGAGCACAAAACAAAAAAACATCCAAGTGTTTCAAGTCCATTAGGTTGCCACACAAAGTTCACAACTTGACTTCCAAGACAAATTTTGGATCTAAAAAAACCACCAGATAGTTTTGGATGAGTCACCCTACTGTAACACACACATAGTTCAAATCACGGTCAGACTACCAACCCTAAGATGCAGGTTTAAGCACGTCCAAAAATTCGTTTAGTCACAATGGTGAAAAAGATCACAAAGTAGTCTCAGCGCACCCGTAACCACCATATCGTCCATTTAAACTCAAAAGACCACTCATTAAGGAATTCAAGGAAAACAAAGTCGATAATCCACCCAAGGATAGATATCGCAAACGGAATTCAAGAAATCATATTTCACAAAAAAAAAATGCTTAACAAGGATAACAGGCAAGTAAATACACAAATGAAATTATAAAAATACTCCAGTTGGTATTATTCACAAATCACCACGCGAAACTCCGTGCTCGCGGCTCCCACACGTCACCAAACTAATCCCATACACTTGTCACCAGTCCACTAAGCATTTGGTAACCATTTTCGATCCAATTTGGTCAAGTTAGAGTCTTATTTTTGTTTAAATTATAATTTCCCGTCAATTTTTTCATTTTCCACAATATTTTGTATTTCACTATTTTGGGTCAATTCCCTGGGTATTGGGTCACATTCGAACCCATTGGAATACTCGAAAGGAATCCCGAAGTTTTTGAAAATTTTCAAAAATTGGGGGTAGTGAACAGTGTCACACCGTGGGTGTTGATACCCTGCAACATCACTTAAAGCACAGGGCATGACAGGCCCTACCCCAGACGTCCTGATTGGTGTCGTGGGGCTTTAGGCCATACAACGTCTCTCATTGTGTCACGTGCAGAACGTGAAATCCCGAGGTTTACGCAACCCGACTCGCGTCGCCATGTTCTGAGCCTATCCAAACCACGTAGGGACCTCAATACCCACTCAAAACCACCATAAATTCGTACAAAACATCCAACCATTGACCCAAAACTCGAACGACAATATGCAAAACCGATGCCAAAACGACAATAACTAAACGAGGAGTTCGACTCTCACCTTCGTTTGCATCGTTATGTGCTCCTTTGGCGTTGATCCTTGCTCAAAATCCGGAAAACCCTCAGTCCCAATTCGTGTTCTCGTGAAGAGAAAGATAGAGAGAATAAAGAAAAATAAGTGAGAAAAGGTTGACAAACCTTTTTATAGTGGATCCTCATTTTGGGGTGTTTATGTATCTCGAGGCACATCTTATGGCCTCCAATCACACCAGCTAACCACCACAATGACTCACATAGGGACTCTCCCCCTTGTTCTTATCCTCTTTTGAACCAATTATTGGACTTATCTCGGGCATTTTTGTGCCCGATATGCAACTCACATTGTCTCATGCGAATGAAAATACTAACGACTCGAATATACTTTCATATTAATAAATTATCATATTTTATTTTTCGGTCATCCATGAAAATTATTTCCCGGACTCATGTACCCGTATTTCGTTTGCCCGATACCTGTTCGACACGTTTTCCTAAGTGAACTCTACTCGCAACTTGACGTTACCGTTCTGTCACACAGATACGAGTATAAATAGATGGTACACGTCGTCACATAAAGGTAATATATTTTTTGAGTCGTTATAGTCTTCCCAACAAATAAGAATTTCGTCCTGGTAATTAAACTTAACTCAAGCGAAATCTTAATAAAACGCACACAGCAGGGAAGTACTGTCTAACCAATCTTTCCACCATCACTCACGTGGACTCGTTCAAACGTGAGTAGGTGAGACCAAACACTCTAACTATTAGCACACAACTAACTTAATAGTTTATTTTTGTCCCGTAAATTACAGACTCGCACATAATCTTTTTTGGGCAGATATCGAATTTACATAGAATACGCGCACATAGCTCGATATCTTACCTGAACTTATGGACCCACCTAGAGTAATTAGGTAGATACTGGATTCACACAAAATCGCGCACACACCTCAGCATCTCACCTTGGTTTCCTATCTTACACAGAGTTCTTAGGTAGATACTGAATTCATACAAAATCGCGTACACAGCTCGACACCTTCCATTGATATCAAACTCGCATAGAGTCGCGCACAAAGCTCGATATCCCTTAATCGATATTAGACTCACACATAGTCGCTCACACAGCTCGATATCATTCTTTGAAGTAAGGACCCACATAGAATCAACGCATATAACTTTATTCACTACTTCGAAGTATAGACTCACCTTGAGTCAATGCACATAACTCCACACAAGCTCACACAGCTCAACTCAAGCTCAAATAGAACCTAGACTCATACATAATCTATGCATACAACCTATTCATACTCATACAAAGTCCTTGCACACAACCTCAATTCTCACCTCAACTCTAGACTCACGCAGAGTCAATGCACATAGCCCTACCCACCACATCAAAATATAGACTCTCATAGAGTCAATGCACACAACTAGATATCCTTTCAAAGGATAGGCTCACACAAAGTCAGAGTCACCGCACATAGTTAGGCTTTTCCCTTTGAAAGTTGACTCATACAGAGTTGTCGCACATAGTTAATTATCTATCATACTTCGAAGGGTGGTCTCACACAGAATCACTCACCATTACTCACATTTAGTACTTTCTAATAATTGACTCATATAAATTCGTTTAACAACTAGCTCACACAGAGTCAATTCTAATCCCTGACTCACGCAGAGTCACTTTTTTATACCTGACTCGCCTATAGTGAATTTTAATCCCAGACTCACCTAGAGTCTCCTCATGTCAAATCTAAACTATAAACCCAACAATATAAAATCATGCCAAGACGCAATAGTAACTCTTACCCGATACAGAGACTCGCGTTGGCTCCAAATTCGAATCTGTAACATGTGCTCTCTCGTGCACGTGCAATTGAGCATTGTCCTATGGCATCCTCTCGCCATCAAAGGACAATGCATAGTTATGTGTCTCGGCTGCCTGCAGCGCTAACACCACTTCTGCACCTACTATCGACTGGACTTCAGGTTGATCAGTTATCACCATCAACAACGAAGGCGTATTCTCGACCAGTATATAGCTATAGATATTAATAGTATACAACACATCAAATAGCTCATGGTCCAATTTTTTATTATCCCCAACTACCTTCACTTCCCAACTAAGAATTAGGTTAGGATCATGGGGTTCCACTTTAAATTCAATCACTGTTCTTACTAATAATTGATTTGTGTTTTATGCTGGTTATGATTTAATCAAGAGAAAAGTTCAAAAATTTAGGCTCTGATACCAACTATGACGTTGGTGTCAGGTTAAAGAATAACCAATACATCATCTCCTAGGCTCCACAAACCTAGGCTCTGATACCAACTGTAATGGCCCAAAATTCCACAACCCTAAATTTGGGATCCGCTCGGCCTAGACTTACGTAGACCCGAGTCAACACTTGCACAATCCACATAACCCTGGTTAGTCTTCCTTACCCTTTTCCATTTATTAAGTTGTTCAAATTGAGTTATTATATATTAGTGATTTATGCAAATTATCAAAGTAAATCAGAAGTAATTTAAACTCTAACTAATATAAATACTCCTAAGACACTAGTCAGGACAACCTAGAGTGTGGAAACCCAGCCTATGTATACCAACATTAAGTCGGAGGAGATACAATATAGTATACATATCCAAACCTTTCTCACAAACTCATATCCCCATGTTCTCAAAACATATACATATAATACAGGAAACCTACATAATAGGCGAGATTAAATTCTCAACAGTTATTCACTTCAATCGCATATTGCTGGTCCTTTCCCTTTTCAATCTTGCGATACGATGGACCTGCACCCACCATCATAAAAAGGACAATGAGTACAAATATAGAATAGTAATAACCAAATGGAGTCTCAACATAATTTCAAATGTCAAATAAACAGCTAATCAAGTATCATGTGTAATCAATTCGAAGATAATAAAAGACAGCATGATAATGAATTACTGAGATATCAACGATACATGAATGTCCAAAAATGCAAAAGATAGGCGCAAGTAGTCCCGACCAATAGTCGTTTGAGCCGAGGAATAAGTTGCCCTTTCTAAGCCCGAAGTTTAGGACGTGATTTATTCACATAATCCTAAAAATCCCCGCGAATAGGAACCCCTCAACAATCTAGTGAAGTAATTCTCACTCCATATAGAACCACAAACCATATCATGCATCCTGAGTTACTGGCCTTTGGTTTATTCACCAGCTTAACCCCTGACCTTTGGTTTATTCACCAGCTTAACCTGCAACTCTCCAAGAATCACGTTGACTTACTTGCCCTTGAACCACTCAATCCGAATAGAATTCCAAACCAGGATATATCAACAACAATAACTATTCCAACTGCTCAATAAGAATAATAGCTAATTAAATGCACAAATGAAATAATATTAAAGCTTTCATTGGTTTTATTCACAGTACTCCCGGTACAACACGAAACATCATGTGCATAACCCTCGAACGTTCCCAAATAACCCCCGCAAGCTTATCACCAGTCTCCTAGATACCTGGTTATCATTTCAATACAGTTTGGTTATATTAGAGTTTTATTTCCATTTCCTTACAATTTTCCCCATTTTCCATAATTTTATCCAATTTTCCTGTATTTTGGGTCCATTCTCTAGGTATTAGGTTATATTTGGACTCATATGGCTACCAGAAAGATATTCCATAGTTTTCATTAATTTTCAAAATTTAATTATTGTGAATAGTGTCACGCCTGAACCACACCGTGAGCAAAAATACTGGAGGCGTTGATCAAAACTTGAAAATTCAACTGACACTATTCCAAACGCAGTGACTCACGCCGTGGGGAAAAACCTCAGTGGTGTCGTATAAAGCGTAAGCTTTCCCAGCTTCTCAGTTCTGGACGTTGTGACTGACGTCGTGGCTTACATGCTCCACGATGTCCTTCGCGACGTCACTTTCTGAATACATTTATGGGGTTTTTCGACACCCCGGCTTATGTCACTATGTTCCGAGGCTATCCTAAACTCCTCGGGACGTCGTTACCAATCCAACACCGCTAAAAACACCCAAAACCACCACCAACCGAATTCCTAACATTCACCAAAACCCCCCAAAACTTATGTCAAAACGATGAACACACGATGATAAGTTGAGATATTACCTCAACTCGGGTGTTCGCCATGTCTTCACATCGTCGCGAGCTCTAGAACTAGCCGAAACCTCCTGTGTTTCGAGAGAACGAGAGATGAGAGAAGAGTGACGAGAGAGTGAGAGAATGAGCAGTGAAGAGAGAGAAAACAATATATATCCTTCTCCTTATCTACACATAAATACATATCTTGAGGCACATCCAGCTGCTCATGTTCACTCAACCGCCTCCACTACTTCAGCCCACACTCCACTGCTGACACCAATTGGTGGCTTTACTATGCGACTCCACGTGCTGAGTCACGTTCCCGACCATGTTTCCTCCTCCAAATCGCACCACGACTCGCCCCATCGTGCACAAATAGATTACTAACGAACCTGAACCCTTTCCCAGGTTAATTATTTAGTGTATTTTATTTGTCGATCACCCACAATTATCATTTCTTCAGCACCGTATACCCATATCTCATTTGCCCAACCCCCGTTCAACACATTTTTCGAGCCAAACCTTGCTCGTACACTGACGTCATCGTCAGTACACCCAGACACGAGTAATAAGTACGTACTACACCAAGCCATATAAACATATCACATTTTTCGGGTTATTACAGTCTTCCCAACTAATAAGAATTTTGTCCTCAAAATTAAACTTAACTCAAGCGAAATCTTACCACACTCATACAATAAAGAACAACTGTTTAACCAATCTCTTCACCCTCATTCACGTGTACCTATACCAAAGTGAATAGGTGAAACCAAAACTCTATGACTGGTAGTATACAACTAGCCTATCCAGTCTATGGTTGTCCCATAAATTACAGATTCCATTGGAATCTTTTTGAAGCAGATATCGTGCTTTTCCACAAAATATATGCCCAAGGCATCTAAGGGTTGCAAACTCATCCAATTGCAATACATAGTACGCAACTTGACTTTTCAAACAGATAGTGGACCTAAACAAACCCTTCCCAAACAATCTATGATATGTCCCATACTGCAGAGTATATTCAACTCATATTACGGTGGTACTAGCAATCTTTAAACTACGGGTTTATACACGTCCAAATACCATGTAATTATAGTAGTGAAATATCACCAATCTGTAATCACTATATAACCCCTTT
The DNA here is from genome assembly GCA_039657345.1 of Stephania japonica. Classification (NCBI taxonomy): domain Eukaryota; kingdom Viridiplantae; phylum Streptophyta; class Magnoliopsida; order Ranunculales; family Menispermaceae; genus Stephania; species Stephania japonica. The sequence goes on along the minus strand of CM077558.1, from coordinate 9,877,876 downwards.
AGATTCCAAAACTACCGATATCCCACATGAATTTACAGACACACCTAAAGTATAGACTCACCTCGAGTCTTGTTACCAACTTCCATCCATCACTTCGAAATATTGACTCATCAAGAGCCATTGTACATAGCTAATGATTCCTTCAAAGGCATAGACTCATTTAGAATCAAAGGTATCGCCGCTTGCTGGCACCACTATTTGAAAGTTAACTTCCCCATAGTCATCAAATATAGCTAAATATATATAATATTTCGAAGGATGTATTCATACAAAGTTTCTCACAATTACTCTATTAGAGTAACTTTTCACCATTAACTCCTACTGAGTCATTTCCATAACTGACTTGCTTAAAATCAATTCTAATATCGGACTTCCCCTGAAGTCTATTTTCCATTCCCTCTCTGACTCTCCCTAGAGTCCATTCTCATGTCAGACTCATATAGAGTCGCTATTATATCTGACTCGTCCAGAGCCAATGCTAACCTAGACTCACTTAGAGTCTCCTTAAGTCAGATCTAAAATACAGACCCTCACAATATAATATCATGCCCAAACACAAAAATATAACTTTTACATGCCCTTGGGTCTCTCGTCGGCTCTGCATCCAGATCTGTAACATCATGTGGTTCCTCCCACTTTTGCAACTGAGGATTATACTGTGGTACCCTTTGCCTCAAAGGACGATCAACATGAATGTGTCCCAACTGCCTGCAACGGTAACACAAACTTTCTCCCCGCGATCTACTACCTCCACCCTGGGTACTGTACGACAGATACTATCTAGTCTGTACTCCCTGAGATGATCAGCTAATGACTGGGCAAAAGGAACTACCACCTTGGATACTTCCATCGTCGATGCAATTACCTATAAATCAAACTCCCTATACTCACTACCATGAACATTCCTCTGTTTTACACCAGCTATCGCCCTGGTACTCGTATCCCTAGGCATACTCTAATTACCTTGCCACTAGTTAACTGGTGTTGTAGAAATAAGAACTATTTTTATAGCCTGTGCCCTCAGAAATCATAGAATTTCCTCCAGCTTTCGCTGAGGATCATTCGATTTACCACCACCACCATTGGACCCTAGCTGATCAACCATCGCAATCTACCGCGAAAGCATATCCACAATCAGACTATAGCTATCAATAATAATAACAAATAACACATCAAATAGCTCATAGTCCAATTTTACATTTCCCCAATTCTCCTTTTACTTCCCAACTAAGACTTCAGTCAGAATTATAGGGTTCCACTCTAAGTTCAACCATTGCCCCAACTTACGCTGATTTGTGTCTTATCTGGTTGTGATTCAATTAAGAGTCAAGTTTTACAACTTTAGATTCTAATGGATACTAACTATAACATTGATATCAGGTTACAGAATAAATCTTCACACCATTCCCTAGGCTCCTCCCCCTAGGTTATGATACTAACTGTGACATTACTATCACAATTACTTGAACCACTAAGTTGCAAACCTTCTCTCTGTACTATCACTTATAATCTGATACCACTTGTAACATGGTACCCCACTTGATTTAATACCAGAGTTATAAAATATATGCTCTGATTTTAACTGTAACATTGGTATTACTATTAATTTAACTCTAAAATCGGATAACATAACTCTGATATCAAATATAACGACGGTATTACCATTGATTTAATTCCAGAATTAGAGACATGGCTCTGATACCAACTGTAACATTTATCCCATGCTATAAGACTTAGCTTTGATACTAACTGTAACGACCCAAAATTTTCACAACCCTAAATTTGGGCTACACTCGGCCTAGACTTACGTAGACCCAAGTCAGCACTCACGCAATCCAAGTAACTCTAACCAGCCTTCCTTACTCTTTTCCATTTATTAAGTTGTTTAAATTGAGTTATTATATATTAGTGAGTTATGCAAATTATCAAAGTATAGTGAAAGTAATTTAAACTCTAACTAGTATAAATTGTAACGACCCCAAATTCTAACTTGTGTCGCATGTCAATTTGGGTCGTACGTGGGCCCATTTGTTGTGATACAAAACCTAATTCTTGGTCGTTGATGCCGAGGTATGTTAATTGTGTTCGATGTTTTGTGATATATTGTATTACCCGAATGTTTAAATTTCAATGTCCCAAACATGCGAGGACGTTTATGTAACGACCCGTTACCTTAAGCACGTGATTAGTGTTAATCTGAATAGTAATTAATCTGAGTTAGGCTTGTGGTTAAGCCCGATTTGTAACGCGTGCGTGGATTGGTGTGATGTATTGTGATTGAATGGACTGTATTAGTATGTATAAATGAATAATCGAATTAATAAAGGAATGTCTAATACCATGTGTGGGTCAAGGGGGACACACATGAGACGTGGAAGAATGTTAACGACCAAGCGTGCTCAGTGGCGTGAATTACATAGTGTAAACGTAATTATAGGTGTATAATGATATATTTATATATAGTTGGATATATATATATAAATGTATATTAAATGGAAAAACGCGGGTAAAGTGTGACAGGTGAGTCATGTAGTGTCACGTGGGGCCGATATGGGACATATGTATGTTATAAAGATGGGTGCGTAGCAAGTGGACTTGGTGACGTGCATGGAAAGTGAAGAAAAATTGAGAAATGATGTCTGGTCAATAGCCAGCGCGCTGGACAGTGCATTAATAAGATAAGTTTAAAGAATCCTTGAGATGACAAGATGTGCATCTCAAGGAAGGTTTAATCGCCTTCCTCGCTGTAATATATATATATATATATATATATATATATATGTGTGTGAACAGAAAGAGAGAAAGTATGAGAGAGAGAGAGAGTTCGACAATGAGAGGGAGCTGCGGAGAAGGAGAGCTCGGGAGTTGAAGAAGCTCAAGGACAACGAGACTACGAGGTCGAGGTTAGTAGTCCTTATTGGTGTTTTCGTTGTTGCCGAAGTCGTTGTTGGGGTGTTTCGGGTGATGGTGTATGGTGATCCGTTGAGAATGGGATCACACACATAGGTAGTGAGAGCTTATGTGAGACTCTCCTGGAAAATGGTAGGACGATTGGACATCGTTTGGGTCAGATTTGATCAAGTCGATCTCTGCTGGATTTCTGGAACGAAGTCGACTAACGCGTTGGCCTAGCTAAGGGTGTGAAAATGAAACACTGGGCAGCGCACTGGGCACTGGCCCTAACGTGTTGGCCAGTGTAAACAGTAATAAACTGTTAAGATATGAGGATGCTTGATGAGAGCTTTGGGGTTAGTTTGATGGTTTCGATTAATGTATAGGAGACCCGAAATAATACTAAAGGATGTGGTATAGGTATTCAGACATTGGTAAGCGTGATGGAACTCAGAAAGCTAGGAAAAACCAGAGGAAAACTTTAGGAAAGCTCAGGATAGGTAAGTGGGACTCGTACTTTTTTATCAATTATGCAATGTAAATTAGTATTATTATAGCACGTAGTGTTCAGGACTGAGAATGGGGCAATGCACCATGATTTGGTTTTGTTTTACACAAATTGTTTTGAAATAAAAAATGAATTCGGAAAGAGGTTTGACGGGATGGATCGGCCTCGGGTTTGGAACTGTGGTGGAGTTGCTAACCATCAACGCGCCCCCAGTGACTTGGGAATTATCCTGAACAACGCTTTCCATTTGAGTTGGCAGCTCATCAGTCATAAACCAATCAGATGAGCAGTGATTGGTTTGGTGATGATGAGGGAGTGCGATTCTATGTTTTATGAGTTGGCGGCACATTGGCAAGAACTGGTTAGATACCCAATGATTAGTTCTTGAAGATGTGAGAGAGTGACTCAATGCAAATACTGAAATTAAAAGTATAAATCATGGGTACATTGCAATAGACCAATGAATTTGCATTTGTTTATGTATAGACTGTGACAACCCTCCGCCGACCTAGGGTCGAATCGCCCGGCCCATACCGCTACCAGGACCCGATACCTGAACCAGGCCCAAATAACAGTCTGGCATGTCTCTTAAACAAACCTACGGAATACACATTGGCTAAACAAAGGATAATAATGGCAGAATAAATATAAACAGAAATCCTTAAGCCAATAAATTTAAGTTCACAAGAATATCTATGAAACTATAAATGGGTTCGTATTGAGTTAAACTATTAAAACTCTCAAGTGGATCAACTGAAGGTAAGTAGATTTCAAACTACCCAAACACTTATTTTAATTACAACCCAAGTTTAATAGTTTCAAAATCAAATATACATGATATATATCAACCCAAGGCTCACATCAAGTGAAGACTTCAAGCTCGTTTCTCCCTTGTCTCAATTCTAGCGCATTCGTTGATAGACCTGTATTGTAAGTAGGGTGAGCTAAAAGAAACAACGGAGCCCCATAAGAGAAGAACCACGCTCAAATATCAAATATGCAAGTAATACCTATAAAGCAAAATAAATCTAGCATGCATTTGAAATCATGACAAGTGTTGAAAATTTGTATCAGGGTAGCAATTCCATAAAGAGTAAGCATTTCATGTTCCGTAAAGTATTTCGAATACTGATAAATAAGTCAAGAGTTGTAAATCATAAATAATCAAGTTTAGCAATGCAAAGGGGTTACAAGAGAGATACATATGAAGTAATAAATATAAATGCAAGTCCATGGTTTCAATTTGCCATTGCCTCCGCTTGTTGACCAATAATAAAAAATATAATAAATATACGTGGGTGACTTGATTCCACCTTGTGTCCACGGCTCCTCAAGAGGCCTGAGTGACTTGGTTCCATCGTGCATCCACCACTCCCCAAGAGGCCCTTGCATTGGGTGACTTGGTTCCACCGTTAGCTACGGCTCCCCAATAGGCCCTTAAGCATTTAAGGTGACTTGGTTCCACCATATCTATGGCTCTCCAAGAGGCCTTACATGAAGTCAAACAAGGTAGGCAACAGCCCCATCCCAAGTCCTTTAAATTAAAATCGTGATTCTAAATATACTAGTAGCAAGCCACATTTGATAGATGAGCGGTGCTCCCCACTTACTTGTACTCGCCGCGAATCCTAATCTCGATCTTCTCATATTTGGGCTCGATGTGAACCGTCTCGCGAATCTAGACAATTCGAAAGAATAATTACTTTGTGTATCTACAACCATACAAGTTTAACACATATTATCTAGACCTTAAGAATCCATCTTATTTTATAGCTAACTTCACTTAAATTCATTCACGACTCTAAAGTCTGCTATTAGATCCGAAGTCATTGATTCAAGTAAAATAATAATTTGGTGACACAAAATAAGGAAAATCTGCTAAAACTTGATTTTTCCAACATAAATCAGAGACGTTCGATTAATTATAATTAAAAAGATCCAAATCACCATATAAGAGTCAATTTAGACTTTAAATTCTCAAATGACAATATTCAGACAAAGTCCACAAATTTTTCAAATAAGTTTATTTCCCAAAGAAAAGATTCAAAGTCCCTTTTTAAATCTCTACTCAACCTTAAATGCCAAATCCATATCAATAAACTTCAATCGCATTCAATTTACTAAAATCATGGGAAACCCTTTCATGTATCGTCAAACCATGGAAAACAAGATTGATTCATCCATAATACTCGTTATCATAAAGCTTAAAAATTTGTATAACCTATTCAAGACTAGATATAAAAAAACTGAACAAACTTTGCAAATCATCAACTCTCATTGCCAATACCAACACTAAGAAAATAAATCTAGAGAGTATTAGAGTCTCACCATGCCTTCAATGGAGTCTTTGACTCCAAATCCTTTCCAAAATCTCATTCTAACATAGATCAAATCTTTCCTTTCTTTTCTTTTCTATTTTCCTCGCGTGCTTGCCGCTGTCGATGCCATCGACCATTTGGTCTCCAAATCTTCAATAAATAATAAAGAAATCAAGGAGGGAAGTGAGGTTGTACCTCTCTTGAGCTTGAACTCTCCTCTTGCTCTCCTCCTCTTCACATGCGTGTTTAACAAGATTGCGGCTAGGGTTTTCTTTGATTTGCTTAAATAGCATTAGGGTTAGGGATTTGGGTTATGAATATTTACAACTTGTCTAAAATGCCCTTTTGGGTCCTAAGCTCTATTGGGCTTTATTATTTAAAATATAACTTCCCTCACTCATATTTAATTTGACAAGTTTAGAATTGTATTTTCACATCAAACACCCAACACATTTTTATCATGACATTTCCAAAATGCCCATAGGTTAGGTCGTGGAGAATTTGGGTCATTACATAGATTATATTGATTTGAATGATCCTTGAAACATACATTGGTTGCACATTGTTATATATTATTTCTTGATAGTAATTTGATAATTGAAAGTCTGTATGGGAGTCACTTACTGAGCATGTAGAAGCCCACCCACCTTAAAATCTTCAGGTATGGATGTACGCTAGGACTTGGAACTTAGGAAAAGAGAAGACCAGGGTTTTAGTATCTTCTCTACGGTGCAGTGAGTTTCCTTGTTATATATATAAATTGTATTGCTCTATAATTTGTAATAATTGGGGTGGGAATACAAGTTCAATACCGATGTTCATGCTGGTATTGTATATCTTGTGTTTAATCGAAAAAGTTTTAAATTTTTCACTGCGTTTGTTGTATTTTGTTTATTTAAAATCAAGATATACAGGTTGTTGTCTGAAATACTATTTTATTGTTCTGCTTGGCATTACTTACCTGGGCTCATAATTCTTGTGTTTGACAGAGTGCAGATCTACAGTCCAGCAAAGGGAAGGCACCAGAGCTTAGGGATTTGCTTTAAGGATACTAGAGCACGTCATTCCATTTGACTGAGTAGGTATTTTTTGTATTATTGTATATATATATATGTTGTTTTCAAACTTGGGTTTGGGTATGCGAGAGATTCTGGGCATGTATATCTATAGGACTATTCTCCTCTTACTTATCATTTATGATGATATACATATGTGGGGTTTCCACACTCTAGGATGTCTTATCTTTATATGGTTATGATTAATTGATTAGTTTGAGCTTCGCTCCGCTATATTGATAATTACTCACTAATTAATAGTAATAAATGGTAAGTGAATAGTAAATGGTAAGGGTTAAGGCCGACTAGGCTTGCGTGACTCGTCAAGACAGGCTCGAGTTTTGCGCAAGTCCAGGCTGGGCGGGGCCTAGTTTAGGTTGAAAAACTGGGGTCGTCACAATTGGTATCAGAGCCGAAGTTTTAAATACTCGACTCTTGATTTAAATTACAAACCGTTAAGACATTTAATCAGCAGAAGTTATGAATGGTTGAACTTAGAATGGAACCCTATGAACCTAACTTAAGTCTTAGTTAGGAAGTGAGGAGAGTTGAGGAAATTAAAACTGGACTATGAGCTATTTGATTGTTGTACATTAAATTATCGATAGCTATATCCTAATCGTGAGAATCACATTCTTTTCAAATAGTAATGGTCGATCAACCTAGTACAGGTAAGACTAGTACGGGTGACGTACAGGGCTGGTTGGATGGCATGTCACAAAGGATTTCATCGCATGATCAGTAGTTACAGGATATTCTAATACTACTGAGAGCACAGGCGACAGGGTCACCTAGTACGTCACCAGCTCCAGTTGCTCAGGCTGGGAGTGCTCTAACCGTTTAGGATACGCTAGCAGCTCCCACAATTGTTGTAGGACCCGTAGTGACTGAGGAGGCACCTGTAAAAATAGAGATAGTACCTTATACGCCAGATACACCGACAGATAATGCGTCGAGTACACCAACTAATACTAGTGTTGGAACGACGTCTGAGGCGAGGCAGGCTCGAGAGTTTATGAGACACCAGCTAGTGAAATTCCACGGGGAACTAATCTGGAGGCAACGAAGAAGTTTATGAGGAGCCACGAGAAGATCCATAAGGTCTTGGCTACGTCGACACATATGCAGCTGAGTATTTCTTCATCATGTTGTTTGGCGAGGCTGATATTTGGTGGCGCACGACGGTAGCATCGAAGGGGAGGCCCAAGGACTGGGCTGAGTTCAGAGTGAGGTTTCACAAGAAGTATATTCCTCCTACAGTTTGTAATCAGAAGAGGGTCGAGTTCCAGATGATCAGACAGCAGACAAGAGAGTCTATTATGCAGTATATAGATCGATACTTGATACTGATAGAGTATGTCGATGACGCAGCCAATACTAATGCTAATCATGCTTACTATTTCATATACGGTCTACTGGATTCGATCAGTTCTGTGGTTGTGACGACAGCTCCGAGTACATTACAGGATGCCTATGAGCAGGCTATGGCTAGTGAGAGCTTTGGGAGCACGCGCACCAAGGCACTAGCGACGTCGTCAGCACCCTCACAGTTAGTCGGATGGTCTAGAGGTGATAGGAGGAGGAAGAGAGCGAGACAGTGGAGGCAGGGTGATAGAGCTCAGAACGTAGCATCAGTTGTGTCTTCACCGTCTACAGCGATTGTATCAGCTGCTTTAGTGAGGAGTTACGTGAGTTCACCTCAGCAGCCAGTACAGTTACGTCCTCAACAACAGTTTTATCAAAGGATTAATGGTAGAGTCAGTGGCCAGAGACAGGGTTAGGGTTCCAGTCAGGTGTAGAGACAAGGACAAAGGTCTGGTCAGGCACAAGGGCAGGGACAGTAGACACGGTCTGGGTCAGGATCTAAATGAGGTTGTTGGGAGTGTGGTCAACTGGGACATTTTATCATTACGTATCCACGTTTGGGTCGAGGATAGCAGCAGAAGCAAAGCCGGGAGCAGGTTCACACGGTTGCTACACCAGATCCGGCTGCCAGCAGTAATCTTATTGAGGGTACGGTTTTCATTTGCAGTCATTTCATGCAAGTTATGTTCGATTCAGGCTCTACCGTATCTTTTATTTCGGGTCGCATGGTTGATGATTTGGGTTTGAAACCTATTAGACTAGAGAGACCCTTGATCCTTAGCACAACTGCTGGGGACAAGATTTACCCAAACTTGTTGTGTGTTGACTGTTCGGTAGAGATAGAGGTCATGTCATGCCAGCTTCATGCCAGCGTCATGCCAGCAGACCTGAGAGTGTTGGAATTCCTCATGTTTGAAACATTACTGGGCATGGATTGGTTGGCTACATATCATGCACAGATCCACTGTTTCAGTAAAAGGGTCGTATTTCAAATTCCAGAGCATCTAGAGTTTAGTTTTCATGGGACTTCAACCAATTTGCCTATTACTAGACGTAGAGTCGCCATTAGCATAGATATCGAGACGTTTGCTAGTGTATTGAGTACGACGGAGCGAGTCGTGACTAGATTGGAGGAGGTACTAGTGGTATGCGAGTTTACTGACGTCTTTTCCAGCAGAGTTACTAGAGTTACCACCGCCTAGAGAGATCGACTTTATTATCGACTTGGTCATGGGGACCAAACCTATTTCTATTTCCCCGTAACAGATGGCTCCGAGAGAGTTAGAGGAGCTGAAGAGTCAGCAAGATGAGTTATTAGAGTTGGGTTTCATCTACCCGAGCATGTCACCCTGGGGAGCACCAGTTCTGTTTGTCAAGAAGAAGGACAGTAGCTTGAGGTTGTGTATCGATTACCGACAATTAAACAGGGTGACAATGAAGAACAAATATTCACTTCCACGCATCGACGACTTCTTTGACCAGTTGATAGGAGCTCAATGGTTCTCGAAGATAGACTTGAGATCTGGGTACCATCAGCTAAGGATTAAAGCGGAGGATAGGGAGAAGACTATTTTTCGCACTCGATACGAGCATCATTAGTTCACAGTCATGCATTTTAGGCTGACTAATGCACCTGCGATGTTTATGGACCTGATGCATCAAGTGTTGAGACAGATTCTGGATCGCTTTGTTATCGTGTTTATCAATGATATCTTGATCTACTCCAGGACTTGTGAGAATTATGAGGAGTATCTCAGATTGGTGTTGCAGATTTTGAGAGAGCACAGGTTGTACGCCAAGTTTAGTAAGTGCGAGTTTTGGCTTGTAAAGATTAGATTTCTAGGACAAATCGTCGGAGCAAACGTAGTGTCAGTGGACCCCGCTAAGGTAAGAGCAGTGATTAATTGGCCTACACCGAGATCATTGTCAGATATTCGCAGTTTTCTTGGCTTGACGGGTTATTATAGGCGATTTGTACGTGACTTCTCGAAGATTGCGGCACCTATGACGTAGTTAACGAAGAAGGACGCGAGATTTCAGTGGAATGACAATTGTGAGCAGGCGTTCCAGACCTTGAATGAACGTTTGCCTACCACGCTAGTGCGAGTGTTGCCTGAGTCAGGGAAGGGTTTTGAGGTGAACACCGATACTTCGAGGGTCAGGTTAGGTTGTGCTTTCATGCAGGACGGTAGAGTGATTACCTACGCGTCACGACAGCTGAAGGTTCATGAGAGGAACTACCCTACGCATGACTTGGAGTTAGCGACAATGGCGTTTTCACTGAAGACTCGACGCCATTACCTCTACGGAGAGAGGTTTGTGCTATTTACTGACCATAAGAGTTTGAAGTACCTGTTTACTCAGAAAGATCTGAATATGAGATAGAGACGTTGGCTGGAGTTCCTCAAGGATTATAATTTCTCTTTGGAGTACCACTTGGGGAAAGCCAATGTGGTTGTAGATGCATTGAGCCGTAGAGGGTCAGACTCGGAGGTTGTTACTTGCCACATGACACACAAGTATGGGTTACTCAAGGCGGTCGAGTGGTTGTTTTCAGTTGATATCCTGACCAGCACTACAATATTGATTTGTGTCCAGTTGAGGATTTAAACAGTCTTTATTCAATGTGTACTAGATGGTCAGCGGGTTGACGAGGAGTATGACAGATTTTTGGAGTTTGCTCAGATTTCAGATCATCCAAATTGGAGTCTGTCGACAGGCTTATGCTTGAGTTTTAGAGGGAGACTGTGGATTCCATCAGTGGCTGAGCTAAGCGATGAGATACTTCATGAGGCACACTGCTCACATTTTACGGTTCATTCGGGCAGGACCAAAATGTGTGCTGATGTGCGTCGTTTGTTTTGGTGTCCGGGAGATGAAGACCGTTGTTTCTAATTATGTTTGAGGGTATGAGATTTGTCAGCAAGTTAAGGTTGAGAATCGCAGGCCTAGCGGGTTACTACAGTCACTTCCCATTCCTCGGTGGAAGTAGGAGCATATAGCGATGGATTTCGTCAGTGATTTACCTCGATCTCAGCGTGGTCATGACTGTATCTGGGTGATTGTGGAAAAGTTGACGAAGTCTGCGCTCTTTTTACCAGTTTCAACCACACATCGGGTAGATAGGTTGGTTTTGTTGTACGAGCGTGAGATAGTTCGACTGCATAGTGTACCTATATCGATTGTGTCTGACAGAGAGCTACAATTCATTTCACAGATTTGGCAGAGTATGCAGGCCCAGTTCGGCACGCAGTTGGATCTCAGCACTGCCTATCATCCACAGACCAATGGACGGTCGTAGCGTCTGATACAAATACTCGAGGATATGTTGCGGATGTGTGTGTTGGAGTACGGTGGTTCATAGGAGGAATATCTTCACTTGTGTGAGTTTGCCTACAATAACAGTTATCATACCGGTATTGGTATGGCACCGTACGAGGCATTTTACGGGAGGCTGTGCAGATTTCCATCTTAATTGGCATAGCTAGAGGATGTGGCAACTATTGGTCCAGAGATTATTGTGGATCACACAGAGAATATATGACTTATCAGATAGAGGTTGAAAGGTGCGTAGAAGAAGCAGAAAAGATATTATGATTTGTATCATGGGGAGTTAGAGTTCAAGGTCGGGGGACTATATGTACCTAAAGGTGTCTCTTATGAAGGGTCACAAGAGGTTTAGGATCAGAGGAAACTTGTGCCGAAATTTATTGGTCCATTCAGAGTTGGGAAGTGTATAGGCAGAGTCGTATATGAATTGGAGTTGCCACTTCAGTTGTCTGGAGTTCACCCTGTATTTCACATATCGATACTCAGACTTGATAGGTCAAGTGAAGTCAGGAGGCCGATGGTGGACCTGAGCCAGATAGACGTACATCACCTATGACGAGCGCCTATTCAGATACTGGACAGGAAGGTGAAGATTCTGAGAAACAAAGAGATCCCGTCAGTTCTAGTCAAGTGGCAGCATCACGGTGATGAGGAACTGACGTGGGAGCTTGAGACCTATATGCGCAAGTATTTTCCCTACCTCTTCTGATTTGGTAAGTCTGTCCATTAATCCGCTTTAAATTTCAAGGACGAAATTTCAATTAGTTGGGAAGACCGTAACGACCCTAAATTCTAACTTGTGCCACGTGTCAATTTAGGTCGTACGTGGGTCCATTTGCCATGATACAAAACCTAATTCTTAGTCATCGACGCCGAGGTATATTAATTGTGTTTAGTGTTTTGTACTATATTGTATTAGTCGAATGTTTAAATTCCAATGTCCCAAACGTGCGAGGACGTTTGAGTGTGAGCGTTAGTACAGGGAACAGTTCAACTTGAGCATTATGTGAAATAACGGGGTTTCAGATGAACGCTAGTAAGGTAATTAGGAGTTTTGGGGACTTAAATGAATTAAAAACACTGACAAAATACAAAATAAATAATAATTAAAAGTGTAAAACGTGTTCGATACGTTGGTACGTCCGGGGCGACGCGACGAACAAGTTTGGTGTTCGGAACGAATCCGAAAATGCGAGTATTGTGGGAGAAAAGGCTTGAACAAGGAATTATGTTACGTACTGGAGTCAACTATGTTTGTTAGAGTTGGTGGCTAGAGTAAGTAGAGGCCAATGGATGATCCTTGGGATTCGTGCGTGTGAGTAGATGAGACGGGGGTATATATACCCCAACCACCACCTTTTCTCTCTCTCTCATATCTCATTTCTATCTCTCTCTTCAAATCGATCAAACTAAACAACATGGCTTATGGGGTGTTTCGACGCGGATTGATGCCAAGGGAACGACCAATCTTCGAATCTAAGGTGAGAATCCCTCTCTCCACATCGTTATCTACGTTTTGACAATATTTTTACGGGTTTATGTCACGATAATTTCGGACAACGAATTTGGGAAATTGGTTTTTATTGCATTTTGATGGATTAGGAGTATATTGAATGATTAAAACGTGAATTTTGAAGTGGTTTTAATGTTTGAGGATTTTCTGAATTTTGGGGAATTTTTGGTGAATTTTGTGTAATTTCGGCAAATCGATGTTTTGGTTGGGTTTTGAAACAAGCCAAGTCTAGTTTAGTGTGTATTTGGATGTGTAGTCGTAGTTGGGATAGGCTCGAAATACGGTGACTCAAGTCAAGGTGTTGAAAACCCCAGTTCAGAGGCGTTCAGCAAAAGACGTCGTGGCGACGCCATAAGTGTTCCAACTCACGGCGTCACCCACATACTTCTTGGGCAGGGCCTCATGGGGAAGACGCCATGGAGACGTCGTAAACGTTCCAATGCACGATGTCACTCACGTACGTGAAGACGCCGTCCATTCATTGAACCACGGCATCTCGGCGACGTGTTACTGTTCACAAAAGTGAATTTTTATAAAAAATTTTGGAAACTTTTAGGAATCTCACGGGTATCCAAATGGGTCCGAATATGACTTAATACCTAGGTAATCGACCCAAATGGGTTAACAAATGAAATTATAGAAAATTTGATTAAATAGGAATAATTAATGGGGATTTGGATTTGAATGTATTTTAGGGGTGTTTGCACATTGACGGGACATGGGAGGTCATAGGAGACGTGTCAGGGGTTCGTTGAGTGCGTAATTAGTTGGATTACAGGTAAGTAAACTAGTGAGAACTTTTACAGTTATTTGTTGAGCTTTAATTTGTTGTTATTGCTCTGTTTATCATCATAGTTATTGGAATCTCTTTTGGTTAAGTAGTCCACTGCAAGGGGGTCATGGTTACTTATCTGTGATATGAGCTCTTATCTAGACGCTATTGACATTTCTTGGTTGAGTGTACGTTGTGGGCTCTTATCCGGGTCTATGGATATCTCATAGTCACAAGGGTTAGGGCTGGTAGGCTGTGTTATCGTCCTGAACCCGAGTCTTGTAGGTTTTACCTCGACTCAACGACTGTTGTCAGGACTCCTTGCAATTTCATTTCGTTACTCGGACACTCACATTTCGATTGAGTTATTTACAGTCTTATATATTTCATGTGTTTGTTGTTCTTTTCTTTCTATCAGCATGAATGTGAACTGATGTTTATTTCTTTCGAAATACTATTTTATTGTTCGGCTTGGCATTACTTACCTGGGCTCGTGATTCTTGTGTTTGAAAAAATGCAGATCCACAGTCCAGCAAGGGGAAGGCACCGGAGCTTAGGGATTTGCTTTGAGGATACTAGAGCACGTCCTTCTACTTGATTGAGTAAGTGATTTTTCTTGTATTATTGTATATATATGTTGTATTGAAACTTGGGTTTGGGTATGTGAGAGATTTTGGGCATGTATATTTATTGGGCTATTCTCCTCTGACTTATCATTTATGATAATATACATATGCGTGGTTTCCACACTCTAGGATGTCTTATCTTTATATGGTTGTGATTAATTAATTAGTTTGAGTTTTGCTTCCGCTATATTGATAATAACTCACTAATAAATAGTAATATATAGTAAGTGAATAGTAAATGGTAAGGGTTAAGGCTGACTAGGCTTGCGTGACTCGTTGAGACGGGCTCGAGTTTTGAGTAAGTCCAGGCCGGACAGGGCCCAGTTTAGGCTGAAAAACTGGGGTCGTCACATTAATACTCCTAAGACACTAGTCAGGACAACCTATAGTGTAGAAACCAATCCTATGTATACCAAAATCAAGTCAGAGGAGATACAATATAGTATACATATTCAAACCTTTCTCACAAACTCATATCCCCATGTTATCAAAACATATACATATAATACAGGAAACCTACCTAAAAGGCGAGATTAGATTCTCAACAGTCCTTCACTTCAATCGCCTATTGCTGGTCCTTTCCCTTTTTCAATATTGCAATTCGATGGACCTGCACCCACCATCATAAAAAAGACGGTGAGTACAGAAATAGAACAGTAATAACCAAATGGAGTCTCAACATAATTTCAAATGTCAAATAAACAACTAATCAAGTATCATGTGTAATCAATTCAAAGATAATAAAAGACAACATAATAATGAATTACTAAGATATCAACGATAAATGAGTGTCAAAGAATGCAAAAGATAGGCGCAAGTAGTCCCGACCAATAGTTGTTTGAGTCGAGGAATAAGCTACCCCTTCTAAGCCCAAAGTTTAGGACGTGATTTATTCACATAATCCTAAAAATCCCCACGAATAAGAATCCCTTAGAAATCTAGTTAAGTAATTCCCACTCCGTACAAAATCACAAATCATATCATGCATCCTGAGTTACTGGCCCCTGGTTTATTCTCCAGCTTAACCCCCTGGCCTCTGGTTTATTCACCAACTTAACCTGCAACTTTCCAAGGATCACGTTGACTTACTTGCCCTTGGACCACTCAATCCGAATAGAATTCCAAACCAGGATATATCAACAACAATAACAATTCCAACAGCTCAACAAGAATAATAGCTAATTAAATGCATAAATGAAACGGTTTCAAAAAAATGCATAAATGAAATAATATTAAAGCTTTCATTGGTTTTACTTACATTACTCTCGGTACAACACCAAACCTCGTGTGCGTAACTTTCAAATGTTCCCAACTGACCCTGCAAGCTTATCACCAGTCTCCTAGAAACCTGGTAATCACTTCAATACAGTTTAGTTATATTAGAGTTTTATTTCCATTTCCTTACAATTTTCCCCATTTTTCATAATTTTATCTATTTTCCTGTATTTTGGGTCAATTCCCCGGGTATTAAGTTATATTCGAACCCATATGGCTACTCGAAAGAAATTTCAAAGTTTTCATTAAATTTTAGAATTTTATTACTGTAAACAGTGTCACGCCATGAACCACGCCGTGAGCAAAACACCTGGCGGCGTTGATCAAAACGTGAAAATTTAACTGGCACTGTTCTAGACACCGTTACTCAAGTTGTAGGGAAAACCCCTGGTGTCGTCGTATAAAACGTAAGTTTTCCCAGCTTCTCTGTTCTAAACACCATGACTGACGCCATGGCTCACAGTCTCCGCAGTGTCACTTTCTGAATACATTTTCGAGGTTTTTTCGACACCCTGGCTCATGTCACCGCATTCCGAGTCTATCCCAAACTCCTCGGGACGTTGTTACCAATCCAACAGCACCGAAAACACCGAAAACCACCACCAACTGAATTCCCAACCCCCGAAACTTATGTCAAAATGATACATACACGATGATTAGTTGAGATATTACCTCACATCAGGTGTTCGTCATGTCTTCACGTTGTCGCGAGCTCCGGAACCTACCGAAACCCTCTTGTGTTTCAAGAGAAGAGTGACAAGAGAGTGAGAGAATGAGCAGTGAGGAGAGAGAAAACAATATATATCCATCTCTTCATCTACACATAAATACGTATCTCGAGGCACATCCAACTGCTCTTGTTCACTCAACTGCCTCCACCGCTTCAGCTCACACTCCACTACTAACACTAATTAGTGACTTTGTTATGCGACTCCATGTGCCTAGGCACGTTCCTGGCCACATTTCCTCTTCCAAATCGCACCACGACTCGCCCCATCGCGTACAAATAGATTACTAACGACTCGAACCCTTTTTCGGGTTAATTATTTAGTGTATTTTATTTATCAGTCACCCACAATTATCGTTTCACAGCACTGTATACCCATATCTCATTCGCCCAACCCCTGTTCAACACGTTTTTTCAAGCTGAACCTTACTCGTAGATTGGCATCATTGTCAGTACACCCAAACACAAGTAATAATAGGTACTAAACCAAGCCATATAAGCATATCAAGTTTTTTGGGTCGTTACAAACACTACTCGAAACTCGACATCACCATTCTGTCACACAAACATGAGTATAAATAAGTAATACACATTGTCACTTAGACATAGCACATTTTTCAGGTCGTTACACAATCATATCGTATACATGTCCCAATACCTCTCACAAAACCCCTAAACCTAATGTGTTCAAAAACATATATATATATATAATACAATAGACCTACTCAATAAGCGAGAGGAGATCACCTAGTTGTTCTCCGCGTCAATGGCCTATTGTCAGTCCTTTACCCTTATCAATCCTGCAGTATGACAGGGCTGCACCCACCGTCATAAAAAAGGACAGTGAACGCAGAAAGTATAACAATAATAACCAAGTTGAGTCTCAATATGATTTCAAATGCCAAATAAACGGCTAAACTAGTATCATGCATGGATATCACAAAGATAATAAAAGACAATGATAAATAAATCGCTAAGGTATCAACAATAAATGAGTGTCGAGAGCACATAGCAAAAAGGCATCTAAGTGTTCCAAGTCTATCAGGTTGTCAGAGAAAGTTCACAACCTAACTTCTCAGACAAATTTTGAACCTAAACAAACCACCATAAAGGTTAGGATGAGTCACCCTATACTATAGCACACACATAGTTCAAATCATGGTCGGATTACCAACCCTATACTTTGGGTTTAAGTACATCCAAAAATCTGTGTAGTCATGGTGGTGAAATAGATTACAAAGCAGTCTCACCGCACTCGTAACTACCATATCGTCTACTTAAACCCAAAAGACTACTCATTAAGAAGTTCAAGGAAAACAAAGTCGATAACCCACCAAGGATAGATATCGCAAACGGAATTCAAGAAATCATATTTCACAAAGAAATACTACTCAACAAGGATAAAAACTAAATAAATACACAAATGAAATTATATAAATACTCTGGTTAGTTTTACTCACAAATCACCACACGAAACTCCGCACTCGCGGCTCCCACATGTCACTAAACTGATCTCGTACGCTCTTTACAAGTCCACTAAGTACCTGATAACCATTTTCGATCCAATTTGGCAGCATTGGAGTCTTATTTCTGTTTATATTGTAATTTTCCGTTAATTTCCCCATTTTCCACAATATTATGTATTTCACTATTTTGGTCAATTCTCTGGGTATTAAATCACATTCGAACCATTGAAATACCCGAGAGGAATTTCAAAATTTTCAAAAAAATTTTAAAATTGGGGGCAGAGAATATTGTCACGTCGTGGGTGACGTCGTGGGGGTATACACCCTGCGGCATCACTTAAAGTATGGGGCATGATAGCCCCTTCTCCAGACGTCATGAAATCCCGAAGGCACCTCTAGCGGCGTCACGTGCAGAACATGAAATCCTGAGGTTTTCGCAACCTTAGCTCCCGTCGCCGTGTTCCGAGCCTACCACCACAATGACTCGTATAGGGACTCTGCCCCTTGTTCCTATCCTCTTTTGAACCAATAATTGGACCTATCGCTGTTGTTTCTACACCTAGCATGCATTATGACTCACACCATTATGCGCGAATGAAAATAGTAACGACCCGAATACACTTCCATATTAATTAATTATCATATTTTATTTTTTGGTCGTCCACGAGAATCGTTTCCCAAACCCATATACCTGTATTTCGTCCGTCCGATACCCGTTCGATACGTTTTCCTATGCGAACTATACTCGTAACTCTACGTCACCGTCTTGTCACACAGACACGAGTATGAATAGATAGTACACGCCGTCACACAAATATAATATATTTTTCGGGTCGTTACATCGTCCCTATTCCCTTTTCCTGCCCCCTTAACACACGGCCGCCACTTGAACCCCTTTTCCATCCCCTATACGCTTTTGCCTCCGGCCTTTTCTCGCCTCCTTACTATCAACAATCTTCTAATAGAATAATTAATCATGTTAATAATATACGTGGAAATCCAAAAAATAAATTTCTTTTATGTATTTTTTTTGAAACCCAATTTTTTTTATGTATTTTGGAACATTTTTAAATAAAACTTATTAAAATCATAAGTTGTAAAGATATAAAAGTCTAATTTCACAAAAAAAAAATTATATATTTCAATTTCGAGTTGTGATAAGAAAGTTATAGTCATCAAAGCCTCTCAGGTGAGATGGTAAAGATGTCACTTGCCAAAAAGTAAGACCTCGAGAGATCGTGATTCGATTCCTACTGAAGTCAAAAAAAAAAAGTTATAGTCAAAATACACATTTAATTAAAGATGATAAAACTAATATTTAATTACGAAATGTCTTCGGAAAGATAAAGTTTAAAAATCTCTCAAACATCATTTTTTATTGTTTCAAATAATTAAATAATTAAGTGAAAGCTTAGGAGGAGGAAAAACATAATTAATCTAATATATATACTTTTTTTATTTAACAAAAAATTATAAAATTATTAACTTTCTTCTCGTGAAATTTTGCTATCTTATTCATTTATATTGCAAGTCATTATGATTATTAGTGTATTATTTGATTATTATTTTTTACTAATACATTTTTTAATTTGACACAAAAATTTATTCTATGTGACCGGCTCCAAGTGTGATATGGCTTGAAATTGGGTTCTAGACAGATTCAACTAAATATTTTTTTGTTAACTTTTTTTAAAGCTAACTAACTCATTTCAAATTAAAAACTAAAATATTTTATATGTTTTAGAAAGGCACAATTTGAGTTGATAAATCTAACTTTAAACCCCATTAAATTATTGGGCTTTTATAATCTTGAATAGGGTCGTTAGGTCTATATATATTAGCCTTATGACCCTTACAAATCAAGTTTGACCCACATTAGGTGGACTAAGCTAATAAGTATAGGTCTAGATAAATTTTGCCCACCCTAACTAAATTTTCTGGTTGCGCCTTTGTGTGGGACTAACTTTCGGTCCATACTATCTCCAATAGTATAATATTGCATTTCTTGGTGGAGTTTGTCCTAATTACTTAGTGCTTCTGTCGTTTTATATTTTCAGAAGTATGTATCTTAGTTCTTGTAGTACGTTTTCAATAACCGGTAGATGCAGAAGCAAAAACCTAAAAATTAACAATTTTTCATAAATCGATCATCAACAAAATTGTAACTGAAATTACTAAACCAATACGTGTTACAACAGAAAACGTAGTATGTTGTAAAAGAGAATTAAGCAATACTGGAATCCAGCAGCTTCTCGCTCAGTTGTGGATAAGAATGGATCGTAACAAACTGCAACTGCCAGATTCTGGGCTCTGTTATAATTGATTTGATCTTTGTGTTATAACAACATATCATAACAGATTGTGGTTCCCACGTGAACTGCATTGCATCATTAACTCAATTTAAAACAATTGATGACAATTCATCATGACGACAGTAGCAATAACTTACTATCTTTTTCTTTTATTATTGTTGTCAGGGTAAGTAGAGCTTTGCCCTACAAAGGTGGCAACCTCTGGCCAAAAATTTTAAAGTTTTTCTATTTCTAAGACTCGGACTCGCTCGAGACCCATAGTTAAGGTATGAGGAATCCTTCTTGTCCCACCACAACTCTCTTTCTTAATCTATTATCTTATTTCTCATTGTTCGTACTTCATTCTAACATCCTCAAAATACTTGTATAGAGTAACGAGGTAGATGTACAATCGCAGTTTTTCAAACCTACCTTATGAAAGTTGGATTTTATTTTATTTTTTGCTATTAAGTTGTGTATTCTATTCAACAATTAAAATTAGTGAATTAATATATATATATATATATATATTAGGATAAGTAATGATTCTATGTCTGGCCTTGTTCTATTGAATGTATGTATTGAATCATTAATATAATTAATAAAAAAATTTATTTTACTTCAAAAAAAGAGAGATATACCAAATGAAAGTTCATATATTTAAAAATATAAAAGAACCATAAGCGTAAATTAATTAGGATGAACCTCAAACGAAATTTTATGATTTTCCCTTAAACAAATTTGGATTGTAGGAGAGAAAATGCCAATTTTAGAAAGAAAAAAAAAAGGCTTAATTATTTATTCGTAGTTTTCTTATTTTAGATGTCACGTTTCAATCTTGTGCTAAAATTATTAGGAGTTATTTTCTCATTATGTGTTGGTCTAGAGTTGGGTTTGCAATCAATTCAATTGTGTAAAGATGTAGTACTCTTTTTAATTTTTATCGGTATATATATCTCTTTTTTTGGTGAATTATTAAGACATGATACGAGTTGCATATACTTAATTATGAGTCAGATTAATTAGATACA
Source organism: Stephania japonica (assembly GCA_039657345.1). Lineage (NCBI taxonomy): Eukaryota > Viridiplantae > Streptophyta > Magnoliopsida > Ranunculales > Menispermaceae > Stephania > Stephania japonica. The sequence goes on along the minus strand of CM077558.1, from coordinate 9,856,707 downwards.
TTTGTTTAAGATAAAATTGAAAAAGGAAATAAAGTACTACTCTAGAATCTCTCTAAATTAATTGAAAATATGCATGTATCGCAAGACCATATATAGTGATTTACTTTGAGCGATCACAGTTGTCTATTGAAATAAAAGATTAGAAAAGGCAAGATGTTGAGTTATTTGGCAACAAAAGCCTTGAAAGAAAGAATGAAGGTACAGAAGAGTCCATTAATCTGCCTAATATCAGATGAATAGAGATGGCCCAGATGAGCTTTCTGGGCCCACTTGTGATGGGGATAGGAAAGACCATTCATGGCCATACACGTGGCATGATTAAAAGACAAAGACGCGTGGCAGACAAGCATGTGGAAAGTCCTTGTTGGCAACATTGAGACAAGCTCCACCGTTGGAAAGCTATGTTGGTCTTGTCCTCCCTCATATATTTAGGGATATTTATTGAGGCTTGCTTGATCTTCAATTATTTTGGAAGAAGAGGTTCAAGTTAGGTTTTTCTTATCCAATGTTTGTGTCTCACTTAGTCAAATCAAAGCATGCATGCATTCTTTCCAGGCTAAGCATCTCATGCAGCACGTGTGGCTCTCTCACTCGTGCAAGATATATCATTGATGCATGGGGTCAAGTTCAACTTTCAAGTCAAGCCCGTCATCATTTTATTTCATCTTCTATAGGTCATTAAGCCAGAGCTAGCTGGATTGGATTGTTAACTTCATTTTCATCTTCAACCTATGAATTTTTCAGAAAAAAAAAACTTCAACCTGTGAAGGGAGGAGATTCTCAAACCACGTACGTAAAGGATCCAATGACTTCAAAAGAGTTAACAAAAGTACGCGTGTCTATAGGAATGGAATCACCAATGTTGGGAGCTCCCCTAACCTATACAGTATGAGACTCGGGGCGAGCCCACCTGTCAAATTCCCACAGCTGCGTCGCACCGCACACGCGTGCACAAGCCCCGTAGATCTCCTCTGCTAGTATCAATATTGTTTCCAACTTAACCACCTTCAACTTTAGGTGTGAAGTTTTATCTCAATAGGCCTCAGTACTAGTTGAGAAGAGTTAATCACTAATATACTTCATTTCAAAGTTATACTTAATCAATCAATGTGAGACTATCATTTCGGTTCACACATCTTCAACCCAATCTAAATACTCAATGGTTTAAACCCAAAAAAAAAAGGTACTTGCATGAGCATATCTTCTAAAACATATATTTTGAGGTATAGTCAGGGTAATCCTAAACATTACAATATCCAAATTAAAAAGTAACCACTTATCATTCTTCAACAACATTTAAATTGTGTTTGTCAAGCATGAACTAAACTTCTTTAACCACAAAGCTGTGTTAGGCTAACTAGATTATTTTCAAAGTAATCTAGATCATCAGCTATGCGTACATTGTCATCTTGAGAAAGACATCTATTTTCCTTTCAAAAATAGAAGATGGCACATCTCCAATTTAACAAACACGCAACACGTCGTAAAACAATAACAAAGCTTCAATCCCAAATTAGTTGAGATGGCATTTTCTTACGCAACAACAACAAATCCTCAATCTCGAATTTGATCTTTTATAAGTCATTCACCGGAATTTATACAGCCAATGTGCAAATACATTCTTTTTTCAAAACAAAAGAACAAAGTGCTTGGACCAGATACAATCAAATTGAGTTGATACCTCCATTCCATGGATTACTGAACAGAGAGCCTATGTGTTAATTTTAATTAAAAACAATGATCCAAACTTTATCTACATATATGGTTCATATATCCATGGGATGCACATAGAGGTGCGTTAGGGCACATCTCGGTGCATAATCCAATGGACTTCAACATGTAGCAACTATCTTAAAAATCCGAAGAAAAAAAATTGGAACAATACAGAGAAGATTCCCTAAAACTAAAAGCAATATATAAAATAACTGAGCACATAAAATTAAATATCAACATTATGGTCTGTGTGTCAAATGTAAAACTGCATGTAGAAATTAAAGGATTTCATTCCACAAAAGAAACACTCGAAAGGAAACTCAAGAAAGCATTATGAGCAAAGTGTACATCCATAATACCAGATCTCAGAATCATATATGTACACAAGGTGAATTAGAATATGAGATGCATAACAACTACCTCCAAACACCATTTATGTTCCTAGAGACCTAAAACATAGGCAAACCAAAATGAAATATAGAAAATTACTTCCCTTCCAAAGCATGCCGGATATCCTTCTGCATTTAAGATAATGATGCACAAAAAATTGATGTAAGAAGGATGAGTGAATGAATTTGCAAACAGTTAGCCAAGCATATGAAGGAAAAGAAATTTACCTCGATAGAAAGCGGACTTCTTGTTGTTGAATAGCGTCGTAGTACTTGGCCGTCCTTATCAACGAGAAACTTGGTGAAGTTCCATTTGATATTCCTGCTACCCATGAAACCTGGTTTACTGGACTTGAGGAATTTGTAGATGGGCGCAGTCTCTGGACCATTTACACAAACCTGAGATGAAAGTGAGAGGTTAATGTTTGAAGCCGAGAATGCCATTTGAAGAAAGGAGAACAACAATTTGTTTCATCATGAAAACTGCCTTTGCCATCAAAGCTTAACCTTTAAATTTAAATAGCACTTAATCAGTCACATTAAAGGAGAACTATCTTCTCAAGTAGTTTTTTGCGCGGAAGGAAAATGTATCTTCTCTTTTGCAAAACTGAAGGAAATCAAAAGTATAGAGGTAGACCTATTGATGCAAAATTTGGATCCAGGGCATCTGACCCCAACTAATTTGAGTTAAGGCTTTGTTGTTGTTGTCGTTGTTGAAAGGAAAACATATCTATCATAACCTAAGCAGTTTCTACTGTTCTACATACTATCCATAGAACAAAATAAAAGGAAATAATCAAAATAGAGGGAAGCTAAAAAAATAAAGGTAAAACATATTTTTTGGTCCTTGAACTTTGAGTTTTTTATCCTTTTGGTCCTTGAACTTTCGTTAGTGTACATTTGATCCTTAAACTTACATTGGTGTACATTTGGCCACTGAAATTTTGAGTTTTTTTTTATGCTTTTGGGAAATTGTTTTTTTTTTTTTTGGTTTTTGTTGGTCGAAGTTTGTTGTCCGGTTCAATAATATAAACCACTTTACTCTTCAATTTGGTTTTATCTTGGAGAAATATACATAATTGGCCCACATGACACTTCAGTTAGCCACGACAACGGGATTTAACACTTTAAATGGTAAAAGGACTAAATGTACAACTTTATGAAAGTTTAGGGACCAAATTTGTAGTAATAAAATTCCAGGGACCATAGGCATAAAAAACAAAACGTTCAAGGACCATAGGCATAAAAAACAAAACGTTCAAGGACCAAAGGCATAAAAAACACAAAGTTCAAGGACCAAACGATGGGTTTTGCAACAAATTCTAGTAATACTGTAATACTCGTTTATTTGCATAGATTCCCTCCACTTGAAAAACTCAACTATGATAAGTTAAAAGGTACGAAAGAACTAAACATATAACACTTCCACTTGATTTAAATAACTAGCTTTCAAAATAGCAGATCCAAGTCACACTTTCACCTCTCAACTTGTTAGGATCATCTTCTCATCAATTTGTACTTTGAACCAGCTATCTTTTGAACACTATTTGGGCTTGCTTTGACGTTGTGGAATAATATTTTTACTAAACCAGACTGAAGCAAATCGAGAGGGTTTGCACATATAAAAACGTCAAGCAGAAGTAAGTTTATTTCCATAGTTTTTCCATGGCACGCTATTCAAAGATTGCAGTTATGTTTCTTATCACATATAAGCATTTAACATCAATAAAACTAAATGACTCATATATTAGCGGCAGTGCAATTGATAGACAAATGGTATAAGGGATATGATTTAAAAATACGAAGATCACTTCTTTTTTTGGTTTCCCACGTGGTGTCTGACGCTAATCCCACCGACTAATCCACGATTGGGCACTACCGCGCCCCACATGGGGGGTGACCATCCCAACCCAGTTTTTTCCATTCACAAGACTCGAACTCGAGACCTTGCTTAAGGGTCCAAGTCCCTTACCACTTATGCCAAGTGGTTGTGGTTTTGAGGATCTTCTCTTGTGTGCAAAAAGACCAAATGTGGCATAAAGCAATAAGGAAAGCTTGTTGGGTGAGAATCCTAGGCCTCTCAATTCCTATTAAGTCAAGTTTTCTAGTGGGGGCATCTGTAGGTCGTTTTTGCAGATGACCAAACCACCGCAACCGCCCTTCCCTAATCTTTAAGTCAATTGGTGTTACTCCTACTTGTCTATGTATTTCTTATCCTATTTTTACGAGTTTTATCACATCCACCTAAGCATCCTTATTTTTGCTACGTTCATTTTATGTAATTGTTGTTGCTTTACTGTCCAACATTCACTTCCATAGAGCATAGCTGGCCTAATTGCGGTCTTATAAAATTTTTCTTTAAACTTGGTAGGCATATTTTTATCACAAATCATACCAGTTGCACTCTTCCATTTCTTCCATCCAGCTTGAATTCTACGTGTGACATCATTCTCAATATTGCCATCATTTTATATGATTGATCCTAGATATATAAAGTGTTTCACCTTAGGAACTTCTACTTCCCCTAATTTTTCCACTCCATCTTCTTGATGCCTCGTATTTCTAAACTTACAGCACATGTATTTGGTCTTCGTCCTACTCAACATAAGGCCTTTACATTCTAATGTATTCCTCCAAAGTTCTAATTTTCTATTCACTTCATCTCTTGTTTCATCCACTAAGACAATATCATATGCAAATAACATACACCATGGTCTATCCTCTTGAAATGCTTAGTTAGTTCATCCATAACTAGCGTACAGAGATATGGGCTTAAAGTCGATCCTTGATGTAGTCCTATCGTAATGGAAAATTCTTTTGTAGTTCCTCCAAATGTCTTTATAGTAGTTACTACTCCCGCATACATATCCTTGATATAGTCCTATCGTAATAGGAAATTATTTTGAGAAGTCGGCAAAAATTGCAGCAGAAATAACTACAGGCACTAACTCCCCCTCCAATTAACCCCCAACCAACAAGGCTCAGAAAACTTCCAGAATAGGACAGCAAGTCCTCGGACCCACAGTACAGGTAGGTTATAATAGATGCCAATGTGATCATGTGCACTATTTACATAGAGTTTCATATTACTTTTCAGGCTTTTAAAGTGCCAGAAATCTAATATGGGGGCCACAAACTCATATTAACTACTAGAATTGTGCAGTCTGTGGAAGAATTTAACAGTCATTTTTAGGGAAAGAAGAAGCATCATTTCGTTTCTTTGTTCTTTTCTTTGTTTGTTTTCTTTATTTGATACGCGAAAAGCAGATCACAACCCGTTAAACCAATTATGTTGTAGCTAAGCACAATGCTAATTTATTGTTGTAGCTTTAGGACAGGAATAAAATTTGTGAATGCAAAGTAGAAGAATGAAACCCACTGGCTCGAATAAAGTCTAAAGCATATCATAGACTGAAGGCACATTCTGTTATAAAATAAATAGTGAAAAGAAGGAAGAACGCGTAAAAACCCAAGAAACTACATTTTTCTCAATTAGTACCAAGGCCATTTGAGATAAAACCCCACATCTAAGAGTTGAAGGTGGTTAAGTTGGGGACAGTACGGTACTGGCGGAGATCATAGGCACGCAGAGAAGTGTCATGGGCGGGCCAGCTACGGATAAAGTGCCGCAAGCCATAAATTTAACACATTTATTTCATGCAAATTACAACGGTTGAAGACTACAGTGGGGCTTTCTCCAAACAATAGATTGATACATCATGTTTTGCAAGAATAGGTACAGCTACTTCGCATCTCATGAGAGAATAAGATATCGGTATTTCAAGTTCTAGTACTTTATGATCATGTCTTTTTCTCAATCCTTTCGATTAAGATTGATGCTAACATTAACTAATGGTTGCAAGGAAGACGATGCCATGCAAGCTAGTAGAAGCAAGTGTTTTGATAAATATAGACACCATTGTCTTACATTACCTTTTTGAAAACTGGAAAGTCAGCATTAAATCTTTCGCATGCAAACTTCTGCACATCCTGGCTCTCCTCAGGCTCTTGCTTCAAGAATTGGTTACAGGGAAATGCTAAGACCTCAAAGCCTGGATCACCAATTAAGATACGCGGATTTAAGTTTCATCCAAACAAGTATAAGTAGAATCTAAGGAAAGATGAACTTCTTTCAACCACTTAGTTAATAACTGAAAATAACTTTTTCTTAAGCCTTCAAATTTTTGCACATACGCACAATCAAATAGAACTATTGCCTCCACCCTAAACCAATAGTCCCTCCCAAATATTTGTTACAATTTGACATTTCCACAAGAATTAAGGAAATGATTGATTTGCTAAAGAACTTCACAATTAGACTGAATTGCCCTATCATAAATGACTTCATTCATTCATAATGGATACTGTAGAAAAAGAAGTGATAAATGCTAACATCTATTAAATTTATTGGGGTTAGAATTGGAACTTAGCAATTAATAATTTCTTCATTTCCTAACGTCACAAATTTGTTGGAACAAAACATAGTTCTAAAATATGACAAATATTTGCGAACTGAGCGATTGTAACAACAACAACAACAAAGCCTCAACCCCAAATTAGTTAGGTCAGCCACATGGATACAAACCATAGAATTCAACTTGTTCTTATAAAGAATTATTAAAGCAAGAAGAAAGAAAGTCTGCCATTGCGCTCAATTTAATGCAATTAATGGTGTGCTTTCCAGATCATTTAAATCCCTCCTAATTAATGCATCCTAAGTTAGCTTCAGTCTACCCGTGCCCCGTTAAATTTTTTCAGCTAAACAAGAAGAAAGAAATAAACAAAATAAAATAAAAAATTGGGAGCTTACCTTGGTCCTTGTACTTTTTATAGAGCCCGCTCAACTGGGTGTAATTGACGTTTGTGAATCCACTGTTTTTCACCCCCCACATACAAAAAACACACATCACGATCAGAAAAAAAGTATGAATTTTAAAACAATGATACTCACCATTTGGAAGCAACGTTGACAACAAGGAGAACCTTCCCTCTGTAAATCCTAAGATCTACATCCTTCCCGTTGCAATCCTACCACCATTTCAGACATGGGTAATTCAAAAAACCCCCCAAAAGAAACTCAAGAAAAATCATTAAAAAAATTACAAGGAAGTGGGGAATTGAAGATACCTTAACAGTGAAATCATGGAGGACAAGGCCTTGCCCCAAAGGAAACGAATGCCCCACACCCATTCAGAAGAGCAACATCCACCTCTGTTTTCCCAATCCCAATTTTTCTTGTTTCCACGAATAGGGTGAGGAAAACTAGAATAAATTAATTGCTAAAATTGCACATGACATCTGTGAAGGAGGAGGAAAAAGCATAAAAGATTGAAAATGAAATTCATCAATCATTATCTATCCACCAAAGCGCATTTAAAAAGTGGGTTGGCACTTTCCAATTGGAAAATGGTTTCTTTACCACTTTGTGCATCCGCAGACACACGAGTGGATTAGCGCCCACGATGCGCCTTGTGTGCGCATCTGAAGGCACATCGAGTAGCGCAGATCCACTCAAAGGACTAATCTCGATATTGAAAGTGGATCCGCGAACCAACATCCTTTTCAATTCTAATATGACCCGTTCATCGATCAAGCTTGAGCCCAACTCCAAACCATAACATTTTAGTTAAAGTTGACTAGATAACCAAACAACAACATAACTTCAGTCTCAAATTAATTAAAGTTGACTACATTGATCAAACTTTTCATGTGCTCGATAAAAATAAAATGTAATGTATAGTTTTATTTTTTTAAAAAAAGGTTTTGTTAAACAATAATCTATCAATGTTGTAACAACCCCTATGGTAACCTCGTTCAATTGAAGTTGATATACTCATCTTAAGAAAGAATGCATTCTTCCCCGATTATCTCCACTTTAGCTTTAGAACAGTCCTGCAACGTCGACAACTGACTATAAAGACCATTAAGACAATGTCACAGTGGAAGGGGTGAGATGATGATAGTAGCAACAAACCAAACATAGAGCCAACAAAAACCATTAAGAAAGGTAAACAAATTATAAAAGTTAGACGGTGGCGTGCAATGAGTACGCAAGTGGAGGAAAAAGCTTGGGTAACCCACTTTGGACACCAACCTAATTAGTTGTACATTTTGCCTCGAGATGCACAAGCACACATATTAGTGTGTATTGTACGATATCCAACTGGGTCGATGCCCACCAACCCAATTGAATGTCAAACACTTTGCCTCAAGATGTGCACGCACACATCTTGGTGTGTATTGTATGGCTTCCACCTGAGTCGATGCCCAAAGTGCGGTTCCAATTTAAAAAGATTGCATTTGAACTTTTCTAGAAAAAATAACATTTGATGAGGTTTTGTTTAAAACGCCAAAATGTTAATTAGGCGCGTCCGAGAAGGCCTAACCAATGGACCCAGATATAAAACCACATCTTCTGCTTTAAGAGAAAAGCCAAATCATACATATCACCAACCTACATAATGCAATTCAATTAGTTGTAGTCGGAGCCAAAGAAACCCCAACCGCATCAAAAAGTAACCAGACTTGCTGATATGAGCATCCCCATCTTCACCACTATTTATACACCCCCATGCGTATAACCACATATATGACAAACACATTCCAAACCTCTATACACATACTCGGTGTAAGGTCTCAATACCCAATTTAGCAAAGATGAACAAGGTTTGCCATTTGCATCGTCGCAGTTCTAGCCTTGGCTCAATTGATGGTTGAACCAGGACAAGCTGTGAGCTGCGTTGATGTCGACAGATCCCTCCTGCCATGCCTCACCTTCTTGACTGGCCAAGTCCCCCAGCCCGCGGGGGGATGTTGCGATGGAGTCAAGGCACTGAAGGGAATGGTGACCACCACCGGTGATAAGCACCAAGCATGTAACTGTGTTAAACAAGCAGCAGCACACTATCAGAATATTAAGGATGACGCAGTGAGCTCACTAGCCGGCAAGTGCGGCACCCCCGTCTCCTTCCCCATCTCCAAGAACATCGATTGCAACTCGTGAGCTTCTCAACCTACAAAGAAATAAATTTATGAATACAAAGTAAATCCAAACTGAAACATGTTAATAAATCAGACACTGACGCTTTGATATTTGATTATTATTGCAGAATTCAGTGAGACAAAAGGCATCTGAAGTAATAAAGAGAAGAGAAGCCGAGAGCTGGTCGCAGGAATGTTTTGTGTTAGTTGATTAGGAGCACAATAAAGAGTAAACTCTTCTCTCAGGCCATTATATGGTTGTATACAGATGGCCTATCTGTTCCAATATCTTTTGATGCAATTACTTAGTAAGAGTCCTTTATTCTGGTAAATAAAGTTTAAGATATAATCTCAACACAACTTTTGAAGACCCTTTACATGCAGACATCACATGAAGTAGAAATTCAACGCTACACGATCATCACAACAACTACATACTCTTTTCACCTACTAAATCTTGAGTTACCAGGAAAACTAAAACAAGACGTAACATACTAACATGTCGTTTCTCTGCTCAAAATCCTCTTAGAAGACCAACTTTCAAATTCGGACCAAAAGGAAAAATAAGAAAAAAGACCAACTTTGAAACAATTCTCACCCTGGGTACGTATATATTGCAGACTCCACTTGGAAATTGAGATACGGCCTTTTTACCACAGTAAAATCCAGAATAAAGGGAGAATTAATCAAGTCATTCGGTGTCCAGGGGTGTATTCTATCAGATTTACCCTATTTATATCTTTATTTAAATCTCAATAACAATAGACCACTACTTTATAGTAGAGTGCCACGAAGGGTGGAACACTAACAATACAGTTATGATCATTTTCTCGTTACAAAAAGCCAATCTATTGAATTTACAGGCATACACCAGAAACACCACACCTATTAGCCTTACCAAAAAAAAAAAAAAAAAAAAAAAAAAGATTGAATCCAAGCAGGGAGGGCGATCAATCTATATACCCGACATTCTAATATAGGAGTAGAAAAAATTAGAAACAAGCATTTGAGCGACATGATTCAAACAACAGCACTGTCTCACATTAAAAGCTGTTGAAGAAGTGGCCAACACCACACTATATATTGACGAACTCAAAAATTTATACAATATCAAGTCCTAATTAGGATGTACAAACTAGGTCTACATCAGTAAAAGAAACAAGGAACATCACGTACCTATACCACTGGAGTGCAGATCCACATTTGATATAAAAAAATTCTGAGACCTAGCACAAGAAGACCAAAGCAGAAATATGTGAAAATTAGATCAAGCGAAAATATCCAAAACAAAAAACAAAAAGATGCCTGACAAAAAAAAGTTACTTGAATGTATGAGTTTGTTTGAAGGAAATATCACCAAATCCAATAAGTAACAGTGAGGTACAGTCAACTGGGCATAGAATGAGCAAGCATACTTCAAAATTTTAATGTACCACGTATCATCAACATATAATTCAAAAGAAAAGTATTTTTAGATATGTAAAGAGGTTTTACAGATACAAAAGCTTACAATGATAATAAAAGAAGATATCTGTACCAAGAGAAGAAGATATCAAGAAACGAAAATAGAGAACATCCCAAGACTAAAGATATACACAAATTGCATAGTCCAACCACCATTTTCATTCTTCCGCAATACTACTCCAACCCTTCCCCTTGTCGCAAGAAAACTTAAAGACTAGCTCATCGACGTCAGGCATCAGCCACAATGTTGCACTACCTGAGCCAGTTCCTAAATCTCAAAAGCTGACCTTGTTTTACTCTGAGTTCGGCAAATCCTTACCATCTAAATATACCAGCAATTTTTAACCAAAACCCAAATATCCCAACATGATGCACGAACCACTATGTTCCGTGCCACCTTGAAAATTCTAAATGTGTTTCTCATTGAAAATGAAAGTTCGAGAACATACTTTGACATATGAAAATGTAAAACCTACCAGCAACATGAACACTGAATTTGAGATCACTTCCAAAGACATTTGAGTCATTTGACACGTTAGGACAAAAACATTTAGTGGCTAAATCTCCTACAATCCAATAAAACAACCAAGAAACCGACATTTTATCACCATTTATTACAGCTCTAAAATCAAACTACACAAGCTACAAAATTGTTGTACAAGACTATAAGTGTGACCTAAAACATGTAATAACTGTTAAGAAATAAGAACTGAGATCCAATAAGAATTTGCTTCCAGCTTTTGGTACTTGACATAAAGAAAGAAGATTGTACTCCCTCCGTTCTAAAAGATTGTACTCTCTCTGGTCCACATATACGTCGCTTTTTTTGGCTTCTGCACAAGAATTAAGGTGACGATTGAGACTCTAAAAAATATGCATATTAGGACTAAATTACCCCGCATTAGTAGCCTCATTTTTTCATAAAATTTTGCTTCATCAATTAATGTAGAACCCCCTAGCATAAATGTCATCATTTTTTTTTAATCCATGATATTTTTACAACTTTGCTCAATTTAAATTTTGAAAATCGTTAACCATTTACTCCCTCCATCCATAATTATAGGTCATTTTACGCCAAATCTAGTTTCCAAAATTATAGATTGTTTTGATTATTTGACACCCTAAAGACCCATTTCATCCCTCTTTCTAACTTTACATTTAATGCCATTAAAGCATCAGCTCTTCAACTAGAAGAGCCAAATGAAAGATGATTCGACATTTTGTGTCAAGGGCAAATATGGAAAGTAAGCCCATAATTAATGTCATCTTATTTATGTATTAGCCTAAAACGACCTATAATTATGGATGCAGGGAGTAGTAAGAATAATTGAAAAACCAAAAAAATTATGCAAATGTGCTAACTACTTGTAAAATGTAGTAATAATTAATTAAGCACTCCGAATTAAAGTAAGGTTAAAATTAGGATAAAAAAAAAAACAAGTGCACCCTTGATTTCCTAATGTGACAGGGTTGTTGGAATAAAAAAAAAAAAAGGTCCAAAAATGCGATGGATATTATGGAACGGAGGAAGTAATAACAAAGAAACAAAGAAACAGACATCCAAGAATTTGATTGGTCCCAGTTAGTGGCACAAGAAACACCAAATTAAATATTCATACTATAACAAAATTTTCGGTGCTTCCACACAACAAAAAAATATAAATATAAATAATAGTAGTAATAGTAATAGTATAATAATAATAATAAATTACTCAATTCGTTCCACAATAGCCGTCGCATTTTTAGACTTTTTTTGTTCCAACAACACTGTTGCATTAGGAAATTAACGGTGCATTTATAGTCTTTTTTTCAATTTCAACTATACTTTAATTAGGAGTGTATAATTAATTATTACTACATGTTTCAAGAAGCCAAACACATTTCCATAAATCTTTCAGCTTTTCAATTATTATTATTAAATAATTCATGTTCTCTAAAATTTAAATTGGGTAAAGATGTGAAAATATCATGAAAAGTACTCCCTCCATCCAAAAACATACGTCGTCTTAGGCAAAACCTCATTTCCATAATTATAAGTCATTTTCAAAATTTGACACATTATATACCCATTTTACCACTCTTTTAAACTTAAACATTTAATGACTATTAAATCACTTCTTTCTTTGTGTCAAATGATAAAAATGGAAAGTAAACTTAATGTTAATATCACCATAATTAGTGTGCTAAAGTCTAAAACACTTTATATTTTTAGGAGGGAGTACTATTAAAATGATGGCATTAATGATAGGGAGTTCCACAGTAATTAATGAAGCAAAAATTTATGACAAAATGAGGCGCTATTAATGAGTGGCAATTTAGTCCTAATATATATTTTTTTAAAGTCTTAATCATCACCATAATTCTTGTGCACACGCCAAAATGCGACGCATATTGTGGAACGGAGGAAGTAATTATTAGTAAGCCCTTAAATAACATTAGTTGTCTATTGTTTACTATGATCCATATTGAATATTTATTTCAAAAATAAAAATAATAAGCATGTGAGTCTATTTGTAACACTAATTGTGTTATGGTCTATGTAGTTGATCGGTACTCATATCAAATTTAATTGCAATAAACCCCTTCGACTTGGCAAAATAATTAGAAGGGAATGCCCACCTAAGCTACTACCTAAGTGGTGTTGCCCAAAATGCCTAGATGACACTAGGGTTGCAAGTGGAGTGGGGCGGGGCAAGGATTGAAAATACCGTCCCCACATCCGCGGGGGTGCAGGGAGGGGAATTTTTTCAAAAATTCCCCGCGAGGCAAACTTTGCTGCCCCACGCCCCGCCCCGTCGGATTCCCCGCGGGACGGGGGCAAAAATGCGGGGAATCCCCACCCCACTTGCAACACTAGATGACACCTTGCGAACATTGCCTCCAACAGCCAAAAATCAAAAATTTTGTGAAACTAGAAGAGCGAATTCTCCTTAATTCATGTACAATAGTACAAGAACCAAAAACAACAACCGAGCCTCAATCCCAAATTACTTGGGGTTGGACGCAAGGATCCTACTAGGTTCTCACTTCCCATTTGGCTTTATTTAATGCGGTTAGTGATGGGACTTGGTGATGAATGATGATCTTTACAGTCTTCAATAATTAATGAACCTTAAGTTATCTTCAGCACACCCATAACCTTTTGAATTCCTTCAATTCTTACCGAGTCTAACTTCCTAATCGAGTCATTTGTATGTTGTCTGACTCTTTGGATGTGTCCAAACCGATGTTACCTTGACTTGGTAGTTCAGGGTGGAACACCCGTGTCAACACGACTCGACTCAGACAGGATGTGTCGGATCCCCCACAAATGATTGTGGACGCGGCTAGGGTTGTAGGGATTTCGATTTCGGTTTATGATGAACGAAAATGTAAATTCTATTTGGTTTTCAGGGTGTGTATGGTTGCTCGTGAAGAAATCGCATTGGTTTACAGAGAAGAAATGAGTTGCAGAATAGAAAATGAAAGTTAAAGTCTTGAAGAAGACGATGAACAGTGGACGTGATGAAGAAGGGTGCAAGTGATTGATGGCCTCGAGCCACATGTAGCCAGAATGAATGACGTATTCCAACCTATGTTACCTGGATTGAGACATGGGTGTCGGATACACGTGTCTAGAGGTCGGATTTGCCTATACACCAAATTTTAAGACTCGAGGACCCGGTTAAAAGTAAAGTGTCCAAATATTTGAACACGAGACACATAAACTATAAATTTTATATATTCTATGAATTGCAACTTAGTTACTTAGAAAACATGTGAATTCTAAAAGAAAAAAAAAAAGGTCTTGTGACACTTCTCTTTGTTTCAAAAATATTGTAACACTTTTTGTTGGTAAAAAAAAGTTACTACTATTCATTACTATTCATTAATTGGTGCACAAGTTAAATAAAAAAAAACAAATACAAAGTTGACCAAACAATGCTAGATAACATCATTCATTCAAGCTAGCATGTGGGCTTGCGCCCATCAATCGCATGCATTGTTCATTGGATGCGCTATTCATCTTCTTCAAGACTTCAACTTTCTTCTTTTCTGCAACTCATTTATTCTCTGTAAACTAGTGCTATAGATCTCGTCATAGCGGTCATACGCACCACTAAGAACCAAATGGAAGGTATGTGAGACTGTAAGTTTACATTTCTATTTTGCATCGACCAAAATCGAAATCCCAACAACCCTAGCCAAGTCTACAGTCATTTGTGGGGGATCCAACACATCTTGTGTCCATGTCCGAGTCAAGTCGTGTCAACAAGGGTGTTCCACTCTGAACTGTCGAGTCCAAGTAACATATATTTCAGCTTTGTTTGGTCAACTTTGTACTATTTGATATTTTTGTTTATTTAACTTGTGCATCAAGTAATGGGGCAAGTAATGAATAGAATAGTAACTTTAGTAGTAATTTTTTTTACCAACCAAAAATGTTATAATATTCCTGAAATAAAGAGAAATGCTTAGACCTTTTTTTTTTTCAGAATTCACATGTTTTTTAGTTGTTATATTCTTAAGTTGTAATTCATAGAATAAATAAACTTAATAGTTTTTGTGTCCCGTGTCCAAGTACCCGAGTCTAAATATTTAGACACTTTTAGCCAAACTCCTCGACTCTTAAAATTATAAGTATATGCACATCCAACCTCTAGACACGTATATGTGTTCAACACCCGTGTTCAAGTCCGGGTAACATAGGTTCAAACCATCACAACTGTCATTCTCTTATTTTTCCTCAATTGGCTCCATCCCTACTTTTCTTTGAATCATTACTTCTCTTACTCTACTCATATGAATTCTACTATAATTCCACCTAAGCACCCACATCTATGCTTATTTCATTATGTGATGTGTCTTCAATCTCATAAACAAATAGCCTGATTGCAATCTTATACAATTTCCATTGTAGGTTGATAGGGATATCTAGGTCACATACTACTCATGTAGGTTGCAGACCTCTTCTTCCATCCAACTTGAGTTCTACGCAAAATTCAAAAATCCAATTTCCCTTTGCAATTGGCCCTTTTGAAAATAAGACTTAATTCGAGTTAAGTATAATTTGACGTGGAGAATTTTTGTAAACAATCATTATTGCCAACTTAGAAAAGTTAGAAGAATTTCGCTTAAATAGTAAAATTTCCAAACTGCTATACATAAAGTTATTAAATGTAGAGGTAGTAAAACAAGTAAAAAATATTAACTCTAGATATTACTAGAGCAAATATGATGCATAATCAAGAGCCTTAAAAACTAAGATTAACCACAAATACCTAAAATAACAACAAAACCACTGAGTTTTCATAATTCACTGAATTAGGTCAATTTTTTCATTCCTTGATTTTACTGTTTCTTACATCACCTCCAACGTTCGATCTCTTTATGATTGACTTAACTACAATAGTCAACCTTCGAGTTGCTACTTCTAATTGTACACTATTCCATTATCATTATATGTACTATTTATGAATTAATAATGCATATATCCGGACAGGTCTTACTCAAGTTAAAGCCAGACTCTACATATTCCTTCAAAATCCCAATTTTTAATCATACCTTTTATCGTTTTGCCGATGAAAACAATATCGTCCATAAATAGTATCACATAATTAGTTTATTTTGACTAATCCTAGATAGTTCATCCACAATTAAAGCAATTCACATCAAAAAACACTACTACAATGCATCTGCTTTAGATCCAAAACAAAGTGAAGTAATAAAAGAAGAGGATTTAAATGAACCAACCGTGATTGGCAGTGCAATAGAAGAAACAGTAGTCTTCCTTTGATACGGAAAGCAACAAGCAACAAGCGTCTTGATGCACTTCAGTACCATTATCGTTGCCCTTTCATTCAAACCAGAAAAAATAAATAAATATCACTAATAGAAAGCAGTCCCGACTAGTAAAAGTGAAAGCAGATAATAAAGGAATCAGAGAAAGTACATAACAGCAAAAAATGCATTAATGATTGCACATCATGCCAGCTAACACAAGTTACATAACCACAATTAAATAGAGCTTAGTGATATTCACCGAGTCATTTCTGAAGCCAAAGTTGCAACGGAAAGCAAACAAACATAAGCTTAATGAAACAGCTGATTGCACTATCATGTTATTGCTAGAGTAAGACCAAGTTACAACAGCAAGCAATAGAAAAGAACCAAACATGATAACCAAACTGTATAATTAACAGAAAAGATTGAAGAGAGAGAGAGAGAGATTCATGGTTAGTGCGCATTAGGAAACATCAAGAGTATGATAGACTATTGAGACCATAATGAAGAGAATGATAGAGGCAACATACGTTAGTGCTCATAATGAAGAGAATGATAGAGGCAACATAATTTAACTTCAATTTCACACGAAAGACTATTGAGACCATTGTCAAAAAACATCAAAAAACATAAAATATTTTTCATTGGATCATTAAAGATAAAACCATCCACACAACGGCCAGCAATAAAATTCTGAAAAGGGATAAACAAATACAAAAGCAAAAAGAGAAGAAAGCCAAATAGACATAACCATGCCATAAAATAGGCAACCCTTGTAAATAATTAATAGAGGATCTCTCAGACGCATGATCATTTTCAACATAGCATCATAAAAATATGGCAACTTCACAACCAGCTAGCTCTGCCAATTATAGAAAATACATATCCAATGTTACTGAGCGTGATACAGAAAAAAAAAAGTAAAGAAAATAGATAATAAATAGCCAAGAGACCAGTTGGCAAACTTCATAATGGAGTTACCAAACCCAACAAATGTCACATGAGAAAAACTGAAATAAGAGAACTCACCTCCTTTCACCAGAGGGAGAGAGAAAGGGAAAGGGAGTGAATGTGTATGTATTACATGAGAAATATATATACACTAAGCAAAAAAAAAAATTAGAAAGTCAACCAATGAAAACAGTACTGTCAACTGAAAAGGCATTTGTATGAGTTAAATTAATGTTTAAATAAGAAGGTTGACACAAGAAATCCTAAACAAGCATACAGCTCTGATAAAAGAAATTTCTTTCCGCTTCTGCATTTGCAGAATAATGATAAGGTACATATGTACAGTAAGGAACATGAATCGAACCATCGCTTGGTATATACTCCTCCCAACATATCTTTTTTTTCTTAAAGAGAAGAATGATTTCCAACCAGAAGTATATTCCCAAATGTCTGACAAACCGCATATTATCCAGGTCAAAATTGTTCTCACCTGATGACAATAAAAATGAATGTCAGGAGAGAGAGAGAGAGAGAGAGAGAGAGAGAGAGAGAGAGAGAGAGAGAGATTCACACACACACACACAAGCACAAAACAGAATCCCAACAAAAACAAATGTGAAATCATGCATACCATTCCTAGGCCTCGGCAATGAAGCTATCTTGGTCTCCAGTAGCTAGGAGCTGCAAAACAAGAAAGATATTTGAGATTAGCTGTTCAATTGTTGAGGATGTTCTGACCCATTATTAAATGTTATAAACCTAATGAATTCAATCTTGGACAATTGGATTCAAATTACTGCAAAAACCATTAACGGAGTACAAGAGGCAAAAAGAGAAATATACGCACCTTGATTAGTTCCGGGTACAGTACCTTCAAGCATTCTAGGTGGAGGTGGGCGCCGATAACTCTGCATTCGTGGATGAGGAGACCACCCACGAGTCGCCATTCTTGAGGATTCTTGCGGTTGACCACATGGGGGAACAGAAGCATATGCTTCTGGATTATTAGACTGTACACAACCTGCGCAAAAATGCGAAAGATCGGGAAAGTTATATATCAGAAAGCAAGAGGGCGAGAAATCACAATCACATAAACAGGTAACTGAAGTACAAATCATAATAATATCTCCACCAGCTTTGACAACAAAAAGCTAAGATATCACCATCACTATAACATGCAAAATTAAAATACACACAATAGAATGTACCTGAATGGATAGGCCTTTCTCTAAATATTTCGCCTACATCATGCGGTGCAAGTTCCATTTTTCTATTGTTGTACAAATTTTCCCCATGCATACCAGGTCTAAACTGTGATCTCTTGTCAAAAGAAGTTGAAGAATCCATCCAAGACTGAGTAGTCTGACCTGCCTGGACATAAGAGAATTGATTGGATGGTGTAGAACGAGGTGGCGGTAGACGATAACCTTTACCATGAAAAGGACCATGATCCATTTCCTGAAAGTTATTTACATTATGCATGAAAGGATGAGGACTAGAATATCTAATACACGAGCCAGAAGAACTAGGTGCAAACGGCCTCTGTGACTGTCTTGTGAAATCCCTATAACCAGAAGTATAATGCGCCTCAGAGGTCCCAGAATTGGCACTGGACATGCCTGGCTGTTGAGGCCTAGTTTGTTGCAAGTGATTTGGAAAATGTTGCTGATACAAATCACATGGATAGACAACAATTATAAGATAGTACTCAGTTAAATAACCATAACCACATTAATGACAAAAGATGCTTACATTAGTACCCATATATGGAACCGAATGACTACTGCCAGCGCATGGGAGAGATGCAGCCACCGGAGAGGGGGGAAGGGCCATGGGAGGTGGTGACATGGGCAATGGAGGAGGAGATGGTGGACAGCTTTGAGGTAGCGGAGGGCCAGAGTGCAAGTAGTGACTCTCCTTCATATCAGTTTTCGAAGGATTTGCAGTATCAACTCTAGAACAAGCAGAATTCATTTCCACTTCACATTTCGGTGCTACGTCCTCCATTTCAAGCTCACCATCAACATCCTCCAAGATAAGTCGATGCCTCTCATTAGGTGCTGTAGACATTTCCTGCTCTTCAGGCTTAATAGGTTCCCTCTCAGGAGTAACAGCTTCAAAACCTTTTTCATCAGCATCACTACCTTCTTCATCCCTAAGCCTACGGGCCATGAAAAATCCAGAAAGCTGGATACTATCGTTGCTGAGGTCATGAACATATGCAAGTCAATAGTATTATATTTCCAAATTCAAATTAAAACAAATATAACAAATTGTAAGCCATCAAAAAGTTCAAACACACCTTCCATATTCATCAACTAGCATACCCTCCATTTCACGGATAGGATCATTCAAAGGCCTTTCAGTTCTTGATGGGCGCCTAGAATAAGCACTAGAAAAGGATGCATCAGACATAGAATCAAGTTCTCGGATGTGATGGAGAATGACAGACTCAGGAAGAGTCTTACGCTCCAACCAAAGCCTCAAAACCTTCAAATTGGAAACGGAAAATGCAAATTACCATATCAAATGAAA
Organism: Stephania japonica; assembly: GCA_039657345.1. Lineage (NCBI taxonomy): Eukaryota > Viridiplantae > Streptophyta > Magnoliopsida > Ranunculales > Menispermaceae > Stephania > Stephania japonica. The sequence continues at coordinate 9,836,911 of CM077558.1, read as the reverse complement.
TGAAATAAAAGAATAACGCATTAGCATTAATGAGTATTACATTCCTTTACCTTGAGACATTGCCTGCGATTTTCACGTGCAGCACTTCCAGGAGGAGCAGCTGCAGTTAATAGGCGAGAAAGCACTGTTTGGACAGCCGAACAAAATACCTCCCCTGATTCCACTGCAATACTAAAATAATCACCTAAGGCCATCGTGTGAAAAAAAATAATAATAATAAAGCAACGCAAAAGCATATGCACAAGATTTTTTTTTCACGTATGAGAGGTCTATTTTGCACATTAAAAAAAAAAAAAAAAAAAACCTAGTAAAAATAAGAAATATCAATATAGCTGTAAACAAGTAGCATTTCAGCACCTTTTTGACTGCGAGAACATTGAGTAATAGAATCTACTAAAAAAAATAGGTCCACTCTTCTATGGAGACTTGGTTCACTTTCCAAATATCGGGCAAGAATTTCCACCACCTACATTCAAAAGTAAAATAAGAATCATTTTTCAAAATAACTAATTAAAATATTTGCGTCTTCCATGTGCTACATTAGCAAACATCTAAACAATGGCAGGAAACCACTTTCAAAAATCGAAAACCAATTTATCCTATTTCTATGGCACATGCTCACCACATTTCATAAAAATCATAAATCAACTTTTCTATACCTAAAGCAGGGACACTGTTTTTCTAAGATGCCTGAGTCAGAAAGTTCAGTCTCGGCACCGAGCTTGCATTAGGAAAGAGCGGACCTAATAAAGGCACATGGATGAAGGGAGGTGTCACGCCATCATTTACTTCTGTTTTATATTATAAATTTATAATTTATAACTAAATTAACAAAAATTATCAAAAAAAATAAATTAATTAACAAAACATATATTGCTCTAAATTACTCCCACCTTCCAAAAAATATAAGTCTTCTTAGCTAAAGTTCCATTTCAAAAAATAAAAGTCATTTTATGAATTCAAGAGAGCATTAATACCTAATACACCTATTTTACTCCTTATTTAATCAAGTATTTACACCCATGTTGTATAATTAAAGCATTTTGTATTTATGTGTCAACGGATAAAATGTAATTTAAGCTCGTCATTAAAGCTACCTTAATTAGTGTGCTCCATCCAAAACGACTTATATTTTTGGATGGAGGGAGTATTAGTTTGACAATGAAAGTGTATCTATAATTTCATATCAAGAAAATACAGTATTAGTGGGAGTATGCCCTTTGAAGACAAACCAAATTAATTTGGTACTAAGGTTAAAACTACTAGGAAATGTAAAGAGCATCTGCAAACAAATGGCCTCTAAGGCTATGGATTGATGGAATCTAACCTACTACTTTGCTTATAGTTAAGTTTAATTACTCAAGATTGCGTGTGTAATCAAAAAAATCAGTGAGATACCAAAACTTCAATAGGATTCAAGCAGTTGATAAACGTACAAAATTGTGACTTCATTTAGTATGAACACTTGATAGAGAAGAAGAACAAAAGAGAAATAAAGAAGAGCATGACTGGTCCGGTAGTTAGTATTTGCTTCTGTATACACTAAATATTAGTTTTATGTGCCACTATTAGCCTGTCTTTTTCCACACCTTTTGCCATTCCAGCCAAAAAGTTTGAAGCATCTAAAACCAATATTTGACCCTACCAAAACTCACACTAACAGGGCATAAAAAGGCAATACAAGGCCATGCCAAAGAAAATGACCATGCCTATCGAATATGGAATAAAAAGCCCCAAAAGTTATATACAAACATAATAGTCTTCTAAAACAACAAAGCCCCAATCCCAAATTTGTTGGGGTCGGCTATGGATGCTATGGATTGAAAAAAGTATCCCAAAAACTACCATGGAGACAAAGGCTAAAAGAAATAAAAGCGAATATGAGCCAACTCGAGCAGACAATAGATCTACATCTAAAAGATGTAGCAACCAATAAACAGAAATAAAAAGTGATGGCCTACCTCACCAGCAATTCCATGTCTTGCACAATCTAAGGCAAGACGTGTAGCTCGACCGATACTCTCCTTCGTCCTTGACAAGGACCCAAGCATACTCTCAAAATTTTTTTTTACTGCATTTGCTTCAGTATCTGAGCACTGTACATTAGGATTTTGTTTACGAGATACAAATGATTCAATATTTCCGTTACCGTTCTCATGAACCTGGTGCAGACTGGCATCAACGGTTTCACTTCGATCACCAACACAATTTCCACTGTCATCAGACGGATCAGTGGTGGTCAGGATAGATATTTTCTCATTGCATTTCATTCCACCAGATATAGAAGGGCTCAATACAGAAACTTTAATTGCCAACAAGTTATCAGCCAGGTCACAAGAACTCGATAAATCTCGCTCAGACTGGGTAGCAGCAATCAAATTTTCATTTGATGGTGCACACAAATGAGAAGCCATATCTTTCCATGCTGATTCGGCTTGGATTTCTTTGATAGAACCACACCTAAAAGGAAGAAACCCATGTTTCGAAAATTTTCATAATCAAAAAACAAAATACTATTCTTCATAGCAACGATGATAGCCCATATTTATGAATAGCTTTACTGTAACAATCAAAAAAGGAGAGAGGGACTTACATGCCATCAACCTTCTCGTCCAACTGAGGTAACTCTGCCGTCGCAGTGTTAAAAGAACAACCACTTGGAGGTGGAAGACCCTCAATTACATCATTTAGAGGAGCCATTTTTCGTTCTTTGGACTCAGCAACTGGATCTGACAGAATGGGTGATGAAATACTATTTTTTCTGTCCATGAAAATAGTCCCCACCGGAACATGTCCATGCTCACCCTTCAGTGAACCATTTGGGAAGCCATTCTCCTCTGTTGATGGAGAAGATGGATTGGCTGGATCTGAACAAGATTCTGGACCACCTTGCATTTCATGGCTACTAGACAAAATACTAGAGTCAGCATCAATCTCAGTTTTTTCATTGAGAGTATCAAGCAATGAATCATTATTCTGATCCACAAAATCCAGTTTGAAGACACTATGCTTAGGACTACTTAAACTATGAACAACTTGGTTACATTGTTTTGCATCTAAAGAAACTTTTATTGGGGACATCAAGCAATTGAAAGAACCACTTCCACATACTTCATCCACATGCCCATCCTCAACAGGATTTGAGTTTACAACCTGAATGAAATCATTACCACGTTCTTCATTCATAACCATAACCATTTGAGAAGAGTCCTGCTCAATAGTGCTATGAGATGAGTTTTGCTCAATAGTGCTATGAGATGAATTCTGCTCAATAGCAGTGTGGGATGAGTTCTGGTCAGATGAGCTAGTGTGACCATTGGAAGACAACAGTTCCTTGTCCTGTACACTCATGTGTTTGCGTCCATCTTCAGCGGTGTTTGCAGACATGGCCTCCAAAGCACGATGAAGGCGTTTAGAAGGAGGCAACGCAGCTTCACCATCTGCACAACAACGATGAATTTGATGCTTCTTAGTTTTCCAAAACTTATGTTCGCTTTCGAAGGACCCATTAGAAAAATTAGGAAGTGCTGATCCATCTGTGACTCCTACATTCAATGAAGTACTCTCGGTCAAACTATTATTTAGCAAGCCACAGGCTAACACGTCTGATTCTGAATGACTAACAAAAGCTTCATTCAAGGAATTTCCCTCTTTTTGCTTCAAGTTGTTAAGGTCATTTTTCTCCATTTGTAGTTTTCCCATTCGAACCCTAGCTCTTTTAACCAAAGGCAAGTGCTCGTCACCATTAACCTTAAAAGTCTGCTCATGCAATACCTCACAGTTATTAGGTGAATTTGTCCTAGTTTTGTTGTCTGCGACCTCCAAAGCATGGTCTTTGCCTGGGCCACCCACTGTGGGTGTATCATGAGCTAATTGTTTTCTCTTTTGTTTCCTTCTCTTTTTAAGAACAACAGACTTGACCCCGACATGAAGATCTTCACTCAGCAGAACACCCCTATCACAGTATTCAGCTGATAAATCAGCTCGTTCTGTTTTGCAGCAAGATTCCAAGGTGCTACCCTCAGTTAAATTTATTGAATCAGAGTTAGCTCCCTCTTCTTCAGAGACATTGTCTTCACTGCTACCATTTGAAATGAAAACAGGCGAACAACTAGAGGACTCCACGGTAAAATAATTAGACCTGCCTAAAGGTTTACTACTTTTGCGATTGTAAGTAGATTCATCAAGTGAGACCATAGAAAACCCATTACAACCAACATTACCGCTACCATTACGTTGTGAGCTACTGATGGAATCGGCCCTCAATGCAGTTCTAGACCTTTTAACAGGACCAATTCTCCGCAAAAGACAGTTCTGAACATGTGCCTCTTTTGAACCCTGTCTTAGACATTCACCAGCAATCAAAGTTGCTTCCCTAAGAAGATCAAGAGATGAGACATTATCAATTTGCTGCTCAAATACTCTCTGGCCGTCACTCACAGCAGTTGAAAAAACATCAACTAAACTGTGTGACTCACTTTGATCAGCAGAGACACATGCACTCTCAAATCTTGAATAGGGTAATTCCACATCCATTTTCAGATGACCCTCTTCTGCGGACTTTTCCATGGCATCCTCCAAATTCCCAGCATTTGACACAGTACCTTCATTAACTGAGTTTGCTTCATCGTCTTGGTCTTGTTTCCTTGACTTTTCATAGCAGTCAATAATTTCTTGCACAGCACGCACAAAATCAGCCCCCTTCCCATGACGTTTACCAAGCAAAGTTTTCTTTTTCTCCTCTGTAAATGCTTCAACATCAGCAGGGTTACAGAAGGCACTGTGAAAAGGAAATACTGTTATTGAAGAAGGCAAAGTTCCATAAAACCATGAATGTGAAATGAAACATCAGAACTCAGAAACAAGTATGAATAATAATCCAAAAAAAGAATAAAAAATCAAGTCCCGCAACAATTTTTAACTATAAAAAAGTCATACATCTTTAGTGTGCCAACGTACATAAAACCAAAGAATTACACAAGAAAATTCTACACCAACCAATAAAACAAAATTCGTATGGTATCAGATGGAAAAAGCATCATTTGTTCTTTTACAAGCAATGAGAATTACGTTGAAATAAGGGAAAACATAAAGCTAGGGAACAAGATATCCAAGCAGCAAAAGCAAATCATGTTTAGCTTCAGAAAAGGATTAGAAGCTTCATCCACTTAACATAACCATTACTTATTAAATATCAATTGACGGTCAGATTTACTTGGATTAATCAAACAATGAATATTCCAGGTATCGATGCCAACAAAAATATGGAGCCACACAAATTAAATGCACAAATAACATTAACTCAGGTTTGTTACCAATGCCAAACAGTTGACACAAGGCCTTTAGGGCATTTGAAAGAACACTAACTTCCAATAAAGAAACAACACTATCCAAAAGTAAGAATTAGTAACCATGTTTGTTAGTTGACAACTGAAATGTAAACGAAGTCCTCCACCACCTAAAAAATACAACGGTAGGAACAGTTTCAAACTTTACCTTTGTCAAATCAACTCCATTTTCTAAAAATGCAATAAAAATCAAAGTCTATGAAAAGTTAAGAACACAAATTACCAAAGAATGAGATGAATTCAACAAAAAAAATAAAAACTAAATTTTTTAACTCATTAAATGTACACTCGGAAAACTATAAACTATGGATCTATGTTACTTAAACTCAAATACAGGTGGCAGGGTCAAATTTGCCTATTATCTGATTTCAACGACATGGGGACTTAAGTGTAAAAACTTGGACACACATACAAAAGATATACTCATGCCTATGAGCATATATTCACTCTTACTTTATTTATGCTATTTTTATAATTTCTACTTGTTTCCCCTTCAATTTTCTTTTTCCAATGTTATCATAGGGAGTTCAGCTCTTCTAGCCAACCATCAAATCCCAAGACTAACAAATTAAAAAACAACACAAACATACAAATAAAATATAAACTTGATTATATAAATTTCTATCCACTATAAACAATATCTAATGGTAATGAAGTATCTTCTCATTACGATGATATGTGATTAAACATCAAACAATTATAATCAAGTTAACATAGTTTTGCTTAAGTTCAACTGGAGCTTATAACTAATAAGTATTGAACTTTTTACCCCCACGTAAATGTTTTCCAACGGTCAATTGCATGTCAACAAAACAACAAAAAAACCTCAATCCCATATTAGCTGGGATCAACTACATAAACCAAACGCTTCCACTCAGCTTGATTTAACGCATATGATGTGTGTTTCACTTATAAATGCATCTCAAGTTATCTTGGGTCTACTCCAACTCATCAAATTTCTCCAACTTATTTTGGGTCAAGTTCTCTAACAGGAGCACTAGCAAGCCATCTTTGGATGTGCCCAATCTATACAACCGCTCTTCCCTAATTTTTGCATCCAACAAAAACAAAGTCTCACTCCTACATTAGTTTGGGTCAATTATATAGATCTACCACTGCACTTCATTTAATTCACTTGATGGCATGCATTTAAAATCTTTTAAATCTTGGTCCCAAAAAATCTTTTTAATCTTTCCTTATTAATGCATTCCAGTTCCCACAGTTCCCAAGTTCTCTCTGGTCTATCCATAAACCATCACATTTCTTCAATTTCTATTGTATTTAGTTTTCAAACTGGGAATTTGCCGACCAACTATGGATGTGTATAAACCACTGCAACTACCCTACACTAATTTTTTGTGCCAATCGACGTTACTCTTGCTTTCTTTGAATCTTCATATTTCTAATTCTCTCTTTACAAGTTTTACAACACATCCACCTAGGCATCCTCTTTTTCTCTACACTCATTTTATACATGTGTTGTTTCTACTCCACCCAACATTCACTCTCAAATAGCATGGCGCGCTTAATTTCAACCTTATAGAATTGTTCTTTTTAGGTTAAAAGGGAAACTTCGATTGCATATCACACTTATTGCACTTCTCCACTTCTTCCATCTAGCTTGAATTCTATGTAAAACGCCATTTTCAATACGAACCAAGGATTGCAAGGCGTTAAGGCGATGCCGAGACGATTTCCCTGGTCTAGGTGAGGCGTTTCCTAGACAGCGCCTAGGCGATGCCTAGGCAAATGAAATAATATTTATTTAGAGGTCACCATATAAGTATTTATTTATTTATAGGTCCTTAAATAACACTAATCATCTATCAATCAATGTGAGTATTACTTAATATACACTTCAAAATACTAACAAGTCTTTAGGTGCATATGTAATATTAATTGTGTTAAGATTTCATGTTCGGGTAGGTATTATGTAATCAAACTTAATTGTAAATAGCCCCTTCAAATTTCTAAGAATTGCTTAGGACACCGCCCACCTAAGGCAATGCCTAGGCGATTTTGTCCCAAACGCCTAGGCGACACCTTGCAATCATTGATATGAACATCTTTTTTACATTATTGATCCTAAATATCAAGAATGGTTAAACTTTATACTACTATATTTTTTCGATCTCTACAATCATGAACCAGTAATACATGTTATATCTTACTCCTTGATTTGAAGCCTTTAGCCTTGCGCGTATTTCTTAAAAGTTTTAATTTCCTATTCGCTACATCTCAGGTTTTGTCAATAAAACAAAATTGTCTTCAAATAACACAAACTAACGAATATCTTCTTGAATATCACTAGTAAGTTAATCCATAAATAAACTAAAAAGATATGAGCAGGAGGATCCCTAATGTAGTTGGAAATTCTTTTATAACTCCAACTATTTTTCATACTTGTTACCATTCCTTCATTCATTTCTTTACCCACAAAAGAAAAACTCTAGGAACATTATCAAATATTTTTTTCTTAATACAAAAATCTTATCAAAACGGAGATCTTCCTTTTTTAAATATTTATTCTACTAATTTTCATATAAAGAAAATCGTTATTGAACCTTCCTAGTATAAAGCCAATCTAACTTTCCTATACTACAATTTCCTTCCTCCAAGGTTTGGAAAATCGACAAACTTTGGCGATCACTGACTTGAGACGTTAAGAGAGCATTAACACTTCGCCAACTCTTCCCATCACCTCTCACGGTCTCACTCTCACCTCCTTTTGCAGCTCATTAACCCACAAAACTCACAAGCTTCAACACTAACTTCTCTTCTTCCTTACCCAACAATGTGTGAATTGTGAAAAGATGTTCAGGTTAGGGTTTGTTGGGAGTTGAGATGTGAAAAGAGAAGGAACAATGGAGTGGTGTGTGAGAAAAGGAGGGACAGTGGTGAGGGTTCGATGAAGGAGGAAGGGCGAGTGTGTTTGTGAAACACGAAAGGGCTTTGTGGTTTTTGTTCGGGATCTATTACTTGGTGACTCCAATTTGTACATAGGTTTGTACACTAAGCCTACCTAGCCTTGGATTGTGCATTGTGATGTAGTTTCATGATTAATGAATGGTCGAGAATTATTAAGCCTTTTTAAGAAGACTAAAGTTGTATTTTTGTTTTGGTGGATATGTTTATATCATATATGTTCGTATTTGTTTTATGGTGTTTTGTATTCTTTTAAGAAGCGGCTAAACGAGCCCCGCTTCTTGCTAAACATACACCATTTAAAAAAAAAAAAAAAAAAAAAAAAAAAAAAACCTTTAATGATTATGTGAAATGACCCAACTGCCCCTCCACATTCTCATCACCATATTTTCAACTCCACACATTTTGAAAGAAAATATTTACAAAATAAAATAAATAAATAAACAATATTTTTTTAAAAATAAATAAATATACAATATTTTTAATAAAAATATTTTTTAACAATTATTTTCAAATCCACTGCCTGCCTTATTAAGGGCTAGGCGGTGAAAACCTCCAAAAGCCTAAGGCGGCGCCTTGAAAAAACTGCCCACACCCCAATCACCCCTCTTGAATCACACTCTCACCTTCAGCCCAAATTCAACGAAACCACATCGACTCGACGTCATGGGTGCATTCTCCATCTCTTTTCGTATCGACTTTTGGGTCTTTTCTGGATTTGTTTTGCTTTTTTTGAGTTAGTAGAGCTTGTGGTTTTGTTGTTGGATTTAGGGCTTCGAATTGGAGCTTGAATCTCACAGTCTTGGCACAAAATATCAATGGAATCGAGAATACCAAACGATTCCGAGGAAAACCCACTAATTCTTTGGTCGTTTTCATGTATTTTTTTTTAGAGTTTTGAGACTTTTTGTCCATTCTTGTCGCCTGCGGGTTTCAGACACTAGGTCGAGACCGCTATGGAGCTCTCAGTCACACAAGACTACTTGGCTCCCACCGAGTCCAAGGCCTCTTCAAAGGTCACGATGAGAGCTAGCCGAGACCTCTAGTGTCATACGTAAGCAAGGGTATTTCTAAAATTTCGAGAAAATAAAGATAGGGTAAGTTTAGAAAAAGAGAGGTATGCTTGAGTAATAGGGTACGTTTAGTAGGAAATGGGATTAATTTAGCCGCTTCCTTTTTTTATGGTATATATTTGGTGCAAAATAACTATTTTAAACAATTCTATTGCAATTATGCATTATTGTTCGTATGATTAAGTATATTTTTAACATCTCTATGTAGAAACTTGAGTCTTCTAGCATTTAAAGTGAAGTTCTATAAACTTCCGTACACCAGAGAATTTTCGTCAAACTTCCCTCGTCGAAGTTAACCTCCTCGAATTATTTTTAAATTTTAAGTGAGCGAAGTTAAAGGCGAAGTCGAAGTTCGAACATTGCCTTGCTCAACCAATTGTTAATTATCCCCTCCCTAAGTTTTATAGTATAAATCAAAATTTTCAATCCTCGGTAATTTGAGCAAGTCTAGACGTCTCATTTGTTCTTGAAAATTGGTACAAGAGTGTTTCTTCTCCAGAGCATTTCCCAAACCTCTAAAGAGATTACATGTGAAGCACAAATGCTTTTCCCAATTTCATCATTTTGACTGCTCGTCGACTTCACGAATTATAATATTACGCACGTGTATTGTCTTTGTCAACGTGGATTTTCATCTATAATAATATTTAAGTGGTTACTTCCAAATAAACCATCAAAGTAATTTCTTCATCTCTCTTTAAAATCAAGCCGAAAAAAAACTTTCTTTAAAATCATTTGCTCGCGTTAAAATAGAGGAATGGAAAATTACATTCCTAAATACCACAAAGTTTTCTTTTTAGCAAAACAAGGACATTTTAATCACGTATCACTCCTGGTCCACTCAACGCTTATTTCATCCAACATGAATTCGATGTGCAACCTCAGATTCAATATAACTACCTTTTTGAATGATCGATCCCAAATATCTGAAATAATTCGCCTCGAGAACTTCAACTTCTCCTAATTGTACCACTCTAATATCTGAAATATCTTAAATAAGAGCTCCTAATTGTACCACTTTAATATCGTGATCTCTATTATTCATAAACTTACTATGCATATATTTGACATTATTCCTACACAACTTAAAGCGTTATACTCTTAACATACTCATCCAAAATTCTAATTCTCAAGTACACTATCTATTTTTTCTGCAAATGACATACAAAATGTGAATTGAATAATTTGCATGTCAACAAAAAAAATACACACATAACAGAATCAACTATTGTCATAATTCATAGAGTCCCTAACGGTATATTATAATCCATACCACCATATTAGAAGTCAATCATCATGCTTGTTTTACTATTTTGCAGCCTAAGAATTTAACATAAGGTTAGAAAGTTTCTAAGATTCTCATATCCAACTAACCTCCTCTATTTTAATTTTGATTTAAAACAAGTATAATGGCATGATCCAACATTTAATACTTGTCTTCCACAAAAGGCCTACCACTTTCCTACGATAGCAATGAAGACATTATCATAACATTCGAACTCTTATATTCTAAAAAGGAGCTATTATATTGAAAGTGTGGTATGAGCGAAATGCAAGATTTTTAAGGAGAAGGTTGCTACACAAGATGAGATTTGGGATCGTGTGAAACTTAATTCGGCGCAATGGCTCTCAACTAATCCCTTGTTCAAGGCTTGGGGTACTAATGACTTACAGAGAAATTGGCGGCCAATTTTTGAGATAGGGGTAACTTAGATGCACAAGGTACTTTGGTTAATTTGGAGGGCAAGAAGAACGTGTTGTTTAGTGAACGAATCACATCTTGTTGGTCGAAGGCTTTTGTTTTTGGTGGGACAAATTTTTGGTGTGAATAGGAGCGCGGCTTCATTTGGTTCCATTTTGACGAATGAGGAGTTGTCTTACCCGGACTCGACACTTTGGGTTGGAGGGTCCGTGTCAACACGAGGCGAGACCCTCTAACTTAAATGTTGGACGCGGCAATTGCTGCAGTATGAAGATCATTCATATGTTCTCTATTTTTTTGCAGGTACAAAAGAAAGAATATGAAAGTGCAGATTCAAGGACTGGTATATATTTAAAATCAAACGATTTCGATTTGGAAAAGTGAAGAGAAGATATACAGGAGAAGTCGAAATGAAGAAGATGAACAGTATGCTAATCAAAAAAGGAAGATGAACAGTTTAGTTAACATGTGAATGATGATATATCAAAAAGCCATCAAGCAGCCACGTGCCAGCCAAGTTTTCTCCAACTATTAGAGTATTTAAAGGCCCAAGAAACCCTTTCGACTTTCCAAGCAACAAGGAAAATGAAAAACTTACCCTTAATGTGACAAAAAATCTTACTGTATTTTCTTTTTTTGATGTTTGTTCATATATATATACATAATAAGTACGATTGTAAATTGCATTCAACAGTTAATTTGATTTTTCTTTCCACATTTGCCCTCTACATAAGTCTGCCAAAAAATACACACATCACATAATTTTCTTGGATGTCTCTGCACACAATCAAGTTGATGGATCGAGCGGCTGAAAACTATCATAAAAGTCCAAAGGGCGGCTTCTCTTGTCGCACAAGGGCACAAGTAATTGGCACACTAATGACCAAAGCAAACAGTCATGTGGGACTCACATATATGAACTCTCAAGTAATAGTCTCTTTAACTATTAATTAACACGGTCCATATATCCATCTCCTCAATGGGAACATATTTTGAGACAGATCCTTCATCATCTAGACGACCACATGTATCACTTCCATACACCCACTCTACATAGAATCATTGCCAACACTTCAAGCACACGTTGCCACACCATGCACACAATTTACTGATTTCACACCATATTTATAACCCTTTATACAACTATGCCTCGTCATAAAAGTTACGTACAATTTTCAATGTCAATCAACGGCCGGTTTTGTTGCAGTCCAAATTCTTTTCCGAATTACAATTAGCGATTGAATTGAATAAAAAAGAGTCAGTGACTAAGATTGGTTAAAGATGATAATTAGAGAATAAGACAAACCAGGATAAGAAGTTAACAAATGCTTTATTAGGTTATGCACGAATCTTATATATCAATGGAAACTTGAGGTTTTTAATTGCTTCCCCAACTCCAATTAATCGTAAAAAGAACAATTTAAATATTAAATAATATTTTAAAATTCCTATAGTAACTTTAAATAATTACTTATTATAAAAAAATCACCTTAAGAACTACTTTTACCAATGACCAACTAAGATTACTAATTACGTCAAACTAATATAATTATATGTGACCTTTTTTTCCCATTTTTCCTAAGACATTAGGACTTACGAGGGTGTTTTTCAATTGCACAAATGTTTAATTAGATTTTTCTTTTTGTTTTTCTCTGAAGAATTATATTTTCATGTTTTTCATGTGCATTAAAGACTACTAAGTACATGACAATGCATGCATAAACCTTTTTTTTTACTCAATCCATGCATAACTTATAGGGAGTTGGGAACTAATCTTGTTTGGTTGTCCAACTTGCCAGTAAGTTATCTCCCAACTGACACCTTAGAGAGAAAGATCTCTCTGACCCACCTTGGGGACTTATCTCCCTGAAGTTGTACACACAATTACCCCTCATTACTGACCCTTTTATTACTCATCTCTCTTTCTTGTTTCAAGGCTATTTATGGCCTCAAAAAATAATATTCATATACAATATTAATTAAGCACAACACAACAACAATAACATCATAGCCTCAGTTCCAAATTAATTGGAGAATATTAACGAAGCCCATAAATTAAAATTCATGTTGCTTTAATCTTTTTAAACAATGTACTGAGCATGTCCATAGCAAATATTTTTAATAATTAGTCTTTATAAAATTTCATGTATATATATAAATATATACGAATTTCTAAAATAATTATGTATATATATATTCATATAATTCTAGTTTATAAAAGTAAGTTTATAGATTGAAGCTCATTGAATCCAGCCATTTTTTAAAAAGGTTAGTTTATAAACTACTATCACAAATTTATTTTTTTGAAAAAAAAATAACAATAATATTATAACTAATTACTTATTATATATTAAGACCATCTCCAACCACAAAACTTTATTGTTCTCTTTATTTTATAGTTTTGTCACATCAAACATTATTTCTATTCCAATACTCTATTTCTCATTTCTTTTACATTTTTATTATTCATTCATATTACTTTTAAAAAATTATTAATCAATAAAAAATTAGAAAAATTATATTTTATTTATATAAACTAAATGTAAATACATTAATTTTAAAATGTTTAAAATATTAAAAAGTAATAAAAAAAAAGTGATAACACTATTTTAGTGTTTAATTTGGCATTGGGTAGGAGTGACCCAACACCAAATACCAAACTCTACAACACAACTATAAAACTAATAACAATTGTTTTTTTAAAGTAATAACAATGATGCAATATATAGTCAAATTACTTTACAATTCACTTCAATATACCAAGAATAACAATAAAATTAACACAACGACAACACAGCCTCAGTCCCAAATTAATTAGAGAGTAAAATTAACACAATTACCGCTAAATTATAAATCTAACAATAAAGTACTACTATTGCTAACTGAAAACAAAACAATCGTTGACAAAAAAAATGAAAACAAAACAATCATACAATTAATAATAATGTAGGTGTATAATCAAATTAACTTATTCGAACTCACTTCAATATGTCAAGAACAACAATGCAGTACTAACAAATCAAAGAACTAACATAACAACAAAATACCTATGAAGAAACAAAAAAAAAAAAAAAAAAAGTAGTGGTCTGATACGACCCTAATTAATAAGAGATGGGGGACTTCTAATGCAACACTAGTAGTGTGAGTGAATATGTTGAGCTTTAGGCGGGAAGTTGAATGTTTGAGTTTTCATTTTGGGGGGAAACTGAGAGGGTATAAATAGATTGTAAGAGAAAAGATGGGCATCAAAAAAAATTGTAATTGATTTGGGTTTAACTCTCTTGAGAGTTTGGGCTGAGAGACTTGTCTCTCTGGGTTCTCTAGTTCTCTTTGTTGTTTCTTTTGTCAATTGAGCAATAAAAAGTCTAGCACTCTATCAATGGTATCAGAGCAGTTGATCCTCAATAGATCTATGGCTCCGAAGGGTGATTCTCGTCTAGATCTGTTGGAGGCCAAACTGAAGAAGACGGAGGATTCGGTATCCGAGCTCAGATCCGCGATGGATTCACACCGCTTGTCGATGGACAGCCAGTTCCAGTCATTAACAAAGATGATGGAGGCGTTCTTGCAACAGCAGAAGACTCCAGCATCGGAATCCTTCCAGTTAGGCGAGGGCAGTGGTTCAGCCAGCCAAGCTCGACCAGATCCGCGCGGTTCCGACCCCGCCTTAGGGCTTGGTGGAAGAGATCGATCAGAGCATTCTTCGAGCATGTCGCCAAAAGTTGACCAACGAATTGAATCCATAGAAGCAGAGCTTTGCAATGTCCAGGTGGTGGTGGAAACGATCTCTAGGCTGACATTGAAGGTGAACGAGTGCAGATTTGAGATCTCAGAATTCAGATCCGAGGTTAGAAGGCTAACGCAGAAGATGGAGGCCGGCTTCTCTCACACTAGAGTGTCGGGTTCATTTGGTGGTGTAGATCCGCATATCAGAGCACCACGATCGCAGATTGTCAAAAACCTAGGGTTGCAGATACTAGATCCATCGATCGAGGCGCTGGGTTCTCGATCCATAACACCGAAACCGCCAGATCCAGAGTTGTTTGTGATGTTGCCGACCGCTGGGGAAGCAGATCAACACTATCGCTCATCTTTTGGTGTTCGGAGGGACCACAAGGGCGGAGGGAACCAAGATTTGTTGGTAATTACGATCAGTTCATGCGCTTCTTCGCTCGCATTCATTGCATTGAGGGGTGTGCTTTGGGAACGGGCATGTTCGCTCCGGCTTCTTGACGAGCTGTTGAGTTCAAGCGAACACTTGAAGACAACATTTTCTTTCAACAATGTCACAGTTTCAAGATTTACAACCATAGGCAACTTTGTTGATGAGATTGCTCCACCGCCTTGGCCGCTGCCGTCTTCACTGCAGCCATATATCATTTTTGTGGAATTTGAGTTCGACATCAACAGATCTATTCTTGCTTACCTTTATTTTTTGCCGTGTGGTGTGCGTCACTCCTGATTTTGGGGAAGAAGACGACTTGGGCCAGCTTTCACATTGGAGGAGATATGACGGTGAGGAGATGGCCACATAGGTGGAAGAGTTGCAACGTGCAGTACTTGCAACGCACTCCATCTCTATTAGGAATGGCTATGTGGGCCTTTGATTTTCCTTGTGTTCCAAACTTCTACCCTCATCTTAAGTGGCGGGCCCACTTGATCAACTCTACGTTGGAGAATCATCTCTATGTCTATATGTTGACTGCTCTCTTCAGTGTTATGTTCGACTTTCGGTCTCATGTTTTGTCTTTCACATCTGATTTCAATGCCAGTTTTGAGCATCGTACTATAGCTCCAGCTTGCTTGACAATGTGTCACTCCATCACAATTTTGGAGTTCTTCATCGGGTCTACACTTCGATCGCAATTTCTTGTTCATTTTTTTTTCAGCTTTTCATGGGTCAAGGTTTCAGCGCCTTTATTTGACATATTGATGGAGTGCAGACCTGTTCTACATGGTGACCCGCGACTGTTATGGATCGTTGCTTGGTTTGCTCACTCAAGCTCATCTCCTCACTTGGGTTCGTGACCCTGGCTGCACTATTCTCTGTGTCACCTTGAGGACAAGGTGGATTTTTAAAGGGGGGAGTAATGATACGACCCTAATTAATAAGAGATGGGGGACTTCTAATGCAACACTAGTAGTGTGAGTGAATATGTTGAGCTTTAGGCGGGAAGTTGAATGTTTGAGTTTTCATTTTGGGGGGAAACTGAGAGGGTATAAATAGATTGTAAGAGAAAAGATGGGCATCAAAAAAAATTGTAATTGCTTTGGGTTTAACTCTCTTGAGAGTTTGGGCTGAGAGACTTGTCTCTCTGGGTTCTCTAGTTCTCTTTGTTGTTTCTTTTGTCAATTGAGCAATAAAAAGTCTAGCACTCTATCATGGTCATAATCAAATCTCTAGTTAAATTACTAAAGCATAAATCCTAAACCCTATGCAACAAATAACAATGAATTCCTATATTTCGTAAAGATAAAATAAGAAATACAAAAATTCAAGGAAAAGTAAGAACACCAATTGACACAAAGATTTGGGAAGGATGGTTGTGGTGATTTGGACACCTACAAAGACGACCTATTAATGCCTCTATTAGAAAACTTGACTCAATAGAAGCTGAAGAAATTCGACGAGGAATGGGGGAGACCAAAGTTAACTTATGACACATTAATACGGAGAGATTTAAATGGTTTGCAAAACTGACCATCAATTGCACTAAGTCAAACACAATGGAAGTGATCCATCATCCATGTAGCCGACCCCAATTAATTTGGGGCTGAGATTATATTGTTGTTATAGTGCATGGTAAAATTACCTTAAATTAATTTCACTCCAGTATACCAAGAATAACTATGCAAATAATTCTACTAATATAAATTAACACTACTACATATATATATATAAACCACAAAATTAATAACAATGCAAATAACACTACAAAATACTAATTTAAATTAATAATATTACATACTACTAAATCATAGAACTAATATAACAATAGTGAAATTACTACCACTAAACCACCATACTCCATACTCCATACTCCATACTCCATACTACTAACACTACTAAAACTAATAGCAATAACAATAATGTAATGTATGGTCAAATTACTACTACTATTAGTATAACAATAGTGTAATACATAGCCAAATTATTTCTACTCCATATGGTTTTATAATCTTCTAACCTTTTATAACTAATAATGCATCTCATGATGTATAAAATATATATAATTTTATAAACTTATGAAAAGAGGAGTAATGTCATGATTGCATCGGTGGGTAGAGCTATGTTTTTAAGATCAATTAATGCAAGTGAAAATGTAAAAGATGGGGAGTATGTTGCTAATGTATTTCTTTCAGTAATTCAAGAAGTTGGACCAAAGGATGTTGTTCAAATAGTAACAAACAATGCAAGCAAATTCAAACTAGCTAGTTCAATTGTTGAAAGTAAACATCCACATATTTTCTGGACACCATGTGTGGTGCATAGTTTAAATTAAATTTGGCATTGAAGAGTATGTGTGATCCTTCAGAAAAATCACCACATTATTCTCGATGCAAGTGGATCAGTGACATAATTGGCGATGTTCAGAATATTCGCAATTTTATTGTCAATCATGGGATGGTTTTATCTCCCTTTAATAATTATTCAGAGTTGAGCTTATTCAGGATAGCAGAAACAAGATTCGCTTCGAGCATCATTATGACCAAACGCTTAAGAGAAGTTAAACATGCACTTGAGATGATGGTTATGGATGTAGCTTGAAAAACATTCAAAGGTGAGAAAGATCCACAAATGAATTGAAAGCTCGTGAGGTGAAGCAATGCATTGTAGATGATGGATGGTGGGTTAGGATTGATCATCTTTTAAGTTTTACAGAGCCAATCATTGACATGTTAAGGTTGGGTGAAACTAATGCTCTAGTGCTTCATTTGATCTTTGACATGTGGGACACAATGATTGAGAAAGTGAAAGCAAAAAATTTTGAACATGTGGTGAAAGATGTGTTAGTTAATGAATCAGATTTCTTTGATGCCATTCAAAAATCTTGGAGTCCCGATGGAACAAAAGTAATACCCCTTTGCATTGTTTGGCTCACTCTTTAGTTCCAACTTACTACAGTGATGCTTGGTTAAGAGGTGGAAGTATTGAAACACAAATATTGGCTCCTAATGAAGATGATGAAGTTTCTAAAAAGAGAGCAGAGTGCTTTGAACGATTTTTCAAAAATCAAAATGATCTTCGAAGGCATTCACAAAATATCGATCATTTTCAAGTAGCTTTGGTTATTTTAGTCAACCATTTGTTATTGAAGCTAGGAGTTAAGAAGAACCGATTTCTTGGTGGGCCAATCATGGTGCTTCAACACCACTCCTGCAGTCTTTAGCATTCAAGTTACACAAACGACATCATCATCTTGTTGTGAGAGGAATTGGAGCACATAATCTAACATTCAAAGCATTAAAAGGAATCGATTGACAACTAGTAGAGTGGAAGATTTGATTTTTGTACATTACAACATCCGCTTATTGTCAAGAATGAAAAAAAGATACAAAGAAGGGCCATCTAAGTATTGGGACTTATGTAAGTTAAGCTTTTTCTTGCCATAACTATTATTGATTTGAAGCCTTATAGTAGCACAGTTACTGAAATTGAATATTTAACATTTTCTTTTTTCTAATGTGTTATAGGTGGAGGTAAGTTTGACATTGATGAAACTACTTTTGCAGAGCTTGCTGAATTGTCAATTAACGAACCAGAGTTAGAAGCTGTTATATTTCATGATGAATCAACTATAAGAAATGAAGTGTGAACAGTTTCAGAAAAATTTAAACTAGATGAGTAGTTCATGATGGAATCTTTTTGTACTTTAACTTTTGTTGGACTACTTTTGCATGCATATCAGATTTATGTTGTCATTATGTTCTCAAATACGATGTGTTTTTTTTTGTTAAGAGTCTTATATGAGAGGTGTTACTCAACTTTTGTATTGCAAAGTCAAAGTTTGGATCGAAAGTGAACTTGAAGTCTTGAACTGAATTTATTTTCTTAGTTTTAATTCTAATTCTATTATAGATCATCGAGATTTGAGACTTTTTTCAACTTTGAAGAATATTATTGCAAAAAAATATAATATTGAATGTTGTAACTTCTTATTGCATTTCATAAGAAAAAAGAAGCATCCTATGTGAGTAACTCAAAAAGGACTTCTCAATCTCAACAATTGTCTAATTCATCACTTTACTAGAATATAACGTATGCTCGCACTTTCATAATTTCATTATCATTGAACTTTTTGCTTGTTTGTTGGCTTAGTTACAATTATGCTTTTTTATTAGTTTAGTAGTGAATTTTATGTTTACTACACTTCATACATGATATAAAATACATATTTTACACATTTTTTTCTTGTCGTATCCAAGTACCCGTGTCTAGATTTTTGGGTACTTTTAGCCGAGTCCCCGTGCCCTCTAATTGGAGAAAAGCCAAGTCCGACACCTAGATAAGTACCCGTATTTGAGTCCAGGTAACCTAGATGAGGAGCAGATGGTGCAGTGGCATATTGATGACATGGTATGTCAATTCTTAGAGTTGGGGGCCAACAGGGCAATGCCCATGTCGAGTGCGACAGGGGTAGTACGTCCAACGCGATTTCGGCACAAATGATGAATAGGGCGCAATTTCACTCCACGGTCACATTATTTTTTAATGCATACGGTGGTCTGACTGATCATGGGAAGAAGGTTTTAAGCAGCCATAGTCTTTTTTGGCTTTTTGAGGTAATCTCTTTAGGGGCTTTTTGACAAAAAGGAAGGTGGATCCTCTTTTGCTTGGGTGGGGCATATATATTGTAAAAATCCCCATTTTTTTGTACATTATAATATGTTTGAAAGTGAATGCAACTTACATAATCGAAAAAATAATCCAAAGGATAAATTAAAAATGCAAGATTTGTAAAAAAAATTTACAAATAAATTAAATTGTAAAAATGAAGATTAAATTATATAAATGATTCTTGCACCTAAAAAATAGAGAAAATGGCTATCTAGTGGCATATAGTTCTCAAGGTTGTCTCTAGGCAAACGGAATTCTTTTAACTCTAATTTAGGGGAAACATCTACAATCTCTTACAAAACCAAGATCTCAAAAAACTTCCTTGCTAATTCACACTAGCACACAAATGAAAAAACTTCACCAATTCCAACCTTGACTTGTTCCAAACAAATCTTTATATACCAAAGAATTACAAATAACTAAAATTGAAGTTCGGTCGTATTGACAAAGATAAACCAAAAATAAATCCTTTTTATGTTTGATCCTAAACATCTATAGTGGTATACATTTGAAAAACATACTTCTCTTAATTGTACTACTCTAACATCTTTTGACCATTACTGTTTGTGAAAGTATTGTGCAATACACTCTTGGTTTAAATCAACTTGAAGCATATAGAACTAACACAATTCTCCCGAGCTCTAACTTCCCATTCACTCATCTCTTGTTTTGTCAATGGTACGTTTATAATACTAATGTCCACAAATAGCTTGCACTATCGCATTTCATCTACAACATGATTAGGTATTCTATCCAGAACTAAATCGAAAGGTAGTGGACTTCATGTAGATACTCGATGTAGTCCGTATCAAAATTAGGCATGGTTTGTTTCCTTTTGTTCTTTGTTTCCTTTCTTCTTTGTTTCCTTTTGTTCTTGGTTTTCTTTCTTTCCAATTATGTTTATACTTGTTACTACTTACTAACCTTCATACTTAACTTTGATAGCATCTGCATACCATGCATATAGCCATTTTCTTTGAATGCCCACTAGAGGCAATCCACAAATCCTATCATATGCGTATTCCATAAATACCATATGTAAAAAAAAAAAAATTCGGTTCACTATATTATTCAATCAATCTTATGATAGGACACCGATATTAATTGATTGAATTAAGAGGAATAACAACGATTACAAGCACAAAAGTAACCAGAGAAGAGTCTTAAAACTCAACCCCAATCACTCAAAGATTGCCCAATTACAATTCTAATTCCAAGATGTCCAATCTTAAGTAACGCACCCCTATTTATAGTGTTTCCTTCTCACTAATTCTATAAGACTACTACATGTGGGATCTTATCATTACTCCCCCTTTGAACATCCACCTTGTCCTCAAGGTGGGAAGAAATAAGAACATACAAGGAAAATGGCAGAATAGCAGGAAAATAGACCCAACAAAATAAGGAAGCAAAGGCACAAAGAGAACAATCTTGGGTGCGACATTTCTCAACTTCATTTCAACGAACACTTGATGCGCACTACGGAAGTTGCAAGGAAACCAACAAATATCCATAGGGTGTAAACGTGAGAGCATACCATGTTGTAATCCATAGAAACCTTGTAGTATAAGGTAGAGCTATACACAACAGAATAGCAACTATCAAGGAAAGGAAGGGAGTAACAACATTGCAAACCAAGGCCAAGGCAACACCCAAATCAACCTTGAGGTCAATTGGCGATAAACGATTCCCTTCGCAAGTGTTATGAGTGCATAGCTTGCTAGCTCAAGTGAAAGTCCATCACCCCGTGCGCCCCTGGAACCAAGACCAAGTGCAAGTAAAGCATGGATTCCTTGCGCCCCAACTCCATAAGGGAAGGGGTGAAAGATACCCAAATTGCAGGATAACCATAGTACCAAATCAGAACTAACATGAAGCGCATATAGTGCATTCACATGAATCGAAGGCCAACACCCAATAAGAAAAGGCAACGACATAGCCAATGTATTGGAAATGGAAGACCCCAAAACTGTGCTAGGGTGTGGCTCATTATCCACCGAGATGGGGATAAAGTATGTTGCTGAAAACTGTCCATTCAAGGAGAACCACAAACATTCTCCCATTTGAAGGAATATTGAAGAATCATTGCTAAGATGGACTGTAAAGTGGAGAACAAAGGATACACAGGAGCTTAGAAGTATAAAATGAGAGAAGACATACCAATGTTACGAAGTAGGGAAGACAAAACATGAGACTTGAGATGGACCTCGAAATTTATATTGGCCAACAACTTAAAAAAGTTGTTGAATGCTCAGATCTAAGAACATCTACAGGAACGATCAACACGGGCACTGTATAGGCCTTAAACACCATGTTTTCCAAGTGGACCTGCCACTTAAAATGAGGATGGAAATGAGCAAATCAAGAAAAATCAAAGGACAAAACATCAATACCTAATGAAGATAAGGTGCACCTGTAGAACACATCACAACTACCCAATCTTCCTATCGTCAGATCATTTTTAGACTAAACTTGACTCCAACACATCCTCTCCAAAACCTTCATGCCCACAACCCAATTTCCAGAGGTTATGCACAAAACTAGAAAGAGAGAGGTGCAACAAATAGGTTGACAGAAGTAGATGGTAGAGTTGAAGATGAACAGTGGTAACAATGGGGTGGTGGCCAAGGAGGTGGTGTGATCCAACAACGAGCCTTCCCAAACAAAAGGAGAACTTGCAACCCTAACACTCTTCAACGCGAGAATGCAGATCTGTTGAACTAGATCAGATGAAGCCGAATCTGGCCATATTGAGACCTCGACATCACATTCAACACGATGAAGTCAGATCTTTGTCGGAGAGAACTGAAATAGGTGTTGCACGAGAAAAAGAAGTGCTAGATCTAAATCGCCTTCGACCAACAACTTTTTTGGAACTACCAGATCTGGTGGATATGGATCACCACCACACTGCAACTTCTCAGGTACTAATAGATTTGGTGGATTTGGAGCTTGTGTATTGTCGAACACTCCAATCTGTTGTTCTACCATGACTGGTGACCCAGTCCCACATTGATGAAGGAGATTCTCGTCCAAACATTGAGCCTGGACCGCAATTTTCACTTGAGATCTGAGCTCTTTAATTGACACCTCAATGGTTGAAATCCTCTTCACCTCCTCTTCAATTCAATTCATTCGAGCTTCCATCTTATCTAATCAAACTTCCATCTTTGAAGAATGCTCTAATAACATTGATAGAACACCGATATTGATCGATTGGATTAAGAGGAATAACAACGATTACAAACATAAAAGTAACCAGAGAAGCCTTAAAACTCTCTCAACCCCAATCACTAAAAGAGTGCCCAATCACAATTCTAATTCCAAGATGACCAATCTTAAGTAACACACCCCTATTTATAGTGTTTCCTTCTCACTAATTCTATAAGACTACTCTATGCGGGATCTTATCATCTTCTCACAAAGAAAATTGCCTACAAATCCAATATAGACCATCAAACATGAACAGGAAATGATTTTCCAAAAATTTGGTTTTTCTTTTTTGTTGTTTTCAATTATCCTCTCCCAAAGCTCCACAGTTGTCTCGTAAATTTAATCCCTTTATTGTGTGAGCAAGTTTGAATATCTCTATTATTCTTAATAAGCGGGCATAAAAGAGAAATAGCATCCACAATTTATTTAAGGCATAATCAATTAACTCAAAGATTTAACAAGAGTCAAAAAAAAAAGAAGTGACTGCTCACAAGAGAGGCTTCAAACAAGTCCAAGCATTACTATCGCATAATGTTCAATTTTCATCATATAAGAACACACCTAAGTGATCAAGTTGTTGTTGGAAAGAACATCCCTCAATTTTTACTTCCAATCTACACAAAACGGTGCTGATATACATGAATGCATCTCCATACTAACCAAATAACCTATATATTCATCAAAAATCCCGCCTTAGATACTAAATCCACCAAAATTAAAAATTGATAGCCTGATCTCCATCAAATCGGAATAATCCAAAATTTTGGTTCATATCCATGTATCCTCCTCAAGAGACAAAGAAGACTCCCTTTCTTATCAGCTTATCTCATAATGAGCCTCAAGCTGCATCCATGAAACTTATAAGCCATACATCAACGGGTCACCAAATACTAGAAGCACAATGACTTGAGCCTCACTATCTCAAATGAAACATTTTAGTGACATTGTTTTTTCAAACAAAATATATAAGAAAAACATATTATATTAAATTATATATGAAAAATCTTATCAATTGAGTTGCTCACAACCATATAAATTTATCATCCTTTATATAACATTTGAAGTAATCTTTAACAACAAAATTTTAAAAGCAAGGCTTACTTTATCTCTAATTTCAAAAAGTTAACATTTTAGAGAAAATTGAATAGATACTTGCGTCTCTATTTACAATTGAAACTTTCTTATATTCTACTTGCAAAAATCACCCATATTTTTCATCAAACTTGCAAGTTGTTCACTTTTCCATGATGTTGCACTCATTATTAGCAAGGGAATTTCACCCTAACTTCTATTAAAAGACATTTACATTTATCTTTCAAAAGTATGCATCCAATAATGATTCATTAAATGACAAGTACTCACAGTAATAATGAATAACCAAGAAAGTTGCATGTTCAACAATTCCCTAGAAATGTCCAAACTTTTCAACCGCATTACATTGTGAGATTCAGAGAGTGGCCTCCTTTGCATGTACGATTGGAACCAACCTATGTGCCTCACTTTTAGCAATAATACTCGTACTTTTTTTGAGAACGTAATACTCAATACTTTACATGGTGGCTCACTTATAAGCTTGTACAATATGCCAACAAAGGCTTGTGAACCGCAATACAAATGTTAGTCTAACAACCTAAGACTTCTTGTTCCATTTTCAACATTAAAACAAATAGAGGCTAAGACTTTGAGAATGTTTTTCCATTTTCAACATTCCGAATTAGAAGATATTAAATATCCTACTATAGCTCTAGACATCATATCAAAAACAAATAACATGATTCTCGAAAGAATTTCAACATGATCACATCAAACTGCGTCTTAGTCTAAATAAAACAAACCAACTGAAAATTACAAGTCATAAACGAAAATAAGCAAAGAAGGAAGTTCAACAAGTACAAATCTCATTTCCAACAATCTAAAAGAAGTTTTATTTGCATTATTCCAGGAAACCATTAATTGGATAGCATTGACTCATGCAATACAAATGGTGGCAGACAGGTAAAATGATTTGTTAAAAGGCTAAAGGGTGCAAATGCATACAAAATTTTAGTCAAAGAAAAAAAAAATGAAATTTTAACGCATTTATAGCAATACAAAAATATAGCCCATGTTTGGTTTGGGAGAATTAAGGGAAAGGAAGTGCATTTCCTAAGAAGTGTCACTTTGTTTGGTTTGATTTTTTCTCCCACTTCCGAGAAGTTGAAACCCCCAACAACCCCATATAGGGGAAGCGCACTTCCTTCAATCCCCCTAAGGAAGTGCACTACCAGTTCCAAAAGGGAAGGTGACAGAGCTACCCCAACGTACAATTTAAACCATAAAATTTAATTAATTAAAATACGTTTATTATATTTTATATTTTAAAAATATTGGGTAAAATAGAAATGCCTCTGGAGGTTTGATGTAATATGCACTTTAGTCCGTGTTTGCAAAATTATGCATTTTAGTCCCTGTGTTTTCAAAATTATGCCATTTTATTCCTCCAGCAAACTTTTTTCTAAACCATAGTTGAATTAATGTGAAAAAGACTAAAATGCCACTACAAAAAAATACACAAAAAGATACACAAAAAGAAATAAAACCAACACTTTACTTCCCACTTAAACTTTTTTAATATATAAATAATTATTTGATAAACTTTTTGTATTGGATTTACACATATTCTTATTAATTAATTAAAACTATTTTTTCTTTAAAAAAATCAAAACTAATTTTATTGTCGATCTACTTACTTTTATAGCCTTTAATGACATTTTGTGTGTTTTTTACAAATTACATAAAGGTGGAAATGGGAACACAAAGTAGGAATCTAATTAATTAATTTTTTATTTTTTTACTTTTTGTTGTATACATACACAAGAATTTTTTATATATTTATTCATTTCAAGGTAGAAATCAACATGGCCTTATTATTTTCATTGGCAAGCCTTTTTTTTATAAGATTGTCAAGCCGTTTTACTAAGCATTGATATATTATTATTAAATGATAAATATATTTTTATTTGGATTATTATAATTTGGCCCTCACAAATATTGACTTTACTAATTTAAAAAATATGAATGTTTTATAACACAAATAAATAATTATATACATATATACACATTTAAAGAGACTAATGTTGATTATTTTTAAAACACAATGGTCTTAAAAGATAGTTAGACAAGGGAGAATATGTAAAACCTCCAGGATATTACTGGCAAAACACATATGCCACATCATAATAATAATATCTTGACTTGAAACTAACACAAGGATGTCTTTGCTTGACAAGGAGTTAACTAGAGGGACCAAAATGCATATTCCTAAAAACACAAGGACTAAAGTGCATATTACATCAAAACTCAGGGGCATTTTTGTATTTTACCCTAAAATACTTAATTGACGATGATTTTTGTGCACACATTTTTTTTCAAATAATTCAAAATACAAAACTATTTCATGTTTTACATGCTTACTAATACTTTCACTTTTATTTTTTTTCAAGCATTTATTCTTTTGATTAGTTTAATTAATTGAAAATCAGTTATTAAATAGTTCACAACAAAAGCAATAACAACAAATCCTCAATTCTAAATTAGTTGGGATCAGCTACACGGATCAAACTCTTCCAATCTCTCAATTCAATGCCCTTGATGGTGTGTGTGCTTTCAAACTTCTTTAAATACTTTTAATCAATGCATCCTAATTTATCTTAGAGCTACCCCTAAGACATCCAAAAATCATTAAAAAGGAATGTTAGTCAATCACGCTAATTTATTCTTTGTTAAGTATCCAACTACTCTAGATCGAGAAGTACAAAGCTCAACCAAACAAACAAATATCAACTTCCTAAACTGCAAGGTTCAAAATTTTGACTTCGCTTATGATTTCGCTCATTTAAGATTTGGAATTAATTTGAAAAAGTCTTATTCATATTGGGAAATTTTGGTAAAACATCGACATTATATAGAAGTATAAATACCTTCATGTAAGAGCTAGAAAACATCTAAATTTCTCAAAATACATTAAAAAGTATGCTTCTATAATATTTCATATCTTCTATCTTTCTATACTTGATCTTAAATTTTAAGAATTTCAATTTTTTCAGAATTTTGGATATTATTTCTTCCTTCATTAGGCAATTTGTTAGAATCTACTTCTTATAAGTGAAATTGAGTTGTGATCTTGTTTCTTCTAACACATCATCATTCTTTAGAGTATCTTCTAAGCAAAATTGACATCAATTGCATCACATTTCTTACAACTAAGCATTAAAATTTTAAAATAATATCAACTTTCTCCAACTTCAATGGAAGTTTTGTAAAGTTTCATTTACATCTAAATCTTAATTCGGTACTTTAAAAAACCTAATTATACCGAGATCATAGATAACTAGTCTCCATGATAAAGACAGGAAAAATGTTGGCAATTTTTTCAAACATAAAACATTGACTTAAACAACAACATGAACGCATAAAGCCAGTTCAACTGCAGATTCTGGATAAAAAGAAAAATAGAAGCATAATGTCATCAAAGATAATAGAATAAGACCATAAGATAGTTCCAACTATACATGACACAGTCTAAAGGGAAAAATAACCTAGGCAGAATAAACAAAACAATGGTTATAGATCTAAACATGGGTGTATCCTTAAAACGAAAATAAATAAAAACATTAAGGGAAAAAAGAACAAAAAACAGAGAAAAAAAAAACAATTGTTACTTGTTGCACATCTATTGCAAACATAAAAAACATAAGATTTGGACTTGTAACCACTCACATTTGTTTCGTTCCAAAGAAGTACACCAGCACTTTTTTCCAATCGTGAGAGTATCCCCACTTCTCAGGTTCACTCACCTGCAGCATCCACAAATTTATTAGAAAAAGCGGGCACAGACACAATCAATAAGGAAGAAATCAATGGCCAAAACCATCATAAGTGAAAATGGGAGAAAGGACACATCTTTCTTCCTAATTCCATAAAGCAAAGAGAACTAAACTCATTAATTCTTGAAGTTCTTCGATTTTTGATCAAACAAGATACTTTTTTGCCCAAGAAAGGGTAGAATCCCATACATAACAAAATAAGAAAGCGATCAATGACCAAAACCCTGATATAAATGCATAAGCCCATGGCCTGGGCAGTCCCATCATGAGTGAAAATGGGAGAAAGGCCGCGCCTTTCTTGCTAATCCCAAAAGCAAATAGAACTAAACTCATAAATTCTGGAAGTACTTCGCTTTTCGATCGAATTCTTGGAGTAATTATATTCATCAATTAAGATACTAAATTGCCCAAAAAGGGCAGAATCGCATACATAACAAAATAACAAAGCCCTAATCTAACATTTCGATGATCAAAAGCGAACATGAAACTCAAAAACAACATGCAAACAAAAAGGAAACCTAAAACTTCATAAAAATCAGAGAGTCAAATCCCGATACAACAAAAAAACCCTAATTCCAGGGCCGGAACACCAAAAGGTCAAATCTTTCCCATCAAAACACCATACCGTAGCAGGCCACGCCGGGAACCCCTTGACCTTCGCCAGAACGAGATCCCCGACCTTCCACTGCCGCCTCGCCGCTGCGGCCGCTGCCGCCGCCGAAGACTTACCGGCGCCTCTCTTCCTACTCGGCGCCATCGACACCACAACAGATACAGAACCCCCAATTCAACTCATACAATTCAAGAACCCAAGCAAAGCAATTTCCGACTCGCCGAGAGAGCGAGCGCTCGTCAACAATCGATCAAATTGAACCCAGCGAACAATCGCGATGGGCTCCGCAGGCATTGAATCGAAGATCTGCAGCGATTGCAGAGACAGAACGATCGAAGAGAACGAAAAGATCGGACTTTTGAGGGTTCGAGGGAGCGAGCGAGCCCTAGCAGAGTTGGGCGTCTTGTGTTGTGTTGTGTTCACATGAGCGAGAGAGAGAGAGAGAGAGAGAGAGAGCGAGAGAGACAGATAGACACACAGACAGAGTCTAGAATATACGGATATGCATGTTAAGGGGGGGTGCGGGCTAAAGTGCGCCGAGGGGCGTAGGGAAGAGAGCCCACGCAATGTGACTTGTCGTGACGTTGAGGGTCCTGTGTGTCCTCTCGCTCTCTCTCTCTCTCTCTGGTGCACCTTTATTTCAGGCCACTTGGCACGGCGTTTCCTAGCCCGTTGGTCCACCATTTGGCTTGTCGGTTCGGTCCACGCTGAACCAACCGTCCGTCATCCGGTCCAACATTCATATTGAATACCTATTTTTGTTATAATTAATAATAACAATATTGTTTTTGCACAAAAAAAAATAATAATAACAATATTGTTTCTGAGTCGACTTCTCACTCCCGTTTTGTGTTCTTCAACTATAAAGAGCTAGGCTCCTTCTCTCTAAAATCTTAAAATTATTTTTTTTTAATTCGCTTTTGTAATTTTTATTCTTTAACTACCGCCGATCCGATTTGTAGAGATTGGTCCATCCTTGTTGCAGTGTATCTTCATCAACAGTGTTGCGTAGATTTTTGCGGCACGCTAGATTGATTTATCTATAGTTTTTACTTTATAGTTAGTTTTTTTCCCTAGTCGAAAGTCTTTGATTTGTCTTCTCTTTATTAAGAAGTTTTTTTGTCTTCTCCTTGTTTGGGAAAATTTATTATTCGTTTTGTGGTTTTAGTACTTTTGTGTATTATCATGAGTTTTAACGTTATAAAGAGCAGTCCCTAATTGTCAAACTGTTTCAATTTCAAAAAAAAATCAAAGTAATGGCAATTTGTTTGCACAAATAGGATTATTGAATCAATGTACTTAATTATATATCTGGCATTGTATTAAGCCATGAATGATTAATGAAATTTCGATTTCTCTTCAAAAAAATAACAATATCGTTTATGTATTATTTTTGTCACACAAACTTTTATCAACAACAAAAGATTATGTGCATGTAGCCGAATCATTACTGGTGAGATGACAGAGGTGTCACTTACTAAAAGGTAAGATTTACGGAGGTCGTGAGTTCAACTTCCACTTAAGTTAAGAGCATCTCCAATGAAATGTGAATTGGATGTCAATGTGTGCCACTTAAAACTAAATAGACATTGGAGTTAAAACAATCTCTTCAATGGAATGTGCATTTTTAATGTCGAGCTGACATGGATAGATAGTCTATTTTGAAAGTCACTTCTTGACATTCAAATTGACGTTCTCGTGGGATAATCAGTCTTTTTCAATTATTTATTTATTTTATTTAGATTTTTATTTTACATCTTAATTAATAAAATTACAAAAATAAATGTCATCTCATCAATTGAGCCACAAATCCACATTTACTATTGGAGATGCTCTGAAAAATGAAAATTATATGCATGCATATATTAACACATGTAATATATAATAATAAGTATACTTATATGTATTTCAAATTTTGAACAAGTAATTTAAAAAAAAGTGTAAAACAAAAAATATTGTTTCAATAAATAAATAAATATATATATAGTTAATTAATTGTTATTTTTTTGATAAATGCGACTCCAACACAAGTCCAACCTTAGGCCTCCTCTAACATTGTCTTTTAGCAAGCGATATGTTGAAAAAAATAAATAAATAAACAGGGATTAGCAATGACCCCTAAAGCATAGGTGTCAGGGCCAGCACCACTATCTAACTAATTTATGTCATTAGACAGAAAGTCGCGTTGGCCATTTTAAACCAGCGTCGGGGCCAGTGCCACTGCAGAAAGTCATGACTTTTGGTGTGTTTATTTGTCTTTTTTTTCCATTTTTTGGAACCAAAAGTAGTGTTTTTTCATAAAGATTCGATAGAATCAAGGATCCTTAGGTGGATGTGTGGTAAAACTCGAAAAGATAGAATTAGAAATACATAAATTCAAAGACAAGTAGGAGTAGCACCGATTGACACAAAGATTAAAGAAGGGCAGTTGTGATGATTTGGTCACTTGCAAAGACGGTGATGTGTTTGAATTCACCGTTAGTAGTTTGTTATGATCCATGTGTGCTGTGTGCCTTGGGACATCCTAATTGACGAAGTATGATCTAGTTTGTTATGCCTCGTGATACATTTGACAGGTTTCATCGGTATTATTGCACACGTACTTGGTTCCATTGTGGTTATCTGTGCTCATCTTGTTATGATTGTTAACTACACGTGCGTTGATTTACAGTTGTCAGTTGTTACCACATGTTTAGTTAACTTATTGGTTGGCTTCTATTATTATATGCTCAATGGTTACTTTGAGAGTTTACTCACTGGACTCGTTATTTATATATGTTGGGAGGCTGAGTGCATATCCGAGTACGAGCAGAGGCAGTGAGAAATTGGACGACTACCTCTAATTGTCTACATTCCAGAACCTACTCGTACGTGCTTAGAATATACTCTAAAGAAAAGTATCGAATTAAGGTTTAGATGTAAATTACTTTTTTGGGTTATTGGAGATTTTTGAGACATTTGTACTTGTATGAAATTACTTTTGTCACCTTATATACAATGTACATTATATCGAATTTTCCACACTAGGATGATGCTCTATCATAACATGAATTTTATATTTGTTTCATGTTATTCATGTCTATTAAGTCTTCTATTAAATTATTGAACAAAAATGATAAAAATCCTAATAAATGATGAATAATTGAATAACTTTATATAAGAAATGATTAGTTAGCACGAGATTCAATGTATGTGACGTGGTATGGATGTCAATGGCGTATGGGACTTAGTAGGTAGATGACATGATAAGTGTTGTGGGGCCGTGGCGCATGACGCAAGGGGCCTCGTGATTTGCAGTCGTCATAGGTGATACCAAAGCAAGGTCGATATGGGGACAAAATGTAGTTTATTATTTAACTTGATACTGACATCGCAATTGCTATAAGAGCGCAGTTGATGGAACCTCGGAGAACAATAATGAAATAGCATAAGACTTAACAAACAAACCGTAGATGTGGAAACTCGATATACTTGCCCTAGAACTCTAGTTGGGAAGTGACTGTGAGGCGGGTAGTGTTAGGGTTATATACGTGTTATGTTTTAATTTTATATTACAAACGGTAGGGGTGGTAAATAAACGGGTACGAACGGGAACGAGTACAAACACCTTCTCTTAATAACAACTAAAAGAAGTGTCTGGACCCATACCCGTTTCTAAAGTGGACATCTTTTTTTGTTCGGTCCCATATTCTTATAAAACATATGAAACCCATTTTTTGTCCGGGCCCGTTTTGAACTGCCACAAAAAAAAAATCAATGCATCCACTCAACCTTGTTTGGAAATGAAGATCAATGACAAAAAAGGAGATCAAAACAAATGTTCAAAAAAAGAGATGAGAAGTGAAGCACACAAGTGACACTGATCAAGATATCAAAAAAATATAACAGAAGCACAGGAAAAATATCTGATTAAGTCATCAAGTGACACCTTGACAAAAAAAAGTCATCAAGTGACACCGATCATGTAACGGCCCAAATTTAATTTGTCATTATTTATGACATCATTACAAACGTGGACGACAGCTCGGACACTCGGGGACCCCACAGCTAGCTCAAAGCACACCCGGATTAGGTGTACAGTCCATTTTTGTGTGCTATTGATTTGTTTTGTGAAGTTTATGTTCAATTTAGTTAAATTACATCGCAAAATATGTGTTTATATTGTTTATTATTGAGCGAGAATGCGTGACAAGTATTTGCCTCATATAGCGCGAAAACGCGGGTACCAGATAGGCGAATGACTAATACACTAGGCCAGAGGATTATGCACACATAATAAATAATAAAATGCGTTAAATAATTAATATAAATCGTCGTTTAGATTAGGGATGCAAATGGGCAGGGTAGGGGATGGGGACCTCTTTCCCATACTCGTTACCCACTAAAAAATTTATCACACATACCCATACTCATATCCATCTAGGGATGAATTCTTGTATCCATCCCCGTACCCATCAAATCCCCGTGGGTAAAATATTTTACCCATTTCATTTCCCATTGGGGATCCCGTAGAGATTTTCATGGAGATTTTTGCGGGGATAGAGAATCCCTATAGGGAAAATATTTATCAATCCCACTTAATTTTTCTCAGAAAAAGAATTTTAAAAATTAAGGAATAAAAAATATATACATAACAACACAATTGTTAAAATTCCAACAAAAATAAAGTATAACATATCATCCAATTAAAGTTCTAAGTTCTAAGTGTTAACAATTCAAAATCTAATTATAGATTTTTGTCATGTGTATAATGAATGTTTCGGGTGGAAACAATGTAATATTATATTATATTTATATATAAATATCATATGGTGTATAAATAAAAAATATCATATGGTGTATAATTGATATATGGGGATCCCTATGGGTAATCTTCATGGGTATCCCTATTGGATATCAGGATCCCTGTGGGGATTACCCATAGGTAATAACCATGAGGATTCTCGTAGGTATATTTTATCACCTATCCCTGTATCCATACTCGTGTAGGTATGAGATTTTGTACTCATCCCCACCTCCACACCCATTTAAAATCCACATACCTGTACCATTAGGGTAAATCCCCGTCACCCATGGGTATCACCCTATCCATTTGCATCCCTAGTTTATATGTTAGTGACGTGAGCGTACGCGATTGACACGCGACATAGTGCGGAACCGGGTACCGGAATACTAGAGGATTAGTTTGTTTGTGTTGAGAAAGAATGAGGATAAGGGCAAGTCACCCAAGTTTGTTGCATTTTTTATGACTTGTTGACCTCATTAGGGCCTTTGGATCAAGTCTAGGGATGCATCAACACACTAGTTAACTATTTTCATATAAATATCCAATTTTTCTCTATTCTACCACCTTTTCTCTCTCATCACTCTCACTTGGACAAAATTGGGAAGAAGTGGTAGGGTTATGCTGATTTTTAGAACTCATTTGGAGTAGCAATCGACGTCCAATTGACTAACGAGGTTAGAACTGAACTCTTGTAACGGCCCAAATTTTATTAAGGCCGTTATTTATGTATTTTCAGACATGGACGCCAGCTCAGGTCCACGGAGACGCCACGGACCGGCGAAGATACGCCTGGTTGGGCGGAAAGTATTATTTTTGATTGATTGTTTGACTAACTGTGATGATAATGACTAGACTATGACTCATTACATCGCAGGTGTGCTTTAATATTGTTTAGATCGGGTGAGATTTAGTGTCGGGTATTCGCCTAAAGATGCGTGCGGACGCGAGAACCGGAAGGGCGAGCGACGGAAACACTAGGCCGGGAATGCGTTTAGTTCGATAAAAATAAAATAAATTTGACAAAAATAGTAAATTGGTGGGCGCCTAGTGACACGCGGGGTCGTGGTCGACACGCGTGGGTGGTAGTGTAGTGTGCACGCCCGAGTACGCTCGTCGGCGCGCACGACGAAATTGTAGGCGCGAAAATATAGGCGAATATATATTTATATATATATATATATATATATATATGTAATTTAATATATATATAAAATATATATTAAAATCAGAAAATAAATAATTAATTGTGAAATGACCAAAAAGGGTATGTGATTGTGAATGGTGTGGATAAGAATGCAAGGGCATTTTGGTCATTTCACTCCAAAAATGTGGATAAACACCACCGACACCACCATTTTCCACATTTTGATCGACCGAGGAAGAAAAAGGAGAAGAGAAATCGAGGGAAAGAGGAGAGATTGAACTCATGACGTCGAGGTATGGTTGTTCGCTTGTTGTTGTTGTTGTGTTGATGTTGTTGTATGTGTTGGTGTGATGTACGGTGGAGGGGGCTCGGACGAACTGCCATGGCAGTTCGTCCGAGGATGTATATGGCATGGGAGATGTCTCCCATGCCAATAGAAGATGAGGGGTTGGGGTTGAGAGCCAACCCCAACCAACCGAGAAAAAAAAAAAAAAAAAAAAAAAAAATTCTCCATCGAACCAGAGAGCTCTGGTTCGATGGAGAAAGAAGGGGCACACGTGCGGGTCGCATGTGTGCCCCCTCTCCATGGGCCGGGTCGGGCCGACCCGACCCCCTGACCCAAACGGGTCGGGCGGGCCGCCCCAGACACTGACGGCCGGTTGGGCGAACCGGTCCGGTTCGGACCGGCTCCGCCCAACCCCCGATAAAAAAAAAAAAAAAAAAAAAAGTTTAAAATTAAATAAATTCTGAAAAATATGGAAAAAATAGCTAAAAATTATGAAAAAAATCAGAAAAATCCAGAAAAATACGAGAAATTAGAAAAAGAGTTGAAAAGTGAGTTTCGAGACTTTTCGGGCGGTTAGCACCCCGATGTAACTCGAAAAACGTGCTACAACTAAAAATTATAATAAAATTCTAATTTTTATTGTCACGATATAAAATCAATTAGTTTGATACTAAATCATATAAAATGACTTATTAGTCAGGTGTCGGGTGCGCATCTCGAGGCGAGAGTGGGATCATATCGGGACAAATATCGAGTAATTGGAGTGCGATTGAGCTAAGTAAAACCCTTAAGAAACACACTCGAGTGTTTATTTATTTAATTTCATTTGATTCCAGCTATTATTGTTTATCGTTGTTTACTCTATTTCCATGTTCATACATATGTTGCACGGTTGGTTTTGTCATTCACCACCGGATCTTCTGGTTTACTCTGTGATGTGTGGGCGGACTTGGGTAGGCTGGACAATAGGGACGAATAAGGGTTCGAACCGGTGAGGGGGTTGGAGAAGCCACCGGGGGGAATGCCGATGTCTGGATTAGGGTTCAGTCCTACTACACGGCACACATCCATTATTGGTGTTTATCGATGTTATGTATGCATGCGTCTTAATTACGATTGCTGTTTTATCTTTGCGCATGTTTATTTAACAGTTTATTGGCTTCCATTATTATAAATGCTGGTTTGTGTACTTCTGGGTTTTACTCACTGGACTCGTCATCTACTTCTTGTGATGATTGAGTGCATGATCTACTACGACTAGGGGCAAGGAGACTCTCGCAGACTACTTGTGACCTTGTCACCGATGGAGTTTGACTTGTATGTTTTTATTTTGCTGTATTGACTTATTTTTGGGTTTATGGGGACTGTTTGAGATACCAGTACATGTATGTATCACATTTTGTTATGTTATATACAGTGTACTTTATCGGGTTTTCCACATAGGATTAATGCTCTCTAAT
Organism: Stephania japonica; assembly: GCA_039657345.1. NCBI lineage: Eukaryota > Viridiplantae > Streptophyta > Magnoliopsida > Ranunculales > Menispermaceae > Stephania > Stephania japonica. The sequence continues at coordinate 9,800,657 of CM077558.1, read as the reverse complement.
TTGAGGAATTTTCATATTTTAAAGCTTCCGCTGTTTACAAATATTAAAATGTTAATTACTGACTAACTTAGGCTAAATTAATTGATAATGATGCTTAGTTGGGCGTGGGACACAGCTATCAGTTACGTGGCTAGTTGTGGGCCCGCGTGGCCTCCCGTGGCGGACCAATGTGGAAATTGGGCCGCCACAACTCTTCTCTTAATTCTCTATCTATCGAGTGTATTTTCTTGTGTTTTAACATGGGTTTAGGGGACAAGGATTGAGCACACAAGTTTGTAGGGTGTTCCTATGGTTTCAGAAGTTGAATTAAAGCAAATATGGATGTAGGGTGTTGCTATGGTTTCAGAAGTTGAATTAAAGCAAATATGGATGGTTTATTAATGTTGAGGTTGTTGTTGTTTTGGTTTTAACAGGATTTTCGGGTTTTTGTCGAGATATCTCAGGCTTTTCATCTTGGACGGGTTGTGTTAGGGGTTTTTGATTTCTTATGGTTGGTTGGATGTTTCAAGAGTGGTTGGGACGAGTTCAGACTGTGATGACGAGTTGGGAGGTCCAAGAACTCTAGGAACATGTTCCTGGTTGAGACGTCGCCAGGGACGCCATGGATGTTAATTCCCATGTCGTCCAGACTAGGGAGGCACCCCACCCCACAGTTTAAGTCACCCCATGGGGGTGGAAGCGTGACGGCGTGAGTCACAACGCCAGTACCTTTGTCCACTATTCTTGACTCTGTAAGCATTTGCTCACGGCAGCGCCACTCACGAAGTCCAAAACAGCAAATGGAAATAAAAAATTTAGAAACAATTAGCATATTAGTGGTTCACCTAGTGGTTTATACAACTCATATGAAGGTTTAATGGGTGGATTTGAAGTTGATTTGTATGGAATGGGGATCTCCATGAATTGGGATTTGATTAGGTTTGTCGGAAATTTAGTTTTAAGACTTTTGATGAGTGGTTAGGATGCAGTTCGAGTCATGCATTGGCGTTAGTTGACTAGTGGAGTTCGGTTTGAGGTGCGTAGTATCCCAATTGCAATTTACTTTGAGTATTTATTGCTTGGTTTATTGAATTCACGTCCTGTTATTCAATTAATCTCATTTCTGATATTTATTTATGGTCAGTTGAGTTTACTCCCACCGGGTTATTCTATTGTGTTGGCATGTGGCACACTAGATCATAACATGTGTTTTAGGGGTATATCGGTGGATTGTCAACCCGACTGCTATTTTTCTTTTACACATGTCGGTTCGTCGTGGTCTACGCTAGCCACCGAGCGAACTCAGGGATTTCGCCTATATCCAACAAGTAGAACGATCTGCTCCGTATCCTCAGATTATATCGCCTAATTGTGGAGCCATTTCCTTGCTAGACTATGGATCTGCACTTCGTCAAACACAAGAATGACGAGCCCAGGTAAGTAACACCAATCAGGACATAAATACATCATTTTGAAATAAATAAATCACTAGTCCCTTGTGTCGATAGAAAGAAAGGATAGAGAATGCATGAATAAATAAGACTATAAATAAATAAATTGAGCAATCGAAAATGTGTATCCCAAAAACAATCAAAAGGTGCAAGTAGTCCCGACCAAAGGTCGTTGAGTCAAGGTAAACAGCTACTAACTCAGAGTTCAGGACGCGGTATACTAATGTCGTCCTAAAGTCCACCCGGATGTGATTCCCTAGTAGTCCAAATAAGAACATTCACCCTGTATAGAACCAAAAACAGTATCGTGCATCCCAAGTTCATGGCTCTGACATTTTACCTCATATAACCCGTCCTACCAAAGGATTACGTTGACTCACTTGCCTCGGACAACTCAAAGGAATGAAATTTCCAAAAAAAATAGGAATAGAGCAATAACAATAACAATTTAAAGCTCAATAAATAGCTGTAAAATTCATCACATGTTTACTTACCTGTATCCAAGCTATCACGCACTCACAAAAACTCAGACTCGCCTCTTACGAATCCCCTGGTGACCCGGCAATCACTATTAATCATGATAATTAATTAAATTACAATTCCTCATTAATTACTTCCTAATTTATCCAATTTCCTATAATGATTTCAATAGTGTAACTGGGTTAATTTTCGGGGTATTGAGTCGTATTGAGACCAAGTTAGATACCCGAAAGATCCCCAAAATTTTTCATTGTGAACAGTGTCACGCAGCGGTTGCGCCATAGGGTTAAACTCTTGTGGCGTCACTTAAAACGTGAACAATACCCATCCTCTCTGCCTCAGACGCCGCGAATGGCGCCTTTATGCCCACGGCGTCCCTCGTGGCATAAGTTCCTACACGCACTGTTGGGGTTTCCCGAAACCCCGGCTCACTTCGTCGTGTTTTGAGTTTATCCCAAACTCTTAGGGACTATCGTTACTACCACAAACCACCTTCGATTTGGGTCAAAACCTCGATAAAACCCTCGATTCTGAAAACTGTTCAAAAAATCCAAAAACTCCTTAAAAATTCTACAACTTCTCTAATCACCAAAACCATTACCAAAACACCAAAATCTCATTCCATTCACTTCAAATCCATCAAAATTACACATTAAAACGAAATTCTAAAATCATCATCCAAATTCATCGTGAAGAAAACATTCAAAATTGGCGTCAAAACATAGATATACACGTGGGGAGTCGGGATCTTACCTTAAAATTCTAATTCAGTCGATCCCTTGGCGCAAATTCACGTCGAAAACACCAAAAGTCCCACCCCATACGTTTCTTGTTTGATCAATAAGATAGGAAAGAAAATGAGGAGAGAGAAAAGTTGACAACTTCCCCTTTTATACACCCCCTTCATCTCACCCCCATACGAATCTCGAGGCACATCACATGGCCATCACTTAATCCATCTAACCATTTTGACACAACATGATGACTTCGATGGGTAACTCTCACTCACAACTTAGCCATTTCTCGCATAATACTCGCGTTCCCGGACCCGTTCTACTCCACGACTCGCTCGTCACATATTCTCGGACGTATTAACGTATCGAACACGATATACAACCTTTAGTTTTTTTGTTTATTTTGTATTTAATCAGTATTTTTAATTCATTAAATCCTTCAGATTGCTAATTATCCGACAATTGTTCGCTTGAAACACGTTATTCACGTTCTTATCGAGCCGAACTTGTTTTTAGTACATTGAAATTTACATTCGGGCAGTAAAATGTAATACAAAACACCGAACAAAAATAACATACTTCGGCGTTGACGACCGAGAATTGGATAATTGTATCACGGCAAGGGTCCACGTAAGCCCTAAATTAACACATAACACAAGTTAAATTTTAGGGTCGTTACAGCAGACCCTAGTATGAGCAGGAGGAAGAGCAAGCTTGAGGACTCTTTTGATCGACTTCTTCACCTGACTCATATGTTTGTTTACTTTTCTTCATTTTAAGTTAGGATGGGATATGAGTAACACTTTGACATGTATATGAAATACTTTGAGGAAATTTTGACATTTTGAGACATTTGGATCTTTGTATATATTGATGGCACTTTAGTTGGGTTTCCACACTAGGAAAATGCTCTATCACGTGATGTATCACTTTATATTTGATGATATCATGATTTTAAGTCTTTCGCTGGGAATTATATGATAATAAACAAATTAAAATGAATCTACTAGCTAACTTGATAATATATTAAGGAAAATAACATATAAGTTAGCAGCATTTAGGTTTAGTAATGGTACGTAATGTCCGTGGGACAAAGCTAGGCCGAGTTAAGGCAGGGTTGTGGGCCCGCAGTGCATGACGTGGCGGCCGCGAATTTTGCGGCCAATACATTTGGTATCAGCGCCCAAGTTTATGGAACCTAGGGCTTTGAAGAAGTTAAACAAGAGCATAAAATCTACTAAACTTAAGATGTGGAAAGCTGAAGTGATTGCATAGAACACTAGTTGGGAAGTGATGTGAGGTGGGTAGTTTCAGGGTTATATATACATGTTATGTTTTTATTGTGAAATACATATATGGTTTACGTATATACTGAGGTAAATCCGATGCACATTTTGCGGTTTAGTTTGAGATGGAGTGATAGTCTCCAGCTACTACCCCGCTGACAACTCACCTGGAGGTCGGTGAGATGAGTAACCCCACTCGAGAGATGTTAACATTGTAGTATTTATCTCAGAGGGTCGCGGAGCACCATGTAGTACATCAGTCGCAGATGGCAGAGATACTAGAGTATATTCGGGGCCAGAGAGTGGCGACAACTGCACCAACGACTCTCCAATTACTGTCTGAAAGGAGAGGTGGATGTCTAGTTGATGGCATACATTGATACACATCCATAGCCGTCGACTTTGGTTGAGTTTTGACAGTTGTTACTTGACGAGTACATCCCGATGGAGGTCTAGTTGAGATTCAGGGAGGAGTTTCTAGTCTTGAGACAGGGTACCATGTCAGTACTTAAATATATGGATAGGTTCATATACTTGCTGAAGTACACTATGGATGTGGCAGGCACTGAGAGAATCAATATCTATTATTTTGTCAAAGGTTTGGATGAGAGGATTGCGAGCATCATTTTGTCGAGTGGAACCCAGGCTATGTAAAAGATATTTGATTGAGCCTTAGCACATGAAACCTATCTACTGTAGAGATCTACTAGTCACCTGAGACGTCAGGATCTCAGCCTCAGCCTAGTCAGAGTTCTCGGCCTGAAGAGAGATCGAAGATACAGCGAGGTCGGTATGGTCGAGAGGGGCAAAGTCAGCGTGGTCATCGAGGCAATTGGTAGTCTGATCAGGGTCATTGAGGTGCTAGGGATCGACGTGATGATCGACCGAGGTACGATGACCGGTAGGTGGTCTACATTACTGCACCTGTGCCTATTGAGCAGCCTAGCAATAGTTCAACAGGCTATGGACTAGGTTGGCCGTGACAGGGGACAGAAGAGTCAGGTTCAGGGCCGATGACAAGTTCAGGTACAGGCGATTGCTCAAATAGGGTGGCCGGAGAAATGTCGTTGCTTCAAATGCCATTAGATTGGGCATTTGAAGGCCGATTGTCCGACAATATCATCACCACCATCACTAATGATTGAGCAGGCCAGAGATAAGGCCCATGATGTTACAAATGTTGTTGCTCAGCCGTATCAGGAGGCAACTCGACAGTTGGTTGAGGGTACGTTAGTTATTTGTAGTACTTTGATGCATGTCATGTTTGAATCCTGCAACACTTTGTCTTTTATTGCGAGATGCATCGTAGAACAGTTAGGGTTACAGACACAGTCCTTAGACGCACACCTTATTCTCAGTACGGATACTAGAGATAAGATATACCCTAACCTGATATGCATAGATTGTATAGTAGAGGTCATGAGACACCAGTTATCGGTGGACTTACGAGTTTTGGAATACTTAGAGTTTGACACCTTACTGGGTATGGATTGGCTGTTAGCATATCATGCACATATAGATTGCTTCAATAAGACTGTGACATTTGATATTGAGAGTATTCCAGAGTTTTTATTTGTCGAATTCACGACAAGTCTACTAATTACTAGAGGTCGTTTAGCGATAGCTCAGGAGATGGAAGCATTCATGGCGGCGATGGAGCCGAAACCGAGGACAGTGATATGTGTTGAGGATGTCCCAATTATTTGTGAGTTTTTTGAGGTTTCCCTGATGATTTGTCAGGTTTACCGCCACCTCGAGCAGTTAAGTTCATTATCGAGCTGACACCGAGGACACAACCGATTTACAGTCAACTATACATGATGTCAACATTCGAGCATGAGGAGTTGAAGGCCCAGTTAAATGAGTTGTTACAAGAGGGTTTTATTCACCCTATTATGTCTCATTTGGGCACTCCAATCCTTTTGTTTAGAAAAAGGGGTACTATGCGGATATGCGTGGATTACAGGAAGTTGAATCAAGTGACGATTAAGAATCGTAACCCACTTCCCAGGATCGATGATTTGTTCGATCACTTGGCATGAGCCAAATTCTTCTTGAAGATTGATTTACGCTTAGGCTATCATCAGATGAAGATTCGAGAGAGTCACATTGAGAAGACGACCTTTACCACGAGATACGACTTATTCGAGTTTACAGTCATGTCGTTTGGGCTGACTAATGCACCGACGATCTTCATGGATTTGATGCATAGAGTTCTGATACCGTTTTTAGATCGATATGTAAAAGTGTTTGTCGAAGACATCCTGATATACAACAAGACTCGCGTGGAGCATAAGAGTCATCTCTAGGAGGTTATATTGACACTAAGAGAGCATAGGTTATATGTCAAGTTCAGTAAGTGTGATTTATGATTGAGTAAGGTGAAGTTTCTCGGATACATCATCAGCAGTCAGGGTATATCTGTTGAAGTTGACAAGATTTCAATGATCATTGACTAGAGGACACCTGAGTCTGTTTCTTACATTCGCAATTTCTTGGGACTGGTAGGCTATTATCGGTAGTTCATGCAGTATTTCTCTTCTATTGCAGTGCTAATGATGAGGTTAACTAAAAAAGATGTCAGGTTTGAGGGGACTGAGGAAAATGATGACGCATTTTGGGAGTTGAAGAGGAAGCTGACTTTCGCGTCAGTTCTAGCATTGCCTGAGGCAGAGAAAGGTTTCTCAATCTATACTGATGCTTTCGGCACTTGGTTGGGATGCGTGTTGATGCAGGATGGACACCCAGTTGCATACTTATCTTGGCGATTGAGTCCCCACAAGAGGAACTATCCAATGCACGGTTTGGAGCTTGCTCTAGTCGTGTTTGTACTGAAGGCCTAGAGAGAGGTTTCTCAGTATCTACGAAGAATGGTTCGTACTGTTCACAAGAGTTTGAGGTATCTATTCAATTAGAGAGATCTGAACATGCGACAAAGGAAATGGCTCGAGTTATTGAAGGACTATGACTTCGTCATTGGGTACCACTCTGGTAAGGTGAATGTTGTAGCTAATGCATTAAGCCGAAGCGGCATTGAGAGTCAGATTATGCTACGACATATAACACATGAACATGAATTTCTTGAGGCAGCGTCAGTGATGTGTTTGAATGAGGCTTTGTTGAGCTGCAGATTTGTTGTCAAACACGGGTTCCTACTGTATTTCTGGAACGGGTTGCTGAATGTCAATGGGTTGACGAACTTTTTGCTCGCTTCAGTTGTCTGGTTTAGGATTTGGGTTGAACAAATTGGTCTGGTTCATCAAATGGGTGCTTAAGACACATGGGCAAGTTATGGATACTTGGGGTATAAGAGCTATGGAAAACATTCTAGAGGACGCACACCGTTCGCGGTATACAGTTCATCCTGGCAGGACCAAGATGCATAACGACTTGCGACGTTTGTTTTAGTGGCCAGGGTTGAAGGCTGACATGGGTTCATACGTTTAGGGTTGTCATAGTTGCCAACAGGTAAAAGTTGAGCACAAAGACCAGCAAGATTACTTCAGCCTCTGCCCATTCCATAGTGTAAGTGGGAACATGTTACAATAAATTTCGTTAGTAGACTACCACAGACTACGAGGCAACATGACACAGTTTGGGTAATGATTGATAGATGACGAAGTCGACGCATTTCATCCCTATCTCTATGAAGTACTCATTTCCTCAGCTAAGCATTATCTTCGAACGAGATATCATCAGATTTTACGGAGTACCGATATCTATTGTGTCCGATAGGAATCCTAAGTTGACATTGAAATTTTGGGAGAGTATGCAGTAGCAGTTCGACACTAGGCTTCAGTTCAGTACGACGTATCATCCCAGACGGATGGTCAATCGGAGTGGTTAATTAAGATATTAGAGGATATGCTCATGGACCCCGTAGTTAGGTCGGAGCACGCTCGGATTAGGTATAAAGTCTATTTTTGTGTGCTACTGATTTGTTTTATGATGTTTATGTTCAATTTAGTTAAATTACATCGCAATATGTGTGTGTTTATATGGTTTATTATCGAACAAGATAACGTGACGAGTATTCGCCTCGTGTAGCGTGTAGATGCGGGTACCGGGTATGCAAATGACTAATACACTAGGCCGGGGGATTATACACACATAATAAATAATAAAATGTGTTAAATAATTAACATAAAACGTCGTTCAGAAGTTAGTGACGCGAGTGTACACGACTGGCACACGGCAAAGTGTGGGAATAGGTACCAGAATGCCCGAAGATTGGTTTGTTTATGTTGAGAAAGAATGAGGATAAGGGCAAGTCACCTAATTAAGTTGCATTTTTGATGACTTGTTTACCTCATTTGGGCCCTTGGATCAAGTTTAAGGATGCATCAACACACTAGATGACAATTTTCACATAAATATCCAATTTTTCTCTCATCTACCACATTTTCTCTCTCCTCACTTTCACTTGGACAAAAATTGGGAAGAAGAGGTAAGGTTTTGCTGATTTTTGGAGCTCATTTGGAGTAGCAATTTACGACCAATTGACTAATGAGGATAGATCCAAACTTTTCACTTCGTTCTCTATCTATCTGGTGTATTTTCTTGTGCTTTAACGTACTTTTTGGGGACGAGGATTGAGCGCACTCGTTTGTAGGGTTTTGTTATGGTTTCAAGAGTTGAATTGAAGCAAGTATGTATGATTTGTTAATGTTGAGGTTGTTGTTTTGGTTTTGATTGGATTTTCGAGTTTTTGTTGAGAAATCTTGGGATTTTCATGTCGAACTGGTTTTGTCGTGGGTTTTTGATTTCTCATTGTTGTTTGGATGTTTCAAGAGAGGTTGGGGCGAGTTCGGACAATAACGACGAGCTAAGAGGTCTGAGAACCCTAGGAACACGTTCCTGGTTGAGACGTCGCTAGGAACGCCGTGGGTATTAAATCCCATGGCGTCCAGACTAAGGAGATACCCAACCCTACGCTTCTAGTCATGCCGTGGGGGTGGAAGTGTGACAGCGTGAGTCACGACACAAAGACCTTTGTCCATTATTCTTGACGCCGTGAGCATTTGCTCACCACGGCGCTACTCACGGTGTGCAGAACAGTAAATTGAAATAAAAATTTTAAAAATGATTGGCCTATTGGGGTTTCACCTAAGGGTTTATACAGCTCATATGAAGGTTTAACGGGTGGATTTAAAGTTGATTTGCATGGAATGGGGATTTCCAAGGTTTGGTATTTGATTAGGTTTATCAGAAATCAGGTATTAGGTTTATTGACGGGTAGTTGGGACACAGTTGGAGGCATTCATTGGCGTTAGCAGACTAGTGGTGCGCAGTTTGAGATGTGTACTATCCCAATTGAAATTCACTTTAAGTATTTACTATTTGGTTTATTGAATTCATGTCTTGTTATTCAATTAATCTCATTTTCGGTATTTATTTATGGTCGGTTGAGTTTACTCCCGCTGGGTTATTCTATTGTGTTGGCATATGGCACACTTGACCATAGCTTGTGTTTTAGAGGTATATCGATGGATTGTCGACCTGACTGTTATTTTTTCCTATGCACATGTCGGTGTGTCATGGTCTACGCCGACCACCAAGCAGACTCAGGGATTTCAGTCATTTCGAGTTTACTCACTAGCGATGCCTAGGTGATAGTCTGAAGTATGGTGCTAGTTTGGCCTAGATCTTACACGCACTTTGATTCACTATTATTTGATATTCAAGCAAGGGTCCTTCCAAGTTGCCTGATTCTTTTCTTCCGCATGTTTATTTAAGTAGTATTTTAAATTCTAGCATTTATTTATATTATTTACTCGGTGAGGTTCATTGGGATTACTTATTTTGGACTCGTCATTTGTTTTGTTGTGATGATGGAGTGTAGACCCAAGTATGAGCAGGGGGAAGGACAAGCTTGAAGACTTCTTTTGATCGACTTATGTGTCTGACTCCTATGTTTGTTTTCTTTTCTTCGTTTTATGTAAGGATGGGACATGAGTGACACTTTGACATGTATATGACATACTTTAAGGAAATTTTAATATTTTGATACATGTTGATCTTTGTATATATATTGATGGCATTTTGGTTTGGTTTCCACACTAGGAAAATGCTCTATCACGTGATGTATTGTTTTATATTTGATGATATCATGATTTTAAGTCTTCCGCTTAGAATTAAATGATAATAAAAAGATGAAAATGAGTCCACTAGCTAATCTGATAATATATAAAGGAAAATAACATATAAGTTAGCGATATTTGGGTTAATTGATGGTACTCTGTGCGCGTAGGACACAGCTAGGCAGAGTTGAGGCAGGGTTGTGGTCCTGCTGCGGATGACGTGGCGGCCACGGATTTTGGGGCCGCTGCAAATCAGTTTCTATTGAGTCAAGTTTTCTAGTGGGAACATTTGTAGGCCGTCTTTGCAAGTGTCCAAACCACTACAATCGACTTTTCTAGTGGGAGTATTTGTGTCAATTGGTGACACTCCTACATTACTTTGAGTTTTTGTATTTCTTATTCTATCTTTATGAGTTTTACCAGATATCCATATAAGCATCCTCATTTCGACTAAGTTCATTTTATGTAGTTGTTGCTTTACCGCCCAACATACACTTCTATAGCGCATAGCTGGCCGAATTACGGTCCTATACAATCTTCTTTTTAACTTGGTAGGGATATTTTTATCATAAATCACACCTGTTGCACTCCTCAATTTCTTCTATCCAACTTGAATTATATACGTAATATCATTTTCAATATTGCCATCATTTAATAGGATGGATCCTAGATATCTAAATTGTTTTACCTTAGGAACTTCTATTTCACTTAATTTTACCCCTCCGTAATCTCTATGTCTAGTATTTCTAAACTCACAGTGCAAGTATTTCGTCTTCGTCCTACTAAACCTAAAGCCTTTAAATTCTAATGTATTCCTTCAAAGTACTAATTTCCTATTCACCTCATCTCTTGTTTTGTCCACTGAGACAACATACACCATGGTATATCCACATGAATATGCGTAGTTAGTTCATCCATAACTAGAGTAAAGAGATATGAGCTTAAAGTCGATCTTTGATATAGTCCTATCGTAATGGTAAATTCTTATGTAGTTCCTCCGAATGTCTTTATACTAGTTACTACTCCTTCATATATATCCTTAATACTGTGACGACCCGTCCCCGACCTAGAGTCAGGTCGCTCGGCCCAGACTGCCATTTAGACCCGATACTTGAACCAGGCCCAAATAACGGTCTAGCACGCCTAAACAAATAAATTTGAGGAATACACATTGGCTAAACAAAGGATAATAATTGCGGAAAGAACATAAAAAGATATCCTAAGCCAATAGATTTAAGTTCATAGAATATTTATAAAAATTATACATCTGTTCATGCTCCTTTAAACTAAACAAGTTTATTATAATCTCCGAAATGGATCAACTAAAGATAACTAGGATTCAACCTACCCAAAAATCTATTTTAATTTTAACCCCAAGTTGATAGTTTCAAAATCAAATATACATGATATATATATATACAAAGGCTCACATCAAGAGAAGACTTCAAGCTCGTCTCTCCCTTGCCTCAACCTAGCGCTGTCGTGGATACCTGAGATATAAGTGGGGTGAGCAAAAAGAACCAACGGAGCTCAGTAATGCGGAAAACCCGCTCAACCATCAAATATGCAAGTAATACCTAATAAGCATGCAAAGTCTAGCATGTATTTGAAAACAAACAAGGATTCATTAAATAGTAGCATGGTTGCAGGATTTCAAAAAAAATACTTATAATGAACCATCAAGTACTATCATAGATATAAGATTCGTAAGTCACAAATTGTAACAACAATAATCATGAATAACATTAAAGAGATTGACAAATCATTTCATAATTTCAAACTTTCATACAAATGAGGGGGTTTCGCGAGATTATGTAGAATAAAATATAATAATACGATAAGTCGATGTTCCATTCAATGCATACTAGATATTGGCAAGAATCCGGTGACCGATTCTCCTACTCTCAAAGTGATGGAAACAACCAGCTAGCATACAGGCCTTATGTACCCTCTCGTTTGTCCCATCAAATCAACAGTAGGATCGTCCAAGCCATCACCGATGCACATCCCTATGTCTCAAGAGTACAAGAGAAGGTAACTACAACTCATATCCCTACGTGACATACTTATAAATTCAATTAGTCAAGTAAAGCCCTCGGTGGTAAACTCCACACATCCTGAGGTGTTAACGACCCTCGGTGATATCACAACATTCTAAGGTATTCATATAGATTTACTTGCTAATAAGATCCTCGGTGGGACTCCACACATTCCGAGGCCATGAATAACAGTGCATTCACATTCCATAGATACGTAGGTTCGAGCCAATACCACGACGCAACCCATAAATCCCAAGTCGTTAATTCAAATTATGAATCCTAAGCATAACTAATAATCATGTCATATTTGATAATTGAGCAAGCTCCCCACTTACTTGCACTTGCCACGAATCCTAATTTCGATCCTCTCGCGTTTGGGCTCGATGTGAACCGTCTCGCGAATCTAGACAATTTGAAAGAATAATTACTTTATGTATCTTCAACCATACAAGTTTAACATCAATTGTCTAGACCTTATAAATTCACTCTATTTTATAGCTGACTTCGCTAAAGGTCATTCACGACTCTAAAATCGACACTTAAAATTAGAATCGATGATTCGAGTAAAATAGGAATGCGGTGATGTAAAACAAGAAAAATCCATTAAGACTTGGTTTTTCTAACATAAATCGAAGACGTTCGATTAATTATAATTAAAAAGATCCAAATCACCATACAAGACTCAATTTAGACTTTAAATTTCCAAATGACAATATTCAGTCAAAGTTCACAAATTTATCGAATAAGTTTATTTTCCAAAGAAAAGATTCAAAGTCCCTTTTTAAATCTCAATTCAACCTTAAATGTCAAATCCATATCAATAAACTTCAACCGCGATCAATTTGCTAAAATCATGGGAAAACCCTTTCATGTACCGTCAAACTATGGAAAACAAAATTGATTCATCCATAATACTCATTATCATAAAGCTTAAAAATTTATAACCCATTTCAAGACTAGATTTAAGAAAAACTAAACAAACTTTGCAAATCATTAACTCTCATTGTCAATACCAACACCAAGACAATAAATCTAGGGAGTATTAGAGTCTCACCATGCCTTCAATGGAGTCTTTGACTCAAAATCCTATCCAAAATCTCATTCCAACATAGATCAAATCTTTCCTTTCTTATTTTCTTTTATATTTTCCTCGCGTGCTTGCCGCTGTCGACTCTATCGACCCTTTGGTCTCCAAATCTTCAACAAATAATAAAGAAATCAAGGAGGGAAGTGAGGTTGTACATCTCTTGAGCTTGAACTCTCATCTTGTTCTCCTCCTCTTCATGTGGGTGTTTTATAAAATTGGGGCTAGGGTTTTCTTTGATTTAATTAAATAGCTTTAGGGTTAGGGATTAGGGTTGTGACTATTTACAATTTGTCTAAAATGCCCTTTTGGGTCATAATCTCAAGTGAGCTTTATTATTTAAAATAAAACTTTACTTACTCCCTAACTCATATTTAATTTGACAAGTTTAGAATTATATTTTCACATCAAACACCCAACATATTTTTATCATGAAATTACCAAAATACCCATAGGTTGGGTCGTGGAGAATTTGGGTCATTACAAATAATGTCTATGTATCTAACATGCACTCCTTTTTCTTTCTAAAACCCACCAAAGAACATTTCTAAGAACCATATCTTGTATTTTTTCTAAGTTTACAAATACCATATGAAGATCCCTTTTATTTTTCTATATTTTTCTATCAATCTCTTACAAGGTAAATCGCCTCCATAGTTGACCTTCCAGACATGAAACCAGATTGATGATCTAATATTGTTGTTTCTTTTTTTAGTCTATTGTCAATTATCCTCTCCCAAAGTTTCATAGTATGATTCATAAGTTTAATTCCCCGATAGTATGAACAACTTTTAATATGTCCTCTGTTTTTGAAGATTGGTATAAACAAGTTTCTTCTCCAATCTATTGCCATCCGTTTTGATTTTAAAACTTTGTTGAAGAATTTCTTAACCAAGTCAATCCAATTTCTTTTAAGCATTTCCATACCTCAATGGGTATTTCATCTAGGCCACAAGTTTTCCCTATTTTTATCTTTTTCAATGTTTCTTTTACTTCCAAAATTCTAATATTATGTGTATGGTTTACATTTCTTTCTTGGTGTGAGTTTTAATAAAAATTAGAAAAGTTACATATGACCTAAATAAATGGAAATTTGTGGGTTTCTATGAAAAATAAAGAATTTAGGATTCTCTTGAGACATTATATCGAGGTTTTTACCTCATAAAGCATGAAATGAGCGAAAATAACTAGGAAATTATGAGAAATTAAAAAAAAGAAAAAGAAAATGTGGAAAATTAGAAAAAGGGTTGAAAAATGGGTTTCAAAACTTTTTCGGGCGTTTGACACCCTGGTGTAACCCAAAAAATGTGTCATAACAAAAAATTGGAATAAAGTTTTAATTCTTGTGTTGTAATATAAAATCAATTAATTTGACACTAAATCACTTAAAATGGTTTATTCAAACATAAGGACTTAGGAAACTATAGTCGGGTGTCGGACATGCATCCCAAGACGTGAGCAGGGTCAGACCGGGGTATTTTTAGGACGTTGGAGCGTGGTTTGAGGTGCGTAAACCCCAATAAAAACACATATGGGGTATCTAATTGGTTCAATTCATTCATTTATTATTCTTGTTGTACATTTCCATACTCGATTACTGGTTGGTCTATTTATCGATTAGTTGGCTTGGTTTTGTCGTCAGAGTTTATACAGGCCGGTGTGGTTCGAGATCTAGCAGGCTTGATTTTAGCGCGTGTGCTTGAGCCCTTGGTGGATTGGAACCCGATATGATTGGTGCACGTATCTGGTGGGTTGTGATGTGTTCAGATTCAGCGCTAGAAGTTCAGGTGCGACCCATGCGTGAAATGTGCCGTTGGGGCTTCCAGATTGACGAAATATGATCTAGTTTGTTATGCCTTGTTACACATTCGTCTGGGTTCATCGGTATTATTGCACTACTTGGTTACATTGTGGTTTTCTGGTGCTCATTTTATTATGGTTGTTAACTACGCGTGTGTTAATTTATAACTGCCTATTGTTACCGCATGTTTCGTTAACATATTGGTTGGCTCTATGATGGCCCCAATTCCCAGCCAAAGTGGACCCCGCACAGCCTAGACCTACGTGGACCCCCCGATTAACCATCGCAAAGTCAACGCAAGCCTAGTTTGCCTTCATATCCATAACCTATTAATTAAGCAGAGGATTATAATAATTTAAGTCGAGTTATTCAAAATTGGAGAGTTATTAAAGATTACGCGAAATCATATTAACCTCAAACAAACTGAACAACACTAAATCAATTAGTCAGGACAACCTAGAGTGTGGAATCCCTGCATATATACAACCAATATGAATATCAAATAGGGGAGAGTGAAATGAAATCATATACATGTCCCAGTATATCTCATAAACCCATTGTGACGACTCGTCCCCGACTTAGGGACGCCTGACCCAGACTGCCACTTAAGCCTAATACCTGAAGCAGGCCCAAATAACGGTATGGCATGCCTAAACAAATAAACCTGCAGAATAAACATTGGCTAAACAAAGGATAATAATTGCAGAATAAATATAAAGAGATATCCTTAAGCCAATAAATTTAAGTTTATAAGAACATTAATGTAACTATACATGGGTCATATACATTTAAACTAAACAAGGTTTATTAAAGCTTCCAAGTGAATCAACTTAAGGTAACTAAGATTCAAGCTACCCAAAGACCTATTTTAATTTTAACTCGAGTTGAATAGTTTCAAAATCAAATATATAAAATATATATCAACAAAGGCTCACATCAAGAGGAGACTTCAAGCTCGTCTCTCCCTTGTCTCGACCTAGCACTGTTGTGGATACCTGAGATGTAAGTGTGATGAACTAAATGAACCAATAGAGATCAGTAATGCGAAGAACCTGCTCAACCATCAAATATGCAAGTAATACTTAATAAGCATGTAAAGTCTAGCATGTATTTGAAAGCAAACAAGGATTCATTGAACAACAGCGTGGTAGCAGGATTTCATTAGAGATGAGCATATAATGAACCATCAAGCACTAACATGGACATAAGGTTTATAAGTCACAGTAAATTGGAATCCATCCTTTCATAGCATATAAGACATATTCATAAGTCTTCAAGTTGTAACAACAATAACCATCCTTAACATTGAAAGCTTATTCCAAAATTCCACAATATATAGCATAATTCTCCATCAATAGCATGTAAGGCATATATCATGATTCATTATCCATGACAAGAAAGAGATTGACAAATCATTACATAGATTCAAGCTTTCATGCAAAAGAGGGGGTTTTGCAAGAGTGTATACTATAAAATATAGTAATACGTATAAGTCGTCATTCCATTCAATGCATACTAAATATTGGCAAGAATCCGGTGACCGATTTTTTTACTCTCGAGGTGATGGAAACTACTAGCTAGCACACATGTCTTATGCGCCCTCTCGTTTATTCCATCAAATCAATAATAAATTCGTCCAAGCCATCACCGATGCCCATCCCTATGTCTCAATAGTACAAGAGAAGGAATTCCAACTCCTGTCCCTACGTGAGAAACTTCTGAATTCGATTAGTTAAGTAAAGCCCTCGGTGGCAAATTCCACAAACATCGTGGGGCGTCAACGACCATCGGTGGAACTCCACAAACATCCTGGGCCATGAATAACATAGATGGGAAAAACATTGCATTCACATTCCACAGATACGTAGGTTCGAGCAAATACCACGACGTAACCCATAAATCCCAAATCTTTAATTCAAACCAAGAATCCTTGATATAACTAGTAATCATGTCATATTTGATAACTGAGCAAGCTCCCCACTTACCTGGACTCACCACGATGCCTATACGAAGTCCTTACACGTCCGGGCTCGATATAAACCTTTGTATGGCTCTAGACAATTCATATAGCATCAGGCACCATTTTCTTCGTGATCATGTCCAAAAGGGCGATGTTAAACTCGTCCATGTGCCCACAGAGGACCAACTAACCGATATATTCACTAAGCCTTTGCCTAGAGATCAATTTGCTAAGATTCGGCGTAAGTTAGGCATGTTTCGAGAATCAGACCTTCTACACATGTTTTAGCAGTTCAAAACCTTTTTATATGGTGTTAGTGAAGTGTCAAAGAAGTTTGAGGTGAATCGAAGTTGTATGTCAAAAATCCAAAAATTTCTTGTTCAAAATTTCCAGAGAGGAATTCGCGCTAATAAGGGAACGCTAATAGTGTTCTGGCCCAGAATACAAATCGACCCATTAGCGTGCTAATTCTGCCATTAGCGCGCTAATGACGTTCGGTCAGACATGTATAAAACCAATTTTTCACCCTAAAAACACCACACCTCACAAATCTCTCCTCTCTTCTCGTCGTCTCCACCACGGTCTCGCCACTTTTAGGTAAAAACCTCACCTCTCTTTGTCAATTTCTTCAATCTCGCTGTCATCTCCACCCTGGTCTTTTCATTTTTTACCCCAATGTCGACTCGCCGAACATCCACCCGTCCATCTTCACGTCCGGCCGCCCCCACCACTTCCCGTCCAATCGCCCCAACCCCCTCTCGTCGTCCCTCCGCCCCACGTCATCCCTCTGCCCGACGTGTTGTCTAATCCTCATCCGGTAGCGAATCCGAGTCCTCACCCTCTACCCATAGCCACCCTGCCCCACAACGTGAGGGTCGCACCAAGTCTGTCCATGAGTTCACATCGGTTCTAGAGTTAGTGGCTCCATGGCTAACGGATGTCAAAATCTTATGGCCCGCCATTGTCGATTTCGCCTTTTTTGATAAGGCTCATCTCCTAATTCGGGAGATTTTCGATACTGCGGGTTGGACCACTTTTGTGCCTATAACGCCAACTATAATCCCCCGTTGGTTCGAGTTTTCTATTCAAATCTTGAAACAACGAACCATTTTGTTCTCCGATCGTCCGTTGGTAGCCGATCCATTGAGATAACACCTAAAAATCTCGTTCAACGGCTTCAACTCACATTGCACCCTCCTACCACTATGGTTGTGTGCAGATATCTCAGTTGGCCGTTTGATCGCCTTGAAGTCCTTAATTCCTTCCTTCGGCCAACAAGAACTTTAACTGTATATCCGACTGGTATAACGGATACCCATTTTAAACTCATACCCTACCTCCTTCATAAAGTCCTTCACAAAGTCATTCTTCCTCGAGGTGGGAGTAAGAACTATGTCACTCTCCTTGACATGTTCGTTCTTGGGCATCTACTTCAAGCCATTCCTCTCAGCTTGCCCCACATTATTATTGGTTATATGACGAGCAAGTGTAGCTCGGGTCATCATATTCCTTATGCACATATTATCACATCCTACTTGGAGTCCGCCCAAATGGATCTTGCATTAGGTGGTCGTCCCCCTACTGCCTATGACACCATCGATATGGCCACTTTGAAGGCCATGAAGTATCGCTACATGCGCAACAGGCAGAGGTGGACACGGGAAGATGCCATTTCGGACGGTCAGTATTACGACAGCTTTGAGTCTCCACTACCTACGGACCCTCCAGTTGCTCCTTTTGATGCACCCGACTACTTGGAATATAGCCATAGTTTTGGCGATGATGACAATGCTGACGACGAAGGCCTTACTGGAAATGATGAACATGATGGCGTTGAGGAAGTTCATCAAGACTTTACAGTTCCACCCTAGCAGCAGCAGCAATATGAGTCGGCACAGCCTCCACCTCCTTCTACGTTCGGCGGATTCACGCCTCCACCGAATATGTCTCCATTATCGGCGTACGTCTCTGCACAGCTGGGATACCTGCACACCTATATGACTCAAACCTTCGCTGTCGTCGAGACGAGTATCCAGCATCAGAATGATCGGCTTCGTCGCATCGAGGGTCAGTTGCTTCCAGCTTGCCCCACGCGTAATGATCGTGCCTCTAGCTCTGCACGCCCACCATCGTCCTCGAGGAGGAGTGCTTAGACTTATTATTGCTCGTTGAGCATTAGGCTCCAATTTGGTCGTTTTAGGTGTATAGAGATATTATATTTAGGTGAGCACTAGGCTCCAAACTGTTAGACTTTGATGTTCCAGACATTTTCTTTCACTCATGTTTAAGCCACAACTATGCTCTCATTGCTTTATGCTATCTATATCATGATTTTTTTTTGCGTATCTCTGAGTTTATACATGGCTATTTCTTGTTCATTGTGATTCATCGTATATGCACATGTACCGTTTCTATATGTTGTTTCTGGATATGCATAAAGTGAGGGGGAGCGACTTTCTCTCATATTAATTCTATTCCTCTTTATTGTGTTCTATTTATAGGGAAGCTTGGCCCCACTTTTTGATGTTATCAAACGGGTGAGAAAATGTGGTTGAACTTGAAACTTGCATAATGTTGATGTGGTTGAACTTGCATAAATGAAAATAGATGATATGAATAACCATGCCACGAATGAGATATACACTTAGGTTGTGTTTGGTAACACTTATTTTTACCACTTATTTGTGATGGGTCTTATTAAATAAGAGCTCGAGGAAAATAAGTGTGTTTGGTAAGATACCTTGTACCTCTTATTTTAAATAAGTCTTTTAAAGAATAAGAGGAAAAACCACTTAATAAATAAGTTAAATTTTTTAGCTTTTTTTAATAAGTGGTTTTCCACTTATGCGGGTAGAGGTAGAGAGTCGGCGATAAATTCTAAAAATCTCAAAATTACCCAACCCTCTCAACGCACTCATATCTTTCAAGCCATTCTTCTCCGTTGAACCCTCTTGATGCACTCATCTCTTACGCCTTCTTCTTCTCATCTCTTTGCGCGCAAACCTTTTCCACCTCTTTCAAATCTTTATGTAGATCACTTTCTCTCTTGAAGATGATTTGATCCATCTTTCTCACAAATTGATCTCACAATGGAACGAACAAAAAACTTAACTGCTGTTTGGGGGACCTTGGGCGTTCTCTCTTTCATGAATGAATTACAGGGTGTTAATTGCATATCTTTGTCTTACAAATTACAGTGGTGCCTTATCAATAATTGAAGAGTTAAATTGAAATCTTGATGTAAAGATTTTTGGGATAGGTCAATGAAGAAGGGGATCCATAACGAGATTCCTTGGAGAACCTTCTGTGGGATTATATGATCATGGGGAACGCGACATGGTGGAGTCCAGCTAACATACCAGTATGTGCCATCCTCACCATCTCTACCAAACCCACTTCGTCTCTTCAATCACCCCCACCATCAATTCTTCATCCCCCCAAATAAAACAGATCTCAACAGATAAAAAAAGGCTTCATCACTGCTCACCCCATCTCCTTAAAGCAAGGATAATATCCTCACCCATTTCTCCCAAATCGACTTCGTCTCCGCAACCATGCCCCATCAACAGATCATGCAATCGAGAGTACCTTAAAAGAAAAATAAATTGAGAAGAAATTAGGATATCAAAGCAATAAAAAGACATACAAATACCCCTACAATATTATATGTCATATTTCTTTCCCAAACAATCAATTTTTAATAAGAGACTTTTAAATTATTTTTGTCAAACACCTCACAACATATAAGGCCTTATTTAATAAGCTCTAATAAAAAAAGTCTTAATGAATAATCACTAGAAATTTAAGATGTAGAGTTACCAATCACAACCTTAGATTATGTTTTATATCTGTCAAGTTCACATTATTTGTTATCATCAAAAAATGGGAGATTGTTGGATTAAGTGGTTAGTCACTCTAACTCCGACCGGGATTTTGATGGAAACAAACAAGGTGAAAATGTACTAATAAATATCAAGTGTATTTCAGTTTTTGTTAAAGGATGCAAAACATCATATCACGGGTATTCAAGCCATACAAGTTCAAGACTCGGCATTCATGAAGGAATGAAGACGGAAGATCATACTACAAATTGTAATTTCAATGTAAGGTATACAAATTCGTTCACACAAGCCAAATGCATTAGTTCATGCATACGAAGTTCTTAAACGAATTTTCACATGTCATTAGATAACTCGAAGTTTCAAAATGGAACTTTAGCACATGACTAGGCTTTTGAGTTTAAACAATGTGAAACTATGTGTTCATGGTCATTGGCATTTTGAAGATCATTATGAAAGTTTTCGAAAAAGAAAAACTTGTCTTTGAAAGGTTTTTGAAAATAAAACTGTAAATTTGCAGAAAAGTCCCTCGCACATTATGAAATCGAGATTTTTCGTTTTCGGGATTTGTAAAAATATCCGGACCACCCAAATAGGCTTAATGACCCATATTAAACATATATATTATGTTATAAGAGAGTTGGTTGGATCCAGGATGAGTTTAAGGGTCGCTAACACAAAGGGATAAAATATTTATTTTGAGGTCCCTGCAGTTAGCGCACTAATGCTGTCATTAGCGCGCTAAGTGCAGAGTTAGCGCGCTATTTCTCAGCATTAGCGCGCTAATTGCCTACCTGACAGCTTTTTAAAAAGCTGGAAAACGAACTTTAATTTGAATTCTTGATGAATTCTGGACTTTTGGATCCCTAGAACGGTCACAAACTGTCAAGATGAGATACCTAACACTATAAAACCACTAAGAACATGGTTTTCTCACAACAAGGAACAAACACACTCAAAAGCTCAAAATACACAAAGAGAAGAACTTTGATTTTTGTGAAAGAGATAAAGGAGATTCTTGGGGCTGTTCACTAACTCCAAAATCCAGCACTTTTGAAGCTTCCAAAGGAGTACAAGAATCTCTTCAAAGCTGATTTCCTTTGCCATCTTCTTGGTTGTAAGAAAGTCCTTGTTCTAGCATATTTTCTTGTGCTTAATCTACATAGTTTTGTGTGTTTGAATTGAAAATCAGTTTGTTGTGTGTTTGAACACTTTTATCTTGGGTTGTGTACTTAAACTTATTTTATTAAACCCTAAGATTGATTTGAACAAAAGTTTTGCACTTAAACTTGATTTTTGTTAAACTCTTGTTCTTAGCTTTGAAATTGTTTTTGCACTAACACATTAGATTTTTGAAATGATTTCACACTTGGGATTTGCAATAAAATCAGTGACATATTTTGCATATTCCATTCATTCTCATACTTGCATGCATTAAAGTTGTTAGGCTCTAAGAGACTTGCTAGTGTTTGAGTTTGATACCACTTAATGTTATAAAGTGTATTCCATTATTTTTTCATCCACTTGTTGTAATTGTATGATTGTAAGACTTAGTGGAATCTAAGTCAAAGGGGAAGGCCTAGTTGAGGCTAGGCATAAACTCTAGTTGCGACTAGATAGGAAGTCCTAATTGTAATTAGGCACTCTAGGCTTGTGTGCTTAGGTTGTAACACTTATTTGCATTATAAGTGGGGGATTAAAAATCCTAACCGGGGAGGTTAGGTAGTGGATGTAGATCATTGGATCGAACCACTATAAATCGTGTGTCACTTTCCATCTCCTCTATCTCATTCACTAGCATAACATATATATATATATATATTCATTGTTAGTATATGCATCACAATTGTAATTTGCGCATAAAGTTTTAAAAAGGGCAATAACTACTCGGTAACCCAATTCACCCCCTCTTGGGTGACCTTCAAGTACGACGTCAATGATCGATCAACTTTGTGTAAAAAGGTAAGATCTCGACTCCTATCGTGATGGTTTACATTTAGACACCAATTTTGTAGGTTTCTGTTACAACGAATTTGGGCGAGACTTTCGGATTTTGATTTCAAACAAGTTTTGGCGATGATTTTGTGATCAATGAGTTAATCTATTGAGGATTTGTGAATTGGTTTAGTGATTTGAAGGAATAGGTCATTTTTTAGAACTTTTGGTGAATTTTTGTTTGATTTAGGAATTCGACGTTGGTCGGGGTTTCGACACAGGGCGAAACTGTGTTTGTATAGTTTTGGGCGTCCCTAAGAGTTTGGGATAGTCTCGAAACGCGACGACACGAGCCGGGGTTCTAGAAAACCCTGAAAATGAGTACAGGGTGTCACACTGAGAGGGACGTCGTGGAGACTTTTCTCCCACGGCATCAGTCACGGTGTGCAAACCAAAACTGGTTTGAGGAATTCACACTTTAAATGACGTCGAGGGCTAAAACCCTCGCGGCTTAATCTGCAGTATCGAAACTAGAGAAGTCAAAAATCCACGTTTTATGTGGCGTTGTAGGATTTACCCTTGGCGGCATCACTTACGGCGCTTGGCACAGTAAAAACAAATAATTTTTCAAATAATTTCAAAACTTTTGGAAAACTTTGAGGGTCTATCTAGAGTCTCAGAATGGCTCTAATTGAACCAAATTTGGGTTAAATGATTGTCAGACTTTGAGAATTTGAATTAAACAAGTTAGATAGTTACTTGAGGATCAATGTTTTACGGTATTTGAGGTAAGTTTGTAAGATAGTAAGCCAACAAGAAGGTGCACATTAATTCATTTTCCATTATTGCTATTGCTATTGAATTGAGCTATTATTAGAATTTCATTTTATTATTCCTTGGTTGAGTGTCTTTGGCATAAGTGTGTCGTGAAGATACTCCTAAGTTCATATTAGCTGGGCTAACGTGAACAGTTCTGCAGAAGTATTGTCCACCCACCTAATATTGAGTTTCACCTCGAGTATTGGATTGTTGTGGATTTGTTGAGGATGTGGAATTGGATCTGGATATGGTTGTTATACTGTTGTGGAATGTTGTGGCTATTGACCACTTATAAGCCTCTTTTGACTCTATAGACACTAAAATATCGTTAAATCACTTGTCAGTCTGGTTATCATGCAATTTGTATTATTTTCTGCCTTTCAATACTGCAAGATTCTTATACTACTTTATTGGTTAATCATGAATTACTGTTTATATTCTTCTGGCTATATTTTCAATTTTTCACGTACTCACCGTCTAGTTTATGATAATGGGTGCAGATAGGGTAGAGATGAGCAAGGGAAAGGAGCCGATGATAGGTGACTTCCTCTGAGGACTCTCGGAGCAATTTTTTCCTTTTCTCCACAGTAGGTTTTGTCTGTTGTTAGTGATTACTATACATTTTGCTTTTGTAATACATTGGGTTATGTTTTGGGATTGAGTGACTAGGGATATCATGTATTATCGTATCGTTTAGCTCTAATCACTAGATATGCGTGTATTTATCCATTTATCAAGGTTTCCACATTTTATGTTGTGTTCCTGATTTTTCTGTTACTGAGTTATTAGTTGATTATAGTTGATTTCCTCTGCGAATTTCCTGATAATTATATAATCATATAACTCACGCATTTAAAATGATAAGTAAATGATGAATATAAGGTTTTAAGACTGACTTGGATGCGTAGACTTCGCGAGTAAGGGCTCGAGGGTCCACGTAGGTCTAAGCCAGGTGGAGCCCAGTTTTATGGGGAACTGAGGCCATCACAGTTGGTATCAGAACACAAGGTTTAATACTTGACTCTGAATTAATCTTATAACTAACATAAAATACAAATCGGCGAAAATTAGGAACTAGTTGGAACCTAGAATTGAACCTTATGATCCTGAATTGAGGCTTAGTTGGGATGTGAGGTGACTTGAGGAAAAGTAAAACTTTATGATGTATGTTATATCTGTTGTGATGTATTATACTATAACGGTTGCTATTGACTGATTCGGGGATTCACTTTCTGTTTTAGATTGCAATGACGGATCAGACTGAGCCCAATGATGACAGTGGGGCTGTGGGTCCTCGAGTTATTAGTGTTGAGGATTTTCTAACCTTGACACAGAGAGTCGCGTCCCAGGATCAGAGGTTAGAGGAGATCATGACGAATTTGATGACACCAGTTTGGCTACACCATCACTACCATCTGCCATAGGAGCGTCTGCTACCTAGAAGATGGACCGTCGATAGTTGCTACATCTACTGCTCCTACGACTATTGTAGTGATACCGGAGATAGTTGTGTTACCACCGGTACAGGCTGAGGCTGTACTTGCCTTACCTCTTACTCAAAGTGATATAATGCCTGCTCCAACGGTAGAGAAAGGCACTAGGGTCACAACGGAGACTAGGCAGTTGATGGAGTTTAAAAGGCATAACCCGAAGGAGTTCTTTGGGGGTACAGATTTGGTGATGACTGAGATGTTTCTGAAGAGCCACAAGAAGGTTCATAACATCATTGTTAGAGAGGAGCACATGCGAGCTTCCATTTCATCTTCGATGTTACTAGAGGAGGCTGATGACTAATGGACTACATTGGTGTCTACCAAAGGAGTGCCTATGAACTGGATAGAGTTCAAGACATAGTTAATCTAAAGTACTTTCCTCCTACCGTGCTGAGGGCAAAGAGGAATGAGTTCTCCACTATTCGACAGTTTGCTGATGAGTTTGTCATGGCATATATGAGACGATATCTACAGTTGCTACCCTATGCTGGGGTTTAGTAGACAGAGATATTGACAGGGGTCTACTACTTCACAGAGGGTTTATTATCTGAGATTGGAGGTATCGTAATCTCCACAAAGCCAGAGATACTGTAGAGAACATATGAGCGAAGTTTGGCTAGAGAGGGTTACTTGCGCACATATCCAGATTAGGTTAGACCTGTTAGACAGGTGACACGTTATGAGGGCTGATAGGACAAGAAGATGAGGAATAATAGGTTGGGTTTTAGGTGCAATATAGCCCAAAGTAGTGGTTCTATTGCACCACCACCACGACATGCACAGACTACAGTTGTGGCACCAGTACCTGTGCAGAGTTTTACTGGTCGACCACCACAGGCTACTCGACCTGCACATCAGCAGCAAGGGCAGTATTTTGAGAGTAGGGATACTATTAGAGTAAGTGGACTGACCCAAACACAGACACAGAGGTTTAGACAGGCACAGACTCAAAGGTCTGGTTAGACTCAGTGACCTTTACAGGGACATGGACAGGGTCAGACACAGGGTCAGATGTCATCTGGATCGCGAGAGCACGTACTTGCTTCAAGTGCGGTTAGATTGGTTATCTCCAACTTTAGTGTCTATTGCTGACGAGAGCTTAGCCATAACATCATCATCAACAGAGGGAGAGAGCCCAGGTTATGGTTGAGCCAGACCAAGGAGATTCTCATAACCTTGTTGAGGGTATGTCTTTGACTAGCAGTACTTTGATGCATACCATGTTTGATTTGGGTTCTACAGTTTCATTTATTTATGGACGCATAGTAGATACATTAGGGTTAAGACCCATTAGGCTTAACAGACCATTGATCCTTAGCACAGTTGCTAGGGACAAGATATTTTCAAACTTGTTATGTGTGGATTGTTCGGTAGTTATAGAGGGTCAAGATTTGCCTACTGATTTGAGAGTACTAAAGTTCCTAGAGTTTGATGCGTTGTTAGGCATAGATTGGTTAAGAGTTTATCATGCCCATATTGACTATTATGGGAAGGTTATCACAATTCCATTAGTAGATGGTATGAAGATTAGATTAAAGGGTACAACTACTTTATTATCGATCACAAGGGCAGGGAGGCTACTAGTAGTGATATCGAGACATTTGCGAGTGTCATGAGCACTATTATGAGACTGGAGGTCAGTATAGGAGATGTACAGGTAGTATGCGAGTTCACAAACGTATTTCCTAAAGATCTACTAGAATTACCACCACCGAGAGAGATAGACTTCATCATAGACTTAATCCCTGGGACTAAACCTATTTATATATTATCGTATAGGATGGCACCTCGAGAGTTGGAGGAGCTTAGGACTCAGTTAGATGAGCTATTAGAGTTAGGATTTATTAATCCTATCATGTCACCGTGGGGTGCGCCGGTATTGTTTGTGAAAAAGAAAGATGGCAGCTTAAGGTTGTGCATTGACTATAGACAGTTGAACCAGGCAACAATGAAAAATAAGTATCTGATTCCTCGTATTGATGGTTTATTTGATAAGTTGATGGGAGCGCAGAGTTTTCGAAGATAGACCTGAGGTCAGGTACCAGTTCAGGATTAGGGTTGAAGACAGGGAGAAGACTACATTCAGTATGAGATATGACCATTATCCGTTTACGGTCATGCCATTTGGTTTGAATAACGCACCAGCTATGCTTATGGATTTCATGCCCAGAGTACTAGGACTTATCTGGATAGATTTGTGATTGTGTTCATTGATGATATCTTTATCTACTCTAGGACTCGTAAGGAGCACAAGGGTCATCGCCGGATAGTTCTACAAACTTTGAGGGACCACCGGTTGTATGCCAAGTTCAGTAAGTGTGAGTTTTAGCTTCTAGAGGTCAGATTTTTGGGTCATCTTGTTGGAGCTAGCAATGTTTCTGTGGATTCAGCAAAGATTAGAGCAGTGATTGACTGGCCTACTCCGACTACTATGACATAGATTCATAGTTTTCTGGGATTAGCTGGATACTTTCACCGTTTTGTATAGGATTTTTCTAAGATTGCTACACCGATGACTCGAGTGACTCAGAAGAATGTGAAGTTTGACTGGGATGAGAGTTGTGATCAGGCATTCTCTACTCTGAAGGAGAAGCTGACGACTGCGCCAGTTCTTGCATTACCTGAGACAGGGAAGGACTTGGTGGTTTACACTGATGCGTTAATGGTTGGGCTGGGTTGTGTTCTGATGCAGTTGGTCAAGGTGATTGCGTATGCATCTCGCCAACTCAAAGTTCATGTGAAGAATTATCCGACGCATGATTTAGAGTTGGCTGTTATGGTGTTTCTGTTGAAAATTTGGAGACATTACCTATATGGTGTGAGGTTTGATATTTTCACTGATCACAAGAGCTTGAAATGCTTATTCTCTCAGAAGGAGTTGAATCTTAGACAATGACGTTAGTTAAAATTCCCGAAAGATTAACACTTGGCTTGCACTATGATTCATACCATCGCGTGCCAACGAAAATACTAACGGCTAAAACATATTCCTATATTAATTATTAATCATTTTAAATTTCATTTTGTTAGCGTTTTAAATAAATATCCCCCGAGATGTTCGTATACCCGTATCTTATTCGCCCGATACCCATTTCATATACATTTCCCTAAACCGAACTAATCTGTAACTCAAACGCATAGTCAAACACGTCCTCACACGTTTGGACAAAATGGATTCACATTTGGGTAATAAATACATAATACAAACACCAGACAAAAATAACATGCCTCGGTGTCGACGACTGAGAACTGGACATGGATATCACGGTGCATAAGTCCCACAGTACGACCATGAAATGACACGTGGCAAAAGTTAAATTTTAGGGTCGTTACAGCTTCTATTATTATATGCTCGATGGTTTTCTTCGGGAGTTTACTCACTATGCTCGTCATGTATATTTGTTAGGATGACTGAGTGCAGATCGGAGTACGAGCAGATACAAGGAGAAACTGAGCGACTACCTCTGATTGTCTATAGTCCATAACCTACTCGTACATGCTACATTTTGATAGTTTGCTTTATTTTGGGTTATTAAAGATTTTGAGACACTTGTACTTGTATGTAATTACTTTTGTTGCCTTAACTACAATGTACGTTATACAGAATTTTCCACACTAGGATGATGTTATATCATGATATGAATTTTATATTTATTTCATGTTATTCATGTCTATTAATTATTCTGCTTAATTATTGAATAAAAATGATAAAACCCTGATAAATGATGAACAATTGAATAATTGAATAACTTTATATATGAAATGATCAGTTAGCACGAGATTCAATGTATATGACATGGTATGGACGTCGGTAGCACGAGGGACCCAGTAGGTCGGTGGCATGACACAACTGTGGGGCCTGAAGCGCATGATGAACGGGCCTCAGAATTTGGGGCCATCACAATGATTGCCCGTTCGTGTGGGTTTGTGCGCTCGCCACCCGTCCTCTGCCTCTACTTGCTTCAACTTGTTTGCATTCTCAACAAATTTTGTTTGCTTGAAGTCATCAATGCATCACCTCACCATCATCGCAATCATCATCACAATCATCATGACAAACATCATCACAAGAACATTCTATGTGTTTTGTGTGTGCTTTTTTTGATGTCTTGTATCATCTTATCTGCCCGCAAGTAGGTTATTTCAACCTCTTACCAGTCCCCACCCCCCGCATGCCTTACCCGACTGACTCAACTGAATGTTGCATGTGTTGTTGTTCCTGCCCGAGCTCGCCTACCATATTGTCCTTCTTGTGCCCACTGGTGCGTTCTACTTATGCGCACACCCATCAGAAGAAAGTTTCTTTTTTGTTTAAAAAGAAAAAAACTGATTTTACCATGTTATGATTACTTGGAACCTACATGTTGTCCATTTTCCTACCAGTTGTCGGCTTCGTTGTCTGTTCGTCGACTCTGTTGACTCCATTTCGTTAGTTGTTCCATCGACTCTGCTTCACCAGTTGTTCCGTCAACTATGCTATTTCGTTTTATGTTGTTATGTTGTTTTGACTCTGCAGCCTGTGAATATATTTCTGTCGTAGTCGTTGATCTGCTCAGCAACGAACGAATTTACTGATTTGATTTGCAACCTCAAGTTAGTTTTCTTGAACCATCTTGAGTTTAAGGGAGGGTGTTAAGATTGATATGATATTAATACGTATCTTAGATATGGTTATATGGTTGTCGTCTTTATCTTTTCGAAGAGTTCTTTTATCTCTTAGATGTTTATATGTATAAGTAGTTTATATTAAGTTATTTATCTTATGAGATTCAGTCCTTTAGAAATTAACAATTAACATTCAAGATTTGTTTTTTTTTTTTCATCTAATGGAATTTGATCATTTACTCGTATCAAATTATAAGTCGATTCTCGTTATTTATTGTTATAATTATATCATATCTAATCAAATGAGGATTGGGTAAGAATTTGTGTTATGTAAGGTGGAATAGACAGTAGAATCAAAACTCTTTTTTAAGAAGAAATCGATATTTCATTAATCATTCATGACACAATACAAGACCAGACATAGAATCAAGTACATTAATTCTCTAATCATATAATTATGCAAACAAACTGCCACTAATTTGGTTTTTTTTTAAATTGAAATAGTTTGACAATCAGAGACTACTCTATACAACGTTGAAACACGTGACAATACACAAAAGTATTAGAACCACAAAACGAATAACAAAACTTCCCGACAAGGAGAAGACATAAGACTTCCCAACAAGGAGAAGACAAAACAAATACTTCCAACTAGAAAAGAAAACTAACTATAAAGTAAAAATTAAAGATAAATCAATCCAAAGGTTGCACAAATTCACGTAACACCGTTGATGAAGATGCATCGCAACAAGGATGGATCAATCTCTATAAATCTGCTTAGATTTGTTGTTTATTGAATAAACAATGAGCAAAATGGATTTGATTGGAACCACCGCCGATCTTTGAGAGGATCGACAGTGGTTCAAGAACAAAAATCACAAAAGGTAATGAAAATTTTTTTTAGGGTTTGGGAGAGAAGGAGAGGCCACATCCGTCCTATTTTGATTAGTATATTAGAATCAAAACTCTTATTCAATACAATTATGGATTGGTAATATGTTCAAACATTAATTGAATTCTGATTTGTTCGGTTCCAAAGTCATGCCCGATCTTTCCTAAATATGCTATTTTTAATATTACATAATATGTATTTGAGCTGCATATGATAAGCATTCTATCCACGATAAAAAAAAAAAAACATTTGCAATACAAATATGGATTAAGAAAGAATGTGTCATGTAAGATGCAATGAACATAACTGGAGTTAAAAAAGCAAAAAATGCTAAGGTGACCCACTATGCACACTCATTACGAGCAAACACCTTAATTTTTTATTTTATTTTATTTTTTTACAATTTTATGGTTAAAGATAATGCTAAGGTTACTACAGACACTCTACGACTACAAATT
Organism: Stephania japonica; assembly: GCA_039657345.1. Lineage (NCBI taxonomy): Eukaryota > Viridiplantae > Streptophyta > Magnoliopsida > Ranunculales > Menispermaceae > Stephania > Stephania japonica. The sequence goes on along the minus strand of CM077558.1, from coordinate 9,769,722 downwards.
CGTTAAAAAAAATCAAGGTGCATGCTCGTAGGAATGTCCATAATGGGTCACCTTAGCATTCTTCTCCAATGCAATTAGGATTGATAATGTGCAACTGATGTGCATGCGGTGAAAAAAACAAATGATGTCTATTCTCACTATTCTATTCTAAATGGTGCAATTCATAGCCAACTAAGCCAATATATAAATTCTATCCAAAAATATATAGAAACAACAATAAAATTTTAAAATATAAGGTTCAATTCACATTACGCAGTGAATATCACTTTTGAACTTTAATGTCTATTTAAGCCACCCAAGATGGACATCTCATCCACATTGATGATCCACATTGATGGTGCGATAAGAATCCACATTTACGATTGGAGATACTCCAATGATGTGTTGATAGTCCACACCTATAATCCACATGTTGCATTGGTGATGCTCTCAGGTTATAAAAATTTTGATATGGTTCTACATACAGGGTATTAGGGGTGCACACAGATTGCACTAATCTGCAGATCCGGTTCAATTCGGATCAATTATCACTAATTAGATTAATTTTTGATCCTTTGGGCTAGATTGGATTGAACTGGATCGGATTACAGGTTCCAAATTTTAAAACTGCAGATCCAATCTGATCCAATCCGTTTATTACATAAACACTTATACAAATCTCACCATATGTATTATAGTATCTCGAATAGTATTAACTCAAACTATCAACTCTAAACTATATAGTATCTCAAAGACTTTGCTTATTCTTACCTTTTTTATTACACTTCAGATATTTTTTTGTGGAATATGTTGCAATGTGCACATTTTTTTGTGCTTTTGTTAGGTTATATGGTAGAGTTTTTAGGAACTTGCATTTTGAAGGTTTTTTGTGATGACAAATTTGTAGGAAATATACTATATATAGATTTGTGGGGTGTACGTTGTAAATTTGTTATTCATGATATGTATAATTTTTGTGATTCATTTGAATAAGTTTAATTTCATGAATCTTTAGATAGGAAAACACAAATTCGTAGAACTTGATCTAATCCAATCTGCATTTTGGAAATTAGATTGAGTTGGATTGGAGAATTATTTAGACTGGACTGGACAACAATTTTCAATCCGCAATAATTGGACTGGATTGCGGATTGACCCTAATTGGACTGGATCCAATCCATGTGCACCCCTACAGGATATGGTATCATGATTGTAGTAAAATAGTATAAATTATGATATATATAAACCCCAATCCCCTATGTAACCGAAAAAAAACACCCTATAGATAGACATTCGTTTTTTTTGGTAGGATAAATAGACATTCTTTTTCATGTTGAAGATGTGGCTAGAATCTGTCGTTGCAATTCACGTTATGCATTGGAGCTGTTCTAGGAGCATGCCTATGCATTAGGTTGAGTGTTTATATCAAAATGACGAAAACTTTTAAATCGACTTTTCGTTTCAACATCGTATTTTGTACGTGATTTCATTCCACTTGAGATGCATAATTTTTTCTAGGTTGCGGCTATGTGTACCCCACAAGTTACTAAGGGCAGACCACTAAATTTGGGTATCCCAAGTATGGATTTGGACACCCCCTTGAAAATGTTTAGTTCCAAAACTACCCTTGTGTTGTAGTAGGGCACCCCACCACTCAAAAATTCGAAATACACCAAAACTCAAAAACTCAAAAATACACGAAGAGAACGACGAGCCCTAGTCGATCTTTGCTTAAGTTCAGTCATTCTTCTCTTCCATTCGGTCGATCTTGCTTATTGATGACCTTAGATTTGATTTGGTGGACAAAAAGAGATGGTGGTGGTTGTTCATGCGGCGACGGTTGTTCGAATTCAGGGTTTTGATTTGAATCGATAATCTAAGGTGAGATGTTATGTGCTTCTTCAATTTTGTATTGTTATTGATCATTTTTTGTTGTTGTGTATATGTTTGTTGTTGTTTATGGTCGAATTTGATAGTAGTTTCGTGTTGTGTTCTTGGTCGCGTCTCGTCTGGTATCGTAGGACCGAAGTGACTCAATCTGTTCGGTTGATGGTGATTGAGAAAATTGGTTGAGCTTGGTCCCTTGATACCAAACGAGACATATTAGTTCGGTCTCTTTCTACTGATTAATGAATTTATGTCTGTCTCTTCCCACCTAACAACTCAATTTGTGTCGGTCCCTTCCAACTGAACATGCCATTTTTATGCTAAAACTATATTGTTGATTGAAAGTTAATGTTGGGGTTATATTTGTGTCATTCTAATAGGTATGGCTCGTACTAAGAAAATTGTCAGTCAAGAGGATACCGATGCCATGCCATTGAGGGACGCGCTAGAGATGAAGTCATTAGTGTAGTCAATAAAGTCAGTAGAACACAACATTTTCTGCAAAATGGTAAATCACATCATCACATTCGACCTTCAATTAAAAACCACAAAAAATACAAAAAAGTAGAATATTCAAAAGGAGACCAAATGGATTTAATATTGTAGGGTACAAGGGACTGATTAAACCTCCTAAGTTTGGTCCCTTATTACCGAACTAGGCCAATCAAGTCAACCTGTCGAGACCGACCTAAATCTATTTGGCTCGGCCCTGCGCAGTCGAACCAGATGCGAAAGCTATGCTTTCAACACGAAAAAAAAGGAATAAATCGAAGAAAAACTCATGGGATACCTCCCTGTCTTGGACATCCACATCCCCTACACGTTCATCATCCATTTTGTAAATACACACCAAACAACCCAAACAAACAATCACCTAGCAAAAAAAAATAAAAATTGTTAAAACCCAATAAATTCACACAAAAAATAGTGGAAATACACGCATTTTCCATCATAAAAGCATGAAGAAATCAACTTTTATGATGGTAGTGAGATCCAAAATTGCATGTTCGCATTGTTGGTAGCCAGAGGAATCGTCGGAGATGAAGGTGCTCAGTTTGTATGTGGGGTGCACAAACATGAGAGAGAGAGAGTGGCACGTGAGTGATCGTGGAAGTTGTGAGGGGTATAATGTTCATTTCATTTAGGGGAATAAGTACAATTGGAGTTCAAAAAAATTGTGGCTTGCCCTTAGTAAATTATGAGGTACACAGCCGCGCCCTTTTTCTATTTGTTGGTGTGCCTTTTTTTGTCAAAATTACATGAACTATTAAATTTCTTCACTTAATCCCAACACCATACAGGGGCAGAGCCAGACTCTTAGGACAGGGAGGGCAAATTTTCTAATATAGATTAGACTTAATAAAAAAAAACCTTATCCATTATGTTATGTGACGGCCCTAATTTCCCCGTACAATTGGGTACGCCCGGCCTAAACCCGTGTAGGCCCCGAGTCATCACTCGGCAACCTGGCGAGCCTAGTCAGCCTTCGATTTAATCAATTTAGTAATTTATGAAAGAGTTATTACAATAATACACAGCGAAAGACTAAACAGTAAATAACAACGGGAAATAACTCAATCAAAGGGAAATTAGGAATTATATAAGTGTGGAAAACCTCGGGTATTCATGTACAATTTGAAATGCAAGGTACATGATACCAATCTCATAAAAAAATGCCATGTTCAATAATCCCAAAGCATATATATGAAACGATATACATAAAAGCAAAACATAAGGAAACATACAAAATAGTCTCTAAGTCCAACCACTAATCCTCACAAAAAGTCGTCTAAGCAGGGCTCCTTGCCTCTACTGCGCTCCGCTCTCTCTGCACCCACCGTCACAAACTAGACGGTGAGCAATTGAAGAAATCGAATGTAATGCTAGAAGAAGATAACTGTAATTCATGATAAAACAAGTAAAGCCGTCTAAATATCATGCGGTAATAAAAGGACAGGAATTTAAATAGACAAGATGCATGATAAACAGACTAATAGATATCAATCGAAAGTCAAGTGTGTTCCAAGGAATCAAAAGAGGCCCATAAGTGGTCTAAGTCATAGCATAACGGCGAAGACCTCGCGAGGTCTTCTTGGGCATCGACACAAGCGAAGCACAGCTATGACGGGAGGGACTCGAACCCACCCACCCAGTACTCGGTGTCACACGGTCACTAAGGGTGGTCACACACTCCTGTACATGAGTGCCCACGTTTTATCCCTTTAGTGCAGGTTCTAGTACTTTTGAGACGAAACACTTACGCCGGGAAACACACAACAAGAAATGGAATGGAATACCAATAATAGAGCATAACAAGACTGAATAAATGATAATGAATCACATGGCATTTTCTTACTGGCTTACAAACGTACAAATACTTTTTAAGGCAAGTGTACTTGCCTGACTAATCGCTACCCAGTACCACTCCGAGACTCTAACGCGTTTCCCGCAGTTTCTCGACTACCTAATAAAGGTTTAAACCCCGTATATTGATTTAGAGTTAGTACCTCGTCTTAGGGTGTTTCTTGTATGTTTAGTTTAAATACATTTAATTAAGGCAACTCAAACTATTATGGATCAGCCCGTCTATATGATTATTGCCCTTTTTCGCAAGACATAACTCTCTTTGGGCTCTTATTGGGCCCATTTATCAAGCCTATACCCATCTAAGTAGGTCTTTTGAGTGGACACTTATTGGGACTAGATATATATGTCCATCTTTATATTTTATTCCTTTGGCTATGGGTTTCAAGTTGTACCTATTTTATTGAACCTTTATTGGGCTTTACACAACCTATAAGCACACCATTTGTAACTTGTTATGGACTCATATTATAATGAGTGTGTTGGGCCCTAGTTGGGCCTTAATACAAGTCCATGATCATTTAAAGAAATGTCATACTTATAACCCTTTTTACTTATTCACAAACCTACAATTTTATACGTTATGGTCACACCTCACATTTTATACCTCACACTTGGTACCCCGTGGTGGTGTGCACACAACACCCCATTGTTGTGTGCACCCCGCTGCTATACACACAAATACTCATTTTCACCATACACACACAAGGTACAGTTTATGGTCACACATTCAATAATCCATACACCCCACTGTATGCACCCCACACATCACACACCCACTGTTATGTGCAGACAACACCCCACTGTTGTGTGCACCCCATTATTATACACACCCCACACTCACCCATACACAAAGCCGATTCACACACACACACACTACACACACAAAACAGTCCACAAAACACTCACATAATAGTCACATATGGGGTCACCTCCGGCCAGTAGAGTCGCCGGAAGATGACCTCCGGTCAGCCTCGACCAACTCCGGTGACGGTCATCCAAGCCGTGGCCACCGTCAACCCAAAAAAAAACAGTTTCAAAAAGACATAAAGGACAGTGAGACCGAGAGAACGAGAGGGGCAGTCGAGCTCACCTTGGTGTCTCCGGTTGGTGGCCGAGGTGTCCAACGCTGTGAGGGTGATGGTGGTTGCCGGTCCAGGGAGGAGGAGCACTGTCACGGCATGGAGGTCGAGAAGAATGAGAGTGAGAGAGAGTGTACTGCCGAGAGAGAGAGAGGGGAATAAGAGGGAGGAGGAAAAGCTCACCTAATCGTGTTCCGTGGTGGTAGAGGTCCCAAATGTTGTAGTGGGTAGCGGTGGTAATGTCCAGCCGAAAGAAGGGAGGGAGGACGTGAGGCCAAGAAGAGGGAGAGAACATGAGCAGAGAGAATAAACGAGAGAGGAAGAGAGAGAGAGCCTCACCTCGTCGGAGTTGGCATCGCCGGTGGGACGTGGCAGTGGCGAGAGGAGGGTGGAGCGAATGAACAGTGGCGGCAATGAGTTGGGAGAGATGATGAATAGTGTACATTAGGGTTTTTTTTGTTTATATATATAAAACAAAGGTCAAATGACCATTTTGCCCTTCCACTTATTTCATACACATTTTAAAACAACTACCCTTATGAGTCTTTTACCAATTCATCTCATGTCAACACACATACAAATCTCGATGAAAATCCAGTGACTCTCCTCATCAAGCTGTGTTACTTTAACAATTTCCATTATGTAGTCCGTATGTTGCGTAGTTAACCAACTCCCACGTTCAAACGACGTTCCTCGGTTCGTTTTTCCTTGTTCCGACTCTTGTAATGCGCGTAGTCTCGCCTTGTCTCGCCAACTAATTAATTAAATTAATTAAAAATTCATTTATTTGTACTCTTTACTTGTTTTTATCTCCCGTTTAACTAGGCGAAACCTTACGCAACTAAAAATTGCCTGAACGGCTCGAGACCCGTAAAATACTAAGATACTAATACACACAATCAGAGAATCATAAAATCACTTCGGTGTCAACTCCCAAAGTTCGAAATACATGCTTTGTATCACGTAGCTGGATCACAATCCTGACAAGTGCAATGCAAGTCAGTTAAAAATTTGGGGTTGTTATATGTTACCTCAATTTCATCATGTTAAGCTCAAATATAAAGATTTTGTTTAGGACAAACCCTTAATAATTAAATTGAAGTATAGTATATAATCTCTATATATATATATCAATCAAATAATCCAAACTACTGACTAGATCTATGACTTATCATTACAAAATTGATTATTTGATTCACTTGCTAATTAACACTGTAGCTTTAATTTCATCTGATATTTAACATGAAAAAAATAATTATTATACAACATAACTAACGTTATTTTATAGACGAAATAAAAATTATATTATTTTATAGACATCAACAATCATTAATTGGTGAATGAATTAGTAAGAAAGAGCATGAAAATAGGTCTTGATAGATACATTTTGAGACAGTTATGATCGAGAGATAACTAGTAAGAATATATTGTGATCGGGAGAAAATTGATAGAGATGTTGAAACACTATTGAATAAATTATTAACTGAGGTTGCAATATTGCATGTAAAATAGAAAGAACGATCGACTATTGACGAATCGATATATGGAGCACCTCAAACGGTGTCAAGAAAGTCAATTAATTTGTTTAAGAAGAAAGTAGATTAATTAAGAACGACAATATATTTCATTAGAATGCTTCATTTATTGTGTTGAGACAAGTCCATACACACGTCCTAATGCACATCCAACAAGACCCACATCAATTTTGTTACAAATGCTTTCCCAATTACACTATATTTGTCTTAAAAGGGTTAAGGGGTGTATACTAGGGGAAAACATAGCCTTGCCTCCGCCTCTGACACCATGCCACAATCTTGAAATGTACCTGCAACAGACATGCTAATTTAGAAATCATCTCAAATTGAGCCACTAAATCTTATAATTTTTTTTTTCTTAAACAAGAGTTAAGCTCACAACCTCCTTAAAACCATATCTTTTAAAAAGTAATGCACCGTCCATCCATCTCAAGAGAGATGCTTTTGCCGCTAGATCTTCCATGTTTATTTCACCATGATGTACCATGGCAATTAAAGCTTCTATTAATGAGAACGAGCATAACCTTGATTATGGGCCTTGCATGCATAATTTCCATTTCACTTATTCCAACCAAGAAGTGGCCCAATGGACCAAAGGCCCTAGTTTTAGCTGCCCAAAAAACACTAGAATTTTCTCTTAGAATGAACCTCAATTACCATCTATAGTTTGGGTCAACATGAGGATTGGGGAGACAAACTTCATAAAATTTTACGCCCGTATTGAATGTTCTAGAAAGAAAATCCAATTTGATAGAATGGAAAATAATAATCTAACACACTTTTAGTTAGAGGTGGGCATGAGTCGAGTTTGGGTCAACCCGACTCGAAACGCGATGACTCGATTCGAGTCGGGTTGGTATAAAAATGACCCATCACCCGACCTGCCAGACAAGAGACCCGAAACCCAACCCGACCCACCACACAAGAGACCCGACCCGACCCGACCTATATCAAGTTTGTATCAATTACCATTCATAGTTTCAAAAACCACAAAAATCCTATAAAAGCCATGATGACACTCGAACCCGATTCGACCCAACACTAATATGATCACACTCGACCCGACCTGACACTATTATGATTACACCTGAACCCGACCCGACACTTGATGGGTCAGATTTTGATGACTCGACTCGTTTTCTCCACTCATCTTACCCGATCCACCACCTGCCACTCGATTCGGGTGACCCCACCCGAGTTGAGTACTCGAGTTTCGTGTTCAGCCCTACTTTTAGTGCACTATTTATCTTTTAGCTTATTTATAATATTTTGTTAGATATGGGGTTCAAATCTAAGGAGATAAGAAAGAGTTATAAATAGTTAAAAAATAAAAGATATTATCCATATAGAATATCCCTCCCCCAATGCGCTCCCCACGTGGTACGCGATTACAGGTTCTCCACTTTACGTTAATGCGCATCACTCTGTTTCGTCCGAGACAAACAAAACGGAATCCACTGAAAAGACCGTAACACCCTAAACTTCAACTATGATTTATTTCCTTCAAGGCTAAAATCGTCTTTTGACACTAAAGTGTCATCCTCTCAGACAAGGAACCGCACGCACTTTAATTTATTTATTACAGAGGCTACACGTGGTCGGCTCCCAGTCCTCCACGTGCCCCTGCAAAATCCAAACCATTCCCAGACCACGTGTACACGAATCTAGACACGTGGCTCCGAGATATTTTCACCCCGCTATTTGTTCTTCCAACGTGTCGCCCCACCAGCCCATCTCCCCCTTCAGCTGACGCCATTCCCCAGATTCTATATAGCGACTGGGCCCCATCCAATCCCGCCCCACCACGCGTCCTCCCTTCATTAAACCCACCACGTGTCCTCCATTCGTGACAAACCCCAACCAATCCCACCCCAACACGTGTCCACGTGTCCGTCCAGCCCCCGATATATAAGGTTGTGTGGCACGTCTCCAAGTGGGTTTTGGTTTAATTAGCCAAAAAAAAAAAATGAACAACCGAGACTACCGAGTCAAGTCGACCGAGTCGGGCATCCTCAGCGAGGAAGTCTTAGTATTAGTCTTCGAATCGATGAATTGGGATCCCCAGCTACTCTGCCTAACGTCGCGCATTAGCCGGCGCCTCCGAGAGCTGGCCAAGCGTATCCTGTGGCGCTACCACTGCTTGTCGCGGGCGCCGAAAATGGTCTCGGCATTGGCCAACGGCGCGCCGAACTGGCTGGCGCTGGCAAAGCTTCTTTGTTTCTGCTGCGGGTGCGTACCGAACCGGAATTTCCGGGTGAACCGGGTCCAGCCGGGGCACGTAGCGAAGGAAACCCGGTTTTCTAAAACGTCTGGGAAGAGTTTCCTAGCGAGGACGTGTAGGGAGGACACGTTGTACATAAGCGACCCGTGCGAGCACGCGGTGGAGGACTGCGAGGACTATTTGGGGGTTTATAGAGGGGTATTTCGGGGATTTGCGAGGTCGAGGACCAGGGCGTGTTTGATCCGACGGCAGGTGGAGCTGGAGCAGCAGATACGATGTCCGTATTGCGGGGAGCGGGTGTGGAGCATGACGTCAGCGAGGCTCGTGCCGAGAAGCGCGTCGAGGAGGCTGGGTACGAACGAGGAAGGGTCGTTGGAGTACTTTGTGTGTTTGAACGGGCACTTGCACGGGTCGTGCTGGCTGGTGCCGCTGTCGTCGGATGAGGATGAGGCCGGGAATCTCGAGGAGGAGGAGGAGGATCGTGGTGCTGATGTTGATGTTGATGTTGAGGAGGGTGGGGCCCACGGGAGTGATGGGAGTGACGGGGATGTGGGAATGGCGTCGGTGCGGGAGAACGGTGGAGCGGTGGGTTGAGTTCTGATATATTGGGATCGGATGGGAGAGGTGTTGGGATGGTTTTAGATTAGGAGAATTGACTTTGTAATCGTGATTTGATGATAACCATTGTATTTTTGGTGCTACTTCTTTGATAGTAGTTGGGAAATGACATTTTGACAATGATACAACAACAACAATACTCGGGGATCCAAAATTTTATGTCACTATAGGCTAAACTACATAAATGTATAATAAAGATATTAATTAATTAATTATTATTAGGCCAGCGAAGTTAGTTTCACAATTGAATCATTGTCAAAGTACAAAAAAATAAGTAGAGCCTTATCACAACTGCATGCTCCACATCAACAAAATTACTACAAAATCAATCATTCTATTAATTTTTCTACAACTCAAAATTTATTTAAAAAAGAAAAAAATATTCATATAACTTAATTTAGTAAAATAAGTTTTATTGAAGTTTTATATTATGTAATTACTTAAATACACAAAAATTTATTGTGAAGTATAAAATAATTAAGTTGAAAAAATATTTGTAAGAAAATAGACATCAATTTATTTATTTATTTAGTAGAGAGATATCAATTTATTTACCTTTTAAAAAAGACTTGTCCTACCAAAAAAAAAGGACTTGCTATTTATGAAGACATACAATACATTAACAACAATTTTATCAAAAAAAAAACATTTGCTACACTCTATTGAATTTACATCATCCCATAACAATTAATACTTGTTACAAAATTGCTCTATTATAGTACATGGTGTTATGTGCACATACAACACAAAAGTATTGTATGGTGTAGTTCAACTTTGTGTATGAACTCACAAATGTCATGCAATTACTTTCCTTTAATTTCTTATTTAAGATTGGTCGGTTTTTTGGATAAAACTTTAAATTTTTTTTATTGATTGGATGGGCTATTATTTTTTTGGTTGGGGTGAAAACAAAAATACACAAAGTTTGCCCTGGGCTCTTATAAGCATTTTTTAATTTTTCTTGTGGGTGGCACATGGGCACATAGGAGGTTCATGTAAACTTGCCCTAGGTTGTACACTTGGGTCCGCCAGTGAACAACATAATCTTAGTCTAAAATTAATTGAGGTCAGCTATATGGATATGAATAAAACTTCATTGTGTTCGGTTTAATGCAATTGACGGTTAGTTATCCAAACCATTCAAATCCTTTAATTAATACATTTTGAATGCACTTTCTTTTTCTTTATTTTTATGAAAACATCATGCGAAGTATGGAAAATGTTAGGGTGACGCCTTTAGAAAGCATATTATCTCAGGCACTACCTTCCATCTAACCATGTTTGAATCTCGAGGAGGATACAAATGGTTGGCTAAAGAGTGTGCTTTGGGAGGTGTCTTCTAAAGATGTCACTCGGGAAATTCCAGTCAGTATTGCACACATTTTGAAGTATAACAAACGTGATTGACAAATAAATAAGTAGGTCAAGGTAGCATTGCCTGTGATAAATTTGAACGATATTTTTTTCATTCGACAATATTTGTCACATTAGAAAATCAAGGAGGCATGCTTTGTTTTCAATTCTAACCCATTCTACGTTTATAACACCATCAATCACTTTTTTTATATACTCCATCTGATCAATAATATAAGTTGTTTTAACAAAAACTTTTATTCAAAATTGTAGGTCGTTTTTGAAATTTGAGTGTATTTATTACTTTTTTACCTGCTTCACCCTTATGCAATTCAAAAATTTATGATTATTCAATTATTCCTTTCATTGAATGTCAAATGACATATATGTAAATTACGCTCGAAATTAAGGTTTTTTAATTGTTGTGTCTTTACCTTAAACGATTTGTATTTTTGACTGGAGTGGGTAATATCTATAATAAATGAAGTTATTTATGGAAGGATTGTAAACAAAGAGTCCAAACTTATAAGGGGTATGTAAACTTTTTACAAATATTAAAGGAGTTTTACAAGTTATTATTTAAAATTTATTTATTGCTTAGGATGACTTTAAAATTAAAAAAAATTTAAAGACCCTTACAAGTTTGGACTCATAAGTCTAAATAACATTACCCTTCCTACCAAAAAAAAAATATTACTCTATTATAAAATCTTACTTGTGAATTAATCATCTCCTTGATTGTTATTCGCAAGCAAAATTATGATAGACATTCTAGAACGGAAGGAGCAACATAATGCGCGATTATCTGAGGAAAAAATTTTGGCTCTCTGGGTTGATCGGTTTTGTGTTGTTTGTTTAGCAATGATGGGAGGGGTTTTTGATAACTTAAATGCTGGGAAAGCGTGACAGGGTACAGATAGAGATGCGCTGGGTACGGACACGTGGCGATAGGAACGGAGGCTATCAGTGACGTAGAATCTGATGGGAATTCAATACGACGGGGGATGGGATCCACTTGACCGACAAAGATAGATCCGTTTGAAAGACGTCTCGTTAAACTCTGTTATTTTGGTTCTTATTTTTTTCAATCTGGGCGAACTAATTTGGATTTTTGGAGGAACATTACTTTTAATCATTAGGAGCACGCCACGTGCACAAAAAAAAAAAGGTGGAGGGCAAAGCGATAAAGAGACAGTGCTCATAAAATGTTTAAGGGTTATAAATGTTTTTTCTTTTTTTTTTATTTTTATTTTTTCATGATAAGCGTTATAAATGTTAGATGTGAGTAGAGAGGCAAGGAAATGCTAAAATGATCTAGTGATGGAATATCTAGTGATGGCATTCATTTATCATTCATCGATATGTGCGTACATATATCAGTAAGTAAATGGATAAGAATTATTGCCCGAGTGTCTTATTTGAGTCATTCTAGCTTCTTCTGAGAGGTAGCAAAATGCTAGAATGACCAGGTGATGATGTTTATCCATCGTGCGTGTGTATATATATATATATATATATATATATATATATATATATATATATATATCCCGATGCATAAATGGATGAACATCATCACCTAAGTGTTTATCTTGAGTGTTCCATTTGGGTCATTCTATCATCTTCCGAGAGATATAAAAATGTTAAATATACGACCTGATTTTGGAACACTCGATAATGATGTCAATCCATCGTGCCTCGCTGTTTGGATCCATTAGTCTAGACTCTTAGAGGTTTATGTCCGAAGGAACATCATCTACGTACATTATGAGAACCATGAGAGAAACTCCTCGCATAACTCGCCATTCTGTCCACTACGCGATTCCCCTCTCTATGTGAATGGCGTACGCGCGGATCTCCCATGGTCGATCAATGAGCTGCAGGATCGAAGAGAGTAGACTCCAATGGCGGTTCGAAGCTAACCTTCCTTTTTTTGATACACTGCACCACTCCCAGATTATCAATTTCTAACCGTACTCTCCGATATCCCAACTCCCAGGCACGCTTCAGTGCTAATATTGCACCCCCCACGATTAATTCAACATCAAAAATAGAGCAAGAGCCAAGATTAGCTACAATCAACATCCACCCCAAAAAGAGTGCTCCATTGAACTCCATTTATTAGAGCAGAGTTCTTCAAATTTTTAGTTAACCATTCATCAAACTACTAGTCCACAAATTCAAGCAACTCATCTAGTTTCACAAACCTACACCATACCGCCCATGCATTATCACAAAAAATGTATGACTCAATGAGGGTTTTTAAAACTTTTACAAAATGCTTTGTAGTTCACTACCAATGATAGAATGAATGCCTAGCAGTTCCCGGCCGGCATTCATGAGAAAACTATCTTTCAACGAATTTGAAAGTAATGGCTAGTTCATTTTTGCCATTAATATGTTTATTAATTGATCCCCTTGATGTAATTACGAGTGTAATTTACATATAAGTCCTTTGACATTGAAGAATCATAAATGTTTGGATTGCATAAAGGTAAATGGATAAAAAAATAATAAACAATAAATCTACTTGGACTCATGAGTCCGGACTCATAGGGAGGTTTTTAAATTTTTTATACATATTTAAGGGGTATAATAAGAATTTTACAAGTGATTATGGTTGTTTCATTAATTGCTCAAGGGTGTATTTGAAATTAAAAAAAATTTTGAGTCCGGACTCACGAGTCCAAATAGCACTACCCAATAATAAATACACTATTGAATTCCGAAAACATAATTTACAATTTTAAACAAAATGTTTTTGCTAAAATGATTTATATTATTGACCGGAGGGAGTATAATTTTATGGCGCTTTGTTTGTGATTGAGATAAAATTTTATAATCCACACACAACTTAGAAGTTGAAGTAAATCATTTTTTCTATAAAATAATTTGTATGGTTTGACTCAAACATAAGTCAAATCCATGGCTTACCCAACCTTGCATAAGAATTAGCAGTGATGTTAATACCCAAAAAAAAAAAGTGATGCCCTACCACTTTTACTGCAGATGTTTTGACAATTGAAGTGAATCGTCTGAATACAATAACTAAAAAATGTTCGACACATTTAAAAAAAATTAATTAATACGTTTCTAATTCTTTTTAGTGCTAGCAATAATGATTTCATTTCACAAATTAGATGATACAACCCTTATATTAACCTCAACAATATTTTATGAAAATTCACACCACACTTTGATATTACCATGAAGATGAGTCAACTTTGCCACAACATGATCTACTTTGTTAGGTTCCCTTCTCACAAAAGTAACCTTCCAATCACTTCCTTCTCTTAAAAGATTAGAGCAATCATAAAGTAATTGACCAATTCAAATGAGTTGAAAGATTTTGATCAAATGCCACCAATTGGGTGTGGCTCACTGATAAAGTATGGTGTGTTTAGGAGTACACGGTCATGAGTTCAAACCTTAGAGAAACAAATGTTTCTTTTTTATAAAAAAAAATAAATAAATTGATCGAATGCCTTAGACCACCATCAAAGAATCTAACTCAAAGACCACTATTGATATAGTTGTAGTTGCTTCATCCAACTCGGAGCTTCTCATAATGCAATCGCTTCTGCTTCATAAGAGATAGAGATTGCACCTTATTGTTAAACTAGTCGTTGTCCTGCGCTTTGTGCGTGTAAGAGATCGAGTATTAGTATTAGTTCAAAATAAATCAATATATAACTTAAAAAAATTACTTTGATGAGAAAAGTGTGAAGGAAACTATAGCAATTGCTATATTTTCGTAGTTTAGGTATTTAGGTAGTTTAGGTAACTTTTCTTATTTTATGGAAAGTGAACAAATAAGTAAAGGGCTTACCAAGTAGTCTTTGACATCAAAAAAAAAAAGTAGTCTTTGATGGACTCAAAGATGAGAAGAATGCCATATAATATTCTTGTAAAGAAAAAGATTAACTGATTTAAATAATCATCTAATAGTTTTTTTTTTTGAAAACAATCATCTAATAGTTTTTTTTTGAAGAGAACTAACAATCATCTAATAGTTATAAATAAAATAAACAAAACTCAAATATATTTTTTTGAAATAATTATAGAATTATTATTGACGGCCCCAATTCAATCGACACCAAAAGAGAAAGTAGAAGACTAATTTCTTTTATAGCAAATGAAATATCAACCAACAAAAAAGAAAGTAGAGACTGATTTTCTAATAGAAAATGAAAAATCAACTGCCAACAAAAGAGAAAGTAGAATAATAAAATGGCAAAATCTATTAAGTGACCCTCAAACTTTGAGGTTATTTTAGATTTGGCCCCTGAACTTTGATTTGAGTGAATTGAGCCCTTCTACTTCTATTTTGCATCACATTGGGCCCTCTCAAGAACCCCAATATTACAAAAGGCTAACGGAGAGTCTAAATCAATCCCTCTTCAAATCAAACGAAATCTTACTCTCCCCCTAAGTCGGCTATGAACTCTTCTCTCTCTGTTCATGGGCGATAAACCGACACTGTGAATGCGTGGAGACACATGATTGTTGGAGAGTGTTACG
Organism: Stephania japonica; assembly: GCA_039657345.1. Lineage (NCBI taxonomy): Eukaryota > Viridiplantae > Streptophyta > Magnoliopsida > Ranunculales > Menispermaceae > Stephania > Stephania japonica. The sequence continues at coordinate 9,754,165 of CM077558.1, read as the reverse complement.
AGATTGTCTTTCTACAAGAGCACAACTGGTTGAATGAGGCTTGGACATTGAAGATTGGTGTATCTGTTGCAGAAGAACATTAAAGACCCTTCATCATTTAATGTTTGAATATGTGGAGACACAAGATTGTTGGAGGGCTAGAGGGCATTACACATTGCAAGGAAGAAGATACAAAGTTCAAAGATTGGTTCTTTCATATGGGCACGGATGAGGAAAAAATCATTAAAGTTCGCTTCAAACTATGGTCCATTTTTGGAGTTTTATTAGGAACATCTTATGGGAGAGAAACGTCATGTTGTTAACATTAATGGTGGGACAAAATATGGAATGGTTGAGAGCTTGGACTGATGCAAGGAAGAAGTACAAAGGAAGTAGTGCAGGGGAACGAAGTCAGTGTCCACCAACTAGTGGGCAACCCCCTGAAGAAGTTTGGTTGAAATGCAATACGGATGCAACATCATTTGATGGTTGTTCTTTAATCAGTCCAAGTGGTTCGTTGGATTTTATCGTTGGATTTTAAGAGGGCTAATTGGGAATCCAGGTTACCCTTTCGTTTGATTTAATGTTGGGGAATTTGAAAGGGTCCAATGTTATGCATAATAAAAGTTGAATTTCATTAAAACTAAAGTTAAGGGGCCAAATCTAAAAAAACCTCAAAGTTTAGGGGCCACTTAATAGGTTTTGCCTAATAAAATAAATAAAACTTGAACCCTGCTCATCTAGAATAATTGTAATATCATTGTCAACACTTTGGACAATCTTGAGTATTAGTGCACGTAAGAGACTGAATATTATTATTAGATAAAAACACATTAATATTTGTAATATTTGAACAAAAATAAATATATTTAATGAGAAAAAGAAAAGTGAAGTAAAAAAAGATCTCAAATTAGTTGGAGCAAAACACTAAGAGTGGCTTGCCCTTAGTGTTTTGTGGGCGCACATAGTCGGATTCAAAAATCAAAGGACATACTATGTAGTAGGGGTGGGCATCAGTTTTGCGAAAACCGCCCAATTCGCTTGGTTTGGTTTAGTTTTTTGAATTCGCGGTTTGGGAGTGGTTTAGAAAACTTGAAAACAACAATTTCGCGATTTGGTGGTGGTTTTCATCTTCTGAAAACCTTGGTTCACCAAAATGAAGGGCATTTTAGGAATTTTACCAAATATACACCCTAAACCCTAAAGGAAACAACTAAACACATTTACATCACAAATTTCATTTCGTTTCCACTTCCCTCCCTCTTTTTCTCGAACAGCCTGTAATGACCCTCAAATTCAATACGTCACATGTCGCATTTCAGGACCATTTAGTCAAAGTTGAGATAGGCTCGAAGCACGGCGACATGAGCCGGGGAGTTGAAACCCTGGTTCAGAGGTGTTCTGCAAAAGATGCCATGGCGATGCCGTGAATATTCCAACTCACAAAGTCACCCACGTACGTCTTGGACAAGAGCTTCAATGGAACACGCCGTGAGGACACTGCCACGACCAATGGGGTCACGGCATCACTCACGTACGTGTTGGGCAGTGGATATCATCTCCACGTTGTGGAGACGCCGTCCAAGCCATTGGATGCCATGGCGTCTCGGCGACGTGTCACTGTTCACATGGACAAAACTTTTATAAAATTTTTGAAAACTTTCGAGGACCTCTCGAGTATCCAAATGGGTTGAAATTTGACCCAATACCCAGATAATCGACCCAAATGAGTGAACGGGTAAAATTATGAAAAAATTGGGTAAAATGGTGAAATTAATAGGGAATTGCAATTAAAGGGAAATAAAACTCTAACACGACTAAATTAAACCAATAATGATCACCAGGTGCTTAGTGAGCGGGTGACGAGAGTGCGGGGTCATTTTGGTGGCGTGTGAAAGCTGCAAGAGCGGAGTGTTGTGTGGAGGTAGCGTCCTACTGTTAGTAAAACCAGTGGGAGCATTTATATTATTTCATTTGTGCATCTAAATTGGGTTGTTATTTTTATTGAGCAGTATTTCTTGGTGAAATATGATCCTTGAATTCCATTTGTGAGCTCTATTCCGTGGTGGATTATTGGTATTATTTTCGTGGGTTTTTCGAATGAGTGGTCCAAAAGCAAGTGAGTCATGGTTACCATTTATCGGCGATATGAGCTCTTATCTGGGCGCTGTTGATATCTCCCGACAGGGCGTACATCGGGGGCGCTTATCCGGGTCTGTGGATATTTCATAGTTGCAAGGGTTAGGGCTAGTAGGCCGTATTCTCGTCCTGAACCCGAGTATGCTGGGCTTTTGCCGCGACTCAACGACCTTTTGGTCGAATCTACTTGTGTTTCTCATTGTTTTCTTAAACACTCAATTATCAAGGATTTTCAGTGATTTATTATCATGCGGTCTGTACTATCTTCGTGATATTAGTTTAACCATTTATTTGATATTTGAAATTATATTTAAACTCCACTTGGTAGTTACTGTTATTTTCTGTATTCACTGTCCTTTTTATGACGGTGGGTATAGCCCGTCATATTGTAAAGTTGATAGGGGAAAAGGACCAGAAATAGTCGATTGAAGTTAAGGGCTGCTAGGCGACCCCTCTTGTCTATATTGTAGGTTTCTCTGTATTATATGTTTATATTTTTGATACATTGGGATATGGGTTTTGTGAGAAATTTTGGGACATGTATACTGTATTTGATTTTCCTCTGATCGGGTATACTTATGGAGATATACATATGTGGGGTTTCCACACTCTAAGCTGTTCCAACTTGTGTCTTTGAATTGTTTTGGGTTAGTTTGATATTTTGATGCTTCCACTATAACCTGATAACTCACTAACCGAAATAATTCACTTAATTACACTTAAAATGGCTTAATTAATGGTAAAAGTTAGGGAATGCTGACTATGCTTGCGTGATTCAGCGAGACTGGCTCGAGGATTTGCACAGGTTTAGGCCGGGCGACGCCCAATTTTAGGGTTGTGGAATTTGGAGTCGTTACATGATTGATGGGCTCAAATGTATCAATAATACCTACATCAGATTTATTAAGAAAAATTGAAGATCATTATAGTAGGATAGTCAATTGAAATAAAAAATAAAAAAGAAATCGCGTAGAATGAGACAAAAGTTGCAGGCTTGTACATTCCATAATCGAAAATGATTTTTCACTAAACAAAAGTTTCACATAAAAAAGTAGTTACTATATAAGCTAAATTAGATTTAGAAGAATAATATTAAAGACCTTTGTAGAAGGAGAAGTGGCTGCATTTTATGGTCATAAACAAAAAGGTGCAAAAACATCTCAATGTAAAAAAATATATAAATGGTAAGCAAGTTTATTTTGTGCAATGATCTATGTATAGTCAATCCTTTAAGACTTAATTTGATAATGCAATTTAAGTAGTAGCTAATTCGTTAGATATTTCTGTAATGGCCAATTTTTTCAAATAAACCGCACGGGGGCCAATGTGGACTGCAGTCTGCCTTACCAGCGACAGCTGTGCTCTACATTGGATTATATTCTCCATTTTATCTTTTTAAACCTTACTAATTGTCCATTTAATATTTTGTCTTTTAGTCTACTCTATACCCACGTCGACATGCATATCGAGGCGAATACTTAACACACAATCTCACATGCCAATTGAAATATAATTACATACATCGCGATGTCGTTTAACCTATTTTAACATAAACATCAAAAATTTAGTTAAAACAACACTCAAAACAATAATTTACCTAACTCCAGGCGCGTTATAGCCTAGTTGCAGGTCCCACGGGTGTCTGAGCTATCTGCCACGTCTGCAATACGTCACAAATAATGGCGAATTAAATTCGGGCCGTTACAATTTCGGTCTGCTACTAAATTTGAAGGTGGTTCAAAAAAATATTCCTTAGTTCTAATTAGATTTAAAACGTTTTATTAGATTTGAAATGTTTTTTATTAGATTTGAAACCGTTTTTGTAGATTAATTATTGAAGTTGTAACTCAGAAATTTCAAATTTATGACATAGCTTGTACAATTTCTGGTAACTCACTCTAATATGTTACTGATGCATGAGGTCGCAATTCTTTTGCCATGTTGTGTTCAAGATTGTTTGCTTGTCTTCTAATATGGTTGATTCTCCATTGCCCATTGCCCATTGCCCATGGTCCTTCATCATCAATCTGCATTCTTCTATCACTGATTCCAGTTTGATAGGGAACATATTGATTATAAGTTATGCATGCATATTGTAACTCCTAATTGTGCATTGAAGATTTTGAGGAACAAGGAAGTCCCATAAGTCCTTGTCAAATGGCAACACTATGGGGACAAGGAGCTAACGTGGGAACTCGAGTCGTATATGCGCGAGTACTTTCCCTACCTCTTTTGAGTCTGGTAAGTCTTTCCTTTAGTTTCGATTTAATTTTAATAAGTTGGGAAGACTGTAACAACCCTAAAATGTAACTTGTGTCACGTGTCATTTTAAGTCGGACGTTGCCCCTTATCGTGATACGTGTGAACAATTCTCGGTCGTTGACACTGGGGTATGTTATTTTTGTTTGGTGGTTGTATTATTTGTCTATTTACCCCATTTAAATTCCAATGTCACATACTTGTGAGGACGTATGAATGTGAGCATTGACATGGAGAAACGGGTTCAATTCGAATAAACATATTTTACGGGTGGTGAAGCGAACGATGGTTAGTTATTTAGCTGTCAGGAGGACAAATGTAATTAAAACACTGATAAAATACATTAAAATATAATAATTAGACGTCGGATTATGTGTTTGGTACGTTGATAGGTCTTTGGGGCACACGGCAATGCAATTCTTATTGGGGACCTGATTTGAAAAGGCTGAGAAAATGTGTATGGAATAGTGTGCATGGGAGGAAGTTCCGAAGTGTGTCAATTGAGTGTGGCAGTTGACTTGGTTTAAGTGAAGGATGACCGATGGATCGTTCTCGAGATACATGCTGAGAAAAATATAAAAGTTATTTATTTCCATACCATCTCTCTCACTCTCATTTATCTTTCATTTCCTTCGTGAGAACACAAATTGGTTTCGACTGGATCTCGTGCTCGAAACGACGTCAAGATGCTACCAATCGCGAGAACCAAGGTAATATTCCTATTTATCGCGAGGTTCTTGTCAGTTTGACAGGTATATTGAGTGTTTTCATCGTGGTATTTTCAGACACCATTTCAGAGTTTTGGTTTTTCGAATGTTTTAAAGGTTTATATGGATTGTTTGATGGGTGTAGAGTACAACCATGCAGTTGTTTTGGGTGTTTGGATTGAATTGTATTTTTGGGGAATTATTGTTAATTTTCGAGTTAATTTTCACGTCGGGGGTTATAAGTGACTATTTTGATTGGTTTGAATGTTGGATTTAGTGTAATTAAGCGTCCCTATGAGTTTGGGATAAGCTCGAAACGCGGCGAGGCGAGCTGGGGTGTCGAAAAATCCCATATTCAAAAACAGTAACTAACGTTATGAGAGACATCGTGAAACACTTCACCCTACGATGTCAGTCACGGCGTCTGAGGCAATGTGACGGCCCCAATTTCCCCATGCAATTGGGTACGCCCGGCTTAGACCCATTCAAGCCCCGAGTTATCCACCCACCGTCACAAACTAGACGGTGAGCAACCGAGAGAAATCGAAAGTAATGCCGAAAGAATATAACAAGAATTCATGAATTATTAATCAAGGCGATCCTAAATATCATGCGAGAATTGAAAGACAGGAAGTTAAATAAACAAGATGCATGATAGGCGGACTGAAAACAATAACAATCGAAACATGCGTGTTCTACGAGTCAAGAGAGGCCATAAGTGGTCTAAAATCCACAACAATACCACAACAATATCCACAACAATCCACAACAATCCAAGTACATGGTATCACACAATCACTAGGGGTGGTCAAACACTCGTGGCCACGAGTGCCGCGTTTATCCCTTCTAGTGCGGGCCGCATGTACCTTCGAGACACACACTTATGCCAAGAACACACATACAAGGAATATGGAATGGAATGCCAACAAATAGATAATAGCAAACACAATGGAATGAAGATGAATCACATGATATTTTCTTAATCGGCTTACTAACGTACACAAGTTTTTGAGACAAGTGTACTTACTCGAACTAATCGCAACCCGTGTAACAACACTCTCGCGTTCCTATTAAGTATCCCCGAGTTTCCCGCTACCCGACAAGGTTGGAAACTCTAATTAATGGGTCGAATCATTAACTAAACCCTAGGTTGGTACCCTAGCATTTTCTCGTGTTTTAATGACTCGAACACTTCGTTAACTCAATCGGTAAATCAAACAAAAAATATAACGAAACACAATGACTCTTTTGGGTATTATAACCACACTTATGCAAGCCTAATTATAGATCTTAGGCTCGGCTCGATCGTATGTGAAATCACACCATAATCTCGAGGACCGGCGGTGTGTCCACGACGTCACGCTGTTCAACCAACTTGAAATACAATTTCGATGTCGTCCAACAATTATGACTCAATATTAAACTTAACATGACCATACACCGCGAGTATGGAATTCAAGGTGTGGTCCAACATCCGTAGAGTGTCAACACAAAGCATGGAAAGGCCGTGTGCACGCCCCTACGTCGCGTTGACAACCTACTCGATGCAATATAAACAACTCATGCATATCTCCGCCATTACGACTCATCATCATTGATATGGACGCTCCGAGGCTATGAGACTCCATGAATGACATGGTAAGGTCTCCGGCGAGTCCCCCATGTCATCGCGTCGATGATAGTACCGCTACGACGGACGGTTTCCGGCGAGAAAGTTACATCACGCATAACATTACACAATTGACATAGTACATCAATGATGCCGCTGTTTTAAGCCACTCCGAGAGTTGTGAAACACAAGCATAGACTTAGCTTGGTAATCGACATCCCCGATCATGGTGGCACTGCGGTGGCGTCGCTCACGGCAACGGATTTCGACGAGGAGGAGTATAACCCCCATGAAATGAACATAACATGAAATACCAAAAGTTAGTGCTCACCTCACCGTTGTTGACCACTCCGGAGGGCTCGTGGGACCCAAGCCAAAGCTCAATGGGGTCCTCGACAGCCTCCGATCCCGGCGATCAGTGTGGCGCCGCCCATAGTGGCAGTTTCCGATGAGGGTTCAAAACAGTCACCCACAACACGACAACAACATTATCTATATTCAAGACACTAAAACTATCAATACGACCAAATAGATCACCACAAAAACAGCGAGGCATCATCGAGGTCATGGAGAGGTCCCCGACGACCCCCACGCTTGCCATTCCGACCAGTAACACCCCCCAATCACAACAGTTCAGGCGAGGACAACAAGGGTAAGCATAGATGAAATGAAAGAAATCTCAACAATATTACACACTTGTTGCTACTCGTTATAGACTCTCCGGAGGTTGGGAGACATCAACTTGATCATGATGGACCCCCAACGGTACATTCTGACTCCGGCGGTCATCGGCCATGACGCATCTCGCCAACGGTTCGGTTAGACATGGGATGTACAAAACAGGGTACATAGGTGAATGACGAAGGTAAACCGGTCACCACAACCCACTAATGCTTTGTGAATTGGGGTGCTCCGAGACCGTCGAGGCTCGTGAGGCACCGGGCGTGACCTCCGATCGATCTCCGGTCATCGCCCCCATCACAAGACGGCCAAAAGTGGCGGACGACAAGAAAAAAAAGAAAGACAAGCAGATCGAAGAGAAAAAGAGAGAGAGAGAGAGAGAGAGAGAGAGAGAGACCCGAAGGTTCTCCGGCGGAGTCCGACCACCTCCGGCCGCCGAGGCGGTGGTGCTCGCCAAGAGGTCGGCGAGAAAAGGGGGAGGGGAGGAGCGAATTCGGTGAGGGAGAGAATGAACGGTGGTGGGTTTGTTTATATATATAAACATTAAAGGTCAAATGACCAGTTGCCCATCCTTTTAATTATATCCATTTCATCACAATTTGCCCTTTTGGGTCTTTTCATTTATTTATTTATTTTTATTACACCTTAAAGTAGATGTGTGTTGTCACTTGCATGGCCCTCTATCTCAACACTCACACGCATCTCAAGGTCAATCTCATGGTTCACGTAGCCGGTCACAATTTTTGACAATTGCGATACAAGTCCGATTAAAAAAAAATTTCACGTTTTACGAAGTGAGTCCAAATTTCACGTTTGAAGTGACTCCACTAGGCATTTGGTCTCACGGCGTGGCACTATTCATCTGTCCAATTTTTATTTTTTTTTTCGAAAACTTCGGGGATCTCTTAGGTATCTAAATGGGTTCGAATACGGATCAATACTCGGGTAATTGACCCAAATACATAAATGAATAAAATTATGAAAATTAGGATAATTAATGGATTTTGGTAAATAATTGGTCAATAGGAATTGTAGTACAGTAATAGTCATACGGGGAATTCGTAACGGACGAATTAGAGGCGTGTGAGTGCGTAATAACGTTGGACACGGGTAAGAAAACCAGTAAGGAATTTTACAATAATTTCTTTGAGCTTTAATTTTTTATTGTTGTTGATCTATTCCTAGTTTGGAACTTTATTCCGATTGAGTGGTCCAAGGGCAAGTAAGTCAACGTGATCCTTGGGATGACGGGTTATCTGAGGTAACATTCCAGAATCAAGTGTTCAGGATGCACGATATTGTTTGTGGCTCTATACGGGTGAGAGTTCTTCGCTAGATTGTTGGGGACTCTACATCCTCGTGGACTTTATGATGGTGTGAGTGTACCACGACCTAAACTTCGAGTTTGGTAAGTGTTTTCCTCGACTCAACGAATTTTTCATTGTTCGGGACTATTTGCGCCTTTCTATTATTTTTCTTGGACACTTAATTTTGATTGATTCATATTTATTTCCAGTATTTATTTATTCATGCATTCCCTGTACTTTTCTTTCTATCGGCATGAATATAAATTGTTTATTTGCTTTCAAAATACTGTAAACATCATGTTTGGCGTTACTTACTTGAAACTCATCATTCTTGTGTTTGGCTGAGTGCAGGTCCACAATCGAGCAAGGGAAAGACTTTTTAGCTTGGCGATTTACTTTGAGGATAGTGGAGTAGTTCTTTTTTTTTCATTGATGTAGGTTTGGACATTTTGTATTACTGTATATATATGTTTTACACTAGGATAAGGGATTATGAGAAATCTTGGGTATGTATACCTGGTTATTACTCTCCTGTGACTTGACGTATGGTTTACAGTATACATATACAGGGTTTCCTTACTTTAGGTTGCCTTGACTCATGTATTTGAGGTTGTTTTATTAGTTTTAGATCGTAAATGCTTCCACTTATCATTAAATAACTCACTTATATTAATAAGTCTCATTCAAATTGCTTAATAAAGGATGAAAAGTAAGGTAAGGCTAGGTTACGTTGATTATGCCAGGGTTGACTTGGGATCTACGTAAGTCTAGGTCAGACGGGGTCCGATTTTAGGGTTGTAGAACTGGGGCCGTTATAGGAGCGACCCTCCCTATCGAATTTTCGTAGGTTTTCTGATCTTTTTTATTACATATATACTTGTTTATGTCACATGAGATACATGTAGGTTTGTGAGTATATTAGAACATGTATAGGATTCATTTCACTCTCCTTTGCTTATTATACATGTTGGTTGTATATATTCGGGGTTTCCACACTCTATGTGGTGCTGACTGATTGATTTAAAGTTGTTCAACTTGTTTGAGGTTTTGAAACGCTTCCGCATAATCATTAATAACTCACAATTTTTAAATAACTCAACTTAAATTATTAAATCCTCTATTTAAATTATGGATAATGGTAAGGAAGGCTAACTAGGCTTGCATTGACTTTGCGAGGGTTAACTTGGGAGTCCACGTAGGTCTAGGATGGGCGGGTCCAGTTTGGCTGGGAAGTGAGGCTGTTACAGCAGCAATATTTTTCTCCAAGAATGATAGATACTCTATTAGTGCAAAACATTTGGAGATAAACTTTGCAGTGAAAGAAGAAGTTCAGAAAGGGAAAATATCTTTAGAACATATAAGCACAAATCTTATGATTGCAGGCCCCTCAACGAAAGGAATGCCTCTAAAGTCATTTAAGGAACATGTTCATAGAATCTTAATTGTAATCAATGATGTTTTTTCGAGCAATGTTAGATATGTTTTTGTATACTTATTGCATGAGATATCTCATGAAATTAAAGTATGCTTATATATTATTCCTGATAGTATAATTAAGTTATGTACATATTACGATTTGAATGATCACATCATGAAGGTCTTAGTCACGGACATATTGTTTAAAATTATGTATTATAATTAAATATGTAACTTATGTTCTAGTACATAGAAAGGAATATGTCTTATATTAATATATCATTGCTATGACTCTATTTAGTGAATTATTTAATTATAATTTTATGATGATCATAAATAATGCCACCATTTAAGTATTTGACATTTATTTGTGCACACTTATGTTAAACTTTGTCAAAATTATGATTGGATGGTCATGTGGGACAAGTGAGAGATAATGTATCATGTTAATGTCCCACATGATTGAAATTATAATCATGTGGTTCAAGTAGGAGAATGTTAACATTTTCAAAATTATGTGTCACACACCCACATGACCATTTATGTAATTCAAATGGTTATAGGTAAAGTCTCATCTTTTGATGAGAAAAAGGAGTTACAAAATTAGGGTAGGTGGGTTTGCAAAATTGCTCTAATCATAATCACCCAGCATTAATTACCTTAATTTTGTAATGTAACCCCTCCCTCTCTTTCTCCTGCCTCTGAAAGGGGAAGCTATCCCATTATAATGTATCCTGAAAAGTCTCTAAGGTTAAGGAGAGCGAAAAGATTGTTTTAAGTGAAGATATTGCTAATGATTTCTCCTTGTGAGTATTTTACTTTATTTGTTATTTTGTTAATTATGTTAATGTGAAACCATATTTGTTGAAGATATGGGAAATATCTTAGTGGTGACACTTAGCACGTTGAGAAGGCTGAAAATTGCCACGTGGCAACCCCGATATCTTCCTTTAATATATATATCACCAACTTGACAGAATGTCACACATTTCACCTTGAGATATGCACGACATCCAATGCTCAAAATGGGTTACTCTAGCTGCTCTTTTTTTTTTTTTTTTTTTTGAAACTACAACCAACTCATATTTATTCTAAATATCTCATAAGTACATTCAAAAGAAACGAGGGTAGAACATCCCACTCATTTCGACCAGACATGGAACTAGCTTCCCTTGCTAATGTATGAGCCGCTACATTCACTAATCGATGAACAAAAAAAATACTATAGGACTTCAAATCTATTACCAACTTCACATAATCATCAATTATAACTCTAAAATAGAATTCATCTTTGTGTCTATTTTGAATTACCCGAACCACCTCAAGTGTATCAAACTCCAACTTTACTCTTTTCTCGCCTCTGTTCTTCAGCCACTCTAGCAGCTCTTAATCATACTATTTTTTGACAAAATTTATTGAATATATTTAATTAATTAACTAATTTCGTGTCAATTAAGAAAATAAAGCGAATTACAGACAGCTGTAATGAATTGCACTGCCAAAGGCGGCAACGACCATCCCAACGCTGAACACTCGACCCATCAACATCGAGATACATATTCCAGATCCCGACGCGAATCCAACTGACTCCTCAGCCGGCCCCATAATTCGGTTAATCCGTTGCGCGACAAAAGCGGGAAGAAACCGAAGAAATAAAAATCCATGAAAGAAGGGACTGTTTGGGAAGTCCGAAATTCAAATTCTCTCACACTGGTCGTGTTTCGTCTCTTCGAAGCACCAAAACGTACAAACGTTACAAAGCGAACGAGCGAGCGAGCGAGCGAGGGAGGTGCGAAACGAAGAACGAAACCGTTCGATTAGCTCCGCTCGCGCGCCCTCCCTCGATCGATCGCCCCAATCGCGCGCGATCACATTCAGACTCTTCGCATTTCCAACTCTAAAACCCTAACTTTTGAATCCGCGAATTAATTTGTGTTCACATTGGCAGGTACGTACGATTGTTTGATTTATGTTCTCATTTGGTTTTCGCCTTCGGAGCGCCGCAGATTCGATTGGATACGGATTTATAATCAATCCATTTGGTGGAATCCATAATAGAAAGTTAATTTGTTTCATGATTTTGTTTTGTGGATTGTAGATTAGTAATTTGGAGATTTTAAAGTGATTGTAGGAGATGAAATTTTCATTTTCTTTAATAATGTAATTTATGATTTGAAAGAGCGTTAATTTATCGTTTCGGATTACCTGAAGAAAATAATCAGAGATGGATTGATTAATTTAGGTATTAGTTGAATCAGGAGAAGTAGAAAACTCAATTGAGAGAATTCGGATATTCATGTTTTTGGAGGTGAAAGGAAGTAAAACTTTGTGGAGTTGGAAAAGTGATCAGTATTTGATAATTTGATATATATACTTTTTGAATGGTTTTGAAATTTGAAGAATTATTTTGAACTCGTTCATCCAATTTAGATATGGCCTTTTAAAAAAAATCAAGAAAATTATTATTCATTGATTGAGATTTTTCATCGACACTAAAGTTGTAGATTGCCATAGTTATGGTAATATGATAAATTGACAATTAAGTGAATTTTCATAGAGTTGATGGGACACGGTTGTAATTTGTAAATGTTGTTAAGATGGTCACTCGCTAAAACTCGTATCCTGCTGTAATTTGATTCCATGTGTGCTTTTCATTCAGGTACAGTTGCTTGCTGGTGGTTATCAATATCGGTGGAATAAATGGCAAGCTTTTCAGATATTGGAACTGCAGCAGCTATTAATATTCTATCTGCAATAGCATTTCTTATCGCATTTGCCATCTTACGGCTTCAACCATTCAATGATAGAGTATACTTCCCCAAATGGTATCTCAAGGGAATAAGAGGCACCCCCACACATTCTGGAGCATTTGTGAACAAATTTGTGAACTTGGATTGCAGAACATATTTGAGGTTTTTGAACTGGATGCCAGCAGCATTAAGAATGCCAGAACCGGAGCTTATTGATCATGCAGGCCTCGATTCTGCCGTATACATTAGAATTTACCTTCTTGGGTGAGTTCAGTAATTCTGGTAGTTTTTGGTCTATGGTCCATTGAAATCTTTTTAATCATTGTTAAGGTTAGGAAGTGTTTAGCTATCATACTGAGGACTGAGGACAATGCTTCTTCGAAACTGCCTGTTCGGTTTGAAGCTTGTTCAGATGTCGATCTGGTTTTCAGAAAGGTGGATCAGAAGTGTCATTTGTGTATGGAAAAATCAGGGATTTTTTTCTAGATATTTCCACTCACCCTATATTTATATTCTTGACGCTATTTTCAATGGGTGTGCGTGCTAACTTGGCAAATGATTGTGCAGATTAAAGTTATTTGTCCCTGTCGCTCTGCTTGCTTTTGCGGTCTTGGTACCTGTTAATTGGACTGGTGATTCACTAGAGCATACCAGAAATTTGACTTTTAGTAACATTGACAAGTTCTCAATATCAAATGTTCCTTCTGGATCACAAAGGTTAGGATCTTCACTTTTTCATGTTTAGTCTAGTTTTGTTTTGTTAGTCTTTTTATTTTTTTGGGATTTTGGAAAATAAAATTGGTTAACATACTTTTGTGTTTGACACACATTTGCCGCACCTGCACATTTTAGGAAGTTCATTGGATATTTCGGATGTACTTGTGCAATTGTATAATCTATTTCCAAGAGCTGTGTAACAGATATTTCTTTTTAAAACAATCTTTTTTTTTAAGCCCTAAAAACATCATTAAAGTTTTGCATGCACTATTAACAGATATTTCTTTTTAAAACAATCTTTTTTTAAGCCCTAAAAACATCATTAAAGTTTTGCATGCACTATTAAAACAACATAAAGCATACATACAACATTTACAACCTTGAACTTTTTGCTATAATCTTTGACCACATCCTTTTTTTTAAAGAAAGAACTGGGTGGCTAGGCCGATAAAATTATTGACTACTTCACACTCTAAGGATGTGGAAACTCATTTTTTTTCCCAATTGCCTTTGCTATCATCTATATTCATCAAGCAAATGCGTAGAAAGAAAAAAAGTGACTAGTGACTCATTAAAGCGGATTAAAATTTATAAATACTTTGGAGAGTAAATAATAGACTTCTTGTCAATTGTTTAGTTGTATGTTGAAGATGCAACCAGAAATAGCAGTGTTTCAACTTGATAAACATTTTAGAGTTTTAGACTTGTGATGACATGAACACATAGTGAGCTGTTAAGTGAAATCCTTGCATGCTTGTAAATCATATTTAATTTGTTGAGGCCATGATAGAGAGGCTGATAAGAGAGTAATCCTCTGTTTTTTACTTGCCTGTATCAAGCTTAGAATAAACTTTCTCATATTTGAATTATTTTATAAACTTTAATTTAATTGTTCTTTAGAATATGGTGAACTCTTTTGCTTGTATATCATCAATACCTTACTATGACTCTTATTGAAAAAAAACGAATTATAACCTTCTTATACCATGGATTCTAACTCTTTGGATAGGTAATCATGACTATTTTTGGTTTGGTCTTTCGCTTGCAGGTTTTGGGCTCACATAGTAATGGCGTATATCTTCACATTTTGGGCATTCTTTGTGCTATATAAGGAATACAAGAGACTAACTAATTTGAGGCTGCATTTTCTTGCATCTGAAAATCGTCGCCCAGATCAATTTACAGTGAGTTTGTTTCTGCACTTTTGTTATCAAACATTCATGTGTAGTCTCTGCACTTATTGTCTCTCAATATAACAGCTGAAAAATATTATGAAATTCTGGTATTAATGCTACGTGTAAGGAATGCAATAGAGTTCAATAGTGAACAAATGTGGCAAGTAGTATGAAAGAAAGAGAAAATGCTAAAATTTCTGTAACTCAAAGGAGGAAGAAGAAAAGCACAAAGAAATCACTTTTGACAAATTTTTTTTTTCCTGATATCCATGGCGACATGTGAGGTTTGGATGTTATTTTTGCGAAATGATTTTTGAAGTGCTGCATTTACTATTGATTTGTTACCAGTTATTCCTCATTAAAATTATATATAATATAGCTTCCATAGCCACATTGTGTAATACCATCAACTGCACTACATTGTATAACACAGCCGTATCTTCTGGTTGGCTACTAGCGTTGAGTATTTTTTTTTATCAGAATTACTAACTTCGAGTATAAACAACAAATGTTTTTTTTTTTACCCCATTGTCAGATAAAATGGCAGGACATGATAGCATTTGGTTCTTCAATGTGTATGTTAAGTTTAGTTCTGTCTATTTGAGAACATAGCTTCTGAAAGAAAATGAATCACCCTTTGGATATCATTGGAATTTGTGGTCTAATGCTTTTCTACAGCATATGTTGCATCTGAATTCTATTATGAAATTCCCAGTTGCTTCTTTTTCCATATTAATTCCACAGTATTGTCTTCAACAGGTCCTTGTGAGAAACATTCCTCCTGATCCTGACGAGTCAGTTAGTGAGCACGTTGAACATTTCTTTTGTGTCAATCATCCTGATCATTATCTTACTCATCAGGTTTGTATTTACCTCCAAACTAACGAGCTCAGCTGATGTGGTTAAATGAAGCTTGAATAATTAAGAAATAATGAAAGGAGCATATGATACCAGTTTCAAATCTGAAATTTTTTGTTTATTAGTTCTCAGGCTATAAATTTGACGTTTCCCTCATAGTTTTTGCGCTGTAGTTGCATGCAACTGATCTTGCACATTTTGAAAATTAGGTAGTACGAAATGCCAATGCTCTTGCAACGTTGGTTGAGAAGAAGAAAGGTTTAAAAAATCGGCTCAACTACTACCAAAATAAATATGATAGAAATCCTAACAAAAAGCCAACTACGAAGGTACTTTTCTTCGATTAGTCTGTTGTTTATTTTTACTTACCTTAGATTGTCATTTCATGTTGAAGTTTCAAAAATAAGACTATCATGGTCAAATTATTATTTTAGCCTACAATTCATAATCTCACATATGTAATCTTTTGTATAGAAAGGTTTTCTTGGCCTTTGGGGAGAAACTGTGGATGCAATTGACTACTATACCTTAGAGATTGAGATCTTGTCTAAAGAAGTAAGTATCAAGTTTTGCATTTTTCATATCTTTAATCTTATTATTTTAAATCTTTTGCTTGCTTATTCTTTCAATTTATTTGTGACTACCATCACCATCATCATCATGTTCATCTTTTGTTATCATTTTGTTATCAGTTGGAAAAAAAAATAAAGTGAGAAAAAAGTGATAAGCAATGGAAAGATTGTTTCCAATTATTGATAAGCTTTCAGCCATTTATTTTCTGTTTTCTTTCTGTTCTTCTTGACATTATCCAGTGTAACCAATTGGATGAGGAAGAAATTATGTAATGCAAATTTGATTATACTTGTCTAAAAGTTAAAAAGTACTGTCTAAGCTAGGAAGCTTCATATACTAGAGTCTTAAATTACAAAAGTTGCTCCATTATATCTCTTCTATTGTTTCTAATTTATTTTTTGATCCAGGAAGCTACAGAAAGGGAAAGAGTTCTAAATGATCCAAATGCAATAGTACCTGCAGCATTTGTTTCCTTCAAAAGTCGATGGGCTGCAGCTGTTTGTGCTCAGACTCAACAATCAAGTAATCCAACAACTTGGTTGACAGAATGGGCTCCTGAGCCACGTGACGTATATTGGACTAATTTATCAATTCCATTCATTGAGCTCAGCATCAGACGATTAATTATGGCCGTCACGATCTTTTTCCTTACATTTTTCTTCATGGCTCCCATTCTATTTGTTCAGTCCATAGCAAATATTGAAGGGATCGAGAAAGTCTTTCCTTTCTTAAAGGTGCTAGTTGAGAAGTAAGTTTCTTCTTTGCTCTTCTTTAGTTTACACCCCACTCCTTGTGTTGTGAATATATGCTAGAATGTGGTTAAATAGGAGCCGCTTTTTGGTGTGGAAAGAACTTTGTTGCTTTTTTTTGCGAGAGGTAACAATCTAACGAGTCCCTTTGAATCCTACTATGTTTGAAACATGCCATGTTTTAGATTTTGTGACGTCAAGTGCAACATCAGGCTGGGAAAAGGTTTTGAACCCTTAACCTTTAGGTTGCCTCTCTACCATGAGGCCGATTGCCTTGATGCTTGGTCTTCTTTTAGAGCTCTGAATATTCTCCCTTTAACAATAGCTAAACATGGCGCAAAATTCCTATGTTTTTACTTAATTATAGATTTGTGGTAAAAAGCAGTTACTGTGCTTGCAAGCCTGTGATTAGATTAGGAAGATGCATATGTTTATAAATTCTCTTTGTTAACCAAAGTTTTCTGAAGTTAATGTCTTACAAGTTCACCTGTTTTGCTGAAGTAAAATTATGCCATGATGTCAATTGCACTAATCCTTTCATCAATTGCACTAAATCTAGCACAATGGAAGAGTTTGATTCATGTAGACCACAATCAATTTGTGACTGAGGCTATGTTGTTGTTGTTGTTGTTTTGAGTGGTGGATTGATTACTGTAAGCTAAACCTGGTTTTCCTATAGCAGTTGTTCAAGTTTGAACACAATTCAATGTGGTGCTTTTCTATGAAAAATAAAATTAGATCAGTATTGTTTTCAAAAAATTAGATCAGTATTGTTTTTAAAAAATTAGATCAGTATTGCTGCCTTTTATCTTCCAGGAGAGGCATAATTATTAATGAAAAAAATAATTGATGGATATATGGTTTGACTTTCCGAAGATTATATATTTTTGTTAGAGACTCATTATGGGCACATAAACCTCTTGCTTGTTAGCAATTTCTTTTGTTTATTGCAGCATCAAACAGCATATTTATGTTACTGGTAAAATTTCTATTACAGTAAGGTTACCAAGTCAGTCGTTCAAGGCTTTCTTCCAGGGATTGCATTAAAGATATTCCTAATTCTTCTTCCAACAATACTCATGACTATGTCCAAAATTGAAGGATACACCTCACTGTCATCTTTGGAGAGAAGATCTGCTGGGAAATACCATCTATTCATTATAGTGAATGTGTTTCTGGGGAGTGTAGTTACTGGAACGGCATTTGAACAGCTAAAGAAGTTTATTCATCAATCTGCTACAGAGTATGTAGTTTCTACTCATAAAAAGAAAATATGAATTCTTTGTTATGCTCTTAGCCGAGGGAAGTGTACTGCATGCAGGGATATTTCCCTAATGAAATCGTCCAGTGCTACCATTATTTGCGAGACTTGTGGAGAGATAATGAAAGCGGCAAAAAATTGATTTCTAGTTCTTTTATATTACTACCAACAGTTCTAAAGTCTGCTTGTGCTTACGCCGGATGTATTTTTCTTCTGAATGTCTGATCCATGACATACTTATTGTTTTACAGCATTCCGAAAACTATTGGTGTATCCATTCCAATGAAAGCTACATTTTTTATAACTTATATAATGGTTGATGGTTGGGCTGGGATAGCTGGAGAGATTCTTCGATTGATCCCATTAATTATATTCCATCTAAAGAATGCATTCTTGGTAAAGACCGAGAAAGACAGAGAACAGGCTATGGATCCAGGGCACCTAGATTTTGCTTCTTCCGAACCTCGGATACAGCTGTATTTCTTGCTTGGTCTTGTCTATTCTGTGGTTACGCCCATCCTTCTCCCCTTCATCATTGTCTTCTTTGGATTTGCTTATTTAGTTTTCCGTCATCAGGTACCTATATTTTTGAGCTCAGCGATTCTTTTCGTTTCTTTATCTTGGTTAATACATAAATTCATTGTTTGGTGATAATAAGAATATCAGAATGATTTGAGCAAAAATCATGTCATATTACTTACAATTTTTAAATATTTTTGTATATGAGATAAATGGTTTAAAGAGTTCATAGAATCAAATAATATCAACTGGAATGCGACGATCTTTTTACCTTTTCAGATCATAAAAATGTTAAGTTAGATGTGATGTGCATGCCTCGCCATTACGTCGGACTTAGAAAACGTTATATTAGATGTGTAAATATATCTCCGCTGTAGGTGTTGGCATCCTTTTCTGTAGCATTAGTAGTTCCCATTTTTTTCTTTCTTTGGCCCCTCCTGGTATTTTTAGGTGTCATTAAATGTGTTGATCCTGAATGCGGCTTTGAGGCCTGGTGTTCTTCTTGCAGATAATCAATGTGTACGATCAAAAATATGAAAGCGCAGCAGCATTCTGGCCAGATGTCCATAGACGTCTAATTATTGGAATGATAATTTCACAACTCCTCCTGATTGGACTAATGAGCACAACAGGTCTCAAGCTGTCAACACCTTTCCTCCTTGTTCTTCCTATCTTGACCATCACCTTCCACAGGTTCTGCAAAGGTCGTTTCGAAGCAGCATTTGTGAAATTCCCTCTACAGGTAGGAGTTTATTATCACTAAAATGTCATTATTTTGACGAACAACAATGTCAATCCGCTGATTTTTAATTTGGCGGGAACAATGCCTGTTTGCTAATCCTAATTGCAGGAGGCGATGGTGAGGGATACACTGGAGCGAGCTACCGATCCTAACTTCAACTTAAAAAGCTACCTTCAGGATGCGTTTATCCACCCAGTCTTCAATGGCGGCGAGATTGACAAACCTTTGGCCTTCGATGAGGAAGAGAACAACCCTTTAGTGCTGACCAAAAGAAACTCTCGCAGGAATACTCCTAATCAAAGCAAACATGGTTCTGAAATCGGCTCTGAAGCTGGACCTCAATGAAGTTAGTTCATGCACTACCACCATTACCACACTGATTATTATGAGCTCTCATTCTTTTCCTTCTACTTGTACTGGGACTAGGATTCAAATTCAATATTTTTTTAGAAATCAATTTGTTGATGAAGGGACAATGCTAGGTTTACATTGTTTGTGAATCCAATGAAACGACGATAGTAGTGCATGCTATGTATCTCATACATAAGGTTGATTCATGTGAGTTTTGAGGCACATTTGCACACTGATATCAATATCAGTGTTCCCTGCACTGTACCAAAGAATGTAAACCAAGCATTTTCTTTGCTGAAGTTGTAATTGTATTCATTGGACTTTATATAGATAGGCCATTTTAACAATTCTGGCTCACGTGACTTGATCCCACAACCCCAATTCACTTTATAATCTTACTTTTATATTTGACCTTATTTTCCTTAATTTTAGACATTTTTTTATCTCAAAATAATGATTTTATTGAAGTTTGAAGCGAAGATTACATCAATTATATAACAAAGCTCAAACATAATCCAGTAATTCCTCAAATGTTGTACTCTCAAATGACTCAACAATTTGGTAATTCACTCAAATGTTGTACTCTCAAATGACTCAACGGAGATTTGTATTACTAAAACAATGTGACAATTAGGGACTTGTCTATAAACATCTGGAACACATGCTAGTGTACAAACACTACTAGAAATACATAACGAAAAACAAAATTTTCGTTCTAAAAAAACAACTCCAAGAATTGAAGAAAACCTCTTGACTTCCAACAAGAGAAGATAATTCAAAACTTTTAACAAGAGAAGTCAATTCAAAACTTCTAACAAGAGAAGACAAACTAGCTAAAGAAATAATCAACCTAGTAGCCACACAAATCCATAAATGATCGTTGAGAGATATATACCACAACATAAATAGAACCAATCTTCTCAGATCTGTAGTTTATCGAATAAATAAAACACAATAAATATGATTGCAAGCACTGCCAGTGGTGGTTTGAGATCTTAAATCAGGAAAGAAATCAAAAAGAAATTATAGGGTTTAGAAAAAGGCCACAAGGGGTGTGGTGTAGTAATAAAGAAAATAACACTTTAACTCTGACTAAGGCAAAGGTCATGAGTTTGATTATCGGCAACAACATTATATTTCCTTAGTTTCTCTCAAGTTATGGAGTAAAAAAATAAAAATCTAAATACCTATTGTTGATAATTATTTTTGGTAGCGGTTATTCGGACTCCACTTTTTAAATTTTTTACTACATTTACCCCACTTTTTACTTAATTTACCCTATTTTTTTTTTCAAAATTTCAAAATATATCCTTGCTCATCCTATCATCCTCATCCTCACCCCACACCCCTCAATCCTCTTTGTTTCTCGGTTTTAGACATTGTAGAGCATTGTACTAGGTCATCAAGTGTCGTAGAAGCGTTATTTTTCGTTGAACTAGGTCGGATGTGGTCACGTTGTGTCCTAAAAGCGAAAAATGTCGCCTATGAGGTTCGGTCGCACATGACCGACACCTTTGAAGAGGTATCGATCTACTCCGACTGTGACCTTTAAAGGGGTAACGATCGAATAACTAAGACCTCTAAAGAGCTATCGGTCGAATCCGACTGAGATTGTGAAGAAAACTTAGTATCAGTGGGTGACATAGGGATCCAACCGAGATATCTTTAGAGATGTCGAACTTGTGTATTCGACTGCTCTTAAGAGGTGTCGGCCAAGTGTCGGACCTGTGTGGCCGACACCTCTTAAGAGTTGTCGGCCCTGTGCGTCTAAACCTTATGGGCAACAAGAACAAACACAAAAATTTAAAACTCCTAAATACATGAAAATGACAAAAAAATAAGTGTGTTTTATTTGAAATCGCTTGATATTTTCAATTTCATCAAAACTTTTTATACCCTAAATGCAAGTTTCAAGCCCCAAATCGAAGCCCTAAACCCCAAAAACAAAACTACAAACAATATCGACTCAAAAAAAAACCCCAAAAAACTTAAAATTGATACTAAAAGAGATGATGAATGCACATATGACATCGAATCGATGGGGTTTCACTCGGATTTTGTTGAATTCGGGCCAGAGGTGAGAATGTGATTCAAAAGATTCGAGCAAGAGGTGAGAATGTGATTCAAAAGAGGGGGTGACTAGGTATGCGTGAGTAAGGTGACTAGGGTATACGTGAGTAAAAACCTTTTTATATGGAGGGGTAGTTAGGTCATTTCATAAGGGTGCGGTACATGAAGCAAAAAGTGTGGTTCGAATAACCGTTGCCTTAATTTTTTTATGACCAAATGATAAAAATATCCTAACCTTTACAAGTTGTATCAATTATATCCTAACATTTGAAATTTATCAATTATATCCTAACCTTTGAAATTTAGTACCAATGCTATCCTCAACTAATTTAGACCCTTATTTTGCCCACACATCATTTTTTTTTTCTTATTATACCATTAAAAGATTTATTCATACGTATGCATTAAAGCTTAATATTTTTTTTTTATGTATTCATGTATATAATACACATATAGTAGTATATATACATATGCTACTCAATCATGTACATAATCTAAGTACATAATTCTATTCAAGTGCATAATTCTTTTGTTAAATTAAACAACTATGAATACCGTCTAATAAGTTTTACATGTTATTTTCATATATATACACACACACACACACACACACATGATTCAACTTACTATTTGTACTTTATGAATAACTAAAAAAAATTAATTAAGGTATTAACGTATCATTGATTTATAAATTAATTTTTTGTGAGTTCTCATACATTAATTCAAATACGAAGCTTACAAAATTACAATGTGTAAATTGATCAATATGGATGATCATGAAAAGAAAAGTTAGAAGATTATGTTGATTTCATAGAAAAAGTGTCCAAAATTAGTTGAGGATAAAATTGATACTAAAACGAAAAGGTTATGATATAATTGATAATTTTTAAAGGTTAGGATAGAATTGATACAACTTGTAGAAGTTAGGATATTTTTTATATTGTTAAAGTATAATTAAAATTGGATGACACTTCCTACGAAAAAAAAAAAAAAAAATGGATGACACCAGGCAGTCCAACCTTCTAGAGGACCTTGAAATGGTCCAATTCTTAATCTAATCCCCCTTTTTTGGGGGAGAGATCATTTTTTGATTACAAACGCTCCTCTTATCTTTGAATAAGCCAAGCTTGCTCTGTTGTTGGTTTGCTCGAGAGGTGTGTTTTCGGTGGACATTGATTGTTCAACACATATAGATGTCGTGTTTGTTCTCGTGTTGCGCCTCTTGCGCTTGCGGTCTCTGCTCTTCAGTGGCTTCTGGGATCTCCGCTCGCTCCGCCCGAATCGCCTACTGCGGTCTCTTCGGCTTCTCTCTCGTCACTTCATGGGTTCTCAGAGAAGTCGCTGCCCCTCTCATGGAGAAGCTCCCCTGTGAGTAGTACTCTGCTTCCATCATTGCTTCTCTAGGTTTTTCAATTATTTCTTCTAAAGTTTCGTCTTTTAGGATTTTTAGGGTCTCTTCGTTGTTTGGGGCGATAATTGTGTTGATCTGGATTAGGATTTGTGGATATCTCATGGGGGAAACGCAGTCCTGGGTGGTTTCTGTGTGCCCTTTTTAGGGTTTTCAATGATTTGTTCTAAAGTTTCGTCTTTTAGGGTTTCTTCGCTGTTTGGGGCGAAAATTGTGTTGATTTGGATTAGTGTTAGTGTGTTTCTCACGGGGGAAACGCAGTACTGGGTGGTTTCTGTGTGCCCTTTTTATGGTTTTTGATTTTTTTCTTTGTTTAGGGGTTCGATTTGATTGCTGTAGTTGTAGTTGAGAGAATTCGAAGATGCTGATTTAGTAAAAATTTTCGTTTTTCGTTCAATCTCTTCGTTGCTTGGGGAAAATTTATGTTAGTTTGGATTCGGGCAATGATTTTCTCATGGAGGGAATGTGGTATTGGATGGTTTTTGTGTGCCCTTTTGAGGGTTTTTTATTTATTCCTTGTTTAGAGGTCACTGAAATTGTAGGTGTCCTTTTTTATGATTTAGTTTTAATAAAAACTCGCGCTTTTTTTGCCGTTTCTTCGTTTTGGGATTTTTTTTTGAGTATTTTCGGTTTTCTCTTTGTTTAGTTGATTAGAAGATTCAATTTGATCACTGAAGTTGTAGGTGAAAGAATTCAAAGTTACTCCTTTTATGATTTAGGGTTTTTCATTATGTATGAGAATGATGTTTGAATTTGCATTGGTACTGAATTTTCATGGTTGGAATTGTGTATCCTTTTCTGGATTCACTCTCTGATCACTGAAGTTCTAGATGTAAGAATTTAAAGTTGCTTCTCTTATGATTTTAAAGTAATTATGTGTGAGAATAGTATCTGAATTTGGATTGGTACTGGATTTACTTTGGTTGGAATTGTATATCCTTTTCTGGGTTTAAATTGTTTCATGGATTTTACTGCTGATGTTGCAAGCTCTAAGATCTAACTATCTGGAAATATATGAATTTGGACTAACAGCAGCTTTCTCATGGAGGGAGTGTAGCATTTGATTATTTTGTATTGCCCCCATTTGAGGTTTTATGATTGCTTGTATTTTTTCCTTTTTTTCCTTTGGTTATTCGGATATGCTCTGAAAGAAATTGTCGAATTGAATGGATAGATTAGTTGCTATTTAGTTTTCTTCAATTTAATCAGGCTTTTTTTTTTTTTTTTTGGTTTTTGTGACTGTTAACCTTCTCCATTAGGTTAATTTTATTTTTTTTTGAGAAAAGGTTTAATTTGCTTTCATTATTGAGGAAATTCAAAATTATATTCTGTGAGATTATTGATCTCTAGTGGCATCCAAGTTTTGCCTATTAGATTATCTTTTCTTAATTAATCTTTGTTAATTGTTAGGGGTGACAAAAAGTGTTTGGACCCGTTTGACCACATTTGTTTGGACCCACTTTTAATGGGCCCGAAAATGCTTTGTTGTCCGTTTTAAAAAATGGGTCCTGGTTCGGACAGTTTTTTTTTTTTTAATTCGCATGGTTTTTTAATTCATAGAGGTATTTGAAAACTTTCATGATATTTGTATTGCAATTTCATCAATGATGTTTTCTTTCTATATATATATATAAACTTGTAAGACTTGAATTTTGAATATATAATGTCTTTTTTTTTTAAAGTAATGAAATGTATGGTGACATGAAAATCATGCATTTTGTGAATAATTAGGTGAAAAAATTATTTTATTATATTAAAAACGGGTTCAGAGTCTTAAATGTTTTATAAACATACCGACACTATTTTTAGTCGTTGTTGGAGGGGGGGGGTTGTGTTTGAGCCCGTACTCATTTTATTGCTACCCCTATGAACTATGACCCATATTATCTTTATTAAAAGGTACAT
Source organism: Stephania japonica (assembly GCA_039657345.1). Classification (NCBI taxonomy): domain Eukaryota; kingdom Viridiplantae; phylum Streptophyta; class Magnoliopsida; order Ranunculales; family Menispermaceae; genus Stephania; species Stephania japonica. The sequence continues at coordinate 9,728,990 of CM077558.1, read as the reverse complement.
ACTCTATTAATTGGACCCACCCTTGATGGTAGTTTGAGCATAAGTGGTTTGAGTATTGGGTTTGAATTCCTTCTTCTCTCTTTCAAAATGAACGTATCCAATAACTAATTTTAAGTTATTGGATATGCTTTATTTAAAGACAATAGATCTAACCATCAAAATATCCATCTCAACGTAGAAGGCAGAGAGGAGAAAAACAAAACTCAAGATCTTAGTTAGCAATTATTTTATTTGTATTATGATTGTATCAAAGTTTGTTTGAAGATCATTGGTGTTTACATTGGTATTAGAGCATGGTTAACACCTTTGATTCGCCTTATAAGTTATAAGTTTTCCGCATGATTCATATTTCCAATTTCGGTCTACTATCAATTTTGGGTATAAGTTTAATGATTTTGGGTATTTACTTGTTTCGATGCCGAAAGTGTCGATTTTGGATTTTGGGTATATTTAGATATGCACTTTGGGTAAATGGAAATGCGTTAATTTTCGTGATGTATATTGATATATTACTTCAACTCGTTTCTAAAGTTTTTTTATTTTCTTGAATGCTTACTTGGCATATCTCTTATGTTTCGATCAATTAGAAAATAAAAATTTCGATTTGTTTAAAAAATTGTTGAAACGTGGTATTATGTATAGCCAAAATTGGCAGTAGATTGAAATTGGAAATTCTAATTATGCGGAAAACTTATAAGGCAAATCAAAGGTGTTTAATCAATGCTCTATTCCAATGGAAACATTAATGACCTTCAAACACACTTTGATTCAATCATAATACAAGTAAAATATTAACCTTTTATTGCTTACCGAGATCTTGATTTTTTTTTTCTCCTCTTTGCCTTCTACGTTGAAATGGATACTTTGATGGTTAGATTTGTTGTCTTTAAATAAAGCACATCCAATAACAGATTTACGTTCCTTTTTGAAGAGGGAGGAGAGGGAATTCAAACTCAATACTCTAACCACTTATACCCAAACTACCATCAAGTGTGGGCCCAATTAGTAGAGTATGTATCTTTTAATTAACATAATATGAGTCACAATTAATCGAGATTAATTAGGAAAAGATAATCTAACATTTCCTTGACCCTTCACTCTTCCATTAAAGACTAGTTTTGACACTCTATACTTGTTTGCCACTTGGAAACACTTGGAGACTCCGTAGTAAAAATTTGTTGTATGAAGAAGAGTCAAAATGTTGAAAAGAAGAAAAAAGTGGAACATTTTAATATTAGATATTGAAAGGAAAAGATAGTAAGAACCCAAGCCTGTATGCTATGAATAAACAATTCTACATGTGTCTAATTAATGTGGGAAGTACTAAAAGATTGGGAAATTCAAAATCAGTTTATTTTCCTTAAAAATAACCAAGGGATTTAAGTTTCAACAATTCTCTAATAAGACATTTTTTTTAGTTCTTGATTTCCTTTAGAGCGTCGAGTTTCATTTTGTGATTAGCCACCTAGGATATTTAACAATTTTTTTTTCTCTTAAATAACCTAATAAATGTAGGCGTATGATAGGGGAAAAAGGAATTTTTTGGGGGGCACACCTGCAAACTCTCTTCTTAATTTCTGCTCCTTTAACAAGAAAGGTCAAGCAAAAGAGATGGATTTTAAATATTATTTCTTTCAACGTGATTTTCTTACTTTGGATGGTCCTGTGTCATTTATTTGAGTTCTGAAATTGCTTCTCAGTACATCTAACTTGTAAATTATACCAATTGTGACTGCTGTGGGAAATCTTGATAATATGCAAATGCATTTTTTAGACTTTAGTTTCATGATTGAAAGACATCATCTTGGTTGAAGAGTGTCTTTATATCTGCATACCGTTTATTTGATTACTATCTCCTTGTATCTGCATGTTTGCTGTCTGTCTATTTTCAAATGTTAGAAATAAAGTTTTACAAGTTGTTTTAGTGCTTATTTAATGACTTTATGGAGAGCTATTTGTCCCTAGTAATTTATAATGATATGTGTTCGGCATTGTTGTTGTTGTTGTTGGCCTTGTGATGTGGTAGCTAATATAGGCATAATGTCAGTGTTATAATATGACCCTCCTCTTTTGATCCTCTTTACATCACCTTGTTTCTTATTGCTCTGAGACTGAGAAATCTTACAAAACTTAGGGAGGAGACAATTGCATATCAAATAATATGTTAAGTCAGTAACTAGGGATGCAAATGGGTAGGGTAGGGTAGGGATGGGGACCTCATTCCCATACCCGTACCCACTGAAAAATTTATCACCCATACTCGTATGGGAATAAATTCTCGTACCCATCCCCATACCCTTACCCATCAAATCCCCGTGGGTAAAATATTTTACCCTTTCATTCCCTATTATGGATCTCTATGGGGATTTTCATGAGGATTTTTGCGGGACGGGGAATCCCCTTGGAAAATATCCTTTGACCCCACTTAATTTTTCTCAAAAAAGAATTATAAAAAATAAGGAATAAAAAATACATACATAACAATACAATTGTTGAAATTCCAACAAAAATAAAGTATAACATATCATGCAATTAAAGTTCTAACTTCTAAGTGTTAACAATTCAAAATCTCATTTAGTATTTTTGTCATGTGCATAATGAATGTTTCGGGTGCAAACTATGTAATATTATATTATATTTATATATAAATATCATATGGTGTATAAATAATAAATATCATATGGTGTATAATTGATATATGGGGATCCCCGTGGGTATATTTTATCACCCATCCCCGTACCCATAGCCGTGTGGGTATGAAATTTCGTACCCATCCCCGCCCCCTTACCCATTTAAAATCCCCATAACCGTACCCATTAGGGTAAATCCCCATCACTCGTGGGTATTACCCTACCCATTTGTAGCCCTATCAGTAATCATGAATTTTGATAAAAGCTGAAGCTGCTGAACTTGCCGCTCTCGTATTTACTTTAATCACATTAAGTTTGCATTGCTTTCAATTTCAGCTTTCCCTTTACATATCATTAGTAATGGCTAATGAATAAAGCCATTTTCAGTTTCGTTTTTTAAATTTTGGAGCTCTTGTTCAACTGCATTAATATTCTCATCTCAAACAGAGAAACCCAGCAACCTCCTTACTAAAGTCTTCTGCACTCTAAGAGGTTACTTAAGTCTCCTTCACCTGAAGAGATTCTCGTTAATAACAATCTGGATTAGATTTCCTTCTCCAAAGCCTTATGGCAAATATTCTACCATCAGTTCTGGTACAGGTAAACCATCTGCAGTATGAAACTGTCAAAGTGACAAATTTCGCGTCTTCCATCCACTTAAAATATGGAAACAGAGGTACATTTAAGATGAACAGGATGGTTAATTTAAGAGCACATCAAGTCCATGGCGAAGATTTCAAGGGCAGAGCTAGAAATGCTAGGCAGAACATGGATTTGATGGCAAATGCTTCATCTCGAAGCACTGAATCTCAAATTGGGACATCTTTACCCACAGCTACTGGAACCAAAGGACTAGAAAATACAACAACTTATTTATTTAGAGCAGAAATAGGTGGTCTGGTGAAGGTGTATGTTGGAAGGAAAAATCAGAAACATGCAGTCCTCATTGAAATTTCATCGTTGCCGGAATGGGCCAATGAGAGTGATTTGGTATTGACATGGGGGATCTTCAGATCAGATTCATCTTTTATGCCTTTTGATCCTCAAATATCATCTGCAGGAACTGAATCCAATAGTTTTCAGACCCCATTAATAAAAGAAGATCAAAATATGCTTTCTTCACAGATAGAATTTGGTTTAGATCAGGCTCCTTTTTATTTCTCATTTCTACTGAAGTCCCAATCTAATGCCCCTGATAGTAATCTAGAGATACGAAGTCACAGAAAGACAAACTTTTGTGTTCCAGTGGGTATTCATTCGGGGCATCCTGCTCCATTGGGCATATCGTTTCCTAATGATGGTTCTGTGAACTTTGCCCTATTCTCAAAGAATTCAGAAAGTGTCATTCTGTGCTTGTATGATGGTAAGGCAGATAAAAATAAACCCTCATTAGAGATTGCATTGGATCCATACATTAATCGGACTGGTGACATTTGGCATATATTGATGGAGAGCGTATGGCCCTACGTGGGCTATGGTTATCGATGCAATGAAACTAGTAGCAATGTTCAGGGAGATGTATTTCATCCAAAACAATTCCTTCTTGATCCGTATTCTAAGATTCTCAGTAGTCTTCTGCCTGATCGGACTGCTGCCTTTTCTCCAATGAACTGTATTGGGAATTTAAGTGAGGTCCCTGCTTTTGACTGGAGTGACGAAAACCGCCCTTGTTTATGTATGGAGAATCTAGTGGTTTATCGGCTAAATGTGCAGCGTTTTACCGAGGACAAGTCTAGCCAGCTGCCAACTTGTGTTGCAGGGACATTTTCTGGTTTGATTGAGAAGTTGGAACATTTTAAAGCTCTTTGTGTAAATGCAATTTTGTTAGAACCTATATTTCCTTTTGATGAACAAAAAGGACCCTATTTCCCATTTCATTTCTTTTCTCCTATGAACTTATATGGACCCATTCACGACAGTGTATCAGCTATCAATTCCATGAAGGCGATGGTCAAGAAATTGCATGCCAATGGCATAGAGGTTTTATTGGAGGTTGTATACACGCATATCACAGATGATGGAGGTTCTGCATCTCACACAGTAGGACGGCAAGGAATTGATAACTCTTCTCACTATCACTTTGGTTGTGGCGTGGCATCTGATCAAAGGGTGCTTTGAACTGCAATAATCCTGTTGTTCAGCAGATGATTTTGGACTGCCTTCGATATTGGATGACTGAATTTCATGTTGATGGTTTTTGTTTCGTTAATGCTTCTTCTCTGTTAGGAAGAGTGGATGGGGATTACTTGCCCCGTCCTGCTCTTATCGAAGCTATTGCATTTGATCCTCTACTTTCGAAGGCCAAGATTATTGCTGATTGCTTGGATCCAAATGATGCATCATTCAAGGAAGTTCGTTTTCCTCACTGGAAAAGATGGGCTGAAATGAATCCAAGATTTTGCCGCGACGTCTGGAGTTTTTTGAGGGGTGATGGTCGTCTTAGTGACCTTGCAACACGGCTTTGTGGAAGTGGGGATGTTTTCTCGGACGGACGCGGTCCAGCATACTCTTTCAACTTCGTTTCAAGAAACTTTGGACATTCTATTGTGGATTTGGTCAGTTTTGTTGATATTGAGTTTTCTTCAGAACTTAGTTGGAATTGTGGGGAAGAAGGTCCTACAAATAAAGTTAATGTCCTTGAAACACGGCTGAAGCAGATACGCAATTTTTTCTTTATTCTGTTTGTTTCACTGGGTGTTCCTGTTATCAATATGGGAGACGAGTGTGGACAGTCCTCCAATGGTTCCCCATTATACAAGGACAAAAAACCATTTGATTGGGAAGCTTTGAGAATGAATTTTGGTGTGCAAATGACACAGTTCATTGCATTTTTGAGTTCTTTTAGAATGAGGAGATGTCGTCTTTTCCAGAGTAGGGACTTCCTGGAGGAAGATCACATAGGCTGGCTTGGGAGTGACCTAACTCGACCAAGATGGGAAGACAAGTCAAGCAAGTTCTTGGCTATGACATTGAGGGAAAACAATAAAGTCTCTGAATCAAACTCAGACTCTTCTCATGAGGAAGGCGACTTGTTTATTGCTTTTAATGCAAGTGATCAATCTGAGAGTGTTATCCTACCTCCTCCCTCAAAAGATGTGGCATGGTTTCGTTTGGTTGACACAGCTCTAACATTTCCTGGATTTTTTTCAACAAATGGTGAACTTGTTGAGCAAGCAGCTGAGCTGCTTGCATATGAAATGAAGTCCCACAGTTGTGCTCTATTTGAAGCTAGGAGATATATCAGCTGAAAATTCCCTTTGATTGTTGACTCAATTTTTTGTTTTGAATAAAGTTTAAATAAATTATGGTATATGATGTTTAATGGGATGGTCTATGAAGGCAAATTTTGTTTGCCTATCTATTCCTTGTAATGTGATTTTCAACTCCTATTTTGTGGTTCCATTCATTTAAATAAAAAAAATTGGATGAAGGATCAATTGTAAATGCTCATTCTATTGGGATTCGCTGTTTATTTTCATTTCTTTCTTCATTGATCTGTTGGTTTGTTTGCTGCTTGCGTAGATGAATGCTTGGACTTGCCAACATTAGAATCTGATAGTTCATTGTCTCTACAGGGATAAACACATCTTCTCACAAACACTCAAAAGAATGGTATCAGACAAATGCAGTTCTTCGTGTCAGCTTGGGCAATTTCTTGTTTTTTGCGGCATTTGCTCTCATAATGATTGGTGTGAAGGACCAGAATGACAGAAGAAATTCATGGCACCATGGGGGCTGGATTTTCAAGATTGTGTTGTGGGTTTTGCTTATCATCCTCATGTTTTTTCTTCCCAATGTTGTTATTTCAGTATATGGTGAGTCTTTCCTCTCTACAACGCAAATTCTTTTCGATTATTTATACTCTGCCCTTTTCCCTCTCTTTTGAATACGACAACAACAAAAACATAGCCCCAATCCCAAATTAGTTTGGGTTGGCTACATGCATAGCCTCAATCCCAAATTAGTTGGGGTTGGTTACATGAATCAAACTTTTCCATTGCGCTCGATTTCTTATTTGTAATAAATATTATAAATAAGAAGTTTCTTAACCTTCTTACCTGAAAGACTTCTTACCTTTCGCCACTGTAGTGAGATGTCAAGATTTGGTATTGGTTTTCATTTTCTCTTTAAGACAAAAATTGAGGATCCATGATTTTTTCTATTTCATATTTAAATTTTGGTCCTTGTTATGTATAACATGCCCTCTGTGCGCAGGACTCTTTGTGAGAGCCAAAGTTGTTCTATCATTCCAAATTTAAATGCAATTTCAAGGTTTCAGCCTTGGCCATTATTCCCCTTAGTTTCCTTCTTCATTTCAAACTTATCAATGATCTTAGCAATGCTTTCATTGTTTTATGCACCTTGAAAACCACGAGATCTTTGATGAATTTGACCATGGGGCGAGTTGACTTAAATTTTTCCTGCAAATGTTATCGTTTAAATTCATACAATCTCTTTGGTGTGTCTCATCAAATGCTCATTCAGACATTGCTTTTGAAGTTTAAAATCAAGATCAGTGAACAAAGCATACAGGAAGAACTTTTTCTTGGCCTCTTGTATTATCTAGCAGTCTATTACATGTGGGGCAAGTTTTCTGATGGTTTTTGGAGAAATGTCACTGAACATGAGAATCTGATGTTTGGTATCTTGTATTTACGCAGAAACAATATCAAAGTTTGGATCTGGGTTGTTTCTATTGGTTCAAGTGATTATACTGCTAGACTTCACGTATACCTGGAATGATGCCTGGGTAGAGAAGGATGAACAGAAATGGTTGGTAAAAATTTATGCATCGTTTTTCTTTTGATCAAGGAGAATATAAATTCTTTATATACTGATCTCTTTTTGGAAACCATAGGTACATTGCGTTACTTGCAGTATCAGCTGGATGCTACATTGCAGCATTTACATTTTCAGGACTCCTTTTCATCTGGTTCAATCCTTCAGGGCATGACTGTGGCCTTAATGTTTTCTTCATTGTTATGACCATGATTCTTGCGTTTGGATTTGGGATCATTGCGTTGCATCCAAAGGTAAGGAACTTATCTGTTGTGGCCATGTAAAAGTGATTGCACTTTTGAGCTCGTCTTCTGCCACTGTTATGGTGGCACCTCTATTGTTATACCTTATAACCGTGAAAGATGCTAAGAATTGATGCAAATGTAAATAAGGCCCATCATTGTGACCTGTCTTCTTCTTTAGACTGAATGTTTTTGTCCGTAGTGTGGTGTTTGTGGCCACATAATACTCTCTAAATGATGCTGCTCCCGCTCCATCATATGCTGCGTCATCATAAATATTGGCCTGTTCTTTGTTTTGTTTTTTTTTTTTTTTTTTCACAAGCCTGTTTTTTGTTGCGTGTGCATAAGACAGTTGAGCTTCTGCTCATCATTGGCTTAGAGATATTGATGCCGAGAATGGACATTGCCATTTGATATGCTTTTTTTTTTCTTTCTTTTTTTATTCATCTCCCGATAAAATTCTTGAACATAATTTTGGCTGGTAATTTTCAGGGAAACAGTTAAATGAGTGATCTATATATTTGCTCGACTTACATTTTTTAAAATTTCCAGTTCTAAGTTCATAATAGACTGATGAACGTTGGCCTTTGGTTGGACAGGTAAACGGAAGTCTCTTGCCTGCTTCTGTGATTTCCGTGTACTGCGCATACTTGTGCTACAGTGCGCTCTCAAGTGAACCTCGTGGTTATGTGTGTAATGGCCTACACAATAAGGCCAAGGGGGTTTCCACCGGCACCCTTGTTCTTGGGATGCTTACTACAGTTCTTTCGGTCCTCTACTCGGCAGTTCGTGCGGGTTCTTCTACAACTTTTCTGTCACCCCCTTCTTCACCCAAGTCAGGTACAGTAATCCAATGCGCTTCTAGGCATTGTGAAATATCATACTAGCCAACATAATCAATAGTTTTTTAATAAAAACTGCAATTGTTAAGTTTAAATCCCTTTCTTCTTGTCAAAAAAACTACAAATCATTTCATATAGACGTGCGCATACATGTGTATATGCATGCACATTTTTGTTTGAAAAGAAGATGATGCTATGCTTGCACATTATCCGTATGTTTGTTATGTGAGTGTCTATATGCGCATACATGTGTATATGCATGCACATTTTTGTTTGAAAAGAAGACGATACTATGCTTGCACATTATCCATATGATATTTTGGTATGTGAGTGCATTTCAATTTTGCCTGCATTTATGTCTTCTTTCCACAAGGGAACGCAGGTTCACTTACAAAGTTACCAAACTAAAATCATTTAGTATCCAACGCTGTTTGTTGAAGAGATTTGAGAATCAGAATAGATTCCTACTTAGCGATAACGATGGCATAGAAAGAGTTCTTCCTAATTTCTAGTGTAGTGCCCTTCTTTGTTCTTGGACAAATTATATTATGTGTATGTTATAGGTCAAGAATTTCTTGTTATGAGGATATACTTAGCTTTGGGAGGTTTTGTAATGTTTGCAATTAATTAGTTTTATAGAGTAATGGCATCTCACTAGTTTTCCAAGATCACTATTTCGATAAATTTGCTTTGCTCCTGCAGAACCTCTGATGATCTCGAACCTTTTGTTTGTAGGTGCGAGTAGACCTCTTCTCGAATCTAACACAATCGAAGACGGGAAAAACCGGAAGGGCACCGAAGCTGAAGCGCAGCCTGTTAGTTACTCGTATTCCTTCTTCTATCTGATCTTTGCTCTTGCCAGCATGTATGCAGGCATGCTTCTTACAGGCTGGACCAGTGCTCAGTCTGGTGGTTCAGAACTCATAGACGTGGGTTGGACATCGGTTTGGGTTCGGATATGCACCGAGTGGATCACTGCAGTTCTGTATTTGTGGTCTCTATTAGCCCCTCTCCTATTTCCCGACCGCGAATTCTTCTAGATTGGTCCAGATATCAGTTTATGTTCTTAAGGAATATAATCTCAATGGCTCCACATAGTCATACAGATTCCAGCCGTTTTATGCGTGTGTGCTATATATGCCACCGTTTTATGGATTACTATAAGTGCCGTTAATGCTTTATAAATTGTAGAGTTGATGAGTATATACTTGCATGTAATTGGGAACTGCTTTTCTGTACATCAATAAATAGCGTAAGTGTTTGTTTGTTTTCCTTAATATCTGTCACAATTTGAGATTTTCTTTTGTTTGAACAAATGTGTCACATTACTCTTCAAAAAAAAAAAAAAAAAAAAAAAAAAACAAATGTGTCACATTAAGAAATTAAAGACGTAATAAATGGTTCATTTCTAATGCAAGTAATTAGCTACTTTTTTTTTTTTTTTTTTTTGACTCGCAAAAAAAAATGATAATTTATTTTTGCACTATCTATCTACGAGTAATGAAGTTGTTTACTTGAGGACAATTCAATCTCATTATGAATTAGTATTTTAGTAGTGGAGTCAATTTTTGGCAGTTGCTATTTGGACCCCATTTTTTATTTTTTTTACCCCATCCTTGTGAAATGACCCAACTATCTCTCCATATAAAAAATTTTTACTCACTCGTACTCTAATCACCCCATTTACTCATACTCCAAGTCACCTATTTCTCCAATCATACTCTTATCACCAATCCAAATATGACAAAATCTAAGTGAAACCCCATCGATTCGACATCGTAGGTGCATTTTTTTAATCTATTTTAGTGTCGATTTTTTTTTTTTGGGTTTTTTTTTCCTTTTTGATTCGGTATTGTTTGTGGTTTTGTTGTTGTGTTTAGGGTTTCAATTTGGAGCTTAAATCTTGCATTTAGGGTACAAAGTTTGGATGGAATTAAAAATATCAAACGATTCCAAGCAAAACTCACTACTTTTTTGTCATTTTCATATATTTTTTAGAGTTTTGAAAAAAAATTTGTTTGTTTTTGTTGCCCGCGGGGTTCAAATGCATAGGGACGACAATTCTTAAGAGGTGTCGAACGCACAGAGCCGACATCTCTAAAGAGGTCTCGGTTGGATCCCTCCATCGCCCACTAAGACTTTAGTTTTCTTCAAAATCTCGGTCGGATTCAACCGACACCTATTTAGAAGTTTTCGTTAGATTCAACCATTACTCATTTAGAAGTCATAGTCAGAGTCGACCAATACTTCTTCAAAGTTGCCAACCCTGTGCGACCGAACCCGTGGGCGTCACTTTTTCGCTTCTAGAATACATAATGACCACATCCGACCTTGTCAACTAAAAAAACACTCCTACGACACTTGGTGACCTAGTATAAGTGCTTTACAATGACTAAAATTGAGAAATGAAGAGGATTGAGGGGTGTTGGGGTGAGGATGAGAATGATGAAGTGAGCAAGGGTATTTTGAAATTTAAAAAAATTAAGATAAATTAAGTAAAAAGTGGGGTAAACAAAGTAAAAAATTCAAAAATGAGGAAGAAGAAGCAAAAAGTGGAATCTGAATAGCTAATGCCAATTTTTTTTTTTTTTTTTTTTCTTTGAAGTAGAAATCCATCACTTTTCTTAATTTTTTAAAGATATATTTAGGAATGAAGGAGTATATTTTGTATTATCTAGATAAAATAAAGTTTTTTTTATGGTATCTAGATAATGTTTTTTTTTCTTGACTTCAAAAGGAGTTGAACTACGACCTCTCTAAACCCTACATTTTGGCAAGCGATGCCTTATCCATCGCATAGATGATTTGGTGAAAACTAATTAGAATTATTACATTAGAATTAGTTCTATGATAACGTTCATCCCAATCATAATTCATCATAGTTTAGGTCAACTTAGGGTAGCCCCTATATGCACTTATTTAATTCACCGTCCTCTTCTAGGAATATTATTTTTTGTTTTTTTTAAAATCATTAGCCTTCTTAAAGGCGCAATGTAGGCTGAATATTGCATGAATTATTGAACTTAATTCACTATTTTTTTTTTTTTTTTTTTTGAAGAATAATTGAGTAGTCATTTAGAGCACCTCTAATGCACAATGTAGATCACCACCTTTTTATTAGTGTCATGCCATGTCCTCAAAATAAAAGAAAAAAGCGTCATGTCATCAACGTGAAGAAAATGTCCATCCTATGTGTCTAAATAGACATGAAACTCTAAAATTATTTTTCGAACACCATATTGTTCACTTCTTTTTTAAAGGTGGTAACTACTTTTGTAAACCTCTCCGTCTCGGAGCACCATATCTAATGTTTTTGAGCTTACTGGATTCCACTTCGGCGCACTCTCCATTGCGCCGAACAACACAACAAAACTTCAATTCCAAATTACTTGGGGTCGGTGCACCCTCCATTGCAGAATCAGAAAATGATAAACAATTTGCACCTTCATTCTGCAAATTCCTCATCAACGAACACTTGAAGCAGCAGCCATGCTTCACAGTGCAGTAAAAAAACACCAATTAAGGTAAGCCTAGCAATTCTGTTCCTTTTGGAAAAACTACTGCTCTGCCACACAAGAATTTCTATTTCAATTCAACACAAAGGATGCAAATCACTAGAAGTGCGCCTGACATCAAAAACATAAGTGAAGCAATTTAAAAGATTAGATAAAGAAAACCCATAACAATAGTCTACTGGGTCTGCTCTATTTTACATCACACAATTTTTCTTCTGTCAAACTGAATATAACAAGAATCGCGAACTAGGAAATAAAAGCTTTATATACTTTCATTTGTATTTCGACAATCATATATTCTCTTTATGGCGCAGGAATCATGACTCCATTGAATGCTACAACCACATCTGAAATTCCATGTATATCAAGCTTTGCCCAACCAAAGGAAACTCCTGAAATACAGTAAGGAAGAGCGTTAGGATAGTCTGCATTTTACTACAGATCAAACTTGAGTGAAAGCAGGCCAAAATTCACATTTCAGTGAGAATAGGTAAGAGGATTTTAGCAAATCAGTATCCAAAAGACGTCAAAGCCAACAGTCGGGCGAATAACTATAAGGTATGATCAAGAAGCTAGAGGTGGGATTTTAATAAAGTTAATCCAACGGACCTTCACCAGCATATAGAATCACTTCTTATATTTGACCTTCAATGTACATTACTTCAACAATCAAAGGATTTCCTATATCTGAAAAGATTAAACTAGCTGAACTCTGAATTCATAGAAGAACTCCAAGACTAAGAGCATTGAAAACGATATAAGAGAACAGAAATGTACAGTCTTCAAATGTTGGAAGACCCCAATGCTCTGGCCGAAACTCCAGAAGAGAGTGAAGCGCCGCATCTGCTATGATATAGTAAACAACATGAGTCTGAAGTCATTTAATTAGAATACAAAATGGATAAAGGAAATACTCTTAAAAAAATTGTTTCATCTAGAGGGAGAAAAGAAAAGAAGGTAACTAGCCTTGTAGGAATCAGAGCTGGCTCTCAAAGCTGCTCCAGGTATCCTTGATCTTTCAAGTAGCTCCTTCGCAATCAGATCAAGTACATTTCATCAACCATCCAAGGCAAGTTGCCCCCAGTCTCTTCAATGTACAGCTATAGAAATTAAAAACTTGAAACAAGAGCAAAGTTGAGCTGATTTTTCAAGAAATCACGTGCAGAATGCCACCAAAGTTGACTCAATTTTTAAAGAACCATAATATATTCTCAAGCTTTAAAAGTTTAAAAAGTCAAGAAGATGATTACCCTTGTCAACTCACGAGCAAATAGTTCAGATACTTCAACTGTAGTATTTGCAGGTATCAAATCAACAAACAGACACGACTGCTTAATCTAAAAAACAACACGACACAAACAAACAACACTCAACTAGCGGGATCAAATCAACAAAACTTAGCAATGCCCTTATTTCAATGGTAGTTTGAATGAGGGAAAGAGGAAACAAATTTTTAGGTAACTTAAAAATGAACCTAATAGAATATAATATTACAAAAATAAAATAGATGGAAGAGAGGAAGGAAAAACCTCAATTTTCTTCAATTATATTTCGTGCACAAGACACATATATATATAACTACATCCTAGGTAGATGATAACTACAAATAAAGAAAAAAATCTTGACTAACCAAATCAATCATAACTAAATAATTAAAATTAATCCTAACTAAAATATATGAGTGCAAGATTTACAGCAAGCTGGAGCATACAAACTTTGGATGCCCAGCTTAAACAAAAACATCTTCAATCAAAATGAAAGAGTCGCCATGGGTAACTTGAGATTTGCGACGGAAACATTGACATTGATCAACATTTGAAAAACCTTTAAATTGAAGAAAAAAACATTCCAAATGAATGTTGATTGAATTGATTAGATCCTCAAGTCGAACAGGCAACTAGCCAACAAGGATAGCCAACTCAAATCCAACAACTGGGACGAACATACTAGCCAACTCAAATCCGACCGGGCATTGGCCAACTTGAGACTTGACAACAATGGATCGTGAACACTTGATGATAGCTTAGTTGGGAGAGAACTTGAATTGGAATCTTGAGCACCCACTTTTTTATTTCTCTGATACCATATTACAAAAATAAATATTACAAAAATAAAATAGATGGAAGAGAGGAAGGAAAAACCTCCATTTTCTTCAATTATATTTGGTGCACAAGGCACACATATATAACTACATACTAGGTAGATGATAACTACAAATAAAGAAAAGAAAATCTTGACTAACCAAATCAATCATAACTAAATAATTAAAATTAATCCTAACTAAATATATGAGTGCAAGATTTACATATGATATTTGATATTATCTAATAAGATAACAACTACCCTGGGTCATTGTGTAAGCGTGTATAAACTCCAAACGATCTGGGATGCATTAATGATACACAATATTTTTAAAGAACGTCACCAAATCACATCAACAACTCCATGAAATTGAAGTGTATGGAAAATTTTGATTCATGCGTGTGGCGGACTGACTAATTTGGATATGAAATTGAAGTGTAGGACATATGGCGCATTCCAGTGACGCCACTTGCAAAATGTGATGGTGAGTAGAAATTTCAAATCCAAAGTAATGCATGGTGCCCTCAGTATCTAAATAGCGAGCCAAGAATACCATAAACATGATAGACATAGAAGTGTTTCTCAATGAAGTAACAAAGAAGTGATAAGTAGGAGCATAGAATCAATTCTTACAAATTAGCAAACTATATGCACAATGAATGACAATTTGGCACACATTAAAACCGTATTCACAAATGAATAAATTTGAATATTCTAAATAAAAAGGCTAAACTTAAAGGAGAAAATGAAGTCGTACATCTTTTTTCGCCATTGTTATTGCTCGCTCAAATTATCTGATCCATATGTTCACAGCTTCTCCACAATGATGGATGCCTATGTTGAGAATTCTACTAAAGGTAACGTTGAATAGCATAACACAAGATTGTCACTAAATGCTACCAAAGGAGGATCCATTCCATAAATCCATCCAAGTATCATAATCATGAACCATATCATTTTCCTTCATCAAGCGAAGTAATTGTAGAATAGGTTCCGCCTTCAAAGAATAAGAAAGAGATGCCACAATTTCAGAGGATAATACTTGGGAGATTGAAGGTGCAGTCTCTTTGATCCATTTCATGTGTTCTATGGCCATTTGGAACTCTCCAGCTTCAACAAAGTATCTCAAGAGAAGTACATGGCAGCTAGCATTTTCGGGTTCAGGAATAAGTCCTTGGATGACCTTTGAAGCAGCGAGAAGATGACCTGAAAGGAACATATACTTCATATGTAAGAATAAATGACATCCTTTGCCGACCACAATGTTACAATATTATATAAACGAATGGTTAATACAAAAAAATGTGGGTAAGAAAAGAGAAATTCCTAGGTTTAAGGTAAGAAGTGCACACCTTCCTTGCATAAAGAACGAACTAATGCAGTTAATACTGTTTTTGCAAGCAAAATGTCTTGTTGAATGCACTTGTTGAATATTTCACAGGCAGCTTCAATCTTTGTCTCTTGGCAAAGTCCTTCAAGGAGAGAGACATAGGTTGTAGAATCTGGGACTAATCCTTTCTCCACCATGTGCTGAAATAGACGAATGGCATCCTCAGCTTCACCAGACTCGGACAATTTCTGAATAAGTGTATTGTAAGTCTTCAAATTCCCTTGACAGCCGCTAGCAAACATCTCATCCCACAACCTCTTCGCGGGCCGCAAGAGATCTTCCCTACAACAAGCTTCCATTAGAGAATTGTACAATGAAACATCAGGAACGAATCCTTTCCTCTTCATCTCCTTAAGAAACCTATATGCTTCTTTGACTAGTCCCGCCGTGCACAAAAATGAAACCAGCATAGTGTAGCTTTCGACGTCTGAAAAGTAATCCTTGGAAGAAAGAACCAAAAATATTTCCAACAATTCGTCGACCTTGCCATTCTTACAAAGACTTTTACTCAAGTTGCTCAAAGTTAGAATAGTTGGAGATCTCCCTTTCTCAATCATATACCTGCAAAATGAAGTTGCAGAATCAGGGTCAATGGCTGAAACAGAACCAATCAAAGCATTGAGAATATCATCCTCAATAGGAAAATTCCCGCCGATAATCGCTTCGCCCAATTCCTTTGCTTCCGAATTCCGTCTTTCCGAAATCAAACCAAACAAGACCTCCCTATAATCATTGGCCCTGGGTGCCACTCCCAACTTCCTCTTACTTTTCAAGACCTTCTCAGCTTCCAATGTTCGACCATCCAATCTAAAAGCCTCAGCAACAACTCTATACGCAATAAAATCCGGTTTGCAGTCCCTACTCCTAAGCTCATCCAACAATGCAAAAGCCTCGGATACTCTAGACACCCGGCAAAGCCCGTCCACCATCAAAAGCGCGACAATCGATCCATTAACAACAGAAGCGCCGCCACGTTTAACCTCATCAAACAAACTCAAACTAACGCTCAATTCCGAAACTCTACATAACTTCCCCATAAACACCCCAAATCCAATGGTGCTAAATGGGATGCCTCTTTGAGTCATTTCATCAAACACTCTCCTCGCATGCCCCACGTAATTGTCAGAGGCAAGAGCGGCAAGAAGTGAATTGCAAGTTTCTGGTCCCATTTCGAGACCCAGTTGGCGAACTTCATTGTAAGTCCAAAACGCATTGAGAGTCCTCTTTCCAATGATCAATGAGGCAATGGCGGATCGATAGACCGACGAATGAAGGACGAGTTTTTGGGCCTTCACCTCCTTGAGAAGCCTCTCAATGGAGTTGAATTGGCGAGATATTGAAAGGGAGTTGAGGAGAGATTTGTAGGTGAGCGGCGTGTGGGCGAAGCCAGGTTGCTGAGAAGCCCAGTTGAAGAAGCCCAGAGCGAGAGTGTGGTGGGCAAGGAGGTGCGGGTCGATGACTCGGGCAACGAGGGACGGACTCAGCGAGTTGCGGAAGCTTAGCTGATGAAGCTTTTGCTCTAGAGTCGGAGTCCAACACCGAGTCGCAGCTGCTGATACAAGAGTTTTGCTTATCAGCTTTGCATACTCACTTTCACAGCGCTTCATTATTCAAGTGTAGAGGGACTTGAAGACGAAGACCAGCACAAGACAATTACTACAAATACTCAAACAAACAGAACAAACTGCATTCACTGCCATTTGAATTCCAACTGTAATATCTAAAAATATTGAAAAGCTTTTCCCCCTACAAGCCCTAATTTCCCAAATCGTTGATTCTTGAGCGAAGAGATCAGATCTTGGATCATGAAAGCTTGATGGATCAGATCTTTGGTTTCATTGTTTCGATTTCTTGATTTCTTGAAGCATTATTAGTTCATGTTCATCAGTGGCGTCTATGCAAGCGATGGCGAGTTCATCGAATGAAAGCGATGCGATGGTGTTCGGTGTTGAAAGCCCTTACTATTTGTCTAATTCAGATCATCCTGGCATGACATTGGTGACGAATCCTCTGACTGGCACCAACTATCTTTCGTGGAGTAGAGCGATGATGATTGCTCTTGGAGCAAAGACGAAACTTGGCTTCATCAATGGCAGCTGTACAAGGCCTGAAATAACTGATTCTTTCTTCGGTCGATGGTGCAAGATTGATTACATGGTAACCTCTTGGCTTCTCAATTCCATTTCAAGGATATAGTAGATGCATTCCTTTACAGTACATCTTCTTATGCTTTATGGACTGAATTGAAAGAAAGGTATGGAGAATGCAATGGACCTCTGTTATATCAATTGAAAAGAGAGATTTGTTCAATTAGACAAGCTGAACTTTCAATTTCAAAATATTACACCAAACTTAAGAAGTTATGGGATGAGTTAGGATGCTTGGCACCTCTTCCTTGATGTGATTGTGGTGCATCCTCAAAAATTGCAGTGTTGGAGTCTAATGACAAGTTAATGCAATTCTTGATGGGATTAAATGATTTGTATGATCATGTTAGGAATCAGATTTTGGTGATGGATCCTTTACCTAACATTAGCAAAGCTTATTCCATGATTTTAGTGTGGAGAAACAAAAGGAAGTCAATATTAGTTTTTCTCCTGGCTTAGAAACTGCAATGATGATGAAATCCCCTTTGAATAAAGGATCTGGTAAAAGAAATTTCAAGAAACCAATAAACAAGGATGATTTATACTGCGATTTCTGTAAGATGAAGAGGCATACTAAGGAATCTTGTTTCAAGCTGAATGGGTACCCAGATTGGTACAAGAAAAGCAATGATAAGAAACCTAATGGTGATCAGGTCAAGTCCTTTGTTAATGTGATGGAGTCACCTATGGATATTGTGGATGACAACACGTTGAAGTATATAGATTTGCAGGCTAGCATTGCTCATATGGTACAGATGAGTATTAAGAAATACATGAAAGGGAAAGCAGTGGATTCTGATGATGCTGCAGCTCATGGGCATTCTGCTCATCTTGACTTCATAGGTAGTCTACTCAATCACAACTATATTTCTAATGTTCTTATTGGTAGTACTGATTGGATAATAGACACTGGGGCTTCTAATCACATGTGTGTGGATTTCTCTATGCTTAAAAATCCTACTTCTCTGATTACACCAATAGCAGTTTATCTTCCTGATGGTACAACGAAAACAGTTCAATATATTGGGAATGTTGCGTTGAGTGATTCTATTACTCTTCATTCTTGTCTACACATATCTACTTTCAAGTACAACTTACTATCAGTTAGTAAGCTTACATCAGATGGTGTCTTGCGATGTGTATTTCATCCAAATTTTTGTGCTATACAGGACATTAAGACTTCCAAGATTTTAGCTGTGGGAAAGATGGTGGTTGGGCTCTATATCTTGGATTCAAGTTCTTTCAAAAACAAGGTTATACTTTCCTACATTTCTTCATCTCCTACTGTTCAGAATAAGCTAGCATATTGCAATTAGGCTAGCAATTGTTTTTCATGGCACCAAAGATTGGGTCACCAATCTAATTTCGTACTCAAACATATTGATTTGTTACCATCTGGTTTTGATGTTAGATCACATAATGCACCCTGTGAAGTTTGCCATTTGTCTAAACGGACTAGATTGGTTTTTCCATCGAGTAGCATTAAATCAACGTCTCCTTTTCAGTTGATTCATATGGATGTATGGGGTCCTTTTAGATAAAATTCTATTCAAGGGTCTCATTACTTTCTCACCGTGGTTGATGATTTTAGTAGATTTACTTGGACATATTTGATGAAGTGTAAATCTTCTACTGGGTGATGTGATTGAGCATTTTCTTGCATTTGTTAAAACTCAATTTCAAATTTCAGTTCAGATTATAAGATCAGATAATGGGTCTGAGTTTGTTAATCAAAGATGTAATGCTCTATTTTCTAAGTTAGGTATTACTCATCAAAGGTCTACACCATATACCCCTCAACAAAATGGAGTAGTTGAAAGGAAACATCGTCACTTACTTCAGGTTACTAGAGCTCTCATATTTTAATCTGGTTTATCTAAAGCATTTTGGGGAAATGTAGTTCTTACCTCTACATACCTCATAAACAAGTTACCTTCCTTTCTTCTTCAGTGGAAGTCCCCTTATCAAATTTTATTTGATAAATGTCCAGATTATAATGTTTTAAAAACATTTGGATGTTTATGTTTTGCATCAAATACTTCTCTTTCTCGAGATAAAGTTTGGACACAAGAAGCGATTAAATCTGCTTTCTTGGATACTCTCCTGGGCAAAAAGCTTACAAATTATACAATTTGTAGTCCCATTCTTCTACTTTTGTTTCACGAGATGTGATATTCTATGAACACATATTTCCTTTGAAGGGTGATTCTCTTGATGTCCCTTCTTCTCCACTTTGCTAGTTCCTTTCGATGAGCCTTTTGATGATATTATTTTTGTTCCTGGTTCTGGTATTGAACCTGTACGAGATCAAGAAGTTGCCCCTATTTCTGATCCTATTGTTGAAGTTGTTCCTCCTTCTCCTCCTATTGCTCTTAGGAAAGCTTCTCGTAATACTACACAACCTAGTTGGCTTAATGATTTTGTCACCTCCAATGTTAGGACATTAGATTCTTCTTATTCTTCCATTGTTTTTGATATGTCAAGTTCTTCATCACCACCTACATTTCCTTTTCTTCTCTCTCCTCATATAACTGATCATTATGTTCAGTTCCTTAATTATGTTTCTCACATTAAGGAACCATCTTCTTATGCTCAGGCCAAGTTAGATCCTTTATGGATTGAAGCTATGCAAAAGGAGTTGCAAGCCCTTGAGAGCAATGATACTTGGATTTTAACTGATCTTCCTCAAGGAAAGAGAGCTGTTGGTTCTAAATGGATTTATAAGGTTAAACTACATCCTAATGGATCATTTGAGAGATGCAAGGCTCGTTTAGTAGCAAAAGGGTATACACAGATCGAGGGAATTGATTTCACTGATTGTTTCTCACCTGTTGCCAAGGTTGTGACTGTAAGGGTTCTACTTGCTTTAGCATCAGCTAAAAACTGGCCTATTCATCAGCTAGACGTCGATAATGCTTTCCTCCATGGATACATTGATGAAAAAATTTATATGTCTCCTCCTGAAGGTTATACTACAACACATGATAGGCAAGTTTGTAAGTTGAAGAAGTCACTCTATGATCATCTAGCAATGGAATCATAAGTTTACACTTCATTTGCAACAATTTGGATTTGTACAATCAGTCCATGATCCTTGCCTTTTCACCTATACTCAAAAAGGGATTTTTCTGGCTTTGTTAGTCTATGTTGACGATATTTTGCTCACTGGTACAACTCTGTCAGCTCTCACTTCAGTCAAATCTTTTCTTGATAAACATTTTTCAATTAAAGACTTAGGCCAAGCTAGATATTTCTTGGGGTTAGAGTTAGCTAGATCTGAGCGTGGACTCTACATCAATCAACGAAAAATGTCCTTGATTTACTTCAAGATGCAGGTTTAACTACTGCTAAGGCTGCTTGCTACTCCATTGCCCCGAGATTGCAAGTTCAATGATGATGATTCTCCTTTGTTACCCAATCCTGATAAGTATCGACGACTTATTGGTCGTCTTCTTTACTTAGGATTCACTAGACTTGATATTACTTATGCGACATAACAATTGAGTCAATTTGTCCAGTCTCCAACTGAGCAAACTGGATGGGTGCTCTACATATTCTACGATACTTGAAGTCTTCTCCTTCAAAAGGTCTTTTTTATCCTGTTCAAGAAGATCTTTCTATTACAGCTTATTATGATTCAGATTGGGCCATATGATATAAAAATTGAACATGGTATCAAAGCCAATGGTTGGCTTGATTACCCATTGTCCAAGGGCCTTGTAGACATCCAACAAAAATGGTTGATTGATGTTCTGTGGTCAAGTCCAAGTTGGACTTGAGGGGGGAGTGTTGGAGATGTTGGGATAGTCCCACATCGACTACTTAGAAAGAAAAAGAAGGTTTATAAGTGTAGAGTGGACACTCCATCTTGCCTTGGCATTTTGGAGTGAACACCATTTCCACACTTGTTGTCCATACATAAAATTAGTCACCATAGTCTCCTCACCTTGGATTGGGACCTTATAATATAAAAATTGAACATGGTATCAGAGCCAATGGTTGGCTTGATTACCCATTGTCCAAGGGCCTTGTAGACATCCAACAAAAATGGTTGATTGATGTTCTGCGGTCAAGTCCAAGTTGGACTTGAGGGGGGAGTGTTGGAGATGTTGGGATAGTCTCACATCGACTACTTAGAAAGAAAAAAGAAGGTTTATAAGTGTAGTGGACACTCCATCTTGCCTTGACATTTTGGAGCGAACCCCACTTCCACACTTGTTGCCCATACATAAAATTAGTCACCATACTCTCCTCACCTTGGATTGGGACCTTATAATATAAAAATTGAACAAATTCCAACTGTAATATCTAAAAAATATTGAAAAGCTTTTCAAATATAGGTTTCTTGTTCAAGTTCATCATTTTCTAACACAAGCCACACTAAATGACAAGCAATTATGCAATCAAAAAAATGCTGAACCGTTTGTACATATTTGAGGTTCGACAGCACAGCTAAATGCAAATCAAGTAAGTTTCTCAAGTTCATTTATTAGGAATATTGACAATGCTATTACTTAAATAAGCAGAAATTGAAACAGATAGAGCTCCATCATCACTAATTTCAACCCGAATTGAAACCCTAAACAAGCATCAATTCGATCGGTTCAGATAAACTAATAAGAACATAAAATTAGCAACAAATTTAGAACTAATTAAATCCAACGGAGAACAATCATCACTAATTTAGCAACAAATTTAGAACAATCATCACTAATTTCGACTTGGTATAAGTTGGGGGAACTTCCAATACTAGTGTTTTTATCCAAAGATTAGAACTCAAATCATTAGTTAAGTAACAACAAAGTTATATAATGAGATAGTAAAGACAACACTTGTTAAAAAAGGCAAGACCTTAGAGATTACCGTTCGATTTTCATTCAAGTCAAAAAAAAAAAAAAAAAAAACTAACATACTTTCAGTGACACCAACCAACCGCTTGTCGCTAAGCAGGGCCCTTGAAGAGAGCTAAAGCCCGTTGTGGACTTTACTGCACCTAGAAAAAAAAGATACATTTAGAATAGAAATCCAAAATTTAAATTTTACAAATCAGATTTAAGGCCGTCCATTTGCGCTTTAGGATGTGGAGGTGGAGGACCAAATCTTTGTTCAAGTGTCATTCTAGCATTTTTTTTTAATCATGGTAGCTTTTGGAACCTTATTGATCCTATCGAAAATCGGGACACCATACTTTCACTCTTCTAAAAACTTAAGCGTCACAACGAAATGGGCTGTGGTGGGATATATAATATGACAGGTCATTGGCTCCCCCCTTAGTTTACTAGATGTTTTGAATTTAATTAAGTCTTAGAAATGGAAAAATATTAAAACTCTTGGCTAGAGGTGTATGTTGCGTCTTTGTGATCCTATAGATCAATCTGCTCACTGGGCGATTGGGTGGGTTCAAGCTGAGCCTAGGCAAGCCAAGCTTTTAAGCCCTTGCTTAGGCTCATCCGATTGTTCGCCCAAATTATTAGAAAGTTTAATTTGACTAAATTATATATTTTTTAAATGAAGAATATATATATATATATATATATATATATATATATATATATACACACTCATATATATATACATATTTGTAATGATGAAGTAAACATATTTAATGAATGTAAAGTAGAAGCTTGGTTAGCCTAGTGGTATAAGTTGTATCAATTTACTTAAGATGGTTGATGGTAGTTTGAGGTTCAACCTTTATTTTCATTTTTTTCTTTTTACTAAAAATTAAGTTCTTAAATACCAGGCTCAAGGTTGCAATTAGAAACCCAAGCCGAACCCAAACAAAACGAATTGAACGTGTATCTAAGCCCGTAAACATGTTTATGGTCCTAGGTTCCTCGAGTTTGAAATTAGTTAGAGTTATACCTCGAATACCTAGCCTTGACAATAACAAAAAAATGTTAAGTGTCACTTTTAGGCTTGACAAAAATGTGGGTCCAAATCTGGATCCCCCTCTAATAGTAACTAAAAATAGTATCGGACTCATGCTCATTTTTGATACAAACAGTTTTTTTTGTCCAAACACATATGTTTATAAAACATAATATATAGGTCTCGTTTCTGGTTTCAACCGTTTTTTTATTTAATTAAAGAAATGCATTTTTTTTTTCTAATTATTCACAAGGTACAACGTCACGCATATCACCATGCATTCAATTAGTACAAATAAATGACACTTTATATCTGAAATCCAATTATTAAAAATTCCTACCTAAAAATAACACCAACATTGTTTTTATTTCAATACAAACATCATGACAGTTTTCAAATATCCAATAAATTAATAAAATATCCCTACAATGTATCGTTTAATGGGTATCCTTTTTGAAAATTTTGTTCAAGTCCCTAATTCATTTTTTAAAATCAATTGGTAAACGTGTCTAGAAATTTTTTTTTTTGGTGCGAATGCATAGGATTCACTGTTCAAAAAGCTTTTTTGTTTTTAATAAGAGATGGTTTTAAAATTTAGTGTAAAAGTTACACTAAAATGGTGCAAAAGGTTATAGGCCCCAAGACCTACGATCCCAATTACTACTAAGACATGATTACATCTATGACCGAATGATAATAATTATATATATATTTTTTTTTTCCGCGAGATTTTTTTTTTTTTTTTTTTTTTTTTTTTTTTTTATCAAATAACATTCCGCGTAGGTTATAGGCCCCAAGACTGAACATGATATATGCCGAATGATAATAATTGAGAATTGTTCTGAAAAAGAAAAAAAAAAAGGAATATATGGAAAAAATTAGTAAGTTTTATTACAATTTCATTTTTACATCTGGATAACATCTGGGATTGGATTACAATTACTTCTACGTACTATTTATCGTAATATATATATACGTGCCACTACATAACGTACACTATTTTCATCTGTCCCTAAAACTTTCTATTTCTAGAAAATCTCTCTTTCTTTTTGTCGTCACCCACCTTTTCTCAGCAAGAAATGTCAGACTTAACATTAGTTTTCGAGATGGAAGACAGGCTCTAGAGTCTTTCAAGAAAAGGAAGTCCGGCATTACATGTTCCAGCTGTTGATGGGGTTGGCTCACATGCATCGACGAGGCTACGTTCACCGCGACCTCAAACCGGCGAATGTATTAGTCGACTTTGACGGCTTGCGCGTTAAGATTGCAGACTTAGGGATGGCAAAAGAGGTTTTTGAGTCATCGCCGCCCGGAGTTGTAGAATATGTGACGACTAGGTGGTATGGAGCGCCAGAGGTTTTTTAGGCTTGCCGCATGGGCCAGCAATAGATATGTGGGCGATGGGTCGTATTATGGCTGAACTTTTCACTTTCCGACCTTTGTTTCCTGGGTTGAACTCGACGGATCAAATTGACAAGATATGTGGACTTGTGGAGTGATTGGGAGGCCTAGTTTGAAGATGTGGGAGGAGGGGTTTCGACGTGCTGATCTACTAGGGCTTAAGTTTCCAGGCGATGAGCATGCATGTGGGGCTCGTATTTGGGAGCATCCATGCATGGTTTGTAGATGGCGAATCTCGAAGGCGGTGCCTGGTGCGAGTGAGGAGGCTGTACGTTTGATAGACTGGTTGTGCAGTTGGGATCCAAGCACGAGACCTACAGCTATGGAAGCTCTTCAACATCCTTTCTTTGACATATGAATATGGGAGCAGCGCCTTATTAAAATTATGGAGCACTAAACATGACTCCTAGAGTTCTTGCAATAGTTTCTTTTCTTGTTTTTTTGTATATTTGTAATTTAGTTTGGAGATTATAGTAGTTTTGCATACACAATTAATATAGCTCGTCTAACTTTTTTTAGTTGTTAAGTTGTAATTACGATCAGGAGACCATCCATGCATGGTCGTTATTCTTGTTACATTAATTGTACATAAACAAGGTTTTATTTTAATCTTGATTGGATCCATGTGTTACTCTATTCCTATATATATCAATGACAATTATGTAAGAAGACAGACTTTTTTAGTCTAATAAAATATCTTGAACTTTTGTACTTGCATTAATTTTATTCTAATTTTAAGAATTTACCAATTATATCCTAATTTTTATTCTATCCTCAATCAATCGATCTGGAGTGTATTTTATTACGGGAAAATGATAATTTAACACACTTTGAATGCACACTTGATGTGCACACTTTGTTTTTTAACTTATTTATGGTTTTTTTTGTTTCCTTCAGCGTGGACTCTACATCTAACAAAACATCATAAATAAGCTAAAAGACAAAGTATGTACCCAAAGTATGTTAGATTATCACTTTCCTTTACTACAAATCAACTTAATTTTTCTATAGCTTTCCTATTCAAAATCATCCTTGGTCCATTGACTAACTTATGTCAATTTTTTTTATAAGAAAAAAAAATTTGCCCCCACTGGAGTTCAAACCCATGTGACCTCTTGCTCTCAAACTCCATACCAAACCATTGAGTCATCCAATTGATTGGTAATTTATGTCAAAATCTATTAGACCCGGCCTCATGCTTGAATTAAGGGTTAAAAGTTTAGACTCATATTATTTACAAATCAATAATGCATCAACATTCTAGCTCAAATTTAGTTACTGATCACTAGTGGTAAGCTGAAAACTTTTTTTATGTACATTTGACATATATATTACATTTAAATTAAGCTTACTATAAGGTTACTTTTTAAGGATACTAGAAGATTACTCCCTAGGTGTAGCGGCCCCAAATCTTGAGGCCCGCCATAGGTGTCAACGTGAACCCATAACCAGCCACTTAGCGGCTAACTGTGTCCCACGCACAACAAACATTCCTCACTCATCGCTCATCCGGGTTATTAACATTTAAAATGCATTAATTCGGCGAAGCCTTAAAAATATGAAATTTGTAATTTATTTCATCAAGTTAGAGCATCATTCGGTCATATGTGGAAAAACTCGGCAATGTACATTATATATAAATTAATAAAAGAGTTTACATATATTACATGTATCTCATAAGTCCCCAATATCCAAAATAAAGTCAAAACAACAAAATATAAATATATATACAAGTCAGTAGAGTCAGTGGCAAGTCACAGGTAGTCCTGCAAGCGTCTCCTTGCCCTTGCTCGTAATAGATCATGTACTCAAGCCATCACAAAAGGCAGATGACGAGTCTAGTGAGTAAAACCCAGAAGGAAACCACCCAACATGCATTTATAATAATGGAAGCCAACAATATGCTAAATAAACATGCGCATTAAACATACAACTATAAAGAAATGCATGCATAAATAACACCCATAAATCAAACTGGATGTGTGTCGTATAGCACGGCAGAACCCTAATCCAGATATCATGATTTCTCTAGGGGGTTTCTCCTCCTCCACCTGTCCATCACCTGAGTCTGTCCCTATTGTCCAACCTACCCAAGTCCGCCACACATCTCGGAATAAACTAGAATCCAGCGATGAAATAAACAGCCAACCGTGCAACATAAGTAAGCACATGGATATAATAAATAACGATAAACAATAATAGCTTAATCAAATGAAAAAAAAATAAAAAAATACTATAGTGGGTTCCTCAAGGGGTTTACGCACCTCAAACCGTGCTTAAACGTCTCGAAAAGAACCCAGTCTGACACCGCCCACGTCTCGGGATGCACACCTAACACCCGACTATAATCTCTAAATCCCTGGTGTTTAAATAAACCATTTTAAGTGATTTAGTGTCAAATTAATTGATTTTATATTGCGACAACAAAAATTATAATTGTATCCTAATTTTTGTTGTGGCACATTTTTCGGGTTACATCGGAGTATCAAATGTCCCAAAACAATCTCGCTATCCACTTTACTATTCTTTTTCAAACTTTTCATATTTTCTCAAGATTTTCAAAATTTTCTATAATTTTTGCCAATTCCACACTTTACGAGGTAAAAACCTCGGTATAAAGTCTCACTAAAATCTCGAATTCTCCATTTTCCATAACAATTCCCAAATTTCTATTTATTTGGGCAAAATATAATTTTTATAGATTTTTTTCCATTTTTTGGGAAATTTTCCCAATATTTTTTTATTTTTTTTAATTGAATAAGGGGTTTGGGCTTGAACCGGGTTCGACTGAGCCGGGCAGAACCAGATTCGACTCAACTGAACCGATCCGGACCGGTTCAGGGGACCAACCACCTTTGTTCTCCAATACAGCAATCGAATTTTTTCCTCAAACGAACTGCCATCTGAGCTTTCCACCATCCAATGACACAACAACACCACATAAACAACAAAAACGCCAACACTCACCTTCACCTCACCACCGGCTCTCGATCTCTCGAGCTCCCTCTTTTAATTAGATCTCTCTCTCCCTATTTCTTTCTTTCTCCCGATCTTATCTCTCTCGTTTTTGATTTTTGGGAAAAATTGGTGTCGGTGGTGATTTAGTGAAACAAAAGGGTAGCCAAATTACCAAAATACCCTTATGTTCTTATCCTCATCTTAACAAAATTTATGCCCTTCTTGGTCATTTCACATTTCTTTTTTATTTTATGATTTTAATATATATATATATATATTTATTTTTTTTTTAAATTACATAATATATACAAATATATGTTTGCCTATTCACCAAAAAATATATATTTGCATATACTTTCATGCCTACAATTCCGTTGTGTGCGCCAACTAGCGTACTGAAGCGTGCAACTACCGTAAGATCTTACACGTGTCACTAGGCGCCCACCAATTTATATTATGTCACATTTATTTTGTTTATTTTATACAAAATCATTTTTCTAAACTTAATGTATTAGTATTTTATCTGCCCAGTACCCGTATCGACACATTTTTTGAGATGAATATGTACCCATCACTAATCTCACTCGGCTTAAATAATATAAATCACACATGAGTTGTAATGTGTAATGACACTCAAATTTAATTTGTGCCACATGTCGTGTTTCAAGACCATGACCTAGTTGTCGCGACTTGTCATATTGCCTAAGTTTTGGGAGTCGACACTGAGATATATTTTATTTTTTGTGATGTTTGTACTATTATTTATACCCGAATGTGAATGTCATATGTCCTAATGCATGATTTTGTTTTGTTTATCGCCATAGATTTGTGTATGAGGTTTCGCCTAGGAAAAACAGAAATTTTCAGACAAATGGGGATAATTCGGGTATTGAAACACAAAAATGGTAATTAGTGAATTATTAGAAAATAATAAATAAATAAATAATATGTGAACGTGTTGTTGTGTCCGAGAACCATGACGTACGAGTTGTAATGTCATACGAGTCCGATAATGCGAGGTGTGAGTGAGAATTAATTAATTTAGGTACGAGAGTCACTTATTGAAGTCGTAAGAGTCAGTTAAAGTTTTGGCTGGATTGAAGGAGGAACATGGATGTGCCTTGGGACACGTGTGTAAGAAGTGATGAAGGGATGGTATATAAGTCACTTCCATCACCTTTTCTCTCTCTTCCATTTCTCATTTTCATCAAACCAAACGGTGTGAAGAGTGTGGGTTTTGTGAGGTTTTAAGCTCGAATTCACGACAGGGAGTGACCAACTACGCGTTAGAAGGTGAGATCTTGACTCCTTACGTAATTCCCTATGTTTTGACACGCTTGTTTCGTGGGTTTTCATCGCGATGATTTCAAACGATATTTTTGAGATTTTGATGTGTTTGAAGTTGAATGATGGATTTGTGATTGAATAATGGAATTTGGGTGTTTTGGTAGTTGTTTTGAGGATTTGGAAGTTATTAAGGGGTTTTTGAGGATTTTTGATGTAATTTTCGAATCGGGGTTTGTCAGGGTTTTGACATAAAGAAAATGTGGTTTTGTATGGTTTTGGACATCCCTAAAAGTTTGGAATAGACTCGAGCGCGACGACATGAGCCGGGGTTTCAAAAAGCCCGATTATAGGTTCAGGGTGTTACGCGCAAGGGATGCCGTGGAGTGTTTTCTCCAACGGCGTCGACCACGACATGCAAACTAGAGATGTTGGGGGATGGGATGCTTTAAGTGACGTCGTGGACCAAAAACCTTGGCGGCATCACTTACGACGTCCAAACTAGTGGTGAGTTAATTCGGCGTTTTAAACGACACCATGGGGTTTTAAAAGTGGTGGCGTCACCCACGGCGTTTGGAACAATAAAATCTGGTTTTTTTAAATAACTTTTAAAACTTTTAGGAAGCTTTGGGGATTTATCTTAGGTCATGAATGACTCTAATTCAACAAATTGGGTTTAAATGATTGCTAGAGCTTTGGGAATTCAAATTGAACAAGTTAGAGTCACGTGATGATCGATGTTTATACGATTGGTTTGAGGTACGTTAGTAAGCCAGTAAGGAGGTGCATAGTACGTAATTCATTTTCCATTATTGTTGTTTACATTTTTATATTCCTTAATTGAGTGTCTTTGGCATAAGTGTGTCGTGAAGGTACTCCTGGGATCATGTTAGTTGGACTAACGTGAGCACTTCTGTAGAAGTGTTGTCCACCTACCTAATCATGAGTTTTTCCCCGAGTACTGAATTGTTGTGGATTTGTTGTGAAAATGGTTGTGGACTTGATGTGGAAATGGTTGTGGATTGTTGTGGTTATAGACCACTTATTGGTCTCATTTGACTTGATAGACACTTAAATATCATTGAATTACTTGTTAGTCTGTTTATCATGCGATTTGTATTATTCGTATGTCTTTTAATACCATATGATTATTATACTGCTTTATTGGTTATTCATAAATTACTATTTATGTTATTCTGGCTTTACTTTCAATTTTATCAAGTACTCATCGTCTAGTTTGTGACGGTGGGTGCAGAACGGGCGGAGACAAACAAGGGAAAGAAATCGATGCTTGGTGACTTCCTCTGAGGATTCTTGGAGTGATGTCTTTCCTTGTATACTGTAGGTTCTGCCTTTTGACTTGTGATTATTGTACCTTATGTTTTTTATAACAATGTGGTGTATTTTGGGATTGAGTGACTAGATATATCATGTATTATCACACTGTTATATTTTGTCACTAGATTTACATGTTTATCCATTCTCAGGGTTGCATACTATAGGTTGTTCCTGATTTCCCATCTATTGAGTTATTTAAATGATTATAGTTGATTTCCGTTGTAAATTTACCTGATAAGAATATAATCTAATAACTCAACTTTTAAACTGATAAATTAATGAATTGAAGGAAGGTTTTAGGCTAACTAGGTTTGCATTGACTTCACGAGTATGTACTCGGGGGTCCACGTAGGTCTAGGCCCGACGGGGTCTGATTTTATGAAAAACTGGGGCGTCACATAATGAGTAATAACATATTCATTATTATCATAGTTACTCGAATAAGCAGTAAAAAATAACATTTCTGCCTAATCCAGGCATACTAGCCTGTCTCTGGCGTCCCCGTGGATCAACCTGAGCTGGTATCCACGTCCGAAATTACGCAAATAACAACGTAAATGAAATTTGGGTTGTTACACTATGACAGTTGTTTTGACAAATGATCAGGTTGAGCAATTAACGTAACATGTACTATGGATTAAAGAGAATAGGAAATGCTACAATGATACCTTAAAAAGTAGAGAATGAGTGACACTTTATAGTGTACTTACACAATTCTTGATGAATAATACGCGGGATGCATGTGTATCTCAAAGTGCGCATGAACACGCCTACTTGGTGAGCACACTCTTACCACAAAGTAGCACCCATTTATAATTCATAAAATATCAAAAATCTCATTTTGAAGTATTCCTGTTCACCAGAAGGGCTTGGGTCGGGACCAAAGCGGGTTTTTTTTTCAAAGTCCTTTCCAGACTCGCCTAAACTCGATTTTAGATTTATCAGGCCTAAGCCCGAATTAGGCTTTTTTAACAAAAAGATAGTTCTATTCATAGAAAGTGTTCACTATTACATCTGATTTAACAATAAAATTACATCATAGCAACCATTTTCCTTCTCTTTGATATCAAATCAATGCTGCGAAAGTTTGCAAGCTTGTGTGCAACTTATACGCTTGTCTTTTGCATCTACAATAATATAACCATAACGAGAAATAGAACTTCCAACAAAGGAAGACGAACAAAAACTTTCAATAAGGGAAGACAAATACAAATTTCCAATAAGAGAAGACAAACACAAACTTCCACCAAGGGAAGACGATAACTTACTGAAATAGAAAACCAAATGAAAAATATCAAACCAACAACTGACGCAGATCCATACATAACATATGTGTGAAGGATAGACAAGTGGTACGAATGATGAATTTGATAACTGTTGCAGGCCGAATGAAATGGAATATTTGTAACGACCCCAAATCCATTGGTCGCTACGGTGTGCATCGCAGGCCCACAACCTAGCCAGCTCACTTCCCAGCTGTGTTCCACGAGCACTCAAACCTTAATACCAACCAAAATCTTGTGAACTTAAGTTCTTTATAAATAATTATTGATTTAAGTTATCTTAGGACTCGTTATTATCATTTAACCTCAAAATATGCAACGGAAGTCTCAAATCATCAAATGATACTAAATAGTAGTTTAAATATCGATTAGTTTAATGTGGAAATCATACCAAAATGTAGTCCATATATAGATGTCAAGTGTGATCCTCAAAATATCAAAAATTATACCTCATAGTCATACAGACCAAAATGTGTCTCTCACAACCCATACCCAACATAAAACAATAAATATAAACAAATGTACGAGTAAGGCAAATTGTAGCCAATCACAGATAATCCTCAAGTTTGCCCTTCCCTCTGTTCGTACCAGGATCTGCACTCAAGCCATCACAAAAAGGTAGATGACGAGTCCAGATTGAGTGATCCCAACGAAATTCACTAACTAAATACATAAGTAAAACTGCTGGAATCAAATTATTATAAATAAACATGTGGAACAAAAGAATACAGACAACTATGGAAGATCATCGCATGAATATGGATAATAGAGAAAACAAAGTGCGTGTACAATCAAATTCAGATTAGAGCCATACTTCGGGTTATCCGCCAGGCATGACCCATAAAGATACCTCGAACGGGTGACCCTGTACCCTCTAGGTTGCCGACGTTGACCCACGACGCACCCACACATGCCTAGCACACCCGAGTAGCATATTCACTGGCACATGACTAGAACATATGTTATGGCCTAATGGATCCTATGCCTCTGTAATGAATAAACACCAGGTGGGGATAAACACAACCACCGTAAAGCAACAATCAGGAAATAAGAGTATTGAATAAACTGGACAGAATTCAAATATCAAACAGTAGGTACTAAAGTGAATTTCATTTGGGATACTACACACCTCAAACTGCATTCCTATTATCCGATATTCGTCGCAGTCCGATCTCGTTCTTGCCTCGGAATGCACGCCTAATACTCGTCTATGTTCACCTAATTCATTTTATTGTGTTTAATGTATTACCATTGAATTAGATATATGATAAGGTCAAAAATACCCTAAACAACCTTAAAATTGGCCTTTGTCCTGCACTCAGTGCGCTGGAGAGCATGCCCAACGCGCTGGGTAGTCATCATTATCTCCCCATAACTGCCAACGCAGTGGGGCCTCTCCAGCCCGCTGGACAGTCTTGAAGGTCACCCAAGAGGGGGGGTGAATTGGGTTACCGAGTAGTTATTGCCCTTTTTAAAACTTTATGCGCAAGTAACAATTGTAAAGCATACACAATCAATGAATATATATGCTATGCAAGTGAATGGGATAGAAGAGATGGAAATTGACACACGATTTATAGTGGTTCGATCCAATGATCTACATCCACTACCTAACCTCCCCGGTTAGGATTTTTAAACCCCCACTTATATTATAAATAAGTGTTACAACCTAAGCCTACAAGCCTAGAATGCCTAATTACAATTAGGACTTCCTACCTAGCCGCAACTAGGATTTGTGCCTAGCCTCAACTAGGTCTTCCCCTTTGACTTAGATTCCACTAAGTCTTACAATCTTACAATTACACCAAATTGCTGAAAAATAATGAGATACACTTTACAACACAAAGTAGTATCAAATTCAAACACAAGCAAGCCACCTAGAGCCTAACACCTCTTATGCATGCAAGTGTGAGAGTTAATGGAATTTGCAAATATGTCACTGATTTCGTTGTAAATTCCAAATGTGAAATCGTTTTAAAATCCAATGGGTTTATGCAAAACCGATTTCAAGGCAAGGAACAATAGTTTAACAAAAATCAAGTTTAAGTTCAAAACTTTTGTTCAAATCATTCTTAGGGTTTGATAAAATAAGTTTAAGTACAAAACCCAAGATAATAGTGTTAAAACACACAACAAACTGATTTTGATTCAACACACACAAAACTTTGTAGATTAAGCACAAGAGAAGGAATCTAGAACAAGGACTAGCTTACAACAAAGAAGGTGACAAAAGAGAACAGCTTTGAGGAGAATCTAGTACTCTTTGAATGCTTCAAAGTCTTTGGATTTTTGTGCTTGTGGACACCTCAAGAATCTCCTTTGTTCCTTTCACAAAAATCAAAGTTCTTCTTTTGAATCTTTTGAACTTTTTGAGTGTGTGTTTGCCTTGTTGTGAGAAAACCATTGTGTTGGTGTTTTTATATTGTTAGGAATCCTATCTTGACAGCTTTATGACCGTTCTAGGGATCCAAGGGTCCAAAATCCATCAAAAATTCAAATTAAAGTTCATTTTCCAGCTTTTTAAAAAAGTCATCGGGAGGGCAATTAGCGCGCTAATATCGAGACCTAGCGCGCTAACTCGCACTTAGCGCGCTAATGACGATATTAGCGCGCTAACTACAGAGAGCTCGAAATAATTATTTTCTCCCTTTGTGTTAGCGACCCTTAAACACGTCCGAGACCTAACCAACCCTAATGTAACATAATATACATGTTTATTATGGGTCATTAAGCCTAATTGGATGGTCCTGGATATTTTTACAAACCCCGAAAACGGAAAATCACGATTTCATAACTAGCGAGGGCTTTTCGCAAACTTGCGCTTTTCTTTTCAAAAACAGTTTAAAAGCCGCTTTTTCGGTCTTGAAAACTTCAACAATGATTTCCAAAATATAAATGATCATTAACACATGATTTCACCTTGTTTAAGCTCGTGGGCCTAGGTATGTGTTAAATTTCATTTTGAAATACCAAGTTACTTCATGACTTTTGAAAATTGGTTTTAAGACTTGATATGCATGAACTAATGCATTTGGCTTGCGTGAGAGAATTTTGATACCTTACATTGAAATTACAAATTTGTACTATGGTCTTCCATCTTCATTCCTTCACGAATGCCGGATCTTGAACTTGTACGGCTTGAATGCCCGTGATGTGTTGTTTTGCATCCTTTAACACAAAAACTGAAATACACTTGATATTGATTAGTACATTTTCACCTTGTTTGTTTCCATCAAAATCCCGGTCGGAGTTAGAGTGACTAATAACTTAGTCCAACAAGTCTGTGCCCAGAATTCCAGTAGTTCATAACTGGTTTCTAGCCTTCAAACACCACAATAACAACATCAACCACCATACCCATAACACCAAAACTAACCCTACACCAATGGATATACACTTCATATTCAAAACACCATTAAAATCCACAAAATTAGTACCAAAACATAGAGAAAGTAGAGGAGATTAGTAATCTAACCTTTGTTTGTTGATCCAACACCCACAAGCTCCTCAAATAATCAAGCCAAATACTCAAAACCTTCACCTCTTCTTTCATTTTCGTCCAACAGTGAGAAGGAAAAGAGAAAAGTGGTTAAAAGTCCACAATCACACCTATATATATCCAACTTCATCTCCACCCACACTCAAATCTCAAGGTCTTATTTAATGGCCTAGATGAGGTCAAAAGATCCTCATAAAATGCCAAAATTGACCTCTATATCACTTTGTCCCTATCTATTTGTGTCACCAATTATGTGCACTCTGGGGTTCTAATACTCGGCTCCGAACCTCGACCCGTGCCATTCGCACATAATGATGATACCAACCGCCTCAACATCATTTTATATTAATTATTTAATGAATTTTATCATTTATTGTGTGTATCTAGTCCCCCATCCTAGTGTGCTAATTATTCTCCACCCGGTCCACGCGCCTATGCGCCAGTCGCGGTGTAAACGTGTCACGCCATCTCACTCGTCAATAAACAATATAAACACACATATTGCGATGTAATTTAAATAACTTGAACATATACATCACAACTTCACAACAAGAACACACAAACATACTGTATACCTAATCGGGTCATGCTTCGTCTTCGCTGTGGGACCCACTAACGTCCCCGCTGATGTGCACGTTTGCAATGACGTCATAATAACGACAATTATAAATTGGGCCGTTACAGTTCTTCCTAACTAATTTGAGATTTCGTTCAGAAATTTGAGATAATTAATATCTCTCATAAGGGGACCGTAATGCTGATAAAACTACCCATTAGGTTAACCAGCCTAAACAAACCCTGGTGAACTAATCAAACCCCTAACTCTGGTGAACGAATTGACCTCAAATATAAATGAACAAATCAACCTATCCTTGGTGAACAAATCTACCAGTTCTCTACTAACACTTAGTGAACACATAAACCAGTCCATACTTACTCCTGGTGAACACATCAACCAGTCTCACAACCTCCTAGTGAACACATCAACTAGTTTCATGGTGAACCAATCAACCAGTCGTCCACTAACTCCTAGTGTACCAATCAATAAATCCCTGGGGAACATATCAACCAGTCCCTGGTGGACCACATCAACTGGTCCTTGGTGAATCACATCAACCAGTTGCTAATGGACCCCTAGTGAATCGATCAACCAGTTTAACAACCCCTAGTGAACGTATCAACTAGGACACGCTAGCCCAAATGTGAACTAATCAAACTATATATAACAAATGTGTGAAAATATGACTAGCAAAAATGTACAACAACGACGTACCCTTAATCATGTTGTCGTGTCGACTCTCTGACAGTATGTGTCACTTCATAGGCTTTCTCATCAGCCAGTGGGATCTCTAGTGCTAGAGAAACTCTCTGACACTCCACTCCGATGTGGCCTCTTTGACTGCACTTGTAATATTTGCGTCTGTCTCGTCCTCCTAACTGTCAAATCTCGAATCTTTGACCCCAACTCCGGTCCCTCTGATCTTGGTCCTGTCGATATAATTGTATCGGCTTCTGTGCCAGTATGGGTACAATCTCTTGTGCCGTCTGACGATCATCATCGCTGAACTGGTCATCAATCTGATCCTGATCGTCTTGGCTACTCCAATCTGTCTGCCAATCATCATACCCGTACATATCTTCTCTTTGATCACAGTCTTCATTGAAACCCTGATCCCATTGCCCATCATCTCTGGGTGCTCGATGATCATGTACTTGTCGCTCAAACTGATCTCTTTGTCTCTTCGACCTCTGCCTAAACCGGGGACTCTGTCTCAACTAATTTGATCACTCCTCACTCTGCAACAACTATGTCTCATGAGCCAGTGCTTGGTCATAAATACCCGGTAAATTCTGCGCTCCACTCGTGACGATCGCACTGCCAATTTGCTCGTATAAACCCCTGATAAAGTAATAAATCTGAAGTCTCTCATTATTCGCCACATTCATGAAGTATTGTATCAGGTACCTAAACCTCTCCATGTATGCAAACACAGACATGGTACCCTACCTCTATAGTGGCCTCCAATCCATTGGCAGCTATGGCATGCACCGCGGGCCCACAACCCTTCCAACTCATCATCCAGCTGTGTCCCACGGCCACTCGTAAACTCAATGTAATCAAATTCTTTCTAACTTTAAGTTATGTATTAATAATTATTGATTTAAGTTAGCTTTGGATTCTTTATTATCATTTTACCTCAAAGTACGTAGCGGATAATTAAAATCATCAAGATGTTTTATGAGCATATTACCTAAGGTAGAAAACATCTCAAAATATACCTCATATACATATCAATTGAGATCCTCAAAATATCAAAAATATAACCTACAAGTTATATGCAAGTCATATCTATCTTTCAATACCCAAAACCCAACATAAAACAAGGAAATAAAAATAAACGTACGAGTAAGGCAAATGCAGTCAATCAATGTAGTCTTCAAGCTTGCCCTTCCCTCGGCTCGTACTAGGATCTGCACTCAAGTCATCACAAAAGGCAGATGACGAGTCCAGAGTGAGTAATCCCAAGGAAATTCACTAAGTAAATACGTAAATAAACTGCTGGAATTTAAAATATTATAAATAAACATGCAGAACAAAATAATACAGGCAACTGTGGAAGATCATCGCATGCATAAATATAGCAGTGAAGCAAAGTGCGTGCATAATCAAAGTCAGACTAAGCCATACTTCGGGCTATCCGCCAGGCACGGCCCATGAGGATACCTCTAACGGGTGACCCTGGACCCTCTAGGTAGTCAGCGTATATTCACGGTGCACCCACACATGCCTATCATACCTGGGTAGCATATTCACAGGTGCATGCCTAGACATATGTTATGGCTTAGTGGACCTTAAGCCCCGGCAACGAATAAACACCAGGTGGGGAGTGATCTCAACACCGTAAAGATATCAGGTAGGAGTAAACTCAACTACCGTAAAGTCACCAGGTGAGAGTACTCAACCATCGTAAAGTAATAAGAAAATAGAGTAGTAAATGAACAAGACTGAATTCAAATAAATCAAGCAGTAATTACTAAAGTAAATTTCAGTTGAGTTACTACACACCTCAAATAACACTCCTCGTCCCGTAAAATAAACCCCGATCCAACTCTAATGAACACCTGACAACCAAAATGATCACCAAATGTACCTAAGATCATTTGTCATTAAATTAGCTTCAATTTGATATATTATGTCAATTTTTACGTTTTACGAGGTAAAAACCCCGGCAACATCTCGCCAAAATCTCGAGAAAACTCAAAATTCATTTATGAACCCTTTTCTAATTTCTCTTATTTTTTTGGATTTTTCTAAATTTTTTCATAATTTTTAGCTATTTTTCTCTATTTTTATGTATTTTATTTTATTTAAAACTGTTTTAAATTTATTTAAATAAAATAATAAAATATATTATTTAAATAATATGGGGGTGGGCCCCCTGTACTGGGTCTGACCCGTCCCAACCGGGCCAGGCCTGGCCCGGCCCAGGGGTGCAAGCACGCACGCCGCGTGCATGTTTCCCCCATCTCCTTCGTTGGAATAACAATTTTTTTTTTCCAATTGATTAGAATTGGGAGGGAGGGGGAAACGACATGGGGTCCGAGGGGGACGAACTGCTCTCGCAATTCGTCTGAGCTCTCGAGCTCCACCGAACCACCACCACCACAACAACAACGCACACAACAACACAACAGAAAACAACACAACAACTCACCTCGACCATGTTGTCTCTCCAACACAAGCTCGACCTCCTCCTCGTTGATTCCTTCTCGACCAATCTCTCTTTCTCTTCTCCTTTTCGATCGAAACAGTGAGCAAAATGGGGGTGTCGATGGTGTTTATCAAATTTTGGGGTGAAATGACCAAAATACCCTATGTTCTTATCCTCTTCCTTCACAATCAAATGCCCTTTTTGGTCATTTCACAATTATTCCTTTATTTTCTGATTTTTAATATATATATTTATATATATACATATTTATTTTAAATTACATATATATATATATTCACCTGTATTTTAGCGCTTACAATTTCGACGTGCGTGCCAACGAGTGTACTCGGACGTGCACACTACTGTACAACCCACGTGTGTCGACCACGACCCCGCGTGTTACAATGCGCCCACCAATTTACTATTTTATCACATTTAATTCATTTATGTGTGTAATACTTTCCTCAACTTAGAATTTCATCTTTTAGTCTACCCGGTACTCGTGTCGACACGCATATCGATGCAAATACTCAATACACAATCTCACACGTCAATTGAAATATAATTACACACTTCGCGATTTTAACCTATTTTAACATAAACATCGCAAATTAATCAAATCAACACACAAAATAACTATTTTCCTAATACGGTCTTGCTCCAGCCTCGTTGTGGGACCCACGAACGTCCCATCTGGCGTCCACGTCTACAATGACGTCATAAAATAACGGCAATTATTAATTGGGCTATTTCAACCTCAGTGCAAGAAACTCCTCCCTGAGTCTCAGCTATACCTCAATCAGGATATACTCGTTTAGAAACAGCTAACAAAACTTTGCCCAAGTTGAAGGCTCTAAATGTGAATCCGTGTATGTCATCCACCAAATTGCCGCCTCTCCCCTCAGGCAATAATTGGAGATCCGTGCCTGATCAGTCTTTGGCACCTCCAACAGCTTGTGTAGCTGCCAATGGGTCATCAACCAACGCCTAGCCAACTCTGGGTTGCTCACCCCATAGAAATATCCGAGGTCAAATCACATAAAGTCCTTGACTTTCTTCGCTGCCTCCTGCATCTTGCTCCCAGACGTCGATGCTACTGTCGACTGCTCAGTCATAGCCGGTGTCACCGCGGTAGTCTTCGTCGGTGCAATAACATGCTTGGTCCTTTCTACCAATGTCTTTGACCCTGCCGCCTATATGGTAACCGCTAGCTTTAAGGCTGCCTGAGTGGTAGGTACAACCAAAGTGGTAGTCGGCCCGCCGTAGGCACTCTCGAGCCTCGTATATACTCAAGAATCTCTGCCATTTGTGCCTAATGTAGCAACTGTTGATCTGTAATGGCCCGAATTTAATTTACCGTTATTTATGACGTATTGCAGACGTGGTGGACAACTCAGACACTCATGGGACCCGCAACTAGACTAGAACGTGCCTGGAGTTAGGTAAATAGTTATTTTATGTGTTGTTTTGTCTGATTTTGCGATGTTTATATTAAAATAGGTTAAACGACATCGTGATGTGTGCAATTATATTATTTTTTGACGAGTGAGATGGTGCGATGCGTATTCGCCGTGACTAGCGCGTAGACCGGTGGCGAATAATTAGCACACTAGGACGGGGGACTAGATATACACAATATATGATAAAATTCATTAAATAATTCATAATAA
Organism: Stephania japonica; assembly: GCA_039657345.1. Classification (NCBI taxonomy): domain Eukaryota; kingdom Viridiplantae; phylum Streptophyta; class Magnoliopsida; order Ranunculales; family Menispermaceae; genus Stephania; species Stephania japonica. The sequence continues at coordinate 9,688,346 of CM077558.1, read as the reverse complement.
ATGATGTCGAGACAGTTGGTACCATCGTTATGCTGAACGGTACGGGTCGAAGTTCGGAGTCGGGTATTGGAATGCCCGGAGTGCATATAATTGGTGACTAGAGGATAGAGACAAGAATGAACATGGGAGTCAATTTTGTCCCATTTGGAGGACCTTTTGACCTCATCTTTGCCATCAAACAATGCATGGTGATGTGTGTGTGTGAGATGATGACATATATATATATATAAAAGTTTTCCCTCATTTTGACCAACTTTTCTCTCTCCTCTTGAGAAAATCCGAAAATGGGAGAGAAGTGTGAGAGTTTGAAGTGCTTTGGATGATTATTTGAGGCACTTGTGGGTGTTGGGTCAACAAACAAAGGTTAGATCACTAATCTCCTCTACTTTCTCTATGTTTTGATACCAATTTTGGGGTTTTAATGGGTTGTTGATGGTGTATTGGAGTTTGGAGAATTTAGTGTTTTAATGTTAGTTTGGGTTGTTGTTAGTGTTGTTGTTGTGTTGTTGGTTAAAGGAGAAGAAGAGGAAAAGAAAGAAATAAAAAATAAAACATAAAAAATAAAATTGTCAAAATAGAGGCGTAAAAAACGCCTCTGTTTTGAGAAGAAGAGGGGGTCGGGCCGAACCGGCCTTGGCCCAACCCAGATGAGTCGGACCAGGCCAAACCCAGTTGGGTCGAGTCGGACCCAGTTCAGAGGACCCACCCCATATTAATTAAATAATATTTTTTTATTTAAATAAATTTAAAATAGTTTTAAATAAAATAAAATACAGAAAAATATGGAAAATGGCTAGAAAATTGTGGAATATTATGAAAATCCAAAAAAATATAAGAAATTAGAAAAAGGTTTATAAATGAGTTTCGGGACTTTTTCGAGATTTTGGCAAAATGTTGTCGGGGTTTTTACCTTGTAAAGTATAAAATTAATATAATATACTCAATTGAAGCTAAATCAATTATAAATGGAAATAGCTCATTTCGGACAATATTTTGGATATCGGGGATTTGGAGGAGCCAGACCGGGGTATATTTAGCGGGATGCGGAGTGTGGTTTGAGGTGTGTAGTATCCCAACTGAAATTAATTGAGCAGTTACTTCTTTTGACATTTTGAATTCAACTTCTTTCATTTCAATACTCCATTTTTGGTTGTGGTTATATGGACGGACGTTGAGCTCGGTTCCCTCCATTCCATTCTAGTGTGTACGTCCACTACACCACAGCACGTGCTACCAAATCGATTTCGGTGAATAGCACGACCCGAGTATCACGTCGTGGCATGTGTCGGTGCGCCGTAGGTGTAACGTCGACCATCGAGCGGATCCAGATACTGGCCCTGCTTGAGTCGGACTCGTCGACAGTATTCTGTGGAAGAGTCTGAATTATGGTGGTAGTCTGACCCTAAGGGCTAGGAACACACTTTGAGCTTTCCCTATTATTTATTCATGCGATGAGCTCAATTGCCTGTATTTATTTCCGCATGTTTATTTAATAGCTTTACATAAATTTCAGTATTTACTTTCAGTATTGCTCCTTTAATTTCCTTAGGAATACTCACTCTGGACTCGTCATCTACCTTTTGTGATGGCTTGAGTGCAGATACTAGTACGAACAAGGGCAAGGGCAAGCTGTCAGAGTACCATTGATCAGAGATTGCCTAACTCGTACGTTTGTATTATATATATTTTGTTTCATTTGGGTTTGGGGATTGTGAGATATTTTGAGATACCTTGTATATATTGATCTTTTTGTGACTTCAGAGGTATTTATGGTTATATATGGATTTTTCACATTAGGTTTATAGTTTATGCCACACATTTATAGTATTATTATCTAAGCAAATGTGTTGATAAGGCTTCTGCTGTGTTAAATTGAGGATTTTATGATGACTTAACATATGATTTGATTTCAATACAACTTAATTAGTAAATTGACAAAATAATAAAGTTTAAAAAGATAAAATGGAGGATATAATTCAATGTAGAGCATAACTGTCGCTGGTAAGACAAACTGTGGGTTCACATTGGCCCCGTGGCGGTCCATTTGGAAAATGGGTCGTTACATGATCAGTAACTCTTTACACCATTGCCTGCAGAGCAGTTACCTCCCCAGTGGGTCCACTAGTCACACCGACCTCCTACTGAGTAGTCACCGGAGTAACAGAAGGAGTCGTTCGTCCATGGCAATATGCACCATACAATGTGCATTGAATCAGACTCAATATATACACATATTATATTTATTATACAATCAAAACATACACGTATATAAATTCCTGAATCTACCTGCCTCATATCACTTCCCAACTAAGGTTTCAGTCATTCACTTGTGGTTTCCACATCTAAAGTTTATTCATCATATTTAAGATCAAGTTTTTCTCAATTTAGAGTCCTAGGTACCATTAAACCTAGGCTCTATACCAAAATGTAACGGCCCCAAATCCATCAGCCGCTATGACATGCATCACGGGGCACAACCTAGCCAGCTCACTTCCCAGCTTTTGTCCCGCGAGCACTCAAACCTTAATACTAATCAAAATCTTGCTAACTTTAAGTTCTTTATAAATAATTATTGATTCAATTTATCTTGACTAGTTATTATTATTTAACCTCAAAATATGCGTCGGAAGTCTCAAATCATCAAATGATACTAAATAGCAATTTAAATATCAATTACTCTAATGTGGAAACCATACCAAAATGTAGTCCATATATAGATTTCAAGTGTGATCATCAAAATATCAAAAATTATACCTTAGAGTCATATACATACCAAAATGTGTCTCTCACAACCCATACCCAACATAAAATAATAAATATAAACAAACGTACAAGTAGGGCAAATCGTAACCAGTCACAGATAATCATCAAGCTTGCCCTTCCCTCTGCTCGTACTAAGATTTGCACTTAAGCCATCACAAAAAGGCAGATGACGAGTCCAGAGTGAGTAATCCCAGGAAATTCACCAAATAAATACATAAATAAAACTGTTGGAATCAAAATAATATAAATAAACATGTGAAACAAAAGAATATAGAAAATTGTGGAAGATCATCATGAACATGAATAGTAGAGAAAACAAAGTGCATGAATAATCAAACGCAGACTAGAGCCATACTTCGGGCTATTCGCCAGGCACGACCCGTGAGGATACCTCGAACGGGTGAACCTAGACCCTTTGAGGTGGCTAACGTTGACCCACGGCGCACCCACACATGCCTAGCACATCCGGGTAACATATTCACCGGCGCATGACTAGAACATATGTTATGGCCTAGTGGACCCTATGCCCCCGCAATGAAAAAACACTATGTGGGGACAAACACAACCACCATAAAACAACAATCAGGAAATAAGAGTATTGAATAAACTTGATAGAATTCAAACATCAAGTAGTAAGTATTAAAGTGAATTTCATTTGGGATACTACACACCTCAAATTGCATTCCTATTATCGGTATCCGTCCTGGTTCGATCTCGTTCTTGCCTCGGAATGCGTGCCTAACACTCGACTATGTTCATCTAATTCATTTTACTGTGTTTAATGTATTACCATTGAATTAGATATGTAGTAAGGTCAAAATACCCTAAACAACCTTAAAATTGGCCTCTGTCCTGCACTTAACGCGCTGGAGAGAATGTCCAGAGTGTTGGGTAGTCATTATTATCTCTCCAGAACTGCCAGCGTGGTCCAAAATTGGTTTCTAACTTTTAAACACCACAACAACAACAACATCAACCACCGTAACCAACAACACCAAAACCAACCCTACACCAGTGGGCATACACTTCATATTCAAGACACCATTAAAACCTACAAAATTGGTACCAAAACATAGAGAAAGTAGAGGAGATTACACCCACAAGCTCCTCAAATAATCAAGTCAAATACACAAAACCCTCACCTCTTCTTTCATTTTCGTCCAAAGAGAGAAAAATTGGTCAAAAGTCCACAATCACACCTATGTATATATCCAACTTCATCTCCACCCACACTCAAATCTCAAGGTCTTATTTAATGGCCTAGATGAGGTCAAAAGATCCTCATAAAATGCCAAAATTGACTTCTATATCATTTTGTCCCTATCCATTTGTGCCACCAATTATGTGCGCTTCGGGCGTTCCAATACTCGGCTCTAAACCTCGATCCGTGCCGTTTGAGCCCAACGACAGTACCAACCGCCTCAACATCATTTTATATTAATTATATGTGACGGCCTCAATTTCCCCGTGCAATTGGGTACGCCCGGCCTAGACCCGTACAAGCCCCGAGTTATCACTCGGTTACCTGACGAGCCTAGTTAGCCTCATATTTACTCAATTTAGCAATTTATGAGAGAGTTATTGCAGTAATACACAGCGGAAGACTAAACAGTAAATAATAAGGGGAAATAACTCAATCAAAGGGAAATTAGGAATTCTAAAATTGTGGAAAACCCCGGTATTCATGTACAATTCGATAAATCAACATACATGATACTAATCTCAATAATAATGCCAAGTTCTATAAACCAAAAAAACATACATATATAAAGCAATATACAAATGAGCAAAAACATATAACCTACTCTAGGGTTCCTCAAGTCCAGCCGCTAATCCTCACAAAAAGTCGCCTAAGCAAGGCTCTTTGCCTCTACTGCACTCCGCTATATCTGCACCCACCGTCACAAACTAGACGGTGAGCAACTGAGAGAAATCGAAAGTAATGCCAGAAGAATATAACAGTAATTCATGAATTATCAATCAAGACAGTCTAAATATCATGCAAGAATTGGAAGACAATAAGTTAAATAAACAAGGTGCATGATAGGTAGACTGGAAACATTAACAATCGAAACATGCGTGTTCTACGAGTCAAGAGAGGCCATAAGTGGTCTAAAATCCACAACAATACCACAACAATATCCACAACAATCCACAACAATCCAGTACATGGTATCACACAATCACTAGGGGTGGTCAAACACTCGTGCGCATGAGTGCCCGCGTTTTATCCCTTCTAGTGCAGGCCGCATGTACCTTCGAGACACACACTTATGCCAAGAACACACATACAAGGAATATGGAATGGAATGCCAACAAATAGATAATAGCAAACACAATGGAATGAAGATGAATCACATGATATTTTCTTAACTGGCTTACTAACGTACACAAGTTTTTGAGACAAGTGTACTTACCTGATCTAACGTGACCCGGTACTCACTCCGAGACTTTAACGCGTTTCCCGTGTTTCTCGACTACCTGACATCAATTTAAGTCCCGAAGATTTGTTTAGGATTAGTATTTAGTATCAGAATAATTCTCCTAAACTTTGTTTCAATTCATTCAATTAATGGAACCCATACTATCATTGATGTTCTTTATAGCCCGGTTAGGCTCTTGTTGGATCCATGCGTCAAGCCTATATTCACCTAAGTGGGCTTAATAGGTGGACACTTGTTGGACTTAGGTACATATGAGCTATTCCCCTCATTTTATGTACGTATTTGGGCTTTAAGTTGTACCTATTGTATTGGACTTTTATTGTAATGTGGATTAGATGTGTGTTGGGCCCTCATTACTATGTGTGTTGGGCCCTTATTGTAATAGGTGTTGGGTGTGTGTTGGGCTCTTATTGGGCCTCAACACAAGCCCACAATTGATATTTAAAATGTCCATACATTTGTTTTATTTATTCACACACATATAATAATGTACTTAATGGTCACCACACACACACACAATTGATGTGCACACCCCACTAGTGTGCACACTAACACTTCACACACCCCGCTGTCTTGTGCACACACACCCCGCAGTTGTGTGCACCCCACTGTGATTTTCTCATGTTCACATGCATTAGAACATTAATTTATTACTTGGAATTATGTTGTATACTCATTTTCTATCATACCCCACATACAACTGTTGTGTACACCCCAATGTGGTGTACACACACAGTGTTGTGTATACCCCACCGTGGTGTACACACACACTGTTGTGTACACCCCACTGTGGTGTACACACAGTGAGATGTGCACCCCTTGCACATATACACTCAAAACCGTCACACATACTCATAGAATAATAAAATTTGTGGCCACACACACTCCACACACACATAGTACGCTTTATGATCACCCACTAAAGTGCACACACCCACACCCCAACCGGGGTGTGCACATACACCCCACACACCCTACACCATCACACACTTCATTGTTTCCCATTAACACTCATTTTACAATTGATCACCTTCATCAAAACGTCCCACATACACCCCCAAACAAACCACACATGGGGGCCACCTCCCCGGCCAGAGTCGCCGGAGGGTGGCCTCCTGGTCGATCTCGACCGGCACTGGCGCCGGTCACCCCAAAACAGTCCCAAAACCATCCAAAGAACAAAACGTGAAAACAAAGGGTAAAGTGGAAACACCAAGCAATGGAGAGAAGAAGAGAACCGTGGGAGGGGGCTCACCTAGCTACCTCCGGTGGTCGTCCTTGGTTCCAAAGACCGTGGTGGGTGACGGTGGTGACTGGAAAGACAAGTGAGAAAACAAACTCGAAGGTGAGAAAGGATGCATGACTTTGCGCGAACGAGAGGAAAGAAGGGAAAGAGAGAGAGAGAAGCTCACCTCGACGTCACCGGTAGGTGTTGGGATGTCGAGCTCGTCGATGGTGGCGGTGGTGGTCGTCCAGTAGAGGAATGGGAGCTCGTGGCGTTAGAGAGGCCGAGAACCTAGAGTTGAGTGAGAGCAGAGAGTGAGTGAGGAAACAAAAGAGAGAGAGAGAGAGAGAGAGAGAGAGAGAGAGAGAGAGAGATGGTGGGGAGTACCTCGCCGGGGTTAGTGTCGCCGGTGGGAGGCGGCGGCAGTGGCGAGAGGAAGAGGGGATGAACAGTGACGGTTTGTGAGAGAAGAAGATGAATAGTGGTGTTTAGGGTTTTCACTTCTTTTATATTCATGTATCATAGGTGAAATGACCCATTTGCCCTTAAACTCTTACTTGTCCAACCCTTGGCCAGCTACCCTTATGGGTCATTTGGCTTATCCTCTTAATCTACCACACATCCCCATCTCTATGACCATCCAATGGCTCTCCTCACCCAAGTGTGTCACTTTAACAATCCTATCCATATTAACCTATTAAATCAACCTTATTAATTTTATTAAATTACCAATAAGGTTACACAAATTCTCGCCTACTCGGTGCACCGTGCCCCGCGTTCAACACGCTTCTCGAAGCGGTCCCACTCTTGGAATTTGAATAAATTCCCTCATGCTTTTATTATACTTTATTGTTAAAATTTTATTTTCCTCAACTTAGGTCATGTTTTTCATTTGACTTTGTTTATTAATAATGCCCACTAAAACGGTTCCCGAAACCCCCCGTTTAACTAGGCGACACCTCACTCAATTAAAATATAGCCCGAACGGCTCGAGACCCGTAAAATACTAATGTACTAATACATGCATTATCATCCACAAATAACCAAATTTCTGGGTCGTTACATTATATAATGAATTTTGTCATTTATTATGTGTATCTAGTCCCCGTTCTAGTGTGCTAATTATTCGTCACCTGGTCCACGCGCCTATACACCGCAGTCGCGGCGAAAACGTATCACACCATCTCACTCGCTAATAAACAATATAAACACATATATTGCGATGCAATTTAACTAACTTGAACATATACATCGTAACTTCACAACAAGAGCACACAAAACAAACTGTATACATAATCGGGTTGTGCTTCGTCTTCACTGGTGGACCCACGAATGTCCTTGTTGGCGTCCATGTTTGCAATGACGTCATAAATAACGACAATTATAAATTAGGTCGTTACAACATTTCAGATCTGAATATATCCAACTTTTATTGAATAAATAAAAATTTGTTAACTTTTAATAATAATGAATATACTTAATAAATGCTAACCTAAAAAAAATACTTAATAAATGCTAAGTGTTAAAGGTTGAAGTTGGCTGAATGGTTGAAAACATTGTTTTCATATTAGAAGGTGCTTGTAAGGATGGATCCCAACCTTCATCTATTTTTTAAAATATATATACATAAAAAATGTATTTAAATTATACACAGACCTAGGACAAGCTTGCCTTACATTTGTAAAACCCAAGCCCCGCCCATGTTGGGCAGACTTGGGCGGTCCTGGCCTAATGAACTGGTCTATTTCAAAGTATTATTAAGTACTATGTGCTCTTTCCAAAAAAAAAAAAAAAAGTTTCACTGTACACATCTACTTATTAGTGACCCTCTCGCCACACTTGCCTACACGACGCGTGTCGCATGTCGATCTCTACCTAAGTCCCCATTTACCATATTATGCATCGTATAAGATAAGGTCGCATCTCGAGAATGTGCCATGTAGTCATTATATCACTACCCAAAAAACAAGAGCCCCATTAAGTGCACCTACATTTTACTAAGTGCACCCATTATGCGCGGCGTCCTAAATTTAAATTTCAATTTTTAAGTGTACCTTATATTTTTACCAAAATACCCCTTCATCCAAACTAAAACACCCTACTCCAAAACCTTGGTCGAGACATCTATTTTAAGTTCAACGACATATGATAGAGACTTATTTTCTAGGCTCGGTGTTGTTCAACCGAACCTTTTGATGAGATTTAGTTGACAACTACCGACATAAAGGTTTGGTAGATTCCGACCGACTATCCAATTAAAGGTTCGACAGATATAACCAACTTTTCAACTTTCCAACTTTCCAACCAGAGGCTCAGTGGGCTCTGATCAACTCTCCAACAAGAGATTTGGACCTGCAAGGTCGAACCATTCGATGATGCCTACAAATCATAAGAAGAGAGTGTGGAGGGATGATGATGAGGTGCACAAAACAAGAGAAAATGTAGCGGGGTGCACTAATCAAAGTGAGGGACATAAGGTATAGTAGGATTGACTTTTTTAAGTTTGACTTTTTTTGGGTGCACTAAGTAAAGACTGGGGTGCAGTTAGCCTAGCTTAAAAATAAACACCCCTTGTGTCAGCCCCCCAATAGCTTGACCCGAGTAGGTTGGGCTAGGCAGCGAGTAACCTAGCAATGATCGAGTCTCGGTGGACTCGGTTGGTTCCACGGAAATCAGATGATGCACCCTGGAGGGCTCACAGCATGGCATGCGGAGGCTCGCTCATGCGGATGGGAAAATTAGATGTGGCAGTATGGACAAGGTCGCGCCTTGCCACAAGCCTGGGCATGAAGTCTAGGCGCGAACCATAAGGGCATTTCGGCACGAACCTTGGCGAGTCTAGGCGTGGAACATTAAGGCGCCTTGGCACAGACCTTGGCGCAAGCAAGGTCATGCCTTGGTGGGTTCATTTGGCGCGAACGTAGCGTTTCGACACAGACCGTAGGCGCGAGCACTGTGGAGTCTAGGCATGGGCCTTGGTGCAAACAAGGTCACGCCTTGGCGGGATCCTTAGGCGCGAGCGGGTGGCCCTTCGGTACGGACCCTGGCTCGAGCAAAGTTATGCCTTACCTTGGCTAAAGTTGACAAACCTTGACTTGGGCGTTGACCCTGGTCAAAGTACACTTGGTCTCATTTTGGGATGTTTCCTATTGAAGTTGGGGAAACGACTTAACATCTACTATAAGGGGAGGTGGGCTCTCTCCTAGGGGCGGCATGGGCAAAAGTAGCAAGAAGGACCCTCGAGCATGCCTTGGGCACTATGCCAAGGCGAAGACCCTCGGACCCATGGTCCGGCCGCCCCAAGCTGATAGGACTCGACCAAGCCCCGGCTTAGCACCCAACGTGTCTGGGCACGACCAAGCACCACGAGAAGCTGTCCCTGTCCCTTAGAGAAGCATGGACCACGTTCCTTGAAACATGGGTAGACCAAGTCGAGGTAGTTTGTAACAACCCTAAAAATGTAACTCGTGCCACGTGTCAATACAGGTGATATGTGGGCCCACGCCATGGTACAATCATCAATTCTCGGACGTCGACGCCGAGGTATGTTAATTTTGTATGATGTTTGTATTATATTATATTTCATTTGTGCAATTTTAAGTTTTTAACAAGTAAAGGCGTTGTGTACGAGCGTTGGTAGTTCAGGGAACAAATTTAATTAGAAACACTGACAAAAATATTAAATAAATAATAATTAAAAGGTAGTAAAGTCCGTTTGTTACGTCGGTACGTCTGTGGTGACGCGACGAACAAAGTTAGTGTTATGAGTCGGGTGCGAGAATACCCGAGGGAAACTTTGAGTGTTGGTTGAAATAGATGAGAGCAAAAGACCAAAAGTCAACTAAGTCACCCAAGTGAGTTATCAAAGTTGGTAGGTGAAATGGTGAAAAGACCAAAAGGGCAATAAAGTTGTAAAAGGTATGGATGAGGGTGAGGGGTATTTTGGTCATTTGACCAAAATACCAATATCAACACGCCACCGTCACACATTTTCCATTTTGGAAAAAAAAATTGAGAAGAGGATCGACTGAGAGGAGAGATCGAGGAGAGGGAGCTGCGATTCGCGGAGAGCGCGGACGCGACGTCGAGGCGAAATCTAGGTAATAAGTTATAGATTTCGTTGTGGGTATTGTCGTTGTGGTTGTTTTCGAATTTTTTGTCGAGGTTGTTGTTGAGGGGATAGTGGATTTAAATGGTGAAAATGGTGGCGATGATGGTGGTGAGGTGTGTGTGATTGTTGTTGTGTTGTTGTTTTGTCCAAAAAAAAAAAGGACGCTACTGTTTGCTGGAAATTTCCAGTAAACAAAGGAAGAAGATGAAGAGAGAACCGGATCGGGTGATGAAGAGAGAACCGGGCCGGGTCAAGGTGACCCGACCCGGTTTGGGTTAGACCGGGTCCGACCTGGGTAGACCAGGTTTGACCCGGTTGGACCGGGTTTGACCGGTCAGACCCGGTCAAGCCGGTCCTGACCCGACCAAGTCGGGTAGGGTCTGACCCGACCCGCGACCCACCCACATATTATTTTATTAATAAAAATTATTTATTTCAATTAAATATATTAAAATTGATTTTAATTGAAATAAATTCCAGAAAAATAGGAAAAATTCAGGAAAAATTTTAGAAAATTCTAGAAAATTATATTTTCATAAAATAAAGAGAAATTTGAGAATTTCTACGAAAAGTGAAATATTCGAGATTTTTGCGAGACGTTATGTCAGGGCTTTTACCTTGAAAAGCGTGAAATTTGGCAAAAATAGCTAGAAATTTAGAAAAATCATAGGAAATTAAGAAAATTGATATAAATTACATTATCAGGATTATTGTACACACGGGGACCGTAAGGGGCGTGTCAAAGTCCGTGTTAACGCGAATTAGCTTGGATCGAGGTAAGTACACCAATGAGGAACACTACAGTTATTTCTTGAGCTTTGAATTATTTATTGATATTGTTTCAATCCCTTTTTGATATTCCATTCCTTTTGAGTTGTCCTAAGGCAAGTGCGTCAAGCGTGATCCTTGTAGAATTTCGGGCTCGCGGTGTATTATACCGGAGTTTACGACTGGGGATACGTAATTGGTTGTAGTGACATGTACGGGGTGAGAGTTCTCCACCAAATTGCTGGGGACTCTACACTCGCGTAGGACTCTTAGAGGATATTCTGTCCTCGACTCTTAGCCTTTGAGGAGATTTTGTCCTCGGCATAACGACTTTGATTGGTCGGGACCACTTATGCCTTTCCCTTGTATTCCAGGACACTCAATTTCGATTGCTTATTTATTTATTCACAGTCTTTATATATTCATGCGCTCTTTGTCCTTTTCTTTTTATCTGCATGAATTGACTGTTCATTTATTTAATTCGAAATACTGTAATTATTGTTGTTCCTGCTTGGCGTTACTTACCTGGGCTCGTCATTCTTGTGTTTGACCGAGTGCAGATCCGCAGTCAGGCAAAGGAAAGGTTGTACAGTTAGGCAATATACTTTGAGCGGCCCTCCTCTAGTGACATAGGTGACTTTTTGGTTGTATTAGCTACTTATATTATTTTGTTTGTACATGGGGTTTGGGTTGAGAGATTTTTTGGATATTAAGACTTGGATGATACTCTCCTTGCTTTATATGATATACGAGGTTCCCACACCCTAAGTTTTTATCCTGACTTAGAGCTTTCGAAGTTGGTTGATTAGTTGAGATTAATTGTTTCCGTTTATTACTTTGATAACTCACTAATTAATGGACTTCACTTTCAAATGACTAACAAATGATCGAATGGTAAGAATAGGCTCACTGGCCCCGTGCGACTTGTCGGGATTGTCTCGGGGTTCGCGCGAGTCCAGGTCGAGCGGCGCCCGATTCTAGGATTGTGGAATTTGGGGCCGTCACAGTTGGTATCAGAGCATAAAGGTTGAATAAAATACTGTTAAAATTTAAATCACAATCCACTAAGATATAGGAAAGCGGAAGTTAGGATAGTGTTTGAACTTAGAGTGGAACCCTATGAACTTAACTTAAGTCTTAGTTGGGAAATGAGGAGAGTTGGGAAAAAATCTGGAACTTGTAATATACATGCTATATTTGAGATGGTGTATTATTATTATATCGATTAGCTATTCACTGATTCGGAGATTCGCCTAATTGCAGACTGCTATGGCGGATCAACCGGGTTCAGGTGATGATAGTGGGACGTCAGGTCTTAGAGGAGTCAGTATGGAGGAGTTCCAGATGTGGACTCAGAGGATTATGAGTCAAGATCATCGACTTGAGGAGATCTTGAAACTATTGAGAGCACCCCTACAACAACACCATCTACGCCGACTACTTCCCAGTTGCCTTCGCACAGGAGACTGGTACACCAGCTACCGCGGTGATGTCGACAGCTCCTACTCCGATTTCAGCGATGCCGGAGACCACCGTAGCTCCGATAGCACAGACAGGGGTTGTATTTCCTACTCAGACGGAGGTGATACCATCGACACCGAGTACATCACTCACTGAGACGCCTAGTACACTGACTACTCCGAGTACTAAGGCTACGCCGAGGCGAGGCGAGCGAGAGAATTTCGAGAGGCATCGGCCGAAAAGTTCTACGGAGGTATGAATCTTGAGGCGAGAAATCTTTTTGAGGAGTCACGAAAAGATTCACGACATTCTTGCTACACCGGCCCACATGCAGCCTAGTATATCTTCCGCCTCATTGTTTGGAGAGGTCGACGTCCGGTGGCGCACTACGGTGGCCACGAAAGGAAAGCCCCGAGATTGGGCTGAGTTCAAGGGGTGGTTCGAGCAGAAGTACATTCCTCCTATGGTGCGTAACTTGAAGAGGACCAAATTTCAGAATATTCGGCAGAGAGCCGACGAGTCCGTGATGCAGTACATGGACCGATATTTACGACTGATGGAGTATGCGGAGGAAAGCGAGATACGACGCCGACCAGGCTTATTACTTTGTAAACGGGCTACTTGATTCGATAGGTTCGATGGTGGTGACGACAGCTCCGAGCATACTACAGGCAGCGTATGAGAGAGCTATGGCCAGTGAGGGATTTGTTAGTACACCCACCGCGCAAGCACAGTTATTTCATCGGCACCTTCTCAGTCGGGGAGGCCTTCGGGGGATGGTAGGAAGAGGAAGAGATTCAGGCAGTGGTCACAGAGAGACCGAGCTCATAGTGTAGCATCAGTAGCATCTCCACCCACCACAACAGTTGTATCATCCGCTCCGGACGGAGTTATGCTAGTGTTCACCACCACGCCTCTCTCGTCGGGCCAAGATAGACAACAAAGATCGAGGACGAGGCGAGGCGGTGGTTAGGAGCAGAAATACCGATAGGGAAAATGACGCGATCAGGGTCAGGGACAGAGTTCTGGTCAGGCACCGAGACAGGGACAGCGTGGTCCGCCTAGTTCAGGGTCTCAGAGGGGAGCATGTTTCGAATGCGGACAGTTAGGCCACTTTGTCAGCGCTTGCCCACGATTGGGTCGAGGACAGCCACAGAGCCGGGAGCAGGTTCATGCCATTGCCGCACCAGACACAACTACCTCACGGAACCTGATTGAGGGTAGAGTTTACATTTGCAGTCGATTTATGCATACCATGTTTGATTTCGGTTCTACAGTTTCTTTTATTTCGGGTCATATGGTTGACGAGTTAGGGTTGAGACCTATTCGATTAGAGAGACCCTTGATCCTTAGCACGGCTGTTGGGGACAAGATTTACCCGAATTTAGTGTGTGTAGACTGTCCGGTAGATATAGAGGGACACACCTTACCTGCAGACCTGAGAGTGTTGGAGTTCCTAGAGTTCGATGCACTACTGGGCTTAGATTGGTTGGGTGCTTATCATGCACAGATTCATTGCTACGGTAAGAGGATCACGTTTCAGATTCTTGGGCATCCGGAGTTTAGCTTCCAGGGGACTTCGACCAATTTACCGATTACCAGGGGTAGAGTCGCCACTAGCGTAGATGTAGAGACATTCGCTGGCATGTTGAGTACGATAGGCAGAGTAGAGACTAGGTTAGATGATGTGCCAGTAGTATGCGATTTCCCTAATGTTTTTTCAGTGGAGTTACCAGGCTTGCCACCACCTAGGGAGATAGATTTCATCGTTAACTTGGTCCGAGGGACCAAACCCATTTCTATTCCTCCGTATCGCATGGCTCCGAGAGAGCTAGATGAGCTGAGAGGACAACTCGACGAGTTATTGGATTTAGGCTTTATCCAGTCGAGTATGTCGCCTTGGGGAGCGCTGGTATTATTTGTGAAGAAAAAAGACGACAGCTTGAGATTATGCATCGACTACAGACAGTTGAACAAGGCGACGGTGAAGAACAAGTATCCACTTCCTCGCATCGACGATTTGTTCGACCAGTTAACAGGTTCGCAGTGTTTCTCGAAGATTGATCTGAGATCCGGGTACCATCAACTGAGGATAAGAGCAGAGGACATGGAGAAGACTGCATTTCGCACTAGATATGGGCATTACCAGTTTACAGTAATGTCGTTTGGGCTGACTAATGCCCCAGCGATGTTCATGGATTTGATGTATCGAGTGTTGAGACAATATTTGGATAGATTTGTCATTGTGTTCATCGACGACATCTTGATATATTCCAAGACTCGCGAGGAGCACAAAGAGCACCTTAGGTTGGTTTTGCGGACACTGCGAGAGCATCGATTATTCGCTAAGTTCAGTAAGTGTGAGTTTTGATTAACAGAGGTAGGATTCCTAGGTCACACTGTTGGGACCGACGGAGTGTCAGTAGATCCCGCTAAATTCAGGGCAGTTAACGATTGACCTACACCGAGATTAGTGTCAGATATCCGTAGTTTTCTGGGCCTGGCAGGTTATTATCGACGTTTTATATAGGACTTCTCGAGGATCGCGACACCGATGACTCAGTTGACGAAGAAGGATGTTAAATTTCAGTGGAACAATGACTGTGAGCAAGCGTTCAGGACATTGAAGGAACGACTGACTACCGCATCAGTTTTGGTTTTGCCCGAGTCAGGGAAGGGTTTTGAAGTGAACACCGATGCTTCTAAGATCGGTTTGGGCTGTGTTTTGATGCAGGAGGGTAAAGTGATTGCCTACGCGTCTCGACAGCTGAAGATTCATGAGAAGAATTACCCTACTCACGACTTGGAGTTGGCGGCAGTGGTTTTTGCACTAAAAATTTGGCGCCACTACCTCTACGGGGAGAGATTCGTCTTATTTACTGATCACAAAAGTTTGAAGTACCTCTTCACACAAAAAGAATTGAACATGCGACAGAGGCGATGGCTTGAGTTTCTTAAGGACTATGATTTCTCATTAGAGTACCACTCGGGGAAAGCTAATGTGGTTGCAGACGCATTGAGCCGCAGAGGGGTAGACTTAGAGGTTGTTACTTGCCACATGACGCACGATTATAGTTTGCTCGAGGCGGTTGAGAGGATTTGCACCGATAACATTCCGACCGATACTAGAGTAATGATTTGCGGGCAGATGAGGACTCAAACAGTGTCGATACAGAGTGTACTTGAGGGTCAGCAGATAGACGAGAAGTATCAAAAGTTTTTAGAGCTGGCACAGAGTTCAGATCATCCAGATTGGAGTCAGTCGACAGACTCGTGCTTGAGATTTAGAGGACGACTGTGGATTCCATCAGTGGCTAAGTTACGCGATGAGATACTTCATAAGGCACACCGCTCACGATTTACGGTTCATCCGGGCAGGACTAAGATGTATGCAGAGGTGCGTCGTCTCTTCTAGTGGCCAGGGATGAAGACCGACGTTGCTAATTTTATTAGAGGGTGTGATATTTGTCAGCGTGTTAAGGCTGAGCATCGCAGACTCGGGGGGTTGTTACAACCACTTCCCATTCCTCAGTGGAAGTGGGAGTACATTGCCATGGACTTCGTCAGTGGACTACTTCGATCTCGGCAACGACATGATAGCGTCTGGGTGATTGTGGACAGATTAACTAAATCCGCGCACTTCATACCAATCTCGACCACACATTGGGTAGATAGATTGCCAGAGCTTTACGAGAGAGATTGTTAGACTGCATGGAGTACCATTGTCGATTGTGTCCGACAGAGGGTCGCAGTTTACATCACAGATCTGGTAGAGCATGCAGGTACAGTTTGGCACAAAGTTGAATCTTAGTACCGCCTATCACCCACAGACTAATGGACAGTCAGAGTGTTTGATCCAGATTCTCGAAGATATGCTGAGGATGTGTGTGTTAGAGTACGGTGGATCTTGGGAGGAGTACCTTCATCTCAGTATGAGTTTGCATATAATAACGACTATCGAGCCGATCGGCATGGCACCATTTGAGGCATTGTACGGGAGGCCGTGTAGATCTCCATCTTATTGGGCGGAGCCCGAGGATGTGGCAGCGCTTGGGCCGGAGATTGTGGTAGATCACACAAAGAAGATACGCGAGATCCGTTTGAGATTGAAGGGTGCGCAGGAGAGACAGAAAAAGTATTATGACTTGTACCACAGGGAGTTAGAATACCAGGTCGGAGACTTTGTATATCTGAAAGTATCTCCATTGAAGGGGCACAAGAGGTTTGGGATCAAGGGGAAACTTGCGCCAAGGTTCATTGGTCCGTTCAGAGTGGTGAAACGGGTAGGCAAGGTCGCGCACGAGCTAGAGTTACCACCTCCAATGTCAGGGATTCATCCTGTCTTTCATGTATCGATGTTGCGACTGGATAGGTTCAAGGAGGGCCAACGACTGACAGTAGATTTGAGCCAGATAGACCTAAAAGAGGATGTTACATACGACGAGCAGCCTATCCAAATTGTAGACCGCAACGTCAAGACCCTGAGGAACAAGGAGATCCCATCATGCCTCGTCAAGTGGCAGCACCACGGGGACGAGGAGCTGACGTGGGAACTGGAGTCATATATGCGCGAGTATTTCCCCTACCTCTTCTGAGTTCGGTAAGTCTTTCCTTTAATTTCGTTTAAATTTTGAGGACGAAATTCCAGTTAGTTGGGAAGACTGTAACAGCCCTAAAAATGTAACTCGTGCCACGTATCAATACAGGTGATATGTGGGCCCACGCCGTGGTACAGTCATCAATTCTCGGACGTCGACGCCGAGGTATGTTAATTTTGTATGATGTTTGTATTATATTATATTTCATTTGTGCAATTTTAAGTTTTTAACGGGTAAAGGCGTTATGTACGAGCGTTGGTAGTCCGGGGAACAAATTTAATTAGAAACACTGACAGATATATAAATAAATAATAATTAAAAGGTTGTAAAGTCTGTTTGTTGCGTCGGTACGTCTGTGGTGACGCGATGAACAAAGTTAGTGTTATGAGTCGGGTGCGAGAATACCCGAGGAAAACTTTGAGTGTTGGTTGAAATAGATGAAAGCAAAAGACCAAAAGTCAACTAAGTTACCCAAATGAATTATCAAAGTTGGTAGGTGAAATGGTGAAAAGACCAAAAGGGCAATAAAGTTGTAAAGGGTATGGATAAGGGTGACCGTCACACATTCTCCATTTTGGAAAAAAAATTGAGAAGAGGATCGACTGAGAGGAGAGATCGAGGAGAGGAGAGGGAACTGCGATTCGCGGAAAGCGCAGACGCAACGTCGAGGCGAAATCCAGGTAAGAAGTTATAGATTTCGTTGTGGGTGTTGTCATTGTGGTTGTTTTCGAATTTGTTGTCGAGGTTGTTGAGGGGATGGTGGATTTAAATGGTGAAAATGGTGGTGATGATGGTGGTGAGGTGTGTGTGATTGTTCTTTGTGTTGTTGTTTTGTCAAAAAAAAGGGCCTCTTGTTTCTTGGAAATTTCCAAAGAAAACAAAGGAAGAAGATGAAGAGAGAACTGGGCGGGTTAAGGTGACTGACCGATTTGGGTTAGACCGGGTCCGATCCGGGTTGATCGGGTTTGACCCGATCGACCGGTTGGGCCGATCGACTTCGATCAAGCCGGTCCTGACCTGACCAGCGACCCACCCACATATTATTTTATTAATAAAAATTATTTATTTCAATTAAATATATTAAAATTGATTTTAATTGAAATAAATTCCAGAAAAATAGGAAAAATTCAGGAAAAATTTTAGAAAATTCCAGAAAATTATATTTTCATCAAATTAAGAGAAATTTGAGAATTTCTACGAAAAGTGAAATATTCGGGATTTTTGCGAGACGTTATGTCGGGGTTTTTACTTTGAAAAACGTGAAATTTGGCAAAAATAGCTAGAAATTTGGAAAAATCATAGGAAATTAAGGAAATTGATATAAATTGCATTATCAGGATTATTGTACACACGGGGACCGTAAGGGGCGTGTCAGAGTCCGTGTTAACGCAAATTAGCTTGGATCGAGGTAAGTAAACCAGTGAGGAACACTACAGTTATTTCTTGAGCTTTGAATTATTTATTGATATTGTTTCAATCCCTTTTTGATATTCCATTCCTTTTGAGTTGTCCTAAGGCAAGTGCGTCAAGCGTGATCCTTGCAGAATTCTGGGCTCGCAGTGTATTATACCGGAGTTTATGGCTGGGGATACGTGATTGGTTGTAGTAACATGTACGGGGTGAGAGTTCTCCACCGGATTGTTGGGGACTCTACACTCAAGTAGGAGTCTTAGAGGAGATTCTGTCCTCGACTCCTAGCCTTTGAGGAGATTTTGTCCTCGGCATAACGACTTTGATTGGTCGGGACCACTTATGTCTTTCCCTTATATTCCGGGACACTCAATTTCGATTGCTTATTTATTTATTCACATTCTTTATATATTCATGCGCTCCTTGTCCTTTTCTTTCTATTTGCATGAATTGACTGTTTATTTATTTAATTCGAAATACTGTAATTATTGTTGTTCTTGCTTGGCGTTACTTACCTGGGCTCGTCATTCTTGTGTTTGACCGAGTGAAGATCTGCAGTCAGGCAAAGGAAAGGCCGTGCAGTTAGGCGATATACTTTGAGCGGCCCTCCTCTGCTGACATAGGTGACTTTTTAGTTGTATTAGCTACTTACATTATTTTGTTTGTACATGGGGTTTGGGTTGAGAGATTTTTTGGATATTAAGACTTGGATGATACTCTCCTTGCTTTATATGATATACGGGGTTCCCACACCCTAAGTTTTTGTCCTGACTTAGAGCTTTCGAAGTTGGTTGATTAGTTGAGATTAATTGCTTCCGCTTATTACTTTGATAACTCACTAATTAATTGACTTCACTTTCAAATGACTAATAAATGATCGAATGGTAAGAATATGTTCACTGGCCCCGCACGACTCGTCGGGATTGGCTCAGGGGTTCGCATGGGTCCAGGCCGGGCGGCGCTCGATTCTAGGATTGTTGAATTTGGGGCCGTCACATAGTTCCTATCAGTTGGGGAACTACCATGGTCATGGCCACGCCATGACCAAGCCACGTCCAAGCTTGTCCCGAATACATGGAGCATGTCCTAATTGACCCAGTAGTAGAGGCGGTTATGAAACCAGATGGCGGCAAGGGAATAAGACAGTTGGGCAACTGCCTTGACCACTAAGGGAGTGGCGTTTTACTTAGTCTATGGATGAATGTAATCAGGACAGGTGTCCTAGTTGGTTATGTAACTACTTATTGGCTGGGCTATAAAGCCAAGGGCTCTAGGCTTGGGGAAGCATATAGTTCTAGTGTTGTATTCCCATTGAGAGCTAGTGAAAACGTTTCCTTTGTGCCATTGCTAGTTGTTCATTTGGGTTGAGTATTGGTAGTGCTGAACTAAGGTGGCCCTTAGGCACCACGGGTTAGGTTGAGCGAGAAAAATTTTCCTTAGGGTAAACCCTCAATCAACGACCCGTGACACCTTGCATAATGCATTACATAGAAAACTTTAAAGAGCAAGGGTTCTTTAGTATTTTCACAAAGGCATTGGTATAATCCTATCAGTATTAGGTAAGAATTCTATACGAAACCCCCCATTTCAAATGAGGTGAGAATGATTTTGGTAGCAAGTCCTCCTCCTTCACTACCCATTTCAACTGCTCAATCTCTATCTCAGACACTTTTAATTTCAAATCTCAAAACTCAATTCAGATACAAATACAGAAGATTGGCCAAGTCAGGTTAGCTTTGAATGGCTTAGTTGTTTTCATCATCTTTAATTGTTTTCTCTCATTTGAAATGGTTGTTCTGGTTTTTGTAGTTCTGTTGAAGAACAAAAACAGTGTGGAACAAGACTTGGACGGCCTTCCCCCAGAGTTTTATGATGATGTATGCACTTTCATGCCTCCCTCTTTCATGCATTTCTCACATGGGTTAATTTCACTATTTTTGGTTGTTGGGGTGTTCATGGGTATCTTCAATCTTCACTTTTTGAGTGATTTGTGTGAAGGGCATGTCCATTTTGAGGTTTAATGAAATGGGTAGTTGTTAGTTTTGGTTAATTATTCGTCTGAATGGAACTAGGATTGTTTGAATTCCTCTGCTTTTCTGCTTGGCATTTATTCAAACACTTGGTGTTCATTCTAGTTTTGTGCTTTTGGTTGGAGTGTTGTAGCCGAATCAATCTAGATTGGTTATTTTTTGTGCATACATGGCCTGGAATTTATTTCAAACATCTGAAAGATGGAACTTTTAGTATATATGCTTAATACCTCCCCATTAATGGCCCCTAAGAGATGTGGTGTAGTGGTAAAGAAAAGAGCACTAAAAACTCTAATTGAGGCAGAGTTCATGAGTTCGATTCTTGGTTGTTGCATTATATTCACTTGGTTTCCTTGAGTTATGAGGTTGGGGCGCCTGACTAACTCTCATGGGGATTAGTTGAACCAAAGTAAAGAGGGGCTGAAAAAGGTTCGGACACCCATGGTTATCAAGAGAAAAAAAAAACCTCCCCATTAATGTCTAGAATATACTGCTCCGGTTCCTGCTTACAAACCATTGTCTACCTTTGGTCTTTACTGAACTTTTATGCTGATCGTGGATCACCCATATTGAGTTCTCTGTTATCTACTTACACACAAAACATTTTCCTTGAAGGGTCAACTTGCATGGTACAATGGATTTCGGGATTGTGGCCTTAGGGTAGGCAATTGGTAATTATTATCCCCTTGCCTAACCTAGATATAGGTTGTTACCCTGTTCTATAGATGGTCATTAAGGTGGCAACTTTATTTGAAAAGTAAAGAACAATTACAAGACATTTTTATGGATTTAAGTATACAAAGAGAATAAATACCATCATCTCGTCATGAATCACAGTCGGATTGGAATTGTTGCAGTTGAATCGTTTTAGTATTATTTATTATGATCCAATTAAATGATCTATGTGGGTGTCTGAGATTTTGCTGTTTCTCAATATTTCATTTGGAAGAAAGTGAACTAACAATGCCTATGCAACACAAGTTTGTTATCAAATTTATGTATTTTTGTGACAACCATAGAAATGATTGAAAGAAATTGATGTTACATGTTTATATAAATTCTTCATTAGTCAAATAATGAAATAAATATTTGATTTCTAGTTTTCAAATGAAAGGTTGGTAAGAGTTAAAGATGGCTCACAGGGTAAGTCCTAATTTCTAAAGACTAAAATGCAAATTACAAGGATTATCCTTGTGTTGAACTTGTAGATACACTAACAGATATGTATGGTAGATATCCAACAGGCCTCTTGAGGTTTGATAGGAGGCTAACACAGATAATTTTTTAATCAATGAGAAATATTTTTGTATTAGTAAAAGAGGATTTACTGCTACAAAACATATGGTAGACAGCCTCACAAGAGAATAAAACTACCATGCAAGATATTCAACATGCAAAAAAAAATACAGCTTTCGTCCTACTATCACTTTCCACCCCTATTCCATTCATCATAAGTAAACCCAATGTTATTTTTAGCCAGCTATCAAAGAATGTATTTATGTTTAATTAGCATTTAGCAATTATATCATCTAGTGCACTGCCACTTCTATGTTATCACCAATTGGAATTGGGTTTTCTTACTCTACTGATACCTCCTCTTATGCAGTTGTGGGTGACAAGATAACAGGAATGTGTTTTACATATAGTTGTAACATTTGTTTCATTTGATTCACATTTGATGGGCAAGGTCTTGAATGAAAGCTCATTTGAAGATCTTTTGGTGTGTTTTTTTTTCAGAAAAGATGGATTTAGATTTGTTTTTTCATTGATTGGTAGTGCTGAAAACTACATAGTATGGTCTACATAACCGGTCCCAAGTCCGGATATAGGAGGGGTCCCGAGCCCATTTAGCATACTTGGAAATTGGGGGAGGGTTGTGATAGGTTGACAACAAGTATAAAACTTGTCACTCTTCATGAAAATGATCAAACATATATAAACGTAAAATTGAATGCAATGGAAAAGTTTGATCCATGTGGCCAATCCCATTTGTTGTTGTCGTTGTATTTTTCTATTACATATACTTTTACCAAAAGTCAAATTAGTGAGATATGAAGGAATTACTAGTACTAGTATATGAGTAACTAAGCTTTGTTTTTAAGTTCAATGCTTGAGCATGAGAATACGACAAAGCCTCATGTATTATAATGTCAAGTAATTCAGGAATGGCAAGCCCAACAACGAGAAAAGACCAAGGAGTTGCGGCGTAGACAACAAGAGGAGGAAGAAGAAGAGAATAGAAAGATTGAAGAGTATCGTGAAATTGGGTCAAGAATGAAAGGTTACCCCCAAGAAGAAGTTCGGAAGGCAAGGAAATTAGTATCTAGTTTCATTAGAGCTGCCGAAGAAGTTGAAGAGGTAACTTTAAGTGATCATTGCAATTCTTCTGCTTAGCAGGTGATATGTTGGCATGATAATCTGTTCACTAGTATGATAGTATTATAATTTTAACTAAGCTAGCAAATCACATGGTCACCCACCCTAATGTGTTAAAGTTTGTTCAATATCATCATGCTGTAGGACGAGCATTAGCTGATTACTTCATGGTTTAGGTAATTGATGATTAAACTAATATTAGGTTCTTTTGGTGTGTATGTAGAGGATTGAGGAGGCTGCTGAGAAAGGTGAGCTGAATGAGCTTGTTCTCATGGTCATATGGAACCGTCTAGATCTTGCTCGACGAGATGTATGAATCAACACACATCAAATTATTTCAATTGCTGTTTCTTTCTTAAAATTTGCCTTTGCTGGCTTAACACTCTTTAGTTTGTCATCATAATAAACTTCATTGATGTTTGCTTGGCTGCATCTAGAGAACAACAATAACAACGTCTCAATCCCAAATTAGTTGTGATCGGATACACAGATCAAACCCTTCAAGTCCACTTGATTTAATGCAAACGATGTCATTCGTTCATAGTCCTTGAAATCCTTTTTACTTATCAGCTTCAATCTTTTTAACTACCCGCTTATTTTCATGTTAATATCTTTATATATGTTGGTATAGCCTTGCAAATACACTATTGCTCTTTTATTTTTCTTGATCTTTTTGACAGGAGGAGAAGGATGCTATCAGAGCACTTGACCTCCTATATAGGAGAGTTGAGGTGTGTGTCATTCATCAGATATCATCTTAATTAGTCTCTTTCTTTGTTTCTCCAACAGTTCTAAATATGTAATGGGAGGTATAGTCATCTATTGTTCTGAATCTTGATGTACTCGCTTGCAGTTATGCAATTCTACAATGATTTTGTGAAAATGCCTTTTCATCTGCCTTCTTCCATCGAATGCTAAGCTTCTCATTTTCTCATGTTGCTATTTGTGTGTCCGAATTCTAATCAAGTTCAGCAATTTAATTAGACAGAGATTTTAAAGCGGGAGGCTACTCCGTCCATGAGACTGCTGAATGAACTTTTGATTCTGCATGACGGATTCAATGAAGAAGGATGGCTGAAGGAATGCAGAAAGCGCATGGTTGATACATTTCCCCGGGAGGACCCTTTTACACTTCTTGTACCTGAAGGCTTTGACATCAACATGGTAGGACATAAAATTGTCATTTGACAGAAAGTCATTAGGTTTACTTGTATTTG
This sequence comes from Stephania japonica, assembly GCA_039657345.1. Taxonomy (NCBI): domain Eukaryota; kingdom Viridiplantae; phylum Streptophyta; class Magnoliopsida; order Ranunculales; family Menispermaceae; genus Stephania; species Stephania japonica. The sequence goes on along the minus strand of CM077558.1, from coordinate 9,663,943 downwards.
CTATGAAGTCAAGTCATTAATTATTTTCTTCGTTTAGTTCTTGTGTACCACTCATAGCAACTCGATTTCTACCATAGAATTTTTTTTTTAATAAGCGACTCCAATATGATTCGAACTTGGGATCTCCTCAACCTTACCTTTTAACAAGTAATGCCTCATCTATCTCACTATAGAGATGCTTTGGCTTTTGTAGACCTTTAAAACACGCATATTTTTTTTTTTTTTTTTTTTTTGTCTTCCTTCGCAAACTAAGTTATTTTAGTAGAACAAATTCATGTGTAAAGTCATTATATTTTTTCGACATGTTCAAGTTATTTACTATCTGCACATATTTTTTCAGCATGAAGGTCAATTGAAACTTCCTTCAGAGGCTGACGATGTATTATTGAGGGTAGACTTTGTCAGAGAAGTTGATGCATTATTACAGGAAGTTCGCTCAGAACAAAGTGAAGAACAGTCAGCACAAGGACTCGATCCTGAGTCCGTTGCAAATCGATTGAAACAACAAGAGAAGCAACGGACGATTCACCAAGTCGAGGCTCTGCTTGATTTAGCAGCAACTTTGAAATGGTAGTATTTTAATGAGATTACATAATTACAATGCGCACTCTTCTTTTCATTTGAACAATTAATATGTTGGATGCTAAGATCAGTGTTCATATTTTGGAAGCATGAACTATTAATATTGTTATGTTTAATTTCAGTTTTATTTTGCAATTGCATATTAAAACATGCATGCATTAGGGGCTACCCCCATTTATTTATTTATATTTATTTTTTAACCTTGGGTACGGATTCAGACACTTATCTGACTAGTCTCATTTGCCTGGAATTGCGATTGGAAGTGTCCATTAGTAACCTGACGTTTGGCTCTGGTGGCTTGGGAATTGATGGGCTCCCCCCTCTTATAATAATAAAATTAGAGTCACGTTATGTGCACTCGGTATCATTTCAGGGCATCCCAGCTTTTTTATTTACGTTGGTTCTCAAAGAAAATGACACATTTGCCTTGGGTGCCCAGAGTAATTGACACCTACCGGGGTGCCCTGAGTAATCGATGAGGTGCCCATAGTCGATGAGGTGCCCAGAGTAATTGACACTATACATTAACCAACATTAAATTTTAGGTCTCAGTGAGAAATGATTGAACTTATGGTCTTAGACACACATGATCAAGACATAGTTGTGTCGGTTGGTGTCAACCGAGACACACGTCTTAGCACAAGGAGATTACTTGTAATAGTCTCGGTAGTCACCTATCAAGTTGAATGTTTTGACTACCTTATTTTGGTGTCAATGGACCGGGGATGATTTTGAAGAGGAAAGCTATAGAAAATTTAAGTTGATTCGTAATAAAAGACACTCCAGATCGATTGATTGAGGATAGAATAAAAATTAGGATATAAATGGTAAATTCTTAAAATTAGAATAAAATTGATGCAAGTACAAAAGTTCAAGATATTTTATTATACTAAAAAAGTCTGTTTTCTTACATTATTGCCATTGATATTTATAAGAATAAAGTAACGCATGGATCCAATCAACCTTGTTTATGTACAATTAATGTAACAAGAATAACGACCATGCATGGATGGTCTCCTGATCGTAATTACAACTTAACAACTAACTACTATAATCTCTAAACTAAATTACAAATATACAAAAAAACAAGAAAAGAAACTATTGCAAGAACTCTAGGAGTCATGTTTAGTGCTCCATAATTAATAAGGCGCTGCTCCCATATTCATATGTCAAAGAAAGGATGTTGAAGAGCTTCCATAGCTGTAGGTCTCGTGCTTGGATCCCAACTGCACAACCAGTCTATCAAACGTACAGCCTCCTCACTCGCACCAGGCACCGCCTTCGAGATCCGCCTTCGGACTAGGGGTGGGCACGGGTCGGGTTCGGGTCGACCCGACCCGATACCCGACGACCCGACTCATTCGGGTCGGTATAAAAATGACCCGCCACCCGACCCGCCAGACCCTAAACCCAAACCCGACCCGACCCGCCAGACCCTAAACCCGAACCCGAACCCGACCGAACCCTATAAAACCCACAAAAACCACAAAAACCATATAAAACCCATGATGACGCCCAGACCCGACCCGAACCCGACCCGACCCGACACTATTATGACTACACCCGAACCCGACCCGACACCCGATGGGTCGGGTTTTATGACCCGACTCGTTTGCTCCACTCATCCCACCCGACCCGCCACCCGCCACCCGACTCGGGTGACCCGACCCGAGTCGGGTTCTCGGGTTTCGTGCCCACCCCTACTTCGGACACTCATACATGTTCGGTCTGAGGGCCTATAACCCACCAAAAAAAAGTAGAAAGTTCGACAAAAAATAAATAAATAAATTCAATATTTTTTTTGAAATAAAATAAAATTTTTATTAATTATAATGACTCAATACATTTAATAAAACATGACAAACATATATAGAATCAATTATCTTGATAAAAGAAGATTAGCAAATCCTATTTGTTCATAAGAACATTTAACTGCCACAAAGTTGATTTTGAAAAACTGCGACTGTAACAATAGAACAATATAACAATCAGTAATTGTTCTCTTGAAAACGTTTGAAATACAACAGTACACAGACATACTAAGACCATAATGAAAAAATAAATTCAATGTTAAAATCAAGCAAAAAACATATAGTATATAGTTGTCAAAGGTGTTTGTATATATCAAGCTAGCTAGCTAGTTTTCCAACAGCATAGATTTTGGAACAACTAATCATTGTGTTTGTGTGGTGGTTGGGATCGTAGTTGTTCACTTAGCCTCTACAAGGTTTCAGGTTTGAATCTTTTAATTTTACGAAGCACATCTATACAGGGCTGATCTTAAGTATTTTAGGGCCTGGGGCGAGACCTTAAATTGGGGGGCCCTTATGAAAAATGCAGTGTAACTCAATGTAGGTCACGCAAGCTGGAATCACACAAGTGCATGTTCGACCAAAGTCACACTAGCATTCTCTGCCCCTTAATTATGAATATTTAACAAACAACTATGTTTTCAAAGCTACTCAGGTGAGATGGTAAAAACATCACTTGCCAAAAAAAGGCAAGACCTTAAGAGATTGTGGTACGATTCTCACTAACGTCAAAAAAAAAATAAAATAAAATAAAAAATAAAAAATACAACTATGTACTTCACGCGCGCACAAACAAATTCTTACTTCAAATCACACCTTTTTCTCCTCTATGAGCATGACAACATTAATTTATTGAGAGATACAAAGATTTAGCATTCTAAAATAACAAATCTACTACGTGTAATTAAACAATGCCCATAAGGCTAAGAGACCCTAATAAAAAAAGTGTAGTGTAAAAGAAATAATGAGTCTGTGTCTCTGTAAGACAATGCAAATCATACAAAAAAACTTGCTCAATCAATGCTCAATAACCCGCATCATCAAAACATCTAAAAAGAATCCTAAAAAAAATTAAAATTTAACTTATTGGGTATTTGAAAACTTTTAAGTTGTTCCAACATCTTCTTTGCAATATTATTTTGAATGAAGTATGTATAGATCTTTTTATATATGAGGTGTTACATCCCCATAACTGTTGTTAGATTCATCATTACTTTCGATTGTTGCTCCTTTATGTTTATTCAGGGTGTTCATTGTAATGACCTGTTACCTTAAGCACGTGATTAATGTTAATTTAAATAGTAATTAATCCGAGTTAAGCTCGTGGTTAAGCCCGATTTGTCTCGATTAACACGTGCGTGGATTGGTGTGTTGTATTGTGTTTGTATGGACTGTATTAGTATGTATAAATGAATAACCGAATTAATGAGGGAATACTTAATACCTTGTGTGAGTTAAGGAGGACACACATGAGATACAAAATAGCGTTAATGACCGAGTGTGCTCAGTGGGGTGAATTACGTAGTGTAAACATAATTATAGACATATAATGATATATTTATATATTTTTTGATATATATAAATATATATTACATGGAAAATACGGTATAGTGTGACGTGTGGGTCACGTAGTGTCACGTGGGGCCGAAATAGGACACACGTATATTATAAGGATGTGTGTGTAGTGAGTGGACTTGGTGGTGTGCATGGAAAGTGAAGAAAAACCAAGAAATAATGACGGGCCAGTGCCAGTGTGCTGGATGGTGCGATAAATGGGATAAGTTTGAAGAATCCTCGAGATGACAAGACATCTCGAGGCAGTTGTAACCGCATCATTCACTGTTGGTATATATATATATGTACAACAAGAGAGAGAGAGAGAGAGAGAGAGAGAGAGAGAGAGAGAGCTCGACGACGAGAGGAGCTAAGTAGGAGGAGAGTTGGGGAATGAGCTCGTGAGCTGGAAGAGCTCAAGGACAACGAAGTTGTGGCGTCGAGGTGAATAGCTCTCATTGTTGTTGTCATTGTTGTTGTATTAGTTGTTGTTGTTGAACTCGTTGTTGTGGTGTTTCGGTTGATGGTGAGTGTTGGTTTGTTGTGATGGGATCACATACATAGGTAGTAAGAGCTTATGTGAGACTCTCCTTGAAGTTGTAGGGCGTTTGGATATCGTTTGGGTCAAATTTGATCAAGTCGATCTCTACTGGGTTACTGGAGCAAAGTCGACCAGCGCAATGGTCATATGGCCTAGCTCGCTGGCTGACTGAGTGTGTGAAAATGAAACACTGGGCGGCACGCTGGGTATTGGCCCTAGCGCGCTGGCCAGTGCAAACAATAAATTGTTAGGAAATAAGGATGGTTGATGAGAGTTTTTGGGTTAGTTTAAGGGTTTCAATTAATGTATGGGAGAACAGAAATGATATCAAAGGATGTGATATAGGTATTCAGACATTGAGAAGCGTGATGGAACCCCGAAAAGCTAAAAAACCAGAGGAAAACCTTAGGAAAGCCTAGGACAGGTAAGTGGGACTCGTATTTTTTTTTTATCAATTATGCAATGTAAAATAGTACTATTAGAGCACGTGGTAATCAGGACTGGGAATGGGGTAATGTACCATGATTTGGTTTTGTTTTACATAAACTATTTTGAAATGAAAAATAAATCCGAAAAGAGGTTTGGCGGGACAAATCGGCCTGGGTTTGAAACGTGGTGGAGTTGTTTTCCATCACTGTGCCCCTAGTGACTTGGGAATTATCCCGATTAATGTTTTCCATTTGAGTTGGCGGCTCATCAGTCATAAACCAATCAGATGAGCAGTGATTGGTTTAGTGATGATGAGGGAGTGCGACTTTATGTTTTTATGAGTTAGCGGCACATTGACAAGAACTAGTTAGATGCCCAGTGACTAGTTCTTGAAGGTGTGAGAGGACGATTCAATTCAAATATTGAAATTGAAAGTACAAGTCATAATAAACCAATGAACTTGCATTTGTTTATGTATTGATTATATTGATTCTTATGGTCTTTTAAATATGCATTGGTTGCACGTTGTTATATATTATCCTTTGAATATTAATTGATAATTGATTGTTAGTATGGGAGTCACTTACTGAGCATGTATGAGCTCACCCACCTTAACATTTTCAGGTATGGATGTACGCTAAGACTTGAAACTCAGGAAATGAGAAGATCAGGAGTTTAGTATCTTCTCTACGGTGCAGTGAGTTTTCTGTTATATATATATATATATATTATATTGTTTTATAATTTTGTAATAGTCAGGGTGGGAATATGAGTTTTATACCGAGGATTATATCGAATTTGTATATTTATATTTATTGAAAAAGTTTTAAATTTTCGTTGCATTTTGTTTTATTTCGTTTATTTAATATCAAGATATACAGGTTGTTGTCAGAAATTTTGGTAAGATTGTTGGCTCTAATTAGGTCCGATTTGGTTTACCGGGGCTTAATTAGGGTTTCAAGTTAAATATTCTCTAATTGAGATCAGGGGATGTTACATTCATGAAATTCGGGTTCTTGAGTTTGTTAAACTGGATTGGATTGCAAAAGCTGCAATTCACACGGATTAAGGACTGTATTGAGGATTGAACACCTTAATTCGCAAATCCAACATGCAATCTGGTCTAATTAACATTTATATACATTACATTATATATGCACACATATACTTTTAAAAACCTTGAACTATATTTACATGGGGTTAACCTTTTTATAACACTAAATATAGAACATGATTGGAGTACCTACTTTAGGCACCCAATTTAGCGCACCTTAGTAGATGCAGTGTAGGTACACCTTGATATACATGTTTGAAGTGTATCGAATGGCACTTCTTGGTATGCTCTCCTTGGTAGGTGTGCTGAATTTAGTGCTAACATCTTCTTCACTTATTATTTTTCCATATACATTTGAAAATCTAAACTTTTTGCAACTTAAATTAATTCTTTTTATATTCAAGTGTACATTTTAAAGTTATCTAACCAAATAATTGTAGAAAATGTTGAAACTAATATATTTGAATTAAAACTCATATTCAATATTTTTCTTATTAATCATAACTTTCTTTATTATTCATATTGGGAATATCTATGTTTTAATTTAAAATACTAATTATACAGTTTTATAAAAATTAATTTTATAATTGGTTTCAAAAAAGAAATTAATTTTATAATTTTCAATCCGCATAACTTGATCCAATCCGATCCGCATTTAGTAAATTGAATCAAATTGGATTAGCGAAATAAATGGACTAGACTGGATTGAAATTGTTCAAGCCACAATAATTAGATTGGATTACGAATTGACCCTAATTGGATTAGATCCGTGTGCACCCCGGTCCTAATGCCCAACCCAAACACATTTCTTCTCACACTGTGAATTAATTGTTGAAGCATCATTTATAACTTGTCATTATTTTTTTTTTGGTAGGATAAGAAAAAAATTAAAATAAAATAAAATAATGACAAGTTATAAATGATGATACAATTAATAAAGTAATTAATTTATATACTTTTGAAAAAAAAATAAAGGAATTATATAAGGTTTATGAAAATTATGATAAAATAAACAATCTAAATATAATAGTTCCTTAACCAGTTTAATGCTAATAGATGTTGAGCAGAAAAAACTAAAAACTCGATTTGAGTTTTTTTTTTTGATATCAAAAACTCGATTTGAGTTGTTGAAGAACAAATTAACCAAGTGTGAAATAAAGACTTGTATATGACTCGAACTCCAACAAGGGCAAAGTCGACTATTCCTCAAGGTCCACATGATATAATGATGTCACACTTTCTATTTTTATTTTTTAAACTTTAGTGGGAGTCGAATCATGTCCTCCTAAAATATTATCTTTTAGCAAGTGATGTCTCTATTATCTCACTAAAGATGCTTTGATGATTGAAAAATCACGATTCAATCCAACTCATTTAGCTTACTAACCCAATTTGATCCTATTTATTAAATTAAATCAAGTTATATGCATTGAAAATTATAAAATATAGTACTTATAAAATTATGATATTAATATCTTTAAATCAAAACCTAAGCAAATTTTTTCTCAAAAAAAAAAACCTAAGCAAATTTTATTGAATAAAAAAGTTGATACTTATGAAGAAAACGATGAATAAGACTTTAAGTTTAAATAATCTTATTTTAGATAAATAGTGGATGAAAAGAATTAATTTTAAGTTGCAAAAAATTGAAAATGTACCCAAATACATAGTAGACGGATTAAGACATGCATTGGATCCGCAATTCAGTCAAGTTTGTGTACATCACAACTCTTGCAAGTTGCAACCAATTCCATTTAAGAACTCAAAAGTATGAATTTTTATCAAGCAACAAATTCCAAGCACATCGAAGAGACGCACACAAGCATATGCTTGACCCCCTACATATCCAACTAAAATTACCCTAACATTCTCTTTTATGCGCACCCATACTAATATACTAAAAAAAAAAGAATACAAGGAGAAAGAAAAATGCAAAAAAAAATTCTATTTTATACACCAACTTTAGCCATCGACCCAATTAGATGCTATACATTTTGTATCGAGATGTGCACACGTATATTTCCGCTTATATTACATGACATCCAACTGAGTCGATGTCGAAAGTTGACATTTTGAATGCACACTCAGTTTTTTTGTCACTTATGACTTTTTATTGTCTCCTTAACGCGTAGTCGTGTGTTGATAGTGTTAGATTATCATCATTCATAATCGTAACATTAGTGAGGGAGCCCCACCCACCAACCATCCCCCCCCTAAAAGAAATTCCCCTCCCAATCCTCCCCCAGACCGCCATGCCCAGCAGCCCCACAGCCCTGAAAAAGCCCTCCCCCACCGGCAACGGCCCCTGCAAGCACACCCCGTCGGCAACCCTAGACCTCCTGATCCTGATCCTAGTCCTCTTCTCCTGCGCCTTCCTCATCACCTCCTCCCTCTCCTCCCTCTTCCACTCCCTCTCCCTCCTCCTCCCCACCCCCCCCCCCCCCCTCCCCCTCCCCCACCTCAACCTCGCCGCGGCCCTTGCCCTCGCCGGGTCCCTTCTCGCCTGCTTCTGCTGCTGCTGCTGCTGCTGGTGCGGGGGGAGGCGGCGGTCGCGGCGGTGCGGGAACCCCAACTGCAAGGGCCTGAAGAAGGCGCTGGAGTTCGACATCCAGCTGCAGACGGAGGAGTGCTTGAGGGGGAGTGGGGGGAGGGAGATCGATGACTTGCCCTGGAAGGGGGGCTCTGAGGGGAACCCTGATTACGAGTGCTTTAGGGCGGAGTTGAGGAAGATGGCGCCCCCCAGTGGCCGCGCCGTGCTGCTCTTCCGGGCGAGCTGCGGCTGCCCCCTCGCCAAGCTCCAGGCCTGGGGGAACAAGCGCGGCAGGAGGCACAACAAGTCAGTTTCTCCTCTATTTTATGGACTTGTTGCTTTACAACCGTCTAATTTGATTTCAACACTTTATAGTATTGGAGATTAGTGGTGGTCTTGGTTCAATTTTTACATCTCAAGGAAACTCCACCTATGAAGAATATTATATGCTCTACATAGCCGGTCCGGTCCCAATTCTGGATAAAGGAGGATGAATCCCAAGCCCATTTCCCATACCGAGAGTTTATGATTCACAAAATAAACCCCATAATTGTTTACTAGATTAGTGCTATATTATACAATATGCGGACAAAGACAGACAATACACACATGTAATGGATTGTTCTTTTTTCTTTTTCTTTTTTACTTCCATCTTGCCCAGACAATGTTGTTGTAATCTTGCCTCTTGTTGTGTAACGCTCTTATATTAGTAACAACCCCCTTTTTTTTCTGATTAAATAAAAAGGCTTCATCGTAGCAGTTGCCCACAGTGCCCCACTATCCCCAACAAGCTCTTTGCTAAACCTTCGTTCCCTTACTCTCTCATTGTAAGTGCACCAGTCCTTTGCTATTTTATATTCCAAACACTGCCAAGGTTGCCACCCCTATGTTGTTCAAGGATTGCTAGGCAACTAGACGATTTCCATGACCTAGGTGAGGCAGTGCCTAGGCGACAAAAATATTTACTTATAGGTCCGTAGTCAATGCTACTTATCTATTAGTCATTGTGATTTATATTCAATATATATTTTTAGAATACTAATGAGCCGCCCTTATGTAACTTTTATTATGTTAAGTTTTTGTTGGTGGTTAGGTATACTATTTATGTTAAAAACCTAAATGCAATCAACCCCTTTACCTTTCTAAAATCTACTTAGGAAGACACTGCTCGTCAAGGCTACCGCCTGTGTTATTTTGCCCCCAAAACGCTTATGCAATGCCTTGCAATCATTGATCCAATTTAAAAATCCTTGAATTGTTTATGAACCCTCTCCTATTCAACAATTTCTGTGAATGCAATCCTTCCAATTAAGTCAGCTTGTGAATTTCAAAAAGCTTATCCTAAATCAACTCAGTAAACTCGAATGAATATACAAGTGATTTCTTGAAATTACTGTTGTTCCTTTCCTTTCATATATGTGGAAGAATTGTCTTGGCCTATTCCCTAATGATTGTGGAATGGAACCAAAAAGTGATAAAAATGGAAGTTTTCATGGTGATCTTCCGAAACGATTCTAGCAAAAGAGGGTTGCATAAATAAGTGGTCTTCTAATCTGTTGTCATCCTTTACGATACATGCCAACTTGAAGGTTGTCATTAAAGGCGTTGAGAGTGAGTAACTACTTTGTCATGATTGCTAGTCCTTTATTGAGCAAGCTTTGCTTCTTCAGTGTGACCAAAAAGCACCAAGATAAATCAATAAGGTAATCGAAAGTTTTATATTTGATTAACTAGCAAGTCACAGGCGTTTATCTTTTATTGGTCAAGACGCCCTAATTTGATCATCTCAACAAGAAGCACATTCTTGTTCTTATTTCATACTTGATACTTTCTAAGGAGATCTGGTATTATAATAAAGTATTCTTTTTACTGTTATGTGGTATGAGTGTTATTTGATTTTTAATACTTTGAAAGCCATAAAGGCAATGTCTTCCTGTTTACTTTGCTTGAGCAGAGTAGTAACCAAGGATCATTTAGGCATGAACATGGCTGTAGGTATAGTATGATTATGTTTTATTTTCCTAGAGTACTGAATGTTATAAGATTTTATCAAGTAATTTATGCCCTGATACACTTTGAAATTTGAGTGTTTCTGTATATTAAAGTCACAATTCCATTGTGAAGGATGCCCATGATCTGCTTACTTGATGGTAATGTTAAAAAACCATGAATCAGTACTTCAGTAGTCCACCTTCCTTAAGCAAATAACCTAATTACTCCAAGATAATTACATGTATCTCGATAATGACCAGTTTCTATTCCGTTTGGAAGGCAAGCTGCCTGAAAAATTACTAGTTGTCACCCATTCTTCTGCTTGAATTTTTGAAGGCTCGTAAACCACTAAACCCTATCTGCTGTTGCATAGTAGTTCTCCAAGACTCAGCTGTTGTGCTTGAATGAACACGTTCACCAAATATGATCATAGATGCCTCTTTTTTTACTTGAACCACCAAGCTCAGCCTCAACCTTTATAAAGCTCTGATGGACTTCTATCTTGAAGATTATTAATGTCAATATGTTTCAGTAATACACTCTCTATCCTATTCTTAGATCTATTTCCTTTTGTTTTTGAAATGCTACCCCTCACATAATTTTTATTCATTTTGTGTTTTGTTTAATTGCAGAAATGCTTTATAGTTCCTTCTGGATTGAAAGAATATACGTCCTTCTAGTGTCTAGTTATTCTTCTCAACTTCGGAGGCTGTTAGAAGTTGGCGTAACTGGCTGTAATTTGTTCATCGTAAAAAAGATGTTTAATGAAATTAATATGCCTGCTTAAGAAAAAAGCGGGAAAATCAGAAATAAAAGGTTGGACACAATTGTCGACTGAAATGACATTCTAATTCTTTTAGGTATGAGAAGTCACCTTGGTCAGAGGAAATTCTTCTTGGTAAGGGTGTTATCTGCCAACCTAGCTTCTGAGTTTCTATAATGTTTTTCAGGATAGGAATCTAGATCCAAGGATCTCAGGATCCTACAACTCTAGGATGGTCGAACCTTATATCAATCTAGATCGTGTTGGGATACTTTTTGTATGGAGTCGGAGGATTGAGATTTGGATCATAGGATCTTTATGGTTGGGATCCTACATCTAACCCGCCAATCCAATGAAAACTAAAACTTGAAATGGTGTGGGTGGGCTCGAATATGATAAACAAACATTGTCTACTTTAATTGAAGACCAAAAGGTTAGATCTGAGTATTGGCCCAAAATCAATCAAGATTTATTTGAGTTGGGATTATTACCAAAGTTAACTTTTCTTTTTATTCCCTTATCTGTTTTACTTTTCTTTTTATTCCCTTATCTTTTTTTTTCCTACTTTTTTAGGACTTCGTTCAACGTTGTTATTGTTTGCCGCCTTTTCTTGTTTACTTTCTTTTCTTTTGCTTTTTTATGTTTATTATTCTGGTATATCAGTTTTCTTGCTTTTGCTGCTCTCTTTAACCTTTTTCCCATGCTAAGCGAGATTCTATTACAAGTGTGGGTACTAGCAAACATGCATATATTACATTGTCACTTTCTTTGAACTTCAGCATGCAATTTAATGTGAAATAAAACATTATCTCTTTTATATGTGCTAATATTCTCAAATGTTTTAAATATTTCAACATGATATTAACCATAAATTTTTTAGTTTATAGGATCTTATGATCTATAATCTAGTCTATGATTTGTTCCTCAAGACTCTTTAATCTATCCAAACTTCAATCCTGTTCCTAAACCGTGACAAAATGATGCAAAGACACGTCCCTTTTTCTGTCAATTGTTCAGTTGTTTTAATTGCATTCATCAATGAATGCCAATCTTTCTTCCTAAGGGCATAAATAGAAGGAAAATGAAAAAAAAAAAAGGTCAATCTAGAAGTGGAACTATGTAAGAGGGCTATGACATATTCAAAGTTGTGGTCATCTGAAGGTTTTCAACATGCACGCGTAGTCCAATAATCAACTTAACACCTAATGTTGGCAGTTTTCTTCCTTTTGCTAGAAAATGAGGTGACACGTTTTTGTACAGTATAGTTTTGTGATATCCAGTAAATTTTTTTATTTTTGACGAAAGATATCCAGTAAATTATAAGCTAGCCTTCACCCAAAAAAAAAAAGCCTGGATGTATCGATCTTAGGAGTTGGTGGTATTGATGTCTTTATTGGTTTGTGGATTGCTGATCTATCTTCTACAACCGGATTTATATTGATTTAGTCATAATATTAGGCGTCAAGGGCTACTTCTGGATTAGCAGTTCCATCTTCTTGAGATTTTGTGGAATTTTTGTTTGTTTAGTAACTTCTTTTACCTCTCTAATGAAGCCCGGTGCTTTAAAACTTACTTGGGTCACATGCCTCGAGTATGTATCGTAGGCTCATTGTAGTATTGATCTAAGACATTTTAATTTGTAATGATGTACATTGTTGGTGTGAAATATTATACGCATTCTTTAGTGTGTTCTGAACATTCATTCCTTCGCAGGGCGCTGAGTGTTCTAGATGGAGGAGGAGCTCATCACTGATTCATTGTGACCGACGGTTCTTATCGTTGGTTGTTAGTTTGTCGATTAATTGTTCCCTTTGTTCATTTCATATTCTAAAGTTTTGGATGCCCTTCAAATTTCTTTTACTCAGAACAATTTTCAAACTTAGAAGAACAGGATTTCTCTGAACACTGTTTTTGGTTTGTCTTTGTTACCAAGCAATCTTGCATTTGGTCATTACTGATGGGAAGGATAGACCAGAAGTTAAATCAATAAATATACAAAGTGGTTCATGTATAGTGTCTCTGTCTTATCTAGCTTTAATTTTCCCTCCTATAATCCTAGTGCATGCAAATGCAATGTATTTTTTGTTTTTTGTTTTTTGTATTTATTTATTTTTTGATACTCTAGTTTATAGAAAACTTGACTCAATAGAAATTGAAGACATTTAATGAGGTAGGGGTACACCGAAATATACGTATAAAGTGGTTTGATTTTCACTAAAGAAAAAAAATAATAATAATAATAATAATAATAATAATAATAATAATAATAATAGTAATTCAATAAGGTAGGGGTAGACTGAAATTAACTTGGGATGCATTAAATATGAGTGATTTAAATGGTTTGAAAATCTCACCATCAATTGCATACTTCAGTTTTACCCAGTCGTTTTCCTTTGTTGTGTATGGGCACACTCGCGGGGCCAAGGGAATGTTAAGGGCATGTTCTTGGGGTGCATTGCAATTTGTATGTACGAAAGAAACGTCACAGTTACATGAGCTGTGAATATTGTAATTGCATGGGAGTGGGTCAAGAAGAGACACATCTCAAACCCTCTCATTTAACTGTCCTTTTCTTCCTCCCCTTGTTACTTATTACATATGTCCCAACCTTTTCATATTTTTCAAAATGATAAACCTTAATCTTTCGAATTATTACTATGATAATAAATAAGTTTAAGGAAATAATATATAATTTTTTTAAAATTTCAAAAAAATATTCAAATTTATTTTATAGATCCATAAAAATGTTTATTGAGAATTGCAAGAAAAAAAAGTATAGAGTTCTATATAAATTTTAAGAAATAAACTGTTTTAAAAAATATTTACCTACCTATGCGTTCAATTTGTATTTGCCAATATAAATGTCCAAAATGTAAACTTAGTGGGCGATGATAGTATGCTAATTGAAGGATGACACATATCATGGCGATCCGTCAATATACAAAGAGATACGCGTGACACATTAACCAATAAAGCACATATCTCAATGACACATATCAACAGTCGCCAACACAATCATTTTTTTTCTCCATTCACCCTAGCCTCTTTTTTTTTTTTTTTTTTTTATTCACATTTCTCATTACTATTGAAGCATTTGCCAGTGGCGCCTTTTATTTTTTGAGAAAATAATTGTCATTTCAATGCTGAAAATCCCAAGAAATGTAGGGCACGTAATCACCAATAAATTATAGTCAGTCACAATAAAAGAGGAGTCTCAAACTCATTATTCATATTTAAGAGAGGTCTCAACCTTATTATCTATACTTGAAAATGGAGAGGATTGCTATAAATTGACAACCAACCTATAACTTTTGTTGCTCATTCTGAAATATAAACACGCTCCCACTTACAACTAACTCATTGATTTGAAGGATCTAGAGAGCGTTATAGAAGAGTTTGATCCACGTAGCTGACGTAGTCCAACTAATTTGAGGATTTGCTGTTGTTTTTGTTGTTGTATTCCCTAATATGATACTTAAAAAAATAATGTAATTGGCAAATGGTGGCATTATTGGTTTTTGAGTTTTGAAAAAGCTCCCAGACATGCTGAATATAGATAGAGACAACACTTAAATGGCAATACAAAAGAATGGACGAATGAAGTACAGAAAAGGCTCACAAGTCACCCGAGAGAGACAGACTCATAACACGTGAAACAAGCATGGACACAACCCTTGTAGTTGTGTTTTGGCCTTAAAACTCATATTGACTTCCCTTCTCACATGCAAATCCAACAAAACTAATCTCCTTTCCCTTCATTGCTCTCTCATTGTCTCTCAATTTTAATGGAGGCGCGACGCATAGGCCCATTTGCAGAAGCAGCTGTGCCGTCGTACCCTCTTCTTCATCATCACCACCTTCAACACCCAAAGCACCATCACACACACCATGGTCTTCCCACCATAATTCTCATTATAATCATATCAGCCATCTCAGTTGCTATACTTGTCACTGCATTTTTAGTACTCCTGCTCTGTCGAAGCAAACCTGCGAAGAACAATGCGTGCAGTGGTAAGAAAAGCAACAGCAGCAACAGAAACAAAGATGATTATAGGCTGAATTCTCATAGTATCATGACAATTGATGCTAGTCCAGGTAAAATTATTAGGAAAAACAAACCGGGAATGTCTTCGTTCTTGGTTTTTCAATCGATTTATGTTCTTCTTTGTGTCTGATTTTTCTTCATTGTGTGTGGGAGAGAAATTGAAGATCTGAAGAGCAGCTGCCTTTATGGAGGGAGTTTGGTTCTGACTACTCCGAGCAGAAGAAAAGGAGTGCAAGTCTTCACATACAAAGAGCTCCAATTGGCTACACAAGGATTCAGTGAAGCAAATTTAATTGGGCATGGAAGGTTTGGAGTTGTTTACAAAGGCGTACTGAGCGATGGAACAGTTGCAGCAATTAAGATTCTCCATAAGGAAGGGAAACAAGGCGAGCGCGAATTCAGGACTGAGGTTAGTTACATTTATTTCATTTTGTTCTTATTTGCATTCATGTAGCAGTAGTACTGAAGAGTCACTGAACTCTTCGACAAAAATATGAGGAACAAATATCAAGATATCAGACAAAGGAGATAGGCATCTAGGAAATGAAGTCCATCCGTCTACATTGTTTGTGATCTTTATCATCAACAAACAATATAGAGCATTGAAATTGAGAAAGCCATCTTCATTTTAAAGTTATGGGCCTTTTGTCTGTCTCTATCTTATCTCATTTTGTGTGGTCTCTATCAACATTGATGGCATTCACGAGTATATGAAATTAATGACCAAAATTTTATATAGAATATAATTTAAACTAATTCAAATGAAGCAGTGATTAGATTTGATTACTTGGTTTTGGAGCAAATGCAGGTGGATTTAATGAGCAGATTGCACTCTCCATACTTGGTTGGGCTGCTAGGCTACTGCGCTGACCAACACCATAGAATCCTGATATCTGAATTTATGCCCAATGGGAGTCTCCAGCGGCACCTCCACCCATCTGATCATGAACAACATCGTCAGGCATTGAACTGGGGAACCCGTTTGAGGATTGCGCTAGATTGTGCAAGAGCATTGGAGTTCCTCCATGAGCATGCAGTCCCTTCTGTTATTCACAGAGATTTCAAATGCAGCAACATTGTGTTGGATCATAACTTCAGAGCTAAGGCATCAGATTTGGGATCGGCAAAGACAAGCTCGGAAAAGATCAACGGTCAGACTGCGTCTAGAGTTCTTGGGACCACTGGTTACCTGGCACCCGAGTGAGTGCTCTATCATTTTGTTTAGATAGCAGCTTCCATTGGTATCTTCTTGTCTGCACTCACCCGAGTTTCATGTAACCATGTGCATTCCTGTAACTACTAGCTCAGGCAATGGGGACGCCATGCCTGAATGCGAGAGGCCTGCATTAACACATTGACATCGTATAATTCAAGTCAGTTAGAATCAAGAAGTTTTGAGGCTCAATCCTTAAAACTCGAATTTAAAAGAACGCGTCAGTGCAGTATGGAAGCAGAGAAATAACATAAGAACTGCTTGAAATCTTATAACGTTTTTTTATTCAAATTTTAATTTCTCGACAAGATCTTGGAACAAAATCAATGAAATTAATTATCAAATCAGTTTTCTGGTATTTCTGTAATGAGCCACTAATTTTCTGTTTTCTTTCCGTTGATTGGTGACTAGATATGCAACAACAGGCAGACTGACCACAAAATCAGATGTTTACAGCTATGGAGTGGTCCTTCTAGAGTTACTCACTGGCCGTGCACCTGTGGACGCTGAGAGACCACCAGGGGAGCACGTTCTTGTTTCATGGGTTAGTAGAAAACGATCGACAACCTACTCTTTTACAATTCATCTTCTTCTTTTTTTTTCCATATTACAGTAAATATCTTACAAAGCCTAACCAAATCTCCAAGAGCAACTAAATTTGTTCGCTACATATGGTTTAATAGAGACTAAGCTTCATTCTTCAAAAAGTTAACCATGATTAGAAAACCAAATAAGTTCCTCGGCAATACTACTCAATAAGTTCAATTTGGCTGGTGTCTTTTTATATTACCTCATAACCTACAAGATTTGGTCACAAGAAAAAAAAAAAAAAAAGTTATTTCAGTACATAATCAACTGTATGGCATATCAGGCTCTTCCAAGGTTAACAAACAGAGAGAAGCTTGAGGAAATGGTTGACCCAGTTCTACAAGGCCAACATTCAAGGAAGGAATTAATTCAGGTAAAGTTTCCCTGACTACTGTTCTAATTAGGGTGTTAATATGGATTCTAATAATAATTACCTCCTTTTGGCACGTTGAGTATCCAGGTAGCTGCCATTGCTGCTGTATGCGTGCAACAGGAAGCTGATTACCGGCCATTCATGACAGATGTTGTCCAGTCCCTCATTCCTCTAGTTAGAAGCTTCTCTACCACATTACCCTCAACTTCATCTAAACATCAGAGACCTGTGACAAAGCCTTAATTGAAAAATCGCAGAAATATCATGTTTTCAACTTACATTAAGTTCTATCGGAATCTTTCTGGAAAGATTGCTGGGAAACAATTAAGCATGGAGAAGAAGTCATCTCTAAGAAGAAAAAGATCACCATGGGTATGTTTCGAGGGACCGATCAAAATGTCCCTCGTAGATCAATAGAGATTGATTTCAGGAAGGCATCCTGTTTTAGCGAGACGAATAAATGCTTATTACTTTGTCACTGGGTTCTATCTGTAGACAATACTGATGTTTATTATTTTGATATCACAAAATGAAGCCAAGCAAATTTCAGAGTTAAAACAAGTATTAATGAACCAATTCCATTTGTTTGCTCCAGTTCTCAAATCTGACCCTGATAACATTTCTCACAATTTCATGCAAATTAAAGGCCCATTAGAAAGGGGGATAGTGATTGGGCGACATAATTTTGATACGTTCCTTTGCTATGCAGTTACTGGAGTTCTTTGAAGACACTGAGATGACCGCATGCACATCATTATGCATAATCTAAAGACATCTAACAATTGCATAGCAAATATATGCATCGAAAGTATAATGACCAATCTTTATTAGGAGGGATTAATGACAGCTAATACCACACCTTCAGAAATAGTGAAAAGGTAAGATATGAAATGACAGTGCAACGCCCGTCAGAGAACAAACTTTATTTATGATTTTAGCAATGTAGAAACTCAATGTTATAACTATCTTTATCCTAGTACAGTGTAAATTTTGTTGTTTCAAGTAGAAATAGATGCAGCAAACTTGAAGGGGTATTAGTCAGTTACTACAGCAAAAGGAAATTACCAAATTGGCAGAAGACAATTCTGGGAACTTGGCTTAGTAAGTGAACATCAGTGATTGTCTTTTCCTTTCTGAGTGGCAAGAATAGGACAAAAGAGGAATCCTGATTGTAAGAAATGTGGTTACATCCTTCTCAAGCTTACCTGCAGAAGGTAAGCATGCATAAGACCATGTTGGACCACCAATCATGCAGATATCAGGATAGAAGATAATGTCAGTTATCAAGGGACATTTAGCGAAAAAGAATAGGCACGAAATCTGATAAGAATCAATGAGAAACACAAAAGTTACTCAATTTTTACTTCTGATATAATCTGCATTTTGACATGTGAGAACTAAGAATACAATACATTAAAAGAGAACTAAGCATACAAGAATATGCATGGAAATAAAAATCAATATAACCAAGTACATTCTAGGAATATTGATAGAACAAGGGTAACATATAATGAAAATGTTAGGATTTTCCAATTTTGGGTGACTTTACTTCATATTTCTGTCTCTCCTTACTAACCCTTTTTCGAGCCACCTTAACTTTTTGGTGTCTTTTCTTCCATCGCTATCATAGCTTTTGTATTTATAAAAACTCTTGACTTGTGTAAAGGTGCTTCTTATAAAGAATACATATATGGGTTCTTAAGCTAAGGTCTTGAGTACTTAATTGGTAAGATATTGTTCTTCGACACAAAACATATTTTATTGGTCCCCCTCCGAAAGGTCTTATGGCCTAAAAACTCAGTATCAGATAAGCATTCAGTCTTCATCTATGGCCATTTGCTCAGGAATAATTACCAATATCCCAAGAAAAGATGATATCTGCTGAAAGGGCCATAAACTTTGTAATTCATCTAAAATTGATGACCTTTCTCAGACAAGGAGAACTTCCACGATTTTTCTCATGCAGTAGTCGCTCTTGCCAATCTGCAAAACATATTTTTGAGATGTTCTAGCTACACAAAAGCGCAAACAGCATGGATGATAGGGAACAGAAAATATGAGCTTAGTGTCGCCAGACATGGTTCCTATTATCTGCTAATCCCAAAGCAAACAACTTTTCAAAGACCTACACTAAACATGTCGTTTGCACTTCAGAATGAATTGTAAGGGCCACAGGAACAAAGAAGGCAATGAAAGAAGGCTTCACTAAGTTTTGAGCCGCTAACAGATGGGACAAACGGGCGTCACAAAATAGAATACGAGGAAGTCCAGGGGACAATGATGTGCAGGATTACAACAACAACATAACCACAATCCCAAATTAATTGGGGTCGGCTACACGGATCAAACTCTTCCATTGTGTTCGATTTTGTGCAATTGATGGTGGCATTCCAAACCATTCAAGTCCCTCCTAATTAATGCATCCCAAGTTAATTTCGGTCTACCCCTACCTCGTCGAATTTCTATTGAGTCAATTTTTCTAGTTAGAGCATTTGTAAGCCGTCTTTGTAGGTGTCCAAACCACCGCAACCGCCCTTCCCTAATCTTTGTGTCAATTGGTGCTACTCCTACATTTCTTTGAATTTCTGAGTTTCTTATTCTATGTTTACAAGTTTTACCACACATCCACCTAAGCATCCTCATTTCTGCTACGTTCATTTTATGTAATTGTTGTTGTTTTAACACCCAACATTCACTTCCATAGAACATAGCTGGCCTAATTGTGGTCCTATGAAGTTTTCCTTTTAACTTTGTATTCTATCACAGATCACACCTGTTGCACTCTTCCATTTTTTCCGTCCAGCTTGAATTCTATGTGCAACATCATTCTCAATATTGCCATCATTTTGTATGATTGATCCTAGATATCTAAAGTGTTTCACCTTAGGAACTTCTATTTCCCTTAATTTTACTACTCCATCATCTCTATGTCTAGTATTTCTAAACTCACAGTGCATGTATTCGGTTTTTGTCCTACTCAATCTAAAGCCTTTAGATTCTAATGTATTCATCAAAAGTTCTAATTTTCTATTCACTCCATCTCTTGTTTCGTCCATTAAGACAATGTCATCTGTAAAAAACATACACCGTGGTATATCCTCTTGAATATGCCAAGTTAGTTCATCCATAAATAGAGTAAAGAGATATGGGCTTAAAGTTGATCCTTGATGTGGTCCTATCGTAATGGAAAATACTTTTGTAGTTCCTCCAAATGTCTTTATACTCGTTATGTGCAGGATTAAGGTTGATAAATTATAATATCCCCATATTAGCTACATGATGGAACATTAATCAGTCTGTAAGTACTCAGTTGCTCATGTCTTGAGAATGTGGAAACAATAGTGATGTTGAGATTAAAGGTCTTCTTGCACATTTTTCATGTTATGGGGCTCCTCTTACCTCATAAAAACTCTCTACATCCTTTGTGTATGTGTATCCAAAAGGCAAGTTGAATTGAAGGACAAACTTTGCGCTTTAAGATAGAAGTTTCTCGGATCACACTTTGCATGGATTGGGGAGGGGCACCATTCATCACGATTAAAGCATGTTCTTCGACATGCCTTTTCTTGTCCTACAAGGTTAACCAATTTTCTTGCATCTAACCAGCTCACCAGTAATCCAAGCAAGAACAAACCCCACCTTCGAAGTGGTGAAACTGTTTTCTATCTCTGACCACAATCTTCCTTTTAAAAACCAGAGAAACAAGCTTCATAGCTAAATGGCAGTCCCTGCATATCCGAATATTCTTCATAATTCGCAACATTGATCCAGGCTCGGTGCTAATTAGTCCAAATGAAAGAGCCAATTTTTCGCTGTGGCAACCAATTGTTGTTTCCTTTTCCTCTTCTTCCACATCAAACAAAACTCCTCTTGTACTAGGATTGTATCCAAAGTTTTTTATTTCTTTTCTGATTTCCTCCCACGCCATATATATTTCATCTGTCATCTCATGGGTGACATCTCCAGCGACGAATTCATGGACAACGCCGCCCAACTCAATTGAGCTACTACCTGGAGCCCGCTTAATTCTTCTTCTTCTCATAGCTTTCTGGATTTCTTCAAGACTGTGTCCTTTACTAGACTCTGCATAGATGTTTGAGAGCAGGACATAACGGCCATCATGGTATCGATCAGATTCTATCAATAAATTTCCCACTCTTTCTCCCACTTTAGCATTACCATAGATCCTACATCCATTGAGAAGAGCACCCCATATGGCATTGTCAGGTTCGATTGGCATAGTAGAAATAAATCTTTCGGCTTCCTCCAACAAACCGGCACGGCTAAGAAGATCAACCATGCAAGCATAGTGATCCAACTCTGGTTCAATCCCATAAACATCAACCATTGTATTAAAGTAATGGAAGCCTTTCTGAACCCAACCCATGTGGCTACATGCACTCAAAATCGCCATACATGAGATATGGTCAGGTTTGATGCCCTCACTTCTCATCTGCTCAAAATATTGAATAGATTCCTCACTTCGGCCATTGATTGCCAACCCCGATATCAGCGCTGTATAATTTGAAACATTCGTTTCCTTGGACGATTCAAAGACTTGCATCGCAGGAGCAACGCTACCACATTTAGCATACATGTCAATTAGTGCCGCAGAAAGTATCGCATCAATCTTTATAAGGTTCTTTTGAATGTAATAGTGAACCCACTTCCCACTGTCTAACGCTCCCAATTGGGAACACGCAGATAAAACGCTAACAAGAACTGCAGAATTTGGCTTCCCACCCAACAATTGCATCTCTCTAAAGAAGCCCAATGCTTCACTTGGCTGTCCATTTTTCGAATACCCCGAAATCATCACAACCCACGTGACGAGATTCCTCTCGGGCATTTCATCAAAGAGCTGGCGAGCTTCATCCAAGTACCCGAATTTCACGAGCCCACCAATCACACTGTTCCACGAAACCGCATTTCTTTCAGGTATTTTATCAAACACGTCAAGAGCCTTCACAATCTCCCCATTTCTCAAATACCCACTTAACATAGAATTGGAAGACACAACGTCAACCACAACACTTTCATCAAACACCTGTTGTGCAAAACCAACTTCCCCACAAACTGAGTAAAACTGAATAATTGAATTGCAAACACACACATCCACTTGAAACCCTCTCTTCCTCACCACACCATGAAACTGCTGACCCAAATCAAACCCACCTGATTTAGCACAAGCTTGCAACATAAAAGTGAAGGTAAAGCTATTCGGGCAAAGCCCGAATTCGCCTATCCGATTAAACACAACGACGGAGTCGAATAACGAGCTCGAACGACAAGATCGAGCGAGGCCTCGAATGACTGTGTTGAAGAGGAAAATTGACGACATGGGTGATGTTTGGAAGAGAAGGAGCATTGCATAATCAATGTCCCCAGATGGATGAAGCGCTGCGAAGGAGATTACAGGTCGAAGCGACGGCGAAGGGTGAGGTAGGCCTTGAACAAGAAGGTGGGCATGGGCTTGTTTGAATTGCAACATGGATTTGCACATATAGAAGATAGAGGAACCAATTGAGAGGTTTTGATTACTTGGATTTCTGGGTTTTAAGGATTTGAAGAACATTTTTTTTGATGGATCATGGAAGAGATGGAGAGGTTTTGATGGAAGAATTTCAAAAATCTGTTATGTCAGTTATGAGTTGCAAGTTGCAACGGTAAAATAAGCAGAGAGTTGAAAGCTCTAGCTTATATACTTGGTTAAATCACTAGGACAAAATGGTCATTTTCATAAAGTTGTCCAGCGCCATCCACATCGATTAATCCATACTAAGGTATTGTGATTGTGAGGCCACATTTAGGGGTGGTCCACTCAATCCCAATATGTTCAATCCACAGAAAACTCATAATCAAGACTTCGTTTAAAGGAGGTACTTTTCTCAACAAAATTTGCTTCGTCTTTCAAACTTTCATTCAAGACCTTGAACTAATTGTTGGTAGCTATTAATGCTTATTATTAACAAAATTATGATAGGATGGTAAGGGCCTCCATCCTTAATTAGATGTCTCAAATTCGAGCTAATCAAACTTTAATTTTAATTAAAACTCTTGGGAGTGAGGTTATAGAGGAAGGGTATTTTCGTCATTTAAACAAACTTTTGAAATTTAAGTCCCTCGTATTCAAAAGTTAGTTGATTGGAACTTTGTGACGGCTCTCATGTTCTTCTCTCATGATTTATGCTCTCAGACCCCTCACAGTTCTTCAACCTCTCATTCGATATCGCTCTCTCTCGCCGTTGAACCCAAAATGGGTGTCTTCGATTTCACGAAAAACCTCTTCCCAGACCTTCAACAACCTCAAAGACAATCTCAATTTATGGATAGGAGCCTTGAAGGATCAAAACCACAAAAACATCGAGTTCGAATTGGTTTCGGCGCTTAAATCCTGCTCGTCGCTATTGGAGACCTCACAGGCTGACCAAATCCACTGTCTTGTGCGAAAATCGGGCCTCGACTCGAACATTTTTGTGCAGAACAGTTTGATTAATCTCTATGTGAAATGTGGGCGCATTGAGGATGCTCATGTAATGTTTGGTTCATGTCCTCATAGGGATAATGCGTCTTGGAATACAATGATTGTTGGGTATGTGAAGCTCGGCCGCTTAAGCGACGCTTTCGACTTGTTCGATAGAATGCCCGGTAAAGATTGTGTGTCATACACTACTATGATCATGGGCTTGTCTCAGAATGATCAACATGTTGAGGCTTTGAAGGTGTTTAAGGAAATGGAGATGGCTAGTGTGCCACCGAATGAAGTGACTATGGCTAGTGTGATCTCGGCGTATTCGAATTCGGGTGGAACCCGGGGAAGTATGCTCCATACATTGGCTATCAAGTCGGGACTTTGCGCGTTTACCCTTGTTTTAACTAATTTGGTTCTTGTATACAGCACGAATTCCCAATTGCGCGATGCAAGGATTGTCTTCGACGGTATGCAGGAGCGCAATGTGGTTACATGGAATGTTATGTTGAATGGGTATTCTAAAGCAGGTCTTGTTGATGAGGCTAGATTGTTGTTTGAGAGAATACCTCAAAAAGATTTAGTTTCTTGGAGCACTATGATTGATGCATATGTTCAAGCCGATAAGTTGGTCGAAGCGTTGGTTACGTTCCGCGACATGTTTTGGGCACGCATACGACCAAATGAAGTTACGATTGTGAATTTGATATCGTCTTGTGGGCGGCAGAGGGCGATTGATTGTGGTCAGCAGTTTCACAGTATGGCTATAAAAACTGGGATGGATTGCTATGATTTCTTGCAGGCAACAATGATCCATTTCTATTCAGGTTGTTCCAAGATTGAACTGGCTTGTTTGCAGTTTGATTTGGGATCTAAGGACAACATCTCATCTTGGAATGCTCTAATTGCTGGGTTTGTACGAAACGGTATGATCGATTCAGCTAGGCAAGTATTCGATCGCGATGGCTGAAAGGGATGTTGTCTCCTGGAGCACCATGATTGCGGGTTATTCACAGGTTGAAGAGTCTGATGCAACTCTAAAGCTCTTCCACCAGATGCTTTCTTGCGGTTTCAGACCGAACGAAATCACAATGGTCAGCGTTCTTTCCGCAGTTGCCAATTCTGGTAGACTTAGTGATGGGAGATGGGTTCATGATTATATAAACAAGAACTCCATTCCTCTAAATGAGAATCTAAGTGCAGGGCTGATCGATATGTACTCGAAATGCGGTAGCATCAACGATGCTCTAGAACTGTTCTCTCAAGTTCAAAGCAAAGCAAACTCAGCTTCACCTTGGAATGCTATTATATATGGCTTAGCTATGCATGGCCTTGCAAGGGAATCCCTTAGAGTGTTCACTGATATGCAGAAGACTCGCGTAAGTCCCAATTTGATCACATTCATCGGAGTCTTGACTGCGTGTTGCCATGCTGGCTTAGTTGAAGCAGGGGTACAGTATTACAACAGCATGAGGAGATTGTACAACTTAGAACCAAACATCAAACACTATGGATGTATGGTTGATCTACTTGGAAGAGCCGGGCGTCTAGCAGAAGCGGAGCAGTTGATAGCGAGCATGCCAATGAAAGCGGATTACGTGATATGGGGTACATTGTTGGCAGCATGTCGAACCCATGGGAACGTTGAAATAGGTGAAAGAGCCGCAGAAAATCTCGCGAGTTTGGATCCTGCTCACGGTGCAGGCAAAATACTGCTCTCAAACATATATGCCAACTCAGGGAGATGGGATGATGTGCTGCTGGTAAGGAGAGCAATGCAAGACCAAAGAATGAATAGAACCACAGGACGAAGCGTCGTGTGACTTGTTCGTGCCGCCCCTAAACGTTGCGAATGTTTCAATCCTTATCTCGACAACTGCAATTGCAGAATGGATAGTATTGTAGCGCAGCAGTAAACTTGTTGATGCACCTATTCAACTGTAATTGCCTGGCCTCAACAGCTTGGTTGGCATAGGCCATACAGATCATTACATTGAAATTGGTCTCACAAAGCAATCCAGTCCAATTGAAAGAAAACACAGCATTTCTAAACATTATTATTGAGATCTTCAACATGAATCTGAGAACTGTATGGTATTACATTAAAACAAAAGGCATACCTTACATTTGACAAAAGAGGCAATGCTCATCAAATTAGTTAACCTACCACTGCACAAGCATTACATAACAGTTAAATAAACTATAGGAAGACCTCGCATTTGACAAAAAGAGGCAATGTCATCAAGTTAATGAACCTACCACAACACAAGCATTACAAAACTGTGAAAGAGAAATAAAAAAAGTGAACCTATCTATTTTGTTTTGTTTAGACAAATGATTATGCTTTGGTATAACGACAAAGTTCCTTAATTTTGCAGGGCAAAACATGGGGTTAGTAGCAGAAAAGTTAACCTCAAAAGCAGATTATGGTAAGGTCATCCACTCCTGATTATCAGTTCAGCCGCTGCACCCATCGTCTTAACTCCACCCCTTCCTAACAACGCCAGAGCAAGTTCTTCCTCGTTCCACTGCCTCAATCCGATGCTAAGCCTTTTTAACAGGTCCGCGTTCACTTCCAACAGCCAAGCCGGAGTGCAGACAACCATCAAGCTCAAAAACCCAGAAACATAGGCGCGCCAAGTTGCACAATCACAACCAAGCGAGATTTTTCCATCGAGTGCACTAGCCATAAACTCAAAGTGAGTTGCGATGACTTGGGGCCGGCGCCTTGAAGCTGACAAAACTGAGTCCACTCCCCATGCGAACGTCCCACACATAACTGCGAAGTATGCTAATGCGTAGCCGCCTAGCATAGCACCCATTCCTCCACCTCCTACCTCCTGCTGCATCCCATGAGTAGATAGAAACCAAGTTGGTAATGTTTCTTGGATCAAGGACTGGACAAGAAATGAACCGCCAGACAACCACACGAACGCAGCCCCAAGTGAAGCTGCTACTTTCACTTTTTTCAGCGCTTCACCTAATGAAACTTGACCATATCTCATCCTGTATTTCGTCTTCCTGAGCTTTTCCATTCTTTCCCTATGCTCATTAGTGGTTATTTCCCTCACAGAGAACATCAAAAGACTCAGAATCTTCTCAGTCATGAATAACATATCTTTAATGCAACGATATACCCGCAAATAAAGAATGCCAGGGGCGACAGGAGAGAAACCGCCCAAAAAATGGGCAACAACTCCATGTCCAAGAAGGGCGCCAACGCCACCATTGTTAGTGAGTGGCGCACCACTTAGGCCAAGTGTAGCAGTAAAGCAGCTCTTTAGAAGCTGGACTACTGCATCACTGTTGTGGTGGAAGACTGTACGAGACGCTGAGAAAATGAGAAAGTCACCCCAGCGCTTCACCTTCTGAGCCCACAGGGAAGCCACGATTGGCATGCAAGGCCATGGACAACCCGCAGCAAGACTTTCCATGGCTGGTCCAGCCAAGTTGAGGAAGCGTTCTGATGCTTTATCAAGCTTGTATGTAATGGTAAGGCTAACAAAGGCCGCCAAGGGTAATGGCAGGGTAGCTGGAGAACTTACACCTGCCAACAAAATCACCATACTAAGTAAATATCACAGGATCATATCCATTTGAGTGTTAGGTCTGCAAAAATCATTGGCATTGTCAATGCGTCTATCAGAGTTTAAGTAAATTATTTCTGGTAACATAGCGTTGAAGCACTTGAGATTTATCAAAGCAGGCAACCAGGTTTTATATGCCGTTTAGGATGATAATCAAGAATGTTCATCTGAGGAAAGAAAAAGAAATGCATTTGCTCCAAAAGAGCAAAAGGGATTACCGTTTAAAGCATTTACTAGTACAAGCATTAAATTTTTTTTCCTTTGAATGGAGAAACCAAAGGAATAGGGAGTGCAAATAATTTCACCATATACCTACCATTAAGTTAATTATATAGCAGTTAAACAGTAAAATGAACAACTTCCTTGAGGCCCAGAAACTCAGTAATCACAAATGGCTCAATGATAGATATTTGCATTATAATTTTATAACCAACCAACTAGGTGGCTTAATGGTTTAGTATGGTGTTAATGGTATAAGAGGTTGGGGGTTTGAGTCCCAACAGGGGCAAGAAAAGTTGGTTTCTTTCTTATAAAAAAAAATTACACTACAAACAACAGTCAGTAAGGAGGACTACTGGAAGTAAATCCTAAGTAAAAAATAGAAATAGAAGAACTATCCTTCTTGAATCTTGCATCAGAATTATAATTTATACTGGATACAAATAGATGAAGACACCCTACACGAATCTGCTCATGCTGTGTGTCCATTTTAGGATAGGCATTTTCAAGAGGTTTATCAGAGTCTCCTAGGTGGAATTGATGGAAAATATTTAGATGCTAATCACTTTTTTTTTTGAGTGGACCTCAATAAAAGGGCCGGCAGTAGCAGTAACGAGTTTTTAGGATGTGTGAGCGGTTTTCTACTTCATCTAAATCCTTTGTCATGTATATCAACAACAAAACTTTTACAGCTTCTGTATTTGTAAAAGCTTATTCCCTATTTAATAAAAAAAGGTAATTTCTTTTTTTTTTGAGGAAAAATAAAGCTAGTTTCTTATTAAAGAAAAGCACCTGAAACGAGACTTGGAACGTCAACACCTGTTGCAGCCAAGATTCTCTTGATTTGTTCTTCTGCAGTGGAAAGATATGCAGCTGGGCTTGGCCAATCAGTACCATTCATAAAAACAGGTTTCCAAACTCCACGAGTCACCTCGGCTGAGAAGTAGCTCACAATGGTCGCCAATGACGCGGGCAAAAAATCAGCAAGATCTTTCAGCCCTGAAATTAAAGGCAACATTTAGAAGCACTACAAATTAAGTACAATCTTCATTAGCAACATAGGAATATGTGCAATGATCAGAAAGAAAAAGAAGTGCAGTAACATGATAGTAGACCGCGCAGCACATAGGGCTGCTTTAATGGAATTAGTGACCACTGTTTCTTTCACTATCATGCTCGCCACCAATTGCACAAAATCGAACACATGGAAGAGTTTGATCCATGCAGCCAACCCCAATTACTTTGGGACTAAGGCTATGTTGTTGTTTCTTTCACTTTCATGATTCTGAAGTTGGAACTTTTACTGTGACAATCAAGACTTACCAGTAGCCAATTCACGAGGAGAAAGTCTTCCATGGGAGCATGCTGTCAGTGCTGCATCAACTACGAAAGGAACGGCCTCAAGAATATCCCAAGCAGGCAATTTGGGTCTCATAGAAGCATCTTCACTTCCCGGACCCGAAGAACTACTGCTTCCAGATGTTAGAGGCTGACTTCCTACTTTATTTACCTTCCTAAATAACATAAAGAGAAGCCCATCGACAATCTGAGTCACTGAGGTACCATTAACCAGCCCAGGAAGGGTTGAAACAATGCATGCTTGATGTTGCCTATACCAGAGTTTTAATTTAGGAAATGAGTCCACAAAGATGGGTTCTGTGGGTGATTGCGTTGCAACTTTTGATAATCTTCTCCTTCTACTTTGATCCTTCTGGTTGTTCACAGAGGCTACATGGGAATTCCTCACCAACAGTAGGTATTCAGGTGTCAGCTGAGACCAAACTGGTGGTACATCCCCCGTTACATTTTCCAGAGGTGGATGTTCAAATTTCCAGAGTCTCAAAAGAAGAGTAAAAGCATTTGAGAAAACTGAATGGGCATTAATTTCTTCCCCAGTTGGGAGTGCCCATGAGACATTGGGCACACAAGATCCAAATACCTCACAGATTGCCATCAGGGCACCAGCAAGATGTGGAACCTGACAAAATTCATTTGTAGTTTAAAACAAAATCATTTCTTTCATAAAACACAAGGAATTGAGATATATTTAAAAACTGGAAAGCAGAAATTCAACAGGTATGCTTGAAGAGCCTAATGTTAGTACCACATTGCAGACCAAGTGAACCTACGAAATACCATTTGTCAGACCTACATCCCAAAAGTACCTTATTAGAAATTTCATGATATACAAAATACAGATTTTTTTTTTTCTCTTCTTTTTCCAATCAAAAAGTGTCGAGGCATTTCATATGGAATACTATACAGATAAATACTGGCTTCAAGAATTCAGAATGTTTAACACATGATTTCTCCACTCAGGTAACATGAGCTTAACTTCATAAAGAAGGGTATTAGGTATTAGTAGATGCCTCTGTCCTAAACTTCATGCTTTGGTATTTATAAAGCATGCTTCTTATTATTAAAGTTTGTTTCGTATCGAAACTAAAATATAAAGGGAGATTTTGGTAGTGATCCGATTTTCTTTTTCAAAAAAAAAAAGTCAAATGTAAAGCGACAATTCATAATTTTCATCCAACATTTTAAAATTTTGTCAAATTCACTAAATAATTAGCTGAATCATGAATGTCTCACTCAATAACTAGTGGTTTAACATAAAAATAAACTAAATAGAAAACCCATAACTGCTATAAGCCTATATTTTCTTGATTCTCGAAAACATTGTGGAACATAGTGTCAGAAGGGGATTTGTACTTGGGAAATGAATAGATAGAACAATTGTACAACAACAAAGCGTACTTAGCAATCAGTACCCTAGACAAGTATGTTATTAACATTATGTTCAAGAAGTACAGATTCATAAGTCAAATCATCCAGTAAAGAAACGGCATTTTTCTTTTTTAGAGCAAAGGAAACAGTAAAAAGAGAAATAGTGAAATTAGTTATCGCTGAATAAAACATGCGCAACTAGCGAACCCAGCAGAACTGCATAAATCCTAAAACTAGACCATAATATTCCATACCAAAAATATAGGTTTGGTCTAGTTTTTCATTTTTGTGGTCTGGTCAAGGTTTGGAAATCTGTCAAACAAGTGGTATAGATTATTATGTGGTTTGGCATTTCCAAAAAAGGGAAAAAACCAAATTATAGAACAACATATATAGGTAACTTTACATATAATATTAAAAAAAAAAAGTTAAATATTACTTAGCCTATAATGTTTGCCTATGGAGGTTATTTGACAATTGTAAGCATCACCATATATACATTATAGGTAGCAATGGAATAATTTTGCTTCCATTTTTTGAGGGATCTATAAAGAGCTTTGTACATTCGGCGAGCCCAAACCATCGGAATGACATCAGATTTATGATTTATCATTGGTCAGGTTTAGGTTCAAAGGCTTTTGTGGCTTGGTCTTGTCTGGTTTTCAAACTTGTCAAACCATCAAAGTATGGTCTAGTTTATTGTTTGAGAGGAATATGGGTACCATGCATACCTTAGGCACAAATGTGGAAAGTGAGGATTTATCATTTTGCCAAGTGATTCACAAGAAATTTTTGGGACTCACGATTCACTAGCCAAACACGCTTACATGTATAGCTAATCATTGTTCATGCCCAAGCAAGCATATTTTGACATCTGTGGCAACTCCATGAACATGTATCAGTAGATATCACACAATTTCTATGTATTAACGTCATAAACCTATTAAATGTCACAGTTATTCCACTAAGTAAAGCCAATCAATATAGATGTTCATTTGTTCATTTACATAGAAGTATTGTGTTGATATCATAATAGATGAAAATCCACACCAAGAAAGAAATGTAAACTATACACGCAATATTAGGATTACGGAAGTTAAAGAGGCATTGAAAAGATGAAAATAGGGAAAGCAAGTGGCCCTGATGAAATACCCCATAGAGGTTTGAAAATGCTTTAAGAGAAATTGGATTGACTTGGTTAACAAAACTCTTCAACAAAATTTTAAAATCAAAACAGACGCCAAGGGATTGGAGAAGAAGCACCCTTGTACCAATCTTCAAAAACAAAGGAGACATTCAAAGTTGTTCAAACCACCAAGGAATTAAACTTACGAGTCATACTATGTAACTTTGGGATAGGATAATTGACAATAGACTAAGAAAAGAAACAATAATATTAAAAAATCAATTTGGCTTCATGCTTGGAAGGTCAACTATGGAGGTGATTTTCCTTGTAAGAAAATTGATGGAAAAATATAGAGAAAAGAAAAAGGATCTTCATATGATATTTGTAGATTTAGAAAAAGCATATGATAGCGTTCTTAGAGATGTTCTTTGGTGGGTTCTAGAAATAAAAGGAGTACATGTTAGATACATAGACACTATTAAAGATATGTATGAGGGGAGTAGTAAGGAGTATAAAGACATTTTGAGGAACTACAAAAGACTTTCCCATTACAATAGGACTATATCAAGGATCGGCTTTAAGCTCATATCTATTTACTCTAGTTATTGATGAAATAACTATAGGCATATTCAAGAGGATATACCATTGTATATGTTATTTGCATATGAAATTGTCTTAATGGACGAAACAAAAGATGGAGTGAATAGGAAATTAGAACTTTATAGAAATACATTAGAATCCAAAGGCTTAAAGTTGATTAGGACGAAGACCGAATATGCACTGTGAGTTTAGAAATACTAGACATAGAGATAATGGAGTAGTAAAATTAGGGGAAGTAGAAGTTCCTAAGGTGAAACACTTTCGATATCTAGGATCAATCATACAAAATGATGGCAATATTGAGAATGATGTCATGCATAGAATTCAAGCTGGATGGAAGAAATGAAGGAGTGCAACAAGCGTGATCTGTGATAGAAATATCCCTACCAAGTTAAAGGGAAATTTTTTATAGAACCGCAATTAGGTCAGTTATGCTCTATAAAAGTGAATGTTGGGCGGTAAATCAACAACAATTACATAAAATAAACGTAGCAGAAATGAAGATGCTTAGGTAGATGTGTAATAAAACTCGTAAAGATAGAATACAAAACACAAAAATTCAAAGAAAAGTAATAGTACCAAATGACACAAAGATTAGGGGAGGACGGTTGCGGTGGTTTGAACACTTGCAAAGATGGCCTACAAATGCTCCCACTAAAAAACTTGACTCAATAGAAACTAAAGAAATTCGACGAGATAGGGGTAGGCCGAAGTTAATCTGGGACGCATTAATTAAAAGGGACTTGAATGGTTTGAAATGCTTACCATCAATAGCACAAAATCGAGCTCAATGGAAGAGTTTGATCCATGTGGCCGACCCCAATTAATTTGGGACTGAGGTTATGTTGCTTGTATATATAAGTATTGAGGAAATTACATGTAACATAAAATTTTACTCACTCAAAAATTTTATAGAACAATTGGCACTTTTATTAAATACTTGCGGCGGTGAGGTAAAGTTGAAACCAATCTTGAGAGTGTACCCAGCAAGAACATTAGCTTATACTTCAAGAAAGAAACATACGAAAAGAAAAATCTTTTCCATCACCATAGATTATTTCCCTAATATTAATGAAACCTAGTGAGCAAAATGCCCTTCTGATCAATAAGGTTTTAAGAAAAGAACTTGACGTGATGCAATCAAAATTGTGTACTTTTCTCCTTAACTCAATCTTGAATTAACAAAATTATAGTAAAAAACTTCAATGCACTCTTCAAGGTCCTCAATTGATA
Source organism: Stephania japonica (assembly GCA_039657345.1). NCBI lineage: Eukaryota > Viridiplantae > Streptophyta > Magnoliopsida > Ranunculales > Menispermaceae > Stephania > Stephania japonica. The sequence continues at coordinate 9,630,507 of CM077558.1, read as the reverse complement.
AAAGGAGAGAAGATTTACATATTGATGAAGCTAAAAGCTTACTTACCACACCATGTAACGACAGAACCTGGACTGCATCAACAGGCGCTATTCCCACAAGAATGCTGTGCAGGACTGGAGCCCAACCCATCAAATGACTGTCACCACCAGAAAAACCAGAAGGCATAGGAGGTGATAGCAAATCTGTGAGAAAACGCACTGTGTATTCCTGCAAATGTGAAGGTAGATTAACAAGGGCCTCTTAGGTTAACAATTGAAAAAAAAAAAGCTAAAAGTTAATTTGCAAAAGCCATTTAGAATTCCAATTCAAAATACATGGAAATGGTAATCAGCACATTAGACAATCAACATTGAAAAGTCTGGCCTGCATTGAAGTGTATATGTAGTATGTGAGCCAAACACTTGAAAAAGATAAGATATATAACTGAAAAAGGAAACCACAGAATAAAATCTTCTCTAGACTGAAGGTGCATGATTCAGACAATTAGAATTGAACCAGTCAATTCTCTAAGAAGGTGTCTTTGAACAAAAAAGGATCACAAATATCCTGGCTGAAACCAGTTTTACTTGGCCGAAATCCAACTTTTTGCACAATGAAAATCTAAATGATTCATCAATTTTCAAACCTGAAGTTTTGAAAATTAAAAAAAATAGTGTTTTGTCACCTGTATGTTCCAACCTCGAAGAAAAGATGCCCCACAAAGAATAGTAGCTGCAGATATCTTCTCCTCATCCGATCCATTCAGAGCAAACTCAAAGATCTTCTCAAGCTCCGCTAAGCTTCCACCAACATATGAGCCAAATCAGTTAAATTACACCAAACAAATAAATGAATTAAAAAAAAAAAAAACACTGAATCAAGGATGCTGATTTCCAAACAGACAGTAATCAATATAATGGCACAATGAAATTCTTAAGAAAGAAAGATTAGCCATCCCTGAAACTGTAAGATTAACGACTGATATGAAGATGTAGAAAGTTTAAATCACGAAAAACATCATGAGGCTGAGATACGTATGACAAGCAAGATTAGTCATACGAGCAGTAGAGGTTGGGTTTGAACATGATGTCCAATAAAGAAAACTTACCAGCTTTAGTAGCTGCAAGTGTAAGATATAAGTGATGACTTACTTTAAATTATGTATTAAATAGAAAATAGGCTCCAGATTCCTGACTAGATGAACTCATAAGCTCTAAGGAACAGGCAGATAAGATTTTTTTATTTTTTTTTGGGATAAGCAAGCAGATAAGATTTAAGAATCATGGAACCTCTTGGAGTCAATGGTTTTCTCCAAAATTACATAGTAATGATTTAGATGAATTTCCATAACCAAACACGTGGATATTTTCTACAATAAGAATGATCATGAATATAGATAAGAATATATTTACGTCAGCTCTAATTATGCTATTAAAAAAGAAAGAACATGCAACAGAGAGAACATCGATAAATGTATTAAAATGGAGGTGTAACTAAAGGCTAAATCTGGAGGTGGCGATGATCATTCAGTCAATTCCACCAAAGCAAAAGGTGAGTTCCAAATTAGATGGTAGGTTAATACTAACTGGAATCAGAAGCTAAAATCATGATAAATATGTGTGCAAAATCAAGTCAGTAAATCAATGAAAAGAGTTTCTTAAATAAATAATAATGGAGAAATCTATAAACTGTTCAATATCAGATTTTAAAGTACATGGAAGTTCACGGAGAAGATGTGGCAATAAAATAAAGCAGGTCAACTAATGTCATCCGATGTCGGTACTGTAATATGGTATCCACTAACTTGCAACATTTTGGGAGGAGAAAGTGTCAAAATACCTCGAAGCAGGTGTTGAAACCAAAGCATTGACCATTGCCGGAGTTAAAGGTGCTCCTTTCATCAATGATGACCAACCAGGCACTTGGCCAGGAACACTATGAGGCATTTGGTTAATTCGTCCATTTACATAGCCTGGCCAAAAATAAGCAGAAGTGTCCAGCAAATTTCTAGCAATACAAGCCTCAACTATCAAATTTCGCAAGTTTCCAGCTGTACAAACACAAATATCAGAACAGTTATAAGCCTCCACATAGTTAAAAAGTATTTTGCCCAAAGAAAACAGAGACCTATGGTAAGAATGGAAAAGAGTAACAAAATAAGTAAAAAAGAACAGTTCTAGTTCCATTAAATTTTTAGGATATGAATTGCTCAAGACACAAGATAGGTAGTAGCATAAAGCATGGAAGTAGGAACCACCATTTAATGGGTCCCAAAAAGAAGAAAACATCAGCGTTAAATCCAAGTGGTGAAAGGATTATAACCTTCGATGTATCAAGAGCCATAGGGAATTTGGTTCTTTCAGAGGGACATAGAAAAACAAACTAACAAATCAAAAGGAAAAAAAAAAATGAACAAGATTAAACAGATCCACTGGTTTGATAAAGTTGACATTTCCAGCATGAGATTTGAACTGCCAAATGGTACTGCACGTATTAAATGCATTATTAACATGCCCTCTACATTTAAAAAGAAAAAAAAAAAAAAAAAATTGTAAACCAATGCCCAATTTTATCCTAGGAAAAAAGAACATACATCCACTTAAAAAGAAAACTACTCACAACAGTTCATTGGCAGGTCCTTCATGCTAATGCTATCAAAGTAGCCACTCCCAACATTAAGCCCTGAAACAAACATCATTGCCTTTGCTGCAGCTTGATTAGCGACAGAAGTAACAGATGTTGGTGGTGTCAGCATGCCCTCGTGATCCCCCATTAGTTGTAAGCTAGAGATCAAAGCCTTACGACGGTTTCCTATAACTTTTTTCTCATTCCATTGATCAGAGGCCTGTTCTCTTTCATCCATCAATGCAACTTCCTCTTCCTCAATTATGTCAGCAACTGCAAGTGTAGTTATAGAAAACAACATGCAAAGACGGGTTTCAAGGCTAGGGACAGGGCCTTCAATAGGATCTCTTTCCTGTCGGTTAATGAAAAAAAATAAAAAATAGAACAAGTCAGGGTGCCTTTTTTTTAGCATCAGGGTACATTTTTAGGTAGATGAAATGAAAAGGCATTAAAGCTAACTCAAAGATGTTCTCCCATGGTGCCCAACCCATGCAATACATCAGGTTGTCCTATTGACGCACCAGTGAGTGGTGAACTACACAACTAGAAAATATTCCCAAAGACCGGACAGATGGGTGGAGCAGTCCCATCCTTTTGACAAGTCTATTTACTCATAAATTTGTAACCACATGAATTTAATGTTCCAGTTTGCCAGAGTTTTGGGCTTCAACCATCAAAGCTATGCCTGCAGCACATACGTCCTTACTAAAATATCACAAAACAAGATACTTGGGCGCACACTAATCTTGGAAAGATGAAGAGAGAAACACACAAAGGGGCATAGAAACACACAAAAATACAATAAATAAATATTTCAAACCACTGAAACAAAATTACCCTTTGAACATGGCGAATACCAGAAAACCAAAGGCCCAAAAAGGCATCATGCCAGGTGGTACCATTAACTGCTTGAAGAGATCTTATAACACCTGTACAAACCAATTTACTGAATGTCAAGATACAAGTCATGGGCACCAATGTTAATCAAAGAGAGAGAGAGACACTACAAGAAATTTCAGTTCAAAGAATTGTTCATACCACTAAGAATTTCAATGGCACCTGTTGCAGCAATTTCTGACTCAACATTGGCATCTTCCAGAAATAGATCAAGGGGAAGCCACATTGATGAATGACCCGCCACATGACACTGATCAACTGAAGAAGAATGAGACCCAGAAGCCATAACTGCAATTTGTAGACTTGTTTTTCCTTCTTGGGATAACAAATTGCTATCTGAGGACAACTGCAGCAGAGTTTCAGGAGATATAAGTTTAGAACTCCTTAATGCTGTAGAGTTTGCTACTAGAAGTCTCAAGTGTTGAATAAAACCTCCCCACTGCAATGGCCTGCAAATATGGAACGGGTAGTGATAAACCATCACAATATGAGTACACAAATAAAACCTACTTTATTATTTCTTTGATCCACACGGGCACACCCAACCACTTTTCAAAAAACTCTTCAGGTTATCATGAAAATTGTGGGGATGTTTTGAAGCAAATCATTATTTATAACTTGTAATAGTAATGGAAAGTAGCAGGACAGTCGCATATATTCTTCTAACAAAAATTTCATCTATAACAGTATCTAGCCGCCCCATAAGTGAACCTTCCACAATCTTTGCCCCTAAAAACTTCATTTGGAAAGCATTTACTTAGAGCGCAACCACATGCTTTAGAAACAGTAACTTTACTTCTCAGTTTATCCAAAATTGTTTCTTCGCAAACAGGAATGTGGAACAGGTTGCCACATCTTTTACAAATGTAGCTACATCAGGAAAGTTGGGGGAGACCGTCTAAAGAAGCTGCAGAGTTCAGACCATATCCCTGAAGATTCAAATGACATTTTTAAGCGTAAATGGGTGGGAACAAGTCTCAGGAAGTTAAGATTCTATGGAGTTTAGGGTTCTTAGTGTTGCTTTGGTTGGTTTGTAGAAAAAGAAATGGGAGGGTTTTTTAGGAAACTTCCACAAACTCTTCCCATTTTGAGGGCTTGTAAATTTAGAGCTTCATTTTAGCAAGTTGGGATAAATTTGCTTTGGTTTTCTCCCTCAAGCTGGCTAAAGAGGTGGGGCTAACATCCTAAAATGAGAGCAGAAAGAGCTACTATAGGAAAATTGTGTGATGCACTCAGTTCGTTCAATCTAAATGACTTAGATTTAACAAATAGAATATTTTACTTACATATTTCTGCGTGCCAAGTAAAGAAGCCTCGAAGTCATTTTATTCTTAAGAAATTCTCCAATCAGCTCAACAGCCATCAATGAGTTAGCCTTCTGCAACCTTTCATGACGCTCAGTAAGCTTCTCGTTATAGCTATCACCACTGTCAATTTCCATATCTTCTGACCTATTGAACCACCTGGATTTCTTTTCTGGAGTCAAATCCAACAACCCTTCATCATCCAGTGCTGCATCCAATAACTGCCATAGGATGCAAAAAACAAACTCAACCACGAGGACCCCAGGTTCACCTACTTGAAGACCAAACATCTGAGAAAGATGAAGAACATCATCTACAGACTTCATGATCCTGCATGACAGACGTATGAGAGAACTGCAGCTTAGAAAAGATTTTACGAAAAATTGAAAAGCAACGATGTAGCTTCCAAATGTCTCAAGAATCATTGCAGATGAAGGTTTCATGTGATGGGAGCAGGCTACCAGGTTTTTGAAATAGGATCCCTGGCAAAATAAAGTTCTTTCACACCAAGTTTAATGGACATACTCATAATGAGACTCCACCAGCTAGGTTTCTTATTTTAATATCTATAACAAAGATATATACTTGTGAATCAGAAGATGATTGCATAAATAAACTGACACTAATATCAGAAAATGAAAGAAAGAATACTCAAGCAACCCCGCAATAGAAATAAAAGATAAGGAACCTTACTTCAGATAATTTGGACAATTTGTTTGAGAGGGAAATGAAAAAGCATGTCGTTTAAGGAGTTCCAAATAGAGTCTATATGCTGCAGGCTGCGTACGCCTACATGGAAGTACCCTGTGATAAACAGTAAAAAGAATATCAACAAAGAGCATGGTTGTCTCCATAATCAAGCAAGGCGTTGAGCATAAGCCTCCATTGTAGTACCGTAAAATTGGAGCATCTAATTTTAAATTATTAAACCCTAGGATCAAATAGACAAAGCCTCAATCCCAAATTAGTTGGGATTGGCTACATGCATCAAACTCTTCAATTGCGCTCGATTTAGTGCAAACCCTAGGATCAGATACATAACGAAAAACTTCTTCCTTCAAGCACATGCATCAATTCCACCCTAAAAGGATAAAGAAATCTGGTTGGTTCAATCACAAATACATAAAATTTTAGCACTTCTTCAACCCGTGATTTCTTCATCTCGTACATGGCACACCAACAGCAAACCTACTTTGATCTCAATGTTTGATGCAGACCGCTTTAATCCTAGTCTCCTTTTCTCCAAACTTTCATTATCTGATGACCTAATTCACTCAATTTACATCTAACATCATTCATGACTTAAACCTACTAAACTATCAACAAAGATAAAACCAATTAAGCACATAAACACACAATCCTCACAAAACCAAATTAGAGAAAACACTACACAAATTCAAGCAATTCAAAAACCCCACATTGCCAAAACCACCAAAACCTCAAAAATAATATAAATACACACAAACCCATCTCGAAATCCCCAAAATCTCAACAAATTCAAACCCCTCATCATCAAACAACACAAAAGGCGCCGCCTTTCCCAACCAAATCAAGCAACCAAGCAAAACCCTAATTCAAATTCCAATCGAAACCTGACAGAGAGCACGGGGAGGAACGAAATCTAAACAAATCCAAACCCCCCCACCACGAACCAACACAAACGGCGGCACTATTCCCAACCAAATCACCCAAAAACGCAAAGCCCTAATTGGAGGAATTCGACTCAATCAGAGAAAACACAAAACCCTAATCGGAAGAATTCGAATTAGAACCTGACGGAGAGCAGAGCGAGGACGAGAATCGGCGGGACGAGCTTGCAAGAGAGGGCCTTTTCGAGGAACTTCCATGTGATGGGGACGTTGTTGGCCCAGCAAATGTGGGAGACGAGGAGGCGCGCGAGGTCGGCGGAGGGGAGGGCGACGCCGGCCGAGGTGAGGCTCGAGAGGAGCTGCACCGCCCAGCCGAGCGGGTCGCTGGTCTTGCTCTGCGCGGTCTTGGTGAGCTCTGCGACGCTGTCCCATAATACGGTGAGACTACTACTACCTGTTTGGATCGTCATCGCCATTGCTATTGAGAGAGAACTCCTCTCTCATGGAGGTTTTGGAGTCCAATTTTTGACTTTTCAGATTGTGGGACGTGTCACAGTGTGGATGCGCTGAGTGCCCAATTTGTCTGAATGACTCTTTTGTTGTCAGTTTCCTCAAAAAGGAAAAAATCTCATAGTAGATGCAGTGGTTAAGGTCTCTGCCATTTTGACCAGCAGGAACTAAATTCTAGATTGTTGAAATAATTGTTACATATTTAGTTAATATTTACCCTAAGTTTATTATGAATCTTAGTAGAATGATTGCGGTGTGTTAGAAACATTAGTAGTTATGCGGCCTTGTCGAGTATGTTAGGCTCACTTAGGCTTGCTCGGGTTTTATTTGTAATTGAATTGGTATATTTATTGAATGTCGATAAGTTTAAAATCGCTTTATGAAATTCTAATTGAGACAAAATTATAATCAAACCACTAGTCTAAACATGAATTTTCTATGTAGTTGTTGTAGTCGATTAGATATGTTGATAGGCATAGTGATATTCTACCTTAAAAGTCTTGATGTTTAGATTTGTTTTATTTAGTTTGCATTAGTCAATATTTAAAAGGCCATAAGAGCAACCCCCACCCCTTAGTTAAAGAGCATATTTGTTTCAATTGTTAGGTTACAAGAAGCAATCTAAGTCTTATTTTTTTGGTAAAAGGAATCTTAAGTCTCATTGAAGTTTTTTTCAAAAAAAAAAAAAAAAAATCTCATTGAAGTTTAGTGAATGGACCTATTAATCACTATAGAATTAAAATGAATATCACAGAGAACCCATAACTCTGGTAGATGTGGATCATTATACCAAAATTTAAGTTGGACTTCAAATTAAATATCATCTAAAGATCAAGTATTTATTATTCTTTTTTTTATATATATATACAGTAAACCACTAGCTACTGTGGGTACTTCTCAGCTAGATCAGTTTAATTAACAAAGACGAAACGCAATAATATTCTAGGAGGAGTCACTTCCCTTTCATACTTACATATGCATTAATTTGCCATACAATATATAGTTAGATTTCTTTGAACATATATTCTTATCATAAAATAAAATTCTTTGAACGTCATAGTGCAAAACACATATATCTCATGCAAGATCCAAAAGACTTCAATGACTATGCAGCAAATATGCGTATGAAAAGTAGTTAGTAGTTACCCTCTTTTTCTTATCTTAACTACCTAGAATCCTCAATATATGAACCTTCGCAAGGAAAATTCTTTTGTAATACAACAGCAACACGCAGGACCAACACTTAGTGTTTGTACGTTGCTATCCTTTGATTTTTCACATCGAGATGTGTGCACGTGCATCTTGTTGTGTATCATGTAGTTGACACGTGTATCGATCCTACGTGTCTGCGCTGGGTTCACAATAGTACATATTTCCATTCATAATGTTCCTCAAGTTTGCCCCCCTCCTAATTTCATTTTGTCTAGCTTAATTAGCAATTTTGTGAGGGGTTACATCAATCATATGCTTTAAGAAATGATTTGTTGGTTATATGCCCCTTTCACAACAATCCTTTTCATTCATAACGTCCTCGAAAAATATCAAAATGGTTACAACAACTCTAACTTTTATAACTTCTTCAAGAATATAATATGGTTTGTTGGTAGTAGCCAACAAAAGTGTTTTTTTAATTCATATGACTTCACTAGGAAGTTTGGTATTATTTACTAAATTGATTTATAATAGAGAATATGACTATGGCCTCGTTTGGTTTATTTTTACTAACTTATAGTGTTAGTTCGGAGTTATGTTATTGGAGTTAATATTTTCATATTAGGTTCAATTTTAAACTTGCAGGGAAGTTACAAATTTTTAAACAACAAAAGATATAAATTGACATAAATAATCTTCAAATAAAAGATAAAGATGGGTAATAAAAGATATATAATTGGCTAAAAAGTTTTATCAAAAAAACAAAAAAATTGGCTAGAGTCTAAACTGATGAGTGATCAGTGCTCACTTGAGTTTCTATTAGGACTCTTACTTTTGATATCAACTCCTATCCCATCAAAATTCCTTGATAATCAAGAATCAACAAGATTGAAACACTTTTCATGAATGGGTTTGAATTGGAGTGGTTACACTAGTTTGTTGTTTCAACGTCCACATGTGGTACCTTCAGTTCAAAGGAAATATGGAATGAATTATTGAAATGTGGTGGGGGAGGTTTCTTTTGTCAGCCATTTGAAGCATCAATTTTTTTTTTTTTTTTTTTTTTTCAAATTATGGTTAGGGTATTTGGAGCTTTGTCCCGCCTAATCTCAAACTCAAGGCGGGAAAGACCCAAAGAGTAGCAACCTCTCCCTAAGTGATTTTAACAACTTTTCTACAAATCGAGATGTTTGGTAAAGGGAGCAGATGTTTAGTTAAGGGAAAAGGGACTCATATTTCCTCTACACCCTTTTGCTTTAAAGCATTAAGTTTTGTGTGTGTAGGACTTTTACAATTTAAAATTGGCCAAATTAGTTAAAATATCTTAACCTTTTATAACTTTTGTATGAATTTCTTATTATATCCTAACATTTCTACATTGTTAAAATTTGTATCCTATTTCACTTTTTAACTTTAAATTTGATGAGGTAATATTTTATTAATGAGCTTAAAAAATAAATTAAGTCCTACAAAAAAAAAAAATTAAGTAATAATTTAGTGATTATAAATGATGAGGTGACTTTTTAAAGTTATTATTTAGGTACCATGTCATTAAATTGGGAATAAAAAAGTAACTAAGGATACAATTTTTTCAATGTAGAAAGGTGAGGATATAATAACAAATTCAAAAAGATTAGAATATAATAACAAAAGTTGTAAAGAAACAGTCAACATAACTTGCTGCATCTATTGAGAAATTTCAGAACCCCAGCCCCAAAGACATATTCATTTGAAGGTCCATTTGTGATTTTAGTTTGTTGCAGGAAAAGAAATCAGATAGAACTATATAAGGTAAAATATCAAAACCACAGAGTTAGCATGTTTCATCAGGCGGATTCGACGAGTTAGGAAGATTCAGGAGTCCAGCACAATTGGGATAATGGATTTTATTTTCTCTTGTAAGTTCAGTGCCATTAACAGATACATCACAGAAATTCCACCACAATTGTTACCACCATCGCGCACAAAAGTGTCACTTTAGACCTTTGATCCAGATATTATGAAAAAAGAAAGAATTACTGAAGTAGGGGTTAAAGTTAAAGTGGATCAATTGCTTGAAGAATCAACAATAATTATAAGAACAATGTTGACTTGTCTCTGAAGCAAAATGAAAAAGTGAGCCCCTGCCATTTCCATAATTTGAGAGGTTAAAAGAGAGAAGAAAAACTCAAAGCATGTTCAAAAATCCTGCAACAGCAAATATGTTATGCCACTTAGTTATAACGTTGGAGGAGACTTTGAAGTTCCTAAATATTCGCAATTCTGCATTCATACAAATAATTTTCTTTTATAAAATGAGAAAGGAGAATCAGTAATTACAAAATATTGAAGCTTGGTTTTGCATCTACAAAATATTTGGAGGCACAAGAACCAGTTAATGGCTAAAAATCTTCATCCAGTTTAAAGACATAATTTGCTCCTCCATCTTGTATGCTAGACATAACTGAAGCCTTCTGATAATCACCTACCCTCCTTTCAAAAAAGTTCGCTTTTCCTCTGCGGAGTCAAGAAAAAAAAAACCAAAAACCAAAACCAAAAAATAAATACTTTAGTTCAGTTGATAAGCTTAGTGGCATACAGGAGAAATTGCGAAAATTATTCCTAGAAAACACAACATGCCAATGAAGCAAACTTGAGCACCATCGACTATTAAAGGGTCTAGATTGTATGTATTTGACGTTTTATCAAGTTGAGGACAGCGTGATCTGTGCATTTCAGTTTCTCCAATACCTCGTGTTGTGCACGCAGGTGTAAAATGTAATGCAATCTGATACACAAGAATTATGCAAAGATAACATGTTATAAATTTCTAAGGCATACACAAGATTTTGAATGCACGCCATCAAGTGCATTAAATCAAGTTGAGTGGAAGAGTTTGATCCATGTAGCCAATCCTTCTAATTTGGTATTGAGGCGTTGTTGTCGTTATTGTTGTATACAAAGTTTGTGTATCTACATAACTGTGAGATGAATGCACGAAAACTAGACCATAGATTGTGTGCTATTGATTGACTGTAAACATTTTAAAAGAAGTGGCTCTACTACGTTAATAGGAAAATAGTTCAATTAGATGATTGCTTAATACTTACTGCAATGAGATGAACTCCATCCAATCAAAAGGGTTTTCCACATTATACTTCTTCTCACAGCCCAAAGAGTCCTGGAAATATTCGAGCAGCTTAAGCAAATATCAAGTGGAATAAACAATTTCTTTCTCATGTTGACAAAGATGGAATTTCAATTGCATTAAATCAAGCACAATGGAAGAGTTTGATCCATGTAGCCGACCCCAATTAATTTGAGACTGAGGTTGTTGTTGATAAAGATGAAATGAGAGAGGGAGAGTTACCAGAAGACGGTCCGCAACAAATTTTATGTACTGACTCATGAGAGCTGAATTCATCCCAATCAGAGCACAGGGAAGCGCATCGCAAACAAACTCAGTCTCGATTTCCACCGCTTCGTGCACAATCTGATCCACTCTTTGCCAGCTCAGTTGCCTCTTCAACAAACTGTTATAGGCAAAAGTTAGTCCTATTACTATACTGTTTCAGTTTTCCGTGGCACTGGCATAGAGCCTATTTCACTGTACTGCTGGGACGACAAGCTATTCCCGACATGACCAAAGGAACTGAGCTGGACTAGAATGATAATTAATTTGAGACTTTCGGTGAGCTATAATCAGAGAATCGCTCAACCACAAACAGTAAAGACTCAAAAGTCTCAAATTTAAATCATCCTACCTGTAGAGAAGACAAGCAAAGTCACAATGCAGTCCTTCATCTCTAGATATAAGTTCGTTTGAGAAAGTTAAACCAGGCATAAGCCCCCGCTTTTTCAGCCAGAAAATGGCACAGAAACTGAAAATAGAAAAAAAAAAAAAAAAAAAAAAGGTGAATTTGCCAGGGTGGATTTTAGAAAGCTAGGAGTTATTCCACCAGAGCCAAAAGCGTACCTTCCAGAGAAAAATATTCCTTCAACACATGCAAAGGCTACAAGTCTCTCAGCAAAAGAGTTGGAGCTGCGCATTGGCAATCAAAAACATTAAAGAGCTCACAGATTCCTTATGCTCGTTAAAATGAAGCATATCAAAAAGTAGACAACAATTGTATCGTGACGTGCAGACCATGAGGGTATATCGGTACAAGCATGCAATGTAACATCCTAGCAGATATGAGGAAAAGAGCAAATAGAAGCATAAGCACAACAACATTGGATCATGTTTGACCAAATGGCTATAGAATTGGATTCTATTTTATTTCATTTTTGCAGGTGAAAAATATACTAGTTGCCAAACAAAAGCTTTATAATATATGTCATAGACAAAACCTTCATCTCCATCCTTATTATAACATCACAAGCAAGAAATAAGAGAACTAAACTTACTTGTTCCGAACACATTTCTCAAATTTAAAACCTCATGAAACGATAGCCCAACAAAAGACACATGTGGAATAGGGTTCCATTCGTTTTGGTCATGAAATTTGGAAAAGAAGATTGATTTTAAGCCATGGTTATCTCTAAGAAATTCCACTTAACATAGAGGCGTGCATCATGAGTACCGAATGGGAAAAAATACAATAAACATTTATTGCAGTTGAAATGGTTTCTATCAGTCCATCAAATTCACCCCAAATGTGCTCTTTACAATCAAATGCCTAGCAATTTAACTAAACATATGTAAAAAATAAAAATATAGAGACAATACCTTTGAATCCAGTCCAAGGCCCACTTGGCTTTCTTGGCAACACAAGGAATGTTTTCAATGGCATTGAACAACCGATGTTTCTCTTGCGAATCTTTTATGTAAGTCTCCAGAAGTAGGCTATACATTTCTGAGGCCACATCAACAGTACTGTTCAGAATGATAAAAAAAAACTAAATCAGTAAACAAAATCCACTAGTTTAACTCAAAACTCTTACCAGAATGAATATTTTCTATAGCAATTTGGAATCCATAAAAAGCTCGGCCCTGCACAGGACAAAATTTATGTTAATACTGTACAAAAAAAATTATATAAATATATGACCAAAGTAAGGTACACATTGCAGAAAGAACCAAATCAAGGCTAAAGAAAAGACCTCTGGGATTTGAATATCTTTAAGAAATCTAGCAGCCAAATTTTCCAAAACAATACCATCCGATGCAGCAAAAAATGCCAACACATGGCTTATAAAGTGCTTTTCAGAATCAGACAATGTCTCCCACTGCTGAACATCCTGGGAAAGATCAACCTCCTCCGCTGCAAGGCATTAGCCAGACTAGTTAATCAGATAAATTGTTTAAAACAAAATAGGTTGGCATATATCCAAATATGAAGCTACTAATTATATTGTAGAAATGAGAAACCAAGGCAGATAAGAAACACATGGCAAAGAAAAATCCAACATTCAGTTCCAACTAAGAGCATTAAATGATGTTATCAAATGAGGGAAAAGACCATGTTTAGAGCGATGGAAACAACAGAGATTCACAAGTCCAAATTCAGAATTGAAGCTTAAGAATTCAATAACAATGTTCTCAAAAGTCCTGAGTTTAAACTTAAGGATTCGCGACATATTCTGACAAGCAGAAGTTAGAAAAACACGTACTTATAGCTGTTAAACTTCATAGATATTCTTAATAAAGACAGTAATATTATTTTTCATGGTTTGGCAAAATGTACGCACTTTGTTGCAGAACAAAGTGAATACTTGACAAAAACTCGCAAAAGGGTTTCTCTTGTAAAAACTGTCAAACATTGGTCAATTGATTTTGCAAGTCAAGAAGGCTTGTAAGTTATCAAATCACCCAAAATTACAGCTTTCTTCAGCAATTTCAAAATCATGAAATGCATATAACTCGCTCCAAAATTTATCTTTGACACTTGCATTGACATTAAAATCTAACATTTCAACATAATGCCACCAAAATCTCGGAATAGAAATCTGACTACAAAATGATATCCATCCCAGGAGAGAAAAGGCTAAAAACTTTGCACAATAACAATATAATGGTTCCACGAAACTCCACTAATCTCAATGAACAAAAACCAAATAAGGGCACAAACATGACGGTGACAATTGAATAAACAAAAACACACCCAATTTAGGACACTCAGTAAGAAAATACCCAGTTCATAACTTAAGAAAACCAAGAATGATTAAACCACTGAGCAAAAACAACATAGCCCCAATCCCAAATTAGTTGGAGTTGGCTACATGAATCAAACTCTTCCATTGTGTTCGATTAAGTGCAATTGATGTTGTGCTTTCCAAATGATTAAAACACTCAGGCACTTAACAATTCAACATCCCAAGAACATACCCATGTAAGGAATTCATAAGATTTTATCAATTTTTTTTTCCATATCCGTGAGTATCCAGGTGAGTCTGACATATCCCACGAGATCCTGGTCCAATCAGCCTGCATGTACCCAGTGGCCCGGACAATCTTGCTGCAGTGGGGACTCGAACTGTATCCACAATCCCAACCTCGCCCCATTCGGGTTAAAATTTTATCAATATAGGGGAAACAAAGGACACCCAATTCAGATTTTATCGCAAATTCAACAAAAAGCGAGCAAACAAATTGAAAGACACCCAGTTCAGATTTCATGACAAATTCAACAAAAACTGAACAAACAAATTGAAAGACACCCAGATGAGAATAGATTGAGAGGGATAATGGGTACCAGTCCAAAAGCTGGCCTCGGCCTTCTTGTACATTTCCCAGAGCTGCTTGTACCTGATGGGGAACATACAGAACCTCTGCGACTGCGATTGTTCCATCAACAGTGGCTCCTCTTCTTCTTCTTCTTCTTTGTTGTCACCTCCTCTACTTGGCCTTCCACTCTCGTCTCCCAATGAACCCATCGATCTCTTCTTCTGTGAACTCAATGGATTTGTGTTGTTGTGTTAGTAAAACACTAAAACCCTGTTAAAACCCTTGTGAATGCGGACAAGTTCCTTGGACGATCGAATGGATTTTTTGTTTGTTTGTTTGTTTTGTCTCCCACGAAGGCCTTGTTTGGCAATGTTTATTTCTCAAGTTTTATCCTTTAAATCACGATTTTTGTGGGGAGATTTTTTATTTTTTTATTTTTTTTTATGTGTTTCATATTCAATCTATTACATTTATTAAAATTCAATGAAGCATTTTCAAAAAAAAAAAAAACACTCTATGAAGCATCGAAGATTAGATCGAATATTATTATCTTCACTATATATGGTGAAGCTTGGACCTAATCCATTTTTCATAGTATCACTTTTGCAACCTCGCATTGTGACCTACGTTATGTTGAATCTGGGTTACAACTTAAGATAAACACCAGAAAAAAATAGTTATATTTTACTTAATTTTACTCATAACTCTATCCAAAAATATCTCGTAACATACTTGGATCTAAAAAAAATAAAAAAATGTCAATTTGTCTCAAAAAACGTTCACACAAAATGGAATAAAAGTAAGTTTTTGCTGCACAAATTTTAAGGTTTATCCAATGTACCACACTATAATCATAAAATTTATGTTTTTTAATGTTTTTTCAATGTATTTTTATCTCCTTTATTATATGGTTCATTAAAAAAATTAATCTCTCTAATTATTTTTCTTTAAACTTTTACTGCTCTAAGAAATATGTAATCGAGATGGAACTTGAATTTATTATAGGTATAAATTAGCAATATTAGTCCCTCTTTTTTATTTTTTTTTTTTGTATGATTTTTTCATATCTTATACTCGTACTATGTACTCTCAAAAACTCAATATATCTGGGCACCAAAAAACAGTTTTCGTTTTTGAATCTAACGCCCTGCCAAACACGCCATAAACTTGCGAATCCCCAATTTGAGCCCTAGCTCACACTGAAATGCATCACTGATTCAATCCACAAAAAAACCCTAATTGAACCTTCATCAATGGCGGAAATTGAAGAGACTCCACAACCTTCCACAGCAGAACCTCACCAGACCCCCCAAACTCCACTTCTAAGCGGCGCCATTGCCGATCCCAACCCCAACAACACGCGAAGTACCAAACCAGGGCTCAAGCGATTGATCATGATCTCAACAGTGCTCATTTCGTTCGTTCTAGGTTTGCGATCTCTCTCGCTAACTTCGCTGTGTTTGATTATCGTCTCTTGTTGTTTTTGGTTGAAAATGTTGTCGTATGGTTCGTTTTTGTAATTAGGGCTGCCATTTTTGCTGAAATCGATCGAGATTTACCGATCTCCGCTTCCGTTCCGCGATATCGAATCGTTGGGGGACCGTCTCGAGTCGATTCCGCTGCGGCTTCCGTGTAGATTTCAGGCTGTGTTTTTAGGGTTTGAGGGTGGGAGTAGTGGGTTGTTATTTGATGTGGAGAAGTTAGGGTTTGTGATTTTTGATGAAATGAGGGAGCTTTCGAGGAATAATGGGAAGTGTGGAGGTTGTGATACGAATTATACTGTATCGGTGACGTTGGAGTCTGGTGCAGGTTGCGTTATGAATCAGGGCTCTGCAATGCCATCTCTGTGGCAATGTGGGAGTTATTCGGAGTTGGATGATCGGTTGAAAGATGATGACGAGGGTATTGATGAATGGTTGGATTCAATGTTGGGGAGAAACAATGGTGATTCAGTCGATGGTGGGAAAATGTACACTGTAGTGGTGATGAATAGAGATGAGGAGGCTAGGATTGTGGTGGGGAAGCATCGGCATGCTTGGATTAGGGGAAGAGTTGGAGAAAAGTATGCAATTGATAAAGTTGCTAATATTTTTGTGAAGTACTTCATGAATGGTGGAAAGGAAGATGCTTTGGTTAAAGGGGAATTCATGCCTGTGGGTGCCGATGGGAGGATAGTTCTCTCTTTTAGCCTGCTAAATGCTGATCCTCGGCATTGGATTTACAACTGGTACGCGCATCTCAATTTTTGATGTTGAACAATTATTCATGTCCAATTGCATTAAATCAAGCACAATGGAAGAGTTTGATCCATGTAACAATTTTTTGATTGAGGCTATGTTGTTGTTGTTGTTGTTGAACAATTATTTGTGTTTTGTTTTCTGGTTGTTTAGGGGATATGTGCATTTTTACTCTCACATTTATTGATTTTGCAAGCCAGCATGAGTACTGGTAGTACATGTGCAATTATTATGAAAATGCAAACTTAGTTGTTATTATGCAGAAGATCTAAATGAAAATACATTAACAAAGATCCGCCAAAAAAACCTCTCGCTCACAATGTTACAAAATGGCATAAGATTTAGCAACATTTCATTGTCGAATGTCAAGTTCCATGAACGTTAGTTCGGTATTGATGACAATTGATGATGTTTAAGTTTATCAATTTTCAACAAGCAATATACATAAAACTAAAATGGGAGACTGAAAATTACTAAAATGGGAGACTGAAAATTGGTAAGGCAGATTGGTTCTAAGACTTACTTTTGTGGGGCCTTGCCTTGAGAAAACTTATTTATATTCTTTGAGGATATCTCAAACTTATTCAGTTAAGTTTTTTTTTTTAATTTTTTTTTTAAAATTTTTTTGTATTGAGGATATTCAGTTATTGCATTGGTTTAGAGCTCAAAATTATTTTTCTGTCTCTAAAACCAATAAAATCTTCATGTATTTATTTTAACACTCTGCAAAAATGTTAAAATCATGAATGGAAGAGGCACTTTATGTTTCCATGCTTTGTCATTGTTTCTGATGTAGTAACCATGTTGCCTTAATATTAGAATTAGATTTATTATGTGATTAGGGGTAAATTCATGTTTAGGAATTAGGATTTACTTATAAAAGGGTGTTTGTTCTTTCTTGTTGGTTTGTTCTTTCGTTCCTCCTCCTTTGGTCATCTCTACATCAGAAATGGTATCATAGTGAGGATGTCGGCAAGCAATGACTTCCGACGAAGGAGGAATACGATCCCATCTCGACGACGATGATCACGAGATGCAGGCCCTTTGGGCATGTGTTTGTTCTTTGGAGCGGAAGCTCGACGGCCTTGAACGGGAATTCCGGCCTCATCTCAATGCGGTTCGTAACTCCAGCCACTATCCGCGAGAACAAGCAGGTGTGTTCCATCGGCATCTCGAGGTGGTGAGTTATACCAGTTCAATAAGAGCTCATGGAGGTTGTCTTCATCAAGCACGTCTTTCATCCACTGCAAGAACGAGGAACATTGAGGCGATTAGGGATCACCAATGGCGAAATCAATATGTAGAGCAACACCGTCCACTACCCTTTGTTCCATCCAGTACCCCAATTGTCTCACCATCCCCTCCATCTGTACACCCTCATCACCCCATCTCTCCGCGACCCACAACCCCTATGCCTCCACCTTCTTCATCACTTCAGTCGGACCTTGTTTTACTACACCCTGCACCTGCACCACAAATCTATATCCCCAACTCTCTTATTTCCAGATCTAGATCTGGTGACCCTAACAAGGAAACTTCAGTTCGCCTCAACTCCACCTTCATCTCCTTCACTTCCTAAACCACCTTCATCGCCCATCGCCAATCGCCAATCGCCACTCCCTCTATGACCCCATCACTTTCATCTCCCATCACAGCCCCATCACCAGCGTGGCATCTTCTCCATCAAAACCAAATACAACAACATTCACCTAACTCTTCCAACCAACTAACCAAACCCCACCTTCATTGTATCCACCGCCCCTCATCTCTGCAACACCACCACAAATCCCAAGTGATGGACAGTCTGATGACATTGTGAAAGAATGCATCTTCAATGTTGTCAAACCCTATATTTTTTTATCAAAACCCACATGTTTTTTTCCATCACCACATCGATGTCTTGATGTTCCCCATTCCATTCTCACCAATTTCTGGTTGTTGATGATGGCAAGTGTGTGCTCGAACTTCCGATCAATTCCAATTAAACTTCACATCAGGGCCTTGAAGATATTTGAAGAAATGCTTGAGAAGTTGGAACCAACACCAACTAACTATACTCCAGTTCAGTTCTTTAATTGGGTTTTGATATTCGATAAGCCTAGCTTGTTTGATCCTTGTTGGTTTATGAAGAGAAAACCTTTTGTAATTCCCACATCAGGCTCAAATCTTGGAGTACTTCTGCTCATTCAGGAAGTAAGTGAGATAAAATTGGTTCGTTCTTTATCAACATGTTGGTATGCAATCTGGATTTGATAGGTTCATGATAAGTTCTCAGCATGCTCAATTTGATTATCTTTTGACTAGTACACAAAATGGGGCAACACAACATTTGTTTGGTAAAATGTCTGAGAGAGCAATTAGTTCTTGGATCCTCTTATTCATTGGAGACTATATACTTTCTTGTTGGGTGAGGACTCTTGAATTGTTTTATGGTATGTTGGCAATTACATATGCAGATTTCATTGAGATGTTCTCAAAGTGTGTAGAAATTAATATGGATATAGACATCTTGCATAGTTCTGTTCATAAAGATGTATTATTGCAGGACACTTTCTTATGTCGACTTGCAATGAATTGGGCTAGCTTTAGGGGTGCATTCTATCTGTAAATGTTTCATAAAGATGTCACTCTGCCCTTCACCAATATTGCCACTAAATTATCTACAATGGATAAGAGAGAGTGGCACTTTTTTGCTTCCACCTTGCATCCTTTCATTTGGTTAATCATGTAGCTACTGTGTAGGCAGAAACATTTCAAATTTGTTGGTTTGTTGACAAGTTCTATGCACTAACAGAGCTGTGGGATAATTCCGATAAAATGGTTTTTGATGGGTTGTTGACTACTACCATTGGTCATAAAGCACAGGGTCTACTCCTTTCACCAAGACAGGTTGCCTTGAACAAATTTGATGGGTTTAAATGTGAAGTTGAAACCATGGTTATGGTGTCATCTTCTTTTGGGGATTGCTTGTTCTTGCTTGTATGGATTTTCATGCCTATGAGATTGGATCGAAAAGCAGGCATGGCAGAGACAATGGATAATGGTTTCTTTTCATATAGCATTCACTTTGACGTCTTTAAAGTTAAATGTTCTAAGTGTGATACTCTGAGTCCCTTGCCTTTCATTGGTGATCACCAACATTGGTTAGTTTTTGTTCTTGATTATGCTAGCGCAACATGGTGTCCTCCGGGAGTTTCTTCTTGTTTTGATCGTCGATAGTTTATGGTGCTCATTCTTGATTATGCTTTTGCTATGGGTTGACCTCCTGATCCTATTCCTAGATGATGGTTATACTTCAATTAATCGCTCAAGGCCGAGCTTTTTTAAGAGGGGAGAATGTAGTAACCATGTGACCTTAATATTAGAATTAGATTTATTATGTGATTTGGGATAAATTAGTCTTTAGCAATTAGGGTTTCCTTATAAAAGGGGAAAACACAATTTGTTTGATAGCTTTTTATCAAATGAATTGAAGAATTGCATGTTGAAACATTGGATTGGGTGTTTATGTTTGTTGTTTCTTGTTGGTTTGTTCTTTCATTCCTCCTCCTTTGATCCTCTCTACATCAGTTTCACTTTTGTCTTGTGAATGCAGGGATTTCAAAAGAATAGAGGAGGTTAAGCTGTTTCCTATTATTAAGGTTTTGTCATCTGTAGCAAACATAAGTGTGGAGAGTCAGGTCAGTTGATTCATTGATTGCTCAATCTTGGGTTACAACTTTTCTTCGCTGGATTGCCATATACATGTTTGTTCACCCTTTTCTGAACCAAAATGCAGCAGCATGATGGTTTTCCTGTGTTATTCTGGTCATTTCAGGTTCTGTACTACACACCAAAATCATCATTTTCTTATTGGGATGAGAAGTTGTCCAGCTTCATTTTTAGCACCAAGGATCTTCCTTTCTTTGTATTTCTCTCTCCTTGCCTTTTTACTGCTTTGCATTTTTGGTTAGAAACAGATCTTATACATCACTAGTTTTTGCAGAGTAATGTTAAACCTATCCTTTCTTTGTTTCAAGTAGTTTTCTTTGACTGCAATTGTGGAAAATCAAATTTCTTTTAGAGTGAAAAGTTTGTTTGGGCCATCCTTCACATTAGGGAAAGGGCTCTTTGTTTAGCTTTTATTTTTTTCCATAATTTTGTTGCATGTAATGACTCAAAGGAATGATTTGTTATCTTTGTTCCCCATTTTTTTCATTTCTCATCTTGTCAATGGGATTGGGGTTTACTTTTGATGACTTGGTATGAATTGATTGTTAAAGTTATAAAGGATTAATAAGTCTCACCATCAACTACTTTAATTTGAGTCGAGTGGAAAAGTTAGATCCGTGTAGTTGACTCCAACTAATTTGGGGCTAAGGCTTTGTTGTCTTTGTTGTTGTTCTTCCTTTGATTTTGATTTATTGGCATGACATGTATTTAAGTCGAGATCAAAAAAGATATTATAGAATGCTAGGTTGGACCATTGGTCAGGCCACGGGCAACTCTTGATTCATCATCAGTGTTTTGTGTTTGAAAAGTTTGATTGTAGATCATAGTCTAGGGCAATCTCTTATGTTGGAGCAGTTGAAGTCAGTCTGATTTAGTTTTTCTGCCTAGGGTCTCCATATATCTTGGTAAATGTTTGTTTTGATTCATAAGAAAATTCCTTTTCAAGAAACTTTGGTGAGAACAGACATTCGAAAGTTTTCAGTTTTTGATAATATTTAGTGCCATTAGGAAAGCAAGCCTTCAATGCATGATTTTGTGCTAGGTACCCAAGGGAGATTCAGATTGAAGTCTATAAATAGGAGTAGAAAGAAGTGTTGAGGTGAAGATTTTAGTCTAGAGTTCCTTGTTAGAGTGTTTGGAGAATCAATAGACCTCTTGTATGTTTATCTGTTATGGTGTTGTTTAGAGTCTGTGGAGTGTAATTTAGTTCATTTCTTCTTGCTTGTAATTCAAGTGTTGCCATGTGACCCTTCATGCTTCTTACTTCCTTGAGAACCTATCAGATTGAAATTTCTTGAGGACTATTTTTAGGACTTTGTCAGAAACATATATGCTGTGTGGTTTTTTATTAGCACGGAAAATTATCTAGAGCCAAACATGCTAAATGATTGACTGAAAGATTTGCAAATTGACTGTCTTTCTTTTTGAAGAATAACCAATTATAAAAAAATTTACCCTTTATGAGGCCTCCAGCGAACTTCTAAACCCCAAATTAAT
Source organism: Stephania japonica (assembly GCA_039657345.1). Classification (NCBI taxonomy): domain Eukaryota; kingdom Viridiplantae; phylum Streptophyta; class Magnoliopsida; order Ranunculales; family Menispermaceae; genus Stephania; species Stephania japonica. Next base: position 9,608,359 of record CM077558.1, on the reverse strand, counting down.
TTGAGATTAAATACAAGCATATGCTATAATTGGTTTTTAATGAAAGCAAATATGGATCTGCTTCTTGAAATGTGTTACTAAATTATGTACTTGTCTTTTCAATAGTACAGGTCAATTCATGTTTGAAGCATTTTTCTTTATATGTGTATATATATATATATTGCGAGCTTTGGGTTATTCATCCGTTGAGACATTCATCTCGATCTTTCCAAGAATCCTATCTTTTGCTGGTGTTGTCTTGTATATGTTCTTCTTCATATGAAGGTTATAGCTATTAGAACTATTTTAATCAGTTTTCACTAATTCTATATCTATTGGGAATGAAACAGGTTAATTCAAATGAATGGCACTTAGATACTTCTATTGCAGCTGGTGGACGATCAAAAGTTCTGCAATTTGTGGTGTATATTCTTTCATTCATTCTTTTTCTATTTTCTTGTTTCCATTATAATCTTTGATTACTAGCTCTGTTTCAATATCTTTTTGAATTGGGAAATTAAATTTAACTAAAATTTCTGTGACTTTGTTCAGTAAAAAATTTCTTTGGCTTCAATTTTGATAAGCTGTTAATGTCTTAGAACACAGAGATTTTCTTTCCACTTTTTTTTTTTTTTGACTTCTCTTTGATATCCCAGGTATATACCATCAGCAGAGGAATGCCCACTCTTATTACAGCTTCCAAATGGAGAAATTTCTTCCACTAACGGTTTTATTTCTCCTGTGAGTTTAAAGCTTCTTGGTTACTAATTTTGGTAATATTGTTGGTTCTGATAGATGCCTCAAGTTACTGTTCCTTGTGCAGATGTGGGGTGGCGTCGTTGTTTGGAATCCCCCTGGCTGTTCAAAAAACTCAAAAAATGAGCATCATCCCATCAGCAATACTTTGTCTCCTCAGGTCAGACAAGTAACCTCTTGGGACCTTCTGTGGGTAGCCCAGTTTCTTTATCTCCATATTCCGTCTCTTTCATTTTCTGATTTATTGTATCTTGAAATTTGAGTTTGGAAAAAAATAATTGTTCCTAAAATAGGTTCAAGTTTTCCTTTTTTACCTGCTGGGGACAGCTTCTAGATCATTTTCACTCAACATGCTCGTTTGTCTTTGAGCAGGATCTTCAAAAGGTGTTAGAAGTTTTCACAGGACAGCTTCGACAACTCTTTGGTCTTAAATCCAGTAATCAATATGATTCGCATACAGGAATTTTCAGCTTCTTGGGTAGTGAGTCAGGATTTACTGAATGGTAATGTGATCATTTTTTATGGTTTAGTTAGACTCAGGATTTATTGATGCGTGGCATCAACAGTGAACTGATCATGCCAGTTGTAAGAGAATGGCACTTCACATCAAAATATGCACATTTTTTTTTTTGGTAGATAAAAGGCCCAAAGGCCAAGATGCTTAGGATCATACTAAGCGATTACAATCATTATGAAGTAATTTTTTTTTTTTGGGTAGATAAAAGGCCCAAAGGCCAAGATGCTTAGGATCATACTAAGCGATTACAATCATTATCAAGAAATAACTGAATGCTTCTTAGAGGGTTGCATAAGACTCTTGTATCCCCTGAAGTACCCAAACCTATCTTTGCGAGAAAGTCTGCACACATGTTATTTGATCTTGGTGATAAAATAGGCGCATTAATTGTTTTATAATGAGAACTGTGAGTTTAGCTTAGATTCTTGGAGGTGAGAAAATTCTTACTGTAACCTGATTAGTGATCATATTAGTTTATCACTGTAATCTGCATCCGTGGGCTGTGAAAAGCTAGAGAAATCATCACCACCTTAGTTGTCTTGAGTTTGTGAGTCTTCTCATCCTTGATAGTCTTTGCACTTGATGTACCAGAATAGTAGAATCTAGATTGTTATATTTTTTTTTGGTAGGGAGATTATTATAGTTTTAGACTTTTAGTTAAAAGGAAATAAGACTTGAACATATGCCAAAATTACGATGTATATTGTTCACCTGACCGCTTTGTTGCATCACATGTTTTCTCATAGATTCTTCTGGTGGCCTTTTAATCCTGTCCTCTCATTATTTTGAATTGATCACCAAATAGGAAGAATGCTTCGATTGATCTAATTACAAGAACACAGAGAGAACATTTTGACATTCGAGAGGTCTATTAGCTCTCCAATTCTCTAACAAGAGATAGATTCTTCACCCCTTTCACAATACAAACACCTCTTATTTATACCCTTCACCTACAACTAGAGAAGGTACACCTAATGACCTTGAGTCTTACTTTGATACCTATTGTATTGTTTCTCTACATTGTTTTATTCTTTTCTTTCTTAGGTGCATGAGTTGTGCGAGGAATTTACAATAGCCACTATTTTCCTTAGTTTTTAAAAAATATTATATTTTTAAGTTTTAAGTCATGTGATGCCACTTATTATGTTTTCAATGGTTTTGCTTTGTAGGGAGTTGGATGCTTTGTTACGACAACATGCATGTTTTAATCTTATTTCTTGTGCTTCAACTCTTGGATCTCTTTCAAGATTGGTATGTTGTCCTGAATGCTTGCTCCGTTTGCTGGCACCTGTAATTTGACTGGTCAAGGACACGGTCTGGATCATTTGATGACATAAAAATAACTGTTTTGTAGGTTCAATCACTTCCTAGGATGATAATCATGGATGAGATCGGAAAGCAGGTAAATCAGTTACTTCTACTTCTTTTTAATTTTTAAATAATCTGTATCTATCTCCTGTATTTGTGGTGAATCTTAGTGATTTGGCTCTACTTCATTTTATTTTTATTTTCGGAATCATCTTTATCTCTTTTACATTTGTGGTAAATCTTATCGATCTGGGCAAGATTTACCACAATGGCATGGGTGTATGTCCTAATGTTGAACTCGTGTAGCATACATTCATGCTACTACTTCTACTACTACCATTATCACCATTATTATTATTATTATTATTATTATTATTGTTGTTGGATTTGAATTCTATTAACAACAACACCCACCAACAAAGCCTCTGTCCTAAATTAGTTGAGCCAGCTACATGGACCCAATAATATAATTCAAAGTCCCTTCAAATTCATTCAATTTTTAGCACACCAAGGTCTCTAATTGGGACATTTGCTACAAGTCATCTTTGGATGTGCCCAAACCACCATAACCACTATTCTTATCTTTTTCTCTATCGGTGCTGATAGTTTTCTTTTAATTTTTGCATTTCTTTTTCAAACTCATGCATTTTACCTCACATCCAGTAAGCATTCTCATATATGATCTGCAACGCTCATTTTTTGCATGTCTTGTTTCTTTACCATCCACCATTAACTCCCACAAACATACTTGGCCATACTGTAGTGTTATAGAACCTTCCTTTTAGTTTACATGCAATATTTCTGCCGCATCCCATTGAACTTCTCTTCTTTCTCCATCCAATTTGAATTTTGCATAACATTATCTTCAATATGTCCATCCTTTACAATGTCATGCATAAGAGTGTATTCCTATGATCTTTGGAAGTTCCGTGGTACATTAGCTTGATGTGTGCACTTCATAAGCCTTCCAAAAGAATGACATGCTCATTAATCATTTTCTTTCTTTTTCATGTTTCTCTTTTTTTATTTTGTCATGGAGTCTAGGAGTTGTGTTGAAATGATGTTTTTTGATGTTGGACATATATTTGTTTGTTAGTATTTTTTCATTTCATGTTGAAATGGATATTGGTTTAAGATTAGAGTTTGTGAATATCTTTTTGAAGAAGACTCACGATATTCTTATCTTTTTTTTAATTGATGAATTGATATCTTGAAATTTATTTCCTGTGGGATTTCTGTTTATATCCAATCGGCAGGTGATGCTGTCCCTTCAAGCTGCTAATCTTGCTGAAAATAATGCATCTCTAGGAATCTATGAAGCATCAACTGGTATTTTCTTTCGCTCTAAAACGGTTTTTCGATTTCTAATGGTGCAGATGTTTTGACTTCTATTTGTGTAACATGAAGAGTTTGATGCATTTATTTAAAAAAATTGGAAAATATCTTACATCTGTGCACTCTTTTTCAGTGTCATCTAAACAGGCAAGGGCTTTAGCAGAGGATGCATTTTTTCATCCTTCCATCATGTCAATCAGTTACTATTCATTTGAGCATTGCTTTGCAATCTACACGGTTTGTATTTGTTTACTTGGTTTTTTATTTACAGAGCCCAACCTAGGATTTTTTTTTTTTCCAATTACAACATTTTTGCACAATGGCATCATTAAACTATGTTGAAAGAATTTCTTTTTTTGGAGCATTTTGGCAGTTTACTTGTTGAATGTCTAAGCGAGATGGCACAATGTAATTTGGGTTCGCTTTACTGTTAAGAATCTGCTCACTTTGCCATTATTGCATTTGAACAGCCCTTTTTCCTGCCAGTGTTGTTGCATGTCGTCCTGGCTGCTGTGAAAGAATGTAAAAGGTACAAAAAGAGCACGCTAAGTACTTGGCTGGGAGGACATAAGCAAAGCAGAATAGTTGTAACCTTGATGCTAACTCAATATCGACATGGAAAAATTCCACAAGGTATGTGGGATTCATTTTCAAAGATGATTCATATGTTGGTATGTTACCTGGATTATGAGCTGGGTGCTTGTTGTAGCAAGTATTTAAAAATTGAACCTCATTTTTTTCCAAAAAAAAATAAAAAAAAAAATAAAAAATGAGGGTATGGGGACTTGACTTCAAGTGTCTAGGAGATGTGGATATATGTGGCGATGTATATTTAATTATTTACTAGCCTATAGGCCATAACCCATATTCTTTCTTTTTTTTACTTTTCTAATTGTTTTTTTTTTTTCCTTCTTTACATTTTGACTCTTCTTCCCATAGAAATTAACTTTTACTATGGAGTTGGTTGCTTACCCGCATCTGACATTGTAACTTACGGTTGAGTGAGGGGTCTGATCAACTTGGATTTGTTGTTTGGTCGTATGGCTTTTTCACTTTTTAATTGCTGTGGTTTTGCAGCTCTTACTTCTCTTCCAGATAAGTTGAGCTTCCTCAAGTGTTTCGTATCCAAGTTTCCAACTCATGATGTGGCATTATCATATTGAATTCCTGTTCAATTTGTTAATGTTCAATCATTCAAAGGGTGTTCCTCTACATGGGTTAGATGCTGAGTTAAATACTGGATGCGTTAAAGTTCTGCATATTTGGTCTATCATGTTCGGTTTTTTTTCATTTTTTTTCACTGTCTTTGTTGTTGTCTTCAGACTGTTGGATTTGTATCTGTAAACTCCCATTACTGGTATTAAAGTTGTTTCTGATTAAAAAAAAGTTATGTGCATAGTTTTATGTTGTTAATTTGATTAGTATCAGTTTCATCAGAAATAGATTCATGCCATTTTTCTCATGAACGCAGTACTTAATTTCTGATTTGCAAGGCAAATTGATTCCTAAAAACTTTAGAATAACTGAACACTCTTTTCAAATGTTTCAAAATTTCTTTGGCCCTCTATGGCTTTTAGTAGTTTGGTAGTGTGAGAGATGAGATCAACTTAAGATTTGAGTTTTTTTTTTTTGGAGGAAGGGGGAGCCTGTAGAAACTTTTTTTTTTTCTTATGATATTTGGTTCTAATTTTTAATTTGTCCAGTAGTTTTCTTTGTTATACTTGTCTATTTGTTGAAGGTTTTTACCATAACAAGGTGTGGGAAATGGCTAATTTAGTTTCCTCAACATTAAGTAGCAGTTTTGGATTTGGACACGTGGCATGTACGTCACTATAGAACAACTTTTTGTTTTCTGTTCATTTCTTTCAACAAATAATACGCAATATTAACATTTTATTTGTTTATTTTGTAATTTCTATAGTGTGATTCATAAATGTAACACTTAAATGGAAATCGGTGTCTTGAAATGACATACCGAATTTAATGAGTTTCTAATATATACTTCTATTTCATAATAAAGCAGATGAAGTGCTAGAGGCATGGTTGGGGAACATCAATCAGAGATTCAGTATTGTACTTCATCAATACAGAAACCTTGCTTTTTTCTGAGACCAGAATAACTAAAATGTGCTGCTTTGCAAAAATGAGCAAATTATATTGATTGCTATAGGTGTGATCTTGACCATTGAATTATTCTCACTAAATTTAGGTCCTACCATGTCTTTTCAATTATGCGTGTATATTTTTATAATTTGATTTGCGGCTTCTACCATCTGTTTTATATTTATGTGTTGAGCTGTTTTAGAAATAAGTAAGGATGGTGCTTCCCTTTCTTAAGATCTATGTTTTATTTTTTAATTTTTAATTTTTAATTTTTTTAATTTTTTTAATCAAGGAAGATATATGTTGTATTCACACTTCTGTAGTTTTGCTGTGTTAATGTTGTTCTATCTTCCGTGGTAGGGCAGCCCTTAACCTTCGTTTGTATTAGTATGTGCATCTCTTGACAATTAAAAAGATCCCTCTATGTACATGGAATCTCTGGAATTTGATAGTTTTTATCATTGCTAAAATTGTACTGCTAATTACTTCTGTCAAATTCATCTTGTCACATTATAATGTTTCTAATGATGTGAAATTGATATAGGACTTCTTATTAAAGGCGTGATGGAGGGCTTTTGTTAGAAATCTTTTTACCTAGGCCCACCTATATATGGGTAAAATACAAAATGCTCCCTGAGGTTTGATAAAATATGCACTTTAATCCCTGTTTTTATAAATATGCAATTTAGTCCATCTAGTTTACTTTTGGTTAAGCAAACTCATCCTCGTGTTAAAAAATATTATTATTATATTACTTTTTGATGATGTGACAATTTTATTATACCAATAATATCTTTAAGATTTTACATATTTTTTTTATCTAAAAATAATTCACTTTAGTCTCTTTATGTGTATTTTAATATTTATGTATGTATTTATTTATTTGTGCTATAATACATCCATATACATGTTTTGAGTTAATAAAAATAAATTGATAAATCATGTTTAATAAAATATGGCTTAACAACCAAAATGATAAACTAACGTTGATTTTTACATATATAAAAATTAGTATACAAAAAAGTAAAAAATTATTAATTAATTCTTACATTTGTCTTCTCAATTTACATCATTTATATTTTTTTGAAGAAACACTATTCTATAATTTGTTTTTAACACACAAAGTATCATTAATGTTATAAAAATAAGTAAATTAATACTTAATATAATTGTTAATAATTAATAATAATGGGTAAATCTAAGACAAAAAGTTTATCTCAATAATTATTTTTAAATTAAAAAAAGCTTAAGTGGGGAGTAAAGAAGTGTTGGGTTTAATTTTCTTTTTAAGAAAAAGTGTTGGGTTTAATTTCTCTTTTAAGAAAAAGTATTGTGTTTAATTAGTTGTTGTGTCTTTTGTGGTGATATTTTTGTCTTTTCACCTTAACTCATTCATGATTTATACAAAAGTTTGTAGGAGGGATCAAAGTGTATATTTTTCAAAACACAAAGACTAAAGTGCATATTACATTAAACTTCAGGGGCATATTTTGTAATTTACCCAATAATGTCGTGGTTTCCCTTAAAGTATGGAAAAAAATATGTTGTGGATGGTGAATCTTGTGCATTATATTTGGCCGTGTGCCATTAAACTGATGGTTCATTCTGCACTGGTATTGCTGGAGAACATACTCCTTGTGTGGCCATAGTTGTCGCTGTGGGACATGGTATATAATGGTTGCGATTAGTTTGGTTTCACATTACTTGGCTTTCATATGCTTTGATATCATATCGCTAACGGTGATGGTCTTTACTCTTAGAAAGTTAACTTGACATACTTCTAGGTACATGTACTTGCTTGAAAGTTGAGGTTTGTCAAATGAGTTTGGTTAAATCAAACCTTATCTATGTTATAACAATCTCTATTAATAAGTTCACCTAACCTTTTTTTTTTTTTAAAAAAAGTTGATATGTTCATATATTTTTTTAAATTACAGCGGTGCTTTGGTTGGTAATGTTCCCTTCAACGTCAACGACGGCAATGAGATTGAGAAACAAATTATTAGTGTGAGGAGTGGGTAAGGGAGACACGTTAGGGTTGTTACAAAATAAATAAGTGGGATGACCATGGGGGTTGTTACAACGTAAACAGAGTTTTGTTTAACCAAACTCTTGTCAAATGCTGTTGAGATGTTTATGTGCATGCGCACTTCAATGCCCGATTCAATATATTTCTACGATTGCGTAGCGGTTGGTTTATCAAAAGTACTGTACTCTTATTTTTGGGGGAAAATTTGTTTAATGAATAGACAACTAAAATTGAAATGTGGCAGTGCTTCTACCACGTCGAAATGTTGGCAGAGATTGAGAAGATCTTGAGTGAATGAATGGCCAGTTTTATTTAGTTTCATGGAACTTGTCGCTTTAGCTGTATGTATAGTTGGAGTTTTGGTGCATTTGGAACTCAATCGAATGAAAGGGTGGTGTGACGATCCTCCTTCGACCTAGGGTTGGGTTGTCCGACCTAGACCTCTATTTGGACCCGATACTTGAATCAGACCCAAATAACAGTTTGGTATGCCTCTCAAACAAACTTGCGAAATATATAATGGCTAAACAAAGGATAATAATTGCAGAATAAATATAAATAGATATCTTTAAGTCAATAAATTTAAGTTCACAAGAATATATATGAAACTATAAATGGGTTCGTATTGAGTTAAATTATTAAAACTCTCAAGTGGATCAACTAAAGGTAAGTAGGTTTCAAATTACCCAAAGACTTATTTTAATTACAACCCAAGTTTAATAGTTTCAAAATTGAATATACATGATATATATCAATCCAAGGCTCACATCAAGTGAAGAATTCAAGCTCATTTCTCCCTTTGTCTCAATTCTAGCACACTCGTTGATGGACTTGTATTGTAAGTGGGTGAGATAAAAGAATCAACGGAACCCAATAAGAGAAGAACCACGCTCAAATATCAAATATGCAAAGTAATATCTATAAAGCAAAATAAATTTAGCATGCATTTGAAATCATGACAAGAGTTGACAATTTGTAGCAAGGTAGCAATTCCATAAAGAGTAAGTATTTCAAGTTTCGTAAAGTATTTCGAATACTAATAAATAATTTAAGAGTTGTAAAACATAAATAATCAAGTTTAGCAATGCAAAGGGGTTACAAGAGAAATACATATGAAGTAATAAATATAAATGCAAGTCTATGGTTTCAATTTGCCATTGCCTCCCTTGTTGACCAATAATAAAAAATATAATAAATATGCGTGGGTGACTTGATTTCACCGTGTGTCCAACGGCTCCTCAAGAGGCTCGGGTGACTTGGTTCCATCGTGCATCAACAACTCCCCAAAAGGTCCTTGCATTGGGTGACTTGGTTCTACCATTAGCTACGACTCTCCAAGAGGCCCTTAAGCATGTAAGGTGACTTGGTTCCATCATGTCTATGGCTCCTCAAGAGGCCTTACATGAAGTCAAATAAGGTAGGCAACAACTCCATCCCAAATCCTTTAAATTAAAATCGTGATTCTAAATATACTAGTAGCAAGCCACATTTGATAAATGAGCAATGCTCCCCATTTACTTGTACTCGTCGCGAAATCCTCTCGCGTTTGGGCTCGATGTGAACAGTTTCCGAATCTAGATAATTTGAAAGAATAATTATTTTATGTATCTACAATCATACAAGTTTAACATTAATTGTCTAGACCTTAGAAATTCACCCTATTTTATAGCTGACTTCACTAAAGGTCATTCATGACTTTAAAATCGACACTTAAAATTAGAATCGATGATTTGAGTAAAATAAGAATGCGGTGATGTAAATCAAGAAAAATCTACTAAGACTTAGTTTATCCAACATAAATCGAAGATGTTCAATTAATTATAATTAAAAAGACCAAAATCACCATACAAGACTCAATTTATAATTTAAATTCCTGAATGACAATATTCAGTCAAAGTTCACAAATTTATCGAATAAGTTTATTCCCAAAGAAAAGATTCAAAGTCCTTTTTTAAATCTCGACTAAACCTTAAATGCCAAATCCATATCAATAAACTTCAACCGCGTTCAATTTGCTAAAATCATAGGGAAACCCTTTCATGTACCCTCAAACCATGGCAAACAAGATTGATTCATCCATAATACTCGTTATCATAAAGCTTAAAAATTTGTATAACCCATTTCAAGACTAGATCTAAGAAAAATTTAACAAACTTTGAAATCATCAACTCTCATTGCCAATACCAACACCAAGACAATAAATCTAGAGAGTATTAGAGTCTCACCATGCTTCAATAAAGTCTTTGACTCCAAATCCTTTCCAAAATCTCATTATAACATAGATCAAATCTTTCCTTTTTTTTTTCTTTTCTATTTTCCTCGCGTGCTTGCCACTGTCGATGCCATCGAACCTTTGGTCTCCAAATCTTCAATAAATAATAAAGAAATCAATGAGGGAAGTGAGGTTGTACCTCTCTTGAGCTTGAACCCTCTTCTTGCTCTCCTCCTCTTTACTTAGGTGTTTAACAAGATTGGGGTTAGGGTTTTCTTTGATTTGCTTAAATAGCATTAGGGTTAGGGATTAGGGTTGTGATTATTTACAACTTGTCTAAAATGTCCTTTTGGGTCATAATCTCAATTGGGCTTTATTATTTAAAATAAAACTTTACTTAATCCCTCACTTTTATTTAATTTGACAAGTTTAGAATTATATTTTCACATCAAACACCCAACATATTTTTATTATGAAATTACCAAAATACCCATAGGTTGGGTCTTAAAGAATTTGAGTCGTTACAGGTGGTATGCCTTGTCTTTTTGTAAGAAAAGAGAAAGCAAATTGGTTGCAACTTGCCAGTAGGAAGCTCAATTGACAAGTGAGTGAACTTTTGATAACTCATGCTTTAACAATAATCTCCTTTTTGAGTAGTCTTAATTATGTGTTATGTTAGTCCCTTCAATGGTCTTGATCTCTTATTCGAGTGCAACAAATCTGTTATCGAGCGTGATTACCAAATAGAAAAGATCTTGAGAAATTAAATTTTTTTTGAAATCGACGTTTTATTCATTTTAATATCAACCAAAGCTCATGGTAGAAGTAGAATGCCAAAAAGAATTTGTGTAACTAGATATGACGTAAATTGATAGAAAGGAAAACTCTCTGTGGCCTCTCACTTTCTTGGTATTTCTTGCTAAACAGGGTTTTTTGTTGCTCTAATTAAACCAATTTTATTAAGGGAATAATGAGACAACCAAACAATAAAGTTGTTTGCACCTCACTACTAGTCTACAACTGCTAGTTTAGTGTCAGTTTATTATTATTATTATTTTATGGACACTGCATGATTATTATGATTGTAAAATGTTATAATATGGGTTAATTATATTTTCTCAATTGCTTTCTTAAAAAAAAAATGTTAGGGTCTACCAGGTCCACAAGTAGTACGTAAAAATTCAATGCCCCTTAATTAATCATTTGTCCAAATGAAAATAATGGACTAGTTCAAGGCTTAAGTAAATTATGAGCTAGCCGAGGTTGTTGGCGCTACATGCTTAGTGGAGGAATGAAGAACAACACAAGAAACAAATCATAAACAACGAGCCCAGGGTATGCAAATGTAAAATCAAAACCAACTGTTTTAGTGTGTTTACAGATTTTATACTGAAAATATAAAATATCAAGAAATTATATTCTTATATTAAGCCTCACTTGACAACGACATCAGTATATAATTGCTCCTAAACTATTATACTCTTATCACGCATCCTTGAAAGTAGCAATTCAAGACATGTTATGGTTGTGCTATTTCCTTGCCTTGATTGTGAGTTTGTATGTCTTTGGCCCTTCTAGAAGTCGTGTCAGCCTCTCTGAACATGAGGATTAGAAGATGTACACGATTCAGTGTATTTACTTCGCCATCCCTCTGAACATGAGGATTAGAAGATGGACACGATTCAGTGTATTTACTTCGCCATCCCTATTAATGTATGGTTGTCATTTATTTTCTGGGGGTTGTCATTTATTTTCTGGGCCATCTCTATTAAATGTTTGTCCCACTTGTTTCTTTTTCAAAGAACTCAGCTGATGTTGTGATGTAGTACACAATTGAACCAATTTATTAATTAGGGTATGCCACATAAATAAAACTCACCATTCTACTCGATTCAATGACCAGATTTTGTGCTTTCAAAATCTTCAAAAATCTCCTTTACTTAATGCATTCAAGTTGTCTTGGTATACTTCTATATTAGTCGAGATTCTTCAGATTCTAATATATCTAGTTTTCGAACCAGGGCACATTGGACCAATTCTCATACAACTTGGTAACGCTACGTGCTCTTGGAATCAAGTATTTTGAGTGATTCCAGATACATTATATTTGACGAGGAGAAATGATTTGCGTGTGTTGTAGCCGATAGCAGTTGACCTTTTTTCCTTTGCATCTCTAAATTGCTAGTTTCAAGTACTGTTTTTTAGGATAAAGTTTTACTAGATGTATGCATATCAGTCATAGCTGTCCAATATGATGCCTTGCAGTGTCAAATAAATTTGTGTACGGTTATTTAGAAATGTCACTTTAGTTACTATATGTGTAAATGAAAGGACTAAATTTTTGATATAAAGCTGTTTAATGTTTGCCTTCCAATACTTGTGCTTAGAGAAGAAAAGAAAACGTTATGTCCATTATTGCTTTCTGACTAGGGTAGATGGGAAGGTTGGAATGATGCTCTAATTGTCCCGACGAACGTCGTAAATCGTAATGCCCCTCAGACAATCGTGTTACTCGTGTAACAAAAAATAGGGTGTTACTCTACCAAAGCCTATGGGACTACGCTAACATCATCGAACTTACGCCCTGAAGTTACATTGGTTTGGGAGCTATCTACGCACACTTCGAGATATATGTACATATAGTTCTTGGTACATAATACATGAAGCGTGTATCTTGAGGCGAACACAAACAACTCTCAAAGCTGATGTTAGTGTGACTTTAGGACAAAAGTGTAAAAAAGTAAAATAGTAAAAACACATTTACATTGTATATCTAGACAAAAGAGTAAAAGTGGGGAGGACAAAAATATAAAAACACATTTACATTCTACATATGTCACGTTTTTAATGGTACTAACATTACACTTTGAGCAAATCCACTGCCGTGATGTCAAAAAATCATTTCCCGCGTGTATATGAGGTTTTGAATGGGGTACCAGTTACTTTTAATGTGCATTTAAGGTTTTATTGTTCTAGCCAGACATATATATACATATGTAGACCTTAACCATGTTAAAGCCATCAATGCTTGTTTAGTTGCTTCTTCAATTGCTTTCATGGATCCACCACCATCACATTGTAGTAGCCTTAAGGTTTTGGAGGTCTGCCATGTCTCTCCACCACCCAACTCAGCCCCTGAAACCATTCTTCCTCTCACATACATCGATATTCCTTACTTGATGAGACCAGCATCAGAACTCTTACTCTTCTTCAACTTGTCCATCCAAACCAATGACTTCATGGACACCCTTCTCCCCAAAATCAAGGACTCACTCTCTCTAACCCTCCAACACTTCCCCTCCTTAGCAGGAAACCTTGAATGGTCTCCAGGCTCAGATAAGCCCCTCATAAGATACACCAATGGAGACTATGTACCAGTCACTGTAGCTGAGTCTAGCTTGAACTTCAACCACTTGTCTAGCTATAATGCTAGAGACCCTCAAGAGTTGAAGCTCCTCATCCCTCCCATGACCTCTCCCACCAAACAAGCCCCCTCTTTTGCAATTCAAATCACTCTCTTCCCCACCTCTGGCTTCAGCATGTCCATTGTCACAAACCATGCAGTCATGGACGGTCGGTCGGCTGCGCTGTTTGTAAGCTCATGGGCATCGGTATCTCGCTCAGGAATCGATGGATACGAAGGCCCGCTTCCATCCTACGATAGGGCTGAAGTGAAGGGGCCGAGTGGGATTGAAGAGCTCTTCATAGACCAATTGGTGAAGTTCGTAAGGTCCAAGTCCATGTCTGAGCATGACATGAATAACTGGGTATTGTTATCCAAAAGTGTGGAACCATCAGAAGGTGCAGTTTTTAAGACGTTTGAGCTTAGTGTAGCTGATATTTCAAAGCTCAAGAAGACAATTTTGGATGCTCAAAACAAGGTGATCAGTACCGGCAACGAAACAACACCCTTGTTGTTAAACCCTTCAAGGTTTGAAGTGGTTTGTGCTTATACATGGATTTGCTTGACCAAAGCAGACATGGAATTAAAAGCTAGTAATGATAGTCATGATGAAACCACAACAATTATATTTTCTGTGGATTACAGGTCCAGATCAAACCCTCCTTTGCCTTCAAATTACTTTGGCAATTGTGCAGTTAGTATTAGAGTGACTGCAAAGAAAAATGAGATACTTGGAGAAGGTGGGGTTGTTGCTGCAGTGAGGAAGATCAGGAGTGAGATCAAAGGGTTGGGTGAGACTATTGAGATGAACTTGAAGCAAAGGGCTGCAAGGTTGATTTCGAGTACCCCGGAACGATTTAGGGTGATTGCCGGATCGACTCAATTCGCATTCTACAAGTTGGATTTTGGTTGGGGAAGGCCTTGCAAGATTGATTACTTGTCAATAGTGACGAGCGGAGCATTGTTCTTTTCCGATAGCCGGAAAGACGAAGGTGGAATCGAGATAAGTTTGGTTCGAAGTAAGAAAGTAATGGAAGCTTTCGGCTTCTCATTTGCTAATGTTCTTGAAAGTCTTGTTCATTGATCATGCACTCTTATGAGGTTTAGATAAGAGTATTACTGAACACAGTGTGAGAGAGAGTTTACTGAGCGTGTTAATGTTGCTTTGTGGTTTTTTTATTTTTTTATTTCAATAATAATTTTATTAAAGTTCAACATAAGTTACAAGTATGAAATTGCTTTTACATCAACCGGTGCTAATGAATAAGCAACATGTTGCTTTGTGGTTAGTTGAGATAGCTTTTGGGGAAGTAATGTTTAAATAACACAAATGTGTGATAGATGTGGTAGATGTATTGTGTTAAAAGTATGTGCTATTATTGCAATTTTTTGCAATTTTGATTTATTAATAAAAAGGAGTACTGCCCCCACTTATCCAAAAAAAATAATAATAATAATACGTGCTATTATTGCAATAGAGTTAATTGAGAACTTCCTATGTCTTAGTGCTTCTACATCAGGGCATGTTAGGAGAACATTAGTGCCTTGAAAGAGAACAAAGAAAAGTTCTTTCCTACCTTTTTTTTTCCCCCTAAAGTTCAGGTTTTGTTAGACACATATAGTGGGTGTAAACATCTTTTGTAAATTATTTTCTTTTGTAAATTTTTTATCGGTCTACCGTATCGACTAATTGACTCATGCTCAACTACTCTGCGTTCAGGTATTGTTAGACATGTACAGTGAGCTGGGAACATCCTTATCAATTAATTTACTTTTTAGCATTTTTTTTTGTCAGAGCACCAACGTCATCGACTAATTAAGCTAGGTTCAAGTATATGTTATCAGGCTCTGAATGGGATGATTTTTCTAACTCAGTTTGTTTCATCCACAAGACTAAAAGAGAGTTCCTTTAAAGAAAAATGAGTATTTTGCCACTTCAACCAATTGATTGTGTGAACATTATTCTTGCCTTGTGCCTTTCAAAAAAGGAACACTCTTGCCTTTGTGTGCGTATATACTGAAGGCGTTGGCATGGTTGTAATAATTGTTTTTATTGCAGCCAGAGATATGATCGATGTTAGAAACATCACTTGTTTTTTTATTTTTTTTTATTTTTTAAGAGAAATCAAAATTTCATTAATCATTCATCAGGACCAGACATAGAATCAAATATATTGATTCACTAATCCTATTTGTGCAAACAAACTATCATTAATTTGGTTTTTTTTTTTGAAATTGAAATAGTTTGACAATTATATTGCTCTTTACAACGTTGAAACTCATGACAATACACAAAAGTACTAGAACCATAAAACGAATAACAAAAGTTCCCAACAAGGAGAAGAAAACTTAAAACTTTTCAACAAGGAGAAGACAAATCAATGACTTCCAACTAGGGAAGAAAACTAACTATAAAGTAAAAATTAAAGACAAATCAATTTAGCGCGCCGCACAAATCTACGTAACACCGTTGATGAAGATGCACCGCAACAAGAATGAAACAATCTCCTTAAAAAAAAACCAATTCAAAAGCATCTTTAGGATCAAACTAGCTACAAAATCTTTCTATTACAAGTTCGCTTCTCATGTCATCCGCACTAACCGTTCCCTGGTACCTCGATCATTTTTATTACATCAAGTTTCTCAAATATATTTATTGAGGGAATTGTGATGCAACCAATTGTTCAAAAACAAAAAAAAAGACCTAAATATAAATACCTTAGGAGAGTCACCTCGTAAAAATTCTGTTGGACCCGCCTGGATGAACCATAGGTTTCACTAGTTTCGATATTATCCCCAACTTAACAATCTTCAGCGAACAGGTGTGGAGTTTTAGTTTTACTCCAAAAGGTCTCATTACTATTTGAGGAGAGATAACCACTTAAGTATTTATTTATGAAGTCACACTTTACTTGTCCCGGCTGAACCATCGACTCTTATACTACTTGTTGGGCTTGCCCACGCCTTTATCCGTGGGTATGTGGATCTCACTAGTATCAATATTATCCCTAACTCAACAACCTTGAGCTCACATGTGTAGGGTCCAAAAGGCTTTTATATTATTTGGGAAGATATAACAACTTAAGTACTTCTTTATGAAGTCACACTTAATCGATGTGAGACTATATTTTGATCCACACTTCCTAGCACGTTCTCTGGAGCAAATTGCATTAGGTAATTTTACACGTATCAAACTTGTGGTAATATAATTGACTTTTCATATGAAAGAAAAAAGAAAATGCTTTGCGGTCCTAGAATTGACGTTGAGACCCAATTCCCCATAAAACTAGGCCTTGCCCGGCCTAAACCCATGTGGACCCTCGAGTCAGTCCTCACGAAATCAACGCAGACCTAATCAGCCTCTAATAGTTACATTTCTCATTAAATTAGCATTTTAATGTTGAGTTATTAAGTTATATCATTTTCAGAATGGTTTGCAGAGGAAATAAACTAAAAAACAAAGTTAAATAATTCAAATTAAATAAAAATTGGAACAATTTATGATGTGGAACCCTGATATAAACGGATAAGCATACATATCTGGTGACCAACAATATACAAAATGATAACGCATGATATCTCATATCACTCGATCCCAAAAGTTCATGTTGTCAAAAAAACAATAATATACAGTAATCACAAGCACAAGGCAAAACATACAGTGGTACAAGTAAAGAAACCGCTCTGAGAGTCCTCAAAGAAAGTCACCAATCATCGGCCATTTTCCTTTGCTAGTCCCTGTGCGATTTGCACCCACTATCACAAACTAGACGGTAAATAGAACAAAGTAGAAAGTAATAACCAGAAGGATATAAATAGTAATTCATGAATTATTTAAAAACAGCCTTAGTATCATGTGGGTATTTAAAAACAGATAAATAACGAGAAAAGCGCATGATAAATAACCTAACAAGTATTCACAACGATAATGAGTGCCTACGAATCAAAAGAGACATACTAAATGGTCTTAAATCCACAAAAATCCATAACTAGCCACAACAATCGAGTACTCGAGGAAGATTCACGCTTGGTAGGTTAGCTGCACACCTGCAAGTAATGTTCACGTTTGCCCGACTAGTTATAATCCTAAGAGCACATTCTCGATACACTTAGGCTATAAACACCTAACCAATGAATAAAGAATGGAATTACAAGAGTAGCTCATATCAATGAAAACAAGAAATATGAAAAATGAATTACTATGCATTTCCTTAACCAGTTTACTTATCTCAATCGACGCAAAAATCGCCCATCGCAGCTCCTAATAAGTCCAAATTTGATTTCATAAACCTCTAGTATTTATTTAGGCCCAATTTGATTGTATTAGAGTCATATTATATCCCCATATAAATCCTCAAAACTTTGAAAAACATTAACAAAAATACCCAAAACAAGGTCGACGTCGTGGGTGTAACCCTCACGGTGCCACATAAAACGTACTACAGGGTAGCTTGCTGCCCTGGACGCTACAACCGACGTTGTGGGGTTCACAACCCTACGACGTTACTTAAAGCGCCCTCCAGGGCAACTTACTGCCCTGGACACTATGGCCCACGCCATGGAGTATTCTACTCCACGGCACCACTGGCGGTGACAAGAGCTGTCTTTAAATTTCGGGTTTTTCGAAACTCCGGTTCGCATCGTCGTGTTCCTGTAATGGCCCAAATTTTATTAAGGTCGTTATTCGCATATTTTCAGACGTGGAAGCCAACTCAGGTCCACGGAGACGCCACGGACCGGCGATGATACACCTAGTCGGTTGGAAAGTATTATCTTTGACTGATTGTTTGATTAACTGTGATGGTAATGATTAGGCTTGACTTATTACATCGCAGGTGTGGTGTAATATTGACTAGATCGGGTGAGATTGCGTGTCGGGTATTCGCCTAAAAATGCGTGTAGACGCGGGAACCGGACGAGCGAGCGATGGGAACACTAGGCCGGGGAATGCGTTTATTTCGATAAAAATAAAATAGATTTGACAAAATAGTAAATTGGTAGGCGCCTAGTGACACGCGGGGTCGTGGTTGACACGCGTGGGTGGTAGTGTAGTGTGCACGCCCGAGTATGCTCGTTGGCCCACACGACGAAATTGTAGGCGCGAAAGTATAGGCGAATATATATATTTATATATATGTATATGTGTAATTTAAAATATATATAAATATATATATATATATTAAAATCAAAAAAATAAAAATAAAAAAATTATGAAATGACCAAAAAAAGTATTTAAATGTGAAGAAGGAGGATAAGAATGTAGGGGTATTTTAGTCATTTCACCTCTAAATTGTTGATAACCACCACCGATACGACCATTTCTCTCCATTTTTGATCGAAAGGGAAGAAGAAGATCGAAGGAGAAGAGAGAACGAGAGAGAGAGACCAAGGAAGTGAAGTGAGTTGTTGTTGTTGTGTTGTTTTTGTTGTTGTTGTTGTTCGTTGTTGTTGGTTGTTGGTTGGGTGGTCCGGTGGGGGGACTCGGGCTCGGAAGAACTGCCATGGAAGTTCATATGAGGATGTATATGGCATGGGAGATGTCTCCCATGCCAATAGAAGAGGAGGGGGGAGGGGTTGAGGTTGAGAGCCAACCCCAACCGATTAAGAAAAAAAAAAATTATGTTGGAACAGAGCATCAGCTCTGTTCCAATGAAGAAAAAGAGGGCCGGTTCGGCTTGGTTTAGGCCGAACCATCCCTAAATAAAAAATAAAAAAAAACAGTTTTAAATTAAATAAAAAATTGAAAAATATGAAAAATAGCTAGAAAATTATGAAAAAATTCAGAAAAATCAGAGAAAATGTGAAAAATTAGAAAGTGAAAAAGTGAATTTCGAGACTTTTCGGGCGGTTGGCACCACGATGTAACTCAAAAAATGTGCTACAAGTAAAAATTGGAATAAAATTCTAATTTTTATTGTCACGATATAAAATCAATTTGTTTGATGCTAAATCACATAAAATGACTTATTCGGACGCCATGGACTTAGGATACCATAGTCGGGTGTTAGGTGCGCATCCCGAGGTGAGAGTGGGATCAGACCGGGACAAATATCGAGTAATTGGAGTGCGGTTGAGGTAAGTAAAACCCTTAAGAAACACACTCGAGTGTTTATTTATTTGATTTCATTTGATTCCAGCTATTATTGTTTATCGTTGTTTACTCTATTTCCATGTTCATACTCATGTTACACGATTGACATTGTTATTCACTGTCGGATCATCTGATTTACTCTGTGATGTGTGGACGGACTTGGGTAGGCTGGATAATAGGAATATAATAAGGGTTCGGACCGGTGAGGGGGCTGGAGAAGTCACCCGGGGAATGCTAATGTCTGGATTAGGGTTCATTCCTGCTACACAGCACACATCCATTATTGGTGTTTATCGGTGTTATGTATGCATGCGTCTTAATTACAGATATCTATTTTACTGCGCATGTTTATTTAATAGTTTATTGGCTTCAATTATTATAAATGCTGGTTTGTGTACTTGGGTTTTACTCACTGGACTCGTCATCTACCTCTTGTGATGATTGAGTGCAAGATCTACTACGAGCAAGGGCAAGGAGACTCTCGCAGACTACCTGTGACCTTGTCACCGACAGAGTTCGACTTGTATGTTTTCATTTTGCTGGATTGACTTATTTTTGGGTTTATGGGGACTGTTTGAGATACCAGTACATGAATGTATCACATTTTGTTATGTTGTATACAATGTACTTTACCGGGTTTTCCACATAGGATTGATGCTATCTGACTTGAGGAATTTACATATTTTAAAGCTTCCGTTGATTACAAGTATTAAAATGTTAATTACTGATTAACTCAGGTTGAATTAATTAATAATGATGGTTAGTTTGGCGTGGGACACAGTTGGCAGCTACGTGACCAGTTGTGGGCCCGCATGGCCTCCCGTGGTGAACCAATGTGGATTTTTGGCCTTTACAGTTCCGTTCCTATCCCATTCCCTTAGGGATCTCAAATAACACCCAAAACCACGTTCAAAACATTCAAAATTTTCACGAATATCATTTTCCCAATTAAACCCATTTCCTTTCAAAATTGCCCAAAATCCTCAACTTTCTTTCAAACGCCACCAAAGCCGCAATATACATGCTACAGTTGGTCTCCAACACCACCAAAACGCATACTATAACCCAAAAAATTTGTGGCAAGTGTTGTGCTAAGAAATTTCAACTAAAACCCAACAAACTATGCCCGAAATGACAAGAACGAGACACGGAGTCGAAATCTCACCTTGGTTATCGCCTTTTGATCATTCCTAGGCCTTCAAATCGTCACCCAAGATCAACAAACCTTCTCAACTTTCTCAAGATTTTTGGATTCAAATAGAGGGGAGAGAGAAAAGTTGACAAAATTTCATCAAAACCCCTATTTATACTTCTCACTTCATCAAGCATGTGATGCTCATCCCTAGGAGCACCCAAGGGTCCTAATTTAGGCCATCCACCGACTTATCTAACTTAGATTGATGACTTGATCCTTTGGTCTTATCCTTTGAGCACAATAAATTAGGTTTTGCTCGGACGTCTTGGTACTTGGCCTGCAACGCAACACACATCGTCACGTGCAAACGAACATACTAACGATTGGTATACATTTCCATTTTAATTGGTTATCATATTTAATTTTTCAATAACTCATTAATTATTCATTTCCTGTATTTATTATACTCGTAATTCACTCGAAAATTCGTCTCAACATGTTTTTCTAGGCGAAACCTCACAAGAAAAGTCGATGCAACAAATAAAACGAAATCACGAATTAGGACATTCGATGTTTACATTCAGATATAAATAATAATACATATTACCATAGAAAAATAAAATTTACCTTGGTGTTGACTCCCGAGGCTTGGATAAGTACAACAAGTCATGACGGTCCAGGTCACAGTCCTGAAACGTGACATGTGACACGAGTCAAATTTGAAGGTCGTTATATGACGTGCACTTGTTAGCATTTTTTGTTTTTCGGATCAAGATACATCAAAACATGCATATGCATGCATCTCGATGTGTATATATCACACAAATCGACTAGTGCGCATCTATACTAGGGCACCGATCATACTAGGACCCATAAACAAAACTCGTGGTAGAAAACTATCAAATATGTCATAAAATAGACGATTGTAAGCTAAAACATCTCTAGTGGTAGATGAGGCATCACCGGTCAAAAGTAAAATTGAAAGTTCAACTCACATTGCCGTCAAAGCACTACAACATATTTATACTATAATAACAGTCTCATTAATGACGGTTTGAGTTTAACCGTCATTAATGATAAGTGTTTTTGATAACCATAACCATTATCTATAGTTCAAAGTATACATACAATCCGACCCTCTCTCGACTCTCTCTGTCGACACTCATCATCGTCAAGTTGCTTTCAAGAGTTCTCTCGACTCTCTTTGTCGACACTCACGGCCTCTCTCTCGACGCCCTTTCTCTCAACGACCTCTCACTCTCGACGACCTCTCTCTCGACCCTCTCGATCCTTTCTCTCGACCGCTCGTCTCTCTATGCATCTCTCGAGCTCGTCTCTCTCAAGGAGGGATTCGATTTAGGGTTTCATTTGGAGGTTTGAATTCGCCTTCTCGCTCTCTCTTTGTTTTGCTATAAGGTTTCACATGCGATTAGTTTCTTGTTTGATTTTTTCGATCTGAATTTTTTGTTGTTATTGTTGTTGTTGTTGTTTTGAAGCATTGATTGATCGATTCTAATATATGTTGTGAAGAATCGGTTCGTGATTTGGAGGTTCGGTTGATCGTTCATTTGGGGATGAATGTTGGTTTGTTGATGATCATCTAAGCTCGACGAGTGGAGGAATCGGGAATGTGTTGAGATTTTCTATCAGGTTTTGTTTATGCCTCTCGCTCTTCGTTTAATTTCTGTTTCGTTGATTCGGTATTGTAGTTATGCAGACATGAGGATGAATTATTTGAGATTTGGTATTAGGTTTAGGTTATCGGCATTGGCATGTACAGATGAAATGTAATAGTTTTTGTTTTTGTTGCGTCTCCTTTTGAGTTTGTTTGTATCAATTTGGATGGTTTGAGTATCGAATAATACATTGGAGAAGGTTAGAAGGTCGAATCGATTCAGCTGATGGGAATCGGAGAATAGCCTTAGTTCTTCTAATATTATAGAGCAATTCGAGATTCAAATGACTGGTTAGTTCTTGCAAATGATAGGGGAACTATAACATGATAAATTATTTCTGTGTTGAAGTTATTGCAATTTCTTAGAACTTGGAGGAACTAAAGTCCAAGTATTATTTCTATCCAAAGTTAGAATCTCATCATTCATGGTCTTCAACCAATTAGCATCCTTAAGAGCAACCTTAGCTGAAGTAGGTTGAAAGTGTGTATGCACTAAAGCATGTGGTGAAGAAACAACCAATGATTTAGGCTTAAAAATACCACACTTGCTCCTATTTAGCATAGGATGAGTATTACCATTTTTAGTTGTATTGATAATAGTTGGCAAAGACAATGTAGGACTAGAAAGAATAGGAGTAGGAACTGCAGAGCTGTGCACTAATGTACTGGGCACTGCAGGACTGGTCACTGCAGGATTATGCACTGCAGGACTATGCACCGCAGGACTAGTCACTGCAGGACTATGCACTGTATGCACTGCAGGAGTAGATTTTGCAAAAGTAAAGGAAAAAGGAAGAGAACAAGTGACAAAGGACTAGATGAAGATATTGAATGAGATTGAGAAGGAGTTTCAGGAAATAAAGAAGAAAAAGGAAAATCATGTTTATTGAAAACAACATCACGAGAAATATAAGTCTTGCCATTTGTATGTGAACACTTGTAGCTATGATGTCTTGGGTTGTACCCTAAGAAAGACACATTTTGAAAAGCGTAAATTGAATTCGTGTTTAAGATTAGGATAGCAAGCACACCAAAAAGTATGGAGATAGGAATAACTAGGACGTTTATTGAAACAAAGTTCATATGGAGTTTTAAACTGAAGTACGGATGATGGCAAACTATTAATAAGAAACACAGAAGTTAAGAAAGCTTCTTCCCAGAGGCATTTTGGAGTGAGCTAGAAGAGTAAGTCCCATCTCGACAATAGAACGATGTTTCCTTTTAGGAACACCATTCTGTTGATGAGCATAAGGACATGAAAATCGATAGACAATACGAGACTTGGCACAAAGTATTCCTTGATGATAGCATCATTGAATACTAGCACTACAGAGAACGTAGAGAAGGCCTCTGACGACGAAATGAGCGGCAGTAATGAAGAGATGAGCGGCAGTGCACTACCTGCAAGCGCTGGAATGATGAGCAGTGAAGCATTGCCTGTGGAGGGAACTCTTGAAAACAAAGAAGATGAGGTCAGCACTACTTAACCCTTGTGGAATCATGGTATTAACTTTCACTACTAAAATCACGGCTAGGTATTTCCATGTACAATTACTCTCTGCCAACTAAAACAATAATCTTACACTAGCTTCAATAACTTGGCATTTCTTTAATGTCACGCTAAATATTTGCAACAGGATGAGGATGAGGTTGAGAGAAGACGGCAACAAGAAACGGGTAAAGATAAGGTTAAGGTAATTAAGCCAAATAAAAAGGAAAATCTAAAATGGTATGTCCTAGAAGCTAATTATGTTATTATGAAGGAAATAAACTAGAACACCTACATTCATACTCAAGGCAGTACTCTAAATCAATTCATGTCTATGCTTTAGTTCTCATTGCATGACTAATAATAGCTACGTTGTTTCTTATGGGTGTTAGAAGTTGGTCCTTTTGAATTAGTTTTGTATTCATTTATTTTTTCGTGCAATTTATGTGGGTAAGAATTTGTGGTGGTGAGGGTATATAGCTCTTGCAATGGCTGACTAGGCAACTCAACCAAACTACACCTTAGAACACTAGTCAACAAACCCGTAATCGAAATTATGAATTTGTGAATGAATATCTATCTTGATTGTTTTGAAAAGGCTGTTATTGTTTCTTCCTAATAGCGCTAAAAATGGGTTTATACAGGAATACCATATGATGGTTGAACTACTGTCAAATTTTGAGATTTTGAATCAGGTACATTTCATTTTTATATATCTTTTTTTTCTATTAAATGGCTGAATTTGTTCTTTTAATAGTTTTGTGATGCTGTGAACTTCATGTCACATTTCTTCCAATGCATTCATTGAAATGTCTTATAGGACACTTGGGGAGTCTTGTATTTTCATAGTGAACTTTTAACAAGTGTAATGGTGAATCATCCTGTTGTGTAGGAGGGGTCTTTGATAGAAACTCCATGAGCTGATTTGTGGCTTTGGATTTCTCCATCCATCTTTTCATGTCATTCACACCTTTCCTTAATGTCCACTTATCCAACTTCATGACTTCTTTTTTGTCAATCAAATATTTAAATTCTTCCACTGCTTCACCATCTAATTCATTTGAACCAACCAAGCCCATATAAATACATGCATATAGTAGAAAAAGAAGAGTTGTAACGAACAAAAAAGAGGCATCTGTAATTAGTCTTGAATAATATTTTAAACGTAAGAAACAAGACCTTTTGAATATTGGATTAGAAAACATTGTAGTGAGTGTCTTCAACTCCTTTTGGTAGCATTGTAAACTTAGGTTCTATTTGACCAAACAATCTGAAGAGTCTAAAAGTGATAGCCAAACTACCAACGACAACTGTGAGGATTTGGCTAACAACTATAGACATCATTGACCATTTATAAACAGAAACCCCATCACATAAGTTCGACTTCTTAGAAACTAAATACTGAAATGCGACCTTCCATAGGACAATTGAGGAAAGCAAACAAACTGCAACCCCAAGTAGACTTAATGAATTCCTACAAAGAATGAATTGAGGGTTGGAATTATAGGTATGCAAATAGCTCATCTTCAAACTGTGTAGCATGCTTCCTTTGATAAAGGTATCTTTGATATTATCATGAGAAATCTCCTTCTGGCTGTGGATTTCTGAAGTAATGTGCCACAATGCGAGTAGTAAACTCATGGGTGATTGGCTCAAAGCATAAACAACATATTTCCAATCATTCATAAAAAAAAAAAACAACAAAACTCAAGGCTCTCCTAATGGTAGGCTAGTCTTCTATTGGTTTGCAGCTCAATCTGTGAGTCCTAACATACATCTTAAACATAATGTTTTGCAATTATGCATTGATTATTGCAGAACATTTTTCTGGCTGGGGTGGATTCAAGTGCGACTCCCATGGTGTGGGCGATGACAGAGCTAGCGAGGAAGCCTGAATTAATGAAGAAGGCTCAGGAGGAGATCAGAAGAAATGTGGAAAAGAAAGATGAGGCATCCGACCATCAAGACTGTAATGCCCAAGATAGGTAAGAATATGGAACACCACAATTGGATCAGTTGTGTTAATTAGGGATAGAACAATTTTCTAATAACATTCACTACAACATAAAAAGGCTTTAATAACGGTTTAAAACCGTTATTAAAGACCTTTAATAATGGTTATCAACCGTTACAATGTCCGTCATGTTATGAGGAGTTATAAAAGCTCAAGGCCTTTTGTGACGGTTTTGGACTGTTATCTTATGACGGTTTTAAACCGTTATTAAAGGGTGTTAATTTTTTTTTTTTAAAATGTACTGATCTGCAGCATATAACATTTTAAACACATTATGCAATCAAATTAGCTGAAGAGTCAATTATATTATGTGCTGATATCCCAATGTATATCAAGTTAATTACAAGAATTCTGAAAAAAAATGTTTCATCAAAGTACTTCACTAAAACATTACAAACATAGATGATCTTTTTGAAAAAAAAAAAACATAGATGATCAAATGAACTTTTTGAGTCGTGATTATCAACGATCATCATGGGTGTCTTCATCCACAGGTAATAGTCGATAATCGACCAGTCACGGGACTCCATCTGCATCTTGAAGGCATGAAATACAATAGTAGGTCAGCATTTCCTGGAGTTTCTTACAGAGAGCTTCTAATGGCCACTAATGGCTTCTCACAAGCTCACTTGATTGGTATGGGAAGTTATGGCAGCGTCTACCGAGGATTTCTTCATATAGACAAGTCACCTGTTGCAATGGAACTGCTGCACTATCAATCTTCTTGACGGCCAGAAACTGGATCAAAATGACCATTGATTATTTAAAGGGTGCTGAACATTACATATATAGAAAAAACTGGAAGGGACACAGTTGTGTCATGACACCAGTTGCAGTACTTGTTTACATCTATTCCTTGAAAAACTGCAGCAAGGCTTCCAGCAAGACTACATGTGAAACTTCTATTGTGAGATCCTTGGCCCATTTCAAATCATTAATTCAGAACAAAACAACAAACATGAAATGCAGATTTCAGAGACAATATATATTAGATGTGAAGATTTAAGAAGCCTCATCATTCACCTTGTCAACCTTGATACCAGGAACAATGTTCTGCTTCATAAGCACATCAACCATGCATCTTCTCACCATCAGTTACTGGTAAACAAAAAAAAAGACGTGAAATGCAAAATTTTGAGTTTTGGAAGATGGACGAATTATTTATCTATATCTGATTGGATTTACAATCTATAGTAAATTATTTACCTATATCTGATTGGATTTACAATCAAAATGTTAGCAAATAGATATTGCAAAGTAACAAGTTTTTGCCACTTCCCACCATCGATATGGAAAACCACATTTAGCTGTATGTTCATCTCTAATCAATATTTGTACCATTTTAAAGTTCTTACACAGAATCAAAGCTGAGGCTCTTTTCTCTTCTTTTTTTTGCTGTATACACGGACACAAATATATGCAACGACAGTGAATTCCATGTGAGCCTGACAATAAGAACAGGTGTCGAAGAGAAGATATTAGATATACAAACAGAAGCAAACCTGAATATTATAGCATTGGATTCATATGCTTTCTTCCAATCAACATATATTGGCAACGTAAGCAGATAGTCATTGTTCAATGCAGTTGTTAATAACAAATCCCTTGCTGATAGTTCTTCAAACTGAGCATCTCTTAGCAGTTTCAAACTGAGATTTTCCAGCTTGATCAAAAGCTGTTTGTACGTCCTCCTTTGCACGTTTTACCTAACACAAAAAGGCCATACAAGCAGGTGACCTTGCTGAACAAAATTAAGCTGGTGAATTCCAGTATTCCCAAAACAAAGACGGAAATATGTTGATCCAAACTTAAAAAGCAGGAGACCAAATACACGTGCTATTGATCTAATAGAAGAACACAAGCTCAAAGTACCAATAACACCTTACAAGAATTCCATCAAGGTCGTTGGCAGAATATGCATTGACAAGCTTGCCCCTTTCTCTTTTCTTGTATCTGATCAAAAATCAAGGTCAGTAAAATTATTAAGTTGTGAACAAGCCAAATTACAAGAAACTACTTCACATGCCTTCCTTGTGGTCGAGTGGCTTTAACTTCTTTTTTCTGATTCCCTCCAGAAATTTCACCCTCGGTAGCTACATGGGAATCATCTTTCCTGTGAACTGCCATTTACAATCACAATCCTGGTCAACCCACTTTGCATCAAAAACAAAATAGAATAAACAATAACAACCTTTTCAAAACAATCAAGATAGATATTCATTCACAAATTCATACTTGTTTTAAGTAAAAATAACCGCGACAGCTTCTTTCGGCCATGGAATTATTTCCCCAAGAGCATTGTCCAATGTTGTCCAATTGTTTTGATTTCTCCACAAGAAAGCATTGGGTTCAAACACCCTCTCTACATACACCAAGTAAGCACCTCCTCCAATAGGTATGCCGTCCACAAGATGCATGGGGTGTCAGTTTCAATCTCTCCTTCGCCGACTAACTTGCTTGTACACAACCAATCAAATATCTTGCATTTCTTAGCACGTAAATTTGGAGGGTTGTTTTGTTGCTGCAAGCAAAACAAAACAAAATTTTCAACTCAAATAGGCTATTAAGCTTATATGATTAATATTGCTTTTACCTGCCGCGAGGCTATTAAGCTTATATGATTAATATTGCTTTTACCTGCCGCGAAGACGGAGGCATTTGCTAGCTACGCACAAGCTCTGCTAATTGTTCATGTTTTTCTTCTAACCTTTGAAAATCACCTTGAAGTTTCCGAACCAAAATTGAACTTTTAGTTGTTGCATGAACACTGGTGGGAGTCACTCCAAACCCAAGTCCTCTCATACGCCCCTGGTGTTCAGGTCCAAACAAATGTGAGATCGGGTCCTTGTTTATTGATTTAGATGTTGAAGTTGATGATCTCATTTGACATTTATTAATTTTTCCTTCAACAATAACTAAGTATTAACAACAATTAAAAGATCACTTGAATAAAATAAAATAAAATAAGCAAGTTTATATATCAATTAATCATACCACAACTCTAGCAATTTCATCACTATGAGGTCACCCCTTTTTGTTTTTATGGCCTTCAATCCACAAATCAGCTCAGTAACATTGGCCCCTCCACTTCTTACACTCTAAAAGAACAAACACAAAAAGTATCACTAAATAAAAAGACATAATGAATTATATATATATATATATATATATATGACAAACAAATTAAACGTACCATTTCTTCCTCGAGGCGAGCATATACCTTTCGACTCATGGTGTGAGCAAGTTTATTCTTCGATTTAAGCTCCTTGTATTTATTGCTCTTTACAATGCAGGTCGATGATTCTGCTTCCTTTCGAAAGGCTAACCAGTTAGCTAAATCGACTACTTCAGGCTTGAGATCACTATTGATTTTATCATCTGACCATCCTTTTTCAAGTGCTATCTTTATTTTTGTTCTCAACCTTGATTTTGAACTTTTCCAAAGATTTCTAATATGCTGCAATATATTCTCCATTTGTTCTTCTATTAAGCCTTCAAATCTTAACTGTAATGAGATGAATATGATTACAATGAGGAACTAAATAACTAAGTTAACAACAAAATTAAAAATCAGACCTTCACCAACTTCCATAATTCTTCCTTCCTCTCTGCTGATACATGGGGCCACTCTGGTATAGTGATTCTCACCATATCAAGCCCCAAAGCGCCTAAAAAAGAAGAAAATTTCTTCGAATTCTCCCCAATGGGATGACCCTTATCATTGAAATGAATCACTTGGCGAGTTTGTACAACAAACGTTTGAAGCTTAGTTGGACCTCTTTTCTTTTTTTGGGGGGGATGGTTGCCTTGTTGAGATGGAGCTGAAGGAGCTCGAGATGAGGCTAAAGGAGATGCAACTCGAGATGGAGCTGAAGGAGCTCGAGATGAGGCTCGGGATAGATCTGCAGATTGTGTTTGAGATGGAGCTGTAGATGGTGCACGAGATGGGGCTACACATGGAGCTTGGGATGGAGCTCGAGGTGAACAAGGAGATGATGCTGAAATCGAATTAGCAGGTCTAAGTGGAGCTCCAATCCTTACACCGACATTTGGATTTTGAGTTAGAATTGCTTCAACAACTCGTCTATCATTCGCTTGTCTTTTATTTGCTTTTTTAAAACTCTAATAACAATTCATGAATTTGTTAGAAACCACTAAAAATATATTTATTTTCATAAAAATAATGCATTAAGTTTTTTATTTTTACCTCTCCCTCACGAGCCTCAACTACACCTTTTCTTTTACAATCGCGTCGACGCATCTTTTATCTGTCACAAACCTTCCCAAACATTCAAAATAAACATACAAATGAATTATGTCAAAAGTAGAATGTCTAAGTGATAATGCACAATTTAGTTCAAAAGTATAAAATTTGTCCATAATTGACAAAATTGAAAATTTATGTCAAAAGTAGAATGTCTAAGTGAATTATGGAAGTATATAGAAACAAATTAACCAAGTAATGAAAACCATAAGAAAAAGTAACAAACCAAAAATAGAAATGCTTTAATTAGGCAAACATACAAGAGATGAAGCACAAATTAAGGCTTAAAAATGAAGTACTAAAACTGCAAAAAACTAAAGTATCAATATTCAGACGTGATACGTCATTATAAATTTACATATTAATTGCAAGTTTTCACACAAATTGACCCTCACAGTCTTCTCTAACATAACTTTCATCTTCATTACAAGTATCAAGATTCAGACGCAATATATCAAAAGGAGAAGATGATTGTTGCCCACTTCCATCATACATCGTCAAATCATAAAATCCTCTAGGCGGCGCCCTTAATACGAAATACTAATTAGAGTCATCACTCTTCCTGGCATAAAAACTTGTTTTGCTTGTTTGGCCAATATGAAAGGATCATTATAATAAAGCAGCCCATGGCACTCCTATTATGATCTCATTTCCATTGTCTAGCACTGCCTATGCTTTTGTTCTCCTTTTTTCTTCTTCTTCACTTGAACAAAAGGAAAAGAAAAGAAGCTAAAAAAACTGTAAAAAAAGAAGACTGGTTCTCAGCTCTATCAGCTAGCTATATATATATAGCTTTTTCTGTATGATTTTGTCTTGATTTAACAGTCCCAGTACCCAACCTCTTTGACCTTCTCATTGGGCTTTACTCTCACTTTAAACGCTACTGAGACTGTACATCCTAGCGGTTCAAACATTGATGGTCTTTATTTTTGGGACTCCTTAGAGAGTCACTAGTGCTCTATCTCTCTAGATCTACTTTATGTTAATTTGTGACTTAGTCATGAATGCATTAATTACTCGTGTAAAATTGTAAGTAGTGTGGCTTTGTCAAAGGAACAAACGAGGAAAAATTGGTTTCATAGAAGCTAGAATCACGGGGAAAAGAGATGGGCCAAAACTGGTGACTGGGCCTACTTGAAACGTTGCGCAAGAAGCTAGACAAATAAAGAAAAAGATAAGAGAGGGAAGTGTACAGACAGTGCATTGGATTTTATTTGGGACTTTGTTTGGACCTACTTATCATGCCATCTTTGGAATCATAAAATGAGGAAGTAATACGATGAGATAGATGCTTTAGTAGTTATACATACTGACACTAGAGAGGCCACACTATCGTTCTCTGCTCTCTAGTGTCCCCCCTTCATTCCGTTGTTTATATGTGTATAACCTGTTAAAGTGATAGGCAAAAAATCTCACACACAATGACACAAGAACAAAATGAAATACAAACTTAGCTATATATATTCTCAAAAAAAAATTCTTCCCAAGTTAGCAGGTTTAGTTTTTCTCAAAAGTTGTCAGCTAATTAAGCCATTTTGCCCCTCTTAAGACCCTTCATTAGGTAAACATTTTAACTGATATGAGCAATATCAATAGACAACATCCATGAATTGTCATTACAAAAATGCTTGCCAACATAAACTTCACTGACAAGAATGAATCTTGAATATTAAAATAGTAGGACAGATTTGCAGGACATCACCAGATCAAAAAAAAAAAAAAATCAATTTAAATCACTTGATTGTTTTTGACATTAAATATATATTAGACCAATAGGGCAGGATCGGGTTCAACAAAGAATCGATAAATGGGATTGTGATTATAGACTGAATGGTAAGAGTAATCTATGATTGAAGTTATAGAGATTGAAACGAAAGAGAGACTCAAATGAGAGAAAGAGTTAAGAAATTTTTGAAGCTCAAACTTTCGAATAAATATTACTTCATTCGTTCGTTCTTATTTATAGACGATCTTTTGTACATACAGACAAAACTGACACTATTACACATTATTGTTGTTACTATTCAACATAATTGCCGTTACTATTCACTCGGCACTATTTGACACTATTCACTATTCACAAATGACGAAATTATTGGTGATTACTATTCACCGACACTATTTGATACTATTCACTACGACTTTTTACACGACTTTGTCATAAATGACAATAACCTACACAATAATTTACATAAAAAGACAAAGCTTGTGACTGCTTTTGTCACATTGGCTTTATTATCTGGATAGCTGGATGGCTGTGATAGCTGGATGACTCTGACGACTTGATTTGAGATAATGCTGATCTTATGGCATGAGGAGGATTTCTTCTGACTTTAACTATTCTTGATAATCTTGATGACTGTTCTTGATACTTTGTTCTGACTTAAACTTCTTGATATGCATGCATTATTGGATGACGACGTTGACGTGATGCTTTCTTGAGGACAACTTGATTTGTGATAATCTTATCGGTATGATTGGTATGAGCAATGATATTGGCAGGCATTGGGCCTAGAGGCATGGGCCTGGATTATGAATTGGCATGGGCCTGAGGCAGGCATAAGCCTGGTGATGGCAGGCATGGGCCTGAATAACTTAATTGGCATGGGCCTGAATTATTTTTGATTTGATGACACTGAATTAATATAGATCGATGATGTACTCAGGGGCGCCTGAGCTTCCTTCATGATCTGAATTATTTCTTGATGAGGCAAATTGAGATTCTTCAATTCTTTGAAGTCTTGCATTCATTTTCTTGGATTCTTCTTGCATTTTCTTCAATTCTTGAAGAATGATACTTGATGTGTCTATTGTGGCTTCTGATTATGATGATATTTGAACTGGATTTTCATTCTTGGCTGATTCTCGTTTCTTCTTATTTATTTTTAAAGAAACATAGTTATCGAAAAGTATGAAGATAGAAACTGATTGTCTAGAGTCTTCCAAATTCCTTCGTAGATATAAGTATTATCGATTCTGTTGATGTCTATGAAGATTTCTATTTTTGGGCACCCTAATAAAGTCCAAAGAGTTATAAGAGTTTTTTCTTCATCGCTGGACCAATTGAAAGCATGATCAGCATAAAACTTAATTGGCTTGTCGATTTGAACATCTGGTTGAAGACCAAAATTATACAATTCATCCACAAACCAATTTATGAGAGGATCACAGATACCGGGATCCATGAATCTTTCAACTAATTAACTTTTTCTGAATTAGTCTTTCTAAAAGAACTGAATTTGTTCGCAAAAGTAAAGCTTCATAAAATTTTATAAAATCTCATTGAGACATTTAGGAATGGAATTATGAGGAATAGGAATTATGGTATTGATTAGATTTTCTAAATTGAGGCTAAGATGATGAGCATTGAGAAAATAAACAGAGAAATAACTTTTCAACTGATAACTGGATCTTTGATCAGGATTGGAGGCTGGATTATTGTACTGGCTGAATAATGGAGAGAATTTATTTTGTCTTTGATAAATGTAAAGAGATTTACCTATCCATGATAATCTGAAACAAAGAATGAATTTATAGGGTTACAAGGAATTCTCTGGATAAGAAATCAGGAAGGGAGTTATTTTCTCCTTTTATATATTCGATATCAAAATAAAAAATACTCAAAATAGCTTGCCATCGAGGAAATATTTGTTTTGAAAGTAGATTTTTTATATCTTTCAAAAGTATTTCTTTCGCTGACTTACAATCAACTCTTATAAAAAATTTTTGATTCAAAATATCTGCTTGAAATTTCTGAACGGATAAAACAATTGCAAGAATTTTCTTTTTAACCGTAGCGTAATTCTTTTGGGTGTTATTCTAGAGTCTTGATGTATAACAAACAAGTTGTTGATTTCCTTCAGGGGTTCTTTGAACCTCCATAACCTATGTCTGAGGCATCTGTTTGAATTATCTTTGGGTAAGTAGAATTGGCTAAATGTAAACATGGTAATGCTTTTACTTTTAACTTGATCTTTTGTATTGCTTCTGTATGAATAGGGGCCCAGATAAATTTATTATCTTTTTTAAGAAGTTCTAAAAGACATTTTTTATCTATTGCCGAATTTTTATAGAAATAAGATAAGTAATTTAAACAACCTAAAAATCTTTGTAACTGTTTTTTATCTACTAATTGATCAGGAAATTTATTTACAAATTCTATAACTCTATTGATTGGAGTTATTGTTTGATTCTGTATTTGAAATCCTAAAAAGTTTATAGTTATTTGAAAAAGTTTTATTTTCCTTTGGGATAATACTAATCCGTTTTTAATTATTATAGATTGAAATGTATACAAATGTTTCCAATGTTCATCTATTGATTTGGAAAATATAAGGATGTCATCTATATAAACTAAGATATATTCATAATAAGGATGAAATACTTCATTCATCATTTTTTGAAATTCTGATGGGGCATTTTTAAGATCGAATGGCATAATATTTCATTGATACTGTCCGAATGGAGTGTTGAATGTTGTTTTATATCTATCTTTATTTGTAATTTGTATTTGCCAAAATTCTGACTTTAAACCAAATTTTGAAAAAATAACTGAATTGGTTATTCTCTTTATTAAATCATTCTTATTTGGTAATGGATATCTTATGGTTTTTAAAACATTGTTTAATGGTTTATAATTTATAACAAGTCTTGGGGCACCTTGTTCTAATTCTGCAGCATTTTCAACATAAAAAGCTGTGCAACTCCATGGAGATTTAGATGGGGTTATTAATTTCTTTTGTAACAAATCTTTTATTTCTTGATCACATAATTTTAATAATCTTTCATTCATTTGTGAAGGATTGGCTTTCGTAGGTATTTTATCTTCATTAAACTCATTAATATAAGGTAAAGAAACTTGATAAGTTTTTCTATCCCAAAATGCTGATGGGATTTCTGAACAACACTTGATAATTAATTGATCTTGAAACGTTTTAATTTTCTGTTGAAAAGATGGAGTATTTATTATTTGTTCTGTTTTTAAATTTTTAATTTCTGATTTTAATTGTCCTATAAAAGTTTGTTTATGTTCGACTAGATTGATTAATTGATTTAAATATCTAGTTTTTGGTTTATTAATAAAATTGAAATTAACTTCTTTATTTTCTATACTTGATTTTATACCACTTGATGTTACTGAAAATGGTTGGATCTTTTGTAAAAATGGAGTTCCTAATAACATATCATGTTATAAATCTTTAACTATTATAAAGGATGTTGGTATACAAATATTATTTTTACATATATGAGCAATAGGAATTTTTAACTTAATTATTGATTTATTTCCTTCTGCCGTTGATATTCGACTGTTTGTTTTTTCACAGTATTGTAAAGGGATTAAACCTTCTCTTATACAGTTTAGGTCTGCACTTGAATCTATTAAAGCTTGTAATGAGCATTTAAAATCTTTTATTTTTAATGTTATTGGAGTAAACCATCTTTGATGTGTATAAGTCGTAAGTGTTTCTATAAATACATTATTATCATAAACTGAAAAGTTTTCTGTATTTACATTTTTCTTCTTCTATTTTAATTATCTTTTCTTAAAGAATTTTTATTTCTTCTTTTAATTGATTTATTTCATATTGTAATGAATTTATAGTTGGTCCTGTAAAAGATTTAGATCTTTTATTTACATCTTGAATTATATCTTTCATAGTATGATAATTATTATGTAAGTTAATTTGAATTTGAAATTTTATTTCATTTTCATTTATCTGAGAAGTATTTTCAATTTCTTTTTCTGTATTTAAAATTTCTGTATAATATTTATATTTTAATATTGGATCTTCTATTTGTTCACCGATATCTAAAATTAATTTTTCATGTGCTGTTAATACATTAATTTCATTTTCTGAATCTGAGCTAGATGTATATATATTATGTATATTTTCTATGCAATTACATGTTTCTGAAGAACTAGAGTTATCACTTTTTGCTACTTCATTTACTTTCTTTTTATAATTTTTTAAATGACATTTATTTGCGTAACGACCTGGTTTACCGCATTTAAAATATTTATTAGTTTTATTTTTGGTAAATTTATAATTTTTCTTATAATTCTTTTTCTTAGGTTTATAATAAAAATCTTGATTGTTTTTATTATTAAATCTTTGCAATCTTCTTCTTCTGTATTTTGGTTTATTAGCTTGTATTTGTGTTTGAGCAACTTCATGACCGAATTGATAACAGAAATCACCTATATCTCTACGATTATCTTTAGAATCTTTATGTAATTGTCTTTTTAACTTTATATCATTACATATTGATAATCCTACTATCTGAATTGTTTGAATTATATCACCATAAGTAAATCTATTATAATTTAAAGTTCCATCACATTTTTCTCTTAATATATGTCTAACCTTTTCTGCAAATGAGTATGGTAATCCTGAAACAAATCTTTCTTTATAAAATGGAGTTTCATCTGTAGTTAAAGTATAAACTTTCGTTAAAAATGTATCTTTATACCACCGAAAATCGGATAATGTTCTGCATCTTAAACTTTGTAATTGTTCTCTAATTTTTTCTTCTATATGACTTAATGTTCCTATGAAATGCCAAATTATATTGGTTAGCAAGGTTCTTACACCATTAAATTGTTCTCTATCATTGTTATCTAATACTGGATTTCTGTTTTCGTCTCTAGATATAGAATTTATGATTTCTAATCTTTGAGTAGTTGATAAAGAATTATTCCACCAGCCATTCATTTGACCAGTAAGTCCCACGGATATTGCGCCTACTATACTAGGTTCTGGATGATTTTGAATTTTGCATGCTGTTGCATAAGTTAACATTTGTTGCATTACTTGTAAAACTCTATATTCTGATAATCCATCGATATTCCATTCATAAATTGCATTTCCATCAAACTTAATTCTTTTTTCACCTTTTTCTTCTAATATCATGTCTACAGGAGATGGTCTAGAATAATAAGGTTTAGTATTCCATTTATTATAAATTTTATGTTTTGTAGGATAATGGATTTTATTTATATCTAAATCTGATGACATTTCAATGCTGGATTCTGTCATTTTTATTGGGCTAATTTCTAATGAATTTTCTGATAAACTATCAGATGTTATTGATTCTCTTCTAAAATATTTATTTCAGGCATCTTTTCTTTCGTATCTTTTTGATTTATTTGTAACGTACTAATTTTTTATGCTATTGTTTGTAATAATTCTTCTGAGTAATTTGGCTTTATGATAGGTAAATTTCTTAAATTATCTTTCATCATAGGCTTTTTTAGTATTAATTCATTTTCTACCTTTGTATTTTTAGAATTTTCAGTATTTTTATTAGTAGAGGGAATACTATGAGAAATGTTTGATAAAGAAGATAAATATATATTAGTATAATTATTTTGTTCAATTATATGATTTAAATCTTTTCTTGATATAGGTCTTTCTTCTTCAAAAGTAGTTTTTAATGTTACTGCCTTAATGTTTTCATTGATTTTGATAGACGTTAATGGAGGATGAGTCTAAATGTATTTTTCACCTTTTGTTCCTTCCCATACGGTATTTATCTTATGTATTATTTTTGGACAGGATAATGTTAAATAATAAAAAAACTGAATGTTTTGTTTATTATTTTTAATATAGGTTGCGACGGCCCCAAATTCCACAACCCTAGAATCGGGCGCCGCCCGGCCTGGACCCGCGCGAACCCCCGAGCCAATCCCGCCGAGTCGCGCGGGGCCAGTGAGCCTATCCTTACCATTCAATCATTTGTTAATCATTTGAAAATGAAGTCAATTAATTAGCGAGTTATCAAAGTAATAAGCGGAAACAATTAATCTCAACTAATTAACCAACTTCGAAAGCTCTAAGTTAGGATAAAAACCTAGGGTGTGGGAACCTCGTATACCATATATATACCATGTAAAGCAAGGAGAGAATCATCGAAGTCATAATATCCAAAAAGATCTCTCAACCCATTACCCCATGTACAAAAAAATAATATAAGTAGCTAATACAACAAAAAATCACCTATGTCAGCAGAGGAGGGCCGCTCAAAGTATGTCGCCTAACTGCACAGCCTTTCCTTTGCTAGACTGCGGATCTGTACTCAGTCAAACACAAGAATGACGAGCCCAGGTAAGTAACGCCAAGCAGGAACAACAATAAATACAGTATTTCGAATTAAATAAATGAACAGTCAATTCATGCCGATAGAAAGAAAAGGACAGGGAGCGCATGAATATATAAAAACTGTGAATAAATACATAAGCAATCGAAATTGAGTGTCCCGGAATACAAGGGAAAGGCACAAGTGGTCCCAACCAATTAAAGTCGTTAAGCCGAGGACAAAATCTCCTCAAAGGCTAGGAGTCGAGGACAGAATCTCCTCTAAGACCACTACGCGAGTGCAGAGTCCCCAGCAATCTGGTGGAGAACTCTCACCCCGTACATGTCATTACAAGTAATCACGTATCCCTAGCCGTAAACTCCGGTATAATACACCGCGAGCCCGGAATTCTGCAAGGATTACGCTTGACACACTTGCCTTAGGACAACTCAAAAGGAATGGAATGACAAGATAGTATCGAAACAATATCAATAATTAATTAAAAGCTCAAGAAATACTGTAGTGTTCCTCACTGGTTTACTTACCTCGATCCAAGCTAATTCACGTTAACACGGACTCTGACACGCCCCTTACAGTCCCCGTGTGTACAATAATCCTGATAATGCAATTTATATCAATTTCCTTAATTTCCTATGATTTTTCCAAATTTCTAGCTATTTTTGACAAATTTCACGTTTTCCAAGGTAAAAATCCCGACATAATGTCTCGCAAAAATTTCGAATATTTCATTTTTCTTAGAAATTCTCAAATTTCACTTTATTTGATGAAAATATAATTTTCCAAAATTTTTCCTGAATTTTTTTCCTATTTTTCTGGAATTTATTTCAATTAAAATCAATTTTAATATATTTAATCAAAAAAATAATTTTTATTAATATAATATATGGGTGGGTCGCAGGTCGGGTCTGACCCGACCCGGCTGGGTCGGGTCAAGACCGGCTTGACTGGGTTTGACCGGGTCTAACCCAAACCGGGTCGGGTCACCTTGACCCGGCCCGGTTTCTCTTCTTCTTCGTTGCTTTGTTTGCTGGAAAATCCAGCAAACACAGCAGCGTCATTTTTTTTTTTATTTTTTATTTTTTATTTTTTATTTTTATTTTTTTCTAACAACATTAACAACAATACAACAACAATCAACAACCACATCACCCCCATTTAAATCCACCATCCTCTCAACAACAAAATCTCGAAAACCACCACAACGACAACACCCACAATGAAATCAATAACTTCTTACCTGGATCTCGCATCGACGTCGCGTCCACGCTCTTCGCGAACTGCCGCCTTCCTCTCCTTGATTCCTCCTTCTCTTGGTCGATTTCTCTGTTTCTCCCAAATTTTTTTGCTCAAAATCGATAATGATGATTGTGGTGACGGTGGTCTGATGAAAAATTGGGTATTTTGGTCAAATGACCAAAATACCCCTCACCCTTATCCATACCCTTTACAACTTTATTCCCCTTTTGGTCTTTTCACAATTTCCTCTACCAACTTTAATGACTCCAATAGGTGACTCTTGGTTGACTTTTGGTCTTTTGATCTTATCCATTTCAAACAACACTCAAAGTTTCCCTCAGGTATTCTCGCACCCGACTCATAATACTAACTTTGTTCGTCGCGTCACCACAGACGTACCGACGTAACAAACGGACTTTAAAACCTTTTAATTATTATTTATTTAATATTTTTGTCAGTGTTTCTAATTAAATTTGTTCCCCGGACTACCAACGCTCGTACACGCCTTTACCCGTTTAAAAACTTAAAATTGCACAAATGAAATATAATATAATACAACCATCATACAAAACTAACATACCTCGGAGTCGACGTCCGAGAATTGATGACTGTACCACGGCGTGGGCCCACATATCACCTATATTGACACGTGGCACGAGTTACATTTTTAGGGTCGTTACATAGGTAAAATATTTTTCTCTGAATATAACTTCAATCATAGATTACTCTTACCATTCAGTCTATAATCTTGATTTTTGGAGAAAGTTCAATGAGTATATATTTATTTGGGATCTATGGTTGGTAAATTCCAATTTTGCAGTGATTGTTCAATATCTACGTATGATATTTCACTTATATTTCTTAAATCTAATTTTGATTTCATTTTTTCTGGCTTTATGATTGATTGATGATCAGATTTTGATGTGAAATACAAACGTAGCTATATATTCTCGAAAAAAAATTCTTCCCAAGTTAGCAGGTTTAGTTTTTCTCAAAAGTTGTCGGCTAATTAAGCCATTTTGCCCCTCTTAAGACCCTTCATTAGGTAAACATTTTCACTGATATGAGCAATATCAATAGAAAACATCCATGAATTGCCATTACAAAAATGCTTGCCAACATAAACTTCACTGACAAGAATGAATCTTGAATATTAAAATAGTAGGACAGATTTGCAGGACATCACCAGATCAAAAAAAAATCAATTTAAATCACTTGATTGTTTTTGACATTAAATATATATTAGACAACTTGATTGATGTGTATGTTGAGGCAAAGCTAATAGTAATCGTTGACATGATGGATTAGCACATGATGTGTGGGTTAGGCGAATGGTGCTTTGCAATGTTAAGATTCCAACAAGTATTAATTCGATACTCAAACCATCCGAATCGATACAAACAAACTGAAAAGGAGACGCAACAAAAACAAAAATTCTTGAATTTCATCTGTACAACTGATAACCTAAACCTAATACCAAATCTCAAATCATTCATTCTCTTGTCTACATAACAGAAATCAAACAAAGAGAGAGACAGAACCAAAGCCTGATCGAAAATCTCAGCACATTCCCGATTCCTCCACTTACCGCGATCAACCGAACCTCCAAATCACGAACCGATTCTTCACAACATACAGTTGAATCGATCAATTAATGCTTCAAAACAACAACAACAACAACACAACACAAAACAATGGTAGCAAAGATCGATGGTTGAAGGAATTGATGAGATTGAAAGGATTCCATACATTAGAATGGAGATCTGACTAACATTGAAGACGACGAAACCACCTGATGTGAATCGCCACAAATCGAACGCCGAAATGTCGAAGCCAAAAGCGATCTTGTGAGGTTGCGCGAGCGAGATTTCAATCGGCAGTGAGAGATCTAGAGCGAGATCATGAACCCTAAATCAAAGAAATGCAGAGAGTCGTGAGAGAGGGTCGGGAGAGAGAGAGAGGTCGTGAGCGTGAGCACAGAGAGGAGAGCGGTCGACAAAGAGAGGAGAGCGTGAGACAGAGAGAGGTCTTGAGAGAGAGGGTCATTTTTTGTGTTTTGTGTTAGACTATAGATAACGGTAGCCGTTATCAAAAACCAAAGATAACAACTACCGTTATCTTTGCTTCTCATTAATAACGGCCCACCCAAACCGTTATCTTTGCTACTGTTATTAACGTTTAAATATGTTGTAGTGATTGCTTCTGTAGCAAGGATTTTTGGAGAACAAACTTGAAGAATTTTAGTCATACAAAGTGCATTCATACAACTACATTTGCTCTCTGATCCCAGGAAGCCCTGGTTTCCAAGCCCAATACACTGCAGGTCAGCCTACACCCCTCAAAATTTCTTCAATTACTTTTCGACATTTTGGTCATCGAGTCGAGTTTTTGCTCATATGAAGATTACACATTTCGTTTCGCAGGGGGCTTCTTTACAAAGCAAGTGAAAGCAATCTCCAGTATTAGACATCTCTCTCAATGTAAGGACTGCATGTTTTTTATATGAGAAATTCACACCATAATGGTGTAATTTTGATCGATGATTGCAAATTGAATATGATACCGATTGTTTCTATTTGCAGGACCGAGAGATCGATGGGCTGAACGAGCAGTTGGAGGAGGATGCGAAAGCCCTCGAACATATGCAGCTTCAACTCTTACAAGAACGGAGCAGGTGTTCTGAAGTTGAGAGGGAAAACACAATGCTTCAAAACTAAGTCTCCATGTTGATGAATATGTTGCAGTAGCCCGAGGAGGAGGTGTAGGAAGAAGGCACAAAAGATTCTTGATAGTCGTGAACTCTTATGTTATTTTATTTGTTCATTGCGTTCCACATTATATACCAGTGGTTGAAATTTTTTAATGTTTTATAGAAAGATTCAATTTCTTTTTTAATAATTACTGTTTATTATTATCCTCTTAAAAAAATAACTATTTATTATTATCAATATTTTTTTTGTAAAAGAAGCTATTAATGGTCACTTTCTTAAAAAAAATATAAAGACCTTTAATAACGGTTACCGTTATTAAAGGCTTTAATGATGGTGAATAACCGTTATAAAAGCTCAAAACCCATATCAAATTTTAGCAAAGATGACGGTGAATAACCGTTATTAAAGGTCATGACCTTTTAATGACCTTGCATAACATGATGGAGCCCGTGACGGTCCAAAACCGTCATCAAAGGCTTTTGATAATGGTTTTTGACCGTTATTAAAAGCCTTTACTA
This sequence comes from Stephania japonica, assembly GCA_039657345.1. NCBI lineage: Eukaryota > Viridiplantae > Streptophyta > Magnoliopsida > Ranunculales > Menispermaceae > Stephania > Stephania japonica. The sequence goes on along the minus strand of CM077558.1, from coordinate 9,565,487 downwards.
TTGTAGTGAAGGTGTTGAAAAAAGTATATATGTAACTAGTCAACATTCTGCGCTTCGCAAGCGGGCAAGACCAAGTATTAAACATTGAAACCACACCCAAGAGGAGGGTGAATTGGGTGTGTCGAGAGGTTATTGCCTTTTTAAAACTTTTTATGCACAAGTAACAACGAATGTCTATGCTATGCAAGAGAATGAGGTAGAAGAGATGGAAAGCGACACACGATTTAGAGTGGTTCGATCAAATGATCTACATCCACTACCTAACCTCCCCGGTTAGGATTTTTAACCCCTCACTTATATTCCAAATAAGTGTTACAACCTAAGCATACAAGCTTAGAATGCCTAATTACTCTTAGGACTTCCTATCTAGCCGCTACTAGAAATTATGCCTAGCCTCAACTAGGTCTTTCCCTTTGACTTAGATTCCACTAAGTCTTACAATCATACACTTATAATAATTTGCTGAAAAGAAATGAGATACACTTTACAATATAAAGTGATATCAAATTCAAACACTAGCAAGCCTCCTAGAGCCTAACAACTCTAATGCATGCAAGTATGAGAATGGGTGGAAAATGCAAAGTGTGTCACTGATTTTGTTGCAAATTCCAAAATATGAAATCGTTTTAAAATCCAATGTATTTGTGCAAAACCAATTTCAAAACAAAGAACAATAGTTTAACAAAAATCAAGTTTAAGTGCAAAACTTTTGTTCAAATCAATCTTAGGGTTTGATAAAATAAATTTAAGTACAAAACCCAAGATAATGGTGTTAAAACACACAACAAACTGATCTTGATTCAAAACACACAAAACTATGTAGATTAAGCTCAAGAAAAGGAATCTAGAACAAGGACTTGCTTACAACCAAGAAGATGACAAAAGAGACCAGCTTTGAGGAGATTTTTGTACTCTTTGAATGCTTCAAAGTGCTGAATTTTTGTGCTTGTGGACGGCCTCAAGAATCTCCTTTTGTCTCCTTCACAAAAATCAAAGTGTTTCTTTTTGAATCTTTTGAGCTTTTGAGTGTGTTTGTTCCTTGTTGTGAGAAAACCATGTTCTTGGTGATTTTATAGGGTTAGGTATCCCATCTTGACTGTTTGTGACCGTTGTAGGGATCCAAGGGTCCAAAATCCATCAAAAATTCAAATTAACGTTCGTTTTCCAGCTTTTTAAAAAAGCTGTCAGGAGGGCAATTAGCGCGCTAATACTGAGACCTAGCGCGCTAACTCTGCACTTAGCGCGCTAATGGCGGTATTAGCGCGCTAACTGCAGGGAGCTCAAAATAATTATTTTATCCCTTTGTGTTAGCGACCCTTAAACACGTCCGGGACCTAACCAACCCTAATATAACATGTTATACACGTTTATTATGGGTCATTAAGCCTAATTGGATGGTCCGGATATTTTTACAAACCCCGAAAACGGAAAATCACGATTTCATAACATGCGAGGGGCTTTTCTGCAAACTTGCAGTTTTTCTTTTCAAAAACCTTTTAAAAACAAGTTTTTCAGTCTTGAAAACTTCAACAATGATCTCCAAAATGCAAATGATCATTAACACATAATCTCACATTGTTTTAAACTCGTGGACCTAGTTATGTGTTAAATTTCATTTTGAAATTCCAAGTTACTTCATGACTTTTGAAAATTGGTTTTAAGACTTGATATGCATGAACTAATGCATTTGGCTTGCGTGAAAGAATTTGATACCTTACATTTAAATTACAAATTGCAATGTGGTCTTCCATCTTCATTCCTTCACGAATGCCGGGTTTTGAACTTGTATGGCTTGAATACCCGTGATGTGTTGTTTTGCATCCTTTAACAAAAATTGAAATACACTTGATATTAATTAGTACATTATCACCTTGTTTGTTTCCATCAAAATCCCGGTCGGAGTTAGAGTGACTAACCACTTAGTCCAACAAACATATTATTATATAAGAATGTAAACAAAAAACTTATTAAGTAATCTTAGATGGATTCGGAATCAAAATTATTATAAATTCAATTTCATTGTAGAAAAAAAAGGAGGGTACGTAGTTGCAACCCGGTCAAAATATAATTTATTTTTATAGGAAAATGATAATTTAACACACTTTGGGCACACACTTTGTTTTTTAGCCTATTTATGATATTTTGTTAGATGTGGGGGTCTATGTCTAGGAAGACAAGAAAGAACTATAAATAGGTTAAAAGACAAAGTGTGCACCCAAATTATGTTAGATTATCATTTTCCTATTTTATATACCTACTAAACCAATGTTTAGAGAAATCTGATTTTTTTTACCGAATTAGTTATAGTCACAATTATTTTTTTAGTAAAATAATAGCTATTTATTTTTCGATTTTTTTCCTAAAATAGTTACTATACATTTTTTAACATTTTTCAAAGAAATAGTCGCTATAACTTTTCTAAGGATGTAAACCACAGGTAGGGTTCTCGTTTTGGTGAGGTCCGAAAAAAGGCAACAGGCAAAGGATGAAGAGTTGGAATAGGGTTTGTATGCGGAAAGAGTTAGGTGGGGTGGGCTTTAAAGTCTGGCATAACCATATCTTAGCTCAGCTATGTTCGCCAAGCAAGGGTGGAGGATGCTAAAGAATTAATTCAGAGGCGTTGGTCTCAAGAATTCTCAAAGCAAAATACTTTCCAAGGGAAGACTTTATGCATGCTAAGTTGAGACATAATCCCAGTGTACACATGGAGAGGCATTTTCATGGCCAGATTTGTGTTGGAATGAGGTTGTAGATGGCGAGTGGGAGATGGCAGTACTGAATTTCAAAGACGCTAGAGTGAGTGAGTGAATTTGATAAAAACATAGTGCTTTTTCTTTATTTAGAAGGGAGAAAAAGAGATCACAATATCTTTTTCTATTAACTCTTAAACAAGTTTTCTTCTCTCTTGATTTTACAATTGAGATACAACTCTATTTATAGCCATAGACATGACTCTTAGAATTCATACAGTAATTAAAAATAATAAATTCTGACCCTTGGTTACTTAAACAACCATAACTATTTATGGAAAACTCTAAAAAATAGACTCTTCATTTGCCAAAAATGATCTAGAATTGTCCTTTCAAATTCATTCATTAATCAGCCTCAAAATTTGTTCATTGTACAGTCACGAATTTAATGGCACATTAAGTATATTCATCAACAGAATTGATGTTACCAAGTGGCCGAACTTGGGACCAAGAGCTAATTAATACAAGAGCCATTTAATGAGAGGGATGTGCAGCTGATAAAGAATGTTCAATTGAGCGACTCTGGGTGTTAGTGTTAAATCGAGTTACAATACTGCAATGGAGAGGGAAACTACATTGGAACATCAGGGTTGTCCGCAAGAAGACTCCTAACATTGTTGAACTGGGGATAATACTTAATGAATGCAGAACTCTGCTAGGCACGCATACTTCTCGGAAATTACTACACATGCGCCGACAAGTGAATGAAATTGCACATAAATTTGCAAGACTTTCGCAGCGTCATGTTATTCCCAAGCTGTGGGAAGAAGCTCCAATTGGCATATGCAATTTACTTCTAAATAATGTAATTGGAGTTTCAAACAATGGAAATTTACCATTTCATCAAAAAAAAAAAAAAAAATCTCCAAAAACTATCTCAACTAACCACAAAGCAACATAAATATACTCAATAAACTCTTCCTCACTCTCTCTGTTCAGTAACACTCTTCTCTCAATCTCATCAGAGTGCATGATCAATGAACAAGACTTTCAAGAACATTGGCAAATGAGAAGCCGAAAGCTTCCATTACTTTCTTACTTCGAACTAAACTTATCTCGATTCCACCTTCGTCTTTTTGGCTATCCGCAAAGAACAATACTCCGCTAGTCACTATCGACAAGTAATCAACCTTCCAAGGCCTTCCCCAACCAAAATCCAACTTGTAGAATGCAAATTGCGTCGATCCGGCAATAACCCTGAATTTTTCCGGTCCCCCCGACATCAACCTTGCAGCCCTGCGCTTCAAGCTAATCTCTATAGTCTCACCCGACCCTTTGATCTCACTCCTTATCTTCCTCACTGCAGCAACAATCCCCCCTTCTACAAGTATCTCATTTTTCTTTGCAGTCACTCTAAGACTAACTGCACAATTGCCAAAGTAATTTGAAGGCAAAGGAGGGTTTGATCTGGACCTGTAATCCACAGAAAATATAATTGTTGTGGTTTCATCATGACTATCATTACTAGCTTTTAATTCCATGTCTGCTTTGGTCAAGCAAATCCATGTATAAGCACAAGCTACCTCAAACCTTGTAGGGTTTAGCAACAAGGATGTGGTTTCATTGCCAGAACTAATCATCTTGTTTTGAGTATCCGAAATCACTTGCTTGAGCTTAGAAATATCATCTAGACTAAGCTCAAACGTCGTAAAAACTGCGTCTTCTAATGTTTCTGCCCTTTTGGCTAAGGATAACCAATTGTTCATGTCATGCTCAGACATGGACTTGGACCTTATGAATTTCACCAATTCTTCAATGAAGTGCTCTTCCATCCCACTCGGCCCCTTCACTAAAGCCCTATCATAGGACGGAAACGGGCCTTCGTATCCATCGATTCCCGAGCGACATATCGACGCCCATGTGCTTACAAACAGCGCAGCCGACCGGCCATCCATGACTGCATGGTTGGTGACAATGGCCATGGTGAAACCAGAGTTGGGGAAGAGAGTGATCTGAACTGCTTTAGATGGGACCTGTTTGGTGGAAGAGGACATTGGAGGGACAAGAAGCTTCAACTCTTCAGGGTCTCTAGCCTTATAGCTAGACAAGTGGTTGAAGTTCAAGCTAGACTCAGCTATTGTGACTGGTACATAGTCTCCATTGGTGTATCTTACGAGGGGCTTATCAGATCCTGGAGACCATTCAAGATTTCCTGCCAAGGGAGGGTAGTGTTGGAGAGTTAGAGAGAGGGAGTGGTTGATTTTAGGGAGGAGAGTGTCCATGAAGTCATTGGTTTGGATGGACAAGCTGAAGAAGAGTAGGAGCTCTGATGGTGGTCTAAGTAAGAAAGAAAGATCAATGTATGAGAGAGGAAGAATGGTATCAGGGGCTGAGTTGGGTGGTGGAGAGACATGGCAGATCTGCAACACTTTAAGGCTACTATGTGATGGTGGTGGTTCCATGAGATTAATGAAAAATGAAGAAATTCAAGAGGCCTGGCTGGCTTCAACAAGGTTAAGGTGAATATTTGTAGGAGAATGCTAGTGTGCCCAAGCACAGGCCGAGGCACGCACTCATCATCCGCCCCGCCAAACAACTCGAGATGCAAGGGTGTTTGGACGACCAGGATGAGTGAGTGCATTGTCCGATTACGTGATGCTGGTGGGGCACACTAGCATTTTTCATATTCCTTTATATATACTCTAGAGGACTGGAATAACACCACGTGTGGATATACATTCCGAGGACTATAATAAAACCTCAAACATGCACAGTATAAGTCACAATGCCAAGGCTTCAAAAAAAAAAAAAAAAATCACAATGCTAGAATCACGACCAAGTCATACCTCCAAGTCACATCAATCCATCTATATTGTCTCAACCCACGTGTTAGCATCAAAATTCGTGTATCCCCGCATCTCAAGGCATGATTGGACGACTCTTTACCCGATGTTGACTTTGGATGTAACTTGGTGTTGTCATTCTAGCTGTACAAAAAAAGGTAGTACATACATTTTATAATGTGGACATAAAATCATCTTTTATTATCTGAGCACGAGTACTATATATTGAAAGGCAAATATTAATTCTTCAACAGCTTTCTCCATTTCGAACATTCATAAGCATAAAAAGTTGTAGTTATATTTTTCTAGCAATCTAACTAAAAAATGAATGTTGCCTATCATATAGGAAAGCTAATAGGTATTAGATATGGATATTTTGTGTACAGCTCACTGTCCACCGATTCTGTCTCTTTCTCTCTCTCTCTCTCTCTCTCAACACTTCCACCTACAGAGCGAGAGCGAGGATGTTACCAAAGCATTAAAGTCTACAACAATAATACAAAAGAAAACAAAAGGACTTTGAATTTAGCTGAATTCGTTGAGATGGGCCAAACGTTTTAAATTTTGTATGGGACGTCTCTGAAGCGACGGGCAAACATATGCTAGGGTGACGCGCGCGAATCTGTGGATCTCCTTCATATTGTTCTCAACTTAATCACCTTTCAACTTTTGGATCTCCTTCATATTGTCCTCAACTTAATCACCTTTCAACTTTCGGTACTATTAGAGGGCGTGTGCGAACCCATGGATCTCCTCCGTTAGCACTGATATTGTCCTCAACTTAACTACCTTTCAACTTTAGGTGTGGGGTTTTATCTCAAAAGGCCTCGGTACTATTACAGGGGAGACAATTACTAATATATTTCATTTAGAAGTTTTACTTTCCAATGTGAGACTATTAGAGTATATCCAATGATACCGTGAATTGGGATGGAAATAGATCCACCTATGATGCAATCCACATCTAACCCAAAAAGTGTTCTCCAATGGGACAATTGTAACGGCCCGAAAATTTGGTTATTTATGAATGATGATGTGTAATATGTATTTATACTCGTATTTGAGTGACCGGACTGTGAAGTCGGTGAACGAGTGGGAAAAATGGACGTGCGGGATTCGACAACTGGGTTACGAGTACATGGAAGACTAAAAACATAATTAAAAGAATTATTTAACAATTTTATAGTTTATTTGTGTGAGACAAAGGTAAAAGTGTGCATGTGACGGGGAAATACGGGTAGAGGAGGCAAGATGGGGCGGGGAACCTTTGGGTTCAACTTTGAGATGTGTGGGTTGGTAAGAATATGGGTGGATACAACTAGGACACACACACCCCACTTATTAAACTATTCCTACCATACCCATTTAAATTTCAAACACCCCACCCACTCCCATCACTCACCACCCACCCCTATCACACACGTCACCTCACCTCATACTCTCCCATCTCATTTAAACACACTCACGTCACTCTCATCTCCTCACTCTCTCATTTCACTCATCTCTCTCTCACCCTCGGTTTCTTCCTCTCCTCTCGGTTGTGATAGTGCACCGCCACCCTTGCCGCTGTGAAGGGATGCCATGACCAGGGATTGACCGGAGGTGACCTCAGTGGTCACCGGAGTCGAGTTTCTTTCTCACACTCCTGGGTTCTCCCTCTCTTACGGCTGCTCACTCGAACTCTCTCCCTCGGCCATGTATGTCTCCTCTCTTCACGGTGGTGGTTGTCCACGACGTTGCCGGACCGGGATGGTGGCCATGACTGTCGGAGATGGTCTTTTGTGGTCACCGGAGTCGAAGTCGTTCCCTCTCTCCCTTCTTTCTCTCAGTTTTCCACTCTCTCTGTTTTTATTTTCTTTTTTTGTTGTTGAAACCGTGATATGTGTGTGTATGTGTTGTGTCGCCGTTGGTTGGTCGTTACCGGAGGTGTTGCTGCCGGTTGGGGTGGTTCCTCAGCGTTCGCCGGAGTCACTCCATCCTTGATGTGGTTTTCGGTTCATGTTTATAGGATTGTGGTGTGTGTATTTCCATTATTTCATGTGTTGTTAATATTTCGGCCCCTCGCTGGAAAAACACCCTTACTGGTGGTGCCACCATCGGACCACGATGACTGAAACGCTGTTAGGGACCCCACCAATCTCCTACGTAGGTCCCACAGTCTTCGGAGTGGTCAAAACAGCCCTATTCAGCATTAAAAAGTCGTCATTTCATGTGAATAGGTGTTGTAAAGCCTCGCTGGAAATCGCCACTCTTGGTGGTGCTACCGGCTAGACCACCACTAGTGGAGGTTGTCAAGAGTCTCACTTAACATGGGTTGAAGTCTCGAAATCCTTGGTTATGTCCAAAACAGTGTTGTTAATATGTTTTGTCGTAGTTTCATGTGTTGTCGACGTCGAGTCCATATTTGCATGTGTTGACGTAATTCCGAACTGGTGGAGGGTTTTATTCGGCCTTCCCATGCCATGATAACCCTTCCCCGACGTCGGACAACACCAGCGAGGTTTCATGTTTGTTTGTACATGTCAGTTCAGTTTTCACGAGGAATTATGGTTGAGTGTTGGTTTGTATTGAAACATCACGTGGCGATGAATGGTTATGACGTCGTAGTCATGTCGCCGGTCCTCGAGACCATGACATGACCCACATACGACTGAGCCGAGCCTATGATTCGCGACGAGGCTTATACATATTGTATTTTCAAAACCCGAGAGAGAAAGTATTCGTTTTTCGATTAAATTGTCGTGTTGTTTGAGTCATTTAAATCATTGGGGATAATGATAAGTTTAAACATAGGTTTAGTGAATGACTTGACCTATTAATATGAGTTCTCGACCTTGTCAGGTAGCGGGAAACTCGGGGATACGCGTTAAGAGTCGCGGGAGCGTTATACGCGGGTTACGATAGTTCAGGTAAGTACACTTGCCTTAAAAAAGCATTTGTACGTTAGTAAGCCAGCTAAGAAAATACCATGTGATTCATTTTCATTCCGTTGTGTTTGTTATTATCTACTTGTTGGCATTCCATTCCATATTCCTTGTATGTATGTTTTTGGCATAAGTGTGTCTCGAAAGTACATGCGGCCTGCACTAGAAGGGATAAAACGCGGGCACTCGTGCGCACGAGTGTTTGACCACCCCTAGTGATTGTGTGATACTATGTACTGGATTGTTGTGGATTTCGATGTTGCGACATCGCTGTTGTGGAATTGTTATGGAACTTAGACCACTTATTGCCTCTCTTGACTCATAGAACACGCATGTTTCGATTGCTATGTGTCTATCATGCATTCTTGTTTATTTAAATTCCTGTCTTTCAGTACCCGCATGATATTTAGACTGCCTTATTTGTTATTTCATGAATTACTGTTATATTCTTCTGGCTTTACTTTCAATTTTTTCAGTTACTCACCGTCTAGTTTGTGACGGTGGGTGCAAATAAGGCGGAGTGCAGTAGGGGCAAGGGATCTTGCCTAGGAGACCTTTTGTGAGCGTTGGACTTGAGGTATCGAGTTGTAGGCTTATGTTCATTTCTGTTTGTATGATGTTTTACATATATATATATAATTGTTTTAGAATTGGGAATATGATTTTGAGGTGGATTCCATCAATCCATTTCGTTGACTTAGAATTGAACATATTGAGGTTTTTCACATTTATATAGATTTCTAATTTCCCTTTGATTGAGTTATTTCCCAATTCTTGAGAAGTATGTAAATTACTTCTGCTGTGTTATAATTGCAATAACTCTTTCATAAATCTTGAAATTTTTGATGATTTGAGGCTGACTAGGCTCGTCAGGTTCGCTGAGAACCGACTCGAGACCTGCACGGGTCTAAGCCGGGCGTACCCAAATGCATTGAGAATTTGGGGCCGTCACAATAATAAATTGTGGATGTCTATCCTATGTGGCAAGGAATCAAAGTAGATGGTGTCTAACACAATGTCTACTTCTAGACATTGTGATCTATTGCCACATCATCAATTGTTTGTTACATAAAGTCAAAAAGTCACAATCTATGGCCTAAATTCACATTACCATTGAAGATCATTTTCAAATTTGAATGTCCATCTAATGCCACATAGGATAAACATCCTCCCCACATCCATGACAAGGAACCTATCCATGGTCTATACCCACATTATCATTGGAGATGCTCTTATTTCGGTCCACACAGCTCAACATGGTTGAAGGCATGCTCATTTATGGAATTTCTTAATCAACCTGGGGGATTCCAAATACAGAACCACCCTGCATCGACATAAGCAACAATTACTTGAGGCATCTCTCAGAACTGACAATATTATCAAACAAACTAGTTACCAAGAAGCTTTAAACTCAATGGAGAATTCAATAAAAAAAGGAAAAAATAATTTTAGGCATTAAAAAAATAACCAACAATAAAGCCAAAAAAAATCTTATGTTGAATAACTTAAAGGAAATTTGAGTTAAATTTAACTTCCCAATTCAAGAAGATAATAAAACTAAGGTATCAATCAACCAAAGATTAAAAAGGAAACAGAAAAAAGATATAAAGAGAACGACGGAACAAATATAACAACCAGAAATTTAATCAGAAAGGTCGACACTTCAACCTTGTTGGGAAACACTCCTCTATGCCAAACTGGTATCTCAACTATTTTGCCTTCACTTTGTTCATGGTATAAGGTGTTATGCATTCCATAGAGAGAAAATAAGAACCGATGCACCGTTGAATGCCCACAAGCCCTTAATGCAATCGTCTTGAGCGTACCCAGTGGCTTAAACAATCTTGATGCAACAAGAATTGAACCATGAACCGTGCGCCTAACCCACACAATCCCAAGCTCGCCCTTACCACTGGGCCAACCCGTCCAATTTATCAGGTGCATTGAATTGAAATCATCATACATCCGAAAAACATAATCAAGGAAATCAATTACATGTTCCACACAAAATCGCTTAAATCCCAAACAGAACCATTCAAATTAACAAAAACCTAAAGACGTGTTAAAGAGACCAATCAAGAAACGACCGATGACCTCTACGGCTCTACGCATGATTCCGTTTTAGATTATGGTCTCCATAATTTCTAGGTCATACATTATTATTATTGTTGCAACTCATTAGTTCACTCCGTCGATCAGATTCCGCCTTGGCTCTTACATTTTCTGTAGTTTCAACAGTTATCAAAATCTGGAAAACCTAATTCCATCAGAAGTAACATCAAAATTGAGTATCTTTACGAAATTGTAAATGCATTTGAAGAATTCGACGGGAGCGAACGTTCTCGTTGGGATCGTTGATCGATCACAGTGTCTTCTTCCTCCACTGAAATGCCATGATCGATCGATTTCCATAGACTGCAAAAATTGTACTGAATTGTCATCAACAACTAAGAGAGCGAAGAGACAAACCCTAGTTGAGATTACAACTTTACAACCCTAGCTCTGAACATGGTTTGAAAAATTGACTGTTGAGGAGGCGAAGCGAAACCTAACTACAAACGAATATATTTCAAAATTCATCTAAAAAATCGGCAAAATTCCAAAAACTTCGACAACTTGGACGAAATTACTTCAAATAGTAGTGATGAGAATTGTCAAGTTTCATTTGTTATAGGGAAGTTTGTCGAATTTTTATCGAAGTCATCCAATTCAAAATGTTTTTCTTCTTCTTCTTCTTTCTTCTTCTTCTAAGTAAAAGAGATTCAAGGCTCTTGAAGAAAGAAGAAGACGAGGAGTTGGGAGGAATAGATGATTTGTTAAGGGTATTGTTGAAATTTTGAACTCTATCATAGTTGTTGTCACGGGGTCACTGATGAGAGGGTTTACCCTAAGGAAATTTTTCTCACTCAATACCACTCTGTGGTGCCTAATGACCACCTTAGTACAACACACCAATAACTTTCACACTAACAAGTAACAATAAGCACAAAGGGAAGCTTTATTGATTTTTGATTGATGGATTACAACTCTACCGCCTTATGCTTCCCCAATCATTAGGGGTTGGCTTTATAGAAAATAACATGAAGTGGTTACATAACCGAATGGACATATGTCCTAGTTTACAAGCATCAAAGACTAAGTAAACCACACCACACTCCCATGTAGTCAAGCAGTTGCCTAACTGCTTGCCTCCTTTGCTGCTACCTGGCTTCGTAACTGCCATGACCACCTGGTCAATAGGCACATCTTCAATGTGCTAGGGACTTGCTTGGGCGTACCTTGGTCATGCTCTGAGCCATGACCAAGGTAGTTGCTTAACCGCCCAGGAACTGTAATGCTTAACTTGGTCCATCCAAGCCTAGGAACGCTCATTGATCTTAGGGTCGTGCTTAGTCGTGCTTAGCTGAGCCTAGACAACCTTGGGTGCGTGCCGGAGCCTGACTACGTCTGAATCCTGCTGCTCGGAGGTTGTTGCATGTTGGTCTTTGGGCAAGGCCTTGGCATGCACGCCCAAGGCCTTCTCTAGGGTCACCTTTGCCTTCTTGCCCATACCACCCCTAGAAGAGGTCCCTTCCCTATAGTAGATGTTAAGCCATTTTTGGCCCTCCAATAGAGAACATCCAAAAGTGAGACCAATCATACTTTGACCCGGTCAACGCCAGAGTCAAGGAAAGTCAACTGTGCTCCTACTAAGGTCTTGCCTTGCCCGTGCCAAGGCATGACCTTGCTTGTGCCAAGGCATGACCTTGCTCGTGCCAAGGTATGTGCCAAGCTTTCGTTAAGGTACACATAAGTCGCTTCCATGCTGTGACGACCCTAAATCTCTCGGGGTCGCCCCGTGACCCACGCTTTCCGCCCGTAAGCCAGCAGCGCCTGTCATATCACAGAACACGTCATCACTGCTGCCACATCCGCAGCTCTGTGAAATGACGCTACGTGTAACTAATCTTACTATATTAAGTTGTCTTACACATCTAGCGGGTTAGTTGATAATTACAATAACATCATTAGCGGAAGCATTTAATTTGTATTTTATGAGAATTTATTTAACCTAAATAATGGAAAACCCGAAAATAAACACCATGTATATAACTGAGACGAAGTAAATAGTAACCCCATATACATGTGATAAAGTTCTAAAGTTCCCAAAACCCAGCAAAATAACATATACATACATAATATTAAAACACGAGCTATCAGCAGCAACGAGATAATCGTCTAGTACCTCCTTTCTCTTGCTCTTGCTCGTATCAGGATCTGCGCTCAGTTACCCAATACATACAACAACGAGCCCAGATAGTAAATTTCAAAGAGAAGTCTACATGTTAATCATAAAAATATCGATAACCTGCGAGTCATGTGAATATGACCCTGACAATAAGAATCATATTCCTATGGCTGGCAGTAAACAATCCATTACAACATTACATTATTACACATCAACTGTAAATGTAAACATCCAAAATCCAACGAATAATCAACTAAATGGCTCGAACGTAAACTCAACGGGTAAATAAATCATCACTCGTTTAATCACAATAAAACCTTGATTCGCCGGTCATAATAGCAAAACAGAGTTCTCAGCACAAACCAGTGCTTAATCACAAGCTTACAATGACCTACAACTCAACTCGGTAATCGGGCGTACTCCTTTCTAAGATTTTTAGTTCTAAGAGTACCCTTAATCGCTCGAGACAGTTGTACATACATTTTACTCCTATCTACACGGTTGCCGTCGCAGACTAGCCCATGCTCAAGCGTGTAGTTATAACCAAGATGAAAAACCATGTGTGACCACCAGCAGTTACCGCATACGATAAGATAATTGATAAAACACACGCCATGAATTTAAAGTGTAACTTCCTCAAGGGTTTTACACACCTGTAACCATGCACTCCGACTTCTCGGACCGTCAGTTCGACCCGCCTAGCTCCCCGGTGTCCAAGCTAAGGTTCCCTTAGTCCCTGAAGTCTCGAGACCTATTTCCAGTATGTATTAATTAATTAAATAGGTGGGTTATCAATTAGATTCAATTTCATGTTTGAATTACAATTCAAACGGGTATTAGCGCGCTAGTTAGATCAATTAGCGCACTAATTGATCCTCGGTACTGTTCATTGTCTTCCCCAGCGTAATTAGAGCGCTAGTGTTCATTACCTAATGCGCTAATTACATGCTGCCCAGAAATTCGAAAAACAAATTCTGAGTTTTTTTTTATTCCAACACTCCAATTCCTCATACAAACCATGCACACACTCCACAAACATCAATTTACTATCAAAAACACAAATTAAACAAGATTTCCTCATAAAATCGAACATCACAGTGTGCATGTTTGAAATCCAAAATCCCCAAATTCACCTCAATTTCCCATAAATCCAATTCAAATTGATAAGATTCATCAAAATCTACCTCAAGAACCCCAAATTCAATAAAAATAGTGATGATTTTCTTCAAAAATCCGTTTAAACCTCAACCCATAAAACTACATTTTTATCAAAATTTCACATTTATAACGTAGAGATTTACTTTAGATCGATGTTGTGAGGCTCAGATTCCCTCTCCAAAAATCAAATCGTCCTTTCCACCCTGAATTTCCTCTCACAGAACCTTAAATTTGTTGTTGAGAAAATGATCTTTGCACGCCTCCATCGATCGATCATCTATTTATGTGTTGTTCTAATTAGTTGTGCACACGCATCCCGAGGTTGATCTAACAGCCACTGATCACCCTGTGTCACCCAAATTCAGGACACCTTATCTTGACAACACTTGTCTTAAATCACCCTGTTGTGCATCTCGAGGTTTATCCTCTGCACCCTGATTTTCCTATTCAAACTATAGGATTTAAATTAATCCATCAATTCATTTATTCAACCTTAGGTTAGGCCACCTAATAAATCATATAAAAATCATAGGTGAGTCACACTAGCATTTAGCTCCCTGACAACTCAGGTCCCGTACCCCGACTACTTGGTCCCCGACACGCACTTCGAGATATATACCCGACTCGTAGCCTTGCCCGATATCAACTGACACACATGTGATGTTTATATACTTAATAATAAATTTTCACATCACAATAATAGACATACAACATACACAAATAACACAAAAACCTGGGTACTCATATCCGAGTCTACCCAGCTGTCCACATAATGCCCGAATTACCCGTTAATCCTCGTTATTAACACTAATCCCAATTAAATTAATTTGGGTCGTTACACATGCTCTCCCCATGTCACAGGCTTAAAATGACCTACACCTCAACTCAATAATTCGGCGTACTCCTTTCCAAGCTTTTTAGTTCTAAGAGTACCCTTAATCCCTCGAGACAGTTGTAGATACATTCTACTCCTATCTACACAGTCGTTGTCGCAGACTAGCCCATGCTCAAGCGTGTAGTTATAACCAAGATGAAAAACCATGCGTGACCACCAGCAGTTACCGCATACGATAATATAATTGATAAAGCACACGCCATAAATTTAAAGTGTAACTTCCTCAAGGGTTTTACGCACCTGTAACCACGCACTCCGACTTCCTGGACCCGTCAGTTCGACCCGCCTAGCTCCTCGGTGTCCAAGCTAAGGTTTCCTTAGTCCCTGAAGTCCCGAGACCTATTTCCAGTATGTATTAATTAATTAAATAGGTGAGTTATCAATTAGATTCAATTTCATGTTTGAATTACAATTCAAAGGGGTATTAGCGCGCTAATTGATCCTCGGTATTGTCCATTGTCTTCCCCAGCGTAATTAGAGCGCTAGCGTTCATTACCTAATGCGCTAATTACACGCTGCCCAGAAATTCGAAAAACAAATTCTGAGTTTTTCTTAATTCCAACACTCTAATTCCTCATACAAGCCATGCACACACTCCACAAACATAAATTTACTATCAAAAACACCAATTAAACAAGATTTCCTCATAAAATCGAACATCACAGTGTGCATGTTTGAAATCCAAAATCCCCAAATTCACCTCAATTTCCCATAAATCCAATTCAAATTGATAAGATTCATCAAAATCTACCTCAAGAACCCCAAATTCAATAAAAATAGTGATGATTTTCTTCAAAAATCCGTTTAAACCTCAACCCATAAAACTACATTTTTATCAAAATTTCACATTTATAACGTAGAGATTTACTTTAGATCGATGTTGTGAGGCTCAGATTCCCTCTCCAAAAATCAAATCGTCCTTTCCACCCTGAATTTCCTCTCACAGAACCTTAAATTTGTTGTTGAGAAAATGATCTTTGCACGCCTCCATCGATCGATCATCTATTTATATGTGTTGTTCTAATTGGTTGTGCACACGCAACCCGAGGTTGATCTAACAGCCACTGATCACCTTGTGTCACCCAAATTTAGGACACCTTATCTTGACAACACTTGTCTTAAATCACCCTGTTGTGCATCTCGAGGTTTATCCTCTGCACCCTGATTTTCCTATTCAAACTATAGGATTTAAATTAATCCATCAATTCATTTATTTAACCTTAGGTTAGGCCACCTAATAAATCATATAAAAATCATAGGTGAGTCACACTAGCATTCAGCTCCCCGACAACTCAGGTCCCGTACCCCGACTACTTGGTCCCCGACACGCACTTCGGGATATATACCCGACTCGTAGCCTTGCCCGATATCAACTTACACACATGTGATGTTTATATACTTAATAATAAATTTTCACATCACAATAATAGACATACACCATACACAAATAACACAAAAACCTGGGTACTCATATCCGAGGCTACCCAGCTGTCCACGTAATGCCCGAATTACCCGTTAATCCTCGTGATTAACACTAATCCCGATTAAATTAATTTGGGCCGTTACACATGCTCTCCCTATGTCACTGCTGTGCTCGCACTAGGGAGAACGCCTTGCCAGCGCATGCTCACTTATGTACGCGCGCCTTGCCCGTTAAGGTCTGTGCTGTGCCACACTGTACCCCGCTAAGGTACGTGCTAAGATATGCGCCTTGCCATACTTTGCCCGCTATGGTATGCGCCTTGACACTTTGCTCTCAAATAATTATTTTTGGCTTCTTTGAAGTCCAAGAAAATGATGGATCTAAACATGTTCTTCATGTAAACTCTCTTGGCCATTTTTCTGTTGTAGTGAAATGATAGGGTAAAGGCTTGGATGAGCATGCATATTTTCTTTTATGTTTATCCATCAAAAAATTTTAATTACATGATGGCTTATAATTCATCATTTAATTAATTGCAGAATGCAGATTGAAGAAGGTGGCACTTGAAGACTACTGCAGTTTATGGTCATTTTGGCGAGAGATGACCCGATTTCACATGCCCAAGCCTAACCAAGTAACTCATCAATTCCAATTTTGATTTGATTGTCTTTAGTTGTTCATAACTATCAAAGTATTCATTGTTCCATTAACTGTATTTTCAATGAGCTATATAGATTGATTATAAGTGCAACAACAGAACCTTTGTTCATTGCGATGATTTCATTAATATAACTTGTCTTCTAATCATCCTTTCTTGATCCATGATAAGTTTTGATTCGTTGCAGGTTGCTCTAACTTCGTTTGAGGTCTAGGGATGTAGTATTGTTGTTTCAATACTTGATCTTGTTTTCGATGAGCTAGTCAATGAAAATTCTGTATTCTAGAGTTTGTTAGGATCTCAGTTATGAGTTAACAATTTATCTTGCCAAATCTAATCCTGATTTTTGTTTAAGTTTTTTTTTTCCAACAGGTTCTTGCTCTATTTAATGAATTTTTGTATATATGTTACAAGTATGTCCTTATTAACAGATTTACATGATATGATCATTCTTTCTTGATCTATGGTAAGTTTTGATTCGTTGTAGGTTGCTCTAACATCGTTTGAGGTCTAGGGATGTAGCATTGTCATTTCAATTTCATAATAATATAAAATTTTTCAAATAACCATAATTTTCCTTTACATGATTAGTGTCACCTTTTGGTGTTATCACCTGTAGTTGCAGTTGCAGCTTGATTAGTGGGAATGTCAGCAAGCTTAGTACGTGAATGACATTTTCATTCTAATCACTCGTCCTCAAAAACCTTGAAGCTAAGTAAGTGGCGCAATTCATACACTTAACATATGTTGGCTCTTTGGTTATTCAAATTGAGATGGCTCTTTTCTTTTGGTCGGAGCTGCAGAGTGACTTGATTCAGATGGCAGTGAACTTTAAATACTGGGATGAGTGCCTTGATCCTCAAGACCTGGAAGGTCTGTGGGGAGACCATGAGGTGAGCAAGCAAAGGATAGGCGCGAGGGAGGATAGAGGTTAGAAAGTTCGCCTTTCACGCGATCCT
Source organism: Stephania japonica (assembly GCA_039657345.1). Classification (NCBI taxonomy): domain Eukaryota; kingdom Viridiplantae; phylum Streptophyta; class Magnoliopsida; order Ranunculales; family Menispermaceae; genus Stephania; species Stephania japonica. The sequence goes on along the minus strand of CM077558.1, from coordinate 9,547,709 downwards.
GATGGACAACCTTATCTCACTCAAACTGAACTGAAGGTAAAATAACTAATGAATTGTTGTTTTTATACCACGCATAGGAAGGTGGTTGAATGAGTATATTAATAATTGAGAGTAGGACAGCCTAAAAAAAGAAAGTTTAGACATTCACGATTATTTTTAAAAAAAAACCTGGAATTACACTTTTCTATCTCTAGAACTATAATTCTGAAATGGGTCTCCAACATTATTATCAGAATCAGGACTCCAAAAACTCTGCAGCAGAGAAAAATATGAATCAGTCCTTAATTGATTCACCTGTACTTGTATAAAGTATAAACCTTGCTCTTACATACTCTGCATAAAAGCAAAGAGAAATTAATAAAGAAGTCATGAAAAAAGAACAAACCTTAGAGAATTCAGGCATTAATAATGAATCATTAACGTGATAGGCAATTGAGATAGTTCTCATAGTTATTATTGGCTGAATTTGATGTTAAAACTAGAACCAAGAACATAAAGATGAGAAAGTGAGGTTACAAATTTTGCTGACAATTATATTATTTGCTTTGACTTTGATCACAATTTTTTTGAAGCTTAATTAAGATGAGAATAACGTGAGCATTGCCAACGTGTTGTGGTGAGGGATCTAATGAATTGGGACTTTGTGTATAAGTAGACATTCCTACCCAACTGTTAGAGGACATAATTAAATCACTGTCACATTAAATCTCTTGTTTAAGAAATTTCAACACTTTATGCTGCTCAAATGTGAATGTTAATTTGGAGCATGAGATCATAACAGTTTAACATCATTGGAGTATTAGAGATGCTTACAACTAGCTTCAAATTATACATAAGTATTTATGATGTCTTTATATACTTTTACTTTTGATCAACCATAGGTGGTGGTCAGAATGCTTATTCTTGGATGCTAATGGATGCTTTGCTCAATATTTGAAGAAGTTATCTGGATCAACTCTGCTCTTCACTGTCACCATCATATCAAAGTTGTTCTTGAAATACTTGCTTCCCCATATCTTCACATCTTCATTCAAGATGTTGTGAGCCAAGTGAGCAAGAGCACCTAGTGGTAGTAGGTGAGTTTCTCATGGACTGGTTTTATGTTTTGAACTTTCTTTATGTATATATACATTTCACTTTGTTCTTGGCTGGAGTTCTTTGATGAATCAATTTGATGGTTAAGCCAATTATTTTCTTATCTGTTTAAGGCTCTATTTGTACTTTTAGTCTGTATCATTTAGTTATCTGTACATCAAAATTATTAACATGAGAAGTGTATGAAATCAAATCTAGTTGAACGAGTATATTAATAAAATGCTTCAATTTTTCTATTTTGTTTGATCATTTGCAGACATTAGAGAGGACTCTAAATGCTCCTGAGTTGGTAGATGATTACTACTTGAATTGTTGGACGGGGGAGCGACAATGTGCAAATTGAGTCGTGTGATTTTAAGTTTATGAAGACTATTGTACAAGACTCTTATTGATGTGTTCATCTTTTAGTGTTTTATAAGAAGTTTCATTTTTTTTAATAATTAATGTGTATTATTGTTATTTTTTTAAAAGAAGCTATATGTTGTTGGGTATTACAATGGATCTTTAAAAAAAAAGGATGAAAACCCTTTAAACCGTCATTAAAAGGTTTTCTCACATAAGAATTTTTAGATAAGATGACGGTGCAAAACCGTCACAAAAGACTTTTAGCATTTATAACTTCTCATAAGATGATGTTTAATGTGACAGTTTAAAACCGCCACGAAATGCCTTTAATAACGATTTTAAACCGACTGAAGTCTTTTGGAAGAAAACCTTTTTATATAGGTCATCTTCTCTTGAGGTTCAGAGGTGGTTAAGTGAAGACAAATCCCTTTCCTTCTCAATAATGATTTAATGAGACACAGGTTCCCTGGCAGTAGTGAAAGAAATTTTCGTGGCTGGTGAATGTTATATATGCATTGTATTCAGCCACGCGCTGCAAAATTGATGGTTCATTGATCTGCATGTTGCAGGAGATCATATTTCTTGTGTGGTCATAATTGTTGCTGTGGGACATCTTAATTACTCAGCACGTATCTTCTTGTCTGATGTTCATTATACTGAATAAAGGAAAAGAAAAAAAGACTGGTTAACATACTTTAGTTACATGTACTTGCTTGAGAGTTAAAGTTTGTCAAATATATATCACACTCACAATGTGCATGTCCATGTCCACTTCAATGCGTGATTCAACATATTCCAACAATCACGTAGCGGTTGCCCCCATTACAAAACTTGACTTAATAGGAATTGAAGAAACTCGATAAGGTAGGAGTAGACTGAAGTTAACTTGAGATACATTAATTAGGAGAGATTTGAATGGTTTGAAAAGCTCTCCATCAATTGCATTAACTGAGCACAATAGAAGAGTTTGATCCATTTAGCCAACGCAAATTAATTTGGGACTGAGGCTATGTTGTTGTTGTATTTGGCGAAAACATTTGTTAAATGATTTGACAATATTGAAGTGTTGGAAGTGATTGAGAAGATCCGGAGGAGTGAATGAATGGCTAATTATATTTTGTCTTCGTAAATGAAAAAGAGGAGGCAAATTGATTGCAAGTGAAAAGCTCAAATCGGTCAGTGAGTAACTTGATACCTCGAACATTCACATCATTGTCTTTTTGGATAGTCTTAATTATATTTGATTTGAGTCGCTTAATTTGTCTGGATTCCTTTTTAAGTGCGGCGAATTGGTTTTCATGCGTGAATAATACTTAAAAGGGAAAGATCTTACAAAGCTATATCTTCATAAGATCAATGTTCTATTCATTATTTCATTTTAACATCAATGAGGCTCATGTTAGAAGTAGAATGAAAAAGGAATTTGTGAGCCTTCGCTTACTGATCATAAAAGATAACTTCTCCGGACCTTGGCCTTTTGTTGTATTATTTACAGCACTTGCCTTTGAAACCCTCGCTTTCTTGTTCTCCGAATTAGATGCTAGTACTCGGTGGGCAAAAATTATAGAAAAATATGAACGAGTATAGTACCTGCACTTAATAATTTCTCCTATAATGTTATCTTTTTGGTTTTACTTTTACTATCTTTAAAAATGAGAATTCAAGCCTATATAAGGGTGGTGTTAAAAATTCTTCCTCTCTTTAAATTGATTGATAGACATAAACTTCAATGTTCTAGTAGGTAGCCTCTCTGGATAATGGATAAGGGGCTAGAAGGTACACACGCTTCATTACAAGGCACACACAATTCAGTGTACGTATTATTTCGTCATTGTCTTAATAATGTATAGTTGCAGTTCTCATTTATTACTGGGCCATCTCTATTGAATGTTTATGATCCTCATTTGGTTTATAACGAACAAAAATTCTGTTTGAACTCTTAGAGTTTAGACTCATAGGGAGTTTTTTAAATTTTTACAAATATCCAATGAAAGTTATAAGTTGTTATTTCAAAGTTATTTATTGTTTGAGGATGGCTTTGAAATAAAAAAATTTCAAAAATCCCTTAGGAGTTCAGACTCGAAGAGTCCAAATAGCAACCAATTCCTCAATTTTGGAGTTTTTCAATCATTTTGTAGAAAATTCTCAATGTGCATTCGAGAAGTGTGATCTACGTGCACTTTGAATCAAGTGTTGTGGGTGAAGCGAGGCACATTTGATGACATTACATAGAAGTGATTTACATGTCGAAACTGTTTGCCTTTCAATTCTTGCACTTGAATAGGGAACTGCTATTTGAACTCATGAGTCCGAATCGAAAAGGAGAATGATTTGTTGAGTAACAGACTTAAGGTCATGCTTCTGTTTGAAAACCGTGTGATGTATGCACACATCTCAAAAAGGTATTACACAGTTTTCAAACAAGTGTGCGACTTATTTTTTGACCTTAACCAGCGTAAGTGGTAACAATATCATTTCCCATGAAGGAAACATAGAGTCCATTAATGCACTACAACAGAAAAGACTATTCGTGACGATTTTTAACCGTCACGAAAGGCTTTCATAACGGTTTTAAACTGTCACGAAGTCCGTCATGTTATGAGATGTTATAAAAGATCAAGTTCTTTTGTGACGGTTAAAAACTGTCATCTTACCTAAAAACAAAACAACAAAAAACACCTTTCGTGACGGTTTTAAACCGTCACGAAAGGCTTTCATAAGGTTTTTCAATTTTGCTCAATAAAATGAACGTTGTTTCCTACAACATATTATTTTTTTTACAAAATAAATAGTAATTATTATAAAAAATTGAATCTTGTTAAAATCAATTTTTTACAAACAAATCAGTACATGTGTTCTATAATTTCTTAAAATTTAAGTTTTCACAAACAAATCAGTATGTCGGTCTCTATCTATTGTAGTGATATTTGATTGAAGGGTGAGCACTTGCTTCCTCTTGGAGAGACACTGCTGCAATGGCTAGAGCTTGATGAAGAGCTTTCAAAGGGTAAAGTTTCTATGGGTCTGCCATTAACTGAAACTTCTTTTTTTTTGAAAACATTAACTGAAACTTCTTTATCTTTAGAGAGGGTTGTGCCTCCTGCATACAGATGAAGGGGATTATACAAAAAGATGCATGAGAATGTAGTTAAGACTAGCATGTTATCGGCGATAGCAAAGTTCGATTTGGCATACCCAAATTATTAGATTTTATTTGCATGTTGGTCTTGCAGTGTCAGCGACTCGCCTACCCGTGTTGATCTCCAACAACACTGCTCTAAAGTTGTACACATCAGACATGGTTGTTAGTTGACCTGTTAATGCATATTCAAGTGCACAATAGCCATAGGTTCCCATCACCCTCATCAATACATGACTGATCACCAGTTGGTACTAACTTGGCTAGCCCAAAATCAGATAGCTTCAAATTGAAGATCTCATCAAGTAGAATGTTAAGAAGTTTTCAGGTTACGATAGATCACATTACAAAATTAGGCACAATAGTGAAAATGAAAGTTGACTTCATTCACTAATTGAATCAATATGCACTTTTCAATGTACCCATTTGGGAATTGGTCTCTGGTGATATCTTCGTCAGATTTCACAGAACAATGAAGTGTAAACAAAGACCAATCATTAGATCCCTGACAACACTGAAGTCCACATGATTAACTCGCGAGTCAAGTGTCCCTATTTAAATATAAATACAAAAAATAAACCTACGTTGTATGAACTGAAAACCAAAACTAAAAAACACAACCAAAACCAAACCAAACACTTCAAAACCGAAATCTTAACAACAATATCAACAATTAAGCAAAGAACAATAAAAACCTTCTTGCTGAGATTCCCAATTGCTACCAATGAGTCCTCTAAGGTAATGCGACATTCTCATCTCTACAAGAAAGGCAAATTTATGTAAAATTAAACTGAATGTTGAATCCATATCTTAGTATATTGTAGTTCAATTATATGAGCTAAGAAGCTCAAATCCTAGATAATGTCATAATACATTTAGTACTTCCTAATAGAACAATGGCAACTGTGAAATTGTTATAATGTAAAAATTAGATCTGATTTTTTGTTCTACAGAACAAAGAGAAATAATTTCACAGAAGAAGTCAGGGGAACTACTAAACAAGAATGATATACAAAAAATGAAGTACTCGTCGAGTTATTTTAATTCCTCCAATTGAGAAAGCAATACTAACAACATCATACTTGTTTAAGTGAAAATAACTACGACAGCTTCTTTCGGCTATAGAATTATTTCCCCTAGAGCATTTTCCAGTGTTGTCCAATTATTATGTTGTCTAATTATTTTGATTCCTCCATAAAAAAGCATTTGGTTCAAATACCCTCTCAACATAAACTAAATATGCATTTCCTCCAATAGGTATGTCGTCCACAAGATGCATGGGATCATCAGTTTCAACCTCTCATTCGCCGACTATCTGTTTTGGGGATAACCAATCAAAAATCATACATTTCTTGCCACATATATTAGGAGAGTTGTTTTGTTGCTACATGACAAGCAAAACAAAATTATTAACTCGAATAGGCTATTAAGCTTAGATGATTAATATTGTTTTTACCTGTAGTGAAGATGGAGGCATTTGTTGGCTACGAATGAGCTCAACTAACTGCTCATGTTTTTCTTCTAATCTACGAAAATCAGCTTGAAGCTTCGAAAACAAAATTGTGCTTTGAGTAGTTGCACGAACATTAGAAGAGGTCACTCTGAACCCAAGACCTCTCACACGACCCTGGTGTTAAGGACCAAACACTTGCGCAATCAGATCCTTATTTATTGATTGAGATGACAAAGCCAATGATCTCTTTTGACATTCATTAATTTTCTCCTTCAACAATAACTAAGTATTAACAAAAAATAAAATATCACTTAAATAAAATAAAATCAACAAGTTTGTAATCACTTAATCATACCACTACTCCAGCAATTTCATCATTATGCGTGGTTGCCCCTTTTTATTTTTATGGCCTTCAATTCATAAATAAGCTCTGCTTATATCAGCCCTCCCACTTTTGGCTTTCTAAAAGAATAACAAAATTGTGAATAATTGTGAGACTTAAGGACTCAAGGTAATGCTTACATGAAAAATTAGTTGCATAAAAATAATAACCATTCTTTGAAAATATTTGGAATACACTGCTTACCATTTCTTCCTCCAAGTGAGCATATCCCTTTTAACTCGTGGTGTGGGGAAGTTTATGCTTTGATCTAAGTCCCTTGAATTTTTTGCTTGTTTCTTTGAAGGCCATTGATTCTCTTTCTTTTCGAAATGTAAACCAGTCAGCTAAATCAACCCATTCAGGTTGGAGTTTACTATTGATCTCATCATCTGACCAACCTTCTTCAAGTGCTTGCTTTAGATTGCTTGTCACCATTGATTTCCAAGATCGCCAGAGAGTTTCAATATGCTGTACTATTTTCTTCTTCATATCGTCTTCTAAACCATCAAATCTTAGCTGTAGTGATATATGTATATGTATATGTATATATATTAGATTGAGAAACTAAATAACTAATTTAACAATAATATTAAAAATATAACCTTCAACAACTTCCACAATTCTTCCTTTGCCTCTTGTGTTGTAAGGCGCTAATCTGGCACAATGATTCGCACCATATCACGCCCCAAAGCGCCCATATAAGAAGATACCTTGTCAGAATTCTCTCCAAAAGGCTGACCTCTATCATTAAAATGAACCACTTCACGAGTTTGTGAAGCAAATGTACGAAGCTTTGTTGGACCTCTCTTGTTTTTTTTGGCCTACCTTCATGTTGAGTGGCACTCTCTCTTGACTGAGAAATGCCTATTGAAGTTGATGCTTGAGCAGCAAATTCAGATGGGGCTAAAGATGGAGCTCGAGATGAGGCTGAAGATGGAACTGTTGATGGTATACGAGAAGGAGGTACAAATGGAGTTCGAGATGAGGCTCGAGATGGCATGAAAGGAGCTACAAATGGAGCTCGAGATGGAGGTGAAGATGAAGTTTGAGGCGAACCTGGAGATGAAGCTGAAACCGAATGTGCAGGCCTAGGTGAAGCTCCAATCCTTACACTGGCATTTGGATCCCGAGTCAATAATGCTTCGATAACTCGTCTATCAATTTCGGCCCTTTTGTATGCTTTTTTGAAACTCTAATAACAATTTACGAATTTGTTAGTACCACCATAATAATATAATTATTTTTATAAAAAATAATGTATTGAGCTTTCATATTTTTACCTCTCCCTCACGCGCTCAACTACACCTTTTCTCTTATCATTGCGTCGCCCCATTTTTTCTAAGTATGCCACAACCTGCCCAAACATTCACAAAAAATACACAATTCAATCCTAAATTAGTAGGGGACAACATAAAGAATAGAAAACAGTTTAAAACAATTGACACAATAAAACACACAACACATTGAAACTGAAAAACAGTTGTGAAAATAAGTAAATTTAAAAACTACCCACTTTAGGATGCACTAATTTTAACATACCTCCATGCTTGTTCACTATTGCAAAGGGTAGGGAATAGGAAAGGATACAATATATATGCCTTCTCTTTTCGACTCCTTGCAATTCAATAATTTCCAAGTGTTCAAAAGTTCTATTTTTTAAATTTATGAACTCACATTTTCAAATCAAATGAGAACAATACTACCTTCCTCAAACTAGATTCTTATGTTTGAATCTAAAAACTCTCATTGCATCAAGATTTCAAGGCAACCAAAAGAGTAAATAAATTTGTCCAATTCAACGACGAGAGTAAAGTCATAATAAAAGTGTTCAACCCACAAGCAATTTGATTTCACCGGTTAGCATCAAACCATCTTAAAATTTCAAGAGACAAACCACCAATTAATTAACAGTGAAAAAGACAAAATTATGTCAATTGAATCAATGGTTTAATATAAAGGAAAGCTAAGGTCTCATAGAGCTCTAGTGGACCTCCCCAACTCATTTCCTATCCAAGTCACATAAACTTAGCTACTTCGACTCGAGATTATATCCAAAATTAAGATTAATGACATTTTAGCTTAAGATTAACCAATTTCAACGAGATCTCATAAATCCCTAACTAATATATGAAGTTAAAAGAGTTAAAAACCTCACCAAAAATACCAACTTTAGTCAAGAACTCTCCACTCTAGCTTCTAATCACCATTCTCCTAATAACCTGTAGAAAGAGAAGGCATATATACATGAGAAAAACATCAAAAAACGTTCCACTAAAGCAAGTTGTATCAACAAACTAGCATTGTAAACCACACACTTCAATACAAATCTCGTTTTTGCTCAATTTCTCAATCTAGGGTTTCACTTTTTGAACTATTTGTGTTAGTAAATTGTGCGATGTGATTGGGGGATCAGCTGGTTTGGTATCAAAGCATTGCAAAAACAAATTTTTTGTGACTTATGCAACGAAATCCAATTGATGATATATCCAACAATCCAAACCCTAAACCCTAACTCTAAAGAATCGATCAATCAAATCAAATGCACGAGTTAAAATCAAACCAAACTTCAAAATCATCCAATATATCACCAGAAATCAATAATTAGGACAAAAAATCACCCAAACAACAAAGATCTGCTAAACCCCCAAAGCATCCATCAAACAAAACCTAATTCACACCAAAAAATCTAGAAACGCGAAATGAAAACTACAACTCCATACCTGTGATAGCACGTATCTGAAGAGGAAATGTGAAAAGGCCTCGAGTTGCCTTTACAATGCAAGTGATATGGAGTGATCTAGTGAGATCGAATTGAAGATTGAGAGAGAAATCTGGTGCCAATTAAAATCGATCAACTGATGCGAAGAAGGTCGGATCTGGTGAAGTTTTAGGGTTTGAGAGGGGGTTTTAGTTTTCACGAAAGAGAGTCAGATCTGGTGAAGTTTTAGGGTTTGAGAGGGGGTTTTAGTTTTCACGAGTTTTCACGAAAGAGAGTCGGATCTGGTGAAGTTTTAGGGTTTGAGAGGGGGTTTTAGTTTTCACGAAAGAGAGTTGAGAGAGAGAGTTGAAGTGTGAGAGTTGAAGTCGGGTTTTTTTTGGTATATATATATATCCCCATAACGACGGTAACCGTCATCTAAGGTTTTCTTTCCTATCGATTTTTTCACATCGTCATCCATTTTTTCACACCGTCATCAATTGTTTTGATTTTTTTTATTTCAAAGTCATCCTCAATTAATAAATGACTTCAAAATAACAACTTGTAACACTCATTTGAAATTTGCAAAAATTTCCAAAACACCCTTATGAGTCCGAACTCTAAGAGTCCAAATAGATTTTTTGAAAAAGAAATGCTTGAATGACACCCTCAACACGCAACAAAAGTCGCGATACTCCAACTGTAAGTGTATCGAATGGTTTCGAATATGGCGTTGTGTCTTCGTTGTGCGTTTAAGGTGTTATTCTAGTGCCCCTCCGAATCTATATATATATACACACCTTATAACCTTGTTACACTTCCAAGTTACAACCAATTAGGCCTGCTGAGTTTCTGCAGTTTTCATTCCTTTCATGGATACACAACCATCACACAGTAGCCTTAGAATTTTGCAGGTTTGCCATGTCTCTCCACCACCAAACTCAACCCTTGAAACCATTCTTCCTCTCACACACATTGAACTCCCATACTTACTGAGGCCACCATCATAGCTCTTACTCTTCTCCAACTTGTCCATCCAAACCAATGACTTTATGGACACTCTACGTGACGGCCTCAAATTCCTAATGCATTTAGGAACGCCTGGCCTAGACTCATATAGATCACCGAGTTAGTATTCGGCGGTCTGGCGAGCCTAGTCAGCCTCCAATTATCAAATTACAAGTTTTATGAAAGAGTTATTGCAAGTATAACACAGCGGAAGAAAATTTAATACTAAACAATTAATGAGAAATAACTCAATCAAATGGAAATCAAGAATCTATAAATATGAAACCCTGTAAATGGGAATATTCATGTACAATAAGCCAAGGTCAAATGAGACATTACATGATATCAATCCCAAACTATAATCCTGAGTTTAATGACTAACAAAACATTATAATATTAACAAGCAACATACAAACAAAAACGTATAACCTACTCTAGGGTTCCTCAAGTCCAGCCACTCACATAAAGTCTCCTAGGCAAGGTTCCTTGCCTCTAGTGCACTCCGCTCTATCTGCACCCACCGTCACAAACTAGAGGTGAGTAACTGAGAGAAATTGAAAGTAATGCCAGAAGAATATAACAGTAATTCATGAATTATCAAACAAGGCAGTCTAAATATCATGCAGGAATTTAAAGACAGGAAGTTAAATAAACAAGGTGCATGATAGGCAGACTGGAAATAATAACGATCGAAACATGTGTGTTCCAAGAGTCAAGAGAGGCCATAAGTGGTCTAAAATCCACAATAAATCCACAACAGCGATGTCGCAACATCGAAAACCACGACAATATCCACAACAATCCAGTACATGGTATCACACAATCACTAGAGGTGGTGAAACACTCGTGCGCATGAGTGCCCGCATTTTATCCCTTCTAGTACAGGCCACATGTACCTTAGAGACACACACTTATGCCAAGAACACACATACAAGGAATATGGAACGGAGATGCCAATAAGTAGATCATAGCAAACATGATAGAATGATAATGAATCCAATGTTATTTTCTTAATCGGCTTACTAACATACACAAGCTTTAGGGCCAAATGTACTTACCTGAACTATTGCAACCCGCGTAGGACTCGCATCCATAACACGTATCCCTAAGTTTCTCGCTACCTGACAAGGTTGGAAAACTCATATTAATAGGCCAGGTCATAAACTAAACCCTAGGTCAACACTAGTGTTCTTCCCAGTGTTTTAAGTATTTACACAACTTGTCAAATAGTTATAAAAACGTATACTCTCTCGGGTTTGAAAAACCATGACAATAACCACGACTATGATATCACAATGTCGGTATCCACAATGCATATAAGCCTACTCATGTATCGTAGGCTCGGCTCAGTCGTATGTGGGTCACGTCATAGCCTCGATGAGCCCGCGACGTGACCACGACGTCATAACTAATTCCCGACCTTCAAATACAAATCTGTAAAATAACACGACTCAAAATGACCATGCACCAATGAGTTTGGGAACCTCGTGGATGTGGTCTAATATCTATAGAGTGAAAACACAACATGGGAAGGTCATGTGCATGCCCTACGTCACGTCGACGACTACTCGACGTGATATAAACAACTCACGCATAACTTCGCTATTACGACTCATCACCATTGATATGGACACTCCGGGGCTATGAGACTCCATGACGGACATGGTAAGGCCTCTGGCAGTCCCCAGTGTCATCGCGTCGAAGACAGTGCTGCCACGACGGGTGGTTTCTGACGAGAAGGTTAGAACACGCATACAACACATAAATGACATAATATAACAATAACGATGTTGTTTTTAGGCCACTTCGAGAGACGTGAGACACAAGCATGGACTTAGCTTGGTACCCGACATCCCCGATCACGGTGGTTCAATGGTGGTTTCGCCTACGGTAGCGGATTCCGACGAGGAGGAGCATAACACACATGAAATGAACATAAACATGAAATTAAGACCAAACAGTTCAAACGCAACTGATTCGGACACACCGAAGGGCAGTGGGGTACCAACAAGGGCAAGCCATGGTCCCTGACAGCCTCTTGGATGTGGTGTCCGCTGCAGCGCTGTCAGTTGGGGGCGGTTTCTGGCGAGATATCAACAATAGAGAAAAACCAAAGAAAACACAACACCTCACTACTATCGCTGTTATGGATCACTCTGGGGGCCATGAGACACAAGCATGGGTTTAGCGTGGTCTTCGACATTCCCCAAGTCACCGTGGTCTGAACAGCGGCGCCGCCCAAGTTAACACATGTGTAAACAGAGTATGGACAACAACTACTCTATATATGAAACGTTCAGAGGTCTCTCGGGGATAAGGGAGCTTCGGTGGGCCACAAGGGCTCGTCCCCGACCATCGCCAGTTGTCCTAACAATGGCCAACACATGGCACAGCCGCCAGTCGTGAATGTCATTTAGGTCATCACCACATGTATGCCGTGAGGTTAAGGAGGAGATCCGCCACTGCTGGAACTCCAGTGGGTAGTCCCCGACCAGTTCCTGGTCGAACAGCCCCCCTCCCCCCCACAGCCTACTGTGTGTGACCGAGAGAAGAGAAAAAAAATGATAGAGGAGAGAGAGAGAGATAGAAAGAGAGCGAGAGAGAGATCACAGACCTCCGGTGAGGGCTTCGGTGAGGGTTATGTCCGATTACCAAAAGAGAGGGGAGGAGGAGAGGGGCAGCGGTGAGAGGGAAAGGGAGGCTTGATAAGTCGTTTAGTATGCATTATTTACCATTTGTTTATATGTGTTTTTATGTCAAAGTCTCCAAAATACCACTAAATTTATACTCATCTCTCACTTTTAGGTGAATTCGAGGTCACGATTGAATTCGGGGCAGAAAAATACTCAAAATAGAGTATTTACTCGCAGTAATTGGATGTCGGGGTTTTCTGCTACATTTTGGGATTTTATTGGTCAAACTGCGTCTCACAGGCCTTTTCCACCAATCATGCGCCACAAATCATGCCAATCAGCCGTTTCCACCAATTACACGCCACAAATCATGCCATTAATCATAAAATTCAAATGGGCATAAATCACTCCAACCGTTACAAAGACACATCTATAAATAGGGGGTTTGAGAGATTGAGAAGATCATCCTTTGTTCGGAGAAGAACATACGGAGGCGACAAACATATTATTTTAGAGTTTTGTGCTTTTTGTCTTTTTTTCAATAAAAAGAGCTTAGTGTATTTCTTCAATTATGTCCCTAATCCTTCGGGGATTCAAGCCGAGATCGATCGCGCTATTCTATGACTTTCTAACCGCTATAAGATCTATTTATTCTTTAATTTCACCGATTGATTGTTGTTTTCTAGTTTCTTTGGTATTGTTCTTAATATTATGGTTAATTACTTGATTGATGTGAAGGGCCCTCGCATTAGTTGTAGTCTCGAAACCTATCGCCATCAAGTCGAATGCATACGTAATCGTGCAAAAGACTCGTATTTGTGGCAAGTGGTCGCTCTGTTGCGTTAATCCCCTCACGAGTTTTAGACCATGTATCTTAGAAACATAGGTCATGTTGAACCCAAGTACGTGCCTAGGGTTATGTGTTGACTGGGTAATAGTTAGAGACCCTAACTATCGAAGATGAATGAATAGTTTAGGATTGAAAATAGTGGGGAAGTGGGTCCTATTATATAACTTTCTTTTTTTTAATTTACATTCTCAAATCAACTACTCATCTCGAGGTCCCTACTACAAATCCATTGGACGATATATCCTTATATAACTCGACGCGTGATCAAGGCTCCCAATGTGTGTGTGACACCCATCTCATGACACATCTATCCCTTTGAACCTTAACTCCTCATGTTGTGCATCCACATCTAAGATTCATCCTAAGCATCCTAAGCTTATTATATTTCTTCAACTCAACCATAGGCCTCATATTGATTAACTTCAAAATAAATCATATAACTTATATTAGGCCATCAATTGAACTTTATAAATTAGTACTCGATGTTATACTAACTCCCGTCTATCCGATACTCAGTGCCCCGCGTTCGGCACGCCTCTGGAGGCGGTCCCACACTTAGTGTTCTAATTAATTAACTATGCCTATGTTATACTTTATTTGATTAAATCATGTTTCCTCAACTAAGGTCATATCATTGATTTGACTTAGTTTATCACATCTAATACCCAGTTAAACGACTATTGAATCCCGCTTACCTAGGCGAAAACTCATTCAGATTAATAATTTGCCCAAATGGCTCGTGACCCGTATCATACTACCATACTAATACATGCATAAAAAAATCATAATATTTACCTCGGTGTTGACTCCCGAAGTTCGAAATACATCCAATATCACGTAGCCTAGTCACAATCCTGACAAGTGTAACACAAGTCAAGTTAAATTTGAGGGTTGTTACACTCTCCCCCACTTATTAGGATTTTGTCCCCAAAATTTAAACTAATAAGTAAACTAAATTACAAACTTACCGGAATCAAACAAGTAGGGAAAGTGCTCGTGCATGTAGCACTCTAACTCCCACGTCGGCCCCTCGTTTCCATGAAATTGCCATTTCATGAGCACCGAAGGAATTTCCTTGTTCCTCAACGTCTTGCCCTTGTGGTCAACTATTTGGATCGACTTTTCCTCATACGTGGCATCGTCCTGCAACTCTATCTGGCTCAAGTCCACCATCGGTCGCCGCCTTCCGCTTGACTTGTCTAGTCGAAGCATTAAAATGTGGAATATTGGATGATCACCGGCGAGCTCTGGCGGTAACTCTAACTGGTACGCAACCTACCGACCCTCTTCACAATCTTGAAGGGATCAATAAACCTCGGAGCGAGCTTCCCTTTGATTCTGAACCGTTTGTAACCCTTCAGAGGTGAGACTTTCAGGTATACATAGTCTCCCAATTCGTATTTAAGCTCATCGTGATACTAATCATAGTATTTCTTCTGCCGCTCTAGGCACCCTTAAGTTTCTGACGAATCTGTCGTACCTTCTCAATATGATCAACAACAATCTCAGGACCAATTGTCACAACATCCTCTAGCTCAGCCCAGCAAGAAGGTGATCCATAAGGCCTACCATAGAGTGCATCAAACGGTGCCATACTGATACTCGCCCGATAACTGTTGTATGCAAACTCGCACAAATGAAGGTACTCTTCCCATGACCCGTCGTACTCAAAAACACATATCCTGAGCATGTCTTCTAACACCTGGATTAACCTCTCGGACTGTCTGTTTGTCTGCGGATGGAACGCCATACTCAACTCTAGTCTGGTGCCAAACTGAGCCTGCATGCTTTGCCACAACAACGAAGTAAGCTGCGCCCCTCGATCTGACACAATTGACAATGGAACTACGTGTAATCTGACAATCTCACACTCGTGGAGGATGCTCGATTTGTCAACTCGGTGTGTAGTGGATACCGGTATGAAATGAGCAGATTTCGTCAACCGATCCACAATTACCCAGATGTTATTGTGAATACGAGGAGATCAGAGCAACCCACTAACGAAATCCATAGCAATGTACTCCCACTTCCATCGAGGAATGGGTAGGGGCTGCAACAATCCTCCAGGCCGTCGATGCTCAGTCTTCACGCGCTGGCATATCTCACATGCTCTAATAACTCTGATACATCGGACATCATCCCTAGCCACCAAAAGAGACGTCCCATGTCAGCATACATATTGGTCTGACCCAGATGCACAGAAAAATGGGAACGGTGAGCCTCTTAAAGTATCTCGGTGCATAAATCAGTCGCCCACGATACCTCAAGCATGAGTCTATCGACCGACTCCAATCTGGATGTTCTGAACTGTCTGCCATTTCATTGAAATGCTGGTACGACTCATCGCCCTACTGTCCCTCAAGAACAGTCTGTAGTGAAATGGTCTGCAACCTCATCTGACCATAAATTTATGTCCTAGTAGTCGTCAACGCGTTCGCTAAACACATCAACTCGACTGCCTCAAGGAGACCATACTTGTGGGTCATCTGACATACAACTACCTCAGCATCAGATCCTCTACGGCTCAAAGCATCAGCAACCACTTTAGCTTTTCCCGGATGATACTCTAACGAGAAGTCATAGTCCTTCAAGAACTCTAGCCAACGTCTCTGTCTTAGGTTCAGTTCTCTCTGAGTGAATAAGTACTTCAAGCTCTTATAGCCTGTTAATAACTCGAAGCGTACGCCATATAAGTGATGCCTCCAGATCTTCAATGCAAACAGTATTGCTGCCAACTCTAAATCATGTGTCGGGTAGTTCCTCTCGTAAACCTTCAGCTGTTGGGATGCATAAGCGATGACTTTGCCCTCCTACATCAACACACAACCTAAACCAATCTTTGACGCATCGGTGTACACGACTAAGTCTTTCCCGGTCTTGGGCAATGCTAAGACAGGCGCCGAAGTCGATTTTTCCTTCAAAGTGGTAAACGCCTTCTTACACTCCTCATCCCAATCAAACTTCGCATTCTTCTGAGCCAGCTTCGTCATCGATGCAGGGATCTTGGAGAAGTCTTACATAAATCGACGATAGTATCCTGCCAGTCCCAGAAAACTACGAATCTGCATAACGATAGCCGGTGTAGGCCACTCAATCACGACTCTAATCTTCTCTGGATCAACGACAACACCGGTAGTTCCAACTACATGCCCTAGAAATCGGCCCTCTGACAGACAAAACTCGCACTTGCTAAACTTAGCAAATAGTCGGTGATCCTTCAAAGTCTACAACACTGCTCGTAGATGCCCCTCGTGCTCCTCACGAGTCTTAGAATAGATGAGGATGTCGTCAATGAACATAATCACGAACCGATCAAGGTACTCCCTTATCACATGATGCATGAGATCCATAAACATCGCTAGTGCATTAGTCAAGCCGAACGGCATGACTGTAAACTGAAAGTGACCGTATCTCATGCTGAATGCTATCTTCTCTCGATCTTCAGCCTTGATCCTGAACTGGTGATAGCCTGACCTCAGATCTATCTTTGAGAACCACTGCGCTCTAGTCAATTGATCAAACAAATTGTTAATGCGCGACAACGGGTACTTTTTCTTCATTGTGGCCTGGTTCAGCTGGCGATAATCAGTACATAACCTCATACTACCATCCTTCTTCTTCAAAAATAGCACCGGCGCTCCCCATGGCGACATACTTGACTGATGAAGCCCAGCTCTAACAACTCATCTAGCTGACTTCTCAACTCTTCAAGCTCTCGAAGTGCCATACGATATGGTGGTATCGAGATCGGTTCAGTCCTTGGGACTAGGTCAATGATGAAGTCAATCTTCCTTGGCGGAGGTAATCCCGACAAGTCGTACACTACTGGTACATCAGCAATACCAAGCTCTTGTCTCGCCCCATTACTCATGACGCTTGCAACCGTCTCAATCTCGCCAGTCATGGCTTCCCCGCCTCTGATAATAGGAAGCAACGATGTTGTGCCCTGAATGCTAATCTCTGTACCATCTACTAACAGAATCGTGATCCTCTTCTCATAACAATCGATGTGAGCATGAAAAGATCATAACCAGTCCATGCCAAGCAAGGCATCGAACTCTAAGAACTCGAGTACTCTTATATCAACTGGCAACTCATAACCCCCTATCTCTACCGGAATATCAAAACACAATAAGTTTGGATAAATCTTATCCCCAGCAGCAGTTCTAAGGATGAGTGGTTTACTAAGCCTAACAGGTTTCAAACCTAGCTTATCTTCCATGTGACCTGCAATAAACAAAGCAGTGGAACCGAAATCGAACATGGTATGCATGAAAGTACCGCAAATATAAATCATGCCCTCAACAAGGTTTCGGGACGCCCCCTGGTCTGGCTCAACAACTGCCTGAACATGCTCCCTTTGGTACTTGTGATGCTGTGGCGATGCTCTCGGTGGTTGAGGGAACTCCATCTGAATGTGGCCAACCTTTCTGCACCTGAAACATGTGCGGGTATCCTGCGATCCCTAAGTCTGGCTCTGGCCTCGTCCCTATGCAGAACTCTGAGTCTGAGTCTGACTAGACCTTTGTGTCCTCCTCTACCTGTCTCCTCGATCTGTACCCCTACTTTCAGTAGACTGCCTCTGCGACTGTTGTCCTGTCGACCAGGCTGCGATGGATGACTGGCAAAACTCGGTCCTGGCGGAATGGTCTATGTTTAAGGTTTTAGGGTTTAGGGTCTGCTGTGCTACGGACCCTACACTCTGAGTCCTACGGTCACGGTAATTCTACATTCCTTTATTCCTTCTTGTCCTGATGGTGCTCCTCCGATCAGGACTCTGGTCTGACCAGTCTGGCCTCCTCTGGATGAGTAAGCAGGTAACCTTCCCATGCTAAACTTCGCTCATATGCAATTTGCAAGGTCTCTGGCTACGTAGTGATTACGAAACCTCCAATCGCAAGTAGCAAACCCTCAGTGAAGTAGTAAATCCTATTAGTCTCTGAATCAGTTGATCCTCCAGCATAAGGCAATAACTGAATGAATCTACCCATGTAATCCATAACTGGCTCTCCTGTAAACTACCTCAGTGACGTAAACTCATTCATCTTCGTCCATATTACTGTCGGTGGAAAGTACTTCTGGTTAAACTAGGTCTTGAAGTCAATCCAGTTTCTCGGAATGCCTCGGGTAGTAACGATAGTCATCCACCAATCATCTGCCTCCCCCTGTAACATAGAAGAAAAGATCGTCGCTCGCATATGGTCCTTTATGGCAATAATCGTGTGAATCTTCTCATGATTTTTCAGAAATAGCTCCACTGCTCGGACATCAGTAACGCCATAGAACCTCAATGGATCATGTCTCTTGAATTTCCTCCACTGCTTCACCTCATCATTGGCTCCCGAACTTTTCTCTAGAGTCACAGTAGGAGTAACCTCTGCAGCAGCTACTGGCGTAGTCGGTGTCTCGGCCGCGCGTATTATTTTAGTCTGTAACGGAGGTGTCTCCGCCTCGGTCTACGTACCTAACGCAACAACCGCTCCCTCGGGAATCGCCGCTAACGGAATTGGAGCCGTAGATGCCGCAACAATCAGAGTCTCTGCTCCCCGAGTAATAGTAGGTGGCAATGGTGTAGTCAGAGTTGATGGTGTAGTGGAAGTTGGTACAAGTGTCCTCAACAGTCGTAACATCTCTTGTAGCTGCTGGTCCTGCGTCGTGACTCTTTTTGTCAAGGCGTGCCCTTCATCCACACTAGCACATTGTGTGTCGGACGTGCCGCTATCATTGCTCGGACCGGTTTGATCTGCCATCGTCGTCTAAATCAAGAGAACAAACTTCTCGAATCAATTTTTAGCTACCGCATACCATAATAATACACTTAAAAATCATAATATATATTAAAATTACCCGACTAAACCCATTACTTCCCCAACTAAGCTTCTACAGGATCATAGGGTTTCCACTTCTAATTTCGACTATTCCTAACATTCGCTAGTTTAATGGCTTGTGTTTTTTGAATTTAAATCTGGTACGCTCTTATATCAACTGTGACGGCCCCAAATTTCCAATGTATTTAGGAACGCCCGGCCTAGACTCGTACAAATCCCTGAGTCAGTACTCGGTGATCTGACGAGTCTAGTCAGCCTCCAATTATCAAATTACAAGTTTTGTGAAGGAGTTATTGCAAGTATAACACAGCGGAAGAAAATTTAATACTAAACAATTAATGGGAAATAACTCAATCAAATGGAAATCAAGAATCTATAAATATGGAAACCCTGTAAACGGGAATATTCATGTACAATAAGCCAAGGTCAAATGAGACATTACATGAAATCAATCCCAAACTATAATCTCGAGTTTAATGACTAACAAAACATTATAATATTAACAAGCAACATACAAACAAAAACATATAACCTACTCTAGGGTTCCTCAAGTCCAGCCGCTCACATAAAGTTTCCTAAGCAAGGTTCCTTGCCTCTACTGCACTCCGCTCTATCTGCACCCACCGTCACAAACTAGACGGTGAGTAACTGAGAGAAATTGAAAGTAATGCCAGAAGAATATAATAGTAATTCATGAATTATCAAACAAGGCAGTCCAAATATCATGCGGGAATTTAAAGACAGGAAGTTAAATAAACAAGGTGCATGATAGGAAGACTGGAAATAATAACAATCGAAACATGCGTGTTCTACGAGTCAAGAGAGGCCATAAGTGGTCTAAAATCCACAACAAATCCACAACAGTGATGTCGCAACATCAAAAACCACAACAATTCAGTACATGGTGTCACACAATCACTAGGGGTGGTGAAACACTCGTGCGCACCAGTGCCTGCGTTTTATCCCTTCTAGTGCAGACCGCATGTACCTTTAAGACATACACTTATGCTAAGAACACACATACAAGGAATATGGAACAGAGATGCTAACAAGTAGATCATAGCAAATATGATAGAATGATAATGAATCACATGGTATTTTCTTAACTGGTTCACTAACATACACAAGATTTAAGGGCAAATGTACTTACCTGAACTATTGCAACCCGTGTACGACTCGCGTCCTTAACACATATCCCTAAGTTTCTCGCTACCTGATAAGGTTGGAAAACTCATATTAATAGGTCAGGTCATCAACTAAACCCTAGGTCAACCCTAGTGTTCTTCCCAATGTTTTAAGTATTTACACAACTCGTCAAATTGTTATGAAAACGTATACTCCCTCAGGTTTGAAAAACCATGACAATAACTATGACTACGATATCACAATGTCGGTATACACAATGCATATAAGCCTACTCATGTATCGTAGGCTCGGCTCAGTCGTACGTGAGTCATGTCATAGCCTCGATGAGCCGGTGACATGACCACGACGTCATAACCAATTCCCAACCTTCAAATGCAAATCCATAAAACAACACGACTCAAAATGACCATTCACCAACAAGTTTGGGAACCTCGCGGATGTGATATAACTTCTGTAGAGTGCCAACACGACATGGGAAGGTCATATGCATGCCCTACGTCACGTCGACAACTACTCGATGTGATATAAACAACTTACACATAACTTTGCCATTATGGCTCATCACTATTGATATGGACACTCCAGGGTTGTAAGACTCCATGACGGAAATGGTAAGATCTCCAGCAGTCCCCCATGTCATCGCGTCGACGATAGTGCCGCCATAATGGGTGGTTTCCGACGAGAAGGTTACAACACGCATACAACACATAAATGACATAATATAACAATAATGTCGTTGTTTTTAGAACACTTTGAGAGTTGTGAGACACAAGCATGGACTTAGCTTGGTACCCGACATCCCTGGTCACGGTGGTACAACGGTGGCATCGCCCACGGTAGCGGAATCTGTCGAGGAGGAGCATAACACACATGAAATGAACATAAACATGAAATTAAGACCAAACAATCCAAACGCAATTGATTCGGACATACTGAAGGGTAGCAGGGTACCAACAAGGGCAAGCCATGGTCCCCGATCAGAATCGCTCTTGCCCGATCCCATCCCAGGCCCAAAGCACACCACTTTGGACCATCGCTCCATGGGGCGCACCCCACCCCATTGGCACCGCACTGGTACCGCTTGTCACAGGCAGGGTGGTACCAAGCCCTACCCCATCCGTGTCCCCCCACACGATTTTTCGCCTCCCTCGACTCAAACCTGGGTCCTGAGGGATAAGATTCCAAGTTTCACGAGTCGAGTACCACTGAGCTGGTTCAGCACGAAGGCACCAAATCCCATCAAAACTTTGCAGTTAAACGTGCCTGAGCGAGAGTAGTACTAGGATGGGTGACCTCCTGGGAAGTCCTCCCAGCTCAGTGGTACTCGACTCGTGAAACCTGGAATCTTATCCCTCAGGACCCAGGTTTGAGTCGAGGGAGGCGAAAGACCGTGTGGGGGGACACAGATGGGGTAAGGCTTGGTACCACCCTGCCTGTGACTAGCGGTGCCAGTGCCAGTGCCAGGGGTGCGCCCCCATGGATCCAGTGGTCCAATGGTAGCCTGGGCGCTGGGCTGGGCTGGGCCGTTACACTGACAGCCTCTCGGACGTGGTGTTCGGCCCGCAGCATCGCCAATTGGGGCTATTTCCGACGAGACATCAACAATAGAGAAAAACCAAAGAAAACACAACACCTCACTACTATCGCTATTATGGACCACTCCGGGAGCCATGAGACATAAGCATGGGTTTAGCATGGTCTCCGACATTCCCTTAGTCATCGTGGTCTAACCAGTGGCGCCGCCCGAGCTCTGCAACTCCGTTGAGACATAAAAACCGTCAACACATGTGTAAACAGAGTATGGACAACAACTGCTCTATGTATCAAATGTTCAGAGGTCTACCGGGGATAAGGGAGCTCCGGTAGGCCACGAGGGCCCGTCCCCGACCATCGCTAATCGTCCTAGCAATGGCCAACACACGGCATAGCTGCCAGTCATAAATGTCGTTTGGGTTATCACAACATGTATGCCGTGAGGTTGGGGAGGAGATTCGCCACTGCTGGAACTCCGGTGGATCGTCCCCGACCAGTTCCTAGTCGGACAGCAACCCCCCCACAGCCCACTGATTGTGACGAAGAGGAGAAAAAAATAATAGAGGAGAGAGAGAGAGAGAGAGAGAGAGAGAGAGAAATAGAGATATCACAGACCTCCGGTGAGGGTTATGCCCGGTTACCAAAGGAGAGGGGAGGAGGAGAGGGGCAGCGGTGAGAGGGAATGGGGGCTCAGGTGTGTGTGTGTGGAGAAGATAAGTGAATAGTGGATTGGGAAAATGGGGGTGGGTCCTATTATATCCTTTTTTTTACATCTCAAATCCACCACTTATCTCGAGGTCCCTTGGACGGCTCTTAATAACTCCAGTCCCCAATGTGAGTGACACCCATCTATGACACATCTATTTTGATTTCCTCATGTTATGCATCCCAAGATTCATCCTAAGCTTATTATATTTTTTCAACTCAACCATAGGCCTCATATTGATTAACTTCAAAATAAATCATATAACTTATGTTAGGCCATCAATTAAACTTTATAAATTAGTACCCGAGGTTATACTAACTCCCGTCTATCCATTACTCAGTGCCCCGCATCCGGCACACCTCTGGAGGCGGTCCCATACTTAGTGTTCTAATTAATTAATTATGCCAATGTTATACTTTATTTGATTAAATCATGTTTCCTCAACTAAGGTCATATCATTGATTTGACTTAGTTTATCACCTCTAATACCCAGTTAAACGACTACCGAACCCCGCTTACCTAGGCGA
This sequence comes from Stephania japonica, assembly GCA_039657345.1. NCBI lineage: Eukaryota > Viridiplantae > Streptophyta > Magnoliopsida > Ranunculales > Menispermaceae > Stephania > Stephania japonica. The sequence continues at coordinate 9,524,366 of CM077558.1, read as the reverse complement.
AAACTCACTCAGATTAATAATTTACCCAAATGGCTCGTGATCCGTATCATACTACCATACTAATATATGCATCACAAAATCATAAGATTTACCTCGGTGTCGACTCCTAAAGTTCGAAGTGCAGTCCAGTATCCCGTAGTCGGGTCACAATCCTGACAAGTGTAACACAAGTCAAGTTAAATTTGAGGGTTGTGACACTCTCCTCCCCAAAATCAAACACTCCCTCTTTCAAACGCTCCAACACTTCCTTCTCTTGGCTGGAAACCTTGAACAGTCCAGATAAGCCCCTCATAAGATACACCAATGGTGACTACGTACCAGTCAGTGTAGCTGAATCTAGCATGGACTTCAACCACTTAACTAGCTATAATGCTAGAGACCCAAAAGAGCTCAAGCTTCTTCTTCCTTCAATGTTCACTTCCACCAAACAAATCCCAACTCTTGCAATTCAAATCACTCTCTTCCCCACCTCTGGATTCAGCATGGCCATAGTCTTAAACCATGCAGTCATGGACAGTCGGACGACATCGCTTTTCATAAGCTCATGGGCGTCGATATCTTGGTTGGGAAGCGACGGATACAAGGGCCTGCTTCCGTCCTATGATAGGACTCTAGTGAAGGGACCAAGTGGGATCAAAGAGTACACCGTGGAAGAAATGGTGAAGTTCATCAGGTCCAAGTTCATGTCAGAGCATGACATGAACAACTGGTTATCGTTGGCAAAAAGCGCGGCAATACCAGAAGATGCAGTTCTTACTACGTTTGAGCTTAGTCTAGCTGATATTACTAAGCTTAAGCAGATGATCATGGATGCTCTAAACAAGGTGAATATTATTAGCACTGGCAATGAAACAACACCCTTGTTGTTGAGCCCTTCAAGGTTTAAGGTGGCTTGTGCTTATACATGGCTTTGCTTGACCAAAGCAAGCATGGAAGTAGAAACTACTAATGATCATAATGAAACCACTACAATTATAGTTACTGTAGATTATCGGGCTAGATCGAATTCTCCTTTACCTTCAATTTTACTGGGCACTTGTACAGTTGCAGCGAACGTGATTGCAAAGAAAAGTGAGATAGTTGGAGAAGATGGGATTGTTGCTGCAGTGAAGAAGATCAGGAGTGAGAACAAAGGGCTGGCTGAGACTACAGAGAAGAACTTGAAGCGCAGGGTTGCGAGGATGGTATATCTTTCTCCCGACAGATTCAGGGTGATTGCTGGATCGACGTAATTTTTGCAAGGTTGATTACATGTCATAGCGTTGAGTGGAGCAGTTTTCTTCGCAGATAGTAGGAAAGATGATGGTGGAATTGAGATAAGTTTGGTTAGAAGTAAGAAAGAAATAGATGCTTTCGCCTGCTCATTTGATAATGTTCTAAAGAGCCTTGTTCCTTGATCATTGAGTGTTAATGTGGCATTGTGCTTAGTTGAGAAATTTTTTAGGGAAATTAAGATGTTTAAATAAAGCAAATGAGAGATTGATGTGGTAGATATTGTGTTACTTTTTCTTTTTGACAAAATATGTTATGTCACTTAATGAGTGCTATTGTTGTTATTACTTTTTTTTGTCAAATTGTTGTTATTACTTGCAATCGATTTCAAATACTACCAATAAAACGAAATTGAAATAAATTAACATAATCAAATAAATATTAGTTATAAATATTTAATCAGAGGCTTGCACTAATGCAGTGTCAAAAGATAATTGTTTCTCGATTTAGTGATAAAATCTCTTTAGAAATCTGTTCCCAAGATTTAATTGGAGTGCCCTTCCAAATTCTCAAATCTCCAATTTGGAAGTTTGCTAAATTGTATTTCTTTCTCTCCCACAAACAACGATTTAAAAAATTCAGTGTTTAAAATTTGTGTCCTAGTCGAACTTAAATAAACTTTGTAGAGTTACTTCCAAACGACACAACTCTTTAATTTCGAAAATAAAACTAAAATTATTACTTGGGTTTCAACAGTCACGACGATGGAAAACTCCAACTATAATTAATAACTATAAACATTATTTAATTATGAAAATTAAAAAGATTAAGTAAAAAGTAATTCTATGTTTGACAACCAAGCCAAAGGCCCAAGGCCCATCTTTGACTTAAAATGTATATGAGTCATCTAATACCCATGTGCACCCATATACATCCAATGTGTCTCCAAGCCTTTGTCCCTTTATCCCAAAACAAAGTACGTTGGGTTGTGTTCACTTATACAGTGCAAAATAACTTTGTTGTTTTTCAATGTGGGACTAAAGTTTTCTCTTCAAAACGCTAGAACAAAAGCACAAGTCTTTTGTTCTAACATTGTTTCTATGCAGAATTATTTGAGAACTTCAGACATTAGTGTGCATTCATGTTTTGTCATGAACCATGTGGAGTGGCCCAATGGTTACGTGCTTGGTTTACGAGTGTAAGGTGTTGGGAATCTTATCATGAAAGTCCCCTTTCTTATAAAAAAAATGTTTTGTTATGAAAATTTGTATATGGATTGGATGCTTTGTCATTGTAATGTGTGTGCCTTTGCCTCCCTTGATCGTTGGTAGTTAAAAGTTCGTTCACTTGACTTGATTTTTTGACTCTACTATATTTAGCCATTAATATATTTTAACTCTAATTTGGAACAAAATGAATAATTAATAAATTTGAGCACAAGATTCATATGACTATAAACGCCTCAAGATGCGTGTACTTAAGAAAAGTGCTACTTTAATTTGTGGTAACCCAATTCACATCCCAAAGTCACATCAGCCTTAAGAATCGTACGTCTATAAACGCCTAAAGATGCATGTGCTTATAAATCTTAGTGCATAAACACAAGGTGTGTGTATTATATTTTGAGGCAAACATGGACGACTCTCATGATTGATGTGATTTCAGGGTGATGGCAAAATATCATTTGCCTTTGATTAATGGACTAGGACGAGACATAAAACCACTTACCTTATTAGCAAATTGAATTATATGTATCACACATAGGTAGCTGATAAGTGTTCATTTAGGCATAATTTAGTATAGGTTATTAGATGTAATTGGACTATAGTTATCTTATTTTATAGTGATAAATGCATATTTTAGGAAATTAATGATTTATTAGAATAACATGAAAATATATATCTAATTATATTTAATTTTCATTTTTAGGAGAAAATGAGTGCACAATTGAATCCGGAGTGGAAAAATACTCAAAATAGAGTATACAATTGCAGAAATCAGACACCGGAGCGTTTGTTTCGAGGTATACACAGAGTTGGGTAATTGGAGTTCAAAATAGGCCACGTGTCATGCAGAGATTGGTCCAGCCACGTCTATCTCACAGCTTATTGTTTCGCCAACCGTCGTTAATCTGCCTCGGGATTCGCATCAACACCAACTCCCAAAAAATTTGCACGACTCCTACGAACTCTTTTTTGAACAGTAGCCGCCACGTGACGTGCTCCCATTAGTCCACCGTGTCACAAACAACCGCCCCAGCAAATCTAAAGTCGAAACGTGTTTGGTCCAGTCATCCACTAGCATGTCATAGCTCTCCTTCTCGGCCTATCAAATGATGCCACGTCAGCCACGAACAACAACTCGTCTAATCCCAGCGCGACACGTCAGTGACTCCAGTTTTCTCCACTAATCACAGCCTGACAAGTGTCCTCAAGTACACAAAACGCCCAAAACACACCCGGGATGTGAAAATCACTCTTCCAACTACGAAAATTTGTTTTTCTCACCTTCAGAGACAAAATTTTAGGAATATATATTAGGACTTAGAAAAGACAAGGAAGATCTATTATTTTTTCTTTTAGTTTAGTTTAATTATGTCTAGTTAGTTCCTCCATCTAGGTTGAAGGTGGATCACTCAAGACTACGACTTGGGAATCCTATATAAGGTTTATTTAATTTTAATTATTATTGATTCTTTTCTATTATTTATTTTCTTTGGTATTATTTGAACAATTTAGGTTAAATACTAGTTTAAACCTTGATTTACATGTTAGTGAGTCGTAAGCACATGTCCTTGTGCGACAAGATCACACTAATGGCAATTGACCATTCCAATTGATTAGACCCTTTTGGGACCGGTCAAATACCTTAGGGATCTAGGCTAAATCGGACACACGAGTGATCCAGTTGTCTAGGTGCAATGCATTCACGAATCGAAGTAATGCGACTAATGCGTTAAATCTAAAGCACTAGCGATCAGGTTGCGTGTTTGGTCAAGGAAGTAGTCAACGGTCTTACCTTGGCTATCGAGATTAGGAAGTGCGAGGAACTGAGTGCGTCATCGATTCTATAGCTGCACTAGATCATAGATTAGTTTCATACTTTTCATGAACCGACAATTAATAAATTCAATCCCAAGTTGTAAGGCGAGACTGTGAAACTGAATACCTAGATTCATTTCCATTTAATTTCTTTATTTTTAAAAAATATATTTTCTCTAAAACCCTAATTTCCCTTTTTTGTATTTTTCTTACCTAAGAAAGAAACCAATTTCTATGGGATTGACCCTTTACCGCTATCTACAAAATAGTTGGTTTAGAAAAAATATATTTTATTGACGCGTTCGACGCTCGTCAATTTTTGGCGCCGTTGTCGGGGATTGGTTTTTCTTTGTTTGTTTTTTTGTTGTATATTGATTTATTATTTTTTATTATTCTTTGTATCTAGCCCCTTATTTCTAATCCTTTTGTAGGAAATTTCTCAATGACTTCCTATTCTCATAATTATGATCGATTCGAAGGCTCATACTATCATGGTATGAATGGGGTAGGTATGTCATATAATGGACATCAATTTTCTAACTCGTATTCTTTTATGCAACAGGTCGAGGTTTGTGATTTTTGTGGGGACTACTTTCATCCCACGTATGCTTGTCCTTACCATCCGAGGTATGGAAATCATCGTGGCTCTAGCTTTGCATCGCCACAACCCGACTTCTATATGTTTGGTCCAAGTCCACAGATTCCTTAACAAGAACGGAGAACCATTGAAGACATTGAGAAACATATGATCTTCGACTGGCTTTCTCCAAGCACCAATAAATGCCCCTTTGAGGACTGGAGTAATTCATCATATCTGCCTGATACTTATAGTTCCATGCAGAATCAGCCTTCAAGGAACATAATAAGGTTTCTTTTAGAGACTGAGCAAGATATGAATCTCACCGAGCAAGAATTAGACCAATGGATTGAACAAAGGGATAAAGAAGCTGAAGAAGAAATAAAGTCAATTCTCTAGAAAATATCAGCTGAGACCATGAGTGCAATTCCATTGGAGAGTGTTGAGGTGAATGAGGTTACACCAGTTGAGGACTATTGGAGTGAACTAGAGGAAACAATTGAGGACTATTGGAGTGAACTAGAGGAAAAAATTGAAGTTTCTTTACATGAGCCGGACATTAGCATTACACAGAATGAAACGGATAAAAATGAGAAAGAAATTGATATTATTTTAGAAAGGTCAGAGGAACCGCAAAAAGAGAGCAAGGAAGACCAACCTCTAGTGTGGCGAAGCCACCCACCCTCCCATGCATATTTGTTAGACCTTACAAGGGGGTGTTCATAAAGGAGCGTTCGCAGATCTTCTACACGGCTGACACCTTTGTGTCAGATGACCATGATTTGACTGATTCTTATGTATTAGAGGTTTTGGATGAGCTCCTAAATCTGAAAGAGGGCATGTATGTTGAATTGCCCAAAGCTATAGATGCGCCATTCATTGTCGACATCTCGAAAGGAGAGGGCATTACATGATCATTCACGACAAGTCGAGCTATATAACAACTTTAACCAAAAACGCTATTGGGAGGCAGCCCAAGTTTTTTTCTTTTATGTTTTTTTTTAGTTTGCTCATTTTTATGTCTGATTAGTGAACTCCCCATTATCCTGTTTTTGACTATTTACAAGTGTTTGATACTCATTTGTTGAAGCACCGGAGTTGAGAGCCTGATATCACTGTTGAGGCTCCATGCTTCGTACATATGGTTAGTTTGATTGGGATCTGTTAAGTTTTAGGTTTTAAATTATTAGGTTAGTTTTTGAGTCTGCTGGAGGTAATTAGATGTATATTCTCTAGATTTCCTAAGTTTAACATTTTTATTTCTGTGCTTCATATTTTATGAGATATTATAGTCCATTAGGTTTTGCATATTCATTTTAGCATGTCATTTCCCATTACTTGTTTTTTTCGCTTCCATGTTATTTTCACTTCTGTTCCTTTCATTTTGTAGTTTGATAGCCTCATTCTTGTTTTAAACCTTGAGGACAAGGTTCGAGATAAGTTTGGGGGTGTTTCAGGTATAATGAAGTGCTTGGATGAACGGATTAGCGCATGACAAGTATGATCGTTTTATTATGAGTATTCCATAGGTGTGGTAAGTTATGGAGGTGTTTTTCTTTTCTTTTCACATCATTTTCTAGTTATGACATGCTATGCATTGCATCATTTAGGTTAATAGTGATGTGCATTATTCTATACATTTTTGTAAATATTTAGTTGCATTATTGAGTCTATGCATGTTTAGAATCATTTTGTTACATATAGAGTTGCCTAAAACCTTGTCAAGTGTTTTTTATTGTGGATATGAATTCAAATTACGCTACTTTTGAGACTCGAACCCTTTTGAATATTAGGAGTTGTATTTAACTTAGAGAGTTGTCCAACATCTTTGAGGTTGCTTATTAAAGAACTAGTATGAAGTTTAGGCATTGTGCTAGAGACCAAAGAGACAGGCAGTCGTATTTTGCAAGTTTTCAAATTTTAAGGGTGCTAAAACGAAAATGTAGTTTACTTGAGACATCAATTCATATGACTTGACCATTTTTTGGGGAATGATTGGACTTGAACATGCATTGGATAACTCGTTTGATTATAGTGACAGTGAGAAAGGTCAACAAGAGTTTTCCAAAAAAATCTTAAGAGAGTCCCACAGATTCCAAAGGAAATGGAGTAGGGAATCTTGTAGTGAGAAAAAGTGAGAAAAGCAGTTTTCACAGGAAATGGAGCAAGGACTGTACTACTTTAAAATTTTTTAGAGAAAATAGAGTGTATATACGCATAAAGGCGGAAGTTTATGAAAACACTTTAAATTAAAAGATTTGACCGAGTGCTTATAGCTAGGTTAATTGAGTTATTCCAATGTGTTGGTCCACATTTTCATATTTAAGTCTGATTATCTCTCTGGTGTGTTTAGTCTACATTTTATGGATAGTAAGTTATATTTTTTATTCATAGTCCCTTTTTCAGTGTTGATGCACTATTTATAGGAAATTTTGAACTTGTGTGCCTTAATGTAGTGACCCTGTAAAATCTTGAGTAGTTGAAGACCTTTGTCTGGAATGATTTTGGTTTTTAAAAGGTTATTTTCATTGATGTTTGGACTCCATTTTCATACTATTTGACTCTGAACTTCTTTTGGGTGATGGTCTCTTGAACAACATATTTAAATCAAAAAGGAACTCAAACTTAACTTAGTGAAGGGCATAGGTTTCTTAAGATTAGTCATTGTAGTATAGGAATAGAGTATATGTTTTCATTCACTCCTTTGCTCGGGACGAGCAAAGTCTAAGCTTGGGGGTGTTTGATAAGTGTTCATTTAGTCATAATTTAGTATAGGTTATTAGATATATTTGGACTATAATTATCTTATTTTATAGTAATAAATGCATATTTTAAGAAATTAGTAATTTATTGGAATAATATGAAAAAAAAAATATATATATATATCTAATTGTATTTAATTTTTGTTTTTAGGAGAAACGAAGTGCATGGTTAGATCTGGAGTGAAAAAATACTCAAAATAGAGTATACACTTATAGAAATCGGACACCGGAGGGTTTGCTTCGGGGTATACACAGAGTTGGGTAATTGGAGTTCAAAATAGGCCACGCGTCATGCAGATGTTGTTCCAGCCACGTCTTTCTCACAGCTTATCGTTTTGCCAGCTGCCGTTGATATGCCTCGGGATTCGCATCAGCACCAACTCCCAGAAATTCGCATGACTCCTACAAATTCGTTTTTGAACAGTAGTCGCCACGTGACGTCCTCCCATTCGTCCACAGTGTCATAAACAACCGCCCCAACAAATCTGAAGCTGACACGTGTTCGGTCCAGTCATCCACCAGCACGTCACAACTTTCCTTCTCAGCCTATCAGAAGACGCCAACGTCAGCCACGAACAATAGCTCGTCTAATCCCAGCGCGACATGTCAGCGACTCCAGTTTTCTCCACTAATCACAGCCTGACTACTGTCCTGAAGTACACAAAACGTTCAAAACACTCATGGGATGTGAAAATCACTCTCTCAACTATGAAAATTGGTTTTTCTCACCTCCAGAGACAATTTTAGGAATATATATTAGGACTTAGAGAAGACAAGGAGGATCTATTATTTATCTTTCTTTTAGTTTAGTTTAATTATGCCTAGTTAGTTCCTCCATGTAGGTTGAAGGTAGATTAGTCAAGCCTAAGACTTGGGAATCCTATATAAGGTTTATTTATTTTTAATTATTATTGATTCTTTTCTATTATTTATTTTCTTTGGTATTATTTGAACAATTGAGGTTAAACGCTAGTTTAAACCTTGATTTACATGTCAGTGAGTCGTAAGCACCCGTTCTTGTGTGACAAGACCACAATAGTGGCAATTGACCATACCAATTGATTAGACCTTTTTCGGACCAGTCAAATACCTTAGGGATCTAGGCTAAATCGGACACACGAGTGATTCGATTGTCTAGGTATGGTGCATTCACGAATCGAAGTAATGCGATCAATGCGTTAAATCTAGAGCATTAGCGATTAGGTTGCATGTTTGGTCAGGGAAGTAGTCAACGGTCCTACCTTGGCTATCGAGATTAGGAAGTGCGAGGAACTGAGTGCGTCACCTGGTTCTATAGCTGCACTAGATCATAGATTAGTTTCATACTTTTCATGAACCGACAATTAATAAATTCAATCCCAAGTTGTAAGGCGAAACTGTGAAACTGAATACCTAGATTCATTTCCATTTAATCTCTTTATTTTTAAAATATATATTTTCTCTAAAACCCTAATTTCCTTTTTTTGTATTTTTTTTACCTAAGAAAAAAACCAATCTCTGTGGGATCGACCCTTTATAACTATCTACAAAATAGTTGGTTTAGAGAAAAATATTTTATTGACGCGTTCGACGCGCGTCAGTGGCTTAACCTACTAAATATGACAACAAGCATATATGCCATGTCATAAGTCATATTGTCTCACAAGAGCCATTCATGTGTGATTCGAAATGCGGGTGTAAGCATATCTCGATGCATAACACACGATTTGAGGTCGTATGGACAAATTCTATAAGCCAATGTGTTTTACGGTGTGACATAACCGTTGTCATATTAATTAGTATTTTCCACTATATATATGTCGGTATTTAAGGTCAATACATCTATACCTTAATGTGATAATATCTGGTAAATATTTTGTGTTATATATAACAATGAGACTAAGAAATCACATATAAATGTTGAAACACTATTCTTACGTCATCTACCATTTTTTTCAGAAGTCATCCACTATTTAACTATCATGATCGGTGCTCAATATATCGCAACTTTTTTTTTTTTTTTGTGCGAAATGTTCAATAATAACTTCAGAGCTCGAATGCCGACTGATGCTAGATACCGAGACACCAATGCGCGCAACATTGATCAATATTATATTGATCATGGATTTTTTTTTTTTCAAAAGATATATCATGGAAAATTCTTTTGGAATAAGTACGTAAAGGTATGCATAAACCATAAATGCATGCATTCATGTTGAGGCAATTTTTTTTTTTTTTTTATAGGAAAGAAACTTTTTTTTTTTTTTTTTTTTTTTTTTATCTAATCATATTGAGGCATGGTTACGTGCCCTTTCAGTGGTCCAACGATATTTTTTTTTTTCTAGTGTGGTCCAACAATATGGATATAGAAACATATTTAATGCTACCTAATCCGAAGTACAACCGAAGTACAACTAGACATGGGTACAAATAACATTCTCAAGGCATTCTCTCTGTTTTTTTTTTTTTTTTTTATAGAAAAGAAACATTCTTTTTTTTTTTTTTTTTTTATCAAATCATGTTGAGGCATGGTCATGTGCCCTTTCAGTGGTCCAACAATATTTTTTTTCTAGTGTGGTCCAACAATATGGATATAGAAACATATTTAATGCTACCCAATCCGAAGTACAACTAGACATGCGTACAAATGACATTCTCAAGGCGGATGTTTTTTTTACTTGGCTTTTTTGGCAAGCGCTCTCCTTTACCATCTCATCATAAATATGTTGGGGCAAGTTCTTTTCAAATTTTTAGTAAGGCTTTTTTAGCTTATATATATAATTAGTTAATTTCCTGCGCTTTGCGTAAAAATTAATAAATTAATTTACATGAACATACTGTAATATTTTTATAATTAGAATTGCAATTCATAATAATTGATTCATATTTCTTATAAATAAAATATACAATAAGAATGAGATTAATTAGGGTTTAGAGTGATTTGAATCGAAGATGAAGATTAGTCTGAACATATTTGTGTTATTTTTTTGAATAAAAGAATTTCATTAATCTGTCAAAAAATATATGTACAAAAAGAATGGGGAAACAAAAACAATCTTACATATCTACTTACAAAAAGTCCCCTTTGTTATACAATGCAAAAAAAAAAACTTGTCTCGTTAGAAAACAAAACCAAAGTTATGGAGGATCACAGTTGTGAGTTTTGTGACCAACCATCTTAGCCGACTCAAAAAAGAATCTCATAAAAGCTACCCTCCATATATCTACCCCGGCCCTTACTCAATTAATATTTAATTGTTACAATAATTGATGTGGGCAAAAGAAAATATGCAGAGAATGATCTGCAGAAAAACTCGCCATCAAAAACTAAAATCCAGAGATACCCAAACAAACCAACAGGAAAAACAAAAATAAAAGACACCAACATGTCAAGTTGTCTCTTACTCCATAGCTAGCCGCTCACATAAAATGATCTAAAATGTTGTGCTAAATCTTCACCAGTTTGTTGAGATTCCAAGCCTTGAACATATTTGTGTTATTACTATTGTCCAATTGAATCTAAGAAATTAGATTTGATGAAGAAGAAGAAGAAGAAGAAGAAGTGAAGTTAGAGTTGGACATACCAAATGGAGAATTAAGGGAGATCAAAAATTGTTGGGTTTGAGTGAAGGTTAAGTGTTTGAGCTAATGAAACTTGAATTTATATGTGTCGCACTTAATTGAAATGGTCTTTTCTTATTTTGCAAGCTAGTTGGACTTTTCGTTGTCCAAGAAATTGAGGAGATGAATATATCCTAAGACAACCAATAATACAAAGAAATAAATAGCAGAAAATAGGAAAAATGAGAAAAATAGAAAAAATAGAAAAATTGAGAAAATTTTAAAAATGAAACGATGAAAGGAGAGAGCATGTGAAACTCTCTCCCCTCCAACTTATATATATATATATATATATATATATATATATATATATATATATATAGAGAGAGAGAGAGAGAGAGATATTAAGTGTTATCAAAAAAATATAGACTGAGGTGGTGTTTGGTAACTCTAATTCAACCTCTTATTTTGCTCAAGTCTTATTTAATAAGAGTTCTATAAAAATAAGTGTGCTTGGTTATGTTATTAATAAGACTTATTCCCAATAAGACTTTGACTAAATAAGAGGAAATACTTCTTAATAAAAAAGTTAATTTTCTTAACTTATTAAACCTCTTAAACGGAAAGAGGTTTTTACACGACTCTTTGCGAAGTCTCACGATATTTTCGAATTACTTCACCTTCGTCTCCATCTTCTCCTCATCTCAAAACCTTTATGCTCATTCTCTCTCTGCCTCTTCTCCTCCCACAAGCTCTCTTCAATCTCTCTCTGCCTCTCATAACCTCCTCTCCCACAATTTCTCTTCAATCTCTCTGCCTCTCATATCCTCCTCTCCCAAAAGCTCTATTTTTTTATGAACTCACAAGCTCTCTTCAATCTTTCTGCTTCTCCCATAAGCTCACTTGATTATCAAGAGATCATAATTTTTCAGATCAACCGAGTTAATCAAAGGTAGAGAATGTCCTACCTTTGCTTTTTGATTTGGGCTAGAAATCAACCGAGTTAATCAAAGGTTTTATTTCCACAAATATTATAATTTTCCAAATGCACATAAAATTATTTGCATAAGAGAAACGAACCAGCAGTACATTGTATACAATCTTAATTAATGGTGGATTTAGGGAATGGTGTAATGAAAAAAAGACATCATAATGGTGCATTTGTTTATTTTGCATGGGTGTTGTTTGATGATATGCCTAAAAGAAATAAGGTTTTATTCTGTTCTTTTTTTCATAGTACAAAAAATTTCAATACCTCTCCTTCATTTTCCTTATTGCTACTCTCCTCCTGATCATCATCGTCTTCATCTTAATGATCATCGTAGTAGTCTAGAGCCGTTTATCTTTATCGTTCAATCATACATATGTTAATTAGAGGTAGGCTATCAAACACTTAATTAATTTTTAATTAAAATTTTTGAGTTTAGTTTTTACCAAAACTCTATTAAATTAAGCTCTTATTTAATAATCTCTTGTACAAAAAGTCTTATTGAATTAGTGCTTAAAGTTTAAGAAGTAGAGTTTCCAAACATCGCCTTAATTGGTTAAAATATGTTCTAATTTCTTATAACTTTTATTATTATATTCTAAGTTTGTTTAATTTGTTACTACATCCCAAGCTTCCTAGATTGATAAATTTGTATTGTAAGTCACTTTTTAACTCCACGTTTAATAAGATGGCACCTAAATAATGACATTAAAAAGCCATCTTGCCACCTCTAATAATTAAAATAATTATTAAATTTATTATTTTAGTTCATTACTTAGGTGTCACCTCATCAAATCCAGAGTTAAAAAGAGACTTTAGATACAAATTAGTTTATCAATCTAGAAAGGTTATGATATAATAACAAATTTGAAAAAGCTAATATATCATAACAAAAGAAAGATGCTAGAATAGCATTCCAAAGTCACACCCTAGTGATGTAGCGTGTGGGCCCCTCATAAAAATGGGTCTTAGGCGCATAGATTCTGGTGCATAACACGTAAAGTGTGTGTGACAACCCAAAATCCAAAACACCCGCATGGGGGCAAAATAGTAATTAATCATATTAATTGTGCTTGGTGTGCATACTATGTCTGTATGACATCTTAATTTATTTTATTTAATAAATAATTGTGTAAAGTAAATGAAAATAACTAAAATAAGAAGGTTGATGTCAAAAAAAAAAAACTAAAATAAGAAGGGTGATTGGGCCCTTAAAGGCGATTTGGACAATTGAGGGATTGTGGTCAACCCTAATTTGAAAACCCTAGGCTATAAAAGAAGTGAGGGGAAAACCATAGCGATCCTATCCTTAAAACAACCAAATAACGTGGTGTAGTTCAAGTCCAAGAATTAAGAGAACTCCATTTGAAAGTGAAATCTCAAACTCTAATCCTATATCCCTTATGGTAGTAAAAATGAGCTCTTTGAATGTGTTAATGGTGGCTATTGAATTACTTTAAGGTGCCACTACAATAATGGCGTTTTGGTACTCTAATAACTCCAAGTTTGAATGAAAAACTTATTGTTGGGAGGTTTAGAGTCGATTTGCAAGATTGGGAGAGAATCGAAGTTGTCGACCACGTTTCGACGAAATGGTCAAACCCCATAAGAAATGACGGTGCCCCCAAGGTACTGCAAGAGGAGACGACGACGACTTCATTGTCACTGGCGCCAACGCAGGGTGGGGACGCCACTCAGTTGCCCGCATTGCCCATCACCCCTACAAGAGAGGGGGTGGTTCTTTGGCCACCCCATCTGAACGCCATTGCCAAGGATGGCGGGGGCACTGTTGTATCCCCTGACCATCCTTAGCAGGGGCAAACTGACGCGCACCGAATGCGTCAATAAAATAATAACTTAAACCAACTATATGTAGATAATGGCAAAGGGCCGACTTACAAAGATTGATAATCTTTCTAAGGTTCTAAAAGAAAGGAAAATGTGGGGGTTTAGAGAAAACGAGTGTATTAACTAATCTAATTATTAAGAAATTAAATAAATAAAAGAAATAGTTTTGCGAACAATTAATTAAAATACCTAGGTCTAGACATACAAGTTTGATTTGATAAAAGATTGGATTTGGTCGTCGATTCTAAAAATTATGCTTAATTCAATTTTAATAGGTTAGCTATAGGATTCCACATGCACCAAAATCTCTAATTCTCTTAGTCTTGGCAACAAAGGTACGACAGTTGGCTACTTCCCTAATCAACTCATAACCCTAGACACGACCATAGGATTTAATGCATCGACAATAATGAATTATGTGGAAACACTAACCCTAGATAATCGAGTTACAACGTATGCTCTATTTAATCTAGATTTCTCTATTACCCGATTCTTCTTGAAAGGTGTGAATCAATCAGTGGAATCGGACACTACTTGTTAAATAGCCTACACGATTACGTATGCATGATCTCTAACTAGCTATAGATCTAATATCTAGAAGTGTGTATAGGCCTCTACACAAACCTAGGTATAGATCATAAAAGTAATTACTAAATAATCACCGTAATAAAGAAAATGCCAAAACCAAAATTAAAACTGAAATCAAAGTTAAGAAAACCTCACAAATCCATTAATAAAAGTGGTCGAGCTTCCCTAGCTTGTAGTCTGACCTTGACCATAAGATTAGTGTCTCACTGTTGAAGAAAATAAAAAAAGAATAAAGAACTGAGAGGGAGAGATATTAAAAGTCGAGAGAGAGAGAGAGAGAAAGTGTATGTTACAAAATAAACCTCAATACTATTTATATGAAACCCCAATATTAGTTTCAATAAAAAAGCACCACAAAATATTCCAAAAATGAAATTTCCCAAGTTTTAGGAATCCGTGCCGCGAGCGACGCGAATGTCGTTGGCAGCGTTTTTTTATTTGTCTGTGCCCCTTTTCACACTATGGGCAACGCTTTGGTAAAAATAGCCATGCACGTCCACGACTAATTTTTCTATTTTGACTTGTAACACGATTTTGGACCAGTTAAAGGTTGAATTTAGTGAAGCTCGTTAGTTATGAAAATGTTCAGCTCTGATTCTCCTTTACAATAAAAGAAACAACAAATCATTTGGAGTTGAAATGAGGACAATATCGTTGAAACACTGAAGCGAGGTTAATAAAACACTTGACCAAACTGTCAACTTAATGTCACGCAATCCCCCACTTCACATTATCTTCCTCGAGTGCTGGTTTTACCTCATATTTGCTTTCTAAGTCTAAAATATTAGAAATCATAAAAAATGAGAGTATGTCACTAAAATGTTGAGAATTAGAATCCAATGACACATAAATACTAGACTAAATGCTATATAATTTTACACTTACACATACGCTCCCCATACGCCCAGGCGCTGAATACATCAAGGGCAAGGGCAAGGGCGGATCAAATGGCAAGGGCGGATCAAATGGCCTATGGACCCAAACTAGGGAACAATCTGGCCCCTGACCACAAACGAGATACCTTTGGGCCCCTAAATAGTCAACAGGGGCCAAATGGACCAAATAAAATAAATAAGATTTAAAATTAAAAAAAAAAAAAGTAAATGAAGTCTTCTTAGCCCCTAACCATTCAATGGGGGCACATAGCAGCGCCCTCGTGGGAAAGTTGGGCGGGTCCCACCACTTACACCAGGTGATGGGGACCCACGGGACCCACACTAGTGGTCCCAAAATAAAACTAAATAATAAAGCGGGAATCAAAATATGAATTGTTATTGATGTGGATGTCTTAAATTGTCTAAATTTGCAAGGTGGTTCACAAAAGACCCTGAGCGCGCGAGGACTGAAATTAGGATTCACGGCGAGTCGAGGTAAGTGATGAACATCGCTCATCTATCAAATGGGGCATGCTATTAATATATATTAGAGTCATAATATCAAATTAAAAGACTTGAGATATTAAGTTGCGTTTAGTTATTGGTATGAATGTGCTTATCTATAAATGCATGTGATATGAACACTTGTAGTGGGATGCGACTGTGTTCCCATCAAAATGAGGGGTCTACGCTATGAACCATCGAATAAACAAGTGTCACAATCGGTGATGGTTTGGAAGCACGTATCATTGGCCTGATGTAATTAGTTGGAAGTCACAACGACCATTGTGTCCACTAGTAGTTCTTATCACCTCGAGGGCATATGTTCAGTTATTGGATTCATACTAAAAGTTAAAATGCATTGAATGCAACGACTTTTATTTATTACTACTTCTTATGATAAATCTCTTGTTGGACCCTGTTGCATGAATGAATGAAATTTATTTATGAATTGCAAATCTCTCATAATATGGTTTCAAAGGAATGCTCACTTTCTTACCTTCATGTTCTACTTGACTTGGAACTTGTTTACACCCCCCTTTACGAGCAAGAACCATATCTCTATTACTTTTCATTAAATGCTTTACAATTCGGTTTATAATTTCATGTGTAGAATTATTTTACTTTATAGGTAATACTTGCATGTTTGATAGTTGATTGAGGTTTTCCTCTTATTGAGCTCTGTTGGTTCTTTTAGTTCACCCCACTTACATTTAAGGACCATCCACCTCTATTGTAGATCGTGGCAAGAAAAAGGTGATGGAGTGAAGCCTTTCTTGCCTATGTGAGCCTTGCACGCTACTACTACTATTCTATCTATTTTGGTTTTGAGACCGTTTGAACTTGGGTTGTAATTAAACATGTTTAATTGGGTAGTTTGGAACCCCTCTTCACTTATGCTTGACTTTTGGAAGCTTTTGATGCTTTGCACTTGTTTAGGTTTGGACAACTCAATTCTTAGTTCATTTTATAAATGACATGAAATCTTAGTTTGATTTCATTTCCGCATAAATTATTTTTTATGTTTAGAATGTTATTCTGTAGGTTGAATTAGACGTGCTAAGCTGTTATTTAGGTCTAGTTCAGGTATCAGGCTTAGGTAATGGTTAGGGCCAAACAATCTGACTTTAGGTTGTGAGAGGGTCATTTTAGTGTGTATCCTGAGGCATGCACAAATGACTACTAAATATGTAGGCCTACACGCCACGTTACTAGAGTGTGACTTTGGGTTGTCACTTTAGCATTTTCCATAACAAAAGTTGTAAAAGATTATGACATTTTAAATAGTTTGACCAAAAAAAATTATAAGTAAAAGAAGATACTTTTAAAAAAAAAACACTTATAAGACGACCTAACTATAGTGGGATTCACTTTTTCATAACAAAATTGGGATTCGTTTAAAAGAAAAGAAAGACCGATTTGTGATGTTTATGACTGATTTGTGATTTTTATTGGTTGAATAGTTTGAGCCCATGCTAATTGGATTGAAATTTTTGTCAAAGCATCTCTGGTGAGATGGTAAAGACATCACTTGTCAAAAGATAAGAATTCTAGAAGTCTTGGTTCGACTCCCATTAGAGTAAAAAACTAGATTGAAATTTGTTGTAATAACACAAATTGGACCAACAACAAAACAGTGAAATGGTGGCTAAAACACCGAAATAGCCCACCAAACGAATAGAAACAAGGAGAGAATGGACTTACCAAGTCGATTTCGTGAGGATTCACATGTTTTTGCTTTGCTGGAGACTTTGGTGTGGAATCGGTTTTGATTTTTCAAAAGTGTGAGTCGTGGTAAAGGAGAAGGATGGTGGGGTTTGGTGAAGCAAAGATCCTTTTATATGAAGGGTAACGTGGTCATTTTCTCTATGAGCAGAATTATACCTCCTCAAGAAAATTAAAACGGGTCCCTAAGCAATTAAATCATGATGCTCAATGCATGTATCCTAACTTTTTTTTGTGAAAAATGTTCAATTGTAACTTGAAAGCTCGAATGCGGACTTGTGCTGATACCGAGTCACCAATGTGCGCAACATTGATATGGATTTTTTTTCTTGTCAAATCATGTTGAGGCATGGTTATGTGCCCTTTCAGTGGTCCAACAATATGGTTATAGAAACCCATTGAATTCTAACTCATCCGAAGTACAACTTGACATGTGCCTGAAAATGACATTCTCAAGGCGGATTTTTTTTTTTTTTTTTTTTTTTTTTTTTTTTTTTTTTTTTACCAAACCTTACATTTTTTTTTGTGAAGTGTTCCCCTCCCATCTCATCATATATGCTGACGCAAGTTCTTTTCAAATGTTTAATAAGGCTTATTTAGCTTATATATAATTAAGTGTTTTAAAAAAATATAGACTTCATTGATTAAAATGTTCTAATCTCTTACAACTTTTGTTATTATATTTTAACTTATTTGAATTTGTTGCCATATCCCAATCTTTTTAGATTGATAAATTTATATTTTAAGTCACTTTTTAACTCCACATTTAATAAGATGACACCTAAATAACGACCTTAAAGAGCCACCTCACTAGCTCTAATTACTAAAATAATTATTAAATTTATTATTTAAGTTCATTACTTAGGTGCCACTTCATCAAATTCGAAGTTAAAAAATGATTTTAGATACTAATTAATTTACTAATCTAGAAATGTTAGGATATAATACAAATTTGAAAAGGTTGTGATATAATAACAAAAGGAATATGCTAAAATGAAATTCCAAAGTAACACCCAAAGTGATACCGTAGTGATGTGACATGTGGCCCCCACGTAAAAATGGGTGTTAAGCGTGTATATCACGATGCATAACACGTGATGAGTGTAACATGAGGCATGCACAGATGGCTACTAAATATGTAGGCCCACACGTCACATCACTAGTGTGTGACTTTGGATTGTCATTTTAATATTTTTCATAACAAAAGTTGTAAAAGATTAAAAAATTTTAACTAATTTGACCACAAAAAAAAGGTAAGAGAAGATACTCTTTTTAAAAAAATAAATAAATACACCTATCAGACGACCCAGCTACATTGGGATTCACTGTTTGATAACAAAATTGGGATTCGTTTTAAAAAAGAAACACTAATTTGTGATTTTTTGGTTGAGCGGTTTGAGCCCATGCTAATTAGATTGAAATTTTTGTCAAAACACCTCGGATAAGATGGTAGAAACATCACGGTTTCAAGAAGACTTGGTTCAATTTCCACTGTAGTAAAAAAAATTGGATTGATTTTTTTTTTTTTTTTGAGAAAAGATTGAAATTTGTTATAATAACACAAATTAGACCAACCAAAACATATATATGTAGTGAGATAGTTGAGAAATACTTGACCAAGTTTGGGAAAGTGGTGAGTTAGACTCCCTTTTAAGTCTTATAAAAAAAAAATTGGACCAGAAATATAGAAATATATAGCCGATGTAATCTCAACTAGGGTTTGTTCTTGGCTCTCTCGTAAGCTCCGATTCATTCACAATTTGGTACAATTTTTGCAGTCTCTAGAAATCGATTGATCATGACGTTTCAATGGAAGAAGAAACTGATCGAACAACGATTCGAACGGTAGGTCCGCTTCCGTCAAATTCTTCAAATGATTTTCAATTTCATAAAGATAGTCAATTTTGAAGCTGATTCTAATGGAATTAGGCATTCCAAATCTGAAATTTGGTTCACAATCGCATTGATTGATATAGGGACGGTGAGGAGTTTCTGAAAATTGTTGAAATTGTGTTGGAGATTAGAATCGACGGAGTGAGCTAATGAGTTGCAACATTAATGTATGACGTAGAAATTATGAAAACCGGCCAGAATCTAAAATGGAATCATGCCTAGACGATCATCGATCGTTTCTTGATTGGTCTTTTTAACACATTTTTAGGTTTATATTAATTTGAATGGTTCTGTTTGGGATTTGAGCGATTTTGTGTTTTTGGATGTATAATGATTTCAATTTTGTGCGAAGATCAGCGAACTTAACAGCTCACACTGTGGCGAGGGAGGCTAGTTCTTTGTCTGGTCGGAGTGAGTGATGTATCGTACCACCGTTCCTAGTTGATGTATTGGCTAATGATTTGTAATAAAATTAGCTATGGAGTTTTTTAAAAAAATGATTTCAATTTAATGCATTTTATGATGAAGATATTGAATTATTCTAGCTTGGTTATTGATGCCTTTAACGGTGCATCGATTTTTATATATTTTCTCTCTTTGCAATGCATAACACCTTATACCATGAACAAAGTGAAGGCAAAACAGTTGGGATACCGCTTCAGAACAAGGTTGAAGCGTCAGTTCGTGTCGACCACTCTCATCGCTGAAGTTGTAGTTTGCAATTTTTTTTTGTTTTCATGGAACTTATAATTTAATCTATTACTTTTCTTTCCATATTGATTGCTTCCTACATCATTCACAAATAATCGTGTCTTGTACCTATTGCATTAATGGGTATTTTATTTTTTAATGTTTACATCAGTTCTCTGATGCCATTTTTCCAATTTAGAGCTTACATCAGCTCTCCAATGTTACTTTTCTAGTTTTAAGCTCAAGTTTAGACTCAAGAGCATGATTGTATCTTCCAATATAACTCTGCACATTCCCTTGAACTTGGAAAATCAATCACTATAATCTTTTTGTGACGACTTTCTGACAGAAAACCATCATCCGTCGCTTATTTGGCCGTGACAAAGGATTTTGTGTCGACTAAGACCGACACAAAAAATCTAAAATGACAGTTTTTGAAAAATTAGTGATGCTTATATATTCGTCACTATAGACAATTTTTGTGACGGATTTATTACAAAAAAGTTTAATGTTGGTTCAATTGTGACGGTTTCTAAATCGAAACAATTAAATTTTTTTTGTGACGATAGATGTTCGACACAAAAGTGATTTGTGTGATTTATAAGTGTCCGTCACAAATAAATTTATGTTACGACCAACTAATTGACCAAAGTTTTAAGTGACGATATTTCGTTCGCTACAAATAATTCTGTAACCGCACAACGAATTAAATGTGGCATCTTACCATGACGAAAAGGTATGTAATAGCAGGAAATATTTTGGATCTTGTTGATTCCGAACCTTTACCTGCAAATAAATATATCTTATAACTTTTACAACAGCAAATATATCACATTAATATATAAATTAAAGACTTTAATTGAGCGTACAAAGTTTAATTAGTAAAAAGAGAAGCATCCAAAAAAGTGCTCGAGTTTACTATGTATATCATCCCTCAAAACAAAAAGTTACTATCTAAGGTGCCACATGAATATAAGTAAAGTCTTCTCAATTCCTTGCAACTAAACATATATCAAAAAGTTTATTGTTCTCCAAGCTTGAAAGACGCACTACAAGAAATTTGCCTATTAATGACATTTAAAAACTGTCGTTAAAAGTAAAAGATGACAGTTTTCAACAGTCATAGAATGGGGGTGTTGTAGAAAGTATTTTCTTACAATGACAACATGTTTAGTGTCATCTTTAACGTTAATGACACTTAAAAACTGTCATCGTAACTATACAATGACATTGAACAACTATCATAAAAGAGCTTTAACGACAATTTTTAAATATCGTTGAAACTGTATGACAAATAAAAAAAAATCAATAAAAACTATTCAAATGTATATACAACCTATTAAACAATCAAATTCATTGCGCTAAAATTAAAATACCAACAATATCTAAATTCAAATTCAAATTCAAATAACAATTTCAATATTGTAGCAACTAAAAGCTACTACATGCACCATGCATTTTAAAAAAAAAGCTACACCATGTATTTAAAAAAAAAAAAAAGAAACTACGCCATGTAAATACAACATGGCAAGACAAGTACCCCTTCAAATTTGCAACTTTTCTTCTTTGCAACCTGTCCAACAAAAATAAAAAAATCAATAATAGTGTAACATATCTTTTGATCGAAGAACATAGAGGGAAAAAAAATTCAAATGAACCTTACTTGCCCTGCTCTTCCTAGCATCACCTCCACATATCCATTTTGTGTAAAAGCTCTCATTTGAAGAACACCCACATCTGACTAAATCTAGCTTAGCACGCCCAATACCGATGTTTCGACATGTCAAAGACATCATTCTCAACCCAAATTGAGAGCTCAAGCTCAAACAACACAAACAACACTACATCTGCTACTACCAATACTAATACCAACACATTGTGTGTGTCTTACGCAGTTCAAAAACATGTCAACAAGGCAGTTTGAGAAGTACCCCAATCAATCAATGTTGAAATAATTGAAGGAGTTAGTGAATTTTGTTGAGTTCAAACGAAGCAACGACATTTGAAAAAAAACCTCTACCAATCCTAATTCTCAGCAACAGTTGGATCCGACAACGAGAGGTTCAAATGGAAACGAGGAAGAGGTGGAAAATTTAGAGGAAGAAGTGGTTTTCAATTCAACAATAACAAGATACCTTCATGTCGTCGTATGTGGGATATTTGGTCGTGGATGTGTTACTTGTCTTGGTGACGTGATGTATATTAGAGCTCCATTGCAAGAACAACAACAAATTCAACCACCACAGTTCAATCGAACACAACGACCAGCCTTTCTTACTCCATTGATCGCTAACACAAGAAACACTATGATGACATCAAATGAATCTGTGGTAGACTCCCTTGGTATAAATGGGATTCTTCGAGATCCGTAATTGCTTTCCAAGTCAAGGTATAAATTCTCGTATATTAGGGAATAATCGATGAGCATTTTACAATCACTAGTGAATGATGTGATTATTGAGTTTTAACTCGAAGATTGTTCTTTGAAGGATCCCAAAACTAAGGCGTGTTTAAGGCACAATAAAGAATGTTCTCAAGACTCTCAACCAATTTTTTTGGCCATCACCTTCACAAAATTCAGCCATGGTTAAAGTTTTCTTGCCTTACACCTATCACCTATATGCTTGTGGCACTTGGGACTTCGTCATCCATCAAACTTTACTTTATATAATGTTCCTAGAACTCATACTGATAAAATTGTTCTCATTTTCATTTCTGCTCTACTTATCCTCTTGGTAAGCATCATGCTGTGTCATTTCCCCTCAATTAGTAACTATGCTAAACACAAAAAGAAAATGAAGCAGAGAGCAGTTCTGTGCATTTGTTCCCAATCAAAAAGTCAAATAAAATACCGATCAAGAAGCCAAATAAACTATGTTATGATCCTTTTTTCTTTCGGGGCTTTTATTTGCAATTCCCCCCCCCATATACATCACAAAATTGAAACTAAACGAAAAGACAGTTAAAGATAAGAATCAAATAAAGGAGAAGTGGGCTAGTAAGGAACCTCTAAATTTATGCTTAAGTCGCCACTCGAATCCATGTAGATCCTTGGCAATTGATTCTTGAGTAGGGGTTGGTTGGCTCATGTCCTGGAAAGGTAAACCAAAGATTAGCAGGCGACAAGTGATGTAGCATAAACTAACTTACTAGATGTAGAAGATACAAACTGCAGTCTCCAATTAAATAAATTACCTTTCAAAATTTCAAAACAAATCAATATACTTCGAAGGCCAAGCAACTGTACTCGCCATTGAGTTGATGTCATTAAAAGTAACTTTTGTTGTAGTGTAAAACCCCACAAAAAAAGATATCTACAAATTGCATCAATAAGACAAATCTATATAAAAAAGATTAAAGGACACTTACTCAATATTCTTAAGTATCCTATCATCATTCATTACTATAAAAACAAAAACAAGCAGAACCGAGTGAGTGGGCATGTGGAGGAGCACCAAAAATATATGCTTAAAGCATACATGTCAAAAAAAAAGCATACATGTCAAAAAGACATTCCTAATTGAAATTTGAGAGGCAAGGTTGTAGTGCGCAAACTGATTGATGTCAATTCAAAATTTGACCTTCCAAGTAGAAATAAAAGACAATAATGATGCATGTGTGGGAAATGAATGCACGTCAAAGCACGATAAAGAAATTAATAAGAAGATTGAATGATCATACCTAAGTCAAGATTGACCTCATGGTTGCTCATAAGCCCATCGATACCAATTCAAGATTTGATCTTCCAAGTACTCCACAGTTCACTCTGTATTTCTCTCCAATCAATTTGGTAAATCTACAAAGAATAGAAGCAATTAATAATATAAGACCAAACTGCTAGAAAGGAACAAAGTTATATTCCTAGACACTATAGTCGATCTTAACATTTAGCTCCAACCTTCTAGGTGGCCCATCATCAACATGAGATCATTAAATTATGCAGGGTTATAGGCAAGAAGAAACTATAAAAAATATATAGTAAAACTTCAATTGTAGAGGAGTTGCAATGGAACTAGAAAATATAAGTGCGTAGTTTGTGTGGGTGCATGTCGCATCATGAATGACGAAGGATATACCTAAAGCTCAGGTGGAAGATAACTGTAAACATCACAAGTTTGATCTTTGAATCCTCTGTGCAACATTGCTTGTAATGGGAAGGAGTAACTCCTTTCCTAATCTTAATTTTTTCCCTTTTTTCTATCAAATGTCGAAAAAGAGTCTATCATGTTTAAATGGGGATACCATCAATTTTATCTACAAAGCAAACTTTAAGAATAATTAGGGGGTCGGCTACATGGATCAAACTCTTCAATTGCAGTAAGATGCTTCACATTCAACACAATTTCCCATTGAGCATATAGGAAACACCAACTGAGATACCAAAATCTCAATGAAGACAAATCAAGTAAGTGTTGCAAGAACCTACTACCATGGTATGTCAATATTTAGTTCAATGAACATGATAATAGCATGATCTGTTGACAAGCAGATCATACTTAGAATGAGTCAATAATATATGTAATTTTATTTTATGTAAAATAGTATTTAAAAATTGAAACACCAACAACTAACTAAAACACCACACACATCATCCATGATGTAAAAAGAATTAAATAAACATTGTATATAAAGTAAGAACAACATAACATGAGCCATGAAAGTGACTACACTACTACTCACAAAACACCAGGCACATCATGGATGATGTGTGTGTACACACACACTAATGAGAAAATAAACTTTGTACTGATATACTTTAAATTCACTAGCTAATATTAATAAACCAAAGAAATTAAATCAAAGATGAATTGTACAAATCGAAATGTCCCAAACAAACTCCCGATTACAAGAAGAAAAATTGATGGTGTGTGCATGTATTTCAAAGAGAGCTTTGACCACACAGACCCAATAAACCTTTACAAGGGTGAGTGAGACTAGAGCTATATGTAGATGGGTAAAAAAGCTGAGTAGAGCAGAATAATTCGATCCAAGTTGCGGAACTTAATTCATCTTCTTGTTGTTGTTGTTGATAGTGAAGTCTAGACCTATTAGGCTTGGACTTATTTAATTTTGTTTATATAGTAACGATGAATGATGGGAACCTTGAAAAAGAAAAATGAGAAATAATGGGAGCGAAAGACATGCCAAACAAGGCTTCTTACACAACAAAGGATGCCAAATGAATCAAATAGGCGAAATTAGTCGGTTTGAATGCCACCCACCCTTTTCAAGTACTCACTTATTTTTGTTAAGCTCTCATGTCATTGCATTTTCATCTTCTGCAGTGAATCAAACCGATCAGATTCTAGGACTTAAGAAAAGAAAACCTAACTAATAATAGGAACTTGAATTCATTTAAATTTGTATTAATTTCTTAGAAGTCACATTTATTTAGATATAAAAAAAGATCAGATTCTAGAACAATCTCAGTACCGCGTGACTAGAATAAATTATAAGTAAAATATAAGCTATTGTGCTTTATTTAATTAAACCACTAAGTGTTTGCACAAAAAAAATTAATTGGACTGATAAATAAGGTGAAAAATGTATAACTAAAAATCTTTCAAATGATCTGTACTATTTAGTAGTGCAAGAAATTCGTACGGATCATAACAAAGAAATTTTCTAAGTTCGGTTTGCCAGTCAAATTTTGTATCTTAACTATAATGAGTAAAAATAAAGCAAAACAGGGAGTTTTATTTATTCAAATTAAAATGCAACATCCAATTTTTTTTAGGAAAATGATAATCTAACACACTTTGGGCGTATACTTCGGCCGCACACTTTGTTTTTTAGCTCATTTATGGTGTTTTGTTAGATGTGGGGCCACGCATGGGGAGACAAGAAAGAGCCATAAATGGCTAAAAAACAAAGTGTGCGCCTGAAGTGTGCGCTCAAAGTGTGTTAGATTATCATTTACCTTTTTTTTAACCTCTCTTTATCTAAACTTGACTAATTTCACAAGACATCACGATTCAAATTATACTCAATGAGAGATGTGTAACTAGAAAAACATAACGTAGCTCTCATGCTCACTTATTCAATCAATGGAGAGAATTTGATCCTCTTGTCTCCCCTTCAATTGCTATACCCTCTTATTCCTCTCCATATGCTCACTTGTAACAAAGATTATTCAACCCGAATCCCGATCAACACTAAATAACTATGAGTTTACGAAGAGGACAGATTAGATCCTTTCGCAATCCAGTTGAGGTTTTACTCAAAAACTCCTGTTCTTCAGGGAATAGTCCAAAAAACACATTGATCTCCTACTTCAATCACAATAACAACACACAAAAGTGTAGAATCGAGAAAATAGTTCACAAAACAATAACAACTTTAATGATTTGAATGGTTGATGAGTAACAATTCATGGACTGGAGTGTTGAATTCGAAACTGTGAAGTGCTATTCGATTGACCTAGATTTCTACTTCAACTAGGGCCTCTAGATATGCTTCGACCTCGTACCTCTAGATCGCCTTCGCTAAGAAACATCAAACGACCCAAACAGATTTGGGATTCACAAGCAACAACAATGAATCGAAGCAACAACAGAGCACATCAAACTCAAACCTCGCATAGAGTGCTCCTAGGGCTTCGATCCAAGCTATTTGATCTCCATTAACTACTGGTCTTCTCGTTCGATCACCAAGCGAGAGCACGAGTTCGATCGCCAAGCGAGAAAACTAGGGTTAGGTCGATGAACAAGTGAGAAAACGAAAGGATCTTACTTTCTTTTTGTGTTTTTAAAAGAAATTGACAAATGTACCCTTCTCGAGCAAGTCGCGAACGAGAGTTTCGACGCTATTTTCATTCAACGTAAACGGCTTTTGTTTTCTCTTCTATTCGCAGTATTGTTACTCTTCTATTTCTATTTCGGTTGGACGCTCTAAAGTTGGAGATTGAAACTTTGTTAGTTAGTAGCAAATTGTATAATGACATTTAAAAAAATGTCATTAATTACTAATTAATCTGTCATTAAAAACTTATTTGATCTGAAGAGATTGTTTTAACCTTACAATGACATTTAATTTAAAAATTGTCATGTTTAACCTAATTTCAATGACATATTTCTAAAAATGTCATAAAGATTGAGTCACAAAAAGTGTCTTTTGTTGTAGTGACGTCACTTTAACCGGCATAAATGAGAAAAAATATTCATTACATTGTAATTTTTTTTTGTTACTAAATAAAAAAGATAAACGTATGCATGAAATAACGTTTAAAAAACATTTTGACAAAAAAAAAGAAAAAAAAAGTTTAAAAAGTATCAAAAGAAATTTAAATTCTATTTCATTAATTAAGAACAAATACGACTATCCAAAAAAGTTTTGCATCAAAAAAAGAACAAAAAAAAATTAATTTGTTCTATTAAAAGAAAATAACTTGTCAAGGATAGCTTTTTCAAAAAAAAAAAAAAACCTTGCCAAAGATAGCAATTATGAATGGTTAATCAAGAGTAAAGACAATGAAATCTATACAAACAATTAGTAATTTAAAGAGTATCAATTCCTCGAGCCTTTTAATTAAAGCCATAATAACCCTTATTTCATTTTTCCAAAATCTTGATGTTTTCCCTTAAATATTGAAGTCTCAAAAAGTTAGAGTGCCCCCTCATATATGGACTTTGTCATGACGAGAATGAGTACTTGCACTAAGTGTACAAGTTATACCAAAGTCACATGCCATACAAGGTTATAAGTTACATGATAATACATAGACAAATGAATGTACATTGGAGATAAATACAAGTTACATAGAGTGCACAAGTTACATTCAATTTGGGAGCCATATGCTTGATGGTATTATTCAATGTACATGAGAGCCATGCTTAACAATGTGATCATCCAAAACTTGGTTAAATAGTCATCCATTTCAAAATGTGTTGTGTATTAAAATGTTTTATGCATTTATAATGTCTCGATTAATGACGTCTTAATTAATGTATTGTATTAGAATTCAATAGTTGTAAATAGTGTGAGTATATATTTGATTCCCATATACTACAAAAAAAAAATGTAAATACAACTTGGCGAGGGGAAGTTCCCATCTCTATTAGAGATGGGGCAGCAATGAAAAATACATTTTGACCGATTTGACAGTTTAGTGACGGAACAATTAGCGATGGGTCACCCCTTCGTTAATCTCATCGCTATTTGATAGGCTGGAAATATAGCGACAGGAATGCCCCCCGTCTCTAAAATAATGAAAGACCCCACGTGCCCTTTACTCCACACACCAAAACCTTGCTTCACCAATTTACTCCCCACACATTTATGAATGAAAAAACATTTACTCCGCACAAGCCCTACTCACCAAACCATCAATTCTACTGCTCCTCTCGGCCTCCCTTGCTTCTCCGCCTATTTTCGTCGACACGTCGGTCGCTCCGCTACTCGTCGTCGCGCTGCTCGCCTCTCTGTTGCGCTCCGCCGCGTTGTCGTTATGTTGCTAGCGATATTTTGTTTCAATTTATTTATTTTAATTAAAATAAATTTGTATATTTGTGAAGAAAGGATATGAAAAAAAAAATTTAATTGTAATTTTGTTCTGGGTGAAAAATAAAATGATAAGACATTAGCGACAGGATTAACGACAGGCTGCCCGTCGGTCCGTTGCTAATCCTTGACGTGTCAAAAACTTGTGAAGACCAGAGAAGTGTGTCAGAGAATAGCAATGGAAAATAGTGACGGGCAACTGAAAATAGCGACGGGTTGCCCCATCGCTATTTTTGACACCTGTAAAATAGCGACGTAAAAATTAGTGACGAAGGAGGTCGTTGCTATCTTTGTTTAGCGACGGATCGTACAAGCTCTAAACTTGCATTTTTTTTTTTTTGTAGTATAACCTTTTTTCATTTAATGGAGAAACCAAATATACATTTATTCCACAATAGTATTATTAGAGCAAAATATTCTTTCTAATCATGCCTTGGACATGAACAATACAACATTATAAAATCATAATTTTCAATCCCTTTGCTAATAAAAGTCTAACTAAAGTTTTAACATCACTTACACATGACATCATTTACTATTATATATGATAAAAACCAATTGCATCCCTTCAGTAAGTCAAAAACTCCAAAAACAAAAAAGATAGCCCTAAAAGAATTATTAATTTGGGGACCTGTTAATCGTACTCAGTTTTTGTTAAATATATTTTACTTTTAAAAAAAATATAAAATGATCCAACTGCCCTCCATATAAAAGGGTTTTTTACTCACTCCATACCCCACTCACCCTATCCATCTATACTCTTTCTCAAATCGCACTCACCTTTGGCCTAAATATGATGAAACTTGGCGAAACCACATTGATTTAACACCACAAGTGCATTCTTCATATCTTTTGTGTCGATTTTCGGGGTTTGCTTGAGTTTTTTTTTTTTACTATTTTTGAATCGGTTTTGTGTTGTTGTTGGGTTTATGGCTCGATTTGAGGCTTTAATATCACATTTTGGGCACAAAATATCGATGTAATCAAGCTATCAAGCGGTTCCAAGCAAAACTCTATAATTTTTTAGTTGTTTTCATGTATTTTTAAGAGTTTAAATTTTTTTGTGTTCGTACTTGTCACCTGTAAGTTGCAGACACGTATGGTCAATACGTCTTTAGAGATTATGGAACTTGCTAAATGGGACTGATTGGCAACTAATTGGACTAATTGATGAAAGTACTTGGGCTATTATATATAGCTATTCGGCTTTTGTTGAAATGAAAAAAAAACTTGTAGGCTTGCAAAGACGAACTTTGAGCTCATGGAACTTGCTAAATGGGACTGAATCACTAACCGTGTTTCCAAATGTAAAGCTTTCCAAATCAAAGCTTAATTTTCCTTTCTATTAAAAAAAAAAAAAAAGATTAATTTTCCTTGTGCAAATAATGGCAACTTCCAAAAGCTAAACTTTCTAATTTTTGCTTTAACATAAACCTTTTTACCTAGGGGCATGTTGATGGCGTGGCAGTTGCGGATGTTTTCCAGGAATCCGATTGAGTTTAGGACTTTATTAAGAACTTTCTATTTTCTTATTCAGTTAGAGTATTTTAGTAATTTAATTTATTTAAGTCGTTTTTAGAGTCTTAGTAGGATTAGGTGTTTTGAGTCATAGAAGAATTATGTTTTAGAAGGATTAGGATTTTGATTCATAGAAAGATTAGGAATTTGAGTTGTATAAGGATTAGAGTTTCTAATGGCCTATATAAAGCCATGATTAGGGCTGTAATCATTATCAATTTTTATCAATTTATTCAATTTCAAGTTTTATAAAAAAACTTTAAGGATTATTCCTTGTTTAAGCGTTTACGCTGCGTCAGTTGGTATCAGAGCGTGAATTCCGTTCGTACTAATGATGTCCGGTGGAAGCGGTGGCATTCAGAACGTCGTTCAGGATGTTGAAGCCTTGCGAACCAAAGTGGAGGCTCAAGAGGCGGCAATCAGAACCTTGGAAACAAATCTTGATCAACAATTACGGCGTATGGACGAGCGCTTTGATGCGATGATTACCAGATTTGATGCCCTTGGGTGAATGCCAACAGACACGAAGGTGATGGTGAACAACGTCCAAGAGATCAGCGTGCTCGAGCGATGCTCTGTTGCACCGATGGTGCAAATTTTAGAGGTCGAATTGCTTGGTGGTGACTCTAGTGACGAGGAGGAGGATATGATTACGGCCGAGGATCGAAGCGGACTTGTTAGGAGAGATCGAGGCGCGGACATAATAACAACAACAATCGCATAATCATGATTATTATGATAGGGGTAATCATGATAGGGGCGACTTTAGGTGAAAGTGGACATTCCTAGTTTTTCTGTAATCTAAACATAGAAGACTTTGTTGATTGGATCGTAAAGTAGACCATTTTTTGAGTATATGGAAATTCCTCAAGAAAAAGGGTGAAATTGGTGGCTTGTCGTTTGAAGAGTGGAGCATCTGCACAGTGGGAGAGGCTACTGAGTAGGCGTTACGAGAGAAGGTAAACGACTGTTCGGACATGGTATAGAATGAAGCGGTTGCTCCGGCGAGATTTTCTACCCCCGTTATGAGCGAGATATTGTTTCGACGATACCGTGACTGTCGGCGGGTCGAGATCTGTTCATGAATATACGACGGATTTCATGCGGCGGCGAGAGAGGAATGATTTGAGGGAGAGCGAGGTTCATCGGGTTACACGATACCTTGATGGATTGAACCCAAGTTCGGGAGAAAATTGGAGTGCGAGTTATAAGAACTGTCACTTAGAGGCGAAAAATTTAGCCATTAAGGTTGAATTAATGATGCGGGACGAGAGGTGAAAATCGATATGAGGGCAATCGGCGAACCTATGGTAGTGATAATTACCGGAGGACTAATAGCGGAAAGGAAACTTCAAGGAGTTTTGCGGAGCGGAGTAAGTCCACCCGGGGTTGGAATCGAAGTGCGAACGGAAGGAAGATAAGGGACCAGGGAAAAAAACTTGCTTTGAACAGAAAGAGGGACAAAAGGCAACCGCAAATCCTTATGCTAAGCCTATTGTGGGCAAGTGCTATCGTTGTGGGCGATCAGTCAGTCGCGAGATCGAATGAATGTCCTAATAGAAAGCGAGTTAATGTGATTGAAAGAGATGAAGAAGAGGAAGTTTATTGCGGTCCTGGTGGAGAGGATGATGATAGTAATGACTATGATGAGGGAGAGGAACAGAATTGTGTGATCGAAAGGTGATGTTAACTCCTAAACTAGAAGATGGCGATCGGCGACACAAGTTGTTTCGGACGAGATGCACTATCAATGGCCGGTGTTTGAACCGATCATAGATAGTGGAAGGCTGTGAGAACATCATCGGTAGAGTACAATAGAGGCACTTTGAAACGAAGATGGAGAAGCATCCCGATCCTTACTCTATTTGGATAAAGGATAAAGGCAACGAGAAAGTGCGGGTGACGAGCGCTGCAGGAGGTACCTTTTTCCATTGGCTCTTATAAGGATGAGGTATATTGTGATGTGGTAGATATGGATGCTTGTCATTTCTTGTTTGGACGACCTTGGCGGTTTGATGTTAATGCACAACACGCGGGCGCGATAATGTGTATAAATTGGAGAAGGAGGGAGTGACGTTTAACTTGCTTCCTTTAAAGGCAAGTAACCGTTCCAAGACTTCTAAAGTGGAGGAACGGTCTTTCCTTATAATGACACAAACGAGCATGAGATGGACGAAGCGTGAAGAAGGAGTCACAGAGTGGTGCATGCGTTGGTGCTTGAGACAGATCTTTATAGGGAACGAGAAGGAGTCATTTTCTGAGATACCAGGGCAGGTCCAACCCTTACTGGAGGAATTTGCTGAAATTATACCAGACGAGTTGCCAGACGGATTACCTCCATGCGCGATATTCGACACCACATTGACCTAATTCCTGGAGCTAGTTTGCCAAACCTCCCACATTACAGAATGAGTCCAAAGGAGAGTGAAGTCTTGCATGACAAGGTGCAAGAGTTCTTCTGCAGAAAAGGACATATCGGGGAAAGCATGAGTCCATGTCTTTGTTCTGCGTTGTTAACACCAAAGAAGGATGGAAGTTACAGAATGTGCGTTGATAGTAGGGCAATTAACAGGATTACTATTGGGTACAAATTTCCCATTCCACGCTTGGAAGATATGTTGGATCGTCTGAGTGGAGCTCGAATATTCACCAAGATTGATTTGCGAAGTGGATACCACCAGATTCGTATCAGGATGGGAGACGAATGGAAGACAGCTTTTAAGACAAAGGACGGTCTATATGAGTGGTTGGTCATGCCTTTCGGGTTGTCAAATGCTCCTAGCACTTTTATGCGACTTATGAACCAGGTTCTCAAGCCATTCCATGACAAATTTGTGGTGGTGTACTTTGATGATATCCTGATCTATAGTCATTCAGAAGAAGAGCATTTAGAACATCTGCGGAGTGTGTTGACTGTGTTGCACGAGAACAAGCTGTATGTGAACCTAAAGAAATGTACCTTTCTGACGAGGAAGTTGCTATTCTTGGGGTTTATCGTCAGTGCAGATGGCATTCAGGTAGATGATGAAAAAGTTCGAGCAATTAGAGAGTGGCCAGCCCCGAAAACAGTGTCTGAATTGCGAAGTTTCTTGGGGTTAGCTAGTTTCTACCGACGCTTCATCCGACATTTCAATAGTGTTGCGGCCGCTTTAACTGAGTGTTTGAAGAAAGGGAAGTTTCAATGGAGTGATGAGGCCGAGTCTGCTTTGCCTTATTGAAGGAGAAATTGTGTACTGCCCCAGTTTTAGCTTTGCCAGATTTCTCGAAGTTGTTTGAGGTAGATTGTGATGCGAGTGGAGTTGGGATTGGTGCAGTTTTGTCACAGGAGAAACGACCAATAGCATTCTTCAGTGAGAAGCTTAGTGATGCTAGGCGTAGTTGGAGCACTTATGATAAGGAGTTTTATTCGGTTGTGCGTGCCTTGCGAACTTGGGAGCATTACTTGGTGGGTCAGGAGTTTGTTTTATATTCTGATTGTGGTGCTTTGAAACACCTAAATAGCCAGACCCGCATTAGTAAAGATATGCATGCTCGATGGACTCAGTTTTTGCAGAAATTCCCATTCAAACTAAAGCATAAGGCGGGGGTTCAGAACAAAGTTGCTGATGCGTTGAGTAGGAGAGTTGCTTTGCTAGTGACTTTGAGTAATGAGATAGTGGGATTTGATTGTTTGAAAGAGTTGTATGCTTGATGATGCGAGTTTGGGCGATTTGGGGTAAATGTAGTGCGCGGCGACCTTGAGGATTTTCACATTTATGATGGGTTTTTGATGAAGGGCAATCAACTTTGTATTCTGAGTCGTCTTTAAGGGAGAAGGTGATTCGTGATTTACATGGTGGTGGTTTAGGCTGGTCATCTAGGCGAGAGATAAGACTATTCTTCTTTTGTTGTGGAACGTTTCTATTGGCGCATTTACGTAGGGATGTGACTAAGATTGTGCGAGCGTTGTTATGTGTGTCGAACGACGAAAGGACATTCACGAGAATCGGTCATTACACACCTTTGCCGGTACACGGGACATTTGGGAGGACGTGTCGATGGATTTTGTTCTTGGTCTTCCTCGCACTCAGCGGGGTTCAGATTCCGTTTTTGTCGTTGTTGACCGTTTTTCGAAGATGGTCCATTTTATTCCTTGCAGGAAGGTTGCTGATGCCCAGAACATTGCTAAGCTCTATTTTGAGCAGGTTGTCCGTTTGCATGGTGTACCGAAGTCCATTACATCTGATAGAGACACCAAATTTCTCAGTCACTTCTGGCGGTCACTTTGGTACCGGTTTGATTCGTCTTTGAATTATAGCAGTACAGCCCATCCTCAGACAGACGGACAGACGGAGGTTACCAACAGATCCCTGGGTAATTTGATTCGCAGCATTGTGGGAAATCAACCGAAGAAGTGGGATACTGCATTGGCACGACGAGTTTGCTTACAACGATTCGGTTCATCGTACTTCTTGGCATGACACCTTTTGATATAGTCTATCGGAAAGCACACCCCATGCTTTAGATTTGTTGACATTGCCAAAGGAGAAAGACAACAATGTAGCGAGTAGGCACATGGCCGAAATTGGCGATCCACTACGAGAGCGATTCGAAGGAAGATTGAGGAATCTAATGCCAAGTACAAGCGAGCGGTGATAAGCATCGTAAGGAAAAGATTTTCTTTGTTGGTGATCGAGGTAATGGTGTTTTTGCGAAGAGAGAGATTCCCAGTTGGCGGTCTGATAAGTTGCGGTCAAGAAATATGGGCGTATTTGATTGAGAGGAAGATCAATGATAATGCATATGTTGTTGGTGCACTTTACTAGTATGGGAATATCCAAAACATTTAATGTGGCGGATATTTTTCCATTTTATCCAAGATGATGAGCCTTTGTATCCAGAAAACTCGAGGTCGAGTTTTTCTCGGTGGGAGAGAATGATGGCGTGGCAATTGCGGATGTTTTCCAGGGAATCCGATTGAGTTTAGGACTTTATTAAGAACTTTCTATTTTCTTATTCAGTTAGAGTATTTTAGTAATTTAATTTATTTAAGTCGTTTTTAGAGTCTTAGTAGGATTAGGTGTTTTGAGTCATAGAAGAATTATGTTTTAGAAGGATTAGGATTTTGATTCATAGAAAGATTAGGAATTTGAGTTGTATAAGGATTAGAGTTTCTAATGGCCTATATAAAGCCATGATTAGGGCTGTAATCATTATCAATTTTTATCAATTTATTCAATTTCAAGTTTTATAAAAAAACTTTAAGGATTATTCCTTGTTTAAGCGTTTACGCTGCGTCACATGTTTTGGTTGGGTAAGTGGGAAGGGGAAAGTGAGCAATTTCTCATGTCATGTTGAAAATTTTGGCTCGCATCCTAGAAAGTCGGAGGTGCAAACTTCCCACCCATAGGGGAATTTACGAAAGCTCCACTTTTTAGACAAATATACCCCTTGATAAATTAACTTCAAGTGTTTTTAAAGGGCATTATATTTCGTCCATCACAACAACAGACCAACTTATTTTGTTAAATGTCTCTTGACGGGAAGGAAGGTTGCCCAAATGAGCTAAAAGAGGCTTATTATCTGTTGCTTAGCTTTAGAGACGGTTTACATGAAAACAAAATCCTTGCCCAGCCAATAATGAGAAACATGTGGATGTGGTAGCGAAGTCATTAAATATGTTGTCGCTGGTGAATTTTCTGCATTATATTTGGCCATGTGCTGGAAATAATGAGAAACATGTGGATGTGGTTGCTAAGTAATTAAATGTTCGCCCATCTTTTCAAACACGTCGTGCACAAAAATTTAAAATGTTTGTCCCACAACCATTTCAGCTAAATGTTTTGGTATCGTCCTCTCTCGTGGCTGTTTGAGTGTCTGAGACAGAAACTCAGTCTCGATCCTGACAGGCCCAGTTTTGGGGTGGGTTTTGGGGTGGGCAGGGCAGGTATAAGACAATATTAAATATCACATGTAAATCTTGCACTTATATATTTTAGTTAGAATTAATTTTAATTATTTAGTTATAATTGATTTGGTTAGTCAAGATTTTTTTTCTTTATTTGTAGTTACCATCTACCTAGGATGTAATTATATATATGTGCCTTGGGCACCAAATATAATTGAAGAAAAGTGGAGGTTTTTCCTTTCCTCTCTTCCATCTATTTTTACTTTTGTAATATTTATTTTTGTAATAGCAGGCGAGTCAGGCACCAACCCCGTAAAGGCCTTAAATATTTTTAAGTTTATCTCTTTAAGTCGATTTTTTTTTTATCTCTTCACTTATATGACCAGCTCATTACATAAAGTTATGGAGGACCTCACTTATATGAATCTCGCGATATATATTGTTGTACATTAACCCATTATGTGAACTCCACTTACATGACTCTCTGTGTAAGAACTGATCCTCTCTCCCTATGGTCTAATTACTCCGTACTCTCTCTAATCTCTCTAATCTCAAGAAATCAACAATTTTGATTAAAAAGGTATTAATAATATCTATATATATATATATATATATATATATATATATAAACTCAACAATACGATTATTTGGACAATTGTAATAAATTAATAAAACTAACAGTTTCTCTCAAAAATAATTTATGCTTTGATTAAAAACTAAATAACGATTAACCGAAAAAGATTAGCAGATATATAAACAATTTTTTTGATAAATTATATATAAACAATTTAATTGATAGATTTATGTCAATTACAAAAAAAAAAATTAATATTTTATTTTATTATTCATATCTTAAAAAAAAACTGTCTATTATTCGTATTGATCATCTTATCTTTAAAAGCATGTATTAATTTTTATAAATTTATTTTATCTTATTTTTTGATAGCTGATTTTAATTTTAAGTTTTTAAAAAAACACTCTCTATACAGATTAAAATGTGCAACGGTCTAGTTAGACCGTATTTATATAAAAGAAATAAATAAAATGTGTGTCTTATAAAATTATATAATTTTAATAGTAGCTTAAACATATTTAAAGTAATTTGATTTAGTAAAATATTTTTTTCACTAAACAAACAAGTCGAATATAAAAGGCTCCAATTTTTCAGGTCGTCCTAGGCCTCCTAAATGTCAGGGGCGGCCCTGGGTCCTGATTAATGGTGAGCAGTACAGTACATCAATAAGCTGTCCAATATCTCTCTCTCTGATGAGCAGTATAGTGTATCAATTAGGAGAGCCACCACAACATCAACAACAACAATATAGCTTCAGTCCCCAAAACTAGGAGAGCCCAAGAAAGAAAAAAAAAAAAGGTTTTGAGCCGGCAAATGGACTTCTTTTTTGTTTAGGCATCATTTTACGTAGTTGATAATTAGAGCATTGTGACTTTTTTTTTTGTTTTTGGTAGGAGGGCATCGTGACTTTTATTATGCATATTTGAGGTTTTACTCTACTCCGAATGTATATACACATGCGGGTGTTATTCTAGTCCTTTAGGAGTATATATGAATTGCTAGCGTGCCGACACTCAGATTGGACAGCACACTCCCTTATGAGTGCATCTCGAGGTGTACCTGTGTGTCTTATGCTTGGCACGCTAGCATTCCCCTATAAATATACACCTTAAACCTTGTTGAAGCCAGCCAGGCCTGCTGAATTTCTCCATTTTTCATTGATCTCATGGAACCACCACCATCACATAGTAGCCTTAAAGTGTTGCAGATCTGCCATGTCTCTCCACCACCCAACTCAGCCCCTGATGCCATTCTTCCTCTCTCATACATTGATCTTCCTTTCTTACTTAGACCACCATCAGAGCTCCTACTCTTCTTCAGCTTGTCCACCCAAACCAATGACTTCATGGACACTCTCCTCCCCAAAATCAAACACTCCCTCTCCCTTACCCTCCAACACTTCTACCCCTTAGCAGGAAATCTGGAATGGACTCCTGGCTCATATAAGCCCCACATAAGATACTCCAATGGAGACTATGTACCAGTCACCATAGCTGAGTCTAGCTTAAACTTTGACAACTTATCTAGCTATAGTGCTAGAGACCCTAAAGAGTTGAAGCTTCTTGTCCCTCCAATGTCCTCTTCCACCAAACAAATTCCCCCTCTTGCCATTCAAATCACCCTGTTCCCTAGCTCTGGTTTCAGCATGGCAGTTGTAACAAACCATGCAGTCGCGGACGGCCGGACCGCGGCACTGTTTGTAAGCTCATGGACGTCGATATCAAAGTCGGGCATCGATGGAAATGAAGCCCCCCTTCCGTTTTACGATAGGGCGGTAGTGAAGGCACCGAGTGGGGTTGAAGAGTACTACATGGAACAATTAATGAAGCTGATCAGGTCCAAGTCCATGTCTGAGCATGACATGAATAACTGGTTGTCGTTGGCCAAAAGGAAGGCAACACCAGAAGACGCAGTTCTTAAGACGTTTGAGCTTAGTCTAGCTGATGTTACTAAGCTCAAGCAGATGATATTGAATGCTCAAGACAAGGTGACTAGCAGTGGCAATGAAACTAAGCCCTTGCTGCTGAACACTTCAAGGTTTGAGGTGGCCTGTGCCACTACGTGGCTTTGCTTGACCAAAGCTGAAATGGAAGTAAAAACTACTGATGATCACAATGAAACCACTGCAATTATATTTGCTATGGATTACAGGGCTAGATCAAACCCTCCACTGCCCTCAACTTACTTTGGCAATTATGTCATTGCCGTTGAACTTATAGCGAAGAAAAATGTGATACTTGGAGAAGATGGGATTGCAGCTGCGGCGAAGATGATCAGGAGGGAGAACGAAGGGTTGGCCGAGACTGCTGTGAAGTATATGAGGCGAAGGGTTGAAAGGAATGTATCGCCCAGCACGGATAGATTTAGAGTGATTGCTGGATCAACGCAATTCGAATTCTACAAGCTGGATTTTTGTTGGGGAAGACCTTGCAAGGTTGATTACTTGGCAATAGCGACGAGTGGAGCGGTGTTCTTCGCTGATAGCAGGAGAGATGAAGGTGGGATTGAGATCAGCTTGGTTCGAAGTAACAAAGAAATGGATGCTTTTGCCTTTTCATTTGCTAATGTTCTTAAAAACATTGTTCTCTGATCATGCACTCTTGAGAGAAATTCACAAGATTAGTACAAAAGAGTTTTGCGTGTGGCATTCTGCTTGGTTTGAGAAAACTTTTAAGGATTAAGATGTTTGAATAAATCGAGTGATTGATATGGTAGATATTTTCTTATGTGTGCTCTGTATTGTGTTAATGTGTTACTGTTTCTACGTACGTCGAATAATTGATATTGGTATGGTAGATATTTTGTTATGTGTGCTATGTACTGTGTTAAAAAAATTGTGTTAAAAAAAAGGAACATTAGGGTTTGAAAGTGAATAAAGAATTTTGCAAAAAAAAAAAAAATAAATAAATAAGAAAAAAATTGAGAACTTCCCATGTTTTGTCCATCAAATCGTGAAAACTTGTATAGCTTGTAATGGAATGTAAATTTGATGTCAATGCGTGCACTTTATGACTAAATAGATATTGAGGTTGAAAAATTAAATCACTCCAATGGAATGTGCATTTTGAATGTTGATGACGTGGATAGACATTATCTATTTTGAATGTTACTTCTAGATGGTGCAATCTATAGCATGTCCAACAATTATCTCTATAATATATAAAAAAAAATAATAAATTTTTTAAATAGAAAGTGCAATCTACATTCACGGAGAAACTTTTGAACTCAATGTCTATTCAAACCACATCCTCTCCACGTTGCTGGCGTGGCACCAATCCACACCTACAATCCACATTTGCCATTGGAGATACTCTTAGGATCCTTGTCGCCGACCCCAACTATCGTTGTCATCGTCGTTGTTGTATAATGTGAGAGTTTGGATTGTATTTTTTTTAATAAAGAAACTAATTTAGTTAATTGCAAACCTATGCCTCCAACTTGAGTCAAATCTCTAAACTTTGCCTTAATTAAGCAACTGATGCCTCATCTATCTTACTAGACATGTTAGATTGTATTTTTTTAATAAAGAAACCAATTAAGTTAATTGCAAACTTTTGACTCTAACATGAATCGAATCTCTAAAAGCAATTGAAAGTTTGGCCTCTTCCTAAATCTGTTAAGCAATTAAGAGGATTCCTAGGCTTAGCCGGATACTATAGGAGATTTGTCTCCAATTTTGCTACAATCGCCGCTCCTCTCATCAATCTACATCGTAAGGACGCCTTGGTATGGACTGAGGCGCGCGACTACTGCTTTTAATTCTCTCAAGTTAGCGTTAATGTCCACTCCTATTTTAGCATTACCCAACTTTGAGGATACTTTCACAATCCATACCGACGTGTCGGGGGTCGGCATTGGTGCAGTTCTAGTGCAACAATCTCATCCAATTGCTTATTTTAGTAAGGTACTCTCTCTAAGAATGCAGGCTGCATCCGCTTATGTTCGTGAATTTTTTGCGATCACTGAGGCAGTGCGTAAGTGGCTAAAGTCACTGATCACCAAAGTCTTCGATCAATCCTTAACCAAACGATAATTTAATGGGCTCCATGAATCACAAAAAAAAGGTTATTTGAAGGCTTTTTTCACGTGTTGGAGATTATACATCTTTTAGTAAAAAGCAAGATTAAATGGTATGTAGCGAATATTTCCTTGTAGATGGAAGACAAGCCATCCAGCAGGAGTGGGCATGCGTTGTAATCTTGTAAATACAGAAAAAAATTATCATCCATTCCACACGGAGCTGGCAAAGAAGGTTGAGGAAGATAAATTGACAAAGAAACAAGCATATCAAAGAGATGAATGGTTTGGACATCTGCTGAGATTCAGAAATGATGCATTCTTTATTTCGAGTATTATTTGTCTCCAGCTACCATTTGAGTTGGCTTATGCCCATCTCTATGAGATTGTGAGATCTGATATCATAAGTAAGGAGCTTATTTGTATTTTTTTTTCTCATGGTGAAGTGTTGTTTTGATTGGTAATTTGCATTGGAAGCTTCAAGATGAAAAGAAATTTTGACAAGATGCACTTCATGAAGTATGGCAGTGTTTTGTTTTTGATCATTGGAGAAACTTATATCATTAGTTCATCCATACATGTTTTGAACTTTTCCAGAGCTTTTGATCCTCCTTCATCAAGAATAGAACAATTTAGTTGGAATCAGGGATTTATTTGCCATCTTTGATTACTTTGACTACTTGCAAGATTAGCTTTTCAACTGTGAGGAAAACCGAAAAATTACTTGGCAGTCTATCAATTTGAGTTTCACTTAAACCAAGAGTTAGAACATGTTAAACCACATTTATAGAAATTGCTATGATAATTCACTAACCTCCAAAATCTATTTTACAAAGAGATGCATGCAGTTGGTTGCAAAACTTTGAAGGAATTCTGAACTATAATAAGCCACATATTTTTTAGTTTCTAAGGCAAGAGTGTAATGAGAATCTGACTTCATTTGTAATGCAAATATGTAGAGGGACGAAGAGAGTGGCAAAACTATGATATTTTTGGTTACCAAGTGAAAGCTGTGGGAGATATTTTTGGTTACTATATTCTTGTACCGGTTCTTTTGAAAGAGCTTTTTGATTTTTAGTCGTGTGTATATTGCATATCAGCAATTAAATTAAATTTTGGGTTCACACAACATCTTTATGTGAGGACTGCGAATTAACCATACATATTTTAAAATTTAAATTTGATCAGACTTTGGAATGAAATGCTGAAAAAAAATGGAAATGGCTCACCCTATAGCTTGGAGGATGTTAAATGGAGCTGATAAGTTGTAGTGAGAAGCATTGTAAATGTATGGTCCATTTGATGGGATGAGTGGTGGTAGTATAAGGATGGGGGTACTGAGGATTCAATTATGGTAAATGCTAGAGTAACCCACTTTTGACACCTTGAGGATGGGGAGTTGCATCTTATTTTAATTTTTTGAACCTTTTTAGGTTAGAGGATTAGAGTGGAAGAGTTTGATCCATGTAGCTAACTCCAACTATTTTGTGATTGAGGTTTTGTTGATGTTGTTGTGATTATTATTTTATCTTGTTAGGTTAGAGATTGTGCTTTTGATTATTTCGTCAACCATATTTAGTTTTCCTGCTTGTTCTAATTTGTGGAATAATTTTGCATTGCAAGTTCATATTTGTGGAATAATTGTTCTAAACTAAAGTTATGACCTTCCTGAGGTGCTTCTGCATGCAGGTCTTTGGTCTATATTTCATGCAGACATATATCGGTCTCTTTTATCATGCCATTCTGCATCGCAATTTCTTAACTCTTCGCAAAATCCTCACTCAACGTATGATAGCCTCACAGGTAAAAAATAATCTTGTGTATTGTCTTTTCCTTTTTTCTTTCTTTTTTTCTTTTTTTTTCTTGAGTTTAGATATGAAATCAATTGTTAATAATTTCCAGGTATTGCAAAGTTTTGTGGAGAACTGTATTCCTTACCTGAAATACAGCTTTAAGAAACATAGAACTGTTAAGTGAGTTTTTTGTGCACTTTACCTTTTCATTTCACATATGGATGCATAGTGATTGAACTGATTCTAGTTTATGTTATGGTTTTATGGCGTTTTATGTATCATGCAGAAAGAAGAACAAGGGAAAATTAAATGGCAAAGTTCAGCTGACATCTAGAGTGGAGAAAGAACATCTGAAACCATCATACTCAGCAAGCATCGGTGAAGAACTTGAGGATGGTTTATTTGATTGTAGAAAACTAAAACCTCTACATATAAACCCCTCTGACAGTTTACGATCGGAAAGCTACGTCCATATATAGGATTGACTGACTGTTTCTATATTCTTTGTAGACTTTTTGGAACTTGCGTTGCAGTTTGGAATGATCATGATGTTTGCATGTGCCTTCCCCCTGGCATTTTGTTTGGCTGCCTTGGTACAGAATCTTACTATTCTTTTGCTGGTTCTTGTCCAAATTATCGGATCATTAGAGGCAGTGCGTAAGTGGCAAAACTTGTCGAGGCGTGAAACCTTTCAATCGAGCTCCTCAAGGTCTTCTTCAACCCCTCCCAATTCCAGGCCAAATTTGGGATTCGGTGTCCATGGACTTTATTACTCATCTCCCTTTATCATTAGGGAAAACTGCAATTTTCGTGGTTGTCGATCGCCTGTCGAAAATGGCACACTTTTGTGCAATTGGGTCGAACACCTCTGCCCCTAGCTACCTTGGCTACTGTCACCGGGTCACTAACGAGAGGGTTTACCTTAAGGAAATTCTTCTCACTCAAAGCCACTACGTGGTGCCTAAGGACCACCTTAGTTCAGCACTCTAATAAAATTCACACTAAGAAGCAACAATAGGCACAAAGGGGAGC
Organism: Stephania japonica; assembly: GCA_039657345.1. Lineage (NCBI taxonomy): Eukaryota > Viridiplantae > Streptophyta > Magnoliopsida > Ranunculales > Menispermaceae > Stephania > Stephania japonica. The sequence continues at coordinate 9,480,806 of CM077558.1, read as the reverse complement.
TTTACTGATCTTTGATTGATGGGTTACAACTCTACCACCTTATGCTTCCCCAAGCATAAGGGGTTAGCTTTATAGAAAACAGTTTGAAGTGGTTACATAACCGAATGGACACATGTACTACTTTACAAGCATCAAAGACTAAGTAAATCACACCACACTCCCATGTAGTCAAGCAGTTGCCTAACTGCTTGCCTCCTCTGCTGCCACCTGGCCTCGTAACTGTCATGACCACCTGGTTAGTAGGCATATCTTCCATGTGCTAGAGACTTACTTGGACGTGCCCTGGTTATGCTCTGAGCCATGACCAAGGTAGTTGCATAACCGCTTAGGAACGACCATGCTTGACTTGGTTCATCCAAGCCTAGGGACGCTCCTTGATTTCAGGGTCGTGCTTGGTGGTGCCTAACTGAGCCTAGGCACCCTTAGGTACGTACCAGAGCGTGGCTAAGTCCAGGTCCTACCGGCACGAAAGTGGTTGCTTGATGGTCTTTGGGCAAGGCCTTGGCATGCACGCCCAAGTCCTTATACCCTTGCCTTCTTGCCCATACCACCCCCATGAGAGGTCTTGTGACGACCCGCCCCCGACCTAGGGTCGGGTCGCCCGGCCCAAACCGCCATTTGGACCCGATACCTGAACCAGGCCCAAATAACGGTCTGGCACTGATAAGTGTTCATTTATGCATAATTTAGTATAGGTTATTAGGTGTAATTGGACTATATTTATTTTGTTTTAAAGTGATAAATGTGTGTTTTATGTATTTCAGGGATTTTATATGAGTTGGGTGTTTTTGAGACCGAATGCGTGTATTGAGCTTAATTGATAGTTGTTCAGTTCAGAGAGCATAACTTTCACATCCGAAGTCGGAATTACTCGTCGTTGGTCTTGTTGGAAAGAAGACTTCAAGGCGAACATTTTCCTCTCTCACAAGCATCACGAAATTCGGACTCTAAGGGGCTCAAAATGGTAGTACAATTCACGGCCAGATTTTCAATTTGAAAATCATCTCCACCACTCTACTTGCGACACGTGTTCGGTCAACCTCTCCCATTCACTCGCGCACGAACTCCTTCCACGTTCTATCCACGCTGCCACGTGGCGCCTAGTCAGCACGTCACACACCGGCTTCTTGGCCTATCAGACGCCGCCACGTCAGCCACGCACATCAGCTCCCCCAATCAGCTCACGACACGTCAGCAAAACACAGTTTTTCCACCAATCACAGCCTGCCAAGTGTCCTGGACGCCAAAAAACTCCCAAAAATTATGAAAATTAGTTTTTCTCACCTCCAGAGACTAAATTTGGGGTATAAATATATATTAGGACTTAGATTAGAGGAGGATCTATTTTTATTTTTCTTTCAGTTTAGTTATCAATTATGTCAAGTTAGTTCCTCCATCTAGGTTGAAGGTGGATCACTCAAGCCTACGACTTGGGAATCTTCATGAGGTTTATTTAATTTTAATTATTATTGATTCTTTTATATGATTTATTTTCTTTGGTATTATTTGAACAATTAAGGTTAAACACTAGTTTAAACCTTAATTTACATGTCAGTGAGTCGTAAGCACCCGTGCTTGTGCGACAAGACCACACTAGTGGCAATTGACTTTACCAATTGATTAGAACCTTTTGGGACCGGTCAAATACCTTAGAGATCTAGGCTAAATCGGGAGCACTAGCGATCCGGCTGTCTAGGTGTAGTGCATTCACAAATCGAAGTAATGCGACCAATGCGTTAAATCTGAGCACTAGCGATCGTTGCGTGTTTGGTCGTGGAAGTAGTCAACTGGTCGTACCTTGGCTATCGAGATTAGGAAGTGCGAGGAACCGAGTGCTCTACCGGGTCTATAGCTGCACTAGATAATAGATTAGTTTCATACTTTTCCTAAACCGACAATTAATAAATTCAATCCCAAGTTGTATGGCGAGACTGTGAAATTGAATTCCTAGATTTAGTTCCATTAGATTCTTTTTCAATTAATTTCTTTATTTTTAAATATTTATATATTTCTTCTAAAACTCAAATTCTTCTTTTTTGTATTTTTCTTACCTAAGAAAGAAACCAATCTCTGTGGGATCGACCATTTACCACTATCTACAAAATAGTTGGTTTAGGTTAATAAATTTATTCTATTGACGCGTTCGGCGCGCGTCAATTTTTGGCGCCGTTGCCGGGGATTGGTTTTTCTTTCTTTGGTTATTTTTGTTGTATTTTTATTTATTATTTATTTATTTATTTATTTTTGTATATAGTCCCTTGTTTCTAATACGTTTGCAGGAAATTTCTCAATGGCCTCCTACTACCATAATTATGACCGACTCGAAGACTCATACTATCATGGTATGAATGGGGTAGGTATGTCATATAATGGACATCAATTTTTTAACTCGCATTCTTTTATGCAACAGGTCGAGGCTTGTGATTTTTGTGGGGAATCCTTTCATCCCACGTATGCTTGTCCTTACCATCCAAGGTATGGAAATCATCACAGTTCTAGCTATGCATCACCACAACCCGACTTCTATATGTCTAAGCCAAGTCCACGGAGTCCTCAACAAGAACGGAGAACCATTGAAAACATGGAGAAAGACATGATCTCCGACTGGCTTTCTCCAAGCACCAAAAAATACCCATTTGATGACTGGAGTAATTCATCATATCTGCAGGACACGTATAGTTCCATGCGGAATCAGCCTTCAAAGGATATAATAAGGTTTCTTCTAGAGATTGAGCAAGACATGAACCTCACTGAGCAAGAATTGGACCAATGGATTAAACAAAGGGATCAAGAAGCTGAAGAAGAAATAAACGATAATAGTTGGGGAATAAATATAAAGAGATATCCTAAAGCCAATAGATTTAAGTTCATAAAACATTAATAAAACTATACATGGTTCATGCTAATTTAAACTAAACAAGTTATTAAATCTCCGAAGTGGATCAACTAAAGGTAACTATAATTCAAGCTACCCAAAGATTTATCTTAACTTTAACCCCAAGTTGAATAGTTTCAAAATCAAATATAAATAATATATATCAACAATGACTCATATCAAGAGGAGACTTCAAGCTCGTCTCTCCCTTGCTTCAACCTAGCGCTGTCATGAATACCTGAGATGTAAGTGGGATGAGCTAAAAGAACCAACGGAGCTCAGTAATGCGGAAAACCCGCTCAACCATCAAACATGCATGTAATACCTAATAAGCATGTAAAGTCTATCATGTACTTGAAAACAAACAAGGATTCATTAAATAATAGCATGGTAGCAGGATTTCATAAGAGAGACTTATAATAAACCTTCAAGTACTAACAACAATAATCATGCATAGCATTAAAGCGATTGACAAATCATTACATAAATTCAAGCTTTCATGCAAAGGAGGGGGTTTCGCGAAATTATGTACTATAAAATATAGTAATACGATATGTCGATGTTCCATTCAATGCATACTAGGTATTGGCAAGAATCTGGTGATCGATTCTCCTACTCTCGAGGTGATGGAAACAACTAGCAAGCACATAGGCCTTATGTGCCCTCTCGTTCGTCCCATCAAATCAACAGTAGGTTCGTCCAAGCCATCACCGATGCACATCTCTATGTCTCAACAGTACAAGAGAAAGAACTCCAACTCATGTCCCTACGTGACATACTTATGAATTCAATTAGTCAAGTAAAGCCCTCGGTGGTAAACTCGACAACATCCTGGGGTGTTAACGACCCTCGGTGGTACCACAACATTCAGAGGTATTCATATAGATTTACTTGCTATTAAGGCCCTCGGTGGAACTCCACAAACATTCTGAGGCCCTGAATAACATAGATGGGAAAAACAGTGCATTCACATTCCATATATACGTATATTCGAGCCAATACCACGACGCAACCCATAAATCCCAAGTCTTTAATTCAAATTATGAATCCTAAACATAACTAATAATCATGTCATATTTGATAATTGAGCAAGTTCCCCACTTACTTGGACACGTCGTGATGCCTACACTGACTCCTCGCATGCTTGGGGTCCCACGTGAACCGCCTCGCGAATCTAAACAAATCATACAACACTACATAAATAATTACTTGATTTAAAGTTAAGTATTTTCCATTTATTTGTCTTTGGAGACCCACTGGTGCAGGTCCCATAGGTTTCGTATCGTTCGGAACCTTCATCGACGTCCCTCTTGTAGTGTGTCGAAGGGTGGGACCGCTGCCGGGTCCCCTGGGTTGAGCGTGTGCACTTCCGATGAAGTCGTGGAGGGGCTGGGTCATTCCAGCCCCTTAAATCAAAGTGCAGGGCCAGACTGGTCCCTGGACTCAACCAGGGACCAGTCTGACCCTGGTTAACTCGTCTAAGGTCAGTTGACCCTAGTCAACTGGTCCAGGGTAAACTGACCCTTGACCAGTCAACCTGGTAAGGGGGAGCTCGTCTCCCCCCCATTGACAGTCGTCTCCCCTCTTCGACCCCGACCACCACCACCCTCCATCGCTTCCACGCGCTGGAGGGGACCTCCGGCGGCGGGCCAGAGGGTTTGCCTCTCTGGTCGGTCGCCTTGGAGGAAAGAGTGGGAGTGGAGGGGTGACGGGAACCACCCCGCTTCTCCTCCTCTCCTTGGCCGTGACTGTGATAAAAGAGGACCTCCTAATGGCGCCCTCCTTGGTCTTCTCTTGAACCGCCTGAGCCAGATCTCACTCTCCGCGTCGACTCCGCCATGTCCACCGTCATCCACAACCCATCGCTCCATAGGAGCCGCCACCTCGTCCAGCCCTGTCGCGCCTTGAGGCGTCTCTCGCCGCTCCTCATCCTCTGCGTCACTGCTTGGCTGTTGTTCACGCTGCTACGCACCAATCGTCGTTCTGCCAGTGTCCGTCGCCGCCTCTCGGTCTCTCCGTGGCAGCTTCCCTCTCTCTCTCTCTTGTGTTGTTTTGAGCAAATTAAGGTTTTAACCCCTTTATATTTGGTGGAAAGAAAATTTAGGGTTTCCACCTTATTTATTTGGATCTCTTGTCCCTTTTACTCTATAACATAAATTTTAGACACACTTAGTACACAAACCATTCTCTAGACATTCAACCAAATTAATTTTCAATAACTTAGTAACTTAAGGTCTCGTCGTCGCGTGCATATAATTTAAATAGGTCACGCCAAGTTGCAATAACATATTATACATACAATATTATGACAAACACAAATAAAATATTAAATTACCAAAATGTCCTCGAGTCGGATCAGGTAGAATTCGGGTCATTACAGGTCCCCCTCCTATAGTAGATGTTAAGCTGTTCCTGGCCATCCAATAAGGAACATCCAAAAGTGAGACCAATCATACTTTAACCTGGTCAACGCCAGAGTCAATGAAAGTTAACTGTGCTCCTGCCAAGGTCTTGCCTTGTCCGTGCCAAGGCGTGGCCTTGCTCGTGCCAAGGTATGTGCCAAGCGCTCGCTAAGGTACGCACTAAGTCGTCGTTGTGCTCGCGCCAGGGAGAGCATCTTGCCTGCGCATGTGCTCACTTAGGTACATGGCGTGCCAACTTAGGAACGCGCTCGTGCCCACTTACGTACGCGCGTCGAGCCCGCTAAGGTATGCACTGTGCCCACTAAAGTACGTGCGTCGTGCCCTCTAAGGTATGCACCGTGCTCGCTAATATACGAGCGTTTGTGCCCATTAAGGTATGCGCCCATGCACACTTAGGTATGCACACATGCTTGCTTAGGTATGCGTCGTACCACACCGTGCCCTGAACCCCAAATCGTCACTTAAGTCCTCCGAAGTCTTCCAAATCCATCGAGACTCAGTCATTTGCTAAGTTATCCTGCTGCCCAGCCCAGCATACTCCGATCCAGCTATTGGGGTGGTAACAAACCTCCCCCGACCGAAATGTTCGATGCCCTCATCAAACTGCTCGGTTCTTGTCGTTTTTGGTAGTATGTTATCTCCTTCTCAAACTGCGATAGGGTAGTGTCCCATTCCCAAATTGGTTCCTCCACATCAACCCACTTGATCAAGTAGAAAATTTGCCTGTTTTTCTTACTCTGACCACGCACCTTGTGGTTTAGAATCTGCTTGATCTCCCCTGCAAATTCTTTCCGTACTAAGGGTGGAACTCGTTTGGCTGCACACTGCCCCAGATCTGCCTGATCTGAATGGAAAAGTTTAAGGTAACTGATATGAAATGTAGGGTGTACCTTCAACCTCTTTGGTAGCTTGAGCCTGTAAGCTACCTTTCCAACTCGCTTGACCACCTCAAATGGTCCCTCATATCGCTGAACCAGGCCTTTGTGTGTCTCCTTCTTGTAGAACTTCTTCAGAATTTGAGGAATAAGCTTCAACAAGACCAAGTCTCCTTCTTGGAACTCCAGGGGCCTCCTGTTCTGGTCAGCATACTTCTTCATCCGCCGAACAACTTTAGCCAAGCTGTCTTGAGCTGCCTTTCGCAACTCTTGCTTGCTCCTCGCAAAGCGATAAGCCACCGGGCATGATCCTATTGACTTTGATTTTGCTACCTCGTGTGGGGTAACTGACTGTTGTCCCGTCGCCACCTCGAAGGGGCTCATCTCTGTAACAAAACTTCTATGGAGATTGTAGCAAAATTGGGCCGAATCAAGCAAATCCACCCAGTTGGACTGCCTTGTATTCACATAGTGTCTGAGGTAGTCCTCCAACAAAGCATTGATCCTCTCCATCTGTCCATCCGTTTGAGGATGGTTGACTATCGAGAACTTCAACTCCGAACCCAACAAGTTGAAGAGGGCAGTCTAAAACCGCCCTGTAAACTTTGTATCACGATCACTTATGATGTACTTCGGAATCCCCCAATATTTTGCCACATGTTTCAAAAACAACTTTACCGACATGCCTGCATCACAATTCTTTGGAGCAGCAATTAATGTAGCATACTTCGAGAATCAATCCACCACTACCATGACGTTAGTCATCCCCTGCGTTTTGGGAAGACCAGTGATGAAATCCATGGAAATGCTTCTAAAGGCTCTGTCCTGTACTAGTAGAGGCTCCAACAAGTCTGCTGCCTTCCTCCTCTCTGTCTTGTCTTGCAGGCACACAAGACAAGTTCGCACATATAAATCCACGTCCTCCTCCATCTTTGGCTAAAAGAACAAATAGAACAAGAGGGCAAAGGTACGCTCTATGCCTGGATGTCCTGCCCACTTAGCATGAGTCTCCTTCAAGAGTTCTCGCCTCAATCCGCCTGTGCTAGGAATATATAAGCATCCTCTTTTAGCATAAAGGACCCAATCTTCACACCATAATCTCCGAGTAACACCTTCAACTACTAGTTTTACTAGTTTTACGCAAACGGGATCCTTGCCCGTCTCCTCCTTGATTCGAGGCAAGAATTGGCTTTCCAACACTGCAATTGCCGAGACCACCTCAACTACCACCTTTTGACTGAGAGCATCAGGGACTGACTTAAGCCTTCCAGACTTATGTTCGAACTGGACATCATACTCCGCCAAGAAGTCCAGCCACCTTGCTTGCTTTTGGGAGAGTTTTTTCTGGGTCATGAAGTAGGTGATTGCCGCATTATCTGTGCGCACTATGAAACTTGTCCCAAATAAGTAGTGCCTCCAAATTCTGAGGGCATGCACTATAGCAAGCATCTCCTTCTCGTGAGTTGGATATCGATGTTCAACATCCTTCAGCTTCTTGCTCTCAAAGGCAATGAGGTGTCCCTCCTAGACAAGCACTGCCCCCAAAGCCCTATCTGACACGTCGGTATGAACTTCGAAAGGGAGTTCGAAGTTAGGTAAATTCAGCACTAGTTTAAAGGCAATGACCTGCCTCAATCTCTCCATCGCCTGGTTGCACTTCTCTGTCCACAACCATGCACGATCTTTCTTCAAAAGATCTATCAGCGGTGCCACCTTCCTCGAGTAGCCCTCCATGAACCGTCGATAACAATTCGCCAAACCAAGGAATAATCGAAGTTCAGGGACTTTTGTGGGGTTGGGCCATTCCACAATTGCACGAATCTTCTCTAGATCCATCAACAGTTTCCCCTAACTTACAATATGGCAAAGAAAAGTGATGGTTTGCCTTGCAAACTCACACTTTTCCTTATTTATAAACAGCTAGTTAGTTCGCAAAGTAGTCAGAACTTTCCTCAACTGATCAACATGATCTTGGAGGTTCTGACTATATACAACAATATCATCCAAATAAACAACTACAAATCGATCAATAAATTCCCTCAATACATCATTCATCAAGTAACAAAATGTGGCAGGGGCATTTGTGAGACCGAAAGGCATAACAAGATATTCAAATGAACCATACCTCGTCACCATGGCCGTTTTAGGTTCATCTCCAGCAGCAATACGAACTTGGTAGTACCCTGATCGCAAGTCCAACTTGGTAAAGTATGAGGCACCGGACAAGCGATCGAACAGATCCGCCACCAAGGGAATTGGGCACTTGTTCTTCACTGTGAGTTTTTTCAAAGCCCTGTAGTTGACGCACATTCGAAAGGACCCATCATGCTTCTTCTGAAATAGGACTAGGGCTTCGAATGGTGCTTTGGATGGCTGAATGAACCCCGCATCCAACAACTCCTCTGACTGCTTTCTCAACTCCTCCAACTCCTTAGAAGCCATTCGATAAGGTGTTTGGGCTGGCGACTTTGAGCCTGGTACAAGCTCAATAGAATGATTAATGGTTCTCTGTGGTGGTAGATGTTTTGGCAACTCTGGAGGCATGACATCTTCGAACTCCTCCAACACATTAGCCACCACATCAGGAACCTCCACTGCAATTCCTGGTTTCATCTCCACTAATGTTCCTTCCCTGTAGCATCACTAACAACAGGTACAAAGCAAGGATGAGACTTGTTCATGATGAACAATCCCCTTAGAAAAGACAATAAGGCAATACTCCCTGAATAGAGAAAATCGTTCCCTAGAATGATGTCAAAATCATCTAGAGGAACTGTCATATTAGGTTGATCTTTCCTTCCCAAGATCCAACCTTGATGTCAATATTCGAGGCCATACCTTGGATTTACTTGGCCTCAGAATTCACAGCCTTCATGCGACTGGAATTTTCAGCAAGTGTAAGCTCTAGCTTGCTCACCATATGATCTGCCACGAATGAGTGTGTCGCCCCCGAATCCACCATAACAAGGACCTTGTGTTGGTTTACCATCGCCTCCACATAGAGCAATCCCTCCGATTTGCTTGGCCTTGCTTGTTAAATGACATTCAACAACTGTAATGGGTTCATCCGAGTCTCAGCAGGATTTTCTGCAATCAGGGCAGAAATCTTCTCTTTCTTTGGACACTCCCGTGCTCGATGAGGCTCATTGCAAATGAAACAACCCTTTGAGGATGATGAGGGTTGTGCATCTGCTTTGGATGTCGGCTTGGAGTTCGGCTTCTTCGAAGGAAACGACTTCTTTTCGCCCTTCTTTGAGTACTCCTTACGAGGTTTTTTCTCCTTGTTCTTCCCTTCTAAAGGCGAAGAACTAGTCTTGAAATCAACAAGACTACAACAGCAGTTATCGCTCCAGGTAAGTCCTTCACACCTTGCCTCCTTAACTCGGCTTGAGCCCACGTCTGCAAGCCACGTCTGCAAGCCAGTTGTAAAATTGAAGAGTTTATCCTCTTCTAACATGTTCTTGATGTCCAGCAGCAAAGAAGAAAACTCCTTCACGTACTCCCGAACAGAGCCTGTCTGTTTCAGCTTACGCAAAACCTCCCTCGCTTGCTAAGCTGCATTAGTGGGAAGGAATTGATTCTTCAATTCCCGTTTCAGTATATCCCACTCGATGATCTTCGGCCTCCCAACAGCAACATTATCATCAACTCTGGTTCTCCTCCAAAGCATTGCATCTCCCTCAAAGTACATTGAAGTTAGGATGACCTTCTGATCATCTGGTGACAGCACCGTGGCAAAGTACTGCTTCATGTCCCAAACAAAGTTTTCTAGTTCTTTGGCACTTCGTTTACCATAAAACTTCTTTGGTTCAGAAACTTTGGGCTTAGATAGCTTTGCCACTTCTGCAACATCTGAGGTTCCACCAACAGCCTTCTTGAGAAGACTCACCTCCACAACAATCGTCTCTGTTGTGTCAGTGGTAAGCTCGCTAACTGCACGAATATCAACAACTAGCTCATCAAAACAAGCCTCTCAACTAGAGATCATCCCTATATGAGATTCCTCTCTAGTCACCAACGAAGCAATGAGTGCTTCCAAGCCTCCAACTCGCTCCGCCAAGGTAGAGCTCTGAGCCTCCTCCCTTTGCACACTAAGTGTTGCCACAAGCTGTTCCAAGTGAGACACCCTCTCACTTAGATCCACAGCTGCTCGGGTCGCCATCGTCGCCAAACGAAGATCTAATACCAATTGTCACGAGGTCACTAATGAGATAGTTTACCCTAAGGAAAATTTTCTCACTCAAAGCCACTTCGTGGTGCTAACATCTAACTAATAGGGATTAATTTTTTTTCTTACTTTGTTTTTAAATATTTAGTTACTTAAATGGAGGTTTCAAATACTGAGAGTGCATATCAATGGTGTGGTGAACTTTTCCATCATTATTTTTTAGAGGTGAAATTTATTTTTAGTGAACATTCCATTCTTGTTTGATTGTGTTTGTTCATACGATGAAAGAGATTTTTATATAAATGAGGTATGGATTACATATGTGATATTGTGCTTGTGTTTGTATATATTTTGGTTAAATCTAGAGATATGAATTGAGAATTGTGATGATTGGAGTATACTAAAAAGGCTCGAGCTTGTGATTTATAAGTTATTACTTTGAGACAATATACAACATAATTGGTGTGGTAATCAGTCTCTTGTCCCAACTTTTTTTTTGTCATTATATGCCCCATTCTTTCCTTATTGGCTATCCAATGAGCTTGCTTCAAACCCCCCAACAAAATCAACATGAAGGTAATCAAGTTATTAAATTGAACTTTGTCTTTGAAGGTACTTTAAAAAAAAAAAAATTGTCTTTGAAGGATTTTTTTTTGAAAAACATCTTTGAAGGATCTAAAGTTGTCAAGGACTTCGAAAAAAAGGATTTTTTTTTTCATTTGACTAACAAAGCATAACCAACCATAGATCAATAATTACATGACGTGGACTTAGTTTTTCTTTTTTACATCAATGGTATTAGAAAAGACTTTTTTAATAATAAAAGTTGTGGAATGTTGTTTTTGCTTAAATTTGTGTAAGTTAACAACCTCTAGAGTTGTTTGACTACTATTTCAAAAAAAAAAAAAATGATGAGTGCATCCTTCTCCATTGGTTTGTTCAACAACAGACAAATCTAAAAGTGCAATTTTTTCTTAATCTATATACCTTAAAAAGTCGGCTTCCCTCAATTGTGAACTGTTATCACCATTGTTCTCACATGTGTTTGTGTTTTATAGTCCCATCAATTCACCCAGATATTTGTTTACTTCAATCTCTATGTAAGCCAAGCGGAAAAACTTGCTTTTCTTGGGGTTTTTTGAAGTTATATGTTGATTCAGTGTTGAAGGAAATATCACATTGCGTGTATTCTCTTCTTTAGACAATAAAGGTTGATGCTTCCAAATAAGAAATAGTATGAGAATGGCTTTTTTTTGTGCAAATGCATGTCACCAGTTCCTGTTAGAGCATTTAGAATTAAATTGACTAGGATTTTTTTTTGTTAAATCATAATTGAAGGTGCTTTAAACCCTCATGCTTCAGATTAACTTATGATTCGATGATTAATTGGTTGAGACATTGAGAAAAGTGGGTAGACTTGGAGTTGCAGAAAAAGGTTTTGATGGAATAACTTATTATAATATGTTGATTATTATTTTGTTGCAGATTGTGTTATGGAGAGTGCGAAGGACTTCTATAGATAATATGATTCTTGGAAATGACCGTTAGTCTCTCGGATTATCTCCCAGAATATTTGTTCTTTTCTTTGTCTTCATTTTAAGTTTCTTTTTCTTTTATGATTTATGTAATTTTAAGTTTTCAATTTCATTGAGTGGTACTTCTTACTATTTGGGTTACTTTTGGAATCATAATGTATTTCATGTTCCATAGTAGAGAAAAGAATTATAGAAATAGATTGATATAAAGATGCAACCATATATTTCATGTTCTTATCAGCGGGTTATCAAAATGTACAACATATTCATACCACTTTATGTTTAGTTGAGCTTTTGCATTTTAAAATCCTTTCCATTTTCGTATTAATTATTTGAATATGCAAGCATTTATTTTGCAAACCCCAGTAGATGATACAAAAAGCTCTTCTAAGTATTTTTCAAAAATATCTTTTGTAGCCTAAAAAGAAAAAAAATCTCTTGTGCAAAGGAGAAGGGATAAATTCTTTGTGTGATGGAAAGAATATGAGGTAGTTTTGAACTTTGAAATGAAATGGATAGCAAAAAAATTTCAATTTAATACATCTTGATTGACATGATTTGCAAGATTGAGATTAATCGCAGAACAACTGTGTTGCTCCAATGCGTATAACGATTGTTTGGCTCTAAAGCTATATGAACTAAAGTATATAGATTGAAATACGTTTAACGTGAATTAGAGTTACCTTGTTGATGCAAGTAATGTTGATTTTGTTGTTACATTATTTGTTATTAGTTCCTTATATTCGAATAATTTATTGTATGAACTTTTCTCTTTACAGGTTTACGAGTCAGCGTGTTGAATTGGTAGTGATGATGCGGTGTTGTTCTTGTTTAGGTTCAACTTAACTTGTTTTAACGTAGGTGTGGGTTAGGTGACCAATTTTACAGATCATTCATATATTTAATTTTTAATTTTTTCTTTTGAAGGGAATGCGTTCTTTGTCTATATAGAAACTTGTTTCCTTTTGGATGTTGCATAAAATTTTGATTCAATAATGTTGTCCCTTTCCTTGTAAGAAAATGTATTTATGACATAGATTAAAGAAATTGAATTTATGAATTTTTTTCTTCTCGTGTATCGGAATTGGTTGATGATATCAACCTTTCAGGTATAATTCATTGTAATCAAGATGTAGTATTTGATTGTTCTACATGATGTCAAGTGCCTTACAATTTTTTTTATTTTTTATTTTTTATGAAATGGTAATTTCCATTACTAAAAACTCCCATTACATCTTGAGATAATAATTCGCATATAACTGTTGGACCTTCCTTCCCATATTTTGGGACTGACATGATGTATGTGCAATCATTTTTGCTTGTCGACGCACATGACTTGACTTACAATATTTGTGTGTTGCTAACACAAAACGACACTGCTGTATGATGATGCCGATTTCAGTAATGTTGGGGTTCTTCCTTGAGATGCCCTGCGCCACTCCTTAGGAGTCAGTTTCAAATAACACCTTGTCCAACTTCATTGAGTGCACCCACGACAAAGCTTCACGAACTGCAATGGCTTTTAACTGGCTTTAATTTCAATTTGGTCTATTGAGCTTGGAAAAACTTTTGGTGATGCCTTTGATGTACGCCCCATTGTTGTCCCACAGCACTATCCACATACTGAATGCAAATGATAAACATCCAAGAAATTGTTTAAAATTTTATAAATATAAATAGTTGATTCAAACAATTCTAATATTTGAAGATGAGTTGGTTGAATTTTCGTGCAGCGAGCGTGCTCCTACGTGTGAAGCACCTCCAAAAAACTAATATATATATAAAAGTACAAGAGAAGATCCATGAGGCTGTCTAGTCGCCGGCCCTTCGATATTTATATATTTAAATTCTTTCAATTGTAATAATTAATAGTGTGTTTGTGTGTTGTTACGTTCAAGATAGTTGTTGAGAGAACGCAGTATCTCAACTTCAATATTACAGTAGCAGCACTTTAAAAGCCAACTTATGGGAGTTGTATGATCTTTTGAACATTTAGAAATATCTTTCTATGCCTTTTCTATTGATGTATTGAGCCACACTACAAGAAAAAACATATTTTACAATATTGAACAATAAGAAAAAAAAAATGTATTTTACAAAATTGAACAATGTTGTTGATCGAATAAAGTTTTAACAATCTAGTCTTCAATATTCAGTGTCTGAATTTGTAATTTTCTTGTAATGCCATTGATAATTAATAGATATTTTTTTCACTTTGAAAAGACCGGTGAAATTAAATAATATTACGAACTTAATTTTATCATTTTACAAATGTTCATTGCATAGGGCATCCCATGCAATTTAGAATAGGAAAATGATAACCTAAAGCACTTTAGGTGCACACTTGGGATGCATAATTTGTTTTTTAGCCATTTATGGTATTTTTTCATATGTGGGGTCCACACCTGGAGATAAAAGAAATAGCTATAAATGGCTAAAAAATAAAATGTGCGTTCCAAGTGTGTTCCCAAAGTGTGTTAGTGAAAAGTCGGTAATAGTGTTATAGTATTTTTATGTATTTGAGTGTTTTTGTAGTAAAGTCTCCAAAATATTAGTCTAATTATCTGTATTTGTCATTTTCAGGTATTATAGACCGCGCAATTGAAATCGAGCTGAAAACCTATGCAAAATGGAGTATTCATATGCCTAGATATGTTTTACATCAAAAAGCGTGCTAACGCGCATCTCAAGGTGGCTTCGGTGGACCCACACATTACGACATGCCGTTCAAGAAGAAGAAGAGAATTGGAAATGGATAGATTTGTTAGCTTTATATAGGATATATATAGATCAATGATTATTATTATTATTATTATTATTATATATCTATTCATATATAGATAGAGATATAGATCAATTATTATAGATATATATAGATAGATAGAGAGATCGATCAGGAGGAGGAGGAGGAGGATAAGACGCTCTCTTTTCTCTTTCTCACTGATCTCTCTCCCTCTCCATTTTCTTTTATTTTTCTTTGTTGTTTGAGTTCTTCAACCATGAAGGGCTAAGATTCATAGCCTAGGCAAGACTGCGAAGGAAGTTCGACTACGCATATTCAACGGATTTGTGAGATTTATATATTTTAATTTCAAGCTTTTCATTATTATTTTATTTTCTTTGGTATTGTTTGAACAATTGAGGTTAAACACTAGTTTAAACCTTGATTTACATGTCAGTGAGTCGTAAGCACTCGTCCTTGTGCAATAAGACCACACTAGTGACAATTGATCATACCAATTGATTAGACCCTTTTGGGATCGGTCAAATACCTTAGAAATCTAGGCTAAATCGGATACACGAGTGATCCAGTTGTCTAGGTGTAGTGCATTCACAAATCGAAATAATGCGACCAATGCGTTAAATCTGAAGCACTAGCGATCAGGTTGCGTGTTTGGTTAGGGAAGCAGTCAACGGTCGTACCTTGGCTGCCGAGATTAGGGAGTGCAAGGAACCGCGTACGTTACCGGATCTATAGCTACACTAGGATAATTTGATTTGTATTTTTGACATAAGTTGACGACCAAATTCAATCTTCTTATCGAACCAAACTTTTATGTCTTGACCTAGGTGTTATTTTTATTAATTATTTTTAACTTTATTTTAATTGCTTTTATTATTTTGTTTATATTTAGATTAGGTAATTAACTCATTTTCTCTAAATCCCCTGATTTCCCTTCGTTATTTTTTTTTACCTTAGAAAGAAAACAAATCTCTGTAGGATCGACCCTTTACCGCTATCTACAAAATAGTTGGTTTAGGTTTATTTATTTTATTGACGCGTTCGGCCCGCGTCAAATTTTTGGCGTCGTTGCTGGGGATTGGTTTTTCTTTCTTTGTTTTTTGCTGTATATTTATTTATTTATTTTTGTATATAGTCCCTTGTTTCTAATACTTTTGCAGGATATTTCTCAATGGCCTCCTACTACCATAATTATGATCGATTCGAAGACTCATACTATCATGGTATGAATGGGGTAGGTATGTCATATAATGGACATCAATTTTCTAACTCGCAATCTTTTATGCAACAGGTCGAGGCTTGTGATTTTTGTGGGGAATCCTTTCATCCCACGTATGCTTGTCCTTACCATCCGAGGTATGGAAATCATCACAGTTTTAGCTATGCATCGCCACAACCCGACTTCTGTATGTCTAGGCCAAGTCCAAGGAGTCCTCAACAAGAACGGAGAACCATTGAAAACATGGAGAAAGATATGATCTCCGATTGGCTTTCTCCAAGCACCAAAAAATACCCCTTTGATGACTGGAGTAATTCATCATATCACCAGGACACATATAGTTCCATGCGGAATCAGCCTTCAAGGGACATAATAAGGTTTCTTCTAGAGACTGAGCAAGATATGAATCTCACCGAGCAAGAATTGGACCAATGGATTGAACAGAGGGATCAAGAAGCTGAAGAAGAAATAAAGTCAATTCTCCAAAAGATATCAGCTGAGACCATGACTGCAATCCCATTGGAGAGTGTTAAGGTAAATGAGGTTACACCAATTGAGGACTATTGGAGTGAACCAGAGGAAATAATTGAAGTTTCCTTACATGAGCCGGACATTAGCATTGCGCAGAATGAAGCGGATGAAGCCGAGAAAGAAATTGATGTCATTTTAGAAAGGCCAGAGGAACCGCAAAAAAGGAGCAAGGAAGACCAACCTTTGGTGTTGGTGACGCCACCCACCCTCCCATGCTTACCTGTTAAATTTAAAAAGTGGGTGGTCGTAAAGGAGCGTTCGCAGATCTTCTACACGGTTGACACATTTGTGTCAGATGACCATGATTTGACAGATTCTTATGTGTTAGAGGTCCCGGATGAGCTCCTAAATCTGAAGGAGGGCATGTCTGCTGAATTGCCCAAAGCTATAGATGCACCATTCGTTGTCGACATCTCGAAAGGAGATGGCATCACGTGATCATTCACACCAAGTCGAGCTAACGACTTTAACCAAAAGCGCTATTAGGAGGCAGCCCAGCTTTATTTTTGTTTTTATTTTTTATTTCTTGCATTTATTTCTATTTTAGATTAGTTTTAGTTTTTTTATGTTTAATAAAATCCTAACTTGGTCTCTTAAATTTTTGCAGGTGTTATACTTGACGAGCACTTTAGGCATTTTGAGCACTCCCTGAGTTCTCCTAGGTTTGATTATGGATTACTTTATTTTTTTGACATAATTTGAGCATTTTTCTTGGGAATTAACACGTTATTAGGATTTTAGGTGTTTTGAAACTTGGTTGGGACATATCCAACTTAAGTCACCGCATTAGTGGCGGGTCTTGAGTGGACCCAAAACCCTAGACCTCATTCCATCATATTGTTGATTTCACCCTTGGTTGAAAGACTTTGGGCTCGCCAGATTTGATAGGAATCATTTGAGTTAACTCCCATGCTTACTAGTTCTTGCTCTTATTATGGTGAGTTTATTTCATAGTTTTCTTAGTCACCTAGACATGAGATATTTTGTGCATTTACTAATTTTTGGAGAATTTTATAAAATAAATAAATAAATAAAAAATTGCATGAGTTTGTATTATCTTCTTATTTATTTATCCATGTTCTTTTTCACCACTTTTCTCTCTTTTGTTGCATGGATTTCTTGACTTGTTTTGAACCTTGAGGACAAGGTTCGGAATAAGTTTGGGGGTACTTTAGGACTTGTAGATTGAGCTGGATGGTTTTCTATGCGAAAGACCGCAGGTGAGATCGTTTAAGTTTTTCAATTATATGCGGTTATATGCGATTGATGGATGGTAATGGTGGTGTTTGGTATCACTCATTCTTTCATTTCTTCCATTTATTTTCCTTCCATACTTCCCTTTCTCATGTTATTAGGAGTTGATAGATTTTCATGCATGCATTTAGTATAGTTTTTATTATTATTAGTAGTAGACATGTGTCTATCTATGTTTGTTCTTGCATTTAGACCTTACATAGTGTCATATGTTTCATATGTTGTATTTAGAGTCACCCGAGACTTTGTTCATGCCTTTGGTTATGGATGAGTGCTTTCTGGTTGCCTGTTGACTTGAAACTTAGGAGAAATTAGGATAAACATTCAATCAAGTCGTAGCCTAGCATTCTTATGACCTCATGATTAGAGACTTAGTATGTTGGTTGTGGCTGCGCTAGATAACAAAATGGACAGACGGTCAGAATTATACATGTGATAATATTTTAACCCACATTGGAGAATTTGCTTGATTATAGTGAAAGTAAGAAGGGTCAACAAGAGTTTTCCAAAATAATTTTAGAGAGTCCCATAAATTCCACAGGGAAAGGAGCAGGGAAACTTGTGGTGGGAAAAAAGTGAGAAAATCGGTCCATAGGAAATGGAGCAGGGACCGTGTTACTTGAAAAAAAATGGAGAAAAGAATAGAGAATATAAAAAAAAAAAGAATAAAGGCGGAAGTTTATGAAAACTCCTCAAATAAAAAAGATTTAACTTGAGTGCTTTCACTAAATTAAGTGGGATTTTAAACTTGCGTGTTTGAATGTATAAACCAAGAAAACCCGCGAGTAGTTGATGGCCTTTATCTTAACTGCATCTATGTCTTGAAAGTGTGATCTTAATTGTGTTTGGGTTGCGGTTCTTGACATATCATAACTTTGAAATTTCCTGAGTGGCTTGTTAGTTTGGCGGCTATGTAAACCAAAGGGACTCCATGAATTTCTGAATCGGGTATAAGATTAGTCGAGTCAGTACATATCTATATTAGTAGTCTAGTTTATTTGTGTTTTGTTATTTACACCTTTGCTCGGGACGTGCAAAGTCTTAAGTTTGGGGGTCTTTGATAAGTCGGTAATAGTGTTATAGTATTTTTATTTATTTGAGTGTTTTTGTAGTAAAGTCTCCAAAATATTAGTCTAATAATCTGTATTTGTCATTTTCAGGTATTATAAACTGCGTGATTGAAATCGAGCTGAAAAGCTATGCAAAATGGAGTATTGATATGCCTAGATATGTTTTACATCAAAAAGCGTGCTAACGTACATCTCAAGGTGGCTTTGGTGAACCCACACATTACGGCATGCCGTTCAAGAGGAAGAAGAAAATTGGAAGTGGATAGATTTGTTAGCTTTATATAGGATATATATAGATCGATTATTATTATTATTATTATTATTATTATTATTATTATTATTATTATTATTATTATATCTATTCATATATAGATAGAGATATAGATCGATCATTATAGATATATATATAGATAGATAGAGAGATCGATCAGGAGGAGGAGGAAGATAAGACGCTCTCTTTTCTCTTTCTCACTGATCTCTCTCCCTCTCCATTTTCTTTTATTTTTCTTTGTTCTTTGAGTTCTTTAACCATGAAGGGCTAAGATTTATAGCCTAGGCAAGACTGCGAGGGAGGTTCAACTACGCATATTCAATGGATTTGTGAGATTTATATATTTTAATTTCAAGCTTTTCATTATTATTTTATTTTCTTTGGTATTGTTTGAACAATTGAGGTTAAACACTAGTTTAAACCTTGATTTACATGTCAGTGAGTCGTAAGCACTCGTCCTTGTGCAATAAGACCACACTAGTGGCAATTGATCATACCAATTGATTAGACCCTTTTGGGATCGGTCAAATACCTTAGAAATCTAGGCTAAATCGGACACACGAGTGATCCAGTTGTCTAGGTGTAGTGCATTCACAAATCGAAATAATGCGACCAATGCGTTAAATCTGGAGCACTAGCAATCAAGTTACGTGTTTGGTTAGGGAAGTAGTCAACGATCGTACCTTGGCTGCCGAGATTAGGGAGTGCGAGGAACCGCGTACGTTACCGGATCTATAGCTACACTAGGACAATTTGATTTGTATTTTTGACATAAGTTGATGACCAAATTCAATCTTTTTATCGAACCAAACTTGTATGTCTTGACCTAAGTATTATTTTTATTAATTATTTTTAACTTTATTTTAATTGCTTTTATTATTTTGTTTATATTTAGATTAGGTAATTAACTCATTTTCTATAAATCCCCTGATTTCCCCTTCGTTATTTTTTTGACCTTAGAAAGAAAATCAATCTCTATGGGATCGACCTTTTACCGCTATCTACAAAATAGTTGGTTTAGGTTTATTTATTTTATTGACGCGTTCGGCACGCGTCAAGTTAGATTATCATTTTCCTTTTGAATATTATTAGATCCTAGAGAGTTTGAGACCTTCAACAAATGTAACAACAAATGTGTTGGAATATAATCCCACATTGGAAATATAATAAGAGTTGGTGTGATATAAAGTGGTGTTGATTGGATCCTAGCATAAACCAATTGGTTTTGTGCAAAGATGAACTCTAACCCATTTGTGTATCCACCACGGCAAAATATATTGATTCTTTCGCCTTGGTCATGAACTTAACCTTTCTGGCGATCCCATCTTCTCCAACTATATCTCTCTTCTTTGCACTCACTTCGACGCCTACAAAGCAGTTTCCGAAATATGTTGCGGGTATTGGAGGGTCTAGTCGAGCCCTGCAATCGACAGGAAAGACTAAAGAAGTGATCTCTTCATTGTCATGATCACTAGTTTTGTTTGGGGATTTAGCTAGGCAGACCAACACATAAGCACAAGCAAGCTCAAATCTTGATGGGTATTGTAATGCTCCAGTAGTAATACTATTGGTGGACAGAGCCATTGATGTCCATGATTTCCTAAGCCTTTCAATGTCACTCCTAGTAAGTACAAATGTGGCTACAGCTTGATCAAGAGGGATGTTGAGATCTATTGAGAGTGCCAACCAGTTACAGCACTTCTGCTATGACTAAGTGGAGCAAGGTTATTCCCTAACAAATTCCCCTACTGGGGAATAGAGTGATCTGCATAGCACAAGCAGGGATTGCTTGTTTTTTAGACGAACTCGAATCGTCGAGCATAACCAATTGTGGGATGAGATGTTGGAAATCCTTTGCATCTCTAGCATGACAGCCCGAAAGATGATTGAAATCGGCATTAGATACGACGGCGGCAAGGGGTATAGAGTCACCTTGGACAAAACGGACGAGGGGTTGATTGAGTTGTGGAGACCAAATGAGGTTTCCTGCTAGAGTGTAGAAGTGTTGGAGTGTGAGAGAGAGGGAGTGCTTGATTTGGGAAGAATAGAGCCCATGAATTGTGTGATCTCAACATTGGGAAGCTTGTAGAAGAGCATTTCAGGAGGTGGTATGAGCAAAAGAGGGAGATCAAAGTAAGTGAGAGGAAGAGAGGCCTTAGTGAGTGCTAATGGTGGTGGAGCTACTTGGGTTTCCTCCAACACCTTCACTTTCAACTCCTCCTTTGATGACTCCATTGTTGATTGTTTTGTTAGTAAAACCATCGTCTCGTGAACATACTTGCATATGAGGGCATGTTTTGAAGTAGCTAAACTTTTTCACTTGCATTGTTGATTAATTATTTCTTAAAACCTTGAGCAGAGCGGGCTCATTAATGTATTGCATGGGCTTTGGAAAAATATGGGGTGGCATGTTAGCTTGCGGTCTTCTTTATGTATTTAATATGAAAAGACATAAGATAAATATAACTCCATGTATGTACGGAACACCCCCAATTAATTTGGGACTGAGGCTATGTTGTTGTTGTTGTTGTTGTTGTTGTTGTTGTTGTTGTTGTTGTTATGTACAGAACACTGGAATTCTATTATGCTCCATGTAGTCGGTCTCAAGCATAGGTAAAGGGAAGGACGCGATAAGTTGACATCCTGGGTAAGACATTACTTGTTTGTGATAACTAAAAAAAATCAAGCGAGGTTAATCATTCAACTAAGCCAATTAATCAAGACCAACTATGTAGGTAGCTCGTTGGTTTGATATGAGGTCACTTGTGTAAGGTATGGGGTACGAGTCTCAAAGAGGCAAGTTGTGATTTCTTTCTTATCAAAAAAACCTAATCAAGCCATGTTGTCTTGACATCTAAGGCATTAATTAGGTGAAATCAAATAATATTGGGATATTTTATCCTTATGTAGCTAATTACATATGGAAGAGTTTGATCCACGTGCTGACCACAACTAATTTGGGATTCTATGTTGTCGTTGTCGTCGTTGTGGTTGTTATTAATATTATGAAGTTGAAGATCTAAAAATTCAGAAGAAAAAATATCATGAACTTAATTAGTTCAATGTTGACTAAATATTAATTTAATTAATTATTAGATCTAGGCACTACAATACAGAATATGTTAATTAGCTTGAAGTCTTCAATGAATTTTTTACAAAGCTAGTTGCCCTAGTTGACATCAATTAAAGAATCAAAGTACTCGCAATCATCAAATTATTTGTTTGCATAACAGAAAGCCACGGATACCCTTCTAATTAGAGGTTCTTTGTGATTGTTGGGATGTGTGAATAAGAATATATATAGTCCCACATCAGTTAAGAGCGACTAACTAACAAGGATGTATATACTGAAAAAAGTACAAGAGAAGATCCACGAGATTGTCTAGGTGCCGGCCCATCGATATTTATATATTTAAATTATTTTTATCAGTCACCCGGTGGGTGTCGTGAACCTGCTCTCACTTTGAAGCCCATTCTTTATCTGTCTCTCCTAACTAATGGGTGTAGTGCCATCAAATTAGTTCTATGGGATTAGTCGAACCCAAAGGCTTCGGACACCCACGGTCTTTTATCAGTTATTGGCCAACCATATGTATATATATATTGATCAAAAAAATTGTAGCGAATTGATGAAGATGAAGAAGATGATCAACACGAAGCAGCTAGAGGTCATTAAGGTAGCTCCCCTGAACTCAAAATCAATCTCTGAAATCTCTCTCCCTTTAACTTACTTTGACACCCCTTTTTTGCTTGGATCACCCACAGAAATGCTCTTTTTCTACAGTCTTCCCAACATTGAAATCACACTCTTCATGAACTCTCTTCTCCCTAAACTCAAGCACTCCCTCTCCCTAACACTCCAACACTACTACCCTTTAGTAGGCAACCTCGTCTGGCCTCCACAATCCAACCAACCATTCATCAAGTACGCCCATGGCGACACTGTGACACTCTTAGTTGCAGAATCAACCGCCAACTTCGATCACTTGTCAAGCAAAACTTACACTAGATATGCAAATGACTTCCAACATCTCCTACCACAATTAGCAGTACAAAGTACAAACTCATCCAATGCAGTCCCTCTTGTAGCCTTGCAGATCACTTTGTTCCGAAATTCGGGCATTTGTATAGGACTCACCCAACCTCACGCCGCAGGCGATGGCCGAAGCGTCGCCATGTTTCTTAAGTCATGGTCCTTAAACTCCCACTTAGAAACTATCACAACATATCTGTCAAATGAGCAATCCCTCCTTATTCCCTTCTTTGATAGAACAGTAGTTAAAGATGTAAGCATTAGATTTCAAGAGGCCTATTTCCAACAGTTGGTTGAGTTCATCAGATCCAAGTACTCGATGTCCGAGCACGACTGCAAGAACTGGTTGTTAGCATCAATGGAAGATCTAAAAGTTCCTGCAGACCACATCGCGGCGTCATTCGAACTTACAGGGGCCGATATCAGTAGGCTTAGGAAATGGGTCTCATCAAGAAGTAGTGCTAGGACATCAAGATTTGTGCTTGTTTGTGCATACATTTGGGTATGCTTAGCTAAAGCAACAAAGTTTAAAACCACTAGAGATGATGATAGAGAAGGGTTAATGAAGACATCATCTGTTCTGTCTTTTGGTGACTACAGGACTAGATTAGACCCACCTCTGCCACCAACATATTTTGGCAATTGTGTTGGAGAAATTGTGGTGAGCACAAAAAGGGGTGACTTAGTTGGTGAAAATGGACTTGTAGTTGCTGTGAATTTGATTGTGAAGGAGATTAGAGGATTAGATAATGCTCTTGTTAGAGATGTGGATCCTGGGCTAGCTCATTTTTTGTTCCCAAATGGAGATGTTGGTGAGTTTGATGTGATTGCCGGGTCGACTCAGTTCGGGTTTTACGAGTTGGATTTTGGTTGGGAAAGGCCTAAGAAGGTTGAATTGGCGTCAATAGCAAAAACAAGAGCGATTTTCTTCGCAGATAGTAGGAATGGAAATGATGGAGTTGAGATCAGTTTGGTTCGTTGTAAGGATGAAATTGATGCTTTTGGTCTCTCATTTGTAAATGGTCTCAATGGTTTAAGTGATATGAATCAAGGAAGAAATAGTCGCATCTAGTCAGGATTAATTAATGCTTTTGCTCTTCCATGTAATGCCTATACTCTTAAATGTTGACCTTGTTAATTAGATACAAAATCTGATAATATTGGTCTACTATAGCCTTAATTTCTTTATACATTCGATTTTGCTTTTTCACGTTTGTCCGAGTTTAAATTATGTTGTTGGATGCATGTATAATGTATTACCTCCTCCCTTAATCAGAGTTCGCGGTTGGTTTTGAGCTTTGAAGATAGAAAAACTTAAAAACTCCTTTGGCTAAAAGTTGACACCTTAATTAATTTGTCGATAGAAATTGTGAATAATTTCTACATAATTAATTTTGATCAACTCACTATTGCTATTCTTATTTGTAGAAACTAATTTTGTAGCAAAATCAAAACAATTTGTTTGGAGCAGTCTTTCTTCGAGTTCATTCTCGACAAGGAGACTCGGTATCACCATATGTGTTCGTGTTGTGAGCACTCTGGGCATAAGATCAGCTTTGAAAAATCTCAGATTTCTATGTCCCCCAACGTTGATTCTCAGTTGGGAGATTGCATTTTGAGTAAATTGAACATCCCTGCTTTCTCCATGGCAGGGTTGTGAAGGCAAGCTATTATACATTTAAGGAGAAAGTTATGGAGAGAACACATACGTGTACTCTCTCATTCTTGGCGTAATATCTACAAAGTGTGGGAGAATTAATGTGCTCTCAGGTGTGAACTGGGCTATTGGCAATGGTAATAAAATCTGTTTTTGGCGGGATATATGGACAAGGCTATAGACAAACCTCTCATTGAGCTTGTAACTAGCTTATTTTTGGGTGCTTTTGTCAAGAACCTTGGAATTTGTTGTATTTGAATCTGAACTATGGGGAGCTCTCCAAGGACTTCAATTGGCATGGAATATCCCACCAAATCATCATCGGCGCCTAGTCTCCCTAATTCATCAACTTCGCAAAGGGAATCGGGCGGCAGACTAGCTAGCTTCTTTTGTTGCACACCACTCGAGGGAACGCATATCCTCAGTCATTGTACATCAGATTTGTCAGCTATCCTAAGAGTAGATATAACGAGAGTCTTTTTCCTAGAATATGACACTTGTAACTAAACCTTTTGGTCACTCCTTCAAATCCATCCTCGTCTCGGAGGATCGAAAAGGGCAGGGTGGATTGGAGCTTCTCCGATCGTGGATGATAGGGCAATTTTTCAATGTGCTTGTGAAGAAACATGTGGGCCCCACACGTGGGACCCACATGCAAGGAAAATGCACTAAACGCGTCCACAAATTTCTCCATTATCGGTGGACGCGTGAGACGCGTTGACCAACGCGTCTCACGCGTCTTTGACGCGTCTTTGACCAACGCGTCTTTGACGCGTCTTTGACCAACGCGTCTTTGACGCGTCTTTGGTTGCCTATAAATAGGCCCAACGCGTTAGAACAAAATGTAGAGTAAGCAGAAGCTCAGAGCACAAGATAGCAGTGCAATGTGCAAGTGTGCTCTGTTGTGAGCAAATAGAGAGTGAGTGTTTCTTCTATTATAAAGAGAGATATTTTCAGTGTTTCTCCTTTATAAATAGAGAGATAGTGTAACACCTACTATTTTTCTCATAGTAAATTCTTCTATCCTTGCCCGTGGTTTTTACCCTAATTTGTTTGGGAGTTTTCCACGTAAAAATCTCTGAGTCCATTTTTTCTTCACTTTTATTATCCCAAATTATTTGTCGTGGTCTTGCTCTATCCAAATCTATTTTTACAACAAGTGGTATCAGAGCCTAATTGAGATAATTTGTGATAGAAGCAATGACGACAAAGTTCAAGATTGAGAAATTCAACGGGAGTAATTTCTCACTGTGGAAATTAAAGATGAAGGCTATCCTGAGAAAGGATAATTGTTTGGCGGCCATCAACGAAAGGCCAGCTGATTTCGAAGACAACGCCAAATGGAACGAGATGGACGAGAATGCTATTGCAAATCTTCATCTCGTCACTAGCGATGGAGTATTGTCAAGCATTGAAGAGAAGAAAACTGCCAAGGAGATCTGGGATCACCTTGGAAAATTGTACGAGGCCAAGTCACTCCACAACAAAATTTTTCTGAAGAGGAAATTATACACTCTACGGATGGCGGAGTCTACTTCAGTGACGGAGCACATCAATGCGATGAATACACTATTTTCTCAACTCACATCATTGAGTTATAAAATAGAATCGCAAGAACGTGCTGAACTTCTGCTTCAAAGTCTACCGGATTCGTATGATCAACTCATCATCAATCTGACAAATAATCTCTTAACGGATTGTTTAGCCTTCGATGATGTTGCAAAATGCTTTCTTTGCTCTAGAAGAAGAAAATCGGCGCAAGAACAAAGAAGACAGCGAGCCGCTCACAACAAGTGGAGGCCCCGATCGTGATGAGAGGAAGATCACCGAACGTGGCCCCAGCTGGGAGTCACAATCATGGTAGATCAAAGTCAAAAAGCAAGAAGAATTTTAATTGCTACAATCGTGGCAAAAAGAGTCATTTGAAGAAAGACTGTTGGAGTTTGAAAAACTCCGATCCTCAAGGAAATGTGGCTAGCACTTCAAATGATGGAGCTGCATTGTGTTGCGAGGCGGCAACAACAACTAAAAGCAGGAAAAGACTCTATGATGTCTGGATTATCGACTCAGGTGCGACGTATCACATGACCTCTCGAAGAGAATGGTTCCATCACTATGAACCTATTTTAGGAGGATCTGTGTACAGTTGTAATGACCATGCTCTAAAGGTCATTGGCATCGGAACCATCATGTTGAAGATGTATGACGATGCATCGTTCGCACTATCCAAGAAGTGCGACATATGGAAGGCCTCAAGAAGAATCTGCTATCTTTGGGACGATTTGATGATCTTGACTGTGAAATCAAAGTCAAGAAAGGGATCATGAAAATCAGTCGAGGAGCGCTTGTACTTATGAAGGGAGAAAAGGTTGCTGCAAACTTGTACCTTCTCATGGGAGAGACTCTTCAGGAAGGCGAAGCATCAGTTGCTTCAAGTTGTTCAAGTGAGAGATCTGCAATGATCTGGCACCAGAAACTTGGACACATGTTCGAACAAGGAATGAAAATCCTTGTTGAGAAGAAGCTACTTCCAGGCCTCACAAAGGTGTCACTACCCTTTTGTGAGCATTGTGTAACAAGCAAACAACATCGGTTGAAGTTTAACACATCAAATTCTAGAAGTAAGGCTATTCTAGAATTGGTCCACTCTGATGTATGGCAAGCACCAATCACATCAATAGGAGGAGCAAATTATTTTGTGTCCTTCATTGATGATTACTCCAGGAGATGTTGGGTGTATCCAATCAAGAGGAAGGCAGATGTGTTCGGAATCTTCAAAGTGTTCAAAGCGCGGGTTGAACTTGAATCTGAGAAGAAGATCAAGTGTTTGGGGACTGATAATGGAGGAGAATATACTGGCAATGAGTTCGATAGCTTTTGCAAATAGGAAGGCATCAAAAGACAGTTCACTACAAAGATACACTCCTCAAGAAATGGAGTGGCGAGCGGATGAACAGAACTCTACTAGAAAGAACAAGAGCTATGTTGAGTACTGCAGGCTTAGAAAAAAAGTTTTGGGCTGAAGCAGTCAACACCGCCTGTTACGTGATAAATCGGGCTCCATCAACGGCAATTGAGTAGAGGACACCGATGGAAATGTGGACTGGTAAACCAGTTGACTATTCAAACCTCCATGTATTTGGAAGTCCAAAGTGTACGCTATGTACAATGCCCAAGAAACTACAAAGCTAGATCCAAAATCCAGGAAATTCTTATTCTTGGGGTATGCTGACGGAGTAAAGGGGTATTGCCTGTGGGATTCCACTACCCACAAGGTTGTAGTCAGCAGAGATGTTCTCTTTACAGAAGACAAGGTACAACAAATAGAGAAAGATGATAGCATTTCAGAAACTACAACAATACGGGGAATGTGAATCGAACGAAAGGATTCTTCCTCGGTTCGTACTTGCAACATGAGGAGAATGAACCAGGTGAACCTGAAGTTCCAGAACCTCGTAGATCATCTCGCACGAGAAACGCACCAGACTGGCACTCAGAATATATTATGGAAAGCAATGTTGCATACTGTCTTCTAACCGAGGAAGGAGACCCATCAACTCTTCAAGAGGCAATGCATGGCTCGGAAGCATCTCGGTGGACTGCGAAAGAATGCAGAAGAAAAATCGAAGCTCTCCATAAAAATAAAACATGGGAGCTAGTGCCATTACCAGGAGGCGGAAGCCCATTGGCAACAAATGGGTTTACAAGATCAAACGAAACAAATGATGATCAAGTGGAGCGGTATCGTGCAAGATTGGTGGTGAAAGGATATGCTCGTAAAGAAGGCATTGATTTCAATGAGATATTTTCCCTGTGGTTCGACTTACAACAGCTCGAGTAGTTCTAGCGATGTGTGCTACTTTTGATCTACATCTAGAGCAGCGGCTAGATGTTAAGACAGCTTTTTCTTCATGGAGATCTTGAAGAAGAGATTTATATGCTCCAACCGAAGGATTTGAAGAACAAGGAAAGGAGAACTTGGTTTGTCGGTTGAACAAATCTATGTACGGTCTAAAGCAGGCGCCGAGGTGTTGGTACAAGAGATTTGATTCCTTCATAATGAGCCTTGGTTACAACAGACTAAATGCAGACCCTTGCACATATTGCAAGAGATTTGGTAACAATGATTTCATTGTTTTACTGTTGTATGTAGACGACATGTTGGTATCAGGCCCCAACAAAGATCGTATTCAAGAATTGAAGGCTCAGTTGGCTAGGGAGTTCGAGATGAAAGATTTGGGACCAAAGAAACAAGATTTTAGGGATGCAAATTCATCGAGACAGAAATAATAGAAAGATTTGGCTTTCTCGGAAAAATTATTTGAAGAAGATCTTGCGTCGTTTCAACATGCAAGATCGTAAGCCAATTTCTACCCCACTTTCTATTAATTTCAAGTTATCCTCAAGTATGAGTCCTAGCGACGAAGAAGAGAGGACGGAAATGTCTCGAAAGCCGTATGCATCGGCGAAGGGGAAGCTTAATGTTCGCGATGATTTGTACACGACCGGACATTGCACAAGCAAATGTGGGAGTAGTTAGTCGGTACATGGCGAATCTGGCAGAGAGCATTGGAATGTCTTGTAAAGAGGATCCTACGATACATCAAGGGTACCTCAAATGTTGCATTATGTTACGGAGGATCGACTTTATTGTCGGTGGATATGTTGATTCGATTATGCAGGGAGATCTCGATAAAAGCAAATCCACCACTCGGATATGTGTTCACACTTGCTTGGCGCGCAGACAAGAAGTGGGTTTCAAAATCGCAGATCGGTTGTGGCTACGTCAACAACGAAGCGAGAATATGTCGCAGCTACACAAGCTAGTAAAGAAGCGATATGGTTGAAGATGGTGTTGGAGGAACTCGGGCACAAACAAGAGAAAATTACTTTGTATTGTGACAATCGAGTGCCTTGCATCTCGCAAGGAATCCAAATTTTTCATTCAAAAACAAAGCATATACGAGTTCGGTATCACTGCGTTCGTGAGAAAGTGGAAGAAGGAACCGTGGACATGCGAAAATTCATACTACGAGACAACCTAGCGATTTTCCGACGAAGACGATCAATGCCGACAAATTTATCTCGGTGTCGATCCTCATGCGGCTTGACGAAATGTAAGCAACATGGAAATAGCAAGGAAGAAAGAATGGTGTGAAGATCTGATTGATTCTCAATCAAATCTTCAAGTGGGAGATTGTGAAGAAACATGTGGGCCCCACACGTGGGACCCACATGCAAGGAAAATGCACTAAACGCGTCCACAAATTTCTCCATTATCGGTGGTTGACCAACGCGTCTTTGACCAACGCGTCTTTGACGTGTCTTTGGTTACCTATAAATAGGCCCAACGCGTTAGAACAAAATGTAAAGCAGAAGCTCAGAGCACAAGATAGCAGTGCAATGTGCAAGTGTGCTCTGTTGTGAGCAAATAGAGAGTGAGTGTTTCTCCTATTATAAAGAGAGATATTTTCAGTGTTTCTCCTTTATAAATAGAGAGATAGTGTAACACCTACTATTTTTCTCATAGTAAATTCTTCTATCCTTGCCCGTGGTTTTTACCCTAATTTGTTTGGGGGTTTTCCACGTAAAAATCTCTGTGTCCATTTTTTCTTCACTTTTATTATCCCAAATTATTTGTCGTGGTCTTGCTCTATCCGGTCTATTTTTACAACAGTTCTAACATGGGGTAAGTGATAAAAACTCTAAAGGAAGGTAAACAAGGGAGGAATCACTTGATTCGCAAAATGGTCAAATGGGAGCAAAAACACCATTGGGAGGAGGAGTTGCTTGTTGTTGTTCACAACGAATGGATTCAAATTGAGGGATTACCCCTTAATATGTGGAACTCGGTGGCCTATGATATGATTGGTTCTCATTTTGGGGGTCTTATTAAGGTTAGTGATTCTACTCTTGCCAAGGAATGTTTAAAAGCAGTCGTTCTCCATGTTCGTGGTCATCCGTCTCAGTTCTTTCTAAACACAGTCATGGTTCCAAGTTGGGGTGGAATAGTTCATCTTAAGATCAAAACCCTTAATGCGGTGATCATGGAGGGCGGGGTTGTGCATGATCTCCTCCAATATATGGGAGGAAGGATTGGGGACACTGACAATAGAGTAACATGTTAAATGACCAACGAAGGAACCAACGAGTAACATGTTAAATGACCAATCATAACAACTGGCAGTGAGAGAAAACAACAATCACTCGACACGTAAAGGCATTATCATACTGCCAGTTAATGCAGAAGGTACACAACAAGCACATCAATTGAATCCTCTCGTATTAGGCAATGAAGCATCCCAACAAAATTGCATGAAAGAAGGTGTTGATTCACTACTCAGGAAAATGGCCAAGGACAGACCCAGTCACTAGTAGGGATATTGTGATTCAAGAGCCACATGGGGGATCGTACCCAGTCAACGAGTGTGGAAACACGGGGCAGGCAGTGGAGCAGAAGCAACAAGCCCGTTCTACTGGCCAAAAGGCCCAAGTAGTAGAGCCCAATGAGACGTCCAACACGGATGCGGATCAAATGGAACCAGCGGAGCATGACTATGAGGCGGGCCCATCTAAACCTACCCATCACATAAGCCCAAGGTATGGTCACCTATTGGTTAAATTTCGTCAACTCTTGCAGGGAAAAATCAGTTTTAAGAACAGACATATTCAAAGCTCCGAGTCTGGGGAAGTTTCAATTGACAGTTGAAGTCGCCGAGCTAGACATTTTATACTTGAACCATCAGATGGGGAAGATGATGAAGTAGGGGAGCAGAGTCAGTCCATTGATCAACGAAATAACAATGTGACTGATACATTAATCCAGCAGGAGCAAGGACAACCCCAAGGAAATGCTTGTGTCAAGGTAAAGGCAGGTGAGTCACAGATTGTGGCAGACTCTGATGATGATTTGGGTAGCGATATGAGCGCATTATATCTAGAGGAAAGACGTCAAGATGAACTAGCAGAATCGAAAGCCGAAGAAGCATCTGAGGAGGGTGAACTGGAAGTGGTCCCTAGTACCTCAGTAAGTCTCTCGAGGTTTTTGATTGATGAAAATGATCTAGAGCTTATCAGGCAGATTTTTATTACACCCAAAACTCAGCCGACGCTTAATAGAGGTATCACTGAGCAAACGGATCAAGATACATTAGTGGGTCAGCACACAGGCTTGGGTGGCGTTTAGGCGGAAAGGGAGATTTATAGCATTATTGAACTGCTCGTGGCTTAACAGATGGGTAGAGATGATAGTGGTGCGGCTAATTAGGGTGATAAAAATGATGGGGGAAAGGCTTGTTTAGAAACTCCACATCCTCAACAGGTCCATGTAGCGGATCCCAGTAATCCACCCGAAATTGCACAACAAGATCTCGACATCATGCATGCTTGTGGAATTGAACTTCAAGCGGTATCGCGAAATTAGGCCCCTTATGATTTAGAGGCAAAAAACCTGGCACGGTTAAACAGGGAGAAACAAAGACTGACTTCATTGGTGGACTACAACAAATCGTCAAACAAAAGGGGCAATATTAAATGTAGAATTATTAAAGATACAATCCGTCAAGTCAATCCAGATGTGGTGGTTTTTCGGGAAATCAAACAATATGCGGTGGATAGGAGTTTCATTGCGAGTTTATGGGGGGCTAGGTTCAAAGAATGGGTTTTGCTACCGTCGGAGGGGAAAATAAGGGGATCCTTGTGATGTGGGATGTGAGGGGGTTGAAAGTTTCGGATTGTTTGATTGGTAATTTTTCTACTTCCATTGAGATAATGGACGGCGAGGAAGCAGAATGGTGACTTTCGGGGATTTATGGGCCAACAACATATATGTGTAGGGATAGTTTATGGGAAGAACTGGGAGCTTTGTACGGCTTATGTTCGCCGTGATGGTGTGTTGTGGGTGATTTCAATGTCACGAGATATGTTTGTGAAAAGATGAACAGTGCCTAAATAAGGGTAATCAAACACCAAATTCGATGGGTGACCACGGAGACTATACAAGTGGTTTCAGTGGCCTTTATGCTGAGACATATGTGTATGTCTCGATCGACATCAACTGACACATCAACCTATGCTTGGTCATGTGTGTCTGAGACCATAGATTCGGTTATTTCCCACAGAGACCTGAAACGTAATGTTGGTTAATATAGTGTCGCACTATGGGCATCCCACCAATTACTCAAGGCACTCCATTGATTACTCTGGACACCCCGGGGTAAATGCGTCAATTTCTTTTAGAACCAACATAAATAAAAAAAATCGGAGTGCCCTGAGAGGATACGGTGCACATAGCGCGACTCTATTCTAATTTGCATGTGTGATATATAATGACAAAATTAAGGTTCTAATATTATTTACTTTCGCCTAATTTTTTTTCAAAGTAAATGAGAAAAAGATTCATTGATTGATAATGGCTCAATACATCAATAGAAAGCGAAAAGAGTATATAAGCGACTATTCTAATAAAAAATGCATTGATTGATTAATCTTGAATGTTCAAACTCTCTCCCTCCCTCTTTGTTCGCGTCTCCCTCTTCATCCTTTCCTCTATTCGCGTCTCCTTCTCCACCCCTCCCTTCTATCCGCGTCTTCTTCTTCCACCCTTTCCCTCTGTCCATGTCTTCTTCCTCCACCCCTCCCCTCTGTCTGCGTCTCCCACCCTGTGTTCGCGTCGGTCCACCCTACTCTACCCCTCCCTATGTCTGCTCTTCACCCCAATTTTCATATCTCCTTTTTCCCTTTTTCTAGGTGCCTTCCGTCCTTTTTTTTTTTTTTTTTCCTTTACTGTTTTGTTGGTAGATCTGCCAGTCGTTGCCACTTTCCTACGCTACGACGTCAATGGCTCTCTTTTGGCGTCTAGAATCTTGATCGGGTGGAAGAGAAATGGGAAGGCAAAATGGCGGTTTTCAAGTCAAATGTGACGATCGTCAACAACCGTACCTAAGGAGGTGGTGAGCGGCGATTTAAGTGGCAAACATCAGCGGCGGCTTGAGTCGGCATGTCTTCTTAGTTGCTTCTTTCTTGTTTAAGTTTTAGGCTTTTTTTATTCCCATTAGTGGGATATTGTCCCTGTATGAGGGGTAGTTGTCCCCATTAGGTGTTGGTGTTGCACCACCATGTGTGCGTAATGTCGGAGTTTAGTTCCGAACTTCAATGTATCAAAATATCTATTATTATCATTGTAATAGATTGTTGTGCCCTTTTGGGTTAGGAACATCAATACAATGCAACCATTTGACTAAAAAAAATAATAAATAAAAGGTCATACAACTACTATGAAGTTTGCTTTTGAAGCAGCGTGACTGTAACATTGAAAGTCGTAATATTGTGATAATTAGTGACAATGTTTGCTATTCTCTTAACAAACTATCTTGAATGTAGCAGCACATGAACAAACCATCAAAATCATAATGACAAACAAAATTCTCAAACAATGGGAAAAAACTCAACACTTTCAATAATGGAATAGAAAATAGAGCTTGATTTGGTTTGGTTAAATTGTAAATCTTGTAAGATTTTTTTTCTATTTTTTACTTTCAAATTTTCACAACTTGTTTGAGATTGAGGGTTTTTGTTGTTGTTATTGAGGGTTTTATTTTATAGTACGTTTTTTTCCTAAATTGGAAGTTTTTGAATTGTCTTCTCCTTGTTGGGAAGTTTTAGTATTCATTTTGTGGTTCTAATAGTTTTGTGTATTGTCACGAGTTTCAACATTATAAAGAGTCGTCCATGATTGTCAAACTGTCTCAATTTCGCATTTACAACCAAATTAATGGCAGTTTGTTTACACAAATAGGATTAGCAAATCAATGTACTTGATTATATATCTAGTCCTGTATTGAGCTATAAATGATTAATGAAATTTCGATTTCCCTTCAAAAAAAAATTTTACGACAAAAAAATAATTATAATACAAAGTGAGAAACTCTGAATTTACGCAAAAGCCAATGATTTAGAAAAGATTTTCTTTCCACAACTGAATTATAAATAGAGGCGGAGCCATCAATAGTACTTGTATGAAAAAGATTTTCTTTTTTGCTTGTGCATGCATTGATGATGTGCACAAGTACTTGTAAAAAGTGAAAAAACACATAAAAAAATGTTTTTTAGAAGGAAAATGATTGGGTGACCCATTCTTCACACTTAGTTGTTGGTGTCTATTGATTTGTGTGTCGATTTTTGTGTGCATACAAATCAATGCGTATTGAAAGGACACTAACAATAGGGTGTCTATTCAGGGTGTCCAAATTAAATAGGTCATTCTTGCAATTTCCTCTTAAAAATTACGCTTTGATACTAATTACACTATATATACATGCCAAAGCTTCTTGGTGTGATGGATGATGCATCGATTATTAAAAGGTTAGGTTTACGAAAGTCTGGCTTCAACTCTCATTAAAGTTTTTAAAAAAAACTTGCTATATATACATATTTTTCTTTTCATATAAAATATGTATCGAGGACTGCAGCCTAACATGCAACTCTATCTTTTTCCCAACTCGAGGCTTTTTTTTTATTAGAGCTGGAGGCTTTAATAATTAATTTAAATAGTCAACAATGCAATTGAAGAAGCTTAGCTACATATGCATGTGTGGTTATGAGGTGGTGTTACATACAACAATCTCTCTCATGGAGTCATGTATCAAATCAAGAGTTGAAAGTGAAGGTGTTGGAGAAATGCCAAGTAGCTCCTCCACCTCTACTACTCAATTATGAGGCCTCTTTTCCACTCACTTTGATCTCCCTCTTTTGCTCATACCACCTCCTGAAATGCTCTTCTTCTACAAGCTCCCCAATGTTGACATAACGCACTTCATGGATTTTCAGCGTCTCATTCCTCATCAAATAACTACACTTGACAATTCAAATTCTCCTAACAAACAAGTAGTCATCCCTGCTTGTGCCATGCAGTTCGCTCTGTTCCCTTGTTTGGGTATTTGTTTAGGAATAACTGACCTCCACTCCGCGGTTGATGGCCGAGCATTAGCAATGTTTCTCGATTAGAGAATGCATCTCTTTTATCTCGTGATCAATCCATTGCCCCTCACTTGGATCGATCTATAATAAAGGATGTCGACGTACAATAGGCTTCAAAAGCAGTATTGGCAGCGATTGGCGGAATTCATTCAATCCAAGTCTATGTCCGTGGAAAACTGCTCTAACTGGTTAGCACTCTCAATGGATCTCAATATCCCTCTCAATCAAGTTGTAGCCACATTTGTACATTTTAGGAATGACTTCGAAGGGCTTGGGAAATTATATTGGGCCTCAATGGTGGCCCGACCCAGTAACGATAAACCATATCCATCAAGATTCGAGCTTGCTTGCACTTGTGTATGGGTTTGCTTAGTTAAAAATCTCCACCAAAACTATTAAGAGTACTATCACTAGTGTTGGTGATGAAGAAATGTCAGATATTTCCTTTGCCGCTGATTACGGGGCAAGACTAGAGTCACTAGACCCTCCTATACCAACAACATATTTTCGGAATCAAAAAATCTATTTAGACTCTTAGAGTCCGGACTCATAAAGTGTTTTTTAAAATTTTTACAAATATTAAATGAGTTTTGTAAGTTATTATTTTGAAGTCATTTATTGCTTGACAATGACTTTGAAATAAAAAAATTTCAAAAATCACTCAAAGAGTCTGGACTCATGAGTTCAAGTAGCACTACTCTTTAGAAATTATATTTGAGGCATTAAATTGAGTGCAAAAAGGAGAGATATGGTTGGAGAAGATGGAATTATTATGGCAGTTAATACAGTTATGAGCGGAGTTAGGGGATTAAGAGATCTCAACATGACCCTACCTTTTATGCATCCCATTTGTCATTAGGGTGCTTTTGGCCTTGTAATGCATTGCTAGTCAATTGTTGAGTTCCTCAGAACATAAAAAGATGCCAGCCTAACCAACCAGTTGATAAATATCACTGATTTGACATAAGTTAACTAGGATAAGAAGTCCAAATTTCGAGCCTTTTTTAGCACGCAATTTGTTGTTGTGTACAGCCAGCCCGGCAATAATTTGTTGTGGTGTACCATAAACAATAAATAATGGTTCTCGATTCCACCAAAATAATAATAATAATAATAATAATAATAAAAGTTCCAGAGCAATTAATGGGCAAGTCTATTATCTTGGGCAACATGGCAAGTGTGGCCTACCACAAGCGTTAGAAAATAAAAAGAAATGTTAAAGTGACTCACTATTAACATTTACAAGGCGAAAAGGCAAAAAAAGTCTCTCAACTCTCACCGAATCACTCACTCGATCCCTAATGTCTCAGTTGGGCCCACTCAGTCTCAGTCCCCGAACTCTTCATTTTGTTGCGAACCAGTCCCTCTCATTAACCCACATTATTTGTGTAAAAAAAATCATTAACTCATCTTCTTGATCTTCCCGTCTTTGTGTTATTTTTTTTATAAGAAAGAGGCTTTATTGATAAGAAAATAAGGTGAGGCAAGGAGTTTTTCTTCCTTAAACCCGAAGCTAACTATACAACCACCAATTATATACAGCAAAAAGGTGTGCCCTCTCAAAAAACCACCAATATATAAAACCACCGAACATGTATGTTCCAAGTAACCCACATTCACAGGACTAAGGCCTCCCTATATCCTTCAAAAAACCCAACGATCCATAAACCCACTTCGACCTCATATAAGACCCATAATCCACTCAACCCCATAATCTATTCCAGTTCCCAGTGAGTTCTGTCCATCCTTGTTCTTTAAAATCTTTAGACCCTAATAAAACTGTCGCCACTTTTCTCTTAATTGACTCCCATATTTCCTCCCAATCTTGATTTTGACCATGGAAGATTCGATTGTTTCTTTCCTCCCAAATATTCCAAAGTAAAGCTAACATACCCACATGCCACAAAGTCCCTTTTCGACCTTTCAAAATGTAAGCCTCACCATCATTCAGGCAATCAAGTAGGCAACTGGGCATTCTCCCATTCCAACCTACCTAATTAAGCATCTCCAACCAAATCCGATGTGGCAGTGGGCAACGAAAAAAGACATGATCAATTATTTCATTATCCCTTTTACATAAAACACACCACGACGGAGAAATGCAAAGGTATGGACATCGATCTTGCAACACATTTGCCACATTTACCTTACCCTTCCAAACTAGCCATGCAAGAACCCTCTATTTCATAGTTCCCGGTGTTGTGACGGCCCCTCTTCTAATCTAGGGCACCGCCCGGCCTAATCCCGTAATTAAGCCCTAATCACGACACATAGGACCCAATTACGAATTAGTCAGCCTTTACTACCTATTTTTCTCTATTTTTAACAATTAATTTAATTAGTGGAAGTCTTTATAAATTTAATGCGAAAGTATTAAATATTTTAGTGGAAGTAAATCATATAATTATAAGTGTGGAAACTAGGAAATAACAATCACCATATATATTTATGCATATAACGGCGAACATATATATAACAAAGTGAAAGCCAAAAGTCGGGTAATCTAACACTCATCCCAATAATATCCCAAAAGATAAAGACATAAGTAAACATAATACAAAAAGTACCCTACATGTACGGGCAGCTACACGCTCGGAGCTCAGAGGTAGTCGCCGATCTTCTCCTTGCCCGGCCTAATGCTGCTCGATGGACCTACACCCACCGTCACAAACTAAACGGTGAGTATAGTGATATTTAAGTGATCACCGGGGAATTCTATACTTCATTTCCAAATTAAAGACAGATATTTAAATGCATAATATAGCAAAAAAAGTGCTGAGAAAGCAATGCATATAAATATCACAGTTAACCGAGTTAGATAGACTGACACAGGCTAAGCCGAGATGATCTACGTCCGGTCGGCGATGAGAAATATCAACCCGCCTTTTTCCACTATCGTATGGAGATACTCTCAACATACTTTGTAAATTTCTGAATATTTATATATATAGAACTTGCCGACAACCCCGTAGTTCAAGCTACGTGATGCCACCCAAGTAATAGTGGTGAGTGCCGGAAACTCCGAGGTCCAGTGACCCCGTGAATCCACCCTTCTCTCATCCAATGGACACTAGATAATCTCCAACTTTTGTTTCAATGATTTTCATTCCTAAAGTTCTACGATATTAACAATAAGTTAGGCTACAAAGCCCCAAAGGAAATGAAATACAAATCAAATACCACAGTAACCCTAGTGCATGCATTTCTAACATCAACTATAACATAATTCACAACCAAATATGGCACTTTAAGAAAAGAATCAATGAAATCATCACAAGGCATCATGCTATTTCAACATTCAACTTGAATAGAGCAAATAAAGCATGATGGTAGATTACTAACAGTAAGTCATCAAATTGACTAAAAAAGAAATTAATATGAATGAAATAAAGTAGAGGGTTCCCACAGTTTCACTTACAAGTCACAGGATAGCTATGGCTATCCGGCCTCGCGACACTCCGACTAGCGCTCTCGAACTCCCGTAACACCCCTAGGTCCCTGAAAGATTATTTCATATCATTCATTTACTTATTTACATATATTTTGTTACATAGATATATTTTATGTATATATTCATATATGTGTATATGGAGATATATACATATATGTGTATTTGTATATATATATATATATATATATATATATATATATATATATATATATGTATGTATATGTATACATATATATATACATATTATTATTTTTTTATTATTTTATTTTATTTTTTGTAGATATACATGTGTATGTGTATATATAAATATACATACATGTATATTTTATGTATACATATACATATATACATGTATGTATATATATTACATAGATATAGTATTTATAACTATTATTTTTATTTTTTATTTATTTTATTTTATTTTTTAATTTTTTTGGGGTGTTTGAACCGTTGAACCGGGTCTGACCCTGTTCGGTCTAACCGGTCCGGTCCAACCGGATCGGTAAGACTGGTCCAGGGACAGTACGCACGCACGCGCGTGCGTGCGTTTCCTCCCCCTTCCTTATTCCAGAGACGCTGAACAACGTCTCTGGATTTTTTTTTTCGATTTCTCTTTTTTTTTAATTTGAGAGGGATTGGGAGGGGAGGTCGTCTCCCTCCTCTGTCGAACTGCAAGAGCAGTTCGACCGAAACCCCAATCCCCACCATCACCAATACACCAACAACACACCAACACCAAAACATTGACGCCAACCTCAACAACGAACGACTCACCTCGCCGTCGTCTCGATCTCCTCCGATGACCTCTCCTCTCTCTCGGATCTTCTCTTCTTCTTCTCCTTCTTCTTCTCTTTCTTCTTCTTCCTTTTTGTGCAGTGG
This sequence comes from Stephania japonica, assembly GCA_039657345.1. Lineage (NCBI taxonomy): Eukaryota > Viridiplantae > Streptophyta > Magnoliopsida > Ranunculales > Menispermaceae > Stephania > Stephania japonica. The sequence continues at coordinate 9,440,845 of CM077558.1, read as the reverse complement.
TGGCGGTGGGGGCTTTTGTTGGTGCTTTGGGAGGTCAAATGACCATTTTACCCCTGCAACCCTATTCTTTTTCATATAAGCCAATGCCCTTTTTTGTCATTTCTCAACTCTTTTTTTATTTATAAAATGTATATATTTATATATATATATATATATATATATATGTGTATGTCTAATTTAATTTAATTAATTTAGGCTATAGCTATGATCTAATGTATATTAATTTGATTACATTATATTTTACTAAGTTTAGACTTACCGCAAGTCTCACTATTCGATACTCCGGCTTGCACGCAACTCGAGGTGAGTCCCTAATTGCTTCTCGACTCGATAGCTACAAATATTGACTTAGTCAGCTTACACACATATAAAACACTAGGAATACATCAATACAAATATAAAATTTACCTCGACCACATGCCTCGGTCTGTGTGCGCATCTCATGCGGGCCCCATGTCATGGGTCGTAATCCCGATTAAGCAGTTAATCATGATTAGCAAAAATTGGGCCGTGACAGGTGTTTTCCAAATTGTCTTGTAAGCCGAACATGCAACATTTGATACCTCAAAACATAAGATGTAAAAGCAAGATTTCACTGTGAATGCTTTCTAGGTATCCCATTTCCAAATTCTCTTGTCTTCATGATCTGGTCTTTGGATGTTTGCCAATAATTGAATGCAATAGAGTTGTTAGCTGCAGGCCAAGGGTGTTGGTAAGAGACCACCGGAACATTAAGGACCACCCTTGATTTTCCTCAAAGACTTTTACCACCGTTGCGTATTTTCGTCTCGCCAAAACATATAAACCAGGGAACTCTTCCCTGAAATTTCTTCTTCCCGCCCAATGATCGTTCCAGAAAGCGATACTAGTGCCATTCCCGAGTTCATAGAATATGCCCTTATAGAAATCATCAAGACAGTCCATGACAAAGTGCCATGGGGCACTATATGTCGCAATAGGACCACCCCTTGAGTCCCATCCATTGAGACTCATTCCATAGATACTTTTGATTAGTCATACCTACATAGAGTTCTCTTCTCTAAAGAAGCGCCACATCCACTTGCAACTGAGAGCTCTGTTACGTATCATTAGATTGCCGAAACCAAGGCCTCCCAACTTCTTAGGAAGAGATACTTGCAACCACTCGACTAAGGCCCAGGACTTGTCTGTGTTCATTCTTTGCCATAGAAAATCTTGCATCATTTTCTCCATTTGCCGCACAATCCCTACAGGTAACCAATACAGAGACAGAAAATAAGTGGGTAAAGCATCCAAAACCGAACAGATTAAAGTTACTCTTCCTCCCTTTAATAGGAAGCCTCTCTTCCATCCATCCAGACGTTTAGCTATCTTTCGCAGAATCGGATCCCATAATGTTTTAGAGAGAGGAGATCATCCGAGCGCGAGTCCCAAATATGTGAGCGGCCAACTGCCAGTTTTGCATCTAATTGCATTCGTTGTCTCCACTACCTGTGTCGCAGGGATGTTGATCCCCAATATGTTGTGTAACGACCTCCAATTCATCGACCGATACGATGTGCACCGCGGGCCCGCAACTCTGCCAACTCACCATTCAGCTGTATCCCACGGCCACTCATAACTCATTACCAATCAATTATTGCTAACTTAATATTATTTCCTTTAATTATAGTTTAAGTTAGCTTATAGACTCGTTATATCATTTATCCTCAAATTATGCAGCGGAAGTCTTAAGTCATTAAATGATACTAAATGCAACAAGTTTAAATATCAATTAATCTAATGTGGAAACCATACCAAAATGTAGTCCATAAATATATATCAAGTGTGATCCTCAAAGTCATATACAAACCAAAATGTAACTCTCACAACCCATACCCAGCATCAAACAAATAAATATAAACAAACATGCGAGTAGGGTAATTTGCAGTCAATCATAAATAATCCTCAAACTTGCCCTTCTCGCTCTTGTACCAGTATCTGCACTAAAGCCATCACAAAAGGTAGATGACGAGTCCAGAGTGAGTAATCCCAAGGAAATTCACCAAGTAAATACATAAGTAAAGTTACTGGAATCAAATACTATAAATAAACATGCGGAACAAAAGAATACAGGCAACTGTGGAAGATCATCGCATGCATAAATATAGCAGAAGAATCAAAGTGCGTGCATAATCAAAGTCAGACTATAGCCATAATTCGGGCTATTCGCCAGGCACAGCCCATGAGAATACCTCGAAAGGGTTGACTCTGGACCCTCTAAGTGGCCAGCGTAGACCACGGCGCACCCGCACATGCCTATCATACCCGAGTAGCATATTCACCAGCTCATGCCTAGACATATGTTATGGCCTAGTGGACCCTTTGCCCCCACAAAGAATAAGCACCAGGTGGGGACGAACACAACCACCGTAAAACAATAGGAAATAAGGATTATTGAATAAATTGAACAGAATTCAAATATGTTAAGCAGTAAGTACTAAAGTGAATTTCAGTTGGGATACTACACATCTCAAACCGCACTTCTCGTCCCGTAAAATAAACCTCAGTCCAGCTCCAATAAATACCTGACAATTCAAAATTATCACTCGAATTGTACCTAAGACCATTTGTCATTAAATTAGCTTCAATTTGATATATTATATCAATTTTTCGTTTTACGAGGTAAAAATCCCGACAATATCTCGCCAAAATCTCGATAAAATCTCAAAATTCATTTATGAACCATTTTTCTAATTTCTCATATTTTTCTGGATTTTCCAAATTTTTTCATAATTTTCTAGCTATTTTTTCATATTTTATGTATTTTATTTTATTTAAAACTGTTTTAATTTATTTAAATAAAATAAAATAAAATTTATTATTTAAATAATATGGGGGTGGGCCCCCTGAATCGGGTCCGACCCGACCCAACCGGGTCGGGCCCAGTCGCTAGGTCGGTTCGACCCAGCCCAGGGGGTGCACGCACGCAAGCGTGCATGCTCCCTGCCTCCTTCTTCCTTGTTGAAGCTGCTCTGCTTCAACAGGAATTTTTTTTTTTTAATCGAATTGGGAGGGAAGGGGAGACGACATAAATGTCGTCTCCCTCCTCGGATGAACTACTCACACAGTTCGTCCGAGCTCTCGAGCTCCACCCCATCAAACATCACCATCACCACCACCACATCAAAAACAACAACAACAACATACACAACAACAACAAACCAACAACAACACTTACCTCGACGTCGTTGACCTCGTGCTCTCTCACTCTCGGCCAATCCCTCTCTCTTTCCTAATTCTTCTCCCTCAGTCTTCAATCGATCGAAATGTGGTGTCGGTGATGGGTGTTTATCAATTTTTGGGGTGAAATGACCATTTTGCCCCTATGTTCTTATCCTCATTCTTCACAATTACATACCCTTTTTTGGTCATTTCACAATTATTTCTTAATTTTCTGATTTTAATATATATATATATATTAAATTACCTATATACATATATAAATATATATATATATATTTGCCTATGCTTTCGCGCCTAAAATTTCGTCATGCGGGCCAACGAGCGTACTCGAGCGTGCACACTACCGTACCACCCACGCGTGTCGACCACGACCCCGCGTGTCCCTAGGCGCCCACCAATTTACTATTTTTTCACATTTAATTCATTTTATGTGTGTATTATTTCCTCTCATCCTAAATTTCGTCTTTTAGCCAACTCGGTACCTGCGTTGACACGTATATTGAGGTGAATACTTAACACACAATCTCACACGTCAATGGCAATATAAACACACATATTGCAATGCATTTAATTAACTTGGACCTATACATCGCAACTTCACCACCAGAGCACACAAAATGGACTGTAAACCTTATTCGGTCGTGCTTCGTCTTCACTATGGGACCCATGAACGTCCCAGCTGGCATCCACGTCTGCAATTTCATCATCAATAACGACCATTGAAAATCGGGCTGTTACATGTTGCATTTGTCCATGTTAAGTCGTAAGCCTGAAATAGAACAGAAATGGTTAACAATGGACATAAGGTTAAACACCGCTCTATGTGAGTCTTTAATAAACATCAAGGAATCATCGGCATAAAAAAGATGAGTTATATGAGTTACGTCCCTTCCAATGTGGAAGCCCTCCACCACGCTTGATAATTTCGCTTTGTCGATCATCCGCCCCATCACATCTGCCACCAAAATAAAAAGAAAGGGAGAAAGGGGGTTGCCTTGACGAAGTCCACATTCGCCCCTAAACTTCCCTCACGGTCTGCCATTAATCCTAACATAATAATTAGCCGATGACACGCACCCCTTGATCCATTTCCTCCATCTCTCTCCATAACCTTTCTATTTCAGCACAAAGTCCAGGAATGCCCAATCCAATCGGTCGTATGACTTTGCAAAGTCAAGTTTCAACATATAACCCCTCATGTTGCTCTTGTAGCGTGTTCAATTGTCCCACGTGCAATTAGAACAAAGTCTAGCATTTGCCTGTTAGGAACAAAAGCATTTTGTTCACATGTTACCATATGTATTAGAGTTCCTCGAAGCTTATCTGACATAACCTTAGCCAATAGCTTATACAGGGAAGTAAGAAGGCTAATAGGCGGAAGTCTTCCACCCTTCCTGCTTGGCTACCCTTTGGGATGAGAAATATATAAGTTTCATTAACTTTCTTGTTCACCACTCCATTTCGATGAAAATTCACAAAAAATGTCATAACGTCTTGCTTCAGTACACCCCAACACCTTTTCATAAAAGCAAAGGTATATCCATCTGGACCAAGTGCTTTGTCTTCACTATTGCAAATCCCCTTCCAAACTTTCGCTTCTGTAAAGGGACTCTCGAGCTCTGACTGTCACGGCCCAATTTTGCTAATCTTGATTAACTGCTTAATCAGGATTGCCAATCCGTGACGTGGGGCCCGCATGAGATGCACACACAAACCAAGGCATGTGGCCGAGGTAAATTTTATATTTGTATTGATGTATTCCTAGTGTTTTGTATGTGTGTAGGCTGATTAAGTCAGTACTTGCAGCTATCGACGCCGAGACGTAGTCAGGGATACGCCTCGAGTTACGTGCAAGCCAGGGTACCGAATAGCGAGACTTACGGTAAGTCTAAATTTAGTAAAATGCAATGTAATTAAATTAATGCACATTAAATCATAGCCTATGGTTATAAATTTATTAAATTGAATTGGAAATATATATATATATATATATAAATATATAATATAAATATATATACATTCAAAAAAATCAGAAAAGAATTGTGAAATGACAAAAATGGGCATTGGCTTATATGGAAAGAGGATAAGATTGAGGGGCATTTTGGTAATTTGGTTAGTTTTTCTTATCTAACCCCAAAGTACCACCACCACACACCACAAATTGCAAAGAGAAGAGGAAGAACCGAGAAAGAGGAGAGGGTCCGAAGAGAGAGTCCAAGAGAGGAGAAGGAGAGATCGAAAGATCGAGACGACGCGACATTGGTGAGGTAAGTCTTTCGTTGTTGATGTTGTCATTGTTGTGGTAGACGTTAATGGTGATGTTGGTGAGATTGAATGAAGTTGATTTTTTTGAAATCAATATGTTAATGGTGGATTGTTGATACTATGATGTTGATGTTGGTGTTGTAGTTGTTGTTGTGTTCGATTGAAGAAGAAAGAAAACAAAAAAAAAAGCAGAGACGCTGCTAGGGACCCGGTTGGACCGGGTCAGACCCAGTCCAGCCCTCAAAAAATAATTAAAAAAATAATAATACTAATAAATAAATAAATAAAAATAATAGTAATAAATACTATATATATGTAATATATATACATACATGTATATATGTATATGTATACATAAAATATACATGTATGTATATGTATACATATATATGTATGTATATTTATATATACACATACACATGTATATCTACAAAAAATAAAATAAAATAATAAAAGAAATAATATATATATATGTATACATACATATACATATATATATATATATATGTATATATATACAAATACACATATATGTATATATCTACATATACACATATATGAATATATACATAAAGTATATCTATGTAACAAAATATAAGTAAATAAGTAAATGAATGATATGAAATAATCTTTCAGGGACCTAGGGGTGTTACGGGAGTTCGAGAGCGCTAGTCGGAGTGTCGCGAGGCCGGATAGCCATAGCTATCCTGTGACTTGTAAGTGAAACTGTGGGAACTCCCTACTTTATTTCATTCATATTAAATTCTCTTTCAGTCAATTTGATGACTTGCTGTTAGTAATCTACCATCATGCTTTTCCTTACTCTATTCAAGTTGAATGTTGAAATAGCACGATGCCTTTTGATGGTTTCATTGATTCATTTCTTGATATGTCATATTTGTTGTGAATTGTGTTATAATTGATGTTAGAAATGCATGCACTAGGGTTACTGTGGTAATTAGTTTTGTATTCCATTCCCTTTGGGGCTTCGTAGCCTAACTTATTTGTTGATATCGTAGAACCTTAGGAATGAAAATCCTTGAAACAAAAGTTGGAGATTACCTAGTGTCCATTGCACGAGAGATGGATGGATTCACGGGGTTACTAGACCTCGGGGTTTCCGGCACTCACCACTATTACTTGGGTGGCATCACGTAGCTTGAACTACGGGGTTGTCGGCAAGTTTTATATATATATTCAAAAATTTACAAAGTATGTTGAGAGTATCTCCATACGATAGTGGAAAAAGCTGGTTGATATTTTTCACCGCCGACTGGACGTAGATCATCTCGACTTAGCTTGTGTCAGTCTATCTAACTCGGTTAACTGTGACATTTAGATGCATTACTTTCTCAGCACATTTTTCTGTTATATTATGCATTTAAATATTTGTCTTTAATTTGGAAATGAAGTATAGAATTCCCCGGTTATCACTTAAATATCACTATACTCACCGTCTAGTTTGTGACGGTGGGTGTAGGTCCGTCAAACAGCACTAGACCGGGCAAGGAGAAGATCGGCGACTACCTCTGAGCTCATAGCTCGTAGCGCGTAGCTGTTGTACATGTAGGTCATATTTTTGTATTATGCTTATATATACATCTTTTGCTTGGGTTGTTTTTGGGACGAGAGTTAGTTCACCCGACTTTTGACTTTCATTTTGTCTATATGCTCGTCGTTTATTGCATATTTAAATTGTGATTGTTATTTCCTGGTTTCCACATTTAGGATTTATATAAAATGCTACCGCTAATACGTTAAAGACTTCCGCTAAATTGATAATTCTATAAAATAATAGGGAATACTCTTATCCCTGAACCCAATTCACGAGATAATAGGTAGTACAGGCTGACTCATACGTAATTAGGTCCTCCGTGTTGAAATTAAGGCTTAATTATGGGATTAGGCCGGGCGGTGCCCTAGACAAAAATAGGGGCCGTTACAGTTGGTATCAGAGCCTTAGGGACAAATAAGGAAAAACACAAACTTGCGTAAAACATAAATCTTAGAAGTGGAAACCAGATGAACATCGCCTAGGAATTATTTTGTTGGGAATCGAGTGAAGGTGAGCTGGGGATTTTTAAAGTATATGTGTTAATTTCATTATGTATATATATACGCGATACACTTCATAGTGGCTGATGCGAAGTCGCTACCAACATGCAGACGACGATGACGGATGCACGTGATACAGGTGACTCGGATGCTAGCGACAATCAGCCTCCTATTACATCTGAGGACGACCAGCAGAGGCTGTTTGATCGGGTGGCTGCTCAGGGGCAGTGGTTGGTGGACTTCATGGCATACGTCACTGCGCAGCTCACTGCACTCACACAGGCAGTCGCCAATACACGTACCGTTATTACGCCTCCAACGACAGAGCCCACTATACCACAAGGCACCATTCCAGCTGACTATGACCGCCACAGACTCTCGTTTGCCGTACCAGCCCTCCATTCCCTGCGCGCCACACCCGTAATCGAGACGCCATCGTTCCAGCTTACAAGCTGCGATTCCCGTGGCACAGCTCTCCCAAATTGCCACGGTTTCGACGACAGATATAGTAGTGGCGACGACCACTCGCACCTCCACATCATCGGACTCAGCAGTGGGGATCAAGCTGATTAAGGACTTCATCAGGCTTCAACCAGAGTATTTTGACAAGACTCGAGACTTTCAGATGATTGAGAATTGGGTGCTATCTCAGGAGAAGCTTCATAGGATATTGGGCATTGAGGATAGGCTACGCCCCGAGTTATCGTCGTATACATTGCAGAGGGATGCTGATGTTTGGTGGCGCACGACGATAGCGACGGACGGGGACTTCACATCATGGAAGATATTTAAGGACAAGTTTTATCACCAGTACTTTCCGCCAGCAGTTAGGATGAGACTGAGGCGAGACTTCATGAGTTTGAAACAGGGACCGGATGAGACAGTTATGCAGCATCGAGACAGATACGGCTACTTGAGACAGTTTGCTGGGGGTTTGGTCAGAGAGGAGCTAGAGGATGTGCACTACTTTGGGGTTGGCTTAAGAGCTGATATTGGAGAGCATGTGGTCGGCACGGGAGCCCGGACTCTTGGTGACATTTATGAGCGCGCCCTTGCCCATGAGACTTACCATCTGAGTAGAGTATCTGACAGGGCAACTCCAGGTTAGACTTGGTCTTCTGAGCAGATAGCAGAGTATGAGAGAAGGCGACAGAGGGGTAAGGCACCTAGGGGGTGGTACCGAGGGGCATCGGGATCAGCGACGACCTCACATCACTCGGTCGTGCCCAGGCATCATATGCTACCTCCGCGCAGAGTTCAATAACACAGATCTTGCCCCCACCGCAGTCCAGACCCGCACTACCGGCACCGGAGAGATTGGCACTTCCGGCACCACCAGAGACACGACACCATCAGCAACAAGGTGGTAGAGGCCGAGGCCGAGGCAAAGGTAGAGGTCGAGAGGGACCTCGTCAGGGACAGAGACAGACTCAGGGTCAGATTTATCAGCGACAGCTCGGTCAGCCTAGACATGTTACATGTTTCAGATGTGGGCGAGACATTTCGGCCAAATTTCACTCACCGCATTACATCCACCACAGGCCCGGGAGGCAGTACATATGGTGGCGCAGCCAACTCAGCCAGACGCCAGCGCCACACGGAGTCTCATTGAGGGTACGATTTCTATCGCTGGTAGAGACTCTTATGTTTTATTCGATTCCTGCTCTACCATATCTTTTATTTCGGGTCGCATGATAGATGTCTTAGGATTAACTCTGGTGAGGCTTAGTGTACATTTGATGTTGAGTACCGCAGTTGGGGATAAGGTTTATCCTAACTGTCTAGTTGAGAGAGTCCCAATAGAGATTAGCGGGGTTGAGTTACCTGCTGATTTTAGAGTCCTCGAGACGTTAGAGTTCGACGCACTTTTTGGGATGGACTGGTTATCAGCATACCACGCACACATTGACTGTTACGGTAAGTCAGTGGTATTTGAGATTCCTGGACGTCCATTATTTGTACATCAAGGTAGTACACCGAAAATTAGCACCACGAGAGGTCGATTAGCGTCTAGTGAGGAGATGGAGACTCTAATAGCTTTGTATGCCGTAACGGAGAGTCAGGGACCCCGACTTGAGGACATACCAGTGGTCCAAGACTTTCCTGATGTTTTTCCGGAGAACTTACCTGGACTACAACCACCTCGAGAGATAGACTTTGTCATTGATCTTATGCCAAGCACTAGACCAATCTCGATACCACCCTATCGCATGGCACCGAAAGAGTTGGAAGAGTTGAGGGATCAGCTTCAGGATTTGGGAAATAAAGGATTCATTACACCATCAATGTTGCCATGGGGAGCACCAGTTTTGTTTGTAAAGAAGAAAGATGGTAGTCTACGACTATGTATCGACTACAGACAACTGAATAAGGCCACCGTCAGGAACCAGTATCCGTTGCCGAGGATTGACGACTTATTTAAGCAACTGAGGCGAGCACAGTTTTTCTCTAAAATAGACCTGAGATCGGGGTATCATCAACTTAGGATCAGGGACGAGGATAGGTCTAAGACAGAGTTCCCCACCAGAAATGGACACTATCAGTTCACGGTCATGCCTTTCAGGCTGACCAATGCCCCTGCTGTGTTTATGGATCTTATGCATCGAGTTTTGAGACCATATCTTGATTGTTTTGTGATAGTTTTCATCGACGACATTCTCATTTATTCGAGGACACGAGAGGACCACGAACAACACTTCAAGGAGACGTTGCAGACTTTGAGGGAGCACAGGCTATTCGCCAAGTTCAGCAAGTGTGAATTCTGGCTTGCAGAGGTCAAGTTCTTAGGTCATGTGGTTGGGGCAACAGGGATTGCAGTAGATCCGGTCAAGATTCAGGCAATCATGGATTGGCCAGCACTAAAGTCCGTGACAGAAATCAGGAGTTTTCTGGGGTTGGCAGGCTATTACTGAAGATTTGTGAAGGATTTTTCCAAAATTGCTTCACCAATGACTAGGCTGACACAGAAAGACGTCATATTTAATTGGACTGCAGAGTGTGAGAACGCATTTGCTCAGTTGAAGAGATTATTGACTACCGCCCCCGTATTGGTGTTACCGGAAGCTGGTCAAGGATTCTTATTGTACACTGATGTTTCATACACAGGACTTGGATGTGTATTAATGCAGGGCAGTGGAGTTGTGGCATATGCTTCGAGACAGCTGAAGATACATGAGAAGAACTACCCTACACATGATTTGGAGTTAGCAGCGGTAGTATTTGCTCTGAAGATTTGGAGACATCATCTATTTGGGGAGAGATTCACACTCTATACTGATCACAAGAGTTTGAAATATCTCTTCACGCAGAAAGAGTTGAACATGAGGCAACGCATATGGTTAGAGTTTTTAAAGGACTATGACTTTTCTCTGGAGTATCACCCAGGAAAAGCTAACGTAGTTGCAGACGCGCTGAATAGGAGACCGGTTGGAGATGTGGAGACGACCAATTGTCATATGACACGTGAGTATGAGATGTTCGATGTAGCGGCGACATCAAGTCAGATAGATATTCCTACGGATGTTAGAGTTGAGATTTGCGCACAGTTGAGAGTACAGACCGTGTCCACACAGAGAGTGGCAGAGGGTCAAAGGACCGACGAGTCGTATACGAGATTCAGTGAGTTAGCGCAGAGTTCAGATTGTGTTGGTTGGGCAGAGACATCAGATCAATGTCTGAGGTTTAGGGGCAGACTGTGGATACCCAAAGTGCCAGAGTTAAGAGACAAAATCCTTCAGGAGTCACATCGTTCCCGATTTACCATTCATCCAGGTAGGACTAAGATGTACCATGATATGAAGAGACATTTCTGGTGGCCTGGGATGAAGGCGGACGTGTCAGAGTTTATCAGGAACTGTGGAATATGCCAGCAAGTGAAAGCGGAGCATCGTAGGCCCGAGGGACTCTTACAACCACTTCCCATTCCGAATTGGAAATGGGAAGACATAGCCATGGACTTTATTAGAGGTTTACCGAAGACTGCCAAGTGACACGACTCGATATGGGTTATAGTCGACAAACTAACTAAGTCTGCTCATTTCCTACCAGTGGCATCACATTACACATTTGATCAGTTGAGCGTGTTGTTTGAGAAAGAGATCATCAGGCTACATGGGGTACCATTGACTATTGTATCAGACAGAGATGCTAACTTTACATCCAGGATGTGGCAGAGTATGCAGGAGCAGTACGGTACACGCCTACATTTCAGCACGGCCTTTCACCCTCGATCGACGGACGATCGAAAGACTCAATCAGGTCCTAAAGGATATGTTACGAGCTTGTGTGCTAGAGTTTGGCGGATCATGGGCAGAATACCTACCGTTGTGTGAGTTTGCATAAAACAACAGTTATCAAGCTAGCATCGAGATGGCGCCTTTTGAGGCTTTATATGGCAGACCTTGTTGCACGCCATCGTGTTAGGCTGAACCAAAGGACAGATTGTCTGTAGGACCTGAGATTGTTGTTGATCATACAAAGAAGGTACGACAGATTCAACTGAAGCTTAAGGGAGCCCAAGAAAGACAAAATAAGTATGCAGACAAGTATCTCAGTGATCTCATTTATCCCGAGGGAGCCTATGTCTACCTTAAGGTTTCTCCTCGGAGAGGTCTGCAGAGAGATTTGGTGTAAAAGGCAAGCTTGCACCGCGTTTCATTGGGCCATTCAGAGTTAGGAAACGGGTTGGAAAGGTTACGTACGAGTTAGAGCTTCCTCCGCAGATGTCAAGTGTTCATCCGGTCTTTCATATATCGAGGCTTCGACTGGCTGAGTCGAAGGCAGGCGCACGACCGACAGTTGACTTGAGTCAGATCGACCTGAGCGAGGATTGTTCATATGAGGAGCAACCAATCCCAATCCTAAACCGAAAGGTACAGCAGTTAAGGAACAAGTCTATCCCGAAAGAACAAGTCTATCCCGAAGGTACTCGTCAAGTGGCAGTTCCACAACGAGTCGAAACTCACTTGGGAATGGGAAGATTATATGCGAGACCGTTTTCCATACCTTTTTGAGTCAGGTATACCCTAACCTGAATTAATTTCGAGGACGAAATTTTCATTTTGTTGGGAATATTTGTCACGGCCCAATTTTGCTAATCTTGATTAACTGCTTAATCAGAATCGTCAATCCGTAACGTGGGGCCCGCATGAGATGCGCACACAGACTAAGGCATGTGGCCGAGGTAAATTTTATATTTGTATTGATGTATTCCTAGTGTTTTGTATGTGTGTAGGCTGATTAAGTCGATTTGCAGCTATCGACGCCGAGACGTAGTCAGGGACATGCCTCGAGTTACGTGCAAGCTGGGGTACCGAATAGCGAGACTTGCGGTAAGTCTAAATTTAGTAAAATGCAATGTAATTAAATTAATGCACATTAAATCATAGCCTATGGTTATAAATTTATTAAATTGAATTGGAAATATATATATATATATATATAAATATATAATATAAATATATATACATTAAAAAAAATCAGAAAAGAATTGTGAAATGACAAAAAGGGGCATTGGCTTATATGGAAAGAGGATAAGATTGAGGGGCATTTTGGTAATTTGGTTAGTTTTTCTTATCTAACCCCAAAGTACCACCACCACACACCACAAATTGCAAAGAGAAGAAGAAGAACCGAGAAAGAGAAGAGGGTCCGAAGAGAGAGTCCGAGAGAGGAGAAGGAGAGATCGAAAGATCGAGACGACGCGACATTGGCGAGGTAAGTCTTTCGTTGTTGATGTTGTCATTGTTGTGGTAGACGTTAATGGTGATGTTGGTAAGATTGAATGAAGTTGATTTTTTTGAAATCAATATGTTAATGGTGGATTGTTGATACTATGATGTTGATGTTGGTGTTGGAGTTGTTGTTGTGTTAGATTGAAGAAGAAAGAAAACAAAAAAAAAAGAAGCGAGAGATCTTTATGACAAAGCGTCTCTCTCGTGAAAAAGAAGATGAGGGGGGACCCGGTTGGACCGGTCGACCCAAACCAAACTGATTGGACCGGGTCAAACCTGGTTGGACCGGGTCAGACCCGGTCCAGCCCCAAAAATAATTAAAAAAATAAATAATAATAATAATAATAATAAAATAAATAAATAAAAATAAAAATAATAGTAATAAATACTATATATATGTGTAATATATATACATACATGTATATATGTATATGTATACATAAAATATACATGTATGTATATTTATATATACACATACACATGTATATCTACAAAAAATAAAATAAAATAATAAAAGAAATAATATATATATATATATGTATACATACATATACATATATATATATATACAAATACACATATATGTATATATCTACATATACACGTATATGAATATATACATAAAATATATCTATGTAACAAAATATAAGTAAATAAGTAAATGAATGGTATGAAATAATCTTTCAGGGACCTAGGAGTGTTACGGGAGTTCGAGAGCGCTAGTCGGAGTGTCGCGAGGCCGGATAGCCATATCTATCCTGTGACTTGTAAGTGAAACTGTGGGAACTCCCTACTTTATTTCATTTATATTAAATTCTCTTTCAGTCAATTTGATGACTTGCTGTTAGTAATCTACCATCATGCTTTTCCTTGCTCTATTCAAGTTGAATGTTGAAATAGCACGATGCATTTTGATGGTTTCATTGATTCATTTCTTGATATGTCTTATTTGTTGTGAATCGTGTTATAATTGATATTAGAAATGCATGCACTAGGGTTACTGTGGTAATTAGTTTTGTATTCCATTCCCTTTGGGGCTTCGTAGCCTAACTTATTTGTTGATATCGTAGAACCTTAGGAATGAAAATCCTTGAAAAAGAAGTTGGAGATTATCTAGTGTCCATTGCACGAGAGATGGGTGGATTCACGGGGTCACTAGACCTCGGGGTTTCCGGCACTCACCACTATTACTTGGGTGGCATCACGTAGCTTGAACTACGGGGTTGTCGACAAGTTTTATATATATATTCAAATATTTACAAAGTATGTTGAGAGTATCTCCATACGATAGTGGAAAAGGCTGGTTAATATTTTTCACTGCCGACTGGACGTAGATCATCTCGACTTAGCTTGTGTCAGTCTATCTAACTCGGTTAACTGTGATATTTATATGCATTACTTTCTCAGCACCTTTTTCTGTTATATTATGCATTTAAATATCTGTCTTTAATTTGGGAATGAAGTATAGAATTCCCCGGTTATCACTTAAATATCACTATACTCATCGTCTAGTTTGTGACGGTGGGTGTAGGTCCGTCAAACAACACTAGACCGAGTAAGGAGAAGATCGGCGACTACCTCTGAGCTCGTAGCTCGTAGCGTGTAGCTGCCGTACATGTTGGTCATATTTTTGTATTATGCTTATATATACATCTTTTGCTTGGGTTGTTTTTGGGACGAGAGTTAGTTCACCCGACTTTTGACTTTCATTTTGTCTATATGCTCGTCGTTTATTGCATATTTAAATTGTGATTGTTATTTCCTGGTTTCCACAGTTAGGATTTATATAAAATGCTTCTGCTAATACGTTAAAGACTTCCGCTAAATTGATAATTCTATAAAATAATAGGGAATATTCTTATCCCTGAGCCCAATTCACGAGATAATAGGTAATACAGACTGACTAATACGTAATTAGGTCCTACGTGTTGAAATTAGGGCTTAATTATGGGATTAGGCCAGGCGGTGCCCTAGACGAAAATAGGGGCCGTTACACCGACGCCTTCATAGGAGAAATCATTTGCCACTCAATGCCCTCAACCTGCCAGGAAAAGTTCATCCATTAGTGTACAGTTGCTAAAAGAAACCCACAAATGCATCTTTAATTCTCTCATGATCTTCACTGAAAGTTCCATCAACTAAACACAGCCTCTCAATACAATTTTTGTTTCTCCTTACCCCAACATTTTGTGAAAAACTTAGTATTTGCATTCCTCTCTTTTGCCCACTTGAGCCACAATTTCTGACTAGCTATCCTATTCTCATGTAACAGGGCCCTATCTAAGTCATTTTTTACAACTGATCTTTGAGCAATTTTTTGTGCATCCCATCCACCCTCCGTCTCTTCCCTATCCAGATGATCGATCAACCTTCTTTTATCATTCTTCATTGACTGCACATTGTCGAATATTTCCTGATTCCACTGTTTGAGATGTTCTTTAATTAATCCCGCCGCATTATCTTGTAGCCCGGTCCCCCTTCTGCGTCACATAGCCTCCACCAATCACGAACCAGGTGCTCGAACCATCTGTGAGAGAGCCAAACATTCTCAAACCGAAATGGAATAGGGCCCATCTAGCATACCCTATATCGAATATAACTGGAAAATGATCTGATGTCACTCTATTTCCTAACACTTGTCACCCATCTTGAAATGTCTCACCCCACTCTTTGGTATAAAGGAATTTATCCAACCGGGCACATATTGGGTTAATTCAGAGATTGGACCAAGTGAATTAGCCATTTCTCAACTGTGGGTCAATTAGTTCAAGATCACTGATGAGTCGATCAAACTCCACCATACAACTGGTTCTTCAAGTACTATTTAGTTTCTCACTCGAAAATCGAGTCACATTAAAATCCCCCGCTATACACCAAGAAAGGCCGCACAAACCAGCCAATGCTGCCACTTCGTCCTAAAACCTACTCCTACCCCTAGTAGACGCCGGACCATACACCCCCGTAAGCCACCAATTCAAACCCCCTGCTTCCTCTACTTGAATGGATATTGAGAATTCCCTGATAATGTTGTTCACCACTTTAACCTTTCTTACATCCTAAACAATAACGATCCCTCCCTTTGTTCCTTCCACTAGTAAGAAAACCCATTCCTTAAACCTTCCTCACCAAATACTAGTAATGTCCCACCTATCAATCATCATTTTCTTAGTTTCTTGAATGACCAAAATATCTGGATTCATTATACACACCTCTTCTTTCACTTCCCTCCGCTTAGTGACGACATTGATACCCCTAACATTCCATGAAACTATCCGCATTAAGGGTTCTTTGTGCCCCTCCTGTCCGGAACATCTTTCGCATCCCACGCTAGTCGTTTCATTTCCTTTGAAGTACTGGATTCTGTTGGGTTTTAGGGTTCATGCACAACGGAGATTTCAAAACTATTTTGAGAAAAACCCCAACATGATGCGAATCTGATTCCATTAAAACACGTTTATACTATGAAAAACTTAATCATACCTCACTCGCAATGTACCTTTCTGAAGGTTAATCGATCTCTAAGGCGCTGCCAACGACGAACGCCCTCTATCAGCAGTCCACACACGAACGGTGGCCAAGATTTGAAATGCTAGCTTCGAGAGATTACCAAACCTTTTTTGTTTCTCTCCAAAACGATCCAGAGCATACCAAAAACTCTAAGTCATTTCTTAAAAACGAAAATAGAGTTTCGGCCCTTTTAAAATCTTCCGTACTTGTATTCTAACTCAAACGTCTATTTATACAACCCTTGTATATAGACGGTTAAGTAAATTACACATATACCCCTACTTAAAGAAGTATAAGTGTAATACACTACAAGGATGTTTCAGTCATGAATTTTATCATATAAAATTAATTTTTCTGAACCATCTTAAAATCTCGCAAAACCATTCTCAGTGTGCGACCCAATAGGCTCATACAACGTTGGCAGTATACCAAAACACATTTTGGTATACAAGTCATAAGTGGCCTCTAGCAAGACATTATGACTACCCAAGTTGTACGAATATCAAATCGATACAACCTAATCAATTGTGTATATAACATCCTTTTTGTCACACGATATCCTTTTGATCAAACATAAGGCATAGAATTGTCATCCAACATGTCCAATCGTACTAGTCTCGATTTTTAGGTAGACTGAAAACATCTAAATGACATTGATCAATATCAATTCACTTAGACTAGGCCTTTTAACAGTCTAACACATCGAGGGATCCACTGGATATCTCTATTTATATGAGAGGGACAAATTCTATCTCGATGACACAACTTCACCACATTATTCACACAGTAACCAATCACAACCTTTATAATCGTCCAGTTAAAGACAACGTTTGATTGCGTCAAATCACTGTATTCCTAATGTTGAAGTCTCTGGTAATCTCAAATCAGAGGACTAAAAAATATATCTATCATGAGAAACAACTATGACTTAATCCATGTGATGTTCTCATAGCGGGTCGGTCCAGCACTTTGTTCCCTAACAAGTACTCATGATCTTGATTCGTATTCCTATACGTATGATCATCATATGATCATCAATCAAGATTCACACTAGTCTTAATTTATTATAGTTCCCGGTATAATAATCGACTAGGGACATTTAGGATATTTCTGTAAATACCCATGGATCTTATTATAATGTAAACATGCAAATCAATTATAATAAACAACAAATGAAATCCTCTATTTTATGAACTAAAATGTATTCATAAAGACTATTAATGGATTGACCTAGGGCACATTTCCCAACAGATTCACCCTTTGATGTTGCTGGCCTCCCCTTCCGTTGGAGGTGAATCCCGCACTGTGCCAAAACATCCTCCGCCGTCGATGAATCATTCGAGGTAGTCCCTAGGCGAACAACCTGTAGATCGTTCGGGCCACCTGGGTCGTAATGAATTCTCAAAATCGATAACTCCTCACTAGATGACTTGTGTCGTACCCGATAGGATTTTAGCTGGTAGAAGCGGCTCGAAACCGAGCGAAAAAAGTCCCAACAACTCCCTTTGCGCCATCAGTGTCGTAATAGAAATGATCTCCGTCTCAATAATCCCTCGTAAGTGTGCCTCTTCCCTCTCCTTCAGTATCGGGTTTGGGGTTTCCAACACTCTCTCATCCTTCCAGTTCTCTGAGTTTATTTGCGCCAATTGATCCTCCTCTAAAAGATGCTCTAATCCATTGCTCTCTTCACTATTTGAGACAACATGTCTCTCAATTGTCAGTTGTTGCTTGATTATCGCTTCCTCCAAACACACAGAATCTCTTTCTTATCTGTTACTATGAGTCTTCATAGTGGTGTCTTCATGGTTGTGAAGTGAGGTCGTCGCCTTAATTTGCGCAGGGCTTGTTGTGTTGTGAATTTCACCTGTTACGAATGATACTCGCAAAGGCTTTTTGCTTTTGTCACGTGTTGCTAGTGTCTGTTTATCTTTGTGGGCCAAATCAGCTTTAGATGTGCACTGATCTGTCTTTGCCTTAAGTCTGGGCCTGCAAGAGAGATAATGGGCCAACCTGGTTAGAGAATAAAACACTAAATAAAAAAGCCCGTACCTTAGCATGTTGTGCTGCAAACACATCCCCATTCTTTCGTCCAATCACTTTAGCAGAATCCGGTGCATCTGGAGGCAAGTCCTGCTTCTCCCCCGTAGGTGGCAGAGCCCTAGCAAACACTTTGAGGATGTTCTATCACGGTAGAACGTGTTGGACGTCCTGCAAAAAATCCTCATGCCCGTCCTTGCTGGTGACAGGGATAAGGTTAGATGCTCCCTCAAACTGAGTCGTTGGATAGGTAGGTGGACT
Organism: Stephania japonica; assembly: GCA_039657345.1. Taxonomy (NCBI): domain Eukaryota; kingdom Viridiplantae; phylum Streptophyta; class Magnoliopsida; order Ranunculales; family Menispermaceae; genus Stephania; species Stephania japonica. The sequence goes on along the minus strand of CM077558.1, from coordinate 9,421,784 downwards.
GTTGACCGTACCCCCACTCGTCACATCGTGTACCTGTTGTGCAGGTGTATGGCGCGGCTCAGTAGTCGACTGCACCACCGTCGTGGGGAGCGACATTTGGGCCGCTAGCGCTTTGTCTCCGCCACGCTGCAACGTCGTCCTAAAAAGTAGTGCTTGGGCATCTGGCAAGATGTCTCCCCCGATCATCTTCTCTGTACGATCGCCTCTGCTATTGTCAATCAACTCTCCTTGATCATCGGCACCAAGTAACCCGACCAATTCTTGCATTTGGATAGAATCGGGCGCTCTTCGACTCTAAAATCTCATTCAACAACCAAGGAATTGCCGTGCAAAAGTTTTTAAGACATCTCAAAATATATCTAACGAAATTAAAATTTTTCAATGCGTGACTTTTAATTGCGTCGACATATTGGCGTCGAGTTTGCATTATTGGCTCTTTTCAATTATGGGGGAATAGACCTATCCTCTTTTTCAGGGACGATGAGTTTTTCAACTTTTATTTTAAGAAAACACTTTATTTCTCGCCATGTACATATATTTTTTGGCTATATAAAATAACGTCTCGTTCCTATAAAAAAAATTGTGTCGACATATCATTTCCCTAATAAAAAAAACAAATATTATTGCTAGCTCGTTTTCTATAAAGTTCAACTATACCTTATTAATTCCTACCAAAAAAAAAAAACCTATACCTTATTAATAAGGTCGTGTATGTACAATTCAATCACAAAAGTGAGCTATTGATGATCATGGAGTCATCATCATCAAACAAAGAGATCATGAAAGTGAGGGTGTTGGAGAAAAGCCAAGTAGCTCCAATTTCTTCATCATCATCTATGGTGTCTAATCAACTCTCTCTTCCTCTCACTTGCTTTGATCTTCCTCTCTTGCTAATGGGACCTCCTGAGATTCTATTCTTCTACAAACTTCCTAACATTCAATTCTCACATTTCATGAACTCTCTACTCCCTAGACTCAAGCACTCTTATCTCCCTAACACTCCAAACACTTCTACCCTTTAGCAGGAAAGATCATTTGTTGTCCTCAATTCGATCAGCCCGTCGTCCGCTATGTCCATGGCGACTCCGTTCCCCTCATGGCGCTCGAATCAACCATCTCATACCTCTATTAACTCACTGGATATCATGCTAGAGATGCAAAGGATTTCCAACATCTCATACCTCAATTAACTACCCTTGATGGTTCAACAAATTCATCCGACAAAGAGTCAACCAAAGCTAAAATAATCCCTGTTCTTGCTTTGTTCCCGAATTCGGGCATTTGCTTGGGAATGACTAACCTCCAAGCAGCCTTCGATGGTAGAGCAGTTGACCTCCATTTCTCAATTGGGGAACACATCAATTTTTTCAAGTGAAATAGGACCGTTATAGTGGACGTCGATGAGGGGACCCGAAAGCGGTATTGGCAACGCCTAGTGGAGTTCGTCCGATTGAAGTCCTTGTCCGAGAAAGACTGCAATAACTGGTTGTTAAGTCTCAATGGATCTCGACGGCCCTTCTGATGATCAAGTTGCAACAACATTTGTTCTCACAAAAAATGACATTCAAAGGCTTAGGAATTTATGGGCCTCAATGGCTCACCACACCAACAATACTAGATCACAACAATACCCATCAAGGTTTGAGCTTGCTTGTGCTTATGTATGGATTTGCTTTGCTAAAATCCCAAACAATGAAGAGAGCACTTCCATTGCCTTCCCTGCCTATTGTATGGCTCTAATGGATCCTCCTATCCCGGCTACATATGTCTGAAACGGTATTGCAGGCGTTGAAGCGAGTGCGAAGAGTAGAGGCCTAGTTGGAGAAAACGGGTTTGTTATGGCAATTGATACAGTTATGAAGGCAGTTAGGGGGATAGGTGGTGGTGAAGTAGTTAGCAAGTCTGAGGAGACACTTGATTTGCTGATAGCAACTGTGAACAATGAACACCGATTCGATTCAATCTCTGGATCAACTCAATTCAAGTGCTACAAGACTATGGATTTTGGTTGGGGAAAGCCTGAAAAGGTTGAGTTTATGACGAAGGCGAAAGTGAAGTTGATATATTTTGCCGATTGTCGCAATGGAGATGCTGGCGGGCTTGAGATAAGTTTAGTTCGCAGTAAAGGTGAAATAGATGTTTTTTCTCTTTTATTTGTTGATAGTCTCAAACTCTCAAGGTTCTTATTTTTTTCTGTTTCATTATATGTATATAATACTGTTAGACAGTGAGATGAAAATGTCACAATGTGCAACTCTTATACTGTGCGTAACCTCTAATAGGCACCATGCCGTTGCCAATAGTTGTAACAAATCTAGACATGCAAATTATATCAGAGACTTCATTTCAACGTATATAGACATCATATATAATAACTATAAAACTATCGCATGATTTCACATTTACAATATATGCTACGCCTACAATATACATGTATGCCCATGATATGCCCATGATTCAAAATAACTATAGTTTTTGCTTGATTCTTTCACATCGATCTAAGAAGAAATGTTAACATATTATTGTAGAGGGGATCTGAAACGTGTTTTATGAGATTCTGGACAGGTCCCTTGCCTCTTAAACCTACTTACAGATAGAAGCCTAACCACGCAACCCCTGCTATTGAATGAGTGAAAAAAAATAAAAAATAAAAAATAAAAAATAGGAGATTGTTACAATGACAACCCAAAGTCAAACAAGGTGACGTGGCATGTGGACCCACTTAAGTGTGAGCTGTCCATACGCACCTGAAAATACACACCCTGCATGGGATAATAAAATGTGCACCCTACTCATTACTTAGAGAACCCCATTTATAAGGGCACTCAGCATTTTTTCTCAGGGCACTATGAAAATAGACGAAATTGTCCATTTCCCTCAACGAATGCACCCCACCACCGAATCGAACAAAAATCGAATTAAACCTCCTTTCCCTTTTTTTGCTCTCGCTCCCATTACGAATCAAGACCTCTATCCACCAAATCCCCTCCCCTTATTTTCATAAAAATGTACCCATATAACTGGGTTTAACCACAATCCCGTAGTGTTCTGCCACACAAGGCCGTAATTTGTGTTTTGGTCTCGGTTATTCATTGTCGAGACCATTGAGTAAGTGTCATCTAAAGCTCAACCGAGTGTCGTAATAAAGTATGTTTGGATTAGTCTCGGTTGGTAGTCACCTATACCTTTTGGCATCTATCAGTTGTACAACATCGAGACTTTGATTGAAGTATCGGTCATCAAAAATCAAGATATCATAATATGTCTTAGTCTTGCGTGATCGAGATATTCATGTATATGGTATACATTCAGAAATGGGATAAAACACAACAAAAAAAAAAAAAAAAAAAAAAAAAAAAACTCGCCCCCTAATAAAAAAAAAAGGAATGCTAGAGTGTATACCATATACATGAATATACATGTTGGACACCCACATGGTTGAAAAAATACTCTAATAATTAGAGACCCTACTTGATTTATTTTAGATATGTTTTAGGTGTGAAACAATGAATTTCCAGCTATTGTGATCTTATCATGCTTATTTGATAACTGCTGTGATATGAACATTTTTTGACATCTTATTAATCTTTCCCTGTTTCTTCTTAATGTCTTTGGGGCAGTTAACAATGCTACAAATAAAAACACCAAAAACAGCAAGGGCTAAGCGAGAGCTTGATAAGCGTGCCCCAAAGCTTGTAAGTTCTCCGGCTTCATCATTGTGTATATCTTGGTGGTTCACCGAATTGGATTACTGAATTAGGAGATGAGCCACATTTAGATTAGATGGCATCTTATTGTTGTGCCATAATGTTTTTGCAGGTCGAGAATGCCAAAAAAACATTGATCCTTCAAGGAACTAAGTCAAGCAATGTTCTGAATACTGTACTGACTGAGATTTTTCACCTGAAAAAGGGCCATGCCATTAAATACAGCAGGAAGAATGAGAACATCAGACCCTTTGAAAGAGGTGATGACACTTCTTTGGAGTTCTTCTCACTCAAAACTGATTGCAGTCTGTTTGTGGTAAATAAATTAATTACGATGGCTTGATATTCTTTTGGCGTGTCACATTTGTTTATTAAATCTTAGTATTACTTTATAAAAGCTAGTTGCAATGCCTTTTCCCTTAACTCTAGCAATTAGAAAAAGTTTTTTGGAATGTTAAAGAAGTTTCCTGCCGCCACGGGCATTTGAAGGTACTGAGTTCTGTTTTTTTCCTCCATCAGTATGGATCTCATTCAAAAAAAAGGCCCAACAATCTTGTAATGGGGAGGACTTATGATCATCACATATATGATCTTGTGGAGTTAGGAGTGGAAAATTTTAGAAGCATGGAATCTATTTCCTATGACAAGAAAGTATCACCCAGAGTGGGGTCAAAGCCTTTCTTTGTTTTCATTGGAGAAGGTTTTGAGAATGTTGTGGAGCTAAAACATCTGAAGGAAGTTTTACTGGATTTGTTTCGTGGGGAGGTTTGCAGTTTGGTCTCTTCTTCATATTTGAAGCTTGATGAATGAGAATGTAAAAAACAGATGTATTTTGATGTGCAGGTTGTTGAGAACTTAAATCTTGCTGGTCTAGACCGTGTTTATGTCTGTACTGCTATTTCTTCAAATATAGTGCTCGTCATGCACTGTGCTATGCGGCTCAAGAAGTCAGGTACAATAGTCCCCAGGATGGAGCTGGTGGAGGTTGGTCCTTCCATGGATTTGGTTGTTCGAAGGCATCGACTTCCCAATGATAGCTTAAGGAAAGAAGCCATGAAAACAGCTGCTGATCAGCCTAAAAAGAAGGTTGACCATTTATGTTCTCAAAATCTTGCTTTCACTTTATTGTTGCATATGATACGGCCAGGCCATTTACTATCTTTCTAAAGATCTGGTACATTACAAGAAACTTGTTTTCCTTGGTTCTTGCAGTTGAAAAATGTTAGCCGTGATGCAATCCAAGGAAAGATTGGAAAGATCTACATGCCAGACCAAAAGGTGTGAATTCTTATATGTTTATGTCTTTGATCATCCTTCCAACTTTTTCTCTCTTGAATCAAAATTTAATGAAGTGAGTTTCATTGAATTGTTCGATAAGATAGAATAAATATTGAGTTTATCTTATTTTTATTGGAATAATAAACCGATACAATTGTTGAAGGCATCAAACATTCAATAGTTACTTTTATTTTATTATGAGTTTATCTTATCCCGACCCTTAGGGGTTTTTTGAAAATTTTTTATTTCAAAGTCATCCTCAAGCAATCAATGACTTCAAAATTATAACTGAACACTCCAATATTTACAAAAATCTCAAAAACCTCCCTTTGAGTCCGGACCCTTAGTGTCCAAATAGATTTTTTTTTATTATTTTATCTTGACCTATTTTCTAGGTACTTACGGTGCTACACGAACTCAAAGAGTCCAGACCCTGAAGTTTTTTTTTTACAAATGCATCCTCCAAAACTTATCAAATCATTCAAAACACCCTGTACAACAACATATATAATTCCTTTAACATCCTTTAATTAGTCAATAAGTTTTGTATTCCTCCTTGAGGGTCCGGATCTTTTGAAATTAGAAAAGTAAAGTGACGTTCCTTCTTTTCCAAAATGTCAATTAATTCCTTGGATTTTTGTTTGATGTCCATGCTATTGGTGTTTTAGGTTGGTGGTATGGCACTAACAAGCAAAGTGAAGGGGCTTAAGAGAGAACGTCGCGAAGGTAAGACGAAAAGCCAAGCCGCTCATGAACCAAAGAAGCAGAAGGTGGATGCTGAATTGTGTCACAGGTTGGCCTAACAAAATTTTTCTGTTATTCTTATTCTATCATGATAGTCTAGTGGAAAGGAAGGCATTTTACGTTTCCCTATTTGTAATATCTGCAACAGATGCTCGTGAAATCATATTTTGTCCTTCATCGTTTGTCTTTCACTTTTTGTGGAAAATTGGTACAGAAATGATTGTCACTGTGAGTCCGATTTTGCCAATGTTCATGCCGCTTATGGCCTCCAAAGGATCAAATAGTATGCTCTGGGAAGTGGAATGTTTTGTTTAAGAAAGAACTGTTGTGTAGGCAGTTTAACATTCATGATATTGGATGATGGTGGACCTTTTTAGGCCACTCGTTGTTGGTATCCATTAAATACATATTGATTTGTGTGCGCGCAAACAACGATGAGGAAATCAATAGACACCAACAAAGCAACAATTGAGTTTTCATTCTGAGTATTCCAAAAGAGTAGTGCTACTTGGACTCATGAGTCCGGACCCTTATGGGGTTTTTTGAAAATTTTTTATTTCAAAGTCATCCTCAAGTAATCAATGACTTCAAAATTATAACTTGTAACACTCCTTTAATATTTACAAAAATCTCAAAAACCTCCCTTTGAGTCCGGACCCTTAGTGTCCAAATAGATTTTTTGATTCCAAAATGAGTACACTCAAAATGAGTCATCCTAGTATTTTCTTTTAAATTTATAAAGTCCTTAAATATACCCTTTAATTGATGCACTCAATTTTAATTAATTATGATCGGCTACCTAAATGGACGGGCCCATTCAGCTTTTTTGTGATAAATTACTTCTCAAATTCCCAACGATTTTTTTTAAGTAGCACTATTTGGACTCTTAGAGTCTTGACTCCTAAGGAGTTTTTGAAAAATTTTGATCAAAAAATCTGTTTGGACTCTTAGAGTCCGGACTCTTAGGGAGGTTTTTGAAATTTTTACAAATATCAAAGGACTCTTACAAGTTGTTATTACGAAGTCATTTATTGTTTGAAGGTGATTTTGAAATAAAAAAACTCCAAAAACTCCTTAAGAGTCCATACTTAAAGTTCAAATAGCACTACTCAATTTTTATTTTAAAGTCACCCTCAAGCAATAAATAACTTTGAAATAACAACTTATAACTCTTCTTTGATATTTGTAAAAATTTAAAAAACTCCATATGAGTCCGGACTTTAAGAGTCCAAACAGATTTTTTGTTTTTTTTTTTTATCAAATGTTCCCCAAAGATTGACTTTGGTTATCTCTTTTTTTTGGAAGAAAACTTTAATTCTCTCTTACCACACCAGATTTTCTGCTTAATTTAAAGCACATGCTCTCCTATAAAAACAATAGATTCAGGGCTTTAAACAAGTTACCAATTTCAAAATTAATTTCATCATGTTAGGAGTGATTGATACAAGGATGACTCACTTATCATTTTCGTTTTTTTTTTCTTGGATTACTTGAGCAGCGTTTCATGGAAGTTGTTTAATTATATCATTAACGTTCCTTGCCAAAGAGTTGTCAACACCCTATACATGGCTTATTGAAGCTTGATTCATACTATATTTTCTTAAAAAATTTCAACAATAAATCCTGTAATAAAAATATTACCAAAATAGATGGCGATATGGGGTGGAATCAATTGTACGAGTCTAGCAGGCCAAGAAAAATGTCAAAACCTTTGACTAATTAATATTATTATTTTTTTTGAAGAGACTAATTAATATTATTATAAAAAAAGCCAAGCCGTTCATGAACCAAAGAAGCAGAAGGTGGATGCTGAATAGTGTTACAGTTTGGCCTAACAAAGTTATTCTTATTCTATCATGATAGTCTAGCCCAAAGGAAGGCATTTTACTGTGCCCTATTTGTAATGTCTGCAACAGATGCTCATGAAATCATATTTTGTCCTTCATTGTTTGTCTTTCACTTATTGTGGAAAATTGGTACAGAAATGATTGTCACTGTGAGTTAGATTTTGCCAATGTTCATGCCGCTTATGGTCTCCAAAGGATCAAAGAGTGTGCTCTGTTAAGTGGAATGTTTTGTTTAAGAAAGAACTGTTGTGTAAGCAGTTTAACATTCATGATATTGGATGATGGTAGACTTTTTTAGGACATTCAATTGTTGGTGTCCATTCAATACATATTGATTTGTGTGCGCGCAAACAACGATGAGGAAATCAATAGACACGAATAAGGCATTCAATACATATTGATTTGTGTGCGCACAAACAACGATGAGAAAATCAATAGACACCAAGAAGACAACAATTGAGTTTCTTTTGAGTGTTCCAAAATGAGTCATCCTAGTATTTTCTTTTAGAGTAGTGCTATTTGGACTCATGAGTCTGGACCCTTAGGAGATTTTTTGAAAATTTTTTATTTCAAAGTCATCCTTAAGCAATCAATGACTTCAAAATAACAACTTGTAACACTCCTTTGATATTTACAAAAATCTTAAAAACCCCCCTTTGAGTCCGGACCCTTAGAGTTCAAATAGATTTTTTTGTTTCTTTTAAATTTATAAAGTCCCTAAATCTACCCTTTAATTGATGCACTCAATTTTAATTAATTATGATAGGCTACCTAAATGGACGGGTCCATTCAGCTTTTTTTCGATAAATTACTTCTCAAATTCCCAAAGATTTTTTGTTTTGTCAAATGTTCCCCAAAGATTGACTTTGATTAACTCTTCTTTTTTTTTTTTTTTTTTGGAAGAAAACTTTAATTCTCTCTTAAGTAGTGTTATTTGGACTCTTAGAGTTCAGACTTTTATGGAGTTTTTAAAAATTTTTTATTTTAAAGTCATCTCACGCAATTAATAACTTTGAAATAACAACTTATAACTCTCCTTGGATATTTGTAAAAATTTAAAAAACTCCCTGTGAGTCTGGACTTTAAGAGTTTAAACAGATTTTTTGCTCTCTTTTACTACCCCAAATTTTCTGCTTAAAGCACATGCTCTCCTATAAAAACAATAGATTCAGGGCTTTAAACAAGTTATCAATCTCAAAATTAATTTCATCATGTTGGGAGTGATCGATACTCTCAAAGTGGAAGGATGACTCACTTATCATTTTCGTTTTCTTTTTCTTGGATTACTTGAGCAGTGTTTCATGGAAGTTGTTTAATTATATCATTAACGTTCCTTGCCAAAGAGTTGTCAACACCCTATACATGGCTTGTTGAAGCTTGATTCATACTATATTTTTAAAAAAAAAAAAAATTCAACAATAAATCCTGTACAAAAATATTACCAAAATAGACGGCGACATGGGGTGGAATCAAATTACGAGTCTAGCAGGCCAAGAAAAATGTCAAAACCTTTGACTAATTAATATTATTTTTGAATTAATATTATTATCAAATATGAAAACTTCAAAGATAAAAAACGATGAGACGAAGTGCTAAGAAAGATAATGGAGAAGTCATACCGAAAGTTGCATTGGCCCTTGAGCCGTCTATGCACACCTAAAAAGATATGGATACACATATCTTAATATATAACATGTGGGTTGAGTCCATATGGATGGTCCATTTGGGCGAATGTGTCTTTTGAGGTGTGACTTACCCGTTGTCATTTGTCATTTAAGTATTTTTCCTTTATATTCCAAGTATTTAGTTATATATGTAAATTTGTATGAACCTATATTTTTTTTTACATTATAATAATAACGATAAATACTAGACTGCAAGTTGGCTAGAGTTGAAAATTTTTATTTAGTCATAGTCAAATATTCCAATTAACTAAAATATAAACATGTCCTCATGACCTTCTCCAAAAGTTCAGCTATTTATATACATGTTTATTTAACACAAAAGTTCAGCTATATATATACATGTTTATTTAACAATCAAGTGTCTTAATTTCTCTAATGGAGTCTTCAAACAAGGAGATGAAGATGAGGGTGTTGGAGGTGAGTCAAGTAGCACCACCAATAGCTCTCAATGAACTCTCTCTTCCTCTTACTTACTTTGATCTCCCTCTTTTGCTTGTAGCACCTCCTGAATTACTCTTATTCTACAAGCTTCCCAACATCAATATCACACAATTCATGAACTCTATTATTCCCCAAATCAAGCACTCTCTCTCACAAACTCTCCAACACTTCTACCCTTTAGCAGGAAACCTCATTTGGTCTCCTCAACTCAACCAACCCATCATCCAATATGTCGATGGCGACTCCATACTCGTAACCGCAATCGAATCCAATGCCGATTTCAATAGTCTCTCTAGCTATCATGCTAGAGATGTAAAAGATTTCCAACATCTCATCCCAAAACTGACTCTCTCAATCATTCAAATTCTTCGAATGACGAATCAACCAAAGTTGTTAGAGCAGTCCCTGCTTGTGCTCTGCAGATCACTCTCTTCCTCGATTGCGGCATATGTTTGGGAGCTACCTCTCACCATGCAGCCGCTGATGGTCGACCACTTGCCATGTTTCTCACATCATGGGCTTCTGTCTCTCGATTCCAAAACACCAAATTTATTTCATCAAACAATGCATCACTTCTTCCCATCTTTGATAGGTCTGTAATAAAGGACGTCGACAATGGGCTCCGAAGGCGGTATTGGAAATCCATGGTGGAGTTCATTCGATCCAAGTCCATGTCTGAACAAGATTGCTATAACTGGTTATCACTCTCAATGGATCTCAATATCCCTCCTAACCAAGTTGTAGCCACATTTGTACTTACAAGGAATGACATTCAAAGGCTTGGGAGATTATGGGCCTCGATGGCGACCCGGCCCATTAATGATAAATCATATCCATCAAGGTTTGAGCTTGCTTGTGCTTATATATGGATCTGCCTTGCTAGAATACCAAACAACACTACTAATGTTGACATTGAAGAAGAGATTTCAGCAATTTCCTTTGTTGCTGATTATAGAGCCAGATTAGACCCTCCTGTACCTATAACATATTTTGGAAATTGTATGTTGGGCATTAAAGTGAGTGCAAAGAGGAGAGATATAGTTGGAGAACAAGGAATTGTTGTGGCAGTTGATACAGTTATGAAGGAACTTAGGGGCCTAAGCGAGGCTCTTGAGAGGAATTACGATGCTAGACTTGCTCGGTTGCTATCGAATGCGAATGGTTCAAATAGATTTGATGCGATTTCCGGATCGACTCAATTCGGGTTGTACAAGTTGGATTTTGGGTGGGGAAGGCCTAAGAAAGTTGAGTTGATATCGAAGGCGAGAATGAACTCGATAAGTTTTCTTGATTGTGGCCATGGAAATGATGGAGGGATTGAGATTTGCTTGGTTCGTGATAAAGACCAAGTTGATGCTTTTGCTCTTTCGTTTGTTCATGATCTTAAATTCTCAATGATGTAATTGACTTGGTGCAATTATTATTTTGTTACAACTTGAGACGCAGAGTTGTTTATTTGATTTTTATTTCCTTCATGTGGTTATGAACCAAAAACGAAAAAATTAAATGTCGCACCTATTTTTTCGTTTCTTTCGATAAGCTGGCATAGCGTACACTGTCTATTCCATATTCTATTTCTAGAAGGCGTTCTGATAAACAGTATCTATGTTATGTCACCTACACAAAACAAATTCATATTTTCATTGGAGACATTTTTTTCTAATCCAATGTCTATTTTATTCTAATTGGCACATATCTACCCCCAATCCATAACCCCATTGGAGATGCTCTAATATAAGTAGTTTTACCCCAATCACACATATTAAGGAGTGTATTAAATTAATGCTTGCTTGGGCTTTGTGCTTAGTTAATTAACCTAAACCTTAATTTTTCCTATCATCAAAGTTGCACCACTACCTAAACTATTTTTTTCTTTCCATCTTCTGTTGTGATTTTTTACCTTGAACCACTACTGATCTTCTCTTTAGATCGACAGTGGTTTCAAACACATCTTTTTCCTTTCTATTTATTTAACAACTTTCAGGTCTATTCAGAGTTGATTGAGAAGATTGGTTCTATTCTTATTGTAGTACATCTCTCTCAAAGCAATCGTTCGTATATTTGTGTTACTACTGGATTGGTCTTCTCTTTAGTTTTTTTCATTTTTATAGTTACTTTGTCTTCCCTAGTTGAAAGTATTGCATTGTCTTCCCTTCCTTTGTTGGATGGTTTGTTTCGTTATATGGTTCTAGTAGTGTTTGTGTATTGTCTTGTATTTTGGATGTTTATAGAAAGTCGTCACTGATTGTCACACTGTTTCAATATCATATAATCGTATTCACAGCTAAATGAATGACAATTTTTTTGAACAAATAGGATTAGCGAATCGATGCACTTTTATTAGGGCAATTGATTATATGTCTGGTTCTGTATCGAGCTGTTGATAATTAATGAAATTTCTCTTCTTTTTTTTTTGGTACTCTGAAATTTCTCTTTTACTTCAAAAATAAAAAAAAATGTATTAATAGGTATAAATTACTTGTCAAAGCCTCTCAGATGAGATGGTAAAGACATCACTTGCCAAAAAGGCAACACCTCGGGAGATCGTAATTCGATTCCCACTGAAGTCAAAAAAAAAAAATTGAAATTACATTCTTGCTTGTGCGTTAATTATGTGATTGACTACACTAACTCTCTAAAATAGGGATGGAGGTGGAGGTGGAGGTGGAGGTGGAGGTGGGATGGGGAGGAAATCTCGTACATACGTAGGTGTGGATACGAGGATGGAAAAAAATACGAATCTCCATGTGACCCGTCAATGACTATAAACCACCTGTTAGTCATTTAATTATAATTTCCTTTAATAAATCTCCAAATTACCCAATTTTCTATAATTTATTCATTTGTGTAATTGGGTCAATTTTTGGTGTATTTAGTCATATTCGGACCCATTTGGATACCCGAGAGATCCCCAAAGTTTTCCAAAACTTTTCTAAAAATAGCCCTGTGAACAGTGTCACGCCGTAAGTAGTGTCGTGGGGGTTAGAACCTGACGGCATTACTTAAAGCGTGAAATCTAAAACCTTTTGTTTCGGACGTTGTGAGTGGCAACATAGGGTATTCCCCTCCACGACGTCACTTAAAGCATAACAATCTAGAGCCTCTGCTCTGGGTGTTGTGACCGACGTCGTAGCGATTAATGCTCTACGACGTCCCTCGCGGTGTCAAACCCTAAACATTAATCTGAAGATTTCCGAAACCTCGGCTCGTGTCGTCGCTTTCCGAGCATATTCCAAACACGTAAGGACGTTTAATACTACTCAAAACTACCTTTAGTTATTGTCAAAATGTCGGTAAACTTTCGATTCAAAAATATATAACTATGACGGCCCCGATTTCTCATACACTTGGGTACGTCTGGCCTAGGCATATGAGGACTTCCGAGTCGGCACTCGGCAAATCGACATATGCCTAGTCAGCCTTAATTTATCAAGTTTCCAGTTAGAAATACAAGTTATTATGATTATAAAGTTTTATCAAAGTTGTGCACAGCGGAAATGAACTATAATCAAGTAAAAGTAACTCAAACAGAAAATAGAAAATTTTGAAAATGGGTGTTAAAGAGGATTGCGAGACATTCTCAGGCGTTTGGTACGCGGGTGTAACTCGAAAAATGTGCTATAACAAAAAATTAGAATAAAATTGTGACAACCCCAGTTTCAAAATCCTAAATTGGGCTCTGCCCAGCCTAAACTTACGTGAACACCCTGAGCCAGTCTCGTTGAGTTGCATAAGCCTAATCAGCCTTCCTTTACCATCTATCATTTTTAAGCAATTTACAAGTTGCAAACATTGATTAGTGAGTTATCATTAATATAGCGGAAGCAATCAATCTTCAAACTAATCAAGATAATGACAACCATACAAAATAAGACATCCTGAAGAGTGTATCATCATCAATGATCAGTCAGAGAAGGGTGGCACATAGATATACATGCACAAGATCTCTCAAAAACCCCAAGTCTCAAATGTTTTAAAAATAATATATACAATAATACAAGAAAAATCACCTACACCAGACAAGTGGAAAGACAATCTCCGAAATCCTCAGATGGTATCACCTAACATTGCAATCTTTCCCTTGCTGGATTGTGGATCTGCACTCCGTCAAACACAAAAATGATGAGCCCAGGTAAGTAATGCCAAGCAGGATATAAATACAATATTTCAAAATAAATAAATAACTAGTCCATATTCATGTCGATAGAAAGAAAGGACAGGGAATACATGAATAAATGAGACTATAAATAAATCAATTGAGCAATCGAAAATGAGTGTCCTAGAAATAATAGAGAGGCGCAAGTAGTCCCGACTAAAAGGTCGTTGAGTCGTGGAAATGTACCACCAAGTCTCGGGGCTTAGGACGTGGTACACTCACACCATAGTAAATCCCACGCGGATGAGATTCCCAATACAGATAAGAATTCTCACCCCATATAGAACATAAAATCCAATCGTGCATCCCCAGCCGTTGACCTTTGGCATGTTATCTCAGAAGGGCCAAAAATCTCGTAAAGATCACGTTGACTCACTTGCTATTGGATAACTCAAAGGAACGAAATTTCTAAAATAGGATATAACAATAACAATAACAATTTAAAGCTCAAGAAATAACTGTAAAAATCTTCACTGGTTTACTTATCCGTATCCAAGCTAATTCGCACTCACATGACATCTGACTCGCTTCCTACGAATCTTGTGTGACGCGTCAACAACTAAAACTCTTGATAATTCAAATAAATCACAAATCCTATAAATTACTTTCTAATTTACCTAATTTTTCATAATTATTATATTAGTGTAATTGAGTTGATTTTCAGGGTATTGGATCGTATTCAAACCCATTTGAGTCCCTAAGAGATATCCAAAATTTTTTGAAATTCTTAGAAAAACTCCCCTATGAATAGTGTCACGTCGCGAGGATGCCCTCACGACGTGATTTCGGAGCTCACTGCCTCCGACGCCATGGGTGGCATCGACAAACTCTTAGGCACGTCTATGATCGCCCCAAACCACCTTCGGTTCGCGTCAAAACCTCGACAAAACCCTCGATTTCGAAAATCAATCAAAAATTTCTAAAAATTTTGCAACTTCTCCAATCACCAAACCAACTCATAAATTACCAATAAATCATCCATTGGAACAATAAGCCATCATATAAATTTGTTTTCAACATTTCCCGAAAATCTCGTCCGAAATCGTTGTGACGAAAACTCACAAAATTGATACCAAAATGTAGACAAACACGTAGAGAACTGATATCTCAACTTAGAATTTGAGATTGAGCGATCCCTTGGTGTCAAATCGCGTCGAAACTCCCGGAACCCACTCCGTTTTCATATTGTGTTCGTTGTGATGAGATTGAGAAATGAGAGAGTAAAGAGAAAAGTTGATGATTTCTTTTTATTTACAACTCCTTCATCTCCACCCACACATAAATCTTGAGGCAAATCCCTTAGCCTCCTTCCCATCCATCCAACAACCTTGACAAAAAATTGTGGCTCCTCTTGGTGACTTGCCACACAACTTAGCCGTTTTCTTGCACAATACTCGCATACTCGGACCCATTCCGTACCACAACTCGCTCGTTGCATAATCCTAGACGTATCAACGTATCAAATGCAATATACAACTTTTAATTATTATTTATTTTATATTTAGTCAATGTTTTTAATTCATTAAATCCTCCAGACTGCTAATTACCCGACAATTGTTCGCCCGAAACCCGTTATTCACATTCTTATCGAACCGAACCCATTTCTCAACACCAATGCTCACACTCAAACGTCCTCATGTTTAGGACATTGGAATTTACATTCAGGTAACAAAATATAATATAAAACATCGAACAAAAATAGCATACCTCGACGTCAACAACCGAGAATTGGATAACTGTATCACGGCAAAAGTCCACGTACAATCTAAATTGACACGTGGCACGAGTTAAATTTTAGGATCATTACAAAAATTTTAATTTTTATTGTCGCAATATAAAATCAATTAATTTGACATTAAATCACTTAAAATAACTTATTCGAACACCAAAGAATTAGGAGATAATAGTTGGGTATCGGCACGTATCCTGAGACATGAGCGGGATTTGACCGGGGATTGGTACCGGGAATTGGAGAGCGATTTGAGGTGTGTAAACCCCAACAAAAACATATCTTGAATATTTAATAGTTTCAATTCTTACAGTTGTTATTCTTGTTGTATAATTCCATTATTGAGTGACGTGCACCGAACGCGTCAAAGTAAATTACCCGATTTACTTTACCGAATACCACAAAAACTACAGTAGTGCTAAGTTCGGGGTCGAACCTCAAGGACCATGTAACTCAACTTAGATTTCTAGGGGGAGAAGAGAAAACAGGGGATTATATAAAAAAACTTTTGGAAACTATTGAAACTTTGAAAATAGAGAAATTCAATGGAAGTAAAGTCTAGGTATTCAACTTCACGGTTTTCGCCATACAATTTGGGAATGATTTCATGAATCCTTAGTTTATAAAAAGTATGAAACTAATATATGATCTAGTGCAGCTATAGACCCGGTGCGTACTCGGTTCCTCACACTTCCTAATCATTGCAACCAAGGTACAACCGTTGACTACTTCTCTAACTAAACACGCAACCTAATCGCTAGTACTCCAGATTTAACATGTTGGCCGCATTAATTTGATTCGTGAAGGCACTACACCTAGACAACTGGATCGCTCGTGCTCCCGATTTAGCCTAGATCCCTAAGGTACTTGACCGGTCTCGAAAGGGACTAACCAATCGGTATGGTCAACAGTCACAAGTATGAGTCTACCTTTTGAGAACGGACGTTTCGACTTCAATGACAAAGAGTATCAATCTAATATGCATGCATAGACACTTACACACAATTAAATCTAACCCTAAGATGAAAAAATAATATCAAAGAGAATAAACCATATAAATGAATAAAAAATAATAAGAATAGATAAACTTTGTAATGAAATCCCAAGTTGTAAGCTTGACTGATCCACCTTCTGTAACAACCCCGAATTTTTAACTGACTTGTGTTACACGTGTCAGGATTGTGACCCGGCTACGTGGATACTGGATGGTATTTCAAACTTCGGGAGTCGACACCGAGGTAATTTTATGATTCTTTGATTATGTGTACTAGTATTTAGTATTTGACGGGTCTCGAGCCGTTCGGGCGATTTCTAGTTGAGTGAGTTTTCGCCTAGTTAAACGGGGGATAAAAACAAATAAAGAGTACCAATAAATGAATTTTAATTAATTTAATTAAAATATTTTATGAGATATGGCAAGAAAATGGGCACGACGAACCGAAATTGAGAGAAATACGAACCGATGAGCTTAAAATTGATGTGGGAGTTGGATAATTTCGAAACATACGGACTAAGGAATTCGAATTGTTAAAGTGACACTGTAACAACCCCAAATTTTTAACTGACTTGTGCTGGACTTGTCAGAATTATGACCCGGCTACGTGAATACTGGACAGTATTTCGAACTTCGGGAGTCGACACCGAAGTGATTTTATGATTCTTTGATTGTGTGTATTAGTATTTTAGTATTTTACGGGTTTCGAGCCGTTCGGACGATATTTAATTGAGTGAGGTTTCGACTAGTTAAACGGGGGATAAAAACAAATAAAGAGATTTTTAATTAATTTAATTAATTTGTTGGCGAGATAAGGCGAGACTGCGCGCTCTACGGGAGCCGGGGCAAGGCAATACGGGACGAGGAACGCCGTTTAAACACGGGAGTTGGTTAACTACGCGACATACGGGTTATGGAGTAAAAATTGTTAAAGTGACACAGCCTAATGGTGAGGAGCCATGAGATTGGCCTCGAGATGTGTGTGTGTGTTGAGATATGATAAAAGGACAAAAGACTCATAAGGGTAGTGGTCTTAAGATGTGTATGAAATAAGTGGGGAGGGCAAAAGGGTCATTTGACTCATTTAAGGCATATAAAAACATAAACGTTGGAGAAAAACCCTACACCCACACTATTCATTGTCTTCTTCAATCACACCACCGCCACCAACCCTCCTCTATCCACTCGGCCTCTCACCGGAACCCTCACCGGAGGTCCGTGATCTCTCCCTCTCATCCACTTGATCTCTCTCTCTCGATCTCGGGTTCCCTCTCCACTCTCGTCACCTCTCACCTCATTGTCTCTCTCTCACGCTTACCGCCACCCTCCTCTTGCAAACTGGCAGCCACCACTCTCACAGAGATGCTGGAGTACCGGAACCCTCACCGGAGCTGACGCCGGGGGTTCGTCACCTCTCTCCCGGTCTCTGCTCACACGTTTCTCTCTCTCTCTCCCTTTCTCTTTCACTCACGGTCTCACTTCACCTTCCTCATCTCACCGCCACCCTCCACCTCTTCTCGCCGTCGACGAACCGGCACTGGTCCCCGGGACCCCAGCAGTGGACGAGCTCACCGGAGATCCGTCATTCTCTCTCGGTTTGTACTCTCTCTTGGTTTTGTTCTCTCTCTCACTTTCTTTGTCACTCACGGTCTCACTCTCTCCCACTCTCGGTCCATCCTTCCCTGCCTTGGCCGAGCACACTACCGGTCGCCGAGGTCCAGAGGTGGCTGAGGTTCATCCCTCTCGCCGAGATCTTCCTCTCTCCCTCTCTTCCACTCTTTCTCTTTTCTTCTCACTGTTTTTTTTTCTTTTTTTGTTGTGAAACTGTTTTTGTGATTGTTTTTCACTGCTATCATGTGTTTGCCGCTGCCGGAGGCGATGGCGCGGGTCAGGGGTGGTCGGGGATGGTCCCTAGTGGTGCCCCAAAATCTCCACATCCCCGGAGCACCCACGTTTGCGTCGCATAGGGTGTCGTGATTGATTGTGCACTGTTTTCATAAATTGGTTATTATATTGCATCTCGCCGGAATGTGCATGTGTGGGCGGCCCTGCTGGCCAAACCACTGAGTGTGGGGGTTGTCGGGGACCTCTCCATGACCTCGATGATGCCTCACTGTTCTTGTTGTGATCGATTTGGTCGTGTTGGAACCGTTTTAGTGTCTGGAACCTAGGTGATATTGTTGTCATGTTGTGTGGGCTGTTTTGAGTCATCGTCGAAATTCGTTGCCGTGGGCGATGCCACCGTTGTGCCACCATGATCGGGGATGTCGAGTATCAAGCTAAGTCTATGCTTGTGTCTCACAACTCTCGGAGTAGCCTAAAACAACGGCATTATTGATATATTATGTCATTTATGTAATGTTATGCATGTTGTAACTTTCTCGTCGGAAACCACCCGTCGTGGCGGTACTGTCATCGACGCGATGACATGGGGAACTTTCGGAGACCTTACCATGCCCGTCATGGAGTCTCATAGCCCCGGAGCGTCCATATCAATGATGATGAGTCGTAATGGCGGAGATATGCGTGAGTTGTTTATATTGCGTCGAGTAGTTGTCAACGAGACGTAGGGCGTGCACACGGCCTTTCCATGTTGTGTTGACACTCTACGGATGTTAGACCACACCCTGAGTTCCCTACTCGCCGGTGTATGGTCATGTTAAGTTTAGTATATAGTCGTAATTGATGGACGACGTCGAAGTTGTGTATCAAGTTGGTTGAACGGTAGTGACGTCGTGGACACACCACCGGTCCTCGAGACTATGGTGTGATTTCACATACGACTGAGCCGAGCTTAAGACCTATAATTAGGCTTATATAAGTGTGGTTATAATACCCAAAAGAGTCATTGTGTTTCGTTGTATTTTTGGTTTGATTTACCGATTGAGTTAACGAAGTGTTCGAGTCATTAAAACACTGAGAAAATGCTAGGGTACCAACCTAGGGTTTAGTTAATGATTCGACCCATTAATTAGAGTTTCCAACCTTGTCAGGTAGCGGGAAACTCGGGGATACTTACTAGGAACGCGAGAGTGTTGTTACACGGGTTGCGATTAGTTCAGGCAAGTACACTTGTCTCAAAAACTTGTGTACGTTAGTAAGCCAGTTAAAAAAATATCATGTGATTCATCTTCATTCCATTGTGTTTGCTATTACCTATTTGTTGGCATTCCATTCCATATTCCTTGTATGTGTGTTCTTGGCATAAGTGTGTGTCTTGAAGGTACATGCGACCTGCACTAGAAGGGATAAAACGCGGGCACTCGTGCGCACGAGTGTTTGACCACCCCTAGTGATTGTGTGATACCATGTACTGGATTGTTATGGATTGTTGTGGATATTGTTGTGGTATTGTTGTGAATTTTAGACCACTTATGGCCTCTCTTGACTCGTAGAACACGCATGTTTCGATTGTTATTATTTCCAGTCTGCCTATCATGCACCTTGTTTATTTAACTTCCTGTCTTTCAGTTCCTGCATGATATTTAGACTGCCTTGATTGATAATTCATGAATTACTGTTATATTCTTCTGGCATTACTTTCGATTTCTCTCAGTTGTTCACCGTCTAGTTTGTGACGGTGGGTGCAGATATAGCGGAGTGCAGTAGAGGCAAAGAGCCTTGCTTAGGCGACTTTTTGTGAGGATTAGCGGCTGGACTTGAGGAACCCTAGAGTAGGTTATATGTTTTTGCTCATTTGTATATCGCTTTATATATGTATGCTTTTGGTTTATAAAACTTGGCATTATTATTGAGATTAGTATCATGTATGTTGATTTATCGAATCGTACATGAACACGGGGTTTTCCACATTATAGAATTCCTAATTTCCCTTTGATTGAGTTATTTCCCCTTTTTATTTATTGTTTAGTCTTTCGCTGTGTATTATTGCAATAACTCTTTCATAAACTGCTAAATTGAGTAAATATGAGGCTGACTAGGCTCGTCAGGTCGCCGAGTGATAACTCGGGGCTTGTACGGGTCTAGGCCGGGCGTACCCAATTGCACGGGGAAATTGGGGTCGTCACAGTTGGTATCAGAGCCTAGGTTTTAGAAGCCTAGGGATGAGGTGTAGGTTATTCTTTAACCTGATACCAACATCACAGTTGGTATCAGAGCATAGGCTTCATAATCTTAAGGACAGAGTTTAGGGTTGTTTAAAAAATTGTGATACCAACATCACAGTTGGTATCAGAGCATACCAGGTTTAAATTCATAAAACACAAGCCATTAAACCAGCGGAAGTTAGGAACGGTTGAACTTAGAGTGGAAACCCTATAATCCTAACTTAGAATCCTAGTTGGGGAGTGGGATAAGTCGGATGTGTTGTTTATACATATTACGATTGTTGTGTGTATTATATGGTATCGGTAGCTATCCACTGATCCGAAAATACACTTTGTTATGAGATTACGATGGCGGATCAGAGGGGTTCTAGTTACGACAGCGAGACGTCGAGTACTCGAGCTGTTAGCATCGACGTGTTTCAGACCTTGACGCAGAGAGTCGCAGCTCAGGAGCGATAGTTGGAAGAGATTCTGGTGATATTAAGGGTGTCAGTTGCTGTTGTATCGGTACCATCAACGGCTAGAGTAACCATTATTCAAGAGGCAAACACATCGGGGGTTACGACCATGACTTTGCTTCCTTCCACCACTTCAATGACACCAACATGGCGGTTGTACCTCGTGCACCGACAGTGTATGACATTGCGGAGACTATTGAGGCCAGGCAATGGCGAGAGTTCAAGAGGCACGACCCTGTTGTTTTCTATGGAGGCACCGACGTGACCGCAACAGAGTTGTTCCTAAAAGAGTCACGAGAAGATACACATCATAGCTACGAAGGATCACATGAGAGCGACGATTTCCTCATCCATGCTTCAGGGGGAGGCGGATGATTGGTGGACTACCATTGTCACTACCCGAGGCATTCTGAGAGATTGGATCGACTTCAAGACCCAGTTTAACCAGAAGTACTTCCCGCCGACTGTTCTTCGGGCGAAGAGGAACGAGTTTATGGCACTGAGGCAGAGCACCGATGAGTCAGTGATGGATTATATGGGCAGATTCATTCAGCTATTACCCTATGCGGGAGGATCAGCAGATTCAGAGGCCGATCGTATCTACTATTTCACCGAGGGTTTGCTACCCGCCATTGGAGGTTCAGTAGTCACTACCGAGCCGGAGACTCTTCAGAGGGCATACGAGCGGAGTTTAGCTAGAGAGAGCTACCTGATTTCTCACCCTGAGGAGGATAGACCGGTCAGATCAGAGTTTCGATCGGAGGAGCACCATCAGGACAAGAAGAGGAAGAAGAACAGGTGGAATTTTCGTGATCGTAGGACTCGAGTGTAGGGTCCGTTGCACAATGACGATTACTCGTCCGACACGACCATTCCGCCGATCTGAGAGTTTTGCCGATCATCCACCGCACCTGTCGACCAGGACGCGATTGTAGAGGCGATCTGCGAGAGTAGGGGTACGGATCGAGGAGACAGCCAGAGGACACAGAAGTCTAGTCATACTCAGACTCAGACTCAGAGTTTCGCACAGGGACGAGGCCAAAGCCAGACTCAGGGATCGCAGGATACCCGCACATGTTTCAGGTGCGGAAAGGTTGGCCACATTCAGAGGGGGTGCTCTCAACCCCCGAGAGCACCGTCGCAGCATCACCAGTACCAGAGGGAGCGTGTTCAGGTTGCTTTGTTGAGCCAGACCACGGGGCATCCAGACACATCGATGAGGGTATGAATTTCATTTGCGGCACTTGCATGCATATCATGTTCGATTCAAGCTACGTCGAGTCCTTGATTGTTGTGCGCTTAGTAGACATGTTAGGGTTGTAAACTCATTAGACGTAGCAGACCACAATCCTAGTCACGACTGTCAGGATGCGATGTACTCAAACGTGCATAGTCTTGACATTTCGGTAGTGTTAGGGAGCTACGAGTCGCCAATACACACGCGAGTACTAGAGTTGTTAGAGTTTGAAGCCTTGGTTGGTGCGAACTAGATATAAACATTACGTGCGTTGATTGGTGGATACAAGAAGACGAACGAGAGATCTTTGTGAGTTTCATACGTGCTGGAGCGAGGCAGAGATGTTAGCTTGAGTTCTTGAAGGAGTACGACTTCGTACTTGAACACCATTCCGAGAAGACCAACGTTGTTGCTGATGCGTTGCGCTGCGAAGGATTGGATGCGGAGGTAGTCGTGTGTCAAGGAACCTACGAGCGTGGTTTACGTGAGGCAGCTGAGTTGATGAGTTCAGCGGACTTGCCGACGACTACCAGGACCTAGATACGTGGTCAAACGATGTTGCGACCGTCTCATTTGGCATTGTGCGCGAGGGACAGCAAGACGATGCGTCATACCAGCGGTGCAATGAGATGGTGGATAGTTCAAATTGCCCAGACAAGAGTCGGTCGACAGACTCATGCTAGAGGTATCGTGGACGACTGGGGTTTCCATTTGGTGGCTGATGTGCGTGACGAGGTACTTCAGGAGATTCACCGTTTCAGTTTTGTTGTGTATCCGGGTTGACCTAAGATGTGCGCCGATATGCGACATTCTTTTGGTAGCCAGGGAATGATTTCCGAGGTGTCGGAGTTGTTCGAGCGTGTGACATGCCAGCACGTAGAGGCTGGGCATTGACGACCTGGAGGACTACTACAGCCCCACCCATTTCTCGATGGAATTGGGTACATATTGATATAGATTTCGTTAGTGGTTGCCCCGATCTCCTCGTGGTCATGATAGCATCTGGGTAGTTGGGGATAGTTTTGTTTGAGACTTAAGAGTGCCCAGGAGTGGCAGAAGAAATACTTGTCGAGTATCACGATGAGCTTCAGTATGATTCGGGGATACTGTAAATATCTGAAGGTCTCTCCACTGAAGGGTCACGAATGGTTCGGAGTTAAGAAATGACTCACTATGAGTTTAATCGGTCTCGTTAGGAGTTGCGAAGAGTCGTTAATTTAGTTTACTTATTAGATTAATTTCGGGGACGAAATTCTAATAAGTGGGGGAGACTGTAACAACCCCAAATTTTTAACTAACTTGTGTTGGACTTGTCAGAATTATGACCCAACTACGTGAATATTGGACAGTATTTCGAACTTCGGGAGTCGACACCGAAGTGATTTTATGATTCTTTGATTGTGTGTATTAGTATTTTAGTATTTTACGGGTTTCGAGCCGTTCGGACGATATTTAATTGAGTGAGGTTTCGACTAGTTAAACGGGGGATAAAAACAAATAAAGGGATTTTTAATTAATTTAATTAATTTGTTGGCGAGATAAGGCGAGACTGCGCGCTCTACGGGAGCCGGGGCAAGGCAATACGGGACGAGGAACGCCGTTTAAACACGGGAGTTGGTTAACTACGCGACATACGGGTTATGGAGTAAAAATTGTTAAAGTGACACAGCCTAATGGTGAGGAGCCATGAGATTGGCCTCGAGATGTGTGTGTGTGTTGAGATATGACAAAAGGACAAAAGACTCATAAGGGTAGTGGTCTTAAGATGTGTATGAAATAAGTGGGGAGGGCAAAAGGGTCATTTGACTCATTTAAGGCATATAAAAACATAAACGTTGGAGAAAAACCCTACACCCACACAATTCATTGTCTTTTTCAATCACACCACCGCCACCAACCCTCCTCTATCCACTCGGCCTCTCACCGGAACCCTCACCGGAGGTCCGTGATCTCTCCCTCTCATCCACTTGATCTCTCTCTCTCTCGATCTCGGGTTCCCTCTCCACTCTCGTCACCTCTCACCTCATTGTCTCTCTCTCACGCTTACGCCACCCTCCTCTTGCAACCGGCACCACCACTCTCACGAGATGCTTTGGAGTACCGGAACCCTCACCGGAGCTAACGCCGGGGGTTCGTCACCTCTATCCCGGTCTCCGCTCACACGTTTCTCTCTCTCTCCCTTTCTCTTTCACTCACGGTCTCACTTCACCTTCCTCATCTCACCGCTACCCTCCACCTCTTCTCGCCGTCGACGAACCGGCACTGGTCCCCGGGACCCCAGCAGTGGACGAGCTCACCGGAGATCCGTCATTCTCTCTCGGTTTGTACTCTCTATTGGTTTTGTTCTCTCTCTCACTTTCTTTGTCACTCACGGTCTCACTCTCTCCCACTCTCGGTCCATCCTTCCCTGCCTTGGCCGAGCACACTACCCGTCGCCGGAGGTCCAGAGGTGGCTGAGGTTCATCCCTTTTGCCGGAGATCTTCCTTTCTCCCTCTCTTCCACTCTTTCTCTTTTCTTCTCACTGTTTTTTTTCTTTTTTGTTGTTGTGAAACTGTTTTTGTGATTGTTTTTCACCGCTATCATGTGTTTGCCGCTGCCGGAGGCGATGGCGCGGGTCAGGGGTGGTCGGGGATGGTCCCTAGTGGTGCCCCAAAATCTCCACATCCCCGGAGCACCCACGTTTGCGTCGCATAGGGTGTCGTGATCGATTGTGCACTGTTTTCATAAATTGGTTATTATATTGCATCTCGCCGGAATGTGCATGTGTGGGCGGCCCTGCTGGCCAAACCATTGAGTGTGGGGGTTGTCGGGGACCTCTCCATGACCTCGACGATGCCTCGCTGTTCTTGTTGTGATCAATTTGGTCGTGTTGGAACCGTTTTAGTGTCTTGAACCTAGGTGATATTGTTGTCATGTTGTGTGGGCTGTTTTGAGTCATCGTCGAAATTCGTTGCCGTGGGCGATGCCACCGTTGTGCCACCATGATCGGGGATGTCGAGTATCAAGCTAAGTCTATGCTTGTGTCTCACAACTCTCGGAGTAGCCTAAAA
Organism: Stephania japonica; assembly: GCA_039657345.1. Classification (NCBI taxonomy): domain Eukaryota; kingdom Viridiplantae; phylum Streptophyta; class Magnoliopsida; order Ranunculales; family Menispermaceae; genus Stephania; species Stephania japonica. Next base: position 9,396,390 of record CM077558.1, on the reverse strand, counting down.
CAACGGCATTATTGATATATTATGTCATTTATGTAATGTTATGCATGTTGTAACTTTCTCGTCGGAAACCACCCGTCGTGGCGGTACTGTCATCGACGCGATGACATGGGGAACTTTCGGAGACCTTACCATGCCCGTCATGGAGTCTCATAGCCCCGGAGCGTCCATATCAATGATGATGAGTCGTAATGGCGGAGATATGCGTGAGTTGTTTATATTGCGTCGAGTAGTTGTCAACGAGACGTAGGGCGTGCACACGGCCTTTCCATGCTGTGTTGACACTCTACGGATGTTAGACCACACCCTGAGTTCCCTACTCGCCGGTGTATGGTCATGTTAAGTTTAGTATATAGTCGTAATTGATGGACGACGTCGAAGTTGTGTATCAAGTTGGTTGAACGGTAGTGACGTCGTGGACACACCGCCGGTCCTCGAGACTATGGTGTGATTTCACATACGACTGAGCCGAGCTTAAGACCTATAATTAGGCTTATATAAGTGTGGTTATAATACCCAAAAGAGTCATTGTGTTTCGTTGTATTTTTGGTTTGATTTACCGATTGAGTTAACGAAGTGTTCGAGTCATTAAAACACTGAGAAAATGCTAGGGTACCAACCTAGGGTTTAGTTAATGATTCGACCCATTAATTAGAGTTTCCAACCTTGTCAGGTAGCGGGAAACTCGGGGATACTTACTAGGAACGCGAGAGTGTTGTTACACGGGTTGCGATTAGTTCAGGTAAGTACACTTGTCTCAAAAACTTGTGTACGTTAGTAAGCCAGTTAAGAAAATATCATGTGATTCATCTTCATTCCATTGTGTTTGCTATTACCTATTTGTTGGCATTCCATTCCATATTCCTTGTATGTGTGTTCTTGGCATAAGTGTGTGTCTCGAAGGTACATGCGGCCTGCACTAGTAGGGATAAAACGCGGGCACTCGTGCGCACGAGTGTTTGACCACCCCTAGTGATTGTGTGATACCATGTACTGGATTGTTGTGGATTGTCGTGGATATTGTTGTGGTATTGTTGTGGATTTTAGACCACTTATGGCCTCTCTTGACTCGTAGAACACGCATGTTTCGATTGTTATTATTTCCAGTCTGCCTATCATGCACCTTGTTTATTTAACTTCCTGTCTTTCAGTTCCTGCATGATATTTAGACTGCCTTGATTGATAATTCATGAATTGCTGTTATATTCTTCTGGCATTACTTTCGATTTCTCTCAGTTGCTCACCGTCTAGTTTGTGACGGTGGGTGCAGATATAGCGGAGTGCAGTAGAGGCAAAGAGCCTTGCTTAGGCGACTTTTTGTGAGGATTAGCGGCTGGACTTGAGTAACCCTAGAGTAGGTTATATGTTTTTGCTCATTTGTATATCGCTTTATATATGTATGCTTTTGGTTTATAAAACTTGGCATTATTATTGAGATTAGTATCATGTATGTTGATTTATCGAATCGTAATTTCTAATTTCTAATTTCTCTTTGATTGAGTTATTTCCCCTTTTTATTTATTGTTTAGTCTTCCGCTGTGTATTATTGCAATAACTCTTTCATAAACTGCTAAATTGAGTAAATATGAGGCTAACTAGGCTCGTCAGGTCGCCGAGTGATAACTCGGGGCTTGTACGGGACTAGGCCGGGCGTACCCAATTGCACGGGGAAATTGGGGCCGTCACAGACACAGCCCAATTGTGAGGAACCATGAGATTGACATCGAGATGTGTATTCATGTCTAGATGTGATGATGAGGTAAATGACTCATAAAGGCAAAGGATTTAAAAATGAACAAGTGATAAGATGAGGGTAAAAAGGTCATTTGGGTAATATATAAACAAAACATGGGTTGCAAACCCTACTATTCATCATCTCCTTCAAAACACCACCGCCATCTCTCCTCTTCGCTCTTCCCTACTGCCATCACCAAACCACCGATCCCGACGAGGTTAGTGGTGATTGGAGAGTCACCGTCGACGGGGAAGACGTCTCCCACTCTTCCTCTCTCGTTCACTCTCTTCCCTCCCTCAACTCTCGGCCTCACGCCCTCTCTCACTCTCGGTTACCTTCTCTCTTGGCTAGACAGCCACTACCACCGCCTCCTACTACGTCACCGGAGCTAGGTGAGTTCTCTTCTCTCTCAGTCCGTGCTCTCTCTCTCTTCTCTTTCTCTCTCTTGGAAGTCCAATCTTTCTCTCCTTCTCATGCTCGGCCTCCACGGTGACAGATCACCCCCTGCCCGGACCGCCACCACCTTCACCCTCACGGCACTGGAAACCTCGGCCACCCACCGGAGATACCAAGGTGAGCCACCTCGACCGTCCTCTCTCTCTTCATTTTGCTCACTGTTTTTTTTACATTTTGGGACTGTTGAATGAATGTGGTGGCCACGGCTTGGATGACCGACGCCGGTGTCGGTCAAGGCTGGCCGGAGGTCACCCTCCGGTGACACTGCTGGCCAGAGAAGACCACATGTGGGACTGTTTTCATGGGTGTATTGTAGGGACAGTTTTGTGCATGTGAGATAGTTTGAAGTGTATAGGTGACGTTTTTGGTGTGGGTTGTGTGCAAGGGGTGTACACACATAATGGGGTGTACACAACAGTGTGCGTGTACACCACAGTGGGTTGTACACAGCACTGCGTATGTACACCACAGTGGGGTGTACACAACAATTGTATATGTGAGTGCATGGTGAAAATGTGTATATAATAGAGTTTTAAGTAATAAAGTGACGTAGTAATGCATGTGAACATGGGGGGTAAATAACAGTGGGGTGCACACAACAGCGGGGTGTTATGTGCACAAAACAGCGGGGTGTGTATGAAGCGTGAGTATGCACACCAGTCGGGTGTATACATCAGTTGTGTGTGTGTGTGTGACCATAAAGTACATTATTATATGTATGTGTGAATCAATAAAACAAGAAAGTGTATGGACATTTTTAAATAATCATGGGCTTGTATTAAGGCCCAACAAGGACCCAACTTACTCATTATAATATGGGTCCATAACAAGTCACAATTGGTGTGTATATGGGTTGTGTAAAGCCCAATAAGGGTTTAATATAATAGGCACAACTTAAAGCCCAAAACAAATACATAAAATGTAAGAATGAGCTCATATATCCAGGCCCAATAATTGTCCACATATTAAGCTTACCTAGATGGATATAGGCTTGACACATGGACCCAACAAGAGCCCAACCAGGTTGTAAAGGGCATCAACTATAGTATGGGTTACATTAATTAAAGAAATTCAAACCGAGTTTATGGGAATCACCCTAAAACTAAACACGAACTCTAAAACAATATTCGGGGTTTGATTCGTTGTCAGGTAGTCGAGAAACACAGGAAACGCGTTAAAGTCTCAGAGTGAATACCGGGTCGCGATTAGTCAGATAAGTACACTTGCCCTAAAAAGCATTTATACGTTAGTAGGCCAGTAAGGAAATAACATGTGATTTATATATCCTCTATTCATTAATATTGCGATTTGATCCCTTGTTTGAAATTCCATTCCGTTTTCCTTGGTTGTATGTTCTCGGCATGTGCGTGTGTCTCGAAGGTATCATATGGTCCCCCACTAGCCGGGACAATAAGGGTGCCCTCTGCAGGGGTAACTGACCACCCCTAATGATGTGTGTACTAGGTACTGGATTCGAGAGGTGTTGCATGCCTCTCGATTTCATGCTGTGCTAATGTTGCGACATTGCCCGGGGAGATCTTGCGAGATCTTTGCCGTATTGCTATGAAATTAGACCACTCATGGGCCTCTTTTGAATTTTAGAACATGCAAATATCGATTGTTTATTTATCAGTCTATTTATCATGCACTTGATTTATTTACGTTCCTGTTGTTTCATTTCCGCATGATATTTAAACTGTTTTATTTGATATTCATAAATTACTGTTACATTCTTCTGGCACTACTTTCGATTTCTTCAGTTACTTACCATCTAGTTTGTGACGGTGGGTGCAGATAGGTGGAAAGCAGCAAGGGCAAGGGGCCCTACCTAGGTGATCTATTGTGAGGATTAGCAGCGACATCAGAGAGACTATAATATGTGTTTATACCTTTGCTGATTTGTATATCGCTTTATATATGTATGTTTTGGTTTATAGAACTTGGTATCATTGTTGAGACTGGTATCATGTATATATGCTTATTGAATTGTACATTAGTACCCAGGGTTTTCCACACTTATAGAATTCCTGATTTTCCTTTGATTGAGTTATTTCCCCTTGTTATTTGCTGTTTAGTCTTCCGCTGTGTATTAATGCAATAACTCTTTCATAAATCACTGAATTGATTAAATTGAAGGTTGACTAGGCTCGTCAGGTTGCCGATCGAAGACTCGGGGCCTGCACGGGTTTAGGCCGGGCGTACCCAATTGCACTGGGAAATTGGGGCTGTCACACCTTCAACTTAGATAGAGGAGATTAGCTAGACATAATCAAGCCAAAACCCTAGTTTCTAATGTAAAATGGAAGTAAAACAAAAGGTATTTTCGAAATAACACCTATTCCTATTTATAGGAAACCACCAAAGTGGGTTTCAACCTAAAAAGTACGAAATAATGTCAAAATTCTCAAATTTTTAAGTTTCCTATTCAGGGTGTTGCGGCGATGCCGTGGCCGAAATGGCTCACGACGTCTTGGCAGCGTGAAATCTGAGCTCTCTGGTTTGGACGTATGTGAGTCGCGTCGTAGGAAGAATGAGCCACGGTGTCTCGGCGGCTTCATATCTACATTGCCTGATTTGCAATGCGATTTTGGATCACTTAGAGGCAAAATTTGAAGAAGCCCATGAGACATGAAAATGTTACCTTGGAGTCTAATTTCCAAAAAAAAAACGAAAAGTAATTTAGACTTGAGATGAGGAAGCTATGGCCTTCATACTGAAGATGGGTCATTAAGAAATTTGACAAAACTTTGCCAACTTTGTGTCGCTCAATCCCGAACTTTGTACTTTCTTCCCTGAGTGTTGTATTTGCTTCATATTCATGTTCTAAGCTCGAAATACCTGAAATCCACAAAACAAGATTTTGTCACCACAAATGATAGAAATATAGTACATAACTACCTATAAATCTACACTAACTAATGCCTACATAAACACTCATCATTGAGCATGCATTGGTTTGTATATTGATTGGTCGGTATTAATTGGTTTTATTATCAGTGATTATTCAGGATGGTTGTGTTACACGAGTGAGCATACTAGATTGTAGCGCGTCTATTTGCGTCATTGATGTATTGTCAAAGGCGGGGTGCACTCATCCGGTGGATGATTCGTTTCGGTCACCATTAGCAATTCAGGTGTGACCCAGTCTCGTTGTGGGTAGATGGGACATCCAGATTAGCGAAGTATGATCTAGTTTGCTAGGTTGTATCACACTTTCATCTGGTTTTAATGGTATTGTTGTTGCACATGTATTTGTTACATTGTGATTATCCTTGATCATCTTGAATGGTTGTTAGCTACGCAAGCAGGGTTTCATGGTTGTTAATACTCGCTACATGCTTAGTTAATCTTATGTATTGGCTTCTGGTATTATCTACTCGATGGCTTTCTTTAGGAGTTTACTCACAGAACTCGTCACTGTATTTGTTAGGTAATTGAGTGCAGATCCAAGCACGAACAGGGCAAGGAGACGCTTGCAGACTACTTGTTCTTGCCTCAGACTAGAGTGACTAGTATGTTTATATTTTTTTTGTTTTAACTTTATTGTTGGTTCTTGGGGACTTATGAGACATCTATACATGTATATATTTACATTTGTGGCTTTATATATAGTGTACTACTCTGGGTTTTCCACATTGGATTGATGCTCTAATTTTTTATGAAATTATAAAGTAATTTGATGTTTACTCTTCCGCTGAAATGAATTTTAAATGTAAATTTTTATGAAATTGTAAATTAATTTGATGCTTAGTATTCTCTAATTGTTCGATCTTCAAGACGTTCAAGCACACGTCCTCTATCAGAAATTTGCATACGAACGGTGACGCAATTTGGATTGTTAGCCCCAAGAGAGATAGAAAACGTTTTTCTCTCTTCTAAAATTCAAATAACTCTAAAATAGCAAAAACGAAATTCTTAATTCGTTTTAAGGTATGACCCTCTATTTATAAATAAGCACTCACTTAAAATCATATTTGTAATACAACTACTGTATTTAGGCAGTTTAAGCAAATTACACATACACCCCTATTAATAAGTTATCATATAACAAATCATAAGGGCTTTTATGTCATGAATTTTATTATATAAAATTTTTTACTCTGGACCAATTAAAATTGCTCAAAACCATTCTTTGTGTGAGACCCGATAAGTTCATACAACGTTGGTAGTGAACTAAAAATTATTTTGGTACACAAGTCATAAGCGGTCTCTAGCAAGATATTATGACTACCCAAGTAGCATGAATATCAAAATCGATACAACCTAATGAATAAATTATATCATATATTTTTGTCATACGATATCTTTTGATTAAACATAAGGCATGAAAAGTCGCCCTTAATGTTCAATCATACTAGTCTCGATCTTTAGGTAGACTGAAAACATATCAATTCATTTAGATTTGGTCATTTAACAATCTAACATATCGAGGGATCCACTGATATATTTCTCTTTACGAAAAGTACGAATTCCATCTTGATTACACATCTTCATATATTGCTTACATGATAACCAATCACAATCTTTATAATCGTCCAGTTAAAGACAACGTTTAAATGTGTCAAATTACTATGCTCCTAATATTGAAGTTTATGGTAATCTCAAGTCGAATGACTAAATGATATACCTATCAAAAGTAACACCTATGACTTAATTCATGTAGTGTTCTCATAGTGGGTCTGTCTAGTACCTTATTCCCCAATAAGTACTCATGATCTCGATTCGTATCCCTATACGCATGATCATCACATGACCATCAATCAAGACTCACACTAGTCTTAATTCATTATAGTTCCCAGTATAATGACTAACTAGGGACATTTAAGATATTTCAACAAATACTTATAGATCTTATTATAAAGTAAACATGCAATCACTTATAATTAAACAACAAATAAAAATATCTATTTTATTAACTAAAATTTTAAGATAAACAATGTTTGTAGCTCCACCTAGGGCACATATCTCAACATCATTTATCAATTAGGATTAGCGAATCAATTTGCTACATTTATTGATTATATGTCTTGTCCTGTTTCATCGAATGTATTGAGAGTCATTGATGATTAATGAAAATTTTATTTCTTCAAAAAAAAAGAGAAAAAAATGGACATCCTATCCATGTTGCTTATGTGGTATCAATCCATGCCTATGTGTACATTCCAATTTACAGCATCTCTAATAGTAATGTGGATTTAGACCATAGATTTGTGCCTTATCATAGATGTGGGGAGGATGTCTATCCTATGTGGCATTAGATGGACATTCAAATTTCAAAATGATCTCCAATGGTAATGTGAATTTATGTCATGAATTGTGACTTTTTGACTTTATGTAACAAACAATTGATGATGTGACAATGGATCACAATGTCTAGAAGTAGACATTGTGGTAGACACCTTCCACTTTGATTTCTTGTCACATCGGATAAACATCCACAATTTATTGTCCCATTGCAGAACACTTTTTGGGTTGAATGTGGATTGTATCCTAAGTGGATCCATTTTCACTACAATTTATGGTCCCATTGGAGATGCTCTAATGGGACCAATTTCACTCTCTATTTAGATTCCTTGCCACATCTAGCATCTTCAATGGAACCATGAATTGTAGTGAAAATTAATCTACCTAGGATTTAATCCACATCCAACCCAAAAAGTGTTCTCCAATAAGTCCATTGGTTGCTAATGTCTAACTGATGTGGCAAAGAATCTAAATAGTGGATATCTACCCCAATGTCTATTTCGATAGATGTTCTTTTTACTCACATCATCACTTTTACTTAAAGAAATAAAGGAAAATATATAATAGCCCTCAAAGAAAAAGAAAAAAGACAAAATAAAATGTATTATTTACATGAAGACAAAAGAAAAGTCACAATCCATGGTCTAAATTCACATTACCATTGGAGATTATTTTAAAATTTGACTATTTATCTAATGTCACATAGGATAGACATTCTCTCCACAATCATAATTTAGAACCAATCTATTCTCTAAAATCCACATTTCTTGCAATTCAAGATATCAAGAGTGGTTCACGTTGTTTTATGCATCTCATGAGCACAATAAAAACGTGGACATAATCATGGAGGCAACATTATTTCTATAGTACAGTGAACATGAAAACTCTTAAAAGTCCAAATTATTGCCCAAAATACACAACATGAATTTTAATTTGTAGTGGCTAACTGAAATCATCTACTTTGATTCATTATCATTAATGAACTAAGCAAATTGGCTTAATACTGATAAGTTGTTAAAAGTAATTAGGAGTACCATAATTAGGCACCGCATGTCTAATTAATTTAGATCCACATCATCAATCATAAATGTAATCGTAATAGACTCCTATGAATAAAAATAAATAAAATTAAACCCATGTTTAAGCTTTATGTTTATTGGTAATTTTTTTTTGGTGTAAAAATTATTTTTTTTTCGATTAGTCTTATTATCATTTTGGACTTATTTTTTTGATAAATAGCTACTTTTTTCTTTTATAAAGCATTTTGACTACATTGAAATATAGTCTTTAAACTTTTTGAAACTTATTTTTATAGGACAAATTTTTTTTTTTAACTTAAATGATAATCGAACTACGATCTCCCGAAGTTTTATCAATTTGGTAAGCTACATTTTTACTATCTTACTTGAAAAGTTTAGATAGACGAAATCTATTTTCGTATAAGAGTCCAAGATTGGTGAATAAGAAATAATTTAATATCTTTTGCAACAATTAAAAGTTCGGTCACATACCTCTCAAAAAAAAAAGGAAAAAAAAAATCAAAAGCTGTCCTAATCCGAACACTCACTTTTAATTATTGGGGGTATTTGTCATGTAGTATTTAAACGTCAAGTATATCTAATAATTCACATTCGGACATTATTAGGCTACGTGGCATTATCGGACATAGTTTTCTCTTATTTGCGCTATGTGCAATTTTAGTATCCTCTCATCACACTTTCATTTCTTTTTACTCATATTACTTAAAAAAAAAATGACACATTTGCTCTGAGGTGTCCAAAGTAATCGATAGAGTACCTACTAAGGTGCCCTGAGTAATCAGTGGGGTACTTATAACACGACATTATATTAATCGATATTACATTTCAGGTCTCGATAAAAAATGACCAAACATATGATATCGAACACACATGACCGAGACATAGATTATTGTGTCATTTAGTGCCGACCGAGACATACACACGTGTCTCGACACATAGCCATCGATACCACTTGAATAGTCTCGGTGGTCACCCATCGAGTTAAGTGTTTGACTATCTTATTTGGGTGTTATTGACATTGTAATACGAGTCTCGACAAGAGATGATCGAAATCACTTTAACATGTATCTTGGATAGTGAAATGTATTGTTTCATAAATTAGGGGCAATTTGGTATCAGTCTCGAGATACTCTAATTAATTGAGGGGGCCCTTAGGGTGGACAATGCGCTCTGTGAGTCTTTTCCAGCCCGAGACCAACACTTACCTTTCCCTTTAAATAACATAACCTATAAACATTATCCTATAGCATTATCAATCAATTAAAAAAACAATATTTTCTGATCATGGATCCATCAAACAAGGAGATGAAGTTGAGAGTATTGGAGATGAGTCAGGTAAGTCCTTCATCTCCAATTATAAATGAATCCAATCTCCCTCTCTCTTACTTTGATCTCCCTTACTTGATCAGATCACCCCCTGAACTCCTCTTCTTCTACACCTTTCCCAACATAGAAATCACTCAATTCATGCACTCCCTTCTCCCCCAAATCAAGCAATCCCTCTCACAAACACTAAATCACTACTACCCATTAGCTGGAAATCTCATTTGGCCTCAACAATCCAACCAACCCTTCATCAGATACTCCCAAGGTGACCATGTGAAGCTCACAGTAGCTCAAACTAATGCAGACTTCAATCACTTATCTGGGTATCACTCAAGAGACCCAAAACATCTTCAAAAGCTAGTCCCCCTGTTGACTACTTTTGGTTCAACTTCATTGAACATGAAATCTGATAATGGGTGTCCTGTTTTTGCTCTCCAAATCACTCTCTTCCCCAGTTTTGGGATCAGTTTGGGGACATCCTTTCATCACTGCGCCATCGACGGGCGATCCACGACGATGTTTCTCAAGTCGTGGGCATCGGTTTCGCGCTCCCGAAACAATTCCCTTGTGTTGAGTGATGAATCATTAGTACTACCCTTTATTGATAAGTCTGTGATGAAGAGCATTGACAGTAGATTTAAGAAGTTGTGTTTGCAAGAACTGGTGAAGTTCATAAGGACTACGTCCATGTCTGAGCATGACTGCAACAACTGGTTGTTGTTGTCGATGAATCTCAACACCCCTCCTGACCAAGTCATGGCCACATTTGAGGTTCTAGGAGGTGATATTGATGGGCTCAAGAGATGGGTCTCGTCGAGGACTGCTCGACCGAATCCATCACGGTTCGAGCTAGTTTGTGCATTCATATGGGTATGCTTAGCCAAGGCAAAGACTAATGTAACTAATGTTGCTGCTGGTGGTGAAGAAGAAGAAGAAGAAGAAGAGAGATGTCAAGGATTACATTTGGTGCAGATTTTAGGGCCCGTTTGGATCCTCCAGTTCCATCAACTTATTTCGGGAATTGTCTGATTAGAGTTGAAGTGAGTGGTAAGAGGAGTGATTTAGTGGGACAAAATGGGATTGTTGTTGCATTGGATATCATCATGAAGGAGAAGAGGGAATTAGGTGCTTCATTTGTTAGGAATGTGGAAGAAAGGATTGCTAGTAATGCCAAGGGTCCTCTGCGACGGGATTCGATCTCCGGGTCACCTCAATTTCGCTTTTACGAGTTGGATTTTGGGTGGGGAAGGCCGGTGAAGGTTGAGTTCGTAGTGGTAGCGAGAACGGGGTCGATTTTCTTTGCAGATAGTAGGAATGGTGGTGATAAAGGTGGGATTGAGATTAGCTTGGCTCGGTCTAGAGACGAAATGGAGGCTTTTAGGCTTGCATTTGTTAATGGTCTCAGTGATTTAAGGAGCCAAGAGAGAGGTGTTAAAAGTGCTCTTTGAATGTTTAAATGGTTCTTACAGGAAGTTCATGAGACTGGTTTTATTGTCTAATTTCATAATCAAAACTCCAGATGGTTTGATATTGAATGTATTTTTTTACTTTAAATCTTGTCTTCTTGTCTCTTAGCAAGTGATGTCTCTGTAATGAATAATGGTTGTCAAACCTGGCTGTACTAAATAATGGTTGTAAAACATTTCTGATGTATCAATCTATTATCTATAAATGCCTCTGATGAAAAATTTTAGCAACTTTTTTTTTTTTTAGGAATTTCAATCTGAAGATTTTTTTTATATGAATTGGCCGCTATGATGTCCCAACTCCCGACTTCATATCCATGTAACATCATACCAAACCAGTGAGTCATTCACTTGGTTGGTAATTTCAATCTAAAGTTTTTTTTTTTTTTTTTCTGAGAAATTTCAATCTAAAGATTAGTTTCTTTCAAATGTGATTTGGACAACAAATTGCTCTTGTTTCTTATTATGAATGAAGTGGGAATGTATAAAAAGATAACTTAAAGTGCTGGTTTTGAAGCTAACTTTCATAAAAATGCATTTCTTAACCAGACAAGTGAAATAAATAAGTTCTCCCATACCATCTAATCTGTATTGTCTTGAAATAGTTTATTAATCTTTCATTTGAAAATCCCCAAAGAATAGCCATTGTTGCAGCCCCTATGATATGAGTGTGAGACCATTATTTGTCTCAAATTTATGTCATAATTTATGTAACCTATGAAATACCTAAAGTCTTTTGAGCTCCCTTTATGTTACTAATTTGATGGAAATTAGTATTAATGAGTGAAGTTTAAAGGTTCTCCCTCGAGCATATAAATTAAAGGGCACTTTTATCATCAAATAATATGTCGAATATTTGAAGCTCATGAGGGCAATAAGATCTTGGTACGTGGTTTTAGAAGACTAAAACTTTCACAAGTAATTCTCTAATTGATCTATATTTCTTATATTAAAATAATGCGAATTACCAAAAGTCTTTTAGCTCCTTTAGGTTACCAATTTGATGGAAATTGATATTAATGTGGGAAGCGTAATGGTTCTCCCTCAAGCCAATAGAAAAAACACTTGTACCATCAAACAATGTGTTGAATGCGTCGAGGCTCATAAGCGCGATAAGATTTTGGTTATTTGAAGAGATTAAGGCTTCCGCAGGTTATTCTCTAACTGATTTATATTGTATCATGTTTAAAGTACGTTTACAATTAGTTCTTGCGCCTTTACTGAAAAATGATAAAATGATCAACTTTCAACACACACTTTAGGCGCACACCACCTACTTTTTAATATTCTATACTTTCAAGTTTCAATGATAGATTTCAAACCAATTAGTGATCGAGGATTTGAGACAAGTCCTCCCACGCATAATAATATTTATTCCACACTTGACTTTCTACCCAGAATGCTTCCCTTTTTCTACAAAAAAAAAACTCGGTAACCATTTTGACAACTAAAACTAGATTTACTATCAAGAGGAGTGCTATTTGAACTCGTGAGTTCGGACTCTTAGGAGGTTTTTTGAAATTTTTTATTTTAAAGACATCATCTAGCAATCAATGACTTCGAAATAATAACTTGTCACACTCATTTGATATTTGCAAAAATTTCAAAAAACCCTCTTATGAGTCCGGACTCTTAGAGTTCAAATAGATTTTTTGTATTACCAATAGACAAACCCTCTTTGATACAAGCCTTTTTTACTATTCCCACCAAATTAGACTTCGATAATATCAAAGTGGTACTGTAATTATGCACTATCTTATTGGGATCCACCTTGAAGCAGATCCTAAAAAGAGATACGAAAAATAATTTTTATTAGATAAAATTAACTTCACTCACTCTTAACCCTTTTTTTTTTCCATGTGGTATCTGACACCACACGCATCGACTAATCCATGTTAAGGCATTATTGAGCCCCATAAAGGAGGCGGCAATCTCAATCCAATTTTTTCCATTCAACACAAACTTGAACTTGAGACCTTAGTCAAGGGGACTAAGGCTCTTTGGTTCTCTCTTAACCTTTATAATATCATTTCAAGAGATATGATCCTCCAATAAACTAATTCTTACAACTTTTTTAACAGAACTTCAGTAATTCTCGCCTCCCCTTTCCCTTCATCCCTTGTTTGACAATTCCAATAACTTATTCAAAGCAAAAAATGGGCTAGATCATCCTATCGTCAAAAAAAAAAGGGCTAGATCATCATCATCATCATCATCTCTTTCATCTCAAACACTGTTATTTACATCCAACAATCTCTAATTCAATCATGGATTCATCAAACAAGGAGATGAAATTAAGGGTGTTGGAGATCAGTCAGGTTAGTCCTCCACCAATATCACCAATCCCAGAATCCTCTCTCCCTCTCACCTACTTTGATCTCCTCTCTTGCTCAGAGCACCCCCTGAACTCCTCATGTTCTTCAGCATCCCCAACATCCAACTCCCCCACTTCATGGGCTCTCTCCTCCCCCAACTCAAGCTCTCCCTCTCCCTAACCCTCCAATTCTTCCACCCATTAGCTGGAAATCTCATCTGGTCTCACCAATCCAATCAGCCCATCATCAGATACTCTCATGGAGACTATGTGTCCCTCACAGTAGCTGAAACCAATGCAGATTTCAACCACCTTTCCGGGCATCAAGCAAGAGACCCAGAACAGATTCAACAACTAGTCCCTCAGCTTGATAATTCATCATCGAAATGGCCCGAGTCGGTCCCCATCTTCGCGGCGCAGATCACGCTGTTTCCTGGTCTGGGTATCAGTCTGGGAACCGCTCATCTCCACTGTGTCTATGATGGGCGAACCTCAGCTATGTTTCTCAAGTCATGGGCATTGATTTCCCGATTTGGAGACACATCACTGGTTCTACAGTCAAAATGGCTTCTACCCATGTTTGATAGGTCTGTGATTAATGATGTTGACAACAAATTTCACAGGTTGTATTTGAAAGAGCTTGTGAAGTTCATCAGGTCAAAGTCCATGTCTGAACAAGATTGCAACAGTTGGTTGTTGTTATCACTGAAGCTCAAATCCCCCCCTGACCAAGTCATGGTCACATTTGAGGTTACTAGGACTGATCTTGATAGGCTCAAGAGATTGGTCTTGTCAAAAAGTGGGCTAAGCCCATCAAGATTTGAGTTGGCCTGTGCATACATTTGGGTTTGTTTGGCCAAATCAAAGACTAGTGTTGGTGGTGGAAGTGATGAGATTTCAAGTATTTCATTTGCTGCAGACTACCGGGCCAGATTAGCCCCTCCAGTGCCACCAACATATTTTGGAAACTGTGTGATTGCTGTTAGAGTGAATGGTAAGAGGAGTGATTTGGTGGGGGAAAATGGGATTGTTGTTGCTTTGGAGGGGATTATGAAGGAGGTTAGGGAATTGGGAGCATCAGTTGTAAGGAATTCTGAGGCTAGGATTGCGCGATTGGTATCAAATGGTCCTCATCGGTATGATGTGATTGCTGGGTCTCCTCAGTTTCGGTTCTACGAGTTGGATTTTGGGTGGGGGAGGCCTGAGAAAGTTGAGTTTGCGACGATAGCGAAAACAGGAGCGATTTTGTTCGCTGATAGTAGGAATGGAGGTGGTGATGGTGGGATTGAGATCAGCTTGGCTAGGGGCAAGGAGGAGATGGATGCTTTTGGAGCTGCATTTGTTGGTGGTGTAAGTGATTTGAGAAATGGCTTTAGAAGTAGCCTTTGAAGTACTCCTCATATGTTGTTTTGATTTTGCAACTTCTTCAAGTATATGGAGCTTCTCCTTTTTATTGATGTAAGTAGTTCATAAATTTTGTAGAATTATAGCAAAGGGTCAAGAATTAATAAAGATTGTTTGGGGACTTCACAACCAACTTGCTTGTTTACTTGATTCATCCATTGAGCCATAAGTGTGAATCTCTAAAAGAAGATTAGCAATTGACCAAAGTAGACACTTTTAGCTACAATGTCATCATCTTGATCTAGAAGGCATAAATTAGAAGTTTTTTTTTAGGCTTAATAGGTTAAAATATTCTAACCTTTCACAACTTTTGTTATTATATCATAATCTTTTGAGAGTTGTTATTATATCTTAATCTTTCTAGATTGTTTGATTTGTATCATATCACTTTTAACTTAAAATTTAATAAGGTTTCAAAAAAAAAAACTTAAAATTTAATAAGGTAACACCTAAAATAATAAATTTAAAAAGCCATCTCATCGCCTATAATTACTAAAAATTCACTATTTAAGTGTCACGCCATTAAATTTGGAGTTCAAAAGTGACATATGACACAAATCATATAATCTATAAAGGTTAGAATATAATAACCATGAAAAGGCAGTAGAGGTTTTGTGATAAAATCATGGAAAAATAACTAAAACTGTAATCAAATTGGGAATTCAACTCAACTTCAATACTGAAAAACTTGTTCTCGTGATAAAATACATGTCAAAGAACAAAACATGCATGCATAGTTTAGTTTGAAAAAAAAAGAAAACAACTACTCATATTGATCATAAGAAGTGACTACTCAACCATTAGATCACTGAGACCAGTTTGAAAAGCAGCTGCAAAAGCTTCAATTTCACCCTCACCACGAACCAAGCTGATCTCAACACCACCATCATCTCCATTCCCGCAATCAGCAAAGAAAATTAAGGAGGGGAGTAGAGATTGGTAAGGTAACAATAGGGATGTGCTTAGCAACTGCGAAAAGAAGGCCCATGACTTGCGAAACATTGTAGCTGAACGCCCATCAACGACGCAGTGAAGTTGAGTGATTCCCAACAAATGCCCGAATCGGGGAACAAAGTGATTTGCAAAGCAAGAACAGGAACTGGTTTTGCTCTGCCTGATTGTCTGTTACATGAATTTGAATAATCAAGGGTGGTTAATTGGGAAATAGACAACGACCTAACTATCCTCACTAAAGTAAAGTGAATTTACATTTGTAACCTCACTACAAATGTTACAATGCTCTGTCACTACTTCTTCAGTACATCAATTCTGCTCTGAATCTCTTCTTCAGTACATCAGTGGTTAACACTTACAGAGCAAACATTCATCATTAACAAATGCAAGCCGAAAACCATTCATTTCATTCCTAGAACGAGCCAAGCTGATCTCAAATCCCACCTTCATCGCCATCATTCCTACTATCTGCGATAAAAATCGCTCCAGTCCTTACTATCACTGTGAATTCGACCTTCTTAGGCGTTCCCCACCCGAACTCCAACTTTTACAACCGAAAAAAAAATGTTGAAGGGATAGGAGGGTCTAATCTAACCCTCTAATCAGCAGGAGGAAATGAAATGTTTGCCATCTCCACTTCAGCACTGTTATAATATATAATTTTACATCGAAAATATAAAATTAGATCCTTGCACAAGCCAATTATTTTTATGGGCTCCAACCCATTTATATACCCACATATGCATGTGTGCCCAACAAGACCCATTTCTTGAGCATGTCAAGATCAGCTCCAAGAGCCTCAAATATGGCAATGACTTACTCAGGAACTAGGTGTTGAGATTCATTGACAGCAACAACCTGGACATGGACTTTGGACCTTATGAACTTCACCAGTTCCTGCAAATGGGTAGAAGTGATTTAGTGTTGGGGAGGAGGTGGGTGAATTGAGTGATTTCGATGTGTAGGAGAAGAAGGTTTTTTTTTTTTTTTTTTTGGCGGGGGGAGAATTTATTGAAGGAAAGTGCACAATAACAAACACCGCAACACACATAGCCCACAAGAGCCATCCATACTCACCTCGAGATATGGACACACACATATCCCGATGCATAACACGTGAGTCAAAGACCGTATGGAGGGCTCATGTGATGCAATGTGTTGGGGCGTGACTTACTCATTATTCTAAAATTTTCCTTTATTGAAATATGAGCCAAACTTTCATTTTCCACTATAGGTTTTGGCTATTTTGAAATAGGAAATGCTATAGTAACCTACTAACTTGATCTAAGAAAGGATTGTCGTCCATCTCAGCGAGCATGCAACAATGCCATCATCTTGATTGGATTTGCACAATTTAAAAGTCATTTTAATGCCCTTTTCATTAGATCAAGAGGAACATTTAATCTTTTTCTCTTACTGAACACATTGAAGTTCTTTCCACGGACGCATTTGGTTGAATATAAGGGAGTCGGATATTTAAAACTGTTAAATTGTTGCAATTGACTCAAACGATCTTTATTTTCTTTTTTTTTTTTTTTTTCTATAATGCTCTTTATTTTTTTAGAATATACTACAATGCTATTTTTTTTTTGAGTAAAGGAACAATGCTCTTTAAATATAGGCAATGGCTAAACAGACTTCAGTTTTTGCTAAACGGACCCCAAGTGATAAAATGTGGTACTTTTGAACTAGTTAAATTTGTTTAGGAGGTTTCTTGTGCAAGAAGTCCATCCTCTCCTAGGAAATGTACTTAGTTTTCCCAAGGAAAGTAATTGACCTCCTAGGAGGAACCTGTTAAAGAATCTTCAATCTTCGCTTCCATCCAAACATATATGGCCAATATAAATTTAAATTCCATCCAAACATATATGGCCAATATAAAAATTTTTTTTAAAAAAAAAAAAAAAAAAGTATCACCATGATCTCTTCCCCTTGCATCATCACCACTTGATGACTCTGAGGTGAGTGAGGTCATCTTAATTCACAATGGAGCAACCTCACAAGGTAGTAAATTTGAGAGTGCTAGAGATCAGCCAAGTAAGTCCATCAGTTGGTTCATCATCAGTTACCAAAGCCTCTCTTCCCCTCACTCACTTTGATCTCCCACTTTTGCTCAGAGCACCCCCTGAGCTTCTCCTATTCTACAACCTCCCTAACATCAAAATCACACAATTCATGCACTCTATTCTTCCCCAACTCAAGCACTCCCTCTCCCTCTCCCTCCAACACTTGTACCCATTAGCCGGAAATCTCGCATGGCAACCGGAATCCAATCAACCCGTCATTGAATACCTTGTAGGCGACTCCGTGACGCTTACAGTAGCCGAGTCTAACGCTGATTTCGATCATTTATCGGGTTATCATGCCAGAGATGTTAACCAGTTTCAACATTTAGTCCCTGAATTAACACTACTTGCTAATCCAAACTCACCTAACAAACATTCAGATAAAGCAGTCCCAGTCCCAGTCCCAGTCCCAGTCCCACTTATTGCTTTGCAGATCACTTTGTTTCCCAATTCAGGCATTTGTTTAGGATTCACAGTGCTCCATGCCGGCTACGATGGTCGAATTGCTATGATGTTTTTCAAGTCATGGGCATTTGTTTCTCGACTCGAAACACATCTATGTTTTCACAAGATCCATCATTGTTGCCCTTCTTGGACAGGTCTGTAGTGAAAGATATTAGCATTGGTTTCCAAAAAGTTTGTTTGGAACACTTGGTGAAGTTCATTCAATCCAAGTCCATGTCCGAATTTGATTGCAACAACTGGGTTTTACTCTCAAGGGATCTCCCAAGCCCCCCTAACCAACTCACATCCACATTTGAGCTTAAAGGGGATGATATTGATAGACTCAAAAAATTGGTCTCATCAAGGAGTACTACTTCACAACTAGACCACCCTTCAAGGTTTGAGCTTGCTTGTGCCTATGTGTGGCTATGCTTAGTTAAATCAAACAGTACTACAAGCGATGGTGATGAAGTAGTATCATCTATTTCCTTTGCCGCGGATTGCAGGTCTAGATTAGATCCTCCAATCCCACCAACATATTTTGGCAATTGTGTCATATTTGTCCAAGTGAATGCAAATAGGGAGGATATAGTTGGAGAAAATGGACTTCTTGTTGCATTGGATGCTATTATGAAGGAAGTTAGAGGATTAGGAGATGGAGTTATTAGGAATTTAGAGGGTAGGCTTCTTGATATGGTTTCAAGGGGTCCTCATCGATTTGATGCGATTGTCGGGTCGACTCACTTTGGAGCTTACAAGTTGGATTTCGGTTGGGGGAAGCCTAAGAAGGTTGAGTTCACGACGGTGGCAAGAACAGGAGCAATTTTCTTTGCAGATAGTAGGAATGGTGACGATGATAGAGATGGGGTTGAGATCAGCTTGGCTCGTTGTAAGGAAGAGATGGATGCCTTCGCTCTTTCATTTCTTGAGGGTCTAAAGGGATAGCTAGTCACAAGAAATTAAGGAATGTTTTTCATGCTTTGCATCCTTCACTGGTTAGATATGTAAAACATGGCATTTGGTTCTCAATGGAGTGGTTTAAAATCCTAACTTTCAATTTTCCTTATGTCACTAGATATTTCACAGTCCTAGTATATAATTACACTGATTCATTAGAGCTTTGAACCTAACTAATTCCACAACTCTGGATACTTTAAGATATCAACGTGAACCAATCATGACAACAACACAATCTGAATTGACGCTCTTAGTCTTAGACATTGGTCCCTAGTAGCTATGATCTGAAAACTCGGAACAATACCAAGACAAAATTGGCTAATTTGAAATGTAACTCAAACTACTATTTGTAAAATGAATTCACCTCTACATTATCTAGATTGAGCAAATTATGTATAAAAAATCATCTCAATTATTCATCTATAGTACTCCATTAATTGAGCCGGTAGGATATTTTGATTTGAGTTTAAGGTCATCCAAATGAAGCTGTGCTTCACATCAACTTCAAAGGGAGAGTTTTTGGCTCTCATTGCACCCCAACTTCATAAATCATAATCAATCATTCAATTTTCATCAAATTAGTGTTGTGTTGAGTTCTTTTGATTTGACAAAATAGAGTAAAAAAATCTTAGTATTTTTGGAAGTAAACTATGCTTAATTTCTTCTTAATTTCACTTGTATTTTGACGCGCACCGAACGCGTCAATAAAATATATTTTTCCTAAACCAACTATTTTGTAGATAACGGTAAAGGGTCGATCCCACAGAGATTGGTGTCTTTCTTAGGTAAGAAAAATACAAAAAAGGGAAATTAGAGTTTTAGAGAAAATGTGTAAATATATTGAAAATACAGAAATTAAATGAGAGGAAATCTAATGTGAGTGAAAAGTCTAGGTATTCAGTTTCACAGTCTCGCCATACAACTTGGGATTGATTTTATTAATTGTTGGTTTATAAAAAGTATGAAACTAATATATGATCTAGTGCAGCTATAGACCCGGTGACGCACTCGGTTCCTCGCACTTCCTGATGTCGGCAGACAAGGTACGACCGTTGACTACTTCCCTAACCAAACACGCAACCTGATTGCTAGTGCTCCAGATTTAACGCGTTGGTCGCATTACTTCGATTCGTGAAGACACTACACCTAGATAACCGGATCGCTAGTGCTCCCGATTTAGCCTAGATCCCTAAGGTACTTGACAGGTCCCAAAAGGGTCTAATCAATTAGTAAGGTCAATTGCCACTAGTGTGGTCTTGTCGCACAAGGACGGGTGCTTACGACTCACTGTCATGTAAATCAAGGTTTAAACTAGTGTTTAACCTCAATTGTTCAAACAATACCAAAGAAAATAAATCATATAAGAAAATCAATAATAATTAAAAATAAATAAACCTCATAAAGGATTCCCAAGTCGTAGGCTTGACCGATCCACCTTCAACCTAGATAGAGGAACTAACTAGACATAATTAAACTAAACTAAAAGAAAAATAAATAATAGATCCTCCCTTTTTAATCCTTAAGTCCTAATATATATATTCCTAAAATTTTGTCTCTGGAGGTGAGAAAAATCAATTTTCGTAGTTAGAAGAGTGATTTTCGCATCCGAGAGTGTTTTGGGCGTTTTTTGCATGTTCTGTACACTTGGCAGCACTGGATTGGTGAAATTTTTGTGCGTGGCTGACGTGTCACGCTGTGATTGGCTGAGGCAACCTTGTGCGCTGACGTGGCATCGTCTGATAGGCCGAGAAGGAGTGTTATGACGTGCTGGTGAGAGGTTGTGGCGCAGACACATGGCGGGGTAGAGTGGCCATGAACGCGGGAACGAATTTGCAAGCTCGTGCGAAATTCTGGGAGTTTGTGTGGGCACGCATCCCGAGGCATATCGACGGCGGTTGGCGAGACAAGGAGCTGAGAGAGACGTGGCACGTTATGAGTGGCAGAGGTGTTGTAGCGGCCCAAATTCCACATTGGTCAGCCACGGGAGGCCACGCAGGTCCACAACTGGCCACGCAGCTGCCAGTTGTGTCCCACGCCCAACTAACCATCATTATCAATATATTTAGCCTGAGTTAATCAGTAATAAACATTTGAATACTTGTAATCAGCGGAAGACTTATAAATTATGTAATTTCCTCAAGTTAGAGAGCATTAATCCTATGTGGAAAACCCGGTAAAGTACATTGTATATAACATAACAAAATGTGATACATACATGTACTGAGGTCTCAAACAATCCCCATAAACCCAAAAATAAATCAATACAGCAAAATAAGAACATACAAGTCGAACTCCGTCGGTGACAAGGTCACAGGTAGTCTAAAAGAGTCTCCTTGCCCTTGCTCGTAGTAGAACCTGCACTCAATCATCACAAGAGGTAGATGACGAGTCCAGTGAGTAAAATCCAAAAGTACACAAACCAACATTTATAATAATGGAAGCCAATAAACTGTTAAATAAATATGCGCAGTAAAACAGGCAACTGTAATTAAGACACATGCATACATAACATCGATAAACATCAATAATGGATGTGTGTCGTGTAGCAGGACTGAACCCTAATCCAGACATCGGCATTCCCCCGATAGTTTCCACAACCCCATCACCGGTCCGAACCCTTATTATGTCTCTATTATCCAGCCTACCCCAGTCCCTCCACACATCACAGAGTAAACCAGATAATCTGGTGGTGAATAACAATACCAACCATGCAACATGAATAAGCACATGGAAATAGAGTAACCAACGATACACAATAATAGCTGGAATCAAATGAAATCAAATAAATAAACACTCGAGTGTGTTTCTTAAGGGCTTTACTTACCTTAACCGCACTCCAATTACTCGGTACTCGTCCCAGTCTAATCTCGTTCTTGCCTCGGAATGCGCGCCCGATACCCGACTATGTTTCCCCTAAATCCATTTTACTGTGGTTAGTGTATTATCATTGAATTAGGTAGGTGTTAGGGTCGAAATACCCAAAACACCCTTAAAATGACCTCTGTCCTGCACTCAGTGCGCTGGAGGAAATGCCCTGGGCAGTCATCCTTATCCCCCGTAATCGCAGCGCGCGCGCTTTCGCCCAAAATTTCCAAAGAAATCAGTAACCGGGTTTTCTCCTCCAAATATCCCAACAACAACCATAACCACCATACCCACAACACCAAAACCATACCCATAACAGTGGATATTCACCCCATACTCAAACCACCATTAAAACCCACAAAAGTGGTATCAAAACATAGAGCAATTAGAGGTGATTAAGGATCTAACCTTTGTTTGTTGATCCCCCACTCACAAGGCCTTCAAATCATCAGGTGAAACACCTCAAACCCTCCTTCTTCCTTCTCATTTTCGTCCAATAGAGAGAGAGAGAGACGAGAAAAAGTGGTCAAAAGTTGGAAAAATCATTATTTATACCTTTCATTTCCATCTATTCACACATACACATCAAAAGAATTAATTTAATGGCCAAAATAGAGTCAACAAGTCTCCACAAAATGCCAAAATTGACCTCATATAGGTCTTTTTGTCCTTATTCAAATGCACCAATTATTTGCCCTCCCGGACGTTCCAATACCCGGCTTCGAACCTCGCCCGGTGTCGTTCGTGCACAACGACGGTACCGACCATCTCAACATCATTTATTATGAATTATTTAATGAATTTTATTATTTATTGGTTGTATCTAGTCCCCCGTCCTAGTGTTCTCGTCACTCTCCCGTCCGGTTCCCGCGTCTACACGCATTTTTAGGCGAATACCCAACACACAATCTCACCCGATCTAAACCATATTAAACCACACCTGCGATGTAATGAGTCCTAGCCTAGTCATTATCATCACAGTTAGTCAAACAATCAGTCAAAAATAATACTTTCCACCCGACCAAGCATATCATCGCCAGTCCATGGCGTCTCCGTGTGACTGAACTGGCGTCCACGTCATGAAAATACGCGAATAACGGTCTTAATGAAATTTGGGCCGTTACAGGTGCTATGTCCTTGGCGATGTGGCGCCATCTGATTGGCCGAACGGCTGTGTGTGACGCGGTCCAACCAATGGGTGCACGACACGTGGCCTATCCGGTACTCCAATTACCTAACTCTCGTGTAAACTCCGAAACAAACACTCCGGTGTCCGATTTCTGCAAGTGTATACTCTATTTTGAGTATTTTTCCCCCGGATCCAACCGTGCACTCCGTTTCTCCTAAAAATGAAAATTAAATATAATTAGATATATATTTTCATATTATTCCAATAAATCACTAAATCCTTAAAAATATGCATTTATCACCATAAAATAAGATAAATATAGTCCAATTACTCCTAATAACCTATACTAAATTATGCCTAAATGAACACTTATCATATTGCACCAAAAAAAAGGAATAATGCTTCATGAGAGTTTGTATCTCTATGCATCTTTAACGCTGCGAGATGCGCTTCAAACTATTAGGCTGATACTTTTGACACACACTTGTTGGCGTCCTTATTTTGTGCATCGATGTTTGTTCAGCACAAACATCGATGCCCATCTAAAAGGCATCAAATGAGTTTGTGTCAAAAGTAAGTCACAAGGCCGGTTTTGGGGGTGGGCGGCCGCCCCAGGCCCCCACCCCAAGATAGGCCCCCAAATTTGCTGATGTAATTTTTTTATATATTTTTTTAATTTATTGATGAAAAACTAATTAATGTAGTACTAAGAGTATGTCTTTTAATTTACGGGTTTTCTAAGTTAATCTCTTCGTTCGTGTGATCGCCTCATTCATTAATTATGTGGGGTCATAGAAGGCCCCAACTTAGATGAATCTCGTCATAGGGTTTAGGGTCATATATATATGAATCACTCCCTGTCTATTTAAGAAGCCTTCATTTCGTTTAAAAAAAAACGCGCCCCTCTCTCCTCATATCTCATTACCCGGATACTCTATGACTTTCTATTGATAAAATCTACATTTTTTTTCTTCTAAATATCAACTACTGTTTTGATTAAAAAAATTAGCAATACATAGACTTAAAAATTCAATTATTTGTGCAATGAATAAATTAACAAAACTAACATTTTCTTTTTGTAGAAATGAATTGATGGTTTGATCAAAAACTAATTAACGACTACCCCAAAACAAGATCGATTAGCATTATATAAACAACTTAATTGATCTATAAGTCCAACACAAAAAAATAATTAACTTTTTGGTTAATTTTTTCTATTATATGTATTGATCAAATTATCTTTAAATACATGTACTACTTTCTATATATTAATTTTATTTTTCTTTAAAAAGGCACAAACACTCTTTCTTCAAAAAAAAATCTATATATATAAAAAGAAATGTACAATTCATAAAATTATATAAACGAAACAATAGAGTAAGATATTTTTCTTATAGAAAAGGCCCCCATTTCTCATGTCGTCCTAGGCTCAGAAATGTCAAGGCCGGCCCTGTAAGTCAGCCTAGCATCTCATGAGTACATAAATGCTCTCTCTCGTTTTCTCTGTGTGCAATTTCAGCCTTTTCAGGGTTTCGTTCAATTTCAAAGCTCGAAAAGTCTCCATTAATCGCTTGCGTCTTCGAAATGCGACACCGAAGCAAGACTGGTCAAAGGTTCGTTCAGACGAATCGTTGACCAGAACTTTCGATGAATTAGGTTAGCTCGTGAGTGTTAGAACATGAGAATCAGTGAACCAGGGAACCCTAGAAGGGAAAATGAACAGAAGAGATTCTCAGTTCTCGACAGAATTGTCGAGTCCCTGAGAGTGTATGTTATTCATTTATATAGAAAGTACAAATGTGTGTCAACCATTAGATCATTATTAGCATCTGACCATTTAACATCTGATCCTATCTATGATCACAACCCTTAGATCTAATGCAGTAGTACAATATTAGAGTTACAACAACATAGAGCAGTAGATCAATCTCGAATGATACAACAAACTTCTATATATATCTATATATATATATTCATCCCCATATTTTTGAACAACAAGAAACTTAATCTTTATTAATGACTTTTTGAGTGAAACAATGAAAATATTATGAAATCTTACACCATCTTTTTAGTTACTATAATACCACGTATGCATTAAGCCTCTGTTTCGAATCTTACATCATCTCTTTAGTTACTGCAACATCATTTACACCGATAATTAATCTTCTCTTTATATATAGATCACAAGTTCACAAGTGTTGCAGTTCGAGCAACATTCAAGTACCTGTCTCAGAGTTCTTTACATACTAATTCAATGTCGTAGCGATTGTTGTGTCGTATAACACTTTAAAACATAGTAGAGATCATGTGGTGTGTTAAACAATTTCACATCTAGATGTCTGTTGTTGTGAGGATTGTTATGGATATCCGCTATGTGCATGATTTATAAGTAAATATTTTTTTACCTTTTATTGTATATTTTATTTATAAAAAATATGAGTTGATTATTATAAATTGTAATTTTAATTGTAAAAATATTACTGAATGTTCACGTAAATTAATTTTATTATTTTTTTGAAAGATTTAATAATCCCTCGAAATCGACTAGTTTTGCATTAATGATTGATTAATAGTGAGAGTGGACTTTTGAAGGCACGCGTTGTTTCACACAAATAACCGATGGAGAGATTCCAATTTCCGCCGTGATATCGCACAAAATGACGAACATTTTGTACTTCTATGGGGTCGATCGAGATGATAGCAGCTCAGTTGAAGAGAACGGTGAGGAATCTTCTTCTAGGGTTTTGAACGATTTCGATGGAGTTGACGCCGTCGATGAGGACGAAGAGGCGGAGAGGGGCGCCGCCGCGGTTCGCGAGAGGAGGACAAGTTTGGGAAGTGTTGGAGTTGAAGTTAAGATGGTCATTGAGTGCATCTTCTGTTAATTCAGCTTTGTTCAATTTTTATAATAAGGGCTCAATCCGAGGTGAGGAGAATGGGGTGACTAGTTTTATGTATGCGCTACAAGTGTGTTCACTCCAAAATGCCAAGGCAAGATGGAGTATCCACTCCACACTTATAAGCCTTATTTAAGTAGTCGATTTAAGTAGTTGATGTGGGACTATCCCAACATCTTCATCACTCCCCCCTCAAGTCCGAGTGTAGTATATCAATCAACAATTCTCGTTGGATGTCTACAATTTTTATTATATAAGGCCCAATCCAAGGTAAGGAGAGTGTGGTGACTAATATTATGTATGGGTTACAAGTGTGAAAGTAGGGTTCACTCCAAAATGTCAAGGCAAGATGGAGTATCCACTCCACACTTATAAGCCTTATTTTTCTTTCTAATTAGTCGATGTGGAACTATCTCAATATCTCCAACAAGCTTTCTTGTTTGTTTTATTCATTTCATTACGTTACCTGACTTTTCCTTAATCAACTTCAAGTGAACTCAATTTTTCCATGGCAGATTATCCAAGCTTACATTTATAAGAAATTGATGTAAAATTTTATGGGATTTTGTAAAGTTCTTGTTTTATATCTAACTAGTCGACATCCTGCACTTTGTGTGCAGGAGAGAGGCCGAGTTTTATACAAAATTATATGAGAAAATGCCACCTCGAAATGCGAAAAATCGCCGCCTCAGATTGATTGATTGATTTACATGTATTTGGAATTGTGGCAGAATCCTCTCACGAGAAAATGCCACCTCAAAATGCCAAAAATCTCGCCTTGATAAATTTTTTTGAAGTGAAATAGAAATTTCATTAACCATATGGAGCAATACAAGACCAGGCATACGCTAATCCTATTTGGTCAAAAGAACATCTGAATGTCATAAATTTGGTTGTGAATGCGATAGTAATATTGAAATAGTGTGAAAACTAGGGATTGTTCTCTACAAACTCATGACAGCACACAAACACAACTAATGACCACATAATGAAAAGCAAAACTTCCAACTAGAGAAGACAATTCGAAACTACCAACAAGGGAAGACAAACTATCTATTAAATGAAAAAAAATATAGTTAGTTCAGAAAAGTTGGGAAAGATTGAAGAATTCTCATAAAGAGCTTAGGCCAATTTGCCTATACTTCATTGTAGACATCTATCTCATCACTTTTTTTTTCTTGCTTGAAATAGCTTCCTGTAACCACTTTATCGTATGGCTCGTTTTGAAAGGCCATTTAAAAACAATTTTGCTTAACAGTGCTTGGGTAAATGAATCTAATTGTTCCTTTTCCTCAAGTAAGATAAGATTCTAATTTCTAACTCAAAGGATCTTCAGTATTGAATATACCAATGCTGATAAATTATCTTTTTACGCCTATTTCAGTTTCTTGAGAACTACTACATTGGACCAAATGGTACAATTAATCTTAATCTGCAAGTGTAGGCACCTCCAGAATTAGACTTTTTCAATGCTGTTAGTGAGGGAAGCAGATACAGAATTGTAAAAGTGATAGGAAAAGGAAGCTCTGGTATTATTTGCTCTGCGTATGATACTTATACTGGAGAGAATGTTGCTATCAAAAAGATGAATAATATATTTGAACATATGTATGATGCCACTCGCATTCTTTGTGAGATAAAGATTTCTTAGACTTCTGCAAAATCCGGACATCGTAGAAATCAAACACATCTTATTGCCTTCTTCAAGATGGGAATTCAAAGACTTATACGTTGTTTTTGAACTTATGGACTCTGATTTGCACGGCATTATTAAAGCAAATACATAAACTAGTTACTGCACTCTTCTCACCTTGGATTGGGCCTAATATTACAGGAATTGAAGTGTGGAGTGGACTCTCCATTTTGCCTTGGCATTATGAATTGAACCACATTTTTTCACACTTAAGCCCATACATAAACTAGTCATTGCACTCTTCTCACCTTGGATTGGGCCCAATATTACAGGAATTGAATAGGGTCTTGTCTTTTAATTTCTTGAATATCTATGCACTAGTGTGATTTTGGTGGGTATATTACCTTCGATGAAAAGGAAACACTTTAAAAAAAAAATTCACAATTCTTACTGATATTAATCCAGTGATTCACAAAGATGTTTGTTTTTTCACAATTCTTACTGATATCAATCCTTAAGAGTGTTTGGGGAATGGATTTTAGCATTAATTTTGTTTCCTTAATTAAGTGTTATAAAGTTCTAAGTTATTTATGATCTTATTCTTATACAATAATGTTAAATATGTCTGTGATTGACTTACCTTCTCGCATTTTAAAGGCTCTTCCGGAACTACCAGGGAGTGTTGAACTGAGATTGTTTCTGGTAATTTGCTGATGCAGGCTGCTCCTGAGTTAGATTTTTTCACGGAGTATGGAGAGGGTAACAGATACAGAATCGAGGAAGTGATAGGGAAAGGAAGTTATGGTGTTGTTTGTTCCGCTTATGATACTCATACTGGGGAGAAAGTTGCAATTAAGAAGATTAATGATATATTTGAACATGTATCTGATGCCACTCGCATTCTCCGTGAGATCAAGCTTCTCAGACTCCTGCGACATCCGGACATTGTCGAAATCAAGCACATCTTGTTACCTCCTTCAAGAAGGGAATTTAAAGACATATATGTTGTTTTTGAACTAATGGAATCCGATTTGCACCAGGTTGTTAAAGCAAATGACAATTTGACACGTGAACATTATCAGTTCTTTCTTTATCAGCTTCTTCGTGGGTTAAAGTACATACACACAGGTCCTTTCTTTATCAACTTCCCCTTTGTTATATAACCATGATGTGCATAAGTGTTAATAAATGGATTGGTCATTTTTAACTGCTGTTTCATTTGTGGTGGTGCAATTATTTTTGGTTGCAGCAAATGTATTTCACCGTGATTTGAAACCAAAAAACATCTTGGTGAATTATAATTGCAAACTATGCATCTGCGACTTTGGTCTTGCAAGAGCAGTCTTTAATGACGCTTGCACGGCAAATTTTTGGACAGTTAGTTTTTCCTTTATGCAACTGGGAATTTTTGTTATTCAATCAGAAGTTAATGGGATAATGCAGAAAACTCAATAGGTAAGTGTTATTTGCATGCAGGACTATGTTGCTGCTAGATGGTACAGAGCTCCTGAGTTGTGTGGATCCTTTTTCGCCAAGGTTCTGAAACTTAATACTTTATTTTACTTAATACATTCAGATTGTGTTTTTTTTCTGAAACTTTACTGGTGAAACACTTGCTGTCTAAACCATGCATTGTGTTGCAAATTCTTGGGACTGAGGCTATGTTGTTGTTGTTGTTGTTGTTGTTGCAAATTCTTAAGCATGACATGCTTCCTAATCATCATCATCGATTCATCATCAACAAAAACTAATCTTCACTCCCAAATTAGTTAGGATCAGCTACATGGATTCAACTTTTCCATTCAGCTAGATTTAGTGCAGTCGATGATGAAATGTAATTATCTTTTAATTCCTTTATAATCAATGCATCCCAAGTTATCTTTTGCCTATCCTTAACCTTTGAATGCCTTCATCTTTTTGCGTGTTGACTTTCCTAACCAGGGTATTTGCAAGTCATCTTTGGATGTCCCAGCCGGCCTTCTCTTTTCACTATTCGTGTCGCTCATGCTTTAGTTTGAATCCCCATATTTCTTATTTCATTTATTACGAGATTTATCATACATCCACCTAAAAATCCTCATGTCAACTAAGCTCATATTATAATGTGTTATACTTCCTAATCCGTAAGAGTTTATATGCTCTCCTCGAAATGATGTCTTTCTAGTACTCCTGGTGTTCTTGCATTTGTTCTTTGGTATTGTTTCAAACTTTCTAATTCATCACAATGAAACTCTGTGTTGTCAGTTATCTGAACTTGGTGGGTTCTAAAATTTGGTGGTTTTCATCTGAACTTCTCCTTTTACCTTAGTAGAAAATGATTTGTGGTTCTTTTGCAAGTGTTGCTATCACATGGCATTTTAAGAACTAGTTTACTATGTTTAAAGTCTTTAGACCAAATAGCATGACAGAAATATCAATACGTTGTCATGTACATAGAAGAAAGATTGACGAAGTGAATTTTGTATGTCATTTTTAAGGATTTCTCTTTTCGAATCAACTGGAATATATTGTTCTTTGATTGATTTTAAGTTGCTAAGTGGGTCTAATTCCCATTAATGTTAAAATCTGTTGGTTTTCATCTGAACTTCTCCATGCACTTAATGGAAAACTATTTGTGGTTCTTTTGCTAGTGCTGCTATCACATGGCTTCTTAAGAACTACTTTACAATGTTTATACCAAATAGCATGACAGAAATATCAATACATATGTCATGTACATAGAAGAAAAATTGATTAAGTGAATTTTGTATGCCATTTTTAAGGATTTCTCTTTCGAATCTACATGAATTTATTGTTCTTTGATTGATTTTTTTATAAGAATTATTTGATTGATTTTAAGTTGCAAAGTGGGATAATTCCTATTAATGTTACTTTAAGAGACTTGGTAATTGTAAAATACGACATAGTCACATAGGAACCAAACCTTACATTTGACTTTTTCTTATTTTTTTTTTTAAAAAAAATTGACTGCAGAAGGAAAACCGTCAATACTTGTGTGTCTTCTTTGAAAAAGCGGCCCGCCCACCTTTTTCACGGACTGGCCATTATTTGGCAGCGCATAGTTTGGCTTCACAGATGGTTTAAGCTATGCTTTAGCTATCAATTGAAGATGAAATTAGCAAGAAGTTTTTAAAGATGGTTTGGACGTATGTCGAAAAGTCTATTAGATGTTTACAAACTTGATTTTAGGTTTAAAACAAAATTCAAAATTGACATTGATAGAGAGAGGGTGGCCTGAAACTACATCAGTTATAGGTTTTATTTCAATGATTTTGGATCAAGTTGACGCTTGTGTTAATCTCTCATTTTTCACTGCAATGATGTGTGTCAGTGTATGTGTTCCTGCTTTTTTGCTTTCAGACTTTCTTCTTAATACCATTCAACGCAAATCCACACCTAAGGCCTGAATCTGACATTATGTAACCATCCAACGTAAATCTACAAAATTCGTAAATGGTGTGTGGATTCATTGCTTGTGTCCAAGTGGTTCTATTTTCCCCATCATACAGCAGAACTCAAAATTTTGAGGGGCCCAAATTTTGTGAGCCTGAGTTTGGAAATTTGTTAGGTATTGTGATCACAGATCACAGTTGGTATAATTTGGACTTCATGATGTTATCGTTTCTTGTATATTTGAGGAAGTTTTTCACCAGCATTAGACATGGAGTTTTGCAAGTAAACTTTACAAATTTGTTGTGTTTTGAGATTCCAGCTGGTTGAAAATTAACATGATCATATTCATTAACATGATCATATTCTCTTTCCATGTATATTTGATTCAGTACACACCAGCAATAGATATGTGGAGCCTTGGATGCGTATTTGCGGAGATTTTAATTGGTAAACCTCTCTTCCCTGGGAAGAATGTGGTTCACCAGTTGGATCTGATCACCGATCTATTAGGAACACCTTCTGCTGAAGCAATTTCACGGGTTTGTTTCTTTTCCTTAATCTTTCATGTGAATAAAACTATATTAGTTCATTCTAATAGAAAATAATGCCGCAATCGTGGCCATTTTATGTGAATGAACGTGCTCTTTGTGTTCACAGATACGCAATGAGAAATCCCGCAAGTATTTAAGCAGTATGCCGAAGAAAAGTCCAATGCCTTTTTCCCGAAAGTTTCCAAATGCAGATCCGCTAGCACTTCATTTGTTGCAAAGGTTGCTCGCGTTCGAACCCAAGGATCGACCTACTGCTGAGGAGGTAAAATGGGCATAAATCTTATTTGTCAGTTTTTTTGCTCTGGAGATCGTGTATGTGCTCTCCATCTAATAGGGAAAATATTGCTCCAAGTTTCAGGCATTGGCTGATCCTTATTTTAGGGGCTTGGCCAAGGTAGAGAGGGAGCCTTCTGCTCAGCCAGTAACAAAGATGGAATTTGAATTCGAGCGGCGGAAAACAACAAGGGAAGATTTGTGTGAACTCATTTATCGAGAAATCCTCGAGTACCATCCTCAGATGTTGGAAGTTTACTTGGGAGGCACTGGTTGAACGAGCATCATGTGACTATTACATCAACTTGGTTAGCACATAAATTTTTTTCTCAATCTAGAAATCCGACTTGAGCTACAGACCTGTATTGTCTCGATACAAATGTGTTGATACTATTCCTTTACTGAGCGTGTGCTACAGAGTTTTTTTACGCAGTGAATCAAATTTTCTTTCTTGGCTAGGAGTAGCTAGCTGTTGGTAAGTACACCAGCAATTGTTCTAAATCAAACGCAATGGAAGAGTTTGATCCATATAGCTGACTTCAACTGATTTGGGATTGAGGCTATATATGTTGTAGTTGATGCGTTAGGAGAAGCGAGTTGTGAATTACGGCATTGAATTTTCGTTAGTAAGTTTGATTGACTAAGCAGCTTAAGTTTGAATACCTATCAAGATTCAAGAGCATTTGCATTAGAAAAATGTTAGAGTAACTTACATTTGGCATCAATTTCTTTGGATGTCAATTTATTATTATTAGGCAATGCGTGTACACGTATTTCAAGGTGATTTTGATGACATCTAAGGAGGTTGATGTCAAATGTAGGTGATAATTTTATGAAAAATGTTAAGTGTACATATTTGTCACACCTACTTCTCACACTTAGCGATTGTGTGTTGTTTGTCACATCTCAGATGTATATCTCGAGGTATATCAATGGTGATTAATGGATAGAGTTAGATGTGACAAGTGAGTAACTCTCATCTCCTTTTTTAAAACAGTTACCCTCTTTTTAAGGTTTCGCATACGTGGCCTCACTTGACATGATCATCTGTAGATGTGACGGTTGCGATTGAAACATTTGGCTTTCTAATGTCCATGCAAAGCAATCCATTAATATTCTTATGGCCAAGATAAAGAGAAAAATAAAAATGAATAACGACGAACTTGTGGTCATTGTAGAATCACAACGAGAATACGAAACTGATTTAACGGTTGAGATTCCTTCTTAGCAAGGGAAGATGTGCTACTTGTTGAAAAAGTTGTGTCACATGAATGTCTCACTTCCCACCCACATGCTTTTCTTCAATTTAATACTATATCTTTTCTCCTTTTGAAAAGAGATTTTAGAAATAAAAAGAAAGAAAAGAAAAAAGGAGCTGATAATTTTGGCCCTTCTTTATGCAAATAATTTATGGCCATGAACCTACTCCAGAGTCACTAGAAACAGGGTGGATCTGGTAGTAAAATAAAAATATTCTCCAAGCTTAGCTTACTCCAATTAAAAAAATTTTACACCTTAATCCACCTCATCTCAAACATAAAATATTTTAAAAAAAGTGATAGAAAAAGTTAAGTTCATTTTTTTCATTTAATAAAGAGTAAAGAGGTGTGGCAAAAAAAAAGTTTATCGAGGTTTAGTATTCAATTAATTAAACTTTTGTTATTATTATTATTTTTACTATTAGTTCTTCTCTTCATCTTCAATTAAAGCATATAAGATTTTACTCTAAATTTGGTATCCCTATATTTCTTATTCTTGTAAATATATTGTTCTTCATTTAATATTTTTGTCATTCACTTGCTTTAAATTTTTATTTTTGAAATAAAAATAAAAAAAGTCCCATTCATATAACAAACTCCAACTAATTTGAGATCGATGATTTTGTTGTTGTTGCATGAAAGAAGTGAAATGAAAATAACAATTAGCTAAGTTAGATAAGACTCTTATGATCAATTATTGCACCTCAACCAATTATTCATTTATATATATAATCAGGCCAAATCTTGCATCACATAAAAGTTGTTTTGAAACCATTGGAACAAGTTAATTAGCTAGCTAAGTTAAAATTTACTAATTACTTTATATCACTGTCTAATCTACAATTTTGGCTTACTATAGTTTCTTTAACACGGGACAAGTTATTAGTAAATTTAAATTTGAAAATATTTGGTTTCTTTTTATCATGAACTATGCCAACCATGTAAGGAACTACATTATTAATTTGTTAAAGAAAAGTAACATTGATATATGAAGATATTGATTCCTTTTCAATTAAAAAATATACTTTTTTTTGTTTATATATATATATTAATTAGCTACTTAAGTCTAATCCAGGGCTCCTCAAAATTCTGAATTCGCCCCTGACTAGACCTACATATAATTTTGCACTAAACATAGCATTAAAGAGAAGCTAAAAACTATGAAGTCGAGGTTTTTCTTTAAGAAAAGTTGAGCAACAAAAAAAAAGTGAAAGTAAAAGTCATCAAAATCTCAATAAATAATTCTGAGAAAAAAATAACCCATAAATCACAGATTCACAGATCATACCTAACAAAAATAAGTTAGTACCAATCATTATCTTGGCAACAGAGTTGCGGATGTACAGGCAAGCCTTGCAAGGACACTACCTCAAAGATTGACCCAATTGTATACGTCCATGGAGGCAATCAAAATCGTGCTGACTGAAGATATTAGGAGAGTTACCTCCCCGAGATTATGTCTGATGTAACTTCAATTGTAAGGGTCTTTGCCCCGATTATCATTATTCAAAAAATATATAAATTTTTTTGTTCAAAACACACATATTAAAAAAGAATTAATTGTAAGTTTAAGTTACATTCTTACCCACATTTAATTATTTATTTCATTTAATAAAAAAAGACAAGTGTTTAATTATAATTAAATATTGAGTCAAGAGGAGTAAAATATGTATAAAATATATAAAATTCTCTCGAAATTTAAAAACGTCATATATTTTTCGAAGCCGAAAATTTTTAAAACGTTATATATTTGTTATTGAAGGGAATATTATTTATTTACTGGTCTCCTTAAAGGTTATGGGTCCAAATTTTTTAACTTCTAAAAGCCTATTTTTTATATAATATAATGCATCTCCCTTAAAAAAATCAAAATAATTTAAGAATATGGTCAAAGCATCCTTAATGAGATGGATGAGATATCATCTGTTAAAGCACACAATTTAAAAAGGTGAGTTCACACCCGCTTGAGTCACAAAAATTATGCATGTGATTTGTTATTGAACAAAGTTTAATAATACTATAAATTCATTAATTTAATATAATTATGATTTAATCACGTGCAATAAACCTCTTTTGGCGCTTCAATCATTAACGACAGATCGCCACCGACAGGAAAATTTTAGATCCGTGCCGTAATTTTTCTTTAAAATCTGCAAATTACTGTAATTTTTTTTAATTATTTGATTAATGTATATTGCCTTTTTAAAAGGCGTCATTAGGCTAAAACAGTAGTTTTGTTACGTTAGAAATGAATCACACAAATACAACACCAATTGTGCCTTTTCAAAAGGCACAATTCGTGTGTGACGTGGAGTGCCACGTGGATTCGTGTCCCATATTCCCCCCTATGGATCGAGGGTCTTCAATTGGGTTTGGGTTGGGGTGGGGTGGGGGGTTGAAAGTTTGTTGGGGATGGTGGGGGATGGTGGGGTGTGTTTAATGGTGTTGTTTGATAATTTAAAAGAGGGAGAGAAGGGGGAATGCACCGATCAAAGTGAGAGAGAAGAGGTAGCAGCAACAGTAAGAGAGAGGAGATCGAGAAAGGCACAGCTTGAACCAATTATTAATTAAAATGATATAAAATTAGCGATATATGATTTGTATTGGGATATTGATGCGCATGGGGCACAGCTTTATTGTGTTGTGGCAAAGTTGTGGACCCGCGATGCATGACGTGGTGGTCAATGGATTTTGGGGCCGCTACATGTACGTAAATTTTCATATATAATGCAGATGGAGATGGACATAGAAACAATCACGTGGTAAAGTTACAATGAGACCACTTTTAAGTTCTCTTATTTATGAGGAAAAACCTGTATTTACAGTAAGATCTCCAAACTATCTCTTTCAAAACAATCAATAGAATTTTTTTAATTTTTCAATTTGGCTTTGCTATTATGTCATTTGCATTTTCCTTATTATGAATTAATCATGATGCATTGTTTCATAACACTGTGCAAAGATGAAGGTAAAATGTTAATTTCGTCGTGTTTTGTACTTGAAAGATTAATTGCTGGAGGAATTCAATGAAAATGGTCTTAAGTTTGAGGAATGCTACACGGACATATCAAAATGCACATTGGTGTGTGAGTTATACATATGCACCTCGATTTAGTGTGGAACACACCTAATATATATTTTAGTGTGGTTTGAGTTAATGTATGTGTAGTATTTTCAATTTAGTGGGTTGAGGTAGAAGTTATATGAATTACTCATTTTGAAAATGAGTTAACTATACACTTACACATTTTGTTCAAATGACTCATTTTCAAAAGAAGTAATTCATATAATTCACTTGCCACGTCACACACCCCATACTAATAACGTGTGTACAAAAGCCACAATATATTATTTTTATAATTTTAAAGAAATCAACCTTATTTCAGGAATTTTAAAAAAATAGCATTACTTTTTAAATAACCCCTTACCCACTTAGACTGTTTTTTTTATTTTATATATATTTTTTTGTAGGCGTTATTTTTATTTTTGAAAAACACAACACTCAAGACTGTTATTTATCCGTTAAAAAACAGGACTCATCCGTAATTACTTCAAACCCCAGTGGCATTTACTCATCCAACAAATCGATCGATTCGTTTTCGCTGCACAAACGCTCTTGCTTGATTGAACATTTCCGATTCGCAGTCTCAAACTGCTATTTCTCCAAATCTTCTTCAACTTCTCGTAATCGGGATCCAATCGAAGCTTTCGCAGTTGAAGATTAGGGTTCTCTTCCTTGTTTTGGCGAAGCGATTCATGGATTTGTAGCTACATTTCTCGACAGATCGCTCGCTCGCTCGCTAGAGATCATCGATCGGCTCCCTAGGTTTTGATCGAATCTGTCTCGGAGCGGAGAAAGTTAGGTTTTTGTTGCATTTGCGGTGGATTTGACGGTTCTGGCGCGATCTGCGTGTCCGGTTCAGGTTTTGAGTGTGCGATTGGTGTTTATTGTGTTGGATCTGTGAAGATTCTTGTTGTTTGTTTAGTTGGATTTCAGTTATTGTGAAGTGGAATCGACGCGCTGATCGCTTGGTGATTCTGAGATCTCATTTGGTAAAGTTGGATTCTAAACAGTTCGTGAGATGTTTATGTCAATTCACGGATTTGGAGGATTTTGAGCGTCTGCGTTTCCAACATGCAGCAGGATCAGCGGAGGAAGGTTGAAGCTTTTCAATTGATTTCATCTCATATAATGGATTTTAACCTTGCCAGTTGTTTGATTTCCGGATTTTGCTCTTCGATGGAGAATTCGAAGCATGAGTTCTCCACTTGTTTCCTGTTTGCTGGTAGAGATGGTTGTTCAGTTAATTTGGGCTAATCTTCATTTTTGTTGGTTCTGTTAATCTCACATCGGCTAATTACAACAACAACAACAACAACATAGCCTCAGTCCAAATTTACATGGATCGAACTCTTCTATTGTGCTCAATTTTGTGCAATTGTGAGCATTCCAAACCATTCAAGTCCCTCTTAATTAACGCATCCCTGGTTAACTTCGGTCTACCCCTACCTCGTTGAATTTCTTCAGTTTCTATTGAGTCAAGTTTTCTAGTGGGAGCATTTGCAGGTAGTTTATGCAGGTGTTCAAACCACCGCAACCGCCCTTCCCTAATCTTTGTGTCAATTAGTGCTACTCCTACTTTTTTTTGAATTTTTGTGTTTCACATTGGCTAGTTAGAAAGAAACAAATAAGGCTTATTATAAGCGTGGAGTGGACACTCCATTTTGCCTTGCCATTTTGAAGTGAACTCCATTTTTTCACACTTAAGCCCATACATAAACTAGTCACCGCACTCTTCTCGCCTTGGATTGGGCCCAATATTACAGGAATTGAATAGGTTCTTGTCTTTTAATTTCTTGAATATCTATGCACTAGTGTGATTTTGGTGGGTTATATTACCTTCGATGAAAAGAAAAAACTTTAAAAAAAAATTTCACAATTCTTACTGATATTAATCCAGTGATTCACAAAAATGTTTGTTTTTTCGCAATTCTTACTGATATCAATCCTTAAGAGTGTTTGGGGAATGGATTTTAGCATTAATTTTGTTTCCTTAATTAAGTGTTATAAAGTTCTAAGTTATTTATGATCTTATTCTTATACAATAATGTTAAATATGTCTGTGATTGACTTACCTTCTCGCATTTTAAAGGCTCTTCCGGAACTACCAGGGAGTGTTGGACTGAGATTGTTTCTGGTAATTTGCTGATGCAGGCTGCTCCTGAGTTAGATTTTTTCACGGAGTATGGAGAGGGTAGCAGATACAGAATTGAGGAAGTGATAGGGAAAGGAAGCTATGGTGTTGTTTGTTCCGCTTATGATACTCATACTGGGGAGAAAGTTGCAATTAAGAAGATTAATGATATATTTGAACATGTGTCTGATGCCACTCGCATTCTCCGTGAGATCAAGCTTCTCAGACTCCTGCGACATCCAGACATTGTTGAAATCAAGCACATCTTGTTACCTCCTTCAAGAAGGGAATTTAAAGACATATATGTTGTTTTTGAACTGATGGAATCCGATTTGCACCAGGTTATTAAAGCAAATGACGATTTGACACGTGAACATTATCAGTTCTTTCTTTATCAGCTTCTTCGTGGGTTGAAGTACATACACACAGGTTATTTGATGCCAGCAGTTCTTAGCATTTTAAGCAAAAGATTAAATAGCTTACTTTAGATACAGACATGTGCAAAACTGTTGTTAGAAGTTTTTACTTTACGTTGAGGTGTATGTGTATCACATCTATATGGGCATCCAAGGGGACTCAACAGCTGCGTATGAAATTTTTGTATCGTGCATGTCGCCTGATTACTTCCCTTTGAAATGATCATTGCTATATGACCATATAGAAGATGCTAATGTGCAGCCAGTTTTTCTTTCATGTGGAAGCATGTGAATAGCTGTTTATAAATGGAATAGTAGCTTACTGCTTTTTTGTGTTCCTAGCATGATTAATATTGAGTAGAATGGCTTGATTTATGGTTGCAGCAAATGTATTTCACCGTGATTTGAAACCAAAAAACATTTTGGCAAATGCTGATTGCAAACTCAAGGTCTGTGATTTTGGTCTTGCAAGAGTAGCCTTTAATGATACCCCCACAGCAATATTTTGGACGGTCAGTTTCCCATTAATGAGTGAACTCATTTTTTCAATTAAAGTTTATGGAGCTTCTGTAGAGAACTTAGATGCTAAGCTTAATGCTTGTGCAGGACTATGTGGCTACAAGATGGTATAGAGCTCCCGAGTTGTGCGGATCCTTTTTCTCCAAGGTTCAATAATTACTCAGTTTTGTTATTAGCGTGCTGCATCTACCTGGAAAAAGGAAAAAAAAAAAATTGCTAATTGTATGGAGGAACCTACATTTTATTCTTTTATTCGATTGGCTATATTTTGTCCTACTGTATTGGAATTCCCTTTTTCTTCTTTTTTCCAAACAAAATCTAGTGGATCCTGTCTTTGCCTTAATTATGTGCTTCTACTTCATTATGTAGCTTATTTCTTGTACACTGGATGCAGTATACTCCAGCAATAGATATTTGGAGCATTGGATGCATCTTTGCGGAGATCTTAACGGGCAAACCTCTTTTTCCTGGAAAAAATGTGGTTCACCAGTTGGATTTGATGACGGACCTATTAGGCACACCTTCTGCTGATGCGATTGCACGGGTTTGTTTCTTTTCCTTAAATTTATCTTCATTTGAATAAAGT
Source organism: Stephania japonica (assembly GCA_039657345.1). Lineage (NCBI taxonomy): Eukaryota > Viridiplantae > Streptophyta > Magnoliopsida > Ranunculales > Menispermaceae > Stephania > Stephania japonica. The sequence goes on along the minus strand of CM077558.1, from coordinate 9,356,271 downwards.
GAATTCATTTGCCCTAGCAACAAAAACTATCATGCTTGATGAATACAATATATCTTTCATTCACAGGTACGTAATGAGAAAGCACGTAGGTATTTAAGCAGTATGCGTCGGAAAAAGCCTATACCTTTTTCCCAAAAGTTCCCAAATGCAGATCCACTCGCACTTCGTTTGTTAGAACGGATGCTAGCATTTGAACCCAAGGATCGACCTAATGCTGAAGAGGTGTAGTTGCCATTCCCATTTTCTCTCTTCGCTCTGAAAACTTATGCATTCCATCTAATAGGGCAAACTTTTGCCCCAAGGTTCAGGCTTTGGCTGATCCTTATTTTAGGGGCTTGGCCAAGGTAGAGAGGGAGCCTTCTGCTCAGCCAGTAACAAAGATGGAATTTGAATTTGAGCGGCGGAGGGTGACCAAAGAGGATGTTCGTGAACTCATTTATCAAGAGATTCTTGAATACCATCCTCAGATGTTGAAAGAGTTCTTAGAAGGGACTGACTCAATAGGCTTCATGTATCCAAGGTATTGACAGCCTCCATAAAAGTTGCTAGTTTGCTACCTGTTGAGATTTTTATATTATGATATATCTTTGTCAAAATACTTGTTTTATCTACAAATGGTTTATCGAAATAAATTGTGTCCACGCGTGGATATGAGCCTTACGAGCCTTACGATTATTCTGCTCCAATCTCCTCCAGTGCAGTGGACCAATTTAAGAAGCAGTTTGCTTACCTTGAGGAGCATTATGGGAACGGCGCAACAGTTGCTCCACCTGAGAGGCAACATGCATCATTACCTAGGTATATATTTTCTGTTATGTTTGTCAGTGTTCCATTTGTATGAAGTTCTCATGACGTAGAGATTTTACTGATGGTCATTTTATGCTTCCAGACCATGTGTTCTATATTCTGACAATGGAACACATAATTCAGCTGTGGTGGCTGAAGATTTCTCAAAATGTTGCATAAAGGGAGTTGAGAACCCACAAGAAGACAGGAGCTCTGGGATTTCCATGGCGAGGGTACCCATTCAGGTTCCACAAAGAGCCCAAGGTGAAGTTATTTTCTTTTTTTTATTTTTATTTTTTGGTAGTCTTATTATTGACTGCTTGCCTTCCCATTTAAAGTATCCTATTTTCTCTGGTTGGGTGGATTCGGTAGAAGCATTTGATCTGTATAGCTTACCCCAACTAATTAGTGATTAAGGCTTTGTCGTCCTTATCCTTTCCAAGGAGAAATTTATTGTGATTGCCTTTAGCCTTTTAGAATGCCTTCATACACAGGTAATGGCTGTGAACAATGGACCTCCCTTTTAACTTTTGAGAAAATGAACCATCTAGTTTGGATCTCTTGGGTGGATAGTTTGCCACTAATAGACAGGTCGGGTTTGCAAAACAAGACTTTGGTTTTGACATTTTATTTAGGAAAATGGTAATCTAACACACTTTGGGCACACACTTGGGGCGCACACTTTGTTTTTTAGCCATTTATGACTCTTTCTTGTCTCTCTAAGCGCGTGGCCCTACATCTAACAAAACATTATAAATGGGCTAAAAAATAAAGTGTGCACCCCAAGTGTATGCCCAAAGTGTGTTAGATTATTATTTTTTTCTTTTGTTTAATATTTGAAGATTCCTCATTTTTTTAGAGTTTGAAACATTATGTCATGAATTAGATTTTGTACGTACAACTTATTATAGCCAATTAAATATCACTTTAAACCATGAGCTTATTTGTCGGACACAATAGTGAAAGCTTGAGATCACTTGATTTGTGCCAAAAAAACAAAAAAAGATCAAACAAAAACAAGGATCACTTGATCTATATGTTTGTAATTCAAGTATTTAAATAGGAATCACATTGAGGCGGCTAGGGGTGTGATCAATCCTTGCATCTTTCCTGTGCATCACAAAAATTAGCATGATCCATCCTGCATCATTCGTAGTATGTAACGCACAAGACGCAAATATATAAAGAACCTTGTGTGCAAAAAAACTAAGTCCATGCATAAATTGGGCATGCTGGGGCTGGTGCTCCAAGTTGCACTCCTTGCATAAGAGCTCTGGCCAGACTCAAAATGTGCTAGTGCACTTAGCTTGGCTTACCTTATTTTGATCGGACTAGCTTGGCATAACTTATTCTGATTGGACGAGCTTGGCATACCTTATTCTGACTGTACCAACATTAGTACTACCATAGCTAGCAAAACGCCGTCTTACACTAATGCAATGGCATGCATACCTACAGGTGGTACTGCAAAGCCCGGAAAAGTTGTAGGTTCAGTATTGCGGTACAATAACTGTGGAACTGCTGCATCGGAAGGTTTCCAGCAACGAAGAATGATCTCAGACCCTGCTCTTCCAGCCCAATATATAACTCCGAGCGGTTCTTATCCAAGAAGAAACGCCAACTGTAAAAGTGAGAAAGTGGACAACGAAGGTATAGAAGGCACCAGTTGTCTGCAAACAAAGCCTCCATATATTGCGAGGAAGGTGGCAGCAGCTGCAGCTCAAGGCGGTGCTGGAGGACATTGGTACTGAACTCACATCTCTGCTCATGGACATTATTGTAGCACCGGCACCAGCATCAGCATCAACCAAAGAGTGCACAGCGTGGCATTGTGAACCACCATGGCCCTGCAAAATATAGAAGGGCCTGCTGCTCCATATTGACGAAAACTTGTACCACTGAATTATGTCCTGGAACTTGGTAGATTTGGGTGTAATGAATTTGTGATGGGTCTTCTCACCATGGCATTTTCATGGGGATAGGATTGAGGGGATGGGGGGAAGTCCGTTTGTTTCAAATCTTCTTTTTTTTTATCTTTTAAATTGTGTTATTTAAGTGGTCCATTGTGTATGGAACATATCCACAGATGATTATACAATGACAAATAAAAAGCCCTCTTTTCATGTGCTCTCCTGGTACAACCTGTGTTCTGCAAATTATGAGCATTTATGGACTATATAAAAGATAAACAACAACAAAATAAGGAAAACATTTTTACAATTTTTTTTTTTTTTTTCGTTGAGTACTTGAGCGGTAACTTACTTTTGATACATTAAAGGACACCAACTATGAGCTCCAATAAGAATTGGTGCGGAGCAGTGGTGTATAGTTATTGTTGCGTGCTTGGATGTTCAATAGGTCATGCAATTAAATTGACATCCAACTCTAAATATGTTTGTTTCTACCGGATCATGAAATTGAGGCGTCTACCCACAAAAAATTGAAATAAATAAAAGTTCATGTTCACAGTTGGCCCAAGTTGTAAACCTAGAAAAAAAAAAAAAAAACAAACAAACAAACAATTGTTCACGTTCAATTCTTTCAAAGCAATTAACTACAAGCACTAACATGACTAGAAAGGATAAGAAACCAAATGATCTATCCAATCTGCATGTTAGGCACAATCCTCAATGAATTATAAGATTATCTCCAATGCAAATGTTGATTGGAGGAGAATGTGTGCCGTTGGACACAATGTGCATTGAAAAAAGAAAAAACCTTCTCCATGAAAAAATTAGACAATGTCAACTAATCCACATTTACCATTGGAGATGTTCTAATCATTAGCCTGCAACCATTAACACAGCCAGCATCTTTAGAAGAGTTTGCAGATGCCAACCCCACATAGACATTAGTCTAAAAAAGATGCCTTTTGAGTAGGTTCACGAACAAATAATGCTTGATATTGATTGCTGATTATGTTTAACACGCAGATTGGATACAGCGTATGATGCTTGTAGTACAAAAATGAGTCTTAAAAAGGACACAATGAAACCTTACAAGACACCCCGAAGAACCAACCAATTTTACAGCACTATCCGAAATGTAGGAGACCGATACAGAAAAATATTCTAATCCTGTTACAATCGGAGCTGAATCAACTTGAAATTAGAACTGCCGTGGTGGCTATATCCGTTGTTTCACCCGCCTCCCATTGACATCACTCCCATCGAAGATTGCTTCGTTTATGTGCTTGGAGATGATGACAGAATGCTCTCCAACCCTCGCCACATATTCCAGTAGTTCAGTCAGAATAGATGGGCAACTTTTCTTCAAGTATTCGAAACCATCTGTTTGCATTACCGCTGAAACAAAAAATTCATGGAGTTCATGTTAGAGATCAAGTTAAAAAATTCACATATCCCACTAAGTCTCATTGGAGGTTTGGGACAAAATATACAAGTTGAATAAAGAACTACCAAGATAGACGGTCACAGGTACGTCTGGCCATTATCATAGAAGCAAACTAGATTTCTAAACTTAAACAAAGGAAAATGAGAAGCCCCAAGAAGTAATAAAAGTTAAAACTTCCTGCCCAACAATACAGAGAACAATTATACAAGAAGCTGACAACAATATCACTATGGCCCGGAAAAAGAAAAACAACAATCCTCCAAGAAATCACTTAGATTCAGATAATTTCTCAACACCTGAGAAATCACATAAGCAAAATAATCCAAACAATTAAACTTCCATCAATTCAGATCATCGAAATGAGTTTTTTTTTAATTCATCTGAAGTCTTTAAGTTTCTCGTTGTTGCTAGAACCAAAGTCCACGTTGAGAAAATCCAAAGCACAACTCTTGCTCAATAAAGATACAAGCAGAATCTCATCGTTCTTTCCCACTTCCTCAATTAAGCTCATTTTATTTCAAGTCCATTGAGAACTCTATTTGCGCAAGCCAAATCATATAACTCAAGTCTAAAACTTAATGGTTTATAAAAATATGGTATTTAGCCCAATACTTGATATTTTAACAATCATTGATGCTATATGAAGCAGAAGCAGGATACATTTTGACATGGTGCCCCAAACTAACTATAAAGTTTATTTACAAATTAGAAGACACTACAACAGTAATCAATTCAAGTAAGAACAGGAGCAGCACTATCTGCGATTCAGTATTAAAAAATAAAAAATAAAAAATAAAAATAAAAATGACTTAAGCTATTGGAACCTCAATCAACTACTAACCCATGAAAAATGCAAAATAGTGTTATGTTAGATTTTTTATTAGATTGTTACGGCCCTTCCACATCATCTTCATCTTTGTCTTCTTTTGATAGGGGGAGGGTTGAGTTGTAATTTTTGCCCTTTTAAGTTGGGCTTACCTAAAGATAGGAAGATGTGTCTTTTGGTAAGAAGTTTAAATACTAACACCTGAAGCAAATGGGCCATAAAATGCTTATGAAGTTATGATCTAACCTAAGATGTTAATAATATTTACCATCTAATTTAAACTCTAAATCATCATAGACAAAAATCAAATACAAGATAAAGATGAACTGCCAAAGGGCATCTCCAAGTTCTCCAACCCCCATCAACACTAGAATAATGTAACACCATCACTATTTTGGTGTAAATAGTAAAACTAACACTATCTTTTACCCTATCCTACTTTTTATCATTATTTTATTCAATTTAATCTTTTTTCTTAAAATTTAATCTTTAATATATTTTAGGGTATTTTCATACTCATAAAAAATACAAAAAGATAATTGAGTAATTAATAAGTATATTTAAACAACAATTAATTAATTAAAATTTTAAAATAAATACAAAGTAATTTAAAAAAAGATAAATATCAAATATTTGAAAAATAAGATAAAAATAAAGTTAATCATATAAAAGTAATGATAATTATAAAGATTACTTTAAATAATACAAAAAGAATAAAAAAAAGGATGAATAAAACATAGAGTTGGTGAACAATGGCACTGTTGACCCAACGCTATCCCACAGGATAGCGTTGGGGTTTTGGCGCTCACTTGAAACGCTAAAACACTTACACTGCTTCTTCTCCACCAGTGTTGTGATAACGTTGATTAAAGAAGCTCTTAAAGCATCTCAAACCCATTTACACTAAGAGCTTCTCCAACTAGCGTTGGTGGAGAAGCAATGAAAGTATTGTGGCGCTCCGTTAGCGCCATAACACCAACGCTAACCTTGTGGGATAGTGTTAGGTGACCTTTGCCACACCAATTTGGTGTAGTACTGTTCACCAACTCTATCCAACACCACCACCACCACCACCACCACCTCTATCCACTATTCATATTTTTGTATTCTTTTATTGTTATCTTTATAAATATTATTATCTTAATTTTATATGATTAACTTTATCTTTAGTTTATTTTTAATATATTTGATATTTATTTTATGTTTGAATTACTTTATACATATTTTAAGTTTTAATTAATTAATTAATTAACTAATTATTATTTAAATTATACTAATTAATTACTCAATTATTCTTTTGTATTTTTGTACATTTTTATTTGTAATTACCGTATTTTTTTCAAAAAAAATATTTTATCTTATTTTCAAAACATTAATTATATATTAAAATTTTAAATTGCAAATAATTAAAGATACCTATAAATACCTAAAACATACGACATTAAACACATAAATGATTAATGTTAAGAACCTTTTTAAATGGATATGAAAATACCCTAAAATATATATATAATTATCTAAATTATCTAGTAATGATTGAAATTTTATTTTAAAGAGAGTTCTTGTAAGAAATTGATTCAGTTAAAAATCTATATATAATTAGGAATTGTTATTTTTAGTATTTTTGTTATTTTATTAAAATGTCATTAAAGTCAAATAGGACTTCACATTCCGAATGTGTGTGCGTATATATACTGCTGCATTGGAACCAAACTAAATACCCATGTGATGGAAACATCATTTTAGGACGATTGGGTTTGGATCTAATGGTTAAAAACTAAATACACTTAAGCATTAATTGCTACATACATGGGTCATAAATATAATGCTTGACAACACACAAAAACATAGTTCCCATCATGTGAGTATACATATATAATTTCCTTTCTGATGGAGCATTACTCTGTTTTGCATGCACCATGAAGAGAGGGATAAAGAATATTTAGAATAAGAATTTAGAAGAAAAGTTGGAAATTCTACAATCTAGATAATGTCGGAAAGAAAAAAAAGTTTGAAGAGTTAGCTATCCATCAAATTTTCAATCTAGTTCTTCCACCCTCTTTTTTTCTTTTTTTGAATTCAAATGCAGTTTTTGATAACAAAGTCTACATATTTTTGCATGCCGCCCTAAAAAATGAAGAATAAGTACTAGAATTTGGAATGTGAGCCTAAACTAGAAATGTTAGGAGTTCGGATGTTCTACAAGAAGTTGGAAAGAAAAGGTTCTAAAATTTATGTTCTTATTCTCTGAAATCCTTTATTTGAAATTCCAATTTTTAACAACTTTGCAACCAACAACAATTTTAGATTTCTGTCTGTTTAAAAGTGCCATAAGTGATCTCACCAGCTCCATGATGAGATTTGTAGTTCACCACAAACTACGATGGTAACATAGAATTTTGCATTTACTTGATTTCTTTCAATCAAGGTTTCAAATCAGTTGCCTTTTCAAAATTCAAAGTTGCCTAAGGTTCCCTCAATAGCATGCATTGTCAAAATATATATTTAAAACGTGCAAAATATGGAAAACTATCACATTTATCACCTCCATGTAGCAAAAATATTTCCCGTATGTTGGAAGTAAAATAAGAATGAAGATGCCTGATCAAATTATGAAACGACGATGAAAAGACATACCTTTCAAGTTTTCAGGCATTGAGACAAATTTTAGACAAACAGCTTTCAACTGAAAGCAGTGATGCTGCTCTGCTAATGCCAAAGTAGTGGCCACAGTATTTATGGCAACACCCTCACAAAGCTTAGCCTCACAGAGCAATCTAAGCCTCTCAAGTCCATAGCGATCTGCCGCTGCCAGCAGATGTTGTGCCATCAGTGTGGACACCCATTTTGAATTTAAACCAGTTAATTCTTCCATGTCTGGTAGCTCATCCCAGTATATAAAATGAAGTAAAGCCTAGGATACCAGAAGAAAAAAGAAGCCAACAAAAATCAAATCAACAAAGAGAACTTCCAAACTTCTTGTAGTACCAATAACAAACACCAAAATAATAACAATAACACAATCTTGATCAATATTGATTAGGCAAACAGCTGCTTACCCATTATCATCAAATCATGATTCATGATTACTGACTCATCAAACTCTTTGAGGTGGTGTCTACAAAAGATGGGCAAAAAAAATTGCTACATTGCAAGGCCACATAACACACATGTAATGGATCTGTTGAAGGTTGAGAGACAAAACGACCCATTTTTCAAAGAAAGTATAACAAAAAAACAAAAATAAAAAACTCCAACAACTTAAATTCACTTCTCTAACCATGAACAAAGAGACGGTACATATAGAACAGTGACTAGGCACCTCATTATCAGTAAGAGGAAAAAAGGAGGGGGGCCAAAAACTCCAACAATAAATACAAATAAACAAAAATAACGGCCATCAACAGTTTAGAAATCAAAGGACAAGACAAACTTCTTTAAAACCGCAGTACATACACAACAGAGTAAAACATAGAGTCAAGCAGATAAGAAATTACAACTATACAAGTACTAAAGCAAACTGTAGCTAGATAAATAATTCATATTTCACCACCTTAAAAGCTGGAGCCCCCACATCTTCCACCTTTATGTTATCAGTATTTTTATCCTTCATCGGCCCAAAAAGCTGAGCTCTAAATACAGGTGACCGAGCTGCAAGAACCAATTTGTGCACAGAGAAGGTCTCCCCATCTACTTCAAAAGTAACATCGATTCCCTTGCCACTTTCTAGCAACCTCCCAAAATGAACACCAATGTTGGATGGCGGCACTGTTATGGAATATAACTTCGGTCCTTCAGTGCGAGATTTAACAACACCAATGCTGCAATGAACTGAAAGGCAATCATCTTTAAGGAAATCTGATGCCTCCAGAGCAGTTCTTTTAAAGAACCTTTTATATCCCCTGCATGGTTTAGAACTCAATCTGTTAAATGTCTGTCTACTCGGAGATAACATCTTAAAGCAAACTTGTCCGCAAACTAGTGTGCATATAGAGCATGAAGGAATAGATGAAAAGAAAATATCAAAATAAAAAGCATTAAACTAAAAGGGAAGGAAGCATGCACTAGAATCACTTTCCTATCAGAAAAATACACTGAGACACTTGAGGGTGCAAACAACGAAACAAAACAATCCAAAACAGAAGCACAACTAGCTCAACCAGTCTTCGCAAAGCAAATGACCATGTTTAGTTACTATGCTTGAACTCTGAGAAAAGATAGAAAACTATGTCTAACATAATCAACCTTAAACTCATTTAGATTAAGGAAATTTGGATTAACTCTAAAGCCTATTTCAATATTAATTAAAACAAGTCAAAAAAGTCAACTAGATACTAAAATAGAAGAGATGAACATTAATTGCTGATCGTAATTATAAATTTCAAATAATTAGGATTCATAAAAAATATAACCACATGGAACCACAAGTTTTACTATAGAATATTCAACCGCTAATAATGTTAATCAGGATAAACAAATAATGTACTCCTGCAGTTGTTACGGGTAGAAGCTTTTGGACACACGAATGCTACACTAATGAATCAACCACAATTTGTAACATATTTGAGGTCTGAAAATTTCATAAACTTCTCTACCACTCAACAGTTTCTTACACCTTAAGCTAAAACGGGAAAGAAGAAAAAAAGAAGTGAGAGTTCAAAGAAGGAAATTGTTAAACAAAATGCAAGAGTTTAAATTTACATTAGTATATATTGTTCAGCCTTCTGAAAGTTGTCTGAAAGTAGCAAGAGAACCGATGTTAAATCTTGAAGTAGATGGGGAGATCTTTTCTGCATGCAAATTGGTTCTTGTAGCTTAGAACTCAACTGTTTGGTCCGATGAAGGATAAAAATACCAAGAATATGAATGTGGAAGACATGGAAGCTCATCTTTTAAGGTGGTAAAATATTTACCTACCAACAGCTTGGATAATTGCTTGAATATACTTACCCACTTGAGCTGAGCATTACTCTGTTTTGCATGCACCATGAATTATTCAAGTTTGTCATATTCCTTGTATTCTAAACTGCTGATGAGCATAGTTTTGTTTTGCTTTCATTATGGGTGTTTTTAGGCACCCAGGTTTTTTACCTAACTGACAAAGAAATGTCCAGCTTTAGTTATTGTTCTTGTGTTCTTTTGTAGTGTCTCTTTGTTTAGAGTAGACACTCCAAATATAATCTCACAAGCGTTCCATTAAACGCGCCTGCAAAAGCACACTCACATTGGCATGCCCATGCGCATAATTGTTGCAGCTGCACAAGAAAGGAGACTATTTGAAGCAGCACATTATAGAAAGGATTCTCTAGGGTATTTTATGTATGATTGACTGAGACAGCTGATCATGCATTTATGCATTATCCATTTGTTTTTAGAATAGGTGCTCTTTGATTCAAGAGTTGAAAATGCAGTGGGTTAAGCTGACAAACGGTAAGAAGTATTTCTCACAAAACCAAGGAAAAAAATGTTTTATAGAGTGTAGAAATTGAGACCATCATGTGGAACACAAGAAGGGAACCCAATGCTAGGAGCCGAGGACTTCTAGGGTTAACTTTCTACTAAATGACAAAAAAATAACCCATTATCTCAGTGGTCATGGATTTTTCCTATCTCATCAAATTCACCTGACAAAATGTGTCAACACTTCAATTTTATAATTTTGTTCTTATTCTATCTTGATTACTTATGATGCCCTTGTTCGACAAATGTTCTATTCATGTATAAAACAATCACATTGTAGCAGGAATAGTTTGGTGGTTTTAAAAGAACAATTTTCTATTCACAACTTAAAGAGTAAAATGGTATTTATGGAATGTGATTTGGGGGAACTTAGTCTCAATGACAATGCAATGGGTGAGGGGAAGAGGTTAGTGAACCCCAAAGGGATTTGGTGCCACTAAAAGTACACTTGTTCTTTCTTATTGACCAGGTGTCCTTGTAAGTTAACTATGTTTCCGTTCATCAATGATGGAAGGTTTCCTACCAAACAGAAAAAAAAAAAAAAAAATTAGTTCAGGTAGTTTAATACTCATAGATAAATGTGTTCTTTTTACTTCTTGCCTCTTAATTTATACTTGTACATTAAACTTTCCCTACAAGTCTGCAACACAAAATCCAAGCTCAAAATCAGTATTTTATTAGAATTTTCCAACTTTGGATAATGAAATTCGCAAAAAGATGAACTAAGGTCCTGTTTGATTACAAAGTAGGTGTTCCATAGGAAAAAAACATTTTTTAAAGAAAATTTCCCCCGATAAATGTTCCAAAGAAAATTTTCCTACATGTGTTTGATAGTCCTGAGAGTACATATTACATGTTAAAGTAGGATATAAAACAAAAAATAGAATAATGCATGATACTTTATATAGTAAGTCAAGTCAGTTAAGAAAAAACCAATGTAGGTAAATGAAATAGTAGATAGAATGATAAATAATCTCATAGTCCCCTATACCTCTAACTCTTTGTTCTTCATCCATACCATCTATATATGCTTCCACTTTAACATACATAATTGATTTTTAACTCAAACTCAATATTTGAATAGTAATTGTCAAACCATTAAAGCAAAGACGCCATCCTTTATTTTATTTGCATGATGTACCAAGGTTAAATGAGTCCCTTGAATTATCAATTTTAAAAGACAGAACAACAAGGCGAACCCTATTTGCAAAATTCACACTATCAACCATAATAATACATAAAACCATCCAACACCAATCTACATATAAGGAATTTAGCAGATAAACCATTTAATCTGACATCTAAATTGGGTTTCAACTAGCAATCATGACACCATCAGATGGTACATATATATGATCAGCACAAATTCAAAGTGAGAAGGGGAGGCAAAAGGCGCATAGCCATTGATTGATCTGTGAATTTAAGCCTCCCCAAGAACATTCATATATGCAAATCAAGAAATTCAAGAAACCAATAAAGAAACCAAAACCAAGAAACCCCAACTCACCACATGCTCCCACGATACTTAAGCGTATACGGACCACTCTCCAGCGTCCGACCAAAATGGCTGTGCACCTTGTGGCGCTCCTTGCCACTCTGGTCCAACAACGTCAGCTCGAAGAGCGCCCTCACATCTGTTCCTTCGCTCGCCAACGCTATAAACAGCGACACATACGTCGCGTTATCCTCAGCGCTCTTCCCATCCGGGTAGAAGTAGATTGCCCACTCGTACCCTCCCACCATGAACGTGTCGGAAGCAATGCATTTCCCGGTCCCAATCCCCTTCGACAGCGAATACCCAGTTATCTTGAACTGGTGAGACCCATTAACAGAGTCTGTCAGCGACGTCGATGTGGTCACCGATGACGACGAGGGTTTGGGATCTCTCCATGTCGCTTCGCAAACCCTGCCCATGCCCATCAAAAACTTCCCTGATAGGCACCGATTCCTCGCGATTCTTGGGCTTTCTCCGATCCCGATCTAGGGTTTTGGGAATTCTTGGGAATTCAGGTCTAGGGTTTCGGATTTGTGCAAACCTAGGGTTTGCGAGACCGAATTTCAGCGAATCGGGACCCTCTTTGGGCGAATTTTTAGGCTCGTCGCAGAGATTCTTGACGAAGAACGATGAATTGTGATTTGGGAGAGCGAATTTGGGGAATTAGAGTTTCGATTGCGCGATTGTGTGCGCAATTCAATGAGGATTTTTTTTTTCAGAGAGAGAGAGAGAGAGAGAGTCAAAAATGTAATAAAAGATGAGTTTGTTCATTATATAGGGAAAAATACTAAACTGACGTACAATACACACAATTCACTAACAACGGTGTTGTTCATATCTCGGGTTTTGTCCAAATCGTGATCGATTGCGTTCCAACGGATCACGTAGGTGGTTTGCGTTTTGCAGTGTGTTAGTGTTGTGATTAGAGATTGTTTTACGCAATAACGGTTGTCTGCACGAGCCGATTCGGGAACGCAAGCTGCCGTATCGTATTTGAATGACAGATTTTGTTTGGAACCGTTGGATATGGGAAAGTTCGTATCTTTATGTTTATCGGTTGGTCGTAGATAATTTGGTGATTTCGTTTGTTACTTGATAACGAAGAAAACGCCAGATAGAGAAGATGAAGAAAATGAGTAATCAGGATCAGATTTAGGTAGGCATGTTGAGATACGCAAACCGAGATCTCAATGTACAGTTATGAAAAAAAGAGGCGGTCTCATTAATGGGTGTGTAAAATATGAGTCACTGTTGTAAGGTTACGTACATGCGAAGACAAATCAAGGCGAGCCGCTCAATTATGAAGCATCTATTCAACGTGGAAAACACTACAAAAAATAATAAAAAAACACTACCTATCTTGTTAAAAAAAAAAAAAAAACTACCTCTATAAAAAACTACATATAATCGAATTATTTAGTTTTTTTTTTGACAAATAGCCTAATCTATCGTAAATTTGCAGATCAATTCAGAACAAAATATTATCTCAAAACTTTAATTTTTTATTTTATTTTTTAAGATTTTATATCCAAATTTTTTAAAAGGTCAAAGAAATTAAGTTTATCTCAAATAAAGAGGATATCAATAAGAGATCTATTTTTACCCAAACAAGAAGAGCGTAGAGAATAACAACATATGTGTCAATTTATAGCGTTGGCGAGCGAAGAATCAAATATGAGGGCGTTTTATTTGAGTTAACGCTATTGAACCAAAGTGAAAAGGAGAAACGCCTTAAGATATATAGTCATTTTGAGAGGACGGTGGAGAGCTCAAACCTTTGTTACATAGACAAAAATAATGTATGAATAAATTTTCTTCTACTGCTTTCGGTGACATCATTGGTGAGTATTCGTTCATATATATATATATATACATGAACGTACACGATAAATACTAATTATGATTGTTAAAAATTTACAAAAAAAAAATTGGATAAGAACAAATTTACAAATTTTATCAACACAAGAAATAAAGTAAAAATAACGTGATAAAGGATAACAAACCTAGTGAAATCCAAGATTGGCTAACCAGATTACCAAAAACAATGATTGGATCACCCCATCAACGCCACATGTGCATCTGTTCATATTGGTTTACTATATCCGGAGCATATAGTGTGTGTTTGCGCTTTTTTTTTTTAGAAAGAGAGGAGCATAAAGTTATTATTATATATTACGTTTTAAGTCTAAGAAAGTGTTATTACTGTTTTTTTATCATAAAAAAGTATAATCATTGTTAGTTTTTGTATAAATTAAAAAAAGGACTAATTAAGCCTAAAAAATAAAATAAAAGAGACTATAGAACCCACGTACAGCTATACCAAATCACAAACTCTCACTTATATTAGAGTATATTGATATGCACGAATCTTCGTGCAAATAAAAAAAAATAATAAAACACTACATATCTTGTGAAAATAAAAAACTACCTCTGAAAAAACAAAACAGTACACATAATTGAATTTTTTTTTTTGACAAAATAACGTAATTTATCACTAACTTTACTTAAAATTACAATCTATACCGAACAAAAGATTGTCTCAAATATATCTTAAGCTTTATTTTTTAGTCTTAATTTTTTAAAAATCTCATGTAAAATTTTGTTAAAAGGTCAAATAGACTATTTTATCTCATACAAGGAGGGTACCAGTGGACAATCTACTTCTACTCAAACAAAAAGAGTTTTTTTAATATATAGCATTGGCGATCAAATGGATGTGAGGACGCTTGGTTTGAGCTCACGATATTGGAGAGCTTAAACCCTTAACTTGTTGCATAGACAAAAATAATATAGAAGAATAAATTTTCTTCTACCATTTTCATCGACATTATTGGTGAGTATTCGCTCATATATATATATACTAGTTTCATAACGTGCTACGCACGATTAAACCCACTCGCTTCGCTCGCGAGAATTTAATTAAAGAAGGAAATAATTTAAATTACATACAAAACTATAGGGTTCGTTGGATATACACAAGGAAATGCGCACATGTACTTCAATGCAAGATCCAATGGCTTTTAGTAGCTATATTTTTCCCATGTGCATGTATCTATGAAAACTATGATTCTACGTATTAGTTCATTTTTGCGAAATGATGTGGCTTTGTCATTAAATGTTGTGGCATTTGTAAGATTTTGAAGAATAATTGAATAAGGATACATCATTTTTGTTTAGTGTTGGAATTTGAACTCATGACCGTACTCCTATTATGGTGAATGACAATAATTTATGTATTTAAAAAAAAAAAGAAGATTCAGATTTTTTAGTTGCAGGTTGACAAGTTATGCTATACTGTTGATCTTTGTATGTTTGTATACATGAAATGAAGTTATAATGTGTGGATTTATTTTTAAATTATCATAGAAATTGAAAAGTGATAGAAATTATGAAATTCATGAATTAATAATGATATATACATCTCAAGAACAGATTAAAAGAACCTCATGGAAAACCCGAGAATGAGAGGTTTCTATTCGAAGAGTTCATTGACACATAAGAATTGAACAAGCACTGAGATATTTGGGATCTTCAATCTGATTTGCGCTTATCATCTTCACCATGGAATCTATAAAAATCCTTTCTTGGATCATAGGAGTACTTGTCCATTGCCACCATGACAATGCACTTTGTGTCGTCATGCTGTGTCGTCGCCATACGTTTTAATTTCTCTCGCTCCCACCTTCATTTCTTGATCGAACAAACCTCTCTCTCGATCATCTGTTCAAGTCTCTCTTACACCATGGCGTGTGCCAAGCTCTGAAGTCGTCGCAACCGATCGAACTTGAGCGCCCTCAACGCCTTCGAAAAGAGACACTAAGCCTACTACAACCGCATCGAAAGGCACTTTGCACCTCTTTAATTGTGTTTTCTCGCTTCTTCATCTCCCTTGAACCTCTCATTGATGAGGAGGAGAGAAGAAAATGTTTGCCATTGAATAACAACATAAACATTTTGAACCATAATGATGCCACATGAAATACCTTCCACTTCGGAGCCAAGCCGCTTTTCCGATGGTGAAGCCTTCTCTAATTCAAATGGGAGTAAAACCCGCATAGATAAATGTTGGATGAGCATTTGACAATGTTAAAAGAACTCGAAGTAGTATAAATATCTACAAAACCAAGTCAAGGTCAACCTTTCAAATTCAAAGGTTTTATTATGAAGCCCGAATGACAAATGGAAGCATCAAAACGGCCTCCACAAAAAATGCAATACGCCACCAAGATTGACACCACCAATCAATTAAGAAAAGTGAACAAAAATTTAAAGTGGAACGAAAATAAAAAACATAAATGGAAACACGGGTAAAGAACAATGACTTCAAGCAAGAAAAATGTCTAGCCCGACTACTAATAATGGTGAAAATTGTAGCGTCTACATGTTCAAAGCATAAAATCAATACTTTACTAATTACTACTAATCTCCAATCCACATCAATTAACGGATGTCATATTGATATGATGGTGTCCTTGATAGATTGATAGTGTTAAGAAAACATTTAACTACATTTTAACCCTTCCAGGCATAGATGGTGCAACGCTGGAAGACACATTCACATTACAATTTAGCATCGACTAATTGCAAAATGAGCAGGCTTTTACATACATGAGAACTAAGAGCATCTCCAATGCAACCATGAATTTGTGTGAAAATGGATGCCACCAAGAATGGAAAGACATTGAACCCAAAAAGAAGGCTCTCCAATGCAAATGTGGGTTGTGAAAGTGTAGCTAGTGTGGCAAAAAGCTGAAAATGTGAAGATAAAATAAAACAATATAGTTGGATAGATTCTTTATAAGAAGAATAGAAATGATTACAAGTCCTAGTACATATACAAACATATACACATAACACATGCTTGAGAAAGAAAATAGACATACTGATTTATTTTGAAGATGCTCAGCTACGATTCTTAAAGTTTCAACTGGAATTGCTTTCAATTAAAACATGCTACATTGCAGACAACACTAACCCCTTGGTTTTGAATTTGAATGCATTGTCCATAAGACCACCATAGCAATTCCTTCTGCTTCATTTTCTGCAAGGAACTATGCAGTTGTCTCAATATTGCAAAGATCATCAGATATATGTGTTCATAAAAGGACGAATACGAAAAGAATAAGAAAAAGATAGGTGAATAATAACATACCCATCTTTGGCTTCACAAGTCTAGAGTGGATTTTAAACATTTTTATAGGATGGGCTTCCCCAATGAGGTGAAAGAAACACCACATTAGCCTAAGAAAACATATAATATAGTCAAGGCAATGCTACACTGAAAGCCAAAAACACAAAACAAATATATCAAGTACCAAACAACAAAGTATGTCATATTTAAGAGAATAAGGAACAGTGAGACTATGATTAATGAATTCAAATAACAGTACAATGCCAGGAAAAACTCTAGAACCCAAATTTCAACAATGATGCATTTGTCTTGTAAAAACAGTCTGTCTAAATATAATTTAAGACATCCCTAAAACCCTAATTTACATTCACATGATTCATAGCAGGGATTTGAAATGATGAAATACAAATCTAACCCACAAGAAATTAAAGCTCAAATTCATTAAAAAGGAAGTATATCCTTTAATGTGATTTAATAGTAGACGAAGGTAGTATCTCACACTTCTAGTGGACTTATCGCAACAATTCTACCGATAACCCGACGTTTTATCCTTCTTGACCATTTTCGTGTCTATTGATTCCAAACAAAATGCTTAGGAAATTCTCGATATAATATGGTGCGAGCTAATTTGTCATTCTTGTTCATGTTAAAGAATTCAGTTAACATAGAACGAGATGACAATCCATTATCAACTACATTTTGTAAAGTGTCGTTCTTATTAAACTTGACTAATTGCTTTCCTTCCAAATGAAGTTGTAGTGTCATGACTGGTGGATGAATTTCATTTAGATGAAAGCCATAGATGCGCCACATTGACTCTGGAGCTGCTACCCAACGTGCTGATTGGAAGTTCTCAATCTCATCAATCCTAGCATTTTCATTGTTGTCATTGCATTGAAATGCTACATTGTCATGTCCTTTGTATATGTATTTATATAAATATTTAATTGTGACGGCCCCAAATTCCCAATGCATTTGGGTACGCCCGGCCTAGACCCGTGCAAGCCTCGAGTCAATTCTCGACAACCCTGACGAGCCTAGTCAGCCTCAAAACATCAAAAATTCAAGATTTATGAAAGAGTTATTGCAATTATAACACAAATGGAAGCAAAAGTCAAATTCAAATCAAATATTGGGAAATAACTCTATCAAATGGAAGTAAAGGAATTCTATAAGTGTGGAAACCCCGGGCATTCATGTACAATTAGAAATGCAAAGGTACATGATACCAATCTCATCAAAATTTGCCAAGTTTAATAATCCCAAAGCATGTATATATAAAACGGTGTACATAAAAGCAAAACATAATAAAAACCTATAAAATAGTCTTCAACTCCAGTAGCTAATCCTCACAACAGATTTCCTAGGTAGGGTCCCTTGCCCTTCTTTGCTCTCTCCTCTATCTGCGCACCCACCATCACAAACTAGACGGTGAGCAAGCAACCGAATAAAATCGAATGTAATGCCAATGAGAAAACAACAAGAATTCATGATAATTCAAATAAAGTAGTCTAAATATCATGCGGAAATAAAAAGACAGAAATTAAATAGACAAGATGCATGATAAACAGACTAATGGATATCAATCGAGAGTTAAGTGTGTTCCAAAGAATCAAAAGAGGCTCATAAGTGGTCTAGTCCATAGCATAACTGGCGAAGACCTCGCGAGGTCTTCCCGGCATCGACACAAGCGAAGGCACAACTATGACTGGAAAGGGACTCGAACCCATCCACCCAGTACTCGGTGTCACACGATCACTAAGGGTGGTCACACACTCGTGGCCGCGAGTGCCCGCGTTTTATCCCTCTAGTGCAGGTCCTAGTACTTTCGAGACAAAACACTTACGCTGCAGCAGGAATCACACATACAAGAAGTATGGAATTGAAGGCCAACAAGTAAATAATAACAAATACAATGGCATGAAAATGAATCACATGGCATTTTCTAACTGGCTTACAAACGTACAAATGCTTGTTTAAGGCAAGTGTACTTACCTGAACTATCGTGACCCGTATGACAACTCCGAGATCCTAACGCGACTTCCCGATTTCCTATACCGCACTCCAATTATCTAGTCCAGCTTGAATAAATGTCAAACAAATCAAAATTACCACCCGAATTATACCTAAGATCATTTGTCATTAAATTAGCTTCAATTTGATACATTATATAAATTTTTACGTTTTTCTAGGCTAAAACCCCGACTATATCCCGCCAACATTTCCGAGAGAATCCCAAAACTCATTTATGAACCCATTTCCTAATTTATCATATTTTTCTGAATTTTTCAATATATATATATATTTGCTATTTTTCTTCTATACATATACATATTTATACATATATATATATACATACATATATATATATATATATTATATTTATATATATAATATGCACGTGTGCATCTTCTTCAAGTTTTTTTTTTTTTTTTTTTTTTTTTTTTTTTTTTTCAACAGAGGCGCACACGGCGCCTCTGTTTTTCTCATTTCATTTTTTTTTTTTTTTTTTTTTTTTTTTCCATATGAATCGATCAAGAGAGGGAGATACACACACACTTACCTCGGTGACGTAGGCGGTGGTGGTGACTGTTCCAGGCCGGGAGAGGAGACCACCGAGAGCGTGAGAGGGCGTGAGGCCGAGAGGAGGGAATGACCGAGAGCGTGAGAGACGACGAGCGTGGGGAGGGAGATCGAGAGAGAACAACGAGAGTGAAATGGAGAGGGAGAGAGAGAGACCGTGAGTGGTGTGGTGAAGGGGTCGAGATGGAAGAGAAGGAGGGGGCGGCGGTTTTCCAACGAAGGAGAAGATGAATAGTGGGGTTTTGTTATGAAACGGTTTGTATATATTTATAACATCAAATGACCTTTTTGCCCTTCTCCCTTCACTTCATACATTTAAACACATCTACCCTTATGGGTCTTTTACCACATCATCTCATCTTAGCACACACACACATCTCTAGGCCAATCTCATGGCTCCTTACCATTAGGTTTGTGTCACTTTTACAATACTAATCACATAGTCCGCATGTTACATATTTAACTAACTCCCACGTTCAAACGACGTTCCTCGGTCCGTATTTCCCACAATTGGCTCGTCGTGTCCATTTTCTCGCCACACCCCATTAACTAATTTATTAAATTAATTAAAATTCATTTATTTATATGTTTTACTCCCCCGTTTGACTAGTCGAAACCTCACTCAATTAAATATCGCCGGACCGTGCGAGACTCGTAAAATACTAAAATACTAATACATACAATCAAAGAATCATAAAATCACTTCGGTGTCGACTCCCGAAGTTCGAAATACTGTCCAGTATTCACGTAGCCGGGTCACAATTTTGACAAGTGAAATCACAAGTCAATTAAAAAATTTTGGGGTTGTTACAGTCTCCCCCACTTATTAGAATTTCGTCCCCGAAATTAACCTAATAAGTAAATTAAATTAACGACTCTTTGTAACTCTTAACGAGACCGATAAAAACTCAGAGTGAGTCATTTCTTGACTCCGAACCGTTCGTGACCCTTCAGTAGAGAGATCTTTAGGTATTCATAATCTCCCCGAATCATACTGAAGCTCATCGTGATACTCAACAAGTATTTCCTATGCCACTCCCGGCAATCTTAAGTCTCAAATAAAATTTCTCACAACTACCCGTACGCTATCATGACCACGAGGAGATCGGGGCAACCACTAACGAAATCCATATCAATATGTACCCAATTCCATCGAGAAATGGGTAAAGGCCGTAGTAATCCTCCAGTCGTCGATACCCACCTCTAAGCGGCACGGCATATCTCACGTTTGAATAACTCAACAACTCGAAAATCATCCCCGGCCACCAAAAGAATGTCGCATACCGGCGCACATCTTAGGTCAACCCGACACACAAAGCAGGATCAAAACGGTGAATTCTCCCAAGTACTCTGGTCACACACATCGACCACCAATGGAAACCCCAGTGCGCCGCGATACCTCAAGCATGAGTCCGTCGACCGACTCTTGTCTAGGCAATCGGAACTATCCACCATCTCACCGCACCACCATTGGTATGACGCATCGTCTTGCTGTTCTCGCGCACAATGCCAAATGAGATGGTCTCAATATCGTTTCACCACGTATCTAGGTCCTGGTAATCATCGGCACGTCCGCTGAACTCATCAACTTGACCGCTTCACGTAAACCACGCTCATAGGTTCTTTGACACACGACTACCTCCTCCGCGTTCAATCCTTTGAAGTGCAATGCATCAACAACAATGTTGATCTTCTCGTATCCACCAAACAACGCACGTAATGTTTATACCTAATTCGCACCAACCAAGGCTTCGAACTCTAACAACTATAGTACTCGCATCTTTACTGGCAACTCGTAGCCTCCTAACACTATCGAAATGTCAAGACTATGCACATTCAAGTATGTCGCATCCTGACAGCTGTGACTAGGACTTAGGCCTGCTACATCTATTGAGTTTTTTTCAATCCTAACAGGTCTACCAAACGCACAACAATCAAGGGATCAACATAACTTGAATCGGATACGATATGCATGCAAATACCGCAAATGAAAAGCATACCCTCATTAATGTGTCTGGATGCCTCCTGATGCAGCTCAACAAAACTGAACACGCTCTCTCTATCTTGGTGATCTTTGCGACGATGCTTTTACTTGGTGAGAGCACTCCCTCGAAGGTGGCCAGACCGACTCCGTCCGCATCTCGTAACACGTACGGTTATCCTGCGACCTCTCGAGTCCGACTCGGCCTCGTCCTGTGTAGAACCATGAGTTTGGGTCCACTAGACCTCTGCGTGCTCCTCTCGCCTAACTCCTCGATCGCATCCCCGTTCTCAAAATCCTCTCTGCGATCTTGCTGGTCAAGTCGATTAGATCTGCGGTGAATGATCGGCAAAGCTTGCACGGGTGGAACGGCTTGTACCAAACGTGTGGTTTCTTGTGCAACGAGATCCTACACTCTCGTGCCCGATGCTCACGATTCTCCCATCTCGCTCCTTTTCTCTTCCTGTCCTGCTGATAGTGACTATCTGATCGGGTCTCCGCTCTGTTCGCCCTAACCTCATCCGGATGCGTGAGTAAGTAACTCTCCCTCGCTAAACTACGTTCGTACGCAATCTGCAAAGTCTCCGGCTGTGTAGTGACTACAGAACCTCCAATCGTAGGTAGCAAACCCTCAGTGAAGTAATAGACTCGATCAGTCTCGGTATCTGCAGATCCTCCAAGGATAAGGTAATAGTGCAATAAACCTACCCATGTAATCCATCACGACTCATCGGTGCTCGCCTCGTGCCATAAACTCATTCCTCTTCGCACAAAGAACGATCGGTGGAAAATACTTCGGTTGAATTGAGTCTTGAAGTCGATCCAATCTCTCGGGGTGCCTCGGGTAGTAATGATAGTCGTCCACCAATCATCCGCTTCCCCTGGAGCATAGATGAGGAAATCGTCGCTCTCATGTGATCCTCGGTCGCGATGATAGTATGAATCTTCTCGTGATTATTCGGGAAAAGCTCTGCGCCGTTACGTCTCGTACCACCAAAGAACTTGATCGGATCGTGTCGCTTGAATTCTCTCCATTTGCCTCGCCGCCTCGGCGGTGGCCTTAGTGCTCTTCTCCTCACGGAGTAGTGACCGGAGTAGTAATCGGAGTAGTCTCTGCAGAACAACAATCGGCATAGTCGGCGTCTCCGTCGTTTGTACTATGTCCGTCTGTAATGGAGGTGTCTCCGCCTCGATCGGCGTACTGTCGCATCAACTATTCCTTCGGGAGCTATGCTAACGGAATCGGGCGGTGGAATTCGTAGCTCTTGGAGTCTCCATTCCCCGAGTAACCGGAACGGGTGGAATAGGAGTGGTCGGGGTTGATGGTGTCGCGATAGTCGGTGCGGGTGTCGTCAACGACCGCACTAGATCTTCAAATCTCTCGTGCCCAGCGCGAAACTCCTCCAAAGTGACAAATCGAGAATCGGTCGTCCCGTTGTCGTCGCTCGGACCGCTTGATCCGCCATTATTGTTTGAACCAATAAAGCGATACTTCGGATCAATACATAGCTACCGCATACCATATAGTACACTCAACAATCATAATATGTACAAATTTAAATTCGACTCATCCCGAACTCCCCATTTAAGTTTTTAAAAAGGCTTGTAGGGTTTCCACTCTAAGTTCAACCATTCCTAACTTCCATTGTCTTAATGGTTTGTGTTTTAACTTGAGAGTCGGTCGTTATAACCTTAAGCTCGATACCAATCTGTGATGTTGGTATCGGGTTAAAGAATAACCTACACCTCATCCCTAGGCTCCTCAAACCTAGGCTCGATACCAATCATGACGGCCCCAAATTCCCAATGCATTTGGGTACGCCGCGCCTAGACCCGTGCAAGCCTCGAGTCAATTCTCGACAACCTGACGAGCCTAGTCACCTCAAAACATCAAAAATTCAAGATTTATGAAAGAGTTATTGCAATTATAACACAATGAAGCAAAAGTCAAATTCAAATCAAATATTGGGAAATAACTCTATCAAATGGAAGTAAAGGAATTCTATAAGTGTGGAAACCCCGGGCATTCATGTACAATTAGAAATGCAAAGGTACATGATACCAATCTCATCAAAATTTGCCAAGTTTAATAATCCCAAAGCATGTATATATAAAACGGTGTACATAAAAGCAAAACATAATAAAAACCTATAAAATAGTCTTCAACTCCAGCCGCTAATCCTCACAACAGATTTCCTAGGTAGGGTCCCTTGCCCTTCTTTTGCTCTACCTATCTGCACCCACCGTCACAAACTAGACGGTGAGCAATCGAATAAAATCGAATGTAATGCCAATGAAAAACAACGATAATTCATGATAATTCAAATAAAGTAGTCTAAATATCATGCGGAAATAAAAAGACAGGAAATTAAATAGACAAGATGCATGATAAACAGACTAATGGATATCAATCGAGAGTTAAGTGTGTTCCAAAGAATCAAAAGAGGCTCATAAGTGGTCTAGTCCATAGCATAACGGCGAAGACCTCGCGAGGTCTTCCCGGGCATCGACACAAGCGAAGGCACAGCTATGACTGGAAAGGGACTCGAACCCATCCACCCAGTACTCGGTGTCACACGATCACTAAGGGTGGTCACACACTCGTGGCCGCGAGTGCCGCGTTTATCCCTCTAGTGCGGGTCCTAGTACTTTCGAGACAAAACACTTACGCAGAATCACACATACAAGAAGTATGGAATTGAAGGCCAACAAGTAAATAATAACAAATACAATGGCATGAAAATGAATCACATGGCATTTTCTAACCGGCTTACAAACGTACAAATGCTTGTTTAAGGCAAGTGTACTTACCCGAACTATCGTGACCGTATGACAACTCCGAGATCCTAACGCGACTTCCCGATTTCCTATACCGCACTCCAATTATCTAGTCCAGCTTGAATAAATGTCAAACAAATCAAAATTACCACCCGAATTATACCTAAGATCATTTGTCATTAAATTAGCTTCAATTTGATACATTATATAAATTTTTACGTTTTTCTAGGCTAAAACCCCGACTATATCCCGCCAACATTTCCGAGAGAATCCCAAAACTCATTTATGAACCCATTTCCTAATTTATCATATTTTTCTGAATTTTTCAATATATATATATATTTGCTATTTTTCTTCTATACATATACATATTTATACATATATATATAACATACATATATATATATATATATTTATATATATAATATAATATGCACGTGTGCATCTTCTTCAAGTTTTTTTTTTTTTTTTTTTTTTTTTTTTTTTTTTTTTTTTCAACGAGGCGCACGGCGCTCTGTTTTTTTTTCTCATTTTTTTTTTTTTTTTTTTTTTTTTTTCCATATGAATCGATCAAGAGAGGGAGATACACACACACTTACCTCGGTGACGTAGGCGGTGGTGGTGGCTGTTCCAGCCGGGAGAGGAGACCACCGAGAGCGTGAGAGGGCGTGAGGCGAGAGGGAGGAATGACCGAGAGCGTGAGAGACGACGAGCGTGGGGAGGGAGATCGAGAGAGAAACGGCGAGAGTGAAATGGAGAGGGAGAGAGAGAGACAGTGAGTGGTGTGGTGAAGGGGTCGAGATGGAAGAGAAGGAGGGGGCGGCGGTTTTCCAACGAAGGAGAAGATGAATAGTGGGGTTTTGTTATGAAACGGTTTGTATATATTTATAACATCAAATGACCTTTTTGCCCTTCTCCTTCACTTCATACATTTAAACACATCTACCCTTATGGGTCTTTTACCACATCATCTCATCTTAGCACACACACACATCTCTAGGCCAATCTCATGGCTCCTTACCATTAGGTTTGTGTCACTTTTACAATACTAATCACATAGTCCGCATGTTACATATTTAACTAACTCCCACGTTCAAACGACGTTCCTCGGTCCGTATTTCCCCGTCAATTGGCTCGTCGTGTCCATTTTCTCGCCACACCCCATTAACTAATTTATTAAATTAATTAAAATTCATTTATTTATATGTTTTACTCCCCCGTTTGACTAGTCGAAACCTCACTCAATTAAATATCGCCGCCCGACCGTGCGAGACTCGTAAAATACTAAAATACTAATACATACAATCAAAGAATCATAAAATCACTTCGGTGTCGACTCCCGAAGTTCGAAATACTGTCCGGTATTCACGTAGCCGGGTCACAATTTTGACAAGTGAAATCACAAGTCAATTAAAAATTTTGGGGTTGTTACAGTTCTCCCCCACTTATTAGAATTTCGTCCCCGAAATTAACCTAATAAGAAAATTAAATTAACGACTCTTTGTAATTCTTAAGAGACCGATAAAAACTCAGAGTGAGTCATTTCTTGACTCCGAACCGTTCGTGACCCTTCGAGAGAGATCTTTAGGTATTCATAATCTCCCCGAATCATACTGAAGCTCATCGTGATACTCAACAAGTATTTCCTATGCCACTCCCGGGCAATCTTAAGTCTCAAATAAAATTTCTCACAACTACCCAGACGCTATCATGACCACGAGGAGATCGGGGCAACCACTAACGAAATCCATATCAATATGTACCCAATTCCATCGAGAAATGGGTAAGGCTAAGTAATCCTCCAGGTCGTCGATACCCGACCTCTAAGCGCGGCATATCTCACGCGTTTGAATAACTCAACAACTCGAAAATCATCCCCGGCCACCAAAAGAATGGCATACCGGCAAGCACATCTTAGTCAACCCGGACACACAAAACGGGATCAAAACGGTGAATTCTCCCGAAGTACTGGTCACACACATCGACCACCAATGGAAACCCCAGATCGCCGCGATACCTCAAGCATGAGTCGTCGACCGACTCTTGTCTAGGCAATCGGAACTATCCACCATCTCACCGCACCATTGGTATGACGCATCGTCTTGCGTTCCTCGCGCACAATGCCAAATGAGATGGTCTGCAATATCGTTTCACCACGTATCTAGGTCCTGGTAATCATCGGCACGTCCGTTGAACTCATCAACTTGATCGCTTCACGTAAACCACGCTCATAGGTTCTTTGACACACGACTACCTCCGCATTCAATCCTTTGAAGTGCAATGCATCAACAACAATGTTGATCTTCTCGTATCCACCAAACAACGCACGTAATGTTTATACCTAATTCGCACCAACCAAGGCTTCGAACTCTAACAACTATAGTACTCGCATCTTTACTTGGCAACTCGTAGCCTCCTAACACTATCGAAATGTCAAGACTATGCACATTCAAGTATGTCGCATCCCGACAATTGTGACTAGGACTTAGGCTCGCTACATCTATTGAGTTTTTTCAATCCTAACAGTCTACCAAACGCACAACAATCAAGGGATCAACATAACTTGAATCGGATACGATATGCATGCAAATACCGCAAATGAAAAGCATACCCTCATTAATGTGTCTGGATGCCTCCCGAGTGCAGCTCAACGGCTGAACACGCTCTCTCGCAGTCTTGGTGATCTTTGCGACGATGCTTTTTTGGTGAGAGCACTCCTCGAAGGTGGCCAGACCGACTGTCCGCATCTCGTAACACGTACGGTTATCCTGCGACCTCGAGTCGACTCGGCCTCGTCCCTCGTGTAGAACCATGAGTTTGGGTCCGACTTGACCTCTGCGTGCTCCTCTCGCGCTAACTCCTCGATCGCATCCCCGTTCTCAAAATCGCCTCTGCGATTCGCTGGTCAAGTCGATTAGGCTGCGGTGAATGATCGCAAAGCTTGGCACGGTGGAACGGCTTGTACCAAACGTGTGGTTTCTTTGTGCAACGATCCTACACTCTGTGCCCGATGCTCACGATTCTCCCATCTGCTCCTTTTTCTCTTCCTGTCCTGCTGATAGTGACTATCTGATCGGGTCTCCGCTCTGTTCGCCCTAACCTCATCCGGATGCGTGAGTAAGTAACTCTCCCTCGCTAAACTACGTTCGTACGCAATCTGCAAAGTCTCCGGCTGTGTAGTGACTACAGAACCTCCAATCGTAGGTAGCAAACCCTCAGTGAAGTAATAGACTCGATCAGTCTCGGTATCTGCAGATCCTCCAGCATAAGGTAATAGTGCAATAAACCTACCCATGTAATCCATCACTGACTCATCGGTGCTCTGCCTCAGTGCCATAAACTCATTCCTCTTCGCACAAAGAACAGTCGGTGGAAAATACTTCTGGTTGAATTGAGTCTTGAAGTCGATCCAATCTCTCGGGGTGCCTCGGGTAGTAATGATAGTCGTCCACCAATCATCCGCTTCCCCCTGGAGCATAGATGAGGAAATCGTCGCTCTCATGTGATCCTCGGTCGCGATGATAGTATGAATCTTCTCGTGATTATTCGGGAAAAGCTCTGCTGCACATTTGTTACGTCGTACCACCAAAGAACTTGACTGGATCGTGTCGCTTGAATTCTCTCCACCGCCTCGCCTCAAGCGGTGGCCTTAGTGCTCTTCTCCGAGTAGTGACCGGAGTAGTAACTGGAGTAGTCTCTGCAACAACAATCGGCATAGTCGGCGTCTCCGTCGTTTGTACTATGTCCGTCTGCGTAATGGAGGTGTCTCCGCCTCGATCGGCGTACTGTCGCATCAACTATTCCTTCGGGAGCTGCCGCTAACGGAATCGGGGCGGTGGAATTCGTAGCTCTTTGGAGTCTCCATTCCCGAGTAACCGGAACGGGTGGAATAGGAGTGGTCGGGGTTGATGGTGTCGCGATAGTCGGTGCGGGTGTCGTCAACGACCGCACTAGATCTTCAAATCTCGTGCAGCCCAAGCGCGAAACTCCTCCAAAGTGACAAATCGAGAATCGATCGTCCCGTTGTCGTCGCTCGGACCGGAACTTGATCCGCCATTACTTGTTTGAACCAATAAAGCGATACTTCGGATCAATACATAGCTACCGCATACCATATAGTACACTCAACAATCATAATATGTACAAATTTAAATTCGACTCATCCCGAACTCCCCCATTTAAGTTTTTTAAAAGGCTTGTAGGGTTTCCACTCTAAGTTCAACCATTCCTAACTTCCATTTGTCTTAATGGTTTGTGTTTTAACTTGAGAGTCGGTCGTTATAACCTTAAGCTCGATACCAACTGTGATGTTGGTATCAGGTTAAAGAATAACCTACACCTCATCCCTAGGCTCCTCAAACCTAGGCTCTGATACCAACTGTGACGGCCCCAAATTCCCAATGCATTTGGGTACGCCCGGCCTAGACCCGTGCAAGCCTCGAGTCAATTCTCGACAACCCTGACGAGCCTAGTCGACCTCAAAACATCAAAAATTCAAGATTTATGAAAGAGTTATTGCAATTATAACACAGCGGAAGCAAAAGTCAAATTCAAATCAAATATTGGGAAATAACTCTATCAAATGGAAGTAAAGGAATTCTATAAGTGTGGAAACCCCGGGCATTCATGTACAATTAGAAATGCAAAGGTACATGATACCAATCTCATCAAAATTTGCCAAGTTTAATAATCCCAAAGCATGTATATATAAAACGGTGTACATAAAAGCAAAACATAATAAAAACCTATAAAATAGTCTTCAACTCCAGTAGCTAATCCTCACAACAGATTTCCTAGGTAGGGTCCCTTGCCCTTGCTTTGCTCTCTCCCTATCTATCACCCACCGTCACAAACTAGACGGTGAGCAAGCGAATAAAATCGAATGTAATGCCGTGAGAAAACAACGATAATTCATGATAATTCAAATAAAGTAGTCTAAATATCATGCGGAAATAAAAAGACAGGAAATTAAATAGACAAGATGCATGATAAACAGACTAATGGATATCAATCGAGAGTTAAGTGTGTTCCAAAGAATCAAAAGAGGCTCATAAGTGGTCTAGTCCATAGCATAACGGCGAAGACCTCGCGAGGTCTTCCCGGGCATCGACACAAGCGAAGGCACAACGCTATGACGGAAAGGGACTCGAACCCATCCACCCGGTACTCGGTGTCACACGATCACTAAGGGTGGTCACACACTCGTGGCGCGAGTGCCGCGTTTTATCCCTCTAGTGCAGGTCCTAGTACTTTCGAGACAAAACACTTACGCCGGGAATCACACATACAAGAAGTATGGAATTGAAGGCCAACAAGTAAATAATAACAAATACAATGGCATGAAAATGAATCACATGGCATTTTCTAACTGGCTTACAAACGTACAAATGCTTGTTTAAGGCAAGTGTACTTACAGAACTATCGTGACCGTATGACAACTCCGAGATCCTAACGCGACTTCCCGATTTCCTATACCGCACTCCAATTATCTAGTCCAGCTTGAATAAATGTCAAACAAATCAAAATTACCACCCGAATTATACCTAAGATCATTTGTCATTAAATTAGCTTCAATTTGATACATTATATAAATTTTTACGTTTTTCTAGGCTAAAACCCCGACTATATCCCGCCAACATTTCCGAGAGAATCCCAAAACTCATTTATGAACCCATTTCCTAATTTATCATATTTTTCTGAATTTTTCAATATATATATATATTTGCTATTTTTCTTCTATACATATACATATTTATACATATATATATATACATACATATATATATATATTATATTTATATATATAATATGCACGTGTGCATCTTCTTCAAGTTTTTTTTTTTTTTTTTTTTTTCACGAGGCGCACGGCGCCTCTGTTTTTCTCATTTCATTTTTTTTTTTTTTTTTTTTTTTTTTTTTTTTTTTTTTTTTTTCCATATGAATCGATCAAGAGAGGAGATACACACACACTTACCTCGGTGACGTAGGCGGTGGTGGTGGCTGTTCCAGCCGGGAGAGGAGACCACCGAGAGCGTGAGAGGGCGTGAGGCGAGAGGGAGGGAATGACCGAGAGCGTGAGAGACGACGACGTGGGGAGGGAGATCGAGAGAGAACAGCGAGAGTGAAATGGAGAGGGAGAGAGAGAGACCGTGAGTGGTGTGGTGAAGGGGTCGAGATGGAAGAGAAGGAGGGGGCGGCGGTTTTCCAACGAAGGAGAAGATGAATAGTGGGGTTTTGTTATGAAACGGTTTGTATATATTTATAACATCAAATGACCTTTTTGCCCTTCTCCCTTCACTTCATACATTTAAACACATCTACCCTTATGGGTCTTTTACCACATCATCTCATCTTAGCACACACACACATCTCTAGGCCAATCTCATGGCTCCTTACCATTAGGTTTGTGTCACTTTTACAATACTAATCACATAGTCCGCATGTTACATATTTAACTAACTCCCACGTTCAAACGACGTTCCTCGGTCCGTATTTCCCCGTCAATTGGCTCGTCGTGTCCATTTTCTCGCCACACCCCATTAACTAATTTATTAAATTAATTAAAATTCATTTATTTATATGTTTTACTCCCCCGTTTGACTAGTCGAAACCTCACTCAATTAAATATCGCCCACCGTGCGAGACTCGTAAAATACTAAAATACTAATACATACAATCAAAGAATCATAAAATCACTTCGGTGTCGACTCCCGAAGTTCGAAATACTGTCCAGTATTCACGTAGCCGGGTCACAATTTTGACAAGTGAAATCACAAGTCAATTAAAAAATTTTGGGGTTGTTACATTAATAGCTTTAATAGTTGAGCAAACCTCAACATTCAAGTGGCAGTCAAACTTAGCAAGTAAGTATGGATTATACGGGACAACCCAACGATTATCTAATTCTTCTCCTCTAACCATTGGTCTATTTCCGTCATCACGTCTTCTATACTTTGGATATGAATCTTTCCCATGCATAGTACAATTACGAAAAGCTTTGGGGTAATTATTACGACATTTACCATTTGCATCTATGCATACATTATTTGGGTTTAAATCACCGCATGGACCATGCATCATGTGTGACACAACAGCTTTATACAAGTGAGGATGATTTGATTCGACTGGAAGCTCAGCACAAACGAAAGAATCAAAGGAAATTGGGTCTATCAATTTTGATGTTGGTTCCAAGACAATAAGAAAATGAGCATGAGGAAGACCCCATTTTTGAAACTCAACAACATAGACAAATGCGGCAACAGGAACGAAGATCTGTTTCTTCACAATCTCATTTTTAAGGCATTCTAGCTTCGATTTAAATATGCGTGTAGCAAGATCAGGTCTATTTTGCATCTCATCTCTATGTCGAAGCTCTTGTTGTATTTCAGGCCAATAAGGATTACAAGTGATGGTGAGAAAAATGTCTGGTTTTCCAAAACGTTGAACCAATGCCATTGCATCTATGTATCTCTTTCGCATATCCCTTGGTTCACCAATAAAAATGCTGGAAGAACAATCCTACGTCCGATGTTTGAACCAGTAGTCTCACCTGTATTCATAGAATCAACTATCCCTTAATATAACTCAGATCGTATCTCGTCTTGCCTAAAATGAATAAAATCTAACCTTGATGTCTCTATCTTAACATACATGTCAACCACATATTGCTGCAACAACCTACCCGAATGTAGCAAAATGGAATTGTGCACGTCTCTAATTTGAAGTTTATAGCAGTAATATTCGCGACAAGATACACAATTTTCTTTTTTTGTAGAATTCACTATAAAAAAACATGAATAAATTAGTACAACGTCTTTTAAAAGTTAAAATAGTATTAGAGTCAAACTAACTATAAGAAGAAGTTATATTATTTACCTTCATTTTCATTGTGAAGTAACTCAGAAGGTGAATTTATTAAACGAGGATCAAGATTAAAATTGCCATTGTACTTAACATGTACTCCGGTAGAGACTTTTTTCTTAATGTCTTGATGCCAACCCACATCTCTATAGGGGAACAATAAAGGATATTGTAAAGGATTATAGCACCCGTAATGATAGTAGATTCTATTACCTTCTTAGTTGGTTGCACACATAAGTCATCATCTACCCAAATAGCAACAACTTGACAAACAGAAGGCTTGTTGAATCTTCTTTGATCAAGATTGACACTTAAAACTATCTCAACAACATAATTGTCCAAGATTTTCGTACTTAAACTACGGAAAAACTTTGCATATGGGTTATCACTCATCATACCAATTAATCGTTTTAAAATTTTCTCATCCATCCTATCCGAGCCACTGCCACACATCCGGTTATGCACTTCATGTTCAAGATATCATAAAAGTACAATTGCAAAAAGGAAGGTTCATCACTAACAGGGTGCAAATTATTTATGTAATGATAAATCGGCCCTTGCACTCTAAATGTATATACACCCATATTACTCCTTGAAAGTGTCTTATCACACTTCACACCAAATGATGTAAATCCAAAATTATTGTTATAGATACGAACCTAGTTCAAGAATTCATCTATTTCTTTAGTTTTTGATGTGAATAAGTCAAACATTTGTTGGGAGACAACATTAGGGATGAGAGAGACACTTGTCCATTTGAACAACAAAAACCCTTAGTTTCATGAACGAATCTTCGAGCACCACAATTTTGACAAGAGGCTACAGATGGCAATATATCTGTTGAACGTACTATGTTATCAAAATCCATTGCCACATAACGTCTTTGTGTATTTCTTGATCCTATATTACCAACAGAAAAGGTCAAAGTAGACTAAGTTTCTAATTGTTGAATAAAGATGTATTACTCTCTAACCAATAGTCACAACCTTTTGTAACACGTATGTATGATCAAGTGGCATAACTTTTTATAGAAGTTAAAATAATACATTTTTTCTAGTTAAAGATAATTGGCACATACCCGTTGCATTTGCCTCTTTTCTTTCCCTATATAGATGTCTTTGACGTGATCGTCTCCTCTGTTTTTCCTCTTCTATCATAGACAAACAGTTTGACCTATCTACCTCTCTATGCAAACTATTTCTAGCCTTTCTCATAACTCCATTGTGTTAAATAGATTAATATAATACACAAGTTCGTTAGATTTACATGTTTACAAAACACATATAAAAAGTATATAATGAATTCACAAATAAAAGACAGTATTGTTAGGAAATTGAGTAACCTTGGATCAACATCTTCGATAGTCATTCCAGCCAATGATTGCATTGTCAGCTTAATAACACTAAACAAATGATTATAAAACAAACATAAGAAATAAATGACTAACATCAAAAAATTTGCATTGGTATATCTTCTATAAATGTTTAATATTTTAAACAAGTTTATGTTGACGGTTTAAGTAGAGTGCTTTGGAGATGTTCAATAAAACACTCTTGAGGTTATTAGTTTGATTTCTTTAATATGGGTTTGTATTGGTAACATAACACTTCATAACTTACATAGAAATCACAAAAAAACATTACCCACAATAGAAAACACCAGAAACAATTATTAAAAAGGAATGGTAAAACAAATTGCAAATTTATGTCTATGTACATTTCAACTTATTCAGAAATCACAAAAACATGAGAAACATCCTCATCATCATTGCCAAAACGATATTTATCATACTCAATAACCAATAAAGAGTAGTACCTACTATCCATGCTTGATGGAAGATACGCTTTGTAAAATTAATTACATGTTTAATATTCCTACAAGAAAGGGTAAACCTGCTTATTGGTAACAAAACCTGATACCCTTTAAGTTGAGAGGTTACTTTAATTTAATAAGTCATGCCCTCGAATATAACTACTGGCCTCCGCCTCTACAAGAACTTTTTCATGTTCATTTGCTGCTATCTAATTTTAGGAGAGATCATAGTTAATTAGACCCGCAAGTAAAAAAAAATAACGTATAATTAGATAGTAAGTTCAAACCAACTCCATCTGCTTAAATCAAATGACAAATTTGCAACAATATAAATGGACATGTAATGAATGTACATGCTAATTACTATTAAAGATTAAAAATTCAAACAGTAAAATCAACAATAAAGGAAAATAATTAAAACAAATCACATTATGCTTTTAAAGTTTGCCTTCAGCAATACAAGTATATATTAAATAGCAAATGTTTAATTAATATATAAACACATGTAAGAAGGGAGAGAGAGAGAGAGAGAGAGAGAGAGAGAGAGAGAGAGAGAGAGAGAGAGTACAAGGAGGAGAAGGGATGCAATCACAATTGTTTATTTATTTCTTTTTATTGCTTAATTTGAAGATATGTTGGTTCTTTACTCCTAAATTCATTTGTTACAGATGAAGCTATAACCACAAAGAGTCACCCCTATACGGAAGAACCTAATATTTTTATTTATTTTTTGATAAGAAGAAGATAATATTTTGAACTTAATATATCTATTAAATCTGATTAAGTTTTTATAAGCCTTGTACCCCAAGAAGTACCATGCTTGATTTACTCCCTCAAGGATATATAGGGAAACTAAAGTGTCTTCAGAAGTCCATTTATAATTGAAAATAAAAATGGAATTGATTTTCCATTTGTTTTACACATGACATGCTTGTCCAATCCACTGTCGTTTACAAGGGTAAATGACAACATATAGGAACTTATTAGATAATGTTTTTTTTTCTAGTATAATTTTTTAACAAAGAGTTCTTTAGTAAACAACATCAAGTTTGTGCTAAGTCTCAGTTTCAAAATTAAATCAATTCTACATTACTTCAACTGTTTTTGTAAAACTTGATCAAATCTTATGAAATCAGTCCCAATCAAACCCTTGTCAATGTAAACCATTGTGACATATCAAAATCTTTCAAAAACTATTGATTTAATCATAATCCACACTCCGCAGTCCTTAAAAATCAAAATTTCATCAGTTGGTTTGACAACATATTGCAAAACTGTCAAATAGTGGACTGATTTTATAATTCATCATTGAATCCATTTAAACATATTTGAAACTCACCCAAATCAATTATAAACATCAAAATACAATAGAAACTATCAAATACAATAAAAAAACCTATAAATTACATCCCTTTATTCACTCAGTTCATTAATCAAACATCAATTCTACATTACTTCAACTGTTTTTGTAAAACTTGATCAAATCTTATGAAACCAGTCCTAATAAAACCCTTGTCAATGTAAACCATTATGACATATCAAAATCTTTCAAAAACTATTGATTTAATCATAATCCACACTATTGATTTACTACATGTACATATCCAGTGTAATTACCTATTAAACATAAATTATATGCTTCTCCTATTGATTGAGGCATTTAATCAAACAATTGACTCTCACTCTGAATGGTACCAAGAATTTCTTCCTTAACACTCGAAAGACATTGATTGAAATACAAAACATGAAAAAGAAAGGTTCAAAACTTTGGTTGATAGACATGTACCTGAATCTATTGATTGAGAATCCTAAAAATTTGAGAGAAGCCGGTTTAGACACATACCCGAATCTATTGATTGAGAATCCTCAAAAATTTGAGAAGCAGAGAAGCCGAGTGAGTGTATTGTGAGAGAGAAAAAGAGTCAAGTAAATAGGATTAGTTTGATCGAAATGGGATGGGATTACCGAAAGGGGTAAAATAGGTAGTTCAACTAACGAAGGAAATGGGAAGTATTCTCACTTTTATTATATTGATAGATATATATACAAGAAAGTTAGTACACGATAACTACTAATTATATATGATAACTACAAAATTACAATAAAAAAATAAAAAAATAAAAAAACTAGTGACGTCCAAGATTGGATAATAGTGTATCTACAGACCCAGTTTTGCATGGGGGCCTGGTGGGCAATCGCCCCAGGCCCTCAAAGTGAGCAAGGCCCCCATTTGGCACTAAAGTAGGGGTATTTTTGTAATTTCATATTTTTATTTATTTAATTTAGATTATTAAATGTACAATGCGTTGAAACTTCCAAAAAAAAAATCTGCATCAACTCTACGACTTCTCAACTCCCCTATTCGGCTATTCTTTCTTTCCCGTCAAATCAAGCAAACAATATTTTCTTCTTCTTCTTCGCTAGATCTCTCAAGTCTCACATTTATGCTAGATCTCTCTTTGCAACAAACTTGAAAAAAACATCTCTCACACAAGATCTCTCCTCAATCCTCATCATCCTCAAACTGAGGACAAAGTTTAAAGAGTCCTATAGAATATCTTTCAGTAACATCTCTCACAGTCTCACATCATTGGTTGTTCAATGATCTTCAATTAAGCACTCCTCTGCAGCATCATCTCTCACTCTTTGGTATATTTCCTGTTACAAACTCTTTTAGTATACTTTTAATTTACTACTATTACTTTTTTTTTAGTATAATTTCAGTTCTTATTGTTACTTATTTTTACCTAAAAAGAATTGATTTTTGGTGGCGGTGAAGTACTCATCAATAGATCTTCAAGTTTTTTAGATCAATTTTTTTTAAGGTTTAGATTTTTTAGCGCTTAGAAATTTTTTTATTAGTGTAAGATACGTGATGCCTAGAAAATATGCTTCCGGTTTTGATAAACTTAAGAAAAAAAGGAAACAAGATGAGTTAGCCAAATCTTTAAGAGGAAGCTTAAATAAATTCTTTTTTAGTAAAAATGATGAATTAGTTGATGTAACAACATCATCAACAACAACAAAGTCTCAATCCCACAATGATATGCTTGTTGATGAAGATGTAGATCATGAATTTGAAAACTATGATATAGTTGATAACTCAAATAAAATTGATAGTGAGCTTGTTGATAAAAATATAGATGTTAGATGTGAAATAGATGATATAGTCAATAACTCAAATCATATTGATTGCAACCTTATTAATGAAATTAGTGATGTTGGATGTGATTTGGATAATAGTAATGATAATAACAATAAAGACAATAGTAATATAAATTATGATAATAGTGATAGTGCTTTTAATAATAAAGATGACCAAGTTCTCATTGAAAATCCTAGTACATCAAATTCTTTTAATATCCATGATCCAAGGGTGTAGGATAATTTAGATAGAAGATCTAGAGATTTATTAATTGAAAATGGACCTATAAGAGATATTAGCATAAAATTCCCTTATGATCGATATGGTAGACATTTTTCTTTAGTTCATTATAATCGAATTTTACCAAATGGAGAAGAGCATGATAGAAAATGGCTAATATATTCAAAAGAATTAAACAAAGTATTTTGCTTTTGTTGTAAATTATTTAAAACAAATGATAGTAATAGTAAAACTCAATTAGCAAAAGATGGCTTAAGAGATTGGAAACATATTAGTGATAGAATTAAGACTCATGAAACTAATAATGAGCATATTCATAATATGACTTCTTGGATTGACTTACAAAATAGATTCAAGAAAAATCAAACAATAGATAAACATATTCAAGAACAAATTAAAAAAGAGAAAGAACATTGGAAGAAGGTAATGTTAAGAATAATTGCAGCAGTTAAATTTCTTGCCCAAAATTCTCTAGCTTTTCGTGGAACAAATGAGAGGATTTATCAAAATAGTAATGGAAATTTTTTAAAATTGATTGAAATGATTGCCTTTTTTGATCCAACAATGCAAGAACATCTTAGACGTATTCAAAATAATGAAATTCAATATCATTATCTAAGTCATAATATTCAAAATGAATTAATAATTGCATTATCATCCGAAGTAAAAAATATAATAGTTCAGACTATCAAACAAGCAAAATATTATTCAATAGTACTAGATTGCACTCCGGATGTAAGCCATCAAGAACAAATGTCTCTAGTTATAAGGTGTGTTAATTCTCTTAAAAGTCCGATAGCAATAGAAGAATACTTTATAGAATTTATAGAAATAGATGATACAACAGGTTTAGACATTTTCAATAAGTTGTTATTTATTTTGAATGCACTTGATTTAGATATAGATAATATAAGAGGACAAGGATATGATAATGGGTCTAATATGAAAGGGAAAAATCAAGGAGTGCAAAAAAGATTGTTAGAAATAAATCCTAGAGCATTTTATACACCATGTGCATGTCATAGTCTTAATTTAACAACTAGTGATATTGCTTTATCTTGTAGTAAAGCTACAACATTTTTTTGGAGTAGTGCAACGAATATATAATATATTTGGTAGTTCTACAAAAAGATGGAGCATCTTACTTAATCATGTGTCTAATTTAACATTGAAAACATTATCACAAACACGATGGGAAAGTCGAGTTGAAAGCGTTCAGCAATTAGATTCCAAGCTCCATAATTAAAAAAAGCTTTAAAAGAATTAGCCAAGACTTGTAATGATCCAATAACGAAAAGTGAAGCAAAAAGTTTAAGACGTGAGCTTAAAGATTTTGAATTCTTATTAGGAATGGTTATTTGGTATGATATATTACATGCAATTAATTTAGTTAGCAAACTTTTACAATCTAGAGATATGCATATAGATGTTGTAATTGAGCAATTAAAAGGAT
This sequence comes from Stephania japonica, assembly GCA_039657345.1. NCBI lineage: Eukaryota > Viridiplantae > Streptophyta > Magnoliopsida > Ranunculales > Menispermaceae > Stephania > Stephania japonica. Next base: position 9,317,367 of record CM077558.1, on the reverse strand, counting down.
TAATTTCATTTTTTGAGGATATAGAGAAACTAGATTTATATCGGCTATGGCTTTTGCTAAAACACTTGCAAGTGAGATGGAAATTGAACCAATATTTCGCATAAAACGTCAAATTAAAAGAAAAAACTTTTTGACGAAAACAATGATGCTGACATTGAGGAATCACCAGAAGAATCATTTAGGATTAATTACTTTCTATATTTAGTAGATCAAGCTTTATCTTCACTAAAAAATAGATTTGAATAATTTCAATTGTATGAAAGTAATTTTAGTTTTTTATTTGATTTCAAGAAGTTAAATTCATTAGATGAAGAAAGTTTGAGACAATCTTGTATTAATCTTCAAAATATCTTAATCTATGGCAATAATTCTGATTTTGATGGAAACAATTTTTTTTTAGAATTAAGAGTCTTGTCATCGACTATGCCAAAAGAAAAAAATACCGCCCTTGATATACTTAATTACATTAGTAGAATGAATTGTTATCCCAATGCACTAATTGCATATAGAGTCTTATTAACTATACCTATAACTGTTGCTTCTGCAGAAAGAAGTTTTTCAAAATTAAAATTAATAAAATCATATTTGAGGTCAACAATGTTATAAGAGAGACTAAATGGATTAGCTATGCTATCGATTGAGGAAGATTTATTGTCGAATATCGATTATAAAGAGATTATAAAAAACTTTGCTTCAAAAAATGCACGAAGGACAATTTTACAATAAAGAGTAATTATTCTTGAACTTGTTCGATTTTATTTTTGATGCTAGTGCTTGCTTTTTTTTTTTTTGGTACATCTTTTTTTATCTCAGTATAAGCATCATTTTTATTTATACATTATTTTTTCATTTTTGTCACTTTATGTCATCTTTTTGTGACTAGACTAAATTAGTTAAAAGTATCATTATCTTTCACAACGTTTAAGTGACATACATCATCAAATTTATAGTTTAAGAGTAATTAGGATACAAATCAATTAATATAGAAAAGTTATGATACAATAACAAATTCCAAAAAGTTAGAATACAATAAAAGAGTTGTGAAATGTTAGGATACTTTTAACTAATTTTGATTTGTTACAAAACCCTTTTTTAACTCCACCAGTGATAAGTATTTTACTTTTCATTGTCGGTCCCAAGTCCGAAGAGAGGAGGAGGGAAAAGGCTAATTTCAAAATTGTTGATTTTAAGTTCATTGCGTGCTATTCATATATAACTCACTTAATCTTTAATTTATTTTTTTTAAAATATATTTATTTTTATATAAAAGGCCCCATTTTTAAAGTTTTCCCCAGGCCTCCAAAATGACAGGGTCGGCCCTGTGTATCTATTAATATTGGTTTAAATATTAGAGTACCTAACATAGGATTCGGTATATTAGGAGCACATATAATTTTTAGGTATTACGTTTTGAGTCTAAAAAAGTGTTGTTATTGTTTTTAATTATCCTATAAAATAAATAGTATAATTATTGCTAATTTTTTGTATAAATTAAATAAAATAGACTATAGATAACCCACAGCTACCACATCACAAACTCTAATATATATTAGAGCTTTTATTTTTTATTTTTTTTGTTCTAGATAAAAAAGAGAAAAAGAGAAAAAAAAAAAAAAAAAAAAAAAAGGAAAATGGAGACCAATGAGGTAGCATGCCTTTAGGTTGTACATTTTAACTTATCAAAAACTCTTGTAAAAGATCATTACAGAGTACTACAACAACAAAGCCTCAATTCTAAATTAATTGCATGAGATTGACTACATGAATCAAACACTTTTATTGTGTTTGATTTAATGCAATTAATGATTACTTTTCAAACCATTTAAGTCCCTTATAATTAATGCGTCTCAAGTTTTTTTTTTTTTTTTTTGAAAACAATACGTCTCAAGTTAGCTTCACTTTTTTGCTACCTCAACAAATTTTTTTAGTTTGTATTAAGTCGAGTTTTCAAAAAAAAAATAATATTGAGAAATTTGGTATGATCACTTTAAACTATGTTTAAATTTGCCACAAAAATATGTCAAATGATAAGACACTACCTGAGAAAATGTGATAAGACACTACTTGAGAAAATGTGGTCTAAAGCATGTTACTTTTAAAGTATTATAGGTATAGATTATTAGGCTTAAGACCATTTGGTTGTTGAGAATATATAGTCTGACTTTCAAATCTCATATTATATATGTGACGGCCCCTATTTTCGTCTAGGGCACCGTCCGGCTTAATCCCGTAATTAAGCCCTAATCACAACACATAGGACCCGATTACGAATTAGTCAGCCTTTACTACCTATGTTCTCTTGTTTAAACAATTATTTTATTTAGCGAAAGTCTTTAATATTTTAGCGGAAATTTTTTTTTTTTTTTTATAAAGCCTAAGTGTGGAAACCAGGGAATAACGATCACCATATATATACAAGTAAACGGCGAACATATATAAAAACAAAGTGAAAGTCAAAAGTCGGTAATCTAACACTCATCCCAATAACAACCCAAAAGATAAAGACATAAGTAAACATAATACAAAAAAGTACCCTACGTGTACGGGCAGCCTACGCGCTGAGCTCGAGGTAGTCGCCGATCTTCTCCTTGCCCTACTGGTGTCTTGCTCGACGGATCTACACCCACCGTCACAAACTAGACGGTGAGTATGATGATATTTAAGTGATAACTGGGAAATCTAATACTACATTTCCAATTTAAACAAAAGGTATTTAAAAGCATATGTAGTCAAGAAATGCTTGAATAAATAATGCAAGTAAATACCAACGTTAACGTATACACAAACCGACACAGTGCTAAGTCGAGATGATCTACGTCCGGTCGGCGGTGAGAACTATCACCTAGCCTTTTCCACTACTGTATGGAGCTGTGCTCAACATATGATAATAATCTCTCTTTTTTTCCTAACAACCTCAAATGGTGGAGCTGTGCTCGGCGTATTTAATCATTTATACTTGCCGACAACCCCGTGGTCCATGCCACGTGTGCCGCCCAAGTGTAGTAGCGAGTGCCGGAGACCCCGAAAGACCGAAATCCTCGTGAATCCGCGCATCTCGTGTGCAATGGACACTAGATAATCCCTACTTTAGTTTTCAAGAATATATATCCTAAAATGTTATGATTTCAACATAAGTTAGGCTACAAAGCCCCAAGGGAAGTAGAACACAAGTCCAACATAACAGATAACCCTATAGCATGCATTTTCTAAATATCCATTTACTACATTCCAAGACAAAAATTGAGCATATAAGGAAACATGGAGTCAATGATATAATAAACAAGGCATCATGCTATATCGATATTCAATATGAATAGAAACAAGGAAAGCATGATGTGGGAAATAAATTAGCTAGTCTACAAATAGATCGAAAATTTATAAATGACTGGAATGAAATAAAGTAAAGAGTTCCCACGCTTCACTTACAAGTCAACGCAAGATAGCCCTAGCTATCCGGCCTCCCGACACCCCGACTCGTGCACCCGAACTCCCAAGAATTTCCTTTAGTTCCTGAGGTTCATTTTTATATCATTTTAATTGGTTTAAAGCCACTATAAGTGGATTCATGATATTTAACCAAAATTTAGAATTTTATGTCAATCTTTAATTGTGGCACATTTTTCGAGTTATATCGGGGTACCAAAAACACTCGAAAAATTCCGAAACTATTTTTTTCTACCTTTTTTTCAATTTCTTATATTTTCTATAATTTTTTCCAATTTTTCAGGAATTTTCCAACTATTTTCCTTATTTTCCCGAAATTAAATTAATATATATAAATATAAATATATATATTAATTTATTATTATTATTATTTATTAATAATAATATATCTTATTTTATTTTATTATATATATTTAATCAATAATATATATCTTTTTTTATTTTATTTATTTTTTATTTTATTTTATTATTATTTTTTATTTTATTTTATAATTATTTTTTATTTTTTATTATTTTTTATTTTTATTTTTTTTTTTCGGGCGGGGCGGGTCGGGTCGACCAGTTCTGGGCGGGCAAGGCGCTGGGCCAGCTCGGCTCATGGGCCGAGCCCGCCTGAGCCCCCGGCCTGGCCCAAATGGGGGGATGCACACGTGCGCCCGCACGTGTGCATCTTCTTCCCCAAATTTTTTTCCTTTCATCCAGAGACTTTTTAACGTCTCTGTTTTTTTTTTTTTTTTTTTTTTGGTATTCATTTTTCATTTTTTCTTTCTTCCTTCACTTCTCTAATCATCTTCTCTCTATCACTGATCTAATAGCACTTCAAGAGACCAAATTTTTTTCATCAAAAACCACATAAACAACAGTAAATTCTCGGATCAATGTTCATGTGTATAAACCCAAAAAAATCCGAAAATACCAACTTCTCACCAGCAATTCCCAACAACTTTGACTAGAACTAGTTTGTTTGAGTAATTCATACCATTTAGACTCCAAATCAACCAAATCCATAGTGCATGTCTATAAATTCGAAATTTGTGTTTGAAACCCAATAAATAAAAAAAAATCCATAAGAAATTGGGTAAAAGAAATGGTGGGTGAGATTACCTTAGTTTGGATCTCTGATTCTCTCCACTCCTAGCTCAAATTTCTCTCCAAACTTCCCCAAAATCTCCCCTCTCTTCGTTCTATATGATTTGCATGTAAATAGTGCAATTTTTTTTTCATCAAGTTGTATATATAGGTGTTGTTAGGATCTAGTGTGTATTGTGTATCTGGAGGTAAATTCAGTGGTCACTAACTAGGTAGTCCAGTTTCTCATGTGACACAACTTGAGTGACTCTTATCATAGGAGTGTGTGGTAGCACGGATCTCGAGGTCTGTCCTAAGGTTAGTTTAATTTACAAACAACTATAGGATATTAAAATGTGATTTCTTAATTCAATAAACTATAGGTTAAATCGATTAATGTACATTAATCTTATATGGACCATAATTAATTGGTCACACAAATTTATAAAATTTATCTAAGTGGTCACACCGACTCTCAACTACCCGGCACTCGGTGTCCCGACTCCCACGCAACTCGAGGCGCTTTCCCGTGCGTCGAACGTCGTATTTTCCAACTAAATTAAATAACTTAATTTATGTTAAGGTAGATTTGAAATAAATTGTTATTTCCTAGCCTAGTCTCGCTACCCCGGTAATTCCACTAGGTACTCGTACTTGCACGCACTCCAAGGCGTGTCCCCGCTCGCGTCAACTCGCCGTCTATGGTTTGCAAAAATTGACTTAATTAATCTACACACATACACAACACTAGGCATACACCAGTACAAATATAACATTTACCTCGGTCACGTGCCTCGGTTAGTGTGCGCATCTCATGCGGGCCCCACGTCACGGGTCGGTGATCCTGATTAAGCAAGTTAATCAAGATTAGAAAATTGGGTCGTGACAAATATTCCCAACAAAATGGAAATTTCGTCCTCGAAATTAGATTTAACTCGAGGAACCTTACTAAAGTGCACACCGCAGGGATGTAACTATTTTCCCCATCCCTTTAACCTCACTCACGTGGACCCGTTCCAACATGAATATGTGATACTAACTTTCTACTGGTGGGCACACAGCTAACCTAACCAGTCTATGGTCGTTCTGTAAATTACAGACTCACACAGAATCCTTTTGGGGCGGATATCGATTCATACGTAATACGTACACAGCTCGATATCTTGTCTGAATTTACGGACCCACTTAGAGTGATAAGGTAGACATCGGATTCACATGGAATTCGTGCACACAGCTCGATATCATTTTCCGTCAAACTGTAGACTCACCTAAAGTCAAAACATGTGACTCCGCTCAAGTTCACACAAAACCCAAACTCACATAAATCTATGCACACGCTTTACTCGACTCACATAGAGTCTAGACTCACACGAGTTTTGTCACATAGTCTACTCTCACTCACGTAGTCTAAACTCACACAGTAGTACCGACAATACGCCTATTCTTACTCACAGAGTCTTGGCACACAACCCCTTTTCCCTAGATCCACACAAGTCCTAGCACACAACCTCGTCCGCCACTCTGAAATATTGATTCACACAGAGTCACTGCACACAACAAGATATCCTTTCAAAGGTTAAGACTCACACAGAGTCAGGGCCCACACAGAGTTAGGAGTATCACACATAGTTTGCTCCTCCCCTTCGAAAGTTGACTCATACAGAGTCGTCGCACACAACTAAATATCTATCATACCTCGAAGGGTGTATTCACACAAAATTCTTCACCACTACTCACATGGAGCACATTCTACTAACTCACACATAGTCTCCCCAAGTCCGATTCACCTAGTGCCACCGCTAACTCCTGACTCACCTAGAGTCACCATTTACAACTGACTCACCTAGAGTCTATTCTAACTCAGACTTACCTAGAGTTCACTCAGGTCGAACATAAACTACAGACCGAACACAATAAAATCACGCTAAGATGCAAAATAACTCATACCCGCCATAGGTTGTCGCGTCTGCTCGGGATCCGGAGCTGCATCAACGTAGGCTTTCTCTCGCAAAGGCGGGTGTGCATCACTAAGTGACATGCACGTCAACTGAGGACAATACTCAGCGGTATGCCCCGGTTGCCTACAATGGTAACATAACCTATGTCCCTCGCCACGTGGCCTACTCGTACTCGTCGGCTGTGGACAGTATGCAGCAATGTGTCCCGACTGTCTGCAACGATAACATAGTCTCTGCCCGCGTGACTCACTGTCTCCACTCTGAAAACCACGTGACTGTTGTCGTGGTGCTGATGGTGCCGGAAGAGCAAGTCTCTCTGGCGCTGGTAATGCTGGCCTAATCGGTGGTGGTGGTAAGGAACGTCCTCCCCCTGAGCTCTGTGTTGACGCGACATAAGACACTTGAGGTACCACCGATGTGAAACGTGAAGTCACCCCCGATCCATGGAAGCCTCTATCCCATGTCCTGGGTGCCTTGCCACTCCGTCGCCTCCTCTCGAAATCTGCGGCCTGCTCTAATGTCAATCTCGGCCCTAAGCCTGCCCTGTCAGCTATTACACCAAGGTAGTAGGTCTCGTGGGAAAGTGCACGCTCGTATATCTCGGTAAGTGTCCTAGCACCCGTGCTGACTACGTGATAGCCAATGTCTGCTCTCAGACATGCCCCAAAATGATACACATCTCCCAACTCATCTCGGACCAAATCCCCGCAAACCGCCTCGGATACGCGTATCTATCTCGGTGCACTCTATAACCGACTCATCTCGCTCTCTCGCCTCAAACTCATAAACTCTCTTCTCAACCTCATCATGATCACGGCGGGGAAATGTACCGCGATAAAACTTGGCCTTAAAGGTCGTCCATGACTCAAAGTCCCCATCGGTAGCTATGGTGGTGCGCCACCGACATCGGCATCTCTCGTAGCGTATAAGAAGACAAATCGGGCGTAGTCTATCCTCGATCCCCAAAATCCGATGTAGCTTCTCCCGTGATAATATCCATCCCTCAATCTTCTCAAAGTTTCTCTCCCCGTCGAAGTACACCGGTTGAAGGCGGAGAAAGTCCTTCACCAGTTTGAATCCCTATGCCGAGCCCGAAGGTGTAGGTGTGGGAGTCGGAGTCGTCATCGCTACCTCTGCTCGTCGAAACGGTCACTACTACGGAAGAGTCGGCGTCACTACCGTGTCCTGAACAATAGGTGGGTCTAGTACGGGTGCGGTATCTGGAACGCTGGGTGGTATAATAGTAGGTCCGGTCGTCGGATGTGTGGTAGTCGCAGGAGTAGTGGCGACGGCCTGAGTAAGTGCGGTGATCTGTGCTGTCATAAAGGCCATGAAATCAACCATCTGTTGTCCCTGTGCCGCTACTCTATCCGCCAACCTCTGATAGTCGTCGTCTGATGTAGTAGGAGGCTGACTACTGCTAGCACCCCCATCGCCTGTCTCGCGTGCATCCGTCATCGTCGTCTGCATGTGGATAACGATTTCCTATCAACTATTACGAAGTCTACCACGTATATACGTATACATATTGAAAAAGATAGCATATATATATACAAATTCCCAACTCACTTTCACTCAATTCCCAACAAAATAATTCCTAGGCAAGGTTCATCTGGGTTTCCACTTCTAGGGTGTGTATTTTGTTCAAATTTATGCTTTACTCCTTGATAAATGATCTTTGATACCAATCAGGAAATTGGTATCAAAATCCTTATTCAACACTATGCTTTGTCCCTAAGGTTCTAAAGCCTAAGCTCTGATACCAACTGTGACGGCCCCTATTTTCGTCTAGGGCACCGTCCGGCCTAATCCCGTAATTAAGCCCTAATCACAACACATAGGACCCGATTACGAATTAGTCAGCCTTTACTACCTGTGTTCTCTTGTTTAAACAATTATTTTATTTAGCGGAAGTCTTTAATATTTTAGCGGAAATTTTTTTTTTTTTTTTTTATAAAGCCTAAGTGTGGAAACCAGGGAATAACGATCACCATATATATGCAAGTAAACGGCGAACATATATAAACAAAGTGAAAATTAAAAGTCAGGTAATCTAACACTCATCCCAATAACAACCCAAAAGATAAAGACATAAGTAAACATAATACAAAAAAGTACCCTACGTGTACGGGCAGCTACGCGCTCGGAGCTCAGAGGTAGTCGCCGATCTTCTCCTTGCCCGGCCTGGTGCTGCTCCCAACAACTTTGACTAGAACTAGTTTGTTTGAGTAATTCATACTATTTAGACTCCAAATCAACCAAATCCATAGTGCATGTCTATAAATTCGAAATTTGTGTTTGAAACCCAATAAATAAAAAAAAATCCATAAGAAATTGGGTAAAAGAAATGGTGGGTGAGATTACCTTAGTTTGGATCTCTGATTCTCTCCACTCCTAGCTCAAATTTCTCTCCAAACTTCCCCAAAATCTCCCTCTCTTCGTTCTATATGATTTGCATGTAAATAGTGCAAATTTTTTTTCATCAAGTTGTATATATAGGTGTTGTTAGGATCTAGTGTGTATTGTGTATCTCGAGGTAAATTCAGTGGTCACTAACTAGGTAGTCCAGTTTCTCATGTGACACAACTTGAGTGACTCTTATCATAGGAGTGTGTGGTAGCACGGATCTCGAGGTCTGTCCTAAGGTTAGTTTAATTTACAAACAACTATAGGATATTAAAATGTGATTTCTTAATTCAATAAACTATAGGTTAAATCGATTAATGTACATTAATCTTATATGGACCATAATTAATTGGTCACACAAATTTATAAAATTTATCTAAGTGGTCACACCGACTCTCAACTACCCTAAGCACTCGGTGTCCCGACTCCCACGCAACTCGAGGCGCTTTCCGTGCGTCGAACGTCGTATTTTCCAACTAAATTAAATAACTTAATTTATGTTAAGGTAGATTTGAAATAAATTGTTATTTCCTAGCCTAGTCTCGCTACCCCGGTAATTCCACTAGGTACTCGTACTTGCACGCACTCCAAGGCGTGTCCCCGCTCGCGTCAACTCACCGTCTATGGTTTGCAAAAATTGACTTAATTAATCTACACACATACACAACACTAGGCATACACCAGTACAAATATAACATTTACCTCGGTCACGTGCCTCGGTTAGTGTGCGCATCTCATGCGGGCCCCACGTCACGGGTCGGTGATCCTGATTAAGCAAGTTAATCAAGATTAGAAAATTGGGCCGTGACAATATCTATAGAAAAATAAATTAAATAATTAAACGTTATTTCTAGATATCAAGAATTGGTTAGACCAAATGGTAAGAGACTCGATTCCTTTTTTAAAGTAAAATAGAAGTTTCATCAATCATCACGACTCAATACTAATAGAACATGACTATACATAAAAATCAACTCCTTAGATAAAAGCACATTGATTCATTAATATTAATTGTTCAAAAGAACATTCAACTATCATAGAGTTGATTTTAAAAGTCGCGTAACAATTGTCTACTATGACGATTTGTGACTATTCTATTGACAAAATACATCTATGAACCATTGGAACCAACACAAAAAACAAAACTTCCTACATGGAATGACTAGAAAAGGCTCCCTAATCGAGTAAAAGTATTGAGTTCTAATGTCATGGATGGAAAATTAAAAAGCGTCACATTCACAATCTGCTGGCCCAAGGTATCAATAACATGTTGAGGAGGGGCTGGACAATTGTGGTTCGACATACCAATTGTGGTTCGACATACCTTTCGAGAGAATAATGCATGTGCTCATTACCTTGCCAAGGAAGCTTTCCAGGGAGGAGAGGAATTCATAATGAGACACTATCCTAAGTTGTATAGATTTATTATTTGAGCAGGATAGACTGTATATGTAAGACATCTCCAATAGAGATGTAGATTAGGGGTGAATGTGTCCCAGTAAGATGAAATAGACATCCAAATTAAAAATCTTTCTCCAATGGAAATGTGGCATCAGTTCACACTACAGTGTCTACCAAACCACGTCATAAAAAATAAAATAAAAAAATCGTAAAAAGTGGCGAACCAAAAAATCCAGAGTAAAAAGAATATGAATAAAATAGATAGGCCTACCAAAAAAATAGATGGGTTTTTATATAGTTTGTGTGTTTATTTTTATCACAATTGTTCGGCTTTTATTTAGTACTTAAGATAATTAGAAAAAAATGAGAGAAAATAAAAGATAAATATAAACGTATACATATTCTATATATAGATAACTACAAATATCAAAAATAAGGTTTACATAAATAAAACTATCCAAACAACTTTTCTTGATGTAATAAAACTATACAAACAATTGGTTACATATATTTACGTAACATTATCTAATAATTGTAGTATTTAACAAATATTAAACAAAACCAAGTTTTCCCTTAAACAAAACGCATTGAAAAAACAAATTAAACGGCAAAAAAAGTCCCCACATGATGAAATAGAAGGTGCAATTCATATTATGTATTGGAGAATACTTTTCAAGTTTAATGTCTATTTAAGTAATGTAGGATAGACATTTTGTCTAGGACGATGATGTAGCATGAATTCACTACAACAATTTATATTTTGTATTGGAGATGATCTAATAACATAACCTTGTTTGGCTATTTTTCTACCAAAATAAAAAATGAGGGAAAAAAGTTTAATATTTTTGGAGACATACGATTTGTTATATAATGGTGTAGATTTAATTAGGAAGAATCTACAAAGAATGTAAAACAAAAAGAAAATCATTTTTGGTTAAAAAAACTATCTAGAAAATTTAAGCTGCTTATTAGTCTATATGAGTCTATGAGTCTCTCTCTCTCTATCTCCTCTGGCTCTCTCACTTTCAAACCTCGGACGCCCATTCACCATCGCCGGTGAACTCAACGAGCTCACTCGATTGACGCCCAGGTCTCTCCCCGTCTCTCTGATTCTGCAATGTGTTCAACAAATTTTGCATCTTTTTTTGTTTTATCAAGTAGTTAGGGTTCTTCCAACCCAACTTTACAAGTTTTTCAAGCTAGGGTTATTGATAAGCCTACTTGGTTAATGTGAAAAACGTAATGTTCTCTGTAAAACTCGTCGATATTCAACTTCAATTGTTGGGGATTTTGTAGTTTCGATTGATTTTCACTGGTAGTTGTTTTTGGGGATTTTTTTTTTCACTATTGTTCTTAATTGGGCACCATTCAAATGTATATTCCCTCTTCAAATTCTCTTGTGTTGTTGTTGTTGTTGTTGTTGTTGTTGTTGTGTGGGTTAGGCGTACGGTCCCAGGTTCGATTCCCTGCTGCGTCAAGATTGTTTGGGCCACTGCGGTATACTTAAGCCGATTGCACTAGGGCATCATGGGAATAGTCAAGTTCTTCTGGATACTATTTATCTGTAGTATCTAGATAAGTAGAGGGTTTATTGGGCTATTTTTAGAGTTTGATTTTTTGTTGTTGATTTGGGAGTTATTATTGTCATTTTTGTTCTCATCTGGCACAAGATGGGAGTTATTTGATATTTATGTTTGCAAATGCAGCTCTGGAAGTGGTTTATTCCAAAGGTTAATACAGTCTTCATTGCAATACTTTTATCTGTTATTTCAGGTTGAGATGCTGAAGCTTATAAAAACATAGCGGGTGCATCTCAAGGTACGGTTAGCTTTCCAAAAACTGAATTTATGATCTGAAGGAATTTGTTGGGTCAGTTAAAATGAATTCTTAGGGGATATTTTGGATTCATGCTTTGCATTGCCATAATGGAACTTTGTTCAATAACATTTTGTAGAATTTATTAAGGAGTCCTGCTATTTCAGCTCTATTTGGGCATGCTTATTTGGCACACACTCATTGGGAGTCCCTTAGACGCAAATCGAGTTTTGTGTACACATCAATGCACACACATCGATGCATCAATCAAGGGTCACAGTCAAGGGCCAAATGAAGTAAAAGTAGCATTTTTCTTTATCAAGTACCAGGGATAGGTTTGAAGGTGAAAAAACTAGAATTTTGAAAGAGCTTTTGAACATGAACTTGTGTTACTTAAACTTGTCAAATGCTTGCTTATATAATCAGTTTGCGTGCACATATGGGAAAAATAGAAGTGTATGATGCGGTGAAACCAGAATTTCAACCCTTTGTAAGTGTCAATGAAATGAAGCGCAATATGTTTTAATCAAAGGATTATATTAAATTATGGAATATCCCATTCACTTCTATTTTGGAAGCCTATTGGTCGTTAACCTATAATATTCTTGTTTTTATCAAATTACATATTGGGAACTAGATGCTTATTCTGGAACCAATATTTGTAGGTTTTTCCAAAATTGTGAACACTACAAGAATGAAGGCTTTTGGTGGCATTGCAAAACCAAGGCTGTTTTTCTTACATCCAGAATTATTTGTGCTCACTTTACCGCTAAAGCAGTTGAATCCTCCTTTTGCCATCCAAATCCAAAATGTCAGTAGCAAGAGAAGTGGGTCAGTGAAAAGAGTTCATAGTTCCATTGCTGAAAGAACATATAGATCTAATGCCGTGGATCTTTCTACGTCCAAATCACCTTCTGAGTATTTGAGTCAGAAACGGGGTGGTCCTCGTTCTCTTTATGCTAGGCCTAGTTTACAAGATATGAAAAATGAACGGATGGCTACACGTGCTCGTGTTTATGAGTTTTTGCAGAGTGTTGGTATTGTTCCGGATGAATTGGATGGATTGGAGCTTCCTGTCACAGTTGAGGTCATGAGAGAACGTGTGGACTTTCTTCATAATCTTGGTCTGACGATTGAGGATATAAACAATTACCCGCTTGTCCTCGGTTGCAGCGTGAAGAAAAACATGATCCCCGTGCTTGATTATTTGGGAAAATTGGGAGTTAGGAAATCTACTTCTACAGATTTCTTAAGAAGATATCCACAAGTCCTACACGCTAGTGTTGTGGTAGACCTTGCTCCTGTTGTGAAGTATCTTCAAGGGATGGATATTAAGGCAAATGACATCCCTCGAGTTATTGAGAGGTATCCAGAGGTTCTTGGTTTCAAGCTTGAGGGAACCATGAGCACATCTGTCGCCTTTTTAGTTGGAATCGGGGTGGCGAGAAGAGAGATTGGTTCTGTCCTAACAAGGTACCCTGAAATACTTGGCATGCGAGTTGGACGAGTAATCAAACCTTTCGTTGAGTATCTTGAAAGCCTTGGAATTCCAAGACTAGCGGTGGCAAGGTTGATTGAAAAGCGCCCCCACCTTCTTGGATTTGGATTAGAGGATCAAGTCAAACCAAATGTTGAAGCTCTTTTGGAATTTGGTGTAAGAAGAGAATTTCTTGCCTCTGTGGTGGCGCAGTATCCCGAGATTATAGGACTAGAGCTGAAGTCAAGGCTTCTTTCCCAACAAGGCCTGCTCAATTCGACTATTGATATCGGGTTTGATGAATTTGGCCGAGTAATAGAGAAGATGCCGCAAGTTGTTAGCCTTAGTCAGTCTTCCGTGTTGAAGCATGCGAGCTTCTTACGAAATTGTGGCTTCTCCTTGGATCAATTGAGAGAGATGGTTGTGGCTTGTCCACAATTGCTTGCTCTGAACATAGACATTATGAAACGCAGCTTTGATTACTTCCAAAAACAAATGAACGGGGATTTGGATGACTTGGTTGAATTCCCAGCTTTCTTCACCTACGGCCTGGAGTCGACAGTAAAACCCCGACACGAAGCAGTCACCAAGAGAGGCTTGAAGTGTTCTCTTGGCTGGCTTCTTAATTGTTCGGATGAGAAGTTCGAGGATAGGATGAACTACGATTTCATAGACATGGAGGAGATGGAAATGGAGCCCTCTTTCGACATGAAAACCTTGACAGAAGCAAGGCAAGATGAATGGAGCTCTGAGGACGACGAGGACAGTGATGCAGATGAATAGTTATTGACTAATCCAGATGCAATGTTTTGGTGACCAAATATCACGGAGCTGTGCGCACTCAGTGCGATTCTTTTTTTCTAGAAGGGAAATCCAAGCCATTCTATTCTTATTTCCTGCATGAGAAGGGTCCAACCATAACGAATTGGAAAGGCTCACCTTTCTCCTGTAAATTATATGCAGTTGTTCATTGTTATAGTTTGTCTTTCATCTGCTTTCAATCTACTTTTTTAGGTGTTTTGGCACATATAATTGAAGTTGCTACTTTGTTAAGCAAACAGCAGAGAATTCTAAGAAAAAAATATAAATATAAACAGTAGGCATCCCTATTTCGTTTTGCAATTTTTATTTTTTAAGTTTCCCATGCAGTGCCTCCAATATGAATTCTCCCAACTAGTTCAAACTCAGGCACTGTTTGTCGTCAAATGGAGGTGGCCCTCTCTTTCACCCCTGGTCTTTCCATTCACAAGACTTACAATTGAAATTTTGTCACTGAATCAATCAGTTGTTGGTGCCATCAATTTTGTTGAGATGTGTGGATCGAAATAATAGTCTCACATCAGATAAGTGAAACTTCTAAATAAAGAATATTAGTGGTTGTCTTCCCTCAAATAGAATCGATATCTTTTGAGATAAAACCTCATAGCTAAAAAGATAAAGGGTGGATAAGTTGGGGACAATATCGGTACTGGCGACATCAATGGCTCGTGGAAAAGTGTTGCGGACATCCACTTGCAAGTAACGTATCGCGAGACAAAAAAATTCAACATTATATTAGAGTCGACGGTTCGATCAAGACCTGTCAAGAAAAAGCCTTTTGAATGGATTTTGGTCCAAGGTGGAGTGTTGAGATGTGTGCACCGAAATAATAGTTCTACGTCGAATAAATGAAACTTATAAATGAAGTATATAAGTGATTGTCTTCCCTCAAATAGTATCGAGGCCTTTTAAGTTAAAACCTCACACCTAAAGTTGAAAGGTGGTTAAGTTGGGGATAATATCGTTACTAGTGGAGGAGATTTACGGGTTCGCACACGCATGTGCAGAGTGGTTGTGATAAATTTAACATGGTATCAGAGCCCATGGTTTGAATGAGACCTGAGAATAAAAAAAGCTCTGGATCATTGTAACTTTCTCTCCATGGGGAGAGTGTTAAAGATGTGTGGACCGAAAGTTCGTCTCACTTCGACTAGTTAAGACTTCATAATGAAGTACATAAGTAATTAACTCCTCCCAACTAGTACCGAGGCCAAAGTTGAAAGGTGGTTAAGTTGGCACAATATCTCTGCTAGCAGAGGAGATTCATGGGCTCGGGCTCGCACTCACACCCAAATGTTGATCAATAATGGGGTTTGCACAAAACTAATTGGCTTATGCGAAGATCCAATCTACTTATTTATTTACCACATCAACTTTTACTATATTTCTGATGTGGGATTATATATTCCAACAAATTTTGAAGGAGAGAGTGTTTGTTGATTTTTTATTTTGAAACAACTGCCTTAAACACCAAATTGAAGCAAAAGACCAATGATATGGACCTACCTAAATCACATCTAACAATTTCCAAATATATGTAACATTAAGGTGCCACTACCCCGCGCGAAGGAGTTTGGCAGAGAGGCAAAGAAAGGACCATTATAATTTTGATCGAGGCTGTGAATTCAATTCTTAATAATTTACATTATAGATATAGACAATGTGAATGAAAAAAAAAAAAAAAAGATAGAGACAATGCTAGGGTAATACTTTTGAACATTTGAAATGGATGCCTAACTATTAGTGTCCCTTCAATATACATCGATTTATGTGCGTACTAACATTAATGTGCAAATCAACGAACACTAACAATCAAGTGTCTATTTTAAGTGTCCCAAATTGGTCACCAAATTAATCCTATTTTCTATTTATCCCTTAAAATCTTTTGTGTTATGGAGTTGGGGTAGAGATGCCTGACTAGCTCCGGTGGAATAAATAGAGGCTAAGAAAAGGTAAGACACCAACCTAAAATAAGAACTTGAGAAGGAAACAAAAATGCCGTTCTAATCTTTTTTGAGAAATGTTAGAGTAACCGACTTTTGACACTAACATTTGACATCTAGTTTGTTTTGGATGTTTGGATATACTTTAAGAGTCACGCTATCTGCACCCCGATATCCTCTCAGGGCACCACTATTTTTTATTTTATTTTATTTTATTTTATTTTATTTTTTTTAATGTTGGTTCTAAAAGAAAGTGACACATTTACCCTAGGGTGTCCAAAGTAATTGGTGGGGTGCCTATCGGGGTGCCCTGAGTAATAGATGGAGTGCCCATAGCACGATACTACATTAATCGACCTTACGTTTCAGGTCTCAGTGGAAAATATCTGAACGCATGGTCTCGGACACACAAGACCGAGACATAGGTTGTTGTGTCAGTTTGTTTCGACTGATACATACACACATGTCTCGACACAAGGCTACCCGATACCACTTGTATAGTATCGGTAGTCACCTATCAAGTAGGATGTTTAACTACCTTATTTAAGTATCGGTTGGTATAAATTGACATCGTGATACGGGTCTCAACATAACATGACTGAGACAACTTTAACATATATTTTAGGTAGTGGGGTGCATTGTTTCACAAAGTAGGGGCATTTTAGTAAAAATACTTGGGTGCTCTGATCAATGGGGTGCCCTGAGAGGATATCATCGTGCACAAATATGTATATCTCAATGTAAAATTTAAACGACCACAAATAACTACGTGTCAGATATAAGTGTCAAAAGTCAGTCAACCAATCATTTTCCATCTTTTCTTACGGGTTTTTTCGGGGTCACTCTAGTGAATCACATCTACACTACATAATAAAAGCAGTGGCCTCTACAAAACCATTAGGATCACCTCGAGTCATAACCAGTACGCATTTCGAGACACAAATACAGTGGTCCTACAACTTTGTATCTTCTGTTGTGGCTTGAGTTGTCATTTTGTCATTCCATTCTAGTATTTTCATTTTTTTCCCGAACACCGATATTTCTTGTTAAAAAACTATATAATATTGCATGCGTTTTGAGTTTTTTTTTTTTTTTTGATTTCTTTTCTAATTCCTACTTTAATTATCACCGATCTTCTATTTGATCGGTGGTGATTCCAATAAGAGTATTTATTGCATGCATTGTCTTTAATAAAACACGAATCTATTTAGATTTGAGAGTTTCAATCCTGCAACAGTTATCAGATTCATCATTGACTCCACTGCTTGCTCCCTTCTATGTTTGCATCTATCATCATTCAAGTTTATCTCCACTTCTACTACTCGTGCGTGCATCTGCACTTACAGTTACTGATTTAATAGTTTTATTAAATTATCTTTTTTAATAGGTTAAATAGGCTAAATAATTCAAAACTTTCATATTTTTCTCAAAATAATCACAAGCTTTCAATTTTATCTAAAATATTTCAAACTTTATATTTTTCTCAATTTTAACCCACAGATATTTAAGTTGGTAGTGAGTTTAAGTGGTTGTTCTGAGGAATTTTGGGAGCGAACAAGTTAAAGAATTGGTGTTGGCGGCATAACAGCTATTGTCAGGAAAGAAAAGTTAATTTGTGTTTGCTTGATAAAATGTCAAACACAGAAATATTATCTTATCTATAACTCAACGAGACACCATTTGAAGCCGCAGTTGATAAGGCTAGTAACCAATTTTTATTTTTTTTTTATTTTTTTTTGGTGAAAATCAGCCAACCCAATTTAAGTAAATACAAGTTGGTCATCTGCAATATTTTTTTTTTAAATAAAAAATTAAAAATTAAAAAATTCAGGGTTCGTTGTCTTTGAAAGTGCAAATTCATTAAAATGGTTCTTTTTTTGTTTCGTTGTTGAATTTTCTATGAATTATATTAGTTGTAGCAAATATTATGACTACCGGCTCTTTGAGGAAATGCCTAAAAGAACATAAATCAATTACTTATCTCTATTGGTAGATTTATTAGTCATTGAACGGCGCTATAGGCACCACAATTTTTTATGAGGGCAAATTAATTTACATGCATTTTATGTGAGGTACCTCAATATTATGGGTTGCCTTTAGCCTTGCTCTTAGTCATTTTGTTAGAATTAAACCCCAAATCTATTGTGGGATAAAATTGAGACAAATGTCGAAGTTTGAGATATTTTAGATAAAATTAAAAGTTTGGGATTATTTTGAAAAAAGGGATAAATAGGCATAATAATCCCAAACTTTCAAATTTTTCTCAAAATAATTCTAAACTTTCAATTCTCTCAAAATAATCCCAAACTTTACTTTTGGTCCCAACTTTATCTCATCTACTTGTTTTAGTTTAATTTGGTGTGAGATGAGACATTAAATTAATAAAGTTGTCGATAAAGGGAGAGCGTCAACTTAATAAAAGAAAAAATGACTCATTTTAAATTTTAAAAACTTATAATAAACTATGAAGAAATCAAAGAAAAAAAAAAGTAAAAAAGCGGGTGGGATAAAATTGAGATCAAAAACAAAGTTTGGGATTACTCTTAGAAAATTGAAAGTTTGAAATTATTTTGAGAAAAACTTGAAAGTTTGAGATTATTCTGCCTATTTTTCCTAAAAAAACATAAAAGTTTGGGATTATTTAGATTATTTATCTTTTTTAATAAGTATGTCTTCAAATGTTATAAGTTTGTGTTTGTCTTTCCTTATTGAAAGTTTTATTTTTTATTTTGATCTTAGTATGTCTGTGTACTGTTGTATTATAAACGTTTATCAAGAGAACATTCACTGATTGTCAAATTATTCTATTGTTACAGTTGTAGTATCTCAAAATCAATTTTATGATAGTTGAATGTTTTGATGAACAATTAGAATTAACGAATCAATGTATTTTTATCAAGGTAATTGATTCTATGACTTCTCTTGTCTATCGAATGTATTGAGCAATCACGATTAATGAAATTTTTTATTTTATTTCAAAAAATATAAAATAAAGTTAATATAGGAACTGGTTGCGATCTTTCGAACATGCATTGAGATGGGTTCTAGTTGAACAGATCACAACCATTGTGTAGAAAATGTACATATGAAAAGTGAGTCACCCAGTGACTTACTAATCTGATGATGAATCTGATCACAATTTTGGACGGTCAGGAAAGAATCTCTTGATACTTTAAAGGGTAATGTCCAATGTTCTGTGTACATAATAATGATACTTTCGAGGTTTCAATAACAACTAGAGAATTGAAGATGAACAAAGCTTCTCGAACAATCTTCTTCTCTGTTCTCCCATTCGTCTTCTTCGCTTTTGCAGTTCATGCGTCGATCTGCTCCACAAAGGGTAACTTAATTTTTCTCCAATTCTTTGCTCAATTCTTGGGTTCCAATCTGAATGTTTAATGGGTATCTGATGATTTCCTGTACTTCTTGAGATACCCACTTTGTTTGATCATCTCTAATTGGATTCTTTGGCATCAGAAGATTGAGAACTGGTTTTTCTGTTAATTTTTATTGGTTTTTTGGTGTGGGTAGACTGAAGATAACTTGCGACGCATTAATTGGGAAGGATTTAAAGGATTTGAAAATTACATAAAGATAGACTAAGAAATATAAAAATTCAAAGAAAAGAAGGTGTAGACCAATTGAGATGAAGATTAGGGAAGGGCGGTTCAGATGATTTTGGACACCAAAGACGGCCTACAAATGCCCCACTAGAAAACTTTAACTTAATAGAAACTAAAAAAATTTGACGAGGTAGTGGTAGAGGTAGACCGAAGCTAACTTGTGATGCATTAATTAAGAAGGATTTAAATGGTTTGGGAAGCACACCATCAATTGCATTACATCGAGCTCAATGGAATATTTTGATCCATGTAGTCGACCCCAACTGATTTGGGATTGAGGCTTTGATATGGATTTTTTTGGGGGTAATTCGCTATTGATTGTTTTGATTTAAGATAGGTGCGTTTTGAAAATAACCTAGTCTACCCGTTTCGCTACAAATTGATTGTCCTTCAAGTCTGTGAGAAATGTAGTGTCATGGGATGTGGGTCTGTGGGTGGGATAGTGTTCTTATGCTTAAAAATAGTGTTTTTAATGAGAACGGGAATTGGGTTCAAGAGTTTTCTCAACTTCTTGTGAGGATTGTGTTGGAGATGATTCATTACTAGTTTTTACTTTAATGAATTAGAGAGTTTGAGAGTAATTGGGTTTTTTGTTAGCAATCGACTTATGTTGGACTGTGTTAGGTGGGGATGTAGAGTTGTATTAGCATTTCGAGTATGTTCAGTACTTGCTAATTGCTGATAATTGTTGGCTGTAAAAAAACCACTTTGCTGATTAATCCACTTTGCTCGATTTAATAAGCATTAGGATCAAACCCTAAACCTTAAATTGAGCAGAGTGGAGGAGTTTGATCCATGTACCATAACCGAACTAATTTGGGGTTGATGCATTGTTGTTGAAAAAGTACAACAAAATGTGTAGGTTTGTTATTTGTTGGACTGTGTTTTAAAAGTTTTAAAACCCAAGGATTTATAAGGTTGTAGTTTTGTAGAGAGGGGAATGGTGAATTGTCGATTTGATCAATGATGATTGTGGAAACCTATTTCTTTTATGGTTTTGGTAATGAAATTACGATGGTTTTATGTTTGTTTCTAGGGATACCATTTGTGAGAGATATCAGTGCACTTTCCCAGAGTAACTATGGGAGAGGGGGACTGTCGCATATTACCGTTGCAGGTTCACTGTTGCATGGGTTGAAAGAGGTATAATCTGATCCCTCATATATTTTGTATTTTGATTGCAATGTTGTAGCAAAGAATTGTGTGAAGCAATATTACCATCTAATTGTATATAACATAAATCATTCTTGTTTTCAAAAAAAAAAAAAAAAAAAAAAAAACATAAAGCATGCTTCACTTTCGTTGGGCATAGAAGAGTTATAGGAGAAAATGGGTTTATTTCTTGATTGAAGAATCTGTTTTCAGTGATGCATTGCCTCATGAGTATAGGCTGTAGAATTATGTCTTATTTACTTTTCAAGATGGAAGCCTAGTTTGAATTATGAGTTCAATTTAGTACTTTCTGTAGAAATAAAAAATAAGAAAATAAAAATTGAAGATGTTCATGAGATGAGCACCTCATTAATCGAACATGGAAAATGAATCTCGGTATTTGACCAGTTATTTTAGTATTAGCATTTCTACACAGACATGCATGGCTCAAGTGTTTCCTGAGATTCCGGTGAAACTACAATGTCAAAGCCCCGTATATTAATTTATCTTTTAGACTATGATCATTTTTCTTGTCAGGTTGAAGTATGGCTTCAGACTTTTGCTCCTGGGACACATACTCCGATTCATAGGCACTCTTGTGAAGAGGTTTTTGTTGTCCTCAAAGGCAGCGGAACTCTTTTTATTGCCGAAAGCTCACATACGAAATATCCTGGAAAACCACAGGAGTTTAATATTTTTCCAAACAGCACATTTAACATCCCTGTGAATGATGCTCATCAGGTAACATATCTGTGATGTTTGGTTTGAATAATAACTGAGCTGCTCCAGAATTGGCAACCCTTTGAGTCCATTGTAGTGTCCTTTCATTCAATATTTCATTGTGTCTCTTTCTTAAATATGCTAGAAAAACCTTAAAGCATGCCAACTCTAATGCCTGCTGAAAACATGATATGACATTTTCTTAAGCTTGTGTCATCACAATACTTAATAAAATGCAACGGCTATCTAAAAGGAACTCAACGAAGATGTTCGGAAATCCCTAAACGAGAAATCTGTTGTAGCTTGAGGTCATCAAATTTTCCCTGTGAAGGAGTTTTTGCTAGCTATGAAATCAGTTGAATCTCTGTGGCTGTCTATGCTACAAATAGTTGCATATGAGGACTATCTGCGCACAAATCAGGCATAAGAATTTACCAAGGTACATGACATTCCTATATTTATCAAAGGGATCGAGAAGAAATGGAAATGCTTTGTTTATTGGTTGAGTGCTCACTTTCTTTTGCTATCTTATTCGCATCTAAATTTTTCGGGTAAAGTTTGTTTCTGCCTATGGTGAGAGCAATTTCCTAATGATGTTCATTTGGAATGTAATCACTAATGCTTGTTTTACTGGTTGCGAAGTAAGGTGGAAATTGGGTGGGTTTTATGAATACTAGCAGATTATCGATAGACCAATGCCATCTTCTTAGATGGACAACTGTCTATGATGTGTTTACTAGCATCACACTCTTGTCTAGAATTGTCGTTGGATTGTTCTTTTATTTCAAAAATATTTTATGGAAGGTTAAATCCAAAACTTGGCGGCCTAGGTTTGTTCTGCTAAAAAAAGTTTTCCTGTATTGCAAATTTGAGCAGAAGAATGTGCAAGTTTCTTTAAATAGGCTTTTCCTTGCTATTTCTTTTGGTTGATCCCTGACCATGTCATTCTTCCTCATTCTCGGTCATAATTCTTGTCCTCCTGCAATGCTTCTTGACCTTCCGCATTGCTCGCTGATATTTTCCGTGTTACTGCGGAATTGATATATTTCTTGTTTGTACTTTTTTGCAGGTTTGGAATACGAATCAGGAAGAAGACCTGCAGATGCTCGTCGTGATATCTCGCCCTCCTGTCAAAGTGTGAGTAATGAACTAGGCCTTGATTTTAAGCCTAAGAAACTCAGATAAAGCAACTGACCATTTGCCTACTCCATATGAGAGGAACTGATATCTTTTTGAACTAACTTATTTTTCTGGATTCCGGACATTGGAGCTTACTGAAATATATCAGTTATGTGATTCTGATTTGATCTTGGGACTATCTTAGATCGATATCTCTGTCCTTGGCTTAAGTATAAACGACGCGTTTGTGTTTTCAACTTTTCATCTGTTTTTTTGCCACTGACATGAAATCTCTTCTTCTTTTACTTTCCAGGTTCATATATGAAGACTGGTCTATGCCCCATATTGCAGCCAAATTGAAGTTCCCTTACGACTGGGACGAAAAGTGCTTTCATTCTCCAAAAGATGAGTTGTAATTTTCTCGCTGGTATTCTCTGGTTATACTTAGCACTGGAGGGTCCATTTCTTGAATCTTTGAATTCATGGTGATTATGCAAAGTTTCCCTGATAGGTAGAAGAGAGAACAAGAGTTTTTTTAGTCAGGAGGTTAAGAGGGAACAATATTAGTTACAGTTTGGACAAGATACATACCACACACACACACAAAAGGCCATTGGTTTTTAATTGAAAGGTCAAAATTGACATAAATTTGATTCTCCACAAAACAACTTATAATTTGAACACCCCTTGTTAATTGTTTTGTATGTGTGAGGGCTAGAATAGTTAATAACTTTAAGGGGTAAAATTTCAATTTCCCAATCAAGAGGGTTGTGGGATACTAGGATGGCATGTGCCCCTAGTTAGTAAACCAGAGGTTTCGGTCTCGAGTCTTGGGAATTGAAAAGCTTTATCACTCTTGGCTAGAGGTTGACACCCTTATATTCCTCGAGTTCTTAATTAACCGATATAAATTAAGTTTGGATACCAAAACCCAATTTCTCTCAAACTATTGCTCTTTCATGATGAGCTTTTTCTTCTTTTTTTTTTTCGGAAAAACAGTTATATATTCCATTGATTCATAGGTAATACATGTGGGGGTAATCCTACGTACAACAAATTCGGTCAGTTGGAGCCCTGATAGAGTTAATCAACAACTTAGCATCTGAATAAACTCTCCTTATCTGCTTGAAATCTCTGCAACTTTGCAATGCATGAAGAACAGGTAAGCCCTCCGCCATATTTATGGAAGAGGTTAACCCAATCATGATCACTCCTGACCTGATTGTCCTCTCCTCTGTTGTGACTAAGATCCAACCAATTGCCATCTCTCCTGTGGATGGGTTCCTTGCCGCATCAGTAAACAAATCATACCCATTTGAAATGGATCTTCCTTGTGCTCGTCCCTCAGCCATGTTGATGTTGCTCATAGTGGCTTGAACAAAACCTTGAATCTGAGCACCTGTGTCCGAAATTAGATTATCAACTTCGGTCCCTTTGTCTTTTAAGGAAAATGATAATCTAACACATTTTCAACTCACATTTTGGGCGCACACCCTTGTCTTTTAGCCATTTATGATATTTTGCCATATGTGGGGCCCACACTTGAAAAGAGAAGAAAGAACTATAAATGACTAAAAGACAAGGGTGTGCGTCCAAAGTGTGCGTTGAAAGTGGGTCATTTTATCATTTTTCTGCCTTTAAACACCAAATCATTCCTATTTTTTCAAAGGCGCCACAACCCAAATGCAACCCACTGTAATGCAACTAAGTCCTTCCCTTGTCTGCCTACCTGGTTCGTGACTATACTCTAACTATTCAAAAAGCTATTAGATTTCCTCCTCCGTACCACATGTGGGAGACACTGCAGTAGCCAGTACCTTCCTTTTCCATAATTTCAATCTTGTGGGTAGTAAGTTATGACAGCATGTCCATAAGAAGAAATGGATCTTACGAGGTAACTTGATCTTCCATAGGGTCTCCCAAATCTCCTTTGCAGCATCACCTGAGCTCGATTCCCCTGATGCCAGTCTCCCTAGCCTCCCTTGTTGATTCAAGTGTGAGGCCAATTTGTAAGCTGAACGAACTGAGAATTTCCTGACCTCTCATAATGCCAAATGAGCCTATCTTCACACCCTTGTCTGCTTATTGGCGTAGCCAAAATAAATTCTGCTTCCTCCTTCGTGAAGATGCTTTATATAAGATTATGATTCCAATGTGCTTGGTGATAGCAAATCCGCAACAAACTCCAACCCAGCTCTCCTAGGGGACCATGGCTTCGTTCTTTCCTTTCTTGAGACCCAAACAACCTCCCATATTGTAACGACCCCATTATTTATTAACACCGTTATTTAATTATTTTATATTAAGATGCCAGCTTCGGATGACACGTGGACGCCACGGATTGGCTAGGCATGATACTAACCTAGAGTACTGACTGTGTACTATTGTTTTCCAGTTTTGTGATGTATTATTATTATCATTTATATTATTCATCACAGGTGTGTATCTATATTATCTTGTCGAGCGAGATTGAGCATCGGGGTTTCGTTATGTAGAACGCGCCAACGTGAGGATTCGGTAGTTGTTAGGCTCAACGTTAGGGTTAAACTGAAGTTAATAATAACAATATGACTATGGTTGAGGATTTAAATTAATGAGATTTAAATATAACCTTAAGTTAAGCTAAGTAAATCAATTAGGTAAATTAAGTGTGGGATCGCTTCGAGGTGTGTCATACGCGGGGCACGGGGTGCCGAGTAGTCAGGAAGTTAGTGTGAGCCTACTTACCATTTTATTGAATTTATTTGATGGTTTAGATAGGTTATATAAGTTGAATCAAATTAATATATACAAATCCTATAGTTGTAACCAAACAAATCAGCACACCTAGGATTGACCTCGAGACACACAATAAAGAGATACAAGACGATATGTGTCATGATAAGGTGTCCAAGATTAAGTGACACCAGGTGATTAGGGACCGATCGATCAACCTCGAGATGCATGTGCGTGTTAGATTAGAGTAACAAGTATAAATAGCACCGTTTAGTGGACACATGCAAAATCAAAACATTTTCTCAACAACAATTCAAGAATCAGAGGGAGGAAACTAGAGATTGAGGAAGAAATTGTGTGAGGGAGAGTTGAGTTAGGCATCCCACCACAAATTTCAGGTAATCTACTCACCCAAAATCTTTGAATTTTCATGGAAATATGGGTTTTGTTAAGTTGAAGTGATTTTGGATTTTCTGAGGTATTTTACAACTATTTTTAGAGAAATTGATGTTCATGAGGTTTGTTTTAGTGAATTATGTCGATTTGGAACAAATTCGTGAGAATTTGAGAGATTTTGGGTAAATTATGGTTTTATGGACATGCATGTAGATCCACAGGTTTGAGGGTTTAATCATGGTTAAATCGATGTTTTGGACATGTATTTGGTGCGATTGAGGTGTGTATATTAGCAATCATGTTTAGGTGTTGGAAAAATCATAATTCGCTGCTAGAATTCTGGGCAGGGGCATACCCAGTGCGTTGGGTGATGAACACCAACGACTTTGAGAAGACAAATTTCCTTCCTGGGCGAAGAATCGCCCAACGCATTGGCCATTTTGCCTAGCGCACTGGGGACCCAACACCCAGAACAGTAACCAGATCACCCAACACGCTGGCCACCAGGCCTAGTGCGTTAGGGACCATAACCATTAAAAATATTAAATATGAAATCGAGCTTAATTAATAACAAACCCACTTAATTAACCAATAAATACCAAAAATCGATCTCAGGAGTCACGAGGTAGTATTTGAAGTCGGGGACTAGTCGAGGGGTCGGACTAGGGGTGTTTTTCGGGGTTATTGAGTGCGATTTGAGGTACGTAAAACCAACTGAACACTACTACTGCATTTACTTATTGTTTATTCATTTGAGCTATTAATCGTTGATAATTTGTAGTCCATTCTTACTGGGACGGTTAAGTTTTCCATCTATGTATCTAGGTTGTTGTGGTCACTTGCTAAGTGTGTAGCGCATGTTCTCGTCTCGGTAGATTATATCCTGAGTAGAATACCGGCTCACATGTTCGATGTACACCACTAGGGCTAATGCCGCTAGGACATAGTTGTAAGGGTCGATGACATAGGCCACGACCATGGCTCTGGTCCTAAGTACACACCTTAGTCAGCTATGTTCACACCCATTTGTATATATGTGTGTTTATATTCATGCGATGAGCTTTGAGCAGTTATCTGCATTTTTCCTTCTTCTCGCATGTTTATTTAACACTATTTATTAGCTCTGTTATTTACATTTTTAAATTATGATGCATGGTGATTTTTCTTGGGATTTTACTTACTAAGCTCGTCATCTAGTTTTTGTGATGGTTGAGCGCGAATCCTAGTACTAGCAAGGGTAAAGGGATTCTTGGCTATTACATCTGACTTACCTGAGCCGAGGCCTACTAGTACGTTTGCTGGTAGATATTACTTTTGATATTTTGTATTATCTTTTGGGGTTGGGAGACTATATTCACACCTACTTGTATATATTAGTTTGATCGCTTATATGCATAGTACTACTAGGATTTCCATTATAGTTGAACAAGTTAACTTAATATGTTTTTTGTAATATTAAGACTTCCGCTTTTATTTATTATAAATGTTGATTATCTATTTGCAACTTAATTGTTAAATCTAAAACTATATGTAAATTGTTAAAGTAATTGGCACGAAACTTAAGGTTGTTAGATAAATGGATAGACTAGTAACGTGGCATGTGCTTCCGATGCACGGGCAGGGGAAGTAGCTGGCCACGGGCAGCCTTGGAAATTGGGGCCGTCACACATATCTTTGTATGCCTCCCATTGCCAATCCTCCATCTCGTCCATGCTGAATGACGTCTCTGGCTATGAGGATGCTTTCCAGGCCTAAGAGGGTCTTCTTCCAAGTTGTGCCTTCAAAAAATCAGAACTAGGAAAGTATTTGGCCTTTAAGAACTGCAATAACAGAGAGCATTTCCCATTTAGAATTCACCGGGCTTGTTTAGCAAGGTTTACATTGAAC
This sequence comes from Stephania japonica, assembly GCA_039657345.1. Taxonomy (NCBI): domain Eukaryota; kingdom Viridiplantae; phylum Streptophyta; class Magnoliopsida; order Ranunculales; family Menispermaceae; genus Stephania; species Stephania japonica. The sequence goes on along the minus strand of CM077558.1, from coordinate 9,289,424 downwards.
ATTTCTAAATCTCTGAAACCCCAGTCCACCCAAACATTTTGCTTTGGCCATCTTATCCCAAGAGCACCAATGAATGCCTTTCCCTTTACTAGCATTTGCCCATCAAAATCTAGCCATTGCTTGTGTTAGAGAATGGATCACCCCTCTTGTAACATGAAGATCATCATATGGTGGTTAGAATAGCCTGGGCTACTGCTTTAAGAACTACTTTCTTCCCAGCTGCAGATAAAAGATTTTCCTTCCATGTGAGTGCCTTGTTCAACACCCTATCCACCAGCCTTCCACCAATTTCCTCTTAGGAAGGCCTTCATGAAGTGTAATGCCTAGATATCTACCCAAACCTTCAGAGTGATGTATGTTTATGACATCTCTGAGCACATGGTTCACACTTCAAAATATAGTTCGACATCGTTCACACTTCAAAACAAAAATATAACTGTAGATTTCTCCCAAGTTGACGAAATGGTTAAATTGGGAACAATATTAGTAACAAATATCCAAAGGATCACAGCTCAATATTTGAAATACACCTCGAAAAACTCAACGCCATATATACACCCTTTACTGAAAGGTAAAGAGAGCACTATGATTAATCTCCCGCCTTTTGTTTAAAGTTAAATCCTTAATTAATTGGTTGCCAACAAGAAAAGAAAGTGAAATCATTTAAATATAATCTTGTGGAAGAAACTCAATTATATGACGGCATGTAAAGTCAGCATACATGACATGCGCAACTTGTGCACAACAATTTATTTTTTATTTATTTTATATTAGTGGATTTTCAAGACTACTCCTACTATACCTTAATGCAATAAACCTAAGCGTAACTCAACGACCTGAATAATTTTAACATCGCGGTGAATCGAACTTAAGATCGTGCGCGTAACTAACACAATCCTAAACTTATCTTTAACTAACACAATCCTAAACTTATCTTTATCATTGAGCCAACTCGTTCAGGATAATGTGCACATCAATTAATAGATTAAACTATATATTTTCCTTTTGGTAGTAGTAGCAATATATAGCTTGAACTGGCAACTGTGGGTTAGAAAATATCTAACAAGAAGCACAATGACCGCGTCAATTATCTACATAGCTGATCCATGCAATTATATTATACTCCTGTGTGGATGGGCTCCATATGTCTTGATGAGGTGCGGCACACTGATATGTCACCATCCACCACTTGCTTTTTTGTAGGGTTCTAATGTCTCTGTTTATGTTGTTTGACAAAAAAAATTTTTCCCTATATATGTTACATTATAATGAGTCATCTAAGCCAATATTAGGGTGACCAACTTTAACACCCTAACCCACTTATTAGTGTCCTTGAATTGAATGAAAATAATAATCTAACATACTCGCAACGCACATTTTGAATGCACACATTATCTTTTAACTGTTTATGATATTTTATCAGATGTGGGGCCCACGTTTAGGAAGATAAGAAAATATCATAAATAGTTAAAAGACAAAGGTGTGCGTTTAAAGTGTGCGTTGAAAGTGGAGTCATTATATCATTTTCTTAAATTAAATATCATGCACAAATCAAGAGACCAACAAGTAAGCAACCCAATTATTTTCCTTCATATTTTAACAATAAAAAAATCAATTTCCTTAATAATATACATATAACAATGGAGACACTTAAAATTGAGTTCACGACAAGTTATTGTTCTTTTACAACTATGCAACCTCAAACTTAATAATTTTAAAAAAGGTATTATTTCAACAAGAGTGGATTAGTTTAAAATCTGCACTTAATCAACTACAAAAAAGTGTTAAGAACTTTTAAGAGGTTTAATATTTTAAAACTCTACGCTAAATGCCTTATTTTTTGTGATCCTACGTTACTCACTTGAGTTGAAATAAATTAGGCAAAGCTCCTGATACTCTTAACAAAATAATCTGATGGCTCTAATAGGAGACTGCAAGATCAGACGTTCTGAATTTAAAAGATCATGAGAACCATTGAACCACAAAAATGCATACGGAGCACCGAATCAAGCAGTGTCTCAATTGCTTTCAATTCTCTATATAACTGCACAAACAAACAAACAAGTAGATCACAAAACCCCCCCAAAAAAAAGTTGATCTCCAATTGGTCTCCAAACCCGAATCTCTCGCCCAAACCAACGGCTCTCAATCCCAAAAAACTTCGCAAATTATGCAATTTTGGGATCTGGGTCGCTCTCATTTCTCTGAAAAAGTAAAATTTGGATTCGTTTTTCTGGGATTCTGAGCACTGGTTTTGCTCCATGTGATGCTGTGAATTGGAAAATGGGGTGCTTCAGATCTTCGACTCAAATGGGTGGTTGTTGAAATTGGCAAATCTGGTTGAGAGAGAAGTGGCTTTTGTTGGGTTGTGTTGTTGATGGCTCAACAAGGGGGTGTGCAGTGCAGGGGTTGTGAGGTTGGTGCTGTTCTTGGTGAGTGCTTGCTTGGTTTGTTATGTGGTGGGGCCTACATTTTTGTGGCACTTGAGTGGGAAGTTTGCTGCTCAAGCTTCTTGCCCATCTTGTGTTTGTGACTGCTCCTTGGAGACCATCCTCTCAATTCCTCTAGGTGAGTGTTTATGATCTTAATGAAATTGATGATGCTTGTTAATTGAATTGTGTTGTTTTAGTCCTTTTGTTGTGAATGAGGATTTTGTGTTGCTTTTGTGAAATTTATGTGTGTTACATTTGGTGGTCAATTTGGAAATTTGTTATGTTGGCATGGAATTTAGGCTGCTCATATAATCATTTGTTTTCTCATTCTTTTTTTTTTTTAAATCGGTCTATTCCCACGAGGCTTTGGTGCAATTGACCGGAGCGTACCCCAATGGCCCAAACAAATCATTTGTGAAATTTATGTGTTACATTGGTGGTCAATTTGGAAATTTGTTACGTTGGCATGGAATTTAGCTCATATGATCATTTGTTTTCTCATTCTTGTTTCCATTGTTGTGGAAATAGCCATTTAATTAGTACATAGGAGATCTTTCCCACTATGGAAATGGTTGGGAAGGTTGTGATTAACACATTCATTAAATGTTAGCAGTATACAGTGGTTTAAAGTTAAACCAGGGCTGAGGATTGCATGTGAAATGGTCGTGGTGGCTGCTTGGGATGATTTTCGCATAGGCAGCTGCAAGAGTGGACTTTCTTAGTGTTACAATTCTCAGTGGTGTTCTGATTAAAGGCTAAGAGGATAAAATTGAACTCAGAGAGTTTAATGTCAGTTTAAGTTATATTAGTGGTTGATAGAGCATGTCGTAGTTCCTAGGATGGGGGGCCTTGAAATTGAATGTAATGTTTGTAAGTGGATGAGGTGTCTTGACCAATTTTATTGTCAATTTCTCTAAGAGAGGTCCATTACTTGTTTAAGTTGATATCAGCTTTGATCATAAACAACATCCATGTACTTGAAGTGAGGCTTGTTTCACTTCACTGATATTATCATTTTTTTTTAAAAGAAAGAAAATCAACAAACTACGAATCGGAGATTGTGAGATTTCAGTATCTTGCACTTGTTTTCATTAGCCATTTTGAAGCTCTCATCCCCAATATTAGTTTAACTTGGGAAAAAAGACACTAGCTTGACAATCTTGATTAAGGAGAACATTGGCGAAACTAACATTGATTATCAAGTTATTCAGAATTTTAGACGGTTTTTTTGTTTTTCTCCTTGATCTAATTTGCTTGCTATAGAAACATAATAGTTCCAAGGACATACTTTTTACTGAAACCAAAGGAGTTTATGGATGTTCTTTTTAAGAAAGGGATATTTTTGGAAGGAGAGCTGCATCCAAATCCTTGTAAGCGACAGTGAAAAATGATCTAAGAAATACATCCATAACATCCATTCGTTAGACTCCTGAATGTTAAGCACTTGGCACCAGCTGTTTGTGGAAAAGACTAATTAGAGATATTTTGTCTATGTAAAGCACACAACACAATGTGAAAGGGTCGATTGAAATAAGCAAAATTGCTAATTTACTTCGAGTTGTGACGGGTGAGAATGGTGGTTGTTGTGATTTAACAAAAACACGTGGTCCTAGATAGATTATTTACACGTGATTTATTTATTATTGCATGTATTGTGTTTAAGGTAATACACTTACACAACGAAGATAATCAGTTGCGGTTCTTATTTATTTGTTCACTTAACAGCAATTTCTCACTGGCAAATGAATACAATTATCGGATCTCTTATAAGTCTATTAAATTATTAGTGAATTTAGTGTTATACTGCTATTTACGCCCAATACGCTTTGATTATGCCAGTGGAGTGGATATCTTCTATATTTCACTGTCACTGCCACTCTTCTTTCATTTGAACTTTGGGTCGGTAGTTATGGTGTTTGTTCTTGTCAGGATTAATAATGCACATCACTTTTATTGCAGGATTTATCAACAATTCATTTACAGGTGAGTTCGGCTCCTTGTTTGTTAGGAAATATATTTATGATTTTCGATATCAGTTTTGGTGTCAATGATTCTTCAAATGCATATATGCTTCATCTCAGTTGTAAAGAGGGACTTACCTGGTGAAACTAGACTCTGTGTATTGACGGCATTGTGGCATGTAAATGATGTGCATAATCTTAACTGGAGTTGGAATGCACTAACATAATTGTAATCTATCTTTTTAAAAATTCTCATAAAAGTGAATCATGCATGCCAATCGATGAAGTTTAGTAACTGGGGATCAAATTAGATTTTAAAATTCGAGTTTTTGTTATTATGTCAAAACTTTCGTTGCATGAAAAGTAGATGCATCATCTGAGACTTCTATTCAATAGGGAATAAATGCATGCATCATATGAATTAGCACTGCCAGTCTTGATAGGACTTGCTCTGCTGCAGTTTCTTTTGTTTGAGAGTGATATATTTTTATGTCAATGCCGGCATATGCTTATTCCTTTATTGTACTGTTGTGCCGTCTCCATTTATCTGCATAGATTGCAGCAAGCGTGGAACCAATAATAATGGGGAATCAGAAGACATTATAGATCTACTCTCAGAAGAGCTAAATTTGCAGAGAAATGTAACCAATGATAACATGGCACACACAAGGGCTTTGATACTGGAGGCAAGAAAGACTTCTTCCCAGTACCAAAAAGAAGCTGAAAAGTGCAATGCTGGGGTTGAAGCCTGTGAAGAAGCAAGAGAGAAGGCCGAAGCAGCATTAATAGCTGAGAAGAAGTTGTCTACGGTATGGGAAAGTCGCGCTCGCGAGCTTGGTTGGCAAGACCGAAGAAGTGCCCGTTCATAAAGAAAGAGTTACTGCAACATGCTATGATTTTCTTCTCATACTTTCAGATGCAGTACTATGCTTGCACTGTTGTGGCGTCTAGTCCTTGTGATTCACATGAAACTGTATAATTTGATTCTACATTCTCCATTCACCCTATATTGGCAACCTTAATTTAGAAGAATTGTGTATTGTGAAGTTCTCATCTGTACCTGCACCAATCTGAGTGTTTTTCCACTCATGATTCACAGTTGTAAATAATAAAATTGAAATGAAACTCAAATTGAATTATTTCTGCCGTTGGATTGATCTAATAGTTGCAGAAAAGTTGGGCACACTGCCCTTCATTAGGATTGCCTATTAAGAAACAAAATTTCTTGAGAATTCTGTTGGAATCTCAATCATTTACAATATTGCACACATCTATCAGAAAAACTCCCTATTTTCATCAGTTCACAAAAAAATGTGCTGCAGCACATTTTGAATCAACCTCTCCCCATTTTCAATGAACTTCGTCGTTCAACCTCTTTTTCAGCAACACGAACATAAAACTCCGCTCCTAGCATCTCATGTATCTCGACGTTCAAGGTGATACTCATATTGACTATCACCATGATAATTTCCTTAGTCATATTGAAGCCCAGGCTGGATAAGACCCGGATAGCATTAGCGATCCTGCATATCTGCTGCCTTTTCTCCAAGGCAGTGTAGGTCTTTTCAGGTACTGCGAGATTAACAGATCTTTTATTGGAGGTACCATTCTGCTGGTTTGATGGATTCTCTTGATTGTCCCTTGCTTCAACGTGTTCGCCAATCCAGATGTAGCCGTTACTTCCAAGAATCAAATCAATGCCAAACTCTTCTAGGTGGTGGAAATGTTGTTTGCTTCTCTTCACCAAGTAAGGAGAGACTGTGAGCAGTTGACCCTTCTCAAGCTGCAACCATGTTCAAGAACATATTATCAAAAATGTTCAAAAATCAGAGTAAGCCAATGGTAGTACAGTCCAGTAGAAGCTACAAGAAAGCACTGATTAATTCGAATGCTTAAAGAATCTTTGTTTCAGAAATTTCGCGACTTGTGTAATCGATCAAGAAAATATAGCTGCTCAAAATTCAATCAGTTACTATAGGCAAGTTTAAGAAACAAACAAAAACAAGAAATTTACCTTTCCATACTTCCGACTTCTCGCTTGAAGGTGTAATGTACCGTCATGCTGGAAAGTGTCACGAACTTCAGCCTGAAAAATTAAATGATCACGTAAAAAAACAATACTAACAAAGTAAGCTAATTAAAGAGCAGGATAAGCTCGAGGATGCTAGCAAGAAACAACAGAACATTGGCATATACTATTGACCCAAGATTCCAAGAAAACTTCAAGCACAATTCTCATTCCCTCGTCGAGATGGTTTGGACTCCACACCGGTAGCTCTTTTGGATTCAAATAACACACAATGACCCCCAAAAAAGAAGAAACTTAGTACCGAGTTGCAACCCACTTATAGGTTAAGAAACAGAGATGTACATATCAATTTCTTCTTAAAAAAATATTTATGTATGTATATTTCTAAAAGGAAGCAACCACACTCAAGAAAGTGCAAGCACAAGCAGTACTCCTCCAGCATGAATGCATGATTTATGAGGTCCCTAAACCAAATGTACATCACTGAGATGAGCACAAATAGATTATATAAACAAAGTTTTAAAGTATGCCCTAAGACTAGGAATCCTAGACAATCAAAAAGAGGCAAACTTACATATTGAAATTAAAAACTGAAAGAATGACAAAAGTTTAACATCAAAGGTTAGATTAACTCTTGCTGATCGTTGAAGAATTGTATGGCAATGAAAATATTCAACATTCAATACATTTTTTCACATCTTTTGCATACTCATTCCCATTGATAGAATCATTAACCTCACCATCACGCAGAATATTCAATAATCTTCATGGTAAGAGATTTCACTAATAATACAACGTATTGATGAACTTACACATATGATGTCATTTTCTTCAAAAATGGTGCGCATATTGAGTTCGTCGGTTGCCGTTCGCCGTCTCTAGCAAACAAAGAGAACTAAGATGAATCCAAAAGATGTCCTAACTATGCAAGAAACCAGACATGCAATAATCTCTTTTTAATAGGGAAAGGCATTTGTATTAGTAAAACTAACACAATAAAAAAATAAAAATTAATTTATCAAGATAAGGTCATTATGCTTCTACTAAATGAAGAAATAGTGTTTTAAAGAGTTCTTATAAAGGATTTGTGTCAATGAAAACTTAGCCATGATAAACTCCCACAGACGAGAGTATTTTCAAGTCGTTTGTCTTGTTTTCTTCCACTTAATTGAATCAAGGCAGCAAAGAGAAGTGTCAATTGTTTATAAGGTCAATATTTACCAAAATATAAAGAACTGTGCCTGATACAAGTTAGCTAGCACATTAATTCTTCTTCTTCTTCTTCTTTCAAAAGAAAAAAAAAAAAAAAGAACGCAATAAGGAATATTACTCTTACCTGGATGCCATCAGGCATATTCATTGAAGAAAGCATAAGTACCGCATCTTGACTAAAATTTATCTCAACTTTCCATCTCTCAGGAACAATCTATTTAAAAAAGAAAGAAAGAAACAAAACAAGTACGAATGTTTTTAACCACATAAACAAGTAGATAACTGAACTATAACAGAACAGGGCCTCCAATTAATCCAAAAGTAGCAACTTCAAAAATGAATAGAATAGATCTAACTCACTGATTACCTAATTGCCTAGCATCTCAGAAATGATTCTATACATAGTGGAACGCTGAAGGATGAAAACAATTGTAAGCAGGCACAAGATATATCAACCTCTCTTCAATAACAAAGAAAGCATTGAAAATTGATGCATGCTCCAATATAATAAAATCACAAAATTATTCTACAATAATGCTAATGTGACAGACTTCTTCAATGATATCTGCATCATGAATTATCTAGGAAATTTTCATTTTCTGATGCAATATCCAGATTCCAGAGTTGCTAAAAGAAACACAAAACATAATTACAGCCTATGTTACCTGGACCCTTCACTCTAACCCAAAGTACCCGTGTCGGACACTTGAAACGAGTCCGACACTTAAAAAAGACATGGATACTCCATTTATAGAGTTCGTTGTATAAAAAGTATCATAATGCATAACTTCCTAGCGTAAAATACAAAATGAAAAATGAGAAAAAAAAATGGGTATATAAACTATTATATATATATATATATATATGTAATAACAGATATAAGCATGTGTGTCTCAAGTTTTTAGATTGTTTTTGTCGAGTCCCCGTATCCTAAAATTAGAGAATAGGTGGATCCGACCTTTAGACTCATACCCGCACCCGACACCCGCACCCGAGTCCAGGTAACATAGATTACAGCACCATCTGCAATAACTCCTAACCAGTACCCATCTTGAAAACATTAATGAGGATTAAATGACTAAGAACTCTACCAACCTCTACCACACGCCCAACAATTATATCACCTCTCTCGGCCTGGTATCTGCAAAATAAATCAAACTGTTCAAGAACCTACATTGCAAACTTCCCCTCAATGTTCCATCACAAGCCACAAATCTACAGCAAAAAATAACAATTAAAGTACCAACCTTGGCTTTAAAGCACGTACGTAGACAAGCTTATTAACGCGTTCAACAACTCCACAAACAGTAGCTACCACCTCACCATCAAGCTCAGTTGTTCCATGCCCCCTTAATCAATCAGAAAACCAAATTAATTTCAAAGAATAGTAATGAAACTGAAACACAAAATAACCTAGTAAACTGAAATTCTTTTTCTCAAAACAAAACTAAAAATGAAGTCAATCCCAGAGAATAGCAATAAACCAAAAGTTAGAAGAAACCAATAAATCTTTTCATCAAAAAAAAAAAAAGTTGATTCCAGTGAATAATTACTTAGCCAAAATCCAATTAAACATTTGCAAAAATGGAAATTGAAAACTAACAAGTCGGTCAGCAAGATTACTTGAGGAAACCATCGTCGTGATTAACAGATATTGTATCAGCAACAGCAACGATAGAGTGGTCAACTTTAGAAGACAAATCCTGCAGCTTCTGTAGTGCTGTCTGTAATCTAATCTTTTGTGTTTGATTCAAAGGAACTTGTAGTTCTTTCATCTCTCTGAAAAAAAAAAAAAAAAACAAAAAACTTTATATAGAAAAATGAAGGAACAAAGAAATTAAGGCACCAAAAAAAAAACATCCAAGTTAGAGAGGTAGCTGATTGGTTACGTACAGAGATTCAACATCTTAACAAAAGTGAAATACAGGGATTAGTTTTTTTTTTTTTTTTTTTTTTTTTTTTTCATGTAGTCGACCTAACTAATTTAGGATTGAGGCTTTGTTGTTGTGGTTTGTAGAGGGACCAAAGTTTAGTAACTCTAATTTTGGTTTCACTTTATGGAAGCAATTGAAGAGAGAAAAGAACTAATTTGTTTAGAAATAATTTCATGTTTTTATAACAATTTGCCAATTCAAAATTACTTAAATGCATTATTTGAACTCAAACAAAATCAACTGGATATTTTTAATTCACGGGACCTTGCAAAAAGCAACTCTAGTTAGTTGGACGCAGCATAACTTGCCAAAGGCAAGGTTTGGACAAAGTTGGGAGTTCGACTCACGTTGGAGTCAAATGTGTTGGTCTCTTAATATACATAAAATAAAATAAAATAAAATTACTGGACCTTGCTTCAAGCAATTCAAACCAAAATAACTTTAGCAATAGTTGTAATCGAGTTCCATGGCGTCATTTCATTTCTATTTCTAAACAAAACTAAGTCATTATTAGTTTTCACTATGATATGCTATAAAATACATCAACTCCCTTTATTCTTAACAATACGCTAGATGCAGAAAAGGGATAAGGTACCCCCTAGAGCGAACTACACCAGGACGGGTCGATGCGACTATCATTCGAATTCAAGTACCTTTACTATGTCACAGTCAAAAGCTGGATCTATTGTAGAGACAGAGAGACCACAAATTATAGCAGATACCCTAGAAAAATTTGGTACCGAGAAACACAATTACAACTACAAACAGTGTTTTTTGTAGAGAGAGACCACAAGTTATAGAAGAAACCCTAGAAAGATTGCAAACAGGAGTAATGAACAAACAAACAATTTGAAACCCTAAACCCTAATTGAGTGAAATATAGGCACAGTGATTGAAGAGATTGAAGAACCCTAAAAAAATTCTGTACCTTGGCAAGGATTTCGCAAGAGTTGAAGAGTGATTGATTGAGAGACTGAACTTGGTGACCGTTGTTCTCTTCTCTCCAAAACCCTCTCTTTGATTTTATTTTTATTTTTTGATGAACCCTCTTTTTAATTTGAAAACACAACCTAGGGTTATTTATTTATTTTATATTTATATTTGAAAATGCTAGAACACACACCCTTAGAAATCACATCATAATGCACACCCCTAACCAATCATTTTTTGAATCACATCATAATGCACACCCCTAACCAATCATTTTTTGAATCTCAAGATGCGCAAGGTTGCATCTCAAGGTGGACACGAACGATTGGATAGAGCGGTAAGCATTTTATGGTATGACTTGTAGGGGTGTATTTTAGCAAATGTCTTTTTTTAATTAAAAATGCTAGAATGACACTTCTATAACTCACACCCCAAACTAACACCATATGTCCAACCATGTTCTAAATCTCGAGATATGTTAGCTTGCATATTGAAGTAGACACAAATGGTTGGGTGGGGATAGGGGTGGGCACGGGTCGGGTTTGGGTCAACCCGACCCGACACCCGATGACCCGACTCATATCGGGTCTTTGTAAAACTGACCCGTCACCCGACTCCGCTGTGCAAACGACTGATATATACCCGACCCCGTTTAGGGTCGGGTCGTCGGGTCGGGTCATCGGGTGACCCGGTTTCCTTAAAAAAAAAACAACAGTCGTCGGGTCGGGTCATCGGGTGAAGTGAAAAAAAAGCAGTCATCGGGTTGGGTCATCGGGTCATAGACCCCTATTATATATATCCATGCGTTGGTCGGGTCGGGTCGGGTCAGGTGACCTTTGATCATACCCGAAACCCGACCTGATACCCGACGGGTCGGGTTATTTTGACCCGACTCTTTATTTTTATCCACTCTACCCGACCCGCCACCCGCCACCTGAGTCGGGTGACCCGACCCAAGTCGGGTCATCGGGTTTCATGCCCAGCCCTAGGTGGGGAGGTGCTAGTTCAGGTGTCAGTTATGAAAGTGTCATTCTAGCCGTCATTTTTTTATTAATGCTTATGTGTAATTTTATTTATTTATTTAGATTTGAGATTGTTAAATTAAAGTTCGCTCTTTTGGGTTGACACTATTATCATTAGAAGTTTGCCCTATACCACTCAGACACTTCTATAATTAAAAGTTCGCCTTATGACTACTGATATTTTATAATGACTTTAATTATTTTGGCAAGATGTTAGCTCAACAAATGAAGTCGCTTTTGTTGAGAGAGTTTTACCCTTTTGTGAATCAAAGCAATTCTTAAGCTTGAATGTTTACAGATATTAAATGATGTAAACTAAAAAAAAGTATAAACATAAACTAAAAAGTTATTTTATTTTATTTTATTTATTAATTAAAAAAACCATACAACTTGAAAAAAAATTATAAAAATAATTTATCCGCTAACCATATGTTTAGCGCAATGAAGAAATATGCTCCCATAAAATTATATTATTTTATTAATTAGTTGTAGCGCGGTGAAAAAGATATTCTCCTATAAAATTATTTCATTTCATTTCATTTTATTTATTAAAAAGGAAAAACCATACAAATTGAAAAGCGAAAAAAGAAAAATTCATTATAAATTAGTAGTCCTATCAGTATCAAGTAGTATATTTGACTGGGAAGAAGAAATCATCAAAAAAATAGTTTACAGAAACAAACGCGTATTCTGACTTGGCACATAAGAAATTGCAGACGTGGACCAATGAAATAGAGTGTAGGAATGAGTCCTAAATTAAGGGGTCCTCCTAACTTGTCTCCCTCCCTCACAAACACACCCACCACTCTCCTTATTTATCAAACAATTCTCAACCTCTCCTAAACCTTCTCTCCCCTTAACCAACCCTAACATGGCTTCCACTCTCCCTTTGTTTCTCCCATTATTTGAACCTCCATAACTCCATTTCAAGGCAGGATGGCCTTCTCTTGGAGACCATCCCCTCTCCCCCTTGTGGGCCTCCTGTCTTTCCTCCTCCTCCACCCTATCATCATCATCATCACCACCTCTTCCTCTGTCGGCATTCGCCTCCCCGGTCCCTCTCGACATCATCATCATCATCATCATCATCATGCCCACAAGCAATCTCAATTGTCTCCTACCCTACCCGCCTTTCGAGAGGCCCCCGCCTTTCGTAACGGCGACTCATGCAGGTCCCTTGACGCCAATGCCATCCATGTCACCATGACCCTTGATGTCAACTACCTTAGGGGGACAATGGCAGCCATCCTATCAATATTGCAACACTCAACATGCCCTGAGAATGTTGCATTCCACTTCCTATGTTCAGGGCTTGAGCCTGAGCTCTTCTCAAGCCTCAACTCCACCTTCCCTTATCTCAACTTCAAGATATATCGCTTCGACTCGAGCCGCGTCCGAGGGAAGATCTCCAAGTCCATTCGCCATGCTTTGGATCAACCGTTGAACTACGCCCGGGTGTACCTTGCGGATATCATTCCCCGCGACGTCCAAAGGATCATATACCTCGATTCGGACATCATCGTGGTGGACGACATTGCCAAGTTATGGGAGGTGGAGTTGGAGGACAAGGTGGTGGCTGCACCAGAGTACTGCCATGCCAATTTCACATACTACTTCAGTGATGCATTCTGGTCAGACCCTGAACTTGCAGGGACATTTGAAGGGAGGGAGCCTTGTTACTTCAACACAGGAGTTATGGTGATCGACATCGAGAAGTGGCGGCAAGGGGGGTACACTGAGAAGGTTGAGCATTGGATGAGTGTGCAGAGGAAAAAGAGGATATATCACTTGGGGTCATTGCCACCATTTTTGCTTGTGTTGGCTGGGAACATTAAGGCAGTTGATCATAGATGGAACCAGCACGGGCTTGGCGGCGACAACATTGAAGGCAAGTGTAGGAGTCTCCATCCAGGTCCCATAAGTCTTCTGCATTGGAGTGGGAAGGGCAAGCCATGGTTGAGGTTGGATTCTAGGAGACCCTGCAATGTCGATTACTTATGGGCGCCTTACGACCTATACGGATCAACGGCTATTTTCCTCGAAGAATAGAGAAGAAAACATAAGATCATGATTTAAAAACAGATGATGATGAGGAGGCCTTGTGATTGAATTGAAGCATTGCATCACCAATCACCTAAAAAAAGACAATAAAAAGAGAGATCAATGAGAACAAAAATCAAACCTTTGTAAAGATGAGGCCTTGCCTTTCAAGTTTCACTTTTGTCCTTGTAAAAAAAAACAAGGGGGAACAAGGTGGCTTAGGGACTGTGCCCTGATGTGTATGTGTGTTTTGGGCATCAGGGGTTCTCCAAAATGTGTGCTTAAGGCCTCTGATGGCTTGTGTGAGAACAAAGATATAGGAGACCAATATTCTTTGTTTGTAGGCCACAGTGAGATTATAGAGAATCCCTGAAACACTAAAAATTCTAACTTTGTTCTGGCCACATGAAGATGCCGCTGTGTGTGATGGTCAGGACAATAGGTTGATTAAACAGACTGTAATCGTAGCGTGTTCGATGGAGATGAACACTCCATCAGATCATTAACAATGTTCATTGAATCCCATTAACTTTTTATATTTTATGAACAATGTTCACTGCAACATCTTCTTGAGCTCTTACTGTCTAATTCATGCCTGCTGTATATGACTCTTCCACCTTGAACCATAATCACATAGCATTATATTATTAAAAACTGAAAGAATCTCTCAATGTGAGAAGTTCATGCTGCCCACAAAGAAGTTGCTGCAATTGAATACATAGATTATTATGATCTTATTCTGACAAATGTTATAGCATGTATTCAACAATTAATGGTTTGAGTGCAATGGCCGATAATAACGGTTTCGCACATAATGGTTATTTTTAAGTTAAATAGACACTGTCCAGGACTGCAAATCCAGCAGCAACACCACCTTCATTTGATGATGAAACCTTAGTACGCATCAGATAGCCAGAGTGATCGTTTAGGACGACCTTGTCCTTGTTTCTGCGAAATATCGAATAAGAATCAGACTAAATGAATTGGTTAAGCTCCAAAAACAATTACAAAACGCATTACTTTAAGAATGAGCCTCTGATTAAGACTTGATGTGATGCAGTTTAATCATTGGAATTTAGTTGTACAGAACCAATCCTGAATGGTTAAGCATTATCTTTATGAATGAGGTTGCCTAAGTTAAAAGTTAGTGAGAAGTGCTTGATGATCTACGTCATGGGATTGAATCATGCTATCCAACTCTAAATATGTTGGTTTCTCCCGGGTTATGGGGATTGGGGTGCCGATTGGCTCTCGTAGGAATAGTCAAGCCCAAGTAGTGAGGGACCAAAAAAAAAAAAAGGCTCCTACACCAACGATTATCAAAAAAAAAAAAAAAAAAAAAAAAAAAAAGGTTGTCTAGGATATATATGGAGCAGTGCCAAATGCCTTCGATAATTATTTCACTTATCAATGGCAGAATCTTCTTAGTCTAATTTTCATTGGTATCCAGTCTCCATCCATTAAGAATTTAGTTGTACAGAACCAATCTTGAGAGGTGCATGACTGTATCAAGTTGAAAATCAACTTGAAAACAGCATAAACAATTGATGTTCATGGCAAAAGTAAGATCGTTTCTGTGTGTAGCAAACGTTTCTAATATTAAAGACAAAAACTTAGTACCTCAAATAAGCACCATATATTCCCAGTTCAGATATGGCGTTATCTTGATGAATGACGCCATTCCGAACCATTATTGAAGGTGATACCGCTGGGAAAATCCTTTGCATGAGGATGTATGCAGAAAGTTCATCACTCCCTTCCCTTTTCCATTTCAGCAGCACTTCCTTCATATCTTCTCCATAAATGTTGTTTCCTGAAGATGGGTATTAAAAGGTTATCACAATCATCTTTAGCAATGACATTAATGATCTGGATCTAACAGTTTCGGCACAACAATACCTCCTCCTTCTCGTTGTGGCTTCAAAACAAATAAGTCAGGTCTTTCAACGGCATTATCTATGACATTTGAATTATCCAGATTCCACAAGCCAGCAAAGCATTTCCGTAGTTTTGCAATGTCATCCTTGTTCTCGAGGAACCTGCTAAGACAACAAAGCAATCAACAATCACGACAACGATTACAATCACAACAGGAAAATCAATATTTACTCGTTTTCTACATGAAAATACTCTCACTCACTTACAATCTAACAGTTCCATTTCTGATTAAAACTTGAAGAATTTGCGTTGAATATGGAGACATTTTTCCTTTATGCAAGTAATACAAATTGAAAGGTCTGCCAAAGCTAGTTGATTATTATAAGTTTCTTTTTGAACATTTAGGATGCTTAAATAAGGCATTAATTATTTGATGCAAATCTCGCATTTACATTTGGCAAATGTATTAAGTAACTTAAATCTTCTGTCCAAAAATCATAGAGCTCTTGCCTTTCAAGTACGTTGTCTCTTGCAAGCTCTTGTTGGATCTTTTTGGTCCCCGCTAAATGATAGGAAATCGATGGACATTTAATGGCAGATGACTGCTCCACTAATAGCCGGGCATGCCATTCCTATATGATCAAAACGACATCGCCATTAGTGAAATTTTCAAAACAAATAGATGATGAGCAATATTTATTCTTGCAGACTGAACACAACAAATCATAGAGTTCTTCCGTAGTTTTCTTTTCACACAGCTGGAGTGAAGAGCTTTAACTGATTCAGAAGGATAATCGTTTGGTGTATATCCAGCTCGAAAATATACTAGAGCAACTACTTGATCATCTCTGAGTACAAAAAAAAAGATAATCATATTGACAGTAAGAAATGACAACATTTTAATAAAGATAGAGAAGGGGATACATGATAAGGGTCCCATCTTCTAGAAGTCTTCCATCTGCATTGATTTCAGCCAAAGTTTTTCGAATGGTCATCACGCCATATGTTCGACAAAGTTAAAGGACATATCTAAGGTGATTTTGGAAGAAAATCGTAAAAAAATTCCATAAACACTACCCAGTCCTCCAAAAATTATCCGCAGGAATGCTTCCTAAGGCTACTAATGCGTTCAGTACAGTTGAGGCAATAAGTGGTTGAATGTATCACATATATATTTTTTTAAGAGGATATTTTTCCTTCAATGTCAAAGAAAGCCAATGCTGATCATACATGTTGCGCTCTTCCTTTTGAACAACAAACATGATTACAGCTCTGCATAAGAAATTGCTCAGAAATCATAATTCAGTGTTAATAAAAATTTTGCAAACAGGGAAAACAATTTGGTCCATTGTAACCTGCCGTTATTAAACTCTTTCCAAGCTCTTGCTAACGCCTCTGCATATTGAAACACAGCTGTATTTTCGGGAACTTGTGCAGAATCTAACCCAAGATGGTTTCCATAATGATTGAGCAAGTACCTACAAAATGGTAAGCTAACAATTAGAGATAGAATTCCCAATCTTTGCAATATACAAAATTCTCTACCATTAGGATTAGGTATTCCTGATTAATTTTGCAAAACTGGTTTTAAAAATGAGAGAAAAAAAAATCAAATCTGTGAAATATTTATTTCTATTATATCCTGCAATTGACCCATTAACATGTCACTGGCTTGGGAATGCACATGCAAATAGTAAGGGAAAAAACCAAGGTCCAGTAGTAAAGGAACCAAAGTTGTCCAATTAAAAAATAATTTACAATTCAAACTTGAAAATTGTAACTTGAAGTGCTCTTAACTGCATTGTGAAGATAACCCTCCAATAGAGAAAAAAAAAGAAAAAAAAAAACACAGATTCCAAGATAAATTAATAAATGAACATTTCAATTCTGATATAAACCGAATATTTGAGAAGCATAAAAGTAACAAGGTGAAAGTACTTACTTGTGAAGCTTGCCCACTAGACAACTAAGGCCAGGAAAAGAAGATGAAATAGTATTCAGCTCTATCTGACGAAGATCTTTAGTTTGCGAATCAAGCATGTAGTCTGAACGATGTAACCCCAAGCGAATATCCTAACATGATGATTACTTTAGAACTATGTTACCTGGACTCGAGTGCAGGTGTCGGGTACGGTATGAGTCTAAAGGTTGGACCCACCTATTCTTTAATTTAAGGACACGGAGACTCGGCAAAAAGTGTCTAAAACTTGCGTGACATATGCTTATATATATATGTAATAACATATATTACATATATGTAATAGCTTATACACCTATATTTTTTCTCATTTTTCATTTCTTACTCTACACTAGAAAGTTCTTGTTAAGTTTTTTTTTTTTTTCTCTTACATTTTAAATCTTTTTATACAAAGAACTCTTCAAATGGAGTATCCGTGTCTTTTTAAGTATCAGACTCGTTTCAAGTGTCCGACACTAGTACTTTGGGTTAGAGTGAAGGGTCCGGGTAACATAGCTTTAAAATTAGAGTATTTCCACCACCATCAGGACCTAATAGATTCCACTGGCAGTTAGCAGCTACTAGTTAGTACTAGACATGCTATTCAATAGCAATAGTAACTAAGACAGTCATCTACCTCTTTTTTGTTAATTTCTAGCATCTTGGAATGAATATCTAACAGCCTTGACGTGAAAGTATCCACCTTCTTTGTTCTGCAGCAGGACATGGAAGACACTATTATGAACTAATGTAGCATGATTCACTGTTTTTCTCCTTACGGGTAGCAGGAGATAAAAAATAACTTATCTTCCATGCTTTCTTACTCAACTAAAAAACCAAAACTAAAACTTTTTAAGTTCAAAAGAATACATGGAGAAGGTAAAAATGTTTGGAACGAGAATTTGAAGAAATCACATGAAATAGCAAACGTTTTTCCTTGCTTTACCTTGATATTTAAGTGCTCCTCAGCTCTATAACATTCAAGTTAAATAATCCATGCTCACATAACCCATAGAGGACTGAAAAAAATGGCTTCTCATGAAGGAGATGTACCTAGAGAGTGATTCTTGCAAAAATTTCCCATCTAAGCTCACACGATCGACAAGCTCATTGAAAATCGGTGCTAGCTCACATGCTTGTTGCCAATGACTACGAGGAAATGACTTGGGCAGTAAGGCAAACGGAGCATGTACCAAACCAACCCCAGGAACTTCTCCAGACCTCTGAAAATTTTGTTCACCAACTAGGAATGTTAGATCATGTTTCTATGACAATCAAATTCGTCACGTTTCATTGCAAGTTTTATTTTTTCTTATCATACAATTCATTGAATTTACATGACCAGTCCAATCTCCCTTTTCCCCACTTATAGTCGAAATGGAATTCTAAAACAGAAGTTTTGCTACATAAAATCAACATTGTTGCATCACATAGATTCAAAATTCTTCAAGTGTATCAATTTTTCCTCACTAACCAACAACAAGAAAAAAAAAAGAAAAAAAAGAAAAAAAAAAAACCCTTCATGAATGCAAACAACTGAACAGGTTGAAGTAGTTCAAAGGTTGCTCTATTTCCCAAAAAAGTCTCAAATACCAAGCGTGATCTCAATCTTACTTCATAACCAGTTTAAACTTGGAAAAACACTTTAATTTCATTAGACACGGAACATCAAACAAAAAAAATAAATTAATTCGCACACATAACGATGATGTATAGATAGACCTAAGCTAACTCGGGCCGCATCGATTAGGAAGGATTTAAAGGATTTGGAAAATACGTGCACCATAAGTGCTCTAAATCTCCAAAGACGGCATGCAAATGCCCGAGTCAGAAAACTCAATAGAAACTGAAGAAATTAAACAATATTGGATAGACCCATTGATTAAGGAGGGTTTAAAGGATTCGAAAGCACACCATTAAGTGCACTAAATCGAGCGTAATGTAAGAGTTTGATCCATGCAGGGGAGCGCAACTAATTTGGGACTGAGGCTTTGTTGTAATTAAATGACAACAAAGCTAATCAAACAACCAAATAAGTTGACATAAACTATAATCAGAGATAAAAACACGTACCCAAAATCGATTGAACTGCAAGATGTAAGGAAAACACTACCTGATCCTGTTTGTCTCCGACGAGAAGCCCATGAAGCGAACTCCACACCAGAGCTTCATACACCAGTTTCTGAACTATTTCCTGAAGAATACTATCACAACTCGAATTGGGTGTTTCACTGTTGTGGATTTCATCATCCATCTCTTCAGTTTATGTTTGACTTTCAGATGAAACCGAAAGAGATATGTGAGACGTCTTGTTTCTCCTAAGCCTTTTGTGTTGAGTAGGTCTCATATTTTTGTGGGACGGTGGTTGAATTAATGATATCCCCTATGACGTACAACCTTTTCAATCTGCGGTCTGTTTGTATCTCGAGATACGATTTTACACATCTTGAGATTCAAAACTCGGTAAGATACGGAGGTGTGCCTTCTAAGGGTATTACTCTAGCATTTTCGTTTTCTGCTATAAACATTCAAGGCTAATGGTAATTGGTAACTAACAATCTATTTGTTTGAGTAATAAAAAGACTCGTTCTTGATGAGTGTTGAGTGAGATCTCGAATTTAAGTCTCGTGAATAAAAAAAAAGAGTTTGCCTAAGTGCACCCCACATTTTACTAAGGACACCACCAAATTCAAATTTTAATTTCTAAGTGCACGCCCATATTTTTACCAAAATACCCTTTCATTTGAATCAAAGTACCCAACTCCAATACCTTAGTTAAGACATCTATATTAGGTTTGGCAATATATAGCCGAGACTTATCCACTAGGCTTGGTGTTGTCCAACCAAAACCTCTTTGTTGAGATTTAGTTGGCAACTGCCGACCTTCGAGGCCAAACCACTCGATGATGCTTACAAATTACAAAGAAGAGTGCATGGGATGCACTTAGAAATTGTAGTGGAGCACACTAATCACAGTGAGGGGCATAAGGGTCATTTTGTAGTAGGATTGACTTTTTTTAAGTTTGACTTTTTCTCTGGGCACTTAGCTTGACTCTAAAAAAATTGAGTTAGATTTGCCTCCACATGTATGGGCCCAATAGTACTAGTGTGGATTAATCCATGGTTGATACATGACATCACGTGAGAAACTAAAAATAACAGCATATGATAATTTGTTTTTTGAAAAGAAAATGCTTTTGACCCACTTTGAGTACCTCAATTTGGCACGCCTTAATTGTGACTTTTGATTGTTGCATCAATATGCACACGAGACTTGATTTGCATCTAAGGACTCCTAATAAGTGCGAGTCAAATTGGCGTGCTCAAAGTATGTCAAAATAGCAAGACTCGAAAAAAAAAGGGCAATGCATTATTTGTCTCAATAACAAGCTTGTGAAGAGTGTTAAAGCATCTCTGATGAGATAGTAGATGCAACACTTGCCGAAAGACAAGCTTTGAGAAGTCTTGAGTTTGACTCCCACTTAAATAAAATAAATAAATAAATAGAAATAAAAAAAGAAGCTCGTGGATATGAGTTACTTGAAGCTCTTGGAGAAGTTGCAAGTTTGACACCCTAAATAAAAAAATGAACCTGTAAGCTGTAGACATTTTTACAAGTTACTTGAAGCTCTTGGATATGAAATTTTTCAATGTTTTTTCTCCATTTTTTAGAGCTTGAACTCAAAACCCAATCATCAAGGGTATTCAATTTTTATTTTTTATTTTATTTTTATTAGTGCGGGTATTCAATTTAAAATTTGGACCTCGTTTGGTTCGAGGAAGTTGAAGGAAGTAGGATAACTTCAAGGAAAGTTTCAACTCACCTTATTTGGTTAGATATTTTTACAAACTTCTCTGAAAGTTTGAACCCTCAACTTCTCCCACATATGGAAAGATAACTCATTTGGGGGAATTATCTTCTTAAGAAGGAATGAACACTTACCCTCATTTAATGTTCTCTTTCCTGCCTTCTCTCCTGTATGTGAATTAGTAAAGGACATTTATGTAAAATATATTATTTTACTGTTTTAAAATATGAAACTTCCCGGAAGTTTAGGGTTTTTAAAACCTGAACCAAACGTGAAAAATATAACTTCTTTAGTAGTTAAGCTAACTTCCCTGGAAGTTAGTAAAATAAACTAAACGAGGATGATATAGCACGTTACATGTGTCCTGCTCTCGTAACAATAGTCGATCTCTTTATTACAAGAACATGTTAGGTGAAGACAATGGAATAATGTTGTAATGTTCACAAATTTCAACTGATCTCTATCACCTTATTTGAGGGACCAAATTAGCTGAAGCAAAGATGTGTTGTGCCCTACAGAATCACATTTTGTATCATGGCATTGCTCTGCTCAGAACATACATTACAAGCAGCGTGCTTGAAACAATAAGTTTACCATGAAGGAAGCCAAACCAATCTAAGATGAACCGGCTTCAATGCCGGAACTGCTCCTTAGAGCCTCCCTCGTACGCCGAATGAGTTCATCGGAGCGTTGGTCAATGTTGGACCAAAGAATACTTGTTGTAAGACTAGGAGCCTCCATGCTTACCTCTCCCTCTACCATTGTTTCCTCCATTATTTCTTTGTCTTTCCCTTTCTTCTTCCTCTTCTTATCTTCCTCCGGCGCTTCTTCTATGCTTACCGTCTTTAGGCCTCTACTTCCAGATTTCACTTCTGAAAAACTTGAATCTACACCACTCTTTGTAGTGTTTAGGATGCCAGTCACTTTTGTTGAAGAATCACTGTCAGTGCTGCCGCTTGTGCCAAGTTCAAGAGTTGTCCATTTCTCCACAGGAACAGTTATGGCCTCTGCACCAATGCCCTCCTCTTGGATAACATTCTCATCTTTCATATCCAAGCCATTAGTTTTTGAGTACTCAATCCTCACTTTCTTCATCACATTATTGTCCGGGCTGTGCTGGAGTGTCCCTGCAGAGTTGTCAACAGGGCGGCCCAAGGTGACTCGCTTGAGGCTACCGGAAAGGAAGAGATCGATGAGGAAGTTGAAGAGTCGCTGGCAGATTCCTTCGGCCGGACGGTTGTTCTCCATTTCCTGTGTTGAAAAAGAAGATGAACACAAAGATGGAAACAATGGTGAAGCAGTTGTCTTGCAGGCTTGATAGGTGCATGCCATGAGCTAAAGCAAAGACATATTTGAAGGAATGGTAGCTTAGTTAGAGAGAGATTCTTTACTTAGAAGATGGGTCGAAAGTAAAATATATACTTATTGAGCACATTCTTTTCCCTTGTGACGACAAAGTGATTTCACCTGCCGGTCTCTTTGGTATAAAGTTGACAAGAGAACAGTAAACTTATTGAACACCACACTTTGAAGATTAAAATGGAATATAGTCTAGTGCTGCTCTTTTTACATTTCTTGAACATCACTGTTAGAATCATTGCAAGAACTGAAAGGTTAGGCCTCTTATTGTTCTTTATGATAAAGGTGTCTAACATGAGTGATTCCTCTTCAGCATGTCTACGTATATACATTGAAACAAATTACAGTTCTCGGTCTGACGGAACAGAAAATACAGTTCACACTTGTACCTGTATATTCGCGGATGACCCTCTGAGCTGATCCCTAATAACTTACAAATATACATACAGAAAATCAGAGAGAACCATTATAAATACAGAAAACAAGATCATGCTAAGTGAAAAGAAATGGACACTAAGCCAATTTATTGTCATTTTGGTTCCATCAAAGGGTGTGAAGGGGGGGAGAATGCCAAGGGTTCCTGGTGTTTGTTAGCTTGACCTACTGCGACTCAATGAGGTAGCGGCCGAGAGTGACAGCGACGGTAGGAGATGACTAAATTAGAGGTCGATAGAGACATAGGAGATGATGGAGCCTGCCCTTCGTCGAGTCCTCTGACTGATCTTCCACTTCTCAACCAGGAGCTTCTTTAAGTTGGCGCAACTGGAGACCATGGTGGCGACTCCTGCCGAAGTAACATAAGGGCAATAAACCATGTGGCAGGCCTCAAGCCTGGTGCATTTGCTAACAAGGTGCGTTATTCCAACATCGGTTATTTGCCGGCAATGACATAGTATTATTTCCTTTAGTAAAGGGCAACCTTCTCCCACTTCAGCCAATGCTATGTCACTCAAATGCTGTCAGAAGTAAATAAAATGAGTTAGAAAGCTTGTGGTGAACTTGCTCAAACAGAAGTCAAACTCTCAAAAAAAGGCGAAAACATATAACAAAATGCGGTGTTCTTAGGAAGCATATGTGTTTTATACGTATCCGATGTAAACTCATTAATTAGATTTTTCTCCAACATGTGTGTTTCAGATTTTCTTTCCTTTCTCCTTTCATTAGTTAGCAGCACAAAGCCAGTTATTCAAGTTATTCTAAATTTTAAATGAACAATTGATTTCAAGATTTCTTTAGTTGGCGCGCCGAAGAAAATTAAACCCCCACCCTCTCAGGGATATATGGAGAAAATATTTGCATGTCATTACTTATCCTTAGATTCTTTAAAAGGGGTCCAATAATTATCTCTATAATATATTCAGCTTTTGTCAGTACTCATCCTCAGATGTCCAAAAAGTAGACAATCATACTTTCTCTAAAAAAAAAGTAGATAATTATCTCCATAAAACGTGTGTGTGTGTGTGTGTGTATTTTTGGTTGAGATAAAATGTATATTTTTGGTGCACAATAGTGATTTACTTTTTCGATAGAAAGATATCTACTTCCAACTAATCCCATGCATCACTAATATAAACATAGTGATCTCAATCGGCATTCTTTACTAGCTCAACAAAATCATAAAAGCCATGCTTGCAACTTTACTAAGAATTTCATTTGGATTCACAAAACAGAACGGACAAAAAGATTAGTTGTCCAAAGTCTGCTGGCATCCAGTCAGTTGAACATTGTTCCTAGTAAGCGACCCACAACTGGTTCAACAGTCCAAACCACAAGTTGTCTCCAGCTATGATTTCAGGGAAGCATATGGAATGGTAAGTAAGCAGGAGGCACAAACAATCTTTTTGTCGACCCACGAAAGATGAACATGTGAAAAATATACAGGCGACCACCAAAATTACTAGTTGGATTTGAATTGTTCAAAGACCAAAACATCAAATAGGGATTCATGCCGATGAATCATAATATTCATGAACGCTGTACAAGTTGTAAATGATAGTTAAATAATTAAATAAATTTATGAATCAACATTTAACTTCACGTAGGAGTTATAGTTTTGTAGACCAGTCATTCTGACTCAAATTTACATAGTATGTCAGTGAGGTGATCTCTTTAATAAAGAGATAATGTGTCAAAACCTTTACTTTTCAACACTGCCTTTCTCCAAATTTGTGATTGTTCTCATATAATTTCTAGAATTGTCTTCCTATCAAAGAAGTCGTCGTAATAATCTACTCTAGTAGAATCTATAATAAGTTAAACAGTCCAACATCAGTCCTGCAATTCCTAGTTAATGATGACATACATCTTATAGATTGGAGGCATGATATTGCAGGAGAATTAGAAAGTTGATTAAATAAAAGTTCAATAGATACTTGAAATATGTGGCTCAAAAAATTATTACGAAATTTTGTTTTTACAATCCTATGAATCACTCGATTGTAACACAAGTATCGTAAATCATAAGATCTTGTAACTATTTGGAATTATTTAAGAGATTCAAAAGCATTGGAGCTACTCTGAAGTACTGAATTATTATCTTCTAGTTTAAATCATAAGTCATAATATTCCTCATTTCTAATCCCGATTTTCTACAGTAGACATGAATTAGAGGATATTTTTATAAATAACAAACAGCAAATTAAGGCACAATGTCCCCGGGTAACATTAATTTATCAGATATTCTAATCCCAATGCAAACTAAATAAGAAGGAAAATGATAATCTAACACACTTGGGGCGCACACTTTGTTTTTTAGTCATTTATGGTGTTTTGTAAGATGTGGGGCCCACGCCTAGGGAGACAAAAAAGAGCCATAAATGACTAAAAAACAAAATGTGCGCCCAAAGTGTGTTAGATTATCATCCTCCAAAAACAATTCTACTTGACATACATGTAAAACAAATACACAATTTACCATTTAGACGTGAGAAGGAGAGGGAGCACACACCTGAAGAACACTCACATCAAGATGTACAAGTTGAGGGCAGCCCCTTGCAACCGCCGTCAGCCCAGCATCACCAATTTGGTGGCACCCGCTTACATTTAAATGACGTAGAGAAGGGCAACCCTGACCAACAGCAATAAGAGCATCATCTCCGATCCTGATCATTAACCAAAGAATAAAGTCAGGTTTGAGATAAACTTCAGTTTGAAGTAGAATTTAGCCATAATAATTCAGCAGGTTCCGTCAATAAAACTCTCAACTACCATCTAACATCCTTATAAAGTGGCAACGCTAATGACTGTACTTTAAGTTTATTAAGGAAGGACTTAAGTTGATATTGTCCCATTATTAAATTAGATGATGAAGCTTGGTAGCTTCATAATTATACACATAGTTCCAAAACAAGTCCATTCTTGCTGGAGCACAGAATAAATAGGAGGAAATAAGAACTATGACAAAAACTATTACCAACATGACACCATATTCTGCACTTTGCATTACTTTCTATAAGCACATCCATCCATGTTATGACAGGTTTTACAAAAAATATAACTCAAGCATGCAGCATATTTAAAATCTTGCTCTCCAGAATATGATTCAAAAATTGAATTTGTCAGAGTAAATGATAATGCCTTCGAACATCTCAAGATCATAGGGCAAGTAATTTTCCAACATTTCAGGATCAAAGGGAGATATTTCACAGTATCCAAGTTACTGAAAGATCTTTTAGTTAAAGTACTGGCTTCATACAAAGTTTAAAGACAAAAGTAAAGCTTGATATTAGAAATGCCAAGATTCTTATAGAAGGGAGGAAAAACAGATTGATAATAAGCATCATACCTATCACAGAACCGAAGACTCAAATCAGTAAGGTATTTACAGTTCTCCCCCACAGCAATGATTGCCTTATCCCCAACCTGTCCAGGTCAAAAAAAAAAAAAAAAAAAAAAAAAAAGAAAAGGATATAGAAAGGAAGATGAATATCAATAGAAACGTAAATATTGAAAATAAACATACATGGAAGCTCAATACCAAGATTTAATCTATGTAAGGAATAAAACTCTTCTAGTGCAGGCTCCAGTTTATTGAGAATAGATGCGGTAGAAACATTCTCGTTTTTTCTTTTCTTTTAGTTAAGAAGCATCATAAGAAATCATCTGGTGAGTTGTCAACAAATGATAAGAAGTAGGATAGGAAGTAGGAACAGGATAATTATTTGAATAAGGGCCACATATCAGATCACTAAATTAATCTAGCCTAAATTGAGCAATTAAAAATTGTAACCGAGAGCTTTAAATAAATAATTAGGGGATAAAAGAATGCTTATTGAATGTAGGGCTATCAAGACACAAAAATTAGACTCCTTCATGAATATCAATCTCACAAATTCAGAAATAACTTAAGAGAAATCCTATAACATTCACACGAATTCTAGAACTGATGGGAAATATAATTTCTCAAGGAATCTATCTTCTCTAAATGTTTACCAAAAACACATAATGTACAATATTTTTAGCATGAATTCAATGACATAAATTAAAATGATAATTGGACGTTAGCACCAGAAAGAAATATAATTATGTATTCATCCAAATCTCTTCGGAAATTTAACCATTTCACATATTCTTGTACTGAAACTTCCGCTGCACAAAATAATCGATACGATAGAGCGTGTTTTGGTCAATTAAATGTGGGACAAAAATGACTCCCCATCACAAGGAAAATTTACATCATATCTTGGACATTGAACTCTTAAAATTAGGCCATTCCATCAAGCAAAGCAGCCTACATATGTTTAAGGAGTCAGAATTTAATAGGGAAAATTATAGAGTGAATTTCAGCATAATATACCGAAAAACAGAACACAAAAATTCAACAGATGCACAAATGGGAAAATAAGACAACAGATGGATACCTCGTAACATCGGCGAATATGAAGTTTCTTCAAGTCTCTGCATCCGTGAGCAATGTCATAAATAGCATCATCTCCTATATTTGCACAATCAACCAAATGAAGTGCTTGCAAGAATTTGCACCCTCTACTGATCTCAGAAAGGGCATTATTACCAATCCTCTGGCAATACCACAATGCTAATTCAGAAAGCTTCCTGCAAGCCATGTTAAATTACAGTTAGTTCATCCGTCACTGGAAACCACTTTGATAAAGTTCCAAATAGTATGATAATGCAAACTTAACAGTATGTGCATACCAAAATAGTGTTTTTCTTTCATTTCAACACAAAGGTAGACATCTGAGTACTCTGAGAGAGAAACCAGAACTTTAAAAGTGCATCATCATGCATTTCAGTTCAATGCTTAAATGAGATACACAAACATATCCTCAGTGATTTTTTTATGAAGGTCAAGAATATGGAGATGATGTGGTGGCCATCGGGTTACATTATATATGTCGGGTCAAGCATGGTAAGCGCACAAGAAGTAGAATCGGATGTTGTTTGGCTAGTATTGTTTTTTTGTGTTACCTAAAGTTGAGAGTATTTTAATGTTTTTATTGCTATACATATATGATACGTTTGAATAGTTTAGATATTAGATATAGTAACAAATTTAATTAGTATCCATCTTATCTAGTTAGATATAGTACATTATTATGAGAAAAAACGTAGGAAGTAGTTATTTTAGTATACTTTTTCTACAAGAAAGCCTAGCTATATATATGGGCAAGCTTATGTAATAGTTAGATGATTAATAAAGAACAATGTTTCTTTTGGAGAATTTGGTTTTAATTCTCAATGCCCTTAATTGATTGTGTGTGGATTTGTCAATCGATTTGGAAGACTTCTGTTGCATCATTTTTTTATTCATCTTTTTATTCTTAAAAAATATAAATGAAATGTCTGCAAATTACTTGTACGTCTGACATAAGAAAAGCAATTATGAATGATGAAACCGAGACTCTAGAATTGCACTTCACTCAAAGGCCCAGAGAGTAAACCCCTACAAATGAACAGGAAATGACAGTTCAATAGCTTACTTGCTCACTGCAAACTTTAAATAATGGTTTTAAGCATGTCAAAACATGATTGGGTAGTAATGTCAAAAAAAAAAAAAAAATGTTAGTCCCGCCTGCCGATTGCAGCCAGTGAAACATATCACGCTATTTGATTTCAGAGATAAAAGCAACAAGTAGCATGACTAAGTAGCAAAGAGAGAGAGAGAGAGAGAGAGAGAGAGAGAGAGAGAGAGAGAGAGAGAGAGACGAAGTAATCTTAATCACTCAATGACCGAAAAGGTAAATCCATCTAGTGACTCCAAGATGAGTTACAAGAGATGGAAATTAAGTCATAAAAAAGGAAAATAACATATTAAAATAATTAAAATTATCTCAAATAAATGACATAGTGAAATGAAATTCTTACCTGCAGAATTTTCCAATGGACTCGAGTCCAAATGTCCCAATATTGTGACAACCATTAACTTCCAGATGTGAGAGTTCAGCACAGCCGGCACCAATGGCTTGTAGACCATCATCACTCAAGAAATAGCAATCATTAAGCGTAAGACACCTTAGTTTCTTGCACCCATTGCCTATTGCACACAAACTCCTGCACAAGTATATGCTAAGAAAAGTAAGCATACGAAAAAAGCCATTATCATTTCTCATGGGCAGAAGTGGCCAAACAGGACAAAAGTTTAAAATGATCTGCCGGAGAGGAAATGTTCCAGCATTAATCATATGAACAAAAGTGGCACCAGCATCACAACGATATCAAAGTCATCATTTAATCACTGCCATCTACAGTTTACCCCATTACCATATTCCAACTACATTCATTAGAAAAAAAATATATATATACAAAACAAAACCAAAAAAATCGTGATTCCAAATGAACGTGATATAATTCTAGAGTTATGTTTGTTCTTTTTTTTCCCTTCATTACTAAGGGTATTCAAGCACTTAGCCAAACAATTCCATTGGGAGTTGAGGCAACACCAACATGAGGTTCATATGAGTTCAGAAATTTAAAGAGTGGCCAAATTTTTGTACAGGTAGAGAACAAGACACACGACTCCCTTCTTGACATGAGTGCCTAACCATCACATAAACCCCGTACCATTGATATTTTCCAAATTATAGGTTGACAAGTAATGTGATGAAGCTGTGGGGAAGAGTTGAACAATAGATAAGTGCTAAAACTTATTCTCACAAAATGAATTTATATTATCTCTGAGAATTAAATTGTTGTCTACTTAAGCCATCAAATAGCCATCTTCATGATGTACTTAACGAATTGGATAAAGGAGTTGGAATTTAGATCCAAAAGCATCCTCGATTTTTTTAATGATCCAAAGCTCCATCAATTTTATTTTTACTCATACTAAAAAAACTTCATTAGATATGGATGAAAGATACAAAAGGAAGGAGAAATATGGAACCTGTCGGTAAATCTCTGAAACCTGTACAAAGCCAACAACTCCAATGATGAACAGAATGTGCCCACAGCTTGCAACGCTTCATCTGTGACATTTATGCTCTGCAGCTTCAGAACCTTCAGCATCCGGCATCCTTGAGCCACAGAAAGTATTCCTTTATTCATGATGGACTCGGAATCCAGTGACAAAGTATGAAGAGAGGTACAATGAGACCCAACCGCTTCTAATGAGATGTCAGTTATATTTGCACGTGCTGCTATCCCGAGAATTCTCAAAGACTTCCCACAACCAATGGCTAATTCAACTAAACCTGTGTCTGTCAAGCCTTCACAAAACTGCAAATTCAAGTCTTCCAAGTGCTTACAACACTGGCCAACTGCTGCCAAACCTATATCTCCAATATAACAACCCTGTAAGCGAATAAATTATATCAATATTGAGGGTTTTCTTTGCAGATTTTTTCAATCTGATCAACCAATATATTATATAAAATCTATGAACATAAGAACATCAGAATGAAACAACATGAATTTGTATGGACAATCACAGATATATAAGCATCTCAAGTGCCTTGACTTCTGCAATTGAGATGTTGAAGAACTGTTTGAAGAAGAATGTTTTATATCGTCAGATTTCACACGCTGGAGCTTATTTTTCTCCATGAAGGAATCACTGTTTCAAAGGTATGCAGCCATAAATTGCCAAGCATATTACAACAAGCTTCAGCAATCAGGAGCCAGCGTATAAAGTGAAAACATTTAAAAAAAATGATCTGTAACGTTGGTTGAGATGTTCAGATTTTTCATCGTCTCATAGTGTTTCCTAGCAAGACTGCAATGATACAAAATCTCTGAATTATGGTTTGCGACACAAATTCAATTGAACATCACATGCCAAACACGGGGATGTTCCATGAACACTGTAAGTAGAAACAGTATATTTATCTGCTCCTTTGCAAAAAGATCCAATAAAGGAAATCAATTTTTCTTGAGTGTGTATATGTGTTCTTACTATGCAAAGGAAAGAACCTCTATTTGATTCACCAAACCATGACCTCAATTATTATTCAATTCCATCGGGAACATTGATGAAATAAGGAAGATTGTGGTGGATTTTTATGCTACATTGTATAAGTGTAACATGGATGAGCAATGGGGACTTGATGGAGTTGAATGGGCTCCCATCAGGAATGCATCTGCTTCTTAGCTGGAATGACAGTTCACGGAGGATGAGGCATGGCAAGCGGTATGCAGTTGTGACGGCGACAAAGCCCCGGAACCGGATGGTTTCACTATGGCCATGATTAGAGAATGCTAGAGCGCGATGCGTGAGGATATCATGAATTTCATGTAGGACTTTCATCAGAATGGAAGAGTGTGTAATAAAATGAATGAGACGTATGTATGCCTAATTCCGAAAGGTAGCAACGCCAGGAAGCTATCGGACTATCGGCCGATAAGTTTGGTAACTTCTGCTTAGAAAATCTTAGCTAAAGTGCTAGCGGCAAGATTTAAGGGTAGTTCTGCCAGGTTCCATTGCAAAAGAACAAAATGCCTTTGTTCCAGGACGCCAAATGCTCAATTCAGTCCTTATCGTTAGTGAGACAGTGGATTTCGCTAAAAGGAAGGACCATAAGGGTTATGTCATCAAGCTCGACTTCGCGAAAGCATACGATTGTGTTGATTGGGGTTTAGACTATGTTCTCAAGATGAAAGGCTTCGGAGCTCGATGGAGGCGATGGATGCAGGGGTGTTTGCATTCAACAAACTTTTCAATCATGGTAAATGGTAAGGAGACCGAGAAAATCTGGGCGGAACGAGGGTTGCGGCAAGGAGATCCACTTTCGTCGTCTTTGTTCATTTTGGTTGCCGATGTTTTGAGCCACATTATTGATAAAGCTAAAGGTGCGGGAATTATTCAGGGCATGGAAGTTGGGCAAGATAATACTGATGTGACGCACTTGCAGTTTGCAAATGATTCCTTAATTTTTTGTAAAGGACGGGCTAGACGCGGTGAATCGTATGATGACCTTTGTTCAGTTGTTTTGTAAGATCTCATGCTTGAAGCTGAACGTTCAAAAAACAGCCTTACTAGGAGTAAATGTAAACCAGGATGATTTGGCACAGGAGGCGCATACTTTGGGTTGTCAAGTAGGCAAGTGGCCTGTGAAATACCTTGGCATGCCACTAGGGGGATCCCCACTGAAGAAAGACTTTTGGGCTCCGGTGTTGAGGAAGATTATCAAAGGGCTTGATGGGTGGAAGGGGGGATGCTTATCCAAAGGCAGCCGACTTACTCTGATTAATGCAATGTTGGACGCGCTACCAACATTCTGCATGTCTTTGTATAAGCTACCAAATACAGTTAGCGACGAAATTGAACAGCTTATGAGGAATTTTTTGTGGAAGAAAATGGGCTTGGATGATAGTTATGCGTTGGTCGCATGGGACCAACGCACTCTACCCAAGGAATATGAGGGACTTGGTGTTGGTAATCTAATTAACCGGAACAAGGCATTAGTAGGCAAATGGTTGTTGAGATATCAAGAAGAACCTCAAGCGTTTTGGGCGCACATCATTCGAAGCATCTACAGAGCTCAGCCTAATGGGTGGGAGGTGAATGATCCCAAGCAGGTAACATAACGGGCCTCGTGGCGATTCATTTCTGCTTGTAGAGATGATCTCAGTAAGGGCTTTGGGTATATAGTTGGCGATAGGAGAAAACTGAAATTTTGGGATGATGTTTGGCTTGGAGGGGAGGCGCTGAAGGTCAAATATTCGTTGTTACATGTGGTGTCACGCACAAAGGAAAACACTATTGCCGAGTTGTATACAAATAGGACCACTGTGCACAAGGGCTAGGACCTTAAGCTACGACGAAGATTGAGGTCTGATGAGGAGGAGGTATGACAGTTACTTGCCCAGCTACAGGCAGTTCAACTAGTTAGCAGTAGACTGGATCGAAGAGTTTGGAAGCCGGATGTGGGCGGTGGGTACTCTGTTCAATCTGCTTTACTTCTCCTGGCAGTTGAAGACACACATGCCCGACGAATGGAGACCAATTCCAAATGGCGTTGTAAAGCTCCTGCTAAGGTAAAGTTTTTTAGTTGGCTTTTGAACTGTGATAAAGTGAATGTTGCAGAGGTTATGCAGTGTAGAAGAAGGGATTTGTACACATTGCCGTCGAGGTGCATTTTATGCGAAGGAGCAGAAGAAACCCTGAACCATGTGTTTATGGGATGCACATTTGCAGCGGCACTGTGGAAGAAACTAGCTAATGAAGTAGGAGTTACGATGGACGAGATGAATTCAGCAAATGAGTGTTTTATGATGGATCGCCTAAGGAGAATGAATGCTAGACAAATGGCTCTGTGGAGATTGACTGTTGTTACCCTTTTGTGGGAAGTATGGACGGAGCGGAATAGGCGAATATTTGATTCAACGGATCAAAGCGTGGCGGATGTATGGGATAAAGTTAAGAGAGGAGTGGCGAGTTCGCTGGTGGGGACCACGCTTTTCAAGGCTTGGGATTAGACGACACTTACGAATGATTGGAGATGTATCCGTAGAAGGGTGTGAAGATGGAGTTGTAGTTCGGGGGTTATCTGTCTGTATCTTAATTTCCCACTTTTTGTACTCTCGGCCACAGGAACATGGGTTCAACCTAGTTGATTCGATGTGAACGTGGCACCACACTTGGGTGTAGTTTGCATCACTGGCTCACCTTCGTGTGGGGGATTTTTTGGAGGTACTTTGATGGAACGATGCGTTTTTCCCCTACTACACTGGTAGGGGTTTTTTTCAACTTTATTTATGGGAAACACATTGTTTCCCGCCACTTGTATATATGTTAATATGTATATATTTTCTTATGGCTATATTAAATAAAATCTCGTTCCTATCAAAAAAAACTATTATTCAATTCCAACAAATCAATCAAGCATCTGCCAATGATGCTACTTTCATGATCAAAATCTTCTTCTTTAAAAAGTCTTTCTAATTGTAAAAAATGGTCCAACAGTTATTGAAGACTTATTTGATATCAAATTAAGGAGTTGCACGAGCACTTCGATATAATTTTCCAGATGAGGTAGATCACAGATATGAAATTGAAATGAAATAGGAAAATTCTAAGAAGAGTTCTAGAAGTAGGAAATAATATGATAAAGTGTCTAACCAAGTCGACTGGCAAAGGGATGGTTAAACAGTCGTTTGTATCTTTTCTTTTTGGGGATTTCAACACAAATATATTCAATTTAATAACTAAAGTAACTTTACGTTGTTGACACAAGAAAAACTAGACTAGTAAAACAGATAAAAAGTAATAAAGGACACAAACAGTTTGAATAAGGACAATAGAAAAGAGAAATGCAAGGATCAAGTTAACATATCATGGTCACCCAAAATCACTCAATCAGAAATGACTCCAATAGATTGACGAAAACACAGGTGTTTTACAGCTAGAATATCTTGTTTTTGGACTAAACATTGTATTGGTTATTAATATGCAGTAACAATATGATTGTGGAAGCAGAATGTCCAAAATTATTTTGGTATTAAGTACCAACTATAATTGAAAATAGAAATGAAGAAATGAAGTCTTTTTCTCTTTGATACAACTAAAAGGAGGAGAAAAGTCATACACCTCTTCCATAAACAATGAAGCTATGAGACTATTAGATTTGCATCCTACATAAAATGGCTTTAAAAAAAGATGTATGACGAATCCAGTAACAGAAAAAGATACAAACATGACCTCGAAGCTTATCCAGTGGTCCATCAGTGAAATTGAAAATTTTCTTCCATACTCTTCTTTTGAAAACAACAGCAACAACCCCAACTAATTTAGGATTGAGGCTTTCTTGTAGTTGTCAAAAGGAAACGAGTATAGCTGCAGAGTAACAAGGACTCAATTCATGAAACCTTACACACAGAAAGCCATTCGACAAATGACGGAAGAAGACAAAAGAATCCACTAATATCGTTAAAAAACTTTATCGCGAATTATCTATCAAGAACTTCAGGATTCAACTGAAGAACAATATGTATTGCAAGACAAGAAAATCCACCTGTAAATCTAGTGACTTCAGGGATCCACATTTTTCAGCAACTGATTTTAGGCCCATGCTGGTGATGTTAGAGCACGAGACTAAGCTTAACTTTTCAAGTTTAGTGGCTTCGGAAAGGGCAGCTAGACCAGCATCCGATAAACTGTTCTGCTCTGGGTCGATTTCCTCGGAACTACCACTCAGAGAGACGGGATATTTAGCAGAGGATCCAGCAGCTACATTGCCGTAGCGTCTTTTCTTCTGTGAGATGAGAACAAAAGGAATTTAAGAGTTGAAGATCTGTCATAAGACTAAACTTGGATACACAGCAACAAATAGATAGTCACATCAATTAAGGTTCTGATTCAAGTTAAAGTCACAGTAACAAGAAACAGTAAAATAAAAAATTAGAGCTCAGCATAACCATATAACCGTAGTTGTAACATGCAAACATAGTTCTAGTCAATATTCATTCACATTTTCATGTATCATCCACAATGCAAATGCTGATTGTCTCAACTAGATTAGATCAAA
This sequence comes from Stephania japonica, assembly GCA_039657345.1. NCBI lineage: Eukaryota > Viridiplantae > Streptophyta > Magnoliopsida > Ranunculales > Menispermaceae > Stephania > Stephania japonica. Next base: position 9,253,941 of record CM077558.1, on the reverse strand, counting down.
TATATGTTGTCTGCGTTGCCATCAAACATAGATCAATATTTCGGATCGACGAATCTTCGCCGCGTTGCTTCAATCATTCCTCAATTCTCAGCTAACAAAAAGAAGATGCCCTAGGTTTTCATGACAGCTTTTTCTCCATTCCTACACATCCAATTCATCTAAACTACTCGAAAACCGCAACGATTCGAAAGATTCATGAACAAAGACAAAGACAGGGGCAATTAGGTTAAAACCAAACAGATTGGCACTCACAGAGGGCGGCGGCTGCGGCTGCGGCTGCGAGGGGCGGCGGCGGAAGCGCCGGCCGACCGAGGAGGAGGAGGAAGAGGAGGGGGCGTTGATGGGCAACCGCACATCGAGGCAGACGCTCCGCACGTTAACGAACTTCTGGAGCAGGAGCTTGACGAGCGAGTCGGGGCTTCCGGAGACGCCAATCCGGAGCGATCTGCGGTTGAGTCTCTCGAGGTTGGTCCAACGCTTGCAGACGAGGGAGCAGGAGTCGCATGTGGATTTGGAGTCGTCGAGGCGGTTGAAGATCTCGAGGATGAGCTCGTCGGGGAGGACTGCGTTGATCAGATCTTGGCCTCTCATGAGGTCGGAATTGGTGGTTGCTTCAATGACTGCTGAAAGGGAGGGATTTACTATTTTTTTTTTTATATAGTTTTCGCAGGGTGGTGAGATCAGGTGGTCCGGCGTGGAGCTGAGTTGATCAGGTGACGGCCTGTTGCCGTGCCACGACGTGAGGGGGGTTGGCTGTTCGACACGTGTCCTTGTTGGTTGGGGTGTACGGACTAGGATTTAGTGAGGCTCATTAGGAGCACTTGATTTTTGATTGGGAAAGCTTGAGTAATTACCTTTTTAACAGCTACATCTGGCGTCTACTTGTCATGATTATAGGTATGCACACGGATTGAAGCCATTTCAATCAGGGTCAATTCATAATCAATTCAATTATTATGAATTGAAAAATTATAATTCAATCCAGTCCAAATAATTCATTAATCCAATTTGCAAAATGCAAGTTGAACTGGATCAAATTCTACGAATTGACGTTTTCCTATACAAACATTTATAAAATTAAACTTAATCAAATGAATCAAAAAATTATGTATATCATGATTAACAAATTTACAACGTACATCCCACAAATCTATATATAGCATATTTCCTACGATTTTGTCATAACAAAACTTTCAAAATGCAAGTTCCTACATAAATAAAAATGTCATCCACAAACTCCACCATATACCCAAACAAAGCACAAAAAAATGCACATTGCAACATACAACCCATAAAAAAATGTCTAAAGTGTAATAAAAGAGGTAAGAACAAGCGAAGTCTTTGAGATATGATATAGTTTATAGTTGATAGTTTGAGTTGATGCTCTTCGAGATACTATAGTACATATGATAAGATATGTATATGTGTTGATGTGATAAATAAATTGGATCGGGTTGGATCCGCGGTTTTTAAATGTAGGAACCGTAATCCGATCTAGTCCAGCCAGATTAGTGGTTTTTTAATTCAATTCAATCAAGGGATAAAAAAAATCAAACCAATTAGTGATAATTGATCCGAATTGGACCGGATCCGTGGATTAGTGCAATCCGTGTACACCCCTAGTCATGATTTCTTTCAATGTAAAATTTAAGGTCTAATGATCAAAAATATCTTAATCTTTACAAGTTCTATCAATTATATTCTAACTTTTGAAATTCATCAATTATATCATAACCTTTTTCATTTACTATCAATTATATCTTCAACTAATTTTGGGACATTTTTTCTTTCAAATCAACTTAATCTTCTAACTTTTTTTTCATGATCATTCACATTTATCAATTTACATCGAAATTCTTAAGTCTCATGTTTAAATTAAGTATATGAGGACTCACAAAAATAATAATTTATAAACCAATAATAAGTTAGTAATCATGTGTATATACATATAAAAATGACATAAAACTTATTAAAAAGTTGTTCATAGTTGTTTAATTTGACAAAGAACTATATACAATTTTTTTTACATTTGAGTAGTATGTATATGTACACACAACTATGTGTATTATATATGTACAAAAAAAACTTATATGAATACATAAAAAAATATGGAGCTCTAATGCACACGTATGAATAAATTCTTAAATAGCGTGACAAGAAAGTTTAAGAGAATGATGTCATGGGCACATATTATAAAAGAAAAATAAACCCAATTTAGTTGAGGATAGAATTGATAGTAAATAAAAAAGTTTATGATATAATTGATAAATTCTAAAGGTTAAGATATATTGTAATTGATACAACTTGTAAATGTTAGGATATTTTTTATCATTAAGCCAAATTCAAAGGATACTCCAATATAGGATCAACTAGGTATCAATAGGTGTCGAATGTGGTTATCTAATTATTTTGTAGTATTTTTTTCATGATTTATGGAAAAATAATAGTGTGCACTTGTTAAAAAATTGGATGTTTGAAAATTAAGGAGGGGTGATTGGGATAGATTATGGCTCTATTTGGTTAGCTTTTACTTATGGCTAAAGTAATTATGTCATAATTGTTTTTGGTATAAGTAAATTTGATATGTTTAGTTTCTCACTTTAAAAAGTACTTTTACTTAGAAAATCTAATCAAATTGCATTCGCAATCTTGATAAGCATGAGGAAAGACGTCTATGTGTTTGACGAAGAACCACATAGTATTGCTTTGTTACTTGAGCGGGACTTGTTTGACTCAAGGACTTAGTTTCTTCTGGCCCGTATAGAACTTGTATTTACCAAATAAAAATGTTTATCTTAAAAGTAATTTTTCTGCGATTTGGGAACCAATCGCATATTATCCAAACACTTTTTTTCAATTAAGGTGCGATGTACATCATCAATAAACAAGCTCATAAGTTGAACCAAATGAGACTACATACATTCAAATACGATAAGCAAATACCTTAATTAGAAAATCTGACCCATTAGAAATTGAATAAAACCAACAGTGTAGAGCAATAGTGTTTAAATGAATTGATTAAAAAGAATTTTGAAAGCACATCTCCAAAGACATTGGATCGGATTGAAAGGAAAAGTTTGAAATATTTAACTAACCTCAACTAATTTATAATTGATGTTTTGATGGTCATTGATATAATTGTTATAATGCTCCTGAAAAAAAATATAAAATTTAGGCCTTGTTAGGTTAGGAGTAGAGTTAATTCCCTGAAGATAACTTGTAGTGGAGTTGGAATTAATCATGTTTGGTTACCTAATTTCCTTGCAAGTTATCTCAAACTCACACCCATGGGTGAAAGATGTCTCTCCCACCTCTCTAAGGAATTATCTCCCAGGAGTTTATGGACACAACCCTCATTAATTACATTTTTAATACCCACATCCATCTCTCTTGTTTGAAAAATATTTATGTTAATTCATATCTTTTATTGGTTATATATTTGCAACTTCTCAATAAATTTAAAGTTGAACCAAAATAAAAATATAACATTTCACTGTGAGTTAACTCCAATGGCCCGTTCAGTTCATGGTATAGGCCAGGATTAAGTAGTTGGACAACTTAAATCAGGTGTTCGGTATGCATATAAAGCAGTCCACAGGACTAAAGTAGCCTGTAACCTTAGACTATTGTGAACCAAGATTTTGATAGTTTATTTAGTCCCAGTCATGTGACTTATCAAATGACTTAATTACCCTCATCAAATACACATGACAAACGCACTCTCCTCATTTATCCCGCACCGATGATTTCTTCTACTGCAGAAGAAAAGGTACTACCACCACTGATGATTTCTCAACCAGTATCAAGTCTTCTTCAAGATATATCAATTACATCATTCATGGATCCCTAGAAAAATGGGGTTCATCGTCATCATCAAAGGAAGTCTCGGAATGGTGGTGTCTCTGCTGGGACTAGTTCTGAGTTTCTCTATTTGGACATATTAGTCAACAATTCTCACTCCTATAGTGATGATGATGCTAATGCTATTAATGGGTCTGGTGGTGGTGAGGATGGATATGTTCCTAAGATGGGCTCGCCTGAGCTGCGTCCGTTGTCGCCGTTATCGCGCCGGAATGTGTTGGGAGAGGTTGAAGAAGACGAGTTTCACTCCCCAAGACGGTCGTCTTCTGGTGGGAAGGAGAGTGTTGGGGCTAATGGGTTTACCTCCAAACCTGCATTCATGGCGGTGGAGGGCATGGACAATTTGGGTCGTGAATGAGCTTTAGGATTTTTTGCGATTTGGGTATTATAATTTATAAAGGGAGGGGCATTTTAGTAACTTCACATATTACAACCACACATAATCCTACACTCAATACTCCTTAACAGAACAAGTCACCGTAAACGAACTAATACCTATTCTCAAGTGTTAATTCTAGTGTAAAATAAACTCATGATCTTTGGACGCTCATGAATGTGAACCAAACAAACCTCAAGTAGTTAACTTCGCTCGCACTTGCAAAAATGAACCAAACGAGGCCTTATGTTCTAAAGTTGGAAAAGTTGGCACCTCATACTCAGGTGAGAAGTGAGCTAAGTTTGTCAATCAAACTAGAGAAGTTACTGCTTCTCAAGAAACGCACTTTATCTCTTCCACTTACGCCAATCGAAATGGGATTTGCTAATGTTAGAAAGGTAATATTGGTAATGTCTACTAATAACAAAACGTCATGTAGATAAAAAAAAATTAAAGGTGGGGAAGACAATAGTGTAAGGCACATCTACATTATACACGTGACGTCTTGTTATTGGTAGACATTACCAACATTATTTTTCCAACATTTACAAACCCCATCCCACACTAATCAAACATGGCAAATTATTATTGATTTGAAAATGGCAGTCCATCATTAACACAAATTAATGTCAAAAAGTAGGTCACATTGAGATACATGTGCATTTTCTTTTCACTTCATACTAATGCAACAAGGGGGGCCTACAAATAAAAAAAGGTCTATGAAGTTAGGTGTATCCTTTATTCACTAAATACTAGTTAAAGCTGGATCTTTTTTTAAGTTTGAACTTTCGTCCTTAGTTTGAAGTAATTGAGGCTTAAGTAACATCAAATGCTCTTGAAACATTAAAGAGAAAAGGATATCTCTCAATTGAACTCTATTTAAATGTTAAATCAATTATCATAATTATGAATGTGATGGCCCCAAATCCTGAGGCTGCCACGTCATATGTTGTGGGCCCACAACTCTGCCACAACACCATCTCATTATGTCCCACAAGCACCAACCGTCATTATCCCACATACATAATAGTTTATAATTTATTTACAACAACATATTATCGGAAGACTTAACATGATAATTTAATATTTCATTGTACATAAGACGACAAAAGTAAATATATACATGTATCTCGTGTCTTAACAGTCCCCAACTGCCGAAAAATAAAGCAAAATATCAAAATGTACATGTACGAGTAGGTTCTGAACTGTAAACAGTCAAAGGTAATCGCCAAGTATCTTTACGATTTTGCCGTATCTAGATCTGTACTCAATCACCCAACAAATACAATGATGAGTCTAGTGAGTAAACTCCCAAAGAAAACCATCGAGTATATAATAACAAAAAGCTAATAAATAAGGTTAACTAAATACGTAGTGAGTACGGGAAACCATAAAACCCTGCGTGCGTAGTTAACAACCAATACAAGACGATCAACGAAAATCATAATGTAACTATAAGTCCAACAATAATCCTAATAAATCTAAACGAATGTGTGACGCAACCTAACAAACTAGATTATACTTCGTCAATCCGAATGCCCCAATTGACGCACATCAAGCATGGGTCATACTCGGATCACTAACGATGATCGAAACAAATCACACCACCAGACATGTGCACCCCGCATCCAGGTCGCCATCCACCGATTATGCAAATACACGCACTACAATCTAGCCTGTTATATCCCATACCACAACTGTCCTGAATAACCAATGATAATAAAACCCAACCAATCCGATAACATACCAATAAATGACCAACAATTTAAATGAATAGCAAGTATCACAAATGAATGAACTGAAACAATTAAATACTCCATATATGTTTTTGTTGTGATATACGTACCTCAAATCGCACTCCAATTCCTATAACTAATCCCTAGATCTAATCCCATTCTCACCTCGGAATATACGCTCAATACCCGACTATGGTATCCCAAGTCCATACTATTCGAATACATTATATGAATCCTCAAAAGTCGGAAACCCAAACATTTATTATTTTATTTTATTTTATTTTATTTTTTATTTTCAGGTTATTGTTCCCAGCGCCGTGGAGAATAAATTTCCACGGCACTTTGGGCAGGAACTCCTTGCCCAGGGTGGCGTGGAAATTTACTCTCCACGGTGCTGCCTACGACGTCAACCCTATTTTGAGGCTTGGGTCCTCTCAAGACCCCTCGATTTTGCCACCGTGACTCAGACTTATTCCAACCTCTATAGTCCTCCAAATCAACCATAAAGTGACTTCAAACCTCGCCAAAGCTCAACAAAATGATAAATCCAACGATTTCCACCAAAATGTCGATAAAAACTCATTTTTCCTCGAAAAAACTATAACAAACTTCAACAAACCCTCCAATAAATGCTCAAGACCACCATTAAAATCATAGAAACTCTTTAAAAATCCAATGAGCTCATCTAACTCTTTAAAACCCTCACTAAAACCAACGAAAGTCGGTCCGAAAGATAAAGAACAACGAGAGAAGAGTAGATCTTACCTCCCTATTGTGATTTGTTGTCAAAATCCTCCCCGAATCACCAAGCTTTTTCACCAAAACCCTAAAACTTTCACTCCAATTTTCGTCCAAGGCTTGAGGAGAGAGAAAAAGCGACGACAATGTGTTGAAAAACTAATATTTATACCTTGATTTTTATCTCATGCTCCCCTCTCATCTTAAGGCCTATCAAATGGACTTCATCAAGTCAAAAAGTCTACCATTGGTGACACAATTGGTGACTTGGTCCTTTTGGTCTTATCCTCTCAACACACAACTCATGTGGTCCTCGAGTGTTCGACACCTAGCAACTCGACCTGTTGTTTAATACTTCGACAATATGTCCGGCCTATGTCGTGATCCCATATTCGTTATTTATCACTTTTAATTGTTTTAACTATGTGAGTCCATTCCTCAGCTTAGTGTCCTCGTCATTCACCCATCGGAACCCATGTTGACACACTTTTCGGCGAATACCTATCACACTATCTCACTCGATCTATCAATATAATCACACACATGTGATGTAATAAGTAATGAAATAATCATTACCATCGCAGTTACATCATCAATCAGTCGAAAATAACATTTTCTCGCCCGACCAAGCGTACCGTTAGCCTGATCCGTAGTGTCCACGTCTGAAAAATACTTGAATAAAGACGTTTATAAAAATCGGGTCGTTGCAATGAAAGGGAAGAATAATAATCTCACCCAAATCATATGTTTGATATTTGCTTGAATATGGGTTAGTACTTAGTCCAGATGAATTTGAGTTAATTTAACCCGATTAGCAAAATCCAGTTACTAAGTTAAGTAGACTCCTAATACAACGTGATTAAGTCTCCTAATACAACTCAGAAACCCTATACTATATAAGTAGGGCAGAACATTGAATTGGTAATGTCTCAGTTGATGTTTAAGAGTTCTTGTAATCTTTAAGAGTAAGTTCTTGTTGAATGATCATACGATGATCATACGTATAGGAATACGAATCAAGATCATGAGTACTTGTTAGGGAACAAAGTACTGAATCGACCTGCTATGAGAACATCACATGGATTAAGTTATAGTTATTTCTCATGATAGGTATATTTTTCAGTCCTCTGACTTGAGATTACCAGAGACTTCAACATTAGGAACATAGTGACTTGACACTATCAAACGTTGTCTTTAACCGGACGATTATAAAGGTTGTGATTGGTTACTATGTGAGCAATGTGATGAAGTTGTGTAATCGAGATAGAATTTGTCCCTCTCATATAGAGAGAGATATCCAGTGGATCCCTCAATGTGTTAGACTGTTAAAAGGCCTAGTCTAAGTGAATTAATATTGATCAATGTCACTTGGATGTTTTTAGTCTACCTAGAGATCGAGACTAGTACGATTGAACATGTTGGATAACAATTTCATGCCTTATGTTTGATCAAAAGGATATCGTGTGACAAAATGATGCTATATACACTATTAATTAGGTTGTATCGATTTGATATTCGTACAACTTGGGTAGTCATAATGTCTTACTAGAGGCCACTTATGACTTGTATACCAAAATGTGTTTTGGTACACTGCCAACGTTGTATGAGCCTATTGGGTCACACACTAAGAATGGTTTTGCGAGATTTTAAGATGGTTCAGAAAAACGAATTTTATATGATAAAATTCATGACAGAAACGTCCTTGTAGTGTAGTACACTTATACTTCTTTACGTAAGGGTATATGTGTAATTTACTTAATCGTCTATATACAAAGGTTGTATAAATAGACATTTTGAGTTATAATACAAGTACGATAGATTAAAAATGGACGAAACTCTATTTTCATTTTAAGAAACGACTTAGGGTTTTTAGTATGCTTTGGATCGTTTTAGAGAGAAACAAAAAGGTTTGGTATTCTCTCGAAGCTAGCACTTCAAATCTCGGCTACCGTTTGTGTGTGGATTGCTGATAGAGGGCATTCGTAGTTGCCAGCGCCTTAGAGATCGATTAACCTTCAGAAAGGTACATTGCAACTGAGGTATGATTAAGTTTTCATAGTTTAAACATGTTTTAATGGAATTAGATTCGGATCCTGTTGGGGTTTTTGTCAAAATTGTTTTGTAAACTCCGCTGCGCATGAACCCCAAAACCCAACAAAACCTGAGAGAGTTAGAGACTTGGTGTTGGTGCAATCTTCTGAATTAATAAAATCTTTGTCTTTTTTTTTCGCAGGCGTAGACATATTGTCAAACCATGTAATTCTTAGTGTCGATTTGTGTGCGTGTAATGTTTGCGTTTTGTGACAGCCCCAATTTTTCCATGCAATTGGGTACGCCCGGCCTAGACCCGTACAAGCCCCGAGTCATCACTCGGCAACCTGACGAGCCTAGTCAGCCTTCAACTTAATCAATTTAGTAATTTATGAAAGAGTTATTGCAATAGTAAACAAATGGAAGACTAAACAATTAAAACAAAGGAAATAACTCAATCAAAGGAAGTAGAGAAATTCTATAAGTGTGGAAAACCCCGGCATTTATGTACAATTCGAAATGCAAATGTACATAATACCAATCTCATCAAAATTTGCCAAGTTTAATAATCCCAAAGCATATATATATATATAAAACGATATACATAAAAGCAAAACATAACAAAAACCTATAAAATAGTCTCCAAATCCAGTAGCTAATCCTCACAATAGATCACCTAGGCAAGGTCCCTTGCCGCTTCTCCTCTCTATATCTGCACCCACCGTCACAAACTAGACGGTGAGTAAGCTGAATAAAATCGAATGTAATGCCGCATGAGAAAACAACGAGTAATTCATGATAATACAAGTAAAGTAGTCTAAATATCATGCGGTAATAAAAAGACAGGAAATTAAATAGACTAGATGCATGATAAACAGACTAATAGATATCATTTGAAATTTAAGTGTGTTCCAAGGAATCAAAAGAGGCTCATAAGTGGTCTAAACCATAGCATAACGGCGAAGACCTCGCGAGGTCTTCCCGGGTATCGACACAAGCGAAAGCACAGCTATGACTGGAAAGGGACTCGAACCCATCCACCCAGTACTCGGTGTCACACGGTCACTGAGGGTGGTCACACACTCGTGGCCACGAGTGCCCACGTTTTATCCCTCTAGTACAGGTCCTAGTACTTTCGAGACGAAACACTTACGCCGGGAAACACACAACAAGAAATGGAATGGAATACCAATAATAGAGCATAACAAGACTGAATAAATGATAATGAATCACATGGCATTTTCTTACTGGCTTACAAACATACAAATGCTTTTTAAGGCAAATGTACTTACCTGAACTATTCGCAACCCGGTATTCACTCCGAGACTCTAATACGTTCCCCGTGCGTTCTCGACTACCTGATAAAGTTTTGAATCTCAAATTTTAGTTTAAGGCTCGCATTTAGTCTTAAGGTGTTTGTTTTACAATCATTTGTTGATTATGACCCAAACCGTTGTGGATTAAACCATCTCTATGGTTGTTCCTTTTTTTTTTACAAAACATAACTCTTGTTGGGTCTATTTATCAAGTTTTATACTCATCTAAGTAAGCCTTTGATGTGAATACTTATTAGGCCTAGACACATAAACTTATTCTTATATTTTACGCCTTCGTCTTGACCTCAAGTTGCATTTATTCTATCGGGCCTTTATTAGGCTTTACATTAACCTATAAACACACTATTTGTAACTTGTTATTAACCCATATTATCATGAGTGTATTAGGCCTTAATACAAATCCATATTCATTTAAACAAGTATCCATACTTTTTATCCTTTTTATTTATTCTCAAACATTACATAATACACGCACATGTACAACTGTTGTGTACACCCCACTCATCACATACCCCACTGTTATGTGCACACAACACCCCGCTGTTGTGTGCACCCCACTGCTATTTACACCCCATATTTACATGTGTTAATGTCACTTTATTAATTAAAACTATATAATATACATTAATCTATTCTTTTACACCCACAACCATTGTGTACACCCCACTGTGGTGTACACATACACGCTGGTGTGTACACCCCACAGTGGTGTACACATACCCCCATTCATGCACCCCATGTGTGACGGCCCCAGCAACCACAAACTGGGCCCCGCACGGCCTAAACCTACGTGGACCCCCGAGCTCGTCTCCGACGAGTCAACGCAGGTCTAGTCAGCCTTAACTTACCAATTACTCATTACATTATTCACTCACACACCCTGGATCACTCTTTTTGATTCACCTTAACTCTATCTAATCTTTTATCCTCAATTATAGTTAGGTGTGCAGCGGAATTGTTTTTAATACCAACTTACAACAGTTTACAACTCAGTCAACCTAGATGTAGAAAATCATGTCCAAACAACATCACATGTATATAACTGATCAACTGAAAGCCCAAAATAAACATATACATGTATCAACAGTCAGGTTCAACTTCCAAAAGTCCCAAAATATCAAAACAAATGGATACATAGCCAAAATATACAACGAAAGACAAAATACCTACAAAGTGAGAGCAAAGCTAACGGCTCTGAGCGTGCCTCAGAGGATATCGTCAAGCATCAGCGCCTTGCCCCTACTTGTCTGTAGATCTGCACCCACCGTCATAAAAAGGATGGTGAGTACAAAATATAACAGTAAACAACAACAATAGATATCTCAACATAAACTACTGAATTTTCAATAATCACAAGTCTATAAATCATGCAGTGTATAACAAGAAACTGAAATAGATAGCAAATCGCATGATAAATAGATTCAACAAGTACAAACAACGAAAATCAAGTGACCGAGAAACAAATGGATAGGCGGATAGATAGTCCCAATCAAACCGTGGGTCTCAAGACCTCATCAGCTTGCGATCGACACAGTAGGCCCAAAACTGCCTCCCTGCTCAATCCACCCCGTACGAACCAGTGGGCCCGAAGGTCGCCTCCACTGAACTCACACTCGTTAGGAAAAGCCACGAGACAAAGCCGTGCTAAATTCCTAACACACTACCGAAAGAAAGCCACAGTCACAAGCCAGATGCTAAATCATTTCGATAGGCTCCAACGAGAAGCCACAGTCTATGTCGGCTGCTAAACTCGTTGAGACTTCTCATCACAGTCGGACTACCTAAACCCTAGGTCACCTGAACTAGAATGGAATACAAAGGGCTTGCATTTCAAGAATAATTATTCAATAAATAGAAAAACAATTATGTTGATTCTATTGTTGCCTTTACTCACCTCAAATCCCGTTAAAGACTCCCTCGCGTAGCTCCACACGTTCCTCAATTAGTTACCAACACTCTGTTCGTCACCTGACAATTATTTCGACCAATTTTTGTTAATTTTTCTCTAATTATTCCTGTAACGGCCCAAATTTTATTAAGGCCGTTATTTGCGTATTTTCAGACGTGGACGCCAGCTCAGGTCCATGGAGACGCCACGGACCGGCGAAGATACGCCTGGTTGGGCGGGAAGTATTATTTTTGATTGATTGTTTGACTAACTGTGATGATAATGACTAGACTATGACTCATTACATCGCAGGTGTGGTTTAATATTGTTTAGATCGGGTGAGATTTAGTGTCGGGTATTCGCTAAAAATGCGTGCGACGCGAACCGGAAGAGGCGGCGACGGGAACACTAGGCGGGGAATGCGTTTAGTTCGATAAAAATAGAATAAATTTGACAAAATAGTAAATTGGTGGGCGCTAGTGACGCGCGCGGGGTCGTGGTCGACACGCGTGGGTGGTAGTGTAGTGTGCACGCCCGAGTACGCTACGTCGTCGGCGCGCCAAGCACAACGAAATTGTAGGCGCGAAAATATAGCGAATATATATATTTATATATATATATGTATATAAGTAATTTAAAATATATATATATAAATAAATATATATTAAAATCGAAAAAGAAAAAAAATTGTGAAATGACCAAAAAGGGCATTTAATGATGAAGAATGAGGATAAGAATGCAGGGGTAAAATGGTCATTTCACCCCCAAAATGTTGATAAACACCACCGATTGTCTCCATTTTCGATTGATCGAAAGTGAAGAGAGAAGAGAAGCCGAGAGGAGAGAAGCCGAGGAGGGAGAAGGAGAGGCGACGAGCTCGTGAGGAGTCGAGGAGATCAAGGTGAGTTTGTGGTTTATGGTTGTTGTGCGTTGTGTGGTGTGGTGGTGAGCTCGGCCATGGCGGAGCCATGGCCGAGAATTGGAATTTGTCGAGGAGGAAGACGACGTGTGGTTTTCTCATTCTCTTAATTTCATTGGAGAGAAAGAAAAGAGAAGAAGGAAAGAAGATCAATAGAGAAAAAAAAAAAAAAAATTTTGAGAAAAAAAACAGAGGCGCACAACGCCTCTGTTGTGAAGAAGATGAAGGGCCGGTTCGGCCCTGAACCGGGCCGGTTCGGCCCTGAACCGGGCTGGTTCGGCCCTGAACCGGTCCGGTTCGGCCGAACCGCCCTTAAATTAAATTAAAAAAAAAGAGAGAGAAAATAAAGGAAAATGGAAAAGAAAATCCAGAAAATAGGGAAAATTATGGAAAAATTCAGAAAAATCCAGAAAAATATGAGAAATTAGAAAAATGGTTCACAACTGAGTTTTGGGATTTTCTCGAAAATGTTGGCGAGATATAGTCGGGGTTTTAGCCTCGAAAAACGTAAAAATTGATATAATATATCAAATTGAAGCTAATTTAATGACAAATGATCTTAGGTATAATTCGGGTGGTAATTTTGATTTGTTGGACATTTATTCAAGCTGGACTGGATAATTGGAGTGCGATAGAGGTAAGTAAAACCCTTAAGTAACACACTCGAGTGTTTATTTATTTGATTTCATTTGATTCCAGCTATTATTGTTTATCGTTGTTTACTCTATTTCCATGTTCATACATATGTTGCACGGTTGGTTTTGTCATTCACCACCGGATCTTCGATTTACTCGTGATGTGTGTGGGCGGACTTGGGTAGGCCGGACAATAGGGACGAGAATAAGAGTTCGGACCGGTGAGGGGTTGGAGAAGCCACCGGAGGAATGCCGATGTCTGGATTAGGGTTCAGTCCTGCTACACGGCACACATCCATTATTGTTGTTTATCGATGTTATGTATGCATGCGTCTTAATTACGGTTATCATTTGCTTTATCGCGCATGTTTATTTAACAGATTTATTGGCTTCCATTATTATAAATGCTTGGTTTGTGTACTTCTGGGTTTTACTCACTGGACTCGTCATCTACTTCTTGTGATGATTGAGTGCAGGATCTACTACGACTAGGGGCAAGGAGACTCTCGCAGACTACTTATGACCTTGTCGCTGATGGAGTTTGAATTGTATGTTTTTATTTTGCTATATTGACTTATTTTTGGGTTTATGGGGACTGTTTGAGATACCAGTACATGTATGTATCACATTTTGTTATGTTATATACAGTGTACTTTACCGGGTTTTCCACATAGGATGAATGCTCTCTAATTTAAGAAAATGACATATTTTAAGCTTCCGCTATTTACAAATATTAAAATGTTAACTACTGACTAACTTAGGCTGAATTAATTGATAATGATGGTTAGTTGGACGTGGGACACAACTGACAGTTATGTGGCCAGCTGTGGGCCCGCGTGGCCTCCCGTGGCGGACAAATGTGGAAATTTGGGCCGCCACAATTCCAAGTATTCTTCAATTTTTCTCAAGTTTAACTCATTTTCTACAATTTTCTAAATTATTGTTCCTTTGCTCAATTTGGGTCGCTAATCCGGTATTGGGTTTCATTTAAACTCATTAGGATACCCGAGCGAAACCTCATAATTTTCATACAATTTAGAAAAATATTTTTCAATATTTTTCTGGCTATTTTTAATAATTTCACGCTTTACGAGACAAAAACCCCGACAAAAGTCTCGTCGCGAATCTCAAATTCTTCATTTTTCATAAAAATTTCCAAATTTCTATTTATTTGGTTGAAATATAATTTTTCAGAAATTTTTTTCTATTTTTTCTGAATTTTCCAGATTTTTTTAATATTTATTTCAAAAAAATAAAAAATAAAACATATTTTATTTATTTATTATAAATAAATAAATATATTATTATTTTAATAATGGTGGGTCCCGGGTCGGGTCCGACCCGGTCCACCCCAATCGGGTCGGACCCGGGTCGACCCACCGGCCGGGCCCGGTCCGCCCAGCCGGGTCGGTCCGGTCACCATGACCCGACCCACCACTTCATCTTCTCCAACAACTTTTTTTTTTTTTTTTTTTTTTTTTTTTCTTACGAGAGACGAACCAGTTGGTTCGTCTCTGCCTCCATTCTTTTTTTTTTTTTTTTTTTTTTTTTTTTTTTTTTCCTCTTGTCAACAAAAAACAATAACATCAACAACAACAACATCTTCATCATCAATCCAAAAATTTCGAAATTAATAAACAAAAGAGGAGAGAAAATGAAACTCACCAACACGATGCTCAACCTCTCTTTGATTTCGAAAACCCACACTTCAATCTCACTTCAACAAATTTCAAAAATCTCCACAACCTCACTTGACCGATCTCTCTCTCTTTGATCTCCTCTCTCTCACTCTTCTTCTCCTCTCTCCCGGTCAATTTGTGAGAAAATGATGTGCGGTTGTGTATTTTGAATCAAATTTTGGGTCAAATGACTATTTTGCCCCTCCAATTTTTATCCACTTCTTTAATAAACTAATGCCCCTCTTGGTAATTTTACATTTTTTTTTTTACTTATATATACATTTATATATATTCTATATATATAAATATATATATAATTGTATTTTTCATGTCTAAAATTTCGTTTTGCGCGCCAACGAGTTAACTCGGGCGTGCACACTAATATTCGACTCACGCGTGTCGCCCAGGACCCCACATATCACTCGGTGCGCATAATTTATTATTTAATTACATTAATTATTTTCATTTATAAATATCAATGTTTTTATTTCATTTTCGTCCCACGGACTCTCAAATACTCATTTAACACGTTCTTTCGTACCGAACTTGTTCAACGGTACTAACGCACACTCACCACGTCCTTACTCATTTGGATTATTGAATTTAATGTTCGGTAATAAATAAATAATACAAATCACCAAACAAACATAACATACCTCAGTGTCGACTCCTGATGACTGAAACAAGTACACCATGGCTAGTTGGGCCCACAATACGACCCTGAAATGTCATGTGGCACGAGTTAAAATTTTAGGGTCGTTATACCATGTACACCAACCCACCACCAAACCGTCATGCATACACCCCAAAAATTTACAAAAATCCACATAAAATCATGAACCCGAGAGACAAGAGAGGAGGAGAGGTTCACCTAGGGTGAGACGTGGGGTCTCCGACGGCGAGGGGGGTGGCAGCGACGTGAAGCCGAGAAGAGGAGAGGTGACGTGAGGCCGAGAGGAGGGAGGAGAGATCCGAGAGAGAGAAAGCAACGAGAGTGAGAGAGGAGAGATCGTGAGTGAGAGAGAGAGAGATCGCGTGGCCGAGAGAGAGAGATGGAGAGGCCGAGGGTGATGGAGAGATCCGAAATGGAGGAGGAGAAGGGTGGGCGGCGGTGGTGTGTGAAGAAGAAGGTGAATAGTGTAGGGTTTTGTTTGTTGTTGTTATATTTATATGGTCAAATGACCTTTTTACCCCCAACTTTCTTCCTACACCATTTTTAAACCATTGCCCTTATGGGTCTTTTTACTTTTCTATTTATTTCTCTTTATTACACATTAAAGTGTGTAACCATTCTATTTATTTCTCTTTATTACACATTAAAGTGTGTGTGTGTTCACACTCACATCTCGAGGTCAATTTCATGGTTCCTCACCATTGAACTGTGTCAATTTAACAATTCCAATTCCATAGACTATATGTTGCGTAATTAACTAACTTCCGCATTCAAACGACATTCCTCGGTCCATTTTTCCTTGTTCCGACTCTCGTAATTCGCGTAGTCTCGTCTTGTCTCGCCAACTAATTAATTAAATTAATTAAAAATTCATTTATTTGTATGTTTTACTTGTTTTTCTCCCCCATTTAAGTAGTCGAAACCTCACTCAATTAAATACTGCCCGAACGGCTCGAAACCCGTAAAATACTAAAATACTAATACACACAATCAAAGAATCATAAAATCACTTCAGTGTCGACTCACGAAGTTCGAAATACTGTCCAGTATTTATGTAGCCGGGTCACAATTTCTGACAAGTACAACACAAGTCAGTTAAAAATTTTGGGGTTGTTACACTTTTACTCTAACATCATATAATATTCGTTATAACAAATGGAAGTCATGATGGAATTACATTTTTATATCGAGTGAGTGAAAGTTACATAAAGAAACAATGGAGTAATTAAAATTAGGGGTAATTGTGATATAACACTTATGTATTATCATGAATCCCTCGTCTCCCTTCACTCTCTTTTTGCCTCGAAACTGACACCTTGATAAGTTGTTATTTATGCATAATATATATAGTTTATTTATAGATTTTAGCGTTGATTCTCCGAATTATGGGCCTAATTATCTTTATTTGTCATTTTCAGGACTTTTTGGGTGCACGGTTGGATCCGGGGCGAAAAAATACTCAAAATAGAGTATACACTTGCAGAAATCGGACACCGGAGGATTTATTTTGGGGCGTACACAAGAATAGGTGAAGTGGAATTCGAAAATGCCACGTGTCGGCGTCCCATTGGACCGCCCACGTCACTGACAACCGCCCAACCAATCGCGAGACGCCACATCTGCAGCTCGCACGTGCAGCGCGCCACGCAGACACACAACTCAGCGCCTCGCTCCAGACCGCCCGATCTGCCTCGAGATTCGCGTCAACCGCACTCCCGGATTTTCGGTGATAGTCGCGCGAGTTCGCTTGCGCCAAGTCACCGCCACGTGGCAGCTTCTGGTTCGTCCAACGCGTCATCAGCATTTCTTCCATTCAACCAGGTTGCGCCACGTGTCGCCGCGTCTTCATCCAGCACGTCACCACAGCCAATCACAGCGCGCCACGTCAGCACACTCCAGTTTTTCAGCCAATCGCACTGTGACACGTGGCAGAGTCCAGAAAAACACCAAAAAATAGCCACAGATTGTCCTCGGCGGACGTGTCAAGCACCAAACTCGAAAATAGGCATCCGGGACCCAAATTTAAGAGGATTAATTAGGGTTTTTGAGGGGGGGAGCACAGATTGTTTTCTCCTTTTCTCTGTGTTTTTTATTTTTTTCTCTCCTCTTTTTCTACACTTTGTGTCTAGATTTTAATGGAGTTTATGAAGTCGATGGCCGGCTAAACTCACCAATCTGAACCTGAAGTGGATCAAATCATTCTTTTTGGCATAAAACATATGTGAGATCTATTTATTTATTTATTTATTTTGTTTTTCATAGTAATTTATTTTCTTTGGTATTATTTTGATAATTGAAGTTAAACACTAGTTTAAACTTCAATTCATATGCCAGTGAGTCGTAAGCACCCGTGTTTGTGCGATAAGACCACATTAGTGGCAATTGACCGTACCAATTGATTAGACCCTTTTGAGACCGATCAAATACCATAGGAATCTAGGCTAAATCGGGAGCACTAGCGATCCGGTTGTCTAGGTGTAGTGCATTCACTAATCGATGTAATGCGATCAATGCGTTAAATCTGGAGCACTAGCGATCAGGTTGCGTAATTGGTCAGGGAAGTAGTCAACGGTCGTACCTTTGCTACCGACATCAGGAAGCGCGAAGACCCGCGTACATTACGGGTCTATAACTACATTAAATTACTGTGATTTGCATGCTTTAATTAGATTGAAGACTCGTATTTAAAATTATGCCAAATTGAAGAGATTTGTGAAACGATGGTTTGGATTGTTCTTTTCCATTTTAATTGATTTATTTACGTTGTATTTTAATTATTATTTTTAGTAAAATTAGAGACAGTTTCTTGAACACTCTAGGTTAGTTTTAGGTTAGTAACCTAAGTTGAAAACTTGGTCTTTGTGGTGTCGACCCGTGCTTGCCACTCTTGCGCTTCTTGTGGTTATTGGTAATCTCATCGGGATATATATTTATTTTGACGCGCTCGACACGCATCAAATTTTGGCGCCGTTCTTGGGGACCAAGTTCTTTTTTTTTTTTTTTACTTAGGTTTTTTTTTCTTTTTTCTTTTTTTTTCTTTTCTCTTATTTTTTTTTTTTGTTCACTTTTATGTCCCACGATCTTCGTCGATCGTTGTCCGTGGATCTTTACTCCCTTTTGATCCAAAGATCGAGAAGACTTGCCGTCGGAACTCAAAAGAAACTAGGCAGATGAACCAATCCTCTAGAGTTCAACTGAACGACGAGCAAACCCCTCCGATGGCTGACCACATCGGGAACCCACATGCACACGTTGCACCACGTGAGGGACGGGAGGAACCCCTAGTTATTCCTCCCCAACAGTTTGACGCACCAGCTGAGCCACATCCACCAGTGGAACAGCAAAGGCCTGCAGCACATCGCTATCAACCATTCGACCAAAGAGTGGTTGATCCTCATCCACAAAGGCCACAAGCTAATCCTTGGGCACAACCTCGAGCCGACCATCGCATTACCATTGGGATGGCGAATGATGGGATACAGGATCTCCTAGCCCATCATCCACACTGCATCGCATATCCAGCCCACAGGGGCAATTTTGAGCTCAGATCAGGTTTCATTAACCTGCTCCCCGTCTTTCATGGATTGGATCGTGAGGATCCAGTCACCTTCATCAAGGACTTCCATTCTAAATGTAGGACCATGATTCCCCTCGAGTCGATGAAGACGAAGTCAAACTCTTAGCTTTTCCTTTCGTCTAAAGGATAAAGCTCAAGACCGCTTTTCTATCTTCCCCCGGTTCCATTACAAATTGGAACGACATGATTTCTGCATTCCTCAAAGAGTTCTTCCCCGAATCTAGAGCTTCCCAACTTACTAGAGAGATATGTAGTATCAAAATGAAACGGGGCGAATCTTTTGGCGATTATTGGGGTCGTTATAAGCGCTTACTTGTGCAATGCCCTCAACATGGCCAAAGCAACCTCTCCATTATTCGTTTCTTCTATATGGGACTCACACCTCTGGAGAAACGGATGATTGACAATGCCTGTGGAGGCGATTACAGATGTAAGACCACCGAGGAAATGTTTGATCTGTTCGACTCTATAGCAAGTCAGTCACGTCATTACATTGATGACGAGGATGACGGACCTTCACGAAGTCTTTTTGATGGAGTAGGGTCAAATTCTGCCAATAGCAAGCTGGATAAACTCACTGATCTCATGGAGCGATTCCTCACCTCGGGAAAAGCTCAAGTTAAAGCTTGCGAACTACGTACGACCAAGGACCACTCTACTGACTCATGTCCTACCTTGTTCGAGAACGAGCAAGCGAACGCTTTAGGTGGCGGATTCCAAGGACCACCGAGGAATCAATACGGCAACAATTTAATAACACTTACAATCATGCCGTTAAAAGCCCCTATTTAAGTTATGGGCCACAAAATCGAACTTCTCACGATGTTCCAAGGGGACAACCCCTCCCTCCACAACCCCAACCCGCTCAAAATTCGGGGTCTTTAGAGGAGATGATGAGGACACTCATTGCTAATCAAGACAGATTCTCTAAAGAATTGACCCAACTCAAAAATGAAACCATCACGAGTCATGCTTCTAGCATTAAAAGTCTCGAGGTGCAATTAGGGCAATTGGCCCTACAAGTTGGGCGGACGGATGAGAAAGGCGAGCTTCCTTCTCAATCGCACCCGAATCCAAATGCGAATGTCAATGCTATCACACTTCGTAGCGGCAAAGAGTTGGAGGAGGCCCCTAAAGACCCTAAGCCTAAAGAGGCCCCCCTAAATCCAAGGAAGTCGAGCAGAGCTCGAGGTTCAACCGTCTCACACCGAAACGGTAGACTTGGATAAAGAAACACAACCTTCTCTTAAGATTCTACCCCTGTTCCCTCAACGCCTCAATCAACATAAAAGGCAAGGAGAAGAGAAGGAAATTCTGGAAATCTTGAGGAAAGTGGCGATAAACATCCCACTTCTTGATGCCTTAGCACATATGCCCCGCTATGCTAAGCTGCTCAAGGACCTATGCACCAACAAAGGTCGCCTCAAAGGCAACGAGAAAATTACTGTAGGTGAGAACATCTCAGCTATCCTACGCAAAAAGTTGCCTACTAAGTGTGAGGACCCGGGCATGTTCACTGTCCCTTGCACAATTGGTGAAGTTGAGATCCAGAAAGCTATGTGCGACCTCGACGCCTCTATCAATGTCATGCCACTATCCATATATGAGACATTGAAGGCTGGCCCCCTAAAGGATACTGGGATTGTCATACATTTGGCAGATCGATCTGTTGTTCGTCCTGTGGGTGTCTTGGAAGACATCTTGGTGAAGGTTAGTGAGCTCATCTTTCCTGCTGGACTTCTATATCATCGATATGAAGACTCACCATGTCCCCATTTCTCCTCGCTTGCTTGGCGAGTGCCTTTCCTTAAGACCGCCAAGACCAAGATTGATGTTCACAGTGGTGCTCTGACCATGGAGTTTGATGGTGAACTTATTAAGTTCAACATCTATGACGCGATGCGCCATCCCTGCGATGCCTCTTCTATGGTGTTTGCCTTAGACAGTGTAGACTCACTTGTCCAGGATACCTTTCTCATGAAAGGTGATGATGTGAAAGTGGTGTTAGAGAACCATCTTGACACCAATTCCTTGCGAAAGCAATGTTTCATCCTCGATACTGAAATTGAGGAGCTGATCTCTGAGTTGGACTCTGCTCCACTCTATTTTCCCACCCTAGCTTATCTCGACTTACCTACTTCGAACTCTACACTTCTCCCCTCTATGGTGCGAGCACCCACACTGGAGCTCAAACCATTGCCTACCCACCTCAAATATGTGTTTTTAGGTGCGAATGAGACATTACCAGTGATCATCTCCACCAAACTCACCTTACTAGAGGAAGAGAAGTTGATTCATGTGCTTCAAGAGTTCAAAGAAGCCCTAGGGTGGACGATTGCGACATCAAAGGTCTTAGCCCTTCCACATGCATGCATCGATACATATGGAAGAAGGGTCTAAACCTTCACGAAAGCACAACGAGACCGAACCCACCAATGATGGATGTGGTTAAAAAGGAGATTCTGAAGCTCCTTGACGCTGGGATGATCTACCCGATCTCCGACAAAGACAAGTGGGTCGATCCCATTCGGGTGGTTCCCAAGAAAACGGGGATCACAAGGTCACAAACTCACACGGTGAGTTAGTCCCAACTCGCATCCAAAACGGATGGCGAGTTTGCATTGATTGACAGGAAGCTCAATGCTTCCACTAGGAAAGACCATTTCCCATTGCCTTTCATTGATCGGATGTTAGAGCGTTTAGCGGGTAGGTCTCACTATTGCTTTGATGGGTATTCGGTTTTCACCGATTCCCGTAACACCCGAGGATCAAGAAAAGACCACCTTCACTTGTCCTTTTGGTACTTATGCCTACCGGCGCATGCCATTTGGGGCTGTGTGCAATGCACCCGCTACATTCCGAGGTGTATGATGAGCATCTTCTCTCGACTTCGTTGAGCACTTCATCGAAGTATTCATGGATGACTTCACCGTTTACGGTGATTCATTCGATCTTTGCCTTAGTCACTTGACTAAGGTTCTTCACCGATGTATCCAAAGAACTTGATCCTCAATTACGAGAAATGTCACTTCATGGTGGATCGGGTCTTATCTTGGGTCACATCGTATCTGCTAGGGGTGTGGAGGTAGACCGGCAAAAATTGAAGTAATTCGAAGTTGCCTTACCCCACGACCGTGCGAGAAATTCGATCATTTCTTGGCCATGCGGATTCTACCGGCGATTCATTAAGGATTTCTCCAAAATTGCACAACCCCTCTCGTCGCCTTCTTCGGAAGGACGTGCCTTTCGATCTTGATAAGGCATGTAAGAGTGCATTCGATGCGCTCAAAGACTCTCTCATCTCTACTCTAGTGATTCGAGCTCCCAACTGGGAGCTACCTTTGAGATTATGTGCGATGCCGCAACCACGCTGTGGGTGTCGTGCTTGGGCAACGAGTCGGCGCGCTTCTCATGTCATATACTACGCTTCCCGAACTCTTGATCCTGTCCAACTGAATTACACCACTACAGAGAAGGAGCTTCTAGCTGTTGTCTTCGCCTTAGAGAAATTTCGGCCTTATCTTTTAGGAACTAAGGTGGTCGTCTACTCTGATCATGCTGCCTTAAAACACCTTATGGCCAAAAAGGAAGCTAAGCCTCGTTTCATTCGATGGATACTTTTGTTACAAGAGTTTGACATCGAGATTAAAGATAAAAGTGGTGCCGAAAATCTTGTTGACCACCATCTCGGTCGTATCGAGAATGGTGAAGCACCTGTCCCGCTACGAGATGATTTTCCTGATGAACATCTCTTAGCAATTGCTGAGGAACTCCCTTGGTTTGCAGATCTGGTAAACTACCTTGTTACACGAGAGTTTCCACCTCATCTTACGCGAGCCCAAAAGGATAAAATTCGGAGTGATTCCAAATACTATGTATGGGATGACCCATACTTGTGGAGGTTTTGCTCGGACTGGTTATTCGTCGATGTGTTTCCCAGACGGAGACGCAATCTATATTGGCATTCTCATTCATACGCTTGCATGCGGCCATTTCGGTCCACGTAGGACTGCTATGAAGGTTTTGGAGAGTGGGCTATACTGGCCCACCATTTTTCATGATTCATATATATACTCCAAGACCTGTGCTAGATGTCAGTCGACCGGTACCCTGAGTCACAGGAATCAAATGCCACTGACCTCGATCCTATTCTGCGAGATTTTCGATGTTTGGGGGATCGACTTCATGGGGCCATTTCCACCGTCACATGGTTTTCTGTATATCTTACTGGCGGTGGACTACGTGTCCAAATGGGTGGAAGTTAAAGCCACTCGCACCAATGATTCGTCAGTTGTATGCGATTTCTTGAAATCACGAATTTTTTCAACTTTTGGCGCTCCACGGGCTTTGATCAGTGATCGAGGTACCCATTTCTGCAACCGCATGGTTGAAAATCTCCTGCGTAAGTATAATGTTACACACCGTACGTCTACGGCCTATCATCCTCGGACCAAGGGCCAAGCGGAGGTGTCAAACAGGAGATTAAAGCCATTTTGGAGAAGACCGTCAACCCGTCACGGAAGGAAGGATCGAGCACGCGCCTTGATGACGCAAGATGGGCTTATCGAACGGCGTTTAAAACGCCAATCGAAATGTCTCCGTATCGCTTAGTTTTTGGCAAATCGTGCCACTTGCTAGGTCGAGTTAGAGCATAAATCTCTATGGGTCAAACAAATCAATATGGAACTCGACGCAATGGTAAAGAGAGAAAGTTGGACCTCCAAGAATTGGAGGAGATTCGAACGATGCCTACGAGTCCGCTCGAATTTATAAGGATAAAACCAAGGCGTTCCACGATCGCAACTTATCTCGTAAGACTTTCGTAGTCGGTCAAAAAGTCTTGCTTTATAATTCTAAATTAACTCTCCATCCGGGAAGTTGAGGTCACGATGGCTCGGACCTTTTGTTGTTACTAATGTGTTTGGACATGGTGCGGTTGAGATCGGGAGCCGGGATACGGGAAAGTTTTCAAAGTGAATGGACACCGATCGAAGCCGTTCTATGAGAACTTCCCACAAAGACGAGATCGAGAGCGAGACTTTAGCGCTTGTAGAGTACCTTGGCGAGAGAGAGTCGAGCGAGTCGAGCCAACGACGTTAAAAAAAGGCGCTCTGGGAGGCACCCCAAGCTTCTATCCCTTTGATTTTATTTTAGTCTTTTCTGTGGTATTCTTACTATTATTTCATTGAGACTTTTTACAGGTGTTGCGACCTCTACCTTGCACACTGGATTTTGAGAGCCTGGTATTGCTCTGATGGCTCCTCACATGTCTGTACGTATGGTTAGTCACATTGCGATCTGGTAAGGTTACCCATCTTCATTTCGTTTATGGATTTAGGATTAGTGTCAGTTTTATGCATGATTTTGTATCATTTCCTTGCTTCTATATTTACCATGTTTTTTTTTACCATCTTGTATGTTCATGTATGCCTCCTAACCTGTCTTGAACCTTGAGGACAAGGTTCGAAATAAGTTTGGGGGTACTTTAGGACTTGTGGATTGAGTTGGATGGTGTTCTATGCGAAAGACCGCAAGTGAGATCGTTTAAATTTTTTATATATATGCGGCTACATGTGGTTGTAGGATGGTATTGGTGGTGTTTGATATATATTGCTCATCCATTTCTTCCATTTCTTTTCATTCCATATCACACTTTCTCATTCCATTAGGAGTTGATACACGTTCATGCATGTTTTCAGTGTAGTCTTTATGGTCTAGAGTCACCCGAGATTTTGTTTCATGCCTTTGGTTATGGATGAGTATTTTATGGTTGCCTGTTGACTTGAAACTTAGGAGAAATTAGGAGAAACACTCAATCAAGTCGTAGCCCAAAGATTTTTAGGAATTCATGATTAGAGACTTAGTATGTTGGTTGAACTTGTGCTAGATACCAAAATGGGTAGACGGTCAAAATGGTGCAAGTGATAGTATTTTAACCCACATTGAGGAATTTGCTTGATTATAGTGAAAGTGAGAAGGGCTATCAGGAGTTTTCTTAATATTGAGAGTCCCACAAGTTTCCATAGGAAATGGAGCAGGGAAACTTGTGGTGGGAAAAAGTGAGAAAATCGGTCCATAGGAAATGGAGCAGGGACCGTTTTACTTGAAAAAAAAAAATGGAGAAAGGAATAGAAAAAAAAAGAATAAAGAATAAAGGCGGAAGTTTATGAAAACTCCTCAAATAAAAAAGATATAGCTCGAGTGCTTTCACTAAAATTAAGTAGGATTTTAAACTTGCGTGCTTTAATGTATAGACCAAGAAAACCCATGAGTAGTTGATGGCATTTGTCTTGATTGCATCTTTGTCTTGAAAATGTGATCTTAATTGTGTTTGAGTTGCGAGTCTTGACATATCATAACTCCGAAATTTCTTGAGTGGCTTGTTAACTTGGCAACTATGTAAACCAAAGGAACTCCATGAACTTTTGAATCAGGTATAGCTTAGTTGAGTCAGTGCATAGTTATAGTAGGAGTCTATTTTGTTTGTTTGTGTGTCATTTACACCTTTGCTCGGGACGTGCAAAGTCCTAAGTTTGGGGGTATTTGATAAGTTGTTATTTATGCATAATATATATAGTTTATTTATAGATTTTAGCGTTGATTCTCCGAATTATGGGCCTAATTATCTTTATTTGTCATTTTCAGGACTTTTTGGGTGCACGGTTGGATCCGGGGCAAAAAAATACTCAAAATAGAGTATACACTTGCAGAAATCGGACACCGGAGGATTTATTTTGGGGCGTACACAAGAATAGGTGAAGTGGAATTCGAAAATGCCACGTGTCGGCGTCCCATTGGACCGCCCACGTCACTGACAACCGCCCAACCAATCGCGAGACGCCACATCTGCAGCTCGCGCGTGCAGCGCGCCACGCAGACACACAACTCAGCGCCTCGCTCCAGACCGCCCGATCTGCCTCGAGATTCGCGTCAACCGCACTCCCAGATTTTCGATGATAGTCGCGCGAGTTCGCCTGCGCCAAGTCACCGCCACGTGGCAGCTTCTGGTTCGTCCAGCGCGTCATCAACATTTCTTCCATTCAACCAGGTTGCGCCACGTGTCGCCGCGTCTTCATCCAGCACGTCACCACAACCAATCACAGCGCGCCACGTCAGCACACTCCAGTTTTTCAGCCAATCGCACTGTGACACGTGGCAGAGTCCAGAAAAACACCAAAAAATAGCCACAGATTGTCCTCGGCGGACGTGTCAAGCACCAAACTCGAAAATAGGCATCCGGGACCCAAATTTAAGAGGATTAATTAGGGTTTTTGAGGGGGGGAGCACAGATTGTTTTCTCCTTTTCTCTGTGTTTTTTATTTTTTTCTCTCCTCTTTTTCTACACTTTGTGTCTAGATTTTAATGGAGTTTATGAAGTCGATGGCCTACTAAACTCACCAATCTCTGAACCTGAAGTGGATCAAATCATTCTTTTTTGCATAAAACATATGTGAGATCCATTTATTTATTTATTTATTTTGTTTTTCATAGTAATTTATTTTCTTTGGTATTATTTTGATAATTGAAGTTAAACACTAGTTTAAACTTCAATTCATATGCCATGAGTCGTAAGCACCCGTGTTTGTGCGATAAGACCACATTAGTGGCAATTGACCGTACCAATTGATTAGACCCTTTTGGGACCGATCAAATACCATAGGAATCTAGGCTAAATCGGGAGCACTAGCGATCCTGGTTGTCTAGGTGTAGTGCCTTCACTAATCGATGTAATGCGATCAATGCGTTAAATCTGAGCACTAGCGATCGGGTTGCGTAATTGGTCGGGAAGTAGTCAACGGTCACACCTTCTACATAAGAAGATGCCATTGTGCCGCTATGATAGATACACACCTCGCAACCTTCCTTGATTTTCAAAACGTGCACACAACTTCTATATAAGATAGAAAAAACTTGATTTTCTAAATTTGCCAATGCTGAGAGCCGCCGCCTCCAAACCCTAAATTCTAATTTTATTTTCTTTTGATGTCGTTTGTGATTTCTACGTGAATCACTGTCAATTTTTTATTTAATTGACATTGGTTCCAGTAAGAGTGTTTATTGCATACATTTTTTTTAATAAACACACATCTATTCATATATGAGAGTTTCAATCCTGCAACAGTTTTCATATTCATCATTGGAGCTACCATTTGCTCCCCTCCATTTGCGCATCTATCATCATTCAAATCCATCTCCACTTCTATTACTTGTGCATGGATTTGCACTTATAGTTGTTGGTTTGATAGTTTTATTAGGTTATCTTTTTCAATAAGTATTTGCCTTCCAATGTAGGAAGTTTGTGTTTATTTTTCTTTGTTGGAAGTCTTTATTTGTCTTCCTTATTGAAAGTTTTATTTTTGTTTTAGTTTTAGTATGTCTGTGTATTGTTGTATTTCAAATATTTGTCAAGAGAACAATCACCAATTATCAAACTGTCTCATTGTTACAATCGCAGTTTTCTAAATTCAAACTTTATGACAGTTGAATATTCCGATGAACAATTAGGAAGCAAATCAATGTACTTTTAACTAGGTAATTGATTATATGTCTTGTCCGGTTCTATTGAATGTATTAAGCCATCATGTTTAATGAAATTTCTATTTTACTTCAAAAAAAACTTCACCATTGCTACGAGTGCTAAATTAATGTCAATGTCAAATGTTTCCAAAGTCACATCTAAAGTCACATCAAGGTGATACGGCGTGTGGGCTCACGTCTTTAGGAGGTGTTCGCACGCGCCTCAAGATACATTTATACATTAACATCCATTTTTATGCGGGACCCATACACTATTTCTTCACGATATGACTTAGTATCGAGGTAGCATCTTGGTTTTTGAATTATGAAACATAATATCTCACTTTTTTTTTTGCAAAAAAAAATCATATCTCCCTTTTTTTTTTTCAAAGAACATAATATCTCACTTAATAAATAAAAAAAAAAAAACCTGCTTTCAAATTCGACATAAAGAGAGTGACCCACGTGGCTCACAGAGGTGAGCAGAGTAGAATAACAAAGCAGCATCCGGAGCGCAGAAAACTCGATAAAAATATCATTTTAAATCTCCTCCTCCGCTCGGGTTCGAAAACGTCGACAAAATCTCCAAACCCTCGAACAGGTTCGTTCGTTCGTTCGTCAATCCGAGTTTCTTCTCTTTCAATTCCGATCTTCAATACCCACAATCACAATCTTGCACGCACTTCGAGGTTTTTCCTTTGATTTACATCTTCTTCTAGGGTTTCCGAAACTCATTTCTCAGATCTACCGCTACTGCCTTTGCAGGGAAATTCGAAGAACAGCCGTTCGAGATTCCCAGCTCGGCCGATCCAAAATGAGGTATCGGATCGAACGCCTTCCACTTGCATTTACATGATCTGGCGTTGTATTGGCGTGTCGTTGAGTTTTTGGTTAGGATTACTCTTTGATGTGTTGGATTTTGGTACTGACTCATTGTTTTTTTCCTCTTTTGTTTGGGCAGTCGCGTGGAGGATACTAATGTAAGCTTTCTTATGCTTGAGCCGTTTAGTTTTACCGCCATTTTGTTTGCGTGATTAATGCTGCGTTACCGGATTCGTTTCGAGAATATTTATAGATAATATTAGAGAAATGTGTGATGCTTTCGCGATTGTGATGATTGTTGTAACTTGTAATTGGGTGATAGTATAGCACTATAGCCTAACATTGTGGACGGTAAAGTCCGTTCTCTAACACGCTGACTAAGGTAGATGTGTTGGGTTTGAGACTTACTCATTTCTCCCTAGGGATTAGTCGAGTCCACCATCAGTGGCAGTTCGGATACTCTTAGCATTAACAAATACAAAAAAAAAAAAAAAAAAAAAAAAAAAACATTGTGGGTAATGAAATCACGTGAATGACGAGATTTTCTATACCCCCACCAAGAGGCCTATCATAAGTGTATTTATGATGATCACAAAAGTTTGATGTGTGCTTACCCAAAATCTCACCTGTGTTGGTGGGACGCTGTAGATGTGTCAGTTTTGTTAATTAGTTTTCATTTGAAAGCATTAGTTAGGTTTATCTATTATTAATTTTTTCAATGAGCACAAAGGATCAAAGCTTTTTGTTCCAACTGAAAATGTGTGCTTTTGGACTTCATTTTGGGGTTGTAATTTGCATATTAGGCGTTCTACCTGTTAAGAAAGATGGCTGCTGCACTCACTGACGTAAGATTTTATGACGGTTTCTTCAATATCATGAATCTCGTGTTACCCTATTTGGTTTTTGAATTGATGTATATGTTTTCTTGTGAAAATGATCTGAAAAAATTGTAAACCAATGAAAATGATGCATCTAATATAATAGATTTGACTGATTTATATGAAGTGTGTCGACTTTCAAAATTATGATCGTGCTCATTTAAAGATTTTGACCTGCATCTCGTATGCGTGCATGATTCTCTTGTGATTCATGAAGTCCAATTCAATTTATCTTTTCATTAATTAACCGGCAGCAACCCATCTATTCTTTGCGGGGATGGGAGTGAATGTTGGCGGTAAAAAATAGCACCTATATAAAATAAGTCTAGCAAAGATGAGAATGATTAGACAGAAAAATTTGGTAGAGCCCGTAAGAGTAAAATAATAAAAAAAATACACAGTTTCAAAAAAAATAGAACTAAGGCCAATAGAAGTCAAAATAAGAGGGGTGGTTGTGGTATTTTGGATACAACCAAATATAACTTGCAAATGCTGCTATTAGATTAATGGACGGACTATACATCGAAAGAAGTCAAAGGTGTTGAGATAGACCTAAGGTAACTTGGGACCCTCTAATTATTACAGGTGTAAAATTTACCAAATCACACAATCAAGTAGATTAAATCAGGCTGAAAGGAAACACTGGATCCATCTAGCCGATCTCAAATTAATCTCAGACCCGAGGCTTTGTCATTGTTCTCTGTGTCATTTCACTTACTGTACATGTTTACTTCATGTGTACTTTGCCATCTATCAGATGCATCAATTTTTTTCTCAGCTTATTTTGTAATATGCTCCTACGTTTACTTTTGAATGGTGAGAGACCTCTCTATGTTTTTTCCTTGCAGGAGGGTCCTGATTCAGAAGAAACTAAGCAGAGCACAGCTGATATGACAGTCTTTGTAAGTTGATTTCTTATTTTAACATACCAAAACCTCTATTATATGACCTTCTATTCTACTTCGTTTATCCTTTAATTGATTATTCAGATATGATTTTATGGGATTATAGTTTCTAGGTAGTTCGCATATTATACATGTGGCAAGGAAGTAAGTTTCCTGATGAGATACTAGACTGATTCATGTATAAGGTTTTTGATTTATGTTTTATTAGTTATTAATATACTGTTATCATTTTAGCAAACAGTTAAGGTCATAACTTAAGAAGCCTAGTTAAAAGTCACGGAACAAGAAGTTGCCTTGGTCTTGACCTTACATGGATTTGTTTAGAATCATTTGCATCTTCCCTATTCAGCTTAAGATTATTAACAGTTAGTGACTTACAATTCTCGTACACGTCTTTGAACTGCCATGCATAATTGGACATCTTTTAGAAGTTCAGAAATTGGGAGAAAAAACTTGACTGTATGGTTCAATCAATTAGAAGAAGTCCAATTTAATGTGTATTGTTTATAAGAATTTGACGTCTTTGAGAAGTACAAAATTATGTGTGATTGTTGGGAATATTCATTAAGTGCACCGAAAATTGAGTGCAATGGAAGAGTTTGATCCATGTAGCTGAACCCAACTAGTTTGGGATTGAGCTTTGTTGTTGTTGGTAATTTTTATGTTTACTTCATGGCATTCTAATAATTCCATGATGGTAATAGTTATACAACTAAAACATGTAAGATTTGGAATATATCGGCTTAAAGGAATGTTATTGTTTAAGTAGTGCTTGTGCTTTATATGGTAACGACAAACTTCTTTTTAATGCATTGGTTGATGATGCATGATTTATAAATTGCATTTTTTTTTTAACTGTGCAAAATATTTAAATTTGTATCTGTCTAAATGGATTTTTTTTTTCTGTAATTTTTTAATTCCGTTCATAAACTTGACGATTACTTAAAACTTTGTAAATTTGGAGGAAATTTTAAGATTTCTTGATTATAAATTCGTTTTTTTATTGTTTTTTTATTTAGTTTGCAAACTTCGCATAGGATGATTGGGTAAAACAGATTATAAATTTCTTCTGTTAATTCTCATTATTTGAACACTATTGGGAATATATCTTGTTGTTCCTTGTTTTTTCATTATTTCTTTTGGTGTGGTTATAGAGATTGAAGTTTTTGGTCTAACTTGTCTTATGACTGCTTTTTTTCAGGTTCAAAACCTACTTCAGCAAATGGTCAGTCTTCATTATGTTTCATCTGCAATTACATTATGCCAATATGACCCATAGTATTGTCCATGTGTACTGAGATTATCTTTTCTTTTCATTTTTTTTGCAGCAATCTCGGTTCCATCAAATGTCGGAATCTATTGTTTCAAAGAATATCCTTTTTCCTCTCACTTTGATTTCCCCCTTGTTATTGCTTTTCCCCCCTCCATTGAATGTTACAGTTTTGCTTGCATTGGCATTTAATTTATTCTTTGTTATTGATAGCTGATGTTGTCATGCTTTGGTCAAAAAAAAAAAAAAAAAGGAAAATAAAAGATAAGATAGGAAGAAAAGGGGTTACCTGAGCAAGTTATTAATTTCATGCAATTTAATGTAGGCGCAGTGATATGGTTATTTTTTTTCTTTTCTTTTGTACACTGAGGGAATGAGAAAGGCTAGTTATTAATTTCATGCTGTTGGTTTGCATAAGAATCCCCCTTCTTTTGTCAATCTTTTGGTATTGGATTTTTTGAAAATATTAAAGGAATCAGCTGGATATGCTGTTGTACCTATAATCTTTTTTTGTTGAGAACGTACTTAAAATCTTTTTACAAGTGAAGACATGTGTTGTTGTCTTTAACTTCATTGCACTAGACGAGATGGGTAGCCGCATCGACGAATTGGAGCAAAGCATCAATGAGCTCAGGACTGAGATGGGAGCAGAAGGCTCTCCTTCACCGTTGCCCTCCAAGTCAAAGCCTGAAGATTCCAAACCCGAAGATGGTTCTGCATAAACCCGAAGCGGTGCAATTTGAAAGATAAAAGTTTGTAGTTGCTTGATTCAGAGTTAACCATTAGGTCACTACTTTTTATTTTTTTACTGCATTTGTCTATTATTTCAGTGTGATTTGTCTCTTCGTCAGTCATCTGGCTTGGACTGGCTTGGATACCAGAAAAATAGGAAGTTGAGACTTTGTTCTTCGTCTAGCGTGGTTGAAGACAATGAGTGAGATTCTGGAGGGAAAAAACAATGGTCTTGATACTGCGAGGCGTTTGCCACTCGTTTACTATGTTGTTGTTTAGCTTTACTTTTAATCATGCAACAATATGTGAGATTTGTGTTTGGTGTACATTTTGCTAGTAACACGATGGCATAATCAAAACTACTGGCTTCAACTAGTAGATTGATTTACTAATCTTGATCTCTTAATTTTAAGTGGATTGAAGAACTTATTGAGCAACTTTGTTTGGTAAGTGATTTCAATGGAAATCTCAATCTTGATTATTTACATGTTTTATCGAGATACGTGATGCATATTGTATTGCATGCTTCTCCCATGCACGCAAATCCACTTTGGATATACTAAATGGGCATGCAAATGTAGGTGTCTCTTGTATACATATCGATTAGTGTGAGTACTGACATTGATGCACAAATCAAAGGTGTCAACAAGTGTGGTAAATCTAAGGAGGTTTAGGTGTCAACAAGTGTGGCAAATCTAAGGAGGTTTAGGGAGGTCTTGGGTTCAATTTAGGCCTGCAAAGTCATAAGAAGTGCGTGTATATTTAGCGTGTCTAAAAGGTCTTACCCAATATTTTTCTTTTCAAATAAGCTTATGTGGCTTGTAATTGTATAGAGTGTTTTAGATTAGAGTTTGATTTAGATTAGGATTTGATTTGTGAAGCTTTTTTTCAGGAGTAGAGTTTGATTTAAATTAGGATTTTTTGTCTATAAATCTATGAGTACATGTATCTAAAGTCTCAATTTAGAATTAATACGCGATTAGGAGTTTTATTTTGATTAGAATTTTATTTTAGACTCACTATATGATTATGATATGGTGTGATATGATTAGGAGTTTTTTTATTTTGATCAAGATTCTGACACCGACAAACAACTCTTATAAACCTCTTTCCTCTTTCTAGGGCTATAAATAAGCGTGTTTTTGCAATTCATCCCTTCAAAATCCAATTGAAAATTGAAATCTTCGAAGCCCCAAAACCCTAAACCTAACCCTAATTCCCCAATGAATTTCCTCAAATCCGTCTTCGCAGATGATCCAAAACCTTCCGACGATCAGAGACCAGACTCAGATTCTCCAGAGATCGAAGAACAACGCATAGACGACGACGAACAACGACGACGACGAGCGAGCTCTGGATCGGCATGGAGTTTCGGCGGATTCATCAAGACACTATCGGAAGATCTGGAGGAATTCAAGTCCGGATTTAACAAGGAGACATCGTTGATCGGAGAGGTCACCACCAAGGCTCTAAAGAGCCTTCCTTCGGCGTTCGACGCCGGCATCTCCGTGGCGCAAGTGTCGCTGGAGTCGGTCGGACAGGCGGTCGACGACATTGGCGCCACGGTGTGGAGAGGAGCGGCGGAGGCCATCTCCCACGGCAAGGAGGCGCTGCGAGCAGCCCCGGCTGCAGCGGATGCTGAAAGCGGCGGTGACTCGGATAGTCAGGTACATTCCCTTTCGAAGCGTTACAATAGTAGGTTTGAATTACAGGTTAATGCTATACAGAGTGATTTGAATACCTATTGTGAGAGTCCGGAGGATTTAGAGGATTTCGATAGGTGGAAGGAAGGGTTTGAGTTGGGGGAGAGGAGTGAGGAGATTGAGGATTTGGTGGGGGAGAGTGGGGTTATGGAGGGGGTTTACGCGAAACTAGTTCCGAGTAGTGTCGATGACGAGACGTTTTGGACGCGTTATTTTTATAGGATTTATAAGCTTAAACTAGCCGCAGATGCAAGGGCGAGTTTAGTTAAGAGGGCGATTGCGGGGGATGAAGATGAGGATTTGAGTTGGGATGTTGATGATGAGGAGAAGGTTGGGGAGTGTCAAGGTGGGAGTTCTAGTGAGGTTGTCACCAAGGTGGGCGATAAGAGTGATGTTGGAGAGGTTGAAAAGGAGGGAATTGTTGTGGTATTGGGTAGTGGGAATGTGGCGGATGAGAAGGTGGTATTAGATGCAAAATCCAACAAGATTGAACCCTTGGAATCTTGTAAGGATAGTGATATCTCGATCATCTCGAGCCAACCGTCAATGCCAGAGGAAGAAGACATGAGTTGGGAGGAGATTGAGGATCTTAGCAGCATTGATGAGAGGAGGGTGACGCGGGTGGCACTTAGTGAGAGTCCTACCAAGGCTGGGGTGCGTAAGCATCTAAGTGTTGGTGATGAGGTTGAAGATCTGAGTTGGGATTGAAGATGATGGATGAAGCGTCTGTCAAAGTATTGATCCAACAAAACTGCTGTATTTTTTTTTTTTATGCCATGGAACATGTTTATCTACTGGTTTTTATCTTGCAACTGTCTAGTCTTTTGTTTTTCAATTGGTCGTTCCCTATTTGGTTCATAAACATAAATGTAAATACATTTCTTCTATATACCATAAACTGTGAAGTATGAAAGTGATCTTGTCAAACTGTTAAGTCTCCATTCTTCCTGGCAATTTCGTTTCATTTAAGTATCTGTGATTAACAAGCAGTTGATTTTGCTTCTTGTATAAATTTCTAATGTTTTTTGGTTTTCTCTTGCAAGAACCAGTGTTGATTTTTCTTAGTGGTTTGTCTGATCATTGAGAATCTTTTTTTATATACAGTTGAATTACTCATTTGATTATACCTTAGATTAGCTGCCATATAATTACTGGACCTCATGTCCCATATATAATACCATCCTTCTATCTCATAAAAGTAATTTCTTGAGAACAAGTTACGCTGCTTGTAAGAGAATCTCAAAACTCTAATTACTCTTTGGTGCTGTTATTTAAATGCTGATTTTGAATTTTTGATTGCATGAGCTCTGTTAGTAGTGCTGCATTTAGCATTTTTCCTTGAAACTTCCGGGTTTACTTTGTTTTGATGTTGGCTTGGCTTTAATCTCTAATATTTACATCACTGGAACACGCAAAATTAACCTGTTGAATCACTTACGGCGTTGCATGATTATAACTTTTACCTTCAATTTTCTGAAAGTTGATCTAGGTGTTGCTCCTATGTTTCCTCCATTGTAGAGACTTGCTAAAGGGGGCCTTACCTGCATTATGGAGAATCCCGTTTTGGCATGAAATCTATGACCTATATTTAACAATGGAGCAACTTTACTGTTTGTGCAGTTACTATCTCAATGTACGGCAGTGTGTCCCCTGGTTGCTGCACATATGGTTCTCTTGATTCGACGTGTTTTTTTTTTTTTTTTTTTCTGGTCTAGGTTAAAAAAATTATTCTCTTTAGCTTTCATAGTCGATTAGTTTTGCCATACTAAAAACCTTTGTCACGAAGTAAAAAAAGATGATTATGAGTATGATTAGATAGGTTTCCAGGGATTACCATGCTGATAATATTGGCTGAGATGTTGAAGTGATATTTGTAAGGAGTGGTATTAATTTTGAAATGTTTGGATTGGATACCAAGTGTAGTAGTTTTTTGTGGTTCAAGGAGATGAATTGTTGTCCATTAGGGCCTTCAGTTCTGAGATTCATTGGCTTAATCTGCGTGCAGAAAGTAGAACTCAATCAACTGATACAAAATTCTACTTTGTATTAAACTTAATTCACAATCCTCAAAGCTTAACCATTTGTAGCTCAACACAAGAAAGGTACATTTGCTGACCTGAAACCAAATCCTCATCTCTACTCGTCCTAGGAAAATTAAAACAAGAGATCACCGGAGGCCACCCTAAAGAAGAACAGTAAGTCGCGAAAAAAAGAGCTTCGATGGTAGAAAACTCACCCTACTAAAAAGAGAGACCACTCTTTGAAGTCTCTTCTTGAAGAAGGAAGAAGATAAGCAGTGCTTCTCTTTAGTTTGTACAGCTTTGGCCCTAACGGCCTACTTTCAGACTGGCCTCCATAACCTGCCCATGTTTCTAAGAACTCACACAAATGCTGTTGCCGCCTAAGGGAAGTATATGCGTTGATTTTTAACTAGTTGGCTGAAGTAGTAGGATAAGTAGATTGAGATTCAAGCAGTAGGAATCATCACCCGAGTTTCCATCGGAGAAGGCAGTGCGAGGAGGCGCTCTCGCTGGGCGCGAGGGGGGAGATGTTTTATGTGCTTCTTGGATCCAACATTCCAGGGCAAGAACACTCCTGTGCCGCCTCCGCGTTGAACCCTTTTGGGATTCATGACCATAGGTTGCATGGGAGATAGCATGAACAATGGGGGGGCCTGAAATGCTCCCCATCTAGGAATTACTTCCAGTGATTCATAACCACCAAATGCTTCTTCTGGCGTGCTGGTCAGTTGAGGAACTCCAGGTTGCCAAAGAGTCATGGCATTTGTCAATGGAGGAGTGGTTGGTGTTTGGATATCGTAGGTTTCTGCTCGAACCTTGCAGAAGGTGAGGATGATCCTCTTTTCTGGAGATGGGCATATGACATGTTTTGCCATGTCTGCGCTGTTCCCACGCATAACTAGAAGGGACCTGTGACAGGGAATTTTTTTTTTTTAGCATTGGTTCATGAAGGAGTTCTTTATGTAAGATGCAGTCATGATGATTGAAATTAGTTCCAATAATGTTGGCATTTTCTTGAACAGTTGATGAAGCGTTAGGACCGCAAGATAATGACACTAGTGCTGTGCATCTCTCAAAAAAAGACACTAGTGATGTGTTAATGCAACAATAGCTGATCTATATGATTCTGCAAATAATCTCTTTGAAATAAGATGAGCCTCAGATGTCCTTTTAGGAGAAATAATTCAGAATTGTGGGAGAAGTTGTTCTATTACTTCTAGAGGTGGAATGAGTTCTCAGAATTTGAAGAAAATAATTGAATTGACTAAGCATCAGAAGCATGTGTGGTTGTAGGAGGTTCATGAAGGAGTTCTTTATGTAAGATGCAGTCATGATGATTGAAATTAGTTCCAATAATGTTGGCATTTTCTTGAACAGTTGATGAAGCGTTAGGATCGCAAGATAATGACACTAGTGCTGTGCATCTCTCAAAAAAGACACCAGTGATGTGTTAATGCAACAATAGCTGATCTATATGATTCTGCAAATAATCTCTTTGAAATAAGATGAGCCTTAGATGTCCTTTTTAGGAGAAATAATTCAGAATTGTGGGAGAAGTTCTATTACTTCTAGAGGTGGAATGAGTTCATCAGAATTTGAAGAAAATAATTGAATTGACTAAGCATCAGAAGTATGTGTGGTTGTAGGAGGTTGGACAAATTCTTTCTTACATGATTGACTAAAGAATTATGAGGTTTGGGACCCCTAATTAGGAGGGATTTAAAGGATTTGGAAAGCACATCATCAATTGTACTAAATTGAGAACTACAATGTAACCAAATAATTGAGAACAATAAAGAGTTTGATACATGTAGTCGACCCCAAATAATTTGGGATTGAGGCGAATTTCAATCTTGATTGGATGAAGTGTTCTTTATGCCTGATTAACCTTTTATAGCTCTCTAATGTACAGTCATAGATTCATTAATGAAAAAAGAATAGAAGGAAAGCAGATAATTATCAAACAACCTAAATTGCGTACCCTTCCTTGAGCGTAAGCATCAAAGGACCTTTAAAGTTTCCGTTGCGGTCGCTTACAAGCATCCTTCCAAACGCGATTGTTGATTCAGATAAAATAAGTGTTGAGATGGGTTGGTCCAGGTGAGGTGGTTTAAGGTAAGGTTGTGAATATTCACCCTGCAGAGAAAGAGAAGTTCCAATTCTTAGAAGTTGGAGTTCTGCAAACAGAATGGAAACAGAAGCAAAGACTAAGACTCTTCTTTGCTTAAAATATATATGTTTTGTTAATGTTACAGAACAATATATCCATTAGTGACAGACAAAGCCAATGACTGCTCATCTTCAAATATGATTTCCATATTTCTCATTTAGTTTTTTTTTTTTTTTTTTTTT
Organism: Stephania japonica; assembly: GCA_039657345.1. NCBI lineage: Eukaryota > Viridiplantae > Streptophyta > Magnoliopsida > Ranunculales > Menispermaceae > Stephania > Stephania japonica. The sequence goes on along the minus strand of CM077558.1, from coordinate 9,215,291 downwards.
ATGAAAAGGAGGCGAGACTCCAATATTACATATATATTTCTCATTTAGTGCATACTAGGGATCTAAATGAAGAACAAGGAAACTGAGAAGATGATCAAGAGATAAAGCAACAGAAAACATGCCTCGTCGAAGAAGTTGATAATGCAACTGTTGGGTCTTCTACCCTCTGGTATTAGATGCCACTGAACCAAATGATCGATGACAGTTTGTATAACTGATGGAATTGGTTCGATACTACCTGTCAACGTGAAATAGCTTATTAAACTTTGTAAGCATTGAATATATTGCAGTTTCAGGTGGAAAAGCTGGCGAAACGATTCAATAGAAAAGATTGTTTTAACAACTTGTACTTACTTTTGGCCTCCTCATTGATCTGTCCAAAGATTGGTACTCCAAACTGAATTAGCTCCCTCTTGTTTCCCTTCAATTGTTGGTTGAACAAAATAAAGGACTCGCCTACATTCATCATCAATAAAAAACATTTAAGGAAGTTAAACATCAAATGATCTAAAGATTCTTTTAAGTGAAAACTGGTTATTGAAAGTCTTAGAAAACTTTCCATTTCATATGAAACAAGAGAACCAAATTAGGCAGTCAGGAGCATTGAGAGGGTTCTCACCTGAGAGTTTGCCATTGCGACCAGCGACGCGCAGTTCATTAATGTAGTCAGTAAGCTTGAATAGCTCTGATTCAGTGAAGACGTCCTCATACAGCTTTAAACCTTTCACGACATTAACCTGCCAAGCATTGCTAACAGTCAGCAACTGTATGAGGTCTCGTGATCTTCATGATCATAAATTACATTACTCTGTCAACCGTGCAGAACTAAGTATCAGGAATGACAGTAAGATGGAACTCGCCATATGCCCTTTCACATGCTCCTTGGCTTTAAAACCTTTAGTTATCTTGATGTTAGCGCGACGCAGTTCACAGTCGACATGGTTCGAACAAATGCGAAGCTCTTCACAAGGGATCTTGGTATCTTAAAAATCAAAACAGGAAAGTGAGCTCTGTTAGAAAAATAAACTGAACAAATTATCTGCTAAAAATGTTAAAAAATACAGAAAGAAAAATAAATAAAATTAAATATTAAATCGAGTGGAGTAGAAAAGTTTGACCTATATACCTGAACCTAACTAATTTAAGATGAGGATGACTGCAAGTCCATTTAAGACAAAAACTAACTAACCAGATCTCAAACAATACTATGCACTCACATGCTGACAAATAATGTATGTATCTTATGTAAATTCGTTGAGAATATAATTAACTAGCGACAAATTCAAACAGTTAATCAATGGGTGACATATTTGTTGTGTTATCCATGTCTCTAGGACTCAGTAGTTACAAGAGCTGGAGTTAATTCTTACGTAATCATTTCTGCATAATTAACCACTCAAAACTAGCACAAGTCTCTCAAACTGCTTACTCCATTAACGTCAACGGATTCAGTGAATCCACATAGCCCTTTCATTGAGTTTTGTCAACATAGCCCCTTCATTGTCAGTTTTGTCAACAGATGCACCTACAATCACAAAACTCATTGGATGGCCTGCTCTGATGTCCTTTAGGACCTTTACTTACATGATTAGCAACAAAAAGTAGAATTTCAAGTGCCTCCACCAATTTTATCTAAAATAATTACAAACTTACCCTCTAACCTTATAATTAGTCTATTCACAGCTCACTCCAAACTCATATAGCAAGTAGTAGTAATAATAATAATAATAATAATAATAATAATAATAATAATAATAATAATAATAATAATAATAATAATATTATTATTATTATTATTATTATTATTTTAATTTTTTTTGAAAGCATTATTATATTTTTGCTCAAGTAGGAGTGGAAACTTACAACCTCTCCAAACTTTGTCTTTTAACAAGTGTTGCTTAATTAATAACAAGCGAATCAAGCAAACTCTAATGACCCAAATAATTAGAGATGTGCTATGCATTTATAAATACGTTCCTAACTATTAATATCCTATTAGGCTTTATAATAAAAGCGAAAACCACAAATCACCACGTAAAATTTACCTTATTATATATGCGCTTTCAAATCTCTAATAGATTTGTAGGATTTTAGTGTCAAGTAACAACAAAAAAGCTAATATTGCCTTAGTATTAATGATTTGTGGTTTCTTTTTAAGTTAGCGCATCTTTGCGCTATAATAATTGTACAAAGGGTTGTAGTGAGATGATAAGAGTCTCTATATTCTTATTTGGAGATCTTAAATTTGAGCTAAATAAAGTAACTTTACAACTTTTTGCCATATATTACCGATTATGGTTCTATCCACCACTTTGAGAATTGGAGATTAGTTCAGCCAAAGCTCCGAATACCCAAACTAATAAAAATACTAATTTTATTCCTTAAAAAAAAATTCATATTAGGACAAAATTGAAGGGGATTATGCAATCCAATCTTGTAATATAGCAACAGAGTATGACAGCACAAATGAAGTGTCACCATAAATCTTAAGTAAGTTCATAACTCAACAATGTTGTGCATTAAAAAATTCCAATAAATGCAAGGAGGGCGGCCACCTCAAATGAGACAATCCCTCCCACGGACTTTGGAACTCACTTTTCTCAACAACATCGGGCGGTCCTAAGGCGACGACGACGAAACCAAAACTGACACGTGACACCTTGATCTTTACCACTTGTTGTTAGTTCTCATTTAATTCATCCCACACATCTCTAGGAACTTTAACTCACTTGGGAATTCTCAAATTCCCACCACCACTGTAACGCCAAATCCACCTTTTTGAAGTCTCTCTTTTCTGGAACAACTCAAAACCCCTATAAAGCTAGTGCTACTTATTTATCTCCAAAAAAAAAAAAAAAAAAAAAACAAAAAATCTGTTTCCACTGTTCAATTTTGAAATGAAAAGCAATTTTAAGTATTTATGTTCTTTTTTTTTTTGTCTCTCTCAAAGTATGAGTCTTACCTTTAATAAAATATTATAAGTGATTAAAATATAAAATTGTGCATATATTTGAGGGTGTATTACATTATCATTTTTCAAAAAATTATATTAACAAAAGATGTTTGAAAAAACCCTGAAAAATCGGAATGATCAGAGAGTTAAGCTGTTGTAAATGAAAATTTGTCGGAAACGGAATTTCGAATTCCAAATCGGAATTGAAATGGAAAAGTTTTGAATGATCAGCCGATTCGATCTATTAAGCGATTGAAACAAATTTTGAATTGTTTTGCTAAGAAGATTCATCTCGAAAAACGAAGCGTGATCTGGCAAAAAAAACAGAGGAAGGAAACAGAGCGACCGAAATTGCGAGAATCATCAAATCGGCAATGCAATCAACAATTAGCACAAAAGCAGAGAACAGCAGAAATCAAACAAACTCATCATCAGTACCTTCTTCGACGAGCGCTTCTCGATCTGATGAATGATCGTCCTTCGATGAAGATTCACCTAATTCCTCGCCACTCGCCTCCTTCGTCGCCAATTTCTCCTCCTCCTCCTCCTCCACCTCTCCGACCTGCTTCGTCGTCTTCCTCTCGGCGACTCTGCCGAGCTCCGTCGTCACATCGGCGATCGAGTAGTACTTCTGCATCTGCAGAACTGGAATCCAGTTCAATCTCCGCCTGTGGATCGCCTGGAACACCGATTCGTACTCCGATCCACCACCGCCCCCTTCCAGCCCCGCCAAATGGCCGCACAGCGCGTCGATGATCGCGTTCGCCGCCGCGAACTCTCCTCTAAACCACGCGATTATCGCGTCCCTCGCGAACGCCTCCGAGATCGGGAAAGGCGCCTGTACCGGCACCGGCACCGGCACCGGAACTGATCGCTCCGTCGCCGCCGCCGCCATGGCTGATGACGACATTCGAGAGTGAGACAGATCAGAGAACAAACGAAGAAGAAAAAATTCGATTGTAACGTTTCGTTTCGGGTCGTATCGTAACGGAAGTCAGCGTATCGGGGGACGGTACCGGAAATGCGTTTCGTATCGGGATTTCGGTGGGGAAGATGGTTTTGTTTTGTTTAGTTTTTTGGGAGTCGCGTGGACGACTGCGTTGCTTCGGCATTTATATATGGGAGAGGAGTGATACGGTGTGGACGGACGTTTGTACGGTTCGTGCGACTTGGGAAAGACTCCGTTGGTTTCTGTTGAGATTTTGGAGAGCGCATCTCGAGGTGTGCAGAATCTTTTTTGATTGTGTTGGTGTTGAAAAAAATGTTTTTTAGGGAGTCCGCACTGGTTGGTTTAGGGTTGACGTGGCGTTTGAAGGGGGTGATTACGTGGCGGTGAGTGGTAGATGTGGAATTACGTATTTGGTGTTGGCGGAGTTCGGTTTTTGTTGAAGAGGCGGGTTTTGTGAATCGGGGATTGTTGACCGACCGATTGCCTGGAGAAACGTTGAATTGCTTGATTCGAGGAAGGTTTTTTCTAGGCACTTGGAGGACGCCTTACATGCTTGCAAGTGTGTCGGTACGGTTTTCTTTTCTTTTTTTTTTTTTTTTTTTTTTTATCTAAAGTATTTTGTTCCAACAATTCATTTTTCTTCTCTGTTAATGTCAATCACAAGTTTAATTAATTTCTAACTTTTTTTTTTGGAGGCCGTTAATTTCTAGTTTTAAATTTTATTTTATTTTTAATAACTATGGGTTTCAACACCCTTCTAGTTTGACTAATCCATAAAATCAAGTCGGTCTCACTAAACCCATTGTCAGAGAGAAATCTCATAGAAAATAATTTTATTGTAGACGTTATAACTCGAACACGCAATCTCCTTCCATTGAATAAACCCTATATAGTACTTATGTCACTCCGCCACCTCTACTAGGTGTTTTCCTAACGTTGAATATGAATAGATTGTAAAACTCATACTCAAAATTGTTATTCTTATAATATATGTAATTTCTGCTCAAAGATTGTTGAGGCGAAAGGTTAATTATCCTGACCCAAATATTATAAATATAATTTAAAATACTTTAAAGAGTTTTGAAGTTACAATGAGATGAGCATCTCAACTCAATTTATTGATGCAAAGGTTGTAGATTAAAACCTTGGTAGTTATATTATTATGTTTGTTTAATTTATTTTTGACTAATAGATTTAGAGTGTTTGATTAACTTTTTTGATATCAGATCCACTAAGTTCACCCAAGCTTCAGTACGACTGACCTTTTAAGGGTTTCTTATGTTCAACAAGATGTCTCCAAAACATCAGTATTCCTATAACTATAATAAAGATGCCTCTTAAGAGGGCATGTTTGTTCCTTGAGAGCTTATAAGCACTTATTTCGACTTCGAAAAAAAGACCAAAACATCTTTGGTGAGATGAGCGAGGCCTTACTTGTAAAAAGGTTAGGTTTAGAGGATCCTAAAGGGTATAAAGAAAATAACACTAACTCTAAGTGAGATAGATATTATGACTTCGATTCTTAGCAACAACATTATATTTTTTTGATGAGGTTGAGGTACCGGTTAACTTTGATCATGGAATTACTTAAACTAAAGTAAGGAGAGAATGAAAAAGGTTCAAACACTCACGATTATCAAAAACAGAAAAGAGTTTGAGGACGCCTTAATTCAACTCTCATTGAAGTCCAAAAAAAATTGAAACAAAATAACAAGTAGCCGAAAATGGGTAGAAATTTACTAAATCTTATATATATAAAGTCTTATTGCCTCTTGGAGTCCTAGCCATGTAAATTTCTAATATTTACTAGAAAAAGATAAAGTCTAGGTAATCAAATAAAAAATAGTCTTCCCTCATTTTCCACGTGTTCAAAGGCAGAACCACAGGATTGACCAATTATTCCCCCTGGTCCCCCGATGAAGATCGACGGCCGTACACAATCACGGTGGGGTCTGTTGAAAATGTGTTAGACCTACCGTTCCCCGTCTTGGTTTGATCTGGACCCGGTTCAGGGGCACGACGGTCATTTCACTATTGGTGAAGAGTGAGGTGGCCTGGATGCGATGGCAGTGGTCCCCCTTCCGGAGTGATGGACTGATCAGAACCGTTAGTGGTGGGACCCACGATGGCGGCTCATTTGTTGGCTAGGTAACAAATAGCAGAGAAAGCTCAGTGGGTCTCCGTGGGTCCCACAGCAGTATAATAGTGTATGTTTTCAGTTTTTTAACTATTAATGGTTTGATATTGTTAAATTTGTTAGGAGTGTTAATGTGACGACAATGCTCCTCAGCACTAACCAAAAAGGTGACACCAACATGGCAATATGAAAATGGATTTTGTTATGTGTCTCGGCACGGAGATACACTTGTTGATGTTTACGGGACACATAAACGCGCATATCTCGATGTAAAAAATAACATAGGCTAACACGCATGTGTTGGGGAACCAAAGTATTTTTTTGCAAAAATATAAAACCACCCCTTTTACATGGATCGTATTCACTGCGTACTTTCTCAAATTCAAGTTCAAACATTGCTCCCTTGATTTGAGACAACCTAATTTGATTTAACTTTTGAAAAAGTCAAATTTCTGAGTACATTAATTCATATGTTTTCTTTATTATCATTCAGGTCCTTGAACTTTATTTCACATTTAGTCCTATCAAGTGGGAATCTAATAAATCGAATGCAACAAGTGAGGCACCACTGGAGCACATGTATATGAATCAAATTGATCGAATGAATCAAGAAGGTCTCACTTTATTTATCACACAAAAAAGACCATTTACCACATCAAATTATGTTACCATCTCATTCGACAAAAGGACTGAATATTTATGTAGAATACTTTATTTATCACACAAAAAAGACCATTTATCAGAATATAAATCTCATTCGTTTAAAATCAAAAGTTTAGTTTTACAAATCAAAGTTTAGAAATTAAATCAAGAAAAAATTATTAAGTTGAAGGACCAAATATTAACACATCAATATTCAAGGATCAAATCAAGAAAAATCGTAAAGTTCAAGAACCAAATAATGTATTTACCTTTTTCTGAGTAAAAACCAATTTATAAAAGTTCCTTGTTCGTTAATATATTGCAATCATAATCATTCTATACAACAAGAATAACAACAATAAAACCTCGATTCTAAATTAATTAGAGTACACGAATCAAACTCTTTTGCTTTGCTCGATTTAAATGTAATAATTTTTTTGACAAGAAATAAACAACTTGTATCCACGAGGTTTGAACTCGTGACCTTATTCTTAAACTCCATATTAAATCATTAGGGCCACCCAATTGGTTCGATTTAAATGTAATATCATTCAATGAAACAAAATAATTACAATTAAAAAAACAAAACAAAACTTTAGAATTATTTCTTTTTTTTTTTTGGTTCCTGAATTATTTCTTTTTTCTTCTAATAGAAAAGGGTTTGTGGCCTTGAAAGGGCTTTTTTCAAATGGAAAGTTCTTGCTGAAGTCACGAGACACGTGTGAGTCGTAACATGTGAAGACTTTCAAAGCTTGGGAGTAGATAAAGATGTTTGGTGTCTCATTTGGTGAAAATTGGCATAAAGGTTGGCACGTATAAAAATAGGTTCCTGTCTTCCTTTAATTATTCGTCTTAACTTTCTTACACACATGTTACAAAGGTACTCCAATGCTTTATCATATGTCACATGACAAAGATAGGATTATTTTTGTAATCCCAACTTTGCTTTCAATGCATTTATCAACACATTTGGAGCTTTTGAATTTGTAACTAGACCAAGAGCTTTTGTTTTTTCATGTTGAAGCGTCCAATTCACTCTCGTGATTTTAATAAAAGATTAATTATGAAATTAAATAAAGTGAAATCTAGAGTGTATAATATTGAAATTTTTTTGATAGAAATATAATATTGAGATTTTAGTGAGATTGTCTAGTTTAAGGGCCACATTAATTTACTAAATCAAGTTAATATTGCTTTCACAAAAAAAAAGAAAAAAATTAGGGTTGTGCCATTTACCTTTTCTTTTAAGATTGAAATACCCTATATTTTTTTACCAAAAAAAAAATCATATTTGAATCATTAATACAATATATTATTCAATAATATTTTCAACTCAAAGAACGCTATGTAAAACCATAATTTGTTCATAATATCTTATTAATTTATATAATACAAAAATTATATAACATATGAAGTTTATTACAGTTCGTTAAGCTTTATTTTAATTATCAATTCGATAGAAATTTGTGTTAATTTTAAAAGCTCACAAGAGCTTCTTGTTGCAATTATAGAAGTGTTGAAAGTTTTGAGGCAATATAACCTTGATGATTTTAAGAGATTAATGGATTCCACAAATCATTCTATGGCCTCATTTGGTTCAGCTTATTGTGACGACCCCAATTTTCGAGGTCGCCTTGTGACCCACGCTCTCCGCCCGTAAGCTCATAGCGTCTGCCACGTCACCAATTACGTCATCACTACTGCCACGTTCGCAGCTCTGTGAAGTGACACTCCAACTAATCCTACTATATTGAATTGTTTAATTCTCCTAAACATCTAGCAGGTTAGTTAATCATAGCAGAAGCCTTTATTGCGTATATTATAAGAATTTATTAAACATAGATAGTGGAAAACCCGAAAATAAACACCATGTATATAACTGAGATGAAATAAACAGTAATCCATATACATATGATAGAGTTCTAAAGTCCCCGAAAACCCAACAAAACAATATATACATACTAGATAGTCAAAAAATGAACTGTTAGCAACAACGACCTTAGAGATAGTTGCCTAGTACCTCTTTTCCCTTGCTCTTGCTCGTACCAGGATTTGCGCTCAATTGCTCAACACATACAACAACGAGCCCAATGAGTAAATTCCCAAGAGAAGTTTACACTATAACCATGAAAACAATGATAACCTGCGAGACATGTGAATATGACCCTGGCAACAGGAATTTTATTTCCATGGCTGGCAGCAAACAACATTCACAGCAAACATACCGATCACACACAGTGAAATAAAACATCATCCAAGTAATCCAGTTCAACCAACGATATCAATTAAAACTAGATAGAAGTGTGACGGAGTCTAACAATCTAGATCATACTTTGTAGGCCTGGATGCCCCTACTGAGCACATAAAGCCTATACCACACCCGAACCACTAACGGTGACTGGAAACACATCACAACCCATCGGACATGTGCACCCCGCTACTTGGGTAGCTATTCACCGACTGCGCCAAGTACACGTACTACAATCTAACCTGCTCAATTTTGTACCACGACCATCCTGATTAATCTCCGATAATGTGAACAAATCAAACACCGACCAACACATGATCACAATGCATATACATGGCAACCAAATAAGTAAACAAAATGATAAATAAATAAATAAATACTCGCTTAACCAGGACAAACCACGCATGAATTAAAGTGTAACATTCTCAAGGGTTTTACGCAACTGTAAACACACACTCCAACTTCTCGGACCCGTTAATCCGACCCGCCTAGCTCCCTGGTGTCCGAGCTATGGTCCTCTAGTCCTTGGAGTCATTTATAATGTTTTTAGGGTCAATTATATGTGTTTTGTATGTTAATTAGGCCTTAGGTTTCGTGAATAACTTGCTAGAAAATTCCAGTTTTTGGTCCCCAATGCGCTAGGGAAAATGCCCAGTGCGTTGGGCGATTCATCATCACTGTTCATCTTCTTCACTGTCCAGTGCGCTAGTGTTCATCACCCAGCGCACTGGGTGCGTTCTGCTCAAAATTCCAACAATGAATTCTGGGTTTTCTGGGCTCCTCATTTAACCCACACACGTCCAGAATAATCATAGACCCTCAATCAACTCAAATTCATCAACAAAACACCCATTAAACATGAATTAAACCCAAAACAGAGGATCTAAACATGCATATCCATAAATTCGAAATTCACCAATTTATCACCAAATCCTCACCAATCCGAGTAAAATCAATATATTTCATCATAAGATACCTCAACAACCTCCAAAACAGCCTAAAAAACCAGTGTCATTACTCAAAAACTCGAGATCACCACAACACCCATTTTAATGAAAATCCAAGAGAATGGAATAATACAATACCATAATCTCGCCTTTAAATCCTCAAATCTCCTTTCTAAAACTCGAAATCACCTCTCCCCAAACCAGATTTGCACTCACAAAACCTCAAGTTTTGTTGAGAAGGATGAGATTTGCATGGTGGCACTCATCGTTAGGTTTATATAATTGTGGTTATAATTTAATGTGAACACGCATCTCAAGGCCGATCTAATGGTCACTGATCACCCTGTGTCACTAAAGTCTTGACACCTTATCATGACATTGCAGTCCTTGTATGTACCCTGTTGTGCATATCGAGGATAATCCTATGCACCTTGATTTTCCTAGCTACAACCTTCAATTAATAAATTTGATTTGGCTCACACACCTTAGGCTAGATCACCAAATAATTCATAAAAATCATATGTGAGGTAACACTAACTCTTAGTTACCCGGCAAACCCATGCCCCGACCCCGGCTATCCGGTATCCAGTCCCCGACACACACTTCGGGACATATACCTGACTCATTACCTTGCCCGATATCAACGTTCGCACATGCGATGTTTATATACACAATAATGATAAATAATACACTCAACATCGCAATAATAGGCATACAACATACACAAATAACACAATATAACCTGGGTTCCCATATCTGAGTTACCCAGCTATCCACGTAACGCCTTAATCCTCGTGATTAACACTAATACCTAATTAAATTAATTTGGGTCGTTACACTTATGCTCTTGCTTATTGTTGATGTAACACTTAATAAGCAGCTTTTGTTCTGTTTGGTAATTTTTATGTTTTTTGTGATTAGCCTACGTGGCGCTGATGTGCCAACCAAAACTACCACAATAAGTGTGATTCTCAAAAACATCTCCCTACATGCTTTTTGCTTTTCATAAGTACTTATCCACGCCATCGAAACATAAGTTAAAATGATAAGCTGAATCAAACAGAGCTTATAACTGATCTGCGCTCCCTCCGTTCCATGAAAATTTGTCACATTTTAAACACTTTTTTTGTTCCACATTATGTGTCACATTAGAAAATCTTGAGGGAATTAATCATTTCCTTAATTCTGGTTCACAAACAAAATTATGAAAATTATTGTGGAATGGAGGGAGTATTTCTTAAGGAGCATATGACAATACATATTACAAAACATTAAGCCATATGTAGTACACTAAAAGTTTTAAGGAAAGTAACTTTCTAAATTTGATAGTTTTTTTTTTTGAAACCACAACCAACTCTTATTCATTCCAAATCTTTCGCAAGTACATTCAAAAGAAACGAGGACACAACATCCCACTCGTTTCGACCAGACATAGAACTAGCTTCCCTTGCTAATGTATGGGCCACTACATTCGATGATCGACGAACAAAAGAAACAATATAGGACCTCAAGTCCGTTACCAACTTCATACAATCATCAATTATAGCTCCAAAATATAATTTATCTTTATGCCTATTTTGAATAGCAAGAACCACCTCAAGTGCACTAAAACTCCAACTTTACTCTTCTCTCGCCTCTGTCCTTCAGCCAAGATAGTTCATCTCTAACTCCAATAGCCTCAGCTACCCTTACCTAGAACACCCTTTCATACTTTCCTGCTAACGCAACCACAAATCGTCCACCATTGTCCCTTATAATCACTCCATATGAGCTAACCCCTCTCTCTTCAAACACTGTTGCATTTACATTACAAGTGACAAACCCTTTCCTCGGTCGTTGCAAACTTGTTAGGATCACAATTGATGACTCAGCTTGGGGTATGCTTTCTCTATCTTGCTGATTTCCATGTTGTTAGGTTTGACTTCGCTACCTCGACAATATATGTATGTGACTGATGTCGATTACTCCAAGTCATAGAGTTTCGATTCTTCCATAAGCTCCATGTCACCATTGCTACTATTTCCATTACTTCTTTTGTAGAGTCATTGAACAGTTTACTCATCCATTCTGTAAAAGAATTATGTGCTTGAGTTGTACAAATTCTCAATTCTTCCCAACATTTCCTTGCCTTAATACATCCTACTAAAGCATGGAATACACTTTCAACTTCCAATTTACATACCCCACACATTGGCTCAATTGGGACTCTCCGAGTAATCAAGTTTGTCGTCATTGGCAAGTAGTCGAGGACTGCCTTCCACAAGAAAGTTTTAACTTTCGGTGGTACCCCCAAATTCCAAATTCCACTCCAGAATTCTACCCTTCTTTGAGTTGTACTGCCATTTACATTCGTCGCAACTGCTTTATAGCCACTCTTTATAGTATATGTGCCTTTTGAGTTACCTTCCCACATCCATTCATCTTTGGTATAATGATCATCCTTAGTATAATGATAAGAAATTAGGATTGCCTTTATCAACTTCTGATATCTTTCCTCAAACATATCACGTAAGATATCCTCATCCCACCTTCAAGAATTTTCGTGCATTAAAGTATCGACTGTTGGGTTAAAGAACTCAGTCGGGGGTTTGTTTGAACCTATTTGTTTTCCTTATCTAGTAGCCATGGATCACTGAACACTTGGATTGAAGTTCCATCTCCTACTCTCCATTTACATTGATTCAAAAGTGTTGCCTTTGATGCTATAATACTTTGCTAAACATAACTTGGGTTCCTTCCCAAATTAGCATCTACAAATTGTGTCTAGAAGATATCGCACCTTCAGTAATCTCACTGACAATGATGAGGGATTTTCAAGAAGACGCCATACTTGTTTCATTAGCATGACAATGTTGAACTCATGAACCTTTCTCATTTCCAATCCACCTAGCTTTTTTGGCACACATAGTTTGTTCCAGTCAAGCCCATCAAATCCCGCCATGTTTATCCACGTCCGATAGCCACCAAAATTTGTTCATCATCTTCTCCAAACCGTCACACAATCCTGTTGGCAAAAGGAATACACTCATCACATAAGTAGAGATGCTCTAAACAATTGATTTCGGTAGTACCTCTTTTCCATCTCTAGACAAAATTTGCCCATTCCACCCTTGTAATCGATGATTAATCTTGTCATGAATATATAAGAATACTTCTTCCTTGTTTCTCTCAACTTTACTTGGCAGTCATAAGTAAAATCCAGACGCATCGATCTCTGTGACATAAAGTAATTGGCAAACATTCTCTGCAACATCGCACCGAGTATTTCTACTAAAGTGTAGGGATGATTTATAGAAGTTAATAGTCCGGCCAATCGCCTTTTCATAGACTCTCGGCACTCCTTTACTATCTCTATCTCTTGGACATTGGCTTTAAAAAATAAATAACTATTATCGACAAAAAAAAGGTAAGAAATAACAGGTGCATTATTAGCAGTCTTGCAACCATATAGATTCCCTAGATATTCTTGCCTTGAAAGAATGGACGAGAGCCCCTCCACACAAAATAGAAACAAGTAAGGAGAGATAGAATCTCCTTGTCGAATACCTCTAGAGGGGATGATAGGACCGACTTCAAGTTCACCCACAAGAAAAGTGTACTTCATCGACGAAACACACATCATCATCAAGTTCGCCCATCGCCTCGCAAACCCCATTTTGATCATGATTGCATCCAAGAACGCCCATTCAACTCAATCATAGGCTTTGCTCATATCAATCTTCAGAGCCGCATATCCGTCTTTTTCTTGTGTCTTTCTGTAAAGCCAATGATTTACCTCAAAAGCAGAGATAACGTTGTCAATAATTAGCCTTCTCGGGATAAAGGCACTTTGACATTCATAAATGATTCCCGGTAATACAAGTTTGAGCTTATTTGTTAACATTTTAGATATAATTTTATAAAGTGCATTAGAAAGTGAGGTAGGTCTCAAGTCAGTGACAAACTCTGGCTTATCTTTCTTCGGGATGAGTACCACTAGTGTATCATTCAAGTCCTCTGGCAGTCGCCCCTCCTCTAAGAAACACTACAACTTGAGCATGCAAGTTATAGTGTACTTCTAGCGAAAGAGAAAATAATTGAGAGTTGTACAGTACAAAGTATCTTAATATTCATAGATACAATCTATTGAACTAAAAACTTTACAACAAATAAAATTGTACGTATAGAATTTATGCACTTCTACATTTGTTACATCAAAATCATTATTCTCTTTTAATTGTACGAGAACTTAATGGGAAGTAGGCATACCTTCCTAAAGAAAGTAAGATCTTATGTTAGTACATTTCGCAAAGGAAAAAGACACAATAACCCACTTTTAAAGCACACATTGGGTGCACACCCTTATTTTTTAGCCATTTATAGCTATTTCTTGTCTCCTCAAGCGTGGTCCCACATCTAACAAAATACAATAAACAGCGAAAAGATAAGAATATGCACCCATGGTGTGCATTGAGAGTATGTTAGATTATCATTTTCCTTTCACAAATAGAACACATAGGCTCTATTGTCTCTCAAATCCATATATATAATGGTTAAAGGAATAACATTCCTTTCAACTTTTCTTTTAATTGCAGGGTTCCTTTTATCTATCTATGATTTGCATCTATCTTTTGGAACAATATAACATGGCAAGCAATAAAAATTGAAGGTGGAGATGATAGAACTCCCTTTGGCCTCACAACTCTTAAAGTTTTTACACAAGTCCTTATCATGAAAGCTTAAAATCATAAATTTGGGAAATCTAATAGTTAGGTTTCTTTGTCCTAGAATACCATTAGGGATTGTATCTATAGTAGGAAAAGTTAGGTATGTATTAAAAACAGAATATGATCATAAGTTTTTCCGACTAAAATCGCTATATTTCAAGAAAACTGTAATGTATAATTTGCAAATGTTAATAAGCTTATAAGTTCCAACCATTGCTTAAGTGGTTTATTATTCAGGTAGTCTCGGTATTGATATGATTTCGAGTGTTGATAATTATATATTATTATATTGCTGAGGTGAACCTCAACCTAGCAAGAACAATATAGGAAAATAATAAAATGACTCACTTTGAGCGCACATTTGGAACGCACATTTTGTCTTTTAATTCATTTATGGTGTTTTATTAGATGTGGGCCCATACCTTGGGAGACAAGAAATAGTTATAAATGGGCTAAAAGACAAAGTGTGCGCTTTTGTAAAATTATCATTTTCCAAAAAGGTTAAATTCCATACTTCTCTCCTTTTTTGGCTTAAAGCCAAGTGTGCACATGACGTGCTAAAGCCAAAACCACCACCAAAGTTGAGGCTCTACATGATGCACTCTCTCAACTTCCTCAATAGCTATAAATGTTATAACAAACCAACTAATCAAAGCTACAAATCTTTTAAAAAATAAAAAAAAATTTATATCCTTAAAAAATAATTTATTATTTCAAAAGTAACTAAATTATTCCACATGTTATTGTTCGGAGTCATTTAATTATATCTATATCTGGTTTCAACAAAAAAACATTATATCGATATCTATATTTAGTATTTTTCTAATTGGAAAGGGTAATTCAATTTTTTCTTTCCTTTTTAAAGTGTAGTTTGAATAAAAGTATATATTAAACTAATAATGCCAATAATTGTAAAGAATATGTGCGTGATTAATTAAAGAATATGCCTTCTCACCACTTTACAACTTTGGGTGGGTGGTTGAGGGTCTAACCTGACAACTCCCAAACAATTTGGACCATCCAAGTGAGATTTCAAGCTTGGATTTTGATTGGTCAAGGCGCCATTATGGGACACGTGGCAACATCTTGACCATCCATAGTACCCCGAAAGCAATTCTTAACCTAGAGAATTGATAATCTAACACACTTTGAACGTACACTATACTTTTATCTTTTAGCATATTTATAGTGTTTTATTAGATGTAGAGTCTACATCTAAAGAGACAAGAAAGAGCCATATATAGGCTAAAAGACAAAATGTACGCTTTAAGTGTGCGCCCCAAGTGTGTTAGATTATAATTTTTCTTTACCTAAATATAGTGCGACATCAAAAAGGTCATCATAATTGGCACACAAATGTTTAAGGGTGTAGTTATTCGGACCTCATTTTTTACTTCTTTTACCCCATCCTTGTGAAATAACCTAACTACCCTTCCATATAAAAGATTTTTACTCACGCATACCCCACTCACCCCACTCACACAAACCCCAGTCACCACTTTCTCCAACCGCACCCTAACCACCAATCCAAATTCGACGAAATCCGAGCGAAATTCCATCGATTCAATGTCGTAGGTGCATTCTTCATCTCGTTTAGTATCGATTTTGTAACTTTTTGAGGTATTTTTTCCCTTTTTAAGTCGGTATTATTGGCGATTTTGTTGTTGAGTTTAGAGCTTCGATTTGGGGCTTGAATCTTACATTTGGGTACAAAGTTTTGATGGAATAAAAAATATCAAGCGATTCTGAGCAAAACCCACAAATTTTTTTGTCATTTTCATGTAATTTTTTTGGAGTTTTGAAAAAAAATTATTCATTCTTGTTGCCCGCGGTGTTCGGACGCACAAGGTCGACAACTCTTAAGAGGTGTTGGATGTAAAGGATCGACATCTCTTAAGAGGTGTCGCCCAAATAGCGCCGACACCTCTAAAGATGTCTCGGTTAGATCCTCCGTCACCCAGTGAAACTTAATTTTCTTCACAATGTCAGTTGGATTCAACCAACACCTCTTTAGAGGTGTCGATCGAATCCGACCGCTACCCCTTTAGAGGTTGTGGTCAGAGTCGACCGACACCTCTTCATTGGTGTCAGCCTTGTGCAACCGAATTTTGCGGGCAACACTTTTTCGTTTTTAGGACACATCGCGACCACATCCGACCTTGTTCAACGAAAAAACACTCCTACAACACTTAGTGATCTAGTACAAAGTGCTCTACAATGACTAAAACTGAAAAATATAAATGATCGAGGGGGAGTGTTGGGTTGAGGGTAACGGGATATGCCCGTATGGGTGAGCAAGGGTATTAATGGAATTTTGAAAAAAAAAAAATTGTGGCAAATTAAGTAAAAGGTGGGATAAACGAAGTAAAAATTCAAAAACGGAGTAAAAGAACCAAAATGTGGGATCCAAATAGCGTGGTCCATGTTTAATTGTTTGGGGCTCTTCTTTTTAATGGATTTAATCCTAGCTTTTACACATTGATGATATTATGCTTGAAGAAGGGCATGTTCTGGTATTGTTTTTAGGCATGTATTTATTATTTTGGATTGTTTATAAATGTTAGTCAATATATTTTGCTTCGTAACCCCCTGAAACCTGAATCATCCCAAATACATTAAGCTCTCACATTGTTGGACAGTCAAGATTCAAACCTAATCGTGTTTAAAGGGGCGTCTTATTCCTCACCATCAAACCCAACATTCCTTGACAACAATCTAGAAAATCAATGCTTTAAAAGGTCACTAATTTAAAGATTGAACAGAAATTTCTTGCGTTAAGATGGTCTAACCAACTTGTATTGCTATTCTATAAGATCATTAT
Organism: Stephania japonica; assembly: GCA_039657345.1. Lineage (NCBI taxonomy): Eukaryota > Viridiplantae > Streptophyta > Magnoliopsida > Ranunculales > Menispermaceae > Stephania > Stephania japonica. Next base: position 9,197,888 of record CM077558.1, on the reverse strand, counting down.
ATACAATTTGAACTCAATTTCTAGAGTATATGGTAGTTCAAACCTAGTGTTCATTGACTCTATAAAGTTTTATTTCTTTATTTTCACTTTTGAGATAATAATGATTAATGCATCATCAATAACAGTAGAGGGTTGACCTCACAAAGTTACATTAGCATGTAGTATGTACAACTTGCATGACATTCATAAAATGTGATGCCATCAGAGTAAACTAGCTAGGATTAAGACAGACCATGACATAATAATTAGCGCGTGATATACCACGTTTAATGTCCTCTTTTACATGAGACAAGTGTTCTGTGCAGATAGAGACTCTTTGAGGATTTTATATATATATATATATATATATACACCATATTAAAAGAAAAGAAATATTAAAAGAAAAGAAATCAAGTGACATTAAGAATTCTTCAAAAAAAAAAAAAAAGATGAAAGCTTCTTATATTTAAGCGTCATAATAGACAAATATATCGTAAGACGCAAAAATATCTTAATTTTGATTGTATAGAAATTATACTCTCGCATGTATAATTGTATCAATAGTCAAACTCATTGTAGAACTACTTGTATACTTAGTAATTGATACCAATTCATGATGAAGCCAAGGGCTAAGGAGCTGTTAACAAAAATTAGGCTAAAAATTATAGTTGACTTGTTAAGAAGAAAAAAAAGAGGTGTCTTACTAGTAATCAAATATAAACATGAAAACATGTTCACGGCAGGAATTTACAACCCCAAGAAATAAAAAACAAGTGACCCATCAGAGCAACCAAGCAATACAGTATCATCCACAACAACAAAAAGGCATGAAAACAAAGGCCATACCTTGGCTTGCATAGAGAGGCCTTTTTGTACCAAAAAAGATAACATTTTTCAATGTCAACTTCCATGGATGGATGGCATCACAGCACAACTATTGTCTCAACTACAAAGTCAGCTTTTTGTTTGCTTTTCTTTTTCCTTATTCAAACTCCCATGAATGAAACTCCTGCTCCATTTTCAAAACCCATCCATCACTCATCTTATAATATAACACCATTTTCATCCATGTAGTGGTCATGAGAGCAACAAAACATGCCAAAAGTTGACTTCACTACGGAGATACTTATTGGACTTAGTTTTATCTGTCTTTAACTATAAAAATTGAAGTTGGCTATTATTTAAGCAGAGTCACAAATATTCTGTTCCTAATTTAGTAAATGCCAGAAAGCAACATAGAAGCAACACCGTCCCTTTAAAAAATTTTAGACAACATTTTCTAAAAAATAATAAATAGTGGGCTTTCGTAGTTCTACATTGAGTTTTCAAATTCAATCCTTCCAAACACAAGTCAGCAACTAAAGTACAGAGTTCTCTGGCTTCATATTATTGTGAAAAGAGAGGGTACAATTTTGGAAAATTGAAAATTGCCTACCATATCAAAGGACAATTTTATTTTATTTATTTATATTATTTTTTATTTTTTCAATTCTATTGAAGAGGGAGAGGTGGCAACTGAGACTTAATTGAAAGGGCAAAGATTGGATTAACATACTTTAGGTATTGGTATTTGCTAATGCAGATTCCAACGTGTATACATCGGACTTGTTCCGGAATTGTATTCAAAGGACCCCATCAACTATGTGGCAAACGTGCATCATAAAAATATGCCACAAAATCACTTCTAATGATTATTACGTACTTGACAGTTAAAAGAACTAGATATAAAAGCATTTCCAAAAGAACTACTTGCTATGCCTTCTTCTGTCATCAAATAAACTCCTAGATCTCAACCTGAATATAATCAGATGTATGATTAACATCAATGCTTCCCTGAAATAGAGTAGAATCAATGCAGAAAACTAAGAAAGAATGTCTGATCATGATCAGAAGATGGAATTTTTTAACAAGATACAAATATTCTTCTAGCTAGCAAGGTCATAAAATACTCGAACCTGTCAGCCGGACCTCATATGTATAGTAGTTAATCATGCACTTGAACGCATCCCAATATGGTCCAGTATTGACACAAAACTGCTTCGAGACAGTGTATTGAATCTAAGTCTTTTGGTGCCTCGCAAGTATATTTTTTTCCAAGGCAAAATTTAAAAGCATGCACCAGATTTTTCTCATGCTTTAAGGTGGCTGTGACTCCTGCACTGTAAAGCACTGGTAGTAGAGCACATTGGAGCGGAGAATAACTTGGCCAACTCTCCCAAGGACCTATCCTTGTCCAACATTCAATAACATTGTTCCATTGCCGCATTGAGAGGCCCCAAAGTCACAATCTACAGAAGTAGTAACCGTTGTTCAACCTGTTAGAACGGATTCCAGTAATGCCAAACCAAATAAACTAGAAGTTCGCGTCAAACAAGATATTGATATCCATATCCCCCCTTAGTACTGCCAAGGAACAAAGACCAACCAGATGCTCATGAAAAATAACAAGTATGACCATATTTATCATTTATCATAAAATTCCACTCAATTCCATATCCCCCCTTAGCACTGCAAGGTTCTATGACTGATTATCATTTATCATAAAATTCCACTCAATTCAGGATAACCATATTTTCAGGAGAATAGGGAGATCTTATAGGCTAAACCCAGTGTTCGATCAGTACTTCACAGCTAACTAGACAAAGATGTAGACATTGTTTCAATCTGTGGATCAAGTATTACTGTTTTTCAAATGATCAAATCTTACAATGAACGAATCATTTCTTTTTCTTTTTTTTACTTTCACTGTTAGCTGCGATAAAATTATAAACATCCCTTTCCTCAGAATGACCCACTATCTTTTAAAATAAAATTATGCATGAAATTATCATATCTGATAAAATGTTAAACGCCTCTTTCAACAATATAGTGCCACCCTTCAAATTCTCAAATTCAAATTCTATTTAGAAAAAGTTTATTCCAGAAAAACTTTCTATGAGATTATTCTTATCATCCATACACTTGCACTGGGTTCTTAAATCAATTATTATACTTTTGCTGTTTTAATTCCATACGATTAGTCTCACACGTACCAACAACTTAAACTCCCAAATAGAAACAAAATATTTAATTAACAAATAAGTTGCTCAAAAGAGTTGACTGTTAAAGGACCCCATCTGCATTTTCAAATTAAGCCAGGAGTCCCCAACACACCTCTCCAACAAAACACAATTCCTTGGTCACTCTTCTTTCTTGCTCTTCCTTTGGCCCATGATTCTATATACAGTCAAATAGCCTAAAAACCAACCTCCAAAATAAACATACATTTATTTATGTTCAAAGACATAAAAATCCTAATGGTTCATTGTGCCTTCTTTTCTTTTCATCTCATACTCTTAAGATAATGAATCCACGTAACACTAAAAATCAAGTGAGGAATGGACCAATAGTACCAATCATAAATCATCATTGCATTTCCCGACAAAACTGGGACCTTATCATCCTGCAAATCTAATTGCTACAAAAAATTATAGTTGCTACGGAAAACGCTAGCAACAACAACAGAGCCTCAATCCCAAATTAATTGGGGTCAACTGTATGGATCAAACTCTTTCATTGTGCTCAGTTTAATGCAATTGACGGTGAGTTCCAAACCATTCAAATCCCTCATAATTAATGCATCCCAAGTTAACTTCGGTCTAATCCTACCTCATCGAATTTTTTCAGTTTCTATTAAGTCAAGTTTTCTAGTGGGGGCATTTGTAGGTCGTCTTTGCAAGTGACCAAACCACCGCGACCGCCCTTCCCTAATCTTTGAATCAATTGATGCTACTCCTACTTGTCTTTGGGTTTCTATATTTTTTATTCTATCTTTACGAGTTTTACCCCACATTCATCTAAGCATCTTCATTTTATGTAATTGTTGTTGCTTTACCGCCCAACATTCACTTCCATAGAGCATAGCTGGCCTAATTGCAGTTATATAAAATTTTTCATTTAACTTGCTACACAAAACGCCACCCCAAAAAAAAATTACTTAAAATAAAGTAATAAACCAATCAAAATCCCACGGAAATATATACATCAACATGAAAGCAGGGACAAAATGGAAAGAGAAAAAAAAAAAAAAAAATGCTAGCACTTGTTGCTAAACAAATCCATTGAGTAGAATGGTCCAAAAAGTGCCACAGAATGCCTCACAATGATTAAATTGATTTTATATCATATATGAAACAAACCTGGATGTTACATCTTTGAAGCCACCAAACTGCCTCAAGAAAGTTCTCAATATCTGCCATATAAAGCATGATATGAACACAAACATCAAAATACTTGCTATAACAAACAATGCCACCCTAAAGTAGTACTACATCCAGAATATGGAGTTCTGTTAACAAGGATAACTTCTCAACAGGAACAAGCTTTTTGCCTTAATAGTACTTGAGAAAAAGCATGTATTTTATCAGGATAATTATCAACACATAACCTCAACTTCTACACTTAGTTAATATATGTCATGGCAATGACTAGGTAGAAAAATCTCACATAGCCTACATAGTTTTCTAGGCTATTTGAAGCAGCAAAGAAAACAGATCCTTGAGTGTATCTTGTTCCAAACGAATAATTATTAGAGTACTGTTATTTTGCAATGTGCATTCATGAGTTTGTTCGGATGAATTTGGCTCAATCTGAATGCAAGTCAAAATACCAAACGCAAATTGCGCATTGCTATAGTTTGCATACGAGGAGCGGATAATAAAACAAAGAGAACGCAGAGAGTTTAATAAAAGTAAAACTCCATGGATTTCAGCCATTTTACATTTTGCAACTTTTGGAGTCAAGAAACAATTAACCATTTCTCGAACAAGTCAATACCAAACACTTAAAAAAAACAATTAAGTAACTGAACAAGTCAATACCAAACTCTTTAGGTGATGGAATTGGTAATTTGGCAGCACTATAACAACAACAATGCCTAAATCCCAAATTCTGTGATAGAAGTGGTAGCACTAAAACAAAGTTAAAAACTTTGGCATACTCCTAGCCACAGTTCATATTATGCGAGACATGTAGAGATTCCGAGTTGTTTCAATTTAATTGTCTACAGAAACCATGAGGCATTAACGTTTTTCTTTCCAATCTTGCCCATGTCGCTTTGTAGCCTTGCTACTGAAATAACTACAAACATTAAATGAAACTAAGGGCACTTTGGTCATATACACATTTCCCTCAAAAAACAAGGCTAGTTATTAATTCTTGTGCCATTGACTAAAATGTCAAATAATTCGAATGGTAGGGAGTATCATTTTGCAGGTTCCACCTTATGATTTAGAGGGAACATTAAAAGCAACGAAGCCATCTATTTTACGTAACAGCTACTTTTATAACCAAATAATGAATTATTAAACAACATTAAAGCACCATATTATACTCTATTGTGATTCATAGTTCATGCATAGATTTGGCCCATAACACAAGAAAAACAGCTTAACAAATCTCATATGGCAGAGAATTTAGAATCTAAATCCAGGAGAACGCATTCTGAGCATCTTGGCACCAATAAAATAGAGTTCATATAAGATGCTTCATTAGTGCTAATCCCACCAAAAATTTGTATATTATGTATCTAACAAAGGAATGAACTAAAAGACTCCAATTCCAGAATTGGACGCCAGGTTTGTCTCCTCATTTTGCTTCTAAATAAGGGATAAACTCGGAAACTCCGAAAAGTAACTTCAATGAAATTGTAAGCCTAGTTTCAGTGATAAATCTGGATAAGCCTGGAAACTGTCACTAGTACGATTTCTGAGCGTCATAGTCTAAACGTTACACATTTAAGTTCTTGCCTTCCTATACAAGCTTCTGACTTTGCTGATTTTTATTATTGTAAATGTAGTAACTATAAATCAGAAAAGACATTTAGCCACTAGGGACAGCACATACCTGTGCCATCTCAAATCAAGGGGATTCTGTTTCACTCATAACAAATGCTTGAAGAAGACTCTGTGCAGCATGCGTCTCTTCTGGTGTGCCAGAAATTATAATTGTAGCTTCAGCCGCTCCAGGCCGGGGTTGAGAAATATTAACTTTTGCACCAGATATCTGGATAGAATTGGCTGTAAGTAACTGCGGATTCAATCACCAAAACAAGCAAAAGTTGAATAAAATATCAAAACTCGAACCTGGCGTATCTGTTTCAAAGATTCTCCATCCTCCCCATAAATTGCAGGAACAATTGCATGCGGAACAACAACTTCCACCTTCGTGCTAGTAATAACAGCTGGCTGGCTTCTGCTGTGCACACACCAAGTACATAATTTATGGATCCGAAAGAGTGACATGGTTAGTTGATTTTATCATAGATTTATTATAGAAAAGATACTAGTTGGAACATAATCCACAAACCCTCCAAATCCCCTGATTCTTCGTGGGGGGCCACCACCAGCATAGTCTGGGCCACCCATAGGTCCACCAACATCAGCTGCTGCCTGCAAACCATTAAAGGGTTTCGTTTTAAAGCAAAAACTATCAAAATAAAACGGTTGAAAGAACGTTACAAAGTTCTATAATAGCAAGTTAAATTTCCAGATATCAGATGCAGAACAAGGTGAGGGTTATGGTCTGTGCATTCTACATCAAACTTGCTAAAGAAGAATGCATGGAGCAAATAACTAAGTCAGGTATGTACCTGAGATTCCCATGGAGCTGAAGAACGAACTCTTCCAGGACCATGAGGGGGTCCATGCCTGTGAATATTGTGCATAAAAGCAGGCCTGTCATCATGGGGATAAATACGATTATGTGGAGGCAGGTTGCCACCTGCATCAAATTTGTGAAAAGGTGGAGCCATAGTGGAATATAATCCAGGGGGGGAACGTTCCCTTCTTCCCATGTAAGGATATGGAGGCATCTGATCTGGATAAGCAGGAAGTGCAGGAGGGTTTGTAGATGGAAACATCTCACGAAAGAAATGATTGCGTAACCTGGAAGTTATCTGTAAAAGGGCCTCTTGCACTGACTCAAACTCCCCATTCATCTACCAAACAAATTAGGCCACATAAGATTCTAAATGAGCACAAAACACATGCAAACACAATGAACTGGTGAGGGAAAAAAACATAAATCACATTTGAATAAAGCCCATAACCTGTAGCGCACACAACAAAAACATTGCAAAACCCAGAGAGTGTACACAACTCACATTAGCATTTTTCCAACGTTAACCATTATGTTGTTTCCTAAAAAGGTAGCCATACTGTTGGAAAGGGCAAAACAATACTCTTAACTACTCCCACTTTGTTCCATTTTTCACAACTTCGCATACTTTTGAAAGATTCTTTGCAGTGCAACATCTTACCACTTTATTATCAATCTTACTTTTTTTGGCAACACAATCTTACTTTTAAAACATATAAAATACATTCTCAGAGTATGATTGTAATACTATGTTACCAGCTAATAAATGCAACGATTCGAGTGCAATAGACACGCACATATATTATTATTACATAATTCAAGGTACCAAACCAGTATAACAGAATTTTAATAAAATAACAACCAATAAATTGGCAATCTTGACGGAATTACATTTTTGCCGGTGCCCAATTGTGGTTCATTAGTAATAATTTGGTTAATTTAGAGCATAGTACACACCCAAAAAAGCCTTTAAAGGTTTCACCTAGATAAAAGAACAACATTCTGTTATTTGCCAAGAACTTCATAAAATATGTACAAAAAATTGTTTATTTCATTCAAAATCCATAAAATACATTTTCCTCTCTACACTCAGTGAGAATCATATGCATGCAAAACTAATACTGGAAATAGGAAGTTGAGACTCAGTTCCCAGAAAAATCTTCTTCAAATCTTATGATTTACAATTCGAATCCTACTATTTGAACCAAATCCAGCGCATACAATCCAAGGTGAAAAATCACAAATCAACCTAAATTTGGCAGACTTGTTCTCAAATCCATGATTCAAGTGTTGCTGGTCCAGTTTGCGTTAAACTGGACAACTAATTAATAAGTTTATTTTTATAATTTTTATTTTCAATTAAACCACCTAAAAGTTTCTTATTCCCAACAACGGTGTCCTCCTTTTAAGAAACATTCTTTTCTCTTGCATAGCTAGAATGTAGTTCCCAATCCCCAAGTTCTTTTTCGTCATTCTCTTGAGATTCTCATTCTTTTATATTTTCCTCAAGATTTTCTTATCTTTCCTCTATTGTTTTGTGCTTCAAGTCAAGAACATTCTTCGAAACAAACTCCCAATTGTCGAGCCTTTCTTCTATTAAAGTTTCTATGTCTGTTTTTCATGATTTAGTTTCAGGTATACGTTTCATTTTTTTCTAATACACTATACATATGTTCTTTCTTTGCATACATTATCTTTTGTCAATATAACTTTAGGGCCTTCTTTCTTTATCATTGTTTTAGCACTTTCAGGGTTCATCATTCTTTTAAGGTCCTAATTTTATCTTTTTCACAGAATAGAATTCATTCGTACATGGTATATAGAATCACATATTTGATGCATAAAAAATTATCTTTCTCAAGGTATAAAGCACTTGTTTGATACATGTAGATGACTCCAACTAATTTGGGATTGAGGCTTTGTTGTTATGAGGTATAAAGCATAACATGTGGGTTCTTACATGCTTTTAGAAGTAAGATAAGAAAAGAAAGAAATAAAATCCTGTGGTATACAACTCGAATTGAATCCCAAGCCCACCGATTTTACAGTTTGATCACACTTTAAAAAATAACTAACATGAGGCAGAAAAGCAAGAAAGGGCAAAAATAATATAAAAGCGTTCAAAACTAATCAGACAGCAAAATATTCTTCAAACTCAGATGATAGAATTATTATTAACAATAATGCAAAAATGACCATGTCAGCATACCTGCACCACTTCCTCATTCTCTGAAACACATTTAGGAATCTGATCCTTCGGTAATATTCGAATATATGCCCCGGATACCTTTCTCATTTCAGTTATGATGGCACCACCTTTTCCAAGGATGCAACCGATATGATTGGAGGGCACTATAATCCGTGATAAAGTGTTCTTTTCATTGGAGTCAGGGGCTGCCCTAGCTATCCTCTCCTGCACACGAAGAACTGCATCTTGTACTGCAGAAATCCGATCATCTGGATGCTGCATTAGCCCACCATTGTCAATTTAAAAAAAATATAAATATAAATATAAGAGACAATTTAGTAAACAACATAGTAAGGAAGAAGTTACCACTGGACCAGAGATGAGTATGATACGGTCTTCTGAATCAGAATTACCATCCAAAATCTTGATATCACAACCAGTTTCATGTTGAAGTACCTTCACAATGCTTCCTCCTTTTCCAATTATACCACCCACTTTTTCGTTGTGGCACAACAAACGGAAAGAAAAGTCCAAAGGTGGTCTGATACGACTGGGGATGACATTTTCACGATATTTAGGAATTGTAGGCGGAATTGGCATATGATAATCAGAGCGTTCATGAGGCCCACTAGCATACGGTGCTCCTTGTGCAGGAAAATGATAATTATGTGGAGGGTGCATATCGGGCTTTGAGTAGGGAACAAATGGATGAGATGAGGTTCCAGTAGGTTTACTAGCAGGAAATGAGTCTCTTTCACGAGGTGGATGCTCCACAAGCTGTTGAGAAACAGTCTGAAGTGCCCTACGAACTGCTTCCAACCCTCCAGTAATCTAAATAGAGGTATAGCAACCAAACAAACAACATCACGGAAACACATAACAGAAATCTTTTTTCTGCACAACTTACAGTAACGAAAGAATGGAAACAAACTACAAAGCCAGATATACAAGCGAGAACAATGAATATTTGATCAACAAACAAACAACAATTAAATCATGCCCAAAATGGAGATGATGGCCTGTATGAATATATGATCAACAAACAACAATTATAATAACAATAATCCTGCCCAAAATGGAGATGATGGCTTGCACTTTGCAGTACTACTTGGACACAAAATGAAGTGTTGAAACCATGTTAACATTTCTATCTTCTTAATAAGCTATGGACCAGAAACTACAGTAAATACCTGAACTAACTCATCAGAAGGAGAAGCACACTGAGGAAGTTTGTCTCTTGGAAGAATCCTAATTTGTGCCCCGCTTTCTGCAGCCATTTGCTTGATGACACTTCCGCCCTTGCCCAAGATGCAACCAACTTGGTTAGAAAGCACAAGCAGCCTCACAACAACAGAGGAAGTCCTTTTGTTCTCTCCATCCCCTTCATCATTCTCAGTTTCTCCTTCAACCATTCTTTCAAAAATAAGTAACAGAGCTTTTTGCATGGATGAAGTCAGCTTTTCAAACTGTGCATGTTCAGCTGGAGCTGATTCCTTATCTTCATTATTCTCATCATGCTCCTTAGAATTGTTACTCTTGTCAGCGGTATCATCTGCACCATCTTCTTTAATCTTCTCATTAGCGGTTTCTACCTCTTTATCAGGAACACTAATAACAATAACTCTCTCATCTTCCCCGCTGACAGGTTCTTCAACCCGCACCTTAGCACCAGTTTCCTGGCGTATATGAGATATTACTGTACCACCTTTCCCAATTATTTTTCCTGACTTCAAGACGGGGCATAGTATACGAAATGTTGTGTTACCGGAAGCCACTTTAAACGTTTGATGCTGTGAATGAAAGCCACCTGATTTCTGCCATTTGCCCTTACCATTAAACTCCGGGCCCCGATCGTAAGGTCTCTTTGAAGGTGTCAAAGGAAGTGACATGTTATCAATTATTGTGTCAAGCTGCAAAACATGAACAAGAAGGAATAGTGAACCTAGCAATAATCTTTATAAGAGGAAGTAGTTTGGACTGGACTCTTGACTTCAAGCTTGCATGTCAAGTCTCAAACCATTGAAGAATTGGAAGCAAAAGCTCAACCACAAAACCAATGGCAATAGAAATACTACAAAAGCGAAGCTTTTCACACAACAAACACAATCGACAGATGCAAGCACACATTACTTCATTTGAAAATCAGTGAAGGGCCCACTAATTTTTTTTTCTCGTGCATAGATATACAAGAAGAGTTCCAATTTACCCATTTCCAGATATTATCATCCACCAATTTTGGGCATTGTCATCAAGAGCTGGACCTAAGTCCTTGGGGCCCTAGGCTAATTCTTAAAATGGGGGCCCTAAATTTTCATATACGACTGAAAGCAAGCTGCTTATTCCTCTCTAATAGAACATTTCTATACAGTTATGACCCTAGTTGTACCCTCAAGATTACTTTGTTCACTTAGAGAATGCAATTGATTTTCATTCAAGAACATTATACTATCAGTTTCTCTCAAGCCTTCTAGCCTTCTAGGTCATCAACTATTTAATTTCAGCTTCAATTTCGTCAATTTTTCTCTTCAGTCTTCCAAATTGCTTGGCTGATTTAGATTTTTAAAACAAATAAAAATGCCTAAAACACACTTGTGGGATTGACTCAATCACTTCATCTTCTCTCTTTTTCCCCTCTTTTCAAATAAAAAATCATACTTTCTAGGAACCATGTTTATTTTACTTTAACTTTCAACAAAATAACAAACACAGTGAATATAAAAACCTCACACCAAAAAAATTCCTAAACAAAAAAATAATAAATCCCTAAAAATCACACAAAGTCAAAACGAATAAAGAAAAGATTTTAGCCATCAAGAAAAAAAAGAAACTTAGAAACTCAAATGAAACTAGACCTAATTAACATGACAAAAATAGTTATCAAACTTAATTAGTACCGACGATCCTTCAATTTCCTTGCTTGAAGGGAATCAAAGTTGGAGAACAAAAAGGAAACCTTGAAATCAAGATCTCTAAATTTTGAAATCTATTGTGTTTTAAAAGAGATTGATGGGCTAAAAGTAGATATGATTTAAATTTAGATAGTATTTTCTCCCGTTATATGTTCTATAATAATATATAGAAAGAACATCAATAAGAAGGCTCGCAAATGTGGTGGGTCCCCCCTCCTCCATTGGTTTGTACTTTGAGTTTGAATATATCCTGGTTCCTAATGGGTATCCCAACCCGTCCCCTGCTCGGGGTTCGGCCCAATTGCCATCTAGCTAACCTAAAATGCCTTCAAAATAAAAGATCTCCCCAACGAATGCAAGTAATCTATGTAACTGAAACGTTTAACACATGATATCCCTAGTTAAAAATGCAGCCAAAAAGCCTTCAATCCAGCGCAGATAGCTAAAAATAGGCGCTGCCAATCGCTTTCATGAATCGCCGCCACCCTCCACACCTCCAAAGAGCAATGAGACTTTGACACAATGAACTCCCCAACAAGACAAGACTCTAACCTCCACAGAAAGGAAAACAATGGAAACCAAATGTTTCAACTTTCAAGCAATCTAAACAAAATCAGACGCTCTTCGCCTCGGGACAACAAATTAACCAACAGAACACAATCCAAAATCAACAATACGCGAAACCACCAGTGTTTTTATTGCGTTTCTTCGCATACCTACATCCAAACACAAGATTGCATCTACAAATCAAGAACGACAAAAATCAAGAAACACAATCGCAGAAACTATGTAATTCAATCGCATTGAAAGGACAGAGCGCGATAAAGAGCGCGCGAGAGAGAGCGAGTGAGGAACCCTACATAGCGAAGAACATCAAACGAAGAGTAGAAGATCGTTGAATTACCTTGTGAGCTCAGAAACCCTAGAAATCGCCAGCGAAGAAGAGACGACGAAGAGAGAGGGGAGAGCTAGGGTTTTGGCGAGAGGTGGCGAGAGTGAATGTCGTCTTAACTCTCAACAGAACAGAAACTTCAGCGGAAATGTTTGTCTAGTGTTTGTATTTATATGACGGGGGGAGATTGGGTGCTCCGCGCGTTGGTTTGCAAGTGTCCAGTCTAATAATACTGGAGTTTGCTGGCTGAACATACTAATATAGTTTAGACTTATTAAAAAAAAAACTTATCCATTAATATGTTGTCTCAATCATCGTGTTAAGCTCAAATATAAAAATTTTATTTAAGAAAAACCCTTAATAATTAAATTGATGTATAATATATAATCAATCAATCAAATAATCATGACTTACCATAAAAAATTTGATTTTCTACTTAACACTAGCTTTAATTTTATCTAATATTTAACACTAAAAAAATAATAATTATATAACACAACTCACATTATTTTATAGACATCAATAATCATTCATTGGTGAATGAATTAGAAAGAAATAGTATGAAAATAGGTCTTGATAGAGACATTTTGAGACAAAGTTATGATCGAGAGATAATTAAAAGAAACATGTTGTGATCGGGAGAAAATTGGTAGAGACGATGAAACACTATTGAATAAATTATTAGTTGAGGTTGTAATATTTGCATGTAAAATAGAGAGAACAATCAACTATCGACGAATCAATATATGTAGCACCTCAAACGGTGTCAAGAAAGTCGATTAATATTTTTGAGAAGAAAGTTGATTAATTAAGAACAAGAATATATTTCATTAAAATGCTTCATTTCTTGTGTTGAGCCAAGTGCATACACACATCATAGTTAGGGATGCAGGTGGGGCGAATAATGCAATATCCACCCTTATCCCCACTTTTGGCTAGGTGAGGATTTCCTGATTGAAATTTCCCACCGAGAATTTTCTCACCCTCATTCCCCACCTCGCGAGGATCTCCACCCCCACTAGTTTTTGATATAATATCTAAAAAAAGATTAAATAAATTATAGATACAAAATTTAATCCTTAAAATCTCTTTCTTCACATACTTTAAATACTTTAAATAACATACTTAAATACTTTAAATAATATACTTACATTATCATCTATAAATTTTAAGTTATATTAATTTTTTCTTGATAAACTTAATTGTATTTGTTTAGAGTTGATAAACTTAGTTACATATCCCCATGAAGAATCCCCACATTAAGGCAGGGCGGGGAATCTTCACGAGGTGACGGGTAATACCACCTCCGCCCCGTGGGGATTTCACCCCCACCATCCCCGCCCCACCCCACCTCACCTGCATCCCTAATCATAGTGTACATCCAACAAGACCCCACATCAATTTTGTTGCAAATGCTTTCCCAATCACACTATATTTGTCTTTGATGGAGCCCCCGCCCCCGCCCCCGCCCTCGCCTTCGCCTTCGCCTTCGCCCTCGTTTCCTGAGTAGAGGTACCATTCACTTCTTCAAAGTAGACATGTTCACACGCTCAAGTACCCCGCCCAACCCATTCAGCCAAGTCTTATTTGGGACGAACTAAGATTTGTATTTACAAGACCAAGCCTATCAGCCCGCCCATCATGTATTCAAAATACTTCTTTTTTTTTGGTATAAATATCAACAAAGTGTTGAATGGAAGGTTTAAACGTTATAACATCATAGAAAATTGTTACCAACTTTTACACTCTGGCTAATTTCTAGTTTATATTCAATTTTAAATATTTATTATGTAACGACCCGTTACCTTAAGCACGTAATTAATTTTAATTCAAATATTAATTAATCCGAGTTAGGCTCGTGGTTAAGCCCGATTTGTCACGATTAACACGTGTGGATTTGCGTGATGTATTGTGCTTATTTGGGCTGTATTAGTATGTGTAAATGAATAACTGGACCAATGAGGGAATGTCTAATACCATGTGTGGGTCAATGAGGACACACATGAGACACGTGATAGCGTTGACGACCGAATGTATTCGTTGGCGTGAATTATGTAATTATTGGCGTAATTATAGGCATAAATATATATTTATATATTATGAATATATAAATATATATTAAAATAAAAAATAATAAAATAATGGTAAATTGTTGGGCGCCGAATGATACGTGGGGTTACGAGTGACACGCGTAGGACGTACGGTGGTGTGCACGCCTAAAGGTTCTCGTTGGTGAGCAAACTGGAATTTTAGGCGTGACATATCGATAAATATATATATTTATATATAAATTAGAATATATAAATATATATAATAAAAATCAGAAAATGTGAAATTACCCATAAGGGCAGTGGGGTAAATAAGGAAATGAGATAGGCTTAAGGGCATTTTGGGTATTTTCTAAACCAACCGCCTCCTTCTCCTTTATAAACTCGCGAGAGCGAGAGAGTGTGTGTGCAGTGAAATCTCGGGGAAGAGATCGCATGGTCGAAGACGCCAAGGTGAGTTTAGTCGACGCTACTGTTGTTGTTTTCGTTGTTGTTTTGTTGTTAGTGATGGCAGCTGTTGAGTGGGGAAGAGCTCGGCCATGGCTTCTGCCATGGCTGAGGTTGATGTTTGGTGACATGGGGGTTGGGTTGGGAGCCAACCCCAATCGAAAAATAAATAAATAAATAAATAATGCAGAAGCGAACATACTGTTCACGAGTTGGAGAAGATGACTGTAACAACCCTCAAATTTTAACCCGACTGGTGTCGCACTTGTTAGGACCGTGAATCGACTACGTGATACTAGACAATATTTCAAGCCTTGAGAGTCAACACTGAGGTGGATTTATGTTTCCATGATGTGTGTATTAGTATTATAGTCTATTACATTTCTCGAGCCGTTCGAGCAAATACTAGTCTGAGTGAGGCTTCGCGTAGTTAAATGGGGGAGTAAAACACCGTCAAAATACAAATAAATGAAATTTGATATAATTTAACTAATTATTTGGCCAAATGAGTCAAGACTACGCGCACAACGAAGAAATATGGATCGAGGAATACAAGGTTTACGTGGGAGTTGGTTAACTAAGTGACTTACGAGTCAAGTGTTGGAGAACATATAAGAGATTGTTAAAATGACATAACTCTAAATTGAGGAGCCATGGGATTGGCCCCGAGATGCGTGTGTGTTTTGAGATGAAAAATAGTGGAAAATATGGCAAAGATCAAGGGTATAAGGGTTGAACAAAGTGATGTATATATATATGTGTGTGTGTGTGTTATAAGAAAAAAACCCTAATTTTTCATACTTCACTCCCGCCGCCCTTTCTTTCTCTCCCACTGTCACGCCCAGGAACCGGGTCGAGTCGGGCAGACCCGACCCGACCCGACTCGAAAAAAATTATAATAATAAAAAAAATAAAATAAAAAATAAAGAAAAAATAAATATATATATATATATATATATAAAAAAAAGAAGAAGAAGAAAGGGAATAATACCAGAATAAAAGAAAAAAAATGATATAAATAATATACATATATATATATATATTTATATATATGCATCTGTTATATATATATATATATATATATATATATATATATATATATGCAAGTATACATATATATATAGGAATATACATACATGTATATATGTATATGTATACATAATATATACATGTATGTACACACACATATATATACACATACACCTATGTATATATATACGTATACACATATAGGTATAAATATAAAATAATAATAATAATATAGAATATATACCTATATAATAAATATATTAATAAATAAATAAATAAATAAATGATATGAAATGACCTTTCATGAACTTAGGGGTGTTTTGAGAGTTCGGGAGCGCTAGTCGGGGTGTCGGAAGGCCGGATAGCTAGGACTATTGCGTTGACTTGTAAGTGAAACTGTGGGAACTTTTTACTTTATTTCATTCCAGTCATTTATAAATTTTCGGTCTATTTGTAGACTAGCTAATTTATTTCCCACATCATGCTTTCCTTGTTTCTATTCATATTGAATATCGATATAGCATGATGCCTTGTTTGATATATCATTGACTCCATGCTTCCTTATATGCTCAATGTTTGTCTTGAAATATGGTTAATGAATATTTAGAAAATGCATGCTATAGGGTTATCTGCTATGTTGGACTTGTGTTCTACTTCCCTTGGGGCTTTGTAGCCTAACAAATGTTGAAATCATAACATTTTAGGATATATATTCTTGAAAACTAAAGTAGGGATTATCTAGTGTCCATTGCACACGAGATGCGCGGATTCACGAGGATTTCGGTTTTTCGGGGTCTCCGGCACTCGCCACTACACTTGGGCGGCACACGTGGCATGAACCACGGGGTTGTCGGCAAGTATAAATGATTTAAATACGCCAAGCACAGCTCCGCCATTTGAGGTTATTAAAAAAAAAAGATTATTATCATATGTTGAGCACAGCTCCATACAGTAGTGGAAAAGGTTAGGTGATAGTTCTCACTGCCGACCGGACGTAGATCATCTCGACTTAGCCTGTGTCAGTTTGTGTATCTGTTAACGTTGGTATTTACTTGCATTATTTATTCAAAGATTTCTTCGACTACATATGCTTTTAAATACCTTTTGTTTAAATTGGAAATGTAGTATTAGATTTCCCAGTTATCACTTAAATATCATCATACTCACCGTCTAGTTTGTGACGGTGGGTGTAGATCCATCGAGCAGCACCAGGCCGGGCAAGGAGAAGATCGGCGACTACCTCTGAGTTCCGAGCGCGTAGCTGCCCGTACATGTAGGGTACTTTTTGTATTATGTTTACTTATGTCTTTATCTTTTGGGATGTTATTGGGATGAGTGTTAGATTACCCGACTTTTGGCTTTCACTTTGTTATATGTATGTTCGCCGTTATATGCATATATATATGGTGATTGTTATTTCCTGGTTTCCACACTTATAATTATAAGATTTACTTCCACTAAAATATTTAAGAATTCCGCATTAAATTTATAAAGACTTCCGCTAATTAAATTAATTGTTAAATATAGAGAAAAATAGGTAGTAAAGGCTGACTAATTCGTAATTGGGTCCTATGTGTCGTGATTAGGGCTTAATTACGGGATTAGGCCGGGCGATGCCCTAGATGAAAATAGGGGCCGTCACACCCACTCCGTCTCTCTCTCTCGTTGGCCCCTCATCCCGCTCCACCCTCCTCCACGACTGTGCTACGAGCTCGCTGGGGTTCACCTCTCACCGGAGATCTCTCTCTTTCCTTCTCAGTTCTTCTTTCTCTCTTTTTTCCTCTCTCTCGTCCTTTTACTTTTTTTTTGTTTTTGCCACTGTTGTGGGTGGCTGCCGTGACTGATGTAACAACCCCAAATTTTTAATCCGACTTGTACGGCAATTGTCAAAATTGTGACCCGGCTACGTGAATACTGGTCAATATTTCGAACTTCGGGAGTCGACGCCGAAGTGATTTTATGATTCTTTGATTGTGTGTAATAGCATGTTAGTATTTTACGAGTCTCGCGCCGGTCGGGCGATATTTAATTGAGTGAGGTTTCGACTAGTCAAACGGGGGAGTAAATCATACAAATAAATGAATTTTTAATTAATTTAATTAATTAGTTGGCGAGACAAGGCGAGACTACGCGCGTTACGGGAATTGGAACAAGGAAAAATGCACCGAGTAGGCGAGAATTTGTGTAACCTTATGGGTAAATTAATAAAATTAATGTGGTTAAATTAATAGATTAATATGGATAGGATTGTAAAAGTGACACAATTGAGTGAGGAGGACCATTGGATGGTCATGGAGATGGGGATATGTGTTAGATTGTGAGGAAGAGTCAAATGACTCATAAGGGTAGCTGTCCAAGGGTTGGGTAAGTTTAAACTCAAGGGCAAAATGGTCAATTAACCTTTATATTGTATATATATACAAAATGATGGAAAGAAACCCTAGTAATCATTTTCTTCTCCAATCATCACCGCCACCAACCCTTCCCTCTCCATCTCTTCATCTTGATCTCCTCTCTTCACTCGGCCTCTCACCAACACCGCCACCCTCCTCTTCTCGCCGACGAGTTAAATAATCCCCGGGAAAGCCACCCTAGCCGAAGGTAACCACTCTCACCTCACGGTCTCTCTGATCTCTCGTATTCTCTCTTTCATCTCACTGTTGTTAGTTTGTTGTTGAAACTGTGGTGTATGTGAATGGTGGGGTGTATCATATAAAAAAAATATATAAAAAAATAAAATAAAATTGGCTTGTTGGTGTAGTTGGTAGTGAAGGACGTTAATGAAGCATGTGACCAAGGATCGAATCTTGTAAATAACACTTTTATTTTATTTTTTTTTTCTCACCTCACGGACACTTTTCTCTCTCTCTCTCTCTCCCACTCTTTCTCACGTTTTTCTCACTGTTTTTGGAGTGTGTGAATAGGCTATGGTGTGCACAGTTTGGCTGGGTGTGGGGTGTGTGCGTATGTGCGTATGTGTGTCTGTGTGTGTGACGTGGTGTGTGTGTGCATGTGCATACATGTGGGTGTGTGTGAATAATTAAAACAAGGAAAGTGTATGGATATTCTGAATACAAATTGTGGTTTTATATTAAAGCCCAATAAGAACCATTAAGGGCCAACACACATCTTGTATATATAAGGCCCATAACAAATACAAATGATGTGTAAATGGGTGGTGTTAAGGCCCAATAAAAATATGTATAACTTGAGGCCCAAGACAAATACATAAAATATGAAAATGGACTTATGGATTTAAACCCAAAAAGGGTCCACACAAAGAGATTACTTATGTGAGTATAGACTTGATAAATGGACCTAACAAGAGCCTAAAGATGGATATATTTTGTAAAAAGGACAATAACCATAGAGATGGATTGATCCACAATGGTTAAGTCAGCTTAATTAAAAATATTTGAACTAGACATGTGAGAAACATCCTAAAACAAAATACTAAACTTAAAAGAACATTCGGGATTTAAACCTTATCAGGCAATCGGGAAGTTTCGGAAGACGCGTTAGGATCTCGGAGTTTTCACACGGGTCGCGATAGTTCAGGTAAGTACATTTGCCACAAGCATTTGTACGTTTGTAAGCCAGTAAGAAAATGCCATGTGATTCATTATCATTTATTCAGTTTTGTTATGCTCTATTATTGGTTTTCCATTCCATTTCTTGTTGTGTGATTCCCGGCGTAAGTGTTTTGTCTGAAAAGTACTAGGACCTGCACTAGAGGGATAAAACGTGGGCACTCGTGGCCACGAGTGTGTGACCACCCTTAGTGACCGTGTGACACCGAGTACTGGGGTTCGAGTCCCTTGCCAGTCATAGCTGTGCTTTCGTTTGAGTCGATGCCCGGGAAGACCTCGCGAGGTCTTCGCCGTTATGCTATGGACTAGACCACTTATGAGCCTCTTTTGATTCCTTGGAACACACTTGACTTTCGATTGATATCTATTAGTCTGTTTATCATGCATCTTGTCTATTTAATTTCCTATCTTTTTATTACCGCATGATATTTAGACTACTTTATTTGAATTATCATGAATTACTGTTGTTTTCTGCTGGCATTACATTCATTTTTCTCCAGTTGCTCACCGTCTAGTTTGTGACGGTGGGTGCAGATAGGACGGAGAGCAGTAGGGGCAAGGGACCTTGCCTAGGAGACTTTTTGTGAGCAGCTGGACTTGAGGTACCTAGATGTAGGCTCATGTTTATTTCTTTTTGTATGACGTTTATATATATGATTGTTTTGGAACCGGGAATATGTTTTGAAGTGGATTCCATCAATCCATTTTGTTGACTTAGAATTGAACATATTGGGTTTTTCCACATTTATATAGATTCCTAATTTCCTTTGATTGAGTTATTTCCCAATTCTTGAGTAGTAGGTAATTTGTTTCCGCTGTGTTATAATTGCAATAACTCTTTCATAAAACGTGAAATTTTGATGTTTTGAGGCTGACTAGGCTCGTCAGGGTCGTTGAGAACTGACTCGGGGCTTGCACGGGTCTAGGCCGGGCGTACCCAAATGCAATGGGAATTTAGGGGCCGTCACAACTGACTTCCAGTCGGAGGCGATGAACGGTGGACCACCGAAGCCCCGAAGAACCTGGAGCACCCCCCATCGCGGCGTTGGTGTAGAGAGGATGGTTGTTGACGCTATGCACTGCTTTTGGCCGAGTTTTTCGATTGTGTTGTTTCACATTGTGGAGGTAGGTTCGGCCTCTAGTTGGAGCTGGTCGGAGGTGCTCCTTCGGCGACTCCACTAGCCGGAGGTGATCCCTGAAAGGCCAGTAGTTGTGGGATTGTTGGGTATGCTTTATGACTGTCGTGATGTTGGTGTGTGTACAGTTTCGTATGGGGTGCGTGCAATATGTGGGGTGTGTCATGTGCGATTATTGTGTGTTGGGTGTGTCACTGTGGGCATACATTTTCTTAGTGTTGTAATGGTTAATCGAGGTTCTTTATTCATGTTGTCATTTCATGCAATTCCGTTGTCTAGTGATTGACTTGATTTTGATTAAATGACCGGACTCGTAGTTTCTTATCATTGATTAATGGTTTCGAGTTTCGATCATGGTACTATTGGTGAATATGGTTTTGGTTTGAAGGATTCACAACATGTCCACATTATGGTGATTCCGGATCCATAGCAAGACATTGTATTGGTGAACTATAGGATGTTTATGTTTTCGGTTTGAGCGTATGGTCAGGTTAAGTTTCATATCGAGACTGATTGTGTTGTACGTTGACCGAACGGTAGTGACGTCGTGGTCACGCCGCCAGTCCTCGAGACTATGGCGTGACCTATTAATGACTGAACCAAGCCTATGATTTTTTAATAAGCTTACATACGTGTTGTGATATCAAAACCCAATAGAATCGTTATTGTTTTCATTTAGTTTTGTGATCGACTTACTGATTGATTTATCGAGTCGTCGAGTCATCAAAACGTTGGGAAAATGCTAGAGTATCAACCTAGGATTAGTTAATGACTCGACCTATTTAATTGGAGTTTCCGACCTAGTCAGGTAGCGAGAAACTCGGGGATACGTGCTAGGAACGCAAAAGTGTTGTTACGCGGGTTGCGATAGTTCAGGTAAGTGCACTCGCCCTAAAGCTTGTGTACGTTAGTAAGCCAGTGAGAATGTTGCATGTAATTCATTTTCATTCATTGTTGCTTGTTGATTTCCGTTGTTGGCATTCCTATCTTGTTGATTCCTCGGTATGTGTGTTCTTGGCGTGAACGTATCGATGTGATTCTTGAGGCCTGTGGCCCTCATTTATCAAGCTGTGCTAGTGTCGTAACATTACCCAGGAAGAGCCAACGTCCTCTTTCCATATGGTAGAAGGCTTGTGTCCCTCTGATGCTGCGCTAGTGTTGCGACATTGCCCAGGAAGAGCCAGCGTCCTCCTTTCGTATGCTGTGGTTTTGATCGCTTCCTGCCTCGTTTGTTTTCTCGAAACAGGCATGTTTTCGATTGATATCTGATAGTCAGCTTATCATGCACCTTGATCTTGTTATATTACCTGTCTTTCAATTTTCGCATGATATTTAGACTGTTTTATTTGATATTCATGAATTACTGTTATTTTCTTCTAGCATTACTTTCAATTTTCTCTCAATTGCTCACCGTCTAGTTTGTGACGATGGATGCAGATTTACTAGAGCGTTTGAAGAGTGAGGAACCCTTCTTAGGAGACTTTTTGTGAGGATTTGCTACTGGATTCGAGCACCTTAGCCTAGGTTATGTTTGATTTCTACTTGTATGTTGATTTCTTTATATATATACGTCATGTTGGTTTGAACTTGGGATCATAGGTATTTGATATCATGTACAGCTTTACTTGGTTTCCATTTGAGGTACATGAATATTTGGGGTTTCCACATACATAGATTTCCTTATTTTCGTTTAACTGAGTTATTTCCCAATACTTGTTTAGTTTTTCGATGCGTATAACTTGCAATAACTCTTTCATAAAACTTGCAATTCGTTAATTGGAGGCTGACTAGGCTAGCCAGATCGTCGAGTATAGCCTCGAGGATCTGTATGAGTCTAGGCCAGGCATTCCCAAATGCATTGGGAAATTGAGCCATCACAATTGGTATCAGAGCATACCAGGTTTAAATTCATAAAACACAAGCCATTTAAACCAGCGAAAATTAGGAATGGTTGAACTTAGAGTGGAAACCCTATGATCCCGTAGAAACTTAATTGGGGAAGTAATGTGATGAGTCGGGTGATTTTTATACATGTTATGATTGTTATGTATATGAGTATGGTATACAATAGCTATCGACTGATCCGAGAAGTTCGCTCTCTTAATCAGATGAGGATGACGGATCAGTCAGGTCCGAGCGATGACAGCAGGGCACCGGATACTCATGTCATCACCGCAGAGGAGTTTCATGCTTGGACGCAGCGAGTTGCGATGCAGGACCTACAGTTACAGGAGATGTTGCGATTACTTAGGACGTTCACGCCGGCTACTACTACTACACCATCGACCCCGACTACACCATTGCCGCCTACGACTACCCGAGGAGTAGAGACTCCGATTGTTCCTGTAGCTACGACTCCGATTCTGTTAGTGGCGATGCCTGAAGGAACTGTTATTGCGCCGGTTGCGCTGACTAAAGCTGAGACACAGCCGATAGCACAGGCAAAGGAGACCCAAACTACACTAGCTACACATGTGGCCACTGTCGAGACCACTTTAGTTACGACTCCAGCGAATATTTCGGGAGCCACTGCCGAAGCTAGGCAGTTGAGAGAGTTTAAGTGACACGATCCGTTAAAGTTTTATGGCGGTACCGATGTTAGAGCAGCATAGTTATTCTTGAAGAATCACGAGAAGATTCACACTATCATTATTACTGAGGAGCATATGAGGGCGACGATCTCTTCATCGATGTTGCAGGGGGAGGCGGACGATTGGTGGACAAAAACCGTTGCTATCCGAGGTATCCCGATAGATTGGGTTGACTTTAAGACCTAATTTAGTCAGAAGTACTTTCTGTCGACTGTCCTTTGAGCAAAAAAGAACGAGTTCATGACGTTGAGGCAGAGCGCAGGTTAGTCCGTGATGGAGTACATGGGTAGATTTATATCGTTGTTGCCTTATGCTAGAGGATCTGCAAACACCGAGACTGATCGAGTCTATTACTTTACCGATGGTTTGTTATCCATAGTTGGAGGATTTGTTGTTGCGACCGAGCAGAGACCTTACAAAGAGCATATAAGCGCAATCTTGTGAGGGAAAGTTATTTGCTCACTCATATTGAGGATGAGGCTAGACCGACCAGATCAAAGGTTCGATCAGAGGACCAGCATCAGGATAAGAAACGGAGGATGAACCGATTCCATCAGTGAGACTCTAAAGCACTAAGTGTTGGATCTGCTTTGCAGCAGATCACCAGTCCGGCCGAAACGATTCCACCAGTACCGATTTTTGCGAGCCATCCTACCCAGCTTACTAGGCCCGTGCAGCAGACACAGGAGCAGTCTACCAGTAGAGGTGGCAGACAAAGACAGGGACAAAGACTAGGACAGACTCAGAGTAATCAAACTCAGACACAGGTGCATACACAGAGAGAAACACGAGAGACCCGTACTTGCTATCGATGCGAATAGATGGGTCACATCTAGAAGAATTGTACTCATTCAGAGCGAGTTTAACCATAACACCACCAGCACCGGTATGAATGCGTGCAGGCTACTATTGAGACGGACTAGAAGTCGTCCAAATACGTTACTGAGTGTATGAGTTTCATTTAAAGTACTTTCATGTATATCATGTTCAATTCAAGTTATGTTGATTCTTGATTATTGTACGCATGGTAGACATGTTAAGATTGAAAATCCATTAGACTTGGCAAACAATAAAGTCCTTGACATGTTGACTGAGATAATATGTACTCGAACGCGATTTGTGTTGATATTTTGGTATAAATAGAGAGTTACGAGTCGTCAGTAGACATACGAGTAGTAGAGTCGAATGAATTCGATGCCTTGGTTGGTGTAAACTAGTTTTGAGCATTACATGTTTTGCTCGATTGATACAAGAAAACAAATTGGAGACCTTCGCGAATGGCATGCGTGCTAGAGCGAGACAGGCGGCGGCTTGAGTTCTTAGAGGACTACGACTTCTCATTTTGGGTACCATCCGAGGAAGACCAATGTTGTTGCTGATACTTTGAGTCACAAAGGATTTGATGCCTAAATAATCGTGTGTCAGAGGACCATTAGCGTAGGTTATGTGAGGCAGTCGAGTTGATGAATTCAGCGGACGTGCCGACGATTACCAGGACATCGATACGCGGATACGTGGCCAGCCGATGTTGCAGATCATCTCATTTGGCATTATACGTGAGGAACAACAAGACGATGTGTCATACGAGTGGTACGGCGAGATGGCGGATAGTTCAAATTGCCTAGATTAGAGTCAGTCGACAGACTCATGCTAAAGGTATCGCGGGCGACCGAGGTTTCCATTGTTGGCTGATGCACGTGACGAGATACTTCAGGAGATTCACTGCTCTTGTTTCGTTGTATATCCGGGTCGACCTAAGATGTGCGCTGACATGTGCATCTCTTTTGGTGGCAAGGGATGATTTCCGAGGTGTCGGAGTTGTTCGAGCAGGTGACATGCCAGCGCGTAAAGGCTGGGTGATCGATGACCTAAAGGACTGCTACACCACATACCCATTCCTCGCTGGAAGTGGGAACGTATTGATATGGATGCCATCGGTGGTTGCCCCGATCTTCTCGTGGTCACGATAGAATCTGGGAAATTGTGGACAAAGTTGCGGAATCTGAAGTACCTTTACTTGTGCAAGGTTGCACACGACAACAGTTGTCAGGCAAGTATTGGTATGTCACCGATTGAGGCACTTTGTGATAGGCCTCATAAATTTCCTTCCTGTTGAACTGAGCCAGAGGATGTTGTGGCAGATGGATTGGAAACTGTTGATGATTATGCTGAGAAAGTACAGTAGATTCCTTTGAAACTTTTGAGTGCCCAGGAGTAGCAGAAGAAATACCCGTCGCGTATCATGATGTCGAAAGACTAAGTAGACCTAAAGGTTTTTATGTTAAAGGGTCACAACCGGTTCGAAGGCAAAAAAGACTTGATTCGAGGTTTAACGATCTCTTCAAGATGGTGAAAAGGTTTAGTGTAACCGTTAATTTTAAATGTACTTATTAGTGAAATTTCGGGGACGAAATTCTAATAAGTAAGGGAGAGTGTAACAACCTTCAAATTTTAACCTGACAAGTGTCGCACTTGTTAGGACCGTGAACCGGCTACGTGATACTAGACAGTATTTCGAGCCTTGAGAGTCGACACTAAGGTGATTTTATGTTTCCATGATGTGTGTATTAGTATTATAGTCCATTACGTGTCTTGAGCCGTTCGAGCAAATACTAGTCTGAGTAAGGCTTCACGTAGTTAAACGGGGGAGTAAAACACCGTCAAAATACAAATAAATGAAATTTTGTATAATTTAACTAATTATTTTGCTAAATGAGTCAAGACTATGCGCATAACGGAGAAATACAGATCGAGAAATACAAGGTTTACGCGGGAGTTGGTTAACTAAGTGACTTATGAGTCAAGTATTGGAGAACATATAAGAGATTGTTAAAATGGCATAACTCTAAATTAAGAAGCCATGGGATTGGCCCCGAGATGCGTGTGTGTTTTGAGATGAAAAATAGTGGAAAATATAACAAAGATAAGGGTATAAGGGTCATTTTGATGTGTATATATATATGTTATAAGAAAAAAACCCTAATTTTTCATACTTCACTCCCACCGCCCTCTCTTTCACTCCCACTTCGTCTCTCTCTCTCTCTCTCTCGTTGGCCCATCATCCCGCTCCACCCTCCTCCACGACTGTGCCACGAGCTCGCCGAAGTTCACTCACCGGAGGTACGTTTCTCTCTCCCTTTCGGTCTCTCTCTCTCTCTCTCTCTCTCGATTTCTCCCTCCCTCGATCACGCACTCTCCCTCTCCCCACTATTGTGTAGCTGTCCAATGTGCTATCGGACTGGGATGGTGACCACGACATAGGAGGCGGTTCTATGCGGTCATCGAAGTCAAGGTTGTTACCTCACATATACTCGGTCTCACTCCCTCTCGGTTTCTCTCTATCGGTCACACTCTCTCACTATCTCGATCCATTCCTCCCCAACTTGGTCGAGCACACCACCGGTCGTCGGAGGTCACCGGAGATCTCTCTCTCTTTCTCTTTCAATTATTCTTTCACTTTTTTTTTCCTCACTCTCGTCCTTTTACTGTTTTTTTGTTTTTGTCACTATTGTGGGTGGCTGTCGTGACTGACTTCCGGTCGGAGGCGATGAACGGTGGACCATCGAAGCCCCGACTAACCTGGAGCCCATCGCGGTGTTGGTGTAGAGAGGATGCTTGTCGATGTTGTGCACTGTTTGGTCGAGTTGTTTCGATTGTGTTGTTTCACGTTGTGAAGGTAGGTTCGGCCTCCAGTTGGAGCTGGTCGAAGGTGCTCCTCCGGCGACTCCACTGGATAAAGGTGATCCCTGAAAAGGCAGTAGTTGTAAGACTGTTGGGTATGCTTTATGTCGGTCATGATGTTGGTGTGTATACAGTTTCGTGTGGGGTGTGTCATGTGCAGGGTGTATTATTGTATGTTGGGTGTGTCACTGTGGGCATACGTTTTCTTAGTGTTGTAATGGTTAATCGAGGTTCTTTATTCATGTTGTCATTTCTTGCAATTCCGTTGTCTAGTGATTAACTTGATTTTGATTAAATGACCGGACTCGTAGTTTCTTATCGATGATTAATGGTTTCGAGTTTCGATCATGGTAGTATTGGTGAATATGGTTTTGGTTTGAAGGATTCATGGCATGTCCACATTATGGTGATCCCGGATCCATAGCGAGACATTGTATTGGTGAACTATTGGATTTTTATGTTTTCGGTTTGAATGTATGGTCAAGTTAAGTTTCGTATCGAGACTGATTGTGTTGTACGCTGATCGAACGGTAGTGACGTCGTGGTCACACCGCCTGTAACAACCCCAAATTTTTTAACTGACTTATGTTGCATTTGTCAGAATTGTGACCCGGCTACGTGAATGCTTTGGACGGTATTTCGAACTTCGGGAGTCGACAGAAGTGATTTTATGATTCTTTGATTGTGTGTATTAGTATTTTAGTATTTTACGGGTTTCGAGCGGTTGGGCGATATTTAATTGAGTGAGGTTTCGACTAGTTAAACGGGGGAGAAAAACAAGTAAAACATACAAATAAATGAATTTTTAATTAATTTAATTAATTAGTTGGCGAGACAAGGCGAGACTACATGCGTTACGAGAGTCGGAACAAGGAAAAACGGACCAGGAACGTCGTTTGAACGTGGGAGTTGGTTAAATATGTAACATACGGACTATAAAATAAAAAAATATTATTTAAGGGTAACTTCCCCAAACTTCCTCAATCACGCTAACGTCTATAACGTTACTAATTATTTTTGAGAAATATAACGTCTATTTAAAACGTTATAAATATAACGTCTATTTAAAACGTTATAATTATAACGTCTATTTATAACGTCTAATTATAACGTCTATTTATAACGTCTAATTATTTTTGAGAAATATAACCTCTATTTATAACGTTAGATAATTGAGGGAGGGAGTTAGATAATTGAGAAATATAACGTTAACAATTTAAAAGTCAACACTATTTAAGACAAGAAACTAACATTTTCATATCAGATCCGGCCATCAGACCTCATTATCGCTTCGCGGTGGATGTCTTCTACAATAATATGTAGTAGACATGTATGTGAAAATTGAATCATTGAGATTGAAGTATCTAAAAGACTACAAAAAGACTCTTCGATCTGAACTATACCAAGGTTTGCAAGATGCAACAAATGTTGGAGAAGCATGTGCAGATAGAGTAAAAGAATTATTCTTCCATCATCATATAATGGGAGCCTTATAGGTATGTACAACCGCTACCAAGATGCAATGGAAATTGTTAGAAGGTAGCGAGAAACTCGGGGATACGCGTTAGGAACGTGAGAGTGTCTACGGGTTGCGATTAGTCAGGTAAGTACATTTGCCTTAAAAAGCATTTGTATGTTTGTAAGCCGATAAGAAAATGTCATGTGATTCATTATCATTTATTCGAGTCTTGTTATGCTCTATTATTGGTATTCCATTCCATTTCTTGTTGTGTGTTTTCCGGCGTAAGTGTTTCGTCTCAAAAGTACTAGGACTGCACTTAGAGGGATAAAACGTGGGCACTCGTGGCCACGAGTGTGTGACCACCCTTAGTGACCGTGTGACACCGAGTCTTGGGTGGATGGGTTCGAGTCCCTTTTCCGAGTCATAGGCGTGCCTTCGCTTGTGTCGATGCCGGGAAGACCTCGCGAGGTCTTCGCCGTTATGCTATGATTTAGACCACTTATGAGCCTCTTTTGATTCCTTGGAACACACTTGACTTTCGATTGATATCTATTAGTCTGTTTATCATGCATCTTGTTTATTTAAATTCTGTCATTTTTATTACCGCATGATATTTAGGCGATTTACTTATATTATCATGAATTACTTGTTATCTTCTTCGGCATTACATTCGATTTTATTCGATTACTCACCGTCTAGTTTGTGACGGTGGGTGCGAATAGGGCGGAGAGCGACAAGAGGCAAGGGACCCTGCTAGGGGATCTATTATGAGGATTAGCGGCTGGATTTGGATTTGACTATTTTATAGGTTTCTTTATGTTTTGCTTTTATGTATATCGTTTTATATATATATATATGCTTTGGGATTATTAAACTAGGCAAATTTTGATGAGATTGGTATCATGTACCTTTGCATTTCCAATTGTACATGAATACCCGGGGTTTTCCACACTTATAGAATTCCTCTACTTCCTTTGATTGAGTTATTTCCCCTTTATTATAATTATTTTAGTCTTCCGTTGTTTACTGATGCAATAACTCTTTCATAAATTACTAATTTGATTAAATTGAAGGCTGACTAGGCTCGTCAGGTTGCCGAGTGATGACTCGAGGCTTGTATGGGTCTAGGCCGGGCGTACCCAATTGCATGGGGAAATTGGGGCCGTCATAGTTGGTATCAGAGCATAGGCTTTAGAATCTTAGGGACAGAGTGTAGAGTTTTCTAAAAATTGTGATACCAACGTCACAGTTGGTATCAGAGCTTAAGGTTATAACGACCTAACTCTCAAGTTAAAACACAAACCATTAAGACAGCGGAAGTTAGGAATGGTTAAACTTAGAGTGGAAACCCTATGATCTTTTTAGAAATTTAGATGGGGGAGTTGGGGATGAGTCGGATTTAAATTTGTACATACCATGATTGTTATGTGTACTATATGGTATGCGATAGCTATGTATTGATCCGTAGTATCGCTCTCTTGGATTAGGACGACGATGGCGGATCGGTCAGGTCCGAACTACGGCACGTTCGGCATACGATATGCTGGCGCGATTTGTTACTTCTTGAGGAGTTTCGCGCGTGGGACACGACAGACAAGAGATTTGAGGATCTAGTGGACATTCACTTTGGACTACCATTCCACCATCGACTTCGACTACACCATCTACCCCAACTACGTTGCTTCCTACGAATACTACTCGGGAGTCGAGATTCGATTCTTTGCGACGTTCGCGACTCCGATTTCGTTAGTGGCGATACACGAGGGAGTTGTTGCGTCGATTCATGCAAACGAGGCTGAAACACCGCCGATAGCACAAGCAAAGGAGATACCTACTACATTAGCTACACCGACGGTCAATGCTTGAGACTACTTCGATAACGACTCCATCAAAGAGTGTGGGAGCCACTACCAAGGCTAGGTAGTGGAGAGAGTTCAAGAGGCACGACCGTTGAAGTTCTATGGTGGTACCAACATTAGAGCGGTAGAGCTATTCTTGAAGAATCACGAGAAGGTTCACACCATCATCGCTACTGATGAACGCATGAAGGCGACGATCTCTTCGTTAATGTTGTAGGGGGAGGCGGACGATTGGTAGGCGATAATTGTTGCTACCCGAGGCATCCCGAGCGATTGGGTTGACTTCAAGACCCGTTTAGTTAGAAGTACTTACCGCCGCCGATCGTCCTTCGAGCGAAAAGGAACGAGTTCATTGCGTTGAGGCAGAGCGCATGCGAGTCCGTGATGGAGTTTAAGATTCAATGTTTCTTTTGGTACGAACTGGTTTGGTGCATTTCATGTTTGGGTTATAATACGAGAAGATGAAATTAAGACCCTTGTGGGTAGCGTATGTGGTAGAGCGAAACAGATGTCGACGCTTTTAAGATATTGAATCGCGTATGAGTATTTGTTACCCAGGGTTAGATTTTAGGACGCGTGTTTAGAGCAAATGGTGATGCAATTAATTCGAGAAGATTTAAGTCGTGAGATTGCTTATGCATTCGAATATCTGAAAGCTTGCGAGAAGAACTGATCAACCCATGACCTGGAGTGAGTTGCGATCGTGTTCGCGCTGTGGATATGAGAACGTCACCGGTACGATGCTCGTTCGAGTTACGTAATGATCCTGAGAGCTTGAAGCACCTATTCATTTAGAGGGCGCTGAACTTGACACAAAAGTCTTGGTCTAAGTTCGTGAAGGATTACACCTTTTCGTTTTGCGTGGCATCCGAGGAAGACCAACATTGTTGCTGATGCTTTTTGCTGCAAAGGATTGAATGCGAAGATAGTCGTGTGTCAAAGAACCTATGAGCGTGGTTTACGTGAGGCAGTCAAGTTGATGAGTTCAGCGGACGTGTCGATGACTATCATGACCTAGATACGTGGTCAAACGATGTTGCAGACCGTCTCATTTGGCATTGTGCGCGAGGGACAGCAAGGCGATGTGTCATACCAGCGGTGCAGTGAGATGGTGAATAATTCAGATTGCCCAGACGAGTCGGTCGACAGACTCATGCTAGAGGTATCGCGGGCGACTGGGGTTTCCATTGGTGGCTGATGTGTGTGAAGAGTTACTTCAGGAGATTCATCGTTTCAGTTTTGTTGTGTATCCGGGTCGACCTAAGATGTGCGCCGATATGCGACATTCTTTTGGTGGCCAGGGATGATTTTCGAGGTGTCGGAGTTGTTCGAACGTGTGACATGCCAGCGCGTAGAGGCTGGGCATCGATGACCTGGAGGACTACTACATCCCCACCCATTTCTTGATGGAATTGTGTACATATTGATATGGATTTCGTTAGTGGTTGCCCCGATCTCCTCGTGGTTACGATAGCATCTGGGTAATTGTGGATAGTTTTGTTTAAGACTTAAGAGTGCCCAGGAGTGGCAGAAGAAATACTTGTCGAGTATCACGATAAGCTTCAGTATGATTCGAGGAGACTTTAAATATCTGAAGGTCTCTCCACTGAAGGGTCATGAACGGTTCGGAGTCAAGAAATGACTCACTCTGAGTTTTTATCGGTCTCGTTAGGAGTTGCGAAGAGTCGTTAATCTAGCTTACTTAATAGATAAATTTCGGGGACGAAATTCTAATAAGTGGGGGAGACTGTAACAACCCCAAATTTTTTAACTGACTTATGTTGCATTTGTCAGAATTGTGACCCGGCTACGTGAATGCTGGACAGTATTTCGAACTTCGGGAGTCGACACCGAAGTGATTTTATGATTCTTTGATTGTGTGTATTAGTATTTTAGTATTTTAC
Organism: Stephania japonica; assembly: GCA_039657345.1. Classification (NCBI taxonomy): domain Eukaryota; kingdom Viridiplantae; phylum Streptophyta; class Magnoliopsida; order Ranunculales; family Menispermaceae; genus Stephania; species Stephania japonica. The sequence continues at coordinate 9,165,537 of CM077558.1, read as the reverse complement.
GGGTTTCGAGCCGGTTGGGCGATATTTAATTGAGTGAGGTTTCGACTAGTTAAACGGGGGAGAAAAACAAGTAAAACATACAAATAAATGAATTTTTAATTAATTTAATTAATTAGTTGGCGAGACAAGGCAAGACTACATGCGTTACGAGAGTCGAAACAAGGAAAAACGGACCGAGGAACGTCGTTTGAACGTGGGAGTTGGTTAAATATGTAACATACGGACTATAAAATAAAAAAAATTATTATTTAAGGGTAACTTCCCCAAACTTCCTCAATCACGCTAACGTCTATAACGTTACTAATTATTTTTGAGAAATATAACGTCTATTTAAAACGTTATAAATATAACGTCTATTTAAAACGTTATAATTATAACGTCTATTTATAACGTCTAATTATAACGTCTATTTATAACGTCTAATTATTTTTGAGAAATATAACCTCTATTTATAACGTTAGATAATTGAGGGAGGGAGTTAGATAATTGAGAAATATAACGTTAACAATTTAAAAGTCAACACTATTTAAGACAAGAAACTAACATTTTCATATCAGATCCGGCCATCAGACCTCATTATCGTTTCGCGGTGGATGTCTTCTACAATAATATGTAGTAGACATGTATGTGAAAATTGAATCATTGAGATTGAAGTATCTAAAAGACTACAAAAAGACTCTTCGATCTGAACTATACCAAGGTTTGCAAGATGCAACAAATGTTGGAGAAGCATGTGCAGATAGAGTAAAAGAATTATTCTTCCATCATCATATAATGGGAGCCTTATAGGTATGTACAACCGCTACCAAGATGCAATGGAAATTGTTAGAAGGTAGCGAGAAACTCGGGGATACGCGTTAGGAACGTGAGAGTGTCTACGGGTTGCGATTAGTCAGGTAAGTACATTTGCCTTAAAAAGCATTTGTATGTTTGTAAGCCAGTAAGAAAATGTCATGTGATTCATTATCATTTATTTAGTCTTGTTATGCTCCATTATCGGTATTCCATTCCATTTTTTGTTGTGTGTTTTCCAGCGTAAGTGTTTCGTCTCAAAAGTACTAGGACCTGCACTAGAGGGATAAAACGTGGGCACTCGTGGCCACGAGTGTGTGACCACCCTTAGTGACCGTGTGACACCGAGTAGTGCTTGGGTGGATGGGTTCGAGTCCCTTTTCCGGTCATAGGCGTGCCTTCGCTTGTGTCGATGCCGGAAGACCTCGCGAGGTCTTCGCCGTTATGCTATGATTTAGACCACTTATGAGCCTCTTTTGATTCCTTGGAACACACTTGACTTTCGATTGATATCTATTAGTCTGTTTATCATGCATCTTGTTTATTTAAATTCCTGTCATTTTTATTACCGCATGATATTTAGGCGATTTACTTGTATTATCATGAATTATTGTTATCTTCTTCGGCATTACATTCGATTTTATTCGATTACTCACCGTCTAGTTTGTGACGGTGGGTGCGATAGGGCGGAGAGCAGCAAGGGCAAGGGACCCTGCCTAGGGGATCTATTATGAGGATTAGCGGCTGGATTTGGAGACTATTTTATAGGTTTCTTTATGTTTTGCTTTTATGTATATCGTTTTATATATATATATATATGCTTTGGGATTATTAAACTAGGCAAATTTTGATGAGATTGGTATCATGTACCTTTGCATTTCCAATTGTACATGAATACCCGGGGTTTTCCACACTTATAGAATTCCTCTACTTCCTTTGATTGAGTTATTTCCCCTTTATTATAATTATTTTAGTCTTCCGTTGTTTACTGATGCAATAACTCTTTCATAAATTACTAATTTGATTAAATTGAAGGCTGACTAGGCTCGTCAGGTTGCCGAGTGATGACTCGAGGCTTGTATGGGTCTAGGCCGGGCGTACCCAATTGCATGGGGAAATTGGGGCCGTCACACCGCCAGTCCTTGAGACTATGGCATGACCTATTAACAACTGAGCCAAGCCTATGATTTTTGAATAGGCTTACATACGTGTTGTGATATCAAAACCCAAGAGAATCGTTGGTGTTTTCATTTAGTTTTGTGATCGACTTACCGATTGATTTATCAAGTCGTCGAGTCATCAAAACGTTGGGAAAATGCTAGAGTATCAACCTAGGATTAGTTAATGACTCAACCCATTTAATTGGAGTTTCCGACCTTGTCAGGTAGCGAGAAACTCGGGGATACGTGCTAGGAACGCGAGAGTGTTGTTACACGGGTTGCGATAGTTCAGGTAAGTGCACTCGCCCTAAAGCTTGTGTACGTTAGTAAGCCAGTGAGAACATTGCATGTAATTCATTTTCGTTCATTATTGCTTGTTGATTTCCGTTGTTGGCATTTCTATCTTGTTGATTCCTTAGTATGTGTGTTCTTGGCGTGAGCGAGTCGATGTGATTCTTGAGGCCTGTATCCCTCATTTATCAAGCTGTGCTAGTGTCGTAACATTGCCCGAGAAGAGCCAGCGTCCTCTTTCCGTATGCTAGGAGGCTTGTGTCCCTCTGATGCTGCGCTAGTGTTGCAACATTGCCCGGGAAGAGCCAACGTCCTCTTTCCGTATGCTGTGGATTTGACTGCTTACTGCTTCGTTTGTTTTTTCGAAACACACATGTTTTCGATTGATATCTGATAGCCTGCTTATCATGCACCTTGATTTTGTTATATTACCTGTCTTTCAATTTTCGCATGATATTTAGACTATTTTATTTGATATTCATGAATTACTGTTATTTTCTCTCGGCATTACTTTCAATTTTCTCTCAATTGCTTACCGTCTAGTTTGTGACGGTGGGTGCAGAGTTATCAGAGCGTTCGAAGAGTGAGGAACCTTGCTTATGAGACTTTTTGTGAGGATTTGCAACTGGATTCGAGCACCTTAGCCTAGGTTATGTTTAATTTCTGCTTGTATGTTGGTTTCTTTATATATATACATCACGTTGGTTTGAACTTAGGATCATAGGTATTTGATATAATGTACAATTTTACTTGTTTGAGGTACATGAATATTCGGGGTTTCCACATACATAGATTTCCTAATTTTCGTTTGACTGAGTTATTTCCCAATACTTGTTTAGTTTTCCGCTGCGTATAACTTGCAATAACTCTTTAATAAAACTTGTAATTCATTAATTGGAGGCTGACTATGCTCGCCAGATCACCGAGTACTGACTCGGGGATCTGTATGAGTTTAGGCCGGGCGCGTTCCCAAATGCATTGGGAATTTGGGGCCGTTACAATGACCGTGAACCGGGTCGGTTCGGCTCAGTTTAGCCAAACCCAGTTTAAGACCAGTTCAGGGCCAAAAAAAAGGAAAAATCCAGAAAAATTGAGAAAAATATGAAAAATAGTATTTTGACCAAATAAATAGAAATGGTGGAATTTCTATGGAAAATGAGGAACTCGAAAGTCGGAGGAGACTTTATACCGTGGTTTTTACCTTGAAAAGCGTGAAATGGTCGAAATAGGATAAAATAGGTTCCAGGATTCCGTATTCGAATTGAGACCAGTTTAGGAGTATAAATAAATGAATATTAGATTGAAATTGATAATAGTTGGTCAATTTTAGGTAATGGACCAATGTGGAAAGATTGAGGACTTCAGGGAGTCGTACAAGTCGATAAAATATAGAAAGCTCAGGACAGGTAAGTGGGACTCGTATCTTTTATCAATTATACAATGTAAAATAGTATTATTAGAGCATGTAGTGTAGTGGACTGGGAATGGGGCAATGTATCGTGATTTGGCTTTGGTTTTACAAATATGTTTTTAAATGAAAATGGAATCCGGAAAGAGGTTTAGCGGGATGGATCGGCCTGGGGTTTGAAACTGTGATAGGGTGACCTTCCATCACCGCGCCCCCAGTGACTTGGAAAATATCCTGATCAATGCTTTCCTATTGAGTTGGCAGCTCATCGGTCATAAAACCAATCAGATGGCAGTGATTGGTTTAATGACGATGGGGGGGTGCGACTCTATGTTTTATGAGTTAGCGGCACATTAATGGGAATTGGTTAGATGTCTAATGATTGGTTCTTGATGATGTGAGAGGGCAACTCAATTCAAATACTGAAATTGAAATACAAATCACAGGTACATTGCAATAGACCAATGAACTTGCATCTGTTTTATATATATTATATTTATTGAAATGCTTCCTTAGATATGCATTGGAATCATGATGTTATATATCATTTTTGATATTAATGGATAATTGATGGTTGATATGGGAGTCACTTACTGAGCATGTAGAAGCTCACCCAACTTAACAACTCTAGGTTAAGGACGAACGCTGGAAATCAGGAAAGGAGAAGATTAGGAGTCTAATATCTTCCCTATGATGTAATGTGAGTCCCTATTATATAATTATTGTATTGAATATTATTTTGTAATAATCAGGGTGGGAATGTGAGATTAACAGAATGTGAGATTAACACCGAGGTTTATGCCGGTGTTATATATCTTGGTTTTTATCAAAAAAGTTTTAAATTTTCACTGCGTTTTATTATAATTTGTTGTTCGATATTAAGATATACATGTTGTTAACAAGAATAAGTACAAGGCTGTTGGCTCTAATTAGGTCCGATCTGGTTTATCAGGGCTTAATTAGGGTTTTAGGTCTAATATTCCCTAATCAGGATTAGGGGGTGTTACATATTAAATACATTTATCTTATTAAATAAAAGAAAATTTAGTAAAAAATTTTTGACTTTTTTTGATAAGATAAAAAAAAAAATCTAACTTGGGCAGGTTTGGATGGGTATGAGTAAGGATTAAAAGCCCAAGCCTAACTAAGCCTGACTAATGAATATATCCGCTTGAAAGTAACAGGGAAGCCACATCCGAAGTCACATTAAGCCATAAGAGCAGTCCATGCCACCTCAACCAACGTGTCATGCGACGATATCTATGCATGCCCAAACTAAAAGCTCGTGGGCCCAATGTGGCTTCCATGTTGTCATTCTTGCATTTTCATTTTCCTACTTAAGAAATACTAGTACAATGGAGATTTGTGGTGTACTTTTGAGCTATTTCGCATCATAACTTGAGAAACTTGCCAAAGGAACTCTCGTCTCCGAGCAAGTGATCGAAAGTGAATAGCAAGTGATCGAAAGTGAATGCGATCACGACGCCCCCACAAGAGCACTTGGTTATTTGCAGTGTGAAAGAGAAGTCATTGTCATCAGAAACCAATGCAACTAATGAGGCAAATCTAGACTTGTCAAAGTGATGTCAACCCTGGCTTCAACAAGCTTTGCACCATGGTTGTTGCATACTATCTCTGGCTCGTCCGTCTCGCTATTCAGGATAATTTGGCCTGCAAATGGGTAATAGTGATAAAGAGCAGTGGCTAGTGAGCTCTTGAGAGTTCCTGCAATCAAATGTCAATTTCCTGTAGATATACATTTATGTCACTGGAGCATGGCCTGCAAGGAGATCAAGATTGGAAACAGGAAGAGCATACGACTTAACGAGGGGTGAAGCAGCTTTAACAACAGTTTCTGTAATGATCGTCGGATCAATAGTGAAACCCATTAGAAAGTAAGAAAGAACTAATAAACCAGACTTCATTAAGCTCCAACAATGAAACTACAACACTGTACTATGCATATGTATTCCTTTTAAAGGCAAACATAACCACGTTCCAACTGACTTGAACTACTTCCCATCACAATGTGCTGATTCCCAGAACAAGTTGTTAATTTTTAAGTACTTAAATCTAATTAATTAACATCAATTTCAGATTGTCATATTCCTGGCATGAATTTTCTGTTTAAATATCCAGATTCAGAATACAAAGTTGATATTTTTTAAGGTAAAAGTCAAACTAATCAGCCTCAAATTTTGCAATCTACTGTCAAATGTTCCGCAAATGATATGTCCCCAAGAGATTGCACATCAAACACTAATATTATTATTTTAGCTAAATTAATGCTTAGCACCTTAAAAAAAACAGAATTAAATAAAAAAGGAAAGGGCAATCCAGAATGTGTTCCAATCAAGTCCAAAAATAGAAAGCAAAAATTTAGTTCTCTATTCTTATTTAAGTTCACAAATATTTTTGAACAGAATTTGCAGAAAACAATGAAAGAACAGTTTCTTGATCCTGACTGAAATGCAACCTAAACAAGTATCAGCATAAGAAAATCCCAATTAGTTGGAGTCGACTACATGGATAAAACTCTTCCAATGTGCTCGGTTTTGTGCCATTGAAAGAAAAATAATAGATCAACAAGTAAATATGGTTGAGGCAAAACCACAGGCTCCTTTATCCTGAAGTGAATAACATCCTTCACAGCAGCAATTTGACCATACAATTCTAATGTTGTTCTTTGATCCTGCAATAGCAGCAAACCAAACCCGAAGTGAATCCGAAAGATGTAATAGAACTAAGAATCTCAAGAATAATTACTTGGCTCTATTGTCAAGTATTAAATATTTGGTCAACCTCCTAATTTCCGATCCAAATATGATTCTCTAGAGATCCTCCCATTTCTTTAACAAAGATAGCAACATCAATGCTAGTGTGACAACCACCCGCATTTTTTTGATCTCGCATGGCCTATGTCTCCCCCTTTGACAAACAAAACTTAACTCCTAAGGCAAACGCACCCAGTTCTCATTACTCAACGCACACACTCCGACTAGAAATAGGATGAACCATAATATGATTGACCGCATTGTTCATGCAAAATGCACCAACCTGGGAGCAAGGCCATGATGGATTTCCTAATTCAAAGGTCACAGACTCACAAATAAGAATCATCTTCAATGCTTAATCAAGCAGAGAATTTTCTTTTCTTTTCTTTTCTTTCTTTTGGTAGATGGAGGCTAAGAAATTTGACAAGTACTTGGAGATTTCCATACGACAACAACAATGACAAAACATCCATCCCAAATGAATTGGAGATTTTCAAGAAAAAAAAAAAAAGAACAGTAGAACACTGACTAAAATAAGGAATTTTGGCATTATCTAGTCTAGAAACTTTCTTCCCAAGGATCTAAGGTTCGAGGGAAAGAAGGAATCCCAACATAAAACCTTTCCTACCATGAAGTTCCCTATAATAGTTAAAGCCAAGAAATTAGGAACCGGAATGGACTTCAATAGCCAAGATATGATCTTATCCCTGGAGGAAGATGATGCATATGCACAACCTTCAAAACTAAAACAATGCCTTAATTCTCCTTTAGAAGCCACCTAACTCGAAACAATACTATTCACTTTGTGTGGAGTATGAATTATTGTGAGATGTAATTCTCTTGATTAAAGCTCAACATCAAGAAACAAACAAAAAAAAAAGTCGGGAGGACAAAAAAAATTAGTTGTATCCACTAACAGGTCTGGTACAAAGAGAATGAAGGGTTTCATATATATATGGCGATAGAGAAAAATATGGTCGAAGGTAATTAAGATTGTGACTGTAAAATTCAACTGCATATTAATAACCAAATTGGGCCTAGGACTTGAAACATACTATCTGCAACGACGCCTATAATTTTTTTTTTCCAGTCACCATAGTTGAACCAAAAACACACTTAAAAGTTGATATCAATTCATAATAAATCCAACAAAACTTAAAAAATGACATCTAAATCTTAGCAAAATTTTGGCCACAAAATACAGCTGACATTTCAAGAACAAAAAATCATGGTCTTCATCTCAATAATAGTCAAAATAAACTGAAGAACAAATGAACATTGCATCGCAGGAGTTGCTTGGCACCGCATTTGAAATTCCAAGAAATAAAAACATGAAATGACCAATCAGTGCAAGTGAAGATCCAAGCAATACAGTATCATTCATGATGCATAAGAATACGAAAATAAGGCCGTGTCCAGCAGAGAGACCTTGTGGAAACCAAAGATAACATTTTTCCACCTTCCACGGAAAGATGGCGTCAAGCATAACAATTTTCTAAACTAGAAAGTCAGTTTTTTGCTACTTTTCTTTGTCCTAATTCAACCTCACTGAATCCTGCTCCATTTCAAGGCCCATTAATTACATATAAGTATATAACAGCATTTTAATCATTTCTCAAAAAAAAAAAACAGCTGTTTATTCCATGTAGTGATCATGGGAACAACAAACCATTCCAAAAGATAAATTCACCACTTGAAATGGTCATAGAACTTCATTTTATTTGTGGATTGACAGAAATAGAAGTTGATCATGATTTTATATAGTCCCAGTTATTCTGCATATTCTTTGGTAATTGTCAGAAAGCAACATAGGCAATATCATTCCTTCTAAATTTTTTTGGAAATATTTAAAATAAATAGAGGGCTTTCCAGTTATCGAGCTAAGATGGAAGTGTTTGATCCATGTAGTCAACCTCGACTAATTTGGAATTGAGGCTTGGTAATAGGACTGATGCAAGAATTATGAAATAAAATAAAATAGAAGAAGCCAAGCTAATTCAGGTTCCGGAATCCAAAAGGACTAGTGTAGATTCTACAAGGCTACAAGCATGGATCACCCGGACAAAAGCAAAGGATATCAAGAAAAATAATCACAAGAGATTAAAAAAAGACAAGTCAATAATGTTTAATAGTGAGAAAGTAAAGTATTTTATAGCTTTATGTAATGATGATGATGCTAAATTGCTAATATTGAGGCGATACCAGCATTCCTACTTGTAATTAGTTCAATAAACTGCATGTACAAACGAAGGAGACTTGTTTGTCTTGTGAGCCTCTTATCCAGATTTGGCTACTTAAAGTCGAAGCACTGACGTCGGACCGGTCCTCCATTGACAGTTGCTCCATGCACATGTCAAGACTAGAACCTTGATCATGCTTAAGGGCATTCACTTCCTTACTTCAAAACTCAACTTCTGTCTCAAAATGAGATATTATGGCACTAGCAGAAATCAGTGCCTTGAGAGACGACCTCCTAGTCCTCTCACAGCCCAAGATGAGCTGCAGTCATTGTTTGAAATACATGATCAGGATCTGACTCTAGAGCTTCAGCGAACGCTGGCCATATCATTGCTGACACAACCCATGAGCCATCACCCTTGGCACTCTCTCGCTGATCCATGTATCCAGCCCCAATCTTTGACATTGGTGGACATAGCGTCCCCAAGACTGGAGATCCGTATCCAAAGTCCAATTCAGCCACTGGAAAGTTCTTACCAGAAGACAGAACCAGACCAGGCCCCTCATGGCCAAGCAAAATTTTGGCTAGCATTAATCCAGGCTTGTGACACTCAACCCAGTCTATCAGATCCTGAAAATGAGCTTCACTCGTGGTCTTCACAATCGCCTCATGAACAACGTCTGCTATGTCCATAAGTGATCCTTGCTTCAACTCCTCCACACTAGCTTCTCCCACAGCCATTGACAGTACATTCCCTATGTAGTTCAACACATCCCCCGCTTTCCGATTGAATCTTCTGCGGCCATCCACCAACCACCCCATCTTGCAATGTGTTTCAGACTCTCCTATAGCTTTCGACAAGATCTTCCAAACATAAGCTGAGAAAGCCTCAATCTTGGTTCTCGTTCCTGATAGTCTTTGCAGCTTGTCGATGTCCATTGCGTCAACATGATAGAGGCGTCTATGATGAATGTTGTTTGTCAGCATTGGGAAGGAATCAACTATTTTGTAGCAGATGAAAGTGTCATCGAGAGAATTGTCATAAGTTGGAGGTGAACTGGCTGGAAGAATCCTATGATGATCAGGGACACATGAAATCGACTTCTCTTGGGCTATTTCACACCATGACTTAAGAAACATGCCAAAGGAACTCCCATCTCCGAGCAAATGATCAAAAGTGAATGCGATTGCAACCCCTCCACATGAGAACTTAGTTATTTGTACTGTAAAAGGGAAGTCATGGTTGACAGTAACTAGTCTTCCTAATGAACAATTCAGGTCATGAAAATCTAGACTCGCTAAAGTGATGTCAATGCTAGCCTCAACAAGCTTTGCACCATGGTTGTTGCATACTATCTCTGGTTCACCTGTCTTACTATTCAGGATAATTTGGCTAGCAAATGGGTAATAGTGATTAAGAGCAGTGGCTAGAGAGCTCTTAAGAGTATGTATAAAGGAGTTGCTGCCATCAATTGTCAGTTTGCAGTAGACATAAAGATATGTCACCGGAGCGCGGCCAGCTAGAAGATCAAGATTGGAAACAGGAAGAACATACGATTGAACAGGAGGTGAAGCAGCTTTGACAATGGTGTCTGTAATGATCATCGGATAAAAATTGAAATCCATAAGTGAGGAAGAACTAACCAGACTTATACACTGTACTAACTTTGAGACATATATGAATGCCTTATAAAGGCAAATATAACCATATTCCAGACTTGAACTTCCTATCTCAAATGTCCAGTCCCAGAACAAGTTGTTATTTGTTAAGTACAAAAGTCGAACTAGTAGTAATTAAAAAAAAAAAAAAATCAAACTAGTTAACATTAATTTAAGATCAGCATCTTCCAGACTTGAACTTCCTATCTCAATGTTCAGATACCCAGCAGAAACTGTTCATTTTCAAGTGCTAAATTCAAACTACTTAACATTATTTTAACAACAGCATCTTCCAGACACGAAACTTCCGTTTCAATATCCAGATTTGCAGAATACAAGTTGATACTTTTTTAAGTAAAGTTTAACTAATCAGCCTTAAATTTTGCAATCTACTGTCAAATGTTATCGCGACGTTTTGTTTCCATTGAATTTATTATTTTTCTTCTTTGATCCTTCAACAGCACCAAAAACAAACCAAATATTATGCTGTTCTATCATCATCATATATAAAATATTTGGTCAAATCCACAGCTTCCAATCCAAATGCTACTCTCTAGAGATCCTCTTGGTCCTTTCACAAGATAGCTACATTACTGCTAATGTGACAACCACTGGCAAGCTATGTTACCTGGACTCGGGTGCGAGTGTCGGGTACGGGTATGAGTCTAAAGGTCGGACCCACCTATTCTCTAATTTAAGGACACGGAGACTTGGCAAAAAGTGTCTAAAACTTGCGTGATATATGCTTATATATATGTAATAACATATATCACATATATGTAATAGCTTATACACCTATATTTTTTCTCATTTTTCATTTTTTACTCTACACTAGAAAGTTCTTGTTAAGTTTTTTTTCTTTATTCTCTTACAGTTTAAATCTTTTTATACAAAGAGCTCTTCAAACGGAGTATCCATGTCTTTTTAAGTGTCAGTTCGACACGGATACTGTGACGGCCCCAATTTCCCCATGCAATTGGGTACGCCCGACCTAGACCCGTTCAGGCCCCGAGTTATCACTCGGCAACCTGGCGAGCCTAGTCAGCCTCATATTTACTCAATTTAGCAGTTTATGAAAGAGTTATTGCAATAATACACAGCGGAAGACTAAACAGTAAATAACAAGGGGAAATAACTCAATCAAAGGGAAATTAGGAATTTTATAATTATGGAAAACCCCGGTATTCATGTACAATTTGGTAACTCAACATACATGATACTAGTCTCAATAATAATACCAAGTTCTATAAACCAAAAGCATACATATATAAAGCGATATACAAATGAGCAAAAACATATAACCTACTCTAGGGTTCCTCAAGTCCAAATAGCTAATCCTCACAAAAAGTCGCCTAAGCAAGGCTCTTTGCCTCTACCGCACTCCGCTATATCCGCACCCACCGTCACAAACTAGACGGTGAGCAACCGAGAGAAATCGAAAGTAATGCCGAGAAGAATATAACAAGAAATTCATGAATTATCAATCAAGGCGATCTAAATATCATGCGAGGATTGAAAGACAGAAGTTAAATAAACAAGGTGCATGATAGGTAGACTGGAAACAATAACAATCGAAACATGCGTGTGTTCTACGAGTCAAGAGAGGCCATAAGTGGTCTAAAATCCACAACAATACCACAACAATATCCACAACAATCCACAACAATCCAGTACATGGTATCACACAATCACTAGGGGTGGTCAAACACTCGTGGCCACGAGTGCCCACGTTTTATCCCTTCTAGTGCAGGCCGCATGTACCTTCGAGACACACACTTATGCCAAGAACACACATACAAGGAATATGGAATGGAATGCCAACAAATAGATAATAGCAAACACAATGGAATGAAGATGAATCACATGATATTTTCTTAACTGGCTTACTAACGTACACAAGTTTTTTTGAGACAAGTGTACTTACCTGAACTAATCGCCACCCGTGTAACAACACTCTCGCGTTCCTAGTAAGTATCCCCGAGTTTCCCGCTACCTGACAAGGTTGGAAACTCTAATTAATGGGTTGAATCATTAACTAAACCCTAGGTTGGTACCCTAGCATTTTCTCAGTGTTTTAATGACTCGAACACTTCGTTAACTCAATCGGTAAATCAAACCAAAAATATAACGAAACACAATGACTCTTTTGGGTATTATAACCACACTTATGTAAGCCTAATTATAGATCTTAGGCTCGGCTCAGTCGTATGTGAAATCACACCATAGTCTCGAGGACCGGCGTGGAATCACTACCGTTCAACCAACTTGAAATACAACTTCGATGTCGTCCAACAATTACGACTCAATATTAAACTTAACCTGACCATACACATCCTGAAATCCCGACCAATAACACACGCACATACCCAAAACCCATATCGTACTCGACACATGAATGTTCTCACGTATGCATGAACTCTAATCACTTAATCATGTATTCATGTCGAGAGTTACTTATTGAAACAACTCAACATACGTATCATCGAACATAATCAACACATTCCCAACATACGTCTACTATTGAGATCACAAAACATGTACCCAAATGTCTCGCATACACAATGTGTTCATCAACACACAAGAGTACCCTTTACAAAGTAAAAACTAAGCCTATCTATCTTATCTAAAACCGAAGTCTACAAGTAGGCTCAAACGACAACTACCATCAAGACCATGAATTATGGTAGTATCATGTTGATGCTATTCGACATCGGGGAGGGGTCACCACGGCATTGAGTTGCCAGAAAACCCCTCAACTAGATCGTATTCCCACAATACTTACGATTAGGGACTTGACGTTGAAATTCACATGAAATGATAACAAAAATAAAGGAAATTGTTTAAACACAACTCTTCACTACCATCACTGTTTTTTTGGGCCACTCCGAGAGTCGTGAGGCACAAGCATGGACTTAGCTTGGTCCCCGACATCTCTAGTCATGGTGGCACCGCGGTGGCGTCGCTCACGGCAACGAATTTCGACGAGGAGGAGCATAACCCCCATGACATGAACATAACATGGAATACCCAAAAGTTTGTGCTCACCTCACTGTTGTTGACCACTCCGGAGGGCTGTGGGACCCAAGCCAAAGCTCAATGGGGTCCTCGACAGCCTCCAGTCCTGGCAGTCCAGCGGTGGCGCCGCCCATAGGGGCAGTTTCCGATGAGGTTTCAAAACAGTCAAACACAACACGACAACAACATTATCTATATTCAAGACACTAAAACCATCCCAATACGACCAAATAGATCACCACAAAAACAGCGAGGCATCATCGAGGTCATGGAGAGGTCCCCGACGACCCCCACGCTTGCCATTCCGACCAGCAGCACCCCCCAATCACGGCAGTTCAGGCGAGGGCAGCATGGGTAGGAAAATAAATGAGAAACAAATCTCAACGACATTACACACTTGTTGCTACTGTTATGGACTCTCTGGAGGTTGGGAGACATCAACTTGATCATGATGAACCCCCCAACGGTACCCCAGACTCCGGCGGTCATCAGCCACGGCGCATCTCGGCCAACAGTTCGGTTAAACATGGACATGTTCAAAACAGGACATATAGGTGATGATGAGGGCAACCGATCACCACATCAGCTAATGCTGTGAACTGGGGTGCTCCGAGTCCGTCGAGGCTCTGGTGAGCCACCAGGCGTGACCTCCGATCAGTCTCCGGTCATCGCCACCCATCACAGCACAGCCAAAGTGGCGGACAGCAGGGAGGAAATGAATAAAATAAAAAAAAACAAACAGATCGGAGAGAGAGAGAGAGAGAGAGAGACCTGAGGTTTCTCCGATGGGAGTCCGACCACCTCTGGGCCGCCGAGGGCCGGTGGTGCTTGCCAAGAGGTCGGCGAGAAAAGGGGAGGGGAGGAGCGAATTCGGTGAGGGAGAGAGTGAACAGTGGTGGGTTTGTTTATATATATAAATATTAAAGGTCAAATGACCAGTTTGCCCCTCCTTTTAATTCATATCCATTTCATCACAATTTGCCCTTTTGGGTCTTTTCATTTATTTATTTATTTCTATTACACCTTAAAGTAGATGTGTGTTGTCACTTGCATGGCCTTTCATCTCAACACACACGCGAATCTCGAGGTCAATCTCATGGCTCCTCACTATTGGGCTGTGTCATTTTAACAATCCTATCATGTAGTCCGTATGCCGCGTAGTTAGCCAACTCCCACATGAATTTTGCATTTCCTCGGTCAGTATTTCTTCGTAAATGGTCTCGCCGTGCCCATTTTCTCACCACATCTCAACACTAATTAATTACATTTATTAGATAATTCATTTGTTTATATGTTTTTACTCCCCCGTTTACATAGGCGTAGCCTCACTCAATTTAAAATCGCCCGAACGGCGCGAGACTCGTAAAATACTAAAATACTAATACATACAATCAAAGAATCATAAAATCACTTCGGTGTCGACTCCCGAAGTTCGAAATACTGCCTAGTATCACGTAGCCGGGTCACAATCCTGATAAGTGTAACGTAAGTCAGTTAAAAATTTGGGGTTGTTACATATACTTTGGATTAGAGTGAAGGGTCCGGATAACATAGCTGGCAAGTGGCAACTCTTTGATCTCACTACTTGACCCACACACTTGGTAAAAAATACAATGAACATTAATATGATTAACTATATTGTTTGCGCGAAATGCAGCAACCTGGGAGCAAGTCCATGATGGATTTCCTCATTCAAAGGTCAGACTCAAATAGTAATCATCTTCACTGCTAAGATCAGGCAATTTTATTTTTCTTTTTCTTTTCTTTCTTTTGGTAGATGAAGGCAGAGAAATTTAACAAGGAATTGGAGATTTCCAAACAAGAACGACAACGACAGAACCTCCATCCCAATGAATTGGTGATCTCAAAAGAAGAAGGATAAAATTGGAACTGAAACCTAAATTATTCAAACTACATAAATGACATCTAATTTTTAACCATTTTTGACATCATGACTAAATCTAATTCCTTGATTATATAAGTCATCAAAATAGCTCATCAGTCATATTTGTATAAACTTTAAACCAATTTTTAAAGCAGTATGCAAGATCCTTCAGCAATTGACTCCATCCCACGCACAAGGGAGAAGGGGGCTCGAAGTTTTCAACTTCACCTAAATAAACTTTCCTAACCTTCATCAATCACTCAAGTGCAAACAGCCGGAAAAAAAGTCTGTTCAGCCACAACGACAGTTATCAGTATTTAAAATACAAAAAAGAAAGATACCTCAAACACCCAATTCGCTCTAGAAAGATTTTTGTTTATTTTCTTAAAAAATGTGTAGCTTTGCAAGTAATGCAACGTCCCATGCATAGCTTGATTGAATCCACATCCATGTCTTGTAAAAAATTAAGATAAAAAACTGAGGCACCACGCTTTTCACTTTTCGGTAATAGACATGTTTCAATAACGTATAAAATGTATGCTTTGATATTAAAATTAAAAAGCTCTAAAGTGCTACAACTTTGGTCATTTATTCCTAACATTTCCACACAAAGCTTATTGGGGAATGCTAGAGGTACATACTTGTGACACCCAGATGGAACACCTGGCTGATCCGCGAGCCCACTATTGAGTTTCTCTCTCTGTCAGTGCAAAATTTGAGTTCAAAATAAAAGAAAATGAAAAGCAAGAAAAAACGTCTAGACGCTGTATTGTCAATCGATCAGAATGATTGGACGTGCTATTGTAGCGAAAATTTCAAAAATTCCCACCAAATATCTCGCTTTACCTTCTCCAAGCCCTCATTTGCGCTCAAAACACCTCACCAGACCGAGAACCCCTGCTCTAGCTCCCCTGTTCCGAGAAGCCCATTGACTGCAATTTCGTCGCTTTTCCCTCTCTTTCGACCTTCACAACACCAAATATCTCGCTTTCCCTTCTTCAAGCCCTCATTTGTGCCCAAAACACCACACTAAACTAAGAAACCCCTGCTCTCGCCCCCCTGTTTCGAGAAGTCCATCGATTGCGACTCCATTGCTCTTCCCCCTTCTTTTGACCTTCACAATTAACATAACCGACTGTGTTTTTTTTTTTTTCGTTTGCTTTTGTACTAATTTTTGGCAAGGGAAAATTCTTGGTGTTTTTGAGGTGTGGAGTCTTATCAACTATGATTCCATTTTCCATTTTCAACACTATAGGTAAGAATATTTTCGCTCTCCTTTGGCTGAGTAGCATTTGTGTTGATTTCGTTTTGATTTAAGCCTTTATTTTGATTCTAGGGTTTCATAAAAGCAAAAAAATCACCCCAGATTACAATATCATATTCATCTTGGACGCAAGGGTACGACCTCTATCCATCTGTTTTTGTGATTCGACCATATTAACTTGATGATTGTTGCTTTAGTTTTTTGTTGGATCGTATGAGTGTTTTTATTTGTGTTATGTTGGATTAGTTTAGGGTTTGGTGTTATGTTTGATTAGATTAGGGTTTTTATATGTGTTTGACTGAAAGTGTTGGCATTTGGTTTTGTGAGTCTGTTCCTCTCTTGTTACATGTTCTTATAATGTTTTTTTTCATGAATTGGTAGATTTATGAGCTAGTCTACTGGGTTTCATATTAGGTTGGATTGGTTGTTTAGGAATTGGATTTGCTACATTCCATCTGAATTTGATTTGGTTGACTGTCCAACATTATGTAAGTTTTCCTTTCCTGAAATGAACACAATGTCTAATGGAATTGGTGGTTGTCCTTTGTTGTCGGTTACAAATATTGGTTGTATGAAAGTTGATAGGCATAATATCATTCATGCTAAATTGCAGATTCACGTTGACAACATTCATGCTAAATTTATAGTTTAATTTAATGATACATTCACGCTGACGCTGCCCCTTTCCTCCCATATTCTACCTCCCTCTCCCTATTTATCCCTTAGCTCCGGTTGTAACTAGTATTACCTATTCCCCTCTTCTACTCCCCTTCTCCCTCCACTTCCTCATCTTTATAATTCTATATAATGATGATGATGCTAGTAACAAGGTGATATCTACATTACTACATCTCAAAAAAAAAAAAGAACAGAGGAGACTTTTCTTTTTTCTTTTTTTTTTTTGCATTTTGTGACCTTCAATATCCGAATTACTCCAACAACTTTAAGTCCAGGTGCTGTCAGACTAGTCCTCCCATCAACAGTTGCTCCATGCACATGCCAATATTAGAACTCTCATCATGCTTAACAAGCATCTAGTTGACCAGTTCCTTACTACTAAAGTCCAACTTTTGTTCATAGATGAGACATTACATTTACATATGCAACTAGCTGAATACTTTATACCAGCCTACACATGAAAAGTTCTAGTTTCAGCTGGTGGAAATTGTAACGGCCCAATTTGTAATTGCCGTTAATTATGACGTCATTGCAGACGTGGACGCCAGCGAGGACATACGTGGGTTCCACAAATGAGGCCGGAATGCGTCCGATTAGGTAAATAGTATTTTGTGTGTTGTTTTGTTTGATATTGCGATGTTTATGTTAAAATAGGTTAACGGCATCGCGATGTGTGTAATTGTATTTTAAATTGACGTGGGAGATTGTGTGATGAGTATTCGCATCGATATGCGTGTCGACGCGGTGCGTGCACGGTAGATTAAAGACGAAATTTTAAGTTGAGAAAAATGTTACACATAAAATGAATTAAATGTGATAAAATACGTAAATTGTTGGGCGCTTAGTGGGACACGCGGGGTCGTGGTCGACACGCGTGGGTGGTACGATAGTGTGCACGCCCGAGTATGCTCGTTGGCGCGCACGACGAAATTTTAGGCGCGAAAGTATAGGCGAATATATATATTTATATATATATATGTGTATAAGGAATTTAATATATATATATAAATATATATATATATATATATATCAAAAATCAGAAAAATAAATAAATAATAGTGAAATTACCAATAAGGGTATTGGGGTTGTAAAGGAAAGGATAAAATGAGAGGGGTATTATGGTCATTTTACCCAAAAATTGGGGATACACACCACACTGTCACCACAGTTCCTCATTTTCTCACATTTTGATCGAAATTGAAGAGGAAGAGGAGGAATCGGGAGAAAGGAGGGAAGAGAGAACAAGAGGAGGAGACTAAAGAGGTGAGTTGTTGAGTTGTTGTTGTTGTTGTTGTTGTATGTGTTGGTGATAATGGTGGTTTGGTGGTTCGGTGGTTGTGGCGGGGGGAGCTCGAGAGCTCGAGAGCTCGGACGAATTGCGAGAGCAATTCGTCCGAGGGGGGGAGACGACAGTCCTCTCCCCTCTCCTCTCTCCCTCTCCCTCTCCTTATCTTCCATGGAAAAAAAAAAAAAAAAAAAAAAAAAAAAAAAACAGAGGCGCTGTTGCGCCTCTGTTAAAACGAAGAAGATGACCAACCGGGTCGGGTCGACCCGGCCCGGTCCTGGGCGGGTCAGACCGACCCGGTTGGCCAGTCCGGTTCGGTTGGGCGAACCGGACCCGGGTGAACCGGGTCCGGTTCAGCCCAACTTAAAAAAAAAAAAAAAAAAAAAAAAAAAAAAAAAAAAAAAAAAAAGAAAACAGTTTTAGAAAAAAAAAAAAAAAAAAAAAAAATCTGGAAAATTCATATAAAATAGGGAAAAATTAGAAAAAATATATTTTGATCAAATAAAGGAATTTTGGGATTTTCTCGGAATGTTGGCGAGATAAAGTCGAGGTTTTTACCTCGAAAAACGTAAATTTGACATAATATGTCAAATTAAAGCTAATTCAATGATAAATAATCTTAGGTACATTTGGGGAGATAATTTGGATTATCGGGTGATTATTGGCGCTAGACGGGGTTTGATTTTCGAGACGAGGAGTGCGATTTGAGGTGTGTAGTATCCCAATTGAACTTCACTTTAAGTATTTACAATTTGATTTATTTGATTTCAGCCCGATTATTCGTTATCTCATTCCATTACGCTTTACGGTGGTTGAGTTCTCGTAATTGGTGTTTTTACGGTAGTGGAGTCTACTCCTACTTGGAGCCTTTACGAGATCACTCCCCACTGGTATTTATTCGTTACGGCCATAGAGTCCACTAAGTCATAGCACTTGTCTATGCATATACGGTGAATAGGCTACCCTGTTATGGTAGGCTCGTGTGGGTGCGTCGTGGGTCTACGCCGGCCACCTAGAGGGTCCAGGGACAACTTTGTTGGTGTGTTTGAGGGTTGTGCCCAAGAGAGGCTCGAAGTATGACTTAGTTTGATTTTTATGTGCACGTACTTTGTTTCGTCACTATATTTATGCATGCGATGATCTTTCTTTTACGGTTGTCTCGTATTTCTTTATTCCGCATGTTTAAATTATAGTATTTTCAATTCCAAGACTTTTTATTTCGTAATTACTTGGTGAATTTCCTTGGGATTACTCACTCTGGACTCGTCATCTGTCTTTTTGTGATGGTGAGTGCGGACCTAAGTCGAGCCGGGGGAAGGGCAAGCTTGAAGAGTACATCGATTGACGCTTTTAGCCCCACTCGTACGTATGTTTATATTTATTCGTTTTATATTGGGTTTTGGGCTTGAGAGATAGGTTGTATATTTTGATATTTTGAGGATTCATAGATGATATGTATATGATGTACGAGCTTAATATGGTTTCCACTTAGGCATTTTGCTCATAATGCTCAGGAATTCAGGTTAAATCTTTATATTGATAGTAAATCTTCCGCTGCGTAATTTAAGGATAAATGATATTGAGGAAATAAAAGTCAACTCATAACATCAAGGTTAACTGATAATTAATTGATAATGGATAATTGGGCGTGGAACACAAATTTGCGGTGACGTGGTCAGTTGTGGGTCCGCGTGGCCTCCGTGGCGGACCAATGTGGAAATTGGGGCCGCCACATTTTGGTATCAGAGCTTAGGCTCGGTTTGGAGAGTTAATAAGAGTATAAACTTGATGAATAAATCTTAGATGTGGAAACCACAAGTGAATGATTAAAGGTTTAGTTGGGAAGTGATGTGAGGCGGGTAGAGTCAGGGAATTATACATATACGTACGTTTTGATTGTGTATTACATAGTATACGCGTATATGTACGAGTCGATCCATTGCACGATGGTTGTGCGGTTTAGGATGGACGGACGACTCTACTACTCCGCCCACTACTCGACCAGAGGTTGGAGATACTAGTGATCGCACCACTAGTGACATGGCCGATATGCGAGCTATGATACTGGGCGACGAAGCGAGCGATTGATTCAACGAGAGCGATTATTACGACGAGCTCGGATGGTTTGAGCGATGGAGTACATTCGTAGCTCGAGGACGCCAAAGAAGCACCGCTCGCGAGCGCGTTGCACCTGCTACCACTCAGACCGCATTAGCACCGGCTATTGCTACACAAAGCGGCTGGATCAGAGACAATGATAGAGAGAGTTGAGCCTGTTGTTGTGCCGCCACGAGACTACGGTGGTGACACCCACCACTACGGAGCGACAGTAGGGACTTCGATCGCCGGGAGTAGGATGTCGAGGCGGCGAAGATGGTGAAGGATTTTATGAGATTTAATCCTACGTACTTCACTGGAGTCGGTGATCCCGAGGTTGCGGCGGTGGTTAATGACACATCGACGACTACTACACCAAATGCTATTAGAGGTACCCGAGGCGGACCGAGCGCGTATCTCGGGGTATTGTTTGAGAGGTCGAGCGGCGGTATGGTGGACTACTTACACCGACATACATTCTACACCATCGACGTGGGCGAGTTTCGGCGATTATTTCTCGATGAGTACATTCCTACGAGGTGCGATTGAGGTCGAGAGAGCGCTTCTTGGGACTCGACAGTGGTAGTAGCATGTCCGTGTCACAAGACATGGATCGATTCGATATCTCATGATGTATGCCATGGATGTGGCTAACACGGAGAGATTACAGATTTACTACTTCATCAGAGGCCTAGATGAGAGGATTGGTGGGGTGATAGTTGCGACCGGTGCGGAGACGCTACAGAGTGTTTTTGACAGAGCATTGGCTCGCGAGACGTATTTACGACACGGGGTGAGCTTGGAGACGGGTGCAGACGAGTTCTCTCGGTCGATCAAAGACCGAAGAGACAGAGAGATCAGCTGATCGACAGAGACATGATTATCAGGGTCGACGAGATAGACGTTTTGAGCAGCAGAGAGGAGATGAGAGGCAGGTAGTGTACGTTGCTGCACCTGCACCTGCACCATTTGAGCAGCCACGACAGCGTGTGCGAGATGGAGGGGGTCGTGGTAGAGGACAGAGAGTCGAGGTCGTGACGGGGCTCGGTACATATAGTATCACGATCGGATTGGCGGGATACACGACGATGTTATAGATGTCATCGGGTCGGACATATACGAGTAATTGTCCGATGTCGCTTCATCACGACCGCAGATTGAGGCAGCTAGGGAGAGAGTTCATGTTGCTGCTACCGCACCTACTGTCGTACAGCCAGATCGTGATGCGACTCGTCAGCTCGTCGAGGGTATGTTATCTATATGCGATGTTTCCATGCATGTATTATTTGATTCCGGTAGTACTTTGTTGTTTATATCGGGACGTAGAGTTGGACAGTTAGGATTATCTGTTGAGACTTTAGATCCACATCTTGTCCTCGATGACGGCCGCTTGGGGATAAGATTTACCCTAACCGGATATGCTTGGAATTGTGTAGTAGAGATTGAGGGACACCGCTACTGTCGACTTTCGTGTCCTAGAGTATTTAGAGTTTGATGCTTTATTGGGTATGGATCGGTTATCGGCGTATCGCGCACACATTTATTGTTTCGGTAAGACGGTAGTATTTGATATTGAGGGCATTCCGGTATTTACTTTTGTTGGTACGGCGTCGACTTACCGATTACCGAGGTCGATTAGCTACGACACAGGGAGATGGAGGCGTTTAGGACGGTGGTCGAGACCGACCCGAGACCGAGGTTAGATTAGAGGATGTCCCAAGTAGTGTGTGAGTTTCCCGAGGTATTCCCGACGATTTGCCAGGTTTACCACCTCCTAGGTCGATTGAGTTTATGATTGAGTTGATTCCGGGGACGCATATATGATATCTGACGTGACCGTCTGGGATGTCGGCATCGAGCGAGGAGAGTTGAGATCCCAATTAGAGGAGTTATTGCGAAGGGTTTTATTCATCCCAAGATGTCTCCTCAAGCGCACAGTGCTATTTGTTAAGAAGAAGGATGGTTCTTTGAGGTTGTGCATAGATTACAGAAGTTGAATCAAGTGACGATTCGAAATCGTTATCCACTTCCTAGGATTGATGATCTATTTGATCGGTTGGTGTGCTAAGTTTTTCTCGAAGATTGATTTACGATCTGGTTATCATCGATTGAGGATTCGGGAGAGTGATATAGAGAAGACGGCGTTTAGCACGCGTTATGGATTGTTTGAGTTCACAGTCATGCTATTTGGGGTGACTAATGCGCCGGCTATCTTTATGGATTTGATGCACCGAGTATTACGACCATTTTTGGATCGTTATGTGATTGTGTTCATCGATGATATCTTAATATACAGTAAGACTCGTGAGGAGCACGAGAGACACCTCAGAGATGTTTTGATGACGTTGAGGGAGCATAGATTGTACGCTAAGTTTAGCAAGTGTGCTTTTTGGCTGAGAGAGGTGAAATTTCTCGGACATGTCATTGGTAGTCGAGGAATATCTGTTGATGGAGACAAGATTCGAGCGATAATTGATTGGAGGACACCTGAGACAGTTGCAGACATTCGTAGTTTCTTGGGGCTTGCGGGCTATTACCGGCGATTTGTGCAGGATTTTTCGTTGATTGCGACCGATGACGAGGTTGACCAAGAAGAATGTTAAGTTTGAATGGGTCAAGATTGTGAGGCAGCATTTTTAGAGTTGAAGAGGAAGTTGACTTCGGCGCCAGTGTTGGCTCTACCTGAGACAGGGAAAGGCTTCTCGGTCTATACGATGATGCTTCCGGAGCTCGGTTGGGATGCGTGTTGATGCGGGAAGGACACCCGGTTGCATACTTATCGAGGCGATTGAGACCCCACGAGGAGAATTATCCGGTGCATGATTTAGAGCTAGGCTGCGATTGTGTTTGCACTCGGCGTGGCGACATTACCTTTATGGGGAACGATTTATGTTATTTACAGATCATCGAGTTTGAAGTATCTCGTTCACTCGGAAGGATCTAAATATGCGGCAAAGACGGTGGCTTGAGTTATTGAAAGACTACGATTTCGCGATTGAGTACCATCCCGGGAAGGCGAATGTAGTTCTTGATGCATTGAGCGGAGTGGTGTAGAGAGTCGATCGTGTCTTTGCGGCGAGATGACACATGAGTATGGATTCTTTGGAGGCCGCGACGGTGATGTGTTTATCGATGCTTTTGTCGATGTTCATATCTGCGTTGCCGGATGCGTGTTCTGTGGTGTCGTTAGAGAGGGTCGCCGAGTGGCAAAGGGTCGACGGACATTTTGCTCGCTTTACTGTCTGCTCGGGATCCGGGTTGCACGATTGGTCTAGTGGTTCGGACCGGTGCTTGAGACACGAGAGGTAGGTTGTGGATACCGAGGTGCGGGAACTACGCGATAGCATTCTTGAGGATGCACACCGTTCGCGGTATACGATTCATCTGGCGGGACTAAGATGTATCATGACTTGCGACGTTTGTTTTGGTGGCCTGGGATGAAGGCGATGTGGATGCATATGTGAGAGCTTGTCATATTTGTCGGCGAGTTAAGGCGAGCACGGGAGACCAGACCGGATTGTTACGACCACTACCGATTCCACGGTGGAAATGGGAGCATGTTACGATGGATTTTGTGAGCGGGTTGCCACAGATCGCGAGACGCCATGATGATCTTTGTGTGGGTTGTGATTGATAGATTGACAAAGTCTCGCACACTTCATTCCTATATCGATGAAATATTCATTTTCTCGGTTGAGCATCATTTTTGAGCGAGAGGTTGTTAGGCTACATGGGGTGCCGCTATCTATTGTGTCGACGAGAGATCCCAGTTGACTTCGAAGTTGTGGGAGAGCATGCGGAGAGCGATTTGGGACGAGGCTGCTTCAAGACGGCTTATCATCCTCGACGATGGTCGATCGGAGAGATTGATACGGATATTAGAGGATATGCTTAGAGCATCCATTTTGCGCTTTGGAGGTGCTTGGGAAGAGTATTTGCCGTTGTGCGAGTTCGCGTACAACAACAACTATCAGCGAGCATTGGTATGCCACCATTTGAGGCTTTGTATGGTAGACCTTGCAGATCACCAAATTGCTGTTGGCAAAGACCGAGGATGTGGCGGTGATTGGACCCGAAGTTGTTGTTGATCATACCGAGAAGATTCGGCAAGTTAGGTTGAGATTGCAAGCGGCTCAAGATAGACAAAAGAAGTATGCTTGATAGGTATCTTGAGGGTTTGAGTTATGATGTGGATGACTTGGTATATCTCGAAAGTTTCGCCCTGGAAAGGACATCGAGGTTTGGAATCAAGGGAAACTAGCACCGAGATATATTGGACCGTTTAGAGTTATAGCACGTGTTGGGACAAGAGCATATAGATTGGAGTTGCCAGCAGAGTTAGCGAGGCGTTCATCCAAGTGTTTCACGTGTCTATGTTGAGATTAGCTAAGTCGGGGCCGAGGCCGATGGTGGATATTAGGCAGATTGATTGAGGTTCGTCCTGACGTTTCATATGAAGAACAACCCGTTGAGATCATGGATCGTAGAGTTCAGACTTTGAGGAACAGGGAGATTCCGAAGGTGTTGGTACGATGGCAGCATCACGGGACTGAGGGACTTACCTGGGAGCTCGAGTCGACTATGAAACAGAGATATCCTCAGTTATTTACTGGTGAGTGTTGATTATAACTTAAATTTCGGGACGAAATTTCAAATTTAGTTGGGAAGAATTGTAACGGCCCAATTTGTAATTGCCGTTAATTATGACGTCATTGCGAGACGTGGACGCCAAATGAGGACATACGTGGGTTCCACAAATGAGGTGGAATGCGTCCGATTAGGTAAATAGTATTTTGTGTGTTGTTTTGTTTGATATTGCGATGTTTATGTTAAAATAGGTTAACGGCATCGCGATGTGTGTAATTGTATTTTAAATTGACGTGGGAGATTGTGTGATGAGTATTCGCATCGATATGCGTGTCGACGCGGTGCACGGTAGATTAAAGACGAAATTTTAAGTTGAGAAAAATGTTACACATAAAATGAATTAAATGTGATAAAATACGTAAATTGTTGGGCGCTAGGGACACGCGGGGTCGTGGTCGACACGCGTGGGTGGTACGATAGTGTGCACGCCCGAGTATGCTCGTTGGCGCGCACGACGAAATTTTAGGCGCGAAAGTATAGCGAATATATATATTTATATATATATATGTGTATAAGGAATTTAATATATATATATAAATATATATATATATATATCAAAAATCGAAAAATAAATAAATAATAGTGAAATTACCAATAAGGGTATTGGGGTTGTAAAGGAAAGGATAAAATGAGAGGGGTATTATGGTCATTTTACCCAAAAATTGGGGATACACACCACACTCGTCACCACAGTTCCTCATTTTCTCACATTTTGATCGAAATTGAAGAGGAAGAGGAGGAATCGGGAGAAAGGAGGGAAGAGAGAACAAGAGGAGGAGACTAAAGAGGTGAGTTGTTGAGTTGTTGTTGTTGTTGTTGTTGTTGTATGTGTTGGTGATAATGGTGGTTTGGTGGTTCGGTGGTTGTGGCGGGGGGAGCTCGAGAGCTCGAGAGCTCGGACGAATTGCGAGAGCAATTCGTCCGAGGGGGAGACGACAGTCCTCTCCCTCTCCTCTCTCCCTCTCCCTCTCCTTATCTTCCATGGAAAAAAAAAAAAAAAAAAAAAAAAAAAAAAAAAGGCGCGCCGTTGCGCCTCGTTAAAACGAAGAAGATGACCAACCGGGTCGGGTCGACCCGCCCGGTCTGGGCGGGTCGACCGACCCGGTTGGCCCGTCCGGTTCGGTTGGGCGACCGGACCGGGTGAACCGGTCCGGTTCACCCAACTTAAAAAAAAAAAAAAAAAAAAAAAAAAAAAAAAAAAAAAAAAAAAAAGAAAACAGCTTTTAGAAAAAAAAAAAAAAAAATCTGGAAAATTCATATAAAATAGGGAAAAATTAGAAAAAATATATTTTGATCAAATAAAGGAATTTTGGGATTTTCTCGGAATGTTGGCGAGATAAAGTCGAGGTTTTTACCTCGAAAAACGTAAATTTGACATAATATGTCAAATTAAAGCTAATTCAATGATAAATAATCTTAGGTACATTTGGGGAGATAATTTGGATTATCGGGTGATTATTGGCGCTAGACGGGGTTTGATTTTCGAGACGAGGAGTGCGATTTGAGGTGTGTAGTATCCCAATTGAACTTCACTTTAAGTATTTACAATTTGATTTATTTGATTTCGCTTCCGATTATTCGTTATCTCATTCCATTACTGCTTTACGGTGGTTGAGTTCTCGTAATTGGTGTTTTTACGGTAGTGGAGTCTACTCCTACTTGGAGCCTTTACGAGATCACTCCCCACCTGGTATTTATTCGTTACGGCCATAGAGTCCACTAAGTCATAGCAGCATGTCTATGCATATACGGTGAATAGGCTACCCTAAGTTATGGTAGGCTCGTGTGGGTGCGTCGTGGGTCTACGCCGCCACCTAGAGGGTCCAGGGACAACCTGTTGGTGTGTTTGAGGGTTGTGCCCAAGGAGAGGCTCGAAGTATGACTTAGTTTGATTTTTATGTGCACGTACTTTGTTTCGTCACTATATTTATGCATGCGATGATCTTTCTTTTACGGTTGTCTCGTATTTCTTTATTCCGCATGTTTAAATTATAGTATTTTCAATTCCAAGTATTTTTATTTCGTAATTACTTGGTGAATTTCCTTGGGATTACTCACTCGGACTCGTCATCTGTCTTTTTGTGATGGTGAGTGCGGACCCTAAGATTGGCCGGGGGAAGGGCAAGCTTGAAGAGTACATCGATTGACAGTTTTAGCCCCACTCGTACGTATGTTTATATTTATTCGTTTTATATTGGGTTTTGGGCTTGAGAGATAGGTTGTATATTTTGATATTTTGAGGATTCATAGATGATATGTATATGATGTACAGTTAATATGGTTTCCACTTAGGCATTTTGCTCATAATGCTCAGGAATTCAGGTTAAATCTTTATATTGATAGTAAATCTTCCGCTGCGTAATTTAAGGATAAATGATATTGAGGAAATAAAAGTCAACTCATAACATCAAGGTTAACTGATAATTAATTGATAATGGATAATTGGGCGTGGAACACAGCTGGCGGTGACGTGGTCAGTTGTGGGTCCGCGTGGCCTCCCGTGGCGGACCAATGTGGAAATTGGGGCCGCCACAGAAATTAAGTCATAGCATTAGTTGGCCTGGTGTTTATCAACTTAATTATGACAATCACACTGTGCAAGGTAAGAAGACAACAAACTTTCCTATTAGACTTTTCATTATTGTGTGGCACAATAAAAAGCATTTTTCAGCACAATTGTTGACAGTGTCTTGAGATTCCTAGTTCTCTGACAACCAAGATGAAGCTGCAGTCATTGGCTGAAATACATGATCAGGATCTGACTCTAGAGCTACAGCAAATGCCTGCCGTAGTATGGTAGACACAACCCATGAGCTGTACGTCGCTCTTGGCGATCTCTCATTGATTCATGTATCCGGCGCTAATCACCAACGCCGGTGTCATAGAGTCCCCAAAACTGGACATCCATATCCAAAGTCCAATTCAGCTACTGGAAACTGCCTACCAGATGACAGAACAAGACCTGGCCTTTCATGGCCAAGCAAAATTTTGGTTAGCATTATACCAGGCTTATGACACTCACCCCAGCCTATTACATCCAGAAAATGAGCTTCATTCGTGGTTTTTGCGATTGCCTCACGAACAACGCCTGCAACATCCATAACCGAACCTCGCTTCAACTCCTCCACATTAGCTTCTCCCTCAGCCATCGACAATACGTTCCCTATGTAGTTCAACATGTCCCCTTCTTTCTGATTGAATCTTCCACGGCCGTTCACCAACCATCCCATCTTGCAATGTGTTGCAGACTCTCTTACGACTTTTGCCATGATCTTCCAAATATAAGCAGAAAAGGCCTCAATATTGGTTCTCTTTCCTGACAGTCGTTGTAGCTTGTCGATGTTCATTGCATCGACATGATATAGTCGTCTAAGATGAATGTAGGTTGTCAGCATTGTGAAGGAATCAACCATTTTGTAGCAGATGAAAGTGTCGTCGAGGGAGCTTTCATAAGTAGTCGATGAATGGGCTGGAAGAAACCTGTTATGATTAGGGACACATGAAATCAGCTTCTTTTGAGCTATTTTGCACCATGACTTAAGAAACATGCCGAAGGAACTCCCATCTCCGAGCATATGATCAAAAGTAAATGTGATCGCAACCCCTCCACATGAGAACTTAGTTATTTGCACTGTAAAAGGAAAGTCATGGTTTGCAGAAACTAGTGTTCCTAATGAGTGATTCTAGTCATGAAAATCTAGACTTGCTAAAGTGATGTGGCTTCAAGCCTTCAACAACCTTTGCACCATGGTTATTGCATACAATCTCTGGCTCACCTGTCTAATGCCTTACTATTAGGATAATTTGGCCTGCAAATGGGTAATAGTGATTAAGGGCAGTGGCTAGAGAGCAAAGGAGATACTACAATCAAATGACAGTTTGCAGTAGACATAAAGATAGGTAACTGGAGCGTGGCCAGCAAGGAGATCAAGATTGGAAACAGGAAGAAGAAGAACATAAGACTGAACAGAAGGCGAAGCAGCTTTAACAATGGTTTCATTAATGATTGTAAGATCAAAGTTTAAACCCATATGGAAGTAAGGAAGAACTAACTAGACTTTACCAAGTTCCCGCAATGAGACAATTGCATTGTATTTGTGAGACACAAATGCATGCCTTTTAAAGGTAAGGATCAACATATTCAGACCTGAACTTCATTCCTTCTAAATGTGCAGATTCCCAGAACAAGTTGTCAGTTTTTAAGTACACAAGTCAAATCAATGAATGTTAATTTAATAATATCAGCATATCCCAGACTTGGACTTTCTGTTTCAATATCCATACACGTTGATAGTTTTTTAAGTCAAGTCAAACCAATCAAACTTAATTTTTGCAGTCTAACATCAAATGTTTCCCCCACGTTGTTCGTCCAAGAAATAGCAAATCTAACACTTATGCATTATGATTCTATTAAGAATTATTACACTGCTCTATCGTCAATTCATCATATGTAACAAACTTGGTCAATCTCTAACTTCCAATCCAAATATTAGTCTGTAGAGATCCTTCTATTCCTTTCACAAAATAGCAACTTCAATTACATCAATGCTAATGAGACAACGGAACCACCAGCATCTCTATGATCTTGCATTACCAAGATTCTACCCTTCGACAAACAAAACTTAACTCCCAAGGCAGAGGCACCCAGTTCTCATTACTCAATGCACACGCTTATAACAAGTAGTGTGTACAATAAATCAATAATATGATTAACTACATCATTCAAGCAAAATGGACCAACCGGGGAGCAAGGCAGGATGGATTTCCTCATTCAAAGATCACAAATACTACTCATCCCTAATTTTAAAGTCAAGCAAAGATTATATTTTTCCTTTTGATAGAGGCAAAGAAATTCATACAACGACAGCAAACAGCCAAGCCTCCTATAGAGGCAAAAATGGGAAGAAACTATCAACTAGGAGGGAAAAGCTCATATACAGTGGAAATTTTTCTAGTCTTTCAAGTCCTCCCTTCAAATGCCTCCATGTGTCTAGGTTTTTGGAACAAAAAAGGCAATGCTTTTTATTTTTTGTTTTTTGGAACAAAAACTACACGTGGAGGCATTTGACGGGAGGACTTAGAAAGACAGGAACAATTTGTACTGTATATAAGCCTCTTCGGAATGGACTTTTATCGCCAAGATATGAGTTTGCCCCTAGACAAAGATGCAGCATAAAGCAACGCAAATAGGGAAATGTGAACCCCCCCATGAGTCGCCTAGATACTTGAATAAATGGCAGTTTGTACTCCATGATGAGATAAACGTGTGATGAGAGTAATGGAGTCCATACTAAGAATTTAAAGTTTACCATGAATGAAATGAGTCCACTAAAACGGTTGGTCTTTTGGGAATCTCCGCATTCACTTCTTATGGAGTTCGAATTATCACGACATGTACTTCTCTTGCTCAACATCAAGAAACCGAAAAAAAAAAAAAAAGTCATTAGGGAGGAGAACCATTTGATTCCTCCATACTAGTTTCTCGCTTTCCAAGGCTGGTTATAAAGGATGATATTATTCATAGAGCCCAAAAAGATTAATAAGAGCAAGGGGCTTAAAGAGTTCTTTGCAATTTGAGTTCGAATGTTTTGTTTTAAAAAAAATGAGGAGAAACCAATAGATGTCTGAACGCAATAACATAATAAAATAATAAAATAATACAACTGATAAATTCAATATTACTTCTGGTATCGCCAAATGAAATGCTTTTAGATCAACTCATAACCTAAGCACAAGCTGCACAAATTGATCATCAACTATTGAAACAAAATTACACATAAGTAATATGAAACATAGATGGGATAATGGAAGCTAGAACCATAGTGCAATATGAATACTTACCGGAATAAGCTTATCCAGATGCACAAAGAAACATAGAAAGGGATAATGTAAGCTAGAAACAAGAATATGCAAACATTTTGGTCCGTGATTAACATTTCTCAAGAATAATACAATTCACGTTCAATATATAATATTGCATATAAAGATCTTGAAACATCTCTAGTGGCTCCAGATGTTGTGATGTCAAGCCTTCTTATCCTACCCGTCAGATTGCATTCCCCTTAACACTCGCAAGATGGAGAGGAACAAGTTAAGAATGTCCAGATAAAGAACAACAGATGCCCATATGTACTCATCATAAGAGAAACGCTTTATCAGGTTATCGGTGTCATAAATGAGGTATGCAGAGAAAATCAAGGCACCAAGACCCCCATAGATGGCGATGGAAGTGGGCCCGAGTGGAAAGAACATCTGTTTTCATAAAAAGAAGTTAGTGCAAGGACTTGTTTTAATATGCATCCAACTTGGAACTCAAAATCTCTCCACAGCAAAAAGATTAAACCATGCAAATGACATGCACAAGATCTTAAGAAAGAGAAAAAGAATACCTGGATAAAGCCCGTCAAGATGAGAATAACGAGGCTTGTGAACAAGATTGGTCCAAGGTAACTAAAGTCCTTGCCCTTCTTTGCAGCCCAGAATGTGTAACCAGTCAGAGAGAAAACTACAGCAGATGTTAAGATCAAAGCTTCAAGTACAATTTTTCCTAGACAAAAACAATTCAATCAGAGAGATTCAGAAATGAATTAATAATCAACTTATCAAAATTAGGAAAGACAGAAATATTCCCAAAAGCATCAACAATCAAAGGAAAGAATGAACCAACCTTCTGTGTTAGCACACGCTACACCAACTGTAACACTGAGACTGGCAGTAAAAAGCCCAAGGAAAACAAAGTTATGAGGATGCTTCTGATGATAAATATATAATGGCCACATTACTGCAAAAAAATAAGAAGGATGTCATTGACATGAAATGCCGAATTATAAGTGCAAATACCACATACCAAAAATATATGATCACATATTCGCAATCACCACTTTAACGGCATTGCCAACATCAAAGATCAAGAAAATGAATAAAAAAAGTCATGCATGTATACCATTTACTCACAATCACAACAATACCAAATTGTACAAATTTACACACAAACACAATTTAACATTAAACAAACCAAGACTACCACCAAGTCACATTGCCTGTCTCATCTTGTATAATGTCAAGGGTCATCAACAAAACAAAGGTAGACGCCACGCAGGAAATCTCAATCTCTCACACGATGATAAAATCAGTCTGCTTTTCTTACTCTCGACCAACGTAGGGTAGTGTATTAGTGTGTTAAAAAATTTAAATTTTTTCCATGTATAGGATCATAGGAGCAAGGAGCCCTATCAAAGCATTGAAAAGTGCTTTCTTATTTTTTTGAGGACAAAGTACTCTAACATTTCGAGTGCTCAACAAAATTAAAAGACTGTTCTGGAACGAAAGATAACGCAAACATGTTTTTGGCTAGTGGAAAAAGTTGAAACACAAACCTTGGCAAATCCTAATTATGCATATACAACAAGAAGTCAACAACAACAAAGCCTCAATTCCAAATTCGTTGGTGTCGGCTACATGGATCAAACTCTTCCACTGCACTCAATTTAATGCCCTGGTTCCATGATTTCGAAATCCTTTCGAATCAATGCATCCCAATCCCAAGTTATCTTATGTCTACCCTTAAAATTTTCATCAAATTCTACGCTATCATGTTATCTTAGATCTACCCCAATAAATCTACACATACAAAAGCATAAAAATTGAACATCAAATTAGGAAGCCAACTTCAGCACAACCTATATGTGGGTATTTAACTAAAAATCGAATGAAACTGCCTCCAAATTCTCCAGTATTTCTCCTCAATAAGCCACCAAAGACACCCAGCATTTCTACAACGAATACAAACCCCAAAAAGAAAACCCTAAGTTTTGTCCCAATTGATCAATATCCTCTTCAATTTCAAACCTAACCAAACCCCAGATCAAATCAAAAACCCTAACTTCCACACAGAATCAAAAAGTAAAAATAATCACAAAAAAAACCCTAAATTTCTCCCCAATTGATCAATAATCCCTTCAAATTCAATACTAACCAAACCCCAGATCAAATCAAAACCATAACTTTGACACAGAATCAAAAACCCTAAATTTCGCCCCAAACGATCAACTACCCCCTTCAATTCGAAACCTCACCAAACCCCAGATCAAATCAAAACCCTAAATTGGACACAGAACCGAAGAAACCAAACCAGAACACTTACGAATGAGGGGTAAGACGGCGAAGAAGAGCAGAATGCCGGAGCTGCCGCGGAGAAGGTCGTTGAGGGGCGCGTAGAGCACGGTGAAGGCCGAGACGAGCGTGGTGAGGAGGATCTGGGCGGAGAGGATTCCGTACACTTTGCGGATGAAGCCCCATCGGAGCTCGCTCTCGCCGTGCCCTAGACCTGGGTAAAGCGTCCCTCCCGACTCTAGGTCTAGGTCGTCGGCTTTGCTGCTCACGCTCGTGAAACCGTACATCGCGATCGATCGGTCGGTCGGTCGCTCGATTGATCGAAATTCGGTCGCAGTGAGCGAATGAATCGATCGATCGATCGATCGAGTTGTGTGAGCGAATGAGATTCGGAGATGACGACGAATCCGATTGACGAGGAAGTTTTATCTGTTTGTGCGTAGGGGTGGGAAATGGGTGTTTTGGTCTTTTTCGGGGGTGGGTGTTTGGGTGTCCTTGTCGTCCAACGCGGTTTAAGAAAGAATTAAGAATGACTTTGAGTTTTTCTTTAAAAAAATAAATAAATAAATAAAAAATAAAAAAATGACTTTGGGTTTTGTATGTTTTTCCAAGGGAATGCCACCTAGACGAGTTCACTAGGCCGGGCACCTGCTCGGCCAGCTCGGCTTAGGTCAAGCTTGGGTTCTTAAAAGTTCAATAAAATTCGGCCCAACCTAAGCTCATAAAAGCCCGTGATTATATTGGGCTGGCCTGGGTTGTTATCTCTTACCCAGACCCAGCCCGCTTGAATCACAAAAACCTACATATATCCAAATTATAAAAAAAAAAAAAAGCAAAGGTGAAAATCGAAATTGAGCCCTAGGAGAATTCAATACCTCTTAATACTATGCTACGACTCCACTTTGTGTCAACTTAAGCATATTTAACGTAATTATACCTTCAAAGCTACACAACTACAAGACGGCTCACCTTTGTGGGCATTGGGTTTATTTTATTTTATTTATATTGGTGGTAGTAAAGCGTTATTTTTTGGCTTGTTTGATTGACATGTAAATTTGTAATATACCAATGAAAAAAATGCAAATATTGAATTACATAGGCTAATGGTTTAACAGATTTTTTTTTTAAAACAAAGTGGCAAGCCCATTTAGACCCACCCAAGTCTGACCCGTATTGAGCTTTGGCAGGCTTGGACCCATCTTATCAAAAAAGGGGCTTGGGTGGGATTGGACAGGGTCTTCAAAAAAAACCCGTTTAGACCCGACCCAAGCCCGCCTGTTGCACTGGTCTAGTGCTACCTAGGGTGATTTAGGGATGGCGAAAAGTGTGCGGACCTATTTGTCCGTGTTTATCCAGACCCACTTTAAATACGTCTGGACATAAATTTTTCAATATAAATATGGGTCCGAACATTTTTTTTTTTGTATGCTTTAAAGAATAGATTCGGATCAAGACTAAGTTTTTTAAAAAATGGATACACATTTAAGATTAATTAGCATGGTATTTTATTTACTCATAAGGGTCTTTCGAAACTTTCATGCTTTTTGTATTGTAATTTCACTAATGATGATGTTATTTTTATGTAGAAACTTGTAAGATTTGAATTTTGAATATATATATATATATATATATATTCAAAAATGCTTATTTTGTAGTAATTGAATGTATGGTTACATGAAAATCATGCATTTTGTGAATAATTAGATTAATAAATTATTTTATTATATTAAAAAATGGGTCCGAACAATATGTAACGACCCAAAAATTTGAAATACTCACATTGGGGGTATTTTGGTAATTTCACAATTTTATTTGTATTTGGCGTGATTAATGCGTGTATTATAATTATTATTGATGAATTTAAGAAATTACAAACTTTAGTGTGATTTTCTAAGTTATTAGAAATTGAATAAAAGATCAGGGTTATTAAATCATAATTAAAAATATAGTTGGATGGGCTTCGCGGGGTACAGTCTCGAGGCACGTCAAACGGTGGAGTGATGTGCTCTCTAAGAACCCTAAGTATAAAAGCCTAAGTTATATATAACCTATAACGACCTTCAAATTTAATTGGTGATATGTGTCGTGTTTCAGGATCTTGACCTTACAGTCGTGACTTGTCATATTGTCTAAGCCTTAGGAGTCGACACTGAGGTATATTTTATTTTTCTATGATGTTTGTACTATTTTTTATACCCGAATGTGAACTTTGTATGTCCTAGTGCGTGATTTCGTTTTAATTATTGCCACAGATTTATGTGTGAGGTTTCTCCTAATATTTAGGAAAAAAGGGTATAATACGGGTAGTTAAACATCGTAAAATGATAATTAGTGAATTATCAGAAAATAATAAATTATTAATTAATATGCAAATGTGTTGTTATGTCCAGGAACGCACGATGTACGAGTCGTGAGGTGGTACGGGTCCGATAACGCGAGGTGTGAGCGAGAAATGGCTTAGTTATGAAATCCAAGTCACCTAGTGAAATCATAGAGTTGAGTTGGAGTTGGTGGTTGGATGAAAAGAGACCTTAGGATATGCCTCAAGATACGTGTATGAGGGAGAAGATGAATGAGAAGTATGGATACCTCCCATCACCTTTTCTCTCTCTCCTCTCTATCTCATTTTCGATCAAACTAAAGAACGGTGTGTATGTTGGGATTTCAGACTTCTCGAGCTCGAGTTCGCGATAAGGACCGACCGTTTACGCGTTAGAAAGTAAGATCCCGACTCCTTACGCGTTTTCCTACGATTTGGTGCTAGTTTTGTGGGTTTTGTCTCGACGAATTCAGACGATGTTTTGGGGTTTTGGTTTAAATGAGTTTTGGTGATATATTGGTGATCAATTGATTGATCAATAGGGTTTTTATTGATTGGATTGAGTATTTGAAAGGGTTTGAAATTTTTGGAGATTTTTGATAATTTTTGGTGTCATAAGATGTTTGTCGGGGTTTCGAAACAAGGCGAGGTTGTTTTTGAATGGTTTTGGACATCTCTAAGAGTTAGGAATAGGCTCGAAACGTAGCAACGCGAGCCGAGGTTCCAAAAAACCCTGAAAATGAGTTCAGGGTGTCACACCAC
Source organism: Stephania japonica (assembly GCA_039657345.1). Taxonomy (NCBI): domain Eukaryota; kingdom Viridiplantae; phylum Streptophyta; class Magnoliopsida; order Ranunculales; family Menispermaceae; genus Stephania; species Stephania japonica. Next base: position 9,129,209 of record CM077558.1, on the reverse strand, counting down.
GAGGGACGCTGTGACGGCCCCAGCAACCACAAACTGGGCCCCACCCGGCCTAAACCTATATGGCTAAGCCAGTCTCCGACGAGTCAACGCAAGTCTAGTCAGCCTTAATTTACCAATTATTCAATATATTATTCACTCACTCACCCTGTATCACTCTCTTTAGATTCACCTTAACTTTATCTAATCATTTATTCTCCAAGTTAGTTAGGTGTGTAGCGGAATTGTTTTTTAACACCAACTTAAAACGGTTTACACTTCAGTCAACCTAGATGTGGAAAATCCTGTCCAAACAACATCACATGTACATAACAGATCAACTTAAAATCCAAAATGAACATATACATGTATCAACAGTCAGGTTTAACTCCCCAAAACCTCAAAATATCAAAACAAATGAATGCATAGACAAAATATACAACAAAATGACAAAATACCTACAAAGTGAGAGCAAAGCTAACGACTCTGAGTGTGCCTCAAAGGATATCGCCAAACATGGCGTCTTGCCCCTACTCGTCTATGGATCTGCACCCACAGTCATAAAAAGGACGGTGAGTACAAAATATAACAGTAAACAACAACAATAGATATCTTAACATAAACTACTGAATTTTCAATAATTATAAGTCTATTAATCATGTAGTGTATATCAAGAAACTGAAATAGATAGCAAATCGCATGATAATTAGATTCAACAAGCTCTGACAACGATAATCAAGTGACCAGGAACACAAACGGATAGGCGAATAGATAGTCCCAATCAAGCCGCGAGTTACAAGACCTCATCAGCTTGCGATCGACACAGTAGGCCCAAAATCGCCTCCCCTGCTCAATCCACCCCGTACGAACCAGTGGGCCCGAAGGTCGCCTCCACTGAACGCACACTCTGTTAGGAAAAGCCACAGACAAAGTCGGCTACTAAATTTCTAACACACTATTGAAAGAAAGCCACAGTCACATGTCAAATGCTAAATCATTTCGATAGGTTCCAACGAGAAGCCACAGTCTATGTCGGCTGCTAAACTCGTTGAAACTTCTCATCACAGTCAAACTACCTAAACCTTAAGTCACTTAAACTAGAATCGAACACAAAGAGCTCGCATTTCAAAAATAATCAATCAAAAAATAGAAAAGTAATCATGTTAATTCTATTGTTGCCTTTACTCACCTCAAATCCTGCTAAAAACGCCCTCGCGTAGCTCCACCCGTTTCCCAATTAGTTGCCAACACTCCGCTCGTCACCTGACAATTATTCCGACCAATTTTCGTTAATTTTCCCTAATTATCCCAAGTATTCCTTAATTTTCTCAAGTTTGACCAATTTTCTACAATTTTTCTAAACTATTACTCATTTATACAATTTGGTCGCTTAACCGGGTATTGGGTTGCATTCGGACTCATTAGGATACCTGAGCGAAACCCCAAAATTTTCATGCAATTTAAAAATATTTTTCTGACCATTTTTACTAATTTCCCGCTTTATGAGGCAAAAACCTGACAAAAGTCTCGCCACAAATCTCAAATTCTTCATTTTTCATAAAAATTCCCATATTTTTATTTATTTGGTTGAAATATAATTTTTTTCAGGATTTTTCCTATTTTTCTTGATTTTTCTAATATTTATTTCTAAAAAAACATATTTAATTTATTTATTTATTATGAATAAATAAATATATTATTATTTTAATAATGGGTGGGTCCCCGGGTCGGGTCCAGTCCGGCCTGGTCCACCCCCACTGGGTCAAACCAGGGCCGACCTACCCGAGTCGGGCCTGGGTCACCACAACCCGGCCCACCACTTCTTCTTCTTCAATTGAACGAACAGAGAGCAAAATGCTCTCTATTCGTTCCAACATATTTTTTTTTCTCTTTTCCTTTCTCTTCTACAATAAACAACAACAAGAATAATATCAACTTCAACATCAATACCCACACCTCTATTAAAATCTAATTTCTCCCAACATTAAAAACAACCTCAACAACAACAAAAACAACAACAATGACAACACCCCACAACAAAAGACTCACCTCGCCAACACTGTTACACCGCTTTCCCGAGCTCGATCTCTCAATCTCTTCTCTCTCTCTTCTCTTTCAAACTCTCTTCCTTCTCTCATTCTTCCCCTCTCTCCCGGTCAAAATGACCATTTTGCCCCTCCATTCTTATCCTCCTCCTTAATAAACTAATGCCCCTTTTGGTCATTTCTCAATTTTTCTGATTTTTAATATATATATTTGCCTATATTTTTGCACCTACAATTTCGTTGTGTGCACCGACGAGTTCACTCAGGTGTGCACACTACCATTCGACTCATGCGTGTCGCCCACGACCCCACATATCACTCGGTGCCCATAATTTATTATTTAATCCCCATTAATTATTTTCATTTGTATTTGTCAGTATTTTTATTCCATTTTCATCCCCCAGACTCTCAAATATCCATTTAGCACGTTCTTTCGTACCGAATTCGTTCAACGGTACCAACGCATATTCACCACGTCCTCACACATTTGGGATATTGAATTTAATGTTATGTAATAAATAAATAATACAAATCACCAAACAAACATAAAATACCTCGGAGTCGACTTCCGATGACCGAAACAAGTACACAACGGCTAGCTGGGCCCACAATACGACCCTAAAATGTCATGTGGCACAAGTTAGAATTTTATGGTCGTTACAGATGCCGTGGAGAGTTTTCTCCCACTATGTCGATCACAGCGTGCAAACCAGAGGCGATTTAGGAAATCGATGCTTTAGATGACGCCGTGGGCCAAAAGTATTGGCGGCGTCACCTGCGGCGTCCAAACCAGGGACTTGAAAATTCAACGTTTTATGTGACGCCGTGGGGTTTAATCCTTGGCAGCGCCTGGAATAGTGTCAAACCGAATTTTTCAAATAATTTTCAAAACTTTTGGGAATCTTTGGGGTTGATATACTTAATGATGGTACATATGCGGGGTTTCTACACTTTAGGTTGTCCTGACTAGTGTTTTTAAGTTTATTTGATTAGTTTGAAGATTAATTGCTTCCGCTATACTTTGATAACTTACTAATTTGGATAATTCATTTAAATTGTTTATAATGATGGTAAACGATAAGTAAGACTGACTAAGCTTGCATTGACTCAGCGAGATTGGCTCGGGGGTTTACGTAAGTCTAGGCGAGGCGGGGCCCAGTTTAAGGTTCTGGAACTGGGGCCGTCACACATGCTTAGTAGGTATTACTTATGTTTGATGGTTAAGCGGATTTTCTATATTACTGAGCTCTGTTCATTCTTTTAGCTCACCACCACGTTCATCAAAACTAGCGTAGGACACAGGAAAGGCGTTAGCATAAAGCCTTGTCTTTTGATGGGAGCCTTGCATGCTATTTATATTAATGGCTTTTGAAAATATCTAAACAAGTATTTGTAGTTAAGTACTTAATGGGGTAGATTATAATCCCCGAGACTTCTTGGTTTAGAACCTTGATAGAGTGATGGTCTAGTCACCTTGAGACACTTGGACACCTTGTTTAGAGATTGATTTACGTATGGAACCCTTTTAGTTTTGAATTCCGCATTTATTGTTTCGTATATATTGTTTAATCATTCTGCAGGTTGTTTTAGGTGAGTCAGACCGTTTACTGAGACCCAATGGTCTAGCTAGGTGACTTGAACCTAGCTAAGATGAGGGTCGTCACACAAAAAATGAAGCTCGTATGTTTTATAAACATACTAGTCTAGACAGTAAAAATGTCTATTTCAAAAATAGGTATAGGTCCGAACACTATTTTTAATTGTTAATTTAGGGGGGGTGTCCGAACCCACACCTGTCTTGACCCATTTTATTGCCGCCATGGTGATCCTAAATGGGCAGCAAGTCAGACACGCACATACGTCTCAAGATGCATGTCGAATGTGTGTTAGACCTGGATGTCGCAAGTGCGGGCACACTAGCATTTCCTATTCTTAATACATCTGTTTTATTTGACAAATGTTTACTGATCAAGTTTTCTATCACTAGCCAACCATTAATTAAATACAGTTGAGACCTAAAGTGAACGGTTCAATGGTAAGCAGTTTGGTTTTCTTAATCGAGATCTCGAGCTCTAGTCTCATTATTGAAAAAAATGGGTTGGGAGGGTGGGCAGCTGCTCTATTATAGCTATTGGCCTCATTAAGAAAATTGGTCATGGTGCACATTAAGATTGCAAGTGGGGTTGAGAATCTTCATTCCCCGCGTGCGCGCGGGGGGGGGGGGTTTGCTTTTTGCTCCCCGCAGGCCGAGATGCGAAGCAAAGTCATGCCTCGCCATGGGGGGCAAGGTCGTGATGAAGATTATTCTCGTCCTGCATCCCCGCATAAAATCCTCTTTTTTATATTGTTACTAAAAAATTATGTAATTTTTTAAAAAAAGCATATGTAATGTATGGAATGGAACTAAAGATCTCCAACCATAAAACCCATTTTTACCATTAAACCAATCTTACCGCATATATTGTATCATAAAGATACATAAGATTATATTTAAAACGTCATTGAAATATAATTGTCATACCAATTTTAAAATCTTATATATATTTAATTGAGTATGATAATTCATAACTCAATCAACATAACAATATAAAAAATTAAATTAAATGAATTCTAAAATTTGAGAAAAATAGTTTTTCAAAAAAAAAAAGCTAAGTAACAAAAACGATTAAGGAGTGAAGACCAAAATAGACATTTTCACAAAATTAATAGCCTCAAGATTCCCCCTTGCGCAACGTGGCGCGACAAAGTTCTCTCTACGAAAAATGTGTGAGTATAAATCTCGAAAAAAATTACATCCGTACGGTTTTTTTTTTTTTTTTAATTCGTAAATTACTGTAATTTTTTTTTTTTATTTTTTAATTACAGTATATCGCGTAATTAACTTGGCGCAAATGGCGCATTTACAAAAGGCGCCATTGCCCAGGTGGCAGCCACCTAACAAGGTGGCCAAAATGGATTGGCGACGGGGGAGCCCGTCGCCAAAATGGATTGGCGACGGGGGAGCCCGTTGGATTGGCGACGGGCCCCGTCGCCAAAATCGATTGGCGACGGGGGAGCCCGTCGCCAATCAATATATATATTATATATTATATATTATATATAATAATATATATTATATATATTATATATAATATGGCGACGGGCTCCCGTCGCCAAAATCAATTGGCGACGGGGCCCGTCGCCAATCAATATATATATATATATATATATTATTTTATATAATATATTGTATATTATATATTATATATATATATATATAATATATAATATATATTATATATTATATATAATATATATTATATATTATATATAATATATATATATATTTTTTATATATATATTGGCGACTGTCCCGTCACCAATCAATTTTGGCGACGGGCTTCCCGTGGCCAATCGATTTTTGACGACGACCTCCCCGTCGTCAATTCCGTTGCGTTCACAATCACGCCACGTCATCGTCAATAACGCCTTTACTAAAAGAGATATACATAATTTTTGAAATTTTAAAGAAATTTACCCTATTTAATGAATTTAAAAGAAAACCAACCCTATTTTTTTTATAACCCCAAGTTTATATTCAAATTTCATTAAATTCGATTGGAATGTATGAATTCATTGTTGCCCTCGAATGTATGAACGTATGAATTCATTGTATTGTTGTAGGAATGTATGAATTCATTGTATTTTTGCAGGAATGTTTCTTGCCCTCGAATGTATGATCCCTAAACCGCGGAATATATATTTTATATATATATAATATTATATATATATATTATAAAACTCTAAATATAAAATATATATTATATATAAAATATATATTATATATAAAATATATATTATATATAAAATAGATTGGCGACGGGCTCCCCCGTCACGTCACACTCCACATCACATCACGACACTCCACATCACATCACGAACGCGTGTATGCCCCCGCCACGTCACTTAATAACGCCTTTACTAAAGTCTAAATACATTATTTTTGAAATTTTAAAAAAAATTACCTTATTTAACTAATTTTAAAGTAAAACAACTTTACTTTTTTAATAAGCCCATAAATCTCTGCCCTGTACCCCGCGGAAATAGAGATCAAAAGACGATATCCTTAATCCTTAATGCTTAATCCCTGCACTGGCCAGCCCCACTTGCAGCCCTGTGCACATTGGAGAAAAAAAAACCTTGTTTATCGGGTACATCTGCGTCGCACCGGATCACTGCTGCTTAAACCCTTCTCTTTGGGCTTCAAACCCTCCTCTCTCCCTCTCTCACTCGCTGTGTTCTTCTTCTTCTTCTCCACAACTGAAAATGACCGCCATTTCATCGATCAAGTAGAGTTCATCTCTCCACAATCATCACTTTCAAATCCGCGACAGCGATCGAGATGGCGTTCTTACGATCCCAGACGATTCGCCAACTCTACAAATCGGTCGAAATTCGAAACACGCCATCTCTGTACGTCGACACGTCTCATCTATCTCCAATTAGGTTTTCTCCGCTCCGTGTTTGTCGATTTTTGTTGTCTAATGGAGGCTTGAGTTCGATTTGGTTGAATTTGCAGAGTTGGGAGCTTTGGAAGCTATGAAAAGTTTGATTTTGGAGGTAAAAGAACAATTACTTTGATTGATTGAACCCTTTCGAATGGTAAATTTGGGAAAAGCCAAATGCTGGTTACTTGATATCCTTTTTACTGGCAAGAGATTTATGAGATTATCACTTTTGCACGAGTCGTGCTGAAATGCAATTTGAAGCGGGGAATTTCTGTTAATATTTTGATGATGAAGTACAGTTATATTAGTGTAGCATTTTTGTTAATATTTGATAACACATTAGAAAGGCATGTTTTTATTGCCTAACAGGCAAAACGCATCATTTGGTCCCTGAACTTTGTATTTTTTATGCTCTTGGCCTCTGAACTTATATTACTACACATTTGGTCCTTAAACTTTCACAAAGATCTACATTTAGTCCTTTTACCATTTAAAATGTTAAATTATGCCAATTTGGGTAACAAAAAGTCCCACATGACTAGTAAAGAAGAGTAAAGTAGTTTATATTACTGAACCAGACGACTCATATCAACCAAAAAAAGCCGAAAAAAAATAATTTCCCCCCAAAAACATAAAAAACTCAAAGTTCAGAGACCAAAAGCATAAAAACTCAAAAGTTCAGGGACCAAAAGTACAACAATGAAAGTTCAGGGACCAAATGTACACTATTGGAAGTACAGGGACCAAAAGCATAAAAGACTCAAAGTTTGAGGACCAAAAAATACGTTTTGCCTAATATCTTCATCTAAGTATTTGAGAACATTCAAATTTTATCAAAACACATTACAAAAGCATGTTTTTTTTATCTATCTATACTTGATGTAAGTTTTTTATGCTCTATGGAAGTGAATGTTGGGCGGTAAAGCAACAAGAACTGTATAAAATGAACGTAGTAGAAATAAGGATGCTTAGGTGGATGTGTGGTAAACTCGTAAAGATAGAATAAGAAATGCAAAAATTCAAATACAAGTAGGAGTAGCATCAATTGACACAAAGATTAGGGAAGGGTGGTTGCGATGGTTTGGTCATGTGCAAAGATAGCCTACAAATGCCCCCACTAGAAAACTTGTCTCAATAGAAACTGAAGAAACTCGACGAGGTAGGGGTAGATCAAAGTTAACTTGGGATGCATAAATTATGAGAGATTTGAATGGTTTGGATAGCTCACCATAAATTGCACTAACTCGAGCACAGTGGAAGAGTTTGATCTATGTAGCCGACCCCAATTAATTTGGGACTGAGGCTATGTTGTTGTTGTTGTATACTTGATATAAGTTTTTAAAACTTCAATTTCGATAGGTTTGACTATTATAGATATTATTTCTTTCTTCATTACACAATTTTTTAGAATTCATTTCTTAGAAATGAGATTGAGTTTTTGATGTAGGACTTGCGAAGCGTTATCCAAGACATTTTCAAGTGTAGAAGTAGAGATTGATTTAGATAAGAAGTTCCTTTGTTGCAGTCCTTCTAAAATTACATCAAATAAAGCGACGAAAATAAATAAAACTTACTGATTCTAGTAACACAAACTTTTAATCCTTATCAAAGTAGAAACTAAACTTCTAATCTTACAAGGACTCCGACAAAGAAACTTCTAATCTAAATCAATCTCTACTTCTACGCTTGCAATGTCTTGTATAAGGCTTCACATGTCCGACATTATTTTTGGTCTTTTAATTTCTAACATGTCTTCATTCTTTAAGCATATTTCATTTTTCGTACAATTAACATTAAAATTTGTTTATCTTATCATTGTTCTTTAACTTTTTACATCTAATTCTTAATTCGTTGGTCCAAAAAATCTAATTAATTTGGCTAAGTTTTTCAAACTTCGTAGAATTTTCATTCCATGCTGCACGATATCAGTTTAATTTGATTTGATTTTTGGTTTGGTGATGATCAGTTCAGGGATTTTGTTATAGAAGCATTTCGACCTATGCGTCGTCCAGTACAAGGTTGGGAAATTTTCCTTGGATTTGCAAAAGTGCTAAGCAACTTCATCCTACGACGGTAACTTTCTTAGTGAATGCTAAAATTAGGACTAAATGAACAAAAATTGTTTGTAAGTTTTTGTTGTTGAACTTTTTTTCCGCTTATTAGTTTGGGAGTTCATATCTTTTCCTAACATTTTGTGGCTATTTGTTGTTATTACATTTAGGTCATTGAGCTATCAGCCTTGTTGAACCACAATAGGTTGGTAACCACACAAGCAAAAGCACCGCCTCAAGCACGACAAATGGTGAGTGGTGGTTCATTTAAATTTGCTTGCAAGTTTTCCTTGATTATCCTTATAAAGAGAATGATTCAGAGCTGGCACTTTTATAGAGAAAACTGTTAGACGTAATCATGTTTCAATTTGTTTAAAGCCTTACAACATTGTCATTTTCTACACATTATCATTGAATTATTTTTTTCTCTCATGGTGACTTTTTAGTTTCCCCCAGTGTTGCAAATTTACCTCATGTTAGTCGACGAACCCAGTATATTGCTTAACATCATGTTGTTGTGGAAATATGTTATTCATGAAAGAAATGGACATGGATCTGTGTCTCTGTAAGGGAGTAATAAGCTTCAATACTAGCTTCTTTGGGGGCATGTTTATTTGTTGGAAAGACCAGAATCAACCTCCAAGTATAATGCATTAGTCCAAATAGAGCCATTTTCCACCTTCAAATGCCATTGTCTCAAAGAAAAAAACGTCAGTGTCTTATCTCATAGTGATCTCATCTCTTTCGTCATTGAAGAAATTTCATGTATCTTTTTTACTGAAGCAGACTGAAAGAGATGGAGATTGGCTGTAGAAGTCAAAGGGACATCTGGAATAGGATTGAGTTTTCATGTTTCTTTTTCCATCTTCTGTTGAAAGAAGATTTAACTGTCTGTCTCTTTTAAGAGTAGCAATAGGTTATACCCTCCTTTCAAGGGGATGTTAAGTGGTCAAAGTTGAGTCAAATTTTGTGAAAAGGCTATTATTGTTATTTCAGCATGAAGAGTGAAAAATTGACTACTCAATATGCTATTTGAATATTTTGTTTCTACAAAATGGGCCAGCATTTAGCTACCGTCTCTCCATCCGACATTTGAGATTTTGGTAAGAATCGTGGCGCTCTTCGTGGTTTTTGTACAAAACACAAGAAGACATTTTTTTTGAGTTGGGAAAGATCTTTTTTTTTTTTGGAGTTGCTTAAGAGCAAAAATTAATTTCACGTTTGCATTAAAATTCAAATTACAAGCTTATCTCTTATAGTAGTGATAACTAAATTCTAATACATACTTCTATCTTCATAGGGGGCATTAAAAGTATCCATGTTGAGTCCTGGAATAGTGTACGAGCCATATGCACCTCGTGAACCCATTTCATTTTTGCGGAGGTTGGTTGCTTTCAGTAAGTTTCATTTACTGTTTATCATCTTGCATTGTATTATAGATAAATGATTATTCCTTTTAGTACCTTTGTGAGTTCATATAGTTTTCTGTCATTCAATAATTGTTTAGGACATAATTTTTAATCATTCTAGAAGGATTTCTCTTGATGGAAAATTTTCTGGTATAGTGATGTGGCATTTCCATTTTTTTTTTATCCGTGTTTCTTCTGAAGCTAAGTAATAGTTTCAGAATGCAAACTTCAATTAGTTTTTTAACTAATCTTGAGTTTGTGGATTAAAGGACGAAATTTAACTTGAATGTATGTTTTGGCATGTTGTCATCAGAATGTCAGATATGATGTAAAATTGTGAACTTAGAAAATAAAATGATACGGCCTCAACTAATAAGAGGTATTGGATCCACATCAGAGGCATGGGAGGAGCATGAAACACAATTTCAGTTAGTTACTTGGTTTAGTGGGAGTGAGGTATTGGGGTCAGATGAGATTAGTGACTATAAATAGCAATAAGGACAAGAGTAGAGGCTTTGAAAAATATGTTGACGTAATAGTTCGACTCTTCACGGAGTTTGGGCGGAGAGTGCTGGTGTCTTATGGTGTCTCTCTAGCTTCTTTGTGTCTTGTATCTGATTTTGTTTTTCTCTACTGCAATTTCAGAGCATTAGTTAGTTTTTTAGTACTAAAATCTGTACTTGTTCGCTTGGATCAGTGCAATAAGATAAGATTGAGGTTCTTATCATAAACTTAGAGCCAAAATGAAAATCATATTCTACAAGGTTATGAATGTCGTACATTAACCTCAGAATGTGACAACTTGGTTAAGGTGACAAGGGTTGCTATCTTGCCATATCTTATTTATTTTTATTTCACTTTATAGAGTTATATCTACTGCTCTTTCACTTTTAGAGAATAAAAGATTGAATATGGGTAAACTAGTGTCATGGGCAGCACTGTGAAGTTGGAGTATATATTTGTATCTTATTGGCTACATCTGGAGCAATCTTGAATTAAGAGGCTATGGAGTCAATTTGATTTTTCATATGGTTATTTAACTTGTATCATTTGAAGTGTCTTGGATTCAAGTGCATTTGACTACTCAGTAGCAGATATACTAACAATTAATAAACCCAACTACTTTATCAGATTATTGGACCTCTTTTTAGTATTGTTAAAAGTATAATACATGCGATCGCATATACATGTGTGTTTGCCATTTGTTTGCACATGCATTTCTTTATTTATTTATTTTTGTATACTTCTGAATTACAGAATGAAGATGCATTATCAATTGCTAATAGTTATTACTCCATTTAACACGCAGAGTTGTAAATTTCTTGGACTGATTTCTGGTGTTTTGTTAATCAGATGGTTCACAAGAAGTGGTTGGAGAAGAACAAAGGATGATATTATTCTAGAGGTATTGGTGAATGGTGATTGCTTTGGAGTTACAATGTCATACATCATAAAGTAACTAAATCTGTCTTTTCTTGTTCTACCATGCAATTAATTCAGTGAGTGCCTAAATTTTAAATTTTCTATCTATTATAATTTGAAATAAAATTGCATTATAGTCTCTTGTATCTTTAATCGCAAATTGCTAGCACCATATATACCCTTTCTTGTAAATTGTAAGTTTGGTAAGAACAAATCATTTTTTTTTAATTATTATGGATGTCACCAAATGCTTTTGGGGACACTTTTGTGGTGGACGTTCTTGGTTTCTTTGCGCTTTATCATTAATGCAAATATGCTGTCCCTTCTAAAAAATATTGGCCACTTATTGATGCAAACAATTAAATACAGTTTTTATTATCCAGTTCTTCTGATGGACTATTAGCATTTATGGTAAGCTGCATTGGTGTTCTGCAGCTTAAAAGTGCATACACTATTGCAAAGTTGAGAAAATCTGGATACTCAAAGAAGCAGTTCTATGAAGAGGCAGCACATCTGTACAAGGAGGTGCTAATAATTTTGTGTCTTTTGTTTAGTGGTTGTACAAGATATATTTCATTTAAAGTTATTTTTTATGTCATTTAGATTTGAAGCAAAAGTGCGATCAATTGTGTTGCCATAAATCTCATTCAGAGATTGTACTGAGAAATGTTTCTTGTTCATTATTTTTGGAGTTAATTAGACTGTTACAGTCAGATAAACTGATAATCATTTGAAATATCTCGCTCCACAGTGATACTAAGCCTTCACTAGATCTTGATTTGGAAGTTGTACGCTCTCGAGTCCCTATCAGTGCTCTGCAGTCTTTTAAATTAATTCGGCACACTCTTGAGCAATTGTGTATTTATCTGCTGGAATTGACATGTTTACTTTTGACAGGGAGCCAATCCCAAAGATTTGTCTTCTTCAATTTTCATGAATTACCGCAACTGGTAATCTGTAAAATTAGTTAAGGTTAATAGTTTTCCCCCTCCACTATTTAAGGTTCATAAAAATAATGATCAGTCGATCATTGAAGAAGCAGGGAGAATGAACGTGTCATGAAAGGGCTGGTTCTCCTTGAGCGTGCCTTAACAAAAGCATGCCTTGGATGCTTTAGATGTTGCTGCTGCTAGGGGGCAGGGCTTTAGACATTGCTCTACTCTGTCTCTTTTCTTAATTTTGCTTTTTGAGTGGTTAATAAGTTTTAATTTTTAATGTCTTTCTTTTCATTATACTGCCTCTTCATCCCTTTTTCCTTTTCCTTTCACTGCCTGAGTTTAGTTTTTTTAAGTAATTACTGTGATATGTATGCTTCATTTAGGTGTGAGTATTATCGCGTCGAATTGAGAATTTAAACTACTTTTTTTGAAAAAAACAAAAACAATTTGGGGTATGTTTGATCATAATAAACATCAAGCAGCCTTTTATACTTTTGCATTGTCTGCCGTGTTTTTCAGTTTTTAATCTAAGCAGGAGAGTTATTATTCTACTAGTTTTTTTTTAAAAAAAAAAAAAGGAAACAAAAGTATTGTATTTTATTGACCAAAAAAACTATGGTATATAATTGAAAAGCAGAATGACAAGTTTAAAATTACTTCTGCTGACTATTTAATGAGTAACTATGTAATTTTTCATCTTTAGTTTACTGTGTGCAAAATTCTTCTTTTTAAATATATTTTATTTCCTTAACAACAAATTATTTGTTCTAATTGAAACATGAGTTTGGAGAGAACCTTTGGATGAATCTGAGGAAGTACACAAAATTCTTTTAATGATTCTTTGATGTTCTTATTTCTTAAATACAACAGAGTTTACTACATTATTATGAATCTATGATGAAAACCAAAAACTTCTTATTCTCAAATCATAAAGATAAAGAAACCCATCAAATATCATTATGGTAGAAAAGGTGGCCTTTCAATCCAGCATCTTGGCTGTTCACTGCATAGCATCGAGTTGTGGTATAAAGCACATTCTGATCAATGTATTAAAGATCAAATTCTCATCATTCTTGGTGTCTACTTGAACAGTTGTATTGGTTGTTTTTGGGACCCAATGGAAAGAAATAGGTGATTTCTTTCTTTTTTTTTTCCTTTTCTTTTTGTGCTGGGCCGGGACTCTATATTGGGGTTTGGAGGGGGTGAAGTGGGGGGATGCTATCATTGAATTTGAGTTTCCCAGTTGCTTTTTCTCTCAAAAAAACTTATGGTCCTTTTTGTGCTCAAATGGGAGCCATAGCCCTGGTCATTCAGAGGATACTGATTGCAAATTCAGCCTACAAAAAGACCAATTCTGCTATTACTGAAAGTCTGAGTAAAGAGTGTCGGTGTTCTTTGAATCCTTAGTAATCATGAGAAAAAGTTGTTTGCTTTTCTGCACCATTACACTGTAATACTGATAGAGTTATCTTAGTTGCTTGAAAATATTTGTTCTACTTTGCATATTTGGCATTACCACAAAATTGTTAGTCATTGCCGACTATTCTATTGAAATATTATCTTTTAACTTATGTTTCCTTTTATTGCTTTGATTTGTTGGTGTTGAACTGGCATGATTTACTTGCTTGTTTGCCATACTTGTGGATTTTATTTGAAGGATAAAATGACCTTTTTTTCTCCAGATAAACACACTGATATCAGATGGCGATAAAACACAGCTGAGGAAATTCGTTACAGAGAATATGTATTCTGTAAGGCATTGACTGTTCCTTATATTTCTGAACACCGTTTTTTTTCTTCCTTTCCTTTGCCAGAAATCCTTTTGTCAGTCACGCACACGCACATTTAATGTTCTCTTTGTTTCATTTGATATGCTTGAAGGGCCTCAAGAATGAGATCAAGCAGAGAGAATCGGTGTGGAGTAGTGTGTACTGGGAATTAATTGAGCCAATAGTTAAAATACGAACTTTGCGTGCTCGAATGGTCAGTCTCGTATATTTTTGCAGCATATATTTTAGTTGTGCACATGATGACATGAATGGAAAGTTTATTTTAGTTATACACATCATTGCTTATACTTAACTGATATTTTGGTAGTCTTTCAAAGCCAATGATGTGAAGTTGTCTTTCACCTCTTATATTCTCCCAAAGTTCTTAGTTGTTGATCAATTTGGCATTAAATCGGTTACGCCATTCAATTTTTCTTCTCTTAGTGTATTCTCCTATTGAGCTCTATTTCATTTACTTCTTTTTATCCATCCATATTTTTTATCTATTTCCTTAATCTTACTAACAATTGGGTTTTAAAAATGGTTTTAAGATATAGTCTGGACTTCATGTAGAAGGGGGCCAACCTCTATATATATTGATTATCAAAATAAAGATAGCATATAACACTCATAAATTAATAAACATCATAAATATTGTTTAATACTTGTCCGCGTCCCTTGCTTTTTGTCGACATTTGTGCATGCATCCATCGTACGCATCTTGAGCGCACCAGTGTGTGTCCTATTTGGGTGTCTTACATGTCGAGGAACCCTAGCATTTTTTTTTTTTGGGTTTCCCATGTCTGGCGCCAACCGCACCGACTAATCTACATTTAGGCACAGTTAGACCTCATATGTGGGCACTCCTCCCAACTCTTTTTTTTTTTTCTATTCATGAGTTCGAACTCGATTCATGAGTTCGAACTCAAGACCTCACTTAACCTTACCCTCAGGCCAACCGATTGTTGGTCTAGCATTTTACTTTTGTAAATACTCACGTACATGAAATACCATAAGTTAATTAATAATGCTTGTAAGGCTTGCACACACGTTATTCTCATCTAGACTTCCTTGTCTAGTGTTAAACATCTGAAGTAAAAATTTAAATCACTATTAATTTATTTAATATGTGAAGCTATCACTAATTAATAATCATGTGTAACTTAAATCAATGAACAAAAAATTATATTAGGAGAGTTGGGTTGTGGGGTTTTTTTTTTTTTTTTTTTTTTTTTTTTTTTTGGGGGGGGGGGGGGGGGGGTGTAAGAAATACACAAATTGCAATGTGGTGGTTGCTTGTTTCCATTTCTCCATCATTAATAAGATCTGCTCATTACAGATTGGTGTTGATAGAAATGACCTCAGCAAAGTTTTTGTGCAGCTTACACTTGAGATCCTTTGTAAGCAGGTATGGCGATGCATCTTAAATTCTTAATCATTATATTCGGTTTTGCATTGTGTGGAAGCATTGAGTAGCAAATTTGTGCTGCAATACTTAAAAAAATTGAAATCAACTCCTTTAATGATGTCTTATGATTTTGTTTCTTTTTTCTTTCTTTTCTTCTTTGAGCGGAAACAATGAATAACATATATAGATAATGAATAATTCTGTTTCTTTATTACTTTCATATTTTTTTCATATAATTTTTTTCCTAGAGAAATTATTCTTAGAGTTACTCCATGCTTAAAATAGTGCATGCACGGATGAAGCAGCATGCTGTATGTCGATTTTTCAGGCTTTTCAAATGTGCTATGTTAAGGCACTTTGTAGTCCCATATGTGTTTGGGCTCATGAATAGTTCTTTCACTTTGCATATTCTGAGCGAATTGCATATCAACATGAATTTTCTCTTGAAAATTGCCCTGTGATTATTCTGAAGAGTTGCCTTCTAATTACTATAATGTTGGAGAAGTTCGTGACATATCATATGCTGCTTGCTCTTGCAGAAGTTTGAGGCATATAATTCAAAAGGTCTTGTTGTTGCAGGAGATAAATCTAAAGAGGTATGGCTTGGACACACTATTCCTTTTTGAAATTCCCCAATGTCCCAAAGAAATATATCTACTGTTTAAGCATAATTTAGGTGCTATCTTGTTCACTTGCCTGACCATGTCCAAAATTTTGAATTTGGGTTTTGTTTGATGACATAAAAATAGTATATCCAGTTCTGCCACTCATTTAGAAAAATACAGATTTTCTTGAACCTTTGTTTGCTGTGGAGTAACATGTCCAATATGTGCCATGATTAGCTAGTTGCAATGTATTTTTTAAGAAACTTAATACCTTTTCTGAATAACCTTGGGTGTGCTTTCGAAAAAATTAAATTAAATTAAAATTAAAATAAAAAAAATAAAAAATTGTGTAGAGCAGTTTAATATACTTTTTTATGAATCTTTCTATTTGCAGTGCAATATGCATGCCACTTATTTAGGTCTCTCCTTTTTCTTTGTTTGATGGCCTTGGGTATTCAAGTTGACCCCTTACTATCCCATGAGTCTCCTGGTTGCTCGAGCTGGTGCGTAGAATAAGAATTCATGACCTTCACTTTGCATTTATGCGTGTTGGTTTCTAAATTAGCTCACTGTTTTCAAGCCTTGTACTGTGCCTACTGATTTGAGTTTCGTTCGGTTTGTAACTTGTGAATAATGAATCTCAATTGAGTCATTTCTTAAGTATTTAGAAGTTAAGTTCCAATTAGTTTGCTACTGCAAGCAAATGAAAAACTGTTCCCTTTATTTGTAGGGATGATGGAGAGGAGCCATTATTTTTTTTTTCCAATTTTAAAATGCTGCCATTCAAGCAGATATTGAAAACTTCACATTCTATTGATAATGGGGATGACAATGCTGCTTGAAGGAATTAGTCGCTCGTAGCTAGTGTTTTTGTCTATATCAAGAACCCAAGAAAGAAAATAATAGTCTCGATTACTTCAATTCTATTTATTTGATTTTGTATTAATTTCTTTTATAAGGCATACATTGGCGTTACTGGTCGAGACTAATTATCTCCAGAATTAAAAGCTTTTGTGACTATGATGACAAGTGTTGCCTCTGTAAAATGTTTGTCAGATTCCTTCCATTTATTGTTTTGGGATATGACGCCTGCATATTATCATCTTCAATAAACTGCCTCTCTGGATGCGTGCGTTCTTGTATACTTTCAAATTATGTGGCTCTTTTTATTGACTCCATTCCCTCATACTGCATAGGTCCTTGTACGTGACATTTGGGTGTTTGAGAAATCTCTTTTCCACCAAGGAGCGTATTGGCGTCTTTGTGGGCGAATATCAGTTTAGGTCTTTCATGATGCTGCACAATTTATCCGGTTTTGTAGTGTCATTTGATGGGAGTCATAGATAGGTAGAGCTGGCCGTGTCTTCTTCTCTCCAACATTTTTCATTTGTTGGTTGTTTGGTGACTGCAGTGTTTTCTGCAGACAGGTGAAGTAGTTCTTTAGCTCTTTCAGTAATTTATTTCTGAGGGAGGCAAGTTGAGCTATCTGAAGCGTGAGTATTTTAGCAGACTTTTCTTCATTTGAAGTTTACGCAAGAAGCAACAATCTATAAGCTGAGTCTGGCAAAAAATGTCGGAATGCAGAATACCAGGTTTTGTTTATAAAATCTGTCCTCTGAAGTTTTTGTATTTCTATTTCGCGCATACTTTTCTACTGTTACGTCACCGTAATCTCTTAATAAATTTGTGGAACTGATAGACTCTTATCATGGTGATGACTTCATGACATTCAATTTTATCTAGTTTTTTTTTTTTTTTTTATTTGCATTCTTATTTATTTCTCAAGTGACATGGTGTTTGAATCCACAACCTTGACTAACTGTTGAGTTGCAGGTTTGCGAAGCTACCAAAATTAACGGCAGAGTAGCTATATAACAAATAGCAGTAATATCACACAACTTCTCATGATTCATGAGAACAAGCATATATGTGACAATTTTCCACACATGGAAATTAAATATAATAGAAAGAAAATAATGCCCAAACCATGCACTTTCTTCCAGTTATCTAAAGCACTGAAACAAAGATGTTCTTCGCAGTGTCTTCCAGTTATTTAAAGGAGATAGCTCTTCCAATGGCAACAATTCCAGCATTTGAAGTGCTCCTGATTTTAAGCTTTGCTCTCTTGATGTAGTCAGAAGCCCTTTCATCTATGTTAGTTGCTGCTTCTTTCTTCTTTACTTGCACTTCACTTGATGGCACAATAGGATGGACCTCAACCTTCTGTTTAGTGTTAAATGAATCCGGTTTAGGTATTGCAGGTTCTGCAGTTGCAGCTGAAGCAACTTTCTTCTTGGATTTCCTTCTCTCGAATCCCTTCGGGTGCACCGAAACTCGAGGTGATCTTACTTCAGCCTCTTTCGCGTCTTTGACCTCTCTCCCTTTCTCCATTGGTGTTATGGGTGGTTTATGGGCATTCTCTTTTTCTTTACTTGATGTTGGAGGCAATGGTATTGGCAGGGCATCGACAAACTCAATGTAAACTGCACCGTCATCTTTCTTCATTTCTGGTTTGTTAACATGAGCGCCCAACTCAAATTTTTGCGGTATAGGCGATGCATTTTGGCGACCAAGAGGAGTCATGGAGGCTTGAGAAGGTAATGATAGTGAAGGATTTGGTGCAGTAATAGTTGAAATATGGTTGTCTTCGAGGTGAGTATCGCTACGGAAAGATTGAAGCGCCGGTTTGGATGAGAGGGCGCTGAAAAGCTTCTCACATATGCCTTTGGGCTCCTCTTTTTCCATTGGAATGGAAGCCAACACAAGGGTAGAAAGATTGAATTTGAGAGGTGAATGGGATTGTGAAAGATGGTTACATAAATATTGTTCTATGTGGTGGGAATGTCAAGTTCTTTTGTTGTATGAAACTGACAAGGGTTGCGTGAAAATGAAGTGGGATTCTTCATTTTGATTCTTACAGGCTAAAAAAGGGATCACCTTTCCCTCTTTTCTACACATGCTTTAGGAACAAATCCTCTTTTAACTTTTCCATCATACGTTCTTCAAGAAAATTTAGAAGCATAGTATGGAGAATAAAGTCCAGCCTATATGCACTCAACAAAACCGGTACCTAGCGTGGGTTCTCAAATAGATGGTCTTAACCAACGTTGGTGCGTTGGAGTTATTCGGCACTCCAATAACTTAATATGACGTTTCAAGTTTGAGACTCTACTAGTGTAGAAACCACCAGAGAGTTTTACTCCTAAGGACCGATCCGGCTTGAACGTGAAGGCCTGAACTAAAAAATTAGATGGTCTTACAAGGAAATTTTGAGACTTAAAACTGTTTTTTTGACAGCTTGGTTGATCTGACAAGGTTCTTTACAAATCAGTTGGAATTGTAAATGACACTTCTACGGTGAACATATTTTATGACTTGAGAGCAGTTTTCAAACTGTTTCAATTTCGCAATCGCATTCACAATCAAATTAATGGCAGTTCGTTTGAATAAATAGAAGTAACCAATCAATGCACTTGATTCTGTCTTATTGAACAATGAATGATTAATGAAATTTTGATTTTCCTTCAAAAAAAAACAACCCAACATGGACTCTCAAGAGCAATACGTGCTTGTGCTTGTTGACGTCTATGCAATACACATTGTATGTGTACATGCAGGGTTTTACAAAAGCAATTGGCTGTTCCAACCAAGCAACAGTATATCCCTATCCAATATTTCAAGATAAATCTCAGGATCAGAGCTGCTGTGCCCACATATATCAGAACTTGAATTCAAGCAAGAAACCCACCTCAATTTCCAAAAGCGTATTCCAGGTCTCACAGACGCAATGTAATTGACGTTGGTGCCATCAGAAATAAGCATACAAGAAAAAGAGGTGATTGCAAAAGACATATCCAACTAAAGAAAATGGAGAGCTTATAAAGTTAAGAGAACAAAAATATGGAGCAGAAGAGCACCTTTAGAAGGCTTCAGCTTTGAACAAATGACGTTCCGAAATATTTACAGTTTTCCGAGATAATGTACATATGCAATGTCAACTGTGGATGAACGGACGTAAAATAATTTAAAGATTATTGATTAGAGAAAGTTAAAAGGTGAAGAGGGGAATTAGGCAGTCTAGGCAGTCTCTTCAACAGGAAGCGTTGGTAATTGCCAGTAGGTGTTGGTGAAAAAACTTATGTACCTCCACCACTGGATGTCTCAGATTTAATCGGTTTTTGATAATTATATATCGGCATCAATGACGGAAGGTCCTCACTGCTTGTTCAACTCGTCGTCGACAAAGTGGACAGGAAGTCAACTGGGATGAGCATGATGTACAACAACACATATGACCACACCTGCAAATATACCATTTTCATGAGAAACCATCTTAAATAGAGCGGTAAGATAACGAGCAGCAAAACTATAGATGGTCTCGCACAAAAGAAAATCACATATTTTGTGCTGCTGTAGAACCACTTACGATTTTGTACATGCAATTTTAGAGACGTAGAAAGAGACATGTTATGTTTCCCTTTCAAGCAATGCCATAGGCATTTTAATCATAAGAGACATGAAAACCAAGAAATATTTTCAAATGTACCTATCTGCAAAACCTTAAAACCAAGTACTGATAAAAAGATCGGTCTCTTCTCCTAGCTGTATTGGAGAAGTCTAGGCTGGACCCATACTTCAAAGATGTAAAGTCTTGACACTAGAAAATGACCCAACATTCCTACTATGTATAAGCTTGACCGCAATGGAAAAGTTTTCAACAAGGCCGACCGAAGAGAAAGTTATGCGTGGGAGAATGCATATTAAACAAGGCTTTACAGACTTGAACCCCAAATTTAGTGCTGTCTTTCCCGTGGATATTGGATTCAAGGGTGGTTAAATATAGGCATGATTCTATGTGGACTAGGTTGTTATAATAGCAGATGATGCCTTTGGAGTATTTCTCGACCTCACATTAGTTTCTATTAGAACTTAGAAGGATGTTGATTGTATCAACTGATTGAAATAAAGTATGTCATAGTTTTGCCTTTGCTTAAAAAGGAAGGTGCAGATTGTAGTTATGGAATGGACTTACGGAACAAAAACAGCATTGTACTCTTGCTCCAAGCATATTACACAGAGAGCGGGCATTGTGGGACTTCTTGCATTGTCCGATCCATTATCTTCCTTCTTGTCCAGGCCTGCAGATTTAACCAATAAAATTTAGATATATCCCAAATAACTTCTTCAAAACGCTCAAAATAAGATGATTCTAGAACCACCTTCATCATCCTGTTGTTGTCGTTGAGCAGCAGCAGCCAGAACCCTGAGCAGAACATAACATTTATGATCAACATATGCAAATAATAATAACAATAATAATACAATATTATATTTTATCTTGAAGATTGTCTACTGATGTAGGTCTATAGGTTTGCATGTGTGGGCTATAGGGTAGATATTGTGTAGGTCTGTACTATCAAAAACAAAATACATTTTGGAAAGGAAAAGGGATAGCCATTATAATTATGTTGGCAGTTGGAACATATTACTACATGGCATTGGATCTCAATACTTAAAGGTTGAATGGTCTTTCATGAGTTTCATCACACAAGCACACCGAGTGATACAAGCAAACTCTTGAGGTTCATAAGAAATACAGGAGCAATATGGAAGTGAAAGTGCAAACCAATTGCCACAAGACTGTATATTTGAAGTCATAAATAAGGAAACCATTTTCCTCATTCTTAAGACAAATTACACAGAAATACCATGTTAATTAGCAGACACCAGTTATAAAGAGAAAGAGTTGAACTCGTTAATAAGTATGTCTTGGTTCTTTTAAAGGAAAGAAGTCCTATAATAAACTGCTCAAGCAAAAGAGGCTTATATATTATACACTCCCAGTCACCGAGTCAATTTCACCAAGTTAAATAGAAGAAAACAAAAAAGAAGTAAAGTTCACCTTTTCTGCAGAGTCCAACGCCGTCTCCTTTCCAGAATGTATTGAATTGCACGTTTGGCAATCAAAAAAACCCCCAACGCTGCAAACCCCATGGATGCAAATTCACACAACCTGCAGAAAACGACTTTCTTATATATGGAACAGTAGTCAAAAAGAGTAGCAAGTTTGGGTTTATATAAAAAGAACCACCTAGCCCAGTGGCCTAAGTTTTCAATAAGCTGATCAATGTTTTTAGGTGAGACATAAAAAGGTCCTTTATGTGGTCGTTGAATCCGTATTGTTCCAATGTCATCTTTCACGGCCTAACACGAGAAAAAAATAAAAATAAAACAACAGTAAGAATGAAAATGGTTTTCAAAAAAAAAAGTAAGCATGAAAGTGATATGTATGTAGGTAAACAACATGTGCATGTCTGAAGCAACATTGAGAAATAGTGAATATACAAGCCATATAAGCTAAAAATAAAGCCCATACCAGTTTTACATACATGTCCATACGCACATACATATAAGCATAAATAACTGAAACTCCTTCCAGAATCTTAAATCTTGAGTAATATTTATCATTTGATTCTTTATCTCTTCAATCTTGACTTGATATTTAGATGAGTTTCTTCCTCTGATTGGATTGATGTCTTGCACTTCCCAGTGCAAATATTTTTCTAACCTATGATTAAAAAATCATCAATATAAAGATCTACTGGAAAAACATATAAGCATAAATAACTGAAACTCCTTCCAGAATCTTAAATCTTGAGTAATATTTATCATTTGATTCTTTATCTCTTCAATCTTGACTTGATATTTAGATGAGTTTCTTCCTCTGATTGGATTGATGTCTTGCACTTCCCAGTGCAAATATTTTTCTAACCTATGATTAAAAAATCATCAATATAAAGATCTACTAGAAACAAGTATATATTGGATTCATCCATCAATAGAACAGAATTCTCCCAATTATAGGACAGAAGACACATATATGCGTAATCCTATTAGACTATCACTCTAAATACTCTACACATTCATTTAATCCGCAAATCACGAATACGTAAATTTATCTGAAGTTGCTGTATTTCCAACTTCACTTTGACCTACTTTCATATGTTTCTTAGCTTTTAAACTCCAATTCAACAAAACAAAGAGTTGATCTGACTTCTGACCACAAATATAAATTCAACAGGATAGAATTGTCCATCAAGTTTCTAGTTTCTAGTTCCAAATTCCTAATTTCTAGTTATTTTTTTCACTGTCTAAACATTATTTTGATTGTGAAATGCCATATGCCTTAAACTTGACTATAAAAGGCTATCAAGAGGGACCATTTCTTTCTACTGCAGCTTCCAATATTACCTCGCCAACAACAGTCAAAGATGTACCAACAGGAAGAACCCTTTCAATTCGCTTGATTCCAAGCATCTGCAAGCCATGAGTACCATTAAATTAGCAAAAGAAACATTGCACCACCCATCTAGAGAAAAATTAACAAACAAAACAAACCTTTAGACCTTGAAGATAATCAAGGGTTCCTCGTACGAGAGAGCGCCCAGACTCTTCAAACACTTCACTGGCTACTGTTAGTGCCATGCCTGTAGCACCTCGAGCTCCAATAACAAAAACACGCCCAGTCTCATCATCCTGACATAAAGCAAGGATTAGCAAATAATGAATGCATTTAAGTAAGCCATACTCCATGTGGCAGGTAGGATTTCTAGACCCCGAACACCTGCCCATTATCAATTTGCCTAATTTTAACTAAAACAATCAACAAAGTTCTGTGGATCCGTTTCTACGAAGATAAATAGTTTTGACTGTAAAAGCAGTAACGAAAGAACAGACAGTGGTGACAGTAGATTAATTGCAGCTGTCTCAAATATCTTCTTCTCTTTCATTCTTACAGGTTTTCTAGAGGAAATATGTTGAAATTTGCAACTTATACAACCAAAACCAAAGAAGGAAACTTCTACTTGGGTAGACAGAAAATTCATTTTGATGATGAAGCAGGAATCTGAAAATAATTCCTCCATTTTTTGACAAAAATTCCTCGTTTCTTTTTGTCATTGTTTTGTTGAGAACAATGCACAATATACCAACATAAATAAATTTATACATTTATATGTCTTTTGATACTTAAGTTTATTGGAACCGAACACAAGAAAGGAATAATTTATTCCTATGACTTAGTTTATCAAATTTACGTAACTTTATGCATTTAAATGTCTTTAGATACTTTGGTTCATTGGAGCCAAACACAAGAAAGGAATAATGTACGACTGCGATTTTTATTTTTATTTTTTGAAAATACGTACGACTATGACTTAGTTTTGTAGCCTCATAGGCGTTTTGTAATTCCAACAAGTATTTCAAAAAAAAATTGGTTTCAGTAAGTTATGGTTAAATTTGTTGTTTGGCAATTATGCATTTTCTAGTGACATTTACTAAATTACATGACAGAATCAACTCTTCTCCTTCAAATCACCGAACGCTAAGTTATATCTTGGTCTAACAATTTTCAAATGCCATATCGTTAATATCAATGCCGAGATAGTATATGAAGGTTAATCCACAATCAGAGCAAAACTCAGCACTTCTTTATTTGACACTGAACTTATCAAGTTGTATGCCTTAAAGAAAAATGGCATATAGAAATAGTAAAGGAAGAATTTGCATAAAAAACTCCTGATGTGACTCTAACAGAGAAAGATCACGACAGACCGTGCAGCATGTTAATAGGAAATATAAAAGGAGTTTTGATGCTGCAAGTAGTCATACACATTGCGTTACAGCCAAGTCAATAAAATAAAGAGCACAAAATGCAGCCATCACTCACCAGATACCAAGGGACCTCCTTGCTCATGGACAACATCAATGCTGAATCTTGTATCCATGAACCAGTATCATTCTGCTTCAGAAAGTGTTGTTCTGCCTGAAACGAAAGCAGAGAACTTTTAACGAAACAATTACACGCTAATTGGAATTTGAAATGATGGAAATTGAAGGCCTTTAGCCACTACAACAATAAGCCATCATACCGTCTCTTCCACTATCACACCTCTCATTCCACTGTACTGGCAATTGATGGGCGTATCAGATCCGACTCTCCCAGAAACAGTGACTACCAATGGTAATACTTTGCACGCACCTTCAAGAAGTTGCGCTGTAACGAGGGGAAAAAGGAATAGTGCATAGAATCATAAGCTCTTCAAGAAAATCTCACTCGTTAATCAAACTCCATCGGAATGTTTGAAAAAAAAAAGGTATATTTTTAATCACTGACTAGAAGTGACATCACATAAGCTGAGAAATAGAAATAGAAAGAAAAAAAAATAAAGGAACAAAAGACATGCAGATGAGGAGCACAAAACATAAACAGTAAACACAGATGATGTGATATTATAAATCGAGACTGTGACTTCAATACAAATTTCTTTCAAGGTGAGAAGGTGCCGATACTCAATAAACATTCCAGAAAAGCACTTTCACACGTAAAGCAATTGATGGAACACAAAGCATTCTATAACTAATACCCAAGTTTACACGTCAAAAACAAGTTGGATGGATATGTGCTATCCTACTATGTAGCTTCTATTAAAATGCAATGCAGAGTTTTTTTTATTTTTTTCTTTGCTTATGTAAGCCTCCGGTGTTCACTAATCACACGAGAGATTGTCAAGTTGGTGAGGAGAATAACCATCCAAATCGCCAAGAAGGTACCCATAGTTGAACATGTGAATTTACTTCCAGAGTTCAGAGTCTTGACTAACTTCACCTACATTGATCAAGAAACATCAACTAAATCATCCTTTCCATCGCTTTTTAAATTTGTCTGCATATTACCAACCATCTCCCTAGTTCTCATTGTAAGTATTATTAATAACAAATACTTAACTAAATTGACCCCCACATGTGGGACCCATACAACATTCTAATAACTTGACATTTGTCAAGGGTAGTTTTGATAAATGTTGATGGGGCAGTTATCTTTTGATATTAAAAACAGTCGTACTTGTTGGTCCCCTCTCCTATTCTTTCAAAAAAAAAAAATAGCTTAAGGAACACCATCTGGAAAGGGAGAATAAAGGAGTGTAACATCCAACAATGGTTGGAGATATTTTAAGTTTTTTTTTGAAAACAATTTAAGTTTATTTTTATTTCCGCAACTTTGATCTTTGTGCTTGATTGTGATCACAAAGGTCATCTTAATATGTTTTAAATTTGGTATCAGAGCAAATCAATGCCTCTGTCTTGTTGTTTGCCTTGGGTTAATTCATGGATTTTCATGATCTCGAGTGTTTAATTAAGTTGTTTTCAATTTTCGTGTTTATCACAATCAAAATTGATTTCAGCAAGGCCGATGTTGAATTTTCCCGTCTCGCGGTACGTTATCCGCAAGCGGCCCCGCGGCACTTCTCGAGCCATTGATCTCCCCTCTAATAGCACCAAGGCCTTTTAAGATAAAACCTATCTCAAAAGGCCTCGGTACTATTATAGAGAAGACAATCACTAATATACTTCATTTAGAAGTTTTACTTTTCTAATGTGGAACTATTATTTCGGTCCACACATCTCAATACTCCACCTTGGGCCGAAATCCATCCAATGGGCTTTTTCTAGACAGGCCTCGATCGAACCGTCGGATCTAATACCATGTTGAATTTTCTCACGGCCACGCCGCACACGCGCGCGCGAGCCCGTGGATCTCTTTCGTAGCACCGATATTGCCTCCAACTTAACCACCCTTCAACTTCAGGTGTGGAGTTTTATCTCAAAAGGCCTCGATCTGATTAAGGGCGCGAGCACCATATGCTCTGCTACCATATTAATTTTCACACTTGCGGGATCCGCAAGCGACATATCCGCACACGGGCGATCTCCCCCCAATACCGATATTGTCCCCAACTTAACCATCTTCAACTCTTTTAGGTGTGAGGTTTTAACTCATAAGACCTCGGTACTATTAGAAGGGAGACAATCACTAATATACTTCATTTAAAAGTTTTACTTCCAATGTGAGACTATTATTTCGGTCCACACATCTCAACAACTGATTAAATTCTTGTTAAACTTTGATTTGGTTTTCGAAATGAATAGTCCCCAAATTATTATCAAATTTTGATTTCGGTGTTTTCGAAATTATGGTCCTGGTATTTTTTGGGTTTTTAGTTTTTGAAATTCCTAATTCAGTTTCCTATTTCGTCTTATTCAATTTAGGCAACTTTGATTTTCTGTTTTGGTTTTTGATTTAGGCGAAATTAACCGCACTATACAAGGACGCGTCTAATTGTGGTCCACTTTAGTCGATTTAGTGCATTATGTGCCATGTGTTAATATGTACATGATCAGTTAGTCATGTCTTTTGAATTTAAAGCAACTGGAGATAATTATGAATTTGTGACTCTTATGATTTGTGTTTATATATTGACACTTGTAGGTTTGTGACACTCTTATATCACACAATCGTTTATACACATATATTATGCCATATATGTCTTTATTCCCTAGCATGTATACCGTGCATGTTTTGAAGACACTAGATAGTGTGCAGTTGATTAATTGAACTATTGCCATGCATGCTATATATAATTTTGATATACGTGCATGTATGATATGATGATATGACTGTCCTATATATTTAATTAGGACTTTTAGGCAAATTGATTATTTATTCAAATAATGTATGAAATGTGTGTGCCATAAAGTGTGTGTGTATATATATATATATATATATATGCATGTACATAAAATTAGTGAATATTGCCTTAATTTTATGCAATACATTAAGAAATTAGTACATAAATGTTGTGTGACTCATACATGCGTGCTTTATATTAATGTTATAGTAGCCACAACATCTACATTAATAATAAAGATTTGGTTAATTAATTAATTACAAGAGTCACATTATGCATTACTTGTAGTTAATTATGTGTATGTAATAAAATTTATCCCACGAGAAGTTTTATTATATTCATGTAATTAACTAGAGTAAAATGTCAAATTGTATTTCTTAATTTACCCGCAGGAATTAAGAAAAGAAAAACAATTTGATAGTTTTATTATTTAGTAGATATGAATCTAATTGAGTAGAACATTAGCCCACATACATGTTTTTATGTCATTTGATTCATGTTTTAATTATGTTTTGCATTAGTAAAGCATATTATTTGTAGTCTCTATTTGGGATCATGTATGTTTAATTATTTGCAACTACTTAACTACCAGTATTAGGTTCTGAACTAAAACTTGAGATCCTTTCACTAAATTGTGAGAACAATAGGGTATGGAATGAGAGGGTTCTCCTTCATCTAGGAATGTTAGACATGGATTTGGTCATACGCAAGGATGAGCCACCACCCATTACTGAGTCTAGCAAACCTAATGCGGTAGATCTTTATGAAAAATGGGAAAGATCTAACCGCATTTGTGTGATGTTCATTAAAGCGAACATCACTGCTAGTATACGTGGAACGGTTGATAAGTATGACAATGCTCGTCTACTCCTGAAGGCCATTGAGGATCAGTTTCAAACCTATGATAAAGCACTGGTCAGTAGCCTGATTATGGAATTCTCATCATTGAGAATGACTGGTGTTAAGGGTGTACGTTAGCACATTATGCGAATGAGAGATATCGCGGCCCGACTCAAAACGCTAGAGGCTAACATGTCTGAAAGCTTTATTGTTCACTACATCCTGAACACACTTCATTCCCAGTATGCCCCGTTTAAGATCTCATACAACACACATAAGGACAAATGGTCAATTAATGAATTGACGACCATGTGTGTTCAAGAGGAGGGTCGAATGATAATGGAAGAAGGAGAAAGCAATGTGTTGCTGATGGTGGCCAAAAAGAAGGACAAGAGAGCCAACAACTGGAAGGGGAAAGAGAAAATGCAACCCCAAGGTGGAATTGTGAAGAAAGAATCCAAGTGTTTCTTCTGTAAAAAGAAGGGACACATGAAGAAGGATCGCATCAAATTCTAACAATGGCTTCAGAAGAAAGGTATATGACAAATCTGCGGAAACCAGTGGGAAGTGAGTTGAGCATTTATTCTGGAACCAAAATGCGCTCACATGTAGAAGCAGTTGGCACGTGTAGTCCTAAATTGTCAAGTGCTTTTATCCTACATATAGACAATGTTTTCTATGTACCTAATTTTTTCAGGAACTTAATTTCAGTTTCCAAGTTGTATTTGGGATTTCACATCAACTTTTCTAGAACATCTTTTGATTTACTATTTAAAATTTTAAATCAAATGTCGTAGGACATGCTACTTTATTGAATGGACTTTTTTGTTTAAATTTGAAAAATGATGCCACTGCTATGCATGTTACTAGTTTGAAAAGAAGTGTCATGAATGGTGAATCTTCTATGTTATGGCACCGAAGATTGAGACATATCTCCAAGGATCGAATCAAAGATTGATTAATGATGGAGTACTAAGTGCTCTATATTTTGCTGATTTTGAGATTTGTGTGACCTGCATTAAGCAAACTAAAGTATCCAAGAAAGGTGCTCATAGAAGTTCAACATTATTAGAAATCATTCATACTGACATATGTTGTCCAGATATGGACATTACGACTGGTCCAAAGTACTTTATCTCCTTTATTGATATTTTTCACGTTTCATGCATGTCTACTTGCTTCACCATAAAAATGAAGCATTGGATACCTTTAAAGTTTTCAAGGCTAAAGTAGAGAAACAAAGTGGGAAATAAATTAAGATTGTCAGTTTTGACAGAGGAGAGTATTATGGTAGATACACTGAGGATGGACAAGTATTTGGTCCATTTGCTAAGTTTCTTCAAGAGCAAGGAATAGTTCCTCAATACACCAATCCAGGTTCTCCTAGTGAGAATGGTGTGGCAGAAAGAAGAAACCGGACCTTGATGAATATTGTTAGGAGTATGCGTAGTAATGCAACTCTACCTATCTCTTTGTGAAGTGAAGTTCTCAAAACGGTTGTGTACATATTAAACAGGGTTCCAACTAAGGATGTCCCAAAGACACCATTTGAGTTAACGAAAGGTTGGAAGCCTAGTTTGCAACATATACGCGTTTGAGGATGTCCGTGTGAAGTGAGAATTTATAATCCACATGAAAAGAAGTTGGATCCTAGGACCATTAGTGGGTATTTCATTGGATATGTCGAAATGTCTAAAGGATATCGCTTCTATTGTCCTTCTCATAGCACTAGAAATTGTGGAATCTAGAAATGCAAAGTTTCTAGAGAATGAGATGATTAGTGGGAGGAATCATTTTCAGGATAATGTTCCTTAGGGTTCATTTTGATGATCTTCCTTCTACATCAAGTAGTCATATGTATGTCATTCCAAGTTTTGCTCAGTTTCCATTGAGAATTGAAGAACAAAGAGTTCAAACTCCACAAGTTGTTGACAATCCTCTAGTAGATCAAGTTGTTCATGAAGAATCGGAAATGGTAGAACAACCACTTGTTCATGAAGAACTTGAAATGGTAGAGCAACCAATTCTTCATGAAGTACCTCAAGTAAATGAACAAGTTGATCAACATGATCTTCAATAAAATGTTGATGCAACATTAAGGAGATCTACTAGAATTAAAAGGTCAGCAATCCCTAGTGATTTCATTGTTTATCTGTAAGAATTAGACTATAATGTCCGAGCCGAAAGTGATCCCGAAGTGTTTTCACAAGCTATGAATTGTGTTGAATATGAATTATGGCATGATGCTATGATTGATGAAATGAATTCTATGTCATCAAATGATGTTTGGGACCTTGTTGAGTTGCCTAAAGGAGCCAAGGCCATTGGTTGTAAATGGATCTTTAAGACAAATGACTCATTAGACAATATTGAGAGATACAAGGCCAGACTTGTTGCAAAAGGATTCACACAAAAAGAAGGAATCGATTACAAGGATACATTTTCTCTTGTCTCTAAGAAAGATTCTCTTCGCATAATTTTGGCTTTAGTTGCACATTTTGACTTTGAGTTGCAACAAATGGATGTGAAAACCGCATTCCTTAATGATCAACTAGAGGAAGAGGTTTACATGAAACAACCAGAAGGATTTCCCTCTATTGGCAATGAGAATTTGGTTTGCAAGCATAAGAAATCCATATATGGATTGAAACAAGCTTCCCGACAGTGGTATTTGAAATTCCATGATGTCACCTCTTCATTTGGTTTTGTTGAGAACATTATGGATGATTGTATATACCAGAAGGTTCATGGGAGCAAAATTTGTTTGCTTATTCTATATGTTGATGACATTTTATTTGCAACAAATGATCAGGGTATGCTTCATGATGTGAAACAATTCCTTTCTAATAGCTTTGATATGAATGACATGGGAGATGCATCCTATGTTATTGGCATTAAGATCCATAGAGGTAGGATACGTTGTATTCTTGGCATGTCTCAGGAGGCCTATATCAACAAAGTTTTGGAAAGATTCAGAATGAAGGACTGTTCACCAAGTGTAGCTCCCATTATGAGGGGTGATAAGTTTAGTTTGAACCAATGCCTGCATGATGACCTTGAGCGGGAACAAATGACAAACATCCCTTATGCTTCAATCATTGGAAGCTTGATGCATGCTCACGTTTGCACTAGACCTGACATAGCCTTTGTTGTTGGGATGTTGGGAAGATATGAGTAACCATGGTATGGACCACTGGAGAGCTGCAAAGAAGGTTTTGAGATACCTTCGTGGGACAAAGGACATGCTTACATACAGACGAACTGATACTTTGGACGTGATTGGCTACTCAGATTCACACTTTGTTGGCTACATTGATTCACGTAAATCTACATTGGGATTTATTTTCATGCTAGCCGGTGGAGCTGTATCATGGAGAAGCACAAAGCAGGCATTGATTGCTACTTCAACTATGGAAGCTGAGTTCGTTTCTTGTTTTGAAGCTACTTCTCAAGGTGTTTGGCTAAAGAGTTTCATTTCTGAGCTAAGAGTTATGGATTCTATCTATAAGCCATTGAGAATTATTGTGACAATTCAACTGCTATCTTTTATGGCTAAGAACAACAAAAGTGGGAGTCGAACCAAGCACATCGACGTTAAGTACTTAGCCATAAGGGAAGGTGTTAAGGACAAAACAGTGGTCATTGAGCATATTAGCACTGAATTAATGATTGCGGATCCTTTAACCAAAGGCATGCCACCAATGAAGATTAAGGATCATGTCGATAGGATGGGACTAAGACCATTATGTGATTATCATTGAAAGAATGATGTTTGTTCAAACTCTATTTAGATATTTGCTCACTTACGTATTGTGTACACATTTAAGTCTTATTTGATCTATTGAGAAATATCATTTAGTGAGAACCGCAGTAAACATAAGGTTTATTCATTACGATATTGACGACCATTGCTGAGAAATTTAATGCATTGTAATACATGGAAGGTACTACTCATTTGATAGAGGGCATATCGCCATGATTCATGCATTTTATTTCTTGATTTTGGATTATAGGATGTGTGGATCAAGCGGTAGAATGTAAGTAACATTAATAACAAATACTTAACATGTGGGACCCACACAACATCCTAATTACTTGACATTTGTCAAGGGTAGTTTTGATAACTATTGATGGGGTGGTTATCTTTTTGATATTAAAAAAATTTGTACTTGTTGGTCCCCTCTCCTGTTCTTTCAAAAAGAAAACCTTAAAGAACACCATCTGGAAAGGAGATTAAAGGAGTGGAACATCCAACAATGGCTGGAGGTATTTTAAGTTTGTTTAATTTCCGCATCTTTAGTCTTTGAACTTGATTGTGATCACAAAGATCATCTTAATATGTTTTATAATCGTCAGACTCTACTATACACTAAATTACTGTCAACAACAACCTTACTTTCGCCACACCACTAGAAACCATCAGTTACAAACATGGATAGAGATGAGCTTCAACGTGACCACAAAAATGCGAAATTTCATCACTCTTTCAGATCTCATAATTGTTCCAGACGTAATACCTAGAATTTATCGACACCAAGCACAACATCTCCACAAAAGTATATCAAATCCAATTTTCGCTAGCCAAAAAACCAATCATCCATCCACATTGAAACAAAATCAAATCTTTAACCCAAATCATCAATGCCCATCAACTAAGTTACTCAAAATATTCAGAATCAACCCACTCACCCAAATCCTTCAACTGACCGACCCGCGAAACCGACCGCAGCATGTCTGCATCCCTGCACACCAAACAAACACCATAAAAATCCAAACTTTACGATCAAACCTAACCAAAAACGCTCAAACAATCACATACTTCCCACAACTCCTCCCCAAGAAATAAAGCGCGGCGGCGCTCAGGCAGCAGCTCAGCCCACCCCATGGAACCATCATCAAAACTCAAAAAACCCTAAAACCCAGACCTCCCCATCACAGAACAGTAGCGCAGCAACACTGAATCACACGCAATTGAAGCCAAATCGACCGATCGAACTTGAAAATCGATCGAAATAGTGAGGATTGCAATGCCAAATCACGGAATCCGATGACGAGAATGAAAATTATGGTTTCGGAATCATCAAAAGAGGGTTTTTTTTTAGATAATTTTGAACACTCGAACCGAAGAATAGTATGGTCGAATTGGGATAATTTTTTACTATTTTTGGTGGTGTTAACGAAGGAATCCCTGGTAGTGTAATCTACAAAAAATACACTTTAAGGAGACGAACTTTCTCGTGTCCCTTAGATGTAAATCGAGATGTACATTTGTAGCAATCGAGGCACGAGTTAAAAGGGATCTTGAGTGTTGCTCCTTCGTGGGTTTATGTGGTAGATTACAAAAGCAGAACGAGCGCGACGAAGGCTGGAAGGGTTTCTCTGAGCGAACAAACATTCGTTGCTTTTGTTTGGTGGATAGGCATCCCGTGCTGTGCACGTGCGAGTGGCACGGCCTGAAACTAGTACTGTGTTTGGAAATTGGAACTAGTGTTTCTAGTGCAATGCAATTTAGCAAAACTAAAATTTCATGATCCACAGTGGTTTCAATTAAATTTTTTTTGCTCTTTGTACTTTTTTTTGGTAGGACTCTTTCTCCTTTCAATAAATAACATGTGTAATCAAATTTGTGGAGATTAGTCCAACTTTGTTGCGATGCATCTTTATCAACTTTGTTGCGTGGATTTGTGCGGTGCGCTGGATTGATTTGTCTTTAATTTTTGCATTATAATTAATTTTTTTTCTAATTGCAAGTCTTTGATTTGTCTTTCACCTTGTTGAAAAGTTTTAGGTTTTCTTCTCCTTGTTGGAAAGTTTTGTTATTCATTTTGTGCTTCTAGTACTTTTGTGTATTATCATGAGTTTCAACGTCAAACTGTTTCAATTTCGAGAAAAAAGTCAAATTAATAGCAGTTTATTTGTACAAATAGGATTAGCGAATTAATGTACTTGATTATATGTTTGGTTATGTATTGAGCCATGAATGATTAATGAAATTTCGATTTCTCTTCAAAAAAATAAAATTCAAGGTCTATAAGGTTTTAAGTTCAAAATTCTCATTTCTTTTCAAGGTATATTTTCTTGTAGTATAGAGTGTGTTTCTAATGGTATTGTCAGAGGCAACTCAATGCATCACAGTAGCAGGAAAATACAAGATTTTTGCTTTATAATTAATTTTTTTTCTAATTGCAAGTCTTTGATTTGTCTTTCACCTTGTTGAAAAGTTTTAGGTTTTCTTCTCCTTGTTGGAAAGTTTTGTTATTCATTTTGTGCTTCTAGTACTTTTGTGTATTATCATGAGTTTCAACGTCAAACTGTTTCAATTTCGAGAAAAAAGTCAAATTAATAGCAGTTTATTTGTACAAATAGGATTAGCGAATTAATGTACTTGATTATATGTTTGGTTATGTATTGAGCCATGAATGATTAATGAAATTTCGATTTCTCTTCAAAAAAATAAAATTCAAGGTCTATAAGGTTTTAAGTTCAAAATTCTCATTTCTTTTCAAGGTATATTTTCTTGTAGTATAGAGTGTGTTTCTAATGGTATTGTCAGAGGCAACTCAATGCATCACAGTAGCAGGAAAATACAAGTATTATGAATATATAAATATAAATTTCTTTTTGCATTGATAAATTTTTTAAAGCACGTAAGAGAAAAAGAAAAAATCACAATATAGCACAACTTTAACTAACAGTGTAGCTTGAAGCCTTGAATTATAAATCCTAGGACTTGGATCTCAACTCATTACCAACGATGTAAGTACTACAACCTTCACCAGAATAGTTTAGAAGCACCTTAAATATAGCCAAAGAATGTTTTTTTTTTTTTTGACAACGGAAAATACTATATTAACCTCAGCTGATAAGTACATCTAGTTGAATCAATAGTAACACAATTGCATGAATTATTTTTCAAAAAGTCTTATAGTCGTGACATCACATAAGTCTTGATATTTTATGGGCAAGATTGTTGGCTTGTCCACGTATGTGGACTATCCTTCATAACAGATGATCGTTGATGACTCTCGAACAATCTTGTCAAGCCAATGAGTGTTTGTTCGCTTAGAGCTGCTCTAAAATAAAACTTCAAAGCATAATATAACGCAACAAAGCATCTTATATTTAAAAAAACTTGGGTAACTACCAACAGCCGGTTAGCCCAAGTAGTAAGGAACTTGGTTCCCTTAAGCAGTGTGTGGAGCCACATACCTAAGTTAGCCTACCCCTAAAACTAATGTCTAAGCTACTATTAATCTAGCCCAAGGAAGGTTGAAATCCTAACTTCGTCCATGCTCTTAAGCAAGGTTTCAAGTTTGAGTCTTGTGAAAAAAAAAAATTGAGTTGGAAAGGTCGCCCCCATATGAGACCTAGCAGTGCCCAAACATGAATTAGTCAATGCAGTTGACACTCGACACCATATGAGTGGATTAGTGAGCCCTTCTAAAAATTCCAATTCCATCATGTGCGCTCAATCTTTTCGATCCGGTGTCATCCAACGATATTCATTGAAGCCGCATTTTTAAAGGATAGAGAGAGATGAATCTTCTTCTCTGCTCGCTCGCTCGCCCACTCGCCCACTCGTTCGAAACGCAAAACCCTAAACCCTCTACAGGTTTGTTCGTTTGTTCATTTGTTTCCAGGGTTGGTCTTGACATTTTTGGGGCCTTGGGCGAAATTTTAAAATTGAGCATTCAATAAAAATATTTTACTACATAAAAATTGTTGTTTCTAATTACATTATCAACATATATTAAATGCACAATTAATACATAAAAATATTATTATGTAAACTTAGCATTAATTAGAGATATGTTGGTTGTTGCATTATTAAGGTGGTGTTTGGTAACTCTACTTCTTAAACTATGACGACCCCAAATTTTCAATGCATTTGGGTACGCCCGGCCTAGACCCATACAAGTCCCAAGTCGATTCTCAACGAACCTGACGAGCCTAGTCAGCCTCAGAATATCAAATTTTAGTTTTATGAAAGAATTATTGCGATTATAACACAGCTGAAGCAATTTAGATATGAATCAATTATTGGGAAATTAGGAATTTATATAAATGTGGAAAACCCCAATATGTTCAATTCTAAGTCAACAAAATGGATTGATGGAATCCACCTCAAAATCATATCCCTAGTTCTAAAACAATTATATATATATATATGTAAAACATCATACAAACAGAAATGAACATAAGCCTACACCTCGATACCTCAAGTCCAATCGCTCACAAAAGGTCTCCTAGGCAAGGTCCCTTGCCCCTACTGCACTCCGTCCTATCTACACCCACCGTCACAAACTAGACGGTGAGTAACTGAGAAAAATTGAAAGTAAAGCTAGAAGAATATAACAGTAATTCATGAAATAACAAACAAGGCAATCTAAGTATCATGCGGGTACTGAAAGACAGGAATTTAAATAAACAAGAATGCATGATAGACAGACTGTAAATGATAGCAATCGAAACATGGGTGTTCTATGAGTCAAGAGAGGCAATAAGTGGTCTAAATTCCACAACAATTCCACAACAGCGATGTCGCAACATCGAAATCCACAGCAATATCCACAACAATCCAGTACATGGTATCACACAATCTGTGACGACCCTGCCCCGACCTAGGGTCGGGTCGCCCGGCCCAAACCGTTACTTAGACCCGATACCTGAACCAGGCCCAAATAACGACTTGGCTCGCCTAAATAACCTGCGGAATAATTATTCTAAACAATATATATAATAATAAATGTGTGAAAAGTAATCATAACTAAACCATATAAACCTGTATATCATGATAATATCTATCATCTCTACTATTTAAATGTCTCATACAACCTCATAATAATATCAAAAGGTTCAAAACTACCCATTACTAATACTCGAGCTACAACCCACGTACGATTTCAAAACAATTTAATAATAATAATAACCTAGTATTAATGAGTCTCACAGATGAAAGCACTTCAAGATAGATCCTTTCCCTTGCCTTTCTTGTCTATCGCGCTTTGGTAGAAGGACCCGGGTAGAGTGGGGTGAGCTAAAGAACCAACGTTGCTCAATAAGAGGAAAGACTCGCTCAAACATTAAATATGCAAGTACTACCTAGTACTCATGCAAATTCTACATGACATTCAATCCATACGCATAACACAGCATGTAATAACTGAATACATGAAAATCAAAACAAACTTATAAGCATAATCATTTAGTACATAATTCGATCCAATTAAATATATGGTTTATGCTCAGCGTAGTTATGAAAGATGGAATTATATTCTAAGAAGAAATATCTAAATATTATTTCCACATCTAATTTAGATATGCAATAATTTTATATATCAATATTGCAATTCAAATTCCAATCACCATACTAGATATAAAAGCCTAACAGTTTCACAACACATTTGATAAACTTTCATATATGTCAAGCATAATAATATTCATCACATTTCATTTATAAATTAAAACATGACATATAAATAAAATCACACGAAAGATTTAAATAAAATGCGATAGATATAAATATTAATATAAGCCGTTGTTCCATTCAATGCGAACTAGATATTGGTAAGGATCCGTGTGACCGAATCATCTATTTTCGTATTGGTACAATAATCGTGGAATCGTAATGGCCGTTACGCCTCTAGATAATCGCACCAAAACGAAGATAAATTCATCCAAGCCGTCACCGCTACACGTCTCAAAGAAACATCAAGTAGCAAAGGATGGAACTCCAAACCCTTACACTCAATTATTTCACCTTATGCATTCAATTAGTCAAGCAAACCCTCGGTGGTTAACTACCACACACTCGGGGTGTCTTTGGCCCTCGGTGGTTAACTACCACACACTCTGGGCAGGAGCCGAATAACATAACAGGCAAGACAATGTATTCACAATTCCATAGATAATAGAGATCCAAACCAATATCACGACGCAACCCATTCCCAAGTCTTTAAATTCAAAACATGCATTCCTAATTATCTAATAATCAAGCCATATTTAATGCATGAGCGAAGCTCCCCACTTACCTGGACCCGTCGCGACGCCTATACTGACTCCTCGTACGTTTGGGGTCCCACGTGAACCGTCGCGTGTCACTAAAACAATTCATACAACAACCTATCAATGCATATTCTATTACAAAGTCATTAATTATTTAACTCATTTACTTTTAAGGACCCATTTGTGCTTGTCCCGTAGTTTTCGTGTCGTTTGGAGTCCTTGTCGGGTTCCCGATGTCACATTGTCGAGGGTGGGACCCGTCGTCGAGTCCCTCGGAGTGCGCGTGTGTGCCCCGATGGAGTCATAGAGGGGCCGGGACATTCCAGCCCCTTAAATCACACTTGCAGGCCAAACGGTCCCTGGTTGAGTCCAGGGGCCGCCAGTGGCCCCCGGTCAACCGGTCAAAGGGTCAATTGACCCTGGTCAACCGGTCCAGGGTCAACGACCCTTGACCAGTCAACCTGGTTAAGGGGGGGGGGGGAAGTTCATCTTCCCCCATCGATCGCTGCCGTGGAGGGGAGCACAAGCTCCCCTCCACGACCCCGATCACCACCACCCTCCGTCGCTTCCACGCGACGGAGGGGGATCTCCGGCGGCCGCCGGGAGGTCGCCGCCTCTCGGCCGGCCGCCGTGGAGTAAAAGTGAGAGCGGAGGGGTGGCAAAGCCCACCCTCCCAACCTCGCGGTGGCGCGCGCGCGCTGCTCGCTCTCGGCGGCGCGCGCTCCATCTCGCGCCGCGCCCTTCTCCGGTGGCGCGCGCGCCTCCACTGACCCAAAAAGAATCAAAACAAGAAGAAGAAGAAGAAAGGAACGGGAAGAGAAAGAAAGAAAAGAAGAGAAAGAAAAGAAAGAAAGAACAAGAATAGAAAATCACCACAAGTTTTTTTTTTCTCTCCTTGATTGCTCAATGATTTCTCTTCTTCTCCTCCCTCTCCAACTTGTTGAATCAACAAAAGGGGTGACTAGGGTTTACAACTTATCCTTATATAGTTAGGGTTTTTCACCAATTTAACCCAAAATTACGTAAATACCCCTATGGGCCCAATTTCCTCGTTAAGCCCAATCAAAACCATTTTCACTTAATCCAAGTCTTGTTAAGATCAATTTTGTGTAACAATCTCATTTGTTCGCATATTTTAATATAAAATTAATAAAATACTTTGCAAATGGGTCGGAGAATGTTTAGGTCGTTACACAATCACTAGGGGTGGTCAAACACTCGTACGCACGAGTGCCCGTGTTTTATCCCTTCTAGTACAGGCCGCATGTACCTTCGAGACACACACTTATGCCAAGAACACACATACAAGGAATAGGGAATGGAATGCCAATAACTTGATAATAACAAACACAAAGAAATGAAAATGAATCACATGATATTTTCTTAGCTGTCTTACTAACGTACAAATACTTTTTAAGACAAGTGTACTTACCTGAACTATCGTAACCCGCGTACAACGCTCCCGCGACTTCTAACGCGTATCCCCAAGTTTTCTGCTACCTGACAAGGTCGGAAACTCGTATTAATAGGTCAAGTCATTAACTAAACCTAGCTTTAACCTTAATATTCTCCCAATGTTTCAAATGACTTGACAACTCGACAGTTTAATAGAAAATGAATACTCTCTCTCGGGTTTTGAAAACACAATATGTATAAGCCTCATCGCGAATCATAGGCTCGGCTCAGTTGTATGTAGGTCACGTTATGGTCTCGAGGACCGGCGACATGACCACGACATCACAACCATTCATCGCCATACGATGCTTCAATATAAACCAACACTTAACCATAACTCCTCATGAAAACTGAACCGATATGTACAAAAGAACATGGAACCTCGTTGGTGTTGTCCGACGTTGGTGAAAGGTTTCCTTAGCATGGGATGGCTGGGAATTACCCTCGAACATCGGTGCTCAAACACATTGACTAAACAATACTCAAACTTAATATTTACATAAAAACATAACAAATTTCTCTAACATATTAAAATTTTGGACACAACCAAGGGTTGCGAGACCTCAACAAAGGTTAGGTGAGACCCCCGACAACCTTCACTGGTGGTGGTTCGGCCGGTAGCACCGCCGGCCGTGGCGGTTTCCGGCGAGGCTCCACCACCTCTATCACATGAAATGACAAATTTTCAACGTTAAATAGGGTTGTTTTGGCCACTTCGAAGACTGTGGGACCCAGGTAGGAGATTGGTGGGGTCCCCAACAGCGTCCCAGTCATCGTAGTCCGGCGGTGGCACCGCCAGTGAGGGTGTTTTCTGGCAAGGGGCCGAAATAGTAACAACACATGAAATAATGGAAATACACACACCACA
The DNA here is from genome assembly GCA_039657345.1 of Stephania japonica. NCBI lineage: Eukaryota > Viridiplantae > Streptophyta > Magnoliopsida > Ranunculales > Menispermaceae > Stephania > Stephania japonica. The sequence continues at coordinate 9,088,403 of CM077558.1, read as the reverse complement.
ATCCTATAAACATGAACCGAAAACCACATCAAGGGCGGAGGGACTCCGGCAAACCCTGAGGATCCACCCCAACCAGCAGCGACCAACCAACAACAACACAACACATACACACACATATCACGGTTTCAACAACAAAAAAATAAAAACAGTGAGAGTGGAAAACCGAGAGAAAGGAAGGGAGAGAGGGGACGACTTCGACTCCGGTGACCACCAAGGACCATCTCCGACAGTCATGGCCACCATCCCGGTCCGGTGACGTCATGGACAACCACCATCGTGAAGAGAGAAGACATACATGGCCGAGGGTGAGAGAGATATCAAGTGAGTACGAGAGAGAGGGGAGGATGTGGGACCTTCGATGAGCTTCCTCGCCACCACTGCATCTCCGGTGAACGGCGTGGACACAGCCGAGCCATGAGAGTGAGTGGACCGAGAGAGAAGAGTGAGGGAAGTCGAGAGAGAAGAAGAACCGAGAGGGAGAGAGAGAGAAGAGGAGAAGCTTACCTCCAGTTAACCGCGATCTCCGACGGTCTAGTCCGGCCACCGACGACGAGTAGAGACGGTGGTGAGGTGGGAGAGAGAAGGGAGCTCGTGAGTGAGAGTGAGAAGAGGGTGAAGACCGTGAGAAGAATGAGGAGAGTGAGCACGGGAGAGGTGAGTGAAAATGGGAGAGAGAGTGTGCATGACGTGAGTGATTAAATGAGAGTGAGGGATGGGGTGACGTGAGTGATGGGGTGGGTGGTGAGGTGAGTGAGTGATGGGAGTGGGTGGGGTGTGAGTTGAGTTGAGTTGAGTGATGGGGTAGTTGTGTGTTTGAATTTTTTTTTTTAAATGGTATGGTAGTTGTGTCCACCCATTTTTTACCAACCTACACATATCAAAATTTAACCAAGGTTTCCCCATTATTTGATTGTCACTATACAAAATTTTTAACTTGACACCCGTATATTTTCCAAACATTTTCCCCACCCATCTCACCTCCTCGGTCCGTATTTCCCCGTCACATGCACACTTTTACCTTTGTCTCACACAAATAAACTATAAAATTGTTAAATAATTCTTTTAATTAAGTTTTAAGTCTCCCGTGTACCCGTAACCTTATTGTCGAATCCCATTCGTCCAATTTTCCTACTCGTTCACCGACTTCACTGTCCGGTCACTCAAATACGAGTACAAATACATATTACACATCATCATTCACAAATAACTAAATTTCCGGGTCGTTACATAAACTTTAAGCATTAATTCAATAAGACTTTTTGTACATGAGATTATTAAATAAGAGCTTAATTTAATAGAGTGTTTGGTAAAAACTAACTCAAAAATTTTAATTAAAAACTAATCAAGTGTTTGATAGGCTACCTCTAATTAACATATTTATGAGTGAACGATAAAGATAAACGGCTCTAGACTAGTACAATGATCATTAAGATGAAGACGATGATGATCAGGAGGAGAGTAGCAATAGGAAAGATGAAGGAGAGGTATTAGAATTTTTTGTACTATGAAAAAAAGAAGAGAATGAAACCTTATTTCTTTTAGCCATATCATCATACAACACCCATTTGTCATTACACCATTCCCTAAACCCACCATTAATTAAGATTGTATACAATGTACTGCTGATTCGTTTGTCTTATGCAAATAATTTTTTGTGCATTTGGAAAATTATATTATGTGGAAATAAAACCTTTGATTAACTTGGTTGATCTGAAAAATTATGATCTCTTGACAGTCAAGTGAGCTTATGGGAGAGGCCGAAAGATTGAAGAGAGCTTGTGAGTTCATCAAAAAAATAGAGCTTTTGAGAGAGGAGGATATAAGAGGCAGAGAGATTGAAGAGAGATTGTGGGAGAGGAGGTTATGAGAGGCAGAGAGAGATTGAAGAGAGATTGTAGGAGAGGAGGTTATGAGATTGAAGAGAGATTGTGGGAGTGGAGGTTATGAGAGGCAGAGAGAGATTGAATAGAGCTTGTGGGAGGAGAAGAGGCAGAGAAAGATTGAGCGTAAAGGTTTTTGAGATAAGGAGAAGATGGAGACGAAGGTGAAGTAATTCGAAAATATCGAGCGACGTCGCAAAGAGTCGTGCGAAAACCTTTTTCCGCTTAAAAGGTTTAATAAGTTAAGAAAATTAACTTTTTTATTAAGAAGTATTTCCTCTTATTTTGTTAAAGTCTTATTGGGAATAAGTCTTATTAATAACATAACCAAACACACTTATTTTTATAGAACTCTTATTAAATAAGACTTGAGCAAAATAAGAGGTTGAATTAGAGTTACCAAACACCACCTAAGTTTATATATTATTTAGTAAATCATTACATGTGATTTTTCAAAATTAACAATATATCATATATAAATTATATATTGATCAAGTGTTACCAACATAATATATTATGATATGTCAATATGTGATTTTTCAAAATTAACAATATTTATATGTCAATTAATATAAGTATTTCTATAATACTTATTTGTCTTAAAAAGTATTTTCTTAACAAAATTATAAATAAATTATTATAATATTAATTTTGATTAACTAGTTCGCTTAAAAATAAATATTAATTCTATTATTTTTATAGTCTATAATGACTTTAAACAGTACTTTATTGAAGTAAAAATTTATCTAAGCTTCATTAATATATACTTTTTTGAAGTAAAAAATTATCTAAATTTCTTGAAAGTATATAAAAAAAAGTTTTCTATCTTAATTGTATAAAATATACATAATTCAAGCATTATTAGAACACACACGCACTATACATTTGTTGAAATATAAAAAGATATAAATTAGAGAGAGCAGATTTTACAAGAATCTAATATACTGATTGTAAGCTTGATAGTAAAGATCTAAGATATTGGTTGTTGAGTTGCATACGTGAGTTAAGAGAAACGATCAAGTTATGTTTTCCTCCCTGTAGTTTTGTGATAAAAAGATTATAAATATAATAAATGTTTTAGTAAATTGTAACTCATAAAACTTAACTTATTTGTGTGTGTGTGTCGTGCGATATGCCTCGGAATACGTATGCGATAAAAATAGATAGCACACAAATAAGTTGGTTAAATTTCTAGTGATTAAGTAAAAATACACAAATATGTTCATCAAAAAAGAAAATTATACTAATACCTGTACATGACTAAATTGGGGCCTAGGGATGCTGGTGGGGGCAGGGAATCTCCATTTTTCTACGAGGATCCGCCCGGATTGGGCGGGGATTCCTAGCAAACTATTCTCCACGGAGCAGGGGATTTCACCCCCACCATGTGAGGTGAGGCAGGGGTGGTATTACTCATCACCCCGTGAGGATTATTTGCCCTGCCTTAATATGGGGATTCTTCATAGGGATAATGTAACTAAGTTTATCAACTCTAAATAAAATACAACAAAGTTTATCAAGAAAAATTGATATAACTTGAAATTTATACATAATTATACAACAAAGTTTATCAAGAAAAACTGATATAACTTGAAATTTATATATAATTATGTAAGTATATTATTTAAAATATTTGTATAGATTCAAAAGTTTTGAATAGGCGACTTAGAGTTGCGAAGAAAGATATTTTAATGATTAAATTTTATATCTATAATTTATTTAATCTTTTTTTAGGTGTTATATCAAAAAATAGTGGGGGTGGAAGCAAAGAATCCCCATCCTGCCAAAAGTGGAGATGTGGTGGGGATTGTACTAAATGGGGCTTGGGCCCAAAGCCGGCCCAGTTCGTTTTGTTCATCATAGTAAAGGGTTTCTCGAACCGTTCATTAGATCTATTGTTACTGCTCTTGCAAAGATATTTGAGAAGAAGAACAACTGTTGAGAAACCCTAGCTCTGTCGATCCAAGATGAGGTATATGTACTCGCTCACTCTACAACAAACACTTGGGTTATTTTGATTAGGTTTCCTGTTTTTCTTTCTTCGATGTTTCCAAAAAATACAAATTTAGGGCACATTGTTGGTTTAGGGTTTAGGGTTTAGGGTTCTTAGTTTCTTAGATGCATTGATTTCGTTGCTTTCGAATGTACTGATTCTTTTATTTTGTTTTTGTTTCTTGGGCAGTCGCATGGAAGAGGATACAAATGTAAGATTTCTCGTCCTCGAACAGTTCGTTTTCGTTACGATTTTGTATGTGGGCGTGTTGATTTGGAAACTTGAACTGTTTTTGTAGAGTGCCTAAGTAGTGTGCAATGGTTTCAGCTGAATCAAGATGTTGTAATTAGGTGATACTAGAGGCTAACATTGTGGGCTTCACCATCTGACCATGATTTTACGTGAAAAACGAGATCAGTGTATACCCTGAACGCAAGTGTATTTAGTATTTGCAATCAGTGATTGCAAGGCTTCTTTCTCCTAGGTGGTCGCCTAGACGTTTCTGGCTCAAACAGCCCAGGCGGTGACTTAGGCGGGCGGTGACCTTCTAAGTAATTTTTCTAAAGTTCGGGGAGGAAAAATGATTTTTAAAACTAAAATATGTTTGATAATTGATAATTGATGGCCAAATGCATCATTTGAAATTATTAAATGCTGTTAGTTAGTACTTTTTTGAAGTAAATATTGATTATTATGGTAAATGACTAGGGATACTAGTAGATACAAAAAGGTAAATAAATAAATAAATAATTTTTCAGGGACCTCTAAATAAATATTATTTTTGCCGCCGAGGCGATGTCTAGTATTCGCCTAGGCACTGACTCTCCTTAGGTAGGAAAATGCCTAGGCAACGCCTTGGCGCCTTGCAATCCTTTTTTTGCAATCCTTGTGTTCGGTACCTAGACCAAAAAGTGACTGAAATTCGCAATGTTATAGCAAAAATTACTCAATTGCGAGGTGGGAAAATGCTGCTGACTCTCCTTAGGTAGGAAAACGCGTAGGCAATGCCTTGGCTCCTTGCAATCCTTATTTGCAATCCTTGTGTTCGGTACCTAGACCAAAAAGAGAGTGAAATTTGCAATATTAAGTTATCGACTAGCAAAAAATTACTCAATTGCGAGGTGGAGGAATAATACTTGTATTTTTCAAAATACAATTTTCAATGCTATTGTCTGTATCATAACTTGATCAAGAGTCGAGACAATTTTTTTCCGCTAAGCCGTAGAAAGTACACACTGTGTATATGCATGCATGTACCATGGGTGTTTCACAAACAACCGGCACAAACCACTTCTGTAATTTTGTTGTTAACAATTATGCAAATCTTACTCTCTTTTTGGTCTAGGTACTGAGGTATGATGATTTTTACATTTGTGCATTTTTTTGAGCCATTAGTAGCTTTGTGCTTTTTCATTTGTCAATCCTTGTGTACGATAAATGGCTCCCACCACTTTTGCGTCTCATTCTCCTTTCATCGACAAGCAAGTGTTATTTTTCCCTAATTATCAGATCCTTCTTCTTGTTGTTGAATGTTGAGTAGTTTTCTTTATCTTTTTATTTTTGATTTTGCTCATTTGTTGACACATATTGGAAAGCACTCAACAACATAACCCCAATCAATTCCGAATTAGTTAGGACCTATTTGCATCCACGCATGAAGGAGAAAATAGGAGGTTAAAACTCGTACCGAAACTTTGAACGTGCAAAATAACCCATGCCCATTGGTCAATCAAGTCTTATGTCCTTTACATTGGAGAATATGTTAGTTCATTTCCTGGTGCAGACACTTGCAACAGAGTCAAAGTAATGCAGTCTTCTTTTTTTGTGTGGCGTATTAGCATGCACATACCATTTTATATGCATGGCATTAAGTTGATTTTTTTCTGTGGTTACATTTTTATGTCAGATAATTCATAATTCTTTCTGGTTTTCACTCTGATTTTTATTTTTGTTGATTGCTAATGCTATTGTCATTCTGATGTGCTAAGTGCTAACTTGAGGTCTCCTTAAATGTATGGCTTTTTTTTGGGACTTCTCTAAGTAATATTTTTTTTATAACTGCCAATTATTATCTGATCCATGTGCAGGGAAAGAATGAGGAGGAAGAGTTCAGCACCGGTCCACTTTCTGTCTTGATGATGAGTGTCAAGAATAACACTCAAGTAAGTTAATTTAATATCCTTTAATATTTAATTTGTTTCCAAAATAAGTTCTTTGAGTAAGACTGCCATGTTGGAGTTTCAAATTTTCCTTTGCTAGTGAGTGTTCCAAAATAAGATATCATGGCAGACCGGTGGGCGAGCCTTTGTATATTGTTCGACATTGATCCATTGTGCATACCTTAATATTACAATGAATTTGGGGTTATGGTCGCATATGACAATCGTTGTCCTGATTGTGCAATGTTAGGAGCCTTATACACTGTACACTCATGCATTTTGTTAGATTGGAATCCCATTATTTGGTGCTGCTATTTTGCAGAAGTAAAGACTATCATGGTTCTAACTCTCTCACTATTCTTGTAGGTCCTCATTAATTGTCGTAACAACAGGAAGCTCCTTGGGCGCGTGAGAGCCTTTGATCGTCATTGTAACATGGTTCTTGAAAACGTCAGGGAGATGTGGACAGAGGTTTGTTTTGTGAATATTTCACCTTTAATTATTTATCTGTTTTTGCCTCGAATTGCTACTTACAAAAGTATTTTCTCATTCTGTCCAGATACCAAAGACTGGAAAAGGCAAGAAGAAGGCTAATCCTGTGAACAAGGATAGGTTTATCAGTAAGATGTTTCTCCGTGGAGACTCAGTCATAATTGTTCTCAGGAACCCCAAGTGAGAGGTAAGATTATGGCATCACGATGTCATCCTTGCTTGTTTAACTGATGCATATGCAACGCAATATACTGTCTTTGCTTACTCAAAATGCCATAACTCTATTTTATTGAAACGTGAATTCTCTTCTGCCTATGGTTGGTTGATGGGACATAAATTGCCAACATATCTTTCCAGTTGTTTTGAGCGATCGCCCATGTTCAAGGCCTTTCACTTGATTATTCCGGACTGCTGAGTTTGTATTTTCTAGAGCCTAGAGGGCTCAAGATAGTTGATGAAGTAAACTGTTTGCCTTATCTATTTATCTTTTGATATTTAAGAAGGGTGATCTTGTTCTGCAATAGTAACTAGTATGGTGTGGCGCACTCAAGCTAAATTAAAATCTTTCTGTATGACGATTTTAATGCCAAGTTACTTTTGTTGCAGGTTTTTGAGAGATGGTGGAGCTAACTTGTGAATCTGTCTTTATGGAGGGGTAGCCTAGATTGTCGTTGGACTAGTACCACATCCCCACTTTTGGCGATGTATGTGTTAGCAGGAATGGAAGTAATTGTGAGACTCAGAATTATTTTTATCTGCGGTAGGAGTACAGTATCTGAGTTGATCTCTGAATCATTAGTGTTCATAGCAGTATAGCACTCTTGTAGTACTGCCTTTTCGGTGTGGCACGACTATTTCTTCTGCCTCTGTTGGAGAAAAACAGTGAACCTCATATTTTGATCTTCATTTCATTTACGATTACATGCATGTGTATTAATGAGTTTAACATAACAAGTTATCTTTACATTCTGAGGTGTTTGCTACGTGGGAAAATTGGGTGGAAAACCAAAAAAAATGATCTTTTTGATTCTGCTACCAAAAATAAATAAATATCAACATACAGATATCAAAATTTGGGATCGAGAGTTTTTCGTTGTAAACAAGTTCAAAACTTGCTAAAAAAATCTCCTGCCAGACTTAGAGGTAAACTTGTGCGCATTGGTCCCTTTTGCAGCCAGATGATGCACCTGAAACACCTAGGAACAAAAAACAATTAAAGGATCCTTGTCAATGCATCCAAAAATAAAGAAGTAAATTAAGCAGATGCAATTGTTGTCCCTCACACTTTTGAAAGTAAAGAAACCTGAAGTAGCAAAATTGCCTATTTAAATACATGAATTGCATACCATGTGAAAAGACTCAAAACAAATCAAACAGAAGAATGGTAGCAATACTTACTCACCTGAAAAAAGAAATATTCCCAGTGATAACTATAAAACTGACAGTGATATGGCTGCAGATCGAAGCTTTATTCCATCGTCTTCCCATCTAGACTCTGGGGCAGCTGCGCCAGCTATATAGGCCTATACCAAAAAATGGACAACATTTTTGAATCTTGATCAAATGGAATTGTGTTAGAATCCAGAAAGAAATGGAAGAGGAATGGGAAGATTTATTCTGTGTAATTCGAGTAAAAGATATGCTAACAGGATCATTCAGCATGAATCGAATGCCAAAGTAGGAAAGGCATGCTCTACAAACGAAAGGACACATAACAATTCGCACCTTCCCACTATTGACAGCTACTACCAACGCAATGTGTTGTGAGTCTACACCAAACTCGTAGAAGTAGTAAGTCCTGAAAGCAGACGATGCGACCAGTTATCTCGCCTAATTCATAGAAGTGTAGTTAGCAGCTCACTTCTTGCAAGTGCAGATGCAAGAAAAAAAAAAGGATTCTAAATGAATTTATAGAAAGCTTGAAGAGGTCCTTTCCCCACAAAAGTCATTTCTATAGGCAAGAATATCACATTTGACACACATAGGGGTCTTAAAGAGTCCGACCTTGAAACATGAATTTACAAAAGTGGTTGAATGTTTAAGATTACCTCAAACCCTCATCTTCTTTGACTTTTATCGTACGTGCAGAATACAAAGTTGACCCGCCTGAGGTTTCAACAGCAGAACACACAAGGGCAAAAAAAGGTAAATATAACCAAGCAGAAATAATTCTTCCTGTGTATGAATTAATTGAGAACGGAAAAGACAACCAAAATGAATGACATTACTGATTCATTTAATACCCAATAATGGCTTCCCATTACTGGTAAAATGAATTGAGACATTGTGGGATGGTAATTGTTAAGCTCAAACAAAATTTACCTGGGACAAATATTTTTGCTGCATCTTTCAAAGAACCTAAATCTGTGACATCTTTGGCCTGTTTGGTCAATGAACAAAAGGAAAACGAGCAATTTATCACATTGAAAAAATTAAATTGCATCTCACTGTTATATAGTAGTTCAAGACATGACAACCGGCACAATTATGGCTTTGAATGCTTATGGATCTTGAGACCCTGTTTCATTATTCATAATGCTAATAATGTGGTTTAACACAAGTTAAAGCAATGTTCTAGGCTCTGAAGAACTCTTGACAATGTAACAGTTGACTTAATATCGAGGAAATATGCATTCATTTTAATCTGCTGCATAGATGACTAAGAAAAATATACCTCTAAGAATGTAATCTTAAGTTGATTGCTTGGGCGAATTACAACACTGACAACTTCTGACCTGATAAAAGAAAAGAATAAGGACCAAATAAATAACAAGCGATACGCAATGGTGCTCTAGATCCTGTTTAACCAGATAATGACAAGGTAATTGTGCTGAAACAAGTTGAAAGAAGAGAATAACTAAGTTATCATTCAACAACTAGAAAAGTAAGCTCTGATTTGGATAGAAGTAAAATTCTCAAGTAGAGATAAATATATAATGCATTTATTTATTTTTTCTTTTAATGTAATTGGTAGCCAAATAAAATGATTCCAAACATCAAACAAGATTAAATGATCCTCAGATCAACATTGTTTGGCAAATTCATCACCTTTTTACAAGAGAAAGATCAAATTGCATACTAGAATGTTGTCTATATGACTGAAAATGGCAGGAAATATTCTTAAAATTTATTACATAGCACGCTACTAATTGTTCTTTCTGTGACAGAACAATAAGAGGTTTGCAGTTTTATTTAACAATTAACAAAGCATCTTGAAGCGAAAAAATGTGCATAGCAAGGGCTTGTTTTCTAGAATGGAATTTGTTAAAGAGCTATCAAAAACATTGAGGAAGAAATCAAATATTCGGTACAAGGTTCAAACTTCAACGACAATCTTTTCAATAAAAAAAGAACAGATGACAATTTAAGAATAAAGCAAATGAAATTTTTAATTGAGATGTTGTACCCATCAGGAGACGCAAAGCGCGCAGCATAAGTCTTGGGCTTCACCTTATCTCCATACAAAGACAGTCCAGCACTGTAATCCTACACAAAATCACCTTATGAGCCCCTTAAAAGTGAACTCCGCATACGATAATCAATCAATTATCCTTGAAACAAAATTCTCAGCAAGTTTCAACAATGAATTACACATTCCATGCTCTAACAATGCTGAAGCGATTACAAAATGCGTACCAACCTAACACGCTTTCGACGTTCTAATCATATTGGTCTGTCCACCATTCAATTGAACTAATTGCAGTCAAAAGTTTCACACAAACAAACCAAAATCCAAGATTGGATCTTAACGAAAACATTGACCAATCAACACGAACAACAAATTTTAGTGTTTAATTAATTAGAAGTAATTACCAACATCAACACCTAAGGCTTACCTAAAATGAGCCGCCACCTCCAAACCCTTAATTCCATTAGTTTTCTCTTTTGGTTTTCTTTGTGATTCCTGCTTTCGAACCATCGCTGATCTTCTTTTTTTTATCCGTAGTGGTTTCAGTTAGAGTGTTTACTGCATTATTATTTTCAATAAAACTCAAATCTATTCAAATCTAAGAGTTTCAATCCTACAATAGTCATCAGATTCATCATTGGCACCACTTGCTCCTTTTCCATATGTGCATCTACCATCATTCAAGTTCGTCCCCATTTATATTGCTCGAGCATGGATCTGCACTTGGCAGTTGTTGGTTTGATAGTTTTTATTTGATTATCTTTTTCAATAAGTATTTGTCTTCCAATGTTGAATGTTTGTGTTTGTCTGCCCTTGTTGAAAGTTTTCGTTTGTCTTCCCTTGTTGCAACATTTTATTTTCCATTTTGGGTTGTATTCCACACGTTTGTCAAGAAAACAGTCACTGATAAAAGTCATACTGTTCTATTATTACAGTAGCAGTTTCTCAATATCAACTTTGTGGCAGTTGAATATTTTGATGAACAATTAGGATTAACGAATCAATGTACTTTTATCAAGGTAATTGATTCTACGTTTTGTTCTATTGAATGTATTGAGACATCATGATTAATGAAATTTCTATTTTACATAAGTATATATATATATATATATATATATATATATATATATATATATATATAAATCCACAAAATGAGACATTTAACCTAATTGCTCACAAAACCCCCCAAATCAGCGTACCTCCGGTTCAGTGACGTCCTCGAACTGCGGCGGAATGCGAATCGCGAAGCCGTCGCCGAAGAACTGAACCCACGACCTCGTGTTTGCAATTCCAGAGAGAATCGACTTCGAATTGGTCTCCGAAACCGCTGCGACGCTGGAATCGATCATCCGTAGAGGGAGATCGGAAGAGATGAGAGAGGTAGTTATTAGGGCAAAATGTCGTCTTGACGATGATGCATTGCAATGTAGACACTGAGATTTGGATCTGGAGAGGGAATGGTGATAGGGTTTGTGTTGAAGGTTTTTAGGGCTTTTGAGAAGTGAAGAGGAGAGATGGAGAAGAGAAGCCATGAATTGTTGAAGAAGAAAGCCATGTTCAACAAGATAATAATAACGTTAAATAAAATTGAAGAGAGAGGAATTTTATAGGCGGAGTTTGCGGGTAATGTTTCAAAAGTTAGGGGTAATTGTGGTCATTTCGGATAACCGTGATCCTCAAATTTCCATTTACCTAGCAGACTTGCACCCCCAGATTGTGATTTTTTTTAAAGGAAAAAAAAACATTATTAATTTATTCACATCTCACTTTTGTGTTATTTATTTAAGCTAATACATTACTTATATTCTATTTATATTATGATTTTATGAGGTATTTTTGTCAAAAAAATGATTAATAAGCATTTCAAAAAGTGGTCATTCCATTCAAATTCCTTTAATTTAATCTCATAAATAAATAGAACGTAATGACCTTCTACTTTTACTTCAAATAATTACTTATTAGCGTCTGAGTTCTCGTTCAAAAAGAAAATTCTTTTTTTGAGAGAATTTTGACATCTTGTCATTCTAACTTTAAATTGAGGGACAATTGTTGTGATATGGATGATCACTTTAATCAAGCACGTGGATGATCACATTGAATTGTAACATCAAGTATGGCTGTCAATTGAATGTAATTACTTGCAATCAATTATGTAACTTGTTCCGCTATGTATGTGTACTCTTTTGATTAGCTTGCACACAAAATGTTGCTTTTAACCTTAGTTCAACGCACATATGATCATCATGATCAAGTACCTATAAAAAAAAGGGTTATTTCTCTTGTAAAGATCCACACCAAGTTGAATGAAAAACTTCTCATTTCAACTCTCTCATTTCTTCTCTTCTCCTTTATAGGTGTAGTTCTTTATAGTAGTAGATCTCAGTTCATACTTTTCTTCTCCCGTTTCTAGCCAATCCAACTCAATTTACAAAAAAAAAAAAAAAAAAAAAAACTACATATTACTGTACATCCGAAAAGACAAAACTACCCTTTAAGGCTCTTCCTAGCCGAGGAACGTTAGAAATCCAAACCTCCTGCTATCCTTTCTTATCCAAAAAGTCTTCAAACTCAACCACTCACTCCAAATCCAAACCCCCAAACCCCACAAACCCAAAAACCCCAAAAAAACCATCAAAACACAAACAATCTCTCTTCCCCTCTCACTCTCTCTCTCATGCACTCACTCACTCTCACTCCCACTCCATCTCTCCAATGGAAACAATCTTCTCTCCACACTCCTTCAACCCCATCTTCACCCCCATAAAACCCTCCTCCCCAAAACCCAACAATCCCTCTCCCCCACTCCCACCCAAATCCACCCATCAATCTTTACTAAAACCCATTTGTTCAAATCCCAAGAAACACCAATCTGAGTCCCTAAAGCCACTGCCTTCACTCCCAAAATCATGGCTTTCCAATGCCCAACATGGGTTGGCTGCCTTAGCCCTCACTTTGGCTCTACAGTTTTACCCAGTTGTGGACACTGGTAATATTGCAATGGCTTCTGAGTTTGATGTGCTTAATGACGGGCCGCCGAAGGACTCTTACGTTGTCGATGACGCCGGCGTGCTTAGTAGAGTTACTAAGTCTGATTTGAAGCAGTTGTTGGGTGATTTGGAGTCTAGGAAGAGTTTTCATGTCGATTTCGTCACGGTTCGGAAGCTCACTGTAAGTCATTTATTCAAGCTTGGTAGAATAGTGGGTGTTTGTTGGATTCATTGATTGATCTCTATATGATGTGTTTTTTGAATTTGTGTAGACATTGTAGAATGCATGATCTTAGTCTTGCTCAAATGTCATAAGCAATGATTAATACTAATTTTATGAAGCTTGAATTCTACATTAATGTTGATGAGGATTGGTTGTAGAGCAAAGCCGACGCCTTTGAGTACGCCGACCAAGTGTTGGAGCGTTGGTATCCCTCCATTGAAGTAGGGAACAAGAAGGGAATTGTTGTGCTGGTTACTAGTCAAAAGGAAGGGGCCATCACAGGGGGTCCTGCGTTTATTGAGGCTGTTGGGAACAGTGTTCTTGATGCCACTGTTTCGGAGAATCTCCCCGGTAAGATCAAAGATGATCTTTTGACCCTTTTAGTTATTCTTTCATTTTATGATTCTTATCGAGAAGAAAAGAGATTGTGTTGTTCTTGTTAATTTTTATGTTTTCTTTGTTCGTCGTTTCTTGCTTTGCACTAAATCAAGCACAATGGAAGAGTTTGATCCATTTAGCCGACCCCAATTAATTTGGGATTGAGGCTATGTTGTTGTTGTTGTTGCTGTTTGTTCTTTCTTGCAAGTAGGATGACTTCATTTGAAAGCTTCAAACTTCCAATGATTTTGATTGATTAGGTAGTTTCACAATCTACATTTGCTTGTATCATGAGCATATTTTTAAAGTGACAAAAGCTAACAAGTAACAACGCATTTTGGCGAATTTTGTGACTGTTGCATTCCTTTAGCTGATTTTCAACCATATTTTTTTTTCCATTATAAGATGCTTCAATTTTAGACAAGTAACCCTCTTTGTTTCTTTGTTGTCTCGTGTTAATGCAATCAGCAGTAGCTCATTGTATGATTATGCAACCGTTAGCTGATCAAATTACTCAATTCATGTTTGCAGTCTTGGCTACGGATGAGAAGTACAATGAGGCAGTGTATAGCAGTGCCAAAAGGCTAGTTGCTGCTATTGATGGGTTGCCAGATCCTGGTGGACCAGCGTTCCAGGAAAACAAACGAGAATCCAACTTCAAAACAAAGGAAGAAACAGAAGAGAAACGTGGACAGTTCACCCTTGTCGTGGGCGGGTTGCTAGTAATCGCATTTGTTGTTCCAATGGCGCAATATTATGCGTATGTCTCCAAAAAGTAAGTCAAGCACAATTCTTCGCTGTAAATTTTCTATGTAGAGCACATGACTGATGAGTATTTGTCAACTATTTTTGCTGTATATGATTCAATACTTGTAATTTCTCACATTAACAATATCAAAACTCAATATTCGAGTTGCTTTAAAAGGCATAACACGACTAGGGTTGAAGGGTAAGAATAAGATAGCAAATTACGTTTCCTAGTGCATTGGGATAAGAAACTGTTTTAGATGTCAGTCAAGTCCTTTGATAACCTAAATATGCACTTGGTCAATTGACACCAACTATTTGTGCAATTAACATGTTTTCTCCATCTTTTTACTTGAATTGATGTAAGTCAAAAGTACAAAGTTTGGAGAAGAATCATAACATATTTTCTGATTGAAGTTTGAATGAGGAAATTCTATAGACAATCATGTAGGAATTTTTTTGTATTGGATAACTTGTCAAATGTAATAAATAAGGAGGATTTTCATACTTAAAACTTGAGCTTCAGAAGGAAGGGCATCTTGTCTGCAAAAGGAGGGTCAGAATACTTTCCAGTGAGTATTTGCGAAGCGACATACGTATTTGCAGCCTCAGTATAGTGTATCCCATCCCAACTTATATAGTCTGTGCTGTCATCACAACCTTTTGCTGTGACAGAGCTACCATTGATAGTCTTTGTTTGGCCGCAGCGGATTCGACTGTCATAGTTCAAGGGCGGGCCACCATATCCGCAGCAAGCCATTGTAGGTTGCTCAAACCCTGAAAGTTTGGTTCAAAAGATATTAGGTTTATTACAGAAAGTTAAGTATAAGGTGAAAGTGTGAAACCTAATTGAATGTCTAGGAGGAGACCACATTTCAGTACTTAGGAAGCAGTGCATACCATATTTGGAATAATTTGAGATGAGGTTCAGTTTTATGGAGAATAAATCGACATAAGTGACATTTGCATCTGAAAACTGGCTTTGCAATTTCGCACATAGAGCGTGAAGCTGCAAGTTGAAAAGTTTCGCCACTTGGTTGTGTGAGCCTACACATCCTAGTTCATCAAGCTTAGTTGGGTCCTTCCCAAATTTATCTATGTTCTGAGTCAAGCATCCCAATGGACCTGTGTTATGAATCCAAAACTTTCTGGCCCCTTCATCGTATAAAGTCTGCGCATATAATAGATTGTGTATGTTTTAATTTTGGGAGGAAAAAACATAAAGTCAGATAGAGTATGAAATAGATGAAAATGATGATTGAGCATGTTTTAATTTCGGGAGGAAGAAACACAAAGTCAGATAGAGTATGAAATAGACGAAAATGATGATTGCTTGGTAAGAATTTGTACTTGAATATCAGAGCTTCCTGACCTTAATTCCGTTTTCGAATTCGAACAATATGTTAGGAATAGAAGCAATAATTTGGTCTTCTGATTTTGAATAAAATGCCCCAGCAAGATCATTCTGGCCTATGTCAAACATGAATAGACCATGCTCAAAGTAATCTTGACGAGGGATGTACTTATCGAATTTCTTGCCTGCAACAAGTTTAAGAAAACATAGATATTAGCCACTGTTTTATAATAGGTTTATTGTAAACATCTTCAAATTGATAAATGTTAAGTCATTAAATCATTGAAGATATGTGCTTGATCAACCATGTATACAAATATGTACATGGTGAACACAACCTACTTGTTACAGTACTTATGATTACATGTTGTTAGAAGTATATTATCATCTCTGATGCGTAGAATATCGTGTTCACCTAACTGTTATCGAAAACTAAGCTTACCGAGGCAGAGTGTACTGTACCTTTAGTCCGCAAATCAAGAACCTTAGCTTTGAATCTTAAAAACTGAGCAACCTGAATACCAAATGAAAATGGGCTGACAGATGATGCAGTTGCTGGAAGTATAGTAGAACCTGCAACAGCAAAATTACATCCAGTGCGAAAGATCGGAGCGCCAATGGAGTCCAAATAGGGATTCAGAAATGGCAAATCCATGGCATCCACTGCAACAAAAATCCACAAAAAGAAATTTGGTCAATGACAATTCACAGCTCTTAAATTTTTATTGCATTCTTTTATATGAACATTGATTCCTACCCTGCAAGCCATTGTGGATCAAACTACAAAACAAGAATACTTTTGGCGTGACTGCGAGAAGCTTACTGAGATAATCGATGATCAGACGCCCATCGCAGAACCTCCCGGATGGCTTGTGGAAGTATATATGTCCATGAGGTGGATCAAGGCTTTCGGCGACCCCTGCAACTAGCCCGCCAGTATCGGAATTTGAATCTCCAAAATTAAACACTGCAGGATAGTTGAAATCAATGGTCTCTGCCTGAGACCAAAGCATGATAACAATTGTGAGAATGTGAAGATGGTGGCTCAAAGCCATGGCTGTTGGTATAGATTTGCTTGTGTGCTAGAATTTCCTTTTTAAATATGACTCACCAACTACCAAACATTTTATGGAACTTTTTGAAAAGAAGTTTGGTGTTGGAGGTTGTCAGTGATGTGTTTTGCGAGTTTGGTTCTAATAACTTGGAAGACAAAGAAAGGCCTCACAAATGGTGTATATGACCTATGTGTCCTTGCTCTAATTATGAAAAATTTTGGACACCCACTTTGGGCACCTGGTGGGCCCATGTGGGTGCCCCTCCATGTCATATACCTCGAGGAGTGTGCACGCACACCTTGAGGTGTATCACATGGCTGAACACCCACTAGGTGCCTAAAGTAGGTATCCAAAGTGGGTTACTCTAGCATTCTTCCTAATTTATAGCTAGCTCTATATCATTTTTTATGAGTATTTCAATTGGGACTACTTTGAATATAAATGTAACACTTGACAATGTATCTTGAAGACTTGAAGTGGTGTTGATCTTTGGGTTTTGATTCTTGTTGGTTTTGAAACCAGTAAAAGACAATGGAAGATAGAAAGAAAGATTGAAAAATCTTGAACAAGAATCTACAATAGAGTCCTAAAAATCTTCGTTTGGGCTCTCAGTCTCTCACACAATTTTCAGCCACACACAATGAAACATAAAAACTGAATTTTCTAATTTAAGACAACCAGAAAAACAACTACTAAAAGAACCCCTAAAGATTTAGAAACATCATAAACCTCAAATAAGTCTAACTTATCTAAACTAAATACCTAAGAAATAGGAACTTTCCTAACTAACGAAAGAAATTGGCACTTTCTAGATCTCAGATTGCGTGCCTAACTGATGCACACAATTAAATAAATAACGAAAATAGAAACTATGTACATTAAATAGCTAATTTTATCAGTTCTAATGAACTTCGCAACTTGCATTTTATAAAACTTTATTTTACTTGAGTTTAAGTGCTCTCTCGATTGGTTATAGTGTGATTAGTCTAGTTAATGGCAGAACGCCTATGAACCAACGGTTAAAAAAACTAAAGAGAATGTTTGTTATTACACATTACTATTTTACAATACCTTCCTACCACATGAACTTTAAGTGAACCTAATATTAAACAGGTTCCCCTAAGTTGACATGAGTCATTAAACTTTAACAGATTTTAATATTGAAAAGGAAAAAGTTGAAGACATTTTAGGCTTTAGCATTTTGAGTCTAAACTAAGCTAATTCAAAGGTGCACATACTGGGATTTTTGTAGTCCACTTTTTGAAGGAAAGCAGGTTGTTGCTTTTAATCGAAGCAAACAAATTTGCACACTTCATGGAAAGGGGTCTTGCTTCCTGTGAAATACCAGTAATTACCCTGTGTTTTAGGGATTATTGATTGGTTGTTAACAGCATACACACTGCATATAGATTTTCATTAAGGGTAATTTAAGTACTTCATGTATTCAACCTGTCAAAGCTTATTGTATAACAAATCAGGAAGTCTTATAAGCTTGGGATGCAGTCAGTACAAGTTTGACTTAGCTCAAGCATTTTATATAACTGAATATTATTATAATTACGCTAAGGCTTTCAAGCTTAAATAAATCAACAAATCAAGTTGTAGTAACCTAGTCAATCTTGAAATTAATGTCTTGATTAAAGTTAATTATTTTTCGTAACAACCTTTCCTTTTCTTTTTGAACCACCTAAGCCTGTTAGGACCTGTGGATTTAAATTGATTTTTGGTGTATTTTGAAGCTACAAAAAAACCATGCCAGCCTCAGCACCCTAGAACCAAGCAAACACAATTTAAAGGCACTCCATTGAGAAGAGAAAGAAAAGAAAAATTGACACAATGAAAGACACCACAATCAAAAGTTTAAAACTGTATTCCTATCAAAAAAAAGTTTAAAACTATATAGGACAGAAAACAGGAATAACAAAGGCTTGCAAAGTTAAGAACATGTTAAGCTATGGAAGGAGAGGAGTACTACCTTGGCTGTAAGCAAATCTAATGTTAACTTAAGATAGATACAATCAAACAAAGCGCTGGAGGCAACAAGTAGATGGTAACATGTATGTAAAAGAGCAACCCGATTTGAGTCATAAACATTATATACGAAACGATGGTGCCCTATAGGCAAGGAGATGAGTAGGACTTGCAGGCAAGTAAATATCTCCTTAGCAGAAACAGACACTCCATATATGTAAGAGATCGAGCCACCTTTCCTCGACTTTTTTCACTTAAGACATTACGGCCACAAAAACTAGATGCCCATGGAGTCTGCTAGTAGAAATGGTTGTACACTGTCAGGAGGAGACACCATAGTTTCAAAATCAAAAGCGTTATCAACTGCCAAGTTAGCGATATGATCAGCAACTTGATTCGCATCTCTCGTTACATGCACAATCCGAACAGACCAATCTTGATGAATTAGTTTCTTGCAATCAAAAGCAAGTGCAGTTGCATAGTAGCGTTCCTGAACCTCTCCTTTGATTAGTTCAATTGCTTCAAGGGAATCTGATTCCACCACTAACTTTTTATAGTTCAGAGCCCAGGCAAGATCAAGCCCTTCCTTTATACTCATCAGCTCTGCAATCAAGTTAGTTTTATTACGACCCGCCTTTCCCATGTACCCTAGAAGCCATTTGCCCTGCTCATCTCTGATGCACCCTCCGAAGAAAGCCTGCCTCCAATTATCCTTTGAAGCACCATCCGTGTTAAGCTTCACCCAAGAAGTTGGAGGGTATTTCCATGGCACCCTCCGCGGAGGCTTGATTAAGTTGGTATCTGCAAATCGCGAGGAAGGAGCCTGAGATGAACTTGAACTTACCTTGCAGTTTGCAGAATGGTGACCAAAGCGTCCACAACGAAAACACACTGTATGCAGATTCTCATATTGAATAATAAGTTCTCGACCACCCAAGCGGAGTCTTGGAATTAAAGGGCGCTCGAGATCAATCTCAACACAAAACCTCACGTACTCCCCTCGAGTTCCATGCATGGTTCGCGGATCACCCTTGATATACCTCCCAAAACTACCACCAATCACTTCGATAGTCTCCTTATTGTAGTACTCAACTGGCAAGGCTGGAATCCGAATCCAAACGAGCAATGTAGTGATCCTGGCCTCGGACGACATGAACTCCGGCCTCCATTCTTGAACAGACAAGTTGTGATCAAGCACCTCCCATGGCCCTCCTCAAAGTACACCCAAGTAGTCTTCCTCCATATCAAACCTCGCGAAGAAGAAGTCGTTCCCAGCGTCGATGACTTCCATTTTACCGACGGGTTGCCAGAGTAACCGCAACTTCTTCGCCATGAAGTTGTAGTTGATCACATTATTCTTCCCCATGAGCTTTGCAATGACTGTGGTTCTCCATGGCTTGTAGAGCACCTCTTTGCCTCTAACTGTGGTGACAATGTCTATGCCTTGGACAATAACTAACGGCTCTTCTTCGGCGTCGTTGACGGGGTCGTCTGAATCCGATTCATTTTTTAGTTTCAGTGCTGTGTCATTGGAGGGTATTACGTGGTTGGCCGATTGAAAATCATCAGCAGTAGTGTCGAGTGAGTTCTTCATCAGTGAGAGGCCGTCAATTGGATACCGCGTTCCTCTTTCAGCCATTTGATCAAACAGTTGCCGCTCATCTCAACTTTATTGGTTGAATACTGAAACGGTGCTTGGTTTGTGAAAGCTTTGAGAGCATTTCCAATGAGGCTGTGGATTGGGGGTGGATGTGGTATACTTAGGATGGAATAGATATTAGGGGGGTGTATTCAATTGAGATTTTTAGAGACTTTTAGTTAATTTTATAAGTGGATGACTTTTAGAGACTTGTAGATTTTTGTAAACTTTTAAAAACTTTGGTAGAATTTGATAGACTTTATTTTTAATGACTTTTAGTAACTTTAATGGACTTTTGTAAGGACTTTAATAGACTTTGATAAACTTTTATTTAGATGACTTTTGATAAACATCCATGTAAATCTCGAAATCGAATAGGGGTATGTGCCCCATTTTTCACCATCTTCAACCTTTGCTTCGCTCTTCCTTCGTCTCTCCTCACTGTCTTGTTGAGCCTCTCTCTCAATCCCTTCTCTCGTTCTCTCTCAATTTCGCCCCTATGATGAATAAAGAAGAAAAGAAGAAGACGAGATTGTTAATTTTGATTTTAGGGACTGTGTATGTGTGGGTGTTTATGTGATTGAGGGAGAGGGAGAAAGGAAAGAAGTAATCAATAAAGAAAAAAAAATAGAAGAGACCGAGACAGTCGAACCAGAGAGAGAGGAAGAAGATGACTTGACTAGGGGGGAGGTTGACTATGGTTGTATTCAGCTATGAGGGAGGAAAGAGTTTAAGCTCAACCCCAGCAAAAAAAAAAAAGGCTTGCATATTTTTTAAAGCTTCGGTTAATTTTTAATTGAAAAATAAACTACTAAGGTTCTTAAAAATATTTATTGTAAAAATAACAAATAAAGTACGAAAGAAAGAACATAGATCTAATGCATATTATTATTTACTACATCAACATCACTCCACATTTCAGTAGCTATAAAATTCTTCCATTGGTTGGCATTCTTCCTTTGTTGTTCTTGAGTTTCAGAAAGTATTTCAAAATCATCATATTCTTCACTATCTGAGGATAATGCATTTTCAGTATCTAATTCAATTAGAAATTCATTGGAAAGACACTCCTTGCGAAGATAGTTATGTAATCCCGCACAAGCCAACACCAGCTCTGCTTGAATTTTAAATGGAAATAGAGGAGCTGTTTTAAAAATTGTGAACCGTGATTTGAATATGCCAAACAACCTTTCAACCACATTCCTCAAAGATGCATGTCAAAGATTGAATAATTCATTAGCATTTTCAGGATGTCGCCCTTGCCCAGTAAAATCGGAAAGATGATAACGAACACCTCGAAAAGGAGCTAAAAACTGATGTCGATTAGGAAAACCACAGTCCACCAAAAAATATTTAGCTAAAAACATAGTAAAAATAAATAAATAAAATACAAGAATATAAAAACAAGTACTTTGACATTAATTAGATCATACCTTGTGGTACTTAAATAACAGAATATAAAAACAAGTAATTTTGACATTAATTAGATCATACCTTGTGGTACTTTAAGTCCATTTCTCCTAGATAAAGCATCAACCAATATTCTTAAGTCATGCGCCGATCCTTCCCATCCGCTAAGAACATATATGAACTCCAAATCAAAGTTACATGCAGCCAAGATGTTTTGAGAAGTGAAGCCATGATGATTGCGATAGTTGCTACTATCATTTCCAACATTCATTGTTGGAATATGGGTACCATCGATAGCTCCAATACAATCCTAAAAATAAAGAGCAAGAACAATTAATGACCACATCATCATCATCAACAACAACAACAAGAAAAAAAATCAATTCTATTATAACAACTCTAGCAATAATTAGAACTTACTTTGAAGTAAGGATAAAATCTTGTACTATCTCTTATGATTTGTGGAGTAGATGATTTAGGCTTCGCCATCATATCTATTGCAATTACGCTCAGAGCCCTTAAAATTTTGTTGAAACTTTGGCTGGTGCTAAAATGCGATCTATTGAAGGTTTTTCGAATCAAACAATATCGAGAATTTTGACCCACTTTAGTAAAATGTAGCCAACATTTCTTCAATAGTTACAAATCGTGTATCATGTACCGAGCTTTTTTCTAATAATTTTGCATAACTTTCGAAACACGTCAGGATACATCCTATAAATTTGTCGAAAGTGTTCTGCATCCTCGTTCAATATTGTTTCTATGTATTCAGACCCATTTCTAGTTACAGAGCGCCTGGTTAACGGTCGTGTAACGGGCTCACAATACATAGAAGGTATAACTTCATGCAATGTTTATAGAATTGCTTGCATAGAAACCAACAAACATTCAAGTATCTCTGTTAGTTCTTCCACCTCGTTCTCTTCCATTTCCACTTCCTCTGATTCATCATATCTTTACATGTTTACCATCATGTAAATAATATCACCTAAAAAAAAAATTAAACATGCCGAAAAATATAACATTCAACATGTGGAATTTTAAATCATGGTCGACAAGGACAATATTGAATAATACTAAAAAAATATTATTAACTTCAAACAAAGTATTATTCATCAATCCAACATTCTGGCGGAGTCTGAAAAAAAAACAATTTCTAACTAATAAAATACGAATGTAGTCATTAATAAAATAATATAATAAATTTTAAGTGCAAGCCAAAAAAAATCTAAAATAAATAACTACTTATTCTATCAACTGAAACGCTATCCACTTAGAACGTTCTTCATAAGACATTTCCATAAAATCAATCTTTTTAGCTCTTGTGTTCAACAACTCGAGGACCTTGAAACGAGTACTATCAGTCAAATCTGGGATTTCTTTAATAAGCTTCCAACATCCTTGGTCTCTAGCCATAAATCTATCAACCTTATCAGCAAAACTAGAAATTGTTTCGGTCAGTTTATTCAAAGAATTCATTTGAAAATTATTATTTCTGCTTGAGTCTAAATTTCCTTCTTTCTCAACTCTGTTCCTCTTTCGGGTTACTGAATGAACCTCTAAATTCATTGTCTCAATTGTTGGAGGCACATTAAAGCTTCCAACTGTTGGAGGTTGATATAGATTTTTCTGTTGATGCTCGTTTCTTTGTACAAAAGCCTCCGCATCATAGTCATAAGCAAGATCTTCCAATACATCACTACTAGGTTCCTCTACTTCAAATGTCCTAGCATCAGTATCATTCACAAGTCCAATCGAGTATCTCCCCGAAGCAGTTGCATTTCCGACAATTATCCTTAAGTCATCATAATCAGCAAACGTATCTGTTTGATAATGTCTTTGATTAGGATGAGACTGGTCAAAAACAAAAAAGAGTTAATACATACTTCGGTACAATATCTTAATGGAATAATTAAAAATCTCACATTGAAGTATTCCTCCCATACTTCATTGCTTGCCGTGAATTTTTTGGTAACGTGATCCCATCTAAATCCAGAGCTGCAACGCATAAGCTCAACATAGCCTTGATAACTGTCTTTGAACCATTTCCATCGACTTTTGTAATTTAAGAAATTTTTTTCACATCCAAGTGTTGCATTAAGGACAGGAAGTATTTTTTTTCAATGGTTGCTTTAGTAAAAGCACCATTA
The DNA here is from genome assembly GCA_039657345.1 of Stephania japonica. Classification (NCBI taxonomy): domain Eukaryota; kingdom Viridiplantae; phylum Streptophyta; class Magnoliopsida; order Ranunculales; family Menispermaceae; genus Stephania; species Stephania japonica. The sequence continues at coordinate 9,064,556 of CM077558.1, read as the reverse complement.
CTATCGCACCATCCATGATTTGTAACATCAATCAACAATTTAAGTAACTCATTGCTCTCTTCCGCGGTCCATGTAGTATATTTTACCACACCTTTTCCTTTTTTTTTTGGTTTTCAACAGTTACTTGTGAGTCTCCCATCGCACTATAATCATATATATAAAAATTAGTTTGATTAGGTTTTTCGATGCAAGAAAAAGGACAAACAAAGACCCAATCAATACTCAGCCAACAAAAATTAAATCATGCAACCATGATACCAGGACCTTAATGCATACATTTGCTGGGATTTTGTCCATAATGCAAATGTCTTGGGCATCATAGATTTATCCATGTGAACAATGTAGGTTTTCCTATCGGCAGCTACTGTAAATTCAGGAGATGCAAAGAGAAACCACACAAAGAAGAGAAGGGGAGAAGAGGCGATTTCGAGGGCTCTCATTGTGAATGCATTACGTGGAGAGAGAAGTACGTTCTTTGATTAGTGTAAATTCAGGAGATGCAAAGACAAACCACACAAGCCTCTTCATCTGTAATGTAACTATAAAACAAAGGAGACATAAAAGCACATTTTTTTGTTCTTTAAGAAACAATACATCATAAAGGATTAAAGTAAATACACGCAACTGGTTTGACAACCAATAATGACATTGATTCTTTGATTAGTGTTGAAGTTATAAACATAGTGAAAGAGATCAATGCAACAATGACACTTGAAAAGAAAACCTTCTCATTAAACACAAGCACAGAAGTTGGAGAGAATCAACTCTCAAACAGATTGCAAAAACAATATTGCTTCAGCTCCTTCAACATTTTGAAACATGAATCAGAAACACAACTTCCCTTTTTATACTTGACTGATCAGGAAATTAAGTAAACCACAAACCTATAATTTCACAAACAATTAGAATCTCTACTCTACAAGATAGCCTCAATATCAAATTAATTGGGATTGGCTAGATAAATCAAACTCTTCTATTGAGCTTGATTCAGTGCAACCGAATAAATGTGTCCCAAGTTAACTCCAAGTCGAATTTCTTTAAGTTTCTATTGAGCTCAAGACCAACCAAATTAACAGAAATTTGAAATTGAATCAAACCAATGACTATGAAAAAACCAAAAACAGTAATTCAGATTTAATTTATTATCAGAGAATTCTTTACGGTGAAAAAAAAAAAAATGTTACACAGAATCGTCATAAAAAACCACGCTGCATTCTTTAACTACGATGACTTATTGCATTATACCAACGAGTTTCCATAGTAACCGCAGCCTGATCGCCATGAAGTCGTAGTTGAGAGTCTTCTTCCCCATGAGCTCTGCAATGACTGTGGTTCTCCATGGCCTGGAGAGCACCTCTTTGCCTCTTTCTGTTGTGGTAATGTTTAAGCCTTGAATAATAAGTAATGGCTCTTGTCCGTCGTCGTCGTCGTCGTCGGAATCCGATAAATTTGTGATCAGTTTCAGTGGGTATTACTTGGTTGGCCGATTGAAAATCATCGGCAGCAGTGTCGAGTGAGTTCTTCATCAGTGAGAGGTCGTCAAGTGGGGTACTGTGTTCCTCTTTCAGGCATTTGTTCGAACAGTTGCTGCTCATTTCGATTTCTGAGATTGAATTTGGTTTGTCAAAGCTTTGATGGGTACGTGAGTCTGCTAGTGAGAGACGCTGCGTAGTAGCAGTTTCAGTCCCTAATCCTTGTTTTCTCTTTCCCTAACCCTAGCTTCGCAGATCTGTTAACGCCTTTTGTTATGGCATTCAGTTCACAATGTGCTGGCTTTGCTCCATTTACGGTTCCACAGTTCCACTAATCCAACGTGTTTTTGGAAAGATTTTTGACATTCTTTGAGTACATACATTTTGCTGCATAAGCACATATTTCAATTAAATATGTAATATTGTGTAGTAAATGTATCACTCCTAAAATGTTAAATTATTATCTTTCAGTTGGAGAAGATTGAGTTACGTATGCTTTCGATATGAGAATCTTTTAGACATCCATTAAAATATTTTTGACATATATTGAGATATGTGCATGCACAATTCAATGAATGTCGAAAAGAAAGATCTCTACCATTGTGTAGCAAATGTATATAAAGTTATGTTAATAGGCTAAGTTGGTTATAATATCGTAACCTCTTACAACTTTTATTGTTATATATATCTAAGGTTTTGAATTTTTTTTTTTTTTGCAAATTGTAATGAACTACTAAGACAACCCACTTTGGGCACTGACTACTATAAATCCAATCCACGCCACATAGAAATGAAAAAAAGAAAGAAAAATAAAACATTGACTATTGTAAAATAAAAAAATAAAAAATAAAAAAAATAAAAACATCGACTATCAAATGAGAATTGTATTAAAAAAAAAAATATGCGACTTGCACGGGAAAGCAATCCCAGCCGTTGGGTTTCTATTTTGATTCTTGAATTTGTTTTTCACAACAGAGTTTCCTACTTTCAGCAAGTAAGAACCAAAACCAAATTTAACTTCATCTTCACTGTTGATTCCAACACACCAAATGCAGATGAGCATATATGGGTTTTTGTTTTAAGCATTCGTGTGTTCGTGTTCTAGGAAGGCTGAGAGTTTTTAAGAGCCATACAGAGAGAGCATACCATCAATAGTCTTCATGTTTACTCATTTTCTTCAAGCGCAGGAATTCGAGGATCCGGCGGAGGAAAGAACTTATGCTTTCCACATCTTTCCGGAAGTATTGAAAATGTGTTTCCGTGACTTTCTGATCGAAGTCGAGACCTTGAATTAACAACAATTTGGCTTTTAGATACCTGTTTTCTCTTCTGAGCTGCACCAATACAAGATCATTCAAGTAAATAGATTTTTCTTATAATGAAGATATGACCATTTATAGCTCATTCAACTTCTAATTGAGACCAAAGAGAAAACACTAGTGCTACTGCTGCATAGAAAAGTTTTGAAATTTCATTTCTGCCATATATATAGTTGCGCAGCGTAGATTACCTCTCAAATCGCATGCTAAATGTGATTCAAAGTATTGCTAATATGCAATAGTGAAGCCTCAAATCAATTTGAATTTGCTCCTACCTTTTTTATGACACAAGCTTGATCTTCTACTGCTTGTTGCAATGTAGTAATTGTTTTAAGAGTCACATCTTCAAGAACCGATTCCGAGTCTGTACCTAATGCTTGAGTGGAGATAATTCCTTCCATTATAAACAACTCCTCTAGTAGTTTTATGTCTTCGATTTTCATCTTCTCACTTAGCTGTGACAGTCAATGCATCAATCAAATCCTCAATGTAAAGCTACAAATGTAAGTGATAGTATAACTATGACATGGGCAGAAAGAATTCATCCAACCTTATCCAATATTCTCTGGCATGATTCGTCTTTAGTTGGAGAAGGAAATAGTTGTTTTTTGGGGACTTTTTCTGCGCTGCGATTGCCTCTTGGAGTGCTCTTTATGTGTTTTGCTCTGTCCTACGACGCAAATGATAAATGGTGTGAATATGGAGACAAGATGGTTTCTGATTAATTTCCTTACTTGCCTTGTACCAAAGCGAAGAGTGGACAAGCTCTCAGATGCATTTGACGGGCTTGGTGAGCAACAAAGAAGAAGGGCAGTTCGCGAAGGCCCGCCCTGAAATAAAATAAAAGAAGAAAGGAGTCCGTTAAGTTCAATTTACCAAATTTTAAAAGTTGTACAAGAAATTGAGAGTAGAAAATGACTTACAAGTGCATTGCGCAGAATTCGGGTAATCTTAGAATCACGATATGGAATATGGTTTATTCGGCCAGGAGAATCATCAGTCAAAGCATTGATCACATTACCAAGAGCAGAAAGGGACTTGTTGATGGTCTTTGCTTCTTCAAGAATTTTCCCTTCAGCTCCAGTTTTCTCTATTTTTTCAGATCCAGCCAAGTCCACAAGAATCAGCTTTCCAGTTTTTAATCTGTTGCATTCTCAGAGAATGAGCTCCTTTTCACAATTCAAATTCGGGTAGGTGGTATCGAATTGCAAACCATGTCAAAATTCCCACCTAGTGTCCCTCGCTGACTCCTGCTGAACTGTAAATATGTAAGCACAGTGACTCCTGCTGCTCTCCATGTTCATTTCTATTTGTGGTTAAAGTTTTAATGAAAGAAATGTAAGCCGTGGCAAGGACTAATAAATATGAACAGTAAAACATCAAGCTTCCAGAGGAAGTATATGCCATTTTTCGGCCAGTAAGGATACGAGTCTCTCCAACTGTTCTATTAGAGATGCCATTCTGCATTTTCAATGTCTAAATTAGAAATTCTCTCTTACATGGAGAAAATTGAAATATATGCTTAAGCAAGGCATCTTACAGAAAGATGCACTAAAGCTTCTGCAGCATCCGTTATAGAGATCTGAAACACAAGAGAAGCAAGAGGCTCTCATAAGCATGAGATGCAGTTACAGGAACTTGAACTAAAGGCTCTGATTTTTCAGATACTTGCAATAACAACCAATCTGTCTGATCTATGTCTCTGAATATTTATGATTGAGAATATGGAAGAGCTGAAGTAAAATATCAGTGTTGCCTCAAAGTACAAAGAAATCTCACCAACAGATGGCAAACTGAGTATCGATGATCATAATTCATAAGAGTACTTAAAACAATAATCCACATATAAAGAAGCTGTTTCAGTTCACTAAAAAAGTATATTAGCATAAAACATGATTGGGAAAATTAGCTTACTTCAGTTACTCCAGATACAAATACTCCAAGAACCTTGCACTCTTTTATTTGTAAATTGTCTTTTGATAAATCTAGCAAGTCCCTAATAGAAAATAAAAAGCAATACAGATTCATTAGCCTCCATTCAATTTACATGAAAAAAGTGAATAGGGAGGAACCAGTCATGTTTATCTGAGCACTAAGAGTAAAGAATTCATTTGAACAAGATCTAGCAAATAAGTAATTACTCTTTCATAAGAGTGCACATGTAGAAGATACAGACCTAACTTTCTCCATATAGATCTCCACCTACAAAGTCCAACGAAATGTCATCAGCCACAAAAACTCTGATATTAGCATGAGAAATCAGAAATATTTCTTTCTATGGTCAATACCATCGACAGTTTTACAATGTACTTGATTGTTTCATCAGCCAATTTGAGACACTCAAAAAGTCCTTCTACAACTCGTGGAAGAAGACCTTTCTTCTGATCCTCATTATCCAGGATGCTTGGGCCCTGATTGTGCAAGGGATTTTTCCTTGGAGTTAGCCAGGCTCCATTAAGTAAATTTCCTTAATAGACATATTATACAGTAAAATTGATCGATCACCTCCATGCTATATGTCTTTCCTGCTCCTGTCTGTACACAACCAAAGTAAAACTCATTTAACAGCATGAATCTATCTCATGAAGTAAAAACATAGAACTATACAGCAAACTGAAAAGCAATGTAAACCTATGAGGTGATTGGTTAACAAGGGCCAACAACAGTAATCCTATCTTTGCTGAGTGATGATACTTCAGATATGGAAGTATGATCTTAGCACGAGAAACAATAATCCAAAGTATTGGTCATTTTATTTTTTATCATACCAAAAGTATTGATCAATCAACATTGAAAGTTCAAAAGGCATTTATTGACTAATCTCTTCCAAGCACAAACTGGGGATATCAAGTTTAATACACTTCAATTGGTTGCATCTTCCATGAAAGAGTAAACGATTTAGAAGGTGGCCTCTTGACAACAAAAGCAATGGAAAGTAGGTTCAAGAGATTCCATGGTTTATTTGACGTGTGATCACAATTTCAAGCCATCATCAGTAATAACGATGACATTCGATCAAAGATTGTGCTTTGTCTCCAAATCAAAATGTGCAGCTAATATTCTTGCTTCTTGTACCATACCAAATAAAAAGCAGGACATAAATTATTTGAAGAGTTTTAATTGATTATTACAATTGTGCAATGACACCATGTCTAATTTGTTATTTCCTCACAATAAAATACTATATTACCACTATGATACTTCAACCATATTTGTCCGCTTTACAAGTTTATCATGCTCGCATTAGATAATCAAAATCAACGATGTAGAAAATTTTCAATCCTGAATTCTGAGACAACAACTGCGTCAAAGAACAAAACTTGGATAAATGGAAAATGGTGATTAGTTTATACAGGAGGATGGAAAGATGAAACACAATTGAAAGGAGGAGCCCTTATAGGGATTATGTATTTCATGCATCATGTTTTAAGGCATGTAAACCGCATCTACATTAAGAACAAGTAATAACCAAATCAATAAACCTTCAAAAGATCCCCTTTAACCTAACTTCTGTCGAAAGTCCGAAATATACCTGTCCATAAGTAATAATCGTTCCATTAATTGCATTGACAACATCTGTTTTATGAGATGAAAATACAAATTGTTAGTTTAAGATCAGAAATCATGCTCTTTAGAACCAAAAGATAACAGATCAAATGAACGGAGATTTCATCGGCAACAACTAATTTAGAGCGCCAAACCATCAGACCAGTTCCGAACCTTGAACAATAGGAGGAGCTAGGAATTCGTACACATCGGATTGTAGAGATTCCTGATAGAACACTCGATCAAAGCAAAATATCGATTCCTCCTCTTTTCCATCCTACGAAACAAAAACTCGGTCATTGATCCAACAGAACATTTGTCCAAACACTTAAAACAAATAGCAAAGAAGTCTAGCGAGACCTTGAAAATGAAATTCTCAGAATCCACGCTCTGAATGCAAGAAGTACTGTCACCACGCTCTCTTTTCTCTTTCGAACTCAAAGGTCTGAAGCGTGCGCAAACTGTTATGCTCGACATTTCTAAGATCCTCTCTCCTACACAATCCGCAAACATGCAACATATTACTTTTCAGATTCGCAACTTCAACGACGGATCGGAATCTCAAAATCTGATCAAGATCTTCAAGTAAGCAAGTTTCCACAAGAGCAATTGATGTGGTTTCTATGTAAAAACCTAAGCAGATTATGAACAGAAAAAACTCCACCTCCTTCAATCTTCGATTCGTATGATCAATTATAGGACAATTTCAACAGTTTCAAACTCACGCTAAATCCAAAACTCGATCAAAACCGATTAAGATCTTCAAATAAGCAAGTTTTCTCGGAAGCGATTCGAGCAATTACTAATGTACATCTTCTAAAGAGATCATTAACAACCAAGACTCCTCATTTACATGTTCGATGTTCAATTCAAGTAATTTCTATGTGAAAAACCTAAACAGATCATTAACAACGAAAACCGATTAGGACTTCAAATCAGCAAGTTTTCTCTGAAGCGATTCAAGCAATATTAACGCACATCATCTAATCGCACGTTCGATTCAGACCTTCGAATGCAAAACTACTTGAACTGATCTCAAACGATGAATGAAGTGTAAATTATGAACAAGAATAGTAGGATAAGAGCGATTGGTACCTCAGATCTGAGGAACTTTCGCGAATGGAAGAGCTTCTGCTGTTTGGTTTGATCTCTCAAGCGACTCTCCAGAGCTCGTTTGGTTGTTTGATCTGTAATGACTTAAATCAAAATGAGAGCGTTATATAGGTTTATTTGAACTGGTACAGGAATGTAGGTGTTTGATGAACACAAAGGATCATAAGTTCACAAGACAACCTTAGCATGCCACGTGTTTTATTCTTCATTTGCATTTCAAATCTCCCGCCATTGCTTTTCTCTTGAAATTAAAAATAAAAACAGAAATGTATAGAAATTTGGAGAATTGTGTTATTGACAAATCTCAATCTAAAAATCAACTGTCGTTTATTCCGTGCTTGGCAAGTTATGTTAAAATTTTAAAAATAAATGATCCATTGTCTCATTGTCGTCTTTCTTTGTAAAGCCCGACCTAGTGCAACCCACTGTTTACTAAGTGCACCTGATTATGCATGACACCTCAAATTCAAATTTCAATTTATAAGTGCACCCCACATTTTTACCAAAATACCGCTTCATCTGAACCGAAGCACCCAACTCTAAAATCATAGTCGAGACAACTATTTTAGGTTCGGTAACATATGGCCGAGACTTATCCTCTAAGTTCGGTGTTGTCCAAACGAACCTCTTTGCTGAGATTTAGTTGACAATTGTCAACCTAAAGGTTCTGTGGGTTCCGACCTACTCTCCAATTAAAGGTTCGGCAGGCAGTGACCAACTCTCCAACTAGAGGTTCGGTAGGCATTGCTTGACTCTCCAACAAGAGATTCGGACCTGCAAGGCCAAACCACTCGATGATGCATACAAATCACAAGAAGAGAGTGAAGAAATGATGATGGGTGCACAAAATAAGTGGAAAGTGTAGTGAAGTGCACTAATCACAGTGAGGGCATAAGAGTCATTTTGTAGTAGGATTGACTTTTTTTAAGCTTGACTTTTACTGGGGTGTACTGAGTAAATAGTGGAATGCACTTAGCCGGGCTCTTCTTTGTATTACTTTTTTTGGTGGAATTTCTTTGTATTACTTAAAAGTTGAAAGAAGGTCAAAAGAATACTTATTAGAAATGTCCCAAAAAGTTTCAGTATAAGTGGCTTTCTTTTCTTAATTATGATCTCCCCATTGATAAAGACTATACCGAACACCTTATGAGAGACTATTTGTGCCTTGGCATGTAGTCGTAACTCTTCGCAGTATGCGAACTATGATACAACTCATAGAAACATCAGTTGCTAAGAACGCAGTAGTAACAACAATAACAAAGCCTCAATTTCAATTTAGTTAGGGGTAAGAATTAACTAAATTTTTCGACATCTACTTACGGCACGAAAATCTTTCTGATACACCAGTAGGTGTTCTTAAATTTCTTCTTGTAAATACAATTGTTTTGTTCACTCCTGTGCTACTGTGTACAACATTACTTCTGAGTAGTACAAACTAATATAATGCAAATAAGAGTATTACAAATCTGACTAACTTCTCTTCACTCCAATGTTGTTATTGCTTTAAAACATGTCTGATCTTTTATCAAGTAATGATGCGCTTCCTCCCCGCACCATCATCCTGCTTAATCAAACGAGGGAAAATAGTGAGGATTAATCAACAATTTAGCAACAATAAAATGTGGAAGAAAAAGAGATCGCACCTGCAAAGGTGAAAAAGCAGGATAACAATCTTCCTCAATGAAACCCAATCCACGGATCAGTTCACAACTTAATATTCGTATGGCACCGCTCTAATTAACATTTTACATGGTCGCATTAAAAAGTCACGCAACTTCCATGGGCAGCTGTAGTTCATGAATCGATATATGAGAATTACAAGAAGGCATGTGGTATCAAACCAGGATGACCTCTGATAGTACAGCAGCGCCAATTAGGCCAACAAGGCACAAAGAGGCAATGATGTCTGGCATTCCTAAGGAGGAGTCTGAAAGGAAGTATATCTTGTGGTTCCTACTGTCACCACGGAAACCCCTAACAATCATTGCCTGTAAAAGCAACAAATGAAATGAAACTTTAGAAATAAATCCCTGCGATCAAGGACAATCGAATTACAGTACGTAGAAATCAAGCATCTGATGTTTTCTATTCTAACAACTCTAATAAACCAAGAACTCACGGCGTACAACCCCAAAAACCAGGGTCTTTATTATGTTGGTATGAGTATTACCTGAGAAATTTGCTCGGCATGGCTGAATATATTTTTAAAGATCCTACGTACATAAGTAACGAAAACTGCAAACACAAGTACAAAATGAAGGAACGTAAGCATTAATGAAATGCATTAGTCAAAAGAGTGGTGCAAGCATCAAGAAAATATGTAAATCAAAAATAATTTAGAAGCACGTAGGAGTGAGTTAGATGTTTGTAATTAATAACCATAGAGACATCAATCTGACGCATTCAATCAAAACAAAAAGTTTACAATCCACTTCAGGTAATAAGGTAAAACTATTAGCGCATTTAAGGACATTAAAATGTGTCCAGATCTTGATCCATAGACTGAGATCTAAAGCTGCATTTTTTATTTTTATTCTTAAAATTGGCACTTCAAAGCTACATTCCATGTAACTCGAATTTCAAGTTTCAACTTAACAATAACCTAAAACAAAGATTCATTTTTATCAAGGTTCCCAGGCTGAACTCATGAAACGGTGACTCTTGATCGCACTGCAATCATGCAATCAATGTTGCAAAGGCATGTGATAAAGGTTTCTCCCCATCAAACAGAATAAAGCATATTTATTTACTAATTGTTTGCTTTTTGGGCAACATTACAGCAAGTACTTACTGTCAAATGTTTCCATTATTGTTAACTGCTGCCAGTTTATCCTTCGAGCTACAATCCCCAATGCTGCATTACGGACCTGGCAACAGATAGAATGGAACTATCAACACCATTTAAGGAAATGTCTTTCACTGCCTCATGAAACGGGAATTAATCATAGACAAAGCAAGATCAACACTTGAATAAAACACTTTCTCTCACCTCATCAAAAACTAGATTAATGAACCTCAGAGACAGTAACAAGGTGAGGATTATTTCGGCTACTGGGACACCAACCGCCGTCAATGGTAGCATAAACCACCGTAAAGCAGATGCAAGTTTCTCAGGTGTTGTGGTTGCCAAACAGAGGCTAGCACTTTGGAAGATCTTTAAAAGGAAATAAAGCCTATTTTAGAATATTAGCTCAATAAGAGAATAAAAAATAAATCAAGGATTATGAGGTTCAAATAGGTTTTAATTATATATAGTTTTTTTGCTAAATAAGTTACAAGTGGAAATCCTAGACAAGGTGTTCTGCCACTATGATTGCTTAAGCTAAATTTATAATTTATAGACAAATGATAAGGAAAAACATATTTTATTATAATTGATGATGATAATCATGGGTGTCATAACCTTTTTTCCGGTCCCTCCCTACTAAGGCTTCACTATTCCCACGAGAGTCAGCAGGGCACCCAAGTGTATATAATATAAACTTTATAAGAAGTACAAGGATGAGATACCATACGGTAAAGGTCAAACAAGCAGATGTACTGGCAACTGACAATCCTTTTCTGGTAAGCTGCAAGGGACCAAGCTTCATGACTAAGTATGAATAGCCACTGAAAGATGAAGGCAAACTAGGAAGATTAATCATTGCTGGCGGTGGTGTTCTTAACTGGACAAGTGAAGGTGCACTGTCTGAACCCAATCCCAACATTACAAAAAGAACTCCAGATAGCAGCCCTACTCTTCCCAGTTGGTCCTGCAAGAATTATCAAAAGAGCGATCAAGAAAAGTGCAGACACTAATAAAACTACAAGATTATCTAACTAGCATACAATACCATCCAAAGTTGCTTTGGGAGAACCCATATTGACAAAAGAGCCAAGTAGATGACCAATCCAAAACGCATAACAATGTGCGATCTGGCAGGTAGAACAACTAGTGCCAGAAGCCATACCTGAGAAATCAATAGAAAGGGTGAACAAATAAAAAATGAGCTAATTATAATGGAAAGGCAAATAGCAGATGCTTAGAAAAAACAGATTTCATCAATTTTCAGAAACAGTCACATATTTTGCATCTTAATAAAAAATGAAATAGGAAGAATCTTACATAGGATCAATTATATGAATTTGCTACTATGCTTTACCAGTTAGTGTTCTTCCATCAGTTTTTCAAAAAAAATATATTTTTTATTCCATCAGAGTGCAAGAAGGCAGATTATTCATAACATTACCTGCCATGTCATTTTAACATTTACAAGCCCCCTTCTTTGTCCCTTCAATATTTAATGTCACTCTTCTAACTGGTGTACTTTAGAAGTTTAGAGTCTTTCGACTCCATGTGAAAATAATGCAAACCAAGTCATGTAATGGCCAGTCCTATTATTCCCCCCACTCTTCTAACTGGTGTACTTTATACAGCATATGAACTCAGGTCCCCAATGCCGCCTTTTTTTTCCCAGATTTTTATAAACGTCACTTGGCTGCTATTGACAATTTTACAACATGAACAACAGATAACATAATTCAATTTTCTTTTCGGGTGAAATTCATTGAATCGAACAAATAGCATCTTGGTAACCGATGCAATACAAGAATGTTAACCAAGCCTGAATGTAAGTGAAACAATTTATTAGTAAAGATAGGTTTCTAAAAGCAGTTGACTCCAACTAATTTGGAACAAAGGCTTTTGTTGTTGCACTAGAAGTAGACAGATCTCCACTCTCCACTGGTGTAGAATACCATCCAACCTTAAAATTGGGAAAAGCTTTTAACCCTCTGCCTTAAGATTCGGAAGTTTACTCTCCATAGCAAGGCCAAGGACTTTAAATAGCATCAAACTCAAGTTGCTCGCTTCTTCAGATGAATGGCTAACAATCAACACAACCCTCAAGATTACTTACTTTTATTCTAACAACTATAACTGGTGAAATTGGTGAAATTAATACGAATCTTGGTATATAATACTCCCAATCGTTGTACTTGACTTGTCATTTTACAATCGCTTGGCGATTGTATTCACTAAAATGGTGTGGGGTTATACTCCGAAAGTCCTCTGTACTAATTGAGGGAAGATCCACACTTATACTTCATTATGAAGTCATACCTATTCGATGTGGGACTGACTTCCAGTCTACACATTCCATTAATCACAAATTAAGAGCATCTCCAATGTTAAATGTGGATTGTGGGCATGGATCATTGTCACGTAAACCTATTCACGAGCTTGGGTCCTTGCCCGACCCGCCCAAGCCCATGACTAATGGGTAGGGCTTGGACAAGTTTTCTTAGGCCTAGGGCCTGAGCCCGCCTAAGCCCGGCCCGGCCCGGCCCAACCTGTTACTAAATTAATGTCTATATTTTTAAAAAAATATGTTGGAGATAAGGCTTGAACTCAAAACCCTCTACATTGATGATTGTTCTTTACCAACATGCTACTTCATCTTTTGTGTTTTATTTGTATGTTAATATAAATATATACAAAATCTACAAAATACTACACTTTAGTTTAATTTTATGGAAGAAAATTTTTAAAAATGCTTATTTTTAAAAAAAATATATAATTATTTTTATTAATAAAAAAATATACGTGGTTTTGATGGGTTGGGCTTGGGTTTTGTATTTTTTGCATAGGCAGGGCTTAGGCCAAGATATAGGCCCGAACATAAGTCATGGGCTGGGCTTGGTCCAAGCTACTTAGGACCGGGCCTGGTTGGACTCGCCCTGAACCCGGCCCATGAACAGGTCTATTGTCATGTCATCAACGCGAAGAGGATGTCCATCTAATGTAGCTTAAATAGCATTCAAGTTCAAAATTGCTCTCCAATGCATAATGTGGACTGGACCTTCAATTTTGAAATTTTATTGTTTATTCTATATATTTTAGAGATCATTCTTGACGTGGCTATGGATTGTACCGTTTAGAAGTAGACATTGTCTATTTTTTTCACGTCAACTCAGCTGCATGTAACGGCCCAAACAAAATTTAAAATCCTATTATACACTAATTGCACGGTTATAACCCTTAATCCAGTCCTTACATAGGAAAACTCACTCAAACCTTGGGCGCGGAACCTGAGACATGTTATTTATGGGTGATGTGTGCTATTGGTTGTATTATATGTACACGTGTTGATTTGACTCCAATTCAATTCGCTAAGATAACGACGTTCATTGTAATGCGTTGGACATGCCTCGAGATGTGCGCAAGAGTGAACATGGGAGGCGAGAGTTCAAGGATATCGTGTGAATCGAAAACTAAATGAATGTAAAATATGGCCTTAGGTGACTTGAGAAATCCCATAACAAAATTGGCTAAGTTTAGTTAATTAATTGTGAACGAGCTAAATGATTTCCTAAGGTTTGGCTTGAGATTTTTGGTGAGTTAGATGTATCTCAATATACGTGTGGAAAGGGTCAAACGAGGAAGAGCCAAGGATCCTAAGTAAAAGAGAAGTAGTGTAATATGAATCACAAGTTGTGGGTTAATGAAAACCACACATTAGGTGGTGAATGAGGTGTTCCTTTGTTGAGATGAAAAAATTAAGAGAAAGAAAAAGTTTATCTGCTCTCTTGCTTTCTTTATGTTCTCTGTCACGTTGGGAGATGAAAGCAAAATGAGGGTTCTCGTGTTACGTGTCTTGAAGGTGGCAAATTGGTGAAGTCGAACAAGGAGTTATTAAAGTAAGTTTTAATTTAGTGTTTTTTAATCATTATTATATGATTTGTTGAAAGAGCGGTGTTCTTCAATTAATATTGTTGTTAGGGGATTTAAGTGACTCGACGAGGCCTTGGCGAAGTATCGTCAAGACTGGTTGAACCAACACCAAGGAGGTATTGGACAAACCAGCACCAGAAATTGGTGTTGGCCGAACCAACACATGACACTGGCGACTAGGGTAGCATGGCACGGCCGAGATTGACTCCAATCTAAAAGGAAAAAAAATAATAGAAAAATATAATTTGGGCATGTGTTGCGTTTACGCACAAGCAAAACAAGGGTTTTTGTTGTGCATGAATGCACGACAAGAAAAATTGATCTGGCTAGGCCCAAATCTAGTCATGGGTTTGTGAGTTAATGCACACCATGTGCGTGAACCAACACATGTCCAAATTATATTTTTTTATTATTTTCTATTTAATTTTGGATTGGCGTCAATCGCGGTCGCGCCGTGCTACCCTAGCTGCTAGCACCATGTGTTGGTTCGGTCAGCACCAATTTATGGTGCTGGTTTGTCCAACGCCTCTTAGTGCTTGTTCAACCAGTCTCACTAATGCCCGTTGAGTCACATAAATCTCCCAACAACAATATTAATTGAAGAACTCCCCTCTTTCTACAAATCTTACAACAATGATTAAAAAAAAAACTAAATTAAAGCTCACCTTAAGAACTCTTTGTTCGACTTCACCAATTTGCCACCTTCAAGACCCACAAAATAAGAACCTTCACTTTGCTTTCCTCTCCCACTGTGACATAGAACATAAAGAAAGTAAGAGAGCAAATGAGTTCTCTCTTTCTCTTAATTTTTTCATCTCAACAAAGGAACCTCATTCATCACCAAACGTGTGGTTTTCATTAACCCATAATTTGTAGTTCATATTATACCACATCTCTTTTACTTAGGGTCCTTGGTTCTTCCTTGTTTGATCCTTTCCACACGTATCCCGAGAAACATCTAACTCACTAAAAATCTCAAGCCAAACCTCAAGAAATCATTTAGCTCATTCCCAATTAATAAACTAAACTTAGCCAATTTAGTAAAAGGATTTCTCAAGTCACTTGTGGACCGTTCGCACCGCGGGATTAAACTAACTAGTCCCCAGATGACGGTCCAAGCCCACGTTTGCGTCGCACGACTAGTTAATGCGACGAAATATTTAATCGGTTGTAGTACTAATGCAGAACGTCAGAGACTGCACTAATAACCAAATTACCCCTTGCAAATATAAAGGAAGAACCATAATTTTTCGATTTCTTCTTCTCCCACAAAGCACAACTCTGCCAACCTAAGCTTGCGATGTCTCTCACCATTCTTCTCTCTCGACACCCAGACAATGAGACTTTGGAACGAATAAACTTTTCACCATATCTCTGTTATTTTGCTCAAACAACCACTCCGCCATATGAAGAACATGAAATTGGAGAAGATAACAATGATGAAGTTAGAGAGAGAAGATGATGGAGAAGATGAAAACGATTCCCTAATCGACCCAATTGATTGAGGCCGATTTGTTTCAGTTTTCGATTGGTTGTGGGTCTGGTTTTGATGGGTTTGGGTTTGTTGGAGATTTCATGAATCAAATTGGGGATCAATGTTTACGGTTTGTGATCAGATCAAGCGATGAAGACAATAGGCATTTGGGTAATTTTGCAACCCACCCAATCAATTAGCACCGATCTTTAAGCACCCATGCGAACAACTCAAGTCTTCAGGATTAAGTGCTAATCTTTGGAGTGCCAATCCCATCTAATTGAATCCGCTATTGGATAGTTGCCCATATCAGCTGTAGAATATTACTAATCATTAAAGAATTATAACGAACGGGATCACATACCCGAATGCGAAGCGGAAGCGGATTTTTATTGCTTGATCATTGGTCCGGGGATGAAATCACCCAAAAGGGAAATCATCCCAATTTCACGGCCTAAATATCAACAATTACAGAGACACTCCAGAGAGAAAATTACGTTGGTTTCATCTTTTGGATTAAGATATCGGGTTCCGCACCCAAGGTTTGACCGAGTTTTCCCACGCAAGTACTGGATTAAGGGCTGTAACCGTGCAATTAGGGTATAATTTGGAATTTAATTTTTTATTGGGTCGTTATCAATCCATAGTTGCATTGGAGAAGGGTTTTCGATTTCAATGCTCATCGCATCCTACGTGGCACACATTCTCCCTAAATCCACATTTGCTATGCCAAACTAATAAGAAACGATTTAAGAAAAAACACATAATTTATAATGAACATCAAATAGGATCAACAAGTGGGATCAAATGAAATTACCAATTTGATTCTAGGATCCACTGAATGCAAAAAAGTGGTGGGAGAAGACACGTACTGGCCAATGGGGCTTGAAGTCGCCCCCGAAATCAACCGCAGAACCCTCTCCGCCACCACTCCCTTCGGAAGCCACCGAGCCCACTTGCTACCGCCCTCGCTCGCATCGTCGCCGCTGGAACACCGAATCCCGAACCCCCTCGCTCTCACTATCTTCGACGATTCAAGGCTTAAGAAGAGGAGAGGTTTGTGGTTCAGTTGGGGGAGATTTGGAGGGCTGAGCTTCGGTAGAGCTAGGGTTTTGCGAATCGAATGCTGTGTATTGGGAGATGGAGAGTGGAAGAGGAGTGCTGGGAGAGTGCGAACTCCTGTGGAGTTCATGACTCTGCTCGGGTGTCATTTAGAGAGTGGCCGAGTTTTATAGAGCGAGTGTTTGGATATGGCTAAGGTGCTGTTTGGATTGTGATTCGATTTTACAATTTTTCAAAACCAAGAGAGAGACCACCCCGGTTGGTTTTTTTTTTTTTTTTTGTTTAGTAGGAATCGAAACACAGAGTTCTAACCTTTTTGGCAAGTGATGTATTTACCATTTCACTTAAGCGACTTTAACAATGCTAGGCTTTGCAAAACCAAGAGAGAGAACCACCTCGATTGGTTTGTTGTATCTAGGGTTAGGGTATATGATTCAAATCATATTAGAAAAAATAAAAAGATAATGCTAGGGTGACCCACTTTACTATAAATAGACATTGGTTGGTGGTTGTTGGTAGTGGCGAATCTAAGAGGGGGGCAAGATAGGCGGTTGCCCCCAGACCCCTTTATAGTGCACATGTATTTCTATGCTGCCTCCCCTCTCTCCAACCCCCCTCCCTACTGCTACTGTCAACACACATTTTTGATAGTCTATTAATATAGTACGTGAAGTTGTTCATATGATGTATTTGCAGTGTCTTGAGTGAATATTTCATCATGCCAGTTATGTGTTGTATAGTGCAATTTTAAAAAATAAGTTTTTGCATATATATAGTTAAGTAATGACTTGCTAAAATTGTATAAAAAATTTTTAACTCTAAATGGGTCAATATAAATACTTGTTGGAAAGGACTTAAAGTATAATTTCACCAAAATTTTATGGATCTTGATTTCGAGTTGCGGTTAAAAAGTTATGGGCAAACAACTCAACTAAGGGCAAAATTTACACTTAATTATAAAGTTATGGGATTGATTGCAACTGTAAAAGATCTTTAGCAAGACTTAAAAAAAATGAATGGGGTTCATTGTTTGAGGAGGTTGATGCATTTAGTGTTATCATGTTGAGATTTTTATTGTTGTAGTTGATTTTCTTATTGTTGAGATGAATAATCAATTCACTGAAACTTCTACAAAGTTATTGAGATGCATTATTGTTTGTCATTAATCTAAAAAACTCATTTTATAGATTTGATCATGATATGCTTCTTCAATTGTCAAAGATTTATGGTAATGATTTCATTTTTTTTTGTAAGAATTATGGTAATGATTTCTCTGCACATGACTATGTAATCTTGGAATACCAACTTCAAATATACATTCATGATGTTAGAAGACGTTCTCTACTTTTAGGTTTTAATTAATAATCATGCAAATCTTGTCGTGAAGATGATTTAGACTCACAAGCATTTGATCTATCTATTGGTTTACTGTTTTATCTAGTTAACATTAATCTTACCAATAATAAATATAACAGTTGAAAGAGTTTTCTCGGCAATGAACATTATCAAGACAAGATTGCGAAATAAAATAGGTGATGAATGGTTAAATAACTTAGGGGTGTGTTATATTGAGTGGACATACTTATAGATATAGATGAAGAAGGATAATGCAACATGTTAACATGTAAAATTACAAGATTCAACTCCTTTCACACAAAATTTAGCAATATTTTAATTTACATTGCAAATTACTATGATTATTAGTTTATTATACTACTTATTTTTTTTACTATTATAATTATTTGTTTGTAAATAAGGATTAGGTGAAAGTTCTCTCCCTCTAACAAGATTTTCTGGATTTGCCTTAGTTGTTGGGTGTCTTTAATGCACATAGATTTTTATGGGCATAAACATCGATGCACTATTTAATAGACACCAACAACCGAGTGTTCATTCTAAGTGTCTCAAAAATTGGTCACCAAATTTTGACAAAAAAAAAAAAGGGTCACCAAATTAATTTTCATTAGGAAAAGGTGTTTTTGAACATGATGCATAGGGCATGAACAATGATTATACTCATTTTGAGTTTAAACCAATGCCACATCCATGGGCGGCGCCGGGGTAAGGCCTAGTGGGCGACCGCCCCAGGCCCTCTACTCAAGAAGGCCCCATTTTAGTAAATGCATAGGGGTATTTATGCATTTTCACATATTTAAATTCATCTCATAATATAGCCATGCAAGCTAGGTGGTTTATTTTCTCTCAAATTTACGCATTGGACTCAACGACATATTAACGTGTTGCTCGACGACACGTATCTGCTTACTGATGGCAACCGCCTATCTCAAAATATAGGAAGTCGTATGATATATCTCAAGATTAGTTCTTACATATAGCGAAGTGCATCTCACGGTCATCAAATAAGTGTGATCTAGTGTAGTGTGTGACTTTATGTATGTCTATGTAACATTGCCCAACAAATGAATCTCAAGGATTTTTACTATCCTCATCACACCCTCTAATGCAAGCAAATTCCTCTCTTTCCACCAGTCCACCACCCAAGATCTTCTCCTCCTCAAATCTCAACTCTCTTTAACAACCTTTTTTTTTTATAAGAAAGAAAATATTCAACTTGCTCATTATGAAGTTCGAAATCTCGATCTCATGCCTAAGTAACTCCATACCAAACCAATGAGCCATCCACTCTCATTCTTTATCTTTTAAGTTTGATACTTATATATTTTTCTATATCTCAACAAATGATAGTACAAATTATAATGTACAAGATTGAGTTGTGCATTTTGCTACTGTGATAGAAGGTATATTAATTCTTAATTTTCAATTTGATTTTTTATTCAAATAATCAATGTAAATGATTAGTGAGATATAATAAATCAACAAATTACCTATCTTTATTTTTTAAAATTTATATTTTCTTTCTATTAGATTAGTATTTGGTAGTGTTTATTATTTCATAAAACGGAGACTATAAAATTAATGTTACATTAATAAGAAAATAGCACATGTTACCAATCCAACGGAATATGTGTTGCGTATCCAATGTGCCACGTCGACAACCATCCTCGTGATTCATGGGAACTGGAGATAAGGAGATGACATGTGTCACCAATCTAATGGAACACGTGCCGTGCATCCAACGGATCACGACTACAACCATTTCATATAAATAACCACTCCATCACACATTTGTGGTATGCTACTACAGTCCGTTTACTAACTTAAGCATCAGAGTGGCTTTGACTTATACCACACTTGTGTCTTCTAAGGCCTCTAAGGTTGAGCATCTTGATGATAGAGTACAGATGTCAAGGTGATTTAGTATCAATTTTAAGTTGCCAATGCCACATATGCGTCACATCATACCGGAGTGACTTTAGTGAAATATTTAAAAAAGTTTGATAATTTATTTATTACAAATTAGACTTTAGTAACAAAGTGTTACAACGTGTAAAGTTAGGTCACAATGGGTAAAATTAACCCAAACCCATGAGAATCAATTTCCCAAAAGTGCCCAAACTACACAAACGAGGCCTTGGGCTAAAAAATGCATCAAAACTGTTAGCCGAGCGCCCTCCTACCTCTTTCAAGGTTTTATACTCACTCACTGCGGCCGAGTGCGACGAACTTGCTAGGGTTCGGACTCTCTCATTCTCAATCAACACAAACTGGTTCAATCTTCTTCTCCGATCGAGTTTCCGTCGCAGATGGACAAAGACGTCTCGTTCTTGTTCAAAGGAATCCACTTCGACAGGAAGAGATTCGCCAACGATTTCGCCAAATTCAAGGCAAGTCATTGATCCGTTGATTCTATCAGTATGTATGGATTTCATCCAATGAAACCTAGGTTTCTTCATCTCTCGTTACAGGAGAAGGTGAAGAACGAGGAGGAGGGGAAGGAACCTGAGGAATTGAACTCAGTTGCAGTCGAAAAGGCGGAGCCGGCGGTGGCTGGGAAGAAGAGGAAGCGCAAGGGGAAGGTTTTCGGTGAGCTTTGTTTTTTGACTATGTTGTTTGGGTTCTGTTTTTGTTGGTTTGGATTTTTGTGTTGATTTGGGATGTTTGGTCAGAAAATGTGGAAGGAATTAGTGTTTTCAAGGGTTCGAAATCGGCGAAATCCGCGGGCGATGTCAAGCGGAAAAATGAAGTTGACAAGGAGTCTTTGGAGAAGAAGGAATTGAATAGGCAAATTGAGGTTTTTTTCTTTTTTATTATTTTCTATGTTGTTTTGATTATCGCGGGTGTCCAAACTGCCTCGGCCCCTCCTGATTAGGGCCCGACCAATGACACTGTGGTTGGGGTTAAGAGGGCGGTATCATTAACCTAAAGGTCAATTGAGAAATAGTGCAGTTGTTGCGAATCGAACTGGTCACCTCTACCTTAGTCAGAAACCACTAGACCACATCCCTTGGGGGCAACTTATTTGTGATAGTTTTGTGCTTGATTAAGAAAATTGATTTGGACTATTAATGGATTCAGCGAGATGCGATAATGCGGAAGAAATATGGGATTCACATTTCTGGGCATAACGCCCCATCTCCTCTTCAAGATTTTTCAGAGTTAAACACAAGGTGATCAATTTTATTTTTAAGCACAGACATTCATGTAAGATTCTCCCCCTTTTTTGGGGGGGTTTTCATCACGGTCTACATCTCATTTTTTACTGATTGACGACAAATCTTTGGTCTCTGGGGATTGATTTGGTTGTTGAACAGGTATTTTTGCGGTGCTCGGCTATTACGCAATTTAGCAGAACTTGGATTCAAAGAACCAACGCCAATTCAAAGGCAGGCTATTCCAGTCCTCCTCTCTGTATGCTCTCTGTTTAAGCTATGCTGTATTTGCTATGGATAGTTTACTTGCTAGGACTTTAAACACAAGTTAGTATTATGTGAGATATTTGCATACATGGCTCTTAGGAATTGCTAAAACTTATGCGATCGACTCAGTGCAATAATTACCCCTAATTTTTGTTTACAGAATCGAGAATGCTTTGCTTGTGCACCAACAGGCTCTGGGAAAACCTTGGCTTTTTTATACCCTTTGCTTGTGAAATTGAAGGTATGGCTAGTACAACTACGTCTATTGCTAAATGGTGCAAAAAATCTTGATTTTTAATTATGTTGATGACTGTTTCTTCTCTTATCTAGCATGGGATGAAGGATGGCATTCGGGCTGTGATCCTATGCCCAACGAGGGAATTATCTTCTCAAACGACGAGGGAGTGCAAGAAATTGGCCAAGGGAAAGAAATTCCGAATTAAGTTAATGACAAAGGGGCTTGCAAGAAATGGAGATTTTGAGAAAATGCATATTGATATACTTGTATCTACCCCACTTCGCCTGCAATTTGCTATTCGTAACAAAAAGCTGGATTTAAGCAGGTATTTATTAGATTTCTTCTGCTTGATACCATTCACTTTCTTAAACAATTGTGTTCATTTAAAGTTCTGGAATAGAAGACACGTGCAGATGCACAAACAACGAAGTAGTTCTCAAAGCATTTGTGGCAAGTACTGTAATGGTTCTTCATGGCATTTCTAATTTGACAAGATGATCTTGATTTATTTCCTGAATGAATAAGCATACCAGGAAACATTATGAAACATTATGAAATAAACCATTATTTGTTATTTATTTCCTTGTGAAATTTGATTTCTATGTTAAGAAAATTAATGACTTGGTTGTGTAATTGATGTTTCTAGTATTTCTGTAAGTCTCCTTGACTAAATAAAAGAAAGAAAAAAATGTATTTTCTCAGTCTATATGGTTATGTACCTCTCAGTGTGACAATTGATTCTCATAATGGTTTTATAACATGTATAAGTTTGTGATGATTTCTTTCCCCCTAAATGTGCATTCCCTTTCGAAAGAGTCTCCTTTGTTAGAGTTTTACTCTAAGAATTTCTTGCATATTAGGATATGCAAACCCTATCATTTTACCTAGCTCTCTGGTACACTAGTAGAAGATGGTGGAATGTTGAGGCCTGTCTGATTGTGTTGTGCTGTGTTCCTTAATGTTGCATCTGTGATAATTTTGACTATAGAAAGTGAAAGGAACCGTCAGTTATATCTTCATTATGTCAACTTTCATTGTCGTTTCACTGAGAAAATTTGCGGGTTTTATGCAGAGTGGAGTACCTTGTCCTGGATGAATCTGACAAGCTATTTGAGCTTGGATTTGTCAATCAAATTGATTCTGTGGTTAAGGCATGCTCTAATCCTTCCATAGTGCGGTCTTTGTTCAGTGCCACACTTCCTGATTCTGTGGAAGAACTTGCACGTACCATAATGCATGACGCCGTTCGAATTATTGTGGGGAGGAAGTAAGCACAAAATGCAATCAACAGAAGTTTTTATGTTATACAAAAGCTTGATTCAGGTCTCTTGTTGGTCTATAGTTTCTAAATGTAGGCCAGCCCTTATTTTGGGTTCCATTCTTTCATTTGTAGAGCTAGTGGCCTTTTTTAACATTTAAACTTTTTCCTTTGGTTGGGTCTGACATTGGAGTAGCTTATCCTTCTTTTAACTGTGATATTATTATTTGCAGTAAGTATTTTGTGGGCTGACGTTAATGGTATTGCACAGGAATTCTGCCTCAGAATTGATAAAGCAAAAATTGGTCTTCGCTGGAAGTGAAGAAGGGAAGCTGATGGCACTTAGACAAAGTTTTAGAGAGGTAATCTGCTAGAGCCCCTAACAAAGCAAGCATTGAGGTTCTATTTTATGCATTTTGACATATTTTTTATTTAACTCTCAAGTCTCAATCTTACAATTTAGCATTGCTTTTAGAGTGTTTTTATCCTTCTCAGTCCTCAAAAATTGAAGGGTATTATTGCAAAGTAGTAAACTACCTTTGCTATAAATCTTGAAGATGTCATAAATTATTTTGTTCGATTAGTTTGGAGTACTCAAGTTAACTTGGGACACATTAATTTGGAGGGATTTGAATGGTTTGGAAAGCTCACCATCAATTGCACTAAACCGAGCACAATGGAAGAGTTTGATCCATGTACCGATCCCAATTAATTTGGGACTAAGGCTATGTTGTTGTAGTTTGGAGTACTCGACCTGTGCTTTATACCATTGATCTTCTTGGTAGTGGGTGCAGTTTCATCAGTGATTCTCCATTTTAGTTTTGTCGTGTCTGTGTGAGTTTATTCTTCTATAGAAGAGGAGGCATTAGATATGTGCAGCTCTTCCATCATTGCTGATTCATGGGAATGCGTTGTTTGACTTTGGACTAGATAATTTAGCCTCATCAATAAACTATGAGGTAATCTTACATGGTAGTCATTGGCGAAAAATTCTGTTCAAATTTATTGTACCCAATATTATTGATCCTTGACGGACGTGCTTGCAAAATGAGGAACCCATCAAACAAAGTACTTTCTCTAGAGTTTAGCTTAGTAGCCAATTTGCCTTTCTTTTTATGCTTGCGTTTTCTTTATCTTATGCATCGACTTCTTAATCCTCATTAAAATAAATGGAATTTTAAATTTTTACTAGTAGCCTGACGTGTAACCTGTACTATACTGGATGACAGAGCTTGAACCCACCTGTTTTAATATTTGTGCAAAGCAAGGAACGTGCAAAAGAGCTTTATGGGGAGTTGCTATTTGATGATATTAGAGTTGATGTTATCCATGCAGATTTGTCACAGACACAGGTGATCTAATTATTTCTTTGCAAGCACGTGTTTTAATATTATACTCGTGCAGTTCTGCATAGTACATGGGTCTGCTTCCCTTGCATGTGGTTTTGTCCTCCATCATCATGTAATGGTTTCTACATCTTTTTTTTTTTCTTAAAAGAAACTAAGGCATATGTACAATATTCTAAATGCAGCGGGAGGATGCTGTTGACAATTTTAGATTAGGAAAAACTTGGGTTTTAATTGCGACTGATGTCATTGCTCGGGGTATGGACTTCAAGGGTGTGAACTGCGTGATTAATTTTGATTTCCCAGAATCTGCTGCAGCATATATACACCGGATAGGTAAGTTGAGCGTGGACGGTCAATGTTGAGTTACAGTCATTTACTAGATTTTTTTATTTTTTATTTTTTTGGTAGAATCATTTACAAGAATTTTCAAATTTGTTAATGACCAAGTCTTCTCTTATATATGCCATGATACTTGCACTAAAGATTGTAGGTGAAATCTGGGTGGGTTATTTCATTGATTGTCTACCCGCACTGTTGTAATTTTTATATGTATAGGCCAGGTCCAAGTGGTAAGAGTGTGGAGAGACTAGTTGTTTACGTGTGAGATCTAGCTTGTGAGTAGGTGTTTCTCTAAAATGCCAAGGTGCTTTACAGTGTCCACTCTAAACCTATAAGCCTTTGTTTTTCTTCTCAACTAGCGGACTTGGGATTATTCTCTTATCCCATAAAAGTTGTCCATCAATAAGAGATGCGTCAGCTTCTTTTGCTGATTGGATATGAGTTGGTTGAAACTTGAAAGCTACATATTTTGTGCTTAGTTGCATACTTGTATATGTTGACATGGGATTATTCTTTTACCCCAATTAATTTGAGACTGAGGCTATGTTGTTGTTGTAGTTGTGTACTAATGAGAAATTGGACAAGATTGATCCTTTAGTGACGTGTAAACTATTAATTTGTAGCCATGAAGTATATTGATCTTTTATGATAGAGGAATCACTGCTTCTAGGTTAAGAAATGAACATTGGTGCTTGTCACATTTAACCAACTATATTCCCTTGTTAGAAGATTGGTATTTTTTATTTATTTACCAGAATAGCTTAGGTGTTAGCATTGAAGGCTTCTTGCACGGGTTTTACTTGTAAGTTGTAACATTTTGATGATTTGTCAATTAGGTCGATCTGGTAGAGCGGGGCGAACTGGGGAAGCTATTACTCTATACACAGAGGATGACATGCCATTTCTGCGTAATATCGCCAATGTGATGGTAGCATCAGGCTGTGAGGTTCCATCCTGGATCTTGGCTTTGCCAAAGCTGAAGAGGAAGAAACACCGACCTACTAGAGAATCTATCTTAGTCTAGCCCGAAGACCGAGAAGAAGAATGAGATGATGATGGGAGGAAGTCTAGGCGTCAGTAAGGATCAGGGAGTCCCTTCACCTAAATTTATTTTGCTTTGGTTCCCAAGATTGTTTAGCTTAGCTATAAACGAAGTTAAAATGATTTTTCCATGAATGCCTTTGTCAAAGTATCATATTGGATGATTTAATTCTTTTGGTTCGTTATGATCTATTTGTACCATTACAATACCATAATGATG
Source organism: Stephania japonica (assembly GCA_039657345.1). Classification (NCBI taxonomy): domain Eukaryota; kingdom Viridiplantae; phylum Streptophyta; class Magnoliopsida; order Ranunculales; family Menispermaceae; genus Stephania; species Stephania japonica. The sequence continues at coordinate 9,038,635 of CM077558.1, read as the reverse complement.
AAAATATTAGAGTTGGATGGTTTGTGCCTGTTGTTGTGCTGTTGATGGCGATGTATATCTATAATATCAGTCTACCGCCTCTCCAAGGCTTTGCGACTAAGGTAAGGTGACTGCAAAAGAGGGTACGTGAAGGAACAAAAATGAAACCAAGGTATGAGATATTACAATGATAATATACACTCACATTTGCACGCGCGCACACACACACTCACACTCACACTCACACAAACAGTTGTACAATTTATTCAGAAATATATATGACTTGAACAACGTAGTGCAGGTCAAAATCCACCCCCCATGTACTCGTCATGGGATGCCGCTTCATTGACCCCAGCATTTATAGCCCCCATGCACAACAATTGTGTTGCGCTCAGAATAATTACCAGTACTTCCAAGGTTCTCTGCAGTTAAGTACAAAAACTCTGTAAGTATATTTTTGGTTCCAGCCTGCAAGTATGGTTGCTTCAGTTGATTTTCATCTTTTATATTCTATTTATGAAAGTGTTTTGTTCATTCCTTGCCTACAGAGTCATGCATATGCATTTAAAATTTCTACTCACCAAGATTGAGTCCTGTATTCCTATGTTAATCTCTTTACATGCTAGCCTGCAAGAGAAGGGAAAAAACAATATAAAAGAAGGGAAAAGAATACAACACATTCAATGCACTAGGATTATTTTGCCCTTCGACTTTGAAGTAGAGGACCATTTGAAATGGAGGACGAAGGGAGAAAGTTCACATACCCCATGGCCAAGAGGGTGAGGCCCCAAGTTATGACAGAATAAGTTCCGGCGGAGTGTAAGTTTGGCACATTCCCTTTTTGGATGTTGCCCACTCCGGCGATTGAGGTTGCGATACCCACAAGGCCGGCAATTAGGGAGAAGATTAGAAAGAACCCAGTAGCCATGTTTCCTATAGGATTGTACATAGGGAAAATGTATACTGGGAATGTCACTGCAGAAAATAACAGAAATGTTAGGGAATGAATACCAAGTCATCTAGATAGTATACTTTATGTTAGAACTTAGAATGTACATCACCTGATAGGAGAGTATTATCAATGTCATAGTTTATAGCCCAGCCAGCAATGATGGAGACTATGATGTATAACACTAGGTTGAGGACTAGAAGGCCAAATGCTATTGTTTTTGCTCCCCCGCCCGCCATGGAAACGATGAATATGGAACTCGAATCTCGTCTGATGAGAACTGTCTTTGATCTCTTGAACCCAACAGAGAGGATATATGCATGAACAAAAAGCAGTTCTCTTGTTCTTGTTCTTATATGCAAATGTTGACTGCTAGAACTGACTTCAATCCAAAGAATACTTCAAATTCTTTTCTTTTTTCTTTAGGTTACTCCATGTGGAGGGAAAGAACCAATTTGATTCCCTAGGAGATAGAACTAACTGAAGTATGGGAGACTCGACCAGCTAAGTGATTCTGACGAAAACGACTTAATGTTTGTGCTTAATGTCGTTGCTACAGTTACCATACTTTGGATTCTAATCTCAGTTTTATTTTTCTCCACAGGAGCTTTACCCTTTTGTAGGTCGACTAGGCTTGAGTTTGGATTAGTCTAGACCTAGTGGACTTTCGAATATTGGTGCTGCAAATGAAAAAAAAAAAAAAAAATACCTTAGCTTGTATTCAATGCAAGTCTCTGTTGTGTCCTTGCGTTGTATTGCCCTCAATGTACAAGTTTTCGAATCAAAGCAAATGCACGGTGTTTTTATAAAGACCGATAATATGTAACACAACAATAGGTGCGACAAACTGGTGTTCTAAATTTCTGATCCATTTCCAACCTCACAAAACTTTCATGTTAGACTTGTAATAGTTCCTCTGTTTCTCTCGTTAATCTGTCTAAAGGAGGAAAATCAAAGTCTTGCCAAAACAACTCTAGTGAGATGGAAAGACATTATTTGTCAAAAAGGTAAAGTAAAATATAAATAAATAAATACAAAATTTTAAGTCTCAATCTCAAATGAATTGAGATAAGCTACATGGATATAACGCTTCTATTCAATTCAACAGTCAACTTAGCAATCAAATTACTTCAATTTGTTGTCATTTATCAATTGGAGTTGGTGAGATGATAAAAATTGGGCTCAATACACTAAAGATGTGGGGTTTGATTCTTGCCTCCCCCATTCTTCCTTCTATTTATTTCTTGGGTTTCTTAATGGGGGGCAATGAAGGACCTTCGAGGAACTAGTCGGGTCTACAATCAGTCCAGTATCATCGATGATGTCCTGAGTACCTTTGACTACCAAAAAAAAAAAATCAATAGCTGATTGGCCTAAGTGGTAAGGAACTTAGTTCCTATTACGTAAGGTTTCGAGTTCAATTCTTGTGAATGAAAAAAATGAGTTGGGAGAGCCGCCGCCAAAATGCTTGGATGATGCAGGAAAAAAAAAAAAATGCTTGAATGATGCAGGAAAAAAAAAAAAATCTTTCATTAACTTTTTTTAATATATAACCGGTACACAAGTAACAACAAAACTCAAACTCAAATACGGCAACAAAATAATCCACATGGCAAAACCACAAGTATGGGTTCTTCCAGACTCCAATTCACTGTATTCTGGTCAGACCCAAACTGGGCTGGGCCTTAATCATTGGTGGGCTCCACACTATACACTTCGCACGCGCGATCAAACCTCCCAGTATTTCGCACGCGCGACACCTTCTCTCCCTCTCTCTCTCTCTCTCTCTCTCTGTCGCTCGCTCGCTGTCTCCTTCTCAGTGTTCTTATTTGTTTTACGTTTTCAATTTTTGTTTTCATCTACAACACAACAAAGTTTAACCTTTCGAAACAAGCCCTTGTTCTTCGTCCTCCAAAGTAAAAATCCTCTCTTGTGTTCTGTTTGGCTTTGCTTTTTTTCTGTGATTTCAGATTTCGGTTTTTTTTGTGGGTCTCGATCTATATGGAGCAACTGATCAACTTCATCATTCGCCCTCCCAGGTAATTAACGTTTCAGATTTGGTGCTTGTGATTCGGTCGAGTTTAGTCTGTTCAATTCAGTGAATTAGGGTTTCGATTTTGATGCTCATCTTGAATTTAGTGAATCCTGTTTTTGTTTTGGAATAGGTTTTATTGAATTTGTTGTTGAGTTTTGTTTTGATTCCATGAGGGGGTGTTTGGTGTTGTAGTTTCCTTTGTAAAAATTGTGATAGACTGGTTTTTTTTTTATGGCTAGCGTGCCGGCCTCCGGCAAGTCGCCGTCTTTCCGTAATTCCAATATGGATCTCTCAATGTGCTCTCTTGGGTGGTGATCCTATAGAAAGATAATATATCTTATATAGGGTTCACTTGTTGAATGCATATCGCATAAGTTAAACCTGTGTAACCTGGACGGGTCGGCCTAGTGGTAAGAGCCGCCAAACGTCGAGCAACTGGTGGTCTCTTTCCGCAATCTCAGGGTCTAGCGGACTAGGCAGACACTTGTCTGAATACCCATGGTTAATCAAAAAAACAAAAAGTTTAAACCTGTGTAGGGAAGATATATGGTTTTCTATAGACATAGTGTTCCTTAAGTGAGTCCTTGGTTTTGAACTCAAGAAACTGTAAGTAAGGAAGTGGATTGGAAGGAGTCCATGATCAAAAGACGGAGTAAGTTTGTCTCTAGTGACCCTGTCCTGTATTTTTTTTTCCTAAGATTATGAAATTCTGTTGTCAAAGGACGAGATCTATCGCCTATTTTTTTCTTTTCTTCTATGTATATTTTTCTCCAAGTAGGCACGCAAGTGCTGAAGAACTTTCTTTTATGAAAGTTAAACACCCATCAAGATGAACATTCCAACTATGTACTTCTTTTCTTTTTGTTGAATATCTTGGTGTGGTGGCACAATCTTGTGGTGTTTCAATTCGAGTTCCCCATGAAGACAAATTAATTTTGCCAAGAACTATTGTGACTTGTGAGTCATCTTATTCTATGAATATCATTGACTTGTGAGTCGTGAAAGTTTTATATTTCTCAGCCTGGAGGTTATCTTTAAGTTTGAACTAAGGTAAATGCATTACATACTTTCGTGATCTTGACAGTGAAGTTAGCTATTAAAGTTAAACATATCAGGTATGGTGATATGCGGTTGTGATGTTTACGGTTGACATACTGTAAGGTTTATGCTTTTAGCTCTTTCTATTGCTGGGTGATTCTTTTTGGTTTATTCATGAATTCTGTAAAACGTGTTAGTTTTTATTAGGTGCAAAATTGCACTAAATTGAGCGCAATGGAAGGGTTTGATCCATGTAGCTGTCCCCCAACTAATTTGGGATTCAGGCTTTGTTGTTGGTGCAAATACTGTGAGGCTAGCTCGAGGATTGCTTGCAAAAATTTGGAATTTATTTGAGGAAATGCACTTTTTCATTGAGAATCTTTGTGGAAGGCTGCTATCTTAGAGAAGTTTAGAAAAATTTAAACATTTACAAGCAGAACTGTACTCAACTCATGGGGTATTTCTGTATGCTGTTGTACTATGCTTCGAGACACTTGAAATTTAATACAATTGTAGTCATTTGTAGCCAAAGAAATAATACAGTCAACAATTGTCTCAAAAAAGAAGAAGAAATAATACAGTTAATGAACTTACTTATTGATGGTCTAGTGGTTATAAAATAATATAGGAGACTAAAAGTTTGACGATTAAAGTATTTTTGAATTTATCTTGTTATACTGTATTTGTTATTTCTTTTGAATCTTTTTCTTAAAAATTATTCCCATCTATTTAGTTTTAGAAAACCCAGAAATTCGGAAAAATCATTAGATTCTGATGGAATGTAATTGCAATTCGAAGAGAATGGGTGATTTCTTTAGAGTTTCTGGTTTTCATGCAGTTTGTAATCGCAATAAACATTGATAAAACAAAAATACGCAGCTTGAAATATTGTAAAATTTTTAATTCTTTTATTTTCATCTAATCTGTAGTTTGATCAGTAAATATTTAAAAAAATTGCCAAGGCAGGGCCTGTTAAATTGTTTGTTCATTTCTATGGTGGCTCTGTTTTTTGAAATGTAAAGGCTATACTAATTTTTACAATATTGTTATGATTTTATGTTGCTTTCCTAGTACTTCTATTTTTCTTGTTACTCAAACTGATGGTAAAGCCTTTTGTTGCAGGGCTGAATATAATCCCAAAAATGACTTGTTGGATCAAGAGTTTATGTTGAAAGGACAATGGTTTCAAAGAAGAGATTTGGAGGTAACTAGATATTTTATTCTGTAGACTAGTGGTCGCTTGAATTTTGTGTGCTTGTCGTTTTTTTAATTGATTCTTAAACTATATTTTGCCTATTTTCTCGAGGTATAATTTTTTTTATTTCTTTTCGTTAGAATGTTGTGAGATAAGTGATGCATTGCTTGACTTCAACATGAATAGTTCTTTTTTGAAACTTTATAGTCCGTTTAGGAGTTGGTGATTGATCAGACTCTGTGCTTGCTTATATGTGTATAATATGAACTTCTATTAGAACTTGTTAGAAGGCAGACCCATTTCATAATTTCAACTAGTTGTTAGTGGTTATTATTATTATTATTATTTTTTTTTTTCCGGAAATCAAAGTGGTAAAAGTAATGGCAGCAAATGAATTACATTCTAGAGCAAACACTTGTGAGTTGTGATTGTAAAAGTAGTCCAATACTAGCACTGAAGTTTTAATTTATGACTGTATTTTTTTTGTAGATTTTTCTTTACATGACAATAATTTTCTTCACTTCTCTTTAGATTAATCATTAATCTAATCATGTTATATTTTATTCAATTTTTTTTATAATTTCTCTAGGTATTCTGTTGTAGATCTTTTGCTTTTTGCTTTTTTTTTAAAATTTTTTATTAAACCTTTTGGTTGTTTGTGTGTTCTATCTATGTGAATGCCATTTCTTTTCTGTCAAGGAACTTGGCATTGTCAAATCACTTAGTCTAATATTAAGGGCATCTGCATATATGCTGCAGGTGACTAACAGCCGAGGAGATGTACTTCAATGTAGCCATTACATGCCACTTATTATTCCTGAAGGAACAAAACTTCCTTGTGTAATTTACTGTCATGGAAACAGGTAACGCAACAGATAATGGTTATGGTAATGACTTTTAACGTTCATAGATTGAAACTTTAGAAATTGGTATTCGTTCACATTCTTTTGTGTAAATGAAATATTGGTTATACTTTGATTTATTAGTTCCAGCCTGCTTGTATTTTAGACCTGGACCTTCTTGAACGTCCTATTATTTTATCAAATCCTTTATAGCATGTGAAAAGCATTGGTACTCATTCAAATTATTCTGAGCTGAGGGAACCGTGGTCATGCTTTAATAAATTAGTTTTTAGGCACGTGTCATTTAGAGATCAACCTTCATGAACGCTCTGTTATTCTATCATCTTTATATTACGGGAGCAAAACTGTCAATTCATAGCAGTGTTACCTGTTTAGAGTAGTTGGCATGACATATCTTCCGCCTGTTGTCAATAGGTTGTTGGTTCTATCATATGCACCATGCTTTTTTGTAAATGAAAGCCACTCATTTGATCGAAAGGACCTTAGAATTATCCATTATGAATACTGAATATCACCTGGCGGCTTTAGCTAGTGGCTTAGTAGCTTTTCTGCTTATGTAAATTAATCATGGTGGTATTTGTAGTTTGTCAGTTCTTAGGTGCATGCATACCTGACCTGTACCTTCCAATGTGCAGTGTATTGTTGCACTCAGATGTCTGCAAAATCTTCCATATAGTTTTTGTCAGATTTTTTTTCCCATATAGATTAAGTACCTCAGCACATGTTTCCAGATTTTGAATTACTGCTGAATATTGACCTGGATAATATTTGATCAAGCCCCTCGGTCGATTTTTGTTCTTAAACCCAATTGATCACATTTATTCTTCTCAGCTTTATCTTATGGAGTTTGTCTATTTGACAAGTAATAGGCAATATGCCTTGATTTTTTCAGTGGATGCAGAGCAGATGCCAGTGAAGCTGCAATTATTTTGCTGCCCTCATACATCACAGTTTTTACCCTTGATTTTTCAGGGTCGGGACTATCTGGAGGAGAACATGTCACTCTTGGATGGAATGAAGTAAGTGCTACACTAGAATATAGAGTCTTTTATTGAAAGGGAGTGGAGAACTTCATGTTCAATGCATTAGGCGTATTATATATCCCTATCAAAGTTAAATATACTGCCCTGCTGCAGAATTCCTTGCCTGTTCAGAGCAAGAACTTGTTTTACTTGATCCACTTGTTCCATCATTCTCCTCATTTCTACTTTCATATGCTGCCATAATAATGGGCAGAAATTCATATTTTCACACGGTTCATGTGTATACAGACTTGAAACTTTATCATTATTGTGGTTATTTACCTTGTAGATTTAGAGAATCTTGGCTAGCGTTTTAGAAGGACTCTTATTTTATGGTATAGGATAAGGTGTCATTAAATGGGAAGGCTGGTACATGGTATCTTACATTAGGTTAACTGTAATTTGGGGTTTAGGCCTTTGAGGTTTATAGAGAAGTGTGGTTGTAGTGATATTATGCAGGTTTGTTGTGATTAAGCTCCCCTACTTTTGAATCTGTAGTTCCAAAAAAATTATGATTTTAAATTTCTAACTAGAAGATGTTCCATATTTTTGTTTTGGATGAATGCTGAATTTCTTTTCTTTTTTTTTTTTTTTTTCCTTTTTCCCTTTCTACATTTAATTTTCAGCCTAACGTTTTTAGGAGTTTGTTTCAGTTTAAAAAATCAATTGAGCGATTGATGGGAAAAGATTGAGCTGTTGTGATCTCTCTTAATTAATCGTTTATTTTCTTTTGGTTATTACTGGAGATCGTCTAATATGTTAAAAATTGCGTAGGAACTTACTTCGTTGATGCCTTGCCTTGTCAAGTCTTGATCAATCATCATTTTATTTATATATGTTTTATTCAACATTTCAGCTCTCTGGGCGTTCTGATGTACTCTTGATATAACTCTGTATAATATTTGTTTTTGTTTATACATTGCTTTAATAGAGTAAATTTTGTTAGTGGTATGTAGCTTTCTTACTAGGGTAAATCTTTCTGCAATGACATTCTGTTTTTTCAATTTACTGGGTTTTCAATGAAAATCACTAAAATTATATCTTTAAGTTGCTGATGCGTTGTTTGTTTTCCAGAAAGATGATCTCAAGGCCGTTGTTGACTACTTACGGTCAGATGGGAACGTGTCATGCATTGGTTTGTGGGGCCGATCTATGGGTGCTGTTACTAGGTTTGCTTCATTGCCTGGTTCTTCTTTTTGTGTTGGCATGACATGACCTTGGAATATTGCAAAACGATTTATTTGTAGACTATTGGATTCAAAAGTTTGGTCGGCGAAACGATGCCGTGCCACAACACCTGGGCAGTATTAATTATTATGTGATACTTGGATCTTCAGAGGAAATGCGTTACTTCAACAACAACAACAACAACAACAAAGCCTCAATCTCAAATTTGTTGGGGTCGGACTCTTCCGCTCCTCTCTAGTTAATGCACTTGATGTTGTGCTTTTAAAATCCTTCAAATTCTTTCTAATCAATATTTCTTATTCTATCTTTAGAGTACTTTTACTACAAATGCATTACTTTAGAGTGATTAAATGTATAACTTTCAATACTCATTTTACTATAAAATATGCATCTACCTTTATAAGCAAACTGAGAATCTGGGGCCCTCTGCATGACTGACTGGTTTTTTTGAAGGTGTAACGTCCATTTGTGGGCATCAATATGCAGGCTATAAGCATGAAAGGGCATGGCATCTGAACTTATGAGTAGGGTAGATATTTTGAAAATTTCTGAAGCAAATCCTATAATCGTTGCAATTTGGTTGTAGAGAAGAATTATTGTTGTGAAAGACTTCAACATATGTGATTCGCTGAGTTGAATTTTATGTCAAGGTGTAAAAAATAATTATAACATGGAGTAGAGTAGATTTATCATTTCCCTGATATTCTTAGGGGTACATTTCTCAATTTAGGAAACTCATTTTAGTCACTCTATCCGTCCTCTCTTGGGAGAAAGTTAATATTTTGAGGAATGGCTGTATGGGTAATTGAATGTATTTTTGAAATTAGTAGGTCTAGCTTCAATACGTCTATACATTCATTATATGTCTGATATTTTGAGGCAAGCCTTTGCTAGGGTTGTAAATTGTGTAGTTTTTTATCCTTATTTGTCTTTGTGTCTCAAAGCTTTACATATTCTGTAGTGAATAGCTATAGGTGATGTGCCTGTTTAAAAGAAATATGTTTTATTTCTCTCTCTTCATCCTCATTTATTATTATTTTTTCTACTAATTATTGACAAATAAACTTGGTGAATTTCTGATTATGCATAACTAGAAGTGGATGTTGAGACGTATTTATCTTTCTTATTGCTCTGGATACTTCATTCATCATTATTCTCCATGTTGCTATCACAGCTTAATGTATGGAGTTGAGGATCCTTCAATTGCCGGAATGGTTCTTGATAGCCCATTCTCTGATTTGGTTGAATTGATGATGGAACTTGTGGATACTTACAAATTCCGTTTACCCAAGTTTACTGTAAGTAAAAAAAAAAAAGGCAAAACATATTTTTTGGTTCTTGGACTTTGAGTCTTTTATGCTTTTGGTCCCTTAACTTTCATTGTTGTGCATTTGGTCCCTTAACTTTTGAGTTTTTATGCTTTTGGTCTCTAAATTTTGAGTTTTTTATGTTTTTGGGGTAGATTATAATTTTTTTTCAACTTTTGTTGGTCGATGTGAGTTGCCCGGTTTAGTAATATAAACCACTTTACTCTTCTTGACTAGTCACGTGACACTTTTGTTACTCATGTTGGCGGAATTTAACACTTTAAATGATGGTGGACTAAATATAGACCTTTGTGAAAGTTCAAGGCCCAAATGTATAGTATTTAAAGTTCAAGGACCAAAAGCATAAAAAACACAAAGTTAAGGGACCAAATGATGGGTTTTGCTAAAAAAAAATTCCGTCTTCTTGTCAATGGCAATAAATGGTTTTCAAATGAGTTGTTAGCTAATTCTGCAATGATTACTTTTACAGTTTTACTGAACACTTTAAAGTCTGAAATAAGGCTTTTTTTGCATTGCCGTTTGAAACTGCTGGATCTTTTTTCAAGAGCTTTGTTTTTATTATATCGAATATCTGACATAACTACAACAAATCTAGTTGGTTTATTTTTTCTATACAATAATTATGGATGAAAGGATTTAACTACTATAAACAAATTTGATGTTGTTTATAATTTGTTGCCTTTTGTGTCTTGATATTTCTTTGGTTTCATTGTCCGTTAATTTGAAAACCATGCTACTGATGGGATCAAATCATCAAAACACGCACTTACGATCAATAAATCCGTGTCGAAAATTATGTTCTTGTGAGATGTAAAAGGTTTTCCTTCTCAAAAAAGATGTAAAATGTTTTGCTCATTTTATAGTAATTATTTCTTTTGGGATTTTCTATCCTCTTTTTGTCCATGTTTTCTTTTTAAATTCAATTTGTGTTTCTTATACAGCTGAAGATGCAGATGGATGAGCAGTTCTGTTCTATCAACTTAATATTCTTTGTTTTCCTTATTTTAGGTGAAGTATGCGATACAATTCATGCGCAAGGCTATACAGAAAAAGGCAAAGTTTGATATAACGGATTTGAATACCATAAAGGTTTTAATCCAACATATATGTTTAGTTCTATACATATTTTTTGACTAATTTACTATGTTATCTCTATCTTGCTTCCTTTTTTTCTGGAACTTCCATTATGGAAAGTGATAATTTGTAACTGTGCCTCATACAATATTTATCATCCCTATAAAAAAAAACACTAGTTGTCATGTAGCTAATAGTTGTATGTCTGTGGCTTTCCTAGATCTTCTATCGCATAACCATAGGTGCCCAAACCATTTTTCAGCCCCTCCTTACTTTGGTTCGACCAATCCCATGGGAGTTAGTTGGACACCCCAACCCCATAACTCGGGAGAAACCAAGGAAATATAATGTCGCTGACAGGAATCGAACCCCTGACCTCTGCCTCAGTTAGAGTTCAAGTGCTCGTCTCTACTACTACACCACATCCTTTGAGGGCCTTCTACCACATTTTGTAATATACATTTGATATAATTCTATTCATAAATGTAGCTCTCCTTTGTTACATAGCAATGAAGTTTGTTCTGGGCTGAATTGATGCTAATGTAGTACTACAATGATGGCTTTATTACATGATAGATATCATGGACTTGGATACCATAAAGGTTTTACTCTAATGTTGGTCTTTAGTTGGATACGTAGTCTATGATGATGCTTTTTTGAAAGCACGAGGTCAACTACTTTTATTTTAAACTTCTTGTGTGTCTGAATATAGTTTAGTATAAGACTGTTAAATGATTTGAGGAAAGATGTACCTCTATTGAGCTTCGTACTCAACATTTTTATTTTTATTTTTCTTTATAAGAAAGAAACAGCTTTGTACTCAACATTATATGATGCTAGTCATACTAATTTGTGGGTATTTGATTAAGTTATCTGCTCTTTTTTACTTGTTTCCTTCAATCCACCCCAACGTTTTGATGTAAATTTCTTCTGTTTTTTGTATCTTAATACATATCTATCCCCTTTTCTGATCAATATTTTGAGAAGAAACGGTTTGTATTACAGCTTCCTGAGTGGCTATTACTTCGCCATGATCTGAATGAGTTTTGTGTTCTCAAGATCCATACAGGATGAGTTGATGACTGACTATTTTGTTGTTTTATTATAGAATTTTTCGCTTTCATGTGGTCATCGTGTCAGTCCCGTAGCTTGCACCATATACCTACGACTTAGTCAAACAAAATGTTTTATATCTAAAATCTAGATAGTCCTTATACGTTTCATGAGTTTGCAACAGCTGATATTTTTCTTAATACCTTGAAAGACCTGGTCATATTCTGATATTTCTGGTTAAACAGTAGGGACTTGTGACCATCTTGTGCAGAATTTACATTTTTATTTCTGGTTATAATTGTTATTAAAAATGATGTCAATATAAGCATCTATTGTAAGACAAGATTATAGATCCCTTCTGAATCCTGATGAAGAATTATTGGACCTCTATTTTGTAGAGAAACTTTCTTTCTCAAGTCTCATTGTCTCAACAGTATGTCTTTTATTTACTTGTGTGTAAATCTTCTATTTTCATGTATAGGTGGCGCGGTCTTGTTTTGTCCCAGTTTTGTTTGGACATGCTATTGATGATGATTTTATTCAACCCCACCATTCTGAGCGCATACATGATGCATACGTGGTATGCACTCATTTTCTTACTATTAGAATATGAATATTTGCTTTAGCACTTGTGCCATTTTTATATTACTCTTCCAAGTATTTTACCCTTGTATGACTTGATGGATTGAAGACCTTTCTCCAATGAGTGAATAGTAAATTCTGGAACTATTCCATTGCTTTTTTATTTCGGTTGGTTTTTGAGATATATGCACTAATAAAAAGCTTTTGAGCTGGCATTTCTTTAAGTTTTGTGATGTATGGTAATATTTAGAAATCCAAGTAGTGGCTATCGCAAGCAAGGATAAAAAATTAGACTTCGCCTATAACTTCAATAATGTAAAATATAGAATTAATTTGGAGAAGTGCAATTCGACATAGAGAATATTTGTAAAAATTCTACATGATAGTTCATATAAGTGTTAGAAAACATTCAAATTTTATCCAAATGCATTAGAAAAACATGTTTTTCTATAATATTCTGTTTTTTTTTTTCTCTATCAAATTTTATCATTTTTTATATGATTTTTGGTCTTTTATGATTTTATCTTCTAACATGACTTCATTCTTTAAGAGTATTTCACTTTTCCTACCATTAATATTAAAATTTACATATTTTATCATTACTCTTAAACCTCGATGGAAATTTTGTAACATTTCATCTACATCTAATTCTTAATTCAATGGTCCAAAAATATTCATTTTTTTCCCTTTAAGTTGGTCATTTCTACTTGTCATTTGTCCATTCAATACTATGAAAGTTAAATAATCCCAAGTAATCATTTCACTGATAGAGAAAGAGGAGAGCAGAGGGGGGGGGGGGGGGGGGGGGGAGATTGGAAAATAATGAGAATAGGGGAAAAAAATTCTACTAGATGGATATGAGGAAAGAGAGAACAAGTAGAGAAGCAATAGGGGGGAAAAAGTAAGGGAGAAAGGAATAAAATTTCGGTTGCTGAAAAACTATCTGAATTTTTTTTTTTTTGATCTATTAGTTTGATATTGTAATCATCTTGAATATGTCAACTTGCAGGGAGATAAAAATATCATCAAATTCGAGGGGGATCACAATTCGCCACGCCCACAGTTTTATTTCGATTCTATTACCATTTTCTTTCATAACGTTCTAAACCCTCCCAAGGAAGCATTCGAGGGAAATTATTATTATTCCATGCATGATTATTATGAGAAGGTATGAGGTGCCCCTTATCAGTTGATTACAAGCACATTGAATTGGAGATCCATCGATCTTTAATGTGTCATGAGAATTCTTTCACTTCTTGACAGGGAAGAAATTTGGGTACCATGCATGATCCTGGATCTGTGAACCGGAATGTTGTTGAAACATCTAAAGGTACGACTAAGTAATTTTCTTTTTATCAGTTATACTGTCTTCTGGCATCAATGGAATACCGTTCTTATTGTTATTGGTGATTGTTTAATGCTATTTGCAGGACTTGAAACAAGCGGAACAGAAGATGCTATCAGTGAACTTCGTTTAAAACGACCAATGAGTCGCATGGAGGTCAGTGACAGTATGTTCTGATGGATTAATTTCATATAGTTTTCATTTTATGTCCAACGATGTGTGTTGGAAGGAGCTGATAATAATCATTTAAGTAAAGTCTAATCCAAGTTATATTGCATCCTACTAATTTCAATGTGATGATGCCTATATAATTTTCCTTTTTAAGACAAGGGGAAACACAGTTTTTAATAATAACGACAAAGCCTTTCATCTGCAACTTTTTAAAAAAGATACTCCTGCAAAGTAGGTTTATATTAATGACGCATAACTAGAAATTAATGAGAAATACAAGAAATGAATTATAACTTATTGCAAAAGAAACAAGATGTAAATATCTAGAAGGATCAAAACCATTAAAATTAGACTTAAATCTTTCATATCTATCATAAAAAGATAAAGAGAAGGAATATTATGAACAACATGTTCCTTTAATGAGCCTTGACAAAATTTGAATCTTAGATGCACTTGGACGAAGTCTTAGTATCAGGAATTTATAAGATTTCTCCACATCCGATTACACTTCCCCGAATATAAGAGACTAAAGTTGTAGGCGAAGTTGAATTTTCGATCCTTGGTTGGCATCACTTGTTATTAAAGTTGAGAAGAGGCTTACTTTTGACCCAAGGTTTGTGGTGCACTGACAAAGAAATGAACACCCTAACTCTGATTGAGGCATAGATTGTGGGTTCAATTTTTGGTTGCTACATAATATTCAATCGGTTTCTCCTGAATTATGGGGTTGGGGCACCCGATTAACTCCCATGGGATTAGGCGGACCAAAGTGAGGAGCTGAAAAAGGTTTGGACACCCATGGTTGTCAAAAAATAAAAAAAGAAAAAGGAAAAAGAAAGAAAAGGCTTACCTTTAGTTGAAGTGTACATTAAAATGTGTTGACTGAATTATGGAATCTCATTTAGATTGTCTTTGTCAAGGTTTTGAAAATCGACCAACTTCGCCAAACTTCGATCGAAGTTTGTCGATTTGCCAAGCGACAAAGCGAAATTTGGGTGGAGAAATAAAAGTGCATAATTTTGGAAAAAATTTGACGAACTTCAGCAACTTCGACACGGTCGAAGTTGAACCAAAATAGAAGAAAAAATGCAAAAAATCGATTGAAGTCACTCTGCTTCATCGAAATATCGAAATTATCCCTAAGGCGCGTCTGAAGCTCTGAGCATCAATGTCATGGTTGTCTTGACTCATCAAAGAGATGTTAGGGTTTGTAGAGAGTCTACAGGCTCTTGAGAGTTGAGATCTGAAGAGGGACAACAGATAAAAGAAAGATAGCAAGGGTCGACGACCAGAAAGAGTCACAAGAGTGGCAGCGAAGGAGGAGGATGAGGGACAGAGGCGAGGTCTACGAAGAAGAAGGGTGTGCGATTGAGGCTTTGGGGATGTTGGAATTCATCTAAAGAGATGAATCCTTAACTGAGCTCAACGAAGCTAAACCCTAGAAAAGAGGGATGAACAGAGAAGTCTCTGGAAACTTAGATTCTCAATAATTGATCAAGCGAAGTACATTTACAGTATTTATACAAGACTTTAAACACTCACTATTTACAAACTTATGACACTAAACTAGTCTGTTAACCAATACAACAATAACAGCTCACACAACACGTGTGCACTCAACACAAAACCAACCCAACTGCTAACTAACCATGGTCTAAAGTATTACCATAGTTAAGTTCTCTAACATGGGATTTTATTTGGGATCTCACAAAGTGACTATTTTGTACAAGTGTGTACACCTTAACTCTTTTTAGTCTTTGATTATACATTGTGATGCTACCTTGATGATTGATGAATGGTGAAAATTGTTAGGAACTTAGGAATTTTTTATTTGTATTTTTGTTCTGTCATACTTTTTTTTGAAGTCAAGATCTATGATACTATATGTTTGTATTTTTTGTGTAGTATGTTTTTAATAGACTTTCTTAGTCATTTAATTGATTATCCATCTGATCAAAAAAATCAATTACACATCAAGTAGTAAAAAAAAGTTAAAATTTATCATATAAAACAATATAAAAATTTTACTAATGTCACACATGTTGCGAAATGTGTGTTTATCACAAAATGACTATTTAAAACAAGTGTATGTGATTATTATGTGTTAGTGTTGTACAATTAAATATATTTCTAACATCTTTTATGGAGAAATTTGAGTTTTGTAGCATTTGAAGTGAAATTCCACCAACTTTCGTACATCGGTGAATTTTTGTCAAACTTCCCTTGTCGAAGTTAGCTTCCTCGAATTACTTCCATAATTTAAGTGAGCTAAGTTTAAGGCGAAGTCGAAGTTTCAAACCTTGGTCTTTGTACTTTGATGTGATGGAGTTGAAATAAATGGAGAAATATCATTTCTTTGAAAGTAGCCATGACAACTTCATGTTCATTGACATCTTAAATCGATTGATTGGGTTGCTCATTCTAATAGCAGAGAAAGCTAATTAACATGTTTTGTAGATGTCAGATATTGAGACTTATTTAATGGTGGCTTCATTTATATTGTCGTTTTTTTTATAAGAAACCAACATATTTAACTCCAACATGAGTCGAATCTTCAACCTTGTGTTTGGCAAGTGATGCCTCATCCATCTCATTTATATTGCTGTTAAGGAATAGGATCTGCAATTCTCATTGGGGCTGAAATTTCGGTCACATAATTTTCGGATAGTATAATTATAAAGCTGATATTCTTGGTAGTTGTTGAAGATGAGATGCATGCTTACGTATTTCCTTAAACTGCAGGTCCCTTCTGATGTTGATCTTAAGGATATGGAATCTGGAAATAAGGTACCATTTCTTTTTGCTTCTCTCAGTGTTCAGACTCGTATGCAATAGTTTGACCTAGTTGTTAAACTAGTACGTACCCATGTTACATCTTTTCATAGAGTCTTTTTCTCGGTTATTTCATTTGTCTTTCTGCATTAGTTTGGTGAAGTGGCCAATGTTTCCAATCTATCTATCTATCTATATATATATATATATATGTTGTAAATTGAAATGAAACTTGCTAGAACTAGAGAAAGAAAGTAGAAGAACTACTAACTTCTACTACTACAAAGAACTACAAAGAACTACAACTACAAAGTAGAAGAGGAGAAATGAGAGAGTTGAAATGAGAAGTTGTATACAACTTGGTGTGTTTTAACAATGAGCTTGATACCCTTTATATAGGCCCTTTGGTGATGATGATAAATGTACTGAGACAATGTTTACAAGTTACACATACATCACATGTCATACAACTCTTTACAAGCAATGTTGACAACACATGAAATAATGAGTACATTGGATATGGATGCAAGTAAGAGCCATGCTTGATATTACCACTCAATGTAAGAGCCATACTTGACAATGATTAGTCATACAAAGTCTTGATCAATTGTTCATCCATATCATAACAATATATATATATATATAAAGGAATTCTTTTTGGGAGGACCTCTCACAACGTAACAATTGGCATGTGAGAAGCACTCATGGATTGACATGTGGCATAATGATGTCACTATTTCTATTTTTATAGCCTTTTTTTTAGAGTTATTTATTGCCTAATTATAAGACAATTAGGATTTGCTTAATTTTGTAGTTTGATCTATATGTAGATTAGCTTTTTTATTTTGGAGTTATTTATCGCCTAATTCTAACACAATTAGGATTCGCATAATTTTGTAGTTTAATCTATATGTAGATTAGCTTTTTTATTTTGGAGTTATTTATCGCCTAATTCTAACACAGTTAGGATCGCATAATTGTTTAGTTTAATCTATATTTAGATTAGTAAAAAAAATATTACTACCGATTAGCTATTGTTTTCGGGTGGATTTTAGGGATATTTGTTTTGGTATTTTGTTTTAGAAATTAAATAGCAGAGATAGTTTTAAAAAAATGCTTTTTATTTATGTTTTTGAGAAAACGTTTACTAATTATACTTATTAGATGGGGTATGTGTTTTCTTAGAGGGAGAGTATTCGAAGATTTTTTGGAAAAAGAAAAAACTTGGAGTAAGTTCAATAAAAGTGGGTATGGGCAAGTAATGGGAGTGACTTATATGCGGTTTACAATTGTCTTTGTGGCACTTTGTGATTGGGCCGCATGTACAACTATGAGAAGTAAAAAAAAGACAATAAAAAAATGCCTTAACGATTTAGTTTGGTAAGAAAATAGCCAATTCTAATTGTAACACACTTATAATTTTACAATTAATAATAACCTAATAAAAAAACCTAACACAATTAAAATATCGACATATTTGAAACTTCACAATTAATTAAAAACAAGCACAATGGGCTTAAAAAAAACAAACACAATTGAAAATAAAAAAAAAATAGCTTACTCATTGTAACCTAATTAATTGTATTTTCAAAATTTTGATTTTTGATTTTCTTTTTTACAATTCAAAGTATTGTTCAATTAGATTTGAATAGAGATTTGACTGAGACAACCATGTAAGAATAAAGTATTCTTAGATACTTGATGAACAAGCCTCGAAAGCCAATTTGAAAAAGTGACCAACAATTAAATTTCATGTTCTTGATTTATACATAGCCATTAAGGGATTTATTGCATATAATAGAATTGAAATGTCTTTCGTCAGAGATTATATAATTGTTTGATGGTGTTCTTAGCCTTAAGTCTATTGGAGATTATATATTATTTTTATTTTTATTTTTTTTTTACTTTTTTCTATATTAATTAAATTTATTTTTATCTAATATGTTGACATTTAGTCTTGCATGCGGGATGCTAACTAGTTGACTATATGGCTGGGACACGGGAATTCCTTTTGCATACCCAACTGCGTATACCATACTTACCCCCATTATATCATTGCAGGAAGGACATAAGCATCATTCTTCATCTTCTTCCGACCTTATTAGCTTTGAACTCTCAAATGGTCATCCGTATTTTCCTCTTGATCCAACCACCATAGACGATGAGCAATATGTAGAATATTCACTTGATACTTTATCAGATTTCCCAAGCAACATGGAAGAGGAAGAAAGGGTAAGTTTACAATTTGGTTTTCTGCATTTTAGTTGCCAACTTGCCATCCAAGATGCTTCTCAGTTTAAACATTTATAGGCAAGCAATGCTAGGGCGGTATAGTTCAAAGCACAATCCTAATTCGTGTTAGTCTTAGAATGGAAGGAACCAATATGATTAATGATGCGAAGAGTTCACCGAATTTTGTGAAGTCAATAAAGTAGCTACGATGAATTAGAAGGATTAGGAAATAATACTGTTTTAAGCTATAAGATTTGAATCTTGTTGAAGTATTGTTGGATGATTTGAAGTTAAATCATAGACTTTTTTTGCTCGGACTTGGTCAGGCATCTGTCTTTATTTATTTATGTATATTTAATAAGAAACCAACTTACACCACCAACAACGCAACCCAAACTCCCACTTGGGAACTTTCAATCTCACGTAGTAGATGTAAGAACATGTCAATCAAATGGAGCAATCACTTGTTGACGATTAGGTGTCTCTCTAGAAAAACTTAACTTTCTTGCTTCTAATTTCTTCATTACTAAAAACAATGCAGATGTTGATGGAAGCAGTACTAGAATCTTTGAAGGACTTAGAGATGCGGCAGCCACAGGAAGAGGAAAAGGCAGTCTCCACTGCGAATTCGGAATCACCCCAATCTTCAAAGAGGGATTACCAAGAATCATCTTCTATAGAGCATCATCATCTTTTGAAGACAGATAACCTTTCCACATCTGAACCCAACGGTATCAGTGATCCGTCGTCCGAACAGCCATCTCAAGCAGTGAGTTTATCGACCATGGCACCATCTCAAGCAGTGAGTTTATCAACCATGGCTCCAACATCGGACACAGATTCATCGACTATCGACTTAGAAATCGTTGGAACATCTTCAAGTAGCGGTGCCTCCTCGAGAGTTCAGACCTCATCATCCAACTATGTCAAATCAACTCAAGAAGCTGATACGTCAGGCGGAACTCGAGCCACCTTGAAAGTGCAGAAGAACCCAGCAAACCATGTCATGGATGGTCTGTTGCATCGATGGGGTCTTAACTTTTTTAAAAACAGTTCACAGAATTCTTAAATTAATTCTAAAGCTTCAAGTTGTGAACATAATCTTAACTGGTGATTGTGATTATAATAGCCACGAAGTCATTATATCAATTTTTATTTTCCTTTTTTTGTAATCAAATTCACTTCCCTTCATTTCTTGTTTTTCTTTTATTTCGTTTTATAAATTGTGTGACATATATATTGATTATTAAACATGTTCAATAACCAATTAAATCCAGTCCATACCAATTCAGACTATAATGAAATTTTGAATTAAAGTTTGAAACGTGACAATTGACAAACTCCATTAACATTTGGAGAAAGTGTGATAAGGTGGTGTATTTTATTTGTCCACATTAACCGCATGAGCTTTTAACCAACCTCCACTCAAACATAAATGATATCTCCAAAGATTAAAAATGTTGAACTAGTTCTGCCGTCAAAAATGCACTTAAAGAAGACCAACTAAAGTCACAAGGTCACAAGTTTATGAAATTGCAATGATCACTGATAAGTTCAATTGAAAACCTTTTTTGTTACTCTCAATATGGCTCGAATTATGTGATTTTTAGCGCATATGACAATATTTTTTTGGAAAATGATAATCTAACACACTTTGGGCACACTTTTTTTTTTTTTTTTTTTTTACAAATTGGCGTGAGCCCCACATCTGATAAAACACCATAAATAGGCTAAAAAACAAAGTGTGCGTTCAAAGTGTGTTAGATTATCATTTTCCTATTTTTTTACTATTATTTTTGGCACGAAATTTGTAAATTATTGATAAAAGAGACAATAGAATCATTCGAAGAACTTAGTATATGAAAAGGCAAGGGAAATGAGACAAAGGACTAGAGGAGATAAGATTTGTTTCTTTTGCTTTTTTTTGGTTGGAAAAATGAAGAAGGTATGCATGGTTGTTCCCTTTTGAAAGCACAACAGATAAGGAAAAGAGAGTTGCAAAAACCCTAAAAACATGGTCACATTCCCACAACCCTAAAATGCACACTTACAAAATCTTAGGCGTGACAAACCCAAGTGGGGTGCATTATCATGATGATCCCACCCTTTTGAGACACATCCATGTCATCCCCATCTCTCATGCATGTATATAGAGTCAATCCATCATCCCATATGCCCAAATTCCGCATCACCGTCCACCATCATCCATGCCCATGACCATGACACATCATTTATGACCACCACCCCCAAAAAATTTCAACCCTTCCCCCCACCAACTTGATCATAAGAAAAAGTGAAAATAAAAAATCCCTTAACTTATCACTAACAAACACCATCTATATACATGAAGTAATGCTATGATACCACATTTAAAAGTCACATACCACGTCACGCACACATTGGATGCCGTCGGATCACATTGAAATGCGTACACGCACATCTCAATTCATTCGTCGAAAAAAATGCCATATATAGTGTGTGACATAGTTTGTACCTCTTTAGTGCTTCCATAGCATTTCCCATATACATACATGGCTCAACAATTTTTCCTTCCAACTATAGTACTAGCTACTTCCGGCGAGTTGTAAATGTTTGGAACACAACACTTCCGGTCGCTGGAAACTCGTCGACTGTGCAGCTCCGTCGACTCAATCCTAGTGGCTGAAGAGCATTTCTAATGTACTTCAACATGTCTTGACTCAAGCAAGTGCTTGTCATTGCCACAGACATTGTCCCCGGTCCAAAAATTTGTGCAACCTTCTTAAGAACATCTCCAATGACTTCAACGTTATCAATGGATCCATCGCACTCGAAGCTGGCATAACTATATCCATCTTCGGGAGTAACATGTATCGTCGAATAATTTAACCCGTCGATCCCATTCATCGAGTAGCCACAAGGGTCGAAGGCAAAATCACAAATAAGTGCATTAGGATTAATGTCGTTGATGCCCGTAAACACCGTCATATCTTTTGCGGCGATATCAATACGATTGCCTTCTCCGTCGCATTGAAAGAATTTCCTTGCGAGGATCGGATCGAGATCGGTCAGACACACTTCCATAGTGAACAAATGCTGGTGATGGTGAGGCATGCTTTGTAGCACCAAATTATGTTCATCACTGGCAGAGTAGACATGCCAAGAGTGCACTAGTGAAGAGGACTTCTTAGAAGGCATGACACAAGCCTTTCTATAGCAAAGGTTGTTGGGCAGGCTTTGCTCCAAATACAAAACCTCCTCTCTAAAGGAGGTGTGTGGGAAGGGCTGTGCTTTAGGAAATATAAAACTGCCCCTAGTGTACCTACACCCACACACATTAAGGCCCATATCCAAAGCATGGGAAATCAAAAGAGGAATAGACTTTAGGAGCTGAGTAGTCCCACAAGTCTTAATTATAACCTTAGTAGGGTACACAAATAGGCTAGACTCCGATAACACGTAGGCGTCGAAGAACCCGTTCCCGACCGCCGATACCACCGTGCATTGCACCGCCTCGAGCACCTCTTCGAGTACATCAAACTCGAGTTGTCGGAGCCCGATTCCGACCTTCATCGGATCGTCACCGGAGAATTGAAGCTCTAGGCGTTTCTCAAAGCCCTCAAAGCCTGAAATGGCCATTGCACATAAGAGATATGGGAATTAGCTAGGAAATAGTGGTAGGAGAGGCAAATTATATATGTTGAATTGTTTGTTGGGATATATAATAGAAGTGTGGGAGCAAGTGAGTTGGGTGGAAGAGTGTTTGTTATATATATAGAGAGAGGAGACAAGGAAAGGAGGGCATGCGTGTGAGGCAACCAAAAAGAATGATTGCAAAAGCAAAATAAATGAGATGATGATTACTCTTGTGAGATCTTCTCCTTCAAACTCCTATTGCTAACATGAATTAAGCCCATGCGCATCCAACCTAGCTAGTGGAATATATGAACATATATCCCAATTAAAAAAAAAAAAAAATTGAAAGTAGACTATTGTTTGTAACAAAAATTAATTGTCGCACGACATATATTAACATTAATTGAGACATCAAACATATATGAAATCGCTTTCTTAATTTTTTGTTAATACATCTCGAATTATATTCGATATTGAGGTGCATCTGATGACACGGAAGTGGCTTATATTTGTATATATGTAGATTCATTATGTACTTAATACGGATTATTGATGAAGAGTTACTATAGATGGTTTTTTTTTGGCCAAATATGCATGGTTGATTTAGATTTAGATTTTCTAAAAATGGAAGGTGGGACACTTGAAGTAGTCCAAATAAGTATGGGATGGGGACATTTACCAAACTAATATACAAACGTGCCTTGTACTGGAGAAAAAGGTCTAGTAGTAGTAGAGCAGTAGTAATTATAGGAGTTGTAATAATAAAATTAAAATAATGATAATAGACAGATAAGCAACAAAACAGTAGAAGAATGATACAATGCAAAATTAAGCGACAGGACTTATAGTGTTCTTATGATTATAAACCATTAATTTATACAGGCAAATCAAAGGCTATACTTCAGGGCATAATGGAGAAAAAAAAAAAAAACAATAAATCTACTTGGACATGAGTAATTAAATTTTTTGTACATATTTAAGGGGTATAATAAGAATTTTACAAGTGATTATGGTTGTTTCATTAATTGTTCGAGGGTGTATTTGAAATTAAAAAAAGTTTTGAGTCCGGACTCACGAGTCCAAATAGCACTACCCAAAAAAAAAAAAGCTTGCATAATATCCTAAACTTACAACAGCTCGATCACGCATTGAGATGCGTGCATGCATGCAGAATTTAATCTTTATTGCAGAGTCTCCAGTTGAGTATTGTACACCTAAAAGTAATAAACATAATTAAATAAAATTAGAAAATAATTTCTTAGATTATAAACTAATTAGGGCATCTCCAACCATCTTGAGCAATGAACAAAAATAAAAGAGAAATACTAGAATGACACTACAATAGTGATACCCTACCCATTTTCACGTGGGACCTTCATGTCATAATATCAGTTAGAGTGTCATTCTAACATTTTTCTAAATAAAATACATCAATTTGGCGCTGATTGGAGATACAAAAAATGAAAAACTTGTAGAAATTTACTGTATAATAAATAAAAAATAAAATTTTTAATCTTTAATTAATTTTGTTTTTTTTAAATATTCACCTAAGTAGGATCAAGAAATTTGTTGATAGGACTCAACAACACAAACCTCTGCTCTAGTCAGAGCCTAAGCACCTGCTCCATTGTCACTGCGCCACACCCTCCTATGCAATCTTTAGTTAATATTAATATTAGAAAGCATATTAATTTTTTTTTTTTTTAAAAAAGCAAAAAAGATGATAATAAAAAATAAAAGAGGGAGGGAGTTATTAATGTAATTAAGAGAGGTTGCAGGAGGAAATGATGCAGAGAAAATATGATGGTGGTGGTAGCACTGGCTGCTGCAGAGATGCAAGGCAAGGCAAGGTCTCTCTCCATCATCATCCGTCCCACGCGCACGCCACGCATGCCTATCCATCCAACCAACATTCATTTTACAATGCATGCCCATCTCCCATCTCCCATCTCCCATCTCCCATCTCTATCTTATCTTTTTAAATTGACTTCCTAATTTGGTCAATGCATTCCTTTATAAGTCAAACATCCAAATCTCCAGCAAAACCACATTTCATCTATTTTCATTTTCGGACATATTCCACATACGCCTACTTTACAACTCATATATATATATATATGGGGAGAGAAAGGAGTTGAGATATTGTTTCTTAATTGTGCTCTTATATATGTACTTTTTGATGTCTCATTTAATCTTGAGATTAATTTCAGGGTACACATCTTCAACCCTCTACCTTCGATTAAAATTTACATGATTCAAGGAGCTTTTTCTTGACAGGTTCCTTTTAAATCGTCAACTCTGATACCACCATGTTAGTTTTCACGCTCACAGACATGACATCGTAAGTGGTCGCGGGCATATGGATCTCCCTTAGTACCAATATTACCTCCAACTTAATTACCTTCAACTCATAAGTTTTGAGTTTTAACTCAAGATTAGGCTTCGATAGTAGTTAAGGAGAGATAATCATTTATATACTTCTTTAAGAAGTATTTGCGGGACTAATTTTATTCAACACATCTTCAATAAATTCTCAACAAATGAGAATTTTAAAAATAAACAATTATATACCTCAATTCCAAATTGGAGGGTTGGTGGTATGGATCAAACTTTTTTCTACTTTGTTGCTTGAAAATATAATTAGACCTTTTATTAAGTAGCAGTACCTCATAAAAGTCTCAAAAGTTTTTTTTTTTTTTTTTTTTTTTTTTTACGATTAAAGGAATATTTAGTATACGCAAGCATATTATAGGGGACACTACACTAGAAATATCTTTGAAGCTGAAATACATATTTATAATAAATAAAAATAAAAAAGACAAACCCTGTATTTTGAACCTCGTACTTTACAAAAAAAAAGTCCATAAATCTTTATCTTCCAAGAAAAATATGCATAATGTATATAGAAATTTATTTATTTTATTCTGAAGTAAATTTCATTTATCTTATGAGATGGGACTTTTTGGACCCACCCACCACACATTTGATAGGAAATGAAAGTGACATACTTGCCACCACTCACTAGTCACTACATATAATAGCTAAGTGGGGGTCCCACAAGTGAAGTTCAAACTAGATATAGACAGGCAATGTAGAGATAGGTGGGGGACCCAGATGAGTGGACAAAGGCAGACATGGTGGAGCCATTGTGAGCCGAAAATGCTCGACAGTCGTACTTGATGGCTTGGTGGCTCAGGGGGCCTTCGCCGCCACATAAGTGACCATGGTCTGCAGGCGTGCTTATATGCCTATTTTGGGGACTCCATTACTCATACTCTCATACTACTATGTAGTAATAGCAGCCAAATATTTCAAATTTGATCACTTCTCCACTATACAATGCACCAATAGACAATAGCACCACATTTTTTGTTTATCATACTGTGTTATTGCCACTGTAGCACGCGCACCTAATGCCATTACAACCAACCCTCCTCTCCCCCCCTACTCACTGCCTAATTATCTAGCGAAAATACTCCCTACTTTCTTTTAACTTCAACGGAGTTAAATCTACGACCTCTTCAAACTTTACATTTTAGCAAGTGATGCGTCATCAATCACATCATACTTTGACAACCAAACACTTGCTACATAAAATTAAGCTATGTTAAGCAAAAGTTGATAATCTAGTTGAAAGTATCTACAATTAATAGTTGATAAATAAAAGCTTCATGAGATGATATTTAAATTTTGGGATTTTAACTAAACTTGTGATTAAAATATTTTTTTAATTAAAAATGTTGTTACAATGTAATTTAATAAAAAAATACTCCCTCCGATAAAAAAATATAAGACATTTTTGCTCAAAATACACATATTAAAAAAATATTAATTGTGAGTTTAAATTATATTCTTGTCCATATTTAATTTTTTATTTCATTCAATGAAAGAAAGACAAGTGTTTAATTATAATTAAATGCTTGATTTAAAAGGAGTATAATAGGTATAAGAGGTACAAAGTTCTCTTAAATTTTTAAAAGGTCTTATATTTTTTAAACTAAAAAATCTCAAAACGTCATATATTTTTACTAGAGAGAGAAATTAGTTAACATCAAGTAAAACTAACTGATAATTTATCTAGATGAGAGCATGCATATACAATTCTTTGCTGATAAATAAACGTTTTAATGTTTAATTCTCCAAAATATTCAAAAAGCTATTATTTCTTTTTTTTTTTGACAAAAAGATATCTATTCAGAAAAATTGATCACTATTACATTTGGTTTAACAATGAAATTACATCAATAACAATATTTTTCCACACATTGGGATCAAAGCGACATTACGAAAAGTTTGCAAACTCATATGCAACTTATACCACTTGTCAAATGTATCTAAGCAACAATAATTTAAAAAAACAAAAAAGAACATATATCTTATTTGACCTAACTAAATTCTTAAATTAAGAACTAATTGAGGGTTTTCAAGCCCTCGAGAGTTCAAACTTACACCATTCACGGCTCTTGACTTGTATGCTCTACGAGTACCATCAATTCTCTTGCGAAAAGAACTTAAAATCTTCACAATAAAAAGAAAAAAAATTCAAACCTCTATATAAGGAGAGAAAAACTCAATTAAAGAAAGGAAAACTTAAAGCCTCCCAACAAAAAGAGAAAAACTTACTTCCATTAACAAAAGAAAAAAATGATAAGGGAGAAGGAGTTCACTGGCATAGATCGAAAGAGGAGTCGTCGTCGACAGCTCCACATTTAAAAAACCTTAAAACTTAAAGCCTCAGTGATGTTTATATCAAAAAGCTATTGTTAGTTATTTCACTTTAGTTTTTTTTCCATCATTTATGATTTTTGTATTATGTACAGCGTTTTCATTTAGTACATACATTTGATAGGATTTGACTTAGGTTCCTTCACTTTTGCTCAATTTGTTCTCTAGGTACAAGAATTTAAGTCTAATCAACCAACAAAGAAAATATTTCTTCTTTTCCTTCATCTTTATCTTCAAGGAGCCACTCTTTTTTGTGCTTTTCTCCTTTCTATAGTCGACACGTACATCCCTTTTGTTAAAAATTAAATTATAATTACTTTATGTTGCTTATCCATCAAAATTTCAACTGCAAAAAAAAATCTTGATTTTCAAGATTGGATCACAAAATAATAATTATATAAACAATTAATAATATTTTATTTGGGGCATGCGTTATGCGTGTAGTGATGTATGTATGATACATCACCCATGCATGGTATGCGTGCTCATGTCATTCTTCCACCACTGTGACGCTAATGTATGACACAAATGGACCCACAGAAGGATTAAATTGTTGACACGTGGGGGAGATGAGATGGTGATGTGGTCGCGGGCGCATGTGAGCGAAGCCCCTCGAGCCCCTCCCAGCGAATCTGATGAATCTGGGGTGGAGTGATTGTGTGTGTTGGCAGTCGCACGCCCCATCATTCCCTCTCCATCGGACACCACGCAAGCATCATTCCACATCACCACACTTCCCCTCCCACCATTCATCCACGTGTCTTTATTTTTCGTAAGCATTTTTTTTCATGGTTGGTTCAGAAAGTAACTAGCTCTTATATAGAAGAGCTCTCTTTCTATTACTTTTATGTACAAGACTTGAACTGTTAGGTATGAGAAAGGAAAAAAAAATTTAAAATCGAGCTCTCATCAACTAATCTAGACTCTAGACTACTCTTACATAAAAATGAGAAGAGTCAGGCCAAGCCACGATTATTTAACTTTTTACAAGATTTAAACTTAAGATTGTCTCCAACCACAAAACTCTATTTTTTCTCTATTTTACAGTTTTGTAACATTAAACTCTATTTTTCTTTCAACCACAAACTCTTTCTTCTCCAAAACTCTATTTCTTGTTTTTTTATATAATTTATTTATATCAGTTTTAATAAATTATTTAAGCACCAGAAAAACTTTAAAAAATATATTTTTATTTTTAAAAACCTAGAATAAATTAATATAAAAAATATAATTTATTTAAAAAGTTGAAAAATAAAAAACAAAACTGCATTTTGGAGTTCATGAACAGTGGATTGGAGTGATCAAATACCATTTCCCAATTGAACGCCATTTCCTCCAACCGAACTGCAAAGATGGTATAAAATGTTATGTATGTGAATGAAAAAAAAATCTAATCCGACTCAATAATTATAGTAGATATCATTTCACTAATTAATTAAGGGTATTCAAACTTTACTTAAGGAACCTATAGATGCCTACTAGGCTATCACCCGTCTTACAAGAACAAAAATATAAACTGAAATTTATGCAACTTATTAATTTATTTGTATGTCCAATAGTTGAAAAAACAGATTATTTGTTTATTAAATTTTACGGTTTTTCTTTGTTAAGGCTCTCAAATTTTGATTTGTTAATATTTGGTCCCTGAACTTATTATTTTTGCACGCGTTTAGTCTTCTGTCAAATGAGATCCAACTAAGTAAATTGAACAAGCCATTAAACATATGTGGGCATATATACATAACAGAATTGTACCAATAATAAATTAAAGAGGCGTCGCTTTACTAAGTATTTGACAACTACCGTTTATCGCATCAGAACTTGTTAACGTCCCATACCAAAAGACTAAATGCGTGTAAAAAAAAAATTTAGAGACAAAACGTTAACAAATGAAAGTTGGAGGTCCAAATTAAGAAAAACTGTAAAATTTATGAAGAAATTATTACCAAATTAAAGTTTGGAGACCAAATCAAGAAAAGCCGTAAAGTTCAAAGACCAAATAATGCATTTTGCAATGTAAATAGATTGATATAGGAGTGTTAAATATGCAATGTAAATTGATTGATATACGAGTGTTAAAAGAACTTGAAAGTGATTTTAAATGAATATTCCAATGCAATTACTTTCTCTAATTGGAGTATATATTTAGAAATAGATTTATGTGATGAATGTCACTCTTTCAGAACAGTCAGATGCACATCGAGATAAATCCCAACAAACGTCTATGGCCACACATCTCGAAGCATTATCCAATTCTTTCTAGCAGTGTGAACAAGATGTGGGAAAATGGGACCCTTGGAAGCAGCTGAGAATTTCAAGAGACTACATTTCCAAGTACTCTAGTACTTTAAAGTGAACATTATATATAATTTACGTTCCAGTTTTCCTTACCAAGAATATACAAGTTTTGAGTGTACAGAGGTAAGAGAATTGAGAGGAAGTAGTGATTTGCAAACATGGAGACCATCATGTCTCCTCTGCTCCAAACCCTCTGTCCTCATAAAGTTGGATTAACTTATAAGCAACTTTCCACATCCCTGACTCTTGCCTCATTGAGTGACCAACCTTTTGGGTTGCAGGCCCTATAGAGATCTTCATCAGATTTAGGCACATCTAGGGAGAGAGAAATAGAGAGAAGTTCTCCATTTTTTAAAAAGAAAAAAAAAAAAAAAATTAGGTGTTCTCGAGCCAGCTTTTTGTGCACCTCGAAACTATATATATTTCTTGATGTTCAAAATTCACTTATTAGAGTTGTCGGGCAAAAATCCAAATCTAGTTATTAAGATTTGCTATTAGTTATTAAGATTTGTTAGCTCGAGGCAAGAGATTCTATGTCACCCTCCTGACTTTGTAACCGAGTCTTTATTTATAAGGGTAGTGCTATTTGGACTCGTGAGTCCGGACTCAAAACTTTTTTTAATTTCAAATACACCCTCGAGCAATTAATGAAACAACCATAATCACTTCTAAAATTCTTATTATACCCCTTAAAAAATTTAAAAACCTCCCTATGTGTCCGGACTCATGAGTCCAAGTAGATTTATTGTATTTATAAATATCAATAAAACCTTATGTTTATTTTCAATCAACTTCATGACTTATCCAAGTTTCTACTTAACCAAATCTCCCTCGAAAATGATTGTCTTTTTTTTTTTTTTTAAATTTTCTTTTCTTTGTATTTTGCTAAGTACTAAACCAGACGGATGCGGCTTAATAGCAAGGGTAATAACGGAGTTGTGTGAGTTAGGCGTACGACCTCAATATGAATTTCACATGATAGCCAAAGTCGGGCTACTGACTATCTCGTTTTGTAATCTTAAGGTCCGTAGACTAGTCTTTTGTCTCTAAATGAGATGGCTGCTCAAAAAAAAAAAAAAACTCTTGAGACTGCATGCTGTCTGGGGTTTGTACATACATTCACAATTAAATGCCTTCAATGATAAAAGTAAGACACTTGTAAGCTTGCTTTTCTATATGAAGGAACTGATGATAACATAGGGTGATTAGACTTTTGGAATGCTAGACCAAAAGTGAGTCTTGGGACATCTTCAAACTCATATGGAATGCTAGACCAAAAGTGAGTCTTGGGACATCTTCAAACTCATATAGTAATGGTTTGGCATTTATGTTTGGTGCACCAAAGTGGTATCTTATTGGTTTTACAAAAAAGAATATGATTACTAGAAGCATCAAAAGAGAGGATATAGAAGATGTTACTTAAGCCTGATAATGACCACTCTAGCTTCTTAGCTAGGCCTTCTCATTGATCATAAACAATATATCAAGGCATTGGAGAGAGTGTTGCCTTGCCAAGGCATGAGTTATTTATTTGTTACATGATATGGGCATCGGTATCATGATGTTCCAAGTTCTTGGTTTTATTAATTAAGGAGATGAGCACTGTTATTAATTAGTTTATACTGTAATATTTAATTAAGTTCTTTATACTCTTTAAACTATGATCATTACTATAGTTTGAAGCACTATCCCAAACTTGCTGATCAATATGTTGCACATGCATGAGGTAAGGTGTTATATATAGAGAGTACCCTAAAGTCACATTTAAAGTGTCACACCTTATTAAACGCACACATTAAGTTTCAATAGTGTTTTTTTTTTTTTTTTTGATGAATATGTAAAATGTATATCAGATTTATATTTTTTTTTAATATATAGGATATTTAAGATAAGATCTTATATTATTATTGCTTCGTTGTACTGATCGTATCTTATTATTGTT
The DNA here is from genome assembly GCA_039657345.1 of Stephania japonica. Taxonomy (NCBI): domain Eukaryota; kingdom Viridiplantae; phylum Streptophyta; class Magnoliopsida; order Ranunculales; family Menispermaceae; genus Stephania; species Stephania japonica. The sequence continues at coordinate 9,007,229 of CM077558.1, read as the reverse complement.
AGTATATATATCAAAATATTTTAAAGAATCCTTTTAAAATCATGAGCCAAAGAATTAGACCAGTATTTTTGTTCAAGATAATATCGATCAGTATGGATAAAGATCTAAAGTCACTTAGAATATATTTTGATATTTTTTTTTTAAACTCTTAAAATTTTGATTTGATAGCATAGGCGTCCTAGTCGTGAAAGCACCAAAATGCCTAAGTTTAATTAGTTTTAATTAATTAAGATGTGCTATTAATCAAATAAGATGTACATTATGAAGATTAAGTATATATGCCGATTAGGTATTGTTGGCATGTCTCGTTTTGTTACAATTAGATACAACAATAAAAGTTAAAAAAAAAAAAAACAATAAAAGTGAATTAAGCAATAACGACTTGTGGTATTATATATTGGAAACACATTCAATCACTTTTTTTTTTGGAAACACAAAACTTCATTCAATCACTTGAAACCATGAAATTGACACCTAACGTATTTTTTATACACTTATGCATGAACGAGACGTATATATATATTTCAAAACTCTTTCCTAAATTAAGTTATTATATAATGTCAAAAAATATTTATAAGCAACAATGAGGCATTCTTAGCACTTAAATTCTCATATTTTCCTTGCTAAAAAGATTTCATCGTTTAATTATTTTTTGAAGTAATTTCATCGTTTAATTAATTTCCTTGTTTTATGTTTTTCTTTTTCTTTTTTTGGAAAACCTTGCTTTACGTTATTATTATGATTTTCGTCAAAAAAAAAGTTGTTATTATGATAACCTTCTTGCTAAGATTCCAATTTGCATCTTCCAATCCTAAAATTGTTGTGATACATGTATTTGATGGTGATCGAATCTTGTTATCTAACTTTAAACATATATTGAGTTGCGCTATAGGCACCCAACGCATACTAAGGACACCCTATATATTTTTTTGAATTAATTAGTTTATATTCCCAATAAAAATTACAAATTTGCCCCTCTCAAATAATGGGGTGCCCATATGCAAAGTTGGAGTGCCTATAGCGCAACACTACGTTTCAGATATAGATTGTTGTGTCAGTTGATAATAACCGACACTACGTTTCAGCTCTCGGTGGGAAATGACCGAACCTATGGTCTCAAACATATAGGATCGAGATAGATCAATTATTGTGTCGGTTGGTGTTTATGTCTCGGTATAAGGCCACTGAGACCACTTATATAGTCTCAGTCGGTGGCCACCTATCGAGTTGGATGTCTGACCACCTTATTTGGGTGTCAGTTGATATAGACCGACACTTTAATACGGGATTCGGCAAGACATGACCGAGATCACTTTATGACCCTCGGTCTTGTGTAACAAAACAACATGGGAATCACAAAAAACTATTGATGTCTAAATTTTAATGAACATGGTATAAAAGGAAGTGGGGCATGCTATACGAGAGAGGAGTATGGCACAAAAGAGGAAAACGAGGGTTTGGGGTGTGTTTGTTGACATAATGGGTATTTTGGTAAAGAGTCGGGGTGCCCTAAGAAAATTGATGGGTGCTCGAAAAATGGGGTGTCCTCAACAAGCGAAGGGTGCCTATATTAACTCTTGCTTTATCTTAGTCATGGAATTGCGGTTGAGGCACCAAATTGACTCTCCTAGAATACCCACAATAATAATAATAATAATAATAATAATAATAATAATAATAATAATAATAATAATAATTTATTTTCTTGCAAAAATGTCCTTGTGTGGCTACTAGTTTGTTTTTTCGGATAATGATATTATCTAACATTTTTTTTGATAAGGTGATATTATCTAACATTAGATACGCATCATTATGTTTGGTTACGCATCTCTATATCTCAAGCCTTGATACTTGCAACGCAACCCTCCGTATCTTCCTTACTTGAGTTTTCTTTTTTGAGTTTGATCAATTGATATTCCCCATTCGGCTCTCTATTAAAATTTTAACTCCCAATTCATTATCACTTTCTCATTAATGTGCCGGGCTATGTTGGTTCAAGAACCGCCATCAACACCCACAGCACTCCTCTGTTTTCACTTTCTCCTCTTTTTTTTTTTTTTTTTTCTACCCAAGATCGTCAAATTAGACCTGTTCGCCATCTTTGACAGACTGCTCGAGAGAGTTGAATGACTCATCTTAATACTAATCCCAACAATGTCAAAGAGATTATTGTCCTTCGTAAACCAAGAAAAAGAGATTATTATCCTTCTAATACTTTTTTTCATATTTGTGGTAGTCCAAACCTTTTTTTTATTTTTAATCCTTTTTTACTTAGGCTCGATTAATCTCCGTGCAATTTACTTGATACAAAAGAAAAGAAAAGAATAAAGTTGAAAATAACCAAACTTGGGGAATATGTAAAGTGCCAAAGAACAGAAATTAATCGAAAATTTTCACACTTCACATGTGTGTTGAGGAATCAATTTTTTCAATGCTCAAGAGAATCAAAACAACAAGAAACCATCTTTCAAGAACTGTTAATTTAAGTATTGTCAGAAGCTAAACATATTCCCTACTATGTGCAAGAATGTATGACATTAGCTCTCATGAAACTCAATCTTTATATTTCAAGAAGGCCATCTTATGTTTAACTTGTATGATCTTTTACACTCTTGGATTACTGTTTTGGTTTGTTTAGATTTCTTGGATTAAATTCTGGCACACTATTATAAGGAACGTATATTAATTTACTTAATCCATGGAACATGAGATGACTTCATACCCCTTGATCCCATACTTGAAGCAAAGAGAGATTCTCTGTCAATGAGAAGGAACAATTCTTTCTTCTTTTCTTGAATTCCATGCCTAACTACCGATCTTTCCTATTCACCAAGTTTTCTAACAATCTTAGTTTGCAGCAACCAAGACATGGGGTGCTGTCGACAATGGTTTCGCAAGCGTAGCTCTTCCGATGATGATTCGCTGGGGAGACAACGGATTGTTAGTCCTCGTCGAAGCAGTAGACACTTGCTTACCGGAACACCGTTGCAAACAATTCATGTTCCTTCCCATAATTTCAAGTTGGAGTACTCAGCCTTCACACATCACGGATACTACCCCTACTCGCTTGACCATGAAAACCAAGATAGTTTCTGCATCAAGACTAAGATCCAAGGCGACCCGAATCTTCATTTTTTCGGAGTATTTGACGGGCATGGCAGATTCGGTGATAAGTGCTCGCATTTCGTCAGAGACAGGCTTATAGAGATCCTCTCTAGTGATCCGGCATTGCTAGATGATCCAGTAAAAGCTTACAATTCAGCGTTCCTAGCGACAAATAATGAGCTTCATGATAGTGAGATCAATGATAGAATGAGTGGCACAACTGCAATCACTGTTCTAGTTGTAGGGGACACTCTTTTCGTCGCAAATGTGGGGGACTCAAGAGCTGTGATTGCTGCTAAGCATGGGAATCAAATCATAGCCGAGAGCATATCGAATGATCAGACGCCTTATAGGGAGGATGAATATGAAAGGGTGAAGCTTTGTGGTGCTAGAGTCTTGACATTTGGTCAAATTGATGGAGAAGAGGATCCAAATGTTAAGGTTTGGAGCGTCGAAGAAGACGATGAAGATCCGCCAAGAATATGGTTACAAGACAAGCCCTACCCTGGAGCTGCATTTTCAAGGAGTTTAGGAGATTCTGTGGCTGAGACAATTGGGGTGATAGGTGTTCCAGAGGTGTCCGTTGTGAAGCTCATGCCTCATCATATGTTCTTTGTGATTGCAAGTGATGGTGTTTTTCAGTATTTAACAAGCCAAGTAGTTGTCAACATGGTAACATCCCTAATAAATCTTGGATAGAGAGAAATCAGCCAGCTCTGATTTTTTTTTTTTTTTTTTTTTCAACTAGTTTGAATTGACTTTCTGTAAAGCTCGCAAAAGAGTGAGGTCTCCCACGCGATTTTCTCATACATAGCATTGCAATTTGAGAACTCTAGTTATTGGACATTGAGTCTCATCCACTCAATCGGACCTCCGTCGATAGTTTTGATTTGGTTCTTATTAGAATTCTACCTAGTGTGAAACTAAATTTCCTGCACAAGTTTATCTCTACTTGAGGCTGAAGAGTTTGTGATTGCTTCCGTAAAATTGGAATTCCATTTGAACTTTGTGATAGTAATGATCCTTTTAAATCTCCTACATCCATAATAATACCTTCTTGATTTTCTTGTATTCTTCTATCTTGATGATTCTGACTTTCTACTATCTGCAGGTGGCAAGATATAGAGATCCACGCGAGGCATGCGCCGCTGTTGCTGGAGAAGCATACAAGAAATGGCTGGAAAAATATGGGCAAACAGATGATATCGCAATCATTGTTGTATATATCAAACACCTAAACAACACATGAGGCAAAACTCTCAAATCTGCTATACTGTTTTCCTTTTTTTTTTTTTTTTTTTTTTTTACTTGTGAAACTCAAAATTTGAGGTTTCTTTCAGTTGGTAGATGCATAAAATTCTTTACAACCAACTCCCTCACTGATGCATGTACTTAAATTTGCACACTACTATTTTAGTACAGAAAGAGGGGGCAGAATTTAACAGTGTCACCATGATTTTCTTTCCTCTTTATTCATTCCTCAATAAAATTTTACAGCAAAACCATTTTCAGGATTCTGCAACAATCAAAGCCTGTATATACATAGAGAATCAGAAGAGAACAGCAACTCTATGGTACATTGTAATGTTACAAGCAAAAAATTTAAGCTTATCATACACAAGGACCAGCAGGTCAAAAATAGATAGATAGCTTTTCATCTATCATATCCTGCAACATATTACACTGAGCCAACAGTTTTTGCAACTTATCAGACTCTTTCTTCTTCTCTGTAAAAGCCACCATCGCTGTTTCTCCTTTCCAAAGACGATTATTGGGCAAGAAAGCATAATCATCACTCTCTGCCAAAGATCCGTTCATCAGTTGCCTCCCATCATCTTTTGTATTTTCATGGGCACTTGCAACGTCCCATGCTGCCTCGATAAGCTTATTAGATACATTTGAGAGAGGCCAAATGTCCCTAGGTCCTGACGGCTCCCTCCAAGAAACAATGGGGGTACAACAAACTTCAAGCATTTCATCGAGAGACAGCTGCGGCAAATCATGTGTTTTACCACCTTCTATGCTCAAATTCTCTGATATTTTTAAGTTAGGGGAAGGAGAAGTTGCACTGTGCTCACTTGCATCAACTTTCATAGGAGTAACTTCACATGGTTTCATAAACTTGCCATCATCTTCCAGAATATATGCTACTGAAGGAGCACCAGATGTTAATTTTATTAATTGCCAATGGAAAATTCGTCTGAAAATCGCTACCCATCTTGGAACTATTCTATACTTTTGACCTTGGAGCTCCAGTCGAGCACACGTCTGTAGCATTACAGAAGCCTCTCGAGCTGCTAGTGCCCAGTCCATCATCTTAGCTGAATCAACCAAGTAGCCAACCAAGCATTTCTCAAGTTCTGATTTCTGCTCATGGATCTCTTTACTCATATCAGAAGCAACATTCAGCCAAGATAAGTCCTCCGAAAAGAATGGAAGCACACAACCCTGTATAGCATTCCATATCAGTTTTATTCCCACACGTGAACTCCTTCCTATGCTTGGCAAGAAAGACTGCATGACTTTATGCTCGAAGGTGCCTTCCTTCAACATTTTAATTTCAGGGCAAGGCCACATAGTAGGATTTTTATCCACTGCGTTGACAACTTCTTCTGATGACCTTTTAAGTGCTTCATTGAAGGCTGATATATAATGGTTTGGACCAACTATAGAAGCATCGGTACTCTCCAGCAATTCCAATGATGAATTCAAGTGATTCATGACCAGATCACGTGTCTTGACACAACGAAGAACAGGTTGCACAGGTGATTCGCTTGCTAGCCACTCCAATCCCTCTACCAAACGATCACTGGAGAAAAACCCTTCATGCGTCCTGGTGAACTGTTTTCGACAAGGGAAACCACGGTGAAGCTGCTTATTCGTGTTTTATCAATAAAGCGCAGGCCGAGCCCTTCAACTATAGTTGTTGGAGGACCTAGCATATCCCCTTCGTAACTGTCACTTACAACTAGAAGAGGCAATTGCGAACCGGATGGCAATGACATCACCATATCATGAAGTCGAGCTTTTTGAAGCTCCAAAGCAACCCTTTCTGAAACAAGAAAAAGAACACCACTTGCACCACTTAATGTATCTTCTGGCTCATTGCATTCTATCTCTCTAATTACTGATAAACAAAGGGTTGAAGAACTACCCTGGTTGCTACTAACCCAATATTTCCATATAGACAAGCATGGAGAAGAAAATTCCAATTCATCATCATGATTGTTTCTCACTCCCATTAGCTTAGAGGACAACCACTGGCCGGCCAAACTATCCACTTGATTTTTACATCCCGGCCTATCTTCTGCGCTTTTCGTCTTAGAACAAACAATAAGTTTCCAGCAAAGACACCTAGCATCTGGATTTCTTTTGCTTAGTATTTCAACAATAACTCTAGAAACATTCAGCCTTGACCATGATCTTGCTTGCCTCTTGCGTCTCTCCCTCATAGCATCGTCAATATCAAGCTCACTAAAATGGCTTAACCCCTGCAAAAAGTTGTTTAAGCAAAAGAATGAGCAGTGAATTGATTAAACTGACATCATATACACACTCAACAATAGATAGGCATCTATCATAGTATCATACTACATATTTTAAAATTAGGGTGTAGAGAAAATATCAAGTTGTTGTGGTGTCCAACTTCACAGCATCAAACGGTTTCTTCATTAGCAGTTGGTATGCAGGGTATGAGGAAAGGTAACAACTTATTGATGTCCATGGAAATTAATTCCCTCAATGCATCATGTATTTATTCCACTTGTACAGTGCCATCTTAGAGTAACAATTGATTTTAAGAGGATGTTTGGATTGGAGAAAGAACTTAGGGTGAATATTTACAGTGGATATACAATTCCTTTGATAACAGATTTTTCTTTACAAAATTTCATTTGCGGAGATGTTTTTTGATCATGAATTAGACATGATCACAATTTTTCTAAATATCATTGGCAGTGCACCAGTTGGGGAAAGTAAACTATTTGCATTTATGAGACCACTTGTTTGCCATGCAATATCATAATTCTATACACACATCAAAAGTCCTGAAGTTCAGTTCCAGTCAATAAATCATTTTCTTGAGCCAGCACTGCTTGACTTAAAGAACTTAAAAGGAACAGATACTAAACACACATGAACTACGCAGATGCCTCAAAAACAAATGTTGCAAATACCGATCTTCCTCTACAGTTCAAGCTAGAGGCAAAAACAATAAAGAAAACTATGGTTCAAAAAGATAAGAAACTGAAGAAGGGAAGCATAGAAACTTACAGTATTGATTATTCCAATTGGGGGCCCCAGTGATAACGAACTTAATGCAGCACTAGCTGCCAATTGGCGATGTTCCCGCAACTCTCTAAGCTTCAAAGAGCGACGCTTCCATAACCTGATCGGGAAGCAAGAGAAAGAAGTGAGAAAATACCTCATTTTAAACTAACAGCTCTCAATACCACAAATAATACAAGAAAAGGTAATCACACTAACCTCAGGATAAGCTTAAGTTTTTCCATCGCAGCTTCATTTTTCTGTTGAGTCTTTATGTCTTCTTCATATTCGTTTTCTTGAGCAATTGTTGCTTCCTCGTCTTCTGTGCTCTGAAGACTCATGATCCTTTCAGCAGGTCTTGGGGATCCAATTACTACACTCTGACGTGCTGAACTCACTGACTCAGATTCAAAATAGGATCCATTGGCACTATCAATTTCTTGAGCTGTTCCAGTCACAGTTTCTTGGGGAGTGTGTGGCATGCTGGATTGTATTTTCTTCTCAAGAGAATTATTGCGAATTGTTTTGTGAGTGACTTGGCCGATCATTCCATTCTCAAGAGAATTATTACGAACTGTTTTATGAGTTATTTGGCTGACAGTTCCAACCTTTGCCGGTACAGGTTGTGAAAATGATAGACTGGCAGAGCATTTTGTGGTGTTAGACCCACTTCAGCCGCAAAATTGCTGATTTGAACCCTTTTACCAGATGAAAATGGCATCTCAGATACAGGAGGAACATGTGAGTCATCCACCAGGACTTCATTATCAATCATCTCTTCATCAGCATGAACTAATGTTATTGCGTTAACACCAAATACAGTATCCTTGAGTTTTTTCATCTTGGCAGAGAAATTCTGTTTTGCCTGAGCAACTGGCTGTACCAACTTATGAAGGTGCAAAACATCTTCTATTATCTTTTTTGACTTCTTCAGGTGCACAAGCTTGGAGCACTTTGTCGTGTAATCTTTGTCGATGTTTAAAAATGGACCTTCCTTCACCATATAAGGCTCTTCAAAATCCTTTATCAGGAAACCATGATATTCTAAAAGGCTTTCAATGTCTTCTCCCTGATTTTATGAATATGCCAGAGTTGAGGACAAATCACTAAGGCCATAACAAAAAATCATGAATTAAGTAACCTGAATGGAGAAGAAAATATTACCTCCATGGCAATCCATTTTGTAACATGAGAAACAGGGATTCCTTGGTTAAACTGCAAACCACCATGTAGAGAAGCAAGCGCTTGGGTTCGTAACTGATCCATCAATACAGAGCGCAGTCAAGTTCCATTTGATTAACATACCCAAATACTGGTTGATTAAATACATTAACTGCAGTTACATGCTTTCTAGAGTATCAACAATTGGCAGACTTGGTGCAGAGAAGGTAGAAAATAAATCACTTAATTTCCTGTTTTCTTGTTGACTTTTTTGCTTGTTTGTTCATCAAACTATACTGGTTGATTAAATACATTAACTGCAGTTACATGCTTTCTAGAGTACCAACAATTGGCGACTTGGTGCAGAGAAGGTAGAAAATAGATCACTTAATTTCCTGTTTTCTTGTTGATTTTTTTGTTTGTTTGCTCATCAAATTATTTGAATTTTAGTACTTTGTGAATATGGCAAACAGACTAGTAAAAAAAAAAAAAACACAACAGCATAAGCAAGTCACAATGAATAGGTCTTATAGGTTATGATGTATGAACAACGGTTCCGCAACAAATTTGCAAATATATGAAACTAAAATAATTCGTTGAGACCAAGAGAGAATAAGATTCTGTAGGCTCCAGCGGTTCAGCATACAAGTCATTTAACTAACACACTACCAACAGGTGCAGGTTCAAGTAGAATGCAACCATATATCTTAGAAAAAATATTGGCAGATCAAGAGTACCTTAGCAAAATGGGCGTGCATCAAGCAAGCTTGAAGGTAGGTAGCCTTCTTTGCAAGCCGAAAGAAAGCAATAAAGTTGCCTGTTCTGCAAGCTCTACAGGGGAGAATAGCTTTCATTAATCGTAACACGTCAAAACTTCACAAACGAAAAAAAAGGTACCATCAAACAATCAATAATACCTTGCAACATCACGAGCAAAAAGAATTTCTGGGGTTTGTCTTGTTTCTGGAGTCATTTTCGAAAGATCAAGAGAGAGCTCTGCTGGCTCAACCTAGACAGAAGAAACACATTACATCAACAGAAAAGTCTCAACATGAACAATAGTAAGTTCTATGAAAGATGACTAACTTTGTAACCAGGATGCTTGTCTAGCTTTAAAAGCGCATAATATCCTCGAATCTCTTTCTCAGAAAACACACTGATCCCATTTTTCTTGTGGTCGTCATAAATTTGGAATAATTCAACTGAAGTCTTATTCATCTGCTCGATGTTGAGATGAGCATCAAATCCCTCAGAGAAGCCCTCCCCCTTTTTATATTCACATAGTTCGTGCATGGCTATAACGTGGAGTCTTATCTGGAACAAGGTAATTAGTAAAATCAATTAGAATCAAGTACCTATCTAATTGCAAAGTTTATGGGTGGGAAATGAAATAAACAACATAAATCATAGCAAGAAAAAATAAAATCAAATAATACACCCTATTCACCATATAAATAATTTCTTAACTTCGGATAAAACATCTATACAGTCATTCAATGTGTATGTTCAAGAAAATGCATTTAGAAATCAAGTCCTTGTCCAATTGCATCCTAAAAACCTGGATCTAATAAAAAAGATGGGATCCTTGACATTGTAAAGTCATACCACTTACTAATTAAGCAAAACTACTTTAGAACAAACTGTTACAGTCATCCCATTGATAGAAAACATTTTGAGGTTTAAGAGAAGATCTGATTGGGAGGATAGGAAGTAGGCAAACTAAGCTCATCCTCGTCATCTATAAACTCAATAATAAACAAGATTTGCATAGAGTATTTAACAGAAAGGAGAATATGCAGGTGATTGGAACATAAAACAAAGGGTAAGGACTGGACCATTTGCTCGAGCATAGTAACAGCATCGTGATTAAAGATGTGCTGCATCCTTAGGTCCATCCGTATCGCACGCATCCTATCCCACAAAAAGTTGTACATGCCCAGGAAATTATCGTCATAAGGTTGATCGAGCAGAGCAAGAAGATAATCCATAGTCTTCTGCAAGACTGACATAGGTCTTATCAAGCCTGCTTCCCTCTCAGCCATCCTATTATACTGTATGCATCAGATAAGAACTTCCATCATATTTCCTGCTATATATTAAGAGAAAGATAACTTCAGAACATACAATTCTACTTGATGCTTGACAGGTACGCTCCTGCACAAGAACCAAAAATTACCTTTTTTACAGCTAGCAAGTTGCTTGTTTGATTTCTATCTCCATCCAATCTTTCATACTTGTCCAGATCTCCTTTCCTCTCACGTTCCTCCCTCTCTGATTCTGAATAACATATCAAGAATGCAGAGCCATCATAAGAGATTGAACTGATCTACATATAATCTAAAGAAAATGTAATAAAAGATAAAGTAAAAAATAATATTAATATCTAACCACTATATATGAGCTACATTCATACCAAAATGGGTTTAGACCCTCAAATTTTCTTTGCTTTAAAGATAGGAACAAGAGGCTAGATTTTATAGAGATTACCACACCTGGACACATATCAGGGCATAACCCAATTATGGCACTTGATGAATCCGGACCATCATAATCAGTTAGCATAGACGCCCCTGAGGCTTCAACAGGCTGCTCAGAAATGAACTTCTTTCTCTCCACTAAAGCCTGATTATGCTTATTTCCTGAAAACTTGGCTTTTGTGTTATCATGATTACTTTGAGCTGGTTGGCTAAGTTCAACACTGAATCTGGCCAATCTCTTTGCTTTTGCTTGCATCTCTCTACATTTCATAATTTTGAAGGATGAAATGAAATATGCATTCACAAACAACGGTAATAAGGAGTGCTAAAAATAAAACATGTAAACTCAATAACATACCGTTCAGTTTCAACTTCTGTGGAGTACGAATTTCCCAGCAAAATGTCATCATCATACAATGGAGGAGGTGACCTGGTCCTTTTGGGATTTTGAAAGTTCGTGAACTTGGCTTTGGCACCTTCACTATCAATATTACGTAAAGACACAGAAGGCGTCTCTTGATTTCGTGAACTTGCATTCTTTTCCAACAGGTTTGACCGATTATCTAATCTTGAAGGAGAAATGGTGCCCCTTAACAATGCCAATAAAGATAAAATCCACTCTAGTTAGTATAAGACGAATGCATACTTAGAGGAACTACAAGCATTTGTAGCATTTTACCTGCCACCTTCATTGGGTATGGTATAAGAGTTCCCCAATTGAACTTTACTTGAAGATGGCAAAGAGGGGGATCTGATCTTCGACTGTGCTTGAAAGAAAGATAACTCAGTAGGTACACTAATTCCACGTGTTCCACCATTATGAAAATAACTGAAAATTGCAAGAGGAAGGAGATTTGGTCAATCAGGAATCCAGGATAGTTTCATCATTCTAATGAAATTTGAGCAATCTAAACGAAAATTCAATTGGGATGACATAGAGAGGCAAAGAGAAATATTAATAGCAAAAGGCATTTTACACTTCTTAATGGTTAAGACTTGAGTCAGAATAATTACAAAGCAAAGCCTCTAGTTGAGATCAAGTTAAATAAGGCTTATAATTTTATGCCATTGCCAATTCTCCGCATAGGAAGGGAAAGTAAGAAAGAGAGGGCAAAGAAACAAATAACTACAACATTCAAGTACTCTTACAAATGATCACAGCATTCACAACTCTATGAAAGTGGCAAACATAAGACGTGGGCAGACATTGAAACAAAGTGACAAGTCTCAGATTGGGTAGTTAAAACTCAAAGTCACGGTCAAGATGAGAAATTAAATTCATGGCAGAGTATAAAACTGGAAAGAGAAAACAAAACTACCTTCCAGCTTCATCGGAAGAGAAAGGAAGACACCAGATGAAGGATTTGCGCCAAAACCAAACACAGGCGACTGCCCATTCTTCGGAGGCGTTATGTAAGCGCCATGGCGGAAAAAGGCACCATTTTGCTCTTCCAATCTACGAAACAAAAGTAGAACCCCAGTTATAGACAAGCCAATCCATGACCTTGCTAAGGAAACCCAAGATTTCAAAATCAAATACAAGTATGTGTCAGAGTTTTACAAATCAAAGAAAAGAAAACATCTTTGACAATTCGTTAATTAGTCTTGGTCACCACAAAGTTTTGCCCCAAATTTGACCCGCCACAAACAGAGAAATTTAGAGATTTGAAAGAAAAGGGAATTCTCCTAGGCTGAATATCTCAACAATCTCAAAAAAAACCCCAATAGAAGAACAAACGTTAGGGACCCAAAGCTTCTCAATTTAGCATTACCTTGCCCTAAACCTCCCTCAATCAAAGATATTTAGAGATTTGAGGCGATTCAAAGAAAAGGGAATTCTCCTAGGCCAATCATATCTCCAATCTCACAAAACCCCGAAAAGAAGAACACATCTAGGGATTCAAATTCACTCAATTGAACACTTTCTTGCCCTAAAAACACCAAATTTCCCAAATCCCCCCAAACAAGAATCCGATCAAGGCCACAGAAACCCCAAAAAACCCAGCTTGATCGACAATACATTCTCAAAACAAACAAATACATCAGAATACCAAATCAATCATAGAAAAAGAGGAAAAGAACCTTGGAGATCGTCGCGGCGGCGGCAGCACGTTATCATGATTACTTTGAGCTGGTTGGCTAAGTTCAACACTGAATCTGGCCAATCTCTTTGCTTTTGCTTGCATCTCTCTACATTTCATAATTTTGAAGGATGAAATGAAATATGCATTCACAAACAACGGTAATAAGGAGTGCTAAGAATTAAACATGTAAACTCAATAATGTACCGTTCAGTTTCAACTTCTGTGTAGTATGAATTTCCCAGCAAAATGTCATCATCATATGATGGAGGAGGCGACCTGGTCCTTTTGGGATTTTGAGAGTTCATGAACTTGACTTTGGCGCCTTCGCTATCAATATTACGTAAAGACACAGAAAGCTTCTCTTGATTTCGTGAACTTGCATTCTTTTCCAACAGGTTTGACTGATTATCTAATCTTGAAGGAGAAATGGTACCCCTTGACAATGCCAATAAAGATAAAATCCACTCTAGTTAATATAAGATGAATGCATAATTAGAGGAACTACAAGTATTTGTAGCATTTTACCTGCCACCTTCATTGGGTATGGTATAAGAGTTCCCCAATTGAACTTTATTCAAAGATGGCAAAGAGGGGGATCTGATCTTCGACTGTGCTTGAAAGAAGGATAACTCAGTAGGTACACTAGTTCCACTAGTTCTGCCATTATGAAAATAACTGAAAATTGCAAGAGGAAGGAGATTTGGTCAGTCAGGAATCCAGGATAGTTTCATCATTCTAATGAAATTTGAGCAATCTGAACAAAAATTCAATTGGGATGAATTAGAGAGGCAAAGAGAAATATTAATAGCCAAAGGCATTTTACACTTCTTAATGGTTAAAACTTGAGTCAGAATAATTACAAAGCAAAACCACTGGTCGAGATCAAGTTAAATAAGGATTATAATTTTATGCCATTGTCAATTCACCGCATAGGAAGGGAAAGTAAGAAAGAGAGGGCAAAGAAACAAATAAGTACAACATTCAAGTACTCTTACCAAATGATCACAGCATTCATAACTCTATGAAAGTGGCAAACATAAAACGTGGGCAGACATCGAAACAAAGTGACAAGTCTCGGATTGGGTAGTGAAAACTCAAAGTCAAGGTCAAGATGAGAATTAAATTCATAGAAGAGTATAAAACTGGAAAGAGAATACAAAAACTACCTTCCCACTTCATCGGAAGAGAAAGGAAGAGCACCAGATGAAGGATTTGCACCAAAGCCAAACTCGGGCGGCTGCCCATTCTTCGGAGGGGTTATGTGAAGCAACATTGCCGAAAAAGGCACCATTTTGCTCTTCCAATCTACGCAAACAAAAGAAGAACCCCATTTATAGACAAGCCAATACATGACCTTGCTAAAGGAAACCCAAGATTTCAAAATCAAATACAAGTATGTGTCAGAGTTTTACATATCAAAGAAAAAAAACATCTTTGACAATTTGTTAATTAGTCTTGGTCACCACAAAGTTTTGCCCCAAATTCGACCCACCACAAACAGAGAAATTTAGGGATTTGAAAGAACAGGGAATTCTCCTAGGCTGATCATCTCAAGAATCTCACAAAAACCCAATAGAAGAACAAATGTAGGAACCCAAAGCTTCTTAATTTAGCATAACCTTGCCCTAAACCGCCCTCAATCGGAGAAATTTAGGGATTTGAGGTGATTCAAAGAAAAGGGAATTCTCCTAGACCGATCATATCCCCAAACTCACAAAACACCCCAAAAGAAGGACAAATCTAGGGATCCAAATCCACTCAATTTAACACTTAATTGCCCTAAAAACACTAAATTTCCCAAATCCTCCCGAACAAGAATCCGATCAAAGCCACAGAAACCCCAAAAAAACCAGCTTGATCGACAATACATTCTCGAAACAAACAAATACATCAGAATACCAAATCAATAATAGAAAAAGTGGAAAGGAACCTCGGAGATCGTCGCGGCGGCGCGGCGCGTTGTTGGGGAGACCAAACTGCGGCGGAGGAGGAGGAGACGCAGAGTTGTGGAGGTTCCCGAATTGGGGCTTCTCTCTGGGCAGCCCAGCAGGGCCCGATCGGACGCTGAAATCGCCGTAGTTCGCCATTAAAGCATCACAATTTAGCTGAAGAACCCTAATTTAGTGAGCTTAGCTGAAGAAGCGTAATTTTTAGTTTCTATTTTTTTTTGTCTAAAGTGAGAATGAATGCGCCGATCGATTTGGAGCCACAGTTCCCTGTTTATAACATCGGCATTGAAATTTGGAGTTTTGGAGTCTAGTCTAGTCTAGGCTTGAAAGGTGGTTTTAGGTATGAGATTTCTGAAAATGATAATCAAACGTACTTTTGGTATAACACTGGTGCGGGGATACATTTTATTTTTTATCCCATTTTTATAATGTTTTGCTAGATGTGAAGCTCATGCATAACGAAACTCAAAAGACAATAAATGAGTAAAAAATAAAGTGTATCATCCAAGTGTGTTAGATTATCATTTTTTGAAATTTTATTATTTTTAATTTCTCACATGGTGTCATCCAAGTGTGTTAGATTATTATTTTTTAAAATTTTATTATTTTTAATTTCTCACATGGTATCTTAAGTCAACTGCTTACAACACCAATAATTTCATGATTGGGTTGGGCTTTATATGACTCAAACTTAATTTTTTCATTTAGGTGATTCTAATTTGAGACCTTGATTTGAATGATTTAAATATTTAGTTTGGTACGTGGAATGGTGCAAGAAAATTGAGTTAGAGTACAACTCTAGCATCATCTATGATCTAAATTAAGAAAACTTCATCCCCCCATAATTTAAATTGTCAAATCTTATTTCAGATTCCAACATAATTTCTTGTGAACTATAACTTGTCATATACCTCATAACCAACTCTGCAATTTCCATCTTCAAATCATTGAAACCTTTTAATCAGATTTTCATTTGGCATCTTCTCAAGTCTCGCACATCTTAGCATGATGAATTCCATCAAAGTCGGATCTTTTCTGACGGAACTCTCACGTAAGTTTAGGAATTCGATCCGTCACTCTACAAAACATAAAAATTTTTTTTGCCCTGGTTAGAGCATAATCCCAAAATTAGAGCAAATCCTTTAATGTTTCGTAGAGGGAGGATCGAAATCTCATAAAGTTATATCAGAAAAGATTAGAAGAAATACATGCTTTGGAGTGCGAGATTTGAGAAAAGGTCAAGCAAAAAATTTAATCTATAAGTTCTCAAGGAGAATGCAGAGTTATATGTAAGGTAAATAACAAGTTGAATAATATGAGGAAAACTATGCTGAAATCAAAAATAAAATTTGACAATCTCACTTATGGAGGGATGACGTCTTTCAAATCAGATTATATAATTTAGCTTACTACTCCAATTTGTATAACCAAATATTTACGTCCATGTTACCAATTAATTAAGTAGAGATAGTTCAGTAATTTGGTCTAGTGCTATAAGGTATATAAAGAAGAAAACGTTACGTTACGTTACGTTACGTTATGTTACGAACATAACAGACTTAACTGCTCTCTCTCTCTCTCTCTCTCTCTGTGACGCGTTAATGACGACGTTTGCTACACTGGCTTCACCAGCCAAGCAGGCCCTTGTGGACCGCTCAAGAAGAAGATCCAATTCGGAAATCCCCACCACAACTCATCTCCCCAACTCCCACCAAGGTTCCTCTCTTCCTCTTCTTTGAATCCATCGCTCTTCGATCTCAATTTGTGTGCTTTCCCATTGTTTTATCGATCAAGTTCTCCCCTTTTTAGGGTTTTCTGTGATCTTGATCAATTCCCTATTTTGGGCTTTAGAAACCCGATTCTACAATGCCAAGAAAACGCCCAATTGAAGAAGAATCTTCAAAATCCCTCTTTTTGTCGAGAATCTTTGAAAACCCTAAATTTCTCTGTAATCAATGGGCATGGTTTTTATGTGATATCAAATTTTAGGGATTTAGGGTTTCAGAAATATGATTCAATCAAGCCTACAAAATGCCCAATTTGAAGAATCTCGAAAAAGCCCTCTTTTTTGTCAAGAACCCTAAAATTGATAGGGTTTAATTAGGGTTTATGTAATTCCATATGAACTGATTATTTTGAAAAGAACGATTGGGATCCATACTTGTTACATTACATATAGAGTACCTCAAAAAGTATGTGTTCATCTAATATTTAGGGTTTAGTGTTTTAGGGATTTAGGGTTTCTGTGTGGGTTTGATCTTTGTTTCTATTGTTTAGGGCTGCCATTTCTCCTTCAAGATTAGGTAATGTGTCGGAATTGTTGGAAAGAATGCAAGTTCGCGAAATCAAGAGAAGCCGTCTGTGCCATCATGTTGCATTGATGGTGAAATTGCCAAAGCTGATTTCTTGAACTCTCAAATTCCCAAAACAATCACGTTGTCTCCTCCATTGTATGCTGATGATGTTTTGCTGGAAAATTCTACTCTGCAGAAGTTGAATCCAAACTGTTTGTGATTGAGTTGATGTGGTTTATTTCTAGCTCTCCCTCTCCCTATTACCGTCGTTAGAGAATGTACATTGCATTGATTTCCTGTCAATCATGAAATATAGATAGAAGCGAGTGAAAGCAAAGATATTGGACAGATTTAGTGTTGAACATGGGGCAACAATCTCAAAGTTGTCATGATCACTTGAAAGCCAAGTTTTCGGGAATATGGGTAATCAGACTTTAGTAGAGGGAATGAAGATAGTTTGCTGAACAGCCTTTTGAAGCCTCTGGGAACTCTAATGGTTACTGAGAGTTGAAAGTGTCTCAGTTAGGTTGTGCTCTTTTTTTTTTTTTTTTGAACAATTTAGATAGTTAGGTTATGCACTGATATGTTTCTAGTTTTCATTTTAGTATGCTGTATTCCTTTGTTACTCTTTATTGACCAATGCAATTGCTTGTCACCTCTTTTAAGGTAAAGGAGAAAATGTACTCATTTGGAATGGATTTAGCTTACATCTACTATTGCATATTATGATATTAATGATTCCTTGTTTGGTGTTTATCGATTTTCTTTAAAGAATATGTGTAGTCAGATTGGTTCAAATGATGGCTCTGCATGTTTGATCTATTATTATTCACAATCAGAGTGATAAGCTATTTGCTTGTTAGATTTCTAACTTCATCCAATCTATCATACTTTTCCAGCTCTCCTTTCCCCTAAAGATCTTATCTTACACGAGATGGAGCATATTATCTGATGTATACGATATAATATGGGAAGCAAACACAATGGACCTTATTATCTGGTGTATATGATATTGATGTGTTGCCCATGTACAATCTTATGTAACACATTTAATCATGATCCTTCTACTAAGCTCTAGCAAATGGTCTTGCCTTTATTAGCTTTTGTATCATGTTATGTTCCAAGCATTTATATGTATTTCCCTTTCTCACTGAATTTCCTATGCAATCTGTGTTAACTTGTGTTTATTGGACGTGATGAAGTGTGATTTGGTTAATATTCCGATCCTTCCAATTGAATGTTCCCTTAAAACTCAAATTAAATTTTAATGGGCAATGGCATCTCTAAATATATTTCTTGTTACTGAAAGTGAGTTCTTAAGATTTTAAAATCAAATCGCAATAAAAATAGGTTACAATACTACTAGTTTCTTTAAATGATGTTTGTGGTCCTCTTTTTTTTTTTTTTTATTTTTATTTTTGGTTATTTCATCCCCGCAATTGTCCAAAAATGTTTTTGAGGGATGCATATTATGCAAATCTCATGGGGGATTTGTAATTTACTCTTCATATCTTTGTGCTTGGTATAATGCAGCTATGTTAAATGTTATCAGTTCAATTTTATTTAATGGATTAAATATAGAAACTTAATGTGTTTAATGTAAGTGAAGTGGGTATTCGCCCACCTTGCATGAGGTTGAGAGCTGAGTTAGGGTCTCTCCGTGTGAGAGGTTGGTTACGTTATTGACGAGGAATCTTTTACCTTTTTTAGTTTCTTCATTTTGATGAATCTATAGTTTCTTTTGTTACCCCTAAGTAGTGTGTGTGTGTGTTCCTTTTTTTTTTTTTTTTTTTGGAATGAGATACGAGACACCTTAGGAAGTATGAGGTATTTGTGGTGAATGGCAATAGTATTAACAGTGTTGAAATGCTTGGGATGTGCAAAATATCAGTAGTTCTATGAGACAATTAGATCTATCTTATGGAGTCAATTTTTTGAGGAAATTTAAATGGATATTATTTATTTGTACATTTCGAATAATGAGAACAATTTTATTTATTTTTTACATTTTTAATTTTTATAGGTGGCTCCAACATGAGTCGAGCTTGGGGACCTCCCCAACCTTTCGAATAATGTGAACAACTTTTGCTTTTTATTACATCAAAAAAAAAGTTTGCTTTTTTACAAGTAACTCTCTCGAGTTAAACTTGGGACTTTCCCCAACTTTACCTTTTAAACAAATGAAGTCTCATCTATTTCACTATAAATGTTTTGGTAAATGATGAGAACAAGTTAGAAGTCACATGTGTTGGAACATATGTAGTTGCAATAACAACAACAACATAGCCTTAAACTCAAATTAATTGAAGTCGGCTACATGGCTTAAACTTTTCCTTTATACTTAATTTCAAAAAAAAGCAACTTTACATCCAAAGTGATAGTTTTAATTCTCTAACTAATCCATGTCTTTGTCCCTCCTTCACTTCTCTCTTGTATCCACACAATTATTAAGACTGATTTTGTTTTTTTAATAATTAGTAAATATTTTTAAAAATTAATTATTCAACTTATCCACACAATTAATAAGAGTGATTTTCTTTTCTTTTTTTTGATAATTAGTAAATATTTTTAAAAAATTAATTATTCAACTTGGCCGACAATTTGAATATCCAGAAGTGACATTTAAAGTAGATAATGTCAATCCACGTCAATTAGACATTTGAAATACACATTTCATTAGAAACTTTTATTTTTCATTTCAATGTCTTTTAGAGCATCTACAATAGAATGTTGATTGAATGTCAATGTGCGTCATCTAAGATTAAATTGTCATTGAAATGAAAAAAAGGTCTCCAATGGAATGTGTATTTAAAGTCATGTCAATGTGGCATAAAAAAATTGACAGCCACATAGGATTTCATTTTTTTTTTTTTTGCTTGGTTGAAATTTGGCCTCGTTTTAAATTGAAAAAAAAAATGCACCTCATTAATTGACGTTCTACCATTGAAGATCAGTTTTAGAGTCCAATATCTATTTGAGTCACATGTGATGACATCTTCTTCACATTGATGACGTGGCAAAAATCTACACCCACAATTCACATTTACCATTGGAGATGCTCTTAGTTCTAGGTGACGTACATTGACATCCAATCCATTGAAAATGCTCTTATTAGTCATATATATACTTGTTCACGTTTGGGATATACTTTTCAAATGCACACATTTGCTCACAATTGGTAAATTCTAAATTTTTCACAAAACATTTCATCGAAGATGTTATTGTCAGTTATATATATGTTATTGGACCCTAAATCCTAAATTCTTTTTTTTTTTTTTGGCTCTACCCTACTATCTCAACTAATCCAATCTCAGGGCACTATTAGTCTACCTAACCTGATTTTTTCTATTAATAAGACTCGAGCTGGAAAACTAAATTAAAGGGAAGGAGTCCTTAGTGGCGACTAGTCCTACCCAACCAGTTATTGGCGATTTGAGCATGCTTATGATAAGAACTTGTGCCAAACATTTCTGAGAAGTGAAACAAATGATGCTTGACACGTGTCTTGGACCAAATCCAAACCCAAAGAACACAAAAACAATGGTGGCGAGTGGTGGCTGGGGACTGGTGGTGACTGGTGCCCAACAAAATGGGCTTCCAACTACTTCGCATCTCACCGATCAGGCCCCCAAAACCCTTCCTTTTCAATCCCAAAACCCCTCTCACCCCATTTCTCGCCCAAGTTCATCCTCCCAGAAACTCCGCATCTTCCGCTTATACCCACAAAAAACTCTCTCCAATTTCGACGCTAAAGCACACTTCTTCATCATCGATTTGCTCATCTGGGTCTTGCCAATTTGGTGGGTTGTTTGATCGGAGAGGGTTCAGGAGTGGAGTTGTGGCCATGGCGGCAACTGGGTCGGTCCAGAAATCGGAGGAGGAGTGGCGGGCGGTTCTGTCTCCGGAGCAATTCAGGATTCTGAGAGAGAAGGGGACTGAGTAAGTGATTTGATTGGATTTGGTGATTTGAGTGTGTGTGTTTTTTTGTGATTTCGTGACCTTTTTGTGGTTTTCGGATGGAATTTGGATTACCCATTTTGGGTTTTGATGAATTTGTGTGAATTGTTGTTTGGATGTTTGCTTGGTTTGGTTTTTGGGGTTTTGGAGATGTTTGGTTTGACACATTTCTATGTGGCATTTGTTGGGGATTCATTAAATTTGCTTGTTGAGTCTTGGAAATTTGATTGCTTTAAGAACGTTAGTAACTTTAGTCACTGAAATTGTGGATCAGCTTAGTTTTGCTGTAACAAAAGATAATCAGCAATTGGTTGATGATCTCTTTGGCGCTGAAAGGTCTAGAGTTTGGTTCTTGTTCTATTGAATATTGATTTGGTCATGGAAGTTGAACTTCTAGGCAATGTTTGTTGTTTAACTTTGGGTACAGATTGCGCCTCTCTAAGTCATGGACAAGCTTTTATATGAGGTGACGTAATTCAAATCGTGTGGGTCGGAAGTTTATTATGATACTTCATAGGTATATTCAGAGTTTGAAGTTCGAAATTCATCAAATTATTGTTAGATACCTTCACCTTAAATGAAAGTCAGATGGTGGGACTTCTACATATCTAAGCTACTTGAGAAGAATTTATAATTCTTTCTAATAATCTTCATTTTCAACCATGCCTCTGATGGTTGGCAAAATACTTCACTTGAAGCCCCAGCTCAAATTAATGAACAATCAAATTCTTAGGGATCTATCTTGTTGTGAGTGCTCCAATATACAGAAGGGTGTTTGAAGTCAAAGTCGTGATGTTTTACTAGTGGTGAGTTTTCAAGGATTTAGAAACATCTGTTAGCACAGAAGTTTAGCAGCAACATGAATCCGTTTCATGAACTGTACGAAAGGCACGGTTCTGATGGATACCTTACGTCTCCTTGAATGGGAGTTTCATGAGCAAAAAATATCTCCAAATAGCGAGTAGAGCATTCTAGTAAGAATTTAGGTGTCTTTCTCGATACGAAATTCTGGTGTCGAAATTAGTTATGAAATTTCTGTGAATACGTTTACATGTTTACCATTTCTAGTGTCAATTACAGTAAGTTTAAATCAATAGTGAAATTCATATTTTAGTGAATGTCTTTTTTGCCATTTTATTGTATCAATGAGAACCTTACTAATGAGTTCTATGAAAATTTAAATAACTTCTTTGAAGTTGTGTTGCAAACACATTTGAAAGAATAGTCGGGGCTCTTCTAGTGTCTGCAGGATTGGTGATACAGTCATTTGGGGAAGAAAAGTTGGTATAGTAATTTGGGAGTTACAAAGCATAGACTCTTTTGGGCTTTTGGACTATGTGCTTGCAGAATCCAAATATGATTCTTAATCCACTTCAAAAGCTATGTGTACAAGTTGCGCTTAGAGTTTTATGCCCTTTCCTTTACATGTTTACATCTTCAAAGTTAGTATTCTGGCAACTGTTAAGTGCCATCGAGCTCTTGCTTCAATGCTTTGACACCAAACATGCTATCTCGAGGCAAAGGAACACACTTTCTACTCATTCTCGTCCCCCTCTCTTAAAGAATTAAATAAGAGATACTAGAACTATTGTGATTCAGTACCATGCATGGCAAAGGAAAACAAAGAAAAACAAATGAAGGGCCAGAAAAGATCTTGGTGGTCTTTGTACCAACAACAACATAGCCTCAGTCCCAAATTAATTGGGGTTGGCTATATGGATCAAACTCTTCCATTGTGCTCGGTTTAATACAATTGATGGTAAGCTTTCCAAACCATTCAAATCTCTTCTAATTAATGGATCCCAAGTTAACTTCAGTCTACCCCTACCTCGTCGAATTTCTTCAATTCTGATAAGAAAGAGGGGGTCGCCTCCGTTACTTTATTGATAACAAAACTGAAAAGGATTACACCTCACCTGAGAAGGAATCCTAAACCCAATGAGAAGGAGAGACTCTCTCCAATACTCAAACCCAAACTGATTTACAAGAAGAATAATGAATGAAAATGGAGTCATAAACAATGTGACCCCTTATATACCCCCCCATGCCTAATCCCTCTCCCGGTGAGTGGACAACATTTTGACACAAGGTTGTAACACCACCGACTCGGCTACTAAAAACAATATCTCCCTTACACTTCAGCTAGTTCGGTCCCACCACAACTTCTTTTCCTCCACCATGACCCCTCTTGCGTTGGTACACCTTAACGATTCTTTGGTTTCGTGGCCCTATCATTACACCCATCTCGAGAAGCCACCTTGTCCTCAAGGTGAAAAGCTGGAAAAGATTTACGGACATGACGGACTAACTCCCAAGAGGCGTCCGAAACAGAAGAGAGACCCACTTGATTAGCACCTCCGGCCTCGGAGAAGGAGCGGTATGCTATGACGGCCTCAGGTTCCAAAGGAAAGACCAAAGTCTCGGGTAAGAGTGCGGGAAGAGAAGAAGAAATGGGAGGGGTACCTACCGCCCGTTTGAGTTGCGAGACATGAAAGACCGGATGAATGGAAGCGATAGGGGAAGGTCCAAACGATAGGCTACGGAACCCACCTTCGCCACAATAGGGAAAGGACCGTAGAATCGAGGACTCAGCTTCATATTAGTCCGACGAGCAACTGTCATCTGTCGGTAAGGGCGCAATTTGAGGTACACCAAGTCCCCTATCTGAAAATTCACCTCACGTCTGCCCTTATCGGCTTGCTGCTTCATCCGGTTCTGAGCAAGTAGGAGCTGGTCACGTAGTTCGCGGAGGGCCTGATCACGACTGGATAACAAGTCCGCGAGGTCGGAGTGAGTGGAAGAAGAAGAGATGCCATGCTGGAACAAAGGTGGTGGGTCACGTCCATACACAACCTTGAAGGGAGTGCACTGAAGCGACGAATGAAAAGAAGTATTATACCAATACTCAGCCCAATGAACCCATAGAGACCACTGCTTGGGCCGTTGATGCACAAAACACCGTAGGTAGGTTTCAAGACATCGATTTACCACCTCGGTTTGGCCGTCGCTTTGAGGATGGTAGGCCGTGCTGCGGTTGAGCTTTGTGTGGTGGAGGCGGAACAATTCGCTCCAAAAATGGCTGAGAAAGACCTTGTCGCGGTCGGAAACGATGGTGCGAGGGAATCCATGGAGACGAACCACACCGCGTAGGAAGACATCAGCGACAGTTTTCGCAGAGAAAGGGTGTTTCAGAGGGAAGAAATGTCCGTATTTGCTCAGTCTGTCCACCACCACCAAAATGGAGTTGTAGCCCTGAGAAGTGGGAAGCCCTTCGATGAAATCCAGAGATATGTCATCCCAAATGGCAGTTGGTATTGGTAGAGGCTGTAGAAGGCCGGCCGGTGCAAGCGTTTCATACTTATTGGCTTGGCAGATGGAGCAGGAAGTCACATATTCGCGGATATCCGAACGCATTCCGACCCAATAGAATTCTCTGTGAAATACGCTTGAAGGTCTTCAACACTCCCCCGTGACCCCCTATTGGTCCCGAGTGAAATTCAAACAGAATCTTGGGCTTCAAAGACGAGGATCTCGAAATGGCTAGCTTGCTGTGGAAGAACAGTCGGTCATGCCTCAGACACCAACCAGGTCGGGACGTGCTATCCTCCATCGTCTGTCCGGGATAGACATGAGGAAAGGATCCTTGAGAGTTTCCGCCACCAGAATCGTCTCGTCCACCACGGAAGGTATCGAGAGAACCTGTAGTTCAGTGGTCACGGGATAACGAGACAGGGCATCAGCCACAACATTCGAAGTGCCTGGTTTGTACTGGATGTCAAAGTGGTATCCCAAGAGTTTAACAAGCCACCGCTGATACTCAGGAGAAACCATACGTTGTTCCAACAAGTATTTGAGACTGCGTTGATCCGTACGCACGACAAACTGACGCCCCAGAAGATAATGCCGCCACTTCTGGATAGCCAGAACAATAGCCATCAATTCGCGTTCATAGGCTGACTTGGCACGAGCCCTCGGCGACAAGGCTTGGCTGAAGAAAGCAATAGGTCGTTCGCCTTGAGAAAGGACTGCTCCAACCCCAAAATCGGAAGCATCAGTTTCCAAGGTAAACACAGCAGAGAAGTCCGGTAAAGAGAGTATGGGGACCGACTTCATGGCCTGCTTCAACTGGTTAAACGCAAAAGTGGCCTCTTCAGACCATTGGAAAGAATCCTTGCGGAGCAGTTGTGTGAGAGGTGCAGCGATCTTTCCGTAATCTCGCACGAACCGCCTGTAGTAACCCGTCAATCCCAGGAACCCACGTAAATCCTTTGGGGACGTCGGTAGGGGCCAGGCGTCCATTGCAGCCACCTTGTCGGGATCAGCCAGCACGCCTTCCCCCGATATAATATGCCCTAGGTAATCCAACCGAGTCTTAGCAAAGCAACACTTTTTTAGATTAACAAAAAGGGAATTGGAATGTAGAACCGAAAGGACCTGCGCAAGATGGTTGCAGTGCTCCGCCATAGTCTTGCTATATACCAATATGTCATCGAAGAATACGAGTACTGAATGACGGATTAATCCCTTAAATATGGTATTCATTAGTGCCTGAAAGGTGGCCGGTGCGTTGGACAAGCCGAAAGGCATCACCAGGAACTCATAGTGGCCATCAAGGGTCCTGAATGCTGTCTTGGGGACATCTTCAGCTCGAACACGTATTTGGTGGTACCCCGAACGCAAATCCAATTTGGAGAAAAAACATGCACCGTGTAATTCGTCAAGCAATTCATCGATGTTCGGAATGGGAAATCGGTCAGGAACAGTGACCTTGTTGAGTGCGCGATAATCCACACAGAACCGCCAGCTCCCATCCTTCTTCTTAACGAGTAGCACTGGACTAGAGAAGGGAGAATTACTTGGCTGAATGATCCCCGCTTGCAACATCTCATTAACCATTTTCTCAATCTCTGCTTTCTGAATTTGTGGGTACCGATACGGACGAACGCGAACCGGTTCCGTCCCCTCCTTCAAGATGATGGCGTGATCGCAATCTCTGGCCGGTGGCAATGCACTAGGAAGAGCAAACAAAGAGCCAAAGGAGTCAAGCAATTTACGAATACAAGGTTCAGTGACTACCTCTAAAGAATCTGAAAGGGAGGGCTCCCCACTCAAGCATTCCACCAAGAAACAGCCCAAAACTGAATCCCACGAGCGTTGTACAGTTTTGCACGAAACCAACGCACGATGAAGGGTCGGATCCCCTTCACGACCACCCAATGCCCGTTATCTTTGGAAATACATGGTGAGGTTAGGCCGGTCGTCGGCGGTCATTCCCAACGACATCAACCACTTGCATGCCTAGGATCAAGTCGACCCCAACATAGGAATAGGGTAAAAGTCTTCAATCACCACCAGCCTTGAAACCGGAGACGCACCTCTTTACAAACCCCGGAACCGGAATCGTTGTCCCGCCCCCTACCAAAACACCATAGTCGCGAGTAGTAGAAACCGGGAGAGTAAGAGCACTTACGAGATTGGGGAGATGAAGTTATGAGAAGCTCCACGATCAATTAAAATCACCACATCGAGGTCACCCACACGACCACGACCTTAATCGTACGCGGCGTTGGACGCCCTGCAACCGAATGTGCGGCCATCTCCAACACTGTCGATTCGGCTGGTGCACCGACCTCTTCGGATACGGTGTCATGTGGTACCTCATCGTCGTCGTCCACCAACATCACCTGGAATTCCTTACGATGACAACGATGGCCAGCGAACCACTTGGAGTCGCATCTATAACAGAGTCCTTGCTTTCGGCGAGCCTCCGCCTCTGCCTCTGTGAGCCGCTTGAACTTAGGGGGATGGACCGTAGGGCTGACGGTCTTAGGTAAGGTAGGAAGTGAAGAACCCGTAGAACTGGTAGAAGAGACTGAGCTGGGCTTGGATGCCACCACACTCGAGCTCGGGCTCTTAACGAAGTTGGGCCCAACGTCTTTTGGGCTTGACAATGTATGAGTGACCCAACCTGGAATTTTGGGCTCTGATTTCGGGCTTGGGCCCACACTTGTTGGCGGTTTTGAGCCTCCCCCATTTCCCAGCCCAAGGTTGTCCACGTCGCGGTGTTTCCGCTCGATTTGGGCGGCGCGGTCGAAAACGGCCTGCAGGGTCGCCGGCGTCTCCACCTTCACTTCAACACGGACGCGGTCGGTTAGCCCATTGACGAAAACTGCAATCGTCTGTCACCGAGAGGCCATCCAACCGCAAAGATCAACAACTCGAATCGCCGTTGCATTCTCCCACCGTAGACTCTCGCTTGATTTGGAAGAATTGCTGGTAAAGACTGAGCGGATCTGCATCCATGAACCTCCGAATCAGTTGAGCTTTGAGATTGCTCCAACTCTCAAACGGCCTCGTTTTCTCCTCCACCTGCAACCAGATTTGAGCCGGTCCGATCAAGCAAATTCGAGCCGCGCGAAGCTTGGAGATCTCGGTCATCTCGTGTAGAGCGAAGTAGTGTTCAGCGTGGTTCAACCAAACGATGAGATCGTCACCATCGCACTGGGGCATCTTGATTTTTCGGACGTCAGGTCCAGATCTGTAAGGGGGAAACCCCAGATCTGATCGATCTCTGCCTCCGAGCCCTAAGAAAGGGTCAGATCCGCGTAGATCTGGTCGGGATTGGATGGACTGGCCACTGCTCTCACCCATCTGAGCGGATGTCGTTCCTGGCGACTTCTGCTGCTGCATAAGTGCTTCCATCATCTTTGTTAGTGATTGAAACTGGTTATCCATGGACGAGCGATGTGCCTCCATCACGGATCTAAGCTCGGACATCGAATCCTCCGTCTTCCTCATGTCGGCCTCCATCTGATCTAAGCGAGAGTTATCCTTTGGAGCCATTAGATCGCCGCTCTGATACCAAATTGATAAGAAAGAGGGGGTCGCCTCCGTTACTTTATTGATAACAAAACTGAAAAGGATTACACCTCACCTGAGAAGGAATCCTAAACCCAATGAGAAGGAGAGACTCTCTCCAATACTCAAACCCAAACTGATTTACAAGAAGAATAATGAATGAAAATGGAGTCATAAACAGTGACCCCTTATATACCCCCCCATGCCTAATCCCTCTCCTGGTGAGTGGACAACATTTTGACACAGTTGTAACACCACTGACTCAGCTACTAAAAACAATATCTCCCTTACACTTCAGCTAGTTCGGTCCCACCACAACTTCTTTTCCTCCACCATGACCCCTCTTGCGTTGGTACACCTTAACAGTTGCTGGTTTCGTGGCCCTATCAAATTCTTATTAAGTCAAGTTTTCTAGTGGGGCCATCTGTAGGCTGTCTTTGCAAGTGACCAAACCACCGCAACCGCCCTTCCCTAATTTTTGAGTCAATTGGTGCTACTCCGTCATGTCTTTGGATTTTTGTGTTTTTTATCCTATCTTTACAAGTTTTACTACACATTCATCTAAACATCCTCATTTCTACTACGTTCATTTTATGTAATTGTTGTTACTTTACCGCCCAAACATTCACTTTCATAGAGCATTGTTGGCCTAATTGCGGTTCTATAAAATTTTCCTTTTAACTTGGTCTTTGTACCACTAACTAGTAAAATATTATCTCGAATCATAAGTCTGGAAGTGATCTTACTAAGTGCCCTTGGAGAGTTTTTTTTCTGCAACGTTTGTTCTCAGAATCTTGTAATCACAAAATATGCCCTTATTTTACTCTTAACTTGAATTTTGTCTTAATTAAAATCATAAACCACACAAGACATCTTTCAGCATTGTTATTTTATCAACATTGTCGTGCTTATATGCGGTGTAAGTTCTCAGGATGCCAGGGACAGGAGAGTATAACAAGTTCTACGAGGAAGGAGTCTACAACTGTGCCGGCTGCGGTACTCCGCTCTATAAATCTACTACCAAATTCGACTCTGGCTGTGGCTGGCCAGCTTTCTTTGAGGGTCTTCCCGGAGCCATAGCTTGCACCGTGAGTTCCTTTTTACTTCATATTATATTTTTCTTCTGTACATAATTCCTTCCTAGCTGATCATCCTCACCATGCCCCTATTTTGTATGTTGCTATTATTTGACAAACTCTTTATGATGTTCAGCCGGACCCAGATGGGAGGAGAATTGAAATAACATGTGCTGCTTGCGGCGGTCATCTTGGGCATGTATTCAAAGGTGAGGGTTTTGCGACGCCTACTAATGAGCGTCACTGTGTCAATAGTGTTTCAATTAAGTTCGTTCCGGCAGAATCATCTTCCATGTGATGTGATGACTTATCTAATCAATGTTTGTTATGGAACTTGATTTCTGTGTACAATAAGTCTCCAATGGTGGCATGGCTTGTTTGCCATATCCATGTGAATTGAATGCTAAATTATAACAGTTTGCCAATGTATTAACTACTGCTATGTACTGTAGTAGACATTTACTGTTTGGGCTTGATTTTATTTTACTTTGTTTTCTCATCTTCATCATAAGTTCGATCTTTTGTTCTTTCAGTATTCACTTATTGAGTAAACAATCATTCTCACATGAGAAGAGAACAAAAGGTCCACGAATGAATATCTGCTGGAGAGGGGCTATATTGCGACAAACAATTTGAGAGGGTTACATTGCAACAACAACTTGACATTTGAATTGTTAATCAAGATTTGTCCGTGCATTTTTTAATTTATGTCCAAAAGACACCAACAAGGCAACAACTGTGTCCTCACCTAGCATTTTTTTGAGATGAGAGAGCATATGGCAAAGCAGTTAAACTAAGGCACTGTTAGCACAACAAATGAGATGTAGTCTTTTTATTTTCTTTTTTTTTTTTTGGTGTCAAATCCAAATGCGGTTGTGGTTGAAATAGATTCAAAGTTGGCTATCAAAATAGATTCATCAAGCAACAATGTAGCAGTACATTTTTTTTTTGGTTACATAATGTTGGACTTCTTTTACCAATGAAAGTCAGCTCTTTGAACAAAATAGATTCAAAGTTGGCTCTCAAAATCAACAGTCTGATTTCTTCTTTACAAAATAAAAAACACTTGAGTGTCATCTTTATTCAATCAAAACATGAATTTACATTCAAAGAAGATAAAATCAATTTTATTACATACAACAAATATGCATCCTGTGGAAAAAAAAAGCATCCTTTAAGATGCAATAACATCAATGTAATGTTATAGTTTAATCAATAGAATGGTTAGCATTGCAATGGAAGATGAAGTGACCAAACCAGAAAGCGAATTCTTCGGATACTAATCTACTTTCATGGAAGAATCATTGTTTACCATCTTCTTCCTCCTCGACGCTGTCGTCTGAGTCAGCAAAATTATCGAAGAAACTATCAAGATACCATGGGCATTTCTCATTCCAATCTCCCCTTTTTGCAGTGGCTCGCCATTTTTGGTCTGCTATCATGTCTTCAGACAACCCCCATTGTTCAAGTTCTTGTTCAGTATGATGGATTGCCAGACTGTATTCTCCACCAGGTCCTAATTCCATCACTCGAAACTCGCAGTTTCCGAAGTTGTTTAAGTACTCGAATTGCTCAACCGTCCACTTGAACCACTTCATCAGAAACACCCTAGACGTTAATCCATGCGAAACAATTATCAAATTGAGTTCATCACAATCACCTTGATGTAGCCTGTTCATGTCTATGTCTCTCCATAATGACTCCATAAAACCTGCACATTTTAATCACATCTCAAACATCTTCAAAATTTTTAAAAAAATAAAAATAAATAAATAAAAAACACCACATATACAATTATACAGTCCATAAAATCAGGGTCCTAACACTGCACTAAAGGCTTTTCTAACAGATTTCTTGGGGATTATGATTATCCAATGATGATGTACTCAAAATCAATCAAAATATTTAAGGGCTTTCAAATCAAGGCATATCTTTTGTGGGCAATTGAAGCTAACTGCAACAAACCCAGTTAACATATTGGCATTGCATGCACAAACTTCAAACTGATGAATCATCAAAACCCAACAAAAATAGAACCTCAAAAAAAAAAAAAAAATCCCAGTTCACAATTTTTCTTAGACAATTCATGAAACACATTACAAGCACAAACATCAAAACCCAACAAAAAAAGTTGAACCTCAATAAACCCAATACACATTTTCACTCAGACATTTGGTCAAACAAATTGCAAGCACAAACACCAAACGTTTGAATAACAAAACCCAACAATAATTGAACCTAAAAAAAAAAAAAAAACCCCATTTCACACTTTTTTTCAGACAATTCATCAAACTTGATCAATCATCAAAGCCCAACAAGAATTGCTATTCAAAAAAAAAAAAAAAAAAAAAAAAAAAACCATTTCACATCTTCTCTCAGACATTTCATCAAACACATTGCAAACACGAAAACCCAACAAAAATTGAAACTTGAAAGACCCCATATCCCATTTTTCTCTCAGACATTTCATCAAACACATAAAAAGCACTGACCAGATACCCGATCGTACACATCGGCGGCGGACTCCCCCTCCGGAAACCTATAAAAGAACCTCCCGAAGCGCTCCCTGGTCTCCTTGACGACCCTCATCCGCTCCTCCACCTGGAAATTCCCGAAGTCCTGCTCCCGCACCCTGCACTCCTCTCTCACCCCGATGACCCTCCTCTTCCCGAACGCCCTCCCCGCCTCCCTCAGCGTCGCCCGAGTCCTCTCGTACGGCGACACGTAGAAGTACGCCCTCCACTTGTTGTCATTGTTGCTGGAGATGACCTGTACGAGTCTCTCTCCGGCGGACTGGGCTTGGGCCAGGCCCAGTGGGGTTAGTGGGATCTTGTTGTCTGGGGTTGTGGTGTACGCTGCCCCGTCTATGTTGCCGCTGCTCTCGCCGTGCCGCATCAGTATGATTCGCTTCGGGAGGGTCTTGTGTTGCTTGTGTGGCATGTTGTTATTGTTCTTGTTGTTCTTGTTGTTGTTGTAACGTTCTTGTTGTGTGTATATATATATGTGCGTGTGTGTGTGGATCAACCCAGTTTGAATTTGGTGTTGCTGAGTTGGATCTGAGTGAATGATCTTCTTCTTCTTCTTCGTCTTCTTCCAAGTTTACCGCGTATGTGTTGCGGCGCACAAAGGGTGAGACTGAAATACGTGGGAATTGGGAGTCGTTTGGAGAATTCACATCTCGTGACATTTTTGTCAAATTTGGGGATGTGATTACGCGGAGAGGACACTCCAACGAGTTTAAAAATAGAGAATGACAACGCCCAAAGTGGGTTGGGCCAAAGTGGGTTGGGGGGTGCCAGTTGGGCCAAAGTGGGTTGCAATGCATTTTCATCAACGTTGTTGTGTAAATTTGTGCGACGCGCTGGATTGATTTATCTTTAGTTTTTATTTTATAGTTAGTTTTCTTCCCTAGTGGAAAGTTTTTGATTTGTCTTCTCTTATTATAAAGTTTTTAGGTCTTCTCTTATTGAGAAGTTTTAAATCTTTTCCTTGTTGGAAAGTTTTGTTTCTTGTTTTGTGGTTTTAATACTTTTGTGTATTGTTATGAGTTTCAACATTGTAAAAAGCAGCCCCTGATTGTCAAACTGTTTCAATTTTGAAAAAAAAAACCCAAATAAATGGTAGTTTGTTTGCACAAATAGGATTAGCGAATCATGTACTTGATTCTATATCTGGGTCTGTCTGAGTCATGAATGATTAATAAAATTTTGATTTCTCAAAAAAAAGGCCCAAATTTGGAGATGTGGTTAGACATCGGGATCTGTGTGCTCATCATATCTTGAGATGTGCACAAACATTTTAAAGACCCGAGGGCTTTCGATGTGACTTCTCTATTACTTCTCAAGAGAAAATAGGTAGTAGTGACACTTTAATATTAAAATGTTCTTCAAAGTGTTTTCTCACATAATTTTAATAAGACATACACTTATGCGTATATTTGCTTGGAGGTGCATCCATATATTGCAATAAATAAGAAACACACAAATTAGTGCCCTATCGTAGTGTCGCATCAAAGTTATACTAACATTTTCCTTTCCTTAATTAGTCCGTTCATTTATTTTTTGTACAAAAACTACTCAACTACATTTAAGTTATCATAGTGTCGCATCAAAGTTATACTAACATTTTCCTTTCCTAAATTAGTCCGTTCATTTATTTTTTGTATAAAAACTACTCAACTACATTTAAGTTAGCTTATTTTTTTACTCTGGCACGTGCTAAATAGGCCCATATCAACAATCAATTAGGCGCATCGACTTAGGTGTCCAACAGTACTCCGTTCGATACACCTAGGTTGATGCGCCTCGCGGTCATTTTCATTTGAACTCCAAGTGACTCAAAACTCAAAAGTTTTGAATTGTATTTTTCAAAAAAAAAAAAAGTTTTGAATTGTAACAAGAGGCTATCATTTTCATATATGGTAAGAGATCTAATTCTTTTAGGGCACTCAATTGTTTGTGAGGCACCACAAATTGTATGTTAAATTGATACATTATTGGGGTGCCCTCATAAACAATTGAAGTGCACATAGCGCCGTCCTTCTTTTTTTAAGTGAGGTCTTAAATTCAAGTATTGTAAAGCAACTCTAATCAAACGCTTTAGCGTTCAATTCACTCCAATAGAACAGTAAATCTTCCTCTATTTTAGAGGTGATGAACAGTGAGGCGATGAACTTTAATTGTCCATTGCCTCTAAAATAGAGGAGGGTTTCTCTGCAATTATTAAATTGCAAAGACGCCCCACCATCTTCCAAAAAAAAACACAGAGGATTAATAGGATCATAGGAAGGAAGAAGAGGCATGGGAAATTGCAAACTTGGGCATTGTTGGAGAAGGGCTTCACTTTGGTGATCATCTCCCACATATCCCCACAGATGGACGATGAAGATCACTCCCACATATCCCTTTTCTTTGAAGAAAAAAAAAAAAAAAGGACCTTGACTACACCTAAAAAAAACCATTCTCAACTAGTTTTTTTTAAACCAATATTTGAAAACAAAAAAAAGGATTTGCTAATAAAAAAAAAAAAAAAAAATTGGACCTTGCATTTCTTTTTAAAAAATATATATTAATTAATCAGGTTATTTACTAATTATATATTGACTTATTAGTTCTTATAATATGTTAAATAATATTATTATATATTTGTGTGTGGTTAGGACTAAGTATATAAAAAAGAAAAGAGAGGGAGTTGTATGTAATATGTAAAGAATAGTGGTGAGAGAATTGTCACGGCCCAATTTTCTAATCTTGATTAACTTGCTTAATCAGGATCATCGACCCGTGACGTGGGGTCCACATGAGATGTGCACACCGACCGAGGCACGTGGCCGAAGTGAATTTTATATTTGTACTGATGCATGCCTAGTGTTGTGTATGTGTGTAGACTAACTAAGTCAGTACTTGCAACTATCGATGTCAATACGTGGCTAGAGTTGCGTGCGAGCCAGGGTACCGGTAGCGAGACTTGTGGTAAGTCTAAACTTAGTTAAATACAATTTAGAATAAATTAGTACACAACCTTGGTAATTAAATTAATGCACATTAGTTGATTAGACCTATAGTTTATTAATTAAGAAATCACATTTTTATGTCCTATAGTTTATTTTGAATTAAATTATACTTAGGACAGACCTCGAGATCCGTGTTGCCACACACTCCTATGTTGAGAGTCACTCATGTTGTGTCACATGAGAAGTTGGACTGCCTCGTTAAGTGACCACCGGATTTACTTCGAGATACACAATGCACACTAGATCCCACAAAACTATATATACCAACTTGATGAGCAGATTGTTCACTATTTACATGCAAAATAGATCCGAACTGAATAGAGGAGAGGATTTTTGGGGGGATTTGAGAGAGGATTTTCGAGCTGGGAGTGAAGATCAAATAGATCTAATTAAGGTAATCACCACCACCTCTAAAATGGGTCAAATAGGGGTTTTTGTGTTTAAATCGGATTTGAACGGGGATTTTGGTTTCTAAAGTGTTATTCTTCCATATTATGGTTGTTTCAACTGTTATCTATGGTTTTGATTCAAATTTTTGAAGAAATTTGGGTTTTTGGGTGAAAACTTTATAAAGAGTCCATGCATGAATCGATCCGGTTTGACCAAGGTTCTCTTGTGTTTTGGGTAGTTTTTTAGTCTAATATTGTATATTATGATCATGCATGTTGTTTTGGTTGAGTTGGTGGTACTCAGGATGCCCAGAAAACTAGAATTTCTCTCTGAAAATTCTGGGTTTCACGCTGTCCAGTGCGCTGGGTGCTACATTGGGTGCTACACTGTTCACCCAGGAAGATGAACAGTGTAGCACCCAGAACAGTGCTACACTGGGTGCTACACTGCCTATTCTGGGGAAGATGAAGTATTGTTCACCTCAAGAATAGTAGCACACTGGGTGCTACACTGTTCACCCAGAAACAGTTGTGCCCAACGCGCTGGTCACTGTTCACAACCCACTTTTAAATGAAAATATTAAAAGACTAAATTAACCAATCAAGTGTACGACTTATACAACCGACACACATCGACCCTAAGTATTATCTAAACACACCATGACTTAGGAGAGCGTACCGGGAGTCTAGGGACACTGGTGTCGAGTGTCAGGAGGCCGATAGCTAGGACTACTGCATTGACTTGTAAGTGAAACTGTAGGAACTTTTTACTTTATTTCATCCCGGTCATTTATCATTTTTCATTCTATGTGTAGATTTGTTGATTTATTTCCCACATCATGCTTCCCTTATTTCTATTCATTATGAATGTTGATATAGCATGATGCCTTGTTTGATATATCATTGACTTCATGCTTCCCTATATGTTCAATGTTTGTCTTGAAATGTGGCTAATGAATATTTAGAAAATGCATGCTATAGGATTATCTGTTATGTTGAACTTGTGTTCTATTCCCTTGGGGCTTTATAGCCTAACTTGTGTTGAAATCATAGCATTGTAGGATATAAATTCTTGAAAATCTAAAGTAGGGATTATCTAGTGTCCATTGCACATGAGATGCACGGATTCACGGGGATTTCGGTCTTTCGGTCTACGACACTTGCCACTACACTTGGGTGGCACACGTGGTATAGGCCACGGGGTTGTCGGCAAGTATAAATTATTTATACGGGTAGAGCATAACTTCGCCACTTGAAGTTATTAGAATATAGAAAAAAAAGATTATTATTATATGTTGAGCACAACTCCATACAGTAGTGGAAAAGGCTAGGTAATAGTTCTTATCGCCGACCGGACATAGATCATCTCGACTTAGCTTGTGTCAGTCTATGTATATCTATTAATGTTGGTATTTACTTGCATCATTTATTCAACATTTCTTCAGCTACTTTATGATTTTAAATATCTTTTGTTTAAATTGGAAATATAGTAATAGAATTCCTCAATTATCACTTAAATATTACTATACTCACCGTCTAGTTTGTGACGGTGGGTGTAGGTTCGTTGAGCAGCACTAGGGCGGGCAAGGAGAAAATCGGCGACTACCTCTAAGCTTTGAGCGAGTAGCTGCCCGTACATGTAGGGTATTTTTGTATTATGTTTACTTATGTCTTTATACTTTTAGGATGATATTGGGATGAGTGTTAAACTACCCGACTTTTAGCTTTCACTTTGTTTATATATGTTCGCCGTTTACTTGCATATATATATGGTGATCGTTATTTACTGGTTTCCACACTTAGATTATAAAATTTGCTTCCGCTAACATATTTAAGACTTTCGCTAACTAAATTAATTGTTTAAAATAGATAATATAAGTAATAAAGGCTGACTAATACGTAATTGGGTCCAACGTGTCGTGGTTAAGACTTAATTACATGATTAGACTGGGTAGTGCCCTAAATTAAGAAAGGGGCCGTCACAAGAATATTTCTTTTTAGAGGAGAAATAGAGTTTGTCATTAGAGAAGAAATAGAGTAATGTGGTTAGAGATGGTCTAAATAGAAAAATTGAAAGGCCACTTGAGTAACCAAAAATAAAAAACAAAAAACATTATCTTTCTTCAAAATAAAATACATTGGTATCTTGACTAGTTTGTCAAAAAAAAAAAAAAAAACAGTGAAAATGATCGGATTAAAGACTTCCGCTACAAAGTTGTTCTTTGGATTCTGTATCGAGATCTGCACATGCACATCTTGTTGTTCGTTCAAAAATCACGAAGTGTGAATCAATTGTACGTAGCCTCAGCATCTATTCGTATTGTATGTTCCCGCCTCTTTTGGACACTGAAAAGAAAAGTTAGAAAATTGAAACAATATTTGGTGCAAGTAATCTCGGTTTCATATAATAAAACTATTGGAATAGTTGTTATGTTATTATGAAAGGAATCGGCTATTGTAACTCACAAACTTAACTCAA
Organism: Stephania japonica; assembly: GCA_039657345.1. Classification (NCBI taxonomy): domain Eukaryota; kingdom Viridiplantae; phylum Streptophyta; class Magnoliopsida; order Ranunculales; family Menispermaceae; genus Stephania; species Stephania japonica. The sequence continues at coordinate 8,969,622 of CM077558.1, read as the reverse complement.
AAACAACACACACCAGTTAGTACATGCATCCCAAGGTGCATCGCATGACACAAGGCAAGTGCATGTCAAAGCATTGCCAATTCCCATTATGAAACTTATCCCAGAGAATGAAAATTGACAAGGTAATAATTCAAAATTAATCGAGACCTTTTGCACCCTCTTAAACAAAATACTCACATATGCAGCAGAACTTTCAAGGAAAATCTAAAAATGAAAACACAAAGAGCTCTAGTCCTCTTCAACAAATGGCGAGTTAGCTGTTCAACTATTCTGGGTAATGCACTCAATTTTCTTAACCAAACTCTAAATACAAATAAAGCGAAAGGTCGCACTGTTGCAGTTACAAAACCAAGAGTGTTCTTGTATAATTTGATGAGCATAAACCTTAATGCATCTCTTAAATTTTGTCGAATAGCATAATTTAGGTCTACCTTAAGGGACATTCATTGCTTGGGAGACGTATCTCTGTCGAGAGAATAAGTTGAAGAGGAGGCATGTGAAGGTAGAAAAGACCATGCAACGGCTGCACTGCCGAGTGCAACCGCAGCACCAATTGAGCCCCAGATCACTCGCTGCCTTCTTTTCTTTCTTTGTCGGCGATGCCTTGCCAACTCTACATTTAAGACAATGAAACAAATTAGAAGAAAATTGTTCAGAACTCCAAAAGCACAAAAGCTGTTACATTTTTGGACTTAATCCTGCATCATTATTAAACATCTTGTTGCAAATAAGTAGGCATAAATGGGAATCATTTTTTATCAAAAAAAAAAAAAATGGAAATATCATTAGCACCTACTCAAAAAAAAATCCTTACAAAATGTTAGCATTTTCATATTATAAGAATAATACCTGTGAAAAAAAAAGAATAATTTAAAATTATTAACGAGAATCAGATTTGACCACTGAAACACTGGAGATCTTGTATAGATTGAGCTTGCACAGGTTTATACAAAGGAAAGTGAAGAAACAAAAAACGAACATGGTTTAACATTCATCTTAAATCCTTAAATCGCACCACCAATCACAAGTCATTTGGCTGCTTATTCAGGAAATATTTTTTCTCACCACTCCTTTAATGTCATGAGTAGGTATAGTTAAATCAAACTTTTGCTGTATGTATACCAAAGACAAAATGCTGGATCTACAACGTCGTCATTATTTTCACAATCTATGCTGTCTTTTACGTGAAAACTCTGTTTCCTTCGAAGGAAAAGTAAGGCCCACCTGGTCTCCTAATTGTTTTTGAAAAGCAAGGGAATGCAAACTCTGTGCACAATTAATCTTTGTAATCCCCATAAAGGAGATCATTGAGCAATGGTACTACACATAAATGAAATATAACAATGTCACTTTCAGTTCTGGTATTGATGCATATTTCGGTAACCAAAATTTTAATCTCTATTGGAAGAGCAGCATAAATTGAATAATTCTCAACATTATACTTGCTAACTTTATTGGGAGGGTCAGAGTCTCGTAGGAGAAATGGAACAAGATCATGCCAGCAATAAATATTGATTCCGCCACAGGGAAGGTTCGAGTTGATCAAACACGGGTAATAGAATAACATTTGACAAGGTAATCAGATTATGGGCAGGGTTTACAAAGAAGTATAATCAGAGAAAACCCATTATTTCATTGCTTGCAAAAACAATGGACAGATAGTTCTTAAAGTTGGAGAACACAATGTCTCTAGGGAATGATCCATCCTGACAGAAAATAATTGATTATTTGTCTGTCACCTAGAACAATTGATTTGTTATCCTCATTCTGCGTCAGGATAATCCTGTCAACAATTGCTACTAGTTTGATGTCAATCCTCGATTGTGGAAACTTCTATAATTCTCTAAAAATGAACATTTATAGAACATGATTCTTAAAGTTATAATGCACAAAGTTGGTGAGCTCTTGGAAATGACTAACCTCACAGAAAATAATGGTCATCTGTCACCTAGAACATGTGATTTTTTATCTTCATTCTTTTGCAGGTTGATCCTATCAACCATTGCTATTAGTAATATTTCATCCCTCAATTGTTGAAACAACCATTCTAGAAAATGTCTCCCCTCCATGAGTCCATGTACCATGATAAAATAAATAAGAAATTCAAAATGAAGATCTTACCAATGGTCACTTGATTCCTTTGAGACATTTCATGATTCACAGCTTCATAGTAGCGCACTCGATCACACAAGCGAGCTATCTCAAAGTTCTTAGCTTCAATCTGAGACTCCATCTCAATCTCAGCCTCAACCTTAGCCAATTCCCTTGAGATAGAATCTGACACAACCCGTACAACATGAATATGTCGGCAGAGCTCTTCTACAAAATTGCAAGCCAGCTTTTCATCCTCAGCCACAATTGCTTCAGTCACAACACTACTCGACTCCACAAGAGATAGTCGTTCAGTAAACTTTCGCCAAGTTCTTCGCATACTATCAAGGGTTTCCTCTGCTTGCTTTCGTTTCTCTGTCTCCATCAATAAATTTAGTTGTATCCCATGAAGCTCGGTGTCCATATTACGAAGTGAATACCGTGGACTGCCCTCACTCTGAAGTTCTGGTAAAAGCAATAAAATTGGGTAAGACTAACAAGAAAATGACATTATATACACATGTGAACAACAATCTAGCACTGGCAGAATGGCTTCCCAATTGCGAGTCGGAACTGCACAAAAACACCAATAAATTGCACATTTGGACTTCAAAAAAGGAAAACAAGTTCATGAATGCAGAGAAAAAAAATTTGAGATGCAGAAGTGTCTACTAAATACGTCAACATCACAGAACATTTTCACATACATTATGCATCTAGTTTGGTTTCACAATCGCTATATAATTGGTTGAGCTCTACGAAGTTAATTAGATGCTTAAGAAACTTGTAAGACAAATAAATCTAGGCTTTAGATAACCCATCCTAAAAAAAAAAGAGTTGGCACTAGGTATTTGACCAAGTACGGCCATTCCATTTCAATAGAACCCATCCCTAAAATACCACTAGAGGGAGATAATCCTAAGCATAGTGAAAAGGGTTTTTGATGAGATTGAAAATGAAAACTACTACCCCACACAAGGTCTGTTCATAAGTGATTGTCTAACAATGAGCAAGAAATACCCGTCTTTCCGTTAAGTAGAATCTATTGAACTCATAATTTGTTAGATACGGCAACCTTGATCAATCCGCGAATCGCTCCCAAATCCAACTCCATCACATTTGATATCATTTCCTATACAAATACTTGACAATTGAATCCAGTTTTTCCAACTATTGTCGTATCCCTAATAGCACGAAAAGACTATAATAACTTTAATAAGCAGATAAACAAAAAAATTAACATTCATTCATCCAAGTCTAATAGAATTCCTAGGATGAAATTCCCAAGTCCAAGTTATAACCCATTTATTTTGTATTTATCTACCTGATGTAGGATTAATCTTAACACTCCCTCTCAAGTCCGACGGGCGACAGCCAAGTTGAGACTTGAATTAATTAGGGTAATAGGCCAACTGGGACAACTCAAATCCAACGGGGCAGTGACCAACTATGGGCAATTAGTCAACTGGGACGATCTAACGGGCATATTGGCCAAGACCAAGGGGATAGCCCACTTGGTAGATTGTTTGAACTGAAACATTGGGCATCCACATTTTCCTGCCCTAAAAAACTAACTTTGATGATAATTCAACAAAAAATCAATACAAGTAACACAGTCGAAAAACTAGTAATACCTTCGGAAGCGTCGAAAAACTCCGGCACGGGCGGAGGATTAGAGCAAGCCTTGAAAGCAGAATCAAACCCTCCAACCACACTCCCAGCACTACTCATGGTCTCATTAGGATCAAAGAAATCATCACAATCACTACCGCCACCGCCACCGGCCACAGAACCAACAAAACTAAACCCTCCTCCACCATTCGCCTCTCCAACTGCCCTCTCCCCGTCTCCGTCGCCCCTTCTGCAGAGGCGAGGCCCGCGGCGGCGCTTGTGGTTGACGATGTAGGGCGAGGGCGAGGTGGAGAAGGGCGAGGGCGAGTCCGGGAGCGGCGCCGTCTCCGGCGTCGCGTACAGCGACGGCCATTGAAGCCTGTTATTAGCCTCTGCAGTGGTGATGGACATTGGGGGCGATGATTTTGGGCGTTCCGGAATCGGACCTTTCAAGAGAGTGTCTAATGCGACTGCGGTGAAGGTCGGCATGGCAGTCGGTTACGTAAAAATCAAAGCTTGGAAGCTAGGTTAGGTTCGGGACGAGTCGACGAATTGGGAGAGACGATTTGGTTTGGGCCTCGTGATCTCATCGGTCACGGTCGCCAACTCGCCGGTCGGTGTCTCCTCTGCCGCAAGAAAAGGACGGGATTTGAACGAGCGAGCGAGCGAGCGTTCTGAATTTCAAGTGTTTTTTTTGAACTTGACTCGCACGCCAGCTACTTCAAAATGTTCCACGAGCTTGGGAGGGAGCTTTTACATATTCCGTGTTACAAAAATCTGCAGATATTTTTGTCCAGGATTCCTAAAGTTTGGATTTTTTTTAATAAAAATGAAGATTCCTTCTTCTTTTTTTTTTTTTTTTTTAATACTTACATCGGAATCCAACTCACAACCTCTCAAAATTTTCCTTTTAGCAATTAGCGTCTACCATCTCACTTAGACGGTATGATCCGGTCTAGTTTTTAAAAATTGCAATTTTGTGGGTGGTTTAGAAAACTTGAAAACCACGGAATCACAGTTTGGTGATGGTTTTTATTTATTGAGAATCGTGGTTCACCAAACCGCAAAACCACCTCCAAACTTATAATCTTGATTGAGTTTGTGTGTTTAATTGTGTTTTTAGTAGATGGTCATGTATGGACATATATTTTGTTGTATATTTTGTTGACAAATATGTATAGACTTGTGTATATGGAATGTACTATTTTTTTTTTGTTAAAAACTTGTCGCAGAAGAACCGCAAAACTAAACCGCTGTTTGTCCACCCCTTTCTCACTAGATGTTGTGGCAAAAATGAAGATTCTTGAACCTATATAGTTTTTTTTTTTTTTTTTTTTGTACAGTTATAATATTTCATGTTCCATTCTAATTATACAATTGCTAAACTATTTAAGCTCTTGTAACTCTGGGTTCGACCTCAGTGGTCGGACTTAGACATTCACACGAACCAAATTTAGAACGAGTACATGCAAGTAAATGCAACGAACAAGCTGATTCTGAATGCACATTAAACTTTGGAGTTCGATATTTGTTTGAACTTCAAACAGTAAGGACCAATGAAATAATATACTTGTGTCTGCTCTTGTTTCTTTTTTTTTTTCTTTTTCTTTTCAATTAAAAATTTTATTATTTCGAAGAAAAAATAACTGGTTGACCTATTTTTAGAAGTAGATGTTGTGGTCCTCTATATTTGAAATTGAGATGTGTGCACATACATATTTCAAAGTGTATTCAAAGGGCTACAACAATTTGATACCAAAAGTGAGTTCTCTAACACTTTTCATTGTAAATAACCACATAAAATCTCTTCAAATTGTTTTGAGGAGGTTTGGACAAGCCGCATAGCACCGATCAACATAGTTGATTGTCTTGTCCACCACGCATTAACTCAATTGTTAAAAAAGTTTGAGTTCAATCTTTCTTTGATATCAAGCGGATTTTATTTTTTTCTTCTTGAGAAGATATTAAGAGGATTTATTGTAGTAGTTTTAAGATACTCAAATTGCTAGGAGAACTGAAGAACTTTCACAATGTAGGGATATAATGAAATTACTTAAAACACATAAACTACGAAGGTTTTGGAAAACATGCTATTAGGCATTAATTGCACAATATCGAGCTGAATAAAAGAATTTAATCAACTAGCTGAGTTTAACTAATTTGAGATTGAAGTTTTGTTGTTGTGAAATTGTTGCATTATATTATTAGCAAAAATAAAAAAATATAAAAGTATAAAATTGTTGCATTATATTGTTGATTCTTCATCTTTGTTTATAGTTATAGATTGCTTGCAGGTTTCCTAAAGTTGCCTTTGACTTTGAAAACTTCCTTTGCTTGCTTCAATCATGAATGTGATGGTCAATTACTAATTAATATTATTACTGTATAACAATTTTTTTTTAGGAATATTATATAACAATATTATAATGGGGTTGTCCACATGATTATATTTTCATTACATATTGTTATTTTTTAGTTTGCATGTTTCAATATTTTCAAGGTCTACTGTGTTTGTTCATTCTTAATTCGAGTAGGGAAAAAAAAATCAAAACCTCTATTAATCCCATTATATCAATTATTGCCAAGAAAATCTAATTCCGGTTGAAGTATTAACGTCATCCTAGTTTAATTTATTTTTTTTTAGAAAAATGCTAAGGTGACCCCATTATGGACACTCACTATGAACACACATCTATTTTTTTTATATGGGTAGTTTAATTATTTTTACTTTACTTTCAATTTTGAAAACCAAACAATAATAATATTGAAAAAAATATATAATAAAGAAAACCAAATAAATGAAGGCAAAAAAAAAGAGTTTGGTTTATCATTTCTTTTCTAGTGTTCATAAATCATAAGCGACTTAGGCTATGTTTAGATCATCTTTTGCTTTTAAGTTACACTTTGATGATATAAATAAATGCTTATATGAGAAAACAAAACAAAAAATGTAAGGAGATGCTTTTCAAAATTACAGTAATTTTGATATTTTAAGTAGAAAAATTAATAATAGAAAATTAAAGGGTACAAAAGCTGCTTAATGAGTGCCACGTAAAATGCAGTCTAAAAAAAGAAAATGGCTAGGAGAAAACCCTAAATCTCTTTTTTGGTATTCTTTCGTGATTCAAGACATTGTTGCTGATCTTCTCTTTTGATCGACGGTGCTTCTAAGTATGTATTTCTTTGCATCTTTAATTTTTGTTCCATAAACTACAAATCTTTTTAGATTTGCGAAGATTGAATTCATTCATGTTGCAGTACATATTTTTCAAAAATTGTTCATGAATCTGCACGACTACTGAGGTTGAACCTCTTATTTAGTTTTTATTTTTAGGTAGTTTGTCTTCCCTTGTTGGAAGTCTTGATTTTGTCTTCCCTGGAAGTCATAGAATTTTTTTCTTCCTTGTTGGAAGTTTTGTTTTTATGGAAGAGTTTGACTAATATAGTTGACCTCAATTAATTTGGGACTGAGGCTATGTTGTTGTTGTTATTGTTGTTGTAATTATTGTTGATGGAAGTTTTGTTTTTCGTTATGTGGTTCTAATGCTATTTGTGTACTGTCATGCGTTCCAAATGTTAGTAGAGATAAGTCCTTGATTGTCATACTGTTTCAATGTTACAGTCACGTTCACACCAAATTCATGACACTTCTTGTGAACAATTAGGATTAGCGAGTCAAGATACTTTTATTAGGATAATTGATTCTATGTTTAGTCCTTTATTGAGCCATTGATGATTAATAAAGTTTTTATTTTACTTCAAAAATAAAAAGAAAAAATGAGTGCCATGAGATAATCAAAGCAAAAGGCCATCAAAATAAAAAAGTTCAACTATACGCACCCCACCTTTTACTTGGGGCACCCCAGCGAAAAAGTCAAACTTCAAAAATGTAATGGCCCCAATTCCATCGGCTGCTACGCCGTGCACCGTGGGCCCATAAACTATCCAACTCACTTTCCAACTGTGTCCCACGAGCACTCATATCTAAATACTAATCAAAATCTTGCTAACTTTATGTTATTTAAAATGATTATTGATTCAAGTTAGCTTAGGCTCGTCATTATCATTTAACCTCAAAATATGCAGCGGAAGTCTCAAATCATCAAAATGATATTAAATAGCAGTTTAAATATCAATTAGTTTAATGTGGAAACCATACCTGTGACGACCCCAATTTTCGAAGCAATTGGGAACGTCCGGCCTAAACCTGCATAGGCTCCCGAGCCCAAGTTGGTACTCGGCAAGTCTGTACCCGCCTAGTCAGCCTCAACTCGTTCATTTACAGTTCAAAATATGATTTATTAGATTATACAACTTATTAGATCAATACACAGCGAAATTCAACTATAATCATTCTATAACTCAAGGGAAATTAGGAATTTCTAATAAATGTGGAACCCCGAATACAAGATAAACATGTAAAGCCTGGTAACCACAGTATGATGGGGCATATACATGATATTCAAGTCTCACATCCCAATTCTATCCATAATGTTTCAAAACAACATATGTAAATAATATCAAATACATACTACACAACAAGGAAAAAAATCGTCCCCGAGGAGCGCTTAGAGGAAGTCACCTACCGTCAGTCCCTTTCCCTTGTCGTTACCTGTCCTATTTGCACTCACCGTCACAAACTAGACAGTGAGTAACTGAGAGAAATTGTAAATAATGCCAGAAGAATATAAGAGTAATTCATGAATAAACAACAAGGCAGTCCAAGAATCATGCAATAATTGAAAGATAGGAAATATAACACAAAGTGCATGATAATCAGACTAACAGATAATAATTGAAATTTGAGTGTTTCAAGAATTCAACAAAGGCCATAAGTGGTCTAAATCATGGCATAACGGTGAATATCTCGCGAGATCTCCCCGGGCATCGACACAAACGAAGGCACAACCATAATGGAAGACACAAGCCCCCAGTACTTGGTGTCATACGATCATTAAGGGTGGTCACATACTCGTGTGCACGAGTGCTCGTGTTTTATCCCTCTAGTGTAGGGCTGAGTACTCTGACACACACTGTAAAGTCTCGAATTTAATTCGCCGTTGTTTATAACGTATTGCAGACGTAGCGGACAGTTCAGACTCTCGTGGGACCCGCAGCTAGGCTAGAGCGCGCCTGGAGTTAGGTAAATAGTTATTTTGTGTGCTGATTTGACTACTTTGCGATGTTTATGTTAAAATAGGTTAAACGACATCGCGATGTGTGTAATTATATTTCAATTGACTTGTGAGATTGTGTGTTAAGTATTTGCCTCGATATGCGTGTCAACGCGGGTACCGAGTAGGCTAAAAGATGAAATACTAGGTCGAGGAAAATAATACACACATGAAATGAATTAAATTTGACAAAATAGTAAATTGGTGGGCGCTGGTCGACACACGTAGGTGGTAAGGTAGTATGCACGCCTGAGTATGCTCGTTGGCGCGCACGACGAAATTGTAGGCGCGAAAATATAGGCGAATATATATAAATATATTAAAATCAGAAATTAAAAATAATTGTGAAATGACCAAAAAGGGCATTTGATTATTAAGGATGAGGATAAGAACATAGGGGCATTTTGGTCATTTGACCCCAAAATATTGATACCACCACCGACACCCCCATTTTCATCACCATTTCGATCGAAAAAGAGGAAGAAAACGAGAGAGCCGAGTCGAGACGAGAGAAGAGAAATCGAGGGAAAGAGAGATTTGGTCGAGAAGGAGCTCGACGAGGTCATCGCGAGGAGGCGAGGTGAGTGTCGCGTTGTTGTTGTTGTTGTTGTGATGGTTCGGTGGTGGAGGTGGGGAGGAGCTCGGGAGCTCGGACGAGCTGCAAGAGCAGTTCGTCTAAGGAAGAAGATGTCTTGCAGTTCGTCTAAAGAAGAAGATGGCGAGGTGAGTGTCGCGTTGTTGTTGTTGTTGTTGTTGTTGTTGTTGTTGTTGTTGATGTACGTTGTTGTTGTTGTGATGGTTCGGTGGTGGAGGTGGGGAGGAGCTCGGGAGCTCGGACGAGCTGCAAGAGTAGTTCGTCTAAGGAAGAAATGTCTTGCAGTTCGTCTAAGGAAGAAGATGACCCAGGAGAGTCATCTCCCCTCCCAACCTATCAAAATCGAAAAAAAAATTGAATTGAAACAGAGCAGTTCTGCGGCTCTGTTTCAATGAAGAAGAAGAGGAGGGTTGGCCCTTGAACCGGGTCGGTTCGGCCTGGTTCAGGCCAACCCATCCCAAATAAAAAAAAAATTAAAAAAAAACAGTTTTAAAAATTGAAAAATATGAAAAATAGTTAGAAAATTATGGAAAAATTCATAAAAATCCAGAAAAATATTAGAAATTAGAAAAAGTCATAAACGAGTTTCAAAAATTTCTTGGGATTTTGGCGAGATGTTGTCAGGGTTTTTACCTCTTAAAGTGTAAAATTTATATAATATACTCAATTGAAGCTAAATCAATTATAAATGGTAATAGGACATTATGGGCGATATTTTGGATATCGAAGCTTTGGAGGAGCCGGACCGGGGTTTATTTTACGGGACGAGGCGTGTGGTTTGAGGTGTGTAGCATCTTAACTGAAATTACTTGAGTATTTACTTATTTTGACATTTGAATTCAATTTCTTTCATTTTAATATTCTACTCTAGTTATGGCTATATGGGCGGACGTTGAGCTGGCTCCCTCCGTTCCATTCCTGTGTGTATGTCCACTACACCATAGCACATGCTACCAGATCGGTCTCGGTGAATAGCACGACCCCAGTATCACGTCGTGGCATGTGTCGGTGCACCGTAGGTGTAACGCCTACCATCGAGCGGATCCAGATACTTACCCTACTTAAGTAGGACTCGCCGGCAATGTTCTGTAGAAGAGTCTGAATTATAGTGGTAGTCTGACCCTAGGGGCTAGGAACACACTTTGTGCTTTCCGTACTATCTATTAATGCGATGAGCGCAGTTGTCTGTATTTATTTCCGTATGTTTATTTAATAACTTTATTTAAATTTTAGTATTTACTTTTAATATTGCTCACTTAATTTCCTTGTGAATACTCACTCTTGACTCGTCATCTGCCTTTTGTGATAGTTTGAATGCAAATCCTAGTACGAGTAGGGGCAAGGGTAAGTTGCCAGAGTACCGTTAATCTGAGATTGCCTGACTCGTACGTTTGTATTATATATATTTTGTTTCATTTTGGGTTTGGGGATTTTGAGATATTTTGAGATACCTTGTGTATATTGATCTTTTTGTGGCTTTAGAGGTATTTATGGTTATATATGGCTTTAGAGGTATTTATGGTTATATTTGTGGCTTTAGAGGTATTTATGGTTATATATGTGTATATTGATCATTTTGGGTTTATGGTTTATGTCACACATTTATAGTATCATTATCCGAGTAAATGTAGTAGTAAGGCTTCCGCTGTGTTAATTTGAGGATTTCAGGATGACTTAACATATAATTTGATTTCAATACAACTTAATCAGTAAATTGACAATTAATAAAGTTTAAAAAGATAAAATGGAGGATATAATCCAATGTAGAGCACAACTGTCGCTGGTAAGACAGACTGTGGGTCCACATTAGCCCCTGTGGCAGTCTATTTGGAAAATGGGCCGTTACACACACTTGCGCCAAGAACACACAACCAAGGAATATGATGGAATGCCACGTATGAGATCAATTCAACAATCACAATTAATAGAGGAGATATAATTACATGATATTTTCTTACTGGCTTACTAACTTACCTGGTACGTCGCGTATCGGTTGCATTACCGCGATCCTAACCCTTTGCTCATGTTTCTCTAAGTACATGTTAATGGTTTGAACCCCAATAGGTTGGATTTATAGTCAATAAACAACTCTAGGATAACCCCCAAAGTTTCCCAAAATTTTTGAATATTTCATTTTTTTCATAGAAATTCATCAATTCCTATTTATATCATCAAAATATTATTTTTTAGAATTTTCTCATACTTTTTTGGATTTTCCCTATTTTTCCAGAATTTATTTAATGTAAAACTATTTTTTTAATTATTTTTTCTAGATCAGGTCGGATCTGGCCTGACCCGACCCGGTTCCTAGCCTAGCCAGGCACTGGGCCTGGTCGAGCCCGACCCAAGCCTTGGCTTTTTTTCCTGCAAAGAACACTCATACACCACACTCGCCACAACCATGTTTCTCAAAAACGATTTAGAAAATGTGAACAAACACCATATACACACATCCACCTAGAAAATGTCTCCACGACCATAACAAACACAACCTCCTTCACGCCGCAAAAAAAAAACCCGAAACGCCCATGCGGCGTATTCAACAGAAACATAAGCCCCAATTCGAAACCCCACTCTCAGTGATTGACGCCGACATGTTTCTAGACATCAAGACCATCCGAAATCAACTCCGAATCGTCGTGGGATGCTCGAATTTAATAGAAAACCCAAAACAAACTCCAAATCCGAAAATCCGACCAAATACACAAAAACCACTTCAAATCGCAACACCATCATCAATGCAGCGTGTTGATCGCTCTGGGGTTGCTGAGACATTGGTGGATTTGTCTCCAGCGAGACACCCTTAGTCATCGCAATGTAAACAAACAACAACCATGCGTTAAGCGTAAAGGAATTACAAAAATCTCATCTTTTCCGTCGAGTTCTTGCAACTCCGGGGATACTCCGACGGGTGGGATAGCCTCCAATTGCTGTCCACCAAGTCTAAAGAAGAGAGAAGAAGAGAAAAAGATAGGAGAGGATAGAAAATGAGAGCAAAGTGTGGGGTGAGTCCTTATATAGGCCCACACATACATGCATCTCGAGGTTGGTCCAACTAACACCACTTTAGCTGTCCACCTATTCTAACACCTTTCAATGTGACTCCACCAGGTGACATACGCACCACATAACTAACCAACTCTCTGGCTCGTTCTTGCGTTCTCGCACTCCAAACACCCAATGATTCATGAGTCACGTGTTTTGGTCTCGCCGACGTTCTCTTGTCGTTAATCGGCTCAATTATCATTAATTGGCTTATTTATCAATCATTTTCAGTGTTTTAAAATCTCGTGTACCCATAACCTATATGTCGATGCCTGCTCGGTAGATTTTCCTACTCGTTTACCGACTTCACTATTCAGTCACTCAAATACGAGTATAAATATATAGTACACATCATCATTCACAAATAGTACATTTTTCAGGTCGTTACAATACCAAAATGTAGTCCATATATAGATGTCAAGTGTGATCCTCAAAATATCAATAATCATACCTCAAAGTCATATACAGACCAAAATGTATATCTCACAATCCATACCCAACATAAAACAATAAATATAAACAAACGTACGAGTAGGGCAAATTGTAGTCAGTCACAGATAATCTTCAAGCTTGCCCTTCTCTCTGCTCGTACCAAGATCAGCACTCAAGCCATCATAAAAAAGCAGATGACGAGTCCATGGTGAGTAATCCCAAAGAAATTCACCAAGTAAATACATAAGTAAATTGCTGGAATCAAAATACTATAAATAAATATGCGAAACAAAAAAAATACATGCAACTGTGAAATATCATTACATGAATATAAATAGCATGAAAACAAAGTGCGTGCACAATCAAAGTCAGACTAGAGCCATACTTTGGGCTATCCGCCAGGCACAACTCGTGAGGATACTTCGAACGGGTGACCTTAAACCTTCTAGGTGGCTAGCGTAGACCACGACGCACCCACACATGTCTAGCACACCAGGTAACATATTCACCGGTGCATGACTAGAACACATGCTATGACCTAGTGGACCATATTCCCCCGCAATGAATAAAATCCAGGTGGGAGTAAACTCAACCACGGTAAAACAATGACAGGAAATAAGAGTATTGAATAAACTGGACAGAATTCAAATAATCAAGAAGTAAGTACTAAAGTGAATTTCAGTTGGGACACTACATACCTCAAGCCGCACTCCAATAACAGTCCTAGTCCAACTGCACGCCTCCAATGCGTGTCCAATTACCCGACAATCCAACCTAATTCACTAATTTCAGATCAATCCAACACATTCCCAAACCTTGTAACCTCGATACAAAACCCCAAATCATCGATAAAATCATCGTTAAAGCATCCCAAATAGACTATATAAATCCCTAGAACAAACCCCAATTGGTAAATTTTATTTAAGAATTTTGTCTCAAAACTGCCCCAAACACCACCGTGGATGACGCCCCATTCAACCATGTACGGCGTCTCCACGGCGTCATGAAAACACCGTCACGTTGTCCCTTCCCACGGCGTCTCCCAAAACGTCACTCACAATTTCTCACATTTCGCCTCTACTCAAGGCGTCGTGAGTGGCGTTGTTGGCCTTTGGCCTCTACGGCGCGCTTGGCGACGTCTGAAGCAGATAAGGTTTTTCCTGGTTTTCAAATCCCCTCGGCTCGTCACCACGATCCGTGCTCTCTCCATTAACCTATTATACACTCAATCAAACTCCCACAACTAAAACCCCTCGACTAAATGTGTTCAAAATGTAAACCCAGTGTTTTTCGACCAAAAACACAACAATTAGCTTGAAAATCACAAAAAAAATATCAGCACCAAATCCACAACCACAACCTCTAATCCAATATTCAAAACCATAGCAACACCTTGTTGCACTAGTGTGCTCAATCCCTCAACCAAAACCACCGTTAAACCGAAAAATACCCTAAATCGTAGAGAAGGAGATGGGGATCGAAGAACCAACCTTAATATCGATTCCTCTTGATTTCTTGAGCTCCAAAAGATCAACTAAACTTCACCAAACCATCACACTACCCTCAATTTTTGGATTTTCACTTGAGTGGAAAGAGAAAAGGTGATGACAAATGAGAAAATCATGATATTTATATCAATTTGTCATCCAAACTCTCACACACATCACAAGACACCCTTGGATGGTTCGGATTGAGTCAACTGGTCCACCCAATAGTGACAAACTTTGACTCCACTTGGTCTATTACCTCATCCTTCTAACTACACCATTCGACTCCCGAGCGTTTCGGTACCCGGCTCCGCGCTGCGAACCGTTACGTTCTCACATAACAACATCCCTAAACGCCTTAACATCATTTTATGTGAATTATTTAATGAATTTTCTCATTTATTATGTGTTAACTTTCCCTGGCCTAGTGTACTAATCATTCATCACCCGGTATCTGCGTCTACCCGCTATACGTAGCGAATACCCATCACACCAGCTCACTCGTCAATGAGCAATATAAACACATATATTGTGATGCAATTTAACTAAATTGAACATATACATCGCAAATACACAACCAAAGCACACAAAACAGACTGTATAACTAATCCGGTCGTGCTCTGTCCTCGTTGTAGGACTCACGAGCGTCCTCGCTGGCATCCACGTCTACAATGATGTCATAAATAACGACAATTATTAATTGGGCTGTTAAAAAAAAAGAGTCGATTCTACTACAAAATGACTACTATGCCCCTCACTGTGATTAGTGCACTTCGCCACCTTTTTCCTATTGTTTTGTGCACCACATCATCATCATTGTAACGACTCGAAAAATATGATATGTTTGTGTGACGATGTGTAGTACCTATTTATACTCTTGTTTGTGTGATAGGACGATGACGTCAAGTTACGAGTAAACGTGAAGAACGGGTATCGGGCGGATGAAATACAAGTACACAGGTCCGAGAAATGATTTTTGTGGACGACTGAAAAATAAAATACAATAATAAAATAATATGGGAATGTATTTGAGTCGTTAGAAATTCTATTTGCGCGCGACGATATGAGTCGTAGTGCATGCCGAGTGCAGAAACGTCTGAGAAAGAGCTAATAATTGGTGCAAAAAAGGATAAGGACAAAAAATAGTTCCAAAGTGCGTTAAGGAGTGGTGGAGGCTGGTGTGTTTGAGGGCCTTTAGATGTGCCTCAAGATACATAATTACACCAAGATGAGACCAACTTATAAATAGGTGAGTCAACTCTCTCTTTCTCTTTCTCTCTCTTTCATTTCTTTCTTTTTCTTCTCTCTCTTGATCGAGAAAACTTGATTGAGGGACTGGGTTTCGGATTTTTCATCGCGGATCGACACCAATGGATCATGCCACAACTCAAACGGAGGTGAGATCTTGACTCTCTGTTCAATTATCGTCATTTTGGCAGGTGTTTTGTGGGTTTTTGTTCGATTTTCTGAATCGGTGGGTGGTCGAGGTTTATGTTTTGATTATGGTTTTAGATGGGTGTCAATGTCCCTAAGAGGTTGGTATAGGCTCAGAACACGACGATGAGGGTCTGGGTTGCGAAAAACCATGGTATTCACGTTCTGGAAGTGATGCCACGAGAGACGCCGTGGGGCCTAAACACCCACGATGTCAACTATGACGTCCAAACTAGAGAGGGCTAGGAATTCGATGCTTTAGATGGCGCCGCCGGGTTTTGACCCACGGCGTGGCATTGTTCACAGTGCTCAAATTTTGAAATTTTTTGAAAACTTTAGGACTTCTTTCGGGTATCCAAATGGGTTCGAATGCAACCCAAAACCCGGGGAATTGACCCAAAATAATGAAAATGAGTAATTTTTTGAAAATTGGGAAAATTAATGGGAAATTACAATTAAATGGAAATAAAACTCTAACACGACAAAATTGGATCGAAAATGATTACCAGGTGCTTAATTGACTGGTGGTGATCGTACGGGATCAGTTTGGCGACATGTGCGAGCACGGAGTTTACGTGGTGACTGTAAGTAAAACCAGTGAGAGTATTTATATTATTTCATCTGTGCATTTAAAATGGGTGGTTATATTTCTTGAGCAGTATTTCTTGGTGAAATATGATTTCTTGAATTTCATTTGTGGTATCTATTCCTTGGTGGATTATCGGCTTTGTTTTCTTAGATTCTGAATGAGTGGTCCATTGCAAGTGAGTCATGATTATTATTTATCTGTGATATGAGCTCTTATATGGAAGTTGTTGATATCTTATAATTGAGTGTACGTTAGGGGCACTTATCTGGGTCTGTGGATATCTCATAGTTGCAAGGGTTAGGGTTGGTAGGCTGTGTCTTGACCTGAACCCGAGTCTGTTGAGCTAGGTGTTGCGACTCAACGACCTTTTGGTCGGGACTACTTGCGTTTTTTTTTGTTTTCCTGGACACTCATATATCGTTGATTGCTTAATGATTTACTATCATGCAGTCTTGTTTAATCTTTGTGATATTCCTGCATGATACTTGTTTAACCGTTTATTTGACATTTGAAATTATATTGAAACTCCACTTGGTTGTTACTATTATCTTATGTACTTACCATCCTTTTTATGACGTTGGGTACTGCCCCATCATACTGCATGGTTGACCAGGGAAAATGACCTGAATTAGGCGACTGAAGTTGAGAGCTGCTAGTGGCCTCATCTTGCTTATAGTGTAGGTTCCTTGTACTATGTATTTATATGTTTTTGATACACTGGGATATGGGTTGTGTGAGATTTTGACATATGTATACAATATTTGACTCTCCTTTGACTTGTTATACTGTTTGGATGTATACATATGCTGGGTTTCCACACCCTATGTTGTCCTGACTAGCGTCTTAGGGTTATTCAATTTAGTTGGAGTAGAATTTGCTTCCGTTGTACTTTGATAACTCCCTAAATTGATTAACTCCACTTTAAATTGCTAAATAAATGGTAAATGGTAAGGACGACTGACTAGGTTTGTGTCGATTCTGTGAGGTTGACTCGGGGGTCTATATAAGTCTAGGCCGGACGGTGCTCGATTTTGGATTGTAAAATTGGGGCCGTTACAATCATCATCCCTCTACACTGTAATGGCCTGAAGTTAATTTTTCGTTATTAATGACGTTTTTACAGTCGTGGCAGACAGCTCAGATGCTTGTGGGACCGGCTGATAGGTCAGGGCGTGCCTGGAGTTAGGTAAATAGTAATTTTGTGTACTGTTGTGATTTATCTTGCGATGTGTGACGGCCCCAAATTCCACAATCCTTGAATTGGGCACCGCCCGGCCTAGACCTACGCAAACCCCCTAGCCAGTCTCGCTGAGTCATGCAAGCCTAGTCAGCCTTCATTATCATTTACCATTTATTACATATTTATAATTGAAGTTAATTAATTAGTGAGTTATTATCAAATATAGCGAAAGCACTAAAACTCCAAACTAATCAATAACTTCAAGACACACCAGTTAGGACAATCCTAGGGTGTGGAAACCCCGTAATCATATCCACCGTATGAATCGAAAGTGAGTATCAATAATGTCCTACATGCCCAAGATCTCTCATAACCCAAAATCCCACGTTCAACAAAATAATATAGATACTTAATACAAAACATACTCAATACGCGCGAGGAGAACGCCTCGTGGTCCTCGCCTTCAATCGCCTAGCGCTAATTCCTTGCCTTGGTCTATTCGCCGGTCTGCCCACCGTCACAAACTAGACGGTGAGTACAGCTGATGTAGAGAGTAAAATACCAATAGAGTCTAAACAATATTTCAAATGTCAAGTAAATAGCTAAACTAGTATCATGCATGGATATTACGAAGAATGTAAAAAAAAAACAGCATGATAGGTGAAATCACGAAGATAACAACGATAAATGAGTGTCAAGAATACAAAGCCAAAAGAAAAGGAATCTAAGTGTCCCGAGTTCACCAGATTGCAACACTTAGTTTACAACCTGACTTCCAAGACAAACTCTGGACCTACACAAACCCAAGACAGTCTAGAATAAGGCATTTAGCCCCAGGTCACACTTAGTTCGCATACGGGCCCCGCAGCGTCACACACAGTTCAACATACGGCCACCGCAATTCCAAACTGCGGGTTTAACTACGTCCAGAGTCCGTGTACTCACGGCATAGACCGTGAGCAGCATGTTGTCCACTTAGACCCAAGTAGACTACTCATTAAGGAATCCAATCAAAAAACAAACCAATAAATCAACAAGGATGGATATAACAAAGGGAATTCAACAATTCATAATCCACAAGAAAGTATTGCTCAACAAATATAATAGCTCAATTAAATGCACAAGTGAAATGATGTATATACTCTGGTTGGTTTTACTCATAAATACCGCACGTAACTCCGCTTGCAGTTCTCACACGCCACCAAACGACTCTGCACGCTTGTCACCAATCAACTAGACACCTGGTCATTATTTTTTATCCATTTACATCATGTTAGGGCCTTTTTGGAAAATTTTGGATTTTTAAATCCATTTCCCATACTTTCCTTAATAATAAATTTTTTCTAAATTTCTTGGCTATTTTTGCCAATTTCACGTTTTTCAAGACAAAAACCCCGACATAATGCGTTATAAGAACCCCGAATACTTCACTTTTCATGGAAAATCCTAAATTTCTCTTTATTTGATGAAAATATAATTTTCTATAATTTTCCAGAATTTTTCATGAATTTTTCCTATTTTCTAGAATTTTATTTCAATTAAAATCCTTTTAAATATATTTAATTGAAATAAATAATTATTTATTAATATAATAATAGGGGTGGGTCCTGGGCCGGGTCTGACCTGCCCCAACCGGGTCAGGCCATGACCCGGTTTGACTCAATCAGTCGGCCATGACCTGTTTGACCCATCCGGTCAGTCAACTTGACCCGACCCGTTTGGGTCATCTTCTCAATTTGTTCGTTGGAAATTTCCAGAGAACAAAGACCGCAACACCATTTTTTTTTTTTTTTTTTTTTTTTTTTTTTTTTGTTGGGATTGGCTCTCACCCCAATCCCAACTAAACCCTAAACCCTAATCTCGGCCATGGCTTCCGCCATGTGCCGGCCGAGCTTTGCTCAATCATCACCACCACCACCACACCACCACCACCACCGCACACACACACACACACCGTACATACAACAACACAACACCAAAAACACAACATTAACCCTTACCTCACCTCGTCAACGCCGCCAATGTCGCTTCTCCGAGCACTCGGCCTCGATCTCTCGCTCTCCTTCTCGGCGGCTTCCTCCCTCTCGGGCTCTCTTTTCCTCTCTTTCTCTTGATAAATTGTGTGGTGGTGGTGGTTTTGGGGAAAATGGTAGCCAAATTACCAAAATGCCCCTCAATCTTATCCTCTTTCTTAATAAGCCCAAAGCCCTTCTTGGTCTTTTGCATTTTATATTTTTGATTTTTTTAATATTTATATATGTATATATATATATATAATAAATTACATACATATACATATATAAATATATATATTTGTCTACAATTTCGTTGTGCGCACCAACGAGCATACTCGGATGTGCACACTACCATATGACCCACGTGTGTCGCCTATAACCCCGTGTATCACTCGGCGACAATCAATTTATTATTTTATCAGTGTTTTATTTAAATGTATTTTCCCCCGGGACGCCGTAAACCCGTAATTCGCCCGTCGAAACCCATTCGACATGTTTTCTCGAGGCGATCACTATTCGTTTATCGACGTCACCGCCCTATCAC
Source organism: Stephania japonica (assembly GCA_039657345.1). NCBI lineage: Eukaryota > Viridiplantae > Streptophyta > Magnoliopsida > Ranunculales > Menispermaceae > Stephania > Stephania japonica. The sequence continues at coordinate 8,949,425 of CM077558.1, read as the reverse complement.
ACAGACACGAGTTTAACTCGATAATACACGTCATTGCACAAAAATAACATAAATTTTTGGGTCGTTACACGATGTTTATTAGTAATTAGGTTATTGGCATCACGAGGTGTGTTTATTATTGTATAATTGACGTGTGAGGTTGTGTGAAAGACATTTGCTTCGAATAGTGTGTAAACGCGGAAACCAGGTAGCGAATGATAGTGCACTAGGTCGGGGAACTAAATACACATAATAAATGGCAAAATTCATTAAATAATTAATTAAAAAACCTCGTATATGCGTTCGTGGTGCGAGAGTACGCGGGTGGGGGGGACGCAAGGTTATATGCAGGACTCGGGTATCGGAAGACCCGGGGTTTAGTGGCTGTTTAAGCAAGACAAGGCAAAAGGAGTGTTAACTACCTAAGCCACCTTAAGATGGAATTATTCATCCATTTGTGTCCATTGGATTGAGCTTAGTGATGGAAGGTTGTGTTAAGATAAGATTTTCATATAAATATCCTAATTTTTCACTCTCTCATCAACTTTTCTCTCTCCTTTCATTTTGAAATATGAAAATGGAGAGAACTTGGGTGGTTTTGTGAGGTTGAATTGGTGATTTGGAGCTCAAGAGTTGGAAGGAATCGAAAACAAAGGTTAGATCTTTGATCCACATCTTTTTCTCTACGTTCGGGGTAATTTTCTCGGGTGTTGACGTGGGTTTTGGGAATCGAATTGAGCACACCGTTTTTAGGAGGTGTTGCTATGGATTCGTCATGTGTTTTTGAACATTTGTATGGGTTTTGGTGAAGAGTTGAGGTTAATATGGAATTTTGGAACAAAACCATGGTTTTGAATTGTTTTTATCGTGGTTTTGGTTTTGGACGAACTTTGTCGAGGGGTTTCTATGGGAAACAGTTTATTAGTATTTTATGCGATATTTGGACGAGCACGAACCTCGGCGACGAGCCAAAGGGGTTCGAAAATCCCAAAAACTCCCACTGGCAAAGACGCTGCGAGAGGCACCGTGGTGAGGTAAACTCACGACGTCACCCACGTACGTCTCAACCAGTGACGCAGGGTCTCACGTCGTGGACAAGCCGTGAAGAACAAAAATTCGACGGCGTCAGTGGCGACTTCTTGAGCAGAGTCGAAATGTGAGGAAATGGAAAAAAACGTCGTGAATGCGTCGTGCAGGATTGTACATGGCGGCGTCTCGGCAGCGTCTTTGGGCAGTTTTGAACTAAAATTTTTAAAATAAATTTATCAATTGGGGTTTGACTTAGGGATCTATATGGTCTATTTTGGGTATTCAAATGATGAATTTATCGATGATTTAGGTATTTAATCAGATGTACAATGTTTAGGAATTTATTCAATTTATCGGGAATCAATGGTCTAGGTGGAATTGCGGAGATTGGACACGCATTATGAGCGTGATTTGGTGACGTTTGGGGTTATTTGGAGTGCGATTTGAGGCGTGTACTATCTCAACTAAAATTACTTGAGTATTTACTTCTTTTGGTATTTTAAATTCAATTTCTTTCATTTAAATACTCTATTATTGGTTGTGGTTATATGGACGGACGTTGAGCTGGGTTTCCTCTGTTCCATTCTAGTATGTACGTTCACTACACCATAACATGTTGCTAATGATTGATCTCGGTGAATAGGACGACCCAAGTGTCACATCATGCAACGTGCGGTGTGCCATAGATGTAACGCCGGCATCAAGCGGATCTAGATACTGGCCTGGCTTGAGTAGGACTCGCCGACAGTATTCTGTGGAAGAGTTTGAATTATGGTGGTAATATAACCCCAGAGGCTAGGAACACACTTTGAGCTTTCCCTATTATCTATTGATGTGATGAGCGCAGTTGCCTGTATTTATTTCTGCATGTTTATTTAATAGATTTATTTAAATTCCAATATTTACTTTTTGTATTGCTCACTTAATTTCCTTGGGAATACTCACTCTGAACTTGTCATCTACATTTTGTGATGGCTTGAGTGCAGATCCTAGTACGAGCAAGGGTAAGGGCAAGCTGCCAGAGTACCGTTGATCAGAGATTGCCTGACTAGTACGTTTGTATTATATATTTTGTTTCATTTTGGGTTTGAGATTTGTGAGATACCTTGTATATATTGATATTTTGTGACATTCGGAAGTATTTATGGTTTTATATGAGTTTTTCACATTATGTTTATGGTTTATGTTACACATTTATAGTATCATTATCCGAGTAAATGTGTTAGTAAGGCTTTCGCTGTGTGTTAATTTGAGGATTTTATGATGACTTAACATATGATTTGATTTCAATAAGACTTGATCAGTAAATTGATAATTATTAAGGTTTAAAAAGATAAAATGGAGGATATAATTCAATGTAGAGCACAACTGTCGCTGGTAAGATAGACTGTGGGTCCACATTGGCCCCCGTGACGGTATATGGAAAATGGGCCGTTACATACACTCTTTTATTGTGATTTGTAGGACATCATCAAGTGATTCGGTCTCGTAGATCCGAATATCTAGTTGAAGAGTCGGTCAAAATCTGCCAAACCTCTAGTTGGAGAGTTAGTCAAATTATGCCAAACCTTTAATTGGAAAGTCAGTTGGAATCCACTGAACCTATAGATTGACAGTTTTCAGCCAAATCTCACCAAAAGGTTTGGTTGGATAACATCAAACCTAGAAGATAAGTTTCGATCTTATGTCGTCGAACCTAAAATAGATGTCTCGGTCAAAGTTTTGAAGTTGGGTGCTTTGGTTGGGATGAAGAGGTATTTTGATAAAAATGGTGGGTGCCCTCATAAATTGAATTTTGAATTTGAGTGCACTTATAGAAATGTGGGGGTGCCGGACTCAACAAAAAGCTTATACGTACCTGTACCCAAACGAACCCCGACAGTAAAAAGTGAAAATCACTAAAATAACTTCTCCACCGATCAACAGCAACAAGAAGGACAAACAACAAACAATGCTTATTGCTTACAACGTAAATTAGGTTAATTAATCAGGATTCCAAGCGTGAAGCATGGTTAACCTGAAATCTCAAACTCTTAATCGATCCACCGATTCCGTTCTCATTCGTCAAACAAATCGAAATCTCTCTCTGTAATCCACCGATTCAAACCCTCTCTTCGTTCCCACTCAATTCAATCGCTTCGATTGGCATTTGTTCGAACAATCTATGCGTTTTCGAGCTGGAATCGGTGAATTCAACGAATGCAAGTTCGCGATTTCGTCAAATTTCGCCATTAATGGAGGATCGAGTGAGGGATTTGCGTTTTCATGGCGTTTGGAGCTCGTAAAGTGGAGGAGGTTTTCAAAGATCGTTCCTTTCGCCTGAATTTGAAGGTTTTGCGGAGTTGGGATCGGTTTGGTTATGAATTGGAAACCCTAGATGGGAATCGGAGTAATGCGAGGCGATTGGGTGCGTTGAGAGACAAATAGCTCGTCATGGGAGGTTTCCTTGGCGGGTTTCTGTTACCTCTGCTGCTCTTAGCAGGTGCGCCATTGATGAATGTGACATTTTTGTTCCTTAATTGTGTTCTGTTTGTTGAATGATTAGGGCTCGATGAGTTAAATCACATTATCGGTTAAGTTCAGGCTTGAGCTGTTTCTAGGAATGAATTGGATAAGTTGAGAACAATTTGAATGTTGATTTCATAACTGTAGCGCTGGTTAGGGACTAGGGTGCGGCGGCTAAATTGATGTCTGGTTGTGACTGAAATGTAGATTGTCTGAGAAAGTTTCTGTTCTCTTGATGTGAAGTTTGATAACCCTGCCGCACTTTGGTCTTCTTTGCAAGGAAACGTCTTAGTCGGAATTTTAAAATATCGAACAAGACTAGTTAGGTCATGTTAGTTTGTCATATTCATCAGCCTACTGTTGTGATATAGATGAGTATGCCATTGGAATCTTTGTTTTTCGTCGAGTCATCTTATTGTTCTTTTGAGATGATAGGATGCTTGGTTGACTTGTAGAAATTGGAGTCACGCTGGATTATCTTTCTCAACATTGCTTCTGTATGTTGCAATGATAGGTGATTAGGTGGGTAGTTTTGCAGTTTGTTGTTGATCCTTGCCAATCTCTTAAACTTTTTCACCTATCTAAGATTAAGTAATTGTTAACATCGATAATGATTATTTGTGATGATGATATCCTTGGATCATTGAACAAGAAGGCATCTTGCAGACGGCTTGATGCCTTTTTTGAATTCAGGAGTCCATGTTGTGGACATTCCTATATAGATATTTGATTGCATTTTTTAGAGATCCTTTCCATTGCTTATTCGCAACTTCTGATATTTTTGCATGTTGATGAAGTCTAGGAGTTGAAATTACATTTATACTTGTCCAGTCTTTGCCTCCAATTCTAAGGGTGAGCAGAATTGGTTTATTCTAGTAAATCCGGCTGAGATCTCATTCAACCCAACCACTTTAGCTTGAGGAAAGTGCCATATGGTAAGCCCTACAAGGCCTTTGCATGCTTTCTGCAAACAATAATTAGGAGAAAAACATTAGCCTTAGTGAAGTAGAGTGCTGAAAGACTGTGGAGAAGACTATGAGTTGAGGCATAGGAAAGTTAGAGAGCCTGTAGGTGTGGGTTGGGTTATGAGGACACAGAAGAATAAGGAGGGGACTTGTTTTGGGGGGGGGGGATTTGTGGGTAACTTGGATGGATAAATGACATGTTGCATGCCCCAAAAGGGAAGTTCACGAAGACTGAAGAAATGGAATATGGTCCAAAGCACACACACACACTCGGCTGTACCAGGGTCCAACGTTGTTCATACACACGGTAAAGGTGAATTCACTAGGATCTATCAGTTGAATAGATCATCGGATTCACACTTTCAATGTGCTTGTGGCTTGATATGACCTTTGCTTAGTGCTGCAAGTTTCTCTCTTATTGTGGCTGATTGGGGCCCCAAGTCAATTCTGATGTGGAGTCATAAATGTTTCATGCAGCTAATTCTCCTATTTTGTCGTGTTTTTATTTTTGGGATATTTTAACTTCTTCTCTTTTCTCATTCATGCTATTTTTAATTGAAATAGCATTAAGGATGGGGTTGCATAGGAAAGGAAATAGCTTGGACTGAATTTTCCTAATTCAAAAGGTTGATGAAAATTATAAAGAAAAGAAAAAGGATCTCCATATGATAATTGTGGATTTAGAAAAAGTATATGATAAAGTCCTTAGAGATGTTCTTTGGTGGGTTCTAGAAAGAAAAGAAGTAAATGCTAGGTACATAGAAAGTGTTAAATGTATGTACGAAGGAGTAATAAAGAATTTCCCAAAAGAATTTGGAGGTACCCAAAAGAATTTTCCATTACAATAGGACTAGATCAGGGGTCGGCCTTAAGCTCATATCTCTTTATTTTAGTGATGGATGAACTAACTATGCATATTCAATAGGATATACCGTGGTGTATGTTATTTGCAAATGATATTGTTCTAGTGGATAAAACAATGATGGAGTGAGTAGGAAAAAAGAAATTTGGAGGAATACATTAAAATCTAAAGGTTTTACGCTAAGTAGGACGTAGGACAAATACATGCATTGTGAGTTTAGAAATACTAAAATCAAGATGATGTGGTGATAAAATTAGGGGAAGTAGAAGTTCCTAAGGTGAACCAATTTAGATATCTAGGATCAATCATATAAAATGATGGTAATATTGAGAATGATGTTACACAAAACTGAAGCTAGATTGTTGAAGTGGAGGAGTGCAACCAGTGTAATATGTGATTGAAATGTCCCTGCCAAGCTAAGAGGAAAATTTTATAGAACTGCAATTACGCCGGCTATGCTTTATGAAACTTAATGTTGGACGGTAAAGAAACAACAAATACATAAAATGAATGTAGCGGAAATGAGAATGCTTTGGTGGATGTGTGGTGAAACTTGTAAGGACTGAATAAAAAATACAAAAACTCAAAGAAAAGTTGGAGTAACACCAATTGACGTAGAGATTAAGAAGGGCGGTTTTGGTGGTTTGGACACCTCCAAATATGGCCTATAATTGCCCCTATTAGAAAACCTTATAAAATAGAAACTGAAGAAATTTGATGATGTAGGGGTAAACCAAAGCTAATTTGGGACACATTAATTAGGAAGGATTTAAAGGATTTGGAGAATTCACCATCAATTGCACTAAATAGAGTGCAATGGAAGAGTTCGATCCATGTAGCGGACCCCAACTAATTTATGATTGAGGCTTTGTAGTTGTTGCTCTTATTTATTTGTGCTGGACCACTGGTATTAAATGCCTATAGAAACTAAGAGAGCTATCTTATTGCTTCTGTTCCATTTTTCTGCAGCAATCAAATATTCTATTACCATGAAAGAATAATTAGTTCCCTTGTAGGAATGAATTTTACTGATTGTTTAATTCATTAGTTCCCTTTAATTTTTCCTACCATCTGTTCTAGCACCTTGCCTCATTGGTTTGGAATTGGAGTAAAAACACCTAGGCTCCTAGACAAGCAAAGGGCCTCTATATAAATTTGTATGACAGTCTTATGGTCTTTTTATGAATAAAAAAATATGAATATAAAACCTTATTTCCTCACCCCCTAATAACAAAGAGTGTGCGGTAAAGAAATGTAATTCTTATGGAGTTATTAAAGTCGACTACTGTTACCATTTTTGAAATTGAATATGTCAATATATGTACGTCTCTGAGTTTATGATCATATTATATTAGAAGTACCAAAGTGTTTAGGGACTTGTAAATAAATATTTTTTTATAGCTCACGTGTTGCCTCGTCATCACACAACCTACGCAAGTCATATCTTATGTGTTGACTTGTTAAACTTTGCTTTGGTCCTTCATGTCTGTTACCTCAGATTTAATTACTAAGTTTTTCAATTGACCAACGGTTTCCCTCTCTTTCCTTATATGCAGCTGCGTTGCTCAATTGGAGTTTGATATGCCTGGTAGATTTGTTAACTTTCATTGCATTGCAGTTTCTTGGTCAAAGAAAAGGTTAGCAATCTACATTGTGTTGTTTCTTTTTGTTCTGATTTGTGTCTCCCAGCTCTGTTGTTTTTGAATTAGCTGATTGAAGGAGTAATATCGTTAGTTACACTTCTAACTCACTATACTCAACTGGCAGACTTGTGATTAGCCAGTCTTATTTTATTTCTGGAGTTCGTTGAGTAGGCCAAGGGCCTGTACATCTAAAGCTCTATCTATGAATCCTTTGCCAACTATTGTTGGCTACATGAATCTACTTCTAATTATCTCATTACTTATAATAGCCAATAGTTTATCTGCTACTTTTCCTAAATGGCCCGTCCAATGTTTAATTTTTTTTACAGGATAATGTGCTTTAATATTTATGCCCAAACTATTAATTTCTCTCTTCTTTTAGTGGGATGCATGAATTATGTGGAACCAATTTACTCTAATTGGATGGATGATATCATTTCTCATTTCTCTTTGGTGGTGAATAATTGAGCGAAATACCTTCAGTTTTCGTTCTTAAATATCTCTCGTCTTTCTATCTTTATGATCTCTCCAATTTTATTTAGTAGCATTTATTTGATGTACTTTTAATATGAGCATTATATATAATTTATATGATTTAGTCTTGTTAGCTTTGAACTTTATCGCCTCTAGATAGTAGGTTCTAAGGAATTTTTCTAAAGGCTTGATTCAGCATGGATTCACAATTTGGCATGATCAGTTAGGAGTTTTGGGAACAACATACACTATTGTTTGAAGTGAATAGGATATTAAAACGATGGAAGAATGCGTTAGAGTCTAAAGAATTTAAGTAAAATAAGATTTGAACAAAATACATGCATTGCGAGTTCACGAGTAGTGAAGATTAAGATAACGAAGTAGTAAAATTAAGAGAAGTAGAGGTTCCTAAGTTAGACCATTTTTTTTCTTTTTTTTTTTTGAGGTAAGGTAAACCCTTTTAGATATTTAAGATCAAGCTGGATGGTAGTGAATTATGCCAACTATGCTTTATGGAAGTGATTGTTGGGCGGTAAAGAAATAACAATAATAACAACATAGCTCCAATCCCAAATTAGTTGGGGTCAGCTACATGGATTAAACTCTTCCATTGCACTTGAGTGTAGGTGAAGAAACAACATACATAAAATAACGATGCTTAAATGGTTCTGTGGTAAAACTTGTAAAGATAAGATAAGAAATACAAAGATTCAAAAAAACGTAGGAACAGACCAAAACTATGGAAGTTTGGTTGCGGTGGTTTGAACACATTCAAAGATGTCACAATTAGAGAATTCAACTCAATAAAGAATGAAGAAATTCGACCATATAGAGGTTAATGTTTAAATTTTATTGAGGCGTAACAGTGACGTTTTGCTTGAGAGAATCGAGGCGTAAACCTCAAAGTGGAATGAGGTGTAAGCCTCAGTTTTTATTTTTTCTCTAAAAAACATGTTAAATATTATAAATAATTAATATAAAATTAATACAATCATGAATTCAACTACTAAAAACAAATATATCATATTAGTAAGTTCATTAGAAGTAAAGGTAACTTTTACTGTTGAGCATTGGTTGATTTAACCTTCTGTAATGAATCTATACAATTTGAGAACTATGTATTGTCAGAATTAGTTTATAAAAAGATTTGACATGTTCATATTAATTTTTTGTGCTAATTATCACTCATCACTCATTAACTACTGGAACAACATTTCACTGTTGAGAAGAGAAGCTTCTCGCTTTGTTCAAGCATCACTTGATACTGTTCATTGTTATTGTTGTATGAACAACGCTGAAGATGTTGTTATTTGAACATGTTCAAACAACAATAAATATCTCTCTTTCGATGCTGTTTGAACAACAACATTTTTATTAGAAGAGGAAAGAGGGGTCTAAGGCAAAGAGTTTAACACAAAATACTATAATATATATATATATATATAATTTTTGTAATTAAAGTAAAGGTTTTGGTTAAGAAAAAAATTAAAAACATATCACAAAGCACTTAAAAAAATTAAGCCTTACTCCTCATTGCACAAAGCACTTAGATGCACAATCTAGTGAGGTTGGATTACGCTGAGGCTTAAGACTGAGTGCGAAAACCCCCAAAAAGAATCGAGGCCCGTTTTGAGGCATGTCCCTTAGTTTGAATTTTTTAGTCATAGATAGGGGTAGACTGATAAGATCCCACATCTAGGTCATATAGTGTTAGTGTGAAGGAGAAAATATAAATGGGTGTGAGTTAGTTAGATTACACATCTTGGGAATTGAATTGTGATTGGGGCACTCTTTGAGTGATTTGGGTTGAGAGAGTTGTAAGGCTCTTCTCTGTGGTTACTATTGTGTTCTTGTTCTTTGAGTTCTTGGCTTGTAATCATTGTTGAATTCTCTAATCAATCAATCTATATCGGTATTCTATCAGTGGTATCAGAGTATAAAAGCTCGATTGGAAAAGATGGAAGCTCAAATGGTTCGAATTGAAGAGGAGGTGAAAAGGATTTCAACCATTGAGGTGTCAATTAAGGAGCTTAGATCTGAAGTGAAGATTATGATTCGAGGCTTGGCTCAACGACTCGAGGAGCAACTCTTTCATCCTCGGGGGATCGCTTTATTGAGTTGTACCAAAGTTTTGGATCCACCAAATCTGCCGTTATTTGAGGGGTTTCCGACCTTTGGTGAACCAGAACCACCAGATCCGTCAGTCACACAAGTTCTAGATCGACCAATTCCAACACTTTTCATCCAGCGCAACACCTTCCCGAGGTCTCTTTGTCGAAGGTGAGCCAAGTTCAACTCTCAATTCCATTTGTTTACCAAGTCAGTGAATATACCTCTTCACCGCCATTTCAATTGCCACTAAGACTCTCCCTCCAAACCTTAAAACCACATTTGAAAGACCTCCAACACACTCTCCCAATGCGTTCACTCACTCAATATCCTAATTGCGATGGGAAATTCTCGATTGAGATGTTGAAGAGAAACACAAACTTGGAACCCAAACCACCTGATCCGTGGTTCTTTGTTCTTGATATGTTGAAAACAGACCCAATCAAGCATGCACCATTGCGCTCACCGCAATTCTGGAGTTCAACAACCAGATCTATAGATTTTTGCGACAATTTGATGTGGTTTGTTCCTATCCCTCTACCACCATGGCCACCTCCACTTTCTCCTCCATTGATGAGTGCATCCATTGTTGTTGCAGCTTCTATCTCTAGTTTTGGTTCTTGTTCGATGGAGTCACTGGGGACGATGACTCAAAGGGGTCGATGTGCCATTCGAGGACATTCGATGGTAGAAGATTTGCCACTGCATCATTGTGTACGTCACTTCGTTCGTGTTCACGCATGTACATTAGGACTCTATGTGTATTGTCATTGGTCAATGGATTTTCCCAGAGTTGTGTACTCCTTATGTCACTTAAAGCAGTTGGGCCACTTTAGTTGTGCGATTTTTGCGAATCATCTGAGGACGCTGTCTTCAAGTTCTTCAACTTGGATTGGAATTAGTTTTTGCCTCTCGTTGTCATCCTATTCTCTGCAATATCATTTCTTCTTGGTTGTGGGTATTGAATGGTTGCCTGCTTCAGGTACTATTTTCCATACATGGGTTTTTGTTTTGTACCACCTCCAATATCTTGTTCCTAGGGTGTCACTCTTATGGGCCTTTCAATGGAGTACCTTGTATTGTATTGAGGGTGATGAGGCATCCAATTCAGTTACGTTTCATTGGTTCTTTGGCGGCCCTTGTTTCCGAGGTGACAACATAGTGCGTGTTGATGATTTGGGTCTCCAAGAGGTTCTCATGGCTATTGTGGTTCTGAGGGTCAGTGGGCGTTTAACACTTTTTGCAATTGTTGTTGTATCGCTTATACTTGCGACCACTCCCTACTTTCACCAGACAATAGGAGGTGGTAATCGAGGGACAACCACAAGGCTGATATGGGTTATACCATGGTCATGGCCTTCTGCAGTATTGTTGCTTCATTTCGTGCCAGCTACTTCTCTGTTGCTCATTGCTCCACCTAATGCTACATGGTTTCTAGGATTCTACATGGTTTGCTTTCAAATATACACCCTGTGGATCTGTGGCGGTCTCTTTTAACACTGTTCGTAGTGCACAACAAGTGTTTGATAAAGCGACTTTGGTAAATGTTGCACCCAACATTTTTCTCCTCGCGACTTTACTTACTGCTATTGTTGGGTCTATGTTCCTCGAGTTGTACTATGTCACAGTTTGTTTCTTTTCCAGACGTTTAAGGGGGGAGTAATGATAAGATCCTACATCTAGGTCATATAGTGTTAGTGTGAAAGATAAGACTTAATGTAACTTGAGATGCATTAATTTCGAAGGATTGTGAAATCATATCATCAGCTTCACTAAATCGAGCTTAGTGGAAGAGCTTCACTAAATCTTGCTAAGTGGAAGCATTTGATCCATGTAGTTGACCTCAACTAATTTGGTTTGAGGTTTTGTTGTTCTTGTTGTATGATTTGTTTGTCGTAAAATCTGCCATGCGCGTTTGGATTATGTTTTCTTTGTCTCCTTTGGCTTCTGCCTTTTTAATAGCATTCATTTTCCGATTTTGTTGGATAGGTGTTCTTGTTCGTAGACGGCCTTGGGTAGCATGGTACATAATTATATTTTCCATGCTTGTAAGCCTAGCATGTGGCATATTCCATATTGTTTGTTTTATCAAAAGGGGACAACAGAATATAGAAGAAGCTTGGTGGGCACGGCTGGTTGGATTTGTAAGGTAAAAACATCACGTTAAGCTATATTTTGTTACTGTAACTGTCACATCCTTATTAGCTTGTGACTTGCTTTGCAGAGTCCAGCCTTGGAAATATCCATCAATTGTGTATTTCTCGATCATACAATTACTAGTGGCCTTCACTGCTTTTGCTGATGTTTACTGGCGAAACTCTTGTCTAAATACATCTCCGGGTAGCTTTCCGCGGCAGCTTTCTTCAGCAGTTGAGCATCTAGGTTTGCATTAAAGTACCATTATTTCATTGTTTATCGGAAAATCACTTGCTCTATCCTAATTTTTATTGCTTTGCTTAGGAGAGGGGTGATCCCAAAAATTATGATGTGCCTCCCTTGCTCGATTCACAGATTTTCAAAGATACTCTAATATCAGTAAGAGTTTCTAACAACTGAAAATAATTAGGGAGCGGCTAAACGGACCCCACTTTTTGCTTAGAGGACCCATTACTCCTTTGTACCACACTTTCTTGCATTTCAATTTTTGCTATACAATGGTTAAAACTGAGAAACATGAGAGGATTGAGGGGTGTTGGGGTGTGGGTGAGGGCATTCTTGGGAGCTGAGGTTGGGAAAGGGGTACGTTTAGCAAGAAATGGGGTCCATTTAGCCATTGCCTATAATTAAGAAATGGAATAAATGGAAGAGTTTGATCCAGATAGCCGACCACAACTAATTTGGGATTTAGTTTTGTTGTTGTTGAATACAATCATAAATCATAGGGCCAAAAGTAGAATTGAGGTACTTTTTTGTTTTGATGACTTGAATAATAGGTAGACAGTCACCTTCAACTATTGTCCTTTTATTTGCTTATGCTAATCCAAGTGATTACTTCCTTTATAGTTCATGAAATTTTGATGACTTTGTGTTTAGTAAACCAAAACTTATGTCATTCTTAGTAGGACAAACTTGAGGAATTACATTGACTTAAATCCTGGTTCAATTATTTTGATAATTTTGAGACAATTTGAATCATTTCATTTCATGTGATTAGTCCATGATTCCAATATGTTTCATGTGATTAGTCCATGATTCCAATATGTTTGCAACTCTGGGAGACTGGGACAAAGAAACACTGTGATGTCCTGCTTCATAACTCATGTTCATCATCCCTGTTCTTTTGTCAAATTATCTTCCTAAAGGATAGAATTCCTAAGGCCCTTAATTGGCCCTTACTTGAAAACCTTAATCTTTCATTACCCAAGAACATGTGGTTATTGATCGATATTCTCCTTATCAGATCTTGTCCCCGAAGACAATTGTCTGCCTTATCTACTTTTCTTATTAATTTTCTGTTTTGAGAAGAAGAGTAGGTTTTCCTTTGAATGCTGGTTGATATTCTTAGAGCAGATGATTTTAAAGGTTGGCTTTTGGCTTTTATGGAGCACCCTTTCTTTAAAAGTGTGCTAGTTTGTCTTGAGCAGAACAATTGCACTTTTTAAGGTAGAATGTGCTGTAGAAGCATTGTAATTTCAAATGTGAATACCCCCGTTTTTTTGTAATTTGTTTCTTAGGCAAGAGTGGAGGAATCCGTTAGTCGGCTACAACCCTTTCCCTTGTCCTTGCAATAGGGTTTTATGATCATACCTTCCCAAGAAAGATATTGCAAATAAGTTTCATGATTTTTTTAGCTTTTGACTTACCTTGGCTACTTTTCTGCTCACTTTGCCAAATGAGTTTTATAGTGATTAAAAAAAAATAGATATAAACTTGACCCAGTACATATTTTTAATTAATTCCTATATTATCATTTAACCGTATATCGTAATTCATGAGATAGTTTTAGTATGGCCACTTCCGTTTCACTTCTGTTTAAAAGTAAGTTAATTTTTTTGAAAACCTGTTTAAAGTTGTCTAAGAAATTTAATATTTTTTCAATTATTGCAGTGGTAAAACTCTTGAAGATAGAATAAGAAATATAGAAATTCAAAGAAAAGTAGGAGTAGGAGTAGGAAAGGACGGCTGTGGTGGTTTGTACACCTCAAAAAAGGCCTACGAATGACCCCCTGATAAAACTCGATTTAATAGAAATTGGAGAAATTCGGCAATGTAGGGGTAAAGCAAAGCTAAACTTGGGACACATTAATTATGAAGGATTTAAAAGATTTGGAGAGCAATGAAAGAGTTTGATCCATGTAGCCGACTACTGACTCCGACTAATTTGGGATTGACGCTTTGTTGTATTGGGTAACTTACCTTGGAAAGTGATACAATCCTAATCAGTAAAAGCCTAGGTGGTTTTGAAAGGGTGGGCCTAACATTGCTAACAAGGGCAAGGCATTGCTGAGTAAGTGAGCTGTGGAGTATAGTTAGCATGTGTGTATAAGTGTGCTCCTAGAAGGGTCTAGGAGGGGTATAAATAGGGGTACTGTTCGTAGTCCATTTCATCTTGTTCACTTGGTAATTTGGATATTGGGATTGAGAGGAGTAGTATTCCGTCTTTGGGTTAGAATTCCTTCTCTTTGAGTTGTAATTCTCTCTTTGGTTTATCAATAAAAAGTAGTGGCAACCCTCTCTTTGTTGGGATCTTAACATTGGTATCAGAGCATTGTACCAAGAGTGGATTCCTGATCTGCAAACGAGATATTAAGGGGTTTGGAGAAGATTCTGTGGAGGCTCGATCGCCTAATGTAGAAGCTCGGTCCACATGAAGTTCGTTCTCCTCCTCCTCAAGTCGACATCTTGCATGATGAGGGAGATTGCAAAATGAAGCCGCTGGTACTTCCAAATCTAGATCTAGCATCGCACGACGTCACCATACAAGTTTCAAGCACCACAAAAATTGTTACAAAGTCGTGTCGACATTTGCGTAGCTCCTCTGGTGTGGATGGTCAGTTTCTCCTTGAGCACACCAAGCAATCGATGCATTCCTCGATTCCATTGCCAACTTCATCTCCGTGGATCATGCTTCGCTACCTCCACCGCCACCAGATCTACCACCTCCTCTTACAAAAACCTTAAATATTTGCCCGATTCACCTTCATCTTGTTGAATCGAACGCCCAAAAGGTCTTAATATGGCTAGATCCAACTTCTTATACAGGTCCAACCCTTCCACTTCCACCAAAACCTCCAAATCTGATCTTGCTCATAAAGAGTTCGACTAAGGCGGCCTTAGATCCACCTCTGTGGCCACCACCTAGATCGTCTCTCCAAGTTCCAATGGAAGATTCTCTTTCTCATTGGCCTTCTTACCCATTGTTGAAGATCTCCACCTTCGCTGTTGCTATTTTCTTGAGGTGCAACGCTGAATTCTCCAACCTCTCTGTATTAGTTGAATTAGGGCAGACGGTATTTGGTGATCGATGGGGATCTCGAGGAGTATGGATTGTGGGGCAGTTGACAACACAATGGGGTAAATGTTCTTACTTAGTGCTATACGTACAACATATTCTCATTCACAGCTGCTTCATGATGATACTATTGATCCTCCTTGTTCAACATTTCATTCGTCTTACTTAATGTGGGTGGTCCCACATGGTTTTAACGTGTCCCACATACCCATTTGTGGTGGTTCATGTTAGCGCCTTATATTGTTCACAGTATCTGTACTGCAATTTCTTTAAGTTGTGTGCCCACGCAGAGAATTCATCTTTGTTCGAGCTTCAATTGCTTTTGGGGCGATGTGGATTATCTTCTCGTCATAGTGGGTTTGCATTGTTCATGATGCGTTAATGGTGTTATACTCGATTCCAGCTACAACTTTGTGACAATGTATCTTCATCATGTTGTGTCCGTATACAACTATATGGGTCCATTTCCCACCCTCAACTAATCAGCTCAGTGAGCAAATTGCGACAAGAATGCGTGTTACGATACAGGTTGAAATGTTATTAGTTCAGATAGAGGCGTACCTTCATGGGACTCCTTTAATGAGTAATATGTTGCTAGCATGGTGTTCATGGGACATCAAAATTATTTTCCTGAGCCACTTCTTAATGTTCGGGCAAGGTTCTGGAGCATTTCCTTGCAATGTAGTCTGCTGCCTTTATGTACCGATACTTAATGCCACAATGCAGTTTTGGGGTTTCCATGGGTTCTCCAATTCAATCAACTTTACCTAGAAAGTAGGCCAACAATTCTGGTTTATCACATTCTTGTGGTTTCAAACGGTGATCCACTTGTGATTCTTGTTGCGGTAGATTTGGGGTTACCAATGTCTTATGATGTCATCATTTCTTTGGTCCGACTATCGCTTTCTCAGGAGGTGTTCTTCTACACATCGGCTAGCAGATTTGTGATGTATGCATCTATTTTGATGTCATTTTCCTCTTGGATTGCACTCCCTATTCATCCAAATGCACAACATGGTTTCCATTGGCTCCTGGCAGGTCAACTTTTTCTATTGTGCTCCATTTCCTTTTTCCCACCTTGAGGACAAGGTGGATTTCAAAGGGGGGAGTAATGATACGATCCTAATCAGTAAGAGCCTAGGTGGTTTTCAAAGGGTGGGCCCAACATTGCTGACAATGGCAAGGCATTGCTGAGTAAGTGAGCTGTGGAGTATAGTTAGCATGTGTAAGTGTGCTCCTAGAAGGTTCTAGGAGGGGTATAAATAGGGGTACTGTTCACAGTCCATTTCATCTTGTTCATTTGGTAATTTGGATATTCGGATTGAGAGGAGTAGTACTCCGTCTCTGGGTTAGAATTCCTTCTCTTTGAGTTGTAATTCTCTCTTTGGTTTATCAATAAAAAGTTGCGGCAACTCTCTCTTTGTTGGGATCCTAACAGAAAGCACAACTGTTTTTATGATCCGATGCAGCATGCAACAAAATGTTACCTTCAATTTATTCAGGGAGCTATATCCACTTTTTGAAGCCAGAGTTCTTGTAAAATTAAATCTTGTGATTGTTACTTTCGTTGTTTGACGTGATATGTGTGTGTGTGTGTGTGTGTGTGTATATATATATATACATATAAGTTAAAGTTGATACTGATTTTTTATTGTTTTTCTAATTGTTTCATTGAAGGATCTCATCTCAGAGTTGGTTGCTGCTTGTTGTTACCTGCCATTCAGCTGGTTGTGGGGATCAGTCACCCTTCTTGGATTTCTTTACCGTTCTTTATTTGTAGTTGTGTTGGACTAGTTGATTGGTCCCTCACAAGCAACTTTTTGGGCCTCTTTCGGTCCGTGTTTTGAATTTTCTTTGTTTTGCAGTTTTTTCTTAAAAGATTTTTCAGTCCTAATGTGATTCTTACTGTTCATTTCATATATATCTTCTTTTGTTTCTTGTAGGTGGTGGAGACCTCTTTTAATCTATGCAGGTTTCAACATCATATTGCTTTATACATATCAGCTCCCAATTGTGTTCCCAAACATGTTTGAAGTGGTTGCAGGCTTCATTGGGCTCTACAAATTATCTACAAAGACCGAGTGGCCTGAAATCTCATCTGCCCTTTCTCTCCTGCTTTTCTTTTTCATGGTATGTCTCTTGTATTTCAAAAAAAGACCGTGCAAAATTACATTTTGGATCTTACAGATATTTGCAAAGTTATATTCTCTTCAGTGTTCTGCTTATTTTTCTTCTGATTTTCTCCTTTATTATATACCATTTTTTATTCTCTGTTGGCTAGTGATGATTTTAAGATAAATTTATTGACAAGTGAGCATGATTCTCTCCCTGTTATTATGCTGTGCAACTACTGAGTTTTTGAATTTTGAATTGTTCTTTTGATTTCCAGATTAAGCATGTTATCTTTAAATTTTATCTTGTCCATATGATATTATTATACACAAGTTTCGGTCTAAGAGTGAGACAACAAAAATTTTAAGTTCATTTGAGATATATTTTACTCTCAAGTTACTGGTTTGCAATTGCAACTTCTTGTTTTGTATTGGCTTGTAAGGAATTTGAGTGGGTGCTGCACAAGTTGCTTGTTCCCTTCTTTACGCTTCTGCTTCATAGCCGTTACATATTTCTTGTAGTTATGACTTGTATTGGTGCTATCTTTATTGACGTTTCTATGACTGTTTTTACTGTCAGCTTTCTAGCGTTAAGTTTGACTTGGAGGAAATGGATTTTATCATCTCAATGAGAGAAAACAGCTTGACTGAGCGGCTGATTCCATCGAAGCATTCGTTTTTTATTCGTGAATCAAGGTAGTCATCCTTATTAGTTAAATCTCTAGATCCAAACTTTAATGTCGTCTGTCAGTGTATTTATGATTTTCGTATGGGGCTTTTTTGTTGCGCTTCTGTCTCCTAGAGAATACAATAGAAGAAATGATTTTTTGCCGGGTTACTTAAATTTAAGAGCATGTATTGTTCATTTGTCTTTTTTGAATATTAAACTTGTTAATTGTCTTCTTTTTGGTCACTCTTACTGTTTGTTAACCATTTGGATGATGTATACCATAACTGCAACAACATAGCCTCAGTTCCAAATTACTTGGGGTCGGCTACATGGATCAAACTCTTCCATTGTGCTCGATTTAGTGTAAGGATAATGTATATATTGTGACATAAAAACTGTACTTTAATAGCTACCAAAAAGGCGGTGTGGTCCAGTCTTTTTTGCCCACTATAAAGCTCGTCTTGCTGATAACTAATAGTTCTTTCTTGTAAGTTTAATGTGGACTAATAAATATTCAATAACCAAACAGAAAAGATATCATTTCAATATCCTTTTGCTCTTCTTGAAACTCAATTCAAACATGTTTCTGTCAGGCCCTCAAGTGGGTTTTGTCATGCATGGCTGAACTGCCATCCACTTTCCATAAAGTAACATGTTTGAATTGAGTTTCAAGAAGAGCAAGAGGAGATTAAAATGATATCTTTTCTGTTTGGTTATTGAATATTTATTGGTCCACATGGCTGAACTGCCATCTACTTCAACTTCGTATCTTTTACTTCCTTTTACGAGTGCTGGCCTTCCTGCGAAGGTAAAATTCCTCCAATTCAATCTAGAAATCATAGGTGACTCTAAAAGAAATTTCTTTGAAGAGTGGGTGAGAATGAGATTGCAGCACATGTGTGCATTGGAATTAATTGTAACCTTTCTTTATTTTCTTTTCTGTTCCAAGTTTTGAAATTGATCCACTCATGTAACATACTAATATTCTTCAAGATCATGTGCACTTAGGTTATATGTTTCTGCTGACAGTATTAATTTTTTTTTTTTTTGAGATACCGTATTAAACTTACCTTGCTGGCAAAGTGACTAAAAGAGTAGAACGCCCATTTGCATGGATGAAATCAATCCTTTTTAGAAAAAATGAAATGAATTCGCCCAATTAATTGAACCGTACTGTTTATTTCAAAATTCCTCCACTTGTGGTGCTACATATCTTTTTTTTCTTTGCCAGGAAGGTGCCATACGCCTAATAACATATTCCTGGTTTACAAACCCTATGAGCACTTTTCCATGTTTTTAAAACTTTCCCTAGGTATTTATAGTGACTAGTACCAGAACATTGGGTTAGTCTTATACATCTTTGGACCTTGTAGAAAAACTCAGGAAGAAGAACTTGTCTGATATACTAAAGAAGCAAGTAAAAGTTAGAAGAAAAACTTGCTTTTCACCAAAGATGAGAAAAAGAGTCTTGAAATCTGATCGCAACCCAAAGCAGCAGTTTGATGTCATGGATGTGAACAACCGAAATGCCTTTATTATTTGAGTCAAATTTTCCAGATCAAGGGTGAAGCAAGTAGGTCCAGACAACCCCACCCACTAGAACAGACACCAGCAATAAAGTTCAAATGAAGGACTTATTCAATATTTGTGAATGAATGAGACAGTAATGTACATATCTCCACCAATTATATGTATACATATTCACCTCGAGAAGAGGCTATTGTATCTTTGCACCCTTCTTCTTGATTCATCTAGTTTGAAGAAAAAAAGCATGCTTTTGTCTTTTTTACCCTTCTTTCTCTGTAAAGTTCTTTGCTCATGCTTTATAAAATTGTGATTCCAGAGCTCACATGACACTATCTTGGATTTTGGATTTTGTTGTAATGCTAATAATTTGTGGCATTCCTTACAGATCTGGTGTAAGACATACCAATGTTTTGTTGAGAGGAGCGGTTTTCCGAATATTTAGTATCAACTTCTTCACATATGGTTTCCCGGTATGTAATTTGCAGCTACATATATTGACGAATGAGCATTCTGCTTCCACCCATCCAGTTGCGCTTTATGACTAAAATATTTTCGTTCATAGCTTATTTCGAGCGCACTATTAATTGCACTAAATCTAGCACAATGGAAGAGTTTGATCCATGTAGCGGACCCCAACTAATATGGCATTGAAGCTGTTGTTCACCTTGTACTGCTTGCTATGTTTTGCAATGGTGACACTATAATTTGCATTTGTATATTTGACTTTATTATTATTATTTTTTATAATGCACACATCTTGGATTATGATTGCTAGCTGCCGAGTTTGAACTTCCCATTCAAACTCATTGCTTTAGTAAGTCTTTTTTGGGATGAAGTTTTCTCCTTAAGCTGATTGATCAAGTTCACTTTACCAATATTAGACTTGTAAACTCATCTTTCTTTTGAGTTCTTGTTTTTGAAGTTTCTTTGTGATTTTTGTTGTTGAATTGCTTCCTATGTTCTTCCCCAATATAATTCATTAAGTGTTTCAAAGCTTCGCCTTATCATGATCATCTAGTCTTGTGCACATGAGTAGTACAATAATGCTTTATGTTGGTAGTATATACTATATAGTTTCTTTGTAACTTTAAATTTTAAGCATCTATTGTTTCAGTTAAAATATTTACAAAAACTGTAAATGGTTATCTTAACCTCTCCTCTCTCTTTTTATAATTTTATCTCTTCTTTTCTGAAAAAATGTAAGTCCTTTTAGATTTGTGACCATAAGTTGAATTTGAGCAGTGAAGTTTTAAATTTCTATTTTCCACTTGTAGAAAATGCCAAAAATTGAAAACTTGTCTTTGGACTTTTCAATGGAAAATTATAATTTACCTTTTAAAACGCTCGATCCAAGAAGATCACTCAAGGATAAAAACATTGCATTTGCCTTTGTTTTTTTGGTTACGTAAAACTAATAATTTTTTATAGATGCAATAAGGTCTCCACTTTTAACTTTCTTCTATTCTCACAAGTCACAACTAAATAAAGGCTTTTCCCAACCATATGGGACTAATTATAAAAAGAACCCTGCTATTGTAACCCAGGAAAGACACAAATGACATGCACTTGTGTGCGTCCCTTCAATGTGCATCGTGATGCGTGCACGCACACATCACTGTGAAAAATCTAGGGATGCACACAAATGCGTGTCGTTTGTGTGTCTTTCCTGGGTTACAAAAGCATTTTATATTACACAAATCTGTGTTCATTCTTCTTAATCAAGGACTCTATGCATAGTTGCATCCTCACCTTAGGGTCACACAAGTTTTGCCTTTTACTCCCGGTGCTATAATTCTAGTTCTCTCTCCTTTAATACTGTCATTTATTTTTTAATAGATCACTTATCCTAATTGAGGCTATTGGTCTTTTATGCATATGATATATCTTTGAAGTTAAACCATCTTAGTTTATCTCGAAGGAGCACAAAATTGGCTTGCCTGCTATTTGCTTTTTTTTTTTTTTTTTTTTTTTTTTTTTTTTTTTTTCTGTCATGTTGCTTGGATATGGTAGTTACTGCAAGAACGGTACATTGAAAGACTTGGAATTTCTTAATCATTTTGCGACAATCTTTCACACTAGCATTGCTATCTATTTCCTGTTGTAGTACGAATCTTGATCAATTTTCTAAGGTTCATGTTTAAAACTTTCAGTGGTGAACATGGCAGGTTTTGTTGCTTGCACTTTCATTTTGGAGTTTCAGTTTTACAAGCATTTGTGCATTTGGGTTGTTGGCGTATGTTGGCTACATTTTATATGCCTTCCCTTCTCTCTTCCACTTGCACCGGTTAAATGGTTTGCTCCTCGTCTTCATTTTGTTTTGGGCTGCTTGCACGTATGTATTCAATGTAGCATTCACAGTGCTAAATAAGAAGCTGCAAAAGGTATTTCACCATATAAGTACCAAGTGCTGTGCATATCTCTGTTTTGTCTCATGTTGTACTAGTTTGGTTATTCATCTAGCAAAAACATTGCAGGACATGGAGATTTGGGAAACCATTGGATTGTGGCATTATACAATTCCTGGATTATTTTTGCTCGCACAATTTGGCCTTGGATTTCTTGTTGCTGTTGGCAATCTGGTGAATAACTCTGTTTTCTTGTATTCAACTGATGAGGATGGGCAGTCTCCGAGGGAAAACTATACGGTTGGAGGTATGGTTCTTCTATTTATGAATTGGATGGTGATTACAATATGACTTGGTCTCTACAATACTATAGGCGAGGTCCTACCCTCAATCTCAATTTAGTAGGGATTGGCTGCATGGACCAACTCTTCCACTCTGCTCTATTTAATGCACTAGATGCGTGTTTTCGAAATCCCTTAAATCTTTCCTAATCAATGTGCCCAAGTTATCTTAGGCCTACCTACACTTACCCGTTTATTGTCGAATTTCTTTAGTTTGTGTTGTGCAGAGCTATCTAACTGGGCCATTTTCAATCCACCTTTGAATGTGTCAAAACCACCGCAACCGCCCTTCCCTTATTTTTGCGTCGATTGGTGCTAGTACTCTTCTTTTAATCTCTGTTTTTCTTAGTCTATCTATATAAGTTTGACCATAAATCCATCGAAGCATCAACATTTCCGCTTCACCTTATATTTGTTTGATCCATTTCATGAGGAGTAACATGTTTTACATTGGCTGTCAATCTATTGAAAGTATTCTAGTTAATCTAAACTCGGGACCGAATATGTAGAGCATAAGAGAAGCTCATATGTTCTACGTTAATGGAGTTGTCCTTGATTAAAGCCTAATCCTCATACATGTATTTAATAAATATTCATCGACAAATATCTTCACAGTAGTTCAAAAGTTAATAGATATGTCATAAACTAAGTATCGTTGTTCCAATTGACCCGCAACCCAAAATTGAAGGAAGTATTGCCGGCATGGCAAAAATATTTGTAAATTGAAAGCTGTTAATTTCCATGTTGGGCGCGAGCTCGTGGATCTCCGTCAGTACTAATATTGTCCCCAACTTAGCCACCTTCAACTAATAGGTGTGGGTTTTACTCCAAAAGGCTTGGTACTAATTGCGGGTAGGTCCACACTCGAGTACTTCTTTATGGATACACACTTAATTGATGTGAGAAACACTCCAACTTGGACCAAAATCCATCCAAGGTGTCTTCTCCTAAGTCCCAGCCGAATAGTCGGCTCTGATACCAAGTTAATTTCCATGTTGGGAAAGCCCGCATGTGTGCGCGAGCCCGTAGATCTCCGTCAGTCCTGATACTATTCTTAACTTAACCACCTTCAGCTTATGGGTGTGGGGTTTTACTCCAAAAGGCCTTGGTACTAATTTATGGTAGATCCACACTTAACTAATTCTTTATGATTTTACACTTATCTGATGTGGGACTATATTTCGGTCCACACATCTCCAACAAAAGCGAACTAGTCAATAAGCCGGTGCACCATTGAACCATGAGAAGAAAACTATAAACTGGTTTTGATGTTTGTTGTATTCTCACTCATTGGGGTTTGTTTGCTCTATATGGAAGGGCAGATCAGTACAACAACCGAGCCTCAATCCGAAATTAGTTGGGATCGGCTTTTCAATGTGAAGCACATCCTATCTTTTTTTGCTTTTTATATTCTAATTCTTGAAAATCAAGTTGTTTATACTTATGTGCACCTATACCATGTTATGATTCCAGTGTTTGCAAGATTAATGGAACCTTTTTCTTTGTAATTGCAGATAAAGAAGAGACTAAAGTTTTGATTGTAGCTACAATTGCATGGGGATTGCGCAAAAGTTCTCGTGCTATCACTCTCGCGTTGTTGTCCCTTCTTGCCATGAAACCTGGATTTGTCCATGCTATGTATAGTATGCTACACATCTTTACTATAGCAATTTGTTATTCTCGTATCAGTAAACATTATTGGGTAAATGAGGATTTCTTCTCAGTGAAGAATCATTTTCAGTTGAAAGTGAACTTTAAGAATATAACTCATTCATTTTTATACCTTCATGGTCATGTCTGGTTAGAGTTGTACACGGATTGGATCCAATCCAGTTAAGGTCAATCCAGGTCCTAGGATCCAGTCTAATTATTGCGGATTGGAAGATTTTAATCCAGTCTAGTCCAATATAATTTACTTTATGTGGACTGGATTTGATCAAGTTATGTGGATTGAAATATTTGTTTCAATGTGCGTGTGCATCCACACACACATTGAGCTCTCTATGATACTGGTAGGATAGGCATTAAAGAATGGGTACTGCTCACAAGCGAGGGTATGAGAAAACTGTTTAGGTAGACTGTTGTCTGGGTTGATGAGAGTAGTTGCTCTGCCTCGGGTAGGCGATCGATCTCTAGCCGGTCTTCCCTTGGTGTAATACCCCTTATTTGTGGTGGATTTACCCACCCCCAATCAATAAAATACCGAGGCATCGCCCTCTCTCCTTCCGGGGTTGCTAGAACTCTATCACATACTTGTATCAGTTTGATTACTAGAAACTTATAGCTCTTTCTTTAGCTTTTTTTTGAGGAACTCTTTCTTTTGTTTTGGTCTACCAAGAGTTGGCTATATTATTGATATGATTTCTGTTGTTTCTCTTGTTATTTCCTTTACATTTATTGAGAGTTTTACTTATGAAGATGTTAATAGTATATGGGCCTGAGATCCAATATTTACTAACTGGTGTGAAATTCTGCTTCGTAACAGTGGTTTTCTTTTTGATGTTTCTTTTGAGCCACACTGTGAGCAAAAGGATTAGAAATTCCCTGATTCTCATATGTGAAGCACATTTTGCGCTGCTTTACATCCTTCGGCTTAATCTAGTCTCAGAAGCTGCAGAGAGAAAAGGCACTCTAAGCTTGGAAATTTTGTCACAATTAGGTGTGCATTTCTGTTTTTTTCAGTTGTCATTCTATTAGTATATTTTTCTTGAGATGATTTAAGCAAATTTAAAAATCTTGTTAACTCCTTCCTTGTGTCCATTATGAGACCGATTACAATTTTGAAGATTTGCAGGATTTCTGCTTCATTTACTCTGTTCACGTTTTTCTTATTAGTTTATTCGCCTATGCAGGTCTTTCAGACCAGGCTAGTCCCTGGGACTTCTTGCAGATAGCCGTACTTCTTTGCTTCTGCGCAGTTCATAACCATGGGTTTGAAATGCTCTACTCATTTTCTGCAATTGTGCAGCACACTCCCTGCCCTCCCGTTGGTTTTGGCATTTTAAAAGCTGGTTTGAACAAATCAGTTCTAATGTCAGTCTATGCATCTCGTGCAGCCCGACAAAACCAGTTCAATTCTTCTCATGGTATACTTAGCAGTGGTGCAATTCATTTTATTAAAATGTTATGATTCTTATCTCAAATTCTTGTTTGTATAGCAAAACTTGAGTCTGAAGTACAGCCTTAGTTCTATTGGCTTTAAATGATAAAAATGGACCGGTATGGTGTTAGCAGTTGTGATGCATCATGTTTCAGCTAACCATGAAATGGGTGCACGAGCCTAGGAGTTAGATCAATTTGAATTTTATGATGTTCAAATATTTGTGGGTTATATTCGAATGACCTGAATGTGTTGAAGGCTCTATTTAAAGCATTTATGATCTGGTTGCTTATTGCTATCACCCGATGCTGTTGATTCTATCATTCACAAATCACAAGATATTCTAATGAGCCAGTAGATCTGGGCAACTTCATTGAGTCTTTCTTATTCAAGATCTATTTATATGTTACTGCTTTATGTTTTACAAAAATTAGTTCAAATTGACTGTCCACTAACCTTTCTTTTTCTTTTTCTTTTCTTTTTTTCTTTTTCAGAGAGAAGGATATCAATGTATCTCAATATGATAGGGCAGAAATTTTTGTCTGTATATCGCTCATGTGGAACCTACATTGCTTTCATTACTATTCTCATAACCGTGTACCTTGTGAGGCCAAATTACATATCATTTGGTTACCTTTTCTTCCTGCTAATTTGGATAATTGGCCGGCAACTGGTGGAGAAAACGAAAAGGCGCCTATGGCTTCCTTTAAAGATCTATGCAATTGTAGTACTAATCTTCATTTATAGCTTGAGCATTTTTCCAAGATTTGAAATGTGGTTGTCTCGATTTATAAAACTTTATCTTGACATAGGCTTCAATCCAGCAGCTTCCTTGTTGGCAAATGTTTGGGAATCATTGGCTGTTTTGGTAGTAATGCAACTCTATAGCTATGAGAGAAGGCAAAGCAAGTATACTCAATTGGAGAATCCTGATTTATTGGAAAGTGGAGTCCTTGGGTTTATGAAACGGCTAATTATTTGGCACAGTGATAAAATATTATATGTAGCTGTATTTTATGCTTCTTTGTCTCCAATCAGTGCCTTTGGATTTGTGTATCTTTTTGGGTTGTTAATCTATTCAATTCTACCCAAAGCTTCTCGGATACCATCCAAGTTGTTTTTAATCTATACAGGTTTGCTGGTCATGGCTGAATATCTCTATCAGATGTGGGGTAAGCATGCTGAGATGTTCCCTGGTCAAACTCATGCTGTTTTATCCCGTTTTCTTGGTTTCCAAGAATTTCGTGATGGGTTTTGGGGTCTGGAGTCTGGTTTGAGGGGAAAAGTTCTTGTGATAGTTGCATGTGCTCTTCATTATAATGTCTTTCACTGGTTGGAAAAAATGCCAAGTGCTCTTCTGAATACAAAGGAGGGTGAAGAGCCATGTGAATTGTTTGTACCGGCTGAAAATGATCAACATAATACTTCTGTTGCTAATGAGGAGATTAATACTGATGATTCAACAATAAAACAGAAGATTGTTACAAGCAATTCTTGGCCATCTTTCATCCCTGGGGCACCTCATGTACCAGATTCTGTCTCTTCTGAATCAGGTGGTTCAGAAAGTCGCAGCACCAGAAAATATTCTTTTGGGTATATATGGGGTGGTTTTCGAGAAAGTCATAAGTGGAATAAGAAGCGAATTGCTGTTTTGAAGCAAGAAAGGTTTGAAATGCAGAAGACAACTCTGAAAGTATATTTGAAGTTTTGGATGGAAAATATGTTCAATTTGTATGGCCTTGAGATTAACATGATTACTTTGCTCGTTGCCAGCTTTGCGGTTTTAAATGTCATCTCTTTGTTGTATATCGGATGTCTTGCTGCTTGTATTCTCTTGGAACGACATGTTATACGGAGGTTGTGGCCCATAGTAGTCTTCTCATTTGCTTCCATTCTGATCCTTGAGTACTTCTCCATTTGGAACTACCTTACATCTTGGAATCCAGATATCCCAAGTGAGAAACAAGTACATTGCCATGACTGCTGGCGAAGCACAAAGAGTTATTTCAATTATTGCAGGAATTGTTGGCTGGGTATTTCTCTCTTATTCAATGTTAGAACTGCATCAACTTGATGAGTGGTTACTTTATTTTCAACTACTTCACTTTGTTCTTTTTCGTTTTACATTTGCTTTTCATTTTCAATTGGAGTCCTGACTTTGGTTTCTCCTTAGTGCATACATTGGAGACGAATTGTTGTTTGTGGTTGAGTGTCCTCACTTGTCCTTTCTAATACAACAAAAGATGCAAACATTTCCTGGAAATGAAATGTTTGCATCTTTTGTTGTATCAGAAAGGTGACTTGTTCAAAGAGAAAATATTACCATTTGAATGCTTTGTAATCAATACCTTCCAAGATTTGTTGGAAAATATGTGTATGATTTCTCTTGATGAAATTTACTCAAATAATACATGATGGATGATTTCCCAAAAGAAATATGTTACTCCGTTTAGTTTCTTGAAAAGCCTTTTTAAGAGGAAAGAACATTGAGAAAGATTTGGATATGGATGCTTTTAATAATAGCTGCACTGAAGGAATTTGATAATTTCTTGAGGAGATTTTTCCAATGATATTCATGAGAAATATTCCTGAAAAAATAAGGTTATTTTTATATTTTAATCCGAAGGATTTGATCATAATAGGTAGAGTTAATCTTAGAATTTCTGGATCATTTGTACCCTTCTGACAAAAGATTTTGAATATTTCAAGTTTGATCCTGATTCCTATGCAATTTATGAAATCCTATATTACCAAATTATCAGCAGATCCTGGATTCTTTCTCTCTTAATCAACTGTCAAAACCCATAAGGTTTGTCTCGAAAAGAAAGAAAAACATTAGGATTTATCTTGATTTATTCAACTTCTCTATTTGCACTCCTATCCAATTAATAAGTATTAATTTCTTCTACATTCTAATATTTGAAGTTTGAGTGAGCTCTATGTTTTCTTCCATTAACACCAGATTCTTTTCTGATAGCTATATGTGCTGTGATACATCACTGATTTATCATTTTTTAGGTCATTAAAAAAAACTTGACCAGGATCCAGGGCCATATTTGTTTTACGTAACTGGTACTTGTCAACCACTACGAGAACGAAAAATCTGGTTACGATTCAGTCCTTAGTCCTGACCATCTTGTATATAATTATGCTTCTAGTATTTTATAATGTGGGAAAAGTCTGTTTGTGCATGTTTTTCTTTCATTCTTTATTATAGACATGCTTAATGTGCACACATGTTCACGCATCATTCAATTTGTTTTCGTTAGATTCCCAACTATTTATAATCTAGTGTTTTACTGCTTTGCTTTAGGATTAACTGTCGATGATCCTCGTATGCTTGTCAGCTATTATGTGGTTTTTGCATTTGCATGCTTCAAACGTCGTGCTGATCGCTTGAGGAGTTTCTCTGGATCAAATACATACCACCAAATGATGTCTCAACGTAAAAACGCATTGGTTTGGAGGGACCTCTCGTTTGAAACTAAAAGTCTGTGGACAGTTTTTGACTACCTGAGGATTTACTGTTACTGTCATTTGTTGGACATTGTGCTTGCTCTGATACTAATTACTGGAACTCTTGAGTATGACATCTTGCACCTTGGATACCTTAGTTTTGCCCTTGTTTTCTTCAGAATGAGACTTGAAATCTTAAAGAAGAAAAACAAGATGTTCAAGTATTTGCGCATGTACAATTTTGCTGTCATTGCTCTTTCTCTTGGTTACCAATCTCCTTTTCTAGGGAGTTTTAGTGCAGGGAAATGTGAGAAGCTGGGCTACATATATGAGATGATTGGGTTTTATAAATACGATTATGGGTTTCGTATTACTTCAAGATCGGCACTGGTTGAAATTATTATTTTTATGCTGGTGTCAGTCCAATCATACATGTTTTCCTCCAAGGAATTTGATCGTGTGTGTAGATATCTTGAGGCAGAGCAAATTGGGGCTATAGTTCGTGAACAAGAGAAAAAAACAGCTTGGAAAACTGAGCAGTTGCAGCACATCCGAAAATCTGAAGAGCAGAAACGCCTCCGGAATTTGCAAGTAGAGAAGATGAAATCTGAAATGCTCAATTTACAAATCCAGCTTCAAAGCACCGACACACTCACAAATTGTGGGAACATTTCTCCTCGAACTGACGGCATCAGAAGGAGACAGTTTTCACTAAGTTCAAGTGGGGGAAGTAAGATTCAAGATACTGCAGAGAGTATTCGCAAAAAGCAGGATGAGAATAACAGTGCAGAACCTTTACTTTTCTCCCAGATGCATGATTCTCCTACAAGTGTAAAAACTGAAAGCCCATTTGCAGTTGAATCTGCCATTCATTTAGCAGACTCTCCTCCTTGTGAAATCACAGAGCTTGAAGAAAAATCATTTAGTGCTGCCTCTTCTAATTCAGACAGAAAAGAGAATAAAAAAGGACACACAAAGGAAAACCCTTTGATATCTGCAGTGCAGCTTATTGGTGATGGCGTGTCTCAAGTTCAATCTCTTGGAAATCAGGCAGTTACAAACCTTGTGAGTTTCCTGAACATAGCTAAAGAAGAATCAGATATAAATGAGAATTCACCAGAGGATGGACTATATGATGAAGTGGAAAGTCAGAACATGAGATATGAACACTTACATCGATCATCTTCTTTGCAGTCTGCAAGTGAAAAAACAATGTCGGAAGCTGCTAGCCTTCAAATTGGGAGGATCTTTCGTTACATATGGAGCCAAATGCGATCCAATAATGATATTGTGTGTTACTGTTGCTTCATTCTTGTCTTCCTTTGGAACTTCAGTTTGCTTTCTATGGTCTACCTTGCAGCTCTGTTTTTATATGCTTTGTGTGTTAATCCTGGACCCAGTTACATCTTTTGGATTATAATGCTAATTTATACAGAAGTCTGTATTCTGCTACAGTATCTGTATCAGATTATCATCCAACACTGTGGTTTTAAGATCCAATGGTCCCTACTGGATGAATTAGGGTTTCCTGCTAATAAAATTAATGCATCTTTTGTTATAAGCATGTTGCCTCTCTTTTTGGTCTATTTATTTACACTTCTTCAAAGCTCTATAACTGCTAAGGATGGTGAATGGGTATATGATTCAGAATTCAAAATCTTCAAGAGGAAAATTTTATATCAGGAAGAGGTTCTTCAGAAGTCAACCTGGGGGCTGATAATGCACAGGCTATTCTCCTTAGTTGGGAATTTTGTGAAAATGATAGTTAGAAGCTTTTGTAAATACTGGAAATCACTGACGCAGGGGGCAGAGTCTCCTCCATACTTCGTACAGCTCTCAGTGGAAGTTGACTGGTCCCTTGAGGATGGTATTCAGCCTGAAAGAATTGAGTCTGGGATAAACAAGTTACTCAAGGCTATCCATGATGAGAGATGCCAAGAAAAGAACCTTAATTCATGTCCCTTTAGTAGTCGGGTTCGGGTTCAAAGTATAGAAAGAAGCCAAGAAAACCCAAAAATAGCTGTTGCTGTTTTTGAGGTGGTATATGCTTCACCTTTGATGGATTGCCCTCCTAATGAATGGTACACATCACTAGTTCCGGCAGCAGATGTGGCAAAAGAGATTCTTAAAGCGCAACGTACAGGAATTGTTGAAGAGATAGGTTTTCCCTACAAGATAGTTTCAGTAATTGGTGGAGGGAAAAGAGAAATTGATCTGTATGCCTACATATTTGGTACGGACTTGTCTGTTTTCTTTCTGGTTGCCATATTCTACCAATCTGTCATAAAGAATAACAGCCAATTTCTTGAGGTTTATCAACTGGAAGATCAATTTCCGAAAGAGTTCGTATTTATCTTGATGGTGAGCTTGTCTCCTTTTCTTTTTTCTAATGCTTTATTTTACTTATTTCTTGTTGCCAGTTAAACTGTTCATCGAAACGTAAAATAAAGATAATGAAACTAAACCTAATCACCAATATTTTGGTTGATTAAAATTCAGAATTAATTTAGGGAATTTCAATTTAACATACGATTTTTTTTTGTAAACCTCAAAATGCAAAGATGTATAAATGGAAAAGTTGGGGAAGGGCGATTGCAGCGTTTTGGGCTCATCCAAAGACGACTTGGAATGCCCTAGTTAGAAAACCGGACATGTTATAAATGGAAGAAATTTGATGGTATAGGCAATTACTATACCAAACAAGCCTGAGTATGCAATTTCTTACCCAAATGTGCCCATCACGCGGGTTGAGACATGAGTGAAAGTATCTGAGGACAACTTGGCCAACCCAAAGTCTGCAACCTGATCAAGTAGTGCAGAAATTTGTTAACGTTCACATCACTTTAGGAATTTAATTCACATCACTTTATTTGCTTAGTGAATTGCATTTGGTTTTTTTTATAAATGGTGAAACTTGATGGACTATACATACCATAGCTTCAAAATTGTTGTCTAAAAGAATGTTGGCCGCCTTAATATCACGATGGATGATGCAAGGGTGGCCTGCGACAAGCAGCACAAGTCAGGAAAAGTGAGATGGTGAGATTAGTTGTATAAGAAGGCTAATATGTACATTAAAAAAGTCGAAGCCAGAAAATTGAACGAGGAGGCAAAAAAGATGGAGGGATTTTAAGTTACAATCTTCATGAAGATAGGCAAGCCCCTTTGCCGCTCCCATCGCTATAATGATCCTATTAGACCATAACATTGTGGGACGACCCGCTCCTGCGATCACAATCTCGATTAGCTTTCATTTCAATACCAATATATCAAGGTTAAGAGAAAAAGATCAGTACCATGTAGATGGTACTCAAGAGTGTTGTTAGGCACAAATTCATAAACCAACATCCTCTGCCCTTCAGCAATGCAATAACCAACCAAGGATTATGAAAACATTAGGAGATCAAGTGGAGTGAAAGAGTTTGATTTATATAGCCGAACCACAGCTAATTGGGATTGAGGCTTTGTTGTTATCGTTGCTACTAAGATGGGTGAATAACTTCAATTAAGTATTAGGAAGTCGTGTTTTCTCAGGGAATAATGAAGAAGCATCTTTATGTACTTAAAATATAATCATACAATATGATTATTTGAAAAAAAAAAAGTTTATCATCTCCATTATGTTTGGCATATATTTTGTGACCAATGAACTCCCTATAATTGTAGTCTTAACATCTACATTGTTCAATATAAACTAATCAAATTGTGTGTGTGTGTGTGTGTGTGTTTTTTTTTTTTTTTTTTTTTTTTTTTCATATCCCTAGTTCTTTTACCTTTTTACAGCTGATTCTATTACTGAGTTTTTTTTTTCAACTTTAATTTGGACGCTATTTATTTCCTTCTTAGCGACTTCTAGTATCCATTAGTTATATGTTGTATTAGCTTCTTTTCTTGCATTATCTTATTTGTTCCCTGTCTTGTGGAGCATTTTCTAACGAAGGTGATATTAAATATGATTTATTTTTTCTCGTTTAACTTAGCATTTTAAAAAATTTGCAAATGTCTATCTTCAATATATTAAAACCTCATTAAATATAATTTTTCATTTGGTATTTCAATTAAATTGAAAGAATTCCAGGATTTTTGTGGAATTTTCATATTTATAATTTTTTAAAAGAAATCAAACAATTTCTTGTGACATTTGCCAATTGCCGATATTTGTCTGAACTTCATTATATATTTTTGTCTCGAAGTTTCTCTTTATGGTTTCTTTTCGTTTTCATGTTTGATAGGCAGGATAAAACATCATTGTTGTGGTAAAAATGCGCTATTGTAGTGGGGGCTCAGAAATAAATTGCAGTTTGAAACACTTAAAAAGTTGTCTTATTGATTATTATTCTCGAGTTTTTGCATGGTTCAGTCAGTGATTTGATTGTATGGTGTCCTTTCTTTTCTTTTCTTGATAATGATTGCGTGAGTTCATATTTGTTGTTGGCGTCCTTTCTTTTCTTTTCTTGATAATGATTGTGTGAGTTCATATTTGTTTTTGGCGTCCTTTCTTTTCTTTTCTTGATAATGATTGTGTGAGGTCATATTTGTTGTTGGTTAAGGGAGAATGTTTAGTAGTATTCTGTCAACCTGTTGTAAAGATGCATTGTTAATGTTCTTAACATATATTGCTGTTTTAGATTAAATTTATAACTTATCTATGGTATATTACTTGTAAAAGTCATAAGAGCTACATCAATTACCTGATGCCTAGTTCAGAATAAAAATAATGTAGGTATGGTGCTGTTATGGTTACAGTACCGAAATATCCTTTGACAACAACTTACATCCTGGAAGTGAAGCAAAACTTAGTTGATATCAAAAACAATACATTAGAAGCATTTATTAATGCAAAAATGAATCTTATCAAGATATATTTTATCTTGTTAAATGAATTATGGGCAAGAGTGCCTCTGTATCGTTTTACCTCTTGCAACAATTTCAATAGTTACTATTGTTCATGATGTACATTGGACATATTGAGCTAAGTTCCCATTCTCTTTATTGTCTATTCAGGTACTGTTTTTCTTAATTGTGCTTGATCGGATCATTTATCTGTGCTCATTTGCCACTGGAAAAGTCATATTCTATCTGTTCAACCTTGTCTTATTTACTTACTCGGTGACAGTGTATGCATGGAATATGGAAACTTCACACCGGCATGTGGGAGAATTCGCACTTCGTGCTATTTATCTCACAAAGGCAGTTTCTTTGGCTCTGCAGGCCATGCAGATCCGGTATGGGGTCCCTCATCAAAGTACATTGTACCAGCAGTTCCTAACAAGTAAAGTTTCACAGATAAATTATCTGGGCTATCGACTTTATCGTGCTCTTCCATTTCTTTATGAGCTGCGATGTGTACTTGACTGGTCATGCACAACGACATCCCTGACAATGTATGACTGGCTTAAGGTGTGCCTCCTGCAGTTTGTAGTTTCTTGTGAATTAATTTTTTTTTTTTTCTCAAGTGTTATTCTGTCTGCTCATTTCTCTAAGAGTTGAGTTTTCCTATGGTCCTACGAGCATTTGAGCTTTAAGGCCTAGGAGTTTTTGAGATTAAGAATCTGTGAACTGTGATTACTGCTATTCGTAAATTTGAAGGCTTGTTTACCAATTCCATTATCTCATTTTCAACATTATGCTGATCCTATTTGTGTGTAGTATTCTTAATATAAGGTTAGTCTTGATTCATGTTGCAATATTACTTAATTTGCTTAATCAATTAGGGAAATGATAATCTAGCACACTTTGGGCACACACTTTGTTTTTTAGCCATTTATGGTGTTTTTCCAGATGTGGGGTCATGCCTGGGGAGACAAAGAAAGAGTCATAAATGGCTAAAAAACAAAATGTGCACCCTAAGTGTGTTAGATTATCACTTTCCAATCAATTATCCATTGCATTAGTCGAAATTCTTCATTTTGTTGGTTTCTGTAATCAATCGGTATTTTAACTAAATTATAAGATTTTTGGGTTACTAATACTTCACTACTAATCTCAGTTGGAAGACATTTATTCAAGCCTGTATCTCGTCAAGTCTGATGCAGATTTGAACAGGGCAGATCATAAACAGGGAGAGAAGCAGACAAAAATGACCAAGTTTTGTAGTGGAATATGCTTGTTCTTCATATTGATCTGTGTTATCTGGGCACCAATGTTGGTAAGGAATAGTTCAAAATTTTGGCTATATCATGTCTTGTTGCTCTTGGTATTCCATGAATCAGAAATAGCCATTCATCGAGGATGCATATAAGCTAAATCATCATTGCAATTTGCTCTTTATTGGAGTAACTTGATTTACATGGTTGGACCCTGACCCTACTTAATTGAGGTCACGTTGCTGAGCGCCACTTGTGAGAGGTTTTAGTTCAAGACTCATTGTCAGAATTGTTTGTTCTTCGTTTTGAGTTATTATTTTCTTCGTCCATGTTTGTTATTTAAAAAGAGTGCGAAGCTGCTGATAATCTGTCCTGCTTTCAGCTTGCTTTGTGAGAGTTGTTGAGTTTTGGCTTCATTATTTGCATTTTCCTTCCCACAATTGCATATATGGCATTCTCAATACCTTCTTGCTTTGAACTGGATACGTGCATGATGGGGCATTCTAGTAACTTGAAGATTTATTATTCGGCCGCTATTCAATAGCTATAGCTTTTTGTTCTATTGGCGATCTGACATGCCTAATGAATTTTATTACTTATTCTTGTCCCTTCTTTCTCTGCTTCATATTTACTTTAATTTTTTAACACATAATTTTGCATTTAATTTATTTTTATCCTTGAATATATAGAGTGAATCTTAGACTAAAGAAATTGCAATGCTGGAGAAGCAGCTTATCACTATATTTCCTCTATATATTTATTTGGTGGTTATTGGTTACTGAATGCCCTACCTTTTTGATCTCCTTAAGGACTTGCTTTGTGTATCTAAGATCAGTTATTGGTTTTCTCTGCCATCTTTTGTTGATTTCTATCTGTCTTCTCTCTTCAAGTTTTTTCTTTTGCATCTCAGTCAACCTTTGTCATCTTCTCTAACTGATTTAACTTCTCAACGATCCAATATTAACTGATAGTTACCAGTTACCCCTTACCACCGTGCTTCTTGTTGTCTTTTTTTTCCTTCCCTTTATTCTGATTCGTCTTTGCACTGGATTTCGATCATTTGGTTCAAGTTTCGCTCTTTTTCTGCATTGTTCATTTTTTTTTTTTTTATTCATGCTGCACTAGTTAGCGCCTATGCACCACAAGTAGGATTAAATGAGAGCATCAAATGCAAATTTTGGGTCAATATGGATGGACTTATGCAAGTTATACCATTACATGAAAAGTTTTTTGTTGGAGAAGATTTAAATGTGCGTGTGGGGGCAAGTACTGATGGGTTCAAGAGAGATCATGGAGGTTATGGTTATGGAAATAGAAATGAAGAAGGAGAATCAATCTTAGAATTTTCTTTAGCATACGATCTTGTCTTAGCAAATACTATATTTAGGAAAAGGGAGTCGCACTTGATTACTTTTAGTAGTGGACATAACAAGAGTCAAATAGATTTTCTTTTAACAAGAAAAATATGTAGAGACTGCAAAGTAATACCTGGTGAAGCACTTACTACCCAACATAAGTTAGTAGTATTTGATATTAAGCTAAACAACGACTTAATAGGAATAAAAGAGACCAAGACCCTAGAATAAAGTGGTGGAACCTAAAAGATAGTAAACATGTAGAGTTTAGAGAAAAACTACTAAAGGAAAACATTTGGAATCTTGATTTAGATGCCAATACGATGTGGCTAGAAATGATTAGTTGCATAAGAAGAGTAGCATCAAACGTGTTAGGTATATCTAAAGGCTTGGGACTACCAAAGAAGGAAACATAGTGATGGAACGAGGATGTCTATAGAGCTATTAAGACTAAAAGAGAGATGTATAGAAAAATACCTAAATGTCAAGATGAAGACGTGTGCAATCAATAAAAAGAAACTAGATAACAAGTTAAAAAAGTAATTAGTCAAGCTAAAACAAACTTTATGGAAGATCTATATGCAAAGTTAGGTGATAGAGATGGCGAAAAATATATTTATAGGCTAGCCAAATGAAGAGATAAAAATAAATAAGACCTAGGTCATGTAAGATGTATTAAGGACGAAAACCAAAATGTTTTTACGTGCGGAGATGATATTAAAGTGAGATAGAGAAGCTACTTCGATAGTTTATTTAATGATAGTCAAGTTGATATCATAATAGATGAAAATCCACACCAAGAAATAAATGTAAACTATACACGCAATATTAGGATTCTGAAAGTTAAAAAGGCATTGAAAAAGATGAAAATAGGGAAAGCATGTTGCCTAGATGAAATACCCATAGAGGTTTGGAAATGCTTATGAAAAATTGGATTGACTTGGTTAACAAAACTCTTCAACAAAATTTTAAAATCAAAACGAATGCCATAGGATTGGAGAAGAAACACCCTTGTACCAATCTTAAAAAACAAAGGAGACATTCAAAGTTGTTTAAACTACCGGGGAATTAAACTTATGAGTCATACTATCAAAATTTGGGAGAGGATAATTGACAGTAGACTAAAAAAAGAAACAACATCAAAGAATCAAATTGGCTTAATGCCTGGAGGGTCAACTATGGAGGTAATTTTCCTTGTAAGAAGATTGATGGAAAAATATAGAGAAAAGAAAAAGGATCTTCATATGATATTTGTAGATTTAATAAAAACATATGATAGGGTTCCTAGAGATATTCTTTGGTGGGTTCTAGAAAGAAAAGGAGTGCATACTAGATACATAGACACTATAAGGATATGTATGAGGGAGTAGTAACGAGTATAAACACATTTGGAGGAATTACAAAAGAGTTTCTCATTACGATAGGACTACATCAAGGATCGGCTTTAAGCTCATATCTCTTTACTCTAGTTATGGATGAACTAACTATGCATATTCAAGAGGATATACCATGGTGTATGTTATTTGCAGATGGCATTATCTTAGTGGACGAAACAAGAGATGAAGTGAATAGGAAATTAGAACTTTGGAGTAATACATTAGAATCTAAAGACTTTAAGTTGAGTAGGACGAAGACCAAATACATGCACTGTGAGTTTAGAAATACTAGACATAGAGATGATGAAGTGGTAAAATTAGATGAAGTAGAAGTTCCTAAAGTGAAACACTTTATATCTAGGATCAATCATACAAAATGATGGCAATATCGAGAATGATGTCATATAAAATTCAAGCTTGATGGAAGAAATGGAGGAGTACAACAGGTGTGATATGTGATAGAAATATCCCTACCAAGTTAAAAGGAAAATTTTATAGAACCGCAATTAGGCCAGTTACGCTATATGGAAGTGAATGTTGGCTGGTAAAGCAACAACAATTACATAAAATGAATGTAGCAAAAATGAGGATGCTTAGGTCGACGTGTGGTAAAACTCGTAAAGATAGATTAAGAAACACAAAAATTCAAAGAAAAGTAGATGTAACACCAATTGTCACAAAGATTAGGGAAGGGCGGTTGCGGTGGTTTGGACACTTGCAAAGACAGCCTCAAATGCTTCCACTAGAAAACTTGACTTAATAGAAATTGAAGAAATTCGACGAGGTACTGGTAGACCGAAGTTAACCTATGATGCATTAATTAAAAGGGACTTGAATGGTTTGGAATGATCACCATCAATTGCACAAAACGAGTACAATGGAAGAGTTTGATCCATGTAGCCGACCCCAATTAATTTGGGACTGAGGCTATGTTGTTGTTGTTCATGTTGCACTAGACCTGCTTTTGTTTCTGTCTATGTAGATTTTTTTGCCTCCCTTTCTTACATTGCTATTTTTATGGATTTTTGTTCTTAGTGGCTATGGTCTAACATTTTTTTTTTCTTGAAGTAACGGTTTAACAATCTTTAAATGGAGCATTTATGTTTAGACGTACACTGGTGTTGTTTGGTGAAAAAAATGAATTTATTGTGCTGTATAACATACAAAACGATATTGTTGTAATAGATGAAAAAAAGAGCTGGACTGGTGAAGTGAATAGGAAGTTAGAACTTTGGAGAACTACTTTAGAGTCTAAAAGCTTTAATTTAAGTGAAGAGACTAAAACCGAATATATGCACTATGCGTTCACGAATAGTGGAAATTAAGTTAAATGGTGTAGTGCAATTAGGAGAAGTAAAATTTTCTAAGGTGATTCGTTTTATATTTAGGGTCTGTTAATTTTCTGCTCACAGACACAATATCTGCAAGTGGCCTGCTCAGGACACTTCTTCGTGAGCTTGTGGATCTCCGCCAATACTGATATTGTCCCTAACTTAACCACCTTTAACTCATAGGTGTGGAGTTTTATCTCAAAAGGCCTCGGTACTATTAGGAGGGATATAATCACTTATATACTTTTTTATGAAGTTTCACTTAGTCGATGTGGGACCATGTTTTCGGTCCACACATCTCCAATAGGATCAATCATATAGAAGGATGAACACATTCAAGATGATGCTACACTTAAAATTCACGTTGGAAGGATGCAGTGAATGATCGCAACAGGTGTAATATGTATCAAAATATCTTTAATAAGCTAAAAGGAAAGTTGTAAGATTGCAATTAGACCAATTATACTTTATGCAAATAAATGTTGGGCAGTAAAGAAACAATACATATGTAAAATGGGCATAGCAGAGATGTGATGCTATGTTGGATATGTTGCAAAACTTGTAAAGATAGAATAAGAAATGCAGAGATTCAAAAAAGTAGTGGCAACAGGTAAGGGTAATTGCGGTGATTTGGGTGCATCCAAAAGACAGTCTGTGAATTACCCACTTATAGAACTAAACAATATCGCTCCAATTCCTTGGTCAATTCACCTTGTAATCCTGACGACTTTTGGGCAGCCTCCTTTCGAGGAACTTGAGTTTTATTCTGCCAAATCCCACTCTTCCATGCATATGAATGTCTGTCAATTGTTCTCTGAGATTATCCTGTTGTGCTCTTTTGAAATCAGCAAACCACCCACGCCAAGCATTTGAGGAAGAAACTCATGTGCATTTACCTCATAGTGGAAGGCATT
Organism: Stephania japonica; assembly: GCA_039657345.1. Classification (NCBI taxonomy): domain Eukaryota; kingdom Viridiplantae; phylum Streptophyta; class Magnoliopsida; order Ranunculales; family Menispermaceae; genus Stephania; species Stephania japonica. Next base: position 8,909,795 of record CM077558.1, on the reverse strand, counting down.
ATCTTATTGATGTGGTAGTCAATAATAGAAAGATAAATGAGGTCCTTGCTTATACAAAGGATGGCTGGCACTATAAAATACAAGTGAATATACTGATATTTCTAATAATAGATGGGACTTATTTTTAGTTGGACTCCTTTGGATACTGGTTGTGTAGTTTTTGTATAATTTTTCGTTACTTCCATATTTATCTCTTGAATCAAATATTGACTTCCTTTTCTTTGCCTTTTCAGATGTACAGCAGTGGAAACCCGACAAACATTGCAAATCCTATTAGGGATGCAAGCATTCATATAGATATTAAAACATCTGGTGGAAGATTGACTTTATACAAGACGACTTTGTGTGAAATGATTCCATGGGAAAACATCACTGTTAATGTAATTGATCAAGGTTACCTTGATGCATACAATGTGAAAGACATTCAATTGATCTGCTGTCAGTCTGCTGCAAACACCTTATGGAATGTTCCTCCTACAGTTCAGGTTAGATTTATCCAGACCCTGAACGGGCAAACGGACATTCTCTTTTCATGGCTATTCTACAGGGACAGGCCCAAGGGGAAGGAAATTGTGAAGTACGACAATTCCCCAGCCTATCCTCCGAAGTCATCTGAAATAAAAAAAGTGCTTAATGGTTCTAGCAACAGCTTCAGGATGAAAAATGTGTATCCGAGATACTTCCGTGTTACAGGCTCAGGTGAAGTGCGCCCTCTCGAACAGGTGGTGTGCCCATACCGGCATCTCATTTGACCTTTTACATGTTTGATCATTTGATTTAGTTCCTTTCGTTATTTGGGTGCATTGTTTAGTTCTTTGTATTTAACCCAACGTTTCTTATCAGAATGGACATTCAGAGCAAGTGAGTGGCAACCTTGTTCTGAATCGTGGGAGTTCAGAGTGGTGGTCCTTTCATGATATTGATATTTCAAATGTAGATTTATGCGGAGGATTGGAAGGACCCATGGCAATTGTGGTTTCTGAGGAAACACCACGTAAGTCTTCTTATCGACCAGTGAAAAAGGACAGCCATGTACTTGCTTGCCAAGATTTTTTGTTTCCGTGTTTGGCGCTATTCCTGGGATTTATCCTTTTGTTGTGCTTTCATATTTTGCAGAGGGTATTCTTGGTGAAACTCTCAGCAAGTTCAGCATCTGGAGTCTGTACATCTCATTTGTGCTTGCGGTTGGCCGCTTCATCAGACTACAATGTTCTGACCTAAGAATGAGAATACCGTACGAGAACCTTCCTTCTTGCGACAGGTGATCAATACCTTTTCTTGATCCTACGAATAAATTTTCCTCCTTTGTGGAATTGTCATTTCCAAAATCCGTCTCACTTCATCATATGGAACTCGAAATATTGTCCCGTTCTACTTTGGTAGCATAGAATTGATCGTGAGTTCATCTATTGTAGGTTGATCGCTATATGTGAGGACATCTACGCTGCAAGAGCTGAGGGTGAGCTTGAAGTCGAAGAGGTCCTTTACTGGACGTTGGTTAAAATTTACCGGTCACCTCACATGCTTTTCGAATACACCAAACTGGACTAGAGGCACATCACCTTTTCGACATGTCTGATCACTAACCGGTTAGGGTCATCTTTTGCTAACAAGATTTACACCCAGAAAACCATATCAAGGTATTAAACAATCGATAGATACTCGAGGAGTATAATACAGTTCAGAGATTTGCAAGGTGCGTCATTCTTTCTGAAGGGTTCCGGCACTTATGTTAGGAGTCCACATTCAAGAGAACTTGCTGCAAGGCTCCTTTTGTACAGTAACTAACATGTGGGTCTTGCTAGTCTTGAACAAGGTCTAAATATGTATCCCCTTGCTAGTCTTGAACAAGGCCTAAACACAATACCACCACCCCACCTCCACCCCTTAAGATAAACACAACCTCTACATCAAGAAATACATAGAAACACTAGTTGCTCACCAGTGCTTCCTTGAGGTTATGTTATAGGTTTGAATTTTTTTTTTTTTTTTAGGCATAACTCTTGTAGAGTAAGGTGTATTTCCAATGGAATAGTCGGGGGCACAATATATGTACTCATGCCATGGGAACCTCTTATAAAATGTTATGCATTAAATGCTTTGTGCATTTATGACGTTTCGATTAATATATTGGATTAAAATCTAATGATTGCAAATAGTGTACCCATGACATGAGTATATATTTGGTACTCATGGTATTAGTACCCATATATATATATATATATATTTATGTTGTGAATTGAATTGAGACTTGTTAGAACTAGAGAAGGAAAGTAGAAGAACTAAGAACTTTTACTACTACAAAGAACTACAAAGAACTTCAACTACAAAGTAGAAGAGAAGAAATGAGAGAGTTGAAATGAGAAGTTGTATACAATTTAGTGTGTTTTTACAATAAGGTTGATACCCTTTATATAGGCCCTTTGGTGATAATGATAAATGTACTAAGACAATGTTTACAAGTTATACATACATCACATGCCATACAACTCTTAACAAGTAATGTTGACAACACATGAAATAATGAGTACATTGGATATGGATGCAAGTAAGAGTCATGCTTGATATTACCACTTAATGTAAGAGCCATGCTTGACAATGATTAGTCATACAAAGTCTTAATCAATTATTCATCCATATCATAACACTCCCCCTTGGATGACAATTGTTGAGAGTATGTGCCTCGTTAAAACTTCTACTAGAAAAAACCCTGTGGGAAAAAAAATCTAGCAAAAGAAAAATAGTACACATTTCTTATTAATCTTAAGATGAGTATAATATTGTTAGGATTGCCTCATTAAAAAACCTTGCTAGGAAAACCCAAAGGGATAAAACCATAGCTAAGGGAAAAAGAGTGCAATACACTAATCAATAAATCCCCCTCATGTGAACATGGGTGAAACTTGTTCAGTTTCTTTACTTGCAATGTCTTTAAGTTTACGCAAGCCAATATCATATGTAAGCCTTTTAAATGTCGTAGTTGGTAAGGCTTTTGTGAATAAATCAGCAAGATTATTGCTCGATCGGATTTGCTTAACATCAATTTCACCATTCTTCTGAAGCTCATGTGCATAAAAGAATTTTGGTGAAATATGTTTTATTCTGTCTTCTTTTATGAATCCTTCACTTAATTCTGCAATACACGATGCATTATCTTCATATAATATGGTTGGAGAATCTTTTATTGGCAATCCACATGATTCTTGAATATGTTCAATCATGTTTCTCAACCAAACACATTCACGACTTGCTTCATGAATTGCAAGTACTTTAGAATGATTGGAAGAAGTAGCAACCATAGTTTGTTTTACTGACTTTCATGATACAACAGTATTACCACTGGTGAATACATATCCCGTTTGAGAACGGGCCTTGTGGGGATCTGATAGAAATCTAGCATCAACATAACTTTGGAGATTCAATTTTACCCCTCTCGAGTAAAATAAACCCATATCACTTCTTCCTCAAAGATATCGAAAAATGTGTTTAACACCATTCCAATGTATTCGAGTTGGTGAAGAGTTATATCTTGCAAGTAGGTTGACAGCAAAACAATATCAGGTCTTGTACAATTTGCAAGATACATAAGTGCACCAATTGCACTTAAATATGGTATCTCCGGACCAATTAGCTCTTCATCACTTTCATGAGGTCGAAATGAATCCTTATCCACTTCAAGTAATCTGACAACCATTGGAGAGCTCAATGGATGTGCTTTGTCCATATGAAATCTTTTTAATAATTTTTCAATATAATTTGGTTGATGGACAAGTACTCCACTTAAAAAATGTTCAATTTGCAAACCAAGACAAAGTCTTGTTTTTCCAAGTTCTTTCATCTCGAATTCCTTTTCAAGTATTCGGATGTTCTAACGATGTCGTCGTGGTTTCCCACTATATTTAAATCATCAACATATACAACAATAATCACAAATTCTGTTGATGATCTTTTAATGAAGACACATGGGAAAAGCGGATTATTTACATATCCTTCTTTCAGTAAATAATCACTAAGACATTTGTACCACATTCGTCCGGATTGTTTCAACCCATACAAAGACCTTTGTAATTTTATAGAATGCATGTTATGAGGTTTTGATTTTATTTCATCGGATATTACAAATCCATTAGGGATTTTCATATATATCTCACTGTCTAGAGATCTGTATAGATATACTGTAACGACATCTATTAAATACATATCAAGCCCTTCAGAGACTGCAAGGCTTGTCAAGAATCGAAATGTGATTGCATCTATAATAGGAGAATATGTTTTCTCATAATCGATGCCAGATCTTTATGAGAAACCTTGAGCTACAAGTCTTGCTTTGTACCTTGTAACTTCATTTTTTTCGTTTCTCTTTCGTACAAATACTCATTTATATTCAACAGGTTTTACGCCATTTGGCATTTGGACAATTGGTCCAAAAACCTCTCGTTTCCTTAACGAGTTTAGCTCTGCTTGGATAACATCTTGCCATTTTTGCCAATCAGGTCTTTTTTGATATTCGTCCACTGATCGTGGTTCTGGATCATCATCATTTTTACATATTTCAAAGCACACATTGAAAGCAAATATATCATCAGGAACAATTTTATTTCGATTCCAAATATTACCAGAGTTTAAATAATTTATTGAGATCTCATTACTTTCATCTTTTTCATCTTTTTCTAGAGGAAGTTGTTCCTCATCTGAATCAATTTGTTCTGGCAAACCCTTATCAAAGGATTCTTGTGCTTTCTAAGGAGTATTTTGATTTGTATTTATTTTTACTCTCATTTTCCTCTTTCGAGGAATTGTATCTTTTGAACCAACCGGTTTTCCACGCTTTAAGCGTTTCGTTGGTTCTTGTGCATTTTGTTGCACAGAGACATCAATTTTTGCAGGAGCATTTACAGTTGGAATATGTGACTTTGTCACTTGTTTTGCATCATTAAATGCATTTGGTAATTGATTTGCGATTTGTTGCAAATGAATGATCTTTTAAACTTCAAGTTCACACTGATTTGTTCGTGGATCATAATGTGATAAAGTTGATGCATTCCAAGCAATTTCGCTCCATTCCTTTTGAATTGACTTCTTATCTCCCCCTAATAGTGGGAAAATTGCTTCATCAAAGTGACAATCAACAAAACGTGTAGTAAATAAATCGCCTGTTAAGGGCTCAAGGTATTTTATAATGGACGATGAGTTAAATCCAATATAAATCTCAAGTTTTCGTTGTGGACCCATCTTAGTTCTATTGGGAGGTGGTATTGGAACATACACTGCACAACCAAAAATTCTTAAGTGTGAAATATTTGGTTATTGACCTAAAATGAGTTACATGGGGAATATTCATGGTATGCAGTAGGCCTATAACGAATGATAGATGCTGCATGAAGGACTGCATGTCCCCAAACTGAAGTTGATAACTTAGTTCTTATGATTAAAGGTCTGGAAATTAATTGAATGCGTTTGATTAGAAATTTTGCCAAACCATTTTGGGTATGCACATATGGAACAAAATGTTTAATGGTAATTTTTATAGATATGCAATAATTTTTAAATGCTTGAGATTGAAATTCCCTGACATTATCAAGTCGGATGGTCTTGATTGGGTTGTCAGGGAACTGTACTATTAACTTAATGATTTGCGCTAAAAGTCTAGCAAATACAACATTGCGGGTCGAAAGCAAGCAAACATGTGACCACCTAGTTGATGCATCTATCAAAATCATGAAATATCTAAATGGTCCACGGTGAAGATGAATAGATCCACATATTTCTCCCTGAATACGTTTTAAGAAAATTGGGGATTTCACAACAACTTTACTTGGGGATGATTTAACTATCAATTTACCTTGAGAACAACTAGCACAATTATAATTACCTGCTGAAAATATTTTGTGACCCTTTAAAGGATGTCCATGCGAATTATTAATTATTCTTCGTATCATTGATGATCCTGGATGACCAAGCCGGTCATGCCATAAAATGAATGTCTTTGGATCATTAATTTTCTTATTTAAAATGACATTCGTATCGACATGCCTTATATGAGTAAAATATAATCTAGAGGATAAAGCTGGGAATTTTTCTGACACTTCTTTTTCCTATTTGAAACCAATGTGACATAGAGAAATTCTCTATTATTTTTGTTCGTGATTTCAATTTGATATCCATTTTGTCGAATATCTTTAAAGCTGAGTAAATTTCTTTTGGATTTTTCAGAGTATAAAACATTGTCAACATGAATTGTTGTTCCCCTAAACAACATAATATTTGCTCTTCTAGAGCCATTAATCAAATTGGAGATGCCAGATATTGTTTAGACATTTGCCTCAGCTAAGTTCAAATTGGAGAAATATTCTCTTCTTTTGAAGATAGTGTGCGTTGTAGCACAATCAACAAGACATATATCGCCATAATCTGAACAAATAACTTGATGATCCATTTCTACATTGAAAAACAATATGGTATTAAAGAAATACCCTTTTGTAATAAAATACGAATATCTCAAACTTTTTGGATCATTAGTCACTTTCAATATAAAATTTTTGCCTTCTACATTTAACAAAGGCATGGTAAAATATCACAAAAATATTTGAGTATTGTATATATGACAATATTTAGGCGATAGCCTTTCATATGTGACGAAAATGTGTCACAATTATGAGCGTTCATTGTCAATAATGTATTACCTCTTCCAGAGGTGCACCACTTTTATTTCAACCTTCAGTGGAATTATCAACATGACTTTTACTATATCTTTTCACCATTTCCACGTCCGTAATTTGGTATTGCGACCATGGTCATAGCATGCAACATATGCTTCTTGAAATTGAACCAATTGGACGGGAGTGATATTATATTTATAATATCTCATTATTTTACTCAACTACCATGAGACAAGAATTCAATCCATTATTAATACTTAATGAATTGACGTACGCACTCGATAATTTGTTGCAGTAATATATCGAGGCGAGCCACGTGGCCTTTATTTGTCTCATCAGTCATACTTCTGCATAGCCTCAACATAGAGGTAATTAAAATTGCAAAATAATAAATGATATTTGACTGATATAAATTTTGTAGTGTGAGACCTAACCGCTCATTTTGAGCCTTTTGGAGCATCACCAATTTTGGTCTTGATATAAATAGTTCTATGAGGTGAAATGATAATATAAAGTGAAATATTCATTTTTCAAATCACTAAAGAGATGTTTGACGAATAAATATTAGTATTATACGCATAGTCTTGCATGGATGTTTTATATATAATTTGAGTGTCTCATTGCCTTAACAAGTTATTAGTATTGTCAATATTCTTAAGGTAATTAATTCAATTATAATTAAATAAATTTTTTATGAAAATAGGGATAAACTAAATAGTTTTCTTTTATACAAAATAGATAATATATCATTAAATATATGTGCACAACTTGATTATAAATACGCAAATTGTAATACTTGTATGAGTTGGTGGGACAACCTCCAGGTTGAGTAGCGAGACGAAGTCTACTTAAAACCATGCCTCATCGAACGAGATAACCCGTCTCCCTTTCAATGTTTAGCTTTACCGGGGACAAGGCTTACCCATTATCAACCCAAACTCATAACACTATTTGCAATATAAAAAATCAAGAATGGAGCATAATTAATCGTTTATAGTATAGTGAGAAAACTAGTTATGTCACATATCGACTTTTGATTTCTGATGTAGAAGATCGTACAAAACGCAACTACAGAGCATACTTTCGCAATCGGTGACGTTATAATGCATAATATATGAATAAAGTATGCATATAAAAGTGAAGCAACCAAGATAATATAGAAATAAACCGAACTCATAAAAGTTATACCTTCCTAGCTTTGTTTACTTAACAAGGCTTCTTAAACTTCAAGATCTCCTTAATGCTAGAGCAAGCTCATGCTGATAACGTGTTGTGAATTGAATTGAGACTTGCTAGAACTAGAGAAGGAAAGTAGAAAAACTAAGAACTTCTACTACTACAAAGAACTACAACTACAAAGTAGAAGAGGAGAAATGAGAGAGTTGAAATGAGAAGTTGTATACAATTTGATGTGTTTTTACAATGAGGTTGATACCATTTATATAAGTCCTTTGGTGATGATGATAACTGTACTAAGACAATGTTTACAAGTTACACATAAATCTAATGTCATACAACTCTTTACAAGCAATGTTGACAACACATGAAATAATGAGTACATTGGATATGGATGCAAGTAAGAGTCATGCTTGATATTATCACTCAATGTAAGAGCTATGCTTGACAATAATTAGTCATACAAAGTCTTGATCAATTGTTCATCCATATCATAACAATATATATATATATATAAAGCCCTTCTCTGCAATATAATGAATTAGATGTATGGTTTGCAGAATGAAAAAGGATATTTTGAAGTAGGCAAAACTTATCATTTGGTCCCTGAACTTTGTGTTTTTTGTGCTCTAGGTCCCTGAACTTTTATTACTATACATTTGGTCCTTGAACTTTCACAAAGATCTACATTTAGTCCTTCCACCATTTAAAGTGTTAAATTATGCCAATGTGGGCAACAAAAGTGTTGTGTGATTAGTCAAGAAGAGTAAAATGGTTTATATTACTGAATCGGACGACTCGCATCGACCAAAAAAAGCCAAAATTTTTTTTAATTTCCCCCAAAAACATAAAAATCTCAAAGTTCAAGGACCAAAAGCATAAAACTCAAAAGTTCAGGGACCAAATGTACAGCAATGAAAGTTCAGGGACTAAATGTACACTATTGAAAGTTCAGGGACCAAAAGCATAAAAGACTCAAAGTTGAAGGACCAAAAAATACGTTTTGCCTTTGAAGTACGAAACACGGGAATAGGAATGTGTGACGGCCCCAGCAACCACAAACTGGGCCCCGCCCGGCCTAAACCTACGTGGACCCCCGAGCTCGTCTCCGACGAGTCAACGCAGGTCTAGTCAGCCTTAACTTACCAATTACTCATTACATTATTCACTCACTCACCCCTGGATCACTCTTTTTTATTCACCTTAACTCTATCTAATCTTTTATCCTCAATTATAGTTAGGTGTGCAAATGCGGAATTGTTTTTAATACCAACTTACAACAGCTTTACAACTCGATCAACTTAGATGTGGAAAATCATGTCCTAACAACATCATCATGTATATAACGATCAACCGAAAGCCCAAAATAAGCATATACATGTATCAACAGTCAGGTTCAACTTCCCAAAGTCCCAAAATATCAAAACAAATGGATACATAGCCAAAATATACAACAAAAGACAAAATACCTACAAAGTGAGAGCAAAGCTAATGGCTCTGAGCGTGCCTCAGAGGATATCGCCAAGCATCGGCGCCTTGCCCTTACTCGTCTGTGGATCTGCACCCACCGTCATAAAAAGGACGGTGAGTACAAAATATAACAGTAAACAACAACAATAGATATCTCAACATAATTTACTGAATTTTCAATAATCATAAGTCTATAAATCATGCAGTGTATAACAAGAAACTGAAATAGATAGCAAATCGCATGATAAATAGATTCAACAAGTACAAACAACGAAAATCAAGTGACCGAGAAACAAATGGATAGGAGAATAGATAGTCCCAATCAAACCGCGGGTCTCAAGACCTCATCAGCTTGCGATCGACACAGTAGGCCCAAAACTGCCTCCCTGCTCAATCCACCCCGTACGAACCAGAGGGCCCGAAGGTCGCCTCCATCGAACGCACACTCTGTTAGGAAAAGCCACGACAAAGCCAGTGCTAAATTCCTAACACACTACCGAAAGAAAGCCACATCACAAATGCCGGATGCTAAATCATTTCGATAGGCTCCAACGAGAAGCCACAGTCTATGCCGGCTGCTAAACTCGTTGAGACTTCTCATCACAGTCGGACTACCTAAACCCTAGGTCACCTGAACTAGAATGGAATACAAAGGGCTTGCATTTCAAGAGTAATTAATCAATAAATAGAAAAGCAATTATGTTGATTCTATTGTTGCCTTTACTCACCTCAACTTCCGCTAAAAAGGCCCTCGCGTAGCTCCACACGTTCCCCAATTAGTTTCCAACACTTCGCTCGTCACCTGACAATTATTTCGACCAATTTCCGTTAATTTTTCCCTAATTATTCCAAGTATTCTTCAATTTTTTCTCAAGTTTAACTCATTTTCTACAATTTTCTAAATTATTGTTCCTTTGCTCAATTTGGGTCGCTTACCCGTATTGGGTTCCATTTAAACCCATTAGGATACCCGAGCAAAACCTCATAATTTTAATACAATTTAGAAAAATATTTTTCAATATTTTTCTCGGCTATTTTTAACAATTTCACGCTTTACGAGACAAAACCCCGACAAAAGTCTCGTCGCGAATCTCAAATTCTTCATTTTTCATAAAAATTCCCAAATTTCTATTTATTTGGGTGAAATATAATTTTTCAAATTTTTTCCTATTTCTCTGGATTGTCTTTTCCATTTTCTCTCTTTTTCTCTCTTCTTTTTTTTTTATATTTAAGGGCGGTTCGGCGAGCGAACCGCTCGGCTCATGGCCGAACCGGCCCGGTTCAGGCCGAACCGCCGGTTCATGGCCGAACCGCCCTTCCGCCCTTCTTCTTCCCAATTCGAGCGAGCGACGCTCCGCTCTCTCTTTTTTTTTTTTTTTTTTTTTTTTTTTTCATGGAAGAGAAGGAGAGGGAGAGGGAGAGGAGATTGGGGAGACGATTATCGTCTCCCTCCTCGGACGTCCGAGCTCTCGAGTTTCCCTTCCCACCATCACCACCGAATCACCATCACCACCATCACCACCGTACAACAAAGCAACAACAACAACAACAACAACAACAACAACAACAACACAACAACATAAACCACAAACTCACCTCACTTTTGCCAACACCGCTTCCACGAGCACCCGACCTTGATCTTTCGATTTCTCTTCTTCTTCCGTCCCTCTCTCGGATTCGATCAAGAAAATAAGGAAAATAGTGGTGTCGGTGGTGTTTATCAACATTTTTGGGGTGAAATGACCAAAATAATACCCCTCATGTCTATTTCTTTCCTTCTTTCCTTCAATACCCTTTTTGGTAATTTTACATTTTCTATTTTATTTTTCTGATTTACCATATATATTTATATATATATATATATCAATTTACCTATATATATATATATATATAAATATATACACTCACCTATATTTTCGCGCCTAAAATTTCGTCGTGCGCGCCAATGAGCGTACTCGGGCGTGCACACTAACGTATCACCCACGCGTGTCGACCACGACCCCGCGTGTCACTAGGCGCCCACCAATTTACTATTTAATTACATTAATTATTTTCATTTATAAATATCAATGTTTTTATTTCATTTTCGTCCCACGGACTCTCAAATACTCATTTAACGCGTTCTTTCGTACCGAACTTGTTCAACGGTACTAACGCACACTCACCACGTCCTTACTCATTTGGAATATTGAATTTAATGTTCGGTAATAAATAAATAATACAAATCACCAAACAAACATAACATACCTCGGTGTCGACTCCCGAGGACTGAAACAAATACACCATGGCTAGTTGGGCCCACAATACGACCCTGAAATATCACGTGGCACGAGTTAAAATTTTAGGGTCGTTACAGAATGTGTTTGCAATTTTGTGTAGTCCAGGTAACGTTTATCATGACTTAATTGTTTACACCATATTATAGATGCATCCTGCACTGCACAATATAATTGTGGTTAAGAATATCTTATGTTGATATCTAAAGTCTATTCTTGTGTTTTTTTTTTTTCTTTACTTCAGTGGAAGTCGAACTATGATCTCCTGAGGTTTTGCCTTTTTGGCAAGTGATGTCTTTACCATCTCACTTGAGAGGCTTTGACGAGTCTACAATTGTGTTGATATCTAAAGTCTTGACAATTACTCCATCCGTTTAAAATTATAAGCCGTTTTAGCAAAAATTTATTATTCAAAATTGTAAGTCGTTTTTGAAATTTGAGAGTATTTATTATTTTTTGACCCATTTTGCCCTTACACAATTCAAATAGGGTGCGACTATTCTGTGCAATCAAAACATTTATAATTCTTCAATTCTTCAATTCATCAATTCATTTAATGTCAAAGGACGTAGATGTAAATTACATTCGTAATTAAAACTGTTTTAATTCTTGTACCCTTACTTTAAACGACTTACATTTTTAAATGGAGGGAGTATGTTCGTTTCTTGACCTCAATTAAGGGGGGTGTAATCAATTTAGAAAATCAATGGATTTTAATAGACTTTTGTATTCATTGACTTCAATGGATTTCAATAAAGTTAGTGGATTTTTATGGATTTTTATTTGAAGATTTTCATGGATTTTATTGGAATGCAAAGATGATTTATGGGGAGAATGAAGGAGTTTGACAGACTTTTTGCAACCAAAGAAAACAAATCTTGAGCGATGCGTGACTCGAGGAACATCCCATGGTTGTGACTTGAAACAGCCCAATGAATTTTTTTAACTTCTCCACTACAAAGATCGTACCAAGAAATAGAAACGAAACGCAGACAACATGAAGCATCATTAATGGATCTGATAACGCAGGAAGATCGAGGGGAGGCGGAGTGTCAGCGAACTTGAGCACAAGAAGATCGTACACAGCGTGAAGCATCATCGACGAATTTGAGAGTAAACCCAAATACACAAACACAAATCACAACAATCATTATCGCCATCACCAAAACCCAGAACCAAAAATGCAAACCAACAAGACAATCCCACGGATAGAAGAGAGGAGTTAGGAGCGCGAAAAGAGAAAAAAAAAAGTGGAAATTGGCTGAGAGAAGAGTGAAAACTTGTTAGGGTTGAAGAATGATTTGGCTCTTCCCCAAATCCATCAAAATCCATTATATGCCTCAAATTCACGTAACTCGCCAAAAAATGAAAGGGGTTGCTATTTGGACACAAGAGTCTAGACACAATAGATTTATTAATTTCCAATTCATCCTTTAAAAAGTTGGTGTTATTGTTGAAACGTCCAAAAGAAATTGGTGCTTTCTCATTAACTTTTGCAAAAATTATTCACACATCCCTATGAGTCTAGACTTTTAAATCCATATAGATTAATTAAAAATTAAATACCCATGGATTGTTTAAAGGAAAATTATAATACAACACCGTGCACACTTTATTTTCTTAGTCATTTATTACTTTTTTTTGTCTCCCGATGTGTGGACTCTGCATCTAACAAAACACAATAAAATAGGTTAAAAAACAAAGTGGATGCTCGAAGTTCAAAGTGTGTGAAATTATCATTTTCCTTGTTTAAAACTCCTCACAAATCCAAATTAAATGCTTCTTGATGTTTTAATACTCCATTGAAATTAAAATTAAAATTAAAATTAAATATCCCTGAATTTTTAAATCCTTTGAAATCTTTTATAATCCATCAAAATCCTCAATTGAATATACCCCCTAAGTTGGCGACTCCAATTAATTTGGGACTGAGAAAATGTTGTTTGAAAATTGAAAACGTTTCAGCTGAGTGTCATAGAATTCCAAAATCATTAAAATCTTATGTTTTTTTTTTTTACTTTAGCAGGAGTAGAACGTCGACAGACATCATGTTAAATCTTTTTTTTTTTGACAAGTGATGTCTCATTTCATTTCACTGTAAATGATTTGGCTCTATTTTCTTAGTTGTTTTCTTTATGTAAAAATTGAATGTTGCCTCCTATAACATTTAATTTGGACTTGGGCTATGTTGTTGGTTAATTTATACTATTTTTGCAACAATTTAATCAACTAAAAAAAATTAATTGTTCACATAAGCTTATAATGTAGTATATGCTTGCCAAATACCATCAATTGTACTAAATGGAATGTAATAAGAATTTGATTAACTAAGGCTTTGTTGTGGTTGCAGCCACTTAACTTATTCAAATTGATTTATAATTTATTTTATTTTTAGAAAAGAGAAATTTGTTTCAGATATTTAGCCAAACGCAATTTTGATTTTTTTTTTTTCGTCGAAGAGGTCTTGGTTATTTTTTGTAGTATAATTTTATATTTTATATAGATATTCAAAAAAATGTGGATAATATAGGCGGGAAGGTGGACTACAGACTCTTGCGACAGGGAATAAGCCACGTGGAATTAGAATCTTTCTAGAGCCTAGCCGAGTATATTCAGTGACCAGGGTGTGATCATATTTGATGAAATTACCAAAATATCCTCCCGCATCATTTCAGTAATACAATTTAATTGTTGCTAATTAACTTCAATCACTTGGCCAAGAGCTTTCTATCTTGATTTTGAGGTCTGTCTATGAGCCTCAGTAAACATTTTAGAACCTAGCTTTGATTTGTTGTTGTATCACTACTGTTGTGAAGACACTTCTTAGCTTTAATTGGCATGTGTTCACCTTTACATCGAGGTTAAAGGGTTTAAGTTACGATTTGTGTGTGGTATGTCTTTCTTTTTTGTAGGTGTCACAAGAGATTAAATTATGGAATATGCTAGCATGATCCAGCTGGAGCACGAGCACGCAGCTGACTCAGCATTGACAGTTGGCCAACTGTCAATGTTGAAGTCAGTTGGTCGACTGTCAATGCTGAAGTCAATTGGTTGTACTAGACAACCAACTAAAATATAACAGTTGCATGGTACATCTTACTAAAAAAAAAAAAAAAAAAAAAAAAAAAAAAAAAAGGAAAAACAGTTGGTATGTGAGCCCAATAGGTGTTGACTAGGCAAAGTGTCCGTGTTGCATGCCCTACTTGGGGCACGTTAACATTTTCTTTAAATTATTACATTGTTCAAGTCTATCGTAATATTGATTACTGTCGGTATTTAGAACTTAAAACTGTAATATTATAAACAATTTGAACTAAGACCCTTGGGACTTATCTTATAAATAACAATTAGATACAAACCATCACTTGAGTAATTTGGTTGAATTGCAGCAAAATTTACCAGTTCTTAAAGTATTGTAGAGTACCACCACCCATGTAATATCCTCTAAGTCCTCTTCAAAGCAATAGACCTACAACCTTATAGTTAGATACCAAAGCACTAACGAGGTGGACGTCGTTTAATACACCTCAAGGAGTGTGCGCAAGCATCTCCATACGCATCACATGGCATCTACTAAGTCAGTTATGCCGATTTCGCCACGGCCAAAGTGGGTTTGGGAAACATTTTTCAATTGGTCAAAAAAAAAATGACCCAGGGATATTATGGTAAATTTCACTTCCACCCGTTAGAAAAAGCTTTCTCCCAGCCTGTTCAAACGAAAATTCATGGGCATGAGGAGCGAAGTAACGACCGCCATTATTATTTAGCTCTTCGAAAAAAACAGATAAGATATTGTACGCTCGCAATCCAAGGTAATTCAATTCGCTGTTGTTGTTCTTCCTTGCATCATCATTGATCACAACTCAACAGATTGATATCGATTGAAATCAATCATCACCAGTTTTAATTCTCTCCACAGTTTGTTTGTAATTGTTTAATCCTCGATTTTCTCATCTTTAATTAGATTTAAGATAGATGTGCATGAAATCAATTTCTCAGTTTGATTGGATAATGAAAAGAGTAGTGCTACTTGGACTCATGAGTCCGGATCCTTAGGGAGTTTTTTGAAAATTTTTTATTTCAAAGTCATCCTTAAGCAATCAATGACTTCAAAATTATAACTTGTAACACTTCTTTAATATTTATAAAAATCTCAAAAACCCCCATTTGAGTCCGGACTCTTAGTGTCCAAATAGATTTTTTGTAATGAAAATAAAAACAATTAATCTATATGGACTCAAGAGTCTAGACTCATAGGGATGTGTGAATAATTTTTATAAAAGTTAATGAGAAAACACCAATTTCTTTTGAGCGTTTCAACAATAACACCAACTTTTTAAAGGATGAATTTGAAATAAATAAATCTATTGTGTCTGGACTTTTGTGTCCAAATAGCAGTACCCAAAGAAAAATTAGAGGTCTCAAGTTTTAGTCTCAAAAATTAAAAAGGTTTAAGAAAATGATAATTTAATATACTGCGCACACTTGGACACATATTTTTTTTTTTGTTATTTATAGTGTTTTGTAAGATGTGGGGTCACGCTTGGAGAGATAAAAAAAATTATAAATGATTAAAAAATAAAGTGTGCGCTCAAAATGTGCTTTCAAAGTGTGTTAGATTATCCTCGACACAATTAAAAAAAAAGAAATAAAAAATAATGAAAGCTCATCCAATTGGTGATAGAGGTTGAGTTGTGTGGAGTGGATGAGAGTAAGATCTCAGCCGTTAAATTCTCTTACTTCATTAAATTTCAGCCCCTGATTTGACAAATGTCAGCGGGAATCAAAACCCCCTTTGTGAGGTTCACACAAGACGCGTGTCTAGGAGGAGAGGGACACGTGGCGCACCAGATTAATAACGTTCCCTATAAATGCTGCTGCGGCGGCGGCAGCTTCAACATCACCAATTACTCACCACTTGTTCGTAATTATCATCATCAACAGCTGTGGAAGCCAAAGAAGAAGAGCAAATTTGAAAGCAAAAGCAATAGAAGATCGTCAAGAACTGTAGTAGTAGTAGTAATAGTAGTAGGGTCGTTGCTCAAGCCGGAGAGTCCACCCCAACAGCAAAAATCATCACCAATGAATAAGGTACTATTAGTTAATTAGTAATTCGCTAGCTAAATACTGTACTACTTATTTATTTGATTAAGTATCTCAATTCTCTTTCATTCATCATGCATGCAAACGATTTCTAGGGAGTAGGGAGTGTGATTTAATTAGCAATGAATTAGTTGATGTGGTTTCGCAGGGATATTTGATAAGAAACAAAAAGTTGAAATATATCAGCTCAAAAAAAAAAAAAAAAGAAAAGAAAAGTTGAAATGTACAAGCTGGACGATCGGTGACCACCCATGTAGTTTTCCTTCGGTGCCACGTCAGCAACATTATCTGAGGTCCATAGTCTGACGTGCCGCCAGGGCTTTATTATTTTAAGAAAAAAATATAAGAATGACAACAAGTATAATACATTGGAAGATACATTAACCTACAGGTTCATTGGAAGATACATTAACCTACAGGTTCGTTCATGTGGCATCGACCTTTGTGTTATACATCGAGATCTGTGTATGTACACATTTGGAGGTGTATATGAATAATTTAAAGGCCTGAGGTGACTTTGGGTGTAACATACCCGTCATTCTAGCACTAAGCTCACTAATCTTTGACTGTTGCATAGTTTTTTTTCTTTTTTTTTCGTTTCTAACTTTTGCATGGTTTTTTTTGGGTCCAAAGAAAAAAAACTGTTTGCATGGTTTTTAAATGAAGTTAGTAGTTGCCCTGATGATTTCTTCAAAAAAAAAAGGATATCTTTGGAGCGTTACTTACTAAGAGATAAGATTTAGGGAGGTCGTGGGTTCAACTTTTGCTCAAATAAAAAAAAAAATGAAAAAAAAAAGTAAAAAGAAGTTAGGAGCTCTACATATCCGTGTGCACCATACTCTTCTCAATTTCACATGAGAGAAATCAAGGCCTTGATTTGAACCCACAACTTTTGCCTCAGTTAGAGTTATAAGGACTTTTTTTTTCCCTCTAGTCTAAGCCACTCGGTATTCAAAGCCTAATGAGCCCCGACTAATATGGGCTTGAGCCGGATAGGACCATTAAGTGGCGATAAAGCTCTCCCTCAAGGATTAAAGGTACTTCATGCAATCATGCTTAGGGCCCAAACTTGATATTACTAGTTAAGGCTAACTCAACCTAAGCCGTCACTCCAAGCCCACTTGGGAAGAGGCCCATCTCTTTACCATTCCACCGCATCTCTAGGGAGTTTTAGGAGCCCATTTTTAAGGAAAAACGCTATACATACTTGTTAAACACACCCACTCGCCTATGTGACACATAAAACTTCAAATCGAACAAGCATTTTGAAAAAGAAAAGCACAATAATGATTGTGTTATGCATCTCAAGACGTGTAAGCTCACATCTTAAGCATGTGCCATGCACATAGGCAAGTGTAGCGAATGTGTGTTTACCAAGTATGTGTAGCATTTCCCATTTTTAAGTTCATTTGTGGGTAATATTATGAGTTATTTAATTTATGCTTTCCTTTCTTGTACATAATTTGTGTTAAGATATATATATATATGTGGATATTTAGGCACGTTTGTATATATTAACCTAATTGGTCCTATTATAATCACTTCATTATTTTTTTCAAAACCTAACAATTTGAAGGAAGATTTTAAAGAGATGATCAAATTTTTATTAATATATTGGTTTTATGATGGGCATGAAGAGGGTGTTCACATTTGGAAAAGGAAGGAGCGAGGGAAACAAGGGCATGAAGTCCTTGGTAATTTAATTAACCTCTCAATCATTCTCAACATTTGTCATCAGCAGTTAATTTCCCTCCTTGCATCAGTTAAATTGCATATGTTGTATTCTTAGTTGGGAGGCAAAGGCGCCAACCTTGCAGAAATGGCGAGCATTGGATTGTCCGTGCCGCCCGGGCTCACCATATCAACCGAGGCATGCCAAGAGTACCAAATGAATGGGAAGTCTTTGGCACAAGGGTTGTGGGAAGAAGTGTTGGAGGGGTTGGAGAGGATAGAAAGGGACATGGGGGCATCTCTTGGTGACCCTTCAAACCCACTTCTCCTCTCTGTTCGTTCCGGTGCTGCAGTAAGTGGTTTAATTACTAACACTTCTTTTTGTCCTCATTTGTTTAAATCATATAATATTACTAAGAAATTTGGTTAGTTGTTCCTTTTCTGATATAATGATATTAGTGCATTAAATTTATGTAGTGGAAACGTTTGATCCATATAGCCGACCCCAATTAATTTGTGATTGAGGCTTTGATGTTGTTGTTCGATATACATTATAGAACTAAGTAGTTATACACTGTTGAGAACACGGTACCAAAGTGTTGTTTGGGGAAGTCTTGGTGTTCAAGCCTCAGCATCAGGGTTTGATCCTTCTTGTTTGCATATTTGACGTTTGATTTTTTTCCCCACAAAGTGACTGTTGGAATAGATTGAGTTTCCTTTTCCAACCAAGCTTAATTGCCTAAGATTTTAGGTTCACCATGTATGTACTACCACCAAGATAATGAATTTGAAAGCAGCCGGGCCATCTTTTTTTTATGGACCATCTTGTTGAGGTAAAATGTGGAACATTGTATGTATGCAACTACAGAATGCCGATAATAGAGTTTCATCCTATAATTGTCATTGAATCTATCTAAAAGAAGGACCCCTAATCCTAAGTCTTGGTTGAAATTAGATGAAGCTCAAGTGTTGTGGAACATCTACGACATGAGCATTCATCCATTTCCATTTGACTTTATTTTTATATTATATGGTTTTATTTTATTTTTTATTTTTTTGTGGTGATGTGCGTGGTCCTTGAAGCACCATATTGGCAGTTTAAGAATTTAAGATAATTAACTAGTAAAACTATGGTAGCTTTTAAACCTATTAATAAGCTTAATCGATTGATTTCCACACATAAATATATGCCTTTTTGAACACAAGTCTTTTGCATTTTAATCAGTTGCTTGTTTGATTGTCGTGACTGCTATAGTTATCTAATTAACAGCTATTTGACTGTTTGTAGATCTCTATGCCTGGGATGATGGACACTGTCCTTAATCTTGGTCTGAATGACGAAGTGGTGGCTGGTTTGGCATCAAAAAGTGGAGAGCGTTTTGCATATGACTCTTACAGGCGGTTCCTCGACATGTTTGGTAATGTTGTAAGTGTCGCCAATCCTGACTTGAGCATACTTAACTTGTAAATTTTATTAAGAAATGATATTAATACTGTCTTAGGATTCTCTAAATTCTTTATTATGTGTTTGGAAATTGTTTCTTCCAATTCCGCTCATCAACTCGATTTCATAATGGTCTTGCAACTTAATCTGGCACTGCTTATAATGGCCAAGATCATTGTCTCTAGAAGTTAGTCCACACTTTTCTTAGCCATTTTTTCCCTTTCTATCCTATTTAAAATGCCAAATATGGAATTTTGAAATTCAGTTGGGTAAAATCCATAAATAGTTCCGTATCTGCCTTATTTTGTCAACGGCTTGTAACTTAAAAGGCTTCCCAACGTTCTAGTCTCCATAAGAGTGAAGTGTATAGTTTATTTTCCCTCAGATTTTGTGAGTTCATGGCCTGATTATAGATGGATGAACCACTGTTGCTGTTGTTCTCCAATGTATTTAGTGGTGGTGTTCAGCTTAGTGTTGGCTTGGCTTGGCAGAAAAAACTAACTCCTGGGTTTATACTGATTGTTCTGGTGGCTTGGTAAATCGATAGGGAGAGGCTCTTTGTTTTGGGAGGGACTCCCCAAAGCTAGAATTCTTGTAGTTTTTGTTTCTAAAGCAAGATATTAGTCTTGCACTCCCATTTAGTGAATCTGAAAAAAAAACACCACATTCACGTGCCACATGGTTGCGTTTGTTTTCCTTGAGCTAAAAAAAAAGAAGTACGTTTGCATGGTTTTAGACTGTCTCATTTAGCTACTTTTGTGGATTCGAAGGTCATGGACATTTCACATTCATTGTTTGAAGAGAGATTGCAAAAGTTGAAGGAATCAAAAGGAGTTGAGCTAGACACAGATCTAAATGCTTCTGATCTCAAGGACCTTGTGGAGCAGTACAAGAAAGTCTACCTTGCAGCCAAGGGTGAAGAGTTTCCGTCAGGTACCACATTCTTTTCTTACCTTGCCTGGACTGGTCATTTTCCTTGTGTGATTAAACGTTCTCCAATTGTTTATCGGTCTTATGGTTAAGTAATGCAGCTAAGCCTTACTTGACCAAGTTTAGTTAATGCAAGAAAACTCATGACCACAAAATCAAATACAAGAGGAAATGCAAAAAGTAAAAGTGATGACACTATGTTTAATTTAGTGATGGCATTTCTAACTTTATATCAGAATGAATTAAATAGTTTTCAACAGCTGCCTAGCTTGTGTTCAGTACAAATGCTCATTTTATCTAATTCTTTCTCCGAGATTTAGCACAAGCTAACGAAGCTTCTAAGAAACTCATCTTTAGTTAACATTGTTACTATCGTTTAATTTTCTATCTTATGAAACATCTAGTTAATCGTACATGACTTCTCAGTGAAAGATCTACTTTCACTAGATGAGTTTATCAGTCTTTTTTTATTTCTTAATATGTGCTGCAGATCCAAGAAAACAATTGTTGCTAGCTATTCAAGCTGTCTTTAATTCATGGGACAGCCCAAGAGCCATCAAGTACAGGAGCATCAACCAGATAACTGGGTTGAGGGGCACAGCTGTTAACATTCAGTGTATGGTGTTTGGAAACATGGGAAACACATCCGGGACAGGGGTACTCTTCACAAGAAATCCAAGCACTGGTGAAAAGAAGCTCTATGGAGAGTTTCTGATCAATGCGCAGGTCATTTGATAGATTCATGTCTTCCCAACTGTTCCAGTATTATCTTCTTCATCTATAATTGTGAATCTAATAAATCAGTTTAAGCAGGGTGAGGATGTTGTGGCTGGTATACGAACCCCCGAAGACCTTGAAGTTATGAACCAATGTATGCCAGAGGCCTATAAAGAACTTGAGGAAAATTGCAAAATTTTGGAGAATCAATACAAAGATATGATGGTGAGATAAAAGCTAGTCCTCTTGAGTATTAAAAATCGATTGGTTTTCTAATTTATCTGCGAGTAGTACTTCCTTATGACTAAGTGCTCCTCTCGTTCATTGCAGGATATTGAGTTCACCGTCCAAGAAAACAGATTGTGGATGCTGCAGTGTCGATCAGGAAAGAGAACTGGTAAAGGTGCTATAAAGATTGCCGTAGACATGGTTCAAGAAGGGCTTGTTACCACTAGTTACGCAATTAAGATGGTAGAGCCACAGCACCTTGACCAACTTCTTCATCCTCAGGTACGTATTCCATGGCTTTTATGTGAATAATATTGCTTCTCATTGACGACAGCTGAACAAAATGCATTCCCGGCATGAATTTTCTTATTTTGATCCGTTACTGAAGTCCTGGATTTATTGGTAATTTACAAGCATGCATAGTTTTAGATCTTTTAATATGACATGTTTCATAATCTACCTATGTTAGTTTGAGGATCCATCTTCTTACAAAGACAAAGTGATTGCTCACGGCTTGCCGGCATCACCTGGAGCTGCAGTTGGTCAGATTGTGTTCAGTGCTGATGATGCCGAAGCATGGCATGCACAGGGAAAGAGTGTTATCTTGGTGAGCATCTTTTCTTCACTGTATTTTCATATATTGTGTGTGATATTTATGCTTTGTTACTGTTCATTGTAGATCAAACTAATATGTTTCGCTCATTGTTTTCTGTTGTACAAGGTAAGGGCAGAGACGAGCCCGGAAGACATCGGGGGCATGCACGCAGCCTCAGGTATATTAACCGCAAGAGGTGGCATGACATCTCATGCAGCAGTTGTGGCCCGTGGTTGGGGAAAATGCTGTGTTTCTGGATGTTCAAATGTCCGTATAAATGACAATGACAAGGTTAGATGATTGACCATTTTCTCGACTGCAACTCTCGAACATTGTAAAGATGTAATTTTTTATGTAGGCTATCCTGTTCTTATGGTCTTGCAGATTGCTATTATAGGGGATAAAATGCTAAAAGAAGGAGATTGGCTGTCTCTAAATGGATCAACAGGGGAAGTGATTATGGGAAAGCAAACACTCTGTCCTCCTGCTCTAAGTGCAGATCTAGAAACCTTCCTGTCTTGGGTTGATAAAATAAGGCGCCTCAAGGTACCGATACTAATTAATACTCCTAAACTTGTGCCATGATGAGAAGGAATGTGAATATAATATATCAAGAATGGAAAGTTTTTTTTCTTCTTCGTCGCTTCTGAGTATTATGGTGGTAGAACAGGTCATGGCAAATGCAGACACTCCTGCAGATGCGCAAACTGCTAGGAATAATGGTGCAGAAGGAATTGGGCTTTGCAGGACAGAGCACATGGTAAGTGTAGCTCGTAAGTTGTTGATCTTTGCTAACATTGATTAGATGATCTTCCATTTCTTTATAGAGTTATAGATGATGCATGTTGACAACCTTAGAAAAAACATAAGAAATCATAAAATTGATTAGTGTAGCTCTTAAGTTGTTGATTCTTTTTATCCTAAATTTTACTTAACACTCCTGATTTGATGGATATTAGAAAAAAACTTAAGAAATCACAAGATTTGTCTCGGTTTTGATGACTGTTTGATATAGAAGTAAAGGAACCTGGGGGTGACAACAATAGTCTCTCAGATTTCCATGCTTTTCTTATATTTACTAATGATGGAAAATAATTTTAATTGATGTCCGGATGGTTCAGTTTTTTGCTTCAGATGAGAGGATAAAAGCTGTGAGGCAAATGATAATGGCTGCAACATTGGAGCAAAGAAAGGCAGCATTGGACTTGCTCCTTCCCTATCAAAGATCTGATTTTGAGGGGATTTTCCGTGCGATGGATGGTATTTTTTTTTCTCTCAACCTGCACTACTAAAGGGTACAATAGTAATAGCTAGTAAAATCTTAATCACAGACCATGAATGTGTGAACATCATTGCACAATGCAATATGAGCTCAATCAAACAGGATAGTCGTAATTGACTCTTAAATGAAAGGATCACATGTTTTTTCATGGTTTTCAAGTCTCATCTCCATATGCTAGTAACAAATCACATTTTGCTTTATTGGCATTTTGACATCTGGCATGATTAATTGGGAGGAATTATTTGCTAGTTACTTGTATTGTTGACGCAGTTTGAGGTTCAAAACTTCCACATAGTAGAATTTTTCAAATATCTCTTACAATTCATGGAACTTGGTGTCCTCTTTGTTTTTACTGCTGTTTGTCGGGCTGAAAATGGCAAATTTCAGGTCTCCCGGTGACAATCAGACTACTAGACCCTCCACTTCATGAGTTTTTGCCAGAAGGAGATATAGAACAAATTGTTCGTGAACTAACTTCCTACACAGACATGACGGAGGATGAAATTCTTTCAAGGGTTGAGAAACTCTCGGAAGTGAATCCAATGCTCGGTTTTCGTGGATGCAGGTTTACAAAACTCCAGAGTCTTAAGTACCTTCTGAATTCCTAGGGGAGATGCTAACGATCTCCAGCCTTTCGAGTTTTATTGAACCAATACGCCATATTTGTTGACTGAAAAAAAAAAAAAATCTGTATTTGTCCAACTTGGGACCCTTGAAGTAGGTGTAGCTTAACCAAGGAAGAGCAAATGCATGAACGGATAGCATTCTGTGGAGAGAATCTTTTTAAAGTTGTTCTTATGTTTTGTTGTTTGCTCTTGTCTGGCCAGGCTTGGGATATCATACCCGGAGTTAACAGAAATGCAGGCGCGTGCCATCTTTCAGGCTGCTATCAACATGATGAACCATGGTTTCAAAGTTTTTCCTGAAATAATGGTTCCTCTTGTTGGAACACCTCAGGCAAATGTCTTTTCCTTCATCTTATTCTATCTATCTACACATATATACATGTATATATAGATATATATATTTGTTGACAAGGCTGTTTTGTTTCCTCTAAATGAGTTTTATCAGTTAAAAAAAAAACACATCAGCTTCATCTTGGATTAATACTTATGGAGCGAAGCTTTTCTCTATCAGGAACTGGAACATCAAGCAAGTCTAATACGTGATGTTGCAGAGAAAGTCTTTTCTGAGATGGGAACCTCCATAGGATACAAAATTGGCACCATGATTGAGATCCCTAGAGCAGCACTTGTTGCAGATGAGGTATGTTGGGAAATATGTTCCCATAATTCATCAAGATATTATGCTCAAGTTGTTGTTATTGTTAAATTTTTATATTGGGCTCCACCAATACCAATATTGTCTCCAACTTAACGACATTCAACTCTTAGGAAGGGGTTTTAACTCAAAAGGCCTCAAAACTATTAGAAGGGAGATAATCACTTATATACTTCATTACAAAGTTTCATTTAATCGATGTTGGACTATGATTTCGGTCCACACATCTCCAACAGTTATTATTATTAATGGGTAGACTAATGACATGAAACTCTGTAGGCAATAAGATATTAAGCTTATTAAGTGTCATCAATTTGTATTATTATTTAGCATGTATTAAAATTGATTCCCTTTCTCAAAAAAAAAAAAAAAATTGATTCCCTTCCATTTTTCGTAGATTGCGGAACAAGTGGAGTTCTTCTCATTTGGGACCAATGACCTCACACAAATGACATTTGGATACAGTAGAGATGATGTTGGAAAGTTTCTTCCTATATACCTATCCAAAGGAATTCTGCAACATGATCCCTTTGAGGTTAGTATACACAACAATTTTTTCGCCATATATCCCGCTTCATATTCGTCTCTAGATTTGATCCTAATGAAGCTCATGACAAGAATCAGATCCCCTTTCCACAAAATCTTAATTTATGCTCAATAAGAGATGAAAGATGTGTAATCTCGTCTTAGGCAGTTTCTTTTTTACTATCCTTAAGAGTGCATAAATTTAACGTGAACAGATGTTTAGTATGCATATATAGAATCCATGTATTCAAAATTCGTTATCTTAGAGGTTAAATAGAAAGGAAGGTACTAGGGTGACTCGGTGATGGGACACCCGTGTCCATCCATTCAGCATTGGGATTTGTGCGCACACACATCGATGCATGAATGGATGGAAACCATCTCTGGGTGTCCATCCCGGATGTCCCAAAACAGGACATCCAAAACAGGTCATCCAAGTATTTTCCAAATAGAAGTATACGAGCCTTTCATTTTAGGGACATTTATGAACCCAAGCATTTCTCATTTCCTTTTCATCTCATATTTCCTGGTGATTCAATGTAAAACTTGCAAGTTGTCACTATATATAGCTATAAAGTGAATTCCAACTAGGCAAATTTCAAAACTCAATGAGCATTGCTTGCTCTGCCTTCTTATTCAGGTTCTTGATCAAAGAGGAGTGGGTCAACTAATCAAGATTGCCACAGAACGAGGGCGAGCTGCTAGACCTAGTTTAAAGGTGAGTTAGACTAATAATTTATTGCAGCGATCCTGATTGGACATGTTTATATCGTCTTTGGAAATATTATAGATGGAATACTAGACCTTCAAAATACACTGCCTTGCTTTCTAGAAAAAGAAGTCATTGGTGATTTTACGTATAATTACGCAGTATATGGAATAGACTGTTATTTTTATTAAAAATAAAAAATAAAAAAAGTAAGTGTACTGACAATTCTTTGATAGATTACATTGCTTCCTTGATTGATTCATATTTACATTCATCACACATATTTAAAGACAATGCTACACATGTTACACATGTATGGACTTGGTCAACATGACCCATTCACACCACTACATACATGCATGCACCCACTTCACTAACTAGTAACTACCCATTAAATAACTATTTAATAACTACCTATTACATATGACTCTAATGTGGACACATTCTCACTTACTAAACTTTAATTATAATTTGAATCATAATATTCCAACATTCCCCCTTGATTCAAATTTTCTAAAATTTACATCAAACTTTGAACTTTGAATTTTACAAAGTGTCTCAAACTTCTTATGAAACACATTACTTCACACTTCTTGAATTTATGAAGCCCTTGCCTTCACGATGATGATGCACTTGTCATCACCCTTCTTGGAGCACTTGTCTCCAAATAACCTCATGTGATGCCCTTGTCATCACACTCTCATATCTTTGGTGGTCATCGGCCTCCACCTTCATCGTGTTATACACGATCAAAAATCAATTCATCATTGATAGCGTCGGAGCAGTTGCACTCTCATGCATGTTCGAGCTTTCCAGTACCGCCTTTTTCTTCACTTTCTTTGCAACACTTCTCCATGATCTATTTTTGCAACACTTCACAAACTAGCCTCACCTTTCCGAATCTAATATGCCTCAGGATTAAACCGTTGTCTCTGATACCATATTGATTTTTTATAAAAAAAAAAATAAAAAAAGCAAGTGAACTGACAATTCTTTGATGGATTACATTGCTTCCTTAATTGATTCATGTTTACATCCATCACACATTTTATAGACAATGCTACACATGTGTGGACTTGGTCAACATAACCCATTCACACCACTACCCACTACATACATGCACCCACTTCACTAACTAGTAACTACCCGTTAAATAACTATTTAATAACTACCTATTATATATGACTCCAATGTGGACACATTCCCACTTACTAAACTTAAATTATAATTTGAATCATAATATTTCAACATAGACGATTCAAGTGAGTAAATTGTTGTAGAGGGCCTAATAATTGATGCCGCTCTTGATGCATTTGAATCATAATATTTCTCCGGTGTCTTAGATGCATGGATTCTAGCCCAGTTGGACATCATGATATTGGAAGGGCATGTTTAATGAGAAAGTGAGCTTGGTTTGGTGTTTTCTACCATGCTGCATTCTGTGGATAATTAGACTTTACCCTCACAAACATGCTAACCTTAACAAATAGATACCAATTCAGAAACTATTACAAACTAAGCCTGCCCTTATATTTGGGACCTAGCTTTGAATATCAAGCTATTTTTTACTATTAAATTCTTTCATTGTGCTAAATGCAAAACAGGTGGGTATATGTGGAGAGCATGGAGGGGAACCTTCTTCTGTTGCATTTTTCGCTGAGACAGGACTGGACTATGTTTCATGTTCTCCGTTCAGGTAAACTCGATTGTGTTCTTCATCATAATCTTGTGTTGTAAAAAAATATTCTTTTTCTAGTCATATATATAATTTGGCTTCGACATGTTTGGCAGGGTTCCCATTGCAAGGCTAGCAGCAGCTCAAGTGGCTGTATCATGAGAAGACCTTAATAAAGAGGAGAGTGGCATCTGTGCTTCTAATACTTGGTGACCAGGTGCAGGAATTGTTAATAATTAATTATAAATGGTTGTATATCTTTAATAAAAAATAATGTAAATAAAGAAAACCTTAATACAACTGGTGTTCCTGCTAAATGCTGTAAAATAAGGTTGAAAGGGAAAAGAAAAAAAGGTTGTCAATAATAATCTTATTGTGTAGTTTCTTTAAACAAGCTTATTAATTTGTTAAAAAATTTATTGTTGTTGTGGCTTGAAGGGGTGTTATTCTTTTTATTGGCACGTTTAGCAATCAAATTGCCTTTTATGTAGTACCATAATGCGGATCATAATATCTTATTATTTCATATAGTGAATAAATTATGTAACCTATGAATGTGTTAATGTT
This sequence comes from Stephania japonica, assembly GCA_039657345.1. Classification (NCBI taxonomy): domain Eukaryota; kingdom Viridiplantae; phylum Streptophyta; class Magnoliopsida; order Ranunculales; family Menispermaceae; genus Stephania; species Stephania japonica. Next base: position 8,881,487 of record CM077558.1, on the reverse strand, counting down.
GAAAGTGCAATGGTTCTCCCTCAAGCCTAAGAGAGCATTTGCACCATTAAACAAGTTAGCTGAAAGTCATGAGGCTTATGATAGCGATAAGACTTTGGTGATTTCAGGAGATTATGGATTTTCCGCAGGTAACCCCTCTTACTGATCTATTATTTCTTATGTTTGAAGAATGTTACATTTAAATCATTCTTTTCTTGAGCAAGAATTTCAACACTAGTAAAACATAAAACTACATGTTTTGGTGAAAGCTCTGATGCTTGCAGTGTTTTTGGTGTTCAAATTACTGATTGTGAAAACCCAAAAAGAGCAGTGTAGACAACAAAAATGATTGATATGTTTAGGAAACAAAAGATTTTACTAGACAAGGGACTGTCAGATTGGATACTTGTCTTTTACAGTACATACAAAACTGCAATCAAGCCCACTACAAAAGCTCAAATGATTCTTGAACAACTGAAGTGAAGAGGGCCTATTCATGTAAGCATTCAACAAGATCATGCATGCAAAATTTGCAATTTGCAATGTTGCTTGCCAACCGTACAAGTTTGTAATGTACTTGAATTCATCAGTGATTGAAAGATCTGTCACTGCACCATTTTTCAGCATCACAGCTAGCATTGCAGGACTCACAGAGCAACAAGAGAGTTGGAAGATAAGGAACAGTGGGCATGTGGATAGCAAATAGATGAGGTAAGCTTTCTCAAGGCAATCAAAGACTGCATACAGCTCGATAATTTGACAATGTTTTAAATCTTCTTATAACTCAATTTCTTCCATTCAAAAAACTCGTACTCAAGACCTCGTTCAAGGAGAGCGAGTCCCTTACCAGTTACCACTTGAATCGAATGACTTGTTTACTAAATAATGTTTTCATTACCATTTGCCAATAATAAGGATAAAGGAAGCTAAACAATAGTTTCACACCAAACACAAATCAATTCAAAACCCTCTAAAAAATAATATTTATTGTGTATTGTGTGTTGATTTATTACTGGAATGATTTGTGCACCTAATTGAACAACAAGCTGAAACTTGAAAAGACAAACAGTTTCCAATTTAAAAGCCAAAGAAAAGTTACAAAATCACCAAACTGAAATTTGAGTTTCTTTGCATGATTAATTCCAACCCACCAAATCCACCACTTTTCCTCTCTTTGGCAAAAAGAAAAAAAGGAAAAATAATAATAAAAAAAATAATCATAACCCATCGCTTTTACTACATCCTCTCATCCATACATCCAACTTTTGCTTTCCCATTTTAATACCAACATAACAAACTCATCCGAAATTCATGACACGTACCAATTTACAGCTTTTCTCTCATCAGATACCCTTTTTGTTTCAGTTTTACCCCATTTTGGCCATCATGACACAAAAAAAGTTTGAACACATGGAACATCATCGACACACGTGTCCTTTACCAGTTCACCCACCGGGACTAGACGATCGCTCACCGGAAAAATTCTACCCAGTTCAGCAAATCTTGTCACACTTTCTGGGTATTTGCCAGATTTAGCAGAAGAGATCTGTAGCGGTTGTGGTGGGTAAAAATAAGTAGTCGTCGTAAAAAAAAAATGGTTGCTTGATCTACGTTGTTGTGACACATTGGTGGTTCCAGAGTGTCATGTGGTGGTGGGTCCTTGTAATTTCGTGGCACCGCCACCGCCGGAGACCCTCTCCTCCGGTGACCGGAACTTTCCACTTCCGGCAAGTCTCGGAGGTGGGCACCGCCATCTCTGCCTCCTCATTTTGTTGTTGGACTAATTGTTGTTGATTCTTGTTGCGTGATTCGGCTACATGCAATCTGAGCCGTCCGTCTTGGCGGGAAGCCCGGAATATCTGATCAGGGCGGTTGATTCTTACCTCGGTTAGAAGCAGCCTGCCGTTGGCCCTCAGTGGCCGGAGAAAAAACCGCGATTGCCCGGCGGAATTCAGCGACGGGATTGGCGGCGGAATCTCCCTCTCCTTCCTCTCCTCCCTCTCCCTCGTCCTCCTCCTCCTCCTCCTCTGCCCTGCCCCACTCCAATTCCCACAATCTCTATAACAATCCGGCGCCGCCGGCACCTCCTCCTCCATCTGATCGGAGCTCTCAAACCCCAAACTCTCCGTGCATGACCCATCGCCGCCGCCCCGCCGCCGCCGCCGCTCATAATGTCCTCGGAGACGGGTGGGTCTCTTTTGGCGGCGGCCAAATTGGGCTTGGCGGAGACGACGGAGGACTCCACGACGTTCGGGGGACTCCGGTGGGAGTCCGTCGATAATAAAATGAGGGCGCCGCCACTGGGGAGCACCGCGGCGCGGTGGCGGTGGCGTTGGCCTTGGGAGGAGGAGGAGGAGGAGGAGGAGGAGAGATATGCCTAGTAAATATTGGAGGGTCTTCTTACATAGAGTGATCATTTTTTGGTGAGAGAGGGAAAATTATAGATTGGAAGATTTTGATGCATGTACGTAGTGTTTATATATCAAAAATTATAACTAATTCTATCTCTAGCTAGCTAGAGAGAGAGAGAGAGAGAGAGAGTGGGGAGGACAGGATGTGGAGGTCCCCTCTCTCTCTATTTCTCTCTAGTTTCTCCTTTTTAGTTTTCTCTCTTGGAGTGATATATATCTCTCTCTCTCAGTGTCTTTTTATTTTCATCGGTCTACAATGACCACCACAACACAACAAAACCCATAATGCCCTATAAACCGTTGTAATATCTATCTCGAAGTGCATAATACCATTGTCAATATTTTAGTTTGTACTTCTCTTAATAAAATATGGTATACATATTAATAATTAATTGATTCAAATGGTAAAAGACTTATTTTTTTTAATTAAAATTTATCTCTTTTTCTTGAATGAAAAAGATTAAATTGAGAGATTTGTCAGTGTCTCAACGTAAATTACTTGGCGTTGTTGATGTTGGACACTAGGGGAAGCCAAAAGAAAGAAATAAAATATGGTACGTACGGCTGGGGGTGCGGTGTTCTCGCCTATTCGTTTCGACTCTTCGACGCTCGTGCACACACATCTGTATATTATCTTTCTAGTTCTATTTTCAGACTAATGCATAGTACCCGTTTTTTTCTCGTCCATTATCCATACTCTCATTTATCTCTTCTAGTAAAAATAAATATTTCGATTTTAGATTTTGTTTCATTCGCAATCTAATATTAGTTTTCTCTTGTCTATTTTGTACTCAAAAAAGATATTTATTAACTACCAATTACTCTGTTTCACTCTTCCTAAAGGATTAAGTTGAGTTGTTGGAGCACTCTTCAATCAAATGCCTCAAGTTAATTTTAGATTTTCTTTGACAAAATTAGCTGACAATATGAAGAAATATACAGCAGATTAACTTAAAGAAAATTATGTCAAAAAATTCTTTAGCGTATAAACCCTACAAATTAAAATTTTCCTTCATAAGGAGTGAAATTTCAAAAATAGATGATATGAACAAATTTCTCTTTTGATTCGTGACAAATTGAACTAAATGATAATACGAAAATTAAGTAATAGGTTTTACTTTGGTCTATAAAAAGATAACTACAACTATTCAAACCTCACATTTTTTTTTTTACCCCGTTTTTTAATTTTTACTTCTTTTACTCCACCTTTTACTTAATTTACCTCATTTTTTTTTTAAATTCCAACAATACTTTTGCTCACCCCATACGGTCATACACCCTCGCCCAACACCCCTCAATCGTCTATATTTTTCGGTTTTAGTCATTGTAGAGCACTTGTACCAGATCACATGTTGTATGAGTTTTTTCATTGAACAAGGTTATATGTGGTCGCGATATGTCCTAAAAACGAAAAAATATCGCCTGCAAAATTCGGTTGCACATGGCTGACACCTATGAAGAGGTGTCGGCCAACTCTAACCACAACCTTTAAAGGGGTAATGGTCGGATTCGATTGACACCTCTAAAAAATGTCGATTGAATCTAACCGAGATTGTTAAGAAAACTCAGTTTTAATGAATGACGGAGGGATCTAACCAAGACTTCTTTAGAGGTGTCACCCATATTTGACCACTACTTAAGAGATGTCGACCCTTTGCGTTTACACTTCTTAAGAGTTGTCGGCCTTGTGCTTTCGAACATTGCGGGCGGCAAGAAAGAACAATTTTTTTTCAAAATTCATAAAAAAATACATGAAAACGACTAGGGGTGCACACGAATTGCACTAATCCTGCGGATCCAATCCAATTCGGACCAATTATTACTAATTGGATCGATTTTTTGATCCCTTGAATTGGATTGGATTGAAAAATCACTAATCCAACTGAACTGGATCGGATTACGGATTCCACATTTAAAAATCGCAGATTCAATCCGATCCAATCCATTTATCACATCAACACATATATATAACTCATCATATGTACGATAGTATCTCGAAGAACATTTACTCAAACTATCAACTTTAAACTATGTAACGGCCCGATTTTAAATTGCCGTTAATTATGACATTTTTGCAGATGTGGATGCCAGCGAAGACCGCTGAGGGACCCACAGTGAGGACTGGAATGCACTCGAACTAGGTATACAGTCCGTATTGTATGCTTGTTGTGGTAAATTGTGATGGAAAGGTATAAATTAACTAAATCCATTACAATATGTATGCTAATGTAGTTGATTGACGAGTGAGGAATGACCTCGGGGTGCGTGCGGACGCGAGACACGAGGCACGAGTCTGCCGGGTAGTCGAGAGAACTAAGGTGAGCTTACCCATAAAGTTTGGTAATTTATTGAATAGGGTAGATAATTATTATGGGCTAAATCAATTGGAAATTTATAAGTCATATAGTTGAGTGAATAAAACAATAACAATTGGATGGTTCTCGAGATGCTCAACAGAGTCATTGGTGTCATGATAAGGTGTTTGGAGTTGGAGTGACACAGGGTGACCATGAACCCTTGGATGCTTCTCGAGATTCGTGCACACACTTGATCAAATGCCAAATATATATACACATGCTTGATCGATCGGTCAAAGGAGAGTGAGAGTGTGAGATTGAAGAGAGAGCTTGGAGGAAGAGAGAAATCGTTGGAGGGAAGAAGAGGAGAGGAAAAACAGCCAACAAGGTGTGAAGAAGGTGATTTGTGGCTTCCTACCACAAGAACCTAAGGTATGGACACATTAAACTTGGATTTTTGTGGAATTTTTGGTGTGGGTTGGAGCTTGTAGAAATTCGAATTTGTTGGGGAATATACACTTGGTTTTTATTGAGAGTGAGTGTGTGTGAGAATGACATGAAGTGGTTGTGAATTTTGAGTAAATTTGAGAGAAATTTGATGGATTTCTAAAAATGGGTTTGAAAATGTGATTTCCATAAATTGTGGATTTTGGTGTTTGATTATGGTAATTAAGGCTTAAATGGTGTAATTGAGGTCATTGATGTTTTATGGAAACATGGAAATTGAATGTATGGATTTGGAGTTCAAATTCTTAATTTGGAAATTTTACGACGACGAGCAATTAGCGCGCTAATTGGAGAAATTAGCGCGCTAATCACGCTGAGTAATGAAGATGATGAACAGTGATTGAGATTAATTAGCGCGCTAATTTATCTCATTAGCGCGCTAATTGTTCTCTGGACCCAAAAAATTAGAAAATGACAAAATGAGTCAAACCAACATTATGAACCCATTAATTGATCATTAATACTCATAAATGAATTCCAGGAGTCTCGAAATAGTAATTGGAGTCGGGGGTTTAGTCAGGAAATTAGACCGGAGGAAATAACGGGGATTTGGAGGTTTTGAGCCGGGGTTTGACGTGTGGAGCGAGGAGTGCGGTTTGAGGTGTGTAGTATCCCAATTGAACTTCACTTTAAGTATTTACCATTTGATTTATTTGAATTCAGTTCCATTTATTCTTTATTCCATTTCATCTTTGCTTTACGGTGGGCACTCTCACTGGTGACTTTACGGTAGTGGAGGGTACTCCTACCTGGTGTCTTTACGGTGTTGAGATCACCCCCACTGGTGCTTATTTCGTTACGGCCATATAGTCCATTGAGTCATAGCACTTGTCTAAGTATACGCCGGTGAATAGGCTACCGGGTATGGTAGGCTTGTGTGGGTGCGTCGTTGGTCTACGCCGACCACCTAGAGGGTCCAGGGACAACTTTGTTGGTGTGTTTGAGGGTTGTGCCCAAGGAGAGGCTCGAAGTATGACTTAGTCTGATTTTTATGTGCACGTACTTTGTTTCCTCACTATATTTATGCATGCGATGATCTTTCTTTTACAGTTGTCTGTATTTCTGTACTCCGCATGTTTAAATTATAGTCTTTTGAATTCCAGTACTTTTATTTCCGTAATTACTTGGTGAACTTCCTTGGGATTACTCACTCTGGACTCGTCATCTGTCTTTTTGTGATGGTGAGTGCGGACCTAAGTCGAGCCGGGAAAGGGCAAGCTTGAAGAGTACATCGATTGACGGTTTTGGCCCCACTCGTACGTATGTTTATATTTATTCGTTTTCTGCCGGGTTTTGGGCTTGAGAGATAGGTTGTATATTTTGATATTTTGAGGAACATATGAGATGTATATGATGTATATTTGGTATGGTTTCCACTTAGGCATTTTGCTAATAAAACACAAGATGAATTTTTATATTGTTCATTTAAGCTTCCGCTGTTAATTTGAGGATACATGATATTAATTGAATCAAATTAAATGAGAAATTGATCAATGATGGATAATTGGGCGTGGGACACAACTGGTGGTGACGTGGACAGTTGTGGGCCCGCGTAGCCACCCGTGGCGGACCAATGTGGAAAATTGGGGCCGCCACATTTTGGTATCAGAGCTTAGGTTTAAGGAACCCAGGGAGTGAAGTGTGGGCTATGGTTACCTCTGATACCGCCACAATAGTATAAACTCAATGAATAAATCTTAGATGTGGAAACCACAAGTGAATGATTAAAGGCTTAGTTGGGAAGTGATGTGAGGTGGGTAAATTTAGGAAATTATACATATACGTATGTTTTGATTGTGTATTACATATTATACACGTATATGTATTGAGTCTGATCCATTGCACGATGGTTGTGCAGTTTAGGATGGACGGACGAGTTCTACTACTACTCGCCCACTACTCACCAGAGAGGTTGGAGATACTAGTGATCGTACCACTAGTGACATGGCGATATGCGAGCTATGATACGAGAGTGGACGAGCGACGAGCTTGATTCAAGCGGAGCGGCGAATATTGCGGAGCTCGGATGGCCGAGCTAATGGAGTATATACGGAGTTCACGAGTACCGGCGGTAGCACCTGCTGCCGAGCTAGTTACACCTACTACACGGGCGGTGATTGCACCAAATGAGGACATACGAGACAGTGGGATAGAGGCGGTGATAGAGAGAGGGCCGAGCCTATTGTGATGCCAGTGAGACTACGGAGGTGACACCGGCCTACTACTACCGAAGCGGCGTGTAGGAGTTTCGACTGCGAAGTAGGATGTCGAGGCGGAAAGATGGTGAAAGACTTTATGAGATTCAACCCCACGTACTTCACTTGGAGTCGGTGATCCCGAGGTTGCGGGCCGGTGGTTGATGACACATCGACGACTACACCAGCTATTAGAGGTACCCGAGGCGGACCGAGCGCGTATATCGGGGTATTGTTTGAGAGGTCGAGCGGCGGTATGGTGGACTACTTACAACGACATACATTCTACACCGTCGACGTGGGCGAGTTTCGACGATTATTTCTCGATGAGTACATTCCCACCGAGGTGCGATTACGACGAGGAGCGATTCTTGGGACTACGACGGGGTAACATGTCTCGTGTCACAAGACATGGATCGATTCGGATATCTCATGATGTATGCCATGGATGTGGCTAACACGGAGAGGTTACGTGATTTACTACTTCATCGAGGCCTGGATGAGAGGATTGGTGGTGTGATAGTTGCGACCGGTGCGGAGACCCTACGAGTGTTTTTGACGAGCATTGGCTCGCGAGACGTATTTACGACACCGGGGTGAGCTTGGAGACGGGTGCAGGACAGAGTTCTCGGTCGATCGAGACCGAAGAGACCGAGAGAACGATCGATCGACGAGAGACATGATTATCGAGTCGACGAGATAGACGTTCCGAGCATCGAGAGAGAGACGAGAGGCGGGTGGTGTACGTTGCGTACTGCACCGGTGAGCGGCCTCGACACCATGTGCGAGATGGAGGAGGTCGTGGTAGAGGACAGAGAGGTCGGGGTCGTGACGGGGCTCGGTGCATATAGTGTCACGATCGATTGGCGGGAGACACGACGATGTTTCAGGTGTCATCAGGTCGGGCATATACATAGAGATTGTCCGATGTCGAACTTCATCTTCACGACCACGAGATTGAGCCAATTAGGGAGAGGGCTCATGCAGCTGCTACACCTACTACCGTACAAATGGAGCGTGATGCGACTCGTCACTCGTAGAGGGTATGTTATCTATATGCGATGTCTTCATGCATGTATTATTTGATTCGAAGCGATACATTGTCATTTATATCGGGACGTTGAGGTTGGACGATTAGGATTACGAGTTGAGACCTTAGATCCACATCTTGTCCTCGATGCAATTCTTGGGGATAAGATTTACCCTAACTTGGATATGCCGGAATTGTGTAGTAGAGATTGAGGGACACCGATTACTGTCGACTTTCGTGTCTGAGTATTTAGAGTTTGATGCTTTACTGGGTATGGATTGGCTAGCGACATATCGCGCACACATTGATTGCTTTGGGAAGATGATAGTATTTGATATTGAGGGTATTCCCGTATTTACTTTTGTTGGGACGGCGTCGGACTTACCGATTACCGAGGTCGATTAGCTACGATTCGGGAGATGGAGGCGTTTAGGACGGTAGTTGAGCCGGACACGAGACCGAGAGATTAGATTAGAGGATGTCCCATAGTGTCGAGTTTCCCGAGGTGTTCCCAGACGATTTGCCGGGTTTACCACCTCCTAGGGCGATTGAGTTCATTATTGAGTTGGTTCCGGGGACACAGTAGATATATAGCCGACCGTACAGGGATGTCGGCGTCGGAGCGAGGGAGAGTTGAGATCCCAATTAGAGGAGTTGTTGCGAAGGGTTTTATTCATCCCGGTATGTCTCCTTGGGCGCACCAAGGTACTATTTGTTAAGAAGAAGGATGGTTCTTTGAGGTTGTGCATAGATTACAGAAAGCCGAATCAAGTGACGATTCGAAATCGTTATCCACTTCCTAGGATTGATGATCTATTCGATCGGTTGGCGGGTGCTAAGTTTTTCTCGAAGATTGATTTACGATATGGTTATCATCGGTTGAGGGTTCGGGAGAGTGATATAGAGAAGACGGCGTTTAGCGCGTTATGGATTGTTTGAGTTCACAAATCATGCCATTTGGGGTGACTAATGCGCCGCTATCTTTATGGATTTGATGCACCGAGTATTACGGCCATTTTTGGATCGTTATGTGATTGTATTTATTGATGATATCTTGATATACGGTAAGACTCGTGAGGAGCACGAGAGACACCTCGAGAGATATTTTGATGACGTTGAGGGAGCACGATTGTACGCTAAGTTTAGCAAGTGTGCTTTTTGGTTGAGAGAGGTGAAATTTCTCGGACATGTCATTGGTAGTCAAGGAATATCTCGTTGATGGAGACAAGATTCGAGCGATCATTGATTGGAGGACACCCGAGACGATTGCGAGACATTCGTAGTTTCTTGGGGCTTGCGGGCTATTACCGGCGATTTGTGCGGGACTTTTCTTTGATTGCGGCGTTGATGACGAGGTTGACCAAGAAGAATGTTAAGTTTGAATGGTCCGAAGGTCATGAGGCGACATTTTTAGAGTTGAAGAGGAGGTTGACTTCGCGCCGGTGTTGGCTCTACACTGAGACGGGGAAAGGCTTTTCGGTCTACACGAGATGCTTCCGGGATCGGGTAGGGATGTGTATTGATGTAGGAAGGACACCCGATTGCATATTTATCGAGGCGATTGAGACCTCACGAGGAGAATTATCCGGTGCATGATTTAGAGCTAGGCTGCAGTTGTGTTTGCACTCAGGCTTGGCGACACTACCTTTATGGGGAGTGGTTTATGTTATTTACAGATCATCGAGTTTGAGGTATCTATTCACTCGAAAGATCGAATATGCGGCAAAGAAAGACGGTGGCTCGAGTTCGAAAGACTACGATTTCGCGATTGAGTACCATCCCGGGAAGCGAATGTAGTTCTTGATGCATTGAGCGGAGTGGGGTAGAGAGTCGAGCTGTCTTTGCGGCGAGATGACACATGAGCATGGATTCTTTGGAGGCGCGACGGTGTTGTGTTTGTCGATGCTTTTCTTGATGTTCATATCGTGGCCGATGCGTGTTCTGTGGTGTCGTTAGAGAGGGTCGCTGAGTGGCAAAGGGCTGACGGACATTTTGCTCGCTTCAGCTGTCTGGCTCAGGATCTGGGTTGCACAGATTGGTCTAGTGGTTCGGACCAGTGCTTGAGACACAGAGGTAGGTTGTGGATACCTGAGGTGCAGGAACTACGTGATAGTATTCTTGAGGATGCACACCGTTCGCGGTATACAGTTCATCCTGGCAGGACTAAAATGTATCATGACTTGCGACGTTTGTTTTGGTGGCCTGGGATGAAGGCCGATGTGGGTGCATATGTGAGAGCTTGTCATGTTTGTCAGCAAGTTAAGGCCGAGCACAGGAGACCAGCTGGATTGTTACAGCCACTACCCATTCCGCAGTGGAAATGGGAGCATGTTACGATGGACTTTGTTAGTGGATTGCCACAGTCTGCGAGACGTCATGATGCTGTGTGGGTTGTGATTGATAGATTGACGAAGTCTGCACACTTCATCCCTATATCGATGAAGTACTCGTTTGCTCGATTGAGTATCATTTTTGAGCGAGAGATTGTTAGGCTACATGGAGTGCCGATATCTATTGTGTCCGACGAGAGATCCCGAGGTTGACTTCGAAGTTATGGGAGAGCATGCGGGAGCGGTTTGGGACGAGGCTAGCTCAATTCGATACGGCTTATCATCCTCGGACGACGGTCGATCGAGAGAGATTAATACGAGATATTGGAGGACATGCTCGAGAGCATACATTTTGCGGTTTGGAGGTGCTTGGGAAGAGTATTTGTCGTTGTGCGAGTTCGCATACAACAACAATATCGAGCGAGTATTGGTATGCCACCATTTGAGGCTTTGTATGGAAGACCTTGCGGATCACCACTTGTTGGGCGGACTCAAGATGTGGCGGTGATTGGACTGAAGTTGTTGTTGACCACACTTGAGAAGATTCGGCGATTAGGATGAGATTGCAAGCGGCTCAAGATAGGCAAAAGAAGTATCTTGATAGGTACCTTGAGGGTTTGAACTATAATGTGGATGACTTGGTATATTTGAAAGTTTCGCCCTGGAAAGGTCATCGAGAGGTTTGGGATCAAGGGGAAACTAGCACCAAGGTACATTGGGCCTTTCGAGTTATAGCACGTGTTGGGACAATGGCATACAGATTGGAGTTGCCGAGAGCTAGCGGCGTTCATCCGGTGTTTCACGTGTCTATGTTGAGGTTAGCTAAGACAGGGGCCGAAGCGATGGTGGATATTAGGCAGATTGAGGTTCGTCCCGACGCTTCATATGAAGAGCAACTTTGTGGAGATCATGGATCGTAGAGTTCGGACACCGAGGAACAGAGAGATTACGAAAGTCTTGGTTCGATGGCGACATCACGGAACGAGGGACTCACCCAGGAGCTCGAGTCGACTATGAGGCGGAGATATCCTCAATTATTTACGGGTGAGTGTTGATAAAGATTTAAATTTCGGACGAAATTTCGAATTAGTTGGGAAGAATTGTAACGGCCCGATTTTAAATTGCCGTTAATTATGACATTTTTGCGAGATGTGGATGCCGCGAAGACCGTGAGGGACCCACAAATGAGAGACTGGAATGCACTCGAACTAGGTATACAGTCTGTATTGTATGCTTGTTGTGGTAAATTGTGATGGAAAGGTATAAATTAACTAAATCCATTACAATATGTATGCTAATGTAGTTGATTGACGAGTGAGGAATGACCTCGGGGTGCGTGTGGACGCGAGACACGAGGCACGAGTGCTTAGGGTAGTCGAGAGAACTAAGGTGAGCTTACCCATAAAGTTTGGTAATTTATTGAATAGGGTAGATAATTATTATGGGCTAAATCAATTGGAAATTTATAAGTCATATAGTTGAGCTGAATAAAACAATAACAGTTGGATGGTTCTCGAGATGCTCAACAGAGTCATTGGTGTCATGATAAGGTGTTTGGAGTTGGAGTGACACAGGGTGACCATGAACCCTTGGATGCTTCTCGAGATTCGTGCACACACTTGATCAAATGCCAAATATATATACACATGCTTGATCGATCGGTCAAAGGAGAGTGAGAGTGTGAGATTGAAGAGAGAGCTTGGAGGAAGAGAGAAATCGTTGGAGGGAAGAAGAGGAGAGGAAAAACAGCCAACAAGGTGTGAAGAAGGTGATTTGTGGCTTCCTACCACAAGAACCTAAGGTATGGACACATTAAACTTGGATTTTTGTGGAATTTTTGGTGTGGGTTGGAGCTTATGGAAATTCGAATTTGTTGGGGAATATACACTTGGTTTTTATTGAGAGTGAGTGTGTGTGAGAATGACATGAAGTGGTTGTGAATTTTGAGTAAATTTGAGAGAAATTTGATGGATTTCTAAAAATGGGTTTGAAAATGTGATTTCCATAAATTGTGGATTTTGGTGTTTGATTATGGTAATTAAGGCTTAAATGGTGTAATTGAGGTCATTGATGTTTTATGGAAACATGGAAATTGAATGTATGGATTTGGAGTTCAAATTCTTAATTTGGAAATTTTACGACGACGAGCAATTAGCGCGCTAATTGGAGAAATTAGCGCGCTAATCACGTGAGTAATGAAGATGATGAACAAGTGATTGAGATTAATTAGCGCGCTAATTTATCTCATTAGCGCGCTAATTGTTCTCTGGACCCAAAAATTAGAAAATGACAAAATGAGTCAAACCAACATTATGAACCCATTAATTGATCATTAATACTCATAAATGAATTCCAGGAGTCTCGAAATAGTAATTGGAGTCGGGGGTTTAGTCAGGAAATTAGACCGGAGGAAATAACGGGGATTTGGAGGTTTTGAGCCGGGGTTTGACGTGTGGAGCGAGGAGTGCGGTTTGAGGTGTGTAGTATCCCAATTGAACTTCACTTTAAGTATTTACCATTTGATTTATTTGAATTCAGTTCCATTTATTCTTTATTCCATTTCATCTTTGCTTTACGGTGGGCACTCTCACCTGGTGACTTTACGGTAGTGGAGGGTACTCCTACCTGGTGTCTTTACGGTGTTGAGATCACCCCCACCTGGTGCTTATTTCGTTACGGCCATATAGTCCATTGAGTCATAGCACTTGTCTAAGTATACGCCGGTGAATAGGCTACCGGGTATGGTAGGCTTGTGTGGGTGCGTCGTTGGTCTACGCCGACCACCTAGAGGGTCCAGGGACAACTTTGTTGGTGTGTTTGAGGGTTGTGCCCAAGGAGAGGCTCGAAGTATGACTTAGTCGATTTTTATGTGCACGTACTTTGTTTCCTCACTATATTTATGCATGCGATGATCTTTCTTTTACGGTTGTCGTATTTACGTACTCCGCATGTTTAAATTATAGTCTTTTGAATTCCAAGACTTTTATTTCCGTAATTACTTGGTGAACTTCCTTGGGATTACTCACTCTGGACTCGTCATCTGTCTTTTTGTGATGGGCGAGTGCGGACCTAGTACATCTGAGCCGGGGAAAGGGCAAGCTTGAAGAGTACATCGATTGACGGTTTGGCCCCACTCGTACGTATGTTTATATTTATTCGTTTTACTCTAGGGTTTTGGGCTTGAGAGATAGGTTGTATATTTTGATATTTTGAGGAACATATGAGATGTATATGATGTATATTTGGTATGGTTTCCACTTAGGCATTTTGCTAATAAAACACAAGATGAATTTTTATATTGTTCATTTAAGCTTCCATTTGTTAATTTGAGGATACATGATATTAATTGAATCAAATTAAATGAAAATTGATCAATGATGGATAATTGGGCGTGGGACACAACTGGTGGTGACGTGGACAGTTGTGGGCCCGCGTAGCCACCCGTGGCGGACCAATGTGGAAAATTGGGGCCGCCACAAACTATATAGTATCTCAAAGACTTTGTTTGTTCTTACCTCTTTTATTACACTTCAGACATTTTTTTGTGAGTTGTATGTTGCAATATACATTTTTTTTTGTGCTTTTGTTTAGGTATATGCTGGAGTTTGTAGATGACATTTTTATTTATGTAGGGACTTACATTTTGAAAGTTCTTGTGATGAGAAATTTGTGGAAAATATACTATATATAGATTTGTGGATATATGTTGTAAATTTGTCAATCATGATATGCATAATTTTTGTGATTCATTTTATTAAGTTTAATTTCATAAATTTTGGGATAGGAAAACGTCAATATGTGGAACTTGATCCAGTCCGGTTCGCATTTTGTAAATTGGATTGAGTTGAATTGATGAATTATTTGGACTGGATTAGACTACAATTTTTCAATCCACAATAATTAGATTAGATTGTGGATTGACTCTAATTGGACTAGATCTAATCTGTGTGCACCCCTAAAAACAACAAAAAAATAGTGGGTTTTGCTCAGAATCGTTTGATATTTTTTATTCTATCAAAACTTTGTATCCAAAATGTAATATTCAAGCCTAAAATCGAAGCCCTAAACCCAACAACAAAACCATAAAATAACACCGACTTAAAAAGGAAAAAAACTTCAAAAAAATACAAAATTGACATTAAACGAGATGAAGAATGCACTTACGACGTCGAATTAATAGGGTTATGTTCAAATTTCTTCAGATTTGGATTGGTGGTGAGAGTGCAGTTAGAGAAAGTGGTGACCGGGGTATGTTTGAGTAAAAACCCTTTATATGGAGGGATAATTGGATCATTTTACAAGAGTGGGATAAAGGGAGTAAAAAGTGGGATCCGAATAGCCTGACCTTTAAAAGAATTGAAAGATCATGGTAACATCACTTTGTCAAAAAGACAAAACTTTATATGATCGTGGTTCGATTCCCAATTAAATAAAAAAAAAAATAATTGGTTGTTCTCAAAAAAAAAAAAAAGAATCGATTCTTATAGAAAAGCAGTCGCATTTTTAAATTATATAGGCTGTTAGAAAATTGTAACATTATATATATAAATATAAATATATGTATTTTAAAAAAAAAAACTTTCCACATCATCAATAAAAATTACAATCCACATATCCTTGAAAACTCTTTTTGACGTTGAATATTTATTTGTGCCGCACACAGCGGAGCCAGTTAATGACATAGCAGGACTATCTATCCCATTCCGCAACTGAGCCGAAATTCTGAATGAGCCAGCTACGGTCACATCATTTGATCATAGTGTACTGGCAGCCGTTGATTTCTCAGCCTCTTGGCAAGACTCACACGTGGCAGAATCTCCGGGGGCTGCACAGAGAACATAGCAACACAAAAGATGCGCTGCGTTCTTAAACCTTTTTTATTTAAAAAAAATCGTGGCACGAGCCACGCTTTTTAAAATTTTTGTAAATATTAAAGTTCTTAAACCTTTTTGATTTATTTGCAGACTTCAAAGGTGACTGGACGATATATTTTATTTCTTCTTAGACTTTTCTAGACTTTTCTTTTAAAAAGTCCACTTTTTGATTCCGATACCATGAATCATTCCCAACGTGATTAGTTATTTGATTAGACTAATAATGAGAGGATAATCAGCCCCACAACTATAGTTGTCCTACTATAAGATTATTAGGAAAATGATATTTGATCTTATAAGGAAAATGATATTGTGACATAGTCTTGACTACGTACAATCATTACACACCTTACGTGGCATGGCCACCTAAGCTCTGTGGGGCTCACTAACCAAACCATGCGAAGCCAGTAACGTGAGCTGCTCCTCCGTTAACTTTATGACAAATACGTCGCTTCTCAGTCACTTCTTTTGTCAGGTCAACTGACTTTGTGTACTGTAAGCAGTAGATAATTCAAAATTCTTGAGTTTGCATTTGGAGGGAATTAACAAAAAAAAACAAAACGCCACACATGACATACTCATATCTCATTCCCTTGTTCATTTGTTGATGAGCCGTTCTCTTCTCATATTTTCTACTTCTCATTTAGACTCCAGTGAACGAAGTTGCAGCTCAATACCATAGTTTTCACAGGTGATTTTGAGTGTTGGACATGTGGAAGCTACGAACACCTTGATGTTGAATGTCCTAAAAGAAGAACTTGTTCCGCTTGCTTAGTTAGTTTTATTGTTAGGAGGAGGGTGAAAAAAGAGGGACCCAACAAAGGCCGACTATTCTTTGGGTGCAGTAGGGAAGGTGCAAGAAATACTTCAAATGGATCACTCCCTGTGCAACTAAAGTGGGTTGCAACATCAACACATCTCAATGAAATGGAAGTGCAATTTTAACTGATGACATGGAAGCTTGAGTTAGAGAGATGACTTGCTTGTTCGAGGAGGGTTTGCATGTTGTTGTCCAAAATGGTGGTAGAGTGAAGGTCAAGTCTGAAGTTACCATCAAGTTTGTAAACTCAGAGATAAGCAAGCCATAAGATTTTCTGTAAGTTTTAAGTTCTATTTATTTTGTGAACATCTGAACATGTCATCCTTCTCTACTTGGGGATTAAGGTCAGTAGTGATTGCATGTATTTTTCTTTTTTTATTATAAAATATAAGGTTATTTAATTTCAATGTTTTTTACTAGCTTTCAACTCAAGTTATCATTAACAAGCGCACACAAGTACCCAATTGAGCACAAATGAGAACGATAGTATTTTAGAGAAAACGATTTCATACATTGATTCAAACACAATTTGACATGTTTGGGATCACATAAGATAGAAAATGCATATAAAGTAACAAGCCATGGAAACTGTAGTAGGAAGCCATATTCATAGATATCTGTGAAAGTTCAATACATAAGCACCAACATTAGACCATCCAGGCCAAATATACCAAAAAAAGGTTACTGTTCAAACCATATGCATAAGAAATTAAACAAGTCATAAGAAGCACGGGACCATTCCAGTCACACAAGGCTGGCCCTTCAAAAAATGATCACTAGATCAATATAGTTCAAATCCAAACCACATTAGCATAATAGCCACAATCCAAAATGGTATAGATATTGTTTCAAAAAAGATAGAGTCCAAATGCTAGAACACAATTCAAGTCAAGGATTGTCCTTTTCCTTGTCATGTTTCCCGACATCTACGACTTGGTTCAAATGCAACCTCATCAGTGCAATTTCCTCATGAAACTCCTTCCCATAGACACTGAAGTTTCTTTCAATATTTGTAAGGTGCCTCTCAATTAAGGTATAGTTGTGCAGCGTGTTCCTAGAGCCATCTGTGACGACCTCAAATTCCACAATCCTAGAATTGGGCACTGCCCGGCCTAGATCTACGTGCACCTCCGAGTCAGTTTCGCTGAGTCACGTAGGCCTAATAAACCTTTCTTACCCTCTACCATTTATTACGTATTTACATGTGAAGTTAATCAATTAGTGAGTTAATATCAAATAAAGCGGAAGCAATTAAACTCCAAACTAATCAATGAACTTCAAAGACACTATGTTAAGACAAATCCTAGGGTGTGGAAACCCAACAAATATGTATATCAACCATACTAAGTCAAAGGAGAACACCAATGATATCATACATGCCCAAGATCTTTCATAACCCATAATCCCATGTTCAACAACACGAAATAAATACATAACACAAGACATACTCAATACGTGAGAGGAGACCATCTCGTGGTCCTCGACTTCAATCGCCTAGCACTAGTCCCTTGCCTTTGTCTGCATATCGGTCTACCCACCGTCACAAACTAGACGGTGAGTACAATGATGTAGAAAGTAAAATACCAATAGAGTCTTAACAACATTTCAAATGTCATATAAATTGCTAAACTAGTATCATGCATGGATATCACAAAGATTATAAAAGATAGCATGATAAGTGAATCACTGAGATAACAATGATAAATGAGTGTCGAGAGCATAAAACAAAAGAAAAGGCATTTAAGTGTTCCAAGTCCACCAGATTGCCACACTTAGTTTACAACTTGACTTCCAAGATAGATTTTGGACCTACACAAACCCAAGGCAGTCTAGAACAAGACACTTAGCCCCAGATCACACTTAGTTCACATACGGGCACCGCAACGTCACACTTAGTTCAACATATGGTCACCGCAATCCCAAACTGCAAGTTTAACCATGTCCAAAGTCTGTGTACTCACAGTATAGACCGTGAGCGTCATATTGTCCACTTAGACCCAATAGACCACTCATTAAGGAATCCAAACAAAAACCAAGCTGATAAACCACTAAGGATAGATATAATCAAAGAGAATTCAACAAATCATAATCCACAAGGAAGTGTGACATAATAACTCAATTAAATGCACAAATGAAATAATATAAGTACTCCTGTTAGTTTTACTCACAAATACTGCGCGTAACTCTACGCTCGCGGCTCTTACACGCTTCCAAAACGTCCCCGCATGTCCTTCACCGATCCACTAACTACCTGGTGAGCATTTTCGTTCCAATTTGGTAGTATTAGCATTTTGTTCCATGTTTAATTGAAATCCCCATAAATTTTCCATAATTTTATTCGTTATGTTTTCACGTTGATTTTCTGGCATTGGGTCACATTTGGATCCGTTTAGGTACCCCGGGAAGTCCCCAATCCATTCCGAAGATCAACAAAAAATTTGGGAAAAACTGGGTTCCGGGCGCTGCCGGGGCGCCATGAGGTTTCCCTTCAGCAGTATCTCCATGGAGTGGGGTAGAGCCAAATGCTTTGGGGGGGAGGGTTCATCCCCACGGCGCCTTCATTGAGTGGGGCAGAGCTGCCCCAGGCGTTTATGGGGTACGTCGTGAGGGTTTACCCCTCCACGACGCCCCTACGACGTGGAGACAGAGAGACCCCTCTCTGTCCCAAGTGCCACGCCTGGTGCCGCCACCTGAGGGACTGCTGGGGGTGTTTCCCACCCTGGCTCGCGTCGCCTTGAACCGATTTGGTCCGTTTTTCTTCGAGGACTCAACACAATTCCAAAAACACCTTCGACACATTCCAAAACGTCCGAAATCATCAACGGAAAACCCAAAACGAAAAATCCCCAAAACTCATCAAAAATCCAAAACTACCCCAAATCGAATGCCACTTTCACAAAACTTATATTGATCGTCGCGAGGATCGCCAAAACATCGAGAGTTTCGATCGAGTTCGAAATCTTGATGTGGTGTCCAAATTCCATCGCGATGAACATGACTAAAACCTATACCAACGCGTAGGGAATGACGAGGAGATAAAGGATCTTACCTCGGATCGTCCCATCGTCGCCTCGCCGGAGCTGTTCCGATGACCTCCACCGCCACCTCTTTGGTTGCTTGAAGAGCAAGAGAGAGAAGAGAGAGAAGAAAATGGGAGAGAGAAAGGTGTTGACCCACCTTTTATAGTGTGGGCTTCATCTTGGCTCACACTCATATCTTAAGGCACATCTTGTGGTCTCTTTTCACACCAGCCCAACCATTCTTTGGCGCTCACTTGTGTGACTCCCCCTTGTCCTTGTCCTTATCCTCTTTTTGACTAATAATTAAGTTTCATCGGGCGTTCCTGCTCCCGGCATGCACCACGACTCGCACCATCGCGAGTGGGACCCAGTTTTATAGGGAACTGGGGTCGTCACACACTTCCCGGAACCTCGTCAAAACGCGAGAAATTACATCCAAAGCGAA
Source organism: Stephania japonica (assembly GCA_039657345.1). NCBI lineage: Eukaryota > Viridiplantae > Streptophyta > Magnoliopsida > Ranunculales > Menispermaceae > Stephania > Stephania japonica. Next base: position 8,861,579 of record CM077558.1, on the reverse strand, counting down.
AAAAATTGCGAGGAGAGCGAGGATCTTACTTTAATTTGTTGATTCCATGTTTTTTGATCCTCCAAAGTCCAAAAAACCCTCCTTCAATACTAAATTTTCGTATTTCTTCAAAGGATTAGAGAGAAAAGGTGGCCTGGAGAAGGAAAAATGACTATTTATAATCAAAACATCATCTAATGTGTAGGTGGATCCCAAGGTCCTCTTGGATGGCTAAGATATGAGGTCAACAAGTCCACCAAATTGTGACTCCAATGTGGACTTGGTCCCTTGTTCTTATCCTTGCTCAACACAATCACTTGAATCTCGGGCGTTCCGATACTCGTCTCTGCGCCGCAATGTGTGCCACTCGCGTACACTCACGGTCCTAACTGACTACACGCCATTTTATATTCAATATTGAATGCATTTTATTCATTTCCATATGTGTATTATTTCCAACCTAGTGTATTCTCATTCGCCTATTTGGTACCAGAGTCAACACACTAATCGAGGCGAATACTTGTCACACTATCTCGCATGGTCAATAACAATATAAATACACATTGCGATGCAATCTAACATAATTGAATATAAAATATTGCAAATAATGCAAAACAACACACAAAACGGTATGTTTACCTACTCCGGGCGCGCCCTGGCCTAACTACGGGGTTCACAGGGTGCTGAGATGACATCCACCTTTGCAAACACATCATAAGAACGACTTAATTAAAATTGGGTCGTTACAGTTTTTCTAGTTATTTAGATAATGAATGGGCTAGAGATCCGACTGATCGTCGATCCACCACTGGTTATTGTTTCTTCTAGGGTAACTCACTTATATCATGGCGAAGCAAAAATAAAACAATTACTTCATGCTCTAGCACAAAATCGGAGTATCGGGCACTTGCTAACGCCAACTCTAAATTACTCTGGCTTTGTTGGTTACTTGAGGATATGAGAGTTACTCATTCATCCGAAACGGTCATGCACTGTAACAGTCATAATGCAATTCAAATTGCTCACAATGATGTTTTTTCTAAGCGCACAAAACACAATGAGAATGATTTGTCACTTTGTTCGCCAACATCTTCTTCGCAGAACACTTCAGCTTAATGCAGTTTCCTCCTTTGATCAAGTAGCAAACATTTTTATCAAAACTCATCTTCCGAGACGATTTCATGACTTAATTAGCAAACTCAAGTTGCTATCAACAAACCATGAGAAGGGGTGTTATGATTGATATGTTTCGCTTGATATCATAGTTATCTTAGATATGATTGCACGGTTGTAACTGGTCTTATTTGTTCTTATCTTTGTTTTGATATTCTTTATCTTTCAAATGTGTGTGTATATATATATATATATATATATGTAGGCCTTGTTTAGTTCATTTTTGCTAACTTACATTGTTAGTTCAAAATTATCTCTTTGAAGTTAATATTTTCATGTTTTGTTCAACTTTAAACTTGTAGAAAAGTAACAAATTTTTAAACATTAAAATATATGAATTGATATAAATAGCCTTCAAATAAAAGAGATATGGGTAATAAAATGGTCATTAATAAAGAGTAATTGAGTCCATAACTCCTGAGATATAACTCTCTATAGGAGAGGTTGGGGAAATATCTCTCACCCTATAGTGTAAGTTGGAAGATAATTTGTAGAAAAGTTAGACAACTAAATAAGATTAATTCTCCACTTCTTATAAATTATCTTTGGAGTGATAACTTCACCAACCCATAGTCCTGTAGACAATGAGATATCTAATAAAACTCAATTATTTAAAAACTTTCAGACTAAAGTAACTAATCCCATGCAGTGAAACTGTGAGACTGTGAGACTGTGAGACTGTGAGACTTATTAGGTGAACGAACTCCCGCCTCACCTTCTAGACACATAACAGTTGAAACTGGGGATCACATCATCGCATCAAACCTTTATTTTGTGGGCCCAGTCCCGATGTCCGTGCCAAGCGTAACGACCCGTCCCGCGGAACAAGGGATCACCAGGACCGACTTACACTCCCGTGGAGCCACGTGTACGTCACCCTCTTCCTTGAAATAGCTATGGATACCCAAATCGCGCAGACAGAGTGGACCGAAGATCTGCCGTGCAAAAGATCTGGGCCGTCCAATGGATAATACGTCATGGGACACAGATTGCTCTGTGTCGTCCAAGGTGGAGCTTCCACGTGGCACAAGTGTGGAAGAGATACGATTCCACACGGCTTGGTCGTACGAATCGACCCATCATCCAAAATGGTGGAGTGGCTGTAAACTCAGGAATGGTTTGAACAAAATTATTATTATTATTTTTTTTGTCAAATGAACAAAATTATGTTTAGGGTTTGAACAAACTATTATCTTTCAAATCAAAATTCGAATTTCTAAAATAGAAAAAGGACCATAGGTTTATTTGTCTCAATAAAAATTGAATCGCGCTAAAGGTACCCCACTGATTAGGGCACTCCAGCAATTTATCAGGGCACCCCCTTTCATTTGAAGTACGAGCACCCCACCACCAAATCGAATGAAACCTTTCTTTTCTCCCTTCCATCATGACATCAATGCCTCAATATACCAAATCCCTCACTTTCTTACTTGTTTAAGGTAGATTTGTTGTTTTTATGGTCGGACAATGTGTTTAACTTCAATCCCGTAGTGTTCAGTCACACAAGGCCGTGATCTGTCTTTTGGTCTCGGACGTTTATTGCCGATGCCATTGTGTAAGTGTCGGTTAATATCAACTGACACCTAAGTGAGAAAGACCCTTAGACCACGTGGTTGTGTATCACCGAGACTACTGGTTTTGGTCTCGGTGACTCTGTTACCGAGACATTAAGCTATGTCTTGATTGCTTCCAACCGAAGTGTAATAAAAAACTACGTTTGGGATTAAACTCGGGTTGGTAATAACCGACACCTTTTGTTAGTTATCAATTATAGAGTATCAAGACACTATAACATGTCTCGGTCTTATGTGACCGATAAATTCATGTTCGTGGTTCACCTTCAAAAATGAAAAAAAAAAAAAAACACACAAAAATCATAAAAATTAACTTGTCGTGTGTGACGTCCGCCTCCCACTCATTTTCTTCAACCATTAGACTATAAAAACACTTAAAACTCGTCGAATCTTCGAGCGGTGACGGATCGACAAATGCGATTGACAACGGCTAATGTGCACTCTTTGATCAACAAACGCGATGTCCTGTCCGCGACGGATCGACTTGACTTCGTTAAAAAATCGAGCTTTCAAAAGTGGGGTGCCCTAAGAGAACATTTGAATGGACATGTGAATTGTTGGGTTGGATGAGGGTATTTTTGTCAATTTGTTATAAAACCAGTTTTAATTAAAAATGACGGAATGCCCTGAGAGAATTGCAGGGTGCCCTTAACGCGACTCTAAAAATTTGGGTTGAGCTCAAAAGAGACTCTCCAAGCTATTGAGCTTGGTCCGATTTTAAGCAACACCTATTTTCTTTTTTAAAAAGAATACTCATGAACATTATTTATAATACAACACAATTGTGAAAAACATATATATATATATATATATATATATATATATTAATCATCATGAAATTAATCAAACTCTGTCATTCAATTCCAACGAAATTGTTGTGGTGAAAAAGTTACTGATTAGATGTTTCGGGGTTATAAAAATCAAATTTTGTTGTACAACAGCAAATATATTTGGGGAGCCCAAGGTCAGTCTTGACATTTTGGGGCTTTTGACGAAACTTTAAAAATGAGGCATTCAATAAAATTACTCTTTATTTTTTTACCTTGCACCACCATTGTATTTTTAAAATTATCTTAAGACTTTTTCTCTCTTCCCTTTCTTTGAATTTGAGATTGACGAATAAAAATGCAAGAAACTAGTTATCACCGATGGATTTAAAAAGAGGTTGGAGTTATCAAGGAGTACACGAGGGGTGAGAGGCGAGAAATTAGAGGTAGTCGAACAATGTATCTCACACATAAGATTGCATAAATTAAGTGTTATTTTTATTGAGATGGAGAGTTGTCTCACAATTCCCTATAAGATCTTCAAATTTTATCGACATGGGGTCTTTTTTTTTTTTTTTTTCTAAACCTATATACCTACGTTAGTTAATGTCTAGACAGGGAAGCCTTCTTTTAAGTAGGGGCTTGCGGCAGTCGCTCTTCTTGCCTCACTCCATACACGCCCCTGGGGGTGCCCAACAAATCGTAGTTCGTAGTCATCAAATCTAAGTAATAAGGAATGGACGTAAGGTTTATATATATATATATATATAATTATCAAGAGAAAATGTTATAGCTAGGCTTCTGTGAAAATATTTGGTGGATGCTTCAAAAAAAATATATTTGGTGGGCCACGGAATCAAAAATGAAATAGATGAAAGGCCATAAAAGTGGAGTGGAACAATCGAGGGAACTAGAAAAAGGCATGTGGACCATGTGAAGCTTAATTTTGCCAAGAAGTAGGGTTTGGCGATTGGATTGGGCGAGCGTAGGACTTTATGAAATTGCGGTGCAAAAGGAATTAGAAATACCAAATGCATGAAGGTGGCTTAAAAATAATAAAATAAAAATATAACATCGAGGTTATCTTAAGCTTTTTCCCCAATATGTACAATGTACAAAAGAATGTACCACTTACACAAGACGAGAAATAATGTATTTTTTATAAACAAAATTAAAAAAAATTCATATTAATGTAGTAGGAGAAAAAGCTACCTTCCCCACTTCAATTGGGATGGTTATTGAGGAAGCACATCTCGACATGGTGCCACACTCACCCCGAATCAACTAACTTGAACCCATGTTCTTGTGGCCAGGACTTGTTCATGTCTAATTAATTATACATACCACCTAAAGAGATGATCCAAATAAAGTTTGTTTGTTTTTAAAAAAATTAATTAATTATTTTTTTTTTTTTGGCAAATGGTTTGGTATGTAGTAGGGGTGGGCACGGGTCGGGTTCGGGTCGACCCGACCCGATACCCGACGACCCGACTCATTCGGGTCAATATAAAAATGACCCGCCACCCGACCCGCCAGACTCTAAACCCGAACCCGACCCGACCCGCCAGACCCTAAACCCGACCCGAACCCGACCCGAACCCTATAAAACCCACAAAAACCACAAAAACCATATAAAACCCATGATGATACCCGGACCCGACCCGAACCCGACCCGACCCGACACTATTATGACCACACCCGAACCCGACCCGACACCCGACGGGTCGGGTTTTATGACCCGACTCGTTTGCTCCACTCATCCCACCCGACCCGCCACCCGACTCGGGTGACCCGACCCGAGTCGGGTTCTCGGGTTTCGTGCCCACCCCTAGTATGTAGTCGATGTACGTAAGAGGTTGGGTCTGGTTGGAATCTTAAAGATGGCAAGGGAGACCGTTACAAATATCGACCTTATGATACCACAATCGACCAGACTCACTCGAAAGAAAATAGAATGACGCCAATTAGGTGCAGGCCAGGGATTAGAAATTTAAGTCCACAGCCAAGGTTCCAAAACTCAAAAGTCGACTTATCAGGTTCGGACATGGGCACGTGAGCTTGGGCTTGGACTTGCTAAATAAGTTTTTCCAATAATTCATTTCTTTTTCTTTTTTTTTTTGGTTGGAAGAGAACCGAATAACGCTATCTGTATATGGCATTGGGGTGTAACATTGTTGTCATGCTTGTATTTTCCATTTTAGAATTTATGTACGTGGTCATGTTTTTTTCAAAATGATTTGACAGATACATTGAGACTGAAAAAAAAAATCATTGGACTGGTTGAAAGGCAGCGTCCTCCATTTGCTCATTTAGAAAACTTCAAACAATAGAAATTGTTGAAGATTCGATGATATATATAAATAGCAGTATATATTAAATAGATAATATTTAAAAATTAGTTTTTTTTTTTTTTGGAGTTTTAAAAATGTATTAATAAAGCACATCATTCAAGTAATAGATCACCTGAATATATATAGCTAACAACTAATTTTTTTTCTTTTTTTGAATTCAACTAATTTGGGAAGCTATTGTGATTTGTTGTTGTATTGATATTAATTAATTAAATGATGACTATTATTTCATTAAGTGATTAGTTAATGCGGGTGGCAAGATGTTAATCACCTGGTAATAGTATGGTTTTAAATTAAAATAAGAAATAATTCCATTTATATATTTACAATTAATTAATATCTATAAACAGCAATTAACTATTCATATATACATATATACAACCACAAATTTCTTGTGTTAGTAGTATATACAATATACTATAGATCGAGTAGCAGAATTAAATAATCTTCATCAATATCACTATGTTACGTATTAATTCAACTATTTCTTTTTTTGAAGGACATATATTAGGTTCTATGATCAGAGTATCCAATGCCCTTACGAGAGGTAGGAAATATAATGAACACAAGGCTTGTCAAGAAGCCAACTCCAAGTGGTAGGTTGGCAAGCCATTCCTTCGTGTTCTCATCTCCTCTCTCAAAGAAACATCTATGGACATAAGGGTCTCCAAGTGCTAGTGCCATGAACACCAAACAAGAGAAGAAAGCATGGATGTAGTCCACAAATGTTATCTTGTATTTCTTCATCATTTCTTCCTTTCTCAACCTCTCAACGGTCGATGGTACGAATGATTCCTTAGGGCGAGCGCCGGAGTTGAAGATATAAAACCCTTTGAACGTTGCGATCCCATAGTAAAGCTTGCCGTCGAGATCTATGAAGCTATCGGTGAAGGAGAAGAAGCAACATGAGAGTGCACATAAGACAATGAGGGCAATGGTGAGGTACTTGTTTGCATGAGTTTGACAAAGGCCGCAGTTGCTGAAGGATGGAGAGAGCGCTTGGAAGGCGATCACAGTGCCGCATGGGAGGAGCTTCACTAGATTGGCTGCGCCGGCTAGAGTTTTGTCAATGACTATGTAGGTGTTGCCCGCAGGTGTTCTTTGCCTCGATGAATATTGCTCATCATGTATTATTGGTTCCAATTGTTGTTGTGATGGTTGTTGAAGATGATCATGATGAGTTGGTACTGTAATTGATGTGGATTCAGCCATTTATAGTTGATGAATTTGGAAAAGAATTGCTTATAATGTTCTTGTTTGATATGTTTGTGAATAATAATTGGATGGTGGTCCATCTAAGTAGAATTGAATATATGTGATTAAGGGAGGAAATTATTGCTATATATACAATGAAACTTTATCTATAAGCAACTCAAGCTGTATCACACGGTCTTCAAATTTTGTAGTCATTTTTTTTTTTTTTGAGGGCATTTTGTAGTCATTTAAAACGTGAGAAAAAGTTGTTTTCATTTCTCACGCGTTACATTAAAGACGGGCTGAATTAGGTTCTCAATTAGTTTAGAGTCACTTTTGTCAGGTAGGGGTTGTTAATATAGTTAATGAAAAGGAGAGTTTGAGAAGGCAGTAGAAAGCGAGGTTCATGTGACACAGGGTAACGTGAGAGTGTACTTTACTCTTTCTAGCCTATTATATATGTATATAGGAAAATAAAAAATGTTACATGGACTACTGTTGGGGGAATTTGAAGATGGCACATAAAGTGTATAAAACATCTATACAATATGGATTGTTTTAATTAAGTGTAATCATACAATTGGTTGGCAGGATTCATTTCCATTTTTGAAACGAACACTTTTTGGAGACTCGTGTGTGTTTCTTTTTTTTTTTTTTTTTTTTTGATAAAATTGAGACGATGCTACTTTATTAAAAAACTAGTCAATATCCAGCGCGTTGCCCACTATTGAAATTTATGGGCCCGAAGAATGTTGAGTCACACATGCACACACATGTGGAGATATAAATAGGGTTGGAGTTTATCTTGCATAAAATCAATTGGTTTGTGCTAGGATCTAATCTACACCACTTTATACTACACAAACTCTTATTATATTTTCAATGTGGGACTATATTCCAACACTCCCCCTTAAGTGCAACTAGGCCTGAACTAGTTGTCACTTGCCAAACACAAACCTTACTTTAGAGGTCTAGATAAACGTACCTAGGCCTACTCTTATAGTCTTTTAGGTCCATAAACGGGTCTAGTATCCATCGTTAGCCCAATCAGGTCTTCAAATACGAGCTCAAGATCGTTCCGCTCTGATAACATATTGAAATCCATGGCCCGGAGAGTGTTAGGCCACCATGTTGGCTTTTTCCGTCTTACGGTCCGTTACCCGCAATCAGTCGCTCGCGGTACTTTTCTTGTAACGATCCAAATTCTCCACGACCTAACCTATGGGTATTTTGGTAATTTCATGATAAAAAATATGTTGGGTGTTTGATGTGGAAATACAATTCTAAACTTGTCAAATTAAATGTGTTAGGGAGTAAGTAAAGTTTTATTTTAAATAATAAAGCCCAATTGAGATTATGACCCAAAAGGGCATTTTAGACAAGTTGTAAATAATCACAACCCTAATCCCTAACTCTAATGCTATTTAAGCAAATCAAAGAAAACCCTAGCCCTAATATTGTTAAACACCCATATAGAGAGGAGGAGAGCAAGAGGAGGGTTCAAGCTCAAGAGAGGTACAACCTCACTTCCCTCCATGATTTCTTTAATATTTATTGAAGATTTTGATACCAAAGGGTCGATGGCATCGACAATGGCAAGCAAGCGAGGAAAATAGAGAAGAAAAGAAGAAAGAAAAGATTTGATCTATGTTTGCATTTGGGTACGCCGACTAGACCGTGCGGGTCCGAGTCGTTCTCGGCGAACTTTGACGAGCCTAGTCGACCTCAAAACATCAAAATTTCACGTTTTATGAAAGAGTTATTGCAATTATAACACAGCGGAAGCAAAAATCATATTCTAATCAAATATTGGGAAATAACTCAATCAAAGGAAATTAGGAATCTATATAAATGTGGAAAACCCAACATGTTCAATCTAAGTCAACAAAATGGATTGATGGAATCCACCTCAAAACATATTCCCCGGTTCCAAAACAATCATATATATATATATAAAACTTCATACAAAAAGAAATAAACATGAGCCTACATCTCGGTACCTCAAGTCCAATTGCACAAAAAAGTCTCTAGGCAAGGTCCCTTGCCCCTACTATCTCAGTCTATCTGCACCAGTCACACAAACTAGACGGTGAGTAAGCTGAAGAAATCGAAAGTAAAGCGAGAAGAATATAACGATAATTCATGAAATAACAAACAAAGCGATCTAAATATCATGCGGTGCTTGAAAGATATGAATTTAAATAAACAAGTTGCATGATGAGACAGGAAAATGATAGCAATCGAAACATGCGTGTTCTACGAGTCGAGAGGCCATAAGTGGTCTATATTCCACAACAATACCACACAATCCACAACAATATCCACACAATCCGGTACATGGTATCACACAATCACTAGGGGTGGTCAAACACTCGTGCGCTCGAGTGCCGCGTTTTATCCACTTAGTGCGGGCGCATGTACCTTCGAGACACACACTTATGCCAAGAACACACATACAAGGAATAAGGAATGGAAAGCCAATAATTCGATAGTAACAAACACAAAAAGTGAAAATGAATCACATGATATTTTCTAAAGCGGCTTACTAACGTACAAGTGCTTTTTAAGGCAAATGTACTTACGATCTATCGTAATCCGCGTATGACACTCCCGCGACTCTAACGCGTACCCCAGAGTTTTAGTTACGACAAGGTTGGAAACTCGTATTAATAGGTCAAGTCATTAAATTAGCTTCGATTTGACATATTATATCATTTTTATGTTTTTCGAGGCTAAAACCCCGATTACATCTCGCCAACATTTCGAGAAAATCCCAAAACTCGATTGTGAACCATTTTTTCTAATTTCTCATATTTTACGGATTTTTCTGAATTTTTCATAATTTTCCCTATTTTTACTGGATTTTTTTCTTTTCCATTTTTCTTTATTTTCTCTTTTTTTTTTTTTTAAGGGCGGTTCGTAGAACCAGGACCGGTTCGAGGCCGAGCAGCCGAGCCCGGTTGAGCGAGCCGAGCAGGCCATCTCTCTCTAACGAAACGAGGCGCGCGGCGCCTCTGTTTCAATTTTTTTTTTTTTGGATCGATCGAGAGAGGGAGAGGGAGGAAAAGAAATAGAGGGATGGAGAGAGATCTCTCGGTGAGGAGTGAACCCCGGTCACCACCATCTCCGATGGGAGAGGTGGTTTCGTGAGAGTGAGAGAGCAAGCCGAGACGAGAGAGAGAGAGAAAGCGAGAGGAGAGAGAGATCGAGTGAACACGAGAGAGAGGGAGAGAATGCATACCTCGGTTGACGGCAACTTCCAGACGTCCCTGGTCGGTCACCGTAGGCCGAAAGCGGCGGTGGTGGTGAGATGAGAGAGGGAGGTCGTGAGGAGAGCGAGTGAAGAGAGAGCCGTGAGGAGAGTGAAGAGTGAGAGAAAGAGATGAGTGAAATGAGAGAGTGAGGAGAGGTTACGTGAGAGAGATGAGTGGGAATGGGGGTGACGTGAGTGAGATGGTGAGATGAGTGTGACGTGAGTGATGGGGTGGGTGGTGAGGTGAGTTGAGTGATGGGGTAAGGTGTGTGTTTGAATATTTAAATGGGTATGATAGTTGTGTCTACCCATTTTTACTGAGCCCCCAGCATCTCAAACTTTAACACAAGGGTTCCCAGACCCATCTTACCTCATCGACCGTATTTTCCGTCACGTGCACACTTTTTTTACTTTTATCTCACACAATTGAACTATATAATTGTTAAATAATTATTTTAATTATCTTTTTACTATATTTTCTCCCCGGTTACCTAGGCGAAAACTCACTCATTTTAAAAATCGCCCAAATGGCTCGTGACACACGCATTTAAACTATAATACTATTACACACATCAAAGAATCATAAAATTACCTCGGTGTCGACTCCCGAGGTTCGAAATACGATCCGATATCGCGTAGCGGGTCACGATCTGACACGTGTCACAAAAGTCGGGTTAAAAATTGAGGGATGTTACGATCTCCCCAGCTTATTAAATTTCGTCCTCGAAATTTACTAATAAGTAAATTAAACTTCAAACTCACTTGGAATCAAATAGATAGGGAAGTGCACTTGCATGTATGACTCTAGCTCCCAAGTTAACTCTTCGTCCCAGTGGAATTGCCATTTCACGAGAACGGAAGGGATTTCCTTGTTCCTCGGTATTTTGACTTTACGGTCGACAATTTGAATTGGTTGCTCTCGTACGTGGCATCGTCTTGCAACTCGATCGACTTAGGTCCACTTGTAGGTCGCCGTCCTCACTTTGACTTGTCTAGTCGAAGCATTGAAATGTGAAACAACTTGGATGAATACCGAACGACGGCGGTAACTCTAGCGGTAAGCCACCTTGCAGGCCCTCTTCACACTTTGAAGGGACCAGATAAATCTAGGAGCAAGCTTCCCTTTGATTAGAATCGTTTGTGACCATTCGAGGCGAGACTTTTAGGTATACATAGTCTCCCGCGTCGTCTTGAAGCTCGTCGTGATGCGATCATAGTATTTCTTTTGTCGCTCTTGAGCACTCTTAAGCCTCGACGAATCGTCGTACCTTCTCGGTGTGATCAACAACAATCTCGGGACCAGCTATTGTCACATATCCTGCAGCTCGGCCAATGAAGGTGATCTACTGAGGCTGCCATAGAGCGCCTCAAACGGTGCCATCTGGACAGATACTTGCACGATAAGCGTTGTTGTAAGCAAACTCACACAAATGAAGGTACTCTTCCCGTGACCGCCGTATTCCAAAACACACATCCCGAGCATGTCTTCCAACACTGTGTATCAACCTCTCGGTTTGTCAGTGCGTACGTGGATGGAGCAGCCGTACTCGACTCTGAGTGCAGTGCTTGAGCGAGCTGCATGCTGCTGCATGATATAGAAGTAAGCTAGCCCCCTCGATCGACACGATCGACAACGGAACTCCGTGTAGTCGACAATCTCACGCTCGTAAAGAATGCTCGGTCTGTCAACTCGGTGTGTAGTGGATCTTGGTATGAAATGAGCGATTTCGTCGATCGATCCACATTACCCGATCTTTATCATGACCACGAGGAGATCGGGGCAAGCCAGCGACGAAATCCATAGCAATGTGCTCCCAGCTTCCATTGAGGAATAGGTAGAGGCTGCGACGATCCTCCCAGGCGTCGATGCTCGGCCTTCGCACGGCGGCATATCTCGCACGCTCTAAATGAATTCGACACATCGGATTTCATCCACAGCCACCAAAAGAGACGTCGCATATCGGCATACATCTTGGTCGAGCCGGATGCACGAAAAATCGAGAACGGTGAGCCTCACGAAGTATCTCGGTGCGTAAGTCGGCGCGATGGAATCCACGATCGCCCGCGATACCTCAAGCGAGAGTCGTCGGCCAGACTCCAATCTGGATGTTACGAGCGTCGGCCATCTCCATTTGAATTCTTTGGTACGACTCATCGCCTGCTTGTCCTCGAAACGATCTGCGGTGAAACGATCTGCAACCTCGTCGACCACAAATCGTGTCTGGTAGTCACCGTATCGTCGTGAACTCATCAACTCGGTTTGCCTCGAAAGACCATACTCGTGGGTCATCGACATACGACCACCTCTGCATCGGATCTCTACGGCTCAAAGCATCGCAACCACGTTAGCTTTCCCCGGATGATACTCTAACGAGAAATCATAGTCCTTGAGAACTCAGCCAACGTCTGCACGTGTCTCGGGTTTAGTTCTCTCGAGTGAATAAGTACTTCAAGCTCTTGTGGTGCGTGAACAACTCGAAACGTACGCCATACAAGTGGTGCCTCCATATCTTCAATGCAAACACTATCGCGACGACACTCTAAAGTCGTGTGTCGGGTAGTTCCTCTCGTGAACCTTCGGTTGTCGAGATGCATAAGCGATAACTACGCCTCTGCATCGATACACAACCCAAGCCAACCTTCGATGCGTCGGTGTACACGACTAAGTCTTTCCCGATCTCGAGCGCGCTAACACGAGCGCGGTAGTCAATTTCTTCTTCAAAGTGTTGAATGCATGTTCGCACTCCTCATCCCAATCAAACTTCGCATTCTTCTTAGTCAATTTCGTCATCGGAGCGGCAATCTTGGAGAAGTCTTGCACAAATCGGCGATAGTATCCGCGATCCCGAGCTGCGAATTTGCGTAACGGTAGTCGGCGTAGGCCACTCGATCAACTTGCTCTAACCTTCTGCGGATCAGCAACAACAGGTAGCTCAACAACATGCCCGAGGAATCGGACTTCGACAACCAAAACTTCACACTTCTTGAACTTGGCAAACGATCGATGATCTCTCAAAGTCTGCAATCTTGCTCGTAGATGTCCTTCATGCTCTCATGAGTCTAGAATAGATGAGGATATCGTCATGAACACAATCACGAACCGATCAGGTATTCCTCATCACGCGATGCATGAGATCCATAAACATTCTTTGGCGCATTAGTTAAGCCGAATGGCATATTTGTAAATTGAAAGTGGCCAGTATCTTGTCTTGAGCGCGTCTTTTCTCGATCTTGACCACAATCTGGTGGTGATAGCGACCTCGGATCTATTTTCGAGAACCACTGCTCTCTGTCAGCGATCAAACAAATCATCAATGCGCGGCGACGGATATTTGTTCTTCAACTGTAACTCGGTTCGGTTGGCGATAATCTATGCATAGCCTCAAACTACCATCCTTTTTCTTTACAAACGATCTTGGTGCTCCCCATGGCGACATACTCGGATGATGAAACCAAGCTCTAACAATTCATCTAGTGACTCCTCGACTCCTCGAGCTCTCGAGGTGCCATACGGTGCGGTGGTATCGAGATCGGTTTAACCCCACAGTACAGGTCAATGATAAAGTCTATCTCCTCGGTGGTGGTAATCCCGGCAAATCCTCAGGAAAACACATCTGGGAAGTCGCACACAAGCGGGTACCTCACGAAAAGCAAATCTCTGCTTCGCCCCGGTGCTCATGACACTCGCAACAATCTCAATCTCGCCACTCGTGGCTTCCACGCCTCTGGTGATAGGAAGTAGCGATGCGGTACCACTGAATCTTGAGCTCAGAACCATCTATTAACGGAATCGTGATTCTCTTCTCATAACAACTAATGTGAGCATGAAACGATCCCGACCAATCCATGCCCAACAAAGCATCAAACTCCAAAAACTCGAGTACTCTCATATCTACTTGGTAACTCATAACCCCCTAACTCTAGGAATATCGAGGCACAACAAATTCGGGTAAATCTTATCTCCGGCGGCGGTCTTAAGGATGAGGGTTTACTAAGCCTAACGGGTTTCAAACCTAGCTTATCTACCATTCGACCAATGCATATGAATGAAACAGTGGAGCAGGAATCGAACATGGTATGCATGAAAGTACGCAAATAGAAATCATACCCTCGACAGGTTTCGGGATGCCCACAGGTCGGGCTCAGCAGGCTGCTGAACACGTTCTCTCGATGCGATGATCTTTGTGGCGGTACTCTTGGTGGTTGAGGGCACTCCCTCTGTATGTGGCCAGACCTTTCCTTTGAAACAAGTGCGGGTATCCTGCGATCCACGAGTCGGCTCTGGCCTCGTCCTGTGCGGAACTACGTGTGCGAGTCGACCGGACCCTGTGTCCTCCTCTGCTGTCTCTCTCGGTCGATACCTCTACTCTCTCTAGTGCGTCTCTGTGGCTTGTCTGATCGACTAAGTTTGTGGTGGATGGATAGCAAAAAGCTAGATGCTTGGCGGAGCAATATGTATCGGACGAGTGAGTCGGCGTACGCACGGACCACTACACTCTGAGTCCTACGGTCCGGAAATTCCACCTATTCTTCTTCCTCTTCTTGCTCACTGATGGTGCTCCTCCAATCGGGACTACGAGTCGACCGTCTGGTCTCCTCGGGATGAGTAAGTAGGTAACCTCTCGAGCCAAACTCATTTCGTATGCAATCTGTAAAGTCTCACGGCTTTGTGTAGTGACTACTGAGAACCACCGATCGCGAGGTAACAAACCCTCGGTGAAATAATACACTCGATCGATCTCGGTGTCGTAGATCCTCCGCATAAGGTAACAACGATGAGAACTACCCATGTACTCCATCATCGACTCATTGGCGCCCACTGTCTCAGCGCCATGAACTCATTCCTCTTTGCTCGAAGCACGATCGGTGGAAAGTATTTACGATTAAGCGGGTCTTGAAGTCGATCCGGTCTCTCGGAACACCTCTAGTAGTAATGATCGTCGTCCACCATCATCGCCTCTCCATGTAACATCGACGAAGAGATAGTCGCTCGCATGTGGTCCTCGTGGCGATGATCGAATGAATCTTCTCATGACTCTTGAGAAACAACTCTCTGCTCTCTAACATCGTGCGTGCCATAAAACTTCATAGGATCATGTCTCTTAAATTCCTCCATTTCTTCGCCTCGGCGGTGGCTCCGGACTCTTCGATGGCGTCGTAAGCTGGGTAACCTCTGCGATAGCTGCTTTGGCGTAGGCTGGTGTCTCTGTCGCTCGAGCTATCTCTGTCGATAAAGGATGTGTCTCGCCTCGATGCACGCGTGTCGGGTGCAACAACGGCTCCTCGAGTGCGCCTAACGGAATCGGAGCGTGGATGCGCGGCAATCGGGGTCTCTGCCCTCGGGTAGTAGTATGTGGCAATGGTGTAGTCGGAGTCGATGGTGTAGCGGTAGGCGAGTACGAGTGTCCTCAGCGATCGTAACATTTCTTGTAGCTGCAAATCTGCGTCGCAACTCTACGAGTCAAGGCATGCACATCGTCCGCACTAGCATATCGTGTGCCGGATGTGCCGCTATCGTCGCCACGACCGATCGATCGCCATCGTCGTCGTCGTCAAATCAAGAAAACGAACTTCTCGGATCGATCTATAGCTACTAGTATAATATAATAATACACATAAAAATCATAATATGTATTAAAATAATTCGACTCGACCCATTACTTCCCCAGTAAGTTTCTACGGGATCTAGGGTTTCCACTTCTCGGTTTGACCGTTCTAACTTATTTGGTTTTAATGGCTTGTGTTTTATGAATTTACATCAAGTCGAGTCTATATAACCTTGTGCTCGATACCAAGCTATGACGACCCCAAATTCCCAATGCATTTGGAGTACGCCGACTAGACCCGTGCGGGTCCGAGTCGTTCTCGGCGAACTGACGAGCCTAGTCGACCTCAAAACATCAAAATTTCACGTTTTATGAAAGAGTTATTGCAATTATAACACGAGCGGAAGCAAAAATCATATTCTAATCAAATATTGGGAAATAACTCAATCAAAGGGAAATTAGGAATCTATATAAATGTGGAAAACCCAACATGTTCAATCTAAGTCAACAAAATGGATTGATGGAATCCACCTCAAAACATATTCCCCGGTTCCAAAACAATCATATATATATATAAAACTTCATACAAAAAAAGAAATAAACATGAGCCTACATCTCGGTACCTCAAGTCAGCTGCTCACAAAAAGTCTCCTAGCGCAGGTCCACTTGCCCTGCGCTCTCTCAGTCTATCTGCACCCAGCAATCACAAACTAGACGGTGAGTAAGCTGAAGAAATCGAAAGTAAAGCGAGAAGAATATAACGATAATTCATGAAATAACAAACAAGGCGATCTAAATATCATGCGGATGCTTGAAAGATATGAATGTAAATAAACAAGAATGCATGATGAATGACGGTGAAAATGATAGCAATCGAAACATGCGTGTTCTACGAGTCGAGAGAGGCCATAAGTGGTCTATATTCCACAAAATACCACAACAATCCACAACAATATCCTGACAATCCGGTACATGGTATCACACAATCACTAGGGGTGGTCAAACACTCGTGCTCGAGTGCCGCGTTTTATCCCTTACAGTGCGGGCGCATGTACCTTGAGACACACACATATGCCAGAACACACATACAAGGAATAAGGAATGGAAAGCCAATAATTCGATAGTAACAAACACAAAGAAGTGAAAATGAATCACATGATATTTTCTAAAGCGGCTTACTAACGTACAAGTGCTTTTTAAGGCAAATGTACTTACGATCTATCGTAATCCGCGTATGACACTCCGCGACTCTAACGCGTACCCCAGGTTTTTAGTTACGACAGGTTGGAAACTCGTATTAATAGGTCAAGTCATTAAATTAGCTTCGATTTGACATATTATATCATTTTTATGTTTTTCGAGGCTAAAACCCCGATTACATCTCGCCAACATTTCGAGAAAATCCCAAAACTCGATTGTGAACCATTTTTTCTAATTTCTCATATTTTACGGATTTTTCTGAATTTTTCATAATTTTCCCTATTTTTACGGATTTTCTTTTCCATTTTTCTTTATTTTCTCTCTTTTTTTTTTTTTTTTTTTTAAGGGCGGTTCGGCGAACCGAGCCGGTTCGAGGCGAGCCGCGAGCCGGCCGGTTGAGCGAGCCGGCCCTTCTTCTCTAACGAAAAACGAGAGCGCACGGCGCCTCTGTTTCCAATTTTTTTTTTTTTTTTTTTCATGGATCGATCGAGAGAGGGAGAGGGAGGAAAAGAAATAGAGGGATGGAGAGAGAGATCTCGGTGAGGAGTGAACCCGGTCACCACCATCTCCGGTGGGAGAGGTGGTTTCGTGAGTGAGAGAGCAAGCCGAGAGACGAGAGAGAGAGAAAAGCAGAGAGGAGAGAGAGAGATCGAGTGAACACGAGAGAGAGGGAGAGAATGCATACCTCGGTTGACGGCAACTTCAGACGTCCACTGGTCGGTCCCGGCGCGAGAAGCGTGGCGGTGGTGAGATGAGGAGAGGGAGGTCGTGAGGAGAGCGAGTGAAGAGAGACCGTGAGGAGGAGAGTGAAGAGTGAGAGAAAGAGATGAGTGAAATGAGAGAGTGAGGAGAGGTTACGTGAGAGAGATGAGTGGGAATGGGGGTGACGTGAGTGAGATGGTGAGATGAGTGTGACGTGAGTGATGGGGTGGGTGGTGAGGTGAGTTGAGTGATGGGGTAAGGTGTGTGTTTGAATATTTAAATGGGTATGATAGTTGTGTCTACCCATTTTTACTGACCCCATCTCAAACTTTAACACTGAGGGTTCCCAGGCCCATCTTACCTCATCGACCGTATTTTCCGTCACGTGCACACTTTTACTTTTATCTCACACAATTGAACTATATAATTGTTAAATAATTATTTTAATTATCTTTTTACTATATTTTCTCCCCGGTTACCTAGGCGAAAACTCACTCATTTTAAAAATCGCCCAAATGGCTCGTGACACGCATTTAAACTATAATACTATTACACACATCAAAGAATCATAAAATTACCTCGGTGTCGACTCCCAAGGTTCGAAATACGATCCGATATCGCGTAGCGGGTCACGATCGACACGTGTCACAAAAGTCGGGTTAAAAATTGAGGGATGTTACTCATCCCCGATCCTTGAGAACCTCTATCCCATGTCCTAGGTGCCTTGCCACCCCGTCGTCTCCTCTCAAAATCTACGGCTGCTCTAATGTCAATCTCTCGCCTCTAAGCACATACTGCCCTCGTCGCCTATTACACCAAGGTAGTAGGTCTCGTGCGAAAGTGCACGCTCGTATATCTCGGTAAGTGTCCTAGCGCTGTGCTTACTACGTGATAGCCAATGTCCGCTCTCGGACACCGCCCCAAAATGATACACATCTCCCAACTCATCTCGGACCAAATCCCCATGCAAACGCCTCGGATACCCGTATCTATCTCGGTACTCCATAACCGACTCATCTCGCTCTCTCGCCTCAAACTCATAAACTCTCTCCTCAACCTCATCATGATCGCCGGCGGAAGTGCTGCGATAAAACTTGGCCTTAAAGGCCGTCCATGACTCAAAGTCCCCATCGGTAGCTATGGTGGTACGCCACCGACGTCGGCATCTCTCTCAGTAGCGTATAAGAAGACAAATGCGGGCGTAGTCTATCCTCGATCCCCAAAATCCGATGTAGCTTCTCTTGTGATAATATCCATCCCTCAATCTTCTCAAAGTTTCTCTCCCCGTCGAAGTACACCGGTGAAGGCGGAGAAAGTCCTTCACCACCGAATCCCCACCGCCGAGCCCGAAGGTGTAGGTGTGGGAGTCGGAGTCATCACTTGCTACCTCTGCGTCGAAACGGTCACTACCGGAAGAGTCGGCGTCACTACCGTGTCCCGAACAATAGGTGGGTCTAGTACGGGTGCGATATCGGAACGCATTTGGGTGGTATAGTAGTAGGTCCTGGTCGTCGGATGTGTGGTAGTCGCGGGAGTAGTGGCGACGGCTGAGTAAGTGCGGTGATCTGCGTCTTGTCATGAAGGCCATGAAATCGGTCATCTCGTCGTCCCTGTGCCGCTACTCTATCCGCCAACCTCGATAGTCGTCGTCTGATGTAGTAGGAGGCTGACTACTGCTAGCACCCCCATTGCCTGTCTCGCGTGCATCCGTCATCGTCGTCTGCATGTGGATAACGATTTCCTATCACTATTACGAAGTATACCACGTATATACGTATACATATTGAAAAAGATAACATATATATAAAAATTCCCAACTCACTTTCACTCATTTCCCAACAAAAAATTCCTAAGCAAGGTTCATCTGGTTTCCACTTCTAGGGTGTGTATTTTATTCAAATTTATGCTTTACTCCTTGATAAATGATCTTTGATACCAATCAGGAAATTAGTATCAAAATCCTTATTCAACACTATGCTTTGCCCCTAAGGTTCTAAAGCCTAAGCTCGATACCAATTAACCGCGTGACGGCCCCGCTTCTAATCTAGGGCACCGTCCGCCTAATCCCGTAATTAAGTCCTAATCACGACACATAGGACTCGATTACGAATTAGTCAGCCTTTATTACATGTGTTCTCTTGTTTAAACAATTATTTTATTTAGCGGAAGTCTTTAATATTTTAGCGGAAATTTTTTTTTTTTTTTATTTTATATTTTTTTCTTTTATAAAGCCTATGTGTGGAAACCAGAAATAACGATCACCATATATATGCAAGTAAACGGCGAACATATATAAACAGAGTGAAAGCCAAAAGTCGGGTAATCTAACGCTCATCCCAATAACATCCCAAAAGATAAAGACATAAGTAAACATAATACAAAAAGTACCCTACATGTACGGGCAAATACGCGCTCGGAGCTCGAGGTAGTCGCCGATCTTCTCCTTGCCGGCACTGGTGTTTGCTCGATGGACCTACACCCACCGTCACAAACTAGACGGTGAGTATAGTGATATTTAAGTGATAACTGGGAAATCTAATACTACATTTCCAATTTAAACAAAAGGTATTTAAAAGCATATGTAGTTTGAAGAAATGCTTTGAATAAATAATGCAAGTAAATACCAACGTTAACGAGATACCCATAAACCGACACGAGGCTAAGTCGAGATGATCTACGTCCGGTCGGCGGTGAGAACTATCACCTAGCCTTTTCCACTACTTGTATGGAGCTATGCTCAACATATGATAATAATCTCTCTTTTTTTTTTTTTTTTCTAATAACCTCAAATTGCGGAGTTTGTGCTCGGCGTATTTAAATCATTTATACTTGCCGACAACCCCGTGATCCATGTCACGTGTGCCGCCCAAGTGTAGTGGCGAGTGCGGAGACCCCGAAAGACCGAAATCCTCGTGAATCCGCGCATCTCATGTGCAATGGACACTAGATAATCCCTACTTTAGTTTTCAAGAATATATATCCTAAAGTTGTTACGATTTCAACATAAGTTAGGCTACAAAGCCCCAAGGGAAGTAGAAGACAAGTCCAACATAACGAGATAACCCTATAGCATGCATTTTCTAAATATCCATTAGCCACATTCCAAGACCAACATTGAGCATATAAGGAAACATGGAGTCAATGATATAATAAACAAGGCATCATGCTATATCGATATTCAATATGAGTAGAAACAAGGAAAGCATGATGTGGGAAATAAATTAGCTAGTCTACAAATAGACTGAAAATTTATAAATGACTGGAATGAAATAAAGTAAAGAGTTCCCACGCTTTCACTTACAAGTCAACGCAGTAGTCCTAGCTATCCGGCCTCTCGACACCCCGACTCGTGCACCCTAACTTCCAAGAATTCCCTTTAATTCCTGAAGTTCATTTTATATCATTTTTTTTTTATTTAAAAGCCACGACATTAAGTGAATTTATAATATTAAACCAAAATATATAATTTTATGTCAATCTTTAATTTTGGCACATTTTCGAGTTATATCGGGGTACCAAAAACACTCGAGAAGTCCCGAATTATTTTTCTACCTTTTTCAAATTTTCTATATTTTTCTAGAATTTTTCCCAATTTTTCAGGAATTTTTCAACTATTTCCTTATTTTCCCGAAATTAAATTAATATATATATAAATATATATAAGTATATAATTATATATATTAATTTATTATTATTATTAATTAATAATGATATATCTTATTTTATTTTATTATATATTTATTTAATCAAGGATATATATATATCCTCCTTTTTTTAATTATTTATTTTTATTTTATTTTTATTTTTAATTATTTATTTTTTTTTTCGGGCCGGGTCGGGTCGACCCGACCCGACCCGATTCCCGGCCTCGGCCAGCGTTGGTCGAGGCTCGGCTCATGGGCGAGCCGAGCCCCGGCCTGTGCCCCCGGCCGACCCAGCCCCCCCGCTGGCTCGCCTCGGGCCGAGCCTGTGCACCTTCTTCCTCACGCGAACCCGAGCTTCGGTTCGTGTGAAAGCCTTTTTTTTTTTTTTTTTTTTCTTTTTCTTTCTTTCTTTCTTCACTCCTTAAATTCATCAACAAAACAACTAAAACCACATCTAAAGTACCAATTTAATCGACAATTCGAAAATCACAATTAATACCCAAAACTAGAAATTTTAATCTAACTAAAACCCCACTGATTTTCGAAACCTCTTATGGAATCCCATGTGTTTTTCAATGGAGAATCCAAATATGAACTTTGTTTTCAAAAACAACATCATTTAGTAGTTCGAAAATTCTCAAATCGAAATCATAAGAAAACTCCATTTTTTCAAGCTCCATTAATGGAAATAGCCAAGAAGACTAGAGGATTACCTTAATGAAGCCCCTTAATCCAACCTCCTAGTTCCCTAAATCACTGTATTTAGCTCCTCTTTCCCTAGATCCAGCTTCTCAGATTTTTTTTTTTTTTTTTTTTTTTTTTTTATGTTCTTTGGTTGGAGAAACAATGAGGAACCTATTAATCTTGTGATATTTATATATGTGTTTGTGTAATCAAGTGTGCGTCACGAATCTCGAGGCAAATCTGAGGGTTCCTAACTAGGTAGTCCAGCTCTCTTGGTGACACCAAATTTGTGACTCTCATCATGGGAGTGTGTGGCAGCACGGATCCCAAGGTCCATCCTAAGGTTAGTTTAATTCTGAACAAACTATAGGGTATAAAAATGTGATTTCTTAATTAAATAACTATAGGTTAAATCGATTAATGTACATTAATCCCATATGGACCATAATTAATTTGTCACACAAATTTATAAAATTTAACTAAATGGTCACACCGACTCTTAACTCCCAAGACTGGCGTCCGACTCGCACGCAACTCGAGGCGTTTTCCCCGTGCGTCGAACGTCGTATTTTCCAACTAAATTAAATAACTTAATTTATGTTAAGGTAAATTTGAAATAAATTGTTATTTCCTAGCCTAGTCTCGCTACCCCGGTAATTCCACTAGGTACTCATACTTGCACTCCAAGGCGTGTCCCCGCTCACGTCAACTCGACGTCTATGGTTTGCAAAGATGGACTTAATTAGTCTACACACATACACAACACTAGGCATACACCAGTACAAATATAACATTTACCTCGGCCACGTGCCTCGGTCAATATGCGCGTCTCATGCGGGCCCCACGTCACGGGTCGGTGATCCTGATTAAGCAAGTTAATCAAGATTAGGAAATTGGGCCGTGACAAGACTGCTTCTTCGAAGACCATGAAAATATAGTAGAACCATAATAAAAAGCATAGCCAGAAGTACTTTTTCGATCATCCTGATCTCCTCCCCAATCACTGTCAGAATAGCCAAACAAAGAACTATCCATTGAAGTGGAATAAAATAACCCATGATCAGTAGTACCTCGGATATAACGCATAATTCTCTTTGCTGCTACCAAATGAGATTGTCTAGGGTGCTCCATGTATCTACTGAGTAATCCAACGCCATAAAGAATATCAGGCCTAGTGCAAGTCAGGTATCTCAAATTTCCAACTATCTGCTTGAAATATGTCGAGTCAATCGGTGCATCTTGTCTGTTTTGGACAACTTGGTACCAACCTCCACGGGTGTAGAAGCAAGATTACAAATTTAGACATCTCAAATTTCTTCAAGATCTCAGCTGCATATCGTTTCTGACATATAAAAATGCCATCATCTCGCTGATTTACCTCAATGCCTAGGAAGTATGACATTATACCAATGTAACGGCCCAATTTGTAATTGCCGTTAATTATGACGTCATTGCAGACGTGGACGCCAGCGAGGACATACGTGGGTTCCACAGCGAGGCTGGAATGCGTCGGATTAGGTAAATAGTATTTTGTGTGTTGTTTTGTTTGATATTTGCGATGTTTATGTTAAAATAGGTTAACGGCATCGCGATGTGTGTAATTGTATTTTAAATTGACGTGGGAGATTGTGTGATGAGTATTCGCATCGATATGCGTGTCGATGCGGGTGCCGAGTGAGTAGATTAAAGACGAAATTTTAAGTTGAGAAAAATGTTACACATAAAATGAATTAAATGTGATAAAATACGTAAATTGTTGGGCGCTAGGGACACGCGGGGTCGTGGTCGACACGCGTGGGTGGTACGATAGTGTGCACGCCCGAGTATGCTCGTTAGCGCGCACGACGAAAATTTAGGCGCGAAAGTATAGGCGAATATATATATTTATATATATATATATATGTGTATAAGGAATTTAATATATATAAATATATATATATATATAAATATATATATTAAAAATCAGAAAATGTAAAATTACCATTAAGGGTATGGAAGTTGTAAAGGAAGGGATAAAATGAGAGGGGCAAAATGGTCATTCCACATCAAACCGCTTCTCTCTCTCTCGATAAGTCAAAGAAGGAGAAAAAAAAAAGAAAAAAAAAAAAAAAAAAAAAAAAAACCAAAGAAATCGAAAGAAGAGAGAAGAAGAAGAAGAAGAAGAAAGAAGAAGAAGAAGAGAGAGAAAGCGAGACCAAAGAGGTGAGTTGTTTTTGTTGTTGATTTGGTGTGTGTTGTGGTGGTGGTGACGGTTTGGTGGTTTTGGTGTGGTGTGAGTTCGGTCATGGCGGAGCATGGCCGAGAGTTGCATCAAACCGGGGGAAACGAGGGTGGTGATGCAAGGGAGTGATCTCCTTGCCAAATCGAGCTGGGGTTGGGTGAGAACCAACCCCGGCAATCGATAAAAAAAAAAAAAAAAAAAAAAAAAAAAAAAAAAGGTTGGGAAAAACAGAGGCGTGCGCCTCTGTTCGTGGAGAAGACCCAACCGGGTCGGGGCCGACCCGGCCGGTCTGGCGGAGTCGAGCGCGACCCGGTTGGCCGGTTCGGTTGGGCGAACCGGACCGGGTGAACCGGTCGGTTCAGCCCAACTAAAAAAAAAAAAAAAAAAAAAAAAAAAAAAAAAAAAAAAAAAAAAAAAAAAAAAAAAACTGTTTTGAAAGAAAAAGAAAACAGTTTTGGGAAAAAAGAAAAAGAAAAATCTGGAAAATTCATATAAAATAGGAAAAAAATTAGAAAAAATATATTTTGATCAAATAAAGGAATTTTGGGATTTTCTCGGAATATTGGCGAGATAAAGTCGAGGTTTTTACCTCGAAAAACGTAAATTTGACATAATATGTCAAATTGAAGCTAATTTAGTGATAAATGATAATAGGTACATTTGGGGTGATAATTTGGATTATCGGGTGATTATTGGCGCTAGACGGGGTTTGATTTTCGAGACGAGGAGTGCGATTTGAGGTGTGTAGTATCCCAATTGAACTTCACTTTAAGTATTTACAATTTGATTTATTTGATTTCAGTTCCGATTATTCGTTATCTCATTCCATTATTGCTTTACGGTGGTTGAGTTCTCGTAATTGGTGTTTTTACGGTAGTGGAGTTTACTCCTACTTGGAGCCTTTACGAGATCACTCCCCACCTGGTATTTATTCGTTACGGCCATAGAGTCCACTAAGTCATAGCACTTGTCTATGCATATACGGTGAATAGGCTACCGGTTATGGTAGGCTCGTGTGGGTGCGTCGTGGGTCTACGCCGGCCACCTAGAGGGTCCAGGGGACAACTTTGTTGGTGTGTTTGAGGGTTGTGCCCAGGAGAGGCTCGAAGTATGACTTAGTTTGATTTTTATGTGCACGTACTTTGTTTCGTCACTATATTTATACATGCGATGATCTTTCTTTTACGGTTATGTCGTATTTCTTTATTCCGCATGTTTAAATTATAGTATTTTCAATTCCGGTACTTTTACTTCCGTAATTACTTAGTGAATTTCCTTGGGATTACTCACTCTGGACTCGTCATCTGTCTTTTTATGATGGCTCGAGTGCGATCCGGTCTGAGTCGAGGAAGGGCAAGCTTGAGGACTACATTGATTGATAGCTCTAGCCTACTCGTACGTATGTTTATATTTATTTGTTTTATCTTTGGGTTTTGGGATTATTGAGAGAGATAGGTTGTAGCTTCTTGATATTTTGTGGATCTCAAAGGACATGTATATTTGATATGGTTTCCACTTAGGCATTTTGTTAATAAAACACGAGATGAATTTTCATATTGTTCATTTAAGCTTCAAATTTGTTAATTTGAGGTTATATGATATTAAGCTGAATCAAACTTAATGACGAATTGATCGATAATGGATAAATTGGGCGTGGGACACAACCGGTGGTGACGTGGACGGTTGTGGGCCGCGTGGCCTCCGTGGCGGACCAATGTGGAAATTGGGGCCGCCGCATTTTGGTATCGAGCTTAGGCTCGGTTTGGAGAGTTAATAAGAGTATAATCTTGATGAATAAATCTTAGATGTGGAAACCACAAGTGAATGATTAAAGGTTTAGTTGGGAAGTGATGTGAGGCGGGTAGAGTCGGGGAATTATACATATACGTACGTTTTGATTGTGTATTACATAGTATACGCGTATATGTCTTGAGTCGATCCATTGCACGATGGTTGTGCGGTTTAGGATGGACGGACGACTCTCTACTCCGCCCACTACTCGACCCGAGAGGTTGGAGATACTAGTGATCGCACCACTAGTGACATGGTGATATGCGAGCTATGATCTGAAGTGAGCGAAACGACGATTGATTCAATGAGAAGCGACGATTATTACGACGAGCTCGAATGGTGGAGCGATGGAGTACATTCGTAGCTCGAGGCCACGCCCAAGTGATAGCACCAAGCTGCGAGCGCGTTACACCTGCTACCACTCGGACAGCGCATTAGCACCGGCTATTGCTGCTACACAAAGCGGTGGATCGAGAGACGATAATAGAGAGAGTTGAGCTTTGTTGTTGTGCCGTAGAGACTACGGTGGTGACACCCACCACTACGGAGCGGCAGTAGGGACTTCGATTTGCGCCGGGAGTAGGATGTCGAGAGCGGCGAAGATGGTGAAGGATTTTATGAGATTTAATCCTACGTACTTCACTGGAGTCGGTGATCCCGAGGTTGCCGGCGGTGGTTAATGACACATCGACGACTACACCAGCTATTAGAGGTACCCGAGGCGGACCGGCGCATATCTCGGGGTATTGTTTGAGAGGTCGAGCGGCGGTATGGTGGACTACTTACACGACATACATTCTACACCATCGACGTGGGCGAGTTTCGACGATTATTTCTCGATGAGTACATTCCCACCGAGGTGCGATTACGACGAGGAGCGATTCTTGGGACTACGACGGGGTAACATGTACGTGTCACGATGTACATGGATCGATTCCGTATCTCATGATGTATGCCATGGATGTGGCTAACACGGAGAGGTTACTGGTTTACTACTTCATCGAGGCCTAGATGAGAGGATTGGTGGGGTGATTGTTGCGGCCGGTGCGGAGACGCTTCTGAGTGTTTTTGACGAGCATTGGCTCGCGAGACGTATTTACGACACGGGGTGAGCTTGGAGATGGGTCGGACGAGTTCTCGGTCGATCAAAGACCGAAGAGACAGAGATCGGCGATCGGCGAGACATGATTATCGGGGTCGACGAGATAGACGTTTTGAGCGACGAGAGAGGAGATGAGAGGCGGGTAGTGTACGTTCTTTGCACTGCACTGCACCATTTGAGCGGCCACGACGGCGTGTGCGAGATGGAGGGTCGTGGTAGAGGACGAGAGAGGTCGAGGTCGTGACGGGGCTCGGTACATATAGTATCACGATCGGATTGGCGGGATACACGACGATGTTACGAGATGTCATCGGGTCGGACATATACGAGTAATTGTCCGATGTCGAACTTCATCATCACGACCATGAGATTGAGGCGGTAGGGAGAGAGTTCATCTTTGCTTCTACTACGCACCTACGTCGTACGACGGATCGTGATGCGACTCGTCGGCTTGTCGAGGGTATGTTATCTATATGCGATGTTTCCATGCATGTATTATTTGATTCGGTAGTACTTTGTCGTTTATATCGGGACGTAGGGTTGGACGATTAGGGTTATCTCGTTAAGACTTTAGATCCACATCTTGTCCTCGATGCAGCTGCTTGGGGATAAGATTTACCCTAACCGGATATGCGGAATTGTGTAGTAGAGATTGAGGGACACCGATTACACAGTCGACTTTCGTGTCCTAGAGTATTTAGAGTTTGATGCTTTATTGGGTATGGATGGTTATCGGCGTATCGCGCACACATTGATTGTTTTGGGAAGATGATAGTATTTGATATTGAGGGTATTCCGTATTTACTTTTGTTGGGACGGCGTCGGACTTCTGGGTTACCGAGGGTCGATTAGCTACGATTCAGGAGATGGAGGCGTTTAGGACGGTAGTTGAGCCAGACCTGAGACCAGAGATTAGATTAGAGGATGTCCCAGTAGTGTGTGAGTTTCCTGAGGTGTTCCCAGACGATTTGCCAGGTTTACCACCTCCTAGGTCAGTTGAGTTTATGATTGAGTTGATTCGGGGACGCAGTGCGATATACTGACCAAATCTGGGATGTCGGCATCGGAGCGAGGAGAGTTGAGATCCCAATTAGAGGAGTTATTGCGAAGGGTTTTATTCATCCCAGTATGTCTCCTTGGGGCGCACCAGTACTATTTGTTAAGAAGAAGGATGGTTCTTTGAGGTTGTGCATAGATTACAGGAAGCTGAATCAAGTGACGATTCGAAATCGTTATCCACTTCCTAGGATTGATGATTATATTTGATCGGTTGGCGAGTGCTAAGTTTTTCTCGAAGATTGATTTACGATCTGGTTATCATCGATTGAGGATTCGGGAGAGTGATATAGAGAAGACGGCGTTTAGCACGCGTTATGGATTGTTTGAGTTCACAGTCATGCCATTTGGGGTGACTAATGCGCCGCTATCTTTATGGATTTGATGCACCGAGTATTACGGCCATTTTTGGATCGTTATGTGATTGTGTTTATCGATGATATCTTAATATACGATAAGACTCGTGAGGAGCACGAGAGACACCTTAGAGATGTTTTGATGACGTTGAGGGAGCATAGATTGTACGCTAAGTTCGAAGTGTGCTTTTTGGTGAGAGAGGTGAAATTTCTCGGACATGTCATTGGTAGTCAAGGAATATCTGTTGATGGAGACAAGATTCGACGATAATTGATTGGAGGACACACGAGACGATTCGAGACATTCGTAGTTTCTTGGGGCTTGCGGGCTATTACGGCGATTTGTGCGGGATTTTCGTTGATTGCGGCACCGATGACGAGGTTGACCAAGAAGAATGTTAAGTTTGAATGGGTGAAGATTGTGAGGCGACATTTTTAGAGTTGAAGAGGAAGTTGACTTCGGCGCCGGTGTTGGCTTTACACGAGACAGGGAAAGGATTCTCGGTTTACACGATGCTTCGGAGCTGGGTTGGGATGTGTGTTGATGCGGGAAGGACACCCGATTGCATATTTATCGAGGCGATTGAGACCCCACGAGGAGAATTATCCGGTACATGATTTGGAGCTAGGCTGCGGTTGTGTTTGCGCTCGAGGCTTGGCGACATTACCTTTACGGGGAGCGATTTATGTTATTCACGAGATCATCGAGTTTGAGGTATTTGTTCACTCGAAGGATCGAATATGCGGCAAAGACGGTGGCTCGAGTTGTTGAAAGACTACGATTTCGCGATTGAGTACCATCCTGGGAAGGCGAATGTAGTTCTTGATGCATTGAGCGGAGTGGTGTAGAGAGTCGAGCTGTCTTTGCGGCGAGATGACACATGAGTATGGATTCTTTGGAGGGCTGCGACGGTGTTGTGTTTGTCGAGATGCTTTTCTTGATGTTCATATCATTTTGCCGGATGCGTGTTCTGTGGTGTCGTTAGAGAGGGTCGTTGAGTGGCAAAGGGTGACGGACATTTTGCTCGCTTCAATTTGTCGGCTCGGGATCCGGGTTGCACGAGATTGGTCTAGTGGTTCGGACCGGTGCTTGAGACACGAGAGGTAGGTTGTGGATACGAGGTGCGGGAACTACGCGATAGCATTCTTGA
Source organism: Stephania japonica (assembly GCA_039657345.1). Lineage (NCBI taxonomy): Eukaryota > Viridiplantae > Streptophyta > Magnoliopsida > Ranunculales > Menispermaceae > Stephania > Stephania japonica. The sequence continues at coordinate 8,831,835 of CM077558.1, read as the reverse complement.
GGATGCACACCGCAGATTCGCGGTATACGATTCATCTGGCGGGACTAAGATGTATCATGACTTGCGACGTTTGTTTTGGTGGCCTGGAATGAAGGCGATGTGGGTGCATATGTGAGAGCTTGTCATATTTGTCGGCGAGTTAAGGCGAGCACGGGAGACCAGTTTGGATTGTTACGACCACTACTGATTCCACGGTGGAAATGGGAGCATGTTACGATGGATTTTGTGAGCGGGTTGCCACAGATGCGAGACGCCATGATCTTTGTGTGGGTTGTGATTGATAGATTGACAAAGTCGCACACTTCATTCCTATATCGATGAAATATTCATTTTCTCGGTTGAGCATCATTTTTGAGCGAGAGGTTGTTAGGCTACATGGGGTGCCGCTATCTATTGTGTCGACGAGAGATCCCAGGTTGACTTCGAAGTTGTGGGAGAGCATGCGGGAGCGGTTTGGGACGAGGCTGCGATTCGATACGGCTTATCATCCTCGGACGAGATGGTCGATCGGAGAGATTGATACGGATATTAGAGGATATGCTTAGAGCATCCATTTTGCGGTTTGGAGGTGCTTGGGAAGAGTATTTGCCGTTGTGCGAGTTCGCGTACAACAACGGCTATCGAGCGAGCATTGGTATGCCACCATTTGAGGCTTTGTATGGTAGACCTTGCGGATCACCGGCTTGTTGGGCGGCACACGAGGATGTGGCGGTGATTGGACTGAAGTTGTTGTTGATCATACTGAGAAGATTCGGCAAGTTAGGTTGAGATTGCAAGCGGCTCAAGATAGACAAAAGAAGTATCTTGATAGGTATCTTGAGGGTTTGAGTTATGATGTGGATGACTTGGTATATCGAAAGTTTCGCCCTGGAAAGGACATCGAGGTTTGGAATCAAGGGGAAACTAGCAGAGATATATTGGACCGTTTAGAGTTATAGCACGTGTTGGGACGAGTAGCATATAGATTGGAGTTGCCGACGAGTTAGCGAGCGTTCATCCGGTGTTTCACGTGTCTATGTTGAGATTAGCTAAGTCGGGGCCAGAAGCGATGGTGGATATTAGGCAGATTGAGGTTCGTCTGACGTTTCATATGAAGAACAACCGTTGAGATCATGGATCGTAGAGTTCGGACTTTGAGGAACGGGGAGATTCGAAGGTGTTGGTACGATGGCGACATCGCGGGGCGAGGGACTTACACAGGAGCTCGAGTCGACTATGAAACAGAGATATCCTCAGTTATTTACTGGTGAGTGTTGATTATAACTTAAATTTCGGGACGAAATTTCAAATTTAGTTGGGAAGAATTGTAACGGCCCAATTTGTAATTGCCGTTAATTATGACGTCATTGCAGACGTGGACGCCGGCGAGGACATACGTGGGTTCCACGCCGAGGCTGAATGCGTCCGGATTAGGTAAATAGTATTTTGTGTGTTGTTTTGTTTGATATTTGCGATGTTTATGTTAAAATAGGTTAACGGCATCGCGATGTGTGTAATTGTATTTTAAATTGACGTGGGAGATTGTGTGATGAGTATTCGCATCGATATGCGTGTCGATGCGGGTGCAGAGTAGATTAAAGACGAAATTTTAAGTTGAGAAAAATGTTACACATAAAATGAATTAAATGTGATAAAATACGTAAATTGTTGGGCGCCTAGGGACACGCGGGGTCGTGGTCGACACGCGTGGGTGGTACGATAGTGTGCACGCCCGAGTATGCTCGTTGGCGCGCACGACGAAATTTTAGGCGCGAAAGTATAGGCGAATATATATATTTATATATATATATATATGTGTATAAGGAATTTAATATATATATATAAATATATATATATATAAATATATATATTAAAAATCAGAAAATGTAAAATTACCATTAAGGGTATGGAAGTTGTAAAGGAAGGGATAAAATGAGAGGGGCAAAATGGTCATTCCACATCAAACCGCTTCTCTCTCTCTCGATAAGTCAAAGAAGGAGAAAAAAAAAAAAAAAAAAAAAAAAAAAAAAAAAACCGGTGAAATCGAAAGAAGAGAGAAAGAAGAAGAAGAAGAAGAAGAAGAAGAAGAAGAGAGAGAGCAGCGAGACCAAAGAGGTGAGTTGTTTTTGTTGTTGATTTGGTGTGTGTTGTGGTGGTGGTGACGGTTTGGTGGTTTTGGTGTGGTGTGAGTTCGGTCATGGCGGAGCATGGCCGAGAGTTGCATCAAACCGGGGGAAACGAGGGTGGTGATGCAAGGGAGTGATCTCCACTTGCCAAATCGAGCTGGGGTTGGGTGAGAACCAACCCCGGCAATCGATAAAAAAAAAAAAAAAAAAAAAAAAAGGTTGGGAAAAACAGAGGCGTGTGCGCCTCTGTTCGTGGAAAGAAGACCCAGCCGGGTCGGGCCGACCGGCCGGTCTGGCGGGTCGAAGCCGACCCGGTTGGCCGTTCGGTTGGGCGAACCGGACCGGGTGAACCGGGTCGGTTCAGCCCAACTAAAAAAAAAAAAAAAAAAAAAAAAAAAAAAAAAAAAAAAAAAAAAAAAAAAAAAAAAGCTTTTTGAAAGAAAAAAAGCAGTTTTGGGAAAAAAAGAAAAAGAAAAATCTGGAAAATTCATATAAAATAGGAAAAAAATTAGAAAAAATATATTTTGATCAAATAAAGGAATTTTGGGATTTTCTCGGAATATTGGCGAGATAAAGTCGAGGTTTTTACCTCGAAAAACGTAAATTTGACATAATATGTCAAATTGAAGCTAATTTAGTGATAAATGATAATAGGTACATTTGGGGTGATAATTTGGATTATCGGGTGATTATTGGCGCTAGACGGGGTTTGATTTTCGAGACGAGGAGTGCGATTTGAGGTGTGTAGTATCCCAATTGAACTTCACTTTAAGTATTTACAATTTGATTTATTTGATTTCGATTCCGATTATTCGTTATCTCATTCCATTACTTGCTTTACGGTGGTTGAGTTCTCGTAATTGGTGTTTTTACGGTAGTGGAGTTTACTCCTACTTGGAGCCTTTACGAGATCACTCCCCACTGGTATTTATTCGTTACGGCCATAGAGTCCACTAAGTCATAGCACTTGTCTATGCATATACGGTGAATAGGCTACCGGTTATGGTAGGCTCGTGTGGGTGCGTCGTGGGTCTACGCCGGCCACTAGAGGGTCCGGGGACAACTTTGTTGGTGTGTTTGAGGGTTGTGCCCAAGGAGAGGCTCGAAGTATGACTTAGTTTGATTTTTATGTGCACGTACTTTGTTTCGTCACTATATTTATACATGCGATGATCTTTCTTTTACGGTTATGCGTATTTCTTTATTCCGCATGTTTAAATTATAGTATTTTCAATTCCGTACTTTTACTTAGTAATTACTTAGTGAATTTCCTTGGGATTACTCACTCTGGACTCGTCATCTGTCTTTTTATGATGGCTCGAGTGCGGATCCGGATACGAGTCGAGGGAAGGGCAAGCTTGAGGACTACATTGATTGATAGCTCTAGCCCTACTCGTACGTATGTTTATATTTATTTGTTTTATCTTTGGGTTTTGGGATTATTGAGAGAGATAGGTTGTAGCTTCTTGATATTTTGTGGATCTCAAAGGACATGTATATTTGATATGGTTTCCACTTAGGCATTTTGTTAATAAAACACGAGATGAATTTTCATATTGTTCATTTAAGCTTCCGCTGTTAATTTGAGGTTATATGATATTAACTGAATCAAACTTAATGACGAATTGATCGATAATGGATAAATTGGGCGTGGGACACAACTGGTGGTGACGTGGACAGTTGTGGGCCCGCGTGGCCTCCCGTGGCGGACCAATGTGGAAATTGGGGCCGCCACAACCAACGTCTGTCATCTCAAACTCTCGCATCATAGCTGCCTTAAAGTCTCTGATCATGTTGATATCATTTCCAGTGAAAATTAAATCATCAACATAAAGAAAAACTATCATTACAGTACCAGTAGTAATCCCCATTCCGATCCCCCATTCTTATGCTCCATTCAGGAACAAGCGAATCATCGTCTTCTCGGCACGTCATCGAAAAATCAATTCAATTCAATCCAAACAACAGTTTAATGTGGAGAATAAATCTAGCCCCAATAAAGTCGAACAAACCCTAGAAAAGCAAAAGCGAGAGCACCACTTTATTCCCAATTTTGGCACAACAAAACCCTAATCCCTTGATCTCCTCGAAACCCTAGAATCCCAACCTTTCGGATTCGTCAAGTTTCCACAACAATTGAAACATCGAGACAAAATAACGGCCGAGTTTCTTTCACTCCGAGTCGGCGAAATTACGGAGCGCCGGAGTCTCGTCTCCCCTTTTCTCTCTCTAGCTTCGACGCTTTCTCTCTCTAGGGCTCGCGGGCGGCGCCGCGGGAGGAGAGGCGCGCGGAGGGTGGGGAGGTGGAGGGGAGGAGCTGCCGCCGTCGCCGCGAAACACAGCCGATTTGGTGGTGGTTGAAGAGGGCTCTGTTGATCGTTTTCGCTGTTGCAATAGGCGTGGTTTTCGTCGTCTGGGCTGGGCCGTTCCTCTTGAACAAAGAGGTAATACCGTTTTTGGATTAGGAGTATGTTTATGTGAGTCTATAAATTAGAGTTGACCCCCGCATTGTAATTAACGAGTTTATTTGAGAGATTAATAAAGTGTGTCATTGCGGTGTCTCTAAACCTAACATGGTATCAGAGCAATAGTGAGATCTTGTGATCTGTGTCTTGGTTATGTGAGAGTTCTTTGAAGATTCAAGAACAGATTTGGGCTTCAGATCTATTCGATAGATCGAAGCGTGTGACCTTCTTGTTTTGGAAACAAGAAATTTGAGTTGCGTGTTCAAAGAGAGGAACGGCGCAGAAGTGCAGAGGTCGATTTCGTTGAAGAAAATCAAATTGCAAAGCCGGTTTGTTGAAGCAGAATAGGCGGAGTTACTTAAGATAATTTACAGTGGTAAATTATGGCTACAATGGGTAATGGTCAAGTTCAACCGACACTACCAGTGTTCGAAGGAAAGAAGTTTGATAGATGGAGCACTCAGATGAGAGTCTTGTTCAGTTTTCAAGACTTGCTCACAGTCGTTGAAGATGGGTTTGAAGACCCAGGGGCCACCGCTACCTCGACACAAAAGGAGCTTCGCAAGAAAGATCAGAAGGCACTTTATTTTATTTTGCAAACGCTTGATGATGTGGCGTTTGAGAAAGTGCAACCGGCGCGAAGACATCAAAGGAAGCGTGGGACACTTTAGAGACGTCCTACAAGGGTGTACAAAGAGCCAAGAAATTTCGGTTGCAAACTTTGAGGCGGCAATTCGAGTTGATCGAGATGGATGACTCAGAAGATATAGAGAAGTACACTAATCGTGTTCAGACAATCGTCAATCAGTTAAAGATGAATGGCGGAGAAGTCGCTGATCTCGATGTGAACGAGAAGATTTTGCGCACCTTGACCACAAAGTTTGACCACGTAGTCGCTGCTATTATGGAGTCTGGGACCGAATATGAGACCAAGTCATTTGAAGAAATCATTGGTTCGTTACGAGCACATGAGCAACGAATTAATGAAAAAAGTGAAAAAGTCAAGCATACTGAGCAGGCATTGAAGACTACAATTGTCCCAAAGCTAAAGAAGGATTATGGATTCAACGACCGTGATCAAGACAACAACAATGGCAGATGTTCGAATAATAATAAGCAGTGGTGGGAGAGAAATAAAGGTCGTGGACGAGACAAAGGTCGCGATCAACGAGAGAAATTAGATTCGGTGTTACAAGCTGTCGCAAGTTTGGGCATATCGCCGAGAGCGTAACACTAAAAAACATGCAAAATCTGCTGCACATGTGTCTTTTGCCCAAGGCGATGATTGTAACCCGACACTGTTTATGGTTTCGTCAGGCCAAGAATGTTCACAAAACTACACGTGGTATCTTAATAGTGGATGCTACAACCACATGTGCGGTAATAGAGACTTGTTTGACGATTTAGATGAGTCAATGACGACGGAGGTCAAGTTTGCTGATGATAGGAAACTTCCAGTCAAAGGAAAAGGAAGAGTTCTAATTCAGTTGAAGAACGGTGATCATCAGTACATCTCTGATGTTCTTTATGTGCCTACAATGAAAAACAATCTATTGAGTCTGGGGCAGCTTGTAGAGAAAGGGTACACAATGAATTTGAAAGATGGCTATTTATCCATGTTCGACTCTAGAGGTATTGCCATTCTTAAATCTCCTTTGAAAAATAGGTTATTTCGATTGAGATTAAGGCTGGATCTTATCCGTGTTTTAAATCCATTGTTTCGATGAGTCATGGTTATGGCATCGAGATATGGTCATCGAACTTCAAAAGTTTAACGTTGCTCACTCAAAAGAGATTAGTGAAAGGATTGCCCGCTATTCGACATCCCGAGCGGTTTTGTGAAGGGTGTATTTTAGGGAAGCAACACGAGACAGTCATTCGCTTCCGACACTCCGTGGCGTGCCAAATCTCTATTACACTTGGTTCACTCGGATCTTTGTGGTCCTATGCAGACAGAACTTCACTAGGAGGGAGTAAATATTTTTTGACTTTTATTGATGACTACAAAGCAGGAAGATTTGGGTGTATTCTCTTAAGAACAAGTCGACGTGTTTACTTGTTTTCGAAATTCAAGGCGTATGTGGAGAAACAAAGTGGACGCTACATCAAGATTTTGAGAACGAGATGGCGGTGGTGAATACAAGTCCTCCATATTTTCTGATTTTTGTGATCATCATGGGATCAAGCATGAGATCACTCCACCACATACACCACAACATAACGGTGTTGCAGAAAGAAAGAATAGGACTATTATGGACATGGCTCGTAGCATGTTGAAAGCGAAAGGTTTACCTAATTCTTTCTGGACTGAAGCAGTTGTATGTTCAGTTTATTTACTGAATAGGTCTCCCACAACAGCAGTGTCACATCTTACTAGTACTCCAGAAGAGGCTTGAAGTGGTTACAAGCCAGGTGTCAGACATTTAAAAGTGTTTGGATCCACTGCGTATGTTCATGTTCCTGATGCTAATAGGAAGAAATTGGATGACAAAGGCGTGAAGGTCATTTTTCTTGGCTATGTTCCAGGGCGAATTGGAGCATACAAATTTTATAACCCGATTACCAACTCTGTAATTGTCAGCAGAGATGTATTGTTTGATGAGGCAGATGCATGGATTTGGGATACAAAAAGCAAATGAATTGCTTAATCTGCTTGCAATCGGGTTTAATGATGAGGCATCTACTTCAACAAGTGGTTCTCCTACCACGAGACAACTTGTTTTGCCTAGTACAAGTATTAGACTCCAGTACGAGTGATAGACCACGAGAGAATCCTAGGCTACACGGCTCGCCTTCAAGATTGTCGATTACCTCGATGATGCGGTTGACGATGATGGCATTTTAGTTCATTATGCCATGTTTGCGATTCGGACCCTATTAGCTTTCATGAAGCCGTGCGAGATAGATGTTGGGTTGATGCTATGAATTCCGAAATCGAGGCTATTGAGAAAAATGACACTTGGGACCTTGTTGATATTCCTCAAGGTCACAAAGCTATTGATGTTAAATGGGTTTTCAAGACAAAAAAGAAATCCAATGGAGACGTGGAGCGTTACAAAGCTAGATTGGTGGCTAAAGGATATGAGCGAGGCCTGGCTTTGATTATCGGGAAGTGTTTGCTCCGGTTGCTCGCATTGAGACGGTCCGATTATTGATTGCCATTCTTTGCCAAATGTGAAGGTGGAAACTTCACCGAGATGGATGTGAAATCAGCCTTTTTAAATGGCTACTTAGATGAAGTTGTTTATGTCAAGCGACCACCGGGATATGTTCAAGAGGCGGTGAAGAAAAAGTTTATAAGCTGAATAAAGCACTTTATGGCTTAAAACAGTACATCATGAGCTTGGAATAAAAGGATAGATGAATTCTTTCGGGGTTATGGACTCGAAAAGTGTGCATATGAACATGCTTTGTATGTGAAGATTGATGCTTCTACTTGATATCCGTAATGATAGTTTGTCTTTATGTTGATGATTTAATTTTCACTTGGAAATGATATCAACATGATCGAGACTTTAAGGCGACTATGATGCGAGAGTTTGAGATGACGACGTTGGTATAATGTCATACTTCCTAGGCATTGAGGTAAATCAGCGAGATGATGTCATTTTTATATGTCGAAACGATATGCAAATTGAGATCTTGAAGAAATTTGAGATGTCTAGCTTGTAATCTTGCTTCTACACTCGTGGAGGTTGGTACCAAGTTGTCCAAAACAGGACAAGATGCACCTAGGTTGACTCGATATATTTCAAGCGAGATAGTTGGAAATTTGAGATACCCGACTTGCACTAGGCACGATATTCTTTATGGCGTTGGATTACTCAAGTAGATACATGGAGCACCCTAGACAATCTCATTTGGTTGCAAAGAAAGAGAATTCTGCGTTATATCCGAGGTACTACTGATCATGGGTTATTTTATTCCACTTCAATGGATAGTTCTTTGTTTGGCTATTCGACGGTGATTGGGGAGGAGATCAGGATGATCGAAAAAGTACTTACGGCTATGCTTTTTATTATGGTTCTACTATATTTTCATGGTCTTGAAGAAACGATCATGTCGTTGCATTGTCTACATGTGAGGCTGATCAGTACATTGCAGTACCTCTAGTGCATGTCGAGCTATTTGGTTGCGAAAATTATTATCACAGATTCTTTTTTCGTGTAATGGCCCTACACCAATCTATGTTGATAATGTTTCTACCCATTGATTTAGCAAAAAACCCGATTACACATGGCCGGAGTAAGCATATTGATATGCGATATCACTTTCTCGTGATCAGGTGGAGAATAAAGAGATAGAGGCATACTATAAATCAGAGGATCAAGTTGCAGACTTGTTTACCAAGGCATTGAAGATTGAGTCTTTCATGAAGTTTAAGGCTATGATTGGGGTTTGTCCAATCTGAATTATGGGGGGATGATTTTTAATTTAGATAGGTAATTTAGATTATGGGGGGATGTTAGAGTTGTAATCTAAATTACATTAGTGTTTGAGTTTAATTAGGATTATGAGTTATTAGTGTTTGAGTTTGATTAGGATTTCGAGTTAGAGTATGAGTCTATTTAGGGTCTCCTAGTTGGATTAGGAGTATGTTTATGTGAGTCTATAAATTAGAGTTGACCCCCGCATTGTAATTAACGAGTTTATTTGAGAGATTAATAAAGTGTGTCATTGCGGTGTCTCTAAACCTAACAAAATCCTAATCAAACTCAAACACTAATAACTCATAATCCTAATTAAACTCAAACACTAATGTAATTTAGATTACAACTCTAACATCCCCCCATAATCTAAATTACCTATCTAAATTAAAAATCATCCCCCCATAATTCAGATTGGACAACAATCATAGCCTTAAACTTCATGAAATACTCAATCTTCAATGCCTTGGTAAACAAGTCTGCAACTTGATCCTCTGATCTACAGTATGCCAGCTCTATCTCTTTATTCTCCACCTGTTCACGTAGAAAGTGATATCGCATATCAATATGCTTACTCCGGCCATGTGTAACTGGGTTTTTTTGCTAAATTAATGGCCCTACACCAATCTATGTTGATAATGTTTCGGCCATTGATTTAGCAAAAAAACCCAGTTACACATGGCGGAGTAAGCATATTGATATGCGATATCACTTTCTACGTGATCAGGTGGAGAATAAAGAGATAGAGTGGCATCTTGTAGATCGAGGATCAAGTTGCGAGACTTGTTTACCAAGGCATTGAAGATTGAGTATTTCATGAAGTTTAAGGCTATGATTGGGGTTTGTCCAATCGAATTATGGGGGGATGATTTTTAATTTAGATAGGTAATTTAGATTATGGGGGGATGTTAGAGTTGTAATCTAAATTACATTAGTGTTTGAGTTTAATTAGGATTATGAGTTATTAGTGTTTGAGTTTGATTAGAATTTCGAGTTAGAGTATGAGTCTTTTTAGGGTCTCCTAGTTGGATTAGGAGTATGTTTATGTGAGTCTATAAATTAGAGTTGACCCCCGCATTGTAATTAACGAGTTTATTTGAGAGATTAATAAAGTGTGTCATTGCGGTGTCTCTAAACCTAACAAGATTAAGATGGATTCCTACCAAAAAAAAAGATTAAGATGGATTGGGACATAGAACACAAAACCTTGCAAACACAACAGATGAAGATGATAATACTTTGAAGAGAATAACCAAAATCAATAGTGATTAAAATCGAAAAGAAGGAGAGTAATGGCAATAGGGTAAAAAAGAAGAAGAAAACATCCACATATATAGAGAGAAAAAGGAGAAACACGGATTTGGGCGGGTGTTTTTTTCTTTTTTGCAGCGAGGTTTCGTTTTTCCGCTAGAGAAAATTTTTTTGTTTGGCGCTCCCTAATTTTTTGTTGATTTGGGGTGACATGGCAACACAGACAATATCAGTGAGAACTTTTTTTCTTGCCACGTCATCTAAACATTGCTAATTCAAATTAGGCCATCTCTAATTGGGATGTGGATTGGGGGTGAATGTGGGACACTTAGGATAGAATAAACATCCCAACCAAAAAACTCTCTCTAATGGTAATGTGGATTTACACTGTGGAGATGATGTGGCACAAATAACTGCTCACACTGTGGATCGACCTCTATTTTCTAGAGGGTGTGATAGACAGTGTGCGGCATGCCACATCATTAAGAAAACCAAAAAAAGAGGCGCGTAGAAAAAAAATAAAAAAAAAGATTGGTAACCAATAAAATTGGAAAAATATATGTGTCATTACCTAAAGGAAAATTGATGTGTCATGAGATATATAATGTTAGGGAATGAATATATTTATTTATTTTTTAATAAAATTAACAATAAAAAAGGAGCGACTAAACGGACTCCGCTAATTGCTCCACATACCTCAGTTTTGTGAAATTACCCAACTACCCCTCCATATAAAAGGGTTTTTACTCACCATACCTCACTCACTCCGTACCCCAGTCACCTCTCTTAAATCACACTCACCAAAAATTGGTCAAATCCGACGAAATTCAAGCAAAACCACATGGATTTGTTGACATGGGTACATTTATCATCTCTTTTAGTGCCAATTTTGAGGTATTTTTTGGGTTTTTCTTTCTTTTTTGAGTCGTTTTGTTTGTAAATTTATTTTTGGGTTTAGGGCTTCGATTTGAGGCTTGAATCTTGCATTTTGGATACAAAGTTTCGATGAAATCGAAAATATTAAGTGATTCAGAGCAAGACCCACTATTTTTTGGCCATTTTCATGTATTTCTCGAGAGTTTCGATTAAATCAAAAATATGAAGTGATTCAGAGCAAGGGTATTGGGGTGAGGGTGAGGGTGAAGGTAAGGGTGATGAGGTACACGAAGTAAAAAAGTAATGTACAATAAGCAAGGGGTATTGGGGTGAGGGTGAGGACGATGAGGTACACGAAGTAAAAAAGTGGGGTACAGTAAATAAGGGTTTTTTTTGGAATTTTTAAGAAATGGGGCACACTAAGTAAAAAGTGGGGTACACGAAGTAAAAATTCAAAACTGGGGTGTGGAGCAATTAGCGCGTCCGTTTAGCCGCTCCCTAAAAAAATTGTTCCCACATCTACAATCCACATTTTGCATTGGAGAAGGTTTTTGAAGTTCAATGTCTAGTCGATATCCAGCGCGTTGCCCACTATTGAAATCCATGGACCCGAAGAATGTTGAGTCACACGCACACACATGTGGAGATATAAATAGGGTTGGAGTTTATCTTGCATAAAATCAATTGGTTTGTGCTAGGATCTAATCTACACCACTTTATACCACACAAACTCTTATTATATTTCCAATGTGGGACTATATTCCAACACTCCCCCTCAAGTGCAACTAGGCCTGAACTAGTTATCACTTGCCAAACACAAACCTTACTTTAGAGGTCCGGACAAACGTACATAGGCCTACTCTTATAGTCTTTTAGGTCCATAAACGGGTCTAGTATCCACCTCTAGCCCAATTAGGTCTTCAAATACGAGCCCAAGATCGTTCCGCTCTGATACCATATTGAAATCCATGGCCTGGAGAGTGTTGGGCCACCATGTTGGCTTTTTCCATCTTACGGTCCGTTACTCGCAATCGGCCGCCCGCGGTACTTTTCTTGTAACGACCCAAATTCTCCACGACCTAACCTATGGGTATTTTGGTAATTTCATGATAAAAATATGTTGGGTGTTTGATGTGGAAATACAATTTTAAACTTGTCAAATTAAATGTGTTAGGGAGTAAGTAAAGTTTTATTTTAAATAATAAAGCCCAATTGAGATTATGATCCAAAAGGGCATTTTAGACAAGTTATAAATAATCACAACCCTAATCCCTAACCCTAATGCTATTTAAGCAAATCAAAGAAAACCCTAGCCCCAATATTGTTAAACACCCACGTAGAGAGGAGGAGAGCAAGAGGAGGGTTCAAGCTCAAGAGAGGTACAACCTCACTTCCCTCCTTGATTTCTTTATTATTTATTGAAGATTTTGAGACCAAAGGGTCGATGGCATCGACAGTGGCAAGCAAGCGAGGAAAATAGAAAAGAAAAGAAGAAAGAAAAGATTTGATCTATGTTAGAATGAGATTTTGGAAAGGATTTGGAGTCAAAGACTCCATTGAAGGCATGGTGAGACTCTAATACTCTCTAGATTTATTGTCTTAGTGTTGATATTGGCAATGAGAGTTGATGATTTTCAAAGTTTGTTCAATTTTTCTTCGATATAGTGTTGAAATGAGTTATACAAATTTTTAAGTTTATGATAACGAGTATTATGGATGAATCAGTCTTGTTTGCCATGGTTTGACGGTACATGAAAATATTTCCCTATGATTTTAGCAAATTGAACGCGGTTGAATTTTATTAATATGGATTTGACATTTAAGGTTGAGTTGAGATTTAAAAAGGGACTTTGAATCTTTTCTTTGGGAAATAAACTTATTCGATAAATTTGTGGACTTTGACTGAATATTGTCATTCGTGAATTTAAAGTTTAAATTAAGTCTTGTATGGTGATTTGGATCTTTTTAATTATAATTAATCGAACGTCTTCGATTTATGTTGGAAAAATCAAGTTTTAGCAGATTTTCCTTTTTGTGTCACCAAATTATTATTTTACTTGAATCAACGATTTCGGATCTAATAGTTGACTTTAGAGTCGTGAATGACTTTAAGTGAAGTTAGCTATAAAATAAGATGGATTCCTAAGGTCTAGACAATATGTGTTAAACTTGTATGGTTGTAGGCACACAAAGTAATTATTCTTTCAAATTGTCTAGATTCGCGAGACGGTTCACATCGAGCCCAACGCGAGAGGATCGAGATTAGGATTCGTGGCGAGTACAGTTAAGTGGGGAGCTCCGCTTATCTATCAAATGTGGCTTGCTACTAGCATATTTAGAATCACGATTTTAATTTAAAGGACTTGGGATGTGGTTGTTGCCTACCTTGTTTGACTTCATGTAAAGCCTCTTGGGGAGCCATAGAAATGGTGGAACCAAGTCACCTTTCATGTTTAAGGGCCTCTTGGGGAGTCGTAGCTAACGGTGGAACCAAGTCACCCAATGCAAGGGCCTCTTGGGGAGTTGTGGATGCACGATGGAACCAAATCACCCGGGCCTCTTGAGGAGCCGTGAGACACAAGGTGGAATCAAGTCACCCACGCATATTTATTATATTTTTTATTATTGGTCAACAAGGAGAGGCAATGGCAAATTGAAACCATGGACTTGCATTTATATTTATTATTCATATGTATCTCTCTTGTAACCCCTTTGCATTGCTAAACTTGATTATTTATGCTTTACAACTCTTGAATTATTTATCGGTATTCGAAATACTTTACGGAACATGAAATGCTTACTCTTTATGGAATTGCTACCCTGCTACAAATTGTCAACACTTGTCATGATTTCAAATGCATGCTAGATTTATTTTGCTTTATAGGTATTACTTGCATATTTGATATTTGAGCGTGGTTATTTTCTTATTGAGCTCTGTTGGTTCTTTTAGCTTACCCCACTTACAATACAGGTTCATCGACGAGTGCGCTAGAATTGAGACAAGGGAGAAACGAGCTTGAAGTCTTCATTTGATGTGAGCCTTGAGTTGATATATATCATGTATATTCGATTTTGAAACTATTAAACTTGGGTTGTAATTAAAATAAGTCTTTGGGTAGTTTGAAACCTACTTACCTTTAGTTGATTCACTTGGGAGTTTTAATAGTTTAACTCAATACAAACCCATTTATAGTTTCATAGATATTCTTGTGAACTTAAATTTATTGGCTTAAGGATATCTATTTATATTTATTCCGTAATTTTATCCTTTGTTTAGCCAATGTATATTCCGCAGGTTTGTTTGAGAGGCGTGCCATACTGTTATTTGGGACTGGTTCAGGTATCGGGTCTAAGTAGCGGTGCGGGTTGGACGACAACCCGACTCTAAGTCGAGGAAGGGTCGTTTCATTTTTGCAAGCCATCGATCTCCCCAGTACCAATATTGTCTCCAACTTAACCACCCTTCATCTTTTAGGTGTGGGGCTTTATCTCAAAAGGCCTCGGTACTATTAGAGGAGAGACAATCACTAATATACTTCATTTAGAAGTTTTACTTTCCAATATGGGACTATTATTTCGGTCCACACGTTTCAACACTCCACCTTGGACTTTTTCTCGATAGGTCCCGATCGAATAGTCGGCTATGATATCATGTTGAAATCCATGGGCCCAGAGAGTGTTGGGCCACACATGTACACATATGTGGAGATATAAATGGGGTTGGAGTCCATCTTGTACAAAACCAATTGGCTCGTACTAGGATCCAATCTACACCACTTTGTACCACACCAACTCTTATTATATTTCCAATGTGGGACTATATTCCAACACGCACATAATTAATTATATGTTTTGTTGGTAAGTTGATAAATATATTTTTTTGCCTTTATTGGTTAAAATATCATAACCTTTTACAACTTTTGTTATTATATCCTAACCTTTTTGAATTTGTTATTATATCCACACCTTTCTAGATTGATAAATTTGTATCATAAGTCATTTTTTAACTTCAAATTTGATGAGGTGGTACCTAATTAATGACTTTAAAAAGCACTTCATCACTTATAATTACTAAAATAATTGTTAAATTTATTAATTAAGCTCATTACTTAGGTGTCACCTTATCAAATTTAGAGTCAAAATGTGACTTAAGATATAGATTTATCAATCTAAAAATGTTAGAATATGATAATAAATTCAAAAAGATTAAGATATAATAACAAAAGTTGTAAAGGTTACACTTTTTGCCACCCCTACGCTACCGACAACTAGTTGGTGACCTTAAGCAAAGTCTTTAGTTTCGAGTCTCATGGATGGATGGAGTAATTGGATTAGAGGGTCATTCCTCTTAGAGCATCTCCAATGCAAGAAGTGGATTGTGGCTATGGATTGATGCCACGTCAGAAGTATCTAGGGGATGTTTATCTTATGCGACTTAAATAGACATTATATTCGTCTATCGATGATGACGTGGCATTTTTTATTTTATTAAGTATAAAACATGATTAAAAAAACATTTTATTTTCAGTTATTCTCACACAACCAAAAACACCAAAAGCTTTCCCATCAATTCCGATTGCTCTCAAACGCAAATCTCACGAAAGCCAAAAAAAAAAAAGCTTTGGTTCTTTTATATCTCTCATTCGTACGTTGGTTGGAGTAGATCAACAGATACTGATTCAATCAAAAGGTAATTGCAAAAATTGGTTGTTTTGATTGATCTGCTTGTCTTTTTTTTAGGAAAGGGGGACGATGCTCCCTGGAATTTTATTAATTGCAAAAAAAAACCATTGAGACTTTTCAAAATTGGTACTGCAACTGCCCCCCTCCAAGCAACAAAAAAAAAAATAGCAAAAACACCCAACATATATACCCACAAATAGGGCTAGGCACAGGTCGGGTTTGATTCGTCCCGACCCGAAGCTCGACAACCCGATACTTATCAGGTTTGCATAAAAAGACTCGTCACCCGACCCGCTAGACTCCAAACCTGACATACACTTGACCCGTTTATTGTTGGGTAGTCGGGTTGAGTGTCGAGCGACCCACCTATGCAGCAAAACAGTTTCAGAAGGAAAAAAAAAAAAAAAAGAAACAAACAACATACTAACTTACATGTTCGGCAAAATAATCAATATACTCAAGTCGCAGTTGCAGCATTAAATGGAAGTTCTAAAAGAGAAGTCGATTGTCTAAAATATCATTGGGCCTTAACCTAAAACAAATGGGAGCCAACCCCAATGTCAAACCCCAAAGTCGTTTTCTTTTCTTTTTAAAGTCGGGTAAGGCACCCGTTTGCTAATATGACCACACCCGAATCTGACCCGACACCTGATGGGTCGGGTTTGGACGACTCAACTCATTTTCTCCGCTCATCCTATGGGTCATCGGGTTTCGTGCCCAGCCCTACCTACAGACACAAAAAACCCTTAAAAATGAGACTATTAAAACATCCTAAGTCCAACAAAGCCAAAGACATGGACATTCAAAATACATATATATGCCTACTTTGTGCCGCCCATCAGATCAGCAACAACCATGCAAATTAACACAAACAATGCCCATCACCCAACACCCCAACATTACTCAAATGCATATATGCAACAATTCAAATTAGTATCAGCCAAAAAGTCATACCAACATCAATTAAAGATTAAGATGGATTCCTACCAAAAAAAAAGATTAAGATGGATTGGGACATAGAACACAAAACCTTGCAAACACAACAGATGAAGATGATAATACTTTGAAGAGAATAACCAAAATCAATAGTGATTAAAATCGAAAAGAAGGAGAGTAATGGCGATAGGGTAAAAAAGAAGAAGAAAACATCCACATATATAGAGAGAAAAAGGAGAAACACGGATTTGGGCGGGTGTTTTTTTCTTTTTTGCAGCGAGGTTTCGTTTTGCCGCTAGAGAAAATTTTTTTGTTTGGCGCTCCCTAATTTTTTGTTGATTTGGGGTGACATGGTAACACAGACAATATCAGTGAGAGCTTTTTTTCTTGCCACGTCATCTAAACATTGCTAATTCAAATTAGGCCATCTCTAATTGAGATGTGGATTGGGGGTGAATGTGGGACACTTAAGATAGAATAAACATCCCAACCAAAAAACTCTCTCTAATAGTAATGTGGATTTACACTGTGGAGATGATGTGGCACAAATAACTGCTCACACTGTGGATCGCAGCCTCTATTTTCTAGAGGGTGTGATAGACAGTGTGCGGCATGCCACATCATTAAGAAAACCAAAAAAAGAGGCGCGTAGAAAAAAAAAAAAAAAAAGATTGGTAACCAATAAAATTGGAAAAATATATGTGTCATTACCTAAAGGAAAATTGATGTGTCATGAGATATATAATGTTAGGGAATGAATATATTTATTTATTTTTTAATAAAATTAACAATAAAAAAGGAGCGACTAAACGGACTCCGCTAATTGCTCCACATACCTCAGTTTTGTGAAATTACCCAACTACCCCTCCATATAAAAGGGTTTTTACTCACCATACCTCACTCACTCCATACCCCAATCACCTCTCTTAAATCACACTCACCAAAAATCGGTCAAATCCGACGAAATCCAAGCAAAACCACATGGATTTGTTGACATGGGTACATTTATCATCTCTTTTAGTGCCAATTTTAAGATATTTTTTGGGTTTTTCTTTCTTTTTTGAGTCGTTTTGTTTGTAAATTTATTTTTGGGTTTAGGGCTTTGATTTGAGGCTTGAATCTTGCATTTTGGATACAAAGTTTCGATGAAATCGAAAATATTAAGTGATTCAGAGCAAGACCCACTATTTTTTGGCCATTTTCATGTATTTCTCGAGAGTTTCGTTTAAATCGAAAATATGAAGTGATTCAGAGCAAGGGTGAGGGTGAGGGTGAAGGTAAGGGTGATGAGGTACACGAAGTAAAAAAGTAATGTACAATAAGCAAGGGGTATTGGGGTGAGGGTGAGGGCGATAAGGTACACGAAGTAAAAAAGTGAGGTACAGTAAATAAAGGTTTTTTTTTTGGGATTTTTAAGAAATGGGGCACACTAAATAAAAAGTGAGGTACACGAAGTAAAAATTCAAAACTGGGGTATGGAGCAATTAGCGCGTCCGATTAGCCGCTCCTTAAAAAAATTGTTCCCACATCTACAATCCACATTCTGCATTGGAGAAGGTTTTTGAAGTTCAATGTCTAATTGAGCAATATAGGATAGATATTGTAACCACAATGATGATGTGGCATAAATCCATGCCCCCAATCCACATTTACCATTAGAGATCCTCTTGGCGTTGGAGATGATTTTTCGGTGAGAATGTGAATCTAATCAAACGTGGCACAAATCTCAGTGAGATTCACATCTGCATTGGAGAACTCTCATGGGGCATGACAATGCTAGAAGCCTAGAACGTGAATTAGTTAATGCGACTTACCCCCCCGGATACCTCGTTATATAACTTGCACCGGCCATAAACGGCGCATAAGAAAAACCCTAGCTTTCAATAATATCGGCCAAAGATAAGTAAGCTGCAGTGGAGCATATTAGATCTTCCGAGACTCTTCCAACTCAATGTACTCTTCCAAAATCAACGTAAGCTCCACTCTAAGGACCATCAAATTAGATGTTTCCTCTTCTTCGATAGAAGTTGTTGGCAATCTGATAGGTCTAGATCTGGGAATTAACAGAAAAATGACAGAGCAAAGAAGAAAATGAGACAAGAGGAAAAGAATTCAGAGAATAGAAGGTTCGAGAAGGGAATTGTATTGATCATTCATGCCTTCTCTGTGGTCACATTTTCATATTTGTAATGGTGATTACATAATCTGTTATAACCGTTTTGACAGAGCATATTCCCACGTACAATCCTCTCATTGACATATGTGTCTCCTTATTACATTAACCTCTCTAATTTAACTACTGCTTAACAGCATAATCAGCTAACTTATTTGGGCAAGGAACGGAGCCTAGCACTTGTCACTGTTCAGTCCTTCATTATATAAAGGCCCAACTGTAACATTACCCCCATGTTCAGATTCAACCTTGTCCTCAAGGTGAAAGGTAGGAAAGTCATGAAGAAACTTGGCCACATTCTCCCAAGTTGCGTCTGTATCAGGGTGATCTTGCGTCTGTATCAGGGAGTTGCCCTGAATCAACACAGAACGACGCTCCAGAATACGCTATAAAATTTGTAGGCAATGGCGCAACATGTAAGGTAGGATCACCAAAGCATTTCTTTGATAGAGACGCATGAAAAATATTGTGAATTCTTGCAGTAGCAGGCAGTGCAATCTTGTACGCCACAAGACCAATACGGGCAAGAATTTGAAAAGGTCCAAAGAACCTTTTGCTAAGTTTATGACTGACAGGATTGGCCACCGAAGACTGCCGATAAGGACGCAACTTGATAAAAACCCAGTCCCTAATAGCGAACTCCACATCAGAATGATGGGCATTACTTTGTTGAATCATGCGTTGCCATGCACGAGTTAAATTCTCCTTCAAATTCGCCAAAACAGAGGTGCGTTGAGAAAGTAAATCATCCAGAGCAGCAACAACAGCACTACCCATAGGGAGGGAATGGACGACTAAAAACAACTTCAAATTGTGAAATCCTTGGAACGACGACTGAAGAGCCAACTGCGGTGGCACAGAGATGTGACCATGAGCCAATAGAAGGCCATCCGAGACTACATAAGGATCAGTATCGCCGGGAGGAAATAACACTCCAGCAAGCATAAAAATCACGCAGAGCTTGTAACACAACATGTACAGGGCGAGAAACACAATCTAAACAATGGAAGGAAGGCTCAAGTAAACGAGACAATGCATCGGCAGCGCTATTGAGATGACCGGGTTTGTAAACCACATCAAAATCATAACCCAATAGCTTAGTAATCCACTTCTGTTGCTTCCAAGTATGAACAGATTGTTGTAAGATGGAATGAAGACTTTGGTGATCAGTATGGATGGTAAAGCGACGACCCAACAGGCACTGCCTCCATTTGCGAAATAGCTTCTGTTAACGCATAGAACTCTCTAACATAGGTGGAAGCCTTTTGTTATGTAACCAGCAACACTGGAGAGGACAAAGGCTTCTCACTACTCAGTCCTTCATTATATGAAGGCCAAGCACATCACAAGGATTTTTATTGATTAACATGGCACATCATGGAGAACAGTTTTAAATGCTAAGTGCCAAGTTAATTCGACGGCCCGGGGAGGTTCATTGATGGAGTTCTTTATTGATTAATTCTGGAGAAGTTAGTAAGCTAATCAATTTCGAAATCCATGATGAGGTTTCCGGTGAGATTAAGTTCCCTGATGGGATAAGAAGGATTCATGGGATTTGTGATATAGATGGGCGTCTTGCTTTAGAGGAAGAAGAACGAGCACGGTTGGGGTCTTTGCAAGGTGAGGTTTTGGCCATGTATATCTTCACATATGGAGTGAGCACATTAAAAGTCTTCACTTTGTGGCTGTGAATTACAATGGGAAGGACTTGGGCTCCCCTCTTTATGCATGGTCCTCACCTGCAGCAATGAATTTAAGGGAAACGAGGAGACGTTGGTATGTGTTCTTAACAGGGAAATTGTTGATTTTTAGTTATATGGCCTATGGCCCATATCTTTTGGGTTCTTGATGGTTACGGTGGAGCTATGACTTATGGAGTGGAAAGTATGAAGCACATGAGTTCATTTTTGTTTTACCTTTGTATAGCCTACACTACTTTTGTATAACATTTTTTGTAAATCTTTATCAATAAAAGGAGTATCGCCTCCATTTATCCAAAAAATTAAGAAGAATAATGATAAAAAAAAAAAAACAACAACAACAACCATATTGATATGGTTATTTATATGAGAAAAAGTAACTAGCGATCTTGGCTTTCCTGCAATTCAAGTACTAAACAAGAGATGAATCAATTATAACTTATATTGAAAGCTTGGTTTCTGCCAATCCTTAAAAGAAAACCTTGTCAAATTGATCAATTCTATTTACCATTATTTCTGTCTATATGTCAATATTTGTGACTTGTTAACTATCTTGTATATGTTTGCGCTTTTTTCAATTCTACTTAACATGATCGTCATTAACCAATGTGGGTCGTGGGGCCTTCGGAGCTCCTGTAGTGCAATATACATGAATGAAATTACAAAAGTTTCTTTGAATAAATAAAATGTGACCTAGGGAGAACTCTTACAGTAGGTGATGCAGAAAATTTTCAAAATGGTGAACTGGTGACCAAATAGTTCTACAAAATCTCAATAGCATTAACAAATCCAAGGTAACGTAACTCCCAAATCAAACTGGAAAGCATACAACTTTACAGGAAAAAAAATGGTATTACATTGCAAAGACACTAGGATTGAACATCCTTGTCAAGGAAGAAAATATCAAAAGTACCTGCAATGCAATGCAGTTCCTGTAGCATGAACTGAAATGGAGACATACTTTCCTACAATCCGAGTACCAAAGTGCTTAGAGACTTCAATATTCAAGGTGGTGGGAATCTGATTAGACACTATCAATTAAATTAAATTACGCGCCTATATCAAAGATTAGAAGAGGGTTAATTACTTTGTTAGTTGTCGATGGAAAAGTTCATCACCAGAGCATTATTATTAAAAAGAATGAAATAAGATCGTACATTCTGGTGATAATGTGTTTGTGCTTTTTATCATTATTTTTTTGTGTTTCTTTAATCCAGTGCAGAGCTTGCACTTGACTATAGCCGACTCTAATTAATTTGGATCGAAGGTATGTTGTTGTAAAGAGCAATGTAATGGCCAAAACTAGTTAATGATACTTAAAATGGCACCATTCACCAATCTCTACTTGTAGAAGAACACTATGAAGATGAGTTATATTGAAGAAGTCTTGAAGAAGAAGCTTGAAGAAGAAGAAAACTGGAGAGGAAGAACGGCTGCTCTCCATCTCTCACATCCTTATATATATATATATATAGGAAAAGTCACGTGTTATACACGTAAGAATACAATTACAGCAAACCCTAACACACAGTAAATAAAACTTACAGCAGTAACTAATACACAGTAAATAAAACTTATAGCAGTAACTAACACACTAACACATAGTAACTAATGATTTACTCTAACATCCCCCCTCAAACGAAGGGGGAGAGCAACGACACCAAGTTTGCTCCTAAGAAAAGAAAATCGAGAAGCGGCAAGAGCCTTTGTGAAGCCATCCGCAATCTGATCAAAACTTGGAACATGACGAATCGCAAGCTGACCTGCCAACACCTTATCCCTCACATAGTGAATGTCCAACTCTATATGTTTTGTTCTAGCATGATATACAGGATTATGAGCAAGAGCTTGAGCGGAAATGTTGTCACACAAAATCACCGGAGCATGGAAGAGAAAACGAAGTTCGACAAAGAATGAATGATCGAATCCATATAATTTCAAATTAAACTCGAGCTAATGTCCGATACTCGGACTACTTTGAACGAGCAACTACATGTTGTTTCTTTGATCGCCAAGATATTAAATTTGATCCAAAGAAGATCGCAAATCCAGAAACTGATCTCCTATCGTCGGGAGAGGCTGCCCAATCTGCATCAGAAAACCCCGTGACAAACATATGTGTACTAGGTATAAACCAAATACCCCAATCAATAGTACCTTTAAGATATCGTAAGACTCGCTTCAGCGCTTGCCAATGTATCTGAGTTGGACAGCTTTGGTATTGACTCAATCTATTCATGATAAACGCAATATCTGGTCTAGTGTGAACCAGGTATTGCAAACCACCAAGTAAACTACGATATAACGTAGCATCTGAGAAATGATGGGATGTATCAGAAAATAGGGGCTTGCCCACTAACGTAGGCGTATCAACTGCCTTAGCCTGGAGCATACCACCTTTCTGAAGTAATTGTTTGATATAGGCTGTTTGAGTGAGAAATAATCCAGTAGTATCACGTCTAGCCTCCATTCCCAAAAACAAGTTTAAATCACCGATATCTTTTAAAGCAAAAGAATCATTTAACCGAGAAACAAACTGCTGGATTTGGTCAGAATGAGATCCAGTGACTATAATATCATCAACATAAACCAATATATATAAAACAACCGAAGAAGAATGAAATATGAAAAGTGAGTTATCAGCTTTAGAATTCACAAAACCCCACGATAAAAGAGTGGATCGTAATCTGTCAAACCAAGCACGAGGGCTTAACGAAGACCATAAAGTGCTTTATGAAGTTTACACACATAAGTAGGGACTGAATTATCGAGAAAGCCTTTAGGTTGGTTTGTATAAACATCTTCAATTAACGACCCATTTAAAAAGGCATTATGAATATCAAGCTGACGAATCGACCAACCAAATTGAATTGCAATCGATAAAATAATTCGAATAGTGGAGGCCTTTACTACTGGACTGAAAGTCTCATCAAAATCGATACCCGTCAACTGTCTGAAGCCCCGAGCCATTAATCTAGCTTTGTATCGATTTATTGAGCCATCTGAATTCTTTTTCACAGTGAAGATCCACTTATTATCAACAACATTTTGAGAAGAGTGAGCAGGCACCAAAGACCATGTACCATTCTTGATAAGTGTTCGATACTCATTCTCCATGGCCTCTCTCCATTTCGGGTCCTTGAGAGCCAAGTCCACAGATTGAGGAATATCCTCAGACACAGATGTAGTAGCAACAAACACCTTTTTCTTAGAAATGCCATCCTTAGCTCGAGTTACCATTGGATGAACATTTTGTGGTGTCTCAGATTCATTGTTGACCACATTATTACCTTCTGTAACAGAAGAACTGGTGGTACATGTGACACAGTTTTATTTAGAGACACATCAGAAGAAAGATTCAGATCAGATTGAGGAGAGGACTGAGACATAGGCAAAGAAGCAGAAGACCTTTCAGGAGCAGATGAAGAGGGGAAACCAAACGTAGTCGAAGGTATTGGTGGAATGCATGATTCATAAGACGTGAACTGTGGAACTGGAAGAGTAACCAGTGATGATCCATTAGAAACAGGAGGCATGGATATGGAAGTAAAGAGGGTTGAGTAAGGAAACTCATCTTCATTAAACAAGACATGACGAGTGATATACATTCTCCCAGATTTATGAAGACATTTATAGCCTTTATGAGATGAACTATACCCCAAAAAGAGGCATTTCTCATATCGAAACTGCAGTTTATGAGCATTGTATGGACGTAAATATGGAAAACAGGTACACCCAAACACTCGTAAGATCGAATAATCTGGAGGACGACCATACACCCTCTCGTAAGGAGACTGACCTTGCAAAACTCTAGATGGAAGTCTATTGATAAGAAAAATTGTTGTCTCGCATGCATCCCACCAATATTTATAGGGTAATTGACTATGAGCTAACATTGTTAAGCACATATCAATGATATAGCGATGCTTACGTTCAACTCTCCCATTCTGTTCATGAACATGTGGATATGAGTGTTGAAAAACAATGCCACAAGAGTCGAGAAAGGGCTTCAACGACCTATACTCCCCTCCCCAATCTAATTGAACCTTTTTGATGCGTGTAGAAAATAGATTTTCAACCAAATTTTTAAAATGCAAAAAGGCGTTGAAGACATTAGATTTAGCCTTCAATGGATAGATCCATGTAAACCGTGTGTAATCATCCATGAAGTGCACATAGTAAAGAAAACCACCAGTCGACCGTACATGAGAAGGACCCCAAACATCAGTATGAATGAGATCCAAAATATGAGAAAACCGGTGGGTAGTCAATTGAAAGGGTAAGGCATGACTCTTACCTAGAGGACAACTGGAATAAAAATCAACAGACTTATTTGACACATTCACCAACTATAACACTGTCTGCAATGTCTGATGTACAGGATGTCCCAGTCTGGAATGCCATAATGTAGGTAAATTCTTGTTAAATGCAACAAGAGAAGACTATCTGTGAGAAGAGGAAGGAGGTCCAAAAAATCGATACAAACCATTATGAAGAGTACCATGTACTAGAACCTTCCTAGTTTTAATATCCATCATAAAACAATCACGAGCATGGAATTCAATTAGAACCTTATTCTCACGAGCCAGCTGAGACACACTTAATAAATTTTTCTGAATCTGAGGCACACACAATGTGTTATGAAAGGACAAACTCGAGCTAAAAGATGGTATCGTTGCAGTACCAACGTCAGATATAGAAAGATAATTTCCATTACCAATAACTAGAGAATGATTACCTTGATAAGGTGTGCAGTTGTGCAACTGAGAAGGATCTGAAGTGATGTGTGATGTAGCCCCACTATCTGCATACCAAGAAGTGTCCGAACCTGGTTCAGAAGCAGCATAGAAGGTACTTGGAGGTGGATGAGAGGATCTAGTAGGTGTAGGGTTGAATCGCAGTTGTTGAGATGAGGCACCCTGTTGTTGTTGGGCAGTCGGAGCGCCCATATACTTCATGTCCTGCGGAAATAGTAGACTGACGCGGAATGTCCAAATTTTCCACATATTTGGCATGTCGGTTTATTACTATTCTGGGATCGAAAACCCCCTCGTCCACGACTACGACCACCGCGATTGCTAGTATTTGAGCCACGACCACCACTGTTTGATTGTTGATGTTGGACACCTACTGGTACTTGTCTGATCTCTGCCGAGTTCACCATGGTGTGGCATCATGAATAGATAAGGAGCTGATACTGTTGAGACCATGAAACTGACTCAAGGTCATCTCAAAACTCAATAGAGATGCCTGCAATTCTGTCCATCTTAGGGTTTCCTTTTCTTGTAGAACGGAGATGATCGGAAGGTACTCAACATCTAGTCCAGCAAGAGTATTGGACACCAGATCATCATCAGAAACTGGAGAACCTGCCGTTGCAAGAAAATCTGCCATCTCATTCATTTTCAGTAAGTACTCGGACATTGTCATAGAGCCTTTCTTTGTATTCTGGATCTTTCGTCTGTACACTTGAACTTGAGCCCGATTGTGAGATCCACAGTGTTCTTCAATCTTTTTCCATGCTTCATGAGCAGATTCAGCACCAACCACTGCATGAACAACCTCGTTGGACATCGCACTGATGAGCCATCCAAGGCAGAACTGATCCTTTCGATACCAGTCTTCGTATGCCGGATTCGGATCGCTCGACTCTGGTAAGAACTCTGATGGACTCTTAAAGGTTCCTAACAGATGTCCATCTAGACGGCACCCTCGGAAGATCGGTAACACCATTGCCTTCCAAACCAAGAAATTGTTGCGATCTAACTTCATAGAAACGATTTGGTTAAGAGAGTTACCAAACGGAGTCATCGCCGGATATTGAGTTGTAGATCCTGATGAACCAGATGTAGATTCGGTCACCATCGATCCAGATCTCGTCTCTCTTAAACCAGATCTGAAGAACGACGTCTGGTCATTTGCCATTTTGGAGACTGTCTTTGTTGAGGATCCGCTTCCTTTATTCCGGTGGTGGTGGTGGTGATCCCGGACCGATCACGGCGCGAGCCTTCAATGCTCTGATACCATATTGAAGAAGTCTTGAAGAAGAAGCTTGAAGAAGAAGAAAACTAGAGAAGAAGAACAGCTGCTCTCCATCTCTCACATCCTTATATATATATATATAGGAAAAGTCACGTGTTATACACGTGAGAATACAATTACAGCAAACCCTAACACACAGTAAATAAAACTTACAGCAGTAACTAATACACAGTAAATAAAACTTACAGCTGTAACTAACACACTAACACATAGTAACTAATGATTTACTCTAACAAGTTAGAAAAGTTTCATGGATCAAAAAAAAAGTGAGGTGCAACATATTTGAAAAAACTTATATGAACTAATCAATCTTCACCCAAAATAAAAATAAAAATAAAAAAATAAAAATAAAAATAAAAATAAAAATAAAAATAAAAATAAAAACATTAACTACGTATCAAAATTAAAGAGTCAGAGACTAAGCATCCAATCATCCATAAGTGCAACCGAGAGAAAAAAGTCAAACTTATTCCTAATAAAATGACCCTTAGTGCCCTTATTGCATTTGTGCACCTCGCTCTCTTCATTTCGTTTTGTGCACCCCACTTTTATCCTTCAACATGCACCTTCTTGTTATTCGTAGGGCATTATTAAGTGGTTTTGCTCCACCTTGCAGATTCGAATCTCTAGTTAGATAGTTGGTCAGACCCACCGAACCTTTAGTTAGAAAGTCAGTCAGAGCTCGTCGAACCTTTTATTGGAGGGTCGGTCAGAACACCCTGAACTTTTAGGTCAGCAGTTGTTTACTAAGTTTCACCAAAGCGATTCAATGACATAAAATCAAACCTAAAAGATAAGTCTCAGTAATGCGTCGTCGAACGTAAAGTAGTTGTTTGGGCTAAGGTTTTAGACTTGGCAGCAGCTAAAGGAACCCTAATTTTTGCTAAACAGACCTCAATTTTAAATTTTTACTTTGTCTACCCAACTTTTTACTTAGTTTACCCCATTTTTTACTTAGTTACCCACTTTTATTTTTAAAATTTCAAAAATACCCTTGCTCATCCCATTACCCGTATCGCACTTTTGAAGAAGTGTTACATGCGAGTTTTGGACAAACCGAGCTGACGGACACACAGGGTCGATACCTCTTTAGAGGTCTCGGTTGACTCCAATTGATAATTCGAAGATAACTTAGTCTCAGTAGTTGACGGAAGGATCCAATTGAAACCTCTTTGACCCTTTTTGTGAGGTGTCGACTCTATTCGTCTGACACCTCTTAATAGTTGTTGGCCCTATAAGTCCAAAACCCACGGGTGACCAGAATGAAAAAAAAAAAAAAACTTCAAAACTCTCGAAAAATACATGAAAATGGTCACAAAAATAAAAATTGGGTTTTGCTCGAAATCGCTTACTATTTTCGATTCAATCAAAACTTTATACCTAAAATACAAGATTCAAGTTTCAAATCGAAGCTTAAATCCAAAAACAAATTCACAAACAAACAACTCAAAAGAAAAGAAAAAAAAAACCCCAAAAAATATCGAAATCGACATTAAAAGAAATGATGGATACGCCCACGATGTCAAATTCATGTGGTTTTGCTTTTAGATTTAGGTTGTTGATGAGTGCGATTTCAGAGAGAGGTGAGTGAGATATGAGTAAGTAATTTTTTTTTTTATACGGAGGGGTAGTTGAATAATTTCACAAAACTGGAGTCCTTCCAGTAAAAAGTGGGTCCTTTTAGCAACCCTCTTCATCTTTAGCGACGTGTTTCAAGAACCCGATTCGATTTTAACGTGTCCAACCCAACTACCGTGTTCGCAGGGATTAATCGCGAACAAAAGAAAATAATAATATAAAATAAAATAAAATAAAAAACCCTAGCCTTGAACAAGTGAGGGGAAGTGTTGGGAGAGATGAGGAGGCCGCGGCGGAGCTTACCGGAGCTTCCACACGAGATCTTAGCCCAAGAAATACTGCCGAGACTCCCTGCGAAGTCACTCCGTCGATTCAAACTTACTCCGGCTGCCGATCCGTCTCCGTCGAGTGTCCGTCGTCCCAACGCCGTCGAGGGGGGTAGTGGCTCGTTTGGCAAAGGCGGTGACTCGCCGTGAGTGAGAGTGAGAAAGAGAACCGAGAGAGATGGAGAGAAACCGAGAGGGAGGGAAAGAGAGAGATAACTCGAGGGTACAAGGGAGTGAGAGGCTGTGACGGAGCTCCGGCGAGCAGGGTGACCACCGGCGAGGGTCGACTTTCGGTCACCAAGGAGCTCGGCTGTGAGAGAGACGGGTTGGTGAGAGAAGATTAGATAGGGTGTATGTGGTAGGAGATGATGAATAGTAGGGTTTTTGTTTGTATATATATATGGAGTAAATGTAAAATGACCCTTTTACCCTTTAAGTTAATACTTGTACATTTTAAACTAGTTGCCCTTATGGGTCTTTTACCTCATCATCTTAACTCAACACAAATACACATCCTCATGCTCATCCAATGGCTCTCCTCACCACAATGTGTCACTTTAACAATTTTTATCCTATAGCTTGTATGTTGCGTAGTTAACCAATTCCCACGTGAATTTTTGCATTTCCTCCGTCAGTATTTCTCCGTAAATTGTCTCGCCGTGCTCGTTTTCTCACCACATCTCAACACTAATTAATTACATTTATTAGATAATTCATTTATTTGTATGTTTTACTCCCCCGTTTACATAGGCGTAGCCTCACTCAATTTAAAATCGCCCGAACGGCGCGAGACTCATAAAATACTAAAATACTAATACATACAATCAAAGAATCATAAAATCACTTCGGCGTCGACTCCCGAAGTTCGAAATACTGCCTAGTATTCACGTAGCCGGGTCGCAATCTTGCCAAGTGTAACGCAAGTCAGTTAAAAATTTGGGGTTGTTACAATTGGACACCAGATCATCATCAGAAACTGGAGAACCTGCCGTTGCAAGAAAATCTGCCATCTCCTTCATTTTCAGTAAGTACTCGGACATTGTCATAGAGCCTTTCTTTGTATTCTGGATCTTTCGTCTGTACACTTGAACTTGAGCCCGATTGTGAGATCCACAGTGTTCTTCAATCTTTTTCCATGCTTCATGAGCGGATTCAGCACCAACCACTGCATGAGCAACCTCGTTGGACATCGCACTGATGAGCCATCCAAGGCAGAACTGATCCTTTCCATACCAGTCTTCGTATGCCGGATTTAGATCGCTCGACTCTGGTAAGAACTCCGATGGACTCTTCAAGGTTCCTAACAGATGTCCATCTAGACGGCACCCTCGGAAGATCGGTAACACCATTGCCTTCCAAACCAAGAAATTGTTGCAATCTAACTTCATAGAAACGATTTGGTTAAGAGAGTTACCAAACGGAGTCATCGCCGGATATTGAGTTGTAGATCCTGATGAACCAGATGTAGATTCGGTCACCATCGATCCAGATCTCGTCTCTCTTAAACCAGATCTGAAGAACGACGTCTGGTCATCTGCCATTTTGGAAACTGTCTTTGTTGAGGAGCCGCTTCCTTTATTCCGGTGGTGGTGGTGGTGATCCCGGACCGATCACGGCACAAGCCTTCAAGGCTCTGATACCATATTGAAGAAGTCTTGAAGAAGAAGAAGAAAACTGGAGAGGAAGAACGGCTGCTCTCCATCTCTCACATCCTTATATATATATATATAGGAAAAGTCACGTGTTATACACGTGAGAATACAATTACAGCAAACCCTAACACACAGTAAATAAAACTTACAGCAGTAACTAATACACAGTAAATAAAACTTACAGCAGTAACTAACACACTAACACATAGTAACTAATGATTTACTCTAACAAGTTAGAAAAGTTTCATGGATCAAAAAAAAAGTGAGGTGCAACATATTTGAAAAAGCTTATATGAACTAATCAATCTTCACCCAAAATAAAAAATAAAAATAAAAAATAAAAATAAAAATAAAAATAAAAATAAAAACATTGACTACGTATTAAAATTAAAGAGTCAGAGACTAAGCATCCAATCATCCATAAGTGCAACCGAGAGAAAAAAAGTCAAACTTATTCCTAATAAAATGACCCTTAGTGTCCTTATTGCATTTGTGCACCTCGCTCTCTTCATTTCGTTTTGTGCACCCCACTTTTATCCTTCAACATGCACCTTCTTGTTATTCGTAGGGCATTATTAAGTGGTTTTGCTCCACCTTGCAGATTCGAATCTCTAGTTAGATAGTTGGTCAGACCCACCGAACCTTTAGTTAGAAAGTCAGTCAGAGCTCGCTGAACCTTTTATTGGAGGGTCGGTCAGAACACACTGAACTTTTAGGTTAGCAGTTGTTTACTAAGTTTCACCAAAGAGATTCAATGACATAAAATCAAACCTAAAAGATAAGTCTCAGTAATGCGTCGTCGAACGTAAAGTAGTTGTTTGGGCTAAGGTTTTAGACTTGGCAGCAGCTAAAGGAACCTTAATTTTTGCTAAACAGACCTCAATTTTAAATTTTTACTTTGTGTACCTAACTTTTTACTTAGTTTACCCCATTTTTTACTTAGTTGCCCACTTTTATTTTAAAATTTCAAAAATACCATTGCTCATCGCATTACCCATATCGCACTTTTGAAGAAGTGTTACATGCGAGTTTTGGACAAACCGAGCTGACGGACACACAGGGTCGATTCCTCTTTAGAGGTCTCGGTTGACTCCAATTGATAATGCGAAGATAACTCAGTCTCAGTAGTTGACGGAAGGATCCAATTGAAACCTCTTTGACCCTTTTTGTGAGGTGTCGACTCTATTCGTCTGACACCTCTTAATAGTTGTTGGCCCTATAAGTCCAAAACCCACGGGTGACCAGAATGAAAAAAACAAAAACTTCAAAACTCTAAAAAAATACATGAAAATGGTCACAAAAATAAAAATTGGGTTTTGCTCGAAATCGCTTACTATTTTCGATTCAATCAAAACTTTATACCTAAAATACAAGATTCAAGTTTCAAATCGAAGCTTAAATCCAAAAACAAATTCACAAACAAACAACTCAAAAGAAAAGAAAAAAAAAAAAAAAACCCCAAAAAATATCGAAATCGACATTAAAAGAAATGATGGATACGCCCACGATGTCAAATTCATGTGGTTTTGCTTTTAGATTTAGGTTGTTGATGAGTGCAATTTTAGAGAGAGGTGAGTGAGATATGAGTAAGTAAAATTTTTTTTATACGGAGGGGTAATTTAATAATTTCACAAAACTGGAGTCCTTGAGTAAAAAGTGGGTCCTTTTAGCAACCCTCTTCATCTTTAGCGACGTGTTTCAAGAACCCTGATTCTGATTTTAACGTGTCCAACCCAACTACTGTGTTCGTAGGATTAATCGCCAGAACAAAAGAAAATAATAATATAAAATAAAATAAAATAAAATAAAAAAACCCTAGCCTTGAACAAGTGAGGGGAAGTGGTGGGAGAGATGAGGAGGCCGCGGCGGAGCTTACCGGAGCTTCCACACGAGATCTTAGCCCAAGAAATACTGCCGAGACTCCCTGCGAAGTCACTCCGTCGATTCAAATTCGTTTGTAAAAGATGGCGTGACCTCATCAACGACCCCACCTTCATCGACACCCACCTCCTCCACCTCAACCACCAACCAACTTCAAATCAACAAATCAATGTGCTCTACACAAATCAAGGTAGGATCTACTCAAGAATCATCAAATTAGATTTTCTATCATCAATACAAGTCCTCCGCAATCCCCTCCCTTCGGCGGATTGGTTCCAACCCCGCAAACACGTGGAGCCTTCCTTCTGGGGTTCTTGCAATGGACTGGTTTGTGTACGAACAGACGATTCTTTGGGCTTGTGGAATCCGTGTACTGGATCATATAGGGCATTAGATTATGACCCACTTCTTGGTCCTGCTTCCCATGGTTTTGGTTACGATGCTAACACTAAAGATTACAAATTGGTGGTGATCAGTGAAAAACAATTATATATGGGGAACGTGATCACTCCTCAAGTAATCAGAGTGTTTTCCCTAAACTCCAACTCATGGAGAACACTTTCAGATAGTGTTTACCCATGTAGTTGGATGGAATCGGGGATGTTCATTGATGGAGTTGTTTACTGGGTTAAGTTTGAAAAAGTGATCTGTTTTGACATCCATGCCGAGGTATTCAGTGAGCTTAGACTGCCAGATATTTCGTTCAGTGAGCTTAGACTTAGACTGCCAGATATTTCTCCTACTCACAAGATATGCAAGATTCAAATCAGTGAAATAGGAGGGAGCCTTGCTATATCCTACCTGCTAAACTGCATTTTTCATGAGGTGTGGGTGATGGTGAAGGAAAATTGGATCAAGATGTACTCTGTTGATGTGTTACAAAATCCTCTTGGCTTAACGATCTCAAACCATTAGGCGGCATTAAAGTTATTAAGAGGAGGAAGAATGAGAAGAAAGAGAACCATGTCGTTGATCGGGTCATTTATATGCGCGAATATAGTTCTCGATCTTCCTTTTCCTTCAATCCGAGTACCAATCACTTCACCTCATTTCCTTTTCCTAATGCTTCTTACGTAGCGGTATGTCCATCGTTGACAACTTATGTTGAAAGTTTGGTTTCTGTCAATCGGGAGAAGAGAAGCTCATGAAATTGATCTAATTAATGAATATACCATATATTCCTAGGCTCCTACCTATAGATTTTCTCTTTTGTATTATATATTTATATGTTTGGGTTTCTTTCATTTTCTACTTTATTTTTAACGTTGACCTGCTAGCTCTAATTCTTGAAAGGCTTAATTGGTTAAACTTTACAACTTTTTGTTATTATATTCTAACCTTTTTTTTAATTTGTTTTATATCCTCACCTTTCTACATTGAAAAAATTGTATCATAAGTCACTTTTTTACTCTAAATTTGATTATGTGACATCTAAATAATAACTTTAAAAGCCACCTCATCATGTATAATTACTTAATTTATTTTTAAGTTCATTAATTAAATGTTATCTCATTAAATTTAAAGTTAAAAAGTGAAGTAAGATACAAATTTATCAATTTAGAAAGGTTAGTATATGATGACAAATTCAAAAAAGGTTATGACATAATAACAAAAGTTGTAAAGGGTTATGATATTTTAACCAATTTTGGCCTTTTTGAAATGGTTATCATTGAGTATATGTAGTTGAGAAATTGTGAACATAGAGGACTTGAAATGGTTAGGCACTGATATGCATGCATTTGATCTTTAAAAGTTTTTCGATGATAGACAGACATGAGTCTATCATTTACATCCAAACTGCTTTCCATACTCTCTGGCAGAGGAACTAAAGACCATGTTCCGGTTCTCATCGTAGTTGAGAATACTCATCAGTCATGATTTGTTTCCAATGGGATTGCTTTAACTGTATTAGGATTGGTCGAAACTTGATCAACTTTGGGTTTGAAAATGCCAGTTTTAGCTCTTGTGCGTATAGGTTGTTAGGTTAGTCAGTACTCAGTAGAGATATCCATAGGGGAAGAAGAGAGGAGGCTTTCTGGTTTCAGAAGTAGAATCAGAATTAAAATGAGATAACTTATCTGCTATTTCTACGGCATACGGTTTTGGTTATGATGCACGCATCAAAGACTATAAGTTGATAAGGATCAGTTCATAGGATTTCCTTTTCCTAATCCTTCTGACTGCGCGAACAGGAACTATGGATCAATGATTACTTATGTTGAAGGCTTGGTTTCTGTAAATCTTGAGAAGCAAACCTTGTCGAATCATCAAACGAATGTACGAGTTTTGTTTTGATATCAGGTCTCGGATGCGGGGTGGTTGACATTATTGTTGTACTAAGAGACTAATATTAATTTACCTTCAAAATGTAAATTCAGTCAATCAGTGAATCATATAATAAGCCACCAATATTCTTTTATATTGATTTTGTTGTTGGACTAACACCTCTCCCCTCTAAGTAATTCTGCATATAGTGTACATTGTGGTGAGTAGAAGTTCCTATCTATACTCAACATGGTCATCATTCACTGATCGATGTGGATCACTTCGAAATTCCTTGCACTACTTACAATTATATATACATGAACATGCCATGAAGATAAAAGGCTTCTTTGGATTTTAAAAAGAAAATGTTAAACTAATTTTACAAGGTATTCTGAATATAAGAGTCTATGGAACACTATATTCACTATCATAGCTTGTTTCCAATGAGATTGCTTCTACTATATTAGGATTACTTCTATTGTATTAGGATTAGTCGAAAGACTCGAAACATGATAGATTTTGGGATAGATTTTGGGTTTAAAAATGTCAAGTTAAAATATCTAAACATTTCACAACTTTTGTTATTATATTATAACATTTCTAGATTGTTTAATTTGTATCCTAAACCTTTTTCAACTCCAAGTTTGATGATTTAACACTTAAATAATGAACTTAAATCATATAATTAATAATTATTTTGATAATTATGGATGATGATGTGGTTTTTAAACTCATAATTAAAGTTTTATCATTTAAATTTTAAGTTAAAAGTTAAATAGGGATACAAAGTTAACCATTTATAAAGGTGAGGATACAATAACAAATTTTAAAATGTTAGGATATAATAACAAAAGTTGCAAGAGGTTAAGATATTTTAACCTTTTAAGCCTAATTCCTATTTGTCTACGTTGGCTATTTTGGGCAATTTGTACTTGATGATCAACTAGTCGATTTATTATTAAATATTTTTAAAAAGTTAATAAATTAATTTACATGAACATACTGTAATATGTTTACAATTAAAATTGCAATTCACAATAATCAACTCATATTTCTGACAAATAAAATATACAATAAAAGGTAAAAAAAGTATTTACTTATAAATCATACGCATAGCGACATCCATAACAATCCTCACAACAAAGAACATCCAATTGTGAATTTGTATATTGCACTGCATGTTCTCTACTGTGTTTTGAAGTGTCATACGACACAACGATCGCCATGACATTGCATTAGTGTGTGAAGAACTCTAAGAGAGATACTTGAATGTTACTAGAACTACAACACTTGTGAACTAATGATATATATATATATATATAAAGAAGATTAATTATCGGTGTAAATGGTGTTGCAGTAACCAAATAGATGGTGTAAGACTTGAAAATGAGGCTTAATGCATTGAAGCAACCTTTCTTTAACCAAGAAAAGAATTTAAATGCACTTAATTGTGATATCGGTACCATTCTATAAATAGCA
This sequence comes from Stephania japonica, assembly GCA_039657345.1. Classification (NCBI taxonomy): domain Eukaryota; kingdom Viridiplantae; phylum Streptophyta; class Magnoliopsida; order Ranunculales; family Menispermaceae; genus Stephania; species Stephania japonica. The sequence goes on along the minus strand of CM077558.1, from coordinate 8,795,996 downwards.
CACCATACTGTATATTCGAATATACAATAAACTTATTCTATTATGAAACTATCAATTCAATTCATCCAAAATCTCAATATAAATCAATATCAACTATAAAAGCATCTTCAAAACAGTTATTAATTAAATCGCATCACTTCAATCACAAAAACCTTAACCCACGTCAATGGAATTTATCTCAAATTGACGCAAATCAACCCAATACATCAATTCATAACAATTGATACCAATTCCTATGAAAATCCCGTGAAAGAAATAGAAAAAATCGCGAGATTTCAAATTGAATTGAGAAGAAACACCATAAATTAAGATTTTACCAAATTTCGGGCCGACTCCCTCGTTTCCACCGCAACAATTTGGCTGAAACTGACCGTCTCACGATGCTCTACTGTTTTGTGGAGAAAAATTGAACGAAAATTAGATGTCGGGAGCTCGGCATGCGAGAGAAATTGCGAAGAGGTTAGGGTTCGAACGTTTGAAAACGTTCTGTTGAAATAAAATGAATCTTTTTTTTTTATATTAAACCCTCAGCTGCTTGTCAACAACTTAATTTCTTTTTATTTATTAATTTTCATAAATATTTATTTTGACGTGTTTTGGTTCTTTTTTTTGATTGGTATCAGCACTATATATATTGGTTAAAAGCTTCTAGGAATTCTCAATTTATTCTCTTTTTTGTAAAATGCATTAATTTATGTAGCAAATTTATGGGTATTGTATTGATTCACTAATGTACTAGAAGATGTTTGTCCTCGTCTATCTAACATAGGGTGGCAACGTCCCTAAAGTTGATGATGTGTTAAGCTGTAGGTTTGACGACAAGAGGCAAATCTTGGTAAAGAAAATTTTACCACCAAAAGTTTACTTTTTCTAGTTAAGAATTGACCTCACTTAAATTCTTTAATTACAGCCATGCCATTACCTTTTATTCGTCACTTTTTATAAATTTTCCTTCTCAAAAAGTAAAGGAAAATGATAAAATGATTCACTTTTAATATACACTTTTGGCATATAACCTTATTTTTTAATTATTTATGGCTCTTTCTTATCTCCTCATATGTGAAAACATCATAAACAGCTAAAAGACAAGAGTGTGCTCTCAAAGTGTGCGTTGATAATTTGTTAAGTTATTATTTTTGAAAAATAAATCAAAGAACCAAAGATTATGATTTTGGAAAGTGACTTATTTTTATTACTACCTTATTTTTTTGGGCAATGTCAAAAAATATAAATATTATATTTTTTTGCACTTGTCATCCTTTTTTTTAAAAAATAATTGGACTAATTGATTTTTTAAACTAATTGATCTTATTATTTTGTAATATTAAATTTCAGTTTTTTTTTCAAATAATAAATTTCAGTTACATAGCTTGATATACGTAGCTAAGAATTAAGTTACTAATGGTTAATAAAATATGGAGCAAATTTTTACAAAACATAAAAATAATAAAACTATGAAAGAAAGGAAAGAAAAAAGTGTGGCAAATTAAAAATCAGTTTTTTTTTTAGAGTTCAAACTGATTTTTATTGTAGCCTTGCATAGAAAATTCAATTTTTATGACAGCTTAAACATTCCCTCGCAAAACGAAATCAGTCAAAAGAAAATGTGAAAAATAATGGCAATGGCATGGTTATAATTAAAGGATTTAAGTGAGGTCAAGTCTTAACTAGAAAAAGTAAACTTTTGGTAGTAGAGTTTTTTAACCAGAATTTAATACTATCATCTTCGGTAACAAATTAACCTCAACCAATTCTCATTTTTTTTTTTTTTTTGGTCAAATAACCAATTCACATACTTGAAGTTTTCAATAGAGGATTGTGTAGATGAAAAGGATGAATTATCCTTAACTCGGCATCCTATATATAAACCAACTTGGTCGAAATCCAGACGATGAGTTTTTGCGAGATATGCGAGATATACCAGGGTGTCTTGCTTTACTCCACGACTTAAAACGCTAATTAACTTTGCATGAGGTGGTGGTGGTAAAGAAAAATATTAGATCAAGATGTTGTCCTCCATTCAAAACATTATCCTCGTTTGGATATTTTCTTTCATACGAGCTTAATTAAGACCTTTATGTTGTCTTCACTGAAATACAACAATATGCTCTGCGATGGAGATTGAATTATTGTTGGAACAATTATACTATATGCATATCACTGAACTATAATATATATCATATGTGAATTCAATTACAAAGAACTAAATTAAATCATACCAGAGGCTTGCACTCAATAGCAATGTCTTAAGACAAATTTTCCTCCAATTCGGTGTATGAATGCTTCAAGAGGTTCGTCTCCAGGATACAACTGGATTGATCTTTGATTACACACCAATCAAAGAACCTTTCTTGTGCAACAGTAAAGCTTCTCTCAACTAAAAACTTTTTTATGTTTTTTATCTCTTTCTTCTCGTATTTTTCTTCTTGTTTTACAAACTATATATAGACAAATAATGTGTCTGTTCACATACAACCGTTACAATTGTTCACAACCATTACAATTGTTCACATAATAAGTAATTATGAAATTACTTAATTTACGACCGTTACAACTGTACACAACCGTTACAATTGTTCACATAATAAGTAATTTTGAAATTACTTAATTTACGACCGTTACAATTGTACACAACCGTTACAATTGTTCACATAATAAGTAATTATGAAATTACTTAACAAAAAATTTATGTTGTGAATTAGCTAAGTTATTTTAACATTAGCCCCAAGGCCTAATCAAGTATTTAATATATATTAATTAATGGGAAATACCCATGGTCTTTGCCTCCAACCCATATTCACTTAACTAAGACTTGTAAGTGAAAGATATCTTATAAGGAAAGAAACAAAATTGTTTATTTCCCATGTGGGACTAATATTGGGTACAATACAAACTCACATATATTTCAACAATACCCCACATTTGTATTGTATCCATCTGAAAACATGACCAAGTTTACTTTGCCAATTCACAAACACAAATTAAAAAAAATATCATTATTACTTCAAAATAGTTGAGAGAGATTATCATGTCATGTTACTCAGGAAAGTGTCGTATAGACTTGAACTTACCCTAGTAAGATCATATCGAGTTTACTTCGCGACGCAGTGATGTATGTATCTTGAACTGTTCACTTTTTGTAGTAAACTAAGACAATATGTCTCACTTATGACATGATTACGATGCACGTTATTCTTTGTTGTTCATTTTGGTCCTGAACATATCCTGGATTCATGATAGCTTTAGAGAATTTAGCCTATTCATTCTCATAAATGCGACCCCACATTTACTATCATATAGGTGACTTATCTTTAATCATTAAATGCAGTATTGCATACCCTAAACTTCTTATCAACACACTTGCTTCATCATAGGAACAGGTAATTGTGTGTCTGTTTGTTAAGTCGTCTAACCGGTTTGCCTATTGAACCTAGACCATGGGATCTCCAATCGCCTAGGTTAGGTTTCATTGGACTTGACTTACTCTATAGGCTTTAAGCCCATTCCCCTCGATAATATCTTCACTTGATCTCTTGGTAAGCCTTTAGTCAAAGGATCTGCAATGTTTTCCTTAGACTTAACATAATCAATACTAATTACTCCACTTGTGAGTAGTTGTCTTATAGTATTGTGTCGGCGCCTTATATGTCTCGACTTACCATTATATATATTGTTCTTAGCTCTTGCTTGTGCTACCATACTATCACAATGTATACATATTGCTGTGACTGGTTTTGGCCAGCAAGGAATATCTTCTAGGAAATTTCTTAGCCATTCAGCTTCTTCAGTTGCCTTATCAAGAGCTATGAATTCAGATTCCATAGTGGAACGTGCTATACACGTTTGTTTTGTTGATTTCCAAGAAATCGCTGCTCCACCTAAAGTGAATATATATCCACTTGTTGATTTGGTTTCTGTATTATCAGAATTCCAATTTGCATCACTATACCCTTCAAGTACAGGTGGATATTATGTATAAGAAAGTCCATAATTTAAGGTATATTTAAGATACCTTAGAACTCTTATTAATGTTGTCCAATGAGCATCATTAGGATTACTTGTGTATCTACTCAGCCTGCTTACTGCATAAGCTATGTCAGGTCTAGTAGAATTCATCAAGTACATCAAGCTTCCAATTACTTGAGAATATTCCAATTGATAAACTGCTTCTTCATTATTTTTCTTAAGATGACAATTAGCATCAAAATGAGTTGGAGCAGGTTTACAATCAAATTGATTGAATCTTTTTAAGATTTTCTCAACATAATGAGATTGTGTGAGGATATAACCTTCGTTATTCCTTTTGATTTGAATTCCTAGTATTACATCAGATAGACCTAAGTCTTTCATGTCAAAACTAGAATTCAACATCTTTTTGGTTGACATTATAGCATCTCTACTTGTGCTCATAATCAACATGTCATCAACATATAAACATACTATGACGCAAAAGTTTTTCATTTCTTTAATGTACACACATTTGTCGCATTCATTTATTTTGAAACCATTTGCAAACATAGTATGATCAAATTTTTCATGCCATTGTTTTGGAGCTTGTTTGAGTCCATATAATGACTTAACAAGTCTACAAACTTTATTCTCTTGGCCTTTGACTATGAACCCTTCAGGTTGGTCCATATAGATTTCTTCTTCTAACTCTCCATTTAGAAATGTTGTTTTAACATCCATTTGATGTATTTCCATATTGTATAATGCAGCTATGGCAATCAACATTCTAATGGAAGTTATTCTCGAAACAGGAGAATAGGTGTCGAAGTAATCTACACCTTCTTTTTGTATATAACCTTTTGCAACCAATCGTGCTTTGTATTTATCAATAGTACCGTCAACTTTAAGTCAGTGTCTTTTGAATATCCATTTATATCCAATTGGTTTGATTCCGGATGGTAAATCAACCAATTCCCATGTATTATTATGTAAAATGGATTCAACTTCACTATTGATTGCTTCCATCCATAAAGACGCTTCCGGCGAAGACATAGCCTCCCTATAAGTCTGAGGTTCATTTTCAGTTAACAGACTTATAAAATCAGGTCCAAAATTCTTTGGAACCTTAATTCTTTTCCCTTCTAGGTTCCAATTCTTGTTCTTGAACCCTTGAAGTGGATGGTTTTTCTAGACTCTCTTCAGCCGTCCTTTTTCGTGATGAACCATTTTGTTTTTCCTTAAAAGGAAATATATGCTCAAAAAATGTAGCATCCGCATGATTCTATGATAGTATTATCACCGATATCTCGAAATATGTGATTTAACTACTAAGAATCTATATGCTGCACTATTCTTAGCAAAACCGATGAACACACAATCTACGGTTTTAGGTCCTAACTTACCTTTTTGGTAAAGGAATTTGAACCTTTGCTAAGCAACCCCACACTTTTAAAGTTTTGTAAGTGGGTTTTCTCTTTCTCCAAATCTCATATGGAGACTTATCAGATTTCTTGAACGGAACTCTATTCAAGATATGATTTGCAGTCGGTAATGCTTCACCCCACAAGTTTTGAGGAAGCCCAGAATCATTCAACATAGAATTAATCATATTCTTGAGAGTTCTATTTTTTCTCTCTGCCACACCATTTTGTTGAGGTGTATATGGCGCAGTGGTCTGATGAATAATTCCATTTGTATTACAAAATTACGTAAATTCAATGGAATCATATTCTCCACCTCGATCAGTTCTTAATATTTTTATCTTTTTGTCAAGTTGATTTTCAACTTCGCATATATATTTTAAATATATCAAAGGCCTCACTTTTATTCTTGATCAAAAAGACATGACAATATTTACTGCAATCATCACTAAAAGTGATGTAGTAGTTCTTTCCTCCTCTTGTAGGATTTGATTTGAAATCACAAAGATCACTATGAATTAAATCTAATAATTCATTTGATCTTTCTTGAACAGATTTAAATATTTGCCTAGCAAACTTTGATTCTATACAAACTTCACATTTGTGTTTAAAATCAATTTGAAACTTTGGTAACATGTTCAAATGTACCATTTTATGAATTAATCTGTTATTTACATGACCTAGTCTAGCATGCCATATATCAAATGATTCAATCATATAAGCAGAGACATTCATATACGAAGAAATAATAATTCTATTACCAGTGCCATATCATATATGCATATGAATTCGTCTTAGATTGTTGGAACAATTATACTATATGCATATCACTGAACTATAATATATATCATATGTGAATTCAATTACAAAGAACTAAATTAAATCATACCAGAGGCTTGCACTCAATAACAATGTCCTAAGACGAATTTTCCTCCAATTCGGTGTATGAATGCTTCAAGAGGTTCGTCTCCAGGATACAACTGGATTGATCTTTGATTACACACCAATCAAAGACCTTTCTTGTGCAACAGTAAAGCTTCTCTCAACTAAAAACTTTTTTATGTTTTTTTATCTCTTTCTTCTCGTATTTTTCTTCTTGTTTTACAAACTATATATAGACAAATAATGTGTCTGTTCACATACAACCGTTACAATTGTTCACAACCGTTACAATTGTTCACATAATAAGTAATTATGAAATTACTTAATTTACGACCGTTACAACTGTACACAACCGTTACAATTGTTCACATAATAAGTAATTATGAAATTACTTAATTTACGACCGTTACAACTGTACACAACCGTTACAATTGTTCACATAATAAGTAATTATGAAATTACTTAACAAAAAATTTATGTTGTGAATTAGCTAAGTTATTTTAACATTAGCCCCAAGGCCTAATCAAGTATTTAATATATATTAATTAATGGGAAATACCCATGGTCTTTGCCTCCAACCCATATTCACTTAACTAAGACTTGTAAGTGAAAGATATCTTATAAGGAAAGAAACAAAATTGTTTCTTTCCCATGTGGGACTAATATTGGGTACAATACAAACTCACATATATTTCAACAATTAGGAAAGTGTATTGATTTATGTTTCCTCAATAAATGGAACACTTTCTAATTAAAACTTTTTTTTTGATAAAATTAAAGCTAATTATATAGCAAAGTGAGAAAAAAAAATTAGAGAGGTATTATCAACATAAACCTCTGATTTTTCAAAGGAAAAAAGCATCCTCAACTTCTAATTTCTCTAATGGAAGAGGCATCCTCCACCTTTGAAGTCCTGGTTCCGACCCACAAACGCAAGGATCCTCGATTCTGGGGCTCTTGCAATGGATTGATCTGTCTACAAACAAACAAGTACAAGTTAGGCTTATGGAGCATGACCCTTTTCATGATATAACCTATGGTTTTGGTTACGATGCCAACACTAAGGACTACAAATTGGTCAAGATTGGCACACATGAAGTGGGGGTGTTTAATCTAAACTCCAATTCGTGGAGAACAATCTCAGATTTTATTTGCCCAGTTATTTTAACGGCACCGGGGAACTTAATTGATAGAGTTCTTTATTGGATCAAATATGAAGAAGTTGATAGACTGATCTGTTTCGACATCCAATATGAGGTTTTCGGGGAGCTTAGACTGCCTGATGTTTCACCTTTTGAAGAGAGAATAAAAATTGAGATTAGTGATATAGAAGGGTGTCTTGTTTTAGCCCGCGACCTAAACAACTTTGGTCACGAGGTGTGGGTGATGAAAAAAGGAAATTGGATCAGTACTCTATTGATGTTGTTAGTGTCGTGATCATTAGTTAAGATTGTGATTGACCAGTTGGATTGTTATCATGTTGATCAGGTTGTTAATTTGGTAAATAACTAATCCAAATCATGTTTCACGTGCTAATATCAGAAGATAAACTTTGAGTGATTTGGATAAGATATGTTGTTACAACAGAATACGGAAGGCTGTTGCAACAAAATCTATGGATCAGTTTGTTACAGATTTGATCTTATCTACAACCACTGAGGAGCAACTAAAGATATATATGGAAGTTGGTATTGCTAGTTTGTTACAAATTTGATCTTATCTACAACCACTGAGGAGCAACTAAAGATATACATGGAAGTTGGTATTGCAGTTCAGTAGCTTATCACCACGTGATCAATGTGAGACACGTGGTCATTTGAAGATGAAGATTGGGCGAATCCTAAGCATGTTGTTAAGACATGTAGTTAGGATTTTGTGTACTTCATTGTCTATATATTGTGTCAAAGTAATAGAGTTTGTACCTCAGTTCATTTACTTTGTATTGTGAACGTGTTGTTCACTTCTTTGTCAAGATGTAAACACCAAGGGGACTTGAGTGTTCCACTGAGGGGAGCCTCACAATGCAAGTGGGAGACTTGTATTCCATCAAGGGGAGCTCGACGTAACAAGTGAAAGCTTGGGTATTCAAGTGAGGGGGAGCCTCACTGTGCAAGGATCAGGAGATGTTGAAGAAGTCTTGAAGAAGAAGAAGATTGAAGAAGAAGAAAACTGGAGGAGAAGAACGGCTGCTCACCGTCTCTCACATCCTTATGTATATATATATGAAAAGTCACGTGTGATACACGTGAGACTACAATTACAAAGAAACCCTAACACAAAGTAAATAAAACTTACAAAGAAGTAACTAATACAAAGTAAATAAAACTTACAAAGATAACTAATGATTTACTCTAACATCCCCCTCAAACGAAGGGGAGAGCAACGACACCAAGTTTGCTCCTAAGAAAAGAAAACCGAGAAGCGGCAAGAGCCTTTGTGAAGCCATCCGCAATCCGATCGAACTTGGAACATAACGAATCGCAAGCTGACCTGCCAACACCTTATCCCTCACATAGTGAATGTCCAACTCTATATGTTTTGTTCTAGCATGATATACAGGATTATGAGCAAGAGCTTGAGCGGAAATGTTGTCACACCAAATCACCGGGAGCAAGAGGGAAGAAAAACCAAGTTCGACAAAATGACTGAATCCATGTAATTTCGGCCGAAACCTGAGCTAATGCTCGATACTCAGACTCCGTACTTGAACGAGCAACTACATGTTGTTTCTTTGACTGCCAAGATATTAAATTTGATCCAAAGAAGACTGCAAATCCAGAAACTGATCTCCTATCGTCGGGAGAGGCTGCCCAATCTGCATCAGAAAATCCTGTGACAAACATATGTGTACTAGGTCTAAACCAAATACCCCAATCAATAATACCTTTAAGATATCGTAAGACTCGCTTCAGCGCTTTCCAATGTATCTGAGTTGGACAGCTTTGATATTGACTCAATCTATTCACAATAAACGCAATATCTGGTCTAGTGTGAACCAGGTATTGCAAACCACCAAGTAAACTACGATATAACGTAGCATCTGAGAAATGAGGGGATGTATCAGAAAATAGTGGCTTGCCCACTAACGCAGGCGTATCAACTGCCTTAGCCTGGAGCATACCACCTTTCTGAAGTAATTGTTTGATATAGGCTGTTTGAGTGAAATAGTCCAGTAGTATCACGTCTAGCCTCCATTCCCAAAAACAAGTTTAAATCACCGATATCTTTTAAAGCAAAAGAATCATTTAACCGAGAAACAAACTGCTGGATTTGGTCAAAATGAGATCCAGTGACTATAATATCATAAACATAAACCAATATATATAAAACAACCGAAGAAGAATGAAATATGAAAAGTGAGTTATCAGCTTTAGAATTCACAAAACCCCTCGATAAAAGAGTGGATCGTAATCTGTCAAACCAAGCACGAGGAGCTTAACGAAGGCCATAAAGTGCTTTATGAAGTTTACACACATAAGTAGGGACTGAATTATCGAGAAAGCCTTTAGGTTGGTTTGTATAAACATCTTCAATTAACGACCCATTTAAAAAGGCATTATGAATATCAAGCTGACGAATCGACCAACCAAATTGAACCGCAATCGATAAAATAATTCGAATAGTGGAGGCCTTTACTACTGGACTGTAAGTCTCATCAAAATCGATACCCGGCAACTGTTTGAAGCCCCGAGCCACTAATCTAGCTTTGTATCGATTTATTGAGCCATCTGAATTCTTTTTCACAATGAAGATCCACTTATTATCAACAACATTTTGAGAAGAGTGAGCTGGTACCAAAGACCATGTACCGTTCTTGATAAGTGCTCTATACTCATTCTCCATGGCCTCTCTCCATTTCGGGTTCTTGAGAGCCAAGTCCACAGATTGAGGAATATCCTCAGACACAGATGTAGTAGCAACAAACACCTTTTTCTTAGAAATACCATCCTTAGCTCGAGTTACCATTGGATGAACATTTTGTGGTGTCTCAGATTCATTGTTGACCACATTATTACCTTCTGTCACAGAAGGAACTGGTGGTACATGTGACACAGTTTTATTTAGAGACACATCAGAAGAAAGATTCAGATCAGACTGAGGAGAGGACTAAGACATAGGCAAAGAAGCAGAAGACCTTTCAGGAGCAGATGAAGAGGGGAAACCAAACGTAGTCGAGGGTACTGGTGGTATGCATGATTCATGAGACATGAACTGTGGAGCTGGAAGAGTAACCATTGATGATCCATTAGAAGCAGGAGGCATGGATATGGAAGTAAAGAGGGTTGAGTAAGGAAACTCATCTTCATTAAACAAGACATGACGAGTGATATACATTCGCCCAGATTTATGAAGACATTTATAGCCTTTATGAGATGAACTATAACCCAAAAAGAGGCATTTCTCAGATCGAAACTGCCGTTTATGAGTATTGTATGGACGTAAATATGGAAAACAGGTACACCCAAACACTCGTAAGATCGAATAATCTGGAGGACGACCATACACCCTCTCGTAAGGAGACTGACCTGCAAAACTCTAGATGGAAGTCTATTGATAAGAAAAACTGCTGTCTCGCATGCATCCCACCAATATTTATAGGGTAACTGACTATGAGCTAACATTGTTAAGCACATGTCAATGATATGTCGATGCTTACGTTCAGCTCTCCCATTTTGTTCATGAACATGTGGACATGAGTGTTGAAAAACAATGCCACTAGAGTCGAGAAAGGGCTTCAACGACCTATACTCCCCTCCCCAATCTGATTGAACCTTCTTGATGCGTGTAGAAAATAGATTTTCAACCAAAATTTTAAAATGCAAAAAGGCGTTGAAAACATCAGATTTAGCCTTCAATGGATAGATCCACGTAAACCGTGTGTAATCATCCATGAAGTGCACATAGTAAAGAAAACCACCAGTCGATCGTACATGAGAAGGACCCCAAACATCAGTATGAATGAGATCCAAAATATGAGAAGACCGGTGAGTAGACAATTGAAAGGGTAAGGCATGACTCTTACCTGAGGACAACTGGAACAAAAATCAACGAGACTTATTTGACACATTCACCAACCGTAACACCGTCTCGCAATGTCTCGATGTGCGGGATGTCCCATCGGGAATGCCATAATGCGGGTAAATTCTTGTTGAATGCAACAAGAGCGGTATCTGTGAGAAGAGGAGGGAGGTCCAAAAATCGATACAAACCATTGTGAAGAGTACCATGTAGTAGAACCTTCCTAGTTCTGATATCCTTCACAAAACAATCACGAGCATGGAATTCAATTAGAACCTTATTCTCACGAGCCAACTGAGACACACTTAATAAATTTTTCTGAATCTGAGGCACACACAGTGTGTTATGAAAAGACAAACTCGAGCTAGAGGATGGTATCGTTGCAGTACCAACGCCAGATATAGAAAGAGAATTTCCATTACCAATAACTAGAGAATGATTACCTTGATAAGGTGTGCAATTGTGCAACTGAGAAGGATCTGAAGTGATGTGTGATGTAGCCCCACTATCTGCATACCAAGAAGTGTCCGAACCTGGTTCAGAAGCAGCATAGAAGGTACTTGGGGGTGGATGAGGGACTCCAGTAGGTGTAGGGTTGAATCGCAGTTATTGAGATGAGGCGCCCTGTTGTTGTTGGGCAGTCGGAGCGCCGATATACTTCATGTCCTGCCGAAAATAGCAGACCGCCGCGGAGTGCCCAAATTTTCCACATATTTGGCATGTCGGTTTATTGCTGTTCTGGGATCGAAAACCCCCTCGTCCACGACTGCGACCACCGCGATTGCGAGTATTTGAGCCACGACCACCACTGTTTGATTGTTGATGTTGGACACCTACTGGTACTTGTCTGATCTCTGCTGAGTTCACCGATGGTGTGGCGTCATGAATAGATGAGGAGCTGATACTGTTGAGACCATGAAACTGACTCAAGGTCATCTCAAAACTCAATAGAGATGCTTGTAATTCTGTCCATCTTAGGGTTTCCTTTTCTTGTAGAACGGAGATGATCGGAAGGTACTACTACTATCCGATCCAGCCAAGTATTGGACACCGAGATCATCATCGAAAGCTGGAGAAGCTGCTAGTTGCTTGAGAAAATCGCCATCTCCTTCATTTTCGGTAAGTACTCGGACATTGTCATAGAGCCTTTCTTTGTATTCTGGATCTTTCGTCTGTACACTTGAACTTGAGCCCGATTGTGAGATCCACAGTATTCTTCAATCCTTTTCCATGCTTCATGAGCGGATTCAGCACCAACCACTACATGAGCCACCTCGTTGGACATCGCACTGATGAGCCATCCAAGGCAGAACTGATCCTTTCCATACCAGTCTTCGTATGCCGGATTCGGATCGCTCGACTCTGGTAAGAACTCCGATGGACTCTTCAAGGTTCCTAACAGATGTCCATCTAGACGGCACCCTCAGAAGATCGGTAACACCATTGCCTTCCAAACCAAGAAATTGTTGCGATCTAACTTCATAGAGACGATTTGGTTAAGAGAGTTACCAAACGGAGTCATCGCTGGATGTTGAGTTGTAGATCCTGATGAACCAGATGTAGATCCGGTCACCATCGATCCAGATCCCGTCTCTCTCAAGCCAGATCTGAAGAACGACGTCTGGTCATCTGCCATTTTGGAGACTGTCTTCGCTGAGGAGCTGCTTCCTTTATTCCGGTGGTGGTGGTGGTGATCCCGGACCGATCACGGCGCGAGCCTTCATGGCTCTGATACCATGTTGAAGAAGTCTTGAAGAAGAAGAAGATTGAAGAAGAAGAAAACTGGAGGAGAAGAACGGGTGCTCACCGTCTCTCACATCCTTATGTATATATATATGAAAAGTCACGTGTGATACACGTGAGACTACAATTACAGCAAACCCTAACACAAAGTAAATAAAACTTACAGCAGTAACTAATACAAAGTAAATAAAACTTACAGCAGTAACTAATGATTTACTCTAACAGGAGACTTGCATAAAGTTCATTGTGAAGATGAAGGGTAGTGTTGCAAGCCTAGTGAGAAATCACTGGTTCAGGTGTTACGTAAATATGTAACTCTTTTATTTTAGTAGATTTTACATCTGGGCGTGGCCCCATAGACGTAGGTTGTTGACCGAATCTGTGAACAATCTTCTGGTCTTGTGGCTTATTTTACTGCTTTTATTTATATTACAGTACTGTTTAATTACCTATTACAACGTATTATGTTTCCTATTGTAACACGCGTTGGTTCAGTAGTTTGAGATGTATCAAGAAATCGTCGAAATCGTTATTGGAATGAGACTTTCATTCCATTAGGCGGCATTGACATCATCATTAAGAAGAAGAATGAGAAGCGGGTTGATGCGATTTCCTTTTCCTAACGATTCTAACTGCTCGGAAGGACCAATTATACCTTATGTTGAAAGTTTAGTTTCTGCCAATCCTAAGAGAGAACTTTGTAATTGAATCTTTCAAGTCATATGTAGAGCATGAATTCTACTGAAACTACCGGTAAAATTACTTTTCCTATTCAAATCTGTATATGGAGTACTTCATCAAAGACGAATATAGTGATTAGGATTGAAGTGCATATTTGCTACAAAATTGATGTAGTTCTTGATGTGCACTAAGATCTATGTACGTATGCACTTGTCTCAACACAAAAAATAAAGTATTCTAGTTAAATATTATGGTCCTTAATTAATCATATCAACTTTCTTTTAAAAAAATATTAATCAACTTTCTCGACCCCATTTGAGGCGTTTCATATATTGATTCAATCGATAGTCAGCCGTTTTCTCTAATTTACATGTAATATTGTATCCTCGGCTAATAGTCTATTTATTCCTTGTGTAGTGCTACCAATTTTCTCCTCATCTGGATCACAACTTTGTCTCCGTATATTTCTATCAAGACATATTAATGCCCTATCTTGCTAATTTCGTTCACAAATCAATCACTGTTGATGTTTATAGTTCAAATTTGAGCTTTGTTGTATTTTATATATTTTTTCGTGCTAATTATTATTAACAAAAGATCGTGTTAATTAGTAAGTGAATCAAATAATCAGATATTTTTTTTATGTTAAGTCATAAGCTAAGACTAATATATTTGTGATTATTATACCTCAATCTAATCATAAAGGTGTGTCAACCTCAACAAATTAAATTAATCATTATATTTGAGCTTAAAATGATGAAAATATTAAATCTAATTTATATCGGTAAGTTCAACCCCTCGCCTCAGGATACACACCAGGGTAGAGTCATTAGATCAATTAGATCAGCTCGAAAATCAGATTATTGAACGGTGGTAGAGCATTAATTATATCAATTAGATCAGACGGTTGCGAATCTTGTGATGTATGGGTCCTCATCCAGGGTTCAAAAGGCGGGAATCCATCAGAACTATATAAGTCAATCAACCGCGCAATCTTCTTCAATTCATTTCGCGATCTTCTTAAGCAGCTTGTCTTGCAAGCTTCGGCAATGGAGTCGATCAGACACACTTGTTTGAAACTCAAATTAACGGACGACGATGATGGCGATGATGATCCGATCTTCGTCAAGGGCACATGGTTCGATTCTCGCTTCGACCTATCCATCACCGACGGACTCGACGCTTGGGTTTGCAATGGTCCTAATTACTAAGCCCTTCCTTTTTGTCAAATTTGTGCTGATTAGGTTAGGTTTGGGGGTTTTGTGAAATTGTTGTGTTGCAGCTTCGGAAGATGAGGTGCGTGAGAGAGCGGAGCAGTGGGATCAGTCGGTTTCGGAGTACGTCGAGACGGCAGAGCGGTTCCTAGGGTTTCGGCAGCCTGGATCGGTTTATAGGTTTGTTGGTGCTGGAGATGGACATAAGAGAGTGAGTTTTGGATTCTAATTTATGGTTCAGTAGAAATTGATTTGTTAGTTTATTTGATTTGATTACTTCTTTGAGAGCCATTGAAAACCTAACTAGGCTGTCTAATAATTAGTGGCGATTTAAGGTTCGAGCCCTAATCTTTTGAATAAACAACAAAAAGAAGAGATAATCTGTTGCTGCTTGTTGGCGTTATCGCGATATTGTCTTGAGCTCGGAACCTAAGTACTTGAGGAAATTATCTATCTTTATGTGATTGAAATTGTAAATTGGTTGTATCGTTAAAACTGGGGAAGCCAATAGCTTACTATCTAATCAGGTAAATTTTCAAATGAATCCGAAGACACTATTTTACTTTGTTGTAATGTTGCCGTCTACACCTTGGATTGCACTGGTTATTTTGGTTCCAATTAGCATTGGAAGTTTTAAATTAAATATTACTCGTATCTCTTTAAGACTGGTCCAAAGTTTGACATTCGTATGCTTCCCTTATTGCCAAAGAGCACCCATCATATTGAATGATATTAGATCAAGTAATCGAATTGGAGCTTATCATTACCTTCTAGAATTTGGCTAGCTTCTAAATTTGTCCTGCATTATATTGCTTTGACATGAATTGAGTTATTTTAAAGAACTTATCTTTCACAGTGTCACAGTCTTTTTCGATCATGTTTGTCTCCCAGCTTTCGTGGACGATTGAGAAGGAAGGTATCAAGCTAGAATGGCGATGGAAATGCAAACCATCACCTAATGGCAGGAAAACTACAGCAACAATCCTTGATTTTCTCATGGATGCAAATATCCGACTAAGCGTAAGCTATTTGCTTCTTTTTTTTTTTTTTTTTTTCTAATAGATGTTTTGACATTATGATCATATTTTAGGGCCGTCCTATAAATTTTTTGTTTCGCTTTGCTTTTTGTAGCATTTTCAATGAAATCAAGGAGTTACTGATTTATGACTATTAACAACATGCATTAACTGATGAATAAGCACCAATTTTTCCTAGCAGTAAAGAATTCAATAAAATGCTGTCCAAGTCATTTTTGAGATGAAATTTACTAGCTTTATATTTTGCAGAGAAGTGTTGTCCGAGTCTTATACCAACTTTTCTACCTTGCTGCTTGATTTGATTCAAATTTTAATTTTTCTAAAATAAGGAATCTATTTTCAAACTTACTAGAAACAGTGCGATCTTGCATATTTGTGAGTTTCTTCACATTTGCATTTTTACTTATAGATTTGTTCTGCATTCCGGTTTTTATGTTAAATCCATATATTTGTAAAGTTTTTATATGAAAGAGGTGTCATAAACATATATAATTTACGGCTGTGGCTTTAAAACACGGCACGGGACCAAAAATCGTAACAAAATCTGCAACACTTTCCCACGCGACTTCTTGCTTTCTCATGCACAAGAGAAACGTGCGCTTGTTATCAAATATTTATGTTTGTTTCTTTGTTTTGACGGATTTGTTGTTTTTATTCAACAGGAAGAAGTAGTGAGAAAGAGCCAATCTTATGACAGGTTGAAAGTAGAAGCTGAAAAATGCTTAGCACAAAGTGAGAAGATTTCAATGGAGAAAAAGGAATTTGAGTCAGCTGTGTACGAAAAGGTTTGCTACAAACACTGGCTTAACCTTTTTCTTTTTTGATAAGAGCTTGACCAGTTGTTTAGGCAATTTCAATAGAGAGGTTTATGCATAAGTAAACTTTGGAAACCTAAATCAGTATGGAGTTCCAGGATGCGCCATAACTTCTTTTTTTCTTTCAAGTTGAGAATGCACTACAACTTTGTTCTGTAATGTGGTGGCATTTAAACTACTTTGCTCATGTTTGTGTCCTTTGAAGTGCAGCTCATGCTGTTTTCTCTTGCTGAAGTGTGAAAGAATCTTGAAATCTTATTGCTTAATTGACAAACAGAAACAACAAGAACCAGAAAACCCAAAGAAAAGTCACAAGACTCTCAGCCCAAACTCAAAAGAGTTCCCCAAATTACAATCAAGACACAAGTTGCATTTCTCTACCTCTCAACATCTATTTATACTACAACTCCAAAATACCCACTCAACTTCCTTTGTAACTAACTTGAACTCACACCTAAATTGTTGTTGCGGTTCCCTTACCTCCTTATTGACATGGGGTCTTATCAAAAATGTTGCATTTCTTCCCATTGTTATGTTATGCATATTGCTTGACGAGCTTGATGAGCAGTAAAAGAATTTGTTTTGGATTAGTTTATTGTCAGAGCCTAGAGGCCAAGATGTAAGTCTCCAATGTATTTTTATAGATGAAATGTCTCTGGCACTCTGATGAATCTGCTTATGATCATTTGAGTCTTACTGATACTCTTGTTGTTCAGCCAGGTAAACAATGTGACAGATGACCTGATCAAACTATTTGCATTTTCATGACTAGCTCTTCATTACCAAGATTTGCTTTACGATATAAATTCTTCGTAACTGTGATATATGTATCTCCTTTGTTCCCTGTAACTAGTTCGTTGCAGTCCTGAACTTAAAGAAAGCAAAATTGAGGAAACTTAGAGACCAATTATCAACACAAGAAACCAGCGAAAAATCACCCACAGAGGAGGATCGTTCAACAGAGAAAACTGAGAGCTACAATGAGCAATCTGATGATGACAAAAGTGGCGAAGAACACACATCGGATCTAACAAGCACATCAAAGAGTAAGCCTGCCGGCAAGCAGTACAATCGAAAGAGGAAGACGCAGAGGTAAATGCCTTACTCATGCTATGCTCTACTATAGCTGTAAGTTGCTTCATTTCTTCTGTTTTTATTTTGTCTTTGGATTAGACCATATTGTACTAAATCGAGCATACCGTCAGTTGCATTAAAATTGAACCTAACTAATTTGGGATTGAGGCTATATTGTGGAATACAAAATCTGCAACAATAGTCCAATAAGCTTACTTTATTCTGATCATTAGCATATATTGATATGGCCCTCCCCTTCTCTACTTCTGTTTGTAGCTTCAGAATGATATGGTCCCTTTGGACTCTCCAACTAGTCCTAGAAGAGTCATTCATCTATCATCGAATGCTCGAATGGAAGACTTAAATGGAGACCTAAGACCATCTCCAATCACAATACAGTTCTCTCACATCAAACTCTATTTCTTCTCCAACCACAAACTCTATTTCTACACCAAAACTCTATTTCTTACTTTTATTTTTTTGGTTATTTATTTGTATTAATTTTAATAAATTATTTAATCATTAAAAAATTATGAAAAAATATATTCTTATTTTTTTGAAAAAGAAATAATTATTGATAATTTTTTTAAAGAAAAAATAAAATGAAAAATAAAAAATAAAGGAACTCTATAATAAAGGAGAAATAGAGTATGATTGGAGAAGTTGTAATTACTCTATTTTAAAGTAAAACTCTAAAATAGAGTACCCATTGGAGTTGCTCTAACACTTCTCATTATGGATCCTTCTACCGAAAGGTTGTCGACCATTTAGTTCAAAGCCTAAAACAACATGGTCTAAAATGTTTGTGCTCAGGACCTCATATACGTTTACATGTTGCCGAAGAAACTTGACAAACTCCTTATCTTTTTTTGATAAGGAAGAAACTTGCTTCGGAATTGAACCCAACCTATTACACCCATAACCCCATACCTAACCATTGAGCCACCCACATGATTGGTAAAACTTGACAAACTCCTTTAGAACGTCTGTTTTTCTTTCTTTTTTTTCCTTTTTTTTTTTCTTGGTACATAAGAGGTTCAGTCGCCTGTTTTTGGACCTAAAACTTTGTCTAAATGTGGGAAGGTAGGAGAGGCTGATACATAAATTATTTTGAATAGTGAATTAGGCCAGAAACATTGATCAATAAGCACATGCCCGCCCTGAACCACCAGTTCAGTTAGGATTTGTGTGAGATCCTCATTGGGTCTCTGATATTGTGTTGTTAAGCAACCCAGATGCCCTGTACCATCTGTCAACCAGAAATTAAGCTGTTGGTCCCAACAGCTCACATGATATCTCAACTGTTCCTACCTCAATTATTATTTCTTCCATGAAACTTGATCATCCAACTACACGAACAAAACTTCAATCCTAAAATGGTGTTGGGATGTGTCGACCGAAAAGTTTAGTCACACATTGGTTATCTATGGCTTCTTGAAAAAGTTCATAATAGTAGATGTTCCATCTCATAGTACTAAGGCAATTTGGAGTAAAACCCCACATCTAATGTTGAGATGGTGAAGTTTAGGACAATATTAGTACTAGCTAAGATCTACATGTCTGTGCGGGCGTGTGTCCAATGGGGGCCCAACAAGTGGTATGAGCCGAAGGTGCGGTTAGGACAAGACATGTCTGTTGGCGGTCGCATGTATTTCTCGAGTTGTGTTCCCCCTCGAGATGGTAGCGACGACAAATCATGTGGTATGCCCATCTTGGATGGATTTCGGTCGATGGTGCGGCTGGGACAAGGCATGTCTGTTGGTGGTTGCATGTGTGCCTCGAGTTATGCTCTCCCTTGAGATGGTAGCAATGACGATAGATCATGCGATATGTTCTTGGATGGATTTCGTTTGATGGTGCGACTGAGACAAGGCTTGTCTATTGGTGGTCGCATGTGTGCCTCGAGTTGTGCTCTCCTCGAGATGGTAGCGACGACAAATTATGCGGTATGCCCATCTTTGATGGATTTCGGTTGATGGTGTGGTTGGAACAAGGCATGACTATTAGTGGTTGCATGTGCGCCTCGAATTGTGCTCTCCCTCGAGATAGTAGCGACGACATATCATGCGATATGCCCATCTTGAATGGATTTCGGTCGATGGTGCGGCTAGGAGTTGTGCTCTCCCTTGAGATAGTAGCGACGACGAATCATGCAGTATGCCCATCTTGGATGGCTTCTTGAAGAAGTTCATAAGAGTGGATGTTCCATCTCATAGTACCGAGGTCTTTTGGAGTAAAACCCCAGACCTAATGTTGAGGTGGTTTAAGTTGAGGACAATATCGATACTAGCAAAGATTCACGTGCCCGCGCGAGCATGTGCGCTGATGGGGGCCAACAAATGGTAGGTCGAAGAGTAAGCCTGCATGCATTCAAGTACACCAGAAAGATGTTTCATTTCTTCTGTCTTCCTTTGTCTTTGGATTAGTCATTAGACTACATGTTGTGCAATACAAGAATCTGGGACAGTATAGTTCAATAGCAAATGAATGTCAAAAAAAAAAAATAAAATAAAAAAAATCCCAAGTAAATTTAAGCTTACTTTATTCTGACCATTAGCAATTTAGCATACATTGATACTGCCCTTCTTTCTTTTTTTTTGAAAGCTCATTCTTTCTGTTTTTAGCATGAGAAGGATTGGGTCCATTTGGACTCCCTAACTAGTCCTAGACGAGCCATTCGTCTACCAAAAGGTTGTCCTAGGTTTTGATAGAAACCTAACTCTTCTCCTGATTATGGATCCATTTGCCGAAAGGCAATCGACCATTCAGTTCAAAACATCTGGCATGTCTTAAATGTATGTGTGGTTAGGATCTCATGTAGATAGGTTTATCGATGCTTAGGTATCTATAGATAGGATTGTTGATTGTCTACCATCATGTTCTGAACGATCCTTTACCCTCGTATAAACGTGAAAGGAGTTTGTGAAAGCATTCTAATTTAGGTACTGCTTTATGTTTAATAGTGGTTTGGAAAGCTCACCATCAATTGCACTAAATTGAGCACAATAAAAGTATTTGATCCATTTAGCCCACCAATTAATTTGGAGTTGAGGCTATGTTGTTGCTTTCTATGTGTAATAATAGCCTATGTTCTCTCTTATCTTAATGATAAATGATATTAACTATAGTTTGAAATTCCGTTCCCTTACCATTAATGCTTTGTCACAGTGTTTACGTGTTTACTTTCAGAGACGTAAGTTTTTATTTTCTTTTGGGTAAATTGCAAATTAGTCCTTGAGGTTTACTATAATATGACTATAGTCCTTGAGGTTTCAAAAATATACACTTTAGTTCTTGTAGTTTACTTTTGGTTAATCAAAAATCCTTGAGTTAGTGTTAAATTAAAATACTATTATTATTATATTATTTTTTGATGATGTGGTATATTTATTTTACCAACAATACCCATTAAGTTTTAAAAATTATCAACTTTAGTCCCTTAATTAATTATATGTAATTGTACATAGTTTCTGAAAAAACAAAACTATATGTACATAACTATATTTATTTGTTTAAGAATTATTCATGTATTTTAAATTAATAAAAATCATATTTTGCAAGAAATAAATAATAATAATAATTTGAGAATGTTTATTATTTAATAATAATAATAAATTAATAATTTATATTTTGTAAATGGGATTGGTTGCTTACAATTAAAATAGTAAAGTCATGTTTATTCCTACATAAAGTATTATTTAGGGTAAAAAGGTGTGTAAATTTATGTATACCCAAAAATAAAAATTATTAATTAAATTTTCACCTTGTGTTTTCAATTTATACCTTTCTATAACTTATAAAAATAAATACAAAAAATACTATTGAAGGCTATAAAAGTAGTAGATCAACATTATATTAAAATCAAATGATAATTAATAAGAATATATATAAATACATACAAAAAATTATCAAAAAATTGTTTTAAAAATTTTATAAAAAAATCATAGTTCGAAAATATTGAGTCTATTTTATCTCTTTTGTAGTGGTAGATTAGTCTTTTCACACTAACTCGACCATGGTTTCGAAAAAGTTGGTTGGAGAGACCAAAGTGCATATTTTTTAATCTTAAAGGACTAAAGTGCATATTATGGTAAATCTCATTTGACTAATTTGTATTTTACCCTTTTCTTTTTATGTTGTATTTACCTTTCATATAGTTGGCTTTCAATGTCTTTTAAATCATGATTTTCATGCAGTGGTAAAATTTTTTGTCCACAAACTACTTTTTCATGAGTTGTGGAGGGTGTGCAAAGGACATTGCTTAGCGTGGTTGTGAATTATAACTACCAAATAGGTGAGAGCCTGAGCTTCAACATTCATATAGAGCATCCTAACTTAGAAAAAATCATATCTATTCTTGGTCCAAGTATCTTCATGTTTAACTGAAAACAAGTTTATGAGCATTGATTTGCTCTATCTTTTTGCAAAAACTAAAGTGTGTGGGATTGATTTTGATCTACGCTAACTTCTTGTAAAAACTACAAGGATTTGGGATGTACAATCTATAACCATAAGTTATGGCTTGTGCATTTAAACTCACTCTATATTTCTTTTTCAATGGGTAACTCTCATTTAAGGTATTAACTTTTTATCTCTTTGCTTTTGTAAATTGTGTCATCTATGATTACTGCCTGATCAAAACAATGAAGTGATTAGATGATGTTGGCTCCAAGATGGCTCAAGAAGTTCGTTACCTATTACATTGAAGCAAGAGAGTAGATCAATGTACAAATTAATTTATTTGGCGGGGTCATTATAATTTACATTATAATCCAAGTAATTAGATGATGTTCGTCGTCAAAGCACCTTTGGTGAGATAGACGGACGTCACTTGCTAAAAGGCAAGATTTGAGAAGGTCGTGGGTTCAACTCCTGTAGTCAAAATGATCAATAATTTATATATTTTATCGAGTACCAAATTCAACCTCTTGCTCGACTCAAACTTGCATCTCTCTTTATCAGCAACTTGCAAACTCATATTGGAGAACTTTTACAACAAAGTAAAAGTCCAAGGCTCAAATCAACTAAAAACAATTCTTTGACAAAAAAAAAAAAAAATCAACTAAAAACAGTTTAAATGCCAAATGTGCAACAAAATAAAGTCTTAAGGACTCAAATCATCTAGAGGTCTCGAGTTGGAGCCTCGTACGGAGTCCTAGGTATGGAGTCCATTGAAAGCTCTTGATAGGGAGTTTTGTTAATTATCACCAACCAGCTTGAATCAGGATAAGTAGGGGCTCATTGGGTTAGTGGTTTTTTTAGGGAAATGCTACGGTGACTCACTACGAACACACCTATGAGCATGCACTTTAATTTTTTTTATTTTTTTTATTTTTTTAACAATTTTGTAGTCGTAGTGAGTGTTTGCAGTGTGGGTTTAGGGTTTATCATTTAGCATTATCCTCAAGCACAAAATTGTAAGAAAAGTTTAAAAAAATTCAAAATCAAGGTGTGTGCTCTTAGTGAGTGTCAATAGTGGGTCTCTTTAGCATTTTTCTTTTTTTCTTTTTTTCTTTTTGGGCTTTTCCCACGTAGTGTTTGGCGGCAACTGCATTAGAGCATCTCCAACGGTAATTGTGGATTGTGAGTGTGGAGATGATGTTTATCCCATGTGGCTGATGGCGAGCCTCAAGTGTAGGGCTTCGCGATAGTAAAAGTTGTGCAAACTAGTGTTTGCACTGGGTTTATCGAATCCACAAGGAATAGTTGCACATAGCACTAGAGTAAATTAGGCAATTTGTAACATAAACAATAAGAACAAATTTATTTTAGACTTGAATTCATCAATCAAATTAAATGTGCGACAATCAATGAAAAGATGTGTTCAACTCAATTTATAGACCAAGTATCCTACAAGTCATCTCGTTCCAAAGTCTCGGTAGCAATAATACCATCTCAACTCTCGGGCTCCACAGGTCTGTGCGAGCAACGTAAAAGTATCAAAGAATTAAGTTCAAAACCCTATAAGGTTTCTCAAAGTCTAGACAAACCGGTCGGTGTATCCTAGCATATTAAGTTCTAGTGTTCAATTTCGGTTCGATAGGCCCGAGGTCTCATTAACTATCTCTCCTTAATTTTAGTGATTACATGATCAATGCAATCAAAGCATAGAGTGTGTTTTACTAAGATTTCGTTCGAGTTAAGATTAATTTCGATGACGAAATTCTTATTAGTTGGAAAGACTGTAACGATTCGAAAATTTATGTTATTTATTTGATGACGTGTAATATTAATTTATACTCGTGTCTGTGTGACAGGGCGATGACGTCGATTTTACAAGTAGTGTTACGGGTCGTGGTAGTTCCATTCGCGTGCGAAAGGGCAAGTTATGGTGCATGCCGGGCATTTCTACGTCCGAAGAAAACTAATTAGTGAGCAAATAAGGAAAAAAATAAGGAGGGAGAGTCACCCATTGATGTCATCAAAGTGATTAGTGTGAACAAATGGAAGAGTGACACATCACTCATGAAAAAAAAAGTCAAACTAGTACAACACTCCACCCATCTAGTGACACATCATTACCTACCCATCACTCTCCATCCCTTAATTTTTTTCCTTATTTGCCCACTAATTAGTTTTCCTCGGGCGTAGAAACGTCCGGCATGCACCACGACTTGCCCTTTCGCACTCGAATGGAACTACCACGACCCGTAACACTACTCGTAAAATCGACGTCACCGCCCTGTCACACAGACATGAGTATAAATCAATATTACATATCATCACATAAATAACATAAATTTTCGGGTTGTTACATCGGCCACCCGCGACACTTCTCCACGAGCCATTGATCTCTTCAGTACTGATATTAGCGACAGATCTACATGTATCTTGTTGCTATAGCCCAAGGCAAGATGCATGTAACCCCCTATATATGCATGGTTCCTACTTAGGCCATTCCATTTTTTTTTAAAGCCTAGCCCACCCATTAATAAGATTTTTCACGCCTAGCCCACCCCAAATAAAAAAAAATCAATAAAAGAAAACAAATTAAATAAGACATGACTTGCCAAAAGGCATGCCGGGAGGTCGTGAGTTCGACTCCCTCTTAACTTAAAAAAAAGATAAATAAATAAGAAGGAAAAACAAGAAAAAGGTTTAGCAAAGTTTAGTGTTTATTTCATTGAATTGTTGTTATTGAACGAAAATTAAAATGAGCTAATTTTTTGTAGAGACATCAAATGCCAAAAGGTAAGGTTTCGAGGGGTGTTGGTTCGATTGCCATTGAAGTAAAAAAAAGCTAGTTTTGGTGGTGGAGTAGTTGGTGTAACAACATATTAATGAAATTTGAATTGCATCTCCATCATGATCACAATCGAGTTGAACGTTATAGTATAATGTAATTGGCATTATCTTTCTTTACTAAAGAAAAAGATAATTAACACTTGCTAATATATATACTTTTTGAGTTCTCTCACTTGATTCAAGATCTTGAACCACCGCCGATCTTCTCTTTTGATCGGCGGTGGTTCCAATTTTTATCTCTCCGTATTTTATGTGTACAATAAAGTGTAGATCTTTTCAGATCTGAGAATATTAAATCTACTTGTTACGCTACATCTTCCTCAATGCTCGTTTTTGGATTTGTGCGGCTATTGAGTTGGTCCTTATTTTAGTTGTATTTTTAGATAGTTTGTCTTCCATTTGTTAGAAGCCTTGATTTTGTCTTCTCCTTGTCGAAAAGTTTTAGCTTTTATTCTCTTTGCTGAAAAGTTTTGTTATTCGTTATGTGATTCTAGCGAGTGTTTGTGTATTATAATATGTTTCAACGTTGTAGTGAACAGTCTCTGATTGTCATAACTTGTTTCAATTTCACAATCACATTCACAACCAAAGTAATGACAATTCTTTTGAACAAATAAGATTAGTGAATCAATGTATTTTTTTTATTCTATGTCTAGTCCTGTATTGAGCCATTAATAATTAATGAAACTTCGATTTTTCATCAAAAAGAAACAAGTTCTAAAAAGCATGCTCTAAAAAAAATATTTTTCAAATAAAAAAATATATATTAGTATTTAAGTCTAGCACTCGGGGCTACTTAAAATCCTTGATCCACCCTTGACTGATATTGTCTCCAACTTAACAACCTTCAACTCTATGTGTGAGACTTTATCTCAAAAGCCTCGATATTAATTGAAGGAGATCATTACTTATATACTTCATTTAAAAGTTTCACTTATCAAATGTGGGACTATTATTTTTTCGGTCCACATATCTCAACAATGTTTAATGAACTGATTTGTCTCGAGTTCTAGCTAGACGAGCCATTCAAGGATCATCAATATTCAGATTGATTTACTTCAATGGAGACCAAACAGTTCAAAATCATTAAACCATGTATGTCTTAAATAATGTCTGCGAGGTTAGGACCTCATATACATTTTACGGGAGCGGCTTACATACAGTCCACTCCCCTCCAATCTTTTCAGTCCAAAACGTGTTGGCATGATAGTGCGCCACATGTCCAAGATAAAACAAAGATAAAAATGGTTCCCCACCATCTTTTGTTATACCAATTTGCCCAAAGTAGAAACAAGCAGTAGCAGGGGCCTAGATATTCTCATAAACACACCCAAAATAAATTGGTGTTACACTCTCTACAATAGAAATTTTTAATTAAATTTTTTTTAAAAAATATACAGATCAAATAATAAAAAATGATTGGAAGACTCAATTTGGGTACATAGATTCAGTACCGACCTACTCAGTTGTTATGCGATACACTTCAAGATGTGTGCTCATGTATCTCAAAATACTGTATTACACAACAATCGAGTGATTCAATATTCAATCTCGATGCAATATAGTAGGATCGCAATTTATGTGAAAAAAACTTTTTCTTTAATAAAAGTGTATGTAAACGTAATAAACCCCAAACTAAGAAAAATAAATTAAACCCATTTATCTTAAAAAATATTAATTATAAAAATTTTATTACAAAATAATTTCTGATTTTTGTGTAGCTAGTAACAAATTGTGAATTTAAAAAATGAGAAAAAAGCAAAAAGGATCAATAATAAATTTTTGAGAGTGTAAGAAATTCACAATGTTTTAAATAAAAAAATGAAAGCAATGTCTGATAATCAGCGAAATCAAGAATGGCACTTGTTATTTTTAACCCCGCATGGAATTGGGATATTGGACAAATTGAGTATAACAAAAGATAGTTGTGGAACCATTTTTATCTTTGTTTTATCTTGGACATGTGGCGTACTATCATGCCAACACGTTTTGAAAAAAATTGAAGGAGAGCGGACTGTATGTAAGCCGTTCCAACATTTTACATGTCGCCCAAGGAAACTTGACTTCTGTTTTTGGAACTCAAGGCTACAGCTTTGTCTAAATGTGGTATTGCATGAGAAGTTGAGATATTAAATTGACCTCGCAAGGTTTTCTGCACAATGAGTTACGTCACAAACCGTGTCCTTCCATCCATTCATAAAATTTGATTCCCAACAAAGAAATAATAAACCCAATTGCAAGGTAAGAATTTCTTTGGGTTTGGTAACAGAAGAAAGAGACGTGTTCGACCTTGTTGACCCACAAAAAAATCAAAAAATCTATTTGGTCTCTACGAGTTGAGACTTATAAGATGATTTTTAAATATTTTACAAATATCAAAAGAGTGTTACAAGTTATTATTTCAAAATCGTTGATTATTTGAGAATGACTTTAAAATAAAAAATTTTCAAAAAACTTCTTAAAAGTCGAACTCATGAGTCCAAATAGCACTACTCCAAAAAAATTTATCCTTTTTTGAGAGTTTTCTCTTGATTAACACAAGGAAAATACTAAATTGATCCACATTAGGCACGCATAGATTCACTCATTTGTTGATGTCCATTGATTTATACATCAAAATGTGTGCCTTGTGAAAATCGATGTGTATATTATAAAGAACGCCAACGATGTATATTCATAAAAAAAAAATTGATAATCTAACCCACTTTATTTCCCAAAAATATCATAAATAATTAAATCCCAATTGAGTTAGATTATCATTTTCCTGTCCATAAATCCCATTTAGCATTACATAGAAGAGAAGAATACATATGTGCTCCTGCCTTGACAAGCACAGCCACCAGTTTAGTTAGGATTTGTGTGAGAACCTTTTTGGGTCTCTGATATTGTGGCGTTAAGCAACCCAGATGCCCTGTACTATCTGTCAACCAGAAATTAAGCTGTTGGTCCCAACAGCTCACATGATATCTCAACTGTTCCTACCTCAATTATTGTTTCTTCCATGAAATCGATCATCCAACTGCACCAACAAAACTTCAATCCTAAATTTAATTTTAAAATCAGTTAATATATGAAACAAACTATTTCACCATACTCAATTTTATTTATCAAGTCTACCATCAAATTTCTTTTGTTGAATTTCTTTGATTTTTATTAAACCAAAATTCAATTTCCATCAAATAATTGAGTGACACATTTGATTGGGCTTTGAATACTTTGATTAAAAATAGGATCCATCATTAGTTTACATTTACTTTCTTTTTTTCTTCTTTCATTAAGGTTGTGTGAGATTTCAATGGCATTTTGTTTCAACTTTCAACAATTTCATTGCTTTCATCACAAATTTGCATCCAAAGAAGACAACAAAACCCACCATGACATAACAGAGAAGAGAATTATTATCACAATCTAACAACTACTAACTCTATTACTTCATTTGATATCAAGTTTAAAGGAGACAACTTTACACATATCAACAGACATAACAGAGAGAGAGAGAGGGGAACACCAAACTAGTACAAACCACTACACAGGGCAAAGCAAGAACTCACTCAATCAGTACTCAACTGAACTGAACATCCTGCCCCTCCTCTCCCTAGTAGAGTTTCTAATCTCTAATCCTAAACACTAAAAACAATACCAGTAATTTCTTCCCATTAACCACCACTGATTACAAACCCTAATTTTCACTCCACATAAGAAAAAGACGACAACTTTAGCAGAAACTAGGTAAAGGATTATTCTGGATTCCCCAAATTTCAGACCTTCTGTTCTTCCGTTAATCAAAAACAGCAACGAAAGAGCCAGATCGGAAAGTTTAGGAGAACATGAACAGTAGTAGTAGTAGTTGCAGCCAAACCAAATTAAACAAACACGTCACTCGAGGCGAAGCAGACGGCGCAGATCTTTCGTCGCCGAGTCATCGACGACTCTCCTGCCGCCTCTCTTGGTGGAGAACCTCGGCAGAGGTAGCGCTCTCGGCGACGGAGAGAGCGAGAACGCAGATCCTGCGTAAACATCGTCAACGACGACAGATCCAGCCGATCCAGAAGTAGCAGCAGCAGCAGCACAGGTAGGCGAGGAGGCGATCAAGGTCTTGAGATCCTTGATCCGGATCTGCTTCGGCACCATCTCCGGATCCGGCCCCAGCCGCTCCGTGCCACACACGATCAGATTGAGATCCAAGTCCAGAGTGTCGTCGTCCTTCATCTCGACCGACTCCGTCCTCTTCAAGGCGGTTGAGGTCTCGTCTTTTCTGGAAACCTCGTCTCTGATCTTCGCATCAAGCGACTCTCCTCTCTTCAGGATCGTCACCTGTCCGATCAAAAGCTTCTTCGCCGGAAAGGCAGGAGGAGAACTGGACTCAGCCGCCGCCGATCTTCTAAAACCCGACGGATCTGGCTGGCTCTGGCTCTGGCTCTGGTTTTGGTTCTGGTTGTGGTGGTGGTGCTGGAGCCGCCGCTTCTGGCTCTGCTCCAACCGTACGGACTGTTTCCGGTAAGATCTAGGGTTGCTGTTAGTGCTAGGGTTAGAAGAAGTAGAGGCGGCGGCGGTGGTGGTTTTGTGGCGGTGGAAGGCCGCCGGAGTTGTGACTCTGAGTCGTCTGACTAGGCAGTCTTGGGGCCGGAGAACCTCTGTAGCCATGGCGGATACGATCTTGGGATTTGTGATTTGTGATTTGTTATCTGTTATCTGTGATATGTGATCTGTGATTGGTTTGTTACAAGATTGAAGGAAGGATTTACAGGAATAAAAAGGGGGGAGGGAGGGGTAAAATCGGAAAGACTAATAAATTAGAAGGAGAAATGAAACTCAAACTATCAAGATCTGGACATGAATGAATTTATTGAACAAGAGTTCGTTGGCCTCCTTTCGGGGGAGGAAGAGAGAGAGAGAGAGAGAGAGAGAGATGTTGAAGAGAGAGGGGGCGTGAGTGGGCTTTATATGCGAGGGGGAAGAAGAGTTGTTTGTGTTTGGGACTTGGGAGTATACACCGACTTCTTCGCACTCTCCCTTCGCTTCCACGTCAGGATAAATACCTGACTCCGATTTTTTCTTTTAATTGGTAAATTTATGGATTGACTGTTTTGCCCTCTTGTCGGTTATGGGCGTCGAATTAATCTAGACTTGAGTTGGGTGGAACCATAAAAAGGAGAATCACTGTTCAATAGGGGTGGGCAAATCGCGGTTTAGTAGTAAAAACTCTCAAACCGTCACCAAATCGAAGGTTCACAGTTTTATAAATCACCACCAAATCGCGAACCATTAAAATCGCTACCAAACCAACCACGGTTTACAAGGTTTAGTCTGTTTGATTTTACAGTTTTCCTACAATATATTTTCAAAAAAAAAAAAAAAACTGGCATACATTCCATATAAAAAGGCTTTACATGTTCATCCACAAAAAATACAATGAAACACATAACCATCTACTAAAAAAGTAATTAAATATAAAGTCAATTCATAAAATGTAAGAATTGAGTGACGAGAAAGGATCGAAACATAGAGAAGAGGCAAGGGAGGTAGAATGAATTGACAAATTACATTTGAGTAACAGAGTTAGGGTTATGGAGGGTGTAAAATTATAGAAATTCCTAAATTGTCTTTCAGTTACCGCGGTTTTCAAATTTTCTAAACCACCCCCAAATCAAGAGTTTAAAAAACCAAATCAGACTAGGCGGGATGAACAATTTGGGCGATTTTATGAAAACCGTTGCCCACCCCTACTATTAAAAATAACTACTCACTCAATGGTAAACTTTGTATTTTAGCTATTGATGTCTTATTAACCATGCATCATCCATCAAAAGATGTATGGTTATTGACTAGAATTGCACACTCGTAAATCAGTGTAATAAATATATCTATCAGAGGATTGCCACCCTAACATTCTTCTTTTCATATATCTTTTCTGAGTTTTATCATACATATGCAGTATCCAGTATCCAATATCCAGTATGTGCTTTTTAATCATGCATTGTTATGTTTCACTTGTATGAATGTATTGTATATTTATCGGTCACTATTCACTCCTTGAAGCATAGCAAACTTAATTGCGCTCTTATATATCAAGGTTTTATTATTTACAAAAAATATCAAGGTTTTATTTTTAATTTAACCATGTGAGAGTTGGAGATGCTAGATCAATGTCTAATCTCAAAAGAGGGAAAATGCTAGAAGGACACTCTAAGTGACACCCCTACGACAAGACGTGTAGGCTCCACGTGAAAATGAGTGTGTGCACATAGTTTATAGTGCATAACACATACATGTGGTGTGTATCGATCTCGAGACATGCACAGACGGCTCCTCTGAATGATGTGGGCTAGCACGTCACGTCACATGAATGTCATTTGAGGTGTCATTCTAGTATTTTCTCTCAAAAGAGTATTGAATTAATTTTATATCTTTTCATGAAAATCAATTATAAAAATAAATTTTTTTACCAAGATAACGGAAATAATTGAATTAGCAAGCTAGACATAGGTGTATTGTATCTTCGTAGATTCTTGTCTAAATCCTCCCAACTACTTAATGTTATCTTTACAAGTGTTTTTTTTTTTTTTTTTTTTTCTTTTGACTTCAGTGATAATCAAACCACGATTTCCTGAGTTCGTGGCTTTTTGACGACTAATGTTTTTACCATCTCACTTAAGAAGCTTTAAGATGTTATCTTTACAAGTTTTTTTACCTAACACAATTACTCATCTATATTGCTTCTTTTCTTCTACAATGTGCATACGTTTCTTTTCTTCTACAATAATGTACATACGTTTCTATAGACTTCATTGGATAATGTATATAAACAACCTTGTATTTAACAATTATGATCGTTATAAAACACTTCTAATTCAAGGAGGGTCGAGTGTGATAACAAGGATTTTTTTTTTTTTTAAACTGATAACAAGTATTTTGTCAGCGTCTTTTCTAAAATTCAAGCTTTTAGACATTAAGGAGCCCGTTTAAAATCATTAAAAGAGAACTTTACCGTAATTTAGTGCATGGTCTCGTTCGCCTCAAGTCTGAAGTAGTTGAAGTCGATTGGACTTCTCATACCGGTGAATTAGACCAAAAAAAAAAGCACATCTAATGTCCCATAAAATGCTTGGCAGCACACAACGCCACATAACAATTTTTAAGATTCATGTTAAAATGTTGCTCCTTCCATCTTTATAATTGGATTTGTTTGGATTGTTCTGCGTTATTAACTACTATTATCTCGGCGTTGCCAGTATAAATCACATTTGTTTTAATTATTATGTAATATGTTGTATGCTATAAGAAATACTATTATAAAAACTTAGAGAATTCAACTTATCTCAAAGAAGTTCAAAAGGAAATGCTAGAATGGAAACAAATGTCTTACAAGAAGATACATCAGCTCACAAGAGCCATCAATATGGCCTTAACTTACATGGTATGCATCGGAATCTATGTATGTCCACATCTTGACGTGGCCAACTTAAAAGCCGGATGTGATTTCTAGTGTGACATAACAAGAGTCCGACTAAAATGCACCCCACTATTTACTTGGGGCACCCTGATTCTGATTGCGGTCTAAATTCAAATTTTAATTTATAAGGGAACCCCACATTTTTACTAAAATACTCATTTATCCCAAACGAAGTACCCAACTTCAAATCCTTGGTTGAGGCATCTATTTTAGCTTTGGCAACATTTGGCTGAGACTTATTTTTTAGGCTCAGTGTTGTCTGACCGAACTTCTTTGGTAAAATTTAGTTAACTATTGTCAACCTAAAGGTTTGCTGGGTTCCGACAGACTCTTTAATTAAAAGTTTAATGTGCTTTGACCTACTCTCCAACTAAAAGTTCGGTGATCTTTAACCGACTATTTGACAAGAGATTCAGACCAGCGATGCCACTTAATGATGCCCTACAAATCACAAGAATTGAGTGTGTGAAGAGATGATGGTGAAGTGCACTAATTACAGTGAAGAGCAAGGGTCATTTTACAGTAGAATTGATCTATTTTTAAATGACTTTCTTGTTGGAGTGTTCTAAGTAAATAGTGGGTGCATTTAGTCGGTTTCATAACAATTGTTATTCTAGCACAGCCTTACCATTCACATGAAAGGGTATTATTGTCTTTTCACTTAAGCTGACCATCATAAATATGGTCCCTAGGAAAGTAACTTTGCTTTATCTGGCGACAGATGGCAGCCTCCAACTGGACCCACACAAGTTGAGGACGTACCACAGTCGTGTCCGTTAGCTCCAGCGTGTCGCGGTCTGACCCGGCCCCACCTCTCTCGCTCCATGATCTCCTACTCATGTCGCATCTCACCCTATTCAACGCCCACTTCGTAATCTTCGTACGTGGCAATATAATTTGGCTCTGCCTGTCTCCATCTTCCACGTGTTCGTGCTGCAGGGGTTTTTGAGGTTTAAAATATTGTAATGTCGGCCACTGGATCAAAAAGAAATTGAAGTAGTTGGGGTCGGCGTTTGCCACGAAGATTACGTAACGACGGTATTGGTTATGCTCTACGAGGGAGGTAGCTACCACGAAGGAAACCTTGGGCGGCGTAATAAGGGAGATCAATTATAATAAAAAAAAAGTAAAAGATCTTTTCTTTTCTTTTCTTTTTTTGTTAAAGTAGTAAAAAATATAAATTATAATGAATAATCAGTGGCATTGTCCATTCGTATATGCATTGAGATTTATGCCCTTGCATACATCGATGTGCGATAGATAGACGTTATTATTGGATGTTCATCTCGAATGTCCTAATAAAAGTCATTTTAGTATTTTTCATAAATTATAATGTAATTTGTGACATAAATTATAATATAGTTCATGTCACTACAGCTTTAATATTTCTGGCAATAGCAAATATCAATCACTATAGCTATTTAAGAATCAACTATATAAATTTCTTTTTATTTTGATCAATTTAATACCATTGATGACGTAGTTTCTTTATAAATGTGAGATTGGAGAACTTAATTAACAACGACAACAAAAAAGTCTTGGTTCTAAATTTAGTTAGGATCAACTTTATGGATTAATCGGTGAGATTGACACAGGATATATAAAAAAAAAAAAAAAGTAAGGGTGGGGCCAATATATTACATATGGTTGTTGTCTATTGGCCCACTAAAAACACGTCATCACGGTCCACGTGTACGTGTGTGCTCTAAAGAAACAGATAGCACTGTGGGCTGATATCTCAACAGGTGAACATGAAGATAGACAAGGAAATAAAGAAAAATGTTTTAGAGAATAATGACATAACTATTTATACATAATTATACTTTGCTTTGTTAATTTCATGATTGCGCACTAATTTTTTTTTTAAATTATGGCCATTATTAATTTTTTTATATAAAGTTGAATTATACGGGGGACAGCAAGACAACACCCCAAAAAGATACAAAATCTTTGCCAATATAGAATTGTGTGATTTGGCCACACACCATTATTCATGCTACCTAAGAAAGAGATACTGAAATATGACTAAAATATTAATTTAACAATTAAAGAGTTAAGCGCATTTGTTCTATAATTAATCTGAAAAGAAATACATAAGTTTATTCTTTACTTTACAATTAAAATTTATAAACAGGGGCCCTGTATCCACCAAAAAAATTTATAAACAGGGGCCCTGTATCCACCAAAAAAGGGGCCCTGTATCCACCAAAAAAATTTATAAACAGGGTCTTCTGATCAATTCAACACATATTCTTTCCTTTTAGTTGTTTTTTGTACATTCTAAAATAAAATAAGTATTATTTCTACTACAAGTACATAAAAATGGAGCAGCCCTAATTTTTTTTGTCACTAGCAAGGAAAAGAATTTTGTTCTTTTTTTCATATTACAAAATACAAACCCAATCTTATTAATTTTTTTTTTCTTTTTTCAATACAATTTGGGTCATACGGATCGAAAAAGAAAAAGTGATGCAGGGTTTCACTAATCATAGTGCAATTTAAATATATACCTTTGAGAAGTGCTAGAATGATAATAGGTACGTCACTCCAAAAGTCATACATTTAAAAAGTATTAAAATGATAATGGGTATGTCACTTCAGAAGTCATATTAGGCCTTTAAGCTGTACATGTGCGCTTCAGGATGCAGACACATACAGATCGTGGTGCATAACATGCAAGTCGAGGCTGCATGGACGGCTCATATGAGCTAATGTGTATTTCATTGTGACATACCCATTGTCATTTATAGTATTTTCCTATACCTTTCTATTCGAGCAAGTTTTAAGCTCCAATTTTTATTTTTATTTATAATAATAATAATATATTTAATTTTATTATTATTATTATTATTATTATTATTATTATTATTATTATTATTATAAGAGCGCTAATGGCCTTTGAATAATATTTTTTATCAAATGTTTATTTTTCCTTTTCAGGGGGCTTTATTTATTGGACAAATAACATAATATATCCTAACGTTTTAAAGTTTTTGTAAATTTATCCAAATGTTT
Organism: Stephania japonica; assembly: GCA_039657345.1. NCBI lineage: Eukaryota > Viridiplantae > Streptophyta > Magnoliopsida > Ranunculales > Menispermaceae > Stephania > Stephania japonica. Next base: position 8,760,449 of record CM077558.1, on the reverse strand, counting down.
CAATTTTTACAAATTCATCTTAAGATTTTAAGTTTTTTGACAAATTTATCCCAACGTTTTAATTTTTGCAAATACATCCTAATTTTTAGTTTCATACAAATTTATCTTAAAATCTCTCCATTTCCGACCTTATGAAATGTAGCACATTAATGTCATAACATGATGAATTGAGAGAAAATCTTCTCATTTGCCCAAATTTATTCATAGGAAACAATTTACACAATTTTAAAATGTTACAGAATATGTAAAAAATTAAAATGTTAAGATATATTTGTAAAAATTGAAACATTTAGATAATTTTGTAAAAAAACCTAAACGTTAGGATATATTATGCTATTTACGCTTATTTTATCTTTTATAAAATATATATAAATAGAGTCTATAGAAAGAGAAATACGGGGGTTTTTAAAAACAAGAAATCTGTTTAGACTTGTAGAATCTAGAGTCGTAGAGAGGTTTTTGAAATTTTTATAAATATCAAAAGAGTGTTACAAGTTATTATTTTGAATTCATTTATTGACTTTAAAATAAAAAAGAAGAAAAGAAAAAACTGCATACAAACAGATTACTATAGAAGGTCTTGCTTGATTTTCAAAACTACCTTGTCGTGTAGTGCTTCAAAAAAAAATCTACATAAAAGGTCCTCTTATCATTCACTTGTTTGCCAATACACATTTAAACTTTCACCTTAATATGAGAGATAAGTATAAGCGCACAAAAAAGTAAATAAAATCAAAGTGAGTCCCCTTCAATTTGCTTTCTGTTATGAAAAGCTTTTCCCACTAAAGATTAATAAAAGAAAGATTGTTTTACCAATACTCCACTAGTTGAAATGGTAATGAATAACTTAGTTTCTTTAAGTAAGGTCTTAGTTCAAGTCTTCCTCATTGATGGAACATATAGAATTGAGAGGACCACTACCAAAAGGCATGCAACAATGCCCTAGTGTGGACTAGTCAATGTAGTTGCGCAAAATACCACAAAAGAAAAGAGGTGGGATATGTTGCTTTGGGTGATGTAGGACCAAATTAAAGGCCCTTTAATTGATAGTAAATTGCAAGTTGAGGGAGGCAATAATGCTCTCTCGTGTCCTTTTCTTTCTGCTTTTGAAAACTGTATGAGAAAAACAGTGAGAAAAACAGTGAGTGGGAGTGGGAATATGCTTTTGAGAGAGAGAGAGAGAGGGAGAGAGAGGAGTGCAAAGCGAGCTAGGCAATAGATAAAGAAGAATCATGGAAGCTTGCTCCTTTTCTCCATTTTATAAACGTGCATGTTTAGTATTAGATATAGTAATGGAAAGGGAAATGCAAAAGGAACATCGAAGGAGAGCGTATTCGAGGCGCATTTAACAGATACCAAGGAGGGTAATGCGCGCATATATATATTTAGTCTTAAATAAAGGGGCGTGTTTGGAGTGTTTGGGGTGCGGCGAGAAGGGTGACCACCTTAGGCCTCCACCCAAAAGAAGTCCTATATGCCTATATTTTAACTAACGTGTGTATATATTTTTTAAAAAATAAAATAAATTTCAAAGTTTACCTTAGCACCCACCTAAAAGACCTCTATGTTCTAACTTAACCTTAAAGTAAAAAATATATAGTTTATTGAAGGAATTATGAGATAACCCTCAATTTCTATAAAATTTCAATTGATTTTATGTAATTTTGTAAGTGTGATATATCGTTTTGACTTCCTCCGTATCCTTATTCGTTAACCCCTTGTCGATCTCAAGCCCTGAGAAAGAAAATGAGAAAGGTTTTAAAATAATTTTTAAAGTATAATGTCAATCTATCTAAGGTAAAAAATAAAGTAATTTTATTAAATGCCCTATTTTTAAAATTTCACCCACCAAAATGTGAGGACCGACCCTGCTTATATAGTTACCTCATATAATTGTCATCCCCTGCCCCTCTCTAGGCCCCTAACGGTCAACGCGCCGCTATAGGTCTAAGTTCACCCCCAAACTGATTTTCCGGCATCGCCACCAGATATAGAGTGCAGGGTGCTTAAGAAAAAGTTCATTCAGCTTGTCGTTTACTCTACATTGCTGTTGTGCAATTTTTTTCCTTCAACATTTGCTCTCGTACAAAAATAAGGGTATATGGTGACTATTATGAGCCCATATAATAGAATTGTTTATTTCAGGACCCCATAATCCCAATTAATCTAATTAGGGCCCTTTTAAAAACCATAATGAACATTTAAACACCTTAATTATTGTTGATCTTGGCTACCTTAGTATATGTTCATTGAAGGGCTATTACTTAACTGATATTACCTTATGCATCCTTGGATGAATTTTAATACATTGTCAATGCTATATAAATTTCTCAAAGTAATGTTTTTGAACCTTGTTACTTGTTACAGCCCTCATTATCTTGAGGAGAATGAATTCATTGAAGCTTGTATTTCTTCTAGTGTTCTACCCTTTGTTTCTGGAACCAGCTTTGCCACGAAAATAACGGTTAGTCCACAGATACTCGAGAAAATGAAGAAGGTGCCTGAAAAGAGAAGAGTACATGAAAAACAAGTTCCAAAAAAAAATCATCATTTCAAGAATACAAGAAAATCGTCGAGAAAATTGAGCTAACTATGGCATTAGTGATGAATCTAAGTACCTAGTGAGCTCCAATGCATTAGGAAGTTGAAACCATAGGAGACAATCCAAGAGCCTACCCAGCTAACCAATGACACAAGGCTTCCAGCTGATCCCTTCATGTTTATGGGGAATATCTGAAACCGGAATCGCCGTCTCATGATTAGCATCTAATTAATAACTCTTCATGTCATGTTGCTTAACAGTTACTTCTTAATGTTTGATGTGTAACTCACCTCTGACATTATCACCCAAGGTATTCCTCCCATTCCTAATGAGAAAGAACCTGTGTAGACCTACATTCACAAGCAAAAACCAAAACCTCTCAGAATGTAAAGAAGAAAACTCTGCTGCGTTTATGCTAGCTTTTTACCAAGGATCAAACCAATTGTATTGCCGAAGCTCGTATTGACATACCCTATAATTGTTGTGGAAAACATGGATAAAATAATGTAAAGAGGATAATACAACATTCACGGTACAAGGCACAGCGTCGTAAATTGAGAACTCGTTGATTGTTGTGTTCTACATACGATAACTTAAAAATGGAAGCTAGATGAGTGTTGAACATATTACAGTCAATTTCTAGAGGATGTAATTTACTTTCACAAGAATTGTTATTAAGTTTAAAAAAGTTTTATCTAATCATCTCATCTTTTCATTCTTTCAACAGAATCTTTAGTGTGTGAAAACGTTTGATACTAGTTAAAACACCTCTGTTCAGTTACTCTCTATTTCTATTTAGTTTATCAAATCATGAACATGAACTCAATTGACTAGCTGATAACAGGCTTTATAATCTTGTTGATCTTAAGTTTTTCAATTAAAATATGTGGAAATTTGAATGCTAGAAGTGAGCTTGTGTACCAGTACGCCGACAAGAGCCAATATGGGAGAGACTTCCTTGCACCATCTATGGTCCTATATCACACAATATGTAAAGAAGTCAGGAAACTAAATAAAAAATTTGAAAAATCAAGACTAAGAAATCATCATCATAGAAATCTAGACTATTTTATAAAATAGACCTGCATGAGAAATGAAATTGCAAGTAGGAAGCAGCCCAAGCAAGTTCCAGCAGCAGAAACCTGGAATTGATGTTAGTTCAATATGTGATTTCTTCCAATTCAGGAAATACTAGAATATCAAACTATAGGGCATCAAAAAAAAAAAAGAAAGAGAATATCAAGCTATATTTTTTCACCATTAGAAGCGGTCTTCTCCCAGATTTATCCATTAGAAGTACGCCCAATGCCGTCATTGGAACCTACATTAATGCAATTAGGACATGTTAAACAATGCACATAGAGAATTCAATATCGAAAGCTGATTTTAGATAGGTGATGACCTGAACTACAACCATTGCTATAGTCCCAACACCGCTAGAGAAACCTGCGAATAACCACAAATTCGTTATGTGCACATTCATATCAGCCATGAAACCAGAAATATTTATTACCCGCGGTGGTAAAAATTGCACTTGCATAAAATGCAACCCCATTAATTCCCCCGAATTGTTGTAGTACCATCAGCCCAACTCCAACCTTAAAATAAGGATCAGAAGATAAGTGAAGAACAGAACAAGCGAAGGGAAATCAATTGGCAGAAGCTAAAGATTGAAATAGTAGGACATACAATAAGGGACTGCGCGTATTTCCAATCAAACAGTTCTAGAATTCCGCCTTCTGATTGTAGTTGAAGGGATTTTGTGTAGTCCTGACAAATGGGAAAAAAAACCAATTAATCTTACTAAATATCATGCTTAAGCACAATGAACCGACGTACTCTTATCTCAGCAACTTCTTGAGTAATATCAGCTTCCTTCCCACGTAGACGCTGCAATGCTGCTTCAAACTCCTTTTCCTTGCCAACCTTTGCCTACAATGAGTTGATTTATCACTTTTTAAGTATTCTGAACTGAGACTTTGGAAGCATCAGAAAAAATTCTGATTCTTGATGGAGTGCAAATTGACTAACCAGCCATCTAGGGGACTCCGGCACCAAGAGAAGGCCTAAAAGCTGTACTACACATGGAACTATCCCTGTAATGCAACGTCGTTATATGACTAAATTTTTGCTATAAACATCGGTTAACTGAAGTTTTTTTTCATTTGTCGAAATATGAAGTGCTAAATCAAATCGGAATATCGTTAAGCCATGAAGTTGCAACTTTACAAGATATAATCGACACATATTCTTAACAAAAACACCTTCAAGGGAAACATAGAGGGGGGGGGGGATTGTACCGATTAATGCTAGGGTACGCCATGTCACTACTGTACCAAAGAGGTAAGTCAAGGATACTCCACAACAAATCATTAGCTGTAGCATGAAACAAATGTATGGACATATATAATCAAACAGTATAGTTCTAAAAGCTACAATTCTCAATGTTTGTTACTTCACCTGATGAACAGTCGTAAATGACCCACGAAGATTCTTCGGTGTTATTTCTGCTATAAATACAGGAACCTACAATTCGAAAATCGTCAATTAAAGCAGTTTAATATTTGCGTTCATGAGTACATGGATATATTTGTGGATTCTAGCAGTTCAAATGTGGAATAAGCCCTGATGGTCGTACTGCATAAGAGATCAAACCAACTCCAAGTCCCACAGATAGCCTCCCAAGGTCAAGCCACCAGGCATCCTAGACATTCAATACAAGTTTCAGTATTATATCATGGAGAACAACACTATGGAAGGTTAACAAAAATGTTAACAAAAATGGTCAATACAAGTTTCATTCTTGTGAAATGTTAACAGAAATGGTCAATACAAGTTTCAATTCAAGTTTCATTCTTGTGAAATGTTAACAAAAATGGTCACTTGGTATTTAAAATTCAACCCATATGAATTACAGACCTTGGCAAAGTATATTGCAAGCCACCCTGCAATGCTGAGAATATCAGAAACCCACATTGCCTGCTCTCCGAAACCAATCGAATAGTTGATAAAATGTGATTAGCTACATTGATTAATTTCTAAGGTTTATGATCATAATCAAGTAGCCAAAGAAGAACACAAGAATCCTTACACCCCGTCGACCGATAATATCAGATACACGTCCGCTCAATACCGCACCTATCATCGCTCCAATCGTCATTATAGAACCGAAAAAGGAGTACTGCATAGATAGAAATACATTGTAGATTGTGACAAATCATACTTGCATAATGAAAACTCAAACCTGCTTCAACAATGAGTTTATAATACATGTTATACCTCTGCCAAGGAAAGGCCAAGCTCACTCATAATCCCAGATTGTGTTGGTGATGAAAACCCAACCTGCGCAACACAGTTTTAAATTCAAACATAACCTCAACTAACACTAACAACATCAACTACTCAATCTCAAATTAGTTGGGGTTTGCTAAAAATAGCCCCTAAATTTTAGGGGAGCATATATGGAACCTATTAGAATCCCAAACTCACACACATATGTTAGTTTAGTGCAATCAAATAAGACTTAATTAGGCACGTGGCAGTTAGTAATTGGCCAAGTTCTTGATTAATCACTGCTTACAGCAGAGCCAAAAATGTAAGACCCCGAAACAGCAAAAAAGGTCCCAAGAACAACTGAAATCGATGAAGAAGAAGCCATTATCGTCGACGAAGACGATGGACCCAAAAAGGGCTTCTCCAAATCTCCATCTTCCTTCGCTTTTTCAATCCCGTACGGCCCCTTCATCGTTTCTGAAACCACAAACCAAGCTAGAATCAAAAGTGACCAATTTTTCGCTCTCTCAGTAATTTCATCAAACACAACGTCAAACACAACGTGCGCAACCTTATGAACCACACTGATCTTACTATGTATTGAAGTCTATACGATTTTTGACTAAATGGGTAGTGATGGATCTGCTCCACCTACCCAGATCGGTTGATAGCGACGAATTCCGAGACGATTTGGTCAAGAATTGATTGCACAAATTGGGTAACAGTGAAGACAGAGTTTTATATTGTTTTGAGATTTCAGAAGTTATTTAAGTAATGCAAGAGGAGGTGTTTCTCAATTTGAATTAATGGGTTTATTTGATAGCAAGTGAGATGGGTTTGTCTCTACTGCAATTGTTTTTTTAGTTTCTTCAGCCACCATTGAAAAGGTACATTACTTTCGGTAAAAACCCATTTTGGAGCTTGTTTTGATTTGATTTTAGGTTTGCTATTCAATGTTGTGAAATTCATGGAAGTTTAGGGTTTAAGGAAATGGAATGTTGAGTACCAAATTTTACTTGCCAAAACATCTTATGAGAATAAGAGAGATAGACAAGACATCACTTGCTAAAAGGCAAAATTTTAGAGTGATCGTGGATTCAGCTCCTGCTGAAGTAAAAAAAGAACCAAATTTTACTTGTTTTGATGTGTTAACCTAGACTTAGAAGTTTACATTTTTTTTATTTTTTATGAATGTTTTGCCCACAAAGTAAAAGTATTGAAGCTATTCCTATTGAGTTTCAAGTCTCATATTTAATTGAAGAAAACAGTCTCAAATTAGTTAGGGTCGCTATATAGATCAAACTCTTCTACTTCGCTCGATTAAATGCACTTGGAACGGCAAGCTTCCAAAATTCTTTAGATCTTTCCTAATCAATATCTAGTCTCGTTTTTTTTTTTTGAACTTTCTAATTAATGTATTCTTGTTTTTCTTAGGTTTATTGTTCAGTTTCTAATATTTTTAACTAGGGCATCCGCATTTCTTATAGAGATGCCTTCGGAGTGGATGTGATTGTTTTTAATGTGCTAGCGTCTTCACATTTTGGAATTTTAAATCACTGGTTATAGCGCCGTGGATTTTGTAAATCATTAAATGACATGTTCTTTCCTCACTCATTGATACATGGTGTGCTGAATTTGCCTTTCTAAGCAACCAAAAGAGGAACAAGCTCATGGTGAAATTGTAAAACTTCAAATTACAATTCTCCTTAAAATTAAATTTCCATTTTGGTGTTCGGATATTCTTTAGGATTTGTTGATGGAAGCTTGAATCTCTTCTAAAGTTCTCCCTTTTGTTTCAGGCACAAACTTTGCTATAAAGAAAACAGCCAGCAAATTGACAACGCCGTAGATGATGAAGGTACCTGGAAACCATGGAAAAAGAAAACACTTATTGTAAGTTTTCCTTAAACTAATTCATGTTGTTCTTCAAAAAAAAAATTCATGTCATTATGTGTTATTGAATGCTTTCATTTCTAGCTATTTCGGCTGCCTTTAGTTTTGTGATTTTTGATGTTTTTGCGACCTTTAATGACCGACCTGATTTGGCATTGGAATATCATAGTACTTTTGCAAAACTACTTACCATAGGAACTCCAGCTCATTAGGTAGTTGAAAGTATAGGAACAGATCCACGAAATAAACCAATTCAACAGTGTTAATAAGCTTCCGGCTACTCCTTTGATATTTATAGGATAAATCTGCAAGAAGACCGCAGGACAGCGAGACCGTTATTAAACTTATGAATTATATTTAAAAACTTAAATAATTGCCTTCAAGAATTATGCTTACCTCTGACATTATAACCCAAGGGATTGCTCCCATTCCTACTGAAAAGGATCCTACATACAACTGAGATAAATGCATGATAGTAGTTAGCAATCTAATGTAGTTGCCCAGAGGAAAACCGTCTAGTTACAGTTGAATTACCAGTACGCCTGTTACAGCAAGTGCAGGGACTGCTTCGAGTGATAACTCGTGGACCTGCATCGCAAAATCAACAGTATCTTTTGTGTTAGAAGTAAGGTAACTCTAAGAGTAGAAATTCTTTACAATTCCTAGTTCGAAAAGTACCTTCATATAGAACGAAATCGCGCATAGCATGCAGCCTATAACTAAACCTGTTCCAGAAGTCTAGTTTGAAACCGTTAGCATTTTTATTCTTGTGTAATGAATTTTCATATGCTGAGTTTGAGATGTGGAGTAAGATTAATTATACGTACCAGTAGAAGTGCTCTTCTTCCAACTCTATCTATTAAGGCAGCCCCCATTGCAGTTACAGGAATCTGCCAAACAGAATCAATTAGTGGGATTTTTGAAAACACCAAAGAAATTAGATTTCTAAGAATAGGTGGAAACCTGTAGACATGCATAGAGTATAGTTCCAAGGGTTGAAGGAAATCCTGAGAGGTCAAACAAGAAATAATAGTAAGCGAATAAAATCATCGTAAATAAATGCTTAATCAAGTTAATCAACTATGAGATCGACAAATCTCCAAACAGATTTCCTTAAATTATTGTGATCTCTAGTTATTGGGTTTATCATTTATGAAGATGTTTTGATCTTTTGCAAGATTGCATTTGTAAATACCAACGGACTATCTTTTATGTACCAAAAAAAAAATTTCTATATTGAAGAAACCAAACACCTTAGCTCCCATGGAAGTGTAAAGAATCCACTCAAACTACTTAAAGAGACTCCTTGTCGAAGTATTTTGGATGCATCATTACCTGCAGAAACAAAAATCTGGCTCACATAAAAGCAGACTCCATTAATGCCCCCGAATTGCTGACAGCACATTAGTCCCGCTCCAATCTGATCATCATAGAAGATTTAGTAAAACTAGTGGAATAAGCTAAGATGAAAAAAGAGAAGAGACAAGAATCTAGAATGAAATGAAACAAGTGTGAAGGGCCTTGGGATGAATTGCCAACTTGCCACAATGGAATGTTTCATTTTAACTCTAGAAAGCACCATAGACAGAGAATCGATGACTTGGGAAGTTGAGTCTGTTGCCACGGCTATGAATTTTAACTTTAAGTTGGTGGTTGGAGGAATTGCTCTTGCAGACAAATGTTAAACGGGGTGTTTGAAAACGGGTCTGTCAAATTCGAAGCCAGACCTTGTAGGAGGACTATATTATTTGCTATTTGTTGATAAGTAGTGAATAAAAAGGATGTTAGGATATTAGTAACAGAAAGATGTGTTTAGTGAACAATGCTTACAATGAGCGAACGGACATATCTCTTTTGAAATAAATCCATCATATTAGATTTGGGGAGATGTTGAAGTGTTTCGATATAATCCTGCCAAGAGATAACAACATGGTTAGTTTTAGTTTTCTTAGGTCTCATTAAGCTACTTAGAGCTTATGGTTGAGTAGACACTTCAATTTCTGCCGCTTCGCGGGAAATGTCAGCATCCTTCCCGCGAAGCTTCCTTAGCGCCACTTCAAACTCCTTTTGTCGTCTCATCTTTGCCTGCACAAGGTTGGAAGGTTATAACCACATGTAAGGGCTCTTGTTTCCATAATCACATAGTTAAATGATCATATACAATCCTGATATAAAAGTTATCAAAGATCAATAAATAAAAAGATAAAGATTGTATTGGGATCACAGAGAAAGGTGCTTGGATTCAACATTACTTTGCCAGAGAATTTCTAGGGTAGGTGCTGCAGTCATCAGGAATCAACCAAGTAAGACAAGAACTGAAGTAGTTATAGATTTAAGAGTCGAAAACCAAAGAAAAGTTCACTATTAGTATTTTAGCTGATTACACAATATGATCATGAAGAGTATTATGGTGTGCATTGTGTCGTGTATTGTTCAGCTCATGAAAAGTGATAAGAGTTGTATTCTCCTCACAAGAAAGCTTCTACCCTTCCTTTATCACTTCACTGTTTATACTTTGTATTAATAGAAACACAAACAACTTGGACAAACGTTGCTCACCAGCCATCTAGGGGATTCTGGAACAAAAAGGAGACCCACAAGGAGAATAAGGCATGGGACTAGTCCTGCAGTTGTAATCCCATTACAGACACCCATTATTAGGACCATGAAAACATCCACGTTTTTGAAAAACTGAATGGAAATATCGGGTAAAGATCACAAAATTTACCAGTTAGAGCCAAAGGTCGCCATGCTAAAACTGTGCCTACTATGTAACCAGTAGATACACCACATACGATCATGAGCTGTAAATGAAGAGTGATGTTAGTAAATGCAATCTTTACTAAACAAGAAAGGATATGAGTGCTCATGTGCCATTTTAACCTGATTCAGAGTGGTAAGACCTCCCCTTAGATCCTTTGGTGCAATTTCGGCTATAAATATAGGTACCTGTCATTCATTTGACACAATTATATGTACCCTTCAAATATTGCTAAATAAGTATCGCCCTCAAAAAAAAATCTATTTACTAATAATGTCCGTCGATGATTAAGAAATAAAAACATACCACATACGAAAAGACTCCCATTCCATATCCAGTGGAAAGTCTTCCAATGTCTAGCGCCACAGCTCCCTAATTATCAAGACATTAAGAAATGTCAAAATCAAATGAGTTTGAAGTGGTTCAAGTGGTCCTGTAAGTATAAATGACAAAGTTGTCATGAAGTACAAGTTTCTCATTTTTTCGAGATACCGGGTATAGTGTGTTATTGAAACTGACCTGTGCAAAGTATATTAAGAGCCATCCAGCAACACAAAAAGCTACTGAAACTCTCATTGCCTGTTTCCATTCAGTGAAAGAAACCACTTTTGAGATATTCTTCCAGACTCAAGTGCTCATTCAATTTAATACAAATCCCAGTTTTCTTACCCCCTTCCGACCAATGAAATCAGCAATCGGTCCACTAGTAATTGCACCAATCATGGCACCAATAGTCAATATAGAGCCAACCAATGAGTACTGCATTAGAAGATCAAAATATGAATCTGAAACATTTAAGTACGATATGCATAATAGTAAATTTCGAATTATGTACTGTATTCATCAAAATCAACGAGTTTCTCTTCTATTTGAGGATTGATATTCGAAAGCTATTGATCCCTGATGATTAGATCACATTTCCCTGTACAATTATACCAAATATTCTCATTGGTGCCGCCTTCATTCAACTTGTATGCAACTATGTAAAGCTGATTTTTTACCTTTTCACAGTTTTTGTTTTCATAAATGACTAGAATTTATTCATTTATTCACTATAAAAATCATTCAGTGGAATGACAAAGTGCTTCTAAGCCACTAAAAATTAGTTCCTCAAACATACCTCTGCCAAAGATAGATCAAGATCCTTGCTTATAGCAGCCTGTGCAGGCGATGAAAAGCCGATCTGTGAAACATATTATTCTATTCAGAGCGACAAATCAACTTCTACCGAAAGTATAGAATTATCAATTCTAATTTCTATTACAGAATTGCTTAATCTGCTCCTAAACTGAGTTTGAATAGAAACTGAATACTTACGCAGGAGCCAAATTCAAAAGACCCCCAAATTGCCACAATAGTACTAAAGTAAACCATTGCAACACTCTCTTTGTTTTTCGATTGTGCCTCATCTGCACCGATCATTGTTTGATGAATTAGTGGTTCTTTGATCTCTTCCCTGTTACGGCTACTATTGACTTCAGCGGTGGTGGCCATGGCTAGCTATATATCTTCTTGTTCTCTCCACCTAAAAGAAACAAAACCAAAGATGAGTTTAGACCCAAAAGCTATGGCTCAAAAGGAAGAAACAGAAAGCTCTCTCTTATTCACTCAAGCAGGCTATAGTTGCTTCTTCTTGGAGATACAGCAGTAGCAAAACTTATACCACTTACGTGTATTCAAGCCTGGCATTTGTCAAGTAAAGGAAAAACAGTCCATAATTTCTTCAAGTTCAAATTTACCTGATAGGTTCAATGCCGTATTACCTATAAAAGAAGCAAAGAATTAGTGTTTTACAAAAGCTTTCCTAATGAAGAATTGGGTGGTCTTTAGAAAGGTAGATCTTTTTATGCTTGCCCAGATCAGAGGAGGCATCTCTGATGAAGTCAATTTGTAGGGTCTGAAACAACTGGCAACTTTAAAACTTATGCTTTTAAAATTTTGTGTACCGACATCAGAAACTCAAAAACACTAAATTATGCTCTAATTTCCAGTTTGTAGAATAAACCATGTGATTCTTGAGGTGGCAGAGTTCAAAAAGACTTCTCTATCTAGAGTAGGACATCGGACCCTTGTGACAATTTCCTTGCGTGCTCAAATTCTCAATAAAGGACAAAGGCAACGGATTTTTTTCTCTTATTTTTGTTCTTTTCCTTTTGACAGGTAATTTGGACTAAATTACATTCAATAGAAGTAGGACCTTGAATCTTATGTTTTCTTACGGTCTTATAAATCTATGTATGAGAAAAGAGCATTCATTGAAGACAACTGACTGCGAAAGATACACTGTAATGAGCCCACTCTTGTGTTTCATTTGTTCATACCATATGTTGATCAATGACCATCTTAGAAATTAACTCAAGGCCTTAATTAGCAAGAATGCCACAATTTTTTTTATATGTTTCTTTTATTAAACAATAATCATCATTGTCATCCTACTTGGCTGCTTATCCTAACTTTTAGTTGCGTGACATGGATCATCTTCCACTTCATGCATCTTCGTATCTCGTTTTCTTGTTCTTTTTCTTCTTGTGCATCACGTTGGGATCTTGCGGTTGTTTCCGCTGATGCCTTTGATGTAAATTGTGCTTTTGTTGGACCACTAGACTTGATTTTCAATGCCATATGCGAACAACAAGGCAAGTATTTTCTAATGTACATGCCACTGTCAAATGACCTGGACGACCTCGCCACCATTGTGATTAAACTATCTTTAGATCGAATCGGACACATAAACAATTAGGACAAAAACACATTGGCTCCTCCATGTCTCTCAGACATGCTAGAGTAAGAATCACATGTATGTACTATTTCGGAGGCACATGTTTGAAAACTGACACTCTGAGCTTTTTAACCAGTTTGTTCTTCTTGGGTGTGCAGGACATTCATGTTACATGTGATGAGGGAATGTGATTCGAAAAGGAGCAAATGCGTCTTCTTCCTCTTTGATCAATTGAGTTACTTCTCAACATGTAAATTCTCCTTCTTGTGATCTTGGCATCTTTCTTATATAGATAATTATGCCGGCAGGTTAGATCTTAGATTTATGTTTCTCCTACTTGTTCATTGTCTTTATTCTCATATAAATTTGGTATCGTCCCCGCAATACGTCAGATCTGAAATTTATGTTTCTTCTACTTGTCCATTGTCTTTATTCTCATACTAAGTTTTACCATTTACACATGACCGCCAACAACTTGATATGTTAGGTTCTCTAGATTCACTCTAATACAAGAATTAATTTGCAGTATGTTGGTATGTTGGCCTGAAGATAATAGTGAACTGTACCAACCACACTTTTGTAAGAGGGTGGAGGTTCGAGTCCATAGGAGGCAAGAAAAGTTGATTTCGTTCTTATCAATAAAAAAGAAGATAATAGTGCACTGTGAGTTCAAGTTTTCATGTAAAAAGGCTTTGCATATGGAAGGGGCTCGGAGTCCTTCACTCAAGGTCTGGGGTTCGAGCTTGTGAATCGAGTAGACAACATTAGGAGAGCTTCCCCCTTTTATACAATTGACAGGACTCTACTCGATTAATCAGCGCAACTCGGGCGCTCATGAACAAAAACAGTAATAAAAAATAACTATGAGTAATGTCTATGCAGAACATGAACATCTACAGATCTTATAGAAAAATATATAGCTTGAAAATTCAAGGAAGAGAGAGAGTTGAAATGAAGGGATTTCAGTGTTCTTACCAGTAGAGAAGAAAGCTCTTTTGCTGCTATTTTTTTTTTTTTTTTTGGTAGGATTTTGCTGCTAATTAAACTACATACAAGTGCATGTGTGGCAGTCTCATCACAAGTATATGACTATATATATCCATTGAAAAAACTGAAGACATTAACTATGATCTTATCCATGTCATGCAAATGATAAAAAATTACGAGTTAATTGGTGAGAATTCATTTAGGTTGTTTGGGAATCCAAGTAACTAAAACATAGTTTTTTTTTTTTTTTTTTGAGAAATAACTAAAACATAAATTGTTGATCATTTGTTACTCATGAGTCATGAGGTTCAAAAGTAACTGTGGATTTCTTATTAAGATATGGTCTTTATCCACTGTGGATTAATGTAAAACTAAACAAGGCAATTATCAGTTGCAAAATGGTCATTATTTATCTATGCATTGTATTAGTTGACAACACGTGTGTTGCGCGTGGAATGCATTGTGAATAATTCAATGATGATTTTTTCTAAAAAAAATATAATTCAAAAGATTTTGCAAATTTAAGCATTTTAAAAAATATAAATATTCCCTCTTTGAATAGATGGAAATCACACCATATATGGTAAAAACAAATATATAGAATTGTATGATTTTTCAAACCATCAATGAATCCACGTGGAAATAGTCAAATTATGCCTAACGACCAAAATATCTCTAGTGAGATAGGATATATACTTATATAGGCATCACTTGCCAAAGGCAAGGCTTAGGGATGTTATAGGTTTGACTCCCGTTGAAGTAAAAAATAAATAAAAAAAAGTCTAACCATATATAGGGTTTAAGGAAAACATAGTTATTCAAATAAAAAAATTGCTCCTTGTGAGTTTTTTTTTTTAAAGAATATAGATAACTCTTAATGGGCTGGCACGAGGTTCTCGTGGTGGGTTTCTAATAATAATATGAAAATATTGCACAGTATAGGGACAGTTGTGGGTTTGACTCCCGTTGAATTAAAAAAAAACCACTAAAAGTAAAAAAAAAAAAAAAAAAAAAAAAAATAAAATTAGTTTTTTCTCCTAGTGGGCTTGTTTATTGGACGGAGCCCAAGTTCAACAATTCTATTAAGACTTTCATTGGTCCAACCCATCTCATGAGCCCAGTCCGGCCCATACTTTTAATTTTACAAAACCTGTTTTTATCGGCCTTTTTTTTGTAGGATTTTAGCGGCCTATTTAAAAAAATAGAAACTAATCATTTTTTCACGAGCTATTAAATCTTCATAGTACACGTAGGTCAATAAAAATTTAGAATCTTCTATATAGTACTAGTTTTTTAGACGTGCTTCGCACGTGGGAGCCCGCTCGCTACACTCGCGAGAAGTCTTTTCTATCACTCTGTTCTAATAATTGAGAATATATATATAAATTATACATTTTAAAATTTTTTTAGTGATTTGGTTTCAAAATATTCATCTAAATTTTAAAAATCAAAAGTAAATAAATTTTCACAAAAATGTAAATAATTGAAAGAATGTGTGAAAAATGTACTTCTTAGCTCTTACTAATGATTTTCTAAGGTGTCATCTCATTAGACAATAAGATTGGAAGTATTTGTGGAAAAAGAAAAGATTGGAAATATTAAAAAATGAAAAATGATTTTTTGACATACTTTGGGTATATATGTTAGATACGCAATGATGTAGATTTTATTGAGATACATGCAACACATATCCCACAAAAATCTACACCATTGCGTATCCATAAAAAAATATTCCTTACTTTTTTTACCAATACACTTTATCAATTTACTACAATAAAAAATAACTTTTTAGTCGCCTCGGTTGAAAGCCATTTAATATATGCTCAATTAACAAATTATGCAATCAACTTTCTACTTCATTTGCTACAGCTTATGACCATTCCAAATGATATGACAACACTCAAATCTTTTTCCAAGTTTTAGACTGTTACAAAAAACATCAAAACCGTCACAAATAAGTTGTAGCCCATCTAAACTCTCTTTAATAGCACATATAATTAATTACTTATACGAAAGTACAAAATAAAAAAGATTATTAATTAGCGAATTCGATTCGTACATTCCTCATCGCATCTAGAAATGTCAAGTAATTTTTTTTTTGGCACATGTCAAGTAATTCATACATACACCAATGACTGATGATACATGTTAACTAATGCCAAGTACTTCAAACACAATGTCGCATGAGAAACTGAACAATGCCAGACATTTTAGTCTTCACCCCTCTTGCAAGTCCTCTAACATATTAGCAACGAAAGAACCACTTCTCAACTTCAAACTTCACAAGTAATTACCACCAACAGTTTCTCAATTCTCCCTAGTTCTGAAAATTCATTCACCATTATACCTACCTCCACAACTGAAACTCAACAATCTCAGTGAGAAAAACATTAATACATAAACAACAATAGCATTTGCACAATAGACAGCATAAGTGAAACTAATATATTTATAAATACAGTGATCATACCAATGAAGGCTAGAAATAATACTTAGCACTTGCACAATTGATAGCACGAGCTAAACTAATTTGTTTACGAATATATTTATGAGTTACGATACCAAAGAATGCTAGAAGTAATGACGTAGAAACCCTTATTTCATTTGAATGTCCAAGAATCCTTATCATTCCAATTGTGAAGATGTAAGGAAAGGGGATAAAGAGTCATTTTCGTCAGTAATTATCACAAGGAAACTATAAAGAAGGTTGAAAGAAAATTTGAACTTATAAACTAATGAGATTAAGAGTAATTTGTTAGAATTGTTTCATTTTGAGCATAGCTAGCAAATAGTGTGATTTCCTATGAGTACTTGAATAACTAAAGGAACAACGCTCAAAAAACACATTATTTTAGCCAACGAGATTTTAATACCCGTTCGGACTCACAGTAAAATTTAGCTTAAGAATATAACATAAAATTTTTTTAAAAAAATTGCATGAAAGAAACTAATATAATGGTTCTTGGCAACTTTACTTTCTAAGCTTCTAGCTACCTAAGACCAACATAAAAAAATAAGGAAAATGATAATCTAACACATTTTGGGCGCACACTTGGAGCGCACACATTGTCTTTTAGCTCATTTATGACTATTTTTTGTCTCCCAAGGTGTGGGCCTACATCTAACAAAATACCATAAATGAACTAAAAGACAAAGTGTGCGTCCAAAGTGTGCGCCCAGAGTGTGTCATTTTATCATTTTTCAAAAAATAAAGCCTCAATCTCATATAAATTAATTGGGGTCACTAAGCAATACCTTCAAAAAGGGAAAAGGGAATGAATTCACAAATATGCAAAAGAAATCCAATGAGCAAACATTCAAAAATATGGTCAATAATAAAAAAGTCAAGATTCACGAACAATAGCAAAGTACGTATGAGCTAAACATCTCAAAATTAGATAACCCATATACATAGGCATCAAAATAGGTCAATACCAAATGTAACTCTAATAAAACATAAGCAGAATTACTGCCAAACAATTAACGGTAGAGAGTAGAATAAATCAAAACCACATATTATGCGATATGAGTTTAGTGTGCTATAAGTCATGCAAATATTTCTTTACTTTAAAAGAAGAAAACATAGTTCAAATTCTAAGAGCTTCAACAAAAATGGATTTGGCTGTCTACCGACAAAATGGAAAAGTTGTAAGAAACAAACAAATTTTACAGGGTGCAATAAATCTTGGTACACCATTTACTCTAAGAGGAATATAAATTTCTCTTCTTGTCAACAAGCCCGTGAAAAAAAAAAACAGAAATAAAGCGAATAACAAAATAAGAAAGTAAATCCAAAACACTTCATTACTTGGTCGTTCAACTTCTATGTGGTTGAAACAGTATGTACCTAATGTTCTATACAGATGACCAATAATAGTACAATGTACACATGAGTCTTTTCTAAGCATTTATAAGGCTTGGTTGAGCGAATGCAAAACCTTAAAGCATTCCTGGTGAATATCAGGAGATGCTACATAATATAAGTCATTAGCTTCCGCAATCAAACACATACGCCTAGTCAAATTGCATTACATTAAGCTAATCAAGCCAAGATGAATTAAAGCACTAAATTACTTCAAATAATGTTTTGATTTGATCTCAATTTGTTCATGTATGAAGAGAAAAAATGCAAATTTAATTCAGATACAACTTTGCAATATAATTACAAACATAAATGAAAATGGACATTTCACACATAAAATATGGCACAATCTATCGTTATAAACCATATCAAAAAAAAAATCTCCAAAAGACGCATTTACTAAGAAAAAATGATTTCATGAAACTGAACTTGAGTCGCTGTAATAATCCAACATATAAACCTATGCCTCATCAAATTCTGACTGGTTGTCGAGTAACCACCATGACTAATATTCTAAAAGAAAAAGAGAAAACTCCTTTAAAAAAGTGGGCTTTAATCACAATTTCACATCACCATTTAAAATTGTGTCCGTTCACATCACCAGAATTTTTCTCCTCTATAGTGCCCATGATATGTGGGATCATATTCCTTTAAAGGTCAACTTGAATTTATACCTATTCATGGGGAAGGAAATGGGTTGCTTCTTTATGTTTGTTATTTTAAGACGCAAATTCGTAGATGTTGCAAAAAGATGAGAGCATAAAATAGTTGAGAAGTGACCTGCAAAAATGCACAAAGGAGCTCACATTTACAAAGGGTATACTGTCAAAAGTTTCTAAAGAGAGAGATGTGATGTAGGAGGAAGTGAAGCAATACACTCAAAAGAACATGTTGCTCAACTCTGAGTTGAACTTGCTGAAAAAGGAAAAAGAGACCTTGAAAAAGGCATGCATGTACATTGTATATTTAAAGAGTTTATAAAGTGTCTTAGATTTAAACCTTTGTTGTCCAGCAACAAAAAAGAATTGGTCCTGCACTTTCATAACTAAATCTATGCAAAGAAACAAAAACAATATCCTACGATTCTTACCTATGTCACAAGCCATGACAATATACACAAGGAGTAGTTATTGATTAGCATAGGAAGGGATATAACTCGCATAGCTTGACAAAATAAAAAGTAAGAAAAAAAACTCTAATAAATTAATAATCCAACCGAATTAAGCAAAACGTGGTCTAAAAGCGCAAGTCCAAGTTGATTTCTCTACCATATGAATTCATGGCTAGCATGACTAATTCTCACAAATTGTAAAGGTACAACTTAAGATATTTCTAAATAGTATGAAAAGGTAATAGTAATAAATACCATTATCATGCTCATCAAGGCAAACTTACTCGAGACTTAAATGGTCCATTGAAAGTCCTGAAAAAAAATGGAGTTGTGACCTATCAACTGAACTTACCTTCTACTGTTGATTCTACGTTTTAAGTTGTCAGAGCATATTCTCTATGAATCATGCATGTGTGGTATACACAACACAAAGGATGTAATTCCCCTATATGTAAGCATGAATGAAAAGCATAGGAGGTATGATAGAATTATCCCCTTCCTTTCCCTAATTCCTCTCTTCTTCTCTGTTCACTGTTCCCTCTATTTTTCTCTCTTCTGGTGCCTAACATAAACATAATGCCTTAAAGGATATATGTGTCTTTATCTCCCAAACCCCTTCTCTTCTTTGAACTTTGGCATATTTGACATTTCAATTAATGGTAGCTCTTTTACATTTAAATTAATGGTAGCTCTTTTACTATGTCAATGTTTTTACAACCTATATATTAAGAGGATTAAAATATGCACTAACGCACACCAAAGATATTGCAAATGAAAAAAAAATATTTTCCTAAACCTATAATCTACTGGTATGATCAAGTTTTTGGACTTAGTTTTGGATGATTAATCCAAAAAGGGTTCTTATGATTTAGTTTTTCAGGGGCATGGCTCCTTTAGCTAGCTTTTGCCTTGATAATCATATTGAATACTAAACATTAACATAAGATTAGGTAGTATATAAGTTAATCACTATGTTCTATTGATCTTTTTGTGCTTTTATGTGGTGTGCTAAGTGACATGAAGAAAATTCGAGACCCATTGAAGCAAAACCTAGATTGAGTCAGTTAACCCCCAAAACTCTACAGCTCAGACCCAAGCCTTAGATACACTCATCAATTGTAAGTAAATCGGGAAAAACATATGGAAAAACAAACACACCATATCCAGACTACAAAGAAAACATGATACTTACTCTTTCCATCCAACATTGCTTATGTGCTCAATGAAATTGAGATGCCTCAGAACCGATTCTAAGCTATGAAGGAGGATATCTAAACAACCAAAATGGGTGTTAAAGTATTGGAGATTGCAAACTATGGAGCTTTTTTAGAGCAACGAACAAGAAGGAAGATTATAATATCAATTATCTTTGACAAAAAAAAATGTATTGCTCTTAATTAAATGATAAAGAGTTTGTACTATACTTTTTCTATGCAGATTCTATATTTTTTCCCACGTGTGTATTGTTTATGGTTTTATATTTAAGAAAAAGTAAGAAAATAAAAAATAATTAACACTTTAAAACCAAACTTACTTGCTTCGAGATTGAAATGTACTCTCGGTATTTGAAACCTACCATTCAAGTATCTAAATATTTAAAAAACAACGTAAGAAAAATAAAAATCAATTAATATTTTAAAGGCAAACTTGCTTGCTTCGAACTTGATGTTGCTTGATAAACAAGCTAGTCAAAATGCCATAAATATTGTCTACTTCTGATAGAAAATACTGTCACTATGTACCTACAAAAATAAACTACTTTTGATTAGAAATTTAGATAATAATCATAAATTACTTGCTCCAAGTTTGATGGTGCTTAATAACTAAGCCTAGACGTTGTCACTATATATATATTATCCAACTTTATGAGTTCTATCTCTTTTACGTTAATTTCTCTTGAACAGAGAATAAAAGTGTTGAAAGTAGTTTTGAAGAGTCCAACATATCAAGTGCAGAAGAAAATTTAATGCAAAACTAAGATGATTCATTTGTTGAACAACAGTTCACTTGATATGAGCTATATAAACTGGTATATCTAGTTTAATACAACAAAGGATGATCTCAACTTCTACGAGACCAGGATTTCCTAAGTAGCACTATCCAATAACACTTATCCTTATATCCACCACAATGCTTACCTATTTAGACACTTCTAAAATACATGGTGAAAAGTCAAAGTCCAAACATGAATAACAAAACTTTAGAAAGATTATAACAATGGTGCAAATTACATAACAAATGTATGCTCGCCCTAAGTATGTCGGCTAAATATTTCTCTAGAAATCATATTTGGTTAATTTTGATCAGTCATATGTCACAACTCACAAGCACGTGTATCATATCAGGTGTATCTAGGCTTTTAGAAAGATGAATTAATAGACGCGAGAGTGTTATAGGAATAACGAACACTTTAACTATAAGAGCGCTGAAACTACCTAGGATTCATGTCTTATTCTGCAAAATTGATTATGCTGACAAGTCGAGCGCAACTGAAACAAAAATGACCAATTAATCCTAGAACCCCAAACCACCATATCAAAACACCAATACTCTTACCAAATGTTTTTTAAAAAAATCAACAAATTAATAATTTTAGAGAGATAAATAAATGATTTCACAACAAAGAGACAAAAGAAAATGAATTTTGATTTATTAGATTTAAAAATTTGAAAAAAAAATAAATAGAAAAAATCTCATGACCTCTTAGTGTGTGTTTGATAGCATAGAAAATGAAAAGAATCATAGAAAACTATTTATTTTTTAGTATAACTGTTTTTTTGTGTTTGATACGCTTGTAACCGCACAAAGAAAAAAAAACTACCCCTCTTATTTTCCTCGTTTTTTTTCTCTTATTTCGGGATGGAGATTCAAGATAGCGAATCGACTCCATCCAAACTCGCTCCTTCAACAATAACTTGACCCAAACTCGACCGTACCTCTATTTTGAACATCCACGCCCACTGGTGCTCGCTAGTTCCATCTGATGATCATCAATGCGCCGCCATCACCCCTTCATCCCCCTAATCTCTGATTCTTCGACCCATCAAACCCAGACTTCTCTTCGTCCCGAAACCCGTCTAATGCATCATCATCTATTCCTCATGGCCAAGCGTGTTTATCAATCTTGGATGGGAAACACTGTTTTTTGTTAAATTTATGTTGTATATCAGTTATGTTGTAGATATCTATCTATGTGAAAGATATTAATGGAACTCAAATATGTAAACAAGCTTTCTGATTTGATCAAATTTGGTGTTGTATTGATGAGGATTTTCGATGTTATGGATCTGAATTTTTGGGATAAAGCTTCACTTAATCGAATGAGGATTTATCCATTTGTTGATCTTCACTTAATTAGTTGGAATTAGTTGAATATTGATGGAGATTTTCAACACGATGTTGGGTTTGTTGACGAAGAGGTGATGGTTGCAACGGTGGTGGGCGCTGGTGGTCCGGGGTAGAGGTGCAACCAATTCTCTGGTTTTAGAGAAACGAATGATTTTGGAGAAGAAGAAATTATGGGTCTCACTTTGCTTAGTTGAGAAGGAAAATTTTATCACTTGCAATCAAACAATAATGAGAAAATTTTCTTACGAAAATTCTTCAAAGAAGATTTGTTAAAGAAAGGAGTACTTTTTTCTTACTGAAAATTTTCTTTGCTATCAAACACGCCCTCAGTTAAGAAAATAAATATAAGAAAAAAATCAAAAGTAGCATGTCACTATTTAATCTTCTCACCAATTATTGACAAAATGTTTCAACCTTTTTTTTTTTTTTGATAACTATAGGTATCTGAACATTTTTTTCATCTTCTTACTTTGGTTCAACTAATCTCATGGGAGTTAGTCGAAGCCTCACGCCTTAACTCAAGGAAATCAAGTGCATATATTGTAGCTACTAAAATGGAACTCTGCCTTAGTCAAAGTTTTAGTGCTCTTTTCTTTCACCACACCCCTTGGGGCATGTTTCAACATTTTTATAGGACATAGTTCACAATTAAATCTACCTAATCAATGGGGAATACCCAATTGACCATACTAAGAAGATATCAAATTATTAACAATATATTATCCATGACAGTACTATGCAAAATATTCCCCTCTTGACCAATTAGTTCAAATCTAAGGAGATAAAATGCAAAAAAAATCTCAAAAAATCAAATAAAAAAAATTATCACTACCAAACCCAATTGTGATCATACTCACCTAACGTAAATGAAGAACTTATCAAGAATTAAAAACTTGTGATATAAAACTTGCATCGGTTGAAATTTAGCTCTGTATAATCCACAAGACCTTCTCTTTTATTTATTATTCTCTAACCACGATTTAAAAAAAATCAAAACACGGACATTCTTTAATCTAATCGAGCATATAAAGACCTCAAAAGTAAAATATAAAACTCATTCTTACTCTTGGCTTCAAATCATGTGTGAGCTAAGTGTTTGGCAAGATCGAACTCTTGTAGACCTCCCATTTGCTTTCCTATATTGGTTTTCATCCATTTCAACACATGAACCGACTTGGCAAACACAGATTTAGGCAAGGTCAAGCCACGATGTTATGATTTTGATATTCTCCATGTGAAAAAGCCTACAAACATTGTGAATCTAGGGATGATAAAAAACAAAAAAGAATATAAGTAAAAAAGGTATAGAACTCTAGATAATCATCGATGTCCCCAGATCTACAAGTAAATTCAAATCAAGAGGGAGTGAACAAAGAGAACTAAGAGAAAGCACCCAACTGAACTCTAACTTCTTAGGGAAAACCCAAATCAAATCGAGCATACTCAACAAAGAACCGCATGGAGGTAAGAATGGGAAATTAACAAAAACATCTCGAAATAAAAAATAAAAATAAAATAAAAAAAGTTACTTCAGTCAACAAAAAAGAATGATTTGTTGTGCACTAATAATAGCCTTTAGGATAAAATCGAGAGTAAGACAAAATGAGATTTAGAATTTTTCTCGTGAAGCCCCACTTCATGAATCATGTTAATGATTCTTGATTCTTGAATCGAGAGGAGATCATACACTACAACAGAAATGACCTTTTGTGACGGTTTAAAACCGTCACAAAAGGCTTTCATGGCGGTTTTAAACCATCACGCAGTCCGTCATGTTATCAGGTGTTATAAAAGGTCAAGGCCTTTCGTGACGGTTAAAAACCGTCATCTTATCTAAAACATTGTACTAAATCTTTGGCCTTTCGTGACGGTTTAAAACCGTCACGAAAGGTTTTCAATTATTTTTTTAAAAAAAGGAACGCTATTTTCCTGCAATATATATATATATATATATTTTTTTTTTTCCTGCAACATATATATAGCCACATTTATAAAAAAGAGTAATAAATAGTAATTATTAAAAAAGAAACTAAATCTTCTTAAAATCAAGTTTTAACATAGAAATCAATACATATATATTCTAATCTCCAATACCACCACTTCTACACCCTTCATTGTCTCTTCCCCTTGCCAATACAAAAAATCCACAAGAACCCAGAATCAAGAAACCACAAAAACAATCCATTATAAGATTCAATTTATTTCCTGCAACATATAGCCCGTGATGTTACTGATTTCCTGCAGATCTTTTTTCTGAATTGCAGATATAACTACACTGATGAAATCTTACAACTCCAGAAACCTGCTATTAGCCACCACCCACTTGAGTTCCATGTTTGCTTTCATTTTGTAGAAGTAGCCACTTGCATTAATGGTGGAAGGGCATGCAACATAGGAAGTCCACCTAATCAGCTGAGAACCATGTACACTTTTACCACGAAAATTGATCACTTCATTTGCAATCATAGATACCCTCTATACCTACGGCATCAAATGCTCACATTTGAGTAAATTAATTATAGAGAATTAAACAATGGAAATGGAAAATTAATTAAATACTGTACAAGTTTTCATCTTGCCAAAAAAATAATGTCCCTACAAAAGGAAACATTTTACAAGATTGAATTTCAGGGAGACTTTCATAGTTGCAAACATCTTCCTAATTAAATCAACTGCTTCCATGGTTTGCTCAACACCTTTGAATTAAAAGGTTTAAGACAGTACCAAGATACAAGCAAGATACACGGAAGTATATATGTTTGATCCATTTCATGAAGAGTGAAGGAAGCATATATATTATATTATATTATGTCTTGATGCTAAAATTAATAAAATCATGTGCTAGCTAAGCAAAGATATTAATTAAATTTCAGTGAATTAGAAAATGAAAAAGAATGACCTTGGCAGATTATGCAAATCAAACAAATAGAGAACTCTTGCTGGTTTCACGGACTCTGGCACATGCATTGATGGATCAACCATTAGAAACCCGAGTTGAGTGAGATACTCAAGATCCTGTCATCTTTGAGGGATTGGTTTCGGTTGTTGAGATTACTTAGTTGCACTGGCAACTTTTGCTTGAAATCAATCACTACTGCAACATTTATAAACAAAGGATAGAGAGAGAGAGAGAGAGAGAGAGAGAGAGAGAGAGAGAGAGAGAGAGAGAGAGAGAGAGAGATATGGTTCAGTTTCTATTCAATATTTAATCACTCTTGGTCTCCCTAATGGGTAGCAGACTTTATTTTAAACTAGTAATTAATTAGCCCCGTCCCTCATCTCAACTATCTTAAGCTAATCTGTATATAAACATCAAGATTCCATTCAATCCTTGAAAAACAAAAAACAGGGCAGCTGTGACAATTGGCTTCATTAACAGATCAAAAACAAGAAAAGAAAAGATGGGTACCTGTGATCAAGAAGAGCAGAGGTAGAATTATTTTTGGTGATGAAATGCTCTGCTTCTCTGTCTCTCTGTCTCTTTCTCTTTCTCTGTGTAAATTAGTTCTCTTAAAGCCTATAAAGAATGATGAGAAGAACAATAAAAACAAGAGTAAGAAAGTGAAGAGGGTGGGGTGGGTTAAGAAGAAGTAATTGGAGGTGGAGGGAGGGAGGGAGGGAGGGAGGGAGAGTCGCCATTTTGATACCTTTTGATATTGATATTGAGACCTCAGATCCGTAGTGACTAAGTCGATAAATCACACAAGCTAGTTAGCTTGAAATTAATAATTAATCAAGTAAGTAATTGCGAAGAAAAAGAAGAAGAAACTGAAAAAAGAGCTTATATAGATAGAGTATGGGGAAGGAAGAGGAGAGAGACCTTGGGATGGGGTTGTAGCAGTCCAGTCCAGGTGAAAGAAAGCAGCTTGGTGTAGCTTCCATGTTTTCTGCTTTGATGGATCAGTCATTTCTTTCTCTGTTAGTGTTGCTGCCTTGTCCAACACCCTAAACAGTCCAATGTCCTGAATCCTCAAAGTAGACTAAAACTGTGTTTGATAAGAGAGACCCAGCATTGAGTGCAAAGTAAAAATAGCTGAAGAACATTGCTTTGGACTGGTTTTCAATAGGGTCTGCCTCACTGAACTGGTCTGCTCCTAGAGTTGCAATTGTTGGCTGGTGCCCTCCATATCCAAGTTGTGGTGAATTATAATTGAAAATAATTTGCTATCCATACCTAAATCCTAACCAAGTTGATTTCTCATTTTCTCGACACTTTTTAAATATCCATCTAAGGGGCAATTAGCACACATGTTTAAATAATACAATCCATTTTTCTAGTTAGACTATACACCGGTTGAAAGATCAAAATAGAGAAGCATTATGAGATATCACATCATGACAACTTTTCACAGAATGAGACCAATCAACTAGCAAAGCCTTACAGTTAACAACAAAGAGATTGAGAAGATAAAAAGACCAAGCATATAGTTTGGAGACAAATTCATAGAAAGAGACCAATCAAGCAACATATTTCTTAGTGTTAACAGCTAAGTTTATACATGGGCACTTTATCAAAAATACAACTTAAATAGATTGATCACTGTCCCAAATGTAGATATTTAGTGAAACATACTAATAACTATATTCGCAGATGATTACTAACCACATAATTCCCCACTGAAAATTCATCATAATTAGAAAGATTAGAGGGTAAATAAAGTGTGAGAAAGAGAGATCTTCAAATGGTAAAATCACCTTTTTTTTTCTGGTACGAGTGATACTGACTTGGAAATGGTTGCTTCTGCATATAATGGGTTGCTGAAACTGAAAGACAGTGAAAAATCATCAGATGACTCTAAAAGGATTGGATGGGATTAGATAAGACAAACAATTATTGATACAACTCAAATTATGCTGAATATGACCATACACACGAATTCAAGATATTGGAATTTATTGAATAGATGCAAGGTTTACAATAATAATCAATTACTTGCACATTCATGAATAATAGTATTGTGTAAGTTAAGTACATCCATGGTTGTAAAATCTGTCTAGATCTTCTTGATTGTTCCACAGTGAGGAGCAAACCATGCTAGGCACAGATTGCAGAGACAGCAGGATTTCATCAGGAATTCACTGCTTCCTCTGCACAAGACAACTGGGTTTCTATGTGGGAGCCCAGACTTGGTCATCAATTTCCAAGTATCTAAAGGTCTCCATAACATATTAAATTCATCATGAACTGAAGATCAAAGAGATTAAATTGTGTAAAGCTTGGAAAACATTAGTTTCCATAGTAACACCGCTTATACAGATGAATTATTTTTGAAACCATGCATTTAAAATCCTTCATCCTGACTCAAATACAAAGAGAAATGCAGGTGGAAATGGAAATGACTTGAACTATAATGCCAAAATCTAGATTACTTTCAAGTTTTCCCTCACAAATGCTCTAATTAGTTTACATTCAAGCCCTTGAATCTTTTTGTTTTTCGGCCTTCATATTCTTAAACTATTCACGGAGATCAGTTACACAAATACATTTTAAAAGACATGTTGCAAGAAAAAGTACTTTTGCGCTTCCTTTTGTAAGAACTAACAACTATATTCCTTTTTTACAGTTGAACTAGTTGAATTATGAAGAAATGGAAAGCATAAAAAAAACAATATAATGCACTTGGTACTTGGAAACTATTTTATTTAAAACAAGAAAAATGAATTCAAAGGAAAATTACAGAAGCGGCGCAGATTAACTTCTTTCTATTCTCCCGAACAAATGGAAAAAAGCTAAACGAAACATCTGATATGCTCACTAAGTGCATTCGTGACTAGGTGATGGCTACAGCATTGGCCAGGTCAAGAAGAGGTTCACAAGGAGCGGACTCTAGAGGAACAGCCCAGATTATGTGAGCTGCTGAGCTAAACAATTTGGCACTTTGTCATCATAAACTCTTCTAATCTAACTATAACTATAAAGAAATGACTCATTAACTGATCCGGAGAACTTAACCAATGCTTCCTCACTAAGGAAATCAAGTGACTACCACTAGAACATGTAATGTCAATAAAATAATAAAGCATATCCCATATAGCATTATGTGTATATCATAAGTAAAGCTAGCTGCAATCAACTGATAAAGTTAGCACATAGCACGCACCTCTCCGTATACTACTATCGCCTAATCCATCATCTTGTATTAAGCTTGCAGTATGGATCATCTCAATGACCTCTGCTAAACGTCGATGTTTTGGTGTAAGCTCCCTGGATTGAGGCAGTAAATTAACATCCAGTATTGCACAGAAAATATAGAGTAACATCTTAATCAGATAAGTATCGTAAGTAAGGGTACCTTTATTATATAGTCTAGTATTTTCCAAGTTCACAATTATATTGCTAGCAGTGTAACATGTACCTTTATTATATAGTCTGTTATTACACTAGCTTCTTGACGGTCCAATGCTGCGGCCTGTATCATTAACAAGAATAAAATATCCTTAGCTTGAATAAGTAGTGTTCTTGTCATGTAAAATTAAGGTGTTCAATGAAAATGAATCTTCTTTTCACCTTCATGAACAGATCAAGATCAGGATCAGGTTTGATGTTTGCTTCTTTCTCTCTTCTTGAGAGCTCCAACAACAACTCTACTGCAAAAAAATTACAAACTAATCTCTAGATTCTTTACTACTTAAATTCTTGGGCAGCTCTTTAAAACTAAATGTGATACTTACCATGACCAGCACCAACTCCTTGAACTCTTGCAGAGAAGGCCAAGGTCTCCCCACAGTCATTTCTCCTATGTGAACAGTAACTAAAACTCTAAAGACCATATCTAAATGGAGCAGAATCAGTAATTTTTTTAATGAATATCAGAACAGTCATATAAAAGAATTAACATCAAATGCATATGGAGAAGTGTAGGATTGGAGAAAAATAATTATAAACTTGACAAGCAGATCTAAGACTTCATATTGACGACAAGTTCTCAGCAAAAAGAGAAAAATGGAAGAAATGAGTATAGCTTAGGTTTTATGACCAGTTAACTAACTTCAGTCTGCACATGAGATGGCAATGCAAGTAAAGATTAGGTTTTATGACCAGTTAATAATTTTTACAAGCTGTTTTAAAACTAAAGGTTACTTTTAGAAAGAAGAGGAAATTAACGGTAACATAAATCCATTTTTAGCACTATTAGCTCAGTATATAAAAATCAAAATTAGAAAGATCTTTTGGTTTTCTAGCTTTTTTACCTTTCTATCATTGGAGAGAATAGAAAGAAAATGTAAATACACTGCATGTATCTAAACTATAAGTGTTCCTTGAACAAGGTCAAGAATTGGAAACTTTCTAGGCTATCTTAGCTAAACACCAAATGACCACATCAATGAATTTTTGAGGATGATTATTGATGCATGCCATGGTTCCAAGGATTAGAAACTTTCTAGCACCTCAATGGTGAATAAACTGCAAGTAACTATACATGCATTCTTTTGCATCTTGGGACTTGATAATTTCTCTATATGTTAAATGATTACTGATGCATGCACCATTAATTATATAAATGGTTAATGCTAAATGTTGACTTCATTTTGCTATAATTTCCAGCTCATTCTTGCCATCATTGTCTACTTAAGTTCATCCCATTCAGTTCAGTGACTGAATTCATTTCAATCAGTTCATGGGCAACATCGGTCAATACCAAACAGTTCAAACTGAAATTTGGCAAAAAGTTCAAGGTTGTCAAACAAAGTTAAATCTAATAAAGCTTCTACTCCACAGGTCAAATTGACAAAACTTTGTTCTAAATGATTCGATCTTCACAATTCATAATGGGACAATAAGCAATGAAAAATCAAATAAAAAAAAGGCAAGAAATTTGATTGATAATAATAATAAAGAGGCTATTGAGAGGCGGACTCTCATAACGAATTAAACAAAGCCTACATTGACATTGCCTTAACCACATTATCTACCTAACGCAAATCGAAACAAAGTAGTAATCAAACAAACTAAGAAATCACGCACCTTAATCCAATTCGCCAAGTAATTCTCCTCCTTGAACACTTTAACCTAAAAAAACACAACCAAAACCAAAACCAAAACAAACACGTCAAAACTGAAATCCGAACAATAATCTCAACAATCAAACAAAGAACTACAAAAACCATCTTGCGAAGGCCATTGGTCCCTGACTTCTTTCATTTGATCGGTTTCGTCAGCACCGAAGTGATCTAATCATCACTCAAACCACGAATTCCACTCAAATAACTACAAATATGACAAATCCAATCAAACCACAAACCTTGATTTGGCAACTGCAGCGAGAAGATGACGAAGCGCAGATTCTGAAATCAAAGCGTCTCCAATCTCTCCTCAACCAACTCGATCTGCTCGGAAGACGTTGAGGAACGAAGGAGAGGAAAGTAGGGTTTGAGATCGGATAGCGAGAGATTCGGAGACAGAGAAGACAAAGAGGAAAGGGAGCGGTGAAACCCTAACGAACGAAGAGATCGAGAGAAGAGACGAAGAAGTTCGAGAAATCGTTGTGCGAGAGAGAGATCTGAGAGAGAAGGTCAATCGACGCGATCGAGAGAGAGAGTCGCGAAAACGTAGAGAGAGAGTCGCGCGAGAGAGAGAGAGTCTCTGCGAGAGCGAGAGAGAGTCGCGCGAGAGAGAGTCGCGAGAGAGAGAGAGTAAAGTGGTCGAGAGAGGGAGGGAGTAAGGGTTTATGTTGTGATGGGTTGGGGATAGACCCTAAGATAACGGTTACCGTCATCCTTTCCTATCTTTAATGACGGATTTTTCAAACCGTCATTAATGGTTCTGTTATTAATACCCCCTATTGTTGTAGTGATAGGTGATTTTGATTGAAGAGTAGACGAAGAGAGTGTTCAGAGTGGAAGGTTGGAAGATACAAATAAAGAAGGGGAAAGCTTGGGTAGTTGGTATATTGGTGCTTTGGGAAAAGAAAAGGAATTATGGCTGCTCTACCACCTGATCACTTGTGCTATTGTAATAACAAACGATCAACAAAGTGAAAAATCTAAGTAAAAACAAAAGAAAATTGAACAGTGACATTAATCAAACCTCAAATCAAAGCAACTTAATAACGAATAATTGCAAGCTTAGGTAGAAATCTCCTAGTTTAATAGTTGTATTTCTTGAGATTGTTAAACTAATTGTTAGAAGAGAGAAATTTTCGATGTAAACCATAAGACGCCAAAATTGAAAAATCTAGCAAAAGAAAGGAAAGGGTGCATACAAGGCGGTTGTTCATGGAGCAGCAGAAATCCGGGGCGCTCCCTCCCCTTGAATCTGCTTGCAAAGCTCGTGCTTCGTACTTCTTCTCAGCCTTCTGCAAAGCTCATTCAGAAACTTCAGCATCATCACGCGCGCACCACACTCTCTATACCAGAAGAAAAGCTTTTAGATAGATATACAAG
Source organism: Stephania japonica (assembly GCA_039657345.1). Classification (NCBI taxonomy): domain Eukaryota; kingdom Viridiplantae; phylum Streptophyta; class Magnoliopsida; order Ranunculales; family Menispermaceae; genus Stephania; species Stephania japonica. Next base: position 8,728,569 of record CM077558.1, on the reverse strand, counting down.
ACGAAGAGGTGAATGAGATTACTCTCATGAATCAGCACAAAACTCGCACAAAATCTAGAGTAGGAAAAAAATTGTTTTAATTCTGAAACATTTCTTATTAATTGTTAGCAAGGTCTTACTTGTATTCTATAAGATTATCTCTCTCTGCAATTGGAGGCACATCATCATAATGTATTAATTATTAGCAAAAAAGGGGATTGAATTACAATGAATTGTTGATTAATTCTTTCATTGGTGTTGCTTATTGTAGACAAATAAAGGCATGCATGAACAAGCTAATTTGGAGTAATGAAGGCTTTCATAGCGTGAATAAAGTAAGAAAGATAGACATCTCTACAACGATGTGAACACATTAATAAACCCATTTGAAGATTATTAATTTACTGCACGGATATGGCGTGGGAGAGTTGAATGAGATAGGGGGATGCGTGAATAAGGGAGAGATGACAAATATAGTGACACAACACATTGAGTTAAAAGAGAAAATTTCGTCATGTTTGTAATAGTTCAACCATGTGAACTCATTCATTAACATAACAAATGGCAATCAATACCTTGGAAGGATTTTGGATTCCAGTCTGTAATCCCCAATGAATAGCATAACACCCAAACGAGATATGACATAATATGAATCCAAATAAACCAAACTGAGAAACATTTAAATGAAGGATCAATTGGGAATTTTTCTAATGGTCTTTGCTTAGTATGCTAAAATTCCTGACTCTAGAAGATACAAATGTAGAGGCTAAAGCACTGAGAAACAGTTTCTCCTCCTCATTTAATTTGCTCTGAACAGTAAGAAAAACGGTAAAAAAAAAAAAAAAAAAAAAAAAAAAAAAAATTCTTCAGAAATGAATACAACAGCAACATTTAACAATCCATCAAAACTAAAGATCTGGATATGAAAACACAAGAAATGAAAGAATTGAAAAGAATTATGGAATTTGCACCTTTTTGAGGACTCACAAGTCTTCTTCACCCTTGCTTGAACATGGCAGCGCAAAAACTTGCCCAACAAACAACGGAAGAAAAGAAGTTAGTGCTTCTCCAGTCGATTTGCACAGAGATCACAGAGGAGAAGGTCGATCTCTAACTCCCCTCACCGTGTGCTCTAATGTAGTTTATGAGATGTTGGTCTCCCTCTTTCGATTGACTCGATCGAGTGAGAGATTGGACGATACAGATGACTGAAGACATTCATGGCGGGCGTGAGTTCTTGAAGACGGAAGAGATCAGATTCGGCGTGAAGAGAAAGAAGAAGCACGACAAGCAACGACTCGTGAGAATCGCACTTGGAAACGACGACGAAATAGTAGCCGATTGTTTTTTAGGGATAGAGAGAATAGAGACAAGGGTTGGGTTATCTACATATTGGTTTCATAGTTGGAGATGGAAACTAATTCCTAAACCATCACGGAGACCCCTCTCTATTTATATTTGATCAGAGTTTGATTAATTCCGTGACTTACTTATTATTCAACATACATGGATCAATATACCAAACTTCCGGACGATATTTTGCATGTCATCATGAACAAACTGAGTTCTTTGGTTTGTCACGCTGCATTCAGATCTGTGTGCCAGTCATGGAGATCATTCTCGCTTCAACATTACCCTTACCTTGTGCTTCCTCATCAACCTCCATGGCTCATGTGTCCCAAGTCCGTAAGCCCGCCTTCCAGGCTTTGTGACCTCTACACTCTTGATGATAGCAAACAGTTCTATCAATTTGAGCTTCCCGAAGGATGCAACCCCGGTTGGTGTTCCGGGACTTGGATGATTCTCTTTGAAGGGAAAAGGTATCGAGTTTGGAATCCGCTATCGTTAATTAACATTCTATTGCCGGAGCTAGTCGATGAATCTGAATCAGAAATAACTTGCAATAAAATTGTAGTCTCCTGCCCAGGTCCCTTGATCAAGAATGCTAATGATGTGGTTTTTGGTCTTATATACAATCACTCCAAGTTGGCGTATACAAGGCTGGGTGATAAAGCATGGACACTCGTTGAAGTAGAGTTCTTGCATCGATTACCAAGACCTTCAAAAGAAACAATGACATTCAACAACGTCATTTTCTGTAATGGTAAACTTTATGCAGTAAATAATTTCGGCTTCATTTTTGTTTGCGAGGAAGGTGTTCACGCTCCTTGTTATAATGATTATCATCGTATTCGTCGTGCTAAAGCCATAATGTTGATTGACAACTCTCACAAAATACGAGAACTAGGCCCTGTAGTCAAGACATGCAATATCATGCAATATTTGGTCGATGTGGACGGAGACTTAATGCATGTTTTAAAGTTCTCGATTCAAGGTAAATCGCTAAAAAACTATTTTAGGATTCTTAAACTTGATTTCACTGAAAGAAAATCATACCTTGTGACTAAGTCGGATTTGGGAGATCATTCATTATTCTTAAGTGCAACTGATTGCTCTGCCTCAGCCATTGTCTCTAAAACAAATTGGGTCTATTTAAGAGTAGATTATGAAAACGGGGTTGAAGGTGTTGGCGTAAATTATCAGTTTATGGCGTTTGACTACTTTGGAGATGAACAAAATTCCTCAATACTTCTACAAGTTGATAAGTGTGACTTTGGTTGCCAACCTCCAACTTTGATTATTCCGGGACATACAAATAGGTTGAAACCATCGAGCATGCATAGATTGGAGGAGGGAAATACTAGCACAACGGAACGCACTCCCCCTACTGAAGACTGTGTGCATACTGACACAACACCTCAAATGAGCACAACAAAACACACACTCGCCACTGATGAAGACTCTGTCCATACTGACACAACACCTCAAATGAGCACAACAGAACACACACTCGCCACTGATGAAGACTCTGTCCATACTGACACAACACCTCAAATGAGCACAACAGAACACACACTCGCCACTGATGAAGACTCTGTCCATACTGACACAACACCTCAAATGAGCACAATAGAACACACACTCGCCACTGATGAAGACTCTGTCCATACTGACACAACACTTCGTGTGCATACTGACGATCGTGTTATCCACCACGGGATGCATAAACTAGCATCTCGAGTTAAAAATGAACGACGATCTGTGTGGGCTTTTCTGCGTTCTATTGTGTGTTTAGAGTGTCATTCAACATTGGAAGATCCCTTCTAGGGGCGGAACCAAAGTTTAAGTGGAGGGGGAGCCAACCTTTACATGAACCGTCAAAATTAAAAGTTTCATGTAATTACCATGTGGTTTGTATAGCTTTTTTTTTTTTTTCTCAATTTATATATATTTAATGAAAGAGTTTGGGATTGAGTAGTTATTGTTGTTCTCAACTTTTACATTTGCTTTGTAACGAAACGATCTTTATTTTTGTCAATTTTCAACTCTTATTTTTCACTCAATCACACCATTTTTTCTTGAAAATCTTAGCCTTTCGCAACTTAACTTCTCTTTTCTTATAGCACCAATCATCGCTCCAATCGTCATTATAGAACCGAAAAACGAGTACTGCATAGTATAGAAATACATTGTAGATTATGACAAATCATACTTGCATAATGAAAACTCAAACCTGCTTCAACAATGAGTTTCTAATACATGTTATACCTCTGCTAGGGAAAGGCCAAGCTCACTCATAATCCCAGATTGTGTTGGTGATGAAACAACAGTCTTTAAATTCAAACATAACCTCAACTAACACTAACAACATCAACAACTCAATCTCAAATTAGTTGAGGTCTGCCCCTAAATTTTAGTGGAGCATATATGGAACTAATTAGAATCCCAAACTCACACACATATGTTAGTTTAGTGCAATGAAATTAGACTTAATTAGGCACGTGGCAGTCAGTAATTGGCCAAGTGCTTGATTAATCACTGCTTACAGCAGAGCCAAAAATGTAAGACCCCGAAACAGCAAAAAAGGTCCCAAGAACAACAACTGAAATCGACGAAGAAGAAGCCATGATTGTCGACGAAGACGATGGACCCAAAAAGGGCTTCTCCAAATCTCCATCTTCCTTCGCTTTTTCAATCCCGTACGGCCCCTTCATCGTTTCTGAAACCACAAACCAAGCTAGAATCAAAAGTGACCAATTTTTCGCTCTCTCAGTAATTTCATCAAACACAACGTGCGCAAACTTGTGAACCACACTGATCTTTCTATGTATTGAAGTCTATACGATTTTTGACTAAATGGGTAGTGATGGATCTGCTCCACCTACCCAGATCGGTTGATAGCGACGAATTCCGAGACGATTTGGTCAAGAATTGGTTGCACAAATTGGGTAACAGTGAAAGAGTTTTATATTGTTTGAGATTTCAGAAGTTATTTAAGTAATGCAAGTAGAGGTGTTTCTCTATTTGAATTAATGGGTTTATTTGATAGTAAGTGAGATGGGTTTGTCTCTTCTGCAATTGTTTTTTTAGTTTCTTCAGCCACCATTGAAAAGGTACATTACTTTCAGTCAAAACCCTTTTTGGAGCTTGTTTTGATTTGATTTTAGGTTTGTTATTCAATGTTGCTGTGAAATTGATGAAAGCTTAGGGTTTATGGAAATGGAATGTTGAGTACCAAATTTTACTTGCCAAAACATCTCTAGTGAGAATAAGAGAGATGGACAAGACATCACTTGCTAAAAGGCAAGGTTTTAGAGAGGTCGTGGGTTCGGCTCCTGCTGAAGTAAAAAAAGAACTAAATTTTAATTGTTTTGATGTGTTAACCTAGACTTAGAAGCTTACATTTTTTATTTTATTTTTTATGAATGTTTTGCTCACGAAGTAAAAGTATTGAAGCTGCTCCTATCGAATTTCAAGTCTCATATTTAATTGAAGAAAACAGTTCCAAATTAGTTGGGGTCGCTACATAGATCAAACTCTTCTACTTCACTCGATTAAATGCACTTGGAACGGCAAGCTTCCAAAATTCTTTAGATCTTTCCTAATCAATATGTATTCTTTTTTTTTTGGACTTTTTAATTAATGTATTCTTGTTTATCTTTGGTTTATTGTTCAGTTTCTAATACGCCAAGTTTTTAACTAGGGCATCCGCATTTCTTATAGAGATGCCTTCGGATTGGATGTGATTGTTTTTAATGTGCTAGCGTCTTCACATTTTGGAATTTTAAATCACTAGTTATAGTGACAGTAAAAATGAGGGAGAGCCGTGGATTTTGCAAATCATTAAATGAAATGTTCTTTCCTTACTCATTGGTACATGGTGTGCTGAATTTGCCTTTCTAAGCAACCAAAAGAGGAACAAGCTCATGGTGAAATTGTAAAACTTCAAATTACAGTTCTCCTTAAAATTGAATTTCCATTTTGGTGTTCGGATATTCTTTAGGATTTGTTGATGGAAGCTTGAATCTCTTCTAAAGTTCTCCCTTTTGTTTCAGGCACAAACTTTGCTATAAAGAAAACAGCTAGCAGATTGACAACGCCGTAGATGATGAAGGTACCTGGAAACCATGGAAAAAGAAAACACTTATTGTAAGTTTTCCTTGAACTAATTCATGTTGTTCTTCAAAAAAAAATTCATGTCATTATGTGTTGTTATTGAATGCTTTCATTTCTAGCTATTTCGGCTGCCTATAGTTTTGTGATTTTTGATGTTTTCGCGACCTTTCATGACCGACCTGATTTGGCATTGAAATATCATAGTACTTTTGCAAAACTACTTACCATAGGAACTCCAGCTCATTAGGTAGTTGAAAGAATAGGAACAGATCCATGAAATAAACCAATTCAACAGTGTTAATAAGCTTCCGGCTACTCCTTTGATATTTATAGGATAAATCTGCAAGAAGACCGCAGGACAGCGAGACCGTTATTAAACTTATGAATTATATTTAAAAACTTAAATAATTGCCTTCAAGAATTATGCTTACCTCTGACATTATAACTCAAGGGATTGCTCCCATTCCTACTGAAAAGGATCCTACATACAACTGAGATAAATGCATGATAGTAGTTAGCAATCTAATGTAGTTGCCCAGAGGAAAACCGTCTAGTTACAGTTGAATTACCAGTATGCCTGTTACAGCAAGTGCAGGGATTGCTTCGAGTGATAACTCGTGGACCTGCATCGCAAAATCAACAGTATCTTTTGTGTTAGAAGTAAGGTAACTCTAAGAGTAGAAATTCTTTACAATTCCTAGTTTGAAAAGTACCTTCATATAGAACGAAATCGCGCATAGCATGCAGCCTATAACTAAACCTGTTCCAGAAGTCTAGTTTGAAACTGTTAGCATTTTTATTCTTGTGTAATGAATTTTCATTTGCTGAGTTTGAGATGTGGAGTAAGATTAATTATACGTACGAGTAGAAGTGCTCTTCTTCCAACTCTATCTATTAAGGCAGCCCCCATTGCAGTTACAGGAATCTGCCAAACAGAATCAATTAGTGGGATTTTTGAAAACATCAAAGAAATTAGATTTCTAAGAATAGGTGGAAACCTGTAGACATGCATAGAGCATAGTTCCAAGGGTTGAAGGAAATCCTGAGAGGTCAAACAAGAAATAATAGTAAGCGAATAAAATCATCGTAAATAAATGCCTAATCAAGTTGATCAACTATGAGATCGACAAATCTCCAAACAGAGTTCCTTAAATTATTGTGATCTCTAGTTATTGGGTTTATCATTTATGAAGATATTTTGATCTTTTGCAAGATTGCATTTGTAAATGCCAATGGGCTATCTTTTATGTACCAAAAAAAAAATTTCTATATTGAAGAAACCAAACACCTTAGCTCCTATGGAAGTGTAAAGAATCCACTCAAACTACTTAAAGGGACTCCTTGTCGAAGTATTTTGGATGCATCATTACCTGCGGAAACAAAAATCTGGCTCACATAAAAGCAGACTCCATTAATGCCCCCGAATTGCTGACAGCACATTAGTCCCGCTCCAATCTGATCATCACAGAAGATTTAGTAAAACTAGTGGAATAAGCTAAGATGAAAAAAGAGAAGAGACAAGAATCTAGAATGAAATGAAACAAGAATGTGAAGGGCCTTGGGATGAATTGCCAACTTGCCACAATGGAATGTTTCATTTTAACTCTAGAAACCACCATAGACAGAGAATCGATGACTTGGGAAGTTGAGTCTGTTTCCACGGCTATGAATTTTAACTTTAAGTTGGTGGTTGGAGGACTTGCTCTTGCAGACAAATGTTAAATGGGGTGTGTGAAAACGGGTGTGTCAAATTAGAAGCCAGACCTTGTAGGAGGACTATATTATTTGCTATTTGTTGATAAGTAGTGAATAAAAAGGATGTTAGGATATTAGTGACAGAAAGATGTGTTTTGTGAACAATGCTTACAATGAGCGAAATGACATATCTCTTTTGAAATAAATCCATCATATTAGATTTGGGGAGATGTTGAAATGTTTCGGTATAATCCTGCCAAGAGATAACAACATGGTTAGTTTTAGTTTTCTTAGGTCTCATTAAGCCACTTAGAGCTTATGGTTGAGTAGACACTTCAATTTCTGCCGCTTCAAGTGAAGTGTCAGCATCCTTCCCGCGAAGCTTCCTTAGCGCCACTTCAAACTCCTTTTGTCGTCTCATCTTTGCCTGCACAAGGTTGGAAGGTTATAACCACATATAAGGGCTCTTGTTTCCATAATCACATAGTTAAATGATCATATACAATCCTGATATAAAAGTTATCAAAGATAAATAAATAAAAAGATAAAGATTGTATTGGGATCACAGAGAAAGGGGCTTGGATTCAACATTACTTTGCCGGAGAATTTCTAGGGTAGGTGCTGCAGTCATCAGGAATCAGCCAAGTAAGACAAGAACTGAAGTAGTTATAGATTTAAGAATCGAAAACCAAAGAAAAGTTCACTATTAGTATTTTAGCTGATTGTACAATATGATCATGAAGAGTATTATGGTGTGCATTGTGTCGTGTATTGTTCAGCTCATGAGATAAGAGTTTATTCTCCTCACAAGAAAGCTTCTACCCTTCCTTTATCACTTCACTATTTATACTTTGTATTAATAGAAACGCAAACAACTTGGACTAACGTTGCTCACTAGCCATCTAGGGGATTCTGGAACAAAAAGGAGACCCACAAGGAGAATGAGGCATGGGACTAGTCCTGCAGTTGTAATCCCATTACAGACACCCATTATTAGGACCATGGAAACATCCACGTTTTTGAAAAACTGAATGGAAATATCGGGTAAAGATCACAAAATTTTCCAGTTAGAGCCAAAGGTCACCATGCTAAAACTGTGCCTACTATGTAACCAGTAGATACACCGCATACGATCATGAGCTGTAAATGAAGAGTGATGTTAGTTGATGCAATCTTTACTAAACAAGAAAGGATATGAGTGCTCATGTGCCATTTTAACCTGATTCAGAATGGTAAGACCTCCCCTTAGATCCTTTGGTGCAATTTTGGCTATAAATATAGGTACCTGTCATTCATTTGTGACACAATTATATGTACCATTCAAATATTGCTAAATAAGTATCGCCCTCAAAAAAAAAAATCTATTTACTAATAATGTACATGCCACTGTAAAATAACCTGGACGACCTCGCCGCCATTGTGATTAAACTATCTTTAGATCAAATAGGACACATAAACAATTAGGACAAAAACACATTGGCTCCTTCATGTCTCTCAGACATGCTAGAGTAAGAATCACATGTATGTACCATTTCCGAGGCACATGTTTGAAAACTGACACTCTGAGCTTTTTAACCAGTTTGTTCTTCTTGGGTGTGCAGGACATTCATGTTACATGTGATGAGGGAATGTGATTCGAAAAGGAGCAAATGCGTCTTCTTCCTCTTTGATCAATTGACTTACTTCTCAACATGTAAATTCTCCTTCTTGTGATCTTGGCATCTTTCTTATATAGATAATTATGCCGGCAGGTTAGATCTTAGATTTATGTTTCTCCTACTTGTTCATTGTCTCTATTCTCATATAAATTTGGTATCGTCCCGGCAATACGTCAGATCTGAAATTTATGTTTCTTCTACATGTCCATTGTCTTTATTCTCATACAAAGTTTTACCATTTACACATGACCCCGACAACTTGATATGTTAGGTTCTCTAGATTCACTCTAATACAAGAATTAATTTGCAGTATGTTGGTATGTTGGCCTGAAGATAATAGTGAACTGTACCAACCACACTTTTGTAAGAGGGTGGAGGTTCAAGTCCATAGGAGGCAAGAAAAGTAGATTTCGTTCTTATCAAAAGAAAAGAAGATAATAGTGCACTGTGAGTTCAAGTTTTCATGTAAAAAGGCTTTGCATATGGAATGCACTGTGAGTTCAAGTTTTCATGTAAAAAGGCTTTGCATATGGAAGGGGCTAGGGGTCCTTCACTCAAGGTCTAGGGTTCGAGCTTGTGAATCGAGTAGACAACATTAGGAGAGCTTCCCCCTTTTATATAATTGACAGGACTCTACTCGATCATGAACAAAAACAGTAATAAAAAAAACTATGAGTAATGTTTATGCAGAACATGAACATCTACAGATCTTATAGAAAAATATATAGCTTGAAAATCAAGGAAGAGAGAGTGTTGAAATGAAGGGATTTCAGTGTTCTTACCAGTAGAGAAGAAAGCTATTTTGCTGCTATTTTTTTTTTTTTGGTAGGATTTTGCTGCTAATTAAACTACATATAAGTGCATGTGTGGCAGGCTCATCACAAGTATATGACTATATATATCCATTGAAAGCTAATAAATCCTTGAAATTTATTACGAAGATTTGAAAAAAATCGAAGACATTAACTATGATCTTATCCATGTCATGCAAATGATAAAAAGTTATGAGTTAATTGGTGAGAATTCATTTAGGTTGTTTGGGAATCCAAGCTACTAAAACATAGTTTTTTTTTTTTTTTTTTTTTTTTTTTTTTTTTTTTTTTTGAGAAATAACTAAAACATAGTTAATTGTTGATCATTTGTTACTCATGAGTCATGAGGTCCAAAAGTAACTGTGGATTTCTTATTAAGATATGGTCTTTATCCACTATGGATTAATGTAAAACTAAACAAGGCAATTATCAGTTGCAAAATGACCATTATTTATTTATGCATTGTATTAGTTGACAACACGTGTGTTGCGCGTGGAATGCATTGTGAATAATTCAATGATGATTTTTTCTAAAAAAAATATAATTCAAAAGATTTTGCAAATTTAAGCATTTTAAAAAATATAAATACTCCCTCTTTGTATAGATGGAAATCAAAATATTATACACACCATATATTGTAAAAACAAATATATAGAATGGTATGATTTTTCAAACCATCGATGCAATCCACGTGGAAATAGTTAAATTATGTCTAACGACCAAAGTATCTCTAGTGAGATAGGATATATACTTATATAGGCATCACTTGCCAAAGGCAGGGCTTAGGGATGTTATAGGTTTGACTCCCGTTGAAGTAAAAAATAAATAAAAAAAAGTCTAACCATGTATAGCGTTCAAGGAAAACATAGTTATTCAAATAAAAAAATAGTTCCTTGTGAGATTTTTTTAAGAATATAGATAACTCTTAATGGGCTGGCACGAGGTTCTCGTGGTGGGCTTCTCATAATAATAAGAAAATATTGCACGGTATAGAGGCGGTTGTGGGTTTGACTCCCATTGAATTAAAAAAAAACCACTAAAATCAGTCATTTCTCCTAGTGGGCTTGTTTATTGGACGGAGCCCATGTTAAACAATTCTATTAAGACTTTCATTGGTCCAGCCCATCTCATGAGCCAAGTCCGGCCCAAACTTTTAATTTTACAAAAACTGTTTTTGTCGGCCCTTTTTTTTGTAGGTTTTTAGCGGCCTTTTTAAGAAAATTGAAACTAATCATTTTTTCAGGAGCTGTTAAATCTTTATAGTACACGTAGGTCAATAAAAATTTAGAATCTTTTATATAGTACTAGTTTTTTAGACATGCTTTGCACGTGGGTGCCTGCTCGCTACGTTCGCGGGATGTCTATTATATCACTTTGTTCTTATAATTGAGAAAATACAAATGAATTATACATATTTCGATTTTTTATAATAATTTGGTTTCACAAGACTTGTCTAAAATTTGAACTCAAAAGTACATAAATTGTCGCGAAATGTTGATAAACTAAATGATGTGGCAAAAATGTAGTTCTTAGCAATGATTTTGTAAGGTGTCGTACCATTAAGCAATAAAATGTTAAAAAAATATTCCTTGCAATTTTTTTTTACCAATGCATATTATTATCAATTTACATCAATAAAAAATATTTTTTTAGTCACCTCCAATATTTGTGACAATTGAAACAGGTTAGTATATGTTCGTTAGCAAATTAGGCAACCAACTTTCTACATCATTTGCGACAACTTATTTGTCGTCCCAAATGGCATGACATCACTCCAATCTTTTTCCAAATTTTAGACTGTTACAAAAAGCATCAAAACTGTCACAAATGACTTGTAGCCCAACGAAACTCTTCTTAAAAACACATATAATTACTTACAAGAAACTACGAAATAAAAAAAATTATTAATTAACTAATTCAATTAGTACATTAATTCCTCAACACATCTAGAATAATTCATACATTCACCAATGACTAATGATACATGTTAACTAATTCAAATACAAAGTAACATAAAAAAACAAAACAATGCCAAGATACTCAAGTCTTCACCGCTCTTGAAAGTCCTCTAACATATTAGCAAAGAAAGAACCACTTTTCAACTTCAAATTTTGCGGATAATTACAGCCAACAGTTTCTCAATTCTCCCTACTAAAAAAACACCATTACATCTTCCTCTACAACTAAAGCACAACAATCCCAATGGAAAAAAAAAATCAATACACAAACACACCAATAGCATTTGCATAATAGGCAACAAGAATGAATCTAATATGTTTCAGAATATAGTGATCATACCAAAAAAGCTAGAAACAATACTTAACACTTGCATGTAGACAACATGAACGAAACTAATATGTTTCTGTATATAGTTATGAGTTATGATCATTCTAAAAAAATGCTAGAAGTAATGGTAGAAACCTTTTTTTATTTGACAGTCTGAAAATCCTTATCATTCCAATTGTGAACATATAAACAAAGGAGATTAAGAGCCATCTCTGTCAGTAAAATTATCACAGGCAATCTTTGAAAAAAGTTGAAAGAATACTTGAACTTGTAAACAAAGGGGATTAAGAGTCATTTGTTAGAATTGTTCCCATTTTGGGCATAGCTAGACATGGTGTAATTTCCTATGAGTACCTGAATAACTAAAGAAGCAACGCCCAAAAAACACAAAATTTTAGTACCCATTCAAACTTTCAACAAAATTCAGCTTAAGAATTGAACATAACATTTATATATTTTTTAAAAAAATTAAAAAGTTGCATGAAAGAAACTGATGCAAGGGTTTTTGACAATTTTACTTTCTAGCTACCTAAGAGCAACATCAAAAACAAAGCCTTAATCTCAAATAAATTAGTTAGGGTCGCTAAGCAATACCTTCAAAAGGGGGAAAGAGAATGAATTCTCATGTTAAACAAGACAAATATGCTATAGAAATCTGATAAGCAAACACTTTAAAAGGTCAATAATCAAAAGTTAAGATTCATGAACAATATAGCAAAGTATGTATCGGCTAAACATCTCAAAATTAGAGAAACTCGTATACATAGACATCAAAATTGGTCAATACCAAATGGAACTCTAATAAAACAGAAGCAGAATTAATGCTAATTAGCAGTAGCAAGCTGAACAAATCAAAATCATATATTATGCTATATGAATTTGTATTTCAGTGTGCTAAATCCATGCAAACATTTCTTTACGTTAAAAGGGGATAACATATTCTAAATTTTGATAGCTTCAATAATAAGGGAATCGACTGTCCACCAACAAAATGGAAAAGAAGTTGTAAGCAACAAGCGAATTTCACAGAGTGTACAATAGGTTTTGGTACACTATTTACTATAAGAGATATCAAAAATCCTCTTCTTGTCGACAAGCCCATGAAAAAAAAAGAAAAGAGAAATAAAGAGAAAAAACATAATAGGAAAGCAAATCCAAAGCACTGCATTAGTTGGTGTTCAACTTCCCCAATTGAAACTACCCATAATAATCAGGGCAGGATCTCTTGAACACCCTATTAAGAAAAAAAAAAAGAAGAAAATACGAACACACTTTTAGTTATGTCATTTGTCGAATCAAGTTCAACGCCTGATGGAGAAGGATAAAATTCTGCATATTTTTTCTTGCAATAGTAGCCAAACAGCTCAGTGGTTGTTCACTTGAACAAATTATGCAAAATTCAGGATTCCATAACTTTTTTGTTAAAAGGAAAAGCCTTTCTAACACCATTGATGTAAAAAGGAAAAACTAAGTCCGCAATAAGTAACTATTGATTCATGGTCGGTTCAATTTTGTTAGTCAAATGAAAGAAAAAAATATGACCACCTTTTTTTTTCTAAATCTTGTTGACAACTTTAGAACCTTCAAAGACAAAGTTAGTATAGTTTCATGACTTGGTTACCTTCATGTTGATTATGTTGGGTGTTTGAAGCAAACTCATTAGAAAACCTATAAAAAAGGACGTGGCCTTGTGACAAAAAAAAAAAAGGATGGGGCTAAAGACCGATTACCACACTATTTATATTGTATTATTGTCTTAAAGCAAAAGCTTGTTTATATTTATATTAATAAGGTTCAGCCTTTTTAGCACAGATCACGAAAAATAAAAGGAAAACAATACACAAATCCACTATCCTTATCAACCATGGTATATCAAAATAGGTCAATACCAAATAGAACTCTAACAAAGCATAAACAAAATACTAATATCAAACAGTTAACAATAACAAGCTGAACAAATCAAAACCATAAAATATGCTATATACATTTATAGTTCAGTATGTTATAATCCATGCAAATATTTTTTTTTCCTTCGATGGAGAAAACATAGTCCAAATTCTGAAAGCTTTAGTAATAAGGGATTTGGTCGTCCAGCGTCAAAATGGAAGGGAAGTTGTAAGAAACAAGAAAATTTTACAGGCAATATCTCTAAGAAGAACCAAAAACTATCGTTTTGTTGACAAGCACTTGAAATGGAAAAACGGAAATAAAGCGAAAAAACAGAACAGGAAAGCAAATTCAAAACACTGCATTAGTTGGTTGTTCTACTTCCATGGTTGAAACTTCCCTTGATAATGGCAAGATTTCTTGAACACCCTATTAAAAAAAAGAAAGTACGAATGCACTTTCAGCTGTCGGTTGTCGAAAAAAGTTTATTAGCTAATGAATAAGGATGCAACTCAACATTTTTTATTTTGCAATAGTAGTCAAACAACTCTAGCTAGTGGTTGTTCAATGTTCACTCACACAAATTTAAGCCAAACCAACATTCCACAACTTTTTCTGTTGAAAAGAAAAGTCTTTTTCACACCATTGACGTAAAAAGTAAAAACTAAGTCCACAACATGTAACTACTGACAGTTTATGGTTTGTTCACTTTTGTTAGTCAAATGAAAAAAAAAAGAAGTAACCCTTTATTTTTTTAAATCCAATTGACAGTTTTAGATCCTTCAAAGACAAAGTTCTCTTTTTTTCCTTTTTTTTTTTTTTTTGTTTATGGAAGTACCTTGAAAGATAAAGTTCAGTTTCATGACTTGGTTAACTTCATGTTGATTTTGTTGGGGGTTTGAAGCAAACTCATTGGATAGCCAATAAGGAAAAGATGATTTCTTATAATGACCCAAAAAAAGTTGGAGCCAAGATTGATTACCATACTATTTATGATGTATATTATCTTAAAGTAATAACTTATTTATATTTTTATTCTCGAGCTCAAGCCTTTTTTAATACATTCTACACGGATGATCATGGAAAATAAAAGGAAAACTCAAGTCCGCCATCGAACACTCCACTCACTCACAATTCTCAATTCTCAATTCTCAATTCTCATCTCTAGATTCCACCAAAATATATATATAAACACACGCACGATATCACATATGTAATTCACACCTTATTTATAGATAAATCCCTATCATAGTAAGAACCAACATAATCATGCAAGATTGGAATATTCATGAAAAAACAATTTCATATCTAAAAACTAATAATGGAATCAAGTTCACCAAATCATTGATATGTACTCTCAGTATCTAAAACCTACCATTCAAGTAATTAAATATTTAAAAAACAACAACAACAACAACAAGCCTTAGTCCCAAATTAATTGAGGTTGGCTTAAATATTTAAGTAAGAAATAAGTGAAAATAAAAATCAATTGGTACTTTAAAACCAAACTTACTTACTACGTGCTTGATGCTGCTTGATAAACAATCCTTGTCAAAATGCCACAAATATTGTCTACTTTTGGTGGACTTTGTCACTGACTATGTACCTACAAAAATAAACTACTTTTGATTAGAAATTTGAATAATATACATAAATTATTTGCTTCAAGCTTGGTGGTGTTTGATAACCAAGCCTTGAAATTGTCACTATATATATTATCCAAATTTCTAAGTTCCAACTCTCTTGTGTTAATTTCTTTTGAACAAAGAATGAAAGTGTCCAAAGTAGTTTTTAAGATTATGACATATCAAGTGCAAAAGAAAATCTGATGAATGCAAAACCAAAATGATTCATTTGTTGAACAACAGTCCACTTAATATGAGTTATATATATATGTATTAGTATATCTTGCTCAATATAACAAAGGGGTGATCTCAGCTTCTACGCAACCAGGATCCTCCAAAGCAGAACTATCCCAATAACACTTATCCCTATATCCACCACAACGCTCACCGATCTAGACACTTCAAAAAATTTATGGTGAAAAATCAAAGTTCAAATGTATGCCTGCCCAAAGTATGTTAGACATTTCTTTAGAAATCATATTTGGTTAGTTTGATCAGTCACATGTGACAACTCATAAGCATATGTATCGTGCCAGGTGTACCTAGACTTTTGGAAAGATGCATTTATTTCTTTTCTTTTTTGAAGAAACTTTCTTAATATAATTAATAGAGACACAAGAGTGTTATGGTAATGACCAACACTTTAATTGTAAGAGCTCTGAAAGTAAGTGACAGGAATGCATGCCTTGTTTTGCAAAGCTGTTTAGGTTGAAAAGTTGAGCCATGCTCAAACTAAAACGACCAATTAATCCTAAACCATCATATCAAAATATCAATATAATTACCATCCTAAAAAAATCAACAAAATTTCAAAAAGATAGATAACTAAGTTCACAACAAAGAGATAAAAGAAATAACCGTAGGTATCATAAAATTCAAATCTCGTGACCTTAAACTCGCATTAGTTGAAATTCAGCTCTATGAAATCCACAAGACCTTCTCTTTTGTTTATTATTCTTCAAACAAAAGACCATGAATCAAATGGACTTCGGACAGATAATGTCACGATACTGCAAATAACCTGAAACCATAATTTCTTAAAATCAAATGAACATTCTTGCTCTTGACATAAAGTCATGTGCGAGCTGAGTGCATGGCGAATCTCCACCAGCACCAACTCCTATAGACCTCCTATTCGCACTCCTATATTGGTTTTCATCCTTGTCAACACATGAACCACCTAGACAAGCATGGATTTCGGCAAGGTCAAGCCACGATGTTTGATCTTGATCTTCGCCATGTGAAAAAAGGCTACAAACATTGCGAATCTAGAGGACAAAAAATATAATATAAGCAAATATAAAAAGCTATGAAACTCGAGACAGTCATTGATGTTACTGGATCTAAATGTAAATCCAAATCAAGAGGGAGTGACAAAAAAGAACCAATAGAAAGCAAAAAAAAAATATTGGATAAACAACCCAACTGAACCCTAACTTTTAAGGGAAAACCCAAATCAAATCAATCATATTGAACAAGGAACTGCATAAAAGTATGAATAGAAAACAAAAGCAACTCGAAATAAAAAAACATCTACTTCAGCCAACGAAAAAGAATGAATTGTCGTGCACTAATAATAGCCTTTAAAATAAAAATAGAGAGCAACAAAAATGAGATTTAGAAATTTTTCTTGTAAAACCCGATTCATGAATCATGTTTTTGATTCTTGATTCATGAAGAGAGATATGAGATTGGAGATGAATATGATTGAAGAGTAGACAAAAAGTGTAGAGAGAGGAAGGTAGGAAGATACAAACGAAGAAGGGGAAAGTTTGTACATGTGGTATATTAGTGCATTGTGGAAAATAAAAGGAATTATGGCTGCTCTACCACCCAATCACATATGCATAGATGATCAACAAAGTGAAAAATCAAAGTAAAAACCATCAAGAAACTTAAGCAGTGTCATTAATTAAAAACCTCAAATCAAAGCAACTCAATAATGAATAATTGTCAGCTAAGTTTCATACACACCCAAATGACTAAATGACACAAGTCAACTAATTCAAGCACAAAGTTACTTAAAAAAACATTGAACAGTGCTAAGATACTTGTCTTCACCCCTCTTATAAGTCCTCAACATAGAAAGAACTATTTGGCTTCTCCTCAACTTCAAGCCCAGTAGGTAATTGAAGTAGGCGTTCCCAATTATCTCTATTTCTAAGAAACCAATCATCATTATCTTCTTCCTCCACAACTGAAGCTCTTGTCTAACATCAATCTCAAGGGAAAAACATGAGTCAAGTTAATATGTTTATGAATACAATTGTGATCATACAAAAGAAAGCTAGAAACAGTGCTTAACACTTGCACAATAGACAACATGAGTGAAGTTAACTTGTTCCTAAATATCATTAGGTCCATACCAAAGAAAGCTAAAAATAATGGTAGCTCAAAATTGTGAAGTTAACATGAGTGAAGTTAACTTGTTCCTAAATATCTGATTTGATTATCCAAGAGTCAAATTGTGAGTATATAAAGAAGTGACATTAGAGCCATTTCAGTAAGTAATTATCACAAATCCTAAACCCTAATGGGGGGTAGCTCAAAAAACACATTAATTTAGCAAACAAAATTTAAGTACTCATTCAGACTTTCATCAAAATTCAGCTTGAGAATTGGACATAGCATTAAAAAAAAGAACTTGGATGAGAAACATTCAACAAAGAATTGGACGTAGGATTAAAAAAAGAACTTGCATGAGCAACATTCAACAAAGCCGCAATCTTGTAAGGGCTTTTGGCAATTTTACTTTCTAGCTACTTAAGAGCAACATGAACGAAGCCTCAATCCCAAATAAAGTAGTTGGGGGTATACCTTAAAAGGGGGAATCAGAACGAATTCTCATGATAAACAACGTAAATATGCAAAATAAATCCAAGGTATAATTGCTAAGACTTAAGACTTATGAACAAACACTCAATGAAAAGGTCAATAATCAAACAACTACAAAATTCATGATAAACAACGTAAATATGCAAAATAAATCCAAGGTATAATTGCTAAGACTTAAAACTTATGAACAAACACTCAATGAAAAGGTCAATAATCAAACAACTACAAAATTCATGAACAATAGCAATGTACATAACTTAATATCCCAAAATTAAAGAAACTCATATATGTATGCATCAAAATAGGTCAATACCAAATAGAACTCCAAGAAAGCATAAACATAATTAATGTCAAACAGTTAACAATGACAAGCTGAACAAATCAAAACCATAAAATATGATATATACATTTATAGTTCAGTATGTTATAATCCATGCAAAATAAAAGGAAAACTCAAGTCCACCTTCCCTGTCAACCATGGCATATCGAACACTCACTCACTCATAATTCACAATTCTCAATTCTCATCTCTAGATTCCACCAAAATATATATATATAAACACACACACGATATCACATATGTAATATCATAGTAAGAACCAACATAATCATGCAAGACTGGAATATTCATTAAAAAGCAATTTCACATCTAAAAACTAATAATGGAAGTTCACCACATCATTTATATGTACTCTTAGTATCTAAAACCTACCATTCAAGTAATTAAATATTTAAAAAATAACAACAACAACAACAACAGGAACAACAACGCCTTAGTCCCAAATTAATCGTGGTTGGCTTAAATATTAAAGTAAGAAATAAATGAAAAATAAAAATCAATTAGTACTTTAAAACCAAACTTACTTGCTACGAGCTTGATGACACCTGATAAACAATCCTAGTAAAACGCCACAAATATTGTCTACTTTTGATTGTGGAAAATGACACCGACTATGTACCTACGAAAATAAACTAATTTTGATTAGAAATTTGAATAATATACATAAATTATTTGCTCCGAGCTTGGTGGTGTTTGATAACCAAGCCTTGGAATTGTCACTATATATATTATCCAAATTTCTAAGTTCCAACTCTCTTGCGTTAATTTCTTTTGAACAAAGAATGAAAATGTTTAAAGTAGTTTTTAAGATTCTGACATATCAAGTGCAGAAGAAAATCTGATGAATGCAAAACCAAGATGATTCATTTGTTGAACAACAGTCCACTTGATATTAGTTATATATATGTATGTATTGGTATATCTTGCTCAATAGAACAAGGGAGATCTCAGCTTGTACACAACCAGGATCCTCTAAAGCCGAACTATCCCAATAACACTTATCCCTATATCCATCACAATGCTCACCGATCTAGACACTTCTAAAAATATATGGTAAGAAATCAAAGTTGAAATGTATGCCCGCCCAAAGTATGTTAGACATTTTTCTTTAGAAATCATACTTAGTTTGATCAGTCATATGTCACAACTCATAAGCATATGTATCATGCCAGGTGTACCTAGGCTTTTGGAAAGATGCATTTATTTTCTTTTCTTTTTTGAAGAAACTTTCTTAATATAATTAATAGAGACGCAAGAGTGTTATGGTAATGACCGACACTTTAACTATAAGAGCTCTGAAAGTAAGTGATAGGAATGCATGCCTTGTTTTGAAAAATTGTTTAGGTTGAAAAGTTGAGCCATGCTCAAACCAAAATAACCAATTAATCCTAGAGCCCAAACCACCATATCAAAATATCAAATATAATTACCATCCTAAAAAAATCAACAAAATTTCAAAGAGATAGATAACTAAGTTCACAACCAAGAAATGAAAGAAATAACTGTAGGTATCATAAAATTCAAATCTCGTGATCTTAAACTCGCATCAGTTGAAATTTAGCTCTATGAAATCCACAAGACCTTCTCTTTTGTTTATTATTCTTCAAACAAAAGACCATCAATGAAATGTACACCGGACAAATAATGTCACGATACTGCAAATAACCTTAAACCACAATTTCTTAAAATCAAAACATGAACATTCTTCAATCTAATTGAGCATAAAATGACCTCAAAAACAACAATATAAACTCATTCTTACTTTTGACTTAAAGACATGTGCGAGCTGAGTGCATAGCGAATCTCCACCAACACCGACTCCTATAGACCTCCTATTTGCACTCCTATATTGGTTTTCATCCTTATCAACACATGAACTGCCTAGACAAACATGGATTTTGGCAAGGTCAAGCCACGATGTTTGATCTTGATCTGCGCATGTGAAAAGGGCTACAAAACATTGTGAATCTAGAGATGACAAAAAACATAATATAAGCAAATAAAAAAAACTTGAAACTCGAGATAGCCATTGATGTTACTTGATCTAAAAGTAAATCCAAATCAAGAGGGAGTGACAAAAGAGAACCAATAGAAAACAAAAAATAAAAAAAGAATATTGGATAAACGGCCCAACTGAACCCTAACTTTTAAGGGAAAACCCAAATCAAATCAATCATATTGAACAAAGAACTGCATGAAAGTATTAATGGGAAACAAAAACATCTCGAAATAAATAAAAAACTTGTACTTGAAGAAACGAAAAAGAATGAATTGTAGTGCACTAATAGTAGCCTTTATAATAAAAATAGAGAGCAACAAAAATGAAATTTAGAATTTTTCTTTTACAGCTCCGATTCATGGATTCATGATTCTTGAAGAGAGATAGGAGATTAGAGGTGATTTTGATTGAAGAGTAGTGACAAACTGCCGCAGCGGAGATTTTCAAAATCGGATGCTCGAACACAGCGAACAAACAACTTAGGGCTAGAGAGAATTAACACCAAATTCTCAAGAAAGAAATTCAATTCTTTATTAATAATCAATAATCAACCCCTTAAACAACTTTCACATAGCCATATATAGGCATTAGTAATGACTGACAACATATGTTTAGACTCCTAATGTAGTTACAATTAATCAAATACAATAAAACTTTTGGTATCTTAACTTCTTAAGAGACGGACACACCTAAATTAAAACTCATCTAACACTAATTAGTCTAATTTGTTAAGAACATAAATTTTTACTTAACATAAATTCCCAAAGTATAAAAAAATTAAACCACTAAAATAACTAACATGAATTAATGAACTCATCAAACCCATGACTCTTCTATAGCCGCGTGTCACCATCTCACTTTGATCTTCATCAAGTAGACAAAAAGTGTTGAGAGAGGAAGGTAGGAAGATACAAACGAAGAAGGGGAAAGTTTGTACATGTGGTATATTGGTGCATTGTGGAAAAGAAAAGGAATTATTGCGGCTTTATCACCCGATCATGTATGCATAGATGATCAACAAAGTGAAAAATCAAAGTAAAAACCATCGATAAACTTGAATAGTGGCATTAATTAAACCTCAAATCAAAACAACTCCATAATGAATAATTGCCAAAGATCTCCTACTGCCATGGTTGTGTTTCTTGATGTGTTCAGTATTAATAGGAGCCATCATATCATAGCTGTGTTATTTGAACTACATTAGAATGATGACGTGGAAGAATTTTTTTTTTCTTGCCCATCAAACAAAACGCTAAAGAAAATAAACATGCATTTGAGGTTGGAAATAGGATTCTTAGTAGAGCTGTAAAACACAACTCAGTAAAGACATCTCAACTCTCATTAGACCATGGAACATGCTCATTAAAGAAACTAACCGATTAGCCCTTAAAATTCACTTCCACAACATATATTCCAAAAAACTTGACTGGCATTTATTCAAATAGGTGATCTGCAAAAAGGTTTTACTCTATTTGGAGAAATAAACCTCGTAATTTTAGCATTAAAAAAATATCTCATATTTCATAGACCAAGTATGAAGAACATGAGAGTTAACTAAGTTGTGCAACAATTAATTTCTCAAACTGATCACAATTAAATCAAAACTAATCTCCTTCAAGCCAAATCACAAAGGGCTTTGATGAGGGTGAGGGTATAAATACCTGGGAGAGAGCAATATCGGTGATGATTGCTACATATCAGCGTTAAGAGAGAAGAAAAAGAGTCGAATTGATGGTGCCGACCAAATCAGGGTTTAGGGTTTAGAATTCTGCGCTCCTTCCTCTTGAATCTGCTTGCGAATCTCCTGCTTCGTGCTTTTGCTCAGACTTCTCCAAAGCTCGTTAAGAAGCTTTAGCATATCATCGCACACCACTCTCTCCAAGAGAAAAGGAAAATCTCAAAACAACTCATTTAAACTTGCTTGAACAAGACAACGCAAAAGCTAGCCTAACACACGACAGAGATGTCGTGACTTGCACGAGAAGAAAAGAAGTAATAGCCTCTAGTCTGTGACGTTTGTCAAGTCGATCTGCAAAGGGATCACATCAGACAGAGCTTTTGAAGTTGGAAAGAAATCGGGAAGGGAGAAGAGGGCTGGCAGAGATATCTTGGGCTTCAAGTTTAAGATCTAACCTTGCAAATATTAAAGCACATCTAATGACTATCAACACACACCCGTGTCATTGGCACGTGAAAACTATGACGAAAATAGTAACGCGTTGGTGAAAGTCGTCTTTTTTAGGGACTAGTTTTTTAGACGTGTTTCGCACGTAGGCGCCCACTCGCTCGTGGGAAGTCTATTCTATCACTTTGTTCTTATAATTGAGAAAATACAAATGAATTATACATATTTTGATTTTTATAATAATTTGGTTTCATAAGACTTGTCTAAAATTTGAACTCAAAAATACATAAATTTTCATGAAATGTTGATAAACCAAATGATGTGGCAAAAATGTAGTTCTTACCAATGATTTTCTAAGGTGTCATACCATTAAGCAATAAAATGTTAAAAAATATTCCTTGCAATTTTTTTGCCAATGCATATTATTATCAATTTACTATAATAAAAAATATTTTTTTAGTGACCTCCAATATTTGTGACAATTGAAACAGGTTAGTATATGTTCGATTAGCAAATTAGGCAACCAACTTTCTACATCATATGCGACAACTTATTTGTCATCCCAAATGACATGACATCACTCCAATCTTTTTCCAAGTTTTAGACCGTTACAAAAAGTATCAAAACTGTCACAAATGACTTGTAGCCCATCGAAACTCTCTTTAAAAACACATAATTCCTCAACACAAGATGTCAAGTAATTCACTAATTCAATTAGTACATTAATTCGTCAAACTGTCACAAATTACTTACAAGAAACTACGAAATAAAAAAAATTATTAATTAACTAATTCAATTAGTACATTAATTCCTCAACACAAGACGTCAAGTAATTCATACATTCACCAATGACAAATGATACATGTCAACTAATTCAAATACAAAGTAACATAAAAAAAACAGAACAATGCCAAGATACTTAAGTCTTC
Source organism: Stephania japonica (assembly GCA_039657345.1). NCBI lineage: Eukaryota > Viridiplantae > Streptophyta > Magnoliopsida > Ranunculales > Menispermaceae > Stephania > Stephania japonica. The sequence continues at coordinate 8,704,942 of CM077558.1, read as the reverse complement.
ACAGCTCTTGAAAGTCCTCTAACATATTAGCAAAGAAAGAACCACTTTTCAACTTCAAATTTTGCGGGTAATTACAGCCAACAGTTTCTCAATTCTCCCTACTAAAAAAAACCATTACATCTTCCTCCACAACTAAAGCACAACAATCCCAATGGAAAAAAAAAATCAATACACAAACACCAATAGCATTTGCACAATAGGCAACAAGAGTGAATCTAATATGTTTCAGAATATACTGATCATACCAAAAAAAGCTAAAAACAATACTTATCACTTGCATGTAGACAACATGAATGAAACTAATATGTTTCTGTATATAGTTATGAGTTATGATCATACTAAAAAAATGCTAGAAGTAATGGTAGAAACCCTTTTTTCATTCGACTCTCTGAAAATCCTTATCATTCCAATTGTGAACATATAAACAAAGGAGATTAAGAGCCATCTCTGGCAATAAAATTATCATAGGTAATCTTTGAAAAAAGTTGAAAGAATACTTGAACTTGTAAACAAAGGGAATTAAGAGTCATTTGTTAGAATTGTTCCCCATTTGAGCATAGCTAGACATGGTGTAATTTCCTATGAGTACTTGAATAACTAAAGAAGCAATGCCCAAAAAACACATTATTTTAGCCTACAAAATTTTAGTACCCATTCAAACTTTCAACAAAATTTTGCTTAAGAATTGAACATAACATTTATATATTTTTAAAAAAAATAAAAAGTTGCATGAAAGAAACTAATGCAAGGGTTTTTGACAATTTTACTTTCTAGCTACCTAAGAGCAACATCAAAAACAAAGCCTCAATCTCAAATAAATTAGCTAGGGTCGCTAAGCAATACCTTCAAAAGGGGGAATGGGTATGAATTCTCATGTTAAACAAGACAAATATGCTATACAAATCTGATAAGCAAACACTTAAAAAGATCAATAATCAAAAGTTAAGATTCATGAACAATATAGCAAAGTATGTATCAGCTAAACATCTCAAAATTAGAGAAACTCGTATACATAGACATCAAAATTGGTCAATACCAAATGGAACTCTAATAAAACAGAAGCAGAATTAATGCCAATTAGCAGCAGCAAGCTGAACAAATCAAAACCATATATTATGCTTTATGAATTTGTATTTCAGTGTACTATAATCCATGCAAACATTTCTTTACTTTAAAAGGGGATAACATATTCTAAATTTTGATAGCTTCAACAATAAGGGAATCAACCGTCCACCAACAAAATGGAAAAGAAGTTGTAAGCAACAAGCAAATTTCACAGAGTGCAATAGGTCTTGGTACACTATTTACTATAAGAGATATCAAAAATCCTCTTCTTGTCGACAAGCCCATGAAAAAAAAAAGAAAAGAGAAATAAAGAGAAAAACATAAAGAGAAAAAACATAATAGGAAAGCAAATCCAAAGCACTGCATTAGTTGGTGTTCAACTTTCCCAGTTGAAACTACCCATAATAATCAGGGTAGGATCTCTTGAACACCTTATTAAGAAAAAAAAGAAGAAAATACACACGCACTTTTAGTTATGTCGTTTGGCGAATCAAGTTCAACTCCTGATGGAGAAGGATGAAATTCTGCATATTTTTTCTTGCAATAGTAGCCAAACAGCTCAGTGGTTGTTCACTTGAATAAATTATGCAAAATTCAGCATTCCATAAATTTTTTGTTAAAAAGAAAAGCCTTTCTAACACTATTGATGTAAAAAGGAAAAACTAAGTCCACAATAAGTAACTATTCATTCATGGTCGGCTCAATTTTGTTAGTCAAATGAATGAAAAAAAAGTGACCACCTTTTTTTTCTAAATCCTGTTGACAACTTTAGAACCTTTAAAGACAAGGTTAGTATAGTTTCATGACTTGGTTACCTTCATGTTGATTATGTTGGGTGTTTGAAGCAAACTCATTAGAAAACCTATAAGAAAAGGATGTGGCCTTGTGACAAAAAAAAAAAAAAAAGGATGGGGCTAAAGACCGATTACCACACTATTTATATTATATTATTGTCTTAAAGCAAAAGCTTGTTTATATTTATATTTATGAGGTCAAAGTAAAAACCATCGAGAAACTTGAGCAGTGTCATTAATTAAAAATATCAAATCAAAGCAACTCAATAATGAATAATTGTCAGCTAAGTTTTATACATACCCCAATGACTAAATGACACAAGTCAACTAATTCAAGCACAAAGTTACTTAAAAAAACATTGAACTATGCTAAGATACTTGTCTTCACCCCTCTTATAAGTCCTCAACATAGAAAGAACTATTTGGCTTCTCCTCAACTTAAAACCTGGTAGGTAATTGAAGCCGGCATTCCTCAATTATCTCTATTTCTAAGAAACCAATCACCATTATCTTCTTCCTCCACAACTGAAGCTCTTGTCTAACATCAATCTCAGGGCAAAAACATCAATACACAAACAATAATACTTGCAAAATAAGGAACACGAGTCAAGTTAATATGTTTATGAATACAGTTGTGATCATACAAAAGAAAGCTAGAAACAGTGCTTAACACTTGCACAATAGAGAATATGAGTGAAGTTAATTTGTTCCTAAATATCATTAGGTCCATACCAAAGAAAGCTAAAAATAATGGTAGAAACCCTTATCTGATTTGATTATCCAAGAGTCGAATTGTGAGTGCATAAACAAATGACATTAGAGCCATTTCAGTAAGTAATTATCACAAATCCTAAACCCTAATGGGGCGTAGCTCAAAAAACACAAATTATTTTAGCAAACAGAATTTAAGTACTCATTCAGACTTTCATCAAAATTCAGCTTGAGAATTGGACATAGCATTAATTGGACATAACATTAAAAGAAGAACTTGGATGAGAAACATTCAACAAAGAATTGGACGTAGGATTAAAAAAAGAACTTGCATGAGCAACATTCAACAAAGCCTCAATCTTGTAAGGGCTTTTGGCAATTTTACTTTCTAGCTACTTAAGAGCAACATGAACGAAGCCTCAATCCCAAATAAAGTAGTTGGGGGTATACCTTAAAAAGGGGGAAGCAAAACGAATTCTCATGATAAACAACGTAAATATGCAAAATAAATCCAAGGTATAATTGTTAAAACTTAAGACTTGTGAACAATCACTCAATGAAAAGGTCAATAATCAAACAACTACAAAATTCATGAACAATAGCAATGTACGTAACTTAATATCCCAAAATTAAAGAAACTCATATATCTATGCATCAAAATAGGTCAATACCAAATAGAACTCCAACAAAGCATAAACATAATTAATGTCAAACAGTTAACAATGATAAGCTGAACAAATCAAAACCATAAAATATGCTATATATATTTATAGTTCAGTATGTTATAATCCATGCAAACATTTTTTTTCCTTAGGTGGAGAAAACATAGTCCAAATTCAGAGAGCTTTAGTAATAAGGGATTTGGTCATATCGTGAAAATGGAAGGGAAGTTGTAAGAAACAAGAAAATCTTATAGGGTCTAATATCTCTAAGAGGGATCAAAAACTATATTTTTGTTGACAAGCACATGAAATGGAAAAACGGAAATAAAGCAAAAAACAGAATAGGAAAGCAAATTCAAAACACTGCATTAATTGGATGTTCTACTTCCATGGTTGAAACTACCCTTGATAATGGCAAGATTTCGTGAACACCCTATTAAGAAAAAAGAAAGTACGAATGCACTTTTAGCTATGTCGGTTGTCGAAAAAAGTTTATCAGCTATTGAATAAGGATGCAACTCAACATATTTTATTTTGCATTAGTAGTCAAACAACTCTAGCTAGTGGTTGTTCAATGTTCACTCACACAAATTTAAGCAAAATCAGCATTCCACAACTTTTTCTATTGAAAAGAAAAGCCTTTCTGACAGTAAAAGCTAAGTCCACAACATGTTACTATTGAACTATGGTTTGTTCACTTTTGTTAGTCAAATGAAAAAAAAAAGTAACCCTTCTAGTTTTTTTAAATCCAATTGACAGTTTTAGATCTTCAAATACAAAGTTCTCTTTTTTTTTCCTTTTTTGTTCATGGAAGTACCTTGATAGATAATGTTCAGTTTCATGACTTGGTTAACTTCATGTTGATTTTGTTGGGGGTTTGAGGCAAGCTCATTGGATAGCCAATAAGTGAACTTCATGTTGATTTTATTGGGGGTTTGAAGCAAGCTCATTGGATAGCCAATAAGGAAAAGATGAGTTTTTATAATGACCCAAAAAAAGGTTAGGGCCAAGATTGATTACCATACTATTTATGATGTATATTATCTTAAAGAAATAACTTATTTATATTTTTATTCACGAGCTCAAGCCTTTTTAATACATTCTACACAGATGATCATGGAAAATAAAAGGAAAACTCAAGTCCACCATCCCTATCAACCATGGCATATCGAACACTCCACTCACTCACAACTCTCAATTCTCAATTCTCATCTCTAGATTCCACCAAAAATATATATATATATATATATATATATATATATATATATATATATATATATATATAGAAACGCACGCACGATATCACATATGCAATTCACACCTTATTTATAGATAAATCCCTATCATAGTAAGAACCAACACAATCATGCAAGACTGGAATATTCATTAAAAAGTAATTTCACATCTAAAAACTAATAATGGAATTAAGTTCACCACATCATTGATATGTACTCTCAGAATCTAAAACCTACCATTCAAGTAATTAAATATTTAAAAAACAACAACAACAACAACAACAACAACAACATAGCCTTAGTCCCAAATTAATCGGGGTTGGCTTAAATATTAAAGTAAGAAATAAATGAAAAAATAAAAATCAATTAGTACTTTAAAACCAAACTTACTTGCTACGAGCTTGATGGCTCCTAATAAACAATCCTAGTAAAACGCCACAAATATTGTCTACTTTTGATTGTGGACAATGACACCGACTATGTATCTACGAAAATAAACTAATTTTGATTAGAAATTTGAATAACATACTTAAATTATTTGCTCCATGCTTGGTGGTGTTTGATAACCAAGCCTTGAAATTGTCACTATATATATTATCCAAATTTCTAAGTTCCAACTCTCTTGCATTAATTTCTTTTGAACAAAGAATGAAAATGTTTAAAGTAGTTTTTAAGATTCTGACATATCAAGTGCAGAAGAAAATCTGATGAATGCAAAACCAAGATGATTCATTTGTTGAACAACAGTCCACTTGATATTAGTTATATATATATATATATATGTATGTATTGGTATATCTCGCTCAATAGAACAAGGGAGATCTCAGCTTGTACACAACCAGGATCCTCCAAAGCCGAACTATCCCAATAACACTTATCCCTATATCCATCACAATGCTCACCGATCTAGACACTTCTAAAAATATATGGTAAGAAATCAAAGTTGAAATGTATGCCCGCCCAAAGTATGTTAGACATTTTTCTTTAGAAATCATACTTAGTTTGATCAGTCATATGTCACAATTCATAAGCATATATATCATGCTAGGTGTACGTAGGCTTTTGGAAAGATGCATTTATTTTCTTTTCTTTTTTGAAGAAACTTTCTTACTATAATTAATAGAGACGCAAGAGTGTTATGGTAATGACCGACACTTTAACTGTAAGAGCTCTGAAAGCAAGTGATAGGAATGCATGCTTGTTTTTGCAAAACTGTTTAGGTTGAAAAGTTGAGCCACACTCAAACCAAAACGACCAATTGATCCTAGAGCCCAAACCACCATATCAAAATATCAATATAATTACCATCCTAAAAAAATCAACAAAATTTCAAAGAGATAGATAACTAAGTTCACAACAAAGAGATAAAAGAAATAACCGTAGGTATCATAAAATTCAAATCTCTTGATCTTAAACTCGCATAACTTGAAATTCAGCTCTATGAAATCCACAAGACCTTCTCTTTTGTTTATTATTCTTCAAACAAAAGACCATCAATGAAATAGACACTGGACAGAAAATTTCACGATACTTAACACAATTTCTTAAAATCAAAACATGAACATTCTTCAATCTAATTGAGCATACAATGACCTCAAAAGCAACAATATAAACTCATTCTTACTTTTGACTTAAAGTCATGTGTGAGCTGAGTGCATGGCGAATCTCCACCAGCACCAACTCATATAGACCTCCTATTTGCACTCCTATATTGGTTTTTATCCTTATCAACACATGAATTGCCTAGACAAACATGGATTTCGGCAAGGTCAAGCCACGATGTTTGATCTTGATCTTGATCTGCGCATGTGAAAAAGGCTACAAACATTGTGAATCTAGAGATGACAAAAAACATAATATAAGCAAATAAAAAAGCTTGAAACTCGAGACATCCATTAATGTTACTTGATCTAAAAGTAAATCCAAATCAAGAGGGAGTGACAAAAGAGAACCAATAGAAAACAAAAAATAAAAAAAGAATATTGGATAAACAGCCCAACTGAACCATAACTTTTAAGGGAAAACCCAAATCAAATCAATCATATTGAACAAAGAACTGCATGAAAGTATTAATGGGAAACAAAAACATCTCGAAATAAAAAAAACGTGTACATGAACCAACAAAAAAGAATGAATTGTGGTGCACTAATAGTAGCCTTTAGAATAAAAATAGAGAGCAGCAAAAATGAGATTTAGAATTTTTCTTTTAAAGCCCCGATTCATGGATTCATGATTCTTGAAGAGAGATAGGAGATTAGAGGTGATTTTGATTGAAGAGTAGTGACAAATTGACGCAGCAAAGATCTTCTAAATCAAATGCTCAAACACCACGAACAAACAACCTAGGGCTAGAGAGAATTAACACCAAATTCTCAAGAAAGAAATTCAATTCTTTATTAATAATTAATAATCAACCCCTTAAACTACTTTCACATAGCCATATATAGGCATTAGTAATGACTGACCATAAATGCTTAGACTCCTAATGTAATTACAATTAATCAAAACAATAAAACTTCTAGTATCTTAACTTCTTAAGAGACGGACACACCTAAATTAAAACTCATGTAACACTAATTAGTCTAATTTGTTAAGAACATAAATTATTACTTAACCTAAATTCCCAAAGTATAAAAAAATTAAACCACTAAAATAACTAACGTGAATTAATGAATTCATCAAACCCATGACTCTTCTATAGTCGCGTGTCACCATCTCTAGTGCTTCGATCAGTCACTGTGATCTTCATCAAGTAGACAAAAAGTGTTGAGAGAGGAAGGTAGGAAGATACAAACGAAGGGGAAAGTTTGTACATGTGGTATATTGGTGCATTGTGGAAAAGAAAAGGAATTATTGCTGCTTTACCACCCGATCACGTATGCATAAATGATCAACAAAGTGAAAAATCAAAGTAAAAACCATCGAGAAACTTGAACAGTGGCATTAATTAAACCTCAAATCAAAACAACTCCATAATGAGTAATTACCAGAGATCTCCTACTGCCATGGTTGTGTTTCTTGATGTGTTCAGTATTAAGAGGAGCCATCATATCATAGCTGTGTTATTTGAACTACATTAGAACAATGACGTGGAAGATTTTTTTTTTCTTGCCCATCAAACAAAACGCTAAAGAAAATAAACATGCATTTGAGATTGGAAATGGGATTCTTAGTAGAACTGTAAAACACAACTTAGTAAAGACATCTCAACTCTCATTAGACCATGGAACATGCTCATTAAAGAAACTAACCGATTAGCCCTTAAAATTCACTTCCACAACATATATTCCAAAAAACTTGACTGGCATTTATTCAAATAAGTGATCTGCAAAAAGGTTTTACTCTATTTAGAGAAATAAACCTCGTAATTTTAGCATTAAAAAAATATCTCAGACCAAGTATGAAGAACATGAGAGTCAACTAAGTTGTGTAACAATTAATTTCCCAAACTGATCACAGTTAAATCAAAACTAATCTCCTTCAAGCCAAATCACAAAGGGCTTTGATGAGGGGTGAGGGTATAAATACCTGGGTGAGAGCAATATCGGTGATGATTGCTACATATCAATGTTAAGAGAAAAGAAAAGAGTCGAATTGATGGTGCCGACCAAATCAGGGTTTAGGATTTAGAATTATGCGCTCCTTCCACTTGAATCTGCTTGCAAATCTCCTGCTTCGTGCTTTTGCTCAGACTTCTCCAAAGCTCGTTAAGAAGCTTCAGACAATCAACACAAAAAAAATCAAACAATCAACACAAAAAACAACCTAAAAAAAAAATCAAATCAAACATTAGTTGATGAAGTAAAAAAAGGTCTGGTAAAAAAAATGACACACCAAACGTCTTCATAAGGACATGGGTTCTCATACCATGAAGTCGCTGAACCACACAAAACCCTCTTCATATCGGAAGACACACTGCTATCATGCACCCCAACTTTGTCTCTTGAACTGAAAAAGGAAATCGAAAATTCGTTCAGAGAACACCTAATAAACCCAATCAATTCATTCAATATGTCAGCATAAACCATTTCTTCCAAATTTCAAACCACACCATTCCGTCTTCAATCGATCGAAACATCACACCTGAACTGATTTCACCCAAAATGTCTACTGGAAAAGAACCCTAAAAACCAGGCATTCAAAGTAAAAAAACATCAACAATAAGAAAATAAGAAAGAAATCCAAGACGATTCGACCTCCACATTGATTCAATTCCAGAAAACTCATTCCATAGGTCAACCGAAACCCAAAAACAAAATCAAAACAAACTCACTTGCTTGGTCCTTTGGGCATTGTAAAGTTTAAGAACTCTATCGAGGCAAAAAAATATAGGGAAACCCTTACAATCCTTCAGAGAATTTTCTGAAAAAAATAATGGGGAGAGAAGTCGGAAGATAAGAGTTGGAGAGGAAACTGAAACTTAGGCATCAAGTTAAAGTGAAAGGGGTTGTTCGATCTAGCCTCGAGATCGTTATTGCGATATTAAAGTCCATCCAGTAATGACTGATACACACGTGTGGGATACACATGCAAACGACGACAAAAACAGTAATAGATTGGGAAAGTCGTCTTTTTTAGGGATAGAGATAGAGATAGAGACAGGGAACTCTATATATTGGTTTCATAGTTGGAGATGGAAACTATTTCCTAAACCATCACGGAGACCCCTCTCTATTTATATTTGATCAGAGTTTGATTAATTCCGTGACTTACTTACTCAACATACATGGATCAATATCCCAAACTTCCTAACGATATTTTGCATTTCATTATGAACAAACTGAGTTCTTTGGTTTGTCACGCTACATTCAGATCAGTGTGCCAGTCATGGAGATCATTCTCGCTTCAAAATTACCCTTACCTTGTGCTTCCTCATCAACCTCCATGGCTCATGTGTCCCAAGTCTGTAAGCCCGCCTTCCAAGCTTTGTGACCTCTACACTCTTGATGATAGCAAACAGTTCTATCAATTTGAGCTTCCCGAAGGATGTAACCTCGGTTGGTGTTCTAGGACTTGGATAATTCTCTTTGAAGGGAAAAGGTATCGAGTTTGGAATTCGCTATCGTCAATTAACATTCTATTGCCGGAGCTAGTCGATGAATCTGAATCAGAAATAACTTGCAATAAAATGGTAGTCTCCTGCCCAGGTCCCTTGATCAAGAATGCTAATGATGTCGTTTTTGGTCTTATATACAATCGCTCCAAGTTGGCGTATACAAGGCTGGGTGATAAAGCATGGACACTCGTTGAAGTAGATTTCTTGCATCGATTACCAAGACCTTCAAAAGAAACAATGACATTCAACAACGTCGTCTTCTGTAATGGTAAACTTTATGCAGTAAATAATTTCGACTTCGTTTTTATTTGCGAGGAAGGTGTTCACGCTCCTTGTTATAATGATTATCATCGTATTCGTCGTGCTAAAGCCATAATGTTGATTGACAACTCTCACAAAATATGAGAACTAGGCCTTGTAGTTAGGACATGCAATATCATGCAATATTTGGTCGATGTGGATGGAGACTTGGTGCATGTTTTAAAGATCTCGATTCAAGGTAAATCGCTAAAAAACTATTTTAGGATTCTTAAACTTGATTTCACTGAAAGAAAATCATACCTTGTGACTAAGTCGGATTTGGGAGATCATTCATTATTCTTAAGTGCAACTGATTGCTCTGCCTCAGCCATTGTCTCTAAAACAAATTGGGTCTATTTAAGAGTAGATTATGAAAACGGGGTTGAAGGTGTTGGCATAAATTATCAGTTTATGGCGTTTGACTACTTTGGAGATGAACAAAATTCCTCAATTGTTCTACAAGTTGATAAGTGTGACTTTGGTTGCCAACCTCCAACTTTGATTATTCCAGGACACACAAATAGGTTGAAACCATCGAGCATGCATAGATTGGAGGAAGGAAATACTAGCACAACGGAACGCACACCCCTTACTGAAGACTATGTGCATACTGACACAACACCTCAAATGAGCACAACAGAACACACACTCGCCACTGATGAAGACTCTGTCCATATTGACACAACACTTCGTGTGCATACTGACAATTGTGTTATCCACCACGGGATGCATTAACTAGCATCTCGAGTTAAAAATGAACGACGATCTGTGTGGGCTTTTATGCGTTCTATTGTGTGTTTAGAGTGTCATTCAACATTGGGAGATCCCCCCTAGAGTGTCAAAATTAAAAGTTTCAAGTAATTACCATGTGGTTGTATAACTTTTTTTTTTCTCAATTTATATATATTTAATGAAAGAGTTTGGGAATGAGTAGTTATTGTTGTTCTCAACTTTTACATTTGCTTTTGTAAAGCAACGATCTTTATTTTTGTCAATTTTCAACTCTTATTTTTCACTCAATCACACCATTTTTTCTTGAAAATCTTAGCCTTTCGCAACTTAACTACTCTTTTCTTAATGCACCTATCATCGCTCCAATCGTCATTATAGAACCAAAAAACGAGTACTGCATAGTATAGAAATACATTGTAGATTATGACAAATCATACTTGCATAATGAAAACTCAAACCTGCTTTAACAATGAGTTTCTAATACATGTTATACCTCTGCCAGGGAAAGGCCAAGCTCACTCATAATCCCAGATTGTGTTGGTGATGAAAACCCAACCTGCACAACACAGTCTTTAAATTCAAACATAACCTCAACTAACAGTAACAACATCAACAACTCAATCTCAAATTAGTTGAGGTATGCCCCTAAATTTTAGGGGAGCATCTATGGAACCTATTAGAATCTCAAACTCACACACATATGTTAGTTTAGTGCAATGAAATTAGACTTAATTAGGCACGTGGCAGTCAGTAATTGGCCAAATTCTTGATTAATCACTGCTTACAGCAGAGCCAAAAATGTAAGACCCCGAAACAGCAAAAAAGGTCCCAAGAACAATAACTGAAATGGACGAAGAAGAAGCCATGATTGTCGACGAAGACGATGGACCCAAAAAGGGCTTCTCCAAATCTCCATCTTCCTTCGCTTTTTCAATCCTATACGGCCCCTTCATCGTTTCTGAAACCACAAACCAAGCTAGAATCAAAAGTGACCAATTTTTCGCTCTCTCAGTAATTTCATCAAACACAACGTGCGCAACCTTGTGAACCACGCTGATCTTTCTATGTATTGAAGTCTATACGATTTTTGACTAAATGGGTAGTGATGGATCTGCTCCACCTACCCAGATCGGTTGATAGTGACGAATTCCGAGACGATTTGGTCAAGAATTTATTGCAAAAATTGGGTAACAGTGAAGACAGAGTTTTATATTGTTAGAGATTTCAGAAGTTATTTAAGTAATGCAAGTGGAGGTGTTTCTCAATTTGAATTAATGGGTTTATTTGATAGTAAGTGAGATGGGTTTGCCTCTTCTGCAATTGTTTTTTTTGTTTCTTCAGCCACCATTGAAAAGGTACAGTACTTTCAGTCAAAACCCTTTTTGGAGCTTGTTTTGATTTGATTTTAGGTTTGTTATTCAATGTTGTTGTGAAATTCATGAAAGTTTTGGGTTTATGGAAATGGAATGTTGAGTACCAAATTTTACTTGCCAAAACATCTCTAGTGAGAATAAGAGAGATGGACAAGACATCACTTGCTAAAAGGTAAGATTTTAAAGAGGTCGTGGGTTCGGCTCCTGCTGAAGTAAAAAAAGAACTAAATTTTAATTGTTTTGATGTGTTAACCTAGACTTAGAAACTTACATTTTTAATTTTTTTTTTATGAATGTTTTGCTCACGAAGTAAAAGTATTGAAGCTGCTCCTATCGAATTTCAAGTCTTATATTTAATTGAAGAAAACAGTTCCAAATTAGTTGGGGTCGCGACATAGATCAAACTCTTCTACTTCGCTCGATTAAATGCACCAGGAACGGCAAGCTTCCAAAATTCTTTAGATCTTTCCTAATCAATATGTATTCTTTTTTTTTTTGGACTTTTTAATTAATGTATTCTTGTTTATCTTTGGTTTATTATTCAGTTTCTAATACGTCAAGTTTTTAACTAGGGCATCCGCATTTCTTATAGAGATGCCTTCATATTGGATTTGATTGTTTTTAATGTGCTAGCGTCTTCACATTTTGGAATTTTAAATCACTAGTTATAGTGACAGTAAAAATGAGGGAGAACCGTGGATTTTGCAAATCATTAAATGAAATGTTCTTTCCTTACTCATTGGTACATGGTGTGCTGAATTTGCCTTTCTAAGCAACCAAAAGAGGAACAAGCTCATGGTGAAATTGTAAAACTTCAAATTACAATTCTCCTGAAAATTAAATTTCCATTTTGGTGTTCGGATATTCTTTAGGATTTGTTGATGGAAGCTTGAATCTCTTCTGAAGTTCTCCCTTTTGTTTCAGGCACAAACTTTGCTATAAAGAAAACAGCTAGCAGATTGACAACGCCGTAGATAATGAAGGTACCTGGAAACCATGGAAAAAGAACACACTTATTGTAAGTTTTCCTTAAACTAATTCATGTTGTTCTTCAAAAAAAAATTCATGTCATTATGTGTTATTGAATGCTTTCATTTCTAGCTATTTCGGCTGCCTATAGTTTTGTGATTTTTGATGTTTTCGCGACCTTTCATGACCAACCTGATTTGGCATTGGAATATCATAGTACTTTTGCAAAACTACTTACCATAGGAACTCCAGCTCATTAGGTAGTTGAAAGTATAGGAACAGATCCACGAAATAAACCAATTCAACAATGTTAATAAGCTTCCGGCTACTCCTTTGATATTTATAGGATAAATCTGCAAGAAGACCGCAGGACAGCGAGACCGTTATAAAACTTTATGAATTATATTTAAAAACTTAAATAATTGCCTTCAAGAATTATGCTTACCTCTGACATTATAACTCAAGGGATTGCTCCAATTCCTACTGAAAAGGATCCTACATACAACTGAGATAAATGCATGATAGTAGTTAGCAATCTAATGTAGTTGCCCAGAGGAAAACCGTCTAGTTACAGTTGAATTACCAGTACGCCTGTTACAGCAAGTGCAGGGACTGCTTCGAGTGATAACTCGTGGACCTGCATTGCAAAATCAACAGTATCTTTTGTGTTAGAAGTAAGGTAACTCTAAGAGTAGAAATTCTTTACAATTCCTAGTTCGAAAAGTACCTTCATATAGAACGAAATCGCGCATAGCTTGCAGCCTATAACTAAACCTGTTCCAGAAGTCTAGTTTGAAACTGTTAGCATTTTTATTCTTGTGTAATGAATTTTCATTTGCTGAGTTTGAGATGTGGAGTAAGATTAATTATACGTACCAGTAGAAGTGCTCTTCTTCCAACTCTTTCTATTAAGGCAGCCCCCATTGCAGTTACAGGAATCTGCCAAACAGAATCAATTAGTGGGATTTTTGAAAACATCAAAGAAATTAGATTTCTAAGAATAGGTGGAAACCTGTAGACATGCATAGAGCATAGTTCCAAGGGTTGAAGGAAATCCTGAGAGGTCAAACAAGAAATAATAGTAAGCGAATAAAATCATTGTAAATAAATGCCTAATCAAGTTGATCAACTATGAGATCGACAAATCTCCAAACAGAGTTCCTTAAATTATTGTGATCTCTAGTTATTGGGTTTATCATTTATGAAGATATTTTGATATTTTGCAAGATTGCATTTGTAAACGCCAATGGACTATCTTTTATGAACCAAAAAAAAAATGAAAAATGATAATCTATACACTTGAAGAAACACTTTGTCTTTTAATTTATGGCACCCACACCTTAGCAAGAAATAGCCATGACAAAGTGTGCACTCCAAGTGTACGCCCAAAGTGATTATCATTTTCCAAAAAAAATTTCTATATTGAAGAAACCAAACACCTTAGCTCCCATGGAAGTGTAAAGAATCCACTCAAACTACTTAAAGGGACTCCTTGTCGAAGTATTTTGGATGCATCATTACCTGCGGAAACAAAAATCTGGCTCACATAAAAGCAGACTCCATTAATGCCCCCGAATTGCTGACAGCACATTAGTCCCGCTCCAATCTGATCATCACAGAAGATTTAGTAAAACTAGTGGAATAAGCTAAGATGAAAAAAGAGAAGAGACAAGAATCTAGAATGAAATGAAACAAGAATGTGAAGGGCCTTGGGATGAATTGCCAACTTGCCACAATGGAATGTTTCATTTTAACTCTAGAAAGCACCATTGACAGAGAATCGATGACTTGGGAAGTTGAGTCTGTTGCCACGGCTATGAATTTTAACTTTAAATTGGTGGTTGGAGGAATTGCTCTTGCAGACAAATGTTAAACGGGGTGTGTGAAAACGGGTGTGTCAAATTAGAAGCCAGACCTTGTAGGAGGACTATATTATTTGCTATTTGTTGATAAGTAGTGAATACAAAGGATGTTAGGATATTAGTAACAGAAAGATGTGTTTTGTGAACAATGCTTACAATGAGCGAAATGACATCTCTTTTGAAATAAATCCATCATATTAGATTTGGGGAGATGTTGACATGTTTCGACATAATCCTGCCAAGAGATAACAACATGGTTAGTTTAAGTTTTCTTAGGTCTCATTAAGCCACTTAGAGCTTATGGTTGAGTAGACACTTCAATTTCTGCCGCTTCAAGTGAAATGTCAGCATCCTTCCCGCGAAGCTTACTTAGCGCCACTTCAAACTCCTTTTGTCGTCTCATCTTTGCCTGCACAAGGTTGGAAGGTTATAACCACATGTAAGGGCTCTTGTTTCCATAATCACATAGTTAAATGATCATATACAATCCTGATATAAAAGTTATCAAAGATAAATAAATAAAAAGATAAAGATTGTATTGGGATCACAGAGAAAGGGGCTTGGATCAACATTACTTTGCCGGAGAATTCCTTGGGTAGGTGCTGCAGTCATCAGGAATCAGCCAAGTAAGACAAGAACTGAAGTAGTTATAGATTTAAGAATCGAAAACCAAAGAAAAGTTCACTATTAGTATTTTAGCTGATTGTACAATATGATCATGAAGAGTATTATGGTGTGCATTGTGTCGTGTATTGTTCAGCTCATGAAGAGTGATAAGAGTTGTATTCTCCTCACAAGAAAGCTTCTACCCTTCCTTTATCGCTTCACTATTTATACTTTGTATTAATAGAAACGCAAACAACTTGGACAAACGTTGCTCACTAGCCATCTAGGGGATTCTGGAACAAAAAGGAGACCCACAAGGAGAATAAGGCATGGGACTAGTCCTGCAGTTGTAATCCCATTACAGACACCCATTATTAGGACCATGGAAACATCCACGTTTTTGAAAAACTGAATGGAAATATCGGGTAAAGATCACAAAATTTACCAGTTAGAGCCAAAGGTCACCATGCTAAAACTGTGCCTACAATGTAACCAGTAGACTGTGCCTACTATGTAACCAGTAGATACACCGCATACGATCATGAGCTGTAAATGAAGAGTGATGTTAGTTGATGCAATCTTTACTAAACAAGAAAGGATATGAGTGCTCATGTGCCATTTTAACCTGATTCAGAGTGGTAAGACCTCCCCTTAGATCCTTTGGTGCAATTTTGGCTATAAATATAGGTACCTGTCATTCATTTGTGACACAATTATATGTACCATTCAAATATTGCTAAATAAGTATCACCCTCAAAAAAAAATCTATTTACTAATAATGTACATGCCACTGTAAAATGACCTGGACGACCTCGCCGCCATTGTGATGAAACTATCTTTAGATCAAATAGGACATATAAACAATTAGGACAAAAACACATTGGCTCCTCCATGTCTCTCAGACATGCTAGAGTAAGAATCACATGTATGTACCATTTCGGAGGCACATGTTTCAAAACTGACACTCTGAGCTTTTTAACCAGTTTGTTCTTCTTGGGTGTGCAGGACATTCATGTTACATGTGATGAGGGAATGTGATTCGAAAAGGAGCAAATGCGTCTTCTTCCTCTTTGATCAATTGAGTTACTTCTCAACATGTAAATTCTCCTTCTTGTGATCTTGGCATCTTTCTTATATAGATAATTATGCCGGCAGGTTAGATCTTAGATTTATGTTTCTCCTACTTGTTCATTGTCTTTATTCTCATATAAATTTGGTATCGTCCCCGCAATACGTCAGATCTGAAATTTATGTTTCTTCTACTTGTCCATTGTCTTTATTCTCATACAAAGTTTTACCATTTACACATGGCCCCCAACAACTTGATATGTTAGGTTCTCTAAATTCACTCTAATACAAGAATTAATTTACAGTATGTTGGTATGTTGGCCTGAAGATAATAGTGAACTGTACTAACACACTATTGCAAGAGGGTGGAGGTTCGAGTCCATAGGAGGCAAGAAAAGTTGATTTCGTTCTTATCAAAAAAAAAAAAAAGAAGATTATGGTGCACTGTGAGGTTCAAGTTTTCATGTAAAAAGGCTTTGCATATGGAAGGGGCTCGGAGTCCTTCACTCAAGGTCTGGGGTTCGAGCTTGTGAATTGAGTAGACAACATTAGGAGGGTTTCCCCCTTTTATACAATTGACAGGACTCTACTCGATTAATCAGCGCAACTCGGGCGCTCATGAACAAAAACAGTAATAAAAAATAACTGAGTAATGTCTATGCAGAACATGAACATCTACAGATCTTATAGAAAAATATATAGCTTGAAAATCAAGGAAGAGAGAGAGTTGAAATGATGGGATTTCAGTGTTCTTACCAGTAGAGAAGAAAGCTCTTTTGCTGCTATTTTTTTTTTTTTTTTTTTTTTTTTGGTAGGATTTTGCTGCTAATTAAACTACATACAAGTGCATGTGTGGTATATGACTATATCTGTCCATTGAAAGCTAATAAATCCTTGAAATTTGTTACGAAGATTTGAAAGAAACCGAAGACTCCATGTCATGCAAATGATAAAAAGTTATGAGTTAATTGGTGAGAATTCATTTAGGTTGTTTGGGAATCCAAGTAACTAAAACACAGTTTTTTTTTTTTTGAGAAATAACTAAAACATAGTTAATTGTTGATCATTTGTTACTCATGAGTCATGAAGTTCAAAAGTAACTGTGGATTTCTTATTAAGATATGATCTTTATCCACTATGGATTAATGTAAAACTAATTATCAGTTGCAAAATGGTCATTATTTATTTATGCATTGTATTAGTTGACAACACGTGTGTTGCGCGTGGAATGCATTGTGAATAATTCAATGATGATTTTTTCTAAAAAAATATAATTCAAAAGATTTTGCAAATTTAAGCATTTTAAAAAATGTAAATATTCCCTCTTTGAATAGATGGAAATCAAAATATTATATGCACGATATATTGTAAAAACAAATATATAGAATCGTATGATTTTTCAAACCATCAATGCAATCCACGTGGAAATAGTCAAATTATGTCTAACAACCAAAGTATCTCTAGTGAGATAGGATATATATAGGATATATACTTGTATAGGCATCACTTGCCAAAGGCAAGTCTTAGGGATGTTATAGGTTTGACTCCCGTTGAAGTGAAAAATAAATAAATAAAAGTCTAACCATATATAGGATTCAAGGAAAACATAGTTATTCAAATAAAACAATTGCTCCTTGTGAGTTTTTTTTTTTTAAGAATATAGATAACTCTTAATGGGTTGGCACGAGGTTCTCATGGTGGACTTCTAATAATAATAAGAAAATATTGACGGTTGTGGGTTTAACTCTCATTGAATTAAAAAAAACCCACTTAAAGTAAAAAAAAAAAAAAACAATAAAATCAGTCATGTCTCCTAGTGGGCTTGTTTATTGAACGAAGCCTAAGTTCAACAATTCTATTAAGACTTTAATTGGTCCAGCCCATCTCATGAGCCCAGTCCGACCCATACTTTTAATATTACAAACCCTGTTTTTATCGGCCTTTTTTTTCTTTTTTTTTGTAGGCTTTTAGCGGCCTATTTAAGAAAATAGAAACCAATCATTTTTTCACGAGATGTTAAATCTTTATAGTACACGTAGGTCAATAAAAATTTAGAATCTTCTATATAGTATAAGGGACTCTACATATTGGTTTCATAGTTGAGATGGAAACTATTTCCTAAACCATAACGGAGACCCCTCTCTATTTATATTTGATCAGAGTTTGATGAATTCCGTGACTTACTTATTCAACATACATGGATCAATATCCCAAACTTTCGGACGATATTTTGCATGTCATTGTGAACAAATTGAGTTCTTTGGTTTGTCACGCTGCATTCAGATCAGTATGCTAGTCATGGAGATCATTCTCACTTCAACATTACCCTTACCTTGTGCTTCCTCATCAACCTCCATGGCTCATGTGTCCTAAGTCTTTAAATTCGCCTTCCAGGCATTGTGACCTCTACACTCTTGATGATAGCAAAAAGTTCTATCAATTTGAGCTTCCCGAAGGATGAAACCCCGGTTGGTGTTCCGGGACTTGGATGATTCTCTTTGAAGGGAAAAGGTATCGAGTTTGGAATCCGCTATCATCAATTAACATTCTATTGCCGGAGCTAGTCGATGAATCTGAATCAGAAATAACTTGCAATAAAATTGTAGTCTCTTGCACAAGTCCCTTGATTAAGAATGCTAATGATGTGGTTTTTGGTCTTATATACAATCGCTCCAAGTTAGCGTATACAAGGCTGGGTGATAAAGCATGGACACTCGTTGAAGTAGAGTTCTTGCATCGATTACCAAGACCTTCAAAAGAAACAATGACATTCAGCAACGTCGTCTTCTGTAATGGTAAACTTTATGCAGTAAATAATTTCGGCTTCGTTTTTGTTTGCGAGGAAGGTGTTCACGCTCCTTGTTATAATGATTATCATCGTATTCGTCGTGCTAAAGCCATAATGTTGATTGACAACTCTCACAAAATACGAGAACTAGGTGCTGTAGTCAGGACATGCAATATTTGGTCGACGTGGATGGAGACTTGATGCATGTTTTAAAGATCTCGATTCAAGGTAAATTGCTAAAAAACTATTTTAGGATTCTTAAACTTGATTTCATTGAAAGAAAATCATACCTTGTGACTAAGTCGGATTTGGGAGATCATTCATTATTCTTAAGTGCAACTGATTGCTCTGCCTCAGCCATTGTCTCTAAAACAAATTAGGTCTATTTAAGAGTAGATTATGAAAATGGGGTTGAAGGTGTTAGCGTAAATTATCAGTTTATGGCGTTTGACTACTTTGGAGATGAACAAAATTCCTCAATTCTTCTACAAGTTGATAAGTGTGACTTTGGTTGTCAACCTCCAACTTTGATTATTCCGGGATACACAAATAGGTTGAAACCATCAAGCATGCATAGATTGAAGGAGGGAAATACTAGCACAACGGAACGCACACCCCCTACTGAAGATCGTGTGCATACTGACACAACACCTCAAATGAGCACAACAGAACACACACTCGCCACTGATGAAGACTCTATCCATACTGACACAACACTTCGTGTGCATACTGACGATCATGTTATCCACCACGGGATGCATAACCTAGCATCTCGAGTTAAAAATGAACGACGATTTGTGTGGGCTTTTCTGTGTTCTATTGTGTGTTTAGAGTGTCATTCAACATTGGGAGATCCCTCCTAGGGGCGGAACCAGAGTTTAAGTGGAGGGAGAGCCAACCTTTACATGAAACGTCAAGATTAAAAGTTTCACGTAATTACCATGTGGTTGTATAACTTTTTTTTTCTCAATTTATACATATTTAATGAAAGAGTTTGGGATTGAATTGTTATTGTTGTTCTCAACTTTTACATTTGCTTTTGTAAAGCAACGATCTTTATTTTTGTCAATTTTCAACTCTTATTTTTCACTCAATCACACTATTTTTTCTTGAAAATCTTAGCCTTTCGCAACTTAACTTCTCTTTTCTTATATATGGACTTCAAATAAAAAAAACTTCTTTTCTTATGATCCATCTGTGAGGCAAATGAAGTATTAGAAGTTTTATAATGAACACCATGATGTCAAATTTGTATAGCTAGCTATGTGTATTGTTATTTGATAATATAAAAATAAAAATGAAGTGTGTTTCATACAATTAATTAGTATAAAATAAACCATTAATTGCTTAATCAAGAAAATTAACCATTAATTACCTAATCAATGTATATTTTTTTTTTTTGAAGAAAAATAGAAAATTCATTTATTATTAATGGTTCGGCATAGGACCAGACATAGAATCAAAAAGTACATTGATTCACTAATCCTATTTATTCAAAAGAACTGCCATTACTTTGGCTGTAAATGCGATTGTGAAATTGAAATAGTTTGACAATCATAAACTGCTCTCTATAACGTTGAAATACACTACAATACACAAACATCTGCTAGAACTACATAACAATAACAAAACTTCCCAACAAAGAGAAGAAAATCTAAAACTTCCCGACAAAGAGAAGCAAAATTGAGACCTCCAACAAAGGGAAGACAAAATACTTAATAATAAAACTAAAAATAAGGATCAACTCAATCACCGCATAAAACTAAAAACGAGTGTTGAGAAAGAAGTACCGCAACAAGGAGATCCAATATTCACATATCTGAAAAGATATACACTATCTTGAGAGATGAAGATTGGAACCAGCTAATCAAAAGAGAAGATCGACCGCGGTTCAAGATCTTGATTCAAGAGAAAAACTCAAAAAAGGGTTTTAGGGTTAGAGCAGCTGTCGCTACTACTATTTCCTCGGTCGCCCCCTTAGAATCAATATAATTTCATATTAAAAACCCTAATTTTTCCTTTTGGTGCTCTTCCTTGATTTAACCTTTTGAACTGTTGCCGATTCTATTTTGATCGACGGTGGTTTCAATAATTTCTTTTGTTTATTTTTATTAATCAAATAAACTTAGATCTGTTCAGATATGTTGAGATGATTAGTTTCATCCCCATTGCGGCTATCAGATTCATTATTGACAAAAGTCATGTCTCTACGTTTGTACTTTTCGAAGACTATGCGTGGATTTGCAATTATGGGGTTGATACTCGTTATTAGGGTTTTTTCAATAAGTAGTTATTTCCTTCTCTTGTTGTAAGGTTTAGATAGTCTTCCCTTATTGGAAGTCTTGTGTTTACTTTCCTTATCGAAAGTTTTATTTTTCATTATGGTTCGAATGATGTATCTGTATATTGTCATGTTCTATACGTTTGTCAATAGAATAGTTACTGATTGTCAAACTATTTCATTGTTACAGCTGCAATTCTTGAAAACCAACCTTATGGCGGTTGAATGTTCTTTTGAACATGTCACGGCCCAAATCATTAACCCCGTTTTGATTTCCTAGATCACCAACCAGTCACGTAGGACCCATACCGTGATGCACACGCTGACTGAGGCATGTGGCCGAGGTATGTGATATTTTTGTATTTCTTGCATGCCTAGTATTATGTAGTGTATAGACTTACTAAGTCAGTTTGTACAGTGTAGACGTCGAGATGAAAGCGAGGAAACACATCGAGTTGCGTGCGAGTTGGGAAATGAGTTTTCATAGAAAAAGCAAAAATAAACTTGACCAAAATAGTAATTGGTGCGCGCCTAGTGACACGCGGGATCGTGGTCAGCACGTGTGGGTTGTACGGTAGTGTGCACGCCTTAGTACGCTCGTTAGCGCACACGACGGATTTGTAAGCGCAAAAGTATAAGTAAATATATATATATATATATGTGTGTGTGTGTGTGTGTGTGTGTGTGTGTGTGTGTGTGTATATATGTAATTTAAATATAGATTAAAATCAGAAAATGAGAAATGACCAAAAATGGCATTTGGGTGAGAATGGATTTTGGATAAGGATAGGGGCAAAATAGTCATTTGACCCCAAAATATCAAAATCACCACCACCACACACACCACTGACACTCCTTCCTCACCAAAAACATCAACCAAAAGACAGGGAGAGAAAGTTCGAGCGAGAGAGAGAGGAATGATCGGAACTATAGATCGAGGGATCAAGGTTAGGAATCGAGCTCGGGCAAGAGGATCGGAGGTAAGGCATTATTGTTGTTGTTGATGTTGGCATCAATGTTGTCAGTGTTGGTGTGTTGTCGGCGTGGTGGTGGTGGTGGTGTGTTGGTGTGTTGTTGGCGTGATGATGGTGGTGATGGTGGTGATTGGTGTTGTTGGCATGGTGATGTTGTCGGTCTTGCAGTTTGTCCAAGGAAGGAGACGACATGGTCGTCGTTTCCCCTCCTAATCCCGCTCAAATCAAAAAAAAAATGACCAAATCGGGTTAGACCTGGTTCAAGGGTCCAACCCCCTTAAAAAAATAATATAAATAATAAAATAATATAAATAAATAAATAAAAAATGATATAAAATGATATTTCACGGACCTATGGGTGTTCCGAGAGTTTGGGAGCGCAAGTCGAGGTGTCGGGAGGCCAAATTGACTAGGTGTAACAACCCTCAAATTTAACTTGACTTGTGGTTTACTTGTCAAGACCGTGACCCGGTTATGCGATATTATACTATATTTCGAACTTCGGGAGTCAACACCGAGGTAATTTTATGATTCTTTGATGTGTGTATTAGTATTTTAGTCTAATACGGGTCTCGAGCCGTTTCGGTGATTTTTAGTCTGAGTGGGACTTCGCCTAGGAAAACAGGGGAGTAAAACACAGTAAAAATGTAAATAAATGAAGTTTTGAGATTTTTAATTAATTAGTTGATGGGACGTGGCGAGAAAATGAGTGTGGCGAGCCAATTGACGGAGAAATACGGACCGAGGAACGCAAGATCAACGTGGGAGTTGGATAATTACACAACACATGGGCTATAGGATTGAAATTGTTAAAGTGACAGCCCAAAGTGAGAGAACCCTCGGATTTCCTCGAGATGCATGTTTGTGTGGAGATTAAAACAAAAAGCTTATAAATAGGACCCACCCCCACTTTCTCAATCCACTATTCACTCATCTCCTCCACACACACACCCGAGTCTTCTATTCCCTCTCACCACCGCCCCTCTCCTCCTCTCCTCTCCCTTGGTGACCGGACATGACCCTCACCGAGGTCCGTGCTCTCTCTCTCTTTCTTTCTCTCTCTTTATCGTTTCCTCTCTTCTCTCAGTCACACACAATGGGTTGTGGGGGCGTCTATCTGACCAGGAACTAGTCGGGGACGACCCACCGAGTTCCAGTAGTGGCGGATCTCCTCCCCAACCTCATGGCATACATGTGGCGATGACCCAAACGAACCTCACAACTGGCGGTTGTGCCGCGTCCTGCCACTGCTAGGATGATTGGCGGTGGTCGGGGACAGGCCTTCGTGACCCACCGGAGTCCCCATGTCCCCAGAAGACCTATGGATTTCGATACCTAGAGGAGTTGTTGTCTATACTCTGTTTACCACATGTGTTGACATTTTACTACCTCGCCGGAGTTGCAGAGCTCGAGCGGTGTCGTTGGTCGAACCACCGTGACCTGGGAAACGTCGGAGACCACGCTAAACCCATGCTTGTGTCTCATGGCTCTCGGAGTGGTCCATAACAGCGATGGTAGTGAGGTTTTGTATTTTATTTGGTTTTTCTCTATTGTTGATGTCTCGCTAGAAACCACCCTAACTGGCGGCGCTGCGGGCCGGACTCCACGTCCAAGAGGCTGTCGGGGACCATGGTTTGCCCTTGTTGGTACCTCGCTGCCCTTAGGTGTGTCCGAATCAGTTACGTTTGGACTGTTTGGTCTTAATTTCATGTTTATGTTCATTTCATGTGCGTTATGTTCCTCCTCGCCGGAATTCACTGCCGTGGGCGACGCCACCGCTATGCCACCGTGACCGGAGATGTCGGGTACCAAGCTAAGTCCATGCTTGTGTCACAACTCTCGAAGTGTCCTAAAACAACGGCGTTATTGTTTATATTATGTCATTCATGTGTTGTATGCGTGTTGTAAACTTCTCGTCAGAAACCACCCGTCGTGGCGGCACTATCGTCAACACGATGACATGGGGGACTGCCGGAGACCTTACTATGTCCGTCATGGAGTCTCACAGCCCCAGAGCATCCATATCAATGGTGATGAGTCATAATGGCGAAGTTATGCGTGAGTTTTTCTATCACGTTGAGTAGTCGTCGACGTGACGTAGGGCATGCACATGGCTTTTCCATGTCGTGTTGGCACTCTACGGACGTTAAACCATACCCGCGAGGTTTCCAAACTCGTTGTGCATGGTCATTTTTAGTTGTGTTATTTTTACGAATTTGCATTTGAAGGTCGGGAATTGGTTATGACGTCGTGGTCACGTCATCAGCTCATCGCGGCTATGACGTGACCTACATACGACTGAGTCGAGCCTACGATACATGAGTAGGCTTATATGCATTATGGATACCGACATTGTGATATCGTAGTTGTGGTTATTGTCATGGTTTTTCAAACATGAGAGAGTATACGTTTTCATAACGATTTGACGAGTTGTGTAAATACTTAAAACATCGGGAAGGACACTAGGGTTGACTTAGGGTTTAGTTGATGTCCTGACCTATTAATACGAGTTGTCTAACCTTGTCAGGTAGTGGAAAACTCAGGGATACGCGTTAGGGACGCGAGTTGTACGCGGGTTGCGATAGTTCAGGTAAGTCATTTGCCCTAAAGTTTTTGTACGTTAGTAAGCCAATTAAGAAAATACCGTGTGATTCATTATCATTCTATTATATTTGCTATGATCTACTTGTTGGCATTCCGTTCCATATTCCTTGTGTATGTGTTCTTGGCATAAGTGTGTGTCTCGAAGGAACATGCTGCCTACACTAGAAGAGATAAAAAGCGGGCACTCATGCGCACGAGTGTTTGACCACCACTAGTGATTGTGTGATGCCATGTACTGGATTGTTGTGATATTTTTATGGTTATCGATGTTGCGACATCGCTGTTGTGGATTTATTATGGATTTTTAGACCACTTATGGCCTCTCTTGACTTGTAGAACACACATGTTTCGATTGCTATTATTTCCAGTCTGTCTATCATGCACCTTGTCTATTTAAATTCTTGTCTTTCAATTCCCGCATGATATTTAGACTGTCATGTTTGATAATTCATGAATTACTGTTATATTCTTCTGGCATTACTTTCGATTTTCTCTCAGTTACTCACCGTCTAGATTGTGATAGTGGGTGCAGATAGAGCGGAGTGCAGTAGAGGGCAAGGAACCTTGCCTAGGAGACTTTCTGTGAACGACTGGACTTGAGGAACCCTATAGTAGGTTATATATTTTTGTTTGTATGTTGCTTGTGATTATTATCATGTTTTGTTGAGTCATTGAACTCAGGATTATAGTTTGGGATTAATATCATGTAATGTCTCATTTGACCTTGGCTTATTGTACATGAATATTCCGTTTACGGGGTTTTCATATATATAGATTCCTGATTTCCGTTTGACTGAGTTATTTTCCATTAATTGTTTAGTATTAAATTTTCTTCCGTTGTGTTATATTGGTAATAACTCTTTCATAAAACTTGTAATTTGATAATTGGAGACTGACTAGGCTCGCTAGACCGTCGAGTACTGACTCGGGATCTATACGAGTCTAAGCCGGGCATTCCCAAATGCATTGAGAATTTGGGGTCGTCACACTAGGAATTTTGCGTGAAAGTGAGTATACCCGTTGATAATTTGATTTAAAATTTCATTCCATAATCTTGTTGGTTATTTTATATAGTCATCGTTGACTATTTGACCATTGTATTCTAATATCATGTATCTTTGGTGTTCTATGCTCACTTGTGAGTCTAGTTTTGCATGATATTTACTTGTTGATTTGATTCATTGCCTCTATCTCATGCTATGTCTATTCTTGTTGTTTGAATGTGAAATAAAGGATAAATAACATGCTATTAGGCTAGTATATATTAAAAAAGGTTTATATAGATTTGTACTCCCTATTTGATTAGATATTAGATTTGTCTATGCCTCGAATTCCATACTTGGTCTTCCTTAAAATTAAAAAGTAGTTTTTGTAATTAGGTCTCGTACTCGATCGAGGTGTGCGCAACTCACAGGGTTAAAGTCCCTGGAGATAACGACACATATTACCTGACACTGTATGACACTCGGGGTTAGAGTCCCTGATGTAGTTAACACACCGGAGTTAGAGTCTCTGGACTCACTTGGGTTAGAGTCCCTTGTGGTTTATTATTATAGAGTCGGAGTGATGCACTTCACTGCCGACCGGACCTAATTCATCACTATTTAGCCCAATGTCAGTTTCACTTGTTAACTCTGGTATTTACTTGCATATGGTTTTTTTTTCAGCTTTCCTAGTTATATGCTTTTAAATACCAGTCAATTATATTTGGAAATGCAATTTAAACATATCATCGGGGATTACTGTTTATTTCTTGTACTCACTGTCCTTTTTATGACGGTGGGTGCAGATCCATCTACTAACCGGCCAAGGAGAAGATAGGAGATTTTTCCTAAGTAGCAGCGTGACACGACTTTTGTTGTAGGTCCATTTTGATATTTTGTATGTATTAGATACCATATGTCTTTTATTACATTGGGTTGTACATTTAGGTTAAGCGTTAGTTCGCCGATTAGACTTAGACTGTTTTGCTATATTTTGAGGTTATCTGGATATATATATATATATATGTCATTTCCTGGTTTTCCACACTTAGGTTATTTTTCAATTGACTTTCCCATAATATTCTAATTTAATTTCGCATTAAATGACTAAAGACTTCCGCTAAATAACAAACCATGTTAATAAAGATTTAATTAACACTAAAGGTTAATAATGAGTTTGGACACGAGAAATGAGGTAAATAAGTTGTGAGGCTGACTAATACATAGTTAAGTCCTATGAGGCTAGGATTAGGACTTAATTACGAGATTAGGTCGGGCGGTGTCCTAGATTAAGGGATGGGTCGTCACAGAACAATTAGGATCAGTGAATCAATTTGCTACGATGATTGATTCTATGTCTCATCCTGTTCCATTAAATGTATTGAGAGTCATTGATGATTAATGAAATTTCTATTTCCACAAAAAGAAAAACAAAGATTAAAAATGAAAAATATAGGTAGCGGCTATTCGAACCCCAATTTTTGTTTCTCGTACCCCACCCAAGTGAAATTACCCAAGTACCTCTCCATATAAAAGGGTTTTTACTCACTCATACCCTAGTCACCCCTCTCGCGCATATCTAGTCACCCCTCTCTTGAATTGCACTCTCATCACCAATCGAAATCTGACGAAATTTGACCAAAACGATATCAATTTGACGTCGTGGGTGCATTTCTCGCCTCTTGTGTCGATTTTAAAGTTTTTTTGGGTTTTATTTATTTTTTGAGTCGATATTGTTTGTAGTTTTTTTTTAGTTTAGGGCTTCCATTTGAGGCTTGAGTCTTGCATTTTGGGTACAAAGTTTTGATGGAATCAAAAATATCAAGTGATTCCGAGAAAAATCCACTTTTTTTTTTTATCATTTTCATGTATTTTTTTGGTGTTTTGAAATCGTTTTGTTCGTTTTTTTGCCCATGGGGTTCGGGCACGCAAGGCCGACACTTAGGTTTTTAACACACACAGGTTTCGGTTGGACCTCTTCATCACCCACTGTGACCAAGTTCTCTTGACAATTGTGGTCAGAGTCGGCCAACACCTCTAAAGAGATCTCGGTTGGAATCGACCGCTACTTCTTTAAAAGTCTCAGTTGGAGTCGCCTGATACCCCTTTAGAGGTGTCAGCCATGTGCGTTTGAACCCCGCGGATGACACTTCCTTCACTTTTAGGACACGATATGACCACATCCGACTTTGTTCAATGAAATAATACTCTTCGACACTTGGTGATCTAGTACAAGTGTTTTAGAATGATTAAGACTGAGAAATATAGAGGATTAAGGGATGTTGAAATGGAGGTGAGGGTGAGGGTGATAGGTTGAGCAAGAGTATTTTTTGGATTATGAGAAAAACTTGGGGTAAATTAAGTAAAAAGTGAGTTAAATGAAATTAAAAAAAAATTAAAAATGGGGTAAATGAAGCAAAAAGTGGTGTTCGAATAGCGGCTACTAAAATATATTGAGAGAGTGAATGGGCCTAACTTTTTTTGTGCGTGTATGTGGGTGGGTGGGGGATATAGCTATACAACGCACAACTCGTAACAACCTTGCTAAAAAAAAAAGTAAAAGAACTACTAACTTCTAAAAAATTACTACTACAAAGAATTATGTTTTCATTCAACTTTGGTCATACATTCCAACATTATCATCAATTTTCTAATTCCAATATCATGCATGCTATTGTTCCTTATTCATGAATGTTCATTCTTATGTCTTAATCACTCTCTGTCATAAACGTAGGTTGTTTTAGCTCACTCACTTGTTTAAAAATATAGGTTATTCTCCTATTTCCAAGCATAATTTACATATTTTAATTTGCTTCATTAATAAAGCTTTAAAAGTTGAATCAATTTTTTTTACTAGTGTGTCAAGTTAAATTAATTTTTGTCTATTAGTGTGCCAACTTGTATCTCTCTCATTTTTGTTTTGTCAAATTAGATCTATGATTTCACTCAAAATGACATTAATTAGGTAAGAGTAATATATTAATATTATCTTATAACTAAATTACTTATTAATTCTTGTGTCTTTATCTTAAACAATTTTTTAATCGGGAGTAGAAAAAGTGTTAATTGAAGAATTGAAAAACACACTAGGCAAAGGGTACCGCCTCGGGATACAAATTGCCTAGGCCTGCCTGAAACCCAACAATAGTGCACTCTATGTCCAGTCCACAAATCACAAATCACAAATCCTGTGGCTTTAAACTCAACTAGTTGGTAATTGAAGTGCTTGGTTGCGTTTAAGATTGGTTGGTTGGGTTGAAGTTTTGGGTGATTGTCAGTGGTCTCATATAATGCTTATTTATGATGATGCCGCCATGCTTGATGCTTGGGAGCATCACTGTGTCAGTCTTTAATGCAAAAAATAATGCAGGGTCACTCTAACCACTGGTTTTTTGATGGCTTCTTTATGACTTGGATGTAACAACGCCTGCTCACACCGAACATACAAAAAAAAAAAGGCTGTGCAATGCACTTTCTTGGCCCCTCTTTCCCTAGCTGCATAGTGCTGGAGGGCCACAATTAGTCCCCTCTCTCCCAATGTATAGTCTCTACTAGGAGTGTACACATATTAGATCCAATTCAATTAGGGTGAATTTGCAATTCAATTCAATTATTACGAATTAAAAAATTACAATTCAGTTCAGTCCAAATAATTTATCAATCCAACTTAATCCAATTTGCAAAATGCAAACTGCACTGGAACAAAAGTTTCACATAGGGGTGCACACGAATTGCATTAATTCGCAGATTCAGTCCAATTCGGACCAATTATCACTAATTAGATCATTTTTTGATCATTTGGACTGGACTGAATTGAAAAATCACTAATCCGACTGGATTGAATTGGATACAGATCCTACATTAAAAAATCTCATATCCAATCCGATCTAATCTGTTTATCACATCAACACACACAGACACACACACACATATATATATATATATATTTGATCGTATATACTATAGTATCTCAAAGACTACGCTTGTTCTTAATTATTTTATTACGCTTCAAACTTTTTTTGTGGGTTGTATGTTGCAATATGCACATTTTTTTTGTGCTTTCGTAAAAGTGTATGGTGTGGATTTATGAATAACATATTTATTTGTGTAGGACCTTACATTTTGTAGGTTATTGTGATGACAAGTTTGTGAGAAATATGCTACATTTAGATTTGTGAGACGTATATAGTAGATTTGTCATGTGTGAGATGTATGATTTTTGCAATTCATTTGATTAAGTTTAATTTCATAAATCTTTGGATAGGAAAACGTCAATCTTTATAACTTGATCTAGTCCGGTCTACATTTTGCAAATTGGGTTGTGTTGGATTGATGAATTATTTGGACTGGATTGGACTATAATTTTTCAATCCGTAATAATTGGATTAGATTGCGGATTGACCCTAATTGAACTGGATCCAATCCGTGTGTACCTCTAGTTCCACGGATTGACATTTTTTTATCCAAAGATTCATGAAATTAAAGTTAATCAAATGAATCACAAAAATCGTATATCTCATGAGTGACAAATTTACAACATACATCTCACAAATCTATATATAACATATTTCCCACAAACTTGTCATCACAATAACTTTCGAATTGCAAGTTCCTACATAAATAAATGTGTCATCCACACAAATCTGCATCATACACCATTACAAAAACACAAATAAAGTACACTTTGTGACATACAACCCACAAAAAAAGGTCTGAAGTGTAATAAAAAAGTTAAGAACAAGCAAAAACTTTGAGATATTATAATTTAGAGTTGATAGTTTAGGTTGATCCTCTTCGAGATACTAAAGTACATATGATCAAATATTTATGTGTACTTGTAATAAACGGACTTGATCGGATTAGATCTACGATTTTTTAATGTAGGATCTGTAATCCGATGTAGTCCAACAGGATTAGTGATTTCTCAGTTCAGTCAAATTTAAAGGATAAAAAAATTGATTTAATTAGTGATAATCGATCCGCATTGGACCGCATATGCGGATTAGCACAATCCATGTGCACCTCTAGTCTCTACTAAAAGGCTTATACTCATACCTTGGTTAAGGGACTCCAAGCTCCTTTCACTCGGATCAACAATTTTTTTTTGAAACACTTCGATTCAAATTCTATAAAACCAAACAAATTCAGAAAGCAACACTTTTGTTCAAATCTTGCTATTGGAGATGTACTGTTACAAATTTTCATGGCTGCGCAGCACACTTATGCGCGAGCCCGTGAATCTCCTTCGCTAGCATCAATATTGTCCCCAACTTAACCATCTTCTAACATTAGGTGTGGGTTTTATCTCAAAAGGTCTCGGTGCTAATTGATGAGAGCTAATTACTTATATACATATTTATGAAGTTACATTTAATCGATGTGTGACTATATTTCGGTCCACGCATCTCCAATACTCTCCGTTTGACCAAACTTCATAATCCAAGGTGTCTTCTATCGTCTCGATTGGTCTCGACCAAAATCGTCGGCTCTGATTCCATGTCAAATTCTCACTTGACCATGCGCAATATTGGTCTTTTTTTATTTTTTTCTCCCTCCAATTACCTTATTTTCACGTTATAGTAGAAGCCCAAGCTCTCTGTAGGATGGAGATGTTTTTTTTTTTTGAGAAAAGGATGGAGATGTTTAAACATGTAGCCGACACTTAATTTTTGGAGAAAGATTTGAGCCATGTAAGTGCAAGCTTTCCCTTAAAATTTCCACATATACATTATTTTTCGTGTTAGTTCTTTGTTTTTTTTGGTTAAGACATTATATTTTGTGTTAGTTGATGGCGACTCCTGGTGACTGTATTTCTTTTCTTAATTCGATTCCTGCCATAAGTAAGCGAGGTCACTTGGAGTACTTCATCGTCCAAAATTCATAGTGATTGTCATAGACATAACTAGGATTTCAAGCTCTCCTAGACTAGATCAAGGGCACCTTAGCATTTGTTTAAGAGGTGGGCTGGTCTAGGTATTTTCTATAAATATTTTAGTGATCAACAACATGCACAAGGGGCAGATACAAGGTTGCATCAGGGCTACAAATTAGGACTGTCATGTATGTGGCTCTATCCTTCACTACAACAAAAAAAGACCTTTCGTGACGGTTTTAAACCATCAAGAAAGACTTTCATAACAGTTTAAAACCATTGCAAAGTTCGTCATGTTATCAGCCATTATAAAAGATCAAGGACTTTCGTGACGGTTAAAAACCGTCATCTTATCTAAAACCAAAACAACAAAAAAAAAAAAAAAAAAAAAAAAAAAAGCTTTCGTGAAAGTTTAAAACCGTCATGAAAGAGTTTCCATTTTTTTTAAAAAAATGAACATTATTTCCTGCAACATGTAGCAAATTACACATGATTAATCTGAACCTCTGCATGTCCTTCACCAATGTTGGCCATGTACAATGAGTTTAGGCTTCTCTCTTACAACATATAAATACATACTCATTAGCAATCCAACTTTAGCTAAAACTCAAAACCATTCACACAGAATTTAAACAACTAAAAGAGAAAAAATGAGTTGGTGCCTTGACTAAAATGCTAATGCTCTTGGTTACCATGGCTCATGTCATCGAACGAGGAGCAGGGCAAGGCCGCAGCACTACATTCTTCTCTTCACTTCAGTTTCTTCCCAGCGGTTGCTTTGCTTTGAACCCACATCTGTTTGATAGATTGAAATGCATCAAAGTACCTCCCCTCACACACCCTCCTCTCGACCACCTCATAAACATTCTTCACCAAATGCAAAGTAACAAACCCTACACACAAGTAAGCGAATAAAACCTCTTGAGCTGTTGTACGCCAGAATGTTAATGAAGGTAATGGTTTTCCCAAGTCTTCTTGGTATTTTTTGTAGTAATTCAGCTGTCCCGACAAGGATAAGGCACCCCCTGCTGTCAAAACAATGTTTTTAATTAAATTGAACTGTAAGAAACTGATCAGAGATATAAATCTATATATATATATATAGAGGTGTAATATTTTTTGAATTACATATAGTTTAGACGTGAGGTCGTAATAACCAGAACCAACCTAGCAAAGTTGGCTCCTGTTAAGAGGTTCGTTCCTTTAGCATTGGGGCTCAAGTAAGGTAAAGCGTAAGACTTAAACCCAAGATTTTCAGCTGCCATTGAAAGAGAACACACAAATCAATTCCATTACAAACCCCAAAAAAAAAATGGAAAGCTATAACAAGTCTCTACATACACTTAGAAAAAAAGAAAAAAAAGTTTGTATATATACCAGTGAAGTCTATAGCTAGCTTTCCATTGCAGAACCTCCCAGTTGGCAAGCTCGTAACAAAGTCTCTAACGTAAGGAAGAAAGTCAGCTTTGATGAGGGTAGTGAGATAGTCATTGTTGCCAACATCAGAAATAGAATCACCAAAGATGCATAGGCCGGGCACAAGCTACCCATGAGCCACGTTCACATGTGAAGCAATAAGAAAGACTAAAGAACTGGCGATC
Source organism: Stephania japonica (assembly GCA_039657345.1). NCBI lineage: Eukaryota > Viridiplantae > Streptophyta > Magnoliopsida > Ranunculales > Menispermaceae > Stephania > Stephania japonica. Next base: position 8,671,406 of record CM077558.1, on the reverse strand, counting down.
AATTGAACACTTGAAAAGCCCATACTTTCTCACACTTGGCTAAACTATAGTGGCTTTTTTTCTTAATTCACGTTAGAGAAGAGAAGAGACTAGTTAATAAGTGATGAAGTGAATTAGGAGAACTAGCATAAATTTCAGTAACTAATCCATGCATTCGGTAACTATAACATGTCAAGAGCTTTAAATAAACAATTATAATTGTGGAACTATTCACAATTATAGACGTGCACATATGTGTCTATGCATGAGAGGGAGTGTATCTCTCATTGCACCTGCACAAATATGGTTATTCTATTGGTTGAGAAGATTTAATTGTTCATTCAAATCATATGAACTAACTACATTTTATTTTTTCCTTTTCCCAACGAATAACATACATGGAATGTTCTTTTTAAAAGAAAAAAAAATCTCAGTTTAAACAGAAGCTAAGCATTGAAAAGGCATAAAACGAGAGCTACTAATTGTTCATGGAGGTGCATATCGCAAACATTCTTATCTTTTGAAAAAGAAAAAGAACTAAGCATGTTATGATAATGGAAGTTGAGACATCCACAGAGCAATAAGATTGTTAAAAGTTCAACGATTGAATGAGTTCTACTTTCTAGCCAGCGCACCAAAAACACCTTCATTATAATTATTAGAACAGAATGAACACCATGAATGTCAAAGACCGGTCATTATTAAAACAGTAGAAATGTGAGCTTACCTGGGATCCCTCCAAATGCTATGATAATGGAAGTTGGGAATGACAAGTGTTGCAATAAGATAACCAGCAACAACAACTTCATTGCACATCTACATTATTAGGCAAAAATAGAGAGAAACATCAGCCAAACCAGGTCAATGGTTAGTGAAAACTCATTCAAATAAAACTCAAAAAAGGAACAACCGAAGTTCTCAGTTGATTTAAGCCACAATTTTCCTCGACATATATGTAACCATTTAATTCAGGCAAACCCATAACATATGACCCAAGGGACTTATATCAATGTAAGAAAAATAGATGAAAAAAATAAAACTGTCACAAAAGAAAGACAAGTACAAGATGTCACACAAAGAGAGTTAAACCCACATGGTATCATGGGAATGGCAAGGTCAACCCGATTCAACGCAATGTAGTTGAACCCTCATGGAAGGAATCAACCCCCCTACAGAGATAAATCTTTGTCGTTAAGGCTATAGAAGATACTTCGCAACTAATTCTATCTTGGTAGGACATGCATTTCAAAAGATTATAATATCTAATAATAATCAATAGTCGAACTACCTTCGTCATTTTTGTTGATAGTGAATAGGTCTTTTTCTATTTTCATCTTGAAACAAACATCAAGGCAAGAAAAAAGAAGAGATAATAGGGTGAGCAAAAATGTAAAGCCAAGAAGCAATAATACAAATTATGATCATATAAAACATTTATCAAATGTTGTACCTAAAAAAAATTGTGCGGTCCCGAAATAAATGATTTCTATCATTTCATAAACCATGACTGAAAAAATAATAATAGTTAGTCCTATAATAAAAGCTGCTAAACATCATACACCTCTATCAATTATCATCATCGTCACTAGATATTGGCCTTGCACAAATGGACTTGCAGGCATGAATATGTGACTTCAAAAACATAAAAGATAAATCAACTATTTTGTGAAATAATGCTGATAGGTGTGTGTGCCTGAAGGGGATTAAATCTCCTTTACACTTGCTCTTTTTGAGATATGAAACCCCAGAGTAGTAGTTGAATCAATGGAGAGGATGGTTATGTAACTCACCCGCCTTCCAATGTGCAATGCCCAAAAAAGCTTCACCTCATGAAACTTCATAGTTTTAAGGATCTGAAGTTGGTATTCCTTTCAGTGTTTTACAAAGGATGTGTGTGCGATTCGGGAGGATAAATAGTTAGTAGGAAGCGGTGAATCATCTCGAAGCTGGTGAATGTGATTACAACAGCTGGAGTAGTTCTCAACAGATATGTGGCACATCCACGGTAAAACCTAGCGATACCCTCTGTCTGAAACACCTTTTTGGTGCAGTCAATCACTCCAGAATACTGTTTCACTGAATGGTGCCCCTGTTCTTGAAGCCTTGAGCGAACTACCTGCGTAACATAATCAATCCCAAGAAATAAAAATAACTATGATAACTCATTAGTAGGACTGTATAAGCTGAATAAAAAACTAAAAAGATCAAGGATTACAAAATATCCACTGATACAAATCAGTAGTAGGGATGAATAAGATTAGCTTCTTAAAATATGAATCTAATAACAAGACATTATATTAGAGGACTTAGTCATGACTGATATCAGACAACAATAACAAAATAGTACATCTACAGTCATAATGATGAAGTCAAAAGAATGGCCAAGACTTGCATACAAAACAAACATACAAATATAGCCAGCTAGCTACAATACAATACAATGGCACACAAGTAGTTTGAAACAAATAGGTTTGGCATTGCTGAAATAGATATCACAACTAATATGCAATGGTCATAAGTCATGGCATTATTTTAATTCCTCTGATTTCAGTGAATTATCCAAAAGGGGTACTAAAATTGACCCACTTAAAATACCACAAATGTATTGTGACGGCCCCAATTTTCCCATGCAAGTGGGAACGCCCGGCCTAGACCCGTACAAGCCCCGAGTCATCACTCGGCAACCTGACGAGCCTAGTCAGCCTTCAATTTAGTCAATTTAGTAATTTATGAAAGAGTTATTTCAATAGTAAACAGCGGAAGACTAAACAATTCAAACAAAGGGAAATAACTCAATCAAAGGAAGTAGAGGAATTCTATAAGTGTGAAAAACCCCGGGCATTCATGTACAATTTGAAATGCAAAGGTACATGATACCATTCTCATCAAAATTTGCCAAGTTTAATAATCCCAAAGCATATATATGAAACGATATACATAAAAGCAAAACATAAGGAAACCTATAAAATTGTCTCCAAATCCAGCCGATAATCCTCACAATAGATCCCCTAGGCAGGGTCCCTTGCCCTTGCTGCTCTCCGCCCTATCTGCACCCACCGTCACAAACTAGACGGTGAGTAACTGAATAAAATCGAATGTAATGCCAGCAGAAAACAACAGTAATTCATGATAATTCAAGTAAAGTAGTCTAAATATCATGCGGTATTAAAATGACAGGAATTTAAATAGACAAGATGCATGATAAACAGACTAATAGATATCAATTAAAAGTCACGTGTGTTCTAAGGAATCAAAAGAGGCTCATAAGTGGTCTAAACCATAGCATAACGGCGAAGACCTCGCGAGATCTTCCCGGGCATCGACACAAGCGAAAGCACAGCTATGACTGGAAAGGGACTTGAACCCATCCACCTTGCACTCGGTGTCACACGGTCACTAAGGGTGGTCACACACTCGTGGCCACGAGTGCCCACGTTTTATCCCTCTAGTGCAGGTCCTAGTACTTTTGAGACGAAACACTTACGCCGGGAAACACACAACAAGAAATGGAATGGAATACCAATAATAGAGAATAACAAGACTGAATAAATGATAATGAATCACATGGCATTTTCTTACTGGCTTACAAACATACAAATGCTTTTTAAGGCAAATGTACTTACCTGAACTATTCGCAACCCGGTATTCACTCCGAGACTCTAATACGTTCCCCGTGCGTTCTCGACTACCTGATAAAGTTTTGAATCTCGAATATTAGTTTAAGGCTCGCATTTAGTCTTAAGGTGTTTGTTTTACAATCATTTGTTGATTATGACCCAAACCGTTGTGGATTAAACCATCTCTATGGTTGTTCCTTTTTTTTTTTTTTACAAAACATAACTCTTGTTGGGTCTATTTATCAAGTTTTATACTCATCTAAGTAAGCCTTTGATGTGAATACTTATTTGAGCCTAGACACAAACTTATTCTTATATTTTACGCCTTCGTCTTGACCTCAAGTTGTATTTATTCTATTGGGCCTTTATTGGGCTTTACATCACCTATAAACACACTATTTGTAACTTGTTATAAACCCATATTATCATGAGTGTATTAGGCCTTAATCAAATCCATATTCATTTAAACAAGTATCCATACTTTTTATCTTTTTTATTTATTCTCAAACATTACATAATACACACATCCTACACACACATACATTTTCATTATACACACACATGTACAACTGTTGTGTACACCCCACTCATCACACACCCCATCATTTATGTGCACACAACACCCCGTTGTTGTGTGCACCCCATCGTATTTACACCACATATTTACATGTGTTAATGTCACTTTATTAATTAAAACTATATAATATACATTAATCTATTCTTTTACACTCACAACCATTGTGTACACCCCACTGTGGTGTACACATACACGCTGGTGTGTACACCCCACAGTGGTGTACACATGCCCCCATTCATGCACCCCATGTACATCAACCCACCACCAAAACCGTCATGCATACACCAAAAAAAAAAAACAGTTAAGAAAACCACATAAAATCATGAACACCAAGAACCCGAGACAACAAGAGAGGATGAGGGGTTCACCTAGGGTGGGACGTGGAGTCTCTGACGGCGAGGGAGGTGGCGGCGGTGACGTGAAGCCGAGAAGAGGAGGGGAGATGTGAGGCCGAGAAGAGAGAGATCCGAGAGAGAGAGATCGTGTGGCCGAGAGAGAGAGATGGAGAGGCCGAGGGTGAAGGAGATGGATAGCCGAGATGAAGAGAAGGAGGGTGGGCGGCGGTGGTGTGTGAAGAAGAAGATGAATAGTGTAGGGTTTTGTTTGTTGTTGTTATATTTATATGGTCAAATGACCTTTTTACCCCCAACTTACTTCCTACACCATTTTTAAACCATTGCCCTTATGGGTCTTTTTACTTTTCTATTTATTTCTCTTTATTACACATTAAAGTGTGTAACCATTCTATTTATTTCTCTTTATTACACATTAAAGTGTGTGTGTGTTGTCACTTGCATAACTCTCCACCTCAACACACCCACATCTCGAGGTCAATCTCATGGTTCCTCACCATTGAACTGTGTCAATTTAACAATTCCAATTCCATTGACCATATGTTGCGTAATTAACTAACTTCCGCGTTCAAATGACATTCCTCAGTCCATTTTTCCTTGTTCCGACTCTCGTAATTCGCGTAGTCTCGCCTTGTCTCGCCAACTAATTAATTAAATTAATTAAAAATTCATTTATTTTGTATGTTTTACTTGTTTTTCTCCCCCGTTTAACTAGTCGAAACCTCACTCAATTAAATACCGCCCGAACGGCTCAAAACTCGTAAAATACTAAAATACTAATACACACAATCAAAGAATCATAAAATCACTTCGGTGTCGACTCCCGAAGTTCGAAATACTGTCCAGTATTCACGTAGCCGGGTCACAATTTCTGACAAGTACAACACAAGTCAGTTAAAAATCTTGGGATTGTTACATGTACAATAAAATGGTGGGTTGTGGTGGTAGTGCAATGGAAAGAAAGGATTCAATACGGTCTCTAAGAAAAAATGGAAAAAAATAAAATAGAGATCTCAGTACCATAAATAGATATGAGGTATTGTTAATTTGTTTATGACGCACCACTAATTTAATTATGCCATCTTGGTTTTAAAAATGTGTTGGTATATACCAAATTAATGCATGTTACCACCTCACAATTACAACCAATTCCCAATATTGATTGAGCTGAATTTCTCTGCATCAATCATTCCCCATACCAAACCACATCAATTGGCACCATAACTCCAATTCTCTTTATCAAGGACCAAATACAAAACTCAAATCCACATAGAACAGTTTCAAGAGTAGCCAATGCCCTAATTGGCTTTAACTACAGAGAAGTTTTTAAGCATTAAGAAATCGCCTAGGAACTGCAAACACTTTTAGTTTTTGAAGCTCCCATCACTTTAAACTCCAAGACAAACAACACCAAAAATTATTACCTGGGTATGGAAAAAAACTAGAACATATGCATCAGACACCAATCAACCTAATAATAGCAAATTTCACCACCCGAGTTGATGCTAGGAAGTATGTCTTCATTCTCCAATTGCTTTTTTTTTTCTAATTTGTTTTTTTTTTATTTTCTGAAACTACTGATCAAATGATGAGCGCAATGAAAGAGTTTGATCAATCTAGCCAACCCTAACTAATTTGGGATTAAGGCTAAGTTGTCGTTTCCGTAAATAAATTATTTGCACTGCACTCAATAGGTTTCAACCAATATGAGCTTCAAAGGTCTCTATACAATGTCAATCTAACAGTGCTACATAATTACAGTGTAGTATGTCAATTATCAAGCATGAACTTAATCTATATCTAAACAACCAATCAAAAGAAGTTGGTGAACAGATATTCCACTAAAGCCAGTAACAACCGCCTCTTTCTTCCAGTGCTCTAATGCAGCACGAAAAGCTCTGCTATTATCCTCACTTTTAAATCGGATCGAAATCGTAGTCGAAAAAGACTTCTGATTCACAACAAAAGCATATACGCATCACATAATACACACACATATATATATATATCAACAATTGCTCAAGACATTCACTGTTCCAACCATTATTCAATATACAAAACAGTATCACAATATCTCTCAAAGAACAATCAAATCAATTAACTAACTCACCTTTTCATTCTCTCCACCATCCGAGCCTTCATCGACAAAAATCGATTCAACTGGATCTAATTCAAAAACCTTAAATCCGCACAATCAACAGAAACTCAGAAACTCAAAAAACTGAGCACCGAAACCAAATCAAAACAACACAATCACAGAAAAACTAGACACGCCATCACAAGTTCACAACCTGAGCACTCCAAAGATCAACACGAACAACAACATTGCTGAGCTCCGCTTCGTAGTGGAGCCTGAGCTACACAGTTCCAGATTCGACGATAAACCGCGCTACCGCTTCGCCACTCTCCTTCGAGAACGGGAGCTTGGACGCAAAGACGAGACTGAATTCGTGCTGATTCAACTTCTGCCCTAGCGTTCCCTCCATTGACAAATCTCCAAAGCGAGGGTTTGCACATGAAAAATTAAGGTTTTGAAGCAACGAAGAGGAAGAAAAACGAAGCGCCAAGTTTGGAATCTGTGAGAGAGACAAGCTCGAGAGAAGATTGAAAGAGAGAAGGTCGACGGGATCGAGAGAGTAATGAGAGAGAGAAAGAGAGTCGCGAGACGGTCGAGAGAGAGAAAGTAAAGTTAGGGTTTGTTTATTTGGGTTGAGAGAGGGAGTAGAGGCGAGTTTTGGTTTTCAAACAATAACACTAAGATAACGATAACCGTCATCTTTTTCCCTCTTTAATCACGGATTTTTCAAATCGTCATTAATGGTTCTATTATTAAAGCCCAATAATGTTGTAGTGCTTGGTAACCGTTTACCTATTAAAATAATTTAACCCTAATTATTTTGTATAAGTTCAGGGTCGTGTTGTTGTGTTGCTATAGTGGGGGTTGTGTCCTATGCTATGAATGAGAAAGACATTAATTTCATGTGTGCTATTTCAATAGTTGTATCAAGATAATGAAACAATATACTCTTGACAAAAGAAAAAAAAGACTCAAATGAGTTTTTTTTAGGTCACTTTTTATGAGTTTAAAAGATGAAGATTAGTTAACCGATATTTTTTTTTTCTAAAAAAAATGCCTATATAAAAAAGAGATTGGAAAATAGAAATGAATGGAAAGCAAGAGGCTTTACTAACAGGAAAAAAAATAGAGATGAATGCTGCCATAACGCTAAAAAAAGATATAATAATTGAAATGCAAAGGACTTATACATCATACCAACCAACTTAACTACCACACGACATATATGATGCTGACATAACCCTAAAAAAAGATAAGAAAGAAATACATCTGTATAAAACATACGAATTAAGTCAAGGCTCACTTCTTTTTTTTTTTTTTTTTTTTTTTTTACATCTGATACTTAATTTTAATGGTCAATCAAATACTCCCCACAATCAAAAATATATGACGTTTTGTAATTTTTTGGCTTCAAAGAATATAAGACATTTTTAGACTTCGAGAGAATTTTGTACCTCTTATACATATTTTACCCCTCTTTTAACTCGAATATTTAATTTAATTAAACACGTGTCTTTCTTTCATTGGATGAAATAAATAATTAAATGTGAGTAAGAATGTAATTTAAACTCACAATTAATATTTTCTTAATATGTATGTTTTGAGCAAAAAGTCTTATATTTTTTTACCAGAAAAGTACTATTATAGTAGTCGTAAATTGTTCTCATCAATCTTTCATTACCATTAGTTTATTGTTTTTATCAAAAAATATGGCGTTCTAAATATATTTTATGTGAATATTAATAACTATAGTTCAATTACATGCCACAGGCATTTCAAGCAAGCGAATCTAGAATTAATTAGAAGAAAGATTTATAATCAGATAAAATTTTGAACCACTTCTACTGAGTCAACTACACTAATTAAACTCTTCCACTCCTCTCGCTTCAACACAATAATTAGTGAAATTATGAGATTTGAACCTAATCTCAATAGGGGTCACTTATTCACTAGGCCGAAAACTCTTTTTAGGTATCTAGATACCCAATTTAAGAATTAAAAATAAATAAGTAAAGAACATAACATAACATAAAATAAAAGGATTTGGAAACTTTAAATTCAAATTACACACAATCGAAGCAAAAATTGCCAGCTTGGGACCATATGACTTTCAAATCTGAGCCTTGAAATAAGCTTTTTATATTTGTTTTTATTTTATTTTTTTTAAATCTTTTGCTCTTGAGCATACGCAAAGTCAAGCATATAACTATAATTAAGCACCGACGTGCCCGTTCTTTAACATCAATTAATCTGTTAAGAACTAATAAAGTATCTATATATATAGTATTTTTCAAAAAAAAAGCTATATATTTCTTAGTATAAAAATAAAAATAAAAAACTAAGGTATAGAATCAGTTGCTACGGCAAAATCCTTTAAAAGAGACAGTTTTCCTTAAAAAAAAAAAAAAAGAGACAGTTTGAACTGCCAAATTAATACTTATTTATATTGGACATGTACTTAATCAATTGCTTCACTTTAGATTTATTATACGTTAATAATTACATATTGTTGTCAATTTTTTTGGTCAAAGTTGAAACCTGCTCTTCATCATTATTAATCTTTTATGGCTTCAAAAAAAATCTTTTATAATAAATTTAAATCAGAATTGGTCATGACCTTAATTGATACTATCTGTGTGTACGTAAATATATTTTTGTCATCTGTTCAAGTGCGAGGTACACATCTCTAGTCGGCATCAAAAAGCCATGAGAGGAGCCCCGGCAAGGTTTGGAGCAATTTTTTTTTTTTTTTTTTTTTTTTTTTTTTTTTTTTTTTTTTAAACCATCGTCGATCTTTTATTTTGATTTGCGGTGGTTCCAATAATAATATTTATTTTAATTATTTAATAAAAGTCGAATTTATTCAGATCTGAGATGTTCTATTTTATTCGACCTGCAATAGTTGTCAGGTTCATCATTGGCAACAGTTGCCTCTCCTCTACGCATACATCTACTATCACTCAATTCCGTCATCAATTTTATATGTATGGATCTGCGTTAGTTGTTGGTTTAATTGATATTTTACACTAGGTTTTTTATTTTAGTAAGTTGTTTTCCCTTGTTGAAAGTTTGTGTTTGTCTTCCCTCGTCGAAAGTTTTTGTTCGTCTTCCCTTGTTGAAAATTTTATTTCTCGTTATAGTTCTATAATTGTAGATGCAAAAGACAAGCGTTTAAGTTGCACATAAGTTTGCAAACTTTCGCAACATCGATTTGTTCTCAAAGAGAAGGAAAAGAGTTGCTATTGATGTAATTTTATTGTTAAATCAGATGTGATAGTGAGCAATTTCTATGAAAGGAAATATCTTTTTGGCAAAAAAAATAAAAATAAATAAATACTTCCTCCGGTCAATAATATAAGTCGTTGTAGCAAAAACCTCTTGTTCAAAATTTTAAGTCACTTTCAGAATTCGAGAGTGTATTTATTAGTTTTTTTTATCCATTATACCCTCGTGCAATTCAAACATTTATGATTCTTCAATTCTTCCATTAATTTAATGTCAAATAACAAATATGTAAATTACACTCGTTATTAAGACTCTCTTAATTCTTTTGCCTTTAACTTAAACGACTTACATATTTGACTGGAGGGAGTAATATTTTGTCTTGTTCTCTCTGTTTTCCATTATAGACTCTTAATTTACAAGTTGGGATAGCTTACCAGAGACGACATTATAGTGTGGGAGATGTCCAAAAACAGCATTAGTTTTTCTAATGTTTGGATTATAATAATTCTTACGGAAATATATAGTTGTAGGGTCTAAAAAATCCTTTTTTTTTTACAAGTGGTTACTGGCTTGAAGCCTTCAATAGAGGTTTTCGAATCACTTCTATGTTTTGTTTACAGCTCGTCCAAGTCTTTGTCACGTAACTTTAATTAATTAGAACTTTAGAAGGGATGAGAACCCAAAACACATCCAAAATCATGCAAAATATATATTATATATGGTATCAATTTGTTAATTTATTTGTTATATTATTTTGGTTTGGATTTGCATTTTAATTACAATCATCTTACAAATTGTGAATTAGTAGAATTCATATTATCTTACCATGTTTTAATTTCAGTCAATGTAAGAGCTACCTTGATTAATCTCAAATTAGTTGAGGACTTGGCTGCGTAGATCAAATTTGTGGATCAATTTAATGCATTTGAAGGCATGTATTCGAAATTCTTAAAATCTTATATGTGTATATATATATATATTTTGGTAGATTCTTAAAATCTTTTATTAGTCATTGCATTTTAGTTAGTTTTTTTTAAGCTCGATGCATCTCAAATTATATTGTCTGCAACTTACTGTCAGTTTTTTTCCTTCATTTCTGTCCATTTTTTCGATTTAATTATCCTTTGATTCTAAAATAATAAATAATTATTGTATTTAAACTTACTTATAAGTTACTAATGTTATATACGTCTATGCATATTTAAATTCGGCCAAACAGAAATTTCCTAAAAACAAATTAGGCCAAATAGCCTAATCTGTTACAAACTTTGCTTTGAGTCTCTCAGACCTATTCCAAACAAAAAATGGTCTCATTTCTATTTCAAACTTTACTTTTTCTTTTCAATTTTATGCTCACTCAAACTTATAAGGAATTCATGTTTGAGGCATAAAATTTGATGTTTTATATCGAATTCAATAAATTTTATTGAACTTAATTAGAAGCGCCTCTATATATTGATATTTGATTGGACTCATTTTATGAATTTGTTTTTTACATAAGCACAGTTCTTTACAATTTTGGGTGAGGATAAAATTGAAATCGAAAAATAAAGTTTGGGATAGATCTAAAATAATTTTTTGTTCAAGATCTGAGACTCCAAGCAAAGTTTGAGATAGATTAACATATTTGGCCTTTAAATTAAGCCAGTGAAAAGTAAATCACCATTAACTGGATGGTTGGACATGGTGGAAAAAAAAAAGATAATTTATTTCGATTGCTATTTACAAATCAACTATTATGATGTGAGAGAACTACCAAGTCATCCCACTTGGCTTACTCATCAAGACTCAAGTTCAAAGCTTGTCTACTGATTCAATAATAATTTAAATTGTGACATACGTGTTTTTGACACACATTCATTACATTCAACTCACATGAAATGTGCACGTGCGTGGCCTAATAATAATAAAATTTTCAACATAAAGTTGTTCAAATATATAACACACTTGGGCTTTGTAACAGAGGAAAATATACTCTCTTCCTCTACGATGGATTGGTTTAAATAGTAAAAGACTTCGTTATACTTAATTAAGAAAGGTCACGAGTGAGTTTTGTAGATTGAAGAAATTAAGTTTTGGAGAGGCCCAATGGTACTTGAACACATGGAATAGTTGGTACAATTATAAAGTTACATTACGAGTAGTGCTATTTAGACTCTTAGAATCTGAACTTCTATGAAGTTTTTGAAAAATTTTATTTCAAAATCATCCTCAAACAATAAATGGTTTTGAAATAACAACTTATAACTTTTATTTGATATTTGTAAAAATTTTAAAAATCTCTCTATGAGTTTAGACTCTAAGAGTCCAAACAGATTTATTAATACATCATAATGCCCCTCATTAGTTTCCTTTCAAAGCTTATGTGGGATTGCACACATTGAAATCAAATCATACGCTATTAATTATCCTCAAATCAAATCATATCGCATATTTATGAATGTTGCTTTTTCAGAGTTTGAATAATTAAAGGAACATTTACTTAGATAGGGAGCCGCTGTAGTCTGTCAGATCATGCATGAAGATCTACAACCCGTTCCTTGACGTGAATCAACAGATTTCAGTAACACATTCATAGCTTTATGCAAGATCTGGAGTACAGGATCTTTACTCATAATTAAACGGGGCACAACTTGCCACGTGGTTGGTCCGAAATAAATGAGTCATTAGCAACTTCGATTAAATCATTAGCGCCACAAACGCATGTGCGCTGGTCCGCACCGAATCATTCCCACCTAACATCCTTAACGAATAACTAATCATTCTCTCTTTACCGTCTAGACATTCAAAGCTGGCCCACTAGTTATCCACTTATCTTACCCAAAACCACACCTACGATGTGCATCGGGATTCGCATATCCAAATCTCCCCAATGTGTGTAATAAAACAAATTGAAAAATGCTAGATGACAATACAATATCACAAGGCTCATATGTCATTATAACATTTTCCATATTTCTTTTTTAATTTGTTTACTCTTATATTTTATCTATGTGACTAATACACGTGTGGGTAACCTTTGAACTTCATATTAGGAGTGACACACATTCATCTCAACCTAAATTTTTTTGTCTGCAAAACTTAAAATTGAGACCCTATCATTTAAAAAGAATTGAACTTCTTACCACTCAAACCAATTAATTTTTGATATAAAAATGTATGTTTCTAAAATACAAAAACATTTTTTATTACATACATTATTTGGTGCCCTATCACGAAAGTACACACACGATCCTGATGTATATCGTAGGGATGTCAACAACTTGTGTAGTTTTTGCAAGTTGTTGAGTACCATAACACAGTCCTTATTTAATGAAAATACTTTGATTCTCCAACATGAATACACACTTGATAGTGTTTATGCAATATACCTTAGGATGCATTGTTGTTTTTTGAATCGATATACGAGTGCACGTATTTTAATGTACATCCCATGAATACTATCAAGTGCGGATCCATATTGGGCCACCATAATAGCAGGACCCGTATTTTAATGGCACCTACCAGGCCTTTTGTTTTAAGCGAAGAGAACACATGACCGTTGGGTGGGTAGTGAACTCCCGGGTCACTACCCGACCCGGACCCGGCAGTCTGATCCAGACAGGCCTTCTGAAGTAGTAAGAAAAATCTTTACAAGAAGCGCCCAAGATTTCCAAGCAAACCATTCGCTGAAACAAATCTTGGAAAGAACGATTTGGAGATTCACAAAAAAGGGTAAGTCGCGCGTGTTGAGATTTCTCTATTGTTAATGCTTGATTGATGGGTGCGGTGTCCGAAACATAGAAACAAAACAGAGCAGAAACAGAGCATCCCCTGTTTCCAAACAATGCAGAGTAAAGAAGAGAGGTTTTTCAACGTTGTGTGAGGAATATCTGTAAAGGAGAATGTTGGGCAGGCTTGATTTCATCTCTTCTTCCTCTCCAGACCCTTTTGGGTTCTGGGTATTTTGAGTCATGGAGGGTTTGGGCCTCTCTCATTGTTGGTGAGTTGTGTGTTTAGGTTTTGATTTCTTTGGTATTTTTGGTATTTTTGTCTTTTTTGGTTGTTGCCCTCATTGTTTCTCAGTATTTTTTTCTGGGTTTCTCTGGTTTTGATTCAACAGTGCTTTTTTTTTTTTTTTTTTACTGTGTTGTTGATTGGAAAGTTAGTACTTTTTTGGTGATTTGGTTTTTAATCCCTCTTTTTTGGGTGTTCTTTTCTTCTTTGTAGTGTTGTCTTTGTGGGTCTTTCTCATTTTTAACATTTTCCCACTTTGGCCTTTCTCTTGTACTCGGCAAAGCAAGCCATGTGTTTAATGATGTCGGTTGGGCTGAGTTGGGTTTTCTTGGTTTCTCTCTTTTAATGGCTATTCAAGCCCCTTAAACACAAAACTCTCTCTGTGAATCACCTTATTGAATCATGAATTTTGGGTAAGTTTGATTTTTTTTTTGTTGTTTTTAAATGATCTTGTTTTCTAATTGGTGTGATTGTTGACTTTGTTTTTGCAGCAATTATCTCAGTTGCTTCAGCTGCATTAGCAGTACATCTCTTCCTTATCAAGGTAGGACTTTTTAATCATACTTTTTATGAGGAAACATCACATGTTTTTGTGTTTGATTTTTGTTATTTTTCACTAGATTTGAGAGAGTTAGAAATGGACAAAGAAAAGCTTGAGATTTCTTCTCCTAGAGGAGTACTAGACAACTGTGTGGTTAGTATAGAATCCGAATCGGGTTCTTCGAAGGCGAGTACCTCTGATTTTGAAGCTCAACCCAGTATTCAAGACACTTCTTTGCGTCGACGGAGGTTTTTCGGTTTGTTTAAGAGCTCGGCATGGCTCTTAATGAGCTTCCAAATATTCTCAAAAAGTAGTAGAAATGTTATGGGAAGCGTTGATTCATCGGCTATGATTCCACCTGATCAATCCACGAATTTGTGCTATTTGAAGAAGTCTTCTTGGAGGAATTTCACATTCGCAGAACTTCAAGCCGCAACGAAAAATTTCTGCTCTGGTTTGTAACTTGGTACTGAGTTTTAGTTAGAACTGTAATTAATTGAGATGTCTTGGCAACACTCTTTGCTTAGTATGATTGATATCTGCATTGTGACTTGCAGTAACCAAGTGAACTTTGTTTGTTATTTTGGTAGAAAATTTGCTTGGCAAGGGTGGTTATGCTGAAGTTTACAAGGGAGTTTTGCGAGACGGGCAGCTTGTAGCAATTAAACGACTGTCTCGTGGAACAACAGAAGACAGAACGTGGGACTTCTTGTCGGAGCTTGGGATTATAGTCCATGTGGACCATCATAATGCCGCGAAATTGATTGGATATGGAATCGAAGGAGGAATGTACATTGTTCTTCAATTCTCTCCTCATGGGAATTTAGCGTCCCTACTTCATGGTTTGTTCATCACTTTCTTGTTCTCATATTCACAAATTCTCATGTGTTGTTGGTCTTAAATGACTCTAATTTCGGTTCCTCAAGGTTCAAAGGATAAGTTGGATTGGGCCGTCAGATACATGGTTGCTTTAGGGACGGCAGAGGGTCTTGTATATCTCCATGAGAGCTGCCCAAGACGAATCATACATAGGGATATTAAGGCTTCTAATATTTTGCTCACAGAGGAGTTTGAGCCGCAGGTATCGTTATGCACCGTCACTACTGAAAAATCATTTGGCTTGACTTTTTGTTTCACTTTATATTGCTTCATTAGTACATGACAATAAGTTTCAGACACTCATCGTGATTGTGATTCCTTAATTTGTTGCTATTGATGGAAATTAGACTAAAAAATTATTGTTTTGAACTTTTAATTCAAATTAGCCCACTTCAACTTCTGAAGATTGTGATCTTGCGTGGATTGAAAGGAGAGCAATATAATTATTGGATCCTGTTTGGTATGGCTTTTGGAAAAGAAAATCTATTTTCAAAAACAAAAAGGTGACAAAAGAAAGAAAAGGACAGGAAACATGCGTCTTTTAAGCATTGTATACAGTAATATACACCTTATAATATTGACATTGAAGATGGCATGTTTATGGAGTTGCTTCCTTGGTTTTATCTTTGAATTTTGTTTTCAATTTTTTTTTTTGGTGAAATTGTTTTCAATTTTTGTTCTCTAAGAATGGTACAGCTTAGTAATCTTGCCCGGTATTATTAGCTAATGAATTGTTTTGTGAATTCTAATCCAGATTTGTGATTTTGGGCTCGCAAAATGGCTACCCAAACAATGGACACATCACACTGTTTCGAGATTTGAAGGCACTTTCGGGTATGTAAACCTTTAGGTTCTAAATTCTCTTAGCTCTTTTGAGGTTATCAATTTCTAATACTTTGAAAAAATTAAATGTGGCAGCTATCTTGCTCCTGAATATGTGATGCATGGAATGGTTGATGAGAAAACTGATGTGTTTGCTTTTGGAGTGCTACTATTGGAACTCATCACCAGACGCCGTGCTGTGGATGTCGCGCAGCAAAGTCTCGTGATGTGGGTATGTTTGCTCGTGCACTGACTTTCACTTGCTGCTCTTGTTATGCAACTACATGAATTGTCGAGGACTTAAAACTCTCTTTTTTCTTGTAGGCAAAGCCATTCCTCAATAAGAATAATATCCGGGAGATCATAGATCCGTCTCTTGGCGACGCCTATGATGCACAACAGATGAATCGTATGGCCATGGCAGCTTCTTTATGTGTGCAAAACTCCGCAATTCAACGGCCTCGAATGAGTCAGGCATGTTAAGTCTGTTACAATGAAACTAGTTGATGAACATTGATACAAGTTGCATTGATTGCTCTCAATGAGCTAATGTAATATCTTTTGTTTCTTCATTTGTTGGTGCAGGTTTTGCTGCTTCTAAGAGGGGATGAAGTAAAGTTAGAATGGACTAAGCATTGGCAAAAACCTTACCTGCAAAGAAGCTTCTCCGAGGACTTGCTATTCGACCCAGAAGAATACAACTCAGTAAGGTACATGAACGATCTCAGTCGGCATAGGAAAATCGCCTTTGAGGTCTGAAACACTGATGAATTGTTTATGAACTTTCAAGAGTAGGTCTAAAGTATTTTGTTCATGTACTCTACTTTTAAAGGAGAAAGGGAGGTGGTATAGGGAGGATCTTTAGTGACTTGGGAAAATTTAACTGTGTAAGTCCATAGATTGGTTGGGTGTCTCTTCATCCATTTTTAGGGATCCCTAAAGTTAGGAAAACTTTTGTATGTAAGCAAAAGTTTTTTTTAGGAAATTTACTACATTTGTATTGCTTATGAAAAGACATTATCAACTACATTAGATCGAGTTGACTGGAAGTATTTTTCAAGTAACCAACTTTACTAACTTGGGAACGAGGTTTGTTGTTGTTGTTGCTGTTGTTTTCTCAGTTGTCTTCACAATCCATTGATGGTGTTCAAAACTGAAAGGGACTACGCATGCACGTTGGCAGCGGGATGCTAATACATGCATGTTTGTACTGTGGCACCAAAGTATTTTTCTTTCCCTTTTTTTTGACTTTATGATGTCCTTTGCTTCTATGGTTGGCTGGGCTGCTACAGTGGAGGCCCATCGGACTTTTCTTTAGTTATTATTATTTATTTATTTATAGTTTTTCATGTAGTCTCTTGATGCTAACTATTGGGTTTTTATGGGTGCGATCCTCCCAACTTAGTTTTCTCAATTTACGAGATTCAAACCCGAAGTTCAATCAAGGGGAACCAAATTCATTTACTCGAACCAATCGGTTGTTGCGGTGGTCAAGAAGCCTAATTCATATCCTAACTGGTATAATTTTTGATGTGAAAATGATTTGCTAACCTTTTCAAAGTTCATATGGGGAGATTGGGATGTAATTTTTTTTTTTCGTTAAGAGATGTAATTCATGAATGAACATGAGATGAAATTTGGGTAACAGATTTTTACCTAATCGTTTAAATATGATGTAGGAAGTTGAGAGGTATTGATCGGTAATCTAATACGAAGTCTTCTTGAGTGGTTGACCTTATCTTGAACTTATAATAATATGTAGATTCATGTAAAACCATTATCTTATTAAGAAGAGTATAAAACTGAATCCAATTTGGTAGTCTCTATGCTGCAACTTTGGCTATCACCTACCAAATATTACTAAAACTTGGGGCCACACCAAATAACAGTATGGGAAATGAATTACATATTGTAGGGTGAGCTTTTTTGACTCATTAATTTCTGTAATAAATAAATAAATAAAACAATAAAGCTGCATTTCATGTGAATCTATAAACAGGGAGGTTAGCTGCAATATCATCAATCGTGATATTGCTAAATAATTTTTTTAAGAGATATTGCTAAGTAATGTTTTTTTTTTTTTTGAAGAGGAATATTGCTAAGTAATGTTACTAATTACTAAATGATGTACTCCCTTTGTTCTGTATTATCGATCACATTTGAGGTTTTTTTTTTGTTCCACAATATGTGTCACATTAGAAAATTAAGAAAGCATTAAATGCTTCATTTTCAATTCTACCCCATTTTATTTAGTTGATGACACCACCAATCACTTTTTTTATACATATAATAAATGAAGTCATTTATGGGATGGTAATATAGTCTTGTCATAAAATCCTAATGGTAATTAATCATCACCTTAATTCATGTGCACAAATCAAAATGTAACGGATAATATCGAACGGAGGGAGTAATTATTGACATCATTTGTAGATTGATATACATACCCCTAGCTAGTAAGTAAGAACTAAAACCCTAAAAAAATTCTTGATTCACTTTTGTGATATTTGTTCTCGAACCACCATCGATCCTCTCTTCGATCGACGGTGGTTCGTGGTTCCAATCAAATACATTTTGCACTTTGTTCATACAATAAACAATATATCTAATCAAATTTGTGGAGATTAGTCTATTCTTGTTGCGGAACATCTTCATCGACGGTGTTGTGTGGATTTGTGCAGCGTGCTAGATTGATCTTGTCTTTAGTTTTTAAGTTATAGTCAGTTCTCTTCCCTAGTTGGAAGTATTTGATTTTTCTTCTTATTGTTGGAAAATTTTTTAGGTTTTTTCTCCTTGTTGGGAAGTTTTGTTATTCGTTTTGTGGTTCTAATAGGTTTGTGTATTGTCATGAGTTTCAACATTGTAGACAACAGTCTCTGATTGTCAAACTATTTCAATTTCGCATTTACAACTAAATTAATGGCAGATTGTTTGAACAAATAGGATTAGCGAATCAATGTGCTTGATTATTGTCTGGTCTTATATTGGGCCATGAGTGATTAGTTGTGATGGCCCCAGAACTTGAGGCCCGCCAAGTTATGCGTTGCAGGCCCACAACTCCACCACGTCACCGCCCTGTTGTGTCCCATGCATACCATGTCATTCATCAACCTCAATCATCAGATTTTTTATCATTTATATACAACAATTTAGCAGAAGACATAACATGATAATTTATAATTTCATTACATAAAAAATTTGAGCATCATCCTATGGGGAAAACCTGGAACCGTACACTGTATAAGGCGACAAAGTAATATGTACATGCACTTGTGTCTCAAAATTCAATCAATAACCTAACATAAAGCAAAATATCAACATGTACACGTATGAGTAGCTCTTGGACTGTAGACTATCAAAGGTAGTTGCCCAGTGTTTATGTGACTCTACTCATACTCGGATCTGCATTCACTCACCCAACAAATACAGTGACGAGTTCAATGAGTAAACTCCTAAAGAAAACCATCAAGTAGATAATAACAGAAGCCAATAAATAAGGTTAACTAAACATGCAGTGAGTACGGGCAACCATAAAACCATGCATGGGTAGTTAACAACCAATACAAGATGATCACAGATAATGACAATGTAACGATACATGTGCAACAATAATATCGATAAACTAGACAAATGTGTGATGCAAGCTAACAAACTAGATCATACTTCATCAATTCGAATGCCTCAGCTACCCAGAACGAGACTGGGCTACACCCGAACTATTAACGGTGACCGGAACGAATCGCAACCCACCAGACAAGTGCACCCCACAGCTCAGGTCGCAATCCACCGACAACGAAAGTACACGTGTAACGGCCTAATTTTCAATGGTCGTTATTTATGATGCAATTACGTATATGGATGCCAGCGGGGATGTTCGTGGGTCCCACAACAAAAACGGAGCGTGACCGGATTAGGTTTACAGTCCATTTCTGTGCTCTTGTGGTGAATTTGCGATTTATATGTTCAAGTTAGTTAAATTGCATCGCAATATGTGTGTTTATATTATTTATCAACAAGTGAGATGATGTGACACGTTTTCGTCGCGACTGGCGCATATGCCCGTGGACCGGGTGACGAATAATTAACACACTAGGACGGGGGATTAGATACACACAATAAATGATAAAATACATTAAATAATTCATAATAAATGATGTCGAGGCGTTGGTACCGTAGTTGTGCGTGACCGGCACGGGTCGAGGTTCGGAGCCGGGTATTAGAACCCCTAACGTGCATATAATTGGAGCCATGTGAATAGAGACAAAGAGAGCCATATGGGACAGTTTTGGCATGCTGTGGAGGACCTTTTGACTTCATCTTGACCATCAAACAAAGCCTAGAGATTTGTATGTGAGAATTGATAAAATGAGTTATATAAATGTGTGTGGTTTTTCAACATTTTGACCACTTTCTCTCTCTATCTTCATGTTTGGACGAAAATGAGAGAACTTGTGAGGGTTTTGAGTGTTTGACATGATCATTTGAGGAGCTTGTGGGTGTTGGATCAACAAACAAAGGTTGGATTACTAATCTCCTTTACTTTCTCTATGTTTTAGTACCACTTTTGTGGGTTTCAATGGTGTTTTGAGTATGGGTGTATACCCACTATTATGGGGCTGGTTTTGGTGTTGTGAGTATGGTGTTGATGTTGTTGTTGTCGGGTTTGAAGGCTAGAAACCACTTCTGGACTGTTGGAATTCTGGGCAGAAACTGCCCAATGCGCTGGGCATTCTCTCCAGCACGCTGAGTGCAGGACAGAGGCCAATTTTAAGGTTGTTTTGGGTATTTTGACTTTACCACATATCTAATTCAATGGTAATACACTAAACACAGTAAAATGAATTAGGTGAACATAGTCAGGTATCGGGCGAGCATTCCGACGTAAGAACGGGATTGGACCGGGACGGATACTGGGTAATTGGAGAACGGTTTGAGGTGTGTAGTATCCCAACTGAAATTCACTTTAGTACTTATTGCTTGATTTATTTGAATTCTGTTCAGTTTATTCAATAATCTTTATTTCCTATTGCTTTACGGTGGTTGTGTTCGTCACCACCTAGTGCTTATTCATTGCGAGGGCATAGGGTCCACTAGGCCATATCATGTATTCTAGTCATGCGCTAGTGAATATGCTACCCTGGTGTGCTAGACATGTGTGGGTGCGTCGTGGTCTACGTCGACCACCTAGAGGGTCCAAGGTCACCCGTTCGAGGTATCCTCACGGGCCGTACTTGGTGGATTGTAACAACCCTCAATTTTAACCCGACTGATATTGTACTAGTTAGGCCCTTGACTCGACCACGTGATACTAGATGGTATTTCAAACCTCAGAAGTCAACACTGAGGTAATGTTATGTTTCTTTGATGTGTGTTATTATTATTGTAGTTCATTACGGGTCTCGTGCCATTCGGGCAATTTTTAAACAGAGTGAGGCTTCGCATAGATGAACGGGGGAGAAAAATAAAATAAAAATATATTTAAAAGAATTATTGAATAATTTAATTATTTATCTGTACGAGACAAGGCAAAAATATGCACGCGATAGGGAATTTCGGACCGTGGCGCGTTACTTGGACCCGAGGAGTTGGATAGCTATGCTACACACAGGCTATGTAATAAGGAACTTTAAAAATGACACGGTTTCATAGGAGAGTCATGGGATTGGCCTCGAAGTTTGTGTGTGTGTTGAGATGAAATAAAGAGAAAAAAATAAAAGAATAAGGGGTATAAAGGTAATTTTGACCTAAATGACATATATATATATATATGTTTGTAAACAAAACCCTAACATTTCTACACTCTCTATTGCCACCCCCTCCTCTTCCATCTCGGTCTCCCTCTTTTTCTCCAACTCTCGGCCTCACCCTCTCGGTTTCTCCTCCTCTCCACCACTCTCTCTCTCGACCTCTCCTTCCATCTCCTTACTCTCGGCTTCATCTCTCTCACGGCTCGAGTCACTCTCCTCCCGGGGATCACCATCGCCGCCACTCTCCTACTCACGGAGTCGACGAGCTGAAGGTAAACCCTCCCTCTCTCTCTCGGTTTTTTTTGGCACTCACTCCCTCACGGTGTCTCTCCCCCTCTTTCGACTGGTGCTCACCGTGCTCTGCTTGGAGTTGGGCTTCGTCGTGGCCGGTGGGACCGTCCCCGGCCACGGCCGATTGGAGGTGACACCACTGTTGGGGTGTGGGTTGGATAGGGGTTTGGACTGTTGGGTGGATTGGACTTGCGGTGTATGTGTGTTTGTGTGGTGACTGGTGGGGTGCGTGATGATGGTGTGGGGTGGACAACTAACTGGTGGCGTGGGTGTGTATATGTATGGCTGGTGGGGTGCGTACTGGTATGTGGTGTGGACAGTCAAGTGTGTGTGTATGTGTGTGGGTGTGACTGGTGGGGTGCACGATGGGGTGTGATATGGATTGTGTGTATGGTGTGGGTTTGTGTACACCCACTAGTGGAGTGCGTGAGGGGTTTGACAGTGAACAATGTAATTGATGTAGTGTGCATTAGACTACTGGTGTGTGTATGAATAATGTGGTGTTTACACCCCCACTATTGGGGGTGTGTGCACCCCACGATTGGGGTGCATAATGGGGTGGTACACCCCACGGTTGGGGTGTGGGATGTACCATATGTGTGAACTAAAAAAATAAGAAAAAGAAATGAATTGTGGACTTGTGAAAGGCCAATAAAGGCCCAATGCACACAATACCTATAAGGACCCATGACACCTATAAGTGGACGTAAGTGGGTTTGAGTTGGGACCCAATAAGGGCCCAACAAACCTAATATATAATAGGACATATAATATATAAGGAAAATATATAAAGATGGGCTTAATTAATTAGGTCCAACAAGGGCTCAACAAAGAAAATACATAAATAATTATGGATTTGATAATGGGGCCCAACAAGAGCCCAAATATGGACAAAAATGACGGTAAAGCCCGTAACCTATGAAAGTAGGGATATGTTCACCGTATTAGGAAACTTTTCTCAACGGTTTGAATCGCCTAAACAAATCATCCTAAAACCAATTTATAAAGACTCACCGTAAGACTAAATACAAAGACTTAAACTGATATTTGGGACTTAAATCCTTATCAGGTAGTCGAAAAATCGCGAGAAACGTGTTAGAGTCTTGGAGTTTGTTTCGCGAGTCGCGATAATTCAGGTAAGTGCACTTGCTCTAAAGCTTGTGTACGAAAGTAATCCAGTAAGAACATTGCATGTGATTCATTTTCATTCATTGCTACTTGTTGATTCCCTTTGTTGGCATTCCTATCTTGTTGATTCTTTGGTATGTGTGTTCTTGGCATGAGCGTGTTGATGTAATTCTTGAGGCCTGTGTCCCTCATTTATCAAGCTGTGATAGTGTTGTAACATTGCCCGGGAAGAGCCAGCGTCCTCTTTCCGTATGCTAGGAGGTCTGTGTCCATCTGATGTTGCGCTAGTGTTGCGACATTGTCCGAAAATAGCCAACATCCTCTTTTCAAATGCTATGGTTTTACCGCTTGCTGCGTCTTTTGTTTCTTTAGAATACGCATGTTTTCGACTGTTATTTCCTCAGTCTGCCTATCATGCACTTTGATCTATTTATTGTTCCCGTCTTTTAATTACCGCATGATATTTAGACTTCTTTATTTGATATTCATGAATTACTGTTATTTTCTTCTGGTGTTACTTTCAATCTTTCTCAGTTGCTCACTGTCTAGTTTGTGACAGTGGGTGTAGATATCTCGGAGTGCGGCAAGGGCAAGAGCCCTTTACTCAGTGATTATCTCTGAGGACCTTTCAGCGTACGCGACTTCAAGATTAGGTTAGATCTGTTTCATGCTTATTGCTGGTTGTATTATGTTTTTATATATACGATGTTGGTTACTGAACTGGGAAAATTTTTTGAGATGGATACGATGAACACTCGGGGTTTCCATATTATTATAGATTTCTTAATTTTCGTTTGATTGAGTTATTTCCCAATACTTTTTTAGTTTTTACGTTGCGTATAATTGCAATAACTCTTTCATAAACTTTTAAATTGATTAATTGGAGGTTGACTAAGCTCGTTAGGCTCGCTAAGTATCGACTTGGGACCTGCACGGGTCTAGGCCGGGCGTACCTAAATGTATTGGGAATTTGGGGCCGTCACAGTTGGTATCAGAGCATACCAGGTTTAGATTCATAAAACACAAGCCATTAAACCAGCGGAAGTTAGGAACGGTTGAACGTAGAAGTGGAAACCCTATGATCCTGTAGAAACGTAGTTGGGGTAGCAATGGGTTGATTCGAATAATTTTGTACATGTTATGATTTATTTGTATGAGTATGATATACGATAACTATCGACTGATCCGAGAAGTTCACTCTCTTAATCAGATGAGGATGACGGATCAGTCAGGTCCGAGCAATGATAGCGGGGTACCGGATACTCGTGCCATCACCGCAGAGGAGTTTCATGCATGGACGCAGCGAGTTGCGATGCAGGACCTACAGTTGCAGGAGATGTTGCAATTACTTAGGACACTCACGCCGGCTACTACTACGACACCATCGACCCCGACTACACCATTGCCGCCTACGACTACTCGAGGAGCAAAGACTTCGATTGTTGCTGTAGCTATTGTAACGGTCCGAATTTAATTCGTCGTTATTTGTGACGTATTGCAGACGTAGCGAACAGCTCAGACACCCGTAAGACCCGCAACTAGGCTAGAGCGTGCCTGGAGTTAGGTAAATAGTTATTTTGTATGTTGTTTTGTCTAATTTGCGATGTTTATGTTAAAATAGGTTAAATGACATCGCGATGGGTGTAATTATATCTCAATTGACGTGTGAGATTGTGTTAAGTATTCACCTCGATATGCGTGTTGATGTAGGTATCGGGTAGACTAAAAGATAAAATATTAGACCGGAGAAATAATACACACATTAAATGAATTAAATGTGATAAAATAGTAAATTGGTGAGCACCTATGGACACGTGGGGTCGTGGTCAATACGCGTGGGTGGTACAGTAATGTGCACACCCGAGTACGCTCGTTGGTGCGCACGACGAAATTGTAGGTGCAAAAATGTAGGCGAATATATATTTATATATATATGTAATTTAAAATATATATGTATATATAAATATATATATATATAAATCAGAAAATAAATAAATAATTGTGAAATTACCAAAAAGGGTATTTGTTTGTTTAGGAAAAGTGGATGAACACAAGGGCATTCTGTTCATTTCCTCAATCCAACCGCCTCGTTCTCCCTTAAATCGAAATGAAAGTGAGCAGAGGGAGACGAGACAGAGAGACGAAACAAAGGAGGTGGAGAGCTCGGGAGTTCGAGGAGATCATGTGGTCGAGACGTCGAGGTGAGTGGTGTTGTTGGTTTGCTATTGTTGTTGTGGTGTTCATCGTTGTTGTGGTGGTGGTGATGATTCGGTAGTGAAGGTGGGGTGGAGCTCGAGAGCTCGGACGAACTGCTAGAGCAGTTCGTCTGAGAAGGGAGACGACACTCACGTCGTCCCCCTCCCTCCCAATCCATTGAAGAAAAAATATTTTGTTGAACTAGAGGCGCTGTGTGCACCTCTGTTGAAGGAGAAGATGGGGGAGGGTGCACGCACGTGCGTGCACCCCTGGACCGGGCCAAACCGGTCCAGGTGGACCGAACTGGGCCCGACCCGGTTGGGTCAGGTTGGACCCGGTTCAGAGGACCCACCCCCATATTATTTTAATAATATTTTATTTAAATAAATTAAAAATAGTTTTAAATAAAATAAAATGCAGAAAAATAGAAAAAATGGCTAAAATTATGAAAAAATCCAGAAAATATGAGAAATTAAAAAATGGGTTAATAAATGAGTTTTTGGGATTTTCTCGGGATTTTGCCTAGATGTTATCAGGGTTTTACCTCGTAAAACGTAAAATGAACATAATATACCCAATTGAAGCTAATTCAATGACAAATGGTTATTAGGTAGATTTGGGTGATAATTTTGATTGTCGGGTGATTATTGAAACTAGACCAGGGTTTGGATTTCGGGACGTGGAGTGCGGATTGAGGTGTGTAGTATCCCAACTGAAATTACTTGAGTATTTACTTCTTTTGGCATTTGAATTTCAATTTCTTCCATTTCAATACTCTACACTGGTTATGATTATTTGGGCGGACGTTGAGCGGGGCTCTCTCCGTTCCATTCTTGTGTGTATGTCCACTACACCATAACACGTGCTACCAGATCGATCTCGGTGAAACGACTCGAGTATTACGTCGTGGCATGTGTCGGTGCACCGTAGGTGTAACGCTGGCCATCGAGGATCCATATGCTTGCCCTGCTTGAGTTGGACTCGCCGACAATATTCTGTGGAAGAGTCCGAATTATGGTGTATTCTGACCCTAGGGGCTAGGAACACACTTTGAGTTTTTCCTATTATTTATTCATGCGATGAGTGCAGTTGCCTGTATTTATTTACGCATGTTTATTTAATAGCTTTATTTAAATTCTAGTATTTACTTTCAGTAATGCTCACATAATTTCCTTGGGAATACTCACTCTGGACTCGTCATCTGCCTTTTTGTAATGGCTTGAGTGCAGATCCTAGTATGAGCAGGGGTAAGGGCAAGCTACCAGTGTACTGTTGATCTGAGATCTCCTGACTCGTACGTTTGTATTATATTTATTTTGTTTTATTATGGGTTTGGGATTTTGAGATACTTTGTGTATATTGATCTTTTTGTGACTTCAGAGGTATTTATGGTTGTGTATGGGTTTTCCACATTAGGTTATTGGTTTAGGTTACACATTTATAGTATTATTATCTGAGTAAATGTGTTAGTAAGGCTTCCGCTGTGTTAAATTGAGGATTTTAGGATGCTTTAACATATAATTTGATTTCAATACAATTTAATCAATAAATGGGCAGTTAATAAGGTTTAAAAAGATAAAAATGGAGGATATAATCTAATGTAGAGCACAACTGTCACTGGTAGAAAAGACTGTGGGTCCGCATTAGCCCCGTGGCGGTCTATTTGGAAAATGGGTCGTTACAGCTATGGCACCAATTCCGCTAGTGGCGATGCCTGAGGGAGCTGTAAATGCTCCAGTTGTGATGACTAAGGCTGAGATGCCGCAAATAGCACAGACAAAGGAGACGCCTACTACATTAGCCACACCTGTGGCCACTGTCGAAACTATTTCGGTTATGACTCCAGCGAAGAGCCCGAGAGCCACTGCCGAGGCTAGGCAGTGGAGAGAGTTCAAGAGGCACGACCCGTTGAAGTTCTATGGTGGTACCAATGTTAGAGTGGTAGAGCTATTCTTGAAGAATCACGAGAAGATTCACACCATCATCGCTACTGAGGAACGCATGAAGGCGACGATCTCTTCATCAATGTTACAGGGGGAGGCGGACGATTGGTAGACGGCAATTGTTGCTACCCGAGGCATCCCGAGTGATTGGGTTGACTTCAAGACCCAGTTTAATCAGAAGTACTTTCGGCCAACTGTTCTTCGAGCGAAAAGGAATGAGTTCATGACATTAAGGCAGAGCATAGGCGAGTCTGTGATGGAGTACATGGGTAGATTTATATCATTGTTGCCTTATGCTGGAGGATCTGTAAACACCGAGATTGATCGAGTCTATTACTTTACCCAGGGTTTGTTACCCGTAGTCGGAGGATTTGTTGTTGCGACTGAGCCTGAGAGCTTACAAAGAGCATATGAGCGCAGTTTAGTGAGGGAAAGCTATTTGCTCACTCATTCTGAGGAGGAGGCTAGACCAACCAGATTAGAAATACGATCAGAAGACTAGCATCGGGATAAAAGACAGAGGATGAACCAATTCCATCAGCGAGACTCTGAAACACTGAGTGTTAGATTTGCTTGCAACATATCACCAGGCCGGTTGAAACGATTATGCCGGTATCGACCGTTGTGAGCCATCCTACCCAGCTTACTAGGCCAGTGCAGCAGACACGGGAGCAATCTGCCAGCAGAGGTGGTAGGCGAAGGCAGACACGAGAAACCCGTACTTGTTACCGATGCAAACAGATGGGTCACATCCAAAAAAATTGTATGCAGTCAGAGCAAGTCCAACCATAACACTACTAGCACCGGTATGAACACGTGAGACTACGATTGAGACAGGCTAGAGGGCATCCAAACACTTTGCTGAGTGTGTGAGTTTCGTTTGAAGTACTTTCATGTATACCATGATTAATTCAAGTTATGTTGATTCTTAATTATTGTACGCATGGTAGACATGTTAGGATTGAAAAGCCATTAGGCTTTGCAAACACTAAAGTCCTTGACACATTGTATAGGATAATATGTACTCGAACGCAATTTGTATTGATATTTTATTATAAATTGGGGGTTACGAGTTGTCAGTAAACATGAGAATACTAAAGTTTAGGGTTCAATGCTTCGTTTGGTATGAATTGGTTTGGTACATTTCATGCTCGGATTGTGATACGAGAAGATGAAATTAAGACCCTTGTGGGTAGCATATGTGGTAGAGCGAAATAGGATGTCGACGCTGCTAAGGTATTTAATCGAGTATGAGTATTTGTTACCCAAGGTTAGATTTTAGGACGCGTGTTTAGAGCAAATGATGATGCAGTTGATTTCGAGAAGATTTAAGCCGTGTGATCGCTTATGCATTCGAGTATCTGAAAGTTTGCGAGAAGAACTGATCAACCCACGACCTGAAGTGAGCTACGATCGTGTTTGCGCTGAGGATATGAGAATGTCACCGGTACGATGCTCGTTCAAGTTACGTAATGATCCTGAGAGCTTGAAGCACCATTTCATTCAAAGGGAGCTAAACCTGATACAAAAGCGTTAGCCTAAGCTTGTGAAGGACTACGACTTTTCGTTTTTAGTAGCATTCGAAGAAGACCAACGTTGTTGCGGATACTTTGAACTGCAAAAGACTTGATGCCGAGCTAATCGTGTGTCTGATGACCATTAGCGTGGTTTACGTGAAGCAGCCGAGTTGAGGAATTCAGCGGACGTGTCGACAATTATCATGACATAGATACGTGACCAAATGATGTTGCAAATCGTTTCATTTGGTGTTGTGCGCGAGGAATATCAGGATGATGCGTCATACGAGCGGTGCAACGAAATGGCGAATAGTTCATATTTTCCAGACAAGGGTCGGTCGACAGACTCATGCTAGAGTTCTTGCGGGCGACGGGGGTTTCCATTGATGTCCATGATGAATTTTGAGGAGAGTTGTTCGAACGTGTAGCATGCCAGCGTGTGGATGTTGAGCATTAACGACCTAGAGAACTGCTACATCACCCATCATTCCTCAGTGGAAGTGGGAACGTATTGATATGGATGTTGTCAGTGGTTACCCCGATCTTCTCGTGGACACGATAGCATCTGGGAAATGGTGGACAGAGTTGCGGAATCTGCAGTACCTTTACTTGTGCAGGTTGCGTACGACAACTGTTGTCAGTCAAGTATCGGTATGTCACCGATTGAGGCGCTCTGCGATAGGCCTCGTAAATTTCTTTCCTGCTGGACTGAACCAGAGGATGTGGTGGCGAATGGATTGAAAACTGTTGATGATTATGCTGAGAAAGTACAGTAGATTCCTTTTAAACTTTTGAGTGCCCAGGAGTGGCAGAAGAAATACCTGTCGAATATCACGATGCAGAAAGACTAAGTAGACCTGAAGGTCTTTATGTTAAAGGATCACGACCGGTTCGAAGGTAAGAAAGGCTCAATTCGAGGTTTAACGATCTCTTCAAGATGGTGAAAAGGTTTAGTGTAACCGTAAATTTTTAGTGTACTTATTAGTGAAATTTAGGGGACGAAATTCTAATAAGTGGGGGAGACTGTAACAACCCTCAATTTTAACCCGACTGATATTGTACTGGTTAGGCCCTTGACTCGACCACGTGATACTAGACGGTATTTCAAACCTCAGAAGTCAACACTGAGGTAATGTTATGTTTCTTTGATGTGTGTATTATTATTGTAGTTCATTACGAGTCTCGTGCCATTCGGGCAATTTTTAAACTGAGTGAGGCTTCGCATAGATGAACGGGGGAGAAAAATACAATAAAAATATATTTAAAAGAATTATTGAATAATTTAATTATTTATCTGTACGAGACAAGGAAAAAATATGCACGTGATAGGGAATTTTGGACCGTGGCGCGTTACTTGGACCTTAGGAGTTGGATAGCTATGCTACACACAGGCTATGTGATAAGGAACTTTAAAAATGACACGGTTTCATAGTAGAGTCATGGGATTGGCCTCGAAGTTTGTGTGTGTGTTGAGATGAAATAAAGAGAAAAAAATAAAAGAATAAGGGGTATGAAGGTAATTTTGACCTAAATGACATATATATATATATATTTGTAAACAAAACCCTAACATTTCTACACTCTCTATCGCCGCCCCCTCCTCTTCCATCTCGGTCTCCCTCTTCTTCTCCAACTCTCGGCCTCACCCTCTCGGTCTCTCCTCCTCTCCACCACTCTCTCTCTCGACCTCTCCTTCCATCTCCTCACTCTCGGCTTCATCTCTCTCTCACGGTTCGAGTCACTCTCCTCCCGGGGATCACCATCACTGCCACTCTCCTACTCACGGAGTCGACGAGCCGAAGGTAAACCTTCTCTCTTCCTCTCTCTCTCTCGGTTTTTTTTGGCACTCACTCCCTCACGGTGTCTCTCCCTCCCTCTCGACCGGTGCTCTGCTAGGTGTTAGGCTTCGTCGTGGCCGGTGGGATCGTCCCCGGCCACAGCCAATTGGAGGTGACACCACTGTTGGGGTATGGGTTGGACAGGGGTTTAGACTGTTAGGGTGGATTAGACTTGTGGTGTATGTGTGTGTGTGGTGACTTGTGGGGTGCGTGATGATAGTGTGGGGTGGACAACCAACTGGTGGTGTGGGTGTGTATGTGTATGGCTGGTGGGGTGCGTCTTGGTGTATGGTGTGGACAATCAAGTGTGTGTGTGTATGTGTGTGGGTGTGGCTGGTGGGGTGCACAATGGGGTGTGATGTGGATTGTGTGTATGGTGTGGGTTTGTGTACACCCACTAGTGGGGTGCACGAGGGGTTTGACAGTGAATAATGTAATGGGTGTAGTGTACATTAGACTACTGGTGTGTGTATGAATAATGTGGTGTTTACACCCCCACTGTTGGGGTGTAATGGGGTGTGTGCACCCCACGATTGGGGGTGCATAATGGGGTGGTACACCCCACGGCTGGGGTGTGGAATGTACCATATGTGTGAACTAAAAAAATAAGAAAAAGAAATGAATTGTGGACTTGTGTAAGGCCAATAAAGGCCCAATACACACAATACCCATAAGGACCCATGACACATATAAGTGGACGTAAGTGGGTTTGAGTTGGGACCCAATAAGGGCCCAACAAACCTAATATATAATAGGACATATAATATATAAGGAAAATATATAAAGATGGGCTTAATTAATTAGGTCCAACAAGGGCCCAACAAAGAAAATACATAAATGATTATGGACTTAATAATGGGGCCCAACAAGAGTCCAAATATGGATAAAAATGATGGTAAAGCCCGTAACCAATGAAAGTAGGGATATATTCACCGTATTGGAAAACTTTTCTCAATGGTTTGAATCACCTAAACAAATCATCCTAAAACCAATTTATAAAGACTCACCGTAAGACTAAATACAAAGACTTAAACTGATATTTGGGACTTAAATCCTTATCAGGTAGTCAGAAAATCGCGGGAAACGTGTTAGAGTCTCAGAGTTTGTTTCGCAAATCGCGATAGTTCAGGTAAGTGCACTTACCCTAAAGCTTGTGTACGAAAGTAATCCAGTAAGAACATTGCATGTGATTCATTGTCATTCATTACTGCTTGTTGATTCCCTTTGTTGGCATTCCTATCTTGTTGATTTTTTGGTATGTGTGTTCTTGGCATGAGCGTGTTGATGTGATTCTTGAGGCCTGTGTTCCTCATTTATCAAGCTGTGCTAGTGTGTAACATTGCCCGGGAAGAGCTAGCGTCCTCTTTCCGTATGTTTTGGAGGCATGTGTCCCTCTGATGCTGCGCTAGTGTTACAACATTACCCAGAAGGAGCCAGCATCTTCTTTTCAAATGCTATGGTTTTACCGCTTGCTGCCTCTTTTGTTTCTTTAGAACACACATGTTTTTTACTGTTATTTCCTCAGTCTGTCTATCATGCACTTTGATCTATTTATTGTTCCTGTCTTTTAATTGCCGCATGATATTTAGACTGCTTTATTTGATATTCATGAATTACTGTTATTTCCTTTTGATATTACTTTCAATCTTTCTCAGTTGCTCACCGTCTAGTTTGTGACGGTGGGTGTAGATATCCCGAAGTGCTGCAAGGGCAAGAGCAAGAGCCCTCTACTCGGTGATTATCTCTGAGGACCTCTCAGAGTGCGCGACTTCAGGATTAGATTAGATCTGTTTCATGCTTATTGCTGGTTGTATTATGTTTTTATATATACGATGTTGGTTACTAAACTGGGGAAAATTTTTAAGATGGATATGATGAACACTCGGGGTTTCCACATTATTATAGATTTCCTAATTTTCGTTTGATTGAGTTATTTTCCAATACTTGTTTAGTTTTTCTGCTGCGTATAATTGCAATAACTCTTTCATAAATTTCTAAATTGACTAATTGGAGGCTGACTAGGCTCGTCAAACTCGCTGAGTATCGACTTGGGACCTACACGGGTCTAGGCCGGGCGTACCCAAATGCATTGGGAATTTGGGGCCGTCACACGAATAGCCCGAAGTATGGCTCTAGTCTGAATTTAATTGTGCACACACTTTGTTTCCTCTACTATTCATATTCATGTGACGATCTTCTATAGTTGCTTGTATTCTTTGTTCCACATGTTTATTTGTAGTATTTTGATTCCAATAGTTTTACTTATGTATTTACTTGGTGAATTTCCTTGGGATTACTCACTCTGGACTTGTCATCTGCTTTTTTGTGATGGCTTGAGTGCAGATACTGGTACGAGTAGAGGGAAGGGCAAGCTAGAGGATTATTTGCGATTAACTGCAGATTGCCCTACTCGTATGTTTGTTTATGTTTATTGTTTTATGCTGGGTATAGATTGTGAGAGTTACATTTTGGTTTGTATATGACTTTAAGGTATAACATTTTAATATTTTGAGAATCACATTTGGCATCTATATATGGATTACATTTTGGTATGGTTTCCACATTAGACGAAATGATATTTAAATTGCTATTTAGTATCATTTGATGATTTGAGATTTTCGCTGCATAATTTGAGGTTAAATGATAATAACGAGTCCATAAGCTAAATTGAAATTATAATTAAAGAAAATGACATTTAGTTAGCAATAATTGATTGGTAATGAGTTATGAGTGGTCGTGGGACACAGCTGGATGGTGAGTTGGCAGAGTTGTGGGCCCCCGGTGCACACCATAGCGGCCTATGGATTTGGGGCCGTTATAACATGCACTACAATCTAGTCTACTCGACCCCTTACCACAATTGTCTCGAATAATCCACGGCGGTGAAAACTAATCAACACTGACCAATCAACATAGACTCAGACATTATATAACATGAGAATATACAATAAGAATCGTAAATGCAATAATTGAAACCATTAAATACTCCAGATATGTTTCTGTTGGGGGTTTACGCAACTCAAATCGCACTCTAATTCCCCGAAACTAATACCCAATCCAATCCCATTTTAACCTCGGAATGCGCGTTCAATACCCGACTATGGTATCTTAAGTCCCTAGTATCCGAACAAATAATTTGAATCCTCGAAACTCGAAATTCCAAACATTTATTAATTTATTTTTATTTATTTTCACTGGACCGACGCTGTGGGTGGTGTCGTCGTGAGCAAAATGCTCACTGCCCTTTACGTTGAGGGTGGCGCCGTGGAGGCCGTGGAGAATTACTTTCCACAGTGTCGTTGGTGGCGTCAACACTGAAACCCCTATTTTGGGGTTTTGTGAACCCCCACCCCGTCGCCATGGTCCGAACTCATTACATCCTCCCATGGTCCTCCAAAACAACCATATAATGCCTTCAAACCTCGACAAACACCGACCGAATCAACAAACTCGGCGATTTCTCGTCAAGACGTCGATAAATCCATTTTGTTCTCAACAAACCACAACCATCTCAACAACTTCATCAATTTAGCTCAAAAACCACAATGAAAACCATACAAAATCCTCAAAAACCAGTTAGCTCAACTCTCACTTCGAACCTGTGATGGCCCTAGTTCCCCATAAAACTGGGTCCTGCCCCGCCTAGACCTATGTGGACCTTTGAGCTCTTACTCGCGAAGTCTACGCATCCGAGACAGCTTCAAATCCTCATATACATCATTATTTTGTTATTTAAGTGTGTAAGTTATAGGATTATAAAGTTACAGGAAATTCGCAGCGGAAATCACTATAATCAATTATAACTTGGTAAATGGAAAATCAGGAAAAATAGGTAACCTATCACATGGAAACCCTAAGAAATGGATAAATACATGCATGTCTGGTGCTCAAAGCTAAACAGTACAATCATACATGATATCCCTAGTCCCTCAATCCTCGATACATGTCCCAGTGTTTTACAAAGCATACCATACAATAATTACACTCAAAAGAAGTAAGACCTACAGTAAGTAAAGGAAAAAACTACTCCAAGAGTCCTCAGAGGATATCGCCTAGCATTAACTCCTTTCTCTTGCTCGTTTCTGCTCTATATGCACCACCGTTACAAACTAGACGGTGATTGCGTGAAAAATATGAAAGTAATGCCAGAAAAAACTAAATAGTAATTCAAGAGTTACTAAATAAATAGTCCAAATATCATGCAGTATTGAAAGACAGGAAATATAATAAATTGCATTATAAATAGACTGGCAAGCATAGCTGTAATGGACCAAATTAATTTAATTGAGTATTAGTGTTAATCACGATGATTAGCAATTAATTCAGGCGTTACGTGGACAGCTGGGTGACTCAGATATGGGAACCCAGGTTGTAATTATGATATTTATGCATGGTGTGATGCCTAGTATTGCGATGTTGAGTGTATTAATTACTTTTATGTATATAAACATTGCATGAGTGAACGTTGAGATAAGACAAAGGTACGAGTCGGGTATATGTCCCGAAATGCATGTCGGGGATTGAGTACCAGGTATCGGTAGTCGAGGTACGAGACATGGGTTGTCGGGTAGCTAAGAGATAGTGTGACCTCACATATGATTTTTATGAATTATTTGGTGTCAAGCCTAAGGTGTGTGAGCCAAATCAAGGTTATTAATTTATTTCCTAAGGTTGTAGCTAGGAAAATCAGGGTGCATAGGATGATCCTCGAGATGCACAATAGGGTACATACAAGGACTGCAGTGTCATGATAAGGTGTCAAGACTTGAGTGACACAGGGCGATCAGTGACCATTAGATCAGCCTCGAGATGCATGCACACATCAGATTAGAACAAACACCTATAAATACACACTTAATCTATGGAGGCATGCAAAACTAAGCATTCCAAACATTTTTCTTGAGAATTCAGAGAGGAAACCTGTGGGGGAGGATGAAATCCAAGCTTGGAGAGGTGATTGGGGATCAAATACCAAAATTCAAGGTAATCTATCCTTTCTAAATGTGAATTTTTGATAAAAATATGGTTTTTGTGGGTTGAGGATAAAACGGATTTTATGATGAAATCATCACTGTTTTTGTTGAATTTGATGTTCTTGAGGATTAGTTTGATGAAATGTGTTGGTTTTACTTGGATTTGACCAATTTGGTGATTTCAAATTTTAGACACATGCACACTTTGATCATCTGTTTTGAGTGAAAATCTCGTTTAATCAGTGTTTTGGAGAGGAATTTAATGCGGTTGGAGTGTGTGAGTTGGTTCTAAGATGATTGGAGGTGTTAGGAACTAGAAAAACCTAGAATTAGTTTCTAGAAATCTGGCCAGAGTGCACCTAGCGCGTTAGGTAATGAACACTAGCGTGCTAGGCACGCTGGGGAAGATGATGATTCTTCGTGTATGAACAGTGCACAAAGATCAACTAGCGCTCTAGGTACAAGAACCACAAAATTTATAAAAATGAAATCGAGCCTAATTGATAACAAACCCACTTAATTAACCAATAAACACTGAAAATTGATCTCAGGACGTTAAGGACTGGGGAACTATAGCTCGGGCATCGGGGAGCTAGGTGAGGCGGATTGACGGGTCTGAAAAGTAGGAGTGCATATTTACAGGTACGTAAAACCCTTGAGAATGTTACACTTTAATTCATGCATGGTTTGTCCATGTAAACGAGTGTTTATTCATTTATTTATTTATCGTTTTGTTACTTATTTGGTTGTCATGTTTATGCACTGTGATCATGTGTTGGTCGGTGTTTGATTTGTTCACATGGTCGGAGGTTAATCGAGATGGACGTGGTACGAAATTGAGCAGAATAGATTGTAGCGCGTGTGCTGGGTGTAGCCGGTGAATAGCTACCCGAGTAGCGGGATGCATGTGTCCGGTGGGTTATGATGTATTTCCCGTCATCGTTAGTAGTTCGGGTGTGGTCTAGGCTTGATGTGCTCAGTCAGGGCATCCGAATCTACAAAGTATGATCTAATTTTATTAGACTCCGTCGCACTTCTATATAGTTTTAATTGATATCGTTGCTAACCGGATTACTCGAATGATGTTTTATTTCTACTATGTGTGATTGATAGTTTTACTGGGACTGTTGTTTACTGCCAGCCATGGGAATATGATTCATGTTGCTAGGATCATATTTACATGTCTCGTAGGTTACTATGGTTTTCATGATTATCGTGTAGACTTCTCTTGAGAATTTACTCACTGGGCTCGTTGTTGTATGTGTTGGGCAATTGAGCGCAGATCTTGGTACGAGCAAGAACAAGGAAAAAGAGGTACTAGGCGACTATCTCTGAGGTCATTGCTGCTGACAGCTCGTGTTTTGACTATCTAGTATGTATATTTTTTTTGATGGGTTTTGGGAACTTTAGAACTTATCACATGTATATGGATTACTGTTTACTTCGTCTCAATTATATACATGGTGTTTATATTCTGGGTTTTCCACTACTTAGGTTTAATAAATTCTCATAATATACGCATTAAAGGCTTCTGTTATTATTATTAACTAACCTGCTCGATGTTTATGAGAATTAAATAATTTAATATAGCAGGATTAGTTAAATGAAGCGTAACTTCACAGAGTTGTGGACGTGGCAGTAGTGATGACGTGACAGGCGCTGTTGGGCTTGCAAGCGGAGGGCGTGGGTCACAGGACGACCTCGAAAATTGGGGCCGTCACAATAGCACGAAGTTTGAGTGTCCAAAGAGTCAAAAGAGGCCCATAAGTGGTCAATTTCCACATAGTACAACAGTACCACAATCCATAATCACAACAGTCCACATCCACATCCACAACAATCCAGTACTTGGGGTGTAACCCACTATTAGGGGGTGGACAACAGCCTTGCAGGCAGTGCTCATGTTTGCCCAACTAATATGGACTCACGAGTACCTTCACGACACACTTACGCCAAAACACTCAATCAAGGAAATATAGAATGGAATTCTAACAAATAGTTCAATTCAAATAGAAATGACAATAATGAAAAATGAATTAATGTGTATTTTCTTACTGGCTTACAATATTACGAACAACGTATCTCAATACCACAAAACTCCGACCCTCGCGTAACCCTCTAAGTTGTTTCACTCAAATTCTCCAAGTCTGACAATCATTTAACCCAAATTTACATAATTATTTTATTAGTGTAATTGGGTTGATTTCCAGGGTATTGGGTTGTATTCGGACCCATTTGAATACTCGAGAGATCCTCGGATTTTTTTGATATCTTATAAATTTTTTCCCTGTGAACAATGTCATGCCGCAGTGGCTCTGTAGGGTCCAACCCTGGCAGCGCCCCCTTACGGCGTGGGTTTGGGGATCACTGCCCACGACGCCCCTCGCGACGTAGCGCCCAGAATGCAACAGTTGGGGTTTTTGCAACCCCGGCTCGCGTCGCCGTGTTTCAACCCTATCCCAAACTCTTAAGGACATCCGTTACAACACTAAACCACTTTTTGTTCGCGTCAAAACCTCGACAAAACCCTCGATTTCGAAAATCATTCAAAAATCTAAAAATTTCCAAAAATACTACAACTTCTCAAATCATCAAACCAATTCACAAATCACCAATACATCATCCATTGGATCCATTGGATTATAAAACCATTATCCAAACTTATTTCCAATATTTTTCGATAATCATGTCCACATTTGTCGTGACGAAAACTCACAAAATTTACACCAAACCGTAAACAATCACGAGGGGAGTCGAGATCCTACCTTTTTCACATAGTTGATCGATCCCCGACGTCGTACCCTAAACCCTAAACACTAAGCTCGAGAAGTCTGAAACCCCTATTCTCTTTCCTTCTCTCGTTTGGTTCAAAATGAAATAGATTGAGAGAGAAAATGTGATGGGGTGGATATTTATACCTCCTCATTATCTACACGTACACACGAATCTCGAGGCACATCTTGTGTCTCTCCCTCAAACCAGCCACCAACTGCAACTCACTTGCGTGACTTCACTAAGTGACTATAACCTCATCACTTAGCTGATTCTCGCTAACACGTCGCGTTACCGGACCCGTAGCATCTCATGACTCGCACCGTGTGCGTTTCCGGATATAACCTCGCTCTCACATTTTATTTAATTATTTATTATTTTCTGATAATTCCCTAATTACCATTTTCTGGTGTTTAATTACCTGTATTATACCTTAAAATTATCGTTTTTCCTAGGCGAATCCCCCACACAAAACCGTGGCGATTAATACAACAAAATCACGCACTAGGTTATACAATGTTCACGTTTGGGTATAAATAATAATACAAACATCACAGAAAAATAAAATATACCTCAGTGTCGACTCCCGATGCTTGAGTAATATGACAAGTCACGACGGGTAGGTTACGGTCCTAAAACACGACACATATCACTAATTAAATTTGAGGGTCGTTACAGAACCCTTTGCCAAAACCCGTGAAATTATAACCGAAAGATGAAAAACGACTAGAGGAGTATAGATCTTACCTCGAATGTTGGATCTCCTAGCTCAATCTCCTTCAAATCACCAAGTAAAACTCCACAAAACCTCGTCTTCCTCACCAATTTTCGGATTCACACCAAGAGGAGAGAGAAAATTTGGTAAAAATGAGTCAAAACTCATTTATATAGTCTCTTTTTCATTTTGTATGTTGTGTACATCCCAATGCCCATCAAATGGCCAAGATTTGGTCAATTTGTCCACCTTATACGACACATTTGGTGAGTTGGTTCTTTGGTCTTATCCTCTCAACACACCAATTATTTATTCATCGGGCATTCTAATACCCGACACCTAACAACTCGACCTGTCGTACTCAACCATGGCGACACAATTAGTCTACGCTACGTTCCTATATTGATTAATTGTTACATTTAATTATATTTTTCAATGTGAACCTATTCCCCGGCCTAGTGTTCTCGTCATTCACCTACCCGACATCCGCGTCGACACGCTTTTAGGGGCAAATACTTATCACACTATCTCACTTGGTCTATCAATATAATACACACATGCGTGTAATAAGTCATAAATAATAATTATCATCGCAGTTACGCAATCAATCAATCAAAAATAATATTTTTCGCTCAATCCAGGCGTATCGTAGCCTGTCCGTGGTGTCCCCGTAGACCTGAGCTAGCATCCACGTTAGAAAATACATGAATAATGACAATAATCAAAATTGGGTTGTTACATTAGTGAAATTTCTATTTCTCTTCCAAAAAAAAAAAGAAAATTTGTTCGTGCAACTATCTTTAATTAAGAAAAGGGCAAATAGGTAGAATAATTCCAAACTTTCATGTTTTTCTCAAAATAATCCTAAACTTTCAGTTTTATCAAAAAAATTTAACTTTACTTTTGGTCTCAATTTTATTCCATCTAATTTTTTTAATTTAATTTAATGTGTGGTGGGATATTAAATTAGTAAAACTGATGATTGAGTGTGGATGTCAAATTAAGAAAAAGAAAAAGGCTCACTTTGAATTACAAAAACTTATAACAAAATGTAGAGAAATTAAAAAAAAAAAAAAAAAAAAAAAAAAAAAAAAAAAAAAAAAAAAAACTGCTCTGCCCATGGACTTACTTCTGGTTTTGCAGACGAGCTTGGCACACCTACCCAGGTTTGTTCGATTTCTCCAATCGATGCACCTCCTAGCCAAAAAACAGTCTTCCTCAAATCCTTAAAACTCCAAATATGACTAAGCCCTCCCATCAAAAAAAGTTTGACTAATCCCAAATGCTTCTCGCCTTCATCCACAAACTGTTCATCCCCAAAATCTCTCTATGCCTAAAACAGATTCAAACCCCCTCAAATGCGCTAAACCAATTCTTATTCTAAACCC
The DNA here is from genome assembly GCA_039657345.1 of Stephania japonica. NCBI lineage: Eukaryota > Viridiplantae > Streptophyta > Magnoliopsida > Ranunculales > Menispermaceae > Stephania > Stephania japonica. The sequence goes on along the minus strand of CM077558.1, from coordinate 8,630,832 downwards.
CATATACGACTAAGGTTGTTACTAAAGGGGTCAGTGTTGAAGGGATAAACTTATTTGGTGGAGAAGCCATAGTTGTCGTTGTAGGGGAGTGGTGGCGACAACAGCAACGACGACAACGGCAGGCGGAGGTGCTTTTTTTTTTTTTTGGTAGGAGGGAGGGTACTTATTTTAATTCAAAATGAGCTCTTTTTTCTTTTCTTTTTTTTTTCTGTAGAGAAATCAAAATTTCATTAATCATTCATGACTTAATACAAGACCAGATATAGAATCAAGTACATTGATTCACTAATCATATTTGTGCAAACAAACTGCCATTAATTTAGTTTTTTTCGAAATTGAAACAGTTTAATAATCAGGGACTTCTCTCTACAACGTTGAAATTCATGACAATACATAAAAGTACTAGAACCACAAAACGAATAACAAACTTCTCAAAAGGGAAAAGACCTAAAACTTACAAATAAGGAGAAGACCTAAAAACTTTTCAATGAGGAGAAGACAAATCAATGACTTCCAACTAGGGAAGAAAACTAACTATAAAGTGAAAACTAAAGATAAATCATTCCAGCGCGCTGCACAAATTTACGTAACACCGATGATGTAGATGCACCGCAATAAAAATAGATCAATCGTTAAAAATCTGATTAGATATGTTGTTTATTGAATGAACAAAGAGCAAAAGATATTTGATTGGAACAACCGCCGATCGTTAAGAGGATCGGCGATGGTTCAAGAACAAAAATCTCAAAATTAAATCAAAAATTTTTTTAGGGTTTTGGAGAGGTATTTTACATTACATTTCTTATTTTAATTCAAAATGAGCGGTGGCGGCAATGACAACGACAACGGCAACGGGCCTCATCGTAAGTGTTCTCATCGACGAGGCGGAGGTACTTATTTTAATTCAAAATGAGCTCTTTTTTCTTTACTTAATTGGCCAAATCGGTTAAAATATCCTAACTTTTTACGACTTGAAAACTGATTTGGTGACATTTTTGGTAACACAAACCAGTCGCACAACACACGTGTTCAATTTTAAATGGTTCTTGGTGGGACCCACCGCAGACAAAAGTTGAACACATGTGCACCACGTGCCATGCGACTGGTTTGTGTCACGGAAAGTGTTACCATATTATCTTCTTTACAACTTTTGTTATTATATCTTCACTTTTTTGAATTTGTTATTATATCCTAATATTTCTATATTGATAAATTTGTATCCTACTTCACTTTTTAACTTTAAATTTGATGGCGTAACATTTAATTAATGAGCTTAAAAAATAAATTAAGTAATTATTTTAGTAATTATAGATGATGATGTGACTTTTTAAAGTTATTATTTAGGTGTCACGTCATCAAATTTAAAATAAAAAAAATGAATTAGGATACAATTTTTTCAATGTAGAAATGTGGAGATATAATAACAAATTCAAAAAGGTTAAGATATAATGACAAACGTTTTAAAAGGTTAAGATATTTTAACCAATTAAGCCTTCTTAATTTGACACCTTCCCTTAATCGATAACTTTACTAATTTAATGTACCACCTCACACTAAATTAAATTAAAAAAATTAGATAGAATGAAATTGAGATCAAAAGTAAAGTTTAGAATTTTATTGATAAAATTGAAAGTTTAGTATTATATTGAGAGAAACACGTAAGTTTGGAATTAGTCTTCCTATGCAAAAAAAAAAAAAAAAAAAAAAAAAGCCGTCGGTCAGGTATGTAAAGTCTTTTTTTTTTTTTTTTTTTTTTTTTTTTTTTTTTTTTTTTGTCAATCAGGTATGTAAAGTCAGTTGCAAGATCTTTTTCGTCAACACACAATGGGAAAAAACACAGGAAAAATATTGAAAAATTGAAGCAATCATCGAAGAACCACGAAGAAACAAATCATAACTCTGCTTTTTCGCTGCTTCTTAAAGCTTTGCCTCTCTTGGTTAATTTAGGGTGCTCGGATAAGTTATAATTTATATAGATTTAAACTAGATTATTTAGGTTACATAGATATATTTATATAGTTTATTATTTATCTTCATTTTTTTTTTTCTAAAATAACGATAGCTATGAATAGCCATGCATGAACTCTTATATCCAATAATTTTTTACATTTATCTTTTTCTCTTATTATTATTTGTAAACAGAAAAGGAGAAAAAGAACAAAAATGTTTTTGCAACTCCAATTTGGTACTCCATTTTCACAAATACTTAATTGACACGTTTGATTTTTGGCCAAATTGGTTAAAATATCATAATCTTTCATTCATTATTATATCCTAATCTTTTAAAAATTTTTATTATATCATTACCCTTCTAGATTGTTTAATTTGAATCATAAATTATTTTTGAACTCCATGATGATTTAACACTTAAATAATGAATTTAAATCATATAATTAATAATTATTTTGATAATTATAAGTGATGTTGTGTTCCATCTTCAAGTTTTAAGTTAAAAGTTAAATTGAGATATAAATTTAACCATCTACACAGGAAAAGATATAATAACAAATTTTAAAAAAGTTATGACATAATAACAAAAATTGTAAAAGATTAGAATATTTTAACCACTTAAGCCTTGAATTTTTTTTATCTACGTGTTTACAGAAAAAGCAATGTGCATCAAAGGGGGCTTTGTGAAATTAAAGTTAGATTAGCATAACTCTAAAAAAGGAAAATAAGCTATCATTAGATATAAAAGATGGGGATTACTTGGCCAACTTCTCTTATAAAGAATATCATTAAAAGATATTGGGATTACTTGGCCTAACTTCTCTTGTAAGGAACTAATGAAGGCAGCCAGTCCTACTTGATATGAAAGCGTGCTCCAAACATCAGACTAACGATTATAAAACGAAGTCTTATATGACGGCATGCTTATTTACATATGGCCTTAATTACTTATGGCCGATTAATCGATTTTCGTTTTATTTTGAACAAGTTGACATCTCATGCGAAGTAAGACCAAACAATTAATACTAGATAAAAATAAATAAATAAAAATGAAATTAATGAGAAAAAGAAAAATGAACAAAAATATGATATAACCTCTAATGGACTGGAATATTATTGGAACAATATCATTCAATTTTTCTGTAGAAAAAGAATGGAAGAATAATATGCAATTCAAAAGATAGTTTTAAATATTTTTGTATACCTATTGAGTTAGTGTTGGGAGAACTTCAATTTCGTTTAAAAAACTAATACCAAATTGTTTTAAGCACCTCCAAAACCCTAAAAATAAATAAAAATAACAATTAGTGACACATAATTCACACAATTAAAACAAATTAAAGAACATAAGGAATTACACATCACACCTTGAAAAACTTAATATAAACTCGATTCAACAATATCTAAATATTAGAAGGCATAGATGAGGTAATCCCCCTTTAAAAAACTCTAGTTTTTCTTATCCTTGTAGATTCTATATATCATTTTGAACCACCATCTATCCTCTTTTTGATTGGCGATGGTTTCAATAACTTCTTTTGCATTATTAATCAAATAAACTCAAATATGTTCAAATCTGATGTGATGATTAGTTTTATCCCCGCCACGGTCATCTGATTCACTATTGGCAACAATCACTTCTCTATGTTTGTATCCTTCTCACTGTGTGGATTTACATTTATGGGGTTGTACTTGTCCTTGAGTTTTTTTATAAGCAATTGTTTCATTCCCCTGTTGGAAGGTTTAGACTGTCTTCCATCGTTGGAAGTTTTGCTATTACTTCCCTTGTTGGAAGTTTTATGTTTCGTTATGGTTCGAGTGATGTATCCGTGTATTATTGTGTTCTAGACGTTTGTCGAGAGAATAATCACTGATTGACAAATTGTTCAATTGTTACAGTTGCAATTCTTAAAAACCAACCTTATAATGGTTATGTTCTTTTGAACAATTAGGATCAACGAATCAATTTCCTGTAGTGATTGATTCAATTTTTTCATGTTCCATTGAATGTTTGAGAGCCATCGATGATTAATAAAATTTCTATTTCTTCAAAAAAAAAAAGTACTTCACGTTATAGGCTTCTACTTCTCTTAATTTTACAACTTCATTTTATCATTTCTACTTTTAGCAGATATTTCTTTTATCTATATAGATTATTTATTTATTTACTAGACTTCAGATCTAATAAATGGGCTAAAGTCAAATTACGAACCTAGAATTTGACTTGTGATAGTTTATCCAATTAATTATAACTCTTAATCAATAAATCAATTCAATATATTAGAAAAACTATTCCTACCAAAATAGAATATATATTTTTTCTACGAAAGTATCTATAGTGAAATGGATTCAGATAGTACGAGATAGATGAGATATTACTTGCTAAAAAAAACATGCTTTAGAGAGATGTGGTGTGACGGCCCCAAATTTCCACAACCCTAGAATCGGGCGCCGCCCGGCCTGGACCCGTGCGAACCCCCGAGCCAATCCCGACGAGTCGCGCGGGGTCAGTGAGCCTATCCTTACCATTCAATCATTTATTAAGCATTTAAAAGTGAAGTCAATTAATTAACGAGTTATCAAAGTAATAAGCGGAAGCAATTAATCTCAGCTAATAAATCAACTTCAAAATCTCTAAGTTAGGACAATAACCTAGGGTGTGGGAACCCCGTATATCATATATATCATGTAAAGCAAGGAGAGTATCATCCAAGTCTTAATATCCAAAAAAAATCTCTCAACCCATTACCCCATGTACAAAAACAATATAAGTAGCTAATACAACAAAAATATGTCACCTATATCAACAGAGGAGGGCCGCTCAAAGTATATCACCTAACTGCACGGCCTTTCCTTTGCTGGACTCCGGATCTCGATCCAAGCTAATTCGCGCTAACACGGACTCCGACACGCCCCTTACGGTCCCCGTGTGCACAATAATCCTTCAACTTGTCGCGTCTCCTCAATCTCTCGGCTCCTTCCTTCTTGCTCGATCTTTCGATTCTCCCTTTCTCCACTATTTTTTTTTCTTAATCGATAAGGTGATTGTGGTGACGGTGGAGATGAAAATTGGGTATTTTGGTCAAATGACCAAAATACCCCTCACCCTTGTCCATACATTTTACAACTTTATTGCCCTTTTGGTCTTTTCACCATTTCACCCACCAACTTTGATAACTCACTTGGATGACTTAGTTGACTTTTGGTCTTTTGCTCTCATCTATTTCACACAACACTCAAAGTTTCCCTCGGGTATTCTCGCACCCGACTCATAATACTAACTTTGTTCGTTGCGTCACCACAGACGTACCGACGTAACAAACAGACTTTAAAACCTTTTAATTATTATTTATTTAATATTTTTGTCAGTGTTTCTAATTAAATTTGTTCTCCGGACTACCAACGCTCGTACACAACGCCTTTACCCGTTAAAAACTTAAAATTGCACAAATGAAATATAATATAATACAAACATCATACAAAACTAACATACCTCGGCGTCGACGTCCGAGAATTGATGACTGTACCACGGAGTGGGCCCACATATCACCTGTATTGACACGTGGCACGAGTTACATTTTTAGGTTCGTTACAGTCTTCCCAACTAACTAGAATTTCGTCCTCGAAATTTAAACGAAATTAAAGGAAAGACTTACCGAACTCAAAAGAGGTAGGGGAAACACTCGCGCATATATGACTCCAACTCCCACGTCAGCTCCTCGTCCTCATGGTGCTGCCACTTGACAAGGACTGATGGGATCTCCTTGTTCCTCAGAATCTTGACCTTACGGTCTAAGATCTGGATAGGCTACTCGTCGTATGTAACATCCTCTCTTAGGTCTATCTGGCTTAAATCTACTGTCGGTCGTTTGCCCTCCCTGGACCTATTCAGTCGCAACATCGATATGTGAAAGACATGATGAATTCCTGACATCGGAGGTGGTGACTCTAGCTCGTACGCGACCTTGCCTACCCGCTTCACCACTCTGAACGGACCAATGAACCTCGGCGCAAGTTTCCCTTGATCCCAAACCTCTTGTGCCCTTCAATGGAGATACTTTCGGATATACAAAGTCCCCGACTCGGTATTCTAACTCTCTCGTGATACAAGTCATAATACTTTTTCTCGTCTCTCCCGCGCACCCTTCAATCTCAAACGGATCGGCGTATCTTCTCTGTGTGATCTACCACAATCTCTCGGTCCAATCGTCGCCACATCTTCGGCTCCGCCCAACAAGATGGAGATCTACACGGTCTCCGTACAATGCCTCAAATGGTGCCATGCCGATACTTGGCTCGATAACCGTTATTATATGCAAACTCACACGATTAAGGTACTCCTCCCAAGATCCGCCGTACTCTAACACACACATCCTCGCATATCTTCGAGAATCTGATCAAACGCTCCGATCGTCCATCGGTCTGTGGGTGATAGGCGGTACTAAGATTCAACTTCGTGCCAAATCGTGCTCGCATGCTCGCCATATCTGCGATGTAAACTGCGCCCCTCTGTCAGACACAATCGACAACGGTACCCCATGCAACCTAACAATCTCTCTCTCGTAAAGCTCTACCAGGTCTGTCCCGACCCGATGTGTGTCGAGATCGGTATGAAGTGCGCGGATTTAGTTAATCGTCCACAATCACCCGAGATGCTATCGTGTCGTTGCCGAGATCGAGGTAGCCCACTGACGAAGTCCATTGCAATTTGCTCCCACTTCCAATGAGGAATGGGAAGTGGCTGTAATAACCCACCGGGTCTGCGATGTTCAGCCTTAACACGCTGACAAATATCACACCCTCTAATAAAATTCGCAACATCGGTCTTCATCCCTGGCCACCAGAAGAGACGACGCACCTCTACATACATCTTAGTCTTGCCCGGATGAACCGTAAATCGTGAGCAGTGTGCCTCATGAAGTATCTCATCGCGTAACTCAGCCACAGATGGAATCCACAATCGTCCTCTAAATCTCAAGCATGAGTCCGTCGACCGACTCCAACTGGATGATCCGAACTCTGCGCCAACTCAAAAAATTTTGATATCTTTGCTCGTCGTCTCGTCGACCCTCGAGTACGCTCTGTATCGACACTGTCTGAGTCCTCATCTGTCTGCAAATCATTACTTTAGTATCGGTTGGAATGTTCTCGGTACAAATCCTCTCAGCAGCCTCGAGCAAACTGTAATCGTGCGTCATGTGGCAGGTAACAACATCTGAGTCTGACCTCTACGGCTCAATGCGTCTGCAACAACATTAGCCTTCCCCGGGTGGTACTCCAATGAGAAATCATAGTCCTTCAGGAACTCAAGCCATCGCTTCTGTCGCATATTCAATTCTTTTTGCGTGAAGAGATACTTCAAACTTTTGTGATCAGTAAATAAGACAAATCTCTCCCCGTAGAGGTAGTGGCGCCAAATCTTCAGTGCAAAAACCACTGCCGCCAACTCCAAGTCGTGAGTAGGGTAATTCTTCTCATGAATCTTCAGCTGTCGGGACGCGTAGGCAATCATTTTACCCTCCTGCATCAGAACACAGCCCAAACCAATCTTAGAAGCATCGGTGTTCACCTCAAAACCCTTCCCCGACTCGGGCAAAACCAAAACTGGTGCGGTAGTCAATCGTTCCTTCAATGTCATGAACGCTTCCTCACAGTCATCATTCCACTGAAATTTAATATCCTTCTTCGTCAACTGAGTCATCGGTGTCGCGATCTTCGAGAAGTCCTGTACAAAACGCCGATAATAACCTGCCAAGCCCAGAAAACTACGGATATCTGATGCTGATCTCGGTGTCGGCCAATCGCTAACCGCCCTGACCTTAGCGGGGTCCACTGACACTCCGTCGGTCCCAACAATGTGACCTAGGAATCCTACCTCTATCAACCAAAACTCACACTTACTGAACTTAGCGAATAATCGATGCTCTCGTAGTGTCCGCAAAACCAACCTAAGGTGCTCTTCGTGCTCCTCGCGAGTCTTGGAATATATCAAGATGTCGTCGATGAACACAATGACAAATCTGTCCAAGTACTGTCTCAACACTCGATGCATCAAATCCATGAACATCGCTGGGGCGTTAGTCAATCCAAACGGCATTATCAGTAACGATAGTGCCCATATCGTGTGCGAAATGCGCTTCTCCATGTCCTCTGCTCTAAATCCTCGCTTGATGATACCGGATCTCGGATCAATCTTCGAGAAACACTGCGAACTGTCAAACCGGTCGAACAAATCGTCGATGCGAGGAAGTGGATACTTGTTTTTCACCGTAACCTTGTTCAACCGTCTATAGTCGATGCATAATCTCAAGTCGCCGTCTTTCTTCTTCACAAACAATACCGCACTCCCCAAGGCGACATACTCTCGAATAAAGCCTAACTCCAACAACTCGTCGAGTTGTCCTCTCACTCATCTAGCTCTTTCGAGCCATGCGATACGGAGGAATAGAAATGGGTTTGGTCCCTGGGACCAAGTCAACGATGAAATCTATCTCCCTAGGTGGTGGCAAGCCCAGTAACTCCGCCGGAAAAACATCGGGGAAATCGCATACTACTCGGCACATCCTCTAACCTAGTCTCTACTTTGCTGTCGTACTCAACACGCCAATGAATGTCTCTACGTCTACGCTAGTGGCGACTCTACCCCCAGTGATCGGTAAATTGGTCGAAGTCCCTTGGAAGCTAAACTCCGGATGTCCAAGTATCTGAAACGTGATCCTCTTACCGTAGCAGTGGATCTGTGCATGATAAGCAACCCAACCAATCCATGCCCAGTAGTGCATCAAACTCTAGGAACTCCAACACTCTCAGGTCTGCAGGTAAGGTGTGTCCCTCTATCTCTACCGAACAGTCTACACACACTAAATTCGGGTAAATCTTATCCCCAGCAGCCGTGCTAAGGATCAAGGGTCTCTCTAATCGAATAGGTTTCAACCCTAACTCGTCAACCATACGACCCGAAATAAAAGAAACAGTAGAACCGGAATCAAACATGGTATGCATAAATCGACTGCAAATGTAAACCGTACCCTCAATCAGGTTTCGTGTGACAGTCGTGTCTGGTGCGACAATGACATGTACCTAATCGAAGCCCTGTGGCTGCCTTTGGCCCAGTCGTGGGCAAGCACTGATGACGTGGCTTAGCTGCCCGCACTCATAGCATGCTCTTATCTAAGATCTTGATTCAGGCATACCAAGTTGTCCGTGTCACTATACCTTATCGACACCCTGTCCTTGACTGTGTCTCTGTTTCTACACCTGACTGGAACTCTGACCTCTTCATGTTCAAAATTAAAGGCGAGAATTACTCATGATTGAACCTTTTTTTTAAACTCAGTATAGTCCTTGGACTTGCATTTGGTAATCCCCATGTTACGCTTTCAAGCATCCGCCTTACTTGAACACTTTCACGGTGGGTCTCGAGTTGATCGGTGATCACAACCCGCAACAAACGCGAGTTCTCAATCACTATATAGCTATCGATAAAAGTATAATACATTACAATCAAATAGCTCATATAGTCCAGTTTTAGTTTTCCCAACATCTCCTCACTTTCCAACTAAGACTTAAGTTAGGTTCATAGGGTTCCACTCTAAGTTCAACAACTATCCTAACTTCCGCTTTCCTATGTCTTAGTGGATTGTGATTTAAATTCAAGAGTATTTTATTCAACCTTTATGCTCTGATACCAACTGTGACGGCCCCAAATTTCCACAACCCTAGAATCGGGCGCCGCCCGGCCTGGACCCGCGCGAACCCCCGAGCCAATCCCGACGAGTCGCGCGGGGCCAGTGAGCCTATCCTTACCATTCAATCATTTATTAAGCATTTAAAAGTGAAGTCAATTAATTAACGAGTTATCAAAGTAATAAGCGGAAGCAATTAATCTCAGCTAATAAATCAACTTCAAAATCTCTAAGTTAGGACAATAACCTAGGGTGTGGGAACCCCGTATATCATATATATCATGTAAAGCAAGGAGAGTATCATCCAAGTCTTAATATCCAAAAAAAATCTTTCAACCCATTACCCCATGTACAAAAACAATATAAGTAGCTAATACAACAAAAATATGTCACCTATATCAACAGAGGAGGGCCGCTCAAAGTATATCACCTAACTGCACGGCCTTTCCTTTGCTGGACTCCGGATCTCGATCCAAGCTAATTCGCGCTAACACGGACTCCGACACGCCCCTTACGGTCCCCGTGTGCACAATAATCCTTCAACTTGTCGCGTCTCCTCAATCTCTCGGCACCTTCCTTCTTGCTCGATCTTTCGATTCTCCCTTTCTCCACTATTTTTTTTCTTAATCGATAAGGTGATTGTGGTGACGGTGGAGATGAAAATTGGGTATTTTGGTCAAATGACCAAAATACCCCTCACCCTTGTCCATACATTTTACAACTTTATTGCCTTTTTGGTCTTTTCACCATTTCACCCACCAACTTTGATAACTCACTTGGATGACTTAGTTGACTTTTGGTCTTTTGCTCTCATCTATTTCACACAACACTCAAAGTTTCCCTCGGGTATTCTCGCACCCGACTCATAATACTAACTTTGTTCGTTGCGTCACCACAGACGTACCGACGTAACAAACAGACTTTAAAACCTTTTAATTATTATTTATTTAATATTTTTGTCAGTGTTTCTAATTAAATTTGTTCCCCGGACTACCAACGCTCGTACACAACGCCTTTACCCGTTAAAAACTTAAAATTGCACAAATAAAATATAATATAATACAAACATCATACAAAACTAACATACCTCGGCGTCGACGTCCGAGAATTGATGACTATACCACGGAGTGGGCCCACATATCACCTGTATTGACACGTGGCACGAGTTACATTTTTAGGGTCGTTACATGTGGATAAGGTAAGCTTTAAGAAGAACATGATTTTTTTTTGTTAAGTCTAAAAAGGTACACAGATCGTTCATAACTCAAGAGGGTAAGCCAACTCATTACAACATTTCAACGAGCGAAATGCAATAGATATTAAATTGCATACTTAAGCCCGAAACTATCTTAATTAAAATAAGGAGAATTATCTCATAGAAGGGGAGAACCACCCCACAAATAGGGGATGACTACCGCAAGTTGAAGAAACATCTACATGAAAAAACAAATCTAAAATAAACATAAACTAAATCTAGAGCAAAACAAAATAAATTGAATCCAAAAACTAAATTAAACCTTAAGAAAAGTACTAATCTTCATACCAAAACAAACAGAGTATGGTTAAACCAAATCCTATTATAAGTTCACCCATCTAATTCTAAAAAAATTTTAAATGCAATTTTTGTAAATTACCCACTCTTTTACGTTTCCCTCCATCTAGCGTATACCCTAATAATTTGTTTCCCTAATTCATCATCATCAATTTTGTAAATTACTATGTGGGTGAACTTATTATCAATAGAATTTGTTTCAACATATACAAGGCTAAATTTAATTGGATTCAAACAAATTTTATTCTCTAAGTAGTACATAGATAATCAGATAGTGATACTATTTTTAAAGGCATAAAGTGGTGTCTAATAATGGTTGGTTAACATAACTGAAAATAAGTTGTTACTCCTTAATTAATGATTCGAATTTGAATTCTAAGAATAAAAATATTATCTTTGAGAGCTTCCCAAATTTGAGTTCTAAGAATAAAAATATTAACTTTGAGAGTTCCACCACCTGCACAGTGGGTGAATCAAAGTGAACCTTAGAGCATCTCCAATGGGGCAGTGGATTGGGGTGGATGTGTGTCCACGTAGGATTGAATAGACATTGGAGTAAAAAAATTGTCTCCAATGGGAATATGGATTGGCACTGTGTGGGTGATGTGGCATAAACACTGTCTATCACACCCTCTAGAAATAGAGGGTGCGATAGACAGTGTGTGTTATGCCACCTCATCAAAAGAAACGAAAAAATAGGCATGACATTTAATTTTTTCATTTTTGGCTCTCGGTTGCAAACTTTCCGTTTTTTTTTCTTTGTATTTATCATATAAATATATATATATATATAAGATAATTACAAATAAGTTTTAGGGAAAAAAGATAAATACAAATAATAGGGCTATTTTTTTCAGCTGTTATTATTTATACAAGTATATATAACGGAAAATGTATATGAAGAAGGTAGCAAAAAAAATGTATATAAATAACATTCGGTTTTTTATAAGTATAATTTTATGTATAATAATCGTTAAATAATTATTAATAATGTGACAAAATTATAAAAAAAAAGAAATATGCCACCTCATAGATAGAAGGTGCAATCCACATTACCCATTGGAGACACTTTTTAAGGTTGGATGCGTATTTATGCCACATAGAGTAGACATCCCCTCCACATTGATGATGTGACAGCAATTTACAGCCAAAATCTACATTTACCATTGGAGATACTCTTACTCTCGTCTAGACCCAAAAACGAAAGAAACGGCAAAAGGTGGGGCCTACAGTGTTATATACTCATCTACTTCATACTACATTTCCCAAGGAACACAGCTCACGACTCGAGAGTCGAAACCACCCACGGAATGGACGAAGTACCGGACTGTTCGACCCCAGCCACGTGTTCCCACACACCCGAAACAACCTCCCATAACCACCACCCTACGTCCCAACCCACACACGTCAAACCAATTCAGTTGACCAAAACTGATCTCCCAAGACTAGCACCACGCGTCACTCGTCCAACACCACGACATCCTCGAACGAAGTTTCTCGAACCCCACCCCACCAATCTCTCCTCGCATCTTGTCGTGCTTCTCACTCCCCCCGTCACTTCCGCACCGTCCGATCTCCCATCTCGAGAAAAACTTCGCTGTCGCTACCACACATTCCAACCTGTACACCCGTGGCTCACCACTCCGCCACGTGGCGCCCTCCTGGTTTCCAGTTTTTTGAACTTGCGTGGGTGGGCGAGCGAGCGAGCGAGTATTCAATGCGACTCGAATGCGTACGCCGCTTACACTTCCCCGGTATCCAGTTAAGGATATTCGTCGAAAACTCGATAACTCCAGGCCTAAAACACACGTGGCGAAATCGCACCCCTTCACACCCCTCAAACAACGCATGCCACACGATCCAATGATCTGGAGATAGCAAGATAAAATCAAAAATAATATTTTACTTGCAGAGCAAACCAAAGCGCTCTCTCTCTCTCTCTCTCTCTCTAGAAGATATATAATTTTTTTTGATTGTTCTTCATCAAATGGATCTCAACTGAAACAATCATCATCATCATCATCATCATCTCATCGAATCTCTCAGTGTGATGAAGTCGAGGAGGTCATCGTTGTCGTCATCGTCGTCGTTGTTGTGGACATCGGGATCGGTGATCGGATGGTGTTTGGGATCTTAGGAGGGTGTGGCCGGGGATGCGCGGCGGCGGCGGCGGCGGGGGACGGAGGTGGTGAGCGGTGGTGGTGGGGAGACGGCGAGGAGGATGAAGAAGGAGAAGGGGGGAGGAGGTGAGAGGAGTGGGAGTGGATTGTTGCCGAATTCGCTGAGGATCATCTCGTCGTGCCTGAAGACGGTGTCGCACAACGCCGCCACCGTCGCCACCACGGTGCGGTCCGCCGGGGCCTCCGTCGCCGCCTCGATCGCTGCCGCCGAGGACCACCGCGATCAGGTCCTTCTTCTTTTGATTGAATTGTTAAAAATTTGATCTTTTTGGGGGTTTGCTTGGTTTTGATGATGGAGTGTTTGAATTGACTGATTTTCGAACATAGAAGTGAAGAAATCAATGATTAATTGACTGGTGTTACAAAATAATAGACTTACTTGATTTGTGGTTTATTAAAGAGTGATTGATTGTGTATTTTTGGAGAAGCATCTGTGCTATTAATGCTTGATTAATAGTGGTGTTTTTTTGGGCTTCAGTAGAAATATCAAACATGTGAGTGTGGATTTGAAAGACTTGTTTTTACACTACTTTCATTATTTGGTGGAGTTGTTTATGCTATTTCTGATTAGTATTGTTAATTTAGATGTTGAAGAAATGAAGGGTTTTTTTGCCACATCAGAATGTTTGTTGGTGGTTCATTTTATGCTGGGATTATTAATTTTCGAAATTATATCCTTTTGCGGTAAGCATTAGAGCTATTTAGAAGAGATCATGGGCATGCTATTATGATGATAGGGGATGGAGCTTTGGGTCTTTTCTTTTTTTTTTTTTTTTCAACTGAGTAGATGGGAGTCATGGAATCAAAAGATTGAGCATTTCTTGCAAAGTCAAAGTCTCCTTATTTTTGAAGTTCTTTAGCTGCTTAAGCATGAGCCATCATTTGCTCTATTTTGTTCTGGTGGAGGGAGTGATTAGTAATTTCATTTTCTTATTACGTTTGGGTTGATAGTTAAGAGTCTTTTGCCATGCTTTATATCTCTAGATGGGGGAGAAAATATACAAGGACGGTATTGATTTTAGTTTTTGTGTTTCGTACTTGGAGGCATCAGACAATTTTATACTTGTAAGATGTACGACTTGGCTTCGTATGCATATCTTGAACTTTTTGTTGGTGCAACCTGAATGGCCAAGCGCCATCTGTAAGAACTAGACAATGGATATGTAGGGAGGGCGGGAATTTCGTAGCAATCGGATGTTAATGGTACAATGCATATTTGTGGAAATGTAAAGAAGATAATCGGAAAAACTGCAAATATGAAGTACGAGTCTGAAACTTCTATTGAAGTTTACATGCAATGGAATGGGTAAGGTCCGACTTATCGCTTCTTTGATGTTCTTGGGGAGCTCTAGTAAATTTCAAAGAAAATCATGTAAAGTCAAAGCTTTTAGTAGATTCCTCGTAGGATGGTGAACTACATGTTTCCTCAAGGAGCTTGCCTAATCTGGAAATGAGATTTAGGGTTTAGGTTATGTGGAAGAACTAGTATCTTAAGTAGTTGATTTATGAACGTGTTTGCAGGTTCCAAGTTAGCAATATGTGCATGTTAACAACGTCTAAAATATGTGGGTTTGACACTTATTGGTTGGAGGGGAGGCACTGACGCAATAGTGAATTGCTGGCCATATCTCTTTTAGTTTCTAAATTTTGAACTTTGTTTGCTTTTGAAATTTCTAAATCTAGCTCCTTAATGTCCGAAAGGTTAAGATAAGTCAGGGTTACATGGATAAAGTTAGAATGGATTTGGAATCATTTTTATTATCGGATCTTGATTATCTGGGTAATTGATTGTAATAGTGTGATGAAAGTTTTCTTTTGTAGTTTGTCAATCCTGGTCATTTCTTGTTAAAAAGATATTGAGGATAGTCGTGTTGTATGTGATCGAATGGATTGAAAATTCTCCTTGTAATGTGCAAATTTCATGTGATTGGTCTTTGGTCTTATGAACGTAGTCTTTATACCTAGAGAAATACCTTTTTTATGTTTGGTCGAGGAAGTAGCTCATGTTGACAAACTTATTTTTACCAAATTATGGAGCTTTTTTTAATTGGACAATAAGCAGTTGAAGATCAGGCAATGGGCCGGGTAGAAAACTAAGAAACCTGGACAGGGCAGGTCAAGAGAGCATAAACGATCCTTGTTTTTTGTTGCAGTTGAATTTTGAAAGCACAAAGGAATATTGATGACATAGAATTGGTCATGTTGGTGAAGCCATATAATCAGTGTTAGTCATTGCTTTCATAGAGTGTCATTACTTAGAGTTGTGTTCGGGACCTCACTTTAGTTTTTTGATAGCATTTTAATTTCTGCATTGTTGCTGTTGCTATTGGTGAGAAGGTGGGGCAATGAAAGGTTGTTCCTAGGGGAGACTCATACAATTCTGTTCTTTATACTTTGCACTTGTTTGGCACTCAAATTTGATTTTACTTTTACACAGAAGAGAACAAATAAGAAGAAGAAAGACGTAAGACGTTTGCCTTCTATATTAGAATATTTAGTGTTCATGAAGTGTGCATAGCATTTTGTAGAACTATAATAGTTCAACTATTGATTCTAAACTTGACCATATGGTTAACACTTGACAGTAGCTTTTATTCAAACCAATAATTATTGTGACATAAGTTACAACTTACAGCAGCCAGTGTCTTGGGTCATATGCAAGAATTTGTTATTTCTAGATCCACTTTCAAATGAATTTAGTTTAGGTTACTTTGCTAGTGTCTTGATTCAACCTTTGTCTTCCTTTTGGCCTTTGTACCTGCTTAAAAAAAAAAAAGTGATTTAGTTGCACACTTGCACTGTTGCAGTTTTTTTCTTTCTTTCTACTGTTAGCTTTGGAACTGCCAGGTTAATGATGTCCTCCTTAAATTTGATGATGTAAATTTGATGATGAAAGCAACAGTTTGATGATGAATAATTATTTGGTAATGTGAATATGTGTTTTTTATATGAATATGTGTTTTTTAATGATGTCCTCCATAACTATTTGGTAATGTGAATATGTGTTTTTTATATGTAAATTTGATGATGAAAGCAACAGTTTCCTTAAACAATTGCAAGTAATCTCTTGCCATTTTCCTTTATAAGCCATGTCTTACTTCCATTCTTGTGTTCTAAATGTTTGATTTATTTAGGAATATCTTCAGATTTCTTTCTTTTCTCTTCCTATTGCTTTAAAAAGAAACACAAGAACATATATATATATATATATATATATATATATATATATATATATATGTTCATTACTGGAAGGTTCCCAGTTGATCAAGTGTGTTAACCGACTACTATATACTATTATACCTCTTATGTACAACATTGTTCATGGATTATTCCTTTTTCTCTTCTAAATATCTAGTTTTTCAGGTCGTTTCTTATTGCATACTTCTGTGACAGGCCTGACATGTTTTCTTTCTCATGGTCTGATTCCATGAAAGATTCTATTGCATGCTTATGTGAGAGGTTTTGAATTGTCTCCTTTCTTGTGGTCTGGTATCTGGTTCTTCAAATGATTCAGTCTTCTACTGTCTTGGGTGATTTCTTAGGCATACATTGCAGAGGGCTTACGTGCATTTGTTTCTAATATTTTATTTTTGATAAATAGGTACTTTGGGCTGGTTTTGACAAGCTAGATCTTGGTCCATCTGTCTCTAGACAAGTTCTTCTTCTTGGCTATGCCAATGGCTTTCAAGTACTTGATGTAGAGGATGCCTCTGATGTCAGTGAGTTGGTCTCGAAGCGTGATGGTCCTGTCACTTTCTTACAGCTGCAGCCCACTCCTGAAAAGTCAGAGGGTGAGGATCAAGAGGGATTTAAAGCTTCACAGCCTTTGCTTTTGGTTGTAGCAGGGGATGAAAGTTTAAGCTCAAATGGTGGCCATATAGGTGGGCATGCCAAAGATAATATAGTCGAGAATCGACTAGGAAACTCTGTCTCCTCACCGACAGCTGTTCGCTTTTACTCTCTTACGTCTCATAATTATGTCCATGTCCTGAGATTTCGCTCAGCTGTTTATATGGTTAGATGCAGCCCCAGAATTGTTGCTGTTGGCCTCAGTGCACAAGTAAGGAATAACTGATATGGAATATTTGTTCATCTAGGATAACTACTTATTTCCCATAACAAGCTTTCTGTGTGGATGAGTTTCATGATGGATATATAGATAAAGTGTTGACATATAGGCATGTCAGGGGAATGCATGTTGCTGCTATTTTGACATTTCTCTTTTAATTTTTTCCATATAGTGAACCATGTTAATGATCGCAATAGCTAACTTACCTTGAAAACTACAGTATGCTTATTAAACCATCTTGAATTAGCATCATATGTTAGTATTCCATTCAAATTTCCCTTCGAACTTTATTAACCCGTTGTATTCCCAAATTGTCTTCTAACTTTTTAATGAATGGAATAATATTTTGTTAAAATCACTCAATAATGTGCTTTAAAGTTGAATTTCTGGTATTTCATGCATTCTATGATTGCTTCACTTTTTGCCAGATATACTGCATTGAGTGTGCTTTAAAGTTGGATTTCTGCCATTTCAGGCATCCTCTGATTATTGACGCTCGTCACTTTTTTGCCAGATATACTGCTTTGATGCTGTCACTCTAGAGAATAAATTTAGCGTTGTGACATATCCGGTACCTCAGCCTGGACAGGGAATGAGTGGGGTTAACACTGGTTATGGTCCAATGGCTGTGGGTCCGAGGTGGATAGCATATGCTTCCAATGGTCCTCTATTATCTAACATGGGCCGCTTAAGTCCACAGAACCTTACTCCATCACCTGGCGTTAGTCCATCAACTTCCCCTAGCAATGGAAATTTGGTGGCTCGTTATGCAATGGAATCTAGTAAACAGTTGGCGGCTGGTATTATTAATTTGGGAGACATGGGGTACAAGACTCTCTCTAAGTACTGTCAAGAGCTTTTACCTGATGGTTCTAATTCTCCAGTACCATCAAGTTCGGGATGGAAAGTTGGTAGGCTCGGTTCATCAGTGCATTCAATTGAAGCTGATAACGCTGGAATAGTCAGTATTACACACTCTCTTGTCTTGTTATCCAAATATTTTGAAGTCTAAATCGAAGTCTTCGATTAAAAAAAATTCTAAATCCAATATAATTTGAGTAACAACTTATTTTGATTTTTGTGTATGCTGTGACAAGAATAAAAGAGAAAAACTGAAACTGGTTGACTGCAGGTTGTTGTTAAGGACTTCGTCTCCAGAGCTGTCATTTCACAGTTTAGAGCTCATACAAGTCCATTATCTGCCCTTTGTTTCGACCCAAGTGGCACCCTTCTTGTTACCGCTTCTGTTCATGGGAACAACATAAACATCTTCCGGATTATGCCATCTTGTGTGCAAAATGGTACAGCCACTGGAAATTATGACTGGAGTTCCTCTCACGTGCATCTCTACAAACTCTATCGTGGAATAACTACAGCTGTGAGAATTAATTTGACATTCATCGTTACACTTCTTTTCCTCTGTTATATGCATCTTGCTTTTCATGTTAAATGCTTTTTTACTAATTTGAATCTTTGCATGCAATAGGTCATTCAAGACATTTGTTTTAGTCATTACAGTCAATGGATAGCCATAATCTCAGCCAAGGGGACATGCCATATTTTTATCCTATCCCCTTTTGGCGGTGATCCTAGCATTTTAGCACAAAATGTATATAATGATGGGCCAGCTCTTTTATCAGGCATCGCTTTGCCGTGGTGGTCTTCTGCATCATTTATGATAAACCAGCAATACAGCCCGCCACCACCTCCAGTGACCCTATCTGTTGTAAGCAGGATAAAAAACGGTAACTCTGGGTGGTTGAATACTGTTAGCAATGCTGCGGTTTCTGCTACAGGAAAGATATCTGTGCCTTCGGGTGCTATTGCTGCTGCATTCCATAATTCTTTACCTCACGGTTCTCAGTCTTCTACCTTGAAGACCAGTTCTTTGGAGCACCTATTGGTTTATTCTCCATCTGGTCACTTAATTCAGCATGAACTTTTTCCATCCACTGCATCAGAGCCTAGTGATAGCATTTCAAGTACTGCACCCTCTCCAACAGTTCAAATGCAAGAAGAAGAACTACGAGTGAAAGTTGAGCCTATTCAATGGTGGTATGTCTGTCGAAGGTCAGATAGACCGGAGAGAGAGGAATACATATCTGGGGTTACTCTTGGTAGACAAGATGCTGCCAATGTACTCATAAGTACTTCTGATTGTCAAGATAGTGATAGAAAATATGCAATAAAACTAAACCATACCATAGGTGATAAAGGATTTACAAAGCATGAAAGACCACATTGGTACCTTTCTAATGCAGAGGTGCAGATAAATGCCGGGAGGATACCATTATGGCAGAAACCTGAGGTAAGACTTTCTACTTTAACTTCTAAGCCGCCAAAAGGATCCATTTTTTCTGCATGTCCTGATATTTCTCTGCTCCAGATTTCCTTTCATGCAATGAGTTTTGCGAGGACCAGTGAAAGGCAGTGCAATCAGGTTAATGCTTGTGGGGAGTTTGAGATTGAAAAGGTCCCTACTCGTGAGGTTGAAATCAGGCGGAAGGATTTGTTACCTGTTTTTGACAATTTCCATAGCATGAAATCAGGATGGGTTGACAAGTAAGTATAGAATGGTCTGATGCTTTTAGTTCTGTTTGTTTTTTAAGTAATTTTTTTTTTTTGAGTTAGATTAGCTTTTCAATGTTTTGGGTAGACAATAAAAGGGTTTATATGCAGGTAACAATGATATATATGTGTGCATGAGCATGTGCATGTATTAGTCTGTGCATTTGCAATCTCATGAGTTATATAAAAAGCATAGGGCTTGATCACCTAAGCACTAAAAAATAGGAGTAACTACTAACTAGATATGAATGATTAACCCAGCATTAGAGAAATGGTTGTGATATTACATTATGCTTTTGAGGCATTTTCATGAAAAAGAAAAGCAGCTTCTAGGCTTTTGTCTTTTGTTTTTTTTTTTTCTCTTTTGGGAAAAGATGGCCTCGGGCTGGTTGGACTTGGTTTGTATTTAAGTAAGCATGGAGAATTGTGCTGGCTTGGGTTGTTGGGCTTTACTCTAATTCTATCTTCCGAAGTTGCAGGCTTGCAGCCTCGGTTGACAAGCAGGAAAATGTTCAGACTGTCGTTCTCCTATAAGAGAAGTCTACCACGTATGAGAGAATTTTTTTGTGCTAAAGCCATAAAACCTCTCATAAGAAGGAAAATGTTCAGTCTGTCTTTCTCCTATACAGACAATAAATTTGACTAGCATCCATTTTCACATGAGATCTTTCCCAAATGACTAAAATGCCCAAAGGAAATACTGGGTATTCATGAAGAATTGCTTAAGTACTGAAACAAACACTCACACACACCCACACGCACCCTTTATGCTGAAGTGGGGAGCGTATTTATAGGAACAGGATTAGGAACGGCTGCCCAAGGATCATCTGCAACTTGAGCTTGTCCTCTTGGAGGTCTGAATTCCTCTATGATTAATTGATTATAGTTTCTTCCTTTACCCATATTGAGCCTAATCGTACTTTCAAGGGTAGGTTACGGGAAATATTATATCATCATTATAGGAATCTGTTGATCTTCATACTGTACGAGTAATAGTACTGGGATAGAAAATGATCGAATGAAAAGAAGTAGAACTAAGTTTGTAAAAAGAAGATAGATATAGAAAAACATATTGTGGCTAGGAGCTGCACCAAGGAAAAGAAGGCAGCGAGGCTCATGGTTATCTGTTCATTAAGAATTCAGAAGTGATTTGGGAAGTCTTATTTGACGCTAGATGGTGTTGTAAAACTTTGACAATGAAGTGAAGTATAAAGAACTTCATCCAAGTGCAAGCAAGATCAAAATTTTGTGTAACCTTTTTAAGAAGCATGTTGTTTATAATATTTATTGTTTTTTCCTTTTCTTTTTTTTTACCTAAATATAAATTTTGTGGGTTAAGTCTTGATGTTTTTGTAAATGTAAAATCTTTTTACTAATACAAAAGTTGTTTCCTATAGAAGAAGTTTTTATGCTTTTGATCCTTTAGATATTTTTCTTATTTTGCTGGAGATAGTTCCTTGAACTTGGCATTGATTTATAGAATTTTCTATTTTCTATTATGCTTTATTCTATTGAAGTATCTTTTAAACAAATTGGCATTTGTTCTCTTAGAATTTAGAGTTAAAATTTGCAGAATCTATATCATCATGTTTTCCTTTATTTCGGCATGATTTATCGCAAGATCCCGTTTCCACATACTCTTAAATTTTATGTTTGATAAAATCTAAATAATTAGGAGAAATTGAGGGAATTTTAATGCCATGTGACCTACTATGGTTAGGTTTGTGCTTTGTATAATGAAGTAATAAACAATACTATTTTCTTTAAGAACCGTCGTGATTGAGGCTAACCTGTGACTTCATTCAGGCTTTTTGCTTTAATTACATAAACTAATTATTCTCTCAAGGTTTGTTAAGAAACATCTTTCACAGATTTGGTCCTCCTTGATGTACAAGCTGCGCTTAATTTTTTTTACACTTTTTATATGAACTCGGCCTTTTACTTACAACTCACCAACTTATTATTTATTTAGTATAAGTTTGGATCATCCATGATAAACGCGTGGGACAGCCTTGAGCAATTGAGCACCTTACGAACAATAAAACATGGGAAATTGCTTCTCGGTCATAACTCGAGCTTGCTTTTTAAATTTTCTTAATCGTACATCTTTCATCGTTTCTTCTGTTTTTTTGTTGAGTACATCTACCAGAATGTTTGGCTAAATCCATGCAGTGGCTTGCTTGGTGGGAGATTTCCAAATGGTTTTTCCTATGCAATCACTCAACCTGTTGAGAAGTCTAATGGGGAAAATGCTACATACACCTCTAGGGCTTCGTCTCTCGGATCTGTGGAGAATTCTGATGCAGGTAATGTTAATGTTTGGACTAAAAATAACAATGGTAAATAATGAGAATTCTTTCATGTCAGTTTTATTAAAGAAACTTTTGTCCTAGTTTCCGATATCGTTTATAATCATGGAAGGAACTTATGTTTTTTCCAACTTCCATTAGGGTCATTGAGGATGGGTAAGAGTTTGCTTGATTTGGATCGAATGGATTCATTCAAGCCGAATGGGTTGCCTACTGCAAATGGGAATGTCTCTGGCATTGGAAGAATCATTGCTCATGGAACTTTGTCTTCAGACAGCAGTGGCATTACCGAAACCTCCAATGCTAGTTCTGGGCGTTCGACTTCAAGCATGAACAATCTTGAAGAGGGACATGAATCCCATGATCCTCTTGATTTTGGCCAATATTTCAAGGAAGGTTACTGTAAAGTTTCAGAGCCTGATGAATGCCGTGAAGTAACTGAAGCTGTAACCGATGCAGACAGCAGCTGTAGCCATTGCGAGAGGGAGAAACCTGAAGAAGATGGGGAGAATGATGACATGCTTGGAGGTGTCTTCGCTTTTTCTGAAGACGGTGAGTCTATCATCTCATGTTTATCTGCAAAAGTCCATAGTCTTCTGTTCTAGATTTCTGTTAGTTCACTTTTACCTAATGAAGTCGTACGCATTTGAATCTCATTGCTGTAAGATTTCCTCGGTGCAGGTTGACCTATGCTCCACAATTAACATGGGTGAACTAAACGTGTTATCAAGTTGCAAACTAACCATTCACACACTTGAATGTTGCCGCTAGATTGATCTTAATGCTTTCATGGAATAAAGGTCCTGGTCTCGGGCTAAATTGTGCCCTTACGATGGAGATTGCACACTCTATGCTTTCTATGATCAACATATACAACTGATAGTGTGATTCTGCATTGTGGTTTTGAGAAGATAAAAACGAATCGCAGCATTTCGCCAAGACTATCAAGGCAGACAGTGTCCAGTGTGCCATCTTATGTACATTTTGTAGATTGAAGAAATTCTTATATAAGATTTAAAATGGGCTAGCCTGTCAGAATTGGCGAGGAGGTTTGGGTCGTTTCTGGTATTGATTGGATTTGTGTTTGCAACTCCTTTTACCATGAATTTCCCTGTCACGTCTCTGTGCTTTGTACAGTTGATTCTAGTGTGGTTCGTTTGTCTTCCTTTTGAATTTGTTCAACAACACTATTGATTCTTGAAAAAAAAAAGAAAAAAAGTTACAAAATGATGAAGGTATTGGTGGTGATGGGAAGACTCCTATGCTTTTATATAAGTGATTGTTAATTCTTCAATGTGTATTTCATGTAGTCTCTACAAAAGCTTTAGTGGTGAAGTCATTTTTTGCATGTGTTTCAATTTTATCTGTAAATGTTAGCTGTTTTATATCATAATAAATATGTTTAAGAATAGTCAGTCTCGGATATTAAAAAAGCAAAAGTGAGGCTCATGTTCTGGATGAAATTTGATGCACACAGCAACTAATTTGATGAAACAACAGAGCTCTAGAAGGTAGGTAAAATGGATCAATAGTTCACCATATGGTCAAAGTAGAAAGAGATGAAAGAGGTAAGAAAAACCAAATGCATACATGCTGTTATAGAAACTATAATTGAATATGCAGAGAAACACTTCACTTTCACTACTGGTATATCAGTTAATCTAGTCTCTCAATGCAGTGACCCATCACAATGCACATAATGCGCATCTATAAGGTAGGTCTATTTGAGAAAAATATAATTGAATATGGCTTGTGAGCTTGCTTACCTGACATGCATATATAAACAGTTTCAATCTTGAACAATTAATCTTTCTCACCTTAAATTAAGCTATTGCCCAATACATTCCAAAGGAGCTTTCGTGTTTATTCAAGACGACTTGCAAAAGTCTCCTGATGATGGCATTACAAATGAAGATTTTCATACCACAAAAATAAATAGAATCAATTCCTATATGTGAGCTTTGAAGAATCATGTACGTGTTGCCTCAATGACTACTTAACAGTATGATTTGGTGATTTACTCCATATTCTTTTCTGCTCGTTGAAGCTTCCAATTAGAGCAGATTGTGTTTTGTTACTCAGTCTGTCTGCGAAGTGATGGTAATAAGCTATAGAATCAACGCTTTCTAGTATGCGTACTGATCTTCCATGTCTTTCATCGATAAGGATTTGCCCGTCCTTTGACACATTGCCTGCAGCCACAATGGTTATTGATTTGGACTTCAAGTTCTTTTTTAGAGGACTGTCGCCGACAACAGTTGCAGCACCGATAACTTCTCCCAAGAATGTATCCTGTAGTGGAAAAAATAACAACCATCAGCTAATACATTTACATATATGCATATGAAACTCCATCAGTGACCAAAGGGTGTGACTTTACCATATGTTGGTATCTGTGATGCTTCTGCTTCAAGCGATAAAGCCTTGAAAGCAAGCGGCGAGCAAACACCGCTTCGGCTCTCTTCTGTCTGAGCTGCAGCTGTTCAATGATCTGAGAAAAAGAGCTCACTTGTCGCTGGACACCAAGTGGAATGAGTGTAATATTGAGTTTGGAATCCAATAGAGTCTTTGCAGCTAAGGGGTCGAGGAACATGTTGAACTCTGCATATTTGTTCGAAGGAACAGTGAAAACATTCCCTTTGTCGCTGTTGCCATGACTGATGTGCCCGCCAACAACAAATACATTCTGCAACACAATAAGAGAATGATAATGTGATTTAGGTGAATGAATAACGCGTAAGAGATTGTCCGTTATTGCAAAATCACTTGGCTCTTTTTTCACCTCAAAAGCAATAAGTAGGCGAAAAAGAAATTACACCTTGAGGATATTTTTAAACTTTTACTAGTAGTTCTTCAAGTGAAACTAGTCTAAAAGTGAAGTTTCTAGGTCTAGTTGCTCATAGTTCGCGAAAAGTTCGTACACTACATAGTTTTGCGACTTTTGCCCCCAAATGACACTTTAGATCACAAGAAATTATCATAACCTATAAGTTGACACAAATCAAATACAAGCCCAAGTGAAAAAATCTCTAAATTCCAGAGTATACTTATAGCCACCACATAGTTGGGAAGGCAAGATTTTCCTAATCCGTTATACCTAAAATGCAATAACTTCAACAAGATATCAAGGACTGCAGTTAAATTGTTAGGAGTACATCAAAATTTGCCGAACCAGCCACGAATTAATAGAAAAAATAAAATTTCTTAGATACTGATGTTGAAGCTCAAATTTTTCCATCTCTCGGGGAAGGGTTTAAGAATAAAGGAGTATTGCCTCCATTTTGTTACACCTTTGTATAGCCCATATTTTGACACTATTTTTTGTAATTTTTTGTAAATATATTTATGAATAAATGAGCATCGCCTCCATTCATCTAAAAAAAGAAATAGTTATGTGGTCTTTGACTGAACTAATCCAACATTGAGTTGCTTGAGCAAAAGATTATCAGAAAGTTCTTAAAATCAGAACATCTTCATAGTAATCATAGAAAAGAAATAGTTCCAACTTTGCAAGCATGCATTACGTCTTCAACTAAGATCTCAATAAGAAAACTCAGTTTCCAATATATGTATATAAGCTTTTCGAGGGAGTATGTTTTTGCTATGAAGTTGGCAAGAAGAAAACAGCTAACTTACCTCTATTACTGAGCTTGCATTCTTATCTTTAAGAATAATCTGTGCTAAGTTACTCAGTGGTCCACTGGTCAACATGGTAATCTTAGAGCCAGGCTTCATTGATTTGGAAATCGATTGCCAAACTTCATATGCCAAAGGTTGTCTAAGTTCAGGGTGATCAGTGTCTCTAGGAGCTCCATATTTTACAGAATTTTCAGCCGTGTACCTGAGATTCAACCCCCAAAATATACAGAGGTGTCAATCAGCAAAGAACAGCTAATCCTCAAAAAATAAATGTTATTTTATTTCTATAAAAGATCCTCCATAAGTGAAAAAGAATCAAAGCATGTCTGCCATAATTTATGGATTTAGATCAACAATGACTAGGATGAAAATTCACTGTGATATCCAATACAACATTGTCACCAGCTAGAGCTTACGCCAATGAGCATAAATTCAATCTTTCTCTAGTTATACATCGCTTCTACCAAAAAAAAAGACTTCATATTAGTGAGGCGACTGAATGATAGAACCTTGTTCTATCAATGCACTAAATACACACAACTGATATAAATAAATCAGATTTGCGAGAGATAATAGATAGTTTTATTACTAAGAATAAGAAAATCAAACAACCAATGGCATTCGAGAGGACGTACTCTCCTAACTGACAATGAGTTCCTTAATACCATAATACTTCTAATTACTTTGTATTTATATAAATAATCTCTCTAAACCCTAATTAGGTTTCCCACTAAAGACATGTAAATTACCACAATACCCCTAGTTCTATCACTGAACCATCAATCAATAACTTATAAAGTTTTTGATGGCTAAAAGTATTTTGTGGAAAAAAAGGCAATGATCATTACCTTCTGGGGCTTCGAGGCAAATTCCGAGCAAGGCCATAAAGTGTATCAGAGTCCAGAAATCCACCACTGCCATGTGGTATAGCCTTGTTGTACTTGCAGTTGCCAACAGCAGTGAAAGAAGGATTTGCCTGGTCCATAGCAAATACCTCGCCTCGACCAACTGGAATGTCATCACGGCCCATCATATGCAAAATATCATAGACAACATCAATAGTTGCGGCATTTGCCCAGCCCGTTGCACTTACTAATATGCCCTGAATATTAGAACGATATTCATTCAACTAATTATGGAAGTTGTCCTCTTTAAATTGAAGTCCCAGTAATTCATGTAAATCAATTTGCAAATAGACTATAAATTGAAGTAAAATATAGATCATGAATTCTATGGAAAGCAAAGCGATTCCATGTATAGTTTAGACCGAAAGGATAATCATATAAAATTATAAGAATGGCATATGATAAAACTAATTAAAGAACAAGGGGTTATAAAAACCAAGGCCATGCATGCTGAAAGTTATACAATTATGCAAAATTGCAACAAGAACAGACTACTCCACCTTAAGGTCAATGACTTCCACAGGTACTTTTAAGAGATAGATCAGCGCAAGAAAATCTCCAGCGCTCATATCCATGTCGAATACAACAGGCTTCCCAAGTTTTTTTCCTCCAAAATGTGGCTTGTATATAACTTCTTTATAGTAAGGAAACTGCGTAGCAAAATTGAACCTGCCACGTCGCGGGGAGAGGTTCAGAACCTGCAGTCCAAAAGGGGAGGAATTAACACAGCTTTGTACTATGCAGATATTTTTTTTCTCTGCAGTATTGGTTACTATGCAATGAAGTTCTGTCAAATTAATAAGGCTGTAATCCAAAAATTTGGACAAGCTTCCGGTGGTAAACTGTAACAAAACATAGAGTACAAAAAAAGATTCATGAATTAAGGAAGAAAACTTATTTGGGAGAACTTACATTTAAGAAGCTCACAAAAAATTCTCTATCCAAATTGCTCTCGAAATTACGATTTGCTTTTGCTTTTGAAGCAACAAGAACGCGCACTCCTTCTGCACCTGTTACTTCCATTGTGTAGCCATCCTATTCATATCATCCAAAGTTTAATAAGCAGTTTTGTGGTGCAACCTTAAACATTTTTATATTTAACGCTCCCTCGTATGAAAAATATATATTGGCAACAAAACTTCTGAATTAGATAATGCATAGTTTAAATATCCTGCAATTGTTGTGCTGTATTTACCCATTGAGATTAAAGGTTAAAGTATATTTTAGTCCACAAAACAACAAGAGCCAGAATTCCACAGGGTTTGTAGATAAACTCGAGAAGAAAAAAACATTATTACGTATTTTAGAGTAAATAGATTTCAAATGAACAAGAAGTATAACCTAACATCACTGGAAAACAAACCAGTTACCTGACATTTCCCTTTCCCATTCAGAACAAAACAAAATGGATCCAGGAGCCCCTTCTGAACATGACCACTGTGTACTCCACCCTTCGACAAATTGAACTTAGGGAATGCATGACCATCAAAGAATGGATTCGAACCATCAGAAACACCATAAGGTTTATTGGAAGTCACGACGGTTATGTTTAGATATTCCATTGCTGCAAATTCGTTTTCCCCACCATTTTTGTTCAAGTTTCGCATTATTGCTGATGCAACTCCAGTTAAGAAAGAGTCCCACATGAAATAGCTCTGCAAGAATTGATCAAGGGTCATTCAGCAAGCAGCTTGTCGGCTTTCTACTTTCTAATTCTTTTTTTTTTTTTGATGCATTTAAAACAATAACGACTCAGAAAGGCCAAGTACCATAGATGAGCATTCTCTCCAACGACCAAAACTAACCACAAAATCTAACTCCATGTTTTGGAATTAGTTTGTGTACACTTTTGTAAGTTTTTAATAAACTTAACGTCACTACGAAAAAACTTATATTAAAAAAGCGAATGACTACCGACGGACAAGACACTACCAAATGAGAGTCTTTAACTTGGCACTCAATAAAAACCAGTCAAGGAGAGAAGCAAAATTGCACAAAGAAGGAAGAATGAAGCAATCATATTTATAACCTTGAAGACAGTACCGTATAAAACTGGTTATCAAACCAGGTATCCCGGGCCATTTTCAATGACTGGAAGCAGTACTGCGCCTCATAAGTGCCCTGTCTCTTCTCAAAATCCAAAAAGAACTCGGCAGTTATAGGAATAGTGTTTGTGGCGTCCAGGGGCACAAGGGTGATCGGAATGCCAGAATGAAATACCTGCACAGACAACAAGGACATGACACTCACCCTACATCAATACTGAACAACATAACTTTAAGAATGTTTGCTTGTACAACATGCTTTTAAACAATGTAGCACCTGATACGCGGCAAAAGGGTCTCCAAATATATTGAACTCCGCATATGGATTGCTAGTGTATCCTGTAAACAAATTACCACGGTCACCACACTGTCGAGGTTTGCAAATGGAGGTGGCATTCTTAGGGCAACAACCAGTTGGGTTTTTCGACCTTACTCCACCGCCCATAACATAAATGTGCTCAACGTTTTTCTTCAGATGAGGATTACTCATCAAGAAAATGGCAAAGTTTGTGTGCGCTCCAATGACAAAGACGGTCGTGGGACCTTTGGAAATTGTGTCAATCATTACTTGCTGCGCCGTGGGCTGTTGAAAAGGAGAATATGCCCGAGGCCCCTGCTCTTTCCAACAAAATACTAGAGCTAGTGATGCCATTTAACGAACGCTTCAAGAACAACAAGAACATAGACCTTGGTCCTTGAAACACAAAAACTGGAAATTATATTAGTAGTACTTGTTCCAAGAGCAACGGCTGTGCCTTGTAGCAGATAAGCACTTTTCAGTTGAATCTATCATATACCCATAATTCTAATGCAAGGAAATCTATTCCAGATTAAGTAATCAAGAACAATACATTTTCTCTCAAATTGAATGGGCGACGGGAAGTCAAAAACAGTAAGAATAAAAGCTCAAAAATAAGTGTTTGCATAAAGATTGAAAAAGTATCAAACTTTAGCAAATCAAACACTTCTCCTCCTTTTCACTATATTCTTTTCAAAAAACAGATTAGTGTACATTCAAATTGAGAACTGAACAACCAATTAATCTTATAAAATATTTTTAAATTCATTTCTCTCTAACTGTTTAGTACTAAAGTAAATACAATATCCTAGCATCTTTAAACTGCCACAACAACAAAGCCGAGGCCGGCTACATAGATCAAACTCTTCCACCCCACAAATTGACAAATTGCATATCAAAATAAAATCCTATGAAATTCAAAAAATCCATATAAGAGAAGGTAAGATGATTACTGGGCACCCCATACCTGAGGAAGGAAACCCCTTCTTAATCCAAAATTTGTATCGATATCTAACCGACCCCCAAGTCCCACGGGAATGAATTGCCTGTATCTACAACCACCCGCTGTCGAAATTCCCTACAAAGTGTTGTACACAAGGTAAGAAATAAAAAAGAAACAGCCAAAACAAAACTCCATACATGAATGTTTGGTACTTAAAATCAACCACCATATAATCCCTGTTTACAGCCAAAACAAAAAATTTTAAATAGTTTCTCTACAGTATGAAAACTGTTGGACTATGCCCCCAATCAATATGGCGCAGCGGCAACAACATAATCACTGTAGCTCTACACAAAATAGTAGTACCTACATCACATTCTATCGATTTCTTTCCAGTTATAGGGTTGGAGTGCAATCTATATAATATACATATGATTTCCATGTTTATTCTTAACTATTCCACAAGAGACACATCCCATCATACGGGGAATATACCTAAAAAATTAAACAATCAAAGTTGTGACTGAAAGAGAACTAGGTGAACAGCCCCCACCTCCATACTAAATCATCGGTTGGTGTGCTGTCGGAGTTAGTTGAACCAAGTAAAGAGGAGATGACGCTAAGGACATTAATACGCCCTCGGATATCAATAAAAAAATAAATGTTAGGATTATTTTATAAGAAGTCATCTAATCTTTTTTTTTTATATCAAGTCTGACTATTTTCATGAGGCCTTGACTGGTGCGTAGGCACCATCCAATTGATTCGAGGAAATAAATTTCTAGCATCTAGCCATCAAATTGAGTGAAGTTAAGCCATTTGGCTTGCTCACCTGTTCAATAATGGGAAGGTATCCACCAACATTAGGCAGAATGGTGCCATTGGGGAGAATTCCACCTTCTCCGCCAACCCCGACCGCAACATCTTCGCGATCCATCATGTAAAGAATGTCGTACATTTGATTCACCGCGTGCCCCGCGTTCGTCCAAGCATTTGTATTGATTGTAACAGCCTGCACACACACCCCCCCCAAAATCAACACCAAAATCAGTTCTTATCTCAATCTGAATTCGCTGAAATTGAGCCTAATCACTGCCACTGTCAGTACCTGCAAGTCGACTTGGGATGGGTCGAGCTTGAGGAGGTAGAGGAGCGCGAAGAAGTCGTCGGTGTCGACGTCGGTGTCGAGAAGAATCCGACGAGGGGGCAGAGCTTCTGCTGCTCCAACTAAACCAATCAAAGCCAGCAACAAAACCACTACGCTCTTCAACATTCTGATCAATCAATCAACCAAATAAACAAGAACAACATCAAATCGAATAGCTGAAATTTCGAGAATCGAATCGAAACGACAAAGAGCATCGGCGAATTTATTTACTCTATCGAATATGAAGAAGAAGATAAGAAGATAGCAAAGCAGAGCAGAGTAAGAAACAGAGCAGAGAAGAGAGAGAGAGGAGCGTGCCTACTACTACGATGCAATAGCATAGTGCGATTTATAGAGAGAGAAAGTAGAGAGAGAAAGTGAGTGGGGTGCGCATCCAGCGCTACCACTGCACCTTCGTTTAGTGAGAGATTCTCGGGTTTGACTTCTTGTCACGTGAAAAGGACGCGGTTCTCGATGAACATCTATGAGCATCTCCAATATGGCCGTACGTTAGAGTAAAAATAGATCCACCTACAATACAATCTACATTTAACTCAAAAAGAGCTTTCTAATATGAACATAGATTGTAAATGTCTACTTTTAGATATTGTGGTAGATATTCTCTTTACTGTCACATCATTATTGTTTGTTATAGATAGTAAAAAAAGTCGCGTCTAAATTCACATTACCATTGAAGACAATTTTAAAATTTAAATGTCCATCTAATGTCATATAGGATAAATATGCTCCCCATATCTATCATAAAGGCATCAATCGATGGTCTAAATCCGTATTAGGATTGAAGATGCTCTAAACATGATAATTGTTTTTTTTTTTTTTTTTTTTTTTTTTTGAGATCAAAGATTGAACTAACCACTCTACGGACTAAAATCTTAGATGTCACTACCTCACACTTTCCTTTTATTTAGGATATTAATTGAGATTTTTTTGTTTAGGGAGATACGATCATTTATTTGTAAATTTTTTTATTTGATAAATTTATTTGTAGAATCCTTAAAAGATAACATTTGACAATTGCAATTTTTAACTTGGACGGGTGCGGCCTAGTGGTAAGGGCAATGATGTGGTTATGTGGGTTAAGCGCATGACCTCGGGTTGATTCCCTACTACAGCCAAACATCGAGCCACTAGTGGTCTCGTTTCGCAATCTCAGGACCCGTGAGACTAGTCAAACAAAGTGTCTGGATACCTACGATTTTTCAAAAAAAGAAAAACAAAAAAACAATTGAAATTTATTTTTTCTTATATTGTTGTAATTTATTGAATTGAATCTTTTTTTTCTTACGGATTTATTTGCAAAATCTTTAAATGATGTATTTGGCAACTCTTTTAAAGTAAGCATCTTTTTAAAAAAAAAAAAAACCACATAGTTAATTTTATTGCAAATCATTAGTCAGTACATCAACTAGGAACGGTGCTATAACACACCACTTGCTCCGACCAGACAAAGAACTAGCCTTCCTTACCAAAATGTGAGTTGTTAAGTTCGTTGATCTTCGCATATAAGAAACACAATAGGGCTTCATGTCTGTTAAAATATTAATGCAGTCGTCTATAATAGAACCAAAATATGAGTTATTCCTGGTCGTACTATCGATAGCTTGGACGACCAACATAGCATCTACCTCAATGTCTGCACTCGTAACCCCTCTCCTCTTCATCCAATTCAGTGCTTCTCGAGCCCCTATAACTTCTGCTACCCGAGGCTTGACCACACCTTCCCACATCCCCTATAGCTGCCACGAAATCACCCCTGTCGTCCCTTAGTAAAGTAAGCATCTTTACTTGTTCTATTTCAATTTATTGAATTGAATGTTTTTTTTTTTCGAGAGCATCTCCAATGGTAAATGTGGATTGTGGACGTGAATTCTCAAAGTGGAGATAATATTCATCCCATATGGCTCAAAGATATTAGACTTCAAAATAGGCCTCAAATGGTAGATGTGTCGATTGTGGCTCAATTAATGAAGTGACATTTCTTTTTGAAATTATATTAATTAAAATGTGTAAATGAAAAATTAAATAAAATAAGTAAATATTTTTAAAAAGACTTGATTATCCAACATGCACATGACTGTCATCTTTGACCAAAAAAAAATATAACTGTCAATTTAAATGTCCAGGAATGACATTCAAAATAGACAATGTCAATCCCCGTCAACTAGACATTTGAAATACACATTCCTTTGGAGACATTTTTTTCATCCCAATGTATATTTAGTTATAAGTGGTGCACATTAATACCCAATCCACATTCCATTAAAGATGCTCAAATATTGCTAGGATGGTCTTTTTGGGATATTTGCAATGGACATCATCAAACACCTGATTGATGGTGTGTGTCCATTTCAATGTACATCGATTTGTGTGCGCACAAATATTAACGTGGAAATCAATGGTCACCAATAATCGGGTTCATTTGGGGTCTCCTAAAAAGGATCACTAGATCATTTACTTTTTTTTATGAGCAAGAATCAATCTCCATTTTCTCCGCCAACATTTGTATTGTCTCTCAATTTAACCACCTTTAACTCATAGGTATGAGGTTTTATTCTATAAGACACCATACTAATTAAGGGGAGATCCACACTCATAATTAAATCATACTTAATCAATATGGGACTGACTTTCGATTCACACGTCTCCAACAAATCCTGCCTCCTTTGGGACTCAAGCCCCCAACCACTTGCACAATCCCATACTAAATCAATGAAATGTTCCCCTTAGTTGGTTACTTTGATGCTTGCTACCTTTTGGAATTTAAGTCCATATTGCGAATTAGGATTTATTTCAATGCAAATAATAAATATAGTGCGACAATTATTTCGAGCACATTTTAAAGATGGATAATAATTTTCTAAGAGCATCTCAACTGGTAAATGTAGAGTTTTAACAAAAAAAAGAAAAATTGGTAAATGTGGATTGGTGCCACTTTATGGATGTAGTGAAAAGGGATATCCTATGTGGCACTAATTTTTAAGTTTAATAGACATTCAATCTTAAAAATAGTCTCGGAACTCTAATGGACTTGAAACCTTTGTTTGTTTGTTTGTCTTCATGTGGGTTAGAACATTTATTTTATTTTACTTTTTTGTTTCTATAATTGAAAGTAATGAAATGACTATGGGGAGAATGTATATGCACCCTATACTTTGATTCTTGTCACATTAGCTACACTTCGTAATTTATGGTTGCATTAGAGAGCATCTTTTTAGAGTGACTATCTATGCATCATATTGGATATATATTCATTGTTACTCCAATACATAGTTGCATTGGAGATGCTCAAACTCACTTTGGTTATCAAGATTCGACAAATATTGACATGAAGAACCCACAACAGCTATTGCACTATCTTATCATTGACTGCATGTTGTCAATCTGTTAGGCCAACTGAATGATTGAGTATTGAGAGCAAGAAAGGAGGTCAAATTTTTAGAAAGAAATTTAAACTTTTAAATGAAAATGCACAATTGTCCCTATCCACCATGTATTATATTACGAGATACATAAGCCTGCATCCTGACGTGCGAATTTAGATGTTATTCCAACAAATCCCTTTTTGTTTAACTGACTGAAAGTAGGCTAGTTTAACAACTTTCATTTTTAATGGAGACGAGAAGATTAATGCATCTTAACTTATCTTTAGTTGATACTTTTTTTTTTCCTTGCAAAAATCTTTAGTTGACACTTGTATATCATCATTGCTCATAGACAGACAAAATGGTCTGTAGTTAATACCCTTCTTCTAAGTATAAATTATTGAATCTATCATAAGCCTTCCCCTTTTCCTTCCACATGCTTGGAAAGGAAGGTTTGGTATTTTCTTCTAGGCAGTAATGGCCTAATGGGTGGTGCTTAAACCATCTTCGAAAATGGGAACGCAACACGTGCCATGCATTTAAATCATTAGGAGTAATTAAAAAAATAAAGAATAAAAAACAAAAATTATAGCTATCCGGAGTCATAACTCCCAACTTACATGGGTTTCTTAATAATTAATATTGTTTCCAATAGTGTGAAAGAAAAGGGCTTTGCCTTGATAAAAACAGGAGAAACTTCTACGGATGTTACCATGGAGAACGTAGTGGAGGCGAGGGAGATTTCGAGCAATTCCCTCAATCCTAATCACCACTCTGTGGTGGTCTTTTCAGACCCTTTCTCGACAACTCCATCTATGGTGTGAAAATCAAGCCACACTAGTCGGCCTCCAGATAAATCGAAGTATTTCAATCAAGGTGAAGAGCGGCTTGGGGAAGAAGAAAAAGAGTAATAAAGTACCTTCAAAGGTCGAATTGATTGATGTCCAACAACTTTTAAAAAATGAAGGGCAATCTTGATGTTGCAACAAGCGGTTTGAAATCGAATTGGTGGAGGCATATGAGTTTTCTATTCGCATTAGAATTAGCTTAATAATGCTCGGAGTTTCTTTCCTTAGATTGTATTTATTGTAACTTGAGCAGTAAGCTCCATTTTAATCAAAAAAATAAAAGAAGTATAAAGTCCTAAGGATCAACACTAGTTGAAAAAGTTTTAATTATAATGATTGTAGTGCTATCTAGTCACATTAATTAGACTTAAGAGAAAGTCCAAGAATCAATCATTAATTTTAAGAGTTATAAGTCCATATGACTCTATGCAGTACCACCCAAAAAAAGTATTGATTGATCCACTTCCTATCTATTAGATTTGTGCTTTTGGTCAGCTCTTATGAGAGTCCAAACTCTAGCTCTAGAGCTAGTTAATTTCAAGATTTGCAAAATCTGTCCTAATTAAAACCCTTTGAATTGTTAAAAATAAAATAAAATAAGCAGTTATCCTAAAACAAGTCATACATCGTTTAGCTAAACATCTTTGGTGAGATACATGAACATCATTTGTCAAAAGGTAAAATTTAGAGAGGTTGTGGTTCGACTTCTGTTAAAGTAAAAAAAAAATCATTTTTCCTCCTTCGACTCCTGTTTAAATATAAACAAAAAAAATAAAAATAAATCAATTTTTCATCCCGAAAATGATGCTCTCGATGTCTCAACTCATTTAGTGATACCAAATATAAAAGTGTTTCAAAATATTTATTTAAAAGATGACAAACTACTAAAGTTATTAATTTAACAATTATGTCAAAACATCTTTGAGCGATGAAAATGTACCATTTGTCAAAAAATAAGGTTGAAGTTTTGACCCCTATAGGCAAAGAGAAAAAAAGTAAAAAAACCTAATGACGCAGCAGAAAAAAGATCTTAGTAGTGATTTCCCTACTCTTCCCTACTCTTTTAGTGACATCCGTTCAGTATGCATCGAGAGATGTACCTATCGCATCACGATGTGCATATATATGGACGGATTCAAACAAATTTTTGTTCAAGAGTAATGGCTTTTGTGGTTATTATTACAAAATCACACTAAAGAATAAACAAAGCAATTCCCTATGAAGATCTTTTGGGCCTCCAGTCAAAAAAAAATCATTTGGGCCTCCTATATACGTCCAAACAATGATTTCCACGTGTCCCACAATGTTGAAACCGGACCTCTTTCCAACGTGGCATATCCTCGTAGCATCATTTCCATGGCCACTGCTAGGCCCACGCGTGTACTTGGCCTTCTATTTTTCATTAATTTAACTCAGTTTGGACACGTGGCAAATTTAGAGTGGTAGATATATGCACTGTCTTATCATTATGATAGTGAACATCATCATAACAGCACGTTTGTGGGCGAAAGTTAAAAAGTCATGGCTTTTTTGTGCTATAGAAATGGAAAAGAAAAATGTTGACTGTGCACTGTATATATAACTATAAACAAAAGAATCATCTCCATTGTTATGATATGAATGAACAATTGATCAAGATTTTATATGACTAATCATTGTCAAGCATGGCTTTTATATTGAGTGATAGTATCAAGTATAGTCCTTACTTGTATCCATATCAAATGTACTAATTATTTCATGTATTGTCAATGTTGCTTGTGAAGAGTTGTATGACATGTGATGTATGTGTTACTTGTAAACATTGTCTAAGTACATTTATCATCATCACCAAAGGGGTCCTATATAAAGGGTGTCAACCTCATTGTAAAAAGACACCAAGTTGTATACAATTTCTCATTTCAACTCTCTCATTTCTCCTCTTCTACTTTGTAGTTGTAGTTCTTTGTAGTTCTTTGTAGTTCTCTGTAGTAGTAGAAGTTCTTAGTTCTTCTACTTTCCTTCTCTAGTTCTAGCAAGTCTCAATTCAATTTACAACACGTTATCAGCACGAGCTTGCTCTAGCATTAAGGAGATCTTAAAGTTCAAGAAGGCTTGTTAAGAAGACAAAGCTAGGAAGGTATAACTTTTATGAATTCGGTTTATTTCTATATTATCTTGGTTGCTTCACTTTTATATGCATGTTTTATTCATATATTATGCATTATAACGTCACCGATTGCGAAAGTATGCTCTGTAGTTGCGTCTTGTACGGTCTTCTACATCAGAAATCAAAAGTCAATATGTGACATAACTAGTTTTCTCGCTATACTACAAACGATTAATTATGCTTGATTCTTGATTTTTTATATTGCAAATAGTGTTATGAGTTTGGGTTGATAGTGGGTAAGCCTTATCCCCGGTAAAGCTAAACATTGAAAGGGAGACGGGTTATCCCGTTCGAGGAAGCATGGTTTTAAGTAGACTTTGTCTCGCACCCAACCTGGAGGTTGTCCCACCAACTCATACAAGTATTACATTTTGCGTATTTATAATCAAGTTGTGAACATATATTTAATGGTATATTATCTATTTTGTGTAAAAAGAAAACTTTTTAGTTTATCCCTATTTTCATAAAGATTTTATTTAATTATAATTGAATTAATTACCTTAACAATATTGACAATACTAATTACTTGTTAAGGCAATGGGATGCTCAAATTATATATAAAACATCTATGCAAGACTATGCGTATAATACTAATATTTATTCGTCAAATATCTCTTTAGAGATTTGAAAAGTGAATATTTCACTTTTCAAATATTTATCATTTCACCTCATGGAGCTATCTATATCAAGGTCAAAATTGGTGATGTTCCAAAAGGCTCAAAATGAGCGGCTGGGTCTCACGCTATAAAATTTATATCAGTCAAATATCATTTATTATTCTGCAATTTCAATTACCTCTATATTGAGGCTATGCAGAAATATGACTGATGAGACAAATAAAAGCCACGTGGCTCGCCTCGATGTATTACTGCAATAAATTATCGAGCGCGCACGTCAATCCATTAAATATTAATTATGGATTGAATCCTTGTCTTGTGGTAGCTGAGTAAAATAATAAGATATTATAAATATAATATCACTCATGTCCAATTGGTTTAGCTTCAAATTAAGAAGCATATGTTGCATATAATGACCATGGTCGCAATTACAAATTTATGGACGTGGAAAAGGTGAAAAGAAATGGTAAAAGTCATATTGACAATTCCATTGATAGTCAAAATAAAAAGTGGTGCACCACTAGAAAGGGTAAATTAGTATTGACAAGGAGCGCTCATAATTGTGACATTTTTTTTGTCACGTATGAAAGGCTATCTTTGCCTAAATATTGTCATATATACATACCCAAATATTTTTGTGATATTTTACCATGTTTTTGTTGACTAATGATCCAAAAAGTTTGAGATATTCGTATTTTATTACGAAAAGGGTATTTCTTTAATACCATATTCTTTTTCAATGTAAAAATGGATCATCAAGTTATTTGTTCAGATTATGGCGATATATGTCTTGTTGATTGTACTACAACGCACACTATCCTCAAAAGAAGATAATATTTCTCCAATTTGAACTTAGTTGAGGCTAATGTTCAAACAATATCTGACATCTCCAATTTGATTAATGGCTCTGGAAGAGCAAATATTATGTTGCCTAGGGGAACAATAATTCATGTTGACAATGCCTTATACTCTGAAAAATTCAAAAGAAATTTACTCAGCTTTAAAGATATTCGACAAAATGGATATCACATTGAAACCATGAACGAAAATAATAGAGAATTTCTCTATGTCACATTGGTTTCAAATGGGAAAAAAGAAGTGTTAGAAAAATTTCCAGCTTTATCATTTGGATTATATTTTACTCATATAAGGCATG
This sequence comes from Stephania japonica, assembly GCA_039657345.1. NCBI lineage: Eukaryota > Viridiplantae > Streptophyta > Magnoliopsida > Ranunculales > Menispermaceae > Stephania > Stephania japonica. Next base: position 8,591,392 of record CM077558.1, on the reverse strand, counting down.
TCGAAACGAATGTCGTCTTAAATAAGAAAATTAATGATCCAAAGACATTCATTTTATGGCATGACCGGCTTGGTCATCCAGGATCATCAATGATGCGAAAAATAATTAATAATTCGCATGGACATCCTTTAAGGAGTCACAAAATATTTTCAGCTGGTGATTATAATTGTGCTAGTTGTTCTCAAGGTGAATTGATAGTTAAATCATCCCCAAGTAAAATTGTTGTGGAATCCCCAGTTTTCTTAGAACGCATTCAGGGAGACATATGCGGACCTATTCATCCTCACTGTGGACCATTTAGATATTTCATGGTTTTGATAGATGCATCAACTAGGTGGTCACATGTTTGTTTGTTTTCGACCAATGTTGCATTTGCTAGACTTCTAGCGAAAATCATTAAGTTAAGAGCACAATTCCACAACCCAATCAAGACCATCCGTCTTGATAATGTCGGGAATTTCAATCTCAAGCATTTAAAAATTATTGCATGTCTATAGGAATTACCATTGAACATTCTGTTCCACATGTGCATACCCAAAATGGTTTGGCGAAATCTCTAATCAAACGCATTCAATTAATTGCTGACCTTTAATCATGAGAACTAAGTTATCAACTTCGGTTTGGGGACATGCGATCCTTCATGCAAAGATCTATCATTCGTTATAGGCCTTCCGCATACCATGAACATTCCCCCATGCAACTCATTTTAGGTCAACAACTAAATATTTCACACTTAAGAATTTTTGGTTGTGCAGTGTATATTCCTATACCACCTCCCAATAGAACTAAGATGGGTCCACAACGAAAACTTGGAATTTATGTTGGATTTAACTCATCGTCCATTATAAGATACCTTGAGCCCTTAACAGGGGATTTATTTACTGCACGTTTTGCTGATTTTCACTTTGATGAAGCAATTTTCCACCATTAGGGGGAGATAAGAAGTCAATTCAAAAGGAATGGCGCGCGAAATTGCTTGGAATGCATCAACTTTATCACATTATGATCCACGAACAAATCAGTGTGAACTTGAAGTTCGAAAGATCATTCATTTGCAACAAATTGCAAATCAATTACCAGATGCATTTAATGATGCAAAACAAGTGACAAAATCACATATTCCAGTTGTAAATGCTCCTGCAAGAATTGATGTCTCTGTGCAACAAAATGCACAATAACCAACGAAACGCTTAAAGCGTGGAAGACCGGTTGGTTCAAAGGATACAATTCCTCAAAAAGGAAAACGGGAGTAAAAATAAATACAAATCAAAATACTCCTGAGAAAGCACAAGAATCCTTTGATAAGGGTTTGTCAGAACAAGTTGATTCTAATGTGGAACAACTTCCTCTAGAAAAAGATGAAAAAGATAAAGTAATGAGATCTCAATAAATTACTTAAACTCTGGTAAGATTTGGGATCGAAATAAAATTGTTTCTGATGATATATTTGTTTTCAATGTGTCATTTGAAATATGTGAAAATGATGATGATCCAGAACCACGATCAATGGACGAATGTCAAAAAAGACCTGATTGGGAAAAATGACAAGATGCTATCCAAGTAGAGCTAAACTCGTTAAGGAAACGAGAGGTTTTTGGACCAATTGTCCAAACGCCAGATGGCGTAAAGCCTGTTGGATATAAATGAGTATTTGTACGAAAGAGAAACGAAAAAAATGAAGTTACAAGGTACAAAACAAGACTTGTAGTTCAAGGTTTCTCACAAAGACCTGACATTGATTATGAGGAAACATATTCTCCTGTTATAGATGCAATCACATTTCGGTTCTTGATAAGCCTTACAGTCTCTGAAGGGCTTGATATGCATTTAATGGATATCGTTACAAAAGATATCTCAGTACGGATCTCTAGACAGTGAGATATATATGAAAATCCCTGATGGATTTGTAATATCCGATGAAATAAAATCAAAACCTTATAACATGCATTCTATAAAATTACAAAGGTCTTTGTAAAGGTTGAAACAATCCGGACGAATGTAGTACAAATGTCTTAGTGATTATTTACTGAAAGAAGGATATGTAAATAATCCACTTTGCACATGTGTCTTCATTAAAAGATCATCAACAGGATTTGTGATTATTGCTATATATGTTGATGATTTAAATATAGTGGGAAACTACGATGACATCGTTAGAACATCCGAATACTTGAAAAAGGAATTCGAGATGAAAGAACTTGGAAAAACAAGACTTTGTTTTGATTTGCAAATTGAACATTTTTCAAGTGGAGTACTTGTCCATCAATCAAATTATATTGAAAAATTATTAAAAAGATTTTATATGGACAAGGCACATCCATTGAGCTCTCCAATGGTTGTCGATCACTTGAAGTGGATAAGAATCCATTTCGACCTCAAGAAAGTGATGAAGAGCTAATTGGTCCTGGAGGTACCATATTTAAGTGCAATTGGTGCACTTATGTATCTTGCAAATTGTACAAGACCCGATATTGTTTTTTTGTCAGTCAACCTACTTGCAAGATATAGCTCTTCACCAACTCGAAGACATTGGAATGGTGTTAAACACATTTTTCGATATTTTCGAGGAACAAGTGACATGGGTTTATTTTACTCGAGAGGGTAAAATTGAATCTCCAAGGTTATGTTGATGCTTTGATTTTTATCGGATCCCCATAAGGCCCGTTCTCAAACGGGATATGTATTCACCTGTGGTAATATCTGTTTTATCATGGAAGTCAAGAAAACAAACTATGGTTGCCACTTCTTCCAATCATTCTGAAGTACTTGCAATTCATGAAGCAAGTCGTGAATGTGTTTGGTTGAGAAACATGATTGAACATATTCAAGAATCATGTGGATTGCCTTCAATAAAAGATTCTCCAACCATATTATATGAAGATAATGCAGCATGTATTGCACAATTAAGTGAAGGATTCATAAAAGGGGACAGAACAAAACATATTTCACCAAAATTCTTTTATGCACATGAGCTTCAGAAGAATGGTGAAATTGATGTCAAGCAAATCCGATCGAGCGATAATCTTGTTGATTTATTCACAAAAGCCTTACCAACTACGATATTTAAAAGGCTTACATATGGTATTGACTTGCGTAAACTTAAAGACATTGCAAGTAAAGAAACTGAACAAGTTTTACCCATGTTCACATGAGGGGGAGTTATTGATTAGTGTATTGCACTCTTTTTCCCTTAGCTATAGTTTTATCTCATTGGGTTTTCCTAGCAAGGTTTTTTTAATGAGGCAATCCTAACAATATTATACTCATCTTAAGATTAATAAGAAATGTGTACTCTTTTTCTTTTACTAGATTTTTTCCCACAGGGTTTTTTCTAGTAGAAGTTTTAACGAGGTACATTCTCTCAACAATTGTCATCCAAGGGGGAGTGTTATGATATGGATGAACAATTGATCAAGACTTTGTATGACTAATCATTGTCAAGCATGGCTCTTACATTGAGTGGTAGTATCAAGCATGGCCCTTACTTGTATCCATATCAAATGTACTAATTATTCCATGTATTGTCAATGTTGCTTGTGAAGAGTTGTATGACATGTGATGTATGTGTTACTTGTAAACATTGTCTAAGTACATTTATCATCATCACCAAAGGGGGCCTATATAAAGGGTGTCAACCTCATTGTAAAAATACACCAAGTTGTATACAACTTCTCATTTCAACTCTCTCATTTCTCCTCTTCTACTTTGTAGTTATAGTTCTTTGTAGTTATTTGTAGTAGTAGAAGTTCTTAGTTCTTCTATTTTCCTTCTCTAGTTCTAGCAAGTCTCAATTCAATTTACAACATCGATAACAATTATTTCTTTTTTTTTTTTAACTTGTAATAAAGTTTTTAGATGCACTCTTTTTGAATAATGCAGTTGATGATAACTAGCGGTGGCAATTCTTGTTTGCCGTGTGGATCTCCCATTAGTATCAATATTTTATCTAATTTAACCACCTTTTTTTAACTCATATAATTTTAACTCAAAAGGCCTTGTTCTAGCTGGGGGAGTTAATCACTTGTATAATTCATTTTGAAGTTTCATTTAATTAAACTCGACTAACTTTCGGTCAACACATCTTCAACATTTACCTTTGCATGAAGTTTTTCTTTTTTGATAAGAAAGAAACAAACTTTGCACCTGCCAAAGTTGAGCCCAAGCCCAAATTTGGAGGTGGGCAGGGCGGGCGACCGCCCCAGGTCCCTACTGTAACGGCCCGAAGTTAATTCATCGTTATTAATGACGTATTTGCAGACGTGACAGACAGCTCAGATGCTCGTGAGACCCGTAGTTAGGTCAGAGCTCATGGAGTTAGGTAAATAGTAATTTTTATGTTGTGGTGCTTTAATTTGCAATGTTTTTGTATAATTAGGTTATTGGCATCGCGATGTGTGTTATTTATTGTGATATTGACGTGTGAGATAGTGTGACGAGTATTTGCCCCAAATAACGTGCAAACATGGGACCAAGTAAGTGAATGACAATACACTAGGTTGGGTAGTCAAATACACATGGGAAATGATAAAATATAATTAATAATTAATAAATAACATCGTATATGCGTTCGTGGTGTGAGAGTACGCGAGTGTACGTGCGAGACTCGAGTATTTGAACGTCCGAAGGTTTAGTGTTTTGTTTTAGCAAAGACAAGTTAAGGGAGAGTGTTAGCCACCTAAGTCATGTTAAGCTGGACCATTTGACCAAGTGTGAGCCTTAGGATGAGGTTTTGAGATAATCGCACACAAGAGATCAAGTTTGGAGTATAAATAGGTTGTTTTCTCCTCATTTCACCACTATTTCTCTCTCCTCTATCATCTTGGACGAAAATCAAGTGGGTGAATAGGTTTTTCTAGATTTCAAGAGGTGATTTGAAGCACCAAACAACGAGGGTTCAATGATCCAAGGTTAGATCTCGTTCTCCATCTTATTCTCTACATTTCGGAGACAAAAGTTCAGGTTTTTACATGAGTTTCGGTTATGGATTTGAGCACACCAGTTTTGGGAGGTGTTGCTATGAGTTTTTTTGGGTTTTGTGTGAATCAATTGCGGAGGTTTTGGGGTTGTTGTAGTATTGGAACAAAACAAGGTTTTGAGTGGTTTTTGTCGGGTTTTGGTTTCAAATGAATTTCATCGAGAGATTTTGATGGTAAATGGTTTATTGGTGTTTGTATGCGATGTTGGGATGGGTTCGGATCGCGGTGACGAACTGAGGGGGCTCGAAAACCTTTAAAGGCATCACTGGTTCAGACGCCGCCAGGGTCGCCATTGGGAGAAAACTCCCACGGGGTCACCCGTGGCATCCAAACCAGAGGCAAAACTCCCACATACGTGTTATATCGTGATGTGGGAGGGTTGTTCTTGGCAGCGTGGGTCACGGGGTCCAGCACGTTGTGAGACGCGTCGTAGACACGTTAACACGGCGGCGCCACCTGCGACGTTTGAAACAGAAAATGAAATAAAAATTTAAAAATGAATTTTTTGGAATGGGTTTAATTGGATTTAATTGGGTTTTTAATCAATATAATGGGGGGTTTAACTTGATAAAAATAGGTCTAGGTAGGATTTGGAATTTTGGAAAAATTTACGAATAATTTTGATAATCAGGATTCGGGAGTGATTGATCGGGGATTGGACACGCATTGTAGGCGTGATTTGGCGACATTTGGGATTAGTTGGAGTGCGGTTTGAAGTGTGTAGTATCTCAACTGAAATTACTTGAGTATTTAATTCATTTTTGGCATTTGAATTCAATTTCTATAAGTTCAATATTCTACTCCGGTTGCAGTTTAATGGACAGAAGTTGAGCGGGGTTCCCTCCGTGTCATTCTAGTGTGTAAGCCCACTAGGCCATAACACGTGCTACAAAATCGGTCTCGGTGAATAGCACGACCCAAATATCACATCGTGGCATGTGTCGGTGCATCGTAGGCATAACCGCGGCCACCAAGCGGATCCAGATACTAGCCCTGCTTGAGTCGGACTCGCCGACAATACTCTGTGGAAGTCCGAATTATGGTGCTAGTTTGGCCCTAGGATTTAGGAACACACTTTGAGTTTCCACTATTATCTATTCATGCGATGAGGCAGTTGTCTGTATTTTTATTTCCGCATGTTTATTTAATAGTTTTATTTATTCCATTATTTACTTTCAGTATTGCTCACTTAATTTTCTTGAAATATTCACTCTAGACTCGTCATCTGCCTTTTGTGATAGCTTGAGTGTAGATCCTAGTATGCGTATGTGTAAAGGTAAGCTTTCAGAGTACTGTTGATCTAGAGACATATTGCCTGACTCGTACATTTGTATTATATGTATTTGATTTCATTTTGGGTTTGAGATTGTGAGATACTTCTAAACCTTATACTATTTGATATTTTGTGACATCTAAGGTATTTATGGTTATCATATGGGTTTTTCACATTAGGTTTATGGTTTATATCCCTCACTTTAATTATGATTATTTGAATTAATATGTTGGTAAGGTTTAAATGATATTTTAGCATATGATTAGAGTTCATTACAACTACATATGTGAATTGCTTATTATTAGGGCTTAAAAGGATAAAATAGAGATATTTTTCAAATGTAGGACACAGCTGTTGCTAGTAAGATAGGTTATGGGTTCACATTGGCTCCCATGACGGTCTATTTGAAAAATGGTCCGTTATACCCACCCCCAAGCAAGGCTTCCAAATTACAATTTTAACCATTACTAATGAGGAGAAAGTGTGTTCCTTTTTTGTTATAAACTTGTGTTGTATTCCAATAGGTCAACAATCCTACCTCTTTTTACTTTATAGTTAGTTTTTTTTCCTAGTTGGAAGTATTTAATTTGTATTCTCCTTGTTGAAAAGTTTTGTTATTTATTTTATGGTACTAATATTTTTGTGTATTATCATGAGTTTCAACGTTGTAGAGAGCAGTCCCTAATTGTCAAACTGTTTCAATTTCGAAAAAAAAGCTAAATTAATGGTAGTTTGTTTGCACAAATAGGATTGGTGAATCAATGTACTTGATTTTATGTCTAGTTGTATTGAGCCATGAATGATTAATAAAAGTTCGATTTCTGAAAAAGAAAAAAAAAAAAAAGCCTCTACACCTAAAAAAAACAATTCTACCTCTCTCACACTTACTAAAAGTACGCCAAATATCTTTCTAAATATTATATGTTTTTATTTCTTTAATACTTTTTAAAGCGCAAATTTGCTTTTTATATTTTAGCTATATTAAATTCTATACTAATAGTACATATAATTTTTTTTTCATGGAATAGTTAATAATGTAGAACGACACTGCAAAAATTATATACTTAAAGTCTTAAATCCAATTGTACATGTGACCATTAGAATTAACATTGAAATGACTATTTAGTTCTTTATACAAATTGGTCTATGGGAATATAAATTTCTTTTTTTTGACAAAAAATGTTATCGATTTTCACTATTTATAATTTATTTCTTAAATTAATTTAAATTAGTTAAGGCCATGCAATTTCTTTTTTGCTCTAGGCCTCAAAATTGTCAAGGCCGACCCTGTTTGAATCCACCACCCAAATGGTCTATTAGCATGAAGTTAGAGATTCGAGTTGTTGGTTGGAGTGTTGTAAATAAAACCTTTTTTCTCCCCTCTATACACGCTTCCGTCGTCAGCCTATTTCAATCTCCTTATTCTTAACACTCTCCCCATAGAATAATTAATCATGTAATAATGTATGTATAGTGAAAACCCAAAAAATATGCTAAAAAAGAAGAAAACTCAAAAAATAGATTTCTTTATGTATTTAGGAACATTGTTAAATGAAGCTTGTATTATGGGTTCAAATCTTGGTGGGTGCAAAAGTTGTTTCTATCCTTTAAAAAAAAAAAAAAAAAACTTATAAAGTTCACATTTTTTTACATATATAAGCACTTGTTGTAAAGACATTGAAGCTTGACTTCACTAATGAAACTCAATTTTGAGTTGCGATTTGAAGTTAGAGCCAAAATGCACACTTAATTAAGGATGATCAAACTTATATTTAATTGTGAAATGTCTTTTGTAAAAATAAGTTTTAAAAGCTCTCAAACCTCTCTTTTTTTGTGTGGAAGAAACCTCATTTTTTATTATTTCAAGTCATAAAATAATTAAGTGAAAGCTGGAGAGGAGGAAAAATAATTGAGAAGTGATCTAATATTTTTTTTATTTAATAAAAAATTACAAAACTAGCTATCTTCTCATAAAATCTTGTGTGTATCTTATTATTTTATATTGCAAAACATTATGATTATTACTCGATTTTGAATTTTACTAGCTTTTTTATTTGACACAAAAAATCAATCTATATAGCCGACCCAAGTCTGACATGGCTTGAAATTGGTGTCTAGGCAGACCCAACTCACCTTTGTTTTCGGTAAAATTATTTTAAAGCCAGCTAACTCATTTTGAAGTAAATACCAAATATTTTATAAGTTCTATCAGGACGCAACCAGAGCCAATAAATGCAAATTTAAACTTGCCCGTTAAATTATCAGACTTTTAATATGCTTGGATAGCGTTGGTTCTATATTGGTCTTACAACTCAAGCTTAATGCGCATTGAGTATACCGAGCTAATGATCGGGTACATAATGAACTAGTCGATTTCCTGCGCTTTGCACAGGATTATTAAATATTTTTAAAAAAGTTAATAAATTAATTTGCATGAACACTGTAATTTTTTTACAATTAAAATTGCAATTCACAATAATTAATTCATATTTCTTACAAATAAAATATACAATAAAAGATAAGCAAAATACATCATCTAAATAATTAATTAATAAACAAAAAAACTCAGAGACAGAACTGCTACTAAAATAGATTTCACGATCCCATTGGAAGGAGATGCAAACTTGTTTGATTGTTTGTCTTACCAGTTGTGCTTAACAAAATCAAGTTCGTATAAATTGCAAGAAGAATGGATGTGAGGTGATATTTATAGAGAAAAAAACTTGCACAACACTCCATTTCAAGTATACTATGGTTTGGAGTTCCACACACTATTAATTAGTAATAGATGCATACATTATATTTCATTGCAAGAGATCTTCCCAAGCAAAAAGTTTGAATATTCCCAAGCAAAAACTTTTAGAAGACCGGATAGAATAATAATGTAATTTATTATTTCCTTTGGTTAAAAATGTAAGTCGTTTAAGGTAAAACACAAGAATTAAGAGTCTTAATTACGAATGTAATTTACATATTTGTCATCTAACATTAAATGAAAGGAATAATTGAAGAATCATAAATGTTTGAATTGCATAAGAGTAAGATGGGTAAAAAAATAATAAATACTCTTGAATTTTGAAAATAATTTACAATTTTGAACAAGAGGTTTTTGCTAGAACAACTTATATTATTGACGGGAGGGAGTAATAGAGATAAATAATAAACAAAAAATAAGAAAATAAGAAAATTGAGATAATTAGAAAATTTGACTCCCCCCCCCCACACACACACACACACACACACAAAATTAAAACTAAATTTTCTGGTTACGCCACTACATACATGTTTACTGTTTGTCAGTCAAGGGGTTGAGACATCCAAATGGCTCTCGTAAGACTAAAAATTGAATATGTGGAGACTAATCTTTAGTGAGAAAGATAAGAAATCCCTGCTAATTAATGGTACAAGGTTGGAGAGGTCACAATTTCGTCATGTTGGAGTTACTTAATCTTTAATGAATCTTGAGTCCGGGATGCACATAAAATGTATTGATAACATTTTTGAATTATGAGAATTACAGTAAAATTTTAGGATTCCAAATATGTCAACGTTCATAATCGATATATTCTCTCATTTTATGGAAACCCCACATGTCGAGAAAAGTAAAACACGTAATTCACATATTACATGGCGCCACATATGTACGAAGGTGACTAAAAGTATAACTCGATTTTATTTATTTATTTATTTGGTCAAATAAGCATAACTCGAAAGTTCATTCCTCCTTATCTATGCACAAAAAGGAAATAACTTAACACTACATTTGTGTTTTGATGTCATATTCTCACCTTATTTGAATAGTGCCCAAGTGGGTGAAACCATGGCCTACACTTGGCAAATCGGAACTGCTGATGTAGCTGATCCCGACACGTGTGGCGTACATTGACAAGTAGGCCCATGTTATAATTGATGGTCCATGTTTCCCTGAGCCATTGAATGAGGGGGATGTGGTGGATCATCAAAAGTCCAACTCAAAAAAGAGAGAATTTGTATGAGAGATGCAGTTCCTATTGTTGCGGCTTTTGAAGATTATTGTTTATGCTTTGGATTAATTATTATAAAAGCACTTAACCTTTCTTTCTTAATATCACATTGTTTTTTTTTTTTTTTTTATTATTATTTTTTTTGGTAGGAACACATTGCTTATTTTCAGTCAAAGGAGTAAACATTTTTGTGGGTCATGTGATGACTCATATATGCATTTGCACCATTTGGCATATATTTTAGTATAATATTATTTCTTTTCTACCACTTTTACTATAAGTATAGTTTACTTTTTCTTAACATTTGATAATGTTTTTTAAGCATTAGATTTTGCTTCTTCATTTGGTTTAGATGTCCCCTGTTTAGGCACATTTTTTTCAATTTCACTGCGCGATTGCCTTCCTTATCCATACTGTTGAGTTTGATTAATAATATCAAATGAAATTTTTTACTTTCATTGATGAAGGTACCAAAAACAATAACAAAAAAGTGGTTTATAACCAGTAGGACTTAACACTTAAATTCACTTGTGAAGGTACCAAAAAATTGGAAGATAATACAGTCACTTTCCCTGTGACACAAATCGGTCGCACGGCGCACACATGTTCAACTTTTGTCTGTGGTGGGTTTCACTAGCAACTACTTAAAATTAAATACGTGTGTTGGTGCAATAAATTTGTCACCAGAAATGTCACCAAATCATTTTTCCAAAAATTACGCAAAAAAAGTAGTTGGGGTAGTACTTCACGAATACCCTTTCATGTTGCAAACCAATCAGTCGCAACAAGTTTCATGTCCTTCTAACACACATCTCTTTTGAAATGGGATGTCTCTAGCAAAAAATAATCAAATTAATATACATCACAAAAAAAAAAGACATCACAACATATATACATTAAAACCTCAATCCCCAATAAGTAATTGAGACAATGTTGACTACATGGATTAAACTCTTTAATTCTACTCAATTTAATGCATCCTCAATCATTATTATTATTATTGCCTTCAAAAATTATTATCATTATTTTTAAATGACATTACGACTTTCAACAACGATGGTGCCCTGTTTATAAAATATTTTTGAAGTAAATGTCGAATTTTTTGTAGTGCCAAGTCAAACTCACACCCCCCTCCAACCTTGATTTTTAACAAGTAATGTTTCATCCATCTTAATAGAGATGGTTTAGCACATTCTAAATTATTTTATACCTATCATTATCTTGCCAAATTTCTCAAATTCCTACATAATCAAGTTTTGTAACCAGAGCATTTGCAAATAGACTCTTTTTTTGTTTGAAAGAAATCACAAACTCACCTCCACTTAAGCTTGAACCCCTACCCTCTTACACAAGAGGCCCCATATCAAGTCAATGAGCTATCCATTAAGTTTATATTTGAAAACCGTCTTTTGAAATATCCAAAAAAAAAAAAAAAAAAAAGAGGTCAAGGTATACTAACTGGGAATCTGGTTTTTTATAAATAGATCTTAATGTTTGGACTACATCCATAAAATATCCTTTAACTTTTTGCATTATTACGAAAGAGAAGACTTAAATTGGATCTTAGTTGTTTAGAAGTACTTGCAAGAAGATAGTCTTTTGGAGGTGTAATATGTTTACAAGCATAATCCAAGATAAGATATTTTGTTGAGGGTGTTTCAGATGTTGATTATGTTATTTCAACAAAGATAATCAATGCAATTCATTCAAGATGACACTTGGTAGATTGTTTGCCCAACAAAGTGCCTCATCAGGCATCACCAACCCCAATCACCTTCCTAGAAATTAAAGATTGAAACTCTTTCTACCAACCTCTCAAGAACCACAAACCTATTCCTTTCCTCAAACAAAATGAAAACAAAAAATTCATTCAGAAGCACAACTGACAAATGGTCAAAAACAAATTATAACTAGCCTTTTTAAGCGCATTAATTTTCTTTCAATCAGTTTCATTTATAGTAATCATAACATCAAGAATCTTCACCATCTTCCTCCACAGTTAGTTTACGAAAGAATAAAAATACTATAATGACAATCTTATGTCACCCCACAAAATACATTAGCTTACTAGAGCCATCCATACGGTCTCGACTCGCGTGTCATGCAATAGAATTAGTGTGTCCATATTCTGATGCACGTATGGTCAACGGCTCCTATGAGCCAATATGTCTAGCAATGTGACATACCGATTGTCATTCTAGCACTTCTCAAACGTAATTAACAATTGAACAGAACTCGCTTCTAGATTTCAGAAATGGCTAAAGCAATAAATTGAAATCACAGTTATATGTAAATTATGAAGCATATATCTTTAGTGCCAATGATCAAACAAACTATAATGATAGACGCTTTCAATCACCTTTAACAAAGAAAAAGGGAAAAGTTGTATCGTGTAAAACTCAAGAAAAAATTAAAAAAGAAGTTATTTTTGGAGCTATGCCAACAGGCACAGTTGGTTAATTATTGAGCCAATTAGTCGGTATAGATGGAGGTGGCAACACAAAAAAAGAGTATTGCGCAGAACCAGTTTCGACCTTTGGACACAGTATGGGAATATAAAACATGATCACTAAGTCCTGCATATCAGGCTAATAAGAAAAAAAAAATGCCCTGTACATATAAGAGAGCCTTCGACTTCCATGTTGTTTAATTAATTTCGCTAAAAGAATTAATTTAGAGCTTGTTTGATTTGATGGCACAGTAATTTAAGTCAGTGATCCAAATCGTTGGATGGGCCTCAGCCACTAAGAATTTAAGTGTGCATTTCTGACATTGCATATTGAAAACACAGCATAAAAGACTTGTACATGATGAACTCATAAAAGCAGCACATGAAAACTAGGTGCATGTCTCCATTAGTGACCTAAACTGACAGGGCACATGCCATACAGCAATGCACTGATTTAAGGGGGGGCACCCAGTTCCCAAGCATGCATTCTTAGGTGTTTTAGCAGTCTAGAGTCCCCATGGGTTTCATTTCATTTGTATCTACGAATCCAACTCTTGAGATTCAGATCCACTCAATTTTGAGTACGTTCTATCCAGTAGGTTTTATACATTTCCAAATCGAAGGAAAGGACCTCTGATAGTACCGATACTATCACCAATTTAACTGTCTTCAACTCGTAAGTGCGGACTTCAGAAGGCCTATTAGCATTACTTGGGAGATCCACACTTATTCTTCACTTCGCAGTTGTTCTTAGCAAATGTCGAATTATATTTCAGCCTACACATCTCCCCAGCGTTATCTTGGGACTACCCATGTTGTCTACCCAATCCAACGGGCTCTTGTATATATTGAGGTCTACAATTTATAATGCATGGCAAGGCTCATGTTGAGGGGCAGTTTCACTCTCTGATAAATTTGTAGGACCAACAACACTTACGAAGGCACTAGGTTCCTTTTCTTAGAAGTGAAGTACGCTCAAAATGCAACTGTAGGTGCATGGCTTATCCAAGTACCCTTACAATCACTTCAAAACTTTCTTGATTAGGGTCACTGAAGCCTGGACCACACCTGTTAGGACTCTTTATGTCATTCTGTGTCTACTGTACACAGACAGCCCAGTTCAACTTGTCTATTTTTTCTGTGACATGGGCGCCATTACTAACAGAACTTTTCGAGTGTCTCAACTTGCCAGGCTACTAGTGGAAATTTAGGAATAAGTTCAAGTATACCTATACTAGGAACAGAGGTGCTGCTCAAACTAAGAGGGCCCCTACCTTTGGAGATCCTAATTGTAGGACTCGAATTCACAGTAATAGGTTGGAAAGGAAAATGAAAAAGTAACTCAATCATTTCACCTTCACCTTAAAATGCGCACACACGTCTCAACATGTATTGCACGAAATTTGACTGGATGCCAAAGTGGGTTACTCTAACAGTAACCTTGCCTCATGAAGGCATAGAAGAGTGTTTTGATAGCATAACGTAGATAATATAAACCATCATCTAATTGGTGAAAGGAATCTGCCCACATCAAAGTTTGTGGTATTTCCATGTAATACTGGAATGACAACAGATTTGTCACATTGGAAGACGCATTGGCCAACAGAAGTTGTCCATACGGCTTCGACCCACATGCTATGCAACAGGATCTATGTATACCCACATCTCAAGGTGCGCATGGACACCTTAAAGGCCCGATGTGACTTCCAGTGTAACATAGTTGTTCTCTTTCCACATATCCGTGCAGGATTGGTGTCAAGATCATAAATCTCCACTAGTACCGACATTGTCTCTAACTTAACCTCTTTGTTCAAACTTCAAACAAGATAGTATATTATTATTATTTAAAGGAGATAGACACTAAATTAATTACTTTAAAGTCTTTCTTAATCTATGTGAAACTATATTTTGATCAAAGATACCTCGGAACACACCCTAAATACAAAATTGTCTGATTGGATGCTTCCATATTTTTTTTACTTTTTCTGCAGGATCTAAGACTAGTAATTACTCGGTTCCTATGGCAAGTATTTTCAGTCAGCATTGAGAGAGTTTAAGTTTAGCACTGGATTTCTTAACACTGTAATTGCGCCTTTAGAGTATGATTTATGAGTCAGCTATTTTGATTTTCTATGGGGAAACCATGAAATGGGGTTCAATATCTTTGATCCACTCATAAGTCAACGAACAATACCGGCCAGCCTTACATGAAACAGAGTTTTGTAATGCCCACATCAACCACATAGGTTTAGCCTAATAAACCTATACATGCATAACGATGAGGCACAGCCCTTGGAAAGTCAAAACCATATATTACTGTTTTGTTCTTCTCCATGGGCCATTGGCCATTTCTTAGCTTGATCGAGGCCCATTACGGTTTTCAGGCTTCACATTAGAACTCCATGGCTCCAACTATCCTGCCCAGTAACTCCCAACCTTTGTTTTCTACATAATTCATGCTTGAGTTATTGTAGAACAAGAGGTCAAATCTTTAATACAATAAGTTAAAGCTTAGTTTTTGACTTTCATTTCATACAACAAGTTAAAGCTTAGTGTTTAGACTTTCATTCCCACCTCCTCCTAACATACTAATTGATCCAAGTATCTATGGTCTTGAAATGACTGCATTCCCGGCTCCATCGTTGAACCCTTCCCAGAAAAACTTGGATTTCTCTACCAAACATGCACCCAAAGTCTGTTTCAGACTTTCAGTTCAAAATTTATTGCGTTCAATTTTTTTTTCTACAAAAACAGAAATAGTTCCCTTTATACACTAATGTGTAGCAAGTAACCTATAAGTACTGCTCATAATTCATAAAGCATCCCAACCATGAGTTTTCATCTCCTGAAAAAATTAATGTGGAGCTCGTCCTTCATGTTGTTTATGTAATATTCAACTTAAGCTAGCACACAGCAAGAGGGAAAAAATAATTCCACCAAAGACTTGAACGCAACCTCATGTAAGGTAGAATGCCAAGAGGCCACTGAATTATAGGGTAACTAGCCTGGCAGGTTGCAATTGTCATCAACTCATATAAGGTATTTAAGAAAGGAAAAAAAATTAAAATATTGAAACATCACCTACTTAGAAGCAAGGTTCTGTTACTAACTGAAAGTCCGAAAATTCTCCCAAACCCAAGTCTCAAAGAAAGATCAGAAACATATGTTGGTCGCTGATAACCGACGAAACTGGTAATGGATGAAAGAGGGGGTCGCCTCTGTGAGTTTCATTGATTTAGGAAGGAAAAAGTGTAGAAACAACGACGGAGGGAAAGACTCTCTCTACTCCGTCAATCACCCAAAGAGCAAGCTCTCAACCAGACCAAAGGTCACCCAAACACAATATAATTCAATAGGTGACCTAATTGACTCACTGACTCTATTAACACCCTTCACAGACCAGTTGTACTTACATTCCTACACACACCACTCACGCCTGAATTCACTGCACACACGCTTCACGACTGTACCACGCTTGTGCACTATTTCGCTATCACGGGCCCACCTTGGGCTGAAACTGATCTAGTGCTCCTGAGCTTCTTCCTCTTATACACCTTATGGATCATTGGGCGCCCCAGGATGCTATCAATACCTCCCCCTTGGACAGCCACCTTGTCCTCAAGATGGAATGCCGGAAAGGGCTTCTTCACATGGCGAACTAATTCCCACGAAGCTTTGGTCGGAGGAAGGGACACCCACTTAATGAGAACCTCTGGCCCAACATAAGTGGTTCGATAGGCAAGGACCGCATTGGGTTCCAGAGGAGCAATGAGTGAGTCGACCGGAAATGGGGGCAGAATGGGAGAGACCTAAGAAGACCCAATAGCGCGACGCAATTGCGAAACATGAAAGAAGGGATGGATGGAGGAAGAGGGTGGAAGGTCCAGTTTGTAAGCCATAATGCCCACCCGAGCAAGAACCCGAAAAGGCCCAAAGAAAAGAGGACTCAACTTCATGTTGGAGCATCGAGCAGTCGTAGATTGGCGATAGGGACGCAACTTCAAGTAAACCAAATCACTTACAGTGAAAACAACTTGGCGGCGACCCTGATCAAGATGTTGTTTCGTACAATTCGGCGACAATCAATTGAGCTCGCAGCTCCTGAATGGCATGATCACGCACAAGCAACTATCAGTCTGGTTGGACGAAGCAAGAACTCCATAACTGATGAGGTGAGGAGGATCATGACCGTAAACAACTTTGAAGGGAGAAAACTTCAAAGAGGAGTGGAAAAAGTGTTATACCAGAATTCCACCCAATTGAGCCAATCGGACCATAACTTGGGGCATTGGCTAATGAAGCACCTTAAGTATGTCTCGAGACAACGGTTCACTTTCGTTTGTCCATCGCTTTAGGGATGGTAAGCAGAGCTCTGGTTGAGTTATGTGTGTTGAAGTCGAAACAACTCCTAAAAATGGCAAGGAAGATTTTGTCGCGGTCTGAAACCATCGTTCGCGAGAATCCATGGAGACGCACCACCCCGCGAAGGAAAACTTCAGCAACCGTCTTGGCCGAAAAAGGATGTTTCAAAGGAAGGAAGTGAACGTATTTGCTCAGTCGATCTACTATGACCAATATCAAATTGATCCCTTTAGAAACTAAAGGTCCTTCAATAAAATCTAGAGAGATATCTTCCCAAATTGCAGTAGGAACGAGAAAAGGTTGCAGGAGCCCAGCCGAAGCCAAAGTCTCATACTTGTGGTGTTAACAAATGTCACAGGTGGCAACAAAATCTTTAATGTCTTTTTTCATGTCTGCCCAACACAACTCAGCTGTAATACGACAATATGTTTTCAAGAAACCCCAACGGCCACCAATCGGGCCAAAGTGAAACTCTGCCAAGATTTTATGTTTGAGGGAAGAAGATGCAGGAATGGCTAACCTGTTTTTGTAGAATATGCGGTGATGCACAAGGGACCAGCCCGGTTTGGATGAGGCATCGTGGACCTGGGCGGTACAAATGACAGAGAGATGTGGGTCTAACGAAACCTCAGCCAACAAAGGAGCTTCATTTTCACAAAAAAGAACAAACATTGAGAACAATTCGATCGACATGGATTCCTCAGAGGGGAAGGGATAGCGAGATAAAGCATCAGCCACCACGTTGGAGGACCTAAGCTTATACTTAATATCAAAGTGGATGCTTAAAAGCTTGACCAGCCAACGTTAATACTCCGGGCCACCTCTCGTTGCTCCAACATATACTTTAAACTCCGCTGGCTTGTCCGCACCAAAAACCTTCGACTCAAGAGGTAATGGCGCCTCTTTTGAATAGCTAAGACAATGGCAATGAGTTCCCTTTCATAGGCGGACTTGGCTCTGGACTGGGGAGAGAGATCTTGGCTAAAGAAGGCAGGGAGTTCTTCTTGAGATAACACTGCCCTAACCCCGACTTCGGAAGCATCGGTTTCAATAACAAACCCTCAAAGTTGGGCAGCTCTAATATGGGAACAACTTTCATAGCGGCCTTCAACTGAACGAAATCAAAGGTCGCCTCACCCGACCAAGCAAAAGAATCTTTCTTCAACAATTGAGTTAAAGGGGCGGCAATCTTCCCATAGTTTCTCACAAAACGCCGATAATAACCCGTTAAGTTGAGAAACCCTCGCAACTCCTTCGGTCTACCTACACCTTGGCTGGATCAGCTAGTGCCCTGTCATTGAAAATAATGTGGCCCAAATAGTCAAGGCTCGATCGAGCGAAGCAACACTTCTTGAGATTCACAAACAAGGAATTGGATTGCAGAATGGTTAACACTTCAGATAAGTGGCGACAGTGGTCGTCAAGACTTCGACTATACACTAGAATGTCGTCAAAGAACACCAAAACAAAGCGACGAATGACCCTTTTGAATATGGAATTCATCAGAGATTGGAAGGTAGCTGGGGTTTTGGAAAGGCTGAAAGGCATCACGAGGAATACGTAATGACCTTCATGAGTCCGGAAACCCGTCTTAGGCACATCAGCTGGCTTGATCCTAATGTGGTGATAACCTGATCGTAAATCTAATTTCGACAAGAAACATGCCCCATGGAGTTCATCCAGCAGCTCATCGATGTATGAAATGGGAAAACGATCAAAAATGGTGGCTAATGAGTTGAAGAGCAATTGCAAGAAATTAACGAAGGCATGGAAATGATGCAGTGTAGTTCAGCTGTCGTCAGATGCGCCTCGAGATCGTAGCTTTAGGTAAAGCAATTGAATAAAAATATTTAAGCTAAAAAGTGCCATGCAGGATATGATACTTGGCACGCTTAAGCATCGGCACGTTCCTTACCAACTCGGCCATCAACCCACAGTTAACAGAAATGAGCTTTCTTTATTTAAACCAATAAAAGCAGCAATTACCCAATCTGCTTTTCGTCTTGATACAACTTGCGGAAAGAAAAGAGGTACCTTTAGGAAGAGAAAGAAAAGGGCCGAAACCCGATCACGACAAAAAAAATCCTATTCGTAATACAACTATTGTATTTATGATGTTTAAGTAAATTCGAAATACAACTATTGTATTTACGTTGTTTAAACAAATTACACATATACCCCTATTACTAAGTTACCATATAACAAATTATAATGGCTTATATATTATGAATCTTATCTTATAAAATTCAATACTCTGGACCATTTGAAATAGTGCAAAGCCATTCTTTGGGTGCAACCCAATAAGTTCATGCGACGTTGGTAGTGAACCAAAAACTATTTTGGTACACAAGTCATAAGCGGTCTCTAGCAAGACATTATGACTACCCAAGTAGCATGAATATCAAAATTGATACAACCTAATGAATAACGTATATCATATCTTTTTGTCGTACAATATCCTTTTATTAAATATAAGGCATGGAAAGTCAACCTTAATGTTCAATCGTACTAATCTCGATCTTTAGATAGATTGAAAACATCCAAGTGACATTGATCATATCAATTCACTTGGACTTGATCATTTAACAATCTAACACATCGAGGGATCCACTAATCTCTCTTTATGAAATGGACATTCTTTCTTGATTACACACCTTCACATATTGTTCACATGATAACCAATCACAATCTTTATAATCGTTCGGTTAAAGACAACGTTTGATTGTGTCAAATTACCATGCTCCTAATATTAAAGTCTATGGTAATCTCAAGTCGAATGACTAAATGACATACCTATTAATAGTAACACCTATGACTTAATCCATGTGGTGTTCTCATAGCGGGTCGGTCTAGTATCTTGTTCCTTAACAAGTACTCATGATCTCAATTCATATCCCTATACGTATAATCATCACATGACCATCAATCAAGACTCACACTAGTCTTAATTCATTATAGTACCCAGTATAGTGACTGACTAGGGACATTTAGGATATTTCAACAAATACTCATTGATCTTATTATACAATCACTTATAATAAAACAACAAATGAAAAACCTGTATTTTATTAACTAAAAACTGTAAGATAAACAATGTTTGTAGATTGACCTAGGGCACATGCCCCGACGGAAGGCAGGGTCGTGGGAGGGTCGAATAGGGAGGAAAAAGAGGCCAGGATGTCGCGGACACATGGTTTAGCAACAAGAGAGAGGGGATCGAGATTAGTTGGTGCCATCCCACAATATTAAATGAGAAAACAACCTAATACAAAATCAATAGAGCATTGAATTGACTTACAGGACACCAATTTGCAGTGCAAGGAAGGATCGCCCTTGATGGTGACCCATTTTCCCCCTTATCGAATGTACATGGTGAGGTTAGGCCAATCGCCTGCCGTCATACCCTGAGACATAAGCCACTACATGCCCAATATCAAGTCCACACCCCCATAGGAATTGGGTAGAACTCGGTAGTAATCATGAGGCCTTGAAATTGAACTTGAACTTCCTTGCAAACCCCAGATCCAAGGAGTCGAGTCCCTCCACCGACCAACACACCATATTCTGGTGTAGCATTCACTGGCAATTTGAGGAAGTCGACCAACGCCAGGGGGAAAAAATAATGTAAAGCACCACTGTCGATCAAGATCACCACATCAACCGACCCAACACGCCCCTTAATTTTGATGGTGCGAGTAGATGGTCGTCCGTCGACGGCATGTGCAGATAGCTCAAGTGTGACCATCTCGGTAGTCTCTTTCGGGCTTTCAGGAGAGCCATCACTCTCATCCTCCTCATCATCAACCAGCATCACGCGCAATTCCTTACGTTGGCACCGATGTCCCGCAAACCATTTCGCATCGCAACGGTAACACAACCCCTGCTTCCTGCAAACCTCGGCCTCAGCCTTAGTCAGTCTTTTGAATCGGGGTGATGTTTGTGGTGTAATGGCCTTTGACATGCCTGGGCCAGAAGAACCAGATGAAAACGAGCTTGTCATTTGGTTGGTCCCACCTATGCCAACTCCTTTAAACTGCCCAGCCCCATTGTCGCAGGCGGTTAAAACTGCGTGGGTAACCCACCCAGAGGACTTGGGCTCACCTCTAATGGACGGGTTGTGGGCCAAATGGGTTTTTGGGCCCCTATTTCCTCCTAATCTAACCGCTTCTCCCTCACGAAACTTCTTCTCGACCTGAGATGTGCGCTCGATGATCTCGTCAAGCGTCTGGGGTGGATCCACCATGACTTCCATCTAATGTGATTGAATAACCCATTCAAGAATACCCCATCACGAAATTGTTGTTGATGCCCTCCAATTGAAGGTAGTATCGCTCGAATCGCTCCCAAAACTCTGCTACGGTGGTCTCTTGCAGGAGTGAACAAAACTGTTGAGATAAACTGAGATGACCGACATCCATGAAACGTCGAATCAACCGTTCCTTCAGATCTCGCCAACTTGTGAATGGTCGTCTCTTCTCAGACATCTGGAGCCAAATCTGGGTTGGACCATCCAAGCAAATTGGAACTGCCCTCAACTTTGAATCCTTTTAAAGCTCATGGCGTTCAAAGTAGTGCTCCGCCTGGTTGAACCAAACCAAGAGATCGTCGCCAGTGCATGTCGACATCTCGATTTTTCTTACCTCAGGTCCCGATCTATCGACTGGACCTTTAGATATTCTCGTTCTTCTCCCATGGAGTCCACCGGTTCACCTGAATCCGATGGATCTGTTGGATTCACTCGAGATTTGGAGCTTCGCTTTTCGATTTGACTAATTCTCGACACTAGGCTAGTACTCGGGATTTGAGTTGCCTTGATCTGTTACACTAGGTTATGGATCTCAGATCTAAGATCGCCGACTACCGCTTCCAACCACCCGACCTTGGTAATTAAGGTTGGGATCTTCTGGACTTGCTCCAACAACTCGACTCTCGATTCCATTTTTGACAGCATGAATCTAATGCTCTGATACCAATGATAACCGATGAAACTAGTAATGGATGAAAGAGGGAGTCGCCTCTGTGAGTTTTATTAATTTAGGAAGGAAAAAGTGTAGATAAAATGGTGAAGGAGAAAGAGACTCTCTCTACTTCGTCAATCGCCCAGAGAGAAAGCTCTCAACCAGACCGAAGGTCACCCAAACACAATACAATTCAATAGATGACCTAACTGACTCTATTAATACCCTTCATGGACCAGTTGTACTTACATTCCTACACACACCACTCACGCCTGCACACACGCTTCACAACTGTACCATGCTTGTGTCACTGCCCACCTTGGGTTGGAACTGATCCAATGCTCCTGAGCTTCTTCCTCTTATACACCTTATGGATCATTGGGCGCCCCTGGATGCTATCAGTGGCCTTGCATGTTCAACAACTTGAATAACCAACACACGGATTAGGAAAATGACCAATGACTGCTTAAGGGAAGCAATTCAACTGTTGTATTTTCATTCATGACCAAAAGAAAATCTAAGGATTTGAGTAAGCAGCACCTGCAATTTGTTAGCTATATATTACACATACCTGTTCGAACGATCCACTAAAGACAACAAACTAAGAAACAAATAAAAGAGCTGAGAAAAACTAACCAGGCAAAACCAAAAAAGAGAAAGAAAAACTAAACATGTAAAAACATGGATTGATTTTTTTTTTTAATTTGCTTTTAGACTGGCAAACATTAATAAAGTTAAAATGTCTAAAATGTATCACTCAGCAGGTGTTTTACTTTTTAGAAAAGATACAATTTGCAAACACGCCACTCCAATCAGGCAACAAACACGAAAAAAGAAAGACACGTAAATTTACATCATATTAAAATACCATTTTCTCAATCAACAATTGAAATCGAAATATTCTTTTCACCCTCCTCTGTTCATGACTTGACTTCGACCTTAATTGTAATTAGCAGAGTCGAAAGTGCCACACTTCTAAGCTCGTGAGGAAAGTTTTCATTTACTATACTTTTCAGATGTATAAATATTATTGGTATTATTATTTGTCGTAGTTTCAGAGATGCATCAATTAGTCTCTTCAAACATGGAAGATTAGATCAACAGACACATCTTGTAGCAAATATAAAAGTTCTCTGACCACCTTAAAGGTTGAAATGTAAAGCATAAATGAAAATCTACCACAAGTAAAAACAACAATTACGTATCATCATGTTGTTCTCTCTCGAACAAAAAAACTCCAACAGCTCTTTGAAAGAATACTGTTTTCCAACCGGATAAGTTACAGTAGGGAATACTTGATTCAGAAGAAACTATGTAGCTTTTTAGGATTCTGCAATGAATGCAATGCATGATTCTTACTCTTAACTGAAAAAATGAGAACAATACGCTGGATCCAAGTTAATGTTTGAATAAGTATTAGAATATATGATTCAAAGTTATTAAAGCTTAGTGTGACGCCCCTCCCTTAATCTAGAGCACCGCCCGGCCTTATCTTGTAATTAAGCCCTAATCCTAGACTCGTAGGACTTAACTACGTATTAGTCAGCCTTACAACCTATTTACCTCGTTTCTCGTGTCCAAATCCATTTATAGCCTTTTGTGTTAATAAAATCTTTATTAACATGGTTTCTTACTTAGCGGAAGTCTTAGTCATTTAATGCGGAATTAAATTAGAATATTATGCGGAAGTCAATTGAAAAATAACCTAAGTGTAGAAAACCAAAAAATGACATCATATATATATATATATATATATATATATCAGATAACCTCAAAGTATAGCAAAACAGTCTAAGTCTGGTCGGGGAACTAACGCTCAACCCATATGTACAACCCAATGTAATAAAAGAAATGATATCTAATACATACAAAATATCAAAATGGACCTATAACAAAAGTTGTGCCGCGCCGCTACTCAGGGAAAATCTCTTATCTTCTCCTTGCCTGGTTGGCTAGTACATAGATCTACACCCACCGTCATAAAAAGGACGATGAGTACAAGAAATAAACAGTAATCCTCGATGACAAGTTTAAATTGCATTTCCAAATATAATCGACTGGTATTCAAAAGCATATAACTAGAAGAGCTGAAAATAAACCATATGCAAGTAAATACCAAAGTTAAACAAGTGAAACTAACACTGGGCTAAGTAGTGGTGAATTAGGTTTGGTCGGCAGTGAACCGCGTCTCCCCGACTCTATAATGATAAATCACAAGGGACTCTAACCCAAGTGAGTCCAAGGACTCTAACCCCGGTGTGTTAACTACATCAGGAGTGTCATATAGTGTCAAGTAATATGTGTCGTCATCCCCAGGGACTCTAACCCCGTGAATTACGCACACCTCGATCGAGCACGGGACCTAATTACAAAAACTACTTTTTAATTTCAAGGAAGACCAAGTATGGAATGTCAAGGCATAGACAAGTCTACCATCTAATCAAATATGGAGTACAAATTCATATAAAATCTTTTTAATATGTACTAGCCTAATAGCATGCTATTTATCCTTTGTTTCACATTTAAACAATAAGAATAGACATAGCATGAGATAGAGGCAATGAATCTAATCAACAAGTAAATATCATGCAAAACTACTCACAAGTGAGCATAGAATACTAAGGACACATGATATTAGAATACGATGGTAAAATAGTCAACAATGACTATATAAAATAACCAACAAGATTATAGAACGAAATGCTAAATCAAATTATCAACGGGTATACTCGGTCTCCCGACACCTCGACTTGCGCTCCCATACTCCCGAAACACCCCTAGGTCTCTGAAGTATACTTTTTATTTATTTATTATTTTTTAAGGGGGGTTGGCCCTTGAACCGAGTCTGATCCGGTCCAACGGGCATGCACACGTGTGCGTGCGTTCCCTCCCCCCATTTCACAGAGACATCTTTGCTTCTTCAATTTTTTTTTTGATTTGAGAGGGATTGGGAGGAGAGACGGCGACCATGTCGTCTCCTTCCTCGGACGAACTGCAAGAGCAGTTTGTCTGAGACCCCAATCACCACCATGCCAACAACACACCAACACCGACAACATTGACGCCAACATCAACAACAACAACAATGTCTTACCTCCGATCCTCTCGCCCGAGCTCAATTTCTAGCCTCGATCCCTTGGTCTCTAGTTTCGATCTCTCCTCTCTCTTTCGATCGAACTCTCTCTCCCTCTCTTTCGGTTGACCTTTTTGGTGAAGAGGAAGGAGTGTCAATGGTGTGTGGTGGGGGTGATTTTGATATTTTGAGGTTAAATGACCATTTTGCCCCTATCTTTATCCAAAATCCATTCTCACGCCAATGTCCTTTTTGGTCATTTCTCATTTTCTGATTTTAATATATATATTTAAATTACATATATACATAAATATATATATGCCTATACTTTCGCGCCTAAAAATCTGTCGTGCGCGTCAACGAGTGTCGTGCACACTACCATACGACCCACGCGTGTCGACCATAACTCTGCGTGTCACTAGGCGCCGACCAATTTACTATTTTTCCTAAATTTATTTTGTTTTTATCAATGTAACCTCATTCTCAAACTCGCACGCAACTTGAGTTGTGTACCCATTCTTGTCTCGACATCTACACTATACAAATCGACTTAGTAAGTCTACACACTACATAACACTAGGCATGAAACAAATACAAAAATACCACATGCCTCGATCAGCATGTGCATCACGGTGTGGGTCCCACGTGACGGGTCGGTGATCCTGATTAAGAAAATCAAAACAGGATTAGAGATTTGGGTCGTGACACTTAGTGTCACTTTATTTATTTGAGTTGTAAGTTCAGTTTTGTTATTGTTGCATGAGTCTTGTGTGTTAACTGCCAGTGAATTAGTGTAGTGGGTAGTTTAGTTAGAATGAGTTTGAATGAGTTTGGGACATGTGTCGTGTTGTGAGTAGAAAGATGGGACAGTTACACTTAGTGGATATATGGTTAGATGTGTTATGCAGTTGACCAAGTTTTCTATTTGTAATTCAGCTATGGGTAAGCATTATAAATATTTACTCACTGCAAACATCTGAATATACGAAATAAAGAAGTATTTGTACTACACTTATGTTTTTATAGTTTTTGTTTTTAGTTTGCTATTTATATTATCCCAAAATTACCAACATCGGTATCAGAGCTTTCTTGATCTTTAAAGGCTTGTGAGTTTTTTTTTACAATGGTTTCCACCACAAAATCATCATCTCTTCCACCACCAACCTTCAATGGTGAAAATTATGAAGTGTGGGCTATCAAGACGAAAGCTCATTTGAAGGGTCTTAGTCTATGGCAATGGGTTGAAGGTGATGAAAGAGAGGTTCCTCCGTTGGGGAACAATCCGACCCTAAACCAAATTTGAGTGCATGAAGAACTTGCAAAAGCTCCGAAAGCATTGTCTCAAATTAATGCCGCCGTCACAGATAACATTTTTCCAAGGATAATGA
Source organism: Stephania japonica (assembly GCA_039657345.1). Classification (NCBI taxonomy): domain Eukaryota; kingdom Viridiplantae; phylum Streptophyta; class Magnoliopsida; order Ranunculales; family Menispermaceae; genus Stephania; species Stephania japonica. Next base: position 8,564,930 of record CM077558.1, on the reverse strand, counting down.
CTTGTGAAAATGCTAAAGAAGCATAGAGTGTGATGCAATTGATCTATAAAGGCAACAAAAGAACCATGCGTTAACAAATTTTGAATCTGAAAAGAGATTTTCAGATCATGACAATGCAAGAGAGGGAGACTATCCAAGAGTATTCCGATCGACTAATGAAGGTGGTGAACAAGATCCGACTGATGGTAGAGGATCTACCAGATTGCATGATCGTGGAGAAGGTGTTCTTAAGTTTGCCTGAACGATTTGAGGCAAAAATCTCTTCTCTTGAAGACTCAAGAGCTCATCAATGCATTGCAAGCTCAAGAGCAACGAAGAACAATAAGGAAAGGAGCGGAAGATAAAGCGGCTGAAAGTGCTTATCTAGCAAAAACTTCATCGTTAAAGGTAAGAAGAGGAAATCTTCAATGTGGTAATTGTAAGAAGCATGAAGAAAAAGATTATTGGTTCAAGGGAAAGCCACAATGCTACAAATGTAAGAAATTTGGTCATGTACAAAAGTATTGTAAGCTTAACAAAGAAGAGCATGCGAAATTGGTGGAGGTAACCACTGAAGAACAATTGTTTTAGAGTGTGATGCTAAGGGCATCACATGAGGTCATTTGGAGAGAAATGCTCCAAGAAGGATGGTGACAAGTGCACCATCATCGTGAAAACAAGAGCTTCATGTGTTTAAGAAGTTGCGCTTTGCAAATTTAAGGTTTGAATTATGCTTAATGTTATATTTTTTAGGGAATTTGAATCAAGGAGGAATATTAGAATATATGATTCAAATTTATTAAAGCTTAGTGTCACTTTATTTATTTGAGTTGTAAGTTCAGTTTTGTTATTGTTGCATGAGTCATGTGTGTTAACTGTCAGTCAATTAGTGGTGTAGTAGGTAGTTTAGTTAGAATGAGTTTGAATGAGTTTGGGACATGTGTCATGTTGTGAGTAGAAAGATGGGGTAGTTACACTTAGTGGATATGTGGTTAGATGTGTTATGCAGATGACCAAGTTTTCTATTTGTAATTCAGTTATAGGTAAGCATTATAAATATTTACCCACTGTGAACATCTGAATATACGAAATAAAGAAGTATTTGTACTTAACTTCTGTTTTTATAGTTTTTGTTTTCAGTTTGCTGTTTATATTATCCCAAAATTACCAACAGAAAGGCCCAAATCATGAACACTATACCCAAAAAGACTGAACCGCTTGCATGCAGACAGGACAGACCAATGCCATGACAGAAAACAAGAGAATCCTAAGACCTCATCGTTTAGAACGGATGCAGCTATTTGTCATACAAAGGGCTGAAAGCAATGAAAGGGGTTTTGGATTGAGTAAGAAAAAGGAGGATCCCAAGCAATTGATGAAAAGAAGCTAAGGCTGCAACAGATGTAGACGACTCACTTGTGGTTTTGTGACCATAAAACCAATGGAATAACTTTGACCTAAACCTCCACCAAGAAAGGAACAAAAGTATCATTGAAGGGAAAAAAGCACAAGTTGGTTCCCAGATAGCCAAAACATTCACACTATAAGATCTGCCTCTAATCAGTGAATTTTAAATGTTTCCATCTCTCGAAGATAACTCAAAAGTGGAACTTCAGTCCACTTGAATCAGAACAGAACTAGGAGTTTTAGAAGCATCTTCTCAAATCCAGATTTTTACTGTTCCCAACTGTTCTAATCGCGGTAACTCATTTTCCAAGCTTTGTCACATTCCCAATCTCCAGTCACTAAGCTGAGGTCTGCAGAGTAGCAGCGACAAATGGAGACGCAGCCAATGAACAGATAATAACAATCAAGTCGAAGTAAAATAAGTGAGGCTCAGCTACCATCCTCAACGTTGCACTTTACTACAGGAAACTTGACCAACACCTTGCATGCAACGACTAACAACAACCAGATCTAAGTAAAAGGAAGTCTCTTACGAGAAGTCAAAGGGATCGTGAATCTTCAAATCATAATTTTCTTTCATTTACGCAGTTGCCTTCGACAATTGAATATGTATATAGCAACAAGATTCAGGTGTTCAAATCATTGATAATTCTCTATCTACATTGTAATTGATCAACACGATGGCGGATCAAAGATAATTGAGATAACAATGTAACAAGTTTACACAGACCTTCAAGGCGACTTCCCCAATCAACGTAATGTCAACTGTGGATTAAGCGGTGCAATAAATTGCATATTGCAGTCACGGCAAGCTTCAACTAGTTCAAGATTTCTTTTAATTTCCAACAAAACAAGATAAACAACATGAATCAGAACAACAAAGAAACTCGATTCAAGTGGAGTGAGAATGACTAGAACTGATCGCAAAACCAAGATTTACAAGCGGCACCGTCACAGACAAAATCAGTTAAAGTTACTTCATCAAATTGCACAGTAAATGGTAGAAATCATAACTACCTAAAATTAGCCCCAAAACCTCATAGACTACTCACTCACAGAGCCGCAGTCATTCCTTCTCTCCATTTCAGTAATTTCACTCGTAATCAGATCTATCAACTAAAACAACAACATCATCATCATCCACAACAACTGTACTGCGCGAATCGATTCAAAAACACGAAAAGTGGAAACAAATTAAACCTGGCCATCATCATCGGCTCCGCATTGAACCCTGGCCTCGCATACTCCTTCTCGTACTCTGAACCGCACTCTCGTCGTCAGTGTACCCCGAATCGGACTCGTCGTGGTACCATCCGACAGATCTCTGCGCTTCGAGGACGAAATTCGCGAGTCCTGCACCGAAACAGAGCAGATCAAGAGAAGAAACTCGAGATTGAAGAACACAAAGCGATTGATGAGTCGAAGAGATGTATAGGAGAGTGAGATCGACCTTGTTGAACGGTCTGCTTGTTCTCTCGGATCTCCTGGACGGTGGCGGAGAGCTTCCAGTAGAGAGGTCGGCCGACGTAGGAGGCGACGAGGAGGAGGACGAGAACCGCCGCGATGCGGAGCGAAACCCTAAGCGGCGGCGAGAGCGCGATCGCCATTGTTGTGTGTGTGCGCTTAGAGAGCGAGCGAGTGAGACTGACAAAGCGAAGAGTGTGTGACGGTGTGACTGTGTGTGTGTGTGTGAGTGAGTGAGTGAGAGAGGTGTGAAATGGGGGACGACACGCGGCGTATTTATTTGTCGGTTAGGCGGTAAAATGGTGGATCCGAGATCTGGTGGGGTGTGTGGTGGTAAGAAATCAGCAATTTGTTTTCCGATTTTGTCGTTCATTTTGTTGTGTATTACATGGTGTGATTATTAGCTACCGTACCTTTTTTTTTTTGATAAAAATACCGATTTCTCAATTTATAGATTACAAGAATTGAAAGAGCTGCAACCCACACATTGGGACCTTTGTAACATGGCGATAGCCTTGCAAAATTATGTGCAACTTTATTCGTTTGTCTATTAGCATAACTAGTCTTTCAACCTGAATTAATTTTTTTGAGATTTGCTTAGTTTTTTTTGGAGCGGTTAAACGGACCACAGTTTTCGTTAAACGTACTCCATTATTTTAACAAATATAAAATGACTCAACTACCCCTACATAAAAGGTTTTTTGCTAAACGGACCCTATTTTTTACTAAACATACCTCAATTTTCATGTATTTTTTAAAGTTTTTAAATTTTTTGTGCCCGTTCTTGTCGCCCGTGAGTTGGAGACACACAGGGCCGAAACCCTTTAAAGTTCTTGCTTAGTTCCCACCAAGATTTCTTTATAGGTCTTGGTTGCGTTCCACCAAGATCGAGACCTCTTTAAAGTTAATTTAGGGTGGGACTTAGAGATCTTGGTCTTATATGGTCGAAACCCACAGGTCAAAGGAGATAAATGTATGTTTGAGTAATGAGATATATTCAGTAAAAAGTAGTGTACATTTACATGGGTATTTTGGAGATTTTAGTAAAAAAATGTGGTGTATTCAATAATTAAAGTTCACAATTTGGGGTACGATAAGTAAACGAGGTATGTTTAACAAAAACTAAGATCGTTTTAGTTGCTCCATTTTTTTATTGGCAATTCCATGGTGATGTTCCTAAAAACAATAAATAAATAAACACTTTGACAAAAATAAATAAATAAATAAATAATTGTGGTGATGAGAAAAAAGTTGCCTACCATTTTTTGCTGTTTACTTGAACTTTTTTAAGATTGTTTGAATGTTCTAGTTATTTGAAGCTCTTATAAGTGTATTTTTAACTCTTTTGTAGAATATTGAGGAGCAATATTTCTTGAACACTGTAATATCAAAAAAATAAGTGATGAGAAAGAAAAGTTCAACTGTAATTAAATAATATTACTCTCTATAAGAAAGTATAGACCACGAAAAAATTTATGAACTTTGTGAAGTTTTCATATATAACGCCCACTCCCGGTATAGAGATAAGACTAGCTAGTACTATACGTAGGCCTTGTTGGGATGTGTGAATCAAAAAGTGTAGTCCCATATTAGTTATCTATAGCTTCTTAAAGAAGTTCATAAGAGTGAATATTTCATCTCATAGCACTGGGCCTTTTAGAGTAAAACCCCAAACCTAATGTTGAGGTGGTTAAGTTGGGGACAATATCGGTACTAGCGAAGATTCACGTGCTCGTGGGGTGTGTGCACGCGGATGGGGACCAACAAGTATTATCAAAGCCAGGTTGTGGCTGGGACAAGCATGTCTGTTGGTGGTCACACGTGTGCCTCGGGTTGTGCTCTCCCTCGAGATGGTAGCAACGATGGATTATGCGGTGTGCCCATCTTAGATGGATTTCGGTCCAAAGTGGAGATTGTTGGGATACGTAGGACCGAAAAGTTTAGTCCTACATTGGTTATTTATGGCTTCTTGAAGAAGTTCATAAGAGTTGATGTTTCATCTCATAGTACCAAGACCTTTTAGAGTAAAACCCACACCTAATATTGACGTGGTTAAGTTGGGACAATATCGATACTAGCGAAGATCTACATGCCCGCGCACGCACGTGCAGATGGGGCTCAACAAGTGTTATCAGAGCCGATGGTGCGGTTGGGACAAGACATGTTTGTCAATGGTCGCATGTATGCCTAGAGTTACTCTTTCTCAATATGTAGCGCGACGACGGATCATGCGGTGTGTCCATCTTGGATGGATTTCGGTCCAAGGTGGAGATTGTTGGAATGTGTGGACCGAAAAGTTTAGTCCCACATTGGTTATCTATGGCTTCCGACCGATTGCCGAATGAGTCCACATACTTTCGATGAAAGATATTTCATTATTTATCAGACATGCCTTCGGGTTTTTCGGTCATGAACACTAGTTGATAATCCTCCTTCATATAAAGAGTGTCCTTCATCTTCTTTCTCCATGCATGGTAATTAGAACCATTCAAACTAATCATTTTGTTTGGATTGAATATTTGGTCATCCATTGCTAAACACAAGGAACAAAAACTTCAAACCAAGCTCTGATACCACTTATTGGGCTTGTGACGGCCCCAATTTCCCCGTGCAATTGGGTTCGCCCGGCCTAGACCTGTACAAGCCCCGAGTCATCACTCGGCAACTGACGAGCCTAGTCAGCCTTCAATTTAGTCAATTTAATAATTTATGAAAGAGTTATTGCAATAGTAAACAGCGGAAGACCAAACAATTAAAACAAAGGGGAAATAACTCAATCAAAGGAAGTAGAGGAATTCTATAAGTGTGGAAAACCCCGGGTATTCATGTACAATTCGAAATGCAAAGGTACATGATACCAATCTCATCAAAATTTGCCGAGTTTAATAATCCCAAAGCATATATATATAAAACGATATACATAAAAGCAAAACATAAGGAAACCTATAAGATAGTCTCCAATTCCAACGGCTAATCCTCACAATAGATCACCTAGGCAGGGTCCCTTGCCCTTGCTGCTCTCCGCCCTATCTGCACCCACCGTCACAAACTAGACGGTGAGTAACTGAATAAAATCGAATGTAATGCCGAAGAAGATAACAGTAATTCATGATAATACAAATAAAGCAGTCTAAATATCATGCAGTAATAACATGACAGGAATTTAAATAAATAAGATGCATGATAAAACAAACTAATAAATATCAATCGAAAATCAAGTGTGTTCCAAGGAATCAAAAGAGGCTCATAAGTGGTCTAAATCATAGCATAACGGCGAAGACCTCGCGAGGTCTTCCCGGGCATCGACACAAGCGAAGGCAGAGCTATGACGGGAAGGGACTTGAACCCATCCACCCAGTACTCGGTGTCACACAGTCACTAAGGGTGGTCACACACTCGTGCGCTCGAGTGCCCGCGTTTTATCCCTCTAGTGCAGGTCCTAGTACTTTCGAGACGAAACACTTACGCCGGAAAACACACAACAAGAAATGGAATGGAATACCAATAATAGAGCATAACAAAACTGAATAAATGATAATGAATCACATGGCATTTTCTTACTGGCTTACAAACGTACAAATGCTTGTGACAAATGTACTTACCTGACTAATCGCGACCCGGTATTCACTCCGAAACTCTAACACGTTCCCCGTGAGTCTCGACTACCTGATAAAGTTTTGAATCTCAAATATTAGTTTAAGGCTCGCATTTAGTCTTAAGGTGTTTGTTTTACAATCATTTGTTACCGTTGTGGATTAAACCATCTCTATGGTTGTTCCCCTTTTTACAAAACATAACTCTTGTTGGGCCTATTTGTCAAGTTTTATACTCACCTGAGTAAGCCTTTGGTGTGGACATTTATTGGGCCTAGATACATAAGCTCATTCTTATATTTTACGCCTTTGTCTTGACCTCAAGTTGTATCTATTCTATTGGGCCTTTATTGGGCTTTACACAACCTATAAACACACTATTTGTAACTTATTATGGACTCATATTATAAAGAGTGTGTTGGGCCCTAGTTGGGCCTTAATGCAAGTCCATGATTATTCAAAAAAAATGTCCTACTTACAACCCTTTTTACTTATTCACAAACCTACAATTTTATACATTATGGTTACACCTTCAATAATCCATACACCCCACTGTATGCACCCCACACATCACACACCCCACTGTTATGTGCACACAACACCCCGTTGTTGTGTGCACCCCACTGCTATCTACACCCCATGTTCACATGTGTTAATGTCACTTTATTACTTAAAACTATATAATATACATTAATCCATTTTTTTACACCCTCAACCATTGTGTACACCCCACTGTGGTGTACACATACACGCTGGTGTGTACACCCCACAGTGGTGTACACATACACCCATTCATATACCCCATGTACACCAAACTACCCCAAACCGTCATGCATTACACCCAAAAACAGTTGAGAAAAACCCACATAAAATCATGAACACAATGAAACCCGAGAAACAAGAGAGAGGAGGAGTTCACCTAGGGTGGGACGTGGAGGCTCCGACGGCGAGGAAGGTGGCAGCGGTGACGAGTTCGCCGAGAAGAGGAGGGATGACGTGAGGCCGAGAAGAGGGAGAAGAGACCGAGAGAGAGAACAGCGAGAGTGAGAGAGAGAGCCCGAGACCGAGAGAGAGAGAGATCGCATGACCGAGTGGTGTGGAGGAGAGGCCGAGATGGAAGAGAAGGAGGGGGCGGCGGTGGTGTTGGAGAAGAAGATGAATAGTAGGGTTTCTTTGTTGTTGTTATATTTATATGGTCAAATGACCTTTTTACCCCCAACTTACTTCCTACACAATTTTAAACCATTGCCCTTATGGGTCTTTTTGTTTACTTATTTATTGTTCTTTATTATACCTTAAAGTAGGTGTGTGTTGTCACTTGCATGGCTCTCCATCTCAACACACACACACACATCTCGAGATCAATCTTATGGCTCCTCACCATTGGACTGTGTCACTTTAACAATTTCAATCCTATAGCCCGTATGTTGTGTAATTAACCAACTCCCACGTTCACACAACGTTCCTCGGTCCGTTTTTCCTTGTTCCGACTCCCGTAACGCGCATAGTCTCGCCTTGTCTCGCCAACTATTTTTTAAAATTAATTAAAAATTCATTTATTTGTACTTTTTACTTGTTTTTCTCCCCCGTTTAACTAGTCGAAACCTCTCACTCAATTAAATATCGCCCGACCGGCTCGAAACCCGTAAAATACTAAAATACTAATACACACAATCAAAGAATCATAAAAATCACTTCGGTGTCGACTCCCGAAGTTCGAAATACTATTCGGTATTCACGTAGTCGGGTCACAATTTCTGACAAGTGCAACACAAGTCAGTTAAAAATTTGGGGTTGTTACAGGGCCCCATCCACGCATGCATACACGGGCACGTGAATCTCCCCTAGTACCGATATTGTCCCCAAATTAACTACCTCAGTATTAGGTGCGACGTTTTACTCTAAAAGGTATCGGTACTATGAGATGAAAATCCACTCTTATGAACTTCTTCAAGAAGCCATAGATAACCAATCTGAGATTAAACTTTTCGGTCCCACATATCCCAATAAACCTAAGTTTAAGAGTGAATTAAACATATATATATATATATATATATATATATTGTTGTTTATCTGCTTAACTAGTTGATGTAAGATTATTTTCATTATAAACATATAATTTCAAAGAGATGAGTCAAATGACCTAATGAAGAGGTGATAAATTATCAAACTACTACATGTACATCAAAATAATGATTTGTTGCAATAGTTATTGAAATAATTCTTTTTATAGTCGAGGGTATTTGAGCTACCTTCATTGGTACTGGACTAAAAGTGAACCTAGCCAATCCCTTAAGGGTAATTGAAATAAATTAAATATATCTTTTACTATTAGGCCAAAAGAACTAATGGGTTAGTTAAGTGTTCATTTAAACTCTCTCATTTTCACTGGTACTTATCTTTTGAAAAATGCTAGAGTAACTCACTTTTAGCATCTACATTTGACATAGACCTTGTCGGATACCGTTCATTTTTACCTTGACATGCGCACGCACGCATCTCATGTGTGATTTGATCGGCATCCAATGAAGTCGGTGCCAAATGTGAGTTACAAAGTAGGTCACTCTAACAAACCTCTTTGTCTTTTCTATTTAGCGCATGATCTACACAACACTTATGTAGACCTACATGTTTAGCTTAAAATGGCATTTGCGATAGATTGATGATTTCTTTAACTTCAAGTATTGCCATGGTTCTCATTATTGTAGATTCGTACTCCTCAATCAAACGCAGTCATACTGAAGTGCCGTTGCAATTGAACTTTTGCCGAGTTGGTACTGAAACCCACCTCACTGTCCACCTTGCATTCCATTCATGTCGGGCGCAGCAGCATAAGAAAACTTTATCATTAATAAAAGAAAAAACACGTCCGTGTCAATAGCCACGTCCGTGTCAATAGCCTTGATGGAACTGCACACATCTTAAAGTGTATCCATCGGACGCCAATAAGTAGGTACCATTTTTGTGTTACAATAGCATTACCACTCCCACTCTTTTCGCCACATGACATGTATCTTAAAATCTCACATGAGATTGTTACGCATATACTCACTCCAGTAGAAAATGTGGGTCATTTAAAATAAAAGTACATGAATTAAGACAATTTTAATTATGAGTGTAATGTATATATACATCATTTGTTATTAAATGAAGGGCTCACTATAAAAAAATAACACAAACTTTTATCATTTTTGCATAAATAACACTAACTTTCAATTTCATAAAAAATAACACAAATTTTCAATTTTTTTTTTAATTTTTGCACAGGAAATAATTTGGGACTTTGGGACAACATAAACCGATTTTTTATATATGGTTCACTTGAACCATAAAAGAGTTTGCTCTATGTAGCTGACTCTAATTAATTTATAATTGAGCCTATGTTGTTGTTCACTTGAACCGAGCAAACAAAAACAAAAATTCCTTGATTTCTTATATTTTTTTCTGATTAAAGAAACAACAACAATACGAATTGTTTTTTTGCTTTTCTTTTTTGCAATAAAAAACACTGTTCCTTATAAAAAAAGAGTGAATTCCTAAAAAAAGCAAGGAATTTTTTTTTAAAAAAAAGATACACACAGATACAAACAGACGCATACAATGAAATATAAAACAAAAAGAAAATATGTTTATGTTATAGAGAAAATGTCAAATAGGAGGAACTTGAAAAATGAGATTTTTTTCTCAGTTCAAGTGAACTATAAAAAAATTGATTTATATTTTTTAAAAGTCCCAAATTGTTCTTCGTGCCAAAATTGAAAATAATTGCAATTTCATGTTATATATGACAAAATTAAAAGTCCGGTGTCATTTTTGATAAAAAAAACTGTATTATTTTTTATAATCAGCTCTTAAATGAATTGAAGGATGGAAGAATCATAAATATTTGAATTATGTAAGGGTAAAATAGGTAAAAAATAATAAATAAAATTTTGAATTTTAAAAATGACTTACAATTTCGAACTAGAGGTTTTTGCTAGAACGACTTATATTATTGATCGAAGTGAGTAAAATTTATTAAAAAATATTTCGATGCCCTAGCATGGATATGTAGGTGTTAGTGTTCAGTATATTTATGCATGCATCTTAATGTGTATCACAAATACACCGACAAGTACACATTCATGCGGTGTCTGGCCGTGTCTCATAAATACTACTCCATACCAGTCCATTGTCCATATGCTACACACTACCGTAAAATACGTAGAAATATTTTTTTGATTTCGCAATAATAACATGAACCATATAAGAAAGAGACCGTTCGTTGAGTTCAATCCCGTCGAATCAATTAAAAATTGACCAACCGCCGCACAACAAGAAGTCACCAAAATCACCTGACCTCAAAACCGCCACGTGTCACCCCAACGACCCCTCACCCTTCGCGCTCACGCTCGGCAGTAGCGGGCGGTCACTCACGTGATTCAACTCCTACGTGGCAGCTTCACTACACCGTACGTGGTCCCGTTTCAACCGAACCTGCTGACCTGGACCCCGAGCCGCACGATCTTTCAGGCTCGGACAACCGTTTGCGCCCCCGAACCTAGTCCTCGCAACAAAACAAAACCACGTAATAAAGTACTCAAAAAACCAAAACGCGAAAAACATAAGCAAAGCAAGAACAGAGCAGAAGAGACCAGTAGAATAGTCATAGTAGCGGTATTGATTTTGCCTTCACAGAGAAGCTACACCACAATAATGGAAAAGCGAAGATTATAGAGAAGCGAGTGAGAGAGCGAAACAGGTTTGATTTCGATCTCTTTCATTTGATTGTTGTTCGCCATTAAAGCGTTCACGTTGAGCTTGCACGGGAAATCTGAAGGCGTTCACGGAAAAGTAGCAGAAAAGCTTTCTCGTTCATCTTTAAAAACCCTAACACCAATCCATTCGTCAATCACATTATTGTAGAAATGAGAAAGACAAGGAGAATGAAGACTCATCACAAGGTGAACACGTCGTCTTCGTTTTCTGTTGCATTGTGTTTGATTGTGTTGATTTTGAGTAGTTTAGGTAAAACAACAATGGCGATTTTGGATCCAGTCGATTTCTTGGCTCTTCAATCGATCAGGAAGTCTCTGGAAGACATGCCTGGGTCGAATTTCTTCTCCAGTTGGGATTTCACATCCGATCCTTGCAATTTCGCCGGAGTGATGTGCGACTCCGACAAGGTCATTTCGCTGAACCTCGGCGATCCCCGCGCAGGCGCGCCGGGACTCACCGGCCGGCTGGATCCGGCTATCGGAAAGCTCACCGCGCTTGCCGAGTTCTCCGTCGTTCCCGGCCGGGTCATCGGATCGCTGCCGAGGACTCTAGCGAAGCTCGAGAACCTTCGGTTCCTCGCAATCAGCAGGAACTTCATCTCCGGCGAGATTCCGGCGAGTTTCACCGGTCTCCGGCGGCTCCGGACTCTCGACCTCAGCTACAACCTTCTCACCGGAGCCATCCCTCCGGCGATCGGAACGCTTCCGGAGCTCACCAACCTCGTCCTCTGCCACAACCGCCTCTCCGGCGGCGTGCCGCCGCTCGTCTACCAAACCCTAACGCGTCTCGATCTAAAACACAACGCACTCTCCGGCGCTCTCTCGCCGCTCTCCCTTCCTTCATCTCTCAATACCTCTCCCTCTCCGCGAACCGCCTCTCCGGACCGGTGGACCGGCTCCTCGCGCGGCTCGACCGGCTCAGCTACCTCGACCTGAGCATGAACCGGTTCACGGGGACCATCCCGAGCTGCCTCTTCTCGTTCCCGATCTCGAGCCTCCAGCTCCAGCGGAACTTGTTTTCCGGGGAGGTTCGGCCGGAGGGGCAGGTGGCGATCTCGATCGTCGATCTTAGCTTCAACAGATTGTACGGTGAGATCTCGCCGATGTTCTCTGCTGTGCAGAATCTGTATCTGAACAATAATAAGTTTGCGGGGAAAGTGCCGGGGAGCTTTGTGGACCGTCTGATGGCATCGAGTATGGAGATTTTGTATCTGCAGCATAACTATCTTACGGGGATCGAGATCAATCCGACGGCTGAACTTCCGATTAGTAGTTCTTTGTGTTTGCAGTACAATTGTATGATTCCGCCTTTGCAGACGACTTGCCCGCTCAAAGCTGGGACGCAGAAGAGCAGGCCGACCTCGCAGTGTGTGGAGTGGAAGGGGTAAAATTGGAAGATTTGGGTTATTTTTTGGTGGTTAATTTTTTTATTTTTTGATGGATGCATGTGTGTTAATTAATTCTTTTATTTGTTTTGATTAGAGTTGATTAATTATTGTATTAGGAGTAAATAAGGGAAGAACATGAAAAAAAAATTAATGGGATTAAGGGAGGAGTTGAGTTTTGTATAGAGAGGAAAGGAAGTATTGTAACTATTTTTTATTGTGATCTTTATTAATGTTATTATATTTATCTTTGATTAATGTTATTGATTTTGGTACGATACCCCAATTGTCTTTGATTAATGTTATTATACTACAATTGACCAATTTTCGCGGATTGAAGATCCGTTGTTGCTTCTTCTGAATGAGATGGTTAAGTTGTGAGAATGACAAGTATCTATATAGCAACACTGAGGTCATAATAAGTTGGGACTTGCACTTCTCAAACTTTTATAAAGTTGCGTTTGCATTGTTAAAGAGAAGTGACCTGGTAATCCGGACAGCTTGGCCCAATCGTAAGGATGAGTTTGGATTGTGTGGGTTAAGTGTACGATCCCAACTTTGATTCTCGTTGAGTCAAGATTTTCCTGAGGTATTGGAGTACATTCAAGTCGATTGTACCAAGATCTCATGAGAATAATCAGGCTCGTTTGAACACTTACGGATATCAAAAAAAAAAAGAAAGAGATGTGATGTTGTCGATTAGCGAACAAGGACTTTGAAGGAAAAGACCAGAGAAGTTGAGAATTTACTTGCCAGTGAAAACATAAGGCTAGTTTGAGCCGTTTAGTCAAGATTTTCTGAGTTATTAAAGTACGTTCAAGCCGATTGTACTAAAATCTCATGAGAATAATCAAGCTCGTTTGAACACTTACGGATATCAAAAAAAAGAAAGAGATGTGATGTTGTCGGTTAGCAGAACAAGGACTTTGAAGGAAAAGACAAGAGGAGTTGAGAATTTACTTGCCAGTGAAAACATAAGACCCTCTCAATGTATCATAGACAAAACCTAAGAGGGAATAACAATTAATATGAAAATTAAACACTAATAATATAGACCCAATTATCTACAAAACAAGATAGGCCGAGTAGTAAACATGGAGTCAAACAAACACTAAAGAGTTTAGACCGTCATTTTCATGCTTTCTCACTTTATGGTTAATTGACTATTAAGATTGTCTTTTGCTTGTTAGTTGTTAACTTGTGTTAGAAGAAACAGTCGCTGTCAAAAGAGAAAAGAGAAACATAATCTCGTTTGGGAAAGATGAAGAGGTCCCCCTATAACATGCACATGTATCATCTCTCTTTTCCTTTTTTCTTCTTTGACCATGGAACATGCATCTATCTTGTTAAATAGAGACTTTTATTGTACAGGGCATAGACATGGAAGTGTAGAAAAGAAGCAAAGGCACTATTATCATTCATCACATATATCGCCATATAAATTGATCCTTACTTTTTCTTTTGGAGGGGCTTAATTAATTGATTAATAATCATTTTAATCACCGTTGGAAGATGTAGATTCACACATGTTGGAAAATGATGACTAAATTAAACTTATTGGCTAAATTAGACTTATTTTTTGAAAACATGTTGGAAGATGTACATTCCTAGCTCTGCTCCCTTGGCGGATTTGGGAGTTTGATATGATCACCTACTGCACTTAAATCATATGATAGTTTATGCTAGCCGTGTCTTGCATTTTGTCATTTGCAAAAGGCTTTACTGGGGAAAGATCATATTTTTGATGCTTAGGTTCAACTTTAAACTTGCAAGAAATTTACAATTTCTTAAATAATAAATATATAAATTGACATAAAATACCTTCAAACAAAATAAAAATGTATTGGAATTTGTAGGATGACATTCACAAGTCTAAGTTTACATAGGAGGGAGAATGAATGAGTTGGGCTTAAGGTTTGAAATGGAGACTTCACCAAAATGTCAAAGGAAAATGGTGTCTCCAATCCAAACTTATAACACATTTATTTTGTATTTATATATCCGGATTACTCTTAACACTCCCCCTCAACTCCAACAGGCGATAGCCAAGTTGAAACTTGACTTAAGTAGGGCAACTAGCTAACTGAGACAACTCAAATCCAACGAGCGATATCCAAGTTAAGACTTGAATTAATTAGGGCAACTAGCTACCTGAGACAACTCAAATCCAACGGGCTAGCCAACTGAAACGGTCTAACGGGCATTGGCCAAGACTAAGAGGATAGCCTACTTGATAGATTGCTTGGACTAAAACATTGGGTGCCCATATTTTATTTTTCTCTGATACTATATTAGAATTTGTAGGATGAAATTCTCAAGTTCAAGTTTATATAGGATGGAGAGTGAATGAGTGAGGTTTGAAAAGGAGGTTTCACCAAAATGCCAAGGCAAGATGGTGTCTCCAATCCAAACTTATAACCCATTTATTTTATATTTATATACCAGGATTAATCTTAACAAGATGTGGCTCATGTGGGTAAAAAAAAGATAATTAATGAGGGGTAATTGTGTCCACAAGCTTTTGAGAGATAACTCCCCTAAAGGGGTGAGGGAGATATCCTCACCCTTAGGTGCGAGTTAGGAGATAACTTACAGAGAAGTTTGACAACTAGATAAGATTAGTTCTAACTCCCATACAAGTTATCTTCAGGGGGTTAACTCCGCTCCTAACTAAGGCCTTGTTTGGTTCATTTTTGCCAACTTACAGTGTAGGCTTGGAATTAACTCACAGTGGAAGATACAAGGCCTTATCTCACATATTATGGCATCTCCAATCATCTAATCCCGCGTTGCAATGTTAACCCATATTTGGCGCGAACTGTGGCAGCAATTTTTTATTTTTTTCAATGTGGGGAGGTTTGGAAGTGGGGCCACTTATTTATTTATTTATTTATTTTAGTGTGATTATGAGTAAATATTTGAGGGAGTTTATGGTGGACCTACTACTTTGGTGTGAGATTTGGTGTGAAGGGCTGGAAATGAAAAAATAATATTTTTTGTACTTTTTAAATTAAAATAGTGCAAGAGGTGCATCATTTTAGTGTAATGCATTGGAGATGCCCTTAGTTTGTTTGTTTGTTTGTTTATTTATTGACAATGTTGTTTGGTTTTTTAACTCATTAGTGAAGTGCAAACTAGTCAATTTGCTTGCCTCCTATTTAAAGTATTTGCCTTATTTTGGAAAGAGAGGGAGACGAATTTGATTGAGGAGAAATTTGTGTTTTTCAAGTCTTAACTTGGAAACATCATTTAAGCATTTGATTAAAGGTCCAAATCGTTTGAGGTGAGATTGGAAGGGGAGATTTGTGGCGTGGAGCTCTCTTCCATTGTTCTTTACTTGTTGGATTGCTCATATTGTAGTTGTGATCTTTATTTGACGACACAAAAGAGGGATAAATTATTTGTTCATATAGGTTCACCCCATCAAAGTTGAGATTACATAAACTGGTTCGAGATATGTTGAGAGATATGCTTAGTTTAGTTTTCTACTTTCCTAGAATGAATTACAAGACCTCTATAATACGACATGGTCTTTATATTTGTTCCAACTATCACTTGACAATTGGTCATTGACTCTAAAGACTATCTACAACCACAATACTCTATTTTTCAATCTATTTTACGGTTCAGTCACATTAAACTCTATTTCTTCTCCAACTACAAACTCTATTTCTACTCTAAAACTCTATTTCTTATTTTTGTATTGATTTTAATAAATTATTTAATCGGTAAAAAATAAAGAAAAAAATACATTCATATTTTTTGAAAAAGAAACAATTATTGATCATTTTTAAAAGAAAAAAGTTTTAAAAAATAAAAAAGAAAGGAACTCTATAATAGAAGGGAAATAAAGTATAGTTAGAGTCGTTTCAACTCTACCAATAGAGTTGCTCTAATAGCTAGAATATGTAAATTCATAACTAACACGTAAACAATGGAGTTGCTCTAATAGCTAGAATATATAAATTCATAACTAACACGTAAACAATTGTTATTTTTAAAAGACAAATAGTTAAAATAATCTCAAACTAAATATTGTGTCTCAAAAATTTCAAACTTTTATATTTGTGTCAATTTTAGCCCAAATGGTTTTTTTTTTTTATTATTATAAGGCATTTTGATGCTTAGGTGCATTTTAATTTAGTTTTAATTTACAAAATTTGTTGACCAAGGAGGATTTGAAGCTCTTAAAATCAAAAGTTTGGTTGGAAACCATCGAGTTAAAAGGAAAATAAATCGACTCAACACCGTGCAAAACATCCCAAGTCAATTTGTTCTTCTTGAACGAACCGAGTACCACCGATTTGGAAGCTCAACAAGTTGAGGAGGAAGGGGCCAAATCTAAATTGTGTCGAGGCCGATTCATCGATCGACCTTTGATGGGATTGGGATTGGGCCGATTGGGGTTTCTTTTTGGATGTTGATGATGAGGTGAAAGTCTGGCAGAGGTGGATGTGGTGGTTTTTGTGGGCGATAAGGGTATGTGGAATTCAAACTTCATAGTGGTTATTGCTAGTATTGCTTCAGAGATGTGGGCAATGTTGCCAGTATAGAAAGAGATTTGAGAGAGGGAGGAGGTATGGTTAATCGATCGCAATTAAGTAATCAAGAAGAAGAGAAGGGGTTATTTCGTTCAATTGAATTATGGGTGTTGAATCGATTTAATTTTTTTAAAATTAGTTGATTTTCAACTGTCAGACCCCTCGTTGTTAGGGTGTCTGATAGGCCTAGATTATCCGAAATTCTATGATAATCTAGTTAGCATCTAAAATCTTTATTATACCTTATATTTCAACACATAATTTTTTTTTTTAATCCTCGAGTTATGTGTTTATCCACAAAATTAAATTCAAAGTTTTAATATCTTTAATAAAACAATCAACAATCTCAATAATTTAAAGTCTTCACCATACGAGACAATCCTCAAGTCATAATTCAGGTTTTAATCCCCAAATGTGAAGCATTTTAGGAAATCATTCTATTATAGACTTCCATAATTTAATAAAAATTTTAGCTTAATCTCCTTAAAAATGGAATGCCGAAAAAATTCAGTACCTAATAAACAACAATGGGAGAATGCCTAAAAGGACTCACATCTCTACAACATTTCACAATATAATATCAAAATGAACTAAAAGTTCAAATTTACATCAAATCCACAAGTTTCAACCTTAAAATTTATTTACAATGATATCAGCTTCACGATCCATAACTGTCTCAACATATTCTCAAATTGACCCATAAAGCTTTTGTAAAAGTTTCATAACTAAACCAAAGCATACTCTCAACCGAAAAATCCCAAAACCACAATATTTAACAAAACGATATACGACAAGAAAAACAAGTCAAAGAAAATTACCAATAGATTTATATGGTTGTTGTTCTCTTTCTTTTACACCGTATACCTGACATCATAAAAAACAGTTCGAAGATTTCAGGCAAGTAAACATCTACCCTGATATGTACTCCTACGAATGTTAGTATAATACATGGAGACATGCAATTGCTTTTCAAGTACATTAATAAAAATATGCAGCAACGTGAATGAGATCAACCCTATTCCTATTTCCTAACTATAGACGGATGTGCACTTCCAACTATAGTATGCAAATAGTACTGGAAGATCATGAATGCCAAAGCACCTTGTTAGCCACGTTTTGACTAGTCCCACTGGCAGTTGTGCAACAATGACTGGAATCAAATCCCTATTAGCTCGGAGCCAACAAGCCTACCTTATCCCGTGTATGCATGATCAAGAAAATTAAATGCAATGCTAACTTAATACAAATGCAGATACATAGATATTTCAATAAATTGTAAAGATCATTATAGAGTTTACTTACAACCAACCAACTTTGAGCAGACTTTTTGGGCCCCGAAACGTCAGATCGCCTTGAAACTGATTCCAATAGCTTCCTTGCATACCCATTTATATTATGGGTTAAGCTTCAAGTGAAACTAAATCACAAAACCCTATGAAAACTGCAGCCAAAGTACGCTCAAGAGCTAGTTCCAAAAATAATTATATATAACTTCAACTAACTTTCAACTAGCTAACTTGGGATAACTTTTTAACCTCGAAAATCTCAATATTTGTCATACTGAACAAAAAAGAACTTGTATTACACATTTCGCACTTTCCAAAGACTCCAAGAACACGTAAATCAGATTACAGACGGAGAAGTTATGAATTTTCCAATACAGCCCATTGACAAGGCAAACTTTATTTATTTTGAACTAACAAAACTTCTCCAAATCAATATTTTTACAGTTAAATCCTCAAATCTTGACAACAAACACCACAAAACCACTAGTTACCAATTTTCAAATATTTTTATAGTTCGTAGAGTCAATTTGGGTCAAAACCAATATTCAATTTATCCAAAATCCTAATATAAATCAATATCAACTATAAAAACATCTTCAAAACAGTTATTAACTGAATTGCATCAACTCGATTCACAAAAAGCCTAACCCAGGCCGGTAGAATTTATTTCAAATTGGTGCAAATTAACCCAATACATCAATTCACAACAATTCGTACCAATTCCCATCAAAACTCAGTAAGAGAAATCAAACGAAACTTGGCTCAAACTGAGCGTCTCACAATGGTCTACTATTTTGCAGCGAGAAATCAGACGAAAATCAGATACAAGGAGATCGAGAAGCGGAAAACCCACTTGAAGGCTTTAGGGACGAATTTTGTAGTAAACAAAACGTTTGATTTTTTTTTGTTTTTTTGTTTATTTATAATTATATATAAACCTCAGCTGCCTGCTTGAGCAGCTTAATTTCTTCTTATTTATTAATTCATGTAAATCCCTATTTTAACGTGTTTTAACTTTTGATGCTCATTTTGGATTCGATTTTTTACCAAATTGAGTCAAACTCTAAACAAAATAGTACATCTTCATAAAATGTCTATAACACTGGTCTTAGTCACACTAAAATCTTAAACATCTAAACATTTTCCACGACATACCAAACTGTTATAAACCAATTCTCTTACCATACTTAACCAAACTTGTACCAATTTGGATCCAATCTTAACCTCGACCACCGCCAAACGACGCGAAACTTGAGACAAGGTCTTGCACTAACTTGGTTCTCATTTTACACTACCGCCAATTCCAACTTGCATGCAAATCGAGACCAAATCCTCATGTGATGCTTAACACTTGATTTACAAGTTTTTGAGCAATTATTTATTTAATTACACTCGTGCCCTTCAGACACGCACTTGCAAGCCCAATTTAACAAATTAAGGATACACCTCAACACATTTTGACGTCACGAATAATACCATATAATACACACTAGGCAATTACTAACGAAAAATAACATTAACCTAGTGATTTTTCTTTTTCACTGATCCGCGTCTTAATCCACAACACGTGTTGTGATTAAGACCCACTGATCTCATAATTAAGTCTTGATCACGTGTTGTGTGCCAAATATAACCCATTATTGAGTTACCAATCCCACAAGGGTGTAGTAGTGGTAAATACGGAGTTGAATCCACAGGACTTGAGTTTCACTCTAAGTTAACTAAAAATGGAGGTTTTAAAAAGAAGTTTTAGAACAATTAAAATAAAAATAGCAGTAATCAAGATTGCAAGAATAATATCAATGAAAGAAAATACCTAGGTCTATGGTTCCACAATGTAACGGCCTGTTATAATTATAACACCGTTATTTAATTAATTTCAAATCAGGATGCCAACTCGGACGACACGTGAACACCGCGGATAGGCTAGGCATGGCCTGAACCTAGGATACTGACTCTGTACTACTGTGCTTTCTTGAGTTCTGTGATGTATTAATATTTTTATTATTATTATTATGTATTATTCATCACAGGTGTTCATCTATAATTAATTGTCGGGCGAGTTTGAGCATCGGGGGTTCCGTTTCGTAGAATATGCCAACACGAAGGTTCGGTAGCTGTGAGGCCGGGCGTTGGGGTTAGACTAGATTTAATTATAACATCATGACTATGGTTGAGGATTAAATATAATGAGATTTAAATATAATCTTAGGCTAAGCTAAGTAAATCAATTAGGTACATTAGGTGTGGAACCACCTCGGGAAGCGTGCCGAACACGGAGCACGGGGAGCTGGGTAGTCGAGAAATTAGTGTGACCCTACTTAGCATTTTATGGAATTAGTTGATAGGTTAAATCAAATGGAATTAATAAAGTCCTATAGTTGAACTGAATAAATCAGCACAACTAGGATTATCCTCGAGATTAACTACAGATCAAAATAAGGCAACTAGTGTCATGATAAAGTGTCCATGAATTGAGTGACACAAGCTTAACAAGGATCGTCTGATCAACCTCGAGATGCGTGCGAATGTCAGATTAGAATAACACATAAATACCACTTGATCGTGAGACATGCAAACCAAAGCACACTCCAACCAAAAATTTCAGATTTCTGGGAGAGAAATCCATCCTTGTTAGGGAAGTAAAGGAGTGTTTGGAGACTGGATTTAGGAGTTAAACCACGAAATTTAAGGTAATCTACTCACAAATTCTCTCATTTTTTGTGGAAACTTGATTTGTTTGGGTATGTGAGGTTTAAACGAATTTTTGGACGAATTCATCACTGGTTTTGGTTGATTTGTTATTATTAAGGATTAGTTTGATGAAATATATTAGTTTTACTCATATTTGTGAGGATTGGTGACCAATGTGGTGATTTCGAATTTTGACACATGCACACTTCGATCTGTTGTTTTGGGTGAAAAAACTTGTTTTTAATCGGTATTTTAGAGAAGGATTTGATGTTGTTAAAGTGTATGTGTTGATTATATAATGTTTATGAGGTTTTAGGAACTAATTAAGCTAATAAACCTGTTTCTGGAAAATCTAGGTACAGTACAATTAGCGCTCTAGGCACGCTGGGGAAGATGATGAACTTCGTGCATGAACAGTGCACGAAGATCAATTAGCGCGTTAATCACCCAGGCTAGCGTGCTAATACCAGACCCCTAAATTTTTAAAATATGAAATCGAGCCTAATTGATTACAAACCCACTTAATTAATCAATAAACCCTGGGATTAGATCTCAGGAGTCACGAGACAGTAATTAGAGTCGGGGACTAGTCGGGGACTAGTCGTGGGTCAGACCGGGGGTGTTTCGGGATTATTGAGCGCGGTTTGAGGTACGTAAAACCCTACTGAACACCACTACTACATTTACTATTTGTTTATTCATTTGAGCTGTAATTCTTGATAATCTGTGAGTCTATTCTTACTAGGACGGTTGAGTTTTCCCGTCTATGTATCCGAGGGTTGTTGAGGTTGCTTGTTAAGTGTAGCACGTATTCTCGGCCTCGGTAGATAATATCTCGAGTTGAATACCGGTTCACGTGTTTGATGTAACCTGCTAGGGCTACACAGTCGTAGGATCGATGGTGTAGGCCACGATCAGAGCTCCTGGTCCTAAGTACACACTTTAGTAGCTGTGTTCACACCCATTTGTATATCTGTGTGTTTATATTCATGCGATGAGCTTTGAGAAGTTGTTTGCATTTTTCCTTCTTTCCGCATGTTTATTGAACACTATTTATTGGCTCTGTCATTTACATTCTTAAATTAATATGCACGGTAGTTTTCCTTGGGATTTTATTTATTGGGCTCGTCATCTGCCTTTTGTGATGGCTGAGTGCAGATCCTAGTACTAGCAGAGGTAAGGGGATTCTTGGCGATTACATCTGACTTACCTACACTAAGGCCTGCTGGTACGTTTGTTGATAGTTAGACTTTTGATATTTTGTATTATCTTTTGGGGTTGGAAAACTATATCTCACACCTGTACTTGTATATATATATTGTGGCAGTTGATCGACTATATAAACAGTACTGCCGGGATTTCCACTATAGGTTGAATAAGTAAACCCTATATGTCATATTGGTAATGTAAAGACTTCTGTTTTATTTCGTTATAAATGTTGATTAGCTTAGTTGTATAATCTAAAACTATATGAAAACTACTGAATAGATTGACAAGAAACACCAAGGTGTCAGACAAATGATGAGTATGAGTGACATGACCAGAGGCTTTAGGTGCTGAGGCAGGGAAGTAGCTGACCACGGGGCGGCCTCAGAATTTGGAGCCGTCACACACAAGACAAGATCAAGAGTCAATGGCATATCATAGTCGTCAATCTTTCCCAAAACAATTATTAATTCAAATTCTCCTAGACTAGCTATAGAAAATCGACATCTGCCAGAAATTCCTAATTCTCCTAATCTCGATAACTAGAACACTCGCTACTAACTACTTCCCTAATTAATGCATAACTGTAGACATCCACCATAATGTTTAACACACTAACCGCAGTAATAAACTTCTATGGGAATACTAATCTTAGATAACCGGATCGCGTCTGCTCCCGATTTAACCTAGATTAAATTGTTGCACACTCAAGAACCGAAAGGTTTTGACGGCAATCGGGTGAATGTTTGTCACTTATATTGTCTCAAAAGTACAATTATGGATACAAGTGAGTCAATTGACTATAGATTTTTCACCTAGAAACATGCAATGGCCATATACATACCCTAGATTTAAACCATGTTCATGAAAACCAATAACAAAGAAATAAAAGAAATTAAATTAAATTAAATAATAAAACAATTAGACCTCACAAGTTATGCCATGAATCCATAATCTTGACTTGTTTCACCTCCGACCTAGGTAATGACTTGATTAGCTGGACATGTTCTTCATAAAACTCCCAAGAAAATAATGCAAAGAGTTCTCCAAAGAATAATAGATGTCCTTCTAATAATACCTAAAGTCCTAATATATAAAACTACTAAAAATTGGTCTCTGGAAGAAAGAGAAAACTATTTTGGTGGCGTGTCAGCGTCTGATTGGTGAAAAACTGGGCGTCGCTGACATGGCAAAAGCTAATTGGAGGAGAGGACTATACGCCACTGACGTGTCCGTCGCTGATTGGCTGAGAAGTGATGGTGATGTGCGGGTGAGGGCTTGTGAAGCGGACACGTGTCAGACAGAGTGGCGGTAATGAAGTCGCACGAGTTCGTGCGAAGATCTGGGAGACAACACCTGCATGCTTCCCGAGGTCGATCGATGCACGAAAGAGAGAGGAGCTGCTGAGAGAGGCGACGTGGTGGTAGCTGGTTGGTGGAGAGGACCTGCTGTGCGTACGTGGCGCGCACTGACTGGTGAGGCAGCTGTTGTGTGACGCGACTGGACAAATGGTGAGGCGACATGTGGCACTACTGGTGGATGAAAATATGAGATTTGACCTGTGGCAGCGTACAGGACTCTAATTACCTAACTGTCGGTGTATATTTCGAGACAAACTCTTCCGGTATCTGATTACTACAAATAAATACTCTATTTTGAGTATTTTTCTGCCCCAGATTCAACCGTGCACTCCGTTTCACCTGAAAACCAAAACTAAATATAATTAGATATATATTTTAAAGACTTTTCACACTAAACTATATTAAAATAGACTATTAAATCCTATAAATATCGACCTATCAAGTCTTAATACAGGTTTACTAAAATCAAGGATGTCACATTAACCAAACCTTTGATTATAAAAACTTCAAATCAATTTCTTTGATCAACAAATTTACTAAATTAAAATGCACCTAAGCATCTGTAACGACCCTAAAAATCTAACTCGTGCCACATATTATTTTATGTCGTATGTAGGGATGTTATGATATGCATATTTGATTCTCGGTCGTCGACACTGATGTATGTTATTTTTGTCCGGTGTTTTTATTATCTATTTTATTACCCGAATGTGATTCCAAACGTCCAAACGTGTGAGGACGTGTTTATTAATGTATTTGAGTCACGGATTAGTTCGGCCTAGGGAAACGAGTACTGGGCATTTACGGGTAAACGGAGTCCCAGGGAGATAATTTTAATAAAACATTTTCTGCTATTAAGTATAATAATGAATCAACGTGGGAACGTGTTCAATCCGTTAATATTATTGTTGGCACACAAGGGTGTGAGTCGTGGTATAGTTCGGCTACGGGAACGCCCGAGAAATTAATTTTTGTGTTGGAATAGGGTGAGGATAAGGAACCAAGTCATCAATTGAAGTCATTATAGTTAGTAAAAGGATGTGTCTAGAGATTGGTTTGTGGGTCAAGATGAGGTTCCACCTATAAAAGGATGAGTTTGATCATCCTCGTCACCTTTTCTCTCTCTTATCTCTCTTAAGAACGAAAATAAGGTTAGGGTTTGGGGGATTTTGAGTGCTAATCGACGCTAAGCGATCACGTAGCGACGCGAGAAAATGTTAGATCTTGCCTTACTGTTCAATTCTCAAAGTTTTGGAACTAGTTTTATGTGTTTTTATCGTGAATTTCGATCACCGAGTTGTGCACTGAAATTTTGGGTTTTGATAACGTTTTTTGAGAGGTTTTATGATCATTTGATAGCATGTGTGGTTGGTTGCAATGGTGTTTTCTAAAGTTGTGAAGTTTTGATCAATTTTTGAGATTTTTAGGGGATTTTTATTGGATTTTTGGATCGTAATTTTGTGGACGTGTTTGGTATGAATTGACGATGGTTTTCAATAGTGTTCGAGGTCCCTATGAGGTTTGGATAGGCTCAGAATATAGCGACGTGAGTTGGGGTTCGAAACCCTAAAAATTTGAAGACAGTGAGTAGCGTTGCCAGGTACGAGCCTTGGTCGCACCGTGGGCAACGCTTTGGGAACTTGTTCCTACAGCGCCACCCACGACGCATGACCCCAATTTTGAAATTTTGTTATAAATTCTCAAAAACTTTGGGGCTTCGCTCGGGTATTTCAATAGGGTTCAATGTGAACCAATACCCGGGTAATCGAAAAATTATGAAATTATGGAAAATTTGGAATTTTGGAGACTTTAACGGAATTTGAGATATAAATGGAAAAACACGACTTTAAATGACCAATTGTATTTAAATGACTACCTGGGAGTGTAGTTCAGTAATGAGCACATTGATAATAATTGGTGACGAGTCGAAGTTGTGTGAGTGCGATTAGAACAGATCACAAGTAAGTAAACTCGTTAGAAAATATATAGTTGTTTCAATTGAGCTTTAATTTGTTATTGTTATTGCTTTGTATTTATCTTTGTATTTTTATTCTGATTTAGTTGTCCGAGGGCAAGTGAATCAACGATGATCCTTGTAAATAGTGGTTATTTGAGGACCGCCGCGTGATGCCTCGTGGGTCCACAGTGTTGCCATGTCATCACTCTGTTGTGTCTCGCGCGCAACCCACGCTCTTTATCACATCACCTACCTTATAATATAGCTAATTTCTATCATTTAATTGTAAAGTTAATCAATTCATAGTTAGCCTTGTGGTCAACCGAGTTCGCTAAATTATTCGGTTGAGTTATTCATATAACAATTTGTTGTGTTTTATAGAGTTGCAAATAGATAACCAGTAATTTTTAGTAGTAGAAGTCTAAATCGAACTAAAATGAAAATAAAACAAAATACGATTTCATTCTTTCCAAAATATCAACCTAGTGTAGAAAACCCAACATATAGTACATTGTATACATGACGACAATTACTTCTAAAGTAAATATATACCTGTACTGATCTCTCAACACTCCCCTGATACCCAGATGCAACTCAAAATCAAAGGACAGTACTCTTACGAGTATCTTCTCGATGGCTGGCATGTCATAGTTTTGTCGCCTCATATCTCCGCAACCCTACTCATAGCAACATCTGCACTTAGCCACCCAACAAATACAGTGACGAGTCCAATAAGTAAAATCCTGAGAGAAGTCAACATAATATTCAACAATAAATCAAATACATCTACTATTCATACTAGTATGTTAACTCGTAACATAATAACATATTCCTATGAATGTAGTACCATATCAAAAATCCTAGTAACCATACTTAATTCGAAAATCATTCAAGCATCAATTAAGTCAACCAACGAAAGTGTGAAGTAAAACTAATCATTCAAGACTGTAAACAAACTGTTAAATAACAATTAATCCTATAAAACAGGGGATTAGTAGCAGGTAAATATACATTTGAACAACATATCTTAACCAAATTAATCCCGTAAAACAAGAGGTTAGTAGCAGAATAATATAACTGCACCCTGCCTTTTTCGACTGTTGAAGCAAGGTAACGGACTAGACCATACTTCAGACACTTCCACTGAGCACTGTCGGCGAGTAGTATTCAAGCAAGGTCAGTCTTTGGATCCGCTGGGTGGTGTACATAATATGTGACGGCCCCAAATTCCACAATCCTGAAATCGGGCGCCACCCGGCCTAGACCCGCCCAAATCCCCAAGCCGATCTCGCTAAGTCGTGCGGGCCCGGTGAGCATTTCCTTACCGTTTAACCATTTATCAAGTATTTAGATGTGAAGTCAATTAATTAGCGAGTCATCAAAATATAAAATGGAAGCAATAAATCTCAACTAATCAATCAACCTCTAAAGCTCCAGGTTAGGACAAAACCTAGGGTGTGGAAACTCTGTAAATCATATATATCATGTGAACCAAAAGAGAGTATCATAAATGTCATACATATTCCAATCAATCTCTCAACCCATAAACCTATGTTTAAAAATAATACAAGTAACTAATACAAAAAAATTACCTATATCAACAGAGGAGGGCCGCTCAAAGTATATCGCCTAACTGCATGGCCTTTCCCTTACTGGACTGCTGTGACGACCCCTCTCAGAATCTAGGGCACCGCTCGGCCTAATCCCGTAATTAAGCCCTAATCATAACACGTAGGACCCAATTACGTATTAGTCAGCCTTTTAACCTATTTGTCATCTTGATCACGTTCAGGATAAATAATACACTAGCCCTACAAATTTCAATAACTTAAAGTCGTTTAAAATTGTTGGGTTTTGGGGTTCATGCGAAGCGGAGATTACAAAACAATTTTGACAAAAACCCCAACAGGATCCGAATCTGATTCCATTAAAAACGTTTAAACTATGAAAACTTAATCATACCTCAATAGCAATGTACCTTTTCTGAAGATTAATCGATCTCTAAGGCGCTGGCAACGACGAACGCCCTCTATCAGCAATCCACACACGAACGGCGGTCGAGATTTGAAGTGCTAGCTTCGAGAGAATACCAAATCTTTTTGTTTCTCTCCAAAACCATCCAGAGCATACCAAAAACTCTTAAAGTCGTTTTTAAAACGAAAATAGAGTTTCAGCTCTTTTTAAATCTTTCGTACTTGTATTCTAACTCAAAGCGTCTACTTATACAACCCTTGTATATAGACGGTTACGTAAATTACACATATACCCTTATTTAAAGAAGTATAAGTGTAATACATTACAAGGACGTTTCTGTCATAAATTTTATCATATAAAATTCATTTTTTTGAACCATCTTAAAATCTCGCAAAACCATTCTCAGTGTGCGACCCAATAGGCTCATACAACGTTGCCAGTGTACCAAAACACATTTTGGTATACAAGTCATAAGCGGCCTCTAGCAAGACATTATGACTACCCAAGTTGTACGAATATCAAATCGATACAACCTAATCAATAGTGCATATAACATCCTTTTGTCACACGATATCCTTTTGATCAAACATAAGGCATGGAATTGTCATCCAACATGTTCAATCGTACTAGTCTCGATTTCTAGGTAGATCGAAAACATCTAAGTGACATTAATCAATATCAATTCACTTAGACTAGGCCTTTTAACAACCTAACACATCGAGGATCCACCGGATATCTCTTTTTATATGAGAGGGACAAATTCTATCTCGATTACACAACTTCACCACATTATTCACACAGTAACCAATCACAACCTTTATAATCGTCCTGTTAAAGACAACGTTTGATTACGTCAAATCACTGTATTCCTAATGTTGAAGTCTTTGGTAATCTCAAGTCAGAGGACTGAAAAATGTACCTATCATGAGAAACAACTATGACTTAATCCATGTGATGTTCTCATAGCGGGTCGGTCCAAGATTTGTTCCCTAACAAGTACTCATGATCTTGATTCGTATTCCTATACATATGATCATCGTATGATCATCAATCAAGACTCACACTAATCTTAATTCATTATAGTTCCCAGTATAATAATCGACCAGGGACATTTATGATATTTCTGTAAATACCCATGGATCTTATTATAATGTAAACATGCAAATCAATTATAATAAACAGCAAATGAAATCCTCTATTTTATTAACTAAAATGTATTCATAAAGACTTTTAATGGATCGACCTAGGGCACATTTCCCAACAAAAATATTTAAGAGTTAAATTAGTTAGTGGAAGTCTTTACAGTTATAGCGGAAATCTTATTATAATTTAGCGAAAGTCTTTTTAAATAGATAAAAATAATTTGATAAACCTAAGTGTGGAAACCAGGAATAACGATCACAATACATATGAACTGTGTGGCGAAACATATAAACAGTGTGATAGTCAAAAGTCGGGGAACTAATGCTCAACCCAATATATATACATCCCAACAGTACGAAAAGACATAAGTATGTAAAATATACAAAATATCAAAAATAAGACCTACAGTCAGTCAGTAATACGTTTTCCAAACTCAGAGGTAGTCGCCAATCTTCTCCTTGCCGAGCCTGCTCGACAAATCTACACCCACCGTCATAAAAAGGATGGTGAGTACAAAAGTATAACAGTAATTCCCAAATGACCTATCTACTCACATTTTCAAAATAAACGAATGGTATTTAAGAGCATAATGATTGCCAAAGAATGCTCTGAATAAACATGCAAGATAAATATTGAGAAATCAAATGAAATTGACACAAGTTAAGCAGTTTGATCTTGGTCCGGTCGGCGGTGAGAACTATCACTTAGCCTTTTCCACTATTTGTATGGAGCTGTGCTCTGCATATTATCATATCATTTTTCTAATAACCTCAAATGGCGGAGATGTGCTCTACGCGTATATATCATCTATCATAAATCTCGCCGAAAACCCAGGTTCATTACGCTGTGAGTCGCGCGAGTGTCGTGGAGAGTGCCGACATCCCCGAGGTCCCATGACCCTGTGAGCTGCCCACTCTATAATTGTGCAATGGACACTAGATTCTAAAACTACTTTAAAGCCAACAAAAAGACTCGGTAAAGGAATTCAAGAATAGAATGCTTCGATACATAAGTAAACAAGAGTACAAGTCCATTCACAAGGTTATCTACCCATAATAGCATGTTATTTATCATTTTACCACAACTTCTCAATAAAAATAGACATGAGATGAAAAGAGGCAATTAAGTTTAATCACAAGGTAATATCATGATGACAAGCTCAATATGAGAGAGTAAAAATAAATCATGATATCAAGATCACAAAATAGTATTTTTAGTTATAAGGATTGTCCAACAATAGATCAATTGAAATGAAATGGAAATAGAGAGTTCATGTGGGATTACTCACATCAAGCAATTATCCTAGCTAACTTCGGTCTTCTGACGCCCGAACCCGCGCACCCAAACTCTCGACACACTTCCCTATGTCCCTGGGGTGTTTAGATACGTATTAGGTTGGTTAAGGTCAAGTCAAATAGATTTGTGAACCTATAACCCAAAATAACCCCTTAAGTTCTTACAAAACTTCAATTTGATACTTAGCATTACAGCGTTAATTAAACCATCATAAACTCTAAATCATCAAAGACACCTAAGAAGAAAGTTTTAGCTCTAGGTCTTAGCTTTCTGGAATGGTATGGTGTGCAAGGTTTCGATGTAAAATGAAGGAGATATCAAATATTTTCAAAGACAACTCGAATTTGAATCAAAAGCTGACCAGTGAGATTTTAAAAATCATTTCTCACAATTTATAGCACCAAAAGTCATATTTTTTGTCACAAGTCACTTAACATATCTAAGAATAACATAATAAAAATTCATCTCATTTGGATATGAATTGGAGGAATTATGCTTTTTCAAAATTCACCTTCAACAATCCCGTCATGACATATAAATCATCTATTTGAAGGGCATTTTTTAGTAAGAAAGAGCTGGAATTTCAAAAATATGGCAGAGACAAAAGTTGTTTGTCTATGAGTTAGCTTTCATATGGAATTAGAATCACTTAATTTGGAGTTATTATGAGTGAGTTATGTCCAAATTACAGAGGTTGTATCAAGAAAATCAAATTTTCAATTTTACAAGAAAATCCCAATCTTTGGCAAAACTTCTCAATTCTGCAATACAGCTTAGGAAAATCATTTAGTGTTTCAAAATGAGTTAAAACATCATTAAAAACATCTTTGAAATTGATTTTATATAAAAGCCTCAATATTCATTGCCAAGAACACAACAATTGAAGCATAAAAGAGTATAGATGATACATAAGGTTTTAGCTTTGGTGGTTGTCACTTGAGCTTCTTTTGATATGCACATTTGGCTCTCTTATACCCTAATTTCCAGCAAACAAAATCCCCTAACAGATCTAAAATTTCTTGCTTGATTTGCATGCAAATGAGAAGGAAAGTGTTTAAGTGTTTCTTTTATAGTGTTGGTGTAACAACCCCAAAATTTTAACTGACTTGTGTCGCACTTGTCAAAATTGTGACCCGGCTACTTGAATACTGGACAGTATTTCGAACTTCGGGAGTCGACACCGAAGTGATTTTATGATTCTTTGATTGTGTGTATTAGTATTTTAGTATTTTACGAGTCTCGCGCCGTTCTGGCAATTTTAAATTGAGTGAGGCTACGCCTATGTAAACGGGGGAGTAAAACATACAAATAAATGAATTATCTAATAAACGTAATTAATTAGTGTTGAGATGTGGCGAGAAAACGGGCGCGGCGAGACAATTTACGGAGAAATATATGACCTAAGTTGAGGAAGCTACAATTTTATTAATAAAGTATAACTTAGACATGAAGAAATTTATTGGAAGTGGGACCGCCTCGAAAAGCGTGCCGACGCTGGGCACTGAGTACCGGATAGACGGGAGTTAGTATGACCTCGGGTACTAATTTATAAAGTTCAATTGAGGGCCTAAAATAGGTTATATGATTTACTGCAAATCAAATCAACATAAGTCCTATAGTTGAATTAAGAAATTCAATAGACTTAGGATGAACCTTGGGATGCACAACATGAAGTAATTCAAGTAATCATGTCATAGTTGTGGTGTCACTGAAGTTGGGGACTGGTTTATAAGGACCGTGGGATCAACCTCGAGATGAGTGTGGGATGTGAGATGAAATCAAAAGAGATATAAAAGGGGAAACCACCTAACTTTACTATTCATGTTCTTCCCAAATCGGTTCTCTCCTCACCGATTTCCCTCACCCCTCCTCCTCTATTTCCCCACCTTGGTTGAGCGCCGTTAACCACCGACGAGTCCTGTGGTGGTCGGAGAGTCTCCAGTCGTCGGAGTAGGTCCCATCCTCCGTCTCTCTCTCTCTCTCTCTCTCTCTCGTTTTCTCTCTTACAATTTGCACACACACCACTGTTTTTACGTCCAACGTTACTGGGGGTTGGCTGCCATGATAGGGAACTGGTCGAGGCACTACAACGGTGATCCACCAAGGTCTCGACCGTCCCTGAGCCCCAAACCTCGCGGCGGATGAGGATGCCCCGTTTTTGTTTCAACAAAGGTGTAGTGTAAGGTTTTCTTGCAACCGGAGGCATTGCCTTCAAATACCGCGGCTGTGATGGGTAGCAAGGATCAGAGGGTGGTCGGGGACCATCCATGGTAGTTCACCACGGTCCCCACATCCTCGGAGCACCATCAAATCACGGCCAACTGAGTAGTTGTTGTCTTGAATACGAATTGGTGAGGTTTTCGAAACAGCTTTTTTCTTCTTTCTTCTCCAACCGTAATGCAAAGGTCTTTGTGGTGGTGGCGATGACCATGGAGGCCGTTGGGGCGATCCTTGGTAGTTCACCGAGTCCCAAACCTCTTGAGCCCCAACTTGCAATGTGTACAAATAGGGGTTGTTTGGGCTATGCCCTGTTGTTGATTTTTTTTCTTTTCTTCATCTTTGCAACTGTTTTGCAATGTGAAGACATGAAGGGAAGGGATGATTGTATGCTATGTCTTGTTTTTAAATGGTGGTTGTATGGGCCCAATTAGAGGCCCAATAGCATACTCTTCTTTAACAAAGGCCCATTGTATGTGTACGTTTGAGTTCAGATTAGGTGAGGTGTTTTTCGGCCATTTTCATGCCGAGGAAACCCCTCCTCAAGTCAGATAACACCAACATAGTTGTTATAAAGGTCGTTGTCGTCTCAACTGTTACTCGATTTTGGTTGATTTAGGGTTCGATCATGGTGATTTTCTTGACATGACCGAACTTATTGTGAGTAGACAACTCCGTTAAATGTATGGGATTTGTGTACATCAAAGTTATAAAGAACGTGTGATTATTGGTTTAATGTTTGGATCGTTTTTTCCATATGAAGTTAATGCATGACTAGGGTACAACGGGAAGTCATGAAGGTGTGTTTTCGTGTCGATGAAACGGTCATGATGTCGTGAACACGCCGCTCGCTCTCGAAGCTATGGCGTGATTTCACATACGACCGAGCCGAGCCTAAGATCTATAATTAGGCTTACATAAGTGTGGTTATAATACCAAAAGAGTCATTGTGTTTCGTTGTAGTTTTGGTTTAATTTACCGATTGAGTTAACGAAGTGTTCGAGTCATTAGAACACCGAGAAAATGCCGAGTACCAACCTAAGGTTTAGTTAATGATTCAACCCATTAATTAGAGTTTCCAACCTTGTCGTAGCGGGAAACTCGGGATACTTACTAGGAACGCGAGAGTGTTGTTACACGGGTTGCGATTAGTTCGTGTAAGTACACTTGTCTCAAAACTTGTGTACGTTAGTAAGCCGCTTAAGAAAATATCATGTGATTCATCTTCATTCCATTGTGTTTGCTATTACCTATTTGTTGGCATTCCATTCCATATTCCTTGTACGTGTGTTCTTGGCATAAGTGTGTGTCTCGAAGGTACATGCGCCCGCACTAGAAGGGATAAACGCGGCACTCGTGCGCACGAGTGTTTGACCACCCCTAGTGATTGTGTGATACCATGTACTTGGATTGTTGTGGATTGTTGTGGATATTGTTGTGGTATTGTTGTGGATTTTAGACCACTTATGGCCTCTCTTGACTCGTAGAACACGCATGTTTCGATTGTTATTGTTTCAGCCTCTACCTATCATGCACCTTGTTTATTTAACTTCCTGTCTTTCAATTCCTGCATGATATTTAGACTGCTTGTTGATAATTCATGAATTACTTGTTATATTCTTCTGGCATTACTTTCGATTTCTCTCAGTTGCTCACCGTCTAGTTTGTGACGGTGGGTGCAGATATAGCGGAGTGCAGTAGAGGCAAGGGACCTTGCCTATGAGACTTTATATGAGCGGCTGGACTTGAGGAACCCTATAGTAGGTGTTTTATAATTTTTGCTGATGTGTATATCGTTTCTTACTTATGTTTTCTGTGATTATTGAACTTGGTGTTTTGTGAGACTGGTATCATGTATATAAGCTTATCGAAATGTACATGACTATCCGGGGTTTTCCACATTTATAGAATTCCTAATTTCCCTTTGATTGAGTTATTTCCCCTTGTTGTTTATTGTTTAGTCTTCCGCTGCGTATTATTGCAATAACTCTTTCATAAACTGCTAAATTGAGTAAATATGAGGCTGACTAGGCTCGTCAGGTTGCCGAGTGATAACTCGAGGCTTGAACGGGTCTAGGCCGGGCGTACCCAATTGCATGGGGAAATTGGGGCCGTCACAGTTGGGTTTTCATCAAGTTGTACAACTCCATCTCCATGTGAATTAAAGGTCATCAAACACTCTTACTCGCCTACTTTTTTTCCGCTCAATGACACTTGTCAAGCATGAAACTCCCCTCAATGCCACTTGTCAAACATGTAGTTTCTTTTATCATGGTCATCCACCATTTGATTATTTGCCCATCTCTAAGATGATCTAGTGACTATTAATTACTCATATTTCCACTAAAATTCCAGCTTAGTGACACAAATGCATGACACAAATTACATGGAAGTGTGTGCAAGTACACATCTCTAGGCATATCCGAAGGGTGGTTATAATTACATTTGACCATAGGCCTTAATATTTGATTTCATTTAAATAGAACATAGGCTAAGTAATAGTTTATTTAAATTGATGTGTATACTATAGGCTTATGTTGTGAAATAAATTAATTAACACCCATTTGACTAAACTTAGAGTTATCACATGTCTAGCTACCTGACTCCCCGGCTTGCACACAAATCGAGGCGCGTCCCCGCTCGCGTATCGACACCTATACCTGCATGAACCGACTTAGTTAGTCTACACATATATATCACTAGGCATATGCCACAAAAAATATATAATATACCTCGACCACGTGCCTCGATAGGTGTGCGCACATCACGCGGGTCCCACATTACGGGTCGGTGATCTTGATTAAGCAAGTTAATCAAGATTAGGAAATTGGACCATGACAACTGCGGGTCTGCACTCGGTCAAACACAAGAATGACGAACCCAGGTAAGTAACGCCAAACAGGAACAATAAATACAACATTTCAAAATAAATAAATTAAGCAGTCAATTCATGCAGATAGAAAGAAAGGACAGGGAGTGCATGAATATATAAAGACTATAAATAAATGAATGAGCAATCGAAGTTGAGTGTCCTGGAATACAAAGGAAAGGCACAAGTAGTCCCGACCAATCAAAGTCGTTTGAGCCGAGGAGAGAATCTCCTTAAAGGCCCGTAGTCGATGACAAAATCTCCTCTAAGACCCTATGCGAGCGCAGAGTCTCCAACAATCTAGTAGAGAACTCTTACCCTGTACATGTTATCACAACCATTCACGTATCACCAGCCGTAAACCCCCAGAATAAATACACCGAAAGCCCAGAATTCTGCAAGGACCGTGTTTGACACACTTGCCTTATGACAACTAATGAGAATAGAATTTGCAAGATGGCATTAAACAACATCAATAATAATTTAAAGCTCAAGAAATAACTGTAGTGTTCCTAACTGGTTTACTTACCTCAATTCAAGCTAATCGCACTTTGGCGGACTCCGACTTGTCTTTACGTAGTCCCGCGTGCTAATAATCCTGATAATACAATTCATTGTGGTTTTCCATTAATTTTTATCCAATTTTTTTTATTTATGTTTATTGTGTTTTCTGGTCAAATTTTGAGTTATTGGGTCGTATTTGGACCCATTTAGGTATTCCGGGCAATCCCCAATTCATTTCGAAGATTCCACAAAATTTGAGAAAATCTGGGTTCTGAACGTCGCTGGGACGTCGTGAGGGTCTTCCTCTCGGCAGTGTTTCCAGGGTAAGGGGCAGATTAACTCTGCCCCAGACGTTTGTGGGGTGCGTCGTGAGCGTTTATACCTATACGGCGCCCCTACGGCGTGGGGACAGAGAGACCCCTTTATGTCCCAAGCGTCGCGCCTAGCGCCGCCACCTAAGGGACTTTCCGGGGGTGTTTACGACCCCAGCTCGCACCGCCTTGAGCCGATTTGGTCCATTTTTTGTTGGGGACCCAACACTATTCCAAAAACACCTTCTACACATTCCAAAATGTCTGAAATCATTGACGGTAAACTTAAAACAAAAATCATTCGAAAAATCCCCAAAAATTCATCAAACATCCAAAACTCCTCCAAAGTGAATACCGTCTTCACAAAACTCGTGTTGATCGTCGTGAGGATCACCAAAATGTCGAGGGTTTCGATCGAGTTCGAAACCTTGACGTGGTGTCTAAATTTCATTACAACGAACACGGGTAAAACCTATACCAACGCGTAGAGAATGACGAGGAGATAAAGGATCTTACCTCGGATCACCTGAAACCGGCGCCGCCCTGGCAACCATAGTCCGCCGGTTGCTTGAAGGAGACGTTAAAAGAGAGAGAAAAAGGTGGGTGTGGGGTTTATATACCCTTCACCTAATCTTGGCCCAACACACCCATCCCTAGGACCATCTAATGGTTCATAATCACCCCATCTCACCTATTTAAGTGACTCCATTAGGTGACTCTAGTTGACTTGCTCCTCACTCTAGCCTATCTACCTCATCCCTTGTGCATCTGGACTCGACCCGCATTGCACTCCGCGTGTCTTGCACACTTGGTCAAATCGAGTACCACTTAATTCGATAAATTTAGAGTTTGTATTTTATCAGTGTTTTTAACTCAACTTTGTCCCCCGGACCACTAAATATCGCCTCATACAACTAGCACTTGCACTCAAAAGTCCTCACGCGTTTGAGACATCAAAATTAGTGTTAAGGCTATACAGTATAATACAAACATCGAACAAACATAACATACCTCGATATCGACGTTCCAGAATTGATGATTGTACCACGACGGAGGGCCCACGTACCACTTGTATTGACACATGACACGAGTAAAATTTTTAGGGTCAATACCTACGGCGCACCGACACGACGCGATTCTCGGGTCGAACTATCCACTGAGATTCCCTTGCAACACGTGCTATTGTCTAGCAAGACATACACCCAGTATAACATGACGAGGGAACACCCTTCCAGTCATCTATATAACCACATAACCAAATCCCAAGTACTGCCAGCGAGTAGCACTCAAGCATGGCTAGTCCCCTGATCTCCTCGGTGGCCGTCGTGGAACCTAATATCATAATATATGAGAAAAAACCGCAACCATATACCATACAATTAACCATATTCCACATAATCAACCATATTCCACACAATCAACTATATACAACACCATTAACCATATATCATAAATCAATTTACCTCGAACAATAAAACAATAAATACCTCGATATGGTAGCACAACTGAATAATCAAATGATAAATCAACCTCGGCCACAATATCATTGTAGGCAAACATTCAATATCTAATAAGTAAAACAAATTGAACTGAATGTTGTAAAGCATTCTTAAGGGTTTTACTTACCTTGAAAGTCGTTCAAATCCCCAAAAATATGCCGATCTAATCTCGCTATCACCTCGAGATGTGCGCAAGACGCCCGACTATGGTATCCTAAGTCCATGGTGTCAAAGTAAACCATTTTCAATGGTTTAATGTCAAATTAATTAATTTCATATCGTAACAAAAAAAAAAGAATTTCATTCAAATTTTTTGTTGTAGCACATTTTTGGGTTACACCGAGATGTCAAACACTCGAAAAAGTCTCGCAATCCACGTTACTACTATTTTTCAAATTTCTCATATTTTCTCGGAGATTTTCTGAATTTTCTAAAATTTTCGATAATTTTTGCCAATTTCACGCTTCACGTGGTAGAAACCTCGACATATCGTCTCGTCGAAATCCCGAATACTTCACTTTTCATAGAAATTCATTAATTTCTATTTATTTGGTCAAAATATATTTTTTTAGATTTTTTCCATTTCTCAAGAATTTTTCCAATGTTTTTTTTCCAGATTTTATTATATATTTTCCTTTTTTTTTCTTTTTTTTTTGTTCCAAGTCGGGTCGCGACCTGATCCTGGCCATGGCACTGAGCCTGTCTCGCGCCATGGGCCGAGCCTAGCCCAGGCCCATGGCCCGTTCCATGGCTGGGGGACATCCGCCTTCTCAATTTCAAACCAAGGACGAACGTCCCTGATGCAATTTCTTCATTATTTTTTTTTTATCTTTCTATTTAATTGATCGAACTAGGTGAACGATTTAAGAGGGAAGAAGACTCCCCAATGTCATCTCCTTCCTCGGATCATTCGAGCCTCCTCCTCCAACCACCGATTAAACAACTACAACATCAACTACGGCACAACAACACCAACGCCAACAATAATTACAATCACAACACCACAATCACTCACTTTCACCACGCCACCTCCAAGCTCTCGGCCTCAAACTCTGTTTGTTCCTTTCCCTCTTTCATTCGATTTCTTTTTCTCCTCTCCTTCACTGTCGAGTATTGGTGAGAATGGTGACGGTGGTAGGGATTGTTGATATTTTAGGGGTTGGTGAAATGACGATTTTGCCCCCTTCCTTATCCTATTTCCTTTATAAAATTAGTGCCCTTTTTGGCCATTTCCCATTTCTTTTTAATTTATAATTTTAATATATATATATATATATATTCGCCTATACTTTCGCACTTACAATTTTGTCATGCGCGCTAACAAGCGAACTCGAAGGTGCACACTATTGTACAACCCATGCGTGTCGACCACAACCTCGCGTGTCACTAAATTCCCACCAATTTATTATTTAGTCACATTATTTTATCATTTATACAAATCATTTCATAAACTTAGTGTACCCATATTTTGTCTGTCCGGTACCCGAACTGTCACGTTTTTCAAGATGACTACTCGTCACATAATTTCACACGGTTTATCAATATAAACTCACACCTACGATGTAATAGAGCATTACTAATAATTATTCTTACAGTTACTCAACAAATCGGTCAAAAACGACTATTTACGCTCAATCCGGCGTGTCCTGGCCTGTCTAAGGGGTCCCCATGGATCTGAGCTGGCGTCCACGTCTGAAAATACATAATAATTAAAGGCTTAAGAAATTTGGGCCATTACAGCCATGTCCTTGGGATGTACTATACTAGTTACTGGTTTTGTATGGGTCGTGAGTTCTTAGCTGGATTACCAGGAAGTCTCACCTTAATGGATTTAAGGCCTGTTGGATGTACCACGTCCTAGAATCCATGTCTTATAGGGTTTTCCTTTACTCAATAACCATTTGTTCGGGACTACTTACACCTCTCTGTTTTGATTTCCTGAACACATCTTTCGATTCATTATTGATTTATTTACAGTCTCGTTATTCATGCATTTCTATATTTTTTCTATCTACATGAATTAGTCTGTTTTTACTTAGTTTCGAAATGTTGTATACATCGTGTTTGACGTTACTTTATTGGAATCGTCATTCATGTATTTGACTGAGCGCAGATCCGCAGTCGAGTAGGAGCAAAGCTTCACTATTGGGTGCTTTTCTCTGAGGACATTATAGTGGTTCTCCCCCTCATATTGATGTAGGCTTTCTTGACTTTTGTATTATGTATGCATATATATATATATATGTTTTTGATCACATTGAGTTTATGAGTTTGTGAGATATCTTGGAACATGTATACAAAATGTTTCCTGTGACTTTATATATTGTCGATGGTCTACATATGCGGGGTTTCCACACTCTAGGTTGTCCTGACGTGTATCTTGGAGTTGGTTCGGTTAGTTTGAGGTTTTAATTGCTTCCGCTATACTTTTTTTGGTAGGAACTTTCGCTATACTTTGATAACTCACTAACTTGAATAACTCATTTAAATTGTTATAATATTTTTTTTTAGTAAATGTTATAATAATTTTTAATTAATGGATAATGGTAAGGAAGATTGACTAGGCTTACGTTGACTTCGCGAGGGTTGAATCGGGGCCACGTAACTCTAGGTCGAACGGGGCCCAGTTTAAGGTTATAGAACTGGGGATGTCACAACATCAAAGCACCTAAACAAATACAAAAATTAATTGGGTTAAAAAAAATTGATACAAATATGAAAGTTTGGAATTTTCAAGACACAATTTTTAGTTTGGAATTATTTTGAGATAAAACCCAAAGTTTGGGATTATTCTAACCATTTACCCATTTTTAAATAAATTTAACATAAGAAAAGTATGGTAATTGCATTACATATATCTTAC
This sequence comes from Stephania japonica, assembly GCA_039657345.1. Classification (NCBI taxonomy): domain Eukaryota; kingdom Viridiplantae; phylum Streptophyta; class Magnoliopsida; order Ranunculales; family Menispermaceae; genus Stephania; species Stephania japonica. The sequence goes on along the minus strand of CM077558.1, from coordinate 8,524,624 downwards.
TTGGTATATTATTGCATTACATAAAATTAATAATCTATTACAACGTTTTCAAAAAAAAATCTATTATAACGTATCAATTGTATATTAAGGCTTGGCTTAGGTTGGTTTTTTATTTTTTAGCCTAATAATAAAAAATATTCTAACTTTTTACAAGTTGTATCAATTATATCCTAACCGTTGGAATTTAATAATTATATCCTAACCGTTAGAATTTAATATCAATTCTATCCTCAACTAATTTAGACTACTTTTTTTGTCCACACATCATTTTTTTTTTACTTTTTTATCATACCATTTAAAGATTTATTCATACATATGTATTAAAGCATAATTTTTTTGTGTATTCATGTATATAATACACATATAATAGTGTGTGTACATGTGCTACTCAATCATATACATATAATCTAAGTACATAATTCTATTTAACATACTTCTTTTGTTAAATTAAATAACTATGAGTACCTTCTAATAAGTTTTATATGTTATTTTCATATGTATATACACATGATTTTCAACTTTCTATTTGTGCTTTATGAATAACTAAAAAAATTAATTAAGGTATTAACGTATCATTGATTTATAATTTTTTTTAAATTCTTGTACATTAATTCAAATACGAGGCTTACAAAATCTTAATGTATAAATTGATCAATATAGATGAACAAGAAAAACAAAGTTAGAAGATTGTATTGATTTCAAAGAAAAAGTGTCCAATATTAGTTGATGATACAATTGATACTAAAACGAAAATGTTAAAATAGAATTGATAAGTTTTAAAAGTCAGGGTAGAATTGATACAACTTATAAAGGTTATAATATTTTTATCATTAGGCTAATTTTTTTTTTTAACGTCGGGTCTAAGTCCACTTAAGCCCGCATAAAGCCATACGAGCCGGGCTTCGGCCTAGCCTAGGTAAATATTGTAGAAAGTACATATGTATACTAGTATAATAAATATTGAACAAAAGACACAAAGAAGTTGGTCTAGTCGTTGGAGCTACTATTTATTTATTTCTTTATTTTTTTTATGAAGTTGTCGTTGGAGCTACTGTTAAGTTGTGTGATGTCTTAGGTTCGAACTTTTCTCATGAGAAGTTGCATAATTTTAAAATCGAACTGTTCAATTTTTATAATAAGGGTTCAATCCAAGGTGAGGCAAGCGTGGTGGCTAATTTTATGTATGGGCTACAAGTGTGAAAGTGGGGTTCACTTCAAAATGCCAAGGTAAAATGGAGTGTCCACTTCATACTTGTAAACCTTTTTTTTTCTTTCTAAGTAGTCGATGTGGGACTATTCCAACATCTCCAGCACTCCCCCCTCTCAAGTCCAACTAGGACTTGACCGCAGAACATCAATCAACCATTTTTGTTGGATGTCTACAAGGCCTTTTACAATGAGCAATTGAGCTAGCTATAGGCTCTGATACCATGTTCAATTTTTATAACAAGGGCCCAATCCAAGATGAGAAGAGCTCCACACTTGTAAACCTTTCTTTTTCTTTTTAAGTAGTCGATGTGGGACTATCCCAACATCTCCAACATAAACAAGAAAACTTCCAACTTCTTGTGAAAGTTAACTCACTAATTCCTCCAACTTCTCTAACCAAAAGGTTATAACAACGCAACTTTAATCTCATTCACTGTCTTAAAACACCATTTTGTTGCAATAGGGCCGATGATTTCATCCTCTCATTAATTCACTTCACTACTTTTTAGCTTAAAAAGAAAAACATTTTTGTCAAATAAAAGTTACTAAATGCATTGACAATCTTGCATTATATAATATCCGCTCTATGTAACATTCTTTTTATTCTTTTTATTTTTTTATTTTATTTTATATTATATCACCCTATGTAACATTCTTTAAACTTAAGAAATAATAGATCAGTAAGAGATTACTTGCGGAAGTCATAATTAATCTCTTAAAATCATCAAGATCTTATCCTCTCATGAGTCTCAAAACTTTCGACACTTTATTTAATGGTAAAAAGAATCATTTTATAGGCTTGAGTTCACACATTAACACCAATTTCATCAAATTAATAACGAAATGAAGCCTAATGAACTTTAGGTCCACAAGTTACATATCTAAATTAAACATAAGTTAATGAGACACATCTCTCAAAAAAAGTTACATTTCTCAAAGAAAAAAAAGTTAATGATACACATAATGGTTTTACACACTATTCCAGTTTAGAATATCTTCACCGGTTCGTATCACTCCATGTATCATCATTTTTTCTTTACAATTACTCTTAAAACCTCTTATAAAAAAATTACTAAGAATGTATGATAATATTACATGAAGGGACGTACCAAAAAAATAAAAACAAAAACAAAAATTTGATAGTTGAGAAGCAATTATGTAGGTTAGTGTCATACACAGTTAGAATACGACATGTTGACCCATTTAGTGGGGAGGAGAGAAATGTAGTTGGTTGAGGAGGAGCTTAGGCGGGTGCAGGCGGAGATGCAGGGACTTGTGGAGGAGAGAAAAGAGAGAGAAAGAGTGTGTGAATCATTTTGAACCGAGAAAGACTCTCTTGAGTGTAAGTTGGTGGATGAGTTCGATTGAGGATTTAAGGAGAGATGCTATAGAAGTTGAGAGGGAGAAAGGGGAGATTGAGGTGGAGAAGGCAAAACAAGTGGGCATAGCACAATTGCAGGAGGAAGTGGTCCAATTGCACGCCACCATATCTGCTTTGAAGGAAGAGGAGAAGGATGTGCAATCGAAAGTTTTTAGCCTATGTTATTTTGTAGCATACAAAATTGAATTGACTCAGACACCCTAACTAGACCTATTTATGGGCTGGGCTTGGGTTAAGCTTAGATCACAGGCTGAGTTAAGCTTGGGCTTATAAAATGGCTTAGACACAACTCAAAAGCAGGTCTAATTGGCTTAGGCGGGCTGGCCTTTTCCTTGAGGGCATCTCCAATGCAATACATTGAAAATGGTGCAACTTTTGCATTATTTTGGTGAAAAAGTAGGAAAAAAATATTATTTTCATCTCCAACTCTTTGTATCAAATCCCACACCAAAAGTAGGCCCCACTACAAACTTCCCTGCATATTCACTCCAAACCACACTAAGGCCTTGTTTGGTTAAGAAGGAAGTTAAGGAAGTGAGATAACTTCCAGGGAAGTTTCAACTTGCCTTGTTTGATTAGATATCTTCAAAAATTTCCTCCACATAGGGGAATATAACTCACTTGGGGAGGGGTGGGAGAATTATCTTTCTAAAAGGGAATAAACACTTCTACCCTCATTTAATGCTCTCTCTCTACCTTCATTTCCTACAATCTCTTTTTCAAAAATAATGTAAAATGTATTTATGTCAATTACATTATTTTATTATTTTTAAAATGTGAAACTTTCCAGAAGGTTCAAAGTTGAACCAAACGTGAAAAGTGCAACTTTCTTAGAGATTAACTTCTCAAAAAATTAAATTTGTCTGGAAGAAAACTTCAGTAAAATGAGCCAAACGAGGCATAAAATTTTCTAAAACCATAATTAATAAGTGAGCCCATATCAAAAATACTCTCTCATCTATAAAAAAAAAACAAAAAAAAATAAAAGTACAAAGCCAAAGTAGCGATGCGCTACAGTCTCGCACGATCGCTACTTTGGCGTTAACCTTGACGCAGGATTAGAGCATAATCATGCGTCAAAGTCTCCACCTACTGCTATGTTAGAGATACCATAAAAAGGGCTGTTCAAGCCCGGATAATCGTTCATGGGCTGGAATTCTTCTCTTCTCTCTCTCTCGCACTTGACAATGAATCGAAGAACATCTATACTCACAACCATCTTCATATCACAAATGATTCTTCACAGACCCTCAACAGCAACTCACCAAACCCTAAACCTAATCTCCATCTTCTCCAATCGCACAGACCTCGCACCACTCGTCTTCGCTTCGCAGAATCGCTGTCTCTGCGCAAACGCGTTCCCCAAAGTGATCAATCTCTTCACCGAGAAGGCGACGAGCAGCAGCGGAAGAATGGCGGAGGAGGAGCTCAGCTCGAAATTGCTGAACTTGTCGGAGGAGTTGGTCGACAATCGATGCGATTCGGAGAAGGTCGGGAGACTCTTGGAATCGAAGGTAGGTTCGTTGATTCGAAGCTATTCTAATGGATCTGCGATGGTCGAGTTGTTGTACCTGTTGAAATCCTGGCCTGCATTGGCTTTAGAGGTACTTCGCTTCTCTATTTACGTATTCGTTTAGGTTTAGGGTTTAGAAATGTGCGAACTTGTTAAGTTTTGATTTTTTTCTGTGTTTGTTTGAGGAAATTGTAGAAATCTTGGCCTGTACTGGCTTTTGAGGTTCTTTTTTTAGGGCTTAGAAATGTCTGGAATTGTGAAGTTTGGTTTTTGTTCATTGTTTGTTTGTTTGTTGAAATTGTGAACAAAATTGTGGAGAGTATTGAGGATTTGGGGAAAGGAGTCGCCTTGATTTCGTTTTCTGTTGGTTTTCAAAATCGTTGTTCCAGGTTTTTAATTGGAGGAGGAAATTGGCCGGTGAGGACTTTCCAATGACATCTGAGGAGAAGGGGATTACGATTGCTGGTAGGGTTAAAAATGTTGATCTTCCTGTGGATTTTTTTTATGGAATGTGTGAGTTATGGGATGAAAATGACATCGGTGTATAATGAGTTGATGGGGGCGTATATGTATAATGAATTGCTCGAGAAGTGCCAATCGTTGTTTCGGGAGTTGAAGAAAGAAGTGGATTGCAAACCTACATTTGTTACGTATAATATTCTTATATCGGTTTTTGGACAATTGATGATGGTGGATCATATGGAGGCGACTTTCACGGAGATTAATTCTTTGGGACTATCCTCGAATTTGTCTACCTACAATAGTTTGATTGCGGGATATGTTGTAGCATGGATGTGGGAGGATATGGAGAGAATGTTTCACGTAATGGTGGAGAGTCCTATCAAGCCTGATGTTGACACTATTTGCTAATGCTTCAAGGTTATGCACATTCTGGGAATTTGGAGAAGATGGAGAAGACATACGAATTGGTTAAGAATTGCGTGAATGATCAGAAAGTGCAATTGATTAGAACCATGATTTGTGCCTACTATAAGAGTTCTAATACGGATAGGATTAGCAAGATTGAGAAACTTACGACGCTTATACCAGAGGATGATTACAGACCTTGGTTAAATGTACTATTGATAAAGACTTATGTCCAAGAGAATTTGTTGGAGGGCATGGAGAAGTCAATAAGAAAAGCATTTGAGCAGAAAACCATAGTAATGTTAGTAGATGTGATGCGCTCAATAATAAGAACTTATTTTCGATCCAATGCATTGGATAGTCTTACCAACTTTGTGAAGGAGGCTGAGAATTTAGGGTGGAGAATTTGTCGGTCCTTGTATCACTGTAAAATGGTCATGCATTCGTCACAAAATTGCTTGGAGGAAATGGAAAATGTTTTGGAGGAGATGGAGAAATGTAATTTGGATCCTATGAAGAAAACATTCTTGATAATGTACAAGGCCAACTCAAAATGGGGTCGAAGATCAAAATTAGAACGACTACTGGGGACTATGTGCAAGCATGGTTTTGAAATTCCTTTGGATGCTTTATCTTCGTAATGTCCGCTTATTTCATAGTTATTGGTCATCGTTTTGGGAAATATTGACTATTGCGTTGCGGATGGTTCTGGGTTTGAAGGAAAAAAGAGCGAAATTGCATAGCTACTAATCTGGTAAGCCTTTCTTTGCTCTTGTTTCTCATTGATTATGTGTTTTTTATGTGATTCCTTGAAACTAAACCCAACTATCTTTTTTTATATATCTTTTCTGAAAATTTATTTTATTTATGCATTTTTTTTATCCTTAATGAAAATCTTGACTTAATGGTCTTTCACTACTCAAACAACTTCGGGCTAGGCATTAATGCTAATGAATTGTAATGGTACTTAGTGATGAATAATTTATGATAGAAGCAAACCTTTTCGCCTTGTAATTCTTTTGCGCACGCAAATTTATTTCTGTGATCAAATTTCAGGTCTTGGATTGCCCAGTCTTTCTGAGATGAAAACCTTCATCATGATCATCATTAATCATTATTATCATCTTATATTTATTTATTGAGAAATAGATCCTCGCATTGATAAAAACGAAAGATAGTGCCAAATGTAGAAAGGTTCAAAAAGGGAGGACCAAAGTTCCTCTTCAAACACAATAACATAAACAGATGCTTCCTGAGGTCAAAAAAGATTATAGATAGACCAATCCCTGTTCTTGACCAGAGAATGATTATCCCTTGGCTTTGCAAGCTGAAATCTTGGTGCACTTTTCAGTCGTCCCAATACACCAAGGGGTTGCATTTTTGTCCTTGAAAATTACGTTACTTTGCTCTAGTCAATTATCCGACATGATGGTGAACACCGTAGTGTTTTTATGATTTTTTGCACCCGACGGGTGTGGCAGAGCGGCAAAGGAGCAAGTGCTAAGGTGTTGACTGAGGTAGTGGTCTAGTGACTCTAGTGTTCGAGCCGTGGTAACTTCATCATTTTCTTGAGTTGTCTCTCGGACTATAGGGTTGGTGCGCTTGGATACCTATATATATGTGTAGAGAAAGCTCTCTATGAAAATATCCTCACATGTGTGCATATGTTTTCTTCAAAATCTGAAGGTATAACATTATCTTGGATAAATAATGTGAATCTTTCAATAAGCATTGAGTCATAAACCGCTCGAAAACCTTTCACCTTGGTGTAATATGGGGTTTCCATATAAAGGTGCACTTAAGGAAGGTAGGGAAAGATTGATGATCAATAAGATGAGTTTAAATGTTTTGTTGGAAAAGTGACCTGATTTGTCAAGATTCAAGAACACAAAGCCGTTTGTCACGTATAGTGGGTTGAATATGGGATAATTGTAATTAAGAGCAAACTTGTCATCCTAGTGCTTTTTCTAATTATAAGGCTCCAACGAAAGCAAATATCTCAAGAGTTAGGGGCTTTTACATCATTATCACCTAGGGGAAAGAAACTTGAGAGCTATGATTAGTACAAAGTAGTAAGGGCAAAAAGTAGTATGGGGGAGAGATGGAGCACTTATTTTTGCCTTAACCTCTATCAGTTTTATTCCTTATTTTACACGATTTTATTTCTATTCCCTTGTCCTACGTCAAAAAGCCTTTAATAATAAGCATTTTAAGTTTCTTAAATATTACGTTGTCAATTTGTCATGAAGCATAAAACAAATGAGTATTATAACTTTATGCCATCCATGTCTAATGGGAGAAAGTTTAAAGTTTGGTTTTTGTCATGGTTATCACTTATCAAGATTGATTTGGGATTGCGGCTATGTTGTTATTGTTATCAAGATTGAGATCTGGATTAGTAGGTCCGTATGGTCCTATGATATATGGATCATTCTTAGATCCAGATTGCAGATTTTATCATTTTTCTGTGTGAAAGTAGTTGGATTGGATCATGATTGTAACATTATATTTTCAATTGATCACTCTAGTGAACCTTAATCTCTAACTTTTGCAACAAATATAGTTATTGATAGAACAAAGTAGATTGAGTTCAAGCATAATTTGATGACATTTTCTACTCCTACGATCTCATAAATCTCTTAATCTAAATCATAACTTTAAGAACTTACAAGACATTTGCATGATGAAAGATCTCAGCTATTCCTTTTGGTGTGCTTTACAATATGATGGTTCACTTTGTTTTTCCAAACAAATATTTTATCTCTGCGAAGGTTGGGACCATTCCAACAAATGTGAAAAGGTATAGACGGTTACATCAACCGTCATAGCCAACTCTAATAGGAAAAAAAAACTTAAATACCTTTTAATATATTAGATAATAACTTATCATTTGCTAATTAAATATAAACCATTACCAAAAAAAAAAAAAACCACATCCAACATTCTCTCATTTAGTTTAATTTAATTAATAAACTTAATTATTTATAAAGGTCATCATTTAAAATATTCTCCTACTTGGCCTTAATAAATTTTTAAATAATTTGTCGAAATGGAAAAGACCACATCCATAATAACATGTGCATTGTTGGCGCTTCTTGTTTTGGTTCTATAGTGTCTCAATAACAGACACCACTCGTATTTAAATGAGTCACATAATTCTATTTTTTGTAAACATGTGCACCAATATAAAAAATAAATGAATATATGATATTTATAGTAAGAAATATGATCACAAATATATAAGTAAAGTGTTTGAATTGAATCATTATACAACTCCCAACAACATAGCTGATTATTTTGCATATATCCCACTTGGTGGTAAAAGATTGACGCTTTTATCATTCATCTCAAGTGATTTGCAATTATACTACCTTCTTGACATTTTGACCGGCCAACACACATTCTTTTGTGTCATGACACACCCAACAAAACTGAAGACGCGTTTTGAAATTGTGCCTCAATGAAAATACAACATGAACATGGGGCGCGCAAGTCCGAAGTTGTTGAATTTAAGACGCATTTTCAAAACGTGTCTTTAGTTCTATTAGGTTCTGGCTTGCTTACGTGGCACAAAAATGTGTTGACCAGTCAAAATGTCTAGAAAGGTGGTATAAGTGCAATTCATTTAAGATGTGTGGTAAAAGTATTATTGTTTTTTGGCATGAAGTGGTATATATGCAAAAAATTCGAGCCAAGTCATCAAAAGTCTCAATAAGACCCATAATATGAAAAATAAATGAATAGAGAGTATTTATAGAAGAAATATGATCACACACACAAATATATATATATATATATATATATATATATATATATATATATATGAATCGAACTAGTATACAATATTTAAATAAAAATGCAACTGAAGCAAGAATTATGGGTTAGTTAGTGTGAGTTGTATAATTGCTCGATTTAGACACTTTATTTATATGTATATTTGTGGTCATATTTCTTACAATAAATATCTTCTATTCATTTGTTTTCCATATTAGTGCATGTGTGTATGGAAAATGGGATTTCGTGTTTTATTTAAAGACATGTAGTGTCAGTTATTGAGATAATGTAGGGCCAAAACATGACATTTTATTTATTTCAAGTGTTGGCAAGACACATGTTATTATGGATGTGGTTTTTCTCATTTAGAATTGTTTATCAATTTATAAAGGTTAAGTGAGAGAATATCTTATATAATGATGATTATAAATAATTAAGTTATTAATTGAGTTAAATAAAGTTGGAGAATGTTGGATGTGGTTCATATTGAATTAATATATGATAACTTGACAAGTCATTATCTAAGATTTTAAAGGCCTGTTCAGTTCTTAGTATTAGCCCCGATTATGTAGTTGGACCACTTCATTCGGGAGTTTGATTTGCCTAGTTGGTAGTCGGGTGGACTAAGCAAGACCTCAACCTTGGAACTATTTTGAACCATCATTTTGATGGTCTTAGTTAGTCCGTCCCTTCTCACCTAACAAATGACGAAATTGCCCACATCTTCAAAATAGAAAAAAACACATATTTTGATTTAAAGTGATCGACTCGATCGAAGAAAAACCCTAGCCAAATCCACATCACCCCTTCACTTCTCAAACTCATCGACTACAAGAATCCACAATACACCCTTTCCCTTCTCAAACTCGTCGACTACAAAAATCCATAGCAGCGACACCGCACAATGGTTCGATTCATCTCTTCTTACATTCAAGATTCTGATTTTGCGTTTTTTTGATTGATTCATCTCTTCTTACAATCATCGTCAAACTACAACAACGTCGCACACTCGTCGGCTAGGGTTGAAGGTGACGATTTGTGGGTGTATAAGGGGAGGGGCAGGTTGTCTTTTCCCTAGCATCGAAAACATGTTATGCTTAGGTTAATACACCCAACCGAACAAGTGCTCTATTCGGGACTAATCAATTAATCCAAGTCACAATCCTGTGTATAAGTTAATCCATGAACTTAGGACTCTTGAGTTTGTAAACTGAACCGGCTATAAAGGGTATTTAAGTCCTTTTCTATTAGAGTGGGTATGACGGTTGATGGATCCATCGATACTTTTTCACATTCGTTGGAATAGTCCCAACCTTTGCAGAGATAAAATAGGTGATTGAGAAAACATAGTGATCCATCATTCTGTAAAACACACCCAAAGGAACTGTTGCGAAGTGGTTGAAGATGTTCCATCATAAGAATGCCTTGTAAGTTCTTAATATTTTTAGGGAGCGACTATTAACACCCCACTTAATTTAATACACTTTTAAACTAAAATGTCTTTAGGCAAAATTACATAAATAACCTTTCACTAAATTAAATCATAAACTCATTTCCTTTTCCCCTTCTACTTTCCACTTTCTACACCCGTCCTCAACTTTACTTTTCACTCTCTATGCCCCCTCTCTAAATGAAACATTAAAAGTCATTCCCAAATCTTATCCAACTCACTGCACCCACCCCAAATAAAACTCACCCTTCTTCTCTTCCACTTAATTTTTACTTTCTATACCTCACCACAAATTACACTATAAACTCATCTCATTTTCTCTTCTACTTTCTATTGTCACCCCTCCCCATCTATTTGTCTATACACTCAACAACTCACCACTAAATGCGACATCTTGATTATAGTGTTTGGTTGATATTTGATTGACATTCTTGAATGGTTAGAACGTTTATTTGTGTTAAATCTTAGATTTTAAGGATCAAAGAATGAATCTTGCAATGTAAAATGGAACAAATTGAGGTAAGGGGGAGAAGAAGATGATGTGCAACAAGGGGTTGGAGGTTGGGGATCACAAATATGTGAAGAATTTTTTTTTTTTGGGGGAGAGGGGGGGGGGGCTTAGAACACGAACTAACTTATTGGCGGCTATAAATAACATTAAATTAAGTGGGGGCTGATATAGGGCATAGGGGTGCTAATAGTCACTCCCTATTTTTATTTTTGATTTAGATTAAGAAATTTATGAGATCTTGGGAGTAGAAAATGCCATCACAATAGCATCGTTCTTTACCCTATTCAATGAAAAAAATAAAATAAAATTGGGCACCTGCTTTGCACCCAAATAATGTTAGCTAAACCCAAGTATATTGTTTTTCATTTTCCTTTCACTTTTGCTTCATGTTTTCATTTTCTTTCTTCTCCGCTCCATCTTTTGTTCATTTTTTCTTGTTATTTGTTTTCGGTTTCATATCTGTACTTTGAATTTCTCTCTTATCCTTTCGTATTTCACGTTTCCCTTGCAAAAGCTATTGTTTATAACAATTATTTATATTTTGATTTTGTTGGTTTTTTAAATTGTTCTCAAACCATCAACTTGTGTTAAACTTGAAATCAATTAATTTCTGATGCGTGTATGTGTTAATACTATCTAATAGGTGTGATTTCTTCTTTAAAAATAGTATTTGTTATTACACTTTGTATTTAATTAAATCTTAGAGTCCACAATTTAGTTTGTAGAATCCCAGCCCTGACAGCCTTCGATTCTTGAGAATGACAAAGCAGTCCTAATAATTCTTAGGTGGCCGACGATTGTTGGTGCAATTGGATGGAGTTTAGAGTCCCTTTAGGATGTGCTAAGGTCCAAGCCTTGTGAATGGGCGAGGTTTCCCCCTATTTTGGGTTTGCTCAACTCTAGATTATTTAGGGTCTTGTGCGCTTTCTGGATAAGTGTGGTCCAAAAACCTAGTAAAGACGAACTGATAGGTGATTTGACTTAAATGAGCCTAGTTGAAGCTTTGACCATTCCACGGTTGAGCTGAAAAAGCTGCCAGGAAGTTGTTTTAATTCACAGGGGGAGAGGTGAAGCAAATTTAGAAGGAATGCCTGATCAAAATTGATTGGAAAGAAAAATATTGTCTTTTGCAATTTTTTTTTTTTTTTTAATATGTGAAACGTAATGGAATCAGTATTTTGAGATATATTTGGAATTTGTATTTCCCGCATTTGTTGAATTAACTTTTTCCTGTCGTCTATCTTTTTTTTCGGGGATTTTCCTGGGTTTGAGTTAGCTCCCTTTTAACTCCTTATTGCATTGGGCCGATTTAGACAGGATTAGTCTGGAGAAGATGTTTCATAATCTCCAACAATTTTTGGCTTTTTGCAAAGAATGAAAAATGGAAGAAACTGAAAAATTTATCATGTGGATGCTGGCCGACTCACCCAAGTTACCATGTTTGGTTTAGCACAAAGATGGAGGTATGTGATCTTGGAGGTGCTGACACACACAAATTTTAAGTGAGAGGGTTCTCTACAGACTGCCCTAAGTTCTACACCTGCACTGACTACACTAAAACTTAACAATAGTTGTGATTTTATTGCATTTCCTTCATAGATTCTTGATGATGATGTTGGATGTGGTATGTTGAGATTTCGGTATCTCATATTATATCCACATTATTTTACTTACATATTAAGAAATAAGTGGTTTTCAAGTTTCACCATGTCTTGAAGCATTTCACCAAGATGATTAATTCTTTTCTAACCTCCATTTCTTCCATCAATAAGCATTTTTTTTTCTTATTATTATTAACGTGTCATTAAAAATCAGATTCAACCAAACATGGTTGGATGACTGATCTAAACTCGTGCTGGTTGGTTTTCAGTCTCCTAAATAAACTCCAATTTGTAGTTTCCTTATCCATGTGCATGTTGCTGATGGCATGCGAACATGCTAATATTTTAAATCCTCTTTGTTACTAATCTTTAGAACATAATTTCAAGTATGACTACATCAAGTGCTTTATTGGTGTTTAAGCACAATGTCGAACTCTTGATGGTTGTCTGCTTGACTCATAAAAGTTAATCACGTATAGCTCGTGTTACTTGTCTTAGATTTGGGTCTGCAACATAAAATTAAGGTATTGTGGTAAACTATGACATAGTTTTCATATTTGATTTTACTTTTGCAGAAAAAGGTGCTCACACCATCAGAGGAGTAGATTCCTCGAGTCCTGGAACTTATTCAGAGTGTAAATCTTGCATGACGTGAATGGCTTGTATTTAGCCAGTTCCGGTCTGATTCTTCCCTGCAAACTAAGTTTTGTATGATATTGCAAGTGGTCTGGAAAGAATGTCAGCGCATCAGTGCCAAACAGTCAGCTTGGAGGTGTTCTTAGCCAGAATGTGTTCTTCCAGTGAATAAAGCAGCTCAATTTTATTGAGGTATTTATTTTTTATAAAGTTATTTGATTAGGCAGAGCTTAAAATGGCATAGCAGCCTTCAGGTCTCAAGAAATTTTGTATTCTATTTTTTTTATTCTTGTTTAGGTCGATCAGTATCTACTTATCAAACTTACAAATAATATAAACCTTGCATTGTTATTGTTTTTTCATAGTTGTATCAAAATTAGATAAACTAAATTTGTTGGGAATATTTATAAGCTATAAAATAGAACTCTTTGGAAGATTGATTTGGCCTGGACTGAAATGCATAACTAGGGTAAGATTAGAAATTGAACTAATTGAAAAGAAATGATAATTGAAGCTTCTTTGTTATTCAAGAAAATCATGTAGAAGTCTATATAGAAGGAAATGGGAATTTTCGTAGCTTTATCGAGATGGAGACTGTTTATCATGATGAACATTTAGAAGAGAAATAGATTCCTTGATTTATCGTTATTCCTTAGCATATGGTTCTGACTTCTGACTTCTGATTACAAGTATGTATGTAGTGAGAGTTTTAGTTACCAAACTATTATTTTTCATTTAAGTTTTCCTATCACTTATGGTTGCAAAAATCCTTGATTTTTGTCATTCATGAACTCGGAGAATGAACATCAGCCTACTTTGTGATCATTGACATAATCTATTTGAAACTTTAATCTCAACATTTTGTGCTTGTACTTATCCTATTTACAAAAGTCAGAAATGAAAAACTAAATCCCAACCGTAAGAACTTTAGAGGGACTCAAGTTCTTTCTTTTCTCTGTTCTTTTTGATTTAAAAAGACATTTCCATTGTGATGAAGGAAGTTATGTCTTGTTATTTAAAATTTAGTCTTTGTTTTTTTTTGTTTTTTTGGAACCAAGTTTACTCTATGCTTTTGTTTTTTTGTTTGGTCAGATGTCAATCAAGAAACAGATAACACCCCACAGCCCACCCCAATTTGCTTGATATAAGCAAGCAGAGCCAATAATTGTGACCATGGACCACTTAGAGAGATGCATGAACCCCCACCATTGCCCTTCTCTTGTTTCCAGTAGCAAAAGCAATCTGCGACTTCTAGAAAAATAAAAAGAAGCCCTGAGACAGGTCCTTGAAATCTGCATCCTTGGATTGAGGAAAGAAAACACTGATTAAAGCTGCACTATTTTTTGCTCAATTCTTGTCACCATTTATTTGTTTCTCTGCAATGGTTGTCGTCTTATGGGGGTTTATTAAGTTAGAAAGGTAGAAAGAGAGGAGTTAAGAGAGAGTTGATGATATTGGTTTTGAAGGACATTTATGAGATTAAACCATCACTTTCTTGGCTGTCTGATTCATCAGGGCACCTCTGCTTATAGTTTATTTGATCTGCTTGGTTAGTGAAAGTTTGTTGCAGGGCATGTATGTGCATGTACATGTATTACTATCTATTATATCTTGGAAAATGATTTTCTAACCCTCTTGGGGTATCAAGATACGACAACCACCTATGGGAGCTGTGTCATTGACTTGCATGTCCTTAGTTTGACTGACTAAGTGTTGGGTGCAAGAGGTAACTTTTTTGGATGGAAATTTGAATTTTTGAGTGAGAAATGCACAATGCCCCTTGCCCACTGTGTATTGCGCTACGGGATATGTAAGCCCGCATCCCGAGGTGCGAATTTGAGGTGCTATTACAGAACTTCCCATTTTTGTCGGTTGGCTGGTATATTGACTTACTGAAAAGAGCAGCAACTATGGGTCCCCGTGCCACATCAGCTTTGTGTTTAATTTAGGTGCCCAAAATGAGTTAATTTAAGAGCTTCCAATCTTAACTAGTATGAGAGTGTTCGATTCTTATGGGAATTTGAAGATGACCATTTTATTTATTTCCATCTATTACATCTTAAAACTCATGTGGCTACAATTTCATCAATTATTCATATTGAGATTCAAGTCTTATTTGCTTTGTAGTTAGAGATGTCAAGTTGTTCTGATATTTGAAAAGGATGACCTTTTGCTTCATTTAAATCATGAAATGCTCTTATAAAGCTATACATCTTTTGTAGTTGACATTTTTTTCAATCTTATCCTTCTCTAATGTCTGCTGAGAATGGTGTTCCCATTGCATTCAATTTTTTTTTTTGGTACAAATTAAAAAAAAAAACTACTTATTCAAGCTACTAGATGGACAGTATAGAAAATGAAAATATATTGGACAGTATAGAAAATGAAAATATATTAAAACAGATCAAAGCCAACACTAAGTCATGTCAAATCTATACCCTGTTGAGCATCTTTGGAATTTCGTTAGTCATTCACTTATCACATCTGACAACAATTTATGCTTCTTCGCAAGAGAAGTTATGTTTGATGTTCAATTTCATAAATTACAGATTGTTAAACTACGTAGGTCAGGATTGAATCTATGCAAACCTAACGTGGCAATACTGCTTAGAAAGCTTTTGAAACACCACTAATACCTCAACCATTGTATGACAACTTGACGAGTTGAACGCGTCAATAAAATAATACCTACACCAACTGTAGATAGCGACAAAACGTCGATCCCACAGATATTGGAAGTTTTTTCAAAGGTCAAACACACAGAGATTGGAAGTTTTTTCGAAGGTCAAAAATACAAAAAAGGAAAAATGGGGGTTTTAAGAATGGTTATGAGAGAATTCAAAAGAGAAATGAATAATAAATATTTTTGTAGAAAGAAGATCAATCGAGAGAGTAACCTAGGCTTTCGACTTCTCGAACTTTGTTTAATGGCACATGAGATTCATTGGTCTTCGATCCATACAAATATGCAATTCAATTATTTACCAGTGTAGCTATAGACCTGATAATGTACACGGTTCGTCGCACTTTCTATTCTCGGTGGTCAAGGTACGACAATGACTGCTTTCCTAATCAAACACACAACCATGGACTTACGCGAATTGGGTTTAATGCGTTGATTGCATAGAGTTTTGTGAAGGCACTACACCTAGACATTCGGATCGCTAGTACTCCTGATTTGGCTTAGATTCCTAAGGCACTTGGCCAGTCTCAAAAGGGGCTAACTAATCGGTAGGTTCAATCGTTACAAGGATGAGTCTATCGCACAAGTATTGATGATTCGACTCAATAACTAATGGTGATCAACTTAATATGCATGCAAGGACCCTTCACACACAATTAAATCTAACCCTAGAATCAAAATGGTGCCAAAAGAAATAGAATGTTAAAGAACAATAAAATATAAATCAAATAGATCTCACAATGAATCCATGACACCAATGACTTGTTCGATCCACCTCCGGCCTAGATCAATGTGTTTAGCTGGATATTGTCTTGAAGAACACAAAAAACTATAGAGAAGAGAGAATATAGAATGAGAGAGTTATCTAGAGGTTCATAATTCAAAACCCAAGGATCATATATATATGGTACCCTATGTAGTACATATCCTAGATAAACTCAAATTCTTTGTTGTAATCTAGAAAACTTGAGGTCGACTCCAACAAATCCTCCGCAAATTGACGGAATGCTCAAATCGCTGGAAAAATAACTGTGCTTTAGCGATTCATCCAGCAAATCCTGTGTATTTTGGATTCGTTGAGGAATTGTTGGCTGTTTTTTCGTTGCCAATTTTCACTGCGAATCCTAGTGTATTTGGAATTCGTTGGGACTTTTTACTGCACTTCTTGCCATTTTGTTACACTTCTTGCATTTAACCAAATTCTTCACTTTTCATCTCATTTTTTTTTCATTTCTATCGTTTTACCTTCATATAACCTAAAATCACAAACCAACAAGTGAAAACCCAGTGTAGTATGACCTTTTAATCTATAATAACCCTAAAAACATAAAAAACTCAAAGTTCAGGAACTAGATGTATAAAAAACTCAAAAGTTCAAGGACCAAATGTGCAACAATGAATATTCAGGGACCAAATGTACACTAATGACAGTTCAGGGATCAAAAGCACAAAAGACTCAAAGTTCAAGGACCAAATGATGGGTTTTGCCAAAAATTACTTAGAATGTATGATTAGACATATTACAAGAAAGGACGTGCCAAAAAAACAAAAACAAAAACAAAAACTGAAAACTTGTAAAAGATTTGACATTCAAATTTTAAATTTTTTTGAATTACATCCATGATCCATCATAATCTGTACACAATGTCTCTGTTTGGTAAGCACAAACTAGCTTATCAACTAGATGATAATCTAGCTAATAAGCTAGTTTGACAAATAAGTTGTGTTTGACAACTAGCTTATTTTAGAAATTATCTAGCTGATCAGCTAGAATTGGAAAGCTACGTTGAGTAGTGTTTTATTAAAAAAAACACCATATATCTTTTCCTTTCCAATCGTACATTCGAGTTCCCAACTTTTCAACTTTGTGGGGGCAAAACACGTGCCTTTGTTTTTCCCTTTTTGAACGTTGGGGTTTTGCTAAAATATTGATTTTTTTTTTTTGAAACAAAAGAAAGTTATTTGATATCTGCATTGAGTAGCATTTTATTAAAAAAACGTCATATATCTTTTCCTTTTACCCTTGAGTTCCCAACTTCCCAACTTTGTGGGGCAAAATATGTGCCTTTGTTTTTCCCTTTTTGAATGTTGGGGTCTTGCTAAAATATTGATATTTTTCTTGTAACAAACGAAAGTTATTTGATATTTAAGATAAATAAATATTTTATCAAAAACAAAGTTAATAAAAGATTGTTTCAAAAAAAAAAGATAAATAAAATATAAATACGTTAGACAAAACAGAAGATATATTTTTTTTCTGACAAAACAAAAGATATGTTTTTTTTTTTTTTTGTAATCCTATGCCAAATTAACACGTGAGCCATCCACTTGTTGGTACATATATAGGTCATAAATGCTTGATAATACACAAAACTATAATGCTCATAACACTGGTATATATATTTAGGCTTCATTATATAATTACCCTTTATAAATACAATAATTCATTTAATTTCTTATAACAATTAATTATATAATTATATATACATTTAATTGTGTCATATATCCTTTTATGTCATTTTGCATTTTTCAGCTACTTAATCAGCTATTGATCCACGCAATTTTTAGTTGATCCGCTAGATTAGCTTTTCGCTACCAAGCTACTATATTATTAGCTATCAACTTGATTATCAGCTGGTGTTGCTAAATAGAGCCAATATATAACCTATACATAAAAGGAACCTTGCCAATCAAATCCCTATTTTGGCAATTGATTGCCTATCAAAAAATTCCATAATTGTGGTGATTGCCAATCTGTCAAGGATTTGATTGCCAATCAAGGAATTCCATAATTGTGGTGATTGCCAATCAATCAAGGATTTGATTGCCAATCAAAGAATTCCATAATTTTGGTGATTGCCAATCAACCTTACATGGTGATGAATTGCACACTAAAACCTTAAAAAAACCTACACCTCAAATCCACAATCTCTCAATCTCATCGCTCAATCCATCAAATCTTCAATCCATCTACAACAAAAAATCAATGGCGAATAAGAAGGTTCGGCGGATTTCAAAGGTGCAGAAGCCCGACGAAGAAGGCGTCGAAGCGGCGGCGATGGAGGCACAAATGGAGGAAAAAATAGCAAACTTGAAGTCGCTGAACGTGCTGCTGGTGAAGGAAACATGCAAGAGGAGGAAGCAGATCGACATGATGGCGAAGGAGAGAGCAGAGGCGGAGGCAGAGGCGGCGAGGTTTTTGGGGGAGAAGAGGGTGGCGGAGGAGGCGGCAACGACGGCGGAGGAGGAACTGGAGTGTGGCTATGGTGTTTTTGGCGGAGGAGGTGGAGCGGTTGAGTGAGAGGGTTTCGAGGGTAGAGGAGGAGAAGGGGAGGGAGGTTGGGTTGATGAGGATTGAGATTGAGGGGTTGAGGAGGAATGTTAGGGATTTGGATATGGCGAATGCGACGGCGGATGGTGCCATTCGAAGAGCTCGAGAGGAGGAATTGAGGTTGAAGGGTGAGATGGAGGGAGTTGTTAAGGAGAAGAGGGAGCGAGATTTTGAGATTTGTGAGTTGAAGAAGGCGGTCGATCTTCTTAGCATCGATCTTGGTCACGAAAGGAAGGGTTTTGAAGTTATGACTCGTGAGAGAGATGAGATTCGGAAATGTGTTGATGTTGAGATGGAGGAGTTGAGGGGATTGCGAGCGAGGCTCCATGAGCAAGGGCAGAGAAATGTAGTGGTTGAGGAGGAGCTTGGGCGGGTGCAGACGGAGATGCGGGGACTTGTGGAGGAGAGAAAAGAGAGGGAAATAGCGTTTGAATCGCTTCGAATTGAGAAACTCTTGCTCGAGTTTAAGTTGGTGGAATCATTGAGTTCGATTGAGGATTTAAGGAGAGACATCGTAGAAGTTGAGAGGGAGAAGGGGGAGATTGAGGCGGAGAAGGCTAAACAAGAGCTAGGCATCGCGGAATCGCAGGGGGAGGTGGTCCAATTGCGAGCCACCATATCTGCTTTGAAGGAAAAGGAGAAGGGTTTGTGCTCGAAAATTTATGAATTGAGGAAGAGTAATGCAAAAGCTCTAGAAAAGCAAGAGCTACTGCGGTTAGATTTATGCAAGAGCCATGCGGAAGAGGGGCCTAACCTTGTTGGCCCAAAACTAGATGCCATTAAGAAGACTTTCATGATCAAAGACAAGAAGAGGAATTGATGAAGGAACTTGAAGTCATGAAGAACTCCTTAAAGGAGGCACATCAGAAGAAGAGCTTCTGGACATTGATGTCTTCTGCTACGACAATTGTAGCAGCATCGTCGTTGGCTTATGTCTGTTGCGTGCGCTAATTGGTTGATCATCATTGGATCGACATTTTTGTAATCAGGGGGCTTCATTTGGTCCTTCATTTTTTTTGTTGTTAATGATCCTTGGCTTTCTCATTAAGGTTTCTGAATTTTCTGTATTTTCCATGATCTTATAAAATGAAACAAAGGTTTTTACATGATGAAGTTTTCCATATCTGCATTTTACTTGTTAGGAACTTTCTCAATTAACTTTCAAACAATTCAAATGAAAAAGTACACTAGTAAAAGATACTTTAAAGATGCATCCGCCAAAAATGAATCTCAATATTAATTACACTGTTTAAAATAGCGTGCATTTACAAATTATTAACATGAAATGGGAAGTCTATACTCTACTTTGTAGATTTCTTCTCAACGATATGCAAAGAATACATCAATGCCAAAGCTCCCAAAAGTACTTAGAAATCTTCAGGCTCGTAGTGATCATATATAGTTTCATTCAAAAACTAAACCATAAGAAATCTAATTACTCGTTCTGCTTTATCTTTATTAATCCATCAAATAATTAGTTAGTAACAACGAACAAGCTATAAGTCATGTGACATCCAACTAGTCCTCGCATTGAACCCCCATTTTTCTCATGTACAAAATCTAAAGAAACTACTAATTACTTGCTAGCAAAGCACTTGTCCAGGATTCAAATCTGGCTAGATTCAAACTTGGCTGCGTACATGGATACAATACTATTACTAGGAGCTCTTCCCCCTCGAATGATGCATGACCCAGGGCGAATACACTCTAGTTAGCATCGATTTTGTTATCAAATATTGAATAACGTAAACCAAAAAATAAAATAAAAATGCAAGCTTTTTTTTTTACATTAGTGGAAATCGAACCACGGTCTCCTGAGGTCTTGCCTTTTTGTCATGTGATGTCTTTACTGTCTCATTTTAGAGTCTTTGACAAAAAAAAACCTCAAGAAGTTAACCTTGTGTTATTGTGTAGAGTACAAAACTGAACCAACACAGACACCCTAACTAGACCTATTTATGGGTTGGGCTTAGGTTGAGCTCAGACTGCAGGCTGAATTAAGCTTGAGCTTTTAAAGTTGCTTAGACAACCCATTTTGAAGCAGGTCTAACTAATTTAGGCGGGTTAGATGGCCCTCGAGTCTAAGAAGAGGTCTATCAACATAGGCGTTCCCCAAAGTGCTCATTCTCTTCACCGAGAAGGCAACGGGCAACAACGGAAGAAGGTCGAAGTTGCTTGACTTGTCAGAGGAGTTGGTCGACAGTCGATGCCATCCGGAGAAGGTCGGTTCGTTAATTTGAAGCTATTCTAATGGATCTGCGATGGTCGAGTTGTTGTATCTGTTGAAATCCTGGCCTGCAATGGCTTTAGAGGTACTTCGCTTCTCGATTTACATACTCATTTAGGTTTAGGGTTTAGAAATGTGCAAACTTGTTAAGTTTTGGTTTATGTTTATGTTTGTTTGGTGAAATTGCAGAAATCTTGGCGTGTATTGGCTTTAGAGGTTCTTTTAAGGTTTAGAAATATTTGAAATTGTGAAGTTTGATTTTTGTTCATTGTTTGTTCGTTTGTTAAAATTGTGAAGAGTATTGAGGATTTTCCTTGATTTCGTTTTTCTGTTGGTTTTCGAAATTGTTGTTCTAGGTTTTTAATTGGAGGAGGAACTTTTTTTTTTTGTCAATTAGAATTCTTAGCCAAAAAGTTCAGTTACAAGGTTACCTATCCCAATAGGCATACGATCCTTCCATAAGGCAGATGTACCTGATAGTAAGGCTTTCCTAGCTAAACAGTTAGCTATAGTATTGTACATTCTAGGAAAATGATGAAAGCTTGGTTGTCCCAACTGTTGTGCTGGGTTTCGGATGTCTTCTGCAAGTAGTTCATGGTCGCTTCCTGCATCCCTTCCATCGATGAGTTCCTTGGCACTAGTAGAGTCTGTGAAGATGCCTAAATCCATTGTGCCTTCTATAATTGTTGGAATGGCTTGCTGTATTGCTAAAAGTTCCGCCCACTCGATGTCGGGGGTAAATTCAATATACTGGGAGCCCGCCAGGGTTACAGGTCCATCACTTGATCTCGCAAACCAACCCAGGCTAGTTTTGCCATTTGAGGGGTCCCTATCAGCATCAGTACAGAGGATATTGCTCTGAAAAAATTGGATTGCAACAGTGGGCTTAGAGAGAATGTTAACAGTTGGTGAGACCGATATTGTTTGTCCATTCCATACATTTCTCGGTGGTTAGCTCAATTGTATCCTCTATCATATCTAGCACGTCCTTAAAAACCATTTTATTTCTCCTCTTCCACACCTGCCATAAGCCCATGGTAAACCATGTCCACGAACATGATTCAGCTCGGTGAGGACTTTCCGATGACATTCAGGGAGTATGCGAAGGGGATTACGATTACTGGTAGGGTTAAAAATGTTGATCTTGTTGTGGATTTACTTATGGAATGTGTGAGTTATGGGACGAAAACATCGGTGTATAATGCGTAATGAGGGCGTGTATGTATAATGGATTGGTCGAGAAGTGCCAGTCGTTGTTTTGGGAGTTGAAGAAAGAAGTGGATTGCAAACCTAGAATTGTTACATATAATATTCTTATATTGGTTTTTGGACAATATATGATGGTGGATCATATGGAGGCGACTTTTGCGGAGATTAATTCTTTGTGACTATCTCCGAATTTTTCTAGCAACAATTGCTTGATTGCTGGATATGTTGTAGCATGGATGTGGGAGGATATGGAGAGGATATTTCATGTAATGGAGGAAAGTCCTATGAAGCCTGATATTGACACCCATCTGCTAATGCTTCGAGGTTATGCACATTCTAGGAATTTGGAGAAGAGGGAGAAGACATACGAATTTGTTAAAAATTGCGTGAATTGATCAGAAAATGCAATTGATCAAAACCATGCTTTTTGCCTACTGTCAGAGTTCTGCTACGGATAGGATTAGCAAGATTGAGAAACTTATGATGCTTATACAGAGGATGATTATAGTCCTTGGTTAAAGACTTATGCCCAAGAGAATTTGTTGGAGGGCATGGAGAAGTCCATAAAAAAGCATTTGAGCTGAAAACCATAGTAATGACAGTAGATGTGATGCGCTCAATAATAAGTACTTATATTCAATCCAATGCTTTGGATAGTCTTACCAACTTTGTGAAGGAGGCTAACAATTCAGGGTGGAGTATTTGTCGGTCCTTTTATCACTGTAGAATGGTCATGTATTCGTCACAAAATCACTTGGAGGAAATGGAAAATGTTTTAGAGGAAATGGAGAAATGTAATTTGTATCCTACGAAGAAAACATTCTTGATAATATACATGTCCTACTCAAAATGGGGTCAAAGATCAAAATTAGAACAGCTACTGGGGACTATGTGCAAGCATGGTTTCGGAATTCCTTTGGACGCTTTATCTTCGTAATGTACGATTTATTTTGTAGTTATTGATCATTATTTTAGGAAAGATTGACTGTTGCGTTGCAGACAATTCTGGATTTCACTACAACATATTTATACTTTAATAACAATAGCAAAGATAACGGTTTGAGTTACGCTAGGCCGTTATTAATGAGAAGCAAAGATAATGTTTTGAATTAGGCCGTTATTAATGAGAAGCAAAGATAACAGTAGCCGTTATGTTTGGTTTTTGATAACGACAACCGTTATCTATAGTCCAAAGAAAATTAAAAAATGGACCCTCTCTCAAGACCTCTCTCTCTCGACCTCTCTCCCGACCCTCTCTCTCTCGACCTCTCTTTACCGACTCTGTATCTCTCGATCCTCTCTGCATCTTAAGAGCTCGTCGCTCTCAAGGAGGGCTTCGATTTAGGGTTTCATTTGGAGGTTTGAGTTCGCCTCTCTTTCTCTCTGTGTGTGTATGTGTGTGCGCGTTTTGATTTAGGGTTTCATATGCGATTAGTTTCTTGAACGAATTCTTCGATTTTTCAGATCTGAATTTTTTGTTGTTGTTTTGAAGCATTGATTGATCGATTCGATTGTACGTTGTGAAGAATCGGTTGATTTGGAGGGTCAGTCGATTGTTCATTTGGGGATGAATGTTGGTTTATTGATGATCATCTAAGCTTGGCGAGTGAAGGGATAATAAATGTGCTGAGATTTTCGATCAGGTTTTGGTTCTGCCTCTCTCTTTGTTTGGTTTATGTTTAATTGATTCAGCATTGTGTGTTATGCAGACATGATAATGAATGATTTGAAATTTGGTATTAGGTTTAGGTTTAGGTTATTGACATTGGAATGCACAGTTGAAATTCAAGAATTTTTGTATTTGTTGCGTCTCCTTTTGGGTTTGTTTGTATCAATTTGGATGGTTTGAGTATCGAATTAATACATTGGAGAAGGTCGGAAGGTCAAATCGATCAGTTGATGCTAAGTTGGAGAATACCCTTAGTTCTTCTAATATTACAATTTTTTAGTTACTATAACACAAAGGAAACCTGACAATTCTCTGTGTTGCAGAATGTAGTCAACCATTCTCCCATTTGCTTTAATTTGGTAATGCTTGTTATGTTTCTTGTGATTGTGTTGTTTAGAGGTTGGTGCATATGCTACTCATTTTTTTATTGAAGAAAACAATGTAGTAATTACTCATTCAACGAATATGATTTATTTAAACTTGTCATGCGATAACCATGACAAGTTGTCTATTAATTGTAATCGTTGAATTGTTGGACAATTTTGAGGATGGATTAATTGTTAATTGACATTCATATTATAAGCTTTTGTGCTCAGTTTATTTTGGCTTGATTTTTTCCAAATTATCTTCAAATATAACCATTTTATTGCTTCATGCCTAATAAACCAATGCCTTGGTTAAATTGTGCATTATGATTAATGATAAGTGTTCATTTAGACATAATTTAGTATAGATTATTATGTGTAATTGGACTATATTTATCTTGTTTTAAAGTGATAAATGCGTGTTTTATGTGTTTCAGGGATTTTACGCAAGTCGGGTGTTTTTGGAACAGAAGGCGTGTGTTGAGCTAATTAACAGTTGTTTAGTTCAGAGGGCATAACTTTCACATCCAAAGTCGGAATGACTCGTCGTTGGTCTTGTTGGAAAGAAGACTTTAAGACGGACATTTCCTTCTCTCACTAGTATCATGAAATTCGGACTCGAAGTGACTCAAAATCGCAGTATAAGTCACAGCCAGAACTTCAGTTTGAAAATCACCTCCGCCAATCACAACGCGCCACATCATCCAGAGAGTCAACACAGCAGTTGCCCTCCCAACCAGACCGCGACGCGTGTGCATCCCAACTCTCAGCGTTCTTACGAGAACGAACTCCCACGTTTTCACGCGTCTTCCTTGTGTCGTCTTCTCCACCCATTAGCATGTCACAGTTGCTCCTCCTAGCAATCACGGCACGCCACGTCAGCATGCCACCATTTCGCTCCAATGAGGCGCTGCCACGTGGCCAGAAACTCTCTCAACTTCACGCAAAACAATTCTGAAATTGCGCCTCCAGCACGTCGTCTTCAGTATTTGGGATTTTTAGGGTTTTAACCAATCTAGGTTGTTCCTATAAATATGAGTAGGCTCTGAAAAGAAAAGGAATCGAGTTTTACCTTTGTTTAGTCTGTTGTTTTATTTTTGAACTAGGGTTTAGTTTAGTTAATCCCCTTCAACTAGGTAGAAGGTGGATCGGTCAAGCCTCGTGACTTGGAACTCCATTAGGAGGTTTATCTATGCATGATTTTATTGATTCTTTTATATGATTTATTTTCTTTGGTATTGTTTGAACAATTGAGGTTAAACACTAGTTTAAACCTTGATTTACATGTCAGTGAGTCGTAAGCACCCGTCCTTGTGCAATAAGACCATACTAGTGGCAATTGACCATACTAATTGATTAGACCCTTTTGGGACTGGTCAAATACCTTAGGGATCTAGGCTAAATCGGGTGCACTAGTGATCCGGTTGTTTAGGTTTAGTGCCTTTACGAATCGAAGTAATGCGACCAATGTGTTAAGTATGGAGCACTGGCGATCAGGTTGCGTGTTTGGTCAGGAAAGTAGTCAACGGTCGTACCTTAGCTACCGACATCAGGAAGTGCGAGGAACCAAGTGCGTCACCGGGTTTATAGCTGCACTAGATCATAGGTTAGTCTCATATCTTTTATAAACCGAGGAATAATGGAATCGTTCCCAAGTTGTTTGGCGTAGACCGTGAAGCTGGATACCTAGGCTTTTAATTTCTTGTTCTTCTCTTATCCCCTAGAAACCTAAGTTAGTAGCCTAGTCCTTGAGGTTCAACCTCGAGCTTACCACTACTGCAGTCTTTGTAGTTTTCGGTATAGAATCGGGAATTATATTTGACGTGTTGCGATGCGCGTCAAATTTTGGCGCCGTTGCCGGGGACTAGGTCTTACTTGATTTAGGTTTTTTTTTTCCTTTTATTCATTTATTTAAATTTTATGCACATCGTTCTAATTTCCCCCACCCCACCCCCCACTCTGATGGAGTTGCGCAGAACTCGAGACATGCTTGAGTGGGACAGCGTGACTTGAGAGGCATGAATCTGAAGTCGAGCCAACGACTTTAAACAAAAGCGCTCTTGGGAGGCAGCCCAAGTTTCTATCTTTTACTTTTTAGTTTGTTAATTTTTTATTTAGTGAACTCATCTTATCCCATTTGTGACTATTTACAGGTGTTTGATACACTTTTGTTGAAGCACCAGAGTTGAGAGCCCGATATCACTGTTGAGGCTCCATGCTTGTTATGTTTGGTTAGTCTGATTGGGATTTGGTAAGTTCTTGTTTTTCGGTTATTATGTTTCGTTTAGGAGCCTATTGAGGTAATTAGATATATATTCCCTAAAATTCATGCACTGAACGTTTTTATCAGCTTGTGATAAGTCGGTAATAGTGTCATAATATTTTTATGTATTTAAGTGTTTTTGTAGTAAAGTCTCCAAAATATTAGTCTAATTATCTGTATTTGTTGTTTTCAGGTATTATAGACCACGCGATTGAAATCGGGCTGAAAAACTGTGCAAAATAGAGTATTCATATGCCCAAATATGTTCTACATCGAAAAGCGTGCTAGCGCGTATCTCGAGGCGGCTTCGGTGGACCCACACATTACGGCATGCCGTTCAAGAAGAAGAAGAGAATTGGAAGCGGATAGATTTGTTAGTTTTATATAGGATATATATAGATCGATTATTATTATATATATAGATATTGTTATGATATGGATGAACAATTGATCAAGATTTTGTATGACTAATCATTGTCAAGCATGGCTCTTACATTGAGTGGTAGTATCAAGCATGGCCCTTACTTGTATCCATATCAAATGTACTCATTATTCCATGTATTGTCAATGTTGCTTGTGAAGAGTTGTATGACATGTGATGTATGTATTACTTGTAAACATTGTCTAAGTACATTTATCATCATCACCAAAGGGCCTATATAAAGGGTGCCAACCTCATTGTAAAAATACACCAAAAGTTGAATGAAAACTTCTCATTCCAACTATCTCATTTCTTCTCTTCTCCTTTGTAGTAGTAGTTTGTAGTAGTAGAAGTTCTTAGTCTTCTATTTCCTTATCTAGCTCTTAGCAAGTTCCAATTTATTTTACAACACGTTATCAGCACGAGCTTGCTCTAGCATTAAGGAGATCTTGAAGTTCAAGAAGGCTTGTTAAGGAGAAAAAGCTAAGAAGGTATAACTTTTGTTATTTAAATAAGTTCAATTTATTTCTAAATTACCATGGTTGTTTCCTTTTATTACATGCATAACTTCTATATGCATACTTTATTCATATACCATTATAACGTCACTGATTGCGAAAGTATGCTCTGTAGTTGCGTCTTGTACGATCTTCTACATCAGAAATCAAAAATCAATATGTGACATAACTAGTTTTCTCGCAATACTACAAACGATTAATTATGCTCTATTCTTGATTTTTTATATTGCAAATAGTGTTATGAGTTTGGGTTGATAGTGGGTAAGCCTTGTCCCCTGGTAAAGCTAAACATTGAAAGGGAGACGGGTTATCCCGTTCGAGGTGGCATGGTTTTTAAGTAGACTTCGTCTCACCACCCAACCTGGAGGTTGTCCCACCAACTCATACAAGTAATACATTTTGCATACTAATAATCAAGTTGTGAACATATATTTAATCATATGTTATGTTTTTACATAAAGGGAAAACTCTTTTATATTAAATTTATTTTCAAAATTCTTTTCAACCATAGTTTGCATTTGTTACCTTATTATAATTCTTGTCATGATAATTCTATGCAAGGCTGTGTGTTATACATAATCATTCGTCAATTTCTCTTTGAGATTTGAAAAGTGAATACTTCACTTTATATATATTTTCACCTTATGGAGTTATACATACCAAAAGGGTAATGCTCCAAAAGGCTCAAAATGAACGGCTGGGTCTCATGCTACAAAAATTTATATCAGTCAAATATCATTTATTATTCTGCAATTTCAATTACCTCTATATTGAGGCTATGCGAAATATGACTGATGAGACAAATAAAAGCCACGTGGCTCGCCTCGATGTATTATCGCAACAAATTATCGAGTGCGCACGTCAATCCAATAAATATTAAGGATTGATTTCTTGTCTCATGGTAGTCTGAGTAAAATGATGAGATATTATAAATATAATATCACTCCCGTCCAATTAGTTCACTTCAAATTAAGAAGCATATGTTGCATATAATGATCATGATCGCAATAAATTTATGGACGTGGAAAAGGTGAAAATATCAGGTAAAGGTCGTATTGACAATTCCACCAAATTTTGGAATAAAAGTGGTGCACCACTACAAAGGGCAAATAATTATTGACAATGAGCGCTCATAATTGTGACATTTTTTAGTCATATATGAAAGGCTATTTTGCCTAAATATTGTCATATATATGCCCGAGTATTTTTGTGACCTTTACCATGCCTTTAAAATCAAAGGCAAAATATTATGAATATTATCATGACTCTTTTTCTGATTTGTCAAATATTATTTGTCCAGATGGATCAACAAATCATGTGTTCAAGTCATGAACCAAATAAGAGCGATATGTGCCTTGCTGATTGTGCTACAACGCACACAATTCTTAAAAATAGAGAATATTTCTCCAATTTGAACTTAGCTGATGCTAATGTTCAAACAATATCTGGCATCTCCAATTTGATTAATGGCTCTGGAAGAGCAAATATTATGTTGCCTGGGGGAACAACAATTCATGTTGACAATGCCTTATACTCTGAAAAATCCAGAAGGAATTTACTCAGCTTTAAAGATATTCGACAAAATGGATATCACATTGAAACCATGAACGAAAATAATAGAGAATTTCTCTATGTCACATTGGTTTCAAATGGGAAAAAAAAGTGTTAGAAAAATTTCCAGCTTTATCCTCTGGATTATATTTTACTCATATAAGGCATGTCGAAACGAATGTCGTCTTAAATAAGAAAATTAATGATCCAACGACATTCATTTTATGGCATGACCGGCTTGGTCATCCAGGATCATCAATGATGCGAAGAATAATTAATAATTCGCATGGGACATCCTTTAAGGAGTCACAAAATATTTTCAAATTGGTGATTATAATTGTGCTAGTTGTTCTCAAGGTAAATTGATAGTTAAACCATCCCCAAGTAAAATTGTTGTGGAATCCCCAATTTTCTTAGAACGCATTCGGGAGACATATGTGGACCTATTCATCCTCACTGTGGACCATTTAGATATTTCATGGTTTTGATAGATGCATCAACTAGGTGGTCACATGTTTGTTTGCTTTCGACCCGCAATGTTGCATTTGCTAGACTTTTAGCGCAAATCATTAAGTTAAGAGCACAATTCCCTGACAACCCAATCAAGACCATCCGTCTTGATAATGTTGGGGAATTTCAATCTCAAGCATTTAAAAATTATTGCATGTCTATAGGAATTACCATTGAACATTCTGTTCCACATGTGCATACCCAAAATGGTTTGGCGAATCTCGATCAAACGCATTCAATTAATTGCCGCACCTTTAATCATGAGAACTAAGTTATCAACTTCAGTTTGGGGACATGCATCCTTCATGCAAGATCTATCATTCGTTATAGGCCCACTTGCATACCATGAACATTCCCCCATGCAACTCATTTTAGGTCAACAACCAAATATTTCACACTTAAGAATTTTTGGTTGTGCGGTGTATGTTCCTATACCACCTCCCAATAGAACTAAGATGGGTCCACAACGAAAACTTGGGATTTATGTTGGATTTAACTCATCGTCCATTATAAGATACCTTGAACCCTTAACAGGGGATTTATTTACTTGCACGCTTTTGCTTGATTGTCACTTTGATGAAGCAATTTTCCCACCATTAGGGGAGATAAGAAGTCAATTCAAAAGGAATGGCGCGAAATTGCTTGGAATGCATCAACTTTGTCACATTATGATCCACGAACAAATCAGGTGAACTTGAAGTTCGAAAGATCATTCATTTGCAACAAATTGCAAATCAATTACCGAGATGCATTTAATGATGCAAAACAAGTGACAAAATCACATATTCCAGCTGTAAATGCTCCTGCAAGAATTGATGTCTTTGTGCAACAAAATGCACAAGAACCAACGAAACGCTTAAAGCGTGGAAGACCGGTTGGTTCAAATGATACAATTCCTCGAAAGAGGAAAACGGGAGTAAAAATAAATACAAATCAAAATACTCCTGAGAAAGCACAAGAATCCTTTGATAAGGGTTTGTCAGAACAAGTTGATTCTGATGAGGAACAACTTCCTCTAGAAAAAGAGGAAAAAGATGAAAATAATGAGATCTCAATAAATTATTTAAACTCTGGTAAGATTTGGGATCGAAATGAAATTGTTCCTGATGATATATTTGCTTTCAATGTGTCCTTTGAAATATGTGAAAATGATGATGATCCAGAACCATGATCAGTGGACGAATGTCAAAAAAGACCTGATTGGCAAAAATGGCAAGATGCTATCCAAGCAGAGCTAAACTCGTTAAGGAAACGAGAGGTTTTTGGACCAATTGTCCAAACGCCCGATATGGCGTAAAGCCCGTTGGATATAAATGGGTATTTGTACGAAAGAGAAACGAAAAAATGAAGTTACAAGGTACAAAGCAAGACTTGTAGCTCAAGGTTTCTCACAAAGACCTGGCATCGATTATGAGGAAACATATTCTCTGTTATAGATGCAATCACATTTCGGTTCTTGATAAGTCTTGCAGTCTCTGAAGGGCTTGATATGCATTTAATGGATGTCGTTACAGCATATCTGTACGGATCTCTAGACAGTGAGATATATATGAAAATCCCTGATAGATTTGTAATATCCGATGAAATAAAATCAAAACCTCATAACATGCATTCTATAAAATTACAAAGGTCTTTGTACGGGTTGAAACAATCCGGACGAATGTGGTACAAACGTCTTAGTGATTATTTACTGAAAGAAGGATATGTAAATAATCCGCTTTGCCCATGTGTCTTCATTAAAAGATCATCAACAGGATTTGTGATTATTGCTGTATATGTTGATGATTTAAATATAGTGGGAAACCACGACGACATCGTTAGAACATCCGAATACTTGAAAAAGGAATTCGAGATGAAAGAACTTGGAAAAACAAGACTTTGTCTTGGTTTGCAAATTGAACATTTTTCAAGTGGAGTACTTGTACATCAATCAAATTATATTGAAAAATTATTAAAAAGATTTTATATGGACAAGGCACATCCATTGAGCTCTCCAATGGTTGTCGATCACTTGAAGTGGATAAGGATCCATTTCGACCTCAAGAAAGTGATGAAGAGCTAATTGGTCCGGAGGTACCATATTTAAGTGCAATTGGTGCACTTATGTATCTTGCAAATTGTACAAGACCCGATATTGCTTTTTCTTTGTCAACCTACTTGCAAGATATAGCTCTTCACCAACTCGAAGACATTGGAATGGTGTTAAACACATTTTTCGATATCTTCGAGGAACAAGTGACATGGGTTTATTTTACTCGAGAGGGGTAAAATTGAATCTCCAAGGTTATGCTTTGATCTTTGGATTTTTATCGATCCCCATAAGGCCCGTTCTCAAACGGGATATGTATTCACCTGTGGTAATATCTGTCAGTATCGTGGAAGTCGGTAAAACAAACTATGGTTGCCACTTCTTCCAATCATTCTGAAGTACTTGCAATTCATGAAGCAAGTCGTGAATGTGTTTGGTTGAGAAACATGATTGAACATATACAAGAATCATGTGGATTGCCTTCAATAAAAGATTCTCCAACCATATTATATGAAGATAATGCAAAGATGTATTGCACAATTAAGTGAAGGATTCATAAAGGGGGACAGAACAAAACATATTTCACCAAAATTCTTTTATGCGCATGAGCTTCAGAAGAATGGTGAAATTGATGTCAAGCAAATCCGATCGAGTGATAATCTTGCTGATTTATTCACAAAAGCCTTACCAACTACGACATTTAAAAGGCTTACATATGGTATTGGCTTGCGTAAACTTAAAGACATTGCAAGTAAAGAAAGCTGAACAAGTTTCACCCATGTTCACATGAGGGGAGTTATTGATTAATGTATTGCACTCTTTTTCCCTTAGCTATGGTTTTATCCCATTGGGTTTTCCATGCAAGGTTTTTAATGAGGCAATCTTAACAATTTTATACCCATCTTAATATTTATGAGAATAGTGTACTCTTTTCTTTTATTATATTTTTTCCCACAGGGTTTTTTTTAGTAGAAGTTTTAACGAGGCACATTCTCTCAATAATTGTCATCCAAGGGGGAGTGTTATGATATGGATGAACAATTGAT
Organism: Stephania japonica; assembly: GCA_039657345.1. Lineage (NCBI taxonomy): Eukaryota > Viridiplantae > Streptophyta > Magnoliopsida > Ranunculales > Menispermaceae > Stephania > Stephania japonica. The sequence continues at coordinate 8,491,860 of CM077558.1, read as the reverse complement.
CAAGATTTTGTATGACTAATCATTGTCAAGCATGGCTCTTACATTGAGTGGTAGTATCAAGCATGGCCCTTACTTGTATCCATATCAAATGTACTCATTATTCCATGTATTGTCAATGTTGCTTGTGAAGAGTTGTATGACATGTGATGTATGTATTACTTGTAAACATTGTCTAAGTACATTTATCATCATCACCAAAGGGCCTATATAAAGGGTGCCAACCTCATTGTAAAAATACACCAAAAGTTGAATGAAAACTTCTCATTCCAACTATCTCATTTCTTCTCTTCTCCTTTGTAGTAGTAGTTTGTAGTAGTAGAAGTTCTTAGTCTTCTATTTCCTTATCTAGCTCTTAGCAAGTTCCAATTTATTTTACAACAGATATTATATATATATAGATATTATATATATAGATATTATATATATATATTTATATATTTATATATATGGAGATAGAGATAGATAACGACCAGGAGGAGAAAGAAGGAACGATCAAAACGATCAAAAAAAAAAAAAAAAAAAAAAAAAAGGGGATCGGCTTTGTTTTTTCTCTTCTCTCCTATTCTCTCCTTTTCTCTCCTTCTCCATTCTTTTATTTTTCTTTGTACTTTTAGTTCTTCAACCATGAAGGACTAAGTTCATAGCCTAGGCAAGACTGCGAGGGAGGTTCAACTGCGCATATTCAATGGATTTGTGAGATTTATATATTTTAATTTCAAGCTTTTCATTATTATTTTATTTTCTTTGGTATTGATTAAACAATTGAGGTTAAACACCAGTTTAAACCTTAATTTATATGTCAGTGAGTCGTAAGCACCCGTGCTTGTGCGATAAGACCACACTAGTGGCAATTGACCGTACCAATTAATTAGAACCTTTTGAGACCGGTCAAATACCATAGAAATCTAGGCTAAATCGGGAGCACTAGCGATCCGGTTGTCTAGGTGTAGTGCATTCACAAATTGAAGTAATGCGACCAATGCGTTAAATCTAGAGCACTAGCGATCAGGTTGCGTGTTTGGTTAGAGAAGTAGTCAACGGTCGTACCTTGGCTGCCGATATCAGGAAGTGCGAGGAACCGTGTACGTCACCGGGTCTATAGCTACACTAGGATAATTTGATTTGTATCTTTTGACATAAGTTGACGACCAGATTCAATCTTTTTATCGAACCAAACTTACATGTCTTGACCTAGGTGTTATTTTTATTAATTGTTTTTAACTTTATTTTAATTGCTTTTATTTATTTTGTTTATATTTAGATTAGGTAATTAACTCATTTTCTCTAAATCCCCCGATTTCCTTTTTGTTATTTTTCTTACCTTAGAAAGAAAACCAATCTCTGTGGGATCGACCCTTTACCACTATCTACAAAATAGTTGGTTTAGGTAAATTTATTTTATTGACGCGTTCGACGCGTGTCAAATTTTTGGCGCCGTTGCCGGGGATTGGTTTTTCTTTCTTTAGTTATTTTTGTTGTATTTTTATTTATTATTATTTATTTATTTATTTATTTTTGTATATAATCCCTTGTTTCTAATACTTTTGCAGGAAATTTCTCAATGGCCTCCTACTACCATAATTATGATCGATTCAAAGACTCATACTATCATGGTATGAATGGGGTAGGTATGTCATATAATAGACATCAATTTTCTAACTCGCAATTTTTTATGCAACAGGTCGAGGCTTGTGATTTTTGTGGGGAATCCTTTCATCCCACGTATGCTTGTCCTTACCATCCGAGGTATGGAAATCATCACAGTTCTAGCTATGCATCGCCACAACCCGACTTCTGTATGTCTAGGCCAAGTCCACGGAGTCCTCAACAAGAACGGAGAACCATTGAAGACATGGAGAAAGATATGATCTCTGACTGGCTTTCTCCAAGCACCAAAAAATACCCTTTTGACGACTGGAGTAATTCATCATATCAGCAGGACACGTATAGTTCCATACGAAATCAGCCTTCAAGGGATATAATAAGGTTTCTTTTAGAGACTGAGCAAGACATGAACCTCACCGAGCAAGAATTGGACCAATGGATTGAACAAAGGGATCAAGAAGCTGAAGAAGAAATAAAGTCAATTCTCCAAAAAATATCAGCTGAGACCATGAGTGCAATCCCATTGGAGAGTGTTGAGGTAAATGAGGTTACAACGATTGAGGACTATTGGAGTGAACCAGAGGAAATAATTGAAGTTTCCTTACATGAGCCGGACATTAGCATTGCGCAGAATGAAGCGGATGAAGCCAAAAAAGAAATTGATGTCATTTTAGAAAGGCCAGAGGAATCGCAAAATGATAGCAAAGAAGACCAACCTCTGGTGTTGGTGAAGCCACCCACCTCCTATGCTTACCGGTTAAATTTAAAAAGTGGGTGGTCGTAAAAGAGCGTTCGCAGATCTTCTACACGGCTGATACCTTTGTGTCAAATGACGATGATGCAATAGATTCATATGTGTTAGAGGTCCTGGATGAGCTCCTAAATCTGAAGGAGGGCATGCCTGCTGAATTGCCCAAAGCTATAGATGCACCATTCATTGTTGACATCTCGAAAGGAGAGGGCATCACGTGATGAATCACAACAAGTCTAGCCAAAGACTTAAAAGAAAGGCACTCGTTGGGAGGCAGCCCAGCTTTAATTTTTTATTTTATTTCATTTTTTTATTTCTAGCAATTATTTTAGTTTAGTTTAGTTTTTAGTTATTTTAGTTTTAATAAAATTCTAACTTCCATTTCTTGGACTTTTTCAAGCTCTATAATTGGATCGAGCACTTGAGGCATTTGGAGCACCCCCTGAGTTCTACTAGGTTTGATTATGGATTACTTTATTTTTTTGACATAATTTGAGCATTTTTCTTGGGAATTAACATGTTATTAGGATTTTAGGTGTTTTGAAACTTGGTTGGGACATATCCAACTTAAGTTGCCGCATTAGTGGCGGGGTCTTGAGTGGACCCAAAATCCTAGACCTCATTCCATCATATTGTTGATTTCACCCTTAGTTGAAAGACTTTGGGCTCGCCAGATTTGATAGGAATCATTTGAGTTAACCTCCATGCTTACTAGTTCTTGCTCTTATTATGGTGAGTTTATTTCATAGTTTTCTTAGTCACCTAGACATGAGATATTTTGCGCATTTACTAGTTTTTGGAGACTTTTATATAAAAAAAAAGAAAAGAAAAATTGCATGAGTTTGTATCATTTTCATATTTATTTATCCATGTTCTTTTTCACCACTCTTTTCTCTCTTTTGTTGCATGGATTTCTTGACTTGTTTTGAACCTTGAGGACAAGGTTCGAAATAAGTTTGGAGGTACTTTAGGACTTGTGGATTGAGTTGGATGGTTTTCTATGTGAAAGACCGCAGGTGAGATTGTTTAAGTTTTTTTTTTAATTATATGCGGTTATATGCGATTGATGGATGGTAATGGCGGTGTTTGGTATCACTCGTTCTTTCATTTCTTTCATTTATTTTCCCTTCATACTTCTCTTTCTCATGTCATTAAGAGTTGATACACTTTCATGCATGCATTTAGTATAGTTTTTAGTATTATCATTAGTAGACATATGTCTATCTATGTTTGTCTTGCATTTAGACCTTACATAGTGTCATATGTTGCATATGTTGCATTTAGAGTTGCCCAAGATTTTGTTTCATGCCTTTGGTTATGGATGAGTAGTTTATGGTTGCCTGTTGACTTGAAACTAAGGAGAAAGTAGGAGAAATACTTAATCAAGTCGTAGCCCAGCACTTTTATGACTGCATGATTAGAGACTTAGTATGTTAGTTGATCTTGTGCTAGATACCAAAATGGGCAGACGGTCAAAATTGTGCAAGTGATAATATTTTAACCCACATTGGGGAATTTGCTTGATTATAGTGAAAGTGAGAAGGGCTAACAGGAGTTTTCTTAATATTGAGAGTCCTACAAGTTTCCATAGGAAATGGAGCAGGGAAACTTGTGGTGGGAAAAAGTGAGAAAATCGGTCCATAGGAAATGGAGCAGGGACCGTGTTAAAAAAAAATGGAGAAAGGAATAGAGAATAAATAAAAAATAAAAAAAATAAAGGTGAAAGTTTATGAAAACTCCTCAAATAAAAAAGATTTAGCTCGAGTGCTTTCACTAAATTATGTGGGATTTTAAACTTGCGTGCTTGAATGTATAGACCAAGAAAACCCGCGAGTAGTTGATAATGTTTGTCTTGACTACATCTTTATCTTGAAAGTGTGATCTTAGTTATGTTTGGGTTACGGTTCTTGATATATCATAACTCCAAAATTTTTTGAGTGGCTTGTTAACTTGGCGGCTATGTAAACCAAAGAGACTCCATGAATTTCTGAATCGGGTATAGGATTAGTTGAATCAGTATATATCTATATTAGTAGTCTAGTTTTTTTTGTGTTTTGTTATTTACACCTTTGCTCGGGACGTGCAAAGTCCTAAGTTTGGGGGTATTTGATAAGTCGGTAATAGTGTCATAATATTTTTATGTATTTAAGTGTTTTTGTAGTAAAGTCTCCAAAATATTAGTCTAATTATCTATATTTGTCATTTTCAGGTATTATAGACCACGCGATTGAAATCGGGCTGAAAAACTGTGCAAAATAGAGTATTCATATGCCCAAATATGTTCTACATCGAAAAGCGTGCTAGCGCGCATCTCGAGGCAGCTTCGGTGGACCCACACATTACGGCATGCCGTTCAAGAAGAAGAAGAGAATTGGAAGCGGATAGATTTGTTAGTTTTATATAGGATATATATAGATCGATTATTATTGTTATATATATAGATATTATATATATATATTTATATATTTATATATATGGAGATAGAGATAGAGAACGACCAGGAGGAGAAAGAAGGAACGATCAAAACAAAAAGAAAAAAAAAAGGGATCGGCTTTTTTTTTTTCTCTTCTCTCCTATTCTCTCCTTTTCTCTCCTTCTCCATTCTTTTATTTTTCTTTGTACTTTGAGTTCTTCAACCATGAAGGACTAAGTTCATAGCCTAGGCAAGACTATGAGGGAGGTTCAACTGCGCATATTCAATGGATTTGTGAGATTTATATATTTTAATTTCAAGCTTTTCATTATTATTTTATTTTCTTTGGTATTGATTGAACAATTGAGGTTAAACACCAGTTTAAACCTTAATTTATATATCAGTGAGTCGTAAGCACCCGTGCTTGTGCGATAAGACCACACTAGTGGCAATTGACCGTACCAATTGATTAGAACCTTTTGAGACCGATCAAATACCATAGAAATCTAGGCTAAATCGGGAGCACTAGCGATCCGGTTGTCTAGGTGTAGTGCATTCACAAATCGAAGTAATGCGACCAATGCGTTAAATCTGGAGCACTAGCGATCAGGTTGCGTGTTTGGTTAGGGAAGTAGTCAACGGTCGTACCTTGGCTGCCGATATCAGGAAGTGCGAGGAACCGTGTACGTCACCAGGTCTATAGCTACACTAGGATAATTTGATTTGTATCTTTTGACATAAGTTGACGACCAAATTCAATCTTTTTATCGAACCAAACTTACATGTCTTGACCTAGGTGTTATTTTTATTAATTGTTTTTAACTTTATTTTAATTGCTTTTATTTATTTTGTTTATATTTAGATTAGGTAATTAACTCATTTTCTCTAAATCCCCCGATTTCCTTTTTGTTATTTTTCTTACCTTAGAAAGAAAACCAATCTCTGTGGGATCGCCTTTACCACTATCTACAAAATAGTTGGTTTAGGTAAATTTATTCTATTGACGCGTTCGGCGCGCGTCAGCTTGTTTGATATTTTATGAGATATTTTAGTCAATTAGGTATTGCATGTTCATTCTAGCATGTCATTTCCCCTTACTTATTTCTTCCACTTCCATGTTCTTTTCACCTCTTTTCCCTTCATGTTGTAGTTTGATAGCTTCATTCTTCTTTTAAACCTTGAGGACAAGATTTAGGATAAGTTTGGAGGTGTTTTTAGGTACAGTGGAGTGTGGGATGAATGGATTTGCGCATGACAGGTATAACCGTTTTATTATTTTTACGTGTATTCCATGGGTATGGAAAGTTATGGTCGTGTGTTTATATTCTTTTCACATCATTTTCTTGTTATGACATGCTATGCATTACATCATTTAGGTTATTAGTAGTTTATAGTAGTTCATGCATTTTTTATTTTTTATTTTTTATTTTTTATTTTTTGTTATAGATTATAGGCATGTTTAGAGTTCTTTAGTTGCATGTATAGGTACCTGAAACCTTGTTGAGTGTTTTTTATTGTGGATATGAGTTCAAATTAAACTACTTTTGAGACTTGAACCCTTTTGAATATTACGAGTTGTACTTAATATTGTTCAACGTCTTTGAGGTTGCTTATAAGAGAGCCAGTATGAAGTTTAGGCATTGTGCTAGAGACCAAAGAGGCAGACAATCGTATTTTGCAAGTTTTCAGATTTCTAGGGTGCTAGAACGAAAATGTAGTTTACTTGAGACATCAATTCATATGACTTGACCACTTTTGAGGAATGATTTAGACTTGAATAGACATTGGATGATTCGTTTGATTATAGTGACAGTGAGAATGGTCAACAAGAGTTTTTTAAAAAATTTTAGAGTTTCACATATTTCACAGGAAAAGGAGCTGGGAATCTTGTGGTGGGAAAAAACTAGAAAAACGGTTTCCAAAGGAAATGGAGTAGAGACCATACTACTTTTAAAATTTTTGGAGAAAATAGAGTGTACATACGCATAAAGGCGAAAGTTTATGAAACCTCTTTAAATAAAAAGATTTGACCGAGTGCTTATAGCTAGATCAATTGTGTTATTCCAATGTGTTGTTCCACATTTTCATATTTAAGTCTGACTGTCTCTCTTTGGTGTGTTTAGTCAACATTTATGGATAGTGTGTTGCACTTTTCGTTCATAGTCCTTTTTTTAAGTGGTGATGCATTATTTTTGAGAAATTCTGAACTTGTGTGTTTTAATGTAGAGGCTCTGTAAAATCTTGAGTAGTTGAAGGTCTTTGTCTGGATTGTTTCTGGTCTTTGAAAGAGTGATTTTCACTGATGTTTGGACTTCGTTTTCACATTGCTTTGACTCCGAACTTCTTTTGGGTGATGGTTGATTTAGTGGAAGATTTAAATAAAAAAGAACTCTAACTTGACTTGGTGAAAGGCATAGGTTTGTTAGGATTAGTCGTTGTAGTATAGGAGTAGAGTATAGGTTTTCATTTACTCCTTTGTTTGGAACGAGCAAAGTCTAAGTTTAGGGGTTTTTGATAAATGTTTATTTAGGTATAATTTAGTATAGGTTATTAGGTGTAATTAGACTATATTTATCTTGTTTTAAAGTGATAAATGCGTGTTTTATGTGTTTCAGGGATTTTACGCAAGTCGGGTGTTTTTGGAATAGAAGGCGTGTGTTGAGCTTAATTGACAGTTGTTCAGTTCAGAGGGCATAACTTTCACATCTGAAGTTGGAATGACTCTTTGTTAGTCTTGTTGGAAAGAAGACTTCAAGACGGACATTTTCTTTTCTCACAAGCATCACGAAATTCGAACTCGAAGTGACTCAAAATCGCAGTATAAGTCACGGCAAGAACTTCAGTTCGAAAATCACCTCCGCCAATCACAACACGCCACATCATCCAGAGAGTCAACACAACAGTTGCCCTCCCAACAAGAATGCGACACGTGTGCGTCCCAACTCTCAGAGTTCTCAAGAGAATGAACGCCCGCGTTCTCACGCGTCCGACATGTGTCGTCTTCTCTACCCATTAACACATCACAGTTGCTCCTCCTTGCAAATCACGGCATGCCACGTTAGCATGCCACCATTTCTCTCCAATGAGGCGCTGCCATGTAGCCAGAAACTCTCTCAACTCCACGCAAAACAATTCCGAAATTGCGCCTCCAGCACACCGTCTTCAGTATTTAGGATTTTTAGGGTTTTAACCAACCTAGATTGTTCCTATAAATATGAGTAGGCTCTGAAAAGAAAAGGAACCGAGTTTTACCTTTGTTTAGTCTGTTGTTTTATTTTTGAACTAGGGTTTAGTTTAGTTAATCCTCTTCAACTAGGTAGAAGGTGGATCGGTCAAGCCTTGTGACTTGGAACTCCATTAGGAGGTTTATCTATGCATGATTTTATTAATTTTTTTTCTATAATTTATTTTCTTTGGTATTGTTTGAACAATTGAGGTTAAACACTAGTTTAAACCTTGATTTACATGTCAGTGAGTCGTAAAGACCCGTCCTTGTGCAATAAGACCATACTAGTGGCAATTGACCATACTAATTGATTAGGCCCTTTTGAGACCGGTCAAATACCTTAGGGATCTAGGCTAAATCGGGAGCACTAGTGATCCGATTGTCTAGGTGTAGTACTTTCACGAATCGAAATAATGCGACAAATGCGTTAAATCTGGAGTACTAACGATCAGGTTGCGTGTTTGGTCAGGGAAGTAGTCAACGGTCGTACCTTGGCTGCCGACATCAAGAAGTGCGAGGAACCGAGTGCGTCACCGGGTCTATAGCTACACTAAATCATAGGTTAATCTCATATCTTTTTTAAACCGAGGAATAATGGAATTGTTCCCAAGTTGTTTGGCGTAGACCGTGAAGCTGGATATCTAGGCTTTTAATTTCTTGTTCTTCTCTTCTCCCCCTAGAAACCGAAGTCAGTAGCCTAGTCCTTAAGGTTCAACCCCGAGCTTACCACTACTGCAGTCTTTGTAGTTTTCGGTGTAGAATCGGAAATTATATTTGACGTGTTACGACATGCGTTAATCAATTAAAAGTGTATGTCTGTTTGGAGGGGTAGAGGTAACTGCTGTCAAAATTCAGTCGAGTGTAATAATTTGATATGAATGGAAAACAACAATAATCTAATATGAACGAAAAAAAGTGGATTGAAAGTTGTTTAACTTTCTCAGCTTGAAGATCTCATGGTCGATATGGATAAAGATTGGGTCAAACATTCCAAGTCATTAAGTTTTTAGTTTTTGCTAGCCATAGTTATTTTATTAATAAATGGTGTGTACTAACTATTCATAACAATATCTTAAATGATCAGAGTTTCTAAAGAATATATAGAGGGAGCAAGGGCATTTGTAAATTGGGTTCAAGTAAATGAAAGGAACCTCGAAAAGATTAGGTGTGCATGTGGAGGGTGTCAGAACATGAAACGTTTTGATTATAATTATGTTTATAATCATTTAATCACAAAATGGTGGGATCACACATATACTACGTGGTTTCTTCATGAGGAGAAAAGTAGTTCCGATGCAGCTAGTGATGACGTTGAGAGTTCAGATTCAAGCAACAGGGGGGAGCACCATGACGCCTATAGAGTTGTAGAAGATTTTACAAATCAAATTGAGTGGAACCAAAGTGATCATACTGCTTGGAATCAAGGAGATCAAGTTGCATGGGACGAAGAACATGATTTCAATGTTGACTTTAATGAAGAAAAAGAAGAAGATGACAATGTTCAAGTTGATGATGAAGTAATATTTGGAGAAGAGAAAACCCTTCCTCTTTACTCTGGCTGCACAAAGTACACAAGATTTTCAGCAACCGTAGTTTTGTATCAACATAAAGCTCGACAAGGTCTATCTAACAATGGGTTTAATGAACTATTGGAGATTTTGATAGACATGTTACCACAAGATAATACCCTCCTCGTGTCCTTGTGGAAGGTGAAGGAGATGCTAAAAGAGCACGAACTTCATTACGAAAAGATCAATGCTTGTGTGAAGGATTGTTACTTATTCTGGAAAGAAAATGTTGTTTTAAATGCATGTCCTAAATGCAACTCATCTAGATGGAAGCAAAGTAGAAACAATAGGGGGACCAAGAAAAAAATTCCTGCTAAGGTTTTGAGATACTTTCCTATTATACCAAGGTTTAAAAGAATGTATAAGTCATTAGAAATGACAAAGAATTTGGTATGGCATTCTTCCCACTTGAGCCGTGATAAGACGATGCAACATCCATTAGATTCTCCAGCTTGGGATTCTGTTAACCTCAAGTAGCCTGAATTTGCTTTAGAGCCTCGAAATCTTAGACTTGGCCTTGTTGCTGATGGATTTAACCCCTTTCGTGACTTTGGCACTAGGTACAGTTGTTGGCCTGTAATGCTAGTAACATACAATCTCCCTCCATGGCTATGCTTCAAGGAAGACAGGTGTAATGTTGGCATTGTTAATTCTAGGGTGTAAGCAACCAGGAAACGATATAGACATTTATTTACAACCATTGATTGAGGATTTGCTGAAGTTGTGGAATGACGGAGCAGTTGCGTTTGACGCCTTAAGTAACAACACATTTAACTTGAAAGCGATTTTGCTGTGAACTATAAATGACTTTCCAGCTTACGGAAATTTATCTAGATATTCTACAAAAGGTGAATTCGCTTGTCCGGCATATGTGATTAATATTTGCTCACGATGGTTGAAGGCAAGTAATAAAACTGTCTATATGGGTCACAGAAGATTCCTTTAGCATAACCATTACTTTCAAAGATAGGGAGCGTGGTTTGATGGGAGTTGCGATGTAACAACCCCAAATTTTAAATCCGACTTGTACGGCAATTGTCAAAATTGTGACCCGGCTACGTGAATACTGGTCAATATTTCGAACTTCGGAGTCGACGCCGAAGTGATTTTATGATTCTTTGATTGTGTGTAATAGTATGTTAGTATTTTACGAGTCTCGCGCCGGTTGGGCGATATTTAATTGAGTGAGGTTTCGACTAGTCAAACGGGGAGTAAAACATATAAATAAATGAATTTTAATTAATTTAATAAATTAGTTAATGGGATGTGGCGAGAAAATGGACACGACGAGCCAATTGACGGGGAAATACGGACCGAGGAACGTCGTTTGAACGTGGGAGTTAGTTAAATATGTAACATGCGGACTATGTGATTAGTATTGTAAAAGTGACACAACCTAATGGTAAGGAGCCATGAGATTGGCCTAGAGATGTGTGTGTGTGCTAAGATGAGATGATGTGGTAAAAGACCCATAAGGGTAGATGTGTTTAAATGTATGAAGTGAAGGGAGAAGGGCAAAAAGGTCATTTGATGTTATATATATACAAACCGTTTCAACAATCAAACCCTACTATTCATCTCCTTCTCCAACACCCTCACCACCGCCGCCACCTCTCCTCTCCTCTCCTCTTTCGACCCACGCCTGGCCGGAGCACATTCGCCGGAACCCTCACCGAAGGTCAGTGGTCTCTCTCCTCCACTCTCTCTCGGTTTCAAAACGAAAAAAAAAAAAAAAAAAAAAAAAAAAAAAGAGAAAAACGCAAGCGTCTCTGGTCAAGAGAAAAACAAATTTGAAGAAGATGCACACGTGCATCATTATCTAATATTATATATATAAATATAATATATATATATATATATCTATATATATGTATGTATATATATATGTATATATATGTATATGTATAGAAGAAAAATAGCAAATATATATATATTGAAAAATTCAGAAAAATATGATAAATTAGGAAATGAGTTCATAAATGAGTTTTGGGATTCTCTCGGAAATGTTGGCGGGATATAGTCGGGGTTTTAGCCTCGAAAAACGTGAAAATTGATATAATGTATCAAATTGAAGCTAATTTAATGACAAATAATCTTAGATATAATTCGGGTGGTAATTTTGATTTGTTTGACATTTATTCAAGCTGGACTAGATAATTGGAGTGCGGTATAGGAAATCGGGAAGTCGCGTTAGGATCTCGGAGTTGTCATACGGGTCACGATAGTTCAGGTAAGTACACTTGCCTTAAACAAGCATTTGTACGTTTGTAAGCCGGTTAGAAAATGCCATGTGATTCATTTTCATGCCATTGTGTTTGTTATTATTTACTTGTTGGCCTTCCATTCCATACTTCTTGTATGTGTGATTCCGGCGTAAGTGTTTTGTCTCGAAAGTACTAGGACCCGCACTAGAGGGATAAAACGCGGCACTCGCGACCACGAGTGTGTGACCACCCTTAGTGATCGTGTGACACCGAGTACTTGGGTGGATGGGTTCGAGTCCCTTTCCGTCATAGCTGTGCCTTCGCTTGTGTCGATGCCCGGAAGACCTCGCGAGGTCTTCGCCGTTATGCTATGGACTAGACCACTTATGAGCCTCTTTTGATTCTTTGGAACACACTTAACTCTCGATTGATATCCATTAGTCTTTTATCATGCATCTTGTCTATTTAATTTCCTGTCTTTTTATTTCCGCATGATATTTAGACTACTTTATTTGAATTATCATGAATTACTTGTTGTTTTCTCACGGCATTACATTCGATTTTATTCATTGCTCACCGTCTAGTTTGTGACGGTGGGTGCGATAGGCGCGAGCAGCGACAAGGGCAAGGGACCCTACCTAGGGATCTGTTGTGAGGATTAGCGGTGGATTTGAAGACTATTTTATAGGTTTTTATTATGTTTTTGCTTTTATGTACACCGTTTTATATATACATGCTTTGGGATTATTAAACTTGGCAAATTTTGATAAGATTGGTATCATGTACCTTTGCATTTCGAATTGTACATGAATGCCCGGGGTTTCCACACTTATAGAATTCCTTTACTTCCATTTGATAGAGTTATTTCCCAATATTTGATTTGAATTTGACTTTTGCTTCCGCTGTGTTATAATTGCAATAACTCTTTCATAAATCTTGAATTTTTGATGTTTTGAGGCTGACTAGGCTCGTCAGGGTTGTCGAGAACTGACTCGAGGCTTGCACGGGTCTAGGCCGGGCGTACCCAAATGCATTGGGAATTTGGGGCCGTCACAGTTGGTATCAGAGCACAAGGTTCTAAAGACCGGACTCTTGATTCAAATTCATAAAACACAAGCCATTTAAACCAGCGGAAGTTAGGAACGGTTGAACTTAGAGTGGAAACCCTATGATCTTGACTTAGAATCCTAGTTGGGGAGTGGGATAAGTCTGATGTGATGTTTATATATATTACGATTGTTGTGTGTATTATATGGTATCGGTAACTATCCACTGATCCGAAATACGCTTTCGTTATGAGAGGGCGATGGCGGATCAGAAGGGTCCTAGTGACGACAGCGGGACGTCGAGTACTCGAGCTGTTAACATCGACGAGTTTCAGACTTTGACGCAGAGAGTCGCATCTCAAGAGCGATAGTTGGAAGAGATTTTGGCGATAATGAGGGCGTCAGTTGCTTTGTTGCATCGGTACCATCAACGGCTAGAGTAACCATTACTCAAGAGGCAAACACACCGGGGTGACGACCATGACTTTGCTTCCTTCCACCACTTCAATGACACCAGTTATGGCGGTTGTACCTCGTGCACCGACGATGTATGACATTACGACGACTATTGAGGTCGGCAATGGCGAGAGTTCAAGAGGCACGACCACTGTCATTTCTATGGAGGTACCGACGTGGCCGTAACGAGTTGTTCTTGAAGAGTCACGAGAAGATTGAACTGATCGACCGAGTTGTAATTAGAGCGCCGATCGGGGAAACATGATGGGAAACGAACGAGAAATTCGAACGATGATAGTGGTTCTCGAAAGCGGAAGTTGTGTTACCAATGCGGACAGCCTGGACATTTTTAGAAACGATGTACTGATTTGTGCGAGGATGTGCACGTGGCGAATGAACAATAACTTATAATGGTTCGTGATACTAACGGAGATAAAAAAATTTCCTGGTTATCATATGACATGCATGGAACCGATTAAATGAAGCTTTAGGTGTTTAAATAAGACGTTGGACGTCATGTGACAGAGTTAGGGTTGATACTGGCTAGAGTATTACCGTTTAAACTTAGCAGTGTTGTCTAGGATGAGACAAACCTAACTTAGATAAGAGTCCGAAAGAGATGGTAAGTTTGGGCACAATGGTGCAAAAACTAGCCACAAGTACACCTAAAGAGAGCGGGACCAGGATCGGTTGTGATTCATCTTACGATGCATGGACACGTAGTGTACATGGTGGCCACGGTTACAACTTTGTCGAATCTATTTTACTGCCTGGGTATAGATAAACTTGCGTCGAGACGCGAGTAGGTTGGGAGGTTTTCACGAGTATGGCGTACGAGTCGCGATCGTAGCGCGTCTTACGTCGTGATCACCAAGCTTGAGTCGTGGTAGTGGGCGATGTTTGCGACGAGGTCGTGGCATTCCTAACATTTTGGGAAAACGGGAGCGGTCTAGAGAGACCGTAGTTGAATTAGGTTGTTTGAATTGGTTGGGACCTACAGTCTGAAGACTGAGATAAAATCAAACTGTTGGAAGTGACATTCGCGAGAGTTCACAGTTGGTTATAGCTTATTGAGTATGCTGAAGTGACTATGCATTGGTTTGCAATTCAGCGATGATGAACGAGTATGCAAGTGACTTTGAGGTAGTCCACGCTTCGAGAAAGAGGATCTAAGTATGTCTGAAGCGATTTGTAAGCCCACGGTTTGGGAGAGGTGCGAACTAGATATAAACATTATATGCGTTGATTTGTGGATACGAGAAGATCAACGTTGTTGCTTGATGCGTTGCGCTGCAAAAAGGATTGGATGCGAGAGGTAGTTATATGTTAAAGAACCTACGAGCGTGGTTTATGTGAGGCATTCGAGTTGATGAGATCACGGACGTGCGACGACTACCGAACCCGATACGTGGTCAAACGATGTTGTGGACCGTCTCATTTGGCATTGTGCGTGAGGGACAACAAGGCGATGCGTCATACCAGCGGTGCAATGAGATGGTGGATAATTCATATTGCCCAGACGAGTCGGTCGACAGACTCATGCTAGAAGTATCGCGGCGATGGGGATTCCATTGGGGTCGATGCTTGTGAAGAGTTACTTCGGGAGATTTATCGTTTCGGTTTGGTTGTGTATCCGGGTCGACCTAAGATGTGCGCCGATATGCGACATTATTTTGGTGACCAGGAATGATGTTCCGAGGTGTCGGAATTGTTCGAGCGTGTGACATGCCAGCGCGTAAAGGCTGGGCATCGACGACCTGGAGGACTACAGCAGCCCCACCCATTCCTTGATGGAAGTGGGAACATATTGATATGGATTTCGTTAGTGGTTGCCCCGATCTCCTCGTGGTTACGATAGCATCTGGGTAGTTGTGGGAAATTTTATTTGAGACTTAAGATTGCCCAGGAGTGGCATAAGAAATACTTGTCGAGTATCACGATGAGCTTCAGTATGATTCGGGGAGATTATGAATACCTGAAGGTCTCTTCACTGAAGGGTCACGAACGGTTCGGAGTCAAGAAATGACTCACTCTGAGTTTTTATCGGTTCCGTTAGGAGCTGCGAAGAGTCGTTAATCTAGCTTACTTATTAGATAAATTTCGGGGACGAAATTCTAATAAGTGGGGGAGACTGTAACAACCCCAAATTTTAAATCCGACTTGTACGGCAATTGTCAAAATTGTGACCCGACTACGTGAATACTGGTCAATATTTCGAACTTCGGGAGTCGACGCCGAAGTGATTTTATGATTCTTTGATTGTGTGTAATAGTATGTTAGTATTTTACGAGTCTCGCGCGGGTTGGGCGATATTTAATTGAGTGAGGTTTCGACTAGTCAAACGGGGAGTAAAACATATAAATAAATGAATTTTAATTAATTTAATAAATTAGTTAATGGGATGTGGCGAGAAAATGGACACGACGAGCCAATTGACGGGGAAATACGGACCGAGGAACGTCGTTTGAACGTGGGAGTTAGTTAAATATGTAACATGCGGACTATGTGATTAGTATTGTAAAAGTGACACAACCTAATGGTAAGGAGCCATGAGATTGGCCTAGAGATGTGTGTGTGTGCTAAGATGAGATGATGTGGTAAAAGACCCATAAGGGTAGATGTGTTTAAATGTATGAAGTGAAGGAGAAGGGCAAAAAGGTCATTTGATGTTATATATATACAAACCGTTTCAACAATCAAACCCTACTATTCATCTCCTTCTCCAACACCCTCACCACCGCCGCCACCTCTCCTCTCCTCTCCTCTTTCGACCCACGCCGGCCGAGCACATTCGCCGGAACCCTCACCGAAGGTCGGTGGTCTCTCTCCTCCACTCTCTCTCTCAAAACGGTTTCAAAACGAAAAAAAAAAAAAAAAAAAAAAAAAAAAAAAAAAAAAGAAACGAGAGACGCAAGCGTCTCTCGGTCAAGAGAAAAACAAATTTGAAGAAGATGCACACGTGCATCATTATCTAATATTATATATATAAATATAATATATATATATATATATATATATATATATATGTATGTATATATATATGTATATATATGTATATGTATAGAAGAAAAATAGCAAATATATATATATATTGAAAAATTCAGAAAAATATGATAAATTAGGAAATGAGTTCATAAATGAGTTTTGGGATTCTCTCGAAATGTTGGCGGGATATAGTCGGGGTTTTAGCCTCGAAAAACGTGAAAATTGATATAATGTATCAAATTGAAGCTAATTTAATGACAAATAATCTTAGATATAATTCGGGTGGTAATTTTGATTTGTTTGACATTTATTCAAGCTGGACTAGATAATTGGAGTGCGGTATAGGAAATCGGGAAGTCGCGTTAGGATCTCGGAGTTGTCATACGGGTCACGATAGTTCGAGTAAGTACACTTGCCTTAAACAAGCATTTGTACGTTTGTAAGCCAGTTAGAAAATGCCATGTGATTCATTTTCATGCCATTGTGTTTGTTATTATTTACTTGTTGGCCTTCCATTCCATACTTCTTGTATGTGTGATTCCCGGCGTAAGTGTTTTGTCTCGAAAGTACTAGGACCTGCACTAGAGGGATAAAACGCGGCACTCGCGACCACGAGTGTGTGACCACCCTTAGTGATCGTGTGACACCGAGTCTTGGGTGGATGGGTTCGAGTCCCTTTCCGATCATAGCTGTGCCTTCGCTTGTGTCGATGCCCGGAAGACCTCGCGAGGTCTTCGCCGTTATGCTATGGACTAGACCACTTATGAGCCTCTTTTGATTCTTTGGAACACACTTAACTCTCGATTGATATCCATTAGTCTGTTTATCATGCATCTTGTCTATTTAATTTCTGTCTTTTTATTTCCGCATGATATTTAGACTACTTTATTTGAATTATCATGAATTACTTGTTGTTTTTCTGCGGCATTACATTCGATTTTATTCGCTTGCTCACCGTCTAGTTTGTGACGGTGGGTGCGGATAGGGCGAGAGCAAGCGAAGGGCAAGGGACCCTACCTAGGGGATCTGTTGTGAGGATTAGCTAAATTGGATTTGAAGACTATTTTATAGGTTTTTATTATGTTTTTGCTTTTATGTACACCGTTTTATATATACATGCTTTGGGATTATTAAACTTGGCAAATTTTGATAAGATTGGTATCATGTACCTTTGCATTTCGAATTGTACATGAATGCCCGGGGTTTCCACACTTATAGAATTCCTTTACTTCCATTTGATAGAGTTATTTCCCAATATTTGATTTGAATTTGACTTTTGCTTCCGCTCGTGTTATAATTGCAATAACTCTTTCATAAATCTTGAATTTTTGATGTTTTGAGGCTGACTAGGCTCGTCAGGGTTGTCGAGAACTGACTCGAGGCTTGCACGGGTCTAGGCCGGGCGTACCCAAATGCATTGGGAATTTGGGGCCGTCACATGCGAAGTACAAGAAAAACCTAATGTGATGACTGGAGTTGGAGTTGTAATGACAACCAAAGATATCATAAATGATTGGGGAAAAACAAGAGTAAAAAAAGAAGGCGAAAAAAGTCAGAACCATCTAAGATTTGGAAAAAGAAGTCTATCTTTTTCAAATTGCCGTATTGAGAGGTGGCTAACATACTTCTCATTTTTTTCACATTTATGTTCATGCGTGTTACATCAAAATTAATTTTTTTAATGTGTAATTACTTTTTTTTTCAGCATCTAGTTTTGCGTCACAATTTAGATGTGACGCACATCAAAATTAATTTTTTTAATGTTCTTGTCGTTAGTAGAACTTAGATCTGCTCGTCTGCTGATTTCATGACTTCTTGATTAAGTCTTGATCAGTTTTGTCAACTGCTGTCTGCTCCATAATCGTGCGTTTGCTGCTGTCCCTGTCCCTGTCCCTGTATGAGTTCTTTGTAGGTATTCTCTTGGGGATTCCATAATTTCTTGAGTTGTGGCAGTTTATTTCATTTGTTATGCTGCTTTGGTGTCTTAGATATAGGATGAAAGACTTTTTTGAGCCTGTGGAACAGAATATGTTTTTTATATTAATATTTTAAATCTACCAAATGCACAAACTTTCAGGTTGAAGCCTGGTTCTGTCACTCACTGGAATGATTCCAGCATGCAAATGATGTTTCAAAGGTTTCCTCTTAAGTGGCCTAGCTTTGGCTGCCCGTGCTTGCTTTTAGAATGCCTTTTGTTTTCATAATGAAAACAATTAAAGAACACTACAAACCTAGGTGAAGTGAAAGTATGTTTTATATCCAAGATGGCGAATGAGATATGAAGATATTATTAATTCTCGGAAGAAATTCAAAGCATGATTATTTCAAAGAAGTGGTATCTCATACTCATAGTTGTTGGAAAGAGCTGGTTCTAGTTATTAGTTAGGAATTGGTTTGAAAGTCGACTTTGAGAAAGTGCAGTTGTCTGCATTCAAAGATCACTCAATTTTAATCAGTAATTATCTCCCAAATCAATAGTAAATTAAGAACTAATAGACATAAATCTACTGCTATTTTATTCTTACTTGGGTCAAAGCTGATGATCATTGCAGTCCCTCCAAAGTCACAAGTTGCTCCAATTCTCTTCTTCGTCTGCCAGTAGCCACTGAAAGCATAGGAAGCATGAGGCACCATTGTATCAGAGTGGTAGAACCTACCTTGAGGCCTAATCTCCTCGCAATCAGCTCCAGCGCCGCAGGCATAATCCGTGGTGCTCATGGGATTGTAGTAAGTTGTGCCTTTCTGTGGTAATGACCATCTCCTGTCTCAGAAAATCCATTTTACCATAGAATCATACCAAGTTGATGCATCATAATATACTAAGTGCATCAACTATATTAGTTGATATACCATAATATAACTATATTAGTTGATGCACATTAGTTAAAAATGTTATAATATATGCGCTTATATATTTAACTAATATAGCTATATGCTATATACTATATGCTATAGCTATATTAGTTGATATACCAATATTGCTGGACACATTAGTTGATATGCACATTAGTTAAATATATTATAATATAAGTGCATCAAGTTAAATATATTATAATATATGCTATATGCTAATGTGCATCAACTAATATAGCTATATTAGTTGATATACCATAATATAGTTTTATTGCTATATTATATTAGTTATATAATATAGCATATAGCATATATAATATAGCATAATATTGCATATAGCATATAGCATATAGCATATATAAGTTTTAAATTGTGCATCAATTTTATTATGGTATCATCATAATATAAGTTTTAAGTTGATGCATAACTTGGAAAGTAATCCATGTTTCTGTGGTAGTCATTAGTTAGATAATAGTTATGTTTTCTACTATGTTATGATGTACCGTGTGTATGATCTAAAATGTTGATATGCTTTAACAAAATCATATCAAAATTTGACTTGAATCGTGCATGATATCCGAATTGTGTGTGTGTGTGTGTGTGTTTTTTTTCTTTTTTCATCTTATTTCATGTTTTCTCATATCAACCCATCTAATATTTTATTATTCTTTTTTAGGCCCAAACAGGCATCAACACATTTAATTTACAATATAAGTTTCATGCAACTTGCAAGCTGCAATGGAGAGCAGTGATTAATCAAGTTTATATAACGGCCCATTTTCTAAATAGACCGCCACGGGGGCCAATGCGGACTCACAGTCTGTTTTACCAGCGACAACTGTGCTCTACATTGGATTATATTCTCCATTTTATCTTTTTAAACCTTATTAATTATCCATTTACTAATTAAGTTGTATTGAAATCAAATAATATGTTAAGTCATTATAGAATCCTCAAATTAACACAGCGGAAGCCTTTCTAACACATTTACTCGGATAATGATACTATAAATGTGTAACCTAAACTATAAACCTAATGTGGAAAACCCATATATAACCATAAATACCTCTGAAATCTCAAAAGATCAATATACACAAGGTATCTCAAAATTCCATAAACCCAAAATGAAACAAAATAAATATAATACAAACGTACGAGTCAGGCAATCTCAGATCAACAGCACTCTTGCAGCTTGCTCTTGCCCCTGCTCGTACTAGGATCTGCACTCAAGCCATCACAAAAGGCAGATGACGAGTCCAGAGTGAGTATTCCCAATGAAATTAAGTGAGCAATACTGAAAGTAAATACTGAAATTTAAATAAAGCTATTAAATAAACATGCAGAAATAAATACAGGCAACTGCTCTCATCGCATGAATAAATAATAGGAAAAGCTCAAAGAGTGTTCCTAGCCCCTAGGATCAGACTACATCATAATTTGGATTCTTCCAAAGAATACTGCCGGCGAGTCCGACTCAAGCAGGGCAAGCATCTGGATCCGCTCAATGGCCGGCGTTACACTTACGGCGCACCGACACATGCCACGACGTGAAACTCGAGTCGTGCTATTCACCGAGACCGATCTGGTAGCACGTGCTATAGTGTAGTGGACATGCACACAAGAATGGAACTGAGGGAGCCTCACTCAATGTCCGCCCATATAATCATAACCAGAGTAGAGTATTGAAATGAAAGAAATTGAATTCAAATGCTAAAAGAAGTAAATACTCAAGTAATTTTAGTTGGGATACTACACACCTCAATCCGCACTCCGCGTCCCGAAAACCAAACCCCGGTCTAGCTCCAATAATCACCAGACAATCAAAATTATCACCGCAAATGTACCTAAGATTATTTGTCATTGAATTAGCTTCAATTTGATATATTATGTTAATTTTACGTTTTCGAGGTAAAAACCCCGACAATATCTCGCTAAAATTTCGATAAAATCCCAAAACTCATTTATGAACCTTTTTTCTAATTTCTCATATATTCTGAATTTTTCAAAATTTTTCCATAATTTTTAGCTATTTTCTCTATTTTATGTATTTTATTTTATTTAAAAACTGTTTTTAATTTATTTAAATAAAATAATAAAACAAAATAAAAAAAATATTATTTAATTAATATGGGGTGGGTCCCCTGAACCAGGTTTGACCCGACCCAACTGAGTCAGACCCGGTTCGGACCACCTGGACCGGATCCGATTCGGGCCCGGTCCAGGCCCACCCGGGTTAGGCCAAGGCCGGGCCGGTCAAGGGGTGCACGCACGCGCTCCCCCCCCATCTTCTTCAACAGAATTGGGAGGGAAGGGAGACGACTTAGGTGTCGTCTCCCTCCTCGGACAAACTGCTCTTGAAGTTCGTCCGAGCTCTTGACTCCACCCCTCACAACCGAACCATCACCACCACCACTTCAACGAGACAACACACAACAACAACAACAGCAAGACAACAACTCACCTCGCCTCCTCGCAACAACCTCTCCAACACAAGCTCACGATCTCTCTTCCTTCTTCCTCATCGGTCTCTTCATCAATCGGAATTGTGAGAAAAAAATGGGTGTCAGTGGTGTTGTTTGTCAACATTTTGGGGTGAAATGACCAAAATGCCCCTATCCATATCCACAATCCTTTACAAAGTCCATACCCTTTTTGGTCATTTCAAAATTATTTATTTATTTTCTGATTTTTAATATATATATTTATATATATACATATATATTTTAAATTACATATATATATACAAATATATATATATATTTACCTATATTTTCGCGCCTACAATTTCGTCGTGTGCGCCAACGAGCGTACTCGGGCGTGCACACTACCGTACCACCCACGCGTGTCAACCACGACCCCGCATGTCCCTAAGCGCCCATCAATTTACTCTTTTATCACATTTAATTCATTTAATGTGTATATTATTTCCCCGACCTAATATTTCGTCTTTTAGTCTACCCGGTACCCGTGTCGACACGCATATCGATGCGAATACTTAACACACAATCTCACACGTCAATTGAAATATAATTACACACATCGCGATGTCGTTTAACATGTTTTAACATAAACATCGTAAATTTAGTCAAAACAACACTCAAAACACAATTTACTTAACTCCCGGCGCACTATAACCTAGCTGCGGGTCCCACGGGTGTCTGAGCTGTCCGCCACGTCTGCAATACGTCACAAATAACAGCGAATTAAATTTGGACCATTACAGTTTAGCTATGTGTAGGTCCTGGTGTATACTCTCAAGAAAGCTAACAATTTTGTACTTGTTTTGATGAATCAATACTTGATAGATCAAAAGCCATACAATAAAACAACAATCATCTTGGTATCTCTCTCTTCAGATTTAGAATCTTACTTTCAAGTGTGGACTTGTGGAGTATTAAAAATTCTGGGATCTAACCTTCTATTTTTCCCTATGCATTGCTTGAAGTAGGAGTGCTCTTTGCTCTTTATTTTTTGTAATTTGTTATTTGTGTCTCTTTCCAAGTAAAATAAATTGGACCTTCAATATGACGTTTGTATTTGACTGGATTTTGTAGAAAGTACCTTTATAGGATGTCAAACGGAGGACCCTGCGTGTGGAAGCACCAACTAAGGCTACAAGCATGTTCAAAGGAGCTTAATAATCTTTCTGTTTTATTTTCTTGGTAGGAAGTTCCTACTTTTTTAGATTCTTAACAATAACTTGTTTCAGCATGTGATTGATCAGGACCAAAAGTTGAATGTATCCGAAATTTTTTTTTTTAACTTAATTTGTTGCGTCAACCAT
Source organism: Stephania japonica (assembly GCA_039657345.1). Taxonomy (NCBI): domain Eukaryota; kingdom Viridiplantae; phylum Streptophyta; class Magnoliopsida; order Ranunculales; family Menispermaceae; genus Stephania; species Stephania japonica. The sequence continues at coordinate 8,468,969 of CM077558.1, read as the reverse complement.
GTTCAGTTTGCAAGGTTCTCTGCAAGCTGCTATATAGAGTAATGATGAATAAAGTTTTTCCATATGTAGGTCTTGCTTTGTACTTTGAAGAAAGTTAACCGTTTTGCATTATGTATGTAGCTTCTGCCAACAAGCTTATGGATTCTATAATTTTGTTGAAGGATGACAACTTCCTCTCTCTTTATAAGGTTAATTGATGAGATGCACTCAAATTCCTCCCAAAGTTTGAATGTACATAAAGGTGAAGACATCATTTTGTTGCAGGGTTCTCAGTTTTGGTCATGAGTTATCTCTTAAAATCTCATCTAGGTCAGTTTTGTCTACATTAAAAGTCACTTTCTTTGGTTGTGTACTTTCCTGTTTATGCCAATTTTTCTGATGTATAGATAGCCATATAGAACGTCATTTTATTTTTTGGTATGATGGAATGTGGATGTCCCATGCAAAACGACATGCTCAAGTTACCTATGCAATTACTGATACAGTGCTTGAGGATCCTTAATATCACTATTTATGCAATCTGAAAGTTTTTCTGAGGAATGAATTCCTGATAATCTTATTGGTGGTAATCAATTTATTGGGTGCAGGAATATAAACCTTCTCCACAGACAATCATCTGCTGTGACTCTTGTTGCGGTAAAAATATCTTATTTTCATTACTAGCGAACATGAGTTCTTCTTAAAATTATCTATTACTGATAAAATTATGTCTACTTTTTTCCTCAAAAAAAAATCATATCTGATTTAATCAAGTTGAGTGGAAGCGTTAGGCCCCTCCAACCAACCAGAACTAATTTACGATTGAGTTGGTGGTTGTTTGATATGAAATCACATGGTTCTTTGGTGATGTATAAATAGAAAAATGCAAGATGAGAAACCGAAATTGATGATTTAATTACTATCTGTAGTTAGACTCATGGTATGACTCTTGGATCAACAGACAGTTCCATTGTTTGATCATGCAGGTACCATGCATTTTAGGTGTCAATTTGACTGAGAAGGATTGTAACAACCCCAAATTTTTAACTGACTTGTGTTGCACTTGTCGAAATTGTGACCCGGCTACGTGAATACTGGACAGTATTTCGAACTTCGGGAGTCGACACCGAAGTGATTTTATGATTCTTTGATTGTGTGTATTAGTATTGTAGTATTTTACGGGTTTCGAGCCGTTCGGGAGGTATTTAATTGAGTGAGGTTTCGACTAGTTAAACGGGGGAGAAAAACAAGTAAAACATACAAATAAATGAATTTTTAATTTATTTAATTAATTAGTTGGCGAGACAAGGCGAGACTACGCGAATTACGAGAGTCGGAACAAGGAAAAATGGACCGAGGAATGTCGTTTGAACGCGGGAGTTAGTTAATTACGCAACATATGGTCTATGGAATTGGATTTGTTAAATTGACACAGTTCAATGGTGAGGAACCATGAGATTGACCTCGAGATGTGGGTGTGTTGAGGTGGAGAGTTATGCAAGTGACAACACACACACACACTTTAATGTGTAATAAAGAGAAATAAATAGAATGGTTACACACTTTAATGTGTAATAAAGAGAAATAAATAAAATGGTTACACACTTTAATGTGCAATAAAGAGAAATAAATAGAAAAGTAAAAAGACCCATAAGGGTAGTGTTTTAAAAGTGTGTAGGAATTAAGTTGGGGGTAAAAATGTCATTTGGCCTTATATATATAAAAAAAAAAAAAGAAAACCCTACACTATTCACCTCCTTCTCCAAACACCCACCGCCGCCACTTATCTTCTTCCTCCCTTCATCTCTCTCGTCGGTCTCCCACTCGGTCTCCCTCGCCAAAACCTTCACCGAGGTCCGCTTTCTCTCTCTCTCTCCCACTCTTTCTTACGTTTTTCACTTTTTTTTTTAATTTATTGTTGTTTTGGTTTCGCCGAAAAACGCCAAGCTTGGCGGCGCTATCGGCGGACCGCCGCACCAGGGAGGTTGTCGGGGACTAGATCTCGCCCATACTAATGTCCTACAACCCTCCGGTGTGTCCGAAATCCGCTTGCGTTTTAAAACAGCTTTTATTATTTCATGTGATTGTTTTTGTGTTGTATTTTATCTTATTTTTATTCTTTCTTTTGCCGTAAAATCGCATGTTTGAAAGGATTTACTTGGTTGAACCATCACCGGTGTGGGGGTTATCACGGATCTTGCTCATGTCCTCGATGGTCTCTCGCGGTTTTGGTTCATCTAAAATACTATTAATATTGTTATTTTGACGAATTACTTGTTACGATTTTTATTAAACAATTGGACTCGTTGTAGTTTCTTAATAATGTTGCGTGGTTTCGTGTTTTGATCATTCTTTGTTAATGACGTCGGTGTTGAGTTTTCAGTCAAAGTTTTGTCAATTTGGGTTTGATTTACCGATTGAATTGTCGAGGTTTTCGAGTCATTTAAAAGGATGGGAAAATGTGAAGGGTATCGACCTAGGATTAATTAATGCCTCGACCCATTAATTAGAGTTTCCAACCTTGTCAGGTAGCGAAAAACTTGGGAATACGCATTAGAAACGAGAGTTTATTTCGCGGGTCGCGATAGTTCAGGTAAGTACAATTGCCTTAAAAAGCATTTGTACGTTTGTAAGCCAGTAAGAAAATGTCATGTGATTCATTATCATTTATTCAGTCTTGTTATGCTCTATTGTTGGTATTCCATTCCATTTCTTGTTGTGTGCTTCCCGGCGTAAGTGTTTTGTCTCGAAAATACTAGGACCCGCACTAGAGGATAAAACGCGGCACTCGTGCGCACGAGTGTGTGACCACCCTTAGTGACCGTGTGACACCGAGTGCTTGGGTGGATGGGTTTGAGTCCCTTTCCAGATCATAGTTGTGCCTTCGCTTGTGTCGATGCCCGGGAAGACCTTGCGAGGTCTTCGCCGTTATGCTATGGTTTAGACCACTTATGGGCCTCTTTTGATTCCTTGGAACACACTTGATTTTCGATTGATATTTATTAGTCTGTATATCATGCATCTTGTTTATTTAAATTCCTGTCATTTTTATTACCGCATGATATTTAGACTGTTTTACTTGTATTATCATGAATTACTGTTATCTTCTTCTGGCATTACATTCGATTTTATTCAGTTACTCACCGTCTAGTTTGTGACGGTGGGTGCAGATAGGGCAGAGAGCAGCAAGGGCAAGGGACCTTGCCTAGGTGATCTATTGTGAGGATTAGCGGCTGGATTTGGAATCTATTTTATAGGTTTCTTTATGTTTTGCTTTTATGTATATCGTTTTATATATACATGCTTTGGGATTATTGAACTTGGTATTTAGATGAGACTGGTATCATGTATATTTACCTATCGAATTGTACATGAATACCCGGGGTTTTCCACACTTATAGAACTCCTTTACTTCCCTTGAATGAGTTATTTTCCCCTTTATTATAATTGTTTTAGTCTTCCGATGTTTAGTATTGCAATAACTCTTTCATAAATAACTAAATTGATTAAGTTGAAGGCTGACTAGACTCGTCAGGTTGCCGAGTAATGACTCGGGGCTTGTACGGGTCTAGGCCGGGCGTACCCAATTGCATGGGGAAATTGGGGCCGTCACAAGGATCTTCTAGAGTTTATGGAGCAGGTAAAATATTCTTATGGTTAGCTGTTTATTCATTTTGGCATCTTGAACTTACAATTATTGATTCAGGTGCCATTATGTTTGGGGATGCGTTGCTACCTTCAGAGTGTTCTCTTATCATTGAAGAGCTAAAAAAGACTTCTCTATATTTCCAAGTGAGTTCATTTCCTAGTCATGCTGGCTTGAATTCAACCAAATTGTGATGAAGCTTTTAGATCATATGCATTGTTGGGAAGCACCTTCAATAATTCTGTGATGGTTCTTAACTGACCAAGATATTTCCTTTTTAGTGTGCTTATGGGAGGCCTACAACTGTCCCTCTTATCAATTTGGAGTCACTGCACAAGCAGATAGCTAATATGGGATTGTGGAATGCAAGCTTGGTGGGCTAAATAAGTTGATGATTTGTCGTTGAGGTTGGTGTAAATAAGTTGTGATTCTCATTGCTCGCATCTTTTGTTTGTTACTTTTTCTTATTCGACAATTTGTTTTTCCTTTTTAGTAATATAAATGGATTTCATCAAATGTAGAAATTATTTTTTCTCACTAAACAAAGTATGGACTTCCTATGTTTACAGATTGAGTTCTTCAAGTTAATGACCAATTATTCATAAACTTCACTATTCAGCTCAAGTTGTGAAACATGAAAATCTCGAGAATTATGTTAGAGCCAAAGTACCAAGCTTGAAGCATTTTATGGACAAGAACTTGTGTTGAAAGTGGTTCACGAGGTAACTAGCGTATAAGAACTTACTTTGATTAAACGCATTGACCATTTTTATATCTTTACAAGCTTGTTCAATTGACCAATTTAAATCGACTTTCTCCATAATCAGCCTACAAAGCAACTGATCGAAGAGATTGCGGTTGCGGTACTGGAGCTGGAAGTTGTATATCTAGACCAACATCTTCTCTCATTGTACATGAAAGCATATGAGCAACAAATTTCTTTGGTATCTCCAACAATGAAGAATGGTGGAATTATTGCATTTGGTTACTTGATTTGTTTCATTTGATTGTGTTCAAGAGGGAGTTGAAGTGGGGAGGTGTGGCTTTAAATGGTGGGATTATTGCATTGGTTGGTGTTTGTTGTGGTGGGGACTTGGTCTGCCTTAATGGAGATCTTCTCAGTGAAGGCCTGAAAAAACTCAAGTTCTTTTGATCATCTATGTTTTTTTTTTATTGAAAAAGATCATCTATGTTTGTAATGTTTTAGTGAAGTACTTTGATGAAACATTTTTTTCAGAAAATTCTTGTAATTAACTTGAAATACTTTAGGATATCAACACATAATATAATGGACTCTTCAGCTAATTTGATTGCAAAATGTGTTTAAAAAGTTATATGCTACAGGCAGGTATATAAGATCAGTACATTTAAAAAAATGAACACCCTTTAATAACGGTTTAAAACCGTCATTAAAAGGTTTATTCAGAAATCAAGTTTTACATAAGATAACAGTCCAAAACCGTCACAAAATGCCTTGAGCTTTTATAACTCCTCATAACATGACAGACATTATGATAGTTGATGGCCGTTATTAAAAACTTTTAATAATGGTTTTAAACCGTCATTAAAACCCTTTTCTGTTGTAGTGTTTGAAGGAAAAAAAAGAGGAAAATTGCATAGCTACTAATTGGGTATGCCTTTCTTTGCTCTTGTTTCTCATTGATTATGAGTTTTTTTATGTGATTCCTTGAAAATGAACCCAGCTATCTTTTTCTATTTATTCTTTCCAAAAATTTATTTTATTTACACATTTGTTTTATCCTTAAAGAAAATCTACACTTAATGGTGTTTCACTACTCAAAACAACTATGGGCTAGGCATTAATGCTAATGAATTGTAATGGTAATTACTGATGAATAATTTATGATAAAAGCAAACCTTTTCGCCTTGTAATTCTTTTGCGCACTCAAATTTATTTCTCTGATCAAATTTCAAGTCTTGGATTTCCCAATTTTTATGTGATGAAAACCGTTATCATGATCGTCATTATTATCATCTTATATTTATTTATTGAGAAATAGATCCTCGCATTGATAAAAACTGAAGATAGTGCCAAATGTAATGGTTCAAAAAGGGAGGATCAGAGTTCATCTTCAACCACAATAACATAAACAGATGCTACTCCAGGTCAAAGAAGATTATACATAGATCAATCCCTGTTCGTGACTAGAGAAGGAAAATCCATTGGCTTTACAGCTGAAATCGTGGTGCACTTTCCGCCGTCCCAATACACCAAGGAGCTGCATTTTTGTCCTTAAAAATTACATTACTTTGCTCTAGTCAATTGTCCGACATGATGGTGAACACCGTAGCTTTTTTTTTTGTTGCACCCCACGAGTGTGGCAAAGCGACAACGAAGTTAGTGCTAATGAAACGACCCATTTTTCAACATACCGCCACAGGGCCAATGCAGGCCCACAACTTGGGCTACCATCCCACATGCAATCACAACCATTTTTATATCATTTTTAACCTCAATAAACAACATTAATTCATCGAAAGCCTTAAATCATGACAATTCCTATTGAAAAATATCAAATTCATGTTATTTGCTCGAATACCTAATGTGGAAAACTAATATCTCATCATATCTGTAACGACCCAATTTGTAATTGACGCTGTTGTTAAGAATTTACGAACGTAGACACCAGTTCGAGTCCACGGGAACGTCGAGTTGGCGTGAAATGTTACTTTTGATTGATTGTTTGTGTAAATGTGATGATAATTATTATGTTATTACTTATTGCATTGCATGTGAGAGTCTATATTGCTTATATCGTGTAAGACATTGTGACGGGTATTTGCCTCGAAAAACGTGTCGATGCGGATACCGGACGCATGAAATAGAGGTACACTAAGTTTATATAATGATTTGTATAAATAAACAAGGAAACGTGATAAATAGTAAATTGGTGGGCGCCTAGTGACACTCAGGGTCGTAGTCGCATGAGGGTTGTACGATAGTGTGCATGCCTGCGTGCACTCGTTGGCGCTTACGACGAAATTGTAGGTGCGAAAATATAGACAATATATATATATAAATGTAACTTAATATATATTAAAAATCAGAAATTAAAAAGAAATGGGTGAAATGACCAATAAGGGCATTGGTGTTCTTTAGGAGAGTGGATAATGATGGGGGTATTCTGGTCATTTGACCAACCCCCCAAAATATCACTAAAGCCCACCACCACCGACACCATTTCCCACCAAAAAATCAATAGGAGGGAGAGAGAAATCGAGAGGCCGAGGGGAGATCGGAGGTTAAGGTGAGTCGTTGTTTTTGTTGTTGTGGTCAGTCTTGTTGTTGTAGTGGTGGTAGAGGAGGTGAAGTTCGGACGAACTGGTTTTCCAGTCCGAGAAAGAAGATGCAGGTGAGAGCTCCCCTGCAGGACGTGAACATGGGTCTGGTCAGCCAGACCCTAGTTCAGGAAATAAAAAATAAAAAATAAATATGGGTGTCGAAATCGAAATAGAGATATCTCTTTGTTTCGATTTCGTTGAGGAAGATGGGGGTTGGGCCCCTGAACCGGGTCGGTTTGGCTCGGTTCAGGCCCAAACCCCTATATTCAATTTTAAAAAAATAAAAAATAAAAAATGAAAAATGCTGAAAAATTCTAGAACAAATGAAAAAGTTCAGAAAAATTATATTTTAATCAAATAAATAGAAATTAATGAATTTCCATTAAAAGTTAAGTATTTGGGATTTCGGCGAGACGTTATGTCGGGGTAAAGCGTGAAATTAGCAAAAATTATCAAAAATTATAGAAAATTCAGAAAAATTAGAGATAATATAGTATATATATATATATTTATTTTTTTTACGAAGTAGAAGATATGTTATGTCCGTGTTATATTTTGATTTCTAAATATATTTCATTAAAAACCTTAAAATATATTAACTAACATTAAACTCAAGAAATTCTTAATTTAAATTTTACTTTTGAATAAAAAGATAATTGTCGTTAAAGCCTCTCAAATGAGATGGTAAAGACATCACTTGCCAAAAAGACAATACCTCGGGAGATCGTGGTTCAATTTTCACTTAAGTCAAAAAAAAAAATAGATGATGCCCATTGTGAGTCCCGACCTCTTACTAAGTAATCCAATGCCAAATTAACCCGTGAGCCATCCACTTGTTGGTACATATATAGGTCATAAATGTTTGTTAACACACAAAAATATAATGCTCATTACACGGGTATATATATTTGGGCTTCATTATATAATTACCCTTTATATACAATAATTCATTAAATTTTTTATAACAATTAATTATATGATTATATATATAATTAATACATTTAATTGTGTCATATATCTTTTTATGTCATTTCGCATTTTTCAACTACTTAGTCAACTATTCATCCAAAGAATTTTTAGTTGATCAGCTATACTAGATTATCAGTTATCAGCTAGTGTTGCTAAACAAAGCCAATATATAACCTATACATAAAAGGAACATTGGCAATCAAATCTCAAAATTTTGGTGATTGATTGTAATGGTGATAATTGCCAATCAAAGAATTACGGTGATTGCCAATCAATTAAGGATTTGATTGATAATCAATCAAGGATTTGATTGATAATCAAAGAATTTTAATTGTGGTGATTGCCAATCAATCAAGAATTGATAATCAAAGAATTCAAATTGCGTCAAAGACCACTCAAACGTTGGACCAGTTTCCATTTTTGAATTTGAAATTTCCCTATAAAAGCCTTAAAAACCTACACCTCAAATCCACAATCTCTCAATCCATCACTCTTTAATCCATCTACAGCAAAAAATCAATGGTGAAGAAGAAGTTTTCACAGATTTCAAAGGTGCAAAAGCGCGGTGAAGAAGGCGCGGAGGCGGCGGCGGCGGCCATGGTGACACAAATGGAGGAGAAAATAGCAAACTTGAAGTCGTTGAACGAGCTGCTGTTGAAGGAGACGTGCGAGAGGAGGCGAGAGATCGACGAGATGGCGAAGGAGAGAAAGAGAGAGGGCGGAGCGGAGGCGGAGGCGGCGAGGGTTTTGGGGGAGAAGAGGGTAGCGGAGGAGGCGGCGGCGAAGGCGGAGATGTCGCGGAGGGTGATGGTGTCTTTGGCGGAGGAGGTGGAGCGGTTGAGGGAGAGGGTTGAGAGGGCGAGGAGGAGAAAGGGGGGAGGGAGGTTGGGTTGATGAGGACCGAGATTGAGGGGATGAGGATGAATGTTGGGGATTTGGAGAGGGTGAATGCGCGGCGGACGGTGCCATTCGAGAGCTCGAGAGGAGAATCGAGGTTGAAGGGGGAGTTGGAGGGAGTTGTTAAGGAGAAGAGGGAGCGAGATTTCGAGATTTGTGAGTTGAAGAAGGCGGTCGATCTTCTTAGCATCGATCTCGGTCGAGAAAGGAAGGGTTTTCAAGTTGTGACTCGCGAGAGAGATGAGATTCGGAAATGTGTTAATGTTCAGATGGAGGAGTTGAGGGGATTGGGAGCGAGGCTACATGAGCAAGAGCAGAGAAATGTAATGGTTGAGGAGGAGCTTGGGCGGGTGCTGGCGGAGATGCGGGGACTTGTGGAGGAGAGAAAAGAGAGGGATAGAGTGTTTGAATCACTTCGAACTGAGAAACACTCGCTCGAGTGCAAGTTGGTGGAATCATTGAGTTCGATTGAGGATTTAAGGAGAGACATCGTAGAAGTTGAGAGGAGAAGGAGGAGATTGAGGCGGAGAAGGCTAAACAAGTGTTGGGCATCGCAGAATTGCAGGAGGAAGTGGTCCAACTTCGTGCCACTATATCTGCTTTGAAGGAAAGGAGAAGGGTTTGCGATCGAAAATTTATGAATTGGGGAAGTGTAATACAGAAGCTCTAGAAAAGCAAGATCTACTACGGTTGGATTTCGGTATATTAGTTGAAGAAAAGAGGGAAACTGAAGAAAACTTGAAATTGTTACTAGATGAGAAAGTTTCAATCACGACAAGTTTGGAGGTGGCATTACTGCAATTGAAGGAGCAGAAGAATAGGGAAGATGGTATTGTTCATGAGAAGGTTGAGATTGAGCAGAAGAGCGCGAAACAGGAGTTTGAACTACTTGAGCTGCGAAAAGAGATTAGTCGCCTACAGGACTCAATATCTGCACTTAGGATTTATGCAAGAACCATACAAAAACCAATAAACAGTTGCTATGTGAAGCTAAGGATTACCAAGACAAGCTTGCAAATCTCACTCTTGAGAAGGAAGCCACTCAAAAAGAGCTTGATTTGAAGAGGAATGAATAATTAAGTCTGAGACAGCATGCCTTTGAGTTGGAGAAATCTGTCGATGGGAGAAAACGGGAGCTTGTGCAGCTGAGGAAGGAAAGCTCCAAGCTATTTGAGGAAACGAAAGGGACGAAGAGTCGCATTGAAACGTTGATGGAAGAGAAAAGATCACTTAAAAGGAGCCTCTCGAAAACTGAAGAAGACTTCAAGAACTTAGGGTCGAAGATGAAGTCTTACGAATTGTATGTCGTGAAAATTTTCGAGCTTTTGAGCGACGCAGCAAAAGTTTTATGCCCATCTAAGGAAGCAGTGGAAGATGGGAAGGTTGGTTTTGTTGTCAATGCTAATAACATAGAAAAGGAGCTTAACCTTGTCGGCGCAGAACTAGATGCCATCAAGAAGACTTACATGAGCAAAGATGAGAAAGTAGAGGAATTGATGAAGGAACTTGAAGTCACGAAGAACTCTTTGAAGGAGGCACATCAGAAGAAGAGCTTCTGGACATTGATGTCTTCTGCTACGACAGTTGTAGTAGCAGCATCGTTGGCTTATTACAGTAGGGTGCGCTAATTGGTTGATCGTCATTGGATCGGCATTTTTGTAATCGGGGCTTAGCTAGTTACATGGAAAAGAAGGTAGATGGATCCATCTTGAAATGTTTAACAAAATCTAGTAGAACAAAAGTTGAAACTGATCAACACTTTTAGTTAATGAATATCTATTTATCTTTATCTTCGAACTTAGAAGTAACGCCATTTTTTGTGTAGAACAATAAAAGCACTTCTTGCAAACTGTGCTTATTTTGGTTTTTTAGTTTTTTTATGTGCATGCACTCATTGCTTAGTTCTTGCTGAAGAGCTATGGTTATGTTGTATGATTCTCATTCCTTTTTTGGTCAAATAAGGATTATATGATTCTCATTCACATTGCAAGAATAGAGATAATTGAAGCCCAGTTTTAGCTGTTTTGCAATTCTAATAGAATATATATGATGATGAACAATTCTGGTTGCGGAGCCTCTAGGCCCAAGATTTGAAGAGATGAAAACAGTTGCAACTAGTTGCAAGTAATTTACAACTGATTGGTCTACTTCCTCGTGCGATTCTGCTATGCCCAACTCGCCTTCCTGACGACGGATAGCACCTCCTTGTGAGTACCCATGTACAATTGTCTTTCTACCTCTGCGGCCCTATCGCCGTCAATGTGTGTCACATAGATTTATGTTGTACTTGACAATGGAAACCACCAGGTCCACCAAAAATCTCTATTATGTAAAACTGCCTACTCCTTCATTTGGTGCCTTCAATTTTTCCCTGTTAATGATCCTTGGCCTTTTCATTAACGTTTCTGAATTTACTGTATTCCATGACCTTATAAAATGAAACAAAGGATTTTACATTATGAAGTTTTTTTTTTTTTTACGTGTTAGGAACTTTCTTAGTTAACTTTCAAACAATTCAAATGAAGAAGTACACTAGTAAAAGATAAAAGATGCTAGAGCCCCCCAAAAATGAATCTCAATAGTAATTACACTGTTTAAAATAGCGTGCATTTACAAATTATTAACACGAAATGGGAAGTCTATACTCTATTTTGTAGATATCTTCTCAACAATATGCAAAGAATACATCAATGCCAAAGCACCCAAAGTTACCAAAGGAATCTTCATGCTCGTAGTGATCATATATAGTTTCATTACAAAAATTAAACCATAAGAAATCTAATTACTCATTATGCTTTATCATTAATCCATCAAATAATTAGCTAGTAACAACTAATCCTCACATTGAACCCCATTTTTTCTCTAATGTACAAAATCTAAAGAAACTACTAATTACTTACTAGCAAAGCAAATGTCCAGATTCAAATCTGGCTACATTCAAACCTGGACAACGTAAATGGATACACTACTATTACTAGGAGCTCTTTTCCCTCCAATGATGCACAACCCGGGCCAAATCCACTCTAGTTAGCATCTGTATCATCGGTAGGTTGCAAGTGGGGCGAGTAATTCTCATTCCCGCAAGGCCCCGCCCCGATGGGGTAAGAATTTTCCACATTTTGCTTTCCGCTGGGCGGGCGGCCCACGGGGCAAGGTGGGGATAGGAATTGTTTTTGCCCCTCGGGGATTCCCCACCCCACATCCCTTGCATAAATCCTCCATTTTTCTATGTTTATACTAAAAATTGTATAGTTTCTTTACTAAAAACATATGTAATATATGGAATGGAATGGAACTTAAGATCTCCAACAACAAAATCGTTTTTTACCATTAAATTAATTATATATATATATTCTTTTACGGTCACCCAACTTTATAAACTAGTCGGCATCCACGTTCTTATAACTGATTCACTTGTTGTAACTATCTCCTATTCTTCCTCCTTGCAAATTGTAATCTATAAATATGTGTAATACAAACATATTTAGGTTTCATGGTATCAGAGCAAGTCCAAGTATCAATATATTCAATGAAAAAAACAACCACCTTGATGAGAAAAAGACCCACATTCCAAGTCTTGACAAAGTATTACAAAATATTTAATGGATTATCAATAATTGCGTCATCATGTTGACGGTACTGAACCCCAACACGTTAGATCATTACTCTCTTGGCTCTATGGCTCCATCACCATGGATTACTCTCAAGCCGATCGGCTTATAAAAGTATATGATGTTTTGGGATTTCTTGGCTTCAAAAATATAAGACGTTTTGCACTTGCTGATGTTGGTCAATTCGAGAGAACTTTTGTACCTCTTATACCTATTTTACCCTCTTTTAACTCAAACATTTAAATATAATTAAACACTTGACTTTATTTTATTAGATGAAAGAAATTCCCCATCTCATTAAAAAAAATTTATATCTATTCAAATTCACTAAAGATAACAATTGCTCTATTGATAAGAATGTAATTTAAACTCACAATCAATGCTTTCGTGTGTTTTGAACAAAAAATCTTATATTTTTGACCAGAGGAAGTATTAATTATGATATAATTAAAATAATTAAAAAACCGTTTCGTAATTGTATACAAAGCTATTATTGGTATTTATTAATCGTCATGAACTTAAGTGGTAGTTGAAGCCCCTAAGTATTTTTAATTCGTAATTTTATATTTCTATATTTAGTGGAGTTTAATGGGAATATAATTGAAAATAATTAAATAACTCATTCATAATTATATACAAAGCCGTTATTTTTTTTATTAATCCTCGTGAACTTAAGTGAAAGTTGAAAGATGAGTAGTTTTGTAACCGATGGTATTTAAAATTTGTAATTTAAATTTCTATATTTAATAGGGCTTTAATGGGTTGTGTAGGGGACGCCAAATGGACCACACAACATTTCCTTAATTAAGGTCTTTAGCCTTTAAGTGGATGTTTTACTGATTTGAAACATTCCATGACCCCTCAAATGTTCATCAATTCAACACTTTTATCAAATCCATACAATGTGACAATTCGCGACTGTGAGATCATTATTGTATTATTTCAAATAGTCAAATAATTAATTATGATATAATTAAAAATAATTAAATAAACATGAGGATGAGTCGTTTTGTAAGGATGAGTCGTTTTGTAACCTAAAGACATTATTGGTTTCTATGAATTGTCATGAATTTTAGTGGAAGTTGAAGGATGAGTCGTTTTGTAACCTACGGTACGTATTTAAGTTTGTAATTTAAATTCCTATATTTAGTGGAGTTTAATGAGGTGTCATATATAACAACAATATAGCATCAATCTCAAATTAATTTGGGTCATCCATATAGTATTTAGAATTAATTTAAAATTTGGCAACATCTTGAGCTATCCTTATTTGCATTAGAAGGTATGAATCTTCATGAGCATGTTATCACGTTCTTATAACTGATTCACTTGTTGTAACTATCTCCTATTCTTCCTCTCTCACATGCAAATATTCAGGTGTTGATTCCTTGTGCTGAGGTGGTTTGTAAATATTGAGATCTTCCCATTAGATTAATTTATACTTACATGTTATATAAGGTAACATTTTTTTTTTTTTTGTAAAAATATAAGGTAACATTCATTCACGTAATGAAGTGGCCAATAGAAAATGCATTTTCAATTGTAAGGTAGTCATGTAAGCACTCGATCTGAACCATCTACAAAGCTTTCAACTTCTTTGAAAAACTATAATTAGTCAATTTTTTTTTTATGAAAGGAGGTGATACTCTATTTATTTTATTATATACAAAAAATAGATTACATAATAATATATATACAACTATATGGTGTATATAACATACTTAACAAAAAAAAGGTAATAATACCACCTCCAAACACTTACAATTTATGCCACCCGTATCACTCAAAAGACAAAATGAGAGATGAAATGGGAATCAACCAAAATAATGACCTGAAGTTCATCCCATGATCAAAAAGCCAAAAATCGCTCTTCAAGCCTTGCCAAAATGACGATCAAAATTGATCATAAATAGCATCATGTCTAAGAAAAAATAATTAAAGCCAATAACATGATCCCTCAAAAATAAAACATACAACATCATTATCATTGCAACGAAAAAACATAAGGTTCCATAAAGTGTAATGATATGAATTAGAAAACCCTTGAAAAATATTTCATGATGAATTGGAAGACCACCGTAGTTATGACACTTGAGAATTGAGAATGAGCGCCTTGACCGCACCTCCTACCCGTCTCCCTTCCCCAACTCTACTACTCAATTCTTAAAGTAGCCAACGTAGATAATTAGTCAATAACCATGACCATACTGAACAAAACAAAAACAAAATTGAAGCCACATTAGAGCTAACCTTAGCTAGGCCTTTAAGGCCAAAAACCAGCAAAGCCACCACCCCAATAACCAGAGTTGTAGGAGCCCCTACTCCAAGAACCTTACCCCTAAATTTCTCTGCATCACAAACATCAAGCAATCACAAATTAATTATGAAGACATAAAATAAAGGTACAGAAAATGGGTACTAAAAACACAACTTTATATAGCAAATTATGCCCATTTAGAACCCAAAAAGACCAAACAAAGAACAACTTAGATGGAAAAAGTTTCCAATTTTCACACGAGTGTTTTAAAGTAGTCCATAGCATGAATGAGCCTTACCCCTAAATTTCTCTGCATCACAAACATCATCAGGCAATCACAAATTAAATATGAAAACATAAAATAAAGGTACCGAAAATGGGTACTAAAAACACAACTTTATATAGCAAATTAACTCCATTTACAACCCAAAAATACCAAACAAAGAACAACTTAGATGGGAAAAGCTATCAATTTTCACACAAAGTGCTTTAAAGCAGTCCATAGCGTGAATGAAGTGTGATTTAGGATGGGAATCGATGGGGAGCAACAGGATATGCATTGCCCTTCCTTCACCAAATGGAAGAGAGAGAGAATAGATATAGATTGGCCCACATTAAAACATACGTTATATGCATTGATGTATTTTTTGTATGATAGTTGTGTTGCTTAAGTTTTGAAACGTAAAGAATAGGAACAAATCCAATATCAAAGCTAAATCAATGAGGGAAGACTTTGGGATGTATCACGTGGTGCTATGAGAAGGTTAAAATCGCCATGTGGATACCCCAAGGTCTTCCATTTTTTTTGACGAAAAGTTTTTTTTTTTTTGTAGGAGATGAAAAGATATTTTCATTCATAGAAATTGTTATTACATCTAATTTAACAATGAAATTACATCAATAACATCCTTATCCCATTCCTTGATGATATCAAATCGACGTTACGAAAGTTTGTAAACTTATGTGCAACTTATATGCTTCTCTTTTGCATTTACAACAATAGAACCATAATAGAAAAAAAAAACTTCTAATAAGGGAAGACGAACAAAAACTTCCAACGAGGAAAGACAAAAACAAACTACCAACAAGGAAGACAACAACTTATTGAAAAATAAAACCTAATGAAAATATCAAACCAACAACTAACGTAGATCCATACATGAGCATATAGAAGTATGGATGAAATTGAATGATAGCAAATGCATATGTGGAGAGAGAGACAAGTGGTGCCAATGATGAATCTAGCAACTATTGCAGCCGAAAGAAACTGAACATCTCAAATCTGAATAGATCTGACTTTTATTATGTAAATAAAAATAAAGATTGTTATTGAACTACTTTCGATCAAAAGAAAAGATCGGCGGTGATTCTAACTAAAGAATCACGAAAAAGCAACCAATGCTCCAAACCTTAGCCACCGCTTTTCTTACCTCAAGGTCTTCCCTTATTATTATATAGATTATAACGCTTTGGTTGCAAAAGTTATTTTTGTAACACAAAAATCACAAACCTTTTAAAAATCTTACAACAATGGTCACCCAAGCCTTTTTTGATCCATTTTCTAGCGAATTTGCCAACGTGACAATGACGTGACGCCACATTGGCAATTAAGGGTCAAAAATATCCCTCACTTTAAATCAATCAACTAATTTTTTATTTCACAATCCCCACAATCTCATAACATTATTCACCCAAACAAAAATTAAAGAACTCAAGAAAATAAAGATGACATTTTAACTTTGGTGTTGAACTATCTCTATATCATCCTAAATATTATTTTACTTTTATACGAAGATGATCTATCTCTGTAGGTTTTTGGTGCAACAACATAATTAAACATTTTAAAAGAGTGTGAAAAATTATAATTAACAAATATAGACAAACCCTTTTCACTTGGAACAACAAATCCTACAAATTAATCTGCAACAACACATCACCTTTAACGTTTAAAAAAAAGAAAAAATTGCAATTAGTGCAAAAAAATCAATTATAAACAAAATGATTAATTAATTTCGAAACATCAAATGCAAATATCCACACCAAATAAAAAGGCTCAAAGAGCTACTAAACGCTTCTAACACCATCCCCATACTTTTTCGATCTATCGGTAAAAGGTCCAATTTAGGTGTTGGGGATGGGGATGAAGAGGGGTTGTGGTTGTAGTGGGAAAGAAGGGGAATTAGGTCAACAAATTAAAAAAGAAAATGTGAATATGTATTTAGGGATCAAGTTGGAGTGAGTTAGAGAGTTTAGTGATCCGAGTTGGCCCTACTTTAACTTTAGGGACTGAGTTTGCAACTAGGTGAGATTACAGGTACTAAATTGGACCTTTTGCCCGTGGGTTCTCATGTGATCTCCTATTTGGAGATTGCGGATGACCATGGTGACACGGCGCCCTATGGCTGCTTTTGTGGTGACGATTTTGTTGATTGTTTGTGTTTTATTATTATTTTTCAATCCATTTTTTTTTTTTTTGAGATATTTTTGAAGCCATTTGTTTGTTTCCTTCCGTTTCAGTTTGAAGGAGTTACAACAGTTTAGATGTGTTGTATTTGGGGACTTGCATGGAGATCAACATTGCTGATCTTTTTTTTTGAGAATTAAGCTTGCTGATCTTTTGGTTTGCAATTGTTTTTTTCATATAGTATAGATACTGTTTTAATTAGTTCCAATTTTAAAGGGACACTGCTCAAATCGTTCAATTTTTAGTATTGTTGATGTTGTAGATGAGACTGCTGCTACAAAATTGTGAAAACTAATGTCTGATGAAGACATTGGAAAGAGGTGTGGGAAGCAATGAAACAAAACGTTGCGGTTTCTGTCTGAGACTCAAAAGAGTTCAAGACTTGGGGATGGCGGGATCTCACTGGAATATATACTTGGTCTGGATGATTGACACATTTGAAATATCTGCTCGCCACCAATCTTTTCCATGGTAAGGTGAGTGACTAATAAGAATTTAATGATGTGTTGGGTATTCTTAAGGAGGGATCAATCTACCTCCATAGTTGGCAGCCAACCGAGTATTGCTCTTTGTTGAACGCAACAAGAGTAGTGTACCAAACTTGAGTTGCAAGCCTTAATCCTAGGACGCTTAAATAAAAGTGGATGCATAATTTTGTTTGGGCACGGGAGAAGAAGGGGTTGGAATAGGTCTTAGACTCACTGAAATACGCACATTGTTGTGCTGTTGCGGAGATGTTCTGTGGACAAGGGAGAAGAACTTAATAGGCAATAAATGCGCTAATGCGTTTTTTTAAAGGAGCGTTTGTGTTGGATGATGTAATACATACATTGGGTTTATGCCTAGTGCCCATTGACTAGTACATATTATATCGTTAGAATATATAAAATTATATTTAGAGCATCATTGAAATATATTTACCATACTAATTTTAAAAATCTTTTATATTTAATGAATTTAAGTATGATATTTTGTAACTCAATCAACATAACCATATCAAAAAGTGAAACTATTTTTCTCAAAAAAAACATAACCATATCAAAAAACAAAATAAATCACATTAATATTTCAATTTGAGAAAAATAGTTTCTCAAAAAAATCGAGAAAGTAGATAAGTGCCAAAACGATCAAAGAGTGAAGATCAAAATAGACATTTTTATTACAAAATTGATGGGGCACAGGGATTCCCCGCCCTACAATGATCCTCAGGGGGCGGGACGTGGGGCGACAAAATTTGTCCCACTGGGAATGAAAATTTTTAGAAATAACTCCCCACCTCACGCCCCACGAGAATGGAGACAGTAATTTCAATCTCTGCCCTTGCCTGCCCCACTTGCAACCTTAATTATCAGATACCGAATGGCGGACCAAAAAAAAACATCTCAACAAGTTAACCTTATCCTGTGTTATTGTGTAGACTACAAAATTGAATCGACTTAGATACTCTAACTAGACCTATTTATGAGTTGGGCTTGGGTTGAGATTAGACTGCAGGCTGAGTTAAGCTTAGGCTTATAAAGTGGCTTAGACACAACTCATTCTAAAGTAGGTCTAATTGGCTTAGGTCAGATTGGCCTTTTCTTTAAGGGCATCTCCAATGCAATACACTGAAATGGTGCAACTTTTACATAATTTTGATGGTAAAAGTAAAAAAAAAAATTATTTTCATATCCAACTCTTCGCACCAAATCCCACGTCAACTCTGCGCTTAGCTGGACTCTAAAAAAACAAAAACAACAAAAATAAAAGTGAAAAGCCAAAGTAGCGTTGCGCTACAATCTTGCACCATCGCTACTTTGGCGATAACCATGATGCAGGATTGGAGTATATAATCATGCGCCAAAGTCTTCACCTCGTGTTAAATATTAGTGCTGAATTAGAGATGTCATAAAGGATTATTCAAGGCCGGATAATCGTTCATGGGCCTTGGGAGCCAGCGGGCAAGGTATCGTCTCTCTTGGAATTCTTCTCTTCTCTCTCTCTCTCTCTCTCTCTCTCTCTCTCTCTCACACTTGACAATGAATCGAAGAACATCCAAACTCACAGCCATCTTCATATCACAAATGATTCTTCACAGACCCTCAACAGCAACTCACCAAACCCTAAACCTAATCTCCATCTTCCCCAATCGCACAGACCTCGCGCGACTCGTCTTCGCTTCGCAGAATCGCTGTCTCTGCGCAAACGCGTTCCGCAAAGTGATCAATCTCTTCACCGAGAAGGCGACGAGCAGCAGCGGAAGAATGGCGGAGGAGGAGCTGAGCTCGAAATTGATGGACTTGTCGGGGGAGTTGGTCGACAATCGATGCGATTCGGAGAAGGTCGGGAGACTCTTGGAATCGAAGGTTGGTTCGTTGATTCGAAGCTATTCTAATGGATCTGCGATGGTCGAGTTGCTGTACCTGTTGAAATCCTGGCCTGCATTGGCTTTAGAGGTACTTCGCTTCTCTATTTACGTATTCGTTTAGGTTTAGGGTTTAGAAATGTGCGAGTTTGTTAAGTTTTGGTTTTTGTCTGTGTTTGTTTGGTGAAATTGTAGAAATATTGGCCTGTACTGGCTTTAGAGGTTCTTCTTTTAGGGTTTAGAAATGTCTGAAATTGTGAAGTTTGGTTTTTGTTCATTGTTTGTTTGTTTTTGTTGAAATTGTGAACAAAATTGTGGAGAGCATTGAGGATTTGGGGAAAGGAATCGCCTTGATTTCATTTTTCTGTTGGTTTTTAAAATCGTTGTTCCAGGTTTTTAATTGGAGGAGGAAATTGGTCGGTGAGGACTTTCCAATGACATCCGAGGAGTATGCGAAGGGGATTACGATTGCTGGTAGGGTTAAAAATGTTGGTCTTGCTGTGGATTTATTTATGGAATGTGTGAGTTATGGGATGAAAACGACATCGGTGTATAATGCGTTGATGGGGGCGTATATGTATAATGGATTGCCCGAGAAGTGCCAGTCATTGTTTCGGGAGTTGAAGAAGGAAGTGGATTGCAAACCTACAATTGTTACTTATAATATTCTTATATCGGTTTTTGGACAATTGATGATGGTGGATCATATGGAGGCGACTTTCACAGAGATTAATTCTTTGGGACTATCCCCGAATTTGTCTACCTACAATAGTTTGATTGCGGGATATGTTGTAGCATGGATGTGGGAGGATATGGAGAGAATGTTTCATGTAATGGAGGAGAGTCCTATCAAGCCTGATGTTGATACCTATCTGCTAATGCTTCGAGGTTATGCGCATTCTGGGAATTTGGAGAAGATGGAGAAGACATACGAATTGGTTAAGAATTGCTTGAATGATCAGAAAGTGCAATTGATCAGAACCATGATTTGTGCCTACTGTAAGAGTTCTAATACGATAGGATTAGCAAGATTGAGAAACTTATGATGCTTGTACCAGAGGATGATTACAGACCTTGGTTAAACGTACTATTGATAAAGACTTATGCCCAAGAGAATTTGTTGGAGGGCATGGAGAAGTCAATAAGAAAAGCATTTGAGCAGAAAACCATAGTAATGACAGTAGATGTGATGCGCTCAATAATAACTACTTATTTTCGATCCAATGCATTGGATAGTCTTACCAACTTTGTGAAGGAGGCTGAGAATTCTGGGTGGAGAATTTGTCGATCCTTGTATCACTGTAAAATGGTCATGTATTCATCACAGAATCGCTTGGAGGAAATGGAAAATGTTTTGGAGGAGATGGAGAAATGTAATTTGGATCCTACGAAGAAAACATTCTTGATAATGTACAAGGCCTACTCAAAATGGGGTCAAAGATCAAAATTAGAACGGCTACTGGGGACAATGTGCAAGCATGGTTTTGGAATTCCTTTGGATGCTTTATCTTCGTAATGTCCGCCTTATTTCATAGTTATTGATCATTATTTTGGGAAAGATTGACTATTGCGTTGCGGATAGTTCTGGATTTGAAGGAAAAAAGAGAGAAATTGCATAGCTACTAATTGGGTAAGCCTTTCTTTGCTCTTGTTTCTCATTGATTATGAGTTTTTTATGTGATTCCTTGAAACTGAACCCAACTATCTTTTTTTATTTATCCTTTCCGAAAATTTATTTTATTTATGCATTTGTTTTATCTTTAATGAAAATCTACACTTAATGGTCTTTCACCACTCAAACAACTACGGGCTAGGCATTAATGCTAATGAATTGCAACGGTACTTACTGATGAATAATTTATGATAAAAGCAAACCTTTTCACCTTGTAATTCTTTTGCGCACACAAAGTTATTTCTTTGATCAAATTTCAGGTCTTGGATTGCCCCGTCTTTCTGAGATGAAAACCTTCATCATGATCATCATTATTATCATCTTATATTTATTTATTGAGAAATAGATCCTCGCATTGATAAAAACTAAAGATAGTTCAAATGTAGAGGTTCAAAAAGGGAGGACCAGAGTTCCTCTTCAAACACAATAACATAAACAGATGCTACCCGAGGTCAAAGAAGATTACAGATAGATCAATCTCTGTTCTTGACCAGAGAAGGAATATCCCTTGGCTTTGCAAGCTGAACTCTTGGTGCACTTTCCAGTCGTCCCAATGGACCAAGGAGCTACATTTTTGTCCTTGAAAATTACGTTACTTTACTCAAGTCAATTATTCGACATGATGGTGAACACCGTACCGTTTTTTTTTTTTTTTTTTTTTTTTTTCCTAACGGGTGTGACAAAATGGCAAAGGAGCGAGTGCTAAGGTGTTGATTGAAGTAGAGGTCTAGTGACTCTAGTGTTCGAGCCGTGATAACTTCATCATTTCCTTGAGTTGTCTCCCTGACTATAGGGTCGGTGCGCTTGATTAGCCCCCATGGGATTAATCAAGGAAGGTTTTGATACCTATGAAAATATCCTCACATGTGTGCATATATTTTCTTCAAAATCTGCAAGAAGAATGAACAATTTAGAAATCTAGGCTCCAAAGAATCAAAGTTCTGCATAGTTAAATATATGGTATAACATTATCTTAGATAAATAATGTGAATCTTTCAATAAGCATTGAGTCACAAACCGCTTAAAAACTTTTCAACTTGGTGTAATATGGGTTTTCCATATAAAGGTGCACTTAAGGAAGGTAGGGAAAGATTTATGATCAATAAGATGAGTTTAAATGTTTTGTTGGAAAAGTGATTTTGTTGGAAAAGTGACTTTATTTGTCAAGATTCAAGAACCCAAAGCCATTTGTCACGTATGGTGGGTTGAATTTGGGATACTTGTAAGTAAAAGCAAACTTGTCATCCTATTGCTTTTTCCAATTATGAGGCTCCAACGAAAGCAAATATCTCAAGAGTAAGGGGCTCTTACATCATTATCACCTAGGGGAAAGAAACTTGAGAGCTATGATTGGTACAAAGTAGTAAGGGCAAAAAGTAGTCTGGAAGAGAGATGGAGCACTTATTTTTGCCTTAACCTCTATCAGTTCTATTCCTTATTTTAAACGATTTCATTTATGTTCCCTTGTCCTACGTCAAAAAACCTTTAATGATAAACATTTTAAGTTTCTTTAATGGTAAACAAATGAGTATTATAACTTTATGCTATCATTGTCTAATGGAAGAAAGTTTAAAATTTACTTTTTGTCATGGTTATGACTTATCAAGATTGATTTGGGACCAAGGTTGTGCTGTTATTGTTGTTATCAAGATTGAGATCTGGGTTGGTAGGACCATATGGTCCTATGATATATGGATCATTCTTAGATCCAGATTGCAGATTTTATCATTTTTCTGTATGGAAGTATTTGGATTGGATCATGATTGTAACATTATATTTTCAATTTATCACTTTAGTGAACCTTAATCTTTAACTTTTGCAACAAATATAGTTATTGATAGAACAATGTAGACCGAGTTCAAGCATACTTTGATGACATTTTCTACTCCTGCGATCTCATAAATCTCTTAATGTAAATCATAAATAAAAATATTAAGAACTTACAAGACATTCTCATGATGGAAGATCTACAACATTCTTGCAACAATTCCTTTTGGTGTGTTTTACAATATGATGGATCACTTTGTTTTTCCAATCACATATTTTATCTCTGCGAAGGTTGGGCAATTCCAACGAATGTGAAAAGGTATAAACGGTTACATCAACCGTCATAACCAACTCTATAAGGGAAAAAAAGCTTAAATGCCCTTTAATATCTTAGGTAATAACTTATCATATGCTAATTAAATATAAACCATTACCAAAAAAATATATAAACCACATCCAACATTCTCTCATTTGGTTTAATTTAATTAATAAGCTTAATTATTTATAAAGGTCATTATAGAGTTGTCAAAATCGTACGAGTTGCGAGTTAACTCGTACGATTTGACTCGGTTTTGAGCAATACCGAGTTGAGATCACACTCAACTTGGTGTTGTGTGAGAATCGAGCGATTTCGATTCATATTTGAATCACATGATTTGATTCGAATCGCCCGATTCGCAATCCAGCGACCTCCCAAAATCTTTTTTTTTTTTTTTTTTTTTTCTGGTTTTGCTTGTTGTTTTCGATATTAGGAAGGGGATCGACTACAAAAAAGAAGTGAGGAGAGTTTCAGAGAGAGGAGAAAGAGGAGAGAGAGTTGTAGAGAAAGGAGAAAGGGGAGAAAAAGTTGTAGAGAAAGGAGAAAGGAGTGAAAGAACCTGATTTTGCAAAGAGAGACAAGAGACTCGTCGAGAGTTAGTGAGAATTGTCGAGAGAGAAGTAGCAGATGTTCAACGACATCTCTATTTTTTTCAAAGAACATCTTCTCTTCACATCAAAAGGAGACAATCCTCATCTCTACTATGGGCCCCACCACTACATGTTGCCAAATTAAGATTGTGGCCATCTATAACATCTAATGTGTATGCTACAACTCTACACATAGACACACAAACACATACTACCCCACCATCACACCACACTAATACATGGAGTCCCTTTTTTTTTCTTTTTTTTTTTTTTTTACTTTTTTTGTTCAAAAAGTCTTTTTTTACTTGTAAAACATAAATTATAAATTTATACATATATTTAAAAATATTATTAAGAAATCCAAAAAAATCTTACGATTTACGATTCGATTCAAAATACACCCCAACCGATTTTACAATTCGATTCCGATTTGACAACTTTGGGTCATTATCTAAGATATTCTCCCACTTGACCTTTATAAATTGATAAACAATTTGTCCAAATGGAAAATACCACATCCATAATAATATGTGCATTGTCGGTGCCAGAAATAGATGAATGTCATGTTTTGACTCTACATTGTCTCAAATAACGGACACCACATGTATTTAAATGAGTCAAATAATTCTATGTTCCATAAACATGTGCACCAATATGAAAAAATAAATGAATAGATGGTATTTATAGTAAGAAATATGATCACAAATATATAAGTAAAGTGTTTGAACCGAGTCATTATACAACTCCCACCAACTTAGTCTATTGTTTTGCATATATACCACTTGGTGGTAAAAGATTGACACTTTTATCATTCATCTCAAATGTTTTGCAATTATACCACCTTCTTGACATTTTGATCGGTCAACACACATTCTTTTATGTCATGACACCCAACAAAACTGAAGACGCGTTTTGAAAATGCGCCTTCAATGAAAATACAACATGAATATGGGGTGTGTAAGTTTGGAGTTGTTAATTTAAGGCACATTTTCAAAACACGCCTTCAGTTATGTTGGGTTCTGACTTGCTTACGTGGCACAAAAGAATGTGTTGACCACTCAAAACGTCTAAAAAGGTGGTGTAAGTGCAAATCATTTATAATGGGTGGTAAAAGTATTATTGTTTTTTGGCATGAAGTGGATATTTATAGAAGGATATGATCACATACACACACATATATATATACTAGTTTCGTTACATGCTTCACACGAATGAGCCCGCTCGCAGGAATTCATAATCGGATCTTATTGAGTTCATATCAAAACATGAAAAACGGAGAAAACAGGGCGAGAGAGAGAGAGATAGAGAGAGAGAGAGAGAGAGAGAGAGAGAGAGAGAGAGAGAGAGAGAGATAGAGAATTGGGGTGATGCAATTCACATACATTGATGTATATGAGTGCAAAAAATGGCAAAAAAGGTGGTTTGGGGATATATATATATATATATATGTAAAATAAAACAAAAATAAGGGCAAAAAAGACTTTTTGATTACCACTCAAAAATTGAAGATTCGTGCTTATATATATATATATATATATATATAGTGTTTGAATCATGCCAATATACAATATTTAAATAAAAATGTAACTGAAGCATGAATTATGTGTTTGTTAGTGTGAGTTGTATAATAACTCGATTCAGAAACTTTATTTATATGTATATTTGTGGTCATATTTCTTACAATAAATATCCTCTATTCATTTGTTTTCCATATTAGTGCTTGTGTGTATGGAAAATGGAATTTTGTGTTCTATTTAAAGACATGTAGTGTTTGTTATTGAGATAGTGTAAGGCTAAAACATGACATTTATTCATTTCAAACGCCAACAAGGCACATGTTATTATGGATGTGGTTCTCTCATTTGGAATTGTTTATCAATTTATAGAGATCAAGTGAGAGAATGTCTTAGATAATGACCATTATAAATAATTAAGTTTATTATTTGAATTAAATCAAGTGGTAGAATGTTGGATGTGGTTCATATTTAATAAGTCATTATCTAAGATATTAAAGGCTAGTTCGATTTGTTGTGTTAGCCCGGATTAAGTAGTCCATCGGTTCGACTAGTAGGTAAGTAGTCGGGAGGACTAGGCAAAACCTCAACCTTGGGACTATTTTGAACCATCATTTTGATGGTCTTAGTTAGTCCAACCCTTCTCACTTAACAAAGGACTAGGCAAAAGCCTCATCCTCAAAATAGAAAAAACACATTTCGATTAAAAGTGGTCGACTCGATCGAAGAGAAACCCTAGCCAAATCCACTTCATCGCCCCTTACTTTCTCAAACTCCTCAACTACAAGAATCCACAGCAGCAGTGCCCCTTCCCTCTCCTCTCGAACTCGTCGACTACAACAATCCACAACATTAGCGCCGCACACTGGTTCGATTCATCTCTTCTTACATTCAAGATTTTGATTTTGCGTTTCTTTGATTGATTCATCTCTTCTTACGTTCATCGTCAATCCACAGCAGCGTCATGCACTCATCGGCTAAGTTTGAAGGTGACGATTTGTGGGTGTATAAGGGGAGGAGCAGGTTGGTCCTTTCCCTAGCACCAAAAACATGTTATCCTAATATTAATACACCCAACCGATCAAGTGCTTTATTTGAGATCAGTTAATCCAAGTCACAATCCTGTGTATAAGTTAATCCATGAATTTAGGACTCTTGAGTTTGTGAACCGAACTGGCTATAAAGGGTATTTAAGTCTTTTTTAATTAGAGTTGGTTATGACAGTTGATGGATCCGTCTATACTTTTTTCACATTCGTTGGAACGGTCCCAACCTTTGCAGAGGTAAAATTGGTGATTAAGAAAACATAGTGATCCATCACATAGTAAAACACACCAATAGGTTGCAAGATGGTTGAAGATGTTCCATCATAGGAATGTCTTGTAAGTTCTTAATATTTTTAGGGAGCAACTATTAACACCCCTATACCCTATATCAACCCCCTACATAATTTAATACTCTTTTAAACTAAAATGTCTTTAGGCAAAATTACATAAATAACATCTCACTAAATTGAATCATGAACTCATTTCCTTTTCCCCTTCTACTTTCCACTGTCTACACCCCTCCTCAACTTTATTTTTCACTCTCTACACCCCTCTCTAAATGAATCCGTAAAAGTCATCCCCAAATCTTATCCAACTCACTACACCCACCCCAAATTAAAATCAATCCTTCTTCTCTTCCGCTTAATTTTTTCTTTCTATACCTCATCCAAAATTAAATTATAAACTCATCTCATTTTCTCTTCTACTTTCTAATCTCACCCCTCCCCATCTATTTGTTTATACACTCAACAACTCACCACTAAATGCAACATCTTAATTATTGTATTTGGTTGATATTTGATTTACATTCTTGAATGCATAGAACATTTATTTGTGTTGAATCTTAGATTTTAAGGATCAAAGAATGAATCTTGGAATGTAAAATGGCACAAATTGAGGTAAAGGGGGAGAAATATATGATGTGCAACAAGGGGTTGGAGGTTGGGGATCACAAATATGTGAAGAGAGTTTTCTTTGGGGAGGGGGGGGAAATATAAGCTCAGGGTATATTGGAGAGTTTAGTGACAACTAACGGGGGTGCTTAGAACATGAACTAACTTATTGGGGCTATAAATAACATTAAATTAAGTAGGGGGCTGATATAGGGTGTAGGGGTGCTAATAGTCACTCCCTATCTTTATTTATAATTTAGATTAAGCTATTTATGGGATCTTGGGAGTAGAAAATGTCATCACAATCACATCATTCTTTACCTTGTTGAGTGAAGAAAAAAAAAAGAAGTTGGGAACGTGCTTGCACCCAACTAATGTAAGCTAAACCGAAGTATATTGTTTTTCATTTTCCTTTCACTTTTGCTTCATGTTTTCTTTTTCTTTCTTTCTTCTCTGATCCATCTTTTGTTCATTTTTTCTTGTTATTTGTTTTCAGTTTCATATCTGTACTCTGAATTTCTCTCTTATCCTTTCGTATTTCACGTTTCCCTTGCAAAAGCTGTTGTTTGTAACGATTATTAATATTTAGATATTGTTGGTTTTTTAAAATTGATCTCAAACCATCAACTTGTGTTAAACTAGAAATCAATTAATTTATGATGCGTGTATTTGTTAATACTATCTAATAGGTGTGATTTCTTCTTTAAAAATAGTATTTGTTATTACACTTTGTATTTAATTAAATCTCGGAGTCCACAATTTAGTTTGTAGAATCCCAGCCCCGCGACAGCCTTCGAGTCTTGAGAATGACATAGCAGTCCTAGGCCTGTCCAAATAATTCTTAGGTGGCCAACGATTGTTGGCCCAATTGGATGGAGTTTAGAGTCCCTTAAGGATGGTCTAAGGTTCAAGCCTTGTGAATGGAGCTGCATTTGGAGAGGTTCCCCCCTATTTTGGGTCTGTTCAACTCTAGATTAGTCAGGGTCTTGTGCAGTTTCTGGATAACTGGGGTCCAAAAACCTAGTAAAGACGAACTGATAGGTGATTCGACTTAAATGTGCCTAGTTGAAGCTTTGACCATGCAACGGCTGAGCTGAAAAAGCTGCCAGGATGTTTGTTTTAATCCATAGGGGGAGAGGTGAAGCAAATTTAGAAGGAATGCTTGATCAAAATTGATTGGAAAGAAAAATCGTCTTTTGCAAGGTTTTTTTTTTTTATGTGAAACATAATGGAATCAGTATTTTGAGATATATTTGGAATTTGTATTTCCTGCATTTGTTGAATTAACTGAGCCTATCTATTTTTTTTTTCTGGGATTTTCCTGGGTCTGGGTTTACTCCCTTCAACTCCTTATTGCATTGGGCCGATTTAGACAGGATTAGTCTTGAGAAATTCTTTCATAATCTCCAACAATTTTTGGTTTTTTGCAAAGAATAAAAGATGGAAGAAACCGAAAAATCTATGTGGATGCTGGTCGACTCACCCAAGTTACCATGTTTGGTTTAGCACAAAGAGGAAGGTATGTGATCTTGGAGGTGCTGACACAAAATTTTAAGTGAGAGGGTTCTCTACAGACTGCCCTAAGTTCTACACCTGCACTGACTACAATGAAACTTACAATAGTTGTGATTTTATTGCATTTCCTTCATAGATTCTTGATGATGATGTTGGATGTGGTATATTGAGATTTCGGTATCTCATATTATATCCACATTATTTTGCATACGTATTAAGAAATATGTGGTTTTCAAGTTTCACCTGACCATGTCTTGAAGCATTTCACCAAGATGATTAATTCTTTTCTGACCTCCATTTCTTCCATCAACAAGCATTTTTTTTCTTATGATTATTAACGTGTCTTTAAAAATCAGTTTCAACAAATCATTGCTTGAATGACTGATCTAAACCCGTGCTGGTTGGTTTTCAGTCTCCTAAATAAACTCTAATTTGTAGTTTCTTTATCCATGTGCATGTTGCTGATAGCATGCAAACATGCAAATATTTTCAATCCTCTTTGTTACAATTCTTTAGAACATAATTTCACTTGTGACTACATCAATTGCTTTATTGGTGTTTAAGCACAATGTCGAACTCTTGATGGTTGTCTGCTTGACTCATAAAAGTTTATCACGTATAGCTCTTGTTACTTGTCTTAGATTTGGGACTGCAACATAAAATTAAAATGTTGTGGTAAATTATGACAGTTCTCATATTTGGTTTTACTTTTGCAGAAAAAGGTGCTCACACTATCAGAGTAGATTCCCCGAGTCTTGGAACTTATTCAGAGTGTAAATCTTGCATGATGTGAATGGCTTGTATTTAGCCAGTTCCGGTCTGATTCCTCCCTGCGAACAAAGTTTTGTATGATATTGCAAGAGGTCTGGAAAGAATGTCAGCGCACCAGTGCCAAATAGCCAGCTTGGAGGTTTTTTTAGCCAGAATTTGTTCTTCCAGTGAATAAAGCAGCTCAATTTTATTGAGGTATTTATTTTTGATAAAGTTATTTGATTAGGCAGAGCTTAAAATGGCATAGCAGCCTTCAGGTCTCAAGAAATTTTGTATTCTATTTTGTTATTCTTGTTTAGGTCGATCCGTATCTTCCTATCAAACTTACGAATAATATGCAGCTTACATTATTAATGTTTTTGCATAGTTGTATCAAAATTAGATAAACTAAATTTGTTGGGAATATTTATAAGCTATAAAATATAACTCTTTGGAAGATTGATATGGCCTGGTCTGAATTGCATTACTAGGTTAATATTGGAAATTGAACTAATTGAAAAGAAATGATAATTTTGTTATTTAAAGAAATTCATGTAGAAGTCTATATAGAAGGAAATGGGAATTTTCGTAGCTTTATTGAGATGGAGACTGTTTATCATGATGAACATTTAGAGGAGAAATAGATTCCTTGATTTATCATTATTCCTTAGTATATGGTTCTGACTTCTGACTTCTGACTTCTGACTTCTGACTTCTGATTACAAGCATGTATGTAGTGAGAGTTTTAGTTACCAAGCTGTTATTTTTCATTTAAGTGTCCTAATACTTACGGTTGCAAAAATCCTTGATTCGTGTCATTTATGAGCTCGGAGAATGAACATCAACCTGCTATGTGATCATTGACATGATCTATTAGAAACTTTAATCTCAACATTTTGTGATTGGACTTATCCTATTTACAAAAGTCAGAAATGAAAAACTAAATCCCAACTGTAAGAACTTTAGAGGGACTCAAGTTCTTTCTTTTCTCTTTCTTTTTTATTTAAAAAGACATTTCCATTGTGGTGAAGGAAGTTGTCTTGTTCTTATTTAAAATTTATTCTATGTTTTTTTTTTGGAACCAAGTTTACTCTATGCTTTTGAGTTTACCATTTCACTCCAATATTTGGTGTAACAAGTGTTCCATTTTCTCTCTATTTTGTCCTGGGTTTACTATGACATTGCAGTTTGTTCAAACTTTTGTTCTTGAGTAAATTGACACGGGCACTGAAGTTGCACTAAAATGAGACTTTCAAGTATAAAGTGTCAAGCTAATGTAGGGGCCTAGTGCTTCCTTCTTGGATTGGATCAAAAAATCTATTTGTATATATCAATTAAGATGCACAACTTTGGTTTAAGACAGTAGTATATCTATATTTGTTTCCATTTCATCTGTCCAACTAATGAAGTAGAGCAACCATCCAAGCAATGCCATAACATAACATGGTGCCCTCAAAGGTCCCACTAGATGAGATTCCTGGGGGGCACAGAAACCAACACAAGATGAACTGAGATCTCCCCATCACAAACACCGTCATTGAATGTTGGTTTGGCTTGGAATAATAATCACAAAAACCAGAAAAGGGCATTATCAGCCCTGACATACTTGCTTGGTCAGATATCAATCAAGAAACAGATAACACCCCCACAGCCCACACCAATTTGCTTGATATAAGCAAGCAGAGCCAATAACTGTGACCATGGACCACTTAGAGAGATGCATGAACCCCCACCATTCCCTTCTCTTGTTTCCAGTAGCAACAGCAACCTCTGACTTCCAGAAAGATAAAAAGAAGACCCTGAGACATGTCCTTGAAATCTGCATGCTTGGATTGAGGAAAGAAAACACTGTTTAATTTTTTTTGCTCTCTTCTTGTCACCATATATTTGTTTCTCTACAATGGTTGGCCTCTTATGGGGGCTTATTAAGTTAGAAAGAGAAGAGTTAAGAGAGAGTTGATGATATTGGTTTTGAAGGACATATATGAGATGAAACCATCACTTTCTTGGCTGTCTGATTCATCAGTGCACCTCTGCTTATTGTTTATTTGATCTGCTTGGTTATTGAAAGTTTGTTGCAGGGCATGTCTGTGCATGTACATGTATAACAATCTATTATATCTTGTAAAATGATTTTCTAACCTACTTTGGCCACCAAGATTCGACACCCACCTATGTGGCACTAACATGAGGAACCAATGTCATTGACTGACTGACTGTTGGCTTATGTGTCACCGTGTATTGCATCACGTGATACATAAGCCCACATCCCGTGGTGCAAATTGGAGGTGTTATTACAGCACTTCCCTTTTTAGTCGGTTGGCCGGTTGACTGAATGGCTGGCTGGCAGACTGAGTTAAAGTGAGTTAATTTAGCTGCTTCCTATCTTAACTAGCTGTGTGAGAGTGTTCGATTCTTATGGGAATTTGAAGATGACCCTCTTAATTATTTCCATCTATTTGATCTTAAATCTCATGTGGCTACAATTTCACCAATTATTCATATTGAGATTCAAGTCTTATTTTCTTTGTAGTTAGAGATGTCAAGTTGATCTGATATTTGAAAAGGATGGCCTTCTTTTGCTGCATTTAAATCATGAAATGCTCTTACAAAGCTATACATCTTTTGTAGTTGACATTATTTTCAATCTTATCCTTCTCTAATGTCTGCTGAGAATGGTGTTCCCATTGCATAAAATACTTTCTTTTTTTATGTGGTACAAATTAAAAAAATATAAAAAATACTTATTCAAGAATGGTGTTCCCATTGCATAAAATACTTTCTTTTATTATGTGGTACAAATTAAAAAAAATATAAAAAATACTTATTCAAGTTACTAGTTGATGGACAGTATAGAAAATGAAAATATATTAAAACAGATCAAAACCAACACTAAATTAAGTCAAATCTATATGCCCTGTTGAGCATCTTTGGAATTTCGTTGGCCATTCACTTATCAGTTTATGCTTCTTTGCAAGAGAAGTTACATTTGATGTTCATTTTCAGATTGTTAAACTACGTAGGTCTGGATTGACATCTACGCATCTATGCCCTGTTGAGCATCTTTGGAATTTCGTTGGCCATTCACTTATCAGTTTATGCTTCTTTGCAAGAGAAGTTACATTTGATGTTCATTTTCAGATTGTTAAACTACGTAGGTCTGGATTGACATCTACGCATCTATGCAAACCTAACGTGGCAATACTACTTAGAAAGCTTTTGTAACACCACTAATTCCCTGACCATTGTGTGACAACTATGAAGGCATGCCTGCAATAAACAAATCAGTTTAGAAGACATTTCAAATTTAACAACAAAATCCTACCCATGGAAAGGTGGGAATTAAAGATTTAAGGGTTTTGGTCTTCCTAGCATTTTTTTTTTTTACCGAGGAACCTAGCACTTTTATATTTATTTATTTATTTTTTGACAGGATCCTAGCATTATTATTATGAGTAGTGCTACTTGGACTCATGAGTCCGGACTCTTAAGGGGTTTTTTGAAAATTTTTTATTTCAAAGTCATCCTCAAGCAATCAATGACTTCAAAATTATAATTTGTAACACTCCTTTAATATTTACAAAAATTTCAAAAACCTCCCTTTGAGTTCGGACCCTTAGTGTCCAAATAGATTTTTTGTATTATTATTACTTTCTTGAATGATGAGTGAGCATAATCACGTTCCAAATAAAACAAACACAAAATGATCTAGATATCATCATATAAAACGATAAATGGTTCACTAGTATTAATTGCATTCATGTCAACTACAAAAAACCAAAAAAACTTAAGAGGCTCTATCATGAATTCATGATCGCTCATTAAAAAATGAAGCAGGTACTGGACTACTTAGTAGTGGCATTTAGGGGCACATAACACTTCTTAGGCAAGTAGTATTAAATTTGAGTGACCCAATTAAATTGATTGAGCTTGGCGTGACCGATGAGGACAAATGTTCAATAAATGGGTAAGAACTTCAAACTAATACGCCTTTCTTGTCGTTTAATGAGTTTACATCAGATGGTCACTTCACTGTGTTCACACCCACACACCTGTAAGTGCTCTCATTTAGTATGTGATTAGGGCGTCGCATCACCTTGGACAATGAAATGACTTCCCAATTCCCAATGGAATACTAAAAAACTGTACTTTTTATGGGGTTCCACTTAGTGCTAACATGGCAAGTTTTAAGGGCACAAATATTCTTTATTTTTGTTTTGTTAGGGAGACAATATTTCATTTCATTTCATTAACTACATTACATTTGCATGATTATAGGGCATTTGAAACTTAGAGCTCTCCCAAAGCATTTCTGTTTTTTTTTTTTTTTTTTTAAATTTGTTGCATTAATATTTTTAACACGTAAAAGATACAAACAATCTATTACAACATGATAATGGATATTACAATTCACTAAAGTTTGAAACAACATCTTCACAAGGAGGGTATCAATAAGAAAAACATATCTTACGCTTCTACAGTAACACGCGTCACCTGTGACGCCGTTGTTACCTCATAGGGTCGGTCGTCGGTCGTCGACGTTTAACACCGTTAAAGTTGAAAACCCACAACTTCTCGTTGCATCTTCTCCTTCCGTTCCACGACTAGGGCAAAAGAAGGGTCATCGATAATGTCGAAACTCACCAGCAACGTAACAAAGTCGAAAGTTGTTAAAAAAGAGGGGTGGAGAAAAAGAGAGGAGAAGATGGAGATGATGAAAAGGGAAGTGGGGTGGGGAAACACAGAAACGGAAGGAAGTGGGCTAGAAGGGTCAAGATTCAAGAATATGGGAGGAGAAGAGCACAGGAGAAGAACGCATGGGAGGGGAGAGAAGTGGGGAAGAGAAGATGGAGAAGAAGACCAAGGGCAAAAGAAGAGCAGCAAAAAGAAAAGGAAAGAACAGAGGGCCATCGACGACTTCTACCATTGATGAAACCGGATCGCTCAACGCCAGCAGCGAGCCCTGAGGCGACTCTTGTTGGAGTCATAAAGTATGTAATTGTTTGAATGTAGAGTAGATTAGATATGGGTTTAAATGACCAAAAAAAAATCTCGAATTCACTTCAAGTCTATAGAATTTTCTATAAGAATGAAACCAATTTTTCTTGCCACATATGAGATTCGATCTCCTTACGAGTCCGTTTTTTATTTTTTTTAATATGATAATTGAAGTGATATTCTAATCCCACTCTTTTCGATATCTTCACATTCCCTTTTAGTAGCTAGAACTGTCGTGACAAAATGAAATAGTTCAGAACTTTGCCGCTCTAATACAGACTTTGTTTAGCAAGAAGACTAGTTGCGATAGGCGATAATCTAAATTGAAAGTTAATAATTTAACGATAGGCGATAATAATTAATAACTAATAAATTTGAAAGTTTGATAATCTAGATGATTAATAAAATATGTTTGAAAAAGTAATTGATTGGGTAGTTGATAAATATAAAATGACATAAAAGGGTATGCTATAATTTAATGTGTAACAAAATTTTATAACTTATCATTAAAAAAAAGTAAAAATAAAAAATACAAATATTAGATTCAAATAATCCTTCGAAAGGATGCCAAATGGTTTTTTTGTGGATGACAGAGAGGATTAGGAATAATAGTTGTGTTGGATGAAGACTTAATTAAATAATACATTCACTAAAAAGGACAAAGTTGAAGGTGCAAAATCGTTCTGTATTGAATTGCATAATTCACCACGTAAACATTTAAAGGAGGGCTAAATCCGGCCAAAAAATAAAAAACGGCGTTTTTAAGAGAAACGCTACTACAACTAGCATATAGGATTTGAGTTGATCATTTAGATCATTTCAAAATCATCTACAAATCAAACACAACTTATTGTGTAAAGTAGCTTATAATCTAGATGATAAGCAAGTATGTGCTTACCAAATAGAGCCACAATGACCATTTCTAAAAAGTACACAACTTCGAACCTAATAACTATAGGAGTACTCTTAATTATAATCCTTTCAATAGCATTCAAATAATATGAATATCGCAACAAAATTGATTAGTTTAAAACATGCATCAAGTTAGCCACTCAATGGTGGGTCCCTAACTCCTATAAGTGATCGCACCATATCAAAGAAAGTCCAAAGCATAAACATGGAGATAAAGCAATAAAGCATCTTCTTTCTTTCTTTCGTTCTTTTTTAACTTTTTTACCCTTTAAATCATCATTTTGGTTATTGTATGTCTTTCAACTTCTCACTGTGTCTTGATTTTACTTTTTACCTTCTTTACATCTTGGGAAAGACATCAAAAGGTTGCATGCAAGGAGTCACTGTCTAAAACAGTAGAGCACAAATATACTCACTTGAAAAAGTAAAAATTGACTACTTCTTGTTGTAAAATAAATTGGAACTTGCTAAGAGTTAGATGAGGAAATAGAAGACTAAGAACTTCTACTACTACAAACTACTACTACAAAGGAGAAGAGAAGAAATGAGATAGTTCGAATGAGAAGTTTTCATTCAACTTGGTGTGCTCTTACAATGAAGTTAGTATCTTTTATATAGGCCATTTGGTATGATGACAAATGTGCCTTAGCAATGTGGGACTAAAACATACACCCAATGTACATTGAAATGGTTACAAAGAACATGACAATACATGGACTATAGGAAGTACATAACTACACAATATGTTGGTGTACATGCATGGTCATCCACACTTCATAACACTCCCCCTTGGATGACGCTTGCTTAGAGATTGTGCCTCGTTAAAAACCTTGCATGGAAAACCCAATGTGTGGCGGCCCCAATTTCCAGGGTCGCCCCGTGCTAACAGTTACTTCTCCAGCTCATGCACCAGAAGTAACTGCCACGTCATATCTCTATCCATCGTCTAAGAATCTTCAAATTAGAGTTATTTATTCATAAGCAACAGTGAAAGTCTTGTCTTAATAAAAGAAACATTATATAAAGTTATTTAATTCAATCTATAGTGGAAAACCCTATTATACTTGCATATAGGCGATCAACTATACCAATATATATACAAGTATGGAAGTGGTTGTAGTCTCTCATCCCAAAGTAATACAAAATATCAACATACTACACTAGCAACATACGTACTAGCAGGCTTCGACGTAGGCAAGACAGATATAATCGCCAAAGATCTTCTTACCCCTTCTGATACTGGTATCTGCACTTAATTATCACAAAAATCAGATAACGAGTCCAGTAAGTAAAATCCCAAGGAAAACCACAGTGCATCCCAATTTATGAATATGAGTAGAAGCCAATAAATAGTGTGGAATAATCATGAAATTATCAAGAAAAATAATGCATGCAACTGCTCAAAAGGAAATGCATGAATATCAACACTCAGAAAATAAATGGGTGTGCAATAAATACCGCCAGTGAAGCTAGGATCAGTGGCCCAGTCATACCCTACTCCAAAGACCCCGCTGACTGTATCCTAGTCACCAAATACACTTAAGAAGAAAAAACTCCACACACCCGAAAAAACCGCCGGAACGCTACCGTTCCCATCACAATCGGAATTAGATTGACAAAGAAATAAAGCTCAATGAATAAAATAAGAAAATGCAATAGTGGTGTTCAATTGGGTTTTACATACCTCAATCTGCGCTCAACAAACCCCGAAAATACCCCCGGTTCGACCCTCGACTAATTTATGACTCAATTCCACTGTCTTGAGACTCCTGGGACCAAATTTCAAGGTTTATTGGTCAATAATTTGGTTTATAATCAATTGTGTCCAATTTCACACTAAATTCTATTCCAGATGATCATTAGCGCGCTAATTGATCTCGATCACTATTCATCATCATTTCCAGAAAGAAATTAGCGCGCTAATTCCAGATATTAGCGCGCTAATAGCATTCTGTCAGGCATTTCCAGATTCAAATTTCTGGATTCCAGCACCTCCTAAACCCATTCAAATCGATTTTCACACTTCCCACATGCCTCATTGACACCCAAAAACATCATTAAACACGAATTTATCGAGCTTAAACCTCAAATTCAACAAATCATAGAAATCATGTTCAAAACCCATTTTCACAAATTCATCAAATCTCTCTCAAACTTGATCAAATACACAACTCATGTTATACCAACCTCATAAACATGAAATCTCAGCAAAATACAGGATTTAATTCCTCCAAATCCGAATTTCTTCAAATTTCAAACCCACAACAACATTTCATAAACAACCCAAATTTTTGATAAATCCATACCTTGATCTTGTTGTTGTTGTTGGTCTCAAATCCCTCTCCAATCTCCAGCTTTTGATCCTCCTCTTCTCCTTCTTCTCCCACCGATCTCTCTCCTCTTCTCTCTCAATTTTCCTTCTTCTTCATTGTTTGATCGGTCAAACATGTATATATATAGTTGGGTTCTTGATCAACTGCGTACACCCATCTCGAGGCAAATCCGATGATCACTGTTCACCCTGTGTCACTCCAACTCACTAACACCTTATCTTGACACTGGTGACCTCAAACTGCCTTGTTGTGCATCCCGAGGAACATCCAACTGATGCCAATTTATCCAGCCACAACTATAGGACTTTACAATTCCAATTGATTTGGCCTATATAAATTACCAAATCTACTCAATAAATTCCCAAAATTTATAAATAGGGTCATACTAGTCTCCCGACCACTCGGCACCCGATGCCCCGCATCCCGCACGCACCCCGAGGTGATCCCACACTTATTGCACCAAATATAATTTTTGTCCTAATGTTATATTAAATTTCCATTAAATTAAATCCTCCACCTTAGTCATGCTTAATAAATTTAATATAATCTAACCCCAACGCCCGGCTTTACTACTTACGAACCCCGCGTTGGCCTGACTCACACCACGAAACCCCGGCGCTCAACCTCGCCCGGCATCAAGTTACAACCATATGATGTTTATATAAATAATAATAACTTTCCTATCACAATAATAGACATACAACATACACAAATAACATCATACAAGCCTGGATACTCATTTTCAAGTTAACCCAACTATCCACGTAACGCCCAAATTACCTGTTAATCCTCGTGATTAACCCTAATCCTGATTTAATTAATTTGAGCCGTTACACAATGGGATAAAACCATAGCTAAGGGAAAAAGAGTGCAATACATTAATCAATAACTCCCCCTCATGTGAACATGGGTGAAACTTGTTCAGTTTCTTTACTTGCAATGTCTTTAAGTTTACGCAAGCCAATACCATATGTAAGCATTTTAAATGTCGTAGTTGGTAAGGCTTTTGTGAATAAATCAGCAAGATTATCACTCGATCGGATTTGCTTGACATCAATTTCACCATTCTTCTGAAGCTCATGCGCATAAAAGAATTTTGGTGAAATATGTTTTGTTCTGTCCCCTTTATGAATCCTTCACTTAATTGTGCAATACATGCTTTGCATTATCTTCATATAATATGGTTGGAGAATCTTTTATTGAAGGCAATCCACATGATTCTTGTATATGTTCAA
Source organism: Stephania japonica (assembly GCA_039657345.1). NCBI lineage: Eukaryota > Viridiplantae > Streptophyta > Magnoliopsida > Ranunculales > Menispermaceae > Stephania > Stephania japonica. The sequence goes on along the minus strand of CM077558.1, from coordinate 8,429,955 downwards.
TCATGTTTCTCAACCAAACACATTCACGACTTGCTTCATGAATTGCAAGTACTTGAATGATTGGAAGAAGTGGCAACCATAGTTTGTTTTACGACTTCCATGATACAACAGATATTACCACAGTGAATACATATCCCGTTTGAGAACGGGCCTTATGGCGATTTGATAAAAATCCAAAGATCGGCATAACCTTGGAGATTCAATTTTACCCTCTCGAGTAAAATAAACCCATGTCACTTGTTCCTCGAAGATATCGAAAAATGTGTTTAACACCATTCCAATGTCTTCGAGTTCTTTGAAAAGCTATATCTTTCAAGTAGGTTGACAAAAAAAAGCAATATCGGGTCTTGTACAATTTGCAAGATACATAAGTGCACCAATTGCACTTAAATATGGTACCTCTGGACCAATTAGCTCTTCATCACTTTCTTGAGGTCGAAATGGATCCTTATCCACTTCAAGTGATCTCGACAACCATTGGAGAGCTCAATGGATGTGCCTTGTCCATATAAAATCTTTTTAATAATTTTTCAATATAATTTGATTGATGGACAAGTACTCCACTTGAAAAATGTTCAATTTGCAAACCAAGACAAAGTCTTGTTTTTCCAAGTTCTTTCATCTCGAATTCCTTTTTCAAGTATTCGGATGTTCTAACGATGTCGTCGTGGTTTCCCACTATATTTAAATCATCAACATATACAAATAATCACAAATCCTGTTGATGATCTTTTAATGAAGACACATGGGCAAAGCGGATTATTTACATATCCTTCTTTCGGTAAATAATCACTAAGACGTTTGTACTACATTCGTCCGATTGTTTCAACCCGTACAAAGACCTTTGTAATTTTATAGAATGCATGTTATGAGGTTTTGATTTTATTTCATCGGATATTACAAATCCATCGGGATTTTCATATATATCTCACTTGTCTAGAGATCCGTACGAGATATCTTTATAACGACATCCATTAAATGCATATCAAACCCTTCGAGATGCAAGGCTTATCAAGAACCGAAATGTGATTGCATCTATAACGGAGAATATGTTTCCTCATAATCGATGCCGGTCTTTGTGAGAAACCTTGAGCTACAAGTCTTGCTTTGTACCTTGTAACTTTATTTTTTCCGTTTCTCTTTCGTACAAATACCCATTTATATCCAACAGGCTTTACGCCATCTGGCGTTTGGACAATTGGTCCAAAAACCTCTCGTTTCCTTAACGAGTTTAGCTCTGCTTGGATAACATCTTGTCATTTTTGCCAATCAGGTCTTTTTTGACATTCGTCCACTGATCGTGGTTCTGGATCATCATCATTTTCACATATTTCAAAGGACACATTGAAAGCAAATATATCATCGGAACAATTTCATTTCGATCCCAAATCTTACCGAGTTTAAATAATTTATTGAGATCTCATTATTTTCATCTTTTTCCTCTTTTTCTAGAGGAAGTTGTTCCTCATCAGAATCAACTTGTTCTGACAAACCCTTATCAAAGGATTCTTTTGCTTTCTCAGGAGTATTTTAATTTGTATTTATGTTTACTCCCGTTTTTCTCTTTCGAGGAATTGTATCCTTTGAACCAACCGGTCTTCCACGCTTTAAGCGTTTCGTTGGTTCTTGTGCATTTTGTTGCACGAGAGACATCAATTCTTGCGGGAGCATTTACAATTTGGAATATGTGATTTTGTCACTTGTTTTGCATCATTAAATGCATCTGGTAATTGATTTGCAATTTGTTGCAAATGAATGATCTTTTGAACTTCAAGTTCACATTGATTTGTTCGTGGATCATAATGTGATAAAGTTGATGCATTCCAAGCAATTTCGCGCCATTCCTTTTGAATTGACTTCTTATCTCCCCTAATGATGGGAAAATTGCTTCATCAAAGTGACAATCAGCAAAACGTGCAGTAAATAAATCCCCTATTAAGGGCTCAAGGTATCTTATAATGGACGATGAGTTAAATCCAACATAAATCCCAAGTTTTCGTTGTGGACCCATCTTAGTTCTATTGGGAGGTGGTATAGGAACATACACTGCACAACCAAAAATTCTTAAGTGTGAAATATTTGGTTGTTGACCTAAAATGAGTTGCATGGGGGAATGTTCATGGTATGCGATAGGCCTATAACGAATGATAGATGCTTTGCATAAAGGATCGCATGTCCCCAAACTGAAGTTGATAACTTAGTTCTCATGATTAAAGGTCGGCAATTAATTGAATGCGTTTGATTAGAGATTCTGCCAAACCATTTTGGATATGCACATGTGGAATAGAATGTTCAATGGTAATTCCTATAGACATGCAATAATTTTTAAATGCTTGAGATTGAAATTCCCGGCATTATCAAGACGGATGGTCTTGATTGGGTTGTCGAGGAATTGTGCTCTTAACTTAATGATTTGCGCTAAAAGTCTAGCAAATGCAACATTGCGGGTCGAAAGCAAACAAACATGTGACCACCTAGTTGATGCATCTATCAAAACCATGAAATATCTAAATGGTCCACAAAGTGAGGATGAATAGGTCCACATATGTCTCCCGAATGCGTTCTAAGAAAACCGGGGATTCCACAACAATTTTACTTGGGGATGATTTAACTATCAATTTACCTTGAGAACAACTAGCACAATTATAATCACCAAATTTGAAAATATTTTGTGACTCCTTAAAGGATGTCCATGCGAATTATTAATTATTCTTCGCATCATTGATGATCCTGGATGATCAAGCTAGGTCATGCCATAAAATGAGTGTCTTTGGATCATTAATTTTCTTATTTAAGACGACATTCGTTTCGACATGCCTTATATGAGTAAAATATAATCCGAGGATAAAGTTTACAGGAATTTTTCTAACACTTCTTTTTCCCATTTGAAACCAATGTGACATAGAGAAATTCTCTATTATTTTCGTTCATGGTTTCAATGTGATATTCATTTTGTCGAATATCTTTAAAAAGTGAGTAAATTTCTTCTGGATTTTTCAGAGTATAAGGCATTGTCAACATGAATTGTTGTTCCCATAGGCAACATAATATTTGCTTTTCCAGAACCATTAATCAAATTGGAGATGCCAGATATTGTTTGAACATTAGCATCAGCTAAGTTCAAATTGGAGAAATATTCTCTGTTTTTAAGAATTGTGTGCGTTGTAGCACAATCAAAGAAGGCACATATCGCTCTTATTTGGTTCATGACTTGAACACATGATTTGTTGATCCATCTGGACAAATAATGTTTGACAAATCAGAAAAAGAGTCATGATAATATTCATAATATTTTGCCTTTGATTTTAAAGGCATGGTAAAGGTCACAAAAATACTCGGGCATATATATGACAATATTTAGGCAAAATAGCCTTTCATATATGCCTAAAAAAATGTCACAATTATGAGCGCTCATTGTCAATAATTATTTGCCATTTGTAGTGGTGCACCACTTTTATTCCAAAATTTGGTGGAATTGTCAATACGACCTTTACCTGATATTTTCACCTTTTCCACGTCCATAAATTTATTGCGATCATGATCATTATATGCAACATATGCTTATTAATTTGAAGCTGAACTAATTAGACAGGAGTGATATTATATTTATAATATCTCATCATTTTACTCAGGTACCATGAGACAAGAAATCAATCCTTAATATTTATTGGATTGACGTGCGCACTCGATATTTGTTGCAACAATAAATCGAGGCGGGCCACGTGACCTTCCTTTTATTGTCTCATCAGTCATATTTCCACATAGCCTCAACATAGAGGTAATTAAAATTGTGGAATTATAATTAATATTTGATGATTAAATTTTGTAGCATGAAACCCAAATTAGTAGCTCATTTTGAGCTTTTTGGAGCATTACCCTTTTGGTATGTATAACTCCATAAGGTGAAAATATATATAAAGTGAAATATTCACTTTTCAAATCTCCAAAGAGAAATTGACGAATGATTATATATAACACACAGTCTTGCATAGAATTATCATGACAAGAATTATAATAAGGTAACAAAAACAAACTATGGTTGAAAAGAATTTTGAAAATAAATTTAATATAAAAGAGTTTTCCTTTTTTTTTATGTAAAAACATAACATATGATTAAATATATGTTCACAACTTGATTATTAGTATGCAAAATGTATTACTTCTATGAGTTGGTAGGACAACCTCCAGGTTGGGTGGTGAGACGAAGTCTACTTAAAACCATGCCTCCTCGAACGGGATAACCCGTCTCCCTTTCAATGTTTAGCTTTACCAGGGACAAGGCTTACCCACTATCAACCCAAACTCATAACACTATTTGCAATATAAAAAATCAAGAATTGAGCATAATTAATCGTTTGTAATATAGCGAGAAAACTAGTTATGTCACATATTGACTTTTGATTTCTGATGTAGAAGATCATACAAGACGCAACTACAGAGCATACTTTCGCAATCGGTGACGTTATAATAGTATATGAATAAAGTATGCATATAGAAGTTATGCATGTAATAAAAGGAAACAATCATGGTAATTCAGAAATAAATTGAACTTATTTAAATAACAAAAGTTATACCTTCTTAGCTTTTTTTTTCTTAACAAGCCTTCTTGAACTTCAAGATCTCCTTAATGCTAGAACAAGCTCGTGCTGATAACGTGTTGTAAAATAAATTGGAACTTGCTAAGAGCTAGATAAGGAAATAGAAGACTAAGAACTTCTACTACTACAAACTACTACTACAAAGGAGAAGAGAAGAAATGAGATAGTTGGAATGAGAAGTTTTCATTCAACTTGGTGTGCTCTTACAATGAGGTTAGTATCCTTTATATAGGCCATTTGGTATGATGACAAATGTGCCTTAGCAATGTGGGACTAAAACATACACCCCATGTACATTGAAATGGTTACAAAGAACATGACAATACATGGACTATGAAAAGTACATAACTACACAATATGTTGGTGTATATGCATGGTCATCCACACTTCATAACACTTCTAAATGTTCACAATTTAAAAGCTTTGAAGTTATCTCAAAAACTTTTCTTTTTTTTGGTAATATCTCAAAAACTTATTGAAGTTACTGTTTTCAAAAACTAGTTATAAATATTAAAAGAAAATTGAATAACAATATCATAGTGTTTACATATATATACAAAGTATAAATTCTTCTTGGCTTCGCACCGTTCATAACGACAAATAATACTTGTAAGGTTGAACCATGACTGAATGGTTTGACACATAATAATATATTAATATGTAAATTATGAGCATAATGAGATCAACTTGATAGCCTGATAACTATCTTGATTCTTCCCTCAAAAAATAAAATAGGAAGTTGGTGGGATGGTAAGAATTAGGCTAACACGTGGACCAAAAATTTGGGATACCACCCCTTTCTCCCTCCAATTTCTTTCTAAGTTCTCTGGTGGGGAGTGACTAAGGACCACCGAAGAATTAGTCGAGTCCATTATCAGTCTAATGTCAGTGGTGATATCTTGGATACCATCAACTATAAAAAAATAAAAAAAAAAAAAAAACGAAGATTGTGCCTAAAAGGACATCACCCTAACATATCAAAAAGAAACACCGTAAAAAATGGGTGATGGTATCACATATTGATCGATCCTCTTAAAGATACTCGAGATATGTACCAGATTGACGGAATCTAACAATTATATAACAAATATGTGCGTCAAAATTATGTCATCCAATTTTATACCCTGAAGAGAAAATAATTATAATTCACATTTGTCTTTGCATGCAAGTTTAAGTCATGCATCTCATAATCTAATCTATTGTTCTAGGAGTTTTCAATTACTTTATTATTACCAAACTTGATATGGATTAGCATATATAATATGCAATTGCTTAGGGAGCAAAGACAACTGTGGACAACCAAATTAATAATCTAAAGAAATGGGCACTCAAAGAAAAAGCCATTTGATGATAATGACTACATGTCCTGGTAGAGAATATATTCACTGAACAACAGCTAATTTAGAAACAGCCACAACAAATAAGACATTTAACAAAACATAATATATATATATATATGCATACATGATTTTATTATATACAATTTGAACAAAACAATGCTCAACATATTATGTTCAAAAAACCACTACAACATACAATATATTACTTTCAACATATTATGTTCAAAAAACCACTACAACATACAATATATTACTTGATTGGTCCTAACAATAGCATAGAAAGTCAAACAAAAACAGAGTTCCATATCTTTTTCTAAGCTTAGCTGTTGCTACTCACATTTTAATAATGTACCTTAGTACTGTAGACCAAAAACCAAATCCCTTAAAGCGTTTAAACGGTATTTGAAATTTGATTATGTGGTCCCTTTTTTGATGCATCCCAAGACCCACCCACTTCTCTCACTGATGTGTTGTTGCCCATGAAAGAAGCCAAAGTTGTTGCATTTGCTCTTTATCCCTAATTCCAAACTGCAACAACCAAAACTGGACATGAAGGAAGAGACAAGGAAGAAGGATAGATGATTCACCCTTGTGTGCACAATTCATGGTGCCCTTTTTCTTGGATGAAGTGAAAGTGCTTTCATGGATATTGGATTTGACAGTCAGGCAGCACTAATATTGATCTAACATACCTTGTCTCTTAAGTTGAAGAATTGGATTTCATAAGCCTAATGACATGGTTCCAACAGCAACAACAAAAGATTGTCCAATATCAAATTAATTAATTAGGATCAGTTATATAGATAAAACTCTTAAATTCTGTTCGATATTCTTCAATTTAATGCACTTGACGACGTACATTCAAAATCTTTTAAATCTTTCTTAGTCTAATAGACGAAAGCCTAAAGATATGGTGATGAGGTTATTTTCATGAAAGGATTGCATCTGCTTTTCAAGGCATGTTCACAACTCACCATTCTAGTACCTCACAAATATTGGAATTCACCATTCTAGTACCTCACAAATATTGGAATTCTCCTAATGGAGGTTGAGCAGATCGCCACTACACCTACAATGGGATACAACCAACACATTTTGCAAGAATGCCATTTGGTACACTAAAAATCCACATTTACATAATTTGATGGCCCTTCTCATCAAAGCGTTCCTTCAATGCAACTTTTGGTGAAGTTTACACATCAATAAAAGTTTCTAGAGTTAAATCAACCAAATAGTTTATAGTCAGAACTAAAACAAATTAAGACAATACTGGATAGACAGTTAAAGAGGGCAAACATTTTTATGTAGTAATGCTATGAAATACAAGTTCACAACATCATGGATGTTCCCTCATCCATATTCTAAATTAGTTCTTGTAATATTAGCAAATCATCAACCATGACAACCACGAAGAACATTACCGCACTCTCGCCTTTCCCTTTACGCGATGATAGGTCATGTACTAAGCTTGTTGGTGAACTATAAGACCTGTTGTCGAACAGCTCCGGCGGTCAGTAACAACTTCATTGAACCAGGTGATCCCCCAAGTCCAGCCAGTATATACATAATCCCAAAGTGCATACATCAGTGAATGAATTCTGATCCAACTTAACAAAGTGAACCAAGTCCTCTCTGATAGCATAACTCTCTCCAACATGGGACTGAAGCCAACATCTCCATATAGTCAGCAAGATGCAGACCTCGTTCCATCAGAATAGACAACAACGAAGACAACGATGCAACCACATAGTAGTAGTAGACTAGTAGTACTAGATACTTATACACAGCACATTATATCATCAATCCGAACAAGGCGAAAAAATAAGCCCTCCTGAAATGTCAAAGCTTCTGTTATGTATCTCTCTGTCTGTATCATATGTAAGGTGAGTCTATTAACAGTTAGGATTGACAAACTTGTTTATCTCATCCATGACACTGTAGAAGTGCTCATTGTTAGGCAACAAGTAGAATCCAATAGTAGCTCTTTCAAGGTAAATCAGTTTCACCTCTTGTTCAGCCTTCTTAAGCCCTTCAACATAGGCCAATTGCCAGTCCTGCACCAGGTCCAGACCAGCCACCACGACGAGGCTCTTCGGAAACTTCACCTCTTTCAGGTCTGCGCCATTCGGGCCGAAGGGGTTGCACGCCGGATGGTCCCGGTCGGCCCCTTCCGGCAAAAATGCTCTCCAGTACCAATCCCTATCATGAATTGTAACGAAGTACCTCCCATCCAATCTCGTCTCAGACTCAGTTCTCTCCACTCCACCAAACATTGGATTCAATAGCACATTGCCTAACACTTCAATTCCTTCCTCCACTGCCCTCATTGCGACATGGTGCACAATGTTTCCTCCTGAGCTATCCCCAGCCAAGTAAACATGGACTCTAGAGTCCTCACCGCTGCGAAACCAAGGCCTCGAATGCACCCATTTGAGTGCCGCCCACCCGTCTTCATAGGCGCAAGGATAACGATTCTCAGGCGCCCTTCTGTAATTCACAGACACCACAACAGCCTTGCAATTCCTAACAAGGCGCCTGCAAAGGGTATCGTAGATAGCGCTATTGGACGAGGAGTGAGCAAAGCTCCCTCCATGGAAGAAGATGATGACCGGAAGTACATCGACCGCGCTTATAGGGCGTGTGAGATCAATGATGCCCGGAACGATTTCGGGCTCCTCCACTGGAACTGGCCTGTAAATTCTGCTGAGGAGGCCAGTGGGTCTGTCAATGAAGCAATCAAAGGACATGACTCCTTCAACTGGGATTGCATTGGCAGTGACTTTCCTATCAAGGAATTCGGCTAAGCTTCTGTTGAATGTGCCGTCGGGGCGGCGAAGAAGATTGTAAGCAACCTTAAAATTGGAGATGAGAATCCATGTGTTGAGTGGAACTGCTCTCTGTGTACACACACATACAACATAGAGAATCATAGATTAGTTGAATCAAACCACCATTAAAGCCTGATCAAAACTACAATGATCATTGAAAGCCAATTAGAATTCAAGAAAAATGAACAGAATCAAACCCATAACAGGTAAAAACACCAAAATCTCAACTTTGAAGCCACTATTAAAGCCTAATCAAACAACCATTAAAGGCTAATTTGAACCAAAATCTCAACTTTGAAAGGACAAAAACACGACCCTATACTCCAATCTCAAAAGCCCAACGAAAAAAATCCAATTTTGAAGAGTACCCAGAACCAAAAACGACATTTCATCACCAAATTCATCAAAACCCCCCAAAACAGGCCAAAAAAATAGGGTAAAAAAAAAGAACGCACCTGAGACTCATTAACAGCGTCGCTTCCAGCCATGAACAGAGCTTCTTCAATCGCCCACGAAAACAGAACAAGCCCAGAATCCAAAATCAACAACAACAACAACAACAACAACAGAAAGTACAACAACGAAAAGTACTCTACTAAATCAACGGCCTAAGAATGATCTTGCAAACACGCATGTCGAGGACTCATCATCATTCGTCACAGACCGAAACTCCAATCTCCGTGAAGAAAATACAGACACACACACACACAGAGTGACAGATTATTGTGATTTGGTTAGAGAGAAGAGCAGAGAATTGTGTGGGGAGCGAAAGTGGGGTATATATAGAGATCGGTGATTCGGGTCTCCCCACACACACGAGGGCGAACAACAGAGGAACAGAGATTTGAAGAGGCGGAGAGAGAGAGAGAGAGAGAGAGAGAGAGAGAGGGGTGCGTAGGATAAGAGGGGGTGCGTGTAAAGGTCAAAAGAGTGGGATGTAGAAGGAGGGAGGGAGGGTACTTGGAGTGAAGTCCACACACACGACAAATCGGACGGCCGAAATAAACAGTCCCACCTGCCCCACCCCTCCCCCCCCTTTCTTTCATTTATTTGTTTTTTAAGGGTACTTTTGTCCTTTTGAAGTCTGCATAGTAAACATGCGCCAACCGCTCCGTTTAATTCAAATTAACTCGTTTATTGAAGATTTAGCTTAAATATTTATCAGTTTATGATTGAGGTTTTTTTTGTTGTTGTTGTTATTACAGCTTAAATATTTCTCAGTTTGAAAGAGTTAGAAACAAGCCGACTGCTCCAACTAATCAGTCCAAAGTATTTGTTTAAAGATTTCTTACTTAAAAGGTCTACTCATTTTATTGATTAATCTATAAGTTATGAGTGCTAGCTATTAAATATTACTTTGTATTTCTTTATTTTTGTTTTTGGGAGTGTTGTAGGTTAATGATATTTAATTAGTTTTGTTTACGGTTAAGGCATCTCTGATGAAATGGTAAATATATCATTTGTCAAAAAAGTAAAATTTTAAGAGGTCATATTTTGACTTTCACTAAAATAAAGAAAATGAAAAAATAATTTTGTTTATAACATTGTGTGACATATAATGGATGGCCATTGATCCTAACGACAATTACTATACATTACTCTTATTAGAATCCTAATGTGTTTAAATGACATCCAATTCTTTATCATTGACTTTTTTTTCTGCAAACAATTCTTTTATCATTGACTTAACATCTATAGCTCATACTCTCTGTTTCACAATATGTTAGATTTTGGTTGTGCACAAGAATTAAGGAGTTGATTAATTGCCTACTTAAAATTTATAATAAAACTAAATTATTCACTTATAAATGACTTCATTTATTTTAGGTATTGTGTCAAAAAGTGATTGATTGATTGTGTTATTTCTAATAGAGTAGGGTTGAAATTTGAACTAAGCATTCAATGCTTCCTTGATTTCTTAATGTGATACATATTGTAAAACAGAAAAGTGTGCAAAATGTGACAAATATTGTAGAACATAGAGGAGTATTAATGTTCCTCCAACTACTTAGGGTTTCTTAATCACTTAAAATTAAGCTGAGAATAAGTATTATTTAATCTACATAGTCAACTCCAACTAATTTGAAATGGAGACTTTCTTTGTTGGATTTCGAATTAGGTAAAGATACATCATATATACATATTAAGATTAATCCCATATCGGGTATATAAATACAAAATAAATAGATTATAAATTTAGATTGGAGACATCATCTTGTTTGAACATTTTAGTGAAGCCTCCATTTCAATCCTTAAGTCCTCACTCATTCACTCTCCCTTCTATGTAAACATGGACTCGAAAATTTCATTTGTAGGAGAGAGAGTGAATAAGTGAGGGCTTAAGGTTTGAAATGGAGGCTTCACCAAAATGTCAAGGTAAGATGGTGTATCCAATCCAAATTTATAACTCATTTATTTTGTATTTATATACTCGATGTAGGATTAATCTTAACACTTCCCCTCAAGTTCAACGGACAATAGCCAAGTTGAGACTTGAATTAATTAGAACAACTAGCCAACTGAGAAAACTTAAATCTAATGGGACACTTACTAATTATGGGCAACTAGCCAATTAGAATGGTCCAACGAGGCATTGACTAAAGTCAAGTTTACATAAGAGGGAGGATGAATGAGTGACGGTTTAAGGTTTGAAATTGAGGCTTTACCAAAATGTCAAGGTAAGATGGTGTCTCTAATCCAAACTTATAACTCATTTATTTTATATTTATATATCTGATGTGAAATTAGTCTTAACAATAGAAAATGCTAAAATGACCCCAATTTAACATTTCAAATTGACACTTCACACGGAAAGGCACCCCTGAGTTTCATGTGCAAGAAAATGCCCTTATAAGTTGGGGTCTCAATTTACGATGCCAAATTGAAGTCATTGTAGCATTTCACCTTGACAAACACATGGTTCAATCCTGACAACACTTCACTCATTGTGGTTGATATTCAAGTTGAGGTGTTGATACCTCCACATTTATCTCCTTGCTTCCAAAAATCTCCAACCAAACTGGCCATGACTCCAAGAACACACACACACAAAAAAAAAAGAACAAGAAGACAGAGATTTCAAATTAAAAAACAAAAAAATGGGGGGATTTTGGGAGTAAAAGTGGGGAAGAGGACAAAAGTGTGTCCTGCGTGCGGCCGACGCCATGCGACAAACGCGTAGCTTCCTTTCCACCACAATGATACATGTACCCTCCCTCAACCCCTAATTACGAAACATGCCACTGTTGGTGGAAATACCGTTTTGTCTTGTAACGGAAAGTGCGTGACGGCATGGCCCGTTGTTAGAGTGCACGCATTTTTTGTCGTACTCTCTGGTCGTATTTTGTCTCTCTCTATTTAAAAAGTCTCCTTTTTTATTATTATTTATTCGACACGTGTCGGGCGTTTGGATGGGACCCGCGTGGACGAATTTAATTCCATAATCTCGTGATACGTCCAAGGCTATAATAAGGCCATGGAATGCGATGGATCGGATGGTTGTGGTTGTCTTTGTCCAATTATATCTGTCTTTTTATTGGGCCCGTTATAAGATCACGGTTGCGTGGGCTCTCTCATGTTGTCGCTAGCGTGCACACTGATTTGCACTAATTTATGGATCTCAATCAATTATCATTAATTGAATTAATTTTTTAATCTATTAAATTGAACTGGATTAAAAAATTATTAATCCGACTGCATTGAATTGAATTAAAATTCTATATTAAAAAACTGTAATCTAATCTAATCCAATCCATTTAGCACATCAACATATACATATATGATCATATGTACTTTAGTACCTTAAAAAGTATCAACTTAAACTATTAACTCTAAACTATAACATCTAAAAGACTATTCTTGTTATTTAACTCTTTTATTATTCTTTTAACCTTTTAACCTCTTTTTGTATATTGCATCTACGTGTATTTTTTTGTATCTTTGAAAGGGTGTATGGTGAAGATTTGTGGATGACATATTTGTTTAGGTAAGAACTTACATTTTGAAGGTCATTCTGATGACAAGTTTATGAGAAATATGTTATATATAGATTTGTAAAATGTATGTTGTAAATTTGTTATTAATGAGATGTATAATTCTTGTGATTCATTTGATTAAGTCTAATTTCATTAATCTTTAGATAGAAAAACGTCAATCCGTAAAACTTAATCTAATCTGATCTGCATTTTACAAATTGGATTAAGTTAGATTGATGAATTATTTAGACTGGATTAGACTATATTTTTTCAATCTATAATAATTGGATTGGATTATGATTGACCCTAATTGGACTGAATCCAATCTGTATGCACCCATACTTGTCCTGTCGCCACGTTTTGAGGGTATTTAGAGAGAAGTCAGGGGTGTTTTCGGGATTTCAGTTCACCGTCCAAAACTATTTTTATTTTTGTTTTTTGTTTTTGGATATATTCATTTATTGTTTTGGATGAAAGTCGTACTGTTCATATATACAATAGTTAGGCATGAAAGTCAAAGTCATTAACTCTGATGTTTGTTTTAAATTCCATCATCATCCCGGCCACACTTTTGATGGCTTCATAAGATGCCACGTTAATCCTGAACTAAATCAGAGTTTGTTTAATTCAAAAGTATGTCGTTTTGTATTTTTTGTTGGATATGAAGAAACAAACGAAGTATACATCCCCCCTAAACCTAATGACTAAGCTTGTGTGGATGGAATCAAGAACATTAAAATTGGTCAAAAAATCAAAAAATTTTTTCTTTTTTTAATGATCATATTTTCACCAAACTACATTAAGGGCACTTACCTTTCAACGAGATGATTTGTATATAAAACCTTAAGGTTACGAGTTCATTTCTCCGTTAACTTTTAGTCCAAGTTCTTTAACTAATAGACTTTATGATATTACTCTTGAGCCTCTTGAACAAAAATGGCCTCCTTTCGTTAATTTTATTAACTTCATGAAAAGTTTTTTTTTAGGGAAAATTAATTTTTTAAAAGTTATACTCTTTATGTTTGGTTCAAGAACTTTTTAAAAAGTTTCGTATTTTAAAAATAATAAAATAATGTAATTAACATAAATGTTATTTTCATTATTTTTGAGAGAGAGAGATTGTAAAAATAAAGGTAGAGATAGAGTATTAAATAAGCGTAAAAGTGTCAATTCTCCTTCAGGAAGATAACTCACTTACCCTCTAAGTGAGTAATCTTCCACTAGTGAGTAATCTTCCTCTATGTGGAAGAAGTTGAGGATCAAACTTTCAGAGAAGTCTTTTAAAAATATCCAACTAAACAAAGTGAGTTAAAACTTTTTGAAAATTATCTCACTTCCTTCAATTTTCCCCGAGCCAAACAATGCTTATGTTTTCAATAAGACAGATTGTAACCAAAAAAAAGACAGTCAAATATGCATATAAGAAAATTTTTGACAATCTTTTAGTACGTATTGTTATAAAGCGTAGATTTAGTTGAATTTTGTGCGGCATATATCATGATGAAAGCTAAACTATTGTGTAGCAAATGTATATGTTTATAAATAGATAGTATTATTTAGACTTATGAATCTAGACTCAAAAATTATTTTTTTTCAAAATCATTTTCAAGCAATAATTAAATAAAGCAAAATTAACACAACAACTTATAAAACTCTTTAGATGTCCCTTGAATATTTATAAAAATTTTACAAAAAACCTTTTGAGTCAGAAATCTTGAGTCAAAGTAGATTTATTGTATATAATAAATATCAAATTTGAGGTCAGATGATCGTAAGGAATAGACTTATATGGTTTGACAAAAGAAAAAAGGAATACGTACACTTGTATTATTGTGTAATTGAATTATATGTCCCTCAATATTCTATGACAGTAATGCAATGAAATGAAAACTCACACACAATATTGTTTAATAACTATGACAAGAGCTTTAAAAAAAAAAAAAAAAAAAAAAAAAAAAAAAAAAACACTATGACAAGAACATGACCTATAGATATATAATTCCACATGAAATGCACCGCCTCTTCTTTTTGTCCATTTTCTTGGGTTTTCCTACCACTTTATTTATTAATTTATTTATTTTGACTTCATCCTACCACTTTATTAATTTAAGTTTTTTTTAATAGAAATCGAAAATTCATTAATCATTCATAACTCAATACAGGACCAGATATAGAATTAAATACATTGATTCACTAACCTATTTATGCAAACAAACTACTATTAATTTGATTTTTTTTCAAAATTGAAATAGTTTGATAATCAGGGACTGCTCTCTATAATGTTGAAATTCGTAACAATACACAAAAGTACTAGAACCACAAAACGAATAACAAAACTTCCCAATAAGGAGAATACCTAAAATTTCTCAACAAGGAGAAGACAAATCAAAGACTTCCAACTATGGAAGAAAACTAACTATAAAATAAAAATTAAAGATAAATCAATCCAGCGTGTCTCATAAATCTACGCAACATCGTTGATGAAGATGCACCAAAACAAAGATGTAACGGCCCAAATTAATTTAATTGAATATTATGGTTGATCACAATGATTAGTGGTTAATTTGGGCGTTACGGGGACAACTGGGTTGACTCGGATAGGAGTACCCAGGTTACATTATGTTATTTGTGTATGTGGTATGTCTATTATTGTGATGTGAGAATTTATTATTTATATAAACATCACATGTGTGAACGTCGATATCGGGCAAGATTACGAGTCGGGTATATGTCTCGAAGTGCGTGTCGGGGATCGGATACCGGGTACGGGATAGCCGGGGTACGGGGCACAGGTTGCCGGGTAACTGAGAGCTAGTGTGACTTCACTTATGAATTTTTATGATTTATTAGGTGGCATAACCTAAGGTTGAATAAATGTATTAATCAATAAATTGAAATCCTATAGTTTGAATAGGAAAAACAGGGTGCAAAGGATAAACCTCGAGATGCACAACAGAGTAAATCAAGGAAATGAGTGTTATGATAAGGTGTCTCGAATTTGGATAATACAGGGTGATCAGGAACCGTCCGATCGTCCTCGAGATGTGTGCGTGCACACGCCAGATTTGAACCAACATATAAATACACCTTGATCGATAGAAAAACATGCAAATCAACATTTTCTCAACAAATTCTTGAAGGATCAGTGAGCGAATCCGGGGTTGGAAAGGAGAATTCAAGCTTTGAAGAGGTGATTTAGGCGTCAAAATGTTGATCCAAGGTAATCTCTACCATTTGAATGTGAATTTTTGAATAAAAATGTGGGTTTTGTGGGTTGAGGTTAGTTTAAATTTTTGGAGGATTTCATCACTGTTTTTGATGAATTCGGTGTTCTTGAGTTTGGTTTTGATGAAATATGTTGATTTGGATTGGATTTGTGAAAAATTGAGGTGAATTGGTAAATTTTTAGGTTTATTTACATGTATTTTGATCCGAGAATTTGATGTTGTTTTGGTGAAATTGTGGTGAGATTTTGAGGTTTAGAGGATCTCTAATGAGTGAGAGGTTGAAGAGGAAGGAAGAAGAGGGAAGAAGAAGAAGGGAAGTGAGAAAAAAAGAGACGTAATCGTCTCTGGTGTATACTAGAGACGATTCCGTCTCTAGAGGTAGGTGACGCACTCGCGGGGCGCGTGTGTCATCCCTGACCCGAGCCAGACCTACCAGCCAGTCAGTCGGTCCAACCGCCTGGACCGAACCGGTCCAGGTGGGGCCCCCAATTAAAAAATAATATTTTTAATTTAAATAAAAAAATTAAATTATATATATATATATTTTTTTTGGAAAATAGGAAAATAGTTGAAAAAATATCAGAAAAATTGGAGAAAATTCTAGAAAAATATAGAAAATTAAGAAAAAGGTAGAAAAGGGGTTTCGAGACTTTTCGGGTGTTTTTAAAACCCCGAAATAGTCTAGGAGAGGTACCACAAATGAAAAGTTGAAATATGGAATAATAACATGAAATTATATAATATGTTTTCAAAAAGTATAAAAACATTATAAATGGACTTCAGGGACTGGGAAACCCATAGCTCGGGCATCGGGGAGCTAGGCGGGTCGGATTGACGGATCCGGGAAGTCGGAGTGCATAGTTACAGGTGCGTAAAACCCTTGAGAATGTTACACTTTAAATTCATGCGTGATGTGTCCATGAAAATGAATGTTTATTCATTTATTTATTTACTGCATTGTTTACTTATTGGATTGCCATGTTTATGCACTATGATCACGTGTTGGTCGGTGGTTGTTTGTTCACACGGTCGGAGGTTAATCGAGATGGTCGTGGTACGAAATTGAGCAGGCTAGATTGTAGAGCGTGTATTTGGGTGTTGCTGGTGAATAGCTACCCGAGTAGCGGGGTGCACGTGTTCAGTGGGTTGTGATTTGTTTCGGTCACCGTTAGTAGTTCAGTTGTGGTTTACACTTGATGTGCTCAGTCGGGGTCATCCGAATCTACGAAGTATGATATAGTTTTGTTAGACTCCGTTACACTTCTATCTAGTTTTCATTGATATCACTAGTTGAATTGGATTTCTTGAATGGTGTATTATTTCTACTGTTGTGTGATCGATAGTTTTATTGTGAATGTTGTTCACTGCAAGCCATAGGAATATAATTCCTGTTGTCAGGGTCATATTCACATGTCTCGCAGGGTATTGTGGTTTTTCATGATTAACGTGTAGACTTCTCTTGAGAAATTTACTCACTGGGCTCGTTGATGTATGTGTTGGGCAACTGAGCACAGATCCTGGTACGAGCAAGAGCAAGGAAAAAGAGGTACTAGGCGACTATCTTTGAGGTCGTTGCTGCTGATAGTTCATGTTTGATATCATGTATGTATACTTTGTTCTGCAGGGTTTTGGGGACTTTAGAACTTTATCACATGTATATGGATTACTGTTTATTTCGTCTCAGTTATATACATGGTTTGATTTATGGGTTTTCCACTGCTTAGGCTTAATAAATTCTCATAACATACGAATTAAACGCTTCCGCTATTGTTATTAAAATTTGCCAACCTACTAGATGTTTAAATAAATTAAACAACTTAATATAGTAGGATTAGTCAAACGGAGCGTCACTTCACAAAGCTGTTGACGTGGCAGCAGTGATGACGTGACCGTGACGTGACGTGACAGGCGTTGTTGGACTTGCGAGCGGAGGGCGTGGGTCACGGGGCGGCCTCGAAAATTGGGTCGTCACAAAGACATGGACAAATCTCTACAAATCTGATTGGATTTGTTGTTTATTAAATGAACAGAAAATAAAAGAGATTTGATTAAACTTTTATATTTTTTTTAAAGGCACAATAAATATCATTGATAATGTGATAACCCATACATCGATAATACAATATGAAAGTACGGTCTCCACGAGAATAAAGGAGGCAAGATAAACCTCAATCCAACTACCATTGGAAGCCTCTAGGGCACAATTGATGGGAAAGAAAACTAGTTAAAACTAGAAGAAATCCCCGATAAAAGGGAAGACGACCATCCAAAAGGGAAAGATACCGACACCCAACAAAAAAAAATTGAAACAAGCTGTTTGGCCAAGTTCGTAAATAACCTAGCCAAAGCAACTACATCCGCCTCTGGGCGGTGACCAAATTTACATAAACAACAAAAACACTAGAACATTAGCCAAAAGGAAAAGAAATCGAGCAATTGGTTAGATATGTCACCTTCAAAAAGGTCAATGTCGTTAAGTGTCGCCACCACTGGCCGCTCCTCGCCACGAACAGTTCGCCACCACAAGTATTTTTGTTGATGGATGACTCTTCACTGGAAGCAGTAGACCCAACCCCAACTCGTTGTGTTTTTCTCCAAGACCAAAACCCTAGGAAAAATGACCATTAACGGTAACCACGACGGAAGCCCAAAACATATATATTCAACATCTAGTTGACGTGTTGCCCAAAAGAGAGGGAAAAAGGGAGGGTGTTGTGAAGGAGGTGAGGGAGTGCGAAAAAGATGAAGGGTATAGGAGACATGGGATGAGGGGGCTTACAGAGGCACAATGGTGTTAGAGTTGTAATCTAAATTACATTAGTGTTTGAGTTTGATTAGAATTTCGAGTTAGAGTATGAGTCTATTTAGGGTCTCCTAATTGGATTAGGAGTATGTTTATGTGAGTCTATAAATTAGAGTAAACCCCCGCATTGTAATTAACGAGTTTATTTGAGAGATTAATAAAGTGTGTCATTGCGGTGTTTCTAAAACTAACATGGTATCAGAGCAATAGTGAGATCTTGTGATCTGTGTCGTGGTTGTGTGAGAGTTCTTGAAGATTCAAGAACAGATTTGGGCTTCGATCTATTCGAGAGATCGAAGCGTGTGACCTTCTTGTTTTGGAAACAAGAAACTTGAGTTGCGTGTAGGAACGACGCAGAAGTGCGAGAGGTTGATTTCATTGAAGAAAATCAAATTGCAAAAGCCGGTTTGTAGAAGCAGAATAGGTGGAGTTACTTAAGATAATTTACAGTGGTAAATTATAGCTACAACGGGTAATGGTCAAGTTCAACCGACACTACCAGTGTTCGATGGAAAGAAGTTTGATAGATGGAGCACTCAGTTGAGAGTCTTGTTCAGTTTTCAAGACTTGCTCACAGTCGTTGAAGATGGGTTCGAAGACCCAGGGGCCACCGCTACCTCGACACAAAAGGAGCTTCGCAAGAAAGATCAGAAGGCACTTTATTTTATTTTGCAAACGCTTGATGATGTGGCGTTTGAGAAAATGCAACTAGCGAAGACATCAAAGGAAGCGTGGGACACTTTAGAGACGTCCTGCAAGGGTGCACAAAGAGCCAAGAAAGTTCGGTTGCAAACTTTGAGGTGGCAATTCGAGTTGATCGAGATGGATGACTCAGAAGATATAGAGAAGTACACTAATCGTGTTTAGACAATCGTCAATCAGTTAAAGATGAATGGCGGAGAAGTCGCTGATCTCGATGTGAACAAGAAGATTTTGCGCACCTTGACCACAAAGTTTGACCACGTAGTCGCTGCTATTATGGAGTCTGGGACAGATTATGAGACCAAGTCAGTTGAAGAAATCATTGGTTCGTTACGAGCACATGAGCAACGAATTAATGAAAAAAGTGAAAAAGTCAAGCATACTGAGCAGGCATTGAAGAGTACAATTGTCCCGAAGCTAAAGAAGGATTATGGATTCAAAGACCGTGATCAAGTCAACAACAATGGCAGAGGTTCGAATAATGATCAGCAGTGGTGGGAAAGAAATAAAGGTCGTGGACGAGACAAAGGTCGCGATCAATAGAGAAATCAGATTCAGTGTTACAACTGTCGCAAGTTTGGGCATATAGCCAGAAACTGCAACACTAAAAAATATGCAAAATCTGCTGCACATGTGTCTTTTGCCCAAGGCGATGATTGTAACCAGACACTTTTTATGGTTTCGTCAGGCCAAGAATGTTCACAAAACTACACGTGGTATCTTGATAGTGGATGCTCCAACCATATGTGCGGTAATAGAGATTTGTTTGACGATTTAGATGAGTCAATGACGACGGAGGTCAAGTTTGCTGATGATAGGAAACTTCCAGTCAAAGGAAAAGGAAGAGTTCTAATACAGTTGAAGAACGGTGATCATCAGTATATCTCTGATGTTCTTTATGTGCCTACAATGAAAAACAATCTATTGAGTCGAGGCGCTTGTAGAGAAAGGGTACACAATGAATTTGAAAGATGGCCATTTATCCATGTTCGACTCTGAGGTATTGCCATTCTTAAATCTCCTTTGAAAAATAGGTTATTTCGATTGAGATTAAGACTGGATCTTATCCGTGTTTTAAATCCATTGTTTCGATGAGTCATGGTTATGGCATCGAGATATGGTCATCGAACTTCAAAAGTTTGACGTTGCTCTCACTCAAAAGAGATTAGTGAAAGGATTGTCTCGCTATTCGACATCCCGAGCGCTTTTGTGAAGGGTGTATTTTAGGGAAGCAACACAGACAGTCATTCGCTTCCGACACTCCGTGGCGTGCCAAATCTCCATTACACTTGGTTCACTCGTATCTTTGTGGTCCTATGCGAGACGAACTTCACTAGGAGGGAGTAAATATTTTTTGACTTTTATTGATGACTACAGCGGGAAGATTTTGGTGTATTCTCTTAAGAACAAGTCGACGTGTTTACTTGTTTTCAGAAATTCAAGGCGTATGTGGAGAAACAAAGTGGACGCTACATCAAGATTTTGAGAACAAGATGGTGGTGGTAAATACAAGTCCTCCATATTTTCGATTTTTGTGATCATCATGGGATCAAGCATGAGATCACTCCACCACATACACCACAACATAATGGTGTTGCAGAAAGAAAGAATAGGACTATTATGGACATGGCTCGTAGCATGTTGAAAGCGAAAGGTTTACCTAATTCTTTCTGGGATGAAGCAGTTATATGTTCAGTTTATTTACTTAATAGGTCTCCCACAACAGCAGTGTCTTATCTTACTCCAGAAGAGGCTTGGAGTGGTTACAAGCCAGGTGTCAGACATTTAAAAGTGTTTGGATCCACTGCGTATGTTCATATTCCTGATGCTAATAGGAAGAAATTGGATGACAAAGGCGTAAAGGTCATTTTTCTTAGCTATGTTCCAGGGCGGATTGGAGCATACAAATTTTATAACCCGATTGCCAACTCTGTAATTGTCAGCAAAAATGTATTGTTTGATGAGGCAGATGCATGGATTTGGGACACAAAAGGCAAGGGAATTGCTCAATCTGCTGCAATCAGGTTTAATGATGAGACATCTACTTCAACAAGTATTTCTCCTACCACACACGTAGCCTTTGTTTTGACTTGTACAAGTATTAGACTCCAGAGTCCGAGTGATAGACCACAGAGGAATCCTAGGCTACCGGCTCGCCTTCAGGATTGGCAAGTTACCTCTGATGATGCGGTTGACGATGATGGCAGTTTAGTTCATTATGCCATGTTTGCAAATTCAGACGCTATTAGCTTTCGTGAAGCCGTGCGAGATAGATGTTGGGTTGATGCTATGAATTCCGAAATCGAGGCTATTGAGAAGAATGACACTTGGGACCTTGTTGATATTCCTCAAGGTCACAAAGCTATTGATGTCAAATGG
Organism: Stephania japonica; assembly: GCA_039657345.1. Taxonomy (NCBI): domain Eukaryota; kingdom Viridiplantae; phylum Streptophyta; class Magnoliopsida; order Ranunculales; family Menispermaceae; genus Stephania; species Stephania japonica. Next base: position 8,408,104 of record CM077558.1, on the reverse strand, counting down.
GTTTTCAAGACAAAAAGGAAATCCAATGGAGACGTGGAGCGTTACAAAGCTAGATTGGTGGCCAAAGGATATGAGCAGAGGCCTGGCTTTGATTATCAGGAAGTGTTTGCTCTAGTTGCTCGCATTGAGACGGTCCGGTTATTGATTGCCATTGCTGCCCATAGAAGGTGGAAACTTCACCAGATGGATGTGAAATCAGCTTTTTTAAATGGATACATAGATGAAGTTGTTTATGTCAAGCAGCCACCGGGATATGTTCAAGAGAGCAGTAAAGAAAAAGTTTATAAGCTGAATAAAACACTTTATGGCTTAAAACAGGCACCACGAGCTTGGAATAAAAGGATTGATGAATTCTTTCAGGGTTATGGACTGGAAAAGTGTGCTTATGAACATGCTTTGTATGTGAAGATTGATGCTTCTACTGGTACTGCAATGATAGTTTGTCTTTATGTTGATGATTTAATTTTCACTGGAAATGACATCAACATGATCAGAGATGTGACGGCCCCAATTTCTCCATGCAATTGGATACGCCCAGCCTAGACCCATACAAGCCTCGAGTCATCACTCGGCAACCTGACGAGCCTAGTAAGCCTTCAATTTAATCAAATTAGTAATTTATGAAAGAGTTATTGCATCAGTAAACAGCGGAAGACTAAAATAATTATAATAAAGGGGAAATAACTCAATCAAAGGAAGTAGAAGAATTCTATAAGTGTGAAAACCCCGGGTATTCATGTACAATTGGAAATGCAAAGGTACATGATACCAATCTCATCAAAATTTGCCTAGTTTAATAATCCCAAAGCATATATATATAAAACGATATACATAAAAGCAAAACATAAAAAAAACCTATAAAATAGTCTCCAAATCCAGCCGCTAATCCTCACAATAGATCCCCTAGGCAGGGTCCCTTGCCCTTCTTTGCTCTCATACTATCTCGCACCCACCGTCACAAACTAGACAGTGAGTAACTGAATAAAATCGAATGTAATACCAGAAGAAAATAACAGTAATTCATGATAATACAAGTAAAGCAGTCTAAATATCATGCGGTAATAAAAGACAGGAAATTAAATAGACAACATGCATGATAAACAGACTAATAGATATCAATCGAAAGTCAAGTGTGTTCCAAGGAATCAAAAGAGGCTCATAAGTGGTCTAAATCATAGCATAACGGCGAAGACCTCGCGAGATCTTCCCGGGCATCGACACAAGCGAAGGCACAGCTATGACTGGAAAAGGACTCGAACCCATCCACCCAGTACTCGGTGTCACACGGTCACTAAGGGTGGTCATACACTCGTGCGCACGAGTGCCCGCGTTTTATCCCTCTAGTGCAGGTCCTAGTACTTTCGAGACAAAACACTTACGCCGGGAAGGACATAACAAGAAATGGAATGGAATACCAATAATAGAGCATAACAAGACTGAATAAATGATAATGAATCACATGGCATTTTCTTACTGGCTTACAAACGTACAAATGCTTTTTAGGGTAAATGTACTTACCTGACTAATCGCAACCCGTAGACACTCTCACGTTCCTAACGCATATCCTCGAGTTTCTCGCTACCTTCTAACAATTTCCATTGCATCTTGGTAGTGGTTGTACATACCTATAAGGCTCCCATTATATGATGATGGAAGAATAATTCTTTTACTCTATCTGCACATGCTTCTCCAACATTTGTTACATCTTGCAAACCTTGGTATAGTTCAGATCGAAGAGTCTTTTGTAGTCTTTTAGATACTTCAATCTCAATGATTCAATTTTCACATACATGTCTACTGCATATTTATTGTAGAAGAAATCCATGCGCGAAGCGATAATGAGGTCGATGGCGGATCGATATGAAAATGTTAGTTTCTTGTCTTAAATAGTGTTGACTTTTAAATTGTTAACGTTATATTTCTCAATTATCTAACTCCCTCCCTCAATTATCTAACGTTATAATTAGACGTTATAAATAGACGTTATAATTATAACGTTTTAAATAGACGTTATATTTATAACGTTTTAAATAGACGTTATATTTCTCAAAAATAATTAGTAACGTTATAGACGTTAGCGTGATTGAGGAAGTGTGGGGAAGTTACCCTTAAATAATAAATTTTTTTATTTTATAGTCCGTATGTTACATATTTAACCAACTCCCACGTTCAAACGACGTTCCTCGGTCCGTTTTTCCTTGTTCCGACTCTCGTAACGCGTGTAGTCTCGCCTTGTCTCGCCAACTAATTAATTAAATTAATTAAAAATTCATTTATTTGTACACTTTACTTGTTTTTATCCCCCGTTTAACTAGTCGAAACCTCACTCAATTAAATATCGCCCGAACGGCTCAAAACCCGTAAAATACTAAAATACTAATACACACAATCAAAGAATCATAAAATCACTTCGGTGTCGACTCCTGAAGTTCGAAATACTGTCCAGTATTCACGTAGCCGGGTCACAATTTCGACAAATGCAACACAAGTCGATTAAAAATTTGGGGTTGTTACAGATCTCCCCACTTATTAGAATTTCGTCCCAGAAATTAATCTAATAAGTAAACTAGATTAACGACTCTTCGCAACTCCTAACAAGACCGATAAAAACTCAGAGTGAGTCATTTCTTGACTCCGAACCGTTCATGACCCTTCAGTGTAGAGACCTTCGAGATATTTAAAGTCTCCTCGAATCATACTTGAAGCTCATCGTGATACTCGACAAGTATTTCTTACGCCACTCCCGGGCACTCTTAAGTCTCAAACAAAACTATCCACAATTACCCGAGATGCTATCGTGACCACGAGGAGATCGGGGCAACCACTAACGAAATCCATATCAATATGTACCCAATTCCATCGAGAAATGGGTGGGGGTAGTAGTCCTCCAGGTCGTCAATGCCCGGCCTCTACGTCTTTGGCATGTCACACGCTCGAAAAACTTCGACACCTCGGAAATCATCCCTGGCCACCAAAAGAATGTCGCATATCGGCGCACATCTTAGGTCGACCGGATACACAACAAAAACTGAAACGATGAATCTCCTGAAGTAACTCTTCACACACATCAGCCACCAATGGAAACCCCAATCGCCCGCGATACCTCTAGCATGAGTCGTCGACCACTCGTCAGGCAATCGAACTAACCATCTCACCATCTCACTGCACCGTTGGTATGACGCATCGCCTTGCTGTCCCTCGCGCACAATGCCAAATGAGACGGTCTGCAACATCGTTTGACCACGTATCTAGGTCATGATAGTCATCGGCACGTCCGCTGAACTCATCAACTTGACTGCCTCACGTAAACCACGCTCATAGGTTCTTTGACACACGACTATCTTCGCATTCAATCCTTTGCAGCAAAAAGCATCAATAACAACGTTGGTCTTCCTCGGATGCCACGCAAAACGAAAAGGTGTAATCCTTCACGAACTTAGACCAAGGCTTTTGTGTCAAGTTCAGCTCCCTCTGAATGAATAGGTGCTTCAAGCTCTCAGGATCATTACGTAACTCGAACGAGCATCGTACCGGTGACGTTCTCATATCCTCAGCGCGAATACGATCACAACTCACTCCAGGTCATGGGTTGATCAGTTCTTCTCGCAAACTTTCAGATATTCGAATGCATAAGCAATCTCACGACTTAAATCTTCTCGAATTCAATTGCATCACCGTTTGCTCTAAACACGTGTCCTAAAATCTAACCTTGGGTAACAAATACTCGTGCGCGATTCAATATCTTAGCAGCATCGACATCCTGTTTCGCTCTACCACATACACTACCCACAAGGGTCTCAATTTCGTCTTCTCGTATTATAACCCGAACATGAAATGCACCAAACCAGTTCGTACCAAAAGAAACATTGAATCCTAAACTCCATCACGGACTCGCCTGCGCTCTGCCTCAACGCAATGAACTCGTTTATTTTCGTTCGAAGGACAGTCGGCGGAAAGTACTTCTAACTAAACTGGGTCTTGAAGTCAACCCAAATCGCTCGGGATGCCTCGGGTAGCAACAATTGTCGTCTACCAATCGTCCGCCTCCCCCTGCAACATTGACGAAGAGATCGTCGCCTTCATGCGTTCATCAGTAGCTATGATGGTGTGAACCTTCTCGTGATTCTTCAAGAATAGCTCTACCGCTCTAATGTTGGTACCACCATAGAACTTCAACGGGTCGTGCCTCTTGAACTCTCTCCACTACCTAGCTTTGGTAGTGGCTCCCACACTCTTTAATGGAGTCGTTACTGAAGTAGTCTCAGCATTGGCCGTCGGTGTAGCTAATGTAGTAGGTATCTCCTTTGCTTGTGCTATCGGTGGTGTTTCAGCCTCAGTTTGCACAACTGACGCAACAACAGCTCCCTCAGGTATCGTCGCTAACGAAATCGGAGTCGTGAACGTTGCAGCAATCGGAATCTCGACTCCCCGAGTAGTATTCATAGGAAGCAACGTAGTTGGGGTAATGGTGTAGTCGAAGTCGATGGTGGAATGGTAGCTGGTACAAATGTCCTCAGCAGTCGTAACATCTCTTGTAGATTTAGTCTGCGTCGCGACTCTGTGTCAAGGCGTGCACATCATCCACGCTAGCATATCGTATGCTTGAACGTGCCGCTATCGTCACTCGGACCGGTCGATCCGTCATCGTCGTCCGAACCAAGAGAACGAATACTACGGATCAACACATAACTATCGCATACCATATAGTACACATAACAATCATAATATATACAAATTTAAATCCGACTCATCCCAAACTCCCCATCTAAGTTTTTAAAAGGATTATAGGGTTTCCACTCTAAGTTCAACCATTCCTAACTTCCGCTGTCTTAATGGTTTGTGTTTTAAATTGAGAGTCAGGTCGTTATAACCTTAAGCTCTGATACCAACTGTGATGTTGGTATCACAATTTTTAGACAACTCTAAACTCGTGTCTAAGGTTATAAAGCCTATGCTCGATACCAACTATGTGACGTTGGTATCACAATTTTTAGATAACTATATACCATGTCCCTAAGATTCTAAAGCCTAGGCTCTGATACCAACTGTGACGTCCTCAATTTCCTCATGCAATTGGATACGCCCGACTAGACCCATACAAGCCTCGAGTCATCACTCGGCAACTTTGACGAGCCTAGTCGACCTTCAATTTAATCAAATTAGTAATTTATGAAAGAGTTATTGCATCGAAGAAACGACGGAAGACTAAAATAATTATAATAAAGGGGAAATAACTCAATCAAAGGAAGTAGAAGAATTCTATAAGTGTGAAAACCCGGGTATTCATGTACAATTGAAATGCAAAGGTACATGATACCAATCTCATCAAAATTTGCCTAGTTTAATAATCCCAAAGCATATATATATAAAACGATATACATAAAAGCAAAACATAAAAAAACCTATAAAATAGTCTCCAAATCCAGTAGCTAATCCTCACAATATATCCCCAGGCGGGGTCCCTTGCCCTTCTTTGCTCTCCGCCCTATCTGCACCCACCGTCACAAACTAGACAGTGAGTAACTGAATAAAATCGAATGTAATACCGAAGAAAATAAACATAAATCCATGTAATAACAAGTAAAGCAGTCTAAATATCATGCGGTAATAAAAGACAGGAAATTAAATAGACAACATGCATGATAAACAGACTAATAGATATCAATCGAAAGTCAAGTGTGTTCCAAGGAATCAAAAGAGGCTCATAAGTGGTCTAAATCATAGCATAACGGCGAAGACCTCGCGAGATCTTCCCGGGCATCGACACAAGCGAAGGCACAGCTATGACTGGAAAAGGACTCGAACCCATCCACCCAGTACTCGGTGTCACACGGTCACTAAGGGTGGTCATACACCCGTGCGCACGAGTGCCCGCGTTTTATCCCTCTAGTGCAGGTCCTAGTACTTTCGAGACAAAACACTTACGCCGGGAAGGACACAACAAGAAATGGAATGGAATACCAATAATAGAGCATAACAAGACTGAATAAATGATAATGAATCACATGGCATTTTCTTACTGGCTTACAAACGTACAAATGCTTTTTAGGGCAAATGTACTTACCTGACTAATCGCAACCCGTAGACACTCTCACGTTCCTAACGCATATCCCCGAGTTTCTCGCTACCTTCTAACAATTTCCATTGCATCTTGGTAGTGGTTGTACATACCTATAAGGCTCCCATTATATGATGATGGAAGAATAATTCTTTTACTCTATCTGCACATGCTTCTCCAACATTTGTTACATCTTGCAAACCTTGGTATAGTTCAGATCGAAGAGTCTTTTGTAGTCTTTTAGATACTTCAATCTCAATGATTCAATTTTCACATACATGTCTACTGCATATTATTGTAGAAGAAATCCACCGCGAAGCGATAATGAGGTCTGATGGCCGGATCTGATATGAAAATGTTAGTTTCTTGTCTTAAATAGTGTTGACTTTTAAATTGTTAACGTTATATTTCTCAATTATCTAACTCCCTCCCTCAATTATCTAACGTTATAAATAGACGTTATAATTAGACGTTATAAATAGACGTTATAATTATAACGTTTTAAATAGACGTTATATTTATAACGTTTTAAATAGACGTTATATTTCTCAAAAATAATTAGTAACGTTATAGGCGTTAGCGTGATTGAGGAAGTGTGGGAAGTTACCCTTAAATAATAAATTTTTTTATTTTATAGTCCGTATGTTACATATTTAACCAACTCCCACGTTCAAACGGCGTTCCTCGATCCGTTTTTCCTTGTTAGACTCGTAGCGTGTAGTCTCGCCTTGTCTCGCCAACTAATTAATTAAATTAATTAAAAATTCATTTATTTGTACACTTTACTTGTTTTTATCCCCCGTTTAACTAGTCGAAACCTCACTCAATTAAATATCGCCCAACGGCTCAAAACCCGTAAAATACTAAAATACTAATACACACAATCAAAGAATCATAAAATCACTTGTGTCGACTCCGAAGTTCGAAATCTTGTCCATATTCACGTAGCCGGTCACAATTTCGACAGTGTGCAACACAAGTCGGTTAAAAATTTGGGGTTGTTACAAGAGACTTTAAAAGATGCACTATGATGCGAGAGTTTGAGATGACAGACGTTGGTCTAATGTCATACTTCCTAGGCATTGAGGTAAATCAATGAGATGATGGCATTTTTATATGTCGAAACGATATGCAATGAGATCTTGAAGAAATTTGAGATGTCTAGTTGTAATCTTGCTTCTACACCGTGGAGGTTGATACCAAGTTGTCCAAAACAGACAAGATGCACCTCTGAATTATGATGATTTTTAATTTAGATAAATCTAATTATTGTTACAAATTACATTTTGTGTTTGAGTTTGATTAGAATTTCGAGTTAGAGTATGAGTCTATTTAGGGGCTCCTAATTGGATTAGGAGTATGTTTATGTGAGTCTATAAATTAGAGTAAACCCCCGCATTGTAATTAACGAGTTTATTTGAGAGATTAATAAAGTATGTCATTGCGGTGTCTCTAAAACTAACAAATGGTAATGGTGGTGGTGGTGGCGTGGTGGAGGAAGAGGGCGAAGGGTGGAGGTGAGATGCCAGGAAGGAGAGATGGGAAAGGGGGAGGTCACTGAAGGAAAGTAAAAGACAACAAGAAGACCAAGAAAGGGAGGGACCGACGACCTTGCCACTTGCTCCGGCAAGCCGAGGGTCGCTAGTCCCAAGTTGATCGAGTTTCTTCTTTTTGCGTGGCAGCTAGGGTTTTTGGAGAGAACGCGGAGCTGTTTTAGCGTTTCCCCCAACTTTTTTTTAAGTAAGCTTTTATATTTATTTTTTGTCAAACAAGCTTTTATATTTATTGAAGAGACATGATTGTTCAGCATATTTTTGGTACAGTACCAAAGTAACTTGTAATTGTTGGAAATGGTTAGATTTTGCATTGAGATAGTTTTCATTTTATTTTAATAAAGAAACCACAATTTCGCCCTCATTAATGTTCCAACCTCTGACCTCTTACACCAATTACCACATATTATGCCAATAAATTATTCACTTAATTAGTTGATGTTTAGTATTGAGATGGTCAATATGGTCATATGGATATATGGATGAAATTACAACATTTCTTTAGATAAAGATATTGATCCCTCTCATCCACGCATGCATCTTTATTATTTAATTTCGCCTCACTTCAGTATACATGTGTATAGATTCGAGCTAGTTGTTGGTTTGATATTTTTTATTAGGTTTTCTTTTCAGTAAATTGTTGTCTTCCTTATTAGAAGTCTGAGTTTGTCCTTTCTCGTCAGAAGTTTTGTTCGTCTTCCCATGTTGAAAGTTTTATTTCTTGTTATAGTTCTATTTGTAAAAGTAAAAGACAAGTGTATAAGTTATACATTAGTTTGCAAACTTTCGCAACATCGATTTGATCTTAAAAAGTGAAAAAAGGTTGATGTTGATGTAATTTTATTGTTAAATAAGATGTAGTAGTAGCAATTCATATGAATGAAAATGTCATTTCGTCTAAAAAACATATTAATCCCCAATTAATTTGAGATTGAGGTTAGGTGTTTTTTTTCTTTAACAAGAGTCAAACTCACGACTTTTTCAAATTTGTTTTTTTTGTCAAGTTATATGCCTTGTTACCAAAACTACTTTGCACGCAATTGCTAGTATTAATCTTTCAATTTTTACATTGTGAGATTAAGTTTGTTTCTTATCAAAATATGTACTAATTAGTATCGTACATGTATAAACCAAGGAGAATCGAGCGTGCAACATGCCCAATGTCATCGAACGAAATTTTTTTCCACGTAATACCTAATGCCAATCACGTTGATCAATTCATGTTCTTGTACATTTCTTATGTAGAGTTATCCTTCTAACTTAATTTACTCTATTCACACTAGACTTAAAATAAAATGGTAACCTCATACTTATTGTAGTGGTTTAAACTTATAATTATTCATTAAAATCAATTTATAAGATTTTAAATTCAAATTTTTTAATTTTTCTAGTTACATCTTTCGTAGCCTTATATTTAAATATTTAAATAGTTAAAATAATCTTAAAACACTACAATATTATCAAAAGAAGTGACCTCTCTTAAAAGAAACAAGTTTCTTGTTGCTCAATTTAATCCATTTCTACTCCAGCTAACCAGTTGGTTGTTTACTTGTTTCGGGGGTGATTTCACACGTGTGGTTCACACAAATGACTTTTCCAATTTGTCTTTTATTTATTAATTTGATTTTGGCGGCTTTTATTAATTTTTGTAGTATGCGGCTTGGGACGCAACCGCGTTAGGTCAACAACTAGGAAGAGTTTTGTCCGCTTGTGCGAATTGGGTCTACTTTTGACCACTTCAGTGGGTCCCACATGGCCCTGGTTTCTCGCGCTAGATGACAAAAATGGGGCTGGTCTCGTCCTCCCGAGCTGACACTATGCGTAAAGCTGCGCTTGGCCCGCTGTCAGGCTTTATGCTCTCGCTACCCCCGTATTGCCACGTGTCTCTCTGGGCCACTCTTGCTGAGGTTCTTCGTTTATCCTTCACTATTTGATATTTGATGTTCCTCTACATTATTCCAAGGGTTTATTTTGGAAAAATTAAAAAGTGAATTTCCCCGAAAGATTTAAAAGCGATTCTAACTTTTACAGAGCAAAGGGACAAATCCAATTTATTTTTGACATGTGCATGAAAAGTTAGGTGGATGGGTGCATTGTATAGCGATTTAAAAGAAAGAGCAGTGTTTGTCCGGGCCTTCTAAATTTTTTTTTTATTTTTTTTAAGTTATTTTTAAGTAATAAATAAAAAAAATTAAAATTATCTTTAAGCAATAAATAATTTTAAAATAACAATTTATGATATTTTTTAATATTTATAAAAGTTTTAAAAACTTTTTATAAATTTAGACTTTAAGAATTTGAACAAAATTTTTATTAAAAAAATAAAAAATAAGGTTTTGGTAAAATAAAAAATAATATTAATAGATAAAAAAAATTGAGGAAGGGAGATTACACTAATTTAAGAAACATTAAAAGACAGTCTGCTAATAAAAAAAAAAGATTGTTAAGAATTTTATATAACAAAGATCATAAAAATTGGAAGTGGTCTAAACGGACTAATTTTTGTTTAGAGGAGAGCTTAGAGAACCTCACCCTAATAAGATTACCTAACTACTCATTTATATTAAAGGAAAATGTTTTTTTTTTTTTTTTTTTGTCGTTAAAAGGAAAATGTTTTTTGGATAAGCTGTAAAAAGAAAATGTTAGGTTGCTATACTTTTGCCAATTACATTTACAATATGAAAATGTTTTGCAACTCATTTTTTACACGATGTTTTGACACTTATTTATTTTGTAACTTATTACACGATATTTTGACACTTATTTGTTTATTTATTATCCCTTGATTTATGATTCGATGTACAATAGCATATATGTCAAGGTATATCTAAATAACATCCAACAAGTGTGTCTAAAGTGCGCGCGTCTTCCTTTGTTGTAGTACAAATTTGTGTGTGCTTTTAATATTTGCATCAATATGTACAAGTGCAAACGACGAAGAGAATCCAAAGAACTAAAGTAAAAGTATGTTACCTCAACACTAAAATCAAGTCCTCAAAGGAAAGATATAAAAACCTTTTAGTCAATTAATTTTAATTAATACACTCTCTCTGGTAAAAAATATAAGTTATTTACGATAATAACACAAGAATTATGATAACTTTAATTACTAGTGTAATTTATATATACATTATTTGATATTAAATGAATTAAAAAATTGAAGAATCATAAATATTTAAATTGGATAAGGGTAAAATAGTTAAGAAAGTAATAAATACATTCTCAAATTTTAAAAATAATTTATAATTTTGAACAAAAATTTTTTGACTTATATTATTAAACGGATTAAATATATCTATATAAATTTAAATGTTATTTTGTTTTTTTTTCAAGAAAATGTAATTTTTTTACTGTAATATATAAGTTGATCTTTAATGACTTGCGACAATACTAAGTGATGTCTCGTGTTCATGTGGGTTTGATGGATATGACCATTGCTTTTGTCACATATCAATTTGGGCTAATAATAGTGTGGTGGAATTAATCACTTGATCCGAAATCAAGAGTCATTCAACTATGAACGATCTATTCAATACAATTACTGATTGCAATGAGATTATATCTTTTTAAAAGGCACAATTATCTAATCAACTTTAATCAGTAAATTATTTTTTTTAGAGGAAAGCAGTAACTTAATGAGTAGTGCTACTTGGACTCATGAGTTCGGACCCTTAGAGAGAGTTTTTTGAAAATTTTTTATTTCAAAGTCATCCTTAAGCAATCAATGACTTCAAAATTATAACTTGTAACACTCCTTTAATATTTACAAAAATCTCAAAAACCCCCTTTGAGTCCGGACCCTTAGTGTCCAAATAGATTTTTTGTAACTTAATTTAGAGTTTCTTAACGCTTAACATAATTATCAGTCACTAAAGTAACCAACCGTCGCACATATTTTATTCATTCAGGTTGCTTTTTTAGCAGCAGATTTGATTTAATTAAGGTTTATTAATAATGATGATTTGACTAAAGCATGATTAGTCAATTAATTCTCATGTGGCAGGTTAAAAAATTGATCAGCCACTTTTTCAAAAAAACAAATTGATCATCCTCTTAATTATAATTAGTATCATATCACCTTATTATTATTTATCAATTTTTTTCTTTAAAGAAAATATATAGCCACACTATTTCCTACTAAATTAGTCAAATATCCCAACCTTTATCAACTACTCTTTTGTTATAATATCACCACATGTTGGGAGTTTATTGTATCAAAATTTTGTATATTATTTGATTTGTATCTTAATTCCTACCGCTCTTTTAAACTCCAAATTTGATAAGATGACATCTATATAATTAAATAATAAATTTTAAAAGGCCACATCATCATTACCCATAATTACTAAATAGATATATTTTTTAAAATTTATTATTTAGATACCACCTTGTTCTCAAAAAGATACCACCTTATTAAATTTAAAGTTCAAAAGTAACTCAAAATATAAAATCAAACATTGTAGAAAGGTTATAATATAATAACAATTCTGAAAACGTTGAAATACAATAACAAAAATTGTAAAAGATCATGACATTTTATATAATCAATTTGGTCCATTATTTCCCAGTAATTTATTTTTGTGAAATCTCCTTGAAATGATTCGTATGCCCTTCACTTAAATATATGTATTGAGATACCCTTATACACGGTTAGGTGCCTTTAGCACGTCTCATTTTTTATTAGTAGATATCTTCATGATTTACTACTGGAAAATGATAAAATGACCCACTTTCAATGCACACATCCTTATCTTTTAGCCATTTATGACTCTTTCTTGTCTCCCCAGGCATGAGCTCCACATATGACAAAATATCATAAACAACTAAAAGATAAGGGTGTGTGTATAAAGTGTGCGTTGAAAGTGTTTTAGATTATCATTTTCCTTTACTACTAGTGACCTTCATAATTATAATAAACTAATAAAATTTAAGTGGACCTAGTGAGCCGCAATGAACAAAACTACCAAGCGTACAAGGGACTTATATAGCTTCCAACCGACCAGTTGTCCCAAATCAAGTAGCAGGTACTTTTCTCATTCCTTGTTCAACTAATCAACTTAAGGTGTTCAAACCTTTATCAACCCCTCTTTTTGTTCGACTAATCCCATAAAAGTTAATCGAACGCACCAACCTCATAGCTCAAGAGAAACCAAAGAAATATAATGTTGTTGTCAAAAATGGAACTCATGACTTCTGCCTCAATCAAGATTAAAGTACTTTTTCTTTACCACTACATCATACCCCTTAGGGCAACTTCGTTGATCTTTATATATATATATATATATATATATAGGAAAGAAACAATTTTTGCACCCACTTAGGTTTGAACCCATAACCTTTTACTTTCAAATCTCATGCCAAACCTTAGGGTAACTTCGTTGATATTCTTTGACATGCCTTTTCCCATATATAGTGGTGTGATAGACTGTGCAAACACAAGTTTTGAAGCCTATCCATTTTGCAAAAAGGGATGATTGAGGAATTGCTTAACAAAATGTGACTTTCAGTGATGATCCCATTTCAAAAGAGAAATCACTAGTCTAGCTATTTCAGTTGTTGGGAAGCTTGAACCAACCAATTAGGTGGCCCAATGGTTTGATATGAGATTTGAAAGTGAGAGGTTCTGGACTTAAACCTTGGCGGGTACAAAACGTGGTTTATTTCCTATAAAAAAATGTATTGGGAAGCCTGACAGTGCATGGTGGCTAGCTATTTACTTTGGAAAACGTTTTATATATAGTTCTTCTCTCATATAATATTAGAATTTGTATGATGAAATGCCCAAGTCCAAGTTTACACAGGAGGAAGAATTAATGAGTGAGGGCTCAAGGTTTGAAATGGAGTTTTCACCAAAATGTCAAGGCAAGATGGTGTCTCCAATCCAAACTTTTAACTCATTTATTTTTGTATTTATATACCCGATGTAGGATTAATCTTAACACCCCCTCAAGTTCAACAGACGATAGCCAAGTTGAGACTTGAATTAATAAGGGCAAGCCAACTGGACAACTAAAATCCAACGAGACACTGACCAACGATGAACAACTAGCCAACTGGGATAGTCCAACAGGGCATTGGCCAATACCAAAAGGATAGCCTACTTGGTAGATGACTTGAACTGAAGCATTAGGCACCCACATTTTATTGCTCTGATACCATATCAAATTCTCACGGCTACACCGCACATGTGTGCGCGAGCTCATGGATCTCCTTTGCTAGCACCGATATTGTTCTTAACTTAACCACCTTTCAACTTTATGCATAGGGTTTTAACTCAAAAGACCTTGGAACTAGTTGAGAGGAGTTAATCAATTACATACTTCTTCATAAAGTTATATTTAATCGATATGGAATTAACCTTCGGTCCCACATATCTTCAACACTTCCCTACAGACCAAAAGTCACATGATCCAGAGTTTTTTTTTTGGAAAATGATAATCTAACACACTCTCAACACAAATTTTAACCGCACACCCTTGTATTTTAGCCGTTTATGATTTTTGTCCTATGTGGGGCTCATACTTGAATAGGCGAGAAAGATCCATGAATGGTTAAAAGACAAAGGTGTGCGCCAAAAGTGTGCGTAAAAAGTGGGTCATTTTATCTTTTTTTTTTCTCTTAGGTCTCATTTGAACCATGAGCTCTGATACCATTTAGAAATCCATAGGCCTGAAAAGTGTTGGACCACACATGAGACGACCCGTCCCCGACCTAAAGTCAGGTCGCCCGGCCCAGACTGCCATTTAGACCCGATACTTGAACTAGGCCCAAATAACGGTCTGGCACGCCTAAACAAATAAACCTGCGGAATACACATTGGCTAAACAAAGGATAATAATTGCGGAAAGAATATAAAAAAAATATCTTAAGCCAATAGATTTAAGTTCATAGAACATTTATAAAAATTATACATCTGTTCATGCTCCTTTAAACTAAACACGTTTATTATAATCTCCGAAATGGATCAACTAAAGATAACTAGGATTCAAGCTACCCAAAGATCTATTTTAATTTTAACCCCAAGTTGATAGTTTCAAAATCAAATATACATGATATATATATATATACAAAGGCTCACATCAAGAGGAGACTTCAAGCTGGTCTCTCCCTTGCCTTAACCTAGCGCTGTCGTGGATACCTGAGATGTAAGTAGGGTGAGCTAAAAGAACCAACGGAGCTCAGTAATGCGGAAAACCAGCTCAACCATCAAATATGCAAGTAATACCTAATAAGCATGCAAAGTCTAGTATGTATTTGAAAACAAACAAGGATTCATTAAATAGTAGCATGGTAACAGGATTTCATAAAAAAATAGACTTATAATGAACCATCAAGTACGATCTTAGACATAAGATTCGTAAGTCACAAATTGTAACAACAATAATCATGAATAACATTAAAGAGATTGACAAATCATTTCATAATTTCAAACTTTCATACAAATGAGGGGGTTTCGCGAGATTATGTATTATAAAATATAATAATACGATAAGTCGATGTTCCATTCAATGCGTACTAGGTATTGGCAAGAATCCGGTGACCGATTCTCCTACTCTCGAAGTGATGGAAACAACTAGCTAGCACACAGGCCTTATGTGCTCTCTCGTTTGTCCCATCAAATCAACAGTAAGTTCGTCCAAGCCATCACCGATGCACATCCCTACGTCTCAAGAGTACAAGAGAAGGAACTCCAACTCATGTCCCTACATGACATACTTATGAATTCAATTAGTCAAGTAAAGCCCTCGGTGGTAAATTTCACGCATCCTGGGGTGTTAACGACCCTCGGTGGTACCACAACATTCTGAGGTATTCTTATAGATTTACTTGCTAATAAGACCCTCGGTGGAACTCCACACATTCTGGAGCCATGAATAGCAGTGCATTCACATTCCATAGATACGTAGGTTCGAGCCAATACCACGACACAACCCATAAATCCCAAATCTTTATTTCAAATTATGAATCCTAAGTATAACTAATAATCATGCCATATTTAATAATTGAGCAAGCTCCCCACTTACCTGCACTCGCCACGAATCCTAATCTCGATCCTCTCGCGTTTGGGCTCGATGTGAACCGTCTCGCGAATCTAAACAATTTGAAAGAATAATTACTTTATGTATCTACAACCATACAAGTTTAACATTAATTGTCTAGACCTTAGAGATTCACCCTATTTTATAGCTGACTTCGCTAAAGGTCATTCACGACTTTAAAATCGACACTTAAAATTAGAATCGATGATTCGAGTAAAATAGGAATGCGGTGATGTAAAACAAGGAAAATCCGCTAAGACTTGGTTTTTCCAACATAAATCGAAGACGTTCGATTAATTATAATTAAAAAGATCCAAATCACCATACAAGACTCAATTTAGACTTTAAATTCCCAAATGACAATATTCAGTCAAAGTCCACAAATTTATCGAATGAGTTTATTTCCCAAAGAAAAAGATTCAAAGTCCCTTTTTAAATCTCAACTCAACCTTAAATGCCAAATCCATATCAATAAACTTCAACCGCATTCAATTTACTAAAATCATGGGGAAATCCTTTCATGTACCGTCAAGCCATGGTAAACAAGATTGATTCATCCATAATACTCGTTATCATAAAGCTTAAAAATTTGTATAACCCATTTCAAGACTAGATTTAAGAAAAACTGAATAAACTTTGCAAATCATCAACTCTCATTGCCAATATCAACACCAAGATAATAAATCTAGGGAGTATTAGAGTCTCACCATGCCTTCAATGGAGTCTTTGACTCAAAATCCTTTCCAAAATCTCATTCTAACATAGATCAAATCTTTCCTTTCTTATTTTCTTTTCTATTTTCCTCGCGTTCTTGCCGATGTCGACGCCATCGACCCTTTGGTCTCTAAATCTTCAATAAATAATAAAGAAATCAAAGAGGGAAGTGAGGTTGTACATCTCTTGAGCTTGAACTCTCCTCTTGTTCTCCTCCTCTCCATGTGGGTGTTTTATAAAATTGGGGCTAGGGTTTTCTTTGATTTGCTTAAATAGCATTAGGGTTAGGGATTATGGTTGTGACTATTTACAATTTGTCTAAAATGCTCTTTTGGGTCATAATCTCAATTGGGCGTTATTATTTAAAATAAAACTTTACTTACTTCCTAACTCATATTTAATTTGACAAGTTTAGAATTGTATTTCCATATCAAACACCCAACATATTTTTATCATGAAATTACCAAAATACTCATAAGTTGGGTCGTGGAGAATTTGGGTCGTTACAACACACACATGGGTATACAAATGGGGTTGGAGCTCATTTTGCACAAAACCAATTGGCTTATACTAGGATCCAATCTACACCACTTATGTACCACATAAACTCTTATTATATTTGTAACATCCCTCGATTTTTAACCTGACTTGTGTGACACGTGTCAGGACCGTGACTCGGCCACGCGATACTGGACTGTATTTCGAACCTTGGGAGTCGACACAGAGGTAAATTTTATGATTCTTTGATGTGTGTAATCGTATTTTAGTCTAATGCATGTCATGAGCCATTCGGGCAATTTTTAAAATGAGTGAGTTTTCGTCTAGGTAAACGGGGGAGAAAAATACAATAAACAACATAATTAAATGAATTATTGAATAATTTAATTATTTATTTGTATGAGAACAAGGCAAAAGTATGCGTGTGACTGAGAAATACGGACCGAGGAGGCAAGACGGGTCAGGGAAAAGTTTTTGGAAAACGCGGGTGTTGGATAAATACACAACAAATGGACAATGGTGTATGATTGTTAAAGTGACACAGTCCAATAATGGAGTGTAACAACCCCAAAATTTTTAATTGACTTGTGATTTCACTTGTCAAAATTGTGACCCGGCTACGTGAATACTGGACAGTATTTCGAACTTCGGGAGTCGACACCGAAGTAATTTTATGATTCTTTGATTGAGTGTATTAGTATTTTAGTGTTTTACGGGTTTCGAGCCGTTCGGGCGATATTTAATTGAGTGAGGTTTCGACTAGTTAAACGGGGGAGAAAAACAAGTAAAACATATAAATAAATAAATTTTTAATTAATTTAATTAATTAGTTGGCGAGACAAGGCGAGACTACGGGCGTTACGGGAGTTGGAACAAGGACAAACGGACCGAGGAACGTCGTTTGAACGTGGGAGTTGGTTAAATATGTAACATGCGGACTATGTAATTTGTATTGTTAAAGTGACACAGACTAATGGTGAGGAGCCATGAGATGGGCCTTAAGATGTGTGTGTATGTGTTAAGATGAGATGATGTGGTTAAAGACCCATAAGGGCAATTGTCCAAGAAGTGAACAAGAGTTAATGTAAGGGCAAAAAGGTCATTTGATTTTATATATATACAAATCGTTTCATAAACAAACCCTACACTATTCATCTTCTCCAACACCCCACCGCCGCCTCTCTTCTCTCCATTTCTTCTCTCTCGGCGACTCATCTCCCTCACTCTCAGCCTCTCCATCTCACTCTCGTTGTTCTCTCTCGATCTCCCTCCCCACGCTCGTCGTCTCTCACCTCACTGTCTCTCCCCTCTCGGTCCCGGGTTCTCCTTCGGCCTCTCTCACTCCCCAACGTCACCACCGCCCCCAAGCTTGTCGCCACGACCGAAACGGACTGCCGGGGTGTCCGACCGGAAGTGTTGCCGCCGTCCGGCCCTTCTTAGGAGTTAAAACGATAGTGCATGTGTGCATGATTGTGTAAGTGTAGATGACGATTTTGGTACATATGTGATTGTTTTTGTGTGAGGGTGTGTGTGGCCGTGGGTGTGTGAATGGTGGGTTGTGTGATGGGGCGTGTGCACCCCACTTTGTTGGGGTGCATAAAGGAAGCGATACACCCCACGGTTGGGGTGTACCATATAAGAAAAAAAAAGAGAAAGAAAGAGAAAAGAAAGAAAAGTTTATGTGAAAAAAAAAAATATATATATATATATATAATCCATGAAAATGAAATCTCATACTTGTGGTTCAAAATTTGGGTCATTCCAACTTGGCTTTTACGACGTAGAGAAGTGTTGTAATATTTAATCGATGTTCTTCATTAGTGTTGTCATTTCATGTGATCCCATTATCGAGTCGATTGACTTGATTTTGATTAAATAACCGGACTCGCTTTGTAGCTTCTTATTGATGTGGAATGGTTTCGAGTTTCGGTTATGGTATTATAGGTGAATATGGTTTTAGTTTGAAGATGTCACGGCATGTCCACGTTATGGTGATTCCAGATTCATTGCGAGACATAGCATTGGTGAACTATTGGTTGTTTAAGGTATATTCAAACGGTTATGACGTCATGGTCACGCCACCGGTCCTCGAGACTATGGCGTGATCCACATACGACCAAACTGAGCCTATAATTTATGAATAGGCTTACATGTGTCATGGTTATCGATGTTGTGTTATTATAGTCGTAGTTATTGTTGTAGTTTTTCAAACCGAGAAAGAGTATTCATTATTTTATCGATTTGTCAAAATGTTGAGTCCTTAAAACGTTGGAAAAAAAAACATTAGGGAATTAACCTAGAGTTAGTCGATCACTTGACTTATTAATTAGAGTTTCCGACCTTGTCAGGTAGCGGGAAACTTGGGAATACGCATTAGGAACGAGAGTTTGTTTTGCGGGTCGCGATAGTTCAGGTAAGTACAATTGCCACAAGCATTTGTACGTTTGTAAGCCAGTAAGAAAATGCCATGTAACGACCCAAATATTCTCCGACCCATTTTAAAGGTATTTTATTAATTTTATATTAAAATATTGTGAACAAATGAGATTGTTACACAAAATTGATCTTAACAAGACTTGGATTAAGTGAAAATAGTGTTGATTGGGCTTAACGAGGAAATTGGGCCCATAGGGGTATTTACGTAATTTTGGGTTAAATTGGTGAAAAACCCTAACTATATAAGGATAAGTTGTAAACCCTAGTCTACCCTAGTTGTTGTTTCAACAAACTTGGAGAGGGAGGAGAAGAAGAGGAGGTTTGAACATTCAAGAGAAGGTAATTTTGGTGGTTTTCTTTGGTTTTCTTTCTTTTTCTTTTCTCTTATTCTTTCTTCTTTTCTTCTTTTCTTCTTTTCTTCTTCGTATACTTGGCTGAGATTTAGAGGGAGAGGAAGGGCGGTGGCGGCGCCACCAGGCACCGCCGCCAGCAAAGGGAGGGGGTGGGCTTGGCCACCCCCCCATGAAGCCGAGAGGAAGAAGGGGGTGGCTTTGCCCCCCCTTCTTCCATCACCACCACCACCACCACCGCCACGGTGGTCGGCCATGCGGCGATGGGGTCCCCGATCTTGGCGAGCACTGGGGACCACCCTCGGATCTCGATCCGAGGGTTAGGGTGGGTGGGGGAAAACCCCCACCCCGTGGTGACGAAACGCAGGGGCGCCCCTGCGTCCCTGCGTTTCGGTCCAGGGGTCCCAGGGGCAGACAGGCCCCTGGACCATGTCCGGGGCCGGTCCCGGACCCCAGGGGGGACTCTCGTTGACCAGGGGCTGAAATTCCCCTGGTCAACCAAACAGGGGCTGGAACCCCCTGCCCAAAAAAAAAATAATAAATAAATAAAAATAAAATAAAAATAAAAATAAAAAAAATAAAATAAAATAAAATAGGATAAACTTACGATGGGCGTCGACACCCTCGACAAAGCCCTTAAATGACACATCACGTGGGACCCACACCATTTGGGTTTCCAAATATGAATTAAAATTAAAATACTCAACTTTAAATGAGTAAAATGCTTATGTAGTATTATATAAATTGTTTAGATTCGCGAGGCGGTTCACGTGGGACCCCAAACGTACGAGGAGTCGGTATAGGCGTCGCGACGGGTCCAGGTAAGTGGGGAGCTTCGCTCATGCATTAAATATGGCTTGATTATTAGATAATTATGAATGCATGTTTTGAATTAAAGACTTGGGAATGGGTTGCGTCGTGATATTGGTTTGGATCTCTATTATCTATGGAATAGTGAATACATTGTTTTGCCTTTTATGTTATTCGGTGCCCCAGAGTGTGTGGTAGTTAACCACCGAGGGCCAAATTAGCAAGTGGTCTATATCATGGACGCCCCAGAGTGTGTGGTAGTTAACCACCGAGGGTTTGCTTGACTAATTGAATGCATAAGGTGAATTATTTGAGGGTAAGGGTTTGGAGTTACCATCCTTTGCTACTTGATGATTCTTTGAGACGTGTAGCGGTGATGGCTTGGATGAATCTATCTTTGTTTTGGTGCGATTATCTAGAGGGCGTAACGGCCATTGCGTTTCCACTGATTATTGTACCAATTCGAAAATAGATGATTCGGTCACTGGATCCTTACCAATATCTAGTTCGCATTGAATGGAACAACGACTTATATTAATATTTATATCTATCGCATTTTATTTAAATATTTCATTTGACTATATTTCTATGTCATGTGTAAATTGATAAATGAAAAATGATGAATAATATTATGCTTGACATAAATGAATGCTTATCAAATGTGTTGTAAGATTGTTAGGCTTTTATGTTTAGTATGGTGATTGGAATATGATTTGAAATATTGATACATAGAATTATAGAATATCTAAATTAGATATGGAAATAATATTTAAACGTTTCTTCTTAGAATATAATTCCACTTTTCATAACTACGATGAGCATAAACCATATATTTAATTGGTTCGAAATATGTGCTAAATGATTACGCTTATAAGTTTGTTTTGATTTACATGTATTCAGTTATTACATGTTGTGTTATGCGTATGGATTAAATGTCATGTAGAATTTGCATGAGTACTAGGTAGTACTTGCATATTTAATGTTTGAGCGAGTCTTTCCTCTTATTGAGCATCGTTGGTTCTTTAGCTCACCCCACTCTACCCCACAGGTCCCTCTACCAGCGCGATAGACAAGAAAGGCAAGGGAAAAGATTTATCTTGAAGTGCCTTCATTTGTGAGATTCATACAATGCTAGTTTATTAGTAATATTAATCGTTTTGTAAATCTCGTACGTGGGTTATAGTTTGAGAATTAGATAATGGGTAGTTCTGAACCTTTATAATTTTAATTTGAGGTTGTATGAGATATTTAATATTAAAGATGATTTATATTAGTATGATATACAGGTTATATGGTTTTGTTGTGATTATTTATCACACCCTGGTTATTATATATATATTGTTTAGAATGATTATTCCGCAGGTTATTTAGGCGTGCCAAGTCGTTATTTGGGCCTGGTTCAGGTATCGGGTCTAAGTAACGGTTTGGGCCGGGCGACCCGACCCTAGGTCGGGGCAGGGTCGTCACATGCCATGTGATTCATTATCTTTCATTTTGTTTCGTTATGCTCTATTATTGGTATTCCCTTCCATTTCTTGTTGTGTGTTTTTCGGCATAAGTGTTTTGTCTCGAAAGTACTAGGACTGCGCACTGAGGGATAAAACGCGGCACTCGTGCGCACGAGTGTGTGACCACCCTTAGTGGACCGTGTGACACCGAGTACGGGTGGATGGGTTTGAGTCCTTTCTAGTCATAGGCGTGTGCTTTCGCTTGTGTCGATGCCCGGAATACCTCGCGAGGTCTTCGCCGTTATGCTATGATTTAGACCACTTATGAGCCTCTTTTGATTCCTTGGAACACACTTACATTTCGATTGATATCTATTAGTCTGTTTTTATCATGCATCTTGTTTATTTAATTTCTGTCTTTTTATTACCGCATGATATTTAGACTACTTTACTTAAATTATCATGAATTACTTGTTGTTTTCTCACGGGCATTACATTCGATTTTATTCGATTACTCACCGTCTAGTTTGTGACGGTGGGTGCAGATAGGGCGGAGCGCAAGGGCAAGGGACCTTGCCTAGGTGATCTATTGTGAGGATTAGCGGCTGGATTTGGAGACTATTCTATAGGTTTCTTTATGTTTTGCTTTTATTTATATCGTTTTATATATACATGCTTTGGGATTATTGAACTTGGTATTTTGATGAGACTGGTATCATGTATATTTACCTATCGAATTGTACATGAATACCCGGGGTTTTCCACACTTATAGAATTCCTTTACTTCCCTTGGATGAGTTATTTTCCCTTTTTATTATAATTGTTTTAGTCTTCCGCTGTTTATTATTGCAATAACTCTTTCATAAATAACTAAATTGATTAAGTTGAAGGCTGACTAGGCTCGTCAGGTTGCCGAGTGATGACTCGGGGCTTATACGAGTCTAGGCCGGGCGTACCCAATTGTATGGGGAAATTGGGGCCGTCACATGGAGCACCATTGGATCAACCTCGAGATGTGTGGTTAGGTGGAGATGAAGGGCCATGCTTGAGACAACACCCTACCTAACTTACTATTCACCCATCATTGGTGTAAAGAAAAAAAAAAAACAACACTTCTCACCTTATATACACCACGGTTTCACCTCTCCCACCTCCTCCACACTCAACCCTCACGGCACCCTCTTCCTCCTCTCACCAGCCCCGTCCTCGCCGGTGACCGGATCGCCTCGCTGAACGTCTCGCCGGAGCAAGGTATACCTTCTCTCTCTCTCTCTCTCTTTCGGTTTGTTCACTCTCTCTCTCTCACGGTTCTCTCATCTCTCGGCCTCCCTTTACCTCGATCCACTCACCTCTCAGCTGGGGTGTTCTCGTCGGTCGTCGGAGGTCCAGTGATGGCGGAGTAGCTCGCTGGAGGTTGCCTCTCACCCTCCCTCTCTCGTGTTCACTCGATCTCTCTCTCACTCTCGGGTCTCTCTCTTTCGTCTCGGGTTTCTCTCTCTCTCTCTCTCACGCACCACCTCTCCCACAAGAGATGGTGATGACCGGGGTTCATCCCCTACCTGAGATCTCTCTCCCTCTTCCTCCCTTTCCTTCTCCCTTCCTCTCCATTTCTCTCTCTCGGCTCACGGTGGCCATGCAAGTGTGTACATGCGTGGGCTGTTGTGGCGGCTGCTGTGACTAGGACCGGTGGTGGACGACCTCCGGTAATCCACCGGAGTCCAGACCGTCCCGGAGCACCCCTCCCTCATGACCCATGCAAAGTCCCTACTAGTGTACACACATTAAGTTGGTTTTATAGGGTTTTTACCCTCTCGCCGGAAAACGCCATTACCGGCAACGCCACCACTGGACCACGATGACGGGGACGTTGTTGGGGACCCCACCAAACTCATACGTGGGTCCCACAGCCCTGAGAGTGGCCGAAAACAGTTTCATTTCGAGTTAAAGTGTTGTTATTTCATGTGTTGGTGTGGTGGAACCTCGCCGGAAACCGCCGCTGCCGGCGGTGCTACCGGCCAACCACCACCCGGGAAGGTTGTCGGGATCTCACCTAACCTTTGTTGAGGTCTTACAACTTTTGGTTGTGTTCGAAATTTTGACGTATTGGGGAAATGGTTATGTTTTTATGGAAATATTAAGTTTGAATTCTTGTTTAGTTAATGTGTTTAGGTTCTGACTAAATAAGGTGTGCCCGGCCATTATATGCCAAGGAAACCCTCTCCCAACGTCGTACAATACCAGCGTGAAGTCATAGCGGTGTCTTTATCGATTGGTGCTTAGTTGTTGAGGTTTTGTTGAGTCTTGCTGATAAACTATTCTAAGTTTGTTTTATGTGGTTTTAATGATTCGATTTGGTTATTGGTGATGACGTCTGGGTCGCACCGACGGTCCTTGAGACTATAACGTGACCCACACTGATCGAGCCGAGCTTACAAATTTACGAGTAAGCTTACATGTGTTATAGTATTACCCATGAGAGAGTATTTATTTTTCGATTTTCATCACGTTATTCGAGTCATCGAAACACTGGGAGAACACTTGGGATACAACGTAGATTTAGTTAATGATTTGACCTATTAATATGAGTTTCCGACCTTGTCAGGTAGCGGAAAACTCGAGGATACGCGTTAGGAGTCGCGGGAGCGTTGTACGCGGGTTACGATAGTTCAGGTAAGTACACTTGCCTTAAAAAGCATTTGTATGTTAGTAAGCCAGCTAAGAAAATATCATGTGATTCATTTTCATTTCTTTGTGTTTGTTATTATCAAATTATTGGTTTTCCATTCCATATTCCTTGTATGTGTGTTCTTGGCATAAGTGTGTGTCTCGAAGGTACATGCGGCCTGCACTAGAAGGGATAAAACGCGGGCACTCGAGCGCACGAGTGTTTGACCACCCCTAGTGATTGTGTGATACCATGTACTGGATTGTTGTGAATTATTGTGGATTGTTGTGGTATTGTTGTGGAATATAGACCACTTATGGCCTCTTATGACTCGTAGGGCACACATGTTTCGATTGTGTTTGTTTTCCAGTCTGTCTATCATGCAACTTGTTTATTTAAATTCCCGTTTTTCCATTCCCGCGTGATATTTGGATTGTCTTGTTTGTTATTTCATGAATTACTGTTATATTCTTCTGGTTTTACTTTCGATTTCTCTCAGTTGACCACCGTCTAGTTTGTGACGGTGGGTGCAGATAGGACGGAGAGCAGTAGGGGCAAGGGACCTTGCCTAGGAGACTTTTTGTGAGCAGCTGGACTTGAGGTACTGAGATGTAGGCTCATGTTTATTTCTTTTTGTATGACGTTTATATATATATGATCGTTTTGGGATTGGGAAATATGTTTTGAGATGGGTTCCATCAATCCATTTTGTTGACTTGGATATGACTATATCAGGGTTTTCCACATTTATATAGATTCCTAATTTCCCTTTGATTGAGTTATTTCCCCATATTTGATTAGAATATGATTTTGCTTCCGCTGTGTTATAATTGCAATAACTCTTTCATAAATCTTGAAATTTTGATAATTTGAGGCTGATTAGGCTCGTCAGGTTTGCTGAGAAACTGACTCGAACCGCACGGGTCTAGGCCGGGCGTACCCAAATGCATTGGGAATTTGGGGCCGTCACAATATTTCTGATATGAGATTATATATTCCAACACTCTCCCTCTAGTCCAACGGGCGATAGCCAAGTTGAGACTTGAATTAATTAGGGCAACTGGCCAACTGGAACAACTCAAATCCAACGGGACACTAACCAACTATGGGCAACTAACCAACTGAGATGGTCCAACGAGGCATTAGCTAAGACGAAGAGGATATCCTACATGATAGATTGCTTGGACTGAAACATTGGACACCCATATTTCATTTCTCTTATACCATAGTAGAATTTGTAGGATGAAATTCTCAAATCTAGGTTTACATAGGAGGGAGAGTGAATGAGTGAGGGCTTAAGGTTTGAAATGGAAGTTTCACCAAAATGTCAAGGCAAGATGGTGTCTCCAATCCAAACTTATAACCCATTTTTTATTGTATTTATATACCCGATCGACGTGGGATTAATCTTAACACATAGATTACAATTATGAGCAATTTTTTGGTATTGCTTTTGGCTTAAGATTTTTGTGCTTCGACTGATTGGTTCTGAAAAAATAAGTGACCCACTATGAACACGCCTATGAGCACACATGTAACGACCTAAAAAATTTAACCCGTGCCACGTGTCAATACAGGTGATATGTGGGCCCACGCCGTGGTACAGTTATCAATTCTTGGACGTTGACGTCGATGCATATTAGTTTTGTATGTTGCTTGTATTATATTGTATTTTATTTGTACAATTTCAAGTTTATAACGTGTAAAGATGTTTGTGTGTGAGTGTTGGTTACGTGACGAGATGCTTAGTGGTCTGGGGGACAAATTTAATTAAAAACAATGACAAAACACAAATTATAAAAGTATAGGAATGTTGGCACGTAGTGTGATAGAGTGCATGTGATGGACGAGTCGTGACGCGGTTCGAGTTCGACAACACTAAGGCAGAGTTGGAGATGACCAAGTTTGGATCCCAAGTTACGAAATGAAGTCACATATAAAGTGTTGAAGTTGTTAGGACAGCTGAAGGGAGGACCCTTGGATGTGCCTCAAGATGAGTGTGCATAAGTGGATGAGGAGAGGGGTATAAATCCCAATACCTACCTTTTCTTCTCTCTCTTCCTCTCTCATTTCTCTCTCTTCCTCTTCCCTAACTTCTTCCCCAATCAACTGTTGGGAAATATACCCTAGGTCAATCCATTAACAGTCTTTATGAATACATTTTAGTTAATAAAATAGAGGATTTCATTTGCTGTTTATTATAATTGATTTGCATGTTTACATTATAATAAGATCCATGGGTATTTACAGAAATATCCTAAATGTCCCTAGTCGATTATTATGGAACTATAATGAATTAAGACTAGTGTGAGTCTTGATTGATGATCATACGATGATCATACGTATAGGAATACGAATCAAGATCATGAGTACTTGTTAGGGAACAAAGTATCTGGACCGACCCGCTATGAGAACATCACATGGATTAAGTCATAGTTGTTTCTCATGATAGGTATATTTTTCAGTCCTCGACTTGAGATTACCAGAGACTTCAACATTAGGAATACAAGTGATTTGACGCAATCAAACGTTGTCTTTAACCGACGATTATAAAGGTTGTGATTGGTTACTATGTGAATAATGTGGTGAAGTTGTGTAATCGAGATAGAATTTGTCCCTCTCATATAAAGAGAGATATCCAAGGATCCTCGATGTGTTAGATCGTTAAAAGGCCTAGTCTAAGTGAATTGATATTGATCAATGTCACTTAGATGTTTTCGATCTACCTAGAAATCGAGACTAGTACGATTGAACATGTTGGATGACAATTCCATGCCTTATGTTTGATCAAAAGGATATCGTGTGACAAAAGGATATTATACACACTATTGATTAGGTTATATCGATTTGATATTCGTATAACTTGGGTAGTCATAATGTCTTGCTAGAGGCCGCTTATGACTTGTATACCAAAATGTGTTTTGGTACACCGCCAACGTTGTATGAGCCTATTGGTCGCACACGAGAATGGTTTTGCGAGATTTTAAGATGGTTCGAAAAATGAATTTTATATGATAAAATTCATGACAAAAAACGTCCTTGTAGTGTATTACACTTATACTTCTTTAAGTAGGGGTATATGTGTAATTTACTTAACCGTCTATATACAAGGGTTGTATAAATAGACGCTTTGAGTTAGAATACAAGTACACGAAAGATTTTAAAAGGGCCGAAACTCTATTTTCGTTTTAATAAACAACTTGGAGTTTTTGGTGTTCTCTGAATCGTTTTGGAGAGAAACAAAAAGGTTTGCTATTCTCTCGAAGCTAGCACTTCAAATCTCGGCCGCCATTCGTGTGTGGACTGCTGATAGAGGGCGTTCGTTGTTGCCAGCGCCTTAGAGATCGATTAACCTTCAGAAAGGTACATTGCGACTGAGGTATGATTAAGTTTTTCATAGTCTAAACATGTTTTTAATGGAATCAAATTCGGATCCTGTTGGGGTTTTTATCAAAATTGTTTTGAAATCTCCGCTGCGCATGAACCCCAAAACCCAACATCAACCACCGGACTGGTGTGGCTGGAGCGGCACCGGAGGCGGTTGTTTTCGACGATCTGAGGTAAGATTCAAACTTTCCTCGTTGTTCTCTACGCGTTGGTGTGTAGTTTGTGTGTTTTCGTCGTGGTGAGTTTTGGATGCCACGTTGAAACTTCGAAAACGATCGAAGTTTTCGACGTCCCGATGATCCCCGCGATGATTAATAAGTTATTTACAAAGGTTGTAATTGATTTGGGTGAGTTTTGAGTTTTTGACAAATTTTTGAAGATTTTCAAGGATTTTTCGTTTGGATTAAAATGGTGTGATTAATGGTGGAAATGAGGTGTTGATGATGGTGGATTGTTGAGTTATTGTTGTTAATGTTGCTGTGGAAGGAAAGAAAGAACAAAGAAAGAAAAAAAAGGGGAGGCTCTGTTCGTTCGCTGAAAATTTTTCCAGCGAACAAACAGAGGACGAAGAAGAAGATGGTCCAACCCGGTTGGACTTGGTCCAACCCGGTTGGACCGAGTCTAACCCGGGTTAACCGGGTGAACCCAGGCCCGACCCGGTCAGACCTGGTCTGGCCGGTTTTGACCCGACCCGCGACACACCCACCTATTATTATATTAATAAAAATTAGTTATTTCAATTAAATATATTAAAAATGATTTTAATTGAAATAAATTCTAGAAAAATAGGAAAAATTCAGGAAAAATTCTAGAAAATTATATTTTCATCAAATAAAGAGAAATTTGGGAATTTCTACGAAAAGTGAAATATTCGAGATTTTTGCGAGACGTTATATCGGGGTTTTTGCCTTGAAAAACGTGAAATTTGGCAAAAATAGTTAGAAATTTGAAAAAATCATAGGAAATTAAGGAAATTGATATAAATTGCATTATCAGGATTATTGTACACACGAGGACCGTAAGGGGCGTGTCGGAGTCCGTGTTAGCGCGAATTAGCTTGGGTCGAAGTAAGTAAATCAGCGAGGAACACTACAGTTATTTCTTGAGCTTTTAATTATTTATTGATATTGTTTCGATACTATCTTGTCATTCCATTCCTTTTGAGTTGTCCTAAGGCAAGTGCGTCAAGCCTGATCCTTGCAAAATTCTGGGCTTGCGGTGTATTATACTGGAGTTTACGGCTGGGGATACGTAATTGGTTGTAATGACATGTACGGGGTGAGAGTTCTCCACCATATTGCTGGGGACTCTACACTCGCGTAGGAGTCTTAAAGGAGATTCTGTTATCGACTCCTAGCCTTTGAGGAGATTTTGTCCTCGGCATAACGACTTTGATTGGTCGGGACCACTTGTGCCTTTCCTTTGTATTTCGGGACACTTAATTTCTACTGCTTATTTATTTGTTCACAGTCTTTATATATTCATGCGCTCCCTGTCCTTTTTTTTTCTATCTGCATGAATTGACTGTTCATTTATTTAATTCGAAATACTGTATTTATTGTTGTTCCTGCTTGGCGTTACTTACCTGGGCTCGTCATTCTTGTGTTTGACCGAGTGCAGATCCGCAGTCCAGCAAAGGAAAGGCCGTGCAGTTAGGCGATATACTTTGAACAACCATCCTCTGCTGACATAGGTGACTTTTTGGTTGTATTAGTTACTTATATTATTTTTTTGTACATGGAGTTATGGGTTGAGAGATTTTTGGATATTATGACTTGAATGATACTCTCTTTGCTTTTCATGATATATACGATATACGGGGTTCCCACACCCTAGATTTTTGTCTTAACTTAGAGCTTTCGAAGTTGATTGATTAGTTGAAATTAATTGCTTCCGCTTGTTACTTTGATAACTCGCTAATTAATTGACATCACTTTCAAATGATTAACAAATGATTGAATGGTAAAGATATGCTCACTGGCCCTGCTCGACTTGGCGGGATTGGCTCGGGGGTTCGCGCGGGTCCAAGCCGGGCGGTGCCCGATTATAGGGTTGTGGAACTTGGGCCGTCACAATACACATCTTATTTATTATTTTTTTTTCTTAACAATTTTATAATCGTATGTAGTGAGTTTCCATAGTGAGTCACATTAGTATTTTCCAAATAAAAATGGTTGAATTATCGTAGACTTATTGGGACTAAAGTGACATTAGTAATTAGGAAGTACAAGCACTATAAGGGAAGTCACAGTCCTTACACGACGAATACGAAAGCATATAATTATAGATAAATAAGTAATACATAAATTGTCGTTTTATGAATAACATGTATGTTGACATTTAGTTAATTTTGAAGCGCTGCGACTGGGATACTGAAATAATATGATAACTATCAATAAATGTTGTCTTAACACACATATGAAACACACCATAATACTCCACTAAAAAAACTTCTAATAAAAAAATAAAATCTGAATGAAGAAAGATTATTAAAACTTCCAACATGAAAAAAACTCCACGTTTCTGAATTCGGACAAGAGAATTTGACGATTTTTTATTAAATAAAATAACTTAATATAAAGTACCAGCTCAACATCGTAATCATAAATTGCCACGCACATGTATATAAAAGTGCAAATTAAAAGGTAAATGATGGCAGAGAAATATGTACACACATGAATATGATAATTGCACCAGATCCAGATTGGAACTAATAATCTCATATTGAAACAAAACTGTATTTTTGTTTAAAAAAATAACAAACTAAATAAGTTATCATTATAATCAATGCTAATGAAAAAGAAGAGATGATGAATACGTTGTGTTTTCACTCTAGCTAACTATGGAAAAAAAAAGTTTGACAAAAAAAAAAAACTATGGAAAAAAAAGGTTTTATTAGGCTTTGGAACCACGTCCTGCACCCAAAGTTGAGTAATGCTATTTATTATGTTTTTTTTGGATGAAAAATGCTATTTATTGTGTTAGAATTAATACATGTTAGAATTAATATTTGTTAAAGGCCCTACATTCATTAGTAATATATATATTTTTTAATAAGGACTGTTCACATGAAATTAAATACCATTTTTCCAGAAATAAAATATATACCATTCCAATCATTATAATTCGCTGCACCGTGTTTTCTTATGTAACAACGTACAGATAACCACAGTTATATTCTCCTAAATTAATATATATGCAAGTGTGTGTGTATAATGACTTGTGTTATTAATATTAAAGATGCGAGCGTGCAGTGCACCCACAACTAAAAAGGCTTGGTTAAAACTTACTGGTTGGTTTAAAAATTTAAAAAAAAAACTTGCTAATTGGGTCATTATAGCAGAACATTAATTAGGTAGTCAAAAACATGACTACCCACGTTGATTTATGTACATATACCAAGCACCAAACAAATCAATATATGTTAAAGTCTAAGCTAACAAAGCATATATATAAGTGAAGCTGGTTTATTATCTTATTTACACCTAACTCAAAAGCTGGTAACTTTAAAAAAAAAGAAAAAAAAACTCACAAGGTTTTTGCATCTAAGTCGCCGATGACCATCTAATTAAACCACTTTCTATAAACTTGGCGCAAACATTGTTTTGTGCCACTATTACTACCGCAAAGCTCTACACTTGGGGCTTGTGTCAGTGAGATCCCGGATCATCTCTCAATTCTCTACGTTTTGACACTGGTTTCATGGATTTTCGTCGAGATGTTTTCAGGAACTGAGTTAGGTTTCGATTTTTCTTAGATTTTGGATTTAATTTGGTGATGAATTTGTGATCAAAGAGTGTGAATGAGGTTGTTGCTATGATGGTTGTTTATGGTTTGAGGTTTAGTTAAATTTTTGAATAATTAAGGTCGAATTATGGAATCGCAGGTTTCCGAACTTTTAGAACTATTTTTTGGATTTGTATCGACATTCCTGTGAGTTTGGGATACGCTCGGATCGTGGCGACACGAGCCAGAGTTTCGAAAAACCCCAAATTAAGGTTCTGGTGTCAACGCAGTGAGGGACGTCGTGGAGCACAAAGCTACACGACGTCTAGGGTATTGACCCCTGGAGAAGTCACGCTTTAAGTGAGGAGGTGGAGGGTTATTCCCCATTACGCCACTCACGGCGTGTGGGGCAGTGAGCACCAGACCCACGCTTTAAGTGACGTCGCCAGGGTTGGACCCTCATGACACCAATTGCGGCGTGACACTGTTCACAGACCAAATTTTTAGAAATTTTTGGAAAAAACTTCAGGGACCTCTCGAGTATTCAAATGGGTCCGAATACAACCCAATACTAAAAAAATTGACCTAATTACGAGAATGAATAAAATTATAAAAAAATGGAGAAATTAACGAAAACTGAACCTAAATGATTGTCAGGTAGCCAGCGGGACATTGAGTAGTCAATTTGGGATTCGCATTGGGAAACGTGTGGAGCTACGGAAGAACGATATTAGCGAGATTCGAAGTGAGTAAAGACTACAATAGAATTAACATGAATTCTTTTCTGTTTCTTGATTGATTATTCCTTGAAGTACGTGCCATTTGCACTTTATTCCAATTCGAGTGACCTAGGGTTTAGGTAGTCTGCCTGTGGAGAAAAGTCTCAACGAGTTTAGCAGTCGGCATAGACTGTGGCTTCTCGTTAGAGCCTATCGAAAGGATTTAGCATCCGACATATAACTGTGGCTTTCCTTCGAAAGTGTGTTAGGGATTTAGCAACCAGCTTTGTCATTGGTTTTTCCTAGCATATTGTACGTTCAGTGGAGATGACCCAAGGTCTCGTTGGTTTGTACGCAGTGGATCGAACAGGAGAGGCGATCTTTGGGCCCACTATGTCGATCACAAGCTGAGGAGGTTGTGTGACCTGCGGTTTGATTGGGACAATTTATTCACCAATCTGTTTTGTTTCCTGGTCACTTAATTATCATTGTTAAAGCTAGTTGAATCTGTGTATCATGCAAATTGTTATTTGTTTCAGTTTCTTTATATATACCGCATGATATATAGACTTGTTGCTTATTGTGAATTCAGAATTTATGTTGAGATTTCTATTGTTGTTGTTTACTGTTACTTATTGTACTCATCGCCCTTTTTATGACAGTCGATGCAGATCCGCAGACGAGTCGAGGCAAGACGTTTATGCTTGGTGATATCCTTTGAGGCACGCTCAGAGCCAGTTGATTTGCTCCCACTTTGTAGGTGTTTTATTTATTTTGTTGTATATTTTGGCTATGTATTCCTACGTTTCTTTTATCTTTAGAGGTCTTTTGGGAATTGGAAAAACTTGATAAACATGTATATATTTGTTTAGGTTTCAGCTGATCTTACATATACATGAGATGTTGTTTGGACATGATTTTCCACATCTATGATAATTAAGTTGTAAACTGGTTTTAAATTGTTGTTAAGTTGGTTTTTAAATGTTTTCGATGCACACCCAACTAACACTGAGGATGATGATGATTAGATAGGGTTAAGAAAATTAAAAAATGTAACCACAATTACTAAATGAATAATGTACTATTTAAGGCTGACTAGACTTGCGTTGACCCGTCGGGGATTGGCTCGGGGGTCTACGTAGGTTTAGGGCGGGCAGGTTCCAGTTTGTGGTTGTTGGGGTCGTCACAGCTCTCGACGTTGTTGTATGGTATCGCACAGGTACCTCGGTGCTACGGTGGACAAAGACGGTCGTTGCTCTCAACCACTTCGTCTCCCATAAAAAACTCTCTTCTCTGCATTAGGCAGATCTATAATCTTCAACCCAAAATTCCCTCCACCCGACGTTACTGAGAGAAAGGAGAGAAGAGAGAAGAAAGGGAAGGGGAAGGGGAAGAGAAGCAAAAAAGGCAGAAAGTAAAGGACACAAAGGGAGGGAAGGTGGAAGAGAGGTGGGCGGTGGTGGTGTTATGTGTTGAAAGATGGGGCTATATATGTGGCGGCGGTGTAGGATGAGAGGAGCAGAGGTGAGAATATGAATGGAGATGGTCGGAAGAAGAATATGATGGATTTGGATTATTAGAGGAGGGGGGAGGGCCCCCTCAAAAAGCAGATATGGTTTTTGGTGGAGTCGGCTAGGGTTTTTTGAGAGAGAAAGTCTCAGTGAGCTCTTCAATAAGTGGAGATGATAACTAACTACTAAGTGTAAATTAAGTCTGTATAAATAAATGAAACTCGAGACTTCTAATAAAGGAGAGGGTCGGAAGAAGAAGAAGAGGAGGGATTTGGATTATTGGGGAGGGAGAGGGTCGCTGCCGGCCCCACAAAAAGTAGATTTGATTTTTGGTGGAGTTGGCTAGGGTTTTTGAGAGAGAAAGTCTCAGTGAGCTCTTCAATAAGTGGAGATGATAACTAATTAGCTAAGTGTAAATTAAGATTGTATAAATAAATGAAACTCGAGACTTCTAATTAAAAGTGGTATACATACGAAATCCTTGATAATCCAACATATATAATTAATAACGATATTGGGGGTTGATTTCCTGATAAGGGTTCCAACACGTTTTCTTATTTGCACCACTGCAGAGAACTGCGTGCATGTAATATAGATATATAAATGGAGTTAGCATTCTAGTATTTTCCACCTTTTATATATGGTGCGCTCAATATTCCACAATACAAGTGGTGTTGTCATATTTGTGAATCGCAATTTGTGATTATTGGACGAGTTGATGAGAAACGTAGATAACTATGAAATTATGCACGAGTGCGACGTGAGTGCTCAAGTAGCTAGGGGGCCAAAAACAAAGCAATCAACCAAAGCAAGTACATATAGTTGGAGAAGTTTACAAGTAATTATTGATCAATTGTCATCACATATATATGGCACCATATATGGTTCATTGAGCTTGCCAATAATATTGCTTGACTTCATGTGTACCAATTCTAGCTACACATGTGGCCATTCCTTTGGAAAAGTTGTTAAAAAGGTATCAATACTCATCTTCGTCATTAGAGTTCATCTCTCTTTTGGAAGTTGTACACTCTTTTTTCTTTCTAGCTTGTTCTTCTTCTACCCCACCTTACACTTGTCAAGGGTAATGCCTAGCTATGTATATCTAGACCTCTCATTCGAATCACCATGTGGAGGCTTAGCATTCGTCCGATTGTTAGCGGGGCCTCGGCCTCAGAAATGATTCGTTGACACCAAGAGAGTACATAAACATGTAATAATATGTGCAGTTGTCAAATGTGCCTCGAATCGTGTAAAAAATTATAGTATGACCTTTGCTTGAAAATGATTTATGATTGGTACCAATCCACACATTTACTTAAAGAGATACACGCACCTTAAAATCTAAGAGATTTGAAATTATAAGCCAAAGAGAGCCAACAGAATAACTAATAAGTTGTAACCACTAAAATTACTTTAGACAATTTCACATAAGATACACCTTATCTAATAAGAGATATACTTTAAAAAATTAAGAGACTCGAACTTGCATTAATACAAACATGCATATTATTCTTTGTTGTATCAAAATATGTATAATGCACGTGAATGATAAACATATTAGGTTATTTAGATCTATTATAAATCAATAAGAACAAAAAGCCACAATAATTTATGATGGTTCCTGTAAAGCGGAAGCGTACTTGCTGGATTCTCTATTAGAATTGCAAAGTTGAATTAGGTCTTCTAATTGTAATTCGTAGCCTAACACTCTCTTGACAGGGATAGATAATACATAACGCGAATTACAAATTAGAAATCATAACCCAATAAATAACTGTCTGAGCAACTATAATGTAATATACCAACTCTGCCCCTCATTGAGTTGCATATATAGATATGATATTTACACTAATATTGTTTTATGACCATAATTATGCCCATTAGCTCATAACATTATACATTAGTAGATCACTTTAATTAGACTAAATTTATAATAGTGTGACACATTGTATATTACATGTGACACCAATAGATTATTAAATTCTTCTAACAAAACATGCATGTTCTAATTTGCATAACCTTTGACTTTTGACGGGCCCCAACCTAACCCAAGCCCAACAATTAAATTGAGTCTAGGGCCAGAGGCTTGGCAGTTATTGGGTTTTGGGGCTTTGGTCCATGGACGTAAAGCCCATAAAGTTTGCCCATAAAGTTTATATATATACATTTTTTTAAAAAAAATTGAGTTTGAAAACTCAATTAAATAGAAATTGAAGAAACTCACAGACGTCGGGTAGGCCAAATCTAACTTGAAGCACATTGATTAAGAGCGATTTCAAAGATTTGGAAATAAGCATATCATTAATTGCACTACATGAAAAGAGTTTGATCTATGTAGCGGATTTAAACTAATTTTCATTTTTTTTTCAGAATTGTTGCTGTTGTTGGTACCAAGTAATTGCATCCCATGTAACATATATATCTGTGCCTCTGACAAGCATATATAGGATGTCAAATAATCTCAAATTCTCATGGCACCCGTACCAACAACACAAACAAAGCCTCGATCCTTCATTATCAAATTCTTCCATCTCGTTCAATTTGTTGTAATTGATAAATCTCTCAACAATTTTGTTCAACGATGTAGTTGATCAGGGCCGTCCGATCATCTAAGGTAGGAGACTTGTTTATGAGTCGGGCTCAGGCTGAGTTGTGTTGGGTCGAAACTTAAGAACCTCAGCCCAAACCTGATCTATATAAAAAATACTATCAAGTCAACATATACATATTTTAATATTAAAAAATATAAAAAATAAATTACTTATTCATTTAATAAATTTTGCATGAATTTTTTCAATACCATGTTGTATATATTATATATTCGATTTATCATGCAAAAAGAAGAAGTGGCTCAAATGTTAAATATTAACTAATATGAGAACTGGGTCTCGGACTGAGTTTGTACTTTTTATGGTTGTCCAAGCCCAGCCCACTTTAAAGGGGACCTAAATGGGTTCGGGTCGAGTTTTTTTTTTGAAAATATAACTCGGTTATTTATTCGCGAACCGATGATCAGTTCTAGGTAGGACCCATCTCGTGGGTCCCACATGGTTGCTTCCCATTCCCGCCATATTTATTAACGGTCAAATCAACTGTTTGAGCAATTGAAATTCCAATTTCAGTCCAACCCTACTAAAAAAATGCTCTGCATCTCCTCTGTTTCTCGCTCTCTCGCTCGCTTTTCTTCCAAATCTTCTTCGTCTCCTTCAAACCCTAACCCTAGATCGATACCTCGCAAAGCCATTCAATCCGTCCACCGCATTTTACGCCTCCTCTCGCAGTCTCAAAGCCCCAATCTCAGCGAAGCCCTAGAAACCCTAGAAAATTCCCCTCAGGAGCTCTCTGCCCAGCAAGCTTCAGTGCTGATTTCGGCGATCGGTAACCCTCTAATCTCGTTCGATTTATAACGGCTTCTCAAATCGCAGACGCCGATTTTCCTGCCTGATTCTGTTCTTTACGCTTCATTGATCGAATCTCAGGTTCAGTCAGTGAATCCCCACATTCCTAGGATTAGGTTTTACTTAGATGAGATGAGGAAACGGAATGTTTCGATGTCGAAAGGGGGTTTTGAGGGGTTGTTTGAGTTGTGTGTTTCGAAAAGTGTTGAAATTGGTGGGATTTTAGTTGGGGAGGTGTTGGAGGAGTGTGAGTTTGATGAGGGTTTTTATAATTGCGCCATTTCGGTTTATGGGAAACATGGGTTTTGCAAAGAGGGTATTTTGGTTGCGGAGAGGGCGAGGGCGAGGGCGAGGTCTGAAAGGCTTAGGTTTGGGGTTTTATGAATGTGTGATGGGTGTGTACAGGGTAAAGGGAGATGCGAGGGGGGACGGTGAAGTTGTTTTTTGAGATGGATGGGGGGGGGGGGGGGGGTGTATTTGCCAATGGGGGAATTTATGGAGTTCTATTGGGGATTTTGTGTCGAGCCGGGTGGGTGAAGCTTTGTGTTGTTGTTCTAGAAGAGATGAAGCGATTTGGTTGTAGACCTGATGAGCGATTAACCATGGATTTGGTTCAGTTGTTCTTCAAACAAAACATGGGTTCGGAAGTTAGATATTTTGTCGAAGAAGGGATTCTTAAGGATAAATCAAGCTTGGCTCTTTCCGTAAGGGCAATGGCTGAGGAAGGTAAGCCTATCTCTGCTCTTGAACTATTGGAGAACTTGCGAGAATCAGAAAGCAATGCTGACGGTTCCATTTATGCGTCGTTGATTCTTGGATGTGGAAAGTTGGGATTGATCGAAGAGGCTGAGAGAATATTTTCTGAGTTCAAGTCATTGGAGTGTGTTAAGAATGCAGAGTTGGCATATACATCTATGGTTTATGTTTATTCTATAGCATAGATGAGTAGAATGGCGGAAATGGTTTTCCACGAAATGGAAGTCAAAACAAACTTGACTGGAAGAACAGATGTGTTTTTGCACATGATATCAATGTATGCAACGCTGGGTCTGTTCAATGACATGGTAAAGATGTTCGAAGAATTGGTTAAGAAGTGTGGCGCAAGTGTAGAGGCTTATGCTATATTGATAGATGCGTTTACTAAGTCGGGAAAGATGAATCGTGCGAGAGATTTGCTGTTAGAGATGAGAAGCCTTGGAGTTTGTCCTAACAATTCAATATATTCGTCCTTGATTGAAGGCTATCTGGAACTGGGTCTTGTTAACAATGCTATTGCTATAGAAAATGAGTACAAAATATCAGGGTTGGAAGTTGATGAGATGATTGCCACAAGTATTACGAAGGTATTGATTTGTGCAGGCAGGCATTCAGAACTTGAAACTTACTTTAAATAAACTTACGAGTCTCGGCATCAAGATTTCAACGGACATGGGAATTCTTCTAGCGTGAAATTCTAAAGATGATTATTGTTCACGAAAAAGATGGGCTAAACACTCCATGAGGAAGACTCGTGAGGATTTTGGTGTGTTAAATGTTCAAATATTCCGTGAACCCTCAGCATCAAGTTGCCTATGGTATAATTTTCTTGGACATCCTTGTCAACCGCCTTCTTATTGGTATTTCCAAATAATATGCCTGGTTAATAGTTGTTATTGTTGTTGTTGTTGTTGTTGTTTTTGTTATACCTAGCTAATAGTTATAGATTTTGAGGTACACAGGCCACATGATTTTGAATGATGGACGTTGTTATGAAACTGTTATAATTGCAGTTTGCAGTGAAAACAACCCAGTATAGAAGAATTTATTCGTGTCTCTGTGATTTCTATGCACGTACTGTATTTCTAATGAGTTGTGGTGAGAAAAGCAACTCAAACCCATTGTTCTTGTTTTTAAGTAAATTAGATCACCATCCAATTAAAAGCCATAACTGAAAAGAAGGGGCTAGTGCATACATCTAAATAGTTATATTACCCTTTTCAACATGCATGTGGAAAGACAAAAATGCAGAGGCTTCTATTATGGATCAGAACTCAAATTTCAAATTAGATAACCATTGAAGTCAGGAACTACATCAGATAAAGGCTAAAAAATGTAATCAACATGTTGCCGACAGTGGAAAGGCTACAACATGCTATGGAAATCCTGTAATGATAAGCTAGACCATGTTTCCCCTTCTATTCAAGTCTTGAAGATGGTTACTTAAGTTGAGGCCAATTAAAATCCAAAACATGTTATATCCAAATGGTTGAATTTTATCTTATTAACTTTTTTGTCAGCAAATTTGATGTTTTTTTAATTGGAAAAATACTAAATTTGCTGCTTCGGCAACACCATCCCAAGCAGGTATCCATAACTTGTCAACACTTCCTCAGAATATAGAATTGGTGTACTTTTTTATCTTCCTTTGGTCCAATACTTGGAAAAGTATGCCAATGCCCAGTAAGTCACTTTTGTTGATTTGCTCTAATTTAATATATCTATTTCTTTTTTCAAAAGAAAAAGTTTCTTTCCTTAAAGATGTCTCTTCTGTTTGTTCTCCGCATTGTTGACCCTAACTAATTTGGGATTAAGGCTTTGTTCTCCTCATTGTCTGCTATATGTTGGCTAAATGCTTAGAGAGTTGGAATGCATTTCTAACAATACTCACTTTCTTCACTTTCAGATGCTGATTGATTCATATTACTGGAACGAGTGGGAATCATTACGTGTTGCTCTTGGGTTTATAAAATTTGAATTTGAAGGTGAGTAGATTAAGTGTTGAATATCTGGAAGATTAGCGTCATTGATGCCTAAGCTTTCGTGCAATCCATGCACAGGTAAGGATCCTCCTTTTCATTTTTTTTTTGGTTTCACGTGCTTTTGGTTATTATTTTTAGTGATCGCTCATACGATTGTGATTCAACAATGGTACAAGCAAATAATTCATTTGGCCTTATTTTATTGCTTCACTGCTTTCCCTCTATGCTACTCCACTTGTGTCTGAAATTAAGTTTATATTATGCTATTACTCTAAGCGGTGGTTGGCAATTTTGTGCTTTTCTTTTAATCTTTTAAATCTGTTCTACAATTAACTGGAATGACATTGTGGGGAATAGGATAATTTTGGTAATTTAATTGCGAATTTTGCATCTATTTCTTTAGATGTCTTTATGTTCAATGCTCTTCAACGTCAATACCTTTCCCAACATTTGCATTCAGCTGCCAGAATCATAATCTTTTGTTAATCGAAGACCGTCTTTCTTCTTTGATCATTGTGCTTCAGTCCAATTGCCATTTCTGCAAACGCCAACCTTTTACTCCGTAGATTTTCTCACTAGTGTTGGCCTCAATGTATGTTGCAGATGATTAAACGAGGATAGCTTTTCTGCTATGCTTATTCTTGATGGCGTTCTTTGCTTTGCAACAGTACTGATTATGTTGAGTTGCAGCATTGCAACAATACCACTTTCTACGTAATTATGGTTATGGAGCCCATTCTATGTCTGTTTAGGCATATACGCTTACACCTACTTATGCTATAGTTTAATATGATCCAGTTTGATTTATGATCTTGTTATGTCAGTCTTTCTTATATTTATAAACCAAGCCAAGGCAGTATGTTTTTGCAACAGTAGTTTGTGCTTCTTTTTTTATGAGGAAGTGTTGCAAAATTGTTGATAAAGAATGGAATAGAGTGGAGACGAGCTTTATAAGGGAGGCAGTGACATGGTCTTAAGAGCTTGAAAATTTGTTTCTCTTGGAGTTGGAGATATTAGACTATGCTTTAGTTGACAAGATCCCTTTGTAATAATTATCAATATAAAAGATCTACATTTAGATAATAAGGCTCAAAGATGTACAAATATTGAGGGACCATCTTTTGCCATTGTTTCTCCTTAGCATTTAACTTGTTTCTTCAATGGTTGGGTTTCAGGTGACAAACTGAGACTATTTTTCCCTTGCCGCTTCGAAGTAAACTATAGCAGAAGATGGACAAATAGATACAATTGTTGTTTGGGCTTCATCAATGATATCATGAGTTGTTGGATGCCTGGATTTCTTCTAGTGTTCTACCCTTAGTTTCTGGTACAAACTTTGCCACGAACAAAATAGTTACCAGGGAAACTCCAGAGTACAAGAAAAATGTACCTGAAAAATGACAGAATGTTGAATTTATCTGCCACAATAGAACACCATCAAAAGTTAATTTTAGGAAGTCATCTTCACCTGAGGAGCTCCAGCTCATGAGAAAATTAAATGTGTATGAAACCACCCAAGCACCGATCCAGTTCACTAGAGTGACGAAGCTTCCTGCAACTCCCTTGACATTTATGGGGAATATCTGCAATGTAATGTTGAGGTTATTGATCACATCGGTTTCTCTTCTTTTCTCGTGTTAACGACATACCAACAGAATCATCTTTGCTTTGAATTACCTCAGACATAATAACCCAGGGAGTTGCTCCCATTCCAATAGAGAAAGATCCTATGTAGAACTGATCTCATTTGGGGGAAGAAAAAAGAAAAACAATGAGAAAGCAAGTACATCCGAAAGGAAAAGGTGCTTCATGTAAAAAACATTGGTCATGAAAAATACTGGATTACTAAAATTTATTTCAAGAACTTAGATCATTACTTACCAATACTCCGGCAATGGCTAAAAAGGGGACCCATTGGAGGAACATGGCATGAGCCTGTCACACAAACATGGATTTTAGTTATGTAAGGTACAGCTGCAAATTTTTTTGGAGAATTAATTAAGAGATGTTTTTACCTTGAGAAAGAATGAAAGTCCGGTTAGAAGACATCCCAGAAATGTTCCACTTGCAGAAACCTATTAGCAGTAGCATCTTTTTATTTGACTGCTTTGATCCATGATTATGACCATCAGAACAAAAAATACAATAACTTACCATTAGAAGTGCCCTTCTTCCGGATTTATCCATTAAAAATGCTCCCAATAGTGTTATTGGAACCTGAAATAATCAGTTCTTTTTTGTGAGTTTCAACTTGCAAGGATTTAGATGCGTTGAGCTAGTTGTGAAACTTATCAGTTTGAAGTTGCTAGGGAGTGTCAGTTGATAACCTGAACACATGCATAGGCGATTGTTCCAATTTTTCCCGAAGAGGCCCCTGAATGATAGATTAGCATCAATACCAGCATTTTAGTTAGAAGTGACATAGGAAAATTATGCAAAACATTAAGATCAGATCATTTTCTTACCAGCTGACTCAAAAGTCTGACTTGCATAAAAGCTAATGCCATTAATCCCTCCAAATTGCTGAAATACCATTAAACCAATACCAATCTGAAAAGCCATAAGTACACGTGTTGTAATGTTAGATGGAGCAGCTGCAAACTTAAATGCTGTAAATACAGACTGGCTGTTTTTCAAGGTTCTTAGATTTCTTACAATGAGTGAGCGGATATATTTTGTTTGGAATAAATCCAACATTTGTACTTTGGGACTGTTGTTCAGGGATTCTATGTAGTCCTGTCAACAATGGCAATAATCAGTTTGTGATTGCATCAATCTTATTAGAAAATTTTTTACTGGGTTTCAGATTGTAATTACAGACCTGAATTTCTGCTGCTTCGAAAGAAACATCAGTATCTTTGCCACGAAGTTTTTGCAATGCAATTTCAAATTCTTTTTGACGACCAACTTTTGCCTACAAACCAAGTGAAAACACCATTCGTTTCATCTTTCTTGAATCCCACATTCAACATAACAATAAGCAAAGGCTAGTTGCATTTCTCACCAGCCATCTAGGCGACTCTGGTATAAAGAAGAGACCTAGGAGCAGGACAAGGCATGGAACGATCCCTTCACGAAAGAAAATTTTCAGTTCTCTCTGATCTGCTAAGCATATCCTAGAATGATATGTACTATCCGAGCCTGTTAAGTAGAAGAAAGTGTGTAGATAGTTCTGTCAAAATTATCAATGATCATCGGTACCTACCGGTTAGAGCCAGTGTCCTCCATGTTACAACAGTTCCTATTAGAAAAGCAACTGATGAGCCTGCAACTATCATAAGCTGCAAAAGGGGTGAACACTCAGTTTTATCTTCCACTAATTTTAGATAAATTGGAATTGACTTGAGACTTTCACTCACCTGGTTGAGAGTTGCAAGCCCTCCACGGATATTCTTGGGTGCTAATTCAGCTATGAACACTGGTATCTGTTCATGGTCAAGTTATTAGGAAATAGGTAAATCTATGCTTGGATATGTAGGAAAATGTAACTGATACATACCACATAAGAGAAAATTCCAATTCCAAATCCTGTGAGTAACCTTCCAATGTCAAGTGGCACGGCTCCCTTTAAGAAATATTAGAAACCAAAACAAGTTAATAGTGATACACCTTAAAGAAGTACAGGAAGCTGAGATTTTAGTGAAAAAACCTTAGCAAAGTAAACAGCAAGCCATCCTGCGACGCAGAAAAATGATGACATTCTCATGGCCTGTTCATTGGAAAAAAAAAATGTCAAGATGTTGA
Organism: Stephania japonica; assembly: GCA_039657345.1. NCBI lineage: Eukaryota > Viridiplantae > Streptophyta > Magnoliopsida > Ranunculales > Menispermaceae > Stephania > Stephania japonica. The sequence continues at coordinate 8,364,307 of CM077558.1, read as the reverse complement.
GGAAGGATTGAATAAATTGGGCTTTTGTTGATTAATTCCATGCATTTACATACCCCTTTTCGGCCAATGAAGTCAGCAATGCCACCGCTTGTTATAGCACCAATCATTGCACCTATGGTTAATATGGAGCCAAACATGGAGAACTGCAGGTGAAAGAAAATAATTTGGGATGTTGGAGAGCAAAGTTGGGAGCTTGAATGTTGTTAGGTGTGTGTGTATTGTGAATGAATGAGGAACCTGTAACATAACGGCTGCCAAGTAGCATAGGCTTAGTTGCTTCTTGTGTAAAGCTTTTTTGGCTATGTCCCTCCAAATGATAGCGGAGGAGAAATTGTTCCTAACTAAGTGAATGAAATGAATAGAGGAAGATGAATGCATTCCAGTACCTGCGGTAAAGATAGATCAAGATCCTTTCTAATTGAAGATTGTGTTGGCGCCGAATACCCCACCTGCAACCGAACAACATTTGCTCAGGGAAATGTTTAAGCTCTTCTGCAGAAGTTAGAATTCCTTGAAAACTTGACCTGGACTGAACCAATTGCCTAATAATTTAGCTTTAAAAATTCATTTCTCAAGGTTCATTCCAAACAACAACCACAACTCGGGTTTAGTATCGCTGGATTATATTAGTTTGAGCTTTTATTTCTTTATCAGGGCGATGTACTTTTAAGTCACGAGTGTATATATCATCTTGAGAACCCCAGTAAACTTTTCCAGCTTAAGAATAGGGATGTGAATTCTTTACTTACACATGATCCGAATTCAAATGAACCACAAACTGCTACAAATGTACTGAACAAAACCATCCCAATGGATTCTCCATCATTTCTCCGTGCAGAATTTTCTTCATAGCTTGCTATCTTCTCATTCCTGATGAATGGTTCTTTCATTGAATCAACCCCCCAACTGTCACCTTTTTCGACATCCCCATTAACATCCATCTTTGCTGCTATTATTTTTGTTTCTCAGCTCCTCAATCTGTATGAGGTGAGAGAATCAAAGGAGCAGAGAGCTTGAAAGATGTAAGGATAGGCTTTCTCTTAAAGCTGGTATATTTGAAGTTTGAAGTTTGAACCCCCGGTTTATATATCATGACATTTCACTATTGAATGATATTTGGAGCGAATGGAATCTTATTCCCTGTGGGATGAAGCTGTCGCTGACAGGGATCCTAGCCAGACTCATGAAACATTTATAATAAAGTATGCAATTCCAAATCAACATGTCCACATTTACGGTTCCTTATGTTCCAATGTTTCTATTGATCTGCTCTATCCAAATATCTGAAATATGATATATAAGTCTGAACCCACTGTTTGATATATATCATGCTATGTATGATCAGCGTAATCTCTTGACCTTGCAGCCTTACTAATCCATCGATCCAAGGTGTCAATGGGACCCATCGGCATGCCACCCAAGTTGTAATTTTCTGTGCTATCTTATGTGGTGAAGTTGCAGTGAACCTTCAATTCATAGACCCATGTGTCAATTTGAATCCTTGACATGGAGCTGAGTCAGGCATACCTAATAAGATCAACTTGCCAGAAGAAGAAACGTGAAGGAGAAGATCAAATTATTAAACAGAACAAAATCAAAGTATGAAGATTTTGTTTTTGCTAGGTTAGTTCCTCCTTTTGTGTTTTTTCAATTACTTCTACCAGATTTACTAACAAAACGTTCTTTAAAATTAAGGCTAGAACATAGAATGGTCAAATGAGCATTGGTCAAATTTGGAAGACTGGATCTGGCACAACATGCCATGCAAGGCAATCATCGGCTGAGTTTTCAGGATTATCTATGGCTTGTCGATCGGAAGCTTAAATTAGTGTTTATTGTTTATTGCTTTAGTTTGAACATATATTAATTTATGAATGCTTTCTTGTTTAGCTCAATTGGATTAAACAATGCTTCTTAGCTGTTAAGATTGGTGAATGTCATCTCATTTACTGAATTGAAGCATGTGTCGATATTTTGCAGATTTCTTATGGGAACTTTGCATATTTTGAGGGCCATTTCTGAAAGCATAGTCTTCAGCTCCCATGTACCTTTGCGACAGCGTAGGTATGTGTGAAAGCTAGGTTTGTCTTTAAGATTTTGTCATCTTTTGTTTGCTTCTGGCTTCTAGAAAATAATTCTCTTCTGGGACTTAAATTCCATTTCAGATGAAGAAATATTTTATCTTCTGTTAAAATGGTTTTGTAACTTTTACAGTAAAGAAATGATTTTGTAGTTTTGTTTTTGTTTTTTTTATATAAGTAAGGAACATTTGCCTCCCCCACATTTTGTAGTTTTGTAAGACTAGTTACAGTACCCAAAGTGAACTGTAAAAATAAAATTATGTTTCTCATTGACTAGAAAATAAAGTTTTCTTAATAGCTACGATCTATTTATGATGAGAGCTTTTGCTTTTTACATCAGAAAATGATTATATAAGCACATGAGCAAAGGAAAGAAAAAAACTTGTTTGCAAATTGTAAGTTTAAATGCGGTACGACGTAGAAGTGACGGTAGACTTCATTTTGAATTAGGAAAATCACATGCGCAAAGTTTCTGTTCCTTGTCAATTATTGAGTACCTGTTTCAGGACCAACTTTGAGGGTTGAGTTTCCAAGTTAGGGGAACTTAGAATCCTATGTTAATGGAATGGAAGGTTTGGAAATTACACAATGGAAACCACATGAATGGATTTGCCTTAAGAGGAGTTCCAGGGTTTTAAGTGACATTTTTTTAGACTTGCGACCTTAGTACTCGGATTACTCTGACTACTCTAGGTCCAAGCACTTTGACACATATCAACAACCCTCCCAATGACAATCGCTTTAGTCACACACCATGATGGCATCCAGTTCATTAACACAACCATCCCATATATGTTGCTCTAAAGAACTCTTTCTCCATACACAAAGAAACCCTGATTACATTGATTTGCCTTATTTCTATTAGTGTACAATGGTTTTAATATCTACCACATAAATCTCACTTAAAACTGTTCCTTTTCCCTTCAAATTAAATATGGGCAGTATCCAACTTGCATTTCACTGCTCTTATCATTTTTTTATGGTATTATAATGTGGCAACTTGTCAAATTGCATTAATAACACAGTTTAATTGGTTAAAACCACATGCAACTTGCTAGTTGATATCATGCATGAAAACCCAATGAAGTGAAAGCTAATTTCATATATCTCATAAAGATCATATCTAAAATCAACATCAAGAAAGATAATTGAATTCGTGGCATCAAATGCTTTATTTAGCCAAATCTGCAATTAATTCCAACCAACTATTTCACCTCAAATCAATTTTTCTTATGATATCTTAAACCTAAACAGCTAGCTCCACTTCTTCATCACAAATTACTAGTCAATTAACAATTTGTCAATTGACATAAAACCTAATCTCTAGATAAATTAATTAAGCTCAATTATCACAACTAGCTCCAATTTTGAAAAACAAATGATGATGGTGATGCACTTTTTTTTTTGAAGAGAAATTGAAATTTCATTAATCATTCATGGCTCAATGCAGGACCACACATAGAATTAAGTACATTGATTCGCTAATCCTATTTGTGCAAATAAATTGCCATTAATTTGATTTTTTTTTCGAAATTGAAACAGTTTAACTGTAACGGCTCGAAATTAATTCGTCGATATTAATGACGTGTTTGCAGATGTGGCGGACAACTCAGATGCTCGTGGGACTCGTAGATAGGTCAAGGTGCGTCTAGAGCTAGGTAAATAGTAAATTTGTGTGTTGTGCTTTAATTTTTGATGTTTATTGGTAATTAGGTTATTGGCATTGCGATGTGTGTTAGTTATTGTATTATTGACATGCGAGATAGTGTGACGGGTATTCGCTACGAATAGCGTGTAGACGCAGAAACCGGGTAGCGAATGACAGTGCACTATTAGGTTTGGTAGTCAAATACACATGGGAAATGATAAAATTCATTAAATAATTAATTAAATAATGTTGTACATGCGTTCGTGGTGCGAGAGTAAGATGGGGGACGCGAGGTTACGTGTGGGACTCGAGTATTGGAACGCCTGAGGATTTTAGTGTTGTGTTTGAAGAAAGGCAAGTCAAAAGATGGGTGTAGCTAGAGGGATAAGGTCAAAGGACCAAGTGTGGTCAAGTGTGTCAACATTTTGTGGACTTTTTGACCTTCTCACAACACTTGGATGAGGCTTAGGGATGTGGGAGTGATGCTAGATGACAAATTTGTATATATAAGTGGTTCTCATCAACTTTTCTCTCTCCTCTCAAGTAAGAATTTGAAAATTGAGAGCACTCTGATGGTTTTGATGAGTTGTGTTGATCATTTGAACCTTAAGAGGAGCAAGGAAATCGAAACAAAGGTTAGATCTCCGATCTCCACTCATTCTCTATGTTTCAAACTAATTTTCTCAGGTTTTGACGTGGGTTTCGGGAGTCGATTTGAGCACACTGGTTTTGGAAGGAGTTGCTATGAATTTTGGAGTGGTTTTTGAGTATTGGAGTTGGTTATGTTGTTGAAGTTATGTGGTTGTTGTAGTTGTGAGGACAAAACCAGGTTTTGAATGGTTTTTGTCGGGGTTTTGGTTTTGGATGAATTTTGTCGAGGGGTTTTGATGGAAAATGGTTTATTGGTGTTTATATACGATGTTTGGACGAGCATGGACCCCGGCGACGAGCCGAGGGGGTTCGAAAACTCCAAAAACACCTACTGGTGTCTCCGCCAGGGGCGTCGTGTGGGTTAACGCCCACGGCGCCACCTACGGTGTCCGAGCCAATGGCCAATTCTCTATGCCTTGGTGGCACCGTGGAGGGAATGAACGTGATGACGCTATCATGGCGCCCAGGACATCGTGGAGACTTGAACTTGGCGGCATCTCGGACGGTTTCGCGACGAAATTTTTTAAAATAAATTTACCAATTGGGGTTTGACTTAGGGACTTGTATGGTCTATTTGGGATGTTCAAATGATGATTTTATAGATGATTTGGGTATTGAATCGGGGTTTCCAAGGTTTAGGAATTTATTCGATTTATCGATAATTGATGGTATTAGGTTGAATTGCGGTTAGTGGACACGCGGTTGAGGCATGCAATTGGACTAGTGATGATAGTTGGAGTGCGGTTTGAGGTGTGTAGTATCCCAACTGAAATTACTTGACTATTTACTTCTTTGACATTTGAATTCAATCTCTATTATTTCAATATTCTACTTCTGGTTGTGGTTTTAAATGGACGGACGTTGAGCGGGGTTCCCTCCGTGCCATTTCAGTGTGTATGCCCACTAGGCCATAACACGTCCTACCAGATCGATCTCGGTGAATAGCTCGACCCGAGCATCATGTCGTGGCATATGTCGGTGCGTCGTAGGTGTAACACCAGCCATCGAGCGGATCCAGATACTGGCCCTACTTGAGTCGGACTCGCCGGCAGTATTCTGTGGAAGAGTCTGAATTATGGTGCTAGTCTAGCCCTAGGCTCTAGGAACACACTTTAAGCTTTCACTATTATCTATTCATGCGATGAGCGCAGTTGCCTGTATTTATTTCTGCATTTTTATTTGATAGCTTTATTTAAATTTCAGTATTTACTTTGAATATTGCTCACTTAATTTCCTTGGGAATACTCACTTTGGATTCGTCATATGCCTTTTGTGATGGCCTAAGTGCAGATCCTAGTATGAGTCGAGGCAAGGGCAAGCTGCCAGAGTACAATTGATCAGAGATACATAGCCTGACTTGTACTTTTGTATTATATATATATATTTGTTTTCATTTTGGGTTTGGGGATTGTGAGATACCTTGTATATTTTGATCTTTTATGACATCAGAGGTATTTATGGTTATATATGGGTTTTCCACATTAGGTTTATGATTTATATCACTCACTTCAATTATTGATATATGAGTTTATGTGTTGTAAGATTTTCGTTATGATAATTTGAGGATTATATGATGACATGACATGATTAGAGTTCATTACAATTAAAGCAGTTAATTGATAATTAATAAGGTTTAAAAGGATAAATGGTTGATATAATCCAATTTGGCCCCCGTGGCAGTTTGTTTGGAAAATAAGTCGTTACATTTTGGTTTCAGAGCGAGGCTCTAATGAGTCCTAGGTTTTTTAGACTCAAATTTGACGATAACCTGATCATAAACTAGTGAATAAGCTTTAGATGTGGAAACCCAAAAAAATGGCTTAGAATCTTAGTTAGGAAGCAACGAGAGATGGGCAACAATCAGGGATATACGTGTAACGACCCGAATTTAATTCGACATTATTTATGTCATATTGCAGACGTGGCGGGCAACTCAGACACTCGTAGGACCTGCAGCTAGGCTAGAGTGCATCTGGAGTTAGGTAAATAGTTATTTTGTGTGTTAATTTGTCTAATTTGTAATGTTTATGTTGAATTATATTAAACGACATCGCAATGTGTGTATTTACATTTTCATTGACGTGTGAGATAACGTGACGGGTATTTGCGTCGATATGCATGTCGATGCGGGTACCGAGTAGACTACAAGACAAAATGCTAGGTCGGAATATTAATACGCAAGTGGAAATCAATAGAAATGCAATAAATAATTAATAATAAAAGTTGTTTAATGGTTTGGTGACTCGGATGTGCACAAACGGCGTGAGTTGCGGTGCGATGTTGGGTATTAAAACGCTCGAAAATCAAATAATTGGTGACAAACATGGATAAGAACAAGGACAAAGTCCACATGTGTGTCACCTTTTGGCGGACTTTTTGACCCAATGACAACCACAAGATCAAGCCTTGAGATGGGTGTGTGATGGAGACGACAAATTTAGTATAAAAATCCCCATTTTCCACACTTTTACAAACTTTTCTCTCTCCTCTATCTCTAAAATCCAAAAATTGAGGTTTTGTGGGAGGGTTTGGAGCAATTTGATGGTGATTTTGAAGAGCTCAAGCTTGAGGAATCAACAAACTAAGGTTGGATCAACTATCTCCTCTTTCTTTATGTTTTGGATGTAATTTTAGAGGTTTTAATGGTGATGTTGATGATATTGATTTCGTAGAATTGGGTGTTTTAATGGTGGTTTGGGTTGTTGTGGGGTTGTTGTTGAGGAAGAAAGAAGAAAAAGAACAAAAAAAAATGAATTTGGTTTTCTAGAAAGACATTTCGTCTCTTCAGAGACGAAGTGGGTGGTAGCCAAGCGTTGGGCCTGGCTACCTCCAAATGGGCCGGGTCTAACGGTTGGGTTGGGTTAGACCCGGTTCAGGGGGGCCTACCCCATATTAATTAAATAATATATTTTTTATTTAAATAAATTAAAAACAGTTTTAAATATAGTAAAATACAAAAAATTATGAAAAATGGCTAGAAAAATTATGAAAAAATTAAAAAAGAGAAAATATGAGAAATTAGAAAAGGGTTGATAAATGATTTTTGGGACTTTCTCGGGATTTTGGCGAGATGTTGTCGGGGTTTTTACTTCATAAAGCATAAAATTGATATAATATACTCAGTTGAAGCTAAATCAATTATAAATGGAAATTGGTCATTTCGAACGGTATTTCGGATATCGGGGATTTGGAAGAGCCGGACCGAGGTTTATTTTACAGGACAAGGAGTGCGGTTTAAGGTATGTAGTATCCCAACTGAAATTACTTGAGTATTTACTTCTTTTGGCATTTGAATTCAATTTATGTTATTTCAATACTCTGTTCCGGTTGTGGTTTAAATGGACGGACGTTGAGCGGGGTTCCCTCCGTGCCATTCCAATGTGTATGCCCACTAGGCCATAGCACGTGTTACCAGATCGATCTCGGCGAAAAGTACAACCCGAGTATCACGTCGTGGCATATGTCGGTGCGTTGTAGGTGTAACACCGGCCACCGAGCAGATCTAGATACTGGCTGTAACGACCCTCAATTTAATTGGTGACACGTGTCGTGTGTTTATAGGACCGTGACCTACCATCGTGATTTGTCATATTACTCAAGCCTCGAGTCGACACTAAGGTATATTTTATTTTTTTGTGATTGTTGTATTATTATTTATACCCAAATGAGAACATTGTGTGTCATAGCGCGTGGTTTTCGTTTATAAATCGCTACGAATTTTTGTGTGAGATTCGGCTAAGAAAAACATAAATTTAGGGTATAAAATGGATAATTAAACATCGAAAAATAATAATTAGTGAATTATCAAAAATAATAAATAATTAAATAAAATGTAGGAGCGAGGTTATGTTCGAGAACATACGCGGTGTGAGTTGAGAGTTGAAATGGGTTAGGGAATACGTGTTTTGAGCGAAAAATGAAGCGGTTTTGAAGTTTAAGTCACGCATTGGAGTCATGAGTATGTTAGAGTTGGTGGAAATGAGTGAAGAGGAGCCACAAGATTAGCATCGAGATTCGTGCGTGTGAAGAGATGAGAGTGTTATATAAATACCAACTTTTCTCTCCTCGTCTATTGTTTTTCATTTTTGTCAAACGTGGGAGAGGAGAGTGGGTTTTGTGGGATTTCGGACACGTTGCGACATCGTGGAGCGACTGAATACGCGTAAAAAGGTAGGATTCATAATCCTCTCCATCGTTTTGGTGTTAATTTTGGGGGTTTTCGTTGCGACAATTTCGGACGAATTTTCGGAAAAATGTTGGAAAACGATTTTGATTGATGTTTTTGGGATCAATTGATGGTTTGATTGATGAATTGATAGTTGATTTGTGGATTTGAAGTGAATGGGAATTTTCGAAATTTTTAAAGAAATACGGGTTATTTTTTAATCGGGGTATTTTGTCGGGGTCTTGACTTAAAGCGAGTTGAGTTTTAAGTTGTTTAGGACGTCCCGAAGGGTTTGGTGTAGACTTAAGCCGGGGTTTTGAGAAACCTCGAAATAGGTGTTATGTTGAACATGCCGTGAGGGGTTATTCCCACAGCGTCTATCACAGACGTCTTGAGCAGAGGGAAATCAACGAAAAAGAGGAAAGATGTCAAGGGGACACCATCTAGAACAAGTTGGTCACGGCGTCACCCACATACGAGTTGGGCAGACAGGTTTTTCTCCACGCCGTGGAGATGTCGCTCAAGACGTCGTGACACTATTTACAGAGACCAAATTTTCTAAAAATTTCAGAAAATTTCGAGGATCTCTCGAGTATCCCATTTGGGTCCAAATACGACCCAATACCCTGAAAATCAACCCAATTACACTAATTAAATTATTATAAAAAATTGTGTTAATTATGAAGATATTAATAGGATTTGTAAAATTGATTAATTGACAGACTTTGGAAATTTGAGGAGATTAGTAAAGGTACGCAAGGATCGGAGATTTACGATTAATCGAGGTATGTTATCATGCGATTGTAAGCTAGATAGGAATTATGCATTGATTCATTATCCATTTATCGTCAATTTTATTGAAATGAGACTGTTGGAAATCTATTCTTGTTGTTGTTGGTTGAGTGTCTTGGCGTAAGTGTGTTGCGAAGTACTCTTGGGTCCATATAAGTGGGTAAGCGTGAACACTTCTGCGGTTGTGTTGTTCCACCCCACTGATAGCGGGTTATATCTTGAGTACTGGATGGTTTGGACGCTGCGGTGTCTAGAGATTGTTTGGTCACTATTGTGACTTAAAATGTGGTGTTGTGGTACTGCATTAATTTTGACCACTTATAGGCATTCTTTGATTCTGTGGACACTCAAACTTCGTTGCTTAGCTTGACAGTCTGTTTATCATGCTATTTGTTATTCTTTCTGCTTTTCAATATTGCATGATATTTGCACTGTTTATTTGAAATCTTGAATTATTGTTTAGTTTCTTCTGGCATTACTTTCTCTTTTTCAAGCACTCACCGTATAGTTTGTGGAGGTGGTGCAGATAGAGGTTAGACGAGCAAGGAGAATGAGCCGATGCTAGGTGATCTTCTCTAAGGACTCTCGGAGCGATCTTTTCCTTTACTCAATGTATGTTGTTCTTTTGACTACGATTACTGTATATTATGTTTTGTTAAACAGTGGGACATGTATTGGGATTTGAGATAATAGGGATATCATGTATGATCGTTTTGTATAGCTTGGATCACCAGACATGCATATATTTTTCCATTTCTCTGGGTTTCCACATGAGGAGGTTGTCCATTATTCCTGATTTCCATTTTATAATTATAGTTGATTATAGTAATTTCTGCTGCAAATTTCCTAATAATTTTATAATCCTATAATTCACGCATTTAAATGATTAATTAATGATGTATCTTAGGATTTGAGGCTGACTAGAATGCCTAGACTTCACGAGTAAGGACTCGGGGGTCCACATAGAACTAGGCCGGGCGAGATCCAATTTTATGGGGAACTGGGGCCGTTACACTGGCCCTGCTTGAGTCGGACTCGCCAGCAGTATTATGTGGAAGAGTCCGAATTATGGTGCTAGTCTGACCCTAGACACTTGGAACACACTTTAAGCTTTAACTATTATCTATTCATGCGATGAGCGCAGTTACCTGTATTTATTTTCGCTTGTTTATTTAATAGCTTTATTTAAATTTCAGTATTTACTTTTTGTATTTCTCACTTAATTTCCTTAGGAATACTCACTTTGGACTCGTCGTCTGCCTTTTGTGATGGCTTGAGTGTAGATCCTAGTACGAGTAGGGGTAAAGACAAGCTTTCAGAGTGCTGCTGATCTAGAGACAGATTGTCTGACTCGTACGTTTGTATTATATATATTTTGGGATATGGGAATTGTGAGATACCTTAGTACACTATATTTTAATATTTTGAGACCTTTGAGGTATATTTCTTTATATGTGATGACTACATGAGTTTTCCACACTAGGTTTATGATTTATATCACATAATTCGATGTTTATTATCTGAGATAATATGATTTAAGACTTTCGCTATGATAAATTGAGGTTAAAATGATAGCTTAGCATATAATTAATGTTCACAATTTAAGCAGTAAATTGTTGATTAATAAGGTTTAAAAGGATATAATGGAGGATGTAATCTAATGTGGTGCACAACTGTCACCGGTAAGACAGATTGTGGGTACACATTGGCGCCCGTAGTAGTTTGTTTGGAAAATGGGTCGTTACAATACGTGTTATGTTTTTGGTTGTATACATTACATACGATACACATATATTTGTCTGAGGCTTGGATGAGAAGATGGCGAATGTTAGGAACATGCACATTATAAAAGGGGTTTAATTGGTCCCTAATACACGAGACAGATCTGACGCAGAGGCCCAGTCGACTAACATCTTTATCGCAGTAGGCACAACCAGCGTAGAGTTCTCAGTTTGATCAGAGATCGAAGAGACAGAGGAGATCAGGGTCGACAAGGACATACCCAGAAACCTCGTTAAGGTGATTGGCAGTCAAATCAGGGTTGCAGAGGCGGCAGAGATCGTCGGGATGATTGGGACAAATGAAATGATCGCGAGGTAGCTTATTCTGCGACATCTACACCAGTTAATTGGTCGAGACAGCAGTAGAGGCAGGATAGAGGATAAGTGTCGGAAAGGCTAGAGCCGAGGCCAGAGTCAAGCACAGACTTAGAGGACACTGGCAGATCAGACACTTGTGCTTGTTATTGTTATGGTCAAGTGGGACATCTTGTGGCGGAGTGTACCAGACCAGCGCTAGTACTATCACAGATTGATCAGGCCAGAGATAGGGCCCAGACAGCAGCTTTTGGGGTTGCACAGCCAGACAGGATGGCGACCAGACAACTAGTTGATGGTATGTTATCTGTCTGTGGTACTTTTATGCATGTGATTTTTTATTCAGACAGTAAATTTTCTTTTATATCTGAGTGCATGGTAGGAGTGTTAGGGTTAAATGCGCAGACCTTAGATACACATCTTGTTCTTAGTATGACAGTTAGGGATAAGATTTACCCTTATCGGAGTTGTCAGGATTGTGTGGTTGAGATTGAGGGACACCAATTACCGGGTGACTTGAGAGTATTAGAGTACCTGGAGTTCGATATGGATTGGTTGTCGCCTAATCACGCACAGATCGACTGTTTTAGCAAAACTGTGACGTTTTACATCGAGAGGATTCCAAAGTTTTCATTTGCCGGAGTTGCGACAACATTAATTATCACTCAAGGCAGGCTAGCGACGTCACAGGAGATGGAGGCGTACGCAGCTATGGTTGAGCCAGAGCTTAGGACGGTGATTAGGATTGAGGATGTCCCAGTTGTGTGTGAGTTTTCAGACGTATTTCTTGAGGATTTGCCAGGATTGCCACCATCGAGAGCGATTGAGTTTATCATTGAGTTGATTCTAGGGACTCAGCCGATTTACAACAGGTCGTATAGGATGTCAGCATCAGAGCAGGAGGAGTTGAGGACCTAGATAGAGGACTTACTGCAGAAGGGATTTATTCACCCTAACATGTCACCTTGGGGAGCTCCAGTTCTTTTTGTGAAGAAAAAGGACGGCTCGATGCGGATGTGTGTGGACTACAAGAAGTTGAATCAGGTAACGATTAGAAACCGTTACCCACTTCCCAAGATTGATAATTTGTTCGATCAGTTGGCAGGAGCCAAATTTTTCTGAAAGATTGACCTCAGATCAGGATACCATCAGTTGAGGATTCCAGAGGGAGATATTGAGAAGATCGCTTTCAATACGCGTTACGGGTTGTACGAGTTTGAGGTACCTGTTCACTTAGAGAGAGTTGAACATGAGACAACGGAGATGGGTCGAGTTACTATAGGAGTATGACTTTGCTATTGAGTATCACCCAGGTAAAGCAAACATTGTAGCTGATGCGCTGAGCAGAAGCGGCATTGAGAGCCAGACGGGACTGCGACATATGACACACGAGCACGGGTTGCTTGAGGCTATGTCGATGTTGTGTGTGATAGAGTTTATTGTTGAGCTACACATTTGCGGTCTGATACGAGTTCCCACGATGTCTCTGAAGTGGGTTGCTGAGTTGCAGAGGGCTGAGGGCCGATATTTACGGATCAGTGGATTGGCTTAATATCCGGGGTGCACAAAGTAGTCTAAGGGTTGAGATGGGTGCTTGAGACACATGGGTCGTTTGTGGATACCGGAGGTACCAGAGCTCAGGGACGGTATTCTCGAGGATGAACACCGGTCGCGGTTTACAGTTCATCTTGGTCGAACCAAAATGTATCACAACCTACAACAATTGTTTCGATGGCCAGGGATGAAGGCTGACGTGAGGAGGTATGTCTGGAGTTGTCATATTTGCCAGCAGGTGTAGGTGGAGCACAAGAGACCAGTTGGGTTGCTACAATCGCTGCCCATTCCTCTCTGGAAATGGGAACACGTGACCATGGACTTCGTCAATGGCCTACCACAGACTACGATAAGACATGATGCAGTTTGGGTAGTTATAGACAGGTTGACGTAGTCGGCACATTTCATACCGATCGCCATGAGATATTCAGTTACACAGCTGAACACTATCTTCAAGAGAGAGATTGTCAGATTGCACGGTGTATCGGCCTCCATTGTTTCTGAAAGAGATCCGAGGTTTACCTCGAGGCTTTGGGAGAGTATGCAGGAGCAGTTTAACACTCGACTACAATTCAGTACTATGTACCATCCTCAGACTAACGGGCAATCAGAGCGATTAATTCAAATTCTCGAGGATATGCTCAAGGCGTGTATTTTACAGTTTGGTAGATCGTGGGAGATTATCTGTCGTTGTGCGAGTTTACGTACAACAACAGCTATCAGGCGAGTGTCGAGATGCCACCATTCGAGGCATTATATGGTAGGCCCTACAGGTCACCAGCATGTTGAGCGGCATCGGAGGATACAACGGCTATAGGACCTGAGGTTGTTGTTGATCGCATTGAGAAGGTGAGGCAGATTAGACAGAGACTTCAGGCGGCCCAAGACAAACAGAAGAAATATGCAGATAGGTATCACGAGGATCTGAGCTACGAGGTTAATGATATGGTGTATTTGAAGGTTTCTCCGTGGAAAGGGCAACAAAATTTGGCATTAAGGGGAAACTGGCACCAAGATTTGTTGGACCATATAGGGTCAAAGCACGTGTCGGCAGTATAGCGTACGAGCTAGTGTTATCGTCACAGTTAGCTAAGGTACATCCAATATTTCATGTTTCGATGTTGAGATTGGCCAGGTCGAGGCAGAGACCTATGTTTGATGTCAGGCAGGTAGAGGTACGACCTGATGGCACATATGAGGAGCCATTTGAGATTATAGATCGTAGAGTGCAGATGTAGAGGAACAGGGAGATCCCGAAGGTTTTGGTTCGTTGCCAGCATCACGGGATCGAGGGACTTACTTGGGAACTTGAGTCTATGATGAGGCAACGATACCCTCAGCTATTTTCCGGTAAGTGTTTAGTTAATTATTTAAATTTCGGGATGAAATTTCACCTAGTTGGGAAGAATTGTAACGGCTCGAAGTTAATTTGCCATTATTAATGACGTGTTTGCAGACATGACAGACAACTCAGATGCTCGTGGGACCCACAGATAGGTCAGGGCGTGCCTAGAGCTAGATAAATAGTAAATTTGTGTGTTGTTGTGCTTAAATTTGCAATGTTTATTGATAATTAGGTTATTGACATCGTGATGTGTGTTAGTTATTGTATTATTGACATGCGAGATAGTGTGACGGGTATTCATCATAAATAGCGTGTAGATGTGAGAACCGGGTAGCAAATGACAGTGCACTAGGTTGAGTAGTCAAATACACATGAGAAATGATAAAATTCATTAAATAATTAATTAAATAACGGCGTATATGCGTTCGTGGTGCGAGAGTACGTGGGGGATGCGAGGTTACGTACGGGACTCGAGAATTGGAACGCCCGAGGATTTTAGTGTTGTGTTTGAACAAAGGCAAGTCAAGAGATGGGTATAGCTAGAAGAATAAGGTCAAAGGGCCTAGTGTGGTCAAGTGTCAACTTTTTGTGGGCTTTTTGACTTTCTCACAACCAATGGATGAGGCTTAGGGATGTGGGAGTGAAGCTAGATGACAAATTTGTATATATAAGTGGTTCTCATCAACTTTTCTCTCTCCTCTCAAGTGGAAATCCGAAAATTGAGAGCATTTTGAGGGTTTTGGTGAGTTGTGTTGATCATTTGGAGCTCAAGAGAAGCAAGGAAATCAAAACAAAGGTTAGAGCTTCGATCCCCATCTCCTTCTCTACGTTTCAAACTAATTTTTCTCTGGTTTTGACGTGGGTTTCGGGAGTCAATTTGAGCACACTGATTTTGGAAGGTGTTGCTATGAATTTTGGAGTGGTTTTTTAGTATCCGAGCCAGTGTCCAATTTTCTAGGCCTTGGTGGCGCCGTGGAGGGAATGAACATGACGGCGCTGTCACGGCACCCAGGACATCGTGGAGACTTGAACTTGACAGCGTTTTCGGCTGCATCTCGGACAGTTTCGCAACGAGATTTTTTAAAATAAATTTACCAATTAGGGTTTGACTTAAGGACTTATATGGTCTATTTGGGATGTTCAAATGATGATTTTATAGATGATTTAGGTATTGAATCGTGGTTTCCAAGGTTTGGGAATTTATTCGATTTATCGAGAATTGATGGATTTAGGTTGAATTGCGAGTAGTAGACACGCGGTTGAGCATGCAATTGGACTAGTGACGATAGTTTGAGTGCGGTTTGAGGTGTATAGTATCTCAACTGAAATTACTTGAGTATTTACTTCTTTTTTATTTGAGTTCAATATCTATTATTTCAATATTCTACTTCATATTGTGGTCTTAAATGGACGGACGTTGAACGGGGTTCCATTTGTGCCATTTCAATGTGTATGCCCACTAAGCCATAGCACGTGCTACCAGATCGGTCTCAGTGAATAGCTCGACCTGAGCATCACGTCGTGGCATGTGTTAGTGCGTTGTAGGTGTAACACCAACCACCAAGCAGATCCAGATACTGGCCCCCGCTTGAGTCGGACTCGCCGACAATATTCTTTGGAATAGTCTGAATTATGGTGTTAGTCTGGCCTTAGGCTTTAGGAACACACTTTGAGCTTTCACTATTATCTATTCATGCGATGAGCGCACTTGCCTGTATTTATTTCCGCATGTTTATTTAATAGCTTTATTTAAATTCCAGTGTTTACTTTCAGCATTACTCACTTAATTTCCTTAGGAATACTCACTCTGAACTCGTCATCTGCCTTTTGTGATGACTTGAGTGCAAATTCTAGTACGAGTCGGGGCAAGGGCAAGCTGCTAGAGTACAGTTGATCAGAGATACATAGTTTGACTTGTACGTTTGTATTATATATATATTTTGTTTTCATTTTGGGTTTGGGAATTGTGAGATACCTTGTATATTTTAATCTTTTGTGACATCAGAGGTATTTATGGTTATATATAGGTTTTCCACATTAAGATTATAGTTTATATCACTCACTTCAATTATTGATATATGAGTTTATGTGTTGTAAGACTTCCGCTATGATAATTTGAGGATTATATGATGACATGACATATGATTAGAGTTTAATACAATTAAATCAGTAAATTGATAATTAATAAGGTTTAAAGGATAAATGGATGATATAATCCAATGTGGAGCACAACTGTTACTGGTAAGATAGATTGTGGGTCCACATTGGCCCCCGTGGCAGTCTGTTTGGAAGATAGATCGTTACATTAATAATCAAGGACTGTTCTCTACAGTGTTGAAACTCATAATAATACACAAAAGTACTAGAACCACAAATCGAATAACAAAACTTTTCAACAAGGGGAAGACCTAAAAACTTCTCGACAATGAGAAGACAAATCAAAGACTTCCAACTAGAGATGTACTTTTGATTAGTCTCCATTACGCATTAATATTCAATTTTGACAAATTGAAGTTAATTGTGTGGTGGTGTTTTTTTTGTGAATATGTCCTACACTAGTGAATATGATACTATCATATAAATCAAGGTCACATATTATGTCCAACCAATTATAATAGGTAAATTTCAAAATGGAAAACAGCCCAAAATCTGGACCACTTGCTCATTCCACAGATATTTACAACTACTTCCATTTTTATCTGTTCCATCTCTATCGCTATAGCTTCTTTTGTCAAGAAAGTTAAAAAAATCTACATTTTGATGTAGATTTCCAGGGACAATAAGAGCGACTTCTGTAGGTTTAACATAAAGAGTCATTTGGGCATGCTATAATTCTAATAATAATAATCCTAGGCAGCTGTGATGGAGATTGTATATATTAGATTCTAGTATTATACTTCTAATAATGTAAAGGCCAATTTCTTGTCACGAAGAAAGAGAAAAGGAAGAAAATAATGGTTTTCATATTAATCTTTTGATATTTACCACTATTTCCATTTTTATTTGTTCCATCTCTATCGCTATAGCTTCTTTTGTCAAGAAAGTTAAAAAAATCTACATTTTGATGTAGATTTCCAGGGACAATAAGAGCGACTTCTGTAGGTTTAACATAAAGAGTCATTTGGGCATTCTATAATTCTAATAATAATAATCCTAGGCAACTGTGATGGAGATTGTATATATTAGATTCTAGTATTATACTTCTAATAATGTTAAAGGCCAATTTCTTGTCACGAAGAAAGACAGGAGGAAGAAAATAAGGGTTTTTGTAGTAATCTTTTGATATTTACAACTACTTCCATTTTTATTTGTTCCATCTCTATCGCTATAGCTTCTTTCGTCAAGAAAGTTAAAAAAATCTACATTTTGATGTAGATTTCCAGGGATAATAAGAGCGACTTCTGTAGGTTTAACATAAAGAGTCATTTGGGCATGCTATAATTCTAATAATAATAATCCTAGGCAACTGTGATGGAGATTGTATATATTAGATTCTAGTATTATACTTCTAATAATGTAAAGGCCAATTTCTTGTCACGAAGAAAGAGAGGAGGAAGAAAATAAGGGTTTTCATATTAATCTTTTGATCTCTATTTTTTCAAATTAGCACTTGTCCAGATATGGGGTGCCTAATTGTCTCTATTTTTTTTAATCATGATAAATGGTGGTATACAATAGAATATCATCCACTGTTAATTATTGTTACTAAGGGAAAATGAGTCCATTATTGCCTTTAAATACTGAGACTTTTTTTTTTTTTTTTTTGAAGTGGTTCTGAGAGTGGAAATTAAACTTTTGGCATCATTGATTCAAACCTTTTAAAAGCAAACATCAATGATGAGAGCCATATTCCTTTTTTTGAACATATATCAAGTTGGGTCCAGTTGTATTGATTGAATAATTCAACTAACAATTTGACAAAAAAATAATAATTTAACTCACAATGCCCTTTATGCATGGAACAAAATAAATAGCCTGAACATGTAAATCACTATTGTTTATGACAATTTAAGATTAGTTTGCCTAATTGTTTTTATTAGTCAAAAGAAGATGAGGGTCCACACTCCACATTACTACTCATGAGAGCATCTCCATCACAAAAACTTGTCACGTGCTAATATGTATGTATGTAAGTATTTGTATATTTTATCTTTATTGTAAACTGTGTGTTTCATTATTGTTTCTATACAACGTACTTTAATGCAATGTGCATGATGCACTTTAAAAACGAAAAAACAAAAACAAAAACAAAACAAAACAGAGTGGTCGCTCGGATGGTACTCGAAGACTCAGTACCACAACTAAGATTGGAACCCCTGTGACAAAAAAAAAAGTTTGATTTTTTTCTTTATAGAGAACGGACGGATGATGTACTTTTGCCAAAGTTTTGGTTGGAGTCTTTAAGGGCAATATATGATTTGGAACACACATCTCAATGTATAAATCAAAGAACACCAAAACAACACGCACCTGCTTGTGCATCGTGTGATACATCTCAAGATGTAAGCACGCCTAAATGAACGGCACATACAGGTACGTGTTGGGTTACCATATCATTTCTTTTTTCTTTTTTTTTTTGACGAGAAATATAAAGTTCTGTAACATGTTTCATTCTACGACACCAAGGCAGGCATTTGTAACCTGAGTCCACAACAGTACAACGCTGTACTATTCCTAACAAACACACGTCCTCAAACTTGAAAGCTCCCTACCAATAATCAACTGCATCTTCACCTTAGAACCTGCTCGCAGTCTCCCCAGCCGGAATGCCCTTAAGGTTGAAGAAGTACCATTTATCATTTATGAATGAATGATGGTAGATCCAAATCCAATAATGAAAATCACAGCCATCAATGATAAGCTACATACCCTCCAATCAAGAGCAGACAATGAGAAAAACAGAATTACCACCAAGGCCATTGATCTATTGGTAGAGGACCCTCTCAAGTCTCAACCAGGTGAATATCGTAGAGGCTAGAACACTGAAGTACAACAATATCCAAGAAATGTGGGGCACAATGAAGTCCAATGGGACTCAGATAGGCCAAAGAGAAATGTCTTTTCTTGAAAAAATAGGGCGACAAAATAGGACTGTAAAACTTACACTTCAATCTCAACTAATCCCAAAAAAACTTGCAAGACATAATTATAATCAGAGAGACATTATTTTCATCACAGACCATTTACATGGACACTGAAAAAGCTAATACCTATCAATTTCTGGTTAAACCCTAATTTACAGACAGTCACACAGTAATACTTTACCGGCATAAGAAGCTTCGCATTAAAGCACATCCAAGGGCTTTAGTGCCGCCTGGCGTGACCTTTCTCCTTGATATCCACAGAGAATAATAACATGAACATATGCTACAAAAATACTCTGTCCTCCGTAATGCTTTGTGACGTCAACTCTCCACTACCATTTCAAACGGTTGAAAGAGATCCATAACGTCTCGGAATTTACCATGTGATGCCATCCACGAGAACTTGAATGACAAAAAAATTCCGACGAACTTTTTGAATTGTTTGAGGTTTGTGCAGCTTCAAAGAGCATCAATTTAGCATTCGACGACGGGGCATTGAGCACAAGTGTCCATATTTGCTGGTTTCAGCCAAATAGACACCTTCGAACAGACACTGCAAATTCTCTAACTCTGTGAGGATGGAGTAAGACCACACACATCCCAACGCATACAACAGTAGCGGCCACCAAGAGCATTAGCGGGCGTGACTTCGAACTTGAAAAAATAACACCACAGGACTTCTGTCTACGTTCATGGACTGGTAGGAAGCTGCGAGACTGACAATTTACATCCATCACAACTTGTTTATTTATAAGAGGTGATTTTTCATTGCTTTCTTGTAAGGATGAAGTTGAGTCTGATCCAAACTTCCTTTCCTTCATGGTTTCATTATCCTGCAATCATAAAAATAGTAATTATAAAGCAGAAAAAATCAAGAGACAACTCCACAAGTACATGACATGTAAATTAATGATGAGGATGCTAGATTAAAGTGTTCATATGATGAGTTCAGGAGCAGAGAATGCATAATGCTGTATCATTGTTATGATCCATTGCCACAGGAGGCCACAAAAATCAAGAGACACCTATACTTAGTACTATGTGTGCGCCGTATGAAGATCCACAGGAAGTAGGTCAAGACAAATGGTATAAAACATAGTCGCCTAGGTTAATTTCAATCATTCTCCAAATATAGAGTTTTTCATCAGTTTCTATCCAAGTCTCACAGTTCATATTCAATGAAAAAGAGAACTTTATCATTCTATTCTATTAGGAATTGAAGGACGCGTATAATAGAGACTAGAAATGATCAGGTATGCTTTTTAGCCCATTTCTTGGGTAGCTGTACGAAACAGAATTCAGACTGGCTTCTGATTTGTACCTAAATCTTGAAGCGTATATGCTGAGGTAAGATGTTAAAAACTCCATTGATTAACATCTAAAGATTTTTCTTTAAGTTTTAGATTCAATTACATATGCTTAGTCATAAATTGAGTTTATTCGTGCTTGTCTTTGAATACACGGAACATAATGCTACAGAAATGAAATCATGAAAGCAAACAAGATGCCTCAGTTTTGAAAAGTTGAAGCTCGCAGCTAACAAGTAATTTAACATAAATAATCTAGCATTTAGTCAACGTAAGGACCCGCCATGAAAATTTTGCAAGTATAAAACAATAAAACAGGAAAACATACCTGATTGGAGGCTGGGGCAACATAGAACAAGTCTTTCTCACTGGAATCATGACATGAATTATTCCCTTCCAGCACTGTTAATCCTGAATGCATTATCACATTACTCGCATGTGGAAATCTCTGCAGGACAATATTCATAGCATGGTGCATGAGTTGTTGATACAGCTTTACATCATTAATTTCACATGTAGAGTTGCATAGCTTCTCAGCATTCTTCATAATTTTTGAATATCGCAATAATTTCTCCAACAAAATGGTGCACTCATTTTGTACGAGGAAATCCAGGACACAATTCAATCTCCGAATTTGCAAGGAACTCACAAATTCTTCCATATGTTCCGACTTAGGTTCCTTGAGTAACCATGCTATATCTAAAAGTAGTTCAGACATTGATGTCTGCCTCAATACCAACTCCTCACATGATGCATGATTAACCCCAGGACGTGAACGGAGAGATTGATTAAAGATTGGCTGCACCATCTGCATTTCATGACACGTCTGTCTATCTCCAAATAGAATCGGGATGAAGTTGGATAACCCAGATTCATTTTCAACCTAAAATCATCAAAATCTTAGACTTTGTGTAAGAATGCAATAGTTCAAGGCAAAACGACACATCTGTTTAATTCCAGAACATAACAAATAAGGGACAACTTAATTCCGACCATAGGCAGTTTCCAGACACTAAAACCAATATATTCAAAAATCAAAATCAGATTTTGCTGATTCTGGAAATCTATAAACAGAGTTAAGATGATATGAAACATAGAAATCAAGCTTCCCAAAAAGTAATAGACATTAAAAAGGAGAATAATAGCATACCAACATACAAGCACAGGCAATTTACGTAGGCGCAAAATAATCCAATAAACATACAGAATGCCAAATATGTTGGAAGACTGCCTAAATATAGATGAAAGAACCAGGGGGTTATAGTTCAAGGCAATTGTAAGAGCTTACCTCAACAAAAGCTGGGCCGAAAAGGTTCTGCTCAGTTTTTGGGATGTAAACCTTGTATAATTGATGATCAGAACTCCTTTCTACATCCTCTTTGTCAGTAGGGCAAAATCCAGTCTTCCCATGAGAAATGGCCAGACAATGATCATATTCAAGATATCGTCCACAAAATGACACTAGCAAGCTGCCATAACAATGCTTTATATTAAAATAAGGAATTCTATTTCATTTTATTATTGTGTCAAACAATTTCACCCTGTTATCAATAAGAAGGAGCATCAAGGAGCTTGAACTTGCTATATAAAATGTTATTAACAAATAAAAACACATACATGCATCACACGGGAAAACTTGGAGGAAAACTGGGTTTGAGTCTGCAATACTAAAACTACCAAAGATCAGAACTGTCAATACAGCAAAAGAAAAGAATAGCATATTAAACAAACGGAGACATAAATGTCCATTGAAGATTGAATAACATTGAATCACAGATTCTGCAGTAAAGCATGATGTTCTATATGAGGAAAGAGGCGTTATGAAGATCTATTTACAGGTAGCTAAGGAGAAATGATATGGTATAGCCACACTGCCCTCGAACTTTGTAGCCTAAATTGGCCCACAATGACAATCCTTAATATTTTGGCATCTATTTTACTTTTAGTTTTATAGAATTACTAATTATCCTGAAACATTGGGTTGTTGATATCCAGGCCAAACTTCCACTGGTGAAGCCAATTGTTAATGCCTCAGCAGCTTGGTTTCGTGATCAAAAGAACAATGAACAAGAGAAAGGAAAAAATGAAAGGAAAAAGGGAAGAACTGCTGCTGAATCATGAATAATAGCATCATTCCCACTTCAACACATTTCTCTCTATAAAATTACAAGGTCAAAAAGAATCCATTTATCTAAATGTAGGTTCCACATATTCAAGTTGTAATACGTCCATAACACACAAATAAAGATAATTTTTCTATAATTATTTCCAGATCCCACCCTTGTAAGCAAAAACCTTCGTGGACATTTTAAGTAAGCCCAGAAGGCCAGAACATAAACAAATATAATCAAGACTAGCTCAAAATAATTCAAAAAAATCATTTTCCCAACTCGTCTAATCCGAGAGAGACTTCACAGGTTATCGGCTCTTCTGAAAATGTTCAGATGTATAGTTCAATGCAACTTCAATGGAATTTCTTCAATGAATATTGAGTATGGCATTGAAGACAAAGCAATGCGTAACTATAGATTATGTTGGTTAGAGCTTCATAAAGGGCCAACCCATTTCTCAGCATTGGATTGCTCCTCTGCTTTTTGTCACCCATTTAAAACTTTAATCCCTAATGCCAAAAAAAAGAAAAAGAATAGAAAAACAGTTGACTACTGCGAGACTGTACGATTAGGCATTGACACCATCGGCTAAATAGACTTACACATGAATTTTACATAATTAACCTGTAGCAAAAGGATTGAAAATAAGGGCTCATTAATGCCATACTCACACCAACATTTTTCTTGCAACAAACATATTTTGGATGACCTAATGTAAACACAGTGAAAGCTTTACATGTGCCCACGACATTTACTTAATGAGATAAAAGAAATTTTAAGTTATTGAAACAAAGAAGCAGAAAGAATATTATTTGCTTGCAGGAAAAAACTACCAACAGTATCATATCAACATTCTTTTTCTACATATGAAGGAGCTTACATACCGAAATTTAGGTTGAAACAGACTACTGCCACAAGCAACAAATTCCACAGCTTTACCAGACTCAAAACAATTAGGATGAACATAATGAAGCCTAGGAGCTTGGCCTTTCATATTAACATTCATCAATGAAACCCCACCTATATAAAATTTCAAACCATAAGATGGAAAAATGATTGAAGGACAGCTACGAATTCATTAATTCAATAAATACATAGACACACATAAATATAAATGTGTGCAAGTCATAGAGAAAAATTTAAGATGATCAAATTTCATTATACCAAATTGTAATTGAATATGTCACAAGTAGACTCATCAGCTAATTGCCACATCGTGAATTAAGACGGAAAAAAAATATATAGGCATGTGTTTCTTCCACCCAGAAACATCTTCCACTTCACTCAAATTGCTTAAGAACACAAATATGGCAAGCTTTGCATTTAAATTACTTATTATAATTTTAATCAAGAATTCATCCATGTCAATTGTTTCATAATGATTATGGTTGTTTTGAAGAAGCTATTTAGCAGGAAACAAGTTGCAATTGATATTGTTCTAGTGGAGTAAACAAGAAAGGGAGTGCACGGGAAATTAGAACTTTGGAGGAATACATTAGAATCTAAATGCTTTAAATTGAGTAAGACGAAGACCAAATACATGCATTATGAGTTTATAAATACTAGGTATTAAGATGATGGAGTGGTAAAATTAAGGAAGTGGAAGTTCCTAAGGTGAACCACTCTAAATATCTAGGATCAATAATACAAAATCATAGTAATATTGAGAATGACGTTACACATAAAATTCAAGCTAGATGGAAGAAGCGAAGGAGTGCAACAAGTGTGATATGTGATCCAAATATCCCTATCAAGCTTAAAGGAAAATCTTATAGAACTGCGATTAGGGAAGCTATGCTTTATAGAAGCGAATGTTGGGCGGTAAAGAAACAACAACTACATAAAATGAATATAGTGGAGATGAGGATGTTTAGGTGGACATGTGGTAAAACTTGTAAAGATAGAATAAGAAATACATAAATTTTAACAAAAGTACAAGTAACACCAATTGACGTAAAGATTAGAAAAGGGAGGTTGTGATGGTTTAAAAACCTCCAAAGATGGCCTACAAATGCCCTCACTATAAAACTCGACTCACTAGAAACTAAAAAAATTAGACGATGTAGGGGTAGACCAAAACTAACTTGGGACACATGTAAAGGATTTGGAGAGCACACCATTACTTGCACTAAATTGAGTGTAATGGAAGAGTTTGATCACCAAAACTAATTTAGGATTGAGGTTTCGTTTTTCTTGTATTTAATAGGAGTCAATCCCTTTGATTGGTTGCCAATAAATAATGGTTAGCGAAAATAATTTTAAGAAGATCGAACATAATTTATCCAAGGCACTAGTTATGCATTGACTAGGCCAATGCCTTTGGCCGATCTCTAAGTAAGCAGGAATTTTTCTTTTAATTTGTGTTTTTCAAAAGAAATGTTTGCTAATATTTGCTGTGAAACATGTTAAAAGAGGTAAAAAAATAATAATAATTCGGACTTTCCTCCCATTTTCTTTTGCATTTTCCTTTATAAATAAATAGATTAAAACCCGAAGATATGCTTGCAATTAAAGAAAAAAAAAATTTCCTTTTTAACATTTTGCTTATTAATAGAGCAAAAAAATAAGACTTCTAATCATCAATCTTTCATTCTTTCTTCATTGCTTTATTTAAGAAGATAAAGCAAATTTTGATCCTGAATTGAAGAGCATTTAACCAACATACAAGAACACCTTCAAATCATCAGACTAAAAAGCCAAAACTTTGGATCACTGAGAAAAATGTTCATATAACAGAAAAGAAAGAAGAAAACCAAAACCAAGAGTGTCATCAACAAAAGTCTGCAAAAAAAAAAAAAAAAAAAAAAAAAAAAAAAAGTTCTGTTGACTAGAAGTTGCATAAAAAACCAACGTACCTTTCAAAGCATGAAACTTCATGTCATTTAAATAAATAATCATAGGACCTCTTCCAAACAGCGAACTCTCAGGTGAACCGATAAATTTCATTATGTAGGAAGCACCCTCTTCTTGTAACTGCTCAAACCAACAATAGAGATCTGAAAGTTATGATTATATAGTAAAATGAACAACCGAAAAAAGGAAAATAACAATAATAGTAGCTTCCCAGGCGAATAGGAGCAAACATGAAACTGAACAATAACCCATGTGGGTTTGAGCCCATGATCTTCAATTTAAGAAATGGAGAAATCAAAATCCTGAGTTTTGGTATTTTTGACATAATACTTCCACTGCCGGCCTAAACTTGTACCATTTGCAAAATACAAACACAAATCAAAATCCCAAAGAACAAATCAATGGAAACCAAAAAAAAAAAAAAAAAAAAAAAACTCCTTAGTGTACTAAAAAATCAATAATACATAATGCAAATCACAAAATCGTCAAGGCATGGCTGCGCAATTTACATGCTAAGAACAATCACAGTAAGGAAATAATTGTGTCATTCAAGGGTGTAGGTCCTTTTAGAATACAGTTACACCATCTAATAACTTGTGGCATATGAGAGCATCCCACCCTCATACGTTACAAACTCTCTAGAACAGCTTCAGGTGGGATTTCAAGTTAGGAATTCCACCTCCTGAGGTGGTTTATTGCTCATCGCAGTTAATGAATCCTCTAATTTGTTTAATTCTTTCCACGAATGAGTGACCAGTCAATCCTTCATCAGGCATGCACCGTACAGAACACAACATTAAAGCATCCTATTTGGACTTTTTTGTGTCTTTATGTGAGAATCTAGTCATCCAAAAACCTTTGATTAGGGATAGAAATGGGTTTTCCCAACGGTAACAGAAGGCTGAGTTGTCCATTAAAATTGATATAGTAAAAATTAAAGGTAAAATTATATAACCAGAATCGGAAAATTAAATTAAAACCCAAAAAAATATAATTATGATTTCAGTACAAGAAATCCACCCCTAAGAACCACAAATATCGATTAACATGCAAGTAAATTAGGCCCCAGTCTTAACATAATAGTCATCAATCTTAAGGAGGTCCAACTAGTATTCAAAATGCTATACCTTCTTCCACATAAAAGGTGGCATGGTAATGAAGACAGTCAGTATAGTACAACCCGGACGAATGTAGCCTTCCAATTCAACTGGCATGCTGGCCAACCATTGGAATATCTGCACATTCACTTCATGATAAACTTTTGGATGAAATAAATTAATTCATCTTTTAAACACTGAACTTAAGTTGACTAAAATGTTTTAAAAAGTACTTGGTGTCGAAGTCGTCTAGGAAACTCTGCAGGATTCCAATCATATAGTTTAAATGATATCCGACCTGTTGGGCACTGCAAACAAAAATTAATCACTATCTTCCTAGATAGTAAAAAAGTTTTGAGAAATTCATTAAGTACACAGAAAACACATGACAAGAGAGAAAAACACCAATCATCATGACATGCAATTCTCACATACCACTGACGAATAGGCACTTTTATTATCACAAAAAGATGGAGAAAGCGTGTATTTGGAATCGCCTTTTCTCAATTCTCTAAGGGCTCCAGCAGAAGCATCAAAAGACACATCACTTTGGATATTTTGGGAACTAGGGGGCACACTATCAGGAGATGCATGTCCATCTTCAGACTCCAATACTTCATTCCCTGTATGGTTGCTCACACATAAACTATCTGAGCCAAAAAGATTTATACATGTCAGTGTCCTCAAAGGTAGCCACAAAAATAAATGAAAGAAGTATGAGGAAGATTGAAATCCAGTGAAAATATAAATCTAAAAATAATCTTTTATCCATAAACTGTACTTGGAATCCATAATCCCAGCAACACAAACCAATTTGAAACTAGTGTCTAGTGCAATAGCATAGTATGCTATTTTCAGAACAAGGTATTCTACTTCAAAATACTGAAAATACTCAGCAACGAATTGTGGACAAGCAGAGTTTTGCGTGCTAGACGAGGATAAAAAATAGCAGCGTCAAGTTGATCATAAGCTACCTTTTTCTACTTCATCAGAACCACTATTCTGATGAGGAGATTGGTATGTTTGTGTTTCATCATCACATGGATCTTTTGCTTCCTTAGGTTTTCTTCGCCGCCTCTTGTTATGATGTTCTAATTTTCTTCTACAACTACGTTTGCCTTCATCAAAATTTGGCAATGTATGAAACCTACGAATGGAGAAGAGAGAAAAAACTTTAACACCATGATAAATGGAAAGTAAAAAGATAAAAGAAGTCCTAGGAATCTTATTTCAATAAAATAAATTCTAAAAAAGGCAAAGGCCAATTCAACAAACAAGAACAGAGTGATACAATTACAAACACGTACCTTTCAAGTTTTAATCAAAAAAGGAGTTATGAGTTATTACAAGACGCTATTGCCAACATGATAATATTATCCCAATAACAAGTGATTCTTTTTGTTATTGTGTTCTCTCATTCAGAAGAAACAACAGGGACAAGTACTTGGGCCCGCAGTTCAAACCACTTTTCCTCCCCTCCATGGAGAGTTGAACTCGTCATCACCTAGTTTGTAGTTAGCACCAAAGGACCAATTAAACTACAGGTTCTTGGCTACAACTTTGACAAACTCAAAGAAAAAAAAAAAGTCATGTCAGGAGTCCTTGCACAATGCAACATTTCACGTCATATGGAGAAACGAATGCGCACCCCATAAATTGCAGAACTTATCCATCAATAGAACAGTAAAAAAGCATCCCAATTGCTAAACATCTAATAGGATAAAAACCACCACACTGACCAATAGCTATTTCTTTCCTTCACCCTTCCAATCAAAACATACAGTGTCGCTTCTTCGCCGAAACTCAAACTAAACCAAGAATTTTGCAGCATAACCTATTCATTTCTTCCCATCGAGATAAGAGGTCACAAAACCTAATTCAACAATTCACCATAACAAATCCATTATAAGCAATTAATTCGTCCAAAAATCGCCCCTTTCACGCCAAATTGAACCACATAGCTATTCATAGCAAGTACAATTATGAATGATCACCCAAAGTAGGCATGAATTGAAGATAAAAATCGAAACTTGACTTACTTTCCGCACTGCTGGCAGTACCTCTTCTCCTGTCCATCAAGAAACACAGAAGTAGCATAGGCGCAGTGGAGGCAAACCCTATGCCTCTTATGATACCCTTTCAATCCACTAATGTCCGCCTCACACCCCGCAACCTGACACCTCACGCCCCCGCCCACGCGCCCCGCCGCTGCCGCCGCAGTCCTCGCCCGCTTCTTCGCCGCCTCCACCGCCGCCGCCTCCGCCGCCAACTCATCCAGCTCCGGGCACGCGCAGGGCACCCTCCCCGCCAAGAAATTCTCGCAGGTCAGCCTCGGGTCCCTCTTCCTCACCCTCCCCACCCCCTCGTCCTCCGCTGTCGCCGTCGCCGCCGCCGCGGCACCGAGATCGTCGGCGGCCGCGGCGCCGGGGCTCCATGGGAGGTCCAATTGGTCGTCGATCGCGAAATCCAGCAAATTCCCCCAATCCCAGGCCGTGGCGGACCCCACGTCGATGTCTCCGGCGACGTCCATTCCGGAGAGGTCATCCGGTTGGTGCGGTTGTTGGGCGCTCATTTGATTTTGGGGAAAAATGAGAGGACTCTGGGAGATGAATTGGAGACAAAAACACCAAATGGATTCAACAACCGCTGGGGTCTTTTCGCGTTGCCGTGCCAGCCGAGAATCTCGTAAGCTTTCTTCGCGATTCGGGTGATTTCGTTTCACACCGTCGATGTGACTCCCGAGATGCGCTTTTTGTAGATGTTGGACCTTCGTGTTGTGGACGAGAATGGTGGGAATTTAAGTCAGGTATGTGAAGAATGACGACATCTCCAAGAATCTGGCGGATGAGAAAGTTTAGGAGCCACGTGGAAAAATCTCGGGCGTTGTGGACACTAAAAATGAGAGGTCTTTTTTGTCCTGTAAGTTGGAGAGAAATTACTGAAAAGGCCATCTAGACTAACCATCCTCCATGGACCAAGAAGGTTGGTGCAACAGTACCTTGGATGAGAATTTAAGCAAGCTTCGGCCTGTCGTTTACTAAATATTAGAGCAAACATTGTCACTCTTATTAATGTAATTGATTGAGGTTGAAGTTAATCCAATCTACTTTGCGAGTGTCTTAAAATTTGCAAGATGATTCAGTCTAATTAACTCAAATTTTAATCTACATGCTAAATCGAGCTGCAATAAAAAAATTTGATCTACGTACAGGATCTCAATTAATTTGTGACTAAGACTATATTTATTGTTGTTGTTGCTGCATTGCAAAATGTATAAGAAATGCTTCAAACAAATTTTTTAGGTGAAGATGGATAGAGGGACTTCAAAATAATGGAGCCACCGTGAATATCGTTAAGATATACTTAAAAGGTAAAAGTAACAATCATTGAAGGTTAAATAATTACTTAGAAAACTTAATCTTGAGATATTGATCATTTGAGAGTCACGAGCCTAGAGGACTCAATTCCATTTGTATTGTATTTGCACGTTTTAGTATTGTTTATCGCTAATTAGTGATCTCTTCAAAAAAAAAATGTCGTTAATTAGTGACCAAATTGGCGATATAGCTACCATTAAAATAATTAATTGACACTTTAAACAAACTTTTGCCGTTGTAAAATAACGACTCCCTTTTCGAGTTGATATGTGTCGATAATCAACTTTCATTAACGCACCAATGCACCATTAGATTAAGTGTGATGCTAATCCCAAGGAGCACGACATGAAGGGGATTTGCTACCGTTGTGGGTGGGCAAACCGCGGTTTGGTTTGGAAAACCACCAAACCGCGACCAAACCGAGGGTCTACGGTTTGGTGATTTTCCAAACCGCAACCAAACCAGATCACCAAAACCGCACCAAACCGAACCGCGCGGTTTGCGCGTTTGGTCGATGCGGATTTGGTCGGTTTGGTTTTGCGGTTTTCATGCAATTTATTTTCGGGAAAAAAAAAAAACCACAAAAAAAAAAAAAAAAAAAAAAAGAAGCAAAAAAATGAAAAAACAAAAAGTCAAAATGAAAAAACAAAGAAGCAAAATGCCCTCGGTTTGATTTGTATTTACCAAGATGTGAGATTTGTGGTTTTTTTTTTTTTTTAATTTTTAGGGTTTTTGGTTTGTATTTACCAAAATGCCCTCGGTTTGGTTAAACCGCGGTTTTCTCAAAATGAAAACCGCGACCAAACCGCGAATCTACGGTTTGGTCGTTTTTCAAACCGCGAGCTTCAAAAATCAAACCAAACCGTGCGGTTTGGTCGGTTTGAGCGGTTTGGACAGTTTTTTGAAAATTGCTGCCCACCCCTAGTCGTGGGTGGTAAATTTGTAAACCTTGGCATGTGACATCAATTGGTATTTGGTAGATAAGGACAAAACAACTAATCAACTACCTAATAAGTAATCCCCAAGCAAAATTAAATTAGAGCATCTCTAACAAAATTGTAGATTATTGTTGTGTATTGTTGCGTCACTGTTAACACCATGGAGGAAATATCCTACGTGCTTTAAATATATATTTGAACTTGAAAAGTATTCTTCAGTGCATATTATGGATTGTACCTTCTATTTGATCATGTGGGGACTTTTTTTCTTTTTTTTTTCCGTTCAATATGTTTTTTCAATGCGTTTTGTTTAATATTGTTAAATACTACAATTATTAGATAATGTTACGTACATATATGTAACCAATTGTTTGTATAGTTTTATTACTTCAAAAAAAAATTTGTTTGTATAGTTTTATTTATATAAACCTTATTTTTTATATTTGTAGTTTTTTATTTTTTTGGTTGAAATGTTTGTAGTTATCTATAGGCATAGATTACGTATAAGTTTATATTTATCTTTTTTTTATCTCTCAATTTTTTCTAATTATCTTAAGTAATAAATAAAAACCGAACAATTGTGATAAAAATAAATGCACAAACTATATAAAAACCCACCTAATTTATTCAGATTCTTTATACACCGAATTTCTTGGTTATGATGTCTATTGCACCCTATAGAAATAAAAGGGTGCAATAGACAATGTGAACGATCATTGATACCACCTCGTATCTACATTGTAAATCTGCATCCCCATTGAAGAAAGACTTTTGATTTTGATGTCTATTTGGTCTTAGAGCATTTTTCAATGGTAATGTGAATTTAGACCATAGATTCATGTCATTTGGATATTTATCCTATGTGATATTAGATAGACATTTAAATTTCAAAATGATCTCCTATATTAATGTGGATTTAAACTATGGATTGTGACTCTTTGACTTTCTATAACAAACAATGACGACGTGTCAGTGAATTACAATGTTTAGAAGTAGACATTGTAGTGACACTCTTTACTTTGATTCCCTAACATATATGATAGGCATTCACAAATTATGGTCCCATTGGAAACCACTTTTTTAGTTGGATGTGGACTATGTCTTAGGTAGATCCACTTCCACCCTAATCCATGGTCCCAATGGAGATGCTCTTCGGTGACATACGCCCACCCCCAATCCATGTCCCCATTGGAGATGCACTTGGTTGTTTTAGTCCTAAATAAATTTGTGGGGTGAGAAAGTAACTGAAATGCATTTGATGATCAATAAATAGCATGAAATCAATTTATGTCATCCAACTTTAAAATATGTTAATTTTTTCTTAACCACAAAATTGAGAAGTTTGACTCATGACTTTAGTCGAGCTTAACTTACAAGAAGTTGGAAACTAATAATGTTTTGTCGTCCAACTTCCCTGTAAGTTATCTCTTACTTGCATCCTTGGATGCGAGATATCTCCCCCACCCCATCTAGGGGAATTATCTTTTCGGAGTTGCGGACACGATTACCCTTCATTAACAACCATTTTATTATAAATCTCTCTCTTATTTCAAGGTTATTTATGTCAATTCATATTTTTTATTACTTAAAAACTTGAAACTTTCCTACAAAGTTAAAGTTGAATAAAAAATGAAAATATTATCTCAAAAGATAATATAACCCAACAAAAATAAATCATACGAGACCTAAGTAGGGAGACCGAGAGACGAGGGGGCTTAATAAAATACTATATATTTGGACTCTGCTAATGTCAAACCAAAGAAGGGATTAATAGTTTTAGAGTAAAGGCGTGTCCAAATAGGTAATATGACAGCCGTTATCAATATGTATATATTACCCTTATAAAAAAGTGGTTAATCAGTTACATTCAACGTCAACGCTTATCAATTTATATGCCTATCAATACACACATTACAAACACACGTACTTGTGCCTCTTTGAATCATGAACAGTCACTGATATATATGCGTTATTATTGTCCTTTAGAGTAGAGAGATAAATTTGGCAGGCGAGAAAAGAAAAAGAAAAAGGAAAATTGGTGGCAGGCAAGCTTCTTTCCATCGTTGTTTTCGTGAAAGTCATTTACTCTCTTTATTTTTTCTGTTTTATTTTTTTTCCTAATTATAATTGTTTTTTTCCCAGAAAAAAAAAAGTTGCGACTTTAGCTTAATTATAACACAATTCAAATCATTAAATAGCTTATAATTAATCTATATTATAAATCATTGTACGTGCCGAATTCAACTTAAACTTATGTATGCTAATTATTGTTAGCTGTAACACTTACATAGTTGAGAGGTAAGTAAAAGTAAATGACTTCTTGTAGGTCCCAACCAATTGTTGTTTATATGTAAATATCCTTTAATAAAAAACTCAGAATACAACGGTCTATACGTATATATAGAATTTTAGCACCTATCTTTTTCTTTTTTTCCTCATTAAATTCTAATGTTAGGCTCCCAAAAGTGAGTCCTCTAAGAAAAAAAATAAGAAAAAAAAATGAGCAAGTACTCTTTGAAGGGCCACTCTTTGAATGACATAACGTGGTTAAAACGCAAGTAACCCGTCGTGGTTGCTTATTTTTCAAGTCTCATTCATGCCTAAGAATAGTCTTATTTATTTATTTATTTATACATCGCACAAAAAGAAGTGATTTAAACAGCTTAAAGCCTAAAACCAACATCCACAGATATCCGTTGACGATACACATCAGATGCAATTACTCTATGATGCGCATCTCTACGCACCATCAACGTATTCCAACGCATCCCCAACAAATCAACAAAAAGCCGCGAAAAGAACGAACGAAATTTGAAACGAAACCAAACTCCCGCGAAAACGTGCCACGCTGGCAATCCGTGTGACTCCAAAAGCACCAATCAGGAGACAACCCCTCCGCCTATTTAAACTCAACAAACCAAACCAAACCAATCCAATTCACTCCCACAAATCTCACAAACCAATCCAACTCTCTCTTCAAAGATCCATCAAACAATCGTCTCATCCAGTCTCTGTTAGGGTTTCGGAATGAGTTCTCCAGCGTCGGCGAAAGGCGGCCGCGGCCGCTCGAAGTCCTCGAAGTCCGTCTCCCGGTCTCACAAGGCCGGCCTCCAGTTCCCCGTCGGCCGGATCGCCCGGTACCTGAAGGCCGGCCGCTACTCCCAGCGCGTCGGCTCCGGAGCCCCCGTCTACCTCTCCGCCGTGCTCGAGTACCTCGCCGCCGAGGTTTGTCGCAATTGCCTCAATTTAGTGTTCTCTGGTGAGTTTCTGGTATTGATTTTTGAGTTATTGATGTGATAGATGGTGTCGCCTTTTTTTCAGGTGCTTGAACTAGCCGGAAATGCGGTGAGGGACAACAAGAAGACTCGGATCATACCGCGGCACGTGCAGCTCGCGGTGAGGAATGATGAGGAGCTGAGCAAGCTTTTGGGGGCGGTGACGATTGCCAACGGAGGGGTTTTGCCTAACATTCACCAGGTTTTGCTGCCGAAGAAGGCCGGGAAGGGGAAGGACGAGGTTGGGTCGGCGTCGCAGGAGTTCTAGGGTTTTGCTCTTCTTCAATATCTTTCTGTTTTTAGTATATGTGAATGGATAGTACTATATCGGTTGTTTTTAGCGACAAGTGTTTGTTTTGTGATGCTGTGTTAGGGTTCTTTGTAGTCTTGTAAATAATCTTGCTTTGGATCGACATTATGTGATTTTGGATTGATTTGAAATTGAAGATCAATAGATGCACAGTTTTTTTGTAGAATTTCTTGGCTTATTCAATTAATTGTTCTAACTAAATTTTGTGGTCACTTGAAAACAAATGCCACCATTTTTGGTTTGGAATTCTGTAATTCTGCAAGTTTGTTGCCCTGAATTAGTTTTTTTGTTTGATTCCACAATGCCAATTCAAAGCTCATTGATCCTAGAAAAAGTTGACAAATTAAATTTTATGTGGTTTCTAGAGTATCGCCACTTGGATTCATAAATTTGTACTTTTAGGGAGGTTTTTAAAATTTTTTTATTTTAAAGTCATCTTTAAGTAATAAATAATTTTAAAATTACAACTTGTAAAACTTTTTTGATATTCATAAAAATTTCAAAAATACTCCTATGAGATTTAAAGTGAGCTAAAATAGAATGAACTAATTTCCAGGGTAGTTCCTAGACATAAGGCTAGACATAAGGCTGCAAACCAACCATTATTGGTAGTTTCATTCCTACTAAAATTTCTTCTCTATTAAATAATCTCCAAGTACATTTACCTTGACACAAGGAAGCAAACCAACCATTATCCATAGTTTCAAATCAAATGTACCATTTGAAAGTTTTCTACAGCATAGAAATATATCTTACAAATCCATATTTTGAAAATTTTGATTCCCCCACCTTGATTTGTAGATATGCCTGGGAAGTGCGTGCAGTAAAATTGTAAATCAAACATGAGAACTGTCCACTTTATCCTAACCAAATGATTAACAAGTCTAAATGTTTGATAGCAAAAAAAATTTCAATGAGAAACAATTATTTTCTTTAGCAAGAAAATTTTCTCATTGCTTGATTGCTCGTGCTAAAATTTTCAAATTTTTACTTGTTTGAGAACAAATGGAAAAAAAGTTCTAAAAATTTTAATTTTTTTATTCTTAAAATAGGTTATTAATACATTAATTTAGTTTAGTTCGAATTTGCAAAAAGTAGGTTGAGAGCAAAGATTATGATATAGAGTTCAATTTAAAATACTTATTCTTTCATATTAGCCCTCAATTCAACCTGACTGTCTTAGCTCAAATGTTGGTGGTGATGCGGGCAACATAGAATTTCTAAGAACAATGGATTGTGGAAGAAAAATAAACTTACACGTAATCAAGTTATTCTCTCTAACATGGAATGGTTGTTAAAAATGGGAATCGCGTAGAGGGGCTTAATAGTGGTAGTTTTGTAAAGGGCCTTATTAAATTCTACTACCGCTATGAAGTGCAATTTCTATTAAGGAGTCTCTTGGGAATTTAATCAAACAAATTGGTGATCTTATATTTAAATCCGAACAACATATTCAACTAATTGAATGCTATATAACCAAGAGAGATCAACCAATAAAAAACTCAAACAAGAAATACATTAATGCAATTCGTGAGGTTGCAGGATTCCCATTAACTTTATGCCAAAAATCTTGTGGTGGTTCAAGATGATAGTTCCAAACACCACAACACAAAATTAATCAATGGGAATCTACGCTTTAGCCAATTCTCTTATTTGTCATCTTCGACGTGTTGGTCTGAGGGAGAAAAGAAGAGGCGAGCATACGTCTATATCGAGATCGGACGCCAGCACAAATAAACACCCAGAAATCGTCAGAGCTATAGCTTCCTTGCTATATGTCGATGAAATCACTTTTAAACTACCTCCCAATTCCAGTGAAGAAGACCAGCATTGACGAAGAAGGTATAACAGGGTGAGTTCTTGTTGAAGGAGCCCAAGTTTGGGTATTGTGGGATAGAAAATCTCGAATTTCCACGTTGAAATAAGAGAATAATTGAGGAAAATAAGGGACGTGAGTTTATTTTCTCTTGCGGTTACAAGTGTATCAAACACTGAAGAAAACAGTTATATTAAAAAAATCTCACGATTTTCCCTGATTTTTTTGTTTTTCTTTGTTATCAAACACACCATAAATGTTTGCTCTCAAAAGAAACTTGTGCAGTAAAACGCTTAATGCTAATCAATTAACGTTGGAGAAACAAAGAAGTACAAACATGTACTTTTTTGCACTGCAAATTAAGATTGGGAATTAAAAAACGTTGCAGAAA
The DNA here is from genome assembly GCA_039657345.1 of Stephania japonica. NCBI lineage: Eukaryota > Viridiplantae > Streptophyta > Magnoliopsida > Ranunculales > Menispermaceae > Stephania > Stephania japonica. The sequence continues at coordinate 8,327,416 of CM077558.1, read as the reverse complement.
CATACATGGGATGATCGATCAATCCACAAAAGTCGATATATACAGTTAGGAACGTACTAACTTGTTTATTCATGCATTGCAATTCAGATTAATTAATCCTGGTTCTCTTCTCTACTTATGTCATTGATCTAGTGAAACCAGACTTTCAACATATGTTACAATTTGTTTTGGAATTCCCCAAACTTGATTACGAAAGTTTCTGAATGATTTGGTACTCAAATTGTAGGAAGCTAGATATCCAAAAGAGTCCATGTCTGCAATCTCAACATGGTTGTTCTTCTTGTCCTCAATGATGTCAATCCCGCCTACCATACTCGTCCAATCCATCCATGGATATGGAAATATTTCTGTATAGAGTACATCTTCACCCAATCTTCCTTCATCACCCACACCTCTTGAGAAAGATCATAAAGAACATCAGACGATGATGTTATTGTTTGCAATATGCGGACTAAAGCAAGACGCCCTCGGCCCTCCTAGTTCACCAATCTCAATCAGGCATATATGGCCACCAAAAATATTATATTCAGTATAGAAAAAATTGGGCAATCTAAGCTCACTGATAACCTCATAATGAATGTCAAAACAAATCAGTTTATCTGGATGACGTTTGTGCCAGTTCCAATGAATAACTCCATTGATGAACTTGCACGCAGGCTGCAGCAGAGGAATAAACCACAAATTATTAATATTTGCAAACCGTCTCCATGAGTTATCGCCCAAAGTCAGCACTTCTAAAACACATTGGCTTTGCTGTTTTAAGGCATCAACAGACTGATTGCAACCAACTTGTAATCTTTGATGTGTGCATCATAACCGAAAACGTATGTGGCATTAAGAGCAGACGTGACGCTATCAAAATTGGAATAGTCAATCGGGCGATATGGCACTCTTCTGTAGAATTGAGTACATGGATTCCACAACGCCAACACAAAACTATCTGTTTCAAAGCACATCAATCCATTGCAAGAACCCTAAAAGCAAGGATACCGGAATGTAGAACGTTCGAGTACCCTTGACATAACTTGATCACATTGGAATGCTTTTGCAGTTGCAGTTTCGTCGGTTGATTTGATGGTCATTGTGTATAATTGTTGTGACTCTGCGAAGTAGAGGATGGTGAGTTGTTTGTTTCCATCACTTGACGCCCTTGACTGCGATTGGTGGTGGGAGAGGTGCATATAAGTGAAGTCATGATTGCTGATCATAGCACGCCATGCTTTGCATACAGACTTGAATCGACCTAGTGACTTTACTGGTGGTTTCACCAGTATCTCGCTCGCCAATACCTCGTCTGGAAGCTGAGATATGCAAGACATTGAGAAAGTATCAATGGGTGATGGTGTTGATGAAGATATATATTAGCATTATAGAGTTATCACGAAAGCTAGTTTAGAGGATAGAATTTCAATCTTATCAAATTACAAAGAATTGTTTGATTAGAATTTTGTATTTGTTAAGGAGTTAGAGTAGCGAGGAAATTGATTAGGATTACGTTTCGTACAAAGAATATATAATTTAACCGCCACAAGAGGTGTGAAACCGTCGCCAATATGTATCCATTTTTGTGATGGCTTCAGTTACTATATTAGTTTTGACAACAAGAGAAGCGCCACAAATACTGTTAATCTTTTCAGGACCAAGAAAAAACTTTTGAAAACTTTTGTGCTCAGAAGATGGAAATGACTCTTTTTGTTACAAAAAAAAGACTTTTTATTCACAATCTCATAATGATAAATATTTCATGAATTAGCGCTAAAATGATTATATAGATATATATATATAATATATATATATAAGATTGGTAAATTCGATTTGACCATAAATCCTCAAGTCTACAAGTAGATGCTTTTGAACTCCATTGCAGATATTCAAGTAGCCAACAACCTTACTTGGCAAGTATTCTTAGGTTTAGCTCCTAATGGAAAGCCAACCATAAAATTCACTAGCCTAAAAGTAGATGCAACATATAGTCCCTTCTTTTCGGCAATATCTTCCTTCAGCCATTTGGTAACCTCTATTTTTTATTTTATTTTATTTTATTTTTTAATTTTTTGGTTTCTGACATAGTGATCAGTGCCAACCACATTGATTAAGCCATACTCAGCCACTGTCGGTGTTGAGATGTGTGGACCGAAAGTTAGTCCTACATCGGTTAAATGAAACTGCGAAATGAAGTATATAAGTGATTAACTTCTCCTAACTAGTATCGAAACCTTTTGAGATAAAACCTCACACCTAAAGAGATGAAATGTAGTTAAGTTGCGGACAATATCGGTACTAGAGGAGATCCACGAACTTGCATGCGTATGTGCGGCGCAGCAGTGAAAATTCAACATGGTATCAGAGCTGACGGTTCGATCGGGACCTGCCGAGAAAAAACCCTTTGGGATGGATTCCGGTCCAAAGTGGAGTGTTGATATGTGTGGACCAAAAGTTAGTCCCACATCGGTTAAATGAAACTTCAAAATGAAGTATATAAGTGATTAGCTCCTCCTAACTAGTATCGAAGCCTTTTGAGATAAAACCTCACATCTAAAAAGATGAAAGGTGGTTAAGTTGGGGACAATATTGGTACTAGCGGAGGAGATTCATGGGCTCGCACATGTATGTGCAGCGCGGCCGTAAAAATTTAACAATTGGGCTCCATATAAGGGGTGGCCCTCCAAACCTTATTTTTTTCGAAATGAACTAAAGACCTAAACCCTAAATCCTTACCACTAGCTAATTTTTGGTTTCGTTATTTATTTATCATCTAATTTAGAAGATCTCTTTAACTTTGTAAATATGGCTTTGAAGCCAAAAGCTACACTATCTTGGTTTAAAAATCCATTTTGTCATTCAGCAAGTACTCGTATGATCCATTTAGAAATGTTAATGTTGTTGTTGTTGTTGTTGTTGTTGTTGTTATTATTATTATTATTATTATTATTATTATTATTATTATTATTATTTAGAAGATGTTAGAATGACACCCAAAGTCACACCATAATGACACGACATGTGAGCCCCACATAAAATAGATGTTAGGCACATAGATCTCAATGCATAACGTACGAGGTGTGTATCCTGAGGTGCGTACAGATGACTACCAAATATGCAGACCCACACGCTACATCATAGAGTGTGACTTTGAGGTGTCATTCTAACAATTATTATTATTATTATTTTTTTAGTAACTTTTACAAGTTGTTAATTGTATTTCGCAATACATTAAATAACATTCTTTTTAAAAGCTCACCATACCTACTTAATTTTCATGGTAAAATATATACTCTAGTTAGACAAAAAAAAAAAAAAAAATAAAAAAAAAACTTTTCTAAAAAGAAAAATCCACTCTAAATACTCCAAATACAGGTAAAAATGACATGCGTGTACCCAAAGTTTCATCGATTCTTGACAATTGACAATTGAGAGCGGGTTGTTGCCCATTAACTAGTGACTCGAGTTCGAGTCTTGAGAATGAAAACATCAACATTTGGAGCTCCTTCCACCCATATGATGGTGCGACTAGAGACAAACTCGGAGTAGTCGGGTAGTCAAGATACATGATGGTTTAAACCCAAAAAACAAGAAAAAACGCTAGACAAAAAAAAAAAAAAAAAACGCAGAAGGAAAGTGAAATCTCCGCACGCATCAAATCAAATCAAATCGGCAAAAGATGGGAAGATCGGCGTGGAGGCCACTGGAGCTTCCACACGAGATTGCAGAGGATGCAATACTGCCCAAACTCCCACCAAAATCACTCCTACTATTCAAATCCGTGTGTAAAAAATGGTTTGATCTCATCAATCAACAACTAAGACCAACTCAACAACTCAAACTCCTCTTCATTAATTCAGGTAAAATCTACCAAGCCACCATCAAATCCAGTGTATCAACAACAGAACTCACTCGCAATCCCATCCCTTTAAAGACATTCAAACCACCCTACAATAAAAAGGTACCCTCGTTTCTGGGGGTCTTGCAATGGACTGATCTGTTTACAGACAGAGGAGAATGAGTTGGGTTTAAGGAATCCGTGTACTGGATCATATGGGGCATTAGAGTACCACTCGCCTCGGCATTGTTTCACATTTGGTTTTTATTACGACGCCAAGACTAAAGACTACAAATTGGTCGAGATTCAGATGAACAACAACCATGAAGTGAGGTTGTTCACACTGAGATCCAATTCATGGAGAATAATTTCAATAACCCGGACGAGTGTGGTCTAGTGGCATGGGTGATGGAAGGGTTGTGTGGGGCCTCAGTTTCGATTTCCCATGATAGCCAAACGTCAGAGCCATTGATGAATGTGCCGCATCTCCTAGCTATTTTTAATTCTTGTGGATTATAATGCTTCTTTCATTTTGCACTGAACTGTTGGCTCTAATTCTTGAAATGGTTTATCATGGAAGTTGTGCTTCCTTTTTTTTTTTTTTTTTTTAACACTAGCGAGACACTGATGCATATTAATTTTGAATGTCAGTCATCTCAAGTTGTTCAATGAAAGAGTTTGATCGATCCATCTAGCCGACCGTAACTAATTTGGGATTGAGGCTATGTTGTTTTTGGTTGTTGTATGTACTTTATTAATGTATCAGCACATAATGGATTTGTTACTGTCACACCATTATGCAGCATTTGCATCATTAATAATAATAAGAACAGAGAGAACCATGTCGATTGAATTACATTAATGGGATTCGCTGCAGGTTTGGTTGCCTTGAACTAGGTGTTTTTGATATGTTCTGTTCTGGTACAAATTAACATTGGTTTTCAATGTAGATTTCTGTTACTATAATAGTAGAATGTCTGTTGGCTTAGACATTCTACTATTATGGTAAGATTGCTTTATTGGCCTCTCAAATCTAAGGTGCTATTTGAAAATTCTCTTACAGGTAACACCTCTCTAAGAAGTTTTGAAAATTATAGTAGAATGAGTTATCGCCCAACGTCAGCACTTCTAAAACACATTGGCTTTGCTGTTTTAAGGCATCAACAGGACCGATTGCAATCAACTTGTAATCTTTGATGTGTGCATCATAACCAAAAACGTATGTGGCATTAAGAGCAGACGTGACGCTATCAAAATTGGAATAGTCAATCGGGCGATATGGCACTCTTCTGTAGAATTGAGTACATGGATTCCACAACGCCAACACAAAACTATCTGTTTCTAAGCACATCAATTCATTGCAAGAACCCTAAGAGCAAGGATACCGGAATGTACGTTCGAGTACCCTTGACATAACTTGATCACATTGGAATGCTTTTGCAGTTGCAGTTTCGTCGGTTGATTTGATGGTCATTGTGTATAATTGTTGTGACTGTGCAAAGTAGAGGATGGTGAGTTGTTTGTTTCCATCATTTGACGCGATTGGTGGTGGGAGAGGTACATATAAGTGAAGTCACGATTCGTGATCATAGCACGCCATGCTTTGCAAAAAGACTTGAATCGACCTAGTGACTTTACTGGTAGTCTCACCATTATCTTGCTCGCCAATGCCTCGTCTGGAAGCTGAGATATGCAAGACATGGAGAAAGTATCAATGGGTGATGGTGTTGATGAAGATATATATATTGGCATTATAGAGTTATCACGAAAGCTAGTTTAGAGGATAGAATTTCAATCTTATCAAATTACAAAGAATTGTTTGATTAGAATTTTGTATTTGTTAAGGAGTTAGACTAGCAAGGAAATTGAATTGGATTAGGATTACGTTTCGTACAAAGGATATATAATTTAACCGCCACAAGAGGTATGAAACCGTCGCCAATATGCATGCTTTTTTGTGATGGCTTCAGCTACTATATTAGTTTTGACAACAAGAGAAGCGCCACAAATACTGTTAATCTTTTCAGGACCAAGAAAAAAACTTTTGAAAACTTTTGTGCTCAGAAGATGGAAATGACTCCTTTTGTTAAGAGACTTTTTATTCACAATCTCATAATGATAAATATTTCATGAATTAGCGCTAAAATGAAAAAAGCAGAACATATATGAGAAGATTCATATAATCCACAAAAATCAATATATATATATATATATATACACGCTAAAATGAAAAAAAGCAGAACATATATGAGAAGATACTTCCTTTTACTTATTATTGAAGATTCTTGACAATGTCAACATCATTGACTCCAATAAGAGATATCTGCACAACAGAAGATACACTTGAGGTGAGAGCGAAAATAACAAGGAAGTGGTATTCGAGACATCTCAAAACAGATGCACTCATGTCAATGGATATCATTTTGCTCGATGAGAATGTGAGTTTCTATTTCAGTTCTTTTAAATGTAATTATTTCTTCTAAAATATTACTTACACTAACAACATATAACAAACTTTTGGTAGGACGACCATATACATGCAACTATACCCATCTATTTGGTTGATGATTTTGAGCACCTCACAGAAAGCAAGGTCTACAACATTTCAAACTTCAAAGTGGAAAGAATATATATGCACAAGGTTGTAAGCCATGAGTACAAGATACGCTTTACAGATGATACATCTGTACAAGAAAACAATAACAACGTACAAATTTCAAACCACAAATTTGAAATAGCTTCATTCGAAGAATTGACAAAACGGAAAGACAATTTCGTACAATCATCAGGCAAGCTAAAATACATGAATTACATTTGTTCATATATATAACTTTCATTATTACTAATAATTTTGTTCTCTATAGATGTACTTGGACGTCTTGTTGGAATAGGCGCGCTTGTAGATCAAGAAGTTCAAGCAAAACAAAGAAAAGTCAAAAAAATTGTTTTGCGTATTCAAATCAGCAGGTATATATTTTTTGTCATAATCATTTTTTAGAAAAAAATTATCCATTGTGTTATATAACTTAATCCTACTTTTCGTCTACAGAAACAAAGAATTGAACGCAACATTTTAGGGCCAAAATGCAATCGAAACAAGTAGTAAGTTTATAAATTGCAAATCATCTGACTCATTGGTGATTGTCATTACCTCGAATAATGTCAAGACTTATATAGGTAATTGTCATAAATTTATATATTTATAATATACACAAACAACGTTGCTTAATTTCTACATACATTTAAAATTTAATGATCAATTTATTTATAATCTTTTAATACATGCAAATATTAAAACTTTTGTCAATAGGTGAACCATCACTTTCCTCTACAAATGCTACAAAGATTTACACAAGTCTAGATATCAAAGAAATCGCATCATTCATTAAAGGGTATATAACTTCTTCTAACCATATGTGTTGTTTACTAATACTTAAATTACCTTGCATTACAAATTCTTATCCTTATCTTTTTCAATTGCAGAGAACCACTGAATAAGGAAGTTCAATTGATTCGGAAAGAAAATGAAATTTTTGATGTCAAGGCAGAAACTATGACAGTAGAGGAGGTTAAACGCCAAAGATCAACTGCTAACGTAAAACATTATTAATTATATTCAAAATATTAGTATATGACTTGGTTCACATTATTAAACTAAATGATGATTTTTCATGCAGGAATACTACGTAATTTGTAAAGTGAAAATCACATCGATCAATTCAAGTGGTTCTTGGCATTACCAAACTTTTCATTCACATTATGTCAAGTTAGAAAAAGATGGATCAAAATATTATTGTAGTAAGTGCAAAGGATTTGTTACAATGCCACATCGGAGGTACGCTAAAAGTATATAATACATAAATGTACGTTAATTTTACGAATTACATATATCTCCTTAAAGTTTGTCTTTGACACTTATCTACCTTACATAAAAACTAAATATTATTAGTTTTCAATTTGCTAAAATCTTTAGTTCGTGTATTGTGTAAATATATCTTGACAAAACTCTAATTGATGACCATTGCATATGTTCTTAGATTCAAAGTGCATGTGCACGCCAAAGACAATTCGAGATCCACAACTTCAACTCTATTTGACAGCATAGTGAAAACCATTATAGGTGATGACGATGGTCAAAGAATCTTAGATGGAGTATCTTCGGTATATCTTTTCTTAATTCAAAATATAAAATTATTTCAATGCACAAGCAATGTTTTATATAATTTATATTTTAATTCATTTTTAATCACATTTTATACTAATTTATTTTCTGCTTATATTGCCAGACATACGAAAAGAATGTGATTCCAATAGAACTTTCTCAGATTGTAGGAAGAAGTTTTACTTTTAAACTAAAACTTACTGATTACAATTTAACCAATGGAAATGAGAATTTCACCGTTTCCACTATATGTGATGAAGAAAATGAAGAAAAATTTCATCATAATGAGGTATTTATTTTATTTTACAGTAACTCACAAGATTACATTTGGAATTATATTTCATGTTATATGTTCTTTTATTCTTGAAAATGACAGAGGAACTTCTCAAATGACATTTCAACTAAAAAATGCATAGTCGACAATAGCAAGAAAATCAATATAAAGAGACAATGCATTGATAATGATTTAGAAATGAAAAAGCGTCCAAGAACAAAATGCTTTATTGAGTAAGTTATTCGGACTAACATATTATTAATTAGTTAGTAATAATAATTATAAAGAAACTAATATTATATATTTCTTTTGCAGTGATGACGATGAGGAAGTTTAGTCAACATCATCATGAATGTTCTACATAATGCAATATTTCAAAAAGAAGATAAATAGACTTTTTATTTTTAATTTTTTCATTAAATATTTCTAATTTTTAGCAATAGGCATTTGATAGTTTGTTAGATAGTTTTTTAAAACTCATATATATTATTTTAATTTTAATTTTATATTCAATTGCTTATTAAATTTACATAGTTTGGCTTTTTTATAGTTTGAATGTCAAATCTGAATATTGAATTTGGTTTATTGGAGTAAGGTTAATTTAGTAATCAATTTTTAAAATGATTGCAGAAGCAAACATGGACATTGAACTTTTTTTATCAAATGATTGTATGAACCAAACAAATTTAGTACAGAGGTGCAAATGTTTATCAGCATGCTATAAGTGAATTACATGAGTACAAAGCCTTTTGGGTGAGATCATGGGCAGCCAAATTGAAAGATCTATGAAAATTTCATGGGCAGGTAAGGAAGTGTGTTAGGGTATCTAGCACTACTGCACCTGTCGTTGTCACAGCAGGTTCAGCAATGGCAACTACAGTTATGAGAAGAGATAGAGGAAGAAATATGGTGCCCATGGTGCTCAGTGAACCATGAATTGGTATGGAAACCATGAGGATTGATAGTAGTTATAGAAGAAAAGATTCTTGAGAAAGTTTTTTGATGGTTCAGGAACTGAGCGGTTTGTCTTGTAGGGTGACCACCTAATGGTGGTCCTGCCATGTGAAGGTGCCAGACTTGTAGGGGTTCTAATGAGTTGTTTTGTTTCATTATGTGTTTGCGTGTACCTTATATGGGATATTGCTTTGATTTAGGTGTATGTCAGCAAATTTAAAATCCATCTAGGCTTAAGACCATTGACAAAGATTTACATTTGAGAGCTCTCAAGTTTGATCCCTTCTAGCTTACGGAGAAAATCATGTTGGAGACTTCACCTTATAGAATATCATTTTATGATTGGTCCAGGCTAATCGAGGTGGATGCCCCTAAATTGCAAACGGGAATCAACCGAAAAAATATTTCATTTGCAATTGAAGATATTGAAGGAACTTACCCTTAGAGATTGATTATAGATTTCAAGTGTGATAATGTTTGCTCTACTAGAATTAGTCTTATAGATCTTTACCATAGAAAAAAGAGAGAAGAAGGAGATGAACCTAATACTTTGGTTCTTCAATGAATTGATACAACAAAGAGTAGCACAGTACAATGAGAATTTTTGTACTTCTATTAAAAGCTTCTACAAAAATTGGATACAAGAATATATGATTGGTTTTTTACCTTTGTTTTGCTTAATTTTGTACAATTACAAAGACATCAAAGTGAAGCCGAGGGGGAAGATCAATGTTTCTAATTCAATAACTTTGAGAGAGGAAAAGCCTGCTACCTCATTGAGGACTGGCAGATGGCTTGTTGAATGTGCTTGAAGGATTTCTTATAATTTACAAAACCAACAAACCAGAAATCAAAGTTGTCCACTGTAACTATCTTTATGTACTTTTCTCTTGGATTGTTCACATTTGCACTTGGAGCAGCTCTCTTTATCTTCTTCAATGGAATAAAAACCTGTAGATCAACAACCAAACCAACTATATGTCAATTAAAGCAATAAGAGAGAAAATGATTTGAGCCGACAATTCTGGTTGAATTTGTTTGTTCATTCATGAGATTTATGTGTTGGATTTACCTTGTAAGGTACTCTGATGAACTCTCCAGTAGAAGTTGTAAATCTAAGGGACCTCTCACTGGAAAAGGCCAACTTTTCAGGGAGATGAAGAGCAACCCCGCAATTGAACCAGCGAAGTGGTGAATAAGTGGCACTTGTGAGACCTTCAAAAGCTTCTCGTCCGCCCAACGTTGAACAACCGTCTCAAAAACTCTCTGCAGTCCACCTCCCCGAACAATTCTAGCTCTCAATCTCAATTTTCTTTTCACTGCTTCGAGATCTTTGGTCCCAACTTCACCGTAATTCAAACAGAACAAAAGTACAAGATATTAGCTTCCAATCACTGTAATTATGCATATTGATCATCTAAATCACAGCATCAAGGATATGATGAAAAAAAACAAAAAAAATAGAAGATAATTACCTTGCTCGTGGATTCCATGAGCATAAGTGATTGGAATGCCAACAGATTGATCTACAACAGTATTTTTCATACTGAATGACAAATTGAAATGTGATAAGAGGAGAGAAGAGGCTTCTAGTGGTCCTCAAAGGAAGGAATAGATGTGTGTATATAAAAGGGTTAAAAGTTGGCTGATGGAATCACAACCTTTTGATTTTGTACACACGCATAACTCATCTGAAAATACAAGCAAGTGAAAAATATCTGGAAGTGAAGATTATTACTGGTCACAAATGCATCCAAATTGTTATATATATAGCTAGCTCAATCAGAAATAAGGACTACCCACTTCGACAGCCATGTGATTAAAATTATTTCTTTCTTTAACTAAATTCTCGCGAGCGAAGCGAGCGGCCTTAATCGTGCGGAGCACGTTATGAAGCTAGTATATATATATATATACTACTTTGTCAAAATAGCACGACTTGACATTGCACTACTTTGAATTGCATACTCATTCAAGTTGGGATACACAGCTGTAATCAAATTATCCAAAGAGACATTGTCATCGACAAAAGGCATAATGATGTTTGAAGGTATGGCAATGAGATTTCCTGGAAGTTCTTCTTCTGTAGCATTACCAACCCGAAGTATGAATTTAGAGAATTCAGGATCAAGTCTTGCTCTAATGTTTTCAACTAACTTGATTTTCTTTAACAAAGGCCAAATATATGAAGTAGTCAATGTCGAGTTTATCACATCTTGCTTACTGCCTTTTGGTACTACAGGAAGCACCTGCCTGAAATCACCACCGAAAACAACCACTTTTCCTCCAAAAGGAGTGTCATTATCCGTTATGTCCCTAAGCATAGAATCTAGTGCTTCGATAACTTGTTTATTTGACATCGGTGCTTCATCCCAGATAATCAATTGTGTGGTTAATAGTAATTTTGCTAACATTGACTGTTTGCTAATGTTGCATGTTCTATTTCCATCAATATTTATTGGTAATTTAAATCTAGAATGTGCAGTTCGACCTCTAGGTAATAATGAAGCTGCTACATGTGACGACCCTCCCCCGACCTAGGGTCGGGTCGCCCTGCCCAAACCGTTACTTAGACCCGATACCTGAACCAGGCCCAAATAACGACTTGGCACGCCTAAATAACCTGCGGAATAATTATTCTAAACAATATATATATAATAATAAGTGTGTGAAAAATAATCACAACTAAACCATATAAACCTGTATATCATGATAATATCTATCATCTTTAATATTTAAATGTCTCATAAAACCTCATAATAATATCATAAAGGTTCAAAACTACCCAATAACTAATTCTCAAGCTATAACCCACGTACAAGGTTTACAAAACGATTGATATTAATAATAATCTAATATTATATGAGTCTCACATATGAAGGCACTTCAAGATAAATCCTTTCCCTTGCCTTTCTTGTCTATCGCATTGGTAGAGGAACCTGTGGGGTAGAGTGGGGTGAGCTAAAGAACTAACGATGCTCAATAAGAGGAAAGATTCGCTCAAACATTAAATATGCAAGTACTACCTAATACTCATGCAAATTCTACATGACATTCAATCCATACGCATAACACAACATGTAATAATCGAATAAATGTAAATCATAACAAAATTATAAGCATATTAATTTAACACATATTTCGAACCAATTAAATATATATGGTTTATGCTCATCGTAGTTAGGAAAATGGAATTATATTCTAAGAAGAAATATCTAAATATTATTTCCACATCTAATTTAGATATTCAATAATTTTATATATCAATATTTCAATTCGTATTTCAATCACCATACTAGACATACAAGCCTAACAGTTTCACAACACTTTTGATAAACATTCATATATGTCAAGCATAATAATATTCATCACATTTCATTTATAAATTAAAACATGACATATAAATAAAATCACACGAAAGATTTAAATAAAATGCGATAGATATAAATATTAATATAAGCCGTTGTTCCATTCAATGCGAACTAGATATTGGTAAGGATCCCAAGGACCGAATCATCTATTTTCGTATTGGTACAATAATCGTTGGAAACGTAATGGCCGTTACGCCTCTAGATAATCGCACCAAAACAAAGATAAATTCATCCAAGCCGTCACCGCTACACGTCTCAAAGAATCATCAAGTAGCAAAGGATGGAACTCCAAACCCTTACACTCAAATAATTCACCTTATGCATTCAATTAGTCAAGCAAACCCTCGGTGGTTAACTACCACACACTCGGGGTGTCTTTGGCCCTCGGTGGTTAACTACCACACACTCTGGGGACCGAATAACATAACAGGCAAGACAATGTATTCACAATTCCATAGATAATAGAGATCCAAACCAATATCACGACGCAACCCATTCCCAAGTCTTTAAATTCAAAACATGCATTCCTAATTATCTAATAATCAAGCCATATTTAATGCATGAGCGAAGCTCCCCACTTACCTGTACTCGGCGCGCCTAAGACCACTCCTTGCGCACTCGAGGCTCGATGTGAACTGTCGCGTGTCACTAAGACAATTCATACAACAACATATCAATGCATATTCTATTATAAAGTCATTAATTCTTTAACTCATTTACTTTTAGGGACCCATTAGTGTGGGTCCCGCGGGTTTTGTGTCGTTTGGAGCCCTTATCGGGGTCCCGATGTCGCATTGTCGAAGGTAGAACCCGTCGTCGAGTCCCTCGGAGAGCGCGTGTGTGCCCCCCATGAAGCCGTAGAGGGGCTGGAATTCATTTTATTATTGCAGGGACATTTTAGTCCCTGCAGTTGACCGGTCAACTGGTCCAGCTGACCAGTTGACCGGTCAACAAATCTGGTTGACCGGTCAACTGGTCTAGCTGACCAGTTGACCGGTCAACCAATGTGGTTGACCAATAAAAAAAAAATAAAAATGGGGGGAGCCCGTGCTCCCCCTTGTTGGGACCGTGGAGGGGATTCCCCTCCACGCCGCCGCCCTCCTCACCTCCCTCCAGCGCGGACCCCGCTGGAGGGATCCCAGCGGCTGGTCGGAGGGTCATCGCCCTCCAGCCAACCGTCGGGGAGGTGGTAGTGGTGGAGGAGAGGTGGTGGAAACCACTTTTTTTTTTTTTTTTTTCCTCCTCCTCATCTCCAAAACACCAAATCAAAGAAGAAAAAAGAAGAAAGAAAAAGAAAAAGAAAGAAAACCCACCAAAAGATTACCTCCCCCTTTGATGTTCAAGCCTCCTCTTCTTCTCCTCCCTCTCCAAGTTTATGGTTTCAACACAAAAGAGGCTACAAACTTATGAAAGGTTTATATAGGTAGGGTTTTTCACCAATTTAACCCAAAATTACGTAAATACCCCTATGAGCCCAATTTCCTTGTGAAGCCCATATAAACTATTTTCACTTAGTTCAAGTCTTGTTAATATTAATTTTGTGTAACAATTTCATTTGTTCACATACTTTAATATAAAATTAATAAAATACCTTTAAAATGGGTCGGAGAATATTTGGGTCGTTACACTACACTTGACGATGCAGTTGCCAATGCAATTATTTTCTTGGATCTAACCTTCGCTAATATCGCTCGGTATAAAAAGGTTTTTCCAGCTCCCTCGGACCATCTACGAAAAATAAAGCCGATTCATTCTTGAAAACTTTATCAAGTATAGAATCATATGCATATTTTTGGGCACGATTCAACTTTGATGCAGCCTCCAAGTCATTACTATCAACAACGATGCCTAGTTCTTCATTTATTTCTCTCGTGCTGTGATAAGAATCATCAAAAACAATTGGATAATCAACTAAAGAAAATTCTCGTAATACTTTTTCCCGTTGACTCTAGAATAGTATTAATTTCTGCAAAGACTTTGAAATCCACTTCACTGATGATAAATGTTGACGGTCAATATCCCGACATATTTCACTTTTGTATTTCTCCCATAAAGAACGAGGATTCTCGTGGTTACAATGTACCAATATTGTAGCAAACAATCGACGCAAATTAAACGGCATTTGATACATTGATGCTTCTTCCAAACATGACTCCAAACTGTTATCGACCTCAAGTAACATGTGCAACACACAAATGCTCTTCTTTATATGATTCCACACGAATACCATTGACAACTTTTAGTTCTTCAAAAGATGTACATCCTTTAATGTGATTTAATAGTAGACGAAGGTAGTATCTGTCACCTTCTAGTGGACTCACCGCAACAATTCTACCAATAACCCGACGTTTTATCCTTCTTGACCATTTTCTCGTCTGTTGATTCCAAACAAAATGTTCAGAAATTCTCGATATAATATGGTGCGAGCAAATTCATCATTCTTGTTCATGTTAAAGAATTCAGATTAACATGGAACGAGATGACAATCCATTATCAACTACATTTTGTAAAGTGTCGTTCTTATTAAACTTGACCAATTGCTTTCCTTCCAAATGAAGTTGTAATGTGATGATCGGTGGATGTATTTCATTTAGATGAAATCCATAGATGCGCCACATTGACTCTGAGTCGCTACCCAACGTCTTGATTGGAAGTTCTCAATCTCATCAATCCCAAAGATTGTCATTGTTGTCATTGCATTGAAATGCTACTGTTGTCATGTCCTTTGTATATGTATTTATACAAATATTTAACAGCTTTAATAGTTGAGCAAACCTCAACATTCGTGTGGCAAATCAAACTTAGCAAGCAAGTACGGATTATACGGGACAACCCAACGATTATCTAATTCTTCTCCTCTAACCATTGGTCTATTTCCATCATCACGTCTTCTATACTTTGGATATGAATCTTTCCCATGCACAGTACAATCACGAAAAGCTTTGGGGTAATTATTACGACATTTACCATTTGCATCCATGCATACATTATTAGGGTTTAAATTACCGCATGGACCATGCATCATGTGTGACACAACAACTTTATACAAGTGAGGATGATCTGATTCGACTGGAAGCTCAGCACAAACGAAAGAATCAAAGGAAATTGGGTCTATCAATTTTGATGTTGGTTCCAAGACAATAAGAAAATGAGCATGAGGAAGACCCCATTTTTGAAACTCAACAACATAGACATATGCGGCAACAGGACCGAAGATCTGTTTCTTCACAATCTCATTTTTAAGGCATTCTAGCTTCGATTTAAATATGCGTGCAAAAAGATCAGTCTATTTTGCATCTCATCTCTATGTCGAAGCTCTTGTTGTATTTCAGGCCAATAAGGATTACAAGTGATGGTGAGAAAAATGTCTGGTTTTCCAAAACGTTGAACCAATGCCATTGCATCTATATATCTCTTTCGCATATCTCTTGGTCCACCAATAAAAGATGCTGGAAGAACAATCCTACGTCCGATGTTTGAACCAGTAGTCTCACCTGTATTCATAGAATCAACGATCCCTTGATATAACTCAGATCGTATCTCGTCTTGCCTTAAACGAATAAAATCTAACCTTGATGTCTCTATCTTAACATACATGTCAACCACATATTGCTGCAACAACCTACCCGAATGTAGAATAATGGAATTGTGCACGTCTCTAATTTGAAGTTTATAGCAGTAGTATTCGCGACAAGATACACAATTTTCTTTTTTTGTAGAATTCACTATAAAAAAATATGAATAAATTAGTACGTCTTTTTAAAATTAAAATAGTATTAGAGTAAAACTATCTACGAGAAGAAGTTATATTATTTACCTTCATTTTCATTGTGAAGTAACTCAGAAGGTGAATTTATTAAACGAGGATCAAGATTAAAATTGTCATTGTACTTAGCATGTACTCCTGTAGAGCCTTTTTTCTTAATGCCTTGATGCCAACCCACATCTCCATATGGGAACAATAAAGGATATTGTAAAGGATCATAGCACCCGTAATGATAGTAGATTCTATTACCTTCTCCAGAATGGTTATATATAAGGATATCTCGCTTAGTTGGTTGCGCACATAAGTCATCATCTACCCAAATAGCCGCAACTTGACTAACAGAAGGTTTGTTGAATCGTCTTTGATCAAGATTGACACTCGAAACTATCTCAACAACATGATTGTCCAAGATTTTCGTACTTAAATTACGGAAAAACTTTGCATATGGGTTATCACTCATCATACCAATTAGTAGTTTTAAAATTTTCTTATTCATTCTATCCGAGCCACCTTTACACATTTCGGTTCTCGCATTTCATGTTCGAGAATCATAAAAGTACAATTGCAAAAAGGAGGGATCATCACCGACAGTAGCGCAAATTATTTATATAATGATAAATCTGCCTCTTGCACTCTAAATGTATATACACCCATATTATTTCTTGAAAGTGTCTTATCACACTTCACACCAAATGATGTAAATCCAAAATTGTTGTTATAGGTACGAACATAGTTCAAGAATTCATCTGTTTCTTTAGTTTTTGATGTGAACAAGTCAAACATTTGTTGAGAGACAACATTAGGGATGAGAGACACTTGTCCATTTGAACAAAGAAAAAACCCTTAGTTTCATGAACGAATCTTCGAGCACCACAATTTTGACAAGAGGCTACTGAGATGGTAATATATCTCGCTTGAACATACTATGTTATCAAAATCCATTGCCACGTAACGTCTTTGTGTATTTCTTGATCCTATATTACCAACGAAAAGGTCAAAGCGACTAAGTTTCTAATTGTTGAATAAAGATGTATTACTCTCTAACCAATAGTCACAACCTTTTGTAACACTTACGTATGATCAAGTAGCATAACTTTTTATAGAAGTTAAACTAATACATTTTTTCAAGTTAAAGATAATTGGCACATACCCGTTGCATTCGCCTCTTTTTTTTCCTATATAGTTGTCTTTGACGTGATCGTCTCCTCTGCTTTTCCTCTTCTGTCATGGACAAACGATTTGACCTATTTACCTCTCTACGCAAACTATTTCTAGCCTTTCTCATAACTCCACTGTGTTAAATAGATTAATATAATATACAAAACTTCGTTAGATTTACATGTTTACAAAACACATATAAAAAGTATATAATGAATTCACAAATGATAATAAAGTATTGTTAGGACGTTGAGTAACCTTGGATCAACATCTTCGATAGCCATTCCAGCCAATGATTGCATTGTCGACTTAACAACACTAAACAAATGATTAAAACAAACATAAGAAATGAGTGACTGACATCAAACAATTTGCATTAGTATAGCTTCTAAAAATGGAATGAAAGATGAATTGCAAAGGATATCATGCCTCACAAATCTAAAGCTCCTCAACACCTAACTATCAACCTAGCATATGAACTTTCTGATTAGCCCACGTTATCCTAATTTAGTAGAAAAATATCACTCTTAACATGTGCCTATCTTAATTAATTCAAGGGTCTTTATCCAATTACAACTATATCTGCTGATATCTTTTTTTTTAAAACACATCTGTTGTTGTCTTAATTAATTTTAAAGAGATGTCAACAACTATCCTTTTAAATAAACATCCAAGAGACATTTTCGAAAAACAAAACAGAACTCAACAAAGATCAAACACTTTAACATTGTCAAAAAAAATCAACACTGGAAACATCTAATTCACGCATTGTCGACTTAACAACACTAAACAAATGATTAAAACAAACATAAGAAATGAGTGACTGACATCAAACAATTTGCATTAGTATATCTTCTAAAAATAGAATCAAAGATGAATTGAAAAGGATGTCATGCCTCACAAATCTAAAGCTCCTCATCACCTAATTATCAACCTAGCATATGAACTTTCTGATTAGCCTATATAAAGGATATATGTAATAGTTTAGGTTGATTATTGATTTTTAATGAAAACTTAAGTTTTTCTTTAAAGAATTGGAGTTATTCTCTAGTGCCCTGAATTGCATTATTCGTAGTGTCGAATAATCAATTTAGAAGATCCCCTCTGTGTTACCTTCCATACCAGGAAAGGTATCAACTTAGATTGTTTTCCCTACAACTTTAAAGTCAGTTGAATTGAAACTGATTATTTGATATTAGAATACGCAGCCAGAGGCGAGCTCTACAAGGAGTTGCAAAAATGCAAATACTTTAGTGAAAAATGAGTCACATCTTGTGAGTTTTCTGAGAACTGCTGCTGTGATTTTAGTTATCAAATATCTAATTGAAGTGATATTTCCTATTCGATGTTATTGGGTTGAATCAGCAGTATATTTCATCCCTGGCAAGAGCGTTGACTTATGGGGCATCGTTTATAAAATTCCATCATTTCAGGTTTTGCATCTTCTCACCAACGGGAATTTTTTCTTCTCATTCAACGGCATGGATATATGGGGCATGGATATTGGTTCATTAGGCATGTATAATCAAAACAAGAGAGAAGTCGTTGCAGGCCAAAAATCAAGCTCAACAAAACCTAAGGCATGTAATATCTGGACTTGATGCAAGTAAGTGTAACTATAACATAGATTTCTTTTTTTAAAATTGTAGCTACAACATATCAGAAAGTAAGTACTTACATCTTCCAACAACACACTGTTGCAGTGATGACCAATGTTTGGTGTGTAGCCTGCAAAAGCAAATAAAGTTATTTTTAGAATTCAGAGGAGCAACAAAATTGAATATACTGCATTTCAAATGTAAAAGGAACCTCTATTAATACAATCAAGTGGCACTTGCATATGCATTAATTAAGCATTTAGAATCGATTCCCCACATGATATTTCAGATTTTCTCAATTGCCAACATTAAATCAAGTAGAATGGAAGATTTTGATCCGTGAATCTGACCCCAACTAATTTGAGATAATGAGTTGTTGCCCAACATTTTGTTCCCATCCAACAAAAAATGGGTAGTTGAATAGAGTTCTTCTTATATCAATAAGTAATTCAACTCTAAAGCAATGTCTTGATTATATACTATATATTCTAGAAGAATTGTTCAACATAACCCAATTTTTTTTAATTGGTCCTAAGACCCATATATATTATATAAATTCATTTCTTCTTTGCCCCTCCCAATAAATAGGTGAATGAAAATAAAATACCAACAATGCCTCTCAAATCTCAGCCCTTGCGCCTATGTATGTGGTCTCTCTGTTTGCATTTGCACTTCCATTAGAAACTGCATTCAACACATGCATACACTTGTATTCCTACTAATCTACAACCATCTAAATTCTAAAGCTTTTCTCCAATCATCGCTTCAACTCGAACTCTCAATTTAATCAATTAAATTGGCATCTCAAATAGAGAATACTTTATTTCCGAAACAAAATGAATCCCAAATTAGTAGGGGTTGGCTACATTGAATCAATTGATGCAAAGCAGGCTCTATATGAAGCGAAATTGAGCGAGAGAAGGGCATTGATTCTGCCGTTGTGAAGTACGTAATTCTTCGTCACCTTCAGTTCCCTTTGATTTTCAGTTTGTACTTGGTCTCGCTACTATACTGATTATAGTTAGAGAAATCAATATCTAATTTTAGAGTTTTGAGTTTTGGCTAGCCACCACTCCGAGAAGGCAACCTGACATGGCTAAAATAATGTTTTGGTAAACCAAAAGTTGCTTAATTAGAAGCTCTTTCAATTACGACTCATAGTATCATAGTAGAGTCAAGTTGTTGATTTCTTAGTAAAAAAAAATGTGTTCTATGTCCTAAGCTTTTCATCACTAAAGTGCAGTTTAGAATTCACTAAATTGTCATTTTAAAACGTAGATCAGATATTTTTCTCTCAAACTTTGTCAATCACAGAGTACACAATAGTATTTATAGATGAGTGACAATGTCATTTGGTTTCAAGTACTTAAAACTTTATGTACTTCATATTTCTATAGGTTTTGACAATGTCAAAGGGAAGTGTTTTGACTGCAAATTCCCATGTCCTTGAAGATACTGCCGATCTTGTACAGTTGAGCTTCTTTAACAAGCCTTCAGTTATTCACAATCACTGCTGTAGATATTCTCAAAACAAAACTTATGTATGTTTGTGCAAATTATTTCATCTAGGCAATCAAATTTATTTGATCATTTCTCTCCTAGCATCAACTTTCACCTTGTTTTCTATAGACTAAAGCATGCCCAGTTTTACTTGCGACGAATCCATTCAAAGGGGCTGAAGCACATGTTACTCGCAGGTTGCAGGAAAAAGCCCAGTGTTTTCTTGGCATCTAGTCTTGGGCTAAAGATGCCTTTAATGTCATGATGAATGGTGAAAATAATTTTTTTTGTTAGATTACATGTTCAGGAATGACATCTGATTTGATTCTCAAGTATATATGCCTTTTTCTTATCTCCATCTTGATTTTATGGGGTACCGTAGCTTTGTTCTTCTTCTTGTAATCACCTTGAGTCTGTCTCTGCACTTAAAAATTCTTTAGCGATCTGCTGAAATTTTAAGTTTTTAACTTGACATAGTATCATTTGGGGAATCATATTTGGACTTCTACTGTAGTGGTGAAAGGGAGTTGGAAAAACTCAAACAACGACAGTAGTGGTTGAATGTTTGACTAACCTTCTTAACAAAATCTTCAACAGACTCGTGTGATCCTAGAGGCTTTTGGAAATTCAAAAACATCCAAGCATGCTGATTCTAGCCAATTTGTATGTCTTTTTCCCACCTGATGAATAGTCCTTTTGAGTTTTACGAACAGTTGCAATAATAGTTGAATGATCTTATTTGTACTCTTTTTGTGGTTTAAGTTATAACTTGATTGCACATTGAACAAATATTTAATATGAATCTCATATTGCAATTCACAATTTACCCTTTATATGGTTACTTTCTACTTTCGGACTTGGAGTTTTGTTTATCTGATCGCCTACAATTTACTTCAACTTTCAAGTTAATGTAATGGTTATAGTTAGTTCAACTTGTTTTATATGAATAAAAATAATGCAGGAATATGAAAAGGATGGCATTGATTGGAAAAATGTTCATTTTGAAGACAACCAAGAATGTCTAAATCTTATCGAGGTATTATTTATTTATTTATTTTTTAAATTTCTTAGCATTTCCCTAATATCTAGTTTTGCCAATAGTTTTATACAACAAATATGTTGTGAAGAGAAGACAAGTCCGATTTCCTTATCAAGTTTTATACAACAATCATTATGGTTTTCACACTGATTACATGAATATTTCCATAGTTTTTTTTTTGAGTTAATAGTTTTTATGTTCAAATAAGTAACTCAATGCTTGTTTTGAAACTAAAATACTACATTTCTATTAAGTGTTACATAATTTTCTTAATTTTATTGCCAATTTTTTAAGCCACGTCGAAAACTAAAAATAAAAAAGAGAAATACGTACTGTTGTGAGTTGCATACTTAAACTTGCCCTTTTGCTACAACGACCTTCAAAAAAAGTGACTACTAATTAATTGAAGAAAAAAAAATAATATATCGAATGTATCACCATGTTTCCCAAATAATTTTTAATACTTTACTGCCATTAGGAGACTTCGTTTTTTTGAAAACCCATTAGTAGACTTTAATAACAATTTATTAAGAATATCTCCGCTATAATAGAATAGAATATCTCTGCTATAAATTCTCTAGATATATATATATATATATATATATATATATATATATTAAACTCAAACTCTAGAACTAAAATTCCTTTCTCGTCAATTTTCTTCTCTTTTTCTCTCGTCCAACTCCATGTTGGAACACTGCGATATGAATATGAATTATATGATGAGCGATCTTGTTCGCGAGAAACCATGTTGGTGATTTGATGAACAAATTAAGGAAGATTAATTAATGGTGGAGATCTGATGAATCAATGCTTCAGTTTCAATCGAAATCCATGGATGGATGGTTTGGATTATGAATTTGTGAGAGCTCAAAAGGACTCTCTTCAATGGCGGAAATCACACTCACAGAGTGAGCTTTGAAGGGAGAGTGTGGGGCCCACACCTCCCGCTTTGCGTTGTGGTGGTTGGCTGTGGAAGTCATGATTCGGTGCGCCTTTGGTTATGTTAGTTTTAGGACTCTTATTTCTGATACGTGACATGTGTGTTGTTTTGGGTTGATGTGGGATGTGGCGCGTTGTGGTTGGTGGGGGTGCTGGTTGGTTATTGTGGATCGGATCAATTGGGTTGGATGCCCTCGTGTTATTTTATTCTTGGAAAATTTTGTGCGTATACGTGTCGGGCTGAAAGTGATTTAATGACTAAGGACAGTGGATAATGAGTGAATTAATTGCATGGTGCATTTGATTGCTGATTACTCGTTTACCAAGGTAGACTAGAATATCTCTGCTATAAATTCTCTAGATATATACGTGTATATATATATATAAATTAAACTCAAACTCTAGAATTCTAGAGCTAAAATTCCTTTCTCGTCAATTTTCTTCTCTCTTTTTTCTCTCGTCCAACTCCATGTTGGAACACTGCGATATGAATATGAATTATATGATGGGATACCATCCCCGCAGCCGCGGGAAGAGCCCCATCGTAGCGCCCATTGATCTCGATGCTGGCCACGACGTGCAGAATTTCTTTGTTGAGGTGAACATTGGGAGGATGAGAGGAATCCAAACGTTACGCCCACAACATGGTCTTCGTCGCAACTGGGAAGCTTACTATTATGTGGTAATGTGGATTGAACCAGACTACTGCGTGAAAAGGCTGTATAGTCACGATGGGTGGAACCTGCAGAAAGTACGGCTTCCATTGGTGATCAACAACGGGGTGGCTGATCCGCCGTGTTTGAAGATAGAGTTGGTTCAGAGGTTTGTTGATGGAGTGGAGGCGGGGACGTCGACAGGCGAGGCGGTGGTGGGGAGGGTGAGGGTGAAGCTGGTTCAAGAAGGGAAGTTATTAAATAGGGGAGTGAAGGAGTATGTGAATTTGGTGAAAACGGTGCAAGGGTCTTGTGTGAATGAAGGGCAGATCTTACTTGCAATCAACATAATTGAAGATAGGAAACAGAAAAGGACTTCATGGAAAATGTTGATGAATTGTTAATCATAATTGTGAATAGTCAATTGATGGATATAGAGTTCCACTACAAGCACAAAGAAAACGAGAGGTCATCTTGCTACCAAAAAAAAGAGAGACAGAGGGAGTTCATCTTCAAATATATTTAGCAGAGTAGTTGTGATATAAATTTTTTTTTCTTTATATCTTTAACTTTCTTCAAGTTTATTTGGCAAAGTAGTAATAATAATATTTTTTTTCTTTTGGTTTATAACTTTTATGACAATTACAAAGAAATTACATCAAACACATTCAAAGGTGTGCTACTCCACGAGTATCCTCTCTAGTGGAATATTTCGAATTCAATCAAGAGACTAGGGGTAACAAAGATCAATAAGCCTCGTGAAAGCTTGACCACTTGCATAGTTTGTAGGTGCGCCCGCGCCCGCCCCGCTGTCACCTCCATGGTAGTTAGTCGAAAATGTTAGTCAAAAATGAAAGAAGCCTTGTGTGATTTGTCCTTTCACCATGTCAAGTCCATTAATAATTAATGAAATTTCTATTACACTTCAAAAAATAAAAAGCAAAAGTGAGTTTTATGCGTGACCGTGTGGAGTACAAAAAGGCTCAATCTTCTACTACAAACTCAAAGCATTGAACACTTGAACTTCTCAATTATATTGATGGGATCTAAAGTCCATTCTCTTTATGTCATTCTAGGTCAGCCTAACTGTATTGGTAATAGTGTAGGTGTTATTGTAACGCCACTTTGAGGTGATCAGCCTGGTTGAACTGGTAATAGTATAGCTGGAGGTGGGTTCAGCCTAGCTGATTCGACCATAAGGTGAGGAAGTTTGTTTTTCTTTAATTTTTGAGGGATTCTATTGTCCACCAAAGCAGATTTGTTTCGTCATGGACCTTCCGAGATTGTAAGGAAAACTACCTATTTTCACTAGGTTGCATCAATTTTCAGATTTAAAATATCACTATCCTTCCCTTAAAAAACAAACAAAAAGTGTTCAAAGATGGGATGGATTGGACTAATAACATAGAGAGTATCTCAAATTGAAAGCTACGATCAAAATGATTTCAAAATTGGTGATAGCACTCTTATATTGTTAATGTACAAAGTGATTCAAAAAGAAACTCAAGATTCAATAAATATTCTCATAACATACAACATGAAAGAAAAACTTCTGAATCAATCTCTAACAATTTAGTTTGACAATTTAAGACGATAACTATAAAAATCGCGATCAAGAGGTTACACTAGTAGCTGTGGAAGCTCGACTACTTCTCCTCACAGGCTGAGATGATTTATTTGAATAAGCGCAATTCCATTCCCCGCCATTCTGCGCATAATAGTCCATCGGATAATCCGTTCTTAGAAGCCCCCATTACGCCATTACCTCCCCATTGTCATACCTACAACAATTCTCCCCCTTCTCACAACTCAATCCATTTTTGCAATTTGACTTCACCGCCGCCTTCTCCCACCATCCTGGTATGAGACCTAGAGCAATCTCAGCCTCAAACGGAGTCAAAAGAGGTCAACCGAAAGCCTAGGGCAATCAATCTGAATCCAAGCATCAATCGAATCCCCAAACAACTTGACCCTAACCGTCGAAATCTCTGACATCAAAATTGTCGTCCAAACCAATCCCCTCTCCCTCATCCTACTCTTCAACCTATCTACTATCCTAGGGTTCCCTTGCCTCCCCAATGTACCTAGTATAACCCCCCAATTCTTCACCTCCCTCGACTTAATTATCGTATTCTTCCTCGCCTCCTTCATTCCCTTATGATCATACTCCTCCAAAAACAACACCCCAATGTAAGGATCATACCTAAATGCCCTAATTTTCGGGTTCGCAATCATAAAGGCTTCAAGATGAAATCTTCCATCAGCCACAAAGATCGCAACATCCACCGACGATGTCGGCATCGTCGGGCGGTGCATCCTAGCACTTCCCCGTAGATAAGGGCTTCGATTGAGGCACCAAAACCTCAAACCCTCACTCTCTAACCTAGTTTTCGCGGCGCGAATCGCCCCCGAAAACTGAATCGTCCCTGCTAGGGCTAATTTGTGCAATTTGCCAATAGTTTCCCCAAAATTTAACCTAATTGTATCAATCAAACGGTCCACGTCGATCTTAATCTCAACAAAAATGTACAAAGATGGTACCTTTGTGAAATCGATCGGAATCAAGCAGCTGTGGTCGTAGTGAATGAGGAGGTCCACATCGAGAGCCGAAGCGGAGAAGTCGTCGACGCAGCAAGCGCCGTAGGCGACGTCACCAAGGATGAAGCAGTCCTCGAGATGCGCGAAGGTCTTGAAGATGTCGGCAAGGACGAGAGAGTACATGAGGAGGCCTTCTGGGAATCGGAGGGCGACGCGCTTGGCGCCGGAGGATCGGATTCGGTAGACGCACTTGTGGATCTCGAGGTTGTAGTTTGATAGGAGGAGCGAGATGGCGGCGTTGAGGGAGTCTGGGATTTGGTTTTTGATGAATCGTTTGGGAGGTGGGTGGGGTTTGGGCGCTGGTTGGAGGTCGCCATTATTGGAGTCCATTAGATTTTTACAAGGGACAGGTATGTGTTATGTGTTGCTATTTATACGCACCCCACCAGTCACCACACACACACATACACCACAAGTCTAATCCACCCCAGCCGTGGTGTCGCCCCCGATCGGTCGTGGCTGGGGACGGTCCCACCGGCCACGACGATGCCCAACGCCGATCAGAGCACTGGCCAAGAGGGAGGGAGAGGCACCGCGAGATGGGAGGTGTGTGAGGCCGAGAGAGAGAGAGAGAGAGAGAGAGAGAGAGAGAGAGAGAGAGAGAGAGAGAGAGAGAGAGAGAGAGAGAGAGAGAGTTACCTTCGGCGAGTTCGACTTCCCGAAGACCATGAAACTCGTCAGCAGCGAGAGGAGGAGGGTGGCGATGGCGGTGACGACGAAGAGGAGAGTGAGCCGTGAGTGTGAGTGGGAGGGAAAGAGAGAGAACCCGAGACCGAGAGAGAACGCAGCGAGAGAGAGAGATCCCGAGACCGAGAGAGAGAGAGATCGCGTGACCGAGAGGGAGGCCGAGAGTGATGGAGAAGAAGGAGAGGAGAGGTGGCGACGGTGGGGGTTTGTAGAAGAAGATGAATAGTGTAGGGTTTCTTCTTTTGTTTGTTTATATATACAATTTAAAGTTCAAATGACCATTTTGCCCTTCCTTAACTCTTGTTCACTTCTTAGACAATTGCCCTTATGGGTCTTTGACCACATCATCTCATCTTAGCGCGCACACACATCTCGAGGCCAATCTCATGGCTCCTCACCATTAGGCTATGTCACTTTAACAATACTAATTACATAGTCCGTATGTTACATATTTAACCAACTCTCACGTTCAAACAACGTTCCTCGGTCCGTTTTTCTTTGTTCCGACTCTCGTAACGCGCGTAGTCTCGCCTTGTCACGCCAACTAATTAATTAAATTAATTAAAAATTCATTTATTTGTATGTTTTACTTGTTTTTTTCTCCCGTTTAACTAGTCGAAACCTCACTCAATTAAATATCGCCCGACCGGCTCGAAACCCGTAAAATATTACAATATTAATATACACAATCAACGAATTATAAAATCACTTCGGTGTCGACTCCCGAAGTTCGAAATACTGTCCAGTATTCACGTAACCGGGTCACAATTCTAACAAGTGCAACACAAGTCAGTTAAAAATTTGGGGTTGTTACAATCTGCCAATTTGGATTTTGCGACTTCGAATCGCTCGCTATCAGATAGTCCGACATTTGAGTTTCGGTCGTCGTCGTTGTTGTTGTTTCGTTTACGAAAGCATAGGGGCCTGGGTGAAATGACGCGGTTGCCCCTTAGAAGTGTTGTGATTATCGGAATTGCCATTTTTTTTTATATTTCCAACTTCCAAGAAGGACGCGCAGGGCACGTGATACGAGAAAACAAGTTCTAGTTGGATTAGTTCGACTCCGACTTACGTGGGAGATTGTGATCCGTGGATGCGAACATTAGTAGGGGAACCCTATATTTAAGGTCCTTTAGTGTCCTAATATCGATTAATTGGCCTGAAAAAGTGCTAGAATAATGATAATGTGTGTGTATATATGCATAGCATGTGGGTCGAGCCGTATGTATGGCTCTTGTAAATTAATGTGTGTTGTTGTGTAAATAAAGTTATCATCTTAGTAATTTTCATGTGGAGAATTATGAGTGTTTATTTTTCGGGTCTAAGTCTGGACGACTAATATAATTATTACATATACGCGGGCGGATTTAAAATTTTTAAATGCATGCAATTTTCCAAACCTAATTTACTTTTTCAATTGTGTGTTTTAAAAAAATATTATGTTTAAAAGCTTTTTAAAGTAATTAAATTATAATAAATTACATATAATATAATTTTCTTTGATATCATTTTAAAGAAATAATGTCTGCGTTGGATTTATTATTTTAAAATATCAAATATAATAATATTTTTTTTTATCAAAAGACGAAATACTTAATATTATCACAAGCAACTCAATGTTTTTTTTTTGAGGTCTAAAAAGGCACATTCATCGTTCCTAACCCAATAGGATAAGTGAACCTATTACAACATTTCAACGAGTGAAATGTAATAGATACTATATTGCAGGTTGAAACCCGGAACTAACCTAACAAAAATAGGGGGCGGCATAAGGGGGACACCTACCTCAATTTGGTGAAACATTCACACGAGGAGACAAAACCTAAATTAAACATAGACTAAACCTAGAACAAAATAAAAATTAAATCCTAACGGAAGAAGAATTATATAAAGAAAGATACCACCCAAAGCACTTTGTCATAATAGATTGTTAATTGCCTCACAGACGAAACTCCACCACCGCAACGTTATTGTCAAGTCTCTGTGTGCTTTAAGTTGCTACCCACAATCATCGTTGCCCGCACGCACCGCCGAAGGCTATCAACAACTTCTAAACACCTCATAAAATTTCAAAATCTCTCGCTTTATCATTGCCCGATCTCACATTCTTCCACCATTACTATCCTATTAAACTATCAATTCAAACCGAAAGTTATTCAATGAAACTCCCAATGTAATCAACTTCCATCAGTACAGAGAATTGAAATTCAGATTCTGAAACAATTGGTGTGTATGCAACAATACGAAAAACCAACATCATATGCCAATAGTTTTATACAACAAATATGTTGTGCAGAGAAGACAAGTCCGATTTCCTTATCAAGTTTTATACAACAAATCATTATGGTTTTCACACTGATTACATGAATATTCCCATAGGCATTTCATCAAACAATTTTAGAGCATCCTATTAAACTATCAATTCAAACCAAAAGTTATTCAATGAAACTCCCAATGTAATCAACTTCCATCAGTACAGAGAATTGAAATTCAGATTATGAAACAATTGGTGTGTATGCAACAATACGAAAAACCAACATCATATGACATGTAAGAAAAAAAAAGTTTTATACAACAAATCATTATGGTTTTCACACTGATTACATGAATATTCCCATAGGCATTTCATCAAATAATTTTAGAGCATCCTATTAAACTATCAATTCAAACCAAAAGTTATTCAATGAAACTCCAATGTAATCAACTTCCATCAGTACAGAGAATTGAAATTCAGATTCTGAAACAATTGGTGTGTATGCAACAATACGAAAAACCAACATCATATGACATGTAAGAAAAAAAGAAAAGAAAAGAAAAAGAAGAAGAGAGACATACCAGAGAATGCTAGGGCGTCAACTAAGTCGAGCGTAGAAGAGAAGCGAAGGAAATCAGAGCGCGGAAGAGAGAGAGAGAGAGAGAGAGAGAGAGAGAGAGAGAGAGAGAGAGAGATGAGTCGTGTGTGTGTGTGAGAATCAGGTTCAACAAACAAAGAGCAGAGATTACGGTGAACTGGAGATAGGGATAGGGCGGACAAGAGAGAGAGAGAGAGAGAGAGAGAGCAGAGTTCATGTTTGTGTTGAACTCGGAACTCATGATTCATGAAAGGGGGGTAAAATAAGAATTTCAAGTGACGAAGGAAATGTGAAGTATTCTCACTTTTATTATATTGATATATATATATATATATATATATATATATAAAAGATTGGTAAATTCGATTTGACCATAAATCCTCAAGTCTACAAGTAGATGCATTTGAACTCCATTGCAGATCTTCAAGTAGCCAACAACCTTAGTTGGCAAGTATTTTTAGGTTTAGCTCCTAATAGAAAGCTAACCATAAAATTCTCTAGCCTAAAAGTAGATGCAACATATAGTCCCTTCTTTTCGGCAATATCTTCCGTCTGCCATTTGGTAACCTCTATTTTTTATTTTATTTTATTTTTTAATTTTTTGTTTTCTGACATAGTGATCAGTGCCAACTACATTGATTAGGCCATACTCAGCCACTGTTGGTGTTGAGATGTGTGGACCGAAAGTTAGTTTTACATTGGTTAAATGAAACTTCGAAATGAAGTATATAAGTGATTAACTCCTCCTAACTAGTACCGAGACCTTTTGAGATAAAACTCCATACCTAAAGAGATGAAAGGTACTTAAGTTGGGGACAATATTGGTACTAGAGGAGATCCACGGACTCGCACATGTGTGTGCGGTGCGTCAGTGAAAATTCAACATGGTATCAAAGCTGACAGTTCGATCGGAACCTGCTGAGAAAAAACCCTTTGGATGGATTTCGGTCCAAAGTGGAGTGTTGATATGTGTGGACCGAAAGTTAGTCCTACATCGGTTAAATGAAACTTCGAAATGAAGTATGTAAGTGATTAGCTCATCCTAACTAGTATTGAGGCATTTTGAGATAAAACCTCACACCTAAAAAGATGAAAAATGGTTAAGTTAGGGACAATATCAGTACTAGCGGAGGAGATCCATGGGCTCGCACACGTATGTACAGCGCGGCCGTGAAAATTCAACAATCGAGCTCTATATAAGGCGCGCCCTCCCAACCTTATTTTTTACCACTAGCCAATTTTTGGTTTCGTTATTTATTTATCATCTAATCTAGAAGATCTCTTTAACTTTGTAAATATGGCTTTGAAGCCAAAAGCTACACTATCTTGGTTTAAAAATCCATTTTGTCATTCAGCAAGTACTCGTATGATCCATTTAGAACTATTGTTATTGTTGTTGTTGTTGTTGTTCTTCTTATTCTTCTTCTTCTTCTTCTTCTTCTTATTCTTCTTATTATTATTATTATTATTATTATTATTATTATTATTATTATTATTATTATTATTATTATTTAGAAGATGTTAAAATGACACCCAAAGTCACACCATAGTGACATGACATGTGGGCCTCACATAATAGGTACGTAAATCTCGGTGTATAACATACAAGGTGTGTATCCCGAGGTGCGTACGAATGACTACCAAATATGTAGGCCCATACGCTACATCATAGGGTGTGACTTTGAGGTGTCATTCTAACAATTATTATTATTATTATTATTATTAATTTTTTTTTTTGTAACTTTTACAAGTTGTTAATTGTATTTCACAATATATTAAATAACATTTTTTTTTGAAAGCTCACTATACCTACTTAATTTTCATGGTAAAATATATACTCTAGTTAGACAAAAATTAAAAAAAAACTCTTTTCTAAAAAATAAATCCACTCTAAACACTCCAAATACAGGTAGAAATGACATGCGGTACCCAAAGTTTCATCGATTCTTGACAAATAATTGAGAGTGGGTTGTTATCCATTAACTAGTGACTCGAGTTTGAGTGTTGGGAATAAAAAAAAACCCCAAAGAAAAGTGAAATCTCCGCACGCATCAAATCAAATCAAATCGGCAAAAGATGGGAAGAACGGTGTGGAGGCCACCTGACGCAGCGTAAACGATCAAACAAGAAAAAATCCTTAAGGTTTTGAAGAAAAATCGAAATTGAAATAAATTGATAATAATTGATAGTAGTTGATAATGATTACAACCCTAATTATGACTTTATATAGCCCATTAGAAACTCTAATCTTTCTACGACTCTAAACGTAATCCTTCTATGACCCATAATCCTTCTATGACTCAAAACGTCTAATCCTTCTAAAACTCTAAAAATGACTTAAATAAATCCTTCTATGACTCAAAATGCATAATCCTTCTAAGACTCTAAAAACGACTTAAATAAAGTAAATTACGAAAATACCCTAACTGAATAAGAAAATAGAAAGTTCTTGATAGAGCACTAAACTCAATCGGATTCTTTGATCAAAAGTTACAGTCCCACAAAGCATCTGCAACTGCCACGACATCACCACCGGAGCTTCCACACGAGATTACAGAGGAAGCAATACTGCCCAATATCCCACCAAAATCCGTGTGTAAAAAATGGTTTGATCTCATCAATCAACAACTAAGACCAACTCAACAATTCAAACTCCTCTTCATTAATTCAGGTAAAATCTACCAAGCCACCATCAAATCCAGTCTATCAAAAACAGAACTCTCTCGCAATCCCATCCCTTTAAAGACATTCAAACCACCCTACAATAAAAAGGTACCCTCGTTTCTGAGGGTCTTGCAATGGACTGATCTGTTTACAAACAGAGGAGAATGAGTTGGGTTTAAGGAATCCGTGTACTGGATCATATGGGGCATTAGAGTACCACTCGCCTCGGCATTGTTTCACATTTGGTTTTTATTACGACGCCAAGACTAAAGACTACAAATTGGTCGAGATTCAGATGAACAACAACCATGAAGTGAGGTTGTTCACACTGAGATCCAATTCATGGAGAACAATTTCAAATACTGAAAATAACCGGGATGAGTGTAGCCTAGTGGCATGAAGGGTTGTGTGGATTAAGTGCACGGCCTCAGTTTCGATTCCCCACGACAGCCAAACGTCAGGGCCATTGAAGAATGTGCCGCATCTCCTAGCTATTTTTAATTCTTGTGGATTATAACCGCCTCGCATATGTTTGTGCTTCTTTCATTTTGCACTGAACTGTTGGCTCTAATTCTTGAAATGGTTTATCAAGGAAGTTGTGCTTCCTCTTTTTTTTTTTTTTTTTTTTTTTTTTTTTTTTTTTTTTTTTTAACACTAGCGAGACACTGATGCATATTAATTTTGAATGTCAGTCATCTCAAGTTGTTCAATGAAAGAGTTTGATCGATCCATCTAGCCGACCCTAACTCATTTGGGATTGAGGCTATGTTGTTTTTGGTTCTTGTATGTACTTTATTAATGTATCAGCACATAATGAATTTGTTACTGTCACACCATTATGCAGCATTTGCATCATTAATAATAATAAGAATAGAGAGAACCATGTCGATCGAATTACATTAATGGGATTCGCTGCAGGTTTGGTTGCCTTGAACTAGGTGTTTTTGATATGTTCTGTTCTGGGTACAAATTAACATTGGTTTTCAATGTAGATTTCTGTTACTATAATAGTAGAATGTCTGTTGGCTTAGACATTCTACTATTAAGATTGCTTTATTGGCCTCTCAAATCTAAGGTGCTATTTGAAAATTCTCTTACAGGTAACACCTCTCTAAGAAGTTTTGAAAATTTTGATTTCCCCACCTTTCATAATTTCCTAGGAAATGCAAAAAAAAAAAAAAAAACATGAGAACGTGTCCACTTTGGGCAATTGCAGTTCCCCCTCCGATTTATCCCATCCAAATAACAAGGCCGACATGTTTGTTTTCGTGCAAAACTTACGCAACAATGCACTAAATGCTGGTCAATAAAGAGTGGAGAAACAAAGAAGTACAAACATATACTGCAAAGTCAATATGTACAAAATTATTCATGCATTGCAGTTCAAATTAATTGATCCCGGTTCTCTTCTCTATTAGTATATACAGTATATCACTGATCTAGGGAAACCAGGCTTTCGACATAAGTTAAAATTGGTTTAGGTCTTGCCGGTTTCTCAACTTGAATGCCTAAGTCTCTGAACGCTTTGGTCGTCGGATTGTAGGAAAATAGCTCTCCGAAACGGTCGTTCATGTATAAAATCTCAAAATGGTTATTGTTGTTCTTCTTGTCCTCGATGATGCAAAAGCTGCCTATCAGACTGACCGATGGATACCATAGATATGAAATTGCTGATTCATCTATAGAGTACATCTTCACCCAATCTTCCTTCATCATCCAAACCTCATGAAAAATATGACGATTGGACGGCCTTTGCAAATCCCGGACTACAACAAGACGCCCTCCTAATTCACTAATCTCAATCGTGCATCTATGGCCATTAAAAATGTTTTCAGTATAGAAAACGTTAGGCAATCTAAGCTCATTGAATACCTCATAATGAATGTCAAAACAAATCAGTTTTTCTGGTTGAAGTTTGTTCAAGTTCCAGTAAATAACTCCACTAACGAACTTTCCCGACTGATATTGCAGAGTAGGCGAGAAGTGATTAATGTAAGCAATCCGTCTCCATGAATTGTCGCCCAATGTCAGCACGTCTACAACACAATGTCCTTGCAGATTAACGACATCGACAGGATTAATTGCAACCATCTTGTAATCCTTGATTTGCGCATCATAACCAAAACCATATACAGTAGCAAAAGCAGATAACATACTACCAGAATTGTGACAGTAAATTGGGCGATGCCGCAATCGCCTACAAAATTGAGTACATGGATTCCACAATGCCAATTCGAAGGTATCTGTTTCTAAGCAGATCAATCCATTGCAAGAACCCCAAAAGCGAGGATATGGGGAGTTAAAGTGTTCGAGTTCTTTTGGCGCAATGTCATAACACTGCACTGTTGCATAGGTTGATGTGATGACCATTCTATGTATTTGATCTGGACATGCGAAGAGGATATTCAGTTGTTGGTTGGCAATACTTTGTTTTGATTGCAGTTGGTGGTGGAGGTGCATCTCAATGAAGTCATGATCGGTGATCATAGCACGCCATGCTTTGCATATGGATTTGAATCGAACAAGTGACTTCACCGGTAGTCTCACCAGTATTTCCCTCGCAAATACGTCGTCTGGAAGCGGAGAACCGCATTGTTGTATTTCTGAACAAGACATTGAGATTGACCTTTTAGAATTATCACCAAAGCTATTCAGAAGAGTATTTCAATTTTTGCAAAACCAAGATGGGTATAATATTTATGAAGTTTCTCATAAAAATTGCTAATTTGTTCTTTTTGCCGATAAGCCAGAACCTTTCAGTGTATGATTCAACACGTTCTAGACAAATTTCATGTTACTATATAGATTTGTTTGATTGGAATTTACTTTTCTGTATACGAGTTGGATTAGGAATTTGAATTGAATTAGGACTAATATATGTCACCGCAAGACTGCTTCGCGCGACTTGCGAGCGAGGGTATATTAGTCTTTTTCTTCTAAACATAAAAATAGTTAAGATCGAAGATGACCCAAGACGGGTGAAGACGATCAGTGAAGCTAGGGTTTGGAGAGAAAATGGACGGTTCGATGACTCTCAGCGGAGCTTATCTCTTCGTCGCTGCAATGGCGCTCGTCCCATGCCGCCGACGCTCCGGCGCCTTCCCCGACCTCCGCTGCTGTCGCGGCGACGGAGACGCCGTCGATGGCCGTTGCACTTGTCGTGACCTCAATCGCCGCGGTGGTGTTTGGATCTCTGTTCCGTTGGTGCTCCGGAGGCGAGCGTCTCTAGATCTGTGTTGTTTTTAGTTCGCCATGGCTTCCGATCTAGCGGCGAAAGGGAGAATCGATATGTAGAGGCGCCTCATCTGCAAGTCTATTGAACTCAGTGACGAATAATGCTTCGAAGGAGAAACGCAGGTGAGATTCTCATTAGCTGAAGCTTTTTTGGTTTCTCATCAAACTCTTCATCGAAGATTTCCTCTTCGTCTTCTTCAGCAATTGCTCTCTCTCTCATTGTTTATCAGAAATTGTTCTCTCGCTACTCTTGAGAAATCGTTCTGTCTCTCTTCGTTGAAGATTTCTTTTTCGCCTTCTTCAACAATAGTGGATTTCTCATCAGATCGCTAAAATGTTCTTTCATTGATGATATTGAGTCAATTTTTTTCTTCTTTTTAGGCTTGTTTGAGATTGAAATCTGATTGAGTGATGAATTCAGTTTGATGTTTGAAGCAAAGATTGCAACTTTAATGGTTTTATTGCGTTGAACACCAGTTGTTTGATGTAATGCCCATTAGAAATGATTATTGCACAAATGCATAGGTGATATCTTGGTGAACTTTTGTTATCTTTTGTAGAATTTGATGTGTGTGTCAACGACATGTATGAATAAATGTCTCAGAAGCATTGGTAAGAATGAAAAGTTTAGTCTTGGTATATGCGAAGCGCTCGTCTAAACTGAAGAAAGGGATGACGTAGTTGTGTATCTGCATTGTCTGGTGATGGATTGGAGGATTTCTGTGGTGCAGTTCAGGCAAAGCTGAAGGTAGTGAATTTTAGTTTAATCTTGTAATTTCTCTGGATTCTCAACTGTTTATTCACCTAAAACTTTATAAACTATGCACTAATTTCTGTATGCCGGTAATTTCTAGGAAGGACTTGTTTTCAGATTGTTGCCTCCTCATCCATGCATCATTTTTAAAATTTATGTGGCACTTGCCTTCGTTTCATGTTGTTTTTTCTCATAACAAGGATCTGAGTTCAATTTTTTAGTTATCTGGATTTTTTTGTAGTAAATGCCTGAAGCACGGAGCATGCAGGATGCGAGGACTTTGGCGGTCAAGGTGTGTGTCTCTTCAATTCTCATGTCTCAATTACATTAATATAATATCTAAATTGTTTAAGTTCTAGTGGTCGTTAATGCAAATGTCAATGGTAGGTTGATGTCATCAGTAGAAATATTGGGGTTGAATATGTTTAGTTTGGAAAGGATTGATAGACTGTGAGTTGAGTTTAATGAGCTAGAAAATCTAAAGTCATGAGCCAGATGGGGTTGAATATATTTAGTTTGGAAAGGATTGATTAAGCTTTGGAGGAAAGAAATGTGCTCATTTTATTTTCATCGTTCCATTAAATTGCACATGGTCTAGTTCCATTGTTCTAAAGACTTGTTCTTATTTATGGTACTAGAGTGAGCTACTATAGCTTACTAGAATGAGGTTGTCTACTTGAGTTCATTGCCATTTCCCTTGAGAACTGCTGATGAAAATCTTCTGACCTTTCTTAACCACCTAGAATGGCAGCACTGCTTAGTCCAAGTCTAAGTTGATAGAAATATGAAACCGTTCACCAAATTTGAAGAACCTCAGATTTACTTGGATTCTTTGTTCTAGCTATTTTATTTTGATTTAGATCTCATTTCTCATGTATATGCTTCAGTTTCTTTTTTTTTTCTTTGCTTTTTTCTGATTTGCATGTTTTCTAGTCATGCAACAACCGACTCATACCTAAGGCTGAAGAGAAGTTTCCGAAGGATATTGATCTCATTGTTGCCTGTCAAAAGGGATTGACGTCATGTTTACCAACATAATTTTTTTTACTAGATATGCTATTTTTTTACTAGATATGCTATTTTTTTGGGATAGTAAGAATATTGTGAGCATGTGGTCAAGGATAAAGGGGAAGAAAACTGAGTTTGTAGAGTGAGCTCACAAGATTGCTTAAGAAGTATCTTTTACTTAAAGTGCAGTTTCATCTAGTCGCCTACAATAGTGCCTTAGAGTTTGGAGAGTAAGCTATTGTTGAGGGAATTTAACTAATTTTGCAGGTTGTGTGGAGTGCAAGGACAAGAGCAAGGACAACACAATGAACAAGGTAGCCATGATTTTCTCATATATTTTGTTTGTAGTCATGTGATCTTTCTAATGGAGTTGTCTCTTTTTGTTTTCTTGCTCTTAAAATTTGATACTCTCTATGTCTACTCGTGTTATTATGAACCGCAAATTCAGGTTTGCCACATAAACACTTTTAACTACTTGACGTAATTTTCTCTCATGTCTAATGGATTTCACTTTTATTGATTAATATCATTTTTATGTTGACAGTATCATTGGTTTGCTCTATTTCATATAGTTCTAACTTCTAACTCCCTGAATCTATTTCATATAGTCTATCAAAAACAGAACTCTCTCGCAATCCCATCCCTTTAAAGACATTCAAACCACCCTACAATAAAAAGGTACCCTCGTTCCTGGGGGTCTCGCAATGGACTGATCTGTTTACAGACAGAGGAGAATGAGTTGGGTTTAAGGAATCCGTGTACTGGATCATATGGGGCATTAGAGTACCACTCGCCTCGGCATTGTTTCACATTTGGTTTTGATTACGACGCCAAGACTAAAGACTACAAATTGGTCGAGATTCAGATGAACTACAACCATGAAGTGAGGTTGTTCACACTGAGATCCAATTCATGGAGAACAATTTCAAATACTAAAAATAACCCGGACGAGTGTGGCCTAGTGGCACGGGTGATGAAGGGTTGTGTGGATTAAGTGCACGGCCTCAGTTTCGATTCCCCACGACAGCCAAACGTCAGGGCCATTGATTAATGTGCCGCATCTCCTAGCTATTTTTAATTCTTGTGGATTATAACCGCCTCGCATATGTTTGTGCTTCTTTCATTTTGCACTGAACTGTTGGCTCTAATTCTTGAAATGGTTTATCAAGGAAGTTGTGCTTCTTCCTCTTTTTTTTTTTTAACACTAGCGAGACACTGATGCATATTAATTTTGAATGTCAGTCATCTCAAGTTGTTCAATGAAAGAGTTTGATCGATCCATCTAGCCGACCCTAACTCATTTGGGATTGAGGCTATGTTGTTTTTGGTTGTTGCATGTACTTTATTAATGTATCAGCACATAATGAATTTGTTACTGTCACACCATTATGCAGCATTTGCATCATTAATAATAATAAGAATAGAGGGAACCATGTCGATCGAATTACATTAATGGGATTCGCTGCAGGTTTGGTTGCCTTGAACTAGGTGTTTTTGATATGTTCTGTTCTGGGTACAAATTAACATTGGTTTTCAATGTAGATTTCAGTTACTATTATAGTAGAATGTCTGTTGGCTTAGCATTCTACTACTATTGTAAGATTGCTTTATTGGCCTCACAAATCTAAGGTGCTATTTGAAAATTCTCTTACAGGTAACACCTCTCTAAGAAGTTTTGAAAATTTTGATTTCCCCACCTTTCATAATTTCCTAGGAAATGCAAAAAAAAAAAAAAAAAAAAAAAAATTCAAACATGAGAACCTGTCCACTTTGGGCAATTGCAGTTCCCCCTCCGATTTATCCCATCCAAATAACAAGGCCGACATGTTTGTTTTCGTGCAAAACTTACGCAACAATGCACTAAATGCTGGTCAATAAAGAGAGGAGAAACAAAGAAGTACAAACATATACTGCAAAGTCAATATGTACAAAATTATTCATGCATTGCAGTTCAAATTAATTGATCCCGGTTCTCTTCTCTATTAGTATATACAGTATATCACTGATCTAGGGAAACCAGGCTTTCGAAATAAGTTAAAATTGGTTTAGGTCTTGCCGGTTCCTCAACTTGAATGCCTAAGTCTCTGAACGCTTTGGTTGTCGGATTGTAGGAAAATAGCTCTCCGAAACGGTCGTTCATGTATAAAATCTCAAAATGGTTCTTGTTCTTCTTCTTGTCCTCGATGATGCAAAAGCTGCCTATCAGACTGACCGATGGATACCATAGATATGAAATTGCTGATTCATCTATAGAGTACATCTTCACCCAATCTTCCTTCATCATCCAAACCTCATGAAAAATATGACGATTGGACGGCCTTTGCAAATCCCGGACTACAACAAGACGCCCTCCTAATTCACTAATCTCAATCGTGCATCTATGGCTATTAAAAATGTTTTCAGTATAGAAAACGTTAGGCAATCTAAGCTCATTGAATACCTCAAAATGAATGTCAAAACAAATCAGTTTTTCTGGTTGAAGTTTGTTCAAGTTCCAGTAAATAACTCCACTAACGAACTTTCCCGACTGATATTGCAGAGTAGGCGAGAAGTGATTAATGTAATCAATCCGTCTCCATGAATTGTCGCCCAATGTCAGCACGTCTACAACACAATGTCCTTGCAGATTAACAACATCGACAGGATTAATTGCAACCATCTTGTAATCCTTGATTTGCGCATCATAACCAAAACCATATACAGTAGCAAAAGCAGATAGCATACTACCAGAATTGTGACAGTAAATTGGGCGATGCGGCAATCGCCTACAAAATTGAGTACATGGATTCCACAATGCCAATTCGAAGGTATCTGTTTCTAAGCAGATCAATCCATTGCAAGAACCCCAGAAGCGAGGATATGGGGAGTTAAAACGTTCGAGTTCTTTTGGCGCAATGTCATAACACTGCACTGTTGCATAGGTTGATGTGATGACCATTCTATGTATTTGATCTGGACATGCGAAGAGGATATTCAGTTGTTGGTTGGCAATACTTTGTTTTGATTGCAGTTGGTGGTGGAGGTGCATCTCAATGAAGTCATGATCGGTGATCATAGCACGCCATGCTTTGCATATGGATTTGAATCGAACAAGTGACTTTACCGGTAGTCTCGCCAGTATTTCCCTCGCCAATACGTCGTCTGGAAGCGGAGAACCGCATTGTTGTATTTCTGAACAAGACATTGAGATTGACCTTTTAGAATTATCACCAAAGCTATTCAGAAGAGTATTTCAATTTTTGCAAAACCAAGATGGGTATAATATTTATGAAGTTTCTCATAAAAATTGCTAATTTGTTCTTTTTGCCGATAAGCCAGAACCTTTCAGTGTATGATTCGAACACGTTCTAGACAAATTTTATGTTACTATATAGATTTGTTTGATTGGAATTTACTTTTCTGTATACGAGTTGGATTAGAAATTTGAATTGAATTAGGACTAATATATGTCACCGCAAAATAGCTCACTAGAATACTATTAAATAAGTAAGAAGTCAAATATTTTTCTAATTATTTGTTATAAATTATTTAAGGCAGATTAAGACATGCCACAAAAAAAAAAAAAAAAAAAAAAAAAAAAAAAAAAAAAAAAATCAAAAAAGGAACCAACGAAGACTGCTTCGCACGACTTGTGAGCGAGGGTATATTAGTCTTTTTACTCTAAACATAAAAAATAGACGGGTGAAGAGGTGAAGCTAGGGTTTGGAGAGAAAATGGAGGGTTCGATGAGACTCAGCGGAGCTTATCTCTTCGTCGCTGCAATGGCGCTCGTCCCATGCTGCCGACGCTCCGGCGCCTTCCCCGACCTCCGCCGCTGTCGTGGCGACGGAGACGCCGTCGATGGCCGTTGCACTTGTCGTGACCTCAATCGCCGCGGTGGTGTTTGGATCTCTGTTCCGTTGGTGCTCCGGAGGCGAGCGTCTCTAGATCTGGTGTTGTTTTTAGTTCGCCAGGGCTTCCGATGTAGCGGCGAAAGGGAGAATCGATAGGTAGAGGCGCCTCATCTGCAAGTCTATTGAACTCAGTGACGAACAATGCTTCGAAGGAGAAACGCAGGTGAGATTCTCATTAGCTGAAGCTTTTTTGGTTTCTCATCAAACTCTTCATCGAAGATTTCCTCTTCGTCTTCCTCAGCAATTGCTCTCTCTCTCTCTCATTGTTTATCAGAAATTGTTCTCTCGCTACTATTGAGAAATCGTTCTGTCTCTCTTCATTGAAGATTTCTTTTTCGCCTTCTTCAACAATGGTGGATTTCTCATCAGACGCTAAAATGTTCTTTCATTGATGATATTGAGTCAATTTTTTTCTTCTTTTTAGGCTTGTTTGAGATTGAAATCTGATTGAGTGATGAATTCAGTTTGATGTTTGAAGCAAAGATTGCAACTTTAATGGTTTTATTGTGTTGAACACCAGTTGTTTGATGTAATGCCCATTAGAAATGACTATTGCACAAATGCATAGGTGATATATCTTGGTGAACTTTTGTTCTCTTTTGTTGAATTTGATGTGTGTGTCAACGA
Organism: Stephania japonica; assembly: GCA_039657345.1. Lineage (NCBI taxonomy): Eukaryota > Viridiplantae > Streptophyta > Magnoliopsida > Ranunculales > Menispermaceae > Stephania > Stephania japonica. The sequence continues at coordinate 8,285,862 of CM077558.1, read as the reverse complement.
CATGTATGAATAAATGTCTCAGAAGCATTGGTAAGAATGAAAAGTTTAGTCTTGGTAAATGCGAGGCGTTCGTCTAAACTGAAGTAAGGGATGACGTAATTTTGTATCTGCATTGTCTGGTGATGGATTGGAGGATTTCTGTGGTGCAGTTCAGGCAAAGCTGAAGGTAGTGAATTTTAGTTTAATCCTGTAATTTCTCTGGATTCTCAACTGTTTATTCACCTAAAACTTTATAAACTATGCACTAATTTCTGTATGCCGATAATTTCTAGGAAGGACTTGTTTTCAGATTGTTGCCTCCTCATCCATGCATCATGTTTAAAATTTATGTGGCATTTGCCTTCGTTTCATGTTGTTTTTTCTCATAACAAGGATCTGAGTTCAATTTTTCAGTTATCTGGATTTTTTTGTAGTAAATGCCTGAAGCACGGAGCGTGCAGGATGCAAGGACTTTGGCGGTCAAGGTGTATGTCTCTTCAATTCTCATGTCTCAATTGCATTAATATAATATCTAAATTATTTAAGTTCTACTGCTCATTAATGCAAATGTCAATGGTAGGTTGATGTCATCAGTAGAAATATTGGGGTTGAATATATTTAGTTTGGAAAGGATTGATTAAGCTTTGGAGGAAAGAAATGTGCTCATTTTATTTTCATCGTTCCATTAAATTGCACATGGTCTAGTTCCATTGTTCTAAAGACTTGTTCTTATTTATGGTACTAGAGTGAGCTACTATAGCTTGCTAGAATGAGGTTGTTTACTTGAGTTCATTGCCATTTCCCTTGGGAACTGTTGATGAAAATCTTCTGACCTTTCTGAACCACCTAGAATGGCAACATTGCTTAGTCCAAGCCTAAGCTGATAGAAATATGAAACAGTTCACCAAATTTGAAGAGCCTCAGATTTACTTGGATTCTTTGCTCTAGCTATTTTATTCTGATTTAGATCTCATTTCTCATGTATTTGCTTCAATTTCTTTTTTTTTTCTTTGCTTTTTTCTGATTTGCATGTTTTCTAGTCATGCAACAGCCGACTCATACATAAGGCTTAAGAGAAGTTTCCGAAGGATATTGATCTCATTGTTGCCTGTCAAAAGGGATTGACGTCATGTTTACCAACATAATTTTTTTAGTAGGTATGCTATTTTTTTGGGATAGTAAGAATATTGTGAACATGTGGTCAAGGATAAAGGGGAAGAAAACTGAGTTTGTAGAGTGTGCTCACAAGATTGCTTAAGAAGTATCTTTTACATAAAGTGCAGTTTCATCTAGTCGCCTACAATAGTGCCTTAGAGTTTGGAATGTAAGCTATTGTTGAGGGAATTTAACTAATTTTGCAGGTTGTGTGGAGTGCAATGACAAGAGCAAGGACAACACAATGAACAAGGTAGCCATGATTTTCTCATATATTTTGTTTGTAGTCATGTGATCTTTCTAATGGAGTTGTCTCTTTTTGTTTTCTTGCTCTTAAAATTTGATACTCTCTATGTCTACTCGTGTTATTATGAACCGCAAATTCAGGTTTGCAACAGAAACACTTTTAACTACTTGAAGTAATTTTCTCTCATGTCTAATGGATTTCACTTTTATTGATTAATATCATTTTTATGTTGACAGTATCATTGGTTTGCTCTATTTCATATAGTTCTAACTTCTAACTCCCTGAATCTATGTTATTTTGAGATGTGTTGCTTAGACTCGGCATATGATTTCCTAAACTTATGTTATTGAGAGCATTATAGTCTAAAATACTACTTGAGTTGGAATGCTCTACTTAATACAATTCTAATTATAGATTTTTTTCATGTGTTCAATTGCTACATAACTAGCTATTCTAGTCTATTGAATCTGAACCTTCTGATTATACTAAATATGTTAATTTGTTTGAGAATGAAACACTTAACTTCACTTTTTGATCAAGTCTGTATTTTATGATTCAATTATTCTTGTGGCTATCTATGTATACTCGCCAGTCTTTGTTTCATACATTGTCTATGGAGTTGTTGATTCTAAAATTTAATTACTTGTTTTGGTTTTCCTCAAAAAAAAATCAACCAATATTGGTTGATTTTTTTTTATTTGTTTAGTTTTTGGTTCAGACTCATAACCATGTACTAGTATGCCACTATGCAAGCTATTGTATTTGATCATGTGCTCTTGTTTGATTAGTCTTCTAATAAAGAAAAAAAAGGATTGATGTTTATTAGTCTTACAATGAATTTTATCTGTCTTATTTGCTCTTCCAACATTCAGTATAATGGATATATTAGATGATAAATATTATATCGTATTAGCAGGAAATATCTTATATATGGAAGGATGCACTAACTATTGGTTTTCATTCATCTAACAGAGAAGATGAACTAGCAGAAGCTGAAGAAAAATTGGCGGATATTCTATTAGCATGTCTTTCCTTACGTAAACTCACATTCTAATAATTCTATGAAGCCTTATTTCTATGATGAATAGGATGTTGATCTAAAGGCCAGTGCAACATCAGCAAAATCAGATTCTAAGGTTAGGCCAAGACCGATATGCTCTATATTTGTACTCTTTTCCTGTAACAATATCCATTTCTTCCAATGGCAAATGACAGATCAAAACTCTAAAATTCTCTTCATATGACGATGATTACTTGTTCGGACCTAAGTTATAGATGTTTAGTCAATTTACTTAGACAACCCAATCTAGATGTATTGATTGAAGAGTCAAATAGCCCATCTTATTCAATGAATTGCAACTATAACTTTAAAATATCTTCTTGTCAAGTTATGCACTTCCTGCGAAGTTTAATTTGTTACTATTCTGTTGTATGGATGACTGAGAAACATTTTATGATAGTTACTCGCTTATTCTGTAGTTTCCTTGAAGCTTGTCTATTTATAATTTTTTTGTTTTCTAATGTAGATGGATGGAAAAACGATTGGTTAAATCGAACTGGAAGAAGGATGAAATGATTGAGAAGTGGAACTATATTTCTGGTAAATGGAATGGAGATTCGATGATAAAGGTGCGCTTCCATTCATCAATCTTATGTTGGAAATCAGAACTTAGAAAGCTTAGATACTGAATTGAGGAAATGTGTACTTTATTCAACAGAATCAATGGCTGTTTATAGCCTTTACACACACACACACAAAAACAGCAAACCTACGCTTCACAAGCTTATAGCGTAATGGATAAACAATAATCTCTAACTTCCCTAAACAATAGGTCTTATTGTAACTACCTAGTTGAAAGGATAAACTAAAGAAAACAACGAATCTATAGCTAACATTCCCTCCCTTCAGCTAAACATCTGTATTTTAGCTTACTTCTGATGCGTTCACCATTCCAAGCATGCTACGAAGTTTCTCAAACTGCTCAAGCTTAAGTGGCTTTGTCATCAGATCTGCAAGTTGTTCTTGAGAACTGCAATACTTCAATTCCACAACACCATCATTCACCAAATCCCTCAAGAAATGAAATCTCACATCAATATGTTTGCTTCTTCCATGAAAAACTGGATTCTTAGACAATTGAATGGCAGAACTATTATCACATTGAATTATGATACTTTCATTCTCCTCCATTCCAATCTTTCCCATAATTCTTTTCAACCATAAACATTGACGCGCGCAAAGAGCTGCTGCAATATATATTCAAATTTCTTCGGTTGTAGACAAAGTCACCACTGGTTGTTTCTTTGAAGACCATGACACAGCTCCATATCCTATTTTGAACACATATCCAGAAGTGCTCCTCCTATCATCAAGATCATCAGCATATCCGCTATCCGTGAATGCAAAGAGTTTTGAACTGCCTTCTCCCTTCTTGTAAAGAATGCCTAGCTCAGTTGTCCCTTTCAAATACCTCAGAATCCTCTTGGCTGCCAACCAGTGTGACATGGTTGGCCTAGACATGTACCTGCTAATGAGACTTACACCATAGATTAAGTCGGGACGAGTCACAGTTAAGTACATGAGACTCCCAACTACTTGTCTGAACAAAATTGTATCAACTTCAGCTCCTCCATCATCCTTTTATAGCTTTGTACCAGGAACAATAGGATTTTTTATTGCATTACTACTTGCCATTTCGAACCTTGTTAATACCTGTCTTGCATACCTTCTTTGACAAATGAAGATACCATTTGAATTCTGCAACACTTCAACTCCAAGAAAATGCTTCATTCTTCCCAGATCAGACATATCAAACTCCAGCATCATTGAGTTTTTAAACTCATTACACATGCTCATATCATTTCCAGCAAAAATTAAATCATCTACATATAGACTTACTATCAGAATTTTACCTCCACATGATTTAGTGAACAAAGTATGCTCACTTGGACATTTCTCGAAGCCTTCGCGTAGAAAATATGTCTCAATTTTGCTGTACCATGCCCTTGGTGCTTGCTTAAGGCCATATAGAGGTTTTTTTTAATTTGTAAACCTTTCCTTCTTCTCCTTTCTTAGTAAACCCATCAGGCTGTTGCACAAACACTTCCTCCTTGAGTTCACCATGAAGAAAAGCACTCTTCACGTCAAGCTGAAAAACTTCCCAACCATACTGTGCTGCTACTGCAAGAATTACTCGAATGGTGTCGAGTCTTGCAACTGGTGCAAATACTTCAGTAAAGTCTACACCATGACGTTGTGCACACCCCTTAGCTACCAGCCGTGCCTTGTATTTTTCAACATCACCATTTTCATTAAGTTTGGTCTTAAAAACCCACTTAACTCCAATTGATTTAGCACCCTTAGGCAGATCTGTCAATTCCCAAGTCTTATTCTTCTCTATAGCTCAAATTTCTGTTGCCATCGCCTCTCTCCACTTCTTGCTTTTTTTCTCTTCAAATAAAATTGGATCATCATCGGTTGCCATCATCATTGCAAGCATATCTTCCTCTTCGGAAAGCCCTTCACCCGTTTCATAATCTGCCATCCAGACCGGTTCTTTTCTGATTCGTTCATCCCTCCCTTCAACTGCAACGTCTTGCAAGTTTACTTCATTTGGAATTGAGCTACTTTGGGCTAGCTGTTTGCTTTGTGACATTCTGAATATCATTCTCCTCAGTATCATCATCGAGAACATCTACATTCAACTCTTCTTCAGTTCCGCCCCAATCCCAATTTTCTTCTTCTTCGAATACAACATCTTTACTGATGATAATCTTCTTAGTGACTGGATCGTACAATCTATAGGCCTTGGATTCATCGCTAACACCTAAGAACACACACTTTGTACTTTTGGAATCCAACTTACTCCTTTTTTGGTCTGGAATGTGAGCATGAGCTAATACACCCGAAGATCCTAAAATAATCCACCTTTGGTTTTGCACCACTCCATGCTTCTTCTGGAGTTTTTTCTTTCACTGCTGCAGTTAGACTTCTGTTTTGAATGTGCACACACCACTTTATAGCTTCGGGCCAGAAAACTTTTGGAACTTTCTTCTCTGCTAACATTGAGCGTACTGTGTTCATGATGGTTCTGTTCTTCCGTTCAGCGACGCCGTTTTGCTGTGGAGTGTAAGATGCTGTTAATTGCCTACGTACACCCTGAGATTTGCAGAATTCTCCAAATTCATTGGAGTTAATTCACCCCCTCTATCTGTTCTCAAACAAGTTATATATGCACCAATCTCCTTTTCAACACATGCTTTAAAATTCTTAAATGCAACAAAAGCTTCTGATTTTTCATATAAAAAGTAAATCCAAGTTTTTCGTGAAAAATCATCAATAAAACTTATGAAATACCGTTTACCGCTGTTGGTAGGTCCACAAAGATCAGAATGCACCAGTTGAAGCTGTTTTGATGCTCTCCATGAACTCTGCTTTGGTATAGATTCTTTGTGTTGTTTGCCAACCAAACAAGCTTCACATAATTTCTCTGGAACTTTGAGTAGTGGCACACCATCTACCATCTTTCTGGATGCAAGTGTTCTCAACCCCTGATAATTCAAATGGCCAAAGCGACGATGCCACAAGTGTGATTCTTTTTCAGAAACCTCAGCTTGAAAACACAAAGAATTTGTGGTTGCCATGGATGCTAACAGATAGAACATTCTGTTTCCACTCATATTAGTTTGCATAATTAACCCCCTTCTAGAATGATAGACTTTACAAGTCCCTTTTTGAATTAGAATAGCTAAACCTTTCTCCTGAAGCTGTCCTATGCTCAACAAATTGCTCTTCAATTCAGGTATATAATAAACATCTGAAATTACCTGAATAATGCCATTCATTTGAAGTCGAATACTTCCTTTAGCCATCACTGCCATTCTGTTATTATTACCAAGCTTCACAGTTTGTCGAAATCCTTCATCCAGCTCCGAGAACCATTCTTTGTTACCAGTCATGTGATTGGAACACCCAGATTCAAGGAACCAGACTTCTTCTCTTTTGGTTTGATGGAATTCGACATAGGCCATCAATAGAAGCTCTTCTTCTTCTCCAAGTTCAGCATAGTTTGCATTTTTCTCCCAATCTGGACACTCATATTGATAGTGCCCCAACTGATGGCATTTGAAACATTCAATAGTAGCTTTGTTTTGAGACAGTCTCCCTCGTCCTCTACCTCGACCTCCTCGGAATGAGCCTCTCGCCCTTCCTCTCCGTGGCTTATCATCATAAGAGATTCTTAAGGCTTGTTCTTCTTCCGGACTCCCCTGCATTCTTTGTTCTTGAACCAACAGACTTCCGTGAAGCTCATCAATGGTCATGGTATCTAGATCATTTGACTCCTCAATTGAACAAACAACATAATTGAATTTAGGAGTCAATGATCTCAAGATCTTACCCACCACTGTGCTTGGCTGCACAGCTTCACCATTCACCTTCATCTTGTTCACAACTGTCAGAGTTCGTGCAAAATAACTATCGATCTTTTCTCCTTCCTTCATAGTCGCATTTCAAACTCCTTCCTCAATGACTCAAATGTGTGCTCGTTTCACCTTGGTAGATCCTTGGTACTTCGCTTCATTGAATCCCGAGATCGCCTTCGACGTCTTTTTGTCGAGAATGGTTTCAATGATTTCTCTTTCAATTGCATGAAACAGATAATTCTTTACCATCAGATCCTTGAGCTTAGCCTCTTCGACACTCTTCCTCTGCGTCTCACTTGCTGATGAAGTCCCGATTGCTGGTGATGGAATTCCTTCATCCACCAGGTTCCACATCTCTTTGCTCCTCAGGAAATTTTCCATCAACATCGACCAATGGTCATAATGGCCATCAAATTTTGGAATTAAGAATTTCTCTGAGGTTGTCATGCTTCACTCACTCTAACACTCCCACACTCCTATTTAATCAGGCCCCTTTCAAAGGCTCTGATACCAAATGTTGGAAATCAGAACTTAGAAAGCTTAGATACTGAATTGAGGAAATGTGTACTTTATTCAACAGAATCAATGGCTGTTTATAGCCTTTACACACACACACAAAAACAGCAAACCTATGCTTCACAAGCTTATAGCGTAGTGGATAAACAATAATCTCTAACTTCCCTAAACAATAGGTCTTATTGTAACTACCTAGTTGAAAGGATAAACTAAAGAAAACAACGAATCTATAGCTAACATCTTATTCCATATCTTGAAATTTTCAATAGAAGTTATGTTGAATTGATAACCCAAGTTCATTTAGTGACACCCTCCTTGAGATATTTTACTTAATCCTTGTATTTTTTGGTTTGTGTTTGCTTAATAGCTGACTATAAATTGTCGGATTTTGTTTAGAATTATTGCTCTTGACAAGTGATCTTTCTTTTATTTTTCAGCTAACTGGCGAGATTCCCTTGTGTTGCTCATGTGATAGTTGGAAAGAAGAATTGGAGTTTTCGTTGCTAGGAAGATGCAAGTTGAATTTTAAGTTGCAAGTTTTTTTTGTAATTTGTAATAAATGCTTTGTAATTGAGACTTTATGATGAGTTTTAATAAATATATTGGTATTGAATTCTCATTTTTTTGTAAATTTAGCAAAAAATTAAATATTTTTCTATTTCAGCATTATTTTATTTACAGGTTCTTGAATATTATAAACTATGTATTAACTTTGCGATGAGCACTGTCATTTGTGGCAGGTAACAAGTGCCAAGGCAGCTGAGAGCTGCCCCAAATATATCTTTTACGTGGCAGCTTTAAGCTGCCACAAATAAATCTTTATTGTGGCAGCTTTTTGCCTGCCACAAAAATTAATATTATTTTTTGTGGCAGGAAAAGTGCTGCCCCTGAAAGTTTTTAGTGGCAGTATAAAAGTTGTCACAAATTCCGTCACAAATACTTTTAGTGGCAGCACCTGGCGTCACAAAGTTTTTGTGACGGGAGTATTAGTGGCACCATCCATCCCGTCACATAGCTGCCACAAAAGGTCATTTGTGGCAGCAAACAGCTTTTTGTGTCAGTTTTAATGCTGCCACAAAAAGTACATTTTCTTGTAGTAGAGGATATTATCACATAAATTTGGCTGGTGGTTTATGTAGTCATATATATTGCACGTATTGGTAAAATAATGGTAGTCAATGATAATCATTTCAGCACTAAAAGGTCACTGGAAATAAGATTAGAAAATGAAAGAAGCTCAAACATAAAGGAGATGGTTAATAATCCACAAAAATCAATATATAGCTAGGAATTGTATGTACAAGCGATCAATTAAACAAAGTTCTCTTCTCGAATAGTAGTAATTAATGTATTGGTTGGAACTAAGCTTTGAACAATAGTTATAATTGATTCATGTCTCACCAAGGAAGGAGTGTGATGACGCAAACTAAATTGCACGAACCGATTGGTACTTGGCCAACTTGTAACCGTTAATTTGTAAGCAGATCAATCCATTGCAAGAGCCCCAGAACCAAGGTTGGACGCGTTTGCGGGGTTTGGAACCAATTCATCAAAGGGAGGGGATTGCGGGTGACTAGTATTTCTGAAGAAGAAACATTAATGTCATCTGATTTGATGATCCTTGAGTAGAGCTTACCTTGAGTTGTGAAGAGGAGATTAAGTTGTTGATGATTTGACCTTGAATGGTGGAGGTGGGTGTGGATGAAATTGGGATCGTTGGTGAGATAGTTGACATTCAAAATGTACATCTATTGAAGATGATTTTTTCACTTCAATGTCTATTTAGTCTTAAGTGACACAAATTGACATTCAATTCACATTCGATGATGCTCTTATATGCATTCTATTGCAACATAGTGTTTTCATAGAAATACTAGAATGACAGCTCAAGTGACATCTTTAGTGACAATCCTATTATGTGGCATGGATCTGTATCTATGGGAGCCACCGTATGTGCCTTGAGATACATAACATTGCGTGTAATTCAATAATTATTTTGCACACTCATTTTTATGTAGGGCCTATACGCCATATCATACGGTGTCACTCGGATTGTCATTCTAGACATCATGTTAGGCCCATCTGCCAACACGCCTGCGCAAGCACGCGGATCTCTGCAAGTACTGATATTGTCTCCAATTTAACCACTTTAACATTAGATGTGAGTACTTCAAAAGGCTTCGATACTATTCGGTATGAGATCTACTCTTATGAACTTCTATAAGAAGCCATAGATAACCAGTGTGAGACTAAAATTTTGGTCCACACATCTCAAAACCTCACTTGCCAAAAAGGCAAGATATCGGAAGATCATGGTTCGATTCCCACTGAAGTAAAAAAAATAGGGTTCGGACTTCTATCACTATGATACTCCCCTATTTTATTTTATTTTTTTAAAGAAAGAAAATAATTAGTTAAAATATCCTAATCTTTTACAACTTCGCTAAACTCTTTTTTGGCATCACAATTGGGACTTGAAATGATTACTACTTAACATCCATTTCTATATGTAGTCAACTCAACTTCACTCAACTCTTTTGGCATCATAATTGGGACTTGAAATGATCACTACTTAACATCCATTTCTATATGTAGTCAATTTATACTCGGAGTTTTCAACCACACCAAAGATTCCCTCGACCAGGGGTGGAGCTATGTATTAAATGCCCAGGGCCAATTTTTGAGGACCACTTATACATACTTACTGCACTCCTAATTAAAATAATAAAATACTTATGTTACCCCAGGGCTCTCCAAAAAAATAAAATAAAATAAAATAAGCGTACCCACTCGTTCACGAGGAAAAGAGACCAAGGATATTTTATTCCCACCTATTTAGTGAGAAGTATAGGTTAAAGTGAGGGAAAATGCTGGAGTAACCCAGTTTGACACCGACTTTGGGCACCACCCCAATCGGATGCCATTCATTTCCACCTCAAGATATGCGTGCGTATCTTGGCGTATTTTGAACGACATCCGATAGGGTCGGTGTCCAAAGTCAATACCAAAACTCGGTTACTTTAGCAGGCCTCAAAGTGAGTGGCATACCATTCATTAGAATGTGTGCACACATTTATTGGACTATCTTGGGTGTGCGTGAAAACATCTTGTTAAGGAAACTGGTTAGTTAAGGAAACTACCAGTTATGGTAACTCAATAATATATTCAACAGTTAAGGAAACTGGTTAGTTAAGGAAACTACTAGTTATGACAACTCAATAATATATTCAACAGTTAAGGAAAATAGTATCTCGTGTAATTAATAGTTTCCATTTGTGATTGCACTTTCCTTTTGTATTCTATGCCTTGTACGTGTATATATAGACGTCCTTGTACACAAGAGAATACACAATAAACTTATTCCATTCAGAAACTAACATGGTATCAGAGCCCATCTTGTGGGTTTCTCTGGTTGTGCAAGACACAACTCTGTCCACCCTGGTTGTGTGAAACACAACACTGTCTGTCAAGCCTCGATACACCAGCGACAGCCACCACCGCCAGTCTGATCGCTCTGTTGGCCTGACCCGCCACCGGTACACCAATCGCCTCTGTTCTGCCGTTGCGACACACCGTCCGCTCGCTCTCGTCTGATCTTGCCGCGCCGCCTCAAATCTCTCGCCGCCGTCGACACTCCACGTCTCTCGCTACTGAATCCACCGCCACCGTGACGATCCGTTTCCGCAGCGCACCGCGCGTCGTCCGTCACCCACGACCTCCACCTCCACCCCCGCACTCAACCACCGCCCGTCCACGCCCGACCAACAATCGATCATCGCGAACGACGCCGCTCCCTCACTCTCCTCCCCGATCCTCGATCCCGCTGCGCGCTACATCCAAGGCTTCTACATCATCTCTTCCGGCCTCGGAGAAGTTTCTTATTTAATGGAGAAACTTGAAATTTCACAGCCTATCTCCATGATTCTTGATGGGACAAATTATTCACTTTGGTCCCAACGAATTAAAAGTTTTTAATTGGTAGAAAACTTTGGAGAATCGTTACAGGAGACAACTCTAAACCAGAAAAGGATGCCACGGAGACACAAGCACAGTTTCTTGACCGACTTGACGATTGGGACAGTAAGAATCATCAGGTCATCACCTGGTTCTGTAACACATCTACTCCCTTTATTCATATTCAGTTTATTGATTTTGAGACGGCTGAAGAAATTTGGGATTTTTTGGCCCTTAGATACAAAACATCTGGTTTGGCACAGTATTATCAACAGTTCACCACCTTGAACAGTTTGAAACAAGAAGCTGGTCAGTCTATCAATGAATTTTTAGCACTCATTCAACCAATATGGAACCAGTTGCAACAGGCAAAAATCAGCAAAGACCACCTTCATCTCATCCAAGTTCTCATGGCTCTTTGCCCTGAATATGAATCAGTTCGTGCGACCCTCCTGCATCGCGATCCACTACCTTCTCTTGACGCAGCTGTTAAAGAAATTTTGTTTGAGGAAACTCGGCTTGGTTTGGTCAACTCTGCCTCTTCATCGGAAGTGGCCCTCACCACCACTCAATCATGGCCTAAATCTGCCTCCTACCCTTGTAAGAACTGCAAGAAAATGAGACATTCATTTGGCAACTGTCCTACAATTGAGTGCCGATACTGTCATGAACGAGGTCACATTGTGCCACGCTGCCCAAATAAACGTGCTCGTCCTAAAGGCACACCTAAGCCTGTATCTGTCTCTCACACTGGTTTTTCTGTTGCTGCTGTTGTCTCTGATGGGCCACCTCCCTCTCCGGTGTTCTCTATGAGTGACTTGGAAGCAATCATCAAACAAGTGATACCTACCCAACCCACTGCCCTATCTGTGACATCAGGTAACCAATGGTTCTTTGATTCTGGGTGTTGTAATCATATGACACCAAATCTATCTCTATTGTCTAACAGTAGTCCTTCCCTACATTCTTTGAGAATTCAAACTGCACACGGTAGCTCCATGTCTGTTACCCACTCAGGAACCGTGTCCAACCATAGTTTGAATCTCCCAGAAACCCATTGCGTCCCCAACCTCACTCTGAACTTAATTTCTGTTGGTCAATTATGTGATCAAGGCTTGACTATTTTATTTTCTCCCACTGGTTGTCAGGTACAGGACATTCAGACGGGTCAGATTTTGGGAATGGGGATCAAAGTCGGACGATTATTTGAGCTCACGTCACTTCACATACCTGCCGTCACATAAATTTCTGCAGCAGTTTCTACCCCCTCAATCTATCAGTGGCACCTTCGTCTTGGTCATACATCAGCCAGTAAACTCCGTACTCTTGTTTCCAGTGGTTCTTTGGGTATTTCTAAATTTGAGTCTTTTAATTGTGTGCACTGTCAATTAGCAAAACAACCTGCTTCTTCCTTCAGTCTTAACGAGTCCATCAATAATACTCCGTTTGGGTTAGTTCATTCTGATGTCTGGGGTCCTGCACCTAATTTCACTGTGAATGGTTATCGATACTTTGTACTGTTCATTGATGACTATTCCATATTCACTTGGATATATTTTCTAAAGCATAGATCTGAAATATCTCAAACATATATTGAGTTTGCTAATATGATCAAAACTCAATTTGTCCATTCAATCAAAATTCTTCGTACTGACAATGCTTTAGAATATCGTGATTCTATGCTTCTTCAGTTTCTTAAACAACAAGGCATCATTGTTCAACGTTCCTGCCCGTATACCTCTCAACAAAATGGTCGAGCTGAAAGAAAACATCGACATATCTTAGATTCTATCAGAGCCCAACTTCTCTCTGCGTCCTGTCCTGAAAAGTTTTGGGGTGAAGCTGTTTTGAATTGTGTTTTTACCATTAATCACCTTCCTACACCAGTTTTACAGAACGTCTCTCCTTTTGAACGATTGTATGGTACACTACCGGACTATTCTCATCTTCGGGTATTTGGTTGTGCATGTTTCGTTCTTCTTAACCCCCCTGAACATACCAAGCTTGAACCGCGTGCTCGTCTATGTTGTTTCCTCGGGTATGGTACAGAACATAAGGGATATAGGTGTTGGGATCCTCTTTCTAAGAGACTACGCATCTCCACCCATGTCACTTTTTGGGAAAATACAATGTTCTCTACCCTATCCAAATTCGACGGTTCGCTATCATGTCCTCAACCATTTTTCACTAACCCCTCTATCGAGCTTTTTCCATCTCCTACTACAGGTATGTCAGATGAGCTCAATGATCGTGCTACTGTTCCCGCACCCGTCGTCGTAGAATCGGCCCCCTCTGATTCTCCTGTTCCTGCACCTGTCCCACCTCGCCGGTCTGCACGGGTATCTGAACCTCCTCCTTACCTCCAAGATTATCATTGTTTTTCTGTCATTTCTTCTTTACATGAGCCCTCCTCCTATCGAGAGGCTAGTTCTGACCCCTTGTGGCAGCAAGCAATGACAGAAGAACTGAGTGCACTAGAGAAGACTCATATTTGGGACTTAGTGGAGCTACCCTCTGACAAAACTCCGATTGGATGCAAGTGGATTTACAAAATCAAAACTCGCTCTGATGGCTCTATTGAGCGGTATAAGGCTCGTCTGGTTGCTAAAGGTTACACACAAGAATATGGCATTGACTATGAAGAAACGTTTGCCCCTGTCGCTCGCTCGCGACCTCGTTTCGAAGTTTACTTGCTGTAGCAGCTATTCGTCATTGGCCTTTGTTTCAAATGGATGTTAAAAATGCGTTTCTGAACGGTGATCTTGCAGAAGAGGTTTACATGTCTCCACCTCCTGGCTATTCTCATCCTCCAAAACAAGTTTGTCTTCTCCGTCGCGCATTATATGGGCTTAAACAGAGCTCCTCGTGCATGGTTTGCCAAATTCGGTTCCATTATCACACGGTTCGGCTTTCGATCAAGTCCTCATGATTACGCACTTGTTTGCAGACGAACGGACGAGAGGCATGGTTCTGCTCCTCCTTTATGTCGATGACATGATCATCACCGGGGATGACTCAACGGGATTTCGACTTACAACAATATCTCAAAAGCCACTTTGAGATGAAAGACTTGGGTAATTTGAGCTATTTTCTCGGTCTTGAAGTCAATTCTACTTCGATGGGTATTATCTTTCTCAAGCAAAATATGCCTCGATTTGCTATCTCGTTCATCATCACGGATACTAATATTGCATCCACCCCATTAGACACAAATGTCAAGGCGACTCCGTCGAGATGGTACACTTCTTTCGAGATCCTACCTTATATCGGCAACTTGTTGGGAGTTTGGTTTATCTTACTTAGTCGTCGGACATTGCTTATGCGATGTGCATGTTGTCGATCGGTTCATGTCGGCCCTCGTATCTTCTCATTTCACTTTGTTCTTCGCATCCTTCGATATGTGAAAGGTACTTTATTTCATGGACCCCACTTCTCTGACGACTCTCCATTGGTATTATCGAGTTACTCAGATGCAGATTGGGCGGGTGATCCTACCGACCGGCGTTCCACCACTGGTTACTGTTTCTTCTTGGGCAACTCGTTAATATCCTGGCGAAGCAAGAAACAAACAGTAACATCCCGCTCTAGCACCGAATCTGAGTATCAGGCTCTTACTGATGCCACCTCTGAATTACTTTGGCTTCGATGGTTACTCAAAGATATGGGGGTTCAACATAATTCTGCTACCATCCTGCATTGTGACAATCAAAGTGCGATCCAAATTGCACACAATGATGTTTTTCATGAGAGAACAAAACATATTGAGAATGATTGTCACTTCATCCGCTAGCATCTGGTTCGGGGCACTCTTCAGCTTTCCTTTGTTTCCTCCTCCAATTAGACGGCTGATATTTTTACTAAAGCTCATCTTCCGGGTCGCTTTCATGCCTTGGTTGACAAACTCAAGTTGATTTCTACAAATCCATCTTGAGTTTGAGGGAGGGTGTTAAGGAAACTGGTTAGTTAAGGAAACTACCAGTTATGGCAACTCAATAATATATTCAACAGTTAAGGAAACTGGTTAGTTAAGGAAACTACCAGTTATGACAACTCAATAATATATTCAACAGTTAAGGAAAATAGTATCTCGTGTAATTAATAGTTTTCATTTGTGATTGCACTTTCCTTTTGTATTCTATGCCTTGTACGTGTATATATAGACATCCTTATACACAAGATGAATACACAATAAACTTATTCCATTCAGAAACTAACACATCTCTACACAATTCTATAAACTATAACAACTATTTTGACATTGTTTTACATTTTGATGTACAACCTGTTATATTTTGTCAAAAAAAAACCTGTTATACATCAATAACCACATATCAAATCATTATATGTACAGACCCCACTTGGTTGTCTATTATAATCATATCAAAAAAATATATGCACAATCGAAAAAAGAAGGCCAATATATATATATAGAAAAAGAGCAACTTCTTTTGTACCCAAAAAAAAACAGCTTCTTTTTGGTTTTTTAAGCTACACTTCTTTAATATTCTTCGGAGATTTTCTTTTTCAATTTCTTTATAAGATTATTTCAAATTTTATGGTTGGTGGTTTTTTTTTTCCTTATAAATCTTTTTCTAGATATATAATTTTTTTATTTCACTTTTCGATAATTTAAAATACTTAGAAAAAAAAACTTATATCAATATTAGTTTTTTAGGAATCACAAAATTATTTAACAATAAAGTAAAAAAAAAAAATAGTTGGTTTTGTAAGCGAATATCATGTGACTAAGTCGCATCACTTAGAACCGATCAAAAATAATTGATAACATATAGTTAGCCCAGGGCAAAGGAAATTCCTAGATTCGCCCCTGCCCTGGACCTAAACCATCACTAAACCGGAATATAAACAAGACACTTCTAGTGGAGCCTTACTTAGCCTTGATCATGTCTTCAATATCAGATAATCTGCATTATGGCTTGAAATCCACTAATAATGAGTTTAAATCATATCAATAAAACACAATAGTAATCATAATTGTGAAACCATCAAAAGCATTTATAGCGAGATGAATTAGACGTCACTAGCTCAGTTGTTAATTAAAAGCAAGGTTGGGGAGGTCCCAATAATTTCAACTAGTGTTGGAGTCATTTAATAAAAAATGAAACCTAATGTGAAAATCGAGAAATGATATAAAGTGATGAAATGCGAGAATATTCAAAACACAAGTCCACATCTCCCCCCAAAGAAAATTAGCTTTTAAATATAATGAATAAATATATTCATCTGGAATTCACATTTGCATTGGAAAAGTCTTTCACATATTCATACACCTCAACATCTCCAAATTCTAATTCAGAATTCCTCCAGAAGTCCTCCAGAAGTAATTTTATTTTCTTATTTAAGGCCCAAACGAGCGTTGTAGAATTAGTTTGGACTTTGAACCATAAAAAGGCAAAACTATGCCCAAATAAAGTTTCCAAGGTATGGGAATTGACGTTTTTATTTCTAAGAATGTTTTTGGAAGAGCCATCTTCAGCAGATTGATTTAGTGTAGAACATCCGTCACTAAATTTCCATCCACGCTTGAAATAGTTGTGCGTTCAATGTTGTTGGCGGCGTTGATCATGGAATCGACCTCGGTGCTTCCTCTGCAGTGTAGAGACCTTCAGACGGCATTGCGAAAGCCAGAACCACACATGTTGACGTCGTGCATCGAATCATCTCCAATTCCTGTACAATGATTCATTTTGGAACAATTCAAATTTCATATTTGCTTCTATATCTGTTAGAAATTATATGTGCATCTAAGTCTGTTGGCTTTGACACTCAACTGTTAAGTAACGTTTTTCATCATTCACTTTCCTCCCAAATTATGTCACCATTTTGAAGATTTTCTGCATCACTCTGTAAGAGTTCTTCCTTAAATTTCTTTAATCCAAAGAAGCCTTTCATCTGATCATGGCATTGAATGTCATGTATAATTGTACTCATCACAATGCACACTATATGCATAATTAATTAATAGGGGAGAGATTTAGATCTTTGCATTGAATTTATTAAAAAAATAGAAAGGCACAATTACATTGCGGATAATCAGTCCAGCAAAATCAATATAAAGGAATGGTGGCTTATACAAAGTTTACTAATTGACTGAAACAGAACTATGAAGGTTATAATTAAATGGGCACTCTCAACTTATCTATGGAATTAATACACGCCCCGATCTAATTGTTCATGACTCACAACAAGGTTAGAGTCTCTCTTAGTTGAGCAATGTTAGTGGCGACGTGGCGTCATGCCCTGATATCAAAACAAAAGTCATCCAGTTTCTAGTACACAATTCCATTTAGTTACCATTTTGAAAATTTTCTGCAGCACCAACACTGTAGAGTTGTTCTTCACATTTTATTTATTCAAAGAAGCTTATCTGATTCTTCTTCATGGCATTTATGTACACTCCACAAGTGGCGTTCCGAATGAACCACATCGTTGAATGATGGCATGTTAAGAAGTAGAGCTAGCAAGTTCTAGCCATAACAATGCACAAAGTGCAGAATTAGTTAATTAATTAGAGAGGGCAGAAATGCAGATCTTTGCACTGAGTTTAATTGCAATAAAGATATTGAAAAAAAAGTAAAAAAGAACACAAGGATATTGACTGAAACCACAATTTGAAAATTAAGTTACAATCAAATCAGATCTACTTCCCTTGATCTTCCATTGACGAACTTCCCAGGGCACTGTCAGACTAATTAAGTAGTTAGGCAGCTGAAATTCTTCTCCACGAAAATCTTAAATCTTAAATCACCTTAATTGAATGGTATTTCACTGATCTAGTGATCCCAGGCTTTCAACTCATGTTAAATATTTCTCAACATGGTTCTTCTTGTTGTCCTCAATGACGCCAATGCTGCCTATTAGGCTGATCCATGGAGATTGGAGACCAAATATAATCTATAGATGTTTTGACATATTTATGGAGACCATATATCTATTCCTATGTACTGGCAACCTGGTTAATTGTTCACTTACTACTCTAGTTAAATATGGATATGATACACTCATATCTAATCTTTGATTGAACAACTTGTAATGACTATAACATTCAAGATTAATATACATTAGTGCCTCATTGGTAAAAAGAATAAAAGAAAGACACAAATTCCATATAGAACTCCAAACTACTGGTTCTCAGTGATAACCATTTCAAGAATTAGCGATCGATAAAAGTAAACATGTCAATGTAAAATGAGTAGTAGAAAATGAAAGAAGCAAAAACATATATGAGATGGTTCATAATCCACAAAACATTATATTGCTAGCAATATAAATATATATGGATCAATTTGACAATGTTCTATTCTCAGGGCAGACGGAAACCAAGCTTTCAACATAAGTTGTGATTGATTCCCAATCCGCGTGGTAAAAATCATTAGGAAAAAGATATGATGAGCTGAACTGATTGGTACTCGGATTGAAGGAAACGGAAAATGGCCATCCACATTCCCATGTTGATTGGCGCGGCCCATATTCCTCTATATAAACGACTAGATCAACATGGTTCTTTTTGTTTTTCTTTCTCTTCTCTATATTCTTCTTCTTAATGATGTTAATGCCGCACAATAGTTTGGGATGGGCACTAAAATAAGCACAATTTGATACATCAATAGAGTACATCTTGATCCAATTTCCCTTCATCACCCACATCTCATGAATCCGGTGGTCTAAGTCGCGGGCTAAAGCAAGACACCAATCTATATCACAAAACTGAATCCTACTTATTTTTGTCAGTAGTAAAGGAAACATGAGGCAACATATATAAGCTCACTGAACACCTCGTCATGGATGCCGAAACAGATCAGTCTATGGACTACTTCTCTAGGATTAATCCAATAAATAACTCCATCAATGAACTTCCCGGACGCCCTCGAAGTAAGTGGGCAGGCAATTAGCATCCGATATTGTCCTCCGTGCATTCGAGTTTATCGTAAACACCCTGAGCCGACGAGTGATCCTCCCAATCTCAACCGACTTATAGTCCTTAGTCTTGGCATCATAACCAAAACCAAATGTGGTATATTTTTGAGTGGATAATATCATGTTTGGTTAAGAGGACATTGAGTTGTTGATGATTTGATCTTGATTGGTGGATCAGAATAAGGTGGGTCTCGATGAAGTTGGGGTCGTTGATGAGGTCACGCCATTTTTTACACACTAATTTGAATCGACCGAGTGAGTAGGCTGGGACTTTGGGGAGTATTTCTTCGGCTAAGATCTCGTGTGGAAGCTCCGGTAAGGTCCTCCACGCCCTCCTCTCATCTTTTGCCCGATTTGGAGAAGTGGAGAATTCACTTCCAACAGGTTTGAATTGGAGACATTTATGGGGTCTATGAAATATAGTAATTATATATGGAAAATAGGGATTTTTTTTTTTTTTTTTTTTGCATAAATGCCACTTTTTACTAAAAGATTAGTACTTTTACCACTCATCTCAAATAATTTATACTTTTACCACCTTCTGAATATTTTGACCGGTCAACACATCCTTTAATGCCTCGGTAAGGCAATGATTCCAAAAAAATCTAACAAAACTGAAGGCCTTTAGTTCAAATTGTCCAAACTCAAACTCATGAAAAGAAGTTTCTTATATGTTCTCCCTCCCAAAGGTCACATTAGGTCCCTATGCGCTCCTGAAAGTGATTCCACACACTTTGGATTGTTCGATCAAAATTTGACCCCCACCAAAATTGAAATTAAGTTATTTTTCTAATATAAAATGAAGTCGACAATCGATCGCCACGATCTAACAAGGGGTTTTCTAGATTTTCTAGCTCTCGTACTCTACATTAGATCACCATGTGGTCATGAAAGTGGTCCTACACATTTCGTTTTTGTTCACGACGATTGATTGTTGGTTTCATTTTTGTTAGTTAAATAATTAATTAACTTCAATTTTGGTGGGGGTCAAATTTTGATTGAATGGTTTGAAATGCATGGAACCACTTTTGGGAGAACATGAAGACTTAATGTGGAGTATGAAAATGAGAAAATATAGAAAACCCATTATTGTTTGATCATAGCGATTGATTGTTGGTTTCATTTTATGTTAGAAAATGACTTAATTTCAATTTTGGTGGAGGTCAAATTTTGATTGGACAGTTCAAAGTGCGTGGAATCACTTTCAGGAGCACGTGGGGACCTAATATGACATTTGGGAGGGAGAACATATAAGAAACCTCTTTCAAAATGCGCCTTCAGTTCTGTTGATTTTTTTTTGGAATTGATGCTTTGCTTACGTGGCATTAAAGGATGGGTTGACTGGTCAAAACATTCAGAAGGTGGTAAAAGTGCAAATTATTTGGGATGAGGGTAAAAGTGCCAATCTTTTGGCAAAAAATGGCATTTATGCAAAAAAATTCAAAAAATAATAGTAAAAAATAGCTAAAAAACAGGAAAAAAATCACAAAAACGAAAATAGAAGTACGTACCTTTTTTTTTTTGACTTTAGAGAGAATCGAGCCATGATCTCTCGAGGTCTTACCATGCAGTTGCCTTTTCGTCAAGTGATGTCTTTATTACCATCACACCCAAAAATAGAACTACATACCTAACCCGAGGTCTTGCCTTTTTGGTACTTGTTTTTGGTAAGTGATGTCTTTACCATCACACCATATATAAATATATTTATAGATTAGCGAGTGCAAAAAATCGGATCCTAAAAATTAGCCGATACTAACTGAAAAAAAAAAACAAGATCTTTTAAAAATAAAAGAAATCGAAAAGGAAAATAAAAATAAATATTCCATAAATATAACGTCATGACGGCACATACGTGTTACACCATGATGATTCTGTTGGAGTATATAATCCCACATTAGATGGAGAATTATATACTCCAATATATAGCTGCTACGTGTCGTGAGAACACCTCTAGTGAAATGGATGACGAATCACTTACTACAAGATTAAGTTGGGGAGGTCCCAAAGTTAGACACATGTTGGAGTCACACATAACAAAATGGTTAAATATTTGATATTTATATATGGGAAAGTCTACAATGGAGACCAAATATATACCCATGCCATGGGAACCACTCAAAATGTGTTGTGCATTTATGACTCATTGATTTATGTGTTGGATTAGAATTCAATAGTTCCAAGAACTTCAATTATATATGTGCATTGACATTCTAGTAATTAAGATTCCTTTGATAGAAAAGATATTGCACAACCATGTGGGGGCATAGAGTTCCATTATTCAACAACTCCAGAGATTTGGCGTCTCCAAGGAGAACATGTCGAAAAATTTCTGCGGCACTAATTGTGAGTTCTATCTCACATTTTTATCCAGACTTCCAGAGATGCTTTTCTGATTCATCTTCATATATGGCATTACAGCACGGCGCCTACGTACAGTTTACCGCAACAAAATTAAGTTCTAAATTAAGGTTATCAACACTGGGGAATGAGAACCATGTTCAAAATTAGTACTTGCAAGTTCTGGCAATAATGCACTAGTAAATGCTATATCATAATTAAGAGAATAGAGAAATGTAGTTCTCTGCAATGTAAATTTGAAATTATAATGGAGGCACAAGGAAAAAAAAACTGTATTCTTTGCTTTGAATTCGAAGGTTTGTGTATAATTTCAGTTGTTTTTCTATTCAAGATCACACTCATCTTAATATAATCATCAAAGTGCCTATGTGGTAACCAAAAAAAAATTGACTATGGTTTTCTTTTGGTTCACCAGTTTGCAATTTTTGGGAACTAGATTGGTGCTTTGAGTTTTAAAGTTGGCTTAGTTTTAGTGCATATGATATTATTTAATAATCGAAGAACTATAGAAATAGTGTTTGTTCTTTATCGCTTTCTCAAGGCGTTCATATATGAGTACTGCACAACGGGAGTTCTGAAGGCGATCTGTATATATATATACTAGTGAATAATGATCATGTCAAGTAGAAAATGCAATGGAGAAGTACAAGCATATATATACGAGATGTTAATAAAATCCACAAAAATCAATATATAGCTAGGAATGGTAAATGCAATTGATCAATTTGACAAGGTTCTCTTCTTAAAAAGTAGTACGTCAAGGATTTACTAAAACTAAACTTTCAACATAAGTTA
The DNA here is from genome assembly GCA_039657345.1 of Stephania japonica. Classification (NCBI taxonomy): domain Eukaryota; kingdom Viridiplantae; phylum Streptophyta; class Magnoliopsida; order Ranunculales; family Menispermaceae; genus Stephania; species Stephania japonica. The sequence continues at coordinate 8,263,493 of CM077558.1, read as the reverse complement.
TAATTGATCCATATATCTCTAAGTAAGAAGCATCAGGAAATGAAAATCGTCCGAACTGATTAGTACTCAGTGAAGTAGGTTTGCTGGGAGTGTGGGCAGAATTTCGTTGGCTAAGATCACTCGTGGAAGCGCCGGCATGCTCATCTTTTAGGATTTGAGATTTCAGGTCTGGTCTGCAAATAGCCTTCTTTGTGCACACCCTGAATTGACAGAAATCCACTTTTTTTTTTTTTTTTTTTTTTAAGAATTGCGTGTGATTTTAGTCGTGATAACAAACATATATCATTCTTTTTCTTCTCATTCTTCTTCTTAATGATGTTAACAACTCGTGAAGAGAGTAGTCGAATTCGCGGGCTAAAGCAAGATAGCAGCCATCTATATCACTAATCTCAATCCTGCTTATTTGGTCATGGATGTGGAAACATCGGCCAGCCTAAGCAGGGCAGGCATTTTTCAATGTCATATTCTCAATAAATTGATAACCTTTGTTAAAGAGAGAATTCCTGCAAATAGCACAAACCATATATCCTGGTTAACACCACAAAATTAGGTTGACAACCGCTAGTAAATGCTCCATTCCATATATCTGTTGCACGATAGTCTCCAACTTTAGCAAAGCCATGCATGGATCAAACAGCAATCTAATCATTTGATGCAGATTTCGCCAAGCCAAGTTTTCCATTAATTGCAACACATAAACCATGTATGAATACGTTGAGTGCGACAACGTTGACCTCACATCCTTCTTCAACCATGTTATTATGCCTTAACTTTGATACCTTCATCCCCTATTCCTTTCCCAAATTATCCTTTAATTAAAGAAGTAAAGGTAGTAAGGATGTTAGGACCATAACCTTCAAGAACATTTATGCCAAAACTGCGTGCAAAAGCCAGTTCGATGTCCCCTATGATCTCACATATATATAGCATTGATAATTGTATTGTTTGTGTCTGATCAGATTGCAGTCAATGCATATCTGCTTATCATCTCATCAAACAAGAGCAACGCCTCGTTGATCCCTAATTCTTCTCTGCAACACTCGCGGATCAAAGCATTATATAAACAGGTGCAACAAGCAGAAACCCCGGCGAGAGCTCCCTCGCTTAATTCTTTCACTCTCCCAAGCTACACATTGAAGTAACATAGTAGTGTAACTAACAGCATTAGGAGAACAAACCCTTCTTATACATTTCATGAAGTAGTCAGTGACCACCATTAGCTCTATTGTCCTTGCACAAAACTTTCTACAAAATGTTGTATGTTAACACATTAGGCTCCACCCCATCTCTACTCATGTTATTGTAAACGGGCATAATGATCTGGAACTTATCATCAACAAAGCATCCAAAACATGATCGTAAATATTAATAGCGCACTTACACCCAAAGTCCTGAATCCTGTAAAATGTCTTAAAAGCTTGCTCTGCAGCGCCATCACTCTTGTAAGCATTGATCACACTAATGAAAATATCTTCAAAACAAGTGACCCCATCAATAAAATTGAATTCATCTTTATTCCTTGTCAATATTTCAGGTGATATATAACATCATTCAAAAGATGTATGGACTGACTCAAATTTTATCTTTCATTGAACAGCTTGTAATGAGTCTAATGACTGACGTTCAAGATTAATATACATTAGCGCCTCAGTGGTTTAAAAGTTAAAAAGAAAGACACAAATTCCATGTAGAACTCCAAACTACTGGTCTTCAATGATAACCGTTTCAAGAATTAGCGCTAACAGGTTAATGTAAAATAAGCAGGAAATGAAAGAAGCAAAAACATATACGAGATGGTTCATAATCCGCATAATCAATTTATAGCTAGCAAGATATGGATCAATTTGAGAAAGTTCTCTTCCCAGGATTGAGGGAAACCAAGCTTTCAACATAAGTTATAATCTAGTTCCAATTCGAGCAGTAAGAATTGTCAAAACGAAATGAGCTGAGAGGATTGAAACTGATATGTGGATTGTTAATAGGATGATCATAGTGAAAGGAAGGCCTCCAATACTTCCCCATATAAATGAACCGATCAACATGGTTCTTGTTGTTCTTTTATTTTTTTGAGTAACCATGGGTATCCAGACTCTTGTCTGACTAGTCCCACAGACCCTGGGATTGCGGAACGAGATCACCAGTGGCCTGACGTTTAGTTGTCGTGGGGAATCGATACCGAGGTTGTGCGCCTAATTCACGCAACCCCGTCATCGCCCTTACCAGTAGGCCACATCCGTTCGGGTTTATGGGTCTTTTTCTTCTCATTTTCTTCTTAATGTTCTTAATGACGCCTAATAGTTTTGGTTCTTGAAACCAAATATCTGATCCATAAAGAACGTAAATCTTGATCCATTTTTCTTTCATCACCCACACCTCATGAGTTTTGTAGCCGTATTCGTGGGCTCAATCCTGGTCATTCCATCAAGAAAGTCAATATCAGGGGAACGATCAGGCAGCAGCCTAAGGTCACTACAGAACACCCCGTCATGAACATCGAAACAGATCAGTTTAAGTTCATTGAGCCAATCTTCTCCAAGCCAATAAAGAACTCCATCAATGAACTTCTCCCACGCCTTCAAAACATCAACTCGGAATCTTTTGTTTATGAGAACAACTCGATGAACTCGGTAGTTAGTATTTGAAATTATTTTTCTCCATGAATTGGAGTTTCGCGTAAAAAGCCTAACTTGAGAAGTGTCCCTCACAATTGTTGGGCCCCGGGCACGTGGATCTCTGCTAGTACTGATATTGTCCCCAACTTAACATTAGGTGCCACCTCAACATTAGGTGTGGGGTTTTACTCCAAAAGGCCTCGGTACTATGAGATGAAACATCCACTCTTATGAACTTCTTCAAGAAGCCATAGATAACCAATGTGGGACTAAACTTTTCGGTCCACACATCCCAACAACAATCTCCACTAGTTTGTAGTCTCTAGCGTTAGCATCGATAGTGCATCAATTACAACATTGCTTGATAGAACATCAATTACAACATTGCTTGGATTTGTAATTACAAAATACAAAATTGGGACCAATTGTCCTCATGGTGGGTACGCTCTAATAAAACCCTGTCTAGATATCCAGACATTTGTGAACAGACCTCTCTAATTGAGGCAAAGAGGCTTTTAAAATCAGAAATTTGAATATTTTCTTAACTACTATAAGGGTGCAAACAAACCAAATATACATCGCATCATTATTGAAGTCTTTTATATATATAATGATAGGCATTTGATGCAAGTTAATCAATTTCTGTCTACAATGGGTCTCCCTTAGTTAGTAAGTTTGCTTTAATGGAAAAGGCTTAGACATTAAACCAAAAGTTGAAATTCTGTATTTGGCATACAATAATTTAATTTAGCAGCAGTCCAATGCTAATTGATCATTAAATATTGTTGAAGTTTTGGTTGCCTTGAACTGTTTGTTTTTGATATGTTCTGTTCTGGATTGAAAATTGGCGTGACTGTGTGTGGATTATCTGTATGAACTTATATAAACTCCTCAAAATATTTAGTGCAATCAGTAATGCTGACTTTGACATTCAATTATTCTATACAGCAAGTAACTTTTTTCATTTATAGGCCTTTCAAATTGAGTTACCATTTTGAAAATTTTCTGCAGCATTGACACTAAGAGTTCTGCCTCGCATATTATATTTATTAAGCTTTTCTAATTCTTCTACAAGGTGTTATCATGTACACTACTACACAAGTGTAGTTCTGATGGCGATCCCCATCGAGTATATATTGATCATGTTAAGTAAAAATAATGAAAGTAGAAACGTATACAACATGGTTAATAATCCACAAATATCAACATGTAACTAGGAATGGTGAATACCATTCATCAATTTTTGAGATGGTTCCTTCTTAGGATTGATAGAAACCAAAGCTTTCTACATAAGTTATAATTGATCCATATTTTGCAAAGTAAGAAGCATCAGGAAAAGGAAACCGCACGAACTGATTGGTACTCGGATTGAAGGAAAAGCAAGATCGCCACCCATATTTTCTCATGTATATGACCCAATCAACACGGCTCGATCTCTTTAATCTCATTCTTCTTCTCAATGATGTTAATGCCGCCTAATGGCATGACTGGTTCAATCTCAATCCAATAATGACGACTTGTCGATACATCAAGAGAGTACATCTTTATCCAATTCTCCTGAAGCAGTTCGAGGGGAGGAGATTGCGGGCGACTTCTATTGAAGATGAAACGGTCGTCGTACCGGTTTTGATGGTTGTTGAGGGGAGCTTACCTTGATTTGTGAAATTGTGAAGAGGACATTGAGTTGTCGATTTGATCTTGAATGGTGGAGAGGGTGCCTCGATGAAGTTGGGATTTGATGAGATCACGCCATTTTTTACACGCAAACTTGAATCGAAGAAGTGAGTATGGTGGGACTTTGGAGAGTATTTCTTCGGCTATGATCTCATGTGGAAGTTCATCCGGTACTCTTTCACGCGTCCCACAATACGCACTTTTGCGCCTCCCAATAAAACCCATATCCTGCATAGAGCTTACTTGCATAAAGTCATAAAGTTCTCTACATTTTGATTGGTTTGCCTATGCTCCTTCACTATTTTCATCCGCTGTCAGGTACACATTCAGATCACTATTGATCACACAAGGACATTCGTCCGGGATCTGAAAGTTTTCTAAATTTGTCTACAAGCTTCTTCTCAGGCTTACTGTTGGCAATGCATACATTACAGTACCCAATCCTTCCTCAAGTCCATGCTTCCATTTGAATAAGATCCATTGCTTTTCTGATTTTATTACTTCTCCTAAAATAGAGTGGTCATTCCACAAAAGCCATATGCCACCAAAAAAGTTGATCGTATCCTCCTTCCAACATTTACTAAACCCCAGCTTTCAAATCACCGTATCTGTCGTATCACCATTGATTCTCGATTCAAAAATTACGATGTCCTCCTTATTTTGCTTCATTAACTCCTTGACAATTCCAAGATAGTAATATCATTGATAACACATATAAAAATAACTAGGAAACCGATAGCTATTGACCACCACCAGGGCCGGTTTTGTTATTTTGGGGGCTTGGGGCGAAATAAAAATTTGGGACCTTTATATTTGACCTCCTAAAATAATTTTTTTTGTGCATATAATTTACAACATAATCGTAATTCCAAATAAGTTGGATTGGCTACATTGATTTTAAAAAAACAAAAAATCTATTTGGACTCTAAGAATCCGAACTCATAAGGGGGTTTTTGAAATTTTTGCAAATATCAAAGGAGTGTTATAAGTTGTTATTTCGAAGTCATTGATTGCTTGAGGATGACTTTGAAATAAAAAAATTTCAAAAAACCACTAGGAGTCCGGATTCATGAGTCCAAAAAAAAAATCCTCCATTTTGCTTGATTTTTAGTGCAATTGATGGTGTGCTTTTTGTACTTATAGTTAAGTTTACATATATTGCTAACTATTCTCTTACTCAAATTTAATTTTTTTAAAACCTGTTTTGATTTTAGTTTTATTAAATTTAGTTGGTGGAGATGTATACTTCATTTATTTATTACTCCCACTAGACATAATTATATGACGTTTTGGGCAAAACACAATTTTTAAGGAAGGCTTTAATTAGTTTCAAAAAAAAAGGAAGGTTTTAATTACATGTTGAGATTACTATATTACCCCTGATTGAAAAAAGAAAGAATGCTTGATTAAGCTATTGAGATCAAATTAGTATTAAATGCTTAAGGAGGGTTGATAAAAGTTGCTTTGAAATTGTAAAATGTCTTATATTAATTGAAATGAAAAAAATTTAAAACGTTATATAATTATGACCGGAGGGAGTATTATTTATTTATTGAGACCAAAATTTTATTTATTTTGAGATTGTAGAAAAAAAATGTATTTAATGGAGTAGACATAACATATAAAAGAAATTATTGTGTTTTACACAAAAAAAAATGTGTGACATCCAACATGCATTGAATGATTTAGTCATTAAGATTCACTCAAAGTGCATTGAGATGAGGACTTACATATTACAATGAGTTTTCATAAATGAACCATAACAAATGTGTACAAAGATGCTACTTTAGCAATATATCACAAATGCTCAAGCTTCTCATTAAAAAAAAACACAGCAGCAATGTTGAAATATAGGGGGCCTTGAGTATGGGTGGGGGCCTGAGGCGGTCGCCTGCCCCGCTCATGCCCAGTGTCGGCCCTGACCACCACCTTTCGAACCCGATTAATTGGTTAATCCGTTATCTGAGATCATATGCTCAGATGTGCCTTTCTTGTATGCTTCCATGTCCTGCCTCCGGGACTCCCATTTTACACTAGCTTCTGCCAGGATTTTGTGATCATTGTTGACAGAGCTCTGCATCATTCCTGTTCGATTGCGTTTTTTTACCCGTATGAGTTGCTAATTCCTCTGTTGACATACATTGGAATGGTATAGAGGCTTTTACTCTCCTCCGCATCCCTTCTCTGTTTGTAAGGTCTTGAAAAGAAGGGATTTTCCATGCATTCTCTTGGATTGAGAATTTAGATGAAAGATCCTCCATATTTGGCCCATATGCCTTTAAGGTAGACATGGGCCCTGACTACCCTTGGTTTATTTTAGGAGAATCATTCTTGAAAGACCTATCTCCTTTTAGCCCATTGTCCTTGGGCCCATTCGATTTTTGGAACATATTTTTGGGTATGTGTTACACTCTTAGGATTCTTCTTCTTTTGTTTCCTTTCATTGACTATTTTGGAAGCCAGGCCTTGATTGGTTAGGGTTCCCTTTTTCGTGGAAAAAATCATGGTTTGACTTGTGTCGTTATCTTTTGGATGTTTGACTTCTGAATCATTATGTTCACTCGAGTTGGCCAATAATTCAAACTAATTTTTTTGGTTTCCTTGTTTGACACTTTGATGTTTTCTTCCATTCAAATCCCTAGATTTATGCTTCTCCTCCCTTAATTCTTGCATTAGATTATCTACTCCCCCTTTTTTGGCAACTTCTCAATTCTGACGAGACTTCCTCTGAGTAATCATCCACAAACCAAATTAGACTCTTCAGCAGCCTATGGAAGTGGCGCATCACCTCTCAGGTCATTTGAACTCATCTTTTTCGTGACTACAAAACCTTGGGGTTCCTTAGGAACATTAAGAGCCATGCAATATTACTGTGCCCCACCTTCCCTCAACGAAAGCATATGCGGGGAATCCTGTAATGACCCGAAAATTTATGTTATTTTTGTGTGATGACGTGTACTATTGAGTGATACTCGTGTTTGTGTGATAGGGTTGTGACGTCGATAAACGAGTAGTGATCGCCTCGAGAAAACATGTCGAATAGGTTTTGACGGGCGAATTACGGGTTTACGGTGTCCCGGGAGAAATATTTTGAAATAAAACACTGATAAAATAATAAATTAATGGTCGTCGAGTGATATACGTGGTTATAGGCGACACACGTGGGTCGTACGGTTGTGTGCACGCCCGAGTATGCTCGTTGGCGCGCACGACGAAATTGTAGGCAAATATATATTTATATATATAAATATTAAAATTCAGAAATTTAAATACAAATGACCAATAAGGGCAAGTTGTTTATCAAGTAATGGAAAAGAATGGAAGGGTATTTTAGTCATTTGACCAACCCTCCAAAATATCCACACACCACCGTCCTCACCATGGAGAAATGGAAGAAGAGAGTGAGGGAGCCGCCGAGAAAAAAGAGAGCGAGAGACGAGGCCGAGTGCTCGGGGAAGTGACATTGGCGGTGTAACGGCCCGAATTTAATTCGCCATTATTTGTAACGTATTGCAGACGTGGCAGACAGCTCAGACACCCATGGGACCCGCAGCTAGCTAGTGCGCGTCTGGAGTTAGGTAAATTGTTGTTTTGAGTGTTGTTTTGACTAATTTTGTAATGTTTATGTTAAAATAGGTTAAATGACATCGCGATGTGTGTAATTATATTTCAATTGACGTGTGAGATTGTGTGTTAATTATTTGCCTAGATATGCGTGTTGACGCGGGTACCGGGCAGACTAAAAGACAACATATTCGGTCAGGAAAAATAATACACACATTAAATGAATTAAATGTGATAAAATAGTAAATTGATAGGCGCCTAGGGACACGCGGGGTTGTGGTCGACACGCGTGGGTGGTACGGTAGTGTGCACACCCGAGTACGCTCGTTGGCGTACACGACGAAATTGTAGGCGCGAAAATATAGACGAATATATATATTTATAGATATATATGTAATTTAAAATATATGTATATATATGTAAATATATATTAAAAATAAAAAAAATAAATAAATGCGAAATGACCAAAAAAGGCATGAACTTTGTAAAGGATAGTGGATATTGATAGGGGCATTTTGGTCATTTCATCCCAAAAATGTTGATAAACCCACCACCAACACCACATTTCTCCATTTTCGATCCAAAAGAGATAAGAGAAATCGAGAGACCGAGGAGAAGGAGAAGAGAAAGAGAGATTGGCCGAGAAGGAGGTCGTGTTGGAGAAGCGAAACGTAGGTGAGGTGAGTTATGTGTTTTGTTATTGTTGTTGTTCGTTGATGTTGTTGGTGGTGGCAGTTTCGGGAGCTCGGACGAACTGCAAGAGCAGTTCGTCCGAGGAGGGAGATGACCCCAGAGAGTTATCTCCCATCCCAACTGATCAAGGTCGAAAAAAAAATTTCTCTGTTGGAACAGAGCAACAGCTCTGTTCCAACGAAGAAGAGATGGTCGGTTCGGCCCGGTTCAGGCCAAACCAACCCAAAATAATAATAAAAAAATAGTTTTGAAAAAAAAAATTGAAAAATTAATAGAAAATTCAGATAAAATAGGAAAAATTTAGAAAAAAAATATTTTGATCAAATAAATGAGTTTTGGGATTTTATCGAAATTTTAGCGATATGTTGTCGGGGTTTGTACATCGAAAAACGTAAAATTGACATAATATATCAAATTGAAGCTAAATTAATGACAAATGGTATTAGGTACATTCGGGTGATAATTGGAGCTACACCGGGGTTTGGATATCAGGACATAGAGTGCGGATTGAGGTGTGTAGTATCCCAACTTAAATTACTTGAGTATTTACTTCTTTTGGCATTTTGAATTCAATTTCTGTCATTTCAATATTCTATTCTTGGATATGGCTATATGGGCGGACGTTGAGCGAGGCTCCCTTCATTCCATTCTTGTGTGTATGTCCACTACACCATAGCACGTGCTACCAGATCGGTCTCGGTGAATAGCACGACCCGAGTATCACGTTGTGACATGTGTCGATGTGCCATAGGTGTAACACCGGCCATCGAGCGGATCCAGATACTTGCCCTGTTTGAGTAGGACTCGCCGACAGTATTTTATGGAAGAGTTCGAATTATGGTGGTAGTCTGACCCTAGGGGCTAGGAACACATTTTGAGTTTTTCTATTATTTATTCATGCGATGAGCGCAGTTGCCTGTATTTATTCCGCATATTTATTTAATAGCTTTATTTAAATTCCAGTATTTACTTTCAGTATTGCTCACTTAATTTCCTTGGGAATACTCACTCTGGACTCGTCATCTGCCTTTTGTGATGGCTTGAGTGCAGATTCTAGTACGAGTAAAGGCAAGGGCAAGCTGCTAGAGTACTGTTGATCTGAGATTGCCTGACTCGTACGTTTGTATTATATTTATTTTGTTTCATTTTGGGTTTGAGATTTTGAGACACTTGTGTATATTGATCTTTTTGTGACTTCAGAGGTATTTATGGTTGTGTATGGGTTTTTCACATTAGGTTTATGGTTTAGGTTACACATTTATAGTATCATTATCTGAGTAAATGTGTTAGTAAGGCTTCCGTTGTGTGTTGAATTGAGGATTTTAGGATGACTTAACATATAATTTGATTTCAATACAACTTAATCAATAAATGGATAATTAATAAAGTTTAAAAAGATAAAATGGAGGATATAATCCAATGTAGAGTACAACTGTCGTTGGTAAGACAGACTGTAGGTCTGCATTGGCCCTCGTGGCGGTCTATTTAGAAAATGGGTCATTACAGGCGGCGTTGACGAGGTGAGGTAAGTGTTGATGTTGTGATTGTTGGTGTTGTTGTTGTTGGTTCGTTATTGTTGTCATGAGGTTGGAGAGGAGGCTCGGACGAACTGCGTTGCAGTTCGTCCGAGGATGACGACGGTAGGGGAGTAGTCTCCACTGCCTAGATTGAAGTTGTGGTTGGGAAATCCCAACCACAAATAAAAAAAGGGAAAAAAATCGAACTAGTGACTGGTTCGATTTTGGGGAAGAAGACCCTATTGGGTCGGACCGACTCGGCCCTGGCTTGGGCGGGTCAGACCGACCCGGTCGACCGGTTCGGTTGGGCCGAACCGAACACAGATCAACCGGGTCCAGTTCAGCCCAACCCAAAAAAAAATAGTTTTTATTTTTTTTAATTGAAATAAAATTCCAAAAAATAGGGAAAATTTAGAAAAAAATTCTGGAAAATTTTAGAAAATTATATTTTCATCAAATAAAGAGAAATTTAGGAATTTCTATAAAAAGTGAAGTATTCGAGATTTCGACGAGGCGTTATGTTGGAGTTTTTACCTTGTAAAACATGAAATTGGTAAAAATAGCCAAGAAATTTAGAAAAAAAATCAAGGAAAATATGGGAAGTGGATTTAGAAATCAAGATTTCCCAAATAGGCTATAACATGATGTAAATGGTAAAAAAAATGATTACCAAGTGCTTAGTGGATTGGTGGCAAGCGTATAGGGTTGTTTTGGTGGCGTATGAGAGCTGCAAGCACGGAGTTACATGCGGTATGTGAGTAAAACCAACCAGAGTATTTACATTATTTTATTTGTGCATTTAATTGAGCTATTATATTTGTTGAGCAATACTTTCTTATGGATTATGCATTCTTGAATTCTCTTTGGTTATATCTATCCTTGGTGATTTATCGGCTTGGTCTTTGTTTGCATTCCTTAATGAGTGGTCTATTGGGTCTAAGTGGACAATATTGTGGCGGCCCCAATATCCAGGGTCGCCCCGTGCAACAGATACCTCTCCAGCCTATGCTCCAGAAGTACCTGCCACGTCACTCATCCTTCCACCTCAGCTATCACTCTTAAATTTTATGCTATTTAGTTCAATTAATTATCAATTTACAGCGGAAGACCTTAGTACTGTCAAAGTACTTTAAAATAGTAATGATTAGTTCACCTACAGTGGAATCCTGGACTGTACATGCATACATGCGATTAACTAAAACTGTGTTATACACAAGTACAATAATAACCAGTTTTCCCATCCTAAAATACTACAAAATATCAAAACCATAAATGTACCAGCACACGTACTAGCAAGTCTTGAAGTGGTAAGTTAGATGTAATCGCCAACGACCTCCTTACCCTTGCTGGTACTAGGAACTGCACTCAGTTATCACAAAAATCCAGATAACGAGTCCAGTAAGTAAAATCCCAAGGAAAACCACCAGGCATTTCAATTTATGAATATAAATGGAAACCAATAAACAGTGTTAAATAATCATGCAATAATCAAAGAAATAACGTAGGCAACTGCTCAAAAGGAAATGCATGAATACCAACACGAAGATAACAAATGGGTGTGCAATGAATACCGCCAGTGAAGCTAGGATCAGTGGCCCGGTCATACCCTACTCCAATGACCCCGCCGATCTATCCTAGTCACCAATTATATTTGAGAAAAACAAACCCCACACACCGAAAAACAGCCGGAACGTTACCGTTCCCATCACAATCGGATTTAGATTGCCAAAGAAATAAAGTTCAATGAATAAAATAAGTAAATGCAATAGTGGTGTTCAATTGGGTTTTACATACCTCAATTCGCACTCCAACAACCCCGATCTAGCTCCAATAACATCCGATAAATCAAATTATCACCCCAAATGTACTTAAGATTATTTATCATTAAATTAGCTTCAATTTGATATATTATATCAATTTTACATTTTTCGAGGTAAAAACCCCGGTATAAAGTCCCCTCCGACTTTTGAATTTCTCATTTTCCATATAAATTCCTCAATTTCTATTTATTTGGTCAAAATACTATTTTTTCATATTTTTTCCTATTTTTCTGGATTTTCTTTTTCTATTTTTCTTCATTTTCTCTCTCTTTTTTTTAACTGTTTTAGTGTGAACCGGGCCGAACCGGTTGAACCGAACCGGCCCGGTTCACATTCTTCTTCCTCACCTCGCTTTCAACAGAGCCGCTGCTCTGTAAAATTTTTTTTTTTTTTTTTTTCTTCTTCTCTTCGATTCCCTCATTCTTTCTTTCTTTCCTTCCTTCTCTCATGGAAATTGGGAGATGGGGATACTTCCTCGAACTGGTTTCCAGTTCGGTTCTCGGCCATGGCGTCATCCCTCACCCACCTATACACAACAACCACAAACATAACACAACATCACTCACCTCGATCTCCTCGACTCCTCAAGCTCGCCACCTCTCCTTCTCCCTCCTCGGCTCGTCTCTCCTCTCGGCTTCTCTTCTTCTTCGTTCTCTTCTCTGTTCTTCATCTCTGTTTTTTTTTCTTTTCTCGATTTATCGAGAGAAAGAGAAGGCGGTGATGGGTTATTATTTTTTTTTCAGGTTAAATGACCATTTTGCCCCTCATGTCTATCTCTTTCCTTAACAACCCCAATACCCTTATTGGTAATTTTGCATTTTCTATTTTATTTTCTGATTTAATATATATATATATATATATCAATTTACCTATATATATAAATATATACACTCACCTATATATTCGCATTTAAAATTCTGCCGTGCGCGGCAACGAGTGTACTCGAACGTGCACACTACCGTACCACCCACGCATGTCAGTCATGACTAAACCCCGGCTCTCAATCTCGCCCGGTCAAGTATTTACAAACACACACCTGTGATGATTAATACCGTAATAATAAAATAATATCAATACATCACAGAATTTACAACCGACATACACACCGTCAAATCTCCTAATTCCAAAACCCCGCCTAATCCATACGCGGCGTCCACATATCATCCGAAATTTGGCGTCCAAATCTCGAAATAATTATAACAATAACAATAAGTTAATAAATAACGCCGTTACAATTCTTCCCAACTAAAAGAAATTTCGTCCCCGAAATTTGCGTAGACCTCCTCCTCAAACCATGAACTGCAACACTAAAAGAATTTAGCTGGCCTCGCCATTCCATCCGCGACCCAGTCCTAGACCATACTGTGGTATGTCGGGATCCCCACTAGTGTACGCATCACCTGGCCCATTGCCCATAACTCATCCCTCTGGGAATCCGCCAGTGATAACGCTCAATCCTAGTCCATCACCCGATAGCCCTCGCTATGGCCTAGTGTATCGCGTGCTCAATCAATTTTTTTTTTCAATCAGCATCCCCTGGTGAACGCATCAACCGTTTCCTGTCGCATAGGTAATAAAACCATAATACACCTACAAAATAACCAACAAAATAATATAACATCCTGTCAGTCTCTTTCCGAATCAGCAGTGCTAAACTGCAACCTGGTGCCAAACTGCTCCTGCATCGCCTCCCAAAATCTCGAAGTAAATCTGCGATCTCTATCAGATACTATGGAAATCGGTACCCCATGTAATCGAGCAATCTCCTGTTCAAATAATCTGCTCAACTGAGTGAACGTGTATCGCATCGAAATGGGTATAAAGTGTGCCGATTTCGTCAGTCTGTCTATTACCACCCAAATTGCATCATGTCGTCTGGAAGTTTGTGGTAACCCACTAACAAAATCCATAGTAACATGTTCCCATTTCCACTGAGGAATGGGTAACGACTGTAACAATCCACCAGGTCGCATGTGTTCCGCCTTCACCTGCTGACATATGTGACATCCCCGAACATACTCTCTAATATCAGCCTTCATCCCTGGCCAACAATCTCCGCAAATCATGATACATCTTGGTTCTGCCTGGATGAACCGTATAACGTGATCGATGAACATCCTCTAGTATACCATCCCGTATCTCTGGCACCGCAGGTATCCACAGTCTTCCCTGGTATCGCATGCATCCATCAGATGTTTTCGACCAATCAGTGCACACGGGATCCCGTGCCAACCCGCCGAACCGCTCATAGAGCCCATCAGCCCGCTGACACCCGATAACCCGCTCTAGTGACACTGTCGGTACTCTCATCTGACCACAAATCCGTACATCACTAATTGATGTACCCTCTACCATGCTCATAACCGATGCTATCTCCAACAGTCTCATATGATAATTACTAGTTTAACTGTTGATTCCACATCTACTCAGAGCATCTGCCACCACATTGGCCTTGCCAGGGTGATATTCAATAGTGAAATCATAATCTTTCAACAACTCTAGCCATCTCCTCTGACGCATATTCAGATCTCTCTGTGTAAATATATAGCGTAAACTCTGGTGGTCGGTGTAAAGTATAAATTTCTCCCCATACAAATAATGTCTCCAAGCTTTGAGTGCAAAAACAACAGCTGCAAGCTCTAAATCATGTACGGGATAATTACACTCATGTGGTCTTAATTTTCTGGATAAATAGGCCACAGGTCGTCCCTCCTGCATTAGAACACATCCGAGTCCCGTTCCTGAGGCGTCAGTGTAAACAGTTAAACTCTTTCCCGCCTCAGGTAACGTCAATACTGGTGCAGAAGTCAACCGCTTCTTTAATTCCAAAAATGTATGTTCACACTCTTCAAACCACTCAAAAGGAACATATTTCTTTGTCAACCTCGTCATCGGTGATGCAATCATAGAAAAATCTTGCACAAAGCGACGATAATAACCCGCTAGACCCAAGAAACTCCGTATCTCAAAAACAGTCTCCGGTCTCTTCCAGTCAATCACCGCTCTCACCTTATCTCCCTCAACAGAGATGCCCTGATCGCTGACAACATGTCCTAAGAACTTCACTTCCCTCATCCAGAATTCACACTTACTGAATTTCGCGTATAGCCGGTGCTCCCTCAACGTCATCAACACTGATCGAAGGTGACTCTCGTGATCCTCTCGTGTCCAGCTGTATATCAATATGTCATCAATAAAAACTATCACAAATCGATCCAAGTACGGTCTCAGTACTCGATGCATCAAATCCATGAAAACCGCCGAGCGTTCATTCAATCCAAACGGTAATACCAGTAAACTCAAACAAATCCATATCTGTACCGAGTTAGCGATCTTGGATGTCTTCTTCTTGAATCCGCAACTGATGATATCCTGAACGTAAATCAATCTTTGAGAAGAATTTCGCACCTTTCAACTGGTCAAATAGATCATCAATCCTCGGAAGTGGGTAACGATTCTTGATTGTTACCTGATTCAACTTCCGATAGTCTATACACATCCTTAATGATCCATCTTTCTTCCTTACAAATAATACAGGTGCTCCCCAGGGTGACATACTAGGATGAATGAATCCCTTTGCCAACAAATCCTCTAGCTGTTTCCTAACCTCTTTCTGCTCCACAGGTGGCATTCGGTACGGTTTGCTAGAGATAGGTTGGGTCCCTGGTATCAACTCTATAATGAACTCTATCGCTCGAGATGGTGGTAATCCGGGTAAACCATCAGGAACAACATCAACAAATTCTCGAACTACGGGTATGTCCTCAATCTGGGTAGCCACTCGAGTTTCAGCCTCCACTACCGCTGCGAACTCCTTCATCTCTTGCGTAGTCGCTAATCTACCCTGGTGATAGCTAACTCCAACGCAGTCCCGGTCAATGAAAACTCCGTTAAACCAGGAATACTAAATTCTACCCTTTTCTCAAAATAATCTATCCGTGCATGGTACGCTGACAGCCAATCCATTCCAAAGAGTGCGTCAAACTCTAAATACTCCAATACTCGTAGATCGGTTGGTAACTGATGTCCCGAAACCTCAACCATGACATCACGAACGATTCGATTAGGGTAAATCTTATCCCCAACAGACGTGCTAAGAACAAGATGGGTCTCAAGTGTGTGTACATCTAACCCTAACTCCCCAACTAACCGTTCAGCAATAAAAGAAAGAGTACTACCAGAGTCAAACATGGCATGTACAAGTCTCCTGTAAATATACAACATACCTTCCACTAGCTGATGAGTAGCTCCTGAATCTGGCTGTGCTAGTGCATGTGCTCTGTCCCTATTGGGACCCTGTTCCCGTTGAGGTGATGGTACTCTACACTCCCATCTCAAATGCCCTTGCCGACCGCACCTAAAGCATCTGCGTGGTTCCCGCCTCCTAACTTGCCAGTCACCAGATCCCTGACCCTGACCCCGATCTCTCTGACCCCGGTCACGGTCATCATGACGCCTCTCCTGATGCTACAGCGGAGGGTGTCGTTGCTGTTGCTCATTCAGAACTACCGTATGCACAGGCTGTCTAACGTCCCCTCTCCACTGCTCTGGACGTCTATCTCGTCTACTCTGGTCCTGATCAAAGTGATCTTGTCGTCTCTTCGGCCCCTGATCTGAACGTGAACTTTGGCCATACCTGTCCCCAAGCTCACCCCGATGTCGCAAGTATGTCTCGCGAGCTAATGCCCGATCATAAACAGTTTGCAATGTCTCGGCTCCACTCGCGACAATAACACCTTCGATCCTCTCATCCAAACCACGGATGAAATAATAGACCTGAAGTCTCTTGGTATTTGCCACGTCCATCGCATAAACATGAGATATCTAAATTTGTCCATATACTGCGACACCGTCATATTACCCTGTTTCAGACTCAAGAACTGCTTCCTCAATCTCAACTGCACCTCCGTGGGAATATATTCATCGAGGAATATTTGCCTAAACTCCGCCCACGTTACTGGTGTAGTATGTGTGTCTGTGTAAGTGGTCCACCAAACTGCTGCCTGACCCCTCAAGCAATAGCCGGATATACATGGCTGGTCTGCCTCCGCTACCTCTAACAACTGGTGTAAACGTCGATGTGTCATCCACCATTGACCGACAACCTCAGGATCACTAACACCAGTGAAATATGTAGGGTTAAACCTCATGAAATCTTTCACCATCTTCGCTGCCTCGGACATCCTGCTTTTGGCAGTCAAACCTCCTACACGTTGCTCAGTAATAGCTGGTATTACTTCCGTAGTCTCAGCTATCGTCCCAAGAGGCTCAGTTCTTTCTCTCTCTGCCTCTATTCCAGCTGCCTGTATGTCATTAACTGGTGCAATCACTACCGGAGTGGTATGTGCAACTAACTCAGCAATGGGTGCTACTATCGGTACTCGCGAACTTCGTATGTATTCCATCACTCAGCCATCTGAGTCTGGTGTAGTAGCTGCTGATCGGTAACCCTCTGCACCATAGCTCGCAAATCTGCTACCACCCTACTGGTATGATCACTCGGCTCCCCAACTTCTTGCTGAGTAGTAGGAGAAGTAGTAGGGGTCTGTCCATCCATGATGATCTTGCACCGATTTGCGTAACCAATTAGCTTCCAATATACGTATGCGCATAGTACATACTTATATCCAACAAATACATATATCAAATAACAATACTGATTCTACCCACTTCATTCACTTCCCAGCTAAAGTTCTAGGCAATTCATCGGGTTTCCACATCTAATTCGTTTAAAGTTTATGCTCTTTTCCATTTCCTTTATTTACTTCAAGGCCCTATCGACCTCGCTCTGATACCAAACTGTGGCGGCCCCAATATCCAGGGTCGCCCCGTGTAACAGATACCTCTCCAGCCTATGCTCCAGAAGTACCTGCTACGTCACTCATCCTTCCACCTCAGCTATCACTCTTAAATTTTATGCTATTTAGTTCAATTAATTATCAATTTACAGCGGAAGACCTTAGTACTGTCAAATTACTTCAAAATAGTAATGATTAGTTCACCTACAGTGGAATCCCGGACTGTACATGCATACATGCGATTAACTAAAACTGTGTTATACACAAGTACAATAATAACCAGTTTTCCCATCCTAAAATACTACAAAATATCAAAACCATAAATGTACCAGCACACGTACTAGCAAGTCTTGAAGTGGTAAGTTAGATGTAATCGCCAACGACCTCCTTACCCTTGCTGGTACTAGGAACTGCACTCAGTTATCACAAAAATCCAGATAACGAGTCCAGTAAGTAAAATCCCAAGGAAAACCACCAGGCATTTCAATTTATGAATATAAATGGAAACCAATAAGCAGTGTTAAATAATCATGCAATAATCAAGGAAATAACGCAGTCAACTGCTCAAAAGGAAATGCATGAATACCAACACGAAGATAACAAATGGGTGTGCAATGAATATCGCCAGTGAAGCTAGGATCAGTGGCCCGGTCATACCCTACTCCAATGACCCCGCTGACTGTATCCTAGTCACCAATTATATTTGAGAAAAACAAACCCCACACATTGAAAAACAGCCGGAACGTTACCGTTCCCATCACAATCGGATTTAGATTGCCAAAGAAATAAAGTTCAATGAATAGAATAAATAAATGCAATAGTGGTGTTCAATTGGGTTTTACATACCTCAATTCGCACTCCAACAACCCCGATCTAGCTCCAATAACATCCGACAAATCAAATTATCATCCCAAATGTACTTAAGATTATTTATCATTGAATTAGCTTCAATTTGATATATTATGTCAATTTTACATTTTTCGAGGTAAAAACCCCGGTATAAAGTCCCCTCCGACTTTTGAATTTCTCATTTTCCATATAAATTCCTCAATTTCTATTTATTTGGACAAAATACTATTTTTTCATATTTTTTCCTATTTTTCTGGATTTTCTTTTTCTATTTTTCTTCATTTTCTCTCTCTTTTTTTTAACTGTTTTAGTGTGAACCGGGCCGAACCGGTTGAACCGAACCGGCCCGGTTCACATTCTTCTTCCTCACCTCGCTTTCAACAGAGCCGCTGCTCTGTAAAATTTTTTTTTTTTTCCGTTTTCTTCTTCTCTTCGATTCCCTCATTCTTTCTTTCTTTCCTTCCTTCTCTCATGGAAATTGGGAGATGGGGATACTTCCTCGAACTGGTTTCCAGTTCGGTTCTCGGCCATGGCGTCATCCCTCACCCACCTATACACAACAACCACAAACATAACACAACATCACTCACCTCGATCTCCTCGACTCCTCAAGCTCGCCACCTCTCCTTCTCCCTCCTCGGCTCGTCTCTCCTCTCGGCTTCTCTTCTTCTTCGTTCTCTTCTCTGTTCTTCATCTCTGTTTTTTTTTCTTTTCTCGATTTATCGAGAGAAAGAGAAGGCGGTGATGGGTTATTATTTTTTTTTCAGGTTAAATGACCATTTTGCCCCTCATGTCTATCTCTTTCCTTAACAACCCCAATACCCTTATTGGTAATTTTGCATTTTCTATTTTATTTTCTGATTTAATATATATATATATATCAATTTACCTATATATATATTAATATATACACTCACCTATATTTTCGCATTTAAAATTCTGCCGTGCGCGCCAACGAGTGTACTCGGACGTGCACATTACCGTACCACCCACGCATGTCAGTCATGACTAAACCCCGGCTCTCAATCTCGCCCGGTCAAGTATTTACAAACACACACCTGTGATGATTAATACCGTAATAATAAAATAATATCAATACATCACAAAATTTACAACCGACATACACACCGTCAAATTTCCTAATTCCAAAACCCCGCCTAATCCATACGCGGCGTCCACATATCATCCGAGCTGGCGTCCAAATCTGAAATAATTATAACAATAACAGCGTTAATAAATAACGGACGTTACAAATATGGTGCTCACGGTCTCTACTGAGAGTACACGGACTCTGGATGTGGTTAAATCCACAGTTTGGGATTACGGTGGCCGTATGTTGAACTATGTGTGACGCTGCGGTGCCCGTATGCAAACTAAGTGTGACGTGGGGCTAAGTGCCTTATTTCAGACTGCCTTGGGTTTATGTAGGTCTAGAATCTGTCTTAAAAGTCAGGTTGTAAACTAAGTGTGGCAACCTGATGGACTTGGGACACTTATATGCCTTTCCTTTTGCTTTGTGCTCTCGACACACATTTATCGTTATCTCCGTGATTCACTTATCATGCTATCTTTTATAATCTTTGTGATATCCATGCATGATACTAGTTTAGCCATTTATGTGACATTTGAAATACTGTTTATACTCTATTGGTGTTTTACTCTCTACATCACTGTACTCATCGTTTAGTTTGTGACGGTGGGCAGACCGGCGAACAGACAAAGGTAAGGGATTAACGCTAAACGATTGAAGACGAGGACCACGAGGCGGTCTCTTCTCGCGTATTGAGTATGTTTTGTATTAAGTATCTATATTGTTTTGTTGAACATGAGATTATGGGTTATGAGAGATCATGAGCATGTAGGACATTATTGATACTCTCTTTTAATTCATATGGTGGCTATGATTACGGGGTTTCCATACCCTGGGATTGTCATAGCTGGTGTGTCTTGAAGTTATTGATTAGTTTGGAGTTTAAGTGCCTTCGCTGTATCTGATAATAACTCACTAATTGATTAACTTCACTTGTAAATACGAAATAAATGGTAAATGGTAAGGAATGCTGACTAGTCTTGCATGACTCAGCAAGACTGGCTCGGGGGTTCGCGTAGGTCTAAGTCGAGCGGTGCCCAATTCTAGAATTGTGGAATTTGGGGCCGTCACAAATCCCTTCATACTCCACCTTCAACCAAAAGTCTTCCACTCTAAATTTTGACATTAGAGGTTTTGAGAAGTCCAATTCTACCACCACTCGAGCCCATCTGTTAATTGTAGTAGTACTTGAATCCACCCTTAGCGACTGTCTCACTACATTTCCATTCTCTAAACGATAAAATCATGGAAATACTCAAGAGGGAGGTCTGAAAAACGAATCCAAACGGTTGTTTTTGATATTGATGCAGTTGCCACTCAGAAAGATGGCCCCCATTTTTGTACAGGAAGGACATGACCAAAGATTTCATATGGCCCTTCGAGTAAAGCTCTATTCATATCTCCTACATACATAAATTGAATCAAATAGAAATCATTAGAGAGATCCATAACTCTATAGTTCCCTTTAGGGTGCCACATTGCTACGATTCTATTGCATAACATCCTATAGCCTAACGATCTTCCCATCAGTTTCACCACCACCGCGCTCTCCATTTATTTCTCTAAATTGAAAGAAAACTTCACCTAGGTATATGTACTGGGTTGTCTAACTAAAAACACAAGCCATCATCATGAATGTAATTAATTCTATGTCTTGTCTTGTTTTAAATTTTTCTTTTTTTGTAATTAAACGAGTCGATAAAATATATGGTTCCTAAACCAACTATTTTGTAGATAGCGATAAAGGGTCGATCCCACAGAGATTGGTGTCTTTTTTATGTAAGAAAAATATAAAAAAAGGAAATTAGGGTTTTAGATAGAATGTGTAAATATATTGAAAATACAAAAATTAAATGAGAAGATAGAAGTCTAGGTATCCAGTTTCACAGTCTCGCCATACAATTTGGGATTGATTCTTTTAATTGTCGGTTCATGAAAAGTATGAAACTAATCTATTATCTAGTGTAGCTATAGACCCGGTGACGCACTCGGTTCCTCGCACTTCCTGATATCGACAGCCAAGGTACGACCGTTGACTACTTCCCTAACCAAACACGCAACCTGATCGCTAGTGCTCCAGATTTAACGTATTGGTCGCATTACTTCGATTCGTAAAGGCACTACACCTAGATAACTGAATAACTTGTGCGTCCGATTTAGCCTAGATCCCTAAGGTATTTGACCGGTCCCAAAGGGTCTAATCAATTAGTAGGGTCAATTGCCACTAGTGTGGTCTTATTGCACAAGGACGGGTGCTTACGGCTCACTGACATGTAAATCAAGGTTTAAACTAGTGTTTAACCTCAATTGTTCAAACAATACCAAAGAAAATAATCAATAATAATTAAAAATAAATAAACCTCATAAAGGATTCCTAAGTCGTAGGCTTGACCGATCCACCTTCAACCTAGAAGAAGAAACTAGCTAGACATAATTAAACTAAATTAAAAGAAAAATAAAAGTAAAATAGATCCTCCTTCTCTTTTCTAAGTCCTAATATATATTCCTAAAATTTGGTCTCTAGAGGTGAGAAAAAACTGTTTTGGGTATTCTTTTCGTTTAAGACACGTGTCAGCGTCTGATTGGTGAGAAACTGGGCGTTGCTGACGTGTCGCTACCAGATTGACGAGAGAGGAGAGCGCGCTGACGTGGCAGAAATTGATTGGCTGGTGGAGTGCCAGTGACGTGCGGGAGAAGGGTGAGAAACTGACATGTGGCGAGCTAGGAACGTGGGAGTGAAGCTCGCGTGAATCACCGAAAATTTGGGAGTTTGTGCGGGCATGCATCCCGAGGCAGATCGACGCGTTGGTGAGAGGAAAAGCTTGGTTTGGCCACGTGGCGCGTTGTAAGTGGTGGAGAGGAGTTGTTGTGCATACGTGGCATGAGGCAATTGGCGAGACAGCTGTTGTGTGACGTTGCTAGACGAATGGCGAGGCGACACATGGCACGCTGTGAGTGAAAATATGATATTTAACCTGTGGTAGCGTGCAGGACTCCAATTACCCAACTGTCGGTGTATATTTCGAGACAAACTCTTCCGGTATCCGATTCCTGCAAGTAAATACTCTATTTTGAGTATTTTTTCGCCTCGAATTTAACCGTGCACTCCATTTCACCTAAAAACAAAAATTAAATATAATTAGATATATATTTTAGAATTATTCCATAAATTACTAATTTCCTAACATATGCATTTATCACTATAAAATAAGATAAAATATAGTCCAATTACTCCTAATAACCTATACTAAATTATGCCTAAATGAACACTTATCAAACACATAAGATGATTGTTTAACTAAAAAGAAACGAAGATGATTATGTACTGGGTTGGAATTAAAAGCACAACAAAAATTTAGGAAAACAAAAATATAGCGATTTTGATGAGAATTAAAGTTTCAAAAATTAATCTTGTATATTCCCTACGATAGCCAATTAACGTTGGGCCATTGGTGGTCTCTTTCTCTCAGAGGTTATGAGACTAGTTAGACTAGTGTCTAGATACCCATGGTTAATACAACAACATATCCTCAGTCTCAAATTAATTGAGGTCGGCTACATATGGATCAAACTCTTCCATTGTGTAATGTAATTAAAAAAAAAAAAAATCTCGTACAACAATTTTTTTCGAAGCCTTGTACCAATAATTTTGGGTCAATCTTGTGATTTGAGAATTGAATAGGAGATGAATAAGCAAAAAACTGTGAAAACTGTAGCTTTCCCTACAATAGCAAAACCAGACCCATAAGTTCTCCCAGTCTCCCCAGCCAGTGGATGATTCAAAAGTGCGAGAAGTGTTGTCACGTCCCTCTTTGTTATTATGTCTGTACATCAGTTCCCTTCTCAGTATTTGTGTGAGAGGCTAAGGTTAGTGCCTTAGTAATAGGCCCCTCTATACCTATTTTATTTTATTTATTATTATTTATCTGATTTTATTTTATTTTTGTTTAGTACAATTATAATTTTATTTAATTGTACTTTTTTGAGCGATTTAATTATAATTATTAAAATTAATAAAAAATTGATAAAAATATAATAAATTTTGAGCTCGTGAAACGCACCCCAGTGTTTACTTAGGGCACCCAGCAAAAGGTCAAACTTAAAAAGCTCAATTCTACTGTAAAATAACCCTTATGCCCCTCAGTGCGATTCGTGCATGTCACCACCCTTTTTCTCTTGTTTTGTGTGCCGCACTATCATCCATCCATACACTCTCTTATTGTGATTTGTGGGGCATCATCAAGTGGTTCGGCTTCGCAGGTTCGAATATCTTGTTAGTGCGTTGGTCAAAACCCACCAAACCTTTAGTTGGAGATTCGGTCAAAGCCTACCGAACCTTTGATTGGAGAGTTGATTGGAACTCACCAAACCTTTAAGTTGGCAATCGTCAACCAAATTTCACCAAAAAGATTCGGTTAGACAACACCGAGCCTAGAAGATAAGTGTCGGCCATATGTCGACGAACCTAAAATAGATGTCTCGACCAATGTTTTGGAGTTGAGTGCTTCGGTTGGGATAAAGGAGTATTTTGGTAAAAATGTGATGAGGTGGTACAAGGGGAGGATGGGGAAGCCATAACGGCAGGAGTGATACGGGGGATGAAAGGCTATTTTCGAGCAATATTTCAAGCAAAGTTGTGTCGACGTTCACCTCTTTGCATTGAACTATGAGGAGTTAAACATGGCTTGCAACTAGCGTGGGATAAAGGATGTAGGAAACTCGTTGTAGAGCTAGAACTCGCAGGAAGTAATTGATCTTATTCTGGACTCATCACAGGGCCAATTTCGAGATCCACTGATTCATTATAAACTACGGGAGACGAACAAGGAGTGGAATGTAGTTTTTAGCCACACATTTTGAGAAAATAATGCCTGTGTAGACCACATAAGAAAACTTTTCAGTGTGATGTTGATTTTAAGATTTGGAAACATATTCCCAATCAAATTTTTATGTTGCTAGAGCAGGATATCCTACAGTTACATATGTAACTTAGACCGGATTTGATTTTTGCTAATAAAAAAATAGAAATTTCATTTATGATGATGGCTCAATACATTCAATAGAACAAGTCAAGACATATAATCAATTACTTTAATTTTTGCACATTGATTTGCTAATTCTAATTGTTCATAAGAACATTCAATTGCCACATAGTTTTTTTTTTTTTTTTGAAAACAATTGTCACAGTTGATTTTGAAAAACTGAGCCTCTAACAATGAAATAGTATGATAATCAATGATTGTTCGCTTGACATACGTCTGTAACACAACAGTATATACAATATACTAAGACCATAACAAAAAATAAAACTTTCAATAAGGGAAGACAAAACAAGGACCTCCGACAAGGGAAAACAAAACACAAACTTTCAATATTGGAAGCAAATACTAATTGAAAAGGATAACAATAAAATTATCAAACCAACAATGGAAAAGGATAACCTAATAAAATTATCAAACAAACAATGGTAAGAGCAGATCCATGCACGAGTAATGAATTTGGAGACGAACTTGAATGATGATAACACTTGCGGAGGAGTAAGTGGTGCCAATGATGAATCTAATAACTAGAGTTGATACTTTTAGATATGAATAAAATTGTATTTTATTGAAAACTAATGCACTAAACGTTTTTATTGGGACCACCGCCAATCAACTTTTTGATCGGCGATGGTTCAAACACATAAATCACAAAAAAATCAAAAATGGAAAAAAATGGTTATAGTGTTTGGAGGAAAAGATATATGGATTGTACTTTAATTACCAGGACTCCTTTGTTTAGAAAAAATAGAGAGTTTTTTTTTTGGAACTAAATTAGAGAGCAGAGTTGAGGACTTCGCATTCATCGTAGACCAAATAATGGTTGGGACTAACTTACTTCGTTTGGTTTGTTTTTGTCAACTTATGGTATTCGTTCTAAGTTACCCCAACAATTTAATTCCTTAAAGTTTATATTTTAATGTTTGGTTTAACTTAAACTTGTAGAGAAGTTAAAATTTTCTAAACAATAAAAAATTGAATTGACATAAAAAAAACCTTTAAATAAGAGATAGGGGGTAATCGTGTCTACAACTCCTGGGAGATATCTTTCACCTTTAAGTGTGAATTGAGAAATAACTTTCAGGTAAATTGGACAACCAAACAAGATTAGTTCCCAAGTTATTTATCAGGAAATAACTCCATCACTAACCAAAGAATGCCTAAATTTAGGTGCATGTTAATTATGACTGTACATGCTTTCTTTTTTTTTTTTTTTTTTTTTTTTTTTTTTTTTTTTTTTTCACTTTTGTGGGAATCGAACCATGATCTTTTGAGGTCTTGCCTTTTTAGTAAGTGATATTTTTACCATCTCATCTAAGAGACTTTAACACCATACGCGCTATTCTTTGTAAGTACTGTATTAATTTTTATTTTATTTTTTTGGGCAAAGAAAGTACTTTTTTTTGGTCAAATGTCAAAGTAAGTACTTAACAAAACAAACAAAGAAAATGGTACATTTATCAATTAGGATTGAACCAATTAGGATTGAGTTTGCAATCCCATTGGTACATTTATCAAACTTACTTAATTCAAAAATGGTAGAATGACAACACTATATCTTAATAGAATGCACAATAACTGATGTGACGTACGGGCCTCACATCAAGATCCCATAAAAGGACTCACCCGACACCCAATGTGAGAACCACGCTCCACATTCTAACATTTACTTGCTTAACCAGTTAAGTACTTATATATAGGTAGATTTATTATTACAAACAAAACCATATATGTGCATATGAAAGAGACCTAACCCAGGAACAAGACGCATCTATTTATGAAACGTCTGTTTTAACACTCTGGCATTCGGATGTGCATCGCATGGAGCACAAACCCGTGCGAAACACAGGTTAAGTTGTAGCGTTAAAGGTCGTCAACAGGTTTTTGAGCTCATCATGTAAGGAAGGCAGGTGCGAGTCTTCCACACACCAAGTCTTCAAGCAAATACCCGTTTTAGGCGGTGGAGGCGAGCACAAGAACGCAAAAGGAACGAGATGAGCTTGAGATAGTCCAACAGGAAAAGCATGGAACAGATGACCCCATTCCAAATCTGTGGAACCTTTGCTGAATTTATCTATACCTGACAAGCAAAGCGTTGCATAGTCGGGTGGCGCGATAAATATCGGTTCCTCCGCTGCGATATCCTCATCATGACCATCACCACCTGCCTTGTTATAGATCCACTTGTTTAACTTAAAAGGAAGGCTTGCCTTGGTTTCCATTATAAGTTTGATAACCTCTCCAGTTGCTGTTTCCTTAAGCCACCCACTTAGGCAAGTAACTGTGACGGGGAAGATGCAATTGCCATAGAAACCTTGTGGTACCATCGGGCAAGTTAATTGCCCGAGTTCGACTCCTCCACAGAATGGCTGAAATCACTTCAAAAGTTGTGCAAGTTTTGTTGCCAGTCGAGTGGGAGAACTCGTTCTTGAGATGATCAATTACATGTCCAGGAACGTCGAATAATGCGCATTGTAGTTGTTGGTAGTGAGGCATGAGCGGTGGTGGCGATGGCGACGGCGGCTTCAGCTTTCTGTTTACAACAGAATGGGATGGCAATATTGATTCTCTGAACCATACGGGCTCAACGCTGGGACGCTTTAGGCCTATGACAAGCTCCTTAACTGCATTTAAAACCTGAGCTACTCCTATGCCATCACAAAGGGCGTGGTTGACTATGACCCCAACCACAAATCCTCCGCACTTGAAACTCGTTACCTGAATCAAGTAGTACGTATTCATGAAACAAAATAGATGATTTTTGGTTACATACATTTGCTGTGGCCTAGGTTCCTTGAAATCCGCGACAAATATCCCAATCAAGTCTACACCATTAATTATGTAGCAAATGTATGTCTCATAGAATTTAAATTATCCTCTTCCAATTAGAAAAATTCTAGACTAACACACTTGACCACACAATAGGATATATACCCCACATTATATATCCCACCGTGTTATGTATTTCGAGATGGGTAAGCTCGCATTCTATAGTGAATACACAAAAAAAAAAGATGATTATTCTTTTTTTTTTTTGGATTCATTTTCCTAGCTATTTAAACACACCCTTTATGTTATTCGAGCTTTTCTTTTGGATCATACTAGAATGACAACATGTATATATATGCCACATCAGAAGACACATTGGCCTACAAGCTGTACATACGGCCTCAACCCATGTGTTGTCCATCAGGATTTATGCCCGATGAGTGTATGGACGGCCTAAGGGCCCAATGTAAGACTTTCGGTGTGGCATACAATTGTTATTCAAGAACTTCTCTATTTTTAACCTGAATTAGCAGAATCGGGTCCAAGCCCATAGCTTCTGGAGTTGGATTTGGCATGAGTTTATCATGCACGGCCTCCACGGTAGGATCGTCATCAAAATAATTGGCTGCAACAAGCGAACAATTCGCAGAGGCCTCAACAAACCAAACTCCCTCTCCCGTGCAAGAGACGTGAAGGTCATCACCAGGTCCATCGTCATCATCATCACTTGATTTCTGCAGTCTTCCTGCTAATGGATAGTAGGGAACCAGTACTTTGGCGAAAGCCGCCTTAATCATCTCGATCGATTTGTCGTTGCCATATCTAAAAACACACAATATCTTGTAATCAATAACTCGCAACGCTTTATCGATGGCGGAGAGAGGGAGATGGTCAGAAGGTGTAGGCTCAGATGGCCGCACCATTGTTCCTGACAATCTAGTCACGGAGAAAGTGTCCATGGTGATTGAGTTCATCAATATTATTATTTGGATGAGCGAATAAGCTGGCAATGCAAAACTCATATATATAGAGGCACTCACGCTCTTTGGGATCCAGTACTTGAAATGCACCCATGTATGTATTATGAAAAATGATAATCTAACACACTTTGAGCGCACACTTGGGGCACACACTTTATTTTTTAGTCATTTATGACTTTTTCTTGTTTTCCTATGCGTGGCCCCACATATAACAAAATACCATAAATAGGCTAAAATACAAAGTGCGCGCCTCAAGTGTGCGCCCAAAGTGTGTTAGATTATCATTTTTCATATATTATATAATATAAACTTCTAATTAGTATTAGCATGCGTGCACGCAAATTTGAAGCATTTTCTTTTCGTGTGTTTAGTGCACGAAAAGAAAATTAACAATATTTCTTTTTTTTTTGTAGGAAACAATATTTCATTTTAAATATAAGTATTAGTTAGGTGCATGGTTGAATAAATGATGATATAGATTATAGTTAATATTTATTTAAATGTATCTATTATATTGAATAGTTTATTTGCATATTTTCGTTTCAAATAAGTGTTGTAATACTTGAAATAATTAGAGGCTTCCTTCTAAATAAACCCATGTCGGACACTCGAATAGGCACACCGACCTCGGTGTCTAGTGGTACATCATTCAATACACCTTGAGATACATGTTTGAGGTGTATCAAAATGGTGCACCAAGGTAGGTGTACCTAAATGGATGCTCCAAGTTGATCTCCCTATCATTTTCCAAAGAAAAAAATCTCGTGTAAGCTAGACGAAGCTTTATCGATGGTGGAGAGGGAGAGGGATTGGAAGGTGTAGGCTCAGATGGCCGCACCATTGTTCCTGATAACCTAGTCACGGAGAAAGTGTCTATGGTGATTGAGTTCATCAATATTATTATTTGGATGAGCGAATAAGCTGGCAATACAAAACTCATATATAGACGCACTAACGCTCATTGGGATCCAGTACTTGAAATGCACCCATGTATATATAGTATAATATAAGTTACGTACGCTCATCACTTCTAAATTAATACTATAGCCTGCGTGCACGCATAGTTGAATCATTTTCTTTTCGAGTGCGAACATATTTCATTTTAAATATAAGTATTGGTTGTTTTCAAAAAAATAATATAAGTATTGGTTAGGTGCATGATTGAATAAATCATGATATAGATTATAGTTAATATTTATATAAATGTGTCTATTATATTGAACAGTTTATTTGTATATTTTTGTTCCAAATAAGTGTTGTAACACTTGAAATAATTAGAGGTTTCCTTATAAACAAACCCATGTTGGTCACTCAATTAGGCACACCAACCAATTACAATACCTTGTAGCATTCTGCCATTAGGATGACTGACGCACGCCGAACGCGTCAAAGAAATTTACCCGATCAAGAATCAACAAATATTGGATTGTAGTTGTGGAAAGCTCGGGGTGGAACCTTAAGGACTAGGTAATTTAGCTTAGGTTTCAATGGCGAGGTAAAGAAGAACAGGTTTGTAACATGAGAGAGTTGGATTAAACTAATTCAAATTGTGAAAAATGCAGTGAGAATGAGTTCTAGACCTTCAGCTTCACGGGTTCAATCAAACGAGTGGGGATGTGATTCATAATTCATCGGTTCAGAAAAGATGCATGAAATCCTACTTGTGACCTAGTGTAGCTATAGAACCGGTGACGCACTCGGCTCCTCTCTCTTCTAAATCTCGATAGCCAAGGTACGACCGCTGGCTATTTCCCTGACCAAACGCACAACCTGATTGCTAGTGCTTCAAATTTAATGCGTTGGTCACATTAATTGTGTGAAGGTGAGTATGCACATTGACAATTTGATTTAGCATTTCATTCCATAATCTTGTTGGTTATTTTATATAGTCATTGTTGACTATTTTACCATTGTATTCTAATATCATGTGTCCTTGGTGTTCCATGCTCACTTATGAGTCTAGTTTTGCATGATATTTACTTGTTGATTTGATTAATTGCCTCGATCTCATGCTATGTCTATTCTTGTAGTTTAAATGTGAAATAAAGGATAAATAGCATGCTATTAGGCTAGTACATATTAAAAAAGGTTTATATGGATTTGTATTCCCTATTTGATTAGATGTTAGACTTGCCTATTGATAAGTGTTCATTTAGGCATAATTTAGTATATGGTATTAGGAATAATTAGACTATATTTATTTTATTTTATGGTGATAAATGCATATTTTAAGGATTTAGTGATTTATTGGAATAATATGAAAATAAATATCTAATTATGTTTAATTTTCATTTTTAGGAGAAACGGAGTACACGGTTGGATCCGGGGCATAAAAATACTCAAAATAGAGTATACACTTGTAGTAATCGGATACTGAGAGATTTTATCTCGAAATATACACTGACAGTGGGGTAATTGGAGCCCAACACTAAAACACAGTTTGTGTGTGCCACGTGTCGTCTCATCATTCATCCAAAGTGCCACGTGTCGGAATCCGATTGGTCCTGTCGTGTCACACAGACCGTTCCAGCCAATCAGGTTCCGCCACATTATCACTCCAGCAACGTCATCACCACTCACAGACTGCCACGTAGACAAGCACAGGTTCTCTTATCTCCAGTTGCTCGATTTGCCTCGAGATCCATGTCAGAACGAAGTCCCAGAAATTCGGTGATGGTCACGCGATTCCTCTCCACTAACTCACCCGCCACGTGTCGTCCGTCCATTCGTCCAGCGAGTCAACAACAACGGTTCTAGGCGCTCACACGCTGCCACGTGTCGCCCAGTCACCCGCTAGCACGTCACGCACCAGCTTCTTGGCCCATCAGACGCCGCCACGCACAGCAGCTCCTCCAATCACAGTGTGACACATTAGCAAAGCCTATAAATCACCCAATCTCACGCTGCCACATGTCACGAACGCCAAGAAACTCCCAAAACTATGAAAATTGGTTTTTCTCACCTCTAGAGACCAAATTTTAGGTATATATATATATTAGGACTTAGAGAAGAACCAAGTTTAACCTTTGTTTAGTCTATTGTTTTATTTTTGAACTAGGGTTTAGTTTAGTGAATCCCCTTCAACTAGGTTGAAAGTGGATCGGTCGAGCCTTGTGACTTGGGACTCCATTAAGAGGTTTATCTATGCATGATTTTATTGATTCTTTTCTATGATTTATTTTCTTTGGTATTGTTTGAACAATTGAGGTTAAACACTAGTTTAAACCTCGATTTACATGTCAGTGAGTCGTAAGCACCCGTCTTTGTGCGACAAGACCACACTAGTGGCAATTGACCATACCAATTGATTAGACCCTTTTGGGATTGGTTAAATACCGTAGGAATCTAGGCTAAATTGGACACACGAGTGATTCGGTTGTCTAGGTGTAGTGCCTTCACGAATCGAAGTAATGCGATCAACGCGTTAAATCTGGAGCACTAGCGATCAGGTTGCGTGTTTGGTCAGGGAAGTAGTCAACGGTCGTACCTTAACTATCGACATCAGGAAGTGCGAGGAATCAAGTGCGTCACCGGGTCTATAGCTGCACTA
The DNA here is from genome assembly GCA_039657345.1 of Stephania japonica. Classification (NCBI taxonomy): domain Eukaryota; kingdom Viridiplantae; phylum Streptophyta; class Magnoliopsida; order Ranunculales; family Menispermaceae; genus Stephania; species Stephania japonica. The sequence goes on along the minus strand of CM077558.1, from coordinate 8,231,538 downwards.
GATCATAGGTTAGTCTCGTATCTTTTATAAATCGAGGAATAACGGAATCGTTTCCAAGTTGTTTGGCGTAGATCGTGAAGCTGGATACCTAGGCATTTAATTTCTTGTTCTTCTCTTCTCCCCCTAGAAACCTAAGTCAGTAGCCTAGTCCTTGATTTAGGTTTTTGGCGTCGTTGCCAGTGACTAGGTTTTACTTGATTTAGATTTTTCTTTTCTTTTTATTCATTTATTTAAATTTTATGCATATCGTTATTCTTTTTCCCCCCTCTGATGGAGCTGCACAGACAAGAACCACTCGAGACATGCTTGAGTGGGATAGCGTGACCTGAGACGCATGAATCTGAAGTCGAGCCAACGACTTTAAACAAAAGCACTCTTGGGAGGCAGCCCAAGTTTCTATCTTTTACTGTTCAGTTTGTTAATTTTTTTATTTAGTGTACTCATCTTATCCCATTTGTGACTATTTACAGGTGTTTGATACACTTTTGTTGAAACACCGGAGTTGAGAGCTCGATATTACTGTTGAGGTTCTTTGGTATATATGGTTAGTCTAATTGGGATATGGTAAGTTCTATGTTTTAGATTATTAGGTTAGTTTTTGAGTCTGTTGGAGGTAATTAGATGTATATTCTCTAGATTTCCTGAGTTGAACATTGTTATCACCGTGCTTCATATTTTATGAGATTTTTCAGTCCATTAGGTTTTGCATGTTCATTCTAGCATGTCGGTTTCCCATTATTTCTTCCACTTCCATGTTCTTTTCACCTCTTTCCCTTTCATTTTGTAGTTCATAGCTTCATTCTTGTTTTAAACCTTGAGGACAAGGTTTGGGATAAGTTTGGGGATGTTTCAGGTATAGTGGAGTGTTGAATGAATGGAATTAGCTCATGACAGATATGATTGGTTTATTATTTTTATGCATATTTCATGGGTTTGGTAAGTTATGGTAGTGTTTTTCTTTTCTTTTCACCTCATTTTCTTGTTATGACATGTTATGCATTGCAAATTTCGATACTTGGATATGTTGCCCACTATCTCATTCAAACTAGACGGCTTCAGACCAACTCCAAGAACACTTGCATTGCTCCTGCAACATCTGCAAGGAGGACTCTACCCTTTGCGAAAGCAGGAGGAGATATTGAGTGCAAAGACTATGCTAGCGCTGATAATACCCTATGTGAAGCACCAAAAACTCAATTTGAAGATGGAGAAAATAATGATGAGATCAAAGGCGAGGAACTATGTACTAAGTTGTTTGTTAAAACTTGATTGTAAGAGATTTAGTTTCTCTTTTAATAATTACTATTTATTTTATTTTTATTTTGTAAAAAAACCTATATGTTGCAGGCTAAAAAAACAAGCAACATTTCTTACGTTCATTTTTTAAAAAAATGTGAAAACCTTTTATGACGGTTAAAAATCATCACAAAAGCCCAAAATCTAATGACGGCGAGAAACTGTCACGAAAGACATTGAGCTTTCTCATGTTATGTCCAAAACTGTTCTTAAAGGCCTTTTATGACAGTTAAAAACCATGATTAAAGACCTTTAGTGTTGTAGTGATGGTTGCATACACCAATCCTCATCGCTCCTGTCTCTTTTGCTATTAATGATTGGGTGTTTTTGAAGCTGCAGCCTTATAGGCAAACTTATGTGGCCTCTCGTCGAAGCCATAAGGCGTTCCATTTTGATTCAGGGTTGCCAGATGGACCAAGTGCTAGTTCAGTGGGAAGGCCAGTCAGTGGAGGATGCGACATGGGAATTTTTGAAGGACTTCCGCCGTGATTTTCCCTTTTCCAACCTTGAGGACAAAGGTTTCTCTTAATGGGGGAGGGAATGATTCAGGCCCAAATGAATCAGTGAGCCCACCAACTATCTCTGAAGAAGGGCTCAGGAAGAGCAATAGGATCACTAGACGACCTTGGTGGAGATCGCATGAGGGATTAGTAGGAATTGTTAGTAGGTTGGTAGCGTATCTACAAATAATCAGGGCATAGGATCATGATGAAACATGAGATTATGTAACCAATTAATAGATGTTATCAACATGTAGCCTCTAGTTTTAGCATCGATAGTGCGTCAATTACAACATTGCTTGGATTTGTAATTACAAAATACAAAATTGGACCAATTGTCCTCATGGTGGACGTTCTAATAAAACCCTGTCTAGATATCCAGACATTTGTGAACAGATCTCTCTAATTGAGGCAAAGAGGCTTTTAAAATCAAAACTTTGATTATTTTCTTAACTACTATAAGGGTGCAAACAAACCAAATATACATCGCATCATTATTGAAGTCTTTTACATATATAATGATAGGCATTCGATGCAAGTAAATCAATTGCTCTCTACAATGGATCTCCCTTAGTAAGTTTGCTTTAACGGAAATTAAAGGCTTAGACATTAAACCAAAAGTTGAAATTCCGTATTTGACATACAATAATTTAATTTAGCATTTAAAACTATTCTCCATGAATTGGAGTTTAGATTAGACACCCTGACTTGACTTCTATTGAAGATGTAACGTACAGTCGTCGTACCTGTTTTGATGGTTGTTGAGGGGAGCTTACCTTGATTTGTGAAATTGTGAAGAGGACATTGAGTTGTCGATTTGATCTTGAATGGTGGAGAAGGCGTGTCTCGATGAAGTTGCGATTGTTGATGAGATCACGCCATTTTTTGCACACAAACTTGAATCGAAGAAGTGAGTATGGTGGGACTTCGGGGAGTATTTCTTCGGCTCTTTGGCGTGTCCCCCTCATCTATCCTTGTGCTTCGTCTCCACAAGGGTTTTCCTTGGACGCACTTTTGCACGTTCGTGTGGGAATTGCGCAAATCCTACTGGAAATCTGGTGATATATGTATATCATCAGATTTTTATACGAGTATCTTAATTTGTAGGTTTAAAATTTATAGTCCAGCTAAACGCACCCCATACCCCAGTGTTTACTTAGTGCACTTATAGGCCCATTGTTGTCCAACGGAACCTCTTTGATGAAATTTGGTTGACAACTGTCAATTTAAAGGTTCGGTGGGTTCCTGTAGCGGCTCCAAAATCTGAAGCTCGCCACGTCATACGCAGTGGACCCACAACCCTACTTATATCGGCCTAGTTATGTCCCACGCGTACCAAACCATAAGTTAATCCAAATTACTGCTAAATCTTCTCAAATCAATTTAATAAGTTAGCTTATGGACTACAAATCATCTGTTAAATCTTAAATAATTCAGCAGAAGACTTAAATAAATCAATCAATTTGAAGAGTATTTGTCCTAATGTGGAAAACCCATGAAAAATATATCCTCATCATATATATAATTGTCATGTCCAGTCTAAACATCAAAAGAACCTAAACAGGTCGTATACATATCCAACTGTCGCTCAAGTCCCAAAACCAAACAAAAAACAAATAAAGTAAACAAACATACGAGTAGAGAGTAGCTGATCAATCAGAAAAAATCATCAAGCTTGCCCTTCCCTCTGCTCGTACTAGGGTCTGCACTTAGCCATTACAACAAAATAGATGACGAGTCAAGAGTGAGTAATCCCAAAGAAATTCATAGAGTAAATAATATAAATAAATGTTGGAATCAAAAGACTATTAAATAAACATACAGAAGAAAAGAATCAGGCAACTGGGAAGGACCCTCGCATGTGTATCCAATAGCAGTGATAAACAAAGTGCGTGCATGATCTACGTTAGACTAGCACCATACTTCGGACTATCACCAAGGTACCGCCAGTGAGTAAACTCAAACTAACTGAAACCCTTGTTGTCTGCTCAGTAGCCGACATACCGACATGAGTATAGGAAAAATTAGTAGTCGGGTCAACAATCTATTGACATACCCCTATAACACATGCTATGGTTTAGTATGCCACAATGCCAACGCAATAGAATAAACTCGACGAGAGTAAACTCAACCGACCGTAAATAAATATCGAAAAGTAGAGTAAATGAAACAACTGGACAAGAATTCAAATAATCCAAGCAATAAATACTCAAATGAATTTTAGTTGGGTTACTACACACTTCAAATCGCACTCCACTAACGTCAATACCAATGCACGTCCACTAACGTCAATACCAATGCCGGCCTTATCTGCGTGTCAATTACTTGTCAATTCAACCTAAAACTTGAATTCCCGATAAATCTAATCAATTTACTAAACCTCGAAAATCATTAATCAACGTCAAATCCTCAATAAAAACACTCATTAAACCATTTAAATAGGTTGTATAAACCCTTAGATATACCCCAAAATTTCTCAAATTTTATTTAAAATTTATCGTTTGGCACTGTTCTGGACGTCGCCAGAGGCGCTGCCGTGTGTAATGCCTCCACGACGTCCAAACTGTCGTGATAGACATCGTCACGCTCACACCCCCCACAACGCCATATAAAAGCATGGGGTGGTAATTTGCTTCTAGTTTGGACGTCGCAGGTGGTGTCGTAGCCTCCAATGCCCACGATGCGACTGGCGGCGTTCGAGCGAGAGAAAATTCTTGGGGTTCTCAGACCCCCTCGGCTCGTCATCGCGGTCTGCGCTCATCCAAACCGCTCATAAAACCTCCAAAATACTATCCTTTATCAAAACCCCTCGACGAAAACCGTCTGAGACACAAACCCCGAGTTTTCTCGCCAAAATCGTAAAATCCATGTAACTATAGCAACACAACCAACAACACAAAAAACACCCCTTGTTTCATCAAACTCACATATTGAAACCAATCAACACCCAAACTAGTTGGTGTGCTCCACTCACACCCTCGAAAACCTCGTCAAACAAGAAATTAGATCCGAAACGTAAAGAAAGAGATGTGGATTGAAGATCTAACCTTTTTATCGACCACACTTGATCTAACACCCCAAATGAGCTCAAACCACCACAAAACCCTCGTCTTCTTTGTTGATTTTCATCTAAGCTTGGAGAGGAAAGAGAAAAGGTAGTAAGAAGGGTGATTTTTCAAGAAATTTATATAGAGATGTCATCTTATGTGCAGATCCAATCTCAAGGCACATTTGTGGGGTTGAGATGCAGTCAAATGGTCTCCAATAAGTGACTCTCATGTGTGACTTTAGGCTCACATCCTCTCACTTGTTCTCAACAACCAAACCAATTCTTAAACGTTACGACACTCGGTCTCGAACCACTTCGTCTATAAAACGCGTACCCTCGCGTCACTCACGTATATACGTCATTTTACATTGATTATTTAGCGTATTTAATCATTTATTATGTGTATATATTTAACCCCCGGCCTAGTGTACTAACCATTCACCTCCCCAGTTCCCACGTCTACACACTACCCAAGGCAAATTCCCGTCGCATTGTCTCACTCGTCATATACAACATAACACACAACATTGCGATGTAAATAAGCTAATTCGAACAAATACATCGCAAAATACATCAAAAAACATACAAGAACGGACTGTATACCTATATCGGCGGCTCTGACCTAACGGTGGGGTCCACGCGTGTCCAAGCTAACGTTCATGTCTGCAACCACGTGTCAAATAACGACAAATTAGATTTAGACCATTACAATTCCAATTGACTCTTCAATCAAAGGTTCAACAGGCTTTGACCGAATTTTCAAATAAAGGTTCAGTGGGCTTTGACCGATGCTCTAACAAGATATTCGGACTTGCGAAGCCGAATTACTCGATGATGTTCTACAAATCACAAGAAGAGAGTGTGGATGGATGATAGTGCGATGCACAAAACGAGAGGAAAATGGTGGTGGGGTGCACTAATTGCAGTGAGGGGCATAAGAGTTATTTTACGGTAGAGTTGACCTTTTTAAGTTTGACTTTTTGCTGGGTGCCCTAAGTAAATGATGGTGTTTGGAGTTCATACGCATCGAAAATTTCAAAACAATTTTGAGAAAACCCCAACAGGATCCGAATCTGATTCCATTAAAACGTTTAAACTATGAAAACTAAATCATACCTCGGTTGCAATATACCTTTCAGAATGTTGATCGATCTTTAAAGCGCTGCCAATGACGAACGCCCTCTACTAGCTGTCCACACATGAACGACGGCCGAGATTCAAAGTGCTAGCTTCGAGAGAATACCAAACGTTTGGTTTCTCTCCAAAACAATTCAGAACGTACCAGTCAACCCTAATTCGTTTCTAAAATGAAAATTAGAGTTTTAGCCCTTAATTTTTTTCATGTATTGTAACTTAAAACGTCTATTTATACAACACTTGTATATAGACGGTTAAGTAAATTACATATATACCCCTACTCAAGAAGTATAAGTGTAATACACCACAGGGACGTTTCAGTCATGAATTTTATCATATAAAATTCATTCTTCCGAACCATTTTAAAATATCGCAAAACCATTCTTAGTGTGCGACCCAATAGGCTCATACAACGTTGGCAGTGTACCAAAACACATTTTGGTATACAAGTCATAAGCGGTCTTTAACAAGACATTATGACTACCCAAGTTGTACAAAGATCAAATTGATACAACCTAATCAATAATGTATATAACATCCTTTTGTCATACGATATCCTTTTGATCAAATACAAGGCATGAAATTGTCATCCAATATGTTCGATCGTACTAGTCTCGATCTTCAAGTAGACTGAAAACATCCAAGTGACATTGATCAATATAAATTCACTTAGACTAGGCCTTTTAACAGTCTAACATATCGAGGGATCCACTGGATATCTCTCTCTACATGAGAGGGACAAATTCTATCTCGATTACACAACTTCACCACATTATTCACACAGTAACCAATCACAACCTTTATAATCGTCCGGTTAAAGACAAGGTTTGATTACGTCAAATCACTGTATTCCTAATGTTTAAATCTCTGGTAATCTCAAGTCAGAGGGAAACAACTATGACTTAATCCTTGTGATGTTCTCATCGCGGGTCGGTCCAATACTTTGTTCCCTAACAAGTATTCATGATCTTGATTCGTATTCCTATATGTATGATCATCGTATGATCATCAATCAAGACTCACACTAGTCTTAATTCATTATAGTTCCCAGTATAATAATCGACTAGGGACATTTATGATATTTCTGTAAATATCCATGGATCTTATTATATTGTAAACATGCAAATCAATTATAATAAACAACAAATGAAATCATCTATTTTATTAACTAAAATGTATTCATAAATACTATTAATGGATTGACCTATGGCACATTTTCCAATAGTAAACATCGAGGTGCGTTTCACGAGCTCAAAATTTATTATATTTTTATCAATTTTTTATTAATTTTAATAATTATAATTAAATCTCTCAAAAGATTACAATTAAATAAAATTATTTGTTTTTTTTAAAAAATAAAATTATTTGTTTTCAAAATAAAATTATAATTGTACTAAACAAAAAATAAAATAAAATCAGGCAAAAAAAAAAAAAGGATAGAGAGCCTATTACTATGGGGCGCTAACCTTGGCCTCTCACACAAGTAATGAGAAGGGAACTGATATGTACAGACACAATAACGGAGAGGGACGTGACAGCACTTCTCGCACTTTTTAATCATCCACTGGTTGGGGAGAGGCTTATGGGGTTATGGGTCTGGTTTTGCTATTGTAGGGAAAGCTACAGTTTTCATAGTTTTTTGCTTGTTCCTCTCTTATTCAATTATCAAATCACAAGATTGACCCAAAATTATTGGTATAAGGCTTCGAAAAAAATTGTTGTACGAGATTATTTTTATTTTTTTTAATTGCATTAAATTATGGACAATAAAAGAGTTTGATCCATGTAGCGGACCCTAATTAATTTGGAACTGAAGATATATTGTTGTATTAATTATTAGTGTCCAAACACTTGTCTAACTAATCTCACGACCTCTAGACAGCAGGCCCAAAGTTAATTGGCTATTGTGGGGACTATACAAGATTAACTTTTGAAACTTTAATTCTCATCAAAATCGCCATATTTTTGGATGTGCTTTTAATTCCAACCCAGTACAGAATCATCTTCTTTTCTTTTTAATTAAACAATCATCTTATGTATTCAATTACAAAAAAGGAAAATTAAAAAATAAATAAATTTAGAAGATGGCTTGTGTTTTTTTCTTTGAGTAAAATAGAAATTTCATTTATGACGATGGCTCAATACATTCAATAGAACAGGACAAGACATAGAATCAATTGCCTTAATAAAAACACATTGATTTGCTAATTCTAATTGTTCATAAGAACATTCAACTGTCACGTAGATTTTATTTTATTTTTTTAAAAACAATTGCCACATAGTTGATTTTGAAAAACTGAGACTTACAACAATGAAACAGTTTGACAATCAATGACTGTTCTCTTGACATACGTCTGCTACACAACAATAGGTACAAATATACTAAGACCATAACGAAAAATAAAACTTCCAACAAGGGAAGACAAAACAAGGACCTCCGACAAGGGAAGACAAATACAAACTTTTAATATTGGAAGCAAATACTTATTGAAAAGGATAACCTAATAAAATTATCAAATCAACAACGAAAAAAGATAATTTAATAAAATTATCAAACCAACAATGGTAAGAGTAGATCCACGCACGAGTAATGGAATTGGAGATAAACTTGAATGATGATAACATGTGCCAGAGGAGTAAGTCGTGTCAATGATGAATTTAATAACTAGGGTTGAAACTTTCAGATCTGAATAAATTTGTATTTTATTGAAAACTAATGCAGTAAATATTGTTATTGGGATCACTGCTGATCAAAAAGAAGATCGGCGGTGGTTCAAACACATAAATCATAAAAGAAATCAAAAAACAAAAAAATGGTTATAGGGTTTGGAGGAAAAGATGGATTGTGCTTTAATTACCATGACTCCTTTAAATTGAGAGTAGTTTTTTTTTTTTTTTGGAACTAAATTAGAAAGCGGAGTTGAGGACTTGCGCATGCATTTTAGACCAAATAACGGTTGGGACTAACTTGATATCAAAAAAAAAAAAAAAAAAAAAACGGTTGGGACTAGCTTACCCTTTTGGTTTGTTTTTGTCAAGTCGTTCGTTCCAAGTTACTCTAACAAGTTAACTCCTTGGAGTTCATACTTTAATGTTTGATTTAACTTTAAACTTGTAGAGAAGTTAAAAATTTTTAAACAATAAAAAATATGAATTGTCATAAATAGCCTTCAAATAAGAGAGGGGTAATTGTGCCTACAACTCCAGGGAGATAACTCTTTTGGGGGAGATATCTCTCAACTATAGGTGTAAATTGAGAAATAACTTTTAGGTAAGTTGAAAAACCAAACAGGATTAATTCTCAAGTTATTTCTTGAGAAATAACTCTACCACTAACCAAACAATTCCTAAATTAATTACAAGGGTGCATGTTAATTATGACAGTACGTGTTATTCTTTTTGGCAACCGAACCTCAATCTCTCGAGGTCTTGCCTTTTTTTGCAAGTGATCGATATTTTTATTATCTCACTTGAGAGGCTTTGATACCATACATAGCTATTCTTTGTAAGTACTGTATTAATTGTTATTTTATTTTTTGGTCAAAGTAATTACTTTTTTGGTCAAATGTCAAAGTAATTAAGTACTTAATAAAACAAACAACGAAAAAACAGGTTAATTGATCGTGATATGACATAATAATTTAGTTTGGATTGAAACAATTAGGATTGAGACAATTAGGATTGAGTTTGCAATCCCATTGGTACATTTATCAAACTTACTTAATTCGAAAATGGTAGAATGACAATATTATGTCACAGTAGAATGTATGATAACTGATGTAACGTGCGGGCCTCACATCAAGATCACATAAAAGGACTGACCCAACACCCCATTTTAATGTGAGAACCACATTCCACATTCTAGCATTTACTTGTTTAACCAATTAAGTACTTATATATAGGTAGATTTCTTATTACAAACGAAACCATATGTGTGTATATGAAGATACTAACCCAAGAACAACACTCATCTACGTACGCATTCGGATGTGCATCGCACGGAGCACAAATCCATGCAAAACACAGGTTAAGTTGTAGCGTCAAAGTTCGTCAATAGGCTTTTGAGCTCATCATGCAAGGAAGGCAGGTGTGAGTCTACTCTCCTCCGCATCCCTTCTCTGTTTGTAAGGTCCTTAAAAGAAAGTATTTTTCATGCATTATCTTGGATTGAGAATTTAGATGAAAGATCCTCCATATTTGGCCCACGGGCCTTTAAGGTAGACATGGGCCCTGACTACCCTTTGTTTGTTTTAGGAGATTCATTCTTGGAAGACCCATCTTCTTTTGGCCCATCGTCCTTGGGCCCATTCATTTTTGGAACATATTTTTGGATATATGTCACACTCTTAGGATTCTTCTTCTTTTCTTTCCTTTCATTGACTATTTTAGAAGCTTGGTCTTGATTGGTTAGGGTTCCCTTTTTCGTGGAGAAAATCATGGTTTGACTTGTGTTGTTATCTTTTGGATGTTTGACTTCCGAATCACTATGTTCACTCGAGTTGGCCAATAATTCAAACTGATTTTTTTGGTTTCCTTGTTTGACACCTTGATGTTTTCTTCTATTCAAATCTCCAGATTTATACTTCTCCTCTCTTAATTCTCGCGCTAGATTCTCTTCTCCCCTTTTTTGGCAACTTCTCAATTCTGACGAGGCTTCCTCTGAGTAATCATCCACGAACCAAAATTAGACTCTTCGACATCCTGTGGAGGCGACGCATGTGACGGCCCCAAATTCCATAACCCTAGAATCGGGCGCCGCCCGGCCTGGACCCGCGTGAACCCCCGAGCCAATCCCGCCGAGTCGCGCGGGGCCAGTGAGCCTATCCTTACCATTCAATCATTTGTTAATCATTTGAAAGTGAAGTCAATTAATTAGCGAGTTATCACAGTAATAAGCGAAAGCAATTAATCTCAACTGATCAATCAACTTCGAAAGCTCTACGTTAGGACAAAAACCTAGGGTGTGGGAACCCTGTATATCATATATATCATGTATAGCAAAAAAAGTATCATCGAAGTCATAACATCCAAAAATCTCTCAACACATAACCCCATGTACAAAAAAACAATATAAGTAACTAATACAACAAAAAAGTTACCTATGTCAGCAAAGGAGGGCCGCTCAAAGTATATCGCCTAACTGCACGACCTTTCCTTTGTCGGACTGCGGATCAGCACTAGGTCAAACACAAGAATGACGAGCCCAGGTAAGTAACGCTAAGCAAGAACAACAATAAATACAACATTTCGAATTAAATAAATGAACAGTCAATTCATGCAGATAGAAAGAAAAGGACAGGGAGCGCATGAATATATAAAGATTGTGAACAAATGAATAAACAGTAGAAATTGAGTGTCCCGAAATACAAAGGAAAGACACAAGTGGTCCCGACCAATCAAAGTCATTATATCGAGGACAAAATCTCCTCAAAGGCTAGGAGTCGAGGACAGAATCTCCTCTAAGACTCCTACGCGAGTGTAGAGTCCCCAACAATTTGGTGAACTCTCATCCCGTACATGTTATTACAGCCGTAAATTCCGGTATAATACATCGCGAGCCCGAAATTCTGCAAGGATCACGCTTGACGCACTTGTCTTAGGACAACTCAAAAGGAATGGAATGACAAGATAGTATCGAAACAATATCAATAAATAATTAAAAGCTCAAGAAATAACTGTAGTGTTCCTCACTGGTTTACTTACCTTGATCCAAGCTAATTCGCGCTAACACAGACTCCGACATACCCCTTACGGTCCCCGTGTGTACAATAATCCTGATAATGCAATTTATATCAATTTCCTTAATTTCCTATGATTTTTCCAAATTTCCAGCTATTTTTGCCAAATTTCACGTTTTCCAAGGTAAAAACCCTGACATAACGTCTCGCAAAAATCCCGAATATTTCACTTTTCATAGAAATTCTTAAATTTCTCTTTATTTGATGAAAATATAATTTTCTAGAATTTTTCCTGAATTTTTCCTATTTTTCTGGAATTTATTTCAATTAAAATTACGTTTAATATATTTAATTGAAATAAATAATTTTTATTAATATAATAATAGGTGGGTGGGTCGCGGGTCAGGTCAGGACCGGCCTGACCGGTCAAACCCGGTCCACCTGTGTCGGAACCTGTCCACCTGGGTTAAACCCGGTCAACCTGGGTCAGACCCGGTCTAACCCAAACAGGGTCGGGTCACCTTGACCTGGCCCAGTTCTCTCTTCTTCTTCGTTGTTGCTTGCTTTTCCAGCAAGCAACAACAATTTTATTTTATTTTATTTTATTTTATTTTATTTTTGCAACAACACCACAACAGCACAATAACAATCAACACCCACTTCACCATCATCATCACCACCATTTTCACCATTTAAATCCACAATCTCCTCAACGACAACCGCGACAACAAATCTCGGAAACAACCACAACGACAACACCCACAACGAAATCAATAATTTCTTACCTGGATCTCGCCTCGACGTCGCGTCCACGCTCTCCGCGAATCACCGCTCCCACTCCTTGATCTCTCCTCTCGGTCGATTTCTCTCTTCTCCAATTTTTTTTTTCTAAATCGAAAATGGGGATTGTGGTGACGGTGGTGTGATGAAATTTGGGTATTTTGGTCATATGACCAAAATATCCCTCACCCTTATTCATACCCTTTACAACTTTATTGCCCTTTTGGTCTTTTCACAATTTCACCTACCAACTTTGATAACTCAATTGGGTAACTTAGTTGACTTGCCCTTCGCTCTAGCCTCTCCACCACATCTTTTGTGCAATCCAAACTCAACCCGCGCCGCATTACGCGTGTCTTGCGCATTTGGTCGAATTGTGTATCAATTGTTTCGATAAATTTGAATTTGTATTTTATCAGTGTTTTTAATTAAGTTTGTCCCCCATACCACTAACCATCGCGTCACATAACCAACACTCGCACGCAAACATCTTTACACGTTAAAAACTTGAAATTGCACAAATGAAATGTAATATAATACAAACACCATACAAAACTAACATACCTCGGCGTCGACGTCCGAGAATTGATGACTGTACCACAGCGTGGGCCCACGTATTACCTGTATTGACACGTGGCACGGGTTAAATCTTTAGGGTCATTACAGCGCACCGCCTCCCAGGTCATTTGAACTCGTTTTTTTTTTCGTGACTACAGAACCTTGGGGTTCCTTAGGAGCATTAAGAGGCATGCAATATTATTGTGCCCCACCTTCCCTCAACGAAAGCATATGTGGGGAATCCCTTCATACTCCACCTTCAACCAAAAATCTTCCACTTTAAATTTTGACGTCAGAGGTTTTGAGAAGTCCAATTCTACCGCCACTCGAGCCCATCTGTTAGTTGTAGTTGTTAGTTGTAGTAGTGCTTGAATCCACTCTTAGCGACCGTCCCACTACATTTCCATGTCTCCAAATAATAAAATCATGGAAATACTCAAGAGGGAGGTCTGGAAAACGAATCCAAATCGTTGCTTTTGATATTGATGCAGTCGCCACTCAGAAAGATGGTCCCCATTTTTGCATAGGAAGGGCATGACCAAGGATTTCATATGGCCCTTCGAGTAAATCTCTATTCATATCTCCTGCATACATAAATTGAACCAAATAGATATAATTAGAGAGATCCATAACTCTATAGTCCCCTTCAGGGTGCTATATTGCTACGATTCTATTGCATAGCATCCTATAGCCTAACGATCTTCCCATCACTTTCACCATCACCGCGTTCTCCATTTATTTCTCTAAGTTGAAAGAAAACTTCACCTAGGTACATGTACTGGGGTGTTTAACTAAAAACACAAGCCATCATCATGAATGTAATTGATTCTATGTCTTGTCTTGTTTTAAATTTTTCTTTTTTGTAATTTAACACATAAGATGATTGTTTAACTAAAAAGAAAATAAGATGATTTTGTACTGGGTTGGAATTAAAAGCACAACAAAAATTTAGGAAAACAAAAATATAGCGATTTTGATGAGAATTAAAGTTTCAAAAATTAATCTTGCATATTCCCTACGATAGCCAATTAACGTTGGGCCACTGGTAGTCTCTTTCTCTCAGAGGTTATGAGATTAGTTAGACAAGTGTCTGGATACCCATGGTTAATACAACAACATATCCCCAGTTTCAAATTAATTGAGGTCGGCTACATATGGATCAAACTCTTCCATTGTGTAATGCAATTAAAAAAAATAAAAATAATCTCGTACAACAATTTTTTTTCGAAGCCTTGTACCAATAATTTTGGGTCAATCTTGTGATTTGAGAATTGAATAAGAGATGAAAAGCAACAAACTATGAGAACTGTAGCTTTCCCTACAATAGCAAAACCAGACCCATAAGTTCTCCCAGTCTCCCCAACCAGTGGATGATTCAAAAGTTCGTGAAGTGTTGTCGCGTCCCTCTTTATTATTATGTCTGTACATCAGTTCCCTTCTTGTGTGAGAGGCTAAGGTTAGTACCTTAGTAATAGGCCCTCTATACCTATTTTATTTTATTTTATTATTTTTTATCTGATTTTATTTTATTTTTGTTTAGTAAAATTATAATTTTATTTAATTGTAATTTTTTGAGCGATTTAATTATAATTATTAAAATTAATAAAAAAAATTGATAAAAATATAATAAATTTTGAGCTCGTGAAATGCACTCCAACGTTTACTTAGGGCACCTAGCAAAAAGTCAAACTTATAAAGCTCAATTCTATTGTAAAATAACCCTTATGCCCCTCATTGCGGTTAGTGCATCCCACTAACCTTTTTCTCTTGTTTTGTGCACCGCACTATCATCCATCCACAGTCTCTTCTTGTGATTTGTAGGGCATCATCAAGTGGTTCGGCTTCGCAGGTCCGAATATCTTGTTAGAGCGTTGGTCAAAACTCACCGAATCTTTAGTTCGAGATTCCGTCAAAGCCTACCAAACCTTTGATTGGAGAGTTGATTGGAACCCACCGAACCTTTAAGTTGGCAATCGTCAACCAAATTTCACCAAAGAGATTCGGTTGGATAACACCGAGCCTAGAAGATAAGTGTTGGCCATATGTCGCCGAACTTAAAATAGATGTCTCGACCAATGTTTTGGAGTTGAGTGCTTTGGTTGGGATAAAGGGGTATTTTGGTAAAAATGTGATGAGGTGGTACGAGGGGAGGATGGGGAAGCCACAATGGCAGAAGTGATACGGGGGATGAAAGGCTATTTTCGAGCAGCATTTCGAGCAAAGTTGTGTCGATGTTCACCTCTTTGCGCCGTACTATGAGAAGCTAAACATGGCTTGCAACTGGCGTGGGATAAAGGATGTAGGAAACTCGTTGTGGAGCTATAACTCGTAGGAAGCAATTGATCTTATTCTGGACTCATCACAGAGCAAATTTCGAGAACCACTGATTCATGATATTCTAAGGGAGACGGAGAAGGAGTGAAGTGAAGCTTTCAGCCACACGTTTTGAGAAAATAATGCATGTGCAGACTACATAAGAAAGCTTTTTAGTATGATGTTAATTTTAAGATTTGAGAACATATTCCCAATCAAATTTTCTTGTTGCTAGAGCAGGATATCCTGTAGTTACATATATAACTTAGACCGGGTTTGGTCTTTGCTAATAAAAAAATATAAATTTCATTTATAATGATAGCTCAATACATTCAATAGAACAGGACAAGACATAGAATCAATTACCTTAATTTTTGCACATTGATTTGCTAATTCTAATTGTTCATAAGAACATTCAATTGCCACATAGTTTTTTTTTTTTAAAACAATTCTCACATAGTTGATTTTGAAAAACTGAGACTCTAACAATGAAATAGTATGACAATCAATGATTGTTCGCTTGACATACGTCTGCAACACAACAGTACGTATAGATATACTAAGACCATAAGGAAAAATAAAACTTTCAATAAGGGAAGACAAAACAAGGACCTCCGACAAGGGAAGACAAAACTCAAACTTTCAATATTGGAAGCAAATACTTATTGAAAAGGATAACATAATAAAATTATCAAACCAATAACGGAAAAGGATAATCTAATAAAATTATCAAACAAACAATGGTAAGAGCAGATCTACGCGCGAGTAATGGAATTGGAGATGAACTTGAATGATGATAACACGTGTCGAAGGAGTAAGTGGTGTCAATGATGAATCTAATAACTAGGGTTGAAACTTTAGATCCGAATAAATTTGTATTTTATTGAAAACTAATGCAGTAAATATTGTTATTGGAACCACTGCTGATCAAAATGAAGATCGGCGGTGGTTCAAACACATAAGTCATAAAAGAAATCAAAAAAGAAAAAAATGGTTGTAGGGTTGGGAGGAAAAGATGGATTGTGCTTTAATTACCATGACTCCTTTAAATTGAGAGGAGTTTTTTCTTGGAACTAAATTAGAGAGCAGAGTTGAGGACTTGCGCATGCATCTTAGACCAAATAACGTTTGGGACTAATTTGATATAAAAAAAAAAAAAAAAACCAACAACAACAACGGTTGGGACTAAGTTACCCGTTTGGTTTGTTTTTGTCAAGTTGTTCATTCTAAGTTACTCCAACAAGTTACCTCCTCGGAGTTCATACTTTAATTATTGGTTTAACTTTCAACTTGCAGAGAAGTTAAAAATTTTTAAATAATAAAAAATATAAATTAACAAATAGCCTTCAAATAAGAGAGGGGTAACTCCTATGGGGGGAGATATCTCTCAACTATGGTGTAAATTGATAGATAACTTTTAGGTAAGTTGGACAACCAAATAAGATTAATTCTCAAGTTATTTCTCGAGAAATAACTCTACCACTAACCAAACAATGCTTAAATTAATTACATGGGTGCATGTTAATTATGACCGTACGTGTTATTCTTTTTGGCAATCAAACCTTAATCTTTCGAGGTCTTACCTTTTTTGCAATTGATCGATATTTTTATCATCTCACCTGAGAGGCTTTGACACCATACATTCTTTGTTAGTCCAGTATTAATTTTTACTTTATTTTTTTGGGCAAGGAAAGTACTTTTTTTTGGTCAAATGTCAAAGTAAGTACTTAATAAAACAAACAAAGAAAAAACAGGTTAATTGATCGTGATATGACATAATAATTTAGTTTGGATTGAAACAATTAGGATTGAGACAATTAGGATTGAGTTTGCAATCCCATTGGTACATTTATCAAACTTAATTCGAAAATGATAGAATTACAACACTATGTCACAATAGAAGGGACAATAACTAATGTACATTAAGATCTCATGAAAGAACTCACCCAACACTCTATTTTAATGTGAGAACCACACTCCACATTCTAGCATTTACTTGCTTAACCAGTTAAGTACTTATATATAGGTCGATTTATTATTACAAACGAAACCATATATGTGTATATGGAAGAGACTTAACTCAGGAACAACACGCATCTATTTACGAAACGTCTGTTTTAACACTCTGCATTCGGATGTGCGTGGCACGGAGCACAAACCCGTGCGAAACACAGGTTAAGTTGTAGCGTTAAAGTTCGTCTAACAGGTTTTTGAGCTCATCATGCAAGGAAGGCATGTGCGAGTCTTCCACACACCAAGCCTTCAAGTAAATACCCGTTTTAGGCGCTGGAGGCGAGCACAAGAAGGCAAAAGGAACGAGATGAGCTTGAGACAGTCGAATAGGAAAAGCATGGAACAGATGACCCAATCCAAAGTCTTTGGAACCTTTGCTGAATTTATCTATACCTGACAAGCAAAGCGTTGCATAGTCGGGTGGCGTCATAAATATCGATTCCTCCGCTACGATATCCTCATCATCATGACCATCACCACCTGCCTTGTTATAGATCCACTTGTTTAACTTAAAAGGAAGGCTTGCCTTGGTTTCCATTATAAGTTTGATAACCTCTCCAGTTGATGTTTCCTTAAGCCACCCACTTAGGCAAGTAACTGTGACGGGGAAGATGCAATTGCCATAGAAACCTTGTGGTACCGGAGGGTTCATTAGGTGGCGTATGTTGGCGTAGAAAAGGAGCTTGACGGTAGCACTATCGGGCAAGTTAATTGCCCGAGTTCGACTCCTCCACAGAATGGCTGAAATCACTTCAAAAGTTGTGCAAGTTTTGTTGCCAGTCAAGTGGGAGAACTCGTTCTTGAGATGATCAATTACATGTCCAGGAACGTCGAATTTAGCGCATTGTAGTTGTTGGTAGTGAGGCACGAGCGGTGGTGGCGATGGCGACGGCGGCTTCGGCTTTCTTTTTACAACAGAATGGGAGGGCAATATTGATTCTCTGAACCATACGGGCTCAACGCTGGGACGCTTTAGGCCTATGACAAGCTCCTTAACTGCATTTAAAACCTGAGCTACTCCTATGCCATCACAAAGGGCGTGGTTGACTATGACCCCTACCACAAATCCTCCGCACTTGAAACTCGTTACCTGAATCAAGTAGTACGTATTCATGAAACAAAATAGATGATTTTTGGTTACATACGTTTGCTGTGGCGTAGGTTCCCTTGAAATTCGCCACAGACATCCCAATCAAGTCTACACCATTAATTATGTAGCAAATGTATGTCTCGTAGGATTTAAATTATCATCTTCCAATTAGAAAAATTCTAGACTAACACTCTTGACCACACAATAGAAAATATACCCCACATTATATATCCCACCGTGTCATGCATTTCGAGATGGGTAAGCTAGCATCTTATAGTGAATACACAAAAAAAAGATGATTATTTTTTTTTTTTTTTTTGGTTTCATTTTCCTAGCTATTAAACACACCCTTTATGTTATACGAGCTTTTCTTTTGGATCATGCTAGAATGACAACATGTATATATATATGCCACATCAGAAGACGCATTGGCCTACAAGCTGTCCATACGGCCTCAACCTGTGTGTTATCCGTCAGGATTTATGCCCGATGAGTGTATGGATGCCCAAGGGCCCAATGTAAGACTTTTGGTGTGGCATACCGGTTGTTATTCAAGAACTTCTCTATTTTTAACCTGAATTAGCAGAATCGGGGCCAAGTTCATAGCTTCTGGAGTAGGATTTGGCATGAGTTTATCATGCACGGCCTCCACGGTAGGATCGTCATCAAAATAATTGGCTGCAACAAGCGAACAATTCGCAGAGGCCTCAACAAACCAAACTCCCTCTCCAGTGCAAGAGACGTGAAGGTCATCACCAGGTCCATCGTCGTCATCATCACTTGATTTCTGCAGTCTTCCTGCTAATGGATAGTAGGGAACCAGTACTTTGGCGAAAGCCGCCTTAATCATCTCGATCGATTTGTCGTTGCCATATCTAAAAACACACAATATCTTGTAATTAATATCTCGCAACGCTTTATCGATGGCGGAGAGAGGGAGAGGGTCAGAAGGTGTAGGCTCAGATGGCCGCACCATTGTTCCTGACAACCTAGTCACGGAGAAAGTGTCCATGGTGATTGAGTTCATCAATATTATTATTTGGATGAGCGAATAAGCTGGCAATGCAATACTCATATATATAGACGCACACATGCTCTTTGGGATCCAGTACTTGTATTATGGAAAATGATAATCTAACGCACTTTTGGTACACACTTTGACTTTTAGTTATTTATGACTTTTTTTTTGTTTTCCTAGGGGTGGTTCATCTTCTAACAAAATACCATAAATACGTTAAAATACAAAGTGTGCGCCTTAATTATGTACCCAAAGTGTGTTAAATTATCATTTTCCTATATTATATAATATAAACTTCTAATTAGTATTAGCATGCGTGCACGCATATTTGAAGCATTTTCTTTTCATGTGTTTAGTGCACGAAAAGAAAATTAACAATATTTCATTTTTTTGTAGGAAACAATATTTCATTTTAAATATAAGTATTAGTTAGGTGCATGGTTGAATAAATGATGATATAGATTATAGTTAATATTTATTTAAATGTATCTATTATATTGAATAGTTTATTTGCATATTTTCGTTTCAAGTGTTGTAATACTTGAAATAATTAGAGGCTTCCTTCTAAATAAACCCATGTTGGACACTCGAATAGGCACACCGACCTCGGTGTCTAGTGGTACATCATTCAATACACCTTGAGATACATGTTTAAGGTGTATCGAAATGGTGCAACAAGGTAGGTGTACCTAAATGGATGCTCCAAGTTGATCTCCCTATCATTTTCCAAAGAAAAAAATCTCGTGTAAGCTAGACGAAGCTTTATCGATGGTGGAGAGGGAGAGGGATTAGAAGGTGTAGGCTCAGATGGCCGCACCATTGTTCATTGGGATCCAGTACTTGAAATGCACCCATGTATATATAGTATAATATAAGTTACGTACGTTCATCATTTCTAAATTAATACTATAGCCTGCGTGCACGCATAGTTGAATCATTTTCTTTTTGCGTGCGAACATATTTCATTTTAAATATAAGTATTGGTTCTTTTCAAAAAAATAAAATAAGTATTGGTTAGGTGCATGATTGAATAAATCATGATATAGATTATAGTTAATATTTATATAAATGTGTCTATTATATTGAATAGTTTATTTGTATATTTTTGTGTCAAATAAGTGTTGTAACACTTATTTGAAAACAAACCCACGTTGGACACTCAATTAGGCACACCAACCAATTACAATACCTCGAAGCATTCCGCCATTAGGACAACTGACGCGCGCCGAATGCGTCAAAGAAATTTACCCAATCAAGAATCAACAAATATTAGAATGTAGTTGTGGTAAGCTCGGGGTCGAACCTCAAGGACTAGGTAATTTAGCTTAGGTTTCAATGGTGGGGTAAAGAAGAACAGGTTTGTAACATGAGAGAGTTGGATTAAACTAATTCATATTGTGAAAAATGCAGTGAGAATGAGTTCTAGACCTTCAGCTTCACGGGTTCAATCAAACGAGTGGGGATGTGATTCATAATTCATCGGTTCATAAAAGATACATGAAATCCTACTTGTGACCTATGTAGCTATAGAATCGGTGACGCACTCGGCTCCTTGCTCTTCTAAATCTCAATAGCCAAGGTACGATCGTTGGCTATTTCCCTGACCAAACGCATAACCTGATTGCTAGTGCTCCAAATTTAATGTGTTGGTCACATTAATTTGGTATGTGAAGGCACTACACCTAAGCAATCGGATCGCTAGTGCTCATGATTTTTCAACAGTCTTACTTGGCAGACCTTTTATAAAAACTGCTAATTGGCATAGGGGTTGTGCAATCTTTGCCGGGTCTACCTCCATACCCATCGATGAGATGAGGACCAAGTTCCTTTTTATGCACTTGTGAAGAACCTTCGCAAGGTGGTTGAGACATAAATCAAAGCAATCACCATAAACGGTGAAATCATCCATGAAGACTTCGATGAAGTGCTCAACGAAGTCAGAGAAGATGCTCAACATGCACCGCTGAAAAGTAGCAGGTGCATTACACAGCCCAAAAGGCATGCGTTAGGCAAAAGTGCCGAAAGGACAGGTGAAGGTGATATTCTCGTGGTCCTCTGGAGCTACAGGTATTTGGTGAAAACCAGAACACCCATCCAAGCAACAGCAATGAGATTTACAAGCTAATTGCTCTAACATCTGATCGATGAAAGGCAGAGGGAAGTGGTCTTTCCTAGTTGAAGCATTAAGCTTCCTGTAATCGATGCAAACTCGCCATCCATTCTGGATGCAGGTCAGGACTAACTCACCTTGTGAGTTTGCGACCATTGTGATTCTCATTTTCTTAGGAACCACCTGTATGCAACTGACCCACTTGCTATCGGAGATCGGGTAGATCATCCCAGCATCAAGGAGTTTTAGAATCTCCTTTTTAACCACATCCACCATGGGTGGGTTCAGTCGCCACTGTGCTTTTCTCGATGGCTTAGACCCTTCTTCCATATGAATCTCGTGCATGCATGTGAAAGGGCTAATGTCTTTGATATCAGCAATCGTCCACCCTAGTGCTTCATTGAACACTCGAAGCATAGTGATGAGCATATCCTCCTCAGGTAATGTGAGTTTAGTGGAGATGATAACTAGTAGAGTATCATTCACACCCAAAAACACATATTTGAGATGATCAGGTAATGGTTTGAGCTCTAGTGTGGGCGCTCGCTCCAAAGAGGGAAGAAACTTAGATTTTAAAGCAGGTAACTCTAAAAATGCTAAGGCAGGAGGAAGATACAGAGTAGAATCCAACTCTGTTATCAGATCCTTGATCTTAGTATCGAAGGAAAATTTAGACTCTCTCAAGAAAGTGGTGTCTAGGTGATTTTTGACCACCACTTTCAATTCGCTTCCTTGTAAAAGGAAACATCCTAGACCAGTGAGTCCACACTGTCCAGCACAAGAACCGTAGATGATGAGACGTCATTAGGATGGCGCATTGCATCGTAGATATTAAATTTGATGACCTCGTCATCAAACTCCATGGTCAGGGAACCGCTATGGACATCGATCTTTGCCTTAGCAGCCTTCAGAAAAGGCATGTTGGGTAAGACTGATGAAAAAGGGGGACATGGCTGATTCTTTATATCCACAATGTAGAAATCAAAAGGGAACACAAGCTCACTCATTTTAACCAAGATATCCTCCAAGACTCCCACTAGTCGGACAGTAGATCGATCTGCTAAGTGTATAACAATTCCGGTCTACTGCAGAGGACCAGCCTTTAATGTCTCATATATGAAAGAGGCATGACATTTATTGAGGTGCCCAAATCGTTCATTACTCGCTGGATATCGACTTCATCTATAATGCAAGGTATAATAAACATTCTTGGATCCTCGCACTTGGTGGGCAACTTCTTTTGCAGGATAACAAAAACGCTTTCTCCTACAATGATCTTTTCGTCGCCTTTAAGTCGACCTTTGTTGGTACAAAGGTCCTTGAAAAGCTTAACATATCTGGGCATGTGTGCTAAAGCATCTAAAAGTGGAATATTGATTGCCACTTTTCTCAAGATTTCTAGGATTTCATTATCTTCACCTGCCTTTTTGTTTCATAAGAAACATTGAGGAAATGGCGGTAGGATCTTGATAGGGGTTGTGCTAGTTTGTCCAAGGCGTCTGTCTTTAGAGGAGATAGATGAATTTCGAGTTCTTGCTTGACTTCCATGGAATTTTGGGGAACCTTACTTGGCAATGATTGCTTGTGGGGTTCCTCTAGCTCTTTTCCATTCCTTAGGGTAATTGCATTAGCAAATGCATTTGACCACTGAGGTTGGGATGTGGTTGAGCATGAAGTTTTCCTTTCTCATCCATTCAACCTAACTGGTGAGCTACTTGGCTCATTTAGATTTCCAAATTGCGCATAGTTGCATTATTATCTGACTTGTACTATGTCATCTCATTGGAAAGAGTATCAACTTTGGTGATGAGGTCCTCATCATCTCTTCCAATGATCCAGAAGTTTGAGTCTGCTGGGGCTGGGGAGGATGTGCCCTGGGGGCATACTGGAGGAAGTTCTGATTCCTAGGTTTTTAGCTAAAATTTGGGTAGTTTTTGGTGGCCTGATTGTACGTGTTGCCAAATGGATTACCAAATTGATTTCTAGAAGGTCCCTGAAATCCACCACCCATAGCATTTGCTTGTTCATCATCGAACAAGGTAGGACAGGAATCAGTGGAGTGGTCAGTGGCGGAACAGAATCTGCAAGACTTGGTGGGAGGAGCTTTCCCAGAGATCAAGAATCGCTCAATTAGATCGGTAAGTTTGTCAAGCTTTTTATTAGTGTTGCTTGACCCACTTCCCGTGAAGAGGTGACGAGAAGGCTCTTCGTTGTCTTCGTCAACATATTGATGAGACTGATTGGCCATGGACTCAAACAACTCAAATATCTCTTGAGTTGATTTCTTTTTATAGGCACTGCCACATGTATTGTCAACCATACGTTTCTCCAAGGACCCAAGGCCTGTGTAGAGAAAATGAATGAGAGACGTGTTGCTTTGACCATGGTGAGGACATTGTGTAGTTAGTCATTTAAATCTCACCCAATAGTCATTAAAGCTTTATCTCACCCAATAGTCATTAAAGCTTTCTCCCTTCTTCATCTTAATGCTGCAAATCTCAGTAATGAGTTAAGAAGACTGGGACTCGGGAAAGTATTCCCGTAAAAATGCTGAAATTAATTCATTCCAGCTCGTGATGGATCCTGGTGGGAGATAGAATAGCCACTCATGTGCTCTGTCTTTGAGACAGAATGGAAGAGCCAACAATTTCACTTTATCTTTGTCAACTTGGGGTGGTTTCATCATAGTGCACTTGGAGTGGAAATCCTTTATGAATTTGACTAAATCCTCTCGATCCAAACCTCGAAAAGAAGGTAGGAGGTTAAGAAATCCATACTTCAATTTGAAGTTTCCCCTACGGGTTGTATATGCTATGCAATATGGTTGGTGGGCTAGGAGTGCAACGACCCGTTACCGTAAGCACGTGATTATTGTTAATTCGAATAGTAATTAATTTGAGTTAGGTTCGTGGTTAAGCTCGATTTGTCTCGATTAACACGTGTGTGGATTGACGTGTTGTATTGTGTTTGTTTAGTGTATATTAGTATGTATAAATTAATAACTGGATAAATGAGTGAATGTCTAAACCATATGTGGGTCAAGGAGGACACACATGAGACGGGGGATAGTGTTGAAGCCCAAGTGTGCTTGTTGGCATGAATTATGTAATTATAGACATAATTATAGGCATAAATATTTATTTATATATATTATGGATATATATAAATATATATTAAAATAGAAAATAAATAAAATACTGGTGAATTGTTGGGGTGCCAAGTAATACGCAGGGTCAAGGGTGACACGCGTGGGTCGTACGGTAGTCTGCACGTCTGAGGGTGCTCGTTGGCGCGCACAACAAAATAGTAGGCGCGACGAAAATCCTTAAATCTATATATTTATATATAAATTAGTATATATAAATATATATAATAAATCAAGAAAATGGGAAATTACAGTTGAGGGTAATTGCCAATCAAAGAAGAGGAGGCTTGGGGTATTTTAGTAATTCCCCAAGCCAATCGTATTCTTCTTCAATATAAGGCGAACAAAACGCAAGAGAGAGAGGAGCAAAGATTGAGATGGAGACCAAGAGAAGGAGAAGGGAGCGAGGAGCTTGGGAGCTCGTGGACGTCGACGTTGAGGTGAGCTTGAGTTGATATTGTTGTTGTTCTAGTTGTTGTTGTTGTTGCTATCGAGTTGTTGTTGCAGTCGGTGTTGGTGAGAATGGAAAAGAAAGTCGAGTTGGGAGTGGGGTTGAGAGCCAATCCCAATCGAGAAGAAAAAAAAAGAACTAGAACGTTTTACGTTCTATTGGAGAAGATGACCTCGAACCGGGCCGGTTCGACTCAGTTGAGTTGGACCTGGTTCGGCCCGGTTCGGGTCTAAATCAAATGGAAAAAAAAAGAAAAGAAAAAGAAAGAAAAAGGAAAAGAAATTCTGGAAAAAGAGAAAAAAAATATGAAAAAAATAGTATTTTGGCCAAACAAATAGGAGTTGGGGAATTAATATTGAAAATGAGGAATTTGAAAGCTGGGAAAGTCTTTATACCGGGGTTTTTACCTTGAAAAACGTAGAATGGTCAAAATAGGTTATAAACTAGGTTCCGGGATTTCAGATTCGAATGAGACTAGTTTAGGAGTATTAATAAATGAAAATTAGACATAAATCGATGACAATTGGTCCATTTTAGATAATGGACCCACGTGAAAAAGGTTTAGGGACTCCAGGGAGTCGTACAAGTCGGTAAACATAGAAAAACACAGGACAGGTAAGTGAGATTCGTACTTTTTATCAATTATGCAATGTAAAATAGTATTATTAGAGCACGTAGTGTTCAGAACTTGGAATGGGGCAATGTATAATGATTTGGTTTTGTTTTATATAAATTGTTTTGAATGACAAATGAATTCGGAAAGAGGTTTGGCGGGATGGATCAGCTTAGGGTTTGGAACAGTGATGGAGTTGCTTCCCATCACCATACCCCCAGTGACTTGGGAAATATCTCGATCAATGCTTTCCATTTGAGTTGACTGTTCATCAGTCTTTAACCAATCAGATGAGCGGTGATTGGTTTAGTGTTGATGAGGGAGTGCAACTCTATGCTTTTATGAGTTAGCGACACATTGACAAGAACTGGTTAGATGCACAGTAACTGGTTCTTGAAGAATGTGAGAGGGCGACTCAATTTAAATACTGAAATTGAAAGTACAAATCATGGGTACATTTTAATATACCAATGAACTTGCATCTGTTATGTATTGATTATATTGATTCAAACTGTCCTTTAAATATGCATTGGTTGCACGTTGTTATGTATTATCTCTTGATAGTAATTGATAATTGATAGTTTGTATGGGAGTCACTTACTAAGCATGTAGAAGCTTATCCACCTTAACATTTTCAGGTATGGACGTACGCTATGACTTGAAACTCAAGAAAGGAGAAGATCAGAAGTTTAGTATCTTCTCCACGGTGCCATGAGTTTCCTGTTATATATATATGTATATATATTGTATTGCCTTATGATTTTGTAATAATCATGGTGGGAATATGAGCATAACATCGAGGTTTATGTCGATGTTGTATATTTTAGTTTTATTGAAAAAGTTTTAAGTTTTAGCTGCGTTTTGTATTAAATTTTTATTGATTATCAAGATATACAAGTTATTATATGGAATAGGTAAAAGGCTATTGACTTTAATTAGGTTCGATCTGGTTTACCGGGGCTTAATTAGGGTTTTAAGCTGAATATTCCCTAATCTGGATTAGGGGATGTTACAAGGAGAGTCTGCAACTCATCATTCTCCATTTCTATGGTGACTCGGGGATCAGCTTGTTCCTTAACAGGAGGATTAGCCACATTAGTGTCACGGCCCAATTTCCTAATCTTGATTAACTTGCTTAATCAGGATCACCGACCCGTGACGTGGGGCCCGCATGAGATGCGCACATTGACCGAGGCACGTGGCCGAGGTAAATGTTATATTTGTACTGGTGTATGCCTAGTGTTGTGTATGTGTGTAGACTAATTAAGTCAATTTTTGCAAACCATAGACGGCGAGTTGACGCGAGCTGGGACACGCCTTGGAGTGCGTGCAAGTACGAGTACCTAGTGGAATTACCGGGGTAGCAAGAGTAGGCTAGGAAATAACAATTTATTTCAAATCTACCTTAACATAAATTAAGCTATTTAATTTAGTTGGAAAATACGACGTTCGACGCACGAGGAAAGCGCCTCGAGTTGCGTGCAAGTCGGGACACCGAGTGTCGGGGAGTTGAGAGTCGGTGTGACCATTTAGATGAATTTTATAAATTTGTGTGACAAATTAGTTATGGTCCATATGGGATTAATGTACATTAATCAATTTAACCTATAGTTATTTAATTAAGAAATCACATTTTGATTCCCTATAGTTTGTAATGAATTAAACTAACCTTAGGATGGACCTTGGGATCCGTGCTGCCACACACTCCCATGATGGGAGTCACCCAAGTTGTGTCTCATGAGAGGCTGGACTGCCTAGTTAGTAGCCATTAGATTTACCTCGAGATGCGCAATGCACACTAGATCCCATCAACACATATATATATATATATATACAACTTGATGAGATGGGTTTCACTGTTAACATGCAAACAAATCAAAAAGGGAAGAAGAAGAAGAGGGAAAGAGAGTCCGAGAGAGAGGGGAGTCCGGGAAAGAGGAATAGAGACTCATCGGAGACGGGGAAATCGAAAGCTCGAGGTGCGGCAGCGACGTCAAGGCGGAGGTGAGTTTGTGTTGTTGGTGTCGTTGTTGTTGATGAATGTGACTCTCAGTGATGGTGGTGACGGGGGGAGCGGACGAACTGCTCTTGCAGTTCGTCCGAGGAGGGAGACGACATGATCGTCGTCTCCCCTCCCTCCCATCTTGATTTCGATCAAAAAAAAAAAAAGAGGAAGGGGCTGCTCACGCGAACCAGAGGAGTTCTGGTTCGCGTGAGGAAGAAGATGCACACGGGCCCAGCCCGTGTGCACTTCTTCCTGGGCCGGGCCAGAGCTGGGTCAGGCTCGGCCCACGGGGCGAGCCGACCCAAGACCTGGCCGAGGGTCGGGTCGGGTCTGTGGGCCGAGCTGACCTGAAAAAAGAAATATAAAAATAATAAATAAATAAATAAATAAAATAAATATAATATATATATATAAAAGAAAAGAAAGGGAATAATACCAAAAAAAAAATAAATAAAAAAAGAAGAAAAAAAAGAGAGATATAAATAATATATATATATATATGCATCTGTTATATAAATATATGCAAGTATACATATATATAGGAATATACATACATGTATATATGTATATGCATACATAATATATACATGTATGTACACATATATATACACATACACCTATGTATATATATACATATACACATATAGGTATAAATATAAAATAATAATAATAATAATAATAATATAGGATATATATCTATATAATAAAAATATTAATAAATAAATAAATAAATGATATGAAATGACCTTTCATGAACTTAGGGGTGTTTCGAGAGTTCGGGAGCGCTAGTGTCGGGAGGCCGGATAGCTAGGACTACTGCGTTGACTTGTAAGTGAAACTGTGGGAACTCTTTACTTTATTTCATTCCAGTCATTTATAAATTTTCAGTCTATTTGTAGACTAGCTAATTTATTTCCCACATCATGCTTTCCTTGTTTCTATTCATTTTGAATATCGATATAGCATGATGCCTTGTTTATTATATCATTGACTCCATGTTTCCTTATATGCTCAATTTTTGTCTTGAAATATGGTTAATGGATATTTAGAAAATGCATGCTATAGGGTTATCTGTTATGTTGGACTTGTGTTCTACTTCCCTTGGGGCTTTGTAGCCTAACTTATGTTGAAATCGTAACATTTTAGGATATATATTCTTGAAAACTAAAGTAGGGATTATTTAGTGTCCATTGCACACGAGATGCGCGGATTCACGAGGATTTCGGTCTTTCGGGGTCTCCGGCACTCGCCACTACACTTGGGCGGCACACGTGGCATGGACCACGGGGTTGTCGGCAAGTATAAATGATTTAAATACGCCGAGCACAGCTCCGCCATTTGAGGTTATTAGGAAAAAAAAAGGAGAGATTATTATCATATGTTGAGCACAGCTCCATACGGTAATGGAAAAGGCTAGGGGATAGTTCTCACCGCCGACCGGACGTAGATCATCTCGACTTAGCCTGTGTCAGTTTGTGTATCTGTTAACGTTGGTATTTACTTGCATTATTTATTCAACATTTCTTTAGCTACATATGCTTTTAAATACCTTTTGTTTAAATTGGAAATGTAGTATTAGATTTCCCCAGTTATCACTTAAATATCATCATACTCACCGTCTAGTTTGTGACGGTGGGTGTAGATCCGTCGAGCAGCACCAGGACGGGCAAGGAGAAGATCGACGACTACCTCTAAGCTCCGAGCGCGTAGCTGCCCGTACACGTATGGTACTTTTTTGTATTATGCTTACTTATGTCTTTATATTTTGGGTTGTTATTGGGATGAGTGATAGATTACCCGACTTTTGGCTTTCACTTTGTTTATATATGTTCGCCGTTTACTTGCATATATATGGTGATCGTTATTTCCTGGATTTCCACACTTAGGATTTTTTTTTTAAAAAAAAAAAATCCTCTAAAATATTAAAGACTTCCGCTAAATAAAATAATTGTTTAAACAAGATAACACAGGTAGTAAAGGCTGACTAATTCGTAATCGGGTCCTATGTGTTGTGATTAGGGCTTAATTACGGGATTAGTCCGGACGGTGCCCTAGATTAGAAGCGGGGCCGTCACAATTAGGTACTTGTGGTTGGAATTGGGGGATTATTAGTCCTCGTGGAGCTATGTTCCCTATTAACCTGGTTGTCCCCTTGATTACGATTATTCCCCTCATCTTGAGGAGGATTATTGCCGTTAAGATCCATTTCTGGAAAAACGCCCTGTGTTAGATGAAGATTGGTAAGCTTGCTTCCTTTGACGCGTTTCTTTGGCGTTCTTGCGGTAGGTCTTCTCGATCTCCGGATTAAAGGTATGAGAGATCCGGTGGACTTTGAACAAGAAAGACTTTTACGCATAAAAGAAAGAAAGAAAAAGAAAAGAAAAACCTAAGCCAAAAGAGGACCTAAGTCCCCGGCAACGGCGGCAAAATTTGACACGCACCGAATGCGTCAAAAAAATTTACCCGATCAAGAATCAACAAATATTGGACTGAGTTGTGGCAAGCTCGGGGTCGAATCTCAAGGACTAGATAATTTAGCTTAGGTTTCAATGGCAGGGTAAAGAAGAACAGGTTTGTAACATGATATAGTTGGATCAAACTAATTCAAATTGTGAAAAATGCATTGAGAATGAGTTTTAGACCTTCAACTTCACTGGTTCAATTAAACAAGTGGGGATGTGATTCATAATTCATCGGTTCAGAAAAGATGCATGAAATCCTACTTGTGACTTAGTCTAGCTATATAACCGGTGACGCACTTGGCTCTTCGCTCTTCCAAATCTTGATAGCCTATGTATGACTATTGGCTATTTCCCTGACCAAACGTATAACCTAATCGTTAGGGCTCCAGATTTAATGCGTTGGTTGCATTAATTCGGTCTGTGAATGCACTAGACCTAGGCAACTGGATCGCTCGTGCTCCTGATTTAATCTAGATTCTTAAGGTACTTAAGCAGATGACCAATTGTCAATAATCCAATTCTATCGCGTAAGGATGGATTTTTTGACTCGGTGACAATAGGTATTCAACCTAATAGGCATGCACAATACTATACATACTTGTAGATCTAACCATGATTATGAAAGTAATACCAAAAAAAAATTGACTAAAAGCAAGAAATCATGAATTAAAATAAATAAAATAGCCTCATACAGAATCCCCCAATCGTCGATGAACCCGTTCCAATTCCAGCCTAGAATATGGTGATTAGCCGGACATGATGGAACTCTAAACACAAGTTTTTTGTTCTCCTCTCAAAACCAAAGATGTCCTTCCTCAAAACCCTCGGCGCTATTTATAGTTCCAACCCCCCAAAGACTGGATTACATAGAATTAGATCGAATAAAAAGAAAAATCATAATTTTTGGGATTAATGTGCAAGACGCCGCGTGGGCGCCGTGAGAATTTTTTAAAGGACGACGTGCTGACAGCGTGATTCTATAATATGGGATCTGGCGGCATCTTGGTGGCGAGTTCATGGCGGGTGCACGATGTTCTCTCCTCAAGCCACTGGTCTACTCGTATACAGGTGATGTCATGGATGGTTTGTTCATGGTGGCGTCTGGATGACGTCTTTCCCATTCCTCTCTAGTCCACTCGTATGCGATTGACATCGTAGGTGGTTCCTTTTGGCGGCGTGGGCACGACACATGTTCTGTACATGGAATTCTGACTGCCTTTTCCTACGATTTCGAGCCAGTTCGAGTCCAAGTCTCATGATGCTAAAAAAGATGAAATGTTCGTCTCGAAGTCTTCCTTCAAACATGACCAACGACACGTCCTTTCGGCTTGTGACGAAGCAGTTATAAGTTGTAAACCGAATACCACTCAAACGTTCCCTGCATGCATATTTATGGCTTTCACACACTTGTTTCTCTCCCATTTCATACTCCAAGCCTATAGAACCTGTCAGACTAAAAAAAGAGCATTTGTTACGATAAATTGTGAGAATAGAAGTCTCAAAACACGCAATATACTATACTAAATGATGCATAACTACATGCTTATCAATGACACCCTTTGAAGCTGTGTATGGCCGTTCCCCTAATTCTCTAATTGATTATATTCAAGACTCCTCTTTAGTTGCTGTGGTAGATGAACTTCTTACTGATCACTCCCTGATCCTATCTACAATTCAGGACAATCTAAAGAAGGCTCAACAACATATGCACTATAACATTAATATGATTTAATAACAGGGCTATTAATAACGGTTTGGGAAAAAACGTTATTAAAGATAATTGAAGATGACGGTTGCCATTATGTTTATCTTAACATAAAGGCTACCGTTATCTATAGTGGAATAATAAACCACACCAATGCGGGTTAGAACTCCCTATCTCACTTTCTGCTTTTAAAAAAACCCAACTTAATGTGTTTTCATTTTCGACCTAAAAACAAAAGCACAAACGCTCATCATTCTCGATCTTCTCTCTCTCGTCGTGTTGCTCTCTTGTGCTCGTCTCTCACTCTCTTGCCATTGTTGCTCTCTCGAACTCATCTTCCTCACCATCTCTCACTTTCATGAACTGATCTCTCTCATTGCGGTTGTCGTTTTCGGTCCCTCACACTCTTGTTCTCGATCTCCGTATGTGATGGCCCTAGTTCACAATCCTAAACTGGGCCCCGCTCGGCCTAAACTTACGTGAACCACCAAGCCAATCTCACTGAGCACGCAAGCCTAGTCAGTTATCCTTTACCATTTCCAATTTAAATCATTTACAAGTTGAAAACATCGATTAGTGAGTTAACAATAATAAAACAGAAGCAATCAATCCTTAAATTAATCAAAATAATCATAACCATTTAAAATAAAACATCCTAAAGTTTGGAAACCCCGCATATGTATATCATCATCAATAATCGGTCAACGGAGAATAACATATAAATATACATGCCCAAGATCTCTCAAAAATAATATATACAATAATACAAGAAATGTAACCTATAACTGACAAGTGGAAAGACCTACTCCAGTATCCTCAAATCAAATCTCCAAGCTGTGAAGCCTTTCCCTTGTTGGACTGTGGATCTGCACTCCGTCAAACAAAAGAATGACGAGTCTAGGTAAGTAATGCCAAACATGATATAAATCAGCATTTCGAAATAAATAAACAACCAGTATATATTCATGCCGATAGAAAGAAAGGACAAAGAATGTAGGAATAAATAAGACTGTAAATAAATCAACTGATTAATAAAAAATGAGTGTCCCAGAAACAATAGAGAGGCGCAAGTAGTCTTGACCTAACGGTCATTGAGTCGAGGTAAACACCTACAAGACTCGGCGTTTAGGACGCGATAAACTCACGCCGTCCTAACATCCACGCGGATGAGATTCTCTGGTAGTCCAGGTAAGAACACTCACCCCGTATAGAATCAGGAACAGTATCGTGTATCCCCGACCGTTGACCTCTGGCATGTTACCTCAGAAGGGCCGAGAATCTCACAAGGATCGCGTTGACTTACTTGCCCTTGGACAACTCAAAGGAATGAAATTTCCAAAAACGGAATAGAGTAATAATAATAATAATTTCAAAGCTCAAGAAATAACTATAAAATTCCTTACTGGTTTACTTACCTATATCCAAGCTAATTCGCACTCACATGACCTCTGACTCGTCTCCTACGAATCCCGTGTGACTCGTCAACAACTAAAACTCTTGATAATTCAATTAAATCACAAATCATATTAATTACTTTATAATTTATCCAATTTTCCATAATTATTATATTAGTGTAATTGGGTTGATTTTCGGGGTATTGAGTTGTATTAGAACCCATTTGAGTCTCCGAAAAATCCCCGAAATTTTTTGAAATTTTTATAAAAACGCCCCTGTGAATAGTGTCACGCCGCCGTGGTGTTGTTGGGTTTAACCCATGGTGGCATCCCCATGACGTGAATTCGGGGCTCATTGCCCATTCCTCGTAGCGTGGGCAATAAATGGCCACGACGTCTTTCGCGGCGTGGGCCCTGCAAGCCCTTTCTAGGGTTTTTCGAAACCCCAGCTCGCTTTGCCGCGCTTTGAGCCTATTCCAAACCCTTAGGGACGTCCATGACTATCCCAAGTCACATTCGGTTCGCGTCAAAACCTCGACAAACCATAGATTTTCAAAAATCGTTAATAAATCCCTAAAAATTTCCAAAAATTCCACAACCTCCCCAATCACCAAATTAATTCACAAATCATTAAAAATCCATCCATTTGATCAACAAACCAACGTAAAAATTCGTTTCCAACATTTCTTGAAAATCTCACCCGAAATCGTCGTGACGAAAATCCACAAAATTGACACCAAAACGTAGACAAACACGTGGAGAACCGAGATCTCACCTTATAATTTCATGATTGATCGATCCCTTGACGTGAAATCACATCGAAAATCCAGGAACCACACCGTTTTGACGTTGATAAGAAGAACGAAATGATAGATGAGAGAGAAAAGTTGGTTATACACACATACGAATCTCGAGGCACATCCCTTGGTTCCCTTCCACTCCATCTAACCATCTAGACACAACAATTGTGACTTCAATAAGTGACTTCAGTTTATAACTTAGCCATTTCTCGCACAATACTCATGTTCCTGGACCTGTTCCGTACCACGACTCGTTCGTCGCGTAATCCCGGATGTATCTATGTATCGAACGTGATATACTACTTTTAATTATTATTTATTTTGTATTTAGTCAGTGTTTTTAATTCATTAAATCCCCCGGACTACTAATTACTTGACAACTGTCCGCCTGAAACTCGTTATTCACGTTCCCATCGAGCCGAACCTGTTTCCCAACACCAACGCTCAAACTCAAACGTCTTTACACATTTGGGACATTGAAATTTACATTCGGGTAATAAAATATGTGGCGGCCCCAATTTTCACATTGGTCCGCCACGGGAGGCCACGCGGGCCCACAACTGACCACATCACCGCCAGCTGTGTCCCACGCCCAATTATCCATTATCAATCAATTATCAGTTAACTTTGATGTTATGAATTTACTTTTATTCCTTTAATATCATTTAACCATAAATTACGCAGTGAAAGATTTACTATCAATATAAAGATTTAACCTGAATTTCATGTATATTATGAGCAAATGCCTAAGTGGAAACCATATCAACTGTACATCATATACATATCATCTAAGAATCCTCAAAATATCAAAATATACAACCTATCTCTCAAGCCCAAAACCCAATATAAAACGAGTAAATATAAACATACGTACGAGTAGGGCTAGAGCTGTCAATCGATGTAATCCTCAAGCTTGCCCTTTCCCCGGCTCGTACTAGGATCTGCACTCAGCCATCACAAAAAGACAGATGACGAGTCCAGAGTGAGTAATCCCAAGGAAATTCACCAAGTAATTACGGAAGTAAAAGTACTGAAATTTTAAATACTATAATTTAAACATGCGGAACCAAGAAATAATATAGACAACTGTAAAAGAAAGATCATCGCATGCATAAATATAGTGACGAAACAAAGTACGTGCACATAAAAATCAAACTA
This sequence comes from Stephania japonica, assembly GCA_039657345.1. NCBI lineage: Eukaryota > Viridiplantae > Streptophyta > Magnoliopsida > Ranunculales > Menispermaceae > Stephania > Stephania japonica. The sequence continues at coordinate 8,196,263 of CM077558.1, read as the reverse complement.
AATCATACTTCGGGCTTTTCCCCAGGCACGGCCCATGAAAACACACTAATGGGTTGGTCCTGGACCCTCTAGGTGGTCGGCGTAGACCCACGACGCACCTACACAAGCCTACCATACCCGGGTAGCCTATTCACCGGCGTATACCTAGACAAGTGCTATGATTTAGTGGACTCTATGGCCGTAACGAATAAGCACCAGGTGGGGAGTGATCTCAACACCGTAAAGACACCAGGTAGGAGTACACTCCACTACCGTAAAGTCATCAGGTGAGAGTACTCAGCCACCGTAAAGTAATAATGAAATGGAGTAGAGAATAAATGGAACTGAATTCAAATAAATCAAACTGTAAATACTTAAAGTGAAGTTCAATTGGGATACTACATACCTCAAATCGCACTCCTCGTTCCGAAAATCAAACCTTAGTCCAACTCCAATAAATGCTGACAATTCAAACTATCACCCGAAATATACCTATTATCATTTATCACTAAATTAGCTTCAATTTAATATATTATGTCAATTTTTTCGTTTTTCGAGGCTAAAACCTCGACTATATCTCGCCAACATTTCCAAGAAAATTCCAAATTTCCTTTATTTGATCAAAATATATTTTTTCTATTTTTTTCCTATTTTATATAAATTTTCTATAAATTTTCCAGAATTTTTTTTTTCAAAACTGTTTTTTGTTTTTGTTTTTTGTTTTTGTTTTTTTTTTTTTTTTGAGGTGAACCGGACCGGGTCCGGTTCAAATTTCAACCAAATCGGGCCAACCGGGTCGGCCCGACCCGCCAGACAGTATGGGTCGGCCCAACCCGGTTGGGTCTTCTTCTTCCCCAGTTTTCCCCAACTTTTTTTTTCTCTCCATGAATCGAGAGGGAGAGGGAGAGGGGAGAGGGGAGAGGGGAGACGACTGTCTTCTCCCTCCTCGGATGAATTGCTCTCGCAATTCGTCCAAGCTCTCGAGCTCCACCCCGCCACCATCGATCCACCAAACCGCCACCACCACCATCCAACAACACAACATGAAAAATAACACAACAACGTCAACAAACTCACCTCCTTCGCCTCTCCAACACAAGCTCAATCTCTTTTCCTCTTCGATTCCTTCTCTCGGTCCCTCTCTCGATTTTTCCTCAAAACAGTGAAAACGGTGGTGACGGTGGTGTTTATCACCAATTTTTGGGTAAAATGACCGTTTTGCCCCTATTCATATCCATTTCCCTTCTTTCCTTCAATACCCTTTTTGGTAATTTCACTATTATTTATTTATTTTTCTGATTTTTAATATATATTTATATATATATATATATTAAATTCCTTATATACATATATATATAAATATATATATATACTCACCTATACTTTCGCGCCTAAAATTTCGTCGTTTGCGCCAACGAGCGTACTCGGGCGTGCACACTAACGTACCACCCACGCGTGTCGACCACGACCCCGCGTGTCCTTAGGCGCCCAACAATTTACATATTTTATCACATTTAATTTATTTAATGTGTGTAATATTATTTCTCAACTTAAAATTTCGTCTTTAATTTACCCGGTACCCGCGTCGACATGCATATCGATGCAAATACTCATCACACAATCTCACACGTCAATTTAAAATATAATTACACACATCGCGATGTCGTTTATCATATCTTAACATAAACATCGCAAATTAGTCAAATCAACAAACAAAATAACTATTTACCTAATACAGACGCACTCCAGCCTCGTTGTGGGACCCACGAACGTCCCCGCTGGCGTCCACGTCTGTAATGACGTCATAAAATAACAGTAAATATTAATTGGGCCGTTACAATTCTTCCAAACTAAATTGAAATTTCGTCCCGAAATTTAAGTTATAATCAACACTCACCAGTAAATAACTGAGGATATCTCTGTCTCATAGTCGACTGAGCTCCCAGGTGAGTCCCTCAGTCCCGTGATGCTGCCATCGTACCAACACCTTCAGAATCTCCCTGTTCCTCAGAGTCTGAACTATACGATCCATGATCTCAACGGGTTGCTCTTCATATGAAACGTCAGGATGAACCTCAATATGTTTAATATCCACCATCGGTCTTAGTCCTGACTTAGCTAACCTCAACATAGACACGTGAAACACTGGATGAACGCCTGCTAACTCTGATGGCAACTCCAATCTATATGCTACTTTCCCAACACGTGCTATAACTCTAAAAGGTCCAATATACCTCGGTGCTAGTTTCCCCTTGATTCCAAACCTCTGATGTCCTTTCCAGGGCGAAACTTTCAGATATACCAAGTCATCCACATCATAACTCAAACCCTCAAGATACTTATCAGCATACTTTTTTTGCCTATCTTGAGCTATTTGCAATCTCAACCTAATTTGTCGAATCTTCTCGGTATGATCAACAACAGCTTCAGGTCCAATCACTGCCACATCCTCAGGTGCTGCCCAACAAGCTGGTGATCTGCAAGGTCTACTATACAAAGCCTCAAATGGTGGCATACCAATACTCGCCTGATAGTTGTTGTTGTACGCGAACTCGCACAACGGCAAATACTCTTCCCAAGCACCTCCAAACTGCAAAATGCATGCTCTAAGCATATCCTCCAATATCCGTATCAATCTCTCTGACTGACCATCTGTCTGAGGATGATAAGTCATACTGAACTGTAGTCTCATCCCAAACTGCTCCTGCATGCTCTCCCACAACTTCGAAGTCAACCTGGGATCTTTGTCAGACACAATAGATAGCGGTACTCCATGTAGTCTAACAACCTCTCGCTCAAAAATGATACTCAACTGAGGAAATGAATACTTCATCGATATAGGAATGAAGTGTGCGGACTTCGTCAATCTGTCATCAATAACAACCACACAACATCATGACGTCTCGCAGTCTGTGGCAACCCGCTCACAAAATCCATCGTAACATGTTCCCATTTCCACTGTGGAATCGGTAGTGGCTGTAACAATCCAGCTGGTCTCCTGTGCTCGGCCTTAACCTGCTGACAAATATGACAAGCTCTAACATATGCACCCACATCGGCCTTCATCCCAGGCCACCAAAATAAACGTCACAAATCATGATACATCTTGGTTCTGCCTGGATGAACTGTATACCGTGAACGGTGTGCATCCTCAAGAATGTTATCATGTAGTTTCTGCACCTCAGGTATCCACAACCTGCCCCTGTGTCTCAAGCACTGGTCCGAACCACTAGACCAATCTGTGCAACCCAAATCCTGAGCTAGACAGCTGAAGCGAGCAAAATGTCCGTCAGCCCTTTGCCACTCAGCAACCTTCTCTAACGACACAACAGGAACACGCATCTGGCAACAGATATGAACATCAGCAAAAACATCTGACAAACACAACACCGTCGCAGCCTCCAGCAATCCATGCTCATGTGTCATCTCGCCGCAAAGACACCGACTCTCTACACCACTCCGCTCAATGCATCAGCAACTACATTCGCCTTCCCAGGATGATACTCAATCGCAAAATCGTAGTCTTTCAGTAACTTGAGCCACTGTCTTTGCCGCATATTCAGATCTTTCTGAGTGAATAAATATTTCAAGCTCTGATGATTTGTGAATAACATAAACCGCTCCCCATAAAGATAATGTCGCCAAGCTTTGAGCGCAAACACAACTGCAGCGAGCTCTAAATCATGTACCGGATAATTCTCCTCGTGGGGTCTCAATCGCCTCGATAAATATGCAACTGGGTGTCCTTCCTGCATCAATATGCATCCCAACCCAGTCCCGAAAGCATCTGTATAGACCGAGAAGCCTTTCCCTGTCTCAGGTAGAGCCAACACTGGCGTCGAAGTCAACTTTCTCTTCAACTCTAAAAATGTTGCCTCACAGTCTTCAGACCACTCAAACTTGACATCCTTCTTGGTCAACCTCGTCATCGGCGCTACAATCAAAGAAAAATCCTACACAAATCGCCGGTAATAGCCCGCAAGCCCCAAGAAACTACGAATGTCTGCAACTGTCTCAGGTGTCCTTCAATCAATGATCGCTCGAATCTTGTCTCCATCAACAGATATTCCTTGACTACCAATGACACGTCCGAGAAATTTCACCTCTCTCAGCCAGAAAGCGCACTTGCTAAACTTAGCGTATAATCTATGCTCCCTCAACGTCATCAAAACATCTCTGAGGTGTCTCTCGTGCTCCTCACGAGTCTTACTGTATATTAAGATATCATCGATGAACACAATCACATAACGATCCAAAAATGGCCGTAATACTCGGTGCATCAAATCCATAAAGATAGCCCCAAATGGCATGACTGTGAACTCAAACAATCCATAACGCGTGCTAAACGTTGTCTTCTCTATATCACTCTCCCGAATCCTCAACTGATGATAACCAGATTGTAAATCAATCTTCGAGAAAAACTTAGCACCCGCTAACTGATCGAATAGATCATCAATCCTAGGAAGTGGATAACGATTTCGAATCGTCACTTGATTCAGTTTCCTGTAGTCTATGCACAACCTCAAAGAACCATCCTTCTTCTTAACAAATAGCACTGGTGCGCCCTAAGGAGACATACTGGGATGAATAAAACCCTTATGCAACAACTCCTCTAATTGGGACCTCAACTCTCCCTGCTCCGACGCTGACATCCTGTACAGTCGGCTACATATCGGCTGCGTCCCCGGAATCAACTCAATCATAAACTCAACTGACCTAGGAGGTGGTAAACTTGGCAAATCGTCGGGGAATACCTCAGGAAACTCACATACTACTGGGATATCCTCTAATCTAACCTCTGGTCTCAGGTCGGTCTCAACCACCGTCCTAAACGCCTCCATCTCTTGTGTCATAGCTAATCGACCTCTGGTAATCGGTAAGTCTGACGCCGTACCAACAAAAGTAAATACCGGAATGCCCTCAATATCAAATACTATCACCTTACCAAAACAATCAATGTGTGTGCGATACGCTGATAACCAGTCCATACCCAATAAAGCATCAAACTCTAAATACTCTAGGACACGAAAGTCGACAGGTAACTGGTGTCCCTCAATCTCTACTACACAATTTTGGTATATCCGGTTAGGGTAAATCTTATCCCCAGCAGCCGTACTGAGGACAAGATGTGGATCTAAAGTCTCAATAGATAACCCTAACTGTCCGACCCTACGTCCCGATATAAATGACAAAGTACTACCGGAATCAAATAATACATGCATAGAAACATCGCATATAGATAACATACCCTCGACAAGCTGACGAGTTGCACCTCGATCCGGCTGTGCGACAGTAGCATGAACTCTCTCCCTAGCTGCCTCAATCTGCGGTCGTGATGACGAAGGTGACATCGGACAATTAATCTGTATATGTCCAACCTGATGACATCTAAAACATCGTCGTGTATCCTGCCAATCTGACTGTGATACTATATGCACCTGAGCCCTGTCACGACCCCGACCTCTCTGTCCTCTACCACGACCTCCTCCATCTCGCACACGCTGTCGTGGCTGCTCAAATGGTGCAGGTGCAGCAACGTACACTACCTGCCTTTCATCTCCTCTCTGCTGCTCGAAACGCCTATCTCCTCGACCTTGATCATGTATCTGTCTGTCATACTGATCTCTCGGTCTCTTCGGTCTCTGATCAGACCGAGAACTCTGTCCAGACCCATCTCCAAGCTCACCCCGGTGTCGTAGATATGTCTCGTGAGCCAACGCTCTATCATAAACAACCTGTAGTGTCTCTGCACCATAGCTCGCAAATCAGCCACGTCACTAGTGGTATGGTCACTAGTCTCCCCAATCTCCTGCTGAGTAGTCGGCGGAGTAGTAGGAGTCTGTCCGTCCATCATAAACTGCACAACCAACATGCAATGGATCAGACTCAGTATATACGCGTATAATATATAGTATACAATCAAAACATACGCATATGTAATTTCCTAAATTTACCCGCCTCACATCACTTCCCAACTAAGTCTTTAATCATTCACTTGTGGTTTCCACATCTAAGATTTTTTCATTGAGTTTATACTATTGTTCAATATCCAATTATCAAAGTTTGACCTCGCTCTGATACCAAAATGTGGCGGTATCAGAGTTAATAATAACCTACGCTTCATCCTTTAGGTTCTTCAAACCTAAGCTTTGATACCAAAATGTGGCAGCCCCAATTTCCACATTGGTCCGCCACGGGAGGCCAAGCGGGCCCACAACTGACCACGTCACCGCCAGCTGTGTCCCACGCCCAATTATCCATTATCAATCAATTATCAGTTAACTTTGATGTTATGAATTTACTTTTATTCCTTTAATATCATTTAACCATAAATTACGCAGTGAAAGATTTACTATCAATATAAAGATTTAACCTGAATTTCATGTATATTATGAGCAAAATGCCTAAGTGGAAACCATATCAACTGTACATCATATACATATCATCTAAGAATCCTCAAAATATCAAAATATACAACCTATCTCTCAAGCCCAAAACCCAATATAAAACGAGTAAATATAAACATACGTACGAGTAGGGCTAGAGCTGTCAATCGATGTAATCCTCAAGCTTTCCCTTTCCCCGGCTCGTACTAGGATCTGCACTCAGCCATCACAAAAAGACAGATGACGAATCCAGAGTGAGTTCACCAAGTAATTACGGAAGTAAAAGTACTGAAATTTTAAATACTATAATTTAAACATGCGGAACAAAGAAATAATACAGACAACTGTAAAAGAAAGATCATCGCATGCATAAATATAGTGACGAAACAAAGTACGTGCACATAAAAATCAAACTAAATCATACTTCGGGCTTTTCCCCAGGCACGGCCCATGAAAACACACTAATGGGTTGGCCCTGGACCCTCTAGGTGGTCGGCGTTGACCCACGACGCACCCACACAAGCCTACCATACCCGGGTAGCCTATTCACCGGCATATACCTAGACAAGTGCTATGATTTAGTGGACTCTATGGCCGTAACGAATAAGCACCAGGTGGGGAGTGATCTCAAAACTGTAAAGACACCAGGTAGTAGTACACTCCACTACCGTAAAGTCACCAGGTGAGAGTACTCAGCCACTGTAAAACAATAATGAAATAGAGTAGAGAATAAATGGAACTGAATTCAAATAAATCAAACTGTAAATACTTAAAGTGAAGTTCAATTGGGATACTACACACCTCAAATCGCACTCCTCGTTCCGAAAATCAAACCTTAGTCCAGCTCCAATAAATGCCAACAATTCAAACTATCACCCGAAATATACCTATTATCATTTATTACTAAATTAGCTTCAATTTAATATATTATGTCAATTTTTTCATTTTTCGAGGCTAAAACCTCGACTATATCTCGCCAACATTTCCAAGAAAATCCCAAATTTCCTTTATTTGATCAAAATATATTTTTTTCTAATATTTTCCTATTTTATATAAATTTTCTATAAATTTTCCAGATTTTTTTTTCTAGAGTTGGGCTGAACCGGACCCGATTCACCCGGGTCCGGTTCGGCCCAACCGAACCGGCCAACCGGGTCGGCCTGACCCGCCCAGGACAGGGTCGGGTCGGCCTGACCCGGTTGGGTCTTCTTCTTCCTGTTTTCCCCAACTTTTTTTTTCTCTCCATGAATCGAGAGGGAGAGGGAGAGGGGAGAGGGGAGACGACTGTTGTAACGACCCAAAAATTTGGTTATTTGTGGATGATAATGCATGTATTATTATATTAGTATTTTACGGGTCTCGAGCCGTTCGGGCTATATGTTAATTGAGTGAGATGTCGCCTAGTTATACGGGGTTTTCGGGAACCGTTTTAGTGGATTTTATTAATAAACAAGGCCAAATGGAAAACATGACCTAAGTTGAGAAATTAAAACTCTAACAATAAAGTATAACATAAGCATGAGGGAATTTATTCAAATCCCAAGAGTGGGACCGCCTCGAGAAGCGTGTCGAACGCGGGGCACGGTGCACCGAGTAGGCGAGAATTTGTGTAACCTTATTGGAAATTTAATAAAATTAATGGGGTTAATTTAATAGGTTATTATGGATAGGATTGTTAAAGTGACACAAGTGAGTGAGGAGAGTCATTGGATGGTCATAGAGATGGGGATATGTGTTAGATTGTGATGATGAGCCAAATGACTCATAAGGGTAGGTTGGGCAAGTTTAAAAATCAGGGGCAAAAGGGTCGGCCTAACTTGTTGTTATAAAAACAAACCAAACCCTAAAACCCTAACACACTATTCATCATCTCCTCCACACTCCCACCGCCACTGTTCATCGTCCTCTCCCTCCTCGCCACTGCCGTCGCCTCCCACCGGCGTCACGGACCCCGACGAGGTCTCTCTCTCTCTCTCTCTCCGATCTCTCTCCGATCTATCTCTCTCTCTCTCGTTCTCTCTCACGTTCTCTCTCTCGTTAGTGGCACTCACTCTCGGCTGACCTCCATTGTCTCGGCTCCCTCACGTCACGCGTGCTTCCACCTCGGGCCGGACGACCTCCACCGCTACCGACGACGCTAGGTGAGCTCCTCTGTTCCTTCTCTCCCCATCTTAACAGTCACGTTTTCTCTCTCACTCTTGGTTGTCTTCTCTCCATACTCTCGGCTAGTCACCACCGCCACTCACCACCGTGCTGGGAACCTCGACCACTCACCGGAGACACCAAGGTGAGCCACCTCAACCGTGCTCTCTCTCTCTCCACTGTTTTGTGCTCCTCTACCCACCGTTTTCACGTTATTTTTGAATGGATTGTGGGACTGCTTTGGGCGTGTTTCACCACTGTTTTGGGGGGTGCTGACCGGACGTCGACCTCCGGTGACCCTGCTGGCCGGAGGTGACCTTTAGGTGTGGCAGTTTGTATGTGTGGATGAGTGATGTTTTGATGAAAAATGTTAACAGTTGTAATGTGGAATGTTAATGGAAACAATGAAGTGTGTGTTTTGTGTGGGGTGTGTGTGATAGAGTGGGGTGCGTACAGTGTGTGTATGTGCATACCCCCATTGGGGTGTGGGTGTGTGCACTTTGGTGGGATTGTTTTCATGAAATGTATGGGTTTAGGTTTGCATAGAAACTGTTTTGGGGCGTGAATGGTATGTAAGGGGTGTACAATGTGTGTACACCACAATGGGGTGTACACAACAGTGGGTGTGTACACCACAGTGGGGTGTACATAACACTATATGTGTACACCACATTGGGGTGTACACAACAGTTACATATGTTTGAAATAGTGAAAGGGTGTATATAACATAGTTTTAAATAATAAAGTAAGGTACTAATGAATGTGAACATGGTAAATCACAAAGTGGGGTGCACACACCAGTGGGGTGTGTGTGCACAAGACAAGCGGTGTGTGAAGTGTTAGTGTGCACACCAGTGGGGTGTACACATCAATGGTGTGGGTATGGGTTGTGTAAAACCCAATAAGAGTTTAATATGATAAGCACAACTTAAGGCCCAAAATAAATACATAAAATGTAATAATGAGCCCATATGTCCAGGCCTAATAATTATCCACATGTCGAGCCTACTTAGGTGGATATAGGCTTAATGCATGGACCCACCAAGAGCCTAACCAGGGTTTAAAGGATATCAACGATAACATGGGTTGCAGTGATTAAATGAATTGAAACAAAGTTTATGAGAATTATCATAAAACTAAATACTAATCCTAAACCTATATTCGGGACTTAAATCGTTGTCAGGTAGTAGAGAAACACGGGAAGCGCGTTAAAGTTTCGGAGTGAGTACCGGGTCACGATAGTTCAGGTAAGTACACTTGTCTCAAAAACTTGTGTACGTTAGTAAGCCAGTTAAGAAAATATCATGTGATTCATCTTCATTCCATTGTGTTTGCTATTACCTATTTGTTGGCATTCCATTCCATATTCCTTGTATGTGTGTTCTTGGCATAAGTGTGTGTCTCGAAGGTATATGCGGCCTGCACTAGAAGGGATAAAACGCGGGCACTCGTGCGCACGAGTGTTTGACCACCCCTAGTGATTGTGTGATACCATGTATTGGATTGTTGTGGATTGTTGTGGATATTGTTGTGGTATTGTTGTGGATTTTAGACCACTTATGGCCTCTCTTGACTCGTAGAACACGCATGTTTCGATTGTTATTGTTTCCAGTCTGCCTATCATGCACTTTGTTTATATAATTTCCTGTCTTTCAATTCCTGCATGATATTTAGACTGCCTTATTTGATAATTCATGAATTACTGTTATATTCTTCTGGCATTACTTTCGATTTCTCTCAGTTGCTCACCGTCTAGTTTGTGACGGTGGGTGCAGATATATAGCGGAGTGCGAGAGGCAAAGAGCCTTGCTTAGGTGACTTTTTGTGAGGATTAGCGGCTGGACTTGAGGAACCCTAGAGTAGGTTATATGTTTTTGCTCATTTGTATATCGCTTTATATATGTATGTTGTTGGTTTATAGAACTTGATATTATTATTGAGACTAGTATCATATATGTTGATTTATCGAATTGTACATGAATACCGGGGTTTTCCACAATTATAGAATTCCTAATTTCCCTTTGATTGAGTTATTTCCCCTTGTTATTTACTGTTTAGTCTTCCGCTGTGTATTATTGCAATAACTCTTTCATAAACTGCTAAATTGAGTAAATATGAGGCTGACTAGGCTCGTCAGGTTGCCGAGTGATAACTCGGGGCTTGAACGGGTCTAGGCCGGGCGTACCCAATTGCACGAGAAAATTGGGGCCGTCACAGTTGGTATCAGAGCCTAAGGTTATAACGACCTGACTCTTGATTTAAAACACAAACCATTAAGATAGCGGAAGTTAGGAACGGTTGAACTTAGAGTGGAAACCCTATGATCCTGACTTAGAATCCTAGTTGGGGAATGGGATAAGTCGGATGTGATGTTTATACATATTACGATTGTTGTGTGTATTATATGGTATCGGTAGCTATCCACTGATCTGGAAATACGCTTTCGATATGAGATAGCGATGGCAGATCAGAGGGGTCCTAGTGACGACAGCGGGACGTCGAGTACTCGAGCTGTTAGCATCGACGAGTTTCAGACCTTGACGCAGAGAGTCGCAACTCAGGAGCGATAGTTGGAAGAGATTCTGGTGATATTGAGGGCGTCAGTTGTTGTTGTATCGGTACCATCAGCGGCTAGAGTAACCATTATTCAAGAGGCAAACACACCGGGGGTTGCGACCATGACTTTGCTTCCTTCCACCACTTCAATGACACCAGTGATGGCGGTTGTACCTCGTGCACCGACAGTGTATGACATTATGGCGACTATTGTGGCCAGGCAATGGCGAGAGTTCAAGAGGCACGACCCTGTCGTTTTCTATGAAGGCACTGACGTGACCAAGACAGAGTTATTCCTGAAGAGTCACGAGAAGATACACCACATCATAGCTACGGAGGATCACATTAGAGCGACGATTTCCTCATCCATGCTTCAGGGAGAAGCTGACGATTGGTGGATGACGATTGTGAGTACTAGAGGCGTATCGAGATACTAGATAGAGTTCAAGACCCAGTTCAAAATGAAGTACTTTCCTCCCACCGTGATGAGAGCCAAGAGAAACGAGTTCACTTCCCTGAGATAATTAGCGGATGAGTCCATCATGGAGTATATGGGTCGATTTTTGCAGTTATTACCATACACTGGAGGATCAGCTAGCACGGAGGCAGACCGAGTGTACTACTTTATTGAGGGTCTACTACCCGAAATTGGAGGTGCGATCGTTACGACCGAGCTAGGGACGTTGCAGAGGACTTATGAGCGGAGCTTGGCTAGGGAGAGTTACTTGAGTACTCACCACGAGGAGATTGAGCCTGATCGACCCGAGTTGCAGTTAGAGCACCGATCAAGGGGACATGACGGGAAACGAACGAGGAATCCGAACGATGATAGTGGTTCTCGAAAGCGGAAGGTGTGTTACCAGTGCGGACAACCTGGACATTTTCAGAACCGATGTCCTGATTTGTACGAGGACCAGCAGGATGACGATCAGCTTCAGGCCATTGAGGACGTGCACATGATGACTGAGCCAGCTGACAGTGGTTCGTGATCCTACCGGAGGTAAAGAATTTTCTTGATTATCCCACAACATGCATGGAACCGAATAAATGAAGCTTTAAGTGTTTAAATAGGATGTTGGACATCATGTGACAGAGTTAGGGTCGATACTGGCTAGAGTGGTACCGTTTAACCATTGCAGTGTTGTCTTGGATGAGACAGACTTAACTTAGATTATAGTCCGAAAGAGATGGTAAGTTTGGGCACAATGGGTTGCCAAAACTAGCCACCAGTACACCTAAAGAGAGGCAGGACCAAACTAGTTGTAATTCATCTTACGATGCATGGACATGTAGTGTACATGGTGGCCACGGTTACAACTTTGTCGAATCTATTTTACTGCCTGGGTATAGATAAACTTGCGTCGGGACGCGAGTGGGTTGGGAGGTTTTCATGAGTATGACGTGCGAGTCGCGATCGTAGCGTCTTATGCCGTGATCACCAAGCTTGAGTCGTGGTAGTGGGCAATGTTTGCGACGAGGTCGTGGCATTCCTACCATTTTGGGTAACGGGAGCGGTCTAGAGAGACCGTAGTTGAGTTAGACTATTTAAAGATGTTGCGACCGCAGTCTGAAGACCAAGAAAAAAATCAAGCTGTTCGAAGTGGCAGAGGCCCACAGTTTGGTAGACGTGGATAAAATGGAGTGGATTTAAGATGTTGTGCTATGCAAAGAGACTTTGTACAAGTCCGCAGTTCAATACCTAATGTCGAGCTGTTGGAAGTGACTCTCGCGAGAGTCCACAGTTGGTCATGGCTTATTGAGCTGTCTGAAGTGACTTTGCATTGGTCTGTAGTTCAACGATGATGAACGAGTTGTCCGAAGTGACTATGAGGTAGTCCGCAGTTCGAGATAGAAGATCCAAGCTGTTTGAAGCGGCTGTAAGCCCGCAGTTTGGACGAGTTGCGAACGGGTGGTCGTTCTCCTTATTCACTCAAGTTAGAATTAATTTCGAGGACGAAATTCCTGTTAGTTGGGGAGACTGTAACGACCCAAAAATTTGGTTATTTGTGGATGATAATGCATGTATTATTATATTAGTATTTTACGGGTCTCGAGCCGTTCGGGCTATGTGTTAATTGAGTGAGATGTCGCCTAGTTATACGGGGTTTTCGAGAACCGTTTTAGTGGATTTTATTAATAAACAAGGCCAAATGGAAAACATGACCTAAGTTGAGAAATTAAAACTCTAACAATAAAGTATAACATAAGCATGAGGGAATTTATTCAAATCCCAATAGTGGGACCGCCTCGAGAAGCGTGTCGAACGCGGGGCACGGTGCACCGAGTAGGCGAGAATTTGTGTAACCTTATTGGCAATTTAATAAAATTAATGGGGTTAATTTAATAGGTTATTATGGATAGGATTGTTAAAGTGACACAAGTGAGTGAGGAGAGTCATTGGATGGTCATAGAGATGGGGATATGTGTTAGATTGTGATGATGAGCCAAATGACTCATAAGGGTAGCTGTCCAAGGGTTGGGCAAGTTTAAAAACTAGGGGCAAAAAGGGTCATTTCGGCCTAACTTGTTATAAAAACAAACCAAACCCTAAAACCCTAACACACTATTCATCATCTCCTCCACACTCCCACCGCTACTGTTCATCGTCCTCTCGCTCCTCGCCACTGCCGTCGCCTCCCACCGGCGTCACGGACCCCGACGAGGCCTCTCTCTCTCTCCGATCTCTCTCCGATCTATCTCTCTCTCTCGTTCTCTCTCACGTTCTCTCTCTCGTTAGTGGCACTCACTCTCGGCTGACCTCCATTATCTCGGCTCCCTCACGTCACAGTGCTTCCACCCTCGGCTGGACGACCTCCACCGCCACCGACGACGCTAGGTGAGCTCCTCTCTTCCTTCTCTCCCCATCTTAATAGTCACGTTTTCTCTCTCACTCTTGGTTGTCTTCTCTCCATACTCTTGGCTAGTCACCACCGCCACTCACCACCGTGCTGGGAACCTCGACCACTCACCGGAGACACCAAGGTGAGCCACCTCAACCGTGCTCTCTCTCTCTCTCCACTGTTTTGTGCTCCTCTACCCACCATTTTCACGTTATTTTCGAATGGATTGTGGGACTGCTTTGGGCGTGTTTCACCACTGGTTTTGGGGGTGCTGACTGGACGTCGACCTCCGGCGACCCTGCTGGCCGGAGGTGACCTTTAGGTGTGGCAGTTTGTATGTGTGGATGAGTGATGTTTTGATGAAAAATGTTAACAGTTGTAATGTGGAATGTTAATGGAAACAGTGAAGTGTGTGTTTTGTGTGGGGTGTGTGTGATAGAGTGGGGTGCGTACAGTGTGTGTATGTGCACACCCCCGTTGGGGTGTGGGTGTGTGCACTTTGATGGGATTGTTTTCATGAAATGTATGGGTTTAGGTTTGCATAGAAACTGTTTTGGGGCGTGAATGGTATGTAAGGGGTGTACAATGTGTGTACACCACAATGGGGTGTACACAACAGTGGGTGTGTACACCACAGTGGGGTGTACACAGCACTGTATGTGTACACCACATTGGGGTGTACACAACAGTTACATATGTTTGAAATAGTGAAATGGTGTATATAACATAGTTTTAAATAATAAAGTAAGGTACTAATGAATGTGAACATGGTAAATCACAAAGTGGGGTGCACACACCAGTGGGGTGTGTGTGCACAAGACAAGCGGTGTGTGAAGTGTTAGTGTGCACACCAGTGGGGTGTACACATCAATGGTGTGGGTATGGGTTGTGTAAAACCCAATAAGAGTTTAATATGATAAGCACAACTTAAGGCCCAAAATAAATACATAAAATGTAATAATGAGCCCATATGTCCAGGCCTAATAATTATCCACATGTCGAGCCTACTTAGGTGGATATAGGCTTAATGCATGGACCCACCAAGAGCCTAACCAGGGTTTAAAGGATATCAACGATAACATGGGTTGCAGTGATTAAATGAATTGAAACAAAGTTTATGAGAATTATCATAAAACTAAATACTAATCCTAAACCTATATTCGGGACTTAAATCGTTGTCGTAGTAGTAGAGAAACACGGGAAGCGCGTTAAAGTTTCGGAGTGAGTACCGGGTCACGATAGTTCAGGTAAGTACACTTGTCTCAAAAACTTGTGTACGTTAGTAAGCCAGTTAAGAAAATATCATGTGATTCATCTTCATTCCATTGTGTTTGCTATTACCTATTTGTTGGCATTCCATTCCATATTCCTTGTATGTGTGTTCTTGGCATAAGTGTGTGTCTCGAAGGTATATGCGGCCTGCACTAGAAGGGATAAAACGCGGGCACTCGTGCGCACGAGTGTTTGACTACCCCTAGTGATTGTGTGATACCATGTATTGGATTGTTGTGGATATTGTTGTGGTATTGTTGTGGATTTTAGACCACTTATGGCCTCTCTTGACTCGTAGAACACGCATGTTTCGATTGTTATTGTTTCCAGTCTGCCTATCATGCACCTTGTTTATATAATTTCCTGTCTTTCAATTCCTGCATGATATTTAGACTACCTTGTTTGATAAGTCATGAATTACTGTTATATTCTTCTGGCATTACTTTCGATTACTCTCAGTTGCTCACCGTCTAGTTTGTAACGGTGGGTGCAGATATAGCGGAGTGCGGTAGAGGCAAAGAGCCTTGCTTAGGTGACTTTTTGTGAGGATTAGCGGCTGGACTTGAGGAACCCTAGAGTAGGTTATATGTTTTTGCTCATTTGTATATCGCTTCATATATGTATGCTGTTGGTTTATAGAACTTGGTATTATTATTGAGACTAGTATCATGTATGTTGATTTATCGAATTGTACATGAATACCGGGGTTTTCCACAATTATAGAATTCTTAATTTCCCTTTGATTGAGTTATTTCCCCTTGTTATTTACTGTTTAGTCTTCCGCTGTGTATTATTGCAATAACTCTTTCATAAACTGCTAAATTGAGTAAATATGAGGCTGACTAGGCTCGTCAGGTTGCCGAGTGAGAACTCGGGGCTTGAACGGGTCTAGGCCGGGCGTACACAATCGCATGGGGAAATTGGGGCCGTCACAACTGTCGTCTCCCTCCTCGGACGAATTGCTCTCGCAATTCGTCCGAGCTCTCGAGCTCTACCTCGCCACCATCGATCCACCAAACCGCCACCACCACCATCCAACAACACATACAACAACACAACATCAAAAATAACACAACAACGTCAACAAACTCACCTCCTTCGCCTCTCCAACACAAGCTCAATCTCTCTTCCTCTTCGATTCCTTCTCTCGGCCCCTCTCTCGATTTTTCCTCAAAACTGTGAAAACGGTGGTGACAGTGGTGTTTATCACCAATTTTTGGGTAAAATGACCCTTTTGCCCCTATTCATATCCATTTCCCTTTTTTCCTTCAATACCTTTTTTGGTAATTTCACTATTATTTATTTATTTTTCTGATTTTTAATATATATATATATTAAATTCCTTATATACATGTATATATATATATATAAATATATATATACTCACCTATACTTTCGCGCCTAAAATTTCGTCGTGCGCGCCAACGAGCGTACTCGAGCGTGCACACTAACGTACCACCCACGCGTGTCGACCACGACCCCGCGTGTCCTTAGGCGCCCAACAATTTACATATTTTATCACATTTAATTTATTTAATGTGTGTAATATTATTTCTCAACTTAAAATTTCTTCTTTAATCTACCCGGTACTCGCGTCGACACGGATATCGATGCGAATACTCATCACACAATCTCACACGTCAATTTAAAATATAATTACACACATCGCGATGTCGTTTATCTTATCTTAACATAAACATCGCAAATTAGTCAAATCAGCAAACAAAATAACTATTTACCTAATACGGACGCACTCCAGCCTCGCTGTGGGGCCCACGAACGTCCCCGCTGGCGTCCACGTCTGTAATGACGTCATAAAATAACGGTAAATATTAATTGGGCCGTTACAAAATATAATACAAAACATCGAACAAAAATAACATACAATGGCTTCGACGACCGAGAGCTGGACAACTATATTACGACAAATGGCCCTACGTATGACCTAAATTAACACGTGGCACGAGTTAGTTTTAAAGGTTGTTACAGTCTTCCCAACTAACTGAAATTTTGTCCTCAAAATTAGAACAAAGCTTAAAAGAAAGCTTACCAAATCAGAAGAGGTAGGGAAAATTCTGGCACATATAAGACTCCAGCTCCCATGTCAACTCCTCTTCACTGTGATGCTGCCATTTGACAAGGACTGACGGGATCTCCTTGTTCCTTAGAATCTTCACCTTCCGGTCCAGTATCTAAATAGGTTGCTCGTCATAAGTGATGTCCTCCCTCAAGTCTATTTGGCTCAGGTCCATCATCGGCCGCTG
The DNA here is from genome assembly GCA_039657345.1 of Stephania japonica. Lineage (NCBI taxonomy): Eukaryota > Viridiplantae > Streptophyta > Magnoliopsida > Ranunculales > Menispermaceae > Stephania > Stephania japonica. The sequence continues at coordinate 8,178,824 of CM077558.1, read as the reverse complement.
CCCCTCTCGACCTATCCAATCTAAGCATAGAGATGTGAAATACAGGGTGAACTCCTAATAACTGAGGTATCAACTCTAACTCATATGCTACTCTGCCTATCCGCTTTCCAACTCTGAATGAACCAATAAATCTTGGCGCAAGCTTCCTTCTGATCCCGGACATCTTATGACCTTTCATCAGAGACACCTTTTGGTAAACGTAATCCCCGACCTAGTACTCTAACTCCCAGTGATACAAGTCAGAATATATCTCTTATGTCTCTCCTGCACAATTTTCAGCCTCAGTCTGATCAAGCGTATATTCTCTGTGTGATCCACAACAATTTCTGGCCCAATAATTGCCACATCATCTGGCTCTGCTCAACAACATGGAGATCTGTACGGCCTCCTGTATAATGCCTCGAACGGTGCCATACCAATACTTGCCTGATAACTGTTATTGTATACAAACTCACACAGGTGAAGATACTCCTCCTATAACCCACTGTACTCCAACACATACATCCTCAACATATCCTCGAGTATACGTATCAGACGCTCTGATTGTCCATCAGTATGTAGATGATAGGCGGTGCTGAGATCCAACCGTGTGTCAAATTGTGCTTGCATGCTCTGCCAAATCTATGTTGTGAACTGTGGCCCTTTGTCAGACACAATCGGTAAAGATACATCGTGCAGTCGAACTATCTCTCGCTTGTACAAACCAGCCAACCTATCTACCCGATGTGTGGTCAAAATCGGTATAAAGTGCGCAGACTTCGTCAACCTGTCCACAATCACCCAGATGCTATCATGACCGCGTTGAGATTGAGGTAAGCCACTGACGAAATCTATGTCAATATGCTCCCACTTCCACCGAGGAATTAGAAATGACTTTAATAGCCCGCTAGGTCTGCGATACTCAGCCTTAACTCGTTGACAAATCTCACACCCTCGAACATAATCAGAAACATCGATCTTCATCCCTGGCCATCAAAAGAAACAACGCACATCGGCATACATCTTGATCCTGCCCGAATGAATCGTAAAATGCGAGTGATGTGTCTCATGAAGTATCTCATCGGTAGCTCAGCCACTGATGGAATCCACAGTTGCCCTCTAAACCTCATGCATAAATCTGTCAACTGACTCCAATTGGGATAATCTAAACTCTGAGCAAACTCCAAAAACCTCCCGTCCTGATCGTCAACCCGCTGACCATTAAGTACACTATGAATAAAGATTGTCTGAGTTCTCATCTGCCCACAAAATAATACTTTGGTGCTGGTCAAAATATCAACAGAATACAACCTCTCAACGTGTCTGCAATAACATTGGCCTTACATGGTGGTACTCCAAAGAGAAATCATAGTCCTTGAGGAACTTAAACCAACACCTCTGTCTCATATTCAGATCCTTTTGCGTAAACAGATACTTCAAACTCTTGTAGTCAGTAAACAACATAAAACATTCTCCGTAGAGATAATGACGTCAAATCTTCAGTGAAAACATCACTGCTGCCAACTCCAATTCATGTGTAGGGTAGTTCTTCTCGCGAACCTTCAGCTGTCGCAACGCATAGACAATCACTCTACCGTCTTGCATCAAAACACAACCTAAACTAACCTTTGAAGCAACGGTGTTCACCTCAAAACCCTTCCCTGACTCAAGTAATACTAGCATTAGCGTGGTAGTTAAACGTTCCTTTAAAGTCTAAAACGCCTGCTCACAACCATCTGTCCACTGAAATTTAACATTCTTCTTCGTCAATTGCATCATAGATGTTGCAATCTTTGAGAAGTCCTGAATAAAACTCTTGTAATATCCCGCCAAGCCAAGAAAACTACGAATGTCTGACACGAATCTCGGTGTAGACCAATCTATTACTACTCTGACCTTAGCAGGGTTCACTGACATGGCACCTACTCTGACAATGTGTCCAAGAATTCCGACCTTTGCAAGCCAAAACTCGTGAACAACCTGCGCTCTCTTAGTAGCTGGAAAACCAACCTGAGATGCTCTTCGTGATCCTTACGAATCTTAGAGTAAATCAAGATGTCGTCGATGAACACAATAACGAATCGATCTAAGTACTATTTTAACACTTGATGCATCAGGTCCATAAACACCGCTGGTGCATTAGTAAGCCCAAAAGGCATGATTGTGAACTGATAATGCCCATATCGAGTGCAAAACGTCGTCTTCTCCCTATCATTCGCTCTAATCCTTAACTGATGGTACCCAGATCTCAGATCTATCTTCGAAAACCACTGTGCTCTCATTAGTTGATCAAACAAGTCATCAATGCGCGGAAGTGGATACTTGTTCTTCACTATCACCCTATTCAACAGTCGATAATCGATACATAATTGTAGGCTGTCGTCTTTCTTCTTAACAAACAGAACTCGCACTCCCCAGAGTGACATGCTCAGGTAAATGAAACTCGATTCTAATAACTTGTCACGACCCAAATCTCTAACCTCCTTTTGATTTCTTTAATCAGGATTACCAACTCCTCATGTGGGACCCACACCGTGATCCACACGTTAACCGAGGTATGTGATATTTTTGTATTTATTGCATGCCTAGTGTTATGTAGTATGTAGACTTACTAAGTCAGTTTGTACAGTGTAGACTTCGAGACGAGAGCGAGGACACACCTTAAGTTGCGTGCGAGCTGGAGAATGAGTTACATAGATAAAAAACAAAATAAATTTGAGAAAAATAGTAAATTGGTGAGCTCCTAGTGGCACGCGGCTTGTGGTCGACACGCGTGGGTTGTACGGTAATATGCACGCCCGAGTACTCTCGTTGGCACGCACTACGAATTTGTAGGCACGAAAGTATTGACCAATATATATGTTTATGTATATATATGTAATTTATATATATATATATATATGTATATATATATATATCTATAAATATTAAAAATCAATAAAATGTGAAATAACTAAGAGGGGCATTAGCTTATCAAGGAAGTAGATAAGATTGGATGGGCATTTTAGTAATTTGGCTACCCTATTGGTTTTAACCCCAAATCACCACCGCCACACACAATCCACTGAAAGAGGAGAGAGAGAGAGAGAGAGAGAGAGAGAGAGAGAGATTGACCGAGAAAGAGGGATCAAGAAAGGTAGAGATCGAGAGCTTTGAGGCGTGGCGGCACCGATTGGAGGTAAGACATTGTTGTTGTTGTTGTTATTTCGGTGTTGGTGTGTTGTTGGCATTGTGGTGATGGTGGTGATTGGGGACTCGGACGAACGGCACTTGCAGTTCGTCCGAGGAGGGAGAAGACATGGTCGTCGTTTCCCATCCCTCCTAGTTTTAAAAAAAAGATGAAGCAAAGACGCTATTGTTGCAGAGTCTCTGCTGAAATGGGGGAGGGGGAGGGACTGCTGAAATGGGGGAGGGGGAGGGAACGAACGCACGTATGTGCATACGTCCGGTCCCTGGACCTGTCTAACTGGCCTGGTTAGACCGAACCGAGTTAAACCCGGTTCAAGGGTCCAAATCCCCTTAAAAAATAAAAATAATAAAAATATAAATAAATAAATAAAAATAATATAAAATGATACTTCAGGGACCTAGGGGGTGTTCCAGGAGTTCGGGAGCGCAAGTCAGGGTATTGAGAGGCCGAATTGACAAGGAATTTTGCGTGAATGTGAGTATGCCCATTAAAAATTTGATTTAGCATTTCATTCCATAATCTTGTTGGTTATTTTATATAGCTACTGTTGACTATTTTACCATTGTATTATAATATCATGTGTCCTTGGTGTTCCATGCTCACTTATGAGTCTAGTTTTGCATGATATTTACTTGTTGATTTGATTCATTGCCTCTATCTCATGCTATGTCTATTCTTGTAGTTTAAATGTGAAATAAAGGATAAATAGCATGCTATTAGGCTAGTACATATTAGAAAAGGTTTATATGGATTTGTACTCCCTATTTGATTTGATGTTTGACTTGTTTATGCCTTGACATCCATACTTTGTCTTCCTTGAAATTAAAAAGTAGTTTTTGTAATTAGGTCCCATACTAGATCGAGGTGTGCATAACTCACGGGGTTAGATTCCTTGGGGATGACGACATATATTACCTGACATTGTATGACACTCGGGGTTAGAGTCCCTGATGTAGTCAACACACCGGGGTTAGAGTCCCTGAACTCACTTAGGCTAGAGTCCTTTGTGATTTATCATTATAGAGTCAGAGTGACGAGTTTCACTGCCGACCAGACCTAATTCACCACTACTTAGCTCAGTGTAAGTTTCACTTGTTTAACTCTAGTATTTACTTGCATATGGTTTATTTTTCAGCTTTCCTAGTAATATACTTTTAAATATCAGTTGATTATATTTGGAAATGCAATTTAAACTTATCATCGGGGATTACTGTTTATTTCTTGTACTCACCATCCTTTTTATGACAGTAGGTGCAGATCCATCTACTAGCCGGCCAGGCAAGGAGAAGATAGGAAATTTTCCCTGAGTAGCGGCGTGGCACAACTTTTGTTATAGGTCCATTTTAATATTTTGTATGTATTAGATACCATATGTCTTTTATTATATTGGGTTATACATTTGGGTTGAGCGATAGTTCCCCGACCAGACTTAAACTGTTTTGCTATATTTTGAGGTTATCTGATATATATATATATATGATGTCATTTCTTGGTTTTCCACACTTAGGTTATTTTTCAACTGACTTCCGCATAATATTCTAATTTAATTCCGCATTAAATGATTAAGACTTTCGCTAAATAACAAACTATGTTAATAAAGATTTAATTAACACTAAAGGCTATGAATGGATTTGGATATGAGAAACGAGGTAAATAGGATGTAAGGCTGACTAATACGTAGTTAAGTTCTACGAAACTAGGATTAGGGCTTAATTATAAGATTAGGTCAGGTGGTGCCCTAGATTAAGGGAGGGGCCATCACATAAGTCATATAGTTGTCTCATCAACTCCTTTAGCTTTCTCGGAGCCATCCGGTATGGCAGAATCAAAATAGGTTTGGTCCCTGAGACCAAGTCGATCTCCTTAGGCGGTGGTAAATCCTGGTAGCTCTACTGGAAATACATCAAGAAACTCACATACCACTGGTATGTCTTCCAACCTAGTCACAACTCGCTTCGTCGTACTCAATACACTATCGAACGTCTCAACATCTATGCTAGTGGTGACTCAACCTCTAGTGATAGGAAAACTAGTTGAAGTCCCCTGAAAACTAAACTCTAGATACCCTATAATATGAAATATGACTCTCTTACTAAAATAATGGATCTGTGCATGATAAGCACCCAACCAATCCATGCCCAATAATGCATCAAACTCGAGGAACTTCAACACTCTCAGGTCTGCTGGCATGATATGACCCTCTATCTCGACCGAACAATCAACACACAACAAGTTCGGGTATATCTTGTCCCCAACAGCTGTGCTAAGGATTAAGGGTTTCTCTAGTCTAGTAGGTCTCAAACCCAACTCATTAACCATACAACCCAAAATAAACGAAACAGTAGAGCCTGAATCAAACATAACATGCATGAATTGACTGCAAACGAAAACTGTACCCTCAATAAGATTACAACTAGCAATCGGGTCTGGTGTAGCAACTGTGTGAACCTGCTCCCGGCTCTGCTACAGTTGCTTTGCCCTCGGCCCAGTTATGGACATGTACTAATGAAATGACGAATCTGTCCATACTCATAGCAAGCTCTTTGAGATCCTACTCCAGATTGGCCGCTCTGTCCCTGTCTTTGTAACTGGCCGAAACTCTGACCCTGACCCTGGTCATATCTCTGACTCGGCCTATACCTCTGCCTCTGACCACTGCCTCTATCCTTGCCATTGCCACGGCCCTTAGCCCGTTGATACTGCTGCCCATTAGTGAGTGAACATTAATAAAGTGGAAGCAATCAATCCTCAAACTAATCGAAATTATTACAACCACTTAAAATAAGAGATCCTAAAGTGTGCAAATCCCACATATGTATATCATCATTAATGATTGGTCAGAGGAGAATAACATATAGATATACATGTCCAAGATCTCTCAAAAACCTCAAGTCCCAATTTTTTAAAACAATGTATACAATAATACAAGAAATGTCACTTATAATAAACTTGTAGAAAGACCTGCTCCGGTATCCTCAAATCAAATCTCCAAGTTCTGGAGCCTTTCCATTGCTGGACTGTGGGTTTGCGCTTCGTCAAACACAAGAATGACGAGCCCAGGTAAGTAACGAGCCTAGGTAAGTAACGCCAAACAAAACATAAATAAAACATTTCGAAATAAATAAACAACCAGTCCATATTCATGTCGATAGAAAGAAAGGACAGGGAATGCATGAATAAATAAGACTGTAAATAAATCAACTGAGCAATCGAAAATGAATGTCCCGAAAACAATAGAGAGATGTAAGTAGTTCCGACCAAATGGTCGTTGAGTCGAGGAAAACACCTACAAGACTCGGTGTTTAGGATGCGGTAAACTCACGCCATCCTAACATCCACGTGGATGAGATTCCCTGGTAGTCCAGGTAAGAACACTCGCCCCATATAGAACCAGGAACAGTATCGTGCATCCCTGAGAGATCCCTGAAATTTTTTGAATGTTTTATAAAAATGCCCTTGTGAACAGTGTCACACCGCCGTGGAGTTTAACCCATGGCGGCGTTCTCACGGTGTGGATTTAGGGCTCATTGCCCCAGCCACCATGGTTGGCGCCATGGGCATTTATTGCCCACAGCGTCCCTCGCGGCGTAGGCCTTACATGTCCTTTCTGGGTATTTCAAAACCTCGGCTCGCGTCGCCATACTTCGAGCCTATTCCAAACTCTTAAGGTATGACTATCCCATACCACCTTCGGTTCACGTCAAAACCTTGACAAACCATCGATTTTCAAAAATCATTCAAAAATCCTTAAAAATTCCCAAAAATTCCACAACCTCCCTAATCACCAAACCAATTCACAAATCATTAAAAATTCATCCATTTGATAAAAAAAAACCAACATAAAAATTGGTTTCCAACATTTCCCGAAAGTCTCGCTTGAAATCATCGTGATGAAAACCCACAAAATTGACACCAAAACGTAAACAGACACGTGGAGAACCGGGATCTCAACTTAGAATTTGAGATTGATCGATCCCTTGGCGTCTAATCACGTCAAAATTTCAGGAACCATATCGTTTTCACGTTGATAAGAAGAACGAAATGAGAGATGAGAGAGAAAAGTTGGTGAGTTGTCTTATATACACCCACTTCATCTACATACACATGAATCTCGAGGCATATCCTTTTGTCCCCTTCCACTCCATCCAACCACCTAGACACAACAATTGTGACTTCAATAAGTGACTTCGACTTATAACTTAACCATTTCTCGCACAATACTCGTGTTCCCGGACCTGTTCCGTATCATGACTCGCTCTGACGTATCAACGTATCGAACGCGATATACAACTTTTAATTATTATTTATTTTTTATTTAGTTAGTGTTTCTAATTCATTAAATCCCCTGGACCTGACAACTGTTTGCCCAAAACTCGTTATTCACGTTCTCATTGAGTCGAACCCGTTTTCCAATACCAACACTCACACTCAAACGTCCTCACACGTGAGACACTAGAATTTACATTCGGGTAATAAAATATAATACAAAACACCGAACAAAAATAACATTCTTCTGCGTTGACGACCGAGAATTGGACAACTATATCACGGAAAATGGCCCCATGTATGACCTAAATTGACACATGGCACGAGTTAGATTTTAGGGTCGTTACACCCTGTGTCGATCTCACTCTTTTTCTTGATCTTTCACACTCTCGCTCTAGATCTCTCATTGTTGATTGAACTCTCGCTCGATCAGCAGAAGAGTGAGTTGTTTGGCTTCGGCATTTCGGCGTTCGTGCGTTAGATTTAGGTTTTCTTCCCAGTCTTTGATGATCTATAAATTTGATTTTATTATGGTGCAATTGGCTGAACAGATTAGATCAAACTTTGGATTTTGGTTACTGAACATGGGATTTCTTCAACTCTTCAAGCTAGAACAACAATTTCAGTATCTGGTGTAAGTTTTGAAGGTTAATCGATGATCTGTTTTTGGATTTTGATTAATTTGTGGTACTTCATTGTCATTATGCATTTGCATTTTAGGTTATATTTAGGTTTTTCTTCTCAGTTTTCTATGATCTATTAGCTTATTCGATTGGACTTGATTTGGTGTCTATTTCATCATTTCATTTGTTGTTGTAGTCAATTTGAACTTTGAAGTAGTATTTCAGTCTGAGTACTCCAATGGCGATGGTGCTTGATTTCACTTTCCTCTATGTTTCAAGTTGTAGATGTGATTACTAACTAGATTTAGTTGAAAATTGTGGAATTCTAGTGCTTAAGCTAATTTTGAAAACCTAGAACTTGCATTTCACTTCTAGTTCATGCTCCAACTCAAGCTATATGATCAATTTGTTATATACTTTTAGAAATTTAGAGAAAGTATTTATACAAAAAATTTCTAGCGACCATTTAATTGAAGTTTACCGTGTTTTAGTGTTTTTTTGCTCTTTTTGATTTTTGGATTTGAATGGTTTAATCGAGCACAATGTAAGAGTTTGATCCATGTAGCCGACTCCAATTAAGTTGGCACTGAGACTATGTTGTTGTTGTTGTTTATTTTTTGGATTTGAGATATGTTGAATTCTTAGGCAGTAAATAGGGTTTGTTGCGCAAGCAAGATTGAATTTCAAGAATCCAAGATCAATGTGTATGAAAAGCAGGAATTTTTACTCCGATTTTATTTGTTTGGTGATTTGGGTTTTAATATAGATGTATTTTTATTGTTTAATGCTTGATTCACTGAATTTTGCTACAGTTGCTACTGTTTGTTTAGTTTCTTATGCGAGATTTGCTTGTTGTGCTTCAAGTTCAATTGAGATAGTTAGAAATGGAAGTGAGGAGCTAGGATTGTTCTTATTTAGTAGTTCATTGAGGTGTTCCCTAATTTATTTGAACAACTTTTTAAAGACTTTGGTTGTTGAGGGTGCTAACCTAAAAATGCTAGCACTTTATTCTTTGAAATGGTGTTTTATACATGTTCATATGAAGTGTATTATACTTTTTTTCTTCAACTAGTGCAGGATATTTTATTTTGGGTACCATATATGTATAGTTCAAGTGTTCAGTTGATTATGTCATCCCTCTGATAAATAGATTATTTATGGCCTTGTTTTTCTAGTTTATCGCAATATGGCCCTAGGTGCTCAGAGCTGCACTTTGATTATTCCAGAAAGTATTTTTAATAGATGTGAACGAGCTATATAAAGCTCAAAATTGTTGGTTGAAGCCCTCATAGGTGTTTTTCATTTTGCAAAATCATGAAAATCACTAGCTCAACGGCTCACCGCCTTAAAGGCCACATGGTAATAAGCTTTTTGTTCTGATTCTTTTAATTATTATAAACACACCTAATAGTAATAAGAGGTCGTCATCTTTTGTACATTTTCATTTACCATATTATAAATCTATCAAAATCTCACCCAAAGCCACTTTAATTGTTTCGCTCCGCCTTAATTAGTACAACGATTTGAGCAAAAACAATCTCAAGGGATATATTCCATATCGGCTTCCTCCTAATGCTGCTCACATGTAAGATACTCCTCACTCAACTTTTCCATCTACCCCTAAATAACATTGTTAAATACGTGCTAGCTTCTTAAAATTCACTATCGATGAGTACATTAATCTTGTTATAATGGTTTTTCAATGATGAGATGTATTGTGTAGGTGTTAAGCTTATTTTATAATGACTTTTTTAATGGTTGATTCATGCTGCTAGTGCAATGGAATTAGTATCTGCATGTGGAACTCCTAGATCAGAGTTGAGCAATTGGAGATCTGTTTAATCAGTCGGGATTTAGAGTAATGGCTTAGAAAGAGCTAACAAGTGCATTCTACAAACTGGAACTAGTAATTGATCAAGCCTGAATGTGTTTTTTTTTTGTTCTTTGGAACGTGAAACATTTATTACTTGTTTTTCTTTAGTTGAAAACTTTGCAGGCTTATATATACTCTTTTTAAATTCCTGCAACAGAGTTATTTGGTAGTCCCAGGGGAATCTTGTGCAGCAAGAATAATAACTTAATGTTAGCAGCTTTGTTTAGTTGGTGCTATGACATCTACACCGAGCCCTACAACACTGAAGTCAAGCAAGGTATATACATAAACTTCGCATATGGGATTATGTTTTTATTAAGAAATATGTCTTCATCCAGTGTTGAGAAAGGACAAGCTGAACTCGTAGTTGCATGACTAGTGTTTCTTGTAATCTTTGTATATTTTGTAAGATTTTTTTGCATGAAATAGAAGCTGATTGAGCTGCAGATTGGAGTACAACCATACAGGAAAAAAAAGACAGCGGTATACCATTTCAAATGTGCTTTTTCAAGGATTCTATTGCATTATTTCAGTAGAGTTCAATAATGTCTGAAATCCATTAGTTGGGTCGATCAAATATGACTAAGATGGGTACCATTTCTGAACTGAAATAAAAATCATTGCAGAGCAGTTAACGTGTTTGGCCTTGTGATTTTCTTATCATCTACAACTACGAGGTCAGGGAATACTTTTTCAATTCAAGAGTCAGCAAATGAAGCATTTGTTTCATCACTTTCTGTCAATAAGCCAAGTCTTAAATCCTAGTCTTAAATATAGCATTGTTGAAATGTTGCATTGTGGAGATACATTGCAGAGTTTGATTCTTGGTTTCTGTGTTTCATAATTCTATACTTGAATTACTTGCAGCACTGCAAGTAATTCAAAACATGTTCTTTGTTATTCACATGTTCTTAATTTTTGTTTTGCTCAGCCCTATAAACATGGATTGTAAAGTTTAACTCTTCTTTTGATAATTAATAAATTAGCTAACTGATTGTAATTGAGTTTTTCTTTCTTATTATAGGTGGTCTTATCCATTTCTTGATTTATGATCTCCTTATGCACCATTATGTAAGTCTTGGAAACTAGTAAAAGTCTAGAAGCCCATCATATTGTTGTATTTCTCTACAAATTAAAGATTGAATGGGCTTAAGAAAACCTGGTGAAGTTGAAGACCAAATGTGCTCTTTTTAACCGTCATGAAAAGTCTTTTCTGTTGTAGTGGCAAGAGAGTTAGAAAACAAAAAGATCTTTCTAATTTTGATTTTTATATACAGAGCTAATAGTGCTAAAAATGGGTTAATGCAGGAATATCATATGATAGTTGAACTACTGTCAGATTTTGACATTCTGAATCAGGTACATTTCATTTTTATATATCTTTTTTTTCTATGAAATGGTTGTATTTTTCTCTTGATATTCCTCTAGCTTTGTATTTTAGTCATGGTCATCTATCATATGAGCAGTAAATAATTCCTAGAGTGTTAATGTATTATGATTTGATAAGGAGAAAAAATACCCTCTAATTTTAAAGCAACTTGTAAAAATTATTAATTGGTCATAAAACCTAAGTTGTACTCATTTCTTCCATTTTCTCCCTTTTTGATGAGAACTTGTCGTCAATATGAAGTCTTAAATCTGCTTGTCAAGAAATTTATAATTATTTTTCTCCAATCCTGCACTTCTCCATATGCAATTTATGTTAATTCTTTTTATATGACTATTCTAACATTCATTAAAAAAAATTACTGATTCTACTCCATTTAGATGCTTATTTATTTAAGAAAGTCAAGCTCTTGAGATGACATTGATATTGTTTTGTCAAGCGCTTGAGATGAAGTCATAATGCTACAGCCTAAAACAATAATAAAGCCTCAATCCCAAATTATTTGGTACTATTTTGTAATTTGCATTACACAACATTCCATTATTTCACTGATTTTTATTATAGATTGAATAAATGATAAGCATTATTCCCACAATTGAGATTGGTCAGCTTAACCTGGATTTTTGAACATCATAAGCCTGAGACCCATCTCAATTTTCTTTGTAATTTGAATCAACTTGTTCATATATTATTATTCCTTGTCATGGGCCAAAGACACGGACAGTAAGAAAGACATAGAAAAGTAGAAGTGTTTTGTTGGAAACTAGGATTCTAAATGTTGGTATTGAAACCAAATAAGAGGCCTTGAACATGGAGTGAGCAACCTAGCTAAAACTTCTACATTGTTTTTAACTACTGAGAATTTTTATAGTTTTTGTACAGGGTGATCAATGATCTTATTGTTTGTTCTTTCTAGGACAACAATGATTATTTCGATTTTACAATGATGAGAACTAATAAAATTTCAACTAGCTTAATGAGATCTAATCAAAACTCAATGTTTGTTGTTTGGTTTTAACTTGATTTTGATTCTCTATCAACCATTCCCATACTTTTTTTCTATTTTCAGTTTAGTCTGCAGATGTGCATGATCACATTGTTATGAGAGTTTTTTTTTTTTCCTTTGGCTCCGCAACAAGGACTCAAGATAACAAGGATGAGCCAATGCTGGATTCAACTTCCACATCATACGATAACCAATCTCTTCCCTCCAACGCCTATGTGGTTGAATGCCATGGACTTGCAATACCCATTTCTCTATTTCTCATAATTTCCAAGTGTTGATCTGTTTTAGATTTTGCCCACTGCCTAGTAATGATACATGGCCCTTGATTTTGATTGCCTTTGATAATGTTAATGTTTTGGGGGGTTTTCGAGTTCGTTTCGTGGTATTGATCAGCTGTTTCAAAATTCAGATCCAAAACGTCTCTAGGTCGAGCAACTTTTAGAAAATCTTGTCAAATCCATCATATTTTTTTGTGAGAAAGATTTGTGTCATTAATTCTAGTATTTTTATGATTTTGTGGTTCCTTTTTGTTGATTTCCTTATAGAGCAATTATATATGGTTAGTGATGAGCTCAAATTTAATATTTGAAACACTTGATAAAAATGATGTGATCTTTACAGGCTGTGATTAAGAGATTAATGACTAACGTGCCGTTCGGAGTTCCTTCCCTCTGCTCGTACTAGGGTTTACACTCAACCATCACAACAAAACAAATGACGAGTCCAGAGTGAGTAATCCCAAGGAAATTCATAGAGTAAATAATATAAATAAATATTGAAATCAAAAGACTATTAAATAAACATACAGAAAAAAAAAATCAGGCAACAAGGAAGGACCCTCGTATGTGTATCCAATAGCAATGATAAACAAAGTATGTGCACGATCTAGGTTAGACTAGCACCATGTGATGGCCCCAATTTCTGAGGTCATCTTGTGACCCACGCTTTCCGCCCGCAAGCCCAATAGCGCTTGCCACGTCACCGGATACATCATCACTACTGCCACATCGGCAGCTCTATGAAATGACGCTCCGTCTAACTAATCCTACTATATTAAATTGTTTAATTCTCCTAAACATCTAGTAGGTTAGTTAATCATTGCGGAAACCTTTAATGTGTATTTTATGAGAATTTATTAAACCTAATTAGTGAAAAACCCAGAAATAAACACCATGTATATAGCTGAGACAAAGTAAACAGTAATCCATATACATGTGATCAAGTTCTAAAGTTCCCAAAACCCATCAAAACAAAATATACATACTAGATAGTCAAAACACGAGCTGTCAGCAGCAATGGCCTCAGAGATAGTCGCCTAGTACCTCTTTTCCCTTGCTCTTGCTCGTACTAGGATCTGCTCTCAGTTGCCCAACACATACAGCAACGAGCTCAATGAGTAAATTTCCAAGAGAAGTCTACACAATAATCATGAAAACAATGATAACCTGCGAGACATGTGAATATGACCCTGACAACAGGAATCATATCCCTATGGTTAGCAGTAAACAACCATCACATCATCACATCAATCACACATCAACTGGAAATGTAAAACATCCAAAATATCCAAAAACAACAAATAATTAACTAAATGGGCTCGAACGTAAAATCAACAGGTAAATACATCATCACTCGTTTAATCACGATAAAACCATGACCCGTCGGTCATACGATAGCAAAACGGAGTTCTTAGCATAAAGCAGTGCTTTAATAACAGACTTACAATGACTACACCTCAACTCAGTAAACGAGTGTACTCCTTTCCAAGCTTTTTAGTTCTAAGAGTACCCTTAATCCCTCGAGACAGTTGTAAATACATTCTACTCTCATCTACACGGTCGTTGTCGCAGACTAGCCCATGCTCAAGCGTGCAACCATAACCAAGATGAAAAAACCATGCGTGACCACCAGCAGTCAGCGCATACAATAAGATAATCGATAAAATGCATGCCATGAATTAAAGTGTAACTTTCTCAAGGGTTTTACGCACCTATAAACACGCACTCCGACTTTCTGGACCCGTCAATCTTCCTCACCTAGCTCCCCGATGCCCGAGTTATGGTTCCCCAGTCCCTAAAGTCCATTTATAGTGTTTTATATTATTTAAAAAAACACATTATCTATTTTATGATATTATATCATATTTTTCTAATTTTTAGTTGTGGTACTTCTCCCAGACTATGTCGGGGTTCCAAAAATACCTGAAAAGTCTCGAAACCACTTTTCTACCTTTTCTTAATTTTCTATATTTTTCTAGAATTTTCTCCAATTTTTCTGATATTTTCCAACTATTTTCCCTATTTTCTAGAAAATAATATCTAAAATATAAAATATATTTTATTTAATTTTTAATTATTTAAATGAGTGGACCTCTGATTCAGGTGGTTGGACCAGACCGGTCGATCCGGTCCGGCCCAGGGTCGCACACGCGCGCAAGGGCTTGCGTTTGCGTCCTCTTCTTAGGGACGATTTCATCTTTGGTTCTCTAGAGACGAAATCGTCTCCCTTTTTTTTTCTTCTTCTTCTTCTTCTTCCCTCTTCTCTCTATCACTGATCCAATAATACCTCAAAGAGACCAATTTTAACATCAAAAACCACAAAAACAACAATAAATTTCTCGGATCAATATGCATGTTCAATTTTTCCCAACTTACACAAACTACCCGGATTTTCAGTAAAACCTCGTTACAACCAGTTTAAACCTCAATTAGCATTACCCAAACCTCAAATTCACAAAGAGTTCGATCAAAACAGTAACCCCGCCCATAATTTTCATTTTAATGGAATAAACCCAACTTAAAGCTAATTTAATGGAAAATCCATAACCCTAAGGAGTTACCTGAGTTTGATCCTCACTCCAGCTCCTCAATTCGTGTTTGATCTCCTTCAATCCTCCAAACCAGCTCCTCTGTCACTTATTTTATAATTTTCCTCTACCATACAAACCAAGCTTTGCATGTGTGAATTCTCAATAGAACACCCATATATATACCCCTTGGCCTAATCTCTTTCAACACACGCATCTCGAGGAAGATCTAACGGTTCCTAATTGCCCAGTCCAACTTCTTGAGTAAAATAGCTTGTGACTTAATCTGCCTCGTAACTCACATCCATGCCCATCACTATGTCCATCTGGTGGTCTCTACCTTTTCCTACAAACTATAGGCCTTACATTTTTCAATTTAATTCAACTATACATTAGTCACATTAGTACCCATAGTTAGTATATAGACCTTTTTAATTAATTCAATTTATGTCCTACTAACTCTCAACTACCCGGCAGCCAATGCCCCGTACTCCGGCTACCCGACACCCAATACCCGTACTTGACACGCATTTCGGGACATATACTCGACTCGTAACCTTGCACGATATCAACGTTCAAACATGCGATGTTTATATACATAAAAATAATTAATACACTCAACATCGCAATATTAGGCATCACACCATGCACAAATATCATAAATATAACCTAGGTTCCCACATTTGAGTCACCCAGCTTTCCACGTAACACCCGAATTAACCGCTAATCATCGTGATTAATACTAATCCTGATTAAATAAATTTGGGCCATTAAGCACCATACTTCGGCCCTATCACCCAGGCACTGCCAGTGAGTAAACTCAAACCAATTGAAACCCCTGTTGTCCGTTCAGTAGACGACGTAGACCATAATACCAACATGAGTATAGGAAAAATTAGCAGTCGGGTCGACAATCCACCGACATACCCCTATAACACATGTTATGGTCTAGTGTGTCACAATGCCAACGCAATAGAATAAACCCAGCGGGAGTAAACTCAACCGACCGTAAATAAATATCGGAAAGTAGAGTAAATGAAACAACTGGACAATAATTCAAATAATCCAAGCAATAAATACTCAAATGAATTTCAGTTGGTTACTACACACCTCAAATTGCGCTCCACTAATGTCAATACCAATGCACGCCTTATCTGCGTGTTAATTAATTGTCAATTCAGCTAAAAACCTGAATTCTCGATAAATCTAATCAATTTACTAAACCTCAAAAATCATTAATCAACGTCAAATCCTCAATAAAAACACTCATTAAACTATTTAAATAGGTTGTATAAACCCTTAGATATACCCCCAAAATTTTAAAATTTTATTTAAAATTTATCGTTTAGCACTATTCTGGATACCGCCAGAGGTGCCACCGTGTGTAATGCCTCCACAGCGTCCAGAGTGCTGTGATAGACATCGTCACGCTTACACCCCCCAGAGCGCCATATAAAAGCGTGGGGGTGGTAATTTTCTTCTACTTTGGACATCGCAGGTGGCGTCATAGCCTGCAATGCACACGATGCGACTGGCGGCATCCGAGCCAGAGAAAATTTTTGTGGTTCTCGGACCCCCTCGACTCGTCGTCGCAGTCCGCGCTTGTCCAAACCACTCATAAAACCTCCAAAATACTATCCTTTATTAAAACCCCTCGAAGAAAATTGTCTGAGACAAAATAGAGTTATTTTACAATAGAGTTATTTTACAATAGAGTTGACCTTTTTAAGTTTGACTTTTTGCTGGGTGCCCTAACTAAACACTGAGGTGCGTTTCACGGGCTCAAAATTTATTATATTTTTACAATTTTTTATTAATTTTAACAATTATAATTAAATCACTCAAAAATTACAATTAAATAAAATTATTTGTGTTTAAAAAAAATAAAATTATTTGTTTTCAAAATAAAATTGTAATTGCACTAAAAAAAATAAAATAAGATGAGGTAAAAAAACAAAAGTATAGAAAGCCTATTAATATGGGGCGCTAACCTTGGCCTGTCACACAAGTAATTGAAGGTAACTGATATGTACAGACACAATAACGAAGAGGGACGTGACAACACTTGTCGCACTTTTGAATCATCCACTTGTTGGGGAGAGGCTTATGGGAAAGCTACAGTTTTCATAGTTTTTTGCTTGTTCATCTCTTATTCAATTCTCAAATCACAAGATTGACCCAAAATTATTGGTATAAGGCTTCGAAAAAAAATTGTTGTACGAGATTATTTTTATTTTCTTAATTGCATTACATCATGCACAATAGAAGAATTTGATCCATGTAGTCGACCCTAATTAATTTGGAATTGAAGATATGTTGTTGTATTAACTATGAATGTCCTAACTAGTCTCATAACCTCTGAAACTGCAAAAATAGACTACTAGTGGCCCAAAGTTAATTGGCTATCGTGGAGACTATACAAGATTAACTTTTGAAACTTTAATTCTCATGAAAATCGCCATATTTTTGTTTTCCTAAATTTTTGATGAGCTTTTAATTCCAACCCAGTACAGAATCATCTTCTTTTCTTTTTAGTTAAACAATCATCATAGTATTCAATTACAAAAAAGAAAAATTAAAAAATAAATAAATTTAGAAGATGGCTTTTGTTTTTTTCTTTGAGTAAAATAGAATTTTCATTTATGGTGATGGCTCAATACATTCAATAGAGCAGGACAAGACATAGAATCAATTACCTTAATAAAAACACATTGATTTGCTAATTCTAATTGTTCATAAGAACATTCAACTGTCACGTAGATTTTATTTTGTTTTTTTGAAAATAATTGTCACATAGTTGATTTTGAAAAACTGAAACTTATAACAATGAAACAGTTTGACAATCAATGACTGTTCTCTTGACATACGTCTGCAACACAACAATACGTACAAATATACTAAGACCATAACGAAAAATAAAACTTCCAACAAGAGAAGAAAAAACAAGGACCTCCGACAAGGGAAGACAAATACAAACTTTTAATATTGGGAGCAAATACTTATTGAAAAGGATAACCTAATAAAATAATCAAACCAACAACGAAAAAGCATAATCTAATAAAATAATCAAACCAACAATGGTAAGAGCAGATCCACGCACCAGTAATGAATTTGGAGATGAGCTTGAATGATGATAACACGTGCAGAGGAGTAAGTGGTGCCAATGATGAATTTAATAACTAGAGTTGATACTTTTAGATATGAATAAATTTGTATTTTATTGAAAACTAATGCAGTAAATATTGTTATTGGGACCACTGCTGATCAAAAAGAAGATCGGCGGTGGTTCAAACACATAAATCATAAAAGAAATCAAAAAAGAAAAAAATGGTTATAGGGTTCGGAGGAAAAGATGGATTGTGCTTTAATTACCATGACTCCTTTAAATTGAGAGGAGTTTTTTTTGGAACTAAATTAGAGAGCAGAGTTGAGGACTTGGGCATGCATCTTAGACCAAATAACGGTTGGAACTAACTTGATATAAAAATAAAAAATAAAAAATAAAAAAATTCTGACTAGCTTACCCGTTTGGTTTGTTTTTGTCAAGTTGTTCGTTCAAAGTTACTCCAACAAATTAATTCCTTGGAGTTCATACTTTAATTATTGGTTTAACTTTCAACTTGTAGAGAAGTTAAAAATTTTTAAACAATAAAAAATATGAATTGACATAAATAACTTTCAAATAAGAGAGGGATAATTGTGCCTACAACTCTAGAGAATTAACTCCTTTGGGGGGAGATATCTCTCAACTATAGGTGTAAATTGATAGATAGCTTTTAGGTAAGTTGGATAACCAAACACGATTAATTCTCAAGTTATTTCTTAAGAAATAACTCTACCACTAACCAAACAATGCATAAATTAATTACATGAGTGCATGCTAATTATGACCCTACGTGTTATTCTTTTTGGCAATCAAACATCAATCTTTCGAAGTTTTGCTTTTTTTGCAAGTGATCGATATTTTTATTCATCTCACCTGAGAGGCTTTGACACCATACATAGCTATTCTTTGTAAGTACTGTATTAATTTTTATTTTATTTTTTTGGTCAAAGTAAGTACTTTTTTTGGTCAAATGTCAAAGTAATTAAGTACTTAATAAAGGAAACAACGAAAAAACAGGTTAATTGATTGTGATATGACATAATAATTTAGTTTGGATTGAAACAATTAGGATTGAGACAATTAGGATTGAGTTTGCAATCTCGTACATTTATCAAACTTACTTAATTCGAAAATGATAGAATGACAACACTATGTCACAAATGTGACGTGCGGGCCTCACATCAAGATCCCATAAAAGGACTCACCCAACACCCTATTTTAATGTAAGAACCACACTCCACATTCAAGCATTTACTTGCTTAACCAGTTAAGTACTTATATATAAGTAGATTTATTATTACAAACGAAACCATATATGTGTATATGGAAGAGACTTAACCCAGGAACAACACGCATCTATTTATGAAACGTCTGTTTTAACACTCTGCATTCGGATGTGCATGGCACGGAGCACAAACTGGTGTGCGAAACACAGGTTAAGTTGTAGCGTTAAAGTTCGTCAACAGGTTTTTGAGCTCATCATGCAAGGAAGGCATGTGCGAGTCTTCCACACACCAAGCCTTCAAGTAAATACCCGTTTTAGGCGCTGGAGGCGAGCACAAGAAGGCAAAAGGAACGAGATGAGCTTGAGACAGTCGAATAGGAAAAGCATGGAACAGATGACCCAATCCCAAGTCTTTGGAACCTTTGCTGAATTTATCTATACCTGACAAGCAAAGCGTTGCATAGTCGGGTGGCGTCATAAATATCGATTCCTCCGCTACGATATCCTCATCATCATGACCATCACCAACGCCTTGTTATAGATCCACTTGTTTAACTTAAAAGGAAGGCTTGCCTTGGTTTCCTTTATAAGTTTGATAACCTCTCCAGTTGATGTTTCCTTAAGCCACCCACTTGGGCAAGTAACTGTGACGGGGAAGATGCAATTGCCATAGAAACCTTGTGGTACCGGAGGGTTCAAGAGGTGGCGTATGTTGACGGTAGCACTATCGGGCAAGTTAATTGCCCGAGTTCGACTCCTCCACAGAATGGCTGAAATCACTTCAAAAGTTGTGCAAGTTTTGTTGCCAGTCGAGTGGGAGAACTCGTTCTTGAGATGATCAATTACATGTCCAGGAACGTCGAATTTAGCGCATTGTAGTTGTTGGTAGTGAGGCATGAGCGGTGGCGATGGCGATGGCGGCTTCGGCTTTCTTTTTACAACAGAAAGGGAGGGCAATATTGATTCTCTGAACCATACGGGCTCAACGCTGGGACGCTTTAGGCCTATGACAAGCTCCTTAACTGCATTTAAAACCTGAGCTACTCCTATGCCATCACAAAGGGCGTGGTTGACTATGACCCCTACCACAAATCCTCGGCACTTGAAACTCGTTACCTGAATCACATTATATATCCCACCTTGTATGCATTTCGAGATGGGTAAGCTCGCATCTTATAGTGAATACACAAAAAAAAAAAGATGATTATTCATTTTTTTTTTGTTTCATTTTCCTAGCTATTAAACACACCCTTTATGTTATCTGAGCTTTTCTTTTGGATCATACTAGAATGACAACATATATATATATATATATATATGCCACATCAGAAGACGCATTGGCCTATAAGCTGTCCATACGGCCTCAACCTGTGTGTTATCCGTCAGGATTTATGCCCGATAAGTGTATGGACGCCCAAGGGCCCAATGTAAGACTTTTGGTGTGGCATACCCGTTGTTATTCAAGAACTTCTCTATTTTTAACCTGAATTAGCAGAATCGGGTCCAAGTTCATAGCTTCTGGAGTAGGATTTGGCATGAGTTTATCATGCACGGCCTCCACGCACTACAACATTAATATGATTTAATAACAGGGATTTTAATGACGGTTTGTAAAAACCGTCATTAAAGATAAGGAAAGATGACGGTTACCGTCATGTTTATCTTAACATAACGGCAACCGTTATCTGAAGTGTTTCTGCTTTAAAACAGAAAACCCAACTTAATGTGTTTTCGTTTTCAACCTAAAAACTAAAGCACAAACGCTCATCACTCTCTTCTCTCTTTCGCCGCGAGCTCGTCTCTCTCTCTCGCCATTATTGCTCTCTCGAGCTCGTCTCTCTCTCTCTCGCCATTAATGCTCTCTCGAACTCATCTTCCTCACCATCTCTCATTCTCATGAACTGATCTCTCTCATCACGGTTGACGCGCTCAGTCCCTCACTGTCGATCTCTCACACACTCGTTCTCGATCTCCCTGTGTCGATCTCACTCTTGTTCTCGATCTTTCACACTCTCACTCTAGATCTCTCACAGCTGATTGAACTCTCGCTCGCTTAGCAAAAGAGTGAGTTGCTTGGCTTCGACATTTCGGCGTTCGTGCGTTAGATTTAGGTTTTCTTCCCACTCTTTGCTGATCTATCAATTTGATTTTATTATGGTGCAATTGGCTGAACAAATTAGGTCAAACTTTGGATTTTGGTTACTGAACAGGGGATTTCATCAACTCTTCAAGCTAGAACAACAATTTCAGTATCTGGTGTAAGTTTTGAAGGTTAATCGATGATCTGTTTTCAGATTTTGGTTAATTTGTAGTACTTCATTGTCATTATGCATTTGCATTTTAGGTTATATTTAGGTTTTTCTTATCAGTTTTCTATGTTCTGTTAGCTTATTCGATTAGACTTGATTTGGTGTCTATTTCATCATTTCATGTGTTGTTGTACTCAATTTGAACTTTGAAGTAGTATTTCAGTCTGAGTACTCTAATGGCGACGGTGCTTGATTTCACTTTCCTCTATGTTTCAAGCTGTAGATGTGATTATTGACTAGATTTAGGTGAAAATTGTGGAATTCTAGTGCTTAACCAAGAATTTGCATTTCACTTCTAGTTCATGCTCCAACTCAAGCTATATGATCAATTTGTTATATATTGTTGAATGCTTGATTTACTGAATTTTGCTGCAGTTGTTAGTGTTTGTTTAGTTTCTTATGTGAGATTTGCTTCTTGTGCTTCTAGTTCAATTGAGATAGATTATACAACACACTCTTGACTCCAGCACGAGTTAAATACCCAGCCCCTCATCTATCTCATTAGAGATCCAATTGTCATCTTTGCCTCTGCAGTTTTTTTTTTTTTTTTTGGTATAGAAAGACGCAAAAAGGTCTAGCTACAAGTGACACATTCTATATTCTTCTGCAGTTTTTAGTTTTTAGTTTTTACCTAGCAGGTCTCAATAATTTTACTACGGCACCAATTTCAATAGTGGCTATAGTTGAATTTTTTTACCGTCTAATGTTATGTTTGATTAATAATTAACTTTTATGTAGCCATTGAATATGCTTGCTTGTTGGGTAGAAGACCCAAATGGAGATGCATTCAAGAAACATCTTCCTAGAATTCAAGATTACCTGTGGATGGTGAGGATGGAATGAGAATGCAGTCGCTTAATTAATTAGTATATAATTACCAAAGCATCTTATTTAAATTAGTTTTGTTAATTAATTTAATTAATGTAATTGTTTTTTAATCTTTATATTTTATTTAATTAGTTAACTATTTCAACATATGTATATATTACAGAGCTTTGGTAGTCAATCATGGGATACTTCTTTGGGTCTTCAAGCACTTCTTGCAAGTGGCTTACATGAAGAAATATGGAGACTCTCAAGGAAGGGCACTTTTTTGTTAAAGAATCACAGGTTTATTTTCGTTAAACTTAACTAATTAATAAAATTAATTAAGAAATTTGATTTTGTTTAGGGAATTTATCATTATGATAACTAATATTAGTCTTTTTGTTGATCCTAACGCCAAATAATGAGAGCATTGTGACCATACAATTGCATCAACATCTGAATTTGTTCAACTTCTTTACCCACTAAGAACTACGATACAATGGTTTATGAATGTCTCCGTGGTGAACTTGATTTTTACCTAGGGGCTAGGGCGATGAGAATGTGAACTCCCAACGATTTATGCGTTGGAGGGACCGTTTCCTATTTGGTGATGAAGAAATGGGGCTAGAGAATTTGTGTATTTGGATCATAGGAACTAGTTGATATGCTCATATCAGTGAAAATGTTCACCTAATGAAGGGTCTTAAGAGGGGCAAAATGGCTTAATTTGCCGACAACTTTTGAGAAAATCAAGACAAAATAATACAGAAAAAGCTATATATACAGCTAGCTGATAGAGCTGAGAACCCATCTTCTTTTTTTACAGTATGTTTAGCTTCTTTTCTTTTCCTTTTGTTCAAGTGAAGAAGAAAAAAAAAAGAACAAAAGCATAGGCAGAGCTAGACAATGGAAATGAGATCATAATAGGAGTGCCATGGGCTGCTTTATTATAATGATCCTTTCATATTGGCCAAACAAGCAAAACAAGTTTTTTATGTCAGGGAGAGTGATGACTCTAATTGGTATTTCGTATTAAGGGCGCCGCCCAGAGGATTTTATGATTTGACGATGTATGATGTACAAGAAACCTAAGCATTGCTAAGATATTAACAGTGCATCAAAGTGATTTACGGTATATGTCGTTGAAGCATCTTTGGTTAAGCTGAACTTTTTCTTGTAGTCATGGGCCACAGTATGCCTCAAAGTGATTTACGGTATATTCAATGTCTTTTTTTAATCTACATATATATATATATATATATATTTCTCAATTTGTCTTGTATAACTATCACTACTATCAAATTATCAATATACATACATATATGCACTTCATTTCTAGCTAGCTAGTTTATCCTAATTAATTAAGTGTGGCATATACATATGTATGTTCATTTCTATGCCTCTGCAACTCCTCAGCTCAACGATCTTCTCAAACATGTTGCTCAAGAGGTCTTCTAAAAGTGGGGAAAATGCTCTTTAAAATTTGAAACTATGCAGTGTAATGCTAATGCCGACTGCATTAAACTTATTCCTTCAAAAGTTTCTCACTGTCCTAATTTTTTCCCTGTTGTCCTGTCTAACTGGTTTACTGCTGGCTGGTTTGAAGCCTTGCTTGCTCAATATGAAAGATGGCAACCTAGGGTAATTGCAGTTATTCTTGATAGGCTTTTATAATTTGAATTTATTGAGTGCTTTTCAAACTCACAACTTAATTGATGTGGCAGGCAAGATATAAACATCAACTTGATCCTACTGTTGAAGAAGTGAAGAAACTCTGTCTTGGCTGTCGCAAAAATGCGAAGTCTGAGAGAGTCCTTTTTCATTATAATGGACATGGTGTCCCCAAACCAACTGCTAATGGTGAAATTTGGGTCTTCAATAAGGTTAATCAGGTCCTATGGTCTAGTACAACAGTTTCTGCATCTCAAGTATTTTATTATTTTCTAATCATGGTCACTGAATGCAGAATTCGCTTGGTTGGCTAGTCAATTTTTTTTCTGCTAGATTTTCCCTTCTAGAAAAGTCTTCTCTTGCCAGAATTCTTGTGCCCCTCCCCACTTACCTCATGATTGCGTTTTTGATAGGCGTGACAATTGAGCTTTGCTAATTTATGGATATTTTTTTTTCTCTTTTTCAGGTTCTGTGGTATATCTGTACTTCGTGATACCATTGATCAATTTCTTATAGACAGAATCCCCGATCGCCAGAATGACCGGAAAACACTTCTTGGAGAATTGAATTGGATTTTTACAGCGGTGAATTATACAATAGCCTGGAATGTTCTTCCACATGGTAATCTACTGATTCTTATTGATTTTGCCCATGTGCTTTCTGCATCCAGAATCTTAATTTTCGCTTTGCAGATCTTTTCCAGCGGTTATTTCGGCAAGATTTGCTAGTGGCTAGTCTGTTCCGGAACTTCTTACTCGCTGAGTGAATCATGCGGTCTGCCAATTGTTCCCCAATTTCATACCCAGTGTTGCCATCCACTCATCAACATCATATGTGGTAGCTGTCTAAAGATGTCTTACATTTTTCAAGTGCTAGTGATATATTTACTTTTTCATGTTACTAAATGTTCATAATGCGGATTTCAGGGATGCATGGGACATGGCTGCTGAAATCTGTCTGTCTCAGCTTTCATCATTGATTGAAGAACCTAATGTAGAATTTCAGGTGAATATTCTGCTTCATAATTTTTTGACTTCGACAGGAATTTCTACTTGGAGAGTATATGCTGTTTATGTATCTGAACTTCAAAAGTTGATGCTTGGTGTTGTTTCATTGATAGCTAATTTTGTATTGGAAACTCCATGCCTAACATGATTCTACCATCGTATGCAGCCTAGCCTGTTCTTCACAGAACAGCTGACAGCATTTTGAGGTGTGGCTTGAACTACTATATTGATAAGTGAATCAGGGTTGGCTTGTTAACATACTTGGATGATTAATTTGATGTCTGTAGCGCTGGATGTGAATCAGGGTTGGCTTCTTAACATACCACGTCTAGTGAGGGTCCTCAAAGATAAATTTGTATAGCAAATCTTAATCAGAAATGAACTTTCTATTATTCATTAGACCTTGAATTCTATTGTTGTCTTCTGAGCTAATGCAAATGACGCTGCTGTCTGCTAGCAAATGTTCCTGCGAGGTTATCACTATAGTCTTTAATCTTAATCCTCCGTAACTGAATATATGAAGAAGTATTTCTAGTTTAACTAGTACCTTCAATGTAAAACAAGTAAATATTTGGTTTTTGTTTGGGGGATTCATGTGCCATTTGCTTTCTTTTGATCAGATTTTTGATTGTCGTGACAAATGTTTATTATACCTTGTTTTGGTGAACAACGAGATGCAGCAACCACACCCAATGTCGGGGATCGAGTACCGTATGCCATTATCAAAGCAGCAACAGGTGCTAAGGTAGTTGATGGGATGTTTTCATTGTTCTAGAGTTCTGCTCTCCCACTGTATTCTTCTCATTTGCTAGAAAACCAAAAGATCTTTCTAATTTTGATTTTTATATACTGAGCTAATAGTGCTACAAATGGGTTTATGTTACTGTTAATTTCCTGATGAAATCCTGTTGTCTCTGCAATCTTTGTCCAGCATGGTTTGCTCCTCACTGTGGAACAATCAAGAAGATCTAGACAGATTTTACAACCATGGATGTACTTAACTTACACAATGCTATCATTCATGAATGTGCAAGTTTTAGTCTACTTTGAGGATTCAGGACATTGGACTGCATATATGGTTTTGGGCATCCGCTGGTGCTGCCTTACTTGGCTTTCTTCTTTTCTTAATAGGGACTAAATGGTATCGACACTATAAGCCTTGCGGGAACCCGTTAACGCGCGTTGCTCAAGTATTTGTTGCGGCAGGCAAGAAACGGAAGGTATCCGTTCCGGCAGATGGGGATGAGTTGTATGAGTTAGAAGGTTCCGAGTCTGCTATAAAGGGAAGTCGAAAAATTTATCACAAATGACAATTTCCGGTAGCGTATAGACGTTGTCGAAAATGTTCTAAAGATTTTTTTTTTTTTTTTACCTTTACATTGTTTAAGTATGATACTTATATCGATTGTGTTTAGGGTGTTGGACAAGGCAGCAACACTAACAGAGAAAGAAATGACTGATCCATCAAAGCAGAACACATGGAAGCTACATCAAGCTGCTTTTTTTCACCTGGACTGGACTGGACTGCTAATGAGTTTGCATTTATATGCTGTAAGAGAGAAACCTAAACTCATTGTACATTGCCAACATTGGTGAAGGACATGTAAAGACTCAGATTAATTATATGTAATTTGCGATATGTTGCAGGAAACAATGTTTATTTTTTTAAAAAAAAAATGTTTGGAAACCCTTTCGTGACGGTTTAAAACCGTCATGAAAGGTTTTTTCTGTTATTTTGGGTTTACATAAGATGACGGTTTTTAAGCGTCACGAAAGGTTTAGATAAGATGACGGTTTCTAACCGTCACGAAAGTCCTTGAGCTTTTGTAACAGTGGATAATATGACGGACTTTGTAACGGTTTTAAACCGTTATTAAAGCCTTTTGTGACGGTTTAAAACCGTCACGAAAGGTCTTTTTTGTTGTAGTGACGGTAGGATCGTCATCAAAATAATTGGCTGCAACAAGCGAACAATTCGCAGAGGCCTCAACAAACCAAACTCCCTCTCCAGTGCAAGAGACGTGAAGGTCATCACCAGGTCCATCGTCATCATCATCACTTGATTTCTCCAGTCTTCCTGCTAATGGATAGTAGGGAACCAGTACTTTGGCGAAAGCCGCCTTAATCATCTCGATCGATTTGTCGTTGCCATATCTAAAAACACACAATATCTTGTAATCAATAACTCGCAACGCTTTATCGATGGCGGAGAGAGGGAGAGGGTCAGAAGGTGTAGGCTCAGATGGCCGCACCATTGTTCCTGACAACCTAGTCACGGAGAAAGTGTCCATGGTGATTGAGTTCATCAATATTATTATTGGATGAGCGAATAAGCTGGCAATGCAATATTCATATATATAGACGCACTCACGCTCATTGGGATCCAGTACTTGAAATGCATCCACGTATATGATAATTTAAAACAATTTTGACGTACATTTTATTTTTTAGTTATTTATAGTATTTTGTTAGATATGAGACCCACAAGGAGACACAAGAAAGAGCAATAAATGAGACTAAAAAATAAAGTGTGCACTCAAAGTGTGTTAGATTATCATTTTCTTATATAATATAATTAAGTTACTTACGTTCATCACTTCTAATTTATGTATCATTGATCTTCCTACCAAAACCATGGACTTCATTAATTAAGTTCATCGATAATCAAACTGCATCTAGAAATATTCACCAATTATAGCACAGTTAAAATAATTAATGTAGAATCTAGCTCTTTGGAAAATCAAGAAAAGTGATAGAGAAAGAAATGATTCTTCTCACTTGTTTTGTTTTGTTTTTTTGTTTTGTTTTTTTTTTTGTTTTTTTGTTTTTTTTGTTTTCGCATTGTTTCATAATTAGAAGTAAAATTAATAAAAAAGAAAGTGATTTTAACGACCAATTAAAAATATACTTCCTCCGGTCAATAATATAAGTTGTTCTAGCAAAACTCTCTTTTTTAAAAAGGAGCGGCTAAACGGACCAAGCTAATTACTCCACATACCCTAGTTTTAAATTTTTACTTCATGCACCCCGCTTTTTACTTAGTGTACCCCTTTTTTTTTAAAGGAAACTTCAAAAATATCCTTGCTCACTGTACCCTACTTTTTTATTTCGTGTACCCATCACCCTCACCCCAATACCATTGCTTACTATACCCCACTTTTTTACTTCGTGTATCCCATCACCCTCACCCTCACCCTCGTCCCAATACCCTTGCACGCATGTGTCAAACGAATAGTGCCGACACCTCTAAAGATGTTTTGGTCAACTCCAACCGATAATGAGAAGATAACTTGATTTTAGTGGGTGACGGAGGGATCCAGCCGAAACCACTTTAGAGGTGTCGGCCTGGTTCGTCCGACACCTCTTCAGAGGTGTCAACTCTGTTAGTCCAAAACTTGTGGGCGACCTGAATGATAAAAAAAACTTCAAAACTCTTGAAAAATATATGAAAATGGCAAAAAATAGTAGGTTTTGCTCAGAATCACTTAATATTTATGATTTCATCGAAACTTTGTAAACAATATGTAATATTCAAGCCTCAAATCGAAGCCCTAAACCCAAAAATAAATTCACAAATAAAATGACTCAAAGAAGAAAAAAATCTTGAAATCAGCAATAAAAGAGATGATGAATATACCCACGTCATCGAATTCTTGTGGTTTTACTCAGATTTCATCGGATTTGACCATTTTTTTGTGAGTGCAATATGAGAGAGGTGACTAGGGTACGGGGTGAGTGGAGTATGGTGAGTAAAAACCCTTTTATATAAAGGGGTAGTTGAGTAATTTCATAAAACTGGGGTACGTTTAGTAATTAGTGGGGTATGGTGAGTAAAAACTTTTTTATATAGAGGGGTAGCTGGGTAATTTCACAAAACTGAGGTATGTCGAGCAATTTGTGAGGTCTGTTTAGTCGCTCCCTTTTAAAATTATAAGTCCTTTTTTTCTTAAACTTAAAAGGCACATTCATTGTTCCTAACCTAATAGTGTAAGCAAACCTATTACAACATTTCATCGAGTGAAATGCAATAGATATTACATTACATAAGCCCATAACTACCCTAATAAAATATGGAGAACTACCCCACAGAAGGAGGAAAACTATACCCGATAAAAGGGGGAGATCTACCTCAATTTGACGAAAGATTTGCCTGAAGAGACAAAACTTAAATTAAACATAAACTAAGCCTAGAACAAAACAAAAATTAAATCCTAAGGGAAGAAGAATTATATAAAGAAGTAGACCACCCAAAACACTTTGCCAAGATAGATTGTTAATTCCCTCGCAGACGAAACCCCACCACCGCAACGTCGTTGCAAGACTATGTTTGCTTTGCGACTACCCACAGTCATCGTTGTCTGTACACCGTCGAGGACCATCAACAACCCTACATACCTCAAAAAATCCTAAAATTTCCCATCTTATCATCACCCGATCTCACCTTCTTCCAACATTACTATACCATCTGCCTTTATCTTATTGAAAAACCATAGATCTAACAAGATATCTTTAGATCTAAGAAACATGGAGAATAGAGGAAGAATAAATAACACGAACATATAAAGAAAAACGAAAAGACAAAAGCAATCGAAACATTATTTTATTGAGAAGGTTGGTTGGACATAGATGTCGTTGTTATAGAGAAAGGTCGGCCGACGACCATTGTGACCGTCGATCGAACAAGGAGTGGGTATGAGAAATTATAAGTCGTTTTTGAAATTCAGGAGTGTATATATTTATTACTACTTTTTACCAATTTTACCCTTATATAACTCAAACATTTATGGCTTAAAAAAACTCAAACATTTATGATTTTTCAATTCTTCAATTTATTCAATGTCAAAGGACATATATATAAATTAAGTGTGTGTTTTTGTCAAAAACAACTTGTATTATTGACCCATTTTACCCTTATACAACCCAAACATTTCGTTTGTTTTCTCAAAAATTTACTACTCTAGTAAAAGAGGTCGATTGATTCGACATGGTCCCAACTCACACGAGTTGGCCTAATGGTAGGGGTGAAGGCAGGACTATGTGGGTTAGGCGCACGATTTCTTGTTCAATTCTCCAAAACAACCAAACGTTAGACCATTGGTGATTTCTTTCCGCAATCCTTTTTTATAATATATTGGTCCCAATCAAAAGTGAAGGAGAGTGTGGTGCCTAATTCATATCTGGACTATAAGCTCTTTCCGCGATCTTAATTCC
This sequence comes from Stephania japonica, assembly GCA_039657345.1. Lineage (NCBI taxonomy): Eukaryota > Viridiplantae > Streptophyta > Magnoliopsida > Ranunculales > Menispermaceae > Stephania > Stephania japonica. Next base: position 8,148,358 of record CM077558.1, on the reverse strand, counting down.
CATAGTTAATTAAGAAAAAACTAATTCATATCTGGACTATAAGCTCTTTCCGCAATCTTAATACCCATAGTTAATTAAGAAAAAAAAAATTGGCATGTTGTCGTTATTTAATTATTTGGCCGTCTTGGTTACAACTTCTAACTGTCTTCTCTCCAAATGGATAATTAATCGCACATTAACACAATGAAGTCATTACTACTTATCAGGTCAGCCTGTATATAATGTGACTAGTGATTAATGAATTGCAGAGTAATGACATTCAGCGGGCGTAGCAGAACGTGTATATATGTGTTCAATCCATTAATGATAGTCCGATACCTTATCCAATTACTATTATTTTTCATTAATTTTCTTTTGGTCAGAACGACTAAATAGTTACACATGCTGATCTTTATTAGTAACTACTAGTCATTTTCAATAGAAAAATGCTATATGGCAAACTCAATGACCTCTCTCGACCTTGCCTTTTAGTAAGTAATGCCTAATGGGATGCTTTGGCGTATAAGATATAATTGATTCATTTTTTAGTTAAAGGAAGTACGTTAACCAAATTGTATAAACTAAGGCCTTGTTTGTTTAGAGGTGAAGTTATCTCTCAAGAGATATCTTGTAGGGAGTTGGAAACTAATCTTATTTGGTTGTCCAACTTCCCTACAAGTTATCTCCTAACTTATACTATAGAGTGAGAGATATCTCTCCCATAGAAATGTATCTCTCAGGAGGTGGACACAATTACTCCTCATTAATGACCTTTTTCTTATTCATCTTTTTCTTATTTGATGGTATTTATGTCAATTCATATATTTTATTGTTTAGAAATTTACAACTTCCTTGCGAGTTTAAAGTTGAACCAAACATGAAAATATTAATTCTAAGGAGTAAACTCCAAGGAAATAACTCTGAACTAACATTGTAAGTTAACAAAAATGAACCAAACGAGGCCTAATTGGTACGAGAATTGTAGGAAAAGGTATATTGACACTCATGACCACCCCTATATATAATCTGATCAACATGGTTCTCTTTTTTCTTATTATTATTAATGATGCAAAAGCTACCTAATGTGATGCATACATGTAATAGGGTTAATATAGTATAAAATAGCACTAGAACAAATTCTACTTTTCATAGAGGTTTTGAACTCTCTGAAAAAGACTTTTCATAGAGGTTTTTGACCTCTATGAAAAGTGTTATCTTTTAAGGTGTTATCTTATCCTCAAAGCTTACATAGGGGTTTGAAACCTCTATCAAATATTAACTATTTCATAGGGGTTTCAAACCTCTATCAAATCTTGGCTATTTCATAGGGGTTTGAAACCTCTATAATATCTTCAAATGCTTACATAGGGGTTTCAAACCCCTATCAATTGTAGTGATTTCATAGGGGTTTGAAACCTCTATATTATCGTCAAAGGATTACGTAGGGGTTTCAAACCCCTATCAAATGTAATTTAAAAAAAATAATAATAGCTGAAAATGCTCAAAATTAATTTTTATTTCCATTTTCAATTGAAAATATACAAATCTACATTCCACTCGCAATATTATTATTCCATTAAGAAATTCGCAGTGTTCTACAACCAATCAATAAAACGACAAATTGATAGCTACACATTTCATGAAACCAATCAACAAAACTCAGTTTTCCAGTTTTTCAGGAAAAACTGATTGAGAAGGGCAAAATAGAGAGATGAAAAGACCGGTAGTTTCAGTCCGATCGTCTCGAAATGGTTAACTCTCCAAGATGTCCAAAGAAAGAGGGAAAAAATAAAGCAACACACTACCAATTAAACATGCAATAAGCAAAACATGAAAAGAACAGTTTTCATTATGATGCTAATAACGCTTCAATCTTGGCAATTTGATCATCTTCATTTTTTGGAGTTGGACTCCTATTAGCTTCATCAAACATGTCGTGCTTCCACTTCTCTGCGCGGACTGTTGGGGATTCGAAATCCTTGAACAACATGAAAACGACATAAAGCAGGTCTCGATTCAGTTTGAGCATCAAAAGATAGGCTTTGAAGTTGCTCAATTAGGGATTCGAAATCCTTGAACTTAAACTTGAAATAGATAATTGTGTCATATAAAGTTTAAAAAATCAAAAATTAAAATGAAGGTTACCTCTCGCTTCTCGAGGAAGGGAACCCATCATACCCATCTTCTCAATCAAGAATTGGACCAGAAATCCACCAAAGTAGACAGAGTATATTAAACTTGGTATCATCAAAAGGGCATAGCCAATTATTGACCTGTAAAATTCAAAATACATATCGAATAAATAACAATTTCTCTACCGACAGATGCCAAGACAATTAAGAAGGAAAAACATGAGAAAGTGAATAAAGTGAAAAAACCAAATAATTCTTCCCTCCTACACTCTCTACTTTCTTTTTCTTTCTTGTTTTCCTTTATTCCTTTTTTTTTAAAACTTTTTGCCGTGCAAAAAAGCAAGATGAGATGATTTCTCCAAAACCTGGCCAAGAACACGTGATATAAGTCCCATAATGTGAATCAAGTTACACGTAAATTAGAATCATGTAAAGGTGTTGTCTTTCGCTTCGAAAAGCAGCTTTATTATTGTTTTACTTAATAGTAAAGATTATCATGCCTGGTAGGCTGAAAGTGTGACCCTTATTGTTACAGGTGTGGTTCCTCATTACTTATTATGTTTTAAACTTCACCATGTACATATAGTAGAAATCGTAGAAGAAAAAAAAAGTACTATCCAGCATCACTAGCTTAGCTTTTTAAAGGAAGAAATGGAGCACCTACAACGAGGTAATAGAGTTGAAGAACATAATATGACACATTGCTCGTACAAGATATTACAAAAATCTCAAATGAATAGTAACTTACTTGGTTGATCGATAACCAAAATGCTTGTTCAATATCCAAAATAATATTCTTGCTGAAATCATGGACGCCAAGGGAAAATGTCAAGAAACCTCCACTCACCCAAGAAGAAGGTAAACCTGCCAATACGAGTTTATTCGCATGAATTTAAGGTTCTATAAGCAACACTCAATGACCACAGAGCGAATTTAAGGTTCTAAACAAAATTTAAAAATGTCCTAATATATATACACATCTACAAAATTCCCATTCGAGAAAAGGATGAAAGAAAGCCCTTCATCGATACAACCGATAACATAGGAACAAAGATCAATTCAAATGATAACATGAGAGCAAGGAGCCCATGTGCTTACATAATGTAGTAGAAAGAATATAAAATTAAGGATGCGATCAAGGCGAAAGTCACATAATCATACATACCAAAGTAATGAGATTGTAACCTTTGCTCATAAATTTGAAGAACGTTAATATCTATTACCTCCTTTTTGTTTAAAATTATTTGTACATATTTTAAATTTCTTGCATTTAAAATTAATAAGAAGTAATTCAATTATTGCAACTTGGAACATTAATGTTAATCATATCTCGTATCTAATAAAAATCTAAATTTAGTTTTAGCTCATACACAACAACAACATAACACTAGCCTTAGTCTCAAATTAATTAAAGTGGAAAATAATCAAAGACTAAGAGCACATATAATAAAAGACAAAAGGTAAAAGCATAAGTGCAAAAATTACAGCAAGCAATTCAAAGTACAAACATGAAAGAGAGGAAAACAAAGGAAACACAGATGAAAGGGAAAACTACCTATGAAGAACATAGATACTGTCTTCTTCCCGAGATGAGTAAAAAATAACAAAGGGAAGGCGATAAATATAAACTTCAAGATTAGCCACAAATTTATCAAGTTAGTAATGCTTTCACATAGTGTCTGTGTCATTCAATGGAAATCGAAAGTAACAAAATAAATGAAAACAATTAGGTGACATACTTCGATACAAACAGCTTATTACATTCCTCTAAAATATGCATCAAGACACGTGCTTGTAAATTTCAATGTGTGTCCAAAAGAAAATCAACAACTTAGCAAAGAATCGTATGAAAATAAGTATGTCACCAAATCGCTATCCTAATATAAGAACATTTATTAAGCATCTCTTCGAACAATAGTATAAATTACTTAATGTCAATAAAGAAATATGAAACAACTTCTCAGTTCAAAGAACAGTTCAGGATCAAAAGCAGACATGACACCATGAAGGTACTCATAAACTTGCAGACACACCTTTAGAGGACCTAGAGTGAGCCTCCAATCCCAACTAAAGAATTTGCGTGAAGCGTCCAAATGGAGATGATGGGGGCTTAATCTGCTCAAAATCGAAATACCAAATACAAAATTATAGACTGAAGACTAACATGATGAAGGTCATATTATCTTCTTGTAATTAGTTCAATTTGCTGCAATTCAGGTTCTATTCAGATGCGTAAATGGTCAGAGGTCACATAACAAATTGGAAATTTGTATTATTAAGCACTTTTTATAAGAATGCAGTATCAAGTGCTTACTCACAACACACATACTAGAAAACACAAAAGTGTAATTCATATGATTTTAAAAGGGTAAACATTCTTCAAAAGAACAATAAAAGAGATGAAGGTGTTATTTCCAAGCTTAAGCAGTAGTAGACAAAGCATATCTAAGAACCCATATCAATCAAGGTTGGAAACATTCAATTTTAATTGATAGTTGAAAGGAAAGTTGATTTATAGAAATACATTAAAATATGGAACATCAAATTAGATTTCTAAAGTATCTAGACTTAAAAGTAGTCTATGTTAGTCAATGTAAAAACTAAAACGTTTTAAGAAAAAGAACTTACAGCCAAAATAAGAAAAGGGATTACTTCCATTTTGATTAGGGTGGACTTTACTCCAATGGCACTAAAAAATCCAATGGATCCAAGAACAGCAAGCATGATTAGGAGAACTCCTGAGAAGCCATGGCTATCTATGATAATAGGTTTTAATCCATTGAACAAGGGGCACTATTCCAGCAGTCTTTTTTACTACTGGAATAGATCAATATCTTTCCACCTCAGTGAGATCAAAGTATATACACATTTTCTCAACCTTAGACAAAAGCGATTAGTAGTGATAGTAATTAGGAAAATGCAAACAAGAGACAAATATTCAAGACTAGCTCTCTCGATTCAAGCCTAACATCAGGGGATTCTCATTATTTAAACTCAAATCTACCTTTCCTATGTCAAAATCAACCCTAGATTTACCTAAACATAGCTTCATTTCAAAGGTTCTGAAAAATCAAAATGAGATTTCACTTTCCTACTTTTCTGAACACTTTGCAACGATTCAACATCATCAATTAATCATCCACTTCATCAAATCCACAAAACCTACATTCAAATGAGCAATTTCACAAAAAATATCCACACAACGAACCGAATTTAGTCAACATACTAGAACCATCAAAATCACACAATGAAGAGACGGTGAGATCGACGAAGCAATGTGAATCGAATTCAAGAAGAAACAACAATGAAGAGAGATCTCGCACAGTCGCACTCACTCGAGAGAGAGATCGAGAGACCGAGAGACCGAGAGACACAGAGAGAGAGATCAAGAGACCGAGAGACATAGAGACAGAGAGAGACAGAGAGATACCTGAAAATGAAGCCGAAGACGAAGACGAAGACGATTTCGATCCTTCGGCGGAGTGAGTGAACCCTAGACGAAGATGACGAAGAGGTCGCAGAGGTTGAAGAGCCAGTTTTAGTGAGTGAGAGTGGGACGAGCAGTTTTGTTGTTAGGTCAACTTTCCATAGAGGTTTTCTAAACCTCTATGAATTAGTCCTATTAAAAGTCTTACATGTCTAATTCATAGGGGTTAATTAAAACCTCTATGAATTAAGTGTTATAGAAACCTTAATCATCTAATACATAGGGGTTACTCAAAAACCTCTATCAATTAAGTGTTATAAAAAGCCTAAATTGTTCTAGTGTAGGGTTATAATAATACAAGGTTAATATGGTAATTTTAATATAATTTGTTAGGGTTTAGTCGGATATAAGATGTAGCCAGCTTTTATGTGAAAAAAAGCAAGCAATACAATTCTCTTTATCTCTTATCTCTTCTCTAATCTCTCTCTACCTTTCTCAAATCCTAATTCTCAAACTTCTCTCTCTTATTTCTAATTCTCCTTTCTCAATTAATTCTTTCCCTAATCTTCTTTTTCTTTCTCTCTCAATCTCTTCTATTCGATTCCTCTAATTAAAATTACGATCAATTGCACAAGTAGTTGCATCATAATGGTTCCAAAATTAGAACTCAATTATGTGGTAATACATCAAGAGAGTATCTTGATTCAATTTTCCTTCGTCACCGTTTTCAAAAAAAAAAATTCCTTCATCACCCACATCTCATGAAAAATTATAGAGCATTTTAGGCCGTGGAGTAATGCAACACCCTCCTATATCACAAATCTCAATCCTGCATATCTCGTAAAAAGAGGAAACATCGAGGTCTTTGCTTCGAAAACTCCTCTTCATGGATTTCAAAACAAATCAATTCATTAAACACTCAGGCCTTGTTTGGTTTGGGGGGAAGTTGAAGGAAGTGAGATAACTTTAAGGGAAGTTCCAACTCGCGTTGTTTGGTTGGATATTTTCAAAAAACTTCCTAAAAGTTTGACCACTAACTTCCCCCACATAGAGGAAGATAACTCACTGGGGGAGGGAGTGAGTCAGTTATCTTCCTGAGGGGAAATTAATACTTCTACCCTTATTTAATGTTCTCTTTTTACATTTATTTCCTACAATTTCTCTCTTAAAAACAGTGTAAAAGGCATTTATGTCAATTACATTATTTTATTATTTTAAAAATGTGAAACTTCCCAGAAAGTTCAAAGTTGAACCAAATATGAAAAGTGCAACTTCCTAAATGGTTAACTTCTTAGCAAATTAAACTTTCTTAGAAGCTAGTAAAATAAACCAAACGAGGCTTCGTTAAGGGATGTCTATCCTTTTATCTACTCAACCCTCTATTGTAAACTTCATGTAAGGGAATTGGCTTAGGGCTCAACCCACTTGCCTAAAGTTTAAAGTTTAAAGTACTTACATCACCTCTGTTTCACAAATTTTTAAGCCATAAAATTTAAGGTACCAAAAGAAGAAGGTTCACATTCGCGACATAAAGTGACTTCCCAATCTTGCCATCTCATTAATTTTCTAACCTTAATAAGGAATGAATTCTATTTACGCCAGTGTGCATGTTGTACCAATCTTCCTATTCAACATATTGCATGTGACGCGTGTCGAAAGCGTCAATAAAATATATTAACCTAAACCAACTATTTTGTAGATAGTGGTGAATGGTCGATCTCACAGAGATTGGTGTCTTTCTTAGGTAAGAAAAATACAAAAAAAGGGAAATTAGAGTTTTAGAAAAAATATATAAATATTTTAAAAATAAAGAAATTAATTGGAAATGAATCTAGGTATTCAGTTTCACAGTCTTGCCATACAACTTGGGATTGAATTTATTAATTGTCGGTTCATGAAAAGTACGAAATTAATCTATGATCTAGTGCAGCTATAGATCCGATGAAGCGTTCAGTTCCTCGCACTTCCTAATCTCGATAGCCAAGGTACGACCGTTAACAACTTCCCTCACCAAACACGCAACTTGATCGCTAGTGCTCCAGATTTAACGCATTGGTCGCATTATTTCGATTCATGAAGGCACTACACCTAGACAACCGGATCACTCGTGCTCTCGATTTAGCATAGATCCCTAAGGTATTCAACCGATCCCAAAAGAGTCTAATCAATTGATATGGTCAATTGCCACTAGTGTGGTCTTGTCGCACAAGGATGGGTGCTTACGACTCACTGACATGTAAATCAAGGTATAAACTAGTATTTAACCTCAATTGTTCAAACAATACCAAAGAAAATAAATCATATAATATAATCAATAATAATTAAAAATAAATAAACCTCATGGAGATTCCCAAGTCGTAGGCTTGACTGATCCACATTCAACCTAGATGGAGGAACTAGCTAGACATAATTAAACTAAACTAAAAATAAATAAATAATAGATCTTCCCCTTTCTTTAATCCCTAAGTCCTAATATATATTCCTAAAATTTGGTCTCTAGAGGTGAGAAAAATCAATTTTCATAGTTTCGGGAGTGATTTTCGGATCCGGGAGTGTTTTAGTCGTTTTCTGCATGTTCTGGACACTTGGCAGCGTTGGATTGGTGGTTTTTTGGTACCGACTGACGTGTCACGCTGTGATTCGCTGCTGCTGTTGTCACTAACGCGTTGGACGAATGGGAGAGTGACACGTGGCAGGTACTGTGCTTGGAGGAATTCACACGAGTTCGTGCGTTAATCTGGGAGACAGCACTAATACGCATCCCGAGGCAAATCGAGCGACGTAGGTGAGATGAGTTGCTGGCTTGGTGACGTGGCGAATGGTGATTGGTTGGGATGGGCGACGTTGCGTGAGCTCATTAGTGTTGCGGCTATGTGTGACACGGTCTGTCCAATGGAGACGTGATATGTGGCATATCTGGGACCCCTAGTACCCAACTCTCTTGTATACTCCGAAACAAACCCTTCGGTGTCTGATTTCTGCAAGTGTATACTCTATTTTGAATATTTTTCCACTCCGGATCCAACCGTGCACTCCGTTTCTCCTTAAAACGAAAATTAAATATAATTAGATATATATTTTCATATTATTCCAATAAATCACTAATTTCTTAAAATATGCATTTATCACTATAAAATAAGATAACTATAGTCCAATTACATCTAATAACCTATACTAAATTATGCCTAAATGAACACTTATCAAAGTGATTTCCCAATCTTGCAAATCCACTCTATCATTGAACTTGTAATGACTGACATTCAAGATTAATATACGTAAGTGCCTCACTGGTTTGAAAAGTTTGAAAAAAAAAAAGAAAAGGAAGACACAGCTTCCATGTAGAACTCCAAACCAACCTCAATGACAACCATTTCAAAAATTAACGCTAACAGCCTAACAGGTCAGTGTCATCATATAAGTAGAAAATGAAAGAAGCACAAACGTAATAAAGATGGTTACTAATCTAAAAAAATGGGTATGTAGCTAGTAATACATGGTACATTCATTTGATCAATTTGATGATGAGGTTCTCTTATCAGGATTCACTACAATAGAAATAACCTTTCGTGACGGTTTAAAACCGTCACAAAAGGCTTTTGTAACGGTTTTAAACCGTTACGAAGTCCGTCATGTTATGAGACGTTACAAAAGCTCAAGGCCTTTTGTGACGGTTTAAAACCGTCATCTTATCTAAAATATAGTATCGAATTTTTGGGCTTTTGTGATGGTTTAAAACCGTCACGAAAGGGTTTTCAATTTTTTTTAAAAAAAATAACCGTTATTTTCTTGCAAAATAATTTTTTCCCTGCAACATATATAAACGATCACCATTACTACACATAAAATATGATCACAAAATTATTTATTTAAACTTTTATAAGAAGCAAATGCCACACTTAATTGTCTTGGAAGAAAAGAAACAAAACAAAAAGCTGGAACACCTTAGAACTTGCCTAAAACATTACAACGATATTGAATCTTCAGGTTCTATCTCTGTTCTTCTCTCAAGAATGCTGAATACTGATTCAAGAGCCTTGGTACCTTTCACGATATCAGGTGCAACACCAAAAGTCTCCGCTATCGTAGTGGCAGTGAAAATCAACACAATGAAGGTCTTTAGAGTGTCTCCAAAATTAGACTCTTTGTTCTTGATCAGCTTTGATGAATACCAAAGGCCAAGCGCATATGAGAAGTAAGCAAGGCAATGTCATGTGCCAAATCCTATAGCTGTTATATGTGCACGAAGATGCGCTTTCTTGTTAGATCGGCATAGTTCACTGGAAAATTGTTTTGTAATCATGTCTTCAGAACCAAATGCAGCCACAGTGTAGATGTTGGTGATTGCTTCGCTGGCCAAGGTGACAACTCGAGAGTAAGCCTTGGAGTAGTCTCCTCCTAATCCCTTGATAAATTCTTTCTGCAGGTAAAAGTGAAAGACAAAACACTTTAGTGAAACAACAACCTTAACAATCAAACCTATGCACATTGGTGTTGGGATTGAAAAAACTACCTCAGCTATGGAAGCTGCAATGAGTATGGGAAACATGACAGTGACAACTAATGCCAAGCACCAGCAGAGTTTATATCCAATAGCAAATGCTGTCACAGTAATTGAAATATTCTGCATGATTGATGATAGGCGTTCTGCAAGTAAACTTCTTACTAATGTTGCATCTGCTGCTAAAGTTGAAGTCAGAGATCCAGTGCTATTTGTCTCCATGTCAAACCAGCCGATTTCATTGCGAAGCATAGCTGTATTAAAATGGAAGCAAAAATCAGATGGGGAGTTTGAATGCCTTGGGCTAATCCATGAAGTAACATTGCTAGTGCCAGAGAATATTGGAAAAGCTTTGTTACAAGACAAAAGCATTGTCCAGTGAAATGATCTTTCAGAACACCTTTAGCTACCCATCTTAACAGACCTTGAAAGTCTCTGCAAAAGGAAACAAAAGGTCAAATCTATTGCAAATGGGCAACTATAATCAAAGTAATTATGCAAACACCAATTCCGGTTTGCCCAAAGACAGCTATTGGTTTCTTCAACAATTTAATTGAAAACCCACTAGTAAAATTATAATTAATACTTAAAAACCATCCAATTTACATAGAGACCTTCAAATATTCCATCTGTCACCCGTGCTATTGAGCTATACAACATCATACCTGTTTAAGTGAAAATAACTCGCAACAGCCTTCTTTCGGCCATGGAATTGCTTCCCCAAGAGCATTGTCCAGTGTTGTCCAATTATTTTGATTCCTCCACAAGAAAGCATTTGGTTCAAATACCCTCTCAACATAGACTAAATATGCATTTCCTCCAATAGGTATGCCGTCCACAAGATGCATGGGATCATCAATTTCAACCTCTCCTTCGCCGACTATCTTTTTTGGAGACAACCAATCAAGAATCATACATTTCTTGCCACATATATTAGGAGGGTTGTTTTGTTGCTACAAAACAAGCAAAACAAAATTATTAACTCAAATAGGCTATTAAGCTTAGATGATTGATATTGTTTTTACCTGCCGCGAAGATGGAGTCATTTGTTGGCTACGAATGAGCTCAGCTAACTGTTCATATTTTTCTTCTAATCTACGAAAATCAGCTTGAAGCTTCCGAACCAAAATTGTGCTTTGAGTAGTTGCACGAACATTAGAAGGGGTCACTCCGAACCCAAGACCTCTCACACGACCCTGGTATTCAGGACCAAACACTTGCGCGATCGGATCCTTATTTATTGATTGAGATGACGAAGCCGATGATCTCCTTTGACATTCATTAATTTTCTACTTCAACAATAACTAAGTATTAACAACAAATAAAATATCACTTAAATAAAATAAAATCAACAAGTTTATAATCACTTAATCATACCACTACTCCAACAATTTCATCATTATGTGGTTGCCCCTTTTTATTTTTATGGCCTTCAATCCATAAATCAGCTCTGCTTATATCGGCCCTCCCACTTTTGGCTTTCTAAAGGAACAACAAAATTGTGAATAATTGTGAGACTTGAGGATTCAAGGTAATGCTTACATGAAAAATTAGTTGCATAAAAATAATAACCATTCTTTGAAAAGATTCATATATGGAATACACTGCTTACCATTTCTTCCTCCAAGCGAGCATATCCCTTTCGACTCGTGGTGTGGGGAAGTTTATGCTTTGATCTAAGTTCCTTGAATTTTTTGCTTGTTTCTTTGAAGGCCGTTGATTCTCTTTCTTTTCGAAATGTAGATCAGTCAGCTAAATCAACCCCTTCAGGTTGGAGTTTACTATTGATCTCATCATCTGACCAACCATCTTCAAGTGCTTGCTTTAGATCGCTTGTCACCCTTAATTTCCAAGATCGCCAGAGAGTTCCAATATGCTGCACTATTTTCTTCTTCATATCGTCTTCTAAACCATCAAATCTCAGCTGTAATGGTATATGTATATGTATATATCTATTACATTGAGAAACTAAATAACTAATTTAACAATAATATTAAAAATCTAACCTTCAACAACTTCGACAATTCTTCCTTTGCCTCTTGTAGTACAAGGTGCCAGTTTGGCACAATGATTCGCACCATATCACGCCCTAGAGCGCCCATATAAGAAGATACTTTGTCAGAATTCTCTCCAATAGGCTGACCTCTATCATTAAAATGAACCACTTCACGAGTTTGTGAAGCAAGTGTACGAAGCCTTGTTGGACCTCTTTTGTTTTTTTTTCTGGTCTACCTTCATGTTGAGTGGCACTCTCTCTTGACTGAGAAGCGCCTAATGAAGTTGATGCTTGAGCAGCAGATTCAGCTCGAGATGGGGCTGAAGATGGAGCTCGAGATGGGGCTGAAGATGGAGCTGCTGATGGCATACGAGAAGGAGGTACAAATGGAACTCGAGATGGAGGTGAAGATGGAGCTCGAGGCGAATCTGGAGATGAAGCTGAAACCGAATGTGCAGGCCTAGGTGAAGCTCCAATCCTTATACTGGCATTTGGGTCCCGAGTTAATAATGCTTCGATAGCTTGTCTATCAATTTCGTCCCTTTTGTGTGCTTTTTTGAAACTCTAATAACAATTTACGAATTTGTTAGTGCCACCATAAAAATATAATTATTTTTATAAAAATAGTGTATTGAGCTTTTCTATTTTTACCTCTCCTTCACGAGCCTCAACTACACCTTTTCTCTTATCATTGCATCGCCCCATTTTTTCTGAGTATGCCACAACCTGCCCAAACATTCGCAAAAAATACACAGCTCAATCCTAAATTAGTAGGGGACAACATAAAGAATAGAAAACATTTTAAAATTTCGAAATGATAGTTTACCTTAACACAATTTTAAGGGACAAATTCGAAAAGGAAACAACACGTCTATTACTCAAAGAATATCAAACAAGTGTTTACACAAACAGAATAATTTTGAGGAACTGACACAACTGCAACAATTATCAAATGGGCAATGGCAGAGCTTCTAAAGAGTCCTGCTACAATGAAGAAAGTGCAAGCAGAGGTAAGAAAAATTGTAGGAAAGAAAATGAAGGTAAAGGAGGAAGACATTCAACAAATGGAGTAGTTGAAGCGTGTAATCAAAGAGGCTCTCATCCTCCAGTTCCATTATTAATTCCTCGAGAATCTGTCACAAGTACACAAATAAAAGAGTATACTATCCCTGCTAAGACAAGAGTGTACATTAATGTATGGGCAATTCAAAGGGACCCGTGTTATGGGACAAGGCAGACGAGTTCATTCCAAAAAAGATTTATTGGAAGCACTATTGATTTTACAGGCCAGGATTTCGAGCTTGTTCCCATTGGTTCAGGGCGAAGAAGTTGCCCGGGAGTGTTATTCGGCATTGCAGTGGTGGAGCTTACACTCGCGAACCTCTTGTATTGGTTTGATTGGGATCTGCCCCATGGAGAAATCAAGGAAAAGCTGGACATGAGTGAATTTTTTGGCATTACTGTGAACAAGATAATCCCTTTCCATCTGCTGCCAAGCCATTATATGGCTTAACCTATCTAGAGAACATAATGTGGTGAGTACCCAAATCAATCACATAGTGGGGATTCCTTGCTTTTATGAAAAGTTGGGGTAGGAATGTAGGATAAGACAACCATTTCAACTTTCATGTAACTCTTTGCAATGACTTCGGTTTTCTCTTGATCAAAGAGGCTGCATTAGTGTTTTTTTTATGATGTATTCTAAGAAAATCACAAGTAGACAACATAAACAATAGATTAACTAACTACTTCTTGGGTTTTACAAAATAAATAACTAACTACTCCTTTTTATCAGAAAACTAACTACTTCTTGTGTCTTCAAAGATGCACAAAATATTTTGTATCTAAAGATAGAAAAGAACTGCACTTTGATAATCCTTATTTGCGTCCAACACAAGAACAATACATAAATTTGTTAAGCTAAAGCAACAATCCTCCAATCAACAAGCCATAGACACAATATATATGCCTTCTCTTTTCGACTTCTTGCAATTCAATAATTTCTAAGTGTTCAAAAGTTCTATTTATTTTAATTTATGAACTCACATTTTCAAATCAAATGAGAACAATTCAAGTTTCCTCAAACTAGATTCTTATGTTTGAGTCTAAAAACTCTCATTGCATTAAGATTTCAAGGCAACCAAAAGAGTTAATAAATTTGTCCAAATCAACGACAAAACTAAAGTCATAAAAAAAGAGTTCAACCCACAAGCAATTTGATTTCACCGGTTAGCATCAAACCATCTTAAAATTTCAAGAGACAAACCACCAATTAATTAACAATGAAAAAGACAAAATTATGTCAATCAATGGTTTAATACTCAAGTTTGGAATACCATGATTGGCGGGTACGTTCAGAATGGTTGTTATGAGGAAGGTCTCGACATTTTGCTTCGTGTTCTTGGTCTGGATGATATTGTTCCGAATACTGTAACTTTTCTCACTGCTTTGACAGCGATTTCGCAGTTGCAGCGATTAGAATTTGGCCGGCAAGTTCATGCTTATGTTGTGAAAAACTCAATGGCTTTTGATACTATCAATTTGAATGCCCTGATTGCTAAGTATTCAAAATGTGATTTTATCATGCTTGCATTCGAAGTTTTTGAGAAAATGGTGGATAGAGATTATGTTTCTTGGAATACTATGATTTCTGCTTTTGTTCAAAATGGACTTGATCATGAGGGATTGATGCTAGTGTATGAGATGCATCAAATGATTCATAGCTCAAAATCACACCAAACATTAAAATCATCCAATAAATCACCATAAATTAACAATTATAACCAAAAACTCACCCAAACAACAAAGAAACCCTAATTCACACCAAAAAAATCTAGAAAGCAAACGAAAACTACATATCCATACCTGTGATAGCACGAATCCGAAGAGGAGAAGCAAAGAGGCCTTGAGTCGCCTTTACAATGCTAGAGATCTGGAGTGGTCGCTTGAGGTCGAATCGAAAATTGAGAGAGAAATCTGGCGTTGGCGAGAGAAAAACGAGATCTAGTGAGGTCGAATCAAAGATTGAAAGAGAAATCTGGTGTTGAAATCGAAGATTGAGAGAGAGTATTAATTGTGCCACAATTGAAATCGATCAGCTGATGCGAAGAAGGTCGGATCAAAGCAGCTAGGGCTCTTCTCTTTTGAGATCTGGTGAAGTTTTAGGGTTTGAGAGAGAGAGAGGGTTTTCGGTTGTCACGAGAGAGAGTCGAGAGAGAGAGTTGACGTGTGAGAGTCGAGAGGGAGAGTTCAAGGAGAGAATTTGTTATTTTTGGTGTATATATATGTATCCCTATAATGACGGTAACAGTCATCTAATCTTTTCTTTCCTATCGGTTTTTACAAACCGTCATCTATTGTTCTGATATTAAAACACTTAAGTATTGTAGTGATTGACAGAAACAAGCTTTCAACATAAGTTATGATTGAGTCCCATACGTAATAGGTATTAGGAAGAGGAAACGGAGTGACTGATTGGTACTCGGATTGAAGGAAACAAAAGACCGGAACCTAAATTTGCTCATATAAATGACCCGATCAACATGGTTCTCTTTCTTCTCATTCTTCCTGTTAATGGTTTGAGATTGTCAATCCTATGAGGACTTGTTGATACATCAACAGAGTACATCTTGATCCAATTTTCCTCAAATCATCCACACCTCGTGAAAAAGGTTGTTTAGGTCGCGGGCTAAAGCAAGACAACCACCTATATCACAAATTTCAACCTCCCCGCTTATCTCTTCAGTAGGGGAAACATCAGGCAGTCTAAGCTCACTAAACACCTCAGTATGGACATCGAAACAAATCAGTCTGTGAACTTCTCCATGATTGACCCAATAAAGAACTCCATCAATGAACTATCCGATCCCATCAAATCAACTGGGTAATTACTATCTGAAATCGTTCTCCATGTATTGGAGTTTAAAGAAAACACCCTGATCACTTGAGGAGTGGTTCCGTTTCTCCCATTAATTTCGACCAATTTGAAGTCTTTAGTTTTAGCATCGAAACGAAAACCAAATGAAGCGCCAGACCAGTGGTTATCTTTTAATGTCCTATGTGATCCAGTACAGGAATGCCATAAGCCCAATGTACATTTTGTTTGTATACATATCAATCCATTGCAAGCCAAGGTCTCGTGGAACCAGTTCTTCAAAGGGAGAGGATTGCATAATTAAATTGTGAGCACGCCATCTTTTACACAAATTTGAATAGACCAAGTGCCTTTGCTGGAAGTCTCGGTAGTATCTCTTGAGCTAAAACCTCGGGTGGAAGCTCCGGTAGGCTCCGTCGCGCCTCCCTATCTTTTGCCGGTTGGATTCGAAATGTTTCTAGTTTCTCATTCTCAATTACTAACCTAATTTCATGCAGAATTAAACCTTGACATACCCCTATAACACATGCTATGGTCTAGTGTGCCACAATGCCAACGCAATAAAATAAATCCGGCGACAATAAACTCAACCGACCGTAAATAAATATCAGAAAGTAGAATAAATAAAACAATTAGACAAGAATTCAAATAATCCAAGCAATAAATACTCAAATGAATTTTAGTTGGGTTACTACACACCTCAAATCACACTCCACTAACGTCAATACCAATGCACGCCTTATCTGCATGTCAATTACTTGTCAATTCAGCCTAAAACTTGAATTCCCGATAAATCTAATTAATTTACTAAACTCGAAAATCATTAATCAACGTCAAATCTTCAATAAAAACACTTATTAAACCATTTAAATATGTTGTATAAACCCTTAGATATACCCACTACAAAAAAACAGCAAATCAGCAACTGAATTAGAAACGGAATTTATTTCCGTTTCTAAATCAGAAACAGAATTAGAAACGGAACTTATTCCGTTTCTAATTGTAACAGTTAGAGACGGAATTAGAGACGGAATTAAATTCCGTCTCTGAAATTTGGCGCCACCATTCCCGCCAAATTCTTCATTTCTTATGGCCGTTCATCATTCCTCGAGATTTGTATTTTCTCTGATCCTGGCAGCCTCTTCTCCTTCCCGCACCCCACCCCCCACCCCCCGCAACAAAACACGAAATCCCCAAATCATTCCCACGAAAAAACCCCAAAAACCTAAATCCGTCTCTCCGTCTCGTCGCGCCGCTCGATCGTCTCGTCCCCACACGTCCATCCCGTTCGATCGTCTCGTCCCCACACGTCCATCCCGTTCGATCGTCTCGTCTCTCCGTCCGGTCGTGCGAGCTGGTCTCTCTCGGTGCTCGCTCCGCCGTCTCGGTCGCGGTGGTCTCCGTTTCTCCGTCTGGTCGTGCTACCCGGTCTCGCCGTCTCTCTCGGTCTCTCCGTCTCGTCGCGCCTGGTCTCCTTCATCGCCAATATCTCTCGCTCTCTCTCTCTCTCGATTCGGATCCGGTTAGCAAGGAATTTGTAGTTTTGGAGTCTTACTACAATCTTCATTTCTTATTTGTTTTTTATTGTTCTTTATAATGCAGCAACACTCATGATCAAGAGCTCTTCAAATTTTCATAGAGATCATTCACCTTGTGACGGTTTTGAGGAAGTACTTGAATCGCTTGGCTGTTTTCGCTAAAAATTTGCGTCTGTCGTCAAAGTTGGCGTTCTAGTCCCCTTGTTTATCTAATTTAAAAAATTAATGGAATATTCCGTCGGGTGACATGAGAATTATTTAAGTTTCCGCTATGGTTCATTTGATAGTTCGATCTTCTAGTAAACATCGGAGTTGAAGGCAAGAAGCTATTTTATCTAGAGAGATTTTCCAATTTAAATTAAGCATGGAGACTTCATAAATTTCCATCTATCAATAAATATTTGGGGTGTCCTGGTGTTCCTACGTACATTATATGCGGCATCCAGGAATATTAAAGTCGTAATACTTGTTAGCATTGCAAATATTATGCTCATGAATGAAATATGTTATAGATTTTCACTTGAACTCGAAGCTATATCTCATAGCTAGGGAAGGCAAATCATATATATGCCTTGATGTTCAAATATAGGAAATGAACATAATGTGGTCACCATTGTCAGTATACTAGGTTTTCTTAGCGGCTCACTATACTAGTCTAATAAATGGATTTAAATGAAAAATTTATTTTCTTGAAAGGTCTTAGCTATTATGGTCATGGAATCCATTTTATTTTTGTATATTCGTCTTGGCAATTGGCCGTGTTATAGTACTACCTTATTGTTTATGAACTCGTGAAGGAACAAACTCTTTATCGTGTGACATATTTTAAGAGTTCAGTTCTTATAATTGTTATTACTTTATGAGGTTTTATTTTAACTGTTCTTGAGTGATTTGATTTGTTCCTTGGTTGATTGTGCATTAGTTGGTGTTCTTCACTTGATCTATTAAGTTAATGTTGTGTCTTTTGTTTGGTTTAGAAGTTTTTGTTCTCGCTTCTTCTCTTACATGCATAGTTATTGAGGTTATGCTTGTTCTATTTTTAGGTTTATTAATATGTACTATTTCATTTCAACCTTTTAATTGAGCAATTCAAGATTTATATTGATTCAAAGATTTGGTTGTTATTCCATGTTTATTTTATCGGTAAAGCATGTCATCCGTATTTGGTTGTTATTCCATGTTTATTTTATCGGTAAAGCATGTCATGAGAGTCATTATAATACATTAGAATCATGTACTGAGGTAATTACTTTGTCGTTTGATGTTATAGTTAGTAATTTCATATTCATGCACTTGCTATGGATGATTGATTAGTTAGGTGTTGTTGGTTATCATGATAGGAATTCCAATATGACCGTTTATAGCCGTGTTAGGAATCCAGGTAATCAAAAATTCAAATGTAAAGCTTGATTTCCAACAAATCAAAAATATATGGCGTGGCTAATTAGCGCGCTAATTCTCGTAATTAGCGCGCTAACTGCAGGGAACTCAAAAAAATTATTTTATCCCTTTGTGTTAGCGACCCTTAAACTCGTCCAGGACCTAACCAACCCTTATAATACATGTTATACATGTTTATTATGAGTCATTTACAACAATCCTTTTGATAATGCCCAAGCTTCTTACATAAACAACATAACTCAATCAATTCCTTCTCTTTACATTGTGATGACTCATTAATGACTTCCTAACTTTGTCAATTTATTCTCTACCCATGAGTTTAATGTGCGAACCTCGTTCTTTCACTTAGCTATCAATTTCTTCTCTTTAGATGGTGTAGATCGCATTTCCTTTGTAAGCCTCAAAGGTCTTTGGATTTGAGGACTTAAGAACAACCAAAAAGATCTCCTATTGCTCCTTCTAAAAATTCAAATTTCTTCTCTTTGTAGATCTTGAATTTTGAAATGTGTTTCTTCTCCTTACGTTACAACCAAGTTTGTGGTGGTTTTATCATGATAGGAATTCCAATATGACCGTTTATAGCCGTGTTAGGAATCCAGGAAATCAAAAATTCAAATGTAAAGCTTGATTTCCAACAAATAAAAATATATGGCGTGGCTAATTAGCGCGCTAATTCTCGTAATTAGCGCGCTAACTCTAGGGAACTCAAAAAAATTATTTTATCCCTTTGTGTTAGCGACCCTTAAACTCGTCCAGGACCTAACCAACCCTTATAATACATGTTATACATGTTTATTATGAGTCATTTACAACAATCCTTTTGATAATGCCCAAGCTTCTTACATAAACAACATAACTCAATCAATTCCTTCTCTTTACATTGTGATGACTCATTAATGACTTCCTAACTTTGTCAATTTATTCTCTACCCATGAGTTTAATGTGCGAACCTCGTTCTTTCACTAAGCTATCAATTTCTTCTCTTTAGATGGTGTAGATCGCATTTCCGATTTACAATATTCTCCATTTTGGAGGCTTCTTATCATCTTACTCATTATTATTTCATTACTTGAATAGACAACCGGCTCGACAAGGGTTACGTTCGACTAGGAATGTCGTCTATAAACAGAGACTGGATGTACAACCGGCTCGACAACGGTTATGTTCGAATTGAATTCGCGGCGAAGGTTAAAGAATTCATATCATTTGCAAAACAACATTGTCCTACATACCAAAGCGATGAAGTTTATAGTGAAGATGAATCAGAAGAAGAATCATCACCTTCTACTCATGAGAGTGAATTTGAAACGGATGATAGCGAATAAAGTTTGTATATGATACGTCAACGACCAATAATGTAGTTACTTTTATTTGCATGGATTTTGTTCTTATTAAGTCCAATAATATAGACTGGAATTTTACTTTTTGTATGCCCTTCTTTTCTGATGTTTTACTCGTGGCAGGATTGTTAGGTATCATGGTCGGACGTGGTCGTAGGGGATGTCGAGGTTTGCCATTAGACGCCATCGTCCGGCGGAATAGGTGCGGCACCGACATCTCGGCGGCGAAATACCAATCGGCCCTCGTGGTCGGGCCACGGGAGGGGTCCATAGAGGTCGTGGTGGTCGAGGTCGTGGTTCGATACCTCCATTATCGATTCCGACTTCTCGGTCTCTCGAGCACGATACGCCGCGCAGCGTCACCTTCCCCTTCCATACCGTCGGGGTCGTCTCGTACCATCTTCGTCGTCATCAAGGACTTTGCCTACTACACACTTCCCCACACCTTCTCCGACGTCAATGACTCCTTTACCCACGAGGCTCCGCACCCCCACCACAAAGATCACCGCAAAGATCCCGAGAGGAAGACGTAAGAGCGAGTTGGAGGTGACAGGCCCTCCGGCCCACCTCGAGGCCGGGGATGGAGGCCCCTCGCGTGCGGGGGGATCCCTATCACGCTGATTGCCAATGATACGTAAGTTTGCGTTTGACTTTTATATGTCAATTCCAATATGGATGTCAAATATTGAAGAAGTAGTTAAGGTGATATGCATGTTCATGAAACACAGGGAGTTGCATCCTTCGCACTTTTGTGCATGGAGGATGACAAAAGTTTTTAAACGATGGATGATTCCTGAAGGGTATTGTTGGAAGTCGGTACCGCCTCATCATAAAGACCAATACTGGCGACAATGGAAGGTAAACAAGACTACCATGTGCCTTATGATTTATACTATTTTCTCAAATAAGTGCTAACAATAGCAATCGCCAATTTGTAGATATTTTTTAGATGGGATGATGCGCTTCCCGAGGATCTCGTGCGAGCGGCGTACGACAGGCTTGCAGGCACAAGGTACACCGCGTTGATGCACAAGTTGAAGAAGAATCGGGTGCAGCCAATTTATGTTACAGATGAGGCATGGAGGAGATACTTGCAGTACTGGGAGAGCGAGGACTTCCAGGCTAGGTCTAGTGCAAGCGACGCAGAATAGGAACACCGAGGTCGAAGGCCCCGGGACCGGACCCTCGAAGCACGGTGGTGGTTCCGTGTCATTTGCGACTACCCAAGAAAGATTGGTTAGTTTTTTTTAACATCTAGGATATTTCGTACATTTATACTCTTGTTCACTATGCTTGGTCCCGCACGCAGTGATTCATCCGAGACGCCACCGTCGGTGAATGATTTGTACTTGCATCTCCACACCGTTAATCACGACAGACGACATTCATCGATACTAGATCGTAGCGGTTCTATGTAAGTGTAGAATAAAAATGTAAATTATTATTAAGTCTTTCACTTACCCCATATCATGTACTTTGTTTGTTGTGCATATATGCGGGATAGGCTCCGGAGCGGACGTCGGGAGTCGACCCGAGCTACACCGGAGCAATCGGTGGATGATGAGGCGGTGTACCTCAATGTGGCGGGTGAGTGTTCCAAAGGACGTGTCTACGGACTCGGGGTCCGTAGGGAGAAAGAAGAGGAGATACGGAACTCCTGGTGCTAGCACGTCGCAGACGCCGGATGTGGTGCCGCGGCGAGAGTTCGATGTCGTTGCGGAGCAACTACGAAAGGTTATGAACTTCATGCATCGCATCTTGGGATGGACATGGACGAAATAGGCCTAGCTCAAAGAACAACCACCACCACCGCCACCACCACCGCCACCTCATGACCAAAGCAACAGCCGCCGCAAATAGATCCGCCGATCCACCCCAACAAGGGGACAATGTTGGGCGTGATACGTAAGCGTGGCTCTCGAGAGATGAGCGGGTTGGTGATACATAGGTACTTGACTTGTTGTTTGTTTCAAATGCTTAGATTAAATGGACAATGAATGTACCTGCGGACGATGGTGGTTTGTTGAAGCCTGATGTAGTGGAGGGTACTGATGATGAAGTTCCTTTATTTTTTTTCTCCTGTTTTCGGATAGGCGGATTTTAGTTTTTCCTTTCGTTCTCGAGGGAATGGGTTCATTGCTTTTGACGATGAGCATGTTGTAGACGATTTGTTTCATTTGCATGTTAAACTCATTCTTTTTTTGGTGGTGGTGATTTTGGTCCTTATAGGACTCCGTGTCTCGAGGTAGGCGTGGTGGGTATAGTGGAGGCGATGAGCTTGGTGGGGGTTATGGAGGCTTTGGGGCCGGTGGCTTAGGTGCTTATCGAGGTGAATCTTCTCTTGGCTATTCTATTTTGCTTTTGTGAGTGTTCTTTTTTTTTTGCTTGTTGAACGATAGGATTGGTTGGTTTTTGTGTATACTTCCAAATTTTGGAGCTTTTGTAATACATGACAACTTTCCGTGGATATATAAATGTTTGGGCTAATTTTCAGTTTCACATTTTTTCTTTCTCTTTTGAATTTTTGTTGATATATATTTTTGATGTATGGATGCGCAATTTGGAGTTGTTGGAGGGGGTGCAGGCGATGGAGTATGTCATATCGGGTTGTATTTTGATTTTTTAGGTTGGAGAATCGATTGGCTTATGTATACGTGCCATATTTAAACAAAACAAAAATTAGAGACGGATTAGCAACGAATTCAAATTTTCCGTTGCTATTCCGTCTCTAATTTTCCAGAAATATTTCTATCAATCACAAACGGATCAGAGACGGAAATATTAATTCCGTCTCTGATTCCGTCTCTAATTAACAACGGAATCAGAAACGGAATCAGAAACGGAATTATCCGTCTCTGATTCCGTTTCTAATTAGAGACGGAATCAGAGACGGACACTATGTATTCCGTCTCTGATTCCGTTGTTGATTAGACACGGAATCAGAGATAGAATTCATAAATTTATTAATTCCGTCTCTGATTCCGTTGCTAATCAGCAACGGAATCAGAGACGAAATGCAAGTACAAATGTACCATTTCGAAATAAAATCCATTTCTCGTTCGTCTCGTTCGTTTCTAAGTTCCGTCTCTAAATCCGTCTCTAATCGAAACGGATAATTTCCGTCTCTATTCCGTTTTCTAATCGAAACGGAATCCATATTCCGTTTCGATCGTATCGGCGACGACGTTTTTTCGAGACGGAACAAGTCCGTCTCTGTTCCGTTTCTGATTTCATTCAGAGACGGAATTTTCGCAAATCAGAAACGGAAAATTCCGTTTCTGATTTGCGATTTTTTTGTAGTGACCCCAAAATTTTCAAATTTTATTTAAAATTTATTGTTTGGCACTGTTTTGGACGCCGCCAGAGGCGCCGCCATATGTAATGCCTCCATGGCGTCTAGAGCACCATGACAGACGTCGTCACGCTCACACCCCCCACAACGCCATATAAAAGCGTGGGGTGGTAATTTGCTTCTAGTTTGGACGTCGCAGGTGGCTTCGTAGCCTCCAATGCCCACGACGTGACTGGCGGCGTCCGAGCCAGAGAAAATTTTTTGGGATTCTCAGACCCTCTCGGCTCGTCCAAACCGCTCATAAAACCTCCAAAATACTATCGTTTATCAAACCCCTCGACGAAAACCATCTGAGACACAAACCCCGAGTTTTCTCGATAAAATCGTAAAATCTATGTAACCATAGCAACACAACCAACAACACCAAAAACACCCCTTGTTTCATCAAACTCATATATTGAAACCAATCAACACCCAAACTACTTGGTGTGCTCCACTCACACCCCCGAAAACCTCGTCAAAACCCAAGAAATTAGATCCAAAACATAGAGAAAGAGATGTGGATCGAAGATCTAACCTTTTTATCGAGTCACACTTGATCCAACACCCCCAAATGAGCTCAAACCACCACAAAACCCTAGTCTTCTTTGTTGATTTTCGTCCAAGCTTAGAAAGGAGAGAGAAAAGGTGGTAAGAAGTGTGATTTTTCAAGAAATTTATATAGAGATGTCATCTTGTGTGTAAATCCAATCCCAAGGCAATCCATTAATAGTCTTTATGAATACATTTTAGTTAATAAAATAGAGGATTTCATTTGCTATTTATTATAATTGATTTGCATGTTTACATTATAATAAGATCCATGGGTATTTACAGAAATATCATAAATGTCCCTAGTCGATTATTATACTGTGAACTATAATGAATTAAGACTAGTGTGAGTCTTGATTGATGATCATACGTATAGGAATACGAATCAAGATCATGAGTACTTGTTAAGGAACAAAGTACTGGACCGACCCACTATGAGAACATCACATGGATTAAGTCATAGTTGTTTCTCATGATATGTATATTATTCAATCCTCTGACTTGAGATTACCAGAGACTTCAACATTAGGAATATAGTAATTTGACGCAATCAAACGTTGTCCTTAACCGGACGATTATAAAGGTTGTGATTGGTTACGGTGTGAATAATGTGGTGAAGTTGTGTAATGGAGATAGAATTTGTCCCTCTCATATAAAGAGAGATATCTAGTGGATCCCTCGATGTGTTAGACTGTTAAAAGGCCTAGTCTAAGTGAATTGATATTGATCAATGTCACTTGGATGTTTTCAGTCTACCTAGAAATCGAGACTAGTACGGTTGGACATGTTGGATGACAATTCCATGCCTTATATTTGATCAAAAGGATATCGTGTGACAAAAGGATGTTATATACACTATTGATAGGTTGTATCCATTTGATATTCGTACAACTTGGGTAGTCATAATGTCTTGCTAGAGGCCGCTTATGACTTGTATACCAAAATGTGTTTTGGTACACTACCAACATTGTATGAGCCTATTGGGTCGCACACTAAAAATGGTTTTGCAAGATTTTAAGATGGTTTAGAAAAACAAATTTTATATGATAAAATTCATGAAAGAAACGTCCTTGTAGTGTATTACACTTATACTTCTTTAAGTAGGGGTATATATGTAATTTACTTAACCGTCTATATACAAGGGTTGTATAAATAGACGCTTTGAGTTAGAATACACTAACGAAAGATTAAAAGGGCTGAAATTCTATTTTCGTTTTAAGAAACGACTTAGGGTTTTTGGTATGCTCTAGATCGTTTTGGAGAGAAACAAAAAGGTTTGGTATTCTCTCAAAGCTAGCACTTCAAATCTCGGTCGTCATTCGTGTGCGGACTACTGACAGAGGGCGTTCGTCGTTGCCAGCGCCTTAGAGATCGATTAACCTTCAGAAAGGTACATTGCGACTGAAGTATGGTTAAGTTTTCATAGTTTAAACATGTTTTAATGGAATCAGATTCGGATCCTGTTGGGATTTTTCTTAAAATAGTTTTGAAATCTCCGCTACACATAAACCCCAAACACCAACAAAAAGGTGGTAAGAAGTTTGATTTTTCAAGAAATTTATATAGAGATGTCATCTTGTGTGTAGATCCAATCCCAAGGCACATGAGATGTGGTCAAATGGTCTCTAATAAGTGACACTCATGTGTGACGTTAGGCTCACATCCTCTCCCTTGTTCTCAACAACCAAACCAATTCTCATACGTTCCGACACCCGGTCTTGAACCGCTTCGTCTGTAAAATACGTACCCTCGCATCACTCACGTATATACGTCATTTTACATTGATTATATAACATATTTAATCATTTATTGTGTGTATATATTTAACCCCCGGCCTAGTGTACTAACCATTCACCTCCCTAGTTCCTACGTCTACACACTACCCATGGCAAATTCCCGTCGCATTGTCTCACTCGTCATATACAACATAACACACAACATTGCGATGTAAATAAGCTAATTCAAACAAATACATCGCAAAATACATCAAAAAGCATACAAGAACGAATTGTATACCTATATCGGCGGCTCTTACCTAACGGTAGGGTCCACGCGCGTCCAAGCTAGCGTCCACGTCTGCAACCACATGTCAAATAATGACAAATTAGATTTAGGTCGTTACAATTCCAATTAACTCTTCAATCAAAGGTTCGACAGGCTTTGACCGAATCTCCAAATAAAGGTTCGATGGGCTTTGACCGATGCTCCAACAAGATATTCGGACTTGCGAAGCCGAACGACTCGATGATGTTCTACAAATCACAAGAAGAGAGTGTGTGGATGGATGATAGTGCGGTGCATAAAATGAGAGGAAAATGGTGGTGGGGTGCACTAATCGCAGTGAGGGACATAAGGGTTATTTTACAGTAGAATTGACCTTTTTAAGTTTGACTTTTTGCTGTGTGCCCTAAGTAAACACCGAGGTGCGTTTCACGGGCTCAAAATTTATTGTATTTTTATCAATTTTTTTATTAATTTTAATAATTATAATTAAATAGCTCAAAAAATTACAATTAAATAAAATTTGTGTTTAAAAAAATAAAATTATTTGTTTTCAAAATAAAATTATAGTTGTACTAAACAAAAAATAAAATAAAATCAGGTAAAAAAAAAAGTATAGAGAGCCTATTACTATGGGGCGCTAACCTTGGCCTCTCATACAAGTAATGAGAAGGGAACTGATATGTGCAGACACAATAACGGAGAGGGACGTGACAGCACTTCTCGCACTTTTTAATCATCCACTGGTTGGGGAGAGGCTTATGGGGTTATGGGTCTGGTTTTGCTATTGTAGGGAAAGCTACAGTTTTCATAGTTTTTTGCTTGTTCATCTCTTATTCAATTCTCAAATCACAAGATTGACCCAAAATTATTGGTATAAGGCTTCGAAAAAAAATTGTACCACGAGATTATTTTTATTTTTTTAATTGCATTAAATCATGCGCAATAGAAGAGTTTGATCTATGTAGCCGACTCCAATTAATTTGGAACTGAAGATATATTGTTGTATGAACTATGAGTGTCCGTGACAGCTTGTCTAACTAGTCTCATAACCTCTCGAGACAAAGCAGGCCCAAAGTTAATTGGCTATCGTGGGTACTATACAAGATTAACTTTTGAAACTTTAATTCTCATC
Source organism: Stephania japonica (assembly GCA_039657345.1). Classification (NCBI taxonomy): domain Eukaryota; kingdom Viridiplantae; phylum Streptophyta; class Magnoliopsida; order Ranunculales; family Menispermaceae; genus Stephania; species Stephania japonica. The sequence goes on along the minus strand of CM077558.1, from coordinate 8,121,154 downwards.
AAAATCGCCATATTTTTGTTTTCCTAAATTTTGGATGTGCTTTTAATTCCAACCCAGTACAGAATCATCTTCTTTTCTTTTTAGTTAAACAATCATCTTATGTATTCAATTTCAAAAAAGAAAATTAAAAAATAAATAAATTTAGAAGATGGCTTGTGAGTAAAATAGAAATTTCATTTATGTTGATGGCTCAATAGATTCAATAGAACGGGACAAGATATAGAATCAATTACCTTAATAAAAATACATTGATTTGTTAATTCTAATTGTTCATAAGAACATTGAACTGTCACGTAGATTTTATTTTATTTTTTTGAAAGCAATTGTCACATAGTTTATTTTGAAAAATTGAAACTTATAACAATGAAACCGTTTGACAATTAATGACTGTTCTCTTGACATACGCCTGCGACACAACAATACATACAAATATACTAAGACCATAACGAAAAATAAAACTTTCAACAAGGGAAGACAAAATAAGAACCTTTGAAAAGGAAAGACAAATACAAACTTTTAATATTAGAAGCAAATACTTATTGAAAAGGATAACCTAATAAAATTATCAAACCAACAACGAAAAAGGATAATCTAATAAAATTCTCAAACCAACAATGGTAAGAGTAGATCCACGCATGAATACTGGAATTGGAGATGAATTTGAATGATGATAACACGTGCCGGAGGTGTAAGTGGTGTCAATGATGAATCTAATAATTAGAGTTAAAATTTTCAAATCTGAATAAATTTGTATTTTATTTAAAACTAATGCAGTAAATATTGTTAGTAGGACCACTGCTGATCAAAAAGAAGATCGGCGGTGGTTCAAACACATAAATCATAAAAGAAATCAAAATAGAAAAAAATGGTTATAGGGTTTGGAGGGAAAGATGGATTGCGCTTTAATTACCATGACTCCCTTAAATTGAGAGGAGTTTTTTTTTTTTTTTGGAACTAAATTCGAGAGCAGAGTTGAGGAGTTGCGCATGCATCTTAGACCAAATAACGGTTGGGACTAATTTGATATTAAAAAAAAAAAAAATAAGGGGTTGGGACTAAAGTTTGTTTTTGTCAAGTTGTTCGTTATAAGTTACTCTAACAAGTAAACTCCTTGGAGTTCATACTTTAATATTTGGTTTAACTTTAAACTGGTAGGGAAGTTAAAAATTTTTAAACAATTAAAAATATAAATTGACATAAATAGTCTTTAAATAAGAGAGCGGTAATTGTGCCTAGCTACAACTCTAGAGAGAGAACTCATTTAGGGGGAGATATCTCTCAACTATAGGAGTAAATTGAGATATAACTTTTAGGTAAGTTGGACAACCAAACAAGATTAATTCTCAAGTTATTTCTCGAGAAATAACTATATCACTAACAAAAAAATGCCTAAATTAATTACACGGGTGCATGTTAATTATGACCGCACGTGTTATTTTTTTTGGCAATCAAACCTCAATCTTTCGAGGTCTTGCCTTTTTTGCAAGTGATCGATATTTTTATTCATCTCACCTGAGAGGCTTTGACACCATACATAGCTATTCTTTGTAAGAACTGTATTAATTTTTATTTTATTTTTTTGGTCAAAGTAAGTACTTTTTTTGGTCAAATGTCAAAGTAATTAAGTACTTAATAAAGCAAACAACGAAAAAACAGGTTAATTGATCGTGATATGACATAATAATTTAGTTTGGATTGAAACAATTAGGATTAGACAATTAGGATTGAGTTTGCAATCTCGTACATTTATCAAACTTACTTAATTCGAAAATGATAGAATGACAACACTATGTCACAATAAAATACATAATAACTGATGTGGCGTGAGGGCCTCACATTAGGATCCCATAAAAGGACTCACCCAACACCTCATTTTAATGTGAGAACCACACTCCACATTCTAGAATTTACTTGCTTAACCAATTAAGTACTTAGATATAGGTAGATTTATTATTACAAACAAAACCATATATTGTATATGGAAGAGACCTAACCCAGCAACAATACGTCTATTTATGGAACGTCTGTTTTAACACTCTGGCATTCGGAGGCGCATCGCACGGAGGACAAACCTGTGTGCGAAACACAGGTTAAGTTGAACCGTTGAAGTTCGTCAAAAAGTTTTTGAGCTCATCATGCAAGGAAGGCAGGTGCGAGTCTTCCACACACCAAGCCTTCAAGCAAATACCCGTTTTAGGCGCTGGAGGCGAGCACAAGAAGGCCAAAGGAACGATATGAGCTTGAGATAGTCCAACAGGAAAAGCATGGAACAGATGACCCCATTCCAAGTCTTTGGAACCTTTGCTGAATTTATCTATACCTGACAAGCAAAGCGTTGCATAGTCGGGTGGCGCGATAAATATCGGTTCCTCCGCTGCGATATCCTCATCATCATGACCATCACCACCTGCCTTGTTATAGATCCACTTGTTTAACTTAAAAGGAAGGCTTGCCTTGGTTTCCATTATAAGTTTGATAACCTCTCCAGTTGATGTTTCCTTAAGCCACCCACTTAGGCAAGTAACTGTGACGGGGAAGATGCAATTGCCATAGAAACCTTGTGGTACCGGAGGGTTCAAGAGGTGGCGTATGTTGGCGTAGAAAAGGAGCTTGACGGTAGCACTATCGGGCAAGTTAATTGCCCGAGTTCGACTCCTCCACAGAATGGCTGAAATCACTTCAAAAGTTGTGCAAGTTTTGTTGCCAGTCAAGTGGGAGAACTCGTTCTTGAGATGATCAATTACATGTCCAGGAACGTCGAATTTAGCGCATTGTAGTTGTTGGTAGTGAGGCACGAGCGGTGGTGGCGATGGCGACGGCGGCTTCGGCTTTCTGTTTACAACAGAATGGGAGGGCAATATTGATTCTCTGAACCATACGGGCTCAACGCTGGGACGCTTTAGGCCTATGACAAGCTCCTTAACTGCATTTAAAACCTGAGCTACTCCTATGCCATCACAAAGGGCGTGGTTGACTATGACCCCTACCACAAATCCTCCGCACTTGAAACTCGTTACCTGAATCAAGTAGTACGTATTCATGAAACAAAATAGATGATTTTTTGTTACATACGTTTGATGTGGCTTAGGTTCCCTTGAAATTTGCCACAGACATCCAAATCAAGTCTACACCATTAATTATGTAGCAAATGTATGTCTTGTAGGATTTAAATTATCATCTTCCAATTAGAAAAATTTTAGACTAACACTCTTGACCACACAATAGGATATATACCCCACATTATATATCTCACCGTATTATGCATTTTGATATGGGTAAGCTCGCATCCTATAGTGAATACACAAAAAAAAGATGATTATTCATGGTTTTTTTTTTGTTTCATTTTCCTAGCTATTAAAACCTTTTATGTTATCTGAGCTTTTCTTTTGGATCATGCTAGAATGACAACAAGTATATATATGCCACATCAAAAGACACATTGGCCTATAAGCTGTCCATACGGCCTCAACTCGTGTGTGATTTCCATCAAGATTTATGCCCGATGAGTGTATGGACGGCCCAAGGGCCCAATGTAAGACTTTTGGTGTGGCATACCGGTTGTTATTCAAGAACTTCTCTATTTTTAACCTGAATTAGCAGAATCGGGGCCAAGCCCATAGCTTCTGGAGTAGGATTTGGCATGAGTTTATCATGCACGGCCTCCACGGTAGGATCGTCATCAAAATAATTGGCTGCAACAAGCGAACAATTCGCAGAGGCCTCAACAAACCAAACTCCCTCTCCAGTGCAAGAGACGTGAAGGTCATCACCAGGTCCATCGTCGTCATCATCACTTGATTTCTGCAGTCTTCCTGCTAATGGATAGTAGGGAACCAGTACTTTGGCGAAAGCCTCCTTAATCATCTCGATCGATTTCTCGTTGCCATATCTAAAAACACACAATATCTTGTAATCAATAACTCGCAACGCTTTATCGATGGCGGAGAGAGGGAGAGGGTCAGAAGGTGTAGGCTCAGATGGCCGCACCATTGTTCCTGACAACCTAGTCACGGAGAAAGTGTCCATGGTGATTGAGTTCATCAATATTATTATTGGATGAGCGAATAAGCTGGCAATGCAATATTCATATATATAGACGCACTCACGCTCATTGGGATCCAGTACTTGAAATGCATCCACGTATATGATAATTTAAAACAATTTTGACGTACATTTTATTTTTTAGTTATTTATAGTATTTTGTTAGATATGAGACCAGACACAAGAAAGAGCAATAAATGAGACTAAAAAATAAAGTGTGCACTCAAAGTGTGTTAGATTATCATTTTCTTATATAATATAATTAAGTTACTTACGTTCATCACTTCTAATTTATGTATCATTGATCTTCCTACCAAAACCATGGACTTCATTAATTAAGTTCATCGATAATCAAACTGCATCTAGAAATATTCACCAATTATAGCACAGTTAAAATAATTAATGTAGAATCTAGCTCTTTGGAAAATCAAGAAAAGTGATAGAGAAAGAAATGATTCTTCTCACTTGTTTTGTTTTGTTTTTTTTTTTGTTTTTTTTGTTTTGTTTTTTTTTTTTTGTTTTTTTCGCATTGTTTCATAATTAGAAGTAAAATTAATAAAAAAGAAAGTGATTTTAACGACCAATTAAAAATATACTTCCTCCGGTCAATAATATAAGTTGTTCCAACAAAACTCTCTTTTTTAAAAAGGAGCGGCTAAACGGACCCAACTAATTACTCCACATACCCTAGTTTTAAATTTTTACTTCATGCACCCCGCTTTTTACTTAGTGTACCCCATTTTTTTTAAAGGAAACTTCAAAAATATCCTTGCTCACTGTACCCTACTTTTTTATTTCGTGTACCCATCACCCTCACCCCAATACCATTGCTTACTATACCCCACTTTTTTACTTCGTGTATCCCATCACCCTCACCCTCACCCTCGTCCCAATACCCTTGCACGCATGTGTCAAACGAATAGTGCCGACACCTCTAAAGATGTTTTGGTCAACTCCAACCGATAATGAGAAGATAACTTGATTTTAGTGGGTGACGGAGGGATCCAGCCGAAACCACTTTAGAGGTGTCGGCCTGGTTCGTCCGACACCTCTTCAGAGGTGTCAACTCTGTTAGTCCAAAACTTGTGGGCGACCTGAATGATAAAAAAAACTTCAAAACTCTTGAAAAATATATGAAAATGGCAAAAAATAGTAGGTTTTGCTCAGAATCACTTAATATTTATGATTTCATCGAAACTTTGTAAACAATATGTAATATTCAAGCCTCAAATCGAAGCCCTAAACCCAAAAATAAATTCACAAATAAAATGACTCAAAGAAGAAAAAAATCTTGAAATCAACAATAAAAGAGATGATGAATATACCCACGTCATCGAATTCTTGTGGTTTTACTCAGATTTCATCGGATTTGACCATTTTTTTGTGAGTGCGATATGAGAGAGGTGACTGGGGTACGGGGTGAGTGGGGTATGGTGAGTAAAAACCCTTTTATATAAAGGGGTAGTTGAGTAATTTCATAAAACTGGGGTACGTTTAGTAATTAGTGGGGTATGGTGAGTAAAAACTTTTTTATATAGAGGGGTAGCTGGGTAATTTCACAAAACTGAGGTATGTCGAGCAATTTGTGAGGTCTGTTTAGTCGCTCCCTTTTAAAATTATAAGTCTTTTTTTTCTTAAACTTAAAAGGCACATTCATTGTTCCTAACCTAATAGTGTAAGCCAACCTATTACAACATTTCATCGAGTGAAATGCAATAGATATTACATTACATAAGCCCATAACTACCCTAATAAAATATGGAGAACTACCCCACAGAAGGAGAAAACTATACCCGATAAAAGGGGGAGATCTACCTCAATTTGACGAAAGATTCGCCTGAAGAGACAAAACTTAAATTAAACATAAACTAAGCCTAGAACAAAACAAAAATTAAATCCTAAGGGAAGAAGAATTATATAAAGAAGTAGACCACCCAAAACACTTTGCCAAGATAGATTGTTAATTCCCTCGCAGACGAAACCCCACCACCGCAACGTCGTTGCAAGACTATGTTTGCTTTGCGACTACCCACAGTCATCGTTGTCTGTACACCGTCGAGGACCATCAACAACCCTACATACCTCAAAAAATCCTAAAATTTCCCATCTTATCATCACCCGATCTCACCTTCTTCCAACATTACTATACCATCTGCCTTTATCTTATTGAAAAACCATAGATCTAACAAGATATCTTTAGATCTAAGAAACATGGAGAATAGAGGAAGAATAAATAACACGAACATATAAAGAAAAACGAAAAGACAAAAGCAATCGAAACATTATTTTATTGAGAAGGTTGGTTGGACATAGATGTCGTTGTTATAGAGAAAGGTCGGCCGACGACCATTGTGACCGTCGATCGAACAAGGAGTGGGTATGAGAAATTATAAGTCGTTTTTGAAATTCAGGAGTGTATATATTTATTACTACTTTTTACCAATTTTACCCTTATATAACTCAAACATTTATGGCTTAAAAAAACTCAAACATTTATGATTTTTCAATTCTTCAATTTATTCAATGTCAAAGGACATATATGTAAATTAAGTGTGTGTTTTTGTCAAAACAACTTGTATTATTGACCCATTTTACCCTTATACAACCCAAACATTTCGTTTGTTTTCTCAAAAATTTACTACTCTAGTAAAAGAGGTCGTTTGATTCGACATGGTCCCAACTCACACGAGTTGGCCTAATGGTAGGGGTGAAGGCAGGACTATGTGGGTTAGGCGCACGATTTCTTGTTCAATTCTCCAAAACAACCAAACGTTAGACCATTGGTGATTTCTTTCCGCAATCCTTTTTTATAATATATTGGTCCCAATCAAAAGTGAGGAGAGTGTGGTGCCTAATTCATATCTGGACTATAAGCTCTTTCCGCGATCTTAATTCCCATAGTTAATTAAGAAAAAACTAATTCATATCTGGACTATAAGCTCTTTCCGCAATCTTAATACCCATAGTTAATTAAGAAAAAAAAATTGGCATGTTGTCGTTATTTAATTATTTGGCCGTCTTGGTTACAACTTCTAACTGTCTTCTCTCCAAATGGATAATTAATCGCACATTAACACAATGAAGTCATTACTACTTATCAGGTCAGCCTGTATATAATGTGACTAGTGATTAATGAATTGCAGAGTAATGACATTCAGCGGGCGTAGCAGAACGTGTATATATGTGTTCAATCCATTAATGATAGTCCGATACCTTATCCAATTACTATTATTTTTCATTAATTTTCTTTTGGTCAGAACGACTAAATAGTTACACATGCTGATCTTTATTAGTAACTACTAGTCATTTTCAATAGAAAAATGCTATATGGCAAACTCAATGACCTCTCTCGACCTTGCCTTTTAGTAAGTAATGCCTAATGGGATGCTTTGGCGTATAAGATATAATTGATTCATTTTTTAGTTAAAGGAAGTACGTTAACCAAATTGTATAAACTAAGGCCTTGTTTGTTTAGAGGTGAAGTTATCTCTCAAGAGATATCTTGTAGGGAGTTGGAAACTAATCTTATTTGGTTGTCCAACTTCCCTACAAGTTATCTCCTAACTTATACTATAGAGTGAGAGATATCTCCCCCATAGAAATGTATCTCTCAGGAGGTGGACACAATTACTCCTCATTAATGACCTTTTTCTTATTCATCTTTTTCTTATTCGATGGTATTTATGTCAATTCATATATTTTATTGTTTAGAAATTTACAACTTCCTTGCGAGTTTAAAGTTGAACCAAACATGAAAATATTAATTCTAAGGAGTAAACTCCAAGGAAATAACTCTGAACTAACATTGTAAGTTAACAAAAATGAACCAAACGAGGCCTAATTGGTACGAGAATTGTAGGAAAAGGTATATTGACACTCATGACCACCCCTATATATAATCTGATCAACATGGTTCTCTTTTTTCTTATTATTATTAATGATGCAAAAGCTACCTAATGTGATGCATACATGTAATAGGGTTAATATAGTATAAAATAGCACTAGAACAAATTCTACTTTTCATAGAGGTTTTGAACCTCTATGAAAGACTTTTCATAGAGGTTTTTGACCTCTATGAAAAGTGTTATCTTTTAAGGTGTTATCTTATCCTCAAAGCTTACATAGGGGTTTGAAACCTCTATCAAATATTGACTATTTCATAGGGGTTTTAAACCTCTATCAAATCTTGGCTATTTCATAGGGGTTTCAAACCTCTATAATATCTTCAAATGCTTACACAGGGGTTTCAAACCCCTATCAATTGTAGTGATTTCATAGGGGTTTGAAACCTCTATATTATCGTCAAAGGATTACATAGGGGTTTCAAACCCCTATCAAATGTAATTTAAAAAAATAATAATAATAGCTGAAAATGCTCAAAATTAATTTTTATTTCCATTTTCAATTGAAAATATACAAATCTACATTCCACTCGCAATATTATTATTCCATTAAGAAATTCGCTGTGTTCTACAACCAATCAATAAAACGACAAATTGATAGCTACACATTTCATGAAACCAATCAACAAAACTCAGTTTTCCAGTTTTTCAGGAAAAACTGATTGAGAAGGGCAAAATAGAGAGATGAAAAGATCAGTAGTTTCAGTACTGTATGAAATGGTTAACTCTCCAAAGAGTCCAAAGAAAGAGGGAAAAAATAAAGCAACACACTACCAATTAAACATGCAGTAAGCAAAACATAGAACAGTTTTCATTATGATGCTAATAACGCTTCAATCTTGGCAATTTGATCATCTTCATTTTTTGGAGTTGGACTCCTATTAGCTTCATCAAACATGTCGTGCTTCCACTTCTCTGCTCGGACTGTTGGGGATTCGAAATCCTTGAACAACATGAAAACGACATAAAGCAGGTCTAGATTCAGTTTGAGCATCAAAAGATAGGCTTTGAAGTTGCTCAATTAGAGATTCGAAATCCTTGAACTTAAACTTGAAATAGATAATTGTGTCATATAAAGTTTAAAAAATCAAAAATCAAAATGAAGGTTACCTCTGCTCTGAGGAAGGGAACCCATCATACCCATCTTCTCAATCAAGAATTGGACTAGAAATCCACCAAAGTAGACAGAGTATATTAAACTTGGTATCATCAAAAGGGCATAGCCAATTATTGACCTGTAAAATTCAAAATACATATCGAATAAATAACAATTTCTCTACCGGCAGATGCCAAGACAATTAAGAAGGAAAAACATGAGAAAGTGAATAAAGTGAAAAAACCAAATAATTCTTCCCTCCTACACTCTCTACTTTCTTTTTCTTTCTTGTTTTCCTTTATTCCTTTTTTTTTTAAACTTTTTGCCGTGCAGAAAAGCAAGATGAGATGATTTCTCCAAAACCTGGCCAAGAACACGTGATATAAGTCCCATAATGTGAATCAAGTTACACGTAAATTAGAATCATGTAAAGGTGTTGTCTTTCGCTTCGAAAAGCAGCTTTATTACTATTTTACTTAATAGTAAAGATTATCATGCCTGGTAGACTGAAAGTGTGACCCTTATTGTTACAGGTGCGGTTCCTCATTACTTATTATGTTTTAAACTTCACCCTGTACATATAGTAGAAATCGTAGAAGAAAAAAAAAGTACTATCCAGCATCACTAGCTTAGCTTTTTAAAAGAAGAAATGGAGCACCTACAACGAGGTAATAGAGTTGAAGAACATAATATGACACATTGCTCGTACAGTATATTACAAAAATCTCAAATGAATAGTAACTTACTTGGTTGATCGATAACCAAAATGCTTGTTCAATATCCAAAATAATATTCTTGCTTTGAAATCATGGACGCCATAGGAAAAATGTCAAGAAACCTCCACTCGATCCCAAGACAAGAAGGTAAACCTGCCAATACAAAGTTTATTCGCATGAATTTAAGGTTCTATAAGCAACAGCTCAATGACCACAGAGCGAATTTAAGGTTCTAAACAAAATTTAAAAATGTCCTAATATATATACACATCTACAAAATTCCCATTCAGAAAAGGACGAAAGAAAGCCCTTCATCAGATACAACTGATAACATAGGAACAGCATCAATCCAAATGATAACATGAGAGCAAGGAGCCCATGTGCTTACATAATGTAGTAGAAAGAATATAAAATTAAGGATGCGATCAAGGCGAAAGTCACATAATCATACATACCAAAGTAATGAGATTGTAACCTTTGCTCTGTTAAATTTGAAGAACGTTAATATCTATTACCTCCTTTTTGTTTAAAATTATTTGTACATATTTTAAATTTCTTGCATTTAAAATTAATAAGAAGTAATTCAATTATTGCAACTGATGGAACATTAATGTTAATCATATCTGTACATCTAATAAAAATCTAAATTTAGTTTTAGCTCATACAACAACAACAACATAACATAGCCTTAGTCTCAAATTAATTAAAGTGGAAAATAATCAAAGACTAAGAGCACATATAATAAAAGACAAAAGGTAAAAGCATAAGTGCAAAAATTACAGCAAGCAATTCAAAGTACAAACATGAAAGAGAGGAAAACAAAGGAAACACAGATGAAAGGGAAAACTACCTATGAAGAACATAGATACTGTCTTCTTCCTGAGATGAGTAAAAAATAACAGTGGAAGGCGATAAATATATACTTCAGTGCTTCACAAATTTATCAAGTTAGTAATGCTTTCACATAGTGTCTATGTCATTCAATGGAAATCAGAAAGTAACAAAATAAATGAAAACAATTAGGTGACATACTTCTGATACAAACAGTTATTACATTCCTCTAAAATATGCATCAAGACACGTGCTTGTAAATTTCAATGTGTGTCCAAAAGAAAATCAACAACTTTGCAGCAACTGTATGAAAATAAGTATGTCACCAAATCGCTATCCTAATATAAGAACATTTATTAAGCATCTCTTCGAACAATAGTATAAATTATTTAATGTCAATAAAGAAATATGAAACAACTTCTCGGTTCAAAGAACAGTTCAGGATCAAAAGCGACATGACACCATGAAGGTACTCATAAACTTGCAGACACACCTTTAGAGGACCTAGAGTGAGCCTCCAATCCCAACGGAAAGAATTTGCGTGAAGCGTCCAAATGGAGATGATGGGGGCTTAATCTGCTTCAAAATCGAAATACCAAATACAAAATTATAGGCGAAGACTAACATGATGAAGGTCATATTATCTTCTTGTAATTAGTTCAATTTGCTTTGCAATTCAGGTTCTATTCGATGCGTAAATGGTCGTCGAGGTCACATAACAAATTGGAAATTTGTATTATTAAGCACTTTTTATAAGAATGCAGTATCAAGTGCTTACTCACAACACACATACTAGAAAACACAAAAGTGTAATTCGTATGATTTTAAAAGGGTAAACATTCTTCAAAAGAACAATAAAAGAGATGAAGGTGTTATTTCCAAGCTTAAGCAGTAGTAGACAAAGCATATCTAAGAACCCATATCAATCAAGGTACTTGGAAACATTCAATTTTAATTGATAGTTGAAAGGAAAGTTGATTTATAGAAATACATTAAAATATGGAACATCAAATTAGATTTTTAAAGTATCTAGACTTAAAAGTAGTCTATGTTAGTCAATGTAAAAACTAAAACGTTTTAAGAAAAAGAACTTACAGCCAAAATAAGAAAAGGGATTACTTCCATTTTGATTAGGGTGGACTTTACTCCAATGGCACTAAAAAATCCAATGGATCCAAGAACAGCAAGCATGATTAGGAGAACTCCTGAGAAGCCATGGCTATCTATGAGAATAGGTTTTAATCCATTGAACAAGGGGCACTATTCCAGCAGTCTTTTTTACTACTGGAATAGATCAATATCTTTCCACCTCAGTGAGATCAAAGTATATACACATTTTCTCAACCTTAGACAAAAGCGATTAGTAGTGATAGTAATTAGGAAAATGCAAACAGTAGACAAATATTCAAGTACTAGCTCTCTCGATTCGATGCCTAACATCGGGGGATTCTCATTATTTAAACTCAAATCTACCTTTCCTATGTCAAAATCAACCCTAGATTTACCTAAACATAGCTTCATTTCAAAGGTTCTGAAAAATCAAAATGAGATTTCACTTTCCTACTTTTCTGAACACTTTGCAACAATTCAACATCATCAATTAATCATCCACTTCATCAAATCCACAAAACCTACATTCAAATGAGCAATTTCACAAAAAATATCCACACAACGAACCGAATTTAGTCAACATACTAGAACCATCAAAATCACACAATGAAGAGACGGTGAGATCGACGAAGCAATGTGAATCGAATTCAAGAAGAAACAACAATGAAGAGAGATCTCGCACAGTCGCACTCACTCGAGAGAGAGATCGAGAGACCGAGAGACAGAGAGACAGAGAGAGACAGAGAGATACCTGAAAATGAAGCCGAAGACGAAGACGAAGACGATTTCGATCCTTCGGCGGAGTGAGTGAACCCTAGATGAAGATGACGAAGAGGTCGCAGAGGTTGAAGAGCCAGTTTTAGTGAGTGAGAGTGGGACGAGCAGTTTTGTTGTTAGGTCAACTTTCCATAGAGGTTTTCTAAACCTCTATGAATTAGTCCTATTAAAAGTCTTACATGTCTAATTCATAGGGGTTAATTAAAACCTCTATGAATTAAGTGTTATAGAAACCTTAATCATCTAATACATAGGGGTTACTCAAAAACCTCTATCAATTAAGTGTTATAAAAAGCCTAAATTGTTCTAGTGTAGGGTTATAATAATACAAGGTTAATATGGTAATTTTAATATAATTTGTTAGGGTTTAGTCAGTATATAAGATGTAGCCAGTTTTATGTGAAAAAAAGCAAGCAATACAATTCTCTTTATCTCTTATCTCTTCTCTAATCTCTCTCTACCTTTCTCAAATCCTAATTCTCAAACTTCTCTCTCTTATTTCTAATTCTCCTTTCTCAATTAATTCTTTCCCTAATCTTCTTTTTCTTTCTCTCTCAATCTCTTCTATTCGATTCCTCTAATTAAAATTACGATCAATTGCACAAGTAGTTGCATCATAATGGTTCCAAAATTAGAACTCAATTATGTGGTAATACATCAAGAGAGTATCTTGATTCAATTTTCCTTCGTCACCGTTTTCAAAAAAAAAAATTCCTTCATCACCCACATCTCATGAAAAATTATAGAGCATTTTAGGCCGTGGAGTAATGCAACACCCTCCTATATCACAAATCTCAATCCTGCATATCTCGTAAAAAGAGGAAACATCGAGGTCTTTGCTTCTAAAACTCCTCTTCATGGATTTCAAAACAAATCAATTCATTAAACACTCAGGCCTTGTTTGGTTTGGGGGGAAGTTGAAGGAAGTGAGATAACTTTAAGGGAAGTTCCAACTCGCGTTGTTTGGTTGGATATTTTCAAAAAACTTCCTAAAAGTTTGACCACTAACTTCCCCCACATAGAGGAAGATAACTCACTGGGGGAGGGAGTGAGTCAGTTATCTTCCTGAGGGGAAATTAATACTTCTACCCTTATTTAATGTTCTCTTTTTACATTTATTTCCTACAATTTCTCTCTTAAAAACAATGTAAAAGGCATTTATGTCAATTACATTATTTTATTATTTTAAAAATGTGAAACTTCCCAGAAAGTTCAAAGTTGAACCAAATATGAAAAGTGCAACTTCCTAAATGGTTAACTTCTTAGCAAATTAAACTTTCTTAGAAGCTAGTAAAATAAACCAAACGAGGCTTTGTTAAGGGATGTCTATCCTTTTATCTACTCAACCCTCTATTGTAAACTTCATGTAAGGGAATTGGCTTAGGGCTCAACCCACTTGCCTAAAGTTTAAAGTTTAAAGTACTTACATCACCTCTGTTTCACAAATTTTTAAGCCATAAAATTTAAGGTACCAAAAGAAGAAGGTTCACATTCGCGACATAAAGTGACTTCCCAATCTTGCCATCTCATTAATTTTCTAACCTTAATAAGGAATGAATTCTATTTACGCCAGTGTGCATGTTGTACCAATCTTCCTATTCAACATATTGCATGTGACGCGTGTCGAAAGCGTCAATAAAATATATTAACCTAAACCAACTATTTTGTAGATAGTGGTGAATGGTCGATCTCACAGAGATTGGTGTCTTTCTTAGGTAAGAAAAATACAAAAAAAGGGAAATTAGAGTTTTAGAAAAAATATATAAATATTTTTAAAATAAAGAAATTAATTGGAAATGAATCTAGGTATTCAGTTTCACAGTCTTGCCATACAACTTGGGATTGAATTTATTAATTGTCGGTTCATGAAAAGTACGAAATTAATCTATGATCTAGTGCAGCTATAGATCCGATGAAGCGTTCAGTTCCTCGCACTTCCTAATCTCGATAGCCAAGGTACGATCGTTAACAACTTCCCTCACCAAACACGCAACTTGATCGCTAGTGCTCCAGATTTAACGCATTGGTCGCATTATTTCGATTCATGAAGGCACTACACCTAGACAACCGGATCACTCGTGCTCTCGATTTAGCATAGATCCCTAAGGTATTCAACCGATCCCAAAAGAGTCTAATCAATTGATATGGTCAATTGCCACTAGTGTGGTCTTGTCGCACAAGGATGGGTGCTTACGACTCACTGACATGTAAATCAAGGTATAAACTAGTATTTAACCTCAATTGTTCAAACAATACCAAAGAAAATAAATCATATAATATAATCAATAATAATTAAAAATAAATAAACCTCATGGAGATTCCCAAGTCGTAGGCTTGACTGATCCACATTCAACCTAGATGGAGGAACTAGCTAGACATAATTAAACTAAACTAAAAATAAATAAATAATAGATCTTCCCCTTTCTTTAATCCCTAAGTCCTAATATATATTCCTAAAATTTGGTCTCTAGAGGTGAGAAAAATCAATTTTCATAGTTTCGGGAGTGATTTTCGGATCCGGGAGTGTTTTAGTCGTTTTCTGCATGTTCTGGACACTTGGCAGCGTTGGATTGGTGGTTTTTTGGTACCGGCTGACGTGTCACGCTGTGATTCGCTGCTGCTGTTGTCACTAACGCGTTGGACGAATGGGAGAGTGACACGTGGCAGGTACTGTGCTTGGAGGAATTCACACGAGTTCGTGCGTTAATCTGGGAGACAGCACTGATGCGCATCCCGAGGCAAATCGAGCGACGTAGGTGAGATGAGTTGCTGGCTTGGTGACGTGGCGAATGGTGATTGGTTGGGATGGGCGACGTTGCGTGAGCTCATTAGTGTTGCGGCTATGTGTGACACGGTCTGTCCAATGGAGACGTGATATGTGGCATATCTGGGACCCCTAGTACCCAACTCTCTTGTATACTCCGAAACAAACCCTTCGGTGTCTGATTTCTGCAAGTGTATACTCTATTTTGAATATTTTTCCACTCCGGATCCAACCGTGCACTCCGTTTCTCCTTAAAACGAAAATTAAATATAATTAGATATATATTTTCATATTATTCCAATAAATCACTAATTTCTTAAAATATGCATTTATCACTATAAAATAAGATAACTATAGTCCAATTACATCTAATAACCTATACTAAATTATGCCTAAATGAACACTTATCAAAGTGATTTCCCAATCTTGCAAATCCACTCTATCATTGAACTTGTAATGACTGACATTCAAGATTAATATACGTAAGTGCCTCACTGGTTTGAAAAGTTTGAAAAAAAAAAAGAAAAGGAAGACACAGCTTCCATGTAGAACTCCAAACCAACCTCAATGACAACCATTTCAAAAATTAACGCTAACAGCCTAACAGGTCAGTGTCATCATATAAGTAGAAAATGAAAGAAGCACAAACGTAATAAAGATGGTTACTAATCTAAAAAAATGGGTATGTAGCTAGTAATACATGGTACATTCATTTGATCAATTTGATGATGAGGTTCTCTTATCAGGATTCACTACAATAGAAATAACCTTTCGTGACGGTTTAAAACCATCACAAAAGGCTTTCGTAACGGTTTTAAACCGTTATGAAGTCCGTCATGTTATGAGACGTTACAAAAGCTCAAGGCCTTTTGTGACGGTTTAAAACCGTCATCTTATCTAAAATATAGTATCGAATTTTTGGGCTTTTGTGATGGTTTAAAACCGTCACGAAAGGGTTTTCAATTTTTTTTAAAAAAAATAACCGTTATTTTCCTGCAAAATAATTTTTTCCCTGCAACATATATAAACGATCACCATTACTACACATAAAATATGATCACAAAATTATTTATTTAAACTTTTATAAGAAGCAAATGACACACTTAATTGTCTTGGAAGAAAAGAAACAAAACAAAAAGCTGGAACACCTTAGAACTTGCCTAAAACATTACAACGATATTGAATCGTCAGGTTCTATCTCTGTTCTTCTCTCAAGAATGCTGAATACTGATTCAAGAGCCTTGGTACCTTTCACGATATCAGGTGCAACACCAAAAGTCTCCACTATCGTAGTGGCAGTGAAAATCAACACAATGAAGGTCTTTAGAGTGTCTCCAAAATTAGACTCTTTGTTCTTGATCAGCTTTGATGAATACCAAAGGCCAAGCGCATATGAGAAGTAAGCAAGGCAATGTCATGTGCCAAATCCTATAGCTGTTATATGTGCACGAAGATGCGCTTTCTTGTTAGATCGGCATAGTTCACTGGAAAATTGTTTTGTAATCATGTCTTCAGAACCAAATGCAGCCACAGTGTAGATGTTGGTGATTGCTTCGCTGGCCAAGGTGACAACTCGAGAGTAAGCCTTGGAGTAGTCTCCTCCTAATCCCTTGATAAATTCTTTCTGCAGGTAAAAGTGAAAGACAAAACACTTTAGTGAAACAACAACCTTAACAATCAAACCTATGCACATTGGTGTTGGGATTGAAAAAACTACCTCAGCTATGGAAGCTGCAATGAGTATGGGAAACATGACAGTGACAACTAATGCCAAGCACCAGCAGAGTTTATATCCAATAGCAAATGCTGTCACAGTAATTGAAATATTCTGCATGATTGATGATAGGCGTTCTGCAAGTAAACTTCTTACTAATGTTGCATCTGCTGCTAAAGTTGAAGTCAGAGATCCAGTGCTATTTGTCTCCATGTCAAACCAGCCGATTTCATTGCGAAGCATAGCTGTATTAAAATGGAAGCAAAAATCAGATGGGGAGTTTGAATGCCTTGGGCTAATCCATGAAGTAACATTGCTAGTGCCAGAGAATATTGGAAAAGCTTTGTTACAAGACAAAAGCATTGTCCAGTGAAATGATCTTTCAGAACACCTTTAGCTACCCATCTTAACAGACCTTGAAAGTCTCTGCAAAAGGAAACAAAAGGTCAAATCTATTGCAAATGGGCAACTATAATCAAAGTAATTATGCAAACACCAATTCCGGTTTGCCCAAAGACAGCTATTGGTTTCTTCAACAATTTAATTGAAAACCCACTAGTAAAATTATAATTAATACTTAAAAACCATCCAATTTACATAGAGACCTTCAAATATTCCATCTGTCACCCGTGCTATTGAGCTATACAACATCATACCTGTTTAAGTGAAAATAACTGCAACAGCTTCTTTCGGCCATGGAATTACTTCCCCAAGAGCATTGTCCAGTGTTGTCCAATTATTTTGATTCCTCCACAAGAAAGCATTTGGTTCAAATACCCTCTCAACATAGACTAAATATGCATTTCCTCCAATAGGTATGCCGTCCACAAGATGCATGGGATCATCAATTTCAACCTCTCCTTCGCCGACTATCTTTTATGGAGACAACCAATCAAGAATCATACATTTCTTGCCACATATATTAGGAGGGTTGTTTTGTTGCTACAAAACAAGCAAAACAAAATTATTAACTCAAATAGGCTATTAAGCTTAGATGATTGATATTGTTTTTACCTGCCGCGAAGATGGAGTCATTTGTTGGCTACGAATGAGCTCAGCTAACTGTTCATATTTTTCTTCTAATCTACGAAAATCAGCTTGAAGCTTCCGAACCAAAATTGTGCTTTGAGTAGTTGCACGAACATTAGAAGGGGTCACTCCGAACCCAAGACCTCTCACACGACCCTGGTATTCAAGACCAAACACTTGCGCGATCGGATCCTTATTTATTGATTGAGATGACGAAGCCGATGATCTCCTTTGACATTCATTAATTGTCTACTTCAACAATAACTAAGTATTAACAACAAATAAAATATCACTTAAATAAAATAAAATCAGCAAGTTTATAATCACTTAATCATACCACTACTCCAACAATTTCATCATTATGTGGTTGCCCCTTTTTATTTTTATGGCCTTCAATCCATAAATCAGCTCTGCTTATATCGGCCCTCCCACTTTTGGCGTTCTAAAGGAACAACAAAATTGTGAATAATTGTGAGACTTGAGGATTCAAGGTAATGCTTACATGAAAAATTAGTTGCATAAAAATAATAACCATTCTTTGAAAAGATTCATATATGGAATACACTGCTTACCATTTCTTCCTCCAAGCGAGCATATCCCTTTCGACTCGTGGTGTGGGGAAGTTTATGCTTTGATCTAAGTTCCTTGAATTTTTTGCTTGTTTCTTTGAAGGCCGTTGATTCTCTTTCTTTTCGAAATGTAGATCAGTCAGCTAAATCAACCCCTTCAGGTTGGAGTTTACTATTGATCTCATCATCTGACCAACCATCTTCAAGTCCTTGCTTTAGATCGCTTGTCACCCTTAATTTCCAAGATTGCCAGAGAGTTCCAATATGCTGCACTATTTTCTTCTTCATATCGTCTTCTAAACCATCAAATCTCAGCTGTAATGGTATATGTATATGTATATATCTATTACATTGAGAAACTAAATAACTAATTTAACAATAATATTAAAAATCTAACCTTCAACAACTTCGACAATTCTTCCTTTGCCTCTTGTGGTACAAGGTGCCAGTTTGGCACAATGATTCGCACCATATCACGCCCTAGAGCGCCCATATAAGAAGATACTTTGTCAGAATTCTCTCCAATAGGCTGACCTCTATCATTAAAATGAACCACTTCACGAGTTTGTGAAGCAAGTGTACGAAGCCTTGTTGGACCTCTTTTGTTTTTTTTTTCTGGTCTACCTTCATGTTGAGTGGCACTCTCTCTTGACTGAGAAGCGCCTAATGAAGTTGATGCTTGAGCAGCAGATTCAGCTCGAGATGGGGCTGAAGATGGAGCTCGAGATGGGGCTGAAGATGGAGCTGCTGATGGCATACGAGAAGGAGGTACAAATGGAACTCGAGATGGAGGTGAAGATGGAGCTCGAGGCGAATCTGGAGATGAAGCTGAAACCGAATGTGCAGGCCTAGGTGAAGCTCCAATCCTTATACTGGCATTTGGGTCCCGAGTTAATAATGCTTCGATAGCTTGTCTATCAATTTCGTCCCTTTTGTGTGCTTTTTTGAAACTCTAATAACAATTTACGAATTTGTTAGTGCCACCATAAAAATATAATTATTTTTATAAAAATAGTGTATTGAGCTTTTCTATTTTTACCTCTCCTTCACGAGCCTCAACTACACCTTTTCTCTTATCATTGCGTCGCCCCATTTTTTCTGAGTATGCCACAACCTGCCCAAACATTCGCAAAAAATACACAGCTCAATCCTAAATTAGTAGGGGACAACATAAAGAATAGAAAACATTTTAAAATTTCGAAATGATAGTTTACCTTAACACAATTTTAAGGGACAAATTCGAAAAGGAAACAACACGTCTATTACTCAAAGAATATCAAACAAGTGTTTACACAAACAGAATAATTTTGAGGAACTGACACAACTGCAACAATTATCAAATGGGCAATGGCAGAGCTTCTAAAGAGTCCTGTTACAATGAAGAAAGTGCAAGCAGAGGTAAGAAAAATTGTAGGAAAGAAAATGAAGGTAAAGGAGGAAGACATTCAACAAATGGAGTAGTTGAAGCGTGTAATCAAAGAGGCTCTCATCCTCCAGTTCCATTATTAATTCCTCGAGAATCTGTCACAAGTACACAAATAAAAGAGTATACTATCCCTGCTAAGACAAGAGTGTACATTAATGTATGGGCAATTCAAAGGGACCCGTGTTATGGGACAAGGCAGACGAGTTCATTCCAAAAAAGATTTATTGGAAGCACTATTGATTTTACAGGCCAGGATTTCGAGCTTGTTCCCATTGGTTCAGGGCGAAGAAGTTGCCCGGGAGTGTTATTCGGCATTGCAGTGGTGGAGCTTACACTCGCGAACCTCTTGTATTGGTTTGATTGGGATCTGCCCCATGGAGAAATCAAGGAAAAGCTGGACATGAGTGAATTTTTTGGCATTACTGTGAACAAGATAATCCCTTTCCATCTAATGCCAAGCCATTATATGGCTTAACCTATCTAGAGAACATAATGTGGTGAGTACCCAAATCAATCACATAGTGGGGATTCCTTGCTTTTATGAAAAGTTGGGGTAGGAATGTAGGATAAGACAACCATTTCAACTTTCATGTAACTCTTTGCAATGACTTCGGTTTTCTCTTGATCAAAGAGGCTGCATTAGTGTTTTTTTTATGATGTATTCTAAGAAAATCACAAGTAGACAACATAAACAATAGATTAACTAACTACTTCTTGGGTTTTACAAAATAAATAACTAACTACTCCTTTTTATCAGAAAACTAACTACTTCTTGTGTCTTCAAAGATGCACAAAATATTTTGTATCTAAAGATAGAAAAGAACTGCACTTTGATAATCCTTATTTGCGTCCAACACAAGAACAATACATAAATTTGTTAAGCTAAAGCAACAATCCTCCAATCAACAAGCCATAGACACAATATATATGCCTTCTCTTTTCGACTTCTTGCAATTCAATAATTTCTAAGTGTTCAAAAGTTCTATTTATTTTAATTTATGAACTCACATTTTCAAATCAAATGAGAACAATTCAAGTTTCCTCAAACTAGATTCTTATGTTTGAGTCTAAAAACTCTCATTGCATTAAGATTTCAAGGCAACCAAAAGAGTTAATAAATTTGTCCAAATCAACGACAAAACTAAAGTCATAAAAAAAGAGTTCAACCCACAAGCAATTTGATTTCACCTAAGTTAGCATCAAACCATCTTAAAATTTCAAGAGACAAACCACCAATTAATTAACAATGAAAAAGACAAAATTATGTCAATCAATGGTTTAATACTCAAGTTTGGAATACCATGATTGGCGAATGCGTTCGAATGGTTGTTATGAGGAAGGTCTCGACATTTTGCTTCGTGTTCTTTGTCCGGATGATATTGTTCCTGGATCTCGTAACTTTTCTCACTTCTTTGACAGCGATTTCATGATTGCAAAAATGATTAGAATTTGGCCTAAGCAAGTTCATGCTTATGTTGTGAAAAACTCAATGGCTTTTGATACTATCATTTTGAATGCCCTGATTGCTAAGTATTCAAAATGTGATTTTATCATGCTTGCATTCGAAGTTTTTGAGAAAATGGTGGATAGAGATTCTGTTTCTTGGAATACTATGATTTCTACTTTTGTTCAAAATGGACTTGATCATGAGGGATTGATGCTAGTGTATGAGATGCATCAAATGATTCATAGCTCAAAATCACACCAAACATTAAAATCATCCAATAAATCACCATAAATTAACAATTATAACCAAAAACTCACCCAAACAACAAAGAAACCCTAATTCACACCAAAAAAATCTAGAAAGCAAACGAAAACTACATATCCATACCTGTGATAGCACGAATCCGAAGAGGAGAAGCGAAGAGGCCTTGAGTCGCCTTTACAATGCTAGAGATCTGGAGTGGTCGCTTGAGGTCGAATCGAAGATTGAGAGAGAAATCTAGCGTTGGCGAGAGAAAAACGAGATTTAGTGAGGTCGAATCAAAGATTGAAAGAGAAATCTGGTGTTGAAATCGAAGATTGAGAGAGAGTATTAATTGTGCCAATTGAAATCGATCAGCTGATGCGAAGAAGGTCGGATCAAAGCAGCTAGGGCTCTTCTCTTTTGAGATCTGGTGAAGTTTTAGGGTTTGAGAGAGAGAGAGAGGGTTTTCGGTTGTCACGAGAGAGAGTCGAGAGAGAGAGTTGACGTGTGAGAGTCGAGAGGGAGAGTTCAAGGAGAGAATTTGTTATTTTTGGTGTATATATATGTATCCCTATAATGACGATAACAGTCATCTAATCTTTTCTTTCCTATCGGTTTTTACAAACCGTCATCTATTGTTCTGATATTAAAACACTTAAGTGTTGTAGTGATTGACAGAAACAAGCTTTCAACATAAGTTATGATTGAGTCCCATACGTAATAGGTATTAGGAAGAGGAAACGGAGTGACTGATTGGTACTCGGATTGAAGGAAACAAAAGACCGGAACCTAAATTTGCTCATATAAATGACCCGATCAACATATATGGTTCTCTTTCTTCTCATTCTTCCTGTTAATGGTTTGAGATTGTCAATCCTATGAGGACTTGTTGATACATCAACAGAGTACATCTTGATCCAATTTTCCTCAAATCATCCACACCTCGTGAAAAAGGTTGTTTAGGTCGCGGGCTAAAGCAAGACAACCACCTATATCACAAATTTCAACCTCCCCGCTTATCTCTTCAGTAGGGGAAACATCAGGCAGTCTAAGCTCACTAAACACCTCAGTATGGACATCGAAACAAATCACTCTGTGAACTTCTCCATGATTGACCCAATAAAGAACTCCATCAATGAACTATCCGATCCCATCAAATCAACTGGGTAATTACTATCTGAAATCGTTCTCCATGTATTGGAGTTTAAAGAAAACACCCTGATCACTTGAGGAGTGGCTCCGTTTCTCCCATTAATTTCGACCAATTTGAAGTCTTTAGTTTTAGCATCGAAACCAAAACCAAATGAAGCGCCAGACCAGTGGTTATCTTTTAATGTCCTATGTGATCCAGTACAGGAATGCCATAAGCCCAATGTACATTTTGTTTGTATACATATCAATCCATTGCAAGCCAAGGTCTCGTGGAACCAGTTCTTCAAAGGGAGAGGATTGCATAATTAAATTGTGAGCACGCCATCTTTTACACAAATTTGAATAGACCAAGTGCCTTTGCTGGAAGTCTCGGTAGTATCTCTTGAGCTAAAACCTCGGGTGGAAGCTCCGGTAGGCTCCGTCGCGGCCTCCCTATCTTTTGCCGGTTGGATTCGAAATGTTTCTAGTTTCTCATTCTCAATTACTAACCTAATTTCATGCAGAATTAAACCTTGACATACCCCTATAACACATGCTATGGTCTAGTGTGCCACAATGCCAACGCAATAAAATAAATCCGGCGACAATAAACTCAACCGACCGTAAATAAATATCAGAAAGTAGAATAAATAAAACAATTAGACAAGAATTCAAATAATCCAAGCAATAAATACTCAAATGAATTTTAGTTGGGTTACTACACACCTCAAATCGCACTCCACTAACGTCAATACCAATGCACGCCTTATCTGCATGTCAATTACTTGTCAATTCAGCCTAAAACTTGAATTCCCGATAAATCTAATTAATTTACTAAACTCGAAAATCATTAATCAACGTCAAATCTTCAATAAAAACACTTATTAAACCATTTAAATATGTTGTATAAACCCTTAGATATACCCCAAAATTTTCAAATTTTATTTAAAATTTATTGTTTGGCACTGTTTTGGACGCCGCCAGAGGCGCCGCCATATGTAATGCCTCCATGGCGTCTAGAACACCATGACAGACGTCGTCACGCTCACACCCCCCACAACGCCATATAAAAGCGTGGGGTGGTAATTTGCTTCTAGTTTGGACGTCGCAGGTGGTTTCGTAGCCTCCAATGCCCACGACGTGACTGGCGGCGTCCGAGCCAGAGAACATTTTTTGGGATTCTCAGACCCTCTCGGCTCGTCCAAACCGCTCATAAAACCTCCAAAATACTATCGTTTATCAAACCCCTCGACGAAAACCATCTGAGACACAAACCCCGAGTTTTCTCGATAAAATCGTAAAATCTATGTAACCATAGCAACACAACCAACAACACCAAAAACACCCCTTGTTTCATCAAACTCATATATTGAAACCAATCAACACCCAAACTAGTTGGTGTGCTCCACTCACACCCCCGAAAACCTCGTCAAAACCCAAGAAATTAGATCCAAAACATAGAGAAAGAGATGTGGATCGAAGATCTAACCTTTTTATCGAGTCACACTTGATCCAACACCCCCAAATGAGCTCAAACCACCACAAAACCCTAGTCTTCTTTGTTGATTTTCGTCCAAGCTTAGAAAGGAGAGAGAAAAGGTGGTAAGAAGTGTGATTTTTCAAGAAATTTATATAGAGATGTCATCTTGTGTGTAAATCCAATCCCAAGGCAATCCATTAATAGTCTTTATGAATACATTTTAGTTAATAAAATAGAGGATTTCATTTGCTATTTATTATAATTGATTTGCATGTTTACATTATAATAAGATCCATGGGTATTTACAGAAATATCATAAATGTCCCTAGTCGATTATTATACTGGGAACTATAATGAATTAAGACTAGTGTGAGTCTTGATTGATGATCATACGTATAGGAATACGAATCAAGATCATGAGTACTTGTTAAGGAATAAAGTACTGGACCGACCCACTATGAGAACATCACATGGATTAAGTCATAGTTGTTTCTCATGATATGTATATTATTCAATCCTTTGACTTGAGATTACCAGAGACTTCAACATTAGGAATATAGTAATTTGACGCAATCAAACGTTGTCCTTAACCGGACGATTATAAAGGTTGTGATTGGTTACGGTGTGAATAATGTGGTGAAGTTGTGTAATGGAGATAGAATTTGTCCCTCTCATATAAAGAGAGATATCTAGTGGATCCCTCGATGTGTTAGACTGTTAAAAGGCCTAGTCTAAGTGAATTGATATTGATCAATGTCACTTGGATGTTTTCAGTCTACCTAGAAATCGAGACTAGTACGATTGGACATGTTGGATGACAATTCCATGCCTTATATTTGATCAAAAGGATATCGTGTGACAAAAGGATGTTATATACACTATTGATAGGTTGTATCCATTTGATATTCGTACAACTTGGGTAGTCATAATGTCTTGCTAGAGGCCGCTTATGACTTGTATACCAAAATGTGTTTTGGTACACTACCAACATTGTATGAGCCTATTGGGTCGCACACTAAAAATGGTTTTGCAAGATTTTAAGATGGTTTAGAAAAACAAATTTTATATGATAAAATTCATGACAGAAACGTCCTTGTAGTGTATTACACTTATACTTCTTTAAGTAGGGGTATATGTGTAATTTACTTAACCGTCTATATACAAGGGTTGTATAAAAATAGACGCTTTGAGTTAGAATACACTAACGAAAGATTAAAAGGGCTGAAATTCTATTTTCGTTTTAAGAAACGACTTAGGGTTTTTGGTATGCTCTAGATCGTTTTGGAGAGAAACAAAAAGGTTTGGTATTCTCTCAAAGCTAGCACTTCAAATCTCGGTCGTCATTCGTGTGCGGACTACTGACAGAGGGCGTTCGTCGTTGGCAGCGCCTTAGAGATCGATTAACCTTCAGAAAGGTACATTGCGACTGAAGTATGGTTAAGTTTTCATAGTTTAAACATGTTTTAATGGAATCAGATTCGGATCCTGTTGGGGTTTTTCTTAAAATAGTTTTGAAATCTCCGCTACACATAAACCCCAAACACCAACAAAAAGGTGGTAAGAAGTTTGATTTTTCAAGAAATTTATATAGAGATGTCATCTTGTGTGTAGATCCAATCCCAAGGCACATGAGATGTGGTCAAATGGTCTCTAATAAGTGACACTCATGTGTGACGTTAGGCTCACATCCTCTCCCTTGTTCTCAACAACCAAACCAATTCTCAGACGTTCCGACACCCGGTCTTGAACCGCTTCGTCTGTAAAATACGTACCCTCGCATCACTCACGTATATACGTCATTTTACATTGATTATATAACATATTTAATCATTTATTGTGTGTATATATTTAACCCCCGGCCTAGTGTACTAACCATTCACCTCCCCGGTTCCTACGTCTACACACTACCCATGGCAAATTCCCGTCGCATTGTCTCACTCGTCATATACAACATAACACACAACATTGCGATGTAAATAAGCTAATTCAAACAAATACATCGCAAAATACATCAAAAAGCATACAAGAACGAATTGTATACCTATATCGGCGGCTCTTACCTAACGGTAGGGTCCACGCGCGTCCAAGCTAGCGTCCACGTCTGCAACCACATGTCAAATAATGACAAATTAGATTTAGGTCGTTACAATTCCAATTAACTCTTCAATCAAAGGTTCGACAGGCTTTGACCGAATCTCCAAATAAAGGTTCGGTGGGCTTTGACCGATGCTCCAACAAGAAATTCGGACTTGCGAAGCCGAACGACTCGATGATGTTCTACAAATCACAAGAAGAGAGTGTGTGGATGGATGATAGTGCGGTGCATAAAACGAGAGGAAAATGGTGGTGGGGTGCACTAATCGCAGTGAGGGACATAAGGGTTATTTTACAGTAGAATTGACCTTTTTAAGTTTGACTTTTTGCTGTGTGCCCTAAGTAAACACCGAGGTGCGTTTCACGGGCTCAAAATTTATTGTATTTTTATCAATTTTTTTATTAATTTTAATAATTATAATTAAATAGCTCAAAAAATTACAATTAAATAAAATTATTTGTGTTTAAAAAAAATAAAATTATTTGTTTTCAAAATAAAATTATAGTTGTACTAAACAAAAAATAAAATAAAATCAGGTAAAAAAAAAAGTATAGAGAGCCTATTACTATGGGGCGCTAACCTTGGCCTCTCATACAAGTAATGAGAAGGGAACTGATATGTGCAGACACAATAACGGAGAGGGACGTGACAGCACTTCTCGCACTTTTTAATCATCCACTGGTTGGGGAGAGGCTTATGGGGTTATGGGTCTGGTTTTGCTATTGTAGGGAAAGCTACAGTTTTCATAGTTTTTTGCTTGTTCATCTCTTATTCAATTCTCAAATCACAAGATTGACCCAAAATTATTGGTATAAAGCTTCGAAAAAAAATTGTACCACGAGATTATTTTTATTTTTTTAATTGCATTAAATCATGCGCAATAGAAGAGTTTGATCTATGTAGCCGACTCCAATTAATTTGGAACTGAAGATATATTGTTGTATTAACTATGAGTGTCCAAACAGTTGTCTAACTAGTCTCATAACCTCTGAGACAGCAGGCCCAAAGTTAATTGGCTATCGTGGGTACTATACAAGATTAACTTTTGAAACTTTAATTCTCATCAAAATCGCCATATTTTTGTTTTCCTAAATTTTGGATGTGCTTTTAATTCCAACCCAGTACAGAATCTTCTTCTTTTCTTTTTAGTTAAACAATCATCTTATGTATTCAATTTCAAAAAAGAAAATTAAAAAATAAATAAATTTAGAAGATGGCTTGTGAGTAAAATAGAAATTTCATTTATGTTGATGGCTCAATAGATTCAATAGAACGGGACAAGATATAGAATCAATTACCTTAATAAAAATACATTGATTTGTTAATTCTAATTGTTCATAAGAACATTGAACTGTCACGTAGATTTTATTTTATTTTTTTTGAAAGCAATTGTCACATAGTTTATTTTGAAAAATTGAAACTTATAACAATGAAACCGTTTGACAATTAATGACTGTTCTCTTGACATACGCCTGCGACACAACAATACATACAAATATACTAAGACCATAACGAAAAATAAAACTTTCAACAAGGGAAGACAAAATAAGAACCTTTGAAAAGGAAAGACAAATACAAACTTTTAATATTAGAAGCAAATACTTATTGAAAAGGATAACCTAATAAAATTATCAAACCAACAACGAAAAAGGATAATCTAATAAAATTCTCAAACCAACAATGGTAAGAGTAGATCCACGCATGAATACTTGGAATTGGAGATGAATTTGAATGATGATAACACGTGCTTGGAGGTGTAAGTGGTGTCAATGATGAATCTAATAATTAGGGTTAAAATTTTCAAATCTGAATAAATTTGTATTTTATTTAAAACTAATGCAGTAAATATTGTTAGTAGGACCACTGCTGATCAAAAAGAAGATCGGCGGTGGTTCAAACACATAAATCATAAAAGAAATCAAAATAGAAAAAAATGGTTATAGGGTTTGGAGGGAAAGATGGATTGCGCTTTAATTACCATGACTCCCTTAAATTGAGAGGAGTTTTTTTTTTTTTTTGGAACTAAATTCGAGAGCAGAGTTGAGGAGTTGCGCATGCATCTTAGACCAAATAACGGTTGGGACTAATTTGATATTAAAAAAAATAAATAAATAAGGGGTTGGGACTAAAGTTTGTTTTTGTCAAGTTGTTCGTTATAAGTTACTCCAACAAGTAAACTCCTTGGAGTTCATACTTTAATATTTGGTTTAACTTTAAACTGGTAGGGAAGTTAAAAATTTTTAAACAATTAAAAATATAAATTGACATAAATAGTCTTTAAATAAGAGAGCGGTAATTGTGTCTAGCTACAACTCTAGAGAGAGAACTCATTTAGGGGGAGATATCTCTCAACTATAGGAGTAAATTGAGATATAACTTTTAGGTAAGTTGGACAACCAAACAAGATTAATTCTCAAGTTATTTCTCGAGAAATAACTCTATCACTAACAAAAAAATGCCTAAATTAATTACACGGGTGCATGTTTATTATGACCGCACGTGTTATTTTTTTTGGCAATCAAACCTCAATCTTTCGAGGTCTTGCCTTTTTTGCAAGTGATCGATATTTTTATTCATCTCACCTGAGAGGCTTTGACACCATACATAGCTATTCTTTGTAAGAACTGTATTAATTTTTATTTTATTTTTTTGGTCAAAGTAAGTACTTTTTTTGGTCAAATGTCAAAGTAATTAAGTACTTAATAAAGCAAACAACGAAAAAACAGGTTAATTGATCGTGATATGACATAATAATTTAGTTTGGATTGAAACAATTAGGATTAGACAATTAGGATTGAGTTTGCAATCTCGTTCATTTATCAAACTTACTTAATTCGAAAATGATAGAATGACAACACTATGTCACAATAAAATACATAATAACTAATGTGGCGTGAGGGCCTCACATTAGGATCCCATAAAAGGACTCACCCAACACCTCATTTTAATGTGAGAACCACACTCCACATTCTAGAATTTACTTGCTTAACCAATTAAGTACTTAGATATAGGTAGATTTATTATTACAAACAAAACCATATATTGTATATGGAAGAGACCTAACCCAGCAACAATACGTCTATTTATGGAACGTCTGTTTTAACACTCTGGCATTCGGAGGCGCATCGCACGGAGGACAAACCTGTGTGCGAAACACAGGTTAAGTTGAACCGTTGAAGTTCGTCAAAAAGTTTTTGAGCTCATCATGCAAGGAAGGCAGGTGCGAGTCTTCCACACACCAAGCCTTCAAGCAAATACCCGTTTTAGGCGCTGGAGGCGAGCACAAGAAGGCCAAAGGAACGATATGAGCTTGAGATAGTCCAACAGGAAAAGCATGGAACAGATGACCCCATTCCAAGTCTTTGGAACCTTTGCTGAATTTATCTATACCTGACAAGCAAAGCGTTGCATAGTCGGGTGGCGCGATAAATATCGGTTCCTCCGCTGCGATATCCTCATCATCATGCCCATCACCACCTGCCTTGTTATAGATCCACTTGTTTAACTTAAATGGAAGGCTTGCCTTGGTTTCCATTATAAGTTTGATAACCTCTCCAGTTGATGTTTCCTTAAGCCACCCACTTGGGCAAGTAACTGTGACAGGGAAGATGCAATTGCCATAGAAACCTTGTGGTACCGGAGGGTTCAAGAGGTGGCGTATGTTGGCGTAGAAAAGGAGCTTGACGGTAGCACTATCGGGCAAGTTAATTGCCCGAGTTCGACTCCTCCACAGAATGGCTGAAATCACTTCAAAAGTTGTGCAAGTTTTGTTGCCAGTCAAGTGGGAGAACTCGTTCTTGAGATGATCAATTACATGTCCAGGAACGTCGAATTTAGCGCATTGTAGTTGTTGGTAGTGAGGCATGAGCGGTGGCGATGGCGATGGCGGCTTCGGCTTTCTTTTTACAACAGAATGGGAGGGCAATATTGATTCTCTGAACCATACGGGCTCAACGCTGGGACGCTTTAGGCCTATGACAAGCTCCTTAACTGCATTTAAAACCTGAGCTACTCCTATGCCATCACAAAGGGCGTGGTTGACTATGACCCCAACCACAAATCCTCCGCACTTGAAACTCGTTACCTGAATCAAGTAGTACGTATTCATGAAACAAAATAGATGATTTTTGGTTACATACGTTTGCTGTGGCGTAGGTTCCCTTGAAATTCGCCACAGACATCCCAATCAAGTCTACACCATTAATTATGTAGCAAATGTATGTCTCGTAGGATTTAAATTATCATCTTCCAATTAGAAAAATTCTAGACTAACACTCTTGACCACACAATAGGAAATATACCCCACATTATATATCCCACCGTGTCATGCATTTCGAGATGGGTAAGCTAGCATCTTATAGTGAATACACAAAAAAAAGATGATTATTCTTTTTTTTTTTTTTTGGTTTCATTTTCCTAGCTATTAAACACACCCTTTATGTTATCCGAGCTTTTCTTTTGGATCATGCTAGAATGACAACATGTATATATATGCCACATCAGAAGACACATTGGCCTACAAGCTGTCCATACGGCCTCAACCCGTGTGTTATCCGTCAGGATTTATGCCCGATGAGTGTATGGACGGCCCAAGGGCCCAATGTAAGACTTTCAGTGTGGCATACAATTGTTATTCAAGAACTTCTCTATTTTTAACCTGAATTAGCAGAATCGGGTCCAAGCCCATAGCTTCTGGAGTTGGATTTGGCATGAGTTTATCATGCACGGCCTCCACGGTAGGATCGTCATCAAAATAATTGGCTGCAACAAGCGAACAATTCGCAGAGGCCTCAACAAACCAAACTCCCTCTCCAGTGCAAGAGACGTGAAGGTCATCACTAGGTCCATCGTCGTCGTCATCATCACTTGATTTCTGCAGTCTTCCTGCTAATGGATAGTAGGGAACCAGTACTTTGGCGAAAGCCGCCTTAATCATCTCGATCGATTTCTCGTTGCCATATCTAAAAACACACAATATCTTGTAATCAATAACTCGCAACGCTTTATCGATGGCGGAGAGAGGGAGAGGGTCAGAAGGTGTAGGCTCAGATGGCCGCACCATTGTTCCTGACAACCTAGCCACGGAGAAAGTGTCCATGGCGATTGAGTTCATCAATATTATTATTTGGATGAGCGAATAAGCTGGCAATGCAAAACTCATATATATAGACGCACTCACCCTCATTGGGATCGTACTTGACATACACCCATGTATATTGATAATTTAAAACAATTTGGACCCACATTTTATTTTCTAGTTATTTATGGTATTTTGTTAGATATAAGGCCCACACTTGGAGACATAAGAAAGAACAATAAATGACTAAAAAATAAAATGTGCACCCAAAGTGTGTTAGATTATTAGTTTCCTATATAATTTAATTAAGTTTCTTAAGTTCATCACTTCTAATTAATATATCATTGATCTTCCTACCAAAACCATGGACTTGAATACCATTAATTACGTTCATCGATAATCAAACTGCATCTAGAAATATTCACCAATTATAGCACAGTTAAAATAATTAATGTAGAATCTAGCTCTTTGGAAAATCAAGAAAAGTGATAGAGAAAGAAATGACTCTTCTCAGTTGTTTTGTTTTGTTTTTCTGATTTTTTTTGTTTTTTGTTTTTTTGTTTTTTTTTTGTTTTTTGTTTTCGCATTGTTTCATAATTAGAAGTAAAATTAATAAAAACGAAAGTGATTTTAACGACCAATTAAAAATATACTTCCTCCG
This sequence comes from Stephania japonica, assembly GCA_039657345.1. Classification (NCBI taxonomy): domain Eukaryota; kingdom Viridiplantae; phylum Streptophyta; class Magnoliopsida; order Ranunculales; family Menispermaceae; genus Stephania; species Stephania japonica. The sequence continues at coordinate 8,089,045 of CM077558.1, read as the reverse complement.
GTCAATAATATAAGTTGTTCTAGCAAAACCTTCTTTTTTAAAAGGGAGCGGCTATACGGACCTCTCTAATTGCTCCACATACCCCAGTTTTAAATTTTTACTTCGTGTACCCCACTTTTTACTTAGTGTACCTCATTTTTTTAAAAAAATTCAAAATTATCCTTACTTAGTGTACCCCACTTTGATATTTCGTGTACCCCATCACCCTCACCCCAATACCATTGCTTACTGTACCTCACTTTTTTACTTCGTGTACCCCATCACCCTCACCCTCGTCCCTATACCCTTGCACGCAGGTGTCAAACGAACAGTGTCGACACCTCTAAAGATGTTTTGGTCAACTCCAACCGATAATGAGAAGATAACTTGATTTTAGTGGGTGACAAAGGGATCCAGCAGAAACCACTTTAGAGGTATCGACCTGGTTCGTCCAACACCTCTTCAGAGGTGTCGACTCTGTTAGTCCAAAACCCGTAGGCGACCTGAACGATAAAAAAACTTCAAAACTCTAAAAAAATACATAAAAATGGTAAAAAAATATTGGGTTTTACTCGGAATCACTTAATATTTATGATTTCATTGAAACTTTGTACCCAAAATGTAATAGTGAAGCCTCAAATCGAAGCCCTAAACCCAAAAACAAATTCACAAACAAAATGACTCAAAGAAGAAAAAAAAATCTTGAAATCGGCACTAAAAGAGATGATTAATATACCCATGTCATCGAATCCTTATGGTTTTACTCGGATTTCATCGGATTTGACCTTTTTTTGTGAGTGCGATTTGAGAGAGGTGACTGGGGTACGGGGTGACTCGGTACGGTGAGTAAAAACCCTTTTACATGAAGGGGTAGTTGGGTAATTTCATAAAATTGGGGTACGTTTAGTAATTAGTGGGGTATGATGAGTAGAAGAATTTTTATATGGAGAGGTAGTTGGGTAATTTCACAAAACTGGGGTATGTGGAACAATTTACAGGGTCTGTTAAGTCGCTCCCTTTTAAAATTATAAGTCCTTTTTTTCTTAAACTTAAAAAGGCACATTCATTGTTTCTAACCCAAGAGTGTAAGCCAACCTATTACAACATTTCAACGAGTGAAATGCAATAGATACTACATTACATATTGAAGCCCATAACTACCCTAATAAAATATAGAGAACTACCCCACAGAAGGTGTAATGACCCGAATTCTACCTGACCCGACTCGAGGACATTTTGGTAATTTAATATTTTATTTGTGTTTGTCGTGATATAGTATGTATTATATATTATCACAATTTGGTGAGACTCAACTTGATAGTGTGTGCATAACAACGAAGACCTCAAGTCACAAATTTATTGAAGAATTATTAAGTGAGGGCCAAGACTAGGGTTGTGCACAAAGTGTGTCAAGTTTGGAGTGTTACAAGTTAGTGGGACAAATGGACCCAAATAAATAGGTTTCAAACCCTAAATTTTCCTTAACCAAATATAAAGGGGTTAAAACCCTAATTTGTTTTAAAAAAAATAAAAAAATAAAAAAAAAACAGCACAAGAGAAAGAGAGTAGGGATTGGCCGGAGTAAGAGCCGCATGGGAGGAGAGATCGGCGACGGCAGCAGTGGCGGAGGCGGTGGTTTCCGCAGCAGCAGCGGCGTGGCTTCGAAGATCAAGGAGGTACTCCTCTATCACAGTCACACTTAAGAATAGGGGTGGTTCCCTCCACCCCTCCGCTTTCAATTTTTCCTCCAAGGCGGCCGGCCAGAGAGGCGGCGACCTCCCCGGCGCCGCCGCCGAGATTCCCCTCGTCGCATGGAAGCGACGGAGGGTGGTGGTGGTCGGGGTCGAGGAGGGGAGCTTGTGCTCCCCTCCACGGCCGTCGATGGAGGGAAGATGAACTTCCCCCCAACCAGTTGGCGGTCAAGGGTCGGTTGACCCTGGACCGGTTGACCAGGGTCAACCGACCCTTTGACCGGTTGACCGGGGCCAAACCGGCCCCCGGACTCAACCAGGGGACCGCTTGGCCCTGCACTATGATTTAAGGGGCTGAAATGTTCCAGCCCCTCTACAGCTTCATCGGGGGGCACACACGCGCATTCCGAGGGACTCGACGACGGGTCCCACCTTCGAAAATGCGACATCGGGACCCCGATAAGGGCTCTAAAACAACACGAAACTGCATGGGACCCACACTAATGGGTCCCTAAAAGTAAATGAGTTAAAGAATTAATGATTTTGTAATAGAATATGCATTGATATGTTGTTGTATGAATTGTCTTAGTGACACACGACAGCTCACATCGAGCCTCGGGTGCGCAAGGAGTGGTTTTAGGCGTGTCGAGTACAGGTAAGTGGGGAGCTTGCTTAATTATCAAATATGGCATGAATATTAGTTATGCTTAGGATTCATAATTTGAATTAAAGACTTGGGATTTATGGGTTGCGTCGTGGTATTGGCTCGAATTTACGAATCTATGGAATGTAAATGCACTGTCATTCATGACCCCAGGGTGTGGAGTTTACCACCGAGGGTCGTTAACACCCCAGGGTGTGGAGTTTACCACCGAGGGTCGTTAACACCCCAAGGTGTGGAGTTTACTACCGAGGGCTTTACTTGATTAATTGAATTCATAAGTATGTCACGTAGGGACATGAGTTGGAGTTACCTTCTCTTGTACTCTTGAGACATTGAGATGTGCATCGGTGATGGCTTGGACGAATCTACTGTTGATTTGATGGGACAAACGAGAGGGCACGTAAGGCCTGTGTGCTAGCTGGTTGTTTCCATCACTTTGAGAGTAGGAGAATCGGTCACCGGATTCTTGCCGATATCTATTTCGCATTGAATGGAACATCGACTTATCGTATTATTATATTTTATAGTACATAATCTCACGATACCCCTCCTTTGTATGAAAGTTTGAAATTATGAAATGATTTGTCAATCTCTTTAATGCTATGCATGATTATTGTTGTTATAGTTTGTTGATTCATTATAAGACTATTTCTTATGAAATTCTACTACTATGTTATTAATAAATGAATCCTTGGTTGTTTTCAAATACATGTTAGACTTTGCATGCTTATTAAGTATTACTTGCATATTTGATGATTGAGCGGGTTTTCCGCATTACTGAGCTCCGTTGGTTCTTTTAGCTCACCCCACTTACATCTCAGGTATTCACGACAGCGCTAGGATGAGACAAGGGAGAGACGAGCTTGAAGTCTCCTCTTGACGTGAGTTTTGTTGATATATATTATGTATTATTTGATTTTGAAACTATTCAACCTCAGGGGTTAAATAAAAAAAATAGATTTTTGGGTAGCTTAAATCCTACTTATCTTTAGTTGATCCACTTTAGAAATTTAACAAACTTATTTAGTGTAAATAAGCAGGAACCCATGTATAGTTTGTTAATGTTCTTTGAACGTAAATCAATTGGCTTTAGGATGTCTCTTTTTATTTATTCCGTAATTATTATTCTTAGTTTAGCCAATGTACTTTCCGCAGGTTTATTTGTTTAGGCGTGCTGATCGTTATTTGGGCCTGGTTCATGTATTGGGTCCAAGTGGCGATCTGGGGTCGGGCGACTTCCGACCCTAGGTCGGGGGCGGGTCGTCACAGTTGGTATCAGAGCCTAGGGATTAGAACCTAGGGAAACGAGAGGTTAGGAAAACCTAAGATGTAGAGCCTTTAAGTTTAAAGGTCAAGTTAAGTCGAACAAATCAGTGGTATGGGACATTGGTTTAAAGTCGACTTAATACGCAATAATGATAAATCTTAGGATGAGATGGGATAAAAGAAATTCGATAAAGATTTAATGTGATGATTATTTGCTACTTTGTATATATAAATATATCGTTAGATATATAGGTAAATGTCTTTCCTTAAGACGTGAAACCTTGGTTCCACGAGTTGAGAATGACAATTAACGACACAAGAAAGTCGAAGGGAAGTCCTCAGAAGATTTCACATGTGTTGCAAGGAAGTCTACAATGCTTTGCTGCAAGAATGGTTCTGATAGAACGACTAAACGTAGAGTGGGAATTATATGGCGAGATGTGCCTATACTTAACGATAGAGTGGCAAATAAAGACTTAAGTATGTATTGATAGACTTGAAAGGCAATGAGATGCCACGCTAAATACACAAGACAGAATTGTGACGTGGTCACATTTCAGAGAAGTAACTCTGACACCGAAAACTATATTAGGATGATTAAAATTAACGATATCTTTGTTGAAAACGGAAGTTAAAAATCCTAGTAAGGATGTAAATGAATCTTTAATTTCAAACAATGATAAGTAAGTTAGTCTGGCCAGGTGGCTGAACTTAATTTAAAATATAGTGGACACGTATAGACTTAAAACTTCTAATGATCGATTAAGAGTGTGAACCATTGGTCTATAAATTCGATTTGAAGATTATTACTATCGATCGAATTATGTTGTTTCAGGTGATCTATTTTTATCGAAAAATGATTTTTTTTTACTATATTGGACCATGATTTTTGTATTGTTTCAGAGTTGATGTTTGCCACACTTTATTGAAGTTTTCATGGAAGGATTTAACGTGTCTTTACAAAATTTTGAAAAGGCAAACAATTACACAAAAAAAAGAAAGAAACCATTTATTTTCTTTGGTGTTCAAAAGATAAAGCGAATAGACTCATACATATTTCAAGAATTTGACGTTGTAATTTTAATCTTTACATAAAGAGTTTTACTGAATTTCAAAGTTTTGACTTGATGAAAATGCAAAGCATCGTTTGGATTTATGTTACCATTATGAAGTATTGGAATACAAATTTTCTCGTGATCGTGATTTTTTTTTTTTTAAAGTAAATTTACCAAATCGATTCAAAAAAAAAAAGGGTTTTACAATTTGCTTGAAATATGAAAAAGCTTTTAGATGATTCTATAAAAATAAGCTAGACTTAGCTTGAAAAATCGAAACTTAATAATTTAAAATGGATCTTGATTTGGATTTAACTTTTTGATTGATTGAATTATGGCATTCAAGTTTCGATCGAACCTGTGTAAAAAAAAATAAATAAATAAATAAAGCTAAGCTAGTTATTTATACGTTGAATACTAAATATGAGGACCCAAATTGAGAGTTAGCTCGAAACGTAAATGCATAATGTACGAGATGACGAATGAGAAATTAAAGAATTTATTGAAACTACTCAATGAGAAAATCTAGTGAATACAAAATGGCAAGTTAGTACACTCAGAGATGGGTGAGTTACTAATATTGGGAATCCAAAATCAAAGACTATTTTAGTGAAATAGTCATGTGTGAAGATCGTGTTGCCAAGTAGAAAGATTTGTAGATGTTGTAAAGACTCAAGACCTGAGGTTAAAATGACACAAATTAAAGATAACCATTGCAACAAAGAAATTATTATAATATAATCAGAAGAAAGTTGATTCATAAAGTTGGGGATACCAGGAATTGATAAATTGTGTTCGAAATGAATGTAGAGTATGCAATAGTAGTACCATGACTGAATAATTAAAGGAAGCCCCAAACTAAACGGTATGTATGAATTATATTAGTAGGCTGTAAGGAGCGTATGACGCAGTTAATGATATTATAATGAACTCGATGATAAGTGAATCATTAAAATCGGGGGTATACCAATAAAAAGAATATTTCTGATATGATTAAACGTGTGGACTCATAGCTTTTGAGACAAAATAAAACCTAACCTGATTGGTAGGGGAAGGTTGAATGAAAAATGACGTTGAAGAGTAATCGAGGCAAATGATTGTCATATAACCTTAGTCAATAAGGACTTGGTTCTTAAAATTGGAGATTCTAGAATAGGATCGACCCATGGAAAAATGAATGAGTAACTGGGTGAGAAGAAGAATTGCGAACTCAAGAAAGACAAGATGTACTGTAATTGTACCCTATTCAAGAATCAAATTTATAATCGAAATGGTAACGTCACGAAGAATCATGTTGATCATTTGTAGGAAATAACTTGTGATCACTTGATAAAATTCAAAAGTTACATTAAATATCTAAACTACCAAACTAAATGGTTGAAAGGAAAGATGAAAGATCTAATCAGTGATAGGTCGACTATTAAAAGTGAGGATCCAAGGATCGAACTCCAATAAGATTTATACGGTACAATACGTACAAAACAATTAAGAATGGTGAGGAAATACCCTAAATTAGCAATAAAACATGAATATATGAGTAAAGGTCAAATTTCTTAAATTTCATACCGTAAATAATTGTTGAACGAAATATGTAGTTTACACTTGGAAGCCTGAGAGCTTAGTATAAGTCTAAAAGTGAAAGCCCTAATTTGATGACATAGGAGAATTCAAGGTTGCAACCCAGATGGGTAAGCAATAGATTTACAAATGGTTACGTGTTAAGGATATCAACGCGTGGAGATAATGCACGAATAATCAAGGTCAACACCGTAACAGGTGACAAGGATAAGTAAATTATTTGGCATAAGGGTTTGCCTAAGCATAAGGTCATTTTAAATCAATCCTATGAGAAATTGGATGATATTCTTATTTTCAAGAATTATTGAATTTGGAGAAAATGAAGAACACTATGAATGGTTTTGAGCTAAGTATAAGCAATGAATCATAACATAAACAGTGCAAGAAAATTTTTGAAATTACTGTAAATATGAGTTTGAGTACACTTGAATTAAAGTTTTAGTATCAAGTCGTACAAGATAAACTTATATAAGTTTGATGTATAAGGATATGTACTTTATGGTTGGAGTATCCAACAAAACGTATAAGTAGTGCGACAATAGTAATGCATGAGTGTAATAAATTGAAATACAAGTTTGAATTCAGAACTTGAAATAACTGGATTGTATTGAGATATGAGTCCTTAATGACAATGACAGGAGTATGAGTTTTTATGCTTTTAAGGAAACGATGTGAATGTAAAGTTCGAAACATGAAAGCTAAATCACCTTCATTTCTCAGAGAGTGAGGTACTAAACACATTATAAGAGCTAAGAGTTAGCTCAGAAAGATGAGAAGGGACTATTGTACACCAAAAAGGGGTCATGACTAAGTCAACAATGTTTGAAATAGTCACCCAGGATCGTGAGAATTGATCAGTACAAGGACGCAATACGATAGATCTCCTAAAAAAAAAAATCGAGATATAGTGATAAGAGATCTTGGTATGAAATATAAAAAATAAAAAAAAAATGGTGATGCAATGGAGTGCATTCAGATGAATGCTGAAACCTACTTAGAAATATTGACGATGTTAAAAATATTCCACAAGATTTTAAAGGTGGAAGCTTGTTTACGTCAATTAACAGTTAAGTGTGACAAAGGAGTTACAAAGTGGATCATTAGTCAAAAGTTGACTTGAATTATGAACCTACAAGAACGAATGTCGATAAACATGTGATGCCAATAATATTAAGGTATTATTCTAGAAAGGAATACTATGTCTATCCATTTGTAGCCTTCACATATAAGCTGCAAAGACATGATGAGTCGTTCAATGATATACGTAACCGAGATGTTGATAGAGATGGTGTGCTAGTGCTCATGTTATAGCAGATAGCTATCCCTATTTCCCTACTACCAGTTGGTGGTATGGTTTCAATGCCGGACAGGCAAAGATATTCTTTGACACAGATAGGCACCAGATCACATCTCAGTATGGTTCTACCTCTCTGCAAGTTGAGCAACTTAAGCGTATATTGCGATTTCGGTGAAGATTATAAAGGAATACCTTAAGACACGTGACGACAGAAAAATTTGGCAAGAGGCTGAGTATAATGATTCTATTGAAACCTATAAGAGAGGCCTTATGAATTTCGGTCAGTGGGACAGAAATGAAAATGTTGAGATAGTAGAGTCAAGAGTAAGACTTTACTTTATGTGGGATATAAGTAGAACGCGTAAGAGAGAATTGACACAAATTAAATAATGGGTCATTAGGGAAACTATTACGAATGGGCCAGTCAAATTATGAGTGTATCTTATTTTGACTTTCGAGGACGAAAGTTCTTAAAATTGGGGATATTGTAACGACCCAAATTCTACCTGACCCGACTCGAGGACATTTTGGTAATTTAATATTTTATTTGTGTTTGTCGTGATATAGTATGTATTATATATTATCACAATTTGGTGAGACTCAACTTGATAGTGTGTGCATAACAACGAAGACCTCAAGTCACAAATTTATTGAAGAATTATTAAGTGAGGGCCAAGACTAGGGTTGTGCACAAAGTGTGTCAAGTTTGGAGTGTTACAAGTTAGTGGGACAAATGGACCCAAATAAATAGGTTTCAAACCCTAAATTTTCCTTAACCAAATATAAAGGGGTTAAAACCCTAATTTGTTTTAAAAAAAATAATAAAATAAAATATAAAAAAAAAACAGCACAAGAGAAAGAGAGTAGGGATTGGCCGGAGTAAGAGCCGCATGGGAGGAGAGATCGGCGGCGCAGCGAAGAGCGAGGCGGTGGTTTCCGCAGCAGGCAGCGGCGTGGCCGAAGATCAAGGAGGTACTCCTCTATCACAGTCACACTTAAGAAGAGGGGTGGTTCCCTCCACCCCTCCGCTTTCAATTTTTCCTCCAAGGCGGCCGGCCAGAGAGGCGGCGACCTCCTGGCCAGCCGCCGGAGATTCCCCTCCGTCGCGTGGAAGCGACGAAGGGTGGTGGTGGTCGGGGTCGAGGAGGGGAGCTTGTGCTCCCCTCCACGGCCAGTCGATGATGGGGAAGATGAACTTCCCCCTAACCGGGTTGTTGACCCTGACCGGTTGACCAGGGTCAACCGACCCTTTGACCAGTTGACCGGGGGCCAACCTGGCCCCCGGACTCAACCAGGGGACCGGTTGGCCCCGCACTATGATTTAAGGGGCTGAAATGTTCCGGCCCTCTACGGCTTCATCGGGGGCACACACGCGCATTCCGAGGGACTCGACGACGGGTCCCACCTTCGAAAATGCGACATCGGGACCCCGATAAGGGCTCTAAACAACACGAAATAAAAAATAAAACAGCACAAGAGAAAGAGAGTAGGGATTGGCCAGAGTAAGAGCCGCATGGGAGGAGAGATCGGCGGCGGCAAAGAGCGCGGAGGCGGTGGTTTCCGCAGCGGCGCGGCGTGGCCGAAGATCAAGGAGGTACTCCTCTATCACATCACACTTAAGAAGAGGGGTGGTTCCCTCCACCCTCCGCTTTCAATTTTTCCTCCAAGGCGGCCGGCCAGAGAGGCGGCGACCTCCTGGCCAGCCGCCGGAGATTCCCCTCCGTTGCGTGGAAGCGACGGAGGGTGGTGGTGGTCGGGGTCGAGGAGGGGAGCTTGTGCTCCGTCCACGGCCGTGGATGGGGAAAGATGAACTTCCCCCCCCTAACCAGTTGATCGAGTCAAGGGTCGATTGACCCTGGACCGAGTTGACCAGGGTCAACCGACCCTTTGACCCGATTGACCGGGGAGGGCCAAACCGGCCCCCGGACTCAACCAGGGACCGCTTGGCCCCGCACTATGATTTAAGGGGCTGAAATGTTCCAGCCCCTCTACAGCTTCATCGGGGGGCACACACGCGCATTCCGAGGGACTCGACGACGGGTCCCACCTTCGAAAATGCGACATCGGGACCCCGATAAGGGCTCTAAACAACACGAAACCCGCGGGACCCACACTAATGGGTCCCTAAAAGTAAATGAGTTAAAGAATTAATGATTTTGTAATAGAATATGCATTGATATGTTGTTGTATGAATTGTCTTAGTGACACACGACAGCTCACATCGAGCCTCGGGTGCGCAAGGAGTGGTTTTAGGCGTGTCGAGTACAGGTAAGTGGGGAGCTTGCTTAATTATCAAATATGGCATGAATATTAGTTATGCTTAGGATTCATAATTTGAATTAAAGACTTGGGATTTATGGGTTGCGTCGTGGTATTGGCTCGAATTTACGAATCTATGGAATGTAAATGCACTGTCATTCATGACCCCAGGGTGTGGAGTTTACCACCGAGGGTCGTTAACACCCCAGGGTGTGGAGTTTACCACCGAGGGTCGTTAACACCCCAAGGTGTGGAGTTTACTACCGAGGGCTTTACTTGATTAATTGAATTCATAAGTATGTCACGTAGGGACATGAGTTGGAGTTACCTTCTCTTGTACTCTTGAGACATTGAGATGTGCATCGGTGATGGCTTGCACGAATCTACTGTTGATTTGATGGGACAAACGAGAGGGCACGTAAGGCCTGTGTGCTAGCTGGTTGTTTCCATCACTTTGAGAGTAGGAGAATCGGTCACCGGATTCTTGCCAATATCTATTTCGCATTGAATGGAACATCGACTTATCGTATTATTATATTTTATAGTACATAATCTCACGATACCCCTCCTTTGTATGAAAGTTTGAAATTATGAAATGATTTGTCAATCTCTTTAATGCTATGCATGATTATTGTTGTTATAGTTTGTTGATTCATTATAAGACTATTTCTTATGAAATTCTACTACTATGTTATTAATAAATGAATCCTTGGTTGTTTTCAAATACATGTTAGACTTTGCATGCTTATTAAGTATTACTTGCATATTTGATGATTGAGCGGGTTTTCCGCATTATCGAGCTCCGTTGGTTCTTTTAGCTCACCCCACTTACATCTCGGGTATTCACGACAATAGCTAGGATGAGACAAGGGAGAGACGAGCTTGAAGTCTCCTCTTGACGTGAGTTTTGTTGATATATATTATGTATTATTTGATTTTGAAACTATTCAACCTGGGGTTAAATAAAAAAAATAGATTTTTGGGTAGCTTAAATCCTACTTATCTTTAGTTGATCCACTTTAGAAATTTAACAAACTTATTTAGTGTAAATAAGCAGGAACCCATGTATAGTTTGTTAATGTTCTTTGAACGTAAATCAATTGGCTTTAGGATGTCTCTTTTTATTTATTCCGTAATTATTATTCTTAGTTTAGCCAATGTACTTTCCGCAGGTTTATTTGTTTAGGCGTGCTAGACTGTTATTTGGGCCTGGTTCATGTATTGGGTCCAAGTGGCGGTCTGGGCCGGGCGACCCGACCCTAGGTCGGGGGCGGGTTGTCACAGAAGGGGAGAACTATAACCTCGTAAAAGGGGGAGACCTACCTCAATTTGACGAAAGATTCATCTGAAGAGACAAAACTTAAATTAAACATAAACTAAGCCGAGAACAAAACAAAAATTAAATCCTAAGGGAAGAAGAATTATATAAAGAAGTAGACCACCCGAAACATTTTGCCAAGATAGATTGTTAATTCCCTCGCAGACGAAACCCCACCACTGCAACGTTGTTACAAGACTCTGTTTGCTTTGCTACTACCCACAGTCCTCGTTGTCTGTACACTGTCGAGGACCATCAACAACCTCTACATACCTTAAAAAATCCTAAAATTTCTCGTCTTATCATCACCCGATCTCACCTTCTTCCACCATTACTACACCATCTGCCTTTATCTTATTGAAAAACCATAGATCTAACAAAATATCTTTAGATCTAAGAAACATGGAGAATAGAAGAAGAATAAATAACACGAACATATAAAGAAAAACGAAAAGACAAAAGCAATCGAAACATTATTTTATTGAGAAGGTTGGTTGGACATAGATTTCGTTGTTGTAGAGAAAGGTCGGACGACGACCATTGTGACTGTCGGTCGAACAAGGAGTGGGTACGAGAAATTATAAGTCGTTTTTGAAATTTAAGAGTATATATTTATTACTTTTTTTTACCTATTTTACCCTTATATAACTCAAACATTTATGGCTTAAAAAAAACTCAAACATTTATGATTTTTCAGTTCTTCAATTTATTCAATGCCAAAGGATATATATGTAAATTAAGTGTGTTTTTGTTAAAACAACTTGTATTATTGACCCATTTTACCCTTATACAACCCAAACATTTTGTTTGTTTTCTCAAAAATTTACTACTCTAGTAAAAGAGGTCGTTTGATTCGACATGTTCCCAACCCACACGAGTTGGCCTAATGGTAAGGGTGAAGGCAGGACTATGTGGGTTAGGTGCACGATTTCTTGTTCAATTCTCCAAGACAACCAAACGTTAGACCATTGGTGATTTCTTTCCGCAATCTTTTTTTATAGTATATTGGTCCCAATCAAAAGTGAGGAGAGTGTGGTGCCTAATTCGTATATGGACTATAAGCTCTTTCCGCAATCTTAATTCTCATAGTTAATTAAGAAAAAACTAATTCATATTTGGACTATAAGCTCTTTCCGCAATCTTAATACCTATAGTTAATTAAGAAAAAAAAATTGACGTGTTCCCGTTATTTAATTATTTGACCGTCTTGGTTACAACTTCTAACTATCTTCTCTCCAAATGGATAATTAATCGCACATTAACTCAATGAAGTCATTACTACTTATTTTTTTGATGAAACAGTCATTAGTACTTATCAGGTCAGCCTGTATATAATGTGACTAGTGATTAATGAATTGCAGAGTAATGACATTCAGCGGGCGTAGCAGAACATGACTATATAGAATATAGTATATATGTGTTCAATCCATTAATGATAGTCCGATACCTTATCCAATTACTATTATTTTTCATTAATTTTCTTTTGGTCAGACCGACTAAATAGTTACACATGCTGATCTTTATTAGTAACTATTAGTCATTTTCAATAGAAAAATGCTATATGGCAAACTCAATGACCTCCCCTGACCTTGCCTTTTAGTAAGTAATGCCTAGTGGGATGCTTTGGCGTATAAGATATAATTGATTCATTTTTTAGTTAAAGGAAGTATATTAACCAAATTGTATAAACTAAGGCCTTGTTTAGTTAGAGGTGGAGTTATCTCTCAGGAGATATCTTGTAGGGAGTTGAAAACTAATCTTATTTGGTTGCCCAACTTCCCTACAAGTTATCTCTTAACTTACACTATAGGGTGAGAGATATCTCCCCCATAGAGAGTTATCTTTCAGGAGGTGGACACATTTACTCATTAATGACCCTTTTCTTATCTATGACGACCTCAAATTCCCCTTGCATTTGGGTACGCCTGGCCTAGGCTCGTATAGGTCCCCGAGCCGATACTCGGCGAACCTGGCGAGTCTAGTCAGCCTCTAATCAATCAATTATACAATTTATGAAAGAGTAATTGCAAGTTTACGCAGCGGAAAATAAATAAACTAACATAATGGAAATAACTCAGTCAAAGGGAAATTAGGAATCTATAATATGGAAAGCTCCGAAATATTCATGTACAAACAGACGTGAGATATAAATCAGTACATGATACTAATATCGAAATAACCCCAAGTTCAATTATCAAAAGCATATATATAAAATGTCATACAACTGAGCAAAAGATATAATAGACCTACACTAAGGTTTTCATGTCCAGCCGCTAACCCTCACAAAAAGTCACCTAGGCAGGGCTCCTTGCCTTTACTGTACTCCGCTCTATCTGCACCCACCGTCACAAACTAGACAGTGAGCAACTGAAGAAATCGAATGTAATACCAGTAGAAGATAACAGTAATTCATGATATATCAAGTAAAGCAGTCTAAATATCATGCGGTAATAAAAAGACAGAAATTTAAATATATCAAGTGCATGATAAACAGACTAATAGATATCAATCGAATTTCAAGTGTGTTTTAAAGAATCAAAAGAGGCCCATAAGTGGTATAAATCATAGCATAACGACGAAGACCTCGTGAGGTCTTCCCGGGCATCGACACAAGCGAAGGCACAACTATGATAGGAGGGACACAAGCTCACCCACCCAGTACTCGGTGTCACACGGTCACTGAGGGTGGTCACACACTCTTGTACAAGAGTGCCCGCATTTTATTCCTCTAGTGCAGGTCTTAGTACTCTTGAGACGAAAGACTTACGCCAAGAAACACACAACAAGGAATGGAATGGAATACCAATAATAGAGCATAACGAATCTGAATAAATGATAATGAATCACATGGTATTTTCTTACTGGCTTACAAATTTTACACAAGCTTTAAGGCAAGTGTACTTACCTGAACTATCGCAACCCGTAGACACTCTCGCGTCCCTAACGCGTATCCCCGAGTTTCCCGCTACCTGACAAGGTTGAAAACTCTAATTAATTGGTCGATTCATTAACTAAACCCTAGGTTAAACCCCAGTGTTTTTTCAAGTGTTTTAAGAACTCAAACAACTCGATAATTCGATAAGAAGATGAATACTCTCTCGGGTTTAAAAAACCATGACAATAACCACGACGACGATATCACAACGTCAGTATCCACAATGCATAAAAGCTTACTCATGTATCATAGGCTCGGTTCAGTCGTATGTAGGTCACGTCATAGCCTCGATGAGCCGACGACGTGACCACGACGTCATAACCAATTTTGACCTTCAAACGCAAATCCGTAAAAACAACACGACTCAAAATGACTATGCACGAATGAGTTTGGGAACCTTGCGGGTGTGGTCTAACGTCCGTAGAGTGCCAACACGACATGGAAAGGTCATGGGCATCAACACGACAACTATTCGACGTGATATAAACAACTCACTCATAACTTCGCCATTACAACTTTTCACCATTGATGTGGATGCTCCGGGGCTGTGAGACTCCATGACGGACATGGTAAGGTCTCCGAAAATCTCCCATGTCATCACGTCGACGATAGTGCCGCCACAACGGGTGATTTCTGATGAAAAGGTTACAACATGCATACAGCACATCAATGACATAATATAAACAATAACGTCTCTATTTTAGGCCACTCCGAGAGTCGTGAGACACAAGCATGGACTTATCTTGGTAGCCGACATCCCCGGTCATGGTGGCACGGCAGTGGCGTCGCCCACGACAGCGGATTCCGACGAGGAGGAGCATAACGCACATGAAATGAACATAAACATAGAATTAAGACCAAACAGTCCAAATGCAACTGATTCGGACACACCTAAAGGGCAGCGAGGTACCAATAAGGGCAAGCCATGGTCCCCGACAGCCCCTCGGACGTGGTGTCCGGCCCATAGTGCCGCCATTTGGGGCGGTTTCCGGTGAGACAATAATAATAGAGAAAACAAAATAAAATACAACACCTCACTACCATCGCTGTTGTGGACCACTCCGGGAACCGTGAGACGCAAGCATAGGTTTAGCGTGGTTTCCGACGTTCCTCAGGTCACGGTGGTCTGACCAGCGGTGCCACCGAGCTTTGCAACTCCGGCAAGACCAACAAACATCAACACATGTGATATAAACAACGACATGGAAAGGTCATGGGCATCAACACGACAACTATTCGACGTGATATAAACAACTCACGCATAACTTCGCCATTACGACTTTTCACCATTGATGTGGATGCTCCGGGGCTGTGAGACTCCATGACGGACATGGTAAGGTCTCCGGCAATCCCCCATGTCATCACGTCGATGACAGTGCCGCCACAACGGGTGAGTTCTGATGAAAAGGTTACAACACGCATACAGCACATCAATGACATAATATAAACAATAACATCGCTATTTTAGGCCACTCCAAGAGTCGTGAGACACAAGCATGGACTTATCTTGGTACCCGACATCCCCGGTCATGGTGGCACGGCAGTGGCGTCGCCCACGACAGCGGATTCCGACGAGGAGGATCATAACGCACATGAAATGAACATAAACATAGAATTAAGTCCAAACAGTCCAAATGCAACTGATTCGGACACACCTAAAGGGCAGCGATGTGAAGAAACATGTGGGCCCCACACGTGGGACCCACATGCAAGGAAAATGCACTAAACGCGTCTTTGACCAACGCGTCTTTGACCAACACGTCTTTGACCAACACGTCTTTGACCAACACGTCTTTGACCAACGCGTCTTTGACCAACACGTCTTTGACCAACGCGTCTTTGACCAACGCGTCTTTGGTTGCCTATAAATAGGCCCAACGCGTTAGAACAAAATGTAGAGTAAGCAGAAGCTCAGAGCACAAGATAGCAGTGCAATGTGCAAGTGTGCTCTGTTGTGAGCAAATAGAGAGTGAGTGTTTCTCCTATTATAAAGAGAGATATTTTCAGTGTTTCTCCTTTATAAATAGAGAGATAGTGTAACACCTACTATTTTTCTCATAGTAAATTCTTCTATCCTTGCCCGTGGTTTTTACCCTAATTTGTTTGGGGGTTTTCCACGTAAAAATCTCTGTGTCCATTTTTTCTTTACTTTTATTATCCTAAATTATTTGTCGTGGTCTTGCTCTATTCGGTCTATTTTTACAACAAGTGGTATCAGAGCCTAATTGAGATAATTTGTGATAGAAGCAATGGCGACAAAGTTCAAGATTGAGAAATTCAACGGGAGTAATTTCTCACTTGTGGAAATTAAAGATGAAGGCTATCCTGAGAAAGGATAATTGTTTGGCGGCCATCAGCGAAAGGCCAGCTGATTTCGAAGACAACGCCAAATGGAACGAGATGGATGAGAATGCTATTGCAAATCTTCATCTGTCACTAGCTGATGGAGTATTGTCAAGCATTGAAGAGAAGAAAACTGCCAAGGAGATCAGGGATCACTTTGGAAAATTGTACGAGGCCAAGTCACTCCACAACAAAATTTTTCTAAAGAGGAAATTATACACTCTACGGATGGTGGAGTCTACTTCAGTGACGGAGCACATCAATGCGATGAATACACTATTTTCTCAACTCACATCATTGAGTTATAAAATAGAATCGCAAGAACGTCTTGAACTTCTGCTTCAAAGTCTACCGGATTCGTATGATCAACTCATCATCAATCTGACAAATAATCTCTTAACGGATTGTTTAGCCTTCGATGATGTTGCGATTCTTTGTTCTAGAAGAAGAAAATCGGCGCAAGAACAAAGAAGACAGGAGCCGCTTCACAACAAGTGGAGGCCCCGATCGTGATGAGAGGAAGATCAACGAAACGTGGCCCCAGCGTGGGAGTCACAATCATGGTAGATCAAAGTCAAAAAGCAAGAAGAATTTTAAATGCTACAACCGGCAAGAAGGGTCATTTGAAGAAAGACTGTTGGAGTTTGAAAAACTCCGATCCTCAAGGAAATGTGGCTAGCACTTCAAATGATGGAGTTGCATTGTGTTGCGAGGCGGCAACAACAACTAAAAGCAGGAAAAGACTCTCTGATGTCTGGATTATCGACTCAGGTGCGACGTATCACATGACCTCTCGAAGAGAATGGTTCCATCACTATGAACCTATTTTAGGAGGATCTGTGTACAGTTGTAATGACCATGCTCTAAAGGTCATTGGCATCGGAACCATCATGTTGAAGATGTATGACGGTACTGTTCGCACTATCCAAGAAGTGCGACATGTGGAAGGCCTCAAGAAGAATCTGCTATCTTTGGGACGATTTGATGATCTTGACTGTGAAATCAAAGTCAAGAAAGGGATCATGAAAATCAGTCGAGGAGCGCTTATACTTATGAAGGGAGAAAAGGTTGCTGCAAACTTGTACCTGCTCATGGGAGAGACTCTTCAGGAAGGCGAAGCATCAGTTGCTTCAAGTTGTTCAAGTGAGAGATCTGCAATGATCTGGCACCAGAAACTTGGACACATGTCCAAACAAGGAATGAAAATCCTTGTTGAGAAGAAGCTACTTCCAGGCCTCACAAAGGTGTCACTACCCTTTTGTGAGCATTGTGTAACAAGCAAACAACATCGGTTGAAGTTTAACACATCAAATTCTAGAAGTAAGGCTATTCTAGAATTGGTCCACTTTGATGTATGACAAGCACCAGTCACATCAATAGGAGGAGCAAATTATTTTGTGTCCTTCATTGATGATTACTCCAGGAGATGTTGGGTGTATCCAATCAAGAGGAAGGCAGATGTGTTCGGAATCTTCAAAGTGTTCAAAGCGCGGGTTGAACTTGAATCTGGGAAAAAGATCAAGTGTTTGAGGACTGATAATGGAGGAGAATATACTGGCAATGAGTTCGATAGCTTTTGCAAACAGGAAGGCATCAAAAGACAGTTCACTACAGCATACACTCCTCAACAAAATGGAGTGGCAGAGCGGATGAACAGAACTCTACTAGAAAGAACAAGAGCTATGTTGAGTACCGCAGCTTAGAAAAAAAGTTTTGGGTCAAGCAGTCAACACCGCTTTGTTACGTGATAAATCGGGCTCCATCAACAAAGCAATTGAGTTGAGGACACCGATGGAAATGTGGACTGGTAAACCAGTTGACTATTCAAACCTCCATGTATTTGGAAGTCCAAGTGTACGCTATGTACAATGCCCAAGAAACTACAAAGCTAGATCCAAAATCCAGGAAATGCTTATTCTTGGGGTATCTTGTGACGGAGTAAAGGGGTATCGCTCGTGGGATTCCACTACCCACAAGGTTGTAGTCGCAGAGATGTTCTCTTTACTGAAGATAAGGTACAACAAATAGAGAAAGATGATAGCATTTCGAAACTACAACAAGACAGTGGAATGTGAATCGAACGAAAGGATTCTTCCTAAGGCTCGTACGAAACATGAGGAGAATGAACCAGGTGAACCTAAAGTTCCGAACCTCGTAGATCATCTCGCACGAGAAACGCACTGACCGGCACTCGAATATATTATGGAAAGCAATGTTGCATACTGTCTTCTAACCGAGGAAGGAGAACCATCAACTCTTCAAGAGGCAATGCATGGCTCGGAAGCATCTCGATGGACGACAAAGAATGCAGAAGAAATCGAAGCTCTCCATAAAAATAAAACATGGGAGCTAGTGCCATTACCAGAGGCGGAAGCCCATTGACAACAAATGGGTTTACAAGATCAAACGAAACAAGGATGATCAAGTGGAGCGGTATCGTGCAAGATTGGTGGTGAAAGGATATGCTCAGAAAGAAGGCATTGATTTCAATGAGATATTTTCCCCGTAGTTCGACTTACCACAGGTTCGAGTAGTTCTAGCGATGTGTGCTACTTTTGATCTACATCTAGAGCAGCTAGATGTTAAGAATGCTTTTCTTCATGGAGATCTTGAAGAAGAGATTTATATGCTCCAACCAGAAGGATTTGAAGAACAAGGAAGGAGAACTTGGTTTGTCGATTGAACAAATCTCTGTACGGTCTAAAGCAGGCGCCGAGGTGTTGGTACAAGAGATTTGATTCCTTCATAATGAGCCTTGGTTACAACAGACTAAATGCGAGACCACTTTGCGCATATTGTAAGGGATTTGGTAACAATGATTTCATTGTTTTGTGTTGTATGTAGACGACATGTTGGTATCGGGCCCCACAAAGATCGTATTCAAGAATTGAAGGCTCGCTTGGCTAGGGAGTTCGAGATGAAGGATTTGGGACCAAAAACAAGATTCTAGGGATGCAAATTCATCGAGACAGAAATAATAGAAAGATTTGGCTTTCTCGGAAAAATTATTTGAAGAAGATCTTGCGTCGTTTCAACATGCAAGATCGTAAGCCAATTTCTACCCCACTTTCTATTAATTTCAAGTTATCCTCAAGTATGAGTCCTAGCAAGTGAAGAAGAGAGGATGGAAATGTCTCGAAAGTCGTATGCATCAAGCGATGGGAAGCTTAATGTTCGCGATGATTTGTACACGACCGGACATTGCACAAGCAAATGGGGAGTAGTTAGTCGGTACATGGCGAATCCTGGCGAGAGAGCATTGGAATGCTTGTAAAGAGGATCCTACGATACATCAAGGGTACCTCAAATGTTGCATTATGTTACGGAGGATCGACTTTATTGTCGGTGGATATGTTGATTCGATTATGCAGAGATCTCGATAAAAGCAAATCCACCACGGATATGTGTTCACACTTCTTTGGCGGGACAAGATAGTGGGTTTCAAAACTGCAGTCAGTTGTGGCTACGTCAACAATAGAAGCAGAATATGTCACAGCTACACAAGCTAGTAAAGAAGCAGTATGGTTGAAGATGGTGTTGGAGGAACTCGGGCACAAACAAGAGAAAATTATTTTGTATTGTGACAGTCAGAGTGCCTTGCATCTCGCAAGGAATCCAGCCTTTCATTAAAAAACAAAGCATATACAAGTTCAGTATCACTTCGTTCGTGAGAAAGTGGAAGAAGGAACCGTGGACATGCAGAAAATTTATACTACAGACAACCTAGCAGATTTTCTGACGAAGACGATCAATGCTGACAAATTTATCTGGTGTCGATCCTCATGCGGCTTGACAGAAATGTAAGCAACATGGAAATAGCAAGAAAGAAAGAATGGTGTGAAGATCTGATTGATTCTCAATCAAATCTTCAAGTGGGAGATTGTGAAGAAACATGTGGGCCCCACACGTGGGACCCACATGCAAGGAAAATGCACTAAACACGTCTTTGACCAACGCGTCTTTGACCAACACATCTTTGACCAACGCGTCTTTGACCAACGCGTCTTTGGTTGCCTATAAATAGGCCCAACGCGTTAGAACAAAATGTAGAGTAAGCAGAAGCTTGGAGCATAAGATAGCAGTGCAATGTGCAAGTGTGCTCTGTTGTGAGCAAATAGAGAGTGAGTGTTTCTCCTATTATAAAGAGAGATATTTTCAGTGTTTCTCCTTTATAAATAGAGAGATAGTGTAACACCTACTATTTTTCTCATAGTAAATTCTTCTATCCTTGCCCGTGGTTTTTACCCTAATTTGTTTGGGGGTTTTCCACGTAAAAATCTCTGTGTCCATTTTTTCTTCACTTTTATTATCCCAAATTATTTGTCGTGGTCTTGCTCTATCCGGTCTATTTTTACAACAAGCGAGGTACCAACAAGGGCAAGCCATGGTCCCCGACAGCCCCTCGGACGTGGTGTCCGGCCCATAGTGCCGCCATTTAGGGCAGTTTCCGGTGAGACAATAATAATAGAGAAAACAAAATAAAATACAACACCTCACTACCATCGCTGTTGTGGACCACTCCAGGAGCCGTGAGACGCAAGCATGGGTTTAGCGTGGTCTCCGACGTTCCCAAGGTCACGGTGGTCTGACCAGCGGTGCCACCGAGCTTTGCAACTCCGGCGAGACCAACAAACATCAACACATGTGATAAAAGCGAATAGGGACAACAACATTATATGCATCACGAATCAGAGGTCCTCCGTGGACGTGGGGGTCTCCGGTGGACCACGAGGGCCTGTCCCCGACCACCGCCAGTCACCCTATCGGTGGCTAGGACACGGCAGTGACGACATGTTGAAAAGAAGGAAGAAGAGAGTAAAACAGTAACTCCGACCAGCACTCCATGTCCGCCACAACTCAGGGAAACTCCGAGACCATTGGGTCGTCCCCGACCATCCCCATCCATGACCACCACCGACGACAGCGGCGGCAGGACGCTGGACAGCAGAGACGAAGAAAAAAAACAATAGAGAGAGAAGAGGGAATGAGAGGTCGAGAGTGAGAAAGAGAGAGAGAGAGAGTCACCTCCGACGACCAGCAACTCTGGTGGAGTCCCGTTCGGTGAGGGGGGAGAGAAAAGAGGAGAGGTGGCGGCGGTCCTTTGAAGAAGATAAATGAATAGTGTTTTGTGGTGTAGGTTTTTTCTCACGTTTATATATATATATACAATTGATCAAAATGACTTTTATAACCTTTTTCTTTTATTTTTTCTCTTTATTTCATCTCAACACCCACACACACCTCGAGGCCAATCTCATGACTCTCCTTATGAAACCGTGTCATTTTAAAAATTCCTTATCACACAGCCTGTGTGTTGCGTAGCTATCCAACTCCCCGGGTCCAAGTAACGCGCCTCTGTCCGTGTTTATTTGTTGTGCGCGTAGTCTCGCCTCATCTCACCAAATAATTATTTAATTTATCCAAAAATTCATTTATTTGTATTTTTACTATGTTTTAAGTCCCCCGTGTACCCGTAACCTAACTGTCGATCCCCATGTACCTAGGCGAAGCCTCACTCAGCCTAATATTCGTCCGAATGGCTCGAGACCCGTATTTCAATATAATACTAATACATACATCATCATCCACAAATAACCAAATTTTTCGGGTCGTTACATTATCCATCTCTTTCTTATTCGAAGGTTATTTATGTCAATTCATATATTTTATTGTTTAAAAATTTACAACTTCTTTGCGAGTTTAAAGTTGAAGCAAACATGAAAATATTAACTCTAAGGAGTAAACTCTGAACTAACATTGTAAGTTAACAAAAATGAACCAAAGAGGCCTAATTGGTACGAGAATTATAAGAAAAGGAAAAGGTATATTGCCACTCATGACCACCCCTATATATAATTTGATCAACATGGTTCTTTTTTTTCTTATTATTATTAATGATGCGAAAGCTGCCTAATGTGATGCATACATGTAATAGGGTTAATATAGTATAAAATAGGGTTATAATAATACAAGGTTAGTATGGTAATTTTAACATAATTTGTTAGGGTTTAGTTAGTATATAAGATGTAGTTAGTTTTATGTGAAAAAAGCAAGCAATACAATTCTCTGTCTCTTATCTCTTCTCTAATCTCTCTCTATCTTTCTCAAACCCTAATTCTCAAACTTCTCTATCTCTTATTTCTACTTCTCCTTTCTCAATCAATTCTTTCCCTAATCTTCTTCTTCTTTCTCTCTCAATCTCTTCTATTCGATTCCTCTAATTAAAATTACGATCAACTACACAAGTAGTTGCATCATAATGGTTCCAAAATTAGAACTAAATTATGTGTTAACACATCAAGAGAGTATCTTCATTCAATTTTCCTTCATCACCGTTTTCAAAAAAAAAAAATTTCCTTCGTCACCCACATGTCATGAAAAATTATAGAGCATTTTAGGTCGTGGAGTAATGCAAGGCACCCTCCTATATCACAAATCTCAATCCTGCATATCTCATAAAAAGAGGAAACGTCGAGGTCTTTGCTTCTAAAACTCCTCTTCATGGATTTCGAAACAAATCAGTTCATTAGACACTCAGGCCTTGTTTGGTTCAGGGGGGAGTTGAAAAAAGTGAGATAACTTCCAAAGAAGTTCCAACTCGCGTTGTTTGGTTGGATATTTTCAAAAAACTTCCCTAAAAATTTGACTTCCAACTTCCCCCACATAGAAGAAGATAACTCACTGGGGGATGGGGATGAGTGAGTTATCTTCCTGAGAGGGAATGAACACTTCTACCCTTATTTAATATTCTCTCTTTACCTTTATTCCCTACAATTTCTCTCTTAAAAACAGTGTAAATGGCATTTATGCCAATTACATTATTTTATTATTTTTAAAATGTAAAACTTTCCAGGAAGTTCAAAGTTGAACCAAATGTGAAAAGTAAAACTTCCTAAGTGGTTAACTTCTCAACAAATTAAACTTTCTTGGAAGCTAGTAAAATAAACCAAACGAGGCCTCGTTAAAGGATATCTATCCTTTTATATACTCAACCCTTTATTGTAAACTTCATGTAAGGGAATTGGCTTAGGGCTCAACCCACTTACTTGCCTAAAGTTTAAAGTTTAAAGTACTTACATCACCTCTGTTTCACAAATTTTTAAGCCATAAAGTTTATGGTACCAAAAGAAGAAGGTTCACATTCGCGACATAAAGTGACTTCCCAATCTTGCAATCTCATTAATTTTCTAACCTTAATAAGGAATGAATTCTATTTACGCCAGTGTGTTGTACCAATCTTCCTATTCAACACATTGCAAGTGATTTCCCAATCTTGCAAATCCACTCTATCATTGAACTTGTAACGACTGACATTCAAGATTAATATACGTAAGTGCCTCACTGGTTTGAAAAGTTTGAAAAAAAAAAAAAAGAAAAGGAAGACACAGCTTCCATGTAGAACTCCAAACCATCCTCAATGACAACCATTTCAAAAATTAGCGCTAACAGCCTAACAGGTCAGTGTCATATAAGTAGAAAATGAAAGAAGCACAAACATAATAAATATGGTTACTAACCTACAAAAATCGGTATGTAGCTAGTAATATATGGTACATTCATTTGATCAATTTGATGATGAGGTTCTCTTATCAGGATTGACAGAAACAAGCTGTCAACATAAGTTATTATTGAGTCCCATACGTAATAGGTATTAGGAAGAGGAAACGGGCTGACTGATTGGTACTCGAATTGAAGGAAACAAAAGACCGGAACCTAGATAGTATTCGACAGACTGATACATTCAAATCTTTATCTTTGCAAGCTAAAGAAGTGGATTGCAGAACATAACTAGTTCATATGAACAACATTCAATGATCTTAAAATGAATATGAACATGTTGCTTATATGTAGAAGTCAAAAGAATACTATTAAATCTTAGTAACACACAGAGATGGCCCTGTTTGATCAAATTGATTGACCTGCAATGATAAAATTAAGCGTCCAATCCAATACTAAAAAAGAGACTGCAAGAAAATCACCACAGAAACAATGCTCTAACTCATGACAAAAAAGAACAATTACTGCACCCTGCATTCAGCGTAACCATAGTAAAGAGAGGATTGATTAAGGACATTATTATATAAAAAGGAAGTGCAGATAATGCTTGGAAATTAGTAATGGAGGACAGGTTCTCATTATATCTGACATGATAACACAAATGTTATAAAGCTTCTGATTCCTCATTACATATAGTGTACCCTGCATTATTCATCATTTTTCCACTTCACTAAATTAGTTCAAACAGGAAAGAAATCATGAAATACATTCCATATTGAGTGTTTTAACTTATTAGGAACTTGATCATTCCACAACTAAATAGGAACTTTCTAACTCACATAACACTTTATATCCAGACTTGACTTATATGCCACATCTCTCTGCATGAATTCTTGCACTGAGAAGCAGATTTCAGGAGTTTTTAAGTGAAGTTCACTTGATCAATGTCAAGTGAACTCACTACGAGCACAAAGTAAATAATTAAAGGACGTACTTCAGAAGAACAAAGCAACACCATCCTTCAATTAAATCTCTTGACTTTTCATCATCAACTTAAATTTTCTTTTTGGAGAGAGACAAATTTGAGCAAATTTTCTGAATTGCATTTTATTAGAAAATACCTTTTTCAAGAGGCAATGAAATATGTCTGATCTAGTAGTTCCAATTTCTTTTCATAAAACTCAGCATTGAATCCATACCATACTAGGAACAAAAAGTGTACCTTCCCTCTCAACTATTCACCACTTGTGACAAAAACTGAAAAAAAAAGCTACATAGATCGAATATGATACATTCAAATCTTCATCTTTGCGAGCGAAAAAGTGGATTACAGACAACCAGTTCATCATTTTTCTACGGGTGATACGGCATCCAGTGATCTCCAATGAATTAGAACATGTTGCTTATATGCAGACAACAAAGAGCACCTCATTACATCAAAACTACAACAACACAGCCTCAATCCAAAATCAATTGGGGTCGGCTACATGGATCAAACTCTTCCTTTGTGCTTGATTCAGTGCAATTGATGGAACCTCATTACATCACTCAAAATAAAAACAAACTAGTAACTGGACAATCAAGTTAATCAAAAAAAGAGGTGATCGACAACAAAAATCAACCCCATATGACCAACCCTCAACCAAGAAGCTAGCAAAGTTTTGCAGTTAGAACTTTTACTTGCTTAACTTCAAGAGAACCTAAAGAGGCAATGATGAGCCGAGCTCATCTAGAGTTGTCCAATAGTAGCACTCTGTTGATTCAGTTTCTTTAGTCTTTGCAATGAACCAAGTTCAAAGGCACAAATTAAATCAAGCTTGAAATGGTTACAAAGTCCAGGGGAACCCAAAGCAAGTGAGAATAAGCAACTAAGGCAAGGTTTAGAATTTGATCTAGACATTGGAGAAACCACTCTTTCAAACAACAAAAAGAACAAGCTCCGTAGCTGCCAAGAATCAGAAGCTCAAGCCTAGAAATTGGTAAGAGAAATCTAATTGAAGGTAAAAAATATTATCTTCAATATTTTCATTTATAGGAAACCAACTACATTTGACTACAGTATGTGATTTGAGGTAGGTTTGCAGGTAGTTGTTGCGTGTATTAGATAAACACAAGTTCAATCAAATTAGCTTCCTGTCAGGGTAAGAATGTGATTTGAGGTGAACCCATTAACTTACAAGTGTACTTGGTGTGTAAAGCATCTCTTGTGAGATGGATCGCTCGCCAAAGGCAAGGTTGGGGGTTCAACTCATGTGGAGTCAAATGTGTTGTACTTAAGTTGGTTTCTTATTAAAAAAAAAAAAAAAAAAAAAAAAGCAAGTGTAACTGGTGTTAACAAAAGTAACTCATCTTCACATGACTTTACTGTATTTGTGTGCAAAAGGACGAGTACATTCCATACAGAAAAAGTGCATTGAAGTCAATTTTACATGCTTAACATCTACGTTACGAGCTCATTTCTATACAAGCATGAAGGTGTGTTTGCTTTCATATTTCACTCCCAATTTTAGTTTCGAATGATAAGAATCAAAGTTTATCCTCAACTGAAAGCATTAGTGCATTGAGATTACTGAGGTGAAACGATTCTACTGCGTGCAAGAAAAATTACCAAAAGTAGTTTTTTTTTTTAGATAAAGTAAGTTGCAAAATTACCAAAAGTAGTTAATAGATGCATATAGTTCCATTCACCGTAAAAAAAAGATAAAAACAAAGACCAAAACACACACTAAAAGATGTACATGATGATCAATCTACAAAAATCATTACATTGATTAAAATAGTAATTAACTTAAACTTTCATGAGTTATAAATAAATTTAATTGATGAACTTACGTGCTTCTCTTCACTTATATATATCACTGATGGAGTGAAACTAGACTTTCAATATACGTTTTGGCTTTTCTAGACTTCACGTACCATAAACCAGGAGCCTTAAAGTGTCTGAACCGATTGGTGCTGAGATTGTAGGAAAATAGACGCCCATTACAGCTTGCATATACAATCTCAAAATGGCTCTTCTTCTTCTTCTTACTGACGCTAATGACGCCTGTTGGCATGATCGGAGTGTGGTATTCCGTGCAAAAACTTTTCGATAAATTTATAGAGTACATCTTCACCCAATTTTCCTTCAAGATCCATACCTCATGAGAAAGATCAGAGTTATGGTCTGGGTCTCCATCACTCAATTCCCAGACTAAAACAAGACACCCTCCTAGTTCACCAATATTAAAGATAATTTCCTCGTTACGAGTAACTTGCGAGAGAAAAGCATCTGGAATTCTAAGCTCATTGAATACCTCATTATGGATATCGAAACAAATCAGTGCATCGCAGCAATAATTCAGCACAGGCCAATAAATAAATCCATTGATGAACATCCCCCCCTCCATACAGTAGAATGGGAGATTAGTATCTGAAATCCTTCTCCACGAATTGGAAGCAAGCGTGAAGACCAGAACTTGTGAAACTCTCCCACTCTTCCTTCCAATTACCACCAACTTGTAATCTTTAATCTCTGCGTCGTAACCGAAACCACATGTGAGTCGTTCTGTGTCAAGATCAGGAAGATCGTCTTTCCATTTTGGTAACAACCTAAACGATTGAGTGCACGGATTCCACAGCGCCAACTCCATGAGATTGGTTTCCACACAGACCAATCCATTGCAAGAACACAAGGGGCAATAAGAGTTGTCAAAACCTATGGGTTTTGCAGTTGCATCGCCCGATCCCACAACTATAGAGAATAACACATTAAACTTTCCAAAGAGGACGTTGAGGTTTGGGGGACCAGAAATGATTGTTCCATTGCTTGATATTGATGCAGCTTGTGATTGTTGGTGGAGGTGGGATTCAATGAAGTGAGGATCGCTGATCAGATCTCGCCATGACTTGCATACAGATTTGAATCGAAGGAGCGACTTCGCTGGGAGTCTCGGGAGGAGTTCGGTCGCCAGGATCTCGGGAGGAAGCTCACCTTCTCCAGAATGTCTTTTTGAACAAGACATTTCGTTGAGGAAGAAATTGGGGCAGCTAGGGTTCCATCTCAGGAATCGTATCGTAGCTTCTCTCTTCTTCTGTGAAACCTATTTCACCACTTCCATCTTCTTCAATCTTCCAACCTTAGGGTTTTGTTTCTGCTCCGAAATTTAAGTATGTCCCACCAAAAGTCACGTCAAACATTTGAGTCATTGTTTTGGCAAAGTAACTACTTTCTCAATTTTTTTGTAAAACTATTTTTTTCAAATTGAAGTATTAATGTGATTTATTTTGTTTTTTTTATATGGTTATGTTGATTGAGTTACAAGTTATCATACTTAATTAAATATATAAGATTTTTAAAATTAGTGTGATAAATATATTGTAATAATGCTTTAAATATAATTTTATATATCCTTACAATACAACGTATATAAGAGCTTACAATATATATATATATATATATCAACTATATTTTTTTTTTTTTACAAATATATCTATCAACTATATAAAAGAGTCAATAATCAATTCTTGAGTAGTAAGCAAAATTACTTTCTTGCCCCTTTTAATTTTGTGTTTTATATATATATATATATATATATATATATATATATATATATATATATATAATAAGAACGAATATCGATTTTTTCATCCGTCACTTAATTTTACAATTTCTCCTTTTTTAAACATCAATCTCTTACAAGTTACAAATTGATCTTTCTTTTCATCTTTCACTCAATTTGACAATTTTACCCTTTTTAAATCAATTTCATAAATAATAATATATCTTTCTATCATTTAGTAGATTTCCTTTTTTTAACAATTACGATTTTTCAAGTGAAATACATTACTATTTATAGATATCAAAGTCTAGCTATCAACTTTCATATATCAAAAAAAAAGTCTCACATTACTTCTTTGTATTTTGTCATATTCAAAAACTTTTTTTTCTTTTTAATCTTTTTTATCGCAATTGCTGGTAAAAAACATTTTGTTAGATTGGTATGCCACTTTTATTCTTCGTATTTATATATTGTTTTGTTTCTTATATTAGAATTTAATTGTCTTATATTCATTTAAAAATTTATAATTTTATTTTTTTGAATAATTAAATCATATTCTTATACTTGAATTAGGTTCGTCGTTCATTTTTCAACTAGTATATATATAAGACAAAATGTGTTATGCATTTATGGCGCCTCGATTAATGTGTTGGATTAGAATACAATTGTTGTAAATAATGTACCCATGACATGAGTATATATTTGGTTCTCATGATAGAAATACTCATATATATATATATAGTAGAATTGATTTAATAGTAAAAATAAATTTTATTGTTGGAAAATTTTATGCAATGGAGAATTTTTAGTAAAAAAATTATACAGTTTTTAGCAAAAACATAAAAAATGGAGAATTTTATGCAAAGTTTTGCCCATGCCCCACCCCGTGAGGAGCAAAATACGAAGAATCATTACCCCATTGGAGTGAGGCCCTACGAAAAATAAGAATTCCCTGCCCCACTTGCAACCCTACCTTTTCTTGACAACCGTA
Source organism: Stephania japonica (assembly GCA_039657345.1). Lineage (NCBI taxonomy): Eukaryota > Viridiplantae > Streptophyta > Magnoliopsida > Ranunculales > Menispermaceae > Stephania > Stephania japonica. The sequence continues at coordinate 8,059,631 of CM077558.1, read as the reverse complement.
TACATTCACTTGGTAGTTAAGGTTGTGAGTTTATCAATATCAACTACTCCTATTTATTAAGGAAAATGCTTTAGTGATCCAGTTACGGACACAAAGATTGGTGTCTTTCTTAGGTAAGAAAAATACAAAAAAGGAAAATATAAATATTTCGAAAATAAGGAAATCTAATGAAAGGATAGAAGTCTAGATATTCAGTTTCACAGTCTCGCCATACAACTTGGGATGGGATTGATTTTATTAATTATCGGTTCATGAAAGGTATGAAACTCATCTATGATTTAGTGCAGCTATAGACCCGATGACACACTCTGTTCCTCACACTTCCTGATCTCGATAGCAAATGTACGATCGTTGACTACTTCCCTAATCAAACATACAACCTAATCGCTAGTGCTCTAGATTGAACGCATTAGTTGCATTACTTTGATTCGTGAAGGCACTACACCTAGACAAGCAGATCGCTAGTGCTCCCGATTTAGCCTAGATCCCTAAGATATTTGATCAATTTTAAAATGGTCTAATCAATTAGTAGGGTCAATTGCCACTAGTGTGGTCTTGTCGCACAAGGACGATTGCACGACTCACTGACATGTAAATCAAGGTTTAAACTAGTGTTTAACTTCAATTGTCCAAACAATACCAAAGAAAATATATCATAGAAAATATATCAATAATAATTAAAAATAAATAAACCTCATAAAGGATTCTCAAGTTGTAGGCTTGACCGATCCACCTTCAATCTAGAAGAGAAACTAGCTAGACATAATTAAACTAAACTAAAAATAAATAATAGATCCTCCTTTTCTTCTCTAAGTCCTAATATATATATGTATATATATATATATACATTCCTAAAATTTGGTCTCTGAATGTAAGAAAAACCAATTTTCGTAGTTAGGAGAGTGATTTTCGCATCCGGGGTTGTTTTGGGTGTTTTTTGTACTTCAAGACACTTGGCAAACGACTCATTGGTTTAATTTCGTATTGCATTGCGACGTGGCGGGCTCTCATTGGTCGAGAGGTAAGTTGTGACGTGATGGATGAGTGGGAGAGTGACACGTGGTAGGCAGCGGGAGGTAAAGCGAGTCAGTAATTTGCGCATGGGAGAATTGACGTAAATCTAGGAGTTGGTGTTGTCACGCATCCCAAGGAAGATCAACGCACGCGGAGACAAGGAGCAGTTGGGCTATGCAACATGGCACGAGCTCATTGGTGGAGCGATGTGTGTGAGGCAACGTGGTACCATCTGATTGGTCGAACGGCTGTGTGTGACGCGGTCCAACTAATGGGTGCACGACACGTGGCCTATCCGGTACTCCAATTACCCAACTCTCGTGTATACTCCGAAACAAACCTTCTAATGTCCAGGTTATGCAAATGTATACTCTATTATGAGTATTTTTTTGCCCCGGATCTAACCGTATACTCCGTTTCTCCTAAAAATAAAAATTAAATATAATTAGATATATATTTTCATATTATTCCAATAAATCACTAAATCCTTAAAATATGCATTTATCGCCACAAAATAAAATAAATATAGTCCAATTACACCTAATAACCTATACTAAATTATGCCTAAATGAACACTTATAATGTAAGTTAAGGGAATATAAGTTGGTGTCTCGTAAAAAACAAACAAATAAGAACATATGTAGAGAGAGCTTTGAACAATGAGAGAACAATCCTAAACAAAAGAAGAAAGAGCTTTGAAGGAAAGAAAAGAGGTGCAAATTTAAGTTCCCTGAAAATGAGTTGTTGTATAGTTATGAAAGTGCGTAGTGCATTGTCGAAAAGGGACAGGACTTTGTTAAAAAGGAAAAGATTAAAGGCAGCAAGACATGTTCCCTTGTCGAATGGGATGTGCAAACTCATGCACTGAGCTCACCGTACACAATTAGTTGTATAACATTATATGCTGCATACGAATGTTACCCTATCATTGACTGTCCAATTCTAAATTAAGAGAGGTTATGTAAGATTCTTTAAAGTTTAAAATTGCATAATTTCATAAAGCTATAAAGCATTGTTTGGTTAAAATGTACTTTTTGGGATTTGAATAAATTAAGAAATTGAATTTAATTTAGATTATCCTACCTAGTACCTACTATGCAATACAGATCAATATATGTCTTGTAAAATTTAAGCTTATGAAAAGCAATCATTTATCATTAAATTTATTTCACTCCTTCCTTCCTTGAAAGACCGATCAATTGGATTTAGGTTTCGAAAATAATCCCTCCCATCACAAACTAATTGTCCCTATTAAGATGCGACGCCGCTGTCAGTTGGGACACTTGTTGGAGATGTTGGGATAGTCCCACATCGACTACTTAGAAAGAAAAAAGAAGGTTCATAAGTGTGGAGTGGACACTCTATCTAGCTTTGTCATTTTGGAGTGAACCTCACTTTCACATTTATAGCCCATATATAAAATTAGTCACCACACACTCCTCACCTTGGATTTGGCCTTTATTATAAAAATTGAACATGGTATTAGAGCCAATGGTTGGCTTAATTGCCCATTGTCCAAGAGCCTTGTAGACATCCAACAAAAATGGTTTACTGATGTTCTACGGTGGGGGAGTGTTGGAGATGTTGGGATAATACCACATTGACTACTTAGAAAGAAAAAGAAGATTTATAAGTGTGGAGTGGACACTCCATCTTGCCTTGGCATTTTGGAGTGAACCTCACTTTCACACTTATGGCCCATACATAAAATTAGTCATCACACTCTTCTCACTTTGGGACACTAAGTATAAAAACTCTTTGAAGAGGGTCAACAAGGAATGTGATTTGAGGTAGGTCACTAAATGAACAAAGGTGGTCTAGGGTCTAAGGGTATCTGTTGAGTGTATTTGATCTTTAAATATTCAAATAAGCTTCTTTGTATTAAGATTAAAGATGTAATTTGATGTCCACCAGTCAACCAACAATAGAAATTGTCTTAAATAGAGCGACTCTTCCTTTCATCTGGGTTGCTTCTTTTTGTTTCAACAAGCCTAAAGTGTGTTGAAACAATTCTGTACACTTAATCTGAAGTTCAATTTGATACAAGCAAGGAAATGTGGTTGTTTTCAGGTTTCATACACAATTGAAGGTTTGATTGATTAGAATCAACATTTATTCTCAACTTAAAAGCATTAGTATTAACATCAGTGATGCATTACCAAGATGAAATGAATCTAGTGCACGCAGGCGAAACCACCACAAAATGATTAGTAGTTAATAGATCGTCATAGTTCTATCTCCAAAAACTAAGGATTAGAAAGCAAAAACAAAAAAAAAAAAAAAAAAAAAAAAAGGGCACAAACATGCATACACAGGATGATCAACCCACAACACCATCATCACCTAATGCGCGCAGGACTCCTTCCGATGTATCCTTTTTGAGCGTCGGCGAAACCCCAATACCACTCGATCTCCAAGACCTCCCTTCTCAGTGCTTTCCGTTCACATATCTCATTCCTTCTACTAAAAAACCCTTCTTCATAGCACCAAGAAGGGAAGAAAAAAAAGGAAGAAAGGAGTAAAAGGGAGAAAGATGAGGAAAAGAAAGATAAAACTTACACATACCTAAAACTACAAGGAAATGAGGCGTTGAGAGGACCGACCGAACTGGATTATCAATCATTAGCTAAATTATCAGCTAATATTATCAAACTAAATCTAATATTGTCGAACTTGTTTACGTAGGGTATGGAAAATGGGTACCTTAAGTTGAGTTGGACGTTGAAGAATGTATGCCAAATTATGCGTGTCATTTATATGTGAATTAAATAGGGTACTTGAACTAGTACATAAATGGGTATCTTACTTAGTATTACCTGCGCATAGTTCTAAAAAGATTTAGGACAAATATGATATTCAAGGGGTACAAAGTATTATAAAAGGGTATAAATACATATTAGGAAACTTTCAATGGAAGAACTTCACCCTTTAGTGGACCAACATGGATCGAGCTCAGATTAGTTAGTTAAGTCTGAATAACAAATAGTTTAGACCAAAAAAGGGTACAAGTACACATTAGAAAATTTTGTGAGTACCATATCTACTTACATATCCCAGCTTACAACTACCACATAACCTACGTTGTGGTTTCAATCCATGATTATACTTAAGATGTGTTTTATTGAAAGGAAAATTATTTGGTGACCTACTTTTGGCACGCACTTGTGTTGTGTCCCTTAATTTGTGAATCAAATGTTTTTTGCACACAAAAAATTGATGTGTACGAGACACCACAAATATTTGTCAAAGAAAGGCCAACCTAGCATCTTCAAATTGAGATGACCCTGTTTGATCAAATTGAGCGGCAGTGATACACTTGAGCAGCCAAAACAATGCTTAGAAAAAGACTAACAAAACAATCACCGAAGCAACTATGCTTCGACTTGTGACATAAAAGATGATCCAACTAAGACAACCTCATTACATCACATAAAACAAAAGTAAACAAGGAACATAGCACTCAAATTAAGGGTAAGCAGATCTTTGTATGTGTATCATTACCAAGGTGTTAGTTCATTTGTACACAGTTTCCACCCAAATTTCATCAACACAAATGCGTATAAAAGAAAAACTAAACATTTCGAGCTAAAAATACAACTTGCCAACATATCTATCACAAAAACCAAAACCCACAACCCAGAGACGCCATAGCAAAGTTTAGAAATCAGAATCTCACCGTGCTCAGTTCCAAGAGAACCTAGAGAAAGGAAATGAAGAGCTGAGTTCGTCTGGGTACTAAAAAGGCAGAAAATGCAACTTGTAACTAAAGCAAATCTTAAAGAATTCTGCTTGCTTCTCAAGTGGTCTGCTTAAATGATGATTGTCTGCTTCAGCTGCGCACCTTTCTCAACAGCGAGACTGAGCATGGAAAACTGAGCTTGAAGTTGTCCAAAAGTAGCCCTGCATTGACTCAGTTGCTTTAGTTTCTGCGATGTACTAATCACAACCATGCACTCAAATTTAACCCAGCTTGAAAAGGATACAGAGTTCAAGGCAACTAAAAGCAAATGGGCAAAAGTAGCAAATGGAAGATTCAGAGTTAGAAATTAAACCATTATGAAACGTTTTCTCGCTTAAACAAAAAGAACTAGCTTTGCACTTGATAAGAATCTGAAACTTGGGCCTAGGAGTTGGTTGAAGAAAGCTTAAAGCTAAAAACAATTATCTTAAAATTTACAAAGCTTAGATCGTTAATACAATTATTGAAACAACAACGAAATCCACCAAATGAACACGAGTCAAATAGTCATAACACACAGATCAAGACATTAACATAAAAACACAAATCGAAATACAAACCTAGTGCTAGCTCAAAGCCTCCTATGGTCTAGTATGTGGTACCTATACATGAGGTTGAAGGTTCAAGTTTCTCGAGTGAAAGTTAAGGGCACACAAGTTTATTACTAATAAAAAACACAGATCAGAGTAGATGTAAAGTGAGCCTTGAGCAATGAGAGAACAATCCTAAACAAAAGATGAAAGAGCTTTCAGCTTTGAAGGAAATAAAAGAGGTGAGAATTTAAGTTCCCTTTAAAATTTCTGTTGTATAGTAACTTAAATGTGCAGTTTCATTGTTGACAAGGGACAAGACTTTATTAAAAAGGAGAACATTCAATGAAGCAAAACATAATATAACAATTACATGCTGCTGATGAATGTCACCCTATAATTAATTGTCCAATTCTAAATCATGAGAGGTTATATAAGATAAGGTGGAATTCTAATTTCATAAGTCCATAAGTATTGTTGTCTGCAAAAAAAAAAAAAAAAAAAAAAAGCCATTAGTATTGTTTGGTTAAAGATTTTTTTTTTTTTGGCATTTGAATAAGTTAAGAAGTTGAATTTAATTTAGATCTGCTATCTAAAAAAATGGCTACATAAAGCAATATAAGTCTTGTAAAATGTAAGCTCATCAAAAACAAACATTTAACATTCATATTTTTTCACCCCTTCCTTGAAAGAGTGATCAATTGGCTTTGAGTTTCAAAAATAAACCCTCTAATCGCAAACTAATTGTCTCTATTATGATGCCGTCAATGTCAATTGGGCCACTGACTAAGCATAAAACTCTTTGAATAAGGTCAACAACGTATGTGAGTCGAGGTATGCCAGTTAATGAACAAGGGGTTACAGGGTATCAGGTTAAAGAATGCGATTTGTGGTGCACCTGTCAACCAACAGATGTACTTAGTTTCAACTAGAGCAACTAGAGCAACTCTTGTTTTCATTTGGGTTCATTTGATGTGTAGTTGTGGTTGAGTACACCAAACCCCAACATAGCTAAGGTGTACACACTTGCGCTCTTAAATTGAAGCTCATCAATTTTATACAAAGCATGGAGATGTGGATGCTTTCATGTTTCATTCACAATTAAATTAGCTTCGAATGATTAGACGAACGTTCATGCACTTAAAGATTAGTAATAACATCAGTGATATGCATTACCAAGATGAAATGAATCTAGTGCGTGCACGAAGGCAAAACCACCATAAAATGGTAAGTAATTAATAGATCCATATAGTTCTATGCTCCAAAAACTAAGATTGAAAGCAAAAACAAAAAGGGCACAAATATATACAGAATGATCAAACCACAAAAATCAACTTACGTGCTTCTCTTCTCTTGTGCATCAATGGTCGAGCGAAACAAGGCTTTCAACATAAGGTATGATGGAATCTGCAGATCTGGTGTAGCGGGCACCACGGACCCTGAAGCATCTGAACTGACTGGTGCTGAGATCGTAGCAAAATGGATGGCCATCACTGCTCAAATAGACAATCTCAACATGGTTCTCCTTCTTTTTGTTGAATCTAATGATACCTATTGGTTTATTTGGAGTGCAGTATTTGGCACTTAACGTTGGCGGCATATTGATAGAGTACATCTTCACCCAATTTTCCTTCATCACCCACAGGTTATGAGCAACACCCGAGTTGGTTCTCAGCTCGTGGACTAAAGCAAGGCACCCTCCCAGTTCACCAATCTCCATCCATGGGTCATTGTTAAAGAGGAAAGCCTCAGGCAGGTTAATTCCGCTGAATACCTCGTGATGAATATCGAAAGAAATCAGTTCATTTGTAACCAGTTTCCAATAAAGAAACCCATTGATAAACAAGCCATTACTCCCCCAAAAACTGCAACGACTATGATCTGAAATTCTTCTCCATGAATTGGTCCCAAGGGTGAACACCTGGACTTGTAAACGTAATTGGCCCCCTTTCGAGAACTCCGCAATTCTGACCAACTTGTAATCTTTAATCATGGCATCGTAACCGAAACCAAATGAGAGAGGAACTCGTTGAGGAATGTGAGGCAATCTCCTATATGATTGAATAGATGGATTCCATATTCCTAACACGTTCTTCCTATAATCTTGAATACAGATCAATCCATTGCAAGAACCCAACAAACAAGGGTAATAGTTGGATTTCGTAACCTCTAAAGGGAAGTGATTGAAATGGAGTCTTTTTAAGGTTGAATTGCCGGATCCGACAACAGTTGAGTGAAAAAGACCTTGACTTCCGATGAGGAGATTGAGTGAACTGTGATTACCTGGTCGAGGAATGACGATGGCTCCACTCCCATCAATATCGGCTTTTGAGAGCTGTTGTTGGAGTTGCATTTCGATGAAGGAAGGTTCGCTGATGAGATCTCGCCATGCTTTGGATACGCACCGAAATCGAACGAGCGACGTCGCTGGGAGTCTTGGGAGCAGTTCCGTCGACAAGATGTCACGTGGGAGGCAGTATGACCCTCCCCCTCGCCCTCGCTTCGAAGACATTTTTTTATCAAGAAATTCGCCAGCAGCAGCACAGCTAGGGTTCCTTCGTCTCGTCGCCTTCTCTCTTCTTTCTTCTCTCACAAATTCTCATTCAACTTTGCATCTATTCAATCTTCCAAGCCTTTCGCGCGCTTTGCAGTTGGAGCCCTTTTTATTTTTCAAGATATTGACCGACCCTTTTCGCGCTCTGTATCAGGTTTTTTATTTTTTTTTTTTTTTTTTTTTTTTTTTTTTTAAATTTAATTATTTATTTATTTTTTATTATTATTATTATTATTATTTTATTTTTGCTCCTCATGTCTCTATCATTTTTTACATTGATTTTCTTAGAAATTGTATAATTGTTATTTTTTTTTTTAGCAAAACCCATCATTTCGTCTCTAAACTTTATATTTTTTGTACTTTTACATCTGCTATATTTCTTTTTTTTTTTGAAAAAAATTAAAAATTTTCATTAATCACAATGCCTTGGGCCTCAATACATTCAATAACATCGAACCAATTGCCTCGCTAATAGTACAATGATTTGTTAATGGTAATTGTTGACAAAAAAAGAAAAATTTAATGGCCAACTTTGACACCAAATTTTGGGTACCGAATTATGTGCACATCGTTAAAGACACGCAAACTCGCAAACATACATCTTGATGTGTGTTGAACGGCAATGGCACACAATTCAAGGCCCAAAGTCATGTCAAAACTCTGGTCACCCTAACATTGTCCTTTTTTGTGATAATCTTTGTATAATTGTATCCCTCGCTCAAAGCCTAGACCTTGAACCTGTAGTCTGTTACTATTATAGACTCGTAAGTGGGCTCTGGGCTCATTAAACACCAAACTATATCCGCGAGAGATGACCCCTGTTTGATAAACTTGAGCACCAATGCTACAATTGAGCATCCAAAACAATACCTTAAAAAAAGAACAAAAAATCTACAAAACAATCACCACACAAACAATGCTAATTACATCACATAAAACGAAACCAAACAAGCAATTAACAGAACACTCGATCACATTAGGGGTAAGCAGATCTTTGTTTCATTATCAAGGTGTCAGTTCATTCCTACAAAGATTCCACCCAAATTTCATCAACATGAATACATAAAGAAGACATAGTAAACATTCGAACCAACGACACAACTTGCAAACACATCAACGTACGGTCCAAACCAACCTCACTCTTCCGTTGCGCAAAGGTGATATATCGAAGTAATTGTCCAAATTTCTTTTCATAAAACTCGTCATTGAACATTATATTTATTTCACCACTTCCTTCCTCGAAAGACTGATTAATCAGCTTTGAGTTTTGAAAACAATCCCTCGATCTCCTCACAAACTTATTATACCTATTAATTATGATGCAACGCCACTGTCAATTGGAACACTGATTAAGCATAAAACTCTTTGAAGAGAGTCAAGTAAGTATGTGACTCGAGCTAGGTCACTTAATGAACAAGGGGCTCAAGGGAATCAGTTGAGTGTACACCATAGCGTATTCAAATAAGCTTTGTATCAGGTTAAAGGATGAATTTCAGGTGCACCTGTCAACCAAGAAGTGCACTTAGTCTTAACTAGTGCAACTTATGTTTTCATCTAGGTTCCTTGTATTTGTGTAGTTGAGGTCGAGTACATCAAAATCAAATATAGAAAAAGGATGTTAAAAGTTTCAACAATTCTAGACACTTGAGCTCTAAATTTAAAGAATCCAACATAGCAAAAGGATGTTGAGAGTTTAAACAATTCTAGACACTTAAGCTCTAAATTGAAAGCTCAATTTTATTCATGCTTAGAGATGTGGTTGCTTTCATGTTTCATTCACAACTGAAAGCTTTGAATGATTAGATTGAACGTTCATTCTTAACTTAAAGCATTAGTATCAACATCGGTGATGCATTACCAAGATGAAATGAATCTTAGTACATGCACGCAAAACCGCCACAAATAGATCCATATAGTTCTATGCTCCAAAAACTAAGATTAGAAAGCAAAAAGTAACAAAAAAGGGCACAAACATATACAGGATGATCAATCCACAAAAATCGACTTGCTTACGTGCTTCCCTTCTCTTATATATCACTAACCGAGTGAAACTAGGCTTTCAACATAAGTCGAGATGGATATAGCTTTCGGGTTGGAGGCACCATGAACCCCGAAGCGTCGAGCGCTTTAATTTCACCGAATACCTCGTCATGAATATCAAAACAAATCAAGATATTTGAGCGCACAATTAAATAAAGAGATCCATTGATGAACAACCCTCCCTTATCATTAAAAGAGTAATGAGTATCTCGAAATTCTTCTCCTTGAATTGGCCCCAAGAGTGAAGACCTGGACTTCAAAATTTGGGCTAAAAATCAGAGTCACCAATTCCGTCCAACTTTGGTTTAAAAATCACAATGGCCCGAATTCCGACCAACTTGTAATCTTTAATCTTGGCACTCAGAATCGAAACCAAATGTGACAGCCCTAGCTCCACCTATATGTGCTTCGACGAGGAATGTCGTGCAAACTCCTATATGATTGAATACATGGATTCCATATTCCAAACTTGCCCGAAATCTCAATTTGAAAACAGATCAATCCATTGCAGGAACCCCACAAATGAGGATAAAGAACATCTTCTGAAAGCCTTAATGGGAAGTGATTGAAATTTTGAAATGGAGTTTTGTTGAAATTGCATTAAGTGGCCTCGAACTTTAAGGTTTTTTTTTAGATTTGGCCCTTAAACTTTTGTTTGGTTGATTTGAGCCTTTTAAGTTTTATTTTGTTTTTTTTTTTTTTAATAGAAATCAAAATTTCATTAATCATTCATCGCTCAATATAGAATCAAGTATATTGATTCGCTAATCCTATTTGTGCAAACAAACTACCAATAATTTAGCTTTTTTTCGAAATAGAAACAGTTTGACAATCAGAGATTACTTTGTACAACGTTGAAACCCATAATAATACACAAAAGTACTATAACCACAAAATGAATAACAAAACTTTTCAACAAGGAGAAGAAAACCTAAAATTTCATACAAGGAGAAGACAAATCAAATACTTCTAATTAGGGAAGAAAACTTACTATAAAGTAAAAACAAAAGACAAATCAATCCCGCGCGCCGCACAAATCCACGCAACACCGTTGATGAAGATGCATCACAACTAGAATGGACCAATCTCCACAAATCTGATTATATATGTTGTTTATTGAATGAACAAAGAGTAAAAGAGGTTTGATTGGAACAATCTCCACATATAGAGCCTTATGTAATCGACATACCATAGCAATATTATTTCCATCAATATATCCTTTAGGTTGATTAGTATAAACCTCTTCTTCCAACTTCCCATTCAAGAAAGCATTATTGACATCTATTTGTCTCAACGTCCAACCAAAAGAGACAGCAATGGTGAAGATTACTCTAATGGTTGAAGACTTAATAACAGGACTATAAGTCTTTGAAGAATCAATCCCACTTTTGTTTGAAGCCTTTTGCAACCAACCTCGCCTTATACCGATTGATACTCCTATCAGAATTCCTTTTGATGGTAAATATCCATTTGTTTCCAACGATATGCTGATGAGGAGAAGGTGGAACCACACTCCAAGTCTTATTAGACATCAATGCTTGAAATTCTTTATCCAAAGCAACTTTCCAATGAGGAATTGATAAGGCTTCCTTTGCAGACTTAGGAATGGTCTCCAAAGATGAAACAGTAGACACAAATACTTTCTTCTTATTGATTCCATCTTTCGCTCTTGTCACCATAAAATGAGTATTAAGACGTAATTGAGAGGATTAGAAGGATGATTGGTAGTACCTGAAGTAGTAGAATCTGAGGAATAATCTCTCAATGGAGATGTAGTGACTCGATGATCATAATTATTTGAATCACCAAGTGTTGAAGAAAAAGACAACGGAGGTGTATGATTTGTATTATGTTTTGTATATAAAGAAGGTAGAGACAGCACGGATCCTTAAACAGAGGTAGGCACTGATGTGGGTGATATTGACGAAGCAGGAAACAAGGAATTATAAGGAAAATCTTCTTCATTAAACAAAACATGCCTGGATGCCTGGATATATATACTCTTCCCAGTCTATTCATACAGATATAGCCTTTATGATGAGAGCTATATCCTAGAAATAAGCATTTCTCATATCGAAACTGGTATTTGGTGGAATGGAAAGGTCGTGTATACGGAAAGCAAGAACAACCAAATACCTTGAGTATCTGATAATCAGGTGAAGTGTGAAACATCTTGAAATAAGGAGAAGCACCTTGAAGTACTTTAGTTGGTAATCTGTTAATGACAAAAACAGCTGAAGCACAAGTATGCCACCAAAACTTTAATGGTAAATGAGCCTCAGCTAATAAAGTCAGACTCATCTCAACTATATGTCGATGTTTTCTTTCAATTCGTCCATTTTGTTAATGTGTGTATGGACATGGATGTTGAAAAAATATACCCTGATTATCTAGAAAAGATTGAAAATTTTGAAATTCTCCACCCCAAGACTGTAATCGTTTAATCTTCACTGAAAACTGATTTTTAACTAGAAGTTTAAACATCTGAAATGTTTTAAGAGCCTCTGATTTAGCTTTAAGAGGATAAATCCATGTAAATCTCGAGAAATCATCCAAAAATGTAATATAATAATTGAAACCATCAATTGAAGTAACTGGAGCTGGTCCCCAAAGATCAGTATGTATTAATTCCAATACATGGGTACTACAACTGTTTGAGTATAGAAAAGGTAAAGCATGATGCTTTCCCAAAGGACATACATCACAAAATTCAAACTGAGAAACAGGCATCTTCAAGTATGATCTCAAAATCTGTTGCACTACTTGATGAGATGGGTGTCCCAATCTTTTATGCCAAAGAGAGTAGGATGATTGCTTTGATGCATAGAATGACAAGTTCCCAGCTGCTTGAACTCCAGCACATCCTTTATTATAAGAATCACTGTGAAACTGATACACTCCATCTTTGAGGGTTCCTTGCAAAGAGAATCTCTTTAGTTAAAGAATCCTTCACCAAACAATGTGAGTTAGTAAACTCCACAATCACATCATTATCCTTAGCAAGTTTGAGATATACTTAAAAGATTCTTTTTTATTTGAGGAACACAAAGTATTATGAAACTTTAGTTTTGATTGATCGAGGTGACCTTAGTGACCCTACACATGAAATTGGTAATGCATTTCCATTTCCAACAAAGAGACAAATATTACCTGTGTAAGGAAAGCAATTAGTCATTTGGGACCGATCCTGTGACATGACTAGTAGCACCACTCTAAGCAAACCATGTACTACATTGATAGACTCATTAGAAGAGAAGTCATTACTTGCAAGTATTTCCAACAAAATTACTCCGAGATCCCAGAAATGAGCACTTGGAGAGTTATGAAAACCACCCCTTGCATTCTCGATGAAAATTAGAATGTTGATTACCACCTCGATACTGAAAACCATTTCCACCACTATTATTAAAACCTTGAGATCCCATGTATTGCATATTTGCCCTGTAATAGCATGCATCAGCAGTGTGTCCTACCTTGTGACAAATTTGATAAGTTGGCCTATTGTTATTTGGAAATCTGAAACCACCTCTTCCTCTATTATTCCTTCCTCCTCTCCCTCTGTTGTTACCATTTCTGCCATCATGTCCATTTTCAGGTTGTTGTTTTCCATTGTTCCATGACTATGAACTCCTTTGTTTCACCTCAGCTGAATTCGCCTGATTTGATGAATGTGAAATACTCAAAGAATTAATTCCAGCTAGATTCTGCAACTGATCCAACTTAGCCTCAAAACCTAATAGAGTAGACTGCATTTCTTGCCATGTTAAATCATCTTTTTGTTCAAGAACAGAGGTTATAGGAAGATACCACTATCCAATCCAGTCATAGTACATGAAATTAATTCAGAAATAGGAAAAGGAGACCCTGCAGTGGCTAAATTATCAGAAATCCCTTTCATTGTCTTCAAATACTCATTCATCTTCATAGATCCTTTTCGAGTGGTACGAATTGCGCCTTATGAAATTGAATATGTGCTTTGTTACTTGAACCACATTGTTCTAATATACAATTCCACAACTCATGTGCGCTTCTCTTCTTAGAACATTGCGAAACATTCACCCGATTACCAATTTCTCGGTTCTAGGGCACACAATGTACCAAGCATACAACATTCTATCACAATAAAGCCATTCTTGAAAATCGGATTTACATCACCATTATCAAGAATCTTTGATGGACATGGTGTTGTTCCAAATAGGAATCCATCAAAACCACAACCTTCTAACAAAGAAACTACAATCGACTTCCACAAAGAAAAGTTTGTACTGCTAAGCTTAATCGAAACTATCTGGTTTAACGAATTATCGAAAGGACCAACAAGACGATGAGCAAATGAAGATGAATCTGTTGCTCCTTGAACGCCATGACGCCTCGCTTTGCTTCCAGAATCGTCCATGGAGATCGGCCTATTGTGGCTCTGATACCATATTAGATTTTTTTTTTTTTTTTTTTTTTTTTTAAAAAAAAAAAAAAAAATCAATCTTAGATGAAGAAATTATCAGCTTCCTCAACCCTTAACAGAGGAGCTTCATTGTATTTATATAAAGAAAACTCTATCACAATCGTACACTTGTATGGTACACATTAGAATCTATATAACGACCTAACTAACCTCACTAAAGTAAAGTGAATTTACATTTATAACCTCACTACAACCGTTCACTCATTCACACATTCTCTCGTTACACCGCACCGCAACTTCTTCTTCAGCTCATCATTTTGTTCTTCATCAATTCTCGAATCTCTTCTTCAAATGGTTAACACTTACATATATGATCCAAGACAGTATTCCATAAGCCCAATGTACATTTTGTTTGTATACATATCCAATCCATTGCAAGAACCCCGAAACCAAGGTCTCGTGGAACTAGTTCTTCAAAGGGAGAGGATTGCATAATTAAATTGTGATCACGCCATCTTTTACACACAAATTTGAATCGACGAAGTGACTTTGCTGGAAGTCTCGGTAGTATCTCTTGGGCTAAAACCTCGTGTGGAAGCTCCGGTAGGCTCCGTCGCGGCCTCCCCTGTAAGTATTAGTTAAATTATACTTATCATAAGCGACCCATGTGGGCCCCACACATTACAAGTGTCAAATTATGATTATAGATAACGGTTGATGGGCGGTTGTCTTTAGGGATATTAATCAATGTAGTTTGGTCTCCACTTCTTTTCTCCAAAAACACCATTAAGGAAAGGAGAAGAAGAAGTTGAAAGATCAAGATTTGGAAAGAAAAACAATGGCTGGTGGTAATTCTTATTTTATTTCCGCAATTTAGATTGATGATCTTTGTGTTTGTTCACACAAAGATCATTAATGTTTAATAACCAACATCCCCATCTTTTGCCGATTGGATTCGAAATGTTTCTAGTTTCTCGCCTCAATTACTAACCTAATTTCATGCGTAATTAAACCTTGACAACCCACGCTGAAACGCATAGTAAAACGAAAGAATCCAAAGCAATCAAATCCATCGACTTTAGCCCCAGAAATGAAAGAAAATAAACAATGCAAGATCCATGACATCAACAGCGAAGAAAAATAGACAGATGGAATTCTACAACATAGAATCGACACGGACCTGTAAATCTAACCTGTAAATTGAGTTGATCAACTTACGTGCTTCTCTTCTCTTATATATCACCGATCGAGTGAAACTAGACTTTCAACATATGTCACAAATCAGGAACCTTAAAGTGTCTGAACCGATTGGTGCTGAGATTGTAGGAAAATAGACGCCCATTACTGCTCGCATATACAATCTCAACATGCTTCTTCTTGCTTACGCTAATGATGCCTATTGGTGCGATCGGAGTTTGGTATTTAGTACAAAAATTTTTTGATAAATTTATAGAGTACATCTTCACCCACTTTTCCTTCATGGCGAATACCTCATGACAAACACCAGAGTTATGGCACTCAATTCCCGGACTAAAACAAGACACCCTCCTAGCTCACCAATATTAAAGATAATTTTCTCGTTACGAGTAGCTTTGGTGAAAAAACCGTTAGGAAGTCTAAGCTCATTGAATACCTCATTATGGATATCAAAATAAATCAGTGCATTCCGACGATGATTCAGCAGAGGCCAATAGATTAATCCATATGGTTGAATATGCAATGGAATGGGAAATTAGTATCTGAAATCCTTCTCCAGGAATTGGCACCAAGCGTGAAGACCAGGACATGTGAAACTCGTTGGTAATGATTTCCAGTCTTCCTCGCAATTACGACCACCTTTGTAGTCGTAACCGAAACCACATGTGATTCGTTCTGTGTCAAGATCAGGAAGATCGTATTTCCATTTTGGTAACAACCTAAATGATGGAGTGCACGGATTCCACAGCGCCAATCCATGAGATTGGTTTCCACACAGACCAATCCATTGCAAGGGGCGTATTTAATTTGCTTTTCAAAGGATTTTAACACATTTGGGTTTTGATGGATTTTAATGGATTGTGATGTATTTCTATTCAAAAAATGCGCATGAGGAAATACCACCCCTACCCATGAGATTAGGATGAATTTTGGATCAAGTCCTTCTAAATCCATTAAATTCCATGCAATCCATCAAAATCCATCATTTAAACAAATTCATGGATTTGTCAAATTGAATATTAGGTTTTGGTTTCTCTCTTCGAGATTTTTTTTTTTTTGGTACAAATCTCTCTTTTGAAAAGTGACCACATTGGAACACCTAGTGCAGTCGTCTATATTTACCTAAAGATGGGAGTTTATCAATATCAAGGTGCATAACACGATCGTCAGGAAAGGGTGTGCATTTTGTTGTACGCTGTACTATATGTTCTGCTACGGGTGGTTATAACTTTTTTTTTTTTTTTTGTCAAACATGGTTGTATAGATGTTCCTAATCCAAATGGGTACAAAAATTTATTACAACAGAATAATATATATTACATTTAAATGATGCTCATAACTAAAGTTTGACACCACGCACGTACGATGGTGCGGCACCAACTCCACTAAGGGGGCAACAACCTTAACAAGGGACACCAACCCCAACGCAAGGGAGAACTACCCCACAAGTGAAGACAACACCCCATAAATGGTGCAAAAACTCTAAATCTTTAGTTCAAAGAAGAGAAAAACATAGTAAAATTTACGACTTCTTGCCACTACGGTAAAGCACACCGCTTATCGCAGCTCGTCACCTCATAAGGTCAGTCGTCAATGCTCGCGCAAACACATCTCACCGTATCATCTCCTTTTCTTCCGGAGCCTAGGCAAAAGTGGGGTTATCTGAGGTCGCACCGAAAACCCACTAGCTTCGTGATCTCTTGTCTAAGCCGCCAAATAACAAGGAAAGCGAGAGATAAAAAGATAGAGAGAAGAAAAGGAAGAAAAAGAAAAGAGAAAGAAAGAGAAATGTGAGTGGTGAAAGTTGGGGAAAGGAGGGGTGCTCACTACGAAGCAGAAAATAAGAATAGGAGGGGACTGGGGGAACAAGAAGAGGGGGTGAGAGTGTTGTCTGGAAATGATACTAATATATATGAATAACAAGTTTTACAAATAATTAATAACAACGTAATCAATCAACAAAATAAATTTCTAATCGGAGGCTTGCACGTGAAGCAATGTCTTAAGACAAAATTTCCTTGAATTTGGTGATTGAATTTTCTTCAAAGATCTCGCCCCCAAGATACAACCGGATGCCCTTTCGAACAAAAAATCACCATGTTTAAAAGTTCTCACAAACCGTGATTTTCCTCTCTTTCAATAAAAACGAAATTAGAAATTCTATATTTTTCCAGCGCTTTAGTTCTACTTAAATAGAACTTGAGGCACCGGTTCAAACCAATGTGATCGCTCAAAACTCGAAATAACATATTTAACAATACACTGTTCACAACAGTCGCACCTACTGTTCATAAAAATTAACTACCAATAATTAATTTCGAAAATAAAAAATAAAATAAAATTTTACTTGATTTTACAAGGCTAACAAATCTAAGCCCAAAGGCCCAAGGCCCTATCTTTGATTTTAAATATAATTATATATATATATATATTTATATATATAAATATATATTTACACCTATTACACAATGGGTGCCAATTTGGACTCTATCCATTGGGTTTCTCTAAAGCAAATCTTTAGAGTAGATGTTTGTATATAAAGAGTTTGTACTCTTTGAAGTGAGCAATGTGGGACCAAAGAGGTTTTTTATTCAAACTCACTTGATCATTTTTCAAGTTCCAACAGAGAGAAAGAAGAAAAGGACAAGGGAGGTGAAAAAAAAAGGAAGAGGGGACATTGGGGAAGGGGGAGGGACTAACGACGCAAATGACCAAAGCAATTGCGAGAGTCACCGCCCCGAGAGGTGTCGATGCAGCTCAACCCACATGTTATGCATTAGGATTTGCATATGCCCTACATCCAAAGGCGCATGTAGAGCCTCGAGGGCCCAAATTGCTCAAAGGTTCATCATTAAACTTAGGATAGTGTTGCAAGTGGGGCGGGATTCCCCGCCCCATGCGAGGCCCCGTACGGTGGGGTGGGGATTCCCGCATTTTTGCCCCCGCGGGGGTGGGGTGAGGGCGAGAGTTTGCCCCGCATAACGGGGCGGGGCATGCCTTTACCCCACGGTTTTCCCCGCAGAACCGCCCCGTTTCTCGCCCCGCGGGGAATCCCCGTCGCTCCGCCCCACATCCCGCCGCGTGCCCCACCCCGTAGGGAATCCCCGTCGCCCCGCCCCGTGCCCCGCCCCCACGAGAATCCCCGTCGCCCCGCCCCCGTGCCCCCCCCCCCATACCCCGCCACACGGGGAATCCCCATCTCCTTGCTACGTACTCCGTCCCACGAGGAATCCATTTTAAAAAACTAATCAAAATCTCGCTTCGCGCGCGCGCGGTAAGACTAAGTGTCAATATATTAGTTAAAAAATAATTAACTTAATGAGAAAAAAATAAAAAAATAATCTTACCACATAATCTCGAACAAATTTTAAGTAAAGAATAATATCATTTAATTTTTTTGGTAACAAAATTAGGGAATATGTCTTGAAAGTTTAAAAACTTTTTGCATATGGTTATACAAAAATATAATCCTAATAAAATTAATTTGATGAGAAAAAGGAAGTGATAGAAATAGAAAAAAAAACTTATGTAAACATTGGTGAAATCCCAACTTAATAC
This sequence comes from Stephania japonica, assembly GCA_039657345.1. NCBI lineage: Eukaryota > Viridiplantae > Streptophyta > Magnoliopsida > Ranunculales > Menispermaceae > Stephania > Stephania japonica. Next base: position 8,040,597 of record CM077558.1, on the reverse strand, counting down.
TTTATGAATAGAAGCTATATTTATTTTGAAAAATGATTAATTAAAATTTTGTTGTCACAATAAAGGATATATAACAAATTGACATCTTGTTGAATAAACTAAAAAAATGGAGGTCATTGATCTAAACAATGCACACAAAGATTGACGATCAAGATATGTCATTTTTAAAATATTTTTGTTTGCTCTTGAAAAGAAAAATAAAAAAGAGATCAAAATAAAAACTCAAAGGTAAAAATCTGAATATAAAAAACACCGAAAACCAAATAGCAATCAAAAAGTCGAAAAAAGCAAAAAAGAAGTTGAAAAAAAGTAAAAAAATGTTATGGTAAAAAGTGCGACATAAGGAAACTTCAAATATACAAATAAATTTTGTTGAGATAGTGAAGATATATAATAAAAACATATGATCTTGTCAAATAAACTTAAAATTGGAGATCATAGATCTAGGCAACACTTATCAGAGATGTCAACCAATACATATCACTTTTTTAATCATTTTGTTATTAGAATTTTGATTCAATCCTAAAAAGAAAACAAAAAAAAAATCAGAATCAAAACGGAAAGTAGAAACTTGACAATAATGAATATGAGTTGGAAGATATATATTCTCAATATGTGAAAAAACGCATTAAAATATGTTGTGGCTTGTTAGCATAGCTTGTTATTTTGTACCTATACGCCGCATAGTTTGTTATTTTGTATCTATATGTTACATAGTTTATACTTTTGGGTTTTGTATATATATGCCACCTACTTTATATTTTAAAAATATATAAGAATGCTCTTATTTATGTGTTTGTTGTTTGGAATGAAATGAAGCTTTTTACTTGTGTTTAAAGTTGAATCTATTTGTATTTACTATTTTCTTTCTTGAGGACAAAGTCCATTTTCTAGTTGTGTTCAAAGTTAAAATGTAACTTCTTTATTGATGTGGTAAATATGTCATTACAAGTGATCCTGAATTAATAAAGAAAGGACATTCGATAGTCCATTTTCTAGAAAGACGTCAAACATAAACCATTAAATAACTGTGACATCTTCCATATGTCTGCGCAAGATTTCCATATACACCATCGAAGTATCAAACTCCCGCCTAGCAATTTGGTCAACAAGCATCACTCTCTACCAGTGGGACGCGAGGATCCCCACGCCCCGCGAGGAATTCGGCGGGGCGGGGCGTGGGGCGGCAAAGTTTGCCCCACAGTGGAATTTTTGAAAAATTTCCCGCCCCACACCCTCGAGGATTCGGGGATGGTATTTTCAATCCCCGCCCCACCCCACCCCACTTGCAACCCTAACTTGGGATACATTGATTATGAGAGATTTAAATGATTTGGAAAGCATACCATCAATTGCATTCAATCAAGCGCAATGAAAAAGTTTGACCCATGTAGTCGACCCTAACTAATTTGAAATTAAGGCTATGTTGTTGTTGCTCCCTTTTTTTGATAGAGAGAATTAAGAGTCAAACCAAGACCTTTTAACTACATTGTCATAGCCAGAACTTTAACTTGGTGGGTCCTTGACAAAAAAAAAAAAGAGAGCAGCTAAATGGACCCCAGTAATTGCTAAATGGATCCTATTTTTGAATTTTTACTTCGTCATAACCCACTTTTTACTTAGTTTACCCTATTTTTTTTCTTAAAATTCCAAAAATACTCTTATTTACCTATCACCCTCACCTTCACCCCAATACCCTTCAATTCTCTTCATTTCTCGGTTTTAGTCATTGTAGAGCACTTGTACTAGGTCATCAAGTGTCGTAGGAGTGTTTTTTACGTTGAACAAAGTTGGATGTGGTCGCGCCGTGTCCTAGAAGTAAAGAAGTGTCTTCTACGAGCTTCGACGACGAACAGATACAACTCGAAAGATGTCGGACACACATGACCAACATCTCTAAAGAGGTCTCTGTCGACTCCAACAGATAATGTGAAGATAGCTCGCCTCGAAATGGGTGATGGAGGGATCCAAATGAGACCTCTTTAGAGATGTGACATGTCGGCTCTGTTCGACCGACGCCTCTTCGTATGTATCGACTCTATTCATTCGAAACCCTCAGGCGATAAGAACGAACAAAAAAACTTCAAAACTCCCGAAAAATACATGAAATTGACCAAAAAAATAGTGGGTTTTGCTCATAATCGCTTAATATTTACGATTTCATCGAAACTTTGTATCCAAAATGCAAAATTCAAGCCCCAAATCGAAGCCCTAAACCCAAAAACAAATTCACAAACAAAATCGACTCAAAAATTTTTTTTTTTTTAAAAATCTTGAAATCAACAGTAAAAGAGATGATAAATGCACCCATTGCATCAAATCCATATGGTTTTGCTTGAATTTCATTAGATTTTGGGTTGGTGAGTGCAATTTTAGAGAGAGGTGACTGGGGTATGGTGAGTAAAAACTCTTTTATATAGAGGTGTAGTTGGGTAATTTCACATAAATAAAGTCCATTTAGCACTTAGTGGGGTCCGATCTGTTACCCCGCTCCCACAAAATAAAAGGTTATATTGGTGGTTATAATATGCATTTTCTATATAGGTGGTTTTCTGGACTGTGATGTTGTGATGTGTACACGCATGGTTTCCGTTTTTTATGAGATCTCTCAAATTTTTATCAACTTGATGAGCGAATTTTCAGAGTTACATTTTAATAGGAAAGACACTTTCCAAGAGCAACGGATATATAATCTGATTTAATTGTTCCAATTTCTTTATATAAAACACAGCATTAAATCTAAACCATAGCTTCCCAACTACTCACCAGACATACATTTAAATCTTCATTTTTGCAAGCTAAAGAAGTGGATTGCAGAACATAACTAGTTCATATGAACAACATTCTATGATCTTAAAATGAATATGAACATGTTGCTTATATGTAGAAGCCAAAAGAATACTATTAAATCTTAGCAACACACAGAGATGGCCCTTTTTGATCAAATTGATTGACCCGCAATGATAAAATTAAGCGTCCAATGCAATACTAAAAAAGAGACTGCAAGAAAATCACCACAGAAACAATGCTCTAACTCATGACAAAAAAGAACAATTACTGCACCCTGCATTCAGCGTAACCATAGTAAAGAGAGGATTGATTAAGGACATTATTATATAAAAAGGAAGTGCAGATAATGCTTGGAAATTAGTAATGGAGGACAGGTTCCCATTATATCTGACATGATAACACAAATGTTATAAAGCTTCTGATTCCTCATTACATATAGTGTACCCTGCATTATTCATCATTTTTCCACTTCACTAAATTAGTTCAAACAGGAAAGAAATCATGAAATACATTCCATATTGAGTGTTTTAACTTATTAGGAACTTGATCATTCCACAACTAATTAGGAACTTTCTAACTCACATAACACTTTATATCCAGACTTGACTTATATGCCACATCTCTCTGCATGAATTCTTGCACTGAGAAGCAGATTTCAGGAGTTTTAAGTGAAGTTCACTTGATCAATGTCAAGTGAACTCACTACGAGCACAAAGTAAATAATTAAAGGACGTACTTCAGAAGAACAAAGCAACACCATCTTCAATTAAATCTCTTGACTTTTCATCATCAACTTAAATTTTCTTTTTGGAGAGAGACAAATTTGAGCAAATTTTCTGAATTGCATTTTATTAGAAACTACCTTTTTCAAGAGGCAATGAAATATGTCTGATCTAGTAGTTCCAATTTCTTTTCATAAAACTCAGCATTGAATCCATACCATACTAGGAACAAAAAGTGTACCTTCCCTCTCAACTATTCACCACTTGTGACAAAAACTGAAAAAAAAAGCTACATAGATCGAATATGATACATTCAAATCTTCATCTTTGCGAGCGAAAAAGTGGATTACAGACAACCAGTTCATCATTTTTCTACGGGTGATACGGCATCCAGTGATCTCCAATGAATTAGAACATGTTGCTTATATGCAGACAACAAAGAGCACCTCATTACATCAAAACTACAACAACACAGCCTCAATCCAAAATCAATTGGGGTCGGCTACATGGATCAAACTCTTCCTTTGTGCTTGATTCAGTGCAATTGATGGAACCTCATTACATCACTCAAAATAAAAACAAACTAGTAACTGGACAATCAAGTTAATCAAAAAAAGAGGTGATCGACAACAAAAATCAACCCCATATGACCAACCCTCAACCAAGAAGCTAGCAAAGTTTTGCAGTTAGAACTTTTACTTGCTTAACTTCAAGAGAACCTAAAGAGGCAATGATGAGCCGAGCTCATCTAGAGTTGTCCAATAGTAGCACTCTGTTGATTCAGTTTCTTTAGTCTTTGCAATGAACCAAGTTCAAAGGCACAAATTAAATCAAGCTTGAAATGGTTACAAAGTCCAGGGGAACCCAAAGCAAGTGAGAATAAGCAACTAAGGCAAGGTTTAGAATTTGATCTAGACATTGGAGAAACCACTCTTTCAAACAACAAAAAGAACAAGCTCCGTAGCTGCCAAGAATCAGAAGCTCAAGCCTAGAAATTGGTAAGAGAAATCTAATTGAAGGTAAAAAATATTATCTTCAATATTTTCATTTATAGGAAACCAACTACATTTGACTACAGTATGTGATTTGAGGTAGGTTTGCAGGTAGTTGTTGCGTGTATTAGATAAACACAAGTTCAATCAAATTAGCTTCCTGTCAGGGTAAGAATGTGATTTGAGGTGAACCCATTAACTTACAAGTGTACTTGGTGTGTAAAGCATCTCTTGTGAGATGGATCGCTCGCCAAAGGCAAGGTTGGGGGTTCAACTCATGTTGGAGTCAAATGTGTTGTACTTAAGTTGGTTTCTTATTAAAAAAAAAAAAAAAAAAAAAAAAAAAAAGCAAGTGTAACTGGTGTTAACAAAAGTAACTCATCTTCACATGACTTTACTGTATTTGTGTGCAAAAGGACGAGTACATTCCATACAGAAAAAGTGCATTGAAGGCAATTTTACATGCTTAACATCTACGTTACGAGCTCATTTCTATACAAGCATGAAGGTGTGTTTGCTTTCATATTTCACTCCCAATTTTAGTTTCGAATGATAAGAATCAAAGTTTATCCTCAACTGAAAGCATTAGTGCATTGAGATTACTGAGGTGAAACGATTCTACTGCGTGCAAGAAAAATTACCAAAAGTAGTTTTTTTTTTTAGATAAAGTAAGTTGCAAAATTACCAAAAGTAGTTAATAGATGCATATAGTTCCATTCACCGTAAAAAAAAGATAAAAACAAAGACCAAAACACACACTAAAAGATGTACATGATGATCAATCTACAAAAATCATTACATTGATTAAAATAGTAATTAACTTAAACTTTCATGAGTTATAAATAAATTTAATTGATGAACTTACGTGCTTCTCTTCACTTATATATATCACTGATGGAGTGAAACTAGACTTTCAATATACGTTTTGGCTTTTCTAGACTTCACGTACCATAAACCAGGAGCCTTAAAGTGTCTGAACCGATTGGTGCTGAGATTGTAGGAAAATAGACGCCCATTACTGCTTGCATATACAATCTCAAAATGGCTCTTCTTCTTCTTCTTACTGACGCTAATGACGCCTGTTGGCATGATCGGAGTGTGGTATTCCGTGCAAAAACTTTTCGATAAATTTATAGAGTACATCTTCACCCAATTTTCCTTCAAGATCCATACCTCATGAGAAAGATCAGAGTTATGGTCTGGGTCTCCATCACTCAATTCCCAGACTAAAACAAGACACCCTCCTAGTTCACCAATATTAAAGATAATTTCCTCGTTACGAGTAACTTGCGAGAGAAAAGCATCTGGAATTCTAAGCTCATTGAATACCTCATTATGGATATCGAAACAAATCAGTGCATCGCAGCAATAATTCAGCACAGGCCAATAAATAAATCCATTGATGAACATCCCCCCCTCCATACAGTAGAATGGGAGATTAGTATCTGAAATCCTTCTCCACGAATTGGAAGCAAGCGTGAAGACCAGAACTTGTGAAACTCTCCCACTCTTCCTTCCAATTACCACCAACTTGTAATCTTTAATCTCTGCGTCGTAACCGAAACCACATGTGAGTCGTTCTGTGTCAAGATCAGGAAGATCGTCTTTCCATTTTGGTAACAACCTAAACGATTGAGTGCACGGATTCCACAGCGCCAACTCCATGAGATTGGTTTCCACACAGACCAATCCATTGCAAGAACACAAGGGGCAATAAGAGTTGTCAAAACCTATGGGTTTTGCAGTTGCATCGCCCGATCCCACAACTATAGAGAATAACACATTAAACTTTCCAAAGAGGACGTTGAGGTTTGGGGGACCAGAAATGATTGTTCCATTGCTTGATATTGATGCAGCTTGTGATTGTTGGTGGAGGTGGGATTCAATGAAGTGAGGATCGCTGATCAGATCTCGCCATGACTTGCATACAGATTTGAATCGAAGGAGCGACTTCGCTGGGAGTCTCGGGAGGAGTTCGGTCGCCAGGATCTCGGGAGGAAGCTCACCTTCTCCAGAATGTCTTTTTGAACAAGACATTTCGTTGAGGAAGAAATTGGGGCAGCTAGGGTTCCATCTCAGGAATCGTATCGTAGCTTCTCTCTTCTTCTGTGAAACCTATTTCACCACTTCCATCTTCTTCAATCTTCCAACCTTAGGGTTTTGTTTCTGCTCCGAAATTTAAGTATGTCCCACCAAAAGTCACGTCAAACATTTGAGTCATTGTTTTGGCAAAGTAACTACTTTCTCAATTTTTTTGTAAAACTATTTTTTTCAAATTGAAGTATTAATGTGATTTATTTTGTTTTTTTTATATGGTTATGTTGATTGAGTTACAAGTTATCATACTTAATTAAATATATAAGATTTTTAAAATTAGTGTGATAAATATATTGTAATAATGCTTTAAATATAATTTTATATATCCTTACAATACAACGTATATAAGAGCTTACAATATATATATATATATATATCAACTATATTTTTTTTTTTACAAATATATCTATCAACTATATAAAAGAGTCAATAATCAATTCTTGAGTAGTAAGCAAAATTACTTTCTTGCCCCTTTTAATTTTGTGTTTTATATATATATATATATATATATATATATATATATATAATAAGAACGAATATCGATTTTTTCATCCGTCACTTAATTTTACAATTTCTCCTTTTTTAAACATCAATCTCTTACAAGTTACAAATTGATCTTTCTTTTCATCTTTCACTCAATTTGACAATTTTACCCTTTTTAAATCAATTTCATAAATAATAATATATCTTTCTATCATTTAGTAGATTTCCTTTTTTTAACAATTACGATTTTTCAAGTGAAATACATTACTATTTATAGATATCAAAGTCTAGCTATCAACTTTCATATATCAAAAAAAAAGTCTCACATTACTTCTTTGTATTTTGTCATATTCAAAAACTTTTTTTTCTTTTTAATCTTTTTTATCGCAATTGCTGGTAAAAAACATTTTGTTAGATTGGTATGCCACTTTTATTCTTCGTATTTATATATTGTTTTGTTTCTTATATTAGAATTTAATTGTCTTATATTCATTTAAAAATTTATAATTTTATTTTTTTGAATAATTAAATCATATTCTTATACTTGAATTAGGTTCGTTCGTTCATTTTTCAACTAGTATATATATAAGACAAAATGTGTTATGCATTTATGGCGCCTCGATTAATGTGTTGGATTAGAATACAATTGTTGTAAATAATGTACCCATGACATGAGTATATATTTGGTTCTCATGATAGAAATACTCATATATATATATATATAGTAGAATTGATTTAATAGTAAAAATAAATTTTATTGTTGGAAAATTTTATGCAATGGAGAATTTTTAGTAAAAAAATTATACAGTTTTTAGCAAAAACATAAAAAATGGAGAATTTTATGCAAAGTTTTGCCCATGCCCCACCCCGTGAGGAGCAAAATACGAAGAATCATTACCCCATTGGAGTGAGGCCCTACGAAAAATAAGAATTCCCTGCCCCACTTGCAACCCTACCTTTTCTTGACAACCGTATACATTCACTTGGTAGTTAAGGTTGTGAGTTTATCAATATCAACTACTCCTATTTATTAAGGAAAATGCTTTAGTGATCCAAGCATTCTGGACACAAAGATTGGTGTCTTTCTTAGGTAAGAAAAATACAAAAAAGGAAAATATAAATATTTCGAAAATAAGGAAATCTAATGAAAGGATAGAAGTCTAGATATTCGGTTTCACGCCTCTCGCCATACAACTTGGGATGGGATTGATTTTATTAATTATCGGTTCATGAAAGGTATGAAACTCATCTATGATTTAGTGCAAATATAGACCCGATGACACACTCTGTTCCTCACACTTCCTGATCTCGATAGCAAATGTACGATCGTTGACTACTTCCCTAATCAAACATACAACCTAATCGCTAGTGCTCTAGATTGAACGCATTAGTTGCATTACTTTGATTCGTGAAGGCACTACACCTAGACAAGCGGATCGCTAGTGCTCCCGATTTAGCCTAGATCCCTAAGATATTTGATCAATTTTAAAATGGTCTAATCAATTAGTAGGGTCAATTGCCACTAGTGTGGTCTTGTCGCACAAGGACGATTGCACGACTCACTGACATGTAAATCAAGGTTTAAACTAGTGTTTAACTTCAATTGTCCAAACAATACCAAAGAAAATATATCATAGAAAATATATCAATAATAATTAAAAATAAATAAACCTCATAAAGGATTCTCAAGTTGTAGGCTTGACCGATCCACCTTCAATCTAGAAGAGAAACTAGCTAGACATAATTAAACTAAACTAAAAATAAATAATAGATCCTCCTTTTCTTCTCTAAGTCCTAATATATATATGTATATATATATATATACATTCCTAAAATTTGGTCTCTGAATGTAAGAAAAACCAATTTTCGTAGTTAGGAGAGTGATTTTCGCATCCGGGGTTGTTTTGGGTGTTTTTTGTACTTCAAGACACTTGGCAGCGACTCATTGGTTTAATTTCTGTACATTGCTGACGTGGCGGGCTCTCATTGGTCGAGAGGTAAGTTGTGACGTGATGGATGAGTGGGAGAGTGACACGTGGTAGGCAGCGGGAGGTAAAGCGAGTCAGTAATTTGCGCATGGGAGAATTGACGTAAATCTAGGAGTTGGTGTTGTCACGCATCCCAAGGAAGATCAACGCACGCGGAGACAAGGAGCAGTTGGGCTATGCAACATGGCACGAGCTCATTGGTGGAGCGATGTGTGTGAGGCAACGTGGTACCATCTGATTGGTCGAACGGCTGTGTGTGACGCGGTCCAACTAATGGGTGCACGACACGTGGCCTATCCGGTACTCCAATTACCCAACTCTCGTGTATACTCCGAAACAAACCTTCTAATGTCCAGGTTATGCAAATGTATACTCTATTATGAGTATTTTTTTGCCCCGATCTAACCGTATACTCCGTTTCTCCTAAAAATAAAAATTAAATATAATTAGATATATATTTTCATATTATTCCAATAAATCACTAAATCCTTAAAATATGCATTTATCGCCACAAAATAAAATAAATATAGTCCAATTACACCTAATAACCTATACTAAATTATGCCTAAATGAACACTTATAATGTAAGTTAAGGGAATATAAGTTGGTGTCTCGTAAAAAACAAACAAATAAGAACATATGTAGAGAGAGCTTTGAACAATGAGAGAACAATCCTAAACAAAAGAAGAAAGAGCTTTGAAGGAAAGAAAAGAGGTGCAAATTTAAGTTCCCTGAAAATGAGTTGTTGTATAGTTATGAAAGTGCGTAGTGCATTGTCGAAAAGGGACAGGACTTTGTTAAAAAGGAAAAGATTAAAGGCAGCAAAACATGTTCCCTTGTCGAATGGGATGTGCAAACTCATGCACTGAGCTCACCGTACACAATTAGTTGTATAACATTATATGCTGCATACGAATGTTACCCTATCATTGACTGTCCAATTCTAAATTAAGAGAGGTTATGTAAGATTCTTTAAAGTTTAAAATTGCATAATTTCATAAAGCTATAAAGCATTGTTTGGTTAAAATGTACTTTTTGGGATTTGAATAAATTAAGAAATTGAATTTAATTTAGATTATCCTACCTAGTACCTACTATGCAATACAGATCAATATATGTCTTGTAAAATTTAAGCTTATGAAAAGCAATCATTTATCATTAAATTTATTTCACTCCTTCCTTCCTTGAAAGACCGATCAATTGGATTTAGGTTTCGAAAATAATCCCTCCCATCACAAACTAATTGTCCCTATTAAGATGCGACGCCGCTGTCAGTTGGGACACTTGTTGGAGATGTTGGGATAGTCCCACATCGACTACTTAGAAAGAAAAAGAAGGTTCATAAGTGTGGAGTGGACACTCTATCTAGCTTTGTCATTTTGGAGTGAACCTCACTTTCACATTTATAGCCCATATATAAAATTAGTCACCACACACTCCTCACCTTGGATTTGGCCTTTATTATAAAAATTGAACATGGTATTAGAGCCAATGGTTGGCTTAATTGCCCATTGTCCAAGAGCCTTGTAGACATCCAACAAAAATGGTTTACGATGTTCTACGGTGGGGGAGTGTTGGAGATGTTGGGATAATACCACATTGACTACTTAGAAAGAAAAAGAAGATTTATAAGTGTGGAGTGGACACTCCATCTTGCCTTGGCATTTTGGAGTGAACCTCACTTTCACACTTATGGCCCATACATAAAATTAGTCATCACACTCTTCTCACTTTGGGACACTAAGTATAAAAACTCTTTGAAGAGGGTCAACAAGGAATGTGATTTGAGGTAGGTCACTAAATGAACAAAGGTGGTCTAGGGTCTAAGGGTATCTGTTGAGTGTATTTGATCTTTAAATATTCAAATAAGCTTCTTTGTATTAAGATTAAAGATGTAATTTGATGTCCACCAGTCAACCAACAATAGAAATTGTCTTAAATAGAGCGACTCTTCCTTTCATCTGGGTTGCTTCTTTTTGTTTCAACAAGCCTAAAGTGTGTTGAAACAATTCTGTACACTTAATCTGAAGTTCAATTTGATACAAGCAAGGAAATGTGGTTGTTTTCAGGTTTCATACACAATTGAAGGTTTGATTGATTAGAATCAACATTTATTCTCAACTTAAAAGCATTAGTATTAACATCAGTGATGCATTACCAAGATGAAATGAATCTAGTGCACGCAGGCGAAACCACCACAAAATGATTAGTAGTTAATAGATCGTCATAGTTCTATCTCCAAAAACTAAGGATTAGAAAGCAAAAACAAAAAAAAAAAAAAAAAAAAAAAAAAAAAAGGGCACAAACATGCATACACAGGATGATCAACCCACAACACCATCATCACCTAATCTGGCGCAGGACTCCTTCCGATGTATCCTTTTTTGAGCGTCAGCGAAACCCCAATACCACTCGATCTCCAAGACCTCCCTTCTCAGTGCTTTCCGTTCACATATCTCATTCCTTCTACTAAAAAACCCTTCTTCATAGCACCAAGAAGGGAAGAAAAAAAAGGAAGAAAGGAGTAAAAGGGAGAAAGATGAGGAAAAGAAAGATAAAACTTACACATACCTAAAACTACAAGGAAATGAGGCGTTGAGAGGACCGACCGAACTGGATTATCAATCATTAGCTAAATTATCAGCTAATATTATCAAACTAAATCTAATATTGTCGAACTTGTTTACGTAGGGTATGGAAAATGGGTACCTTAAGTTGAGTTGGACGTTGAAGAATGTATGCCAAATTATGCGTGTCATTTATATGTGAATTAAATAGGGTACTTGAACTAGTACATAAATGGGTATCTTACTTAGTATTACCTGCGCATAGTTCTAAAAAGATTTAGGACAAATATGATATTCAAGGGGTACAAAGTATTATAAAAGGGTATAAATACATATTAGGAAACTTTCAATGGAAGAACTTCACCCTTTAGTGGACCAACATGGATCGAGCTCAGATTAGTTAGTTAAGTCTGAATAACAAATAGTTTAGACCAAAAAAGGGTACAAGTACACATTAGAAAATTTTGTGAGTACCATATCTACTTACATATCCCAGCTTACAACTACCACATAACCTACGTTGTGGTTTCAATCCATGATTATACTTAAGATGTGTTTTATTGAAAGGAAAATTATTTGGTGACCTACTTTTGGCACGCACTTGTGTTGTGTCCCTTAATTTGTGAATCAAATGTTTTTTGCACACAAAAAATTGATGTGTACGAGACACCACAAATATTTGTCAAAGAAAGGCCAACCTAGCATCTTCAAATTGAGATGACCCTGTTTGATCAAATTGAGCGGCAGTGATACACTTGAGCAGCCAAAACAATGCTTAGAAAAAGACTAACAAAACAATCACCGAAGCAACTATGCTTCGACTTGTGACATAAAAGATGATCCAACTAAGACAACCTCATTACATCACATAAAACAAAAGTAAACAAGGAACATAGCACTCAAATTAAGGGTAAGCAGATCTTTGTATGTGTATCATTACCAAGGTGTTAGTTCATTTGTACACAGTTTCCACCCAAATTTCATCAACACAAATGCGTATAAAAGAAAAACTAAACATTTCGAGCTAAAAATACAACTTGCCAACATATCTATCACAAAAACCAAAACCCACAACCCAGAGACGCCATAGCAAAGTTTAGAAATCAGAATCTCACCGTGCTCAGTTCCAAGAGAACCTAGAGAAAGGAAATGAAGAGCTGAGTTCGTCTGGGTACTAAAAAGGCAGAAAATGCAACTTGTAACTAAAGCAAATCTTAAAGAATTCTGCTTGCTTCTCAAGTGGTCTGCTTAAATGATGATTGTCTGCTTCAGCTGCGCACCTTTCTCAACAGCGAGACTGAGCATGGAAAACTGAGCTTGAAGTTGTCCAAAAGTAGCCCTGCATTGACTCAGTTGCTTTAGTTTCTGCGATGTACTAATCACAACCATGCACTCAAATTTAACCCAGCTTGAAAAGGATACAGAGTTCAAGGCAACTAAAAGCAAATGGGCAAAAGTAGCAAATGGAAGATTCAGAGTTAGAAATTAAACCATTATGAAACGTTTTCTCGCTTAAACAAAAAGAACTAGCTTTGCACTTGATAAGAATCTGAAACTTGGGCCTAGGAGTTGGTTGAAGAAAGCTTAAAGCTAAAAACAATTATCTTAAAATTTACAAAGCTTAGATCGTTAATACAATTATTGAAACAACAACGAAATCCACCAAATGAACACGAGTCAAATAGTCATAACACACAGATCAAGACATTAACATAAAAACACAAATCGAAATACAAACCTAGTGCTAGCTCAAAGCCTCCTATGGTCTAGTATGTGGTACCTATACATGAGGTTGAAGGTTCAAGTTTCTCGAGTGAAAGTTAAGGGCACACAAGTTTATTACTAATAAAAAACACAGATCAGAGTAGATGTAAAGTGAGCCTTGAGCAATGAGAGAACAATCCTAAACAAAAGATGAAAGAGCTTTCAGCTTTGAAGGAAATAAAAGAGGTGAGAATTTAAGTTCCCTTTAAAATTTCTGTTGTATAGTAACTTAAATGTGCAGTTTCATTGTTGACAAGGGACAAGACTTTATTAAAAAGGAGAACATTCAATGAAGCAAAACATAATATAACAATTACATGCTGCTGATGAATGTCACCCTATAATTAATTGTCCAATTCTAAATCATGAGAGGTTATATAAGATAAGGTGGAATTCTAATTTCATAAGTCCATAAGTATTGTTGTCTGCAAAAAAAAAAAAAAAAAAAAAAAAAGCCATTAGTATTGTTTGGTTAAAGATTTTTTTTTTTTTGGCATTTGAATAAGTTAAGAAGTTGAATTTAATTTAGATCTGCTATCTAAAAAAATGGCTACATAAAGCAATATAAGTCTTGTAAAATGTAAGCTCATCAAAAACAAACATTTAACATTCATATTTTTTCACCCCTTCCTTGAAAGAGTGATCAATTGGCTTTGAGTTTCAAAAATAAACCCTCTAATCGCAAACTAATTGTCTCTATTATGATGCCGTCAATGTCAATTGGGCCACTGACTAAGCATAAAACTCTTTGAATAAGGTCAACAACGTATGTGAGTCGAGGTATGCCAGTTAATGAACAAGGGGTTACAGGGTATCAGGTTAAAGAATGCGATTTGTGGTGCACCTGTCAACCAACAGATGTACTTAGTTTCAACTAGAGCAACTAGAGCAACTCTTGTTTTCATTTGGGTTCATTTGATGTGTAGTTGTGGTTGAGTACACCAAACCCCAACATAGCTAAGGTGTACACACTTGCGCTCTTAAATTGAAGCTCATCAATTTTATACAAAGCATGGAGATGTGGATGCTTTCATGTTTCATTCACAATTAAATTAGCTTCGAATGATTAGACGAACGTTCATGCACTTAAAGATTAGTAATAACATCAGTGATATGCATTACCAAGATGAAATGAATCTAGTGCGTGCAGAAGGCAAAACCACCATAAAATGGTAAGTAATTAATAGATCCATATAGTTCTATGCTCCAAAAACTAAGATTGAAAGCAAAAACAAAAAAGGGCACAAATATATACAGAATGATCAAACCACAAAAATCAACTTACGTGCTTCTCTTCTCTTGTGCATCAATGGTCGAGCGAAACAAGGCTTTCAACATAAGGTATGATGGAATCTGCAGATCTGGTGTAGCGGGCACCACGGACCCTGAAGCATCTGAACTGACTGGTGCTGAGATCGTAGCAAAATGGATGGCCATCACTGCTCAAATAGACAATCTCAACATGGTTCTCCTTCTTTTTGTTGAATCTAATGATACCTATTGGTTTATTTGGAGTGCAGTATTTGGCACTTAACGTTGGCGGCATATTGATAGAGTACATCTTCACCCAATTTTCCTTCATCACCCACAGGTTATGAGCAACACCCGAGTTGGTTCTCAGCTCGTGGACTAAAGCAAGGCACCCTCCCAGTTCACCAATCTCCATCCATGGGTCATTGTTAAAGAGGAAAGCCTCAGGCAGGTTAATTCCGCTGAATACCTCGTGATGAATATCGAAAGAAATCAGTTCATTTGTAACCAGTTTCCAATAAAGAAACCCATTGATAAACAAGCCATTACTCCCCCAAAAACTGCAACGACTATGATCTGAAATTCTTCTCCATGAATTGGTCCCAAGGGTGAACACCTGGACTTGTAAACGTAATTGGCCCCCTTTCGAGAACTCCGCAATTCTGACCAACTTGTAATCTTTAATCATGGCATCGTAACCGAAACCAAATGAGAGAGGAACTCGTTGAGGAATGTGAGGCAATCTCCTATATGATTGAATAGATGGATTCCATATTCCTAACACGTTCTTCCTATAATCTTGAATACAGATCAATCCATTGCAAGAACCCAACAAACAAGGGTAATAGTTGGATTTCGTAACCTCTAAAGGGAAGTGATTGAAATGGAGTCTTTTTAAGGTTGAATTGCCGGATCCGACAACAGTTGAGTGAAAAAGACCTTGACTTCCGATGAGGAGATTGAGTGAACTGTGATTACCTGGTCGAGGAATGACGATGGCTCCACTCCCATCAATATCGGCTTTTGAGAGCTGTTGTTGGAGTTGCATTTCGATGAAGGAAGGTTCGCTGATGAGATCTCGCCATGCTTTGGATACGCACCGAAATCGAACGAGCGACGTCGCTGGGAGTCTTGGGAGCAGTTCCGTCGACAAGATGTCACGTGGGAGGCAGTATGACCCTCCCCCTCGCCCTCGCTTCGAAGACATTTTTTATCAAGAAATTCGCCAGCAGCAGCACAGCTAGGGTTCCTTCGTCTCGTCGCCTTCTCTCTTCTCTCTTCTCTCACAAATTCTCATTCAACTTTGCATCTATTCAATCTTCCAAGCCTTTCGCGCTTTGCAGTTGCAGCCCTTTTTATTTTTCAAGAAATTGACCCGACCCTTTTCGCGCTCTGTATCAGGGTTTTTTTTTTTTTTTTTTTTTTTTTTTTTTTTTTTTTTTTTTTTTTTTTTTTTTTTTTTTTTTTTTAAAAATTTAATTATTTATTTATTTTTTATTATTATTATTATTATTATTTTATTTTTGCTCCTCATGTCTCTATCATTTTTTACATTGATTTTCTTAGAAATTGTATAATTGTTATTTTTTTTTTTAGCAAAACCCATCATTTCGTCTCTAAACTTTATATTTTTTGTACTTTTACATCTGCTATATTTCTTTTTTTTTTTGAAAAAAATTAAAAATTTTCATTAATCACAATGCCTTGGGCCTCAATACATTCAATAACATCGAACCAATTGCCTCGCTAATAGTACAATGATTTGTTAATGGTAATTGTTGACAAAAAAAGAAAAATTTAATGGCCAACTTTGACACCAGCTTTGGGTACCGAATTATGTGCACATCGTTAAAGACACGCAAACTCGCAAACATACATCTTGATGTGTGTTGAACGGCGGGCACACAATTCAGTGCCCAAAGTCATGTCAAAACTCGGTCACCCTAACATTGTCCTTTTTTGTGATAATCTTTGTATAATTGTATCCTCGCATTCAAAGCCTAGACCTTGAACACGTAGTCTGTTACTATTATAGACTCGTAAGTGGGCTCTGGGCTCATTAAACACCAAACTATATCCGCGAGAGATGACCCCTGTTTGATAAACTTGAGCACCAATGCTACAATTGAGCATCCAAAACAATACCTTAAAAAAAGAACAAAAAATCTACAAAACAATCACCACACAAACAATGCTAATTACATCACATAAAACGAAACCAAACAAGCAATTAACGAACACTCGATCACATTAGGGGTAAGCGAGATCTTTGTTTCATTATCAAGGTGTCAGTTCATTCCTACAAAGATTCCACCCAAATTTCATCAACATGAATACATAAAGAAGACATAGTAAACATTCGAACCAACGACACAACTTGCAAACACATCAACGTACGGTCCAAACCAACCTCACTCTTCCGTTGCGCAGTGTGATATATCAGAAGTAATTGTCCAAATTTCTTTTCATAAAACTCGTCATTGAACATTATATTTATTTCACCACTTCCTTCCTCGAAAGACTGATTAATCAGCTTTGAGTTTTGAAAACAATCCCTCGATCTCCTCACAAACTTATTATACCTATTAATTATGATGCAACGCCACTGTCAATTGGAACACTGATTAAGCATAAAACTCTTTGAAGAGAGTCAAGTAAGTATGTGACTCGAGCTAGGTCACTTAATGAACAAGGGGCTCAAGGGAATCTGTTGAGTGTACACCATAGCGTATTCAAATAAGCTTTGTATCAGGTTAAAGGATGAATTTCAGGTGCACCTGTCAACCAAGAAGTGCACTTAGTCTTAACTAGTGCAACTTATGTTTTCATCTAGGTTCCTTGTATTTGTGTAGTTGAGGTCGAGTACATCAAAATCAAATATAGAAAAAGGATGTTAAAAGTTTCAACAATTCTAGACACTTGAGCTCTAAATTTAAAGAATCCAACATAGCAAAAGGATGTTGAGAGTTTAAACAATTCTAGACACTTAAGCTCTAAATTGAAAGCTCAATTTTATTCATGCTTAGAGATGTGGTTGCTTTCATGTTTCATTCACAACTGAAAGCTTTGAATGATTAGATTGAACGTTCATTCTTAACTTAAAGCATTAGTATCAACATCGGTGATGCATTACCAAGATGAAATGAATCTTAGTACATGCACGCAAAACCGCCACAAATAGATCCATATAGTTCTATGCTCCAAAAACTAAGATTAGAAAGCAAAAAGTAACAAAAAAAGGGCACAAACATATACAGGATGATCAATCCACAAAAATCGACTTGCTTACGTGCTTCCCTTCTCTTATATATCACTAACCGAGTGAAACTAGGCTTTCAACATAAGTCGAGATGGATATAGCTTTCGGGTTGGAGGCACCATGAACCCTGAAGCGTCAGGCAGTTTAATTTCACTGAATACCTCGTCATGAATATCAAAACAAATCAGTATATTTGAGCGCACAATTAAATAAAGAGATCCATTGATGAACAACCCTCCCTTATCATTAAAAGAGTAATGAGTATCTGAAATTCTTCTCCTTGAATTGGCCCCAAGAGTGAAGACCTGGACTTCAAAATTTGGGCTAAAAATCAGAGTCACCAATTCCGTCCAACTTTGGTTTAAAAATCACAATGGCCCGAATTCCGACCAACTTGTAATCTTTAATCTTGGCACTGTAACCGAAACCAAATGTGACAGCCCTAGCTCCAGCCTATGTGCTTCTGACGAGGAATGTCAGGCAAACTCCTATATGATTGAATACATGGATTCCATATTCCAAACTTGCCCGAAATCTCAATTTGAAAACAGATCAATCCATTGCAGGAACCCCACAAATGAGGATAAAGAACATCTTCTGAAAGCCTTAATGGGAAGTGATTGAAATTTTGAAATGGAGTTTTGTTGAAATTGCATTAAGTGGCCTCGAACTTTAAGGTTTTTTTTTAGATTTGGCCCTTAAACTTTTGTTTGGTTGATTTGAGCCTTTTAAGTTTTATTTTGTTTTTTTTTTTAATAGAAATCAAAATTTCATTAATCATTCATCGCTCAATATAGAATCAAGTATATTGATTCGCTAATCCTATTTGTGCAAACAAACTACCAATAATTTAGCTTTTTTTCGAAATAGAAACAGTTTGACAATCAGAGATTACTTTGTACAACGTTGAAACCCATAATAATACACAAAAGTACTATAACCACAAAATGAATAACAAAACTTTTCAACAAGGAGAAGAAAACCTAAAATTTCATACAAGGAGAAGACAAATCAAATACTTCTAATTAGGGAAGAAAACTTACTATAAAGTAAAAACAAAAGACAAATCAATCCCGCGCGCGCACAAATCCACGCAACAGTTGATGAAGATGCATCACAACTAGAATGGACCAATCTCCACAAATCTGATTATATATGTTGTTTATTGAATGAACAAAGAGTAAAAGAGGTTTGATTGGAACAATCTCCACATATAGAGCCTTATGTAATCGACATACCATAGCAATATTATTTCCATCAATATATCCTTTAGGTTGATTAGTATAAACCTCTTCTTCCAACTTCCCATTCAAGAAAGCATTATTGACATCTATTTGTCTCAACGTCCAACCAAAAGAGACAGCAATGGTGAAGATTACTCTAATGGTTGAAGACTTAATAACAGGACTATAAGTCTTTGAAGAATCAATCCCAGGTACCTGTTTGAAGCCTTTTGCAACCAACCTCGCCTTATACCGATTGATACTCCTATCAGAATTCCTTTTGATGGTAAATATCCATTTGTTTCCAACGATATGCTGATGAGGAGAAGGTGGAACCACACTCCAAGTCTTATTAGACATCAATGCTTGAAATTCTTTATCCAAAGCAACTTTCCAATGAGGAATTGATAAGGCTTCCTTTGCAGACTTAGGAATGGTCTCCAAAGATGAAACAGTAGACACAAATACTTTCTTCTTATTGATTCCATCTTTCGCTCTTGTCACCATAAAATGAGTATTAAGACGTAATTGAGGAGGATTAGAAGGATGATTGGTAGTACCTGAAGTAGTAGAATCTGAGGAATAATCTCTCAATGGAGATGTAGTGACTCGATGATCATAATTATTTGAATCACCAAGTGTTGAAGAAAAAGACAACGGAGGTGTATGATTTGTATTATGTTTTGTATATAAAGAAGGTAGAGACAGCACGGATCCTTAAACAGAGGTAGGCACTGATGTGGGTGATATTGACGAAGCAGGAAACAAGGAATTATAAGGAAAATCTTCTTCATTAAACAAAACATGCCTGGATGCCTGGATATATATACTCTTCCCAGTCTATTCATACAGATATAGCCTTTATGATGAGAGCTATATCCTAGAAATAAGCATTTCTCATATCGAAACTGGTATTTGGTGGAATGGAAAGGTCGTGTATACGGAAAGCAAGAACAACCAAATACCTTGAGTATCTGATAATCAGGTGAAGTGTGAAACATCTTGAAATAAGGAGAAGCACCTTGAAGTACTTTAGTTGGTAATCTGTTAATGACAAAAACAGCTGAAACACAAGTATGCCACCAAAACTTTAATGGTAAATGAGCCTCATCTAATAAAGTCAGACTCATCTCAACTATATGTCGATGTTTTCTTTCAATTCGTCCATTTTGTTAATGTGTGTATGGACATGGATGTTGAAAAAATATACCCTGATTATCTAGAAAAGATTGAAAATTTTGAAATTCTCCACCCCAGTCAGACTGTAATCGTTTAATCTTCACTGAAAACTGATTTTTAACTAGAAGTTTAAACATCTGAAATGTTTTAAGAGCCTCTGATTTAGCTTTAAGAGGATAAATCCATGTAAATCTCGAGAAATCATCCAAAAATGTAATATAATAATTGAAACCATCAATTGAAGTAACTGGAGCTGGTCCCCAAAGATCAGTATGTATTAATTCCAATACATGGGTACTACAACTGTTTGAGTATAGAAAAGGTAAAGCATGATGCTTTCCCAAAGGACATACATCACAAAATTCAAACTGAGAAACAGGCATCTTCAAGTATGATCTCAAAATCTGTTGCACTACTTGATGAGATGGGTGTCCCAATCTTTTATGCCAAAGAGAGTAGGATGATTGCTTTGATGCATAGAATGACAAGTTCCCAGCTGCTTGAACTCCAGCACATCCTTTATTATAAGAATCACTGTGAAACTGATACAGTCCATCTTTGAGGGTTCCTTGCAGCAGAATCTCTTTAGTTAAAGAATCCTTCACCAAACAATGTGAGTTAGTAAACTCCACAATCACATCATTATCCTTAGCAAGCTGAGATATACTTAAAAGATTCTTTTTTTATTTGAGGAACACAAAGTATTATGAAACTTTAGTTTTGATTGATCAGAGGTGACCTTAGCTGACCCTACACATGAAATTGGTAATGCATTTCCATTTCCAACAAAGAGACAGTCATTACCTGTGTAAGGAAAGCAATTAGTCATTTGGGACTGATCCGGTGTGACATGACTAGTAGCACCACTCTAAGCAAACCATGTACTACATTGATAGACTCATTAGAAGAGAAGTCATTACTTGCAGTATTTCCAACAAAATTACTCCGAGATCCCAGGAAATGAGCACTTGGAGAGTTATGAAAACCACCCCTTGCATTCTGATGAAAATTAGAATGTTGATTACCACCTCGATACTGAAAACCATTTCCACCACTATTATTAAAACCTTGAGATCCCATGTATTGCATATTTGCCCTGTAATAGCATGCATCAGCAGTGTGTCCTACCTTGTGACAAATTTGATAAGTTGGCCTATTGTTATTTGGAAATCTGAAACCACCTCTTCCTCTATTATTCCTTCCTCCTCTCCCTCTGTTGTTACCATTTCTGCCATCATGTCCATTTTCAGGTTGTTGTTTTCCATTGTTCCATGACTATGAACTCCTTTGTTTCACCTCAGCTGAATTCGTCTGATTTGATGAATGTGAAATACTCAAAGAATTAATTCCAGCTAGATTCTGCAACTGATCCAACTTAGCCTCAAAACCTAATAGAGTAGACTGCATTTCTTGCCATGTTAAATCATCTTTTTGTTCAAGAACAGAGGTTATAGGAAGATACCACTATCCAATCCAGTCATAGTACATGAAATTAATTCAGAAATAGGAAAAGGAGACCCTGCAGTGGCTAAATTATCAGAAATCCCTTTCATTGTCTTCAAATACTCATTCATCTTCATAGATCCTTTTCGAGTGGTACGAATTGCAGTCTTATGAAATTGAATATGTGCTTTGTTACTTGAACCACATTGTTCTAATATACAATTCCACAACTCATGTGCAGTTCTCTTCTTAGAACATTGCGAAACATTCACCTGATTACCAATTTCTGGTTCTAGGGCACACAACAGCCAAGCATACAACATTCTATCACAATAAAGCCATTCTTGAAAATCAGGATTTACATCACCATTATCAAGAATCTTTGATGGACATGGTGTTGTTCCAAATAGGAATCCATCAAAACCACAACCTTCTAACAAAGAAACTACAATCGACTTCCACAAAGAAAAGTTTGTACTGCTAAGCTTAATCGAAACTATCTGGTTTAACGAATTATCGAAAGGACCAACAAGACGATGAGCAAATGAAGATGAATCTGTTGCTCCTTGAACGCCATGACGCCTCGCTTTGCTTCCAGAATCGTCCATGGAGATCGGCCTATTGTGGCTCTGATACCATATTAGATTTTTTTTTTTTTTTTTTTTTTTTTAAAAAAAAAAAAAATCAATCTTAGATGAAGAAATTATCAGCTTCCTCAACCCTTAACAGAGGAGCTTCATTGTATTTATATAAAGAAAACTCTATCACAATCGTACACTTGTATGGTACACATTAGAATCTATATAACGACCTAACTAACCTCACTAAAGTAAAGTGAATTTACATTTATAACCTCACTACAACTGTTCACTCATTCACACATTCTCTGTTACACTGCACTGCAACTTCTTCTTCAGTTCATCATTTTGTTCTTCATCAATTCTGAATCTCTTCTTCAGTGGTTAACACTTACATATATGATCCAGTACAGGTATTCCATAAGCCCAATGTACATTTTGTTTGTATACATATCCAATCCATTGCAAGAACCCCGAAACCAAGGTCTCGTGGAACTAGTTCTTCAAAGGGAGAGGATTGCATAATTAAATTGTGATCACGCCATCTTTTACACACAAATTTGAATCGACGAAGTGACTTTGCTGGAAGTCTCGGTAGTATCTCTTGGGCTAAAACCTCGTGTGGAAGCTCCGGTAGGCTCCGTCGCGGCCTCCCCTGTAAGTATTAGTTAAATTATACTTATCATAAGCGACCCATGTGGGCCCCACACATTACAAGTGTCAAATTATGATTATAGATAACGGTTGATGGGCGGTTGTCTTTAGGGATATTAATCAATGTAGTTTGGTCTCCACTTCTTTTCTCCAAAAACACCATTAAGGAAAGGAGAAGAAGAAGTTGAAAGATCAAGATTTGGAAAGAAAAACAATGGCTGGTGGTAATTCTTATTTTATTTCCGCAATTTAGATTGATGATCTTTGTGTTTGTTCACACAAAGATCATTAATGTTTAATAACCAACATCCCCATCTTTTGCCGATTGGATTCGAAATGTTTCTAGTTTCTCAGTCTCAATTACTAACCTAATTTCATGCAGAATTAAACCTTGACAACCCACGCTGAAACGCATAGTAAAACGAAAGAATCCAGCAATCAAATCCATCGACTTTAGCCCCAGAAATGAAAGAAAATAAACAATGCAAGATCCATGACATCAACAGCGAAGAAAAATAGACAGATGGAATTCTACAACATAGAATCGACACGGACCTGTAAATCTAACCTGTAAATTGAGTTGATCAACTTACGTGCTTCTCTTCTCTTATATATCACCGATCGAGTGAAACTAGACTTTCAACATATGTCACAAATCAGGAACCTTAAAGTGTCTGAACCGATTGGTGCTGAGATTGTAGGAAAATAGACGCCCATTACTGCTCGCATATACAATCTCAACATGCTTCTTCTTGCTTACGCTAATGATGCCTATTGGTGCGATCGGAGTTTGGTATTTAGTACAAAAATTTTTTGATAAATTTATAGAGTACATCTTCACCCACTTTTCCTTCATGGCGAATACCTCATGACAAACACCAGAGTTATGGCACTCAATTCCCGGACTAAAACAAGACACCCTCCTAGCTCACCAATATTAAAGATAATTTTCTCGTTACGAGTAGCTTTGGTGAAAAAACCGTTAGGAAGTCTAAGCTCATTGAATACCTCATTATGGATATCAAAATAAATCAGTGCATTCCGACGATGATTCAGCAGAGGCCAATAGATTAATCCATATGGTTGAATATGCAATGGAATGGGAAATTAGTATCTGAAATCCTTCTCCAGGAATTGGCACCAAGCGTGAAGACCAGGACATGTGAAACTCGTTGGTAATGATTTCCAGTCTTCCTCACAATTACGACCACCTTTGTAGTCGTAACCGAAACCACATGTGATTCGTTCTGTGTCAAGATCAGGAAGATCGTATTTCCATTTTGGTAACAACCTAAATGATGGAGTGCACGGATTCCACAGCGCCAATCCATGAGATTGGTTTCCACACAGACCAATCCATTGCAAGGGGCGTATTTAATTTGCTTTTCAAAGGATTTTAACACATTTGGGTTTTGATGGATTTTAATGGATTGTGATGTATTTCTATTCAAAAAATGCGCATGAGGAAATACCACCCCTACCCATGAGATTAGGATGAATTTTGGATCAAGTCCTTCTAAATCCATTAAATTCCATGCAATCCATCAAAATCCATCATTTAAACAAATTCATGGATTTGTCAAATTGAATATTAGGTTTTGGTTTCTCTCTTCTGAGATTTTTTTTTTTTGGTACAGTCTCTCTTTTGAAAAGTGACCACATTGGAACACCTAGTGCAGTCGTCTATATTTACCTAAAGATGGGAGTTTATCAATATCAAGGTGCATAACACGATCGTCAGGAAAGGGTGTGCATTTTGTTGTACGCTGTACTATATGTTCTGCTACGGGTGGTTATAACTTTTTTTTTTTTTTTTGTCAAACATGGTTGTATAGATGTTCCTAATCCAAATGGGTACAAAAATTTATTACAACAGAATAATATATATTACATTTAAATGATGCTCATAACTAAAGTTTGACACCACGCACGTACGATGGTGCGGCACCAACTCCACTAAGGGGGCAACAACCTTAACAAGGGACACCAACCCCAACGCAAGGGAGAACTACCCCACAAGTGAAGACAACACCCCATAAATGGTGCAAAAACTCTAAATCTTTAGTTCAAAGAAGAGAAAAACATAGTAAAATTTACGACTTCTTGCCACTACGGTAAAGCACACCGCTTATCGCAGCTCGTCACCTCATAAGGTCAGTCGTCAATGCTCGCGCAAACACATCTCACCGTATCATCTCCTTTTCTTCCGGAGCCTAGGCAAAAGTGGGGTTATCGGAGGTCGCACCGAAAACCCACTAGCTTCGTGATCTCTTGTCGGAAGCTGCCAAATAACAAGGAAAGCGAGAGATAAAAAGATAGAGAGAAGAAAAGGAAGAAAAAGAAAAGAGAAAGAAAGAGAAATGTGAGTGGTGAAAGTTGGGGAAAGGAGGGGTGCTCACGGCGAAGCAGAAAATAAGAATAGGAGGGGACTGGGGGAACAAGAAGAGGGGGGGTGAGAGTGTTGTCTGGAAATGATACTAATATATATGAATAACAAGTTTTACAAATAATTAATAACAGAATCAATCAACAAAATAAATTTCTAATCGGAGGCTTGCACAGAAGCAATGTCTTAAGACAGAAATTTCCTTGAATTTGGTGATTGAATTTTCTTCAAAGATCTGCCCCCAAGATACAACCGGATGCCCTTTCGAACAAAAAATCACCATGTTTAAAAGTCTGTCAAACTGTGATTTTCCTCTCTTTCAATAAAAACGAAATTAGAAATTCTATATTTTTCCAGCGTTTTAGTTCTACTTAAATAGAACTTGAGGCACTGGTTCAAACCAATGTGACTGCTCAAAACTCGAAATAACATATTTAACAGTCACACCTGTTCACAACAGTCGCACCTACTGTTCATAAAAATTAACTACCAATAATTAATTTCGAAAATAAAAAATAAAATAAAATTTTACTTGATTTTACAAGGCTAACAAATCTAAGCCCAAAGGCCCAAGGCCCTATCTTTGATTTTAAATATAATTATATATATATATATATTTATATATATAAATATATATTTACACCTATTACACAATGGGTGCCAATTTGGACTCTATCCATTGGGTTTCTCTAAAGCAAATCTTTAGAGTAGATGTTTGTATATAAAGAGTTTGTACTCTTTGAAGTGAGCAATGTGGGACCAAAGAGGTTTTTTATTCAAACTCACTTGATACATTTTTCAAGTTCCAACAGAGAGAAAGAAGAAAAGGACAAGGGAGGTGAAAAAAAAAAGGAAGAGGGGACATTGGGGAAGGGGGAGGGACTAACGACGCAAATGACCAAAGCAATTGCGGAGTCACCGGCCCCTTGAGAGGTGTCGATGCAGGCTCAACCCACATGTTATGCATTAGGATTTGCATATGCCCTACATCCAAAGGCGCATGTAGAGCCTTGAGGGCCCAAATTGCTCAAAGGTTCATCATTAAACTTAGGATAGTGTTGCAAGTGGGGCGGGGATTCCCCGCCCCCCGCGAGGCCCCGTACCGGTGGGGTGGGGATTCCCCGCATTTTTGCCCCCGCGGGGGTGGGGTGAGGGGCGAGAGTTTGCCCCGCATAACGGGGCGGGGCATGCCTTTACCCCACGGTTTTCCCCGCAGAACCGCCCCGTTTCTCGCCCCGCGGGGAATCCCCGTCGCTCCGCCCCACATCCCGCCGCGTGCCCCACCCCGTAGGGAATCCCCGTCGCCCCGCCCCGTGCCCCGCCCCACGGAGAATCCCCGTCGCCCCGCCCCGTGCCCCGCCCCATACCCCGCCACACGGGGAATCCCCATCTCCTTGCTACGTACTCCGTCCCACGAGGAATCCATTTTAAAAAACTAATCAAAATCTCGCGCTTCGCGCGCGGGTAAGACTAAGTGTCAATATATTAGTTAAAAAATAATTAACTTAATGAGAAAAAAATAAAAAAATAATCTTACCACATAATCTCGAACAAATTTTAAGTAAAGAATAATATCATTTAATTTTTTTGGTAACAAAATTAGGGAATATGTCTTGAAAGTTTAAAAACTTTTTGCATATGGTTATACAAAAATATAATCCTAATAAAATTAATTTGATGAGAAAAAGGAAGTGATAGAAATAGAAAAAAAAACTTATGTAAACATTGGTGAAATCCCAACTTAATACTTTATGAATAGAAGCTATATTTATTTTGAAAAATGATTAATTAAAATTTTGTTGTCACAATAAAGGATATATAACAAATTGACATCTTGTTGAATAAACTAAAAAAATGGAGGTCATTGATCTAAACAATGCACACAAAGATTGACGATCAGTATATGTCATTTTTAAAATATTTTTGTTTGCTCTTGAAAAGAAAAATAAAAAAGAGATCAAAATAAAAACTCAAAGGTAAAAATCTGAATATAAAAAACACCGAAAACCAAATAGCAATCAAAAAGTCGAAAAAAGCAAAAAAGAAGTTGAAAAAAAGTAAAAAAATGTTATGGTAAAAAGTGCGACATAAGGAAACTTCAAATATACAAATAAATTTTGTTGAGATAGTGAAGATATATAATAAAAACATATGATCTTGTCAAATAAACTTAAAATTGGAGATCATAGATCTAGGCAACACTTATCGAGATGTCAACCAATACATATCACTTTTTTAATCATTTTGTTATTAGAATTTTGATTCAATCCTAAAAAGAAAACAAAAAAAAATCGAAATCAAAACGGAAAGTAGAAACTTGACAATAATGAATATGAGTTGGAAGATATATATTCTCAATATGTGAAAAAACGCATTAAAATATGTTGTGGCTTGTTAGCATAGCTTGTTATTTTGTACCTATACGCCGCATAGTTTGTTATTTTGTATCTATATGTTACATAGTTTATACTTTTGGGTTTTGTATATATATGCCACCTACTTTATATTTTAAAAATATATAAGAATGCTCTTATTTATGTGTTTGTTGTTTGGAATGAAATGAAGCTTTTTACTTGTGTTTAAAGTTGAATCTATTTGTATTTACTATTTTCTTTCTTGAGGACAAAGTCCATTTTCTAGTTGTGTTCAAAGTTAAAATGTAACTTCTTTATTGATGTGGTAAATATGTCATTACAAGTGATCCTGAATTAATAAAGAAAGGACATTCGATAGTCCATTTTCTAGAAAGACGTCAAACATAAACCATTAAATAACTGTGACATCTTCCATATGTCT
The DNA here is from genome assembly GCA_039657345.1 of Stephania japonica. Classification (NCBI taxonomy): domain Eukaryota; kingdom Viridiplantae; phylum Streptophyta; class Magnoliopsida; order Ranunculales; family Menispermaceae; genus Stephania; species Stephania japonica. Next base: position 8,012,425 of record CM077558.1, on the reverse strand, counting down.
CGCACAAGATTTCCATATACACCATCGAAGTATCAAACTCCCGCCTAGCAATTTGGTCAACAAGCATCACTCTCTACCAGTGGGACGCGAGGATCCCCACGCCCCGCGAGGAATTCGGCGGGGCGGGGCGTGGGGCGGCAAAGTTTGCCCCACAGGGAATTTTTGAAAAAATTTCCCGCCCCACACCCTCGAGGATTCGGGGATGGTATTTTCAATCCCCGCCCCACCCCACCCCACTTGCAACCCTAACTTGGGATACATTGATTATGAGAGATTTAAATGATTTGGAAAGCATACCATCAATTGCATTCAATCAAGCGCAATGAAAAAGTTTGACCCATGTAGTCGACCCTAACTAATTTGAAATTAAGGCTATGTTGTTGTTGCTCCCTTTTTTTGATAGAGAGAATTAAGAGTCAAACCAAGACCTTTTAACTACATTGTCATAGCCAGAACTTTAACTTGGTGGGTCCTTGACAAAAAAAAAAAAGAGAGCAGCTAAATGGACCCCAGTAATTGCTAAATGGATCCTATTTTTGAATTTTTACTTCGTCATAACCCACTTTTTACTTAGTTTACCCTATTTTTTTTCTTAAAATTCCAAAAATACTCTTATTTACCTATCACCCTCACCTTCACCCCAATACCCTTCAATTCTCTTCATTTCTCGGTTTTAGTCATTGTAGAGCACTTGTACTAGGTCATCAAGTGTCGTAGGAGTGTTTTTTACGTTGAACAAAGTTGGATGTGGCTGCGCCGTGTCCTAGAAGTAAAGAAGTGTCTTCTACGAGCTTCAGACGAACAGATACAACTCTGAAAGATGTCGGACACACATGACCAACATCTCTAAAGAGGTCTCTGTCGACTCCAACAGATAATGTGAAGATAGCTCAGTCTCAGTGGGTGATGGAGGGATCCAGTCGAGACCTCTTTAGAGATGTGACATGTCGGCTCTGTTCGACTGACGCCTCTTCAGATGTATCGACTCTATTCATTCGAAACCCTCAGGCGATAAGAACGAACAAAAAAACTTCAAAACTCCCGAAAAATACATGAAATTGACCAAAAAAATAGTGGGTTTTGCTCATAATCGCTTAATATTTACGATTTCATCGAAACTTTGTATCCAAAATGCAAAATTCAAGCCCCAAATCGAAGCCCTAAACCCAAAAACAAATTCACAAACAAAATCGACTCAAAAATTTTTTTTTTTAAAAATCTTGAAATCAACAGTAAAAGAGATGATAAATGCACCCATTGCATCAAATCCATATGGTTTTGCTTGAATTTCATTAGATTTTGGGTTGGTGAGTGCAATTTTAGAGAGAGGTGACTGGGGTATGGTGAGTAAAAACTCTTTTATATAGAGGTGTAGTTGGGTAATTTCACATAAATAAAGTCCATTTAGCACTTAGTGGGGTCCGATCTGTTACCCCGCTCCCACAAAATAAAAGGTTATATTGGTGGTTATAATATGCATTTTCTATATAGGTGGTTTTCTGGACTGTGATGTTGTGATGTGTACACGCATGGTTTCCGTTTTTTATGAGATCTCTCAAATTTTTATCAACTTGATGAGCGAATTTTCAGAGTTACATTTTAATAGGAAAGACACTTTCCAAGAGCAACGGATATATAATCTGATTTAATTGTTCCAATTTCTTTATATAAAACACAGCATTAAATCTAAACCATAGCTTCCCAACTACTCACCAGACATACATTTAAATCTTCATTTTTGCAAGCTAAAGAAGTGGATTGCAGAACATAACTAGTTCATATGAACAACATTCTATGATCTTAAAATGAATATGAACATGTTGCTTATATGTAGAAGCCAAAAGAATACTATTAAATCTTAGCAACACACAGAGATGGCCCTTTTTGATCAAATTGATTGACCCGCAATGATAAAATTAAGCGTCCAATGCAATACTAAAAAAGAGACTGCAAGAAAATCACCACAGAAACAATGCTCTAACTCATGACAAAAAAGAACAATTACTGCACCCTGCATTCAGCGTAACCATAGTAAAGAGAGGATTGATTAAGGACATTATTATATAAAAAGGAAGTGCAGATAATGCTTGGAAATTAGTAATGGAGGACAGGTTCCCATTATATCTGACATGATAACACAAATGTTATAAAGCTTCTGATTCCTCATTACATATAGTGTACCCTGCATTATTCATCATTTTTCCACTTCACTAAATTAGTTCAAACAGGAAAGAAATCATGAAATACATTCCATATTGAGTGTTTTAACTTATTAGGAACTTGATCATTCCACAACTAATTAGGAACTTTCTAACTCACATAACACTTTATATCCAGACTTGACTTATATGCCACATCTCTCTGCATGAATTCTTGCACTGAGAAGCAGATTTCAGGAGTTTTTAAGTGAAGTTCACTTGATCAATGTCAAGTGAACTCACTACGAGCACAAAGTAAATAATTAAAGGACGTACTTCAGAAGAACAAAGCAACACCATCTTCAATTAAATCTCTTGACTTTTCATCATCAACTTAAATTTTCTTTTTGGAGAGAGACAAATTTGAGCAAATTTTCTGAATTGCATTTTATTAGAAACTACCTTTTTCAAGAGGCAATGAAATATGTCTGATCTAGTAGTTCCAATTTCTTTTCATAAAACTCAGCATTGAATCCATACCATACTAGGAACAAAAAGTGTACCTTCCCTCTCAACTATTCACCACTTGTGACAAAAACTGAAAAAAAAAGCTACATAGATCGAATATGATACATTCAAATCTTCATCTTTGCGAGCGAAAAAGTGGATTACAGACAACCAGTTCATCATTTTTCTACGGGTGATACGGCATCCAGTGATCTCCAATGAATTAGAACATGTTGCTTATATGCAGACAACAAAGAGCACCTCATTACATCAAAACTACAACAACACAGCCTCAATCCAAAATCAATTGGGGTCGGCTACATGGATCAAACTCTTCCTTTGTGCTTGATTCAGTGCAATTGATGGAACCTCATTACATCACTCAAAATAAAAACAAACTAGTAACTGGACAATCAAGTTAATCAAAAAAAGAGGTGATCGACAACAAAAATCAACCCCATATGACCAACCCTCAACCAAGAAGCTAGCAAAGTTTTGCAGTTAGAACTTTTACTTGCTTAACTTCAAGAGAACCTAAAGAGGCAATGATGAGCCGAGCTCATCTAGAGTTGTCCAATAGTAGCACTCTGTTGATTCAGTTTCTTTAGTCTTTGCAATGAACCAAGTTCAAAGGCACAAATTAAATCAAGCTTGAAATGGTTACAAAGTCCAGGGGAACCCAAAGCAAGTGAGAATAAGCAACTAAGGCAAGGTTTAGAATTTGATCTAGACATTGGAGAAACCACTCTTTCAAACAACAAAAAGAACAAGCTCCGTAGCTGCCAAGAATCAGAAGCTCAAGCCTAGAAATTGGTAAGAGAAATCTAATTGAAGGTAAAAAATATTATCTTCAATATTTTCATTTATAGGAAACCAACTACATTTGACTACAGTATGTGATTTGAGGTAGGTTTGCAGGTAGTTGTTGCGTGTATTAGATAAACACAAGTTCAATCAAATTAGCTTCCTGTCAGGGTAAGAATGTGATTTGAGGTGAACCCATTAACTTACAAGTGTACTTGGTGTGTAAAGCATCTCTTGTGAGATGGATCGCTCGCCAAAGGCAAGGTTGGGGGTTCAACTCATGTTGGAGTCAAATGTGTTGTACTTAAGTTGGTTTCTTATTAAAAAAAAAAAAAAAAAAAAAAAAAAAAAAAAAAAAAAAAAAAAAGGCAAGTGTAACTGGTGTTAACAAAAGTAACTCATCTTCACATGACTTTACTGTATTTGTGTGCAAAAGGACGAGTACATTCCATACAGAAAAAGTGCATTGAAGGCAATTTTACATGCTTAACATCTACGTTACGAGCTCATTTCTATACAAGCATGAAGGTGTGTTTGCTTTCATATTTCACTCCCAATTTTAGTTTCGAATGATAAGAATCAAAGTTTATCCTCAACTGAAAGCATTAGTGCATTGAGATTACTGAGGTGAAACGATTCTACTGCGTGCAAGAAAAATTACCAAAAGTAGTTTTTTTTTTTAGATAAAGTAAGTTGCAAAATTACCAAAAGTAGTTAATAGATGCATATAGTTCCATTCACCGTAAAAAAAAGATAAAAACAAAGACCAAAACACACACTAAAAGATGTACATGATGATCAATCTACAAAAATCATTACATTGATTAAAATAGTAATTAACTTAAACTTTCATGAGTTATAAATAAATTTAATTGATGAACTTACGTGCTTCTCTTCACTTATATATATCACTGATGGAGTGAAACTAGACTTTCAATATACGTTTTGGCTTTTCTAGACTTCACGTACCATAAACCAGGAGCCTTAAAGTGTCTGAACCGATTGGTGCTGAGATTGTAGGAAAATAGACGCCCATTACTGCTTGCATATACAATCTCAAAATGGCTCTTCTTCTTCTTCTTACTGACGCTAATGACGCCTGTTGGCATGATCGGAGTGTGGTATTCCGTGCAAAAACTTTTCGATAAATTTATAGAGTACATCTTCACCCAATTTTCCTTCAAGATCCATACCTCATGAGAAAGATCAGAGTTATGGTCTGGGTCTCCATCACTCAATTCCCAGACTAAAACAAGACACCCTCCTAGTTCACCAATATTAAAGATAATTTCCTCGTTACGAGTAACTTGCAAGAGAAAAGCATCTGGAATTCTAAGCTCATTGAATACCTCATTATGGATATCGAAACAAATCAGTGCATCCAAGCAATAATTCAGCACAGGCCAATAAATAAATCCATTGATGAACATCCCCCCCTCCATACAGTAGAATGGGAGATTAGTATCTGAAATCCTTCTCCACGAATTGGAAGCAAGCGTGAAGACCAGAACTTGTGAAACTCTCCCACTCTTCCTTCCAATTACCACCAACTTGTAATCTTTAATCTCTGCGTCGTAACCGAAACCACATGTGAGTCGTTCTGTGTCAAGATCAGGAAGATCGTCTTTCCATTTTGGTAACAACCTAAACGATTGAGTGCACGGATTCCACAGCGCCAACTCCATGAGATTGGTTTCCACACAGACCAATCCATTGCAAGAACACAAGGGGCAATAAGAGTTGTCAAAACCTATGGGTTTTGCAGTTGCATCGCCCGATCCCACAACTATAGAGAATAACACATTAAACTCTCCAAAGAGGACGTTGAGGTTTGGGGGACCAGAAATGATTGTTCCATTGCTTGATATTGATGCAGCTTGTGATTGTTGGTGGAGGTGGGATTCAATGAAGTGAGGATCGCTGATCAGATCTCGCCATGACTTGCATACAGATTTGAATCGAAGGAGCGACTTCGCTGGGAGTCTCGGGAGGAGTTCGGTCGCCAGGATCTCGGGAGGAAGCTCACCTTCTCCAGAATGTCTTTTTGAACAAGACATTTCGTTGAGGAAGAAATTGGGGCAGCTAGGGTTCCATCTCAGGAATCGTATCGTAGCTTCTCTCTTCTTCTGTGAAACCTATTTCACCACTTCCATCTTCTTCAATCTTCCAACCTTAGGGTTTTGTTTCTGCTCCGAAATTTAAGTATGTCCCACCAAAAGTCACGTCAAACATTTGAGTCATTGTTTTGGCAAGTAACTACTTTCTCAATTTTTTTGTAAAACTATTTTTTTCAAATTGAAGTATTAATGTGATTTATTTTGTTTTTTTTATATGGTTATGTTGATTGAGTTACAAGTTATCATACTTAATTAAATATATAAGATTTTTAAAATTAGTGTGATAAATATATTGTAATAATGCTTTAAATATAATTTTATATATCCTTACAATACAACGTATATAAGAGCTTACAATATATATATATATATATATATATATATCAACTATATTTTTTTTTTTTGGCAAATATATCTATCAACTATATAAAAGAGTCAATAATCAATTCTTGAGTAGTAAGCAAAATTACTTTCTTGCCCCTTTTAATTTTGTGTTTTATATATATATATATATATATATATATATATATATATATATATATATATATAATAAGAACGAATATCGATTTTTTCATCCGTCACTTAATTTTACAATTTCTCCTTTTTTAAACATCAATCTCTTACAAGTTACAAATTGATCTTTCTTTTCATCTTTCACTCAATTTGACAATTTTACCCTTTTTAAATCAATTTCATAAATAATAATATATCTTTCTATCATTTAGTAGATTTCCTTTTTTTAACAATTACGATTTTTCAAGTGAAATACATTACTATTTATAGATATCAAAGTCTAGCTATCAACTTTCATATATCAAAAAAAAAGTCTCACATTACTTCTTTGTATTTTGTCATATTCAAAAACTTTTTTTTTCTTTTTAATCTTTTTTATCGCAATTGCTGGTAAAAAACATTTTGTTAGATTGGTATGCCACTTTTATTCTTCGTATTTATATATTGTTTTGTTTCTTATATTAGAATTTAATTGTCTTATATTCATTTAAAAATTTATAATTTTATTTTTTTGAATAATTAAATCATATTCTTATACTTGAATTAGGTTCGTTCGTTCATTTTTCAACTAGTATATATATAAGACAAAATGTGTTATGCATTTATGGCGCCTCGATTAATGTGTTGGATTAGAATACAATTGTTGTAAATAATGTACCCATGACATGAGTATATATTTGGTTCTCATGATAGAAATACTCATATATATATATATATAGTAGAATTGATTTAATAGTAAAAATAAATTTTATTGTTGGAAAATTTTATGCAATGGAGAATTTTTAGTAAAAAAATTATACAGTTTTTAGCAAAAACATAAAAAATGGAGAATTTTATGCAAAGTTTTGCCCATGCCCCACCCCGTGAGGAGCAAAATACGAAGAATCATTACCCCATTGGGGTGAGGCCCTACGAAAAATAAGAATTCCCTGCCCCACTTGCAACCCTACCTTTTCTTGACAACCGTATACATTCACTTGGTAGTTAAGGTTGTGAGTTTATCAATATCAACTACTCCTATTTATTAAGGAAAATGCTTTAGTGATCCAGTTACGGACACAAAGATTGGTGTCTTTCTTAGGTAAGAAAAATACAAAAAAGGAAAATATAAATATTTCGAAAATAAGGAAATCTAATGAAAGGATAGAAGTCTAGATATTCAGTTTCACAGTCTCGCCATACAACTTGGGATGGGATTGATTTTATTAATTATCGGTTCATGAAAGGTATGAAACTCATCTATGATTTAGTGCAGCTATAGACCCGATGACACACTCTGTTCCTCACACTTCCTGATCTCGATAGCAAATGTACGATCGTTGACTACTTCCCTAATCAAACATACAACCTAATCGCTAGTGCTCTAGATTGAACGCATTAGTTGCATTACTTTGATTCGTGAAGGCACTACACCTAAACAAGCAGATCGCTAGTGCTCCCAATTTAGCCTAGATCCCTAAGATATTTGATCAATTTTAAAATGGTCTAATCAATTAGTAGGGTCAATTGCCACTAGTGTGGTCTTGTCGCACAAGGACGATTGCACGACTCACTGACATGTAAATCAAGGTTTAAACTAGTGTTTAACTTCAATTGTCCAAACAATACCAAAGAAAATATATCATAGAAAATATATCAATAATAATTAAAAATAAATAAACCTCATAAAGGATTCTCAAGTTGTAGGCTTGACCGATCCACCTTCAATCTAGAAGAGAAACTAGCTAGACATAATTAAACTAAACTAAAAATAAATAATAGATCGTCCTTTTCTTCTCTAAGTCCTAATATATATATGTATATATATATATATATATACATTCCTAAAATTTGGTCTCTGAATGTAAGAAAAACCAATTTTCGTAGTTAGGAGAGTGATTTTCGCATCCGGAGTTGTTTTGGGTGTTTTTTGTACTTCAAGACACTTGGCAGCGACTCATTGGTTGAATTTCTGTACATTGCTGACGTGGCGGGCTCTCATTGGTCGAGAGGTAAGTTGTGACGTGATGGATGAGTGGGAGAGTGACACGTGGTAGGCAGCGGGAGGTAAAGCGAGTCAGTAATTTGCGCATGGGAGAATTGACGTAAATCTAGGAGTTGGTGTTGTCACGCATCCCAAGGAAGATCAACGCACGCGGAGACAAGGAGCAGTTGGGCTATGCAACATGGCACGAGCTCATTGGTGGAGCGATGTGTGTGAGGCAACGTGGTACCATCTGATTGGTCGAACGGCTGTGTGTGACGCGGTCCAACTAATGGGTGCACGACATGTGGCCTATCCGGTACTCCAATTACCCAACTCTCGTGTATACTCCGAAACAAACCTTCTAATGTCCAGGTTATGCAAATGTATACTCTATTATGAGTATTTTTTTGCCCCGGATCTAACCGTATACTCCGTTTCTCCTAAAAATAAAAATTAAATATAATTAGATATATATTTTCATATTATTCCAATAAATCACTAAATCCTTAAAATATGCATTTATCGCCACAAAATAAAATAAATATAGTCCAATTACACCTAATAACCTATACTAAATTATGCCTAAATGAACACTTATAATGTAAGTTAAGGGAATATAAGTTGGTGTCTCGTAAAAAACAAACAAATAAGAACATATGTAGAGAGAGCTTTGAACAATGAGAGAACAATCCTAAACAAAAGAAGAAAGAGCTTTGAAGGAAAGAAAAGAGGTGCAAATTTAAGTTCCCTGAAAATGAGTTGTTGTATAGTTATGAAAGTGCGTAGTGCATTGTCGAAAAGGGACAGGACTTTGTTAAAAAGGAAAAGATTAAAGGCAGCAAAACATGTTCCCTTGTCGAATGGGATGTGCAAACTCATGCACTGAGCTCACCGTACACAATTAGTTGTATAACATTATATGCTGCATACGAATGTTACCCTATCATTGACTGTCCAATTCTAAATTAAGAGAGGTTATGTAAGATTCTTTAAAGTTTAAAATTGCATAATTTCATAAAGCTATAAAGCATTGTTTGGTTAAAATGTACTTTTTGGGATTTGAATAAATTAAGAAATTGAATTTAATTTAGATTATCCTACCTAGTACCTACTATGCAATACAGATCAATATATGTCTTGTAAAATTTAAGCTTATGAAAAGCAATCATTTATCATTAAATTTATTTCACTCCTTCCTTCCTTGAAAGACCGATCAATTGGATTTAGGTTTCAAAATAATCCCTCCCATCACAAACTAATTGTCCCTATTAAGATGCGACGCGTCGCCGTCGGTTGGGACACTTGTTGGAGATGTTGGGATAGTCCCACATCGACTACTTAGAAAGAAAAAGAAGGTTCATAAGTGTGGAGTGGACACTCTATCTAGCTTTGTCATTTTGGAGTGAACCTCACTTTCACATTTATAGCCCATATATAAAATTAGTCACCACACACTCCTCACCTTGGATTTGGCCTTTATTATAAAAATTGAACATGGTATTAGAGCCAATGGTTGGCTTAATTGCCCATTGTCCAAGAGCCTTGTAGACATCCAACAAAAATGGTTTACTGATGTTCTACGGTGGGGGAGATGTTGGGATAATACCACATTGACTACTTAGAAAGAAAAAGAAGATTTATAAGTGTGGAGTGGACACTCCATCTTGCCTTGGCATTTTGGAGTGAACCTCACTTTCACACTTATGGCCCATACATAAAATTAGTCGTCACACTCTTCTCACTTTGGGACACTAAGTATAAAAACTCTTTGAAGAGGGTCAACAAGGAATGTGATTTGAGGTAGGTCACTAAATGAACAAAGGTGGTGGTCTAGGGTCTAAGGGTATCTGTTGAGTGTATTTGATCTTTAAATATTCAAATAAGCTTCTTTGTATTAAGATTAAAGATGTAATTTGATGTCCACCAGTCAACCAACAATAGAAATTGTCTTAAATAGAGCGACTCTTCCTTTCATCTGGGTTGCTTCTTTTTGTTTCAACAAGCCTAAAGTGTGTTGAAACAATTCTGTACACTTAATCTGAAGTTCAATTTGATACAAGCAAGGAAATGTGGTTGTTTTCAGGTTTCATACACAATTGAAGGTTTGATTGATTAGAATCAACATTTATTCTCAACTTAAAAGCATTAGTATTAACATCAGTGATGCATTACCAAGATGAAATGAATCTAGTGCACGCAGGCGAAACCACCACAAAATGATTAGTAGTTAATAGATCGTCATAGTTCTATCTCCAAAAACTAAGGATTAGAAAGCAAAAACAAAAAAAAAAAAAAAAAAAAAAAAAAAAGGCACAAACATGCATACACAGGATGATCAACCCACAACACCATCATCACCTAATCTGGCGCAGACTCCTTCCGATGTATCCTTTTTTGAGCGTCGGCGAAAAACCCCAATACCACTCGATCTCCAAGACCTCCCTTCTCAGTGCTTTCCGTTCACATATCTCATTCCTTCTACTAAAAAACCCTTCTTCATAGCACCAAGAAGGGAAGAAAAAAAAGGAAGAAAGGAGTAAAAGGGAGAAAGATGAGGAAAAGAAAGATAAAACTTACACATACCTAAAACTACAAGGAAATGAGGCGTTGAGAGGACCGACCGAACTGGATTATCAATCATTAGCTAAATTATCAGCTAATATTATCAAACTAAATCTAATATTGTCGAACTTGTTTACGTAGGGTATGGAAAATGGGTACCTTAAGTTGAGTTGGACGTTGAAGAATGTATGCCAAATTATGCGTGTCATTTATATGTGAATTAAATAGGGTACTTGAACTAGTACATAAATGGGTATCTTACTTAGTATTACTGCGCGCATAGTTCTAAAAAGATTTAGGACAAATATGATATTCAAGGGGTACAAAGTATTATAAAAGGGTATAAATACATATTAGGAAACTTTCAATGGAAGAACTTCACCCTTTAGTGGACCAACATGGATCGAGCTCAGATTAGTTAGTTAAGTCTGAATAACAAATAGTTTAGACCAAAAAAGGGTACAAGTACACATTAGAAAATTTTGTGAGTACCATATCTACTTACATATCCCAGCTTACAACTACCACATAACCTACGTTGTGGTTTCAATCCATGATTATACTTAAGATGTGTTTTATTGAAAGGAAAATTATTTGGTGACCTACTTTTGGCACGCACTTGTGTTGTGTCCCTTAATTTGTGAATCAAATGTTTTTTGCACACAAAAAATTGATGTGTACGAGACACCACAAATATTTGTCAAAGAAAGGCCAACCTAGCATCTTCAAATTGAGATGACCCTGTTTGATCAAATTGAGCGGCAGTGATACACTTGAGCAGCCAAAACAATGCTTAGAAAAAGACTAACAAAACAATCACCGAAGCAACTATGCTTCGACTTGTGACATAAAAGATGATCCAACTAAGACAACCTCATTACATCACATAAAACAAAAGTAAACAAGGAACATAGCACTCAAATTAAGGGTAAGCAGATCTTTGTATGTGTATCATTACCAAGGTGTTAGTTCATTTGTACACAGTTTCCACCCAAATTTCATCAACACAAATGCGTATAAAAGAAAAACTAAACATTTCGAGCTAAAAATACAACTTGCCAACATATCTATCACAAAAACCAAAACCCACAACCCAGAGACGCCATAGCAAAGTTTAGAAATCAGAATCTCACCGTGCTCAGTTCCAAGAGAACCTAGAGAAAGGAAATGAAGAGCTGAGTTCGTCTGGGTACTAAAAAGGCAGAAAATGCAACTTGTAACTAAAGCAAATCTTAAAGAATTCTGCTTGCTTCTCAAGTGGTCTGCTTAAATGATGATTGTCTGCTTCAGCTGCGCACCTTTCTCAACAGCGAGACTGAGCATGGAAAACTGAGCTTGAAGTTGTCCAAAAGTAGCCCTGCATTGACTCAGTTGCTTTAGTTTCTGCGATGTACTAATCACAACCATGCACTCAAATTTAACCCAGCTTGAAAAGGATACAGAGTTCAAGGCAACTAAAAGCAAATGGGCAAAAGTAGCAAATGGAAGATTCAGAGTTAGAAATTAAACCATTATGAAACGTTTTCTCGCTTAAACAAAAAGAACTAGCTTTGCACTTGATAAGAATCTGAAACTTGGGCCTAGGAGTTGGTTGAAGAAAGCTTAAAGCTAAAAACAATTATCTTAAAATTTACAAAGCTTAGATCGTTAATACAATTATTGAAACAACAACGAAATCCACCAAATGAACACGAGTCAAATAGTCATAACACACAGATCAAGACATTAACATAAAAACACAAATCGAAATACAAACCTAGTGCTAGCTCAAAGCCTCCTATGGTCTAGTATGTGGTACCTATACATGAGGTTGAAGGTTCAAGTTTCTCGAGTGAAAGTTAAGGGCACACAAGTTTATTACTAATAAAAAACACAGATCAGAGTAGATGTAAAGTGAGCCTTGAGCAATGAGAGAACAATCCTAAACAAAAGATGAAAGAGCTTTCAGCTTTGAAGGAAATAAAAGAGGTGAGAATTTAAGTTCCCTTTAAAATTTCTGTTGTATAGTAACTTAAATGTGCAGTTTCATTGTTGACAAGGGACAAGACTTTATTAAAAAGGAGAACATTCAATGAAGCAAAACATAATATAACAATTACATGCTGCTGATGAATGTCACCCTATAATTAATTGTCCAATTCTAAATCATGAGAGGTTATATAAGATAAGGTGGAATTCTAATTTCATAAGTCCATAAGTATTGTTGTCTGCAAAAAAAAAAAAAAAAAAAAAAAAAAAAAAAAAAAGCCATTAGTATTGTTTGGTTAAAGATTTTTTTTTTTTGGCATTTGAATAAGTTAAGAAGTTGAATTTAATTTAGATCTGCTATCTAAAAAAATGGCTACATAAAGCAATATAAGTCTTGTAAAATGTAAGCTCATCAAAAACAAACATTTAACATTCATATTTTTTCACCCCTTCCTTGAAAGAGTGATCAATTGGCTTTGAGTTTCAAAAATAAACCCTCTAATCGCAAACTAATTGTCTCTATTATGATGCCGTCAATGTCAATTGGGCCACTGACTAAGCATAAAACTCTTTGAATAAGGTCAACAACGTATGTGAGTCGAGGTATGCCAGTTAATGAACAAGGGGTTACAGGGTATCAGGTTAAAGAATGCGATTTGTGGTGCACCTGTCAACCAACAGATGTACTTAGTTTCAACTAGAGCAACTAGAGCAACTCTTGTTTTCATTTGGGTTCATTTGATGTGTAGTTGTGGTTGAGTACACCAAACCCCAACATAGCTAAGGTGTACACACTTGCGCTCTTAAATTGAAGCTCATCAATTTTATACAAAGCATGGAGATGTGGATGCTTTCATGTTTCATTCACAATTAAATTAGCTTCGAATGATTAGACGAACGTTCATGCACTTAAAGATTAGTAATAACATCAGTGATATGCATTACCAAGATGAAATGAATCTAGTGCGTGCACGAAGGCAAAACCACCATAAAATGGTAAGTAATTAATAGATCCATATAGTTCTATGCTCCAAAAACTAAGATTGAAAGCAAAAACAAAAAAGGGCACAAATATATACAGAATGATCAAACCACAAAAATCAACTTACGTGCTTCTCTTCTCTTGTGCATCAATGGTCGAGCGAAACAAGGCTTTCAACATAAGGTATGATGGAATCTGCAGATCTGGTGTAGCGGGCACCACGGACCCTGAAGCATCTGAACTGACTGGTGCTGAGATCGTAGCAAAATGGATGGCCATCACTGCTCAAATAGACAATCTCAACATGGTTCTCCTTCTTTTTGTTGAATCTAATGATACCTATTGGTTTATTTGGAGTGCAGTATTTGGCACTTAACGTTGGCGGCATATTGATAGAGTACATCTTCACCCAATTTTCCTTCATCACCCACAGGTTATGAGCAACACCCGAGTTGGTTCTCAGCTCGTGGACTAAAGCAAGGCACCCTCCCAGTTCACCAATCTCCATCCATGGGTCATTGTTAAAGAGGAAAGCCTCAGGCAGGTTAATTCCGCTGAATACCTCGTGATGAATATCGAAAGAAATCAGTTCATTTGTAACCAGTTTCCAATAAAGAAACCCATTGATAAACAAGCCATTACTCCCCCAAAAACTGCAACGACTATGATCTGAAATTCTTCTCCATGAATTGGTCCCAAGGGTGAACACCTGGACTTGTAAACGTAATTGGCCCCCTTTCGAGAACTCCGCAATTCTGACCAACTTGTAATCTTTAATCATGGCATCGTAACCGAAACCAAATGAGAGAGGAACTCGTTGAGGAATGTGAGGCAATCTCCTATATGATTGAATAGATGGATTCCATATTCCTAACACGTTCTTCCTATAATCTTGAATACAGATCAATCCATTGCAAGAACCCAACAAACAAGGGTAATAGTTGGATTTCGTAACCTCTAAAGGGAAGTGATTGAAATGGAGTCTTTTTAAGGTTGAATTGCCGGATCCGACAACAGTTGAGTGAAAAAGACCTTGACTTCCGATGAGGAGATTGAGTGAACTGTGATTACCTGGTCGAGGAATGACGATGGCTCCACTCCCATCAATATCGGCTTTTGAGAGCTGTTGTTGGAGTTGCATTTCGATGAAGGAAGGTTCGCTGATGAGATCTCGCCATGCTTTGGATACGCACCGAAATCGAACGAGCGACGTCGCTGGGAGTCTTGGGAGCAGTTCCGTCGACAAGATGTCACGTGGGAGGCAGTATGACCCTCCCCCTCGCCCTCGCTTCGAAGACATTTTTTATCAAGAAATTCGCCAGCAGCAGCAGCACAGCTAGGGTTCCTTCGTCTCGTCGCCTTCTCTCTTCTCTCTTCTCTCACAAATTCTCATTCAACTTTGCATCTATTCAATCTTCCAAGCCTTTCGCGCTTTGCAGTTGCAGCCCTTTTTATTTTTCAAGAAATTGACCCGACCCTTTTCGCGCTCTGTATCAGGGTTTTTTTTTTTTTTTTTTTTTTTTTTTTTTTTTTTTTTTTTTTTTTTTTTTTTTTTAAAAAATTTAATTATTTATTTATTTTTTATTATTATTATTATTATTATTTTATTTTTGCTCCTCATGTCTCTATCATTTTTTACATTGATTTTCTTAGAAATTGTATAATTGTTATTTTTTTTTTTTTAGCAAAACCCATCATTTCGTCTCTAAACTTTATATTTTTTGTACTTTTACATCTGCTATATTTCTTTTTTTTTTTGAAAAAAATTAAAAATTTTCATTAATCACAATGCCTTGGGCCTCAATACATTCAATAACATCGAACCAATTGCCTCGCTAATAATAATACATGATTTGTTAATGGTAATTGTTGACAAAAAAAGAAAAATTTAATGGCCAACTTTGACACCAGCTTTGGGTACCGAATTATGTGCACATCGTTAAAGACACGCAAACTCGCAAACATACATCTTGATGTGTGTTGAACGGCGGGCACACAATTCAGTGCCCAAAGTCATGTCAAAACTCGGTCACCCTAACATTGTCCTTTTTTGTGATAATCTTTGTATAATTGTATCCCTCGCTCAAAGCCTAGACCTTGAACCTGTAGTCTGTTACTATTATAGACTCGTAAGTGGGCTCTGGGCTCATTAAACACCAAACTATATCCGCGAGAGATGACCCCTGTTTGATAAACTTGAGCACCAATGCTACAATTGAGCATCCAAAACAATACCTTAAAAAAAGAACAAAAAATCTACAAAACAATCACCACACAAACAATGCTAATTACATCACATAAAACGAAACCAAACAAGCAATTAACAGAACACTCGATCACATTAGGGGTAAGCAGATCTTTGTTTCATTATCAAGGTGTCAGTTCATTCCTACAAAGATTCCACCCAAATTTCATCAACATGAATACATAAAGAAGACATAGTAAACATTCGAACCAACGACACAACTTGCAAACACATCAACGTACGGTCCAAACCAACCTCACTCTTCCGTTGCGCAGTGTGATATATCAGAAGTAATTGTCCAAATTTCTTTTCATAAAACTCGTCATTGAACATTATATTTATTTCACCACTTCCTTCCTCGAAAGACTGATTAATCAGCTTTGAGTTTTGAAAACAATCCCTCGATCTCCTCACAAACTTATTATACCTATTAATTATGATGCAACGCCACTGTCAATTGGAACACTGATTAAGCATAAAACTCTTTGAAGAGAGTCAAGTAAGTATGTGACTCGAGCTAGGTCACTTAATGAACAAGGGGCTCAAGGGAATCTGTTAAGTGTACACCATAACGTATTCAAATAAGCTTTGTATCAGGTTAAAGGATGAATTTCAGGTGCACCTGTCAACCAAGAAGTGCACTTAGTCTTAACTAGTGCAACTTATGTTTTCATCTAGGTTCCTTGTATTTGTGTAGTTGAGGTCGAGTACATCAAAATCAAATATAGAAAAAGGATGTTAAAAGTTTCAACAATTCTAGACACTTGAGCTCTAAATTTAAAGAATCCAACATAGCAAAAGGATGTTGAGAGTTTAAACAATTCTAGACACTTAAGCTCTAAATTGAAAGCTCAATTTTATTCATGCTTAGAGATGTGGTTGCTTTCATGTTTCATTCACAACTGAAAGCTTTGAATGATTAGATTGAACGTTCATTCTTAACTTAAAGCATTAGTATCAACATCGGTGATGCATTACCAAGATGAAATGAATCTTAGTACATGCACGCAAAACCGCCACAAATAGATCCATATAGTTCTATGCTCCAAAAACTAAGATTAGAAAGCAAAAAAGTAACAAAAAAAGGGCACAAACATATACAGGATGATCAATCCACAAAAATCGACTTGCTTACGTGCTTCCCTTCTCTTATATATCACTAACCGAGTGAAACTAGGCTTTCAACATAAGTCGAGATGGATATAGCTTTCGGGTTGGAGGCACCATGAACCCTGAAGCGTCAGGCAGTTTAATTTCACTGAATACCTCGTCATGAATATCAAAACAAATCAGTATATTTGAGCGCACAATTAAATAAAGAGATCCATTGATGAACAACCCTCCCTTATCATTAAAAGAGTAATGAGTATCTGAAATTCTTCTCCATGAATTGGCCCCAAGAGTGAAGACCTGGACTTCAAAATTTGGGCTAAAAATCAGAGTCACCAATTCCGTCCGACTTTGGTTTAAAAATCACAATGGCCCGAATTCCGACCAACTTGTAATCTTTAATCTTGGCATTATAACCGAAACCAAATGTGACAGCCCTAGCTCCAGCCTATGTGCTTCTGACGAGGAATGTCAGGCAAACTCCTATATGATTGAATACATGGATTCCATATTCCAAACTTGCCTGAAATCTCAATTTGAAAACAGATCAATCCATTGCAGGAACCCCACAAATGAGGATAAAGAACATCTTCTGAAACCCTTAATGGGAAGTGATTGAAATTTTGAAATGGAGTTTTGTTGAAATTGCATTAAGTGGCCTCGAACTTTAAGGTTTTTTTAGATTTGGCCCTTAACTTTTGTTTGGTTGATTTGAGCCTTTTAAGTTTTATTTTGTTTTTTTTTAATAGAAATCGAAATTTCATTAATCATTCATCGCTGTATACAGAATCAGACATAGAATCAAATACATTGATTCGCTAATCCTATTTGTGCAAACAAACTACCAATAATTTAGCTTTTTTTCGAAATAGAAACAGTTTGACAATCAAATATTGCTTTTCTACGATGTTGAAATCCATAATAATACACAAAAGTACTATAACCACAAAATGAATAACAAAACTTTTCAACAAGGAGAAGAAAACCTAAAATTCCTTACAAAGAGAAGACAAATCAAATACTTTCAATTAGGGAAGAAAACTAACTATGAAGTAAAAACAAAAGACAAATCAATCCCGCTCACCGCACAAATCCACGCAACACCGTTGATGAAAATGCATCGCAACTAGAATAGACCAATCTCCACAAATCTGATTAGATATGTTGTTTATTGAATGAACAAAGAGCAAAAGAGGTTTGATTGGAACCATCGTCGATCGTTGAGAGGATTGACGGTGGTTTAAGAACAAAAATCACAAAAGTGAATCAAAAAAAGAATTTTAGGGTTTTGTAGAGAACGAGAGGTGGCTCTAGAGGTGTGTTGGACGGCACTTGCACAACTCAGTGGCTAAACCTAGCATATTGATCGTCCTTTTTGATGATTGGTGAGAGCCTAGACCTTGAACCTCTAACTACATTGTCATATTGATAAAATTTGAGCAACAATGATACAATTGATCATCCAATGTAATGCTAAAAAATAAGAAAAATCTACCCAAGAAAAAAAAATACTAAAAAACTATCACCACGGAAGCAATGCTCCAACTTGTAATAAAAATAAAAAATAAAAAATAAAAAAAAATGATCCAACTCATACAACCTCATAATAATTACATACGTATCACATAAAACGAAAGCAAACAAGTAATTAACATAGCACTCACATTAGGTGCAAGCAGATAGTTGTTTTATTATCAAGGTGTTAGTTCATTCCTACAAAGTTTCCACCCACATTTCATCAACATAAGTACAGATAGAAGACATACTAAAAATTCCAAGCCAACGGCACAACTTGCCAACACGTCCACTGCATAAACAAACTCCATAACCTAGAGGCGACGTAGCAAATTTTTTGAAGCAAATGAAGAGCTGAGTTCATCTGGATCTGGGTCATTGAAGAAAAATTTATGACAGGCAAATAAAAAAGGTCAAAATGCAACTTCAACTATGAAAGCTAAGCTCAAAGAATTCTGCTTGTTCACTTCAGCTGTGCAAGCTTCCTTAACAGCGAGGGGCTGGGCATGGGAAACTGAGCTTAAAGTCGTCCAAAAAAGTTGACTCAATCGCTTTAGTTTCTGCAGACTGCAATAGTGATGTGAACTAAATACAACCACTCAAATTGAATCCAGCTTCAAAAGGTTACAAAGTTCAAGGCAACTCAAAGCAGATGCGCAAAAATAGCGAAGGTAAGATACAAAGTTTGAAACTAAACTACAACGAAACGTTGTTTTTATCTTTTAAACAAAAAAGTTAGCTTTACACTTGCCAAGAATATGAAGCTCGGGCCTGGGAATCGATTGAAGAAAGCATACTGAAGCTAAAATCCATAAAACTTCAACCTTACAAAATTTAGATTGCCAAAACAATCATTAAAATAAATCCACCAAATTTACACAAATAGGTTCAAATGGTCATAACACACATATGAAGATACCAACCAAGTAGTAGTTTCAATGGTTTGGTATCTGGTCACCAATGCATGAGGTTGAGGGTTCAAGTCTCGCTTGTGTAAGTTAAGGGGATATACGTTAGTTTCTTCTAGAAACACACAGAGATCAAAATATATGTAGAGAGAGCTTTGAACAATGAGAGAACAATCCTAAACAAAAGAAGAAAGAGCTTTGAAGGAAAGAAAAAAGGTGCAAATTTTAGTTCCTTTAAAATTTTCTGTCATATAGTCACATAAGTGCGTAGTGCCATTGTTGAAAGGGGACAGGACTTCATTAAAAAGGAAAAAATTAGGGGAAGCAAAACATGTTTCCTTGTTGAGTGGGATATGCGAACCTCATGCACTGAGCTCGCAGTACACAATTAGTTGTCTAGCAATTATATGCTGCAGATAAAAGTCACCCTATCATTAATTGTCCAATTCTGAATTATGAGAGATTATATAAAATAATTTAGAATTCTAATTTTATAAAGCTATAAGGAATTGTTTGGTTAAAATTTTCTTTTTGGCATTTGAATAAGTTAAGGGTTTGAATTTAATTTAGATTATGCTATCTACAAGATTACACATTGGCTATAAAAAACAATATATGTCTTGTAAAACACAAGCTCATCAAAACAAACATTTAATGTTCATATTTTTTCATCCCTTCCTCGAGAGACCAATCAAACGGTTTTGGGTTTCGAAACTAAACCATCTCATCACAAACTAATTGTCTATGTTATGATGTGCCATAAACGCCAATTGGGGCATTGACTAAGCATAAAACTCTTTGAAGAGGGTCGACAAAATACGTGATTCAAGGTAGGCCAATTAATGAACAAGGGGTTGGAGGGTATGTGCTGAGTGTAATTAATCTTAAATTATTCAATAAGCTTCACATCAGGTTAAAGGATGTTAGATGAGGTGCACCATGTCCATCAACAAGTGTATTTAGTCTTAACTAGTGTGGCTCTTGTTCTCATATCTGGGTTCCTTGTATTTGTGTGGTTGAGGTCGAGTACACCAAAATTCAACGTAGCAAAAGCGTGTTGAAATAATTCTTTACCCTTAAGCTCTAAATCCGAACCTCAACTTTATGCAAACAAGGAAAGTTGTTTTCATGTTTCATTCACAATTGAAAGCTTCAAATGATTAGACTGAACCTTCATTCATAACTTAAAGCAATAGTATTAACATTGGTGATGCATTACCAAGATGAAATGAATCTAGCACATGCAGGCGAAACCGCTTCAAAACAAAGTAGTTAACAGATGCATATAGTTCTACGCTCCAAAAACTAAGATTAGAAAGTAAAAACAAAAAAGGGCACAAAGATATACATACAGGGTGATCAATCCACAAAAACCAACTTACGTGCTTCTCTTCTCTTATATATCACTGACCGAGTGAAACAAGGCTTTCGACATAAGTTAAGATTGATATAGTTTTCAAGTTTGAGCCACCATGAACCCTGAAGCGTCTGAACCGTTTGGTGTTGAGATTGTAGGAAAATAGACGCCCATTACGGCTCACATAGACAATCTCAACATGATTCTTCTTCTCCTTCTTTTTGCTGATGCTAATGCTGCCAATTGGTATAATTGGAATGCGGAATTTAACACATAAACTTCTCGACATATTTATAGAGTACATTTTCACCCAATTTTCCTTCATCACCCACACCTCATGAGACACATCAGAGTCACTTCTCAGCTCGCGGACTAAAACAAGACACCCTCCCAGTTCACCAATATGTACCATTGTGTCGTACGCCACGAGGACACCTTCAGGCAGTTTAATTTCACTGAATACCTCGTCATGAACATCAAAACGAATTAGTTTATTATAGCGCACATTCCAAATAAGAGATCCATTGACGAACAACCCTTGCTTCCCCTCAAACCAGTGATTGGTATCTGAAATTCTTTTCCATGAATTGGCCCCAAGAGTAAAGACCTGGACTTCTAAAACTAATGGTATCACCTTGAGAGTGTCCCGAATTCCAACTACCTTGTAATCTTTGATCTTTGCGTCGTAACCGAAACCAAATGTTATAGGAATGGGCATCCCGCTTATGTGTTCCCCATGAGGAATGTGAGGCAAACTCCTATATGATTGAATACATGGATTCCATATTCCAAACTCACCTCTCCTCTCAATTTGAATGCATATCAATCCATTGCAGGAACCCCATAAACGAGGATTAAAAATGTCACCTGAAACCCTTAACGGGAAGTGATTGAAATGGGGTTTTGTGGCGGTTGTATCGCCGGATCCGACAACAATTGAGTGAAACTCACCGAAACATCCGATCAGGACATTGAGTTGTTGATTAGCAGAAATGATTGTTCCGTCGTTTGATATTGAGGCGGCTTGTGATTGTTGTTTGAGGAGCTGTGATTCAATGAAGCCAGGATCGCTGATCAGATCTCGCCATGCTTTGCATACAGATTTGAATCGAAGGAGCGACTTCGCTGGGAGTCTTGGGAGGACTTCTGTGGCCAAGATCTCGTGTGGAAGCTCAAATCGCCCTCTTTTCGAACACATTTCACCGCGTCGTTGATGAACAAATTTAGCAGCTAGGGTTCCGTCTCGCTGTATTTGCTTTCCCTCTTTCCCTTTCGCGCTTTGCACACTTTATTTTTTCTTTTTCATTTTTCTTAGTATTTTTTTTTTGGAAACGGCTAGGTCGGATGCCGTGCAATATACACTAAGATACATGTACATATCTCGAGATAAAATTCACCAACTAGGTAGGCGTCCAAAACCGGGGAACAGTCGCGTCAAGAAAATAATAGATACGAGAAGTATTACAATGACAATGGACATATCACAACAAAAATTACATCGAGTCTTTGAGCCGTGTATACACGCCACGAGATATTTACATACTCAGTTCTCGATGCATGACATGGGAGTCGAGACTGCATGGATAGTTCATGCGGGCTAATGTGTTTTTCAATTTGACATACCTATTATTATTTTAGTATTTTCTAATTGGTATTGTTGTATTACAATCTGAAACTTTAGTGCAGATTATGTTCACACGACGGTGCGGCACCAACTCCACGACAAGTGATAATAAACTCTAAAAAGAGGGCGACCTGATGTGATGGTGTTGTTGATTGCGTTTTTGTGGTTGTTGTTATTGTTGTTGTTGTGCGTTGATGTGTTGTTGTTGATGTTGACGGTGAAAATGGATTTGGGGAGCTCGGGTGATCAACGAAGGAATAGGAGAATAGTCTCCCCTCCTAAACCAAATCTCAAACTCAGCTCTGTTTCAAAAAAAAATAAAGAAACAAAAAGGGATGTCGAACTCTAGCTCAATTGGAGAAAAAGATACACACGGGCCCGTGTGCATCCCTCTCTTGGGCCAGGCCTGGCTGCCCAGGCCCGGGCGGGTTAGGCTGACCCAATCCCAATCCGAGCCCAAACAAATCAGGTTCGGTTTAGTCCAACTCAAAAAAAAAAAAAAAAATAGAAGAAAAATTTTGGAAAAAAAATCAGGAAAAATAGGAAAAATCCTAAAAAACTACATTTTTACCCAAATAAATAGAAAATTTGGAATTTCTATGAAAAGTGGAATATTCGGGATTGTGGCGAGACTTTATGTCAGGGTTTTTACCTCGTAAAGTGTGAAATTAGCAAAAATTACATAAAATTATAGAAAATTCAGAAAATTTTGAGAAAATATGAGATATTTGAAAAGGAGTAGTAAAGTGGATTGCGAGAATTTTTCGAGAGTTTGACACCACAGTGTAAGCCGAAAAAATGTGCCACAACAAAAAATTAGAATGAGATTCTAATTTTTGATGTGGCAATGTGAAATCAATTAATTTGACACTGAACCACTTAGAATGATTTACTTTGACACCAGAGACTCGAGATACCATAGTCGGATGTCTTGCATGCATCCCGAGGCGATAGCGGGATTTAGACCGAGATATTTTCGGGGATTTAAAGGACTTTCAAGGTGAGTAATGTAACGACCCGAAAAATGTGATATGCTTATATGGCTTGGTGTAGTACCTATTTTATACTCGTGGCTGTGTAACATGATAATGATCATTGTACGAGTAGGATTTTCCTCGAAAAACGTGTTGAACCGGGGTTGGACGAATGGGATATGGGTACATGGTGCCGAGGAAACGATAATTGTGGGCGACCGTCAAATTAAACACAATAATTAATTAACCCATGAAAGAGTTCGGGTCGTTAGTATTTTGTTCGTGTGCGACGGGGCAAGTCGTGGTGAGATTCGGAGGTAGAAACGTGGTCGGGAACGCGATGTGGTACGTGAGTCACCAATTGGTGTCAACAGCTAAGGGAGTGATTGAAGCGGTGGAGGTGGTTGGTGATGAAGGTGAGCATCGGATGCGCCTTGGGATACTGTGACGGCCCCAATTTCCCCGTGCAATTGGGTACACACGGCCTAAACCTGTGTAGGCCCTGAGTCATCACTCGACAACCTGACGAGCCTAGTCAGCCTTCGATTTAATCAATTCAGTAGTTTATGAAAGAGTTATTGCATTAATACACAGCGGAAGACTAAAACAATTATAATAAAGGGAAATAACTCAATCAAAGGGAAATTAGGAATTCTATAAGTGTGGAAAACCCCGGGTATTCATGTACAATTCGATAGGCATATATACATGATACCAGTCTTACAAAAGAAATACCAAGTTCAAAATCCCAAGAGCATAAGTATAAATGATATACACATCAGCAAACAAAATGAAAACACCTACTATAAAGTCTCTCAGATATCGCTGCAAATCCTCACAGTAGATCGCCTAGGCAGGGCCCCTTGCCCTTGCTGCTCTCCACTCTATCTGCACCCACCATCACAAAACTAGACGGTGAGTAACTGAATAAAATTGCTAGTAGTACCAGAAGAATGTAACAGTAATTTATGATTATAACAAGAAAAGCAATCTAAGTATCATGCGGAAATGAAATAACTGGAAAGTAAATAAATCAAATGCATGATAAAGAGATTGATAGATAAACAATCGATATTTTGCATGTTCTAAGATTCAAAAGAGGCCCATGAGTGGTCTATTTCACAGCAATACGGCAAAGATCTCGCAAGATCTCCCGGGCAATGTCGCAACACTAGCACAGCGTAAAATCGAGAGGCATCGCAACACCTCTCGAATCCAGTATCCAGTACACACATCACTAGGGTGGTCAGTTACCCCTGCAGAGGGCACCCTCGTTGTCCCACCTAGTGCGAGACCACATGATACCTTCGAGACACACACTCATGCCAAGAACATACAACCAAGGAAATTGGAATGAAATATCAAGCAAAAGATCAATGCAACAATAGCAATAAATAGAGGATGTATAAATCACATGTTATTTTCTTACTGGTCTACTAACGTACACACAAACGAGGCATGCATGTACTTACCTGATCTAGCGTGACCCGGTACTCACTCCGAGACTCTAACGCGCTTCTCGTGTTTCTCGACTACCTGACAATGGTTTAAGTCCCGAATATAGGTTTAGTATTAGTATTTAGTTTTTGGATGATTCTCATAAACTTTGTTTCAATTCCTTCAATTAATGTAAACCATACTATCGTTGATATCCTTTATACACTGGTTAGGCTCTTGTTGGGTCCATGTGTTAAGCCTATATCCACCTAAGTAGGCTCAATATGTGAACAATTATTGGGCCTGGACATATGAGCTCATTATTACATTTTATGTAGTTGTTTTGGGCCTTAAGTTGTGCCTATCATATTAAACTCTTATTGGATTTTACAGAACCCATATACACACCAATCGAGACTTGTTATGGACCTATATTAAAATAAGTGGATTGGGCCCTTGTTGGCCTTATTCCAAGTCCATATTCATTTAAAACAAATGTCTATACTTATAATCTTGTTTACTTATTCTCAAACCTACCATAATATACATTATGGTCACACACACACACAATTGATGTGTACACTCTACTGGTGTGCACACTAACACTTCACACCCCGTTGTTTTGTGCACACATACCCTGCTATTGTGTGCACCCCACTGTGATTTACCATGTTCACATGCATTAGTACATCACTTTATTACTTAAAACTATGTTATATACACATTTTCACCATGCACACCATATAAAACTGTTGTGTACACCCCACCGTGGTGTACACACACAGTGTTGTGTACATCCCACTGTCGTGTACACCCCATTGTGGTGTACACACAGTGTACACCCCTTACACAATATTCACACCCCAAAACAGTTTCCATGCAAATCGAAACCCACACCTATACATCTCATACAAACAGTCCCACTAAAGTGCACGCCCACACCCCAACTGGGGTGTGCACATACACAGCCACACCCCATACACATAGAACAGCCACCCCACACACACATTCACCAAAACAGTCACCCACATGCACCAAAACAATCCACATACACTTCACACAACTACATCTACACACTCCAACACAACCACACATGGGGTCACCTCCGGCCAGCAGCGTCGCCGGAGGTTGACCTCCGGTCAGCACCTCCCCAAAACGGTGATGTTACACGTCCACAGTAGTCCCACAATCCATTCGAAAAGGTAACGTGAAAACAGTGAGAAGAGCACAAAACAGTGGAGAGAGAGAGATGATTAAGGACGGCTCACCTTGGTGTCTCAGGTGGTGTCCGAGGCTTCCAGTGACGTGAGGGTGAAGGTGGTGGCGGTTCGGGCAGGGGTGATCTGTCACTGTGGATGCCGAGAGTCATGAGAAAAAGAGGAAGAGTGAACTGCCACAAGAAAGAAAGAGAAGAGAGAGAGCACGGACTGAGAGAGGAAGTAACACACTCACCTGCTCCGGTGGCGAGGTAAGAGGCGGCGGTGGTGGCTGTCCAGCCAAGGGAGGAGCAGTCGAGAGTGAGGCCGAGAGAGTGAACGTGAGAGGAGAAGACCGAGAGTGCGTGAGTGAGGAAACGAGAGAGGAGAGGAGGGAGACGCCGTCCCGGTCTCCGGCCACCTCTGGCCTGGTCGGAGATGCGGTGGCGGTGCACGACAGTGGGGGAGATAGTGGGGAGGGTGAATAGTGGCGGCCAAGTTGGAGAAGGAGATGAATAGTGTATTAGGGTTTTAGGGTTTTATTTGTTTTTATATCAATGAGTTAGGCCGAAATTACCCTTTTGCCATTGAGTTTACACTTGCCCAACCCTTGGATAGCTACCCTTATGAGTCATTTGGCTCACCTCCTAATCTAACCCATGTACACATCCCTATGACCATCCAATGGTCCTCCTCACCCAAGTGTGTCATTTTAACAATCCTATCCATATTAACCTATTAAATCAACCTTATTAAATTATAAATAAGGTCACACAATTTCTCGCCTACTCGGTGCACCGCGCCCCACGTCCGACACGCTTCTCGAGGCAGTCCCACTCTTGGGATTCGAATAAATTTCCTCATGTCTAAGTTATACTTTATTGTTAGAATTGTATTTCTTCAACTTAGGTCATATTTTTCATTTGACTTTGTCTATTAATAATGTCCACTAAAACGGTTCCCGAAAACCCCATTTAACTAGGCGACACCTCACTCCATTAAAATATATCCCGAACGGCTCGAGACTCGTAAAATACTAATATACTAATACATGCATTATCATCCACAAATTACCAAATTTTTTGGGTCGTTACAGATACGCGCTAGGGAAGTTGATGAAAGAAACTTGCTTAAACTCACTCACTCTCTCTCTCTCCTCACTGTTCTCACTTGTCTCTCTCATTTCACTCTCGTTCTCTCGACTGGACAAGAAGGGTCAGCTGGTTTTCGGATCTTACGACGACGTAGAGACGCGATGAACACCGAGTTGAGGTAATATCTCGATTCATCATCTTGCGTGAGTAGTTTTGACATTGGGTTAAGAGGTTTTGGTTGATGTTGAAATTTGGTGTTGAGTGGTTTTGGATGTTTTTGGTGGTGTTGAATTGGTAACGACGTCTTGAGGAGTTTGGGATAGCCTCGGAACGCGGCGACACGAGCCGGGGTGTGACGACTCCAGTTCCACAACTCTAAAACTGAACCTCGCTTGACGTAGACTTACTTAGACCCCGAGTCAACACTCATGCAGTCAACACAAGCTTAGTCAACCTTACCTTACCTTTTACCATTTATTCAACAATTTACCTATTTTACGCTCAGTTTGTGTCATTATAAGGAAAGACTGTTCCTCCACTTTAAAAGTCTTGGAACGGTTACTTGCTTTTAAAGGAAGCAAGTTAAACGTCACTCCCTCATTTTTCAATTTATACACATTGTCTCTCCTAGTGTGTTGTGTATTAACATCAAACTGCCAAGGTCGTCCAAATAGCAGATGACAAGCATCCATATTTACCACATCACAATACACCTCATTCTTGTAAGTACCAATAGAAAAAGGTACCCTGCAGCGCTCTGTCACCTGCACTTTCTCAGTTGCCTTTATCCAACCTATAGAATAAGGACTGGGATGCTTTTCCATCTTCAGTTTCAGTGCCTCGGCTGTACCTCTACCAATGATGTTCTCACAACTGTCACTATCTATGATTAGTTCAAACACCTGACCATTAATAGTGCATCTCGTCCGAAACAGTCTGTGTCGCTGACTGTCATCTTCTAATTTAGGAGTTAACATCAGCCTCCTTACCACACAATTCTGTCCGTCTCCCTCATCATAATCATCATAATCATCATCCCTTCCATCAGAACTGTTGGATTTTGGGGTTCATGCGCAGCGGAGATTTCAAAACAATTTTTGAGAAAAACCCCAACAGGATCCGAATCTGGTTTCATTAAAATACGTTTAGACTATGAAAACTTAATCATACCTCAGTCGCAATATACCTTTATGAAGGTTAATCGATCTCTAAGGCGCTGCCAACGACGAACGCCCTCTATCAGCAGTCCACACATGAACGACGGCCAAGATTTGAAGTGCTAGCTTCGAGAGAATACCAAACCTTTTTGTTTCTTTCCAAAACGATCTAGAGCATACCAAAAAACCTCTAAGTCGTTTCTTAAAACGAAAATAGAGTTTCGGCCCTTTTTTAATCTTTCTTGTGCTTGTATTCTAACTCAAAGCGTCTATTTATACAACCTTTGTATATAGACGGTTAATTAAATTACACATATACCCTTACTTAAAGAGGTATAAGTGTAATACACTACAAGAACGTTTTTGTCATGAATTTTATCATATAAAATTCATTCTTCCGAATCATTTTAAAATCTCGTAAAACCATTCTTAGTGTGTGACCCAATAGGCTCATACAACGTTGGCAGTGTACCAAAACACATTTTGGTATACAAGTCATAAGCGGCCTCTAGCAAGACATTATGACAACCCAAGTTGTACAAATATCAAATCGATACAACCTAATCAATAGTGTATATAACATCCTTTTGTCACATAATATCCTTTTGATCAAACATAAGGCATGGAATTGTCATCCAACATGTTCAATCGTACTAGTCTCGATTTCTAGGTAGACTGAAAACATCTAAGTGACATCGATCAATATCAATTCACTTAGACTAGGCCTTTTAACAGTCTAACACATCGAGGGATCCACTGGATATCTCTCTTTATATGAGAGGGACAAATTTTATCTCGATTACACAACTTCACCACATTATTCACACACTAACCAATCACAACCTTTATAATCGTCCGGTTAAAGACAACGTTTGATTGCGTCAAATCACTGTATTCCTAATGTTGAAGTCTCTGGTAATCTCAAGTCGAGGACCGAAAAATATACCTATCATGAGAAACAACTATGACTTAATCCATGTGATGTTCTCATAGCGGTTCGGTCCAGTACTTTGTTCCCTAACAAGTACTCATGATCTTGATTCGTATTCCTATACGTATGATCATCGTATGATCATCAATCAAGACTCACACTAGTCTTAATTCATTATAGTTCCCAGTATAATAATCGACTAGGGGCATTTAGGATATTTCTGTAAATACCCATGGATCTTATTATAATGTAAACATGCAAATCAATTATAATAAACAGCAAATGAAATCCTCTATTTCATTAACTAAAAATGTATTCATAAAGACTGTTAATGGATTGACCTAGGGCACATTTCCCAACAAGGACCACAATAAACTTCCTCTTATTTATCTCGTTCAATCACATTAACTTGTTTTCTATTAGGACATTCATTCGATCTGTGACTAGACTGCCCACAACGATAGCACTTGCCAACAATAGGCTTAACATAAGGATTTGCGGTTGCCTTTTGTCCCTCTTTCTGTTCAGCAGGTTTCTTTCCAGGTCCCTTATCTTCCTTCCGTTCAGTACCTTGATTTCAGCCTTGGGTGGACTTACTCCACTCTGCAAAACTCCTTGAAGTTTCCTCCCCGCTATTATTCCTCTGGTAATTATCACTGCCATAGGTTCGCCGATTGCCCTCATATCGATTTCTACTTCAGTCTTACATCATTAATTCAGCCTCAGTGGCTAAATTTTTCACCTCGGTGTCAGTTCTTATAACCTGCACTCCAATTTTCTCCCGAACTTGCAGTTTCAATCCATCCAGGTATCGTGTAACCTGATGAACCTCATTCTCCCTCAAGTCATTTCTCTCAGCCAGTCGCATAAAATCAGTTGTATATTCATGAACAGATATCTAACCCTGCCGACAACGCTGGTATTGTCGAAACAAGATTTGCTCATAATCTGAAGGCAGAAAATCTCGCTAGAGCAACTGCTTCATTCTATATCACGTCCGAACAGGCTATTTACCTTCCCTGTAACGCCTATTCTGCAGCCTCTCCCACCAGGCAAATGCTCCACTCTTCAATCGACATGCCACCAATTTTATCCTTTTCTCTTGAGGAATATCCATATACTAAAAAAAATTGTTTACTTCGTCGATCAAATCAACAAAGTCCTCAATGTTCAGATTACCAAAGAAACTAGGAATATCCACTTTCAACCTGAAGTCGCCTCTTTCATAATAATCACGATTATGATGATTATTATTGTTATTATATATGCCGCCTTGATCTCTCCTAATAGGTCTGTCCTGATCCTCGGCCAAAACCATATCCTCCTCCTCATCACTGGAGTCACCACCAGCAACCCGACCTCTAAAATTCGCATCCACTGGTGCAACAAGAGCATTGCCTCGAACACGCTGATCTCTTGGACGTTGTTCACCATCGCCCTCTTGTCTGTTGGCATTCACGCCAAGGGCGTCAAATCTGTTAATTATCGCATCAAGACGCTCGTCTATACGCCGGAATTGTTGATCGAGATTTGTCTCCAAGGTTCTGATTGTCGCCTCTTGAGCCTCCACTTTAGTTCGCAAGGCTTCAACATCCTGAACGACATTCAGAATGCCACCGCTTCCATCGGACATCGTTAATACGAACGAAATTCACACTTTAATACCAACTGACGCAGCGTAAACGCTCAAACAAGGAAGAATCCTTAAAATTTTGAAGAAAATCGAAATTGAAATAAATTGATAATAATTGATAATGATTACAGCCTTACTCATGATTTTATATAGCCCATTAAAAACTATAATCCTTCTACGACTCTAAACGTAATCATTTTATGATTCAAAATGCCTAATCATTATGAGACTCTAAATCGACTTAAATAAAGTAAATTACGAAAATACCCTAAAACTAGATAATAAAAGTAAAAGCTCCCAACAAAGGCTGAAAATGAAGGAAATTTGGATCTGCGAAACCCAATCCAAGATAGCGAAGCTCCAAGAATATCGTTAGAGCACGAAACGCCATTTCCGAAAAGGTATTATAATAATCAATCGGATTCCTGGATCAAAAGTTACGGTCCCACAAAGCATCTGCAACTACCACGACATTAGAAAATTAAATGGTACTCCCTCAAGCCTAAAAAAGAACACATTGTAGACATCATACAAGTGTCGAATGTTTGAGGAACATGAGGGCGATAAGCTTTTGGTGATTCTAGGTGATAAAAAGCTTACGAAAGTAATTATCTATTTGATCTATTTGATCATGCTTAAAGAATGTTTACAAATTGTACTCAGTGTTAACTAAAGGAACCCATCTTCGATCATTTGAGTGAGTACATGAAAATCGCGTAAGAAAAGTGAAATGAGAACAATTTTTATACAAGCATGCATGAAGCGTGGTTGTTTTCATGTTCCATTCACAATTGAAGTGTGACGACCCTCCCCCGACCTAGGGTCGGGTCGCCCGGCCCAAACCGTTACTTAGACCCGATACCTGAACCAGGCCCAAATAACGACTTGGCACGCCTAAATAACCTGTGGAATAATTATTCTAAACAATATATATAATAATAAATGTGTGAAAAGTAATTATAACTAAACCATATAAACATGTATATCATGATAATATCTATCATCTCTAGTATTTAAATGTCTCATACAACCTCATAATAATATCAAAAGGGTTCAAAACTACCCATTACTAATTCTTGAGCTATAACCCACGTACGATTACAAAACAATTTAATAATAATAATATTAAACTTGTAATATGTGAGTCTCACATATGAAGGTACTTCAAGATAAATCATTTCCCTTGCCTTTCTTGTCTATCGCGCTGGTAGAGGGACCTGTGGGGTAGAGTGGGTGAGCTAAAGAACCAACGATGCTCAATAAGAGGAAAGATTCGCTCAAACATTAAATACGCAAGTACTACCTAGTACTCATGCAAATACTACATGACATCCAATCCATACGCATAACACAACATGTAATAACTGAATATATGTAAATCAAAACCAACTTATAAGCATAATCATTTAACACATATTTCGAACCAATTAAATATATATGGTTTATGCTCATCGTAGTTAGGAAAATTGAATTATATTCTAAGAAGAAATATCTAAATATTATTTCCACATCTAATTTAGATATTCAATAATTTTATATATCAATATTTCAATTCGTATTTCAATCACCATACTAGACATACAAGCCTAACAGTTTCACAACACTTTTGATAAACATTCATCTATGTCAAGCATAATAATATTCATCACATTTCATTTATAAATTAAAACAGGACAATATAAATAAATCACACGAAAGATTTAAATAAAATGCGATAGATATAAATATTAATATAAGCCGTTGTTCCATTCAATGCGAACTAGATATTGGTAAGGATCTGGTGACCGAATCATCTATTTTCGTATTGGTACAATAATCAGTGGAAACGTAATGGCCGTTACGCCCTCTAGATAATCGCACCAAAACAAAGATAAATTCATCCAAGCCGTCACCGCTACACGTCTCAAAGAATCATCAAGTAGCAAAGGATGAAACTCCAAACCCTTACACTCAAATAATTCACCCTATGCATTCAATTAGTCAAGCAAACCCTCGGTGGTTAACTACCACACACTCTGGGGCGTCCAAGATATAGACCACTTGCTAATTTGGCCCTCGGTGGTTAACTACCACACATTTTGGGGCACCGAATAACATAAAAGGCAAGACAATGTATTCATAATTCCATAGATAATAGAGATCCAAACCAATATCACGACGCAACCCATTCCCAAGTCGTTACTTTCAAATCATGCATTCCTAATTATCTAATAATCAAGCCATATTTAATGCATGAGCGAAGCTCCCCACTTACTTGGACCCGTCGCGACGCCTATACTGGCTCCTCGTACGTTTGGGGTCCCACGTGAACCGCCTCGCGAATCTACGCAATTTATACAATTTTATATAAGACTACATAAGTATTTTACTAATTTAAAGTTGAGTATTTTTAATTATTAATTTATATTTGGGGACTCCAAATAGTGTGTGTCCCACATGATGTGTCATTAAGGGCTTTGTCGAGGTTGTCGACGCCCACCGTAAGTTTATCCTCTTTTATTTTATTTTATTTTTATTTTATTTTATTTTTATTTTTATTTTTATTTTTATTTTTATTTTTATTTTTTGGGCAGGGGCATTTCAGCCTGTTTGGTTGACCGGGAGCGTTTCGGCCCCGGTCAATAACCCCTGGGGGAGGGCCGCCCCCGGAAATGGTCCAGGGGGCTGTCATGCCGCCCTGGGTCCGAGACGCAGGGGCGACGCCCCCGGGCGTCTCGGCTCCACGGGGGGGGGGTTTCCCCCCCCCACCCCAACCCTCGGATCGAGATCCGGGTGGTCCCCAGTGCTCGCCGACACTGGGGACCCCACCACCGCGGCCGGTGAGCCGCGGTGGCGGTGGTGGTGGCGGTGATGGAGGAGTGGGGTGGCTATTGCCACCCCCTTCTTCCTCCCAACGTATGGGGTGGCAAAGACCACCCCTCCCAACCCTCGCTGATGGCGGCGCCGCTGCTCCTCAGCGGCGCCGCTGCCCATCTCCGGTGGCGCCCTAGTGGCGCCGCCTCCACTGTCAAAAAGAAAAGAAAGAAGAAAAGAAAGGATAGAGAAAGAAAGAAAAAAAAGAAAGAAAATAATAGGAATAGGAAATCACCACAAGATTTTTCTCTCCTTGATTGTTCAATGATTCCTCTTCTTCTCCTCCCTCTCCAAACTTGTTGAATCAACAAACGGGGTGACTAGGGCTTGCAACACATCCTTATATAGTTAGGGTTTTTCACCAATTTAACCCAAAATTACGTAAATACCCCTATGGGCCCAATTTCCTCGTTAAGTCCAATCAAAACTATTTTCACTTGATCCAAGTCTTGTTAAGATCAATTTTGTGTAACAATCTCATTTGTTCGCATATTTTTAATATAAAATTAATAAAATACTTTGAAAATGGGTCGGAGAATGTTTAGGTCGTTACAATATCCCCAATTTAAAAGAATTTCGTCCTCGAAATTTAAATCAAAGTCATACCTCAAGATTCAAAGAGAAATGGAAAATTCTCTATCATGTAATCCTCCCGCTCCCAAGTCAACTCTTGTTCCCCATGAAATTGCCATCGGACTTGCACTATTGCGTATTCCTTATTACGTAGTTTTCTTATTTTCCTATCCACTATCTGGATCGGCTGCTCATCATAGGACACGTCCTCCCTTAGATCAACTTGCCCCCAATCAATCCTCGGTGCGTGTTTATTATGTGCCTTCCTCAACATGGAGATATGAAAAACGTAATGTACTCCTGCTAACTGTGGTGGTAACTTGAGACGAAAGGCTACTGGTCCCACCTTTTTCTTGATCTCGAATGGTCCGATGAATCTTGGAGATAACTTTCCTTTTAACCCGAATCGGTGATGCCCTTCATAGGAGAAACTTTCAAAAGTACGAATTCCCCTTCCTTGAATACAACATCTCGATGGTTCTTATCGGCATACTTTTTCTGACGGCTTTGGGCGGTTTCTAGTCATTGCTTAATAATCTTAATTCTTTCTGTCTGATCATGAACCATTTCTGGTCCAAGCAACACCACGTCGCCGACCTCTATCCAACAAACTGGAGATCTACACGGTCTCCCATAAAGAGCCTCAAAAGGTGCCATACCAATACTTGCTTGAAAACTGTTATTGTATGCGAACTCACACAACGAAATATACTTTTCCCAACTTCCACCGAAATCCAATACACAGGCTCGAAGCATGTCCTCAAGTATCTGAATCAATCTCTCGGTCGCCCATCGATCCGAGGGTGAAAGGCCGTCGAGATTGAGTTGAGTTCCCATCTCTGAAACCCTCTCCAAAACTGAGAGGTAAATCTCGGATCACGATCCGACACTATGGTCACCGGAACTCCATGTAATCTGACAATTTCATTGACGTACATGCCTCCAAGTCTGTATGTTGAATACCCCATGGAGATAGGAATAAAGTGTGCCGACTTAGTCAAACGATCTACAACCACCCAAACCGCATCATGTCCTTTTTGTGTGTTCGGCAGCCCCGAAACAAAATCCATGGCTATGTGTTCCCACTTCCATTGTGGAATAGGCAATGGTTGCAATAATCCTCCCGGCTTTTGGTGATCTGCTTTTACTAGCTGACATATCTCGCAGTTCTGAATGTATGTAGCAATGTCAACTTTCATTCCCGGCCACCAATACATTCGTTTCATATCTTGGTACATTTTATTTCCTCCAGGATGTACTGTAAACCATGATCTATGTGCTTCTTTGAGTAAATCATCTCTCAACTGCCTATGTGATGGTATCCATACTCTGTCTCGGAACCTCAACGCCCCGTCACCTGACAATCTCCAGTCCTTATCTTCAATGTCATCTGCCAAAAACCTGTACCGTCCATACTCAGAATCGGCCCTCTGACAATCAATAACTCTAAACAATGCCACTGGCTCCGCTCTCATCTGAACATGCTTTTGACTCCTTATTACATCTGAGTCTTCCACCGCTACGTCTTGTATTTGCATTACAACTTCGGACTCTGACTCCAATCGAATACGGCTCAAAGCATCCGCCACTACATTCGTTTTTCCCGGGTGATACTCAAGTGTGAAGTCGTAGTCTTTCAAGAATTCCAACCACCTCATCTGTCTCATGTTCAAATCACTCTGAGTAAACAGGTACTTCAAACTTTTATGATCTGAGTAAACAATAAACTTTTCCCCGTACAAATAATGTCTCCACAGTTTCAAAGCAAACACCACTGCTGCTAACTCTAAATCATGCACTGGATAATTCTTCTCGTGAATCTTCAGTTGGCGTGAAGCATAGGCGATTACCTTCTTGTCTTGCATTAGTACTCCTCCCAATCCAATCCCTGAAGCGTCGGTGTACACTGACAATTCCTTACCGGACTCTGGTAGCACCAAAATAGGTGCGGTGGTCAACCGCTCCTTCAACAATTGGAAAGCTTTTTCGCATGCATCACTCCAAACATAAGTAACATCCTTCCGCGTCAACTCAGTAAGCGGTGAAGCAATCGACGAGAAATTTTGTACGAAGCGCCGATAATACCCTGGCTAATCCCAAGAAACTTCGTATTTCGAAGCATTTTTAGGTTGTGGCCATCTAAGTATCGCCTCAATCTTTGTAGGATCAACTGTCACACCCTCTACATTCACCACATGGCCTAAAAATTTCACTTCGAAAACCCAAAACTCACACTTGCTCAACTTAGCATAAAGTTTGTGTTCCCTTAATGTCTGCAACACTTTCCTTAGATGCTTTCTATGGTCCGACTCAGTCTTAGAATATATCATGATGTCATCGATAAATACAATCACAAACTGGTCGAGGAAAGGTTTGAAAACACGGTGCATCAAATCCATGAACATAGCTGGTGCATTGGTAAGTCCAAACGGCATCACTGTGAACTGAAAGTAACCATATCGTGTACTAAATGCTGTCTTTGGTATGTCTTCTTCTCGTATGCGCAACTGATGGTACCCCGATCTCAAATCTATTTTCGAAAAGAATCTTGCTCCCCTTAATTGGTCAAATAAATCATTGATCCTGGGAAGCGGATACTTGTTCCGAATAGTCACCTTATTCAATTGTCGGTAGTCAATACACATTCTCAAACTGCCGTCTTTCTTCTTCACGAATAACACCGGTGCTCCCATGGCGAAACACTTGGGGAAATTAAGCCTTTCGAGTCAACTCCTCTAATTGCTTCTTCAACTCTTTCAACTCGGTAGCCGCCATACGGTAAGGTGCCTTAGAAACCGGTCTCAGTGCCGGAATGAGGTCAATCACAAAGTCAACGTCTCGATGTGGAGGAAGTCCCGAAGATCTGAAGGAAAAACATCTGGAAAGTCCCTAACAACAGAATCTTCTCAATTATGACTTCTTGTCCCTCCTCCCCATAGAAGTTAGACTCGCAATAGTCTATATCTCATCAAAAGTCGCAACTCTACTTCGGTGATAACATTAGCCAAAGAACAACCTCTAAACTCAAATGGATTAGTGCCCTAAACCGAAAGATCACCGTTCTTATCGAAACAATCAATCTTAGCGTAATACGTCTCTAACCAGTCCATTCCCAATAGTGCATCATATTCTAAGCATTCTAACACTCGCAAATCAAACGGCATAATGTGATCCCCAATTTTAATTATGCACCCCTCACATGTCATATTAGGGTAAATCTTTTCGGTGGAGACTGTGCTTAAAATCAAGTATGTGTGTGCTCTAATTGGTGTCAATCCCAAAGCATGTACCATAGCCCCCGAGATAAGAGAAATAGTAGAACCAGAATCAAATAATGTATGCATGTTATGACCATTAATTGAAACCGTCCTGCGACTAACTGTCGCGCGCGCTCTCGATCTGTTCGCCATAGCATGAACTCTTCCTCGAGCAACTGGGGTTGCACTCTCCTCAGACGATGGTGGGTGTGGACATTGACTTCTGTAATGCCCCGGCGTCTTGCACCGATAACATACTATATGTGGCTTCTGCGCATTCGAATGTGGTTGCGTGACACTTCCTGATACACTCGGCCTTGGCCCTACCGATCCCCTGCCACTATTCTTACTCTGTTGCGGAGGACGTGGCTGTCTGAATGTCACACCTTGGTTAGTCGAAGGTACGGAAGCATGGGAAGGTGTGGTGGTCCCCGTCAAAATGTGTGTGGCCTTCGATGCTACCACAGAGTGTGTCGGTGCACTTGATGCTCCTCCAAAACGAAATTTCTTTGAATTTTTCTTAGATCCCCTCTGATAACTGTCAAAATTTCTTTTGCCTTGACCATACCGACTAGAACGTGTCTCATCAATGCGGAGTGCATCTTCACAGTCGAGTGCCCTGTTATACGCTTGCTGAAATGTCTCTGCCCCTGATGCTGCCACTAGGGAGTGAATCTCCTCTGTCAACCCATCAACGAAACGTCTCCTCCGCGTCGTCTTAGATGGAACGTACTCATGCGCAAACTCTGCTAATTCATTGTACTTCGCTGCATAATCTGCTACACTCATATTGCCTTGCACTAAGTCAAGAAATTCTCGAATCTTAGCTGCCTTTACTTGATTCAGAAACCACTCATCATAAAACAATTTCTTGAATTGTGTCCAAGACATATTTGTTCCTTGAGCTCTTTCAATGGACAACCACCATTTGTGGGCTCGATGCTCCAACAAGAATGATACTAGAGGTACCATAGTCCACTCATCAATACTCGTGTCTTCATCCTCTTATTCATGTGCAAGATCCATGCTTCACCTCTACGGGATCCCTATCCCCATAAAAACGAGGAATGTCATATTTCATAAACTCTTTCTCGTAATTTGCCTCGCCGATACGCCTCTCGTATCCCTATCTCCCCAGTGTGCACGGCCAAGTTGTTGCAACCGTATTTGTAACCGAATCGGCACCTCCGCCGCTATATGATGCTCTTGAACATGTTCTTGTGGAGGATTAGGCCCTTGTCCCACTTGCACTTGCTCGGTGATCTAGCATTTTCTTGTGTTTGAATAAGTTCCATAATACGAGCCATATTCCTTTCTTGAGCGACGCCATTTCTTGCGAGCTTTTTGATGTGACTCCGTCGAGAAGAGATGCGCTGCTCCATTTCCCTACGCCAATGTCTATCATCTCTGTCCTGAGCATCCCTCAAATTATGCGAACTTCCCCCATGGTTACTCATAGTGCACTGTAGAGCAACAAATGGTTAGTCCAATAATTTGAGGAATTTGTAAAAATATCTAACGTTATAAATATATTACATTCATCAACATATAACAATATATTAACATTTCATCTTGGGTTTTCGATCCCTTCCCAACCTAAAATTTTGATATTTGTGCACATTAAGTCGACTTAAATCGATGTCTCATACCATAGATTTGTTCGACTTAAACTTGATTTTTATTTATTTATTTATTTATTTATTTAAGGTTCTACATCTTAGGTTTTTCTAACCTAATGTTTCCCTAGGTTCTAATCCCTAGGCTCTGATACCAACTGTGACGACCCTCCCCCGACCTAGGGTCGGGTCGCCCGGCCCAAACCATTACTTAGACCCGATACCTGAACCAGGCCCAAATAACGACTTGGCACGCCTAAATAACCTGCGGAATAATTATTCTAAACAATATATATAATAATAAATGTGTGAAAAGTAATTATAACTAAACCATATAAACCTGTATATCATGATAATATCTATCATCTCTAGTATTTAAATGTCTCATACAACCTCATAATAATATCAAAAGGGTTCAAAACTACCCATTACTAATTCTCGAGCTATAACCCACGTACGATTACAAAACAATTTAATAATAATAATATTAAACTTGTAATATGTGAGTCTCACATATGAAGGTACTTCAAGATAAATCATTTCCCTTGCCTTTCTTGTCTATCGCGCTGGTAGAGGGACCTGTGGGGTAGAGTGGGTGAGCTAAAGAACCAACGATGCTCAATAAGAGGAAAGATTCGCTCAAACATTAAATACGCAAGTACTACCTAGTACTCATGCAAATACTACATGACATCCAATCCATACGCATAACACAACATGTAATAACTGAATATATGTAAATCAAAACCAACTTATAAGCATAATCATTTAACACATATTTCGAACCAATTAAATATATATGGTTTATGCTCATCGTAGTTAGGAAAATTGAATTATATTCTAAGAAGAAATATCTAAATATTATTTCCACATCTAATTTAGATATTCAATAATTTTATATATCAATATTTCAATTCGTATTTCAATCACCATACTAGACATACAAGCCTAACAGGTTTCACAACACTTTTGATAAACATTCATCTATGTCAAGCATAATAATATTTATCACATTTCATTTATAAATTAAAACAGGACAATATAAATAAATCACACGAAAGATTTAAATAAAATGCGATAGATATAAATATTAATATAAGCCGTTGTTCCATTCAATGCGAACTAGATATTGGTAAGGATCCGGTGACCGAATCATCTATTTTCGTATTGGTACAATAATCAGTGGAAACGTAATGGCCGTTACGCCCTCTAGATAATCGCACCAAAACAAAGATAAATTCATCCAAGCCGTCACCGCTACACGTCTCAAAGAATCATCAAGTAGCAAAGGATGGAACTCCAAACTCTTACACTCAAATAATTCACCCTATGCATTCAATTAGTCAAGCAAACCCTCGGTGGTTAACTACCACACACTCTGGGGCGTCCAAGATATAGACCACTTGCTAATTTGGCCCTCGGTGGTTAACTACCACACATTTTGGGGCACCGAATAACATAAAAGGCAAGACAATGTATTCATAATTCCATAGATAATAGAGATCCAAACCAATATCACGACGCAACCCATTCCCAAGTCGTTACTTTCAAATCATGCATTCCTAATTATCTAATAATCAAGCCATATTTAATGCATGAGCGAAGCTCCCCACTTACCTGGACCCGTCGCGACGCCTATACTGGCTCCTCGTACGTTTGGAGTCCCACGTGAACCGCCTCGCGAATCTACGCAATTTATACAATTTTATATAAGACTACATAAGTATTTTACTAATTTAAAGTTGAGTATTTTTAATTATTAATTTATATTTGGGGACTCCAAATAGTGTGTGTCCCACATGATGTGCCATTAAGGGCTTTGTCGAGGTTGTCGACGCCCACCGTAAGTTTATCCTCTTTTATTTTATTTTATTTTATTTTTATTTTATTTTATTTTTATTTTTATTTTTATTTTTATTTTTTGGGCAGGAGCATTTCAGCCCCTGTTTGGTTGACCAGGGGCGTTTCGGCCCCTGGTCAATAGGGTCAAACCCCCCCAGGGGCCTGTCTGCCCTTGGGTCCGAGACGCAGGGCCAGACGCCCCTGGCGTCTCGGCTCCACGGGGTGGGGGTTTCCCCCCCCCCACCCCAACCCTCGGATCGAGATCCGGGTGGTCCCCAAAGGCTCGCCGCCGAAGACTGGGGACCACACCACCGCGGCCGGTGAGCCGCGGTGGCGGTGGTGGTGGCGGTGATGGAGGAGTGGGGTGGCTATTTCCACCCCCTTCTTCCTCCCAACGTATGGGGTGGCAAAGACCACCCCTCCCAACCCTCGCTGATGGCGGCGCCCGTGCTCTCGGCCGGCGCTGCGCCATTATCTCTCTCGGCGCCCTAGTGGCGCCGCCTCCACTGTCAAAAAGAAAAGAAAGAAGAAAAGAAAGGAAAGAGAAAGAAAGAAAAAAAAGAAAGAAAATAATAGGAATAGGAAATCACCACAAGATTTTTCTCTCCTTGATTGTTCAATGATTCCTCTTCTTCTCCTCCCTCTCCAAACTTGTTGAATCAACAAACGGGGTGACTAGGGCTTGCAACACATCCTTATATAGTTAGGGTTTTTCACCAATTTAATCCAAAATTACGTAAATACCCCTATGGGCCCAATTTCCTCGTTAAGTCCAATCAAAACTATTTTCACTTGATCCAAGTCTTGTTAAGATCAATTTTGTGTAACAATCTCATTTGTTCGCATATTTTTAATATAAAATTAATAAAATACTTTGAAAATGGGTCGGAGAATGTTTAGGTCGTTACATGAAGCCTCGAAGAATTAGAATCAAGTAATCAATAGTTATTTATTCTTTGAATTTTATACGTTTTCATGGCTTTGACGAGTTAAAAATCTCATCTAGATCAAGGTTTGTCAACAAAGATTCAACGGTGGTTGTAAGATCTTGCTTTTAATTCATCTATTCAATTCATTGATACTCTTCCTTTTGTTGTTCGCGTATTATGATTGAATCAAGGATTGCAAGGCATCAAGGCAATGTCTAGGCATTTTCCTTACTAAGGCAAGGTGTTGCTTAGACGACAAAAAAATATTTATTTAGAGGTCCCTGAAATTCATTTAATTTTCTATACCTGTCTGTGTACTTATAATAATACTATTCATTTTCTGTCTACTACATCATAAGCATTAATATTAAAGCTTCATTCTTAAAACATAAAATAAATAAAAAATAAAACTAATTTTTCAAAAAACACAAAATAAATGACATTACAACTCATACAACAATGTAATTTCAAGTTTTAACAATAAACCAAATAACCTATTATCTAGCACAAAGTCTCTTAGACTCTTAGTACGAAGAAGAAGTAAACTCATTAACAAACAAAAGTAAAAAATAAAATAAAAAAAATTAGAAGTAAAAGACATAAGTTAAAAAAACAGAAATTTTGTTTTCTTTAAAAAAAAGTAATATTTTTTTTTAAAAAAACACAAGTAAATAACTTTTTTTTTAAAGTAAATAGATTTAAAAAAAAGGTCTTATAAGCAAAAATATCATAACGTTTGAAAATTTTGGCAAAAATATCCTAACATTTTAATTTTTACAAAAATATCCTAACGTTTTAATTTTTGCAAAAATATCCTAACGTTTTAACTTAACCAAAATTATGTCCTTAGTCTCAATATTTTCAATTTTGCCCCTAAGATTTGTGGACTGTGTTAGAGGTGCACACGGATTGCACTAATCCGCGGATCCGTTCCAATTCGGACCAATTATCACTAATTGGATCAATTTTTTTTATCCCTTGGACTAGATTAGATTGAAAAACCATTAATCCGGCTGGACTGGATCGGATTACGGATCCTATATTAAAAAATCGCAAATCCAATCTGATTCAGTCTGTTTAACACATCAACACATACATATATTTCATCATATGTAATATAGTAGCTTAATTAGCATCAACTCTAAACTAAAAATATCTAAAAGGCTATACTTATTCTTAACTCTTTTATTATGCTTTCGACCTTTCTATTGTAGATTGTATGTTCAACGTACACTTTTTTTGTTCTTTTATGAGGATGTATGGTGAAGATTTGTGGATAACACATTTATTTATGTAGGAACTTATATTTTGAAGGTTATTGTGACAACA
The DNA here is from genome assembly GCA_039657345.1 of Stephania japonica. Classification (NCBI taxonomy): domain Eukaryota; kingdom Viridiplantae; phylum Streptophyta; class Magnoliopsida; order Ranunculales; family Menispermaceae; genus Stephania; species Stephania japonica. The sequence goes on along the minus strand of CM077558.1, from coordinate 7,969,288 downwards.
ATTTTGTGAGAAATATGCTATATATAGATTTGTGAAATATATGTTGTAAATTTGTCATTCATAAGATATATAATTCTTATTATTCATTTGATTAAATCTAATTTCATAAATTTTGGATAGGAAAACGTAAATTCGCAGAACTTGATCCAATCCGGTCTGCATTTTGTAAATTGAATTTAGTTAGATTGATGAATTATTTGGATTGGATTGGATTGTAATTTTCCAATCCGTAATAATTGGATTGAATTATGAATTGACCCTAATTAAACTGGTTCTAATCCGTGTGCACTCCTAGACACAATGTAACACCGTAAAAAAATTTCTTTAAAAAAAAAAAAGAAAAAAAGGTCAAGATTGAATAAGACCTGTTTGTAACCTATCAATAGGTATTGTGAAAATCAAGGACAATCTATTGGCTCAAGTTCATCTTCTCCGATGAGAAGAACAGAACACTAGCCAAGACAAAAAAAAAGGGGGAACCCAGCATCACCATGCTGCCACCTCACCATGTGCAACCATCCGACAGACCCATTGCTTTTCTTTGTCAACTAGCATCATGCCATTGACGGCCCCACGTGGAGAAAAAAAAACTCACAGGAAAAGCTAAAAGCAAACTTTTCTGATTATTTAATTTCATCATGACATAATAAATCAAACCAACGGATGGTCATGAAATATCAAAATCTCAAACTAGTTCATAGAATTATAATTTTGACTTATTAGATCATCAACAAAGTAAAAACCTAATTGATCGATGGACAGAATTGGGGATATTTTTGCCAAAATCTCAAACTCTCCAACAAGTTTAGTAAGATTCTTCTCCTCTCAGCCTCTCTGCACTAATCGATTTGAGAAGAACTAGTTCAGGGGCTCAAGCAAGATGGAGATAATTGGGGATTTTTTCTCATCTAAACATTGCTTGTTAACGGTGTTAAACTTTAGGGGCAAATTAAAAAAATATAAGGACCAAGGATATAGTTTTCGTGAAGTTGAAACGTTAAGATATTTTTTCAAAAATTAAATTGTTAGGATAGTTTTGCCAAAATATCTGAACGCTAAGATATATTTGCTTAATAGGCCTTAAAAAAATGATTTTCTTCAGAGTTGTCGGAGAGTCATCGAATACTTGTCAGAGTGTCGGAAGTTCACCGGTATCCTCGTTGGTGATCGAAAAATGGATGATGGTGGAGCACAACAAATGGTGTGGAGGGGAAGGGTTGTGACATTGGTGGAGAATAAGGTTAAATCTTGTTGTTTATATATATAATTTAATTATAAAGATAAATCTTGTTGTTTATATATATAATTTAATCATTAAGAAGTTTCATATCTTTATAGTTTAGTTTGACCTCCCTCAAGATTTTAAAATTGTACTAAGAAACCACTCCATCGCCTAACCATCGCCTAGGCGTTTTTGCCAAGAAATGCCTAAGGTGTCACCTAGGCGATGCCTTGCAATCACTGGACAATTATTTGATTTAGTGATTCAATCAATTGCTAGTTAGGGTTTTCTCTCATTTGTAATTGTTTGTGATCCCTAAAAAAAGTATCAAGATCTATTGTAGCAGTACTACTTTGGGATTCTAGCTGGACAATTGCACCATCTAGGCTAATTGTTTCGAGCTTGTATGATTGTTTTCTATAGTTGGCGTGTCTTCCATTGATTTAAATGTTATTGATGTGTTAAATCCTAAGAGCTTGTTTATGGTTGCATATTAATTAAGAGCATGGTTGAGAATTCAATTTCAAGTTCTTCCTTTAACCCCCTCTTCTCTTGACCAAAGTGAAATCCCTAATCCACATGATATAGATAGGCAATAAGGTATTGAATTATACACAAATACTAGAAAATAAAGACAAAAATAGCACGAACAAACACAAGATACACAAGATGATCAACCACAAAAATCAATATATAGGTTTGAATGGTAACTGAGATATTTATGTAATACAAATTAATTAAATTGATCAACTCACCTGCTTCTCTTCTCCTTTATACACATCACCGATCGAGTGAAACTGGGCTTTCAACATAAGTTATGACTGATTCACACATCGGCTTCAGAACATCATGAACACTGAAGTGTGTCCATCCTCTCAGTTCACTGAATACCTCATTATGGATATCGAAACGAATCAATTTATAAGGATAATCTTTGTGCAAACTCCAATAAAGAAATTCATTTATAAACTTGGCCGCCTCCTCTCTAAAGGAGTAATTCGCATCCGAAATCCTTCTCCATGAATTGGCACCAACCGTAAACACATGGACATTGTTACAATTATTCCCAGTTGGCTTCCCAATCTTGACCAACTTGAAATCTTTGATCTTCGCATCGTAACCGAAACCAAAACCAATACAAGTAACCAAACGACCACCAAGTCCACAACACGGCAGTTCCCGATATGATCCAATACACGGATTCCACAATGCCAAACGGGAACCACATAATTCCAAATAGAATAATCCGTTGCAAGCACCCCAAAAACAGAATAATCTATCAAGAAATCGGACAACTAGGGTTCCATTTGCCAGAATAGTCGCCTACTTATACTTTGCCTTGTCAACCATTCAAGCCCCGTCATTACATATTTATTACATGTTTCCATAACTGATTAATTCTTCCTGTCTGTTTTCACTAAAACAAGAGCTACCAAGATCGAATTCAATACATTCAAATCTTCATCGAAAAACTGGATTACAAAAAATAATCAGTTCATATATATATACTCCAAAGAATACGAACACATTGCTTATATGTAGACAAAAAAAAATACTATTAAATTTTGGTGAGTTTGTATTGTTGAACTATATGTGGGGTATTGTTGAACTATACGTGAGTTTGTATTGTACCCAATATTAGTCCCACATGGGAAAGAAACATTTTTTTTCTTTCCTTATAAGATATCTTTCACTTACAAGTCTTAGTTAATATGTCTTTGATTAGGCCTTGGGCCGAGGGGCTAATGTTAAAATAACTTAGCTAATTCACAACATAAATTTTTTGTTTTAAATTAAGTAATTTCGTAATTACTTATTATGTGAACAGTTGTAACGGTTGTATGTGAACAATTGTGTTTTGTGAACAGACACATTATTTGTCTATATATAGTATGTACGATATGAAGAAAAGAGAGTTTTTTTTGGTTGAGAGAAGTTTTACTGTTGCACAAGAAAGGTTCTTTGATTGGTGTGTAATCAAAGATCAATCCAGTTGTATCCTGGAGACGAACCTCTTGAAGCATTCATACACCGAATTGGAGGAAAATTCGTCTTAGGACATTGTTATTGAGTGCAAGCCTCTGGTATGATTTAATTTAGTTATTTGTAATTGAATTCACATATGATATATATTATAGTTCAGTGATATGCATATAGTATAATTGTTCTAACACAATCCACAAAAATCAATATACAATTAGGATTGTAACTTAAATATTCTTGCACTGAAAAATAATTTAACAAATCCGCTTACATGCTTCTCTTCATTTATGCATTCCCATCTAACAAAACGCTTTCAACGTAAGGCACAACTATTTCTTGTACCAGTTTATGGTCACCGTGATCCCTGAAGCTTCTGAACCGATTGGCGCTGGGATTGTAGGATAATAGTGTTGGAATTATGGTATATGTAAAGTATTAGTAACTGTATGTATACAATAGATGAATGGAAAATATTGGTTATAAAGTGGCCTATATGAAACGACACTATGTGACTCCATGAAATTTGGAGATAAGTATGCATGTTGTTTGATATGCATATGGTAATCTTTAAATGTTGTCTATGTTTCTAAATACATTAATTGTATATATTGGACATAGTGTCTTCATGTAGTGTGATAAGAGGTGATGGTTCATGTAGTGTGATAAGAGGTGATGGTTGGAGTGTCTATACGTACATAGACTTGTTTGAAAGGTCACCTAAACGAATTGGTGCAAAGGGAAAAGTTGCAAACTTTGTAAACAGACACAAATACATAATATATATATATATATATATATCTTACATAATAGGATTAAAACATAAGTTTTTGAATTCCATTTTCTTGAAAAGAAGATTTCTATTTTCTCTCTTGATTTTACAAATCATTATTTAGTGTGTGAGTGAGTACAAACAATTTGGTCCACTTGTTCCTGCGTTCTGAAGTGCTACAGTCGTAGCTCAGTGATTGTTGTATCCTGGGAGGCAAGTGCTACCAACTGCGAGCACGAATTGCGGGGCATGATTGTCTTAAGGAGATAGAGTATTTAAACTCTAGAACTCTAGCCTCAATCTACAAAATTTTGTTTCATCAAATTCATAGCATTTTCGATGGCAATTTAGCTATGACTTCTACAAGTGACGTGGTGGAGAGTCGAGACACCAACAAATAGATGTCCGTCACCATCCAAATATACAATCTCAACATGGTTCTTCTTCTTGTTGATGCTAACACTCCCTACTGTTACGGACGGAGTGAAGAATTTAGTCCATACACTTTTTGATTAATTTATAGAGTACATCTTCACCCAAATTTTGGAGAAAACCAATTGTATGATTGTTGAATGTTCCTTTGAACAATTTTTTTTTTTTTTTTGGAAAATTCCTTTGAACAATTTGGAATATTAAGGAATAAATGTACTTTTACTTGTGTAATTGGTCATATGCGTAGTCTTGTTCTATTGAATGTATTAAGAATGATTATTGAGATTTGTATATAAAATCAACATATTAGAACATGGTAATGGTAGCTTAATTTACAATTTAATAGGGTGAGACTAGGCTTTCAACATAAGTTATCACTGATTCAGATATGGGTTTGCCTTCATCACAATCACTGAAGCTTCTGAACTCATCAGTATTAGGACAGTAAGAAATTAGACCCCCATTTTCCACATTCACATATACAATCTCAACACCATTGTTCTTGCTATTCTTCTCCTCAAAGGTGCCAATTACGTCGCCAATGCTGCCTATTAGACTGATCGATCGAGCCCATGAGTGTGTCAATACATCAATTGTGTACATCTTCATCCAATTTTCTTTCAACACCCAAACCTCATGATAAACATCAGTGGTTCTCCATAAACCAAGACACCCTCCTAAATGTGCAACAATGTCAATTGTGCAGTTATTAGTAGTTTCAGCATGGAAAACATTAGGTAGTCTAATTTCACTGAATTCCTCCTCATGAATGTCGAAACGAATCAATTTATCCGGCTGACATTCATCCATTGCCCAGTAGAGACCTCCATCGAAAAACTTTCCCGGGCGCGGAACAACCAAGTAATCAGTATTTGAAATCATTTTCCATGAATTGGAACGAAGCGTCAATACCGTAACCTCTCCGACCTGTTGTCTATCCACAAAGTTAGAAAGAGGATTAAACCTCCCTATCCTCACCAACTTGTAATCTTTATTCTTCGCATCGTAACCAAATCCATATGTGACAGAAGAAAGAAACCATCCAAAGGTGGCGCCGTGACCATATCGAAGAAAAACTCCGCAATACGGTAATCTCTTGTACAATTGAGTACATGGATTCCACAAACTAGGAAAAAACTCCTCCGTTTCTAAACAGATCAATCCATTACAAGATCCCCACACACGAGGATACAAGCGAGGGTACCTGCGGTTGGGGCACTGGGGATCATAGTATACCTTTCGAGCCGTTGCAACTGCGCTGCTCGATTTGATTATGGTAGTGGTGTAGAGTTGCCGCGAACATACGAAGAGGATGCTTAATTGTTTGTTAAAAGAAATGAATGAGTTTCCTCTGCCAGAAATTGATTGTGGTTGATGATTGAGGAGATGGGTGTCGACGAAGTTTGGATCGCTGATCCAACTGCGCCATGCTTTGCATACGGATTTGAATCGGAGAAGCGACTTGGCGGGTAGTCTTGGGAGAATTTCTGCTGTTAAGATCTCGTCTGGAACTTGTGATTGGTGTGATGAATAAGAAGACATGATCTTTCTCTGCCTAATATTAATGCATTAATATTGTTTAGGAATAGATTTGGCTGTCCGAAAACATATATAACGATCATCAACACAGCCACCAGCAATTGATGGATCGCCACATTGTTCGCACCTGACGATTCATCCACAAATTAAGTGCGCCAATTTTCAAAACTCTCTTAGATTGATCATCTCGAGATTTCCAACATTATTTTTTTTTTTTTTTTTTTTTTTGTCAATCTTGCTTTTTAGCAAGGATGCCTCGTCCATTTTACCAGAGATACTTTCGAGTTTATCTAATATTTATTTCTTGTACTGCTATTTATAACTGTTTTTAAATATATTTGTCGGTAAATATAGATATAGATTGTAGGTATGTCAAAAAAATATATAAATTTTACATTTTAGTAAATTTTCCTCTTACACCCACTAAACTTTAATGATAACCAACCAACCATACATGGAGCGCGGAGGTCGGGTGATTGATTTTTTTTTTTTTTAAATAAGGTCGGGTGATTGATTCTCAAAAGAGAAAGGTTTAATGACAGCCACTCCCACAATAACAACATTAAATAGCATGATGGAATCAAATAAACCTCAAATTTGCTCAACGAATTCACAAAAAAATTATGTAGTTAATTTCTTTATATATACCATGAGTGTGTGTACAATTTTTTTTTTCATCCTTCTTTAAATTAATTCGACTAATCTAATAGACCAATGAAATATATTGTTTATACTTCCAATTACAACCAACAATCTTTGCGTCAGACAACACTCTATTGTGGAACCAAAATTTTTAATTGGGTTCATTTATTTATTTTTTTAAAAAGAAAAACTCAATTTCTAATTTTTAATTTATTTTTTTCTCTTTCTTTAAAAAAAATAAAATATCGCTAAAACATATTTGATGAGATGGACATGGCATCACTTGCCAAGACAAGTCGTGAGTTCAACTTACGCTGATGTAATATAAAAAAAAAACAATATATTCGTTACATTTTTTTTGAAAAATGATTAAATTACCCACTTTCAAGGATGTACACTCTTATCTTTTAGTTATTTATGACTCTTTATTGTCTTTTTAAGCGTGGCTCTACATCTGACAAAATGTCATAAACGCTTTAAAGATTTGGGTGTGCGTTAAAGTGGGTTGGATTATCATTTTCGTTTTTTTTTATTATTTTTTTCAGAAATATTTGTTGTGTGGTACATGTTGCACATTTGTGCCCAATATCAGCTGCTTGAACTTGAACTCTACATTGAACCACAAAATTCATACTTTGATGGTGTGATGGGCTCACTCCTCTTCCATTCCCAACCGAACCTTCAAACGCTCACAATCAAAATCTCATCCCAACTAGAAAACAATATTAGCACCACCAAATCTCCAAAGTCACACACATTGCGCGCCAAAGTCCTCCAACAAGTCGACACAAGTCTCGAACAGGGCAATGAAAGAGAAGCCCTGGCCCTTGTCAAGGACTTGCAGGGCAAGCCTAATGGCCTCCGCTGCTTCGGCTCTGCAAGACAGGTTTGCCCAAAAAAAATTCCCCTGTTTTGTCCTGTTTTGTTCTGTTTTGTTCTGTTTTGGTGGTTGTATTGAAAATTGAATGTGTTGTGTTATAGGTGCCACAGAGGTTGTACACATTGGATGAGCTGAAGTTGAATGGGATTGATACTTTGTCGCTGTTGTCGCCGCAGGACTTGACGCTTGGGTCTATTGAGAGGAATCTGCAAATTGGGGTTGGATTAGGGGGGTTTTGTGCTTGGAGGTTGTTGGGTTTGTCCCCTCAAGAGTTGTTGGTTTTGGTGTTGGGGGTGTTGTTTTTGGGGTCTGTGGATTCAGTAAGTTTTCCTTGTTAGTGATTTTGATTACTGGTTTGTTTTCTTTTCATGATTGCATTTATGGGAAATTGGGATTTGTTATAAATCAATGCTAATTCTTTCACAAGCATTTGATTTGTAGAGTTTTTGTTTCTGTAACTGAATTTCAATCTTTTAGAGTCCTAGTTTTCCATTGAGTTTATTGGTTTAAGAAATCTTAGTTTTGGTATTGTGGCTTTTGTTTTTGATTCAGTAGGTTTCCTTATTGGTGAACTTAATTGCTACTTTCTTTTCTTGTCATAATTTCATTTCTTCCTCTAAAGACGGCCTGCAAACCACCCCAGTTAGAAAACTCGACTCAGTATAAATTAAAGTACTTAGACGATGTAGTGATCGACCCAAGATAACTTGGGACACATTGATTATGAAGGATTTGTTTTTGGATTTGGAAAACACACAATTAAGTGGACTTACTAGTTTGGGATCCATGTAGCCAGTCCCTACTAATTTGGGATCGAGACTTGTTTCTGGGCATGAGCATCTCTTGAATGATCGAATTTTTTGTGGTGAAGTGAGCCTACTCATAACTTTATATCGAAGTGGCGTTTGCTCAATGGTGATTCACTTGAGTCTTGGACTTTCTAAACCTCAAGCAAATGTGTGTAGAAATTTAATTTGTAGAAACACAGGTTTTAGTTTAGCGACTTCAAAGTTTTAATAGAATCTCCAAATGGTTGCCAAATGGTCAAGGATTGAGTGTTAGACTTTTAAACTTTAGTTTGTTCTTTCTTTTGGTAATAAGTTTGTTCTATTGTTATCATATACACGTTCTGATGTATAATTTTTCATTCTTGAAATTAGCTCTTGCTAATTTCATTTCTTGATCCATGATGACTGTCTCATGTGGTTTATGGATCTTGCTTGTACTTGCAGATGACTTACCGGGTTATTTATTTATCTTTGCTAGATTGCTTTTAATGGAGGAGTTGGAAATCTGGTTCTTGACACAATTGGTCATACATTCAGTAAAAAGTACCATAACAGGGTTGTTCAAGTAAGACTTACTTCTGCTCTTTTTCTGATGAGGCTTTTAGGTATGCATAGAAAGTTCTAACCATTTGAAAATTGGGCAAAATGCAATACTATTTATATAGAGGGCTCAATGTCATTTCTTCAATTTGCTGCCCCAACCAAGTTCATCACCCTTGCTGCTTTTGTTTATGTTACTTGTTTTGCTCTGCAAGTACTTTTAGACTAGAACTACTTTCTTCTAAATTTCCAAGCAGTCATTATAAGAATATGTAACTGATCAAATGTTCGAATTTATTATCATACACGGTGAGTAAAATTTGCATATTCCTTAACTGAATGATTTTTTCCCTTATAATATCTAAATTGCTATAGTAAGACCTTGACGGAATTATGAGATTTTGTAGAAGTTGATATTCCTGTATCTTTACCACTTGACAATGAACCTTGGAACTTATACACACACAACTTTTGCAGCATGAAGCTGGACATTTCTTAATTGCATACTTGCTCGGAGTCCTTCCTAGAGGATATACATTAACAAGTTTAGAAGCTCTGCAGAAGGAGGGATCTCTCAATGTTCAAGCTGGAACAGCTTTTGTAGATTTCGAGTTCCTTGAAGAAGTAAGCCTGTAATTGTTTTTACTTCTATTCTTTTAGTCGCCTGATGTGATCAATTGATCATCACCTAGACTCCTAGCAATATTTGCATGAATCCATATATTTACACCTATTACCAATTTGGACTATATCTCTAAAGCAAATCTTTAGAGTAGATGACAACTGGTTGTCTCAATAGACCTAGTACATGGTTTAGGAGCAAAGGTATTTCACCCATATATTTGCATTCTGTTGCATAAATTTGCTTTGGAAATGAGCAGTTTTCGAGCCTAAACAATTCTCTATTTTTCTCCTCAAGAGAAACACTTCGTCGCTATTTTTTTTTTACCTATTTAGTTATTAACATCATCGTGCGATGTGCTTTTTGGGGTGCAGGTAAATGCTGGGAAGGTATCTTCCAAGGTGAGGCACTCAGACATTTGCTAAAGATGAATTATGATGATGTGACGTGCTCTTGGCACCTTTCTTGATGCTGCTTTCGAAGAACTTTCGGTTCTCACCTTTTTCTTAGATTGAACTTGAAAACATCTCATTTATGTTTACTCTTGCTGATGAAAGTGCTTTTGTTGCAGATGTTGGACAGGTTCTCCTGCATTGCTCTTGCCGGTGTTGCTACGGAATATCTTCTCTTTGGTTGCTCTGAGGGAGGCCTTGCGGATATTTATAAGGTATGATAAGTAACAATACATGCAAATGTATTTTCATCTCAAGCTTGTCTATCTCAAAATTGCTATACAAGGGACATGCAACTTTATTTCGCATCAATTGAGACAATTAATAGTTCTTGTCAATATTATAAATAGTTGCAAGTTGCGACTCTTGTGAGACTAATGTGATAAAGGCTACTGTTTTCAAAAAAAAATGTGATAAAGGCTACTGAATGTTCTTTGTTTTGCTTCTGGAGCAGCTGGACAGTTTGCTCAAGAGCTTGGGCTTTACCCAGAAGAAAGCTGACTCTCAGGTGAGGTGGGCTGTATTGAACACCATCATATTATTGCGTCGCCATGAAGGAGCTCGATCAAAACTTGCAGACGCAATGTCTTCGGGAAAGTGTGTTGGTTCCTGCATTGACACCATAGAGGAAGCTATAGACACAACTGACCTTTAGCAGCACCAACCCTCAACAGTACTATTCTTCAGGTATCTATGCAGCAATGCAGTATGATCCTGGCTTCAACTCCAGTGAAATACTTGCTTGATTTTAACCGAGGTTATTGAAATCCCAGATACATATTGAATCCAATTACCAAATGGCAAAAAGGGGAATGTAGATAGGATTCTTGCATGATGTTAGTACATAATATGTATAATGGAGGGTCAAAAATCATGTAAAAAGTACATTGTTTTTTCAATGGAATGCACTATGAGTGGAAGTTTGGCAATGTGTTCTAAAACTCATATATGATCACATCTTAGTAAGTGTCAATAGTATTTATATGCTTTCAAAAAACAAATAGTATTTATTTGTAATAAAAAAAAATGATTTCAAAACCAACCAATTGGATGGCCCAATGGTTTGGTATGAGGTTTGGGAGTAAGAGGTTATGGGTTCAAACCTTCATAATGCAAGGTGTTTCTTTTTTATAAAAAAAAATATGTTTTTTTTTAAATAGTATTTTTTAAAGTTGAAATCCCCTACCAATGTACGCCAAATTGAGTGGACAATACTTAATGCCTATTATTAGAGGTTTCAAAATCTAGACTTTATATATTTTTATTTTTTTAAAACAAATCTAGACTTTAATTTTGCAAAAAAAAAAAAAAAAAATTCATCAAAAAAATTTAGACTATAATTTTCATCAAATAAAATAAAATAAAATCAAGACTTTAATACTCATTTAACAAAGTAAAAAAAAATACTATTGTGAGTCTTCTTTAATATATAGACCTAAAATAGGTCACTTCGAATTAGTTAGAATGGTTTGTTTTAGGGATCCAACAAAGGGATGCTTTAACAAGAAAATAATTTGATTACTTCAAAATTTATAAGGTTTATACAAAAACAACAACATAGCCTCAGTTTCAAAGTAATTGGAGAATTTATAAGGTTTATAATGTTAAAAATTTTAAAAGGGGGTTTTACTCAAAACTTGCATGTTTTTTGAAAAGACTTGCATAATCTATTTTAACTTTTCAAGTCCCTTGGATACACATTACACATGTACAAAATATGAATTACGTATCTCGATGCGTTATCCAATGGTCTCGAACATAGAAGAAGAGTACTAGTTTATCACTCTCACAATCCTCCTCTTCCGTAAGCTGAGAGCAGAGAAAGGTTTCAAAGAGAGCAGAAATGGCGGTGCCACTTTTCCCTCTCGCGCCCAATCTCACAGTCTCTAGGCTCTGTTTGGGTCCTAACTCCAAAACCCACTTACTTCCTATATTTGTTTCTCCAATGTTCGTCTCAAAACGCTAATTTTCCTTTGCAGGAACAATGACGTTCGGAGAGCAGAACACACCACACCAGTCGTTCAATCTCCTCGACCAGGCCTTCGATTCCGGAATCAACTTCTTCGATTCCGCCGAAATGTAATCCAATCACCCAAATTCCTATCTGGGTTTTCAAAATCTCCCCAATTTCATCACAAAACCTCTTCAAAATTTGATCTTTTTCGTTCTGGTTTCGATTTGGGGGTTTTCAGGTATCCGGTGCCGCAGCGAGCCGAGACGCAGGGGAGGAGCGAGGAGTACCTTGGGAGATGGATCAGGGGAAGGAACATAGCTCGTGATCGAGTCGTCATCGCAACAAAAGTAGTGAATTTATTAGGAATTTGAGTGGTTTTTATGCTCATTCTTGTGATTGGTTTGATGATTTTGGGGAATGTAGTTTGTTTTGATTTGATTTTGGTTGAATAGGTTACTGGGCCGTCTGGGCAGATGACTTGGATTCGAGGCGGGCCGAAGTGCTTGGATGCCTGGAACATCAGTGATGCCATTGACAATAGGTCTGTGTCATTGTGTTTCTACCTTTGAAGTTCATGAAGAAGATGTTGTTTGGTTATAATTCAATTTGGAATGGCTTATCAAGCAATGTTGTTACTCTGTGCGACAATTAAGTACTTAAGATTAGTAATGTACGGTTCAGCGTTGAGATCACTCATATAATGGAATTTCATTTCAATCAAACACTCAAGCTTAGATGACTAAATCACTGATTTGTTAGATTGCTATCAGGGCATCAATATTTATAAATATGCTTCCTATAGTGTGTACTGTTCAAGTAGTCCGAAATGCTGTCCTTTCGAAGCTATGCAATAATACAATCATTAATCCAAGTGAGCAAATCCTATTTGTAAGTGGACATTGCAAGGACGTTAGATTTGTGGTCTTTATGGCTAATGGAAATGATTTCTTATCTATTTTGTGATACTTACGCAGTTTGTTGCGGATGCAGACTGACTACATTGATCTCTATCAGATTCATTGGCCTGACCGGTCTGTATCTTGATTCTAACTTGATATGCATTTACCATATAGCTATATATATTGCAAAAGCAGTCTCTATTTATATGCACTCACCGTTATGGATATGATATCCGAACTTTCATTTATTTTTGTGTCTTTGTATGATTGTCTTCTTGTTAGTGGGCTTCCAGCTATGTCCCCATGTTTGGAGAAATAGACTATGATCCTACATGTCAGTTTTCTTCAATTCCCATAGAGGAACAACTTAAGGCATTGGGAAGAGCTGTTGACGCTGGCAAAGTAAGTTCACTACTATATGGTCTTAGCCTATAATGAAAAAATTGAAATCTTCCCATTGATGTGAAATAGCACTGATATCCATCAAACCTACTGTAGATTAGATATGTTGGGCTCAGCAATGAAACACCATATGGTCTAATGAAGTTTCTTGAGCTTGCTAAAGATGCTTCCGCCTCTATTAAGATAGTTTCTCTTCAGGTAATCATGGTTTTACTGCTCGAAAGAAATGGGTACTTTTGTGCAGCTTTCTCATTGTAAAGTTTTCCCCTTGCTATGATAGTAATCTGACTCTTCATTTTCCCTTTTTTCTACAAATCTTGGCTTTCATAGAATTCATACAACCTTCTTTGCCGAAGTTTTGATTCTGGATTGGCTGAGTGCTGTCATCATGAAAGGTAAGCTTATCTGTTATAAGTGGAATATTAATGGATGTTTGGACCCATGACAGTGTTGTGCTGTTGAAGGGTCCCCGTCAATCATGTTAAATAATTCTAGATCGAAGCTTTCAATTTTTTTTTTTTTTCAAAAAATAAGCGATGACCCTTTTTATGTTATTTAACTTTTCAGAATCAGTTTGTTGGCTTACAGTCCCTTGGCCATGGGCATATTATCAGGAAAGTATTTTGCTCCTGATGGTGGCCCACCAGATGCTCGGTTAAATCTTTTCAGAGGTTAAATTTAACAACCATTTAGTGTCTAATAGAATTTTCCTATACAAAAAATTTCTTCATTGTGTTTTATTTATATGCTCCTTTCCTAGGAAGATATCTGGAAGGAGAGTCAAGGTATAACCTATCTAATGTCGTTGTTAGAGCTGCTTTAAAGGTTAGAAACTATTCTCATTTTTATTTTACTCATGTTTTAAGGGTGTTTCTTTTTCACGGAGAAAGAAAGAAAATCGTTTTGTTAACCCTTTCCCTAAACATGGTTAACGCCTTAGCGGTAACAATGTGATTGTAGAGATGATAATTGGCAGTAATATTGAAAGAAATCCTTAAGCTAGATGCGTTGACCATAATTAGCACTGTCATTAAGAACAAAATGTTCTAATTTTTCTTTCTTGGATTATCATTGTTTAAAGGCCTTTTGTTCATGATCACTATTCTCAATTAGTATTTTGTGTTGAATCTTCGTGTCAATGTTACACTAACATTGCTGTTTTTGTGCCTCTTAAGTATTGTTCAGTGCATGGCAGATGGTGTTTGACTTGTTATCTTGCAGGAATACCTTGATATAGCAGAGAAGTATTGCATCTCTCCCATATCTCTTGCGATTGGTATGACAAGTGCCTTTCTCTGTCTACTGGTTCGATACTTCGATTCACTAACACTATCTGCTATTAACTTTGCTAAATGCTTGTCTTGAGTTATGTTATAAAAAATTCAAGTTTTGCTCATGGAATTGGATGTACAGAGAATTTGTGTGGTAAAAAGTAGTTAAAAAGTTACCAACAAGTGGATGGCTCATTTGTTTGGTGTGGGGTTATTTGGGTGAGAGGTTGGGAGTTCGAGACTCCCTGTGGGTGAGAGGTTGTAGTTTCTTTCTTATCAAAAAAAAAAATATATGGAAAAGCTGAATGGACTGTAACTAACTGTAATTGACAAGATTTTTTTTTTTTTTTTTGATTATAATTGACAAGATTTATGCATAAGTACTCATCTAGTATTTCTCTTGTTTTTTTTTTTTTTTTTTGTTTGGCAGCTTTTGTTTTGAGACACCCTCTTGTTGGCAGTGCAATTGTTGGAGCAACAAAATTGTGGCAGCTGCAGGAGGTCCTCGCCGCATGCCAAGTCAATCTTACTCAAGAAATCATCTCAGCGATTGATGAAGTTTATAGAATGCACCCTAATCCATGCCCTTGAATTGAAACATAAAACCTTGTACATTATCTTCTTTTTATTCGTAAATTTCTGAAGTAAAATCTATTTTCATAATCTTCTTTTGTTTGCACATTTCTTACCCAAAATCAATGGGTTTCTCTACAAGTATCTTCTAGAAACAGAAAGGGATAAATAAAGTTTATTACTTCCATTGACTTGGAAATAAACACATTGATGTGGAAAACACTAATAGTCTTTCGACTAAGGGACTTCCTGAAGAGAACAAGTGGTAATTGCAGTGTCTAGGTGTGTCTTCAACCACCATGAGTCCATGACTTGATCAAATCCTCCCGCAAAGCTTCAAAACTTATAAGAAAGAATAAATGCATAGATGGTTGCTATCACATTCAGTACCACTTGTATCATGCAGAAGAAGTCCATAATATGTTTCTATCTTGGGTTTTGACGAAATCTAGAAGATGGAACACATTTTTGTTGGTCACTAAATGTTTACTTTCTTTTATTGATCTTAGTTGACCATGTCTGTCTGAGATGTCTGTATTTTCAGAACAACAATTGTGTTCATTAATTGATTCATTTCTTTCATTTATTATGCCTTCTTCTTTGTGGAAGTTATTTTGAATTTTCGAGGTGGACTTTTGCAATACGATAAGAATGCAACACAACTTGACTTCAACATGGACTTTATTTTTGGGCAAGTGATCATCATCCTCATCCGTCTCACTGGAGATTCTTTAGCCTTTCCAATCTCAAAATTAATGACTAGTATTTAGAATTTCATTAGTAGAGAAATCAAATCATTTCGATTGATTTGCTAAAAGAACAAGTAGATTGAATTTAAGTGGTCATAAATTGATGAATGCTTTCAGCTTCACAAATAAGTATGAATATGCATTTTCCACTACTATACAGACACGATTGGCAATGCGTCCCGACTCAACTTCTTCATCTCATCTTAGGAAAATAAAAAATTAAAAAAAATTATGAGTTGCAAATAAACAAGTAATTAAGGTTGGCTCTTAATTCTTTTAGCACCGAAAGTTCAAAGTTTCTTGTGGAGAGCAATCCTCGACTACTTGCCAACAATGACGATGAACCTATTAGTCGAAGAGTCTCAATCGAGCCAATGTTTAGAGTATGTAAATTGAAAGTTGAAAGTGTATTTCATGCTTTAGTAGGATTTATTAAGGCAAGGAAATATTGGGAAGAATTGAGAATTGGTATAACTCAAGCACATAATTCTTTTACAGAATGGATGAGTAAACTGTTCAATGACTCTACAAAAGAAGTGATGGAAATGGTAGCAATGGTGACATGGAGCGTATGGAATAATTGAGACTCTACAATTTGAGTAGTGAAGTCACACCTAGTAGCATGGAAAGCAAGAAGAGAGAAGGCATACCCCCATGTTGAGCCATCAACTGTGATCCCAACAAGTTGGCAACGACTGATGGAAGGATTTGTCACTTGTAATGTAGATGCAGCGGTGTTTAAAGAGAGAGGGGTTAGCTCATATGGAGTGGTTCTAAAGGATAATGGTAGACGATTTGTGGTTGTGTTAGCAGAAAAGTATGAATGGGCGTTCGAGACAAGGGTAGCTAAGGCTATTGGAGTTAGAGAGGCACTATCCTGACTGAAGAACAGAGGCGAGAGAAGAGTAAAGTTAGAGTATGATGCACTTGAGATGGTTTAGGCAATCCAAAATAGGCACAAAATAAATCTTATTTTGAAGCTATAATTGATGATTACGTGTGAAGTTGATAACGGACTTGAGGTCTTATATTGTTTCTTTTATTTGTCGATCAGTGAATGTATTGTGGCATCATTAGCAAGGGAAGCTAGTTTTATGTCTAGTTAAAACGAGTGAAATATTATACCTTTTTTTTTTTAAATATACTTATCAGATATTTGAAATAATAAGAGTTTCTTGTGGTTTAAAAAAAAAAAGTTGGCTCTTAATTAGGACGCTAGCGTCACTTTGACAAAAAAACAAAAATGTTCATCAAAGTTTCAGCCTAGTGACGATGTTTTTTCAGCCTTTGGGATTAGGTTGAAATTTTGAAGTCAAGCTTTGCGTTTGTCGTGACACGTAGTTGATTGTGACCGTTGGTTTTTTTTTTTTTTTGGGTAAATTGATCGTTGGATTTTGCTTTGATATGCATGCGTACAAGTGTATCACAATCAATGTGCATATGTGTAACACCAACTAAATGGAGGCCAAAATGTCATGGGAAATTGAAGTTAAGGCCTACTTTGATTTATTTTTATCAACTTATAATGTTAATTTAAAGTTAACTATTTGAAACTTATATTTTTATATTTAGTTTAACTTTAAATTTGCATAGAGTTAAAAATTTTAAATAATAAAATATATGAATTGACGTCTTAAAACAAAAGATATATATATATATATATATAAAAGTAATAAAAGAGTCATCATTAATGAAAAGTAATTGTATCTATAACTCTTAGAAATAACTTTCTAGAGAGGTGGAGGAGATATCTCTACCCTTTTCTGTAAGTTACGAGATAATTTACAAATAAGTTCAGTAACCAAATAAGATTAGTTTCAATTCTCGTGTTATATCCCAAGAGATAACTCCACCCCTAACTAAATAAGACCCAAATATGTGGCTACAAGTGCTAGTGCTCGTAAGATTAGTTTTCAATTCCTCATAAGTTAATATTTTCATGTTTGATTCAACTTTATATTTTTAGGAAAGTTTACAAATTTTTAAACAATTAAAAATATGAATTGATATAAATAGCTTTCAAATAAGAGAGAGAGAGAGAGATATTAAAAGAGTCATTAATGAGGAGTAATTGTGTCCGAGAGATAGTTTTTATGGGGGGTGGGAAATATATCTACACTCTAAGGTGTAAGTTGAGAAATAACTTGTAAGAAAGTTGGACATCCAAATAAAATTAGTTCTCAACTCCTTACAAGTTATCTCTCCGAAAATAACTCCTCCTCTAATCAAATAAGGCGTCAACCACTTTTGTATATGGGGTGGAAAAGTTTACACTATTATAGGCTAAATAATTCCCAACTTAACCACTTTTTTAGTATAAGTGACACCTTTGTAAAGGCCTTCGAATTAATTAGAGAAAAATTTACACTCATTAGTCACTAATCACTGTCTTTCATGGTAAATTAACTGTGATTTTGATGTACTTTTTTTATTCAACAATCGAGACAAATGACAATGTATAGTCGTTATAATTAACGCGTCAACGTGTCATTCTGTACAAAAGTAAATAACATATTCCTCTCCTTGATAAGCAGTTACAATCCATTCTTAGGTTCCTCAAATATTAAAAGGAAAATTATACACTAATTTACTTTTCGTCACGCCACAAAATATTAAAATGAACTGAATAATCAAATTATGGGTGCATTATTCGATGCATATTGTCTTGCATACACATATGTATCGGACTGCATGCACACACACATACACGAATATTTTCTTACTTCTGAGACTCAGGTGTGTGGAGGTCAGTGACGAATCTAGGTATTGAATGTCTTGGGCTGAAGCCCAGAGTTAGTTCTTAAGAACCCCTTTGTATATATTACTTCCTTCAACGAAAAAACAAAACAATAAATCTACTTCATGTATATATTACTTCCTTCAACGAAAAAACAAAATGTGCATTTGTTAACCCAAAGCTAATTTCTCATAATACACCTCCCAAGAAAATTGACCACTCCATTAACAAAAAAAATGACAAAACCTTATTATGTCCTCACGGCCCACCAATCCTAAGGGAAGTGTACACAGTTTGCTAGAAGTAGTTACTCTTTTTCTTTTTTTTTTTTCTTGGTAGTTTTATTTTGGACAAAGAGTCCAGATACAATAGATTTATTTATTTCAAATTCATCCTTCAAAAAGTTGGTGTTATTGTTGAAACACCCAAAAAATTTTTTCTTTTAACTTTTGTAAAAATTATTCACACATCTCAATATTTATCCATATAGATTAATTGTTTTTTCTTTTGTTGCGCACACAATTTTCTTTTACAAGGACAATATTTATGTTGAGTGTACACATTTCACAATTTATAATTTAAAGTCAATTATAAATGTGAAACAAATGTATGTATGCAAATATATGTATGCGATGTCACTCAATACATTAATTAATATAGCAAACGTACGCATGCAAAAAAAAAAAAAAAACAGGTTCTTTTTTTCATGAAAAGTAAATTTCTTTTTGACCTTTTATACTAAACTAATATTCTTCTTTAATATTTTTCATTAATAATTAGAGATTTGATAGAAATAATTAAACATAGTACTAAAGTTTGATGTCTTTGTATTAATATTTTGCTTATATATTTAAATTATTAAAAACTTTTTAAAATAATTTGTTTAATTTGTAGTTCATAGTCAATGTAAAAGATGCGGTTTAAGCCGCGTTAGTTTTTGTTATACCTTAGCAGTGATCCGATCAAGTGACTAATCTATATTTTAGTCATAACCTATTCATAATTGATCACAACTGGTACTTTATCATAAATATAATTTAGTCCAGGACAATATAAATTCTTAAATTCACCCCTAGTGAAAGTGTCGATTTGAAATGTCAAATTAGGGTCATTCTAGCATTACTTTGAGCAATATCAGAGTCAACCTTTGAAATATTTTTCTAAATAGCAGTCATGAGTTCAAACCGGATGAAAAAATTATATCAGGAGAACCGCGTACCCAATTTTCGTACCACATTAAAAGTTGAGAAATTCAAGCAGTGGAAAATTGTAACTTACCCAAGAAAAACGGAAAAGTTTTCCCGCCCCTATCTACACGTGCCGCCCACAATAATTTTGCAGTACAGCAAAGCGACTTCGAAGTCCCAAGTCAACTCCACAGAGACACACACGCTCACTTGGGTCCGAGCCCGACTTTCTCGGCTCGTGCCCCCGCGCCATCGGCTCGCCAAAAGCTGGGCTTAAGGATGAGAGTTGTGTTTGCCACATCTTAGCCAACACTTGGTATTACCTAAGCACTTAATCTCATGTTTACCATTACCAAAAGACATCTCCCCCATTGTCATTAGATAAGTCCAAAGGACTAAGTTTGGAGTCACTTAAGTAGATCATTTGACCAAATCTAAGTCATTGGGAGATGTCTAGGGATGGTCACCACAAACTTGATCAAGTTTGGACTATACAAAGTTAATTTTCTCAACTTTCATCACACTTTCTCTCTCCTCAAGAAGGAAAACTGAAATGGTGGAGGTGGTGAGGGTTTTGTGACGTTCAAGAGCCTATTTGGATGGTCAAATGATGAGTATTCGACGATCCGAGGTTAGATCTCTTATTTCCTCCACTTTCTCTTTCAATTTGGTGGTATTTTTGAGCTGGAAGTGTTGAATCCTATGAAAATGAGTTTTGGGATTTTGGCGAGATATCGGGGTTCTTACCTCGTAAAGCTTAAAATTAATATAATATACTCAATTGAAGCTAGTTAAATCAATGATAAATGGTAATAGGACATTTCGGGCGATATTTTTAGATATCGTGAATTCGCCAAAATCGGACTAGGGGTTATTTAGCGGGACGCGGTGTGTAGAGCGTAGTTTGAGGTGTGTAGTATCTCAATTGAAATTATTTTAGCATTTACTTATTTTGGTAATTTGAATTCAATACTATTTCCATCATTACTCTATTTCCTGTTGTGGAGTCTATATGGACGACTGGCTGATGCTCTCGTCCCCTGTAACGACTCTAAAAATTTAACCCGTGCCACGAGTCAATACAGGTAATATGTGGGCCCATGCCATGGTAAAGCCATCAATTCTCGGACGTCGATGCCGGGGTATGTTAGTTTTATATGGTGTTTGTATTATATTGTATTTCATTTGTGCAATCCCCACCTTTGTTCTCTCTCTTCCTCTCTCATTTCTCTCTCTCTTCCTCTTCCCTAACTTCTTCCCCAAGTAACCACCGGACTGGTGTGGCTGGAGCGGCGTTGAAGGCGAATATTTTCAACGATCCGAGATAAGATTCAAACTCTCCTCATTGTTCTCTACACGTTGGTGCATAGTTTAAGTGTTTTCGTCGCGGTGGTTTTGAATGTCACGTCGAAACTTCAAAATCGATTGAAGTTTTTGACGTCCCGACAATCCCCGTGACAATTAATAAGTTATTTACAAAGGTTGTAATCGATTTGGGTAAGTTTTGAATTTTTGGCAAAATTTTGAAGATTTTCAAGTATTTTTCGTTCGGATTAAAATGGTGGTGATTAATGGTGGAAATGAGGTGTTGATGATGGTGGATTGTTGAGTTGTTGTTGTTAATGTTGTTGTAGAAGAAGGAAAAGAAGAAGACAAAGAAAAAAAAATGGTGTTTTGTTCATTCGCTGGAAAGTTCCAGCGAACGAACAAATAAGAAGATGGTTCGACCCGGTTGGACTGGGTCTGACTCGAGTTTGACCGGTCAAACTCGGTCAAGCCGGTTCTAACTCGACCTGCGACCCACCCACCTATTATTATATTAATAAAAATTATTTTATTTCAATTAAATATATTAAAAATAATTTTAATTGAAATAAATTCCAGAAAATAGGAAAAATTCAGAAAAAAATTCTAGAAAATTATATTTTTATCAAATAAAGAGAAAAAGTTTATGAAAAAAATATTCTATTTTTGCGAAAATAGGGTTTTGCCTTGAAAAATGTGAAATTTGGCAAAAATAGCTAGAAATTTGGAAAAATCATAGGAAATTAAGGAAATTGATATAAATTGTATTATCAGGATTATTGTACACACGGAGACCGTAAGGGGCGTGTCGGAGTCCGTGTTAGTGCAAATTAGCTTGGATCGAGGTAAGTAAACCAGTGAGGAACACTACAGTTATTTCTTGAGCTTTGAATTATTTATTGATATTGTTTCAATACCTTTTTGATATTCCATTCACATGAGTTGTCCTAAGGCAAGTGTGTCAAGCGTGTCAATTCTTGCAGGATTTCGGGCTCGCGGTGTATTATATCGGGGTTTACGGCTGGGGATACGTGATTGGTTGTAATGACATGTACGGGGTGAGAGTTCTTCACTAGATTGTTGAGGACTCTGCATTCGCGTAGAGGCCTTAGAGAAAAATTTGTCTTCGACTCCTAGCCTTTGAGGAGATTTTGTCCTCGGCTTAACGACTTTAATTGGTCATGACCACTTGTGCCTTTCTTTTGTATTCCGGGACACTTAATTTCGATTTCTTATTTATTTATTTACAATCTTTATATGTTCATGCGCTCCCTGTCATTTTCTTTCTATCTGCATGAATTGACTGTTCATTTATTTAATTCGAAATACTGTATTTATTATTGTTCCTACTTGGTGTTACTTACTGGGCTCGTCATTCTTGTGTTTGACCAAGTGCAGATCTGCATTCAATCAAAAGAAAGGAAAGGCCGTGCAGTTAGGCGATATACTTTGAGCGGTCCTCCTCTACTGACATAGGTGACTTTTTGTTGTATTAGTTACTTATATTGTTTTTTGTATTTACATGATATATATGATATACGGGGTTCCTATACCTTAGGTTTTTGTCTTAACTTAGAGCTTTCGAAGTTGATTAATTAGTTGAGATTAACTGCTTCCGTTTATTACTTTGATAACTTGCTAATTAATTGACTTCACTTTCAAATGATTAACAAATGATTGAATGGTAAGGATAGGCTCATTGGCCCCGCGCGACTCGGCGGGATTGGCTCGAGAGTTCGCGCGGTCTAGGTTGGGTGGCGCCCGATTCTAAGGTTGTGGAATTTGGGGCCGTCACACCCCCGTGCCATTCTTGTGTATGTCCACTACACCATAGCACGCGTGCACCAGATTGATCACGGTGAATAGAATGACCCGAGGATCACGTCGTGGCACGTCGATGCGTCGTAGGTACCTCGTCGACCATCGAGAGGATCCAGATACTGATCTTGCTTGAGGCCACTCGTCGGCAGCGGTGCTCTGTGGAAGAGTCCGAAGTATGGTGTAGTTTGACCCTAGCTCTAGAACACATTTTGAGTTTCAATATTATTTATTTCATGTCATGAACACAGTGTTTATATATTTAATTCCGCATGTTTATTTAATAGTTTATTTAAATTTCAGTATTTACTTTCCATAATTGCTCACTTTAATTTCCTTGAAATACTCACTTTGGGCTCGCCATCTATCTCTTGTGATGGCTTGAGTGCAGATCCTAGTACGAGTTAGGGCAAAGGCAAGCTATCGGAGTACATAGCCCAACTTGTACGTTTGTATTATATGTATTTTGTTTTCATTTTGGGATCGGGTTGGCGAGAAACCTTGTATATTTTGATATTTTGACACATCTGAGGTATATATATATATATATATATATATATATATATATATATGTTTATATATGAGTTTTTCACACTAGGTTTACGGTTCATATCATGTGATTCATTATTATTATCTGATTTAATATGTTGGTAAGACTTCCGCTATGTGATAATTTGAGGTAAAAATGATAACTTGCATATAATTAATGTTTAGTACAAGATAATCAGTAAAATTGGTGATAATAATGCTTAAAAGGATAAAATAGATGATATAACCCAATGTGGAACACAATTGTTATTGGTAAAATAGATTGTGGGTCCGCATTGGCCCCCGCCGCGATCTATTAGAAAAATGGGCCACTTCACTTACAATTTTTTGCTGCTTATTTTTTTCAACCTTTTAAATTGGTAGGAAAATTGGGTATGGCGGTTCATTAATCTAATTTTTTTATTCACAAGGTTTGAATCTAAAACTGCAATTAAAGGAAATCGAGTCCATTGCTATTTAGACCAATTGATTGTTGCTTAGAAAAATACTCCATTTTAAATGTTGACTTATAATATTAAATTTAGACACTGATGTGTGTGCATGCATGCAGTCTAATACATAAGTGCACGCAACTCAAAGTGTATCGAATAATGCACACATAATTCGGTTCCTTTTAATATTTTATAGCGTGACAAAAGTAAATTATTGTATAATTTTAAAATTTGAGGAACTGAAGCATGGCAAGGTATGATATTTGGTAGTAAAAGGTCATGAGTTTAAACCTTGGAGGAAGCAAACATTTCTTTTTTACTGTAACAGCCTGAAAAAAATTATTATATTTGTGAATGATGACATGTGCTATTTATCCATACTCGCATATGAGTGAAAGGGCAATGACATCGGCAAACGTTAGAGTTTGCCTAGGAAGACGTGTCGAACGGGCATCAATAGGCTAGTTAGGGGTACATGGGACATAAAACACAGAAAATGATAATAAGTGTGTATTTTCCTGACTTATTCTAAATCAGGATACGATTTACTTTTCAATTTTGTAGACAAAATTCCTTAAGTTGGGAGGTTGTGACGATCCTAAATTTAAACAGAATAAGATATATCATATTTATGTAAACTAGAAACTAACTCACTTTAAACCTTGTGGGGGCCCACAGATTATGACTAAGAGGCATTAGGGTTTGGAGTGGCCCACACTTTTGACTTTCAACAAACCAATGTGGAAAGTAAGAATAAAAATTTTCATTAATTGAGGAGATCATTACGGAAAATAACGGTTTGAGACTTTTGACTTTCTACAAACCAATATGAAAGTAAAAATTAAAATTTTCATTAATTGAGAAGATTGTTACGGAAAGTAACGGTTTGAGACTTTTGACTTTCTATGAACCAATATGGAAAGGAAGAATTAAATCTTTCATTAATCGAGGAGACCATTACGGAAAGTAACAGTTTGAAATCTCATTATTTAGGAAGTTAGAGATTTGAAATCTTGGAATCCCTGATTGTTTCCTACGAGAGTTGAAGGAAATAAAATGCAAGAATCCTACAAAATAAATAAATAAAATGCAATAAAGAAAGAAGACAAAAGAAAGGAAGAGAGCGGGGAGAACGAAAGATCGTTGGTTTGTCATTTCGACTCTTGATTGAGGTGATTTTGGTGTCGCTCGTGAGTGCCAATAGTAAAAATTGAAAATTAGCGTACCAAGTAGTTGGGAAACCCGAGCAAGGGGTTAAGATCACGAGAGTGCGACGAGGTACGCGATGTAATTGTAGACAAAATTACCCCTCATTAACGATAACCCTTTTTATTACTTTTTTTAAAAAAATTATACACTAATTTACTTTGATCACGCTATAAAACATTAAAAAGAATCGAATTAAGTGTGCATTATTCGATACACTTTGAGTTGCATGGACTTATGTATCGAACTGCATGCACACACATCAGTGTCTAAATTTAATATCAAAAGTCAGTATTTAAAATGGAGTATTTTTCTAACCAACAATTAGTTGATCTAAATAGCAATGGACTCGATTTCTTTTAATTGCAGTCTCGGATTAAAACTTGTGAGTGAAAAAAATTAGATCAGTGGACCGCCATAGCCAATTTTCGTACCACATTAAAAAGTCGAGAAATTTATACAGCTGAAAATTGTAACTTACCCAGAAAAGCCGAAAAGTTTTCCGCCCCTATCTGCACGTGCTGCCCAAAATGATTTTGCTGTACAGCAAAGCGACTTCCAAGTCACTTGGGTCCGAGCTCGACTTTCTCGGCTCGTGCCCCCCGCGCCATCGGCTCGGTCCGAGCGCCTACTGTGTCAATCTGTGCGTCTTCTTCATCTTCTCTCCTAACACTAGGACGACGAGCAGGCACGACGAGAGAAGTGAGGAGTGTTGGAAGTGTGTCAGTTTCGTCTTGCATGGGTTCGAAGGCATGGCTACAGCCGGCCCCGACGTACCGCGCCCTGGACTCCAGTTGGGACACAGATGACGACTCACCCGGCCCCCGCTGCGCCCACTCCCTGACCGCCGTGGCCGCCACCAAGTCCCACGGCCCCCGCCTCATCCTCTTCGGCGGCACCACCGCCATCGAGAGCGGCCCCTCCTCCTCCGCCCCCGGCATCCGTACGCACTCCCCCCACTCCCTTCCTCTAGATGAGTGTTGCCTCATCGATCCATCCATCCATTCACTATTTCTCTCTTCTTTGCAGGACTGGCTGGCGTCAACAACTCCGTCCACTGCTTCGACGTCCTCACCAGGAAATGGACCAGGTGCGTGTTCAATTGATTGATTTCTTGCAATTCATCTGAATTTCCAACCAATTCGGACCAACTCGGACCAATTCGGAGTAATTCAATGGATTTCGTGCATTTTTGTGGCAGGATTCGGCCTTCGGGGGATCCGCCGTCACCAAGGGCGGCTCACGCGGCGGCGGCGGTCGGCACGATGGTGGTATTCCAGGTGAATTTTGTCACTTATTATGGTTTGGTGAATTAGGGTTCATTTGATTTTTTTTAAATGTTTGGATTTGTTCTTCAATTTTACTTGGTGCGCGTGTGTGTGTTCTTAGGGTGGAATTGGTCCTGCCGGGCACTCTACTGATGATCTTTATGTGCTGGACTTGACTAATGATAAGTTCAAGTGGCACAGGTGCGGTTGATCGGTGAAAGGTTCGATTTTTATTGTTAGGTTGTTGAGTTTTGATTTGAAAGTTTTGTGTTTTGCGCGATTGTTGCAGAGTGGTGGTTCAAGGGCCTGGTCCTGGGCCGCGCTATGGGCATGTAATGGATCTTGTTGCTCAGAGATACCTTGTTACTGTCAGCGGCAATGACGGTGAGTGCGTTGATGGTTTATTTATCTCATCTTCTTTGATGTATCGGTGAGTAATGTGAATACAAGTTAATTATAACTTGCCTTCATATGAGTGTTTTGATAGTGAAATGTTATCAATCTAAGTTCATGTTAGGAGTCCTTTTAATCGAGTGTCTTGATTTCTTAGTTTGAGTATATCATTTCTACAAATCAATCAATAGTGTTCAGCTGAAAACTTAATAGGAAGGGCTAGACTTCTTCAAGCAAACAACCAATAATCTCTAGACTGAGATGAGATTCTATGGCTGAGAGCCTGAGACAATTGCATTGCTCTTCTACGTATTCGCTATTTGGCTCAAGATCTCGCATGCGCCTTCACGTCACAAATCATTTGATGCCAAATTGACCATCGATGCATTCCTATCAGGACTTGCTTTCCAAATAAATGTAGCTTCTTCCACAATGGAATGTAATGAGTTCGGCTCAGTGCACCCCACCATTTACTTAGTGCACCCCATTTTG
Source organism: Stephania japonica (assembly GCA_039657345.1). Classification (NCBI taxonomy): domain Eukaryota; kingdom Viridiplantae; phylum Streptophyta; class Magnoliopsida; order Ranunculales; family Menispermaceae; genus Stephania; species Stephania japonica. The sequence continues at coordinate 7,942,185 of CM077558.1, read as the reverse complement.
TGTTGCACCCTAAATTCAAATTTCAATTTCTAAGTGCACCCCACATTTTTATTAAAATACCCTTTCATTCGAATCGAAGCACCCAACTCCAAAACCTTGGTCGAGACATCTATATTAGGTTCGGCGAGATGTAGCCAAGACTTTTCCACTAGGCTCGGTGTTGTCCAACCAAACCTCTTTGGTGAGATTTAGTTGATAACTGGCGACCTAAAGGCTCGGTGGGTTCCGTCCGACTCTCCAATTAAAGGTTCGGCAAGCTATGACCGATTCTCCAACTAGAGGTTCGGTGGGCTACGATCGACTCTCCAACAAGAGATTTGGACCTTCGAGGCCAAATCACTCGATGATGCCTACAAATCATAAAGAGAGTGTGGGGTGCACTTAGAAATTGTAGTGGAGTGCACTTATCACAGTGAGGGGCATAAGGGTCATTTTGTAGTAGGATTGACTTTTTTTTAGTTTAATTTTTTCTGGGTTGCACTCAGTAAATGGTGGGGTGCACGTAGCCAGACTCAATATAATTCTTCTTTATGGTTGAAGAGCGAAAGTTTTTTTCCACATTCTTTCTCTTAAAATTATGAGGTCACCCTTGCCCTTGTGCCGCCTCCTTTCTATCATATTTCAATTAAGCACGCTCTAGTACGAGGAAATTATGTGGCCTAGACTTTTGATTGTTTGGAACTCGTTCTATTGCCTTGTAGTGTGAAAATCTGAAACATTGTAATTCTGCCCCAACAAAGGTCAAGAGCTTTTTTGTATGATTCACCAAGGAATTTTCCCTGTTCTTGAAGTAAATGGTGACATGAAAAGTACTATGGATGCAATGCACTTTCCCCATGGAGAACCATTTCTTACGTGTTGGATTTATGTTCTATTATGTTGACTATTCTTACTTTTTGGTTCCGTTCTTATTGTAGGCAAGACAGCGCTTTCAGATGCTTGGGTTCTGGATACTGCACAGAAACCATACAGATGGCAGAAACTCAATCCAGAAGGGGACAGACCTTGTGCTAGAATGTAAGAAAATTTTCTCAGTCCCTCAACTCCCTCCTCCTTTCTACAAGGTTCTTTTTGCTTTTTCCTGGAACATTTTTTGTTGTTCAACCTAAGCTATCTATTTAGGATTTATATTTACAAATTCCTTAGCAGGTAATATTGGTGGCCCCTTTTGCGTATGACATTAAGCCAAGCATGTGGATTTGCATGAATTTTATAGTGAAATCTGATGGCTTCTGTAGCTTTCTTATGATTTATGGGATTAGCTAAGACTGTTCTGCTATCGTTCGAGCAAAGTGATACTCACTTCTCATTGCTTTGTAGGTATGCTTCGGCAAGTGCTAGGTCAGATGGTATGTTCTTACTTAGTGGGGGGAGAGACGCTTCGGGCATGGTATGATTGGTACTTATATTGATTTACTTTAATCTACTTTAGCTTCAACTTTCAACAAGCTGCAACCATCAAAATAGTAGTGATTAACTCATTCTGTCTGATTTCCACTTTATTTCTGCATTGAACAATTCTAAAAAATCCAAATTGGTCAAAGTTTCTTGACCATTCACAATTTTTGTTATTATATCATAACCTCTTGGGAGTTGTTACCTATATTGTTTGATTTGTATCCTGAGTTACTTTTGAACCCTAAATCTGTTGAGGTGACAACAAAATAATGAATTTAAAAAAGCCACCTCATCACCCATTGTTACCAAATTCATTACTTTGGTGTCACCTCAACATATTTAGGGTTCAAAAGTAACATAGAATACAAATCAAACAATATGGAAAGGTTATGATGTAATAATAAAAGTTGTGAAAGGTTAGGATATTTAAACTAATTTGGCCTTCTAAAAAAAGTGTTTTTTAACTTATGGAAAACTGCTGATTACTATTCTTATTTTATTTCTATAAGTTTTTTTTTTTGAAGAGATTATTTCTATAAGTTTGTTGGGCTTAATGTTATTTATAAATTTGTAAATCAAGTAGACCATGGCAACGCTGATACGTGTAATCTGTATTTTCGGCTGCTTCATAAAGAAACACAAGGCTGTATTTGGTAGAGGATTAGGAAATAGTGAAAACTATTTTTCGTAGATCTTGTCTTCAAAAGTTGAAAACATTGACAACAATGAAAAGTTGTTTTTCTGTCTTCCACGTTTATAGTTTTTCTTTTGTTTAGCTGGATCCACCACATTAAATTGAGTGGTGTGGAAGAGTTTGATTCATATAGCAAATTCCAACTAATTTGGGATTGAGGTTTTGTTGTTGTTTAGCTAATCTGAAACCTTTTTTTTTTTAAAATATTTTAACCCATACATTACCACAATTTACTTATTTAATCGTGAAGATAATTCCTAAATGGTCATTCTATTTGTGGATCATTTTTATGCTAATGGATTACTAATGTTACATCACCATTGACAGCCGCTGGCAGATGCTTATGGGCTTCTTATGCACAGGAATGGTGAATGGGAATGGACTCTTGCTCCTGGGGTGTCTCCTTCACCAAGATATCAGCATGCTGCTGTAAGTGAGAGTTATGGACAACTTTGTCAATCTTCTTATTAGATATTTGGACTAAAAATAAGAACTTATTTTATGCTATCCAATATTATTTCAAACATTCTCTCAACTTCTATTTAGTTCTTTTAGTGTAATATTTCCCTTGGTTTGGTTGTATCACTTACAACCCTGTGAGCTTAGCTTTGTTAGTTGGCAGGTTTTTGTTGGTCCTCGATTGCATGTTACTGGTGGTGTTCTTCGGGGTGGTCGATCAGTCGAAGGTGAAGCTGCTGTTGCAGGTAATTCTATGTGATTTTATGTTCTTGTTTATAATTTTCAATTAACTTTTAATATTTTCTATTCTTTAAATCAGTATTGGACACTGCTGCTGGAGTATGGTTGGATAGAAATGGCATTGTGACTTCCCCTCGTTCCAGTAGAGCTTCTGGTAAACTTGATCCTTCGTTAGAGCTGATGCGTCGATGCCGTCATGCTGCTGCATCTGTTGGAATCCGGGTATACATTCATGGTGGTCTCAGAGGAGGTAATGATTCTGCATCTGAAGGTGCATGATATTGATGTGGTTGAAGTTCTTGTGGAATTTACATCATTATAACTTTGGATGGCTAGATGCTAATGTCAGATGATCATCTAGGAAAATTACCGGTCTTCGATCCAATGTGAGTGATTGTGGAGTCTGAAAAATTCAAGGCCATGGCTATTCGCACCCCACTTTTTGCTTCTCGTACCCCATTTTTGAATATTTATTTCGTCATACCCCACTTTTTACCTAGTTTACCCCACTTTTTTTTTCTCAAAATTCCAAAAATACCCTTGCTCCCTCCATAACCCTCACCCTCACCCTCACACCCCTCAATCCTCTCCATTTCTCAGTTCTAGTCATTTAAGAGTACTTGTACTAGGTCACCAAGTATAATAGGAGTGTTTTTTTCGTTGAACAAGGTCGTATGTGGTCGCGCCATGTCCTATAAGTAAAGAAGTGTCGTCCGCGGGATTCGGACGCACAAGAGTAAAGACAGAGACCTTTAAAGAGGCATTGGCCGACTCTAACCGATACCTCTAAAGAGGTAACGACCGACTCCAACCAAGACCTCTCTTTAAAGGTCTCGGTCGACTCCGACCGAAATTGTGAAGAGATCTCGGTCTCAATGGGTGACAGAGGGATCCAGACGAGACCTCTTTAGAGGTGTGGGCCCTACGTGTCCGACACCCTCGGGCAACAAGAACAAATAATTTTTTTTTTCAAAACTCCTAAAAAAATACATGTAAATGACCAAAAAAATAGTGGGTTTTGCTTGAAACCGCTTGATATTTCCGATCCCATTGAAACTTTGTACCCAAAATGCAAGATTCAAGCCATAAATTGAAGCCCTAACCGAACAACAAAACACAAACAATATCGACTCAAAAAGGAAAAAAAATCTCAAAATCGACACTACAAGAGAGGAATGCACCCATGGCGTCGAATCGGTGTGTTTTGCTCGAATTTCGTCGGATTTGGGTTGGTGGTGAGAGTGTGATTTGAGAGAGGGATGACTAAGGTATGTGTGAGGGAGTGACTGGGGTATGAGTGAGTAAAAACCCTTTTATATGGAGGGGTAGTTGGTTAATTTCACTAGGGTGGGGGCGAGAAGCAAAAAGTGGGATGCAAATAGCCGCTGCCAAATTCGATTGTCTGTTTGTTGTCTAAGTTTTATGTTTTCTTGTTTGATGTGCTCCTCTCGTGATATGCTTGGTTAATGGACCTTTTCCACCTTAGTCTCATGCACAGAGTCCTGAAGGAATTTATTATTCTTGATAAGAGCATGATACCAGTGATTTTAATTGTCCAGGAATCTTAGATTCTTAGTAGTTCTATATTAATCCATTTGGCATGATGGCCAAACTTGAGCAGAATCTCAATTTGTGTGACTGTATTTTGTATATAATAAATTAAGTACAACTGGAACTTACAAATCCAACCACATTATTATTCTTTTTAATGTGACTTAAATTTTAAAGTAGGAAAAAAAAAATGTTTCATCTATAACTTCTAGATATGGATTATTTCACAGGCTGAAATTGAGAAGGTTTGTTCCTTTGTAATCAAGCAATAACAACGTAAATCAAATCACTTGGGAAGACCTTCTTCCCTTCTCTTTTCTTTTATCCCACCCTCTCACCCTCCCCGAAATGCTTTACTTATGGGTGTATTTCACCATCACAACTCAGTAACTCGTACATTCCTCGTGGTTCCCATTTCCCAATGAGGGGAAATAATGATCTTCATATTTAGCACAAGTGCTTATTTTGGTTGTGGAATTTATGATGAACATAAGAGTGATGATTTTTTTTTGATAAGAAATTAATAGTGATGTTGTACTTCGCTAATATAGTGACAGAAATTTGTTCATACTGTTGTCCTATTCCGCATATCTAACTTAAATGTGAGCATGTAGATCTTGAACTTTTATTTGTTAATTTTGTTCTAAAAGGAATGAAAACTTTTGTGGCCAAGGGTCGCAAGGCATCGTTTTCCTATTAATATTTTTAATGCTGGTTCAAGTTACCAAATTTTTTGATTGTATAATAGTGATGTCGATAAGAGTGTTGCTCATCAGGCAGAAATATTCATAGTATCTTTTTGTTGGTCAATGTATTGGACCCAGCTGATATTTCACTCTTCAATATATTGTATTGCTACTTTTTCTCGTTTTCTTTTTTCTTTTTTGTTTTCTTTTCCCTAATTGATCTCTATTTTGCAGATATTCTGCTTGATGATCTTCTTGTTGCAGAAAACTCACCGTTGCAGGCTGATACTAGTGCTTCTGTAACCAATTCTGACAGAATTGCTCTTGTGCCAAATAAAACTAATCAGGGTACTTCCAGTTCATCAAGTTCAGAGGGAAAACCAGATAGCCTATCTGCTGATGGCCTTAGGTCTTTTCTTCCTCATTTGATGTTACATGATTTGCGGGGCTAATTACCAATTTCTTGTTTGATAATTGTTAACTGGCAATTTTTTGTTATATCAGTTTGAATAGGATGTCTGTTGAAAAGCTTGTGGAGGCCTCAACTGCCGAAGCTGAAGCAATGAGTGCAGTCTGGAATGCTGCAAAGGCTGCTGCTGAAGTTCCTGCAGAAGGAATGCCAAATGACAGCCTCCCTGTGCCAGAAACCTTGTCAGAGGGCAGTGACACAGAGGGAGATGTTCGCCTTCACTCTAGAGCTGTATGTGCCCTTTCCATTCTTGCGTTGGTGTTTTCATTATTGCAAATTTGGACTTGTTTGTGATTCTCATTTTGTAGGTGGTTGTTGCTAAAGAGGCTGTTGGCAACTTAAGTGGGCTGGTTAGGCAGCTCTCTTTAGATCAATTTGAAAATGAAAGCAGAAGAATGAGTCCTTTGAATGGTGATCAAGCGTATCCTACTAGAAAGTTTACCAGACAAAAGTCTCCTGAGGGTTTGCCTAGGAAGGTGATTTGCAAAACCTCTAGCTGCATATTTTTATTTGTACCTGTTGCCTCCTCAAAAAAGGCTGAAGTGTAATTTCTCTGACATCCCATCTTCATGTGCAGATTATATCTGCATTACTCAGGCATCGGAATTGGAAAGCCCCTGTTAATAGGAGATTTTTTCTTGACACTTATGAAGTTGGCGAACTTTGCTATGCCGCTGAGCAGATATTTATGCATGAGCCTACAGTGTTACAGTTGAAGGCTCCAATTAAAATTTTTGGTGATCTTCATGGACAATTTGGTGACTTGATGCGCTTATTTGATGAATATGGATACCCTTCAACAGCTGGAGATATAACGTAAGTAAGATTTGGTGTCTGATTTTGCTTCACCTTTTGGCAGATGGAATGAGTCACACAAAATTCATTATTTACCTATCAAGTAACTTTCTCTTTTATACCTTATACTCATTTTTCTCAATTTGGTTAACCCACGTTGCCTTTGTTAATTACTTTGTTGTATGAGAAATGACACTTCACACTTTGCCTTGAATGATTAGTAGTATCTTTAATTTTATACAAAATAATTCACTTTTTATATGTGTAAATAGGTTTTACATTTTGTTCAATTTTTATTATATACGTCCAATCCAAGGTGAGGAGAGTGTGGTGACTAATTTTACGTATAGGCCATAAGTGTGAAAGTGGGGTTCACTCTAAAATGTCAAGGCAAGATGGAGTGTCCACTCCACACTTATAAGCCGTTCTTTTTCTTTCTAAGTAGTCGATGTGGGACTATCCCAACATCTCCAACACTCCTCCCTCCAGTCCAACTAAGACTTGACCGCAGAACGTCAATCAACTATTTTTGTTGAATGTCTACAAGGCCCTAGGACAATGGACAATTAAGCCAACCATCGGCTTTGATATCATATTCAATTTTTATCATATAAGGCCCAATCCAAGGTGAGGAGAGTGTGGTGACTAATTTTATGTATGAGCCATAAGTGTGAAAGTATGGTTCACTCTAAAATACCAAGGCAAGACGGAGTGTCCACTCCACACTTATAAGCCTTTCTTTTTCTTTCTAAGTAGTGGATGTGGGACTATCCCAACATCTCCAACACATTTATTGCAAACCAAAGGGGAAACCTACACAGGCGTAAAAGATTTCTTCTCTACTACTTGAACAATGTATTATATTGCATTATTTCCAACAGCAAACCAATTAGGAAATTACTATCCCACCAATTGACCTCATTATCTTGAATAGATTAGTTGTTGTATGACTTTCGTCTTTGGTTCCTGCTCTATTAGATCAAGCATAATTTCCTATTTATTGTTCATGTCACACATTTGTCATTTGGACCCATCACAATGTTGGTCACCATCCATTTTCTGTAATTAATTCTTTTTACATTTTGTATATCAAAAGAAATTTTATGACCTGCAATTTTTATTGGATTTAGCTTCGTGAAGTTAGGGTGAGCTACATATTCAATTACGAAATTATTTTACTAACTTGGCACTGAGGCTTTGTTGTTGTTGTTGTTGTTGTTGTTGTTGTTGTTGTTGTTGTTGAGTAATATGTTTGGAAAATTTTTTGATAAATGATGTTTGTTGTTGTTGTTGAGTAATATGTTTGGAAAATCTTTTGATAAATGATGTGGATCTTGGCGTTCGTTTCAGTTGTGTGCCATCGTGCTACTCAATTTCTTCATTCACTTTAGTTATAATTTATATTGCAAATCCCTTGTTTTAGCCCTATAATGCTGTTGCCCATAAAATTGCATGCAAAAGGTTGCCTCTTGATGTGCATCTTTATCAAATATATTGAAATAGAGCCACTCTGAGGTTTCCACAAAAATGAGGCATGGGATGGAGCCATGATGAAATTAAAAGGAGTGCAAAGACAACCTCAGGTTCTGAGTTCTCATGGGTTGAAAACTTGAGAATGAGAATTGAGCTTTATGAGATCTAATTTCCCGTTGTTCCTTATGAATTCTTGGGTAGTGTTATGATTCATTGTATAGGTTTTATCTTTATGATCGTGTAATCAGAACTTGGTTAAAGTTTACTCAATCTAGTTTAACTGGAAACTTCATTGTAATAACTTTATGTTTGATTAATTCTGAGCTTGGTATGGTACCTTTCAAGCACTGTTAGGGTTATCTGAAAAAAAAAGCACTTTTAGGTCATCGTGTTTATTTTGTGGGAGCCTGATAGGAATGTCTTTGAGGAGAAATGTTAGGCATGTTTAATAAACACTGAGCTTGGTATTGGCACCTTTCAAGCACTAATGAGGTACACGGGAGCTCGATAGGAGTCTTTGAGGAGAAAGGTGCAACAACCATGTAGGTATGGAAGTCAACTAAATTTATCATGGCGTTTAAATGGTGGCATCCAAGAACTTTCAAGGGATGCTTGATGGTGGATTTGGGAAGAATTTGGGCAGGGAATGAGTCAATTATTGATTGTTACTTGTAAGGACTAAGGAGAATATTGTTGATAGCATCACTGAGAGTAATGACGTAGTAGAACTTCTAAATAATTATAACTTATTTCAGAAAAGATAGGTTAGTCAATATCTTTTTCGCACGGGGCTGTTTGCAACCACAGTTGGGTAAGCAGTACTCATCCATGTGCCAGTCCACCTTGGGCATGGTGGTTTTACGCTCTACATAGTTAACTCGGCGATTATGTTGCCTTGAGCACACCTGATTCATTTATTCTTTTTTATTTGCTTTGAGAGATTCTAGTTGACTGATATATATGTTTCACTAGCCATTCTATGTATCATCTATTGCAGGTATATCGACTATTTATTTTTGGGTGATTATGTTGATCGTGGACAGCACAGCTTGGAAACAATAACCTTGCTGCTAGCTCTCAAGGTAAGCTTATTCATAAAGGCAAACCAACTCTACATTAGATGTTAAGCTCATTTATTTTCGTTCCTTAATTTTTCTTTCTTTTCACATCTATTCCTATTTTACAGATTGAATACCCTGAAAACGTCCACTTGATAAGAGGAAATCATGAAGCTGCTGACATAAATGCACTTTTTGGTTTCCGCATTGAATGCATTGAGAGAATGGTATGCTGATCCAATCAGATCGTTTCTATGTGATAGCTGATGGTGCTAACTGCTAACAAGAAATTCACTTGTAGGGAGAAAATGATGGGATATGGGCATGGACTCGGTTTAACCAACTTTTTAATTTTCTTCCACTCGCTGCACTCATTGAGAAGAAAATTATTTGTATGCATGGTGGCATTGGGAGATCCATCCATTCAGTTGAACAAATAGAGAAGCTTGAAAGGCCAATCACAATGGATGCTGGATCCATTGTTCTGATGGATCTTCTTTGGTACAATCTGTGTCACTGTCATTGTGTCTATTTATTCTCCTAATTTTTTACCCTCTTCTCTCTGACCATTAGGATATCTATTTTCTGCAATTTACAGGTCAGATCCGACAGAAAACGACAGCGTAGAGGGATTGAGGCCGAATGCAAGAGGCCCTGGTCTTGTAACTTTTGGGGTACGTAATCCCTATTGTCACTGACACTGCCTGTCCTTTTCTTAATCAATTTATCATGAATGGTCTTTTTGTTCTACTGGAATGCTTTTGTATTAGTAATGTGATTTTACAATTACAAAGCATGGGCTCATCCCATGTACAGCACTCAGTTTTTCTCATGATATTATGATTTGTCCATTCCTATTCCACATATTCACGAAGCCTAGGTTCTTCATTGGCACAAACCATATTTGGCACTTGATGTTTGATGCTGTCCCATATGTCCTTCATTTGTGAACATTGTTTTCTGTAATTTTTTTTTTTTTTATTCAAGCACCGCCAATGCCAATGAATTCCATGCAATTTTGAAAGTGTTGGTGGGTCAAGTTGTACCTTCATGAAAAAACAATGCTCCAATCATTCATGTTCCTTCCCCTCTTGCTGATATCATCAAGCATCAATTCGCACATTCTTCTCATGAAATTGCACTCCAAAAATAGGTGATCCAATGGCTCATCATCCTTTTCTCATAGAACACATCAACTAGGTGAGAGAGCTTTCCGAGGCACCCTTCGTTGTAAGCTCTCTTTTGCTTAATAAAATGTGAGAACTGACTAGCTCCTCTTTCCATCAATGGTCTAAGGAAATGCTAATCGGCCATTTGATGAATCATGGCTTGATCATTGAGTAGTTCACTTCTATGGGAGTTATACTATGGTCATTGAACCCCTTCTATCAATCTGTAGTTCTTAATCGGTGAGAATCCATGAGCATTTTCCCTTGCAGCAACTAACCGACGTCCTCTGTACCTTTTTTTTTTTTTCTTTTTGTCACCTTCAATTTATGAAAAGATGTTCTAGTTATAATCAAAATTCTGGCTTGCATCTAACTTCAATGCATCATGGCGCATCATGGCCATGACTCTGGTCACTGCAGCCTGACCGAGTCACAGACTTCTGCAAGAGAAACAAATTGCAGCTGATCATAAGAGCCCATGAATGTGTTATGGATGGGTTTGAACGATTTGCTCAGGGGCAGTTGATCACTTTATTTTCGGCAACCAACTACTGTGGTAAATTAATCTACTAAGAGATAATCTTCTGCTTACATCGACTTTCTTGTCACTAATATTCATAATGTGTCAGGGACGGCTAACAATGCTGGGGCATTGTTAGTGGTTGGAAGAGGGTTAGTCATAGTTCCAAAATTGATTCATCCTTTGCCGCCACCTCTCCAGTCACCTGAGACATCCCCAGAGCATGCATCAGAAGACACATGGATGCAGGTGAGATTTGACAAAAGTTTTGCATATCTTGTATTGATATAAATAACTGTATTTGCTAATGCAATTGTGTTCTTGCAGGAGCTTAATATTCAAAGACCGCCTACCCCAACTAGGGGCAGACCACAGCCAGACCTCGATAGAGGCTCACTTGCATACATTTGATACCAGTTTTTCAACATTCAGACAACATCAGATTCATTCTAATATGGAGTAGATGCAGATGTGACTCATTGCAAGAATGGCGCAAAGCAGAGATCGAGAGTTTTGCTTCCTACACATTAAACCGGCTTTGTTTGTATATTACAGTCAGCTATAAGCAGAGAGACCTGATGCTGACCGCTGTAAACTACCACTCGAGAACAATGGAATACTAAAGTTTGTTGCGAAAGATTATAGCAACAACGCTAATAACCTCAGCCCAGATCCACACTATGCAGGTATCGGGCAAAAGTTATCACTGCCTTGTAGAGTCTGTATGTACGATTTTATGTATATGTATTGTATTTATTGATAGTTTTGTTTTTTAAATTTATTTGGTTTCGGTCCCATAGATTAGATCATTAGAGTCATGTTTCATGTCTAGTTTTGTGTGATAAAATGGCTATGTTGGTATGAGGCTTCTAATTTGAGTTCACCATGTTTACAGGGTGGTTGTGATCATTTGTATTTGTTGAATGCTTGTTATAGTCTTATTGGCATAGTTAAGCCGAAATGCTGATTTTGTGGTTGTGATAATTTGTATTTGTTGAATGCTTGTTATAGTCTTATTGGCATAGTTAAGTTGAAATGCTGATTTTCTTGTGGAAGCAACAAGAGAGACTGAAATGCTTGATATCATTAAAGCAGAAAATCAATCTAAACAAGGTAAAGCCATCACATTTGCTTTCATTTGAGGTTAAGGAGTTGAGTGAATCTATAAACCTTTCATCATCTTTGTATGCTATTATTGAACTTGGTTGGGTAGTACTTGTTTAGTTCTGAATACATGCTTTCTACACCTCTCGAAAATGCTATCATATATCAAATCAAATTTCATGCCTGCTCTCTCTCTATTTACAATGAAGAGTATGTGATCTGCTTCCACAATCTTGTAATACCTGCATTCAGGCACCAAAGAGTCCAATAGATTATTATACAGAAAATGCAGACGAAGAGGGAACCTAAAGATTATGTAGGCAAGGCAAGAAAACAAACCAGATTCCTGGTTGCAAAGGTTGGCAGTCAGAGTCTTTTACGACAAATCGGTTAGGTTGTTCAATTGGTATTCGAGGGTAAGTCATCGATATAGTATTGAGCGCACCATCGTTGTCTTGCCAATCCGCATCCCTGCAAATATTGTTGGACTAAGTGAATAACAAATATGTAATGGAATGCATGCATACATTGTGAAAACTCTTGATATAGCTCAAGTCCATCTGAAGAAGCCATGAACTCACTTGTATCCTTTATAAGGTGGCAAGGCGTTGGGAGGATGGCGCCATTGACTCATCTGGAGAACTCTGAGGAATAGCAAATGGTGGATTCCAAATATGTTGGAAGGGACTGTAATGCCCAGTACCTTCTTGGTGCATGTAGTGGCATAGCTGAAGTAAAATGTGTTAAGGAATGTGCTGAGACGGGTGTTGAGCCGCATCGATCCTTGGATAGTAAGATCAGGGAGGATCCAATCCCCCGAGGCGAAGGGACCTGAATTCCCCAAGAGGAAGTCTGCAAGACCTGAAACTCCAGATTTCTTCCACGACATGTCGAAGTGATCAAACCCAAAATTGTAGTAGCTCTTCAGCCATGCTAAATCGAGCCAATCGTACATTATAACGCCTAATCGACACAGCTGAAGCAGACATATATGCTTCAGAGATCTTCCATCTTCTGCCCTGAAAGAGTACTCAACTAAGTTCATACATTCTACATTAAGGAAACAATAGAGAAATCAAAAGAGCAGTTTGAGCATCAAAAATTCAAACTCACTGCATTCCATCTAAGTAGGCTCTTGTAGTTCCATTGAATGCACCAGATAAGGAAGTAATGCTCAGTACCCAATTCTCAGAAGTATTCTCATATCCCTTGAAAGCCTGATTCACATACCTAATCATTAGCCAATTAAGTAGAAAAACAAGAACTAAATTAGTTTGTTTTTTTTGTATTTTTGTTATGCGGTACCTAACACCAACTACACTGACTAATCAACACTCAGACACTATCGAGCCGCGTATGGGGATGGCCCTCCCAATTTAGTTTTTGTTCAATCAACAAGATTCAAAAGCAAGATCTTAAGGGAACCGAGTCACTTACCACTCTGACCAAACGATTGTTGATATTAAGTAAATTTTTCATTAGACATCAAGTGCATTAAATTGAATAGAGAGGATTTTGATTCATGTAGCCGATCCCAATTAATGCTACATCCCAATTAATTTGGAATTGAGGCTTTGTTGTTGTTACAACTCATCCGCTCAATTAGATTAAGCATTAAAGTCATTGGTTCACCTACCTTATCTGCTAGCATTTGCTGCAACACTCTAACCACTTGGGCTCCTGCTGAATGCCCAACAAAGTGAATTGGATGATCTTCATCCCACTCTGGGTAATTGCCTGTATTCCAATAAACCCCATCAAATCAAAACTCAAAAAAATAAACATAGTATTGCTTAAATTCAATTTTATTTTTTTTATGGCTTCCCACGTGGTATTCGGCACTAACACACTGATTAATTCAAACTCAGGTACTATAGGCCCCATAGGTTATGGCATGACCCTCCAAGCACTTTTTTTTGTATCTAGTAGAGTTGAAGTGAAGACCTCAAGGAGAACTAAGTTTCTTACCACTCTGACCAATTGATTGGTGGCAAACTCAAAATCAAAAAAAAAAAAAAAAAGGAACATAATCAATATGCATGCTTTTGAAGATCTTCAAACCTTGGTCATAAATCTTGCCAAACTGGGCATGCCCATAGGCCCTGCTGTGCTCTTCTCCATAGTCCACTTGCCCACCTTTCAAATAATAAAACAACTCCCTAGCCCTGAAATTGCACTCAAAGTTGAGATTCACAACCAAAATCAGAACAAAAGCACACACAGAGACACAATTCAACCAACCCACCTATCATATATGCTTGTTAGAGACCCCAAATCTGGAACCAACACCCTCTCATCCTTCTTCTCTGCTCCAGCAAAATAAGACAACCCTCTCAACTTCTGCACATACAAACACAGAAAAACAAAGACCAATCAATACCCAAAAATTACAATAAAAACATACAAAGTTTGATCAAATTAACTGCAATTGAACCCGGTTAAGTTGGATCAACAGTAAGGGCGAACTTGAGATTGTGTAGTTTAGCACACGATCCTAGGTTCCATTCCCCGTCATGTCAAGGATGTTTGGGCTAGTAGGGTACGCATTCCGCCTCGTGGGAATAGTCAGTCTGGATAACCACGTATATCACAAAAAAAAAAGAAAAAAAGAAAAAAATTGCAATTGAGAACACAAATCACCACGAACCCCTTGACCAAATCCGAAGATCCCATGAACTAGAACAATTGGGGGAACCGCATCAGATTTTGCTTTCTGAGTCTCATTTTCCATTTCAACATCAATTCTCAAACTGGGTCTCAAATGTTCACCAAAAATCTGAGTTACATCAAGCGCAACAGCACTGCTGAATATGTAAAACCCATATGCCAAATGCACCACAGAGCTCACAAACAGCTCTGATAACTGAAGAACACCAATCCAGAGCCCGAACATTGGTTTCAAAAACCCAGACAACACAGCTTCAAACATGAGATTTCAAGGGACAGAGCATGCGAGAGGTGCTCTCTATCTACCAAAATTTCACGAAAACAGCACGACCCAGTTCACAAATCTTCGTTTCCTGTAATGGGTACCCTTCAATTTCAGCAATGTTGGCGTGTATTGTCTGTTACAGTTGTGGGTATCTCTCAATCAACTCTGTTTTTTTTTTCTTGTTTGTGCCCCCACAAAGGCTTTGTGAGGTCCACGTTGAATGGATTCTCTCTTTAAGACTAATTGATGGTGCCATGCGTCCTCTCTATAATCGCTCCCACAGCTCCTCTAAATCTAATAGGGTCCCACTGTGAAATTCCAAGCAAAGACGCGATTTCGTCTAGGCTCTTCTCATGCCTGTTTTGGACCGTTGGAGTTTGAAACAGAGAGAGTGTTGTCTGTTCTGCTTTTAAGGCGTTTTAAACTAGGACTGGCTTTTTTATCCACTGTGGAAAGTTTAAAGGGTGTGTTTAATTGGCTCACAAGGTTTGATGCGCCAATTCATCATCAATTATTCAATGCCACTGCAACCTGTTTAGTCTTTTTTTTTTCTTTTTTTTTTTCGTACTCTATTACTGTATTTTTTAACTTCGATGGGAGTCCCCTTCTTAAACCTGATTTTTTGACAACCGATGTCTTATTCATTTCATTAAAAGTGCTTTGACTCTACCACCTGTTTTGATTAGGGTTAGTCAAGTAATTAAGACCCACTCCATCAAAAATGAGGAAAAAAAAATCTAATTGTGCTTGAATTTTTTTGCTGTTAAAACTCATTGGGTTATTGGATGTTCCCTAATTTTTATAAATGGCTTTATGATTTCTTTTATAATTAAAATGCATGAAAGCTTTTTCCTCAAAAGAAAAATAAAATAAAATGCTTGAAGCTTATAATTTTTTATTTCGAGACATGTCATTTTATGGTCGAGTTATTTATGAGAGTAAGAAGTGTCATTCGATATCTAAGTTAGTCTAGCTGAGTTAGAAATTGAGTGAGATTGATATCATTTTGAATGTTATCAAAGATGAAGTATATTTTGGTTGATTGAAACACATAAAAGTCAGTTAATTGTTCATAAAAAAAAAAGTTTAAAATCTTAGAATTTAGATATGGAAATACAAAAAAATGATCAAAGATTTGGTTTGGAATATTTGAACTAAGCAATAAAAAATAAAAACATAAAATGTTACTAAATTTGTAATAAATCAAATACGATGAAAGAGTTTAATTTGTATAGTGAACTTAATTGAAGCTTTGTTGTTGTTTGGTTGTCATTGTTGTTGTAGAGTGGTCGGAATTTGAGTTGTTATTTTAGTATGTAAAGACAAACGCGGGTCTAAATCTGCTCAACCAATGCAGCATACCCAACAAGAAAAGAGAAAAATAAAATAAAGAAAGCTCTAGAAATTTTTTCCAATTGTCCTCCTTTGACTTTTTTGTATTAAAAATTAGAAAATGTTTTGGTGCTCATGGTATAAGACACACGTGGAGCACGCGCCCTTTATTCTCGAGGTGATAGCATTCGAGGTGTATCAAGGGCGGATGTCTATAACAAGCTAGCCAGGAAACTTCTAGAGCCTAGAGGAACGATAAGAAGCTCCTTTTTTTCTTCTTTCTTATTTTTCTGTACAAAAAAAAAAGTAAATTAATTTATAATACTATTCTCATTTCTCACCTAATTCTCTTCGTAGTAGCTGCTAAAACTTGAACACATGGATAAGTGTGGATTAAATATGTGACAATTCAACAACCATAAACTTGAAAAGAAATTACAAGGTGGTTAAATAACTTTCACGAGGGGAATAAAGTTTGAATCTCATACATAATTTCCGAAAAAAAAATCTCATAAATAACATAATAAATATATCTTTTTATTATTGTCGTGATATCCAAGAGATAGCCCTGACTAATCTCAAACTTGAGGAATAACAAAAGACCACAAGAGTGTCGCCTCTAATCAAGAGTTTAAAAATTTTTTTTTATTCTTTTGATTTAAACTCAAGACTTCTGGTTAAGGGAGAAAGAATATGTGTCATCCCACTTCAACCCTTTTAGTTAACAATTACGAAATCTTTTAGTTGATATGTAGTCTTAAATTTATTATAAATTTTGTCCGTTATGACTTACTTGATTCACTTAAAATCTGTAGGTTCCTATTTTAAAAAAAAGGTTCTATATAAGTTTCTACTGACCTAAACTTTATGGATCTACTATAACTATTCAAGTTTGTCATAGTAGATTATTATTATTATTTTTTTTTAAAAATTTTTTTTGACGAAAGTAGATTATAATTGTTCCCTTAAATTTATAATAAAAAAGTATGTAACAAATTACTTTATCTTGAATCACTTCACTTCCGCACAAATTAAGGGTTAAAACCATGTTGATGGTGGGAGCATAATTGCACACATTACATTATGCAAAAAGGAGGAAAGAAAACCCCAGTTACATCATCCCGAAGAATTCCCCCCAGGCCTGGAGAGGACACTGTAGCGGGAAATGCGTTTGGGTAGTCTTCTGGAATGCCTTGTTTGTCATCCAATCCGTTGCACGTTTACCCTCATTGTACCACATTCACTAAATCGACAACACTCACTGAACCACACACTCTCACTGAATCACTCTCATATGTGGCACGCAATGACAATCATGTGTAAGTTCGCATTCCAAGCATGAGCCACAAGAGTATGCATTTTCACTATGTACGTCAAGCATTGTCTATATTAATATGTTTACTGTGTAGATTGAATATATTTACAAATATATGAACTCTCGAGCGTGTTTGCCATTAATCAATTATGTTATTACTAATTGAAATAATAAAAAAATTAATTTATATCAAAGCTAATTTATATTGAGAGACACGGGCGGATCCATAAATTTATGTTGCCCTAGGCTAAAGCATAAGTAAAATACGTGGTGGTCATAATCGCCATAAGATTAAGGCATGCATGACCAAAAAAGAGATTGACTACTCCCATAAAATTCCTAAACTAACATTTTTAAATTTCACTCTTTTATTACAAATTTCACTTTTTAACAATTCAACAAACTGACTTTTAACAATATATGTATACTTGGTTTCAAGAAAAAAAAAAAAACGCAATATATGTATACTTCAAAAATTAAAGAAGAAGCTTATCAAAAAAAAAAAAGTTAAAGAAGAAAAAGAAAAAAATATATTTTGTTATAGGGAATTGAGACAGATATAGTTATTGATGTCTGTTGAACCGTTTATTTACCACATCCCTTAGGGGCATACCTATTTTAATATTGTCTAAATGGCACTAGTAATAATTATTTAGCAAATCTATGTATAAAAATATGTCAACCAAGCATTATTCTACCTATAGCTAAGAGATTGAAGAAAGTAGAATTTCTTTGAGGACTAGAATTATAATTTTAAGACATTATTTTAGGACAATGCTACGGTGACACACTTAAAGTCACACACTAATTAGTTACTCATCTATTTGGTAACTATGCAACATAGTTTAAAATATGTGTAAACACATCTCAAAATGCATCACACGGCTTTTAAAAATGTGTGCAACTTAGTGTGTCGAAACATCATTGCCTTGGGTACTAAACTAGTTCTTTCTAAAAGAAATGAGGTGGGGTAATTGATGTAAGAAGATAAATGGGGTGGCTATCCTTTGTGTTCCATTGTTTTTTAATTAGATTTGATCATACCTTATAAGGGTCTACATACAACTTGCCCCGGGCTACAACCCAGGGCATTTTGCATGTAGATCCGCCACTGGAGAAAGTAGAATTTCTTTGAGGACTAGAATAATAATTTTAAGAGAGACATTATTTTTAGGACAATGCTACGGTGATACACTTAAAGTCGCACACTAATTAGTTACTCATCTATTTGGTAACTGTGCAACATAGTTTAAAATATGTGTAAACACATCTCAAAATGCATCACACGACTTTTAAAAAATGTGTGCAACTTAGTGTGTCAAAACATCATTGCTTTGGGTACTAGACTAGTTCTTTCTAAAAGAAATGAGGTGGGCTAATTGATGTAAGAAGATAAATGGGGTGGGCTATCCTTGTGTTCCACTGTTTTTTAATTAGATTTGATCATACCTAATAAGGGTCTACATACAACTTGCCCTGGGCTACAACCCAGGGCATTTTGCATGTAGATCCGCCACTGGAGAGACATCATAGTGTTTTTTAATTACTTTAATTTTATTTTCAAATTTAAATTCTTGTAACGCTTATGTAGCACATGAAAGACATAGAACATTCGATGAGGAAAAGGAAATTAATTAACCATTAATCTTAAGACAGTTATGTAGTGACATCAAACTCATGACAAAAACTCTTATCAAAATAGACCAGTCAATTAAACTAACAAATGCGACTCACCAAATCCCCAAATCAAACTGTAGACTTTAAAGAAATCTAGCTTAACAAAAAATAAATCAAAATGAAAAAAAAAACAAAAATATTATAATTGCTATGATGATAGAAAAATTTATGAACATATTTCTTGTTGTTGTCTCTAAACCAGCTCACTAAGTACAAGAAAAAATGTCTTTTACAACATAGAAAAATGTGGTCATACTCTACATTGTTAAAATTATTTAATATGTAATTAATTTAGAACCAAAATATCTATAATTAAAAAATTAATTGATAATGATTTATAAATTTAATTTAATTTTTTTTGTTTTATAATATTTAATCAATCATTCATCATTATTTTTTGTTCTAAATAATATTTAATTATATGTCAAATTCAATAAGTTTTAACAACATATGGTATAACCATAATCCCAAATACAAGAGTTGTTTCCTCTTCTTTGACGAAAGGCTTTCCTCTTCTTTGTCGAGAGGTTGTGATCGATTGATTGGGCCAGTCGAGTGCAATGAATTGCCATAGCTGGAACTGCTAAGGGCTTAATAAAATTCGGATGGAGTTGGCTTGAGTCGAGTTAGTTAGAGTCAATAAGCCTGATGTAGTTTTTATTGGTTTTGGGGTTCATGCGCATCGGAGATTTCAAAAACAATTTTGAGAAAAACCCCAACAGGATCCGAATCTGATTCCATTAAAACACGTTTAAATTATGAAAACTTAATCATACCTCAGTCGCAATGTACCCTTCTGAAGGTTAATCGATCTCTAAGGCGTTGCCAACGACGAACGCCCTCTATCAACAGTCCACACACAAACGGCTACCGAGATTTGAAGTGCTAGCTTCGAGATAATACCAAACCTTTTTTTGTTTCTCTCCAAAATGATCCAGAGCATACCAAAAACCCTAAGTCGTTTCTTAAAACGAAAATAGAGTTTTGGCATTTTAATCTTTCGTACTTGTATTCTAACTCAAAGCGTCTATTTATACAACCCTTGTGTATAGACGGTTAAGTAAATTACACATATACCATTACATAAAGAAGTATAAGTGTAATACACTACAAGGACGTTTCTGTCATGAATTTTATCATATAAAATTCGTTTTTCTGAACCATCTTAAAATCTCGCAAAACCATTCTTAGTGTGCGACCCAATAGACTCATACAACGTTGGCAGTGTACCAAAACACATTTTGGTATACAAGTCATAAGCGACCTCTAGCAAGACATTATGACTACCCAAGTTGTACGAATATCGAATCGATACAACCTAATCACTAGTGTATATAACATCTTTTTGTCACATGATATCCTTTTGATCAAACACAAGGCATGGAATTGTCATCCAACATGTTCAATCGTACTAGTCTCGATCTCTAGGTAAACTGAAAACATCCAAGTGACATTGATCAATATCAATTCACTTAGACTAGGCCTTTTAACAGTCTAACACATCGAGGGATCCACTAGATATCTCTCTTTATATAAGAGGGACAAGTTCTATCTCGATTACACAACTTCATCATATTGCTCACATAGTAACCAATCACAACATTTATAATTATCCGGTTAAAGACAACGTTTGATAGTGTCAAATCACTATGTTTCTAATGTTGAAGTCTCTGGTAATCTTAAGTCAGAGGACTGAAAAATATACATATCATGAGAAACAACTATGACTTAATCCATGTGATGTTCTCATAGCGGGTCGGTCGAGTACTTTGTTCCCTAACAAGTACTTATGATCTTGATTCGTATTCCTATACGTATGATCATAGTATGATCATCAATCAAGACTCACACTAGTCTTAATTCATTACAGTTCCCAGTATAATAATCAACTAGGGAAATTTAGGATATTTCTGTAAATACTCATGGATCTTATTATAATATAAACATGCAAATTAAATATAATAAATAACAAATGAAATCCTCTATTTTATTAACTAAAATGTATTCATAAAGACTATTAATGAATTGACCTAGGGCACATTTCCCAACAATTTTTCTTATTAAGACGTTGTTTGCTGAAAATAAAATTATAGAAATAAAAAATAAAATAAAGTTTGATGGGTATTTTGTGGTTGATGAAATGGGGATGAGTGGGGGTTTGGCTATGCTATGGAGAAGCAGTGACTTGTGCACACTTTTGGGGTTTTCTAATAATCATATTGATGCAGTTGTAAAACGGAATGAGGGGTAGGAGTGGTGGTTGATTGGGTATTATGGGTTTTCTCATGGAGGTAAGCTGTGACGACCCCTCTTTTAATCTAGAGCACTGCCTGACCTAATTTTGTAATTAAGCCCTAACCCTGGCCTCATAGGACTTAACTATGTATTATAAGTCAGCCTTACAACCCTTTTCATCTCGTTTCTCATGTCGTATTCAATTTATGTCATTTAGTGTTAATTAAAAACTTTATTAACATGATTTATTATTTAGCAGAAGTCTTAGTCATTTAAATATGTAGAAGCAAATTAGAAAGTTATGCGGAAGCCAATTAATATAATCCTAAGTTTGAAAAACTAGGAAATGACATCATATATATATATATATATCAGATAACCTCAAAATACAATAAAGCAATTCTAAGTCTAGTCGGGGAACTAACGCTCAACCCAAATATACATCACAATGTGTAAAAAGACATATAGTATATAATATAGAAAAAATATCAAAATGGACATATAATATGCAAAAAATATCTTCTCTTCGCCTGGCCAACTGGTAGATGGATCTACACCCACCGTCATAAAAAGGACGGTGAGTACAAGAAATAAACAGTAATCCCCGATGACAAGTTTAAATTGCATTTCTAAATATAATCGACTGATACTTAAAAGCATATAACTAGGAAAGCTGGAGGTTTCAAAAAAAAAGGAAAGCTGAAAAATAAACCATATGCA
Organism: Stephania japonica; assembly: GCA_039657345.1. NCBI lineage: Eukaryota > Viridiplantae > Streptophyta > Magnoliopsida > Ranunculales > Menispermaceae > Stephania > Stephania japonica. The sequence goes on along the minus strand of CM077558.1, from coordinate 7,920,358 downwards.
AATAAATATCAGAGTTAAACAAGTGAAACTAACATTAGGCTAAGTAGTGGTGAATTAGGTCTAGTCGGCAGTGAACCACGTCACTTCGACCCCATAATCATAAATCATAAGGGACTCTAGTATTGTTAGGGACTCTAACCCCAGTGTGTAGACCACTTCAGGGACTCTAACCCCGAGTGTCATACAAGTCAGGTAAACTATGCCGACCTCCCCAAGGACTCTAACCCAGTGAGTTGCACACATCTCGATCGAGTACGAGACCTAATTACAAAGACTACTTTTTAATTTCAAGAAAGACCAAGTATGGAATGTCAAGGCATAGACACATCTACACACCTAAGCAAATAGGAATACAGGTCCACATAAATATTTCATATGATGTTCACTAGCCTAATAGCATGCTATTTATTATTTGATTTATAATTAGACTGCAAGAACACAACATGGCATATGATAGAATCAATGAATATAACAAGGAAAAAGATATCATGCTATCAAAGACTCATTAAGTGAGCATATAACACAAACAACACATGACATCATAATACAATGGTAAAAATAGTTCCAAAAGAACTATACGAGAACAACAAATTAATAAGAATGAAATGCCAAGTAAGTTGTCATTAGGTATACTCACAACAAGTAATTCCCTAGCTTATCTAGCCTCTCAATACCCCGTCACCTGTACCCGAACTCCGGAACACTCCCTTAAGGTCCTGGAAGGTTTAGACATGGTTTTATGTTTATTAGGGTTGGTTAAGATAGGTGTTAGGTGGGTATTAGCGTTGCATGAAGATTGGACAGATTGCAGGAAAACCTGTTGTTCAGGTCTTCCAGCGCGTTGGAGAAAATCCCTAGCACGTTAGGGTGCTCAGCGCGCTGAGTGCGAGAACCCAGAAAATTTATGGGTTTCCTGTAACTCGAAAATGGCCACTCCAACGTCCTTGGATCCCTGTTCTCCACCAAAGTCCAAACACATCCTCCAACATCATAACAAGGCAGTCACTTTAATATTTATACATACATTCATCAATTTATATGAATTAAAGGGATGTATTTGATCAATCACATGAAGAACACCAAGAATGCTACCCAAAAACTGAAATTTCAAATTAAACCATACACCACTAATTTTCGAAATCCATACTATTGTCCCAAATGATTTTTCACAAGGAACCCAAATATGAAATTAGATTTCAAAAACAACCTCATTTAATAGCTCAAAAACCTCAAACTGAAATCATGCAAAACCCTCTTTCTTGAGCAAAAACTTGTTAAATCCAAAAATGAAACTTGATAATGAAAATTAAAGCTTGTAAATGCATTTAAAACAATCATAGGACACTTTGAAATCGTCACAAAAGAAAGCCCCATGATTTGAACTCAAAAACACTACAAATTGAATGCATGAGAATGAGGAACACTCACCTAAGATTTTAGCTATGGTTTGGGTGTTTGGTTCTCTAAATCTTGGTGCTAAGAACCCTCGCTGATCTCTTAAATTCCCAGCTAGAAAAGTTCTCTACAACTCTGAATTTTCCTGCTTCAAACATGCATGAATAAGCAAGGAAGATGAAAAATGGGTTTATATAGTTAGTGAACTTCATCTAAGTGTTCCATACAAATCTTCATGTGATCTTGTAGGCATAAATCACTCCTAACTCCACTAACCATCTAACCATGTGACTCCAATGTGTGACACAAGTGTATGAGAGTGTGTGTTAGCACATATCCCGAGGTAAGTCTTATTGTTGTTGATTTTTAAACTAAACTATAGGATCCCCTTTTGATTTGCATTAATATATATATACAACCATAGAATTACAATTAATTCCATAATGCATATCATATTCTATAAATTCATATTAATACTAGACAATACTTACCAAAGTATCAGCAACTCGGTTCCCCGACTTGCACGTAACTCGAGGCACGTCCCCTGTAACGACCCTAAATTCTAAATTGTGTCACGTGTCAATTTAGGTCGTATGTGGGCCCATTTTTCGTGATACAAAACCCAATTCTCGATCGTCGACATCGAGGTATGTTATTTGTGTTTGGTGTTTATATTATTTATATATTACCTGAACATGAATACCAATGTCTCAAACGTATGAGGAAGTTTTGTGCGAGCGTTGGTACATGGTGTAACGAGTTTGGCTCGATGATTATGCTAAATGATGAGCTTTCGGATGAACGAGTTCAGGTAGTTTACAGTCCGGGGGGACTGAAATGAACTTAAACACTAATAAAACACAAAATAAATAGTAATTAAAGTAAAAAAAGAACGAAATATACGTCAATGTGTCCAGAGCGATGAGATGAACAATTTTCGTGTTCAACTCAGATCCAAGATCCCACGTATTGTGAGAGAAAAAACTCACATATGAAAGTGAGTCACTTATTGAAATCACCATGTTGTGTCATGGTAGGTGGCTGTTTTGAACATATTCGTACATGAAACAAGATGAAGGGGAGGTATATATATGATTCCATCAACTTTTATCTCTCCCTTATCATTTTCACTCTCATCTCTTCAACGACACATACAACATGAAGCACGGTGGGTTCCAAAGGTTTTGACGCGATTCGGTGCAATTGGAGCGATCAAACGCTAGTTCTAAGGTGAGGTCTCGACTCCCTACATCGGTATCTACGTTTTGGCAGTGTTTTGTGGGGTTTTCTCGCGATAATTTAGGACAACGAATTTGGAAATTCAGTTTTGATGCCTTATTTTGATTGATTTGGACTTTATGGAGTGGTCAAAACATAATTTGTGAACTGGTTTTGAAGTTTAGAAATTTGCTGGATTTTTAGGGATTTTTTTGGATAATTTTGATGATTTCGACAAATTGGTGTCTTGGTCGGGTTTTGACGCGTGTCGAGGGTGGATTGGTGTATGCTTGGATGTTTGGTAGTAGTTGGAATAGGCTCGAAGCACGGCGACGTGAGCCGGGGCGTTATGCACAAGACACCGTGGCGACGCCGTGAGTGTTCCATTTCACGATGTCACTCATGTACGTCCTGGGCAAGGCCTCATAGGGAAAACGATGTGAATCTTCCAACGCATGATGTCACCCACGTACGTCCTAGGCAGAGTACTTAGGGGAATCACGTTGTGAGAACGTCGTCACGACCAATGGGTCACAGCGTCACTCACGTAGGTGTTGGGCAGTGAAGGTAGTCACGACGCCGTGAAGACATCGTCCAGTCATGGGACCACGGCGTCTCGGCGGCATGTTACTGTTCACAAGGACCAATTTTTATAAATTTCTCAAAAAATTTTGGGGATCTCTTGGGTACCTTAATGGGTCCGAATACGACCTAATACCTGGGTAATCGACCCGAATGAGTTAATAAACAAAATTGGTTAAAATGAGGGTTAATAATGGAAATTTCAATTTGAATGTATATTAGGGGTTTTTGATTATTGACGGGACACGAGAGGTCGTAGGATACGTATCAAGGGTTCGTAGAGTGCGTAATTAGTTGTATTAAAGGTAAGTAAACCAGTGAGAACTTTTACAGTTATTTCTTGAGCTTTAATTTGTTGTTAATACTCTATTTGTCATTATATCCTTTGGATTCTCTGTTTGTTGAGTGGTCCACTGCAAGGGTGTCATAGTTACTTTTATCTGCGATATGAGCTTTTATCTAGATGTTGATCTCTTGATAGGGTTTGCGTCGGGGGCTCTTATCCGGGTTGTGGACATCTCATAGTCGTAAGGGTTAGGGCTGGTAGGCCGTGTTCTCGTCCTGGACCTGAGTCTTAAAGGTTTTACCTCGACTCAACGACTGTTGTCGGGACCCCTTGCTACTCTTTTTCGTTACTTGGACACTCACATTTTGATTGATTTATTTACAGCCCTATACATTTCATGCGTTCCTTATTTCTTTTTTTCTATCAACATGAATATGGACTGATGTTTATTTATTTCAAAATGTTGTATTATTGTTCTATTTGGCGTTACTTACCTGGGCTCGTCTTTCTTATGAATGACTGAGTGCAGATCCCCAGAGTAGTAAAGGGAAGGCTCCACAGTTGGGTGACTTAATCTGATTCGAGGATTGGAGCGACTTTCCTTTAGGTGATTTTCATTGGTATTATATGTATATTGTTTTTGACACATGGGTTAGGATTTGAGAGATCTTGGGCTTATGTATGGATGATTACACTCTCCTTGATATACATTTGAGAATCGTGTTATATATGCAGGGTTTTCCACATGCTAAGATGTCTTATTTAAGGTTTGTGTTCATTTGATTGGTTTGAGCATAGTTGTTTCCGCTTATTGAACAAATAACTCACTAATTAACTTATAAAATTATAAAGGTTGTTATGGAATTGGTTGCGAGTGTTAAAACATTTAACTTGGTAAGGTTTAGACTGACTAGGCTTGCGTGACTCAGCGAGAGGGGATCGGGGGTTCACATGAGTTTAGGCCGTCCGGGCCTAGTCAAGATTTGGAAACTGGGGCCGTCACAGTTAGTATCAGAGCCGAAGTTTTAATACTCGACTTTTGATTTAAATCACAAGCCATTAAGACAGTAATTAATGGAAGTTAGGAATGGTTAACTTAGAGTGGAACCCTATGAACTTAACTTAAGTCTTAGTTGGAAAGTGAGGAGAGTTGGGGGAAATTAAAACTGGACTATGAGCTATTTGATTGTTGTACATTATATTATTGATAGCTATGTCTTGATCGTAAGAATCACTTTCTTTTCAGATAGTGATGACCAATCAGCCTAGTACAGGCGGTGTTGGTACGAGTGATGTACAGGGCCAGTTAGATGGCATGTTACAGAGGATTTCATCACATGATCAGAAACTCCGAGAGATACTTAGACTGTTGAGAGCTCAAGCGACAGCATCACCTACTACATCAACAGCTCCAGGTACCCAGGCTGGGAGTGATCCTATAGTACACAATACACCGGTGGCACCTACAGCTATAGTGGGACCTGCAGTGACTAAGGAGGCACCTGCACAAACCAAGATAGTACCTCATACGCTAGAGACACCGGTAGAGGATACACCGAGCACATCGACTGATACGAGTATTAGGGTTACTGCTGAGGTGAGACAGGCTTGCGAGTTCATGAGACACCAGCCAATGAAGTTGCACGGGGGAGCTAATCTGAAAGCAGCGAAGAAGTTTATGAGGAGCCACGAGAAGATCCAAGAGGTCTTGGCTACGCCGGCACATATGTAGCTGAGTATTTCCTCATCGTGTTTGTTTGGCGAGCCAGATATCTAGTGGCGCATGATGGTGGCATCGAAGGGTAAGCCTAAGGACTGGGCTGCGTTTAGAGAGAAGTTTCACAAAAAGTATATTCCTCATGTGGTCCATAATCAGAAGAGGACCGAGTTTCAAACGATCTAACAACAGACAGGGGAGTCTGTTATGTAGTATATGGACCGGTACTTGGGTTTAATGGAGTTTACTGATAGCGCAGCCGATACCGACGCCGATTAGGCTTACTATTTCGTAAACGGTCTACTAGATTCGATTGGTTCTATTGTAGTGACGATGGCTCCGAGCATGTTACAGGATGCCTATGAGAGGGCTATGGCTAGTAAGAGCTTTGGGAGCACGCGTACCGAGGTACTAGTGATGTCGTCAGCACCCTCGCAATCAGTTGGATGGTCTAGAGGTGATAGGGGGAGGAAGAGAGCAAGACAGTGGAGGTAGGGTGATAGAACGCAGAGCGTAGCACCAGTAGCGTCTTCACCGTCTACTGCGATTGTACCATCTGCATCAGTACAGAGTTTCACGAGTTCACCTCAACAGCCAGCACAGTCAGGTCTTCAGCAGTAGTTTTATCAGATAACTAATGGTAGAGGCAGTGGCCAAAGACAGGGTTAGGGTTCCAGTCAGATGCAGAGACAGGGACAGAGGTCTTGTTAGGCACGAAAAGGGGGCAAAGGGGGGGACAACGGACACAGTCTGGGTCAGGATCTCAGAGAGGCTGTTGGGAGTGTGAGCAACTGGGGCACTTTGTCAGTGCATGTCTACGATTGAGTCGAGGACAGCAGCACCAGTAGAGACGAGAGTAGGTTTACGCAATTGCTACACCAGATTCGGCTATTAGCCGTAATCTTATCGAGGGTACGATTTTTATTTGCAGTCATTTCATGCATGTTATGTTTGATTCTGGCTCTACCGTATCTTTTATTTCGAGTCGCATGGTGGATGAGTTGGGTTTGAGACCTATTAGACTAGAGATACCCTTGACCCTCAGCACAGCGGTTGGGGACAAAATTTACTCGAATTTGTTGTGTGATGATTGTTTGGTAGAGATAGAGGTCATGTCATACCAACAGACCTGAGAGTGTTGGAGTTCCTTGAGTTTGATGCATTACTGGACATGGATTGGTTGGGTGCTTATCATGCACATATCCATTGCTTCAGTAAGAGAGTCATATTTTAGATTCCAAGGCGTCTTGAGTTTAGTTTTCAGGGGACTTCGACTAGCTTACCTATTACTAAAGGTAGATTTGCCACTAGCGTAGATGTGGAGATGTTCGCTAGTGTGTTGAGTACAGCGAGACGAGTTGAGACTAGGTTAGAGGAGGTACTAGTAGTTTGTGAGTTTCCTTATGTGTTTCCATAAGAGTTACCGGGGTTACCACCACCTAGGGAGATTGATTTTATTATTGATTTGGTCTCGAGGACCAAACCTATATCGATTTCGTCATACCAGATGGCTCCGAGAGAGCTAGAGGAGTTGAGGAGTCAACTTGATGAGATGTTGGAGTAGGTTTTATACGACCGAGCATGTCACCTTGGGGTGCTGCAGTCTTGTTTGTTAAGAAGAAAGATGGCAGCCTGAGATTGTGTATTGATTACATACAACTGAACAGGGTGACAATGAAGAACAAGTATCCACTTTCGCACATCGATGACTTGTTGGACCAGTTAATAAGAGCTCGGTGCTTCTCGAAGATAGACTTGAGATCTGGGTACCATCATCTGAGGATTAGAGCGGAGGATAAGGAGAAGACTATTTTTCGCACTCGATACGGGCATTATCAGTTCACAATCATGCCTTTTTGGGTTGACTAATGCACCAGTGATGTTTATGGATCTGATGCATCGAGTGTTGAGACAGTACTTGGATTGGTTGTCATTGTGTTTATCGACGACATATTGATCTACTCCAGGACTCGTGAGGATCACGAGGAGCATCTCAGATTGGTGTTGTAGCTTATGAGAGAGCACAGATTGTACGCCAAGTTCAACAAGTGCGAGTTTTGGCTTGTGAATATCAGATTTCAAGGACACATCGTCGGAGCAGGCGGAGTGTTAGTGGACCCCACTAAGGTCAGAGCAGTGATTGATTGGCCTACACCGAGATCAATGTCAGATATTCATAGTTTCCTTTGCTTGCCAGGATATTATAGGCAATTTATACGTAACTTCTCGAAGATTACAGCGCCTATGACGCAATTGACAAAGAAGGACGTCAGATTTCAGTGGGATGACAATTGTAAGCAAGCGTTCCAGACTTTAAAAGAACGTTTGACTATCGCGCCAGTGTTTGTATTGCCTGAGTCAGGGAAGGGTTTTAATGTGAATACTGATGCTTAGAAAGTCGGTTAGGCTGTGTTTTGATGCAGGACGGTAAAGTGAATGCCTACGCGTCACGACAGCTGAAGATTCACGAGCAAAATTACCCTACTAATGACTTGGAGTTGGCGGCAATAGTGTTTTCACTGAAGATTTGGCGCCATTACCTCTACGGAGAGAGGTTTGTGTTTTTTACTGACCATAAGAGTTTGAAATATCTGTTTACTCAGAAGGATCTAAATATGAGACATAGACGTTGGCTAAAGTTCCTCAAGGACTATGATTTCTCTTTGGAGTACCACCCGGAGAAGGCCAATGTGGTTGCAGACGCATTGAGCTGCAAAGGGGTTGACTCAGATGTTGTTGCTTGCCACATGACACACAAGTATGGTTCGCTCGAGGCAGTTGAGATGATGTATTCTGTTGATATTCTGACCAGCACTAAAGTATTGATTTGTGGCCAGTTGAGGATTCAGACTGCCTCTATTCAGAGTGTACTAGATGGACAAAGGGTTGACGAGGAGTATGGCAGATTTTTGGAGTTCACTCAGAGTTCAGATCATCCAGATTGGAGTCAGTCGACAGACTTATGCTTGAGGTTTAAAGGGCGACTGTAGATTCCATCAATGGCTGAGCTACACGATGAGATACTTCATGAGGCACACCGCTCACGTTTTACGGTTCATCTAGGTAGGACCAAGATGTATACTGATGTGCGTCGTCTGTTTTGGTGGCCGGGATGAAGACCGATGTTTCTGATTACGTTCGAGGGTGTGAGATTTTTCAGCGAGTTAAGGCTGAGCATCGCAGACCTAACGGGTTATTACAATCACTTCCCATTCCTTGGTGGAAGTGGGAGCATATAGTGATGGATTTCATCAGAGGTTTACCTCAGTCTCAGCGCAGTCATGACAGTATCTGTGTGATTGTGGGAAGGTTGACGAAGTCTGCAACTTTATGTCGATTTCGACCACACATCGGGTAAATAGGTTAGTTTTGTTGTATGAGCGTGAGATAATTCGACTGCACGGTGTACCTATATCAATTGTGTCTGACAGAGGGCCACAATTCACTTCACAGATTTGACAGAGCATGCAGGTACAATTCGGCACGTGGTTAGATCTCAACACCGCCTATCATTTATAGGCTGATGGACAGTCAGAACGTTTGATACAGATACTTGAGGATATGTTGAGGATGCATGTGTTAGAGTACGGTGGTGTAACGGCCCCAAATTTCTAATGCATTTAGGTACGCCCGGCCTAGACCCATGCAGACCCCGAGTGGGTAATCAGCGAGCCTGACAAGCCTAGTCAGCCTCCAATTAATCAATTTAACAATTTATGAAAGAGTTATTACAATTATACGCAGCGGAAAAATTAAATAAGTATTAGGAAATAACTCAATCAAACGAAAATAAGGAATTCTATATAAATGTGGAAACCCTGATTGTTCATCGTATCCATCTTAAAAAAAATGATCCCCAGTTTAAACCAACATGATGTATATATAAATAAACCAGCATATAAGCAGAAATCAAACATAACCTAAACTAAGGTGCTCGAATCTAGCCGTAAATCCTCACAAAAAGTCTCCTAAGCAGGGTTCCTTACCCTTCGAATGCTATGATGAATCTGCACCCACCGTCACAAACTAGACAGTGAGCAACTGAGAGAAAATTGAAAGTAATGCCAGAAGAATATAACAGTAATTCATGAATATCATATAAAGCGATCTAAATATCATGCGGGGATGAAATGGCAGGAAAGTAAATAAATCAAGTGCATGATAAACAGACTATCAGATATCAATAAAAAACATGCGTGTTCTAAGAAAATAAACCAGGCAGTAAGCGGTAAAAAATCACAGCATACAGAAAGAGGACGCTGGCTCTTCCTGAGCAATGTCACGACACTAGCTAGGGGTGGGCAGCGGTTTTCAAAAAACCGCCCAAACCGCACGGTTTGGTTTGGTTTTTGAAGCTCGCGGTTTGGTCGCGGTTTGGAAAACGACCAAACCGCAGATTCGCGGTTTGGTCGCGGTTTTCATTTTGAGAAAACCGCGGTTTAACCAAACCGAGGGCATTTTGGTAAATACAAACCAAAAACCCTAAAAATTAAAAAAAAAACCACAAATCTCACATCTTGGTAAATACAAACCAAACCGAGGGCATTTTGCTTGCTGTTTTTTCATTTTGGTTTGCTGTTTTTTCATTTTTGCTTGCTGTTTTTTTTTGGCTTGCTGTTTTTTTTTTTTTGGCTTGCCTTGTTTTTTTTTTTGGCTTGTTGGTTTTTTTTTCCTGAAAATAAATTGCATAAAAACTGCGAAACCAAACCGACCAAACCGCGGTTCGGTTTGGTACGGTTTTGGTGATCTGTGGTTTGGTTGCGGTTTGGAAAATCACCAAACCGTAGACCCTCGGTTTGGTCGCGGTTTGGTGGTTTTCCAAACCAAACCGCGGTTTGCCCACCCCTAGCACTAGCGCAGCTTGATAAAGAGGGACACAAGCCTCAAGAAAACCACGTCAACACATTCACGCCAAGAACACACATACCAAGGAATGAACAACATAGGAATGCCAACAACGAATATCAACAAGCAACAATGAATGATAATGAATCACATGCAATGTTCTTACTGGCTTACTAACGTACATAAGCTTTAGGGCAAGTGTATTTACCTGAACTATCGCAAATCGTATCCACTCTCGCGAATCCTAATGCGTATCCCTGAGTTTCCCGCTACCTGACAAGGTTGGAAACTCGTATTAATAGGTCAAGTCGTTAACTAAACCTAGGTTGGATCTCTAGTATTTTCCCAGTGTTTTAATGACTCAACAACTCGATAAATCAATCGATAAAAAAAATTACGAGTCTGGTCGTTTAATAAAAATCAAGTCAATCAACTCGACAATGGAATCGCATGAAATGACAACACGAATAAAGAACCTTGATTAACCAAACACCAATCAATAAACACAGTCATGGCTATACACTAGTATTGTCCGACATTGGGAGGGGGTTTCCTTGGCATGAGATGGCTAGAAACACCTTACCTAGTTGGAGTTTAAACACGCCATATAAACACGACGCAAACTCAACATTTACATGAAAACATACCCATTACTCTATCATATTAAAATTTTCAGACATAAACAAGGGTTGTGAGACCTCAACAAAGGTTAGGTGAGATCCCCGAAAACCTCCACTGGTGGTGGTCCTGCCGGTAGCATCGACGACAGAGGCAGTTTCCGGCGAGGTTCCACCACTCATATCACATGAAATGACGACATTTTGCACTTTGTCTAGACTGATTTGACCACTCCGGAGTGCTGTGGAAGTGGGAGTTTGGTGGGGCCCCAATAACGTCCCAGTCACAGTGGTTCGGCGGTGGCGCCGCCAACCGAGGTGGTTTTCTGGCGAGACCAACAACTAGACAAAACAAGGAAAAACCACTTAAACATGAACGTCAACACACATGGGCCACAAATTCGAGGTGTCTCAGGGACGTGGTGACTCCAGTGGGTCACCCCGACCATCCCCGACCACCTCAACTCACCACAGCAATGGGTAGGCGAACGGACGGTAGAGGAGGAAGAAAAATTGTGACTCGACAACACATGCACATCCGCCGCCTATATGGGCTCCGGGACTGTGAAGCTGTCGATGAGGCATCTCCGGCCACCATCCTGTTCATCGCCACCCACCATTGTCATCGCCGGTTAGCCACACCAGTGAGCAACAGCTGAGAGAGGGAGAGGGAGAGAGAGAGAGAGAGAGAGACCGAGAGTGTGAGAGAGAACAACCTTGACTCCGGTGACCACTTAGGACCGCCTCTGACGGTCGTGGCCACCATCCCAGTCTGGCAGCGTCGTGGACGGCAAGGGAGAGAGACCGAGAGGGAGAGAAATGTACCTCCAGCGACTAGAGGGACCTCCAGCGAGGCTCATGTCCGGTCACCAAGGGAGAGGGGACGAGTTGACTGAGAGGGAGGAATGGAAGAGGAGAGTGGGCGGCAGGAGTGTGTAGGGTATGAAAATTTTAAGGTTTTCCTTTATAAATACATATATATACCCATTATTTTGTTCAAAATGACTATTATACCCCTTGATCTTGTTATATTTTCCTATATATTTCATCTTAAAACACCCACGCATCTCGGGGCCAATCCCATGATTCTCCTTATGAATCTATGTCATTTTACCAATTTCTATCTCATAGTCTCGTATGTCGCGTAGTTATCCGATTCCTGCATTAGTCTTGCGCTCCTCGGTCCGTATTTCTCCGTCACCCGCGTAGTTTCGCCTTGTCTCATAAATAATTACTTAAATTATACAAAATTTCATTTATTTGTATTTTAACATTGTTTTAAATCCCCCGTGTACCCGTATCCCAACTGTCGATCCCCGCTCATCCAGTTTTCCTACTCGTTCACCGACTTCATTGTCTGGTCACTCAAATATGAGTATAAATACGTAATACACATCATCATTCACAAATAACCAAATTTTTGGGTCGTTACAGGTGGTTCATGGGAGGAGTATATTCACTTGTGTGAGTTTGCCTACAACAACAGTTATCAGGCCAGTATTGATATGGCACCGTTTGAGGCATTATACGGGAGGTCATGCAGATCTCCATCTTGCTGGGTAGAGCCAGAGGATGTGGCAATTATTGGGCCAGAGATTGTTGTGGATCACACAGAGAAGATACGCCTGATTCAGTTGAGGCTGAGAGGTGTGCAGGATAGACAAAAAAGATATTATGATTTGTATAACGGAGAGTTAAAGTATAAGGTCGGGGACTACGTGTACTTGAAGGTGTCTCCAATGAAGGGTCACAAGAGGTTCGGAATCAGAGGGAAGCTTGTGCCAAGATTTATTGGTCCATTTTGAGTTGGGAAGTGTATAGGCAGAATCACGTATGAGCTGGAGTTGCCACCTTAGTTGTCATGAGTTCACCCTGTATTTCACATATCGATGCTCCGTCTTGATAGGTCGAGAGAGGGCAGGAGGCTAATGGTAGACTTGAGCCAGATAGACTTGAGAAAGGACATCACCTATGACGAGCAGCCTATTCAGATACTGGATAGGAAGGTAAAGATTATGAGGAACAAGAAGAGCCTGTTACTTCTAGTCAAGTGGCAGCACCACGGTGATGAGGAGCTGACGTGAAAGCTTGAGTCCTATATGCGCGAGTATTTTCCTTACCTTTTTTGATTAGGTAAGTCTTTCCATTAGTTCGCTTTAATTTCGAGGATGAAATTCTGAATTTTGTTGGGAATACTGTAACGACCTTAAATTATAACTTGTGCCACGTGTCAATTTAGGTCATACGTGGACCCATTTGTCGTGATACAAAGCCCAATTCTCGGTCATCGACGTCAAGGTATGTTATTTGTGTTTGGTGTTTGTATTATTTATATATTACCTGAATATGAATACCAATGTCACAAACGTATGAGGACATATGTGTGAGTGTTGGTACGTGGTGTAATGAGTTCGGCTCAATGATTATGTGAAATGACAAGCTTTCGGGTGAACGGGTTCGCGTAGTTAACAGTCCGGGGGACTGAAATGAACTAAAACACTGATAAAACACAAAATAAATAGTAATTAAAGTTGAAAAATGATGAAATATACGTCGATGTATCCGGAGCGATGAGATGAACAATTTTTGTGTTCAGCTGGATCCAAAATCCCACGTATTGCGAGAGAAAAGACTCACATAAGAAAGTGAGTCACTTATTGAAGTCACCATGTTGTGTCATGTTAGGTGTCTGTTTTGAACATGAACCACAAGATGTGTCTCGGGATCCGTATGTGAAACAAGATGAAAGGGGGGTATATATGATTCCATCAACTTTTCTCTCTCCCTTATCATTTTCATTCTCATATCTTCAACGACACACACAATGTGAAGCACGGTGAGTTTTAGAGGCTTCAAAACGGTTCGGCGCAATTGGAGCAGTCAAATGTGAGTTCTAAGGTGAGATCTTGACTCCCCCACATCGGTATCTACGTTTTGGCAGTGTTTTGTGGGGTTTTGTCACAATAATTTCGGACAATGAATTTGGAAATTCAGTTTTGATGCCATATTTTGATTGATTTTGAGTTTATGGAGTGGTCAAAACATAATTTGTGAAGTGGTTTTGAAGTTTAGAAATTTGTTGGATTTTTGGAGATTTTTTTTGGATAATTTTGATGATTTCGACAAATCGGTGTCTAGGTCGAGTTTTGACGCGTGCTAAGGGTGGATTGGTGTATGTTTGGATGTTTATGTTTGGATGTTTGGTAGTAGTTGGGATAGGCTCGAAGCACGGCAACGTGAGCCGGGGTGTTAAAAACCCCAGTTCATAGGCGTTCTGCACAAGACGTCGTAGCGACGCCGTGAGTTATGGGCAGGGCCTCATAAGGAAGACGTTGTGGATACGTCGTGAACGTTCCAACGTACGACGTCACCCACGTACGTCCTGGGCAGTGCTAAGGGGAAACACATCATGAGAATGTCGTCATGATCAATGGGTCACGACGTCACTCACGTACGTGTTGGGCGGTGAAGGTAGTCACGACGCCGTGAAGACGTTGTCCAGTCTTGGGACCATGGTGTCTCGTCGGTGTGTTACTGTTCACTAGGACCAATTTTTATAAAATTTTTGGAAACTTTCAGGGATCTCTCGGGTACCTTAATGGGTCAAAATACGACCTAATACCTGGATAATCGACCGAATGAGTTAATAAATGAAATTGGTTAAAATGATGGTTAATAATGGGAATTTCAATTTGAATGTATATTAGGGGTTTTTGAATATTGACGGGACACGGGGGGTCGTAGGATACATGTCAAGGGTTCGTAGAATGCATAATTAGTTGGATTACAGGTAAGTAAACCAGTGAGAACTTTTACAGTTATTTCTTAAGCTTTAATTTCTTCTTAATGCTCTGTGTGTCATTATATCCTTTGGATTCTCTGTTGGTTGAGTGGTCCACTGTAAGGGTGTCATGGTTACTTTTATCTGCGATATGAGCTCTTATCTGGATGTTGTTGATATCTCCCGAAAAGGTTTGCGTCGGGGGCTCTTATCCGAGTATGTGAATATCTCATAGTTGTAAGGGTTAGGGTTGGTAGGCTGTGTTCTCGTCCTGGACCCAAGTCTTGAAGGTTTTACCTCGACTCAACGACTGTTATCGGGACCCCTTGCTACTCTTTTTCATTACTCGGACACTCACATTTCAATTGATTTATTTACAGTCTTATACATTTCATGCGTTCCTTATTTCCTTTTTTTCTATCAGCATGAATGTGGACTGATGTTTATTTATTTTGAAATGTTGTATTATTGTTCTGCTTGGCGTTACTTACCTGGGCTTGTCTTTCTTGGGAATGACTGAGTGCATATCCCCAAAGTAGTAAAGGGAAGGCTCCACAATTGGGTGACTTGATCTGATTTGAGGATGGGAACGACTTTCCTTTAGGTGATTTTCATTAGTATTATATGTATATTGTTTTTGACACATAGGTTGGGATTTAAGAGATTTTGGGCTTATGTATGGATGATTACACTCTCCTTGATATACATTTGAGAATCGTGTTATATATGCGGGGTTTTCCACATGCTAGGATGTCTTATTTGAGGTTTGTGTTCATTTGATTAGTTTGAGCATAGTTGTTTCCGCTTATTGAACAAATAACTCACTAATCAACTTATAAAATTATAAAGGTTGTTATGGAATTGGTTGCGAGTGTTAAAACATTTAACTTGGTAATGTTTAGGCCGACTAGGCTTGCGGGACTCAACGAGAGGGGCTCAGGTGTTCACGTGAGTCTAGGCCGGGTGGGGCCTAGTCAGGATTTGGAAACTAGGGCCGTCATATCCCCGCTCTCGTCTCGACGCCTACACTGTAAAAACCAACTTAGTAAGTCTACACATTATATTACACTGGGCATACAACCAATACAAAAATACAGTATACCTCGGCCACGTGCTTCGGTCAGTGTGCGTATCACGGTGTGGGTCCCACGCGATGGGTTGATGATCCTGATTAAGGAATTTAAAACAAGGTTAGAGATTTGGGCCGTGACAGACATATGAACATCTCATGTTTCATTGCAGTAGGATACACGAATGTTGGAAGGGAGTCTTGACAAGTCAGTATGATGGGGATGAAGCCGATCTTAAGGGTTGGTTTTTCCAGCTCTTCCAGGTGATGGAGGATACCCAAATACAAAAAATATGCATGTATATGTGGGCGATTTGGAGGTATAGAGACAACCTGCTATGGAGGAACGATAGAGCCCCATTACATATGGTTATTAGGCAGAGCATGGAATGGCTTGTGGCATGGTCTAAGGCGAAGAGGAATAGTTGGATTGGGACACCCTAAGAAACTGCTTGCGGTCGTGACGAACAGTGGAGTCATCCGGCAACGAATTGGTTCAAGTGCAATACTGACGCAACTCTTTTCGATGAGGAAGGAAAGGTAGACCTGAGTGGTGTTGTTCGAAATGACATGGGCAAACTGATCCATAGAAGCACAAGGACTTTCACGAGTAGATGTAATCCTACTGAGGCTGAGGCTATGGCAATAAAAGAGGAGTTGAGCTGGGTGGATGGGCTAGGACTCACACAAGTCATCTTTGAATCGGACTCACTACAGGCAATGAATGGTTTCAACAATCTGAATTCAAATATGCTTGAAGTTGGTGTAATCCTAGATGAATGTAAGAGGTTATTGGCTAGGCACCCCTTATGGAAGATTTGTTATATTAGAAGACAAGCGAAGTCATTGGCTCATAATATGGCAAGGAATTCGCAAAGTCATGTTAGTACTAATTGTTGGAGCGTGGCACCGGTTGATAAACAATGTCATAATTTGTAACCTGTGTTGAGCTTCAATTAAATAAAGATTAATATAATAATAATAATAATAATAATAATAATAATAATAATAATAATAATAATAAAAAGTAATAATCCCAAATATTGGGACAGTGCCCCTTCGTAATGCTTTTCAATGTTGTTGTATTTTGCAAATTGTGAAGAAAACCAACATGACCCACTCAATACTCCCATCCCACGACTCAAATTAAATTCGACTTTTGTAAAGTATCGACCGCCACTTTAATGAAAAGATATACTATCATCAGTGCAAGTAGTAGAATATCCCAACTGTCCCACTCTTCCCTATTGCGATCATATCTGCCTCCATTAATTCGTCAATGGTAGTGGTGGTGGCCGTGACGACGGTGGTGCTGCGTTAAGCCACGTTTGATGATTTGAGTTTATGATTTGGGCTCGAAAATCATGGACCAAGATGAGCTTGTACATATAATATTATGAGTAGTGCTACTTGGACTCATGAGTCCGGACCCTTAGGGAGTTTTTTGAAAATTTTTTATTTCAAAGTCATCCTCAAGCAATCAATGAATTCAAAATTATAACTTGTAACACTCCTTTAATATTTACAAAACTCTAAAAAACCCCCTTTGAGTCCGGACCCTTAGTGTCCGGACTCAAAGGGGGAGCGTTTCATGCATTACATTGATGAGGCTGTACAATAACGTATGAGTGAAATTTCGGAAACTAGATTTTGGAAACGAAATTTTCACGGCACTTGTCACTTGATTGTGATATACGGTTGATTATTTTTCTCATTGATGTGTGTGAGCAAAAATATTGATTTGTCACATTTTGAGAAAGTTTTTTTTTTATTCCAATTAATATGTCGAATAGATTAAATATTAATTACCTCATTTCTAATTTTAACCCAAATTAAATTAGTCAATACAACTATATATATTAATCACTCTACTGCGCGCTCCACAACACTACAACAAAGAGGGTCTATTGTGACGTTTTTTTAACGACACTTATAAAAAGTGTCCTCAAATTTTAATTTTAAGGATGCATGATACACGAACGTCATCAAATTTAAGAAAATTGGAGACTCATAACATACAAGCATGATTTAGAAAGAAAACAATTAGTCAATGACATTTACATGTATTGACCCCTCACATTTTTTTTTTTTTTTTTTTTAAGAAAAAAAAAAAAAAAAACCTCAATTCGAGGAACATGATTTAAAAAGAAAACAACTTTGGCATCAGAAATCCCTCAACTTCATTCACACCTTATTAGAGTTATTATGCTCTTCCCAAATAATAAAAAAAAAAAACCCTGTTAATGGTCGATATATCTTTGATAAATCTAGGAACTTTTATTTTGTCTACTTTGCTTTTCATAGGACTCTCCATCCCATAAAACATGTGCTTTAAGAGGTCTAAAGATTTGAACTTGTACCTCATAGAGACATAGATGTTCCACGAACGCAAAAATCAAAAATCACTATTGGAAGAGCTTTACTACTTTGTGAGCCAATGATAAGTGTCCATTTAGGTATTAGTTAGCGTAGATTTATAGGTATTATGGACTATATTTATCCTATTTTATGGTGGTAAATGGTGGTTTTAGGATTTGGTGGTCTAATGTAATATATAATTTAATAATGGATGTTTTTATAATATGTCTCATTATTTACTTTTTATTTTTAGGTAAAACAGAGTGCACGATTGGATCCGGTGCGGAAAAATACTCAAAATAGAGAATTTACTTGTAGTAATCGGACGCCGTAGGGTTTGTTTCAAAACGCACATGAAAAGGAGTCCAAAGGCGCCACGTGTTCACTTCCGCAAAGTCTTTCGCGCAAACGCGCTCACGCCCTCCTTGTTGCATGCCACGTGTCTCTCTCTGGTTCATCCAATGCTTCACACCACGTCTCTCCAGCCAATAGTTGACTGCCACATCAACACTCCAGCTTTCTCCACCAATCCAGCGCTACCATGTGTCCTGAAGAGCAGAAAACGCCCAAATCAGTTTCAATTTCACAAATTACTCCAAATGGTCAAACAAAGCACAAATCACTCCACGAAATGTCTAAAACGGTCCCGGAGGCGCAAATCACTCCATTAATCATAAAATGGTCAAAAAGGCGCAAATCACGCCAACCATTTCAGAAATACTCCTATATATTGGGACTTGAGGGATTGTTTAGGGCATCCTCTATTCTGGGGGGAATCTCTCTTCTCTTTCTGTTCTCTTTTATTTTATTTTTATTTATTTCTTCAACCATGAGACATTAAGTCCATGGCCTAGGCAAGACTGCGAGGGAGGTTCGACTGTGCATATTCAACGGATTTTTGAGATTTATATATTTTAATTTCAAGTTTTTCATTATTATTTTATTTTCTATAGTATTGTTTGAACAATTGAGGTTAAACACTAGTTTAAACCTTGACTTATATGTCAGTGAGTCGTAAGCACCCGTTCTTGTGCGATAAGACCACACTAGTGGCAATTGACCCTACTAATTGATTAGACCCTTTTGGGATCGGGCAAGTACCTTAGGGATCTAAGCTAAATCGGGAGCACTAACGATCTGGTTGTCTAGGTGTAGTGCCTTCACGAATCTAGGTGATGCGGCCAACGCGTTAAATCTGGAACACTAACGATCAGGTTGCGTGTTTGGTTAGGGAAGTAGTCAACGGTCGTACCTTAGCTATCGAAATTAGGAAGTGCGAGGAACCGCGTACGTTAGCATGTCTATAGCTACACTAGGATAATTTGATTCATATATTTTGACATAAGTTGATGACCAAATTCAATCTTTTTATCAAACCGAACTTGTATGCCTTGACCAAGGTGTTATTTTTAGTAATTATTTTTAACTTTATTTTAATTTCTTTTATTTATTTTGTTTATATTTAGATTAGGTAATTAACTCATTTTCTCTAAATCCCCCCATCTCCTTTTTGTTATTTTTTGACTTTAAAAAGAAAACTAATCTCTGTGGGATCGACCATTTGTCACTATTCTGCAAATAGTTGGTTTAGGTAATTTTATTTTATTGACGCGCTCGGCGCGCGTCAACCAACCCGGCTCAAGCTCAGGGTAGTCGGTTAAATCTGAATACCAGGTAGTTTAGACCAAAAAAAAAAAATAGAGACAGAGATGAACAGCTTCAACTTCAAAGAAACATACATTAACAGACCTCCGAATCCAAACAACGTTTGGTGTCTAATCTATTTTATTGAATTTTGTTTTGGGGGCCACCCCGTCTGTTTTTGTTCCTGATAATAGAAATTAATCTTTTTTTCAAACAATAATAGGACTTTGAAAAACAATAGAGGCTCCTCACAAAAGAAAAGGAAAGAAAGGAGAACTCATGGATTCCTTGCAGGTCTCATCAATTGGTGAATTGAAGATATAACACGGTTATCAACAGTAATCAGCACTTTTGTAATGTATTCAAAGACTACAAGGTTCAAAAATCAATAAAGAAAAGTGATACATATGTTATGCAAATGCAACTAATTTGACCAAAAACAAAATAGCATCATAAATAATTTTATGGGCCTTGTACATAATTGCATGTGATTAATAATTATGGAGTTGGCCACCCTTGTGAAATGTCTAGCAAACACGCAAAATTATTGATGCCACCCATTAAGTAACTTGATGGGTGCAAGTCACCACCCAAATTATTGACCACCTTCTTTATACAGTAAAAAAATGTTGTACTATGAGTAACATGACATAATGTAGAGAAATATGAAACAAAGAAGTATAGATTGGTTGGAAAGCAGAAATATGGTAGTAGTATGGTTGTGTAGATGTTGAAATAGCCATCAATGTGAAACATGTGAGAAATAGTACACCCTCGCCACAAAAAATAAGCAGTTGAATTTCTCTTTAAAAAAAAAGTACAACAATAGAAACCTTAACCGTTGCTCTTTTCTCCTACTGAATGATCACATGAAAGGAAAAAGTTAAACCCCAGATAAAACTAAATTCTAAGCCAAGAAATAATAAAGATATATCATTGTGTGAAATACCTATATATATATATATTATTTTGCAATAACCAACCTATTTTCAACAATTTCGTCTTTCAGTTGATTTGTAGCTCCAAAAACAACAATAACAACATAGATCAAACTTTTCCACTACACTCGATTTCTAGTTCCTAAAATATATTCGTACTCCACTCGATTTAAGTTCCTAACAAGAAATTTGAATTAAATTTTAAAAAATGAAGTAACTATATAGTTTCTTGTAGTCTAGGCAGCAACACAGCTCTATAAGAAAATGTTGAAACATAACTAGGGCTAAAAACATTGTAAGCAAAATATAGCTTTCATCACAAAATGAAAAAACAAAATGGCCAAGGAAAAAAAAAAAAAAACAGAGAAGAGAGAAGTAAAATGCTATTGTAGGTCTAGCTAATCAGATTTTTCCCTTGTTGATATAGAAACCATGAGCATTTGGTTAATTAAAATACACAGATCTGAACTCCATGAAAGATCAATGACCTTACTGATCATTCAATTCCCAAAGAGACAAATTTTCAACAGGAAAACCCTCCCTACCCACTCTTTTGCTTTTCTTCAACTGTTACAAAATTTGAAATGGAAGATTTTAATCTATGAACATCAGAGGTTGGGTCAGTCTTCCTTGCAAGACATGATATACTGGGCAGCTCGAGATTTCCATTTATTTGTGGAAACCCTTGCTTCACTCATGCACTACCATTCTCTTTGCATCCCAGGCCACTCTCATCACTCCATTCTTCGTCTCAGCATCGTGGAATGTGGTTCCTGCAGCTTCCGATGGATATGGCAGTCGTTTCCACCTATCGACCTTAAGCTCAATAACGTCCACAACGCATTTCCCCGATTCGTCCAAGCTATTGCCATGCCAACTACCCTCTACTTGGTATACCTTCCCGTTGGCAACCACTCTCCTCTCCTTGTCTAACAATGATACAGACTGACCCGGTTCATGTTGAACACATTGTGACGTTGTACAGTTCGTCTGCATGGCTTCTTGTGCTGTGAGGTCACCGGAATCTGTTGCGGCAACTGCAGGTGTCTCATGATTTCCTGATCGCAGTGTAACTCCAAGTTTTGGTGTTGCCTGATTATTTCCCCTTCTGGCAGAGGTTGAAGGGACATAATATTCATCACTTGGACTCTCAGGTGAGTCATAGTCGTTCCCTTGACCGGATCCAGCTGATTTGTCTAGATAATTGTTATCCCCCTCGGATGGTCCTCGGACATCCTTAGCTGCACGAGCCAGCTTAGCTTTACGGTTGTTCAGCCTGTCAGTGATGCCTTTCTATATTTTAGCTATGCCTTGCTAAAGGAAAAACCAACAAAACTTGAATGTTCTAAACATGCCACGTAAACAGACAGCCCAAAAGGCCAAGAAATAACCAGCTAATTACAATTTACATGCTACACTAATTGTTACTGAGAAATTAAGCACTTTTATAAGCAACCACAGATGGAAAGTATAATATATATATATATATATATATAGGAAATTTGTTGCATTTTGGCTAGGTCTGTATGCCAGCCAAGAGTTACATTTCAACATCATCATCATGGCTAAAATTTGTAATCAGAAAATACTCCAAATGTATATACAACACCTTTTTTTTTTTCTTATGAACCAAAAAGGTGTTATTTTAGCCACTCACAGGATAACTCCATTTTTTCTTGGACCATTTTTTTTAAAAGACAAAAAAGATGAGATGCTACTTTGGCCTTCTAGACTTGAAGCATCTCCTTTTTTTTTAAAGCATACCTCCTTTTTTCTTGAACCATTTTTTTAATGGACCAAAAAGGTATTATTTTAGCCTTCTAGATTTAAAACAAAGTCCATTTTTTCTTGAATCATTTGTACATTTTTCCTTCAAAATTCTTTCAAAAAATTGTTTCCTTCGAAAATTCTTTTTAGAAGCCCTTTGCCTCCAAAATTCTTTTAGAAGCTTTTTCCCTCTAAAATGCGTTTCTCTCTAAAATTTTCCCCCCCTCCCTCCAAAATTCCTCTATATAAGGTGGGGGAGCCTTTAGTTTCTCCACAAGTAAATTGGAGGTGCACTTCTACTTTCTTTCTATCTCATTTTTCTCTTTTTTCTTTAGAGTTGATGGAGATTTTCAAGTTTTTTGAGGATCTTCAAGTTTTTCTTTGAAGATCTTCAAGTTATTCTTCATATCTTCAAGGTGTTCTTGGCTTTCTTTTTCTTGCTCAATCACTATTTCAAGTTTCTGAAAGTTATTTGTAGAGGAAAATGTCTCGTAGAGGTAAAAGCTCTAATACTCCTATTTTCTTTAGGTTGAAAAGTTCCTCTTCAATTAATAGATGTAGTGGATTGCTTGACCTCCACTAACTCCAAAGAAAAAGAGAAAAATAAGATAGAAAGAAAGTGGAAGTGCACCTCCAATTTACTTGTGGATAGAGGAGTTTTGGAGGAACACTTTGGAGAGAAATTTTAAAGGTAAACACATTTTGGAGGGAAATTTTGAATGGAAAAAGATTCTAGAAAGAACTTTGGAGGGAAAAAACTTCTAGAAAGAGTTTTGAAGGGAAAAAGCTTCTAGAAAGAGTTTTGAAGGTAAAAAGCTTTTAGAAAGAATTTTAGAGGGAACGAGTACAAATGGTTAAAGAAAAAAGGGGTTATGCTTCAAGTCTAGAAGGCTAAAATACCACATTTTTTATCTATTAAAAAAATGGTCCAAGAAAAAAGGAGCAATGCGTTTAGTCTAGAAGACAAAATAATACATTTTTGGTTCATAAAAAAAAGAGTTACATATATCAAGATCATCACCATAAAGACAGATGCAAACTGCGTCCACAATTGAGATAGAACTAATAATAGTACTACTACTAGTGCGTTCGAGCTTGGAGCTCATCAAGAGCAACTTTCTGTTCACTATGTTTTCATTTCTTTTTATAGTAATTACTGAATACGTCTCTTCACAAACCATCTAATCACAAACAAGGGCCTTAGAGATTTTCTGAGAACAATAGGACTTCATTGCTCTAAAAAAAATTCTTACCCGTTCGTGCAAGAAAATTGAATATTCGACCCATCTTTACTCTAATTTACATAATATATCTACAAGCACTGCACTTTCTAAAAGATTCAGATGTTTATCACAAGGATCCATAGACTGGCAACGGTCATAGGCTGCCATGAGATCCTTACAGCGTCATGTCAAGC
Organism: Stephania japonica; assembly: GCA_039657345.1. Taxonomy (NCBI): domain Eukaryota; kingdom Viridiplantae; phylum Streptophyta; class Magnoliopsida; order Ranunculales; family Menispermaceae; genus Stephania; species Stephania japonica. The sequence goes on along the minus strand of CM077558.1, from coordinate 7,896,724 downwards.
TAAATCATCTACTAAGCAAGCTGTGTTAGGCTCTTTTAACATTATTGTGGCTCCCTCCATGATGTAAATGGGTGATCATGGGAAAGTGCACCAAATTCCTTTCATTATATGGCTTCATCAATTTCAAGTAAAAACCGTGTTTGGGAAATCTTTGGTTTTGTATGTCTGAATTTTGGTGTTTATCTGATAAGGGAATATGTAAATGCAAATCATACTGAAAGTCTAAAACAACATCTAACAAGTTACAATATGGTCTAAGATGAAAATTCTCATGAAACACACTAAAGTACATCACTTTCAGATATGTTCAAATTATACGTGTTTATATATTTATCTAATGAGAGTAAGGAAGAGTTGAGTCTCTTACCAGTTTTTGAGCTGAGAAGATGTAAGTTCAGAACCCTGCAGACCACAGAAGCAGAAACTTGCTATGAGAAGGGCTTACAACCAATTCCACAAAAGAAGTATCATAAAAAAGATCCTCCAAAACTAAGTAGTCACACATGGAGAACAAAACTAAGAGAATATCAACCGCAACATTAAAGCGAGCTTACATGATTACTTAATTTATCAGCCCATGACTGCAATAGAGCTGCATTTCTATGCATTTCTGGTTCATCCAAGAGGGCCCGCTCAATTAATGTAATCTGCCTATCATTCATGATATTTCGCTTCCGTTTTCTTCGACGTTTTTCTACACCATTTGTGATTTCACTCTTTTCATTTTCTGCAGTCCCCCTGAATCCGCTTTCTTTAGCATGTTCGGTTAATTTCGAAAAATCACCATCATCCAGAACTTGATCGAGGGAACCTTTTTCTCTTGTAGAGCTAATATCTGAGCCACTTGTTTCGGCATTCCTGTTATCTTTGTCAATCTCTCTAAGAGTTTCAGATGCACTCCTAGTTATCAGAGGTCTCGGTTTCCTGTCACCTAACTCCAGTAAATCATCTTGGACAGGTGAGCTCTCTGATGTTTCCTCTTTTAGGTCTTCACTTTTAGGTCTCAAGTCTGTAGTAACTTGTACTATTGCACCCAGATTTCCTGTAAGGTGTGACGTGTGCCCGGCTTTAACTTCACCCTCCTATGGAAACCAAACATTTTCTCAGATAATGGGCGAAACAACCAAGCATCAAACCACTGTGGCGTACTAGATGGTTATCATCAACCCCCCTTCTATCCTTGTTTTCCCTCATTTGAAAAAAACCAATTGAATCAATGATTCAACCCTTCCAAAAGAAACATTAACAAAAAGAGAAGTGATTATGTGACATACTTTTGAACCATAGATACACTTGTTACAAAGTAGTTCAAGTTCTTAACACAAAATGTGCACGCACAAATCTTGCTACAAAATCCAAAGAAATTCAACAAATAATTAGCAAATTCAAGAATCAAAAGCATGTCACCAAGCCCATTAATTCAAACATTGCCAACCAAGATTCAAATTTCCAATGACCCCACATCCTATTTTGTTGAAAATAGTTAAGAAAAATAAAACAATTAACTATAACCACCATTTAAATAATCCAGGAAACAGACATTCACCTTATGGCAATGGCAAACATCAACTGAAGAAAAGTTGTCTAAGCCAAGTGAATCCACATGTTTGTTCACATGATTTTGCTCCAATAATATAGGAGGGTAGTGGGGGTTCGGCTGGCATAAAATTATTTAAGAGCCAAATATATATATATAAACCTAACAGATAAAAGATATCAAGTCTATGATTAAAATAAAACAGCAGTAGCCAAGGGTAGCTTCTCACCGGAATCATATCTGTTTCAATTTTGACCTGTGAAGGAATAGCTGATGACCGTAATTGCTCGACAAATCGACTAAAGAAGAAAAATAATATGTTAGAATTTAGATTATGAAAGGAGCAGCGCGCCAAGCCTGGCTCCATTAGAGAGAGAGAGAGAGAGAAAAAAAAGTAATAGTGCAATTTAGATGCCAACGTGACAGATTATGCTAGAAATACACGTACATCATTTTCCCACTATTCCACAGGAAATACTAGAAGTTAGTACAATAATAAGATATTGATTTCACATGACTATAACAACTCCAGCAATAATCAAGGACTCAACCATCTTTAGGTACTAGGACTACATATCATTATTAATTTGAAAGAAATAATTGACACAATTTGAAAATATATTTCCCAATCTAACACACCTACTAAAGTTATTAACAATCTAACACCATATATCATTAATTTGAGAGAAATGATTGACACAATTTGAAAATATATTTCCCAATCTAACACACCTACTAAAGTTATTAACAATCTAACACCATATATCACCTATTGGCTGAGGTGGCAATGCCACATGTAGGTGAGTCCCATTTAAACGCAAATCGTGTTCACACAACACAATTAATTCAAAATGCAAATCATGCGTGCAAACACGGTTTGCTCCGTCACTGTTTTTGTCACGTTTTGCGTGACAAGTATATATAATAAAATTATTTAATTAATTATTATACATATTCAATATATATAGTTTATTAAGATATATTAAATAAATATAATTATATGTAAATGGATTTAAAAATATATGGTTAGGCATTCAAAAATGTCTTCATTGGTAGTTACAAATTTTTTTATTTTGTTGAATTGCAGTAGACCTTATCTTGTATTTCCATTTATTAAAATAAAAAAATACTAATTTTAAGAAGTAGAAAGAAGTGAGATAAATTTACAATTTTTTTTTGGTGCCAAAAATGTAATTGGAAACTAGAAAGTATTAATTTAGATCAAATTAATTTATTTCAAAATTTTAATTAATAGAATTTTTTAGTAGTGTTAGGTTCATATGAAAAATGTCTTTCTTTTTTGGTGATTAAAATATTTTTCTTTTCAATTGAATTAAAAAATACTTTTTTAATATTTTTAAAAATATATTTTTGAATTGATTTAGAGAAATATTTTTTAATTACTTTTGTTAAAAAACTTGTGTTTGTAAAACAAGAATGTGTATGCACTTTTACATTACAGGAGGAGTGCTAAACGTGTTCTCCAAACACGCTTTATTTTTTTATTAAAAAAATTGGCAGCTTCTCATACGTGGCATTGCCACCTCATCTATAGATGTTAGATTTTTTAATATTTCAATGGTTATGTTAGATTGGTAAATATTTTTTCAAATTGTGTCAATCATGTCAAAAGTCCTTAATATCACAAGGGAATCTGCTGTTTAAACAGTAAAAAGAATTTAAGAATCCAGAGTCCATTAAAGATGCTTGAGGAGAAGGCAGAGCACCCGACAAATGGGACTTTCAGCAGTCCTAGAAGAGTCAAAACTATTTCGAACACTATCGCATAAGGCTCTAGAGTAGGGTGACAGAAAAGTATCATAATGAGGAAAAACAAAAACATGATTAAGAAATTGTACAAGAAAGAGAAAACTAGCAAATGAAATGTCTATCTCCAATCAGGGAACAGTGCATGACTATGAAAAGCCTTATCCATACACATACCAAAAAGAAGCTGAAATCGAGTAATATATCATATGACTGATGCATGTGGGTAAAATATGGAAGGAACTTTCCATAAGACGGCACAACAGAATTACCCAATTCTCCAAAGAACTCATAAACTAGCCAAATAATTGAAAGTAAAATTCTCTCCTACTACTACTATCGTACCTGGAGATTCTGGATAAGGAAACTGTTTATCAAAAGCATATATGGGATTCATACATTTCTAGTACCATAACAAACAAGCTCAGTGGCTTGATTATAGAAGATCTAGTGATTGAAGCCTTGCAACAACAAAGCCTCAATCCCAAATGAGTTCGATTCAGCCATATTCCACTCAGCTCAATTAAATACAATTCATGATGCACATTCATAATTTTTGAAATCCTTCATCATTAATGCATCTCAAGTTATCTAATTCTCAGGTCTACCCTATACATTCAAATTCCTTCATTTTCAATTGAGTTGAGTTTTCTAATTGGGACATTTGTAGGCCGTCTTTAGATGCAACCAAACCACTACAATTGTCCTCTAATTTTTGCAAACATGTCCCTCCTACTATTCATTGAAACTTCATATTTTATTCTATCTATACAGGGTTTACCACACATCCACAAGCATTTGCATCTCAGGTGGTTATAGCCTTATTGAATAACAATTTCATAGTATCTCTTATGTAAGAGCTCGTATTAGTCTTTACTTCCTCCAGTAAAAAATATGACATTTTGAAACTTTTTAGCTTTAAAAAATATAAGACGTTTTCGGAATTCGAGAGAACTTTGTATCTCTTATACTTTTTTTACCCCTATTTTAACTCAAACATTTAATTATAATTAAACACTTGTCTTTCTTTCATTGGATGAAATAAAGAATTAAATGTGGGTACGAATGTAATTTAAACTCACAATTAATGATTTCTTAATATATATGTTTTGAGCAAAAAGTCTTATATTTTTTACCGAAGGGAGTATATACTAACTAGAATCATCAGTTTCAAGAAAATAAGCATATTATACCTTAAAAGATCTACATCCTCCTCGTTCAAGAAGTTGGGAATTAAAGATGCTGCATGACCCAATAAGAAACCTGTAAAGTAAGCTTAAATTTCAGGAAAAAAAAAAAAGATCAACTTAAAATAAAAGGAAATTTTAACGATTTGGTCTCCTTGGAATATGAAATTGGTGTTTAGGTTGATTATGTTATCAAAAGTGTTTTGATCTCTTAATACAGCTGCAGGCCTACGTAAGGCACATCAACCCAATTTATGCCCCTCACACAACTTGAATATGTAATAAAGGTAAGATAACATTTAAAAAGGACTTGAAAATTAACTTCAGTGCCATGCCAAAAAGAGAGAATTGATAGGCTTTGTTGTGTCATTTAATCTTCCCTTTGATCATAAGAGCCTAATTATCTACTTGAATTTTTTTTATCATTTCAACTTTTTTGGCATTCGAGTTTCAAACAAGTAATCATATCACAGTACATAATTTATTAAAGTACACCAGATATCCATCAGTGGAAGAGTTTGGTCCATATAGCCAACCCTAAATAATTTGGGAATGAAGTTTTGTTGTTGCTGTTGTAGTCATCTAACAGTGAACTAGCAAATAGCAAAAAGCCTCTCACCCCTTCAAATGTATGCAATGCTCGGTCATGACAAGTAGTTGAGTGTTATTTGCATGTAAATAACATTTGAAGGAAAAGAAATTAAAAAAAAAAAAAAAAAGAATTAAAAACAGACTTGGGGCCAAAAGAACATTAAGTTTGATAGTTCTTTTCTCCCTTCCAACTTATGTATCTCTATCCTCTATTTATCTTCCAAAAAAAAAAAAACTGTATCTTCTCATTGTTGTTATTCGAACAAAAACTATTCATTAAATAAACCTAACTAGTGGTAAGTTGACTTCCTATAGTTATCATGTTGCAAATTATAACTTGTAAATTGTCACATTTTTTGTTACACATGGAACGCAAATCACTATTGGCAACCTCAAGCAAATTTAACTCGCATATAAAAATAAACTTCCTGTACGTAAATCAACAAAAATCCATGTTACTTTTACCTCAAGCGAATCTAACTTGTAGACAAATTAACTTACCTGGAGCTGGAGGTACCATTTCACAAATTATGATTTTTATGCAAAAGGGTAAAACTATCATATCACCTTGGTATAAAGGGGTGATTATACCAAGGTGATTGAGAAAAATCACCATGGATGGTGAATTTATTTTTTACAAATTTAAATCCAATGATAATATAGTTTTTCAGTTAGCTTGATGAGACACTCAAAACCCTGTATTCATGTCAGGAGACCCTGTGATACCCGAACTCGGCACTTTGTGTTGGAGTACCCATGTTGACACGATCCGACACGAATCTGGACACGGGATATGTGTCGACAAGGCAGATTTGAGGTCGGACGCGACAGATCTGAGAGAGAAAGAAAGAGGTGCCAACCTGAGAGAGAGGGAGACAACGATGAGGGAGAGAGTCATGCGGCATGGAAGAGAGATGCAGCGATGGAAAGGCTCAGCTGCCACCGCCATAAGTTGTAGAGAATTAGTCAGGGAAGATGAGAAAACCATAAACTTATCGCGGAGAGAGAGAGAATTGGTTTCGTCATTTTGTGATAAAGATGGGCCCACTTACTTTTAATTTCCAACACATACACAAAGGAGAGAGAAAGAGTTGTCTTTCTCTTAAAATGGGCCCACTACTTTTACTTTCCAACACACACATATATACACACAAGCACAATTTACTAAATTAATGTAATACAACCAAATAAACAACTACAACTTATTTTCATATTACCCATAGTTAACCAACTACACATCACTCTTATTTAAACAATTAATGTAATGCAACAAAATTATAAATTTATTTTTAAATATATAGTTGGTTAGATGGAAATATATATATGTAAATATTTCTATATTTTTGCCTTATCCAAGTACCCGTTACTAGCCGAGTCCCCGCATCCTTAAATTCTGAGAATTGCAGGTCCGACTTCTGCGTATGTACCCGTATCGGATACCCGTACCCGAGTCCATGTAACATTTTTAGGAGACCTATACAATAGTTTTGAGTCTTTTGATAGAAATTGGACCAAAACACTAACTTTGTATTCTTGGGGAACCAAATCACTAATTCTTAAAATAAATCATAGGATTTATAGACACACCAATACGATAATGCAATTAAACAATTACCTAAGTTTTTGCATATTGTAGCAGTTTTTTGAACATCAGAATTTAATGCAGGCGTAGATGATGGTGTAGGAAGCTCCAATTGCAAGCATTCAAGAAACTTGTTGAAGAATAGATTTCTATCCTGCTCTGTGAATGAAACATGGATTACAGATAATCAAGGACAAAAAATAGATGAAAACCATTGAGGGGATCACTTTGAAGTTTCAAAGCTTTCACCCTTAAGCCCCTATATAGGATAATAAAAGTTCCAAAACCTTGCATAAACGAGGCCGTGGGTAGGAAGGTTAGCAGTTATAATATCTAAAATGAAAGGAAAACAAAGGTATTGCATCCCATCCTCCTAACACTAAGTGATCGTTATATTTGTGGTTGGAAGTCGGTTGCACGATGGATGAAGGCTATCTTCGAAAAACTTCTCCATTGGCAGTCCAATATTTCAAAAGATGCATAGTTTCAATTGAACTTCAAGATTCGCTTTTTATAAGCGATGCACTTTTTTCACTCACAGGGGTAAGCCCCCATCACCTTCCGTTACTCATTCCTATATCATGAGAAGAGAAACAAATTCAAAGCATCCAAAAAGGGTTCAAGTAGAATTACCTATACAGACGCTAGGAACAAAACAATGGAGGTTTGCAATTATTTTCACCAACAATGACGTTCTCTGCTGTGTGTATGAAGCCTGGTGCACAGTGTTCAGGTTGAAAGTGCACTCAGTGTTTGCATCAGTCGACTGAACAGCTGTCTCAAGACCAGTAGAAAGCACCAAAACCACTCCAGATGCCACAAAAGGGTCATATTCAAGAGCAGCATCTTCTTCCATTGCAGGAAGATCTGTAGAGCACCAGTTAGATAAAAAATCTTCCTGAGGTAGTGATAGTATTTCAGCCAATACATGCGTCTGGCAAGAAAAAATCCAATCAATTGGTCAAAAAAAAATCAGAAAAACAACAAACTATAAGAATTTATCTTGCCTTTCTGGTTGTTCATCCCAACTAATAGACAGCCAGCATATTGAAAGAGCGCCTCCTAAGCATTAGCTAGACCTAGGATTTTAAAATAAAAAATAGTGCAATTATAGAGTCACAAAATTCTCCAAACTTTTCAGAAGTCTTATCAACGTTTATAAATGTTTTAAATCATCAAGTCATGGGTTAAAATAAATAATATGTTTCTAAGAAAGTTTCATTTAAAAAAGGAATAACTTTGCTAGTAGAAAAAGAAAAAGAAAAAGAAAAAGAAAACACTAGGATTTCTTATTTCCTAAATCAAAGTGGTAAAGAAACATCAATTTCAACCTTCAATTTGACAATTTCTTAAAATTTAAACTTTTCAATCAATATAGAGACTATAAATCTTAATCCAAATGATCACTCTCATAGTTTAGTTGCTCAAGTATGTAACTCATTCTACCAGTGAGCTCGTCTTGACAAAAACTTGTAATCCTTCTAATACTGAATGAAAATTTAAACTTTTCTAAAACATACAATTAATTTCCTACATGCAATTCTTTGCTAGGGTCTGGACTATTTGAACAGAAAGAAATCTTAGAAGTTAGAACTTATTAGAACAAGTGCAGGAATCAAAAAGTTAGGAAGAAATAGTAAGAATTTATTCATTAGCAAATTGGTTGAGGAGTTAAGCTGACACTATGTAACATGTGGTATATAAAAGGGCTGTTTTTCAAGAGAACTTTTAGTTCTCCTTAGGACTGTTCCAATGATAATGCATTGCACATACTTTTCTTCAGAAGGCAACTTGCTCTTACACCACCAAAAACCACAACTCAAAACATGGGGAGACTCCAACTCTCAACTTCACAAAGAAATGAGCCCATCCCAACCCAGTTGAGATACCACCTTGGCGGGAATCATGCATTGGCATCATCCGATATGTTCAAACAACAATGATAATGATGATTATTCTGTAGAATAATTTGTTCAATAATTGAAGTTATGAATTCCTGGAAGAAAAAAACAAAGAAGCTATCAACTTTGACTAATTGTGTTGAGTCATTCGGAGTTCAGCCATCTGGCCCATTAATGCAATTTAACTTATTTTTAGAAGTTGCAAATTCAAGAAAATCAAGATGTGGTCGACCTAAGTTGCAAAAGAATATATATAGTAAATCAACAAGCCACATGTGAGTCTTCAAATCTTATAAATATTCATGCCAAGTTTTATAATAATTATTATTGGAAGATGCTACAATGACACCCCAAAGTCACATCCTAATGGCGTGGTGTATAGGCACCACATAAAAATAGGTCTTAGGCACGAAGTTTCCGGTGCATGACACACGGGGTGTATATCCCAAGGCGCACACGAATGACTACCAAAGATCTGGGCCAGCACACCACGTCACAGGGTGTGCGACTTTGTAGCATTTTCCTTATTATTTTTTTGTTCGAATTACTAAAGCAGATGTATCTCAATGCACTAAAATGTCTTTCTTTGTTTAAACAATGACCAATGAGAGCAAAAGTGTGACATAGGCATGAAATCGTGTAAGCAGAGGCTCAATAATGGATCGTAGTATTAGGCCCCAGTTGAGACAAATCGTGAAAGCAATAAATATTTGGTCGTCTACAAACCAAATACTAGCAAAACATAAACACCTTGCATTTACAACAATTAACATTTGAATACAAAACTTTTATAAGTAAAAACACACAGATGGAATGGCAATTGAAGGGAAACCATAGGATTTTTTACAGCAGTTCTAGTGAGTCACAAACAATAGTGCAAAATGAAAGCATGGCAATATCATAAAAATAAAGAATAAACGGAAAAGAAGCAATATTACCACCTATGATTTGGATATCAAAGATGTAAAATGTATCCTTACAATATTAGTGGTGATGAAGCGTCTAAAATTTGAATCATCAGAGAAGATATCCACTAGGCGCATTGAGTTGAGAAGTACGAGACCCCTTGGATGGGCAGTCTCAAAAAATTCTTTAAGTTCTCCTCTTCTGCCAAAAGCAGTCTTCAATAAGTTGAGAACCTGCCCAATGATATAAAGCAATTGCAACTGGCTTGGATGAGTCATAAATAAAAGGAATTAGAAGGACACCACAAGGATGATCATGTAGATTACCATAGAGAAAAAACACTAATATACATCATGCTGATACATTGAACAAAACAACAATTTAAACCTAGGGAACCTCCCAATGCAATTCAGACCATAATTGTTGTCAACTAACTAACCAAACACAATCCTCTAAATGAAGAAATAAATTGACTGGAGTACGAAAAAGTTCAAATGTGTCCATTTTTCAAAGGAACAAGCTTGTCATAGACAATCTGAAGAAACTTCAGATGCAAGGCAAACCTTCACAACTCTGCGGTCTTAACTCAAACAAGAGCTTGATGGTGACTGGGCCACGTACAATCTCTCCTTTTATTCCTGAAAACTAAGCCCAGTCATGAAGATCTATCATATCTAAATTCAGATTTACGACACTTGAAATCATATGAATACTTTTCAATTTTCATTTTGATTGGAACAGATGTTACTTACAAATTTTAGATTAATAACTTGCAAGTAACGATTGTTTTAGGCTTTACCTTGCAAATGAAAAGAGAAAAAAAAATGTTTTGTCCCACATTTCACCTATTTTTTTCTTTGTAATCTAACATTTTGTCGGTTTAAATCAATGTTTTCAAGGTGGCAAGGTGGTGTTAGGTGGTTTAGCCCCGCTTAGTCTAGGCGGCGTCTAAGCAGACAAAATAATATTTACTTAGACCTCCCTAAGAAATAATTTAATTTATTAAGACACCTCAATATTAAGGGATATATTTTTCTCACCTACACATTCTCATCACATATTTTCACCTCCACACTTTTCTATGCATTTTGAAATAAAAAAAATATTTTCAAACAAATAAAATAATAAAAAGTTTTGAAAATTACAGAGACCTCCATAAAATGTTTTAAAAAATATTTCTAGGCCCACTGCTTGCATAATTAAGGAGTAGGCGGAGGCCACTCCTAAACGCCTAAGGCGGTGCCTAGGCGGCACCTTGAAAATACTGGTTTAAATGGAAGCAAAGCAAATAAAGTACAAATTTATTATTTGTAAATTCAATTGAAATATCAAGGTTTCACAATGTATTGCTGCATCTTCAAAATTCCAATAGGAAAACCACATTCAGTATCTGTCCCATGGTATGTCATTATGCCGGGTACAATTTGGAAAATAGAAAAATGCTGATGAATATGCAATCATCATCCAAGCTCATTAACAATTTTTATTTTTCTCATTATCCAAAAATGAATCGAACCAACCTTCAAAGCCACAGTTTCCGCCAAAAGCTTGCTCTTTGGAGAGCTGGCAACCTCATCAAGGTAAGAAACAGTTTCCGTTTCACACAGAAGCAACAACTGCATAAAAGAAAGTGTAGCTGTTGAGCTATTCCTCCACAGAATGATGGCCAAAATGTAAGCAGTAGTGACTTCAAGAGCAACTATAGACTCACTAGGTTTTTAAAATAGAGCCATACATAGTTTAAATCTCTTGGAACTTACAATAGAGAGGACCCTGGACTTCAGCCTGGATATTCCAGCCACAACTTTAGAGGACCCATCAAAATGTAAGGGCATGTCCAACATTAGGACAGCTTGAACCAGTGAAAGAATTCCCCCATTTTTACAGAGTTCCTGCAATGGCCCACATCAGCTAAACAACATCCAAAAACAATATCATAAGTCGCAATACTCTAAACCTATTATGCAAATGTATCATGTACTACAGCCATTTTCAGTAACTGGTCTATATGGTGTTGTACAATCTTGTCACAGAAATACAGAATAAGCTGATCACATAGTTCACTGTTACTGTGTGTAAGATGTTGCCCATAAGCAATGTGGCAGAATCATCAATCTACTGTACAAGGGCATTATTTTTTATTTTATTTTTTTTGTCAAGTAATGGCATTATATTTTCGGTACAAGAAAATGTGCTATGTAAGAAAGAACATAACGTGATTGTTTGTAGAATTCCACAACGTAGATGTTAACCTGCAAATTAGTCAAATGAGTTCTCCAAAAATTAACTTTCGTGGACATAAGAAATAACAGAAATAATAACCTTGTTCCTTAGAAGGCACTCCCGGAACAACTTTTGCTGACACAAGGACTGAAGAAACTGCAATGAAGCCTCACATTGCAGGCAGAGATTACGTATGGTTTTTTCGACAGATAAAGCATTGGGTTTTTGGCATGAAATGTCCCTTTCAAAACACAAAATTTTAGATTGAAGAAGTTTAATGTCAAGCTGCACAGCATCAAAAGCCACATCCATAAATATATCAACCTGTAAAACATATAAGAAATAGATTAAAGTGGCACTGGCATGTTATAAATGCTGCATTCCTGGTCAATGCATCATAAAAAAAAAATGGCTTCAACAGCCACCACAAGTCAAGATAAATACATAACATAAATAACATGTAAAATTGAAGTACCTTGGGATGTGCAATCAAAACATGAACAAGATCTTGCCATTGAGAAGAAATATATCCTGTAAGTAGATGTAGACTGCATGCCACAAGTGATGAATGCAGAAGACCCACGAAACTTGTAACATGATTTTCCTATATCACCAAGTACAATCATGCAACACGAAAGAAGAAAAGAGGAAAAACTAACAAGAGAGGGTAAAAATAACCTTTTTTTGTCGGGAAAGAAGCACAAGCATATAAAATACTAGGTCCACAATCTGTTCAGTCACTCTAAACTCTTCAAGCAAAATCTGAAAAATGAAAGCAAACCAAAACTAAAAAATTAAAGTTTGAGATAATATTACTAATTGATCCTAATTTTTTCATATGCAGCAAAAAGAAAAGAAATGCACCAAAAACAAGCAAAGAACTAGGTCTTTCTCATGAAAAAAATGCTGCTAAGGAGAGCACCTTTCAGCTTAGCAGCCAAATATTTACAGGAAAGCACCTTACAATGCAAGTTTGCCTCACCCCATCCATGGTCTTTCTCAACAAAAAGATTTTTCCTATGAGATCTGACACCTTGTACATCATAAAATCAAAATGCGTTTACCAACGTTACTAAAGACAAAAGGGCACACACCTGAGTAAAGCAAGACACAGATGCATAACACTTTTCACTTCATGTATATCTAAAATCATTATCATTACTCACATTATAAGGATTCTTACAATAGTTTTAAGGTTGTGTTTGGCAATACTTATTTTTACCTCTTATTTGTGATGAGTCTTATTAAATAAGAGCTAGAGGAAAATAAGTATGTGTTTGGTAACTCTACTTCTTAAATATTTAGGACTTATTTGTTAAGACTTATGAAAGTAGAGCTTATAAAATCAGTGTTTATATTTAATTAAGTGTTTGATACTAGTAAATGCAACACCTTTTAATTAAAATAAGAGCGTTTGGGAATGAGTTTGACATTACTCCAAACAATGTCCATCGCCAACAGAGCCAACCAAAAAGTAAGAGAGGAACACCATGGGAGAATCTCAATATATGGAACATGAAAATAAGGAAAAAGAGAAATAGAGTTTGAGATCTCACAACTTTTTTCTTCAATCTTCGAGATTAGAAGAAGAGGAAATGAGGAAGAGTAGCCCAAAAGTCTCATTGTTGATAATGAAATCAAGGAGCACAAAGGTTTTGTATTGACCATTGACGATGAAGGTTAGAATTGAGTTTTTCAAAAATATGGTGTACGCACAAAAGTCGGTGAAATCGTTGAAACCTGTTAGCGCTTAAGAGGATATTCTCTTATTGGAATAAGCTAAAAAAATTAACTCTTATTTTACGAGGTTTTTCCTCTTTTTTAGGAAAAAACATCTAGAATAATAGGATAACCTTAACTTACCAAACATACTTATTTTCCTCAATCTCTTATTAAATACTCCTTCCAATCACAAATATAGGTCGTTCTCGCTCACTTCCCTTGTTCAAAAATGTAAATCGTTCTCCCCTACCCAAACATATTTTACCTATTTTGCCCTCACTAATGAAGCTTTGAAAGTTGATTAAATTTTGTCTACTAGTGTGCCAAGTTGGATCAATTTTTGTATACTAGTGTGCCAAGTCGGATCTATCTCGTTTCATTCAAAAGGACATTAATAAAGGAAAGTGTAATATAGTAATATTACCTTACTCTTAAATTACTCTTTAATTCTTATGACTTTACCTTAAACGACTTAAAATTGTGACCAGAGGGAGTAAGACTTATCACAAATAAGAGGTAAAAATAATTGTTACCAAACATAACAGTGTGTTTGGTAAGCTAAGCTTATCCACTTATTCATAAAAAGTCTTTTTCTAACAAAGAGGAAAAACCTCTTAAAAATAAAGTTTAACTTTTCTAGCTTATTCCCAATAAGAGGATATACTCTTAAGCAGTAAGAGATTTTGGCGATTACGCAGAATCCTTGTGCGTGCTTTATATTTTTTAAAAACCCAATTTTAACCTTCACCCTCAACACAAAACTCTTGTGCTCCAACTTCATCGAGACTTTAGGGTTACTCTTCCACATTTGTTCCCCCTTTTTCGAATCTCTGAGATTCAAGCAAAACCTGGTGAGATCTCAAACTCTATTTCTCTTTTTCTCTTTTATTTCCATGTTGCACATCCTACTTTTTTCATTGTTGAACATGTTCTGCTGTACCATGCTTCATTTGTTTTTTTAGAAATCGAAGGGGATGTCCTCATACCCTTCCCCGTGAGGGTTGATTTACAAAATTGGATAGCAACCCACACAAAAACCCATATAAGCCAATATAACTCATGCCAACAACACCAAAATCTCAACCCAAACGCAAGCAAATACACATTCCTCCTCTCAAGAAAGAGCCAAAAGCCATCTAGCTTCATGTAGCCTCCATTGATTATTAGAACTCAAACATTCACATAATTACAGAGAAACCCTCAAAATGTAGATCTGAAAAAGATGAGTTCTTCTTGACTCTGCCATTCTCTGTATCTACAGTGCTTTACACATGATTTTCAAACTTTTCTTGTGAATGAGTTACAACCCTTGGATCTAAGTTTTACATCAACAATTCAGATTAGCAGGACAACAATCTTTAAGACACGAGAACCTTCTACAGTATGTTACACTATACATCAGACCCAGTGACCTACATTGTTACATACTCTATTACATTATACATTAATACACAAATACAATGTCACATACACTACTACATGCACTACTACATTTAAGGCGTCGATGCAAGTTATCAAAAACTAACCCAATTTTTAAGCTTTCAAATTTGATGTTTGACGCCATCAAAAAAAAAAAAAAATCATGTTTGACTATGGCTTTTTATGGTTAATTAATTGTGCTTGCTCTTCTTGTTTTTTGTTAACTTTTTAAGAGTTTTGTATTGTACGCATTGATATAGCTTTCTTATGTCCATAAATATTTTTTTCCTTAACTCTGGATGAGAGCAACAACTTTAATAGAAAGAATTCAAACAGGGCCACATAGGAAGAATTTGAAGATGGAAATAAGGCTATTTGAGCTAATTGGAACAATTCAAATTTGAAAGTACTTGATTTATGTAACGATTAAGCAATGGTTGGTGGGAAACTATGTTCAAACTTATCGAGACAAGCATGGCCTATTGTTATAAAAGAATTTGAAAAGAAGACTAGGTTGTCTTATAATCAGCAGATACTGAAAAATAAATGGGACCAATTGAAAAAATAATGGAGTACTTGGCTTAAGTTAACTTCATTGACGGGTATCAGACGTGATCCAATTGATCAACGAGTGATTACAGAAAATAATCGTTGGGATGAATATCTTAAAGTATAATTTTGTGATAATACTTTCTAATATTTAAATTAATATTTCTACATTTAACTTTATGAAATTGTGTTGAATCCATCAGGCCAATCCAAATGCAATGAAGTTTAGGTATGAACCTTTGATGTATGCTAATGAGATGGAGCTATTATTTGCAGGTACATCTGCAACTGCAAAGGCTGCTTGGGTTCCTGACGGTTCTATTCCATGTGACATGTCATTAGAAGAAACCATTATGGATCTTGATAGAAACGAAGTTGATGTGAAATTTTCAAACACGATAAGGGCAATAGAAACTAACTCATCGAACCAAAACATCTCAGCTAACACATCCATTGAGAAAAAGGATTATGATGATATTAGGAAAGGCTGTTAGACGTAAGCGCCCTCGCTCTTCAAAGAAGTCTAAAGCAGATAAGTTGTTCAAACGAAGTATAAGTACAACGAAGCATAGTGTGTGCTTCGATGGCGATACACAATGTTATTCGAAAAATGGCATCATATCCATTTCCAGTACAACAAAGTATAGTGTGTGCTTCGATGGTGATACACAATTTTATTCGAAAAGAAACTAAAGTAGATAAGTTGTTCAAACGCTACAATAGAGAGGAAGTTAATGATATGAATGATGGTGATGGTGATGGTGATGGTGATGGTGATGGTGATGGTGATGGTGATGGTGATGGTGATGGTGATGGTGATGATGATGATGATGATGATGATGAAGACCTTGATAACTTAACGGATACGGAATAGGTGATTGTTAGAGAGCAAATTGCAGATAAACTTTAAAGTCATACGTAAGTTTGCGAATTTATAATGGTTATATAAATGTTGGTTTCGACATTTCTTTTTGAAGTACAACTTTTTGATTTTGACTTTTTTTAACTTCAGCGGGAGTCGACCTCCCTAAACCTTGTGTTTTGGCAAGTGATGCCTCATCCATCTCACCAAAGATGTTTTGGCATTATTAATTTTTTAAGGACATATCTATACTATATATAAGGGAAATCCTCCTTAAGATCCTATTAAAGCCGAAATTGCTTCATAGACAAAGTTGCCCTCAAATGCTTATATCTTATTGGACACAAATATTTTTGCAAAAGCAAAGGTAAGGGTATTTAGATAAATTTTAGTTAAATCTTAACAATACATGAATAGGTATGATAACCATTCACAAATTTTTGTGAGAGGGAGTTGCGGTTTACGGAGAGAAAATTAAGGAGGAGAGGCAAAGAATCACGGAGATAATTTGCATCTATTTATTTCCATATTCGTAAAGGCCTTAATTGAATAAATCTCACTCCATGCTCGGCAAAAAATAATCTCGTTTCATGCTACGTAGGATTTTGGATTTTGGCATGTATACATCAATCCCTCCAATGTCCCTCTCTGCTTATCCAGTACGAGCACATCTTCATCAAACAATATTGATGCACCAGTTTATTTTTTTATTTTATTTTTTTGTGAGGCTATGTTTTTGTTGTTTAATTTTAATCTTTTTTTTTTTTTTTTGTTTTTGGTCAATTTGGTAGAACCCACTTAGTTTTGTACATGATTCCTTTGATTTTTAAGCGCAAATGACTAAGAGAATGATAACGAAGTAGGAGGACAGTTGAAATAACAATCCGAAGGAAGTACATATGTCAACTACACATCAAGGACACAATGATTTCTAAGATTTGTCTCCAACTCTTCACTAATCTTTGATGTACTCTTTGTAATGTATGTTATACTAAAACTCTTTCCCTCTCTGTAAGACCATTGTAATTTTTTAAGGCCATAAGAGCATTGTATATATGTAATTTTTAAGGTAAAAACCAATGCAATTTCACTACTTAGATTAGTTGGAAAAATTGACGTCTGACAACAATTTTATATTTGTTTAAAAAGCTGACATCTTGAAAGCAATTTTGACTCACCAAAAAATTGTTTTTGCATTTTTTTCATTCATTTCATTTGTTATTTTCTGAATCAAAGTGTATTATTGAGTGTAAGTATATTTAATTTAATTTTGAGTAACTTGATCAATAATCTTTTCGAGAAAAAAAAAATTGCTTCATGTGCCTACTGACTAAGTTATCTTAATCACATTTCAATTATTTGTTTCTTGTTGTGCATTAATTAATTAATATAATCATCATTAGATTTTTATATTTTTTTGGTGAGCTCATTAGATTTTTGTTTTCATTACATAAAGATTGTTTTAACTCTATGATAGAAGTAACTTATACATGAATACAATAAATTATTTTACTACAGCGCACTCAAATTAATAAGTCAACTTTTACAAAAAAAAAATTATTTTATGTAAATGACATAAATTAACCTTCTAAAGTGAGATATAAGAGTTTTGCCAAGCTCATTCTCAAATCCTCTTATTTTAATTAAGAGGTGTAACATTTAGTTGTACCAAACACTTAATAAAATATAAGCTCTTATTTTATAAGTTCTACTTTAAGAAGTCTTAACAAATAAGCTCCTATTTTAAGAAATAGAGTTGCCAAACACAAACTAAGAATGGTTTTCAATTTTTGTTTTTGTTTTTGATTGGGTGTTGCTACCAAGCAAATCATCTATTTCTATTTTGGTTAAGCATTGTGCCATCCATAATCTTGAATAATATTCTTAAGTAAGAGGCAAAGCATCGTGTGATGGTAGGATCAATTTGTTCACAGGATGCTTCTTATGGTAATATTAGCAAAAATACTCAAAAGTATAACCGTAAGACAAGGTTACAGATAAAAAGGCACAGTAAAGGGGGGCACATTGCTTCACGGCACCTTACTACAATTTCCTCTGCCAGCAAATATCCCAAGAGGCAGGTCCTACCTTGAAACATGCACCTGGGCGCACCTCCAGAATGTTGCCTTCTATAATTGCTTTTAGCAAGTAATATTCACAAACTCGGTGTCAAAGAATAAACGAGCTATAAGCATTAGGCATAACCATGAAATATGTGTTCCATGCACGTGAACATAAAACAAAATGTACAAGTGAAACGACTAACTAAAACTCATACAAGTATACAGTGCCTTAAATTTAATTGTGAAAGCACCATTGATCTTTCTACAAAGTTATTTTCCTGCGCAATATCCCTAAAACTGAAACTTAAAAGACCATTTGATATAAAATTTATCATGGCATCCTTACAGTACAAGTAAATTTTCAGTTTGTTCTTTGCTATTGCTTTTTAATCCCAGTTACAAAAGTAATACTTGAAAAGCACAAAGTAAAATACATTGATCCTACATGCAAAAAATACAAAGCATTAAAAAAACACATGCTTCTGAAAAGTAATACTGGAAGAACCAATGAAATCAACCTGCTCAAGTTTAGCATGCCGAGGTGCAAGCTCACTTAAGGAATGCAAAAGTCGAAAACCTCGTAGTAAATATTGATAGCGGATTTCATCTTCATCAAGTGAGAGAAGCACCGCAATAAGGTGCAGTGGTAAATACCAAGCAAGTCTTTCCATATCAATCTGAAATATTAATGTAATTTCAGACAGTAATTATAATATGGTGAGTAAAAGAGAAAATATGCACAACATAACCTGAACCAATAAACCCTTTTCAGTGTAATGTTGTATAGTAAAATTTTCAGAGTCCTTCAGTAGTTTATGAAGCTCCTGAAAACCAAGTTTGTGCAACTCCTCTACTGCTAAACCTAAGTCAATAGCCTGGTATAAAACAGTTAAGCATCAGTCAGAATTTTCCAGTTAAAGAAGTAAGCAACGAAAACTCAAGGAACCCAGCAAGACATGAAGATTCAGAATAAAAATACAAGGGAAATACAATAAAAAACATATAATTACTTGAACTTCATCTTAAGATTCACTGTATAACATGGAACTTAGGATAAAGGAAAAATTATAGGAAAATACAATTATAAAAATTGCATAATTTGAAAGCTGACTGTTGGTTCTCAATTCCATATAAAAAAAGTTTTGAAACTTGTTTTGACTAATTTGACATGTAAAAGCCAAGAAAACTTCTAAGCTTTTAACTTAAGATTATGATTAGATGAAACCAGAACTAGGACTTGCAGTCATATGAACCACGATTATTTTAAATATAATAAAGCAATTACAAACAATCAACTTTTTTAGTGATAAATACTTCCTCCCCAACAACAAAGCCTCAATCCCAAATTAGTTAGGTCGGCTACACAGATCAAACTCTTCCACTCCGCTCGGTTAAATGCAGTTGATGGAATGCTTTCATAATTTTTAGAAAGCTTGCCACACTGACCTGTTCAGAGTTGATTGGGGGCTCTTCCTTTGAGTACCTCATCTTTAAATAAATCTGAGATAACAAGCAAAGTTTTTTGTCGAATTAAATAAGAATCCAAAAGCTTCATAAAGACTTTGAATGACAATGCTCTCAGTTTCATGGACTCTAGTATGAACATGAGAATTCCAAGACAAACTCATAAATGCAAAATCAGATGACAAAAGACAAGTAATCATACACATGTGCGCATGAGAGAGAATAACAACAACGTAGCCTCAGTCCCAAATTAATTGGGGTCGACTACATGGATCAAACTCTTCCAACGAGAGAGAGAATCAAAATAATAAAAACAACATTCAAACAAAACCCTACAAATTAATCATATTAGAGAAGGAACACTCAACTACAAAAGAACGCAGATAACAAAGCGTCAATCCTAAATTGGGACCGTCCATAAAGAGAGCTAAAAGAATGAGAGAAGAAAAAGTGTTCAAACTAAGGCCAAAAAACAAAAAATACTATACGATGCACTAAAATTTGTGTAAAAGTTTAAGAGCGGATTCAATTTGCCAAGGTCTGAGTAAGGTCTTATTCAGCATTTACTAAGAAATAACGAAGCCAGTATTCCTTCTTTAGCAACTGAAACAAAGTATTTTTCCCAAACTCATTAAGATTTATGACTCTAGATTTACTTCCACATAAATTATTTATAGAAATTTCTACCCCACTTTGCCGCAGCACTCAAAGTTACTAATTCCCATATCAAGGAGCATTCTCGTCAAGAAAAGTTTACTGTGGAACTCAACTTTTTAAGTTTCTAAACTTCATCATACTCCTAGATTTTTCATAACAACTTAACGGGTCATAAGTTAATCCTTATCATCAATTGCTCAAAAGACCATATATACCAATGCAAATTGCGTAAATCAATTCAAATACAGTTGCGAGGTTGCCAAAATATAATCGAAGCTTCAGCTACAAGGAACCCTATATAATTGGTTAATGTTGATCCAATAAATCCGACCCTCCAATGCCATAACCCAAACCTTGGTCTAATACCCTAATTGAAACAAAAATCACCTACCAATAAACTTCCTACTACCACGACAGTAACTCGAACCACCGCGGCTACTAATTCAAACCTACCCAACAATGTCAACGCCCAAATGAACACTACTCATTTTCAGTCCAAACAACGCTGAAATAGCACGGTTTCTTCAATGGCTACTTATCGGCTATGCTAACTTCAGAACAACAAAATCAACCAAACCCCCAAAATCAACAAAACCCTAAATCCGAAATTGACCACAGAAGACCAAACTAAACCCTAAAATAACAAAAACCCACAAATCTAAACAGCATTCATGCACTTTGGTGAGGAAAAACTGTGAACTTGAACAGAAATTTGAAAGTACCAACAATCGTCACCTCAACAGACCCAGCTTTAACAATCAAAAATCTGAGTGGTGGGAAAGAAGTGATTGTTGAAGTGGTAAGTATGAAAAATCGATCTTCTTCAACGCCTAATCTTCGGTCGCTCGCTCACAGTGTTTGGTGATTACGACTGCGTTGTTGATTGAAAGCTTTGTGTGTGCAACAGCGAGTGTGAGAGCTACAGTGGCGAAGAGGGCAATGCAATGATATATATATTAATAGCGATATTACATTACATGCAGCGTTGTATATAGAAACTTCCGCTTGTTATCTATCTTATTGATTAGATGGATGGATTATATTTGTTTCTCGTTATTTCCCAATCAATCTATATAGGACCTTGATAAAGTAAACCTCTTTGGACTCCACAAAATGGGTCCCGATTGGGCCGGTGTCATGTGATACACCTCGAGTGGTGTGTGTAATTGCATCTCAAGGATACTCCAGCGTCTACCCATTCGGTGCTTATTTAGTGGTGCCTAAAGTGGGTTATGAAAAAACTTGCGTAAATACCTTCAAAAATTATAGTGGTTAATTATGCATAAAAAACATTAACTAAAATTATAAAGGTTTTGAGTTTGTAGATGGACCCCAATTTTGTGAAATTACCCAACTACTCGTCTTTATAAAAGAATTTTTACTCACTCATACCCTACTCACCCCACTCACCTCTTTCTCAAATCGCACCCATCAACAATTCAAATCCGACGAAATTCGAGCAAAACCACATGGATTCGACGTCGTGGGTACATTAATCATCTCTTTTAGTGTCGATTTTGAGGTTTTCTTAGTTTTTTTCTTTTGGGTCTTTTGTTTGTGAATTTATTTTTGATTTAAGGGTCGATTTAAAGCTTGAATCTTACATTTTAGGTACAAAGCTTCGATGGAATCGAAAATATTAAGCGATTCTGAGCAAAACCTACTATTTTTTTTCTACCATTTTCATGTTTTTGTTAGGAGTTTTGAAGTTTTTTTAATCATTTTGGTTGTCCACAGGTTTCGAACTTACAGGGCCGAAACCTCTAAAGAGGTGTCGGACATACAAAGCCGACACCTCCGAATAAGTTTCAGACACATATAGTTGACACCTTTAATAAGGCTTCAGCTGGATCCCTCTATCACTTACTGAAACCAAGTTATCTTCGCAATATCAGTTAGAATCAACCAAAACCTCTAAAGAGGTATCGTCGTTGTGTCCGAAACCTCTTCCGATGTGTCTTCTCGATTCGTTTGAAACTTGCGAGCGACACTTCTTCAAAAGTGGGGTATGGGTAATGAGGTGAACAAGGATATTTTTGAAATTTTAAAAATAAAAATGAGGTAAACGAAGTAAAAAGTAGAGTACATGAAGTAAAAATTTAAAATTATGATCCGTTTAGTAAAAATTGAGGTTTGTTTAGTGGATGCGTATCTTTATCTTCTTATATATAATGAAAATACCCTGTAGGTTCCTTTTGAGGTAATAACTAATGTATTTTTACAACTCGAATATGTTGGGAAAATTGATGTCCGACAACAATTTGATATTTGCTTATGAAGTTGACATCTTTGAAAGCATTTTTAACTCTCCAAGAAAAAAAATTTGCATTTGTTTTATTCATTTCATTTGTTATTTTAAGTATCAAATTATATTATTGACTGCAAGTATATTTAATTTAATTTTGAGTACCTTGATCAATTATTTCTTTGAGAAATTTTTTTTTGCTTCGCGTGTAAAGTACGTGCCTATTTACTAGTATTACTAAATTAAATAAGTCACTTTTCTTTCCAATAAATCGTACATTATTAATTTTACTATTCTTGAATGACCACTTTTTGAAACGCTTATTAATCATTTTTTGACAATAATACCTCATAAAATTATATTATAGATAGAATATAAGTAATGTATTAGCTTAAATAAATAACACAAAATTGAGATGTCAAAGCTTCTCAGGTGAGATGATAAATACATTATTTGCCAAAATGACAAAAACACGAGATATCGTGGTTCGATTCTCACTGAAGTCACAAAAAGAAAAAAAGTTCCTATGACCTTAAAAAAAATTACAACGCTCTTAGAAAGAGGGAGGAGTTATAGTCTAATGTACATTACGAATAGAGTACATCAAAGAACAGTGAGGTTTGGGGACAAATCTTAGAAAGCACTGTGTTCTTGATGTATAGTTGACATATATACTTCCTTTGTATTGTTATTTCAACCGTCCTTTTTCGTTATCATTCTCTTATGCCATCTCCAATCACAACACTAAAATAGTACAACTTTTGCACCATTTTAGTGTAACTTTTATACT
Organism: Stephania japonica; assembly: GCA_039657345.1. NCBI lineage: Eukaryota > Viridiplantae > Streptophyta > Magnoliopsida > Ranunculales > Menispermaceae > Stephania > Stephania japonica. Next base: position 7,873,259 of record CM077558.1, on the reverse strand, counting down.
AAATTTTAAAACCATTTCCAACCCACAACACTATCTTTTACACTATCTTACTTTATTATTATTTTATTTATTATTTTATTATTTTCTTAAAATTGAACCTTTTATATATTTTAAATATATTGTTGTACATATTAATAAAATTAATTTATTAAGACTAATCAAAAAATTTATGTATTAATTTAATTAATATGGATTATTTAAAAAAGTATTAAAATAATTAAGATAATTATAAAAATACATTACAAATAAGGTAACTATTACTTATAAAAATAAAATAATTAAGATAACTATAATTATATGTATAAAAAAAAAATAACGCTGTGAAAAACAACAAAGCAATTTCACACTATATAAGTGAAAACAACCCAACACTTTGTTTTGGAACAAAGGGACAAAGTTGGAGACTCAATGGACACTATATAAGTGAAAACAACCCAACACATTGGAGACTCAATGGGTACACATGGGTGTCCATGGGTATTAAATGACCCATACGCATTTTAAGTCAAAGATGAAGAATTATTTTTACTTAATCTTTTTATTTTTGAAAATTAAATAACTGTCATGCAGTTATTATAGTTGAAGTTTTCAACAGTCGTGACTGTATAATTTTAATTTGATTTTTCGAAATTAAATAGTTGTGTCTTTTGGAAGCAACTCTCCAAAGTTTATTTAAGTTCAACTATGACACAAATTTTTTAAACATTGAATTTTTGAAATTATTGTTTGTGGGAGAGAAAGAAACACTGTAGCAGACTTTCAAATTGGTGATTTGAGAATTTGGAAGACCACTCTGATTGAATTCTGGTTACAAATTTTTTGAAGAGATTTTTTATCAAATTGGAGAAACAATTATGTCTTAAGACATTACATCAGTGCAAGCCTTCGGTTAGATATTTATAATTGATATTTATTTGATTATGTTAATTTATTTCAATTTTGTTTTATTTGCAGTATTTTAGATCCTTCCAGATTGGGTATAACAGTCATCAACAATTTTGGTAACCTTCAACGCCAATTCTTCAGAGAATTAAATATAAAAGGAAACATGTCCAAAATTAAATAGCTTCAACCAAATTAATCAAAAAAAAAAATAGCCTCACAAAATAAATAAATAAATAAACAAATGCATCAAAATTGTTTAATGAGATGTGCCCGTAATGGATAAGCGGAGCGAGACATTGGAGGAGTCGATGTACACCAAAATCCGAAATACTACAATCAGAGAGGGAGAGAGGAGTGTGGAGCGGTAAGAGTATCTTCAATGGTAAATATGGATTGTGACTATAAATTTATACCACATCATCACTGTAGAGAGAATGTCCAGGACTAAATAGATTTTCAAGTTCAAAAACCTTCTCCAATGCACAATGTGGATGGCACAAGTGAAGACTTTTTTTTACAAAAAAAATTGTTAAATAAAATTTAACACAAAAAATATATTTATTTTTAGCAATATACGACGCCAATGATATTTTTGTTCATCCGTATATTTTTTTTAGCGTCAATATATATATTTTTTTAGCAAGGCTCGCATAGTTTATTGTGTACACTATATATGATATGATATATATTGATTTCCTACCAAACAAATCCAATGATAATATATTTTTTAGCGTCAATATGTGTGTGTGTTGTTTTTTTTGCAAGGCTTGTATAAGTTATTGTTATACTATATATATAATATGATATATATTGATTTCCTACCAATCAAATTCAAACTCAAGGCAAATATTCAAATATTTTCTCCTTTTTATTTGTGCGCCACTTTTTTCGATTTTTTTGATGACGTGGCTTACTGCACACAGTCTATCGTACTCTCTATTTCTAGAGGATGCGATCCACAGTGTAAATAGTTTTTCGTGCCACATCATTTCCACATGGTGAATCTACATTACCATTGAAGAGAATTTTTTGGTTGAGATGTTTATTCTATCTTACGTATCCCACATCCACCCTCAATCTATTTCTAGAGGATGTGATCCACAATGTAGATGGTTTTTTGTGCCACATCATTTCTACATGGTGAATCTACATTACCATTGAAGAGAGTTTTTTGATTGAGATGTCTATTCTATTCTATGTGTCCCACATTCACCCTCAATCCACATCAGCATTAGAGATAGCTCTAAACTTTTTGTTGAGCATGGAATGATATTTATTCAATTAAGGTAGTTACAAATATAAATAAGTAGATGTTAACTGTCTCCATGATTCTCTCCCTCCCCTCAATTCTCTCTCCCTAAACGGCAAGTCGGCAACTCCCACAAAAACGTGTGTACGGTTATCATTTTCTTAAGATTTAATTTTAGTTAAGTTAGAATTATCTAAATACCCCTACTTTTATTTTTTTCAAGAAAAAATTCTAATAAAATCTATAAACATTTTAGGGCAATTTTTTCAATAAAGCAATTTTGCGCTTAATAAGATCATTGGGAGGATTGACATTATATATGGTATATAAATATTGACCAACTTCAACCTTAAATTGTTCAATAATCTATATCAATGTGTGTAGATATCGATGCGACATGTGGCATGTAAGAAGCTCTCACGGATTATGTGGCGGCCCTAGAATCTAAGGCCGCCACGTCATGCATTACAAACCCACAACCTTGCCTAAACACTGGCCTCATTGTGTCCCACATGTATCACACGTCATTATCCTCAAATCAAACCTCAAATTATGACTAATTTATATAATTTCATTAAAATATTAGTCAATGGACTCAATTCATCTGCTAAAATTATAGTTAAATCATCAAATTCAGTAGAAGACTTATTAGACATGATTAATCAACAAATTATGTAAAGTCATGTTATATGAGCATCAACCTAATGTGGAAAACCTGTAAAAGACGTATCGTGCTCAAAAGTGTACAATATACATGTCAAGATGTCTCATAAAGTTTCCCATATCCCAACAGAAAACAAAATAATAAATAAACGTACGAGTCGGACTGATGTTGGACAATCACAAGTAATCCGTGAGCTTCCCCTTGCCCCTGCTCGTACTGGAGTCTGCACTTAAGCCATCAAACAAAACAGATGACGAGTTCAAAGTGAGTAATTACAAGAAACTTCACTGAGTAATTACATAAGTAAATAAGGAATCATTAAGACTATTAAATTAACATGCGGAAAGTAAACAAACAACTGTAAATTGATAATCGCATGAATATCAAATAGTAAAGCTAAAATATGTGTGCAAGATCCTGGTCATACTAGAACCATACTTCTAACTATCCCCAGACACCGCCAGTGAGTCAAACATAATTGAAATCCTTAAATCTGCTCAGTGGTCGGTGTAAACCACGACACACCGACATTGTATAGTAACAGCATCGGGTCGACTATTCACCAACTACCTCTTATACATATGCTTTGGTCTAGTGTGCCACAAGCATGCAATAAGATAAATCCTGGTGGGAGTAAACTTAACCAACTGTATAAATGACAATCCATAAATGAGAATACTAAATAAATGAAAATAGAATCAAGAATGAAACAAGTAAACACTCAAGTGAATTTCAATTGGGTTACTACACACCTTAAATTGCGCTCCAAATATCTCCACACAATCCCTTCACGCCTCCAAATGCGTGTCCGATACTCGTTAATGATATCCTAAATCCCTGATTTTCGAATAATCCATAAGTCTTCAAACTTGGAAATCTCCAATTTCACATTAATATGTCAATTCTACCATTTTTAAATCACATTATACCTGGTATAGGTCCCCAGAATAGGCCCCGCAATAGGCTAAACCAATTTAATAAAGTTGTGAATTTTTATTTATTTATTTATTTATTTTTGTATTTTTTCCTATCTCGGCGCCTCAGGGGGCGCTGCAGTGCATGGGCAGCCATGGTGCCCCTCATGACGTCGTGTGGGCAGCCATGGGGTGTTAATCCCCACGACGTTGCTTGCGGCGCCAAACCCGAAACCCCCATAGTCAGGGCTTTTGGCTCATCATTGTGACCTGAAATCGATCTGTTTTCCTATGGTTCTCCAAACCAACTGTAGGGCACTATCATCTTCAACAAACATCAACTAAATCAATAAACCGGACAAATCTCGTCAAAACGTCGATAAAAACCTCAAAATCACCAAAACCACCACCAACAACAATAAATCCATCAACAAATGATCAAAACCCCGTCAAATCACCATAGCAACTTAACCAAATCCAACGAGCTCGACTCACTCCCCGAAACTCACTTCAAAACACGCAAAAGTATAATCGAAAGTTAAAGAACGACGAGGACAACGTGAATCTAACCTTGGATTTTTTATTCCTCGTCAATTGCACCTCCAAAATCACCACCAAAGCTCACAAAACCCTCACACTTTGCTCTAATTTTCGAATTCTCACACGTAGGAGAGAGAGAAGGTGATGGAAGTGAAGAAAAATAACTATTTATGCTCCCCTTTTGATCTCTTGTGGTATGCCATCCCAATGCACCATCTTGTTGCCTGGATTTGGTCAATAAGTCCACTTTTTGTGACTCCAATGTGTGACTTGGTCTTTTGGTCTTATCATTTCTAAACACAAATAATTGATCCTCAGATGTTCTAGTACTCGACCTCGCACTACAACACATGCCATTCGCGTACTATCATGCCACTAACCAACCATACGACGATTTATATTAATTATTTAATTCATTTTTATTTTATTTATAATGTGTGTATTATTCCCTGACCTAGTGTACATTTAATTCGTATACCCGATACTTGCATCGACATGCTTTTCGAGGCGAATATCCGTCACACTATTTCGCTAGCCAAAAATAATATAAATACACGCATTGTGATGTAAATTAACATAATTGAATATACACATCTCAAATTAAGCTAAACAACACACAAAGTTGACTATTTACCTAGTCAGGCGTGCCCTGGACCTAGCTGCGGTGTCCACGTGGTCAGAGCTGACATCCATGTTTGAAAATACGCAATAATAACGACATAATTAAAATTAGACCGTTACAAATTGACACGTGACATGATGATGATATTATTGTTTCTATTTCTAGCTATTTTTATTTTTATTTTTTTAAATTAATAATGTATGATTTATCGAAAAGAAAAGTGACTTATTTAATTTAGTAATATATATAATCGTTCAATAATCTATATCAATGTATGTAGACATTGATGCAATAAGTGGCATGTGAGAAGCTTTCACGAATTGACACGTGTCATGATAATGTCATTGTTTTTATTTCTATTTTTATTTTTTTCGAAATTAATAATGTATGACTTATAATTGGAAAGAAAAATGACTTATTTAATTTAGTAATATATATAATGGTTCAATAATCTATATCAATATGTGTAGATATTGAGAATAGTATTCTATTGTCTTTTTTTTTTTGAAGAGAGTATTGCATTGTAGTTAGATTACAACTATTACACCTTCTTTTCAAAAAAAAAAAAAACAATTACACCTAATGTGACATGATGCCCCTAAGCTTACGTATAAGCATATGTACTCCTGACCCAAGAGGAAAATGCTAGAATGACCCCAAAATGGCACCTCAATTCGACACTCGCCTAAGTGGCACCCCTGGGTCCCACATGCAAGACTTTTTATCTCATTTGACCGTGATTTCATTTTTTAGCTTTAAAAAATTGTCGCCTTAGTCGTCTATGATTGCAATTGACGCGACTGAGGCGATGTACGGACTGCAGCAGACAGTCAGACGCGTCAGAAGCCATTTAATGCTCCATTTGGAGCGAAATTTGTATTTTTTGTGGGTTTTTAGCCCCAAATCAAGATCATAAGCCCTAAAACCCCATTTCTTCTTATTTTCCACTGCTTCAACTAGAGAAAATTTTGAAAGGAGGAGACGAACCAACAAGCAAGAGACCACCATTAGAGCACTTCCCTTCAGACAAACTCGACTGAAGTGAAGGTGAAGTATGTTTTTATTTGGATTTGTAGTAAATTTGTGCTTAGGGCTCTTAGTTTTGTTCCATTTTTAGTTATTTTTAGATCTAGGGTTTTTAAATGTGCTTTTAGATGGGATGAAGATGGTGAGCATTAATTAAGTAGTTGTGCGATCTTTATGTGAAGAAAATAGTTTTGATGCTCTCCGATATTATTGTAATTTTGAGGTATACTTCCCTATTTTGTTTTGCTTGATAATGTTTTCCTTTATTTTTGTAAGTGGACGTTGGGTTGAGTCGGATGCAGAGCCAGAGCAGAGCTTGGCTGAGAAGGCAACAACTAGATCAAAGGGTGGTGGAGTGATAACTTAATGGGTAATGCTACATTGTTCGTGTCTTTTACAATTTTAAGTCAGTGGATATTGTGCTTAGCTTAGTTTAGTTGTGACAATCTTTAGGCATATAATGCTCACTATGCAATTTTTAATAATTTCATAGGCAAACTTGGAGTTGTGTCCATTTGATTTTATTGCCTAATTTCAGGATGTTTTGCAGCCTCGGGTGCTAGACTTGTAGGGTGAACGGTTACCATTATTCATTTTAGGTAATTGGGTGGTCGTTCATGGGAAAAAAGCCATAGCAAAAGGATGAGTCAACAAAGGAAAGTGCAGAAGGCCATTAAGGCTGTCGAGAGGGGCAACCGATTGCCATTTTTCATTCATGGTAACAAAACTGATTATGAAAGTAAATCCTACCCATCATTATGTGTGATTACTTGATTACATGATTTTCTTGCTATTTGTGATTACTTGCTTTTATTGTCAATTCTTGTTTTAATTTTGCAATCCTTCATTTATTATAGTCAATGAAGTTGGGACATTGAAGATACTAATTCAAGAGGCAAAGGACGTTGGATCAACCAACCATGATGTGGCCCAGGCGTGCAGTTCAATGGAGATATAGTACTTGGTTCAGTTTCCCTTTTTGTTCATAATGTCATTGGTTGAAGTATATTTTTTTGATGAACTTTATTATACTGTATCATGGTGTGGTATGATGTGGTCTATGTTTGGTTCAAATTTTGGCTAAGTTCGCTTAGTATTTTGACTATCTTGAGATTACATGTGGTTAAAAGTTGTTTGTAATCTTCAAAGAAAGCATATACAAAACTTTCAAATTTTGGCATCGCGTTCAAGATAGAAGTTATGATGATTTTTCTTGTTTTTCCTTTTTTTGAGCTATGCTAAATAACTTACAGGAGTGTACAATCTCTACATAGTTTGTCTATAAATGCATACATTAAAAACATGGTTAGTATACTTAAATGTAAGAACTGTTAGCCCAATTCTTATGTTTTTAATAAAGCAAGTGTGACTTAGAGACCCAAAAAAATCTTACAAAATTAAGAATCAACTGTGTGAGTCATAAAAGACTGCACAATATCAATCAATTGTGACTTTGGTGTGTTACGATTGTAACCATATGGTCCGCCTACAATGTAGAACAAACCAAGTTTATTTAACAAGGTGTTGAAAACCTTTTTTTTTCATTTTTTTTGGGTTCAGAATCATCACATAAAACCTACATATTAATATGCATTTTAAATGGTTTATTTTGTATGGTACCATAACCCACCACCCCATTCAATTAACCTTTCATCAATTTTATGGTAGCATAATCCAAATGCTATTAATATCACCAAACAACAATAAAAATGAGTAGATTCTAACACATGAAATACAAAATATAGTAATCCGACAACTCATAATAAGTAGCAAAATATCTAAAACAAGTAGCAAAATAGGTCATGTCTAACAAAATTCAATAAAAAAGAGTAGGATGTCCAACAAAACCCAATAAAAAGTTTAGTTTCTAACACATGAGTTAAATAAAATAATTGATTTTGAGTTGTCCACATTTAAAGTTGTGGCGGTCACAGCTTCCTTTTCTTCCTTGTATGTGGCAGTCACGGCTTTGTTTCCTTGTCCATCTTAGATTCAACGTCTGCAAGCATGTTACTCATATCGTCATCTACGTTGGGGCCATCTACTGTAAGTGGCCCTTTACTTGCATTAATCTCCTGAACAAGCTCTCTTCTCAATTCAGCCTTACGAGCAACCATCCGTTCCTCTAACGTATCAACCTGCAATCAAAGGAATTATAGTTGTGGACAAGGTTATGGATGAGAAGGGACTCATTATCTCTTGACATTTCTTCAAACTCTATTTGAGTCTCATTTTTGTCACTTTCCTCAACCACTTTCTCTTTGCCTTCACATTCTTCCTACTCATCTTCGGATGTCGAGTCGTAAATGAAGAATGACAATCGTTTGCCCCTCTCGAGAGCCTTAATGGCCTTTTGCACTCTCCTCTGTTGACTCATTCTTTTGTTATCACATTTTTCCCTTGAACGACCACACAATTACCTAATATGAATGATGGCAATCGTTCACCCTACAAGTCCAGAACCCGAGGCTGTAAAACATCATGAAATTAGTCAATAAAATTGAATAGACACAACTCCAAGTTTGCATATGAAATTTCAAAAAATTGCGAAGCGAGCATTATATGCCTAAAAATTGTCACAACTAAACTAAGCTAAGCACAATATCCACTGACTTGAAACTATAAACGACGCGAACAATGTAGCATTATCTGTAAAGGCATCATTATGAGTCTTTGCACCACCACCATTAACCTAGTTGTTGCCTTCTCAGCCAAGCTCTGCTCTAGCTCTGCATCTGATTCAACCCAACGTCCACTTAAAAAATAAAGGAAGGAATTATCAAGCAAAACAAAACAGGAAAGTATACCTTGAAATTACAATAATAAGGGAAAGCATTAAGACTGTTTTCTTCACATAAAGATTGCACAACCACTTAATATTCACCATATTCATCCCATCTAAAAGCACATTTAAAACTCCTAGATCTAAAAATAACTGAAAATGGAACAAAACAAAGCCATAAGCACAAATTTACTACAAATCCAAATAAAAACGTATTTCACCTTCAGTTCAGTCAGGTATGTCTGAAGGGAGGTGCTCTAATGGTGGTCTCTCGCTTGTTGGTTCGTCTCCTCCCTCTTTCAAAATTTTCTCTTGTTGAAGCAACAAAGAAGAAAAATAAAAGGGGTTTTAGGGCTTGTGGTCTCGATTTGGGGGTAAAAGCCCATAAGAAATTCAAATTTCGCTCCAAATAGAGCATTTAATGGCTTATGACGCGTCTGACTGTCTGTTGCAACATGAACGTCACCTCAATCGCGTCAGTGCAGTTACAGGTGACTGAGGTGACAATTTATTGAAGCTAAAAAATGAAAACATGGTCAAAGGAAAGGAAAGTCTTGCATGTGGGACCCAAGATTGTCACGTAGGCGGGTGTTGAATTGAGGTGCCATTTTGGGGTCATTCTAGCATTTCTCGACCCAAAAATAAATCATAACAACGCTCACTAGCTCACTCTAAATCGACTTGCCATTTAATTCTTCATTGCTTTGTTAATCAAACTGTTACACCTAATGTGACGTGATGCCCCTAACTATTTAACTATTTTGGAAAATGTTAATCAAACACACGCATGCCACAGATAAATGAGCTTCCCACGAAGTCAACTTTTCGAAAAATTGATCAAATGAATTGAACGAGGTAAACTTTTTTAGATAAGAATAATTCGATCTTTTGACAAAAAAAAAAGAATAATTCGATCTTAACTTGGCTCCGAAGGTGACGAAACTTGATAATCTTCTTCGTCCTTCTTCATCCCCTCGGCAACTCCAAACCCTAAAATTTTCGTTTTCATCTTCTTTTGTGATTATAGATCTAGAACTACCGTCGATCTTCTCTTTTGATCGGTGGTGGTTTCAATCACATCTTTTCATATTTAATTCATCCAATAAATTATAGATCTGTTCAGATTGACTCCATTCTTGTTGCAATACACCTCTCTCGACGATTGTTTGTGGATCTGTGCGACTGCTGAATTGGTGATTTTCTTCAAGTTTTTTACATTTAGTAGGTAGTTTGTCTTTCCCTTGTGGAAGGTTTGATTTTGTTTTCCTTTGTTAAAAGTCTTTAGTTTTTCTTCCATTTGTTGGAAGTTTTGTTTGTCATTATATGGTTCTAGTGGTGTTTGTGTATTGTTTTATGTTTCAAATGTTTGTAGAGAGCAATCTCTGATTGTCAAATTGTTTCATTGTTACAATCGCATTCACAACCGAATTCATGACAGATAGATGTTCTTTTGAACAAATATGATTAGTGAACCGATGTACTTTTATTAGGATAATTGATTTCATTTCTAGTCCTGTATCGAGCCATATTAATGCAACAACAACATAGCCTCAGTCCCAAATTAATTGGGGTCAGCTACATGGATCAAACTCTTTCATTATGCTCAATTTTGTGCAATTAATGATGAATATTCCAAACCATTCAAGCCCCACTTAATTAATGCATTTCAGGTTAACTTCGGTCTACCCTTACCTCGTCGATTTTCTTCAGTTTCTACTGAGTTAAATTTTCTAGTGGGAGCATTTGTAGTCCGTCTTTGCAGGTGTCCAAACCACCGCAACCGCCTTTCTTGAATCTTTGTGTCAATTGGTGCTACTCTTACTTTTCTTTAAATTTTTGTGTTTCTTATCCTATTTTTACGAGTTTTACCACACATCTACCTAAGCATTCTCATTTCTGCTACGTTTATTTTATATAAGTGTTGTTGCTTTAGTGTCCAACATTCATTTTCATAGAGCATAGCTGGCTTAATTGCGGTTCTATAAAATTTTCCTTTTAACATTAGTAGGGATATTTTTATAACAGATCACACCCTATTGCACTCCTCAATTTCTTCAATCCAACTTGGATTTTATGTGTGACATCATTCTCAATATTGCCATCATTTTGTATGATTGATTCTAGATATCTAAAGTGTTTCACCTTAGGAACTTCTATTTCCCCTAATTTTACCACTTTATCATCTCTATGTCTAGTATTTCGAAACTCACAGAGCATGTATTCAATCTTATTTGTTTGATCCATTTCATGAAGAACGATAAAGGTTTTAAGCTAATTGTCAACCTATCATAACCCTCCTCCTTTATCCGAACTTGGGACCGTCTATGTAGCACATAGTATTCTACATAGGTGGAGTTTATTGACTGATATTAATGATTAACGAAATTTCTATTTCACTTCAAAAAAAATTTCTTCATTGCTTTGTAATTAGAATTTTCTCTTTTTCTCACTTGGTGAAAGACTTATTTCTTTTTTTCAGGTATTGTTTTCATGGTTTTTTTTATGTTGATGCTTGATTATATATGTTGTTGAGTTTTATATATCTATAAGTAGGATCTGTTCAGAAGTCAAAAAAAAGTAGGATCGTTCTACGTACCAAAGCATCATCAAGGGCTCGACTATGGCCCTCGACTATGATATGAAGTTAAAAAAGTAGGATTAGTTTTCAAAGTTCTTTGTTATCATGATGAATTGAAGTACCATTTAGACACTAAGATCATTTTGATACAATATGATGTGCGACAAACGCGTCAATAATATATATTTCCTAAACCAACTATTTTGTAGATAGCGGTAAAGAGTCGATCCCACAGAGATTGGTGTCTTTCTTAGGTAAAAAAAATACAAAAAAAAGGAAATATAAATATTTCGAAAATAAGGAAATCTAATGAAAGGATAGAAGTCTAGGAATCTAGTTTCACAGTCTCGCCCTACAACTTGGGATTGATTTTATTAATTGTCGGTTCATTAAAAGTATGAAACTAATCTATGATCTAGTGCAGCTATAGACCCAGTGACGCACTCGGTTCCTCTCACTTCCTGATATCGGCAGCCAAGGTACGACCGTTGATTACTTCCCTAAACAAACACGCAACCTGATCGTTAGTGCTCCAGATTTAACACATTTGTCGCATTACTTTGATTCGTGAAGGTACTATACCTAGACAATCAGATCGCTAGTGCTCCTGATTTAGCCTAGATCCGTAAGGTATTTGACCAGTCTCAAAAGGGTCTAATCAATTGGTATGGTCAATTGCCATTAGTGTGGTCTTATTGCACAAGGATGGGTGCTTATGAATCACTGACATATAAATCAAGGTTTAAACTAGTGTTTAACCTCAATTGTTCAAACAATACCAAAGAAAATAAATCATAGAAAAGAATCAATAATAATTAAAAATAAATAAACCTCATAAAGGATTCCCAAAACTTAGGCTTGATTGATCCACCTTCAACCTAGATGAGAAACTAGCTAGACATAATTAAACTAAACTAAAAATAAATGATAGATCCTCCCTCTTTTCTTTGGTCTCTGGAGGTGAGAAAAACTAATTTTCGTAGTTAGGAGAGTGATTTTCGCATCCGGGGTTGTTTTGGGCGTTTTCTGCATGTTCTGTACACTTGGCAACAACTCATTGGTGGAAAAAATTGGACCTGATGACGTGTCACTGCCTGATTGACTGAGTTTGCTGGCGAGGCTGACATGGCGTCGTATGATAGGTCGAGAAGCTGGTGAGTAACATGCTGGTCGAATAAGCGGACGACAAGTGGCGGCGACTGTGTGTGCGAAACTTGCGTGAAGTCGTGCAAAATTCTAGGAGTCTGTGTGGAAACGCATCTCGAGGAAGATCGACGGCGGCTGACGAGACGAGGAGTTGTGAGAGAGACGTGGCATGACGTGGTTGGTGGAGGCGATTGTTTCCTGGTGATATGGCGCGTTGTGATTGGCGGACAGGACTGCTGTGACGTGACTAGACCAATGGAGACGCGACACGTGGCCATTCGTGACTCCAATTCACTTACTCTTGTGTATACTCCAAAACAGACCCTCCGGTATTCTATTTGTGCAAGTAAATACTCTATTTCGCGTATTTTTTTCGCCTCGGATCCAACCGTGCTCTCCGTTTATCCTAAAAATGAAAATTAAATATAATTAGATATATATTTCATATTATTCCAATAAATCACTAAATCCTTAAAATATGCATTTATCGCCACAAAATAAAATAAATATAGTCCAATTACACCTAATAACCTATATTAAATTATGCCTAAATGGACACTCATCACAATAATTAAGGAAAAAACTAAGAGATTGCATAGCAGGTGTTTATAAATGTGTGGTCGTCGCCACATTACTTGAGTATTCTATGGTTGTCGCACTACTTGAGTCATACTATGAGATCGATACATCAAATTGGTGCACACATCGGTAATAGCTTTGGATGAACCTATTGTGGCCTTGATGGGACTAGTTAGGGGGCATAACGACCTTTGTGCCAATTAATAGTCTTGATCACTTTGAAAGTAGGGGAATCTCTTACAGCCCCTTTCTTAATCTAAGGCACCGCCTGACGCCTAATCTTGTAATTAAGACAAAATCCTATCCACGTAGGACTTAACTATGTATTAGTCAGCCTTTACAACCTATTCATCTTGTTTCTCGTGTCCTATTCAATTGGGTAATTTAGCGTTAATTAAAACTATTATTACCATGGTTAATTTATTTAGCGAAAGTCTTAGTTATTTAGTGCGGAAGCAATTTTGTAATTTATGCGGAAGCCAATTTTTAGTGTGGAAAACCAGGAAATGACATCTCATATATATAAGATCCTCATAATACAGTGAAGATAGTCAAACAGTTTAAGTCAAGTTGGGGAACTAATGCTCAACCCAAATATACAACCTAATAGTGTATGAAAGACATATAAAACATATACAATAAAAAATACCAAAAGACCTACAGTTTATGCAGTGTCATGCTGCTAGCTCAGAGATAATCATCTATTTTCTCCTTGCCCAACCTGTTGGCAGTCGCCTCTGTACCCACCGTCATAAAAAGGACGGTGAGTATAAGAATAAAATAGTAATCCCTGATGACAAGTTTTAATTGCATTTCCAAATATAATCGACTGATATTTAAAAACATATAAATAGGAAAGTTGGAAAATAAACCATATGCGAGTAAATACCAGAGTTAAACAAATGAAACTGACACTAGACTAAGTAATTGTGATTTAGGTCCGGTCGGCAGTGAACCACGTCACTCCGACTCCATGATCATAAAGCACAAAGGACTCTAACCCAAGTGTTGTCAGGAACTTTAACCCCGGTGTGTAGATCACATCAGGGACTCTAACCTTGAGTGTCATACAATGTTAGGTAACATGTGTTGACATCCCCAGGGACTCTAACTCCGTGAGTTGCGCACACCTCGATTGAGTACGAGACCTAAATGCGAAAACCACTTTTTCACTTATTCGACTTTTTGACTGAAAAGTTTAAGATTGGTATTTGGCTCGGGTGTTTGGTAGCACTTGGTCTTACCGTACTGTGTATGGTAGTTCATTTTGTAGTGATAATAAATACACTTAATTTGATTCTTTAACCATTTTATCAATTACACATTCACATATATAAGTAAGATTAAAATGATCAAACATTTTTTATAGGTTTATTTTTTTTTGATAAGTACGTTTAAAGCAGGAGAAAATAATCATGTTATGACATTATACATTTATAAAAAAACTACAAAGTGTAGTAGAGTGACTCTCCATGTAAAGTCAAGGGATCACATTAGCAATGTAGAGATATGTGCAAAAGTGAACAGATGTAGAAGTCTGAGATAAGATTGTAGATGTAGAAGTTTGATAATCTAGCTTGATTCATCTCATTAATGTGAGGTAAGGTAAGTACAAACCTTGAACGGTCTATACACTTATTTGATTTTTTGACTGAAAAGTATAAGATTGGTATTTGGTTCGGGTGTTAGGTAGCACTTGGTCTTACCTAAATACTCTAACTCCTTACCTAAAGACACAACTCCTCCTATTTTTTGGTAAGCCCAACTTAAAAAGACAAAAGTACAACTTTACCCTCCCTTATCTAAAAAAGACAAAGATGAAAAATGCGAAAGAAGCATGACAGTACAACATAAATCTAACCTAAAACAATTTGTGAAGAGGAAAATAAGAGATTTGTTAAGATATGACAACAAATGTGGAAGGATTTACTGATTCTTGAACTAAACAGGTCATTAGAGGTTGTGGTGTAACCACACATCTAGCGTGTTTGGTGAATGTATGGAACTCAATGCCTTTAACTATAGTCCTTGATTTCGAGCCTTGAGAATGGAGAAAACTGCCTTATGGCACCTCTTTAATTGAGGGTGTGAAACCCCTGATGTAACGACCCAGAAATTTGGTTATTTGTGGATGATAATGCATGTATTAGTATATTAGTATTTTACGGGTCTCGAGCCTTTCGGGCTATATGTTAATTGAGTGAGGTGTCGCTTAGTTAAACGGGGTTTCGGGAACCGTTTTAGTGGATATTATTAATAAACAAAGCCAAATGAAAAACCTGACCTAAGTTGAGGAAATAAAACTTTAACAATAAAGTATAACATAAGCATGAGGGAATTTATTCGAATCCCAAGAGTGGGACCGCCTCGAGAAGCATGTCGGACGCGAGGCACGGTGCACCGAGTAGGCGAGAATTTGTGTAACCTTATTAGTAATTTAATAAAATTAATGGGTTAGTATAGGATAAGATTGTTAAAGTGACACAAGTGAGTGAGGAGAGCCATTGGATGGTCATAGAGATGGGGATATGTGTTAGATTAAGAGGATAAGCCAAATGACCCATAAGGGTAGCTGGCCAAGGGTTGGACAAGTGAGAGTTTAAGGGCAAATGGGTCATTTCACCTATGTTACATATATATAAACAAACAAAAACCCTAATACACACTATTCATCATCTTCCCCAACCTAGCCGTCACTATTCACCTCCCCACCATTCTCGCCACTGCCGCCGCCTCCCACCGGTGACACTAACCCCGACGAGGTGAGTCTCTCTCTCTCTTTCTCGTTTCCTCACTCACGCACTCACTCTCGGTTTTCCTCTCCGCGCTCTCGACTCTCGGCCAGCCCACATTGCTCTCGGCCTCACGTGCTCTCCCTCACCCTCAGCTGTGTCGCCACCCTCGACCACGGCAACTGATCCTTCCACCACCACCGACGACGTTGGGTGAGCTCCTCTCTTCCCTCTCTTCCTTCTCTTCTCTCTCTCGGCAGTTCACGTGTTCTCTCTCACTCTTGACTATTTTTCTCTCTCGTTTTCCAGTCACCCTCACGGCATTGGACCTCGGCCACCCACCAGAGACACCAAGGTGAGCTCGAATGTCCCCTCGCTCTCTCGGTTTCACTGTTTTTAGTTTTGAGAATTTTCTCCTCTTTGTGACGGTTTTGGTGATGATGAACACCATTGTTTGGGTGACCGACGCTGGTGCCGGTCGAGGCTGACCGGAGGTCACCCTCCGGCGACACTACTGGCCGGAGGTGACCCCAGGTGGAGTGCTTTGTGAGTGTGTGTGGACTGTCTTGGTTGTGACGGTTTTGTTTGGTGGTGTGAGTTATATGTGTATGTGTTGATTTTTGGGTTTGGCGTGCATGGGGTGCATGAATCAGTTGTGTGTGTACACCGCTGTGGGGTATACACATCAGCGTGTATGTGTACACCACAGTGGGGTGTACACAATGGTTGTGTTGGAGTGTGTAGATGTAGTCGTGTGAAGTGTATGTGGATTATTTAGGTGCATGTGTGACGGTTTTGGTTAATATGAGTGTGGGGTGGCTGTTTATGTGTATGGGGTGTGACTGTGTATGTGCTCACCCCAGTTGGGGTGAGGGGTGTACACAACAGTTGTATATGGGGGCATGTTAGAAAATGAGTATATAACATAATTTCAAGTAATAAAGTGATGTACTAATGCATGCAAACATGGAAAATCACCGTGGGGTGCACACAACAGCGGGGTGTGTGTGCACAAGATAGCGGGGTGTGTGAAGTGTTAGTGTGCACACCAGTGAGGTGTACACATCAATTGTGTGTGTGACCATAATGTATATTATTGTAGGTTTAAGAATAAGTAAACAAGATTATAAGTATAGACATTTGTATTAAATGAATATGGACTTGTAATAAGGCCCAACAAGGGCCCAATCCACTCATTTCAATATAAGTCCATAACAAGTCTCAATTGATGTGTATATAGGTTGTGTAAAACCCAATAAGAGTTTAATACGATAAGCACAACTTAAGGCCCAAAACAAATACATAAAATGTAATAACGAACCCATATGTCCAGGCCTAATAATTATCCACATATCGAGCCTACTTAGGTGGATATAGGCTTAATACATGGACCCACCAAGAGCCTAACCAGTGTATAAAGGATATCAACGATAATATGGGTTGCATTAATGAATTGAAACAAAGTTTATGAAAATTATCCTAAAACTAAATACTAATCCTAAACCTATATTCGGGACTTAAATCGTTGTCAGGTAGTCGAGAAACACGGGAAGCGCGTTAAAGTCTCGGAGTGAGTACCGAGTCACATTAGATCAGGTAAGTACATGCATGCCTCGTATGTATGTGCGTTAGTAGACCAGCAAGAAAATAACATGTGATTTATACATCCTCTATTTATTGCTATTGTTGCATTGATCCTTTGCTTGATATTCCATTCCGATTTCCTTGGTTGTATGTTCTTGGCATGAGTGTGTGTCTCGAAGGTATCATGTGGTCCCGCACTAGCTTGAGACAACGAGGGTGCCCTCTCGCAGGGGTAATCCGACCACCCCTAGTGATGTGTGTACTGGGTACTTGGATTCGAGAGGTGTTGCGATGCCTCTCGATTTCACGCTGCGCTAATGTTGCGACATTGCCCGGGAAATCTTGCGAGATCTATTCCGTATTGCTGTGAAATAGACCACTCATGGGCCTCTTTTGAATCTTAGAACATGCAAATATCGATTGTTTATCTATCAGTCTCTTTATCATGCATTTGATTTATCTACTTTCCTGTTATTTCATTTCCGCATGATACTTAGACTGCTTTTCTTGTTATAATCATAAATTACTGTTACATTCTTCTGGTACTACTAGCAATTTTATTCAGTTATTCACCGTCTAGTTTGTGACGGTGGGTGCAGATAGAGTGGAGAGCAGCAAGGGCAAGGGGCTCTGCCTAGGTGATATACTTTGAGGATTTGCAGCAACATCTGAGAGACTATATAGTAGGTGATTATACTTTGTTTGCTGATGTGTATATCATTTTATACTTATATTGTTGGGACCATTGAACTCGGTATTACTATTGTGAGGCTGGTATCATGTATATATGCCTATCGAATTGTACATGAATACCCGGGGTTTTCCACATTTATAGAATTCCTAGTTTCCCTTTGATTGAGTTATTTC
Organism: Stephania japonica; assembly: GCA_039657345.1. Taxonomy (NCBI): domain Eukaryota; kingdom Viridiplantae; phylum Streptophyta; class Magnoliopsida; order Ranunculales; family Menispermaceae; genus Stephania; species Stephania japonica. Next base: position 7,855,091 of record CM077558.1, on the reverse strand, counting down.
CCTTTGTTATAATTGTTTGTTTTCCGCTGTGTATTAATGCAATAACTCTTTCATAAACTACTGAATTGATTAAATCGAAGGCTGACTAGGCTTGTCAGGTTGCCGAGTGATGACTCGGGGCCTGCACGGGTTTAGGCCGGGCGTACCCAATTGCACGGGGAAATTGGGGCCGTCACACCTGATTTCAAATAAACTTGTTTTAGGGGTTAGTTTTGAGATTAATGAGTCTTAATTACAACTTGAGTTTTGGATTATGATTTGGATTGGTAAAAAAGGAATCACTAGAGATAATATGATTTTTCATTGATGTATGCCTAGTGTATTATGTATGGGAAATTCTACTATGGTTACTTTCTTAAATCTCCATTAAATCAAACCCTTAATGAATGAAATGTTGTTTTTAAAGATATCTAGTTTTTTCTAGGTCTAATGGTGAGTTTATCTAGAAGAGATTTAGTAGTTTGATTTTGATTGTGTATGCATTTATATATTTATTATTTATTTACTTGAACAGTAATTTGAAGATCAACACTTTAAAGTTGTTGTCCTATTACCTTGATCAAGAGCTTTCTGATTGATCTAATTCAAAGAATTGCACTGGTGATTGCTAAGTCATGCGTATATGGTATCTTGATTTGAAAACTTATGTTGTTGATATACAACTGATTTAGGTGTTGTTTTTTTTTTTTTTGAAGAGAAATCAAAATTTCATTAAGTGTTCATGGCTCAATACAAGACTAGAGATTGAATCAAGTACGTTGATTCGCTAATCCTATTTGCGCAAACAAACTGTCATTAATTTGGCTTTTTCGAAATTGAAACAGTTTGATAATCATGGACTGTTTTCTACAACGTTGAAACTCATGACAATACATAAAAGTACTACAACCACAAAACTTTCCAACAAGGAGAAGACAAATCAAAAACTTTCAACTAAAGAAGAAAACTAACTATAAAGTAAAAATTAAAGATAAATCAATCCAACGCGTCGTACAAATCCATGCAACACTGTTTATGAAGATGCACCGCAACAAGGATGGACCAATCTCTACAAATCTTATTAGATCTATTGTTTATTGAATGAACAAAGAACAAAAGGGATTTGATTGGAATCGCCGCCGATCGTTGAGAGGATTGGCGGTGGTTCTATAACCAAAGTCACAAAATTGAATCAAAAAAAGAATTTTAGGGTTTTAACTAAATTAGGTGCTGTTATACAGAATACAGGAATGAATTTGGCAGCAAATAGATTATCGCCTATGCATTCCCACCTCAAATTGCCCCTAGCCACCATACTAATTTTAAAAATGGATGTTTTGGCCTTCTCTTTATTTTTATATTGTTCATTCATCTAAAAATGGATGTATGGAAGATTAAATACTTATTTAAGATTCAAAAGCTTGAAATAACTAATGTAAAACTATAATCCACAAATCTCATGAGTTATCATCTAGAGGCTAGGGTCAGTTGTAGGCAATGTTAAATTTTCTTTATATCTTAACAATACTTCACAAATTTTTCGATTTGTTTTTTTGATAGAACTTTTTGATTTTAGGTTTGGTTGGTCCTTTCGACATAAGCAAATGGTTAGTTGACAGTGTTATTCATAGAGAAACGTCAACGAGAATATTGTTGGTAGTTAGACGTGAGCCAAGGTTGGTTGAAAAAGGACCCTTCTAAGATTGTTGATTTTTGTTTTAACTTAATTTCCAACTAATTAATAGATCAAACTGTAATTAACAATTGGGAGAGCAAAGGAATGAGTTACGAGTGAGGTTGATCTTTTATCTATCAAAGAATCATCTCTACAGAACTTAAGGGCTTTGAACTGAAAGTATTGACTTGCAAGAATGAGATATGAGAGTGGTAATTATGGAAGACCTTACTGCCAAGAAGCTTTTGGGCATATATTTCGTGTCATTATGTTCTAATTTGCATTCATCCGTGGGCTTGGAAATACGGTAGAATGATTGTCAAGCAAGTGGTTCTAATTTCTTGAGATATGGTCAAATGTTGGCTATATCCTTTTGTAGCCATGCAGAACTGGAGTAGCCTAATTTCTTGGAAATAAATTATATGTTTGTTACTGAGATAGTTTCTTTCAATCCTTTCGACTGGAGCTAAGAAAACACTTTTTTTTCCCTGGGGCATCAAATATTTAGATATTCTTTACATAAAGGTCATCTAGTTTGGATGTACTGCAATTTCAACTCGAAAAATACTTATATTATATCTCCCCTTATGCCCCCTACTCTCTACCACTTACACATGTCCAGTTCAAATTCTTTTGACCAATCTTAGATTAAAAGCCCTTTCTTAACTTGAACTTGAAGCATAAGTTTTTTCTTGGTAGTTTTAGTATCTTCCTTGTGCAAGTGTAATTCAGGCAGTTTTCCTGAAAGAAGTGGGGCATAAGTTTTAATGCTGCCCCTCTTTTTTTTTTTGGGGTCATAGAAAGCAGAAATATATGTTGAGATAACTTGGGATGCATAGATTAAGAAAGATTTTGAAAGCAAGGGCATTGAATTGAGGGGAGTGGAAGATTTTTAACCAAGTAGTTTCGATGCTATGTATATACTTTTTACTATCTAACTTTGCACATCAATAAAAAATTTAATGCATCATTGGATCAAAAAGACTATCAAAGCACACAGTCAACTACATCAAACCGAGTTCAATAGAAGCATTTTATTCATGTAGCTGACCTGTTGATCAAAAAAAAAAAAAAATTTAACAATAAAATACATACATAAGTCTCTAGAACAGTACTTGAATCGATTACATTTTTTGTTCTACCCATTACATATAGTAATTACCATAACTTACTCACATCACTATGCACGTTGTACATGCATACTCCACTATGCATATTAAATTAAATCATAAATTAAACATTCAAATATCTAAACATAAATTTAAATTAAATTTGAATCACATGTCCCAACAGTCCCTAAATTCATTCGAGATCGCGGGCTATATGTTGTATCATTTGTACGTAGAAAATTGATGAACTGGTTGCAGACAAGATAGTGAAGATACACTTTCTTCTTTCTTCTGACCCTCATCTTGCAGGCAAGATGCCCTTTCTTCTGAAGTTCAAGTTTTAAGTTTCAAAATCTATTTTATTAATCCAATACCAAATATTTGATCAGATCCAAAACCAAATGCTAGCATCAATTTGTTTGTTTTCCTTGAACTGGATACTAATTTATCACTACACCCAAGTTGTGACGCAACACCACACTTGATGAAGCAACAAATGGTCAACCTATCACAACCTTTCACTTTTATTGATGTAGAACATAAAAGACAGGGTTGGAAGGGCCGCCCTTTATATGGGGCGCGACAATGTCTGAACGTGAGTTAGTTGGTGGTTGGAGTCGGACACCACGTGGGAAACCAAAAAAAAGAAAATCATATCTTGCGCAGGTGGAGTTATATCAACACAAAATTATGCATTAATGCTAGAAAACCTATACTATAAAGTAATTGGAAGCTTAAAATAAACAAATTAAAGACACACAAGATAGAACTTTAATATAATAAACTTTGACATCAAAATTCAAGTAATCTGACAACTCTTAAGAGTAGATCTACGACCTCCAAGTTTAGTCCAATTACGCAAAAGCTAGCACTGACACACTTCCAAAACGACAAAGGAAAACAAAAAAGGAACTACTAGAATAACACCCCTATTCACACAATAGAGCACTCAAGTCACTCCACTAAGAATCTTGTCATGTACCTCAAAATGCGTAAACTTACAAAATGCTAGAATGACATCACAAATGCACACCCGCTTGTTTTGTACTGGAATCTGCATATGCCTGCATCCACATCCAGAGGCGCGCATGAACAGCTCATGTGGTCTGACGTGCGTTCTAGTATCGTGTTCGCAATGTCACTCTAGCAGGGTCCTTGTACTAGTACAACTAAATTTCATGATGGCTTAGTTAGGAGGGAAAATGCGAGAGTAAGGAGAAAGCACTTCCTCTTGAATAAACTTCTTGGAGTTACCAGGATCAGGCCCCCAACGTATCTCACTCATGTTAGGCGTCTCAACAAACGCCATTGTAAACTCTCCAATCTTCTCAACCTTCCCTCTCCTCCCCGCTCTAAGCACACCAAGATTGCCACGGTGCTTGGAGAATATGCCATTGGTGAGACGGATTATGTCCCCGGGCTCGAACGCATCGCACTCACTCCCCCAAAACTTGAAGTGTACCGAAGCGGTTTCGTCGGCCACCAATGCCAAGCAAGTCTTTTCTTGCCCCTCCTTGCCTGGGCTGGCCTTGTCCAACAGTATGAAGTTTGCGTTTATGTTGTGCTGCACAGTGGGGACTAAGTCCTTGAGATGAAGCATTGTCCGGGCCACTAGGTACGCTCAGGACAATTGCACCAGAGCCTCGTAAGAATTGTCAGGAATACCTACTGATATTGATAATAATAATAATTAAAAAAAAAATCTGAACGGATAGAAGGGTTGGGAGTAGGATTTAAGCATGGATGTTGAGAGTTTGGGAGAAATGATGGGCAGTTCTTTGAGGCATTTCTACAAACACGTATGGAGCGTCCATTATGATGACTATATTGAAGTGTGCTTCGAATGGATACCAGAAAACAAAGATTGATATTGAAGTACTGTATGTAGGGATTCAAATGAAACGATAATACCTTGAAAAGATAGGGAGTCACGGTCACGCGCGGTTCTTCTGTTATATTCGAACGATGAGGAGAAGCAATGTGGCATAGACACAGGAATAAAGAAATTAAATTTATACAAGACTAGCAATTTGGGCATACTAAAATTTAATGGTCCTGCTATGGTGGCCCAACGCGTGCACGCACTTCGGTGTTTGTGTACACTCGCATTTTGATGCAAAAAACAACAAATGCTAACACGTGCGACGTGCGAGTCTTTGTTGGGGCACCAAAACTTTTACATTCCAACGTTTTTTCAAGTTTGAGTCTCACTCAGTATCTTATGCCAACCTATTATTTTTTCTTCACATCAATGTTCACAGACATCACCAAACTCAGACCCCGAAGTTATATCAGCCTTGGAAGCCATTTATGTGTGCCTCGAGATACGCACACACACCGTTCTCAATGCATAACCCATGAGGTGCTTGTTCTACTGCTTATATGGACGACTCCTAAAGCCGATTTAACTTCAAAGTTCAGATGTCAAAAAATCATTTCCCGTTTCTTCCCATTAGGTAACTTGAGCCTAACCTATTTTGTTACCACTAAATGTCCCGCACCAACCGTGCCAACTACTCCGAGTCTCGTTTGGTATCGTATGTGGACGACTCCTAAAGCAGATTTGACTTCAAAGTTCAGATGTCAAAAATCATTTCCTGTTTCTTCCCATTAGGTAACCTGAGCCAACCTATTTTGTTACCACTAGATATCCTGCACCAACCGTGCCAACTACTCCGAGTCTCGTTTGGTATCCCAAGCCAACTCCATGGACTAATTCGACCATTAGAAGAACTAGTAATTTTAGAAGTAGAAAATTGGGAAATCAAGTAACAAGATGACTTCCCCTCTTATTTAAAAATCTATTGGGCACAATTAGAGTAGGAACTGAGGTAAAGTCATGGGCAATTCAAACATGTTACATTTGTTGATCTCGTGGGAATGGAAAAATTAGAGCGCACAATTTCGGATTGCAAGTTGAATCAAAATAAGTGATTCCCTTGGGAAGTAGTTCGCGCAGATGAATCTGCAAGGGCATGACCCAGGAAAGAAAACAAGAACATGGCCATGAGAGGCATAAATACTTTCATGGACAAAATCATTCCTCAAAAAGAATCTGAACCATACAATAAACTCGTTCCCAAAATTAAACTCTTCTTGGGATACAGAACAACTGCAGTGTTCCATTGTAGGTTGTTCAAAAGTTATTCCTCGCAAGACTATTGAGCATTGAGCGTTGTCACTCGTTAAAAGGGCATGCCTTCTCAAACTCTTGTTGCTCTTTTCTACATAAATCAAATTCATTGGTGTAGTAATACATGCAACCAGCATAGGCATCCATCTCTTTAGTGCACCTCTGGTGAAGGTCCTTCAACCTGCAAGTGAATGCAATGCAAGGGGAAAAGATTTATACACCAAAACTACAGCAGCAAATAGCCATAGGATAAATGCCAAAATATAGGAAAAAACAACATAACAAAAGCTGCCGAAAAAAAAGAGTTGTGTCAATAATTGTGTTGAGTGGAGTTGTTAACAACATTATAGCCTTAGTCCCAAATTAATTGGAGTATGCTACATGGATCAAACTCTTCCATTGTGCTTGATTATGTGGAGTTATTAACTGCAAAGATAAATTATAGGGGAGTGGGAGTGGGACGAACCATGTTCACAATGACACACCATATGATGGAACAACAATCTAACCCTTAGATATAACAATATTTAGTACGTTAATGTGGAAAGTATGCGATCTGCATTTGAAATTTCATTAGAGCATATGAACAAATAGGCTTTTATGTTTTATGTATGACCAATCTGTTTCAAATTGGATAAATCATGCTCATAATGAAATTATAAATTCAGCTCTATACAGAAAAAACAATATTCTTTTTCAACAATAATACTTCATGACCTTATACAACTTTCTGGAGCTCGGCTCCAATTTCTCAAGAAAAATAATACTCATGAACTTTCCCCTCATTGGAGATTTCAAGAAAACACAGAGATTTATAGATGGGTGGTATTTCCTACCAAGTGGAATGACTGGAAAGGAATAGAATAATTTTTAAGATAAAACACTTGATTGATTCTCCATTTGCGATCAATCGAAGCAAATTGCTTCGTTTTGTATAGCTAACTCCAAATGGGGAAAGGAATCCTTTTCCAATCTTGTGGGGATGGAGATTTCTAATGGGTTGATAGGGCACCTATTTAACATGCATAAAAGTCATGACACAATAATGAGTTAATTGATAGTAGGATCAACAAAAGCTTCACTGAGTTTCCGATCCTTACTTAATGCTCCTACGTCCTAACAATTAAGAAAAGGGGATTCTCCTTTTATTCAAGGATGTCAAGCCTCTAAGAGCACATTCATAGTCCTATTCACAATGAGCTTTCTTCGTTTCGCACAAGCACTAAGGAGTTTCCCTCACAAGCGGTCTAATGTGGATGGCAACATAAGATTTAGTGTTTGATAACAATGTTTCTAGTTGTAGCCCCAAAGAAGAGGTTACCAATACAAAATAAGTCAAAATATTTGATTAATCACAGATCAAACTTCCACAACTCCAGATAAAAGTGTTCCTTAAGATTCTATACCATCACAGACTTGCTCGCTCTTTTCTCATGTAGCAGTAGGACTATGTATGATTCAAAGAAAGAATCGGAAAATTAAACCTATGCTGATGCTTAAGGCCTGCACAAATTTTCATACCTTAAAACTGCAAACGCAAAATGGTGTGGCCTGATTTGAGAGTGATCAAAACACAGGGAATCATTTCCTTCCCTGGGTTGCCAATAAACACACACAACCACAAGTTGATTAACTTGGTTCAGTGTAGGTATTTTGCTATGGCCAAGCTTTTTGTTCTCCAACAAAGTTTCCGCCTATGTTCTGATGCTTTCTAATTTGTTCCAAGGATTGAGATTTGGTGAACAAGTATGTGTCAGCCCAACTTTCATCTTTAAAGTTTGTTCAGATATGATATGATCCAAGAATCATTAGTACTTGGAAGTAATCAGGTGGACTATGGGAGTGGAATTCTTGTATCACTCTCTACAGTCATTGTACTTGAATTATAAAAAATCCTTCTTTTCATCATTTAATTGATCAATTTTACTTTTTACTGATTCACATTCAAAGAAGTGAACAAACTCTATGCATCCGAGACACATGTAAGTTTTTTCCGCACTAGACCAGGTTTTATCAAGTAGAAGATATGTACTGTGCCCTGTGAATATAGACTGAAATTGAATGAAAACATCGAAGAGTATATTCCAACCCCAAATCAGACTAAAAAACCAGCTTAGAACCACTATAAACCAGATGTAAAACACAAAATAAAAATCACATCATCAAACATTTCTATAGAAGGTTAGTCACAAACATGAACACTATCAGTGAGCAAATAGACGCATCGCGAATCCAGCCAAAATGAACCACACCAACTAAGCATCAACACTCAACATAGCCTAAAATCTCATCACACGCAGCTGCAGATCAAAATCGGCCACAAATTTCATCGATAACACATTCTAAAGAAGATGCCCCTACCACAGCACAACTCAACAGAGCCTAAGTTTTTCAATCCCCACTTAATACTGTCGATGCTATCAACAAACCACAATGCATCAACTTCTACTTCGAAAGTATATGAATCGCGATTCTCAACCAAAATCCTAGCTTTTCCACTCTAATCGCGACTTGAACCACACAAGATCACAAACCTTCGCAACTGCTCCAACAACAAACACAATGCATCAACTTAATCCAGTCCAAGCTTCACAATCACCGCTTGAACACACAATTCGTCAACTAATACAACATAACAAAGGAGAATTCGCGTCCAAAACCCTAACTTTCAACTCTAATCGCCACTCTCAGCACACAAAACCACAAAACCAAGCCACCGCACCAACAACGAACACATTACCAATCTGAACATTGAAAGACTGCAATCAAATGAGGTTTCTGGGATGATGCTTACAGGTGAAGAACGCAGCGAGTAACCTCGCGGCCCTTTTCGAGGCACTTCTCGGGATTCGGATCCTTCTTCTTGCAATTGATGAAAGCTAGGTTTTCGGATCTGCATTTTGTGGCGATGTGCTTCGAAGACGCCATTAGAACAGCTGAAGTCGGGATCGGCTCTCCCGATTCATCGACGACTCCTCCGCTGCTCGCCATTACTCTTCGATCGATCGAGAGCTTGATTGATTGATCGATTGATTCGTCAATCTGAGCTGAAGCATTTGCTAGGGCTTTTGATGGTTTACGTTGTGTAATTAAATGGTCTCGGCAGGGGTATGTTCGTCATCTTAAATGTTCAGGCCCGTTTGGTTCAGATTTTTTTGACTCCAAGTTTGAGTACTACCGATGGAGATGCTAGCTGCCCAGAAGCTCTTTACCCCAATTATGGGCTGACCTAGAGCGAGCTCGTAATAGTTGGGTCAGTCTAGATATTGGATGGTCTGAGAAAACTTACTTTCTAATTCATTATATGGATCATGATATACCCAAATATAGCCTCAATCCTAAATTATAAATCACGCTTGTGACACTCCTTCATTTACTTAAATTCTATATGTGACATCATTCTCAATATTAACATAATTTCATATGATTAATCTTAGATTTTTAAAATGTTTCACTTTGAGAAATTCTAATTCCCTTAATTTTACTCGTCATATACCCAAACAAGACATTTTTTCTTTTTGATCAGAATGGAGCAGAATAGCTCAAAAATTACACAACGCAAAGGCGGGGTAGACTAACACTAGCAACATCATCATTGAGGATGGTTCCAATTCCTGTTGGTCGATGAAGACTTTTTTTTTAATCTTGCAAGTATCTAGATTTTTTCTTGAGCAATAAATAAGTACCTAGATTATTAGCTATTAAATCTCATGTTCGAACCTCCTAAATTTTCAAGGCACCTCTTGTAGGTTAGGATACCCTTCTAAAATAACTAATGGTAATTTAGAACACCACATCATCAAAAAACGAAGTACCTTCATTAGTCTGAGTCTTCAAGTTCAAGCGCTATCGAACACATTAGTAGATAGTCCTTCCAGCGGCAATTGCTCCATACACTTGCGGAGATCATTAAACTCCGATCGTCATTAAAAGCATCCACTTCCTTGCCACCAAACCCAACATTGACTGAACTAGTTTTGAAAAATAAAAAAATGGCTTAATTCATACTTGACATAGACTGGATCATACTAATCAAAAGGGTAATAAGAGTTTTAAGTTGATGCAAGTCCATGGAACCTTCATTAGAACACGAACTACTATGTAATTTTGCATAATGATACAGCACAATTAGATACAAACTTGACATATTACTACGCCTAAATGCTACAAAACACAGGAGAAAAGTAACTATTTACATGAGATCTTAAGACATTGTCGCGCCAGTTGTTATGATGCATGTTTTTTCTGACTGTAAAATCAGATACATTTCCATAACTCACTACTGAGCAAAACTGACGAAGATGCGTTGGAAGAAGCATAGCGATAACTGAACTATACCGTCTCTAGCTAAGCTCGAACTCTTCGAAATGTATGTTCTCAACTGCTCCTAATTAATGGCTGGTGCGATGTGCGCTCTTATCAGCCGCAATGAATCAGAGATCACCTGCACGTCAACAAAAGTCACACGAACTTATTACAACCCCAACAAGAAAGAACAAGCATGTGTTTGATATGTTCTATGAACTGAACAAAAAAAGTGTACAGAGAAAGCTCCAATATCCCGACATGCATTGAATGGATTGCAGCCTTTGCAGGTAAAGCAGCACGAACTGCCCACCATGGGTGCATCGCCATGAAAGAATATATGCATAAGAATTACATCTTTTAATTAAAAAACAGGTTAGAAAGACATGGACGCATCTATCGCAAACTGACTCAACTCTTACAGTCAAAAGAGCTAATGAAAGGCAAATTCACAACTGAATTGCATACAACAGAATGAGTTCCTGAAGGTATCATTACTTTTCAGTCGAGCAAAGAATCCAAGAGGGCCAACTACAAAACTATCAATACACCAAAATTTCTGTCCATGTTACAAACTTATGTAAAACATCAGGATGAGCAATATTGAGATGGATGCATTGGTCTAGTTTTCTTTAGGGAGACCATGACTAACAGATCAGCCCTTAGTGTCAATTCTATAGGAGTGGAAAGTCAAGAAAGGAAATCGAAAATAATTAGCTCCCCTATGAAACTCCAATATGGGATTATTTGATTTCTACCATGGTTACGCAGCATGAAAAAATTAACATGCATACAAATGCAGTTTGGGTCACATTTTAATCCCCAGTTGCTCGACCATTAGATATTTTTGAAACCCGACTACTATTAAAGCAAACAATACAAATAACATTTACCTGATGCTCTAGAATAAGTTCCTTCACCATTAGTGGGCCTTCCAGAATCTCCTGGCCCTCCTTGGTCTTTGCTTTCCTGCCTCTGCACTCTTAGTGACCTTAACTTTGAAGAAGACCTAATAGAATGTATTAGGGGAGCTTCCTCCTCTTCCTCCTCTTCTTCCTGGTCATCGGCGTCATGCTCAGAACCACTAATTGATTCCTCCTCACTTGAAACGTGCTCCTCAAACAGTTTCTTTCCTTGTAAATTTTGCTGTTTGCGTGGACGACCTCGGCGCCTCAAAGGCCTTTCTTTGTCAGCTGAAAAATAAGTTATACTGTTAACTTCAAGTTCTCAAAAAAAGGAGGAGATCCAGAGACTAATATATTCTAGTCCAAATTAACCTACCAAAGACAATAAACAATGAGCAAGAATTGTTGAGGCAAATGCAAAGAGAAATCCTGATATTTAAACTGTTCAAATTGCAATACATATGCCATTCCATGTTTCCATTCATTCAATCATCAGAGAATGTAAGAACAGCAGAAGAATGTGTTAAGTAATTAAAACACCATGGTCAAGGAATTCCATTTCAAATCCACGAGTCCCCACGGTTCACAATTTGATCCGACGAAAATCAATCTCAACTCCCAAACTCGAATCAAAATGTCATGAATCAATACAAGTTCATAAACATGAATAAAAAAAGTCGATTGGTGTTACTCCTACTTTTCTTTAAATCTTTACGAGTTTTACACATCTACGTCATCCTCATTTCCACCACTTATTTTGTGTATGTGTTTTCTTTTACCGCCCACATTCACTTCCACAAAGCATAGTTGTCTAATTGCGATTTAACAACACTTTTCTATTAGCTTCACGAAGATAGTCATATCATATATCACGCTTGTTGCACTCTTCCAATTCTTCCATCCGGCTTGTATTCAAAACAAAAGTGTCTATAAGGCTAATTGGCTCATCACAACAGAAAACAAAAGCCTCTACTCAATAACATCAAACTATGTTAAGATTGTTTCATAAATAAAACTAATTAAAAGCATAATGACCAAGTAATATGAAATGTCTTTGAATGTGCAAAAACTTTTACAAGACTAATTGGGAATATACCCTTGCAAACTCCAAGAACCACGGGGACATAATTTTGCAAATCTGTAAACCTAAAATTAGAACGTAAAACATACAAGTAGAAAATAGCACATCGTTTGGACCAAGTTAATTGATAAAGTCTTAAAGATTGATTATAAATAACATTAAATTTCTTGAATAAATAAATATTTATTGCTCTACGGTTGCTGTCTAACCATCTCACTCACCCATGACGGGTGAATTCCCTGAGCATGGTATAATGCCATTATAACTTAGGTTACCTCCTATGCATGCAATCAACCTCAAAAAAAAAAAAAAAAAAAAAGGAATCTAGGCTATTAGAACATATTTCACATTAAATTCCCAAAAGTTGAACAAATGGTATACAATGACAGAACTATGCGCCTAATGAAAATACACTTTCAGATGTACCTTGAAGAGCCTCATTCTTTGCATATTTTTCACGCAAATGGTTGAGAAATGTGTAATATGGGCGCCAACCGCTGGGATCTTCATCTGTATTCACATTCTCTGTTCTTTTCTGGACCTCCTTCAGACTATTTGTGAGCCATAATGTACAAAGTAAGGGTGGACTTCTTAAAGACAATAAATCAAGATAGTGAAAGATAAAAAATGAGAGACTTCAATCTTACATGTCTAGAACATCAGCTGTCGGAAGTTTAGATGCAAATTGAAGCACTCCTTCCAAGAAAGGTAACTGCTTTGGAGCATCTAAAAAGGCAAAACAAATGCCATCTTTCACAATTTTTAGAATGTCCAATCTGTGCTTGTTACGAGCAGCACCAGTGAAGGTTCCAGAGAGACGAGCAGCAAGCTCCTTGAAGTCCAGAAAAGACTTGCTTGTAGTGGTATCATCGTGACTTTTAGAGAGATCGACCACATGTCGTTCATAGGCCTGAGAAGATCAAAATAGCGATTAATACTATTATAAAGGTGCTTACCAAAAACCAAAAAAGAGTATAAGGTGCGCGGTTGGTGACTCGTCGTCAATTAATATTGATTATCCGTCAAGCCCAAGAAGAAAATAGACATCCCATTCTGTTCTCAGTTTTCAAGTAGCAAAAGGCTTTAAGACAGACCCTCTATCACTGTATACAACAACAACATAGCCCTAAGTCCCAAATTAAATGGGGTCGGCTACATGGATCAAACTATTCCATTGTGCTCGATTTTGTGCAACCGATGCAGAGCGTCGCTAGGTGAGAACACCCTAATGTTTATGTTTGTTTGATCCATTTCATGAAGAGTGACAAAGGTTTTACGTTGGTTGTCAACCTATCACAACCCTCCTCCTTTATCCGGACTTGGGACCGCCTATGTAGCGCACACAGTGTTCTTCATAGGTGGAGTTCCTCTATCACTGTATGAAATCATAATTTATTTTACAAGCATCGACTAAGACAAAAAGAATAAGAAAATTTGAAGCAAAATGTATAACAAAATATATATAAATTATAACCAAAAAACATAATTGAATAACACCTCAACTCCAAAGTTCAAACTAATCAAAACAAGGTATTTAATAGTAATTATTAATTTAACACTTTATTAAGAGTCTGAAGATTGGGTTTAATCAAGCACTCGCAATAATGGAACTTTGGAAAAGAGCAAAGAGTCGAAACCCTTTTTTTTTTGGTACAAAGTCGAAACCATTTATTCACGGAGAGGCTACGCCAGAATTATACAACTAGAAGGAAGAATGATGGAGAGGATCAATAGAGCCCCTGAATTAAGTTTTTTAATTGAAGCAACAAAAAAAAGGTATGTATACCATAGAAAATGAGCTAAAACAAAAGTTAAAGATCATACCCTCTTCATTCCTTCCAGAAAGATACCAGGAACTTCGTCGTTAGAAGTTTTCTTCAGGACAGATATCAGATGTTTGACAATCTCCGCAACACTTGTTCCATGCATTGCCATGTGTGAAATGATCTCAGGTCCAAGAAAATCCTACATTGATGACATCAAAGGCATACATGAGAATTCAGAACATCATATGCTAACTGTGTCACATAGTTGAAAATGCAACTTGCACATAAACACCAATCTCTTACAACATTCACCACTTGGACAAATACATTTTTTTAGGACAATGACTTTGTAGAAAATAAGTAAAAGAATTGTCGAAGTTATAAACAAAAGTTAAAAGAGATAACCTCGCATGCATAATGGTGCATTTATAGCATACCAAAAAAAAAAAAAAAATCAAATGGCCTATAAGATGTTTCAGACTTTCAGTAACTTGACAAAACCAAAAACACAATGAGAGCTTTGATGAATTGTTTCCTTGTTTACAACTTTACATATGTTCACATATATTACGGTAGAAAACATTTACATTATATAAAAAAAATTTATGAATTGATAATCATGTGTCAAGTTCTTTTTTCATACAGAAGTTACCAATTTCATGATATAAATCTAAAAATTATAGTGCTAGAACATGGTCAAGCATTTCTTAGAGGATAAACTATAAGTTTGAATTTAAAACTTTTGGGTTTATGGCTTTCAAAGTCATATTTTGTTTTAGCTGATTTGCAAGTAAAGGGAAAATTGGCATTGTACAAGGATCAAACTCTTCTGTTGTGCCGATTTAGTGCGAAAGGAAAAGAGATTAAGGTATATGAGAAAAAAACTGATTATTATTTTTATCAGTAGGCATGTGATCAAATTTTATAAACATGAGATGCAAGTGATTTTTCCACTATGTATTCCATCAGAATTGTCTTGGTTTCCTAGCAAACACGGGCATCTATATGAATCACGGGATAAGTTAATCTTAGCCATCTATCGAGCGTGCCTTATTTCTCTCCCCTTCCTCTCTTTCTTCTTTAGAACTCCAAACCTATGAGGGTCCCATAAAAAACTATGTGCCAATGTATCAATCATTTTTGGAGCCCACACTGCCTAATTAATGGCTTAATCTGTCGATCGGGACAGGGTTTCAACTTTTGATTAACCTAATGGTAGAAAAGTTCTCAACATCATCAGGCCAATTGCCTTGATGTTCAACAACAGATTCTCAAGAAACTCAAAATTTAAAAAGAAAAAGACTTTACCTTCGGAACTGTATTACTAGCAACAAGCCTTGCTGCTGCAATCATGACCGCATCTCGATTTGTCTCCTCAATGTATTCTCTGTTTGCATCTTCATCTTCTGTTTCATCTGTCATATTAAGCATCCAAATACCTTAGCAATGTAACAAAATGCAATACAAAAAATAATATAAGAATATAAATAACCCTACACGCTTTTCATAAACAGAACTTTAATATGACTTGGGGGACCACATCAAAAGTAGTGAAAGAATGAGAGGAGCATGGTAGCAGATGTTCAGTTACTTGTATTTGATGGAAATTAGTGTGCTTGGGCTAGATGAGTTTCAAAAGTATAAATATCAACAAGGACAAGAGTAGAGACATTGAGGAACATCATAACGTAATAGTTGGACTATTTAAGGAGATTGACGGAGAGTACAAGTGTCTCTCTAGGCTCTTTGTGGATTGCACTTCGAGTCTGTCTTTTTTAATTGCAAATTCAAAAAATTAGTTAGTACTTTGGTTTTGTAATCTGCATTTGTTTGACAGAATAAATACAATAAAATTGCAGCTAGGGGTCTTATCAATCTTCAGAATACAAGCCTTTAACTTTATGCTTTTAAAGGGTGCAGTAATAACCTAAAAAAAAATTAAAGACATTAGAAGCATGAACAGAAAAACTAACCTGATATGTTGAGTAGCTTCTCACAAAGCTTCCAAAACTTTTGAAGAACAGAAGTTTCTGGACAAAATCCCAATTTTTCAAGCGTAGTTGAAGAGAAATTTCTTTTTTTGAATATGCAACATGTCTCAACGAGTATAGTAGAGACCTTGCATGGGGGACAGAATAGATGAAATTAGATAACTCTAGAACATCCAGAAAAAAAAAATAAAGAATTTCCATCAGTAAAGGTAAATATGGAAATACTTTCTATTAAGAACATACATCGACAACCATCAGTAAAAGAAACGTACCCTAAAACCAAGCAGATTGCCATAAGAACCACTTTCCTGAGCTCCAGATAAAGCGTCTAAGTAGTACTGAAGTTGCTCAACCAAGGTATCACGTTTAGACAAAAGTAAGGATAAAGATGCTTCAGAAACACTTTCTTCTTTTACAATAACTTGCAAACTCCAAGCCACATGCAGATACATGTTGTGAAGCAGAAAACTAATGACCTAGAGAAAAGAAAACAGCAACATTAAGCAAGCAATGGAATAATAATAAGAAAACATAAGACACTAAAGAAGTGAAGTAACATTAACAAACCTCATCGTCCATATTTCTGTAACTAGTGAGTATAGTCACAAAGTTGTCAAACAAGTTATCGAGGGGCACATACTTATTCAACTGAAGTTCATACAACCGCTTCAAGTTAACCAGAAGAGAATAATCATCATCACCGCCCTGCACCCTTAAAACATGTCACTTATAGTCCAATTGCCATAAATCCAACAACAACAAAGCCACAATCCAATGTTAGGAGGAGTCAGTTTCATGCATCAAAATCTCCCACTTCATTCAATTTAATGCACTTGAAGGCGTGCATTCAGCATCCAGGAAAATTACCGAAAATCGAACCATATAAAAGTACATATTCAAGAAAATTACCACAACTTCTTCCATTGCAGATTTCAACTTCACAATGAGGTCATCCTCAAGCTCCTTCAGCTTATTTTTAGAAACATCTTGCAATTCTCCTTGACTCTCATTGGAACAAAATATAATCGCCTTTACACAAGACCTCAGTGGATCCTTTTCGCCATGCTTGAAAAATGCATCTTTAATAAGCTGAAGAACATCTTTGAAATTCTGAGAGTCACCAAATAAAGATCTAAACTTCAGTCCAAAAATGTAAAACTTAACAAATTGCATTTCACAGAAAGACATTATGGGCCCACCTGTTCCTGCCTCTTCAGTGAATAAAGCTCAAGTTTCAGATGCATAATAATCTCTACCAAGAACGACACTTTTTCTTTGTCAAAAATGAATTTTCGCAAGAGCTTGGGATAGTTCTTCAACATTGCCACAGTTAAATCTCGTCTGTTATTCTCCAGTGCTTCCTGGCCACACAAACAAAAAATAAAGAAAGTTACACTATCTAATAAACAAAAATGGAGGAACCTTAGATCATTCAGAAAGCTAAACAAAGGGGGAACATGCAATGCAACACAAGTTTTGGAAAGAATAACCTACTCCTACTTTAGTCTATTTAAAGAACATACAGAAGGGTCCGAAAGGACAATATGAGCAAGC
The DNA here is from genome assembly GCA_039657345.1 of Stephania japonica. NCBI lineage: Eukaryota > Viridiplantae > Streptophyta > Magnoliopsida > Ranunculales > Menispermaceae > Stephania > Stephania japonica. The sequence continues at coordinate 7,837,593 of CM077558.1, read as the reverse complement.
AAAAGACAAACAATGTAAGAGAGAAACACCAAAAGAGGGACAGGGACCAAAAAATAATAACAAGACTTAAGTATTTTCTCTCTTTTGACGGGAACTAAACTCAAGTAATTGATTACAGGTAGGCCGGATAAGCTGTCATTGAAACATTGATTGAATGTCATTTTTCGGGAAAACTCAGAAATTCTGTAACTGAATAAAAGATGCAACGGCTATACATCCAAGATAAGATTTTGCAACATAGTAAATTCAACTGAATGCCAACGATGGCAAGTGGTCTTAAACTAGGTGTTACACCAAGTTGGAAGTTGGAACTACCTTTTGAGCTTTGTTGTGGTACACTTTCCGATTGTCAGTTGCAGGCACAATCCTCTCTCCAACTGACTTTTTCACCGATGCATTAAGCATTCGAATCAAGTTTGTGGCATCCACATCAGCAAGCTCAATCAATGGATGGTCATCCAGGAGCATGGAGATAATACACTTCCAGTCCTGAAAGAAAACAAGATTCAGTTTGAAGAAATAAAATTAGTATTACAAATTAATAATAGTGAAATACAAGAAAGATCCCAGTTATTTTTATTGTAATGGCTATTATTATTTTGTTCGTGATAGTGTCACCATGAAATTTCCTTCCAAAATAATTCTTGAAAAAAAATCTTCGCAAAGGTAACACATGGCATTAAAGCTTGACTAATGCCCAACAAAATTTAAAAGAAAGCAGCATCTACATACTTTCATAGCCTTCATGTAGTCCCAAACATCATCGATTACATAGTCACAAAGAATTGGATCCGTAGAAAACTCTCTAAGAATCTGCAACATTCTTCCATGATGAACCTCTGAAGAACTATCCTCATCCCCTTAGTATATTAGAAAGCTTAAATTAGCATACTTAACAAGATAATTATGCCTTCACAAAAAAAAAAAGGCATAAAAATGATGCACACAAAATACGCGTATGCAATTACAAAGTCTTTTCCCAACTTATATTTTATTCATTTTTTTTCAGTGAAAGACAGATTACTTGTCCAAGAAAACTTACCTTGAAGCCCTGCTCTAGATCCACCGAATTTTTGAGCAATCAAATGGTCATAAACTAGTTCTCCAATTGCATGCCTGATCTCAGGAGGTTCATCAATCAGTAAATCATACAATGGACCCAATGCGTCATCAGATAGAAGCTGGTGCCTGCAAAAAACCACAAAGTCATCAAAATCATGTGAAGTTTGAAGAGAAAAAGTCAAAATGTACGGTAACTATGTTGTGTTGGATGGGATGACAGGAAACTAAAAGAATTGTTATAAACTAACTACCTTAATAGTTGTTTTAGAAGACATATGGCGCACACAGCAACAGAAACATCAATATCATCAGCAAGCTCAATCATTCGGCTGGAGAATCTTTCAGTAAATAGACTAAGAGATGGCACATTATCATCCACTTCGTAAAGATTTTGCAAGGCAATGATGGAGCTTTTTCTCACACCTGGAATCTATCAACAGAAATAGAAGAAACAAATCACATGTTGACTGGAAACAAAATTCAGCTATTAAAAAAATACTAAACTAGTGGAAATAAAATACTTTGTCATTTAACGTCCAACCGAGGTATTTTAAGTATAGATCCTGCAAGAACAATGATGGATACGACAAAATCCAAACACCGAGAGACTGAATGGAAGACATTCGAATATTAGGATCAATATCTCGGTACCGATGCACGAACAACCTTCAAAATACAAAAGAAAAAATAATTGTGTTAAGAAATAGTAATGAAATTCAGTATCTTATAAGAAACAAGTTTATAAGGGAAGGTTATCCCAACCCGGTAAACAATTTGCGCATCATATCCTCCATCACTGTTATCTTTTCATGTGTCGTTGACAACCTTTTGTTCAGTGATTCCATACGTGCACCATCATTCTTTTTCTTCTTTTCAGCATTCAACTGCCTCTGTGTTGTTTCTCGTTGTGAGCCAAGCGTTTTAGCCACAGTTATAAAGGAAGTGACAAGTTGAAGGCCCATCAATGAAGCAACCTGGCGATAGACCCTTGGAGGAGAGCTTTAGCACATACAAAAACAGAGGATTAAATCACAATAACAACATCCCAAGTCCTATGAAGTTACATATTACATAAACTGCAGGTAAATATTGTTCGTGAACCTACCATGACAGCGCAATGACATAATCCATGCACTTATCAAATAAAACATTATCAAATAATGGCCCATTTTGACACTCAATGACCAAATTGTCCCAAAAAGAAACAAGGTTTTCTTTGAAGTTCTTCAAGTCTTTCTTCTTAGAACCATGGATGTCTTCTACTTCTCCCTGAGGTACCATAAGAGTTAAGGTAAAGCTCAAGTTGAGGACAGCAGGGTTTTGCAGAATAAATTAATTTCTACATGAAAAGAAAAATAATTATAAGACAATACCCTTCGAGCCCGTTCAACTAGAGCAACCACAACGTCATCTACATCAGTGTCTTCCAAAGAATCTTGATCAAGGTGATACTTAGCTCCGCATGCCTGTTTATTTTTCTAATTTCATTAGCCATTGAAAAATAGAATTTCAATTACAGTGAAGTCATTGTATTTGCTGGACGAATACAAGTTGGAAGACAGTACCAACAGATTAGGGTATTTTAAGCAAACTCTTGATTGTATTTTCAAAAAAAAAATGAAAAAAGTGAAATATTTGTAAAACACAAAGTTATACCTCAAAAAGCATCATCAAGAGTTCAACCATTGCAGACTTAGGATCCTTTTCATACCTCTCCACCCAACGCTTGATGACATGAGGAATGACCTTCCCATTATGTTTGATGACGTCTGTGGAAAGATTTCCATGAACCAAAATCATTTTGTCAAATCATAATGAATCACTGCCAAATGAAAAGCTTCATACAAAACCACTCCTCTTTCGACACATCTCACAATTAATTATAACACACCCATCAATAGCGCAACCAAATGAAGCAATTGAACAAATAATGCACTGTCTAATAAAAATCTGAAAAAAAAAAATTTGTGAACCATTGAAGAAATTGACCGCTAATGCACTAAGTACTCAATCTACTGCCGCGGACGGTCGACACATACTAAGAAGCGCCCAAAATTGCCAAACATTCAATTAAGTCTCGTAACTTTGGCAAGGACATAATCTACAGTCATTAACAACAAGCCAAAGCATCTCTAGTGAGATGGAGGAGGCATCACTTACCAAAGGCAAGACTGGAGAACAATAAGAACAAAGCCTCAATCCCAAAATCAATTGGGTCGGCTGCATGGATCAAACTCTTCCATTGTGACCACAACATTAACTTATACAGTGAGCCCTAAAAACCAACCAATCTAACAAATCGTAAAAACATGAGTAAACAAGCAAGCAAGCTGAATTATCCAAAAACCACAACTCTAAATCCCCAAAAAGTCTTGAAATTGAAACAAATCCAACACTTCCAATCAAAATCCCCAAAACAACCCACCAATCAAGCTCTGATCAGCTTGAACCGCCGCCGCTGCCGCCGCCGCACCCTGCACCGCCCGCCTCCGCTTCGCCCTCCGACCCACCACCTCCTCGAAATCGTCCACCGACCTCTCCGCCGGGTCCTCGTCATGGCTCTGCTCGCTCGGACCGGCGCTCTGGTCCGGCATCTCCCCTCCGTCGCCCTCCCTAGCCTCGCTCCCCGATGGAGACCTACTTCGCTTCTGTTCACCACAAAAACACATCAAATTGAGATCAAAACCGCAATTCATGAACGAATTGGAGAATTGTGATCGGACTTACGTTGGTAGTCTCCATGCCCTAGATTGTGCGAGTGGAGCGGTTTCTGTGCCCTAGAAATTCAAACGAGAGAGTTGAAATGTGAAGTCGCGAAGTTGAGAGGGAGTTTGAAGTCCCGCCCCCAAAAAGAGAAGTGAGTGAGCGGGAATTGTTGATGGGTTTTTGGCGGACAATGTACCAAAGGTAGTGATGTAGAGGAAACTGTTGGGGCTTGTTTGGTTGGAAATTCAATAATGAAAAGGAAAATGCTAGGTTGCCGATATGCCTCAGTATGCGTGCGCGAGCAGGTGTGTGTCCTACTTGGGGCATTATAAAAAGAAAAATGATAATCTTACACACTATGAGCACACACTTTATCTTTTAGCCTATTTATAGCTATTTCTTGTCTCCCAAGGTGTGGGCTCACATCTAACAAAACACCATCAATGAACTAAAAGATAAAGTGTGGGTCCCAAGTGTGCGCCTAAAGTGGATCATTTTATCATTTTCCTTATAAAAAATTTTTCTATGGAAAATGAAAAATGCTAGCATAAGTAACTTCGATAGGAAACTCAAATAAAACATACACTTGTATGCAAGGGCAACCATCTTTCTTTAGCCTGGGGCAACCTTGTATGTGTCCCCCTTATACATGCAGAGGATCACTAGAAAAATTTTAAAGAAAATACCAAGGTTAACCCACCCTTAATGGCTTCTCTTGGTCTAGGTGAGAGGAGTTTGAAATTCTAGCTTTGCCCTTGTCTGTGCGTGTCCATTGATTTTTGTCAGCGTACGCTCGTGTATACATCCCGAGTCGCATCGTAGGGACGCACAAAAGTGTGTGCTTATGGGTGTTTTATCAGGAGTTATGTTGGTAGGGTCCATAGAAAATAATAACTCTCTATGTTTTATATTATCTATCACATTTTGACTTTTGCTCAAGAATTAAGTTGATGATTAATTACCATTAAGATTTGATATCAAGACTATATTACCGACTTTATTATATGTATTGAATAAAAAAGAAATTAGTGGTATCATTAACTAAATAGAATGGGTTAAAATTGGAAATAAAGCATTGAATGATTTCTTGATGTCTTAATGTGACAAATATTGTAAAAAAAGAAAAAAAAAACCTAATGTGACAGATAATAGTAAACAAAGGGGGGTAACTCTCAATTAAAACCAGTTTTTTCGTTATGAGTACTGAGGTGTCGCAACCTTCGATCATATACTAATCTTCCAATGGCACGTCAAAAAGCCATGGTCAAGGAGAAACCTCACTATTTAGTGTTGAACAGTGGAATTGGACTTGGACCTAGGTTCGTTCGGAGGGGAAAGTCCCATGCCTAATGAGAAGTGCACCAGACATATAATCGACATTCTTAGCTTAAACAATAGTGTAGACAACTCAATCAAACCTTGGGCACGTTGTTATAATAGATGGTCACGTTATTATAAACTACTCATAAATATACATGCCTTCTATATTATTTTATTTTGTTTATTTGACAACTACATGCTATACCGATTAAAAGTTTTTTTCACCACATATTAAATATTTCTTACAAATTATTTTCTTTTAACTTTTTAATTCATATACTTATATTATTTTCGATTTTCATACTTTCATTTAGATTGATATAGAATTTGTTTCTTACGCTTATTTTAATTAATCTTAAAATTATTTAACAAGTTTTAGATAATTAAGAAAAAAATTGTTAAACCTATGCCTTTCTACTGGCAGCTCTATACAACTTAAATAGAGCTTGACAATACTGAATTTTGAACTTTGTGGTGACAATTAGATAAAATTTGATATTCAATTTAACTAATCTAGTTTAATATAAAATAAGGCAAATTAATATATTAATCTTTCCAACCAAAATAAAAATAAAAATAAAAATATTAATATTTAAAATTGAGTGAATTTATAAGTTGTTCAACAATTAATTTAAGAAAACTCGAACTTCACTATATTGAAGTTGCCCCCCCCTCTCTCTCTCGTCAACGTCTGGCTACGTCCCTGATTCGACTCATATAAGTAAAGAGGTTGTAATTAAGTTGGTTTCTTATCCCAAAAGAAAATGTAATAATTTGTTTTCACAACCCCATCAATGTTATTTAAAAAAAAAATCAGTAGAAGTTCGGGTAACATACATTTGCCACATATACAATAATAATAACAAATAAAAAATAAAAAACTTAATACATATATGAAAGGCACATTAGGTTCCTACCAAAAAAAAAAGGCACATTAGGACATAAAAGGCACATTCTCTTCTACTTCCTGGTCCTCGGCACATGCTCAGATCCACTAATTGATTCCTTCCTGCCTGAACCTTGCTCCTGAAACAGCTTCTTTCCTTGTAAATTTGTTGTTTGCATGGACGACCTCGACGCCTCAAAAGCATTTCTTTGTCAGCTGAAAAATAAGTTGTAGTTGTTAACTTCAAGTTTTCAATTGGGTCGCTCAATTAATGATTTGGTATGAAGTTTGAGAGTAAGAGATCATGGATTCAAATTCCGTTAGAGGCAAGTTGTTTATTTCTTATACAAAAAAATAAAGTTCTATTCAAAGAGGAAAATGATTTAGTGACCCATTTTGAGACCCGGTTGTTAGTGTTTATTGATTTTTGCATCGATATTTGCTCACATAAAAAGGCTACCCTAGCCTTGTCCCAAGCTTTCACTATAAAAAGATGCTTAGGGTGACTCGATATGAGACATCCGAGATGGACATCCAGTGATGGTGCCCATCCATTCACGCATCAAGATATGTGGGCAAACACATCGATGTGCGATGGATGGGCACCATCGCGGGTGTCCATCTTAAGTGTCTCATAACCAGGTCATCCTAGTATTTTCCTTTCATATATTCAACCATAAAAGAATTTGAGAAAATAATAAGAATGTAATATATATCGAAACTCCTAAACATGAATCATACTGGTTCATAAATATGAATTAAAAAGGTTGATTGATGCTACTCTTAATTACTTTTCTTTTAAATCTCTGAATTCTTTATTCTATGTTTATGAGTTTTATTATATTATTTTTTTACAATAATCTTAATGAGTTTTAGTACGTATAAATGCCCTTACTGCTAACCCAGAATAGTTAAAGAGAAAATGATGGATTTATATTTTTTTAATATGTTATGCGATGCTCCTAATTGACTTAAACCCTAATGGAGTGGTCGAAGATTGTTCTAAATACACTTATTAATTGAATCTCATTTATCTATCCAAAAGAAAAGATTAGTTAGAAATTTTATTTCTATTACTATTATATTATAATTATATATATATTTTTATATATTTTTATTCTATAGAATAATAATATATAAATAGAAGTATTATTCTATTTATATTCAAATTCTAATAATTTTTTAATTATTTTATTATTATTACATTTTCAATTATACATTTCTAATAAAGTTATACATTACTAGACATTTAATACATTATTAATTTAAATTTTGATATATATTTTGAAACCATCAAGAGTACATGCACGAATCTTCAATCCAAAGCAAACAGTAACGTCTGCTAAATTATAATTCGAATTTTGAGTTTTCGCAGCACAATGAAATGACAAAAATTTCGCTCCTTTAGATCACAGTTGAATCTTAAGAATTGATAATTGTTTTTGAATCAAGAGATTTACTAGTGACTTTATTTATTTGAATAGAATTTATAATTGAAGAAATGGAGTTACTGTGATCGAATCCAACCTATGACCTCTATCAAAATCAAAGTAAATTTATAAGTTCTTTCTTTCTAATAAAATGGTCTTTGACTAATAAATAGAGAAAAGACCTCAGCGTTACGTGTCCACTTCTATGGACGATGCGAAGCCAATGCGCGTTAACGTGGAGACCGACCACTCTTCTATTGGCTCCACGTGTATACTGAGGTATTTTGTACACATGGATTCAACTCCAAACTCTACTTTTCAAAACATTTTTTTGACGGTTGATGCATTGCTCGTGAAATCATTTGAATCTAAAGTTTTGAAAACACCATTTCAATAAAAGCTTCCTTTTTTTTTTTTTTTGGCAGAATGCTATAATAGTTTCATAACGACTTTATTTATGATAGTATTATGTGAATGGGTAGGACTCATAAGCTCTGTTTTTTTTACAAACTCATCCTCCAAAGTTTATCAAATTATTCAAATACACCATAAGACCTAAATGCCCTTCACCCCGCCCCCACCCCCCCCCGCCCCCGCCCCCGCCCCCCAGTGACCACCACCTACCACCGTTACCTTTCACTACCGTCCCACCACCTCCACCGTCAGCGTCGCGGCCTAGACGAGAGAGAGGGGGAGGAGGGTGGCCTGAAGGTCGTCCTCTTTTCGGGGCCAGAGCTAGATTTCTTTGAATGTAACGACCTAATTAATAATTGTCATTATTTATGATGTCATTGTAGATGTGGATGCCAGCAGAGATGTTCGTAGGTCCCACAACGAGGACAGAGCACGATCGGATTAGGTATACAATCCGTTTTGTGTGCTTTTTGTTGTGTATTTGCGATGTATACATCCAATTTAGTTGAATTGCATCGCAATATGTGTGTTTATATTAGTCATTGACGAGTGAGCTAGTGTGACAGGTATTCGTTCTGACTAGCGCATTGGAACGGATACCGGGTAGCGAACAATTAGTATACTAGGCCGAGGGTCTAAACATATATAATAAATGATAAAATTCATTAAATAATTCATAATAAACGATGTTGAGACCGGTAGAACTGTTGTTGTGTGAGAGTGGCACAGTTCGTTGTCCCGAGTCGGGTATTGGAACGCCTAAAATTAAATGGTTGTAGCTACAAAATGGGGTCAAGAAACAAAGGGAGGAAGTCAATTTTGGCACCATTTAGAGACCTTTTGACTTGATCTCAACCCTCAAATCCTGTTTTGAGATAGGTGGTTGAGTCAAGACGACAATCTTATATATAAGTGGCTTGTATCATTTTCTCATCAACTTTTTCTCTCCTCATAGAGAAATCCAAAAATTTGGTATGGTGTGAGGGTTTGTTGATTTCAAGTGATCAATTAGAGCTCAAGAACGTGTGGAAAACGAATTTTAAGGTAAGATCATCGATCATCTTATCGTTCTCTACATTTTGAGATGATTTTCGAGGGTTTTGCAGTGTTTTTGGTTTGAATTTTGAGCACACTAGCTATGTAGGGGTGTTGCTATGGTTTGTGTTGGAATTGAAGTTGTGGTTGTGGTTTTGGTGTTATTGCTATAGTTGTGTTGATTTACATGTGATTTTGTCAGATTTTTAGTCGAAAAACGCCGAGTTTGTGCTTCGGACGTGTATTGTCGAGGGGTTTTGGTTTAATGAGTCTTATGAAGTGTTTAATGAGTTGTTGGAGCGAGCGCGGATCGCAACGACGAGCCGAAGGGTTCAAAAACCTGAGAAAACCCTCTTTGTCGAAGACGCCGTCAGGCACGCCGTGGGGTTCAGAAGCCACGGCGCCACTCGCGACGTCTTGGGTAGAGGCGAAAAATGGAAAATGGGGAAAAGACGTTTTGGAGGCATCGTGGGAGGAAATAACGTGACGGCGTGCCACGACGTCTAGACGTCGTGAAGGGTAGAACTTGGCAGCGTCCTCGGCGGCGTCTGGGGCAGTTTTAAAATTAAAAATTTAAATAAAAATCCACCAATTGGGGTTTTCCTAAGTACCTATATAGTCTGTTTAGAGTATAAATATGATGGTTTTATCGATGATTTGGGTGTTGTACTGAAGTTACATGGCAGGAGAATTTCCATTGATGCATAATGGATACCCAGTGGCTTATTTATCGAGGTGATTGAGACCCTACGAGGGAAATTATCTAGTGCGCGACTTGGAGCTTGCAACAGTTATGTTCGCACTGAAGGCCTGGAGGCACTCTCTATGGAGAGCGGTTCATGTTGTTCACAAATCACCAAAGCTTGAGGTATTTATTCACTCAGAGGGATCTAAACATGCGATAGAGGCGGTGGCTCGAGTTACTGAAGGACTACGACTTCGCGATTGAGTACCATTGTGGCGGCCCCAAACTCCGAGGCCGCCCCGTGGCTTCCCATTTCCCCTGCTCGTGCACCGGAAACGCCTGCCACGTCACTCGTCTACCTTCGTACTTAGGGTAGTTATCGTATAAGTTGTTATAGTCACTTAATTGATCATTTAGAAGAAATTAACAGCGGAAGAATTTCTAAGGTTAACAAAATGCATTCACATTATATATATGTAAAAGTCTTACTGATCAAACCTATAGTGGAAAACCCTACAGATCTTGTGCATACAGCGATCAACTCGTAATAGTATGTATACCAAGACAAGTGTATATCCAGTTTCCCAACCCAAAAGATAATACAAAATATCAAAACATGATAATATTTGCACACATACCAAGAAAGCCCTCGGCGTAGGCAAGTCGATGAAATCGCCGATGATCCCCTTGCCCTCGCTAGTACTAGGATCTGCGCTCACCACCACAAAAGCCAAGATGGCGAGCCCAAGAAGTAAAATCCCAAGGAAAACCACCGTGCATAAATAATTAATGAAATAATTATCGGAGCCAACAAGTAGTGTTAAATAAACATGCGGAAAGAAGGAAAATGTGCATTAACCGCTCAAAGCTAATCGCATGTATATAAACACAACGATAGACAAAAGGGGTGAACACAAACTACTAAGTGCGTACGTACAGACCAGGAGCCCCGGTCGTGGCTCATGCCTCCGACCCTACGATCGTATCCCAAATGACATTAACCTTAGTGGGCTAATCGAACGCGTGAAATGGAGTCCAACTCGGGATATCATCTACCGAATTCCTAGATCACGCGCTACACACCCAAACAATGACCTCAACCACCCGTGGATACATAGACGGTACCATAACCGTCCCGAGTAGGAATATAAATCATAGATTTTCAAGGAAATATAAAGCTCAATGGAAATAAATAAGTAAATGCGAAGTGGTGTTCATTGGGTTTTACGTACCCGAAAATACGCACTCCGACTTTTCGGACCAGTCGAGACGCCCCACCTAGCTCCCCAATGTCCAAGCTATGGTTTCCTGGTCCCCTGAAGTCCATTTATAGTGTTTTATACTTTTTGAGAACATATTCTAAAAATTTTTATGTTATTTTATAAAAATTTACAAATTTTTAGTTGTGGTACCTCTCCCGGGCTATGTCGGGGTTCCAAAAATGCCCGAAAAATCTCGAAACCACTTTTCTACCTTTTTCTAATTTTCTATATTTTTCTAGAATTTTTCCCAATTTTTCTGATATTTTTCCCCTATTTTTTCCTATTTTCCAGCAAAATAAACTGTTTTTTTTTTTTTTTTTTTTTTATAAATAATAAAAATATTATTTAAATATATTATTTAAATAATATATGTGGGTCCCCCGAACCGGGTCGGACCCGACCCAACCGGGTCGGCCGGTTCGGCCTCTGGGGCGGGTCCGGTCGGGTCCGGCCCAGCCCACCCGGTTGGGCCGGGGCGGCTTTGGCCGGCCCCACCCCGGATGGGCTGGGGCCGGCCCAGCCGGGCCCAGGGGTGCACGCACGCGCACGCGCGCGTGCCCCCCTTCTTCTTCTTCCCACTGAGGCGCACCGGCGCCCTCTCGTTCTTCATCTTTTTTTTTTTTTTTTTTTTTTTTTTTTTTTTTTTTTTTTTTTTCCATCGATCTTCTTCTCTTCCCTACTCCTCTCGATTCACTTTTAATCTCAATCCATAGGAGACCTCCAAAACCTCTAAATTTCACCATAAAACCCCAAAAACAAACTCCAAATTCTCGATCAAAATATATGCAAATAACCCAAAATTTATCAAATCACCTCAATTTTCCACAAATTCGATTTCCAATCGAAATGGTTTATCAAACCAACCTCAAACATACCAAATTTAAACAAAAACGGTGATGAATTCACTCGAAATCACAATTTCACTCAAATACCCATTTTAATGGAAAATCAAGAACAATGAGGGATTTATTACCTTGTATCTCCGTGTTGGCGTCTAAATCACCTCTCCAAAGCTCGAATCTACTCTCCCAAAGACTTTGGATCTCTCACCGATCTCCCCAACGAATTTTTGGAAACAATGGCTTAGTTTGCATGTTCGATCCATCGATATTGTGCATATATATAGTTGGGTTTTTTAATCTAGCGTCTGTGTGCATCTCGAGGAAAATCGGACGGTTGCTATCGATCACCTTGCGTCACCAACTTCCTAGAGACTTATCAAGACACCATCTAGCCTTGAATCTCATTGTTGTGCATCTCGAGGCTTATCCTAAGTGTACTTGATTATTCGGTTCAAACTATAGGATTTTATTTACTCCAATTTGGTTTAATTTATAACACCTATTCTAGTCATCAATAAATTCTATAAATTTGTGAATATGGTCACACTAATTCCCCGACCACTCGGCAAGACCCCGTGCCCCGTGTCCCACACGCTTCCCGAGGCGGTCCCACACTTAGTGTACCCAATTTTTATTTCCTTACCTTAGCTTAAGACTATATATTTGCATTTAATTATATAAAATCCTCAACCATAGCATGTTTAATAATTTAAATCTAATTAAACCCCAACGCCTAGCCTCACTGTTACCAAACTCCGCGTTGGCGCGTTCACTGAACTAAAACCCCGGCTCACAACTCGCCCGACAAGTTTATTTTAAATGCACACCTATGATGATATTACATCATTATCAAGAAAATGAAAATATCAATAAATCACCACAATTAGAAAAAACAATATTACACAAATCAATACCTAGGTCCGGAACATGCCTAATCTATCCGCGGCGTCCACGTGTCGTCCGAGCTGGCGTCCTAATCTGAAATAAGGTAAATAACGGCGTTAATAAATAACGGGCCGTTACAATTCTTCCCAACTAAAAGAAATTTCGTCCCGAAATTTGAGTTAGTTTAGAACATACCGTGGAATAACTGGGGATAACGCTCTCGCATGGTCGACTCCAACTCCCAGGTAAGTCCCTCCGTACCGTGATGCTGCCACCGTACGAGTACCTTAGCTATCTCTCTGTTCCTGAGAGTCTGGATCTTACGATCTAATATCGCCAATGGCCGCTCCTCGTAAGTTGCGTCGGGCTGAACATCCACCTGTCGCACGTCAACCATGGGTCGTGGCCCTGGTCCCTAGCCAATCGCAACATCGAAATGTGGAAAGTAGGATGAATCCCCGCTAACTCCGCCGGTAAATCTAATCAGTACGCCACACCGCCAACCTTCGCTACAACTCGATATGGTCCGATAAATCTCGCGCCGCTTCCCTTAATCCCAAACCTCTCGTTGGCCCTTCCAAGGAGAAACCTTCGGTAAACCATATCGCCAACCTCATAGCTCGATCGTCGTGGTATCTCGTCCGCGTATTTCTTCTCGCCTATCCCGTCTTCGCTCGAAGCCTCCGACGAATCTGTCGAATCTTCTCTGTGTGATCAACAACTATCTCCGCCCAATCGTAATCGTATCTTCCGCTCTCGCCCAACACGCCGCGACTGCAGGGCCTCCCATACAGCGCCTCATAAGGAGGCATCCCGATACTAGCCTGATAGCTGTTGTTGTAGGCAAATTCACACAGTGGTAGGTAATCCTCCCATGAGCCTCCAAACTGTAAAATGCACGCTCTCAACATATCCTCTAAAATCTCAGTATCAATCTCTCGATCGCCATCTCGTCATGCGGGTGATAAGCCGTGCTGAACTGCAACCTAGTACCAAACTGCTCCTGCATCGCCTCCCAAAATCTCGAAGTGAACCTGGGATCCCGGTCAGATACTATGGAGATTGGTACCCCATGCAGTCTGATGATCTCCTGCTCGAACAATCGCTTCAATCGGTGAAAAGTATACCTCATCGAAATCGGTATAAAGTGTGCGATTTCGTCAACCTATCTATCACCACCCAAATTGCATCATGTCGCCTCGAAGTCCGGGGTAATCCACTGACAAAATCCATAGCGAGGTGTTCCCACTTCCACTGAGGAATGGGTAACGGTTGCTGCGCAATCCTCCAGTCGCCTATGCTCCGCCTTCACCCGCCGACATATGTGACATCCTCGAACATATTCACCAACATCGCCTTCATCCCCGCCACCAAAACAACCTCCGCAAGTCATGGTACATCTTGGTTCTGCCCGGATGAATTGTGTATCGCGACCGATGAGCATCCTCTAATATACTATCTCGTATCTCTGACACGGCTGGTACCCATAGTCGACCCCGATGCCGCAAACATCCATCAGATGTCTCCGCCCAATCGTGCACTCGGGATCCCGTGCCAATCCACCGAACCGCCCATAAAGCCCATCGACCCTCGACACTCCGATACCCGTTCCAACACCGTTTCTGCAGTCCCTCATCCGACCACAAATCAGTAGATCCCGCATAACCGAAAGGTCCGACATGCTCATAATCGACGCCATCTCCAACAAATCCCGTGTGTCGAGTCTCGGCCCGATCGTCAACCTCACATCTCGCTCAATGCATCGCCACTACATTAGCCTTTCCGGGATGATACTCAATCGTAAAATCGTAATCCTTCAACAGCTCTAACCATCTCCTCTGACGCATATTAAGATCTTTCTGTGTGAAAATGTAGCGTAGACTCTGATGGTCCGTGTAAAGCACAAACTTCTCTCCGTAGAGGTAGTGTGTCTCCAAGCCTTCAGCATGCGCAAACACAACCGCCGCAAGCTCCAAATCGTGTACAGGGTAGTTATGCTCATGCGGTCGCAATCGCCTGGATAAATAAGCCACTGGTCGTCCTTCCTGCATCAGAACACATCCCAGTCCAGTTCCCGATGCATCAGTGTATACGGTTAACTCCTTCCCTGGCTCAGGTAATGCCAACACTAGCGCAGTCGTCAACCGTTTCTTCAACTCTAGAAATGCCTGCTCACATTCCTCAGACCACTCAAATGGAACATCCTTCTTCGTCAACCTCGTCATTGGTGCTTTGCAATCGTGGAGAAATCCCGTACAAATCGGCGGTAGTAACTCGCTAAACCCAAGAAACTCCGTATCTCAAAAACAGCTCTCGGTCTCTTCCATCAATCACCGCTCTAATCTTGTCTCCCTCAACAAATGCCCCGACCGCCGATCACATGTCCCAAAAACTTCACTTCCTTCATCCGTAATTCACACTTACCGAATTTCGCATACAAACCGATGCTCCTCAACGTCGTCAACACCGATCGAAGATGACTCTCGTGATCCTCTCGCGTCCGTTGTATATCGATATATCGTCAATGAAAACTATCACGTATCGGTCCAAGTAGGGTCTCGACTCTATGCATCGATCCATGAAAACCGCGAGCGTTCGTCAAACCAAACGGTAACACCGTAAACTCGAACAACCCGTATCTGATCGAAAGCCGTCTTCTTGATATCCTCTTCTCGAATCCGCAATTGGTGATATCCCGAGCGTAAATCGATCTTCGAGAAGAATCGTGCACCCGTCACCGGTCAAACAGATCGTCAATCCTCGGAAGCGGGTAACGATTTTTAATCGTTACCTGGTTCAACTTCCGATAGTCCATACACATCCTCATCGATCCATCCTTCTTCCTCACAAATAACACCGGTGCTCCCCACGGTGACATACTCGGTTGAATAAATCCCTTCGCCAACAATTCCTCTACTGTTTCCCGACCTCCTCCCCGCTCCATAGCGACATACGATAAGGTCTCGCTAGATATAGGTGGGTCCCCGGTAACAACTCTATGATAAACTCTATCGCACGTGGTGGTGGTAATCCGGGTAGATCATCTCGGGAAAATGTCCGCGAACTCTCGACTATAGGTATGTCCTCGATCCTAAAAGATACTCCGGTCTCGACTCAACGATCGCCGCAAAGTCCTCCATCTCCCGAGCGATCGCTAATCTACCCTCGTAATAGGCAATTCGGAGGCGTTCCCGATCAATGTAAACTCGGTAAACCCGAATACGGAACTCTACCCTCTTCCCATAACAATCTATCTCGTGCATGGTAAGTCACACCAATCCATACCAAAGAGTGCATCAAACTCTAGGTACTCCAAGACTCGGAGATCGGTGTAAATCGATGTCCCAACAACCTCAACCATGACGTCCCGAACTATCCGATTAGGGTAAATCTTATCCCCAAGCAGCCTTGAGAACAAGATGGGTCTCTAGTGTGTGTGTGTCCAACCCTAACTCCCCACACTAACCGTCCCGCAATAAATGACAATGTACTACCCGAGTCAAACATGGCATGAATAAGTCTACTATGAATAAGTAACGTACCCTCAACTAGTCGTCCGGTGGCTCCCGGATCCGGCGTGCTACCGCATGTACCCCGTCTCTCTCTCGACCCCGCTCCCGTCGTGGAGATGGCACCCGGCAATCCAATTTCAAATGTCCCTCCGACCGCATCGGAAACATCTCGCGTGTCTCCCGTTTCCCAGTCCGTGCATCATCCGATCTCGGCTCCCGACCCCGGTCCCTCGACCCTGTCTCGCCACCCCGATCTCTAACCCGTGCCGCTTGAGCCGCTGCCGCCGCTGTGGTGTTGGAGCTATGGTGTGTACAGTGCGCCCGTCCCTATACTTGATCCCCGCCATCCCGACGTCTGTCTCTCGCCATCCCGGCGACCTCTACTAAACCGGTCCCGCCGTCTCTTCGGCCTCCTATCCCGTCGAGAGCTCGCCCAACCTCCACCTCGGCCGATCTTTGTCATAGGAAGACCATTCTTCGCATCAAGAACGTCTCGTAGGTAAGTGCTCGCTCAAACATCGCTCGAATCGTTTATGTGCCCGGACGATACGATCGCGCGGCAATGTCATCCCTCACTCCCGAATGAAGTAGTAGATCTCGTAATCGCTCCGTGCCGCCGATATCCATCGAGAACTGCAAAAATATCGGTACCTATCCATATACTGCATCATGCTCCGGTTTCCCTGCCTCAGGGATAAAAACTCCTCCCTCAATCTCAATCGTACCTCCATAGGTATGAACTGGTCATAAAATATCTCTCGGAACTCTGCCCAAGTTGCGGGATCAGCATGCGTCTCCTGGTAGTTAGTCCACCACACTGCGGCATCTGATCTAAAACACGTCCCAGATAGTCTCGCTCTGAACCTCTCTTCCGTATTCAACTCCTTGTGTAGGCGCTGGTGCGACAAAATCCAATCTCCTGCAGTCTCAGGGTCTCCTCCTCCATAAAAGTAAATGGCCGAAACTTGAGGAAATCCCGTAACCTCCCGGCTGCGGATCCATCACATACTCGACACTACCGTCGGGGGTAACCTCTATCGCTCGCGGTAGGTGTAGGAATCGGTGTCTCCACCGCTTTGCTTACTACGGGGTAGTATCGATCGCTCTGAACCTCGGGTACCACCACCCGAGTAAGAGTAACCGGGGTCTCTGTGGGTCCCGTAGTCGCCACCGCTCTCCCTAGACATAGCTAATCCAGCCATCATAGCGGCCGCTTCTCTCAATAGTCGTAAGATCTCGGCTATCTGAGTCTCATGCGCCGTAACTCGATCCTCTAAGGGAACTGACGATCCGGAAGCCCTCGCGGTATCACTAGACTGTCCATCCATCGTGTCCTGCATCGTGATGCGTGTCCGGATCAGCCTCGTATATACGTATTCGTAAAGTATATATATACAACAATACATATATCACATAACAATCCTAGCTCTACCCGCTTTCTTGCTTCCCAACTAAAAGTTCTAGGCAGACCCATCGGGTTTCCACATCTAGTTTGTTAAAGTTTAAGATCTTGTGAAACTTTTTTTTTTTTTTTTTTTTTTTTTTTTTTTTTTTTTTTCGAGCCCTATCAACCTTGCTCGATACCAAATGAAACGGCCCCAAAACCCGGCCGCCCGTGGCTTCCCATTTCCCCTCGTGCACCGGAAACGCCGCCACGTCACTCGTCTACCTTCGTACTTAGGGTAGTTATCGTATAAGTTGTTATAGTCACTTAATTGATCATTTAGAAGAAATTAACAAATGGAAGAATTTCTAAGGTTAACAAAATGCATTCACATTATATATATGTAAAAGTCTTACTTGATCAAACCTATAGTGGAAAACCCTACCAGTATCTGTGCATACAAAGCGATCAACTGTAATAGTATGTATACCAAGACAAGTGTATATCCAGTTTCCCAACCCAAAAGATAATACAAAATATCAAAACATGATAATATTTGCACACATACCAAAGAGCCTCGGCGTAGGCAAGTCGATGAAATCGCCGATGATCCCCTTGCCCCTGCTAGTACTAGGATCTCGCTCGGCCACCACCACAAAAGCCGGATGGCGAGCCCAAGTAAGTAAAATCCCAAGGAAAACCACCGTGCATAAATAATTAATGAAATAATTATCGGAGCCAACAAGTAGTGTTAAATAAACATGCGGAAAGAAGGAAAATGTGCGGACAATGCTCAAAGCTAATCGCATGTATATAAACACAACGATAGACAAAAGGGGGTGAACACAAACTACTAAGTGCGTACTAGGACCGGGAGCCCTGGTCGTGGCTCATGCCTCCGACCCTACGACTGTATCCCAGCGACATTAACCTTAGTGGGCTAATCGAACGCGTGAAATGGAGTCCAACTCGGGATATCATCTACCGAATTCCTAGATCACGCGCTACACACCCACCAATGACCTCAACCACCCGTGGATACATAGACGGTACCATAACCGTCCCAGTAGGAATATAAATCATAGATTTTCAAGGAAATATAAAGCTCAATGGAAATAAATAAGTAAATGCAGTAGTGGTGTTCAGTTGGGTTTTACGTACCCGAAAATACGCACTCCGACTTTTCGGACCCGTCAGTACGCCCCACCTAGCTCCCCAATGTCCAAGCTATGGTTTCCTGGTCCCTGAAGTCCATTTATAGTGTTTTATACTTTTTGAGAACATATTCTAAAAATTTTTATGTTATTTTATAAAAATTTACAAATTTTTAGTTGTGGTACCTCTCCCGGGCTATGTCGGGGTTCCAAAAATGCCCGAAAAATCTCGAAACCACTTTTCTACCTTTTTCTAATTTTCTATATTTTTCTAGAATTTTTCCCAATTTTTCTGATATTTTTCCCCTATTTTTCCTATTTTCCAGCAAAATAAACTGTTTTTTTTTTTTTTTTTTAATAATAAAAAAATATTATTTAAATATATTATTTAAATAATATATGTGGGTCCCCGAACCGGGTCGGACCCGACCCAACCGGTCGGCCCGGTTCGGCCCCTCTGGGCGGGTCGGGTCGGGCCGGTCGGCCCACCCCCCGGTTGGGCCGGGGCGGTTTGGCCGGCCCGCCCGGGATGGGCTGGGCCGGCCCGGCCGGGCCCGGGGTGTGCACGCACGCGCACGCGTGCGTGCCCCCCTTCTTCTTCCTCCCCACTAGAGGCGCACCAGCGCCTCTGGTTCTTCATCTTTTTTTTTTTTTTTTTTTTTTTTTTTTTTCCATCGATCTTCTTCTCTTCCCTACTCCTCTCGATTCACCTTTAATCTCAATCCATAGGAGACCTCCAAAACCTCTAAATTTCACCATAAAACCCCAAAAACAAACTCCAAATTCTCGGATCAAAATATATGCAAATAACCCAAAATTTATCAAATCACCTCAATTTTCCACAAATTCGATTTCCAATCGAAATGGTTTATCAAACCAACCTCAAACATACCAAATTTAAACAAAAACGGTGATGAATTCACTCGAAATCACAATTTCACTCAAATACCCATTTTAATGGAAAATCAAGAACAATGAGGGATTTATTACCTTGTATCTCCGTGTTGGCGTCTAAATCACCTCTCCAAAGCTCGAATCTACTCTCCCCAGCACTGGATCTCTCACTGATCTCCCCAACGAATTTTTGGAAACAATGGCTTAGTTTGCATGTTCGATCCATCGATATTGTGCATATATATAGTTGGGTTTTTTAATCTAGCGTCTGTGTGCATCTCGAGGAAAATCGGACGGTTACTGATCACCTTGCGTCACCAACTTCCTAGAGACTTATCAAGACACCATCTAGCCTTGAATCTCATTGTTGTGCATCTCGAGGCTTATCCTAAGTGTACTGATTATTCAGTTCAAACTATAGGATTTTATTTACTCCAATTTGGTTTAATTTATAACACCTATTCTAGTCATCAATAAATTCTATAAATTTGTGAATATGGTCACACTAATTCCCCGACCACTCGGCACCCCGTGCCCCGTGTGTCCCAAGACACGCTTCCCGAGGCGGTCCCACACTTAGTGTACCCAATTTTTATTTCCTTACCTTAGCTTAAGACTATATATTTGCATTTAATTATATAAAATCCTCAACCATAGCATGTTTAATAATTTAAATCTAATTAAACCCCAACGCCTAGCCTCACCGTTACCAAACTCCGCGTTGGCGCGTTCACCGAACTAAAACCCCGCTCACAACTCGCCCGACAAGTTTATTTTAAATGCACACCTGATGATATATTACATCATTATCAAGAAAATGAAAATATCAATAAATCACCACAATTAGAAAAAACAATATTACACAAATCAATACCTAGGTCCGGAACATGCCTAATCTATCCGCGGCGTCCACGTGTCGTCCGAGCTGGCGTCCTAATCTGAAATAAGGTAAATAACGGCGTTAATAAATAACGGGCCGTTACACGAGCGTGCTACAACAGATGACACATGAGTATTGGATTGCTGAAGGTTGCGACGGTATTGTGTTTGTCTGATGCTTTTGTTGATGTCCATATCTGTTGCTAGATGTGTGTTCCTGTTGTGTCGTTGGAGAGGGTTGCTGAGTAGCAAAGGGCTGATAGACATTTTGCTCGCTTTAGACGTTTGGCTCAGGATCTGGATTGCACAGATTGATCTGGTGGTTCAGACAGGTGCTTAAGACACAGGGGCAGGTTATGGATACCTAAAGTGCAAGAACTACGCGATAATATACTTGAGGACGCACACCATTCGCGGTATACAGTTCATCTTGCCAGAACCAAGATGTATCATGATTTGCGACGTTTGTTTTGGTGGCCGGGGATGAAGACTAACGTGGGTGCATATATTAAGGCGTTTCATATATGTTAGCAAGTCAAGGTCGAGCACAGGAGACCAGTTGGATTGTTGCAGCCGTTGCCCATTCCACAATGGAAATGGGAGCATATCACGATGGATTTTGTCAATGGATTGCCGCAAACTGCGAGGCGTCACGATGTTGTTTGGGTTGTGATTGACAAGTTGATGAAGTCTGCACACTTCACCCCTATCTCGATGAAGTGTTCTTTTCCCAAGCTGAATGTTATCTTTGAACAAGAGATCACCAGGCTACATGAAGTGCCAGTATCGATTGTATCTGATAGAGATCCCAGGTTGACTTTGAAACTTTGGAAGAGCATGCAAGAGCAGTTTGGCACTAGACTCCAGTTCAGTACAACTTTTCATCCTCAGACAGACGGTCAGTCACGGCCCAATTTTGCTAATCTTGATTAACTGCTTAATCAGGATTTTCGACCCGTGACGTGGGGCCCGCATGAGATGCGCACACAGATCGAGGCATGTGGCCGAGGTAAATTTTATGTTTGTTTTGATGTATTCTTAGTGTTTTGTATGTGTAGGCTGACTAAGTCAGTATTTGCAGTTATCGACATCGAGACGTAGTCGGGGACGCGCCTCGAGTTGCGTGTAAATTGGGGTATCGAATAGTGAGACTTGCGGTAAGTCTAAACTTAGTAAAATATAATGTAATCAAATTAATGTACATTAAATCATAGCTATAGCCCTAAATTAATTAAATTGAATGACATATATATATATATATATATTTAAATATATATATAAATATATATACAATTTATAAATTAAAAAAAGGATTTGAGAAATGACAAAAAAGGGCATTGGCTTATATGGAAAAGAATAGGGTTGGAGGGGTAAAATAGTCATTTAGCCCCCAAAACACCAAATAAAACCCCCACCGCCACCACCACACAAAAAAGGAAGAAGGAGAAGAATAAGAAGAAGAAGAAGAAGAGAAGATCCAAGAGAGAAGGAAAGATTGAAAAATCGAGAAGACGGCGACATTGGCGAAGTGAGTCTTTGGTTGTTAATGTTGGCATTATTGTTGTAGATGTTAATGGTGGTGTTGATGAAGTTGATTGATTTTTAAATCAATATGTTAATGGTGGATTGTTGATGCTATGGTGTTGTTGTAGTGTTGTTTTTGTGTTGATAGATTGAAGAAGTGAAAGAAGAAAGAAAGAAATCAAAAAAAAAAAAAAAATGTTGATGCAACAACAAATTGAGGGGGTGACTTACACTGGGCCCGGTCGATTTCGATCTAGGGGTCCAAACCCCCCCCCCCCCAAAAAAAATTAAAAAAATAAAATAAAAATAAAAATAATAAAAATAATAAATAGTAATATATATATATATATGTAATATATATACACATACACATGTATATATACAAAAAAAATAAAATAAAATAATAAAATAAATAATATATATATATATATATGTATACATACATATACATATATACACAAATACACATGTATGTATATATGTACATATACACATATAATTATATATACATAAAATTTGTCTATGTAACAAAATATTAATAAATAAATAAATAAATTATATGAAATAACTTTTCAGGGACTTAGGGCAGTTACGGGAGTTCGAAAACACTAGTCGGGGTATCGCGAGGCCGGATAGCTAGAGCTATCCTGTGACTTGTAAGTGAAACTGTGGGAACCCTCTACTTTATTTCATTCATATTAATTCTCTTTCAGTCAATTTGATGACTTGTTGTTAGTAATCTACCATCATGCTTTTCCTTGCTCTATTCAAGTTGAATGTTGAAATAGCATGATGCCTTTTGATGATTTCATTGATTCATTTCCTGATATGTCATATTTGTTGTGAATTGTGTTATAATTGATGTTAGAAATGCATGCGCTAGGGTTACTGTGATAATTAATTTTGTATTCTATTCCCTTTGGGGCTTCGTAGCCTAACTTATTTGTTGATATCGTAGAACCTTAGAAATAAAAATCCTTGAAACAAAAGTTGGAGATTATCTAGTGTCCATTGCACGAGAGATGGGTGGATTCACGAGGTCACTGGACCTCGGGGTTTCCAGCACTTACCACTATTACTTGAATGGCATCACGTAGCTTGAACTACGGGGTTGTCGGCAAGTTCTATATATATATATATGTATATTCAAAAATTTACAAAGTATGTTGAGATTATCTCTATACGATAGTGGAAAAAGGCTGGTTGATATTTCTCACCGCCGACCGGATGTAGATTTGTGTCAGTCTATCTAACTCGGTTAACTGTGATATTTATATGCATTACTTTCTCAGCACCTTTTTCTGCTATATTATGCATTTAAATATCTGTCTTTACTTTGAAAATGAAGTATAGAATTCCCCAGTATCACTTAAATATCACTATACTCACCGTCTAGTTTGTGACGGTGGGCGTAGGTCCGTCGAACAGTACCAGATCGGGCAAGGAGAAGATCGGCGACTACCTCTGAGCTCGTAGCGCGTAACTGTCGTACATGTAAGTCATATTTTTTGTATTATGTTTATCTACGTCTTTTGCTTGCGTTGTTTTGTTGGGACGAGAGTTAATTCAACCGACTTTTGGACTTTCACTTTGTCTATATGATCGCCGGTTATTTCATATTGATATTGTGACTGTTATCTCCTGGTTTCCACATTTAGGATTTATATACAATGCTTTCGCTAATACGTTAAAGACTTTCGCTAATTTAATAATTCTGTAAATAATAGGTATTACAGGCTGACTAATACGTAATTAGGTCATACGTGTTGTAATTAGGGCTTAATTACGGGATTAGGCCTGGCGGTGCCCTAGATGAAAATAGGGGTTGTTACACGGTCAATCAGAGAGGTTGATTCAGATATTGGAGGATATGCTCAGGGCATATATTTTGCAGTTTGGGGGTTCTTGGGAGGAGTATCTGTCGTTGTGCAAGTTTGCGTACAACAACAGCTATCAGGCGAGTATCGGTATGCCACCATTTGAGGCTTTATATGGTAGAACCTGCAGATCATCAGCTTGTTGGGTAGCACCTGAGGATGTGACAATTATTGGGCCTAAGGTTGTTGCTGATCACATAGAGAAGATTCGATAGATTAGGTTAAGATTGCAGGCAACTCAAGACAGACAGAAGAAATATGTTGATAGGTATTTTAAGGGTCTGAGTTATGTTGTAAATGACTTAATGTATTTGAAGGTTTCGCCCTGGAAATGTCATCAGAGGTTTGGGATCAAGGGGAAACTAGCACCGAGATATATTGGACCATTCAGGGTTATGGCACGCATTGACACATTGGCTTACAGATTGGAGTTGCCATTAGAGCTAGCGGGGGTTCATCCAGTGTTTTCATGTATCTATGTTGAGGTTGGCTAAATCAGGACTGAGGCCGATGATTGATATCAGACAGATTGAGGTTCGTCCTGATGTTTCTTATGAGGAACAACCAGTGGAGATTATGGATCGCGGGATACAAACTCTGCGGAACAGGGAAATCCCAAAAGTATTAGTACGATGACAGCATCACGAGACTGAGGGACTTACCTGGGAGCTCGAGTCTACTATGCGACGGAGATACCCTTAACTATTTTTTGGTGAGTGTTTAATGTGACTTAAATTAGTTGGTAAGAATTGTAACGACTCAATTAATAAGTGTCGTTATTTATGACATCATTGCAGACGTGGATGCCAGCGGGGACTTTCGTGGGTCCCACAGCGAGGACAGAACACGACTGGATTAGGTATACAATCCGTTTTGTTTGCTTTTTGTTGTGTATTTGCGATGTATACGTTCAATTTAGTTAAATTGCATCGCAATATGTATGTTTATATTGGTCATTGACGAGTAAGCTGGTGTGACTGGTATACGTTGCGACTAGCACATTGGAACGGATACCAGGTAACGAACTATTAGTATACTAGGCCCCGGTTTAAACATATATAATAAATGATAAAATTCATTAAATAATTCATAATAAATGATGTTGAGACCGGTAGTACCGTTGTTGTGCGAGAGTGGCACAGTTCGCTGTCTGGAGCCGGGTATTGGAACGCCCGAGATTGAATGGTTGTAGCTACAAAATGGGGTCAAGAAAAAAAGAAGTCAATTTTGGCATCATTTGGAGACCCTTTGACTTGATCTCAGCCCTCAAATCCTGTTTTGAGATGGGTGGTTAAGTTAAGATGACAATCTTATATATATATATAAGTGGTTTGTATCATTTTCTCATCAACTTTTCTCTCTCCTAAGAGGATTGGAGGGCTTTGTTGATTTCAAGTGATCAATTGGAGCTCAAGAATGTGTGAAAACAAATTTTAAGGTAAGATCCTCGATCATCTTGTCGTTCTCTACATTTTGAGATGATTTTCAGGGGTTTTGGCGGTGTTTTCGGTGTGAATTTTGAGCACACCAGCCATGTAGGGGTGTTGCTATAGTTTGGTGTTGGAATTGAAGTTATGGTTATGGTTTTGGTGTTGTTGCTATAGTTGTGTTGATTTACAAGTGATTTTGTCGAATTTTTGGTTGGAAAACGCCGAGTTTGTGTTTCAGGCGTGTATTGTCGAGGGGTTTTAATTTAGTGAGTCTTATGGAGTGTTTAATGAGTTGTTGGAGCAAGCGCGGATTGCGACGACAAGCCGAAGGGATTCAAAAACTTGAGAAAACCCTCTGCCGAAGACGCCGTCAGGCACGCCGTGGGGTTCAGAAGCCACGATGCCACTCACGACATCTTGGGCAAAGGCGAAATATGGAAAATAAGGAAAATATGCTTTGGAGACGTCGTAGGAGGAAATAACGTGATGGCATGTCCACAACGTCCAGACATCGCAAAGACACCGTGAAGGGTTGACCTTGGCGACGTCCTTGGCAGCGTTTGGGGCAGTTTTAAAACTAAAAATTTAAATAAAAATCCACCGAATGAGGTTTTTCCTAGGTACCTATATAGTCTGTTTAGAGTATAAATATGATGTTTTATCGATGATTTGAGTGTTGTACCAAGGTTACAAGGTTTGGGAATACGTGTGGTTGATTGGGAAATTATGATTTTAGGTCGGATTGACGGGTAATTGTACACGTATTGGAGGAGTGTGAATAAATTAAGGACGATATTGGAGTGCGGTTTGAGATGTGTATTACCCCAACTGAAATTCACTTTAGTACTTACTACTTGATTTATTTGAATTCAGTCATGTTCATTTGTCACTCTATTTTTCTTATTGCTTTACGATGGTCGAGTACTATTACTTAGTGTCTTTACGGTAGTTGAGTTTACTCATACCTGATTTCTTTACAGTGTAGATCACACCCCACCTGGTGTTTAATTGTTGCGGGGCCATAGGGTCCACTAAGCCATAGCATATGTCTAGGCATGCACCGGTGAATATGCTACCCGGGTATGATAGGCATGTGTGGGTGCGTCGTGGATCTACGCCGGCCACCTACAGGGTTCAGAGTCACCTTTTTGAGGTATCCTCACGGGTCGTGCCTGCCAGATATCCCGAAGTATGGCTTGGTCTGACTTTGATAGTTCACGCACTTTGTTTCACTACTATATTTATGCATGCGATGATCTTCTACAGTTACCAATATTCTTTTTTTTTCCGCATGTTTATTTATAGTATTTTGATTCCAGCAGCTTTAATTTTGTATTTACTTGGTAAATTTACTTGGAAATACTCACTCTAGACTCGTCATCTGCCTTTTTGTGATGGCTTGAATGCAAATCCTAGTACGAGCAGAGGGAAAGGTAAGCTTGAGGACTACATTGATTGACTGTGATTGGCCCTACTCGTACGTTTGTTTATATTTTATTGTTTTATGCTAGGTTTTGGGTATGTGAGAGACAGACCTGACTTGAATGTGACTTGGAAGTTGATATATTTGATATTTTGAGGATCATCTTTGATATGTATATGGATTATCTTTTGATATGGTTTCCACATTAGGTTTTATGATTATTAAACTTGCTTCCGCTGTTCTTTATGATGTTTTAAGAGTTCTGCTGTACATTCTTACCTTATATGATGGTTGGTAAAGTTTTGAGTAGCCGTGGGCCACAATCAGATGGTGAGTTGGCAAGGCTGTGGGCCCACGGTGCACATCGTGGCGGCTGATGGATTTGGGGCCATCACATTAGAGCTAATTAAAACTCATGTATATTTTTTTAGGTTTTTAACAATTGAAAAATATTTGGTGCACCAACCACAATATGCGGGTCGGACATGCACTCGTTTATCCTTCCTTGATTCTTGGGCGCCCGCACCTCATAATTCTAAGGGTAGATTACACTAATCCGTGGATTCGATCCAATTCAAACCAATTATCGCTAATTGGATCAATTTTTTTATCCATTGAACTGGACTGGATTGATAAATCACTAATCCAGCTGAACTGAATTGGATTATAGATCCTATATTAAAAAATCGCGGATCCAATCCGATCCAGTCTGTTTAACACATCAACACAAATACATATCTGACCATATGTACTATAGTGTCTTGAAGAACATTAACTCAAACTATCAACTCTAAATTACAATATTTAAAAGATTGTGCTTCTTTTTAACTATTTTCTTACGCTTTTGGCCTTTTTTGTGTGTTGTATGTTACAACGTGCATATTTTTTGTGCTTTTGTGAGGGTGTATGGTGCATATTTGTAGATGATACTTATTTATGTAAGAACTTGCACTATGAAGATTATTTTGAAGACAAGTTTGTGGGAAATATATTATATATAGATTTGTGGGATGTTTGTTGTAAATTTGTCATTCATAAGATTTCTGATTTTTGTGATTCATTTGATTAAGTTCAATTTCGTGAATCTTTAGATAGAAAAACGTCAATCTATAAAACTTGATCCAGTCCGGTCCGCATTTTGCAAATTGAATTGATAAATTATTTGAATTGGATTGGATTGTAATTTTTCAATCCACAATAATTGAATTGAATTGCGGATCGACGCTAATTGGACTAGATCCAATCCGTGTACACCCCTAAAGGTACTTAGTCTCGAGCCCGATTGAGCTTGACCCATGAACAAGTCTAATTGTAAGGTTACAAAATTCAAGCTATCATAATTGGATTTGAGTAGTGCTACTTGAACTCATAAGTCTCGACTCCTAAGGGAGTTTTAGAAAATTTTTAATTTCAAAGTCATCCTCAAACAATAAATAGCTTTAAAATAACAAATTGTAAAACTCCATCAAAACCTCTCAGGTGAGATGTTAAAAATATATCACTTGCCAAAAAGGCAAGATCTCAAGAGATCGTAGTTCGATTTTCACTTAAATAAAAAAATAAAAAATAAAAACTTGTAAAACTCTTTTGCTATTTGTAAAAATTTCAAAAAAACCTTATGAATTTGGACTTTAAGAGTCTAAACAAATTTTTTGATTTGATGCGTGTCGAGCGCGTCAAAATAAATATATATCCCGATGAGATTACCAATAACCACAAGAACTGCAGTAATGGCAAGCACGGGGTCGAACCACAAAGATCAAGTTTTCAACTTAGATTACTAACCTAAAACTAACCTAGAGTGTTCAACAAAATGTCTCTAATTTTACTAAAAACAATAATTAAAATACAATGTAAATAAATCAATTAAAATGGAAAAGAACAATCCAAACCATTAGTTTCACAAATCTTTTCAATTTGGCATAATTTTAAATACAGTCTTCAATATAATTAAAGCATGCAAATCACAGTAATTTAGTGTAGTTATAGACTCGGTAATGTACGCGGGTCTTCGCACTTCCTGATGTCGGTAGCCAAGGTACGACCGTTGACTACTTTCCTGACCAATTGCGCAACCTGATCGCTAGTGCTCCAGATTTAACGCACTGGTCGCATTACATCGATTAGTGAAGGCACTACACCTAGACAACCGGATCGCTAGTGCTCCCGATTTAGCCTAGATTCATAAGGTATTTGATCGGTCCCAAAAGGGTCTAATCAATTGGTATGGTCAATTGCCACTAGTGTGGTCTTATTGCACAAACATGGGTGCTTACGACTCACTGGCATATGAATTGAAGCTTAAACTAGTGTTTAACTTCAATTGTTAAAATAATACCAAAGAAAATAAATTACTATGAAAAACAAATTAAATAAATAATAAAATAGATCTCACATATGTTTTATTGCGGACGTGGATGCCAATGGGACGTTCGTGGGTCCCACAAATGAGGCCGGAGCGCGTTCGTATTAGGTAAATAGTTATTTTGTTTGTTGATTTGACTAATTTGCGATGTTTATGCTAAAATAGGTTAACGACATCGCGATGTGTGTAATTATATTTTAAATTGACGTGGGAGATTGTGTGATGAGTATTCGCATCGATATGCGTGTCGACGCGGTGCTTGGGTAGATTAAAGACGAAATTTTAAGTTGAGAAAAATGTTACAAAAAAAAAATGAATTAAATGTGATAAAATATGTAAATTATTGGGCGCTAGGGACACGCGGGGTCGTGGTCGACACGCGTGGGTGGTACGTTAGTGTGCACGCCCGAAAGACGCTCGTTGGCGCGCACGACGAAATTTAGGCGCGAAAGTATAGGTGAGTATATATATATTTATATGTATATATGTGTATAAGGAATTTAATATATATATATAAATATATATAAAAAATCAGAAAAATAAATAAATAATAGTGAAATTACCAAAAAGGGTATTGAAGGAAAGAAGAGAAATGGATATGGATAGGGGCAAAAGGGTCATTTTACCCAAAAATTGTTGATATACACCACATCGTCACCATTGTTCCTCATTTTCCCCATTTTCTCACTGTTTTGGTGAAAAATCGAAAAGAAGATCGAGGAGGAAAGGAAGAGAAATCGGGAGATAGAAGAAGAGAGATCATCGAGCTTGTGTTCGAGAGGCGAAGGAGGTGAGTTTGTTGACGTTGTGTTATTGTTGTTTTGGTTGTTGTTTGTTGTTGTATGCGTTGGTGGTTTGGTGGTTTAGTGGTGGTGGCGGGGAGGAACTCGGGAGCTCGGACGAACTGCGAGAGCGATTCGTCCGAGGAGGGAGACGACTCCCATGTCGTTTCCCTCTCCCTCTCCTCCATCGATTGAAAAAAAAAAAAAAAAAAAAAAAAAAGAGGCGCTGTTGCGCCTCTCTGTTTGGGGAAGAAGATGACCAATCGGGTCGGGTCGACCCGCCGGTCTGGGCGGGTCGACCGACCCGGTGGCCGGTCCGGTCCGGTTGGGCGAACCGGACCGGGAACCGGTCCGGCTCACCTCAACTCAAAAAAAAAAAAAAAAAAAAAAAAAAAAAAAAAAGAAAAAAAATCTGGAAAATTCATAGGAAATTCATAGAAAATAAGAAAAAAATAGAAAAAAATATATTTTGATCAAATAAAGGAAATTTGGGATTTTCTCGAAAATGTTGGCGAGGTATTGTCGGGGTTTTAGCCTCGAAAAACGAAAAATTGACATAATATATTAAATTGAAGCTAATTTAGTGATAAATGATAATAGGTATATTTCGGGTGATTATTGGCGCTAGACGGGGTTTGATTTTCGAGACGAGGAGTGCGATTTGAGGTGTGTAGTATCCCAATTGAACTTCACTTTAAGTATTTACCATTTGATTTATTTGAATTCGGTTCCATTTATCCTTTATTCCATTTCATCTTTGCTTTACTACTGGGCACTCTCACCTAGTGACTTTACGGTAGTGGAGGATGCTCCTACTCTGGTGTCTTTACGGTGTTGAGATCACTCCCCACCCGGTGCTTATTTCGTTACGGCCATAGAGTCCATTAAGTCATAGCACTTGTCTAGGTATACGCCGGAATAGGCTACCCGGTATAGTAGGCTTGTGTGGGTGCGTCGTAGGTCTACGCCGACCACCTAGAGGGTCCAGGGCCAACCCATTGGTGTGTTCTTCATGGGCCGTGCCTGGGGGAAAGCCCGAAGTATGACTTGGTCTGATTTTTATGTGCACGTACTTTGCTTCGTCACTATATTTATGCATGCGATGATCTTTCTTTTACGGTTATGCATGTATTTCTTTATTCCGCATGTTTAAATTATAGTATTTTCAATTCCAGTGTACTTTTATTTCGTAATTACTTGGTGAATTTCCTTGGGATTACTCACTCGGACTCGTCATCTGTCTTTTTGTGATGGCTGAGTGCAGACCCTAGTACGAGCCGGGGAAAGAGCAAGCTTGAAGAGTACATCGATTGACAGTTTTAGCCCCACTCGTACGTATGTTTATATTTATTCGTTTCATGTCGGGTTTTGGGCTTGAGAGATAGGTTGTACATTTTGATATTTTGAGGATCAGATGAGATGTATATAATGTACAGTTGATATGGTTTCCACTTAGGCATTTTGCTCATAATGCTCAGGAAGTTTAGATTAAATCTTTATATTGATAGTAAACATTCCGCTGCGTAAATTGTGATTTAATGATATTAAAGAAACAAAAGTTAACTCATAACATTAAAGTTAATCGGAAATTGATTAAAAATGGATAATTGGGCGTGGGACACAGCTGGCGGTGACGTGGACAGTTGTGGGCCCGCGTGGCCTCCCGTGGCGGACCAATGTGGAAATTTGGGGCCGCCACATTTTGGTATCAGAGCGAGGTCAAACTTTGAGAATTGGATATTGAACAATAGTATAAACTCAATGAATAAATCTTAGATGTGGAAACCACAAGTGAATGATTAAAGACTTAGTTGGGAAGTGATGTGAGGCGGGTAAATTTAGGAAATTATATATACGTATGTTTTGATTGTATACTATATAATATGCGCGTATGTACTGAGTCTGGTCCATTGCACGTTGGTTGTGCAGTTTAGGATGGACGGACAGGCTCCTACTACTCCGCCCACTACTCAGCCAGAGGTTGGAGAGACTAGTGATCATACCACTAGTGACGTGACTGATTTGCGAGCTATGATTCGAGGCCGGTCGACGAGCGCGATTGATTCAATGGGCAAGCAAATATTGTCATGCGCGAGCTCGGATGGTGAGCTAATGGAGTACATTCGAGCTCGAGGACACCAAGCGAGCACCGATCGCGAAATACGTCTTGCTACCACTCGAGACCGCATTAGCATTAGCACCATTTGCTACACGTGCGGGCAGGGTCGAAACGATTCTGCGAACATTCGAAGTTTCTTGGGGCTTGCGGCTATTACCAGGCGATTTGTGCGGGATTTTTCTTTGATTGCGGCGCCGATGACGAGGTTGACCAAGAAGGATGTCAAGTTTGAATGGTCCAAGATCGTGAGGCGACCTTTTTAGAGTTGAAGAGGAAGTTGACTTCGGCGCCGGTGTTGGCTTTACCGAGACAGGGAAAGGATTCTCGGTTTACACGATGCTTCCGGGCTGGGTTGGGATGTGTGTTGATGCGGGAAGGACACCCGATTTGCATATTTATCGAGGCGATTGAGACCCCACGAGAGAATTATCCCAGACATGATTTGGAGCTAGCTGCGCTTGTGTTTGCGCTCAAGGCTTGGCGACATTACCTTTACGGGGAGCGATTTATTTTATTCACGAGATCACCGAGTTTGAAGTATCTCGTTCACTCGAAGGATCCGAATATGCGCAAAGACGGTGGCTCGAGTTGTTGAAAGACTACGATTTCGCAATTGAGTATCATCACAGGGAAGGCGAATGTAGTCTTGATGCATTGAGCCGGAGTGGTGTAGAGAGTCGACCGTGTCTTTGCGACGAGATGACACATGAGCATGGATTCTTTGGGCGCGACGGTTTTGTGTTTGTCGATGCTTTGCTTGATGTTCATATCTGTTGCCGACGCGTGTTCTGTTGTGTCGTTAGAGAGGGTCGCCGAGTGGCAAAGGGGTCGACGGACATTTTGCTCGCTTCACTGTCCGGCTCAGGATCCGGGTTGCACGATTGGTCTAGTGGTTCGGACCGGTGCTTGAGACACGAGAGCGGGTTGTGGATACCCGAGGTGCGGGAACTACGCGATAGTATTCTTGAGGATGCACACCGATCGCGGTATATCATGATTCATCTGGCGGGACTAAGATGTATCATGACTTGCGACGTTTATTTTGGTGGCACAGGATGAAGGCGATGTGGGTGCATATGTGAGAGCTTGTCATATTTGTCGGCGAGTTAAGGCGAGCACGGGAGACCATTTGGATTGTTACGCCATTACCGATTCCACGGTGGAAATGGGAGCATGTTACGATGGATTTTGTGAGCGGAGTTGCCATGTTGACTGTCGGATGCGAGACACGCCATGATCTTTGTGTGGGTTGTGATTGATAGATTGACAAAGTCTGCACACTTCATTCTATATCGATGAAATATTCATTTTCTCGATTGAGCATCATTTTTGAGAGAGATTGTTAGATTACATGGAGTACCTATCTATCTATTGTGTACGACGAGAGATCCCGGAGTTGACTTCGAAGTTGTGGGAGAGCATGCAAAAGCGATTTGGGAGAGAGAGACTACGATTCGATGAGCTTATCATCCTCGGACGACGGTCAGTCAGAGAGATTGATACGGGTATTAGAAGACATGCTCAGAGCATGCATTTTGCAGTTTGGAGGTGCTTGGGAAGAGTATTTGTCGTTGTGCGAGTTCGCGTACAACAACAGCTATCAGGCGAGTATTGGTATGCCACCATTTGAGGCTTTGTATGGAAGACCTTGTAGATCACCAGCTTGTTGGGCAGCACCTGAGGATGTGGCAGTGATTGGACCTGAAGTTGTTGTTGATCATACCGAGAAAATTCGGCAAATTAGATTGAGATTGCAAGCAGCTCAAGATAGGCAAAAGAAGTATGCTGATAGGTATCTTCAGGGTTTGAGTTATGATGTGGACGACTTGGTATATTTGAAAGTTTCGCCCTGGAAAGGTCATCAGAGGTTTGGGATCAAGGGGAAACTAGCACCAAGGTACATTGGGCCTTTCAGAGTTATGGCACGTGTTGGGACAGTAGCATACAGATTGGAGTTGCCAGCAGAGCTAGCAGGCGTTCATCCAGTGTTTCACGTGTCTATGTTGAGGTTAGCTAAGACAGGACCGAGACCGATGGTGGATATTAGACAGATTGAGGTTCGTCCTGATGTTTCATATGAAGAGCAACCTGTGGAAATCATGGATCGTAGAGTTCAGACACTGAGGAACAGAGAGATTCTGAAAGTGCTGGTTCGATGGCAGCATCACGGAACTGAAGGACTCACTTGGGAGCTCGAGTCGACTATGAGACAGAGATACCCACACTTGTTTACTGGTGAGTGTTAATATAACTCAAATTTCGGGACGAAATTTCAATTTAGTTGGGAAGAATTGTAACGGCCCAAATAATATTTGTCGTTATTTTATGACGTCATTGCAGACGTGGATGCCAGCGGGGACGTTCGTGGGTCCCACAGCGAGGCTGGAGCGCGTTCGTATTAGGTAAATAGTTATTTTGTTTGTTGATTTGACTAATTTGCGATGTTTATGCTAAAATAGGTTAACGACATCGCGATGTGTGTAATTATATTTTAAATTGACGTGGGAGATTGTGTGATGAGTATTCGCATCGATATGCGTGTCGACGCGGGTACTGGGTAGATTAAAGACGAAATTTTAAGTTGAGAAAAATGTTACAAAAAAAAAATGAATTAAATGTGATAAAATATGT
Organism: Stephania japonica; assembly: GCA_039657345.1. Classification (NCBI taxonomy): domain Eukaryota; kingdom Viridiplantae; phylum Streptophyta; class Magnoliopsida; order Ranunculales; family Menispermaceae; genus Stephania; species Stephania japonica. The sequence goes on along the minus strand of CM077558.1, from coordinate 7,803,092 downwards.
AAATTATTGGGCGCCTAGGGACACGCGGGGTCGTGGTCGACACGCGTGGGTGGTACGTTAGTGTGCACGCCCGAGTACGCTCGTTGGCGCGCACGACGAAATTTAGGCGCGAAAGTATAGGTGAGTATATATATATTTATATGTATATATGTGTATAAGGAATTTAATATATATATATATATAAATATATATAAAAAATCAGAAAAATAAATAAATAATAGTGAAATTACCAAAAAGGGTATTGAAGGAAAGAAGAGAAATGGATATGGATAGGGGCAAAAGGGTCATTTTACCCAAAAATTGTTGATATACACCACATCGTCACCATTGTTCCTCATTTTCCCCATTTTCTCACTGTTTTGGTGAAAAATCGAAAAGAAGATCGAGGAGGAAAGGAAGAGAAATCGGGAGATAGAAGAAGAGAGATCATCGAGCTTGTGTTGGAGAGGCGAAGGAGGTGAGTTTGTTGACGTTGTGTTATTGTTGTTTTGGTTGTTGTTTGTTGTTGTATGCGTTGGTGGTTTGGTGGTTTAGTGGTGGTGGCGGGGAGGAACTCGGGAGCTCGACGAATGCGAAGAGCGTCGTCAGAGAGGAGACGACTCCCATGTCGTTTCCCTCTCCCTCTCCCTCCATCGATTGAAAAAAAAAAAAAAAAAAACGAGGCGCTGTTGCGCCTCTGTTTGGGGAAGAAGATGACCAATCGGGTCGGGTCGACCCGCCGGTCTGGGCGGGTCGAGGCCAGACCGACCCGGTTGGCCGGCCCCGGTCGGTTCGAACCGGGCCGAGCCGGACCGGAGTTCGACCAACTCAAAAAAAAAAAAAAAAAAAAAAAAAAAGAAAGAAAACAGGTTTTGGAAAGAAAAAAAAAAAAAATCTGGAAAATTCATAGGAAATTCATAGAAAATAAGAAAAAAATAGAAAAAATTATATTTTGATCAAATAAAGGAAATTTGGGATTTTCTCGAAAATGTTGGCGAGGTATTGTCGGGGTTTTAGCCTCGAAAAACGAAAAATTGACATAATATATTAAATTGAAGCTAATTTAGTGATAAATGATAATAGGTATATTTCGGGTGATTATTGGCGCTAGACGGGGTTTGATTTTCGAGACGAGGAGTGCGATTTGAGGTGTGTAGTATCCCAATTGAACTTCACTTTAAGTATTTACCATTTGATTTATTTGAATTCAGTTCCATTTATCCTTTATTCCATTTCATCTTTGCTTTACGGTGGGCACTCTCACCTGGTGACTTTACGGTAGTGGAGGATGCTCCTACCTGGTGTCTTTACGGTGTTGAGATCACTCCCCACCCGGTGCTTATTTGTGTGGGTGCGTTACGGCCATAGAGTCCATTAAGTCATAGCAAAAAGTACTTTGGTCTAATCAATTGGTATGGTCAATTGCCACTGTTTAGTGTGGTCTTATTGCACTCAAACATGGGTGCTTACGACTCATCGATTGACGCTTTAGCCCCACTTTACTCGTACATATGAATTGAAGCTTAAACTAGTGTTTAACTTCAATTGTTAAAATAATACCAAAGAAAATAAATTACTATGAAAAACAAATTAAATAAATAATAAAATAGATCTCACATATGTTTTATGCCAAAAAGAATGATTTGATCCACTTCCGGTTCAGACTGGTGAGTTTAGCCGGCCATCGACGTCATAAACTCCATTAAAATCCAAAAACAAAGTGTAGAAAAAGAGGAGAGAAAATACTAGAAAACACTGAGAAAAAAGGAAAATAATGTCTCCCCGACTCCCTGTCAAAAACCCTAATTAATACTCCTAAACTTGGGTCCCGGATGCCTATTTTCGAGTTTGGTGCTTGACACGTCCGCCGAGGACAATCTGTGGCTATTTTTTGGTATTTTTCTTGACTCTGCCACGTGTCACAGTGTGATTGGCTGAAAAACTGGAGCGTGCTGACGTGGCGCAACCGGATTAGCTGGGACAGGCTCGCATGACGTGCTGGACGTGGAGGCGGTGACACGTGGCGCAACCGGATTTGCTTGGAGCTGCGATGCGTTCTGCTGGACGAACCGAGGTCGCTACGTGGCACACAAGTTGGGCTGGGAAAATCGCGTGACTTCGTGCGAAAATCTGGAAGTGCGGTTGAGCACGCATCCCGAGGCAGATCGAATGACCGAGACGACGAGCTGCTGGGCTTGGCTACGTGGCGGACGATGATTGGTTCGGATGGGCGACGTGGCGCGCGTTGAAGAGTTGACCGACGTGACGTGGTAATTGCGTCTGATTGGCGAATGGCCGTGTTTGACGTGGTCGATCCAATGGGACGCCGACACGTGGCATTTTCGAATTTCACTTCACCCACTCTTGTGTACGCCCCAAAACAAATCCTCCGGTGTCCGATTTCTTCAAGTAAATACTCTATTTTGAGTATTTTTTCGCTCCGGATCCAACCGTGCACCCAAAAAGTCCTGAAAATGACAAATAAAGATAATTAGGCCCATAATTTGGAGAATCAACACTAAATCTATAAATAAAAAATATATATATATTATGCATAAATAACAACTTATCAAATACCCCCAAACTTAGACTTTGCACGTCCCGAGCAAAGGTGTAAATGACACACAAACAAACAAACTAGACTCCTACTATAACTATGCATTGGCTCAACTAAACTATACCTGATTCAAAAGTTCATGGAGTTCCTTTGGTTTACATAGTCGCCAAGTTAACAAGTCACTCAAGAAATTTTGGAGTCATGATATGTCAAGAATCGCAACCCAAACACAACTAAGATCACACTTTCAAGACAAAGATGCAGTCAAGAGAAAGGTCATCAACTACTCATGGGTTTTCTTGGTCTATACATTAAAGCATGCAAGTTTAAAATCCCACTTAATTTTAGTGAAAGCACTCGAGCTATATCTTTTTTATTTGAGGAGTTTTCATAAACTTCCGCCTTTATTCTTTTCTTTTTTTTTCTATTCCTTTCTCTATTTTTTTTTTCAAGTAAAACGGTCCCTGCTCTATTTCCTATGGACCGATTTTCTCATTTTTTCTCACCACAAGTTTCCCTGCTCCATTTCCTATAGAAACTTGTGGGACTCTCAATATTAAGAAAACTCCTGATAGCCCTTCTCACTTTTACTATAATCAAGCAAATTCCTCAATGTGGGTTAAAATACTATCACTTGCACAATTTTAACCGTCTACCCATTTTGGTATCTACCACAAGTTCAACCAACATACTAAGTCTCTAATCATGAATTCCTAAGAATGTTGGGCTACAACTTGATTGAGTGTTTCTCCTAATTTCTCCTAAGTTTCAAGTCAACAGGCAACCATAAAATACTCATCAATAACCAAATGCATGAAACAAAATCTCGGATGACTCTAGACCATAAAGACTACACTGAAAACATGCATGAACGTGTATCAACTCCTAATGGAATGAGAAAGTGTGATATGAAGTGAAAAGAAATGGAAGAAATGGATGAGCAATATATATCAAACACCACCAATACCATCCTACAACCGCATGTAACCGCATATATATAAAAAATTTAAACGATCTCACCTGCGGTCTTTCGCATAGAACACCTTCCAACTCAATTCACAAGTCCTAAAGTACCCCCAAACTTATTTCGAACCTTGTCCTCAAGGTTCAAAACAGGTTACGAGACATACATGAACATACAAGATGGTAAAAAGAACATAATAGATAAAGAAGGAAATGATACAAAATCATGCATAAGACTGACACTAAACCTAAATCTACAAACGAAAGGAAGATGGGTAACCTTACCAGATCTCAATGCAACTAACCATACGTACAGACATGTGAGGAGCCATCAGAGCAATATCAGGCTCTCAAAATCCAGTGTGCAAGGTAGAGGTCGCAACACCTGTAAAAAGTCACAAGGAGATAATAGTAAGAATACCACATAAAAGACTAAAAGAAAGTCAAAGGGATAGAAGGTTGGGGTGCCTCCCAAGAGCGCCTTGTTTTAACGTCGTTGGCTCGACTCAGTCTGACTCTCTCTCGGTCAAGGTACTCTACAACTGCTAGAGTCTCGCTCTCGATCTCGTGCTGTGGGAAGTTCTCATAGAACGACTTCAGTCGGTGCCCATTCACCTTGAAAACTTTCCCTGTATCCTTGCTCCTGATCTCAACTGCACCATGTCCAAACACATTAGTGACAACAAAAGGTCCGAGCCATCGTGACCTCAACTTCCCTGGATGGAGAGTTAATTTAGAATTATAAAGCAAGACTTTTTGACCGACTATGAAAGTCTTACGAGATAAGTTGCGATCGTGGAACGCCTTGGTTTTATCCTTATAAATTCGAGCGGACTTGTAGGCATCGTTCCGGATCTCCTCCAATTCTTGGAGGTCCAACTTTCTCTTTTACCGAAATTGCGTCGAGTTCCATGTTGAGTTGTTTGACAGCCCATAGAGATTTATGCTCTAACTCGACCGGCAAGTGGCACGATTTGTCAAAAACTAAGCGATACGAAGACATTCCGATTGGCGTTTTAAACGCCGTTCGATAAGCCCATACTGTGTCATCAAGGCGCGTGCTCCAATCCTTCCGTGACGGGTTTACAGTCTTCTCCAAAATGGCTTTAATCTCCCTGTTTGACACCTCCGCTTGCCACCGGTCCGAGGATGATAGGTCGTAGACGTACGGTGTGTGACATTATACTTACGCAGGAGATTTTCAACCATGCGGTTGCAGAAATGGGTACCTCGATCACTGATCAAAGCTCGTGGAGCGCCAAAAGTTGAAAAAAATCGTCATTTCAGGAAATCGCATACAACTGATGAATCATTGGTGCGAGTGGCTTTAACTTCCACCCATTTGGACACGTAGTCCACCGCCAGTAAGATATACAGAAAACCATGTGACGGTGGAAATGGCCCCATGAAGTCGATCCCCAAACATCGAAAATCTCACAGAATAGGATCGATGTCAGTGGCATTTGATTCCTGTGACTCAGGGTACCGGTCGACTGACATCTTGCGCAGGTCTTGGAATATATATATGAATCATGAAAAATAGTGGGCCAGTATAGCCCACTCTCCAAGACCTTCATAGCAGTCCTACGTGGACCGAAATGGCCGCCGCAAGCGTATGAATGACAGAAAGACTTCGTGAAGGTCCATCATCCTCGTCATCAATGTAATGACGTGACTGACTTGCTATAGAGTCGAACAGATCAAACATTTCCTTGGTGGTCTTACATCTGTAATCGCCTCCACAGGCATTGTCAATCATCCGTTTCTCCAGGGGTGTGAGTCCCATATAGAAGAAACGAATAATGGAGAGGTTGCTTTGGCCATGTTGGGGGCATTGCACAAGTAAGCGCTTATAACGACCCCAATAATCGCCAAAAGATTCGCCCCTTTTCATTTTGATACTACATATCTCTCTAGTAAGTTGGGAAGCTCTAGATTCGGGGAAGAACTCTTTGATGAATGCGAAATCATGTCGTTCCAATTTGTAATGGAACCAGGGGAAGATAGAAAAGCCAGTCTTGAGCTTTATCCTTTAGACAGAAAGGAAAAGCTGAGAGTTTGACTTCGTCTTTATCGACTCGAGGGGGAATCATGGTCCTACATTTAGAATGGAAGTCCTTGATGAAGGTGACTGGATCCTCACGATCCAGTCCATGAAAGACGGGGAGCAGGTTAATGAAACCTGATCTGAGCTCAAAATTGCCCCTGTGGGCTGGATATGCGATGCAGTGTGGATGATGGGCTAGGAGATCCTGTATCCCATCATTCGCCATCCCAATGGTAATGCGATGATCGGCCTGAGGTTGTGCCCAAGGATTAGCTTGTGGCCTTTGTGGATGAGGATCAACCACTCTTTGGTCGAATGGTTGATAGCGATGTCTTTGCGGCCTTTCTTGTTCCACCGGTGGACGTGGCTCACCAGGTGCGTCAAACCGTTGGGGAGGAATAACTAGGGGTTCCTCCCGTCCTCACGTGGTGCAACGTGTGCATGTGGGTTCCCGATGTGGTCGGCCATCGGAGGGTATGCTCGTCGTTCGGTTGAACTCTAGAGGATTGGTTCCTCTGCTAGTTTCTTTTGAGTTCGACGGCAAGTCTTCTCGATCTCTGGATCAAAAGGGAGTAAAGATCCAGCGGACAACGATCGACGAAGACTGTGGGACATAAAAGTGAACACAAAAGAAATAAGAGAAAAAAAAAAAAAAAAACTTAAGTAAAAAAAGACTTGGTCCCCAGCAACGGCGTCAAAATTTGATGCGTGTCGAGCGCATCAAAATAAATATATATCCCGATGAGATTACCAATAACCACAAGAACTGCAGTAATGGCAAGCACGGGGTCGAACCACAAAGACCAAGTTTTCAACTTAGGTTACTAACTTAAAACTAACTTAGAGTGTTCAAGAAAATGTCTCTAATTTTACTAAAAACAATAATTAAAATACAATGTAAATAAATCAATTAAAATGGAAAAGAACAATCTAAACCATCAGTTTCACAAATCTTTTCAATTTGGCATAATTTTAAATACAGTCTTCAATATAATTAAAGCATGCAAATCACAGTAATTTAGTGTAGTTATAGACCCGGTAATGTACGCGGGTCTTCGCACTTCCTGATGTCGATAGCCAAGGTACGACCGTTGACTACTTTCCTGACCAATTGCGCAACCTGATCGCTAGTGCTCCAGATTTAACGCACTGGTCGCATTACATCGATTAGTGAAGGCACTACACCTAAACAACCGGATCACTAGTGCTCCCGATTTAGCCTAGATTCATAAGGTATTTGATCGGTCCCAAAAGGGTCTAATCAATTGGTATGGTCAATTGCCACTAGTGTGGTCTTATTGCACAAACATGGGTGCTTACGACTCACTGGCATATGAATTGAAGCTTAAACTAGTGTTTAACTTCAATTGTTAAAATAATACCAAAGAAAATAAATTACTATGAAAAACAAATTAAATAAATAATAAAATAGATCTCACATATGTTTTATGCCAAAAAGAATGATTTGATCCACTTCCGGTTCAGACTGGTGAGTTTAGCCGGCCATCGACGTCATAAACTCCATTAAAATCCAAAAACAAAGTGTAGAAAAAGAGGAGAGAAAATACTAGAAAACACTGAGAAAAAAGGAAAATAATTTCTCCCCGACTCCCTGTCAAAATGGTCCCGGATGCATATTTTCGAGTTTAGTGCTTGACACGTCCGCCGAGGACAATCTGTGGCTATTTTTTGATTTTTTTGGACTCTGCCACGTGTCACAGTGTGATTGGCTGAAAAACTGGAACGTGCTGACGTGGCGCAACCGGATTGGCTGGGACAGGCTCGCATGACGTGCTGGACGTGGAGGCAGCGACACGTGGCGCAACCGGATTTGCTGGAGCTGCTGACGCGTTCCTGCTGGACGAACCAGAGGCTGCTACGTGGCACACAAGTTGGCTGGGAAAATCGCGCGACTTCATGCGAAAATCTGGGAGTGCGGTTGAGCACGCATCCCGAGGCAGATCGAATGACCGAGACGACGAACTGCTGGGATTGGCTACGTGGCGGATGATGATTGGTTCGGATGGGCGACGTGGCGCGCGTTGAAGAGTTGACCGACTGACGTGGCGGCGTCTGATTGGCTGAGCGGCTGTGTTTGACGTGGTCAGTCCAATGGGACGCCGACACATGGCATTTTCAAATTCCACTTCACCCACTCTTGTGTACGCCCCAAAACAAATCCTCCGGTGTCCGATTTCTTCAAGTAAATACTCTATTTTGAGTATTTTTTCGCCCCGGATCCAACCGTGCACCCAAAAAGTCCTGAAAATGACAAATAGAGATAATTAGGCCCATAATTCGGAGAATCAACACTAAAATCTATAAATAAAAAATATATATATATATTATGCATAAATAACAACTTATCATGATTATATAAATCGTTTTGGATAAAACACACTAATTAAAGTTAAGGTAACTTTAAAGACAACTTTAATGATGAACTTAAATTAGTATTTTTTATCCCTTGACACAAAAACACAAAATGATTTTTTTTGAAGGAAGGTGTAACAACTTAATTAAATAAGGAGTTATATTTTTAAAAGGTATAAATGCAATATTAAATTTTAAAAGGTATAAATGCAATATTGAATTCATAAAACGTCTTGTATTTTTTGAAATAAAACTTTAGCTAAAAGGACTTATATTTTTAGAAGAATGTTAATTACTCTTTTTAAATGCTTACGATGCAACCCATTCAACCAAAGTTCCCAATAGTCCATTTTTTTTTACAGAAAATTGACTTATTACTCCACCACTAACACAAGCCACTAGTTTCAAGTTTATCGAAACCCATCATTTAGTCCCTAAAGTTTGTGTCTTTTATGTTTTTTGATCCTTAAATGTTTATTATTACACATTTGGCCGTTGAACTTTCATAAATATCTACATTTAGTCCTTCTACCATTTAAAGTGTTAAATTCCGACGACGTGAGTAACAAAAGTGTTGCGTGATTAGTCAAGAAAAGTAAGTGGTTTATATTATTGAACCGAACAACTTACATCGACCAACAAAAGCCCAAAAAGTAAATAATTTCCTTCAAAAATATAAAAAACTCAAAGTTCAGGGATCAAAGCATAAAACTCAAAAGTTTAGGGACCAAATGTATACTAATGAAAGTTCAAGAATCAAAAGCATAAAAGACTCAAAGTTTAAAGACCAAAAAATATGTTTTGCCTATGTACAACAGCAATAGCATCAATTAATTCCAAATTAATTGGAGTAAGTTGTATGAACTTCCATCGCACTGAAGTTCATCATAAAAGTGGATTGGCAATCAAGAAAAATTAGTTATACTAGTCCCAATTTAAAGTTGAAAAGTCCAGGCCAACAGAAAACATAATATTTCTGAATGAATCACATGCTTTCGTTTAACATTTCAACGTGGGAGTAAGCTAATTAAGTGAATAAAAGAATTATTTTTATGCAAATGCATGAGCTTTATTGATTTTTTTTTGAAGAAATGGAAATTTCATTAATCATCAATGGCTCTCAATACATTTAATGAAACATGACAAAACAAAGAATCAATCACCTTAGCAAATTGATTCGCTAATCTTAATTGTTCAAATAAACATTCAACTGTTATAAAGTTGACTTTTGATACCTACAACTATTATAATAAAACAGTTTGACAATCGGTGATTGTTATCTTGACAAACTTCTGGAACGCGACAGTAAACAAATATATTACTCAAACTATAACGAAAAACAAAACTTTCAACAAGGAAAGTAAACAAAAAACTTCCAACGAGAGAAGCCAATTAATATATTCCAACATGGGAAAATAACAATCTAAGAGCATCTCCAATGGAGCTGTAGATTAGGCGTGGATGTAGGCCACGTAGGCTAGAATAGACATTTCAACCAAAAAACTCCAATGGTACTGTAGATTTACAATATAGAGACGACGTGGCACAAATAACCGTCCACACTGTGAATCACACTCTATTTCTAGAGAGTGCGATAGACAGTGTGCGTCATGCCGCATCATCAATAAAACCGAAAAAAGAGGTGCATTGACAAAAATAAACTAAACCAAAAAAATGTCTATAACTTCGTTCAGTTTCCCGATTCATTTATTAAACATACCATGCGTTGTAGATTTTATATATATATATATATATATACTAGTTTTCATAACGTGCACCGCACTTGCCTCGCACGTGTTTAAAATTTTACCTATCAAAATTAATTTAAACAAATTAAATTAAATTAAAAAAAAAAAAACAAACCAATCAATTATGTTTAGAAGATAAGAACTTACAACCAATATACTCAGTTTTTTTTTTTTTTTGCAAAACCAATATACTCAGTTAAAACACTTAGTTCTCAAATCAAAATTATATTTCAACTGACGCCAAGTGAAAATACATTGAATTTATCACATACATAATATAAATTACATACTTTCTTTGAGGTACAAGATGCCGTAAAAAAACTTAGGTAAGTTATATTCTGAAATGTAATTTACAACATATCATAGCCAGATGCCTCAAACAACTATGCAGCAATCAAAATTATTGCAAGTGGGACTTTTCACAAGTTTTTTCTCTATCATCTTCTCAAGGAACATTATATCGAACACCAAAAATTTTGAAATTTGAAATATGATTTAAATCTACAACCAATTATCTAATCAATTGGGTGGCCCAATAGTTTAGTATGATTTGGAATCGAGCAAGAGGTCATGGATTCGAATAAAAGGGTTCTAGATGAGTTATAAGTTGTTATAACTCAAATAGCATTACTCCTTCCAAAACAAATAGCATTACTCCTTCCAAAAATACCATGATCTCATTCCTTATAAATGCCCATGTTCTCACGACTAGAAGATGTGAGAATCTTATAGTCGTGAGAATCAGTGCTCAACTACTAAAATTTGGCACTGATATGAAATCAAATTTATTGCTTCTTCCACTAATAATAAGACAAAAACGCAGGCTCATTTAGTTAGCTTTGAGCCATTGACTATAATTATCAACACAAAGTTCGTTTTTGACAAAAAAAAAAAAAAAAAAAAGATTTGTTAATGTTTAAAGTGTAATGTTGGTAATATCTACCAATAAAAAAGTGACATGTGTACAAAAAAAAGTAAAAGTGAGAGGACAAAAGTGTAAAAACATATCATACATTATACACGTGGTGCTTTGCTATTGGTAGACATTATCAACATCACACTACTCAATATTAGCAAATCCTCTTCTGAATTCGACTAATTATGCATTCTAAATGGATAATATTTTAATCACTCTACCTAATTTAATGCAATTGATAGTGTGCAATCAAAATATTTAACTCTTCCCCAATTATGCATTCTAAATTATCATAAATCTACTCAACAAAGTTGAGTCTTTCCAATTTAACTATTTCTAGCTCCAGAGCATTTGCGGCTCATTATAATTATATCTACTAAAACATGAACTACAATCTAATGATTTACTCAACAATAAAACCACCATTTGTACTTAAAATAAAAAGCATGAATTATCTTTTTCACGTGCCAAGTGGCGCGGGAAAAGAATATTCTTCCACACACATTTAAAACTAGTAGCACCTAGGATAGCAATTTAACAATAAAACCAACATTTTTATGCAAAGATAAACTAATCATTCAAAAAATATACACTTGGTCCTTCAAATTTCGTTTAACAATTGCAAAGATACCTACCAAAGCATCTTTGGTGAGATGGATGAGGCGTCATATCCCAAAGGAAGCTACTAGGGGTACATTGTAAAGGCACCGACTTGGATACATTGCAATCGTGCACCGGCGATGAACCTCGAGATACGTGTGCGAGGTGTATCGGACGGTGCACGATCACCAATGTACCCAAGTTGGTACCCTAAGCATTTTCATATCCCAAAAGGCAAGGTTTAGGGAGGTCGTGATTTGGACTCCCATTGAAGTAAATAAAAATAATAAAAAAGATACACTAATCTAAAAACTGACCACAAAAATAATCAACATTTACTGTAATATAGCCTAAGCTCACTGATATTTGATTCTCCTTCAAATATTGTTCGAGTAGTGAAGAGTACACTAAAGGGATTAAAGTACTTAGTTAAGAAAATAAAGAGACACAAGTGCTAACTAGAGCAAGCTTATCAAGAATTTGTCATTACCTTGATGTGTTTGGTTTCTGGCCAAACATTGTGTCCTTGTGCAAGAATTACTTTCTTCCCGTGTTGATATAATTAATTAGGCGAACCAACCTTGCTCTGTTCCCACAAAAAGAGAAGAGAATCATATACTGATTTGAGGGTCATAAGAAAATTTAATAACCCTATCCAGTGCAATCTTATTAAGATTTCCTTTTTTTTTTTTTTTCATTTATTGAGTTCATCAACCAACCCCATCAGATGGAGATTTTTGAGAATTTACATTGACAAATTTACGTTACTTACTGACTCGACCATTGGATACGCATCGAGATGTTCGCCGTCCACATATTTCGAGGTAACATCCAAAGAACCCTAATAAAGGGTGTAAGTATCAGATATCAGATGCCACAAAGTAATATCTAACAAAAGCCGCAAAAGATACTATAATCTAAGCTTCCCCTCATGAATCTACCCTTTTTAGTTAGGTAGCATTTACAATTTAGCAATCTAAGACAAAAAGCTTGATAGAAAAACTGCTAACAGGAGCACTGAATCGTTTACCTCACAGCATCATCTTTTCTATCCATTAGAATTGCATGATGACGTGGACCAATAGGAGCAGAAGCCACCATTTTCCTGCATGTGCATTGGTGCTGAGTGAGTATGGAGAGAAGAAATTAAAAAAAGAAATGTGCGGCAAGGCCATTAAAGAGAACAGAGAGAGCTCTGTCAGTTCAACGGAGGCTCTCTGACCTGAGCTTCTAATATCCACCACACACGTAGCATAAGTTTTCAAACAAATTTGATTAGCAGTACCAGCACTTTCAAGTGGAAATACACCCACTTGGGCTTTTTGGGGTTCTCTCTCTCTCTCTAGCCAATTGAGAACCAACAGCAGCAGCAGCAGCAACAGCAACAAAGAAGCTCTTTTTAAGGTCATCTAATTGGCTTCCTAGCAAGTAAAAATGGCTCTAAGCACATTCACCATTGCTTCTTCTCATATGCTGAGATCAGTCTCTCAAGATGCTCAAAGGCCCAGTTTTTTGTCTTCTCGATGGTTAGTGGGAACAGATCTGCATTGCCCATTTCAGCAAAATTTCAATCAGGTATGAAAATTTTGATTTTTCAATGTTTCATCTATCTGGGTAAATCTCAATTAAATATGAATTCTAAACAGACCCATAAAGAAAAGATTGCAAAAACTAGGAATCTCTCACTCTCTCACTTGATGTAGAGGGAGTGTTTTAAGAATTTTATATCATGTAGAGATTCTGGTTCTATCAGAGAACTGTAACTTTTTGAAAAGCCGCCAAAGTAGTGTCAAATATGTTCCACTACTTTGAAGATTCGAATGAGATAAATGTCCTGAAAGAAATGGGTTTCTGATGCGATTATTTATGCAGGTAAAGAAACGGTCAGGTGGTGTTTGGGCATCACTATCAGAGGCTGGGGAGTATTATTCACAGCGACCGCCCACGCCTCTGTTGGATACCGTCTACTATCCAATCCACATGAAAAATCTATCTATCAAGGTGAGCATAATTAACAGAAAAGATAATTAAGTATGAGAAGACTTTATCAGGGAATTAAATGGCTGATTATCAAGAGAGAACCTGTAATTGTGTTGTGTGTTGAACACAGGAGTTGAAACAACTTGCCGATGAATTGCGTTCGGATACCATCTTCAATGTTTCCAAGACAGGAGGCCACCTGGGTTCCAGCCTCGGCGTTGTTGAGCTCACCGTTGCCCTCCATTACGTCTTCAATGCTCCACAGGACAAGATACTATGGGACGTCGGGCACCAGGTGAGCTTTTTCTATTATGCTTCATGAAAATTTAGCATTTCGATTGAACCAGTAAACCATGAAATTGATTGTATGATTTTTCGACTACTGTGTCTAACACAAAATCCATCCTAATTGCTGCAGACTTACCCACACAAAATCCTAACTGGAAGAAGGGATAAGATGCCAACACTTAGGCAGACAGATGGGCTCTCAGGCTTCACAAAACGATCCGAGAGTGAATACGATAGCTTTGGAGCTGGTCACAGTTCTACAAGTATTTCTGCAGCATTGGGTAATTCTCTTCCCTTGAAAATGTCTCAATTGCAAATTCCTTCAGTCCATTTTCTAGACCACACAATTAACACCGATACGGTCTTCTCCTACAAAAGGAAATCCCTTCTCTAATATTTTTCTCACTGAGCAGGAATGGCTGTGGGTAGGGATCTGAAAGGCAGGAAGAACAACGTGGTTGCCGTCATAGGAGATGGGGCTATGACTGCAGGGCAAGCTTATGAAGCTATGAATAACGCGGGGTATCTGGACTCCGATATGATTGTTATTCTAAATGACAACAAGCAGGTCTCGCTGCCCACTGCCACACTTGATGGTCCAATACCACCTGTAGGAGCTTTAAGCAGTGCACTAAGCAGGTTGCAATCAAGCAGGCCCCTGAGAGAATTAAGAGAGGTTGCAAAGGTGAGTGTTCCTAACAAGAAAAAACTATTCAATTAAGGTTAGAAAATCTGTTAAAAACATTAAGTTTCTCGATTACTTGATTAATGCAGGGAGTTACCAAGCAAATCGGAGGGCCTGTGCATGAACTGGCAGCAAAAGTTGATGAATACACTCGTGGAATGATCAGTGGTTCGGGTTCTTCACTGTTTGAAGAGCTCGGCCTCTACTACATAGGTCCAGTTGATGGCCATAACATTGATGATCTTGTGGCCATTCTTAAAGAGGTGAAGAGTACAAAATCAACTGGTCCAGTACTCATCCATGTTCTGACGGAGAAAGGCCGAGGATATCCCTATGCCGAGAAAGCTGCAGACAAATACCATGGTAAATACTAATTCTCATATGGTAAATTAAGAATTTGAAAATGCTGATTTAGTTACTTACTCTGACTGTTATTTTTAAAGGTGTAACAAAGTTTGATCCTGCTACCGGAAAACAGTTAAAATCCAGCAGTTCTACTCAATCTTACACTACCTATTTTGCTGAGGCTTTGATTGCTGAAGCAGAGGTGGACAAAAGCGTTGTTGCCATCCATGCTGCTATGGGTGGAGGCACAGGCTTGAATCTCTTCCAACGCCGTTTCCCTAATCGGTGCTTTGATGTAGGAATAGCAGAGCAACATGCTGTGACATTTGCTGCGGGCTTGGCATGTGAAGGAGTGAAGCCTTTTTGTGCTATATACTCATCCTTTTTACAAAGGGGTTACGATCAAGTGGTACATGACGTAGATCTGCAGAAATTACCAGTGAGGTTCGCGATGGACAGAGCAGGACTGGTCGGGGCTGATGGACCTACACACTCTGGATCATTTGATGTTGCTTTTATGGCTTGCCTGCCAAACATGGTGGTCATGGCTCCTTCTGATGAAGCTGAGCTTTTCCACATGGTTGCAACAGCTGCGGCCATAGATGATCGACCAAGTTGTTTTAGATATCCAAGAGGAAATGGGATTGGGGTTCAGTTGCCACCAGGAAACAAAGGCATCCCTTTAGAGGTATCATACAGTTCAAGTAGCTTCCTTTCTAATTAACCAGTAACCACTAAGGAATTATATACTTGGCTGTTTCACATTGCTAAAAAATGTTTCATCATCAGGTTGGAAAGGGCCGGATCTTGATAGAGGGTGAAAGAGTAGCACTCTTGGGCTACGGTTCCGCAGTTCAAAATTGTTTAGCTGCAGCATCTTTAGTGGCAAAACATGGCATAACAGTAACAGTTGCAGATGCACGCTTCTGCAAACCACTTGATCAAGCTCTTGTCCGGAGCCTAGCTAAGCATCATGAGGTTCTAATCACAGTTGAAGAGGCATCAATTGGAGGGTTCAGTTCTCATGTTGCTCAATTTTTGGCACTTGATGGTCTTCTAGATGGTAAACTGAAGGTATGGCATTTAATGGTGACTTGTGAAATTAAAATGTTTCCAAGTTGTACATGATAAACTTGGTAGGAATGCTTACTAAACATCTTTTGAATGATCTTCAGTGGAGACCATTGGTTCTACCTGATCGATATATTGACCACGGAGCACCAGCTGATCAAATGGCGGAAGCAGGGCTAACACCAGCTCACATTGCTGCAACAGTTTTCAATATCCTTGGCCAGAAAAGAGAGGCACTACAGATAATGACATAGACAAAGTAGATGCAGTAGGAGAAAAATCTTGGAGTATTTCCTACTCTCATGATGTGTATATCAACTCCACGAAACTATAGAGTGATGAATTTTCGCAACGAACTGTTTGTTTTTGTACATAAATGATTGAATTTTCTCAGGCTGTGGCATTTCTTACTTTTATCTTGGGTCTAGCAAGCCTAACCTTGCAATCACGAAAATAAACTTGATTTAACCAAGTATAAATTCGAGTTTAAATTTAGTAAATTTGATAATAGAAGTGAAGGCAGGAAAAAATCCAAAATGATGACTGCAAAAAGAACTCAATAAATTATTCATGCGAAATTGCTAAGTAGTTGCACTCTCATATTTGTAGTCCCCAAGAATCCTGATTGATTAGTTTAGACTTTAGAGAAACAGGGTTCAAGCAATAATTGAAAAATCATTTTGTGAATATTGGCAATCATTCAATAACCAAACAACTTGGTAATTTATAGCACCATTCCAAAGTTATGTAAGTAATATGAGAACTTCTGTGAGAAGTACATCATCATCGCAGATTACTCATTGTTCAGACTTCTTCGGACTTGATATCAACATGAAAGCTTACTGAAGTGTCCGTATGTCCATATGGCATTTATCGAAGGAAGAAGGAACAATATCTGTTCAAAAAGCAAAAGCCAAAAACTCTAAAAAAATTGGTTATAGTCTGAAACTACTCATTCTAAAGAAAATAATATGGAGCATTCATCTGCTTCTTTAAACGATCTGCCAATGTAGAAGCCTCAAAGTTGAGGTTCAAGGCCCTAGGAGGCTAGAACCCTATCCAGAGATGCTAAGGTAATTCTACCTTACTTTCGAGGTAACTGTTATCCCTGATTGCTATGGGCAACTGGCACGGCATCACTACCAAGATTTACGTAAAAAAAAAATGACACTTGCTGGAAGAGAAACAAAGTCTTTCCAAATGGAAATAGTATCAAGGTTAAGGGCTGTCAAGAGAAAGAAGAGGTCAGTGTCTAGATATATAATTCATGTGCTATAGAGGTTTACGAATCCTGTACCATATGATTCTAAGAATTGTTTATTTGAAATTAAGAAAAACCATTATGGTTAAGTCCAGTTGATTAAGCTATGCAAGTTTGTCAAATGTAATTACATATAATGACAGTAGTTTGAGCAGGCGCTAAAAGCTAAAAGCATGGTCTCTCTCTTTACATGTATGAAATTTGAAAGATCTAATGAACTATCATCAAACTTGAAGGTTCAAAAGAATCAACAATGAAGATTGTTTTTTCACTCTCTCAGTTCCAAAGTTTACTATGTATGACAGTATGTGAGCAAACCCATTTCTAGGACCTAATACACCTCCATCAGAATGAGCAATTACTTTTGAAATTATTCAAAAGATTAACCAATAGGCAATAGCCATAACATTTAATTTGAATTTCAAATAATAATTACTGAAACCATGTGGACAAGACTATAAAACAATATGGTATGTCAGCTATACATAAATCACTTAAGCAGCCATACTAGCCACTTCTTCTACTTCACTATACCAAGGCCGAACCATAGTTAATTAACAAAATCTCCAACTCCTTGCGCACAATCAAAATGCCTAATCTCAACTCCCAAGAAATAGTCAAAACTCAAAATGCATTGCATCATAAAGCAGCCTAAATTTATAGATCAAAGCTCGAGAAAGCCAGCAAAATAGCAAACATTGTTTCAACAAATCCCATATAGGAGAGGACCAAGGAACATTCCCTTTTAATAATTGAAACCGGGCTCTTTTCTAGGACATCATGAAAACCTATTGTTATTAGACTTGTCAAACAAGTTCCATAGAATGACACGCCCGCCTAGCACTTAACTTGGCTAGTGCTTTCCATTATGTATGAACACTGCATTCATGACTCGACCAGCACTCACGACGAGGGACATACAAAATTACATCCATGAATAGAATTCAAAAAGTTGACAACTACTTTCATAATCGCACATTAATTAAAAAAATCAACGATTCCTCAAAAGGGGCCAGAAGAAATGGAAATCTAGAAAATCGGCAACCAAGAATTTGACTAGCAAATCTCCTACTTGCTTTAAACGCAAATGCAGCCAAGCAGCGCAAAAGGCATAATTATAAACTCTCAAGTCACAACCTCCTAAGTTTTAACACTCACCTAAACAACCACATTAGACTCATCACGTCTTCCGCTTGATTCGACCACTTAATCAATCTCCAACTTCACTTAAACGAAATAAGACAATTCCACACATTACACCAATCTTCTCAGCCATCTTTCATAAATTCCCACTCTCTCCTCTCTCTCTAAAATGCGATTTTGCGGGAGGTTATTGATTGAGGCAACCACCTCCCCCATAAAAAAACTCTACTTCATACTTGGGCTTAAGGTCAAGTGAATTCTCTTCTTCTCTATTTCCTTGGAGTTGGACTTATGTTGGACCCGACTAATCCCTCAGGAGTCCTTAGTTGCCCCCCACCAGGGAACCAAAGGAAGAAACAAGAGGGAAAAAAGATTGGGTAGGTTTCAAACTCAACATATTTGCCTTAGTTAGCGTGTTATAGAACGAAACTTACCACTCAACTAATGCCCCTAGGGCCCCTGGGGGCATCCTTAGAGTTCAATTTCAACTTATCAAATCACACATTCACACTAATCAGTGATCTCAACCTTAGAGTCTAACAATGCCTAAATCGGAACAGTAAATTAACAGAATCCATTCAATTCAAGCAACAGCTAAAGAATCATCGCACCTAATGACGATCCGAAAACCTTCAATCACAACGCGCGATCGCTTCCACGAACTTCGCATCGCGAGCCTCTCCAAACCCTAATCTCCTTCGCCATGAAGAGATGTGGTGAATTGCGAACACTTACAGAGTGTGTGAGATTTGGGGATGATTGTGAGTTTGTGGAGATTCTGAAATTGTTAATTTGAAGAGAAGATTTTGAGAAATTCAGAGAGAGAGAATAATCTGATAGTGTGTGTTAGAGAGTGAGAGAGTGAAAGAGCGCGCGAACCGAATATCGGGAATTCGCTCTTCGGCATTTCGAGTGGTGTACAAAAATGGGCTCCGAAAGTTGGAAAAAATTATATCGGTACAGTTAATTTACTTTAAAATTCATAAAATACAGTGAGCTTTCTTTTTATTGTCCGAATACTATATTCTGTCTTTTCCAGTGACCCACGTGAGTTTGTGTGACATGGACCTCCACGTCACGTAGGCATTTGGGTGTAGATCACATGAATAGTGTCTTTTTTCGTAAGTGTTATTCGTGTCATTGGCGTCACACGAATAACGCTTTTAGAAAAGACGTAATTCATGTTACGAGGATCCACGTTACATGAATAGCGCCTTTAGAAAAAGGCGCTATTCATGTGATATGGACCGAATACTCAACACACGAATAGCACCTTCAGAAAAGGCACTATTTGTGTGTGATGCGGGTGATGTGGATGCCACGTGGATCACGATTTGCGCCTATAGTAAATGCACAATTCATGATGCATGGCTTCACACAACAGAGAATATATTCTCTTTCAAGGGCTTATGGATCGGTGGGGATAAGGTCTTCAATGGGGGGGGGTTTGTTGGGGGGATGATGAGGTGACTTTAATGGGGATGGTTGGGAGTTTAAAGGAGGGAGAGAAGGGAGAGTTTGGTAGAGAGAGAGAGAGCTTCGTTTGAGAGAGAGAGCGAACTTCGTGAGAGGAAGCAACGGAGCAACAGCGATAGGAGGAGAGAGCGAGAGAGGCGAAAGAGCCGAGAGAGAGAGAGAGAGAGAGAGAGAGAGAGAGAGGAGAGAGAGAGAGAGAGAGCCGAGAGAGAGCCGAGAGAGAGAGAAGCGAGAGAGAGAGAGAGCGAGAGAGTAAGAGAGAGAGAGAGAGAGTGTGTGTGTATTTGGTTAGTTGAATTTATTTAGAGAGAGTTGGGTGTTGGGGCGACGTGGGAGAAGAGAGTAGGGTTTGTGAGAGGGTTGGTTGAAGTTGAATCCACAAGATCGATGGCAGATTGAAAACCAGGAGGTTGTTATGGCGCAGGTTTTTTTTAATTATTTTTTTAATAATATTTTTTTAGTTATTTAGTTTTCATTTGAATAAAGCAACTAACTTTATTTTTTTTACAGGGAATATTATTTTTTTTGTAGGTCGAGAAATATTAAATTGAATAAAGAAACAGGAGGAAATTAGTAAGAACTAAAATTTATTTATTTATTATTTTTATATTGTGTAATTGCATAGTTTTTTTAAGAAAAATATGATTAAATAGCATGTGTTTATTGTATGGTATGTGTAATTTAACTGTGTATTTAATTAATTTGTGCTTTAAAAATAACTTTTTTAATAAAAGGAAAATATTAGAATTCACAACTAGAAAGAAAGTTTTTCATAGCTTGTGAAAAACGTTGTGACATCAATTTAATTATTTTTTTACCAACATTGTCACATATCTTTCATAGCTTTTAAGAAAAATTATAGGTTAACTATTCATTGCTTTTAGTTAACGTAACTACTAATTGCTTTTAAAAATGACTACAGAAGGATGTTGCAGCTTAACATTGTAGTTAACAAAATGTTACAAAAGTTAAACCCCATTAAGTAATGCCTATGTCTTTAATTGCATTTCAAGAAGATGGAATAAATCTAAAGCTATAGAAAAACAAATTTTTAGTAGTGATTGTCATAGCTTATTGTTTGTAGTAAAATATTTTTAAAAAATAAAAAATAGAGACAAAAATTGAGTGATAAAAAAAATGTAATCATTTTTATTCAGAATAATTGAAGGCTTGTTATTCAATAGTATGACATGACTTATATGCCCGTTTCAACCAATATAAACATTACTAGATTCAATACAAATCTATTTGGCCGGATCCATCATATTGAATTGCGAATGAATAAGAAAAAAAGTAAAAGAAATGGAAATTGAATATGATATTTGTTTTGTATACAGATGAATAGTTGCATTTTCAGTTAATAGGACTTCCACACACATTTTATCATCATATCGCGATGCACTTGACATGCAGAGGGAGAATGTCGTGGAACGACAACCATACGTTGATGTCCTCAAGTCACTTCCACAATTCTGTACTCAAGGTCATAGGAGCTGGCATTCGACATGTCCTTTAATTTGTTTTGGCATCGATTGAAAAGGGTAATAAGACAGTTCGGACTAACACGAGTCGTGCCACCTAACTGTGATTTCGACACATAACTGCACCACGTCCAATTGAGAGGACACCCTCAAGAAAATTGGGCACTGTATCATTAAAGATTAATAGAGTTGTTGGAAAATTGTGGTAATATTATAACCACAATGGACCAAGAGGGGAACATGATCAAAAAGAGTACATGAGGTGGTACGGATATATCACCAGGCAATTCATTGGACATGACGGGGCTCTACGCGAATATGTGGTAAGCTTGAAAATATTATGTTGTTATCCTCATGACTCATATTTTAAATTGTTAACTAACACTTATTTTTTGTATATCAGTCTACATTTACGCGTCAATTGGAGCGAGTGTTCATTGATGACGGGATCGATCAAGGCATTGTTGCTCTTCTTGAAGGCATTAGAATCTTATATGAGGATGAATGGCAGAGGACTACTATGTGGAATGATGAAAATGTATTTGAGCCGGAAATAGATGATGAAGCTTCTCAAGAAGAAGAGGATCAAAGCTTATCAAATAGAGGGAGGAGAATAAAAACAACAAGGGCACAGACTGTGGGTGAGAACAGCAGACGTTCTCCTCTACCACCTCCAACTCGTCCAACACCAAGAACGACATAGACTGTTGGTGAGAGCAGCAGACATTCTCCTCCACCACCTCCAACACGTACTTTTTCTTATGGGTACACTCCTTTGTTGCCCCCAATGCAACTTGATGCTCATATGTTTTTACATAGGGCATCGAGCATGAGTGCTCATCCTTATCATTTCGATACATATGCATTTGGGTCATCATTTTCCTACATGGACCATAGAATGCCTATACATTCAATGAATGGTTCATTGCCTCAATACATGCCAAGTCCATTTACTCCGCCATATTATAATTACAATATTCCACATAGTGGATATGGCTCATTCATGCACTTATTAGGCATGTCACCTCATGTTCCCTTCATCCAACCACATTCAGGAAGCCGGTATGTCAGAATGGTTCAACCACCTATCTTTGATAGCACTGGTAGTAGAGGTGAATCGAGTCAACACGAGGAAGAAGATCAGTCGACTCATCGGGCTCAACAAACTCAGCCGGACGTACGAGCACGGAGAAATCCAGGTCGAAACAGAGTACGTCCAGTTTGCCTCACAGAGGAGCAACGTCGACGTCGATATAATTGCATCATACCTTTATATGATGTCATGGTAATTTCTTGGATTTGTATATTTGTTAGAGTTTTTTTGCTATTTATTTTTCTCTTACGTGTATTGTAACGGTCTAATTTTTAATTGTCGTTATTTATGACGTCATTGCAGATGTGGACACTAGCGTCCATAGTTAGGTCGAAGCACGTTCGGGTTAGGTATACAATCCGTTTTGTGTGCTTTTGCTGAGTATTTGCGATATATATGTCCAATTTAGTTAAATTACATCTCAATATGTGTGTTTATATTGTTTATTGTCAAGTGAGGTAGTGTGACGGGTATTCGCCACGAGTAGCATGTAGACGTGGGTACCGATTAGGTGAATACTAGTACACTAGACCGAAGAACTAAATACACACAATAAATGATAAAATTCATCAAATAATTCATATAAAATGACATTGAGGCGGTTGATAGCTTCGTTGTGCGCGAACGGAACGGGTTGCAGTGCGGAGCCGAGCACCAAAATGCTCGGAGTCTAATGGTTGTAGCTAGAAGGATAAGGTCAATGGGTCATGTGTGGTCAAATGTGTCAATAATATGTAGACTTGTTGACCCTCCTATAGCCATTATATCAAACCTTGTGGTGTGTGTGTGTTTTGATGATGGTTTTTATATAAATATCTCATTTCTCACACAATCACCAACTTTTCTCTCTCTTCTAAGTGTTTTGGACGAAAATTGGTAAAGTGTCGAGGGTTTGGTGAGCTTTAGGTGATCATTTGGAGCTCAAGAGTTCACGGAAAATTGAAACCAATGTTAGATTTTTTATCCCCATCTCCTTCTCTACATTTTGGACTAATTTTCGGGGGTTTTAACAGTGGTTTCGGGTTTGGTTTGAGCACACCAGCAAGATAAGGTGTTGTTATGGTTTTAAAGTTAGTTTTGAGGTTATAAATGCTGGTTTTGGTGTTGGTGTTGTTGTTTTGAGTTTCAAATGATTTTTGTTGGTTTTTGACAAGAAAACTCGGGGTTTGCATTTCATACGAGTTTAGTCGAGGGGTTTTGATTGTTTAAACTTGGTTAAGTGTTTAAGGAGTTGTTGGAGAGAACGTGGATCGCGGCGATGAGCCAATGGGGTCCGAAAAATCTGAGAAACCCCCTCTGGTTCAGACACCTTCAGCGGCATCGTGGGGGCTAACGCTCACAACGCCCGAACCAGAGGCAAATGGAGAATGGCATTTTAAAAGGCACCGCGGAGGGGATAGCTCGAAGTATGGCGCTAGTATAATTCAGATCATGTACGCGCTTTGTTGTTCTATGTTACTTATATTCATACGATGATCTTCCACAATTGCCTGTAGTTATTTTCTTCCGCATGTTTATTTAATAGTATCTTGATTCCAACACTTTTATTTATGTATTTACTAGGTGAAGTTCCTTGAAATTACTCACTCTGGCTAGTCATCTGCCTTTTTTTGATGGCTTGAGTGTAAACCCTGTACAAGCAGAGGGAAGGGAAAGCTTGAGGACTTCTTGTGATCTGACAGTGGACTACTTTTATCGTTTTATGCTGGGTATGGGTTATGAATGATATGTTTTGACCTGTATATGACTTTGAAGTTCATTTTTGTATTTTGATGGATCAATGATGATATTTTGGTATGGTTTCCACATTAGGAAAATGCTCTTAAATGTGCTTTTCATACACAATTTGGTAATTATAAGTCTTCCACTTAATATTTTAAGGTTTAACAAATGATAACAAGTCCATACGCTGACTTGAACCAATTGTTAATTAAAATGATATAAAGTTAGGGATATATGATTTGTATTGGGATGTTGATGCGCGTAGGGCACAGAGATGTGGTGAATTGCGAACACTTACAGAGTGTGTGAGATTTGGGGATGATTGTGAGTCTATGGAGATTGTGAAATTGTTAATTTGAGGAGAAGATTTTGAGAAATTCAGAGAGAGAGAGAAAATAATATGATAGTGTGTGTGAGAGAGTGAGAGAGTATAGAGAGCGCGCGAACTGAATATCGGGAATTCGCGCTTCGGCGTTTCGATTGGTGTACCAAAATTGGCTCCCAAAGTTGAAGAAATTGTATCATTACAGTTAATTTACTTAAAATTCATAAAGTACAGTGAGTTTTCTTTTTATTATCCAAATACTGTATTTTGTCTTTTGAAAATGTGCAATTAGACATGAAAACAGTGACCCGCGTGAGTTTGTGTGACATGTACCTCCACGTCCCGTAGTTATTTGGGTGTGGATCACACAAATAGCTTCTTTTCCGTAAGCGTTATTTGTGTGATTGGCGTCACATGAATAACACCTTTAGAAAAAACATAATTCATGTGATGTGGATCCACGTTACACAAATAGCGCATTTAGAAAAATGCGTTATTCATGTGACATGGACCGAATACTTAACACATGAATTCAGAAAAAGGCATTATTCATGTGTGATGCGGGTGATGTGGATCCAATGTGGATCATGATTTGCGTCTTTACTAAAGACCCAATTCGTGATGCATGGCTTCACACAACAGAGAATATATTCTCTGCCAATGGGCTTATGGGGGGGATAATGGTCTTTAATTGGGGGGGGGGGGGGGGGATGGTGAGGTGAATTTAATGGGGACGGTTGGGAGTTTAAAGGAGGGAGAGAAAGAGAGAGTTTGGTAGAGAGAGCGAGCTTCGTTTGAGAGGAAGCGGCGGAGAGCGTAGCAGCAATAGTAGGAGGGAGAGTGAGAGAGGCGAAAGAGGCGGGCGAGCCGAGAGAGTGAGAGATAGAGAGAGAGAGAGAGAGCCGAGAGAAGCGGGAGAGAGCGAGAAAGAAGAGAGAGAGAGAGAGAGAGAGAAAGTAGAGAGAGAGAGAGAGTGTGTATTTGGTTAGTTGAATTTATTTAGAGAGAGTTGGGTGTTGGGGCGACGTGGGGAGAAGAGCGTAGGGTTTGTGAGA
The DNA here is from genome assembly GCA_039657345.1 of Stephania japonica. NCBI lineage: Eukaryota > Viridiplantae > Streptophyta > Magnoliopsida > Ranunculales > Menispermaceae > Stephania > Stephania japonica. The sequence goes on along the minus strand of CM077558.1, from coordinate 7,777,984 downwards.
GGGTTGGGTTGAAGTTGAATCCACAAGAGGATTGAAAACCAAGAGGTTGTTATGGTGCAAGTTTTTTTTTAATTATTTTTTTAATAATATTTTTTTAGTTATTTAGTTTTCATTTGAATAAAATAACTAACTTTATTTTTTTTACAGGGAATTTTTTTTTTAGGTCGAGGAATATTAAATTGAACAAAACAGGAGGGAATTAGTAAGAACTAAAATTTATTTATTTATTATTTTTATACTATGTAATTGCATAGTTTTTTTAATAAAAATGTGGTTAAGTAGCATGTATTTATTTCATGATATGTGTAATTTAACTATGTATTTAATTATTTTGTGCTTTAACAAATAACTTTTTTAATAAAAGGAAAATATTAGAATTTACAACTAGAAAGAAGGTTTTTCATAGCTTGTGAAAAACGTTGTGACATCAATTTAATTATTTTTTTACCAACGTTGTCACATGTCTTTCATAGCTTTTAAGAAAAAATATAGGTTAACTATTCATTATTTTAGTTAACATAACTACTAATTGCTTTTAAAAATGACTACCAAATGATGTTGCAGCTTAATATTGTAGTTAACAAAATGTAACAAAAGTTAAACACCATTAAGACTATTTAAATTAAAATGTACGTCTTTTATTTATTTTATTTTATTTTTAAGTAATGCCTATGTCTTTTATTGCGTTTTAAGAAGGTGGAATAAATCTAAAGCTATATAAAAGCTCATTTTTAGTAATGATTGTCATAGCTTATTGCTTGTAGTAAAATATATTTAAAAAATTAAAAATAGAGACAACAATTGAGTGATAAAAAAAATGTAATCATTTTTATTCAGAATAATTGAAGGCTTGTTATTCAACAGTATAACATGACTTATATGCCCGTTCAACCAATATAAACATTACTTGTTTCAATAAGACTATAAATAAATCAATCGAAATGTGAGTGTCCAAATAATGAAATAGAATAGCAAGGGGTCCTGACAACAGTCGTTGAGTCGAGGTAAAACCTTCAAGACTTGGGTTCAGGACGAGAACACGACCTACCAGCCTTAACCATTGCGTCTATTAGATAACTACATACCCGAGATAAGAGCCCCCGATGTAAACCCTATCAGGAGATGATAAGTGTTCATTTAGACATAATTTAGTATAGGTTGTTAGGTGTAATTGGACTATATTTATTTTATTTTATAGTGATAAATGCATATTTAAGAAATTAGTGATTTATTGGAATAATATGAAAATATATATCTAATTATATTTAATTTTTATTTTTAGGAGAAACGGAGTGCACGGTTGGATCCGGGGTGGAAAAATACTCAAAATAGAGTATATACTTGCGAAAATCGGACACCGGAGGGTTTGTTTCGAAGCATACAAGAGAGTTGGGTACTTATATGCCACGTGTCACGTCTCCATTGGATAGACCGTATCACAAATAACCGCTGCACCAATGAGCTCGCGCCACGTCGCCCATCCGAACCAATCACCGTCCGCCACGTGGCCAAGCCCAGCAGCTCGTCGTCTCGGTCACTCGATTTGCCTCGAGATGCGTGTAAGCACGAACTCCCAAAAATTTGGTGATAGTCGCGCGAGTCCTCTCCACTAACTCATCCGCCACGTGTCCGCTTCTCACTGGTCCAGCGCATCATCAACAGTCCTTCCAGCCAACCAGAGCCCGCCACGTGTTCGGTACAGTCATCCACAACACGTCACGCACTAGCTTCTTGGCCTATCAGACGCCGCCACGTCAGCGAGCCACATCAGCTCCTCCAATCAGCTCACGACATGTCAGTAGAACACAGAAAACACCCAGTCACATGCTGCCACGTGTCACGACGCCAAAAAACTCCCAAAAATTACGAAAATTGGTTTTTCACACCTCCAGAGACCAAATTTGGGGTATAAATATATATTAGGACTTAGATTAAGAGAGGAGGATCTATTTTATTTTTCTTTTAGTCTAGTTTAATTATGTTTAGCTAGTTTTTCATCTAGGTAGAAGGTGGATCAGTTAAGCCTACGACTTGAGACTCTTCATGAGGTTTATTTATTTTTAATTATTATTGATTCTTTTATATGATTTATTATCTTTGGTATTATTTGAACAATTGAGGTTAAAAACTAGTTTATACCTTAATTTATATGTCAGTGAGTCATAAGCTCCCGTGCTTGTGCAATAAGACCACACTAGTGGCAATTGAATTTACCAATTGATTAGAACCTTTTGGGACTGGTCAAATACCTTAGAAATTTAAGCTAAATCGGGAGCACTAGCGATCGGTTGTCTAGGTGTAATGCATTCACGAATCGAGGTAATGCGACCAATGCGTTAAATCTGGAGCATTAGCGATCAGGTTGCGTTTTTGGTTAGGGAAGTAGTTAACGGTCATACCTTAGCTATCGAGATCAAGAAATGCGAGGAACTGAGTGCGTCACCGGTTCTATAGATGCACTATATCATAGATTAGTTTCATACTTTTCATGAAACCGATAATTAATAAATTTTATCTCAAGTTGTATGGTGAGACTGTGAAACTGAATACCTAGATTTATTTCCATTTAATTTCTTTATTTTTAAATATTTATATATTTCCTCTAAAACTCTAATTTCTCTTTTTTGTATTTTTCTCACCTTAGAAAGACATCAATCTCTGTGGGATCGACATTTTACCACTATCTACAAAATAGTTGGTTTAGGTTTATTTATTTTATTGACGCGTTCGACGCGCGTCAATTTTTGGCGCCGTTGTCGGGGACCTGGTTTTTCTTTCTTTGGTTTTTTTTGTTGTATATTTATTTATTACTTTTTTGATTTTTTGTATATAGTCCATTTTTTTCTAATACTTTTGCAGAAAATTTCTCAATGGCCTCCTACTACCATAATTATGATTGATTCGAATACTCATACTATCATGGTATGAATGGGGTAGGTATGTCATATAATGGACATCAATTTTCTAACTCGTAATCTTTTATGCAACAGGTCGAGGCTTGTGATTTTTGTGGAGAATCCTTTCATCCCACGTATGCTTGTCCTTACCATCCGAGGTATGGAAATCATCACAGTTCTAGCTATGCATCGCCACAACCCGACTTCTGTATGTCTAGGTCAAGTCCACTAAGTCCTCAACAAGAACGGAGAACCATTGAAGACATGGAGAAAGATATGATCTCCGACTGGCTTTCTCCAAGCACCAAAAAATACCCCTTTGACGACTGGAGTAATTCATCTATCAGCAGGACACATATAGTTCCATGCGAAATCAGCCTTCAAGGGATATAATAAGGTTTCTTCTAGAGACTGAGCATAACAAATCTGAATAAAAATAACGAATCACATGATATTTTCTTACTGGCTTACAAATCATATATAAGCTTGTGGCAAATGTACTTACCTAACTAATCGCAACTCGTGAATAACAACACTCCCACGAGTCCTAATGCGTACTTTCGAGTTTTCTGCTACCTGACAAGGTTGGAAACTCTATTTAATGGGTCAAGTAATTAACTAAACCCTAGGTTAACCCTAGTATTTTTTTCAAGTGTTTTAAGGACTTAAACAACTCGACAATTCAATCAGTAAATCAAACCAAAAATACTACAAAACACAATGACTCTCTTGGGTGTTATAACCATACTTATGTAAGCGTAATTACACATATTAGATTCGGCTCAGTCGTATTTAGGTCACGTCATGGCCTCGAGGACCGGCGACGTGACCACGACGTCATAACTATTCACAATATATAAACCCTTAGCATGTGACGTTCAAACACCCATGGACCAAGTTATACACAACGTAGGGTCGAAACGGAAGTAAACATTCACACCATACAATTTGCCACAAGATTATGACACAAACAACTCATTATTCGGGGTGAAGTATACATGTACACATACTACGCCACACCCACATACCAATGTCCCAATGACCTCAATTCAACACAACATATTCTCAGACATAACCAATACTAAACACCAATCGAGACCGAAAACTATTGTAGCAACATGTTGATGCTGTCCGACATTGGGAGGGGTCACCACGGCATTGAGTTACCGGAAAACACTTCACCTAGTCGTAGTTTATACACATTTCCTCAACAAATTCAAACTCAACACTTTATAGAAACATAACCATTATATCTAACTTTTTTCAAGATTTTGGACTCAACTAAAGGTTGCGAGACCTTAACAAAGGTTAGGCGAGATCCCCGACAATCTCCACTGGTGGTGGTCCCGCCGGTAGCACCGCCAAGAGTGGCGATTTTCGGCGAGGCTCCACCACCCCTATCACATAAAATGATGACACTTTAACACTCAATGGAACTATTTTGATAGCTTCTAAGGCTGTGGGACCCACATAGGAGAATGGTGTGGTCCCCAACAGCGTTCCAGTCATGGTGGTCCGGCGGCGGCACCACCAATTGTGGTGGTTCCCTGCCTAAAATTTCAAAACAGTGAGAAATGTCATACCAATGAAATAGTGGACACCACCCTTATGGCCACTGGTTTCGACTCTAGGGCGACGTCAACACAATTATGACGACCCCCCGGCAGTCCCCAAGGCCATTGCGGTCACCGGCAGCGCCGCCGCCAGGACAGCAACGTCAACAATTGACAACTTGAACAAAAAATGACTCAATATAACTATATAAAACGAACGCGTCAAAATAAATTTATATCCCGATGAGATTACCAATAACTACAAGAACTGCAATAGTGGCAAGTACGGGGTCGAACCACGAAGACCAAGTTTCTAACTTAGGTTACTAACTTAAAACTTACCTAGAGTGTTCAAGAAAATGTCTCTAATTTTACTAAAAATAATAATTAAAATATAATGTAAATAAATTAATCAAAATGGAAAAGAACAGTCCAAACCATCAGCTTCACAAACCTCTTCAATTTGGCATAATTCTAAATACAGTACTTGATCCTCGATGGCCTGAAGCTGATCGTCATCTTGCTGGTTCTCGTACAAATGGGACATCGATTCTGAAAATGTCCTGGTTGTCCGCACTGGTAACACACCTTTCGCTTTCGAGAACCACTATTATCGTTCAGATTCCTCGTTCGTTTCTCGTCATGTCCCCCTGATCGGTGTTCTAACTGCAAATCGGGTCGATCAGGCTCAATCTCCTCGTGGTGAGTACTCAAGTAACTCTCCCTAGCCAAGCTCCGCTCATAAGTCCTTTGCAATGTCCCTGGCTCTGTCGTAACGATCGCACCTCCTATTTCGGGTAGTAGACCCTCAATAAAGTAGTACACTCGGTAGGCTCGTCTCCGTGCTAGCCGATCCTCCAGCGTGGTAATAACCGCAAAAACCAACCCATGTACTCCATGACGGATTCAGTCGCTAATTGTCTCAGGGAAGTGAACTCGTTTCTCTTGGCTCACATCACGGTGGGAGGAAAGTACTTCATTTTGAACTGGGTCTTGAACTCTATCCAGTCCTTCGGTACGCCTCTGGTACTCACAATCGTAGTCTACCAATCGTCAGCTTCTCCCTGAAGCATGGATGAGGAAATCGTCGCTCTCATGTGATCCTCCGTAGCTATGATGTGGTGTATCTTCTCGTGACTCTTCAGGAACAACTCTGCTGCGGTCACGTCAGTGCCTCCATAGAAAATGACAGGGTCGTGCCTCTTGAACTCTCGTTATTGCCTAGCCTCAATAGTCGCCGCAATGTCATACACTGTCGGTGCACGAGGTACAACCGCCATCACTGGTGTCATTGAAGTGGTGGAAGGAAGCAAAGTCATGGTCGTAACCCCCGGTGTGTTTGCCTCTTGAATAATGGTTACTCTAGTCATTGATGGTACCGATACAACAGCAACTGACGCCCTTAATATCACCAGAATCTCTTCCAACTGTCGCTCCTGAGCTGCGACTCTTTGCGTCAAGGTCTGAAACACGTCGATGCTAACCGCTCGAGTACTCAACGTCCCGCTGTCGTCACTAGAACCCCTCTGATCCGCCATCGCAATCTCATAACGAAGCGTATTTTCGGATCAGTGGATAGCTACCGATACCATATAATACACACAACAATCGTAATATGTATAAACATCACATCCGACTTATCCCACTCCCCAACTAGGATTCTAAGTCAGGATCATAGGGTTTCCACTCTAAGTTCAACCGTTCCTAACTTCCGCTGGTTTAATGGCTTGTGTTTTATGAATTTAAACCTGGTATGCTCTGATACCAATCATGCGGACGGCCCCAATTTCCCCGTGCAATTGGGTACGCCCGCCTAGACCCGTACAAGCCCCGAGTTATCACTCGGCGACTGACGAGCCTAGTCGGCCTCATATTTACTCAATTTAGCAGTTTATGAAAGAGTTATTGCAATAATACACAGCGGAAGACTAAACAATAAATAAAAAAGGGAAATAACTCAATCAAAGGGAAATTAGGAATTCTATAATGTGGAAAACCCCGGGTATTCATGTACAATTCGATAAGCATATATACATGATACCAGTCTCACCAAAACACCAAGTTCAATAATCCCAAAAGCATAAGTAAGAAACGATATACAAAAGAGCAAAACATAAAACCTACTCTAAGGTTCCTCAAGTCCAGCTGCTCATATAAAGTCTCCTAGGCAAGGTTCATTGCCTCTACTGCACTCCGTTATATCTGCACCCACCGTCACAAACTAGACGGTGAGCAACTGAGAGAAAATCGAAAGTAATGCCAGAAGAATATAACAGTAATTCATGAATTATCAATCAAGGCAGTCTAAATATCATGCAGGAATTGAAAGACAGGAAGTTAAATAAACAAGGTGCATGATAGGCAGACTGGAAACAATAACAATCGAAACATGTGTGTTCTACGAGTCAAGAGAGGCCATAAGTGGTCTAAAATCCACAACAATACCACAACAATATCCACAACAAACCACAGCATCCCAGTACATGGTATCACACAATCACTAGGGGTGGTCAAACACTCGTGCGCAGAGTGCCCGCGCGTTTATCCCTTCTAGTGCAGGCCGCATGTACCTTCGAGACACACACTTATGCCAAGAACACACATACAAGGAATATGGAATGGAATGCCAACAAATAGGTAATAGCAAGCACAATGGAGTGAAGATGAATCACATGATATTTTCTTAACTGGCTTACTAACGTACACAAGTTTTTGAGACAAGTGTACTTACCTGATCTAACGTGACCCGGTACTCACTCCGAGACTTTAACGCGCTTCCCGTGTTTCTCAACTACCTGACAGCAATTTAAGTCCCGAAGATTTGTTTAGGATTAGTATTTAGTTTCAGAATAATTCTCCTAAACTTTGTTTCAATTCATTCAATTAATGGACCCATACTATCATTGATGTTCTTTATAGCCCGGTTGGGCTCTTGTTGGATCCATGTATTAGGCCTATACCCACCTAAGTAGGCTCGATATGCGGATAATTATTAGACTTGGACATATGGGCTCGTTATTACCTTTTACGTATTCGTTTTGTGCCTTAAGTTGTGCTTATCATATTAAACTCTTATTGGGTTTTACACAACCCATATACCCACAAATTGAGATTTGTTATGGACTTATTATTTAAAATGAGTGGATTAGGCCCTTGTTGGGCCTCATTACAAGTCCATATTCATTTAATACAAATGTTTATACTTATAATCTTGTTTATTTATTCTTAAACTTACAACTTTATACATTATGGTCACACACACACAATTGATGTGTACACCCCACTGGTGTGCACACTAACACTTCACACACCTCACTGTCTTGTGCACACACACCCCGCTGGTGTGTGCACCCCACTGTGATTTTCCATGTTCACATGCATTGGAACATTAATTTATCACTTGGAATTATGTTTTATACACATTTTCACTATTCCATACATATGCAACTGTTGTGTACACCCCAATGTGGTGTACACATATAGTGTTGTGTACACCCCACTGTGGTGTACACACCCACTGTTGTGTACACCCCACTGTGGTGTACACACAATGAGATGTGCACCCCTTGCACATATACACTCAACACCTTCACACATACACATAGAATAATACAATTTGTGGTCACACACACTCCACACACACATAGTACAGTTTATGATCACCCACTAAAGTGCACACACCCACACCCCAACTGGGGTGTGCACATTCACAGCCACACCCCATACATATAGGACAGCCACCCCACACACACATTCACCAAGACCGTCACTTACATGCACAACAATAGGCCACATACACTTCAAATAACCACACCCACACACTCCAACACAACTCACATGGGGTCACCTCCGCCAAAGCGCGTCGCCGGAGGTCGACCTCTGGTCGACCCCCCAAACAGTCCCAAAAACAATCCAAAGAAAGAAGAAAAAACGTGAAAACAAAGTGGTAAAGTGGAAGCACCAAGCAATGGAGAGAAGAAGAGAACCGTGGGAGGGGAGCTCACCTAGCTACCTCCGGTGGTCGTCCGTGGTTCCAAAGACCGTGGTGGGTGGCGGTGGTGACTGGAAAATCAAGTGAGAAAACAGCCGAAGGTGAGAGAGAGAACACGTGACTGCCGAGAGAGAAGAGAAGGAAGAGGGGGGAGAGAGAAGCTCACCTAGCGTCGTCGGTGGCGGTGGAGGTCGTCCAGCCGAGGGTGGAAGCACTGTGACGTGAGGGAGCCGAGACAATGGAGGAGGTCAGCCGAGAGTGAGTGTCACTAACGAGAGAGGGAACGTGAGAGAGAACGAGAGAGAGAGAGAGATCGGAGAGAGAGAGAGAGGTGGTGGGGAGTACCTCGCCGGGGTTAGTGTCGCCGGTGGGAGGCGGCGGCAGTGGCGAGAGGAATGAACAGTGACGGCTTGGAGTTTGGGGGAGATGATGAATAGTGCACATTAGGGTTTCCTTTGTTTTTATATAAGTGACTTAAGGTGAAATGACCCATTTGCCCTTGAACTCTCACTTGTCCAACCCTTGGCCAGCTACCCTTATGGGTCATTTGGCTTATCCTCTCAATCTAAACCATGTACACATCTCTATGACCATCCAATGGTCCTCCTCACTCAAGTGTGTCATTCTAACAATCCTATCCATATTAACATACTACATTAACCCCATTAATTTTATTAAATTACCAATAAGGTTACACAAATTCTCGCCTACTCGGTGCACCGTACCCCGCGTTCGACACGCTTCTCGAGGTGGTCCCACTCTTGGAATTCAATTAAATTTCCTCATGTCTAAGTTATACTTTATTGTTAAAATTTTATTTTCCCCAACTTAGGTCATGTTTTTCATTTGACTTTGTTTATTAATAAAATCCACTAAAACGGTTCCCGAAACACCCCGTTTTAACTAAGCGACACCTCACTCAATTACAATATAGTCCGAACGGCTCGAGACCCGTAAAAATACTAATATACTAATACATGCATTATCATCCACAAATAACCAAATTTCTGGGTCGTTACAACTCCAGTGAGACACCGTCGAGTCGTCCCTGATTGGATCCCTGGTCACAACACCACCCTCACCACGAACCAGACGTGACGAGGAGGAGGAGGATCACATGTTCTCTTTTCCAACTGGTTTGGGAAGAATGACCAGCACCACCACCACGGCTCACATCATCCCACATTTGGAGATTCCCAGAGATTCTGGTGAGGCTGTGGAGTTGTCTTCGATGTCAGTCACTCGACCAGGGATGCGTGGTGGTAGCGGCAGTGCACACATTCGACAATTTGTGCTCGAGAACGAGAGAGAGAGAGAAAGAGAACGTACCTCCGGCGAGCAGAGACACCTCCGGTGAGGTTTGAACACCTCAGGCCAGTAGTGTTTCGGTAGTGGGTTCACAGGAGAGGGAAGAGTGAAGGGAGGGATGGTGAAGAGAGTGAGAGATCGAGAGGAATCGAGAGAGAGGGAGAAACCGAGACCGAGAGAGAGAGAGAGAGAGAGAGAGAGAGAGATAACGGACCTCCGATGAGTCGGTTCCGGTGAGGCCGAGTGGAGAGAGGAGGGGTGGCGGTAGTGAGCTTGAAGAAGGAAATGAATAGTATGTAGGGTTTTTGGATAAAATGTTATATATATATGACTTAATGAGTGAAATGACCCTTTTGCCCATCAACATCATTCTCTCACTCTTCAAAACAGTTACCCTTATGTGTCTTTTACCTCATCATCCCAACTCAACACACATACAAATCTCAATGAAAATCTCATGGTTCCCCTCATTAATATGTGTCACTTTAACAATTTCTATCTCATAGTCTGTATGTTGCGAGACTATCCAACTCCCATATTGATCTTACATTTATTCGGTCCGCATTTCTCCGAGATTTGGTTTGTCGTGCCCGTTTTCTCACCACATTCCATCAACAACTTATTTAAATTATCAAAAAATTCATTTATTGAATTTTTATCCCTCGTTTAACTAGGTGAAACCTCACTCAACTAAAAATTGCTCAAACGGCTCGAGACCCGTAAAATACTAAAATACTAATACACACAATCAAAGAATCATAATATTACTTTGGTGTTGACTCCCGAAGTTCGAAATACTGTCCAGTATTCACTTAGCCGAGTCACAATCCTGACAAGTGTAACACAAGTTAGTTAAAAATTTGGGGTTGTTACATACTCCACCTTGACTTATTCAAGCACGAGACAAATTAACCCGCAAACAATACTAAAGGATAAAACTCTTTTAGAAAAATCAACTCTATTTGTAGGACTTGAAATTAAAACCTCTACGTAAAATTGAACTTTTTTACTCCATTTAGGTCTAAAAGTAGGGTAGGGTGGCAAAATGGATCATGATAAGATAACCCGATATGCTTAATACGTAGATTAGCGGGTTTGGGTTGAGCTTATACGGGTTCATGTCGTAAATGCGTGTCAACCCGTTTATGACACATAATAAATGGGTCGTGTCACGAGTTGACACGCTAACCCATGACGACCCACGAATTTATAAAGATATATATATATATATATATATATGTGTGTGAGTGTGTGTGTGTAATATATTGTGTTTATCAAAACTGTCCAACTAAAGCTTAGGTTATTTAATAAAGTAAAATATTTATTTTTTTATCTATATTTTCTATATGAGGATATTTGAAATATACTTTCCATGTATATCAATTTCAACTTTTTTTTTCTCAATTTTAACGTATTATATAGACATGGACACTTGCATTTGTTTAAGTTATAATTAGAATATTGTATATAAATAATTTGAATGAGTCGTGTAAGAATAAAGAAATATGATTACTAAGCTAAATTGGTTAAATGGGTTGTGTTGTATTTTAATTTTTAGCACGATCCATTTAACTTAACGGGTTATATATGTCGTGTTAACCTGTTCAAAATTTGTGTCACGTCGTGTCAACCCGATAAATAAATAGGTCGTATTCGTGTTGACTTTAATTAGGTCACCTGAGGGATCAACCCAACACAAATACCCACTAACACGCTTTGTCACCCCTATCTAAAAGTCTATTTAGCTTAATCAAGCAAAAGTTAGAGTGGCTCTATTTACAAATCGATACCTATGTCGAGGACATTATTTTATAAAAAAAAATAATAAAAAAAAAAACAACAAACAACAACAACAACAACAACAACAACAACATTTTGTTCTCTTAGATTTTTCGAAACTTATTCCTCAAAAAATATAAATTTGAAACTTCCCTCAATAATAAACTATAGGTTTGAAATAGTTGGTTTTTTAAGCCTAAAAAGGTACATTCATTGTTCATAACCCAAGAGGGTAAGCCAACCTATTACAATATTTCAACGAGTGAAATGCAAGAGATACTACATTGCATACTGAAGCCCGAAACTCCCTAATAAAATAGAGAGAACTACTCCTACATAAGAGAGAACTACCCCATAAAAGAGAGACATCTACCTCAATTTGACGAAAGATTCGCCCGATGAGATAAAACTTAAATTAAACATAAACTAAACCTAGAACAAAACAAACATTAAATACTAATGGAAGAAGAATTATATAAAGAATGAGACAACCCGAAACACTTTTCCAGGATATTGTTAATTTCTCTTGTAGACACTGCAACGCCATTGCAAGATTCCATTTACTTTGCTACTACCCACCATCATCATTGTCCGCACACCGCCAAGGGTCATTAACAACCCCTAAATACTACATAAAATCCCAAAATCTCCCGTCTTTATCTTCGCTTGATTTCACTTTCTTCCACCATTACTATACCATTTGCCTCTATCTCATTGAAAAACCATATATCTAACAAGATATCTTTAGATCTAACAAATAAGGAGAATAAAGGAAGAATAAGCAACATGAACATGTGAAGAAAAATGAAAAGACAAAAGCAACCGAAACATTATTTTATTGAGAAAGTTGGTTGGGCATAGAATACTAACATTTATATATTTATGATTCATATTTTAAACTAAATTGGATAGAGCACCCAGTCCAATTCTTGAGTCAACTTAATGATTCATAGTATTTTAGAGAGTGTAACGTTAAGTACTCGTCACCGTACATAGTTGACGATTAATTCTTGTACATATTTTACGCAGTCAAACGATTATGGAGTCACGTACCAAATGCATTTCAATCTCTGAATTCAATTGTGCCAACCTCATCCATATAATAAACTCTTTTACTTGGGAGTTCTGGCAATGCTACATCAACCCAAATTCAGCACCAAAGTCATAATTTCAAGCTCTCCTAAGTTAGAACAAGGATAACTTATATTAATTTATGTATTTTTTATAAAATTTATAGTGAATAACTATATGCATATATAAGGAACACATACATGGTTGCCTTACGTACGTGGCTCCACCCCTGAAACCAATAACTCACAAACAACCAAATAAAAAAAATCGGTGCAGGCATATCTCAAAGGGCAATGCTACATTTACATATTTAAAGTCACACACCTCTTCGATAATCATGCGATGCACTTCAAATTTGTGTAGTAGACTTTAAAATTTGTAAGCACACATCTCAAAATGTATCACACGACTATAAAAAAAAGTGTGTTAAATATCTTTTTCTATCTCAAAATATATGTATACGACTCAATTCCTCACATATATTTGATGTAACAATATGTTGTTAGCCACTTCTACAAATGGAGATCAAATATATATACGCACACACACAGGGTTTCTCTCGTTCTGTTCCAGAGAACCCTAGTGCCGCTTCACAGTTTTGAGAGTCGACCGTCAGATCTATCACTTCTGGGGCTGCCAACAACAGCGCGACCTACTTTGGTGATTGTAGACAGTGTTTGGTGGCCCCCTTTGCTCAGTCTCTCCTTTTGTTTCCTCCATCTCTCCCCTCTTACTTTCCTTTCTTCCCTCATCTTTGCAACCCCTATTCTCCCCCTTCTTCCCGTTTCCTTCTTCCTCTCTGTTCACATTTTTGCTTTTTAGAAGAAGATTGGTGACTAACCAGATTTGAATAGGCGAGTGGATTTTTTTGGGAGTGATGTTGACGCTTGTTCAACGATCTCTCCAATAGGGTGGGGTGTGAGCATCTCCGATCAGCGGTCTCAACCATGGCTGAGAAGATCTTAGACTCTGTTCAGCACTGCCATCTCTTGGATCTCGCCTTCCACGACGTCGATGACCACTCTGGTGGTGGATGTTGGTGGGATTTCCAAAAACTTGGTGCGAAATAGAAGAATAACTTGATGCAATTGATCGAGGCTTGAGTTATACTCAATGTCCTTAAGATTATTTCGCCCCGCTATGGTGCTCACGGTCTAATGACGTTAGTCTCCCAAGATATGACGATCATACTAGTGATTTGTAGCACTCCGAATCACTAGTCTACGAACCAACAATCTTAAGACTATTTCGCCCCATTATGGTGCTCACGTTCTAATGACGATAGTCTTCCAAGATACAACGATCATACTAGTGATTTGTAGCACTCAGAATCATTAGTCTACAAATCAATCTATGATTCAATACTCTCTCAGACTCAAAAGCATGTAAAATAGAGAAAGACATTTTGATTTGGCCTATTTGCTTTTCCTTCTAATTATATATATTTTTTTAAAACAATCCATCAAGTGAATATATATAGACTTTTATGTGTCTATTAGAAAAAGATACACCTCTTGTTGAATAGATACACATTTTGGTCCATTATGTCTCTACACAATAGTACACACATTTTCACATAATTTTCATTCAAATTATAAACAATTAAATAATTTTATTAATTGTTCCAATAGTGGATTCCTCTCTGTTTTTTATTGTTCGTTGTCCGTAAGATTTGTAGTTTTGTTTGTATTAAGTTGTCGATGTTTATGAGTAAACTATATGTTTGTCCGCTAAACGCGACTTGTTGTCTATGTTGTTATGGTGGTTGTCCTTACCTTAGGGTTGGGGTTGGGGCCGCACTTTAGTGAGCATTTTCGAAATTTGTTTCGTGCTTCATTGTTGTAAAATCTATTTTTAATAAATATTTGTTCAATTGGACTAGGAACACCTCAATACAAATCACTTTGACAAATATATACACAAAAGCATGACCTAAATGTGTGACTAGAACAAAACAAAAATATCATTACCCTTTTTGTTTACTTGAGCACGTACTTGAAAAGTCTTGAAATGGGAGTTATTATCTATTTAATATGGAAGTCAATCTTGTCAAAGTCAATTTTACATTGATTTGATTACAAGAAATTAAGTTTACATACACTAGTGCTCATTGTGAGTTGAATATCATTTTATTCATGTAGACTTCTTCCACGAAGTAGTATAGATTTACTTTAATTTATATTACAAAAAGACCTATAAGAAAGTGACTTTTTTTTTATTTCAATGAGAGTCGGACACATAACTTCTCTAAACTTTGCCTTTTATCAAATGATGTCTTTACCATCTCACTAAAGATATTTTAGCAAAGTGACTTTATTTGTTAATTGTGTTTGTGATGCATGTTGTAGTACCCTACCAAGTTACAATCTATCTATCGTTTACAAATTAAACTAAGAAGTTAGAAAATTTGATTAAATATCATATAGATTATTAATTTTCTTTGAATGAAATTAAATACAATATTAATTCATGCAGTTTATATTTTTTTTATTTTTTTCAAGTTATTACTTTTACTTGATATTTCTAGGTCATGTTTGATAGGAGGGGAGGTGACATCTTCCCTTTGTGATAGGAGGATAATATGTGATTAACATTTTACCATATATACTCAGTTACGAAATTGGTGAAATATTGGGTTTTGCGTTGGAGCCAACTCATTGTATTATAAATTGTCATCGTAGCGTTATTGGCCAATTGATATCACATCGTGTTATTATTGAGAGAAGCTACTCCTACCAAAAAAAAAAAGAGAAGTTAGTAAATGTTGGATGAAAGCCCAAATTTTTAAGAGTATATGCAAGTTATGAATGTAATGTGTTGTGAACAATGTTTATAATTTTATGGAATGACTTTGAAGAGAAGAACAATGTTTATAATTATCAATTGACAAAAAAAAACATATAATTAGCCTTTGAATTAAACATTTGGTAGTGTACTTCTTACGATCAACAACAACAAAAACTCAATCCCAAATTTATTAGGGTTTGTTGTATGAATTAAACTCTTCCACTCCTTCACTTTGTTCAAATATATTAGGGTTGGCTGTATGAATTTAAAAGAAATTTTGTCTCGCACTAAATAAAGACCTTTTCATCATTAATTCTTCTAAGCAGCTATTTAGTATTTTTATCTATAAATTAGCCATGAATACTATCAAAGATAAACAAAAACACTTATTTAGCCGGGATTCTCATATGCATATTAATGTGTACAACTGCAGGCTCATTACAAGGCAAAGATATCAATCAAGCTATTTGAATATAATAAGAACAAATGTGCACTCATTCCACCAGGCTCGAGTGGCAAAGGACTCGATTTTTTTCACTTTTAGTCCCATGAACATTTTCTAAATGAGACTAGATAGTGTGTGGGTGTGGATTAGTCTGCACTGATTTTAAAAAAAAATAAAAATAACATAAATGTGCAAGCATAGTTGATTTGGAGAATTGAAAACGGGCTTCACGGGTACCCGACTTCCAAGCAAGTCTCCCAAAAGAGTCTTTTCTTATCATCATCATCTTCTTCACCATTGTCCATCCGATCAATCACCACCGTCCGATCATTTCTCTCCTTCAGATCCTGATCGACCACTCCCTCAATCAAGCACACAGACGATGACGAATCCGATCCATTAGATCCCCCACCCATCCGATCCAAAACCCAATCCCGATAATCCCCACTACCCTCGACGCTCTCACAATAATCATCCGTACCCGCATCCCCAACCCACTCAATATCATCGAGATTCTCACCCCCAGCGATCAACGAAGAATAATCCCAGCTGCACGACTCCGCATCATCACCTTCCAAATTTTCAGACTCTGCATTGAGATCAGAGTCGGCGATGGTCATCTCTGAATCTCCACTGGCTTCGTACAGAAACAGAGAAGAGAAGTCATGGTGATGAATATTATCCGTCGATGATGCTCTATAACTAGAGATCATCCAATAAGCCATTAATAAAGAAGAAGAGTGATGGTGTGAAGATTCAATGTAACGCTATTTATATGTATGCTCCATATGTTGGTTGTGACTGTTGTGTACGCGTTGAATAAACAAGTGCATAATTTGTGTCCATCACTCTAGTCAATTCATACATGTTTATTGTACAACTTTTCTAACCTTCAATGAATTCAATCTAATCTCTAAATTTAATACCTACCTAGTTCCCAACATCTCAAACTAATGTTAGTACGCAGCGTCAAGGATGTGGCGCAGTGACATCAAGATGAGCATCACATATAGGTCGGACTAAAATAAAAATGAGTAGTGCTATTTGGACTCATGAGTCCGGACTCAAAACTTTTTTTAATTTCAAATACACCCTCGAGCAATTAATGAAACAACCATAATTACTTATAAAATTCTTATTACACCCCTTAAGTATGTATAAAAAATTTAATAAGCTCCCTATGAGTCCGAACTCATGAGTTCAAATAGATTTATTGAATAAAAATTATACTCTTAACTAGTTGTGGTCGGTGGTGGCCAAAACTTTTTTGCTTTAACTAGCTATATATCTAGAGTTTTTGCCTTGAGAATGGAAAACTTTAAAACTATTGACTAGAAGTTGTTACCCTTATATTTTTTCTTTATTTTGGAATTCATAAATTTAAATTATAAGCCAACCTAAATTTTTTATTTACTATACTCTCTAACTCGAGACCTCTAAGTTAAAAGAAATTGAGTCACGTGCTAGTCAAATAAACCCGTCATTAATAATCATAGTAGCTATATTGAATCTCATTAGTTTCTCTAATTTTTACGGGTTTTGAACTTTCAAATAATTTACATGAGATTAGTCAAATTAACGAAAAAAAAAATTGACAGAAAAGAAACTTTTACACTCACCTAGATTTGAACCCATAAAATTTTATTTCTAAATCATATATGGAATAATTGGATCATACACCCAATCGATTGGTCTAAAGAAAGAAAATTAAAGTTGGATATTAGAGTCTCCTCTAGTGCTTATTAGGAGTATTATTGTTGATGATAATGGATGGGTGTAACAATCTCATCTTGTTTTGTATTGGGCATTTGGGAAAAAAAGTTGGGCACCTACAAATATTCTCGAGGAATATCCAACAGCACTGGCGATTAGGCATTAAAACGTGTAAGATATTTTCTCGTGAAGCTCAATACCCGGAATAGACCAATAAGTTGCGAGGACGGAGTGGGCTCGAGAGATGGCGGAGGGGACGGTGACTTGTACAGTTGTACTTGATCCTGTAAACAATCATATCACGTGCATCTTCTAGAAGGGGTGTGGGAATTGGGCTTTATTATTTTGTTTTGTTTAGGAGATGAGAGAGGGTCAGGGCTAAGCAATTTCAACTTGCTGAACTGGTCAAGCTACACAATTGGTTAAGATAAGTGTCTGTGTACCCATGTATCATGTATTATTGCCCAGTTGGGCTCTAATGGCCGTCATACATCATAATCACCTTTTCTAGATTATTGTAATGCCTCAATGAATCCTGGACTTGTTGGTGGTATTTTCAAAAATTTGGTGCAAAATAGATAAAAAACTTGATGCAATTGATCGAGACTTGAGTTAAGGCGAAAGTACACGATAGTCTCCCAAGAACGCACATTCGGTCCTCGCCTCATATTTTTTGCATTGAGATCTGACTATGCTTGTATTATATATCTAT
Source organism: Stephania japonica (assembly GCA_039657345.1). Lineage (NCBI taxonomy): Eukaryota > Viridiplantae > Streptophyta > Magnoliopsida > Ranunculales > Menispermaceae > Stephania > Stephania japonica. Next base: position 7,759,728 of record CM077558.1, on the reverse strand, counting down.
ATTTTAAAACAATCCATCAAGTGAATATATACATACTTTTATGTGTATTAGAAAAAGACGATTCGTGTGGTCTAATACCTCTGTGAATTTTTTTTTATGTCTACAACCTTTTCACATAATTTTCATTCAAATTATAAACAATTAAATAATATAATTAATTGTTCCAAAGTCTAATGCACATTCGGTCCTCGCCTTGTATTTTTTGCACTGAGATCTGACTATGCTTGTATCCCGAGGTACACAAACAACTAGTGTGGTCTAATGTGAGATCTTTTTTTTGATAGAAACAATATTTTATTCTGCTATACCCAAGGTCTAATGTGTGTTCTGATGTGCATTTGCGATATCTTTCAAGCAACGTCCCACAATTTTAGAGTTTTTAATTAAAGTATAACATTTTTTTTATAAAATAAGTTAAAACTTTAATTGATCAGTGAAGCAGATATCACACATTTTTTTTAAGTTTTTAATTAAAGTAAACATCAAAATTTACTATTTGATATCTAATCATCTTTAGCGAGATAGTATTGTCATTATTTATTAAAAAGTAAGGTTTGAAGAAGTTTGAGTTAGAATCACTTTAATAAATAAAAAAAAATGACTATTTGATTGTAAATAAGCCATTAGGCCCCGTTTATCTACAAAAAGAATTGACTTTCTTTCTTTAACGTGGGGTAAATGAGGCAAACCAATAAGTTGAGGGACTGGATATGTACATAGGGGGTTATATGGGATAACAAAAGAGTGTGGGGTTGATTTGATGTAGCTGATGGCGTTCTTAGCCGTCTATTAAATCATTTGAAATTAATACATTAGGTGTGTTTGATAGCTTGAGAATTTTCAAGAGAAAAAATAATTTTTATTTGAAAATTCTCTCAAGAAGATTTTTATAGGGCAAATTTTCTTAAAATTGTTTGATAGCACATTAAAAAATTTTATTTTAAAAAAGAAAAAGTAATGTGGGCGCATAAAAAAGTGACTTACACACTTTTTTCTCTCTCCATTTACGTTTTCTATCAATAAAGTTAAAAAAAATGAGCCCTCTTTTTTCTCTCTCCTAAAACACCACGCTCTTTCTTTATTTTCTCACCTTTTAAGAGAGAAAATAAATGAAGAAAATTTAGGGTGTGATTTTTTTTCCCTAGGTAGTTACAAAGCTATCAAATAATAAAAAAAAATGGTTACACCAAAAAATTGTAAATTTTTCACAACTTTTTTATTTTCTTTGCTATCAAACACACCCATAAAGTTATCTCTAATGATACTATTTGTGCCTTTTCTTAGTCTTAGTCTTCATTGCATATATAACACTAGTAATATTTATATTCTTTCTAAAACAATTAAAAATTGATATTAAAAAAAAAATTAAAAGTTGATAAATAGGTTGCCAAAACATCTTTAAAGAGACATGGTGCACTTACCAAAAGTAAAGTCAAGAGTCTGACTTGAAAGGTGTAGTAATTAATATTATTTCTAATATGTACAAAAATGTTAAATAAAATAGACTTATTAAAGTATTAGAGAGATATTATTTAGGGGTGACAAAAAGTGTCCCGACCAGTTTGTCAGCATTTGTCCTGGACCCACTTAAACGGGTCCATATGAAATTTTCAAAAACAGGGTACTTGTTTAGTGATTAATTCACATTATATTTTACCAATGATGATGATGATGTTGTTTTTACGTAGAAACTTGCAAGACTTGAATTTTGAATATATATAAATATGGTTCTTTTATAATTGAGCCCAAATATATACACATGCCATTGGAACCTTAAAATGTGTTGTGCATTTATGACGCCTCGATTAATGTATTGATTAGAATCCAATGGTTGTAAATAATGTACCCATGATATGGATATATATATGGTTTTCATGGTAGTAGTACCCATATATATATAATATGTTTTTGTGGTAATGGAATGTATGGTAACATAAAAATCATGCATTTTGTGAATAATTAGGTGAAAAAAATAATTTTATTATATTAAAAAATGGGTCCGGATAAAAAACGAGCCTTGTATGTTTTAAAAACATAGACGTCAGGACAAAAAAAGTGTCCATTTCAAAAATAGGTACGAGTTCGGACATTATTTTTAGTCGTTATTAAGGGGGGAGATGTATGAAAGGGTTTTAGGGTTTAGGATTTTTTTTTTGAACATCAAGGGTTTAATATTTTAAGGAGGGGCAATTGAATCATAACTCCTAACACCCCTTAAAGCCCCAAATGAGTTATCTTCACCTGGGAGAATTCGGGGAGTCAACTTCCATAAAAGCTACTCCCTCCAGGCCTATGCCCCCAAAATAATTATCGCATTTTGAGACATTTTTTGTTCCAACGAACATGTCGTATTCAGAGCAAAACAAGAAAGCATTAGTTACTTAATTTTAACTTTTGGCTTAGTCAAATTACATCATTAATCACTTTTTTTGCGCCAACCGCATTGACTAATTCACGTCCATGTTGGGATATGTGGACCAAAAAATTTAGTCTCACCTCGATTATTTATGACTTCTTGAAGAAGTTCATAAGAGTGAATGTTTAAACTCATAGTACTGATGTCTTTTAGAGTAAAACCCCACAACTAATATTGAGATGGTTAAGTTAGGGACAATATCGGTACTAGCGGAGATTTATGTGCTCGCGCACGCCTGCCCAATAGTTCGGACACTGTCAGGACATCTCTTCCAACTTAATTTTTTTCATTTACAAGACTAAAACTTCTTCAAATGACCAAGTCCATTACCACTTGAGCCGTAATTACTTTCTTTTCACCACACCAATCATAAAATGATGGTCCCATCCAAAAAGATAAATAACTTGACGGGTGGGGCGGGCTGATTGGGCAGGAAAAGGGGGATTTCAACCCTTAAACTTTAGATGCATAGTGTTACTACCCCTTAAACTAAAGTCAAGATGATTTCAAACCTTAAACTAAAAGAAACGGGGATTTTAACCCACCGTTACATTTCTCATCCCATTATCCATTGTGTGCCAATGTGACAGACGAGTGGGGCCCACTATTCTATTTGAAAAGCTCACATCTCTCCAAACTGCATTGGCCGAAATGATTCGGTATTTTTGTGACTTTTTTTTTTCAAAGTGGTGAAAGTATTCATATTCTTTTGATAAATATAATATATATTTTTATAAATATTTTTTACATTTATTAAATATTTTTATATTTATAAGTACTTAGTTGTTTTATGTTTTGAACAAGTGCTAGAAAATTCAACGCAGTAGTTAAGTGCTCTAGTTGTTTTATCAATTTATTAATAAGATCAAATCATGCATGTGAGAAATAATCAAATTAGATTTTTATTTTTGAAAACACCAAATTAGATTTGATGATTAAAGCCATTTGATTGTACTTTTTTTTTTTCAAAATATTATTTTTTTTTAGTGTATTATTTAATGGCAGTACTATTTTGTATAAATATAAATTGATCTCTTTCTTTTTTCTGCCATTGGCAGTACAAAAAGAAAATAATTTTTTAATCCACTTTTGATACATTCAAGTTGACACCAATTGGACAAGCGTTGTACGATGCGCCTCAAGATATATACTTGAGGCGCATCTAACAACATTTGCTCAGTTGGTGTTAATTTGTGGATGACAACTTTTCTGATTTTTTTTTTTTTTTAAACTTTTTATGTGGTTGGCATCATTACTATTATTAATATTTTGTCAAATTTAAATGAAAGTGAAGTTTTAATGGCGAGCTGTTGCATACTTGAATGTAGTTTGGAGATAATTACGACAACAATGTTTGCCCATCTAATATAAATTAATCAAACTTAGTGAATGATTAATTAGACCTGGATTACTTCAAAAAAATAAAAATTATATACGCATAACTGATTGGAATATATGATTAAATTGATGTTGGACTTGCAAATTTGATGTCATCATATACAGAGAAAAAAAAAATTGAAGAACTGAGACGCAAATGGATTATCCGAATTGTTTGTTTTTTGTCTTTTTTTTTTTAAAGTTAATTTGGTTTTGGGATATAAGTGTATTTGAAAACATGTGGGCCCCACTAGTATGCCAAATTGGCACATAACAAGTAAATGGGATGGAAAAGTAACGGTGGGTTAAAATCTTCCATTTCTTTTAGTTTAGGGGCTGAAAACTCTCTAAACTTTAGTTTAAGGGGTAATGCCACCATACACCCAAAGTTTAACGGCTGAAATCTCTAGGCTGTTGGTACTTTGCACAAGCCTAACTGTCCTCCAATTTTAAAGGCATTGTGCAGTAAGTCTTTGCAAAGTTTCATTTTTTGGGCCAGCGGACACTAAAATCAGGTCGAGAGGGTATGATTGAGTTTTTCACAAGGGCAAGTATGGCGTTATCAAGTCTGCGCTCAAAAGACTCTCTCAAACTTGATTGAAACCCATAAATGGAAATTAGGAGGAATAAACGAACCAATGCAGCCTTCCCAATATGCAGAAACCGAAAATTGTTGCTTCCATCTCCAATGGTTAGAGATGCACCTCAAACGATGAAAATTCCCACGTGGATGCTACATAATAACACCAGCAGGTAAAAGATAGTAAATAAATTAATAAATAAAGTAAGGTATAATTAATGCTTTAGATCACCAAAATGAGCCCAAGACACAATGTGCTGCAGTGCTTTTTCATTGTAGCTGCTTTGGCTTGTGAATCATCAATTCCTCATTATTATTATTTTTGTACTTTTCCACTAAAAGGGAAAAATACACTCAAATTTTGATATTAAAATTCTCTTCTCATTCTGTAGCATCCTTTGAAGGCACGGAACACCCCTTCCCCCTTCCAACATCCATTCCCTTCCGACCAAAACAACAAGTTTTTGTATGTCAAGGAAACAATGCGCCTAAGGTTTCTTCACCGTCCCATTTTCTTACCTTTGTTGTAATAAGTTGTAATAAATTGTGGTACACATTTTAGGTGTTATGAACAACAATGCAAACAATTTGACGAAAAAAAAAAAAAAAAAAAAAAAACGTGTCTTCTATTTATTGATATTCTCTATAAACCATTCATAATTTTTTCAAATCTTCTAAAATTAAAGGGGATGTATTCCATTGTGGATTTTTTTATAAGATGTTGGAGGATTTTAAAATTCGAATTTTAATAGGTATATTTAAAATTTGAATAAATTTGTGTGGAGATTTTAAAAGACTGGAACCGGGGGATTTCGACCTGTGTCGTCATTACCCAGGCGGCCAACTCACCACCACCTTCGACACGTGCTTCTCCAGCTCCCATATTCAGGAACAAGCTGTTGGTGGTGATCGGCAGCGAAGACTCGACAATGGAGGAGGCCAATTTTTTTACCAATATGGGTCCAATGTTTACATAATCCATTGGAGGGATGCGATTAGGGCGTTTGAAGATTGATGGTCTGTTTTTCGCCATAGGGCATGAGCCCATGGTTGATGATTTCAATCTTTGACAATCAAATTCTGGAATGAGTTCAATTTTAGGAAGGAGTTATAGCATTTTGGGGAGGAATTGTTGATGGGTCTGGGGTGTTGGAAGGTGTTGGAAGGCTTTCTATCTCTCTATTTTGGTATGAAATTGGTGATATGCTTGTAAATTTTTACACTTTTATAACAGATTTGAAAACAAGAGTCACTTGCAAAAAAAAAAAAAAATCTATTTTCATTCGATCAAACTTCGTTCAATCCGCTTGAGAAGAAGATGAATAGTGAATTGGACAACTCAAGTCATGGTGACTAGATATTTCTTGAGTCAACGCACTATTTTGTATTAGTTTGTTACAAAAGTCCTCGAATTCCATTAAATTCCATCAAATTCTTTGTTAAAATCCACACAAATCTAAACCCACACAAATCTACACAAATCCTAAAATCCAAATCCATGAAAATCAATCTTGATAAAAAGTCATTTAAAATCCTTCCAAATCTTCAATTGAATACACCCCCCCATAAACAAAAAATTTGTTTAGACTCTAAAAGTGTGAACTCAAGAATTTTTTGAAATTTTTACAAATATTAAACAAGTGTGTTATGAGGATGATCTTGAAATAAAAAAATTTCAAAAACTACAAGTGTCCAAACTCATGAAAGCACTACTCAAATTAAAGTACCAAACATGGGGCATCAAATTGGTTAACCTCATCAAAGCTCCTCACAAATCTCTGAGCCATTTAGCCCCCTTTTAATCCACAACAACAAAAAAAGAAAAGGAGCTCCTCACAAATCTCTGGGCCTTTCTTGAAGCCCTTTCTCAAGCTCACCCAAGCCCGTCTAAGTTATAAATTTTTAACCAGTTTTTTATATTTTTAATGAAGTAAATATATATTAAAATGTTTAAAAGTGAATATAAAGTATAAGTTAGCCTAATGATATAAATTGTAATATGTTAACTTTAAGATATTTAACGTTTTTTCTTAAGTAAAGATATTTAAAGTTCAAACCTTAATATATGCACTTTTTTTAATAGTTATATCAAAAAAATATATTTTTAAATACTTTATGGAACTTGAACTTGCAAGGACAAATCCAAACTCATCCCAAATAAGGTGGATTTGGGCAGGTACCCAAGCTCGCGAATAGATCTACACTTAATTAGTAGCGCAAAATTTCTTATTTGAGAGAGCAAAACCTCTTTTGAGCCAATTATGACAAAGTTCACAGAATGTTAGGTTCCTTAATTTTATTTTTATTTTCAAGGGTGGTTCCTTAATTCATTTACACTACAACCAATAGGCAAACATACTAAAACAACTTTCAAGTCATGAACTAATAATGCAAGAAAACACAATTGCAATAGGCCTCAGAATTGCAGAATATCACCATGGCCAAAGAAACAGCCAATCAGTCCCGAAAGATGGTGTAATTTTAATTCTGTTTTCATCAACGGCTCCAACAACACAAAACCTAATCAAATCATACAAAAAGAATGTAACAATGCAGCAATGCAACAATGTAGGTCTCATGGCCAGTCCCAAGTGGTAATGGCGGCGACGCCGCTCCACAGGGCAATGGAATATGACACCGCCCTCGACAGAGGACCTCCCTTTGAAAGGAAGGAAGGACCGTCAACGTTAAAAGCATTTACTATTCGCGACGCTTTTTCAAGAATCTCAACAACATAATCGGTCAAGCTCATCAACAACAGTGTCGCAAAAGCTAGTGAAATCGAGAATGCATGTATGTATGTATGTCTCATGGCCAGTCCCAAATGGTAAAGGCAGCGACGCCGCTCCACAAGGCGATGGAATATGAGACCGCCGATCGACGGAGGAGTTTCCTTTCAAGTGAACGACCGTCGACATCGAACGGCTCTGTGTGCGACGTTTTCTCTGGAGATTTGACGAACATTGATTGATTGATTGTTCGCTCCATCGAGAAGGGTGGTTGATAGCCAACCCCGTCATTCATGCGAAAGAAAAACGAAAATCGAAACCAAAACCCTAGATTTCATTTACCAAACGAAAACAAAAACGAAACACAATCGAAGAAGAAGAAGAAGAAGTCACAGTTAGTCAACTCCAGCACATGCGCTCGCCTCCATGAATGCTTCGGAAGCTCTCTTTCACAGTTGAAGAGGAGTTCGAGTCCGCTTGGCTTTATATAAAGAACTTCTTCGATTAGGGTTTCTGTCGGCCGATCAAGCACACTATTGAGGCGCATCCAACGGTGCTTGTCTAACCTAGGGCATACTAACTTTTTCCAAATAAATGGCTATTATCGAGCCCCTTAATAAGTTCTAGACCTTCATTGAGCGGATCTGGGCGGGCTCAGGTCAGCCCGGGTTTTGAAGCCCTTTCTCAAGCTCACCCAAACCTGTCTAAGTTATGAATTTTTAACTAATTTTTTTATATTTTTAATGAAGTAAATTTATATTAAAATGTTTAAAAGTGAATATAAAATATAAGTTAGCCTAATAATATAAGTTGTACTATATTAACTTTAAGATATTTAAAGTTCAAGGGCAAAGTAAGGTTGTTTTACTTTAAAATTAGTTAAATAAGGTAAGTTTCTTTAAAATTTCAAAAATAATGTATTTAGACTTTAGTAAAGGCGTTATTAAGTGCGACGTAAATAATGTATTTAGACTTTAGTAAAGGCGTTATTAAAGTAAAGGCGTTATTAAGTGCGACGTAAATAATGTATTTAGACTTTAGTAAAGGCGTTATTAAGTGCGATGTAGCGGGGGCATACACGAATGGCGCCTTTTGTAAAGGCGCCATTCGTGATTTGGAGTGTGACGTGGCGGGCAATACACGAATGGCGCCTTTACAAAAGGCGCCATTCGTGTACACATCGGATTGGCGACGGGCTCCCCCGTCGCCAATCCATATTATATATATATATATAAAATAGATTGGTGACGGGCTCCCTGTCGCCAATCTATTTTATATATAATATATATTTTATATTTAGAGTTTTATAATATATATATATATAATATATTCTGCGGTTTAGAGATCATACATTCGAGGGCAAGAAACATTTCTTAGTACATTCCTGCAACAATACAATGAATTCATACATTCCTGCAACAATACAATGAATTCATACATTCCTACAACAATACAATGAATTCATACATTCCTGCAACAATACAATGAATTCATACATTCCTACAACAATACAATGAATTCATACGTTCATACATTCGAGGGCAACAATGAATTCATACATTCCAATCGAATTTAATGAAATTTGAATATAAACTCAATCAAATTTGAATATAAACTTGGGGTTATTAAAAAAATAGGGTTGGTTTTCTTTTAAATTCATTAAATAGGGTAAATTTCTTTAAAATTTTAAAAATTATGTATATCTCTTTTAGTAAAGGCGTTATTGACGATGACGTGGCGTGATTGTGAACGCAACGGAATTGGCGACGGGGAGGTCGTCGCCAAAAATCGATTGGCCACGGTAAGCCTGTCGCTAAAATTGATTGGTGACGGGACATGCAGTCACCAATATATATATATATATAAAATATATATATTATATATATAATATATATATATATATATATAATATATATATATATATATATATATATTGATTGGCGACGGGAGCCCATCGCCATATTATATATAATATATATTATTATATATAATATATAATATATAATATATAGTATATATATTGATTGGCGACGGGCTCCCCGTCGCCAATCCATTTTGGCCACTTAACAAGAATGGCGCCTTTACAAAAGGCGCCATTCTAGTTAGGTGGCTGCCACTTGGCGCCACGTAATACAAATGGCTCGCCATTTGTATTGGTCAGATGACGTGGCGCCATCTCAAGTTAATTACGCATTTTCAAAAAGCGATATACTGTAATTAAAGAATAAAAAAAAAATCACAGTAATTTACGAAAAAAAACAAAAAAAACAAAAAAAACAAAAAAAAAACAAAAAAAAAAAAAAAAAAAAACCGTACGGATGTAATTTTTCCAAAGTTCAAACCTTAATATATGCACTTTTTTAATAGTTATATTAAAAAAATATATTTTTAAATACTTTATGGACATGACCGATGGGCTTGATGCACTTTTTTTAATAGTTATATTAAAAAAATATACTTTTAAATACTTTATGGACATAACGGATGGGTTTGATGCACTTTTTTTAATAGTTATATTAAAAAAATATATTTTTAAATACTTTATGGACATGACGGGTGGACTTGAACTTGCAAAGACAAATCCAAGCTCATCCCAAATAAGGTGAGTTTCAGCATGTACCCAAGCTTGCGAATAGGTTTACATTTAATTAGTAGAACAAAACTTCTAATTTGGGAGAGCAAAACCTCTTATGAGCCAATTATGACGTGAACTTAGAGTAGTCGATTAGTCAGTTCTAATATTGAATGGTGTAATCAATTAGTTTTGATATCGAGTGGTATGAACTTCACGCCATATGTATAAATTCCATCCTCTGAGAGAGCCAAAGCCCTTTTGAGTCGACTAAAGCTGGAGCTGTAAGTGTTCTGTTCGTCGAGAAAATGGGTGGTTCACACTAAAAAATAAAAAAGGGGCTATTATGTTGGTTAAATATTACTACCATGCAAGACAATGCAGGTAAACACAGGTGAAATAGTCTCAAGCTTCGGTTCACATAATAATTGTAAAAGACTTACCAGGCTACTTAAATTCAAAATGCACCTAATGCAGGCCCAATTTGTTTACATCATACCAACTCTAAACCCAATAACAATTTCCTCCAATCCAACCCAAACACTACATCCATCTGAAGTGCCCCAACCTCAAAATGAAGAAAGTTACCTAATATAGTTTGGTTGCATGCATGTTGTGAAGCGTATCACAGAATCTCCAAGTAGTTGCAGATACTCGGAAGATAAAAGAAGTTGTCAGCAGAATTCGAGGAAGACTCAAGACAAACACTTGCCATTTTCTCTCAAACGAATATAGTTAGATCCCTTTAATACTATCCCAAGAAAATGAAGAATAGTTCAACAAGTTAATTAACATATAAGGATGGAAAAAGATATATTAAGAAGTCTTTCCTGATTTTGCATCCTGAGCTCTCCAAGGATTGAGAGCTTCTCTTATAGCTTGAGCTTCAGATGAGCTCTCCCAAGCTCGTTTCTCCGACTCCAAAACGGTTACTTTATCATCTGTGTAGACCAAGAAGATACACCAGGTAAGCACTTAGTACAGTTAGAACACACAGAACATGACTACCTTCTTGTTGTCAAAAATTAATATTGCGAATAGGAAATTTGCTAAAGATCCCTTAAGTTACAATAATTTGGTAATCATCCACCAAACAAGAATAAATCACCACCATCAGAGAACAAAGCACGATGTTCTTTTAGTGTGGCAGGTTCTAACAGTGAATGCCCTTCATTTGAGTCCCCACAATTATTTCAATTATTGCATGTTGGATTGGAACAATAGGTAAATACACAAGCATATGTTTCATGCTTGTCGACACCAACGAGATCCCCCAATATAATTCAGACAAAACAACTACAAGTATGTTCCATCCAATAATGATATCCGAAATTGGTTGATACATATAGAAAAAACCTTAATTCACTGGAGAAATGGTACTAACGGTAATCAAAGAACTCTTGGGGATTGGGTCTGGCTCAGGTCCCTACATGGTCATCAATGTACCTACGAAGATATCGGCATTCATAAGCAATAGAAAACCAACATTTCCTGTTGTTTTCTTCTCCTTTTATTTGTCTTTGCCCTTTCGTCTTTCCTACAACTAATAACCACATGTTGAGCACTACCTACTGCAATAGTGCAATGAAAGCAATCTAGTTCCTTAAAAGCTTCCAAGATCAGACAAACCCCTATTTAGTAGCAAAGAATGGTTTTGATCCATCTTTAGATAGAAGGTGAACAAAACCTTGAACTCTTGGGCATGCGGGAGTCAAGAATCAAGATACATCTCAATCAGTTGGAAGCTTTTGTGTAGAGTTACTGATTAGTAGATTGCTAACAGCCACAGGTGATGAGAAGTTAAGAACACGAATCTAAGTTTTAGCTCTTAAAGGACACCACTTGGCACAAAAAAGGGCTAACTTTAACTAAAAGGATTGCATTCCTGCGTCTAATCTTAACCATCCTAAGACTTACTTAGACAAGACCAGTTCTAGCTACTTATTTGAAACCATCCTTGTGAATTTGTTTTCCTGGCATGTGCTATCCTTAGAAGCCCGAAATGTGATGCGAACGATAATCAGGTAAACAATCTTTTTACATAATTTTTTTTACCTGACTTGCTTTATTATATATCAGCCTCAGTTCTGTGAAATGTCATCTTAAATTTATAAGAGTACTGACAGGACTCAATTTGGAAATTTACAGAATTGAACTAAGAACTAATGGAAACATCACAACCAAGAGGATTACTACCCTCCAAACTCTCTAAACAGAGACTCTCCAATAAATTATTTCCATACCCCTCGGAACCAGTTTAAATACTTATTTATACTCATATGGCAACTAACTTGAATACTAGTAAAACTACTCTTAAGACCTTCATCTTTTATTTGGAGTCTAACAAGCGCCAGCGCTTAATGCTTCCGGTATCACTACCTATTAATAGATATATGACCTAAGCAGCAGAATTATAATAAAAGGGCACCTCCTCCAACAGTTAAGATTACCCCAAAATATGTGACAAAAACAAGTCCAATAGCTTTGTTTCAAATCAAATGTATAATCGTACTCATAGCCTACTATACAAGATGTGAAAAAAGAACTTTTTTTCAATAGAGATGGCTAGAATGAGAAAGACAAGGAGAGTTCTCACACAGAAACCAGTTTTAATCATGAAAAGCTCCATTGAAGCCCCAATAGTCGCCGATACTGCCGCTATCTTCAAGTACCAATCCAGAAACTTCATCTCCCCCTGAAACAACCAAATAAATATTGAGAACAAAACCCGCACAAAGTTTTCATTAAAAATAAGGATACTTTATCGCCCTCAGACAACCATCTTAGATTCTCAAAGCCGCCAAAAACGAATAAACTTGAAATACTTCCAGCACTACAATCAATTGTAACAACTCCCGTAGAACAATAATTAGAAAGTTCTCACATGTTTGAACTATTTAAACTAATACTTGGTATCAGAATTTCAATAATACAATTCCTATAAAACAAGAAAGATCAGTTTTTTCACATCAATTACACTTTGGCATTTCATCAAACAAATAGACAAGACGACAAAAATCAAAAGATTGAAATTTTTTAGGTACCCATTATCCCAAACACCTAGACAAGATCAAATCATCAATTTTCTAGGTACCCATTATCCCAAACACAGTAAACAATCAAAAGATGAGGATTGAACCAATAAAAATCAAATCTTGGGGTGGGAAACAAAAAAACAAGTAGGATTTCAAATAGGGGAATTGATGAAAAGCCATGATTTGCGATTCCACATGAATTGTGAAACAATAAATTAGGGTTTTGGGTGGATTTGGAGAAGAGACGTTGTTTTACCTTTGTGAATGTGTTTCTATGATCAAATTGAAGAAGGTTTTGTTTTTCACATTGTGGGACACTAAGAAGAGCGGAATTCAGGTTAAGAGCCTCTCTCCGTATCACGTGCTTGTCACGTGAGTCATTTTTTTTCATTTTCTTGTCGCGTGAGTTATTGGCAATTGGAAATTAGGAGATTTTAATAAGTAATTATAGAAAAAAAAATTTTGATTTAGGATATGATGTCAATATCTTAAATATCTTCCTATCAGTAAATTTTAAATATATTCATATTGTGACGTTTGGAGCTAAAGGGGTGTATCCAATTGAAAGATTTGAAAGGATTTTAAAAGAGTTTGAAGGATTTTGAAATCGGGGTGTATTTAATTTAGATTTCAAAGGATTTTAACGGACTTTTGAAAAGTCAAGGGATATTCAATTATGATTTGGATGGATTCTAATATATTTCAAAAAAGTCTAGTTATATTCAATTTTTAAACACATTAGGATTTTGATGGATTTTAATGGATTGTGATGGATGTCTATTCAAAAAATACACATAACCAAATCCTGCCTCTACCCATGAGATTTGGATGAATTTTAAATCAACTCCTTAGGGGTGGGCACGGGTCGGATTTGGGTCAACCCGACCCGACACCCGATGACCCGACTCATATCGGGTCACCCTAAAACTGACCAGCCACCCGACCAGCCAGACAACAGACCGATATATACCCGACCTGTTTAGGGTCGGGTCGTTGGGTCGGGTCATCGGGTGACCCGGTTTCCTTAAAAAAAAACAACAACAGTCGTTGGGTCGGGTCGGGTCATAGACCCCTATTATATATATTCATGCATTGGTCGGGTCGGGTCGGGTCAAGTCATCGGGTCATAGACCCCTATTATATATATCTATGCGTTGGTCGGGTCGGGTCGGGTGACCTTTGATCATACCCGAAACCCGACCCGAAACCCGACGGGTCGGGTTATTTTGACCCGACTCTTTATTTGTATCCACTCTACCTGACCCGCCCCCCGCCACTCGAGTCGGGTGACCCGACCCGAGTCAGGTCATCGGGTTTCGTGCCCACCCCTACTCCTTCCAAATCTATGAAATCCCTCACTTAAAATTTTTTTATCGATTTGTTAGATTGAATACACCCCCCTAAGATTTTAGGTTTTAAATAAATTAAGGGGGTGTATTCAATCTAACAAATCCATGGATTCTTTTAAGTGATGGATTTTCGTAGATTTCATAGATTTGGAAGGAGTTGATTCAAAATCGATCCAAATCTCATGGGTAGGGGTGAGATTCGATTATGTGTATTTTTTTAATAGAAATCCATTACAATCTATTAAAATTCATCAAAATCCTAATGTGTTTAAAAATTGAATACATCCAAGACTTTTTTGAAATTCATTAAAATTCATCTAAATCATATTTGAATATCCCTTGACTTTTCAAAAATCTATTAAAATTCTTTAAAATTCAAATTAAATACAACCCGATTTCAAAATCCTTCAAACTCTTTTAAAATCCTTTCAAAATTTTCAATTGAATACACCTCCCTAAGTTGAAATTTTACTCATTTGAAGTGTACTTACCTCTCTCAAAGGTTATAAATTTTCGAATCGTCCATATGAAATATGTTTTATTAAATCACCTTAATTGATTGAGTACAAGAGTACGTCAAAACATCAATTGATGTTTGACTTCAAGAATGCACCTCCAATGAATTATTCACAATCAAACAAGTTCCAAATAATATCATTTGAGAGGTAGAGGGATATGGAGGGGTAAGGGGTCAATGTTGCTTAAATAAGGACGCATTTAAGCGTTGCATTTCCTATACGCATTTAAGCCTTTCATTTATTGAGTAGCTTCCTACCTTGGTTCATTTGCATACACTATCTATATTTACTCAAAAATATATATTTTTTACTTTAGTTAAAAATATTTTTGTAAGGTATTAGTTGAGCGCCAAAGTGGTTCTAGTGTGCTTTTGCGTTGTCATTCTAGCATTGTCAGAAAAATCAGATTAGACACACATTTAATTAAACACGTTTAAATATTTTTACACCTACATCTTGAGATATATCACATGGCTAAGTTTTCATGCTCTTTTTCTTTTCGGGTAGTGCTATTTGGACTCGTGAGTCCAAACTTAAATTTTTTTTTAATTTTAAATACACCCTCGAACAATTAATGAAACAATCATAATCACTTGTAAAATTCTTATTATACTTCTTAAAAAATTTAAAAACTTCTTTATGTGTCGGAACTCATGAATTCAAATAGATTTATTGTTTTTTAAAACATTATCTAAGGAGATTAAGACCAGTGCTTACTTCGAAATCGAGACTAGTTTTCCGCAAACGGGTCCCACCTCACCAGAGGTCCGTCGATGGCCCCATTCAGCAAGTACGTCGCCACCAACTGAATTACACGAAATGGAGACTAATCTTTATAAATCCTCTGTTTTTGGGATTTTCAATTCCAATACCAGCTCCTCACACTACAACTTTACTCAATCAGTGTAGCTTTGTCTGCCCAGATCGCCCAAGAAGAGATAGACCATGCAAGTTCAGCCACAGCCAGTCTCAGATGGGATTGATGAGGAATCCAGACAGGTTTGGGCACTGTGATTTTTTGGGATTTTTTATTGTGCATTTTTTTTGGTGGTTTCATTGATTCCCAGTTAGATTTTGGTGGGTTTGTCGATTTGGGTGTTTTTACAGTGAATTGGAGCTAAATCTCAAGTACCCATTTTCATTTGTCTCCATTTTTTGGTGGGTTTTTGCTTGTTTTGATTTGTGGGTCTGGTATTGATGTTCTGGGTAGTTTTTTGTTTTTCAATCTGAATTGAATCATGTGTTATTGTAGATCTTATGATGATTTGTTGTTAGATAGTAATCTAGGTTGTGTTGGTTCTTGTGAATTATTGCTACATTTAATGAGTATTGTTATTGTAGATTGTGATAAATGAAATCTACTTAAGTGGTAGAGCTAATTCCATAATTCATTACTTACGATTTGCGGATACAACAACAACAAAGGCTCAATCCCAAATTAGTTGGGGTCGGCTACATGGATCAAATTCTTCCATTGCGCTCAATTTGGTGCAATACAATTCCGCGGATCTTGAGTTAAAATTTAGTAGCCATTGCCTTGAATGAAACATGGAGACTGGAGAGGGCAACATGTTCTTGGAGTAGCCTTTAGTGTCCTATTTGCAGAAACTTCGACTTTAGAGTTCTATGAGTTCACAAATACCGTTTTGTATTCGAGGAGACACTTCTAAATGGTCACTTTGAATGATAAGCGATCGAGGATTATACGAGATATCCAATCATCTAGGCATTTGTTAGTATATGATTTAGCTTGTTGAGCATGGTATCTAATGATTTTAATCTATGTAGACTTTTTCTTTATCTAAATTCTGAAACAATTGAAATCATAGATGCGCGACTTGTGCAACTGTGTTATTTTCTTTGTCTTCTTGGGGGTTTCTAGCATGAGACGCTCCAAAATTTCGTTTTGCGCAGGTTGGTCACCAAATCATGGAGCATATAAAAGAAGAATCCGCATCTTCAGGTCATCCTGGTAGAAATGTTGACCTTTCACTACAAATACCGCCGCGACCAATGCCTTCAGCTATTATTGGAGGTGGAAAAGGTATACTTAGGCCTCAAGGTTCTTCAAAGGGTATGACTCTTGGAAGAATCCTCCCGAGTCTAAGCTTCAAGAAGGCGACTACTGTGGATGGTGAGACAAGTTCTCTCCTAAATCCAGAGTCCAAGGACGCTTCTCAAAGCCCCACGCTTGGTCGTTTTCTTTCAGCTTTTTCACGGAATAGGTGTGTCTCTTTACCCGTGACACCTGCTTCAGTGCTGTCTCCTTCAGTTTCCACTCCAAATTCAACGTCGGCCAGTGAACAACGCACTTCAAAAGTAATATCTTTTTTATACTCATATTTGGTTCATTAATTATTAAACAAGGTAACTATGTTCGAGAGATCAAGATAATCTATTAAAAACGAATCATCTTAATTAAGGCTGTTTTGGCAATTGTAAGAATGAAAGAAGCCAAAGCATACTCAAAAATGAGACTGAACTAGTGGCAATGGTGTGGGATTCCTCCAAATTTACAGCAGCATTTCATATTAGACTTGGAAAATCTTGACAAGCTCGTGGCTTGTTTCAAGTGATGTTTTTTGCGATGTTTGTTTTTCCTTTCCTGGAAACTAGTTGTCCACTTCTTCAATTGTAATCTGAATCTTGCATCATTACAGATTATTTGGTTATCCGGAAAAACATCTTCAAAATTTTTGACGGAATTAAGGAAAACAATGAAGATTTGTGTGCCTAATTCATAACCAAATACAGCCTTAGTTTCCCACATATTTGTTCTTTTGTTTTTACTTTTACCTTTATAATACTGAGAACAATTGAGTGATTATGTTGGTACCTGGCCAATTTTTGCAGAGAGGTTCAAATCCATCGAAAGTTTCAAGGTCCTTGTCTGTGCCAGCACGAAGTGTTGTTATTGTGAGATCGAAGTCCTTTGCTGCTCGCAAGGAGCCTGTGCCAACTGATAGTAATGATGGTATGTGTGCATGCATGCACATGCGTGCATTTCTGTTTCTAGCGTTTGATTAGCGAACTTGAGATATAATTGATATGACTCAAGTCAGAATAGGCTAAATTTATTATTCTTGATGAAAATCAACTCTCAGATTCGCAAGATTTCTGTGCTAGTGCAAATAGGCTAAATTTATTATTCTCAATATAAACATGAAATATTTTAGTTACACATGCCACATTTTTTATACCATCGAAATTCAATCAATCATTTGCCTGAGAAATTATGCATGAATGTGATTTTGGTGTTCACCGCAATATTGACTTATTTTCACCATTGGTTTTGTTTCCTTTTGAGTTAGATGAGATAACCCCTGCTCCTAGGGAGGAAGATGATGAAGAGATCCCTGAAGATGAGGCAGTTTGCAGGATCTGTATGGAGTCATTATGTGAAAGTCGTAATACTCTAAGAATGGAGTGTAGTTGCAAGGGGGAGCTCAAACTTACACATGAAGACTGTGCTGTTAGGTGGTTTAGCATTAGAAGAAATAATACGTGTGAAGTTTGTGGGCAAGAGGTTCTCAATTTACCAGTAACTTTGCTAAGGTTTCCAAGTATTGCTCAAAACCATCACAGACAAGGGCCCGACAGACAAAGTTCAAGCAATCCATCCTTGAGGTAAATTAAAAGTTAAGAATACCATCATGGAACTCTTATGACACTATTAGTGATTAATGATCATTATTAAAACATTTTGTGGAAATATTTGTATGACATTTATATGTAGCTACTCTTACAAGATTACTTTTTATTGTTGGATGTTGGCTAAATACGACAAATATTCGAATATCAGCAAGCATATTTCTGGTGCTGCAAAAAACTTGAATTTTATGCATCTTAAATAGCCTGAAAAAAGGGACAACTTTTATGTATTCCAAAATCCTAAACCAAGACCTAAAGGTCAATTCTCTACAGTTGAGCTTACCCCCACCTAATTTCTTTTTTTGGTGCAATGGAAATCGATTCTAACTTTCCAACTTTTAATGTGCAGCACTTGGCATGACTTCGTGCTGCTTGTCTTGCTCAGCTCCATTAGTTATTTCTTTATCCTCGAGCAACTTCTGGTAAGGCAGTACATATGTTGAACAACCAAAATACTCTAGAATGAATTTCATTTGTGCAGCTTTGAATCTTAGGTTCATTAGCTTATTCTAGAAAAGTAGCTGCTCCAATTTATCAAAACTCAAAAGTAGTGGAATTGCCTTCTTTGCACCAAATATTGTGATGAAATGTAGTTCTTTCACCTGACCCACATAGTGGATATGGAAATAGGCTTTTGTTCAGTTGAATACCCAACATGAAATGTGGAAAACTGAAGGCAAAAATAGAATTGAAAGAATATACAGATTCAAAAATATTTGTATTAGTTTCTCAGTAAACAATTGTGTCATTTTGACTTACCATTTAGAATCTGGGGAAAATAATTAGTTCTTTGAATGGTTTGGAAAGCTCACCATCAATTGTTGGAAAATAATTAGTTCTTGAAATTTATATGTAGATTACAGTATAAGGGAGCCACCTCCCATGGGATAGTAATGTGATGTGAGTTTGCTGCCTATTGTTATCTTGAGGGCGTTGTTCTATTTGCTTCGTATACATACATGCTCGCACCCTTGTATGCCACTAGTCCAGTCATGTAAAAAGTCATGAGTGAATTTGAACTGTAGTTCTAATTTTGCATTTGGCTACTTTTACCTGTACATTTCTTACAATTTCATCTTCTCTTTTGATAGGTTCAAGACTTAAAAGCTCAAGCAATTGTGGTCGCGGCACCATTTTCTTTCACCTTGGGGCTTTTGGGCTCAATATTTGCTGTCGTTCTAGGTAAAACTTAAGCGCCAACCAGATTGTCTTTAAACAAAATCATCTTTATAATTTAAATTTGCTTGGCCTAAATTTTTTTTAAGATTTTCTTGTTTTGCATGCAGCAATTAAGGAGTATATATGGACATATGCAGCTCTGGAATTTGCACTTGTTACCTTGACTCTTCATCTCTTCTATCGTGCAGTAAGCGGCCCATTCTTTAGACTGTTTGTTCTCTTTCACTGCCTCTAAATTTGCGGCTACACTTTCTTTTGGAGAATGTACCAATTCTTAAGACTGTTTGTTCTCTTTCATTGCATTTAAATTTGCCATGCCACGCCTGTCTATATTCATTTGCACATTTCTCTCATTAAGCTCGCAGATAGTCCTCTATACAGACCTTAATCTTCCCCCATTCGACTGCTGTAGACACATTTAGATCAGTTGTTTAACAAATACTCCTCATCTGGTATCCCACTTGGTTCACTAAATACACAGGTGAGTTTCTGGAGAGTTAGTTTGGCTTATCTTATATGAATGTATTGGTCATCAAACATGAATATCCAGAAACTGTCAAAAATGCCTGAACGGGTTGAAAGCACAGTCATGTGCAGAAAATTGTGTACTCCATGCATTCACACACGCACAAACACGCACCCTAAGGCGAAAAAGGTTAGAGTTTAAATCATTAGATGTACTCTAGGATCACTTCCCAATAGATCATGAACAATTCCTAGTGCCAGTATTTGTATCATGATAAATAAAATTTAATGCCATTGTTTACAACTTTACATATCATTTCTCTCCTTGTATATTTTACTTTCTGGCCTGATGTTTAGGTAACACTTAACAGGAGTTTTATTTATTTATTTATTTATATTTTTATTTTATTTTTTCTATGCAGCTTCATGTGTATGCCATTTATGCAATCCTGCTATCTGCAATTTTGGGTCTCGGGATTGCAATGGGCATCAACTCATTGTACCTCCATCTATACGCTTGGAGAGTCCGTGTTTCCCGCTCGGAAACCGACTCTAGCCCAGTCTAATAAGAGGCCGAAGGGAGGATTAAAGCATGGATAGACGCCTTGATAATTCATCGATCGAAGTCTTATGCACATGACAGTGATGATCAGAGTTCAATCCATTTGGTTAAACTGACTTGGAAAGATTACCCACCCTCCAAAGTAATCCTAGTTTATGTACTGTTTATGTACTGCTTAGTGTGAGTTCTTGACTTGATGGTTTACCTCATTAAGATCAGTCCAGTTGAGTTCCCTTCCACGAAAAATGTAATTCTATACGCCTTTGTATCAAGGGATACTAATGTTTGGGTGGAGTTATTTTGTTCATGAAATGGTTGTACTCTTGGTAGGTTGTCTGATTCTTGTAATGTTATCAACTTAACTAATGTGAGGACAATTGGTCTACTACTTATTAATTTATTATTAGAGTTGATTCCTTCGTGCAACAAAGGGCATTTGGTCTAGTGGTATGATTCTCGCTTAGGGTGCGAGAGGTCCCGAGTTCAATTCTCGGAATGCCCCCCCCTACATTTTAACTTTATCTTTTTTAACTTCTTTCAAGTCGAGTTCAATCACGTCTACTCATGACCAAAAAATAAGAATGATTAAGGACAACCCTCAATCCCCCACTCGAGTAGTTTGGTAGTAACTTTGTTTCGATCTTTTATCTTTTTTAACTTCTTTCAAGTCGAGAGCCTTAAGTAGAGAGGGAACTAAAGAAAAAAGTCACGTCTACTCATGACCAAAAAATAAGAAACTCCTGATTAAGGACAACAACAAAAACTCAATCCCCCACTCGAGTAGTGTAGTGGTAGTAACTTAAGCACAATGTTTCGAGTCACAACAACTACATAATCTCCATATCCTCCGACTACTTTGATACTTTGAGGTGTTACGAAAAGTACTTCCGATCATTCCTCGTAAAATTAGTCAGACTTTAATCAAAAAGAGACCGAGGTGGTGTGGACACCTATAGGTCTCAAAAGAAAAAAATGAAAATTAAGAAATTAAAACAAAAACTCGAACCCATATTAGCTAGGGTCGACTACCTGAATCAAACTTTTGAGTTGGAAAAAAAAGAAAAAAAAAAAAAAAAAAAATACACCTTGCGACTTAAGAAAAAGGTCCGGTTGCCCACACTCGTCAAAAGTAGAAGAAACTTTTGAGATGGAAAATGACAAAACTGAACCTCAACACTTTAGCAGACCAAACATAACTATTGATGCTAACTTTAGAAGAATTATGCCCACAATTCAAGTTAATTATGGACAGCAACATAGTTACAGATCATAACAGAAACAACGCAATGGACAGTCTATATTTCATAACAAGATCACACTTGATAACTAATGCATTATACTTAAATCAGAAGTTGAGACCTGCAGGGATGTATTAATAAATTTCTACCTCGCGAAGGACCTGTTAGAACAAATGAAGTACGAACAAAACACATGGATTCAGAGGGCACAACAGGTCTATTAGTTTCTGCTTAATGCGCTTTCACTATCGAGCTTAATCACTAAAGCAATTCATGCAGTCACTGGTTTGATACATGAGTGAGGAACTCAAAACCTAAAGGAAGACTACTACAAAAGCAAAATACCATAAATGATCATGGATAGAGTCAGTTCGCCCGTATCATTCTTTCATACAAGTTACAAATAAATTGCGCGGATACAGTGAGTAACTGATTGCGACAAAAAACTTACCATCGGCAGCCAGTCAGTTTCATCTTGACGGTCGAAATGTGCTAGCAGGTATGGCTTTCGGATCAAGCTCCCAACAGCCCTTTAGTGAGCCGTCGAGCGCATCTCCTAAGCGGAAAGCTGGAACCCTGTGAGAGAACCTAAGCAAATCGATTCGAGGTATCACCTCCGTGACCACAGATCTCCCTTGCTTTTTCGGCCTAAATATTGTTTCATAACTATCCACTAGTGCCAACACCAACACTTTCACTCCAGTGTCGTTCACCTCGAGAACTTCCACCATTTCATATTCGCAGCTTTTCAGGTCAGAACACGTCCATTCAGAGTCAAAGTTCTTGTATAATGCCCATACCTCGCCTTTACCCGGGTAGATCTCATATTTCTTACCAGCAGAAGTTGCTGTCACAATGTGAGAAAAGGAACCAGCACCATTAAAGACCTCCATACTAGAGGCAGTCCGAAATTTCCCACAACTGACGGGCATATCTTTGGCAAACCACTGAATTGTAGTAGTCTTTGGCAGCGGACAAAATTCAAGCCGAGTTATGTGCAATACAAGCTTTGGAGCCTTGACGATCTTAGAAATCACAGCGTAACACTTAGGAAGCCTGTCCAAGTCAGAGAAAAGTGCCCAAACCTGATCAATCTTAAACCTATGCGGACTTCGATCTGCTTCAAAGTCATTGAATACTG
The DNA here is from genome assembly GCA_039657345.1 of Stephania japonica. Classification (NCBI taxonomy): domain Eukaryota; kingdom Viridiplantae; phylum Streptophyta; class Magnoliopsida; order Ranunculales; family Menispermaceae; genus Stephania; species Stephania japonica. The sequence continues at coordinate 7,736,916 of CM077558.1, read as the reverse complement.
GATCTGGAATTTTATAAGTCTGAGGGGGACTAAGGTCTTCAGTAACACAAGCAGCATGAGTCTGTGCAGAAGCACTTCGCCTGGTGCTTCTCATTGGTTCTGGACGATCACAACCTTTGTTATCAGTTGCACTCTCCTCCTCCTGACCATCTGCTATTCGGATCCCAGCTGATTTCCTCAATGAGCCTCTTCTGCTCTTTGCATTATTTTTGGAAGAATTGATGTCACAAGAGTTTGTGCACTTATCCGGAAAACCCGGCTTCCCATTGTCAGACGATTCATGACAAGAATCTTTAATTTTGCCATTTATAATTTCAACATTGTCTTTCAAGTCTTCAGCGTCACCACAATTTATAAAATCTTCTGGTAGCGAAGCAGGGTCAAGTTCAAAATACCCCTCCGGGATGTCTTCTCTTTCACTGCCAGTTGTTCTGTAGAAAGTAATTCTATGTGAAAATCTAAGCAGCTCAGTTGGTGGTATTTGAAATGAACCCTTCTCCTTTTTCCGTCTAAAAAGGCTCACAAACCCTTTAATTTTCACCAAGTACTCGACACTAATACTTGCTTTATCGGAATAATCTGACAGCACTTCCACATATTCAAATTCATAATTTCTATGGTCATCTGGATTACAACTCCAGTTGATATGCCAGTTCTTAAAGATAGCCCAAATTTCACCTTTTACAGGATATATCTCATAAAACTTCGCCTTTGGAACTACTTTCAAGGGAGTCAGATGAGAAAACATACCATGATCTTCAGTAATCAGCGATGTTCCATATTTGTATCGGCCACAAGCAATAGGCAACTCCTTCTCATGCCAATCAATCTCCACTGGACGTTGAGGATCTGCCTCCAACCACATAATTCGCACTTTAAACTTGGACGATGAGAAAACTTTCTTAATTAGAGCATAGAATCTGGGCATGCCATCTATGGTATCATAAATAGCCCAAATTTGTTCCGGCTGAAAGCAGTCTTCCTTCCTATCATCATCAAATACATAAAAATCTGGATCTGGTACTTCAAAGACCTTCGGAACTGACTCTGTTGACACAGACTTGCTAACTTCAGAGGCTTCACTTCCATCATCTACGACTGCTTCTTTTCCTTTTTGCTTATGTTTCTCGATTGTTTCTTTAATATTTGGTATTTTTTCCTCTGGACAGATGGTTCCTTTTCGTTTTCTTCCTTCCTTTTCATCTATCGAAACAGTCGGAATATTATCACCATCAAAGGAGTTTGTTCCACAAGTTTCTTCATTTACTGGAACTCGCTTCAGATCTTCTCCTACACCTGACAGCCCACTATCCTTTTGCCTTTTGGGAGGCCTAACGAAATCCTCATCATCACTCATGTTTTCATTATAACTAACTTGCTGCTTTCGGCGAGAAGATCTCCGTGTGCTTCTTTCACCATTGACTCCAGCATCTTGTCTTGCAGAAGGCCCAACTTCATCCAGATTTTCATAATCTTCACTCTCTGAACTATCTTCAGTATCAACGCTCTCACTGGACTCTTCTTCATTTCTACCCCTCTTTCTGCTTTTGGTCGATTTCCCTTCATTTCTGTCTTTTCCATTCGCCCAACTTGCCCGCACACCTCCATCCCTGTTTGTCTTACTACCTACGGAAACGCCATCCGGCTTTTTGGATGGTTCTGTCACTTTAGCATTCCCCTGGAATCCCGTACTGGATGAAGAATTACCAGTTTTAGCTTGTGGAGCATTTTCACGACCACCTCGATTAAAGACTACTTTCTCTTGGGAGAACTGAGACTGAGTTGAGCTGGGGGGTACACTTTGACCATCCAAATCATAAGCAAAAAATGTCTTAAAGCAACTTTGACAGCGCAAAGCTCTGTTCATGACATCATTGTAATACTGATACCTAATATTGCAGAATGGGCACACAGTCCAGAAGGTTTGCCGGCCATTTGGATGCATGGGTTCCTTCTGCTGCTGTGGCTGCAGCGGGGGCTGCGGCTGTTGTTGATGTTGTTGTTGCTGCTGCTGTCTTTGATGAGGATTCATAGTGGTGAACTGAGGTGCAACATAAGCATTCCTACTTGGCTGCTGAGGAGGCCTTGATACCGCAGTCCGTGCAAAAGCTCTGTATTTCATGTCAAACACAGATCTCTTTGAAGGGTCTGAAAGCACTCTCTGTGCTTCCCCAATTAGCTTAAAAGCAGCCTCAGCACCTGCAAACTTATTTTTATCAGGATGAAGAAGGAGAGCAAGCTTCCTGTATTGTTTCTTGATTAAGGCTTCATCTGCTGTTTGCTCAATCTGTAGGATGGCATACCAGTTCATCTCAACCCCCAAAACCTTCTTCTCAGCAGAGCAATGTACATCACAGACAGATAGCATTTGAGAGATGTTATCGAGATCTGGGTAGAGTTGTTGGGCCCTAATTGCAACCTTCCGGGCTCCCAGAAAGTCCTTGCCAAGCATTTTTTTCTCCGCAAGCACCTTGGCCCTATTGGCCTCTTCCTTGTTGCAATCCATCATTAATTTGCTGAAAAATTACTAATCAGCAAAACTCATAGAAGGTGCATGCGCCAAGAGATTGCACTGTTCCTTTTCATGATACAGTCAGCTTTCCAAACCATGCATCAAGGTAAGAAAAACAATATATTTTCCACTCCAGATTTTACTTGGTACCAAGAAAAGTAAGACAAATTGTCCACAAATTATTAACAAATTCCCTGCTCAACAAAAAGAAACATTTGTCAGCAAACGCAAAAGATTAGTTTATGGACTAGATCACATTAAAAACCAGATAAAACATAGTTCAATATTCCATTGTCAAGCACTGATTATGAATTGAGACAAAAATGGCAACGAATACCGTATCAGTGTCAGAGAGAAGTTATGTTAATAAGAAGGGATATGAAAAAAGCAATAACAAGAATATATAATCTTTATCATGGCCCAAAACCAATTAGAAACATGAAACTTGGAAAGAAAGCTCAACAAGAACTAAGAAGAACATAACAAAATCCAAAACACTCTGAACAAATTCAGATCCGGACAAGAAAACGAAGAAACCCAAGTTGAGACACCAATCCCAAACCCACAAGCCAAATCAACTCTAATACAATCACTATCTCTCTCTCCCTCCCTGCCTACCTCCCCCAAGTGAACTTATGCAGGCACATGAGGCTCTTCCTACTGCTCCTGCAACGAACAACCCTCCACTTGCTCTTCAAGGACCGTTCAATGACTTGTCATTATCTCATTGAGGGTTGATCCTGTCTCTCTTGGTCCTCCGTCCTCCCACACACCTTAGTGACCCAATTTCTATTAGAACCATCCCAAACAGAAACCCAACCCACATTCCATCCTTTAAAATCTTTTTGTTACATTTAAACCAAACAAACCCTATTCTCATAGTCACGGTCCCACGGTCCACCTTACCTCTGAACTCCTCATAGAGAAACTTCATTCAAATCATTGGGAACCCTCCTAAAGAGCCACAAATCATTGGGAACCATCCTAAAGAGCCACAAAACCACCCAGAAAAGCCACTGGGATGCAGAAACGTTCTGCTGGTTCCATATCATTCAAGCAAATTACGCCACACATCACTAATATGGGAACCTTGTTTGATTTTTTCTTCAAGGTATCAAGTTCCAAGTAAGCCACTAAAACATCTACATTTATACAGCAACCTGACAAATCCAGATGATGAGTCAAGAATGAAACAGCAGAACAGTGATAGTGCCAGTACAAGTTCGCTGGGCACAAACATATGAAAGTTAAGGAAGGGTAACTGAGGGTTTTTGGTCAAGAGAAGTGAGAGGTAAGCCATGATGCAGACTTGGGCATGACGCATGAGCCTCAGTTTTTCTAAAAGAAAAATGCAAAATACGGGGAAAATTGTAATTGATGTAAGCAACCATAAATGTACCAATCCAAGTACAAAATCTATTAAACCATAAACATCATATGACAAAAAATCAATTCACCATAGCTTGTCAGACATTAAATAAGAAACAACAATCATTTAAAGATTAATCAAAACTATGAATTGAAATGAAGAAAAGATAAATTATAAAATATTAGTTAACATTAACAAAATTATTAGCAACACAATTGCTATTTGTCAGAAAAATTACTGAGTACCTAGATGACCATGCTGCAATTTAATTTCTAAACTTTAAAGGTGCTCAATTGCATCCGCACTAGAAAATTTGCAATCCTTTGCTTTTTCACCACTGAATCTCCAAAAAAGGGACTTCCTAGAGACCAAACAGTGAGTCGCACTGTCAAATGATAGACTAAAAGATCTTCCTTTTCTGCTCAATGTAGGCCAAATATAATTGATCCTCTTTATGATTTGTTTGTTGCTTATACTTATTTAATAAGAACTTGTATATTAGAAATTCCATGTCCATTTGGTTCAAAACCTCAATAAATGTGTCTAGTGTTGTAAACTTTCTCATCGAAGTAAGCAATAAAATTTAAATGCTTACAACAGTGTCGTTTTGAAAAGTGCAGAAAATGTGTACTTAAGACTTTCTAATTACTAACTAATAAACAGCTTTACCATCATCCAGGTAAATTCATTGTGTGTGTTCAAGAAGAGTGTTGTATTAAGAACTTGCATTTTATGCAAATGAAAGAACTCTATACATATCACCGTGGTAAATGACCGTAGTAAATGCCCCAAAAAATGAGTCATATCAATGTGAGGTTCTTTCTTATTCTTCGCATCATCAAATCTAGCACTTTAGCACTTAAAACAAATAAATCACAGAGAATCACCATTTTTAGAACCATAACCAGGAAATATATGGTTATCATCAGTCCAATGATTCCAAACCAAAGACCTTAACAACACTGAAGCATAAGAAAATGATGGTCCAAGTTGAGACTCAAGAAAAAAAAGAGATAAAAAGGTCCACTACTGACTATTTTGGTGATATATAATGGGTGCAGGTATCATCCACAAACCCTTTTGTTTACACCATTTATTTTTTGGGTGAAGCTTGTTTACACTATTTTATGGGTGTGGAGAACAGCAAAAATTCTGTGATTTATTTTATCTAACCATGAAGTCGCAATCGCCATGGGAAATGAACAAGTGATAGATGCTGCTTCTGAGAAAAGCAAAAAATCTGTGATTTTGAGATGAGTCACATGGCAACCAAACAGGCAAGAAATCCTGCAATTTGTTCTAATCGCTCAATTGTGCCAAGCAATCATGATAGCAAACAGGTGTTTAGGTTCCCATCTCTAAACACGAACAATTGGTGCTACTATTAAATGGCCTTGGGTAAGTTATGCCCTTACTCCTTAGTGAGAGATGTGTGTCTTATTTAATGTCTCTGGTTCAACTACCCCATGTTTTGGAAAAATAAAGTGAAAATTCTTAAATGCCATTATTTATTATTCTAAGGTGAAAAAGTAGGTGAAAAAACAGGGGCATATTCGACTTTTCACAACCTTGGTACAAAATCTTACCTAAAGACGGGGGTTGCTTTAGATAAGCACCATTTTATGTGCTTACATATGACCGCGCCATATGTAAGACTTACAGCTAAGCCTAGGTGTAGCTAAGCTAACACTCCAAGCAAGCAAACATGCCATTTGCATTGACAACAACCTCATGCTATTGACCAATCAAAATTTATTATGCTGCATATTTGAACTTCTTTGCAAAATGTTGGAAGTGGTCATAAACATACCACAAACTTTTTGCATAAGTGATGGAACAAAATTATCTCAATTTTCGAGAGCAACATAAACCGTAGAGGTGAAGACACTATAATTGGTTCGCAAGAGAGTTTAAAAATCATTATACAAGCAATGACAATAGTCACTTAGACTTGATTATTCAACCAAAAAAGGACTAGATAGGACATGGTGTATATCAATTGCTTTGAATAAAAATGTCAAAATGAGTCGGATCAAAAGCCATTATAAACATTAATCAAAGAAACAAAAATACACATGATACACAATAAAAGAAAGAGAGGAGGAGGCCTTATGAGTCATCATACAAGCAATCACAACACAGTCACTTACACTTGATTATTCAACCAAAAATAGGACTAAATTGGAAATGGTGTATATCAATTGCTTTGAATAAAAATGTCAAAATGAGTCCGAGCAAAAGTCATTATAAGCATTATTCAAAGAAACAAAGCTACACAAGACGCATGATACTGGGAGTAAAACAAAGGAAATTAAAATAACTTGATAACAAGCTAAACAGCAGTTCAAATCGAAGCAATAACCAATGTGCATGTCTCAGTTGCAAGACTTATTTTAACTCTTCCTCTCTAAAACAATCTCACTGCTGAATAATGTCACTGCCATTCTAGCCCATAGTTACTTAATCAAATCAAATTATTAAATTTTGTAAACAGCATTAAATTCAACCCATCAATCGTAAGATTTTCAGGTTTTTTTAGTGGAACACAAAAAAAAAAAAAAAAAAAAAGTTTTGTATTGAAAATACAATTACAAGTAGTCATTTACTTCTTTAACCAAGTTTTTCCCTTGTATTGCACTGACCTAGGCAATAATTTTCTTATATATAAAGTTCGACTTTTGTGTCGAAGTTTATATGAATACATTGACATTATTTGACAAATCAGAACATAATTTAGCCACTACTTTCAAGTGCATGCAACTCATCACATGCCTTCTGTTTTTTTTTTTTTTTTTTTTTTTTTTAAAGTAATCACATGCCTTCGGTTATTTGTGAGAATCGGCATCATATTATCTACCTTCATGCGTATTTTTTTGTTTTCTAAAAATAACCAAAATCAAAAGTTTAAGAAAAAAATTACGAACCAGAAGAGTCCTACAATCAACATAATCGCATCTGAGAAGCATAGGTTTCAAATATAAGGCTGAAATCATTATTTAAGGGTGCAACGCATTGGATTTAAATGGAATAACAGGATTTAAAATGTTGAACTTACAATTTGACAACTAAGATCTAGCCATTGGATACTGGTCAAATTGCCTTTTGTTGATTGACTTGAACCTGCTTGCTACCTTGCGTATTTCCTATGTGGGAAAAAAAAAAGATAAATAAAAAAATTTAAAATACGCGAAGATATAAATGAGATAGGATAAAAAGACTGGTTTGACAATATAAAACAGACAATTGATGCAACAATTAGGAAGTCCGGCATGTTACAACTAGTGGAAATGCCCCAAAAAATATCAGATAAATGTGGTAGGGGTCGGCTACTTGTCTATTCCTTACATAGTTGAACACTTTTAGTAGAGTATAAGAATTTGATACGTGTAGTCATTTCCACACAACAGAGTTGTGACGGTTAGAATTAGAAGCAAGCAATGCTTAAGAGAAATAGATGAAACATAATCCTCATATCTTTCTTGGGACCAAAATTATTTAAGGGTTGGCAATTGGCAACCTAACATAAAATCGTGATACATTAGTTCTTTATGTTAATCACATATAATAATCAACTCCAAATTCCATTTGATACTTTCACCAACATCAATTAGTTGTGAGTCACCAGAAGTCTTACTAAAAACAAATTCCTCTAGTTCAAAAATAAAATAAAATTCCTCAATATTTTTTTATTTTAATATATCATGGACCACAATTAGGCCAATAGTGCTTCATGAGAGCAAAAGTGGGGAAATGAAGAAACAACAGCCACACAATATGAGCATGGCAGAGCTAACACCACTTAGGTGGATGTGTGGTAAACCCATGTTAGAATAAGAAATACTTAACATCTAAAAATAGTAGCAGTGCCCACAGACGAACAATAAGAGAACAATGCACACCGTGATGATTTAGATACATCAAAAAAAGTAAAAACACTCCAACGGTCTTGTTAGAAAATACTCCGATGCATACTATGATGGTTTGGATACATCAAAAATACCGTGATGGTTTGGATAATATATAGCACATCTAAATATCAATCAAGTTGTATAAGCATCAAATGATTATTGACGTTAACTTACTATTCAAAAGCTGGAAAAAAAAAAGTTAAATTGTTAAACAAATATATACTTTATATTAAAAATGGGCAAGACAAAGTAGTAAAAACTGCACCACTGCTGAATTTTGAATTAAGTTAAATATTATAAATATTCTTAATCTTACCAAAAAAAGTTAGTACTTCGTTTCACGTTTCCAACATACTCCAAGATCACATATAAAGCGTTCTCTTAATTTTATTTTAAGAATCCCAATTAACCAATAAACCAATAACTAACAAGAATCATCATGTTTGGGTAATTTTTCAAAAATTGCTGCGTAAAGCATATGAATGGGTAAACAAGATTTTTAACTAAATAAAGTGAAAATGAGTCGCAACGTGAAACACATGAAATGCAGCCAAATATACTAAAAAAACATTTAAAATCAAGAAGAAAATCTAACAAATGAAAGGCTTACGCCTCTCATACGCCTCGGCGCAAACTCAATCAAAACCTCGCGAAACAGAATAAGAACTACAACCATTGTTCACCATTGCTAAACCAGGGAGCGACCTAGCACTCGAAAACGAGAGAAGAACTCGCTAAAACCTAAGAAAAACCGAACCTTTCGCTGCTCATCCAACCCAAACACCGCGCACAACCAAAACCAAAACCACCAAAAAACAACAATCTCTCAAACAACGCATCAACTCAAAAACTTCACAGTCCATCCACACCAACCAAACCCAAACCCAGAAACCCTAATTTCTCCAACACATCATGAGGAGCCGCAAAACCCTAGCCCCCCGAAACCCTAGAAACCCCCCAAATCGAAACGAGAATCAGAGAAAGCAACCACAGCAGAGACGCGAAGAGTGCGCAAATCAATGAAAGCAAGGCTCGGAAGCCCTAATTTGAGAACGAGAGAAGAGGAACTTACGAGGGTTCGAAGAGGAGGAGAGAAAGCAATGCGATGAGTGTGAGAAGTTGGGCTTTGTAATTTTAGAGAGAGAGAGAGAGGGGGGGGGGGGTTTTAGAGAGAGAAAGGGAGGGAGAGAGGGCAGCAGCGGGAATCGAAAATGGAGTGAAATTTTTAGGGGGGAGAAGGGGGGCGGAGTGGCAGAGCGCTCCCTCGAGACTTCCGATATTTCCCTGGAATGGCCCTCGCTTCCCTTCTCGCCCTTTATTAATTTTCTTTATTTCTTTTAGGAAAACACAATCTCACGCGATTCGTACGTTGGATTTTTAGGGACCGCTGGATTGGGTGGCGATGTAAGTTATTATTTATCTCGAGGTGCGTCCGACGGGGTGTGTGGAATGTGGTGTGATTTTGTGCGTGCTCATTTATTTTTATGGAAATATTAGAGTGGCACCCGCACCTCTCTATACATGCGTTTAGAACTGTGTTGCACACCTAGGGATGGATAAGCTTGCATCCCGAGGTGTCATTGTTCAACTTACCTTGATTCGATTTTTTTTCCACAATGTAGGGAGTTGACTCCTTTTATTTCAATTATCGAGGAATTGAGGATGTAAAACTTGATTTGACTTTTTTTTTCATAAGGCAGGGAGTAGGGAGTAGCATATTCTATATATGGGTTGGAATGGGCTTTTTTAGCATGTATAATGTATATTTTATTATAAGAAAGTGTGTAATTCTAATTAGGCAAGAAAGTGCAGAAGAGGTTATGCTTGGTTTTCTAATTTGGAGTTGTATCCTTATATCTATCAACTATCAACTATATAAAAGCATGAAACTTCAATTTTTGAGTGATGAGAAAAAGTCTCTTTTGTCCTTATTTTTGTGTTATTTTACATACATCCCCAAATCACCTTTTTTGTCATTTTTACACTCATATACATTAATACATGTGAATTCCATCACCCAATCCCCATCTCTCTCTCTCTCTCTCTCTCTCTCTCTCTCTCTCTCTCACACTTGCCCTGTTTTCTCCATTTTTCATGTTCTGATTTTTTTGCCTAAGTTTGATTCTTATGTGTCTTCAATTCATAAATTGTTTTGTTATTTATATAAAAAAATTAAATTGTTTTTTACGTCTCATTTCTTTGATTTGTGCACTATGTCATTCACATTATAAATTGCATACTATTAACCTTACACATTTCTAAAACTTGTACATAGTATGAATTAGGGCTGGCAAAAGTTGTCCAAACTCGTTTGTCAGGACCCGCTTTAAATGGGTTCGGATACTATTTTTTTTAAAAAAATACGGGTCTGGATATTTTTTTTGTCCGTTTAAAAATACGCGTCCGGGTCCGGGTCCGGATCCGAATCCAGATATGAATTTCAAAAAATGGGTACTCATTTAATGATTAATTGGATTAATTATAGGGAGATTTTTGTAATTTTACATATATTAAGTTCCAACTTCACTTATTAATCCAATTTTACCCAAAAAATGTAAATGAGTATTTTTGTAATTTGACATTTGAGATATCTTGTATCTTTTGTGCATCATCACTAAGTTCCAACTTCACTCATTTGAATGATGGATAAAATTTTTGGGATTTTTTAAATAATAATTGATAAAAAAATTTATTTAATCATATTTAAAAATAAAACCGGACAAAAAAGGTCCCTATGTTTTATAAAAATACGGGTCTGGACAAAAAAAGATGTTTGTTTATAAATACGGATACAGGTCCGAACACCATTTTAAGTCATTATTAGGGGTGTGTCCGGACTCGTTTCTATCCGAACCATTTTTTTGCCACCCCTAATATGAACTCAATAAGGTCTTGTTATGAAATCCTGCGTGAGCATGGCGAGTGGCTCATTCGTGCAAAGCACGTAATGAAAACTAGTATATATATATAGGTTATTCTACAATGGAGCCAAAATATATACCCGAACCCCCTTAAAATGTGTTGTGCATTAAATGTTTTGTGCATTTATGATGCCTCGATTAATGTATTGGATTAGAATCTAATATTGTAAATAGTGTATCATGACATAGAGTATATATTTGATTCCCATGGTAGTAGTACCCATATATATATACATACATTGATTTGATTAAGACAAGCAAGAATTTATTGGTTCTATAGAACCGTTCACCAGGGTTAAAAAGACCTTTGTATAAGAAGGTTTCGAGTGCCAATTTTATTTTATTTTTTGTTAGGAAGTTTCGAGTGCCAATTAACTATCATTAGTTAGTAATTTTTTTAATTAGACTCCTTTTTCATTTGTAGAAAAAGATTGTATGCACATTTCATTCAACATCAAAATTATTTTGTACAATCATAGCTACCTCATCAAGAGGTCAATACTATGCATTTGCCTGGTGCATGTATAGAAAGACATGCCATTACATAAGCAGTAATTCACTTTGCAACAAACATGACTTTCCACAATGGAAGAAAACTAAACTTCTAACAAGGAAATACAACTAGATTTTTTTTGAAGAAGTAAAAATTTCATTAATCATTAATGGCTCTCAATACATTCAATGAAACAAGCGAGATATATAATCAATCACCATAGCAAATTGATTCGTTAATTCTAATTGTTAAAAAGAACTTTCAATCGCCATAAGGTTGACTTTCAAGAACTGAGACTAACACGATGAACATTTTGGCAATCAATGACCATTCTCTCAACAAATGTCTATAACACAACGATATACATATTCATCACTCGAACCATATTGAGAAATAAAACTTATGACAAGAAAATAAACAAAAAATCTCTAAAGAGGAAGACAATCTAAACTTTCCGATAAGAGAAGGAACAACTACCTATGAAAAAAAAACTAACGATTACCAACCCCATAATCGCAGATCCAAGCATAGTCTTTGAGAGAGATTTAAACGTAGAAAAGTGATTATTGTCAATAGTGAATCTGTTGGCCGCAATGGAAATGAAACTAATCATCTCATCAGATCTAAGAAAATTTTGTTTGATTAATAAGGGGCAAAAAAACTATTGAATCCACCATCAATCAAAAGATAAGATCGGTTGTGTTTCAAAAGGTCGAATCAAGAAGAAAAATTAGGGTTTTTGAGAATGGCAATTCTTGTTGTATTAGTAACCTAGATACATACAAAGACCGGCGAAATACAACTAGTTATTTAATAAAAATGCTAATTTATGGGGACAAACACCTCGAATAGGGATAACTACCCCACAAAAATAGGGACAAAAACTGTAATGGCCCCAAAAAATATTTTATTTGTGAATGATGAAGAGTACTACCTATTTATACTCGTGTCCAAAGTTTAATGGACTTCGTCGTCAATTTGGCGAGTGAGATGTGATTTCGAGATAATGTAACAGGTGATGCCTTGGAAAACGTGTTGAAACGGGTACCAGACGAGCGAAATACGAATACACTAAGTCTAAGAAAGTTTTTTTTTTCTAAATAACCAAAGTAAATGTGACAAAATATTAATGATAAAACCATAGTCTAGGCCATTTGATCGAAATAATAGGCTATGACGTACCTCGCGATGTGTGCTAAAGAGCAGGACACTGGATAACTGAAAGATATGTGGATAAGAGTAAGCATGCAATGTCATATTAGAGTCATTAAAGTGAGCTGGACAACTCAAATATGGGTCTTAGGATGTTCTCGAGATATGTGTAGCACACTTGATGAGATCAAGAAGATAAATATCAACTTAGATATTAATGGACAACTCATTTCTCACACACTTGAGAAAAACTGATTTTTGGGAGAAGAAGAAGAGAGAGATTGTGAAAATCTTGGAGGTTTGGTGCTATTTAACAATCAAACACAACCATCAAGATGAGCTCTTTCAAAACATGAATTAGTTTCATTCTTTTAATTCGTTAATGTGTGATGAGTAAATATCACAAGACATATCCCATTGATTGTGGGAGGTATATGGAAACAGATTTACATGGAAATAGAGAGAAACAGTTGAATGGAGACTTAAGGAAAGGTTTTCTTTCCTTGGTCACAACAATGTCAATACCTTAATCTTCTCTCAATTTCCATTAAAATTAACCAAGTTTTGGTGATGAAAAACAAATTTGAAATCATAGCTCACTGATTTTGTGGCTTAGTAAGTTGTTATTAGAGCCTATTTTTTTTTATAGAATTAAAGCCTATTTCATCAAGTAAGGGTGTATGTTATGTTGGTTTGATTGGAATTGAAGAAATTTATAATTTTTTGAAAAATTAGTGAATGCTTAATCTTTAATTTGATGAATTGTTTGTAACAACCCCTCTCCTAAACTAAGGCACCGCCCGGCCGAATCCCATAATTAAGCCATAATCCTAACCACAAAGGACTTAACTACGAATTAATCAGCCTTTACATCATATTCACCTCGTCAATCGTGTTTAGGATAAGTAATTGTAACTACCCATTTTCCAAACAGACTGCTACGGAGCCAATGCAGACTCACAATTTGTCTTACCAGCGACAGTTGTGCCCCACATTGGATTACATCCTCTATTTTATCCTTTTAAACCTTATTAATTAACAATTTATTGATTAAATTGTGCTGAACACTAATCATCTGTTAAGTTATCATTTTAACTTTAAATTATCACAACAAAAGTCTTACAAACATATTAACTCAGTTAATAATAATCAAATTATATGAAATAAATCATAAACCTAGTGTGGAAAACCCATATGTATCCATAAATACCTTAGATATCACAAAATTTCAAAATATACAAGGTTTCAAAGCATATCTCAACCCTAAGTTCTCAAAATGAAACAAATACATATAATACAAACGTACAAGTCGGGCTATGTATCTCCGAATCACCGGTACTCTGGTAGCTTGTCCTTGCCTCGACTCATACTAGAATCTGCACTCAAGCCATCACAAAAGGCAGATGACGAGTCTAGAGTGAGTATTCTCAAGGAAATTAAGTGAACAATATTGAAAGTAAGTACTAGAATTTAAATAAACTATTAAATAAACATGCGAAAATAAATATAGACAACTGCGCTAATTGCATGGATAGATAATAGTAAAAACTTAAAGTGTTTATAGAGCCTAAGGCCAGACTAGCACCATAATTCGGACTCTTCCACAGAATACTACCAGCGAGTCTCACTCAAGCTGGGTCAGTATCTGGATCCGCTCGGTGGCTGGCGTTACACCTACGATGCACCGACTCGTGCCACGACGTGATCTTCGGGTCGCCTTATTCACCGAGATCGATCTGGCAATATGTGATATGGTCTAGTGGGCATACACACTGGAATGACAAGGAGGGAGCCCCGCTCAACGATCGTCTATTAAAACTAATACCAGGAGTAGAATATTAAAATAACAAAAATTGAATTCAAATGCCAAAAGAAGTAAATACTCAAGTAATTTCAGTTGGGATAAACACACCTCAAATCGCACTCCAACTAATCCCAAATGTCGTCCGATTCACGCCCACAATGCGTGCGAAATCCCTAGTCAATAAACCAAAAGCCTGATTATCAAAATTATTTCGTAAATTTCCCCAAATATCAATTCCTAAATAAGTCATTTTTTATCAATTTAAATCCCCATTAAATTGACTATAATTCTTAATAAAACCCAATTAAAAACCCATTTCAAAAAATTCATTTTTAAATTGTTATTTCATTTTTTGTTTTAGACGCCGCAGGTGGCGCCACCCTGTTCAACAACCCCACGGCGTGCTGGACGCCATGACCCACGCCACCAATAACAAATCTCCATGGCGTGAACTAAAGTGTGGCCTATAAATTCGTCTTTGGTTTGGACACTACAGGTGACGCCATGAGAGTTTTCTCCCCTCGACGCCCCTGGCGGCGTCTGAACCAGTGACACCTTTTAGGGGTTTTCGAGCCCCCTCAGCTTGTCGCCGCGATCCGAACCCATCCCAACATTGCATACAAACACATATAAACCATTTATTCCCATAACTCCTCGACGAAAATCGTTTGGAACCAAAACCCCAATAAATCCAATTAAAAACCTTGTTTTCTTTTCAACAACCAAAACTAAAACACGAGGCCGCCCGTGACCCACGCCCTCGCTTGCAAGCCCAACGGCGCTCGTAACGTCACCGGACATGTCATCACTTCTTGCGCCACGTCCACGCTACGTGAAGTGATGTTTCGTTTGACTAATCCTACTATATTAAGTTGTTTAACTTATTTTAACATCTAGTAGGTTGGCAAATTTTAATAACAATGACGGAAGCGTTTAATTCGTATTTTATGAGAATTTATTAACCCTAAGCAGTGGAAAACCCGGAGATAACATCATGTATATAACTGAGGCGAAGTAAACAGTAATCCATATACATGTGATAAGGTTATAAAGTCCCCAAAACCCAGCAAAATAGTATATACATACATGATATCCAAACACGAGCTATCAGCAGCAACGACCTCAGAGATAGTCGCCTAGTACCTCCTTCCCCTTGCTCTTACTCGTACTAGGATCTGCGCTCAGTTGCCCAACACATACAACAATGAGCCCAGTGAGTAAATTCTCAAGAGAAGTCTACACGTTAATCATGAAAACATCGATAACCCGCGAGACATGTGAGTATGATCCTAGCAATATGAATCATATTCTCATAGCTGGCAGTAAACAACCATCACAGCATCACATCAATGATATATTAACTGGAAATGTAAATCATCTAAGTACAACCAATAATTAATTAAATGGGCTCGAATGTAAACTCAGCGGTAAATAAATAATCACTCGTTTAATCACGATAAAACCATGACCCGCCGGTCATATGATAACAAAACGGAGTTCTCAGCACAAACCAGTGCTTAATAACAAGCTTACAATGATCTACACCTCAACTCAGTAACCGGGCGTACTCTTTTCTAAGCTTTTTAGTTCTAAGAGTACCCTTAATCCCTCGAGACAGTTGTAGATACATTCTACTCCTATCTACACGGTCGTCGTCGCAGACTAGCCCATGCTCAAGCGTGTAGTCATAACCAAGATGAAAAACCATGCGTGACCACTAGCAGTCATCGCATACGATAAGATAATCGATAGAATACACGCCATGAATTTAAAGTGTAACTTTCTCAAGGGTTTTACGCACCTGAAATACGCTCTCCGACTTCCGGACCCGCCAATTCTACCCGCCTAGCTTTTTGATGCCCGAGCTATGGTTTCCCAGTCCCTGAAGTCCATTTATAGTGTTTTATATCATTTAAAAACATATTATATAATTTTTATGTTTTTATACCATATTTCAAATTTTCATTTGTGGTACCTCTTCCGGACAATGTCGGGGTTCCAAAAATACCCGAAAAGTCCCAAACTACTTTTCTACCTTTTTCTTAATTTTCTATATTTTTCTAGAATTTTTTCAATTTTTTTGATATTTTTAAATTATTTTCCTATTTTCCAGCAATATATATATATTATTTAATTTTTTTTAAAAAAAAATTATTTTTTTATTTGGGTGGGGCCCACTGATGATCGGCCTCGGCTGGCTGGCCGGTCTGGCCCGGCCCGGTTCGGGGATGCACGCACGTAGCTCGTGCGTCCCCTTCCCAGAGATGGAATCGTCTCTGGTTTACACCAAAGACGATTACGTCTCTCTGTATTTTTTTTTCTTCAATCTTTGCTTTCTCTCTTCCCCTCTTCTCCACTCCTCTTCTCTCTCAATCCATGAGACCCTCAAAACCTCAAAACTTCACCACAAATCCACAAAAACAACACCCCAATTCTCGGATAAAAATACATGTAAATAAACCATAAATTTACCAAATAACCTCAATTTTCCACAAATTCGATCCCAATTGATAAGATTCATCAAATTAAACCTCAAGAACACCGAATTGACCTCCTAAAACCATTAAAAATAAATGAAATCCAAATTCACCACAACCCATTTTAACCACATTTTTATCGAAAATTTCCATTAAAATGGTAGAGATTACCTTGGATCGATGTTGTGAGGCTCGGATTCCCTCTCCCAAAGTTCGAATTCTCCTTCTCAAACCTCGATTTCCCTCACTGATCTCAAAGAATTTGTTGGAAAAAAATGTTGATTTGCATGTTGATCGATCAAGTTATATTTATACATTGGTTCTAATCTGGCGTGTGTGCGCATCTCGAGGACGATCGGACGGTTCCTGATCACCTGCGTCACCAAAGTTCTTGACACCTTATCATGACAACATTTGCCTTGAATTACCTTGTTGTGCATCTCGAGGATTATCCTATGCATGCTAATTTTTCCTATCAAACTATAGGACTTTAATTAATCTATTAATACATTTATTCAACCTTAGGTTAAATCACCTTAATAAATCATATAAAATTCATAGGTTAGTCACACTAACACTCAACTACCCAGCAACCCATGCCCCGTACCCCGCTATCCTGTACCCGGTATCCGGTCCCCGACACGCACTTCGGGACATATACCCGACTTGTAGCTTTGCCCGATGTCAACTTACACACATGTGATGTTTATATAAATATTAAATTTATCACATCACAATAATAGACATACAACATACACAAATAACACATATAACCTCGGGTACTCTATCCGAGTCAACCCAAATTTGTCCACGTAACGCCCGAATTACCCGTTAATCCTCGTGATTAACACTAATCCCGATTAAATTAATTTGGGCCGTTACACACCGCCACCTTGTACTCAACCAAAACCTATGTCCAAGAAACCCTAATCCAGTCACCCATCCCAGTCGACTGACACTTGTTTACCCATCGTGTATCTCCACACGATAACTTTGTCTTAGCCACAATACAATGGCCCATCCTGCCATATTAACTAACAACACCACTATGTGGCTCCACTGACCACACACTCATAAATCGACCATGCATCAACTAAGTCATGCATGCTTAACACATACCATAACATATAATTATGAAAATAAGTAAACTTACCCTGAAACTTGCGCTGGGACGTCTCCCTGCTTGGCTCAATCGTTGCGTGCACCGGCTCTCGAGTCTGCACCGGTCTCCTAGGTACTGGAGTCTCTAGCTCATGCGTACAATCACGTCTGATGTGGCCCTCTTGTCCACATCGCCAACACACAACCCCCTGTCTCGGTTGTCCACTCCTTAACTTTTGGCTCTGACTCTGTGATCTCTGGTCTCTGCCTCGTTGGTCCTGAGTGTAACGCTATTGGGGTGCCGCTATCGCTGGTACTGCATATACTCTGTCATCACCTCTCTGTTGTCGATCCCGTGGTCTGTCCTCATATCGTGGTCTACTTCCGTAGTGATCACTCCTACTATCTCCATCTCGACGGTCTCTCTCGTCTCTTCGGTCCCCGATCGGACCGAGAACCTTGCCCCGAATCGTCTATCAGCTCACCCCTAGGTCGTAAGTACGTCTCACGTGACAGTGCTCTATCATATACAGCCTGTAAAGTTTCGGCTCCACTCGCAACTATCACGCCACCTATCCTCTCATCCAAACCCCTAATGAAATAATAGATCTGGAGTCTCTTGGTGTTCGCCACGTCCATGGCATACATCATAAGGTACCTGAATCGATCCATGTACTGCGATACTGTCATGCTACTCTGTCTCAATGATAAGAACTGCTCTCTAAGCCTCAATTGCACCTCGGTGGGAATATACTCATCCAGAAACAACTGTCGAAACTCAACCCATGTAGTCGGTACGGAATGGATATCGGTGTAGGTCGTCCACCATACGGCTGCCTGGCCTCTCAAACAATAACCTAAAATACGTGCCTGATCAGCCTCCGGTACCTCTAACAACTGATGTAGACGTCGGTGTGTCATCAACCACCATCCTGCAACCTCCGGATCACTAGCCCCAATAAAGTAGGTAGGGTTGAACCTCATAAAATCTTTCACCATCTTCGCTGTCTCTGACATCTTACTCCTAGCACTCGAAGTAATGCCCTGCAGCTCCGTAGTAGTAAGCGTCACCTCAGTAGCAACAGCTGGTACCACAACAGGTTCAACTCTCTCTCTTAATATCTCAGTCCCTGCTGCCTGTGTGTCAACTGATGGTGCTAACGCGGCTGAAGGGGTAGGTGTAACTAACTCAGCAGTCGGTGCTACTGCAGGTATCCTCGAGCTCCGTATGTACTCCATGAGCTCAACCATCTGTGCCTGCTGCAACAATTGCTGATCCGTAACTCTTTGCACCATGGCTTGCTGTAACGACCCGAAAATTTATGTTATTTTTGTGTAATGACGTGTAATATCGAGTTAAACTCGTGTCTGTGTGATAGGGCGGTGACGTCGATAAACGAATAGTGATCGCCTCGAGAAAACATGTCGAATGGGTTTCGACGGGCGAATTACGGGTTTACGACGTCCCGGGGGAACATACATTTAAATAAAACACGGACAAAATAATAAATTGATGGTCACCGAGTGATACACGGGGTTATAGGCGACACACGTGGGTCGTATGGTAGTGTGCACGCCCGAGTATGCTCGTTGGCGCGCACGACGAAATTGTAGACAAATATATATATTTATATATGTATATGTATGTAATTTATTATATATATACATATATAAATAAATAAAAAAAAGTCAACTAAGTCACCCAAGTGAGTTATCAAAGTTGGTAGGTAAAATTGTAAAAAGACCAAAAGGGCAATAAAGTTGTAAAGGGTATGGATAAGGGTTAGGGGTATTTTGGTCATTTGACCAAAATACCCAATTTCATCACACCACCGCCACCCATTCTCCATGACCGATCACAAAAAAAAATTGGAGAAGGAGAGGAGAGACCAAGGAGAGGAGAGCTGCGATTCGCGGAGAGCGTGGACACGACGTCAAGGCGAAATCGAGGTAAGAAGTTATAGATTTCGTTGTGGTGTGTCATTGTGGTGGTTTTCGAAATTTGTTGTCGAGGTTGTCGTTGAAGAGATTGTGGATTTGAATAGTGAAAAGGGTAGTGATGATGATGGTTGTTGTTGTAATGTTGTTGTTGTTGTTAAAAAAAAAAAAAAAAAAAAAAAAAAAAAAGGGATGATGTCATTTCTTGTTTGTTGGATTTTCCAAAGAAACACAAAGAACGAAGAAGAAGAGAAACGGCCGGGTCAAGGTGACCCGACCCGGTTTAAGCTAGACGGTCGAGGACGGGTTTGACCGGTTTGACCATCAAGTCCAAGCTGTCTGACCCGACCCGACTGCAGGCGGGGTCAGACCCGACCCGGGACCCACCCCTATTATTATATTAATAAATAATTATTTATTTCAATTAAATATATTTAAAAAGGATTTTAATTGAAATAAAATTCCAAAAAATAGGAAAAATTCATGAAAAATTCTGAAAAATTATAGAAAATTATATTTTCATGAAACAAAGAGAAATTTGGAAATTTCATGAAAAGTGAAGTATTCGGGGTTCTTATGACGCATTTTGTCGGGGTTTTTGCCTTGAAATGCGTGAAATTGTCAAAAATAGCCAAGAAATTTAGAAAAATTTATTATTAAGGAAAATATGAGAAATGGATTTAAAAATCCAAAATTTTCCAAAAAGGCCCTAACATGATGTAAATGGATAAAAAAAAATAATGACCAGGTGTCTAGTAGATTGGTGACAAGCGTGCGGAGTCGTTTGGTGGCGTGCGAGAGAACACAAGTGCGGAGTTACGTGCGGTATTTGTGAGTAAAACCAACCGAGTATTTACATTATTTCAATTGTGCATTTATTTGAGCTATTATGTTTGTTGAGTAGTATTCTCTTGTGGATCATATGAATTGTTGAATTCCATTTGTTATATCCATCCTTGTTAATTTATCGGCTTGATTTTGATTGAATTCCTCAATGAGTGGTCTATTTGTGTCTAAGTGGACATCATGGTGCTTACGGTCTATGCCGTGAGTACACGGACTCTGGACTTGGTTAAACCCACAGTGTGGAATTGCGGTGACCGTATGTTGAACTATGTGTGACGCTGCGGTACCCGTATGCAAACTAAGTGTGACCTGGGGTTAAATGTCTTATTCTAGACTGCGTTGGGTTTGTGTAGGTCCAGAGTTTGTCTTGAAAGTCAGGTTGTAAACTAAGTGTTGCAATCTGGTGACATCGGGACACTTAGACTCCTTTTCTTTTGGCTTTGTGTTCTTGACACTCATTTATCGTTGTTATCTTCGTGATTTCACCTATCATGCTGTCTTTTACATTCTTCGTAATATCCATGCATGATACTAGTTTAGCTATTTACTTGACATTTGAAATACTGTTTAGACTCTATTGGTATTTTACTCTCTACATCATCGTACTCACCGTCTAGTTTGTGACGGTGGCGCGGACCTGGCGAAACGTACTAAGGCAAGGGATTAGCGCTAGGCGATTGAAGGCGAGGACCACGAGGCGTTCTCCTTGCGCATATTGAGTATGTTTTGTATTAAGTATCTATATTGTTTTGTTGAACATGAGATTATGGGTTATGAGAGATCTTGGGCATGTAGGACATTATTGATACTCACTTTCGATTCATATGGTGGATATGATTACGGGGTTTCCACACCTTAGGATTGTCCTAACTAGTGTGTCTTGAAGTTATTGATTAGTTTGGAGTTTAAATGCTTCCGCTGTATTTGATAATAACTCACTAATTAATTAACTTCACTTATGAATATGTAATAAATGGTAAATGGTAATGAAGGCCGACTAGGCTCACAGCGTGACTCAATGTGAACCGGCTCGGGGGTTTGCGTAGGTTTAGGCCGGGCGGTGCCCAATTCAAGGATTGTGGAATTTGGGGCCGTCACAGTTGGTATCAGAGCCTAAAGTTTTAAACTTGGTTACTAAGTTAAATCACAATCCACTAAGACACAAACAACGGAAGTTAAGACAACGGTTGAACTTAGAGTGGAACCCTATGAACCTAACTTAAGTCTTAGTTGGGAAGTGAGGAGAGTTGGGGAAAATAAAATTTGAACTATATAAGCTATTTGATGTATTGTATACTAGTACTACCGATAGCTACAGACTGATCGAGAAACCGCTTTCGTGACAGATAGCGATGGCCGATCAATCGGATTTTAGTAGGGGCGGTACAAAGGATGCTCATCAGAGACTTGATGAGATGTCTCAGTTGGTCTCTTTACATGGCCAACAACTCGAGGAGATTCTCCGATTATTGAGGGCACAAACTGTGCCAGTAGGGCCTGTAGTGACTGAGGAGGTACGGGTTCAGACAAAGGTGGTACCACCTACACCGACAGATGATATGTCGAGTACTCCTATCGACACAAGTATTAGAGCGACAGCTGAGGCGAGGCAGGCTCGTGAGTTTATGAGACATCATCCGGAGAAGTTCCACGGGGGAACTGACCTTGAGGCCGCAGAGAAGTTTATGAGGAGCCATGAGAAGATACATGATGTATTGGCTACGGCGGCGCACATGCAGCCGAGTATATCTTCAGCCTTATTGTTCGGCGAGGCCGATATTTGGTGGCGCACTACGGTGGCATCAAAAGGGAAACCTAAAGACTGGGCTGAGTTCAAGGAGAGGTTTGAGCGAAAATACATCCCTCCTACAGTCCGTAACCCGAAGAGGACCGAGTTCCAAAACATTCGACGAGGTCGACGAGTCTGCATGATGCGATATATGGACCGATACTGCGATTGATGGAGTATGCCGGAGGAGCAGCTAACTCGACGCCGACCGGCGTATTATTTTGTGCATGGGCTACTCGACTCGATTGGTGCGATAGTTGTGACGACGGCTCCGAATACATTGCAAGAAGCCTACGAGAGAGCCATGGCCAGTGAGGGCTTTGTTAGTACGCGTACCATGGAGGTTACCGCACATCCAGTGTCAGGACTGGATGGTGATTATGAGGACGATGACGTGGAGATAGCTGCACCACCGACACGTTCAGTACCTACAGTGATAGTTTCACATGCTCCAACGAACCGTGTCGCTAGGCGATCACCTCAGGGTGTACGGGCGGGACGACAACAACCGTATAGTAACCAGAGCGGAGGTAGTAGATCGCAAGGAGGCAGACGATGTTACCAGTGCAGGCAGCCAGGACACATAGCCATCCATTGTCCTCAGTTGGCGAGCATGTCACAGGCTAATGCTCCGTTACACGTGCAAGAGAGAGCACATGCCATTGCAGACCTAGTTCCGGAGACGACGCGAGACCCAACAACGGGTAAGAGTTATTTTGCGTCTTAGCATAAATTTGTTGTATTTGGTCGGTAGTTTATATTCGACTAGAGTGAACTCTAGGTGAATCTGAGTTAAATATAGACTCTAGGTGGGTCAGTGGTAAACGGTGACTCTAGGTGAGTCAAGGACTAGCAGCGACTCTAGGTGAGTCAGACTTGGGGAGACTCTGTGTGAGATTGTTAGTTGAACGTGCTCTGTGTGAGGAATGGTGAGAAATTTTGTGTGAATACACCCTTCGATGTATGATAGATATTTAGCTGTGTGCGACGACTCTGTGTGAGTCAACTTTCGAAGGGGAGGAGCAAACTGTGTGTGATACTCCTGACTCTGTGTGAGCCCTGACTCTGTGTGAGTCTAACCTTTGAAAGGATATCTAGCTGTGTGCAATGACTCTGTGTGAGTCAATATTTCGAAGTGGTGGACGAGGCTGTGTGCTAGGACTGTGTGGGTCTAAAAAAAAAAAAAAATGGACTGGGTGTTAGGTCTTTGTGAAAGTTTAGACTCTGTGTGAGTGAAAATAGACTGTGTGTCAGGACTCTTTGTGAGTAAGAATAGACTGTGTGTGAGTACTCTGTGAGAGTTTAGACTCACAGGTGAGTGAGAGTACACTGTGTAATAGAACTCAGTGCGAGTTTAGACTCTAGGTGAGTTAAGAGGGTTGTGTGCATAGATTCTTGGTAAGTCTAAGATTTATGTGAGCCTGAGTGGAGTCACATATTTTGACTCTAGGCGAGTCTACGTTTTGAGGAAAATGATACTGAGCTAGGTGTGCGGATTCTATGTGAATTCGGCATCTACCTTATAACCTTAAATGAGTCCATAGATTCAAACAAGATATCGAGTTAAGTGCACACATTCTATGTGAATTCGATATTTATTATTATTATTTTTTTTTTCTCTAAGTGAGCCTATAATTTACGGAACGACCATAGACTGGTTAGTTAGCTGGTACCTACCAGTTATAGAGCATGGTCTTACCTACTCACACTTGGATGGGTCCATGTGAGTATGGTCAAGGATTGGTTAGACAGTACTTTCCCTGCTGAGTGCGTTTTATTAAGATTTCGCTCGAGTTAAGTTTAATTTCGAGGACGAAATTCTTATTAGTTGGGAAAACTATAACGACCCGAAAATTTATGTTATTTTTGTGTAATGACGTGTAATATCGAGTTAAACTCGTGTCTCGTGTGATAGGGCGGTGACGTCGATAAACGAATAGTGATCGCCTCGAGAAAACATGTCGAATGGGTTTCGACGGGCGAATTACGGTTTACGACGTCCGGGGAACATACATTTAAATAAAACACGGACAAAATAATAAATTGATGGTCGCCGAGTGATACACGGGGTTATAGGCGACACACGTGGGTCGTATGGTAGTGTGCACGCCCGAGTATGCTCGTTGGCGCGCACGACGAAATTGTAGACAAATATATATATTTATATATGTATATGTATGTAATTTATTATATATATACATATATAAATAAAAAAAAAGTCAACTAAGTCACCCAAGTGAGTTATCAAAGTTGGTAGGTAAAATTGTAAAAAGACCAAAAGGTTAATAAAGTTGTAAAGGGTATGGATAAGGGTTAGGGGTATTTTGGTCATTTGACCAAAATACCCAATTTCATCACACCACCGCCACCCATTCTCCATGACCGATCACAAAAAAAAATTGGAGAAGGAGAGGAGAGACCAAGGAGAGGAGAGCTGCGATTCGCGGAGAGCGTGGACGCGACGTCAAGGCGAAATCGAGGTAAGAAGTTATAGATTTCGTTGTGGTGTGTCATTGTGGTGGTTTTCGAAATTTGTTGTCGAGGTTGTCGTTGAAGAGATTGTGGATTTGAATAGTGAAAAGGGTAGTGATGATGATGGTTGTTGTTGTAATGTTGTTGTTGTTGTTAAAAAAAAAAAAAAAAAAAAAAGGGATGATGTCGCTCTTTGTGTGTTTGCTTTGGATTTTCCAAAAAACACAAACGAACGAAGAAGAGAAACCGGCCGGGTCAAGGTGACCCACCCGGTTTAAACGACAGGTCGAGACCGGGTTTGACCGGTTTGACCGGTCAAGCTGTCCCCGACCCGACCCAGGCGGGTCGGGTCGACCCGACCCGGGACCCACCCCTATTATTATATTAATAAATAATTATTTATTTCAATTAAATATATTTAAAAAGGATTTTAATTGAAATAAAATTCCGAAAAATAGGAAAAATTCATGAAAAATTCTGAAAAATTATAGAAAATTATATTTTCATGAAACAAAGAGAAATTTGGAAATTTCATGAAAAGTGAAGTATTCGGGGTTCTTATGACGCATTTTGTCGGGGTTTTTGCCTTGAAATGCGTGAAATTGTCAAAAATAGCCAAGAAATTTAGAAAAATTTATTATTAAGGAAAATATGAGAAATGGATTTAAAAATCCAAAATTTTCCAAAAAGGCCCTAACATGATGTAAATGGATAAAAAAAAATAATGACCAGGTGTCTAGTAGATTGGTGACAAGCGTGCGAGTCGTTTGGTGGCGTGTGAGAACCACAAGTGCGGAGTTACGTGCGGTATTTGTGAGTAAAACCAACCAGAGTATTTACATTATTTCAATTGTGCATTTATTTGAGCTATTATGTTTGTTGAGTAGTATTCTCTTGTGGATCATATGAATTGTTGAATTCCATTTGTTATATCCATCCTTGTTAATTTATCGGCTTGATTTTGATTGAATTCCTCAATGAGTGGTCTATTTGTGTCTAAGTGGACATCATGGTGCTTACGGTCTATGCCGTGAGTACACGGACTCGGACTTGGTTAAACCCACAAGTGTGGAATTGCGGTGACCGTATGTTGAATCGTGTGTGACGTGCTGTACCGTATGCGAACTAAGTGTGACCCAGGGTTAAATGCCTTATTCTAGATCAACGTTGGGTTTGTGTAGGTCCGAGTTTGTCTTGAAAGTCGAGTTGTAAACTAAGTGTTGCAATCTGGTGACATCGGGACACTTAGACTCCTTTTCTTTTGGCTTTGTGTTCTTGACACTCATTTATCGTTGTTATCTTCGTGATTTCACCTATCATGCTGTCTTTTACCTTCTTCGTGATATCCATGCATGATACTAGTTTAGCTATTTACTTGACATTTGAAATACTGTTTAGGCTCTATTGGTATTTTACTCTCTACATCACTGTACTCACCGTCTAGTTTGTGACGGTGGGCGGTGCTGGCGAAACGTACTAAGGCAAGGGATTAGCGCTAGGCGATTGAAGGCGAGGACCATGAGGCGTTCTCCTTGCGCATATTGAGTATGTTTTGTATTAAGTATCTATATTGTTTTGTTGAACATGGGATTATGGGTTATGAGAGATCTTGGGCATGTATGACATTATTGATACTCACTTTCGATTCATATGGTGGATATGATTACGGGGTTTCCACACCTTAGGATTGTCCTAACTAGTGTGTCTTGAAGTTATTGATTAGTTTGGAGTTTAAATGCTTCCGCTGTATTTGATAATAACTCACTAATTAATTAACTTCACTTATGAATATGTAATAAATGGTAAATGGTAATGAAGGCTGACTAGGCCTGCGTGACTCAGCGAGACTGGCTCGGGGGTTTGCGTAGGTTTAGGCCGGGCGGTGCCCAATTCAAGGATTGTGGAATTTGGGGCCGTCACACTTGCAAATCTGCTACCTCTCTAGTGATGTGATCACTAGTCTCCCCAACCTCCTGTTGAGTAGTCGGAGGGATGGGTGTAGGAATCTATCCGACCATAGTGGTCTGCATCGATTTTCGTGTCTGGATCAGTTCCCAATATACGTATGCGTATAGTATATAGAAATACAACAATACATATATATCACATAACAATCCCAACTCTACCCACTTCCATTGCTTCCCAACTAAAAGTTCTAGGCAATTCATCGGGTTTCCACATCTAATTTTGTTTTAAAGTTTATGCTCTTTCCTTAACTTATTTTATTCAAGGCCCTATCGACCTTGCTCTGATACCAAATTGTGACGACCTCAATTTCCGAGGCCGCCCCGTGACCCACGCCCTCTGCCCGCAAGCCCAGCAGCGCCTGTCACATCACTGGACACGTCATCACTGCTGCCACGTCCACAGCTATGTGAAGTGATGTTTCGTGTAACTAATCCTACTATATTAAGTTGTCTGACACATCTTGCAGGTTAGTTAATAATTTCAATTACATCATTAGCGGAAGCATTTAATTCGTATTTTATGAGAATTCATTTAACCTAAGTAGTGGAAAACCCGGATACAAACTGTAACGGCCCAATTTTCAATAGTCGTTACTGGTGACGTCAGTGCGGACGTGGAATGGCTGCAAGGACCTACGAACATCCCTAGTGTTATATAAATATATATTCGCCTATACTTTCGCGCCTAAAATTTTGTCGTGCGCGCCAACGAGCGTACTCGCGCGTGCACACTAACGTACCACCCACGCGTGTCGACCACGACCCCGCGTGTTACTAGGCACTCACCAATTTACTATTTTTGTCACATTAAAATTCATTTTATGTATGTATTATTTCCCCTCGGCTTAAATTTCGTCTCTTAGTCGCTCAGTACCCGCGTCGACACGCATATCGAGGCGAATACTTAACACACAATCTCACACGTCAATGACAATATAAACCCACATATTGCGATGCCATTTAACTAATTTGGACCTATACATCGCAACTTCACCACCAAAGCACACAATACGGACTGTAAACTCTATCCGGTCGTGCTTCGTCTTCACTAGGGATGTTCGTATGTCCTTGCAGCCATTCCACGTCCGCACTGACGTCACCAGTAACGGCTATTGAAAATTGGGCCGTTACAATTCTTCCCAACTAATTTCAAATTTCGTCCCGAAATTTGAGATAACTAATATCTCGTCTTAGAGAACTGCAACGTAGATACAATTACCTATCAGGTAAACCAAACTAAACAAATGTAGCCAACCTAATCAATCACTATTCCACTAACACTTTTGATGAACTATTCAACCTCTAACTTTGGTAAACAAATCAACCTCAACCTAGGTGAAGAAAAATCAATCTGCCACTGGTGAACCGATCAACCAGTCGTCCACTCACTCCTGGTGTACAAATCAATCCCTGGTGAACTCATCAACCAGTCCATATCAACCAGTCCCTGGTGAACACATCGACCGGTCCCTGGTGAAAACATCAACCAATCCCACAACAACTATTTGCAAATGGACTCCTGGTGAACTAATCAACCAGTTTCATAATCTCCTGGTGAACACATCTACCAGTTTCACAACCACTTCCTAGTGAACACATCTACTAATCTCACAATCTCACAATAACCTTAGTGAACACATCCACTAGAACACACTGGTTCAAAAATAAACTAACCAGCCTATATGCAACGAATGCATGAAAAAGGACTAGTAAAACAACGTACCCTACTCATGTTGTCAGGTCGTCTCTCATCAAGCGATACTATAATGTGAACTCTCTCCCTGGTCTGTGGAATCTCTGATGCTGGAGAGGCTCCAGGGCAATTCACACTGATGTGACCTCTTTGTCTGCACCGATAAAATTGTAACGGCCCAAATTTCAATAGCCGTTACTGGTGACGTCAGTGCGAACGTGGAATGGCTGCAAGGACCTACGAACATCCCTAGTGAAGACGAAGCACGACCAGATAGGGTTTACAGTCCGTATTGTGTGTTTTGGTGGTGAAGTTGCGATGTATAGGTCCAAATTAGTTAAATGGCATCGCAATATGTAGGTTTATATTGTCATTGACGTGTGAGATTGTGTGTTAAGTATTCGCCTCGATATGCGTGTCGACGCGGGTACTGAGCGACTAAGAGACGAAATTTAAGCCGAGGGGAAATAATACATACATAAAATGAATTTTAATGTGACAAAAATAGAAAATTGGTGAGCGTCTAGTAACACGCGGGGTCGTGGTCGACACGCGTATGTATATATATATAAAAATATATATTCGCCTATACTTTCGCCCCTAAAATTTTGTCGTGCGCGCCAACGAGTTTCGGGTTACACCGGGGTGTCAAACACCCGTAAAAGTCTCGCAATCCACTTTTTCAACTTTTTCTAATTTTTCACATTTTCTTTGATTTTTTAAATTTTCATAATTTTCTAGCTATTTTTCATATTTTTGTCAGTTTCACATTTTACGAGGTAAAAACCCCGACATAACGTCTCCAAAAATTTCACATACTTCACTTTTCATTGAAACTCATAAATTTCTATTTATTTGGTCAAAATATAATTTTCTTGACTTTTTCCCATTTTTCAAGATTTTTTTCGATATTTTTTCAAATTTTATTATTCTTTTTTTGTTTTATATATAGGGTTCTTCTACAATGAAACCCAAATATATACTCATGTCATGGAAACATCTTATAATGTGTTATGCATTAAATGTTTTATGTATTTATGTCGCCTCGATTAATGTATTGGATTATAATCCAATAGTTGTAAATAGTGTATCCATGTCATGAATATATATTTGGTTCTCATAGTAGTAGTACCCATATATATATATATATATAACTGGGTCGGTCTGACTCGACCCGACACTAACCCGGCCCAAGAGGCCTTCTTCCCCAATATGAACTAGGAGCTCCTTGGTTTGATATTTATTTATTTATTTATTTTTCTTCAATTCTTTCTTTCTTTCTTTTCAACTACACCAAACACCAAGCATCACTAATCCACCATTAAAAACAATGATTTCTTCAAACTCAACAACACCTACAGCAACAACGCCTACAACATCAACGCTAACATTAACAACAAAAAACTCACCTTCGCCTCCTCTCGCCGCCGCCACACCTCCAAGCTCTCCTCTTTGCTCGATCCAATCTCTCTTTCTCTCCTTCTTCTCCTTCTCTCCCTCTGTCAATTTTGGCGAGAATGGTGGTGGCGGTGGGGGATTTTGTTGATATTTTAGGATCAAATGACCATTTTGCCCCATCCTTATCCTTTTTTCTTTACAAAGCTCATGCCTTTTTGGTCATTTATCATTTTCAAATTTTATTATAAATATATACACTTGTATTTCCACGCCCTACAATTCCATCATGCATGCCAACGAGCATACTCGGGCGTGCACATTATCGTACAACCCACGCGTGTCACCACAACCCCGCGTGTCACTAGGCGCCCGTCAATTTACTATTTTGTTATATTTATTTTATTTTTATTTATGTAAACTTATTCCTTGGCCTAGTGCTCCCGTGGCTCGCCCGTCCGGTTCCGCACGTCAATACGCATTTCTAGGCGAATACCCGATACACCATCTCACCCGGTCTAATCAATATAAATCACACATGCAATGTAATGAGTCATACCTAGTCATTCCATTACAGTTACTCAAACAATCAGTCAAAATATTATTTTCTCCCAATCCAAGCATACTTTAGCCTGTTCATGGCGTCCCAGTGGACCTGAGCTGGCGTCTACGTCCGAAAATATGTGAATAACAATCTTAATAAAATTTGGACCGTTACAGGGCAAATTTCGAGATCCATTGATTCACGATATTCTAAGGAATAGGACATGGAGTGAATGTAGTTTTCAACCACACATTTCGAGAGAATAATGCTTATGCAGACCACATGGCTAAGGAAGATTTTCAGTGTGATGTTGATTTTAAGATTTGGGAACATATTCCCAATCAAATTTTATGTTACTAGAGTAGGATATCCCACAGTTACAGATGTAACCTAGATCGAATTTGGTCTTTGCTAATAAAAAAAAACTCAACAAGTGAGCAAACAACCAATCAAGTACATGATATCAGAATACACATTGTTATACAATCCAATAAACTATGAAACAACAATAATATTAGAAATGAAATGCAATATAAAATATCATCGAGTATACTCACAAATTCACGTAAATTTCCTAGTCAATCCGACCTCCCGACATCCCGACTCGTGCACCTCGAATCTTGGAACACTTTCCTATGCTCCTAGTGTGTTTAAACATGTATTAGAATGGTTTTAGGGTATTTGGTGTGGGTTTAAGGGGTGTTTATATGTTGCAGGAAAATTTTAGGTGTTGCAAGATTTCCTATTTCCTAGAATGCATAGTGCGCTGGGCATACTTAATGCGAAAACCTAAAATCTACAACAAATTTTTGGGTTTCTCAACTCGAGAAAAATCCTCTCCTTCACCTCCAAACACCAAATTTTTGGTGTTAGGGTTTCTCAACTCGGGAAAAATCCTCTTCTACAACAAACTTTTTGGTTTCTCCTTCACCTCCGCTAAGGATCCATAACAACCTCCAAACATCAACATAAAGACAGGACACTTTATATATTCATCATAACCATCATTAAAAACCAAAGATTCAACATGCATGTTCATAGGAAACTCAAGAACATCCAAAAACTTTCAAAACCCATAACTTACACAATACCCAATCGATTTCAAAACTTTTTTATACTGAAATTAATAGAAAAAAATGCAAGGATTTCGAATATGAGTTTAGACTCTTGAAACAAACACTTTATCCCCTTGATTTTGATAAAAATCATAATCATATGCAAAAAGCCGCAAATTGCAAATTAAACTTCAAATTTGTGATTCAATACTCAAACCAATTTCATTTGATTAAATATAGCTCAACAAATGCAATGAGACCAGGTTAGATGAAAACCCCTTTGATTCATGTATGCAACTCATGAAATTGAAAGCATAAAAAGATAAGAATCTCACCTATGGTTCTAGTTGGCCCTTAATGTTTGATCCTTCCTTTTGTTGATGAAATGGAGACCTAGCAACTCCAATTTCCAGCAAGTATGAGCACCCACAGCTTTGATTTCTCTTGAGCTCCCAAATTGAGCATACAAAGTGTAGGAAAAACCACCAAGGTTGGATTTTATACTAAGTATTTTCATGTAAATGCATTTCCACATCCACATGAGATCTTGTGGCATCAAATGACTCCTACTAACCCACTAATTCCAGCCAAGTGACACACATTTAAACACTCACTTTCATGAGAGTGTATGCTAGCATGAATCTCGAGGTAAGTCTATGTGTATTAATTTTTCATTTATAACCATAGGATATAATTTGATTTATCTTAATATAAATATTTTGGGCTATGAAATAAATTATTAAATCATGTCAAAATGAAATGTGATTTACCATATGACTATCCACCCGATCCCACAACTCACACGCAACTCGACGCGTGTCCCCGCTCGCGTCTCGACGCTTATACACTAGTAAACTTAACTAGTCTACACACATACAACATATTAGGAATACATCACCACAAATATAAAATATACCTCGGTCATATGCCTCGGTTAGTGCACGTGGCCCAACGCGGGTCCCACATCACGGGTCGATGACCTTGATTACGATCAAAATCTAAGATTAGAAATTTGGGTCGTGACATTGTTGTTGTTATCCGACTAATTTGTCGATGTTGGAGATCACCACGAGTCGAGGATGGGGTCTACACCGTCGGAGGAGGCTACAACATCGCATGGGCAGAATTTCAATTATGGAATTCTATCACCAAACGCATGTAATGTGCGCTATCCATGGTGGCTAGTAGGGGTGGACAAACCGCGGTTTAGTGGTGAAATCCACCAAACCGCCATCAAACCAAGGTTCGCGATTTGGATGTTTTGCAAACCACCACCAAACCGCAACCCTCAAAACCACAACCAAACCACCTACGGTTTGGTCGATTTGGTTTTACAGTTTTCCCGCGACATTTTCAACAAAAAAAAAATAAAAATGCCATAGATTCCACGAAGTCATGTTGGGAGGTGAGCAAGAGGGGAGGCGATAGGCGGCGAGGTTGTTTGAGCAAGTGAGAAGATAAGGGAGGCGAGAGGAGGCGTCGAATGAGAGATGAGGGAGGCGAAAATTCGAAAAGACAAATTAGGGTATTCAACTAGTCGTGATATGTTTACTTGTTTAGGGTTTTAGGGTGTATATTTATTAAAATTCCTTAAATACTATTCGGTTTGGTGAACCGCGATTTTTTAGAAATAAAAACCGCCACCAAACCGCGAAATTACGATTTTCAAGTTTTCTAAACCATCCCCAAATCGCAAATCCAAAAAACCAGACCAAAATAAGTGGCTTGGGTGGTTTTGTTGAAACCGATGCCCACCCCTAGTGGCTAGTGCGTACTTGTTTTGGGCGCTATGGTGTTCTTCAAAATGAAAAACACTTTAACGACGTGCTAGGTGGCTTCCTAACGAGCTAGAGGTTGACCAAACCAATTTTTATATAATTGTCACAAGGGTTTGTTTTAAGACTTAGGTTGTAAAGCCTATTCAAACACATTTTAATCACCCTAAAACACGTTTAATGGAACCCGGGGGCTCAGGGACTATAGTATGATAGTTGGAAGCAAGATAGGATAGGATCAGGGTATTTTAAGGCAATTTTAGACCTTGCAACTTAGGTGAAAAATACTATAAATCTATTAAATGGTTTAAGATTAAAATAAAACTATAAAGCAAGTTTACTAGACTCTAACACAACTAAAACTGACCCAAATGAATACCAGGGATTTAATGGGTTAGTGGCGAGTGTGTTGGGGACCGACTTTGGTGACGTGTAGAAGCTGCGAGAACTGATTTTTACGACATTCAAGGTTAGTAAAACCAACTACATAATGCATAGTAATTCATTATCTATCATTTTTTTTCTATTGTTGGTATGTACTTTCCTTTGGAATTCCATTCTTTATTGTTGAGTTTCTAAGGCTTAAGTGTGTCAGGAAAGTACTCTGGGTTTGGTGCTAGATGGACAAATGTGACCTTATCCCGAGTACTGGATTATAGGTCACTGGACGTGGGTGAGGTATTTGGGGCACCATTGATGCCCTCATGCTAAACCGAATTGAATTATCGACTTGCAAAGTCGCAGTTCTAGGAAGTCGAGTAGTGACACCTGATCTCGATAGATATTGACCACTTGATTGCTTTCTTTTGATTCCTAGACACTCATAATAGTTGTTATTACTTTTCAATCTATTTATCAAGCACTTTCCATTATTTTTCTGACTTTTAAATTCTCGCATGATCCTTATAGGCATCGCTTTTGTGACAATTATTCGTGAATTCCTAAGGTTAGTTTAATTCATTACAAACCATAGATCCTATAGTTAAATCGGTACATTATTACTTTCTACTTTATAAAATTCATCTAAGTGGTACTCACTACGTGTTGTTTTCCTCGTGCGTCGAACGTCGTATTTTCTAACTAAATTAAATAACTTAATTTATGTTAAGGTAGATTTGAAATAAATTGTTATTTCCTAGCCTAGTCTCGCTACCCCGTAATTCCACTAGGTACTCGCACTTGCACGCACTCCAAGGCGTGTCCCCGCTCACGTCAACTCGAGCTTCAGTGGTTTGCAAAAATGGACTTAATTAGTCTACACACATACACAACACTAGGCATACACCAAGTACAAATATAACATTTACCTCGTGATTGGTGACTTCCTTTAAGGACTCTTAAAACGTGACTTCTTTCCTCTTATATTGTTATTACTTTTCGAGTAGGTTTCCATTATTTTTCGCATGATCTTTTGTTTTGTGATTATGTATATGTATTGTTTTGATAACACTTGAGGCATTTTGGGATCAAGAGACATGGTATCATGTATTATCATACTTTCCTTATTGTTATGTCACTAGATATGCATGATTATCTATATATTTGCAGGGTTCCACATCATAAGCTGTCCCGACTCTATTTTTTCGAGTTATTTAAAATTGCTAAAGTTTATTTCTGTTTTTCGACATTAAAACTTGCATAACTTAATAACTCAACTTTAAAACATTAAATTGATGAGAGTATTGAAATTGGAGGCTGATTAGACCTGCGTTGACTTCACAAGGGCTAACTCAAAGGTCCATGTATGTCTAGACCCGACGGGGCCCAATTTATGAGATCTGAGGCCGTCATAAAACCCTAAATTTATTACCCATAAGGAAGAAAAACTAAGAAAGAGTATAGCCACCTATTTCGAAACTTAAAAAAAGAAATAATTTCTTTTAAGATTTTAGCCTTTGAACAACTTTTGATCTTCTATTTTGATGAATTGGTTCAAATTATAACATTTCCTTTTTTTGATGAAAAGATATCCATTCATAAAAATTGTTCACTATTACATTGGATTTAACAATGAAATTACATCAATAATAACATTTTCCCACACATTGGGATCTAAGCGACATTGCAAAAAGTTTGCAAACTCATGTGCAACTTATACACTTGTCGAATGTATCTAATCGACCATTCTTTTTACTTCTAAGCAACAATAATCTAAAAAAATAAAAAGAACATATGGTTTATTCGACCTAACTAAATCCCTAAATTAAGAACCGATCGAGGGTTGCCAAGCCTTCTCGACAGTTCAAACTTACACCATTCACGGCTTCTTGATTTGTATGCTCCATGAGTACCGTCAATTCTCTTTTCAAAAGAACTCCAAATCTTCACAATAAGAATAGAAAAAACTTAAACTTCCCTAAATTATAATATCTTCTTATTATTTATTACTTAAGGCATAAATCATCTAGATCCAAAATGATTAATTTCATTTTTGTTGCAATTATCAAATTCAACGTTGGACGTTAGCATGGATTTCTCACCTTCAAATGGGCATTTTTCTATATACCAACGAGTGGATCGATCACTTGTGGGATAAAATATATTTTTCATGATAATTATAATGGAATGTATGTATACTATTGTGTTTTCGGAACCACTACCAATTTGATGGTATGCAATTGAAAGAATAAAGTGACAAAATGTGATTGGAACCACCGCTAATCAAAAAGGAAGGTTGACGGTGGTTTAACATAAAAAACCACAAAAGAGAATTAAGAAAAAAAAAATTAGGGTTTAGGGGAAGAAGAAAAAATCGCTGCTCCTTTGCATTTATGTGTCCAACCGTTGACAATTATTAAATTTTATTTTTTTCAAAAAAGATATTTCTTTTATAATATTTATTTTTCAAATAATAAGACTTTGGATTTGAATAAAAATAATCATAAACATTCTTCAAAATAAAGTGAAAATTTGTCGTAATAAAAAATAAACTATGTTGTTAAAGCCTCTCTGGTGAGATAGTAAAGACGCATCACTTGCCAAAAAGACAAGACGTTGGGATATCGTGGTTCAATTCTCACTAAAGTAAAAAAAAAAAAGAAACTATGCTTAAAACCCAAAAATACTTTTCTATTCAAAATTCAAAACAATATTATTAATTTCATAAAATGTACTCTCTTCTTTTATTTATATATTTCGTTAAAGATCGATTCTATTTTTCAAAATTACAAGTCGTTTTACTATTTTAACACTTTAAATACATGTTTTACCCATCTTTCTACATCGAACAATTGATGTCGTTAAATACCTTTCATTCTTTGTGTCAAAGGTAAAAATAGAAAGTAAACACAATATTAATATTACATTAATTAGTAATTAGTATGTTAAAGCCAAGAATGACTTATATAAATGAATGGAAGAACCATACAATATTTGATAAATGATAAAGATCGATTGAACCACTTTGGACACCGAAGTTAGGTCCATTATGAAAAATATCTCGAGATATGCACACGCGTGTCTCGAGGTGTATCACACATGCACTAAGCGAGTTAGTGCTCAAAGTGGTCAATCTAGCATGTAGATGTCACTCTAATGATCCAACTTGACCATCAATTGAATATCAGTCTGATATCAATACAGTCCACAACTAATGGGAGTTTTTGATTGATTAACCCATTTGACAATAATATTTACCAATCTAACATACTTACCAAAATATATAACAAACTAACATATTTAATACCACATCACCGCCACGCAAACATGGAGGTTGTGCTCCACGCTTACGACTTCCATATTATTTTTTTATTAAAAAATTTATTTATTTTTATTTAATATGGAAATCATGTGCCACAACTTCCATATTTTTTTTAAAAGAACTTATTTATTTTTATTAATCAAACAAAATTAAAAAAAAATATGGAAATCATGTGCAACTAAAGCGTGCTTCACACTTTTCACCATTTTTTATTTACTTTTTTACTTAAGTTTTTTTTTTTTTATTTATTTTTTTTTTAATTTGTTTGTTTAAAAAAACTAGGGGCATTGCAATTTGGCACCTTATGTGGAAGTGGTGAGCGTGGAACACTGACTTACTTTTATTTTTATGTTTTTGCGAAAAAAATCAGACTTAAGAATAATGAAATCAAAATCAACTTTTTTTTTGAAAACAAAAATAAAAATCTACTTACAACAAAAAAAAAACATAAAGAAAAAATAACCAAAAATAACAAACATGGAAGTCGTGAGCACAAGTTGTGACTTCGACGTTTTGGATTTTTTTAATAAAAAAAAATAAAGAAAACCCTTTTTATGCAAAATAAAAATAAAAATATGGAAGTCGTGTGCATGGAGCACAACTTCGGTATTAAAGGAGTCGCTCCCAAGCACGACTTCGTTTTTTTAAAATCAAAATTTTTTGAGAATAAATCACTTAAAAAAAATGAAAGTCGTTGCTTGAAAGGAGGTGATGTGGATGTAAATGTGTTAATTTTTTTTTATATATTTTGGAGGGTGTGTTAGATTGGTAAATATTATGGCCAAATGTGCTAATCAAACAAGTCAACATGTGTGAACAGAGAACTAGACAACTAAGCTACATATGGACTCTTCGAACTTTTGACTTGATTAATACTATTGAGAAAAAAAATCAAAATCTAACACCCCCACAAAAATATTTCAAAATCTAACATCTTACACTAATGTGACAAAAGTTGTGTTTTTATAACACAACTTTAGTGTAATACTGTTACAAGGAAAACGTGTTTTTGAAACACATTTTCTTGTTGGGAGGAAAGACGTATTTTAAAAATATAATTTCTTTGTTCCAACTTTTACATTAACGTCGTTTTTTAAAACACACTTTTCAAATAGATGTGAAGTTGTAATGCCACCTAAGCATAAGATGCTAAATTTTGAAATATTTTTAGAGGGATGTTAGATTTTGAAATTTTTTTTGTTGATAGTGTTAATCAAAGTCAAAAAGTCCTAAGCTACATTGGAGGTGGCCAATCAACGACTCTAAACTTCCAAACGCTTCTTAATTACCTCGCATTCGAGTGCACAGTACACTCCACTCCACTCCGCTCCAAACTCCTGTGATTTCACAGGACTGCAATGACCGCATTACCCCTCACCCTTTCATTTGTGTGAAAAGAAAAGGGGGCATTTCTGGTATGTCAGAAGTTTTGACTTATAAAGTCCTCTGTGTCCATCTCCGCAGTTCACTCGCGTAGAAGAAAAAGTTTTGAGAGTTGCAGAAGTCCATAGATCTCAACAGTGAAGGATGTTCAGGGCCAGGTCTGTCTCAGTCTCTTGTTATACTTATGCTTCTTCTGCTTTTTCCTCTTCAATCACAATCATTGTTTCTAGAAATGCAACCATATATGATATTTGGTCTTTTAAAAGATAGTGATTTACCAACTCTGAAACTAAGCACAATTGGAGAATGCCCGGTTTTAAAAGTAAAGTATTTGACTTGCTATTTCAACTCTTTTAACTGTGATGTTAGCAACTGAAGAGTAAGTCTCATAAAGAAGCTATTTGACCCAAAAAAAAAGTCTTATAAAGAAGCTCAAGCCTTCATGTATTGGAAAAAACTGTGATTTTCTCTACAATTTGATATAGTAGTTGTGGTTTTCTGCATTGCTTGGCTGTAGTTTTTAATGAACGGCATCGATTTCAAGTTGTAAAGATACAAGTATTGAACACCCAGTTTTGATTTATTTCTGAATTTGAAGTGAACAATCTTGAATTTCTCTCTATGTTTAAATTATAAGGGAAATGCTACAATGGCCCCACATCCATCGTCCGTTGTTCAACTCGGGATGCGGGCTTACACTTCTATACACGGTGGGCATGGGTGTATTGTGCATTCTGCTGAGCATTTAGGGGCGCCATCCCAACATTTTTCAAATTATAATTTAGCACTAAATCAAGCATAATGAAAGAGTTTACATGTAGCTAATCCCAACTAATTTGCAATCATAACTTCTTGTCGTTGTATGAATTACTTATGATTAGTACTTACTGTTGATGGAGTAGCAGAGGCTTATGGGGTTTGAGAGACTTGGCTGTGAAGAATCTCGACAGGAGCTTCTCTTCCCAAGCAAGAAGGTTGGCTTTAAGTTTCTCCTCTCGTAGTACACGCCCACTTTGTTAACATGTTGTCCTTTAGCCCTTCATTAGCAGAATATTTTAGTGTTGTTTGTATTAGTGAATGTCATGGTTAAGTAACTTTACCCAAGCACCATGGCCTGCTTTCCTGCCTTTCTGGGCATCATCTGGCTCACTGTCTTCTATTTTTGATGCACCACATCACCGCTAACGATTCGTGCTGGATTTACTCGCTGCTCGAATGCGTTGAACTTGAATGCTTTCGACATTGGTTTTGGCTGAAAAGCTTGGATCCTTAGTTATCTTTCTTTTTTTTTATCCTGCAAATGTGATTAAACAAAGCTTTATATAAAGTAGGCTTGTGTAAAAAATTATGACGCTAATAGTCACCCTACCGTTGGATCACACAATGTGTGTATCGAGGTGTGGATGTGTGGTCCAATTGTTGTATAATACTTATTAACTATGTAGTGTTCATTGAATTCATAGTAATGGACAAGAGAGTAACAACCTCATTGGTATGGCAGGTTGGAAGGCAAGGTGGCTCTGATCACTGGTGCAGCTAAAGGCATTGGCAAAGCCACAGCGGCGGAGTTCATCAACAATGGTGCCAAGGTGGTGATAGCTGATATCGAACGTAAACTTGGCCAAGAAACTGCGGCGGAGCTTGGACAAAATGCCACCTTCATCTCCTGTGACGTTGTTCAAGAATCTGAGGTCTCCGCCGCAGTTGATTATGCTGTATCTAAACACGGACACCTTGATATCATGTACAACAATGTCGGAATCAGTGGTCACACTCCTCCAAGTATTCTTGATCTCAACCTTGCAGACTTTGACAGGGTCATGGATGTCAATGTGCGAGGTGTTGTTGCAGGTATAAAGCATGCATCACGGGTCATGATCCCTCGCCGAAAAGGTTGCATTCTTTGCACTGCAAGTGTAACAGGAGTACTGGGTGGGATGGCACCAATGGCCTATTCAGTTTCAAAATTTGCTGTCGTGGGGATTGTGAAATCAATGGTGATGCAGCTCTGCAAGCATGGAATTCGGATCAATTGTATATCGCCTAGTGCCATTCCTACATCTTTTGTGATGGATGAGATGAACATGATATTTCCAGGAGTTAATGCTGGTGTTTTAGAGAAGATAATTCATGATACTGGCAAGCTAGAAGGAGCCAAGTGTGAACCTGAAGATGTTGCGAAGGCTGCGCTTTATCTGGCATCCGATGATGCTAAGTACGTCAGTGGCCAAAATCTGGTGGTGGATGGAGGGTTCACCTCCTTCAAGAGTTTCGAATTCCCTGCACCTGATCAGTTGAACAACTGAAACTTTTAGTTTGTTTGAAACTTTATTTCGATTTGATCAATAGTCTGAAATGTGGCTCTAACATGATAGGTGTAAATGAATTCCAAAGCAGAGGGCTTTCATGGATACAACTTTAATGACTTAATGAGAGAGTCTTTTACATTATTCATGCATGAAGTTTTGGCATGAGATTTCATCAATGATCCTACAACTCGAAACTCTATTCTGAAAAAAAAAAAAAATCATTGAAAACACATGCACATACAAAATTGAAGAGAAAAAGGAAAGGGCTTATAAGATTAAAAGAAGCCTCAAAGAAACGAATTTCATTTTCAACCAATGTAGATCCATGCATTCTACTAATTGAGCAAGTTGCTGAACTCCTTAATATCCAGACATAATTTCCCAGAAGAGTTCCTTGGGTGCTGCAACATAGAACAAAGCCTAATCAGTATTGGTAAGTATTTGAGTCATTGCGTGTAGGTTCTGGAAGGTCGAAATAACAGTATGTAAGAGACCGGAAAATTATAGTTTAAAATATGATTTTATTACGTTTACCTGGCAAATTTGTGAACCTTTCATACTGTTCATACGCTTGGATGACGAACATGTCCAGACCAGTAACAATGGCAGCACCAGACTCTTCTGCCTCGAGTAAGAGTCTAGTCATCTTTGGTGTGTAAACAGCATCGAAGACCAGCGCATAGCCCTTTAGAGCATGCTGCATCAGAAGAAGATCATTCGCTCATTTATAATGCCGAGAAAAACGCGGGAGCCATTGCCGTTAATGTTATTCAAGTTTTTTTTTTCTATAATATTAAAATGAAATTGTGTGGGAAAGTTGTAGTTATGTAACAGAATTCTCTGCTTTTAAGATTGTATAGTTTTTTTTTTTTTTTTTGAAGAATTAAGATTGTAGAATTAATATTCAAGAAAAATAGCCGATAAAGCATCAGAAATTGGAGATATATAATGAGTCAGACCTTCGGTATGGGTGTCTCATCAACGTTTGGATGCATTCCCACTGACGTTGCATTTGCAAGGATCATCCCATCTTCTGGGTGGTAATTTTCCAATTCAGCAAAAGTTATTGCTTCTCCTCCAACCGAATCAGCAAGTTTTCTAGCTCGATCTAACATAGAAGAAAAATTGCAACTATTTAAAATAGAAATTTATAAGACACATTCATATTCAGGAAAAAAACTCGATTCAATCAATAGAAGTATGGGACAGAAATAGAGCACACACCCATGATAGTCCCAATCGTAAGTAAAAATTTAAATTTTTTTTTTG
The DNA here is from genome assembly GCA_039657345.1 of Stephania japonica. NCBI lineage: Eukaryota > Viridiplantae > Streptophyta > Magnoliopsida > Ranunculales > Menispermaceae > Stephania > Stephania japonica. The sequence goes on along the minus strand of CM077558.1, from coordinate 7,695,044 downwards.
CATTGAGTAATAACATAATTATATATCTAAAAACCCAACAGAACAACGTATCATGCATAAACCCATGAATGATAGTTCAGATTATAATTTTTAAGCAGTTTATTCCATAGAATTGAGAATATGAGTGCATTTTCCTAGTATGACCATCTGGTGCGTTTTTATGATGCACAAACAACCAACACACTTCTGGAAAAAAAAAAAAAAAATCACGTTATTCAATATGTTACAAGAACTGCAATGCAAATAGGGACTAAATAAAAAATACATCTGATTAAAAAATCACGTTTTCTCACATTTTATATGAAAAACAAGAAAAAAGTTCGTCCCTAATGGGTGTGTTGCAGTGGCAACATGATGACCACCATAGCTCTGACTAAGGAGAGGTTATGGGTTTTAATTGTGATAGCTAAATTATATATCCTTGGTTTCTCCCAGGTTATGGAGTTGGATGTTGGACTAACGCCCACGACAATAGTCGAACCGAAGTAAGGAGGAGCTAAAAAATCTCAGTACCATAGATATAAAAAAAAAACAAGAAAATAGTTCAAAGCCATATACTATTGGAGTGCCAAAAGGAGAGAGAAGGTTAAAAAAGGAGTTTCAGAAAATAAGTGAGAATTCTTTATCCTTGTTCGATCCTGTCAGCAGATCTCAAAATCGTAATAAATTTGTAAAGCAGTTCACCACACAGACATAAGTTAGAATCTTACTGTAATCCCGATTGGCAACCACGACTCTTGCACCTTTTTCTTTTGCACCATAAGCAAGTGCCTTACCAGCACCCCCTGCTCCTATAACTACAAACAGTTTACCGGCTAGAGGAGAACCAATTCCATTGTGCAAGTTCCGCAAACCTATAACAGAAGAGAGCGCTGAACAAATGAATTTCCAGCAAAGTTATAAACAAATTAATGCTGAGTTGAAGTGCTTGTAAAACCTCTCAGTCTGTCCTCAATTGCAGAAATAGCACCAAAGTAATCTGTATTATAACCAAATAACTTTCCATCACTTGGTCTCCTTATAATAGTATTAACAGCACCAATAGACTGCACATATCAAATAAAAGATGTAGATTAATACGGCGAATAAGAAAGGGAAGACCAAACTCCCTTTCAGGAAAAATCATCACTTAGCTCTGATACTTCTCCAAATTATTCAGAGTGATGCATCTGAAAATACTTCCAAGTTGAAGCATCCAAAAATAAAGGAAAAAGAATAGAAGAAACTTGTCATCAATTTTACCTTGGCAATGGGATCAACCTCATCACAGCATCTAAGCGCTTCCTCCTTGTGAGGGATTGTACAACTGCATAAGAACATAATGGATGGTATCAGTGTGAAAGCCAAAGAATAATGAAACCACAGATTCAAAAGACAACAATTTAATCAGTAACCTATTTTTCCAAAGCAAAGAAGAGAATCAAACAAAATAAGGAAGAGTATTGAACCTGAATCCAACAAAATCAGGGGAATTGAATTTCTTCAGAAATTTTGTCACATCATCCACCAAGAAAGGTACATACACACAATCAAACCCAACCGTCTTAAATGCTTTATTAAACATCATAGGTGCTTTGCTATGACCCACAGGATTTCCAATCAGTCCAACTACTTTTGTATCAGGTCCTAGTTGTCTGAAATTGAATATATTCAACAGGTCGTCAATTTTTGGTTGCCCCGGAGCAGATGACTGTCCTTTTTCAAGAGCAGCAAAAGTGAGATATCCACCGAATTTGGGGCAAAGTAACCTTGAGATCAAACCCCTCTCCTTCATAACCAATCCAATAACCGGAACCTGAAAATTAAAGTGTCATTTGCAAAACAAACTACAGAAGTTCACCCAAATGAATAAAACAAAAACATGTATACGAATTTCCAGCACCCAGTCTTTTGATGGTTATGCAATTCAAAAGAAGTCTCTCATTTGAAACTTAAAATGAGTGTCAATGTCTACCCAAAACAATGAGGGTCAATAATTAACTGTCATTCTATTACTGTTCTAACTGTAGTTAGGCTTAGACAACCATATGAACAAATAAAGCATCGGGACATTGATATACACAATTAGCAATACAAGAGTTCCTATATAATATCATGTATAGCATCACATGTGCTGGCAGTTGGATACAAACTGATAGAACGAATATTGACATACCCTTTAAATACTTCACAGAGACTGTTAGTTATCAAACCAAAAAAAGACACTTAGTATTTTTGTCACTGAAACTTCATAATTGGATATTATACAAGATAACAAGTAATAAGGACCAAGGTAAACACACTTCCATTGCAGGTTGCAACAAATGAACTCACATTCACGTGGAACACATCAACAATAGGCTTACCTGAGAATGCACTGTTAATCGAAAGATGCGTACTACATCTGTGATGTCCAATGCTGTAGTGGCAACCTTAACTATGTCAGCACCAACAGCTTGTATTCTCGCAGCAAGGTTACCAATTTCATCAAAAGATGGTGTATCGTGAAAGTTGTGCGAAGACACAATGACTTTACATTTTTCAGGCTTCCTTTGGTTTATGGAATTGATGAACTCATGAGCAACCTTAAAATGGAGAAAAAGATCGATCATTTCTTTACCTTTTTCCATGAAAAAAACAACAAAGAAAAGTACCTTAAATTCAACATCAACATAATCAGCCCCCAGCTCCATTGCTAGTCTAAGCACATCTAGTCTCTTGTTGTCATCACCTTCATACATACCACCTTCCCATTTTGGCCTGAAGAAATATAGATGTTGTAAGATTTTCGTACTAAAGAGTGTGCAAGGACAAATGTTGGGAGTTTCTTCAAATCTAGAATGAAGAGGATGGACAATGCAGTTCATCATAGAGAAAATAAAACTCATGAGTCCTGCATATTATGCAAGCTCAAAAATGTTGGAATTTTCTCTTAATCAAGAAATACAAGGATGAACATTGCAATTCATCAAAGATCCAAAAAAGGGTACTTGAGAAAAATCGCAAGATCTATTATAACAAGATACACAAGTAAAAAGAGCAACTGATAAAACTAACCATACTAAAAAGAAACACTCACTTAGTCTCATCTCTCTAAATTATCTAGCAAAAGTGACAACATATGTAAAAACAAATAAATTATGCATGTACAATAGATGAACCACCCAAAAATAATTCTTCTAAGAGATTTTAACCCTTGAAGCCTATTCAAGGGCAGTCAAAGGATGACCAAAAAGGAAGCCATAGTTCTATTTAAGTCTCACAATTTTTAAAGAAACAACTTTTCCTCCATAAAGGTCAATTGATGAGTAAAGGAGAGGGACGTTGAATACCACCGAAAGAAACAATCAAATATAAACTTCAAAACCCATGGTTTAGTAAATCCCTCCTCTCCATGAACAAAGATGTTGAACGTTATAAGAGAAACCTAAAATGCTTGGCTAGCAACTCTCTAGCAATGACATTAGCAACCATCTAATATACATCTAGATATGTGATATGCACATTGGAATGTGTTTTGCTCGCATCTCTATGCTTATCGATAATTCCAAAGAAGTAGTTAGAAAAACAGCAGCAATCACTTACCTAGAATCCAATTTGGTGTAAGCTAGATAAACATTGTTGTGCTCCTACTACATACATTTTTTTTTTTTTTGATGACAATGGGTATTCAAATGTTTTTCAACCACTCCTTACTTTGGTTCAACTAATCCCATGGGAATTAGTCAGGCGGGAAACCAAGAGAATATAATGTAGCTACCAAAAATCGAACCCATAACATCTGCCTCAGTCAGAGCGTCAGTACTCAGTGCTATTTTCTTTGCCACTGCACCAGACCCCTTGGGGCCCTACTGCATACATTTGGTGTCATTGATTTCTCTAATAAGCAAGCACATTGAACTTAAATTTTGACATTGCATAACAAAAGAAAGCTAAAAACCAAACAATTTGACATAAAGTTAACAACTTTCACACCAAATTCAAGTTTTCAAAATCAAAATCAAGTTATCAGTACCTGTAAGTGATCAGCGTCGGCAGAGGACACCGTTTTATCAGCAATTCGAGGTCGCCGCGCCGGTCGAACCTCTGCAAGTAATCCAACCTGATCTCTAGCAGATCAGCGCCCACGGCCTTGGCTTCATCCATCTGAAGCAGCATCCGGTCCACCGATTCCCCCAAAATTGGAACGCAAATCCTCGATCCTCCCACATTGCTCGTCATCATCGACCTCTCCCAAATTCGACAAAATCAACTGAAATTCCCAAAACAAGGACGGAAATGTTGAATTTTGGGAGTGAAAACGCAATAATTGAAGCGAAGATTAGAGAGAAGTGGAAACCCTAGAAATGAAGCGAATAAGATGGTTTTGAGCTGAAATGGTTTGAGAGTTGGTTTCGGAGGTGTGAGACAGAATGCAGAGCGTAAGACAGATAAGAGGGGTAGTTGAAAAGCGTTAATTCGGTTTGATTTTTGTGATGTATGTATGTGGGGGTAGTTTGGCATGCATGCATGGCTATTTAAATAAAATAATATTTTAATCATACTATATTATTAATTTTATATTATTTTATAGACTATCTATTCCATGTAAATTTTCAAGATTAGTAATATATATTGTAATGTATTAATCGTATATTAATTAAGTTTTAACAACATTGCCTTCAACAATATTTGTTTTTTTTACTAGTGTTTCATAGCACTCATGGGTCAATTCGGAGTTGATTATTTATTTGATTGTCGAGCATATAGTTGTCTATCAAGGACACTAGAAGAGACTATATAGCCCATGTTATAATTCTTAAAATTTTTTGATAAAAGTACTAGTTCTTAGAATTTTCATTCAGTAAAAGAAACTATTTGTTGGTTGAAAACCATATTTTTCACTTTCGGTCCTTCACATACATATGATTTGTTAAATTTTGTTTCCAAACTTGCTATACGTCTAAAGTTTAATCATATGGAATTGAGAAAATAGTGTCACAATTAAAAAACATTTAAATTAGAACTCCACTAATACTTATTTGTGATGCCAACCTGACAAATACAAAATTTTTTAACTTTTCAAAACACATTTTTTGTTTTTGTAATAGTCCTGTTATTCTAACTGCAATATCACATGTTATTTTCGCATGCATTCATTGAGTGACTTGAGTCCCTTAAATGCACATCAATTTTCATCCACACATACAAAGGCCTCGTTTGGTTCATTTTACTAACTTCCATGGAAGTTTTCTTCTAAGGAAGTTTAATTTCCTAAGAAGTTAACTACTAAGGAAGTTGCACTTTTCACGTTTGGTTCAATTTTGAATTTCATGGGAAGTTTCACATTTTAAAAATAATAAAATAATGTAATTGACATAAATGTCATTTAGATTGTAGGGAATAAAGGTAGAGAGAGCATTAAATGAGGGTAGAAGTGTCTATTTCCACTCAGGAAGATAACTCACTCACCTCCCTAAGTAAGTTATCTTCTCCTATGTGGGGAAAGTTATGGGTCAAACTTTCAGGGAAGTTTTTTGAAAACATCCAACCAAACAAGGCGAGTTGGAACTTCTTTGAAAGTTATCTCACTTCCTTCAACTTCCCCCAAACCAAATAAGGCCAAAGATCAAGCTCGTGTGGAAATGACGCGAGAAATTAGGATAAGGTGGTGTTTGTTTGTGTGGCCCGGGGCCGAGTTTGTCTTCCAATCAGGATAGTTTTGCAAGTCACTAATAGAAAGAACCAGTTTTACTTCACTCAAAAACAGCTGATGTAGAGCTTACAATATGTCCTACATTTTATACATAGGATATACTATGTTTTAAGTGTTCAAGGGTCAACATATATTATTGCGAAAAAAAAAAAAATGGTCAACACATTGAGAATATATAATCCCGAAATGAATAAATGAAGAATAATAGTGTGAGTTTGTTATAAAAGTGGGTTGGAGAAACCATCTTACCTAGGCATTTTGGTGAAGCGTCCCCTATAAACCATATGCCCGCCCACAAAAAATATAGCAAATGATTTAATGGAAGTTTTTGGCACTCATATATGAAGTTTTGGCATGCAATTTGCATCAATAGATACAAACAACAACAAAAGCCTCAATCTCAAATTAAACACACGTACAAATAGAAAGGAAAAAGAAGAACGGCCTAAGAGAATTAAATTAAAGAAGCTTCATATCTTGGGGGAATTTTGCGCTCAACGAGCACGGTTCCGTGCATTCGACTAATTGAACAAAAGCCAGGACTCCTTAGTATCCTGACATGACTTCCCAGAAGAGTTCCTTGGGTGCTGCAATGAAACAAGTACAGAACCTAATTAGAATAAGGGCCTAATAGAATTAAAAGATGACATGTTTGTTACATCTCAATATATTACTCAGTATTTGACAGAGCTCTGGAAGGCCCAAATGATCAGATGTATGAACAGAACCAAAGATTAATTATCATCATTTAAATGTGTTTTTGCTATCTTACCTGGCAAATTCGTGAACCTTTCGTACTGTTCATATGCCTGGATGATTAGCATGTCCACACCAGTAACAATGGTAACACCTGACTCTTCTGCATCTCGTAAGAGTCTGGTCATCTTTGGTGTGTAAACAGCGTCGAAAACCAGGCCGTAACGCTTGAGAGAATGCTGCATAAGAAGATGATCATCCCCTAATTTAGAATGCATGCCAGGAAATACACTGGAGCCTATACGATGGACACTAGTATTTAAGCAAAAATGCCTCGAAAAGGTAAGACGATGGAACAGAATTCTCAACTTTAAATCAAGTTAATATTCAAGAAGACCGGCCAACGAAGCATGATAAAGTGCATAAATAATGAGGCTAACCTTGGGTATGGGTGACTCATTGTCGTTTGGCTGCATTCCTACAGATGTTGTATTTGCAAGGACTGTCCCCTCTTCTGGATGGTAATTTGCTAATTCAGCAAGAGTTAACGCTTCTCCTCCAACCGAATCAGCAATCTCTTTAGCTCGACCTACAATATAGAAGAAAGTACACTAACAGCTATTTTGAAAAAAAAATAATTATGAGGAACACTTGAACACCATTCAGGCCAGAAACTCGATTCAGTCATTAGAAAATTATGAGATCCTCTGATATTTGTTAGTGGAAAGTTAAAATTTTTTATGTATAAGTATTTATGCAATTAAAAATAATCAATAGAGGTCATAGAGCGGTGCATCCAGCACGATACAAGAATATACGAGTGCCTTCTCCTAGGTAAGACCCTCCAATATGTGTTTATGATGAATTCATGCATGACTTTTAGCTACTGTATCCAAGTTAATCAATATATATGTTACAAGAACTGCAATGCAAATGAGTGGCAAAATAAATCTACTCAAAAATCATGTTTAATTACACTATAGATGATAAACAAGGAAAAAGTTCAAAGCCATAAACTAAAAGAGAAAATGTTTACGGTGAAAAAATACGTTTTTGAAAAATAAATGAGAATTCCACATCAATCGCCAATTCAGTTAGCAGATCTGAGAAATCATGTATAAATTTTTTGAGCTGCTAACTTCTCATTAGTCATGAAAGAGTACAATGCCACACTGACATAAGTTAGAACCTTACTGTAAGTTCGATTGGCAATCACGACTCTTGCGCCTTTTGCTTTGGCACCATAAGAAAGTGCCTTTCCAGTACCCCCCGCACCCATGACCACAAACAGTTTACCAGCTAGAGGTGAACCAGTTCCATCGGGCAAGTTTTGCAAATCTGTAACAGAATACAGCTCAAGAAAATGATTTTCCACTTTTCCAGCAAAGTTTTAGACAAATTAATTCAGGGTTGGGGAGCTTGCGAAAACCTCTTAGTTTGTTCTCGATGGCAGAAATAGCACCAAAGTAATCCGTATTATAACCGATAAACTTTCCATCTGGTTTCCTTATAATAGTATTAACAGCACCTATAGACTGTCCACATCAGATAAAAGATGTAGATTATTACAAATAAGAAAGCAATGCCACGAGAATCACTAAGCTAGTAAGCTCTGATACTCCTTTAAATTGTTCGTTTTGATGCATCTGAAAATACTTCAAAGTCGAAGCATCTCAAAATAAAGGAAAAAAGAAGAGAAGAAACTTGTCATCAGTTACCTTCGCAATGGGATCAAGCTCATCACAGGATCTAAGTGCTTCCTCCTTGTGAGGGATTGTACAACTATAGCAGAAAATAATGGATCGTATATCAGTGTGGAAACCAAAAAAGAATGATCCCAAGGACCCTTAAGAAATAATTAAATTAACAATTTAATCAGTAGCCTATAATGCCGAAGCGAAAAATGGAATCAAACAAAATAAGGAAGAAGAAAGAACCTCCATCCGACAAAATTAGGGGAATTAAAACTCTTCAGAAAGTTTGGCACATCATCTACTAAAAAGGGCACATAAACACCATCAAACCCGACCGTCTTAAATATAGGATTAAACATTGTAGCTGCTTTGCTATGACCAACAGGATTTCCAATCAGTCCAGCTACTTTTGAATTAGGTCCGAGTAGTCTGAAATTGAATATATTCAACAAGTCATCAATTTTTGGTTGCCACAGAGCAGATGACTGCCCTTTTTCAAGGCAAGCATAAGTGAGATATCCGCCGAATTTGGGGCAAAGCAATCTTGAGATAAAACCCCTCTCGTTCATAGCCAATCCAATCATAGGAACCTGAAACATCAAATTGTTATCTGCAAAATGAACTACAAAAGTTCATAGTTTGTAACTGAAACTTCATATGAGGATATTATACAAGATATTTGGTAATACTAAATAGATAGCCAGCCATTGCAAATTATCACAAATGAACTCCATTAACGCAGAACGTATCAATGGTACAGTTACCTGAGAATTCCTTGTTAATTGAAATATGCGTAGTACATCTGTGATGTCCAATGCTGTGGTGACAATCTTAACTATGTCAGCACCAACAGCTTGCATCCTTGTAGCAAGATTGCCAATGTCATCGGAAGATGGTGTATTGTCGAAGTTGTGCGAAGACACAATGACTTTACATTTTTCAGGCTTCCTTTGGCTTATCGAATTGATGAGCTCGCTGGCAACCTTAAAATGGAGAAAAAAATAAATAAAATGGATGAGTTCTTTCACTTTTTTGTGCCAAAAGTATATGAATAAATTTACCTTAAATTCAACATCAACATAATCAGCTCCCAGTTCCATTGCTAGTCTAAGTGCACCTAGTCGCTTGTCGTCGTCCCCTTCATACTTACCACCTTCCCATTTTGGCCTGAAAAAATATAGAAGTCAGAATAGCATCTCCAATGAACAATGTGGACTGCACCCATGGTTAAAAATTTTTATATAGCTAGCTATTTTTATAAAAGGAAACTGATACTGGCATGACAGTGCAGACTCCTTCTACCACAACGTCGAGAAGTAGACAGTGAAGTAGAAAATGTGCTTGCCGCGTCATCTCTATTCACTTTTTGTTGGTGCACATTTGCACTGGAGACACATTTTTCTCTTTCAATCTCCATCTATCTTAGAGATGTAATAACCAAAATCTATATGTCAGGTTTGTGGTGAAGGCACACATTCCCTCTACAATCCATAGTTGCATTGGAGAATGGAGATGCTCTAAGATTCTTGTACTCGAGAGTGTACAAGCTCAAATTATCGGCAATGCAGCTCATTATATAGTAAAAGAGAAAACAAGATTTTCAGTCCTATGCATACTTTAGAAGTTCAAATGTTGGGAATTTCTCTTACATAATATTAAGAAATAAAGTGGTGAATAATGCAGTTCATGCATCAAAGATCCAAACCAAAAAGGGTACTATTTGGAAAGGTTACAACTTTCACACCTAAGTTTTCAGCACCTGTAAGTAATCACTGTCGGCAGAGGACACCGTCCGATGAGCAATTCAAGGTCGCGTCGAGGCTCAAAGCTCTGCAAGTAATCCAGCCTGATCTCGACGAGATCGGCACCCAAGACCTTCGCTTTATCCATCTGAACCAGCATCTGCTCCGCCGACTCACCCAAAACCGGCACGCAAATCTTCGACCCTCCCTCATTGCTCATGATGCCACCCAAATTCAACCAACTCAACTAAAGTCACCAAAACAACAGAGAAACTGTTGAATTTCAAGACTGAAAACTAGAGATATAGAGGGAAAGTGAGAATATATAAAACCTTGGAATGAAGGGAAGTTGTTTGAGAATTGGAGCTTTGGAGTGTCAAGTGTGTGAGAGAGATAAGAGGGTAGTTGGCGTTGGTGTTGGTGAGAGAAACGTTAATTTGGTCTGTTTGTAGCCATACGTGTTAGATCAAATGAATAAGCAATGATTTCAAAGTGTGTTGCAAGAGTCCACTATAAAGTCCCAATTTGTACTCACGATAGTGAAAATCGAACCAAAATAAATGTAAATTTTTTGTTTGTAGTTCTTGTTTTCATGCCTTTCTTCTTATAGACCCAAGAGAGAAGAAAGTGGATTAATGGGGATGAGTGGAGAGTTTCAACTGCCTTGTTGAATGGGTGTTTAACTATAGTTAACTACCTTGTTGAAACTATTCCCATTTAGTCTTTGTTGAAACTATGGTTAGCTATGTTTAACTATGAGCAAGTTGAAACTGCTCCATTTAGCCTTTGTTGAATGAGTGTTTAACTATCCATTTGAGTGGGTTGATTAACTATCTATTTATAACAAATTTGAAAATTATAAACATGGTAAAAAAAATTAATTGTGGTTAATCTACTCACACATGCCTCGTGCTAAGTACACCTATTAAAAGCATTGTGCACCCTCGCGGCTCACTTTATATACCTCTAGCATTTCCTTTAAAACACTTATGAGTAGTAGTGCAAGAGTATGTATACTCTTTGATGTTAAACTTTATCACACGTGGGACTAAACACAATTGATTATTTTTGAAAATGTTCAACAATACGTACACGCATGGCCCATGATGATAAGACCAAATGGGACCACCTTTACCAGATACCAACTGGGGTTGGCGGTGTTAAATGAGGGGGGCAGCTAAATTGACACATGCTATAAGGCCACCCCATCTAAATAGTACTACTTTATTCCCCAAAGGCACTAGAGTGACTCATTTTTTACACCTATATTGTATGCACTTTTAGCTAGGCACATACGTGATGTAAAATTCAAAGGGCCACGACAAACGTGTCAAATTTAGATGCCAAAAACATATCACCTAATCATTTTCCTTCAAAATGCCACTATAAAGTTTTAATTTAATAGAAAATGATTTTGTGGCGCATATTTAACGTACACTTATTGATGCCACTTGATTTGTGTACCTATGAGTATCTAACTTGATTTTTTGGCTCTGCTGCTAAGCACAGACTACACATTTTTACTCAAACTGTATGGCATTCAAACTGAAAAATAGATTGGGCAGTTACACCGCCACCCCCGAGTGATCGAAAGACATGGCAAGGAAGTTCTTACAAACTTACAGTGCCCTCGTTCCATAAATCCCCAGAAGGGTAAGATAACAGAATAGCTTTAATGAGGTTCATGCCAGGCGCATCAGATCAACTTGTCGATATGATAATGCACATAAGGTCCTTTGGACATGGAAAAAGCACTACTTTCATAAAAACCTGCAACAAAAGTAGAGCAGGAGGACTCGCATTCGATGTCATTAACTGTTGAATACCACGGCTTCAACATAACAGATGGCTTGGGAGTTTACAATGTCTATCAACATGAGAATCAAGGCGATTGGTATAGAAATTACATTCAGTTTTGGTCACTACTCAATTCTTCGAGCAATCAGGTTTATAGCCGCATTTGCAGATGAGAATGCTCCATGGAAACTCTCTTGGTAAGAGATTGATTCCAAGTCCCTTGCCATCTTCAACAAGATTTCACCAAGATCAGACTGTTTAGCCATCAAAGATTCATAGAATGAACGGGCCGCGACCTTGCTGATTTCAATGTTGGTTTCCTCTGGGCAGTACTCATCATCCAACCACTTAAGTAGAGTTACTCTAAGCCATTCTGATTCCTGAATAATATCAGCCAAGTCAAACAAGCAAATTCTTCAAAAACCGTTTTGAGAAATCAAATAGCAATTCATTCTTCTCTTTCCAAAAACCCGTCTTTAATCATTTTAAAAGACATACAAATTTCTACTTCATATTGAAATCTTTTTTAACATGTTAATAGAATAAAGAAAACGTCATTATGATTCATGGAAAGAACAACTCTTCTCTTTTCCATTCTTGTTTTCTTGTTCGTCTAAGTTATGCCTTTAGCTTTGATTCACAGATATTTGGGGTCTTGCTGATTTCAATGTTGGTTTCCTCTGGGCAGTACTCATCATCCAACCACTTATGTAGAGTTACTCTAAGCCATTCTGATTCCTGAATAATATCAGCCAAGTCAAACCACAATTAGAAACAAGCAAATTCTTCAAAAACCCGTCTTTGACATAGAAATCTTTTTCATGTTAATAGAATAAAGAAAACGTCATTTGATTCATGGAAAGAACAACTCTTCTCTTTCCATTCCAGTCTAAATCGCGAGTGCGTGCTACAAAATAATCATTTTAAAAGATTTAGATTCAGTGCACGAATTTCTACTTCATATTGATCGACATGTTCATACTTAAAACAGTCTTAACTTAATAAGTCTATGAAGTAGAAATTCGTGCACTGACTCACCAAATTGATTGACTTCAACTGGAAATTAAAATTGTTAGAGATAATGGAAATAATCCACACAAGTTAGGGAAGAGGAACTTCACATTTTTGTTCATCTAGGGTTCTTGTTTTCTTGTTACTGTGTAGGTTGGAAATAATCCACACACGGTGGTTTTTGAATGTCTCTAATGATTGCCTACAATGTCCCCACAAAAAAACTCGACTTAATCAGAAGGGATTTAAATGATTTAGAAAGCACAACGTTTGCACACTAAATCGAGCGTAATGAAAGAGTTTGATCCATGTAACTTACCCCAATTAATTTTGGGATTGAGGCTATGTTATGTTGTTGTTGTATGAGGAAAATAGTCCCATATCAACTGGTTAAAAAGAAATATAATAGGCTATAAGTTTGAAGTGGGAACTCCAAGTCTGAGCAACCACTTCAAACTTATAATATATTATATTTCTTTTCAACTAGTGAATGAGATTAATTCTCTCGTCTCTAACAAAAATCTATTCAATAAGTAACAAGTGTTCAATATATTAGAATCAATCGACGCAAGTCTAGCAAGTCCCACCAAGAATTGCACAACCAATGAATGACTCACCCATTTGGATAAAACATCAAACACCCACAAAGCAGACTACATCATCACATTTAAACAACATTTGACAACAAAATGGCTAAACAAAGATCTGGGTATCTCAAATGAATACCTGAAGAGCCTTAGAGGGGTCCAACCAGTGGTCTGGAACACAAAGATCTTCAACATAATCACCATTTTCTTCTTGATTTGAGCTTTGTGGACTGGAGGAAGAGAAGGGTAATCGAATTGGGCGTTTTGGAGGGCAGAGTGCCCTGGAAGAGATGTGACAGGGTACCACATTGGTGGAAATTGTGGTGGGTTTTGAAAGAGAAGCAGAGCAAGTCCAGTTTGGGATGAGAGGCAACAGAGTTGAAGCCATTCCTCACTCTATTTAACCATTGGTTCAGGTTTCACTGTGAATTATAATTTGATATAGGGTCTCATTATCTATTTTGGAAATTTATAGAGTTTATTTATTTATTTATTTATATACAGTTTATTTATTTATTTTTATTTTTTTTAATATTTGTGGGTATCCATTTCATAAAAATCGACAAAAGTCTAAGGCCCGTTATCAATCTATTATAACCCTCATTTGTAAATTCAACTCCTGTTGAAGTCAATTTTTTTTTTTTCGTAACCCTCTCATATTTTTGAGGATAGAAAAATGGACAAAAGTTTTAAAACTTTTACTCTTTTATTCAAATTTGATTTTATCTATGTAATCCCATCAGGATTGAGGGTTCGTTGTTGTGACTGTAATCATTGTCATCTTCATTGTCAAATCTTCAAATTTTTTTTCATAATTTGAATCAACTAATCTATTTGACTAATCCCCACAGGTTGCACTCTATTCCCATATCATTCAGTAACACTATTGATGACCTACAAGTACTAATTTCTTTTGTAAGATCAAGCAAAGGACTCGAAGTCCGAACCAAAACATTGACTTAGTACAATGGTTAAGAACCCTAGTTACCTGTGCTCCTTTGAGGTCCCAATTCAGATAGTCCAAAGAAATAATAGATGCCACAGATCAAAAAAGAAAAAAGAACAGAATTTGAACAAACAAGATAGGAAATATCCACTAGATTACTGTTCTTTGTACTTCAAAGTAGCTACTTTATACCACAAACTATACATTCCAAATTGATGTATACCCCCAAGTACCCATTCTACCACACAAACTAACTTACATAATATAAACAAGAACAGTAAATGAGATTTGCAGTTATGGCAGTGTATTTGAAGAGCAAGTTTTCAACTTGTCTTCTTCTCCCTTCGGCCAAATGTACATCCTTCGAACCATCAATATGAATTCTCTGCAAGCACAAAACATAAGCATCAGAGATTCAAATGTGAAACAAAAGCTAAACCAATTTCAATATGTTTAGATACTTAACGGCCACGGGTAGTCACCGACGAGCATTATATCACCTTCATCATCTGTGTAAATCACATTCCAAGTGTTGTTTGGGTCTAGTAGTTCTCCACCAAAGTCAAAGATCCGATCAAGCTCGCTTAGAAGTTCTTCGTACCCATTAAACCTCGAGAGGTCCACAGATCTCCCAAGGGCAGTTCCATACTTGTGCACCTGATGACAATACAAATTTACTCTTCTAAAACTCGACGACGTAATAATCACAAGAATTGGGACTAAAGCAATTTTTGTGTAACTAACCTTGGTGCAACTTCGGCTTATAAGGGCAGAAGAATCCTTGCAAGGCCTGCTAATCCCACAGGAACCTGACAGGCTCATTGGATTCTTGGTCTGCTCAAATGCTACTTGGGCAGAATCTGTAATGTCTAAATGTAAAGCTACTGGAGCCGGTGTGGTGGTATGGTAGCAAGGTTCGCTAGAAGTCGTTGCAGGCAATGTCGCAGGCTCTAACGGGCTTTTAACCAAATCAACACCAAAGAGCATGCAGGTACCGACGCAGTTTTTACCAGCCGTCGCAGCATCTATTTTCATTGCCTCAAGGCCACTCTTCTCATTCATTGCATGAATGCTGAAACCAGTATCAAGATAAGAGCTTTCATTTAATCCTATGTTCTTAGTAGTCATGTTTGTAGGACATAGTGGAAACCAGTAACGAAGTTGATTCTCCTCTTCGATTTTGGTCTCACCATAATCAGATCTCTTGGGAGGGACCCAACAGCTCTTTTTTGTGTTTTCCAACTCATGAACATTAGCTGACTTGATTTCTTGACCTTGCAAGACCCCTGGCTGCCTTGGAGGAAGTGGTGCAGGCTCAATCGAGCCCGACAAGCCTAAGCAGAAAAATGAATTGTCGAAAGAATCACGCAATGGAAGTAAAAACTAAGACTAATTTAACAATGATTGCTACAGACCATCATTGGCTGAGATATACGGTTCAGAAGATGATGACGATGGATTCCGAATGCAAGCCCGCTTTGATCGCAGAACAATTGGTGGTTGTCTCACATTCATGCCACCGTCAAGCTCAATCTTCCAAGGGGAAACTCGGTCTGGGCGGATAACCGCAGCAGAGCTATCATCCCATTTAGCCTATAAATATTTACAAGGAAATTTATAACCAACTGATTTGAACTTAATAAACATAAAAGGTACTAGTTCCAGCCGACAGATAACTCTTGTTATTTAAACTACGCAGCAGTAAGAGCATTACCAAGAGAAATTTCCATTTCGAACCTGGCCACCTCACCGGATCAACGTCTTCAACCCCCATAATTTTACCCGCAAATCTGGTGCAGTGAAAAAAATCAATATTTACTGAGAAATAACATTAACAAAAGAAGCCAACAAATGAATGGCATGATCTTTACCTTTGTTCTTGGCATTCTTCACCCTCAAATTTCATGGTGAACCGCATCCCAACTGAGTAGTCATTTTTGATAGCTTTCATGTACATATCATATGGAATTATAAATTCAGAAGGACTAGACCTGTAAAGACTGAAACCAGTCACTTAAAAATTATGAGCCGTTATCTCTATGGAATCTTCATATCTATGCAGGCCACCATTGCCATAGAATAACTCGCTAGACAACCCAATTAATGAAATAGAATCATTCATATAATATAACGTAAGAATAATTACACACAATACAATATTTGCGCACCTAGGCTGGTAATACACAGTAAACATGGTCCCAGTAGATATGGCATGAGAAGCAGTAGCAAGAATACCAAGTTGCATGCTGTGACTAGATAGGACCGACGCTGAAGCATTCTTTTGCAACTTCTTTGCTCGACGGACCCCAACACGAAGTTCTCCATTTTCTTCTCCTCTACAAAATAATCACGGTTGAATGTATCAAACAAAATATTTATGCACACACCAAAGCACATGCACATGCACATGCGCAGACATGAACTTGGATAGAGGAGAGAACCTTAAGAATATAAAAGCATCCCCAGCAACAAGCTTTTTTGAGCTGACAAATGTACTCCAACCACTGGTAAGCAAATGTCTTTTCGGCTGACCTTTGTTTGTTTAAGTAATAAGCATTTAGCAATTGTTAGACATAGAAAAAAGAGACATAAATTGGTAATGTAAACTAAGGTCTAGAATAAACATCGTAAATTAGGTTAACAAAATGATTAATCAATGGAAACTCTGAGAAAGATGTATATTTATGAAAATGTCCACTTTGATTTTCATTGGGCAAATTCTGCAATTGAACCGCAGAATCCACTTTCAGTTGAGTTTCATTTGCATGAAGCCTAAATTTATCACAAGTTTAGACAGAAATCATTACCGCGATAAATATGGCGGAAGTGCCATTCTACCCCATGCAAATCTTTTGCTACTAGCTCTTGAGATGGAGGCTGTTGAGACATGTCCTATGACAATACACATCAAAAAACTCAAACTTTGGAAATTTTCAAGGCCTTGAATTCACAAGTTAGCATATACTAGTAGTCCTTCACAAGTCAAGAGTTTAGTCCATGTAGCCAAGCCCCAACTAATTTGGGGTTGAGGCTATGTTGTTGTTGTTGTAGTCCTTAACAAGTTATTCTCTCACATCGAGCAAAAATGCATCTCATAACACATACCATGAGTACAAAGCAACTTTTTATCTTCTGTTTAGAAGGATGAAATTGTCAAGCTTTTGAAAATGCAGCGCTACTACCATTGAAATTAGGCAATGATGATCCACAATTTCGATGATAAGAAGACAAATTACCAAAGGGGGAAGGCATTTGTCAACATGTCGCTTAAGAACAGAAAACCCGCCGTGTGTGCTAGTATCAGATGTAGTAAGAGTCTTGCAAAATGAATACACATTGGTCCTCTGACAAGGATTCTGAACATTTCCCTCCTCTAAACTAAGTTCATTCTGCTACAAGAACAAATAAACATGACTCAGTACACAATAATAACATAGACAATGATCATTCCTTAGTAAGTGATCCACCTTTGTCTCCGGCAGCAACGTCAATTGAGCAAACACCTCATCTGTTTCTGGTTCTGCCTGCAAAGCCACATCCATGAAGCAAGAGCAGTAACAATTCTGAGTTTCATTTCAGTTGTCATTCAAAACTAGTCACACAACCTAAAAGCAAAATTCAGGCAAAGATTTTATCATCCCCCCAAAACAAAAAGATTCACTTTATAAAATTTCAATAACTAGTTTTAGAATTGAAAGGGTTATGAAAGCATGTCGCCAACTACATTATGGCACTTAATTGAGCAGAATGGAAGAGTTCATCCATGTAGCCGACCCTAACTAACTAGAACTGGGGCTTTGTTGTCGTCTCTAGAATTTGAACAAACAAATGCTTAAACAATCACATTTAGCGCATTTTTCGCACTGATCTCAGAACATCATAACATAATTCAAACATGCAGTAACAAAAATGAGGATAAAAATCCAAGATTCAAGAACATCACTCAATCCAAAAACAGCTCGCACATAAAAACTAACCACCATGAACTAAGAAACACAAGCAAATTATTTAAGATGAAGAGATGAGCACATTTGATACCTTTAGGTGAACATTAACAACCCTGCAAAGGATCTCAGAAGGCAAATTGTATTTGGGAATGTGCAGATTAGTTCCTTGATTTGTGTATGCCTCAACCTAAACCCCCAACAACAAATAATCAGCATTTCAAGCATAAAACACAAATCAATAATGACTTGAAACACAAAATCACAAACACCACCCATATAATAAAATTGTAACATAAAAGTTGGAATCAAACCTGTTCAAGGTGACCTTGTGGGAAGTAGTACACCACATCCCCAACATGAGGTATAGTGACAAGTGGACCAGCACATGCACGCCAAAGCTCAACATCTACATCACCATTCCCATCTAACCATACATCATAACAACAAAACACATTCACCAAAATCTCAAAAAAAAAAAAAAAAATACAAACCACCAAAACATAGAAAATAAGCAACACCCATGTCCCCAAAATCAATTTTGTGCAATACCCATGTCCCCAAATTCTAGTTTAAGCACAATGTAAAAAAAATAAATAAAAACTAAAAAATAAAAAAATATATATATTACAAACCAACCAAAACATAGAAAATAAGCAACACCCATGTCCCCAAAATCAATTACGTGCAATACCCATGTCTCCAAATTCTAGTTTAAGAACAATAAATATATAAATAAATAATCACCATGAACAAAGCTGTTCTCCATTTTTTGAGTTGAGGCCTCAAAGCAATGAAAAGAAATGTAGCACTAGAGCAAATCATAACTCTCTCTCCCTATCTCTATCAATATATATGAATGAATCGTATTATGTAACGTTTGTACGTCCAGCTTTTTTGGTTCTGCTTTTGCTCTCTCTATCTCTCGATCACGCCCGCTCAGCTCGTACACCTGCAGCGCTTCCACAGCCGTACATACGTCTCTTTCTCTCTCTATAATTTAATTTAATTTTAAGAGAGATGCTGTAACGCATTTTGTATCTCATTAGTACATGAGGGGTGATTTGTTCGTTGCCTTCCGATGCAAATATCTGTGCGTGTCTCGATGTAGATCGACGGATGTGATGTAACTGATTTTATAACAAAATTATGTCGATTCGACCATAATTACTTTCTACTGGAGTAATTAATATGTGCCGGCGATTCATGTGTTCGCGCGCCGAGAACATCGACGCGGGTGATCGTTACTCATTGCCGATTTTCTCTAGCTTCCTCGAGATTCCCGCCGAGGATTAGATTTTTTTAAACGTTAATCACACAAAAAAAAATGAGAAAAAAAAAAATGATATTTTGACTTTTTTAGCGAGCCCTTGATTAATGAGGTAATGTGTGCATTGTTATGTACACAAAATCCGATGTGCATATGAATGACTCTTGTGATATTGAAATGTTCAAAATGGAGTTGAAATAGCAAAATTCATGAAAATTTAATTCTGTATCGTCAAGTCAGATGAATATTCTTTCGAATCGTTGCAATTTGTCCTTATCCTGAATCGATATGTTCTTTACGACAATTGGCGCACATGCGTGATAACTTTACAAACCTACAACAAAGTCAATTAATTCTAAAATACCTCGAGTTAGTCAAAATTAATTTCCTCCCATTTTAAAAAAAAAAAAATTATATTGCTCCCAACATTACGAAATGTTGGTGGGGAATCTCTAGTATTTTTTTATAATATTAATTTCCTCCCAAAATTTATTTTTCTTTTAATATACTTATATTATTTTAATTTTAAGTTATTATAATATTAATACCACTTTTGAAGCGTTGTGCAATAAAAAAAAGGTAATTATTTTAGCTATGACACTAAAAAGTATTTTATCAAAATAAAAAAGTTAAAAAGGTATTGTACTAATTAATTTCACAATAATACCAAATAACTTCAAACATCACGTAAATTAATCATAATTAAAACAGTAACACGATGCTATATTAAGATTTTTAGACAACACTGTCCTATGCAACAAAATTAATTATAATTGCCTCACAGAGTAAACTTGTAACTTCAAGTTATGCCAAATTAATCTCTACATTAATGAGATTTTTTTTCGATTTGACAAAAAAATATTATAACTTTTCCACAATACATCTTTAACCTGTTTGATATGAAAAAAATATACTTTTAAAATTAATTTTAAAATATTAACAGGTGGTTCATACAACTGAAAATAAATTGTTATTTTTAAACTAATAATTCGAGTTCGTGTTTTTGAAAATGAAAAGAACAATATTAGAAGCTATTAAAATATTTTTAATAAGACAGTGGAAACATTTTTGGTTAAAAGAGAAGCTGAGCGGAGTAAACTCGAAGTCGGCGATTAGAGAAACGATGGCGACAAGACGAAACGCTGCAGGCGCAATTAGACATAGAAAACGACACGTCATCGATAACGGTGTTATTACATTGCAGAAAGGCGGCTCCCCACTTTACTATTACCACATTAATTCCCGCTCTGTGCGACAAACGGCGACGTTTGCTGTCCACGTTACGCAGTCAACTCTCTCCCGCGCGTTGGTGCGCTAGAGCCCGCGATCGGACGGGTGTGGGGTGGACGCGTGTCGAGTGAGGGTGGTGAGATGCGAATGCGTATTGGTTTGGATGGGCACGCGAGGTTTGCTGTCGCTGCTGCTGCATTGTCGTTGTGTTGTGTTCCATCGCTTGGTGTTACTCGTGTCGATTGACGTTTGAAACCGCTGATCTTGCACACTGCCACGTTGCATTGTCTTTTTTTGGAGCTTAAAAGATATATTATTGATTTGATTTTGATGTCTTTCTTTTCTTTTTGGATCAAAATTTATTTGATGTCTTGGGATAGCATCGTAGCATGTCCTCCCAAAAAATTATATCCGTACAATAATTTAATTTAAAATCTATAAAGTACAGTGGATTTTCTTTTTATTAAAAATAATGTATTACATCTTTTATAAAGGTGTTATTAGAAATGATAACAATGATTCGACAAATCACATAAATAGCGTCTTTTCATAAAGCGCTATTTGTGTGATGACGGAAGTGATGTGATGCTACGTGGATCACGAATAGCATCTTTTTTGAAAGGCATTATTCGATCCACGTAGGTGTGACACGAACGAGTACTCAACACGAATAGTGCTCTTTTGAAAAGGCGATATTCGTATAAATATGGGTGATGCGGATGTCATGTGTATTACTAAAATTCGTGATGAGATATTCTTTGCGGCGGACCTATGGGTCGAGGGGGAGGGGGATAGGGTTTTCGGGATAGGAGTTTAAAAGAGGGAGAGAAGGGGACGTGAGAGAGAGAAATAGAGAGAGCGACGAGCGGCATCAACGGAGCAAGCAACAGGGAGAGTGAGAGAGAGAGAGAGAGTGAGAGAGAGGGGTAGAAATAGAGCCGAGAGAGAGAGAGAGAGAGAGAGAGAGAGAGAGAGAGAGAGAGAGAGAGAGGTAGGAGAGAGAGTGAGAGAGAGAATGTGTGTTTGGTTAGTTAGATTTATTTAGAGAGAGTTGGATGTTGGACGACGTGACGAGAAGAGAGTAGAGTTGAAGTTGAATCCACAACATCGATGGCGAGAGGTTGTTAAGGTGCAAGATTTTTTAATTAGTTTTTAATAATATTTTTTTAGTTATTTACTTTCCATTTGAATAAAATAATTAACTTTTTTTTAAGGAATATTATTTTGTTTGTAGGTCGAGAAATATTAAATTGAAGAACAAAACTTGAGGGAAATAGTAAGAACTAAAATTTATTTATTTATTTATTATTTTTATGTTGTGTAATTGCATAGTTTTTTTAAGAAAAATGTGATTAAGTAGCATGTGTTTATTGCATGATATGTGTAATTTAACTGTGTATTTAATTATTTTGTGCTTTAAAAAACAACTTTTTTAATAAAAGAGAAATATTAAAATTCACAACTAGAAAGAAGGTTTTTCATAGCTTGTGAAAATCATTGTGACATAAATTTAATTGTTTTTTTTACCAACGTTGTCAACATGTTTTTCATTGCTTTTAAGAAAAGTTATAGGTTAATTTTTAACTGCTTTTAGTTAATGTAACTACTAATTACTTTTAAAAATAGCTACCAAAGGATGTTGCAGCTTAACATTGTAGTTAACAAAATATTACAAAAAGTTAAACCCTATTAAGACCATTTAAATTAAAATGTATGTATTTTATTTATTTTATTTTATTTTTAAGTAATGCTTATGTCTTTTATTGCATTTCAAGAAGGTGGAATAAATCTAAAGATATAGAAAAGCTAATTTTTAGTAGTGATTGTCATAGCTTATTGCTTGTAGTAAAATATTTTTAAATAATTAAAAATAAAGACAACAATTGAGAGATAAAAAAATGTAATCCTTTATATTCAGAATAATTGAAGGCTTGTTATTCAATTGTATAACATGACTTATATATCCGTTTCAACCAATATAAATATTGCTAGATTCAATATGAATCTATTTGGTTGGATCCATCATATTGAATTGTGAATAAATAAGAAAAAGAGTAAAAGAAATGAAAATTGAATATGATTTATATTTTCTAATGCCTAAGTTAAGTTCTTTAGAAGGGACTCGTTCCCTTTCCCAAGATGGGACTATAAGAAAATTGAATACTCAGTCAATACTAAATTATTTAGAATGACTCGTTCCTTTCCCAAAAGGCTCCTCGAACAACCCTAGGATAAAATTCAAATCATTTTGAAAAATTACTACAAGATGTTCCATTTTAATATAGGAACAAGAATAATATGTGATGAAGATTTTTTCAAAAGTTTGATCGTGCCTCAAATCCTCATTTTAATCATTTTTTTGCTTGATATATATGTAATCTTTTTTACATTATCAATGCGGTAAATTATGTAGGTCATGGAATGTAGGAACATCCCGTTTCAATTTTATGCATACGGAGAAATTGTTAAGGTTTCACAAGGCATCGAGTACAAGAACCCCATCAATGATCTTGATTCTTAAGTTTGGAATGAGTAAACATGAGTTGATGGATCACGTGTATAACGTGTTTGGTATCTCGCATCTTGAGACTCTCATTACGATGACGTACCGTCATGTAATAACCTATCCATCAGGTTCACAATATTTTATCCCCGTGTCGTTGCAAGACGAGACCCACTTCAAGTTGATATGGTCAATAGTGGCGAATCTACCATTATCAACGAAGGTAGAGATTTATTTAACCTTCGAGCCAATCAAACATTTTCAAAACTCTACTATGCATTCACAAGTGGTAGAAGAAAATGTCGGCATGACATGCCCTACATCAATGATGGAAATATTACATATGCAATCACTTATAAGTGATGTTGTGCAAGATAGATTTGTTACTCGATTGATGATGACATTAGTGCCCTCAGTGATGACCCTAACGAGGACGACGATAACGACATCGACGAGGACGTATGTCCCCTCGAGGATGTTGCGCCATCTGTTGATTGGGAAAATATAAATGCGTTGTTACAGACGACCCAATCTACGAACCTCAAGGGGCGAAAAGCTTGCAAGATGATGAGCAATTTGCTATTGACGAAAATGAGTGCATGGAAGAAGCAAGCGATGAAGAAATTTACCAATCATTACCGGTGTATAATGAAATTGATTGGGAAGTGGCTAATTCTACTGCGACCCAACATTCTTATCATTCGACTGGATGAGACATGCCTAATTTTAAGTTGGAAAGATGAATGTGCTTTAACAATAAGAAAGACTTGCAGCATGCCATCAAAGTATGACATGTTAACAACCATTGTCAATACCATGTTATGGAGTCAACTACAACCTTATGGGCGGTGAAGTGCAAAAGTGTGCTGGAAGCTGAGTGCATGTGGCGTCTTCGTGCTTGTTTGCGAAAGAAGAAACAATTGTAGGAGATCACTCAATTAGATGAGTCGCACAAATGTATAAATCCCGACATAGAACGCGGTCATGCCTAACTCGATGCCAACATGTTTGCACGTGAGATACAAAACGTTGTCTAAATAAATCAGACAATTACTATCAACGCCTTGGTAGAAATGATTAAGCTAAAATATGAACATGAAGTTCCCTACAAGCGAATGTGGGATGTCAAAAGGAAAGCAGTTGCAAATGCATTCGAAGATTGGGACGCATCGTATGCTAGGTTACCAAGATGGCTTGACGGTATACATAATAAGACACCAGAGACAAATATTGAGTGGTCGCATAGACAATGGGCTGCGGATGAGATCAGGACAGAGCATCCTCAATTTTGTCATGTGTTTTTCGCATTCGAAGCATCAATCGAAGGATTCAAGTATTGTAGCCTCTTCTACAAATTGATATGTCATTCTTGTATGACAAATAAAGTGGTAAGCTAATGATTGCCTTATTTGTTAATGGTAATGGACATATACTTTCAGTTGCATTTGCAGTTGCAAAAAACTGAATCAAAAGACTCGTGGGGTGGTTTTTGAGGATGTTGCGCAAACACGTGACCGATAGAGATGATATTTGTATTGTTTTCAACCGTCACTCTGGCATTCTCGAGGTTGTTAACATACCAGCAAATGGTTTTTGTCCACCAAGAGGATACCACCGTTATTGCCTGTGACACTTGACCAGTAATTTTAACACGAATTTCAAAAATGGATCGTTGAAGAACATTCTTTCTCGAGCTGCTGGTCAACATCAAGTGAGGAAATTTGATGCATGCATGAAACATTTTGCTTATTTGTCAACAGGAACTCTTCAATGTCTTTAACATGTGAATGTCATTCTCAAGGAACTCTGGACTCAATCGCCAGGGCCGATTTTGTTATTTTGGGGGCCTAGGGCAAAATAAAAATTTGGGACCTTTATATTTAACTTCCTAAAATAATTTTCTTTGTGAATATATATAGTTACAACAACAAAACCGTAATCCCAAATTAGTTGGTTAGCTACATAAATAAAAAATTTCCTCCATTTTGCTTGATTTTAGTGCAATTGATGGTGTGCTTTTTGTACTTATAGTTAAGTTTACATATTGTGAAAAAAAAATTACATATATTGCTAACTATTCTCTAACTCAAATTTAATTTTAAAAAAAAATTGTTTTGATTTGATTTTATTAAATTTAGTTGGTGGAGATGTAAACTTATTTTATTTATTATTATTTATTTATTGAGACCAAAAGTTTATTTATTTTGAGATTGTAGAAAAAACGCATTTAAATGAGTAGACATAACATATAAAAGAAATTATTGTGTTACCAACAAAAAAAAGATTGTGTGATATTCAACATGCATTGAATGATTTAGTTGTTAAGATTTACTCAATATACATTGAGATAAGTACTTACATATTACAATGAGTTTTCATGAATGAACCCCAACAAATTTGTACAAAGATCAAACTTTAGCAATATCTCACTAATGTCCAATCACATAAAAAAATAAAAAATTAAAAAATTACAGCATGTCTGAAAAATATAGGGGGCCTTGGGTGTGGGTAGGGCTTGGGGCGATTGCCCACCCCGCCCCGTCAGCCCTATCAATCGCATGACGGAGACCTGCGATACGAATGGATGAATTCTAATGGGTTGGTATGTAATCGATACTAGTTATGTTTGTTATCCAATATTTTTTATCACCTTACTAATATTACTAACACGACATTATCTTACTATTGTGGAATGTTTTAATAATGGTTCAAATGATTTACTATAGGTTGGTGACATACACCAATCGACGCAAGCAAGAGATCGATGAAGTTATGTGACGGCCTCAAATTCTCAATGCATTTGAGTACGCCCGGCCTAAACCCGTGCAGGTCCCGAGTCGATACTCAGCGAGCTTGACGAGCCTAGTCAGCCTCCAAGTAATCAATTTAACAATTTATGAAAGAGTTATTGCAATCAATTTAACAATTTATGAAAGAGTTATTGCAATTATACGCAGCTAAAAAAACTAAACAAGTATTGGGAAATAACTCAACCAAACGAAAATTAGGAAATCTATATAAATGTGAAAACCCTGAGTTTGATGGTATCCATCTCAAAAAGTGATCCCCAGTTCAATAACCAACATCATATATATAAAACATCATACAAAAAGCAATGAATATGAATCAATCTAAACTAATCAAAGTCGTGTACTCAGAGAGGTCCTCAGAGAAAATCACCAAGTAGAGGGCCTTTGCCCTAGTTGCACTCCGGATATCTGCACCCACCGTCACAAACTAGACGGTGAGCAATTGAGAGAAATCGAAAGTAATGCCAGAAGAATTTCACAGTAATTCATGAATATCAAATAAAACAATATAAATAGATAAAAGTGCATGATAGGCAGACTGGAAATGATAGCAATAAAAAACATGCGTGTTCTAAGAGTCAAAAGAGGCCATAAGCGGTCAATATTCACAACAATCCAGTGCCCAGGTTCACACAACACTAAAGGTGGTCAGACACTCCTGTAGAGAGTGGCTCACGTTTCCCTAACTGGTGCGAGCCACATGACACCTTCACAATTAGTACCCAGTTCACACAACACTGTGGAGCAGTAATTTCGATAGGAAATACCCAAGTTTCCCCAACCAGTGCAGGCTACATGATACTATATCGACACACTTACGCCAAGAACACACATACCAAGCAAATAGAGGAATTTGAATGCCAACAATGGATAATAGCAAGAATAGCAATAAATGATAATGAATCACATGAGAATTTCTTAACTGGCATACTAACGTACACAAGCTTTAAGGCAAGTGTACTTACCTACAACGTAACCCGGTACCACTCCGAGACTCTAACGCGTTCCCCGCGAGTTCTCGACTACGTAGTTGTCTCCGATGGATGGCCGAGGTTTCCAGTGCCGTGAGGGAGGTGGTGGTTGTCGGTCCAGGGAGGAGGAGAGGTGTGTGAGAGAGAAGAGAAGACGATAGCCAAGAGGGAGGGAGGGAGAGAGAGAGAGAGTGTCTCACCTCGTCGACGGCGGTCCTTCGATCTCTCTGGCCTCGTCGGAGTCAACCGGTCTCAGGTGGGACGTGGTGGTCGTGACGAGAGGTGGCGAGAGGGTGTAGGTGACGGCTTGGAGGTGTGTAGGAGATGATGAATAGTGATTAGGGTTTTAGATAAAACATTGTATATATATATGTATATTTAGTTGATCAAATTTACTCTTTTACCCTTACTTTCATCTCAACAAACTCTCTTATCTCGAGGCGACACCCACCTATAACACATCTTGCCTAATTCCCTCATGTGGTGTGTCCCAAAACTCATCCTAAGCCTATTATATTTATTCCACTCAACTATAGGACTTATGTAATTAAAATCCAAAAATAAATCATATAACCTATGTTAGGCCATCAATTGAACTTAAATAATTAGTACTCCATGTCATACTCATCCCCATGTCTATCCGATACTCAGTGCCCCGTGATCGACATGCTTCTCGAGGCGATTACACTTGGTGTTCAATCGAATTAATTATGCCTAAATTATACTTCATTTGATTAAATCATGTTTCCTCAACTAAGGTCATATTCATGATTTGACTTCGTTTATCACATTTAATACCAACTTAAACGATTATCGAACCCGTTTACCTAGTCGGAACCTCACTCAGATTTAAAAATTGCTCGACTGGCTCGTGACCCGTATCATATTATCGTACTAATACATGCATCATCATTCACAAATAACCAAATTTTTGAGTCGTTACAGAAGCAATATCACACGAACTCTATTACACAAAATATGCCATGGATAAAATTACACATTATGAACAATCTGTCAAGAGACATTACGTCAAATTGATAAATCGAGATAATGGTGAGCTTGAGGTGCTCACTAGACGTTTGGTGATCGCATGTATAAAGGCAACAATACACAAATTGTTATCCTGAAGAATTGGTATTGCAGCTGCAATAAATGACAGTCGTTTGGTTCCCTTGCTCATATGTGTTAGCTGCATGTGCCCTTATTCGACTTGATTATACACAATTTATTGAGTCATACTACATGATGAACGTGTACGCACGATGCTACTCCTCTCAATTCAAAGCCATCCCCGATGAGAAGTATTTGCCGACTTTTATGACAAAGATTTTACCAAATTTAAGGGATAGACGTGGACGATGGAGAATAAAGGGAACACGAAGGCAAAATGAGATGAATCTTCCTAATGTTTCGAGGACCTTGCGATGTGGCATATGTCATCAAGAAGGATATAAACGAACAACATGTCCAAATAGAGATCGTGGTCGAGTCCCTACTAGGAGGAACCGATACGGTCTTTGTCGTACAAAGGGACATAATAAAAAAAACTGTCTATCAAAAGCTCAACCCCCCAATCCAAACCAATGAGGGGATTTGTATTTTGTTTGTAAATGGTGTCAGTTGGAAATTTCATAACATTTATATTTATATAGTATTCAAAGATGTTACATAAAGTAATAGATAGGTCTTTGTTAATGTTTTAATTCATACTAATGATTCGTTGTGACTTTTAAAACTATTCTACTAATTTTCTAATTATATAGTTATAGCGATTACAAATGGAACTAGGACCATCTGATCCTTCTCTTCTACGCCTCCAATCTACATATGATCATCGCAAAGTCTGGATATATTTAACATGTATGTGTCTAATATTTATGCAAAAACATCTAATACATATATATTGACACATTTTTTAAATTATAAGGTACATGATACGATGCGCGTGCGAAGAAGACGGGGTGTCGTTGATCGACGGGTGAATTACCATTCTCGAATGATCCCTTACCTACATTCTAGTAGCTTTTATGAGGTTTCACGCGTAGGATTTTTCAAACTTAATTGGCTTTGATCACCGCTTTCATTGAGAGATGGTGTCCAGAGACACATGCGTTATGGCGAGTATACGATAACACTCCAAGACGTTGAAATTTAGCTTGAGTTACCTATTAATGATATACTTGTGACTGGAAGCACAAATATCGACTATCTCGAGGTGTGTGAAAAACTACTTGGTGCAAGACCTGATGCACTGGACCTTTCTGGGAATAGAGTTCTTGTTTCATGGCTCGAAGAAAATGTGCCACCTATAGAAGATGACAACAATGAAGCCATGGTTCGACGTTATGTTTGTCCGTACATTCTACAACTTACCTTGTTCGGTGAAAGTCAACCGGACATGTACATTTGATGTTTCTCTCGGGGAGTGCATGTTTGGCTTATTTATATAGGGAGTTGTGTCGCAGATCTTGCTCTGATGCGCATGAGGTCGCTAATGCGCCAATTCTTATACAACTATGGGCCTGGGATAGGTTTTCATTTATAGCACCAAAGCGCATTGTAACGGCCCGACAGCCCACCAGCGCGAGTGGATCCATGGCACACACACGCAGCGGCTTGGCCACGGGGCGTACCCCACGCACCGCTAGTCACAGGCGGGTGGTACCAAGCCTACCCCATCCCAGTGTCCCCACACGGTCTTTCGCCTCCTCGACTCAAACTCGGGTCCCGAGGGATAAGATTCCGCATTTCACGAGTCGAGTACCACCGAGCCGGGAGGACTTCCCAGAGGTCACCCATCCCGGTACTACTCGCTCGTGCACGCTTAATCGCGGAGTTCGATGGGATCCGGTGCCTTCGTGCTTGAACCAGCGGTACTCGACTCGTGAAATCTGAATCTTATCCCTCAGACCCAGTTCGAGTCGAGGAGGCGAAAGACCGCGCTGGGGGACACGGATGGGGTAGGGCTTGGTACCACCCCGCTCGCGACTAGCGGTGCCAATGGGTACGCCCCGCGGAGCCGCTGCCGGTGTCCCGCTGGATCCATCCACCCGCGGTGGCCGGGTCGGGCCGGGCCGTTACATAAAAGCGCGCTTTTTATGTAACGGCCCAGCCTCAGCCCCCCCAAGCAGTGGATCCATCGGGCACACACACGGCACCGGCTCCACGGGGGCGCACCCCCACGGCACCGCTAGTCACAGAGTGGTGGTGGTACCAAGCCCTACCCCATCCGTGTCCCCACACACGGCTTTTCGCCTCCTCGACTCAAACCTCGGGTCCCGAGGATAAGATTCCGTATTTCACGAGTCGAGTACCACCGAGCCGGTTCAAGACGGGCACCGGATCCCATCGAACTCCGCAGCTTAAGCGTGCTCGAGCGAGAGTAGTACCAGATGGGTGACCTCCCGGGAAGTCCTCCCACTCTCGGTGGTACTCGACTCGTGAAATCTGGAATCTTATCCCTCAGACCCAGTGCTTTGAGTCGAGGGAGGCGAAAGACCGTGCGGGGACACGATGGGTAGGCTTGTACCACCGCGCTCGCGACTAGCGGTGCCCGGGGGGTACGCCCCCGTGAGCCAAAGCGTGCAAAGTGTGTGCTGGGATCCACCCGCGGGTCGGGTCGGGCAGGTCATTAGCTACACGCATGCCTGTTCCTAAAGCTCGACCTCGAACATGTGATGGAGTATACATGCCCAATGAAGTTCCTTTAGGATATCGATAATAAAAATGTTTCTTATATTATTTTTAATTATTCATTGCGTTTTTTTTTAATTTATGACTAATATATTGTTTTGTATATAGATGGATAGTTACATTTTCGTAACTAGGACTTCCACACATGTTTTATCATCATATCATGATGCATTTGACACGCAGAAGGAGAATGTCGTGGAGTGGCAATCATACGCTGATGTCCTCGAGTCACTTCCATAATTTTGCACTCAAGGTCATGTGAGTTGGTGTTCGACGTGTCCTTTAATTTGTTTCCATATAGTCGAGTGGCATAGACCGAAAAAGGTAATGAGACAGTTCGGACTGACACAGGTTGTGCCACCTAACTATAATTTCGACACACTACTGCACCGCGTAAAATTGAGAGGACACTCTCAAGAAAATTGGGCAGTGTATCATAGAAGATTTATAGAGTTGTGGGAAAATTGTGGTAATACCATAACCACAATAGAACAAGAAGGGGAACCTGATCAGAAAGAGTACATGAAGTGGTACAGATCTATCACAAGGTGATTCATTGGACATGACAGAGTTCTATGCGAATTTTCGATAAGCTTGAAACTATAATGTTGTTATCCTCATAAGTCATATTTAAAATTGTTAACTAACACTGTTTTTTTATATCAGTCTACATTTGTGCGCCAATTGGAGTGAATGTTCATTGATGACGGGATTAATCAAGGCATTGCTGATCTACATGAAGACGTCAGAACCTCAGATGAGGATGAACGACAAATGACTACTATGTGGAATGATGAAAATGTAGTTGAGGCGAAAATAGATGATGAAGCTTCTCAAGAAGAAGAGGAAGAACAACAAGAAGAGGATCAAAGCCTAACAAATAGAGGGAGGAGAAGAAAAACAACAAGGACATAGACTTTGGGTGAGAGCAGCAGACGTTCACCTCCACCACCTCCAACACGTTCAACACCAAGAACGACAGAGATTGTTGGTGAGAGCAGCAAGCGTTCTTCTTCACCACCTCCAACCTATCCTTCTTCTTATGGATACACTCTTTTGCCGCCCCCAATGTAACCTGATGCTCATATGTTTTTACTTAGGGCACCGGGCATGAGTGTTCATCTTAATCATTTTGATCCATATGCGCCTGGGCCATCATCTTCTTACATGGATCATAGAATGCCTACACATTCAATGCATGACTCATTGCCTCAATACATGCCAAGTTCATTTACTCCGCCATATTATAATTACAATATCCCATATAGTGGAGATGGTTCATTCATGATCTTATTAGGCATGCCACCTCATGTTCCTTTCACTCAACCACATACAGGAAGTCAGTATGTCGGAATGATTCAACACCCTATCTTTGATAGCACTTATAGTAGAGGTGAATCGAGTCAACACAAGGAAGAAGATCAGTAGACTCATCGAACTCAAAGACTCAGCCGGACGTACAAGCACGGAGAAATCCAAGTTGAAATAAAGTACGACCGATTTGCCTAACGGAGAGCAACGTCGACGTCGATAGAACTGCATCATACCTTTGTATGAGTTTCTTTCATGTCATGGTAATTTATTGGTTTTGTATATTTGTTTGAGTTTTTTTGCTATTTGTTTTTCTCTTACTTGTATTGTAACGACCTAATTTTTAATTGTCGTTATTTATGACGTCATTGCAGACGTGGACATTCGCGGACTTCTTGTGATCTGACCGTGGACTTCCCTACTGGTATGTTTGTTTACTTTTATCAATTTATGTTGGGTATGGATTATGAGTGATACGTTTTGACCTGTATATGACTTTGTTAATTTCTTCGTGTTGTGTACTTGAAAAATTAATTGTTAGAGGAATTCAATGAAAATGATATTAGGTTTGAGAAATGCTACATGAAAATGCCAAAACACACATTGGTGTTTGAGTTATCTATATGTATCTCGATTTAGTGTGGAACACACCTAATAAGTATTTTAGTGTGGTTTGAGTTGATGTATATGTAGTATTTTTAATTTAGGTGGGCAAAGGAATGGGTGAAATATAAGTTGTATGAATGACTCCTTTTGAAAAGAGTCATTCATACATTTCATATTTTGTTCAAATGACTCTTTTTGAAAAGAAGTCACTCATACAATCCAATTGCCACATCACACACCCACCCTGTCACACACCCACCCTGCCATGTCACACACACAATAACGCCTTTTCAAAAGGCAATATACATTAGTTTTGTGATTTTAAAGAAATTAACCCTATTTAGTGAATTTTAAAGTAAAAGAGCATTACTTTTTTAATAACCCCATGTCCTCCTCCTCCTCCTCCTCAAATTAGAAGTCTCGATTTTAATTAATCGTGACTATAGAATTAGGGGAATAAAAAAACTATAAAAACTCTTATGATAGAAGTCCAAAATTAATTGGGTGTCATGATACATTTCAAAGATTTTAATACTCTAATGATAATCTAAATAATGATAATAATGAGTATGCTTTCTCTTGTTCAAACTAATTTGCATGTATATTGCATGTCGTTAGATTAACGGTCTGTAATGAACATTTTTGTAGTTCGTCATAGAATACATACAATGTTACACTAAGATCGAATATCATCGGACCTTTATCATAATTACAAAACTTCTTTCAACAACCAAGTGTCACTTGAGATGGATGAGAGGCATTACATGGTTCGAATCCCAGTAAAGTCAAAAAAAAAAAAAAAAACAACAAAATGATTCGAGTCGATGACAAGATAACATTCAATATTATAACAATTTCATTTTCATTTTGGCAATGCATTGATGTTTAAGAATGCTTCCATAATTAAGCAACATGTACACACCATCATTTGGGTTTAACAAAGAAATGAACCCCAATCAAAATGGTTGGTGGGATGCACTATCCTGACACCTTAATTAAAGATTTAGAGTTCAAACCTTAAGAATTAAAAAACTTTAAAACTTTTGATCACATGCTGCCAAGGCTCCAAAAAAATATCCTAAAAATAATTATCAAAAAAGAGAAAAGGTGCCGGACTAAAATCTTTGATTTTTAATTAACTTTGGGGAGTCCTTTTTTGTAACTGTCTTTTTTTTTTTTTTTTTTTTTTTTTTTTTTGTGACTATCTTCAAGACGCTTTTTTAAATATAAGCCATTTTTTTTTTGCAGAGGTGTTGCAGAAATCCTTTTTGAACTAAATGAGTTTTCTCACCATGTTAATTATACGTCATGATACACGTGTGAAGGTTATTATCTATTATCTAACTACTTTGAGTTTCAGGAGTCACATTTTGCCTCGCATTGTTTAGGTGATTAGCTGGTCTACAAGCTAAAAGTTAGCTCTACAATAGTTTTATGTCATGGATTTTAGTTTCAAGTGTTAGACTCAAAGTCGTATTACTGTAATTAAAGGCCGGGAACAAGATACAAATATGGCAAGATCGAGAAAAAAAAAAAAAAAAACTAAACTAAACGCGCTTGGGATCTCTTCCATTACTTGAAAATAAAAAATTAGTACCTTTTTATTGGAAACAAAACGGAGTATAAGAGAAAATAGGACTACCTTGTTTAAATCGTGGACTTTGTAGATCAAGAAACCTAAAAATTAAGAGAGACACGAGCACGTGCAATGTAACGGGTAACAAATGCTTATAAATGCCTATATTAAATAATATATATAATTAATGTACTATATACTATATTGATCATCATGTGGAGATATTTGTATATTGGTAATTAACGTGTTATATATATGTGTGTGTGTTTCGATTCAGTATATATGAGCACATACCATGGGAATGTTAGTTGGAAATTCCCAAACATGCATCAATTTTTGACTTGGGAGAATGGTATTTATT
Source organism: Stephania japonica (assembly GCA_039657345.1). Taxonomy (NCBI): domain Eukaryota; kingdom Viridiplantae; phylum Streptophyta; class Magnoliopsida; order Ranunculales; family Menispermaceae; genus Stephania; species Stephania japonica. The sequence continues at coordinate 7,660,622 of CM077558.1, read as the reverse complement.
ATGTTTCCTTTTGTGGGGTTGGTGCGATAGCGCTCTCTGCTTTGTCTAGAGTTGGGTATCATGGTTTGCTACCCACATTGAAGACAACAAGTGCGTCTCATAGTGAATTTCCCCACATTTCAAATGCACATTAAATATATTGAAAATAAACATATATTGTTATATTGATCGAGTACTACACGAGCCAAAGGAGAAAAATATGAATGATTATAAGTGAAAAAGGATAGGAAACACAAATTCGATAGAGGACTATCCATCCCTACGCATCTCGGTATATGTCGGTCGGTGTCCTTCAACGCAACTATTGTTTGTAAATGAGTGTCCCCAGATGACGAGATGAACTTTGGGCCTGTGGCCTTACTCACTCCTAGCTAATAAGTAATTTTAATAGGAAACATAAATAATTGTCTAATTTAAATGAACGATATTTGAGTTTTTAATCTGACACACGTCGGACGTTGTGACTGGATTGAGTTATAAAAATTATAATATAGACTTTACCCTACTCAAAAACATTAAATTGCAATTATTTGATATGCATGCATGGCTAGATTAATTTGCATTTACCAGCTTGGGCTGCACCCTCATGAAACTTACAATTTTTTTTCACTATTTTTACTTAAAAATGAGTTTTTTTTTTTTTTTTTTTTTTTTTGAAGACTTCAAAATGAGTTGTTGGCTTAAAAAATGAGTTATTGAAAATAAGGCTTAAAAGTTAGGCCTGCTTAGACCCAGTTAAGTTTGACTCATATCAAACTTAGATGAACCACATAAAATAAGATTTACATCAAATAAAAAAAATTATATTAGCACTTCAGAAAAAATTATATTACATCAGATAAAAAAATTATATTAACAATCAATATTCCTCAACAATAAAGAACCTTACCTTTTTGGTTTAATTAACTATGCATACATAATTTTCTCAACAAAAAATACTAGCCAGGCTTAAGAAAAAAGAAATACTAGCCAAAGCATCTCCTTTGAGATGGATAACACATCACATGTCAAAATGTAAGGTTTGGAAATATAGTGGGTTTAACTTCAGTAGAACTTTACTACGGAAGTCAAAAAAAAAAAAAACTTCAAAATTTATAGTAGACTCGTCAAATAACAAGCCAAACCAGAAGTCCCAAGACACCAGAGCCCAGTGAAACGTCTACACCCACCCTAAACACTTCCGAGACTCTTGGGGACAAAAAACCACACCATTTACAACTTAAAAAAAAATGTATTGATTCGTTGTAGCATTGTATTATTGACTAATTAAGAATTAATTGTTTGCAGTTTTGGCAGGCATTCATATATTTTTTTTTGAAGCCCCAACAGGGCCTATTTTCATTGAGCTATGAATATCAGGAGTCACATAAGAGGAGATTGAAATATGTATTCTCCATTTTCATGTCAATTTATGGCCTATTCGAGGATAAATGACAGTCGTGTTGCACGTCCCCCTTCCCTTTGTCTTAAAAAAAAACTAAAATTTCATTATAAGAAAGAAATCGACTACTTTATCACCTTTTAATTTATCCTCTCGAGATTCAAATCTCTAACCTCTTACTCAACTAAATACATATCAAATCGTACACATAATGGCGTATTAGACAATCACTGTTGTAGTTGTAAAGTGAAATGCTGCAGTAACCATTTTCGACACCTGCATTAGTTGTCGAGGGTCTTCTCGATTTCGAAAATGCGAGCACGCATCTCAATGTAGAACTCAAAGTGGCCACCTAGTCATTGGCTCGCGAAAATTATCAACTCCGTATTGGGCCTTCTTTGTGGGCCTATGCGACGCCAAAGCCCATAAAATTCCCGAACAAAACAATTACACAAAACAACCATGTATACAAAGCAATACATAGCCCGCCCAGTAAAAATTCATATCAGTTTCACTGGATAAGGAGCTCGCTCTCATCATTCGTCTTCAATGGCGATTTGCTGTGCGAGCTCTTCCTTCTCTCTTCGCACCTTCACCGAATCATCATCCTCTCCATCGCGTCTCTTCCTCCAATTCTCCACTCCGCGAAGCCTCCTCAGCTCTGGCTCCACACGCGCTCGCCTCCGATCCGAGACCAGGAGCTCCATCAATGGACCTTCTTCTCGCTGTTCGCGCAAATCCAGAAAAGAGGTCTCCAAACCCTAGAAAGCCTGTTGTGTTGGTTTTTGGTTGGAATTAGGGTTTTGTGTTGGTAATTTGTGTTTTTTGGATGTTCAGGTTCAGGCGGTACCGCAGAGGAGGTCTAATGAGGAGAAGGACAGGGCTCAGTCGTCGGCGATGAAGACGGTCGGCGTGCAGAGGAAGGATAAGAGAGGGTTTTCGTTTGATTTCAAGGAGTCTCAGGTGTGATTGTCGTTTTCAGGTGTTGGCATTTGATTTAGGTACAATGCTGAATTTAGGACTAAAGGAATGCCAGATTCTATGCTATGAACTGTTGTTTTGAGAAGAGATTACCAATAAAAATGAAAGCTTTACTGCCCCTGACGCGTAATTGGTGACATTGTTGTGATTTTTTGGTCTTGATTTCATTTTCAACTAAGCAGAAGTAACTACATTTGTCTCGAACTATCGATTTCATCGAAATGTAGCTCCGAATTACTGCATATTATGACATTGCATTTACAAAGTCTGCTGCTTCATTCCAATATTAAGCAATGTTGCATACTCTGAATCTTTCTACTTAATGCATATTAAACTGTTAATCGAGTGACTTCCAAACACAAAATAAAACAAGAAGGTGAGAAAAGAAAAAAAATTTTGCTTTTGAGTTCTCAATTATCAGATATGTATATTTAGGGGGGAAAGGAGTTTTGTATTGACATTCAATCTAGGTCTTGATTTTATCTGTTTACAGCTTGATGCAGGAGATTTTCAAGACGCTGCCTTTCTTAATGCGGTTGTAAAGGTATGGATTATTGTCATTTGACTGTTCGATTCCATTTCTGTTCAGTGTTTGCTACTTCAAGAAAATTGGGTTTAGACCTTTTTTGTATTGGGAATGGTTTCACTCACATGCTCTGTTTTCATTTATTGAGCATTTGCATTTGAGATGCTGGAAAAAGCAAAGAGCCTAATTGGCCAAGAACTCAACAATTTGGATCAGTGTATGTAAGAAGTTGGGTACAACTGGAATCAAGTTGTTTCAGGTCCCCTCCTATAAACACCTTCATTGAACTTAATTTCAGCTAAGGCTGTGACTAGTTCTTCGGATTGGAATTGATCTTCCTCACGGGATCCATTTTCTACTATCTAGATTTAGGACTATCTATACCAGATCCGATCAAAAAGGATACGTCTATACCAGAAACCGTTTCAATTTGATGCGTAGAAACAACAGAAATGTAGGAGAAAGATTGATTTCATATTTCAAAATAGTTTCATACTTTCATTTCAAGCATCACAGAGTTAACTTATCCATCTGGAAAGTTCAGATTTGGGTTTTGCGGGCGAATTGTAGATTCTTCGTGGTCTGATCTTATGCCTAAGGCTTGATTTTGTAGATACCATTCGTTTTCATGGCATGCTTTGATAGGGTGCTTCTGTTTGCTACAACAGTCTGTCATGTGTTTGTACATTTGGTGATTTCATTTCTTCAATATTTTGTTTAGGTCTATTGTACCCACACTGCACCTGATTACTCCCTTCCATGGCAAAAGCAGAGGCAGTATACAAGTACCGGAAGGCAAGTGCTGAACTTCAGATAAATTAAAAAGTAGTTATTGTTCTGGAACTGGCCATTGACTCTTAATCTATTTTGATCACGAACCTTTGGTTGAGGACTACTGCAAACAATTTCATTCCATTTGATTTTAGTTACAAATTAATGTTGATGTGCTGATAAATTCACGGTTGTGCAGTGCTTTTATGATTGGAGACGGAAAGCTTTTGACAAATGCGCATTGTGTGGAACACGGTACGCAGGTATTCTATATCTAGTTGAGTACCTCTGAAGGATGTTCCATCTGTGATTAATGATGGTACTAAATGTGTATTTAAGAAATGTTTAACGAAGTTTTAACTTATATTAAAAATCAACAGGACTAGTTGCTACATACATTAGATAATTCCTTATATTTGTTAGTAAAACTGGTTATTAGTAAGCTTGAACCTATTGTTGACTCTCATGTTGTGATTGTAAGCTTGAAGTGCCCAACAATCCTCATCTGTCATGAGAGATTTGGTTAGAACTCTCTGCATGTTAACCTCTAGTAGGTTATGCAGTATTTTAGCTACATGGGCATCAACTTAAATATTATATCTCTCCCATTGCACTCATAATTACTTATGTAACTCAATAAACCTGAATTGTTGAATGAAGTATTCATGAATCACGACTTGCTTTTTTCCCCTCATCACTTGAATAAGTCGTGGAAGATGTTCTAGTGTCTCTAGGCATGAAAAACTAATGATTGACTGAGTATGGATGCTTTTAGGTTCTTTAAGAGTTAAGGACTTGGGCAACAGTGTTGGCACTGAAAACTTCTGCTATGAAATGAAATTGATTTCATTAAACTTAATTCACCTTTGAAAGCAGAAGACCATGCTGTCAAGCTCTTCTGCTGTCAATGGTGCAATACAACCTTTAACTGTGGATATTACAAGTACTTCGCATGGTATCTTTATTCTGAATTCTCTTTTAAATTTATTTATTTGTTATGCCTAAATGCTCCCTAAATATTGGAATTTAAGTTGCTTTGGTATTGTGCACTAGTGATTAGCGAAACATTGTCCTATTTGTCTTTTTTTGTTTCTTTATTTCTTTAATGTTTTAGGCTGTCTTTAGAAGTTAGAACTCAGCAATTAGCCTTAGGCAAAATGAAGTTCGACCAATTTAAAGGATTCAGCACGGTTTTGCTAGTTGTAATTCCATCAGATATTTAATTGCAGGTCAAAGTCAAGAGAAGGGGAGATGACACCAAATTTGTGGCGAAGGTATTTCCCCAGAAATTGTGCTATCCTTTTATCTTGAAGCTGCAATTTTAACATCTCATGTTTAAATGACATGACTTTTTAGTTTTTACTCAAATTTTGTTTTCCACTTCTAGTACGTATGTAGTAGGTACTTGTCCAGATAATTACATTGATTAGACATAGAAAGAAAGGAAATGAGTGAAAAAGAGGAAACTGACGAATGGGAAAATCAGCTGTGAAGTGGAGTTGCTCTTGGTAGTGGCTGTCAATGACATCACTGTGATGTCACTATCACGTGTTTCATACTATATGTAAACATGAAAAATTGCACATTGAAGTTGTAATCATATAGTTTATTTCATACAGGTCTTGGCAAGAGGCGTCGAATGTGACATTGCTTTACTTTCAGTAGAGAATGAAGAATTTTGGAAAGGAACCGAGTCACTTCGTTTCGGGCGTCTACCCTGTCTTCAGGTTTGGAACATGTATTCCCTCAAAATAAGTATCAAAACCGTTTTAGTTTTTTTACCTTTCCAGTCACTGGTTCATCCAATCTTCATTGAATGATTGTATTTCAATATTGTACTATAAAATATTGAAATTGCAAACATTTCAAAGAATCAAACTGATGGCGTACAATTGTTTTCTTCTGATATAAATTTATAAAATATGTGAACACATTTTCAATAATGAAAAAAACAGATGCTCTTATAATTCAATTTCCAGCTATCTGGCGTATATCAGTGTATGGTATTAAATTTGAAAAATTAACATTTCAAGCTTCAACTTCTGATATTTTTTCAAATAATCTTCCTGGATGGGTTAATAGGTAATCATATTTGAAAACATGTTAGTTATGTCTTTGCTTTGTCAAGAGGTGTGCATTTAATGTTTTAAACTTGTGTCCTGCGCATCTTAATTCTTGCTACCGCTGGTTTTGACTGGGCAGGATGCAGTAACTGTTGTAGGCTATCCTCTAGGAGGAGACACCATATCGGTGACAAAGGGCGTCGTATCACGCATAGAGGTTTGATCAAGTTAATTTGGCTCCCAACCTACTTTCCTGTTTTCTGTCATAATGCTCCGGCGATGTGCCTTGTTATTACAGTTCATGTAAGAAGGATCTATAAACTTTTTGCTCCTTTTAATAAATGCAGTAGAATAAACTATAATGTTAACTGTTCTTGGCCGACTTGTCCATCTTGCTTTCTGTAGGTATCAATTACAAACAAGCAGAAGGACTCTGGTTTCAGTTGATTGCTTTAGTGTGCTCCAACTTCATTAAACTCGCACTAATGATAATGAAGTTTAATTATTGAATGGCATTATCCTAGTATGCTGATACTTCATGCAACTCTGCTTGTAACCTCAATATTTGACAAAACATTTTCTTGTGGTAGCTTTTTGATATATTTTGGTTTTTACTTCTTTTGGAGTGATTTATGAACCTCTGTGGTACTACTTTGGTCATCAGTCCATTACATAGAGATGTAGGATTCTCTTACTAGGTGGTTATTTGAACATACGTTCTATCTCATGTGCTTCAATTGACACACATATTTAGATGGTCCCATGAGTTATATGGAAATAGTTCTGTTGCAACTTGCAAATCTAATCAATGTAAACAAGGCTGTTTGAATCTTGAAAGTTGCAAATATATCTGTGAACCCTATTGGCAGTAAATATTTCGATTACTTTATCTCTTGATATCAATATACAAAACTAAGGAAATGAGAACTTTCTTATTATAATCTTATTGAACTGCTTACTGGATCTCATTTGATGTTGTTTGACTTATTTCTCTACTTAATATGCTTGAAATAATGGGCATTAAGATTTTGTCTTGCTAGGTAACATCCTACGCTCATGGAGCATCTGAGTTACTAGGCATTCAAATTGATGCAGCCATTAACCCTGGTTAGTTGACACTCAATACTTCTTGCATGCCCCTTCTTTCCTTTTCATTGTGTTTCTCTTTCTTAAATAAATGAATATTGTTTTAATTTAGGTTTAGCTAACAAAAAGAACACAAACTTTTGTTATTTTTGCAGAAATAACACGAATTTTCAATTTCATCAGAAATAACACGAACTTTCAAGATTTTTTTAATTTTAGCACAAAGAGTAATTTGAGGGTTTTTGGCACTAACTTGGCAACATAAACTAGTTTTTTTCGGCTCACCTGATCTAGCTTAACAAAAAACTCAAATTCCGCATCTTTTTTTTTTTTTTTTTTTTTTTTTTAAAGTTTGCTTTTCTTTTCTTAGAAAAAACTTTTATAGCTTATACATAAAAACTATCCCAATTCATAACAAGAAAAATATCTCGATGAGGAAAATCTAAATTGGTAGATAAAACTTTATTTTGATCAGTAATTTCATATATAGTAATTCACACATGCATTCATTTTGTTGCAAAATTTAAACAACATTTCAAAATTCAGATTAATTAGGGATCTCGCTCGGCTACAATAAAGAAAATTTAAGTTTGAAAGCTTGCGAAGGTTATCCTCATTTTTTTTTTTTTTCGATTTTTTTTAATTGGAAAAAATAGCCAATCATATACCAATTAGATGAGACATTTGGGTTTTTTATTGGGCCGGATCAAATTAACCAAAAAAACCAGTTTATGTTGCCACATTAGTGCTCAAAACCCTGAAATCGCTATTCGTGCTAAAATTGAAAAAATCTTTAAAGTTCGTATTATTTTCAACATAATTGAAAGTTCGTGTTATTTTTGTAAAAATGACTAAAGTTTGTGTTATTTTTTATACTTAGCCCTTTAATTTACTGTAGCACCTTTTTTTCCAGGGAATAGTGGTGGTCCAGCATTCAATGACCAGGGTGAGTGCATTGGAGTGGCATTTCAGGTAGATTTTCCGGCTTTTTTTTTTTTTTTATAATAATAATTCCATGATGAAGTGAGTTCTTTTATTTTTCGTGCGTTCTTGAAGCTTGAAAATATGAACTGGATGAAGTTTGCAAAACCTGCATTTAACAAACAGGTTGAATCTTGCAAAACATGCAATGATGCATTTTGAATAGATAATAACATGCATGCAGAACACCAACCGCGTGGGAGTTCGAATCCCAATGGTTTGGTATGTGATGACTTTGTAAGAGGGTGGGAGTTTGAGTCCCAATGGGGTCAAGAGAAGATATTCGTTTCTTTCTTATAAAAAAAAAAAGAAAAAAAGAAAAAAAAAAATGCATACAGAACCACATGATCAGAACTTGCTTTACCAGATGGCTCATCATGCCATGTTCTTAAGAGTTGTTTGTTTTCTCTATTTCAATCTTTCCCTTTTTCGTGATTCTTACCAAACACTTCTTTAGGTCTTCAGATCTGAAGACGCGGAAAACATTGGCTACGTAATCCCTACCACTGTAGTTTCTCATTTTTTGAATGACTATGAGAGAAATGGGAAATATACGGGTGAGTCTGAGATATCTGTGGGTGATTTTAATTGAGTTAAACTAACGGTTTAGAAAGGTGTCAACTACCTTGTAATAATATGACTATCGAAAAGAATGTACTTTTATTTCGCACACTAAAATCTCCTTTTGAAACTCTTAGGGTTCCCGTGCCTCGGAGTCCTACTGCAAAAGCTGGAGAATCCAGCACTTCGTGAATGCCTAAAAGTGGAATTTAATGAGGTATGCATCTTTGTTTTCCGTACCCCCATGTTTTTATTTGTTTATTTATTTTTGGAAAAGAAACAAGCTCTGCATGTTGAATTTAGTAAACTAAGAGCTAGATTAGAAAAAAAGAAGTAAGAAGGAAAATGTATTATCAAGCCTATAAGAAAATAATATCAAGATTTTTTTTTTTTTTTTATTTTTATTTTTTTTTTTTAATATTGTGGTGTGTAGGACTACCCCTAACTATTCCACATGAAACACACCTCACCCCACAAGAGTCATGCCTTGAAATTCAGAAAGTTAGAAGATTCGAACTTGTGAGGCGGCCCAGATGAAGAACTAGTAGGTCCCAACCATTGCACCAAGGCAATGATTGGTTATCAAGCCAGACTTCAATTGTTTCTATTTGTGTTACAATACTTTCCGTTTATGCCTTAAATCTCATGTCCTAGTAGTGTTCAGCATTAATGCATCTTGACTCTTGAGTATGGATTTTCTTCTCCAAATTGTTGGAAACTTCCCATGCCATCTTTCGGACTGAAATGCTTTCTGATATCTGTTGTGTTTCCTGTGGTTCATTTTGGCTGGAGTTGTCCGGGATCTTTTCTTTTTGGGTCAGGGGCAGAAATTCTATATGGGGCAAGGTGGCTGCAAGCTTAGAGATTTAGACTGTCAAGAAATAATTGAGATGTGCCGTTCATGATACACTTTTAGAATTCTATTTATAATTTATGTAGCATGTACTAATCAACTGAATTGACCTTCATATGATTGCAGGGCGTACTTGTGCGGAAAATTGAACCCACTTCTGATGCCAGCAATGTTTTAAAAGAGGTATGGTGGATTTCTTTATCTGATCAGTATTTGTGTGGGTTTAAGAAGGTTGCAATCATAAGTGTTTTTTACCCATACATCAGGATGGCAAGTGTTTCTATTTTCCCTCTTCTTTTTCTCTTTGGGTTAGGATTTGAAAGATAGTCGCAATATTAAACAGGGGCAAGGGACTTAGCATGAAGATGGCAGTATTCAAGTGCATGATGTAGTATTGTTATTGACTTGAGAATTTGTATACTCCACAAGTTACATTTTATCATTGCTTTTTGGCTTTTGGAAACCAAATTTGTCATGGGCTGGACATGCCTAGATCCTGAGGCTTCTGCCTTTGAAAGAACTTCTACATTTTTTGGTAACTTAAATAAAGTTTTGCCAAGTAATACTAAAAAAAAAAGTCAAACCACCTGACTTTGAATATTATGTGGTTTTCTAAATCTGGTGCTTCATTATGAAAGAATTACTTTTGAAGATTAGATTTTCGATGAAGTTGCAATATGATACTCTCAGTACTCTGCAATTAGGATGTTCATACCTGTAGATTAAAAACTGTAGGTGATTTAAAAACTAGCCTTCCGATGGTATGCTCCATGTGAATCACTAATGTTGTTGTCGTAATTTAATTCGTTTTGGTTAGAAGAGGAATATATGAAATAATCATTCCTTTATTTCCTTTAAACCAAGGGAGTGTTTAATTCGTTTTTTTTTTTTTCCTCACTGGTAAGTGCATCATAGTTGATGATATGGTACGTGGTTTAGCCTTGTAGTACATTAGGAATTACGGCCATTCACACATATTTAGGTTGAGGACTTTTGAACTTCATGGTGTTCTAGTATTACATGTGTGCTTATCGAACCTAGAGAATGATTCTAGTAGGTTTATGCTTTTTCAGGGGGATGTGATTGTAAGCTTTGATGGCATTCATGTAGGATCTGAAGGAACTGTGCCATTCCGATCAACTGAGCGCATTGCGTTTCGCTACCTGATAAGTCAAAAGTGAGGGTTGGCATTTATAGATGTTCTTTTTTATCATTAAGCTTCTGAAGTTAAATTTGGTTTTTCCATTTAGCTATTCTTGATTTCTCAGAAATATATTGGTCTAAAAATTTAATGAGATACTTAATAACATTATAAATGTGGCACATTTTTCATTCAATTCAAATGCAAATGCAGTGGCACATTTTTCTGTTAAATATAAATACAAGCTTGACAGCGGCAGCGGTGTTTTTTATTTGTAAATATTTAATTATTATATCGCAAAACTCTTATCTTTTCTTGTTCTATTACTTCTCAATGCTTCGAAGCCTCGTACAGCTCTAGATCTTCAACTGAAATAGAAAGTTATGACATCCTCAAAATGCTGATAGAACTCCTAATTCAATCTATAAGTCTTAAATAATCAAACAAGAAGCGTAATTCTAAAATAAATCTAGAACATTTCTCTATAATTTAGAAGTATATCTAAATCAGCACTCAAACAGAAAATACCTGGTAAAAGCGTGTCGAACAAAAAAGAGTAGGTGCACAATATACATGTTCCTGCTTCTAACAGAGATATTGAGACGGGCTTGGAAAAAAAATGATATTATGTAGGATAAGTACAAAGTGCATAGAGTTGTATGAGAGTAGAAGGAATAGTGTCAGAGTGAAGATAGTTTGGGAAGAATGCTTACCTGGTGTTGATGAATGGATATTGTGCTCTATCAAGTGGGTGAATAGCTTTTAAAAATCAATTGTGCACGTTTGGTAAAAAGCAATTGTTTGTGTGAAACATTATGAGAGTGACCATCCTGTTAAGCTGACATTCTAGATGTCTTATGGTTAAGACTCAAGAGGCCCCTAAACTTCCCTGCCTTTGTTGCCTACCTTATTGATTTGTTAGTGTTGGTTGATGGGAATTCTTGTTGCCATGCCATCTGCCTATTTTGGGATCATCTGAAATATAACCTTGTGCCCTTTTACTTCTCAAAACATAAAAAATAAAATCTTGTGCAGTTTCTTGTGATGTTCAGATCTCTGCACACCATCGTTCTAAACTTTTGTTCGTGGCCACAGTAGGCTGCAGCATTCTCTGGAATTAAATGACCCTTTGAATTCAGGTTTGCAGGTGATGTAGCAGAGCTGGGGATTATTCGACAAGGGGCCTCCATGAAAGTTAAAACAGTCTTAAATCCACGTGTCCACCTGGTAACATTTCTTTAAACTTGAAAACACTTTTTTAAACACGTGATTACTTAATCAAATGATTTCAATTTAATGTTCAAGTTGTTTTTGGTTCTTTATCATACATAGACATATTAATCAAAGGACAGAGCAATAAGATTAAGATGCCTCTTTTTATGAACTATTTTAATATAAACAGCTGAACCGGTTTGTAAAACTATAAAACCTCAATCCCAAATTAGTTGGGGTTAGCAATATGTATCAAGCTCTTCCATTGCGCTCGATTCAATACAATTGATGACGTGCTTTCCAAATTTTAACGTAATTAAATTAAAAGCACTCGATCTGGAGGTTCCAATTGGTGCTTCCATTGGGTCTAGGACTGAAAAGAGTCTGGACTAGCAACTCACCCGAAGATGGGGTTCACATTCGCCTCCTTGCTTTCCTCTCAAGAGTTTTTATTTTCTCATTTCCTTTCCCTCAATGAGCTGATGATTACTTTCTTGGGGTTCCCTACTGGAAATAAGTTCATTGTTATTTTTATAGTGTTCTAAATAGTAAATGAGATTTTGTTTTCTATTCAAGGTTCCTTATCACATTGAGGGAGGGCAGCCTTCATATCTGATTGTTGCTGGCCTTGTGTTCACCCCACTTTCAGAGGCTCTGATAGAGTATGATGTCTAATTTCCTGTCGAAGTTTTATCTGTTTTTGTCTTGATATCCCACTATCATATCTGATTCATTAAGTTTGTTTTGATGGCAGCGAGGAGTGTGAGGACACAATCGGGGTAAGTCTTAAAAAATAATGTGCATTGACCGTTAAATACAAACGCTTTTTTTTTTTTTTTTTTTTTTTTTTTCAAGTTTACATGGCCCTTATTTTATTGTATCAGTTAAAATTACTAGCAAAGGCTCGATACTCATTGGCGAAATTCAAAGGGGAGCAAATTGTTATCCTGTCACAGGTTTGTTGCATGCTTTTCTCCTTTATTTGTTTTCTACATCCAAGCTAGATTCATCTCAGACTTGAATTCCTTGTTTACACAAATGTATATTTCCATGAATTCCCTGAACTCACATTGTACATTCAAGGATGCGTTAATCAACTTGAAACTCCTTGAATTCTTCCTGTCTTGCAAAGAAATGAATAACTTTGCATTCATTGATTCTTTTCTTTTCTTTTTTTTTTTTTTTGGGAATTCTGGATGTTCTGGTTTGATTTTCTTATCGACATCTTCTCTATTGTTTTGTAGGTCTTGGCAAATGAAGTCAACATTGGATACGAGGATATGAGCAATCAACAGGCAAGTCATTCTATGACTGACAGAAACTGCTACCTTATAAAATATCATTCTCTCTCCAATGACACGTTGATAAACAATCCAATATGCAGGTTTTGAAGTTCAATGGGGTACTAATAAAAAACATACGTCATCTAGCACATCTTGTCGATTGTAAGCACCCCCTACCCTTGGCTTTAGCATAGCTTTTCGTTGTTCTCATCAATTCAATTTGACCTCGGAATTGTTCATTTCTATTGTGTAGCATGCAAAACCAAGTACCTAGTATTTGAATTTGAAGACAACTTCCTTGTGGTCTTGGAAAGAGAGGCTGCAGTGGCTGCCTCACCTTGCGTTCTCAAGGACTACGGGATCCCATCTGAAAGGTCCTCCGATTTATTGGAACCATATGTGGATTTATCAGAAGATAACAAAGCAACAGATCACGACATTGGCGACAGCCCAGTATCAAATTTGGAAATTGGATTCGACGGCATCTTGTGGGCTTGAATATGACATGCATCGAGTTGAGTTTATATCACAATGCCAGGCATTGGGGGGGAGGGGAGACGTTGCGATTGGTAACTTATCATTGTGCTGCCTTGTTAATTATGATCTAACAGTCTCCCCTACATATATTTAGCGGTGAGAGTGCCTTACAGAAGAGGCCGCGGCAGCTCCCTGCAAGTGTTGATGTAATCAATAGGTTGCAGGAATCAAAATTTTGAAAGTCTATTTTTCCTAAAAAATAAGATGATTCCAATATTTTTTCCCTCATAATTAAGAAGAGGTTTATTTATTTGTTCTTCAGTTTTCTTCTCATCAAGTTTTATTGAGCCACTCAGACTTGATCAACATTGATGGTTTATTTATTTGCCTCTTTCACCACATTCTGCTGCCTTGTTAATTTGGACACCCAATTGTGCATCAATTTTATGGGCACAAACATCGATGCACAAATCAATGGACATAGCAGAGGTGTTTGAAACGGGTCATTCAATCATTTTCTTTTATATGGTGCTATCAATCAAGCGGTAGCTTAATAGTTTGGTAGGAAGCCTCATTTTATACAAGACTAGAGTGATAAGAGTAGTTTTTCTTTATTATTACAAGAGATTTATTCCATCATTTCAAATTATTATAAGATTTAGATCTCCATTCCCCTACTAGAGTGGATCAACCCTGTAGACCAATAGCACCTGAGAAGAAGAAAAAACAATGTTGTCAGGTACTTCATACTTGCAAATGAAGCTTGAGCGTTAATGCAGCTAAAAGCAGTTAGAAGCAGCAAAACACATGCAATCCTGGAACCAGAATTTCCAGACTTCTTGCGGAGTTCATGCCCACCTGAAATTGTACCAACACAAAGACTTTATGCCGAATTGAAATCAAAATTGACTAAAGGGTCAGTAGTGATAACCAAATTGAAGCCTTGAACAGGCAAACTAACACTTCCACAACAGTTAATGGGCCGAGTTCATGTAAAACTACGCTTATTCATGGACCTGGATTCCTGCTTGGCTCGTGCAGTATGGGCCGAGTTTGAGCCAACTAGTGAATCCCAACTCTGGCCTGGCCGAGCCAAAACAAAAAAAATATGTATTTTACAAGTAAAGAATTATTATTATTATTATTATTATTATTTTGATATTAAAAAAATATTTTTTTTGGATTTCTTATGTGGTGTTTGACACCAATTACACTGACTAATCGACTCTCGCTCACTATCTGACCTCATTTAAAATAAAAAAAATATTTATTTTGTAAATAAAAAATATTGGTGAATGCTAGCTCTGCATGGGCCAGACTTTCGAGATTGGCCAATTTACACCCGACCCATGAACAGGTCTTATTAAAATACATGAAAAATTGATATGTTCAAGCCTGGCCCATGAACGGGTGGTGTTAAAGTACATTAAAAATTATATAGGGAGTAGCTAAACGAACCACACTTCTTACTCAATGCACATCTAAGAAAAATTTCATTTTTACCCTACAAAATAACATTATTGCCCCTTCATATAAAAGGGTTTTGCTCACCCATACCCCACACCCTCGTTGATCATACCTTAGTTACTCAACTAACTCTCACCTTTGACCTAAATTCAACAAAATTCAAGCAAAACCATATTGATTCGACACCATGAGTACATTCTCCACCTCTTTCGTGTTGATTTTTGTTTTTTTTTAGTCGATTTTTTGTGTGGTTATTGTTGGGTTTAAGGCTTCGATTTGGGGCTTGAATCTCACATTTTGGACACAAAATATCGATGGAATCGAGAATATCTAGTGATTTCGAACAAAAACCCACTATTTTTTGTCATTTTCATATATTTTGTAGGAGTTTAGAAATTTTCTTGTTCGTCTTGTCGCCCGCAGTTTTGAACACACAAAGTCGAAACCTCTTGCTAGAGAGGTCTCGCCTAACTTCCACCGAGATCTCTAAGAGGTATAGGAGGTATCGGCTGGCTCCTCTGTCTCCCATCGAGACCGAGACATGTTCACAATCTTGGTGAGAGTCGATAGAGACCTCTTTAAAAGTCTTAATGGGAGTCGATTGAGAGCTTTTTTCGGAGTTAGGCAAAACCTCTAAAGAGGTCCCAGTCTTGTGCGTTCGAAACCTGCGAGCGACACTTTTTCGTTTCTGAGACACGACAAGATCAGATTTGACCTTATTCGACGAAAAAAATAATCCTACGGCATTTACGACCTAGTACAGCTGTCACGGCCCAAATCTCTAACCCCGTTTTGATTTTTTAATCAAGATCACCAACCCGTCACTTGGGACCCACACGTGATGCACACGCTAACCGAGGCATATAGCCGAGGTATGTGATATTTTTGTATGTATTGCATTCCTAGTGTTATGTAGTGTGTAGACTTACTAAGTCAGTTTGTATAGTGTCAACGTCGAGACGAGAGCGAGGATACGCATCGAGTTGCATGCGAGTTGGGAAATGAGTTTACATAAATAAAAACAAAATAAATTTGAGAAAAATAGTAAATTGGTGAGCGCCTAGTGACATGCAAGGTCGTGGCCGACACGCGTGAGTTGTATGGTAGTGTGTACGCCCGAATACGCTCGTTGGTGCATGACGAATTTTAGGCGCTAAAGTATAGGCAAATATATATGTATATATATATGTAATTTAAATATAAATATATATATATAAAATCAAAAAATGAGAAATGACTAAATAGGGCATTTGGGTGAGAATGGATTTTGGATAAGGATAGGGGCAAAATGGTCATTTGACTCCAAAATATCAAAATCACCACCACCACCACACATACCACCAACACTCATTCTTCCTCACCAAAAAGGTCAACCGAAGAGAGGGAAAGAGAGTTCGAGCGAGAGAAAGAGGAGAGATCGGAATTAGAGACTGAGGGATCGAGGCTAGGAGAGATCGAAATTAGAGATCGAGGATCGAGGCTAGGAGAGATCAGAACTAGAGATCAAAGGATCGAGGCTAGGAATCGAGCTCGAGCGAGAGGATCGAAAGTAAGGCATTATTGTTGTTGTTGATGTTGGCGTCAATGTTGTCGGTGTTGGTGTGTTGTTGGTGTGGTGGTGATTGTGGTCTCGGACGAACTGCTCTTGCAGTTCGTCTGAGGAGGGAGACGACATGGTCGTTGTTTCCCCTCCCAATCCCTCTCAAATCACAAAAAAAAATTGAAGAAGCCGTCTCTGTGAAATGGGGGGAGGGGGAGGGAACACACATACGTGTGTGCATGCGTGCGGTCCCTGGACCAGGTCAGACCCGGTTCAAGGGTCCAACCCCCCTTAAAAAATAATAAAAATAAATAAATAAATAAAAATGATATAAAATGATACTTCAGAGACCTAGAGGTGTTCTGAGAATTTGGGAGCGCAAGTCGAGGTGTCGGGAGGCCGAATTGACTAAGAATTTTGCGTGAATTTGAGTATACCAATTGACAATTTGATTTAGCATTTCATTCCATAATCTTGTTGGTTATTTTATAGTCATTGTTGACTATTTTACCATTGTATTCTAATATCATGTGTCCTTGGTGTTTTATGCTCACTTGTGAGTCTAGTTTTACATGATATTTATTTGTTGATTTGATTCATTGCCTCTATCTCATGCTATGTTTATTCTTGTTGTTTAAATGTGAAATAAATGATAAATAGCATGCTATTAGGCTAGTAAATATTAAAAAGGTTTTATATAGATTTGTATTTCCTATTTGATTAGATGGTAGACTTGTTTATGCCTTGACATTCCATACTTGGTCTTCCTTGAAATTAAAAACTAGTTTTTGTAATTAGGTCTCGTACTCGATCGAGGTGTGCGCAACTCACGAGATTAAAGTCCCTGGGGATGACGACACATATTACCTGATACTATATGACACTCGAGGTTAGAGTCTCTGATGTAGTCAACACACTGGAGTTAAAGTCCCTGGATTCATTTGGGTTAGAGTCCCTTGTGATTTATCATTATAGAGTCGGGGTGACACGGTTCACTGCCGACCAGACCTAATTCACCACTACTTAGCCCTGTGTCAATTTAACTCTGGTATTTACTTGCATATAGTTTATTTTTCAGCTTTCCTAGTTATATGCTTTTAAATACCAGTCAATTATATTTGGAAATGCAATTTAAACTTGTCATAGGAGATTACTGTTTATTTCTTATACTCATCGTCCTTTTTATGATGGTGGGTGCAGATCCATCTACTAGTCGACCAGGCAAGGAGAAGATAGGAGATTTTCTTTAAGTAGCGGCGCGGCACGACTTTTGTTGTAGGCCCATTTTGATATTTTGTATGCATTAGATACCATATGTTTTTTATTACATTGGGTTGTACATTTGGGTTGAGCGTTAGTTCCCTGACAAGACTTAGACTATTTTGCTATATTTTGAGGTTATCTGATATAATATATATATATATATGATGTCATTTTCTGGTTTTTCACACTTAGGTTATTTTTTAATTGACTTCCGCATAATATTCTAATTTAATTCTGCATTAAATGACTAAGACTTCTGCTAAATAACAAACCATGTTAATAAAGATATAATTAACACAAAAGGCTATAAATGGATTTGGACATGAGAAACGAGGTAAATAGGTTGTAAGACTGACTAATATGTAGTTAAATCCTACGAGTCTAAGATTAGGGCTTAATTACGAGATTATGTCAAGCGGTGCCCTAGATTAAGGGAGGGGCCGTCACAATAAAATCGAGAAATTGAGAGGATTAAAGGGTTTTGGGGTGAGGGTGACGGTGTCAATGAGGGTGGATGTATTCTTGGGATTTAGAAAGAAAGTGGGGTATTTACAACAACAACAACAACAACATAGCCTCAATCTCAAATTAATTGTGGTCAGCTATATGGATCAAACTCTTCCATTATGCTTGATTTTGTGCAATTGACGGTGAGCATTCTAAACCATTTAAGTCCCTCTAATTAACGCATCCCAAGATAACTTCGGTCTACCCCTACATCGTCGAATTTCATTAGTTTCTATTGAGTCAAGTTTTCTAGTGGAAACATTTGTAGGTCATTTTTGCAGGTGTCCAAACCACTGCAATCGTCTTTCCCTAATCTTTGTGTCAATTGGTGCTAGTCCTACATTTCTTTGAATTTTTGTGTTTTTTATTCTATCTTTACAAGTTTTACCACACATCCACCTAAATATCCTCATTTATGCTACGTTCATTTTATGAAATTATTGTTGCTTTATCGCCCAACATTCACTTCCATAGAGAATAGCTGGTCTAATTGCAGTCCTATAAAATTTTCCTTTTAACTTAGTAGTAGGATATTTCTATCACAGATAACACTTGTTGCACTCCATTTTTTCCATTCAGCTTGAATTTTATATGTAATATCATTTTCAATATTGTCATCATTTTGTATGATTGATCCTAGATATATAAAGTGTTTCTTTTTACGAGCTTCCCCTAATTTTACTACTCCATCATCTTTATGTCTAGTATTTC
Source organism: Stephania japonica (assembly GCA_039657345.1). Classification (NCBI taxonomy): domain Eukaryota; kingdom Viridiplantae; phylum Streptophyta; class Magnoliopsida; order Ranunculales; family Menispermaceae; genus Stephania; species Stephania japonica. Next base: position 7,641,818 of record CM077558.1, on the reverse strand, counting down.
TAAATTCACAATGCATGTATTCGGTCTTCGTCCTACTTAACCTAAAGTCTTTAGATTCTAATATATTCCTCCAAAGTTCTAATTTTATATTCACTCCAAAAGAAAGTGGAGTATTTTAAGTAAGAAAATTCAAAAACTGATATACGTTTAGCTGTTGCCAAAAGAGAAGTGTTGCAATGACAATGAGAAGTCACACCCAACACACAATGGCTCACAAGAGTCATCCATGTCTACCTCGAGATATGGCATACACAGATCTCAGTGCATAACACACGAGTCAATGCCACATGGATGACTTTGTGGGCCATTGTGTGCGGGGGTGTGACTACATTAATTGTCATTCTAGATTTTTCCGTCCAAGATTATATCATGAAATGCGAGTTACCCTTTCCAAGATCATCAGGATCAGCATGGACAACTAGAGACCTTCCAATAATGGAATTAGGTCCAGTAAGGGGAATCTGCAAGCAAAATTAAACAACTTGCCTGACTGTTAGAAATGGAGATGTTACCGGTGCCTGAAAAATTAAACAAAAACAAGAAGGAATCAACATATATAGTAACATGAACAAAACAGAAAAATTTACCAAGAAGAAACTGGTTTGGGAGCAGGGCCGATAGTACCCGAGTATGAATTAAGTAGTGCATTTGACACCAGACACCACATGAGAAATAAAAAAAAAAAAATAAAAAAAAAGAAAAAAGCAAAAGAATTTAGTACATACCATCGTCACCAGCAAAGATATTTTTAAGATCACCATCATGACGATTCTCATCCTCAGGGCCTCCATGTTGCTTTCTAAATGGATTAAAATGTGGCCCTGAAAAATAGAATGGGAATTTGACATAAATCTAAGTTTCCTTTGAGTGAGATATACTCGAGTTTGAATGAAGAAAAAAATTGGGTTAGGAAGGCAGCTCCCGTATATGGAGTTGTTAAATTAAAAATACAAACCATGTCCCTCCTGAGTAAAGTAAATGGTTCCGCTTACACCCTCGATCTCTAACAACAGCAATACCCTTCGCCATTTTTACCTCAGAATGAACAAATATATGGGCTTCTCAGATCAACACTATTGTACAAGCTTTTCTTCGGGCATGCATGTTATAAATGCATCGATCTCAAATGCGTTTATGACGCAGCGTGGCCAAATAGTTTGGTAGGTGGAATTATTGTAAGAGGGGTGGAGGTTTATATCCCAATCAAGACAAGAAAAGTTGAAAAACGTGGTCTATTAGTAAAATTTGTGTTAGATATGATTTCTTATTTGGTCTTATCTTTTCTTGATAATTATCTTTTAGATGTATATATATACAAAGTAGTTTGTACTTAGTTATCTAATCTAATGAAATTCAGTTCTTTAGAAACTATCATGGTCAAGGTAAAGGTCGAGTCTCGGGGATGGCGGAATATATAATAAATGTTAGACTTATATGCAGTTTATGTTTAATTAGTCCAAAGTCATGATCATTGATCAAGGTAGAATAATTCAAGTGTATTAATTATAGTTTATAGTAGTTATGCGAGGTTTATTAAGCCTACTTGACTGACGTAGGCTTTTTAGGCACTTGCAGTACCCACTTAATTAACTAGCTAAGTTTTATAAGTATGCTATGAATTATTGAGTCTGTCCATTAAACAACAGAAAGGATGGAATTGCTTCTCTTGATCAGTTTGTAATGGGAACAAGATATGCCTTGTAAGAGAGTGGCGGTTAAACTTAAATTGTTCCTAGCATGTGAGTTTAGGATTAAAAAAAAATAAAAAATAAAAAATAAAAAATAAAAAATAAAAAAAATTGTTGTACACAAAAAAGTAGTCATAATTCCCCACCCCACATGGATTGATAGGTAACGGGAATTAATTCTAAGTTTCTAACTCCCACGAGATGAGAGGGCGTGGTTTGTTCGTCCCACGTAAGTTTAAAATTAAGAAAAAAAAAGCCAAAATAATAATAATAATAATAATAATAATAATAATAATAATATTATTATTATTATTATTATTAATAAAAGTTATTCTTTTTTAAAGCCGTTTTTTTTTTCTTAAACCAAATCTCAGCTTCTTTCATACCAATCAATGCTATTTTTTTTTTTTGAAATAAACAATCAATGCTATTAATTATTCTTTTTAGTAACCTTTTTTTTTTTGTGGAAAGGCGCATTCTTACTTGCGTAAAATATTAAATATAAATATAAACGTCGAAAGGGGTGTGGTGTAGTAAAAAAAATAGCATCATTATTCTAATCAAGGAGATGTCATGGGTTCGATTTTTTGATAGTTACATATTATATTTCCTTAGTTTCCGTACAGTTATGAAGTTGGGGCACTCAACTAACTCTCATTGAATTAGTTGAACCAAACTAAAGAGTGATGGAATAGGTTCGAACACCGATAATTATTAAGAAAATAAAAATAAAATGAACACTGGCCGCATTGGTGTTTGGAACTCAAAACCATTGCATCAAATGTCTTGAGAGTACCAAAAAAAAATCCGGTAAGTGCACCCCAACTTTTAAGAAATGCACTCTGAAAAAAGTCAAACTTAAAAAAATTAATCATACTACAAAATGACCCTTATGCCCTCACTGTGATTAGTGCACCCCCAACACATTCTCTTATTTGTGATTTGTATACATCATCAAGGAGTTTGGCCTCAAAGTCTGAATCTCTTGTTAAAGAGTCGGTCGGAGCCCACCGAACCTCTAGTTGGAGTGTTAGTCACAACTTGCCGAACCTTTAGTTGGAGAGTCGGTCGGAATCCATTAAACCTTTAGGTCTGCAATTGTCAACTAAATCTCGTCAAAGAGGTTCGGTTGGACAATGCTGAGCCTAGTTGATAAGTCTCGGCTACATGTCACCAAACCTAAAATAGATGTCTCGACCAAAGTTTTGGAGTTGGGTGTTTTGATTCTGATGAAAGGGTATTTTGATAAAAAAAAATGTGGGGTGTACTTAGTAATTGAAATTTAAATTTGGGGTGCCACATAAAATAGGTGCACTTGGCCAAACTCAAGAAAAATCCAGCCTTCCACTTTCTGAAACTTGTCACTTCTCTTATTTGATTGGCTCGAGGCTAATTTTTATTGAAAGTCAATTGGTCAAGGCCGATCTTAGATTACAAATGTTTAAGCTATATATGTCGCATTATATTTTAATGAGCGTCTGGCTACTCATCTGTGTCAAAAGCAAAGTTCTAGGAAGTATATGTATTTACATTTAAAGAGTGAGAACTCTTTTAAATAATCAATTCGAGACTTGTTTCTATTCAAACTAATATTTAGCTTGAGGAGTGCCTAGCAGAAGAGGCCGCAATAGTTTCCTTTGAGTGTGATGTAATCAATAGTTGTATGAATCATTTTTTATTTTTTTTTTGGGATAAAGGGAATCAAACTCTTGATGATCTATATATTTTTCCAGGAATAAGCTACGATGATGACAATCATATCTTTTCCCTCATAATTAAGAAGAGGTTTTTCATTTGTTCCTCAGTTTTCCACGTTCAAGAGGAAATTTGCAGATAGATTTGTTCATGGACTCAGAGACCCACTTGGCCCGCCCAGGCACATGAACAAATAACTAAGCTTGAGCACTCCTGCTTTTTTAAGAAAAGTTTGGTGTAGCCAAGTTCGATTAGGCCTGCTCTAAATTGGACATTGCTCAACTAGGAAAAATAAGAGGGCTCTGGGATCCCCCTGTTGCAATTTGTATTGCTTTATGATTGTAAATACCTCGCTATTAGGGTCGTTTTTCTCGGGCTATACACACCACACACTTCCATAAGGGCAATTCAGTGAAAAAGTCAAACTTTAGAAAATATTACTTCTAATGAAAATGCCCTTGTGCCCCTCACTATGTTTTGTGCACTCCTCCCCATTTTTCTCTCGCTTTGTGCACCTCATCTTCATCCTCCCGCACAATTCCCTCTTGTGATTTGTAAGGCATCATTGAGTGCTTTGGCCTCGCAGATCTAATCCTTTAGTTGGAGAGTTGGTGAGAGCCCACCGAACCCTTAATTAGAGAATCGGCCAAAGCCTACCAAACATTTTAGTTCGGTAGTTGTCAATCAAGTTTCAACCAAAAGGTTCGATTAGACATAACCGAACGTAAAAGATAAGTCTCGACCATGTGTCGCCGACATGTATGCACAGCTCAAAAATCATCCAAAAACTCAACGAAACGAAAGAACATCCCTAAATCTCATCAAATCAAATTAAAACATACAAAATATCACTATGTTACTCGAAGGATTTAGTCAATCGGGGTAAATCATTCAAAAGTGGTTGAAAACACTAAGAAATGGATCTAACAAAGTGCAAAAATGCAAGGTAATACTACCCTATTAATTGAAAACACCAATAAGAAATGAAGAACGTGATTCGTGATGGTTTGATCAAGGTTTTAGAGATAAGATGCTTCGATTGGGACAAGGGAGTATTTTGGATATTTTGGTGAAAAAGTTGTGGTTCTTTCATTAAATGAATTTGAGTTTGTGGTGCCTTCAAATCGAGTTGCCCTTGTGCAGCGTGCATAGCCTAAAAGTGTAATGTGGGATGTGTAAGTTGGGGTTCTTTCATTAAATGAATTTGAGTTTGTGGTGCCCTCAAAATCAAGTTGCCCTTATGAAAGTGTGGGTTGTGCATAGCCTGAAAGTGTAATGTGGGGTGTGTATAGCCTAACTCAAACTCAAAAATAATATCATGAGCATTTGGGCCGGGCTTGAGTTTATGTTTTTTATATGGGCTAGGCTTGGGCTTATATATGGTGATGCAACTCATCAAAGTTGACGAGCATGGTGACTTTGCAATGCAACCTATCGAGTACCAAAAAGGCTATCTGTTGGTTGGTCCAACTAATAACAAAGTTGATCTCCCTACGTAGTGCTCAAGGTTTTATCTTACAAATGAAAAAAATTAAATTGGGAGAGCCGCCACCAACACGTGACCTGACAATGCCCGAATGTAAATTAGTCGGTTCACCGGATACCGCGTGAAACAAAAAAAAAAGAAAGAAAAAGACGCTATTTGAACATATTTCTTGTGGTTTGCCCCGTCCAATACAAGTCATGTTAACCCACAACGGGATAAAGCTCTCTCAAGGGAAGCAACAAAACCGCTCCAACCATTTGAGTGCCTCCTTAAGCTCAATTTCGCCAAGATAACAACGTACAACTATTTAAATATCTCTAGTGAGATGGATGAAGCATCACTTGTCAAAGGAAAAGTTTATGGAGGATGTGGGTATGACTCCCACCGAAGTAAAAATCCGGTAAGATAAGCAGCGACGTACCAGAGAGAGGGATATCAAATAGGAGTCATTCAGCACTAGTATTATTTCAGGTTTAACACAACCAAACAAGAGTTGCTAATTCAAACAGGCCACAATGTCTGAACTTCTAAATTTACTTTTGCATGCTCTCAAGTAAAAAAAGATATTTTCTCTTTCTTATTACAAGAGATTTGTTCCATTGTTTCAACTGACCATAAGATGCAGTGCTCCATTTGAGAAATTTGCAACTCTACTACTGGAAAGGCTCAACCCTGCAGACCAATAACACCTGAGAAAGTACAAGATGGATGCTGTCAGGTACTTATAAATTAAGTTTAAGTGTTAATGCTGGACTTGTTCAAGTAAAAGAGATTCAGAAGCGCAGTGGAAAGAGTAAAAAGCGTACCGCATGCAAGCCTGCCACCGGCATTCCCAGTAGTCTTGCTGAGTTCATGCCCACCTGAAATGATACCAACATAGATTTAGGATTCATTTCTCTCAACAATTTTTTTTTGATAGACAAGGTTATTTGAGCCAGCATGTTGACACCAAACTAATGGTGAATCCGACTAGTCTCTCGGGGGTCCTATCCGACTAGTCCCTCGGGGGTCCTTAGTTGCCTCCACCTGGGAAAACCCAAGGAAGAAATCGGGGGGGGAGAAGGGGGGGCAAGGAATCGAACCCCACACCTTTGGTGTGTTGAGCCCAATTCTTACCATTCCACCAACTCCCCAGGGGGGGGACCATTTTTCTCACCAAATTGAAAACACGATTATAAATTGAAAACGCGATTATTGAAAAGGTCACAGAAGCCACAGCAGGTTTGAGGATGTGAGTACGCAGTCGCAAACTATCACCACACTACATTTATTAAAATAGATAAAAAAATCATATCATGAAATATGTGTTACCCTTTCCAAGATCATCAGGATCGGCATGAACAACTACAGCCCTTCCAACAATGGAATTGGGTCCAGTGAGGGGAATCTGAAAGCAGCAATTCACAGTTGGTTATGTTTTTGAAGTTCATTACAGGTGTACTTTTGACATAAACTACAAAGAACGGATACAAGAGCAAACGAATTGGCTACCTGGCTGTCCGAAATGGAGATGTTTACGGTACCTGAAAATGAAACACAAGTAAGCTGAATATAAACGCCAAGCTTTATCAACGAAAGAAGCTCAGCAGGTTTCTTAGACTCAAAAATATAATACACTGAATCCTGAGTCAAACACCACCTAAGTTTTATTTTCTCAAGAGATTGTGTGTAATGTTTAACACTTCACATACGGGAGGGGTTTGAATTTACAAAATAAAATCGCTCAGTCATGCAAATTCCTTTTTTAAAGTTAACAATAGAGCCGCTTAACACCTTAACATAGATTGTCAATGTCAATTAAGTAATTAACATTGATTAAGCATAAGTTTAGCTTGATTACTGCATCAATAGATCACTGCACCAATACAACAATGATGCAGGTGATATATACAGCGATAATAACATAAAAAATGAAATCAGATGAATAAGTACCATCATCACCAACAACGATATTTCCAAGATCACCAGCATGACGGTTCTCATCTTCAGGAGCTCCGTGTTCCTTTACGTTGGGATTGAAATGTGGCCCTGAAAATAGAATAGCAGACCATTACGTTTGCTAACCCTTTACACAATTCGGATTTGTTCTTCACTTTATTCTGTGTTTTAAAATTTAAATAACTGTATGATTAAGAGGGCCAATGGACAGTGAACCGTACCAGTTGACATACACCCATTTGTGGTGTCACCAAGGGCATGAACATGAAACCCGTGATTCCCCGGCTTAAGACCAGAAACACTTCCAGTTACAGTAGTTGGGCCTGATGCAATAGAATTTAATGAGCAAATGTTCAAGCGTTCTCAAGCTGGGCATCGTAATTTACAGAGTTGAACTTAAAAACACAAACCATCTCCCTCCTGAGCAAAGTAGATGGTACCGCCAACACCCTCGGTCCCACTAAGAACAGCAACAGCCTTCACCATTTTCAACTGTGATCTACACAAACCTCTTAATTAGGGATAAGAAGGTAAACAATGACAAAATCAATAAAGAAAAACAAGGGATTGAGTCGATTGCCCCTCCAAACAGTAACCTAAACAATAGCATTAACTTCAAATTTTACACTTAGTAGTGACTGAATCATGCCTTAATGATACAACACATACAAAATCACAAATTTTTTTTTTTTTTTTATATCCGTGAGTATCCATGTGAGCCTGACTATTCCTATGAGGCCCTGGTGCAATCACCCTGTGCGTACCCTAATGGCCATGACAATCTCGACGCAACAGGAAATCAAACCTGAGATTGTGCGCCTAACCCACACAATCCCAAGCTCACCCTTACCGTTGGGCCAACCCGTCCGGGTTAACAGCATACATTTCAAAGTCATCGATGTCAATTATGTGACCGAGGAAACCCAGTATCGAAAAATCGAAACGAAGAGACTCTATCAGCATCGCCGACAACATTTAGGGTTTTCCAATCCACAAAGGCAATTATCTACCATCCCAACCAAGAACAACAAAACCCTAGATCTACAACAACAGAACTCAACCTAATAATCAAAACTGAAAAAACCCTAATCCAACACGAGCAAAATCAAACACTAAAAGCACAATCAAAATCACACACATAAATGAACAAATTGAACAGCAACATCACATAGCACATCAAATTGAGAGATATCGAACAAGTTTTCCTATCAAAATGAGATCTTTAAGAGATTAAACCAAGAATTGAAGCAAAGAGAAACCAAAGATCGATCGATCACCTCAGAACACCCCTGCGAGAGAGACTCGATGAACACCAACGACGACGAGCTCACAAACCAGTCTAGAATCTCTGCTTCTTCACATACCATAAATTCATCTTAAATGAGTACGTGACGCTAATATGTGACTACGTTGTATACGCACAAATGGTTGTTGTTTCGATGGGAGGATCTTGATTGATAGCGCGTGTGAGGAGGTGTATCGATGGAGGTCAGTGAGTGTCTTATGAGTTGTGTGTGAAATGTAAGTCTAGTTTCTTGTACGGTGGTTTATGGGGAATTTACATGACCTGCCCTTGTTTGATGCCGTTGAGGTAAGAGCATTGGGTGGTCTTAAGAGGTTAATGTGAAGGGTCAAATCGTCAATTAATAATGTCAATATTTTTTTTGATGGGATGTGTGGAAAATGGACTAATTGGGCATGAAGCACGTGGGGGGGAGGCATCCGTCATTCATGAAGCATGATTTTTTGCAAATAGCCAGTAATTTTTTGGAAAATGTTTGTGTCTCCAGGAGACACACTTGTTAGAGTCCTTTAATTTTTAAAAAATGATAAATGACTCACTTTAGATGCACACATGGGACGTACATTTTATCTTTTAATTTATTTATAGTAATTTGTTAGATGTAGGCCACACTTTGGGAGATAAAAAATAGCTATAAATAGATTAAAAGACAAAGTGTACGCTTGCCAAGTGTGCGTCCAAAGTGTGTTAAATTATCATTTTTACATAATGATATGCATGCTGTGCGCACATCTAGATAGGTATTGTTAGATGACGCCATCGTCAAATGCGAATTGTCCATATGTGTCTAAGTCGAGTTACAAACTTATGGTAATAAGGCCTTGTTTTATTTAGGTTCTCAATGTGGTATTTGATGCGTATAGAGTTTGAAGCAAATAGGTGTATCATGAGAAGTTGGAGCAATTGTGAGCGTCATGCGTACCATTCATGAGTTTGGTGTTTCCTTAATTGGTGCATATTTAATTATTTACGTTATATTAGGATAATTAAAATAGAAATTTAATTAATGGAACTCAATTCTCATTAGAATTTTGTAGTTTATAGAAAGTTGTCTTTATTTAATATATACTACTCGTTTCCCTGTACCCCATGCAGGTGTTATTGAAACTATATAATATAAGGTTTATTAAATTATTTTACACCCTTGAATGTATGGTTTTTTTTTAACAATATATGTTAATTTTTAAATAGTGAAATTGTGCAATGTTTTTTCTTCTAATTCTTTGAAGGGAGAAGGGAAAAAACTAAGTGGATTGCAAGAAGAATTAATGAGAGGTGAAAATTATATCGGAGTATAACTTGCACTGCACTCAATTCCATGTATTTGCCCATGGTTTCAAGTTGAATGTACTTATTCTATTAATCTATTCGTAGATAAGATAATCATTATTAACTAGTAATAGATCCACACACAATACTTAATTCAGTGAATCTGATGGGTTGGCATGTATAGAATATAATTAAATCTCTTAAAACAACCGATAATAGAAATAAATAAATAGTAGAAAATAAGAAAAACTAGAAAAATAGAAAATTGAAATGATGAAAGAGGTAGCTTCTTAACTTTCTCTCTCCTCTTACTTAATATATATAGGAAATTCTAGAATTGAGCCCAAATATATACCCATGTAAGGGGAACCCCTCAATATGTGTTGTGCATTAAATGACTTGTGCATTTATAACTCACTGATTTGTGTGTTAGATTCAAATCCAATGGTTGTAAATGAGGTTCTCATGCCATGGGTATTTTTATGGTTCCCATGGTTGTACTACCCTGGAAGGGTTTTATTTATTTTTATTTATTTTATATTTTTTATTTAGTATGAGTTAAAACCTCGACCTTCCTAAACTTTATCGTTTGGCAAGTAATACTTTGTTTATCTCACCTGAGATGCTTTGGCATGTAATAATTTTTTTTTTTTGTTACTTACTAGAATTAGGGTTTTTTTAGTTTTGTTAATTTAAATATATAAAGCTCATGTAATAATTTTAGTAGATTGATTATGGAATAAGAATTGTCTCTTTTTTTTTTTTTTTTTAAGAATTGGTGTTATTCTCTTGTTTGCCCTAGATTATATTTTTTTCGGATTCGAAGATTTAATTTGAAAGGCTTCTGGTGCGTCAATATCCAATCCTCTAATCGTGAGGTTGCAAGTCCCTCTAAAAATTGAGAAAGTGAAGAATAGCTAAATTAGTCTATTGTGGCTTTCATTTTCTCTCTTTCTTTGCCTATACTTGTTTAAGTTTTCTTCTTTGTACTTTTTGACCTTTTGTCTTCCACTTTGTATTTGTAAATTCTCTTTAACAATATAAAAGTTGTTTCTATTTGTAAATTCTCTTTAACAATATAAAAGTTGTTTCTTATAAATAAAAAAGTCATGCATGTTGTTGCGCTAGGCGAAAGGTTATGAGATGTTCTTTTGTTGTCAAGATAACTCTGTGCCAAGACAAATAAAGTGATGAAGTAGGATAAAAATCTTTTAGGCCCAACTTGACGACAGGGTGCGAGATTACGAAGGTGATGTTGGCTTTGAAATTCTTTAATCAGCTTCTTGACCGATGTAATAGATTGTATTTGGAACTACCATGAAAAATAAAAAAATGTAACCTTTGAAAAATAAAAAAGCTCTTTGGTACATAATTATTTATAGAGTAAAGGTAATTGAGTGATTGAGGCTAAATCATTGTTGTTGTTGTAAATTAAGGTAATTGAAAGAATTGATAATCATTTAAAAAAAAAAGTATCAGTAAAAAAAAAAAAGAAATAAATCCGGTAAATTAATTGATCGACTATGTAGGCAAACAACAACAAGTTTGTTTCAAATGGGCCTAGATTGGGCCTGTTTTATTTATCAATACGGGCTTTGACCCGAAACATGATCGATCATGTCCTCTCTTCGAAGCCAAGCTTACAACGTAGAAGTTAATGCATCCGACTCAAAATTCATTCAAAAATTGATCTGACCGTCCCCTCCATAAAATGTAAAAAATGAATTCATTTACAAGAGCTGTTTAATATCATTCGCTATGTTTATTGCGTCCATTGCAGCTCCATGCAAGCCTTTTCTCGACAATCCAGCGCAGTAAAGCCCATTAATGCCCTTCCAATGGTTTGGAAAGCTTTGCTTTGCTATCCCGTCTTCGTCAAGGAGATAATCGTCATCCTAAAATTAATTAAACAATAACCTAAGTTATAATACAATAACAAACTCTCAATTTCAAATTTATTGACTTTCACTCTGCTCGATTTAACGTAATTGAGATTGAACTCGAAACTAATAGTTAAGGGTGATGCACCCCGAAACCATCGAACCGAACCCCTTATATCAACTTTTGATACATGCGTTCCTACTTATTTTGTGAATATTGTGTGTATTCATAATCAAACAAACTTTTCGTTGCAAGAGGGTGGGAGTTCAAGTCCCGTGGGGGCAAGAAACTTAATTTCTTTCTTATAAAAAAAAAATAAAAATCAACAAACTCTTTTAATATGTATAGAAAAAAAAAAGACTTGTTTAAGTGATGGGTTTTAATGGATTAAGAAATCTACCAAAATTCATTGAAGTCCTAATTAAATACCCTTAAATTTTTAAAAACTCCATCAAAATTCATTGAAATCTAAGTTCCATAAATTTCAAAAGTCTCTTTCAAAATCCCTTCAAATCTTCAATTTTGACTATCAAAAGTTATTTTTTTTTTCCTAAACCTGAAAAGTGACTCTAATTCATCAAACTTCAAAAGCATGCCAGTACGTACGACGTGAAGTAATTGGTTTTTTGCCTTTTAGATAAAAAGAAAGACCAAACCTTGACTGATCTAACTTTTTTGGTAGCTAATTCAAGAAGGGTGATTAATTAACTAACTAACTAATTAATTATTAGTACCTTAAGCCACTTGTTTGTAGACCTCTTGAACCCGGTTGCGAAAATCAACACATCAAATGAGTCAGACTTGCCGTTGCTGAACTCCACCTCTTTCCCTCTTATGCGTGTTATGGAAGGAACAACCTATTCATCATCACCCAACACTGCTCAATCAAAACTAATTAAACTCATTGATTAACATTAATCAATGATCGATTAAGTATGCTCATTTGCATATATACCTGAATCTTAGAGGACTTGATTTTGTTAATGGTGCCAACATCAATTACAGGGTACTTTCCATACTTCACTTTCATAAAGAAAGGCCCTTCTTTAGGCCTATTGACCCCATACTTGCTTAAATCACCATACACCAACTTGCTCAAAATCACAAGCAGCCCATCTACTATCTTCAATGGTACATGCTTCACCAGCACCAACCCCAATGATGCCATCTCTCTACTCACCACATGCACCTGCAACCAATTAATCGCGAACATTCACTACAAGAAAAAATATATTTTATAACTTATATTTCTAAACCTCTTTTATGGGAATTAATCTTCATTAACTACAAGAAAAAACATATTTTACAATACCTCGAACCAAAACGAGGTGGATAACTGAAACTCAAGATATTCACTGCAAGAAAAAATATATTTTATAACAAAAATCTATTTAGACCTTTAGAGTCGAGACTCATAGGGGTGTTATAAGTTGTTATTATAAAGTCATTTATTGATTGAGAATGACTTTGAAATAAAAAATATTAAAAACTCTTTTCAATTCCAGACTTTAAGAGTCCAAATAGTACTGCTCATTTAGAATTGGTGAATGCTTAATTAATTACCGGGCTTCTAACGACGATCGAAGCGGCGGAATCGAAGTTGGATAAATCTAGAGCGATCTCCATTCCAGAATTCCCACTCCCAACGACCAATACCTTCATGTTCTCGTACTTCTCCCCAGACTTGTACTCGGTAGAATGAATAACCTCCCCGCCAAACGTCTCGAGCCCTTCGACGTCAGGGACAAAAGCGTCACTCGTCTCGCCACTCGCCACCACCAGGAACCTCCCATAATAAACCTCTTCACAACCTCGCTTTGCGTCGCGAACTATAACGCACCACCTCTCTTGGGCTCGGTCGAAACTGGCCGACTCCACAAGTCGATTATAAAGCGGACTCACTCTAAAATGAGAGACATAATCATCTATGTACTGAATGAATTGCTTCCTCGAGATGTACGTCGGCGACGATGGTGGAAATGACATGTGAGGGAGCTCACAAAATTTCTTGGCGAGGTGGAGGTGGAGACGATCGTATGATTTTTTCTTCCATAATGAAGCAAAGCAATCCTCTCTCTCTAAAACTATGTTTGGATTGAGAGATTGTTGAGGCATGCTGAGGTTGCAATTCCAGATGGACCCGCACCGACAACGATCACAGTTTCTTCGTGATCTGTCATTTGTATTTTACACTATCCAAAAATGTTGTTGATGAACGAGAGAGTTTTTGTGTGTGCATCTTGGGAGGTGGGGTTGGGGTTTTATAGTAGATCTGAAGTGGGCCATCGGTGTCAGGAAAGAGCGTCATGTTGTCGGTACAGTTACGGGTATTAAAAGTTATGTAAAAGGTTACTTGCCGTGCAATAGGGTTTTCTTTTGTATATGCAATGATATATAAAGGTGACTCTTTGAAAGTCACGTATGGATTAAGGTCCGTTGGATGAATGGGTTGTGATGTGTGAGAACGCATGTTGAAGTGGTTGGATGATGTTCGATGTTGTCTTCACATACTGTGTGACTTGTTTAAGTAACTATTTTGCGATTGCTCGTAGAAAAGCCAAGTCAAAACTTGTGTTTTTATAATTGTTATTGTTCACGTTTAGGCTTCCACCATCATGAGCAATGATTCTATGCTCTTCACCCATCATGCGCACACACTGATTAATGTAATACTGTATTAGTGATTAATTAATAATTAAAGCTAATCACGATTTATTCACTTAAATACGGTATTAATTAAATCAATTATTAAATACAGTATTAATAATTGTTATTAATTAACAACCTCAAGCTCGGCACACGACCCACCACTAAATTAGTGTCTATGTTTTCAAAAAAATATGTTCGAGTTAAGGCTTAAATTCAAATCCTTTACATTAATGATTGTTATTTACTAACATGCTACATCAATCTTTTGTATTTTATTTGAATTTTAATATAAATATATATAAAAGCAACAAAATACACTTTATTTTAATTTAATGGAATAAATACTTAAAAATGCTTATTTTTAAAAAAAGTATATATTATTATTTTTATTAATAAAATATATATCTAGGTTTAATGGGTCGGACTTGGGTCAAGGTATAAGCCCAAACATAGGTGGCAGGCTGGTTTTGGGCCAAGGTACTTAGGCCCGACCTAAGTCCAGCCCAAGCCCGACCCATGAACTAGTCTTTATCCCCTCTATGTGGGGATAGTTCCCCCTTCTAAGGGTAGTTTTCCTTATTTTAATTAGGGTAGTTCCAGGTTTAAGTTTATAATGTAATGTCTATTGCATTTTACTCGTTGAAATATTATAATAGGTTGGCTTACCCTCTTGAGTTAAAAATGATCAATGTGTCTTCTAGGCTTTAAAGATATATATTTATATTGTATTATATACCCATTCCTTCCATAAATATAAGTCGTTTTGAGGTTTAACACACTAATTAAGGCGGTATAAATATTGTATGTACTTTCTATTTTTACTCTTTGACACAAAGAAGGAAGTGAATTAATTACAATTAAATGTTGGATGTGAAAATATGGGTGAAATGAGTATTAAGGGTGTTAAATAGCAAAATGACTAATCAATTGGATGACCCAATGGTTAAGTATGGGATTTGGAAGTAATAGGTCATGGGTAAATCTTGGTTTGTGCAAGTTGTTTCTTTCTTATAAAAAAAATAGCAAAATTACTTATAATTTTAAATTTTAGATTTGGTCTAAAATGAACTATATTTATGGATGAAAACGATAGTTAATATAAATCATTATATTGACACAGTTTATTGTGACTATATAAATATGTTCAAATTAAGGCTTGGGTACCTGCCCAACTCGGCATGCATATCAAAGAACTTCTGATAGTATCAAAAAAATATTGAAAAAAAAATAGAAGTTTTTTTTCTGAGGAAATAAAATGAGTTTTAAATCTTAGAATTCGTAGTCAATTGTTAAGCTTATACTATTAGCATGCATCATGCATGACTTCCACTTTATATCCACATCTATTAAATATATTTGCTTTATTTTAAAATATGTATATTTACTCTATTAAAAATATAAAAAAGTTTTTTTAGTGAATATATATATTTTTTTAAAGTTAAGAATCTCTGACTTGAACAAACTTGAGTGTGCCCATAGGCATGGGCTAGCATAAAAACCCAGAACAAATAAGGCCTGGCTTTTTTTTTTATGAAAAAAATGGTTGTATCATATTATTCATCAAACTCTAAGATCATTTTATACAAACATTTCTACCTGATTAGGAAGTTAATTTCATCAATTTGACTGACATACACCAGAAAGTAGGCCTGGCTTCCATTGATTACATTATTATTATTATATATTTTTGTCAAAGTATATTATTATTATTATTATTATTATTACATTCCCTTAAAATATTTAGACTTGAGATTCCATCATATAAAAATATAATTCAACCAAAAAAATCTAAGAAATATAACATACACTGCCTTTTTTCCCAAAAAATATATATGCATTCATTTAATTAAGGCGTAGCAGTGTAACAAGTGATCTGAAGCACAGTATCGTCTCTGTTATATAATGTCACCAACCAAAAATTGCATGCATTAATCCAGTGGCAGAGATAGGTTGTCAAACGGGCCCACACCACACCAACAAAATCAAACTGTAGTTTAATAGCCTAGTTATAAGACCAGACGATCTTGATTAAAGCGCAGGTCACGCTCATCAACTCATGCTGAGGCCCACACCAAACCACACCACACCACACCACTGTGTCTGTGTCCCTCAACTGAGATCTTTACGCTCGAGGCCCCGTTGAAGGGTTACGATCTACTGCTCTCCAAGTTATGTAGACCTCCGTTCACCCTTTTGAGTTGTTGACTGAGATCTTTCTTTGTCGTTTGGTTGACTTTTTTTTTTTTTTTTTTGAGCAATGTTATCGTTTAGTTGACTTGCCTATTGAGTTTTTTTTTTTGCGCCAAGCACACGTCCTCGCCGTGGAGTGATTCGGTCCAGTTCATTTGACGAGATTCTCGGTGGCACGTTTTGCTTCGCCGTTGCGCGTATTTTTTTATTTTTTGGTAGGAATATCTTAATGTATATTACACGGATACCAAGTTACCAACAAGTACGAGTTTGTATTGAGTGTTACAATATCGAGTTGATTTTTTTTTTCTTTGAGCTTAGCACTTAAGAAAACGACTTCCCGCGTGACTAGTTCTTTTGTAGGGTACAACATAAACACCTTATAAATCAAGATAACCACCTCACCAACTATAACGGTGTGTACAAAAAATATATGTATTGAATATAATTTTAATTTCTTCTCTTGACCCCACAAATGAATGAAGATACATTATGGACAAATAAGTTAGGTTGGCTTTGGTGATCAATCGAGTTAAGACTTTTGTATTTAGATTGTACGTGATCGAAATATTGAAAAGGATTTCTTTTAAGGCAATGTCTATAAAAGGCTTCTTATTACACGTACTTTTATATTTTTTTGTACCTTACTTCAAAATATATCTTTTCAATTTTAGCTCATAAGAATGCTCTCACCTTTACCCCAACACCCTCAATTCTTCATTTTTCTCAATTTTAACTATTGTAGCAAAAATTGAAATGCAAAAAAGTGAGATTTGAAAGAGTAAAGGGATCTTTTAAGTAAAAAGTGGGGTCTATCTAGTCCCTCCTAAGTTTTTTGTTTGTAAATAAGGACCTGGCCTACTAATGTGTTGACATTGACGCACTTGCTATCAACCTTGCAGTACACATTAGGATGTGGCGTGCCCATACTGTGCGAAAAATCAAGAGACACCAAAAAGGTGTAATTGTGTTAGGTTATAAAAGCATTTCTCGTTTGTAATTAACTATTTTGATTGCTTAGACCACAAAAAAAAAGAGCAAAATAAAACAAAACAAAACAAAACAAAACAAATCAAAAACAAAACAATTTTGATTAAAATATATTTCTACGTCAATACCCTTTTTGTTTTTGTGTTTTTATGTTTGTTTCTTTCTTATAACGAATCTAGCTATTTTCTTCCACACTTGTGGAACACAATTTCATTGACAACAATTTTTTTGATAGGAAAAAAAATTACTGTTGTACTCATCAAGGTTTGAATCTGTCACTTCTTACTTTTAAATCTCATAGCAAACTATTGAACCACCTAAATTCATTGACAACAATTGATAATACCTTAAAAATGTCAAAAAAAAATCCTTACGACATTCTCTTTTATTTGAAAGCTAAACAACATTTTAAAGTTTTCTAACATTGATTAATATAAAAAAAACTATATATTCGACTCTCCCTAAAGTCAAAAGAAAAAAAAGTGAATATATGTGCTATATGCATGTGCTTCTCGTCAAACAATTTTATAACTCCGTTGACTAGACAAATGATCAAGTATTCAAGGTATATCCATCTCTATAGAAATTTATTTGATTTTTATGAAATTAAATATTAAGAATAGTCCCATATTGGGTATTAGGTAAATAAAAGAAAAGATATGTTATAAGTTTTTGGGTTGAGACACCATGCATCTTATCTTAGTATTTTGATGAAGCCCAATTGGACTCCAAATCACAAGTCCTTAGTTGTTAAGTAATGTAGCTTTCGAAATCCTTATACTGTATTGATAAAAATAAAATGTTGTTGTAACAAAAAAAAAGTCTCAATATTGTAATATATTCATATATGGGGAAATGCTAAGGTGACTCAAAGTGGACTCGCGAAAGTAAACACGCACATGTTGGTGTCCTCATACACATCGATTTTCATAGATACACACGTCGATGCGTAAAATCAATGTACACACAAGCAATATTTTTGACTAAATTGGTTAAAATATCTTTATTAACCTTTTATAGCTTTTGTTATTATATCCTTAACCTTTTTAGATTGATAAATTTGTATCTGAAACTCCTTTTTGACTTCAAATTGGATGAAAGTAACAAGTTTAAATAATAAATGTAATAATTATTTCAACAATTATATATAGGTGATGAGCCGACTTTCGTAGGTCATTATTTTGATGTTATCTTATCAAATTTAGAGTTAAAAAGGGACTTGTTATAAAAATTATCAATGTAAAAAGTTTTAAGATATACAGTAACAAATTCAAAAAGTTTAAGTTATAATATCAAAAATTGGAAAAAGTTAATTAGGATATTTTAACAATTAATGGTATGTTTCTTTTCTTTACTTTTATTTTTCTTAAAAAAATAAAATATGGGGCCCCACACTTTTGCTTGAACGACAATTGATGTGACGAAGCTTGTTTTCTCTTTATGGAGACAAGACATTGATTGCCTACCGATTAGGTTGTTATTATTTAAATTATTAAAATAATTTTGGCTTGGCTTAGCATTATAAAATAGGTTGGATAGTATATTTAATTAATCAGTTTCATTATATCTTAATTGAATAATGTTGATGACATTGAAGATCTAATCCACGCTTATCACATGCTCACTTTAGTTCCGAGAAGACTTCCTCCCCAAGAAGCCGTAAAGGGCGGAACCCCTTCCTTGCTCCCCCTGTGCGGGCGGTGGCCACAGCGCCGTTGGTCGGCCCTCTCTGCTTTCCAGTTTTGTGTTTAATTTAGTGTCCTCCTTTTCCTTATCTTTTCCCCTTCCCTCTCTTCTCTTTTCTTTTTCCTCTTCCCTTCTCTCTTGTCATGTTGTGTTAGGAAAAGGGGATTGTGAGAGGAGATCTGAGATATGTTCATGGAAGCACGGAGGAGAGGCATTTTGAGAGATCAGTTGTTTAGGGCTTTGCCACGCCAAATCCGCTTGATGCCCTAACATTGATGGAGCCCGGCAGTGGAACGCGATGGAGAAGCTGTTGGAGAAGGACAACAGATCGTCGGGCCTCGCAGTTCCATTTCTTTTACAAAGAAAAGAAGAAAACTGAAAAATTCTTACTTTTCAGTAACACATTCTATACAAGAATAAGACTCGCTTATTGTAATGGCTTAATTAATTTAATTAGGATTAGTGTTAATCACAAGGATTAATAGGTTAATTCGGGCGTTATATGGACAACTGGATGACTCGGATGTGGGTACCTAGGTTATTTATAGTATTTGTGCACATTGTAATGCCTATTATTGCGGTGTTGAAGTGCATTATTCATTATATAAAACATCGCATGTGTGTACGTTAATGCCGAGCAATGTAATGAGTCGGTTGTATGTCCCGAAGTGCGTGTTGATGCGGATATCGGGTAAGTGTTATTGGGGGGTTGTTAGACCGGGCGTTGGGGTATGGGACTAAATCAAATTTATACTATGGTTGAGGAATTAAGGATTTAATTGGACTAAAGTATAACATTAGGCTTAATTAATCAATTGGATAGAAAATTTAGAGGAGACGGGATCATCTTCGGGAAACACAACCAGAGAGCTCCAAGGTAAGTTGTGCCATGATAAGGTGTCACTGAAATGAGTGACAACAGTTAAGGAGGGACCATTCGATCAGCCTCGAGATACAAGTTTCCACCAGATTAAAAGAAATAATATAAATAACACCCGATAATGCTCACATGTACAAACTTCTTGAGAAAACTTTAGAGAAATCCTAAGAGATCAGCGAGGAATGAACATGTATTCTCATCCAATCAATTGGGTTTATATACACTGAGATCCACATCCCTGTTTTATCATTTCAAGTCTTTCCTTTAAGACTTATTCTCGCAATTCATTTCATCAATCGTTTGAAATACATATTTTCAACTTTTCATTTTCAGTTGATGTCTTACAATAGTTTGATACTCTTACCAATATTATTGTTTCCTATTAGTTCATTTTAAACTATATCAATTATATTTACTACAATCATTTGCTTCATTGTGTTAATAGACAATTACCTAGAGAAAATATTGGATTAACTTCCAACTTTTTCCTAATCCAAGTATAATCAAGTAACCATTGTAGTTAAATTACATTTCAATTCTCTTTCAAGGGCTCCATTGTATCATGTACGACTTATCTCCATTAGTTTTTGAAATTAATTGAATATACAACACAACGATACAATAGCTCACTGTATACCTTATTTGTATCATTCAATTATTTCACATTTCACCATTTTCTATCTTTGTGTTGAATATAAGACAGTTCTCCAATTATCTTAGCCTCAATCAAACCCGTTAACTCATAATTTCAATTCAACACATATCCTAATGGTTTACAGTTGAAACTTAACATTTGCACCTATCACTTTTGGTATACACCTATCACTTTTGGTATACACCAATCTACCGTCAGAGTTCACATAACTCTATGATAATGCTTGTGCTTTTGGTAAGTCTTCAACTCATTTTGCATTCGTCATCATTGTCAACTTAATGATGATCTTATCTTAGTAGAGTTCAACAACTCTACATCTCTCCGTTACTAAACATAACATGAGCTCTAGTGAGTTTCTATGATCTACACCATAATCTTTCACATTATCAAGCCATCATTTGATCATATACTCATAGATTCTAATATTTACTCCATGATAACCAAATCTCAATAAACTATTGAGAATTATTGGTTTCATTTAGTTAAATACTTGAATTGTCAATTCTGGGAAATCACTATTTCTTTGGGGTCTACTTCAAATTAATTTATCACTCAAATTGAGTTCTTAAACTCATACAATTTTCATAATACATCAAAGTACAGTGAGAGAGGCGGTTGGTTGGAAAGGAAAAGACCAAAATACCCCCAAGCCTATCTCATTTTTTTTATTCCATTGCCCTTAACGGTCTTTTCACATTTTTTCAATTTATTATATATATATATATATATTTATATATACTTATTTATATATAAATATATATATTTGTCGATATCGTCGCACCTACGACTCAGTTGTGCGCGCCAATGAGTAACCTCAACGTGCACACTACCGTACTACCTACACGTCTCATCCGTGACTTCGCGTGTCACTCGGTGCCCAACCATTTACCATTATTTTATTATTTTCCATTTTAATATATATATATATATATATATATATATATATATATATCCATAATATATATAAATATATATTTATGCCTATAATTACGTCTATAACTACGTAATTCACGCCAATGAGCACACTCGATTTTCAACATTGTCTCGCGTCTCATGTGTGTCCTCATGACCCATACACGGTATTAGGCGTTCCTCTTGTGTGTGTGTTGCATGCCTATTATTGCGGTGGTAAGTTCGTTATTGTGATGGCCCCAAATTCCACAATCCTATAATTGGGCACTGCCCGTCCTAAACCCATGTGAACCCTAGAGCCAGTCCCGCTGAGTCACGCAGGTCTAGTCAGCCTTCCTTACCCTTACCATTTATTACGCATTTACATGTGAAGTTAATCAATTAGTGAGTTATTATCAGATACAACAGAAACAAATTTAACTCTTAACTAATCAATAAACTTCAAGATACGCAAGTCAGGACAACCTAGGGCGTGGTGATAAGTTGTTATTTATGTATATTATATATAGTTTATTTATATATTCTAGTGTTGATTCTCCGAAATATGGGCTCAATTATCTCTATTTGTCATTTTAAAGACTTTTGGGGTGCACGGTTGGATCCGGGGAAGAAAATACTTATAATAGAATATTTACTTGAAGAAATTGAACACCAGAGGGTCTGGAGTATACACAAGAGTAGGTGAATGGGAGTTTCAGAGTGCCACGTGTTAGATTCTAATTGGTCTAGCGCGTACAGGAGAGCCACGTGTCATCTGCCCATTCGCCCAGCCGTGTCACTGCAGTCAACGTGCCACATCATCCAGTCACAGCAGCACCAGCCTATCACGTCGCGTCACGTCGTCCATCCCAGTGAATCACACGCTGCCACGTCACTTTCCAATAATCCTCTCTCCCATCCTCGTTGATCTTCCTCGGGATGCATACCAACACGAACTCCCAGATCTTCGCACGACTCCTCACTCGCGCGCTTTCTCCTAGCCCTCCAAGTGACACATTCTAATTAGTCCAGTGAGACACACAGTAGCGGTTCAGCCACTCATGTGCTGCCACGTGTCGACACCTACACTCACAACACGTCACCGATCCTCCTCTCCTCCAATCAGAGTTTTCCACGTCAGCAACACCATCAGAATCGTCTAATCACACTGCGACACGTGGCAGAGTCCAGAAAACATCGAAAAATAGTCACAGATTGTCCTTGGCGCATGTGTCATACACCAAACTCGACAATAGGTATTGGGGACCAAAATTTAGCAGTATTAATTAGGGTTTTTGACAGAGAGTCGAGGATCCATTGTTTTCTTCTTTTCTTAGTGTCTTCTATTATTTTCTCCTCTTTTTCTACACTTTGTTTTTATATTTTAATGGAGTTTATGACGACGATGGCCGGCTAAACTCATCAGTCTGAATCGGAAGTGGATCAAATCACTCTTTTTGGCCTCAAAACATATGTGAGATCTATTTTATTATTTATTTAATTTGTTTTTCATAGTTTTTTTATTTTCTTTGGTATTATTTGAACAATTGAAGTTAAACACTAGTTTCAACTTCAATTTATATGCTAGTGAGTCGTAAGCACCCGTCCTTGTGCAATAAGACCACACTAGTGGCAATTGACCTACCAATTGATTAGATCCCTTTAGGATCGATTGAATACCATAGGAATGTAGGCTAAATCGGACACATGAGTGATCCGGCTGTCTAGGTGTAGTGCTGTGACGGCCCCAAATTCCCAATGTATTTGGGTACGCCCGACATAGACCTGTGCAAGTCCCGAGTCAGTGCTCAGCGAGCCTGACGAGCCTAGTCAGCCTCAAATCATCAAATTATAAGTTTTTTTGAAAGAGTTATTGCTAGTATAACACAGCGGAAGAAAATTTAATACTAATCAATTATTGAGAAATAACTCAATCAAACGGAAATCAGGAATCTATATAAATGTGGAAACCCCGATAGGTTCATGTCCAAGTCAACATAACGAAATTCATGCTATCCACCTCAAAATTTATCCCCAATCCAAAAACTACAATCATATATATAAAACATCATACAAACAAAATAAACATGAGCCTATATCTCGATACCTCAAGTCCAAATTTCAGCCGCTCACAAAAAGTCTCCTAGGCAAGGTCCCTTGCCTCTACTGCACTTCGCCCTATCTATACCCACCGTCACAAACTAGATGGTGAGCAATTGAGAGAAATCGAAAGTAATGCCAGAAGAATATAGCAATAATTCATGAATTTTCAAACATGGCAGTCTAAATATCATGCGGGAAATGAAAGACATGAATTTAAATAGACAAGATGCATGATAGATAGTCTGGAAATAATAGCAATCGAAACATGCGTGTTATACGAGTCAAGAAAGGCCATAAGTGGTCTAAAATCTACAACAATTCCACAACAGCGATGTCGCAACATCGAAATCCACAACAATCCAGTACATGGTATCACATAATCACTAGGGGTGGTCAAACACTCGTGCGTATGAGTGCCCGCGTTTTATCCCTTTTTAGTGCAGGCCGCATGTAACTTCGAGATACATACTTATGCCAAGAACACACATACAAGGAATATGGAATGAAATGCCACAAGTAGATAATAGCAAACACAACGGAATGAAAATGAATCATATAGTATTTTCTTAACTGGCTTACTAGTGTACACAAGTTTTAAGACAAGTGTACTTACTTGACTAATTGCAACCCGTAGACACTATCGCGTCCCAAATGCATATCCCCGAGTTTTTTGCTAGCTGACAAGGTTGGAAACTCTAATTAATGGGTCGAGTCATTACTAATCTAAGGCTGAAACCCTAGTGTTTTCCTAATGTTTTAATGACTCGAACAACTCGATAATTCAATAGGTAAATCAAACCAAAAACACAACGAAACACAATGACTCTCTTGGGTATTATAACCACACCTATGTAAGCCTAATTACAAGTCTTAGGCTCAGCTCAGTCGTATGTGGGTCATGCCATAGCTTCGAGAGTCGGCGGCATGACCATGACGTCATGACCATTTCACCACATGTTATCACAACATATACACTAAACCATAACCACGCTCGTTAATAACATACGAATATGTACTTGACGCATATATGTTCTCACCTAGGCATGAACTCAAATCACTTAATCATGTATTCATGCCATGAGTTCTTCAATGAAAGAAATTTAACATCACATATCCTCGAAACATAACAAAAATCGAACACCCATCAAGACCATGAGCGATTGTAGTATTATGTTGATGTTGTCTGACATTGAGGGGAATCACCTTTGTATTGGGAAACTAAAGGTATCCACCGACCGGTCAAAAAAATGAAGTACGACTTAAAAATGAACGTTCGACATCAAATACATACAATAATAGTAATGCAAGCCCACCACCAATGATATAGACACTCCTGAGGGCTGTGGGAACACAAGCATAAGCTAGGTGAGGGAACAAATCAACATAAACTACATGAAATCATGACTAAAACCACCCAAATGAATCTGGTTCAGACACAACAAGGGTTGTGAGTCACCATCAAGGACTTGGAGAGGTCCTCGACAGTCCCCATACGTGTTGGTCCGGCCAGCAGCGCCGCCCTTCATGGTGTTTTCAGGCGAGACTCTCAACAGTGAGCAAATTTGCTAAAACAGAGCATTTGGACAGCAACGACACATATTTAGCGAATCAGAGGTGTTCCGGGGACGTGGGGACTCTAGTGGGCTACCTTCAACTGCCCCGAGCACTGCCAACCACCAGAGTGATAGTTGGAACTTAAACCGATGAGGATAGACATATCGAAGAAGATAACACATCCCGTTTAAACACTCGACCATATCCGGGCTTCCACTGCTCTCTGTCGTGATTGGGAGGGTTCCTCGGACTATGGGTCGTCTTCGACCAGTCCCTCGACCACCGCCAATCACCATAGTGGCAGCTGAGTCAGAGCAGTGAGCAGAACGCACGAATAAGAAGAAAAGAAGAAAACAGTAGAGAGAGAGAGAGAGAGAAAAGAAAAGAGAAACCGTGAGAGAAAGAGCAAGAGAGAGGGATAGAGAGAGAGATCACAGACCTACGGCATGTCGATTCCGATGAGGCCGAGTGGGGTGAGCAGGAGGGGTGGCGGGAGTGTGTGTTAAAGGAGAAGATGAATAGTGAAATAACGGTTCCATTTCTTTTATATGCATTTTATTTGGTCAAATGACCTTTTTGCCCTTTAACTTCCTTCTCACACATTTCAAAACAGTTGCCCTTATGGGTCTTTTACCCCTTTATCACATCTCAACATACATACAAATCTCGATGCCAATCTCGTGGCTCTCCTCATTAAGTTGTCACTTTAACAATTTATATCCCGTCGTCCGTATGTTACGAGACTATTCAACTCCCACATTGATCTTGCATTTCCTCGGTCAGTATTTCTTCGTAAATTGGCTCGTCGCGCCCGTTTTCTCGCCGCATCCCATCAACTAATTAATTAAATTATTAGAAAATTCATTATTTGTATGTTTTACTCCCCCGTTTACCTAGGCGTAGCCTCACTCAACTAAAAATCGCCCAAACAACTCGAGACCCGTAAAATACTAAAATACTAATACACATAATCAAAGAATCATAATATTACTTCGGTGTCGACTCCCAAAGTTCAAAATACTGTTCAGTATTCATGTAGCAGTGTCACAATCCTGACAAGTGTAACGCAAGTCAGTTAAAAACTTGGGGTTATTACAAGTGCCTTCATAAAGCCCATTGCAGTTAACGCATTAAATCCGAAACACTAGAATAAAGTTACGCGTTTGACTAGGGAAGTAGTCATTGCCGTACCTTGACCATCGAGATAGGGAAGTGCGAGGACCTGTATACATTACCGGGTCTATAGCTACACTAATTTACTATGATTTCCATGCTTTGATTAGATTGAGGACCATATGTAAATTATGCCAAATTGAGGAGATTTGTGATACTGATGGTTTGGATTGTTCTTCCCTCTCTTAATTGATTTATTTACTTTATATTTTAACTATTTTTTTAGTAAAATTAGAGATTACTTCTGTGAACCCTCTAAGTTAGTTTTAGTTTTGTACCTTAGGTTAAAAACTTGGTCTTCGTGGTTCGACCCCGTGCTTGTCGCTACTGCAGTTCTTGTAGTCATTGATAATCTCATCGGAACTACATATATCTATATATTTATTTTGATGCATTCGACACGCGTCATGTGGAGACTCCGTAAATCATATTCACCATGGAATCAAAAAAGAATATCGATAATGTCATACATGCCCAAGATCTCTCTTAACCCTATAATCCCATGTTCAACAAAACAATATAGATACACAATACAAAACCTACTCAATACGCGAGAGGAGACCGTTTCGGGGTCCTCGACTTAAATCACCTAGCGCTAGTCCCTTGCCTTTGTCTGCTCGTCGATCTGCCCATCGTCACAAACTAGACGGTGAGTACAGTGATATAGAGAGTAAAATACCAATAGAGTCTTAACAATATTTCAAATGTCACATAAATTAAGCAGTCAATTCATGCAGATAGAAAGAAAAGACAGAAAACACATGAATATATATATAAATATATATAGACTGTAAACAAATGAATGAGTAATCGAAATTGAGTGTCTTGGAATACAAGAGAATGACACAAGTGGTCCTGACCAATCAAAGTTGTTGAGCCGAGGACAGAATCTCCTCAAAGGCTAGGAGTCAAGAACAAAATCTCCTCTAAGACTCCTACACGAGTGCAAAGTCCCCAGTAATCTAGTGGAGAACTCTCACTCTATACATCTCATCACAACCAATTATGTATCCCCAGCCGTAAACCTAGGTATAATACACCACAAGCCCGGAATTCTGCAAGGATCACACTTGACACACTTGTTTTTGGACAACTTAAAGGAATGGAAGAAGAAACCACGCTGATAAACCACCAAGGATAGATATAACCAAAAAGAATTCAACAATTCATAATCCACAAGGAAATACTGCTCGACAAATATAATAGCCCAAATAAATGCACAAATGAAATAATGTAAATACTTCGATTGGTTTTACTCAGGAATACCGGGCAAAACTCCACACTCGTGACTCTCACACGCTACCAAATGTCCCAACAAGTCCGTCACTAGTCCACTAAGTACCTGGTAAGCATTTTCGTTCCAATTTGGTAGTATTAGCATTTTATTTCGCGTGCAATTGAAATCCCTTTTTAATTTTTCCATATTTATGTTCAATATGTTTTAGGGTCGACTTTCGGGTTATTGATTGTATTTCGACCCGTTTAGGTACCTCGAGAAGTCCCCAATTCGTTTCGAAGATTCCACAAAATTTTAGGTTATGGGTGCCACCGAGACACTTTTAAGGTTTTACTCTCGGCGGCGTCTCCACGGCGTGGTGTAGGGCCTCTGCCCTAGACGCCGTGGGTAGCCCCGTGGGGGTGTTATACCCCACAATGCTTTCACAACGTGGGCCAGAGGACTTTGCCCTAGTTTTATGTGGGGTGCGCCGTGAGGGTTTATCCCTCACAGCATCATTCGCAACACCCTTGTCTGAAGGACTTTTCGGAGTGTTTACCACCCCGACTCGCGCCGCCTTACGCCGATTTGGTCCATTTTTCATCGGAGATTCAACACCATTCCAAAAACATCCTCAACACACTCCAAAACGTCCGTAAACATCAATGGAAAACCCAAAACGAAAATAATTTGAAAATCCCCAAAATCCACAAAAAATCCAAAACTCTCCCAAATCGATTACTGTTTTCACATAATTCACGTTGATCGTCAAGAGGATCACCAAAACGTCGAGAGTTTCGAGCGAACCCGAACTCTCGACGTGGTGTCCAACTTTTGTCGCGACGAATGCGAATAAAACCCACACCAACACGTAGGAAATGACGAGGAAATGAAGGATCTTACTTCGGATCGTCCAAAATCGCCACCTTCGGCGCCGCTCCGGCCTCCAATCTGTCGGTGGTTGCTTGGACAGCAAGAGAGAGGGAAAAGAGAGAGAGAGAGTGAGTGTGAGAAAGAGAAAAAGAGAGAAATGAGGGAGAATGTTGACTCCACCCTTTTATAGTGTAGGCCTCATCTTGGCTCACACCCTTATCCCGAGGTGCATCTTCTGGCTCTAAAATACACCAACTCAACCACTCTTTGGCACTCACTTCTGTGACTCCCCCTTGTCCATATTCTCTTTTTACTTATAATTAAGTTTCTTCGGGTGTTCCTGCACCCGGCCTGCACTACGACTTGCATCATCGGGTGCTAATGAAGTTACTAACGACCTGTAAATTCCTTGAATTAATTTATTATTATATTTTATTTCTTAGTCGCCCATTAAGTTCATTTTCTCGACCCGTGTCCTTGTAATTCTTCCATCAATGTTCTTCAAGGCGGACTCTACTCGCAACTCGGCATCACCGTCCTGTCAAATAGATACGAGTATATATCGATAGTACACATCATCACACAGAAAATAATATAAATTTTCAGGTCGTTACAGTTGTTATCAATGCTACATCGCATATGTGTATGTTGATGACGAACGAGGTTAAGTGTTAGGGTTTCATCTCGTAGAACACGCCAATGCGATGGTTCAGTAGTTGCTAGGCTGGGCATTAGGAATAGACTAAGTCAAATAGAATAATATGACTATGGTTGTTGAGTTTGGTTTAATTGGAATTAAATATAACCTTAGGCTAAATAAATTAATTGGGTACACAGAGTGTGGAACTACCTCGAGGTGCGTGCCGAACGCGGGGGCACGTGGTGCCGGGTAGTCGAGAGTTAGTGTGACCACATTTACTCTTTTATGGGAATTATTTGATGGCTTAGATAGATTACATAAGTTAAATCAATAATTATCTATCAAGTCCTATAGTATCACAACAATAAATCAACAACAATAGGATTGTCATCGAGACACATAACAAGTGGATACAAGACAATCGGTGTCATGATAGGGTGCCCAAGATTTTGGTGACACCAGTTGATCAGGGACCGTTAGATCAACCTCGAGATACGTGCTCACACGAGATTAGAACGCATGGTATATATATGAGACGATTAGTGGTTAACATGCAAACACAAGCATCTCAAACCTATTTTTGAAGGATCTGTAAGGAGGAATTCGATGTTGTGGGACGAATCCGAGCGCTGGAGAGGGGATTCATGATTATCAAACTTGATTATAAGGTAATCCAACCCTCAACTTCCTTGAATTTCCATTCTTAATAAGTTTTATGGATTGTTGAAAATAAATTCAGATTTTTGGGTTTAACACACTGGTTTGTGTTGAATTTGAGGTTTAAGGTTGATTTGATGAAAACTCATTAATTGAATCGAAATTGTTGAGAATTTTGAGTTAAATCCTGGATTTTAGGATTTTATGTGGAATTTGTTAATTTTTGGCAAATTAATGTTTAAATTGTTTTTTTAGATTTAATGGTGTCTCGAGGGTCGTCAATCGGTTGAGAGGTTGAAAATGAGTGAGAGAAGAGAGAAGAGCAAGCATGAAATTAAAAAACAAAAAAAAAGATTAGTTTCGTCTCTAGCCGAAACAGAAACGAAATTCGTCTCTGGAGACATGCGCGTCCCTTTGGCTGGACCAGACCGACTAGGCAGGTCCAGGTGGGCCCCACTCAAAAATAATTAAATTAAATTAATATATATTTTATATTTATATATATTATTTTCTGGAAAATAGTTGAAAAAATTCAGAAAAATTGGGAAAAATTATAGAAAATATTATAAATTGAGAAAAAGATAGAACAATAGTTTCATAACCTTTCGGGTATTTTTGGTACCCCGATATATGGGGAAAGGTACCACAATTGGAAAAATTAGAATTTTAATCTAGTATTATAAATTACCTTTTGTGTTTTTAATAATATAAAAACACTATAAACGGACTCCAGGACTGGGTGGACCTTAATTAGAGTACCAAGGAGCTAGGTACTTGGGTTTGAGATTCTGGAGAAGTCGGAGTACGTAATTTGAGGTACGTAAAACCCAACTGAACACCACTACTACATTTACTTATTGTTTATTCATTTGAACTGTTATTTCTTGATAATATGTGAGTTTATTCTTACTGAGTTGGTTAAGGTTACTCCCGTCCATGTATCTAAGAGATGTCGGGGTCACTTGTTAAGTGCGTAGCGTGTGTTTCTCAACCTTGATAGATGTTATCCAGAGTAGAATATCGGTGCACGTGTTCGATGTACGCCAATAGGGCTAATCCCACTAGGACACAGTTGAAGGGATGGGTAGATTCCACATCTAGGGCCCCTGGTTCGAAGTATATAACTTAGTCAGCTGTGTTCACATCTACTTTGTATTTCTTGGTGTTTTATATTCATGCGATGAGCTTTGAGCAGTTGCCTACATTTTCCTTTCTTTCTCTCATATTTATCAAACATTATCTTTGGATGTTTATCTATTTCTTAAAATAATACACGGTGGTTTTCCTAAAGATTTTACTTACTGGGCTCGTCATCTGCTCCTTGTGATGGCTTGAGCGCAGATCTCAGTATCAGTAGGGGCAAGGAGATCACAGGCAACCACGTATTGACTTGTCTACTGTCAAGGACCTAATGGTGCATGTAGTTTATATTATATTGTATTTATTTACTATGTTAGGGAATATGGGACCATATCATTTTGTACTGGTATATATATACATTGTTGATAGTTTTGTCGCCTATATACCGAGTACTTCTGGGTTTTCCACTATAGGACTTAAAGGTTATTTTAAATATGTTCATTAAGTAACTAAAAGATTTTCGCACATTCAATTTACTTGTTATTAGCTTGCAAATTAGGTAAAAACGATGGTTAGTTGGTTGTGGGATACAGCTAGCAGTTATGTGGCCAGTTGTGGGCCCGCATGACCATGTAGATTTAGGGTCGTTACAAGGTGACACGATGCAATTTGGGTAGTGATAGACAGATTGACGAAGTCAGCACACTTTATACCTATTTCGATAAGATATTCTTTCTCACAGTTAAGCATTATCTTTGAGAAAGATATCATCAGATTGCACGGTGTACTGGTCTCTATTATATCTGATAGGGATCTCAAGTTGACATCGAAGTTTAGGGAGAGTATGCAGGAACAGTTCAGCACCAAATTACAGTTTAGCACAACTTATCATCCTCATACTGACGGTCAGTAACAGAGGTTGATTCAGATACTAGAAGACATGTTCAAGGCTTGTATATTGCAGTTTGGTGGATCGTGGGAGAATTATCTACCTTTGTGCGAGTTTGCCTACAACAACAACTATCAGCCGAGTATTAGGATGCCATTGTTCGAGGCGTTATATGGTAGGCCCTGCAAGTCATAGAATGTTGGGTAGCACCGAAGGATACAACGACTATAGGACTTGAGGTTATTGTTGATCATACTTAGAAGGTTAAGCAAATTAGGCAAAAGCTTCAGGCAGCTCAAGATAGATGGAAGAAATATGCTGACAAATATCACAGAAATCTAAGCTATGGGAAGGACAACTTGGTGTACTTGAAGGTTTCTCTGTGGAAATTCCATCAGAGGTTTGGCATTAAGGGGAAACTGCCATCGAGGTTTATCGAACAGTTCAAGGTCAAGGCACGAATTGGTAGTGTGGCGTATAGGTTAGAGTTACCGCCGCAGTTAGCTGGGGTTCATCCGATATTTCATGTATCCATGTTGTGACTAGCTAGGTTGGGACCAAGACCGATTGTTGATGTCAGATATGTAGAGGTTCGACCTGTTGTGCGTATGAGGAGTAGCCTATAGAGATTGTTGATCGCAGGATACAGACTCTGAGGAACAGGGAAACCCAGAGGTTTTGGCTCGTTGAAAGCATAATGGGATTGAGGGACTCACCTAGGAGCTCGAGTCTACTATGTGTAGGCGTTATCCCTAACTATTTGTCGTTATGAATTTGTTAAGTTATTTTAAATTTTGGGATGAAATTTCACCTAGTTGGAAAGAACTATAACGACCCAATTTTAATTGAGTAATTATTATGACTTGTTTGCAGACGTAGATGCCAGCTCAGTGCCCCGTAAACCACGCAGTTAGGCCACGGTGCTCTCGAAGTAGGCAAATAGACCGATTTGTGTGTTGTTTTTCATTATTTTGCAATGTTTATGTACACTTATGTTAGATTGCATCGCAATGTGTGTATTTACATTTTTTATTTATCATGCGAGATAGTGTGACATGTATTTGCCTCGATAAGCATGTAGACGTGGGTACCGGTAGGCATATGACTTTACACTAGGTTGGGTAATAATACACATGAAAATTAATTAACATGCATTAAATAATTAATATAACACGTCGTTTAGTCTGTTAGGACCGTTGTTGTACGCGAGAGACACATCTTGCATCGCTGAGATGAGTACTGGAATGCTCGATGATTCGATTGATTGCGTTGAGAAAGATAAGACCAATGGACGAAGTTCCCATCTAAGTTACATTTGGTGGAAAAATTGACCAAATCTTGGCCCTTAATGATGTCTAAGGATGACACAACACATTTGATGAAAGTTTTGACTATAAATTGTCAATTTTCTCAACAAACCACCACATTTTTTCTTTTATCTCTCTCAAATCCGAGAAATTGGAAGTGTGGAGGAGGGTTTTGTAGATTTCTAGACGCAATTTAGAGACCCAAACGACGAGTAATTGACAAGTTGAGGTTAGATTCTTGCTCTCCTCTTCGTTCTTTATGTTTCTAGTGCAAGTTTTCAGATTTTGACGTGAGTTTCGGAGATGCGAGCTGAGCTCACTGGATTTGAGCAAGTTGCTATGTTCTTGGGATATGATTTGGAGAATCAATTGAGGTTTTGGTTGGTGTTGTTGTGGTTGTTATGATTTTTGAATGAATTATTGCATTTTTGACTGAATTGTCGGGGTTTTCATCTTAGACAGTCACAGGCCCAAACAGGCAGATTTGATAGTTTCAATTCTACACCAGTTATCAAATTCATAATTGACACCACTTGCTCCTCCTCCACACGTGCATCTACCATTATTAAAATTCATCTCCTTTTATACTGCTCGTGCGTGGATATGCGCTTATAATTGTTGGTTTTATCTTCTAATATTGAAAGTTTTTGTTTGTCTTTCCTAATTGGAAGTTTTACTTTATGTTATGATTCTAGTAGTTTATCGATGTACCATTGTATTTGAGTGTTTTTCAAGAGAACAATCACTGATCGTCGTACCGTTCTATTGTTATAATCACAGTTTTTTAAATTAACACTTAGGCCGTTGAATGTTCTTTTGAACAATTAGGATTAACGAATTAATTTACTTTTATCAAGGTAATTGATTATATGTATCGTCTTCTTTCATTAGACTTATTGAGCCATCACAATTAATAAATTTTCTATTTTACTTCAGAAAAAAACGATATTGTTGTAAATTTACTTTAAACAGAGCTAGAAAAGTAAGGTAAATAACAAAAACATAAGAGAAGATATGATAGAAAGTCGAGAAACTCTTATTCATAGGTATGAAAATGTACAAATCACAACACCTCCTTTTATAGGCATTTGGCCTTAATGGAGGTGTAGGTTACATATTGTAGCATAATTGCAATAATGGCTAGTAATAAAGTTGGGGTTACGAGACTACACAATAAGTTCTCATTTACACTTACAACATAAAGTGAGGGTTACGAGAATGTACAATAAGTTGTCATCTACATTTATAACACTCCCCCTGAATGATAACTTATTGAAAGAATATGCCTCATTAAAACTTCTACTAGAAAAACTCTGTGGGAAAAATCTAGTATAGGAAAAAGAGTATATTGTTCTCATCAATCTTGATATAGAGTATGATATTGATAGGATTGCCTCAATAAAAACCTTGCTAGGAAAACCCAGTAGGATAAAACCTTAGCTAAAGGGAAAAAAGTACAATATATTAATCAATTTTGATAATGGAGTATTAATATTGTTAGGATTGCCTCATTAAAAACCTTGTTAAGAAAACTCAGTGGAAAAAAAAACTATAGTCAAGGGAAAAAGAGTGCAATACATAATCAATAACTCCCCCTCGTGTCCACATGGGTGAGACATCTTATATTACATTGCAACAAATCATTGCACGTAGTTTAGAAATATAATATCTATTTTTTTATACCTTAAGCATTTTGTTGCATAGATACATCATTTGACATATGAACCTTTAATGCAGCTGGAACATACAATTTTTCACTCTTTTATATTAGTAATTGCATCAAGTAATTATTTTGTAATTTGTTGCTAATGAATGATCTTTTGAACTTCAAGTTCATATTAATTTATACATTGATCATAATGCAACAAATTTGATGCGTTACAAGTAATTTCACGCCATTCCTTTTGAATTGGCTTATATCTTCTCGTAATGGTGGAAAAATTACTTCATCAAAGTGACAATTAGCAAAACTTGCTATAAATAAATTCTCTATTAGGTTCCCAAGACATTTTATAATATGATTAATACAGAGTTTAATCAATATAAATCTTAGATTAATTTTCCTTCAGATAATCATCAGTTGATAAAAATAAATGTGGTTCCAAAAAGGATGCCCATGCGAATTTGCAATATTTTCATATTATTGATAATTCTGGACAATAAAAAAGATCACTCCACATTATGAATGTCATTAGATCATTCGTTTTAATGTGTCTAACATATTCCATAAGTCAAAGCTGGGAATTCGATTCTCAAATTAAATCATAATATATAAAGAAACTCTCTATTATTTTGAATAAATTTCTTCTGGTGTGAAACACTAACAATATTATAACCGTTGTACCAGATATTGGCTGACATTAGTCTCGACTAATTTCAAATTCTTCGCCTTTATTTAGCTCATTGTTTGAATACATCTCAATGTGTCAATTTTAACAAGTCATAAAATTCATAATTTTGCCTTTGATTGGCACGGTAAATGTCACCAAAATATTTTATCCTAATATAATTGTAACGGCCCATTTTTCAAATAGACCGCCACAGGGGCCAATGCGGACCCACAATCTGTCTTACCAGCGACAGTTGTGCTCTACATTGGATTATATCCTTCATTTTATCTTTTTAAGCCTTATTAATTATCAATTTACTCATTAAGTCTTATTGAAATCAAATCCTATGTTAAGTCATCATAAAATCCTTAATTTAACACACAACGAAAGCCTTACTAACACATTTACTCATATAATGATACTATAAATGTATAACATAGACCATAAACCTAATATGGAAAACCCACATATAACCATAAATACCTCTGAAGTAAAAAAATATCAATATATACAAGGTATCTCATAAATCCCAATCCCAAAATGAAACAAAATATATATAATACAAACGTACGAGTCAGACAATCTCTGATCAAAGATACTCTAGCAGTGTAATAACCCTCAATTTTAACCTGACTTGTACGGCACTTGTCAGGACCGTGACCCGGTTACGTGATACTAGACAATATTTCGAACTTTGGGAGTCGACATCAAGGTGATTTTATGTTTCTGTGATGTGTGTATTAGTATTGTAGTCCGTTACGGATCTCGAGTCGTTCACTCAAATATAAGTCTGAGTGAGGCTTCACCTACGTAAACGGGGGTGTAACATAATTAAAAAATACAATTAAATAAATTTTTGTATAATTTAAACAATTATTTATGAGACAAGGTGAAACTACATGCATTTCGAGAGTCGGAACAAGGCAAGATGGACCGAGGAACGTCGCATGAACACGAGAGTTTGATAACTACATAACAAACGAACCATGGGATAGGATTATTAAAGTGACACAACCAAATGGTGGAGAGCCCTTGGATCAGCTTCGTGATGTGTACGGGTGAGGAGATGAGATGAAAAAGTCTATAAAAGGACACACCCCACTTTCCCATTCACTATTCATCATCTCCTACCACACACACCTTATCCCATTCTCTCTGTGGCGGCCCCAATTTCCACATTGGTCCGCCACGGGAGGCCACGCGGGCCCACAACTGTCCACATCACCGCCAGCTGTGTCCCACACCCAATTATCCATTATTAATCAATTTTCGGTTAACTTTGATTCTATATGTGTTAACTTTTATTCCTTTAATATCATTTAACCACAATTTACGCAGTGAAATATTTACTAACCACATAAAGATTTATCATGTATATTATGTACATCATATACATATCCTCGGAGATCCATAAAATATCAAAATATATAACCTATCTCTCATATCCCAAGACCCATCATAAAACAAGTAAATATAAACATACGTACGAGTAGGGCTAGAGCTGTCAATTGATGTAGTCCTCAAACTTGCCCTTTCCTCGGTTCGTACTAGGGTCTGCACTCAGCCATCATAAAAAGACAGATGACGAGTCCAGAGTGAGTAATCCTAAGGAAATTCACCAAGTAATTACGAAAGTAAAAGTACTGGAATTTAAAATACTATAATTAAACATGCGGAACAAAAGAATATAGACAACTGTAAAAAGGATCATCGCATGCATAAATATAGTAATGAAGCAAAGTACGTGCACAGTAAAATCAGACCAAGTCATACTTCGGATTTTTTCCCAGGCACAGCTCGTGAAAACACCTCTGCCGGGTGACCCTGGACCCTCTAGGTGGTCGGCACGACGCACCCACACAAGCCTACCATACCCGGGTAGCCTATTCACCGGTGTATGCCTAGACACGTGCTATGACTTAGTGGACTCTATGGCCGTAATGAATAAGCACCGGGTGGGGAGTTACCTCAACACCGTAAAGACACTGGGTAGGAGTAAACTCCACTACCGTAAAGACACCAGGTGTGAGTACTCAACCACCGTAAAGCAATAAAGGAATGGAGAAATGAATTAAACATAACAGAATTCAAATAAATCAAAATGTAAATACTACAGTGAAGTTCAATTGGAATACTACACACCTCAATCCGCACTCCGCGTCCCGAAAACCAAACCCCAGCTCAGCTCCAATAACACCCGACAATTCAAATTATCACCCGAATTATACCTATTACCATTTATCACTAAATTAGCTTCAATTTAATATATTATGTCAATTTTTTGTTTTTCGAGGCTAAAACCACGACTATTATCTCGTCAACATTTCCGAAAAAATTCCAAAATTCCTTTATTTGATAAAAATATAATTTTTTTAAATTTTTCCTATTTTTTATGAATTTTTCTGATTTTTTTTTTAGAGTTGGGCTAAACAGGACCCGGTTCACCCAGGTTCGGTCCGGCTCAATCGAACCGGCCAACCGGGTCGGCTTGACCCGCCCAGGACAGGGCCGGGTCGGCTCGACCCGGTTGGGTCTTCTTCTCCAAATCGAACCAGTAGCTCTGGTTCGATTTGAATTTTTTTTTTGAATCGGGGAGAGGGAGAGGGAGAGGGGAAAACGACATGGGGTCGTCTCCCCCCTCATCCGAGCTCTCGAGCTCCACCCCACCTCCACCACCGAACCACCAAACCGCCACCACCACCATCCAACAACGCACACAACAACACAACAACAAACAACACAACAACTCACCTCACCTCCTTCGCCTCTCCACCACAAGCTCAATCTCTCTTCCTCTTTCTCTCGATTTCTCCTCTTCCTCCTCGGTCTTCTTTTCGATCCAAAACAGTGAGAAAATGGGAAATTGTGGTGACGGTGGTGATGGTTATCAAATTTTTGAGGTGAAATGACCAAAATGCCCATATCCATATCCACAATCCTTTACAAAGTTCATACCCTTTTTAGTCATTTCACAATTATTTCCTTAATTTTTTGATTTTAATATATATATTTATATAAATATACACATTAAATTCCTAATATACATATATATAAATATATATATATATTCGCCTATACTTTCGCGCCTAAAATTTCGTCGTGCGCGCCAACGAACGTACTCGGGCGTGCACACTATCGTACCACCCACGCGTGTCAACCACGACCCCACGTGTGACTAGACGCCCACTAATTTACTATTTTATCACATTTAATTCATTTAATGTGTGTAATATTTTTCTCAACATAAAATTTCGTCTTTAATCTACCCGGTACCCGCGTCGACACGCATATCGATGCGAATACTCATCACACAATCTCACACGTCAATTTAAAATATAATTATATACATCGCGATGTCGTTAACCTATTTAAATATAGACATCGCAAAATTAAATAAAACAACATACAAAATACTATTTACCTAATCCGGACATACTCCAGCCTCGCTGTGGAACCCACGAACGTCCACGCTGGCGTCCACGTCTGTAATGACGTCATAAAATAATGGCAAATATTAATTAGTCCGTTACACTCTCACGCAACCGAGCCTCCCCCTAGTGATCGGCCCTTGACACTTGCCGGAGGTCTCTCTGCTCACCGGAAGTCCGTCACTCTCAATCTCTCTCTCCTTTATCGTTCTCTCTCTCCCTCCTCCTCTCTCACCACCGCCCCTCTCTTCCCTCTCCTTCTCTCCCCCACCTCAGTTGAGCACCACTAGTCCTCGGAGACCCAGTGGCAGTCGGAACTCGTTGGAGTAAGGTCTCTCTTTCTCGCTTTCTTTCTCTCTCTCTCTCTCATTTTCTCTAACTGTTTTTCTAGTTTTCTCACTGGTTTGGGGTCTATCCGTGGAGGTGGGAGTCTGCTCCTAGTCGGGAACTGGTCGGAGATGACCCTCCAACGTCTCGACAGTCTTGGGATTCGATCCCCAAGCCGTGAAAATCGTGGAACCATGAGGTTTTGTCCCGTAACTATGTCTTCTTCACGACTGTCCCTGTTCAAGCTCGGTCGAGCTGTGAGGGTGGCGATGAATAGAAGGTTGATCAGGGATGATCCTGGTTGACTTACCAGAGTTCCCCACACCTTCGGAGCTTCCAAATTCGTGGCACATGTGATATTGTTGGTAATTTGTACTGTTTTTACTAAATCAGTTGTTGTTTTGGGTTCTGGTCGGAGCTGTCGTAACCGGTGGCGCTGCTGGCCGGACCACTACGCCAAGGAGGTTGTCTAGGACCATGTATTGCCCTTGTTGGTGTCTCGCATCCCTCTAGTGGTTCCGAACCAGTGGTGTTTGAGTCGTTTGTTCATGATTTCATGTAGTTCATGTTGTTTTCCCCCTCGCCAAAAATTGCCATTACTAGCAGTGCTGCTGTAACGGCCCAAATTAATTTAATTGAGTATTAGTGTTAATCACGATGATTAACGGTTAATTCGGGCGTTACGGTGACAACTGGGTGGACTCAAATAAGAGTACCCAGGTTATATTGTGTTATTTGTGTATGTTGTATGTCTATTATTGTGATGTGGAAATTTATTATTTATATAAACATCACATGTGTGTAAGTTGACATCGGGCAAGGCTACGAGTCGGGTATATGTCCCGAAGTGCGTGTCGAGGACCGGGTACCGGGTATTGGGTAGCCGGGGTACGGGGCATAGGTTGCTCGGTAGTGAGTGCTAGTGTGACGCACTTATGAATTTTATATAATTTATTAGGTGATTTAACCTAAGGTTGAATTAATGTATTAATGAATTAGTTGAAGTCCTATAGTTTGATAAGAAAAATCAGCATGCATAGGATAATTCTCGAGATGCACAACAAGGAAATTCGAGATAGATAATGTCATGATAGGGTGTCAAGAACTTTGGTGACACAAGGTGATCAGTGGCGGTTGGATTTACCTCGAGATGCGTGTGCACGTGAGATTAAAATACCACCTATATATACAACCCGATGGAACAAATGCATGCAAATCTAATATTTGCTCAAATCGTTAGGAGATTTTGGTGAGAGAAATCAAAGTGTTGGAGGGACGAAATCGAGCTTGGAGAGGGAAATCCGAGCCACACAACATTGATCCAAGGTAATCCTTACCATTTTAATGGAAATTTTGATAAAAAATGTGATTAAAATGGGTTGTGGTGAATTCGGATTTCATTTATTTTTAATGGTTTTAGGAGGTCAAATTCGGTGTTCTTAAGGTTTACTTTGATGAATTACATCAATTGGGATCGAATTTGAAGAAAATTGAGATGATTTGGTAAATTTGGGGTTTATTTATATATATTTTGATCCGAGAATTTGATGTTGTTTTGGTGGATTTGTGGTGAGATTATGATGTTTTAGAGGTCTTAAATGGAGTGAGGTTGAAGAGGAATCGATAGGAGGAAGAAGAAGAGAAGAAAGAAAAAAAAAAAAAAAAAAAAAAAAAAACGGGGAGAGAGACGAAAAATCGTCTCAGTAGAACCGAGACGATTTCGTCTCTGGAGGTAGGGACGCACGCGCGTGGCGCGTGCGTCACCCCCTGATTCGGCCGGACCGGCCAGCTAGGCCGGTCCAGCCCACTGACCGACCGGTCCAGGGGGCCCCCTCCCCAAATAAAAAATAATTCTTTTATTTATTATTAAATTAAATAATATATATATATTATATATTATATATTATTGCTTGGAAAATAGGGAAAATAATTGAAAAATATCGAAAAATTGGAAAAAAATTCTAGAAAAATATAGAAACTTAGAAAAAGGTAGAAAAGTGGTTTCGGGACTTTTCGGTATTTTTGGAACCCCGACATTGTCCTAAGAGGTACCACAACCGCAAAATGGAATATGTGATATAATATTATAAATGTGTTATTAATAATATAAAACACTATAAATGGACTTCGTGGACTGGGAACCATAGCTCGGGCATAGGAGAGCTAGGCGGGTCGGATTGACGGTCCGGAAGTCGGAGTGCGTAGTTACAAAAGTGCGTAAAACCCTTGAGAATGTTACACTTTAATTCATGCGTGGTTTGTCCATATGAATGATGTGTTTATTCATTTGTTTATTTATCGCCTTGTTACATATTTTGGTTGCCATGTTATGCACTCGCGATTATGTGTTGGACGGTGTTTGATGTGTTCACATTGTCGGAGGTTAATCGAGATGGTTGTGGTACGGAATTGAGTAGGCTAGGTTGTAGCGCGTGTCTTGGGCTTAGCTTGGTGAATAGCTACCCGAGCAATGGGGTGCACGTGTCCGGTGGGTTGCGATTTGTTCCGGTCACCGTTAGTAGTTTGGGTGTGGTCTAGGCTTGATGTGCTCAGCCGGGGGCATCCGAATCTACAAAGTACGATCTAGTTTGGTTAGACTCCGTCACACTTCTATCTAGTTTTCTTATAAATGATAACGTGGTTGGACCAGATTTCTCGAATGGTGTGTTATTTTCTACTGTGTGTGATCGAATGGTTTTATTTTGGATACTGTTTACGGCCAGCCATAGGAATATGATTCCTGTCGTCAGGGTCATATTCATATGTCTCGCAGGTTATTATGGTGGTTTTTCATGATTAACGTGTAGACTTCTCTTGGGAATTTACTCACTGGGCTCGTTGCTGTATGTGTTGGGCAACTGAGCGCAGATCCTGGTACGAGCAAGAGCAAGGGAAAGGAGATACTAGGCGACTATCTCTAAGGCCGTTGCTGCTGATAGCTAGTGTTTTGATATCATGTATGTATATACTATTTTGCTGGGTTTTGGGGACTTTATAACTTTATCACATGTATATGGATTACTGTTTAGTTCGTCTCAGTTATATACATGGTGTTTGTATCCGGGTTTT
The DNA here is from genome assembly GCA_039657345.1 of Stephania japonica. NCBI lineage: Eukaryota > Viridiplantae > Streptophyta > Magnoliopsida > Ranunculales > Menispermaceae > Stephania > Stephania japonica. Next base: position 7,599,971 of record CM077558.1, on the reverse strand, counting down.
CCACTACTTAGGTTAAATAATTTCTCATAAAATATGAATTAAGTGCTTCCGCTGATGATATAATTGTAATTATCAACTAATCTGCTAAATGGGTCGACAACTTAATATAGTAGGATTAGTTACACGGAGCATCACTCCACGAGTTGCGACGTGGCAAAGCAGTGATGACGTGTCCGTGATGTGACAGCGCCATTTGGGCTTGAGGCGAAAGGCGTGGGTCACGGGGCGGCCCCCGGAGATTTAGGGCCGTCGCGAGCTGGTATCGTAGCGAGAGTTTTGAGGAACCTCGGATAAAAACTTTCAAGAGCATAAACTTTAAAATAAAGTAGTTGTGGAAACCCGAAGATCCTAACTTAAAATCTTAGTTGGGAAGTGGTATAAGTCGGGTAGAGTAAGGACTTATATGTGTGTTATGATTTGGTTGTATGTTATATATATACGAACTACGTAATAATTTGACGCACGACTTTCGGTGCAGATCTTGATGGACGGACTGCAGGCACCGTCAGGGTCAGGGACTGGCCAGGCGAGGGATCATACTGGAGATGAGGTTATGGATCCTGCGAGCTGCAAAGACGACTTGCCGCTCACGATAGGCGCTTTGAGCTATTACTTGACATGATGAGAGCTCGGATACAGCCATAATGCGCCGACAAAGATCGAGAGACCCGATCGATTGCAGAAGATCGACAGAGACAAAGAAGTGACGCCATCGAGAATCGGACCGCAGCCAAACAAGAGAGCATGAGACACCGATCGTTAAGCTACACACCGGTAGTGGTGCCACGGAGATAGTAACTCCGGCACCTCTATCGACGGTTGTAGAATCGCTATCTTGCGATTTCTACTACTCCGTAGTATAGGATGGATCCACAAAGTGAGAGACGAGGGATTTTCTTAAATTCCAGCCCACATACTTTTATGGCGGTGGAAATCCCGAGGCAAAGCAGGAGACGGATTGTATCGCATCGGCGGCCGCACAAAGAGCTGAACACGAGAGAGGCATAGGGCAAGATTATTCGGAACATGCTTCGTGTCCGACGCAAAGAAGGTGTGGTGGACTAACTACCAAGAGACACATGCCGATCCAAATGACTTGGGCGGAGTTTCGAGAGATCTTCTACGATCGCTTTATTCCTATGGAGGTTCGACGAGGTTGAGAGAGGAGTTCTTATCCCCGAGGCAGGGGAAATCGTACGATGCTACAAAGATATGGACCGATACCGCTATCTTCTCAGCTTCTCTATGGACATTGCCGGCATCGAGCGTTTGCAGATTTACTACTTTGTTCGGGGGTTGAGGAGGTGATTGCGAGTGCGATTGTGACGTCGGGGCTTCGACGTTACGTGCTATGTTCGAGAGAGCCTTGACTTATGAGACATTCCTACTACGAAGAATGGCATTCCAAAGGACCGCGTCGGCTGGAATAGAGAGAGAGAGCGGGGTTCACGGCGGATGGGAGGTCGAAACGGCAATGTGAGGAATCGATAGAGATAGTAGGAGTGATCACCGGACGGTGACCCCGATATGAGGATAGACAATGGGATCGACGGCACAGGGGCGATGACCGAGACGGCGGGGCATATGCGATGTCGCACCACAACAACCTTATACACGGGACCGAGAGGTAGAAATCGAGATCGATAGATCGTAATTATAGACATCACTCGAGGGCCGACCGTCCGGAGGAAGTGACGAGACGTAGATGTTATAGGTGCGGTCGAGAGAGGTCACATTAGTGTGAATTGTTGTAGAGCCTTTCCAAAGACTGCAGAGATTCCACGAGATCGATGAAAGAGTTCACGCCGTAGTATCGCCGATCGAGAGATGACCCGACAAAGATGAGCAGGGTACGTCACTATTATGTTTTTCTATGCGTGTGTTGCATATAGGTTGATTGATTCATTATAGTTGTTGTTCTTGTTGCATTTCATGCATTCGTTGCATCTATGTTGATTCGTTCACTTAGATTAGTGTATCATAGTTGATTAGTACACTAGAGGATGGTGGAATACTGGTTGATTTCTTCACCAGGTTTTAATAGAAGATTGGTTGATGTGTTCACCAGAGATTGATTTATTGGTACACCAGGTTTTGGTGGGATACTGGTTGATTTGTTCACCAGGATTTTGGTTGAAGACTGGTTGATTTGTTCACCAGGGCCAGCCGATGATGTTTCCCTGGGATGGATTGATTTGTTCACAAGGGTCGGGTTGAGGTGTTTCCTGGGATAGGTAGATGTGTTCCCTAAGAATTTCGGTTGATTCGTTCACTCGAAGGGTTAGAGTTTGAGTAGTTCATTTAGACTACGGGTGTCGTTGAATAGCGGGTAGTTGCGTCCATTTTGCAACTTCGAGAAGAGATATTGGTTATCGTAATTTCGGGGACGAAATTTTTCCTAGTTGGGAAGAATTGTAACGGCCCAAATTAATTTAATTGAGTATTAGTGTTAATCACGATGATTAACGGTTAATTCGGGCGTTACGGTGACAATACCGGGTGGACTCAAATAAGAGTACCCAGGTTATATTGTGTTATTTGTGTATGTTGTATGTCTATTATTGTGATGTGGAAATTTATTATTTATATAAACATCACATGTGTGTAAGTTGACATCGGGCAAGGCTACGAGTCGGGTATATGTCCCGAAGTGCGTGTCGAGGACCGGTACCGGTATTGGGTAGCGGGGTACGGGGCATAGGTTGCTTGGTAGTCGAGTGCTAGTGTGACGCACTTATGAATTTTATATAATTTATTAGGTGATTTAACCTAAGGTTGAATTAATGTATTAATGAATTAGTTGAAGTCCTATAGTTTGATAAGAAAAATCAAGCATGCATAGGATAATTCTCGAGATGCACAACAAGGAAATTCGAGATAGATAATGTCATGATAGGGTGTCAAGAACTTTGGTGACACAAGGTGATCAGTGGCGGTTGGATTTACCTCGAGATGCGTGTGCACGTGAGATTAAAATACCACCTATATATACAACCCGATGGATCAAATGCATGCAAATCTAATATTTGCTCAAATCGTTAGGAGATTTTGGTGAGAGAAATCAAAGTGTTGGAGGGACGAAATCGAGCTTGGAGAGGAAATCCGAGCCACACAACATTGATCCAAGGTAATCCTTACCATTTTAATGGAAATTTTGATAAAAAATGTGATTAAAATGGGTTGTGGTGAATTCGGATTTCATTTATTTTTAATGGTTTTAGGAGGTCAAATTCGGTGTTCTTAAGGTTTACTTTGATGAATTACATCAATTGGGATCGAATTTGAAGAAAATTGAGATGATTTGGTAAATTTGGGGTTTATTTATATATATTTTGATCCGAGAATTTGATGTTGTTTTGGTGGATTTGTGGTGAGATTATGATGTTTTAGAGGTCTTAAATGGAGTGAGGTTGAAGAGGAATCGATAGGAGGGAAGAAGAAGAGAAGAAAGAGAAAAAAAAAAAAAAAAAAAAAAAAAAAAAAACGGGGAGAGACGAAATCGTCTCGTAGAACCGAGACGATTTCGTCTCTGGAGGTAGGGACGCGCGCGCGCGCGCGCGTCGTCACCTCGACCGAGTCGGGCCTGACGGCCAGCTAGGCCGGTCCCACCACTGACCGGACCGGTCCAGGGGCCCCCTCCCCAAATAAAAAATAATTCTTTTATTTATTATTAAATTAAATAATATATATATATTATATATTATATATTATTGCTTTGGAAAATAGGGAAAATAATTGAAAAATATCGAAAAATTGGAAAAAAATTCTAGAAAAATATAGAAACTTAGAAAAAGGTAGAAAAGTGGTTTCGGGACTTTTCGGGTATTTTTGGAACCCCGACATTGTCCTAAGAGGTACCACAACTAACCGCAAAATGGAATATGTGATATAATATTATAAATGTGTTATTAATAATATAAAACACTATAAATGGACTTCGGGACTGGGAACCATAGCTCGGGCATAGGAGAGCTAGGCGGGTCGGATTGACGGTCCGGAAGTCGGAGTGCGTAGTTACAGTGCGTAAAACCCTTGAGAATGTTACACTTTAATTCATGCGTGGTTTGTCCATATGAATGATGTGTTTATTCATTTGTTTATTTATCGCCTTGTTACATATTTTGGTTGCCATGTTATGCACTCGCGATTATGTGTTGGACGGTGTTTGATGTGTTCACATTGTCGGAGGTTAATCGAGATGGTTGTGGTACGGAATTGAGTAGGCTAGGTTGTAGCGCGTGTCTTGGGCTTAGCTTAGGTGAATAGCTACCCGAGCAATGAAGGGTGCACGTGTCCGGTGGGTTGCGATTTGTTCCGTCACCGTTAGTAGTTTGGGTGTGGTCTAGGCTTGATGTGCTCACTGGGGGCATCCGAATCTACAAAGTACGATCTAGTTTGGTTAGACTCGTCACACTTCTATCTAGTTTTCTTATAAATGATAACGTGGTTGGACCAGATTTCTCGAATGGTGTGTTATTTTCTACTGTGTGTGATCGAATGGTTTTATTTTGGATATCGTTTACGACCACCATAGGAATATGATTCCCGTCGTCGGGTCATATTCATATGTCTCGCAGTTATTATGGTGGTTTTTCATGATTAACGTGTAGACTTCTCTTGGGAATTTACTCACCGGGGCTCGTTCTTTGTATGTGTTGGGCAACCGAGCGCGAGATCCTGGTACGAGCAAGAGCAAGGGAAAGGAGATACTAGGCGACTATCTCTAAGGCCGTTCTTGCTGATAGCTAGTGTTTTGATATCATGTATGTATATACTATTTTCTTTGGGTTTTGGGGACTTTATAACTTTATCACATGTATATGGATTACTTGTTTAGTTCGTCTCGCTTATATACATGGTGTTTGTATCCTGTTTTCCACTACTTAGGTTAAATAATTTCTCATAAAATATGAATTAAGTGCTTCCGCTGATGATATAATTGTAATTATCAACTAATCTGCTAAATGGGTCAGACAACTTAATATAGTAGGATTAGTTACACGGAGCATCACTCCACGAGTTGCGGACGTGGCACGCAGGTGATGACGTGTCCGGTGATGTGACAGCGCCTGCTGGGCTTGAGGCGTAAGGCGTGGGTCACGGGGCGGCCCTGGAGATTTAGGGCCGTCGCAGCTTGGTATCGAGCGAGAGTTTTGAGGAACCTCGGATAAAAACTTTCAAGAGCATAAACTTTAAAATAAAGTAGTTGTGGAAACCCGAAGATCCTAACTTAAAATCTTAGTTGGGAAGTGGTATAAGTCGGGTAGAGTAAGGACTTATATGTGTGTTATGATTTGGTTGTATGTTATATATATACGAACTACGTAATAATTTGACGCACGACTTTCGGTGCGAGATCTTGATGGACGGATCGCAGCACCGTCGTGGTCGTGGACCGCCAAAGGCGAGGATCATACTCGGAGATGAGGTTATGGATCCTGCGGTTGCAAAGACGACTTGCTTGCATTCACGATAGGCGCTTTGAGCTATTACTTGACATGATGAGAGCTCGGGCACAACGCCATAATGCCCCGACAAAGATCGAGAGACCCGATCGCGATTGCGATGCATCGACAGAGACAAGCGGTGGACGCCATCGAGAATCGGGCCGCAGCCAAACAAGAGAGCATGAGACACCGATCGTTAAGACTACACCGATAGTGGTGCCACGGAGATAGTAACTCCGCACCTCTATCGACGGTTGTAGCTCGCTCTTCGCGATTTCTACTACTCCGAGTATAGGATGGATCCACAAAGCGAGAGACCGAGGGATTTTCTTAAATTCCAGCCCACATACTTTTATGGCTGTGGAAATCCCGAGGCGACGGGAGACTGGATTGTATCGCATCGGCGGCCGCACAAAGAGCCGAACACGAGAGAGAGGCATAGGGCAAGATTATCCGAACATGCTTCAGTCCGACGCGACGGTGTGGTGGACTAACTACCAAGAGACACATGCCGATCCAAATGACTTGGGCGGAGTTTCGAGAGATCTTCTACGATCGGTTTATTCCTATGGAGGTTCGACGAGGTTGAGAGAGGAGTTCTTATCCCCGAGGCGGGGAAATCGTACGATGCTACAAAGATATGGACCGATACCGCTATCTTCTCAGCTTCTCTATGGACATTGCCGGCACGAGCGTTTGCAGATTTACTACTTTGTTCGGGGTTGAGGAGGTGATTGCGAGTGCGATTGTGACGTCGGGGCTTCGACGTTACGTGCTATGTTCGAGAGAGCCTTGACTTATGAGACATTCCTACTACGAAGAATGGCATTCCAAAGTGACCGCGTCGGCTGGAATAGAGAGAGAGAGCGGGTTCACGCGGCGGATGGGAGGTCGAAACGGCAATGTGAGGAATCGATAGAGATAGTAGGAGTGATCACCAGGACGGTAGACCCCGATATGAGGATAGACAATGGGATCGACGGCACGGCACAGGGGCGATGACCGAGACGGCAGGGCATATGCGATGTCGCACCACAACAACCTTATACACGGGACCGAGAGAGGTAGAAATCGAGATCGATAGATCGTAATTATAGACATCACTCGAGGGCCGACCGTCTGGAGGAAGTGACGACGTAGATGTTATAGGTGCGGTCGAGAGGTCACATTAGTGTGAATTGTTGTAGAGCCTTTCCAAAGACTGAGAGATTCCACGAGACATCGATGAAAGAGTTCACGCCGTAGTATCGCCAATCGAGAGATGACCCGACAAAGATGAGCGAGTGGTACGTCACTATTATGTTTTTCTATGCGTGTGTTGCATATAGGTTGATTGATTCATTATAGTTGTTGTTCTTCTGCATTTCATGCATTCGTTGCATCTATGTTGATTCGTTCACTTAGATTAGTGTATCATAGTTGATTAGTACACTAGAGGATGGTGGAATACTGGTTGATTTCTTCACCAGGTTTTAATAGAAGATTGGTTGATGTGTTCACCAGAGATTGATTTATTGGTACACCAGGTTTTGGTGGGATACTGGTTGATTTGTTCACCAGGATTTTGGTTGAAGACTGGTTGATTTGTTCACCAGGGCCAGGCTGATGTGTTTCCCTGGGATGGATTGATTTGTTCACAAGGGTCAGGTTGAGGTGTTTCCCTGGGATAGGTAGATGTGTTCCCTAAGAATTTCAGTTGATTCGTTCACTGAAGGGTTAGAGTTGAGTAGTTCATTTAGACTACGGGTGTCAGGTTGAATAGCGGGTAGTTGCGTCCATTTTGCAACTTCGAGAAGAGATATTGGTTATCGTAATTTCGGGACGAAATTTTTCCTAGTTGGGAAGAATTGTAACGGCCCCAAATTAATTTAATTGAGTATTAGTGTTAATCACGATGATTAACGGTTAATTCGGCGTTACGGTGACAATGTTGGGTGGACTCAAATAAGAGTACCCAGGTTATATTGTGTTATTTGTGTATGTTGTATGTCTATTATTGTGATGTGGAAATTTATTATTTATATAAACATCACATGTGTGTAAGTTGACATCGGGCAAGGCTACGAGTCGGGTATATGTCCCGAAGTGCGTGTCGAGGACCGGTACCGGTATTGGGTAGCGGGGTACGGGCATAGGTTGCTTGGTAGCCGAGTGCTAGTGTGACGCACTTATGAATTTTATATAATTTATTAGGTGATTTAACCTAAGGTTGAATTAATGTATTAATGAATTAGTTGAAGTCCTATAGTTTGATAAGAAAAATCAAGCATGCATAGGATAATTCTCGAGATGCACAACAAGGAAATTCGAGATAGATAATGTCATGATAGGGTGTCAAGAACTTTGGTGACACAAGTGATCAAAGTGGCGGTTGGATTTACCTCGAGATGCGTGTGCACGTGAGATTAAAATACCACCTATATATACAACCCGATGGAACAAATGCATGCAAATCTAATATTTGCTCAAATCGTTAGGAGATTTTGGTGAGAGAAATCAAAGTGTTGGAGGGACGAAATCGAGCTTGGAGAGGGAAATCCGAGCCACACAACATTGATCCAAGGTAATCCTTACCATTTTAATGGAAATTTTGATAAAAAATGTGATTAAAATGGGTTGTGGTGAATTCGGATTTCATTTATTTTTAATGGTTTTAGGAGGTCAAATTCGGTGTTCTTAAGGTTTACTTTGATGAATTACATCAATTGGGATCGAATTTGAAGAAAATTGAGATGATTTGGTAAATTTGGGGTTTATTTATATATATTTTGATCCGAGAATTTGATGTTGTTTTGGTGGATTTGTGGTGAGATTATGATGTTTTAGAGGTCTTAAATGGAGTGAGGTTGAAGAGGAATCGATAGGAGGAAGAAGAAGAGAAGAAAGAAAAAAAAAAAAAAAAAAAAAAAAAAAAAAAAAAACGGGGAGAGACGAAATCGTCTCGTAGAACCAGAGACGATTTCGTCTCTCGGAGGTAGGGACGCGCGCGCGCGGCGCGTGCGTCACCTCGACCGGTCGGACGGCCAGCTAGGCCGGTCCAGCCACTGACCGGACCGGTCCAGCCACTGACCGGACCGGTCCAGGTGGGCCCCCTCCCCAAATAAAAAATAATTCTTTTATTTATTATTAAATTAAATAATATATATATATATATATATATTATATATTATTGCTTTGAAAATAGGGAAAATAATTGAAAAATATCGAAAAATTGGAAAAAAATTCTAGAAAAATATAGAAACTTAGAAAAAGGTAGAAAAGTGGTTTCGGGACTTTTCGGGTATTTTTGGAACCCCGACATTGTCCCAAGAGGTACCACAACCGCAAAATGGAATATGTGATATAATATTATAAATGTGTTATTAATAATATAAAACACTATAAATGGACTTCGGGGATCGGGGAACCATAGCTCGGGCATAGGAGAGCTAGGCGGGTCGGATTGACGGTCCGGGAAGTCGGAGTGCGTAGTTACAAAGCGTAAAACCCTTGAGAATGTTACACTTTAATTCATGCGTGGTTTGTCCATATGAATGATGTGTTTATTCATTTGTTTATTTATCGCCTTGTTACATATTTTGGTTGCCATGTTATGCACTTTGCGATTATGTGTTGGACGGTGTTTGATGTGTTCACATTGTCGGAGGTTAATCGAGATGGTTGTGGTACGGAATTGAGTAGGCTAGGTTGTAGCGCGTGTCTTGGGCTTAGCCGGTGAATAGCTACCCGAGCAATGGGGTGCACGTGTCCGGTGGGTTGCGATTTGTTCCGGTCCACCGTTAGTAGTTTGGGTGTGGTCTAGGCTTGATGTGCTCACCGGGCATCCGAATCTACAAAGTACGATCTAGTTTGGTTAGACTCACACACTTCTATCTAGTTTTCTTATAAATGATAACGTGGTTGGACCAGATTTCTCGAATGGTGTGTTATTTTCTACGTGTGTGATCGAATGGTTTTATTTTGGATATCTGTTTACGCCACCATAGGAATATGATTCCCGTCGTCAGGGTCATATTCATATGTCTCGCAGTTTATTATGGTGGTTTTTCATGATTAACGTGTAGACTTCTCTTGGGAATTTACTCACCGGGCTCGTTCTTTGTATGTGTTGGGCAACCGAGCGCAGATCTGGTACGAGCAAGAGCAAGGGAAAGGAGATACTAGGCGACTATCTCTAAGGCCGTTGTTTGATATAGCTAGTGTTTTGATATCATGTATGTATATACTATTTTGTGGGTTTTGGGGACTTTATAACTTTATCACATGTATATGGATTACTTGTTTAGTTCGTCTCGCTTATATACATGGTGTTTGTATCCTGGGTTTTCCACTACTTAGGTTAAATAATTTCTCATAAAATATGAATTAAGTGCTTCCGCTGATGATATAATTGTAATTATCAACTAATCTGCTAAATGGGTCAGACAACTTAATATAGTAGGATTAGTTACACGGAGCATCACTCCACAGAGTTGCGGACGTGGCAGCAGTGATGACGTGTCCGGTGATGTGACAGCACTGCTGGGCTTGAGGCCAGAAGGCGTGGGTCACGGGGCGGCCCCGGGAGATTTAGGGCCGTCGCAGCTGCCGTCGGACGCCATGACCGGAGAAGTGTCGGGAATCACATCAAGCTCTGCCTTGTGTCCCACAGCCCTCCAGAGTGTCCATATCAATGGTGGCGAGTTGTTTAATCAATGGTTTTATGTGTTTGTTTCATCGGGTTTCATTGTCATGTTGAGTGGTTGTTGCCAAAATGTGGAGCGTACCTTCAGCTCTCCCATACCGCGATGGTACACTCTCGACGTCTAACAAACCAACAAGGTTTCATGCTCGCTAGTACATGTTTGGTTTAGGTTGATGATGAGTTATGTTTTGGTGTTTAGTTTGTGTTGAAACATTGCGTGTCGATGAATGGTTGTGACGTCGTGGTCACGCTGCCAATCCTCGAGGCTATGGTATGACCCACATACGACTGAGCCGAGCCTACGATTCATGAGTAGGCTTACATGCGTCATGTTATCGATGTTGTGATATCGTAGTAGTGGTTATTGTTGTGGTTTTTAAAAACCCGATAAAGAGTATTCATTTTTCTATCGATTTATCGAGTTGTTTGAGTCCTTAAAATACTTGGAAAAAACACTAGGGTTTAACCTAGGGTTTAGTTGATGACTTAACCTATTAATGCGAGTTTTTTTGACCTTGTCAGGTGTGGCGGCCCAAATTTCTGGAGTCACCCCGTGCTAACAGTTACTTCTCCAACTCATGCACCAGAAGTAACTGCCACGTCATATCTCTATCCATCGTCTAAAAATCTTCAAATTAAAGCTATTTATTCATAAGCAACAGCGGAAGTCTTGCCTTAATAAAAGAAACATTATATAAAGTTATTTAATTCAATCTATAGTGGAAAACCCGGCTATACTTGCATATAGGCGATCAACTATACCAAAGATATATACAAGTATGGAAATGGTTGTAGTCTCTCATCCCAAAGTAATACAAAATATCAACATAATATTACTAGCAACATACGTACTAGCGAGTTTCTGCGTAGGCAAGACAGATATAATCGCCAAAGATTTTCTTACCCCTGCGATATCGGTATCCGCACTCGCTTATCACAAAAACCGATAACGAGTCCAAGTAAGTAAAATCCCAAGAAAAACCACAAGACATCCCAATTTATGAATATGAGTAGAAACTAATAAATAGTGTGGAATAATCATGCAATTATCAAGAAAAATAATGCAGTAACCGCTCAAAAGGAAATGCATGAATATCAACACTCGTAAAACAAATGGGTGTGCAATAAATACCGCCAAAGAAGCTAGGATCAAGGCCCGATCATACCCTACTCCAAAGACCCCGCCGATCGTATCCTAGTCACCAAATACACTTGAGAAGAAAAAACCCCACACACCCGAAAAAACTGCCGGAACGCTACCGTTCCCATCACAATCGGAATTAGATTGACAAAGAAATAAAGCTCAATGAATAAAATAAGAAAATGCAATAGTGGTGTTCAATTGGGTTTTACATACCTCAATTCGCGCTCACAATCCTAAAAATACCCCCGGTTCGACCCTCGACTAATTCCTGACTCAATTCCACTGTCTTGAGACTCCTGGGACCAAATTTCAAGGTTTATTGGTCAATAATTTGGTTTATAATCAATTGTGTCCAATTTCACACTAAATTCTATTCCAGATGATCATTAGCGCGCTAATGAGGTCAATTAGCGCGCTAATTGATCTCGATCACTATTCATCATCATTTCCAGAAAGAAATTAGCGCGCTAATTCCAGCTATTAGCGCGCTAATAGCATTCTGTCAGGCATTTCCAGATTCAAATTTCTGGATTCCAGCACCTCCTAAACCCACTCAAATTGATTTTCCCACTTCCCACATGCCTCATTGACACCCAAAAACATCATTAAACACGAATTTATCGAGCTTAAACCTCAAATTCAACAAATCATAAAAATCATGTTCAAAACCCATTTTCAGAAATTCATCAAATCTCTCTCAAACTTGATCAAATACACAACTCATGTTATACCAACCTCATAAACATGAAATCTCAACCAAATACAGAATTTAACACTTCACAAATTCGAATTTCCTCAAATTCTTCAACAAAATCGAAATCTCATAAATCACCCAAGTTTGATGAATCATACCTTGGGATCTTATTGTTGGATGCCTAGAATCACTCTCTCAACTCCAGCTATGGTCTTCTCCTTCTTCCTCCACCGATCTCTCTCCTCTTCTCACTCAATTTTCCTTCTTCTTCATTGTTTGATCGGTCAAACATGTATATATAGTTGGGTTCTTGATCAACTGTGTACACCCATCTCGAGGCAAATCCGATGATCACTATTCACCCTGTGTCACTCCAACTCACTAACACCTTATCTTGACACTGGTGACCCTATTGTGCATCTCGAGAACCATCCAACTGATGCCAATTTATCCAGCCACAACAAAGGACTTTACAATTTCAATTGATTTGGCCTATATAAATTACTAAATCTACTCAATAAATTCCCAAAATTTATAAATAAGGTCACACTAGTCTCCCGACCACTCAGCACTCGGTGCCCCACGTCCCGCACGCACCCCGAGGTGATCCCACACTTAGTGCACCAAATATAATTTTATCCTAAGGTTATATTAAATTTCCATTAAATTAAATCCTCCACCTTAGTCATGCTTAATAAATTTAATATAATCTAACCCCAACGCCCGGCTTTACTACTTCCAAACCCCCGCATTGGCCTGACTCACACCACGAAACCCCGGCGCTCAACCTCGCCCGACATCAAGTTACACCCATTTGATGTTTATATAAATAATAATAACTTTTCCATCACAATAATAGACATACAACATACACAAATAACATAATACAAGCCTGGGTACTCATTTTCAAGTTAACCCAGTTATCCACGTAATGCCCAAATTACCCGTTAATCCTCGTGATTAACCCTAATCATGACTTAATTAATTTGGGCCGTTACATCAGGTAACGAGAAACTCGGGGATACGCGTTAGGGACGTGAGAGTGTCTACGGGTTGTGATTAGTCAAGTAAGTACATTTGCCACAAGCTTATGTATGATTTGTAGGCCAGAAAGAAAATGTCATGTGATTCATTATCATTTATTCTAATTCGTTATAATATATTATTGGTATTCCATTACATTCCTTGTTGTGTGTTTCTTGGCATAAGTGTTTCGTCTCAAGAGTACTAGGACCTGCACTAGAGGAATAAAACGAGGACATTCTGGTACAGGAGTGTGCGACCACCTTTAACGACTGTGTGATACTGATTATTGGGTGGGTGGGCTTGTGTCCCTCCCATCATAGTTGTGCCTTCGCTTGTGTCGATGCCCAGGAAGACCTCGTGAGGTTTTCGCCGTTATGCTATGATTTAGACCACTTATGAGCCTCTTTTGATTCTTTAGAACACACTTGACTTTCGATTGATATCTATTAGTCTGTTTATCATGCACTTGATCTATTTAAATTCTTATCTTTCTATTACCACATGATATTTAGACTGATTTACTTGATATATCATGAATTACTATTATCTTCTTCTGACTTTACATTCAATTTCTCAAGTTGCTCACCATCTAGTTTGTGTCGGTGGGTGCAGATAGAGCAGAGTGCGGTAGAGGCAAGGAGCCCTGCCTAGGCGACTTTTTGTGAGGATTAGCGGTTGGACTTGGAGGCCTTAGTATAGGTCTATTATATCTTTTGCTTAGTTGTATGACATTTTATATATACGCTTTTGATCATCGAACTTGGGATCATTTTGAGATTGGTATCATGTACTTATTCATATCTCACGTCTGTTTATACATGAATACTCGGGGTTTTCCACATTATAGATTCCTGAGTTCCTTTGACTGAGTTATTTCCCTTATGTTTAGTTTAATTTACTTTCTGTTGCGTAAAACTTGCAATAACTCTTTCATAAATTGTATTATTGATTGATTGGAGGTTGACTAGGCTCGCCATGTTTGCCGAGCACCGGCTTGGGGACCTACACGAGCCTAAGTCGAGCGTACCCAAATGCAAGGGGAATTTAGGGCCGTCACATGCAGCTGGCCCTTGCTCTTGCTCGTACTAGGAACTGCACTCAAGCCATCACAAAAAGCAGATGACGAGTCCAGAGTGAGTATTCCTAAGGAAATTAAGTGAGCAATACTGAAAGTAAATACTAGAATTTAAATAAAGCTATTAAATAAACATGCGGAAATAATACAGACAACAACGCTCATTGCATGAATAAATAATAGGAAAAGCTTAAAGTGTGTTCCTAGCCCCTAGAGTTAGACTACTACAATAATTCAGACTCTTCCACCGAATACTGTCGGCAAGTCCCACTCAAGCAAGGCCAATATCTGGATCCGCTCGATGGCCAACATTACACCTATGGCATACCGACATATGCCACTACGTGATACTCGGGTCGTGCTATTCACCGAAACCGATCTGGTAGCATGTGTTATAGTGTAGTGGACGCACATACCAGAATATAACGGAGAGAACCCAGCTCAACGTTCGTCCATATAACGACAACCAAGAATAGAGTTTTGAAATGAAAGAAATTGAATTCAAAATACCAAAATAAGTAAATACTCAAGTAATTTCAGTTTGGATACTACACACCTCATACCGCACTCCAACTAACCCCAAATGTCACCAAATCACGCTCATAATGCGTGTCTAACCACCGCAATTCCACCTAAAACCATTAATTTTTGATAAATTGAATAAATTCCTAAACCTTGTAAATCTCATTAAATATCCAAATCATCGATCAATTCATCATTTGAATACCCCAAATAGACCATATAGGTCCCTAAATAAAACCCCAATTGGTAAATTTATTTTAAAAATTTTAGTTCAAAAATGCTTAAAACGCCGCCGAGACGCCGCCATGTTCAAACCTACACGGCATTTTTACGGCGTATTTCCCCATTTCCTTATATTTCAACTCTGCTTAAGACGTCACCGAGTTTTTGTTATTCATGGCGTGTCCACAACGTGGTACCTTGGGTCACTGGCTGAGACGTACGTGGGTGACGTCGTGAGTTTATTTCACCATGGCGCCTCTCGCTGCGTCTTTGCTAGTGGGGGTTTTAGAAATTTTCGAACCCCTTCAGCTCATCGCCGGGTCCGTGCTCGTCCAAACATCACATATAAATACTCATAAACCGTTTTCCATTCAAACCCCTCGACAATGTTCGTTCAAAACTAAAACCCCGACAAAAACCATTACCATTGCATATAGAATTTTGGTTTCAAAATTTCATATCCAACTTAACTCTTACACTAAAACCCATACAAATGCTCAAAAAGACATTCGAATTCCATAGCAACACCTCCCAAAATCGTTGTGCTCAATTTGATTCCCGAAACCCAGGTAAACACCCGAGAAAATTACGCCAAAACGTAGAGAAAGGGATGTGGATCGAAGATCTAACCTTTGTTTTCGATTTCCCTAAGTTCTTGAGCTCCAAATCACCAATCCAAACTCACAAAACCCTCACAAGCTCCCTCAATTTTTGTCCAACCTATGAAGAGAGAGAAAATGTGATAGAAATGTTGAAAAATCAACGTGTATATATATATATATATACAAAATTGTCATCAACTCCCACACACACATCACCAGGCATGATTTAAGGGCTGTGATTTAGTCAATTAGTCCTCATAATGTACCAAAAATTGACTCTTCCTTGGTCCATAGCCCTTATCCTCTAGTTATAACCATTCGTCCCCGGGCATTTCGATACCTGGGCCTGCACTGCAACTTTACGTCCCCTGCGTATTCTCGCACCACGAACGCATATACGACATGATTTAATTAATTATTTAATGAATTTTACCATTTATTGTGTGTATTTAGTTTCCCGACCTAGTGCACTATCATTCGCTACCCGGTTCCCACATTTTCACGCTTTTCGGAATGAATGCTCGTCACACATCCTCACACGTCAATCATACAATAATTAACACACATCGCGATGCCAATAACCTAATTACCAATAAAATCACAAATTCGAGCATAACAACACAAAATTTTACTATTTACTTAGCACCATGCGCGCTCCGATCTATCTACAGGTCTCACTAGCATCTGAGCTATCTGCCACGTTTGCAACCACGTAATTAATAACGGCGAATTAACTTCAGGCTGTTACAATAATGGTCTTTCATACGTGACATAGCTTGTCACAATTTTTTGCATGCTCATTGTCGATAATTTTGCTCTTCATATTTCATGTGGTGCACCACTTTTATTCCACTTTGAGTGAAATTATTATTAATGCCTTTACCGAATCCCTTCACTTTTCCACGTCCATAATTATATAATTGCGACCATGGTCATTTTATAAACGCAACATGTGCTTCATGAAGCTTGACCAATTGGATGAGAGTTATATTATATAAATAATATCTCATTATTTACTCAACTACTATGAAACAGACAAGAAATCAACTCATAATATTTATTGAATTGACGTGCACACTTAATATTTTGTTGCAATAATAAATCGAGGTGAGCCACGTAGCCTTTTATTGTCTTATCAGTCATATTTTTGCAAAGCCTCAACATAGAGATAATTAAAATTGCAGAATAATAAACAATATTTGATTGATATAAATTTTGTAGCTTGAGACCCAACCATTCATTTTGAGCTTTTTTCAGAGCATCACCAATTTTTGGTGTTTATATCCATAACTCCATAAGGTGAAAGAATAATATAAAGTGAAATATTCACTTTTCAAATCTCTAAAGAGATATTCGGCGAATAAATATTAGTATTATACGCATAGCCTTGCATAGATGCTTTATATATAATTTGAGCATCCCGTTGCCATGACAAGTAATTATTATTGTCAATATTATTAAGGCGATTAATTCAATTATAATTAAATAGAAATTTTATGAAAGTAGAGATAAACTAAATAATTTTCTTTTTATACAAAATAGATAATATACGATTAAATACATGTTCACAACTTGATCATTAATATGCAAAATGTACTCCAAGTTGGGTGACGAGATAAAGTCTTCTTAAAACCATGCCTCCTCGAACGGGATAACCCGCCTCCCTTTCATTGTTTAGCTTTACCGAGGACAAGGCTTACCCATTATCAACCCAAACTCGTAGCACTATTTGCATTACAAAAATCAAGAATAGAGCATAACTAATCGTTTATAGTATAGCAAGAAAACTAGTTATGTCACATATTGACTTTTGATTTGTGATGTAGAAGATCGTCCAAAGTGCAACTACAGAGCATACTTTTGTAGTTGGTGAAGTTATAATACAAAATGTTTGAATTAAGTTATAAATGAAATAAAACTCAAATTATGGTGCCTTTAAATTTCATTAATAAAGAAATAAAACTCAAAATGAACGTTTCATGTCCTTTTAGAAATTCTAACATGTAATTAAATGTATATACATTATTTCCAACACCCGTAAAATATTTATGAGGTGTTTATTGCAATAATGGGGAGGAATTCAATGATATCCTATCTTTTAGGAAACCTAACTATTGTGTAATATTTTATTCCATAATAAACACTTCGAAACTATTAAATGCATTTATTCTTAAGAAAATTATTCATCTTCCTCAATTAACCTTAAGAAAACATCAATGAAATTGAGAAGCCGATACCCATACATCATCACCTACACACTTGATCGTCATATTAATATGAACAGTGAAAATTATTTTTCATTAATTTGGAAATTGTTGTAAGGCTAAAAATATGGGTCATATTAAGGCCAAAGAGAGTTGATGGGTGCATTCCCCAACAACATACATGTTTGATTGGTGTGTTTTCATGTTGGGTTTCAATTTTCAAGAAATTGAGGACCAAATCAACCATAGATATTCATGGTTATCTTAAGAAATTGACAATCACAAACACACAAGAAACTATGAAATCAAAAACGATATTTTTGTTACCTTCAAATCTTTGTTACTAACACAATGGCCTCATTCCAAGCTTTGTCTCCTTAGAAGCTTTATGCATCTTTGATCAGACTTCCTTGTTGAGAGCAACATCATTGTGATAACGTGTTGTAAAATTACTTTGAACAAAGCTATAAGTCCATAGGCCGAAAATGACCTTAGGTCTTCATAGGCCCGTCCATCTCAATCTTGGCTACTTTGGGCCCACGTGTTTCTTATTGGGCTCAAACGGCCATGACTCTCTCGTGGTGTCACATACTCACATGCATTCTTGTATGTGAACTTGCATTAATGAACAATAAACCAATCTATCAATTATTTCATTATTTTCTATTCGTGCATGTGAACTTGGAAAATCAAAACCTCTCGATTCGTTAAATAAAAAGTTCATGTTTGATAGCTGTTTGTGGGCCCAACAAACTCACGTGAAGACTGCTCTGTGGGTAGGGCCCAGCCCAGCCCATTTAAAATGTCAGGCCCCACAACTGACACTGCTCTCTGTATTTTTGTATCAAAACGTATGTGGCAGTGCCACGTGCCCCATCCATTTGTTTCCAGTTTCAAGTTTCAACCCTTGATTTGCGCAAGCCATTGCTGTCATCTTCTATGCAGATTCTGTGTGTCTTTCATGCTGTCATTTTTTTTTTCTTGCCTTAACAAAGTTTGAGTGATTTTTGGGAGGGGAGAAGAAGAAGAAGAAAAGCACTAATACAGCAGACAAGCATCTTTATGGATCTTTATGTTTTACCAATATGATTTGATGTGTTGGTCGGACCATGTCCTTATCAATATTATTTTCAATTTAATCACTTACGATATATATAAATAAATTTTTTTATATTAAAATTTAAATATATATTCACGTCATAAAAACTTTATAAAACTTATTTTAAATTAAATATTTTGTACATTTATTACATCTCAATTAATATATTGAATTATAATTCAATGGTTGTAAATAATGTATTTATGACATGAAAATATATTTGGTTCCCATAGTTGATAAATTCTACAATGAAGACTAAATATATATTCATATTATGAAAACCTCTCAAAATGTATTGTACATTTATGTCGCCTTAATTGATGTGTTAGATTTAAATCCAATGGTTTTAAATAGTATACTCATGGTATGTGTATATATTTGATTCTCATAGTAAAATTACCATATATATATATTCATAATCATTTGGACGAACTTGCAAATCCTTACTAGTATCAATATTGTCTTCAATTTAACTGCTTATGATATATATATATATATATATATATAAAAATCAAATATATACTCATGTCATGAGAACCCCTTAAAATGTATTGTGCATTGAATGCTTTGTACATTTATGTCACCTCGATTAATGTGTTAGATTTAAATTCAATGATTCTAAATAGTGTACCCATAGCATAAGTATATATTTGATTCTCATGATAAAAGTATCATGACAATTTTAATATTATAAACAATTTAAGTATTACTTAAAAAGAGAAAAGGTATATTTATGGACTTTATTTTGAATTCGCTTTTAAATGGTAGTATAAAATATTATATTTTGATACTTACTTCTGCAAAATGATTCACAAGTAATTCGTCCTAGTCTCTTTATAATTA
Source organism: Stephania japonica (assembly GCA_039657345.1). NCBI lineage: Eukaryota > Viridiplantae > Streptophyta > Magnoliopsida > Ranunculales > Menispermaceae > Stephania > Stephania japonica. The sequence continues at coordinate 7,580,409 of CM077558.1, read as the reverse complement.
ATAGTTCGAATTTTGTAACAGTGCATTTCTTATTAATAAGATGCATATTGTTAAATAGTGTAAAATAATTATAAGGTAATATTTGAAATACAATTTGTTATAAATATTTGATTATATCAATTAGACTGACTCTAGACTTTAACTAATTCAGATCGACTTTTTACAGTAACTCCATGACAAGATAAAAATCATCTAATACCTTTGTGACTTTTGATTAAGGGATTTCATTTTTTTGAATTAAAAAAAAACAAGGGATTTAAATTTTTTTTTTTTAAGAAAAAACATTTAAGGGATTTAAGTTTTGTTACTTGTTTTTATGACTATTTACCAACTGAAGGTCAAATATTCTCAATTACACAAGGCAACAAGGAGAACCAAAAACCAATCAAGCCACACAGCCCTCTTGTCTTGTAGCAATATCCCACACATCAATTTGTCTCATAGCAACAACATGACATGCTGTATTCCCATGCACCAAACCAATCTCCACTGTCCACGTGTCACTGAGCCCACCCCAAACCCTCCATCAGACCTTTAAAATCAACCCATCAAACCCTCTCTCATCACTAGCTACTCATTCCTCCTTTTCCCCCTCTCTGACTCCCCAAAAACAGAGTAAAGAGAGGCAGAGCACCTAATTTATCTTCATTTATGGCTTTTCTCCTATCAATCTTTGTTCTTTATCTGGCCTTCAATGCTTCCCCATCACTTTCTCTCTCGACACATCTCAAATTAGCCTCCTCAACCATCTCTGCTGCCCCTGCATTCCTCCCAAACCCAAACCCAAACCCACCTCCCCTGCCTTCCCCATCACCAAATTTTGCTCCAAATGATGAGAATCCTCTGTTCCCAACACCCAAAACTGGGAGTTCAACACAATCCCCAAATGGGGAGCCAACACCCACCATTCCCTCAAATCCTAGCCCCCCAAATCCTGATGAAATGCTCACTCCTGGGCCCTTCTCTGCTGATGCCCCATCTGGGTCTCTCCATGCAATGTCCTCCCCTGCTTCATTGAATTGCTCGTTTGGGATGTTCAATTTTTGTGGGTCCTTTGTAGGAGCGGTGGTGATGATGGTGGTGGTCTGGTTGGGGCAGCTCTGTTGAGATGTGAATAGAGTGGTGGAGTTATTTTTGGTGCTTCAATTATTATTATTTTTTTGAGAATCGATCACCGGAAGTCTCAAACGTGAGAGGATGTTTTTTTCACTGCGCGACAAGTATGGTTGGCTTGGTGCTTCAATTATTGCCACTTGATTTACTTTTTCCCTAACCTAATGTAGATTCTTTCTTTTTTTTTCTCTTTCGTTTATTGTTGTTTTTTTTGGGGTTTAATTAGTACATATAGTGCTTGTAAGTGGGGATGTTTGGTATATAGCTTAATTGCTCTCTCTTTTTATCTAGAATTTAATTAACATTATCTTGTTTAGTTTTTTGCTTTCACTAAGTTGGCCAGATTTGCCCGTTAATGAGCGGTTGTCCCCGTTTTGTGGTTATTCATTTTTGAGAAAGGATAGAGCCACTAGGGCGCTACATAGTGCATGGTGCCGACTTTGGTTTCGAGCTATAAAGTATGTTGAAATATCTTTACCCTTTTGGAATTGGAACTAATCAGTACAAATTTCCTTTGTGTGGATTTGGATTTGGATTTGGATTTTTATATTGAAGTATTCAAGTATTCAAAACCATCATGGTTCAATATCAAAAAGACAGAAATAAAGGATTGCATTAGCATTGATTATTTTTCATACATTAGAAGCTAATAAAAAAGATTCTGAAACTTAAACTAATTTCCAGCACATTCATTGTATCTATTGACAATCTGTAAGGATCACACAAAGGGGAATCCCATATGATTCTTTTGTGATCTCAAATCACAATGTCTGCAGCAGTACTTGATCAAGCTGATGAAACTTGGAGTTCCCACTAAAAAGCTTCTTGGGTGAAAATAACTCCTTAAATTTGCTGAATTCAAATGGTGTTCTTTTCTTGGAGGAGTTATTCTCAATGCTTTTCTTGCTACTACTGAGATTCTCTCTCATTATGTCCAGTGACAAGCTCAGTTGCCTTATAACCTGTCTCTTCTCTTCATCTTTTTGGGATAGCTGCTCTTTTTGAATCATATTCTCCTTTTTGAGTGTACACATTTCATCTTTCAACTTTGCAAGTTCACTTTGCACAATCAAACTCGAATATTCTCCTCCCGACGTCAAATTCTCCCTTGTTCCGTTTTCTACTTCATTCATTATCTTTGCAACTTTGTTTTCATAAATCGAACCGTGAGATTGATCCAGTTCTTGCTCCTCCTGAGTCTTATTTTCCGATTTGAGACGCGCTATTTCATCTCTTAGCTTTGCAACTTCACTTTCATGAATCAAACAGGAAGATTCTAGTTGCTCTCTGTGAATCACTTTTTCCACTTTGAGTCTCTCTATTTCATCTGTCAGCTTTGCAACTTCACTTTCATGAATCAAACAGGAAGATTCTAGTTGATCATTGTGAATTGCATTTTCCACTTTGAGTCTCACTATTTCATCTGTCAGCTTTGCTACTTCACTTCCATGAATCAAACTCGAAAGTGTTCCTTGTAGTTGCACTTTCTGAACCATATTCACCGCTTTCAGTTTCTCTATTTCATCTTTTAGCTTCGCTACTTCGCTTTCAAGGCTTGAACACGAAAATTCTTGTTCTTTCAGAATCATATTCTCCTCTTTGAGACACACTATTTCATCTCTTAGCTTTGCAACTTCACTTTCATGAATCAAAAATGAAGATTCTAGTTGATCTTTGTGAATCACATTTTCCACTTTGAGTCTCACTGTTTCATCTGTCAGCTTTGCTACTTCACTTCCATTAATCAAACTCGAAAGAGTTCCTTGTAGTTGCACTTTCAGAACCATATTCTCTTCTTTCAGTTTCTCTATTACATCTTTTAGCATCACTACTTCGCTTTCAGCCCGAAGCGCCAAAACTTCGACATCTCTATGGATGCTTGAAAATCTTTCGACAGCAACTGGATTTTCGTGCTCTTGTTCACAGCAATCTACGTCGAAGTCTTCACTCTCTTCATTTCCCATCTGTAGTCCACAGACATTAGTATCATTCTCTTGTTCAGGATCATCTACCTCAGGATCATCGACTTCAGACTCGGCATAATCTTCATCTTCAGCTCCTACACAAGAATGCCAGTGTTCATCATGATCGGGGTGAACTTCAAATTCCACGCTGTCTCCCAAGTAACTATCGCAAGGTTTCTCCATTTTCAGCAATATAGGAGGGGTAAAGGGCTTTATCAGACGATTCCTGGCCTCGGACTTCAGCTGATCGAATCCCTCGGCTAAGGACCGATGCATCTTGTAGAAGTCCTCAACCATGGTGACTAAATCTGGTCGCCTCTTGTAGTACATCTCTGCACGCTGCATGAAGGAATCTCCATCTACCTCAATCAGTTTGAGCATGGTCTTTATCTTCTCATCAAGCTCTGCAGATTAGAAGGGCAAGACAAATACAGTACTAATTAAAATAACATGCACGCAAACTATGGAGCATAATGAAATGAATGTTTGACTGATCTGGACTGGTACAAATAATTGTTCATATCAAAATGTCGAAAAATTAACTGATGGCTTCATAAGTGAAAATATGATCAACAGTTTTTCCTAGGTGACTTGAAGAAACAAAGAAACAAAAATATATCCAAGTAGCAGAAACCATCAAACAAAGTATTAGGGATTTAATGAGCCATTCGCAGTTTCACAGTCTGAAATTGTTCATACTTACACAAGAAACAATTACATCATAAGTCATAGGTTACAGTTTCCTTGATTAACAGGGTTTGATAAGTAAAAAATTTGACTTAACAGGTTTTTGATAGTGACTAGAAGCAACAAAGAAACAGTAAAAGCGTTTTAAAATATCAAATGCAAAGGTAACATTAACTTCCACAAAAGGTGAAAAGAAAACAATCAAAATTACCCGAGATGGTTGATTGCAGCCAAACAGACCGTTGAGGGCCTGTGTCACTGTCAAACCACCATGAATGAGAATTGGCAAACTGCAACATATTCTCTCGCCTTCGCTACTGAAACAGAAATAAATTGAATTTGAAGTCCTTACAATTGCCAAATACGGCATAAGATGAATTTGCAATTCTCAGCAATTATAAGAGCTTTATAGCAACCAGAGTTTCTTGTCTTTAGTTCTAATTAAATGAACAAAATCTGGTTTCGGTTCAGCTTAATAATTTAGTGATTCTTCTTTGAGTATTTATTTCCATTTCGGCTGACAAAAATCTCTAGAAAATTAATACGGGATTAGGTTCGATTCCCTACAGTTGCTTTACAGTTTCAAGTTAAGGATCAATATATAATCCACAAGAGATTTTCTTTTCTTTTATCATTTTAGATTTGTAAATGGGAACCACAGAGACACAGATTTTTTAGGTGGATGAGTGGTAAATTAAAACACCTAAAGATAGAATAAGAAATGCAAAGATTAGTATAAAAGTAAAAAGATGGATAAAAAAATAATAATAATAATAATAACATGAATGTCTAAACCTTTTTTAACTCCTTCTAACATTGGTTCGATTAATAATCATGACAGTGTATTATGTTAGAGATTGAACTAACATTTTGTACTTTTTACACTAAAATGGTATTAAACATGCATATAATGCCTTTGGTTGGAGATGCCTAACTATTTGGGTTGATGCTTTGTTGTCGATTTTTTCATTTGAGAGGCCCAACATTCAAGAGAATCCTCATCTCAACTCTGAAGTTGACAACACTCTTATGACAAAAATCTTATCTGACCCCCCAAAAAAATCATTTTAGTCCCTAAACCCACGTCAGAAGAATTAATTACTCTACAAAAAAACAGTAGTTCTACTAAAACCCTCAACAAATATCACCACACAATGTTACAAACCCCTAGTAAAATCTCAAATCAGTTCTTGACATCTTGTCCCCATCTTGACCTTTAAAATGGACAAATCTCTACATGTTCATGGGCTTTAACACTTTTTTTGTCTGTTTAGCCACTAAACAACACAATTGAAATTTAGACAATCTCAAATTTATCAATATGACGCCAAACATCAAACACCCAAAAGGGCACAAAAACACGAATCGCATAGTATTTGTTAATTTTTCACTTGCAAGCCCCTAAATCTCCACTAGTACCATATTGCCTCAAACTAAAAGGCATCAATTTGGATCCACAAATCAACAAGCTCAAGAATGAAGAATAAATCAACTGGGGGACAGTTCAGTAATTTCGCACGTAGAATTCAAAAACTCCGACCAGAAAGACCGTTTAACACCCTCTGACTATCATCATATCATCGCATCATAATAACGCCCTCTTCTAACAGATACTGCTCTCTAATGACGAAAACACCCCCACAAACCAAACAAATCCCAAAGCCTATCCCCTTCACAGAGCAAGACCAAGAACAGTAAAAAACACAGAGAGGGAGAGAGTGAGAGAGTACCCGAGAAGTGAAGAAAGAAGAGAAGGTGTTTGATTCAGTTTGAAGCAGCAAAGCGAAGAGCTTGAACTGCTGTGCCCTGTCCGTTTGTTTGTTTGTTTGTTTGAATGTGCATTCAAAATTCTCTGTTTTTTGAGTTTTATTTAAAATGAGGACTCCCTCTAATTAAGACACTAACTCTGCAATCTATAATCCACGTGGGCGAGTTGTATTCCGACACGTACGCAGCACCGTAGAGGCCGAAGAGTCCAAGGCGAGTGTCCAGCCTTTTATGGCGGAGCCTTGGTTTTCTCAATGGCGGAATTACCCCTACGAGGAGGTCTTATTTACGGAGATGCCACTAGAAGCGGACGAGTTATGGAGACTCTTCTGCCCAAGTGCGGCAGTCACGGTTCCCGAGTGGGTAAGTTTGAATTCATGTGAGGGTATTATGGGGGTTTTCGAGTTTTGGGACATGGTTGGGATTACTTAGGTGCTGACCAACGGTCGGATCTGGAGAGGTCCGAGAGGACAAGAGTGGGTTGGCAAAGTAGCGGTCCATTGGATTTGATTTTAATATTTTTGTTATAAAATTATAACTGTCTATGTTAATTAAATAAAAAAAAATGCGACGTGTATTTGATGAAGACACGTGCTCAGGATGTACTATAGTCTATGAACATATCAGACTATTATTTTAAGAAAAAAACTGTAATAACACACTAATGATCGTGTTAATGAGATAACCTTACTTCTCGAGCATGTGTCATATAGATAAGTGCGGTGAATGAGTTGTAACTCACCATTTAAATATTAGTAAAGCTTCTATTGTTCCTATTGTTGCTTTGTAGTGTAAGTTTTATTGGAGTGATAAATTAAGGTAGCCCTTAGGTACTACAAAGTGATATTAAGTAGATAAAATTTTATTTAGGGTAAACCTATGTGAAAGTTACTCTAACATGCCAAACATTCCATGGACTATTCTTACTTTTATTGAAAGTTTTGTGGTTTTTTCTCACCTTGGTTAACACGTACAATGTTTGTTGGAAATGATGAGAAGAGCTATCGAGTTGAAGAATTAAACAAAAAGGGGCTCAATGCAACAACTTGAGGAGCGAAGAATAATCGACTGGTTGCAGTACGGGGTACGTAGGCACTATCAATCAATGTATATTGTGAATAAACAAGTATGCTACACAACCCTATTTATACACGTAAGGATACAAAATTAATTACGAATATTCCTAATAGAACAAGTTGCCTAATATACACGATTGTCTTTTTTTAGGGCATGTCCAATGCAGATTTCCAAATCAAGCTCTACTTTACTGTTTCGCTAAAGTATCGGTGAGAATTTTGTGGAGTTGACTTTGTACGTTGCCTTTTTTTTTTTTTTGTCCATTTCTTTTATTTTAAAATTAAGAATATTTCCTAGTAGAACAAGTTGCCTAATTTATAGGACTGTCTTTAGAGCATCGCCAATGCAGTTGGCTAATTTGGCGCTAGATTTCTCCCTCCAATGCCAATTTTCTGGAGTTGACTTCGTGAGTTGCCTTTTTTTTCTTGTCTGATTTTTCTTCTTTTTTTTTAATTCGATTATATATAGATATTTATAGATACAAAAAATTATGAATATTTCCTAAGTAGAACAAGTTGCCTAATTTACAAGACTGTCTTTAGGGCATCTCCAATGTAGTTGGTTGATTTGGTACTCGATTTCTCCATCCAGCGCCAATTTTATGGAGTTGACTTCGTGAGTTACCTTTTTTTTTCTTGTCTGATTTTTCTTATTTTTTTAATTCAGTTATATGTAGATATTTATAGATATACAAAATTAGGTATATTTACTAAGTAGAACAAGTTGCCTAATTTACAAGATTGTCTTTAGGGCATCTCCAATGCAATTGGCTAATTTGACTCTGGATTTCTCCATCCAACGCCAATTTTATGGAGTTGACTTCGTGAGTTGCCTTTCTTTTTCCTTGTCCGGGTTTTCTTATTTTTTTAATTTGATTATATATATATATTTATAGATATACAAAATTAGGAATATTTCCTAAGTAGAACAAGTTACCTAATTTACAAGATTGTCTTTAGGGTATCTCTAATGCAGTTGGCTGATTTGGGGCTGGATTTCTCCATCCAAAGCCAATTTTATGGAGTTGACTTCGTGAGTTACCTTTTTTTCTTGCCGGCTTTTCTTATTTTTTAATTCGATTATATATAGATATTTATATATATACAAAATTAGGAATATTTCCTAAGTAGAACAAGTTGCCTAATTTACAAGCTTGTCTTTAGGGCATCTCCACTGATTTGGTGTTGGATTTCTCCATCCAAAGCCAATTTTATGGAGTTGACTTCGTGAGTTGCCTTTTTGTTTCTTGTCCGATATTTCTTATTTTTTTAATTCGGTTATATATATATATATATATATATATATATATATATATATACAAAATTAGGAATATTTCCTAAGTAGAACAAGTTGCCTAATTTACAAGATTGTCTTTAGGGCATCTCCAATGCAGTTGGCTAATTTGGCGTTGGATTTCTCCATCCAACGCCAATTTTTGGATTTGACTTCGTGAATTACCTTTTTTTTCCTTGTTCGATTTTTCTTTTTTTTTTTTTAATTCAGTTATATATAGATATTTATAGATATGCAAAATTAAGAATATTTACTAAGTTGAACAAGTTGCCTAATTTACAAGCTTGTCTTTAGGGCATCTCCAATGCAGTTGACTGATTTGGCGCTGGATTTCTCCATCCAACGCCAATTTTATGGAGTTGACTTTGTGAGTTGCCTTTTTTTCTTGTTCAATTTTTTTTTTTTTTTTTTTTTTTTAATTCGTTTATATATAGATATTTATAGATATACAAAATTAGAAATATTTCCTAAGTAGAACAAGTTGCCTAATTTACAAGATTGTCTTTAAGGCATCTCCAATGCAATTCGCTGATTTGGCGCTAGATTTCTCCATCCAGTGCCAATTTTATGGATTTGACTTCGTGAGTTGCCTTTTTTTTTTCCTTGTGCCAATTTTATGGATTTGACTTCGTGAGTTGCCTTTTTTTTTTTTCTTGTCCGGTTTTATTTTCTTTTTTTTATTCGGTAATATATAGATATTTATAGATATACAAAATTAAGAATATTTCCTAAATTGAACAAGTTGCCTAATTTACAAGCCTGTCTTTAGGGCATCTCCAATGCAATTGACTAATTTGAATTTCTCTATCCAGCGCCAATTTTATGAAGTTGACTTCGTGAGTTGCTTTTTTCTCTTGTCCGATTTTTCTTATTTTTTTAATTCGGTTATATATAGATATTTATAAGTACACAAAATATATGATTTCCTAAAAAAAGATAAGACTTCCTTATTTATTTATTTTTTTTCATAAAAGATTTGCTTAATTATAATTAAAAATTAGATTTTACATTAAATTAAACCGTACGTACTACATAAATAATAAAATTACATTTCTACTAAAAAACTTACATGTATTACACTTAATTAAAAATACATGCAATATAATTAAAATAAACAAACCTAGATGCTGCAACATAATTTTAATAATCATTTAAATCTATTCCAGATTCTAGAAGACCCTTGTCGTCCAGCTCAAATTATTAAAAAATTGGAGTTGTTGAAACAACTAATTCCTAATTATTGGTTTCAATACTAGTTTGATTACTTGTGTTTTCAATTATAACAAAGATGATATATATGAAGTTCTACAAAATAAATAAATAAATAAATAAAATTGACTACAAGAAAGCATATATATAGCAAGTAGATTTTCCAACTAGTAAGAATAAAAAAATAGAGTAGATAAAATTGAACCTGAAAGAAAGTAGTGCTTACAATATTAAATCTGGCTGAAACATAGTTAAGGCTTCTTTGTTTATAAGCTTGAAACCAAGAACTCTGCTTTTAATCATTCAACAATCTTGGTTGGCCCAAATTTAGCGTCCACAGCGTGCATGCATACATCAAATGATCAAAAGCATTCACTCAAATCTTCTTCCAACAAAGTTTCACACCTATTGTTCATACTTTATTTATGGTGAGATAGGACCTCTGGAAATTCTTAATTGCCACCAAAACTTGGAATGAAAAGTATACAGATCAAGCAAGAGATGAAAGAAACTGGGAGAGAAAAACACACAATTGCCTATTGCAACGAATACTCAAAAACTATAATTAGCAGTGCATTCAAAATAAACAAAACGAAACAGATTAAAAGTCTGACCAAACCAACAAGATGGAAAAGTCCTATAAATTACTGGAGCACACTAAAAGGTGGGAGGGAAGGGACACATTAATTAAGTATTAAGGGGGGAATACTGCTTCATGAACTCCACCATTAACAACCTTTCTCTGCCACGAGCTTTTCGATCACTTCCGCTGCATCTGCAACAGTAGCAATCGTCTGTGCATTCTCCTCTTCCACAGTGATGCCGAAAGCCTCCTCGAGTCCCATTACAATCTCAACCTGCAAGGATTGCCAAAATCACATCGAAATTAATAATCTGGGAACAAGACATCAAACTGAAGTGAATCAAATGCGCAGAAAGTACAAATTCCTAAAAGAACTGATTATAAAGTATACCAGTGTTAAAAAACCTAAAGTTCATTCAAAAGAAAGTATCTACTTATTCGCTAGAACTTTGCTTCCACTACAATAAAGAGTTTTTTCACATCATGTTCAACATTTAGAGAACCAAAAGAAACGAAAAACTTATTGAAAGAATTGCATCACTATAATGATCAACTGCACAGTAGGGTGTTTTCAAGTGCTTAGTGCAGCAAAATATGATATAGCAAAAATATATATACTAGAATTTTGTATTAGGGTGGTACCGTATCAAGAGAATCAGCTCCAAGTGCAGCAAACTTTGAGTCGCCTGTCACGGGGGATTCCGCTGGTAATGCCAATTGTTTCCTTACAATGGAAATCACCTTCTCCACAGTGTCAGGTTTGGCCTGATCAATTTAACCATTAGTACTTGCATAAAAAGAAAAAGACTGATCATAACGAATAAGGGAACAAAAGCATCATGCAAATGAAAATTTGAACATAAATCAATTTCAGTTATAATGACACTCCAATGGAAAACATTGGAACAACTGTCGCAACTTTTGTTGACAGAATATTTGCCAACTACGAAATGGAGAATAGAATGCTTGAAAAAGAACTATAGTTGGAGAACATACAGCACAAGACACTTGGAAGCGGCGTGGCTGCATCCTAAGTGATGGAAAGCTTTTCCTTTGCATGGAAATTGAAACTGGCTTCAGACTAGAAATCCTGGTGGTAGCCTGCAGAGCATAGTCAAGTACAAGGCTTAGCAAAAGAAAAAAAAAAAAAAAAAGAAATACACTGTAAGCAGATGACATCCGTTTTCTATATTGCGTTGCACAGAATGAATTGACTTGCATGAGATCACAAGTCATCAAGCCTATAAATATCCAACAATACACCCAAAATATGTTCAGCGATCACATTTTCAGGAAATAGGGATTAAATATGCTCCTTTTCCGAGATAATAACAATACCAATCACCAATCCAATAACAAACATGAAAATGATTCTGTGAAAGCTCTTCCAAACGTCTCCGAATCAATTAGATTTTTTTACACAGATTAAAATGTCAATGGAATTTAATAAACACTCCACTAAGGCACAACAATATTATTGTCAAACTTCGACTCTAACTTGTAAGGAAAAAGCTTAGCTGGTATCTAGTTTTGTAAGAAGATACTCATCCAGAATGAGAACTTACAAAGTTACAAGATAACGCAAGACCAACTATCAAAACAAGGGAAAATATCCCATGCAGCTTTAATAAAATATTATAAATGCAAGTCTTAAGAGTTAACTGTCTATTGCTCAAATAAGGAAAAATAAAAAAGTGTAACTGTCTAAGTCTAACTGTAAGATATAATCCTACAAAACTCGCCCCTCTAGTAAGCACTTCAGAATTTGAAGGATAAACCTTATAATATCAATGACATAAAAACAGTGCTTTCATGATCTTTTCTGGATCAAAAGCTCAATCATGATCACTCAATATTATAGCCTTTGATGTCCAACTTGGCCACTCCAGAACAACCACAAATAAATCACAGAATTACAAATCATTGATCAAGCCTATCCCAATCATGTGTGCAAATAAGCATTCTTTCTCCTTGCTCATTCCATTCCCATGAAATTCTTAGGGAACTAACAAAAAAAAAAAAAAATACTATTGGAAAGAAATAGCTTCCTCCAGTGATGACTGAAGAGTGCCATACTCCACTATCTTGATCCGAAGAAAACAAGCAAAAAACTCAACGAATCCTGTTCGAAACAATTCTTTACATGATTGTTTATGAAGTACTATTCAAGAAGTTGACGGTAAAATATCAAAGAGGCTAGATATTGTGTTACAATTAGACCATGAATCAATGATAAATCTATAGCAGCACCATGAGAGATTAAGTACCAGTAAAAGAGACTGCCTACAAATAAATGACGATGAGAAACAGAAGCTTTCAACTTTATCCAAGACAGTCATAAAATGGAATAACCTAGGATCCATACAATTTTCTATTCTATCATAGAAACCAATTGGAGCTTCATGAGTTATAAGACCGCTGACATACACAGCAGTTTGTTGTTTACTGACTTTACTCCCCAAAACCTAAATTCCACAAAATAACATAGAAGGACACTGAGTTCTAGCATCACGAACTATTAGAATCATTATAGGTATTGTAGCAACTTCAACTTCTAGGCCTTCAATATCATGCATAGATGTTTGAAGGCTACGCTCAATCTCAAACAGAAACAACTATAAAACAATATAAAATGTGAAAAGCATCTTAGGACCTAATACTTGGGAAAAAAAAAAACCTAGGAAAAATAGCTTCTTCCTAACAAATTTATCTGAAGGAAATGAACTCAAAAAAGGTTTTCTATCGGCCAAAAAAATATTACAATGAAAATCAAAGAGAACGAGAAGGGGCTTCAATCTTGCCCTTTCAAGATAGTCTTAATTCTCAAACTTTCTTACTCGTTGCGGTGAGAAATACTTTTGGAATGTTGACCACAAAACAGGTGATGATAAGAAATTCATGGTTATCAAACAAAGAATTTAGAAGCTTTCAATATTCTCACTAAATAAACTTGCAAACATAGAATAAAGAAGATTCAAAGAAAATTAGAAGTAGCACCACTCAATGCAAAAATAAGGGAAGGTCAATTGCGGTGGAGTTGAAGTTGGGTAGAAACTCTACGGTGCAGATGCAGAGATAACTAAGATAATTTGCTATTCATTAGTTAAGATGGATTTGAAAGATTATAAAGGACGCGATCAACTAAATCAAATCAAGTTGCCAGAGGATTTAAATTGCGGCTATAAACCATAATTTTTCTGTCTGGTTCTCCTCACCGTTGATCTCTTTATAGATCTGTGGTGGTTCCAATAACCTCTTTATTTATCAAATAAACTTGAGGTCTATTCAAATCTGATGAGATGACTAGTTTCATCCCTGATGCGGTAATCACATTCACCACAGGCAACAATTGCTTCTCTGCATTGCACCCTTAAAAGATTGTATGTGGATTTGCGTTTATGGGGTTGGAACTTGTCATTAAGTTGATTTATTTTATAAGTAGTTGTTTCCCCTTGTTGAAAGTTTTTAATTGTTTCCGCTAGTTGGAAGTTCTATTTTCGCTATGGTTTGAGTAGCATCTCAGTGTACAGACGTTCGTCAAGAAAACAATCATTGATTGTCAAAATGTTCTATTATTATAGTCGTTCGTTTCAGGCATTCGTCAAGGAAACAATCATGCATCTCAGTGTACTGTTTATGTTTGAGTAGCATCTCAGTGTACTATTTGTGTTGTGTTCGAGACGTTCGCCAGGAAAACAATCATTGATTGTCAAACTGTTCTATTATTAGCCAACCTTATGGTAATTGAATATTCATTTGAACAATTAGAATAAATTAATCAAATGTACTTTTATCAAGGTAACTGGTTCTATGTATGGTCTTGTTCCATTGAATGTATTGAGAACTTGGGAACCATAAAATGATTAGTAAAAATTCTATTTTCTTCAAAAAAAACACTATATGAAATTGAGTAGAATGGAAGAGAATTTTATCCATCCAGCCGACTCCAACTAATTTGGGATTGAGGTTTCTTTGTTATTTCTTGTCATATTCTCACTAAATCAAGTGACAAATTTAAGAAATCTCAGCATTCATTGATTAACTATCTTCCTTAATAGAGATTGAATGGGACGGGAAAAAATGAGTCCCCGAATACCCTAATTACCTAGATTAAAAGCCATTACAAATTGGAAAATGATTTCCGGTTGCTGGTGTCTATCGGTCTCCACATTGATGTTTGTGTGCGCAGAAATCGATGTGTATTGAATGGAAACCAGGCGTCCTAAAAATTTCACCCTAGTATCGTCAGATATTACAATTAGTTTCTCCATTATAAATTATACATTTCGAACAATGAGCAAATCAGAGGATGACATGCGTCCATGGCAGAAAGATTGTGAATTTATAACAGAAAACACCACAGCTACAAAAAGACAAAACTTTCTGAAGCTTTTGGCAGAGAAACCTGACCAAGAGACAGATCCAACTCGGCTGCGCTGGCCCGCGACCAGCTAGGCAAAAACGCTACTACCGCACAACACCACAACAGCATCAACAGAAACCATAGCGAAATCCTCACAACACCGCCAGTCGCATCATATCGAAACCCTCACAACAACAAGAACAGAAAGCATAGCGAAAAGGAAACAACACAGAAGATTAAGCACAAGAACAGAATCGAAATTAGCACCAGCAGATCTACAATCCGAGCAATCAAACAAACACACGGAAACCCTAAATCCGAACCAACCAAAGCAAAACCTAGTTCGAAATGAAGAGATCGAGAGCGCGAGCGAAGAAAACGAGGAACGAAATCTTACATGGCCGAAGCACGATCGAGACTGGACGGAAACCGAAGCTCCAGGAACGGCAGCCATGGATCGATTCGACGAGGAATCTGAGACGAACGGATCTGAAAAAACGAAGAAGAGAAATTGAAATGAACAGAGAGAGGAGAGAGAGAGAGAGAGGCGGAGAGCACGAAGAGTGTGATTTGTGAATGTGAGATGAGATGTGTGTGTGTGTGCGTGTGGAGTGGAGGGGTTTTTATACGGTGGGCTTCGGCTTTGTTATTATCGAACCACCTATTTAAGATCTGGGAGTCTGGGTGGGTGGGCTACCGAAAACGGGTCTGTGGGACGGTGGACCCTTGACATTCGTCGAACGTATAGAGTCCACCCAGCCATCGGAGCAGTAAACGCGTCGTACTGCACAAACAAAAACTTGTGACCCTTGGCGAGGAGACTTTATTAAGTTATTAAGCGTTAACCCACTTTTAATATCGAGATTAAGTATTGACTTTATTTGTACTTATGCAATGTACCTCGAGATTTGTGCATGTATCTTGACGTGTACGGTGTATCGCAGTTGAATTAAGTGAGTCCGTGTCCAATTTTAATGTTCAAAATGAGTTGTTCTAATAGTTTTTTAATTAATAAGTATTAACGCATGAATAAATCAATAGATATTATTGAATACGTGATTGTTGTGAAAGTATCTTAGATGAGGTAGTAGACAAATTACTTGCCAAAAACTCAAATTAAAGAAAAAAAACTATTTTATCACCAAATCAATTATTGTATTGGTTGTTTTGATTGAGACTTACTAAGTTAATTTGAATTCGTAGAGATTATATACCATCAAATTATCTTAAACTTTTTTAAGTATATTTTTTTGTAGGGTGAGAGTTCTTATCTTGTGTAGTAGTTAGGGGTAACCCGTGAACATGGTAAAGAATGAAATACAAAAGTTGAAGCCACGTTAATTGCATTTCAGGTAAGTAGGGGGCCTGAGTTACATTTTTTTTTTCTTTTTTGGTTTTTCAAGTGGTGTTTGACACCAATCACACATTCGCACTGGTTAATCTACATTTGAGTATTATTGGGTCTATATAAAAGGCGATCCACTCAACTCAAATTTTTTTTCATTCACAAGCTTGAACTCGATTGAGACCTTGTCAATACCACTTGGGCCACCGGGTTGATGGGAAGCTTAAATCACATGCGTTAGTTTGTTTTTAATTTTTTTTTAACCCCAGTTTGTTTTTAATTTAATTAAATGGGTAAATCGATTTATTATAATATTTTAAAACTTTTTGTGTGTTTTTTATTGACTGACATTATGCACTTTAGTTGTGACGAGGACTAGGAGAAGGGAAGGTCTGAGGCGTCACAAAGAAGTGACGATATTTTGACAGCTGTATTGCAATATATGTTCATATGCAAGGAGCCTTACGGCCTGTTTGGTTTGGTTAGAGGTGTGGTTAGGGTGTTAGCTTTAATACTGGTGTGTGGTTAGGGTGTTAGCTTTAATACTGGTGTTTGCTTAAAGTGTTAGTTAAGACGCGGTTTTATCAAAGCCCTTACTCTCATGCTTGTCGAATAATAAGTCCTCCTTGTCTGTAGATAAGCCCAACTCAAGTGAACAAAAATTACATTTTTACCCTCAAATTCAACACCTCATCCACTAATACAGAGTCGATTCTGACAAGCTATGCGTAACAACCCTAAATCTAACTCGTGTCAAATGTCATTTTAAGTCATACGTGAGACCATTTGTCGTGGTATGCATGTCTAGTTCCCAGTTGTCGACACCGAAGTATATTATTTTTGTCTGGTGTTCGTATTACGTATTTTACTACCTGAATGTGAATCCAATAGTCCAAACGTGTGAGGACGTATTCGTGAACGCGTTCGACTTACGGATTAGGTTTTCCTTGGAAAATGTGCAAAGAGTACCGGGCGAATAGTTTACGGGTAAACGGAGTCCCAGGGGATAATTTTATAAAACACTGACAAAATGGAAATGAAAAAAAATGATAATTAATCAATATGGGAATGCATTATAGCTAGTCGTTGGTATCGTTAATTAAATGGGACAATGTGAGTTGTGTTGCAGGCCGGGTACGGGAACATTTGTGAGAACCATTAGTTATGTTTGAATAAGGATAAGACCAAAGGGTCAGGTCCCTATTTGTGTCACTAAAGTGAATAGATGGATTCGATTGAGGCCATAGGATGAGCCTATATCCATATTTGTGTCACTAAAGTATAAAAAGGTGGGTTTTTGTTGGTTTATCAACTTTTCTCTTTCCTCTCTCAACAAAATCCAAAAATTTAAGAAGGGTTTTGGAGATTTCTAGTGGGAAATCAAGGCAAGGGATCGACCAACGATGCGAACCTAGGCTCCATAAACCTAGGTTCTGTACCAAATTGTAGCGGCCCCAAATCTTGAGAAATTATAGCCAAAAGATGAAGAACGACGAAAGGAGTGCGGATTTTACCTCGAATGTTAGATCTCCTAGCTCAATCTCTTTTAAATCCACAAGAAATGCTCAACAGCTTCCACTACAATTTTCAAATTCTCACCAAGAAAAAAGAGAAAGTTGATAAAAACAAACCAAAACTCATATTTATAATCTCTTTTTCATCTTGTGTGTTGTGTCCAACTCAATGCCCATCAAATGCCCAAGATTTGGTCAATTTGTCCATCTTGGTTAACTCATTTGGTGACTTGGTGATTTGGTTTTATCCTATTAACATACCAATTATTTGTTCCTTGGGCTTTCCAATACCCAACACCAGGCATTTCGAACTATCGTACTTAACTTCGATGGCACAATTAGCCCACGCCACACTCTTATATCGATTAATTGTCACATTTAATTATATTTGTCTATGTGAACCTGTAATGACCGAAAAAATTATGTTGTCTGTGTGACGATGTGTAGTACCTATTTATACTCGTGTCTGTGTGATAGGACAGTGACGTCGAGTTGCAAGTAGAGTTTACCTAGGAGAACGTGTTGAATATGTATCGAGCGGACGAAATACGGGTATATGGGTCCGAGAAACAATTTTTGTGGATGACCGAAAAAGTAAAATACAATAATTAATTAATATAGGAATGAATTCAGGTTGTTAGTATTTTCATTCGCGCGCGACGGTGAGAGTCGTGGTGCATGCCGGGCGCAGAAACGCCCGAGATAGGCCAATTATTGGTCAAATTGGATAAGAACAAGGGGGAGAGTCACCTATAGGAGTCCAATAAGTGATTGGGCTGGTGCAAATGGAGGCCACAAGATGGACCTCAAGATACGTATGTGAGCCAAGATGATGGATTACTATAAAAGGGAGGAGTCAGCTCTTTTCTCTCATTTATTCTTCTTTTCTCTCTTTTCAACGATCAAACAATGAGAAGGGGTTGGGTTATGTGATTTTCGAGCGTGGATTGACGCCAAGGTAGTGCGCAACGACACAAACGGATGTGAGAACCTGCCTCCACGTTCAATTCTCATCATTTTGGCGTCGATTTTACATATTTTCGCTCGAGGTTTGGATCGGTGGTTGGACCTTTTTGTATAGTTTTATGGTGGTTTTGAGTGGGTATCGAGGTCCATACGAGTTTGGGATAGGCTTGGAATAAGGTGACACGAGCTGGGGTCGCGAAAACCACGAAATTCAAGTTCTAAACAAGGCGCCGCCAGTGGTGCCATGTGGTGTAATATCTCATGGTGTCAGTTACGATGTCCAAGGCAGAGACACATGAATTGGGCGTTGTGACAGACGCTATGAGGGGTTACACCCCACGGCGTGGCACTGTTCACATACCCTAATTTTTAAAATTTTTTGAAAACTTCAGGAGTTCTCTCAGGTATTCCAATGGGTTCGAATGTGACCCAATACTTAGGAAATTGACCCAAAATAGTGGAAATGAGTAATATTTAGAAAATGGGGAAATTAACGGGAAATTACAATTAAATGCAAAACAAAACTTTATTGCGATCAAATTGGATCCAAATGAATACCACGTGTTGAGTAGATTGGTGACGAGCGTACGTGGTCGATTTGGTGACGTGTGAGAGTCGCGATCGTGGAGTTTCGCATGGTGATTTGTAAGTAAAATCAACCGGAGCATTAATATAATTTCATTTATTCATTTACTTGGCTGTTATACTTGTTGAGCAGTATCTCCTTTGTGAAATATGGATTTGGATTCCATTTGTGATATTTATCCTTGGTGGATTATCAGTTTTGTTTTCCTTGAATTCCTTAATGGGTGGTCTTTTGGGTCTAAGTGGGCAATATGGTGGTCACGGGTGCGGTGAGACTGCTTTGTGATCTCTTTCACCACTGCGATTACACGAATTTTTGGACGTGCTTAAACCCATAGTTTAGGGTTGGTAGTCTGACCAGGAGTTTAACTCTATGTGTGTGTTATGGTAGGGTGACTCATCATAAACTGTCTGGTGGTTTGTTTAGATCCAGAATCTGCCTGGAAAGTGAGGTTGTGAACTCTATGTGGCAACCTGATGGACTTGGAACACTTAGATGCATTTTTGCTTTGTGCTCTCGACACTCATTTATCGTTGATATCTCAGTGATTAAATTATCATGTTATCTTTTATTATCTTTGTGATATTCCTGCATGATACTCGTTTAGCCATTTATTTGACATTTGAAATTATAATAAGTGTAACGGCCCGAATTTAATTCGCCATTATTTGTGACATATTGCAGATGTGGCGGACAGCTTAGACTCCCGTGGGACCCGCATCTAGGTTATTGCGCGCCTGGAGCTAGGTAAATTGTATTTTGAGTGTTGTTTTGACTAAATTTGCGATGTTTATGTTAAAATAGGTTAAACGACATCGCGATGTGTGTAATTATATTTCAATTGACGTGTGAGATTGTGTTAAGTATTCTTCTCGATATGCGTGTCGACGCGGGTATTGGATAGACTAAAAGAAGAAATATTAAGCTGGGGAAAATAATACACACGTTAAATGAATTAAATGTGAAATAAAATAGTAAATTGGTGGGCGTCTAGGGACACGCGGGATTGTGGTCGATACGAGTGGGTGGTACGGTAGTGTGCACGCTCAAGTATGCTCGTTGGCGCGCGCGACAATTGTAGGCGTGAAAATATAGGTGAATGTATATATATTTGTATATATATATGTAATTTAAAGTATATATGTATATATTATATATATATATATATATTAAAAATCAGAAAAATAAATAAATAATTGTGAAATGACTAAAAAGGGTGTCTGTTTGTTGAGGAAAATG
This sequence comes from Stephania japonica, assembly GCA_039657345.1. Taxonomy (NCBI): domain Eukaryota; kingdom Viridiplantae; phylum Streptophyta; class Magnoliopsida; order Ranunculales; family Menispermaceae; genus Stephania; species Stephania japonica. The sequence goes on along the minus strand of CM077558.1, from coordinate 7,560,703 downwards.
ATAAGAACTTAGGGGCATTTTGGTCATTTTACCCAAAATATTGATAAACCCACCACTTACACCCACATTTCTCCATTTTCGATCGATTGAGAGACCGTGGGAGGAAGAAGAAGAAGAGAAATCGAGGGATCGCAAGCACGACGACGTGAACGAGGTGAGTTGTTTGTGTTACTGTTGGTCGTTGGTGTGCATTGTTGTTGTTGTTGCGATGGTGGTAGTGGTGATGGTTTGGTGGTGGTGTGGTAGAGCTCGAGGGCTCAGACGAACTGCGAGAGCAGTTTGTCCGAAGAGGGAGACGACACTCACGTCGTCTCCCCTTCCTCCCAATCCATTAAAAAAATGTTGCATAAACAAAGGCGTTAACGCCTCTGTTTGGGAAGAAGAAGGGGGAAGGGGGTACGCACGCGCGTGCGTGCGTGCACCCCTTGGGCCGGGCCGGACCAGCCCAGGACCGAGCCGAACCTGCCCTGGCCCAACCTGGGTGGGCTGGACCAAGTCCGACCCGGACCCGGTTCAGGGGACCCACCCCATAATATTTAAATAATATTTTTTTTATTTTATTTTATTATTTTATTTAAATAAATTAAAAATAATTTTTAAATAAAATAAAATAGAGAAAAATAGCTAAAAATTATGAAAAAAATCTGAAAAATCCAGAAAAATATGAGAAATTAGAAAAAGGGTTCATAAATGAATCTTGGGATTTTATCGGAATTTTGGCGAGATGTTGTCGGGGTTTACCTCGAAAAATATAAAATTGACATATTATGTCAAATTGAAGCTAATTCAATGATAAATAATCTTAGGTACATTTGGGTGATATTTTTTTATTGTCGAGTGTTTATAAGGGCTAGATCGGGGTTTAATTTTTGGAACGCAGAGTGCGGATTGAGGTGTGTGGTATCCCAACTGAAATTAATTGAGTATTTACTTCTTTTGGCATTTGAATTCAATTTCTTTAATTTCATGCATTCTGTTGGCAACTATGGTTCCTAAACTTCAGAAGGGCATGGAACTAATAGAAGCCTACGACATGGCTGTAACGCTAAAGGAAATGTTCCAACAGCAAGCTAAGCAAGAAAGGTTCGAGACAGTAAAAAAACCTGCATTCTTGTAAGATGACTGAGGGTGCGTCAGTTAGTCCTCATGTTCTGAAGATGAGGGGTTATGTTGACCAACTTGATAGACTTGGATTTCCCATAAGCCAAGAGTTAACTACGAATTTGATTCTAAATTCATTACCGAAGAGTTATTCACAATTTGTGATGAACTACAATATGAATAATATGGAGAAATCAATTTCAGAGTTGCATTTGATGTTCAAGATTGCTGAACAAAATATCAAGAAACCCTCTAGTAATGTGCTGATGGTCCAAAAGGGAAAGGGAATGAAGAAGAGAGGCAAAGGCAAAGGTAAGGCTAAAGTTGCCAAGGCGGCTGCTGCTGCACCTGTCGCAAAGCCTGTGGAACAAGTCAAGCCCCAGCCTGTTCCTGCTTCAAAGCACCAAAAGGAAAAGGAAGGAAATTGTCATTTCAGTCAAGCACCTGGACATTGGTTCGGAAATTGCAAACTCTATCTGGAAGATCTAAAGAAGAAAAAGGGTAGTTCGACTACCACTACAGGTACTTATGTTATTAAAATTAATTTATCTACTAGTGATTCCTGGGTATTAGATACCGAATGTAGATTTCACATTTGTATAAATGTGCAAGGACTCACCAGAAGTAGAAAGTTAAAGAAAGGAGAAGTCATCCTCCACGTACAGAACGGAGCAAAAGTTGTTGCCCTAGCTGTTGGATCATATGACTTAGTCTTACCTAGTGGACTTATCTTAATTTTAAATAATTGTTATTTTGTGCTTGCCTTGAGCAAAAACATCATTTATGTTTTATGCTTGGATATGAATGGTTTTGATTTTATTATTGCGAATAATAGATGTTCCATTTCTTGTATAGGAATATTTTATGCAAATGCTGATTTGTGTGATGGTCTTTATATTCTAAGCATGAAAAGGTCCACTGAAACTCCAGTCTTTAACATAAATACAAAGAGATTTAAGTCAAATGATTTGAATCAAACCTATCTTTGGCATTGTCGTCTCGGGCACATAAATGAGAAACGTATAACGAAGCTCTATAAAGATGGACTTCTAGATTCATTTGATTTAGAAACATATGAAACGTGCGTATCTTGTTTACAAGGCAATATGACTAAAAGTCCCTTTACTGGACACAATGAAAGGGCAAGTGATTTATTGAATCTAATACATACTAATGTATGCAGTCCTATAAACACAATGGCTAGAGGAGGCTGTCAGTACTTCATTGCATTTACTAATGATTTCAGCAGATATGGTTATGTATATCTTATGAAACATAAAGTTGAATCATTTGTGATGTTTCGAACGTTTCAAAATGAAGTGCAGAATCAACTTAGTAAAAGTATCAAAACACTTCGATCAGATCGAGGTGGTGAGTATTTAAACCAAGAATTTGATGATCATCTTAGAAATTATGGGATTGTCTCCCAATTGACTCCACCAGTAACTCCACAATGGAATGGAGTTTCTGAAAGGAGAAATCGAACCTTATTAGATATGGTTCGATCTATGATGAGTCATGCGGACCTTCCATTATCCTTTTGGGGTTATGTATTACAAACTGCAGCTTTCACTCTAAATCGAGTTCCTTCTAAAGCGGTTAATAAAACACCATATGAGATATGGTATGGGAAGAGACCTGTTTGTCTTTTCTTAAGATTTGGGGTTATGAGGCTTACGTAAAGCGACAAGTCTCAGAAAAACTAGCACCTAAATTTGATAAGTGTTTATTTATGGGGTATCTTAAGGAAACAAAAGGATATTACTTTTATAATCCCGCTGAGAACAAAGTGTTTGTTGCTCGGTATGGTGCCTTTATGGAAAAATAGTTTATTTCAAAAGACACTAGTGGGAGAAATAAATCTTGAAGAAGTTCAAGAATCACAGATAAACACTGAACCGTTACTGAAAGTTCAACAACATTCTGAACTAGTTGAACCTTCACAAGTGACACAAGGCCCACGTAAATCTGGTAGGGTAAGACATGAGCCAGAGAGATTTGGATTTCTCATTACTAATAGTCGTGATGTGTTGCTTATGGATCAAAATGAGCCTACCACTTATCAGGATGCTATGTCTGGACCAGACTCAGATAAATAGCTAAGTGCCATGAATTCTGAGATGCAATCCATGTATGATAACCAAGTTTGGTACTTGGTTGATTTACCTGAAGGTGGTAAGACCATTGGATGTAAATGGGTTTTCAAGAAGAAAATTGACATGGATGACAATGTGCATACTTTTAAAGCAAGACTTATAGCAAAAGGTTTCAAGCAGACTCATGGTGTTGATTATGATGAAACTTTTTCGCCAGTAGCCATGCTTAAATCCATAAGAATTTTAATTGCCATTGCTGCATATTATGACTATGAGATATGGCAAATAGATGTAAAACAACATTTCTTAATGGAAAGCTGCTTGAGGACGTGTATATGACACAACCTGAACGTTTTGTACATCCTGAGAATTCTAGGAAGGTATGCAAGCTTCAAAGATCTATTTATGGATTAAAACAAGCTTCTTGGAGTTGAAATCTTCGTTTTGATGAAGCAATCAAGGATTTTGGTTTTATTAAGAACGAAGATGAGCCTTATGAATACAAAAAGGTCAGTGGGAGTGTAGTTGTTTTTCTGGTACTGTATATTGATGATATATTACTAATTGGAAATGACATCCCAACATTGCAGAGTGTCAAGTATTGGTTAGGAAGTGTTTCTCAATGAAAGACTTAGAAGATGCAGCCTATATCCTAGGGATAAGGATCTATAGGGATAGATCTAAAAGGCTAATCGGTCTAAGTCAGAATGCTTACATAGACAAGGTGCTGAATAGGTTCAGTTTGCAAGACTCTAAAAGAGGATTGTTGCCAATGTCTCATGGCATAAGTCTCAACAAGAATTAATGTCCTAGGAAAAATGATGAGCGAGATCGTATGAATAAGATTCCATATGCATCAACTATTGGATCTATCATGTATGCCATGCTATGCACTCGACTGGATGTATCATATGCTTTGAACATTACAAGTTGATATCAGTCAGATCCTGGTGAAAGTCATTGGATAGCAGTAAAGAACATCCTTAAGTACTTAAGAAGGACTAAGGAAGTGTTCTAGGTCTATGGAAGTTTTGAAAATGATCAATTTGTAAATAGTTACACAGATGCAAGTTTTCAAACTGATATAGATGATTTCAGATCGCATTCTGGATATTTGTTTGTTGGGTTTTGGGGTTCATGCACAGCGGATATTTCAAAACTATTTTGAGAAAAACCCCAACAGGATGCGAATCTAATTCCATTAAAACACGTTTATACTATGAAAACTTAATCATACCTCACTCGCAATGTACCTTTCTGAAGGTTAATCGATCTCTAAGGCGCTGCCAATAACGAACGCCCTCTATCAGCAGTCCACACACGAACGGCGGCCGAGATTTGAAGTGCTAGCTTCGAGAGAATACCAAACCCTTTTTGTTTCTCTCCAAAACGATCCAGAGCATACCAAAAAACCCTAAGTCGTTTCTAAAACGAAAATAGAGTTTTGGCCCTTTTTAAATCTTTCGTACTTGTATTCTAACTCAAAGTGTCTATTTATACAACCCTTGTATATAGACGGTTAAGTAAATTACACATATACCCCTACTTAAAGAAGTATAAGTGTAATACACTACAAGGACGTTTCTGTCATGAATTTTATCATATAAAATTTATTTTTCTGAACCATCTTAAAATCTCGCAAAACCATTATCAGTGTGTGACCCAATAGGCTCATACAACGCTGGCAGTGTACTAAAATACATTTTGGTATGCAAGTCATAAGCGGCCTCTAGCAAGAAATTATGACTACCCAAGTTGTACGAATATCAAATCGATACAACCTAATCAATAGTGTATATAACATCCTTTTGTCACACCATATCCTTTGATCAAACATAAGACATGGAATCGTCATCCAACATGTTCAATCGTACTAGTCTCGATTTCTAGGTAGGCTGAAAACATCTAAGTGACATTGATCAATATCAATTCACTTAAACTAGGCATTTTAACAGTCTAACACATCGAGGGATCCACTGGATATCTCTCTTTATATGAGAGGGACAAATTTTATTTCAATTACACAACTTCACCACATTATTTACACAGTAACCAATCATGACCTTTATAATCGTCCGGTTAAAGGCAATGTTTGATTGCGTCAAATCACTGTATTCCTAATGTTGAAGTCTTTGGTAATCTCAAGTCAGAGGACCGAAAAATATACCTATTATGAGAAACAACTATGACTTAATCCATGTGATGTTTTCATAGCGGGTCGGTCCAATACTTTGTTCCCTAACAAGTACTGTAACGGCCCGATTTTCAATGGCCGTTATTGATGAGGAAATTGCGGACGTGGACGCCAGCGGGGACGTTCGTGGGTCCCATAAGAAGACGGAGCACGGCGAACTGGGTAGGGTTTACAAATCCGTTTTGTGTGCTCTGGTGGTGAAGTTGCGATGTATAGGTCCAAAATTAGTTGAATAGCATCGCAATATGTGTGTTAATGTAGTTTATTAACGAGTGAGGAATGGCCTCGGGGTGCGTGCGGACACGGGACATGAGGCACGGGGTGTCGGGTAGTCGGGGAAACTACGGTGAGCTTACCCGTGAATTTTGGTAATTTGTTGAATGGAATAGATACTTGATATAGGCTAAATTAATTAGAAATCAATAAGTCCTATAGTTGGGCTAAATAAAATAACAACAGTTGGATGGTTCTCGAGATGCACAATGGAGAGAATTGATGTGTCAAATGTCATGATAGGGTGTTAGTAAGTTGGAGTGACACAGGGTGACCATGAACCCTTGGATTGTTCTCGAGATTTGTGTACACACTTGATGAAAATCAAGTATATATATATACTTGTTTGACCGATCAAACAATGAGGAGAGAAAGAGTGGGTTTTGAGGAAGAGAAGAAGAGAGAATCGGTGAGTGGGAAGAAGAAGAGATGATTTGCTGGAGTTGGGGAGAGTGATTGGTGGCATCCAACAACAAGATCAAGAGGTATGGATTCATCAAACTTGAGTTTTATGAGATTTTTTGGTGTGGGTTAGAATTTGTGAAATCCGGAAATATTGAGGGATTAAACACTGTATTTGTTGAGATTTAGTGTTTATGAGAGTGGTATGACATGGGTTTGTGTGGTTGAGCAAGTTTGAGAGAAGTTGGATGATTTTGGAAAGTGGGTTTTGAAAATGTGATTTCCATGATTTGTGGATTTTGGTGTTTGATTATGGTAATTCATGTTTAAATGGTGTAATTAAGGTTATTGACGTTTTATGGAAACATGAGAATTTAATTTATGGGTTTGGAGTTCAAAATGTTAAATTTGGAAATTTCTGGACAGCGAGCAATTAACGCGCTAATTGGAGAAATTAGCGCGCTAATCACGCTGATTGAAGACGAAATGAACAGTGATTGAGATTAATTAGCGCGCTAATTGATCTCATTAGCGCGCTAATTGTTCACTGGACTCCTAAAAATTGGAAAATGAGAAAATGAGTCAAACTAACATTTTGAGCCCATTAATTGATCATTAAACCTCACAAATGAATTCCAGGAGTCTCGGAATAGTAATTGGAGTCGGGGATTTGGAGGAATCGGACCGGGATTTGGGTTTCGGTAATCGGAGTGCGGTATAGGTGCGTAAACCCCAACAAAAACACATCTCGGAGTATTTAATTCTTTAAAATTCTTGCGTTTATTATTCTTAAAATTCATATTCATTGTGATCATGTGTTGGTCGGGTTATTGGTTGGTGTTGGATTTGTTTTCACTATCGAAGTTTATTCGGGATGATTGTGGCACGTGATTAAGCATGCTAGATTGTAGCGCGTGTACTTGCGCCGCCGGTGGATTGTGTCCCGAGCCGCGGGGTGCACGTGTTCGGTGGATCTGTGATTTGTTCCGGTCACCGTTAGTGGTCCGGGTGGATCCCAGGTGTGGTGTGTTTCCTCTGGGCGCTCGGATTGACGAAGTATGATCTAGTATGTGAGATTGCATTCTACTTTTGTCTGGTTTTATCGTAATGGTTGTGGAGCATATTGTTGACATTATGATTATTCGTTGATCATCTTGCATGCTTGTTACCTACACATGCAGGGTTTTATGGTTGCCCGTACTCTTTGCATGTGTAGCTAACGTTAGTTATTGGCTTTTGAATCTGTTTATTATTTACTCGATGGTTTTCTTTGGGAGTTTACTCACTGGACTCGTCACCGTATGTGTTGGGTGATTTGAGTGCAGGATTTGATAAGTGCAGGGACAAGGAGACACGTAAAGATTATCTGTGACTGAAGGCGTGAACTACTCCTTTTATACGCTGTTGATTGTATGTATTTGTTTTATGCTGGGTTTGGGTTGTGAGAGTTATATTCTAGTTTGTTTATGACTTTGAGGATGACACTTGATTTATATTTTGGGACTACATTTTGGTATGGTTTCCACATTAGATTAATTGATATTTATACTTGTTACATTTGGTATCAGAGCCTAGGTTGCGGAGCATAGGGAATGAATTTGTGGGTTATGGTTACCTCTGATACCGCCACAATTTGGTATCAGTGCAGGTCGATAGGACCTAGGTTTGAAAAACCTAAAGGGATTTATGGTTAAATGATATTAAAGGGCATAATTTAAGGATAAATGATATTAGAGGAACTAAAGTTAACAGGTAATTGATCGTTGATGGATAATTGGGCGTGGGACACAACTGGCGGTGACGTGGACAGTTGTGGGCCCGCGTGGCCTCCCGTGGCGGACCAATGTGGAAATTGGGGCCGCCACATTTTGGTATCAGAGCTTAGGTTTAAGGAACCCAGGGAGTGAGGTGTAGGTTATGGTTACCTCTGATACCGCCACAATTTGGTATCAGAGCGAGGTCAAACCTTAGGAATTGGAGATTGAACAAGAATATAAACTCAATGAATAAATCTTAGATGTGGAAACCACAAGTGAATGATTAAAGTCTTAGTTGGGAAGTGATGCGAGGCGGGTAGATTCAGGAAATTATATATATACGTGTATGTTTTGATTGTGTATTACATATTACACGCGTATATATATCGAGTCGATCCAATGCACGTTAGTTGTGCGGTTTATGATGGACGGACAGACTCTACTACTACTCCGCCGACTACTCGGCGGGAGGTTGGGAGACTAGTGATCATACCACTAGTGACATGGCGATTTGCGAGCTATGATGCAGAGGGCGATCGAAAGCGATTGATTCAAGCGAGAGCGCGAGCTATTGCAGAGCGAGCTCGAATGGTGAGCGATGGAGTACATTCGGAGCTCGAGGACACCAAAGAAGCACCGATCATCTGCTGCGCGTGCCGCACTGTTACCACGCAGACAAAGATTAGCACCTACTGCTTTGCTACACAAAGGCGGTTGGGTCGAGACGATTATAGAGAGGGTTGAGCTCCGTGGTAGTGCCAAAGAAAGACTACGGCGATGACACCCACCACTACAGAAGCGAAGAGAGATAAGGACTTCGATCGCTAGGAGTAGGATGTCGAGGCGGCGAAGATGGTGAAGGATTTTATGAGGTTTAACCCCACCTACTTCACCGGAGTTAGTGATCCCGAGGTTGCTTGGCGGTGGTTGATGACACATCGACGACTACACCAAGAAATGGAGGTACCCGAGGTAGACCAGCACGTATTTCCATTCTTGTTTGAGGGGTCGAGTCGCGTTTGGTGGACCACCTACACTCGACATACATGCTACGCCGCCGACGACGTGGGGGAGTTCCGACAGCTATTTCTGGACGAGTATATTCCCACGGAGGTGCAGTTACGATTGAGGGAGCAGTTCTTAGGTTTGCGACTGGGTACCATGTCGGTATCACAGTACATGGATCGATTCAGGTACCTGATGATGTATGCCATGGATGTGGCGAATACCGAGAGACTTCAGATCTATTACTTCATCCGGGGACTGGATGAGAGGATCGGAGGTGTGATAGTCGCGACTAGTGCAGAGACGCTACAGATTGTTTATGATAGGGCGTTGGCTCGCGAGACATATTTGCTGCAGAGCGAGGAGCAATCAGATCATCGTACACCCAGAGATGATTTGCAGTTAGATCATGATTTCAGTGACGATCGTGATTCGAGGGATGATCAGTACTACTATGATGACGGACAGATAGAATGGAGTCGCGAGGACGACCAGGACCAGACCGATGATCAATTCAATAATGTCGATCGCCAGGTGGTACATGAGATTGTACCTATACCGAGACAGTCGTACAGACATAATCAGGATCAGAGGGACCGGAGTTGTGGTCAACGCTCTGAGGACCAACAGTCTGGAGGCAGGGAAAGACGTAAATGTTATCGGTGCGGACAGAGAGGTCACATTAGTGTGAATTGCCCTGGAGCCTCTCCAGCATCAGAGATTCCACAGACCAGGAAGAGAGTTCACATTATAGTACCGCCAGTCAGAGAGACGACCCGACAATATGAGTAGGGTGCGTTGTTTTACTAGTCCTTTTTCATGCATTCGTTGCATATAGGCTGGTTAGTTTATTTTTTTGAACCAGCATGTGCTAGTGGATGTGTTCACTAGGGTTTTGTGAGATTGTGAGATTAGTAGATGTGTTCACTAGGAGGTGGTTGTGAATCTGGTAGATGTGTTCACCAGGAGATTGTGAAACTGGTTGATTAGTTCACCAGGAGGTTGTGAAACTGGTTGATTGGTTCACCAGGAGTCCATTTGCAACTGGTTGTTGTGGGATTGGTTGATGCTTTCACCAGGGACTGGTCGATGTGTTCACCAAGGACTGGTTGATATGGACTGGTTGATGAGTTCACCAGGGATTGATTTGTACACCAGGAGTGAGTGGACGACTGGTTGATCGGTTCACCAGTGGCAGATTGATTTTTCTTCACCTAGGTTGAGGTTGATTTGTTTACCAAAGTTAGAGGTTGATTAGTTCACCGAAAGTGTTAGTGGAATAGTGATTGATTAGGTTGGCTACATTTGTTTAGATTAGTTGACCTGATAGATAATTGTATCTACGTTGTAGTTCTCTGAGACGAGATATTAGTTATCTCAAATTTCGGGACGAAATTTCAAATTAGTTGGGAAGAACTGTAACGGCCCGATTTTCAATGGCCGTTATTGATGAGGAAATTGCGAACGTGGACGCCAACGGGACGTTCGTGGGTCCCATAGTGAAGACGGAGCACGGCCGAATAGGGTTTACAGTCCGTTTTGTGTGCTCTGGTGGTGAAGTTGCGATGTATAGGTCCAAAATTAGTTGAATAGCATCGCAATATGTGTGTTAATGTAGTTTATTAACGAGTGAGGAATGGCCTCGGGGTGTGTGCGGACACGGGACATGAGGCACGGGGTGTCGGGTAGTCGGGGAAACTACGGTGAGCTTACCCGTGAATTTTGGTAATTTGTTGAATGGAATAGATACTTGATATAGGCTAAATTAATTAGAAATCAATAAGTCCTATAGTTGGGCTAAATAAAATAACAACAGTTGGATGGTTCTCGAGATGCACAATGGAGAGAATTGATGTGTCAAATGTCATGATAGGGTGTTAGTAAGTTGGAGTGACACAGGGTGACCATGAACCCTTGGATTGTTCTCGAGATTTGTGTACACACTTGATGAAAATCAAGTATATATATATACTTGTTTGACCGATCAAACAATGAGGAGAGAAAGAGTGGGTTTTGAGGAAGAGAAGAAGAGAGAATCGGTGAGTGGGAAGAAGAAGAGATGATTTCTTTGGAGTTGGGGAGAGTGATTGGTGGCATCCAACAACAAGATCAAGAGGTATGGATTCATCAAACTTGAGTTTTATGAGATTTTTGGTGTGGGTTAGAATTTGTGAAATCCGAAAATATTGAGGGATTAAACACTGTATTTGTTGAGATTTAGTGTTTATGAGAGTGGTATGACATGGGTTTGTGTGGTTGAGCAAGTTTGAGAGAAGTTGGATGATTTTGGAAAGTGGGTTTTGAAAATGTGATTTCCATGATTTGTGGATTTTGGTGTTTGATTATGGTAATTCATGTTTAAATGGTGTAATTAAGGTTATTGACGTTTTATGGAAACATGAGAATTTAATTTATGGGTTTGGAGTTCAAAATGTTAAATTTGGAAATTTCTGGACAGCGAGCAATTAGCGCGCTAATTGGAGAAATTAGCGCGCTAATCACGCTGATTGAAGACGAAATGAACAGTGATTGAGATTAATTAGCGCGCTAATTGATCTCATTAGCGCGCTAATTGTTCACTGGACTCCTAAAAATTGGAAAATGAGAAAATGAGTCAAACTAACATTTTGAGCCCATTAATTGATCATTAAACCTCACAAATGAATTCCAGGAGTCTTGGAATAGTAATTGGAGTCGGGGATTTGGAGGAATCGGACTGGGATTTGGGTTTCGGGTAATCGAAGTGCGGTATAGGTGCGTAAACCCCAACAGAAACACATCTGGAGTATCTAATTCTTTAAAATTCTTGCGTTTATTATTCTTAAAATTCATATTCATTGTGATCATGTGTTGGTCGGGTTATTGGTTGGTGTTGGATTTGTTTTCACTATCGAAGTTTATTCGGGATGATTGTGGCACGTGATTAAGCATGCTAGATTGTAGCGCGTGTACTTGCGCCGCCGGTGGATTGTGTCCCGAGCCGCGGGGTGCACGTGTTCGGTGGATCTGTGATTTGTTCCGGTCACCGTTAGTGGTCCGGGTGGATCCCAGGTGTGGTGTGTTTCCTCTGGGCTCTCGGATTGACGAAGTATGATCTAGTATGTGAGATTGCATTCTACTTTTGTCTGGTTTTATCGTAATGGTTGTGGAGCATATTGTTGACATTATGATTATTCGTTGATCATCTTGCATGCTTGTTACCTACACATGCAGGGTTTTATGGCTGCCCGTACTCTTTGCATGTGTAGCTAACGTTAGTTATTGGCTTTTGAATCTGTTTATTATTTACTCGATGGTTTTCTTTGGGAGTTTACTCACTGGACTCGTCACCATATGTGTTGGGTGATTTGAGTGCAGGATTTGATAAGTGCAGGGACAAGGAGACACGTAAAGATTATCTGTGACTGAAGGCGTGAACTACTCCTTTTATACGCTGTTGATTGTATGTATTTGTTTTATGCTGGGTTTGGGTTGTGAGAGTTATATTCTAGTTATTTTATGACTTTGAGGATGACACTTGATTTATATTTGGGGACTACATTTTTGGTATGGTTTCCACATTAGATTAATTGATATTTATACTTGTTACATTTGGTATCAGAGCCTAGGTTGCGGAGCATAGGGAATGAATTTGTGGGTTATGGTTACCTCTGATACCGCCACAATTTGGTATCAGAGCAGGTCGATAGGACCTAGGTTTGAAAAACCTAAAGGGATTTATGGTTAAATGATATTAAAGGGCATAATTTAAGGATAAATGATATTAGAGGAACTAAAGTTAACAGGTAATTGATCGTTGATGGATAATTGGGCGTGGGACACAACTGGCGGTGATGTGGACAGTTGTGGGCCCGCGTGGTCTCCCGTGGCGGACCAATGTGGAAATTGGGGCCGCCACAAGTACTCATGATCTTGATTCGTATTCCTATATGTATGATTCGTATAATCATCAATCAAGACTCACACTAGTCTTAATTCATTATAGTTCCCAGTATAATAATCGACTAGGGACATTTAGGATATTTCTGTAAATATCCATGGATCTTATTATAATGTAAACATGCAAATCAATTATAATAAACAACAAATGAAATCCTATATTTTATTAACTAAAATGTATTCATAAAGACTATTAATGGATTGGCGTAGGGCACATTTCCCAACATTGTTTACTCTGAATGGGGGTGCAGTAAGTTGGAAAAGTTCGAAGCAATAGACTGTGCCAGATTCCACAACAGAAGCTAAGTATATTGCAGCATCCGATGCAGCAAAGGAGGCAGTTTGGATCAAAAAGTTCATTTCTGAACTAGGTGTGGTTCCAAGTATTGCTAACCCTGTTTGTTTGTATTGTAACAATAACGGGGCAATAACGCAGGCCAAGGAACCTAGATCACACCACAGATCCAAACATATACTCAGACGTTTTCATCTCATCAGAGAAATTATTGAGAGGGGAGACGTAAAGATTTGCAAAGTACCTACTGAAGACAACGTTACTGATCCATTGAAAAAAGCTCTTCCACAAGCAAAACATGATGGTCATGTTAGATCATTAGGTATTAGATGCATGCATGATTGGCCCTAGTGCAAGTGGGAGATGTTGGGGAATGTGCCCTAGGTCAATCCATTAACTGTCTTAATGAATACTTTTAGTTAATAAAATAGAAGATTTCATTTGTTGTTTATTATAATTAATTTGCATGTTTACATTATAATAAGATTCATGGGCATTTACAGAAATATCCTAAATGTCCCTAGTCGATCATTATACTGGGAACTATAATGAATTAAGACTAGTGTGAGTCTTGATTGATGATCATATGATGATTATACGTATATGGATACGAATCAAGATCACGAGTACTTGTTAGGGAATAAAGTACTGGAACAACCCGCTATGAGAATATCTCATATATTAAGTTATAGTTGTTTCTCATGATAGATATATTTTTTCAGTCCTCTGACTTGAGATTACCAAAGACTTCAACATTAGGAACATAATGATTTGACACAATCAAACGTTGTTTTTTAACCGGACGATTATAAAGGTTGTGATTGGTTACTATGTGAGCAATGTGATGAAGTTGTGTAATCGAGATTGAATTTGTCCCTCTCATATAAAGAGAGATATCTAGTGGATCCCTTGATAAGTTAGACTGTTAAAAGGCCTAGTCTAAGTGAATTGATATTGATCAATATCACTTGGATATTTTTAGTTTACCTAGAGATCGAGACTAGTACGATTGAACATGTTGGATGACAATTTCATGCCTTATGTTTGATCAAAAGGATATCGTGTGACAAAAGGATGTTATATACACTATTGATTAGGTTGCATCGATTTGATATTCGTAGAACTTGGGTAGTCATAATGTCTTACTAGAGGCCGCTTATGACTTGCATACCAAAATGTGTTTTAATACAATGCCAACGTTGTATGAGCCTATTGGGTCGCACACTAAGAATGGTTTTGCAAGATTTTAAGATGGTTCAGAAAAATAAATTTTATATGATAAAATTCATGACAGAAATGTCCTTGTAGTGTATTACACTTATACTTCTTTAAGTAGGGGTATATGTGTAATTTACTTAACCGTCTATATATAAGGGTTGTATAAATAGACACTTTGAGTTAGAATACATAAAAAAAGATTAAAAAAGGCCGAAACTCTATTTTCATTTTAGAAACAACTTAGGGTTTTTGGTATGCTCTGGATTGTTTTGGAGAGAAACAAAAAGGTTTGGTATTCTCTCGAAGCTAGCACTTCAAATCTCACCCGCCGTTCGTGTGTGGACTGTTGATAGAGGGCGTTCGTCGTTGGCAGTGCCTTAGAGATCGATTAACCTTCAAAAAGGTACATTGCGACTGAGGTATGATTAAGTTTTCATAGTTTAAACATTTTTAATGGAATTAGATTCGGATCCTGTTGGGGTTTTTGTCAAAATTGTTTTGTAATCTCCGCTGCGCATAAACCCCAAAACTCAACACGTGCTACCAGATCGGTCTCAGTGAATAGAAAGACCCGAGTATCACGTCGTGGCATGTGTCTGTGCGCCGTAGGTGTAACGCCGGCCATCGAGCGGATCTAGATACTTGCCCTGCTTGAGTAGGACTCGCCGACAGTATTCTGTGGAAGAGTCTGAATTATGGTGTAGTCTGACCCTAGGGGCTGGGAAACACACTTTGAGCTTTTCCTATTATTTATTCATACGATGAGCGCAGTTGCCTGTATTTATTTTCGCATGTTTATTTAATAGTTTTATTTAAATTTTAATATTTACTTTCAATATTGCTCACTTAATTTCTTTGGGAATACTTACTCTGGATTCGTCATCTGCCTTTTGTGATGGCTTGAGTGCAGATCCTAGTATGAGTAGGGGCAAGGACAAGCTGCCAGAGTACTGTTAAGCTGAGATAGCCTGACTTGTATGTTTGTATTATATTTATTTTGTTTCATTTTGGGTTTAGGGAATTTTGAGATACCTTGTGTATATTGATCTTTTGAGATTTCAGAGGTATTTTTGGTTATATATGGGTTTTTCACATTAGGTTTATGGTTTACGTTACACATTTATAGTATCATTATCCAAGTAAATGTGTTAGAAAGGCTTCCACTGTGTTGAATTTGAGGATTCTATAATGACTTAACATTTATTTGATTTCAATACAACTTAATTAGTAAATGGATAATTAATAAGGTTTAAAAATATAAAATGGAGGATATAATCCAATGTACCGCACAACTGTCGCTGGTAAGACAGACCGTGGGTCCGCATTGGCCCCCGTGGCGGTCTATTTGGAAAATGGACCGTTACAATAAGACTCTAATTTATTATTATTATACTTTTTGTACTTACCGTCCTTTTTATGATGGTAGGTGCAAAGGCAAGGGACCGGTGATAGACGATTGCGGTTGAGGGCAGAGAGGCGACCTCCTCATCTACTTTGATGTTTTGCACTATTATGAATATGTTTTTGATACACTGGGTTTATAGGATTGTGATAAATCTTGGGACATGTCTACAGTATGTTGATTCTCCTTTGACTTGTTATACTTAATGGAGGTAATGCGGGGTTTTCACACTATAGGTTGTCCTAATGTATGTCTTGAAGTTATTTCGTTGTCCTAACGTGTGTCTTGAAGTTATTTCATTTAATTTGAGTAGAAATTACTTTCGATGTATTTTGGTAACTCACTAACTTGAGTAACTCACATTTAAATTTGTTATAATAATAGATAATGGTAAAGAAGGTTGACTAGACTTGTGTTAACTGCGCGAGGGTTGACTTGGGGCCACGTAAGTTTATACCAGGGGGCCCTGTTTAGGGTTGTAGAACTAGAGTCGTCACAAAACCCATTCCCCGACCTACTGTTCTTGTGATTTGCTCGTTCGGTACCCGCATCAACACGCTTCTCGAGGTGAATATCTATCACACTATCTCGCTCGATCTATCAATGCAATACACACATGCGATGTAAAAAGTCATGAAATAATCATTACAATTGATTTACACAACCAATAAGTCAAAATAACATTTTTCGCCCAACCAAACTACCTTAACCTATCCGTGGCATGCCCGTGGACCTAAACTGGCGTCTACCTCAGAAAATACACGAATAACGATAATAATTAAAATTGGGTCATTACAAATTTGGACTGAGTTGAGCTATATTGTACTCTTGTATCCATACTTTGTGTGTTTATTCTCATATTATGAGTTGTTTCATTGTGGCATTATGCCATATTAAATGTTTCGTTCATTTCTATTCATACGGTATGTCTTTCTTTGTGGTATATTGGTGAAAATAGTGGTCAAAATAGCACGCTATTAGTATAGAACTATTAATGATTGTACTCGATTCTTTGTGTGTGTTGCGTTCGCACTTATCTTGCCTTGGAAACCTAACCTGAATCGTTCTTAACTTTATGAAGTAGTTCTTGTGTCTAAGATCTCTTACTTAATTGAGATAAGAGGCACACGGGGTCGCTGAACTTTGGGATGTTGGCACTCAACACTAGTATTGCGTGGCACACAGGAATAGTGTAACCTGGGGTAGTCGACAAATTTATTGGGCACATGTGAGAGAGCTCACGACCCTTAAGAGTGGAATAAAAGGCTGATGTGATGTAACTCACGACCGACCGGGCCTAGATCATGACTACTTAGCCTCGAGTTAGTCTCACTTTGTTTAACTATGGTATCTTCTTGCACACATTCTTTAAGCATTTCTCACCATTTATATGCTTTTAGTTACCTTTTTGTTTATTTGAAAATGTGGATAAGTGGCCTCAAGATTTACTTACTGTACTCGTCATCTCGTGTTGATGACTTGAGTGCAGATCCGTCAATTAGCAGGTCGGGTAAGGAGAAGATCGGCGACTGCCTCTGAGTCTTTGGCATGCTTCTATTATTACTTTTGTAGAGTAAGTTTTGATATTTTGATGTATTTACTTACTTTATGACTTCTATACACTTTTGGGTTGAGCGACTAGTTTTTCGACTTGGCACATGCTTATTACACTGTTTATTGCCATCTCTGATATATATTCATGTGATCGATATTTCCAAGTTTCCACACTTATGATTTATTTATATTGCCTCCGCTAAGTTGTTTAAGACTTCTGTTGAATATAATAAACTACTCAAAAGTTTTAATTAACTTTGAAAATCACAAATAGTAAAAAATGACTAATATTTATCCTGGACACGAATAATGAGGTAAATAGGACAAAAGGCTGATTAATACGTTGTTAAGTCCTACATAACTAAGATTAGAGCTTAATGACGGGATTAGGTCGAGCGATGCCCCGTTTTATAGAAAGGGCTATCACAGATGACCTACAAATGCCCCCACTAAAAACTTGACTTAATAAAAACCGAAAAAATTCAATGAGGTAGGGGTAGGCAGAAGTTAACTTGAGATGCATTAATTAGGAGGAATTTAAATGTTTTAGAAAGGCCACCATCAGTTGCACTGAATCGAACACAATTAATGAAAGAGTTTGATCCATGTAGCCGACCCCAATTAATTTGGGATTGAGACTATGTTATTGTTGTTCTATTATTTTATGTCAGGTTAAATATATATTGAACCCTTGTATTTTCTATTTGTAAGTCACTTTAATATGTGAGATAGGCCAATTAAGTGGTTGGTTGATATATAGTACTTCATTGATTCGATATATGGTCACTTGTTCAAGAGGTTGGGGGTTAGATATAAGTTGGCTTCTATCCCCTGAAAAAAGAAGTGAAATGATCAAAAAATTAAATGCCAAATTGGTTAAAATATCATAACTTTTTACACATTTTGTTATTATATTATAACCTTTTTAGATTACATGATTTGTATCCAAACGTTATTTTTTAACTCTAAATTTGATGAGTTAACACTTAAATAATGAATTAAATAATAAATTTAGTATCTCTTCACAAAATAATAATAATAAATTTAATAGTTATAGGTGATAAGATAGCCTTTTAAATTTATTATTTTAGTGCCACCTCATTAATTTTTTTTAAGCCCACACAGGCAAATTTCATATAATCAAACAATTGCAAAACCGTCTCTCTCTCTTTCTCCAAAACCTTAAAAAAAAATTGATTCACTTTTGTGAGTTTTGTTCTTGAACCACAGTTGATCCTCTCAACGATCGGCGGTAGTTCCAATCAAATCTATTTTGCTCTTTGTTCATTTAATAAACAACAGATCTAATTAGATTTGTAGATATTGGTTCATTCTTTTTGCGGTACATCTTCATCAACGGTGTTACGTAGATTTGTGCAGCACGCTGGATTGACTTATCTTTAGTTTTTACTTTTTAGTTAGTTTTCTTCCCTAATTAAAAGTTTTTGATTTGTCTTCTCCTTGTTGGAAAGTTTTTAAGTTTTTTTCCTTGTTGGAAAGTTTTAGGTCTTCTCCTTGTCATGAAGTTTTATTATTTGTTTTGTAGTTCTAGTACTTTTGTGTATTGTCATGAGTTTCAACGTTGTAAAGAACAATCCATGATTGTCAAACTATTTCAATTTCGAAAAAAAAAATCAAATTGATGGCAGTTTGTTTGCACAAATAGAATTAGCGAATCAATGTACTTGATTCTATGTTTGGTCATATATTGAGCTATGAATGACTTATAAATTTTGATTTCTCTTTAGAAAAAAAATAGATATCGTTTAATACATGGGAAGAGATAGCTAATGAAATAGTATCTTTCCAAACACAGTCAAGATCATCGATCATTGCTAATTGTGCCAATCAATGCACCACAAAGTTTCCATCACGAGGCACAAAAGCAAACACAGGATTTCCTATATCCACAATTGAGATTCATCATCTCATCAAATTTAATTTTAAGTTAAAAAGTGACTTAAGATACAAATTTAATAATATATAAAAGGTTGAAATATAATAACACATTTGAAAAAGGTTAACATATAATAACAAAAGGTGTTAAAATTTAAGATATTTTAACCAATTAATTCAAAATTAAACAAGAGGAATTAATTAATGTCTGTAACGTAACAGAAGCTAATTATGTTCGTATTATTTGTCATGGTATAAGTTAATCAAGGTGGGCATTTACAGAGAAAATTAACATTTTTTTTTTACAAGAGTAGTGGAATTGGATATGACATCAAAATAGTAGTAAGCTATGTGGTTAGTCTGTCTCCATGCACAAACATACATGCACAAGTACATGAGTATTGTGCTTACAGCAAATGCGTCTTTATTTCTCATCACAACTACAAATTATTGAAAATTATGAAAGCTAACCAACCAATTGGGTAGCCACCCATGGTTTGATACAGTGTTTGAGAGTAAGAAGTCATGAGTTTGAAACATAGGACAAGTTATTTCTTTCATATCAAAAAAATAAAAAAATAAATACAGTGTTTGAGAGTAAGAAGGCTATTTACGAGTGGATGAATTATCGCGACAACTTTAGCTTATATGCCTATCAACTACATATCATGGCTAAAAAGTACACAATAACTTGTATATAGAGAATGGACTAGACATTATAAAAGGATGTGTATAATTGATTTTGCTGCCTTGCAGGGGCCAACAAGACACAAGAAAGGTACGTAGCTTCGATGGTTTCGAAAGGGGATGCAACTTGCAACCAAGTCTAAAATTGGTGCACGCAAGTTCTGAAATTGAATGTGAAAAGCACCTTTACCTGTACGTAGTGGTTTAGGATGACCAACTTTTATAGATGTCGGTCATGAATCCGCTTCTAATTTTTTTGTCAAATTTGTTGTATTAATATTCCTGCAACTCAAAAAGATACATCAATTTATTACATCAATGATAATATATAGATTTTACAATTTACTGAAGTTGGGAACAACAACTTCACGAAGAAGACAACGGCCCACAAAGGGGGATCAAGTTCTATTAATTAGTATAGATAAGCCTCATTTGTCCCAATAGTTCATGGTAATGGCTCCTCTTCTCATCAGCCCCTATGCCATTTAAAACTACTTTTGTTCTTTTTTGCCAAAGCAATCTTTGATGAGATGAAAGAGATAATATTTGTTAAAAGATAATATTGTTGTTCAACTCCGATGGGAGTCATTAAAGACATGACCTTAAAATAACAACAATTGATTTAAATTGTTTTTCTATAGCAAAGGAACTTTTTTATAAGAAATTAAGTAACCACAATTGCCCACTATATATGGAGCTCGAACTCCTGACCTCTCATCCAAATAACTCCATATTAAATTAGTAACAGTGAGTTGTCCACTTGGTCGATTGCAATGGAAAGTTAATAAATTATATATTTTCTATTTTTGAAAACATAAATCATATATTTTCCATATAGAGCAATTAATGATCACACATATTTCTTGTATTTTTCACACAATTGAATGAAATGGTTTGGCATGGTTTATATATACTCTAGAGTATAATCCAATATACCTCCATGACCCATAGATTAGCAAAGGTAATTGTAAGACTCATCTAATATGATATTTAACTTGGTACTAATGGTAAAAAAAACAAAAAAAAAACTTGGTGCTCTATTTTTTTTCTTCTTTCGACTTTAATAGGAGTCGTTGAACCCAAGCTATCAACAAACCGTGCCTTTTGCAAATGATGCCACCATTGTATCCCACCATACATGCTCTGACAAGAACTCTACTTTTTCCTAAAAAAGAAAAATTGTTGTAAATTGAATTGAGACTTGCTAGAACTAGAGAAGGAAAGTAGAAAAACTAAGAACTTTTACTACTACAAAGAACTACAAAGAACTACAACTACAAAGTAGAAGAGGAGAAATGAGAGAGTTGAAATGAGAAGTTGTATACAACTTAGTGTGTTTTTACAATGAGGTTGATACCTTTTATATAGGCCCTTTGGTGATGATGATAAATGTACTAAGACAATGTTTACAAGTTACACATACATCACATGTCATACAACTCTTTACAAGCAATGTTGACAACACATGAAATAATGAGTACATTGGATATGGATGCTTGTAAGAGCCATGCTTGATATTACCACTCAATGTAAGAGCCATGTTTGACAATGATTAGTCATACAAAGTCTTGATCAATTGTTCATCCATATCATAACACTCCCCCTTGGATGACAATTGTTGAGAAAATGTGCCTCGTTAAAACTTCTACTAGAAAAAACCCTGTGGGAAAAAATCTAGCAAAAGAAAAAGAGTACACATTTCTTATTAATCTTAAGATAAGTATAATATTGTTAGGATTGCCTCATTAAAAAAACCTTGCTAGGAAAACCCAATGGGATAAAACAATAGCTAAGGGAAAAAGAGTGCAATACACTAATCAATAACTCCCCCTCATATGAACATGGGTAAAACTTGTTCAGTTTCTTTACTAGCAACGTCTTTAAGTTTACGCAAGCCAATACCATATGTAAGCCTTTTAAATGTCGTAGTTGGTAAGGCTTTTGTGAATAAATCAGCAAGATTATCACTCGATCGGATTTGCTTGACATCAATTTCACCATTCTTCTGAAGCTCATGTGCATAAAAGAATTTTGGTGAAATATGTTTTGTTCTATCCCCTTTTATGAATCCTTCACTTAATTGTGCAATACATGCTGCATTATCTTCATATAATATGGTTGGAGAATCTTTTATTGAATGCAATCCACATGATTCTTGAATATGTTCAATCATGTTTCTCAACCAAACACATTCACACTTGCTTCATGAATTGCAAGTACTTCAGAATGATTGGAAGAAGTGGCAACTATAGTTTGTTTTACTGACTTTCATGATACAGCAGTATTACCACAGGTGAATACATATCCCGTTTTAGAACAGGCCTTATGGGGATTTGATAAAAATCCAGCATCAGCATAACCTTGGAGATTCAATTTTACCCCTCTCGAGTAAAATAAACCCATGTCACTTGTTCCTCGAAGATATCGAAAAATGTGTTTAACACCATTCCAATGTCTTCGAGTTGGTAAAAAGCTATATCTTGCAAGTAGGTTGACGGCAAAAGCAATATCGGGTCTTGTACAATTTGCAAGATACATAAGTGCACCAATTGCACTTAAATATGGTACCTCCGGACCAATTAGCTCTTCATTACTTTCTTGAGGTCGAAATGGATCCTTATCCACTTCAAGTGATCTGACAACCATTGGAAAGCTCAATGGATGTGCCTTGTCCATATAAAATCTTTCTAATAATTTTTCAATATAATTTGATTAATGGACAAGTACTCCACTTGAAAAATGTTCAATTTGCAAACCAAGACAAAGTTTGTTTTTTCAAGTTCTTTCATCTCGAATTCCTTTTTCAAGTATTCGGATGTTCTAACGATGTCGTCGTGGTTTTCCACCATATTTAAATCATCAACATATACAATAATAATCACAAATCCTGTTGATGATCTTTTAATGAAGACACATGGGCAAAGCAGATTATTTACATATCCTTCTTTCAGTAAATAATCACTAAGACGTTTGTACCACATTCGTCCAGATTGTTTCAACCCGTACAAAGACCTTTGTAATTTTATAGAATGCATGTTATGAGGTTTTGATTTTATTTCATCGGATGTTATAAATTCATCAAGGATTTTCATATATATATATATCTCACTGTCTAGAGATCCGTACAAATATGTTGTAACGACATCCATTAAATGCATATCAAGCCCTTCAGAGACTGCAAGGCTTATCAAGAACCGAAATGTGATTGCACCTATAACAGGAGAATATGTTTCCTCATAATCGATGCCAGGTCTTTGTGAGAAACCTTGAGCTACAAGTTTTGCTTTGTACCTTGTAACTTCATTTTTTTCGTTTCTCTTTCATACAAATACCCATTTATATCCAACAGGCTTTACGCCATCTGGCGTTTGGACAATTGGTCCAAAACCACTCGTTTCCTTAACGAGTTTAGCTCTGCTTAGATAGCATCTTGCCATTTTTGCCAATCAGGTCTTTTTTGACATTCGTCCACTGATCGTAGTTCTAGATCATCATCATTTTCACATATTTCAAAGAACACATTGAAAGCAAATATATCATCAGGAACAATTTTATTTCAATCCCAAATCTTACCAGAGTTTAAATAATTTATTGAGATCTCATTACTTTCATCTTTTTCATCTTTTTCTAGAGGAAGTTGTTCCACATCAGAATCAACTTGTTCTGACAAACCTTTATCAAAGGATTCTTGTGCTTTCTCAGGAGTATTTTGATTTGTATTTAATTTTACTCCCGTTTTCCTCTTTCGAGGAATTGTATCCTTTGAACCAACCGGTCTTCCACGCTTTAAGTGTTTCGTTGGTTCTTGTGCATTTTGTTGCACAGAGACATCAATTCTTGCAGGAGCATTTACAGCTGAAATATGTGATTTTGTCACTTGTTTTGCATCATTAAATGCATCTGGTAATTGATTTGCAATTTGTTGCAAATGAATGATCTTTTGAACTTCAAGTTCACACTGATTTGTTCGTGGATCATAATGTGATAAAGTTGATGCATTCCAAGCAATTTCGCGCCATTCCTTTTGAATTGACTTCTTATCTCCTCCTAATGGTGGGAAAATTGCTTCATCAAAGTGACAATCAAAAAAACGTGCGAGAAATAAATCCCCTGTTAAGGGCTCAAGGTATCTTATAATGGACGATGAGTTAAATCCAACATAAATCCCAAGTTTTCGTTGTGGACCCATCTTAGTTCTATTGGGAGGTGGTATAGGAACACACACTGCACAACCAAAAATTCTTAAGTGTGAAATATTTGGTTGTTGACCTAAAATGAGTTGCATGGGGGAATGTTCATGGTATGCAGTAGGCCTATAACAAATGATAGATGCTGCATGAAGGACTGCATGTCCCCAAATTGAAGTTGATAACTTAGTTCTCATTATTAAAGGTCTGGCAATTAATTGAATGCATTTGATTAGAGATTCTGCCAAACCATTTTGGGTATGCACATGTGGAACAGAATGTTCAATGGTAATTCCTATAGACATGCAATAATTTTTAAATGCTTGAGATTGAAATTCCCCGGCATTATCAAGACGGATGGTCTTGATTGGGTTGTCAGGGAATTGTGCTCTTAACTTAATGATTTGCGCTAAAAGTCTAACAAATGCAACATTACGGGTCGAAAGCAAACAAACATGTGACCACCTAGTTGATGCATCTATCAAAACCATGAAATATCTAAATGGTCCACAGTGAGGATGAATAGGTCCACATATGTCTCCCTGAATGCGTTCTAAGAAAATTGGGGATTCCACAACAATTTTACTTGGAGATGATTTAACTATCAATTTACCTTGAGAACAACTAGAACAATTATAATCACCAGCTGAAAATATTTTGTGACTACTTAAAGGATGTCCATGCGAATTATTAATTATTCTTCGCATCATTGATGATCCTGGATGACCATGCCGGTCATGCCATAAAATGAATGTCTTTGGATCATTAATTTTCTTATTTAAGACAAAATTCGTTTCGACGTGCCTTATATGAGTAAAATATAATCCAGAGGATAAAGTTAAGAATTTTTCTAACACTTCTTTTTTCCCATTTGAAACCAATGTGACATAGAGAAATTCTCTATTATTTTCGTTCATGGTTTCAATGTGATATCCATTTTGTCGAATATCTTTAAAGCTGAGTAAATTTCTTCTGGATTTTTCATAGTATAAGGCATTGTCAACATGAATTATTGTTCCCCTAGGCAACATAATATTTGCTCTTCCAGAGCGATTAATCAAATTGGAGATGCCAGATATTGTTTGAACATTAGCCTCAACTAAGTTCCAATTTGAGAAATATTCTCTTCTTTTGAGGATAGTGTGCGTTGTAGCACAATCAACAAGACATATATCGCCATAATCTGAACAAATAACTTGATCCATTTCTACATTGAAATACAATATGGTATTAAAGAAATACCCTTTTCATAATAAAATACGAATATCTCAAACTTTTTGGATCATTAGTCAACAAAAACATGGTAAAATATTACAAAAATATTTGGGTATTGTATATATGACAATATTTAAGCAGCATAGCCTTTCATACGTGACAAAAAACATGTCACAATTATGAGCGCTCCTTGTCAATACTAATTTACCCTTTCTAGTGGTGCACCACTTTTTATTTTGACTATCAATGGAATTGTCAATATGACTTTTACCATATCTTTTCACCTTTTCCACGTCCATAAATTTGTAATTGCCACCATGGTCATTGTATACAACATATGCTTCTTAATTTGAAGCTAAACCAATTGGACATGAGTGATATTATATTTATAATATCTTATTATTTTACTCAGCTACCACGAGACAAGGATTCAATCCATAATTAATATTTAATGGATTGACGTGCGCGCTCGATAATTTGTTGCAGTAATACATCGAGGCGAGCCACGTGGCTTTTATTTGTCTCATCAGTTATATTTCTGCATAGCCTCAATATAGAGGTAATTAAAATTGCAGAATAATAAATGATATTTGACTGATATAAATTTTGTAGCGTGAGACCCAGCCGCTCATTTTGAGCCTTTTGGAGCATCACCAATTTTGGCCTTGATATATATAGCTCCATGAGGTGAAATGATAATATAAAGTGAAATATTCACTTTTCAAATCTCTAAAGAGTCTAAAGAGATATTTGACGAATAAATATTTATACGCATAGCCTTGCATAGATACTTTATATATAATTTGAGCATCCTGTTGCCTTGACAAGTAATAAGTATTGTCAATATTATTAAGGTAATTAATTCAATTATAATTAAATAAAATCTTTATGAAAATAGGGATAAACTAAATAGTTTTCTTTTTATACAATATAGATAATATACCATTAAATATATGTTCACAACTTGATTATAAATACGCAAAATGTAATACTTGTATGAGTTGGTGGGACAACCTCCAGGTTGAGTGGCGAGACGAAGTCTACTTAAAACCATGCCTCCTCGAACGGGATAACCCGTCTCCCTTTCAATGTTTAGCTTTACCGGGGACAAGGCTTACCCACTATCAACCCAAACTCATAACACTATTTGCAATATAAAAAATCAAGAATGGAGCATAATTAATCGTTTGTAGTATATCGAGAAAACTAGTAATGTCACATATTGACTTTTGATTTCTGATGTAGAAGATCGTACAAGACGCAACTACAGAGCATACTTTCACAATTGGTGACGTTATAATTCATAGTATATGAATAAAGTATGCATATAAAAGTGAAGCAACTAAGATAATACAGAAATAAACCGAACTCATAAAATTTATACCTTCCTAGCTTTGTCTCCTTAACAAGCCTTCTTGAACTTCAAGATCTCCTTAATGCAAGAGCAAGCTCGTGCTGATAACGTGTTGTAAATTGAATTGAGACTTGCTAGAACTAGAGAAGGAAAGTAGAAAAACTAATAACTTCTACTACTACAAAGAACTACAACTACAAAGTAGAAGAGGAGAAATGAGAGAGTTGAAATGAGAAGTTGTATACAACTTAGTGTGTTTTTACAATGAGTTTGATACCCTTTATATAGGCCCTTTGGTGATGATGATAAATGTACTAAGACAATGTTTACAAGTTACACATACATCACATGTCATACAACTCTTTATAAGCAATGTTAACAACACATGAAATAATGAGTACATTGGATATGGATGCAAGTAAGAGCCATGCTTGATATTACCACTCAATGTAAGAGTCATGCTTGACAATGATTAGTCATACAAAGTTTTGATCAATTGTTCATCCATATCATAACAAAAATATCTTTCTTGAGAAAATTTAAAGTGTATTCAATTGGAAGATTCAGAAGGATTTTAATTAGGGATGCAGGTGGGGCGAGTTCGAGGTGGGGATTCCCCACTTAAAATTCTCCACCAAAGAATTTTTGACCCCCATTCCCTACCCAACGGGGATCTCACTCTGCAGGGATTCCCCACTCCCACTTTTTTTTTTATATAATATCTAAAAAAAGATTAAATAAATTATAGATACAAAATTTAATCATTAAAATCTCTTTCTTCATTACTCTAAGTTACTTTTTCAAAGCTTTTGAATCTATACAAATACTTTAAATAATATACTTACATTATTATATATAAATTTCAAGTTATATCAGTTTCTTCTTATTAAATTTAGTTGTATTTGTTTAGAGTTGATAAACTTAGTTACAATATTCCCGTTGGAAATTCTCATATTAAGGCGAGGCGGAGAATCCCCACAAGGTAACGAGTAATACCACTCCTGCTCCGCCTCTCATGGTGGGTGTGAAATCTCCCTCATCCCCCGCCCCATGGGGGATAGTTGACGGGGAATTCCCGCCCCATCAAGGCGGATTCCCGATGAGAATGGGGATTCCCCGCCCCACCTACATCTCTAATTTTAATTGAGTTTGGAGGATTTTGAAATCGAAATGTATTTAATTTGAATTTTATAGGATTTGACTTTTAAAATGTCAAGAGGTATTCAATTAAGATTTTGATGGATTGTGGTGAATTTCTATTAAAAAAATTGTATATAATCAAATCTCACCCCTACCAGTGGCAGCTCATCCTTAAGGTGGATTAGGCTGCCTAGGGCGGACCCCGCCTCAAGTTAGGGCCCCTATTCATATTTTACCTATATATATTATAGGTATATATTAAAAAATTATATTGATAAAAAATATGAAGATTCTAAGCTAGTCACCCAAAAAAAAGAAAAAGGAAACTATCTTTTAAAATCTTATTTTGGTCCATATTGTACTGAGCATGATTTGAATCTAATCATTTTAAGGAAATAAAAGCTTAAATTATGCTTTTCTTTTAGTGACTACTAAAATTATGCTTTATTAATGGTACCAATTTATATAAGGAAAATGATAATCCAACACACTTTCAGCGTACACTTGGGGTGCACACATTATTTTTTAGCCCGTTTATGGTGTTTTGCTAGATGTGGAGCCCACGAGAGACAAGAAACAGCCATAAATGGCTAAAAAATAAAGTGTGCGCCCAACGTATGTTATATTATCATTTTCCTTTATAGAAACTTTTGTATAATTCTTTCTACTATAAATTTTATCATCTTAGACAATCCCCAACCACAATACTCTATTTTTCTCTCTATTTTACAGTTTTTTCACATCAAACTCTTATTTCTTCTCCAACCACAAACTTTATTTCTACACCAAGATGTCCATGCGAATTATTAATTATTCTTCGCATCATTGATGATTCTGGATGACCAAGCCGGTCATTCCATAAAATGAATGTCTTTGGATCATTAATTTTCTTATTTAAGACGACATTCGTTTCGACATGCCTTATATGAGTAAAATTTAATCCAGAAGATAAAGCTGGGAATTTTTTTAACACTTCTTTTTTTCCCATTTGAAACCAATGTGACATAGAGAAATTCTTTATTATTTTCGTTCATGGTTTCAATGTGATATTCACTTTGTCGAATATCTTTAAAGCTGAGTAAATTTTTTTTGGATTTTTCAGAGTATAAGGCATTGTCAACATGAATTGTTGTTTCCCTAGGGAACATAATATTTGCTCTTCCTGAGACATTAATCAAATTGGAGATGCTAGATATTGTTTGAACATTAGCCTCAGCTAAGTTCAAATTGAAAAAATATTCTCTGTTTTTAATGATTGTGTGCGTTGTAGCACAATCAGCAAGACATATATCGCCATAATCTGAACAAATAACTTGATGATCCATTTCTACATTGAAAAATAATATGGTATTAAAGAAATACCCTTTTCGTAATAAAATACGAATATCTCAAACTTTTTGGATCATTAGTCACTTTCAATATAAAATTTTGCCTTGTACATTTAACAAAGGCATGGTAAAATATCACAAAAGTATTTGGGTATTGTATATATGACAATATTTAGGCAATAGCCTTTCATATGTGACGAAAACGTGTCACAATTATGAGCGTTCATTGTCAATAATGTATTACCTCTTCTAGAGGGGCACCACTTTTATTTCAACCTTCAGTGGAATTATCAACATGACTTTTACCATATCTTTTCACGTCCGTAATTTGGTATTGCGACCATGGTCATAGTATGCAACATATGCTTCTTAATTTGAAGTTGAACCAATTGGACGAGAGTGATATTATATTTATAATATCTCATTATTTTACTCAGCTACCACGAGACAAAAACTCAATCCATTATTAATACTTAATGGATTGACGTACGCACTCGATAATTTGTTGCAGTAATATATCGAGACGAGCCACGTGGCCTTTATTTGTTTCATCAGTCATACTTCTGCATAGCCTCAACATAGAGGTAATTAAAATTGCAAAATAATAAATGATATTTGACTGATATAAATTTTGTAGCGTGTGATCCAGCCGCTCATTTTGAGCCTTTAGGAGCATCACCAATTTTGGTCTTGATATAGATAGCTCCATGAGGTGAAATGATAATATAAAGTGAAATATTCACTTTTCAAATCTCTAAAGAGATATTTGACGAATAAATATTAGTATTATATGCATAGTCTTGCATAGATGTTTTATATATAATTTGAGAATCTCTTTGCCTTAACAAGTAATTATTATTGTCAATATTGTTAAGGTAATTAATTCAATTATAATTAAATAAAATTTTTATGAAAATAGGGATAAACTGTGACGACCCTTCCCTGACCTAAGGTTAAGTCGCCCGGCCCAAACCGTTACCTAGACCCGATACCTGAACCAGGCCCAAATAATGGCTTGGCACGCCTAAATAAACATGCGGAATAATCATTCTAACAAGATATATGATAATAAGAGTGTGAAAGATAATTATAGTAAAATCATATAATCCTATATATCATAATAAGATCTATAATCTTTAATATTTAAAAGTCTCATACAACTTCACAATAATATTATAAAGGTTCAAAACTACCCATTTAACTAAGTCTTAAACTATAACCCACGTACGAGGTTTACAAAACGATTAATATTAATAATATACTAATATCATACGAGGCTCACATGTGAAGGAACTTCAAGACAGATCCTTTCCCTTGCCTTTCTTGTCTATCGCGCTGGTAGAGGGACCTGTGGGGTAGAGTGGGGTGAGCTAAAGAACCAACGGTGCTTAATAAAAGGAAAGACTCGCTCAAACATTAAATATGCAAGTACTACCTAGTACTCATGCAAGTTCTACATGACACCAAATCCATACTCACAACACATCATGTAAGAACCGAATAAATGTAAATCATAACCAAATATAAGCATATAAATGAACACATAATTAGGTACAAGTAAAGACATTGTTCATGCTCATCGTAGTTATGAAAATAGATTCATATTCTAAAAAAAACATATAAATAGTATTTCCGTTTCCATATTAGACATCCAATAATCTACGTATCAATATTTCAAGTCGTATTCCATTCACTATACTATACATAAAAGCATAACAGTTTTGCAACACATTTGATAAACATTCATTTATTTCATGCATGATAATATTCATCATTCTTCATTTATAAAAATCTACACATGACATACATATAAAGTCAAATGAAAGATTTAAATGAAAAGCGATAGATATATATTAATATAATCCGTTGTTTCATTCAATGCCAACTAGATATTGGTAAGGATCCGGTGACCGAATCATCTACTTTTGAATTGGTACAATAACTAGTGGAAACGCAATGGCCGTTACGCCGTCTAAATAATTGTACCAAAATAAAGATAGTTTCATCCAAGCCGTCACCGCTACACGTCTCAAAGAATCATCAAGTAGCAAAGGATGGAACTCCAAACCCTTACCCTCGAATAATTCACCTTATGCATTCTATTAGTCAAGTAAAACCCTCGGTGGTTAACTACCACAAACATTCTGGGGCGTCCAAGATATAGACTACTTGCTAATTTGGCCCGCGGTGGAACTCCACGACATTCTGAGGCATCGAATAACATAAAAAGCAAAACAGTGTATTCACAATTCCATAGATAATAGAGATCCAAACCAATATCATGACGCAACCCATACCCAAGTTGTTCTATTCAAAACATGAATTCCTAATTATCTAATAATCAAGCCATATTTAATGCATGAACGAAGCTCCCCACTTACCTGGACCCGTCGCGATGCCTATACTGATTCCTCGCGCATTTGAGGTCCCACGTGAACCGCCTCGCGAATCTACGCAATTTATACTACTCTGCATAAGAATTTCACTCAATTTAAAGTTGCATATTTTAATTTTTAATTCATATTTAGGGACCCAATGGTGTGGATCCCACGTGTTGTGCCGTTTAAGGGCTTCGTCGGGATGTCGACGCCCATCGTAGGTTTATCCTATTTTATTTTATTTTATTTTATATTTTTTTTAATTTATTTGGTCAGGGACCAATTTGGTCCCTGTTTGGTTGAACAGGAGTGTCCCAGCCCCTGGTCAACCGGTCCAACCACCCCCCAGGGGTGACTGGCCCCTAGAATGGTCCAGGGGCCTGTCTCCCATGGGATCGAAACTAGGGGCAGACGCCCCTGGCGTCACGAGTTCACGGGGTGGGGGTTTCCCCCACCTATCCCAACCCTCGGATCTAGGTCCAAGGGTGGTCCCCAGTGCTCGCCAGCACTAGGGACCCCTCCACCGCGGCTCACCAGTCGCGGTGGCGGTGGTGGTGGTGGTGATGGAGGAAGTGGGGTGGCTATTGCCACCCCTTTCTTCCTCACATTTATGGGGTGGCTAAAGCCAACCCCCTTAAAGACGGCGGCGCCGCCTCCCCAAATCCAGTGGCTCCCTTTGGAGCCTCCACCCCTCCTTCTTCCTTCTTCTTACAAAAACAAATCAAACAAGAAGAAGAAGAAAAGAAAGAAGAGAGAAATAAAAAAAGAAAGAAAAAAATAACAAGAGATTACCTCTCCTTGATGATTGATGCTTCCTCTTCTTTTCCTCTCTCTCAAACTTGTTGAAACAACAAAATGGGCGACTAGGGTTTGCAACCTATCCTTATATAGTTAGGGTTTTTTCACAAATTCAACCCAATTGACGTAAATACCCCTATGGGCCCAATTTCCTTGTGAAGCCCATATAAACTATTTTCACTTAGTCCAAGTCTTGTTAAGATTAATTTCGTGTATCAATTTCATTTGTTCATACACTTTAATATAAAATCATCTAAATATCTTTAAAATGGGGTCGGAGAATATTTGGGTCGTTACATAAACTAAATAGTTTTCTTTTTATACAAAATAGATAATATACCATTAAATATATGTTCACAACTTGATTATAAATACGCAAAATGTAATACTTGTATGAGTTGGTGGGACAACCTCCAGGTTGAGTGGCGAGACGAAGTCTACTTAAAACCATGCCTCCTCGAACGGGATAACCTGTCTCCCTTTCAATGTTTAGCTTTACCGGGGACAAGGCTTACTCACTATCAACCCTGTGGCGGCCCCAATTTTCCACATTGGTCCGCCACGGGAGGCCACGTGGGCCCACAACTGACCACTCAACCGCCAGCTGTGTCCCACGCCCAGTTATCCATTATCAATCAATTTCTGTTAACTTTAGTTCCTCTAATATCATTTATCCTTAAATTATGCCCTTTAATATCATTTAACCATAAATTACGCAGCGGAAGTCTCAAATCATTAAATGATACCAAATGTAACAAGTCTAAATATCAATTAATCTAATGTGGAAACCATACCAAAATGTAGTCCCCAAATATAAATCAAGTGTCATCCTCAAAGTCATAAACAAACTAGAATATAACTCTCACAACCCAAACCCAGCATTAAACAAATACATACAATCAACAGCGTATAAAAGGAGTAGTTCACGCCTTCAGTCACAGATAATCTTTACGTGTCTCCTTGTCCCTGCACTTATCAAATCCTGCACTCAAATCACCCAACACATACGGTGACGAGTCCAGTAAGTAAACTTCCAAAGAAAATCATCGAGTAAATAATAAACAGATTCAGAGGCCAATAACTAACGTTAGCTACACATGCAAAGAGTACGGGCAGCCATAAAACCCTGCATGTGTAGGTAACAAGCATGCAAGATGATCAACGAATAATCATAATGTCAACAATATGCTCCACAACCATTACGATAAAACCGACAAAAGTAGAATGCAATCTCACATACTAGATCATACTTCGTCAATCCGAGCGCCCGAGGAAACACACCACACTGGGATCCACCCGACCACTAACGGTGACCGGAACAAATCACGATCCACCGAACACGTGCACCCCGCGGCTCGGGACACAATCCACCGGCGCAAGTACACGTGCTACAATCTAGCATGCTTAATCACGTGCCACAATCGTCCCGAATAAACTTTGATAGTGAAAACAAATCCAACACCAACCAATAACCCGACCAACACATGATCACAATGAATATGAATTTCAAGAATAATAAACGCAAGAATTTTAAAGAATTAAATACTCCGATGTGTTTCGTTGGGGTTTACGCACCTATACCGCACTCCGATTACCCGAAACCCAAATCCCAGTCCGATTCCTCTAAATCCCCGACTCCAATTACTATTCCGAGACTCCTGGAATTCATTTGTGAGGTTTAATGATCAATTAATGGGCTCATAATGTTAGTTTGACTCATTTTCTCATTTTCCAATTTTTTGGGAGTCCAGTAAACAATTAGCGCGCTAATGAGATCAATTAGCGCGCTAATTAATCTCAATCACTGTTCATTTCGTCTTCAATCAGCGTGATTAGCGCGCTAATTTCTCCAATTAGCGCGCTAATTGCTCGCTGTCCAGAAATTTCCAAATTTAACATTTTGAACTCCAAACCCATAAATTAAATTCTCATGTTTCCATAAAACGTCAATAACCTTAATTACACCATTTAAACATGAATTACCATAATCAAACACCAAAATCCACAAATCATGGAAATCACATTTTCAAACCCACTTTCCCAAATTCAACCAATTTCTCCCAAAATTAGCTCAAAATCACAACCACCTCTTGTCATTGTCACACACACTCATTCTCAACAAAACCAAGTGTATAATCCCTCAATATATTCGAATTTCACAAATTCAAACCCACTCAAAAATCTCATAAAAATCCAAGTTTGTTGTATCCATACCTTAGATTCTTGTTGTAGGAAGCCACAATCACCCTCTACACACCTTGATGATGTTGTTCTTCCTCCTCTTCTTCCCCACCGATCTCTCTCTTCCTCTCAAAACCACACTTCCTCTCCCCTTTTGATCGGTCAACACACATACATATATATATACTTAGTTTGATCAAGTGTGTACACAAATCTCGAGAACAATCCAAGGGTTCATGGTCACCCTGTGTCACTCCAACTCACTAACACCCTATCATGACATTTGACACATCAATTCTCTCCATTGTGCATCTCGAGAACCATCCAACTGTTGTTATTTTATTTAGCCCAACTATAAGACTTATTGATTTCTAATTAATTTAGCCTATATCAAGTATCTATTCCATTCAACAAATTACAAAAATTCACGGGTAAGCTCACCGTAGTTTCCCCGACTACCCGACACCCCGTGCCTCGTGTCCCGTGTCCGCACGCACCCCGAGGCCATTCCTCACTCGTTAATAAACTACATTAACACACATATTGTGATGCCATTTAACTAATTTGGACCTATACATCGCAACTTCACCACCAGAGCACACAAAACGGACTGTAAACCCTATCCGGCCGTGCTCCGTCTTCACTATGGGACCCACGAACGTCCCTGCTGGCGTCCACGTCCGCAATTTCCTCATCAATAACGGCCATTGAAAATCGGGCCGTTACAAACCCAAACTCATAACACTATTTGCAATATAAAAAAATCAAGAATGAAGCATAATTAATCGTTTGTAGTATAGCGAGAAAACTAGTTATGTCACATATTGGCTTTTGATTTTTGATGTAGAAGATCGTACAAGACGCAACTACAGAGCATACTTTCGCAATCAGTGACGTTATAATGCATAGTATATGAATAAAGTATGCATATAAAAGTGAAGCAACCAAGATAATATAGAAATAAACTAACTCATAAAAGTTATACCTTCCTAGCTTTGTCTCCTTAACAAGTCTTCTTGAACTTCAAGATCTCCTTAATACTATAGCAAGCTCGTGCTGATAACGTATTGTAAACTAATTAAAGACAAAGCCAGAAAGGTAAAGATAAAGAACTAGAAATATAACAAGAGAAGAGACAGGGGAGAAATAGAGAGAACTTTCATTCTAATATATGGTATCACATTACATAGGTGGAACTTCTTTATATAGGCCCTTGGTAAGAACAAATGGCACAAGTTACATTTCAATACAATTACATGAATAAATAGCATTAAGACTAAGTAATTATATGAATTAATTTGGGTGTTACATCATGTGAAGAGTTGGAATAATAATAGGTGGAATACGTAGAGTTGTCAATCCACATTATTTACAACACAAAACTCTATTTTTACTTTTATTTTTTTGTTATTTATTTGTATTAATTTTAATAAATTATTTAACTAATAAAAATTAAGAAAAAATATATTCATAATTTTTTGAAAAAGAAATAATAGTTGATAATTTTTTAAAAGAAAAAATAAAAATAAATAAAAAAGAAAGGAACTCTTGGAGTTTCACAATTCACTCAACTCTATAGTAGAAAGGAAATAGAGTATGATGGAGTTGTTTCAACTATATTTTACAGTTAAACTCTAAAAGAGAGTACCCATTGGAGTTGCTCTTAGTCTTATATTCTAACAACAACTCATTCTTGACTTCTAGCGATAAAAAGCTATCGATCCAATCCTTTTTTATCTAACTTATTTTTCATTGAAGAAATCTCTGATTGCTAAGAAATTGATTGTGTATACCGTAACTTCCTCACTAATTGTGTATAACATAACTTTCTCATTGATTGTGTATACCATAACTTCCTCACTGATTGTGTAAATCTTTCATTGTGTTACATAAGTTTCCATGCATATTATTTTGTAGGCTCTATAAATAAGAGCATCTCATTTGTATATAATTTTCCATGTTTTACCCTAATCTATACATATTACATTCACATGGTATCAGAGTCTTAGCCTGTCTAGGTCAGTTTTCTCCATTAGCGTTTTTCTTAATGTGCGCGTACTTTGTCTATTTGTAGTCGTGTCGATTAGCGTCGCGTGAATAGGCCATTCTGTGATCATTAAAGCGTGCACATACATTGATATGTGCCTGTTGTTCATCCTCCTTGTACTCAAGTTTCTGCATCAACAACATGCTTGTTCGTTCATCATGAAAAAAGAAAAAGATATCACCTGTTGTCCTGATTTAGTTTACTTTTTTTGTTCTGTTGACTTTTCTTTGACATGATTTCATATAAAAAAGGGTTTTGACTGTGTTTCGTACCTGCTTAATTAATACTAAGTTTTGTCCGGTTGGGATTCTGCCTGTTAGCTATAACATTGTTGCAGATATACTTGTTTGCCTACCCGTGTGAATCAATATCATGCGATCCTGACCGTTACCCGTGTATTGTATGCTGCAGAGCGCAATCCACGATACATGTTATGCCTATTCGCTGCAACACTATTACAGATATGTCTGTTCTATCTTCCCGTTTGTCAATTCTGTTCGTGATCACTTGCATTCATTCGTCGCTATCTAGTGTCCCCACGCAGAGTTGTCGCTGACTTTGTATATCCTCATCTTATTTGTTTGCAAACTCAAGTGGTTCCGTTGCCACCACCTTGAGTTTGAGGGGGGATGTTAGGAAACTGATTGTGTATACCATGACTTCTCTACTAATTGTGTATACCATAACTTCTCCACTGTGTATAACATAACTTTCCCATTGATTGTGTATACCATACTTCCTCACTGATTGTATAAATATTTTCTTGTATCACATAAGTTTTTATGTATATTGTTTTGTAGGCTCTATAAATAAGAGAATTCCGTTTGTATACAATTTGCCTTGTTTTAGCCTAATCTATACAATTTCATAATGATAGATAACTAAGCAAGGAGTGCTACTCTCTGGTTCTATTATTTCGCTCTTATTTCTTATTTTTGTGATAGTTTTTCTCATTTGAGTTTTTTTTCCATTTGATATTACTACTAATTTATTACTAAAATAGTTTTACTTTAATATTCCATTAATTTGGAGGAAAAACGACTATCTAACACTGGTCAAAGCCTCTCAGATGAGATGGTAAAGACATCACTTGTCAAATAGGTAAGGTTTCGGGAGATCGTGGTACGACTCCCACTGAAGTCAAAAAAAAAACGCCTATCCAACATTGCCCTATTCTATCTCTCATTTTCTTGCATATTATAGAAATTCATGGGCTCGGAGAGTGTTAAGTCGCACACGCGTACACATGTGGGTATATAAATGGGGTTGAAGCCCATTTTGTATAAAACCAATTGGCTTGTGTTAGGATCCAATTTACCCACTTATTTACCACACCAACTCTTATTATATTTTCGGTGCGGGATTATATATTCTAACACTCCCCCTCAAGTACAACTAGGTCTGGTCTGGACTAGTTGTCACTTGTCAAACACAAACCTACTCTTAAAGGTTTGTATAAACATGCATAGACTTACTCTTATAGGCTATAGGTTCACAAACGGGTCTAGAATTTATCGCTAGCCCAACCAGGTCATCAAATACGAGTCCAGGATCGTTCCACTCTAATACCATATAGAAATCCATGAGCTCGAAAAGTGTTGGGTTGCATACACAAATGTGGGTACAAATGGGGTTGGAGCCCGTATTGCACAAAACCAATTGGTTTATGCTAGTATCTAATCTACACCACTTGTGTACCACACCAACTCTTATTATATTTTCGATGTGGGATTATATATTCCAACATATATAGAGCAAGATATGATGTTTTATCTACGATGTGGCACTCATGCCTGCCTTGGTGTATATCTCACCTTGTCTTGAACGATTTGGTTCATAGTAATTAATGCAATATGTGACGCTGGTTTTTTCAATATATATATATATATATATATTCACAATGTAAACTAAAAATATTGCTAAATTATGCGTGAAAGTAGTTGAATCCTGCAATTTTACATGTTTTAAAAACATTGCAATATTTTTAATTTTCATATGCCTCGCTCAATATAACACATTAAGTCGTCTAACCATTCACCGCCTATCTTATTTCGCAATCTTGTCTTGATACTGTTCATTGTCAAGAAAACTCTTTCAACTATTACAGTTGGCACCGGTAAGATCAATGCTAACTCGATAATACAGTAAACTAATAGAAAAACTAAATGCTTTGGAGTTTGAACCATCTTTATGACAATACTTGCAAGATCATTACAATCTAAGAATACATAACTTATTCTCACATCATGAATGTATACTTGAAATTGGTGTTCCAAAATTACAGACATATGCAGAGAAATTATTAGCATAAGTTTTGGATAGTCGAAGAAGCATCATGATCAAATATAGAAAATGAATTTCTTGGATCAATACAACCAATGCATCTCAATAACTCTGTAAAAGCTTCACTTAATCGATTATTTATCTCAACAACAAGTCAACTACAACAATAAAAATCCCAAAATGATAATGGTGATAATAAGTAACTCATTGTCTCTCGTGCCTTAAATGACCTCAAGCCATTATCTTATCTTCCATATTTGGCACCAAAATAGATATTTTAACACAAAATGCATTAACTTTCTAGAACAATGAACCACGTCCATTTTTTCTTAAGTTTTTATTTTTATTCATTTTTATTTTTTTGACATCAGTGAGAATCGATCCACGACCTCTCGAGGTTTTGCCTTTTTGGGCAAGTGATGTCTTTACCATTTCACATGAGAGGCTTTGACTATTTTTTCTTAAGTTTTGCAACGTTTATTTTTTTGCAGTTGCAATTAATCCCATAACTTCTAATTAAGTATAAATTTTGCTTTTCATCGAGTTTTTTGTCCATAACTTTTTAATAAGATTGTACTATACAGTACATAATTGACATAATAAAATATACTCTCAAAGACACTCCAAAAACATTATATAATTAGCAATTACACATACTATATTTATAATTTATTAAAAATGCGTGTCGACAGTAGCTGGTGGGGGCAACATAAAAATATATGAGTACTATAAGAGGGTTTGGGGATATGGGGCGACCGTCCATCCTACCCATCCCCTAGATTAGCCACTGCCCTTAGATTGTGTTTGGCATAACAGGACATACTTATCCTTTAATCTCAATTAGTATAAAGTACTTAATTAAGATCACATACCCATGACCTGTAGTGACCACAAACAGACCCTACTAATACATGTTCAAACAAAAACGGCAGCATTGGCACGTGGAACCTGGCGTCCAATCAGATCACGCGTGGCCCACCGACCCACGAACCCAACTCAGCCGAGCCGAATCGAGCCGAGCCGAGCCGAGCCACCACGACGTCTGGTACAACCGCTCACGCAACTCCCACAACTGCACAACCAAACCTTGCTTTCTTTGCCTTCACTTCTCTGCAATTCTTCTCCTGATTCACCACCAACCCAACCACACCCCACTGACACTCACTTCTCTCACTCTCCCCAAATCATTTTCTAGGGTTTCACTCTCTCTGTAGACTCTGCTTCGATTCGTTGAAATCTCGATCGATCGCGCTATTTATTGCTCTGCTGCTTCGATTCCATCGCTGTTGCTGTCTTCGCCTCCGCTGATCCTCCTTCGACGCCGCTCTTCGTCTTCGGTCAGTCAATCAATCGCGATCTCTGCCTTTCAATTAGTAATGTAGTTCTAATGCGCGTGTGTTGATCTTGATTTCTGCTTCCGTTGTTGTTGTTGTTGTTGTTGTTGTTGTTGTTGTTAGGGTTAGGGTTTAGAGAGTCGTTTTTGAATGGTTCAGGAGCGATTGATTCTTTGATGAGCAGTAAAGTTTGTGACCTTTTGTTCAAAGTTTGACTTTTTAGTGAATCAAACAACTTTTTTTCTTGCTTTTCTCCTTATTATCTAGCAAGTGTGCTTTTGTCTTCTAAAGTGGTGATCTCCATCATTTCCTTTTTGTTATGTCAATGATTTTGATTGGGTACAGCTTTTCGTTGATGTAATCCAAAAGTGTCTTGTTTTGGGAAATTATTATGTTTTGATTGGAAAATTTAAGAGTCTTTTGAAATTTGAATGTTCAGGTGTGTGATTTTGGTGGCGTTGGAGATTAGTCTGAATTTTCCTGCCAAGAAGAGTAATGGGTACAGAGCTATTGGGAATTCAGCCTAGCGAACTCAAGTTTACATGTAAGTGTGTGAATGCTGCGATTTATTAGATGGGTTTGAGTGAATTAAAGTATTTGATTTTCTTTTTTGAAGGTTTGGGATTAATGCGCGTTTGAATCGTGGAATCTTATTAGGCGCATTTTAGGTTTTCAGTCGTTAATGTGGCTTTAGTGCTCTTCCTTGATCATGTTATTGAATTTTATGCAGCTCCATCTTTTTTTTTTTTTTTTTCATCTTGATTTCCGAATATCTATGTGCTTGATTGACCATTAGAATTCAGGATTGTAATTGGGTCCTCATTCTTCAAGTCCATAGTTTATTCCCCATTAATGCAATGATTCATGTATTGTGTTTATGCTTGTCTTGTTTGACAGTTGGAGGGCTCATGATTTACTAATTAGTAGCAAAGGCAAACGAACATTGCACAACCATTTGTGTATTGGTACTACTTTAAGTATTGATAATCTAAACATATAGTGTAAGAGGGTGGTGGTTCGAGTTCCAAAGCGGCAAGATAAGTTGGTTTCTTTATTATCAAAAAAAAAATTGAAAAAAAGAAACATTCATGTTGGATTGGTTTTAAATGTGCGGATACATGATGTATTTTGTATTTTCTTGTTGTTCTTATGAGATCTTGTATTATACAATGAATTGTAATGTATACAGGATATGATATATTATTGATTATTTCCTTTTTAGTTGAGTTGAAGAAACAGAGCTCCTGCTCGGTGCAGTTGGTTAACAATTCAGATCAATGTGTTGCATTCAAGGTGAAATTTACTCTTTCTCTTTCCCTCTATAGTCTATACATCTAAATGTATTTCTATCTATCCAAATATTCTCTGGAGATTCATATATTTTTCTTACCCGATTCTTAAATAATAATCTGCTTGCTAGTAATGAGTGTTGGACTCGGCACATTTTTTTCACCATGCTTAAGTATAAAATGTTTGTCTATTATTGTTGCCTCAAAAGTAGACTAATGTTATCCATTTGTGTTGTCAATATCAGTATTGTTGTGTTTATCTGAGCAGATACGCCCTCTCTTCTTCTTTTGGAATGGCTATAGCTGTACCTATATTCACATTTCTATCTCATTACAAGAATAATTTGTGGTCATAGTTCCCTTGCAAACAGCAACCATCTGAAACCATTGGAACAGGCTGGCAGTTACAATCCTTAGAGATATCATGTTTCATGTTGTTCTATCACTTCTGTGAAATTCATAAGTGACTATACTAACGATTGACCAATTTTTTGCTTTCTCCATGTGTTAAAACTTGGGAGTCAGTTTCCTTTTTGTGATCTTGTAAAATTCACATTGAGCCTGTAATAGCATTGCACCATCACTTGTCCATTGCAATTTTTTAAATCCTTTTTTTTTTTTTTATGAATGATGGTAGGTCAAAACTACATCTCCAAAGAGATATTGTGTGCGACCTAACACAGGCATTATTCAGCCAAATTCGAGCTGTGATTTTACAGGTATATCTCTCCCATTCATTTTTCGTTATTGCCCAAATGCTTTACTTCATATTTTTTGCGCAGCACTCATGAAAATTTAAGCTAATTTATGGTTGTATTACTAGTAATTTGAGTTTTTGGAGTGTGAATCTTTAAATCAAGTTTCAAGATTTGGCTAAAAAAATTGATGTATGAATTGCATAGAACTGCTGGTGAAGGAACCTAGATGCATGACTTGGTAGGTGTGAAAGCTGTTTATGGGGAAAACAGTCAAAAGATGAATTAAATAAACAAACAACAAACAACAACATAGCCTTAATCCCAAATTAGAGGGGTCAGAAAAAGATGAACAAAATAGTATGGATAAGGATGTCTAATCTGCCAAAAAGAAAAGGAATTACATGATAGTATTATTCAGGATATCATTACAAATACGCTAGTTTTATTTGGACCCCACTAGCTAGGCCTTGAAGACTTACTGGAACAAGCTTTATGAAGGGATTTTGTATGCCTTGGAGCATTACGTTGAGGATAAAAGAACGAGAGGAGTTCAGCATAAATACTTGGACAGTTATCATAAACTTTGGTCTGGCCTTCTGTAAATTCTTAAAAGATACTAGGAAATTTAAAGTTTTATTCTTGCTGGTTTTTATGTTCCTCATTATTGTATTCTGTTTCACATTACTGCATTTCTGCATCAGGCAGAAGGGTGATGCAGTAAGTCTCTTATGTGTGGAGACAGGATAAAAGACTAAATGGTTCTTCTCATCCTTTATCATCAAACTGCAGATTTATACCCTGTT
Source organism: Stephania japonica (assembly GCA_039657345.1). NCBI lineage: Eukaryota > Viridiplantae > Streptophyta > Magnoliopsida > Ranunculales > Menispermaceae > Stephania > Stephania japonica. Next base: position 7,517,849 of record CM077558.1, on the reverse strand, counting down.
CCCACTAATACATGTTAGGGTGACCCGTTTTGGGATACCCGGGATGGACACACGATGATGGTGTCCATCCATTCACGCATTGGAATTGTGCGCACACTCATCGATGCGCAAATGAATGGACACCATCACTGGGTGCCCACTTTTCGATCGATGTTTACTACTTCAACTTATGCCGGCGCGTGCTCCTTTCATCATTTGAAATAATTAATAACATACAGTTTAGAATTTTGTATGCTATGTTCATGTGTATTCTCCATTTGGGACTGAGGCTATGTTGTCATTGTTCTCGTGTATTTTCCATAATTCGTTTCTTGGTTTTTTTTTTTTTTTTTTTTTTTTTTTTTTTTTTTTTTGTCTCAATATAGTGACCATGCAAGCTCAAAGGCTAGCTCCACCTGACATGCAATGCAAAGATAAATTTTTAATTCAGAGCACGATTGTTCCTTTGGGGACTATTGCAGAGGACATCACTTCTGCTATGGTATGTTTCGGATGCTGTAGTTCGGTGAGCCTTGAAGTCTTCATTTTGGTTCTCATTCTTTTCTGTTTTGGCCAGTTTGCTAAAGACAGTGGCAGATATATTGAAGAGAGCAAACTGAAAGTGATCTTTGTTAGTCCACCCAATTCTCCTGTTTTGGGTCCGGTAAATGGATCTTTGAAGCTAGGATACGGAGTTTCAAATCTTAGAGGAATTCAGAATGGAGCTGACGACTTCCCTCTTCCTCACAGGGTAAGATAGTTTTGCTGGTTCTTGTAGTTGACAAAATGATTGATAATATCTAATGGATAAAATAGAATTAATCAATCAAATCTTGTTCATTCTATGTTCTAAAAAGTTTTTTAGAGTATCTCCAATACAACCATAAATTGGGATGAAAATGGATGCCACCTAGGATGGATAGACATTGAACCACAAAGAAGCATCTGCAATGCAAATGTGGGTTTTGAGCCAATTGGCAAAAAAAAAGTAGATGATGCCTAACACAATGTAACAGCCACGTCATTTTTTAAGTTATAGAAAAAAAAAAAAAAACTAAGGTCCCAATCCACATTGTGCATTGGAGACCTTTTTTGTAGTTTGAATGTCTTTCTAGTGGAAATGGGTGCCACATAGAATAAAAAATCCCCCCACGTCGATGAAGTGGCACCAATCCACAGTCCCAATCCACAATTATCATTGGTGATGCTCTTAATATGATTAAACTGCAACTGTCTCATCGTCTCCCTTCAACCATTTTCCTGCCTTTTCCCTTGCGATTTTGTAGCAGGAGACTGTATGAGTTACTTCTCATTTGTGCTGGTAACCAATAGTGGGAAAATATGTTGTTTCGTACCTTTGTCCTAGCAAACGTGGTTACAGATAGTACTTCTAACCACTGAAACTAGACCTGAATTGAATAACAAGTACAAGTACGAAAACTCAAAAATAACAGTAGTTAACATTTCTCACCATTAATTTTGATGAGCTTTTGAGGTTCCTTCTTTAATAGTTCACATCCTTGTGTTACAAACTTGCAAGACCAATTAATCAGCGTCCTGGGAAATTCATAGATCTGTTGCCTAGTATCTTTTCTTTTGTCTGTGATAGCTCATCTCCCCTCCCATTGTTGGTATTCTGAAGATGCATGCTTATGTGCAAGTTTTTTTTTATTGAAAAGTTCTATTGAATCTGTATTATACTTTGAAGCGTATGATTCCTTCATCATTGGTTACGAAGGAAATGTTTACTCTTGAGTTAGTAAGTTGCTTAATGATTGGTGTGGTGCCATGTGGCAGGTTCATACCTTATTCTTGAGATTCTCTGGTTAGAAATGCTAAATGCAGTATCACACTTACTTTTAAATTTAAATTTAAAAAGAACTGTCTAGGCAATCATCCTTTCTTAACACTAACAGGTAACAAATGGAGTTGAGGAGTTGAAACTTCCCAAGGATGCAGATTTGAAACGAACCAAGGACGCAAATGAGATTCAACTCGCCAAGGACGCAGATGAGATACAACTCACCAAGGATGTGGATTTGAAACCAGCCAAGGATACAGATGTGCTGAAACTTTCCGAGGATGTGAGTTTCAAATCAGACAAAGATGTGGAGGATTTGAAAATTACGAATGACGTGGATCTGAAACCTGCGAAGCATGCAGAAGAGTTGAAAGTTGCCATGGATATAGATTTGAAACCAGCCAAGGATGCAGAGGATTCAAAACCTGTTCAGGACATGGTTTCAAGTAGCACTGATGATTTTGAGGAATTGAAACCAACTGAACATGCAGAGGAGTTGAAACAAACCAGATACATGGACGAGTTCACGTTACCAAGAGAAGACATTAAACTAGCCAGGGATGTGGAAGAGTTGAAGGCAAATATAAGGGCATTGGAAGCAAAGCTAAATGAGGTAAATAATAATAATAATAATAATAATAATAATAATAATAATAATAATAATAATAATCACTGTTTTGCTATTTAGTAATGATTTTACTAGCATATTACGTGATTCTTCGATGTTAACTCATTTTAGTCTGCATATGTGTGTATATATACAACCAACTTGGGCAAAATCTATGCAAGCTAGAATTTTACGAGTTCAAATATTGTATTTCCGCCAGTTTGAATTGATCACGGTTTATTAGTTTTTTTTTTTTTTTGATAAACACGCTTTATTAGTTATATATAATCTTTTGCGTTTTGCAGGCTGAAATTACCATCTCAAGATTAAGAGTCGAAAGGAGTAAAGCCACCAAGGAGAGCCAAACGCTAAAACAAGAGCTGGTACCATTGCTAATCACATATCCCTCTTCTATCCTTGACATAATTGGCTAGGTTTCTCCTTTTAAGTAAATTACTTGTCTTTGCAGGCTCTCTTGAGAAGAAATAGCAACGGTGCGAGAAAAGCTCAAGTCGGCTTTCCTTTTCTCTTCGTTTGTATGGTCGCCCTGATTAGTGTGGTAATCGGATATCTACTACGTCGGTGATGGGATATTGGTGGGTGCTTTTAGTCTTAAAAGACTCTGGTCAGTGATCTTATTAAGTGATGTAGAAATTTAATCTTGAAATAGATAAGGAATTGTTTGGCATGCTCATCTTCTAAGACTTTTTGTTTGGGGATTTATTGTATGTAGAGTGCCCCAATAATTACAAGTAATAATAAGTATGTCATAGAACTTAAAAGCTTCAATTTCTATGTTTTGTATAAGGAAGATGATATGGTGACATTTCCCGTGACACAAACCGGTCGCACGGCACACATGGTGCATATGCACACATGGTGCATATGCATTCTACTTTTGTCTAAATTGAACATGTGTGCTGGTGCGACCGGTTTGTATTACTAGAAATGTCACCAAATCATTTTCCTTTGTATAATTATCCACTTGAGTAAAACATAAGCAACGAGCAATGAGCAGAGACGACATTTGGTTACAAATTTATGGAAGAGGACTACTAAAAATCAATGATAAATCTAAACCAGAACACAAAAATATTCTATTTTTGGAACTGAGAGTATCTACAATACTGAACTTTTTCTGTCAAGAACAAATACCAAAACGATGTCTCAACTCTTCTTTTCGAATGCAACTACAACAAACACACTCTTGAAGGACCAAAAAAAGGGCACTCAATAGAGTGAAGAGCAAAAAATATATATGAGAAGAGAAAAATGCATAGCATGAAAGATATATAAAAGCAACTAATGGACAACCCACAGCCTCACCAACAACTTTACAAAGAAACCAAAAAATCAAGAGAAGTGGTAGAGCTAAGTATAGACTGTACCAGAATTCACACTAGAAGCCTGTCAAAATCTAACTTTGTTGTGTAGCCAATGCAAGTAGGAACCTAAAGCACGCAACCCGTTTTCGAACTTCAGTCGATAACTTGTTAGAGGTGCCATAGCGCCATCCTCTCAATCGTGATCTGGGAGGTGGACACTCTGCTCTGTTGGTGATCCAGGAATAAATGGAGCAAAGCCACGCCCACCAAACACAGGGCGCATAAATCTGTCGTCGAATTTACGCCAATAACGGTGCACAGTGTGAGTTGGAGTGGCAAAGAGCATCCGAATGCTAGTTGGCCGGGGTACTTGGTTGCTCTTGTCAACTTCATCTTCTGCTTCAAGGTCCTGGCCGTTTCCAAGAAGTGGAACGATAAAAGATTTCGGACTTGATGGTTCTGAGGATAACATGCTGCTTGAGTGTCTCATTGTAGGCAACAAGAGTCTAATCAGAGGCTTTGTCAAAAGCCCGAATACCTGAAGTAGTGAGACAGAAGGAAACTAATTAAATGCATCGTAGAAGCTTGAAGAGTGCCGTTCAGAAACTTCATATTCACCCTGACGAAAAATTCCTCTTATGGTTTTTTTTGCAAGTAAAAATTGTTACACTTGTTCATGTAGGTCGCCCGCCTCCCCAGTGATGGAGGGCATAAATCAGGATAGCATAACATCAAGTTGATTATTGATGAAAGTGAACTGCAAGTAGTAATACAGAAAATTAAGCTGGAAGAACATCTTACCACCGTGCTGAAAAGAACAACGGTAATTGTACTTGTGATCATGATAGCGTTTCCGCGCAGTTGAGTATGACCTGACCTTGTAAACTGCATTTGTATCACAAAACCATAATTTCATGTGGTAGTTACATGATATCCATTACTATCTATATTGCACTTTGAAAAGCAAATAATGAATATCAAGTAGTAACACAAATGTTATGGAAATTAGCCTCTTTTCATTGAATCTACTGGATGTATCTAGCTGAAAAATTGACAAGTGCTGCTCTATAATCTCCGAAGACAGAGAAACAGCTGCCTTCGCAAAACAAAAGGAAGCAGTTTTGATAATTTATAGCATTAGAGGAAATAGCTAACTCTGATGTGCAAATTTGTAATGAAGCTAGTCAAATAAGTCATGAAGACTAAAGATACTAATACATGATTATCGATGGTTCGTAATTATTTACCTTATTATAAGCAAGTGCTACAGACACAGCACCTCGCATCAGACCAGCCCACCAAATGGTAATCTGTAGATTTTCTGTCAAGTTAGCCGTTTGGAAGGCGAATGAACTGACCTGTCGAATTAGATAGAACTCTTACTTGCTGCTTAAAGTCGATCTTTTCACTTGAGTTCCTCTTCGCTAAGTTGGATAAGAACGACAAAGGGAACACAAAAGCAGCCCGTCCGATAAGTACCAGACCAAGAAGTATCGAACTCACTGCTATCGATTCCCCAGGACTGTAACAAGAGAAATCAACTGTTTGCTACTCAAAACGATGACAAAAAATAAAACAGACAAGAGTTATCCCTCGTGCATCGAAAATGGAAAATGAGTCGGGTGTAGGTACCAAGCAATATGCTCAAGGCGTGGAGTTAGCGCATTTGACTTATTGATACATGTAATATTAGTTTCACAAAGAAAAATACCTAGATCTGACAAATCTCCATTTTTCAATGTCCATTGCATCCGTACCAACATAAAGGAAGATAAATATTTCTGCTATGAAAGATAATGTTGCAAAAGTATGCCTGCAAATAACAGACGAGAGAGTGGCAAATATTAGTTTCACAAAGAAAAATAAAAAGATTTATAGGAAGTTAGAATCAGTGGCTGCCTATGTCATAAAAACGAACAATTTTGTCGATTTTTCTTAAAAAAGAAAAAAAAAAGAAAAATCGATTCATGTCAAAGAGCACTATGCTCATGAAAAGAACAAAAAGTTTTCATAAATTCATTGGCCAAAGTTCGATAAGAGCATTCATGTGAAGTATGAAAAGATATCTCCTGCGTCAAATACTTGAAAAGCCGCAGGATTTACTTACTTGGTAGTGACCCTTGAGCTCTCAGTCACATTATGCCATGTGTAATGAGACATGACGATCCCACAAAAGAACACGGTGAGAATGGCACTTAAATCGAATAACTGCAATTCAAATGAAAAGATATTATGGTTAATATATGAAATGAAAACTATGGGCAGCATTGGACCAAAAATTAGACTTACTTCAGCAATCATGTAGGATAGGTAAGCCATAAGTATCATGAGAGCAACCTCACGGTCAGTAGAATGCCTGCCGTATATGAAACCTCAGCCGTTAGGAATTGTTTTTTACATAAAGGAAATTAAGTTCATGTCGTTGGCCTAACAAAGATTATGTGATGTGAATGACATAATAAATAATGCATCACAGACAGCCACAAGGGACTCTATCATTCTATACAGAGAAAAGCAAAAGAAAAGTGATATTTTAAACCTGCCGAAATACAGTTTTTTTATTGCATATGCGCTAAGTAGACCAGCCTGCAAAGTGCAGAGAACCAAATGTTATATAAACCAAACAAGCATCGAAGAATGTAAGAGGGCAAGGGAGGAGAGGCAAGCGAAGAGAGAGAGGACTCACGATCACTCCAAGAAATGTGCTTATGACAAATAAATATAAGAAGTTCCCAGCCAGTTGAAAGAAGATCTTGGAGCTTATGTGAGTAAGGTCAAAATTCTGAACTGCGTTGAACAGCACTACCGATGTGGCATCATTAACAACACCTTCTCCAAATACCAAGCTATAAAGTAGAGGTGTCTCATCTTGATTAAGCACCTGTATGAACATACTGCATAACTCTTAGCCCCTTCATTTTGAATATTTCTAGATTAGCTTAATTGGAGGGGCATTTTTTTTACATGTTTTCAATACCTGCAAGGTGCAGACGGAATCCGTTGCAGAAAAAATTGCGCCAATCGCTGCAAATAATGAAGTAGCGTGTAAATGAGAACAAATGAAGACAGTTCCACAGTAGATTATTGTTTTTGACAGTTATCCAATCAACCTGAGACTGATGAAAAAAGAAAAAGAAAAGGAAAAAGAAAGGAGAACGTACCGAGAAAATCTCCTATGTCCAATAAATCTATTTTCATCCTTCCAAATATCTCGACAGCACCTGTTCAAAAATTATGAGAAGTGAATCCAGATGCACTTTACATGCAGAATTCAATCCTGATCTTCTACAGCGCCGTGGCACCATTAGATATTTTTGACTATATATTCCTGTTCTCTTGATAACAAGACATCCCAATTTGAAAGGATGTATAGAACCTCTAAATGAGATCTAAATAAAGTTGTGGCGAAACTACAAAACAAAATGAAGCTAGTGTAGAGTGAATATAAACTTACCAAATGAAATCGTGACGAAGGATATTAATGTGCCAAACGCACCGAACAGTATAATTGTCATAAAGTTGCGAAAAAATTGCTTCTTTTTCACCTGGAACCTGGCATAGAATGGTAAAATAGGTGAATATCATGCATTTAAAAAGGAGATGAAAAAGATCAATATAACTTTTAAACAAAACAACATTAAGAATAAAGCAAGTATGCCTACTAAAACCTCTTACAAGGAAGAAGGGCATTTATGTCAAAAAAAAAAACTAAGAGTGAAGTTTGACATAAAATATAAAGGAATTCCAATCAAAAGGGGTTATATCCCAACCAGCTAATTTTAACAAACAAAAAAAGTCATTTCGTTCATGTGATTCTACTACAATACTACCTTTTCTTGTGAGGATCACAAAAAAAAGAGAAAGAAAGCTAGCTTATTATCACAAATGGCATTATCAATTATTTGAACTGAAACCCAACTCATAAAATTTAATATTTTAGAATTTACTTATTGAAGAATTTGAGCAAATTCTTCTCTCCTCCAAAATTAAATAGTGAATCCCGAGCATCGATTCAAACTGTGTTTAATTGATAATCTCCACCCATTTTTTACCCATTAACTTGCAACAGTTCTCACATGATATGCTCAAAATAGCCTAATTTCAGTTCCTCACTAGACTCGTCCTTAGCTGCTCCACATGCTTCTTGGAATCTTAATATACAGGAAAATGATAGTCTATCACACTTTAGGCGCACACTTGGGGCGCACACTTTGTCTTTTAACCTATTTATAGTATTTTGTTAGATGTGGGGTCCACACCTAGGGAGCAAGAAAGAGCCATAAATGACTAAAAAAATAAAGTGTGCCCCCTAAGTGTGTTAAATTATCATTTTCCTAATATATATCCAAAGCCTAAAGAGGAAATAACATATGTAAACCTATATTCTACACAAACGTACACAAAAACAAAGGCAAATCAAACAACCAAATAATCCAAGAACAGACATTTAATGCATCAACAGTCACTATAATAATAAATTATGTCTTTCAAGCATTAATAGATTTTTTTTTTTTGGGTTTTTTTTGGCTTCCACAAGGTAACTCCACTTGTATAGAACATTATATGCACTACATAGCCAGTCCCAAGTCCGAATAAAGGAGGAGGACTCAGAAGCTCATTTTTCATGCTGAAAAATCAAAAATGGGAGAGGGAGGTCCCAAGCCCATTCTCCATTCATGAAAGTGGGGGAGGGTCACGATAGCGTAAAACTAAACTTTTGTCGATCGTTATGAATGAATCAAACAAATGTTATTGGTTTTTTTACGAGGTATTCAATGCCAACCGCGTCTACTAATCCACATCAGGCATTGTCAGGCCTAGATGGAGCCGCCCTCCTAACCCAGTTTGCTCCATCCACGAAACTCAAAATTAAGACAGAGTCCATTATCACTCAAACCAATAAACAAAACAAAACATACCCGGCATTGAAGATGATCGGCGGAAGAAGATAGATGAAGAAGATATCTTCACTGAAGACTAAAATGTGCGAACTCTTCCCTCCACTCGTCAGCAGAATCACAATCCCAGTACACAAACCCTGCAATCCAAAACCCCCCAAAAAACACAAACAATAATAAAAAAAATCAACCATTTTCAATCAAACAAATCACAAGCCATACAAATACATGATATGGGCATGCATAGAGACCCACAATGAATATAGCAGTGATGGACTCGTTCATCCATCGATTCTCCTCGAGAAGGTGCCCAATCACGATGCACCCGCAAAGCAGAGTCACGAACAGAGTAATCGAGGCCACAATCGTCTGATCGGACGTCGAAAAAAGGCTTAAAAGCCCCAATTTTGAAAACAGAGAAGAAACCTCAATCGCCATTGCAATCAATCAAATTCAATCCGAACCGTCCATCCCAGAGAACCCAATATCGAGAGTCCAAAAAAGATCAAACCTGAACGATTTCTGGATCGCAAGATCAAAATGAGAGAGAGAATTTGAACTGAGAAGAGACTGGAAGCCAGAGTTGTTGTTGTTGTCTCTATGTGTGTGTATTTATATGATGAGTTTCTCTCTCTAGAACTGGTACGAATTAACGTTTGTGTGTTGAGGTTTCTCTCTCTAGAGTCTAGATGGAAGAAAGCAAATCTAGGTGGTGGAGTGTAATGAGTCCCTTCACTTCCGGGGCTAATTACCGGTCTCTAAATCTCACTCCAACTGAAGTGAAATTAACCACAATGACTCCAAATTCTCACTCGCACCGCCACTACTGCGCCGAATGCGTATCTCGAGGATTGTGTTCTTGTTGTGATGATGGTGCTAAGTAGTCGTAGTAGGGGTGTAAGTAGGGCACGGATCGTGATGCGCGGGGCGAAGATTTATTTCTAGAAATTTTCCATGAAGAAAATTTTGCTGCCCCACAGCCCTCCTCGTGGGGATCCTTATGCGCGCACGCGCGCGAGGGGTGTCTATTTGATTTTCACACTTTAGTCATTTTGGCACATAACTATTTTCTCAATTTTTTTGAAAAACAATTTTTCTCAAATTTAAGTGTTAATGTGATTTATTTTATTTTTTTATATGGTCATGTTGATTGAGTTACAAGTTATCATACTTAATTAAATATATAAGATTTTTAAAATTAGTGTGGTAAATATATTTCAATGGTAAAAATAGATTTTATTGTTGGAGATCTTGAGTTACATTCCATACATTACATATTACATATATTTTTAGAAAAAAAATTAGAGAATTTTACACAAGGGATGCAGGGTGGGCAATCTCCACGGGATGAGAACAATCCCCGTCCCCATCTTGCCCCATGCCTCGTCCTGCAAGAAGCAAAATGTGGAGAATCCTTGCACTATCAAGGTGGGGCCCACAGGGAACAAGAATTTTTTACCCCACTTACAGCCCTAAGTTGGAGGCTATGTTTGGTTGACGATTTGGAAGGCAAACATGTTTATATAAAGTTCACCGTTCCTTTTTTTTGGAGACAACTTTATTGTGACTTAGTGGTCCTATATGGCTCAAGTTTAGATTGATCCACGGCTCATTGGCTTTAAATTCTAAGTGATTTAGACAATAAAAGATACGATTGACACTAACAAATATTTACAGGCTTGCGTAAAAATGCGCAGGACTAACTAATAGTTATTGAAGTTGATCAAATAATGGTTTAAAAAAAAAGTTGATCAAATAACAGTGCACGATTCAAAAGAAGGTTTGATAGATCTCAACAAGCGATTTAAAGGGCATCGACAATTGTGTAATAAATGTATGTAGTATTTGCCCTATCTTTTCTCATTTTCCAAAAAAAATAAGAAAAAGAAAACAACTGTAATAAAAAAATGGAACTCAAAATATTTTTCTATTGCATAAGATATAAGAGAATAAATGGCGATTTTCAAATTGAGCGGTGAATCGCTTTACTCTAATATTAAAAATAATACTAATAAATAATTTTTATGAAAAAAATAATGATTTATAGATAAATACATGTATATTTGTCTTGTATTTCATAATTATTTGGGTGCGTAGGCTTGATTTGTCACTAGTTAGTGTCAAACAAATTTGGGTGCATATATGCCCAAGTGACTAAAGTGAGCATGTGCGCTCTATTGTATGTATTCAAGGAGAGGCAGACACCTAATCTCCATCAATAAGGACACTCTACAAACGACACAACCAGCTCGACTGCTTATATATAACCTCTTCAACTTATATACGTTGGACCACATGAAACCTGACCATCTCTTCCACAAATATCAGATTTTCTTTTTCATCCCCACAAATATTAAATCGACTGCTAAATAAGGGGAAAAAATCAAACTTATAGTGACAAATTAATAAGGCAAAAAGAAAAAAAATAATAATTAAAAAGATGTCAAAAAATTATATATTAAAAGGTTTAATTGATGTAAAAATTATTAATTTTAGTGTTAAAAGCCTTGTTTCTAAGCACATTGATCACACCTTTTGAGGATACGGTAGCATCACTTAAAGGTTACGACTTACGTAATGACTACCGATAACAAAGAAAAAAATATCTTATCTGATCCACATGTTAATCTCAGTAGGATATTCGGCCTAATCTTGTTTTCTATTTATTACAATATCACATTTATATATGTACAGCACATATAAGTTATCATCAATCCCATTTAGAGGCGCATATCAAATCAAATAATTGAAATAAAAAAGTACAGTTCACCCACCAAGCATATATGTGGGTTGAGAAAGACAGATGTACAGATCTCTGTGGCGTCCTTTTGTATCAATGTTGCACAGCCATGTGAATGCCACGCCAGGAGGATGCCTACAACCGAGTGAACGTGACATTTCATTTGTGAAAGTACACCATCTCTCATTTCATTTGTGAAACTATTCAATTCAAATGATGCAATAATGTACAACTAAAATAAGCTATTTTTAGAGTTGCAAACTTGCAATTGATGATGTTACTAGTTTGTTTGTTTTTGTTTTTGTTTTTTTTTTTATTAGCTCTAGTTTGTTTTTGAGATGTATTATTGAACTAATATATTCAAAGTTGGTGTGCAAATATTACAATTAGAAAACTCCACATAATAAAAATTAAAATTAAAAAGTCAAAATTAAAGTGAAAAAAATTATAAAAATGACTTTTAATCAATTGTTAGTTGCAGTAAAATTAAGTAGAGTGAAAATTTTTGATCCATCTAGTTAAATCAAATAAATTTGAGATTGTGACTATGCAAATGTTTTAGATAGATTAACGTATGAGAGAAGAGTGGAGAAAGTGAAGTGACTCAAGTTAGTGTGGACAAGAGTGCTATGAGTGTGATATATACTTTGGTTATACTTTGGTCACGTGTTAATATTGTTGTGGTCTGCCACTATTTTTTGTTTTTTTTTTTACTAAATTAGTTAAAATATCTTAAAGCTTTTTACAACTTTTGTTATTATATTATAACATTTTTATATCTAAAGTTATTTCTTAACTCCAATTAAATTTGATTACGAGACACTTAAGTAATGAGGTTAAATAATAAATTCAATAATTATTTTAATAATTAAGGGCGATGAGGTGGCTTTTTAAAGTTATTATTTAAGTGCCACCTTATTAAATTTGATGTTTAAAAGTGACTTATGATATAAATTTATGAATCTATAAAAATTATGATATAATAACAAAACTTGTAAAAGGTTGTGATATTTTAACTAATTAAGTCTTGTTTTTTTGTCATACAACTCACTCAATGACAATGCCCCCGAAACGTGGGTGCTTGGTTGTTGTTGGAATATATATAGTTGTTTAGGGGGCAGGGGCTAATACGAGAGTTTTGTACTCTTGATTGAATTTCACTGATATTAAAATTTATTTTGCATTTGTTTTAATGTGTATAGCATTTTAGATTACGCAGGCATAAAAAATATATATGAGTTAGCCTTTTAAAACTTGTTCAGTATTTATTTTTATTTTTTTTATGATATAATGAAACGGTAGGGCTATATGCAAATCACATTTTACTAAAGGCAAATTAATTTTTGTTTTTTTCTCAAATTGTCCTTGCCCTTGTGTACTTCTATTCCCAACAACGTGAAGAAGAAGAAGAAAACACTCGAGCCCCAAGTCGATCTTCGAGTTCACCCCACGATTGTGGTTCATCTTCACATCAACTCGGTCGATCTTCTCGTCACCTCTGTTTATCTTTGCTCTCATCCTAAGTCTTGCTTTCAGACAGTCACCACGCAATCAATGACTAAACTTTGGTCGATCTAGGGTTATTTCTATTAATATAGATGTTTTATCAATTTCTTTTTACTGTTTTTGAATAATTTTAGTAGTTGTGTATGTGTTTGTACTTGTTTTTGATCTAATATTTTGGTCCATTTGTGCATTGTTGATGGTCAACATTTGATCGGTGGCACATGTCCAATTGACAGTGCACTGTTCGGTTGAAGATGACCGAACAACGCATGTTAATCGGTATTTGATGACCGAACCACATTGTAGTGTTCAGAACTTGGTTTGAACAAATGTTTGTTCGATCGCCTATGACCGAACATGCATGTTTCAATCGACCTCGATAAATCGAGCAAAAGTCATTTGTTAGGCGCCCCTGCAAGGCCGAACCAAAGGTGGAATCCTTGGTTTGAACACGAAAAAAATACAAAAATTAAATGAAAACTCATGAAATACCTCTCCATCTTACACATTCGTATCTCCTACACGTTCATCCTCCATTTTTATGGTAAATAGTCACCGAACAACGCAAATGAACAATGGCTTACCAAGTCAAAAAACTTGCTCAAACCTTATAAAATGCATTCAAAACAGTGTAGAAACATGATTTTTCAGTAAGAAATATGAAGAAATCGACTCTTATGGTTGTAGCAAGTGGGCTCCGAAATCACAAGTTTGCATCGCCGGTGGTCGAAGGAGATTATTTGAGTCGAATGTGGCGATTGTGTGGGAACGTGAGAAGGAAGAAGGGCATTTTTGAAAAATGAGTGAAAAAATAAAAAGTGATTTGCCCATAGTAAAATGTAGTTTGCACGTAGTCGGCCCGATAATGAAATTGTTGGTCCTACTCCTACTGCTCTATTGTATATTCATTTAGAATAATAAAGTGAAAATTATGTATACAAATCTATTATAACGATTTAAATTATTTGTAAATTTTAAAAAATATTTATCGTAAATATAGGAAAATGTCATACTAAGGTAATAAAATATAATGTCAAAATATTTTTAGTGAGATCATGGCTGCCAAAAGCCTTCAAAAAAAAAAAAAAAGGAGAGAGATGGTTGCTAAAAAGGTAAAATTTAGAGAAACAAGGAGTTCAACTTTTACTTACATAAAAATAATAATAATAATGATAATAATGAAATATAATTAATAAATATACAATCTATATCGTGGAGTGGCTCACTTTAACCATGTAAAGTGGAAGTATCAGGCGTGGGACCACTTGGTCACGGGAAGACCATTTTCAACTCTTTATTTTCACTTTTGAGGGTAAATTCACATGAAAATGTGCCACGTGTAACTTTATTTTTACCCTTTTTGATAAAGAAAATGAAGAAGATTGGTCGTCCAGTTGGCCTGGTACTCCAATCACACGGTTCACGCGGTTCCATACGAGGATCCCACTTAATTTGATTTGTGGTGCATCCATCACTTAAAAAATAGGAGAGATTTTTTAGAAAGGAAAATGTTTTCTTAGCGACATTCTAATTGCTCTTGTTACTTCAACCCTATAACTAGGCTAGAATGACACTTCAAAATTATACTAAAAGTTACATTCTAATAATGTGTTATGTGGACCCTATGTAAAAATAGGTGTTAAGTATATTGATATCCCATAGTATATTGATATCTCGGTATATAACACGTATGCGGGTGTGTATGTCAAGATGCGTACGAATGGTTATAAAAAATGTGGCTAACGCGCCACGTCACAGAGTCTGACTTTGAGTGTGACTTTAGGGTGTCATTATAATATTTTCCTTAATAAAATATAATATAACTACTAAGAATTGAACCTTGATAATCGCCACCATGGCGGTGGTTCCGAAAGAAGATTGGCGGTGCTTCCAAATATAGTTTTTCTCTTTCTATTTATTTAATAAATTATAGATTAGTTCAATACTTGTTGCGGTAGATCTAACAACTATCATTTGTGGATTTGTGCTTGGGTTAGTTTTTTTATTTGATAGTTAGTTTGTCTTTTCTTGCTGGAAGTATAACATTAGTCTTTCCTTGTTGGAAGTATAATATGTCTTCCCTTACTGAAAGTCTTAAGTTTTCTTCCATTGTTTTAAGTTTTGTTTTTCATTATGCGGTACTTCTAGTGATGTTTGTAGAAAGCAGTCTCTAATTGTTATATTGTTTCAATTTTATAGTTGTATTCACAACCAAATGGATCGCGGATGACAATTATTTTTGGCAACAGCTAAAAGGACTCTAGTTTTATGAAATTACCCAACTACCCTTCTATATAAAAGTTTTTAATTACTACCACATACCCTACTCACCTCTCTCTCAAATCACACTCATCAACAATTCAAATTGGACAAAATCCAATTAAAACCACATGGATTCGACTCTGTGGGTTCATTGATCATCTTTTTTAGTGTCGATTTCAAGATTTTTTGGGTTTTTTTGAATCATTTTATTTGTGAATTTGTTTTTGGGTTTAGGCCTTCAATTTGAACTTTGAATCTTGCATTTTGGGTACAAAGCTTCAATTGAATCGAAAGTATTAAGCGATTCCGAGTAAAACCCACTGTTTTTTGGACCATTTAATGTATTTTTCGAGAGTTTTGAAGTTTTTTTGTTTATTCTGGTTGCCCACGGGTTTCAGACTTACAGGGCCAAAACCTCAGAAGATGAGTCGAACACACAGGGTCGACACTTCTAAAGAAGTTTCTGTTGGATCCCTCTGTCACCTACTGAGACCGAGTTCTCTTCGCATTATCAGTTTGAGTCGACCGAGGGCCCGAGATCTCTAAACATGTATCGACCCTGTGCATCTGACATCTTTTTAGAGGTATCATCTCGGTTTGTTTAAAACTCGCGTGCGACACTTCTTCAAAAGTGGGGTATGAGTAATGGGGTGAACAAGGGTATTTTGGAAATTTTAAAAATAAAAGTGGTGTAAATCAAGTAAAAAGTAGGGTACATGAAGTAAAAATTCAAAAAGGGTCCGTTTAGCCGCTGCCTTCTTTTTTCTTAAACTAATAGAATTAACAAATTAATGTACTTTTATTAAGACAATTGATTATATGTCTAGTCCTGCATTGAGCCATTGATGATTAATAAAATTTCTATTTTAATTCTAAAAAAACTGAACCCATAATTATCACCTCATCAATCGGTGCCCTGAGTAATATATCTCCACTTTATAACTTATAATATGGTATTTAGGCCTTCAAAAGAAAATTGTACTAATTTAGTACGTGGTTTTGGAAGTAAGACGTCATGAATTCGAACTTCAGTGGGAACAAGTTTCTTATTAAATTGAACCATTAATTTTAAACAATAAATCTATTTGGACTAATGAGTTCGGATTCATAGGATTTTTTTTAAAGTTTTTATAAATATTTAAGAGGTATCAAATAAATTTTACAAGTTGTTATGTTTGCTTCTTTTATTGTTTGAGGATGACTTTAAAATAAAAAACCATTTTTGAGTCCGGATTCATGAGTCCAAATAACACTTCTCAATTTTAAATTCAAGCCGACTCTCCGTTCAGAGGCCTGCTTCTTTTAAACCCCACATGTAGCACCGACCTCAATGAATGCCTGTTTAAATCACGTCGAGATGGTTTTTTTTTTTTTTTTTAAATCATGCCTAATGCATGCGTGCACATCTCGAGACGAAAATGAACAAAATTCGATGAGGTCGGCGCTAAATGTGGGGCCAAAAGTGGCTTTTCTAACATTTTTTCTCCATGTAAAAGTTTAAAACCTTGTCTCCTCGTATAGTATTATAAACATTCTCCTAGGTCATTGTAGTTCTAAAATAAGTATGTTTGAGGATCCCTATAAATATTCCCACCAATTCTAATAAAGGCATGTAACGGTGATATGTGGCAAACACATGAACCCACATGTATGTAGGGATATGATCAAATTAATGGGAGAGCTAGGTATATATCACCGCCATCAACATCAATTTAATGTTTTCTTATATAGGTGTCCAAAGACGATCTTCATTTTGGTACTATAAATTATAACTTTCTGGTAAACTTTGTGCATGACATGACGATGATGAAACGACATAAAGTCGGAATCTTTGTATCTCTTTTTCTTTTAACTTGATACTTATTGTAATTAACATAAGAGCATGACCATGGTTCATGTATGTTCAGTATTAATTATAATATTGACTGTCACTATGCCCCTCCTTAAGGCTTCAAACATTTGCCATACTTATTGTTAGACACAAAGTTGCTGCCACACCCACATATATAAGGATATGCATGATTAATTAACAAAGGTTGGTGCATTTGAGTTGTTCGACATTCTAATAGATTCATAGGATGTATCGATCTCAAAACTCTAAGAATGTAGAAATTATCGTTGAGAGAGTTTTACCTTTTAATAGGCTAACCCAGCTCGATCCCGATGTAGTCAGTTAAGTTCGAATACCAAATAGTTTAAACAAAAAAGAAGGAAATAATCACTTTGTGATGTTTTTTGTGAATGTTCTATTGCAAACACATATATACCTGCATGGAAAAAATCAATTAGTTCTAGTTATTGACTACGTACTCATGCTATTTTGAGGTAACTTAGATTAGATGTAGGGTAAACTAAAACTAACTTGAGACACGTTAATTTCGAGGGTGCAACACTAAACTAATTTGATATATATGGCGCCTTAATTTCTACATGAGGTTGAGATCTACAGTCTCTAGAGCGAGAGTTTAGAATGACATCAGTTGGAATAGTGTAAGCTATTTTCGTATAAAAATAAACCAATAAATGAGGACAAATAAAAATTGAACCAAACCTAAATTAGTAACTAATTAAAAAGTAATTGAAGAGAAAAAAGAATACCATTTGATTAAGGACGGTAATCAAGGCAATTAAAGTACGTTTTTTTTGGTAGGAAGTACATTTTTCCACGTATTATAAACTAAAGATAAGTAAAGTACCCATATAATAAATCTTGACCAATTATATAGACAATTAATTAAACAATGAATTTTTTTTTCATTGACAAAAAAATAAAATAAAATATAACAATGATTTTTCTTTTATAGGAGCAAGACTTTACTTCACCATGGCTAAATAATTTAATTGAGCAATGACTGGAATTATATAGTTGAACGGGCTCCGCTCTTGTATTTTTGTGTATGCACCGGCTAGAAATTCATGTTTATTATTTTTGTTAGAAGACTTGCACTTAAAATGATAAATTTTGTTTAATTATATGGTTGAATTTAATTTCTTGAAAATAAGTGATGATAAAGTAGGTGTCACGAAGAATTGGCCACTACTTAAAAAAATATAGGCACCTCTCCTAAAGTCATAGAGAGTAGGATAAGATGATCCCAAAGTTCTAGAGAAATTGCTTACCTATATATAATGCACCCTCCACCTTGATTACATATATAACTTTAAAGATGAAATATATATGTCTCCCGTGGTATAGTACGTAGGGGTAACCGACATTAATATATATGTATGTTATTTATTTAAAGTCACAATTATATATTTACATGCCAACATTCCATTTGACCTGAAGAATGATCATTGATAAATTATTCGGGGGTGGCATATCTATAAATTGTTGTATATCACATTATCAATTGTTTAAATCGAGCAGAAAGAAAGTATTTGATCATATAGTCGAACCCTTGGGATTAAGGGTTGATTTTTGTTTTTATTTTTATTTTTTGGTGTAAGACTAAGGGTGGATTAATGTATAGCACTTTAGTTGTAGTCGATCCATTCAACTACTTCAATGATCAAGAGTTCGGTTAAGTGCACCTCGACTTTCAGGAATTGTTCCCCAAAAAAAGTCAAACTTTAAAAAATAAATCAATCCTACTATAAAATGATCCTTATGTCCTCATTGTGATTAGTGCACCCCACTATACATTCTCTTTTTTGTGATTTATAGGTATCATCAAGGGGTTCGGCCTCGAGATTCGAATCTCTTATTGGAGAGTCGGTCGGAGCCCACCGAACCTCTAGTTGGAGTGTCGATCACAGTTTGCCGAACTTTTAATTGAAGAGTCGGTCGAAACCTACTGAACCTTTAGGTCGGCAGTTGTTAATTAAATCTCACTAAAGAAGTTCGGTTAGATAACACCGAGTCTAGTTGATAAGTTTCGGCTACATGCCGTCGAACCTAAAATAAATGTCTCGACCAAGGTTTTGAAGTTGGGTGCTTCGATTAGGATGAAATAGTATTTTGGTAAAAATATGAGGTGCACTTAGTAATTGAAATTTAAATTTGTAGTGCCATATAAAATGGGGTACACTTCCTAAAAGTCGGGATGCACTAAACCAGACTCATGATCAAATGTAAAAAATTCCTTAAACCCTTCGCTTAACATGTCCTCACTTTCTTATAACAACAATATATTCCTTCACTAATTAATGAAGATCAAGACTAATCTCGTGTTTCCAAGTGTGCGTAGGTTGTTGGCAAACACGTTATGATTAACATGCGCTGTTCCTCTGTGAAGGAGCGCATACGTGCAGTCTAGGATACGCAATTACGAACGCGCGCGCCCGCACACTCCCTGTACGTTGTGGTCGGGTCTACTCGTGCACGCGTTGCGCTCTCGAGCACGAGCCACGACGCATCGGTCGACGCAAGTAGGTCCGGAGGTCCCACTTGTTGGGTTCGACCTCTCGACTCAATTTCTTAAGTCGCGAGTTGTGTGTGAATCGCGTGATGGTGTGAATCTCTCTCTCAACAGTGCCTACACTTTTTTCTTGAAAGAAAAAAGTTAGGCATTATAAGTTTATGAAAAATAATAATCTAATATATTTTGGATACGTACTTATGTCGCACACTTTATCTTTTAATTTATTTATGATATTTTATTAAATATGGAACTACATCTAGAGAGATAAAAAAAGTTATAAATAAACTAAAATACAAAACGTACGTTCAAAGTGTGTTAGATTATCATTTTTTTAAGTTTTTAACTATGTTGGAGCAGATGCCAAAAGATTTAGGGTTTTTAAGTTTATAAACCCTAAATGCCAAAAGATTCCTTCAATTTGAGTACCACACAAATTTAACATGCCTCCGAGGCCGAGTACAGTTAAAAAAGTAATTGGGTTCTTTGCTTTTGTTTGTTGGCTGTTGGCCTTTTAATTTTTATTTAAAAAGTAGAAAAATTGTAAGAAAGTTGCAACAAGCCTGTCTGCACATATTGCAAAAGCCAACAAAAATTAAAAGGTGATTCCCATCAAATAAAACGAAGAATAAGTGGAAGACCAAACTGTTTAACTGACCCCATATCTCTATACATGCAGCACTTCTGATTCCAAGACAAAATGATTATTTTCTGTAACTTCACTTTATATATATAGTCATCATGGGTGAAATATAAAAGTTATGGAGTGATGTTATTTGGTGTCATGATTTTAAACTCTGATAGCGGTTTTTGAAATTTATTTATTTTAAAGTTATTATTAAGTAATAAATAATTTTAAAATAACAATTTATAACACTAATTTAATATTTATAGAAATTTTATAAACCACCCTATGATTTCAACAGATTTTTTGATAAGTTATATAACATAGCATCCTCTATAGATACCAATAACCACGGCGTGAAGTAGTGGTATAAGTTTGCTTATAAATTTGGTGTGAGAAATCTGACTTAAATACCATAGCCTTTTAAAAAGGAAAATGATAATATAACATACTTTGGTCACACACTTTGGATGCCGTTTTATTTTTTTATCCATTTATGACTCTTTCTTGTCTTCCTACGCGTGGCCCCACAACAAAACACCATAAATAAGCTAAAAAACAAAGTTTGCGTTCAAAGTACGTGCCCAAAGTATGTTAAATTATTATTTTCCTTCCTACCAAAAAAAATTATCATTTTCCTTTTAAAAATCCCACCTACTCTCAAACTTAACTCTCCATCCACAATGGTTGAACTTATTTTGGAGTTTGTGGAGAGCTACATCACCATTCCACTACTCTCCTCTACTATTTCCAGTATCATTAAACTCTTTATTACACACTTTATGAGATTCACAATAGGAATGACAATTGGACCCATGGATTTGGGTACTACCCAATAGTAATAGATAGGGTAATACCTAACCCGACATATATTAGGTAAGGGCATAAGTTTATGCATGAGATACCCAAGTGGACATGAGTAGGATAAAAGTATAAAAATTCACCGCCGCACTCACCTAATTACCCATCCCATATACCCGTTTATATAATATTTTACATATGTATATTATAACTTCATGTTTACATGTTGCATTTTTTCTTTTTAAAATTCATGAACTCCTTTTTTTAATTTTTTGAAATTAAGGCTAATCAGGTTTGTTATTATTAGAAAGGAAACTAAAAAGTCTCAAAAAAGAAAGAAAAGGAAACTATCAAACTACAAAAAATGCAGGTATGCTTTTTCAATTCTTTAGTTACATACATCAAAACCGTGCACATCTGACTACACATTTCATTTGGAGTTTCACAATGTATTTCTTCTAATATGATGAGTGTTTTAAACAAAGAAGATGCTAATGTCAAGGTAGATAAAACATACCACTAATTATCACCTAAAAAATACACCACTAATTTTTTATTTTTATTTTTTTTGTTTCATATGGATATTAACTATGTTTTAATATTGGTATATGTCTATTTTAGAAGATTGAAGGTGCATTAATCTTCTAATTTTTGAAGATTGAAGACTTTTTTGACTTAGATGAAAATTTTAATATTTTAAATTTTAGAATAACTATATATTAGAGACATCATACGTTTTTAATTTATGTTTTGTAATAATAATAGAAATAATATGGTGTATGTGTAGGTTCTATTAACATTTTTATGCTATTTTTTATTTTACTCATTTTAAATTTTTTATATTATTTTAATTAACAATATATTAGAGACATTATACGTTTCGATGTTGTAAAAATTATTTTTTTCTTGTAGTGATGAAACACCACGCACGAACCTTCGTCAGATCTTAGATCTGCTCTCACAAGTACTAGATCTATACTTTTCGACTGTAGATCTACAAACTTTTCAGAATCTTAAATGTCTTAGATTTTCGTCGTGAGACACTTGATTTAAGACAAACCACCGTAGATCTGCCTTCACAGACCACGGATCTCCTTCCCAGAACCTTTAATTCACACCTCCGATATTGATCGACGGGCCTAATACCATGACGAAACCCTAGCTAGGGTTGCTCAAGATGAGCGCGAGCGAAGGAAAGTAATGAGAAGCTCAGTCGGTGCTGAGTCTTCTCTATCACACGTTTATATATTAAATGAGAAACCAATTACAACCGTTCGATGGTTGTGAGATCATCACATCCATCCATATTACAGATCACACACTATACGTATAGGAAAATGATAATCTAACACACTTTGGGCGCACATTTTGTCTTTTTGCCTATTTATGACTCTTTCTTGTCTTTCTAGGCGTGGGCCTCACATATAACAAAACACCATAAATAAACTAAAAGATAAAATGTGCGTTCAAAGTGTGTTAGATTATCATTTTTCATATGATGGTACAAATAAAGACCCACATGTTATATACTGTACTACACAACAATACAAACTATGGTTAATCCTAATATCGACAGCGCTTAACTTGAGAATTGGGATAAGCTAATTCATAAGTTCGTTTTGCTACACAAAAAATACAACTTTGACGCTCTTAACACAATCAGAGGACTCGCAAGCCGTAATAACAATGAGTCTGAAATGGGTCTACTGTTAAGGGACTGTACTAAAATACTAAGCCCCATCTTAATTGGAAGACCAAGCGAATTAGGTTGCTCATAAAATAGCAAGGCTCTCACGATGTTGTCAGGAAAATCTCAAATACTGGAATGTAGCTCCTATGTAATGATGTCAAAGTCGTATTAAATCGGTTTTGCTTGGTCAAAAAAATAAAAAATTTCTTTTTGCTGCACTTGTCTATTATGTTTTGGGTCGGTGTTTCTTTTTGCATCATGCTGAGTCAATTGTATCGTCTCTGTTTGAGTCAATTGCACCGTCTCCTTTCCTTAGTAAAACATAAACTAACCTTTCCATAATGTCTAGAATGGATAAAAAACTTCACATTATTCTTGTACAATAGGGTGTCTTCCTTAGATTAATAGTCTGCATGTAGCAGAGGCGGAAGGTTGGAAAAAAAAAAAAAGAATCAAGTATATGGGCCGTCAGGCCCATTTGTTCACCAAATAAAATAAATCAAGTACTTCCCTATATCATTTTTTTTATTTATACAATATGCAGGAGTTCCACATCGCGGATGTTAAGAAAGAACTTATTTATACTAGCAAAAACAACTTTTCACATTTATAAGCTTTGTTTGTTTAACAATACTTAAACGTCAAAGATTCATGGAGAGTTTAGAAGAAATGTAAATAAGGTAAAACATAGTTTATATAAGTTAACGAAACAGCATGTTATTTCTTTGATTGATTTGAAGTATCACTCTTATCCTCAAATGTAATCACTATATTGACTAATGAAAATATATCTTATCTTTTTATAAAAAAAAAAAAAAAAACCTCCGATTAGACTGGGTAAAGTGTAACTTAGACGCTACGATGTTTTTCGACTCCAACCAGATAGGGATTGAGGGTGTTCTCAGAGACGAGAGAGGACGGATGGTTCAGGGGTTCACAAAAGTGATGCACGTACGACGGTCGATGCTCTAAAGAGACGAAAGCGACAGCGCTAAAGGAGACGATGATGAGTTGGGTTGCAGAGAAGGGGCCGATATGATCGCGTCATCTTTGAAATGGACGCCCGGGGTGTGGAAAATGGCCTCCAGCTCTCATCAGTTAATAATACGGAGATGGGCGAGTTGTTAGCATACTTTTGAAATCTTGAGAGAGAAAATTCAAGATATTTAGATTTTTTTTAGGATTCGATCACCCAACCTCATCACTCGACCGGGTGGGAGTACTATGTCTTCTCCTTTGACTATAAGTGTGATCTGCCAAAATATCTAGTTAACTACTTACTTAGACAAGAATTATGTCAAATAAACATCTCTAATGAAATTGATAAGGTATACTTGTAAAAGGCAGTACGTCATATTGAAGAGCCAAGGACTTGTTTTAACCAAGTTAGTTTCTTAAAAATTAAAGAAAGAAAAGAAAAAAAAAACTAAGCAAGAATATCAATTCCAAGCACAAACTCTTGCTATTTTAACGTATTAGTGATGTTATAAATAAAAATCTTATATTAATTTAGTAGCTAAGAAGGTGAAGTATGCATAGAGATATTAAATAAGGTATATGCTACGTAGTGATTATGCGTTGTTAATATTAGAACTTGAAATAAAATAAATTTAATTTATTAATAATTGACTTTTGGACTATATAGCATAGATTGAAATGGGCTCTGTTAATTTTGAAACCCAAGTGCATCAAAAACTGAGGGGGGCAAGCTTACTATTTTATTCATTTACTGGATTGCTTGTAGCATGTAAATGCATGACTAATACTTAGTAGTAAAAATTTAATGCCCCCTCCCACTACATACCTTGCTCCGCCTCTTTCATCGATTGAAGAAGCATTTGTATTTAGTGATTAATTGAAGATGTATTTGTGTTTAATTTTTAAATAGTTGTTCACTATTTTTTATTAAGTATATTTACGTAGATGTTTTTATTGTTAGGAGATTTAAATTTGGATAATTTTAGACTTAGGTTATTTGTTTTCAACTAGTTACAATTTAGGAGTTCTAGTCTCATACTATCTAATTGTTGATGTGATGATTGTTTTAATAAAAATAAAATTACAGATTAAAAAATGGATAAGAGTTGGATGGATAATGGAAATAAGGCAAGCAAGCAAGATATATGGTCGGAGTGAATGCATTTCTACAATTTGCAGAATCGAGATTGGGTCGTACAGAAAACATTCGTTGTCCTTGTAGAGATTGTTTAAATACTAAGAAGATTTCTCTGAAAGAGATTGATGTGCATTTGTTTGTTTATGGAATAAGCGAAATTTATAAAAAGCTGGATTCATCACGGGTGAAAACCCACACTATGACCAAAATGTGTTTGGTAATATAGAGGAATCATCTAATAGATTTGCTACACGTACCCATGATAACTCGGTGAACCAAGATCTCCAAGGATTATTAAGTGATTTAGGCGATGCAATAGAAGATGATGAACAACATTACAGGGAATGATGACAATGTGACAGTGCTTAGAAGATGAAACTGTTCACGATGACCGATACAATCATCTCGTTGATGAGGCACAACAAGAGCTTTATCCAGGTTGTGCAAAAATGTCAAAGCTATCATTCGTTGTTATGTTGCTTCATCTCAAGGTGTTGAACCACTTTGGAGTAATAAGTCATGTACTATGTTATTGGAGTTCTTAAAAGATGTGCTACCTGGGAGGGTGCAAATATACCAAAAACATATAATGAGGCAAAAAAAATGCTACAAGATTTGGGTCTAGGATATGAATCAATACATGCGTGCAAGTACGACTGCTTGTTGTTCTGGAAGGAACATGAGAAAGATGATTTATGCACAGTTTGTGGTGAAAGTAGATGGAAGATCGATGATGGTAAGGGAAAGAAAATACCGCACAAGGTGCTGCGCTATTTTCCTATAACACTGCGTCTACAAAGATTATATTTTTCTAGACATACTGCAGAGGCAATGCTGTAACGACCCAAATATTCTCCGACCCATTTTAAAGTTATTTTATTAATTTTATATTAAAATTTTGTGTAACAAATGGCACAAAGAGAAACGACCCCAAGTAGATGGCATCTTAAAACACCCAGCAGATTCAATTGCTTGGAAGGACTTTGACAAACAATTTAATTGGTTTGCAAGTGATCCAAGAAATGTCAGACTCGGTCTTGCAACAGATGGTTTTAATCCTTTTGGGACAATGAGCATCTCATATAGTATTTGGCCTATAATCATTATACCATACAACTTACCTCCATGGAAGTGTATGAAAGATCCCTTCTTTATGTTGTCTTTGCTTATACCCGGTCCAAAAGCACCAGGAAAGGAAATTGATATTTACATGCAACCTTTGATCAAGGAGTTGATTGACTTGTGGGAGAACGGTGTATTGACTTTTGACGCATTTTCTCAGCAACGATTTATTATGCATGCAGCTGTGCTTTGGACGATTAATGACTTTCTTGCATACGGAAATTTATCAGGTTGGGTTACGAAAGGGTACATGGCATGTCCGGTTTGTGCTGAACATACATGCTCAAGCTCGTTGAGAAGCAAAATTAGTTACATGGGTCATAGGAGATATCTACATACAGATCATCCTTGGAGGAATAGCAAGAAGTTTAATGGGAAAAAGGAAGATAAAGTTGTACCTAAACCACACTCTGGAGAAGAGATGCTTGCCCAGCTTAATTCATTGATTGGTGTTATGCTCACTAAGCATGATGATTTGAAGAATAAGAAGCGTATCTCAAAAGATTTTAATTGGTGTAAGAAAAGTATATTTTTTGACTTGCCTTATTGGTGTAAGTTAAGCATTCGTCATAATTTGGATGTGATGCATATAGAAAAAAATATTTGTGATAGTATCATTGGGACTATCATGAATATAGAAGGGAAGTCCAAGGACACTCATAAAGCACAAATGGACTTGAAGGACATGAAAATAAGGAAAGAGCTTCACTTACAATCAAGAGGTACTAAATTGTTCAAGCCCCGAGCCATATTCACACTCACGCCGAAAGAAAAATCAAGTTTTTGTGAATTCTTGAAAACAACCAAATTTCCAGATGGTTATGCAAAGAAATATTTCCAGATCGGTCCGTGTTAATGACAACAAGATATATCTGGACTAAAAAGCCATGATTGTCATGTCATGATTCAACGATTACTTCCAATTGGTCTACATGGATTGATGGATCGTGACGTTGTGGTTGTTTTATCTGAATTGGCAAGGTTTTTTAGAATTCTATGTGCACAAACATTAGATTCTAAAGACCTTAAGAAGTTGGGGAAGATATAATCACCATCTTGTGCAAAATGGAACTTATATTCCCTCCAGCTTTCTTTGATGTAATGGTTCATCTAGTGCATTTGCCGCGTGAGTGAGATATGTGGTCCCGTTAGTTACGAGATGGATGTATCCAATCGAAAGAAACTTGGGTCGACTAAAAAGGTACGTGAGAAATAAGGCTCATCCTGAGGGATCAATTGCAGAAGCATATATTGCAAATGAAGCCTTAACGTTTTGTAGCATGACTTGAGCAGTGTGGAAACAACATTCACTCGAGGGGAACGTAATATTGATTACATTCCTGATTGTGGAAATATTTCTCTATCAATATTTTTACAAAGGGTTCGTCCTATTGGAGCATATGATTATCATTTTATGGACCCAGAAGAATATCGAATGGCTCAGTGGTATATATTATACAACTGTGAGGAGGTGTCGCCATTTCTATTGTAAGTCTAAACAGACATGCTCCATTTTCCTACACTTGTCATAGTTTTTTTTTTGTAGTCATAATTTTATTTTTAATGATTATCACAGGGAGCACATCAATGAATTAGGTGAGGAATGTAGCAATAACATCAATCAAAGACAACAAAAATTATTTCCCAAGTGGTTTGAGAATAAGGTAGACATATACACCTACATTCTCTATTTTTTTATAGATATTTCGAATTTACAATAAGAGTTTGTTGTGCGTATAAGATTCCAACATTTTTTAATTTGTGAAACAGATACAAGCGATGCGCGAAGAGAGATCACAAGACATTAGTGATGATTTATACTATTTGTCTTGTTGGCCAGATAGATGTGTAAAATCCTACTCAGGATGTATAGCTAATGGGGTAAGGTTTCACACTATTGAACGGGATAGTCGACGTAAGACTCAAAATAGTGGAGTTGTTGTCGACGGTGATGATGATAGTCATATGACTCGATTTTATGGAACATTACAAGAAATTATCGAGTTGACTTATGGGGGACACGCAAAGTTTACTTATTCAAGTGTAAGTGGTATGATACAAGTAGGAAAAAGTGTGGAATTCGTGAAGACTTGGATATTGTGTCAATAAGAGTTACAAATATGTGGTATGAGAATGATCCATTCATTTTTGCAAGTCAAGCACAGCAAGTTTTTTACTTAATGGACACGAAATGGGGAGAGGATTGGCGTGTCGTTCAGACTTCAAGTAGCAGACATTTATGGGACTTTCCTGACAATGAAGTTGATCGAGAGGAAATAGATAATGATGCTCACAATGATGATAATATTGCTTTTCAAATAACATCTTCATATGAGGATAGTCTTCCAAGAGTCATCAGAGAAAGTATACCAACTATGCTGAATAGAGCAGAAATCGAAATGGAAGATATATCAAGTGTAGAATTTAATATTGATGAAATGAACACCGAAGCCAATATCAATGGCATAGAAATAGTTGGTGAAGAAAACGATGATGATACAATTGCAGAATATTGTGATGAAAGTGAACACAATGATACTATTGCAAAGTATAATTATGATGAAAGTGACCAGGAATGAGATTTAATAAAGATATTAATGATAAATAATTGTGTATAGTGTTTAACTTCCAGGTACTTGTTATGAATTTATTATCTATGTATAAGTATGGAAGTTTCATAGAATAACTTGTTCATTTGTTAAAAAATTATATTTCATTTGTTTTTTTATTTCTTTAATTTTGTAGGCTTCTTCATATACAATGGCACCAGTGTAGAATACCAAAGACCACTCATTGTAGCTCAAGATGAGGAGGAAACTATAGTGCCAGAAACTCTAACTAATACATCTGGTAAAGTTCGACTTGATAACTACTATTCTAATTTTCTAAATTTATTATATAATTTATTCTTTAAAGAAAATTTGATCATAATCAATTACTTTTTTATCTTAATGTACAGCATCCTCATCTCGTCCTAATAAGCGTGGTAGATCAAAAGGAATGGCGCTTGAGAAGGTGGTGACTTTAACTGGCCCAATATCTTTGCCTATCGATCCTGAAATTGGAAGGCCTATTGATGAAAGCTCAAGCTTATTTGCTACTGAATGTGGAATTATTGTAAGAAACTTTGCTCCTCTTAAGTTTAGTGGATGGAGTACAATTCCACATAATAAGAAAGTTGAATTGTGCGATAAACTTAAGGTATTGTATTCTTTTTTATCTTTTTTTCTTACCATGAATTGTTGATTATATTTTTCATGGCATAATTCAAGATTTATTATTGATTAGAATGTGTTAAATAAATTATTAATATCTATATTTTTTGTTACATTGCGTAATAAGTTTGACGTGAATCTTTCTCTAGAACACACCTTTAGATGTGTTAACGTAACAATGTCGAATGGTTATCGAAGCTACCGACATGAACTTCGAACTCATATAATGTCATTTCCTACCATTCAAGAAGCAAAAGATGCACGTAAACCAAAGATATACTCAAATTGATGAGGAAGATTGGAACTGTTATGCGAACACTTCAACACCGATGCTCAAAAGGTATCGTTCTTATATATTAATTATTCTTTATTTTTATAGTCATTTTTTCACTGCTTGTTTTTTACATTAGTTGTATATTTCTTAGTGTCTTAAATTTTGGTTTGTAGAAAAAATCAGCAACAAACAAAAAAAGTAGGTCCAATGTGAAGTATGGTCATTGCTGTGGTAGGAGATCGATTATGAGAGTTCGTGCAGCTCATGTAAGTGTTCATATTTCATATATGTAATCAATATCAAATTGGTTTATTTTTATAAATTAAACTCTCTGTGAAGTGATTCTTATTTGGTATCGAGACTTTGTTGTTGTTGTTGTTATTGTTGTAGCGTGATTCTGAAACTGGTGTAGAGCCAGGGCGTATGGAATTACACCGTATCACTCGCACCAGAAAAAATGGAGAGTGGACAAACGAAAAAGCTAAGAATGATTATGTAAGAAACATAAGACAGCAAATTCAATTAAATCTATCCCAATCCTTATGATTGTGTAGATATTTTTGCATAATTTACTTATATATATTGTGTTTTATTTATGTTTGTGTATAGGAAAAAATGATGAAGATGATGCAGGATAATCAAGCAATTAATGATGATGATGAGGAAGATGTTACGACTATGACAAAGATCGATTGTTCAAGATGTATTATTATGTATTTATATTTTTTATTCAATTTCTAAATATTTGCTCTAACTAATTTATAATCTTATTCATTATGTACTAGGTGAAAAGTCTCATGCGTGTGGTAGGACTTGGCTTTGGTCCTAGACCTCATCCATTATCAAGCAACAAAAAAGTTATAGCTCCTCCTCCTAATGAACACTTAACTCGAGAGTTGCAGGAAGCCAAGGAACAAATATCGGTTTTGATGGAAAAGGATGCACAACATGAAGCTGATAAGAGAGAGATGAATGCACGCCATGAAATTGATAAGAAAGTTATGAATGACCGCTTGGTTGAGTTAGAGAGTTACATGGCTAGATTTATGAGATACCCTTCTAGGATGACTGATTCAGAAGCTACTCAACCACCTGATTCTACACAAGAGTAAATTTAAGGTAATAGTTTCCATATTTTATTTTAATATTAATTTATGAAATATAAATTATCAATTATGTTCACATACTTTTATTTATCTCATTATTATGAATATGATTTTATTTGTTCAAATAATTTTGACTTGAATTTTTTCATCCCATTATAATACTTGTATTCTATGTGCATATACAACAGTTTCTGAATTTCTTTTTTTTGTTATTGTTTTGAAACTCTTTCTCTTTTTTTGATAGGAAAACTCTCTCTTTTAAATTGTAAGGATGAACATGTCTTGTCTATGGTTCGACACTATTTTTATAGTCATTTGTATTTGTTTCATAGTAGCATTAATTTCAACACTCTTATTGTCTTTGTTTCTGCATGTATATACATTTAGAAATCATTATTTCTATTATTGTTTCTATCACAGTTGAATCTCATTGTTTATGTCACATTTGAATCTCAATGTTTGTGTAATAGTTGTATACACTGTTCTGTGACGCTTACTCATTGTTTCACGTGAGATTTTTACTCATTGTTTATATGACAGCTTTTACACATCAAGTTTCTAAGACAAGTGTTTTACACACTTTTTATACATTGTCTCTGTTACAATTCTTTCTCACCGTTTCTGTTACAATTTTTTATTCACAGTTTCTTATTTAAATTTCTATTACATTTTTTATTCAATATTTTTGTCACGCTTTTTTGTGTTAAATATTTATGCCACTGCTTTTTTTTTTACGTTACACGAGATGTTGGCCTTTTCTTTGTCACAGTTTTTGAATTGTTTATGTCGTAGTTGATATTTACAATGAGCTCTTTTTTGTCAATGATTGTTTGTGCTCTCTTTTTTTTTCTGCACTATTTCATTTGGCACTATTTTTGCATTGTATTATTGTCTCAATTTTGTTTGTGTCTATCTTTGTTTCACCATTAATCATCTTTTATCTTAATGTTTCATGAACTAAATCGTTGAATATAACTATTATCTTGGGCTTGCGTTCTAAATTTATTATTAAGTTGTTTATGTTTTGTCATTATTATAACACTATATTCATTTCTATGGCAGGTTTTGATGGAGCGTAACAGATGATCCTATCTTTTTCAAGAAAACTTGGGGCAAGTAGAAAGTATATTATTTTGTGTCTTTTCTTGTATCGTAGAGATTGAATATATGGTCTTTAGCACTTTCTATTTAACATGTAGGATGTTGATTGCAGACAACGTATTTTTTTAATGACAAATGCGAACTTTATTTTATCTATTTAAAGTGTTTATGAATGTTGGTATTCTTTGAATGTTAAATTGTTTGTATTTTATTAGAAAGTTGCCTAATAAATAAAATTGATAAAGCTACTTTTATCAAAACCATAAAATCATTGGTAAAGATGTTTTTGAAACAAAAATTATGTTGCTTAAACATGGAATTGCTGACAAATGTTGTTGCTAAAATATCGATATACTGACAAAAATTGTTGCTAAAATATAGATGATTTGACGAAATCTGTTGCTAAAATATAGATATGCTAATGAAAATTGATATAAAAATAAATATTTATAATAAATATTGTCGCGTAAATATTATTTATAGAAACAAGAATCATTGTTATTTAACGTTTGTAACAAACTTCGTTACTAAAATGTAATTAGCGACAAATAATAAAATTGGTTCTCGAGTATTTTATAGTGACAATTACTATTCATTGCTACAAAGTATTAGTAATAAATAACAAATTTGTTGCAAATGTATATTGATATTCGTCAGTAAAGAGATTTTGAAACAATAATTTCGTTACATATAGTAATATTTAGTGATGAATTTCATCACGAATGATGTCATCGGCAACGAAATTTGTTGCGAAAATATATTTTTTTTAGCGATAAATATTGTAATTAACTAAGTTCACAACGAATTTTGTTAGCAAAAAAAATTAGTAACAAAGGTCATCCTAAACTACAAAATCCGGTATAGCAACATAAATTGTTGTTAAGAAGTTTTTGTGATGAACAAAATGTTTGTTGCAAAATTTGTAATGCGTAGTTGTAACTTTTTTGCAACGAACACAAATTTGTTGCAGTAACTCGGTTGTTACGAAACTTTTCGTCGGTAATGAGTATTTGTTAAGAATTTTGTTTGACGCAAAAGGATCTTCAAGTTGTTGCAAAAGAGACACTTTAGCAACGAGGCTTTTTCATCGTCGCAATATGTCTTCCCCCACGAGGCTACAACAACGAAAAATTAGCGACGAAAAGCTTGTTGCAAAAAATTAATAGCAACAAATACTAATCTTTAGCAACAAAAAAAACTCGTCTCTAAAGACCTTTTTCATTGTAGTGATTATTAATTATTCTTCGCATCATTGATGATCCTGGATGACCAAGCCGGTCATGCCATAAAATGAATGTCTTTGGATCATTAATTTTCTTATTTAAGACGTCATTCGTTTCGACATGCCTTATATGAGTAAAATATAATCCAGAGGATAAAGCTGAGAATTTTTCTAACACTTCTTTTTTCCCATTTGAAACCAATGTGACATAGAGAAATTCTCTATTATTTTCGTTCATGGTTTCAATGTGATATCCATTTTGTCGAATATCTTTAAAGCTGAGTAAATTTCTTCTGGATTTTTCAGAGTATAAGGCATTGTCAACATGAATTATTGTTCCCCTAGGCAACATAATATTTGCTCTTCCAGAGCCATTAATCAAATTGGAGATGCCAGATATTGTTTGAACATTAGCCTCAACTAAGTTCAAATTGGAGAAATATTATCTTCTTTTGAGGATAGTGTGCGTTGTAGCACAATCGACAAGACATATATCGCCATAATCTGAACAAATAACTTGATGATCCATTTCTACATTGAAAAACAATATGGTATTAAAGAAATACCCTTTTCGTAATAAAATACGAATATCTCAAACTTTTTGGATCATTAGTCAACAAAAGCATGGTAAAATATCACAAAAATATTTGGGTATTGTATATATGACAATATTTAGGCAGCATAGCCTTTCATACGTGACAAAAAAAATGTCACAATTATGAGCGCTCTTTGTCAATACTAATTTACCCTTTCTAGTGGTGCACCACTTTTTATTTTGACTATCAATGAAATTGTCAATATGACTTTTACCATATCTTTTCACCTTTTCCACGTCCATAAATTTGTAATTGCGACCATGGTCATTATATGCAACATATGCTTCTTAATTTGAAGCTAAACCAATTGGACATGAGTGATATTATATTTATAATATCTTATTATTTTACTCAGCTACCACGAGACAAGGATTCAATCCATAATTAATATTTAATGGATTGACGTGCGCGCTCGATAATTTGTTGCAGTAATACATCGAGGCGAGCCACGTGGCTTTTATTTGTCTCATCAGTCATATTTCTGCATAGCCTCAATATAGAGGTAATTGAAATTGCGAATAATAAATGATATTTGATCGATATAAATTTTGTAGCATGAGACCCAAATTTCATTTTGAGCCTTTTGGAGCATCACCAATTTTGGCCTTGATATAGATAGCTCCATGAGGTGAAATGATAATATAAAGTGAAATATTCACTTTTCAAATCTCTAAAGAGTCTAAAGAGATATTTGACGAATAAATATTTATACGCATAGCGTTGCATAGATACTTTATATATAATTTGAGCATCCCGTTGCCTTGACAAGTAATTAGTATTGTCAATATTGTTAAGGTAATTAATTCAATTATAATTAAATAAAATCTTTATGAAAATAGGGATAAACTAAATAGTTTTCTTTTTTATACAAAATAGATAATATATCATTAAATATATGTTCACAACTTGATTATAAATATGCAAAATGTAATACTTGTATGAGTTGGTGGGACAACCTCCAGGTTGGGTGGCGAGACGAAGTCTACTTAAAACCATGCCTCCTCGAACGGGATAACCCGTCTCCCTTTCAATGTTTAGCTTTACCGGGGACAAGGCTTACCCACTATCAACCCAACCTCATAACACTATTTGCAATATAAAAAATCAAGAATAGAGCATAATTAATCGTTTGTAGTATAGCGAGAAAACTAGTTATGTCACATATTGACTTTTGATTTCTGATGTAGAAGATCGTACAAGACGCAACTACAGAGCATACTTTCGCAATCGGTGACGTTATAATGCATAATATATGAATAAAGCATACATATAAAAGTGAAGCAACCAAGATAATATAGAAATAAATCGAATTCATAAAAGTTATACCTTCCTAGCTTTGTCTTCTTAACAAGCCTTCTTGAACTTCAAGATCTCCTTAATGCTAGAGCAAGCTCGTGCTGATAACGTGTTGTAAATTGAATTGAGACTTGCTAGAATTAGAGAAGGAAAGTAGAAGAACTAAGAACTTCTACTACTACAAAGAGCTATAAAGAACTACAACTACAAAGTAGAAGAGGAGAAATGAGAGAGTTGAAATGAGAAGTTGTATACAACTTGGTGTGTTTTTACAATGAGGTTGACACCCTTTATATAGGCCCTTTGGTGATGATGATAAATGTACTTAGACAATGTTTACAAGTAACACATACATCACATGTCATACAACTCTTCACAAGCAACATTGACAATACATGGAATAATGAGTACATTTGATATGGATACAAGTAAGGGCCATGTTTGATACTACCATTCAATGTAAGAGCCATGCTTGACAATGATTAGTCATACAAAGTCTATTATTCATCCATATCATAACACTTCCATACCTTATTCCAGTCGCCTTCAATTCTCTGGTATTCCCATGAGTGCTCTCTTTTCGTAGCTATACTGTATCTAGAGTTGACACTGTACACACCATTCTTGGTAAAATACCACACTATCTAATTCTCCCTTGTTCTATTCAGGTGCAAATTTTTTATTAGATTAACATCTCTATCATTAAATAGCTTCTCTATCATTTCAATATCCCACTCTGTGGTATTTGGGATCATCAATTCACTTACTCCTGTGCCTTTAAAGTCATGTACGGTGGTATTGTGACTCTAAATTTACTTATATGTCTTATTTTTTGAGTCTGACTAAGTGCACCAGTATTTACTAAGGGCACCCAAATTCTAAGTGCACTCCAAATTTGAATTTTAATTTATAAGGGCACCCATAGTTTTACCAAATTCATAGCAACTGAAACACCTAACTCTAAAAATCTTAGTCGAGACTTCTATTTTAGGTTCAACAACATGTAGCCGAGACTTATCTTATAAGTTCGGTGATGTCCAACCGAACCTCTTTAGTAAAATTTTTTTGACAATTGCCGACCTAAAGGGTTGGCGCGTTCCGACCGACTCTCCAATTAAAGGTTTTCTCCAACTAGAGGTTTGGTGCGCTTTGTTCGACTCTCCAACTAGAGATTTGGACTTGCAAGCTCGGGCCACTCGATGATGCCCTACAAATCGCAAGAAGAGAGCGTGTGGAGGGATGATGGTGAAGTGCACAAAATGAGAGAAAATAGTGGTGGGGTGCACTAATCATAGTGATGGGCATCAAAGTCATTTAGTAGCAGAACTAACTTTTTTTTATGTACTTTTTTTTAAGTAGTCGGGACAATCCAACATCTTTTAAGTATTGAACCTGCAATTTCATGAAAAGTTTCTAACAATATATTATCCCAACTGCCTCTCTTTCTTTCCAAAACCCTAAAATTTTCTTCTTAATTCACTTTTATGATTTTTGTTCATGAACCACTGTCGATTCTCTCTTCGATCGGCGGTTGTTCCAATCAAGTCTCTTTTACACTTTGTTCATACAATAAAAAACAAATCTAATCAGATTTGTGGAGATTGTCCCATCCTTGTTGCAATGCATCTTTATTAATGGTGTTGCATGGATTTGTGTGACGCGTTAGATTGATCTTGTCTTTACTTTTTATTTTATATTTAGTTTTTTCTCTGGTTAGAAGTCTTTAATTTAATTTGTCCTTTCCTTATTGAGAAGTTTTAAGTTTTCTTCTCTTTGTTGGAAAGTCTTGTTATTCATTTTGTGGTTCTAGCTAGTTGTTTTGTGTATTGTCATTAGTTTCAATGTTGTAAAGAGCAATTCTTGATTATCAAACTGTTTCAATTTCAAATTTATAGTCAAATTAACGACAGTTTGTTTGAACAAATATGATTAGCGAATCAATGTACTTGATGTACTTGATTCTATGTCTAGTCCTGTATTGAGCCATGAATGGTTAATGAAATTTTGATTTCTTTAAAAAAAACACATTGATTGAACAAATCTAATTTTTACCACATAAAACAAATCTAAATTTAAAAATAAATAAAGGGCCACGATATGTGCAAGTTACAAAAGTGTAAGGGCAAGCCACTAAAAAACACAATATTTGGCCCATATGAAAGTACCAACTTACCATTTTCAAACCCGAATTCTTTCCCTTGTTCTCTCTCTCTCTCACGGTTCCTCTCATGTCCTATTTGTGCACACCATAAAAATACCTCCAGTTCCTCCGACCACCAGCAACATCACATTGTTTTTTTCGAGTCTAGAGATTGTAACAATTGTTTTAAGTATATTTTCCTTCATATTTGATGCAAGAAAATAGGCTTTAAAGCTGTTTTAAGTGAATGACTTTGAACAGATTTGTTTGTTTTTTTAGGGCTTAGTCATTTGGCATCACAGTTGGGTGTTGATGATCGAAAATGGATGATGAACATAAAGGAAATGATGATATGCAACATGGTGAGGTAGATGTTGCAATAATTCCTTGGTTTATCGAAAAAAATTTGTTCGAAAAATCTTGATTTTGCACTCTTGTTCGACCTCGCAGGGACGAACCAAACTTGTATATTTGGTTACATGCAACCGAAATTCAGTTGCATGTAACTGAACATACACATTTGGTTTGGTTGATGGGAACCGAACGTTGACATATTGTTCGGTCTTGTGTGGTCGAATCTTTCTATTTTTTAGAGTTTTTTTTATTTCCCTTCTAGTCCTTGTTGAAGTTCCCACCTGATGCTTTGATACTCCTATTTTTACAGGAAATAATGCTTTATAGTCGATCTGGGTCCTCCAACGCACGAACCAACCACCACCACTGAAAATCAAGAGAATAACTTCGTTGAACAATTTTGAGCCTAGGGTTCAATTCGGGCTCGATTGGAAGAGACGAAAGGGTATATGGTTCGATTCGGTTGGATGAATTGGTGTGGAGTGCCCTTCTAAATTGAAAAGGGTATTTAGGGAAGAAAATATTATATTGGTGTGTCCTTATAAATTGAAAGTGGTGCCCTCAGTGTGTGGCTTACTCTTACACTTTTTTGGCTTGCATATAGCGCGACCCATAAATAAAAGATAGTAGCTCTTAAAACCTTTTGATTATTAGTGCATGGGCTAGTAGCTAGCAGGGGCCCGACCCATAAGTTGTAGTGCTTCACGAATAACCAAACAAAGCCCAAAGATCAATTTGACAAAGTTTTAGTTCAATTTGGTTTAAAATAGGTAAAAAAAAGAGTCATGTTAAGGCCACCCCACTATCCTCTCAGGGCACCCTGGTCAATTTGAATTAAAACTGATTTTATAAGGAAATGTCTAAAATATCCTCCAAACCATACCAATTCACCAAAGATGCCATTCCGCCTTCCAAAATCCCAATCCTGCGCACCCCACCCTTTAACTCCTGATTTTTGCTCCAAGTGAAGTCCGTTATTGGAAAGCTACACATCGTGTCCGACGATCAAAGAGTGTGCTCGAAGCTTGTAAGTATTAGTTTTGACGTTTTTGTGTGCTTTAATCATCTCAGTTAGAGTTTTTTAGGGTTAAAAAAGTTTGAGTTTTGCTTTGTAGTGTTTGAAGGGTTTGATGTGTTGAAAGCAGTTTTAGGGTGTAATGGGCGAAGGAATCGAGTTGGAGGCAGATGTCGTTTACAATCAGGTTTGTTTTCCTTGTATTTATGTTATTTTTGTGTATTATCGAAATGTAATGACCTAAAAGTTTGGCTATTTGTGAATGATGATGTGTATTACGTATTTATACTCGTATTTGAGTGACCGGACAATGAAGTCGGTAAACGAGTAGGAAAACTGGACGAACGAGTATCGACAGTTAGATTACGGGTACACGGGGGAATTTATTTAGACAAGGTGAGACTACGCGAGTACATGAGTCAGGGCAAGGCAAGACGGATCGAGGAACGTTGTTTGAACATGAGGAGTCAGATAACTGTATGACAACTGGGCTATGGGATAGGGATTGTTAAAGTGACACATTCCAAAATTTGGAGAGCCATGGGATCGAGATGCGTGTGTATGGGGGTTGAAGAAACAAAAAGTCTATAAATAGAACCCCACAAATTTCCCAATACACTATTCACTCATCTCTTTCAAAACCACTGATTTTTCTCTCCTCTCTCACCACCGCCCCTCTCATTTTCCTCTCTCCGTCGACGAGCAGGCCACCGGTTCCTAGAGACACCTAGGGCCGTCGGAAGTGGTGAGCACCTTCATTGAAATCTCTTTATTTCTTCTTGTTGCTTTTGGTCCTCCTCTCCCCCAACTCGGCTGAGCACACCACCGGTTGTTGGAGGCCCAAAGATGGTTGGATAGCTCACTGGAGGTCAGTGAGCATTACACACACACATACACACACTCTCTCTCTGTCTCTCTTTCCCTCTTTCTTATCTCACTATTTTGTTTTTCGAATTGTGTGAGTGGGTTGACTGTTGGCCTCTGTTGTAGTGGTGGCGATGACCTGAGATAGGTCAGAGGTCACCTGGTTGTACACCAGAGCCTCGACGGTCTCAGAACCCTAATATGCGGCGGTGCTGTGGTGGAGTGTTGTTTGTTTGTGTGTGCACCACAGTTGAGTCGATGGTCAGTTCCATAGAGGGGGTGTTCTGCCGTGATGGGGCTGGTCGAAGACGATGCTCGGAGGGTCGCCAGAGCTCCGATGGTCCCAGTGCACACCCCCCTTTTGCGTTATTAGTGTAGGTTTATTGTTTTTGTGTCATAGGACTGTTTTATCGTTTCTTTTGTTCAACTGCTTTGCTCCCCGGACTGCTACCATGGCGGTGCCGCTGCCGTCGAACCGCCGTGACATGGGGTTTATCGGAGACCCTACGACGTTCATGCTGGTGTCTCACAACCCCCCAAACGTTCAAAACAATGGTGGTGAAGGTATATTATTTCGTTGATTTTATGTAATGAGGTCGGGACATTTTTTGTTTATTTCATGTTGATATAATCCGAACTGGGGAGGGTACCTCCAGCTTTCCCATGCCATGGTGGCTCTTCCCTGACATCGAACAACAAAAGCGAGATGCCATGGAGGTCTCGGTTGTATTTGTTAATTGGTTTTTATTAGGGTTTGTCCATGGTAATTTTTATTTGTTTATACAAATTGTTTTGAGGTTTCGGCTTTTATATGGTGAATTGACTTCTCAACCTATAAAGGGTGATTGTTTATCTTGATGACTACACGACATGTGTGAGAGGTATAAGGACATATTGTTTAGGGTTTTGGTTTTGGTGTACTTCTTGGTTTGTAGGAAAATGTGTTGTTACGTTCATGTGGTTTGATTTGTTGTCATGCTCGTTCGTTTACATTTCCTTTGGACGAGTTAAATGGTTGTGATGTCGTGGTCACGCCGCCGGTCCTCGAGGCTATGACGTGACCCACATATGACTGAGCCAAGCTTACGATTTATGAGTAGACTTACATGCGTTATGGTTTTCAAACCCGAGAGAGTATTCATTTTTCTATTAAATTGTCGAGTTGTTCGAGTCATTTAAAACGTTCGGAAAACACTAGGGTAATAACCTAAGGTTAGTAATGACTCGACCTAATAACTAGAGTTTTTGAACTTTTCATGTAGTGGGAAACTCGGGGATACGCGTTACGATTCGCGGGAGTGTTGTTACGCTGGTTATGTTGTCAAGTAAGTGCACTTGCCCTAAAGTTTGGGTACGTTAGTAAGCCAGTAAGAACACTGCATATGATTCATTATCGTTCATTGTTGCTTGTTGATACCTGTTGTTGGCATTCCTATCCTGTCTATTCCTTGGTATGTGTGTTCTTGGCGTGAGTGTGTCGACGTGGTTTTGAGGTCTGTGTCCCTCTTTTATCAAACTGCGCTAGTGTCGTGACATTGCTCGGGAAGAGCCAACGCCCTCTTTCCATATGCTAGGAGGCCTGTGTCCCTCTGATGCTGCGTTAGTGTTGTGACATTCCCGGGAAAAGATAGCGTCCTCTTTCCGTATGATGTGATTTTGATCGCTTATTGCCTCGTTTGTTTTCTTAGAACACGCATGTTTTCGATTGATATCTGATAAGCTATTTATCATGCACATTGATCTTATTATATTTCTTGTCCTTCAATTACTGCATGATATTTAGACTGTTTTATTTGATATTCATGAATTACTGTTATATTCTTTTGGCATTACTTTCGATTTCTCTCAGTTGATCACCGTCTAGTTTGTGATGGTGGGTGTAGATAAACCAGAGTGTTCTAAGGAAAAGGGACTCTACTTAGGGGATTACAACTGAGGACTAGCGATTGGACTGACATATATCTTAGACGTAGGTTATGTTCTCTTGCTTGTATGATGCTTTATATATAAGTTGTTGCTGAACTTGGGTTAATATTGATATCATGTATTGTTCATCTATGATTTTTACATGAATATTCGGGATCTCCACATAATAGATTCCTAATTTCCCTTTGACTGAGTTATTTCCCATATTGTTTAGTTTGTTTATTTTTTCCGTTGCGTATAACTTGCAATAACTATTTCATAAACTGTTAAATTGATTGATCGGAGGCTGACTAGACTCATCAGGCTCGCCGAGTACCGACTTGGGACCTGCACGGGCCTAGGTCGGGTGTACCCAAATGCATTGCGAATTTGGGGCAAAACATAAGAAGAAAGGAGAGGAAAATGAGGATGAGGATAACTCAAGACCTCACATTGGTACCAAAAAATGTGATTGCCTTTTTCAGATTTACATCAAGAAATAGTTGAACTCTTTATGGTATGTGATTGTACTATGTGGGCAGCACAACCATGAGATCACTAAATACTTGGAAGGACACTCCTATATAGGATGATTGAATTCGGATGAAAAGGTCGTAGTGGGGCAGATGAGTAGGTAATGTGATGCCACGACATATTCGAAACATACTGAGGCAAAGGGACAAAAAAAATGCTTTTACACTGCGAATAATATACAATGCACGACAAAGAGATAGAGAAATAGCAGACGAAAGAGTGAACATAAATGCAACAACTGTTGCACTTATTGGATGGAAATAAGTATATGTCATGGCCTAGGAAGGAGCCTGATACAAATATTGTGACAGACTTATTTTGGGCGCATTCTAACTCTATCAAGTTGGTTCGATGTTTGTCGTATGTGCTTCTCATTGATTGCACATACAAGACAAATAGGTACCGCATGCCATTGTTAGAGATTGTTGGGGTGACTTTGACTGCATTTACTTACTCGATTGGGTATGGTTTCTTATCAAATGAGACTAAGGACAACTATGTCTGGGCATTGGAGAATTTGAAACATATATTAGATGGGTGGCCTGCACCGGGTGTTTTTGTCACTGATAGAGACTTGAGACTTATCAATGCAATCAAAGAAGTTTTCCCACAATCGCCTCACCTACTTTGCACGTGGCACATAAACAGAAATGTATTGACTAATACTAAAAAGATGTTCGCTAGAAATGAAGATTTCACTCTCTTTAATGATAAGTGGACTGCATTAATGTATTCTAAGTCAGAGGAAATGTTTAATATTAGGATGAATGAGATACGATCCGATTATGAAAATGTGAAAGGGTTGGTTGAGTACTTGGAAAACATTTGGTTGAGGGAGTTTAAGGAAAGATTTGTATCAGCATGGACGAATCATATTTTGCACTTTGGAAAGACCACAACGCAAAGAGTTGAGTCGTCGCATTCCACTCTCAAGAAACATGTCGGCCACTATCAAGCAAACTTAACCGAAGCAAACTTAACCGAGTTATGGAGTGTCATTGATGGTTTGCTAGACGGCCAACACAACAAGATCAAGGTGTCGTTCGAGAAGAGTTTGAATGTGGTTCAACATAATTGTATGAGTTACTTGTATACTCGGCTACGGGGTTATGTATCTCAAGCAACACTTACGTTGATTCGTGAAGAGGCTGAGCGTGCAAAGGATATAGGGACAGACCAATATCTTTGTAGTTGTGAGCTGCATAACACACATGGTCTTCTGTGCGCACACGAGATTAACTGTAACGGCCCAGAAATTTGGTTATTTGTGAATGATGATGTGTAATATTTATTTATACTCGTATTTGAGTGACCGGACTGTGAAGCCAATGAACGAGTGGAAAAAAAAAATGGACGCGCGGGATTCGACAACTGGGTTACGGGTACACGGGAGACTAAAAACATAATTAAAAGAATTATTTAACAATTTTATAGTTTATTTGTGTGAGACAAAGGTAAAAGTGTGCATGTGACGGGAAAATACGGGTAGAGGAGGCAAGATGGGGCGGGGAACCTTTGGGTTCAACTTGAGATGTGTGGGTTAGTAAGAATATGGGTGTATACAACTAGGACACACACCCCACTTATTAAACTATTCCTACCATACCCATTTAAATTTCAAACACCCCACCCACTCCCATCACTTACATCTCCTCACACCCCACCCACTCCCATCACTCACCACCCACCCCTATCACACACGTCACCTCACCTCACACTCTCCCATCTCACACTCACGTCACTCTCATCTCCTCACTCTCTCATTTCACTCATCTCTCTCTCTCACTCTTCACTCTCCTCACGGGCTCTCTTTGTTCATCACTCAAGATCTCTCTCACTCTCCCACCT
The DNA here is from genome assembly GCA_039657345.1 of Stephania japonica. Taxonomy (NCBI): domain Eukaryota; kingdom Viridiplantae; phylum Streptophyta; class Magnoliopsida; order Ranunculales; family Menispermaceae; genus Stephania; species Stephania japonica. The sequence goes on along the minus strand of CM077558.1, from coordinate 7,474,546 downwards.
CACCACCGTCCCTGCTCTCACCGGCGACCGGACACGAGCCTCGCCGGAGGTCCCACTGCTCGCCGAAGGTACGTGCTCTCCGTTTCTCTCTCTCCCTCTCGGTGCTCCTCTCTCTCGAACTCCCTCTTGATCCCTCTCGGTCCACTCATTCTCACGGCTGGGCTGCGTCCACGTCGTCCACCGGAGATGCAGTGGTGGTGAGGAAGCTCGTCGGAGGTCCCACATCCTCCCCTCCCTCTCGTGTTCACTAGATCTCTCTTTCATCCTCACGGTTCTCTCTCTCTCTCTCGTCTCGGGTTTGCTCTCTCTCTCTCTCTCTTTTACGAAACCACCTCTCCTACTGAAGGTGGTGGTGACCGGGGTTCGCTCCTCACCAGAGGTCTCTCTGCGCCTCTTTATATCTCTATCTTTTTCTTTCTCTCTCTCTCATTCTCTCTCTCTCGTTCTCACTGGTCTTCACGTTTTCCCTTGCTGTCGCCTCTGGCCGTTGCTGCCGTGGGTGACGATGGTCGGGGACGGTCCCTCGTGGCCACCGGAGTCCTCATATGTCCGGGAAGACCTCTGGTTCGTGATACATAGGGTGTTGCTGCCCATATTTGATTTTATTGCATGTATTGATATTTTGGTTGTTCTCGCCGGAAAACCACCTCACCGGTGGCGCCACCGCCGGACCACCATGACTGGGACGCTGTCGGGGACCCCACCAAACTCATACGTGGGTCCCACAGCCCTAAGAGTGGCCGCAACAGTTTCATTCCGAGTTAAAATGTTGTTATTTCATGTGTTTGGTGTGGTGGAACCTCACCGAAACCGCCACTGCCGGCGGTGCTACCGGCCGGACCACCACCAGTGGAGGTTGTCGGGGATCTCATCTAATATTGTTTGAAGTCTCGCAACCCTTGGTTAAGTTCGAAACAGTGTTATTAATGCGTTTTGACGTGATTTCATGTGTTGCCGTCGTCGAGTCGTCATTTGCGTGTGTTGACAAAACTTCCGAACTGGTGGAGGGTTTTTCGGCATTCCCATGCCACGATAACGCTTCCCTCGATGTCGGACAACACCAACGAGTTTCCATGCTCGTTGGTACATGTCGGTTCAGTTTTCATGTGAAGTTATGGTTAAGTATTAGTTGGTATTCAGACATCGCGTGGCGATGAATGGCTATGACGTCGTGGTCGTGTCGCCGGTCCTCGAGACCATGACATGACCCACATACGACTGAGCCGAGCCCATGATTCGCGATGAGATTTATATATATGGTGTTTTCAAACCCAAGATAGAGATAGTGACGCGCGCCGAACACGTCAATAAAATATTTCCTTAAACCAACTATTTGCAGATAGTGGCAAAGGGTCGATCCCACAGAGATTGGTAGTCTTTCTAAAGTTTTAAAACAAAGGAAAACTGGGGTTTTAGAGAAAATAACTAAATTAAATAAGCTAATTACTATGAAATTAAATAACTAAAATAAATATCTAAGACTATGAACAATTAATTTAAATACCTAAGTCTATGGTTCCACAAGACAAAATCAAGATTCAATGGCATATCATGGTCGTCAATCTTTCCCAAAACAATTATTAATTCAAGTTCCCCTAGATTAGCTATGGAAAATCGACATCCGCCAGAAATTCCTAATTCCCCTAATTTCGATAGTTAGGACATCCGCCACTAACTACTTCCCTAATTAATGCATAACCCTAGACATCCGCCATAAGATTTAACACACTAACCGCAGTAATAAAGTTCTATGGGAATACTAATCCTAGATAATCGAATCGCGTCCGCTCCCGATTTAACCTAGATTCAATTGTTGCACACTCAAGAACCGAAAGGTTTTGACGGCAATCGGGTGAATGTTTGTCACTTATATTGTCTCAAAAGTACAATTACGGATACTAATGAGTCAATTAACTATAGATTTTCCACCTAAAAGCATGCACTGGCCACATACATACCCTAGATTTAAACCATATTCATTAAAATCAACAACAATGAAATAGAAGAAATTAAATTAAATAAAATAATAAAATAATAGATCTCACAAGTTATGCCATGAATCAATAATCTTGAATTGCTTCACCATCGACCTAGGCAATGGCTTGATTAGCCAGACATGGCTACTCACAAAATAATGCAGAGAGGAGAGTTGAGAGCCTCCTAATCAATAATAGATGTTCTATTTATATCTAAAGTCCTAATGTGTAAAACTACTAAGAATGGGTCTCTGGAAGAGAGAGAAAACTATTTTTTGGTGTTTTTCGTCCTTGACACGTGGCAGAACCGGATTGGCTGTTTTCTGGGCGTTGCTGACGTGTCAGAAGATGATTGGTGGAGAGGGCTTGACGCGGCTGACGTGGCAGCAGGCGATTGGAGGAGAGTGGAGGCGTGACGTGCTTGAGAAGGGTGAGCAGTCGACACGTGGCGGTTGGAGGCGGGAAGGAAAGCTCGCGCGAAACGTGCGAAGATGTGGGAGACAAGACCATCGCGCATCCCGAGGCGATCGACGAGCCGGGAGAGAGGAGATGGATGTGCTTGTCCTCGTGGCGGTAGGCGATTGGTGATGACGGTGCTTTGGACGACGACGCGCGTGGCGGACACTAAGCTGCTGTGTGACGCGGCTTGACGAATAGGGAGGCGACACGTGGCTCTCTGACGAATGACGCGTTGACACGTGGCACTGCGGTGTACATTCATCCCACAGTCGGCGTATATTTCGAAACTAACTCTCCCGGCATCCAATTAATGCAAGTAAATACTCTATTTTGAGTATTTTTTCGCCACGAATCCAACCGTGCACTCCGTTTCACCTAAAAACCAAAAGTAAAAATAATTAAATATATATTTAATAAACTTCCACACTAAATTATAGTAAAATATACAATAAAATCCTATAAATACCAACTTATCAAATACCCCCAAACTTAAGACTTTGCACGTCCCGAGCAAAGGTATATTTGACAACACATACTAAACTAAACTCCTAATGCATTAATTAAACTAATCATAAACCTAAACCATACCAATACCTATACCTATTCCTATACCCAATTCAAAATTCATGGAGTTCCTTTGATTTACATGGTTGCCAAGTAACAAGTCACTCAAGAAATTTCAGAGTTATGATATGTCAAGACTCGCAACTCAAACACAGTTAAGATCACACTTTAAAGACATAGATGTAGTCAAAACAAAGGCCATTAATTACTCATGAGTTTTCTTGGTCTATATATTCAAACATGCAAGTTTAAAATCTCACTTAATCTAGTGAAAGCACTCGAGCTAAATCTTTTTTATTTGAGGAGTTTTCATATACTTTCGCCTTTATTTATTCAATAAATACACTCTAATTTTTTCTCCATAATATTTTTTCAAGTAGTACGGTCCCTGCTCCATTTCCTATGGACCGATTTTCTCACTTTTTCCCACCACAAGATTCCCTGCTCCATTTCCTATGGAATCCTGTGGGACTCTCTATTTTTAAAAAAAAAAAACTCCTGTTAGCCCTTCTCACTTTCACTATGATTAAGCAGATTATCAAATAAGAATTAAAGTACTATTACTTGCACAAATCTGACCGTCTACCCATTTTGGTATCTAGCACAAGGTTTAACCATCATACTAAGTCCCTAATCATGAAATCATAAAAATGCTGAGCTACGACTTGATTGAATGTTTCTCTTAATTTTTCCTGAGTTTCAAGTCAAAAAACAACCATAATATACTCATCCACAATCAAAGGCATGAACCAAAGTTTCGGGTAACTCTAAATGCAACATATGTGACATATGACACTATGTAAGGTCTAAATGCAAGAACAAACATAGATAGACACATGTCTACTCCTAATAAACTATACTAAATGCATGCATGAAAATGTATCATATCCTAATGAAATGGAAGATGGAAGTATCAATGATAGAAGAAAAAGATATGGAAAGAATAAAAGAATTGGAATAACACCACCATTACCATCCTTCAACCGCATAATTTTTAAAAAATTAATGATCATACCTACGGTCTTTAGCAAGAAAATCCATCCAACACTATCCACAATCCCTAAAATACCCCCAAACTTATTCCGAACCTTGTCCTCAAGGTTCAAAACAAGTAAAGTGGTCTATGCACAAAAATAAACAAAAATGGTGAAAGAACATGATAGTGATAAGAAGAAGGAAATGATATAAGTTCATGCATAAAAAAAATAAAAATAAAAAATAAAAATAAAAAACTAAATAATACTTATCAAAATTTGGGCTGCCTCCCAATAGCGCTTTTGTTTAAAGTCTTTGGCTCGACTTAGCGTATGATGTCTTCACGTGATGCCTTCCAATAATGAGTATCCAAGAATGATACTCTCTCCTTTAGCATTGGGTAGTGAAACATATACACCCTTGTTCAGAAATGGGAGCTTATCCGGGACTTCAAGTACATATGAATCTATAATTATCAGATCGTCCAACACAAAGGTGTCGGCTGTGCAAAAAGTCTTCGAACGCTCCTTTACATCCACCTCCATGTCAAAATCATCAAATATATATGGGAGGGTGGGTGGGTTTACCAATATAAAGGATTGGTCGTCCTTGCTCTCTTGTTGTAGATCCTCCGGCCTTGTTAAAGTGACTTCATTCTCTTTTTCGGCTTCTTCTTCGTAAGTTTGTGCCATAACGATCTCCGGCTCTGATTGAGACACTTCAAGTTCCCCCTCTGACTCTTCGTAATCACTCATATATTCCTCATCTTTCACCTCAACACTATTTAATGGAATTGCACTTATGGCATTCGCTGATCTTTTCTAGAGAATTAACTTTATTTCATCTTCAGCTTTTTGATTCTTTTCTTGAATCCATTGGTCTAATTCTTGCTCGGTGAGGTATATGTCCTGCTCAGTTTCTAAAAGAAACCTTATTTTATCCCTTAAAGGTCTATTCCGTATGGAACTATATTTGTCAGGCTGTGGCGATGAATTACTCCAATAGTCAAAGGGACATACATTAGGAAAATGATGACAACCACTAAAAAGATCACAAGCTTTGATAGGTTCTTGTTGTACTGCATAGGGCCAGCTAAAAGAATGTTGTGAAGAGGCGGTCATGGTGGAGTTTTCCTTATATTGTAAGATGTCTTGATGAAACCTTTGATTGACCGAGGAGTGTTCTTTGAACATATCTTCAAGAGATTGCTCATTTTTTCGAAGAGTCAGTGGGCTCGAAAAGGGATAACTCAAGTCAGGTTGTGGCGATGCATTACCTTGATAAGGATAACTCTCATATTCAGGCTCGTAAGGACAAACATCGGTAGGATGAGTATTATCTCCGCAAATTCCACAAACCTCAACCTGTTGCACAAAAGAAGGCCAATTAGAAAATTCATGTCCATAATTTGACATACCTACCCCATTCATACTTTCATAGTATGAGTCTTTGAATTGACTATAATTGTCGGAGTAGGAGGCCATCGTGGAGTTATCTGCAAAAATGCTAGAGACAAGGGTATAAAGTAACTACAAATAAATAAATAAAACCAAAGAAAGAAAAACCAATCCCCGACAACGGTGCCAAAAATTGACGCGCGCCGAACACGTCAATAAAATATTTCCTTAAACCAACTATTTGCAGATAGTGGCAAAGGGTCGATCCCACAGAGATTGGTAGTCTTTCTAAAGTTTTAAAACAAAGGAAAACTGGGGTTTTAGAGAAAATAACTAAATTAAATAAGCTAATTACTATGAAATTAAATAACTAAAATAAATATCTAAGACTATGAACAATTAATTTAAATACCTAAGTCTATGGTTCCACAAGACAAAATCAAGATTCAATGGCATATCATGGTCGTCAATCTTTCCCAAAACAATTATTAATTCAAGTTCCCCTAGATTAGCTATGGAAAATCGACATCCGCCAGAAATTCCTAATTCCCCTAATTTCGATAGTTAGGACATCCGCCACTAACTACTTCCCTAATTAATGCATAACCCTAGACATCCGCCATAAGATTTAACACACTAACCGCAGTAATAAAGTTCTATGGGAATACTAATCCTAGATAATCGAATCGCGTCCGCTCCCGATTTAACCTAGATTCAATTGTTGCACACTCAAGAACCGAAAGGTTTTGACGGCAATCGGGTGAATGTTTGTCACTTATATTGTCTCAAAAGTACAATTACGGATACTAATGAGTCAATTAACTATAGATTTTCCACCTAAAAGCATGCACTGGCCACATACATACCCTAGATTTAAACCATATTCATTAAAATCAACAACAATGAAATAGAAGAAATTAAATTAAATAAAATAATAAAATAATAGATCTCACAAGTTATGCCATGAATCAATAATATTGAATTGCTTCACCATCGACCTAGGCAATGGCTTGATTAGCCAGACATGGCTACTCACAAAATAATGCAGAGAGGGAGAGTTGAGAGCCTCCTAATCAATAATAGATGTTCTATTTATATCTAAAGTCCTAATGTGTAAAACTACTAAGAATGGGTCTCTGGAAGAGAGAGAAAACTATTTTTTTGGTGTTTTTCGTCCTTGACACGTGGCAGAACCGGATTGGCTGTTTTCTGGGCGTTGCTGACGTGTCAGAAGATGATTGGTGGAGAGGGCTTGACGCGGCTGACGTGGCAGCAGGCGATTGGAGGAGAGTGGAGGCGTGACGTGCTTGAGAAGGGTGAGCAGTCGACACGTGGCGGTTGGAGGCGGGAAGGAAAGCTCGCGCGAAACGTGCGAAGATGTGGGAGACAGCACCAGCACGCATCCCGAGGCGGATCGACGAGCCGGGAGAGAGAGAGATGGATGTGCTTGTCCTCGTGGCGGTAGCGATTGGTGATGACGGTGCTTTGGGTGACGACGTGGCGGACACAAGCTGCTTGTGTGCGCGGCTTGACGAATGGGGAGGCGACACGTGGCTCTCTGACGAATGACGCGTTGACACGTGGCACTGCGGTGTACATTTATCCCACAGTCGGCGTATATTTCGAAACTAACTCTCCCGGCATCCAATTAATGCAAGTAAATACTCTATTTTGAGTATTTTTTCGCCACGAATCCAACCGTGCACTCCGTTTCACCTAAAAACCAAAAGTAAAAATAATTAAATATATATTTAATAAACTTCCACACTAAATTATAGTAAAATATACAATAAAATCCTATAAATACCAACTTATCAGATAGTATTCCTTTATCGATTAAATTGTCGTATCGTTCGAGTCATTCAAAACATTGGGGAAAATGATAAGTTTAAACCTAGTTTTAGTAAATGACTTGACCTATTAATACGAGTTTCCAACTTGTCAGGTAACAAAAAACTCGGGGATACGCGTTAGGAGTCGCGGGAGTGTTATACGCGGATTTTGATAGTTCAGGTAAGTACACTTGCCTTAAAAAGCATTTGTACGTTAGTAAGCCAGCTAAGAAAATACCATGTGATTCATTTTCATTCCGTTGTGTTTGTTATTATCTACTTGTTGGCATTCCATTCCATATTCCTTGTATGTGTGTTCTTGGCATAAGTGTGTGTCTCGAAGGTACATGCGGCCTGCACTAGAAGGGATAAAACGCGGGCACTCGAGCGCACGAGTGTTTAACCACCCCTAGTGATTGTGTGATACCATGTACTGGATTGTTGTGGATTGTTGTGGTATTGTTGTGAAATATAGACCACTTATGGCCTCTTTTGACTCGTAAGGCACACATGTTTCGATTGCGTTTGTTTTCCAGTCTGTCTATCATGCAACTTGTTTATTTAAATTCCTGTCTTTCCATTCCCGCATGATATTTAGACTGTCTTGTTTGTTATTTCATGAATTACTGTTATATTCTTCTGGCTTTACTTTCGATTTCTCTCAGTTGCTCACCGTCTAGTTTGTGACGGTGGGTGCAGATAGGACGGAGAGCGGTAGGGGCAAGGGACCTTGCCTAGGAGACTTGTTGTGAGCAGCTGGACTTGAGGTACCGAGATGTAGGCTCATGTGTGTTTCTTTTTGTATGACGTTTATATATATGATCGTTTTGGGACTGGAAAATATGTTTTTGAGGTGGATTCCATCAATCCATTTTGTTGACTTGGATATGAATATATCGGGGTTTTCCACATTTACATAGATTCCTAATTTTCCTTTGAATGAGTTATTTCCCAATATGTGATTAGGATGTGATTTTGCTTCCGCTGTGTTATAATTGCAATAAATCTTTCATAAATCTTGAAATTTGGATAATTTGAGGCTTACTAGGCTCGTCAGGGTTGCTGAGAAACTGACTCGGGACCTGCACGGGTCTAGGCCGGGCGTACCCAAATGCATTGGGAATTTGGGGCCGTCACATTAACGTACATCTGTTGGCCGGTACACCTATACCACTTGAAGACGTTCACATTCATTGGAAGAAGTTGAGTATGATGCATGAACCATTTGTCAGTCGGTCTGACTATAACTTCAATGACGAGATTCGAAGAGTCATTGATAAGTTTGGAACTTGTGTTGATGAGGACGCTCGTCTGAGGATCATTCAACAATTAAGAGAGATTAGCGACTATTCCTCAATGTCATGTATTGCACCACCCTCAAAAGTGAAGACAAGAGGGAGACCCCCTTATACAATCCTAGGGCACACGCCAAGTCTGGTAAAAAGAACAAAAAAAAAGGAAAAGTGAAAGCAGTGAAGAGGAAAACAGAGGAAGATGGCACATCTACGACAAAACTACCAAGTGGGTTTGAATTTGTACCCGATCATGAGAACTCTGCTTGTTCACGAAAGAAGCAAAAGGCAAGTCGTGTCTATCGAACACGTGGGGCTTCTAAAGGTGTGTCTAAGGTTGGCTTCACATCTAGCATTTAGCCAAATTGGGTTCCACATGTTGAGAGTACTTTTGATGTGGATAGTGATGGACATTGTGGCTTCCGTAGTATTGCTGCCGATCTCGGACTCCCTAATGCAGATGGATGGAGGACAATTAGAGAAGGCCTTGTACATGATTTGGATGAAGATCGATGTCTTTGGGAAGAACTTCTTGGCGATGCTTATGGAACGATTAGGCAAAGTGTGGATTGCATGGTTGTGAATGATGTTAGGGGGGACAAGTGGATGACTCTTCCTGATATGGGACTTTTAATTACAACCACATTTAGTGTCATTTTATTTAATGTCTCTCAAAACAATTGCTTGACCTATCCTCTACTGCGTAATGCCCCACCGACGTCTTTTAGTGACCGGGTTATCATTGGCGTGACAAACGTCAACAAATGTCATTGGGTTAGGGTAAGTTTTCTCTACTTTACATAAATTATTTTTTAGTTTTATGACTTATGTGTTAACGTTAATCACTTATTCTATGTTGTATTTTCAATTCGCAGGTGAAGTTCAAAGTTGATGCACCGCTTTCACCCATTTTCCTATTGTGGCACACCTTCAAATACCATGATGTTGACGGGTGGGGTCAGGGGTTCCGCATCCACGAACTTATACTGGTTCTATCATTTCAACTAGTCACGCCTGATGGTGTTGACTTACTATCACCATAGCTAAGTGGAGAAAGTTCAAAATTCTTTTTTTGTATAAACCAAATAGATTAATACAAAATAGATCAATACATACATCTATGCAATTTTTTTTGAATATTTTTGTGAAACTCATTAGTTGATATCTAAACAATTGCCTTTTTTGTATATTTTTTTGAAACTCATTAGTTGAGATGTTTCATAGTTGTCACATTGACTTGTTGTACACATGTGGTTGAATTCATTGTTGGAATGCGTATGTTTGTTCACTCTTATTTGTTGTATGTCTGAATAGATTGTTCGTCTACTACCATTTTATATTTTCTTTCAAAATTAGCTCATTTCGGTCTTGCAGTTCCGAGATTCTAAGAACCATATTGAACATGCAGTACCGACACCTTTTAAAACAAGTCGGTCACTATATACCGAAATAAGACGTTGAATCTTGTTTGTATACTGAACAAGCCACTCCGTTCGTGGCGTCAGATGAGGTGCCCTGATAAATATTCGGGTGCCCTTAAAGAAAATGGGGTGCCCTAATACATATTGGGGTACACGGAGCCCTACTCGGTTGTAGGTAACTGAATATATACGGCTTCGGTTCGGTGTAATGTGACCAATACTTATTGGTAATGTGTCGGACCTTGACTTCCAAGTCATGTTGAAAACATATTCACAAATTTAATATTAGGGTGCCCTGATAAATATTGGGGTGCACATAGGGTGACGCGGTGGTAGGTAACCGAGCCTATACGGCTTCGTCTCGGTGTAAAGTGACCGATACTTATTAGTAATGTCTCGGACCTTGACTTCCGAGACATGTTGAAAATATATGATCATAATGGTTCTCTGAAATTCAATATTGGGGTGCCCTGATAAATATTGGGGTGCACATATGTAACAACCCTCAAATCTAACTTGACTTGTGTTACACTTGTTAGGATTGTGACCCTGCTACGTGATACTGGACTGTATTTCGAACTTCGGGAGTCGATGCCGAGGTAAATTTTATGATATTGTGATGTATGTATTAGTATTGCAGTATGATACGGGTCACGTGCCAGTTGGACAAATATTAATCTGAGTGAGGCTTCGCTTAGGTAAGCGAGGTTTCGGTAGTTGTTTTAGCGAGTATTAGAGGTGGTAAACTAAGTCAAATCAACTATATGACCTTAGTTGAGGAACCATGATTTTATCAAATAAAGTATAACTTAGGCATAAATAATTTATTTGAACACTAAGTGTGGGACCGCCTCGAGAAGCATGTCGAACGCGGGGCACTGAGTACCAGATAGACGGGAGTTAGTATGACCTTGGGTACAAATTTATAAAGTTCAATTGATGGCCTAACATAAGTTATATGATTTATTTTGAAGTTAATCAATATGAGGCCTATGGTTAAGTTGAAAAAAATATAATAGACTTAGGATGAATTTTGGGATGCACAACATGAGGTAATCAAGATAGACGTGTCATGTATGGGTGTCACTCACATTGAGGGCTGGAGTTGTTGAGAGCCGTCCAAGGGACCTCGAGATGAGTGGGATTTGAGATAAAAAAGGGGATATAAAAAGGAACCCACAACTTTATTGTTCATCATCTTCCCTAACACTATTTCCTTTCACACAACGGTTCTCACACCTCTCGGACTCCCTTCCCTCCATATGTCCCCTCTCCACTCTCATTCACTGGTGACCAAACCACTGGACCTCCGACGAAGCTAGTGGTGGCCGGAGCACCCGTGTAAAATCTCTCTCTATCTCCCTTCCTCTCGGTTCTTTGCTCACTCTCTCCTCTCGGTTGTCCTCTCCTCCTTCCTAGACCGACAGCCACCACCTTCCTCTACGGCACTGGAACCTCGGACGGTATAGCACTCCCATTCATCTCCTCTGCCTCTCTCTTTCTCTCGACTATCTCTCTCTCTTTACTCTGTGTGTGTCTCTCTCTCGTATCCACTGTTACACCCACTGTCAGGCCACCGTGAGGCACCTCCGACAGGGAACTTGGGCGTAGACCACCCATGTGGGTCTCAACGTTCCCGGAGGGCTTCAGTCCGGCGGATGGGTGACTTTTTCGACTAGATAGGGAAGTTATTGTCCACTGTTTTTACTGTTTTTGGGACCGTTTTGTCGACTATTTTTGGGCCTGTCGTAACTAGTGGGACTGTCCCCGGTCGAGGCTGATCGAAGGTGAGCCTCCGACGACTCTGCTAGCTAAAGGTGGTTCCCCCCATGTACAATAGTTAGGTATATTGTGGACAGTTTAGATGTATTGGTGTGTGGGTTTCGATTTGAGAAGTTCAGTTGGGTGTGTGTACAGTTGTGTGGGGTGTGTGAACTATGGGTGTGTACACCACAGTTGGGGTGTGGAGTGTGTCATGTGTGGGGTGTATCATGTGTGGGGTGTGTGACCATAAATTGTATTATTGTATGGGTGTGTATTAAAATAAAAAAGTGATGTGTATAGATAGTTTATAATTATAATAAAATGTGATGTGTGTGGATGGGTTATGGTTATTATAAATGTATGTGTGAGTGTGTACGTAAATGGATTAGGGCCCAATAAGGGCCCAACAAGATAATTAGATAGTAAGGCCCATAGTGGGTATGTAATGGTATTTGTTATGAGCTTATGTGTTAAAGCCCAACAAGAATCCAACAAATAAAACATTTAGGTGTATATGGAGTTAGTGTTTGGGCCCAATAAGAGCCCAAAGAGGGACAAGATTATGTTAAGGCCCATTATCAGTGAAAGTGTGGATATGTTTACCTTATCGGTGTGGACTTTTTCCTAACAGTTTGGGTCGCCTTAACACCTAGTTTTAAAACAAACTTATGCAAACCACCTTAAGATTAAATGCTAGCCTTAAACAAATATTCGGGATTCAAACCCTTATCAGGTAGTCAGGAAGTCACGGGGAACGCGTTAGAGTCTTGGAGTGGTACTGGGTTGCGATTAGTCAGGTAAGTACACATGCGCCTTATATGTGTGTATGTTAGTAGGCCAATAAGGAAATAACATGTGAATTATACGTTCTCTATTCATTGATATTATTGAATTGATCCCTTGTTTGATATTCCATTCCATATTGTTTGTTGTATGTTCTTGGCATGAATGTGTGTCTCGAAGGTATCATGTGGTCCCGCACTAGTTGGGACAACAAGGGTGCCTCCTACAGGGGTAAATGACCACCCTTAGTGTTGTGTACTGGGTACTGGATTCAAGAGGTGTTGCGACATGTGACGGCCCCAAATTCCCAATGCATTTGGGTACGCCCGGCCTAGACCCGTGAAGGTCCCGAGTCAGTTCTCAGCGAACCTGACGAGCCTAGTCAGCCTCAAAACATCAAAATTTCACGTTTTATGAAAGAGTTATTGCAATTATAACACAGCGGAAGCAAAAATCAGATTCTAATCAAATATTGGGAAATAACTCAATCAAAGGGAAATTAGGAATCTATATAAATGTGGAAAACCCAACATGTTCAGTTCTAAGTCAACAAAATGGATTGATGGAATCCACCTCAAAACATATTCCCCAGCTCCAAAATAAACATATATATAAACGTCATACAAAATGAAATAAATATGAGCCTACATCACGGTACCTCACGTCCAGCTGCTCACAATAAATCTCCTAGGCAAGGTCCCTTGCCCCTACTGCTCTCCGTCCTATCTGCACCCACCGTCACAAACTAGACGGTGAGCAACTGAGAGAAATCGAAAGTAACACCAGAAGAATATAACAGTAATTCATGAAATAACAATCAAGGCAGTCTAAATATCATGCGGTAATGGAAAGACAGGAATTTAAATAAACAAGTTGCATGATAGACAGACTGAAAAACAAACGCAATCGAAACATGCGTGTTCTACGAGTCAAGAGAGGCAATAAGTGGTCTAAATTCCACAACAATTCCACAACAACGATGTCGCAACATCGAAATCTACAGCAATATCCACAACAATCCAGTACATGGTATCACACAATCACTATGGGTGGTCAAACACTCGTGCGCACGAGTGCCCGCGTTTTATCCCTTCTAGTGCAGGCCGCATGTACCTTCGAGACACACACTTATGCCAAGAACACGCATACAAGGAATATAGAATGGAAAGCCAATAATTTGATAATAACAAACACAAAGAAATGAAAATGAATCATATGATATTTTCTTAGCTGGCTTACTAACGTACAAATGCTTTTTAAGGCAAGTGTACTTACCTGATCTATCGAAATCCGCGTATAACACTCCCGCGACTCCTAACGCGTATCCCCGAGTTTTCCGTTACCTGACAAGTTGGAAACTCGTATTAATAGGTCAAGTCATTTACTAAAACTAGGTTTAAACTTATCATTTTCCCCAATGTTTTGAATGACTCGAGCGACACGACAATTTACTCGATAAAGGAATACTATCTCTCTCTTGGGTTTTGAAAACACAATATATATGAATCTCATCGCGAATCATAGGCTCGGCTCAGTCTTATGCAAGTCATGTCATAGTCTCGAGGATCCGCGACATGACCACGACGTCATAGCCATTCATCGCTATGCGATGCTTCAATCCAAACCAACACTCAACCATAACTCCTCGTGAAAACCGAACTGACATGTACAAACAAACATGAAACCTCGTTGGTGTCGTTCGATGTTGGGAGAAGGGTTATCGTGGCATGGGTAATGCCGGAAAACCCTCCACTAGTTCGGAGATTTCGTCAACACACACAAATTACGACTTGACGACGGCAACACATAAAATCACGTCAAAACGCCTTAATAAAATGGTTTCTGAGACGGCCCTAAATCTCCCGGGGTCGCCCCGTGACCCACGCCTTCGGCCCTCAAGCCCAGCAGCGCCTGTCACATCACCGGACACGTCATCACTGCTGCCACGTCCGCAGCTCTGTGAAGTGATGCTCCGTGTAACTAATCCTACTATATTAAGTTGTCTGACGCATCTAGCAGATTAGTTGATAATTACAATTATATCATCAGCGGAAGCACTTAATTCATATTTTATGAGAATTTATTTAACCTAAGTAGTGGAAAACCCGGATACAAACACCATGTATATAACTGAGACGAACTAAACAGTAATCCATATACATGTGATAAAGTTATAAAGTCCCCAAAACCCAGCAAATTAGTATATACATACATGATATCAAAACACGAGCTATCAGCAGCAACGGCCTTAGAGATAGTCGCCTAGTATCTCCTTTCCCTTGCTCTTGCTCGTACCAGGATCTGTAACTACGCACTCCGACTTCCCGGACCCGTCAATCCGACCCGCCTAGCTCTCCTATGCCCGAGCTATGGTTCCCCAGTCCCTGAAGTCCATTTATAGTGTTTTATATTATTAATAACACATTTATAATATTATATCATATATTCCATTTTGCAGTTGTGGTACCTCTTCCGGACAATGTCGGGGTTCCAAAAATACCCGAAAAGTCCCGAAACCACTTTTCTACCTTTTTCTAAGTTTCTATATTTTTCTAGAATTTTTTCCAATTTTTCTGATATTTTTCAATTATTTTCCCTATTTTCCAGCAATAATATATAATATATAATGTATATTATTTAATTTAATAAAAATTTAAAATTTATTTTTTATTTGGGGAGGGGGCCCACCTGGACCGGTCCGGTCCAGGTGGCTGGACCGGCCTAGCTGGCCGGTCCGACCCGGTCAGACCAGGGACGCACGCACGCAGCGCGTGCGTCCCTTCTTCCTCCCCAGGAAGAAACCAGAACGAGAGGTTCCTGGTTCAAGAAAGGAATTTTTTTTTTTTTTTTTTTTTTTTTTCTTACTTGACTCTCTTCTTCCCTCCTCTCCATTTCTCTTCAATCTCTACCCATTAGAGACCCTCCAAACCTCAAAATTTCACCACCAATCCACCAAAAACACACTCAATTCCCGGATTTACATGCATGTATACAACCCCAACAATTTTCCCAATCACCTCAATTTTCCACAAATTCGATCCCAATAAATGTAATTCATCAAAACGAACTTCAATAACTCTAAATTCATCAAAAACAGTGATGATTTTCAATCAAAAATTCGTTTAAATCTCAACCCACAAAACCTACACTTTTTTTTTTCCAAAAATTCACATTTAGATGGTAGAGATTACCTTGGATCAATGCTTTAATGCTCGAATCCTCTCTCCAACGCTCGAATTCTCCCTGCTCCAGTTCGATTTCTCTCACAGAGCACTCCAAATTTCATTGTGGAATTGTTGGGTTTGCATGTCCATCGATCAAAGGGGTATATATACAAGTGGCTGTCTAATCTGCTGTATACACGCATCTCGAGGATTATCTAAGGGTCCTTGATCGCCCTATGTCACTCATCCTCATACTCCTTATCATGACACAACAGCCCTAGTTTTTATCCTGTTGTGCATCTCGAGGATCATCCTATGCACACTGATTTTCCTAGCTACAACCTTAGGAAATATATTAATGCTTTGATTTGGCCTACATACCTTAGGTTTGACCACCAATTTAAACCATAAAATCATATGTAAGGTCACACTTTCTCTCGGCTACCCGACAACCCATGTCTCGTACCCCGGCTACCCGATACCCGCTACCCGATCCCCGACACGCATTTCGGGACATATACCCGACTTGTGACCTTGCCCGATATCAAAGTTCACACGTGCAATGTTTATATTCATAAAATAGCTAATACACTCAACATCGCACTATTAGGCATCACACCATACCCCAATATCATAAATATATAACTTGGGTTCCCACTGCTGCGTCACTCAGCTGTCCACGTAACGCCCGAATTAACCGTTAATCATCGTGATTAACACTAATACTCAATTAAATTAATTTGGGCCGTTACAGTTTCGGACTTAATCAATGGCTACGAGACGTCAACCAATGTTAGATGAGATCTCGACCACCTTCACTGGTCATGGTTCAACCGGTAGGACCGTCGGCAGTGGCGGTTTCCGGCGAGGCTTCAATATACAAAACACATGAAATAATGACATTTTAAACTTGAAATGAAACTGTTGTGACCACTCTTAGGGCTGTGGGACCCACGTATGAGTTTGGTGGGGTCCCCGACAAACGTCGTCCCAGATCATGGTGGTCCTATGCGGTGGCGCCGCCGGTGAGGGCATTTTCCTACGAGAGGGTAAAAACCCTATAAAACCAACTTAATGTGTGTACACTAGTAAGGACTTTGCATGGTCATGGGGGAGGTTGCTCCGGGACAGTCTGGACTCCGATGAGTCACCGGAGGTCGCCCACAACCGGTCCTCGTCACGGCACCCACCCCAGCAGCCCACATGCACACACACAAAAAATGAAGAAAAACAAAAAAAAACAGTGAGCCGAGGGAGAGAGAGAGAGAGAGAGAGAGAGAAAAGAAAGAAATAGAGGGATGGAGAGAGAGATCTCCGGTGAGGGAGTGAACCCCGGTCACCACCATCTCCAGTGGGAGAGGTGGTGTCGTGAGAGAGAGAGAGCAACCCGAGACGAGAGAGAGAGAGAAAACCGAGAGGAGAGAGACAGATCGAGTGAAACTCGAGAGAGAGGGGAGGATGTGGGACCTCCGGCGAGCTTCCTCGCCACCATTGCATCTCCGGTGGACAGCGTGGACGCAGCCAAGCCGTGAGAATGAGTGGACCGAGAGAGAAGAGTGAGGGAACTCGAGAGAGAAGACAACTGATAGGGAGAGAGAGAGAAAATAGAGAGTGCATACCTCCGGTTGACGGCAGCCTCCGGCGTCCCTGGTCCAGTCACCGGCGAGGGCAGAGGCGGTGGTGAGATGAGAGAGAGGGAGGCCGTGAGGAGAGTGAGAGAGATGAAGACCGTGAGAGAGAACGTGAGAGAGAAATGAGAGAGGTGTTTAAATGAGATGGGAGAGGTGAGTGACGTGTGTGAGATGGTGAGATGAGTGTGATGTGAGTGATGGGGTGGGTGGTGAGTGATGGGAGTGGTGGGTGTGAGATGTGAGTGATGGGGTTGGGTGTGTGTTTAAAATTTGAATAGGTATGGTAGGACTAGTGGTGTGTGTCCTAGTTGTGTCCACCCATTTTTACCAACCCACACGTCTCAAGATTTACCCCAAGGGTTCCCCGACCCATCTTACTTCATCGACCCGTATTTTCCCGTCAAGTGCACACTTTTACCTTTGTCTCACACAAATAAACTATAAAATTGTTAAATAATTATTTTAATTATGTTTTTAGTCTCCCGTGTACCCGTAACCCAGTTGTCGAATCTCGTGCGTCCATTTTTCCCACTCGTTCACCGGCTTCACAGTCCAGTTACTCAAATACGAGTATAAATACGTATTACACATCATCATTCACAAATAACCAAATTTCCGGGCCGTTACATGACGCCTCTTGATTTCAAGCTGCGCTAATGTTGCGACATTGCTCGGGGAGATCTTGCGAGATCTTTGCCATATTGCTGTGAAATTAGACTACTCATGTGCCTCTTTTGAATCTTAGAACACGCAAATTTCGATTGTTTACCTATCAGTCTGTTTATCATGCACTTGATTTACTTACTTTCCTGCTATTTCATTTTCGCATGATATTTATACTGCTTTACTTGTTAACTCATAAATTACTGTTATATTTTTCTGGCACTACTTTCAATTTCTTCAGTTACTCACCGTCTAGTTTGTGACGGTATGTGCAGATAGGGTGGAGAGCAGCAAGGGCAAGGGTCCCTGCTTAGACGACCTACTTTGAGGACTAGCAACGGGACCGGGGAGACCAATTAGTAGGTTTTTATGTTTTGCTTACTTGTATATCGTTTCGTACATATGTTTTGGATTATAGAACTTGGTATTTTTGATGAAATTGGTATCATGTATTTATGCATATCGAATTGTACATGAATACTCGTGGTTTTCCACACTTATAGATTCCTACATTTCCCTTTAATTGAGTTATTTCCCTTATTATACTTGTTTAGTCTTCCGCTTTGTATTATTGCAATAACTCTTTCATAAATTATTAAATTGATTAATCGGAGGCTGACTAGGCTCGTCAGGTTGACCAAGTGATGACTTGGGGCCTGCACGGGTCTAGACTGGACGTACCCAATTGCACGGGGAAATTGGGGTCCTCACAATATAGGGTACCAGTTGTAGATAGCCGAGTCTATAAGACTTTGTCTCGGTTATTTGTGACCGAAACTTATAGCAAAGGTCTCGGACGTGTTGAAAATATAATGGTTCTCAGAAGTTTACTATTGGGGTGCCCTAAGAGAAAATGTGGTGCCCTGATACACATCAGGGTGCACATTTCCCGACTCAATTGTAGGTAACCGAGGTCCTACGACTTTGTCTTGGTACTCTACTTCTGAGACATGTTGAAAATATATGATTAGAATAGTTCGCGAAAATTTAATACCGAGCATGTTGACTATGTCTCGCAGGTTATGCACCGATACAAGTGGGTATTCTATCAGATTTCTAGGTCCGAGACATGTTAAAAATAGATCATAAAGGTGCGCCAAATTTCGTAACTGAGAGTGTCGACTATGTCTCGAAGGTTATGTACCGATTTATATATGATTATTGTCTCAGACTTGGATGTCCGAGGCGTATTCAAAATAGATAAAAATAACACTTCTTGAAATTTCATAACCGAGAGTGTCGATTACGTCTCGGACCTAATGTATTGATACCTATCGTCTCGGACCTGCAGTACCGATATATGGGATGAAAACTCAATTTTAATGAAATAAAACACATATTACATAAGATAAGTAAACCACATAGTTATTAATCAAACCACATCACATCAAGTAATCACATAAAAAAATATCGAGTTTTCGGCCAAAGTAATAAACCACAACATAAAAGTATCAAAAACAATATCGAAAGAAATAATCAGTTTAACACCAAAGTATTAAAGCCTCACGAACACTCAAGACTTGCTTTTCTTCGCATGACGACTACTGTATGTCTTGCCGTGGAGGCGTTTGTGCTTGGGAGGCTGTGAAGCGCTAGGGTTGGACATGGATTGGGTGCTGTCGTGCAGGGAATCTCTTGTAGGTGCAGATGGTGTCGTCAAGGTGGTGTTTGTGGTGGTGGAACCTGCCCCAAAATGCCTACTCGTAAGGAAGTCTACGACATCATTTGCCATTTTACTTGCAACCTCAGACTTCGATGCACACTCCGACAAGTCTATCCATGGCAATGCGGCGTCTAAGGCTCGTCTATTGCGCTGTTCAAGACAAAATATATACAATAAATAAATAAAAAGTGAAAGTTTAAACCTTTAATCTAAAATTTAACCTACAAATGACCTGATCTTACCTTCAACAGCTCGTAGTCTGCAGTATCGACGCAATCTCCACAATTTGCTGGGTTCTCAATGATTGGATGTGAAACTCGTAGAAACCAGGGTAGATATTCTGGTGTGGTCATGAACTCGAACTGTGCCTTTTCGCTTTGATCTTCAGGTAACAGTAAATGATTACGCCACCTTACCTAATTCTCCGGTTGAAATTCATACTTAACAGAGTATTTCAATGCAGAAGGGCCTCGGTCTGCTTTGATAGGGTGGTACGGAGCGTCGGGTATCCCTTGAACATGGCCAAATTGTCGTAGGAACCTCTCCGGATGGTGTGGCTCCACAATGTCCATGTACGTCAAGGTGCTAGAGTAGAAGGCCAACGGCTGAACAATACCATTGGGCTTGATGTCAATGTACGGATCCCAAGTCACCTACACGAACCAAAGGAACAAGTTATAACAACTACAGAAATGTGAACACTAAATCAAACAACGCAACCAACTTACGGGTGAGTTACATACCTCACTAGGCCGCAACTTATCAAGAGTTCTGCGTATAAAAGCTAGCTTGTCCGCATTCACAACTGTCTCGTGTTTTTATATCCACTTAGAAACACGCAGTTGAATGTGGTCGATGTATTTTGCGTTCGGCGCAGCGAGTTGGAATTTGAAGTGCTCGTAGACCCATCCCTAAAATAACAAGTCATAAGATAGGCCAATAAAGTAGTGCAAGTACACAAATAAAAACCGCACTAAACAAAAATGTCTAAAACAGTAAGTACCTCAAGTAAAGTCAAATCTGCAATCTGTGACACCTCGACTCTAGTAGCCGACCCTAGGTGACGGTAAAGGTAAGCCAATGCAGCTACACTCCATACGAAATTTCCAACCTCATCCAAATTGTCTAAATGCTTGAGCAAAGCGATAGAGACGTGACCCACTCTTGTTAGCAAAAAGAGTGCAAGATAGTAGGTACAACAAGTACACACATGTAGTGCATTCAATCGGTGGGAAAGTAGACGGCTTTACTTTAGGGCACCATGTACTCTTCAGCCAACACTTCCTCATAGTCAGACCTCTGGTAATGTTAACCTCATCCTCGGTTTCTTCAAGGCTAACCTCGAGCAGATTGGAAATTATGTCGATTGTATCCTTCCACGACTCTTCAATGTACCTTGCAAAATTCTCAACCACTACCACTTTCCCTGTCACCGGGATCTTTAATAGAATATTGACACCCACCAAAGTGATAGACATTTCATTGAACGGTAAGTGCAATGTATTCATCTCTGGCTGCCACCTCTCAATAAATGCGGAGATTAGCTCCTTGTTGCCTTTTCGATATGAGCAATCTATAAGTGGATACAACCTGGACTTCTGAAGAATCCCCTGTAGACCCTCAGTGTCAGGGTGGCAAGACTGCAAGTCCCACTCAAGTAATTGAGCCCCGTGGTTTATGCACTTAAGCAAGGGGCGATGTTGCAAGAAAGAAAACAAAGGTCAGAATACATTGATAAATTGAAATTATGGGTAGCAAGCATACAACAACAACAACACATACCTCATTGTTCCAAATAGCCATCGCAACGTAATTTTTAAAACTCGTTAATAACGATTGGTCGATAGGACCAGCGGGAAGAGGAGCGGATGGGTCATCTTCAGGTTCTTCTACATTCCTAGTGGTTGCACCACTAGTACTCGCGGTCACACGCCGTTGTACATTCTTAGTGGTTGCATGCCGTTGGGTTATGTTTGTTGCATGTTCTTCTTCTTCTGAAGTAGGCTCAGATGAATCAGATGCCTCATCCCTCCTCTTGGCACGACCAATCAATATGTCATGCTCTGGAACATGTGACGCCTCATCCTGCACATCGTCTCCGGCAGGGCGGCGTGGGCTTCTACCCTTTTGTTTTTCCTTCCGATAAGAGGTTGTTTTTGGTTTCCTCTCACCACGAGTACCCGTAGTACTCTCCGGTTGTTGTCGACCCTTTGACTTATCATAAACTTGTTCCCTACTAACACCAGTCTTCTTTTAAGCCATATCTATTTAGAAAACACAATGTTAGAACAGTACAACAAACCCAAAAAATCCAACAGAAAACATAGTTTTAGTATTACACAACCGAGACATATTGATATGTCTCGGTTACAAACCACCAAGATCTGAAGACAAATCTCGGAACCTTACCTGTGAGACTATTACAAAAGACCTTACAACTTTACTCGGTTGGCGAACACCGAGATATGCAGATATGACTCAGTTAAATAACATAGTCAATTAAACACAGATCTCTGAGCCTAACCTCCGAGAATTGTACAAAACAGACCTTAAAACATAACTCAGTTGGGTTCCACTGACATATTGGGCTTTCATCTCGGTTTCATAGCATCGAGACCTAATGCCTTGACTCGGTGGTCTACAACCACATGTCTTTGGGTTGTCCCTTACGTTTAGTGTTGATGGGATGTGATCGACACCTTTCAAATGGTCACGACAGGCAAGTAGTGTAAAAGCATAGCAAGGACCCTGTGTGACCAACCTTTACGTTTTGGGAAAACAAGCCCTACTTTTAGTAGATCAACGCTAACGACGACCAAAACCAATGAAATGAACGACAAATTCATGGAAAATAGGCAATTACCTTTGTGAGAATGTCGACCGATTGAAGTTGCCTAACCTAAGGAACTTGAGACCCTTCCTACACTTCGTCTTTTTCCTTAGCAAAAAGTGACCAACCCGAAGCACGGGGAACACCACAATCAACGAAATCGACCACAAAAATCGAGAATAATAGATGATTTTGTGTCAACTTCGAAGATAGAGAAGCTGTGGGAAACTAGGGTTGTAAGGTTTGGTGGCTTCAAGAGGTTGTAGAGGCAGTTCTCACGAATGGAGTGCGCACCTTTCAAACGCAAATTGAATGAGGGGCATTTTTGGTCAAAGTACTGGGGTGCCCTTAACGCGACTCAAAAAAAATTGTTGCTAAGAATTTACTTTCAGCAATAATTTCATTGCTTAATTTTTGTTTTCATAAAATACAATAATGACTCATCATAACATAATAACAAATCTATTGAAACTGAAAAAAAAAAAGCAAATAAATGACAAATCTAACAACATTTTCTTATTTTCTTTTACGTAGGAAATGGTGCAATATACCCAATCAAGGATGGATTACAATAAGAGCATTATTGGAAGGAGATTCCCTCACATAATTAAGTAAAATGTTATTTGCTTGAGTTGGTGGATGATGTAGAACTGTCAAACTCTAAGAAAGCTCTCTTGCGAAGTTTGCTAGATAACATGCTGCTCAATTTACCTTCACTATAACTTTTTATCCTTTAAAAAGTTTAGCAACGAAAAATGATATCCTGCAAAAAGATCGACATATACTTCACTAGTTATAGAGAAAATGTTAGTTTACTCATTTTTTTTATTTGTACTACAGGGGAAGCTCAAACTAACAATCTATATACATAACGAAACATACACTTACACTTAATCGAGTGTAATGAAAGACTTTGATTTATACGGCCTGCTCCAACTAATTTGATATTATTGAGAGCATGTTACTGATGTTGTTGAAACATACAAAAAAAACACAAAAATGTATTGAACAAGAAGAATGAGTAGCCAAAGGTTTTAGGGAGGCCGCAACTACTATTGAGGTTTTTTATTTAAAAAGAGTATATTTAATCAAATAGGGCTTTTGTGGCTTAAAAAAAGACAGAGCATAAGGCTTTTGTTACCAATCAACTCACAACAGGACCCGACCCAATCATTCAAAAAAAAAGTCTGAATTCAATTGAATTCAAATCGAAAGTCATTGGACGCTATGCTACTCATTGAATCGTAGGCCTGCCTCGATCCGCGTACTCAGACACGACTACGCCTAATCCAACGATCCCCAATCAACTAGACCCGTCGCGGGCCCGGGTCTCCTTAAAACACTCCGCTCCCGGGAGTACTGAGTGGAGCGATTGAATCGCACAGCGTCGGCTCTGCCTCTGCTGCAGCGAAGGAACCCAAATCGGCGAACCAGAGTCATCCATCTTCCTCGACCGTCTCGCTTTCGCTTTTCAGTTAATAATCTGAGAAACCAAAGAAGCGAAGAAGCGAAAATCAAAACCAAATCATTCGTTCGTTCGTTCGTTCGTTCGAGAGAGAGCGATTTCGCCGAGCTAGGTTTCGCGACGTCCGCATTTCGCGTTCGGATCTGATTTCGTTCGTTCGTTCGATCTGCTTTTGTTTTGGAATCTGGTCGCGTTTTCGGTTCATGTTCTAATTGAGAAGCGTCATTGTTGATTTCAGGTTTTGGTGTTTGGAATCGAAGACATGTAGCTCAGGACTGGTTTTTGGTTGATGAGAAGCCCGGCTTCGATAGCCGCCGAGGGGCCGCCGCGGAGGTACTGGATTCATAGACTGTTGAATTGGTTGGTTTGTTAAAAAAAAAGTGATTTTTTTTTTGTGGGGTAGGATCATGAATTAGGAATTTTTGTATGGTTTTGGATGGTTCCATAAGAGTACATACATATTTGAAGGCTTACATGAATGGTTAATGCTTGGACAAGCTCCATTTTGTTGACCACTTGATGCTATTAATGATTTTATAATCATGTCAATAACTGTAATGTATATAATAGGTTCCTAACTGTGACTTATGAGTGTGTGTGTGTGTTGTCCAGTATTACCCCTGACTATTCTAAGAGAGATATGCCTCGGAAAATTAGGAGATTCAAACTTGGGACTTCATAGAGGCCCAATTGAGTAACTTTTAGCTGGTTTGTGTTGTGTTGGGTTGGGTTGATCATGTAGAGCATTACTTGATTGCTCGCTAATGTGTGTGTTGAGCTAATGCTGTGTGATAGTACTATAGGTAGCTTTGAGCGCAATGGTATGTGCGATTGGAAGAGGGCGGCGGATGGCGGTTATGAAGAGGCTTCTGGCGAATGGAACTTACCCTAACATAACAGCAGGTAGCGACATCTGTTATTTGCTAGGAATCCTGTATTGAACAAATGTGTCATTTTTTCTTTTTCGGGGTACGCTATTTTATTTACTTATGGACATTTCATGTCAAGCAAATCTTGTGCTTGCATGTAATAACTTAACAAAGATTACAGGTTGCCATGTTCTTTTTTTTTTTTCCGACATTTTGTTATAGGAAAATGCTAGTGAACCTGTGGGGTCCCTTGATTTTTGCATTGGGATGTGCACACGTGAACTCATCCTGATGTGTATTGCAGGGACTCCAACAACTGTGTACCATAGCAGGGTCCTTTGTTATATAGGCTGTGACAAAAATGCTTAAAAGTATAAATCTCTTGAAGTTGAGTTTTTTTTTGCTAAACTGCATATTCTAATAGTCTTAAAGTAATTAGAGTACTCTTTGGAAGTCAAGTGTGTAGTTGCATATATTTTTGTAAATCCAAACTTCAAGTTTTCAGCCAACAGTTTTCTTCCCTGGAAATAAACATCTGAGATTGCTTGTCTTTGGTATGTGTTGCATCTTTTAAAGGATAGTATATTCTTCTTGAGCTTGTTTCTTTATTTGTTGATTTATTTCCTTTTTCCTTCCAAGAGACTATTATTTAGTTTTTTTTTGTGTTATGCTGCATTATTTTGTCAATTGTCTGGAATTAATATATGTTTGCCACAAAATTATCCATGATGATCTTGTTAGCTTCCTTAATTTTCTTATATAGTTTGTTTAGGTGAGCATGGATGATAGAACTGAACTAAACTTCAATTGCAAAAATCTTAACTTTCTACTCATAAACATTTATTCGTTTTTTGAGCATCGGAGAAGTTATTAAATTTACTCGGAGTTATGTTGCCTTTATGTAGTGATTGTTGTGCTGTAAAGAAACATCATATGCATAAATGAGCATAGCAGAGACGTGAATGCTTAGGTGTAGCGTGTACTCGTGATAAAGCCCTTAAATATTGAATAAAGGATGTAGAGATTTAAAGAAACTTAGGATTAGCACCAACTGATCCAAAGAAGGCTTGCAAATGCCCTTGTAAGAAAACTCAACTATAGAAAATTGATGGAATTCAATGTTATAGGTGTAGACAACATGTTCATTATGGAAGACTTAAAATCATCAAAACACATCTAGTAGCTGCATTTAATCAAGCTGCGTGCAAGCATTTGATCCATGTAGCCACACCCAACTAATTTCAAATTGGGGCTTTCAATATTGTTGTTGTTGGTGGTATATTGCCTTTAAAGAGCAAATCTTCATGAGTTTTTTGTTGGTTTTGTTGATAGAGGAAGCTAACAATGAGAGAGTAGCTGCTCGATCCATATACAAGGAGTTGTGTGAGGCAGATGAACTAAATTTACTAGCAGAAGAAGGTTGATATAATATTTTTTTCTCCATGCTTTTTTTCCCTACGCGTGGAGCATTTATTTTCTTGAAAAGGTTTTTCATTTTTTTTAATTATTATTTGCTACTCGGTAAATATTTTTTCTACTTCATTTGGTAATTTTCTTTTTCTTTTTTTTTTTTTTTGCAGATATGCATGTGTTTGATTGCAATCCGATGACTGATCCCTTGCATTTGGTAATTTTAGTTTCGCTTTATTTTCTTTCTATATTTTTCATCCTCACCATGGGCCATCTTTATGGCTTATAGCACACGCACAACATACTATAGCTTCAATGCGAACGTTTACCTTCATTCTTGACCTTGGATTCAAAGCAATGTTGACTTTTTTGGCTGCAATTTCTTTCTTATTCTTCTTAACTGCCTCGTTATTCATATTTGTTTTGAAGGTTTGCTGCAACACATGTCGAAGACCAGTCAAAGCCAGTCAATATGCAGTTCATGCAGGTTTGGACCCCTTTAGTTGTATCAGTTGTTTTGGTTGTTTCCCTGTATAGTCTTTTGATTAATGTACATTAATGATCATTGCTTTTTCATTAGTCTTTGAATGTTGTTATTTCAGACTGCCATTTCCTATGTTGTGTTGTCACTTCTCAGTGATTTCCCTTAGTATTAGATGGGCTTTCAGGAGTATGATAGAATCCTGAAGTCTTATTGCTTAATTGACAAACAAAACAACAAGAAGAAACAAAAAACCCAGAGAAAAGTCCTAAAACTCTCTCAACCCAAACTCAAAAGAGTTCCCAAATACAATCAAGACAAGAAGATAACTCTCTCTACTTTACAACTTCCATTTATACTACCAGTTCAAGACCCGCAAACACTTCCTTGTAACTAACTTGCACTTTCTGGACTCACACCTATAGTGCCTTTGTATCTAATTAGGGCCTTATCAGAGTATTATTGAATATAATCTCCTTCCCCTTACCAGTCTAGGCACATTTGTTGGCCTTTTACTTGATCTCTTCTAGCAACACTAAGTTAGTC
Organism: Stephania japonica; assembly: GCA_039657345.1. Taxonomy (NCBI): domain Eukaryota; kingdom Viridiplantae; phylum Streptophyta; class Magnoliopsida; order Ranunculales; family Menispermaceae; genus Stephania; species Stephania japonica. The sequence goes on along the minus strand of CM077558.1, from coordinate 7,447,361 downwards.
AGATTGAGACAGCATCATAAGACGTTGGAGGGTCGGGTGATTGAATTTACAGTGCTTTGTCATTCTATTATATCTACTACTAAACTGTTAATCAAATTCTGTTTCAATCTCTACAGAACGATGTCGGTCCCTGAGTCCTAGAGAAGAAACAATTTTAGAGGTTGACGGTGGCACTGGGCATAAGAAACCACCAAGAAAAGGAAGGAAAAAGTTGCAAGCATCCCATGGAAGTATCCTATTTCTTTTTTGATTTGGGGAGATGGCATCACTTTTTGTTTGGGTTTTACGTATTTCTAAAATTAAACTAATTTCTAATTGAAAGTGAAAATGACCTGAAATTGATTGAAATGGCAATCTTAAATTATTAATCCAAGTCTAAATTTTTAAACAAAATGATGCTTTGTTTACATGGTATATTTGGTAGTTATTTTACTATTTGAATTCTGACATAAAATTTAATTTTTTGTTTGTTTGTTTGTTTTAAATAATTACAATAAAATAGAGGCACACAAACATAGTGGAACAAGTCTCCTATTCAATGCACATGCATGGTATAAACTTTAGCTGGAATATTCATCTAACTTGTGCAATTCATTCCTTTCCTGCACAATGTTAGTCCACAATTCTGCGCTATGTGCATACTGTGCTAAATATGTATATGATTGTCTAAATAGACAAACAGTCCACTTTCGTGTGTTCTTATCTCCAGCTCTTGTTCAAGCAGAAGAAGTGAATATTTAGTTAGGTACGTATCAAAAAAAGTAGCTTTATAATGACTGATGGTTTTTTATGGATGTACTGGATCTTTGAATTTCAAATTAGTATATCCATCCCCTCTTTTAGCATATGAAGAATGAATTGATTCTATAATTTGCAAAATTCACAAGAATCTTGCTTCTAGGATGATAATTTTTTGTTGGTTTGTTATTGAATAACTCTTTTTCTTTATTGAATTTTTTCCTTTTTCTTTTCTTGTCATTGGATGAATTGTTGAGGACTAATGATCTAGCTTTCAGTTTCAGGTCTGACCTGTGAACAAAATAAGCTGATAGATCTCCTTACTTTGATATTTTTAATAGCTGTTGGCATAATTGATGTGCTCCATTAACATTTCTTAGACCATACTACAGTAGTTGCAGACCAAGAAAGGTCTGGTTATATGGAAGGTGATGATACTGCGGCTTCAGAGTTAAATGCCATTGATCACTTAGGGACTACTTTGTGGTGTAGAGATTTGAAACGTAAGTAGAATTTGTTGACAACATATTCTGTTTTGTGTGATGGATATTTTACTAAATAAATAATTTTACCGGATATTTAGGCCATTAGGTTCACCGTTCACATAAAAAAATTCCATACCTACACATTTTTTATGAATATAGTCACTGTACCCTCAGTCTCACAGATCACTTTCGCAATGTATCATCCCATCCCTGTGTTTTCACAATTTCACCTGATTAAGCTGGTCTAGGATTTGAAAATCTACAGTCTATTCCTTGTTTTTAGTGTCAACTCTGTCATGGTTAATTACTTTTGTTCCTGGTTTTGATATGATAGCTAAATAATTAAATCTGTTGTGTTCATCCATTGGTTATATCTTTGGATTTTTTTCTTTTTCTTTTTATGTTTATTTGCATCTCTATCCTTTTTTCTTTTTTGGTGAAATCTATCTTTTTTTTCTTTCAGTTCAAAAGAGCTGTCACATAGCTTTTTAATATGAAAGGAATGGATAACACAAAATTGGATGAGATAATATGAAAAATTATAACTTTGAAACTCAATGATTTCGTCCCTTTCTAAGGTCGTCATATCAGATACAAGTCATACAACCATCATAGGGTTCACTATTAACTCAATAAAGAACCTGCAGCAGAATATGGTGAGCTCGAGAGCTATTTTGAGTCATATCTCACCAAACATGACAAGTCTTTCCAACCTCCAGTAGTGTAAAATGCATTGGCATTCCATCAATTTAATTTTTTTGCTTGTATAATATTAAAAATTTAATACATAATGAGAAATCTGGGTAGGTGCTGCCTGTTTAAAATTTCTTTAGATCCTCGATGATTCTATTTTCAAAGTGACCTATCATTGTCCTTTTTTTCAGGTAATTCTGCTTCTTTAGATGGGACTTGTGGGTTAGATGGTTCGTTAGTAACTCCAAGAAGTATAAATTATTCTGCAGGTGTCATGTCGCCTTCAGAAAAACGTACCAAGTTGTATGTTTCATTTCTTCAATTACATTTAGTTTGAGAGCTTTTCTTGCTTGCTTTTATTTTTTTTATTTTTATTTTTTCCTTTTTTTTTAGTTTTGTGAAATGTTGAATTGTCACCCCGCATGCATCTCTTGGGTGTTACGACTTGGAAGTCTTTAGTCAAAGTAAATTTATCTTGTCAGATTGTCACATTATGGAAAGATGTAAATGATGTCTTCTGTATGTATTATGAATTATTTGCTCCTGATAAGTTTTTCATAGTCTCTGGAGTTGAAATACTCTTAGGGATTTGCAGTTTTTAAAAGTTAATGTCAGTCTCTTTGTTTTCCTTGTAGGATAACTGCTGAGCACGTATTAATATCAGAGGGTCTAGAAACCGCCTGTGGCATAACCACAGATGTTGGTATACACTGTCAGGAGGCACTAACATGTAAGAGAAAATTTATTTATCTTGGAGTCGTTTTGTATGAACATCGTTAATATATTTGCAGTGGTGACTACGAATCAATGACCGGTAGTTATTATATGTGTACACTGTCCTTGTTGCAATGATGCTTCCTAAAATTGGAGGAAACCAAATAGAACTGTAAATTATTGGTTTAAGTGGTACTGGGCTGGATTTTATTGTCTAAGCTGATGGTTGCTTCTTTTTCTGTCCTTATGTGAGGAAAAATAAGAAGTCCGCTTGGAGACGACCCATAAGGAACCAGAATAGTACTATTGTGGTGGTAGCCATATTTGTGTAGCTTTACATTATGTTAATTTCTAACTCGAAATCTGTTGTCTTCTTTTTTTTCTTCATTCATTTCTTATTTTAATTGTTTGGCTATTGTCTTCTACTCTTCTTTTCTTTTTTTCTTAATTTCTTATTGATGAAAGCTTGCTGAAGTATGGGTCTTGGCTCGAGATATTGAATATTTTTACACATTTTCTTGGTTAAACAATTCAAAATTCTGATATTCATAAGCATATTTCTCTTGAGGATTACCATAGTAGTAGATACACATTGCCATTTTACCAAAAAAAAAAAAAAAAAAAATACACATTGCCATGTTGATATTACAGAGGCTGCATTCTCCATACTGACCTCGGACGAGATTGAAATAGCATTGTTAGCCTCCTCACATGACTCGTGAAAGTGCAATTTCATCTGCATTCTCCATACCTCTTTAAATGTCGGCAAGGACGACCCCATTAGATTTTCGAAGGACCAGTGATGTGGAAACAATTATCTTGAACCAGTGATTCTTCTCTCTATCTACTTTCATCATGTCACTTACCAATGACATTTTATGTGCATAAACATGTTAAACTAACATTCTTAGATGTTAGCGGGAAATAATTTAAATATCTAACTAGTGATTCATGAGGATGATACCTATATATATAATACATATCATCCTCATGAATCACACTTGTGAATTGCAAAGAATTAACTTTAGTTATTGATTATTAGATCTTCCGGTGCCCCTTGCAACCAAAGTGTATCACTTCCAAAGGAATCTATGTCTCAGGAGGGCACTGAGCCATCTTTACCACGGGGAATCAGCAAAGCAGCAGCAGATTGATTCTCTAAATTCAGTAGCTTTGGGAGGAAGTCCTATACTTCCATCACAGGTTACTTCTCCAACAAATTTATTGCAAGAGCCGCATGCAAATGGCTTCTTGCAGAAAAAGGTTTGTGGAGTACATCTATATAGTTGTGGATGACTTTTGTAGATTCTTGACATTATTCGACTGGATACATATTACTATATTTGGCCTATCAGCATCGTAGGGGAAGGCTTGTTTGACTGGTTAGATTATCTCATATGTCTTAGGAGTGCATTAAATTTCTTTACTGAACTATTTATCATATTTTTGTACTTTATTTTAATGGGATTAAAGTTCACAACAAGGCTCTAGAAGTATGAAGGTTTCCTTACTTTTGCTTTTCATGAAAGCATTAATTTCAGTAATGAGCTCCTAAGTTGTAGATTTCAGTATAATATTTAAGTGCATTTTGGTTACTCAAATGCATGCTGCAACCTCTAAAGGAAATTAAATGTTGCTTGAAACCTCATCTATCGATGTATATAGTGGCCATCCTGCCTCTACAAATTGAAGCCTAAAACTTTTCTCATGAGTGCAAGTCTTTCCTGTAAATTAAGGTTCATTTTAAATTAAACATGGGGAAGTAGAAAACGTAACTCGACTAGCTGAAAGACAATTGATGAAATAAATTTGCCACTTCTACACTGAGGTTTTGGACAAGGAAAGTAGCAAAAAGCCTCACATTGGCATCAGCTACATGTTAGGTTTCAGAAATGCATGCTTATGCTTGGTTATAAATTATGCATAAGAAGAATTAGCACTATATTTTAGACTACTACCTAACCAATTATACAGTTAATCATTTTCTCATGTCAAGAGTGTAGAATATTAGCTTGGTAGTAAATTATGCTTGATTTCAGTCTTTTTAGCCATTTCCTTGCTAAAATCTAACTTTTTTGGCATTTCTCTGTCATTGAAAAGCAGAAAGATGATTGCATGTCACCTGCTGGGCATAAACCTGACGAGATTTTAACAAAAAGTTCAGAATTGTGCTCGGGGAACAAAGGAAGCCACTTATCTGCCTCGAATTTCTCAACTCAGCTAAGAGATGATCACTATTCAAGACATGTACACTCTGTTGATACAGCTTCTATGGGAATGATGAGAAACAGATATCTTCCTTCGACTTATTCTTTTCCTGGGAACTCTGGTAATTACTCTTAACTGTTTTTGCTAAAGTTTCTTAGCATCCTCCAAAATCATTTTGGTAGAATTGCGATATTCAATCAACTGATTTGTGAAAAACAACAATGATTACAAGAACAAAGAACGTAGAACCACAAAGAAGAGTTTTAAAACTCTCAACCCAAATCACTCAGAGTGCCGAATTACATTGAAATTCCAATATGTTCAAACCAACTAACTCACCCCTATTCGTAATTTGTCCCTTGTAACTAACTATATGTGACTCTCTATATGGGATCTTATCACGTTTTCAATAAGTTTCTTTTTTCCCCATCTGAATTCCTTTTACAATTTACATATTGTTTACTGAAATGAGTCCAATAATGAAGGAAAACAGAAGAGTGGAATGATAACTAATTCCTTAGAATCCCTTGGGAGCATTAGTAAGAAGAAGCTAATTGTCAGTTCATTGAGAAAAACCTAAACAATACTCATATTTGATTTCTGGCATGCTACCATGGCCTTAAATTTCACTAATACCTCTGTATCATAATCTTCTTCAATGCTTCAATTTGATACTATTGCAGATCAGCCACATTATAAGTTAATGGCTTCTGCCTGTATATTGTGGTTTAGTTGCACAGTTCCTGCAGTTACTTTTTGCATGAATTCGATTTGCTTCTCATAGAATGCAATGGAGTGCGGGTCTAATTGTAATTTTTTTTTTTTAAGTTGGTCATATAGGAAGGGCCACTAAAACTACGTTCACTAAATTTCAAATCCTTTAGGTTATTAAAGCTTTCAAGACTCTAAAAGAGATGTCACTATCCATTACTAATGGACAAAGAATGCTTGCGAAACCTCTCCTGAGTGTCCTTTTTATAATAGAAGTAACGGTTTTTTTTTCTTCCCCGTATCATCGTAATTGCTATTGCTGATGTTATATGCTTTATTAATATCACTGACCTGCGTTTGGAACTAGTCTCTTTAAACTTCTGATGCTAGAGGTTGTATAGTTAGTTAAAAAAGTGATTTTCATGTGCGACATTGTAACATTGGTTTTCTGATTTTGTAGGCACGTCGTTAGGGGCCATGCAAAAACCCAATGGAAGTGTTCCCGTCGTGTAATGGCGACTACTACTTGTGGCATTCATGTGAAGGTATTACAGTCTATTGTAAAGTACATTTCAAAATGCAATATATAACTAGCGATTGTAAATTTTGGACAAGATTTGCAGATTAGTAGATTAGCATTCTTTTAGGAAGTATACTAGTAGTTCATTAGTGCAATCCCTGCAAAACAACTCGATGAGGAGTTAACTTTTTTGTAAATCGGATATGAGTCTAGGCTAATTTTATTATTTTCCCATGATTTTGTCTTCCACTCAAACTAGGTATCTAATTGAAAATCATTCTTCATTGTTTCTGAAAATTTACACTTTGTACTTGCTGTCTGTTAGAATAATTTATGGCCCTTTCATTTCCTTCTCATTTTGAACTGTTCCTGTTATATACTGGCATCCAATCTGCAAGTGGATCTTCTATCATTTATGGTTGTCTTCATGCTATTTTTAATGTTGTCTCGAAAAGCGCGTCAGTTGAGATCGCTAAGAGGGTATAATATCGGTCACACTGCGATAAGTTGAATCGTGAAGTAGACAAAAGCACATCAATTTTGTAAGTTTCCTGTTTTTTACAACACACTGAAACAGCATATGCACTAGATTTTTAGTTGCTTCATTGCTAATCTTAGACCCTTTTCTTTTTTTTTTTTTTTTTTTTTTTTTTTTATTCTAGCTAAGTGCATTCTGACTTTTAGGAAGTGCACCCCGAAAAACATCAAACTTAAAAAAAAATCAATCTTACTACATAATGACCCTTATGCCTTCACTGTGATTAGTGCACCCCACTACAATTACTAAGTGCACCCCACAAATTCTCTTCTTTGTGATTTGTATGCATCATCAAGGAGTTCGGCCTCGAAGTCTGAATCTCTTGTTTGAGAATCAGTCGGAATCCACTGAACCTCTAGTTGGAGTGTTGGTCACAGTTTGTCGAACCTTTAATTGAAAAGTTGGTCGGAACTTACCGAACTTTTAGGTTGACAGTTGATAACTAAATCTCACCAAAAAGATTCGGTTGGACAATACTGAGCCTAGTTGATAAGTCTCGGCTACATGTTGTCGAACCTAAAATAGATGTTTCGACCAAGGTTTTGGAGTTGGATGTTTTGATTCAGATGAAAGGGTATTTTAATAAAAATGTGGACTATACTTAGTAATTGAAATTTAAATTTGGGGTGTCACACAAAATAGGGTGCACTTTCTAAAAGTCGAGGTGCACTTAGCTCGACACTTTTTTTTTTGAGACTTCATGTCAACATTGTGAGTATACAATCCCACATGTCTATCAAGTTGAGGATACCGTATCTTTTTTAAGTAATAGTTAAAAACTTGTAAACATAGTGCTTTAAAGAGAAGAAGAAACTAAATTGATCACTTTGTGGAGGTGCAAATAAAGTTAAGTATTTCAAGTATTATATAACTTTGCATAATTGAGATTGTGATTGGTGATGGTGGGTGATATATAAAGTGACTTCATTCAATCAGACTCAATTGCCTTATTGACTCCAATGGTGGTCATGTAGAGAAAAAAGATGTCCCCATTATTCCTTTCAAGTTCTTTCACATTAGAGACAATGGTCTCTGGAGTGATCGTAGATTAGACCTCCCATCTGTCTCAATCCTCTTTAGTACCTATCAGAGCAATGTTTTAGAGCTTGAAAGATAAATGTTGTCTGTGGGATTCATCACTTCAATATCTTTGGGCATCATTTTGATTAGATTTAGGATAGTGTGTCTAGTCATAAAGAAGGTTTAACCATTTTTTTTTTCTTAAATACCATTATAGGAATTAAATTGAGGAAAAGTAGACCAAAGTCCCCTTGGATGGAGTGATTGAATGTTCAGGTATTTTAAGTAGAGGTTTTGATTTCGAGCTAATTCCATTGGAAGAGATTTACCTTTTTTTGTGGACCAACTCAATTTAAACCTAAATTAGTCGAGTTTAGTAGGCTCTTGGATATCAGATACAAACCAACAAAAAACAAAAGTTAAGAAAAAGTTGGATTGCATAATGGATTAAGTATTTTTTTGAGGGGAGTACGCTTTTAGGGTTTGGAAAGCGAAGAGGAGTAGATTTGCAACTATATATCTTTGAAACTATATATGATGCAGATCCAATAGAAGAGAGACATTACAAGTTTCAAACATTAATTTAATTAAGGCTTTTAATGGGAGGAATTGGTAAGGGTGATAAAGTTGTTGAAATGCATTTGGTGACTAGAAGATCATGAGATGAAACCATGTCAAGTTGGATGGAAGATGGAAGAAATGGAGAAGTGCAACAGGTGTGAACTGTGATAGAAATATCCCTACCAAGTTAAAAGAAAAATTTTATAGAATTGCAATTAGGTCAGTTATGCTCTATGGAAGTGAATGTTGGGCTGTAAAGTAACAACTAGGGGTGCACACAGATTGGATCCAGTCCAATTAGGGTCAATCCGCAATCCAATCAAATTATTGCAGATTGGAAAACTACAATCCAATCCAATCCAAATAATTTATCAATCCAATTTACAAAATGCGGACTGGATTGGATCAAATTATACGGATTGACATTTTCCTATCTAAAATTTATGAAATTAGATTTAATCAAATGAATCACAAGAATTATATATCTCATGAATGACAAATTTACAACATACATTCCACAAATCTATTTATAGCATATTTCCCACAAAATTGTTATCGCAATAACCTTCAAAATATAAGTTTCTACATAAATAAATGTGTTATCCACAAATCTTCACCATACATCCTCACAAAAGAACATAAAAAGTGTACGTTGAACATACAACCTACAATAAAAAGGTCGAAAGCATAATAAAAGAGTTAAGAACAAGTATAGTCTTTTAGATATTTTAGTTTTGAATTGATAGTTTGAGTTGATGCTAATTAAGTTACTATAGTACATATGATGAAATATATGTATGTGTTGATGTATTAAACGAACTGGATCGGATTGGATCCATAATTTTTTAATATAGGATCCGCAATCCGATCCAGTCCAGTCGGATTAATGATTTTTCAATCCAATCCAGTCCAAGGGATCAAAAAATTAATCCAATTAGGGATAATTGGTCCAAATTGGACCAGATATGCGGATTAGTGCAATCTGTGTACACCCCTAGCAACAACAATTACATAAAATGAATGTAGAAGAAATAAATATGCTTAGGTAGATGTGTAGTAAAACTCGTAAAGATATAATAAGAAATAAAAAAATTCAAAGAATAGTAGCACCAATTGACACAAAGATTAGGAAAGAGCGATTGCGGTGGTTTGGACACCTGCGGAGACAGCCTACAAATGTTCCCATTAGAAAAATTGACTCAATAAAAACTAAAGAAATTCAATGTGATAGGGGTAGACCAAAGTTAACCTAGGATGCATTAAATTAGAGGGACTTGAATGGTTTGTAATGCTCACCATCAATTGCACAAAATCGAGCACAATGGAGGAATTTAATCCATGTAGCCGACCCCAATTAATTTGGGACTGAGGCTATGTTGTTGTTGTTTCTTTCGGATTATAAGGTTAGAATGTTGATTGACTAAAAAACCAATTCCTAAATCCTGATGATTCATTTGACCAAAAAAAAAGGTAGCGGTTATTCAGACCCCATTTTTTGCTTTTTTTACCACCCATGTGAAATGACCTAACTACTTCTCCATATAAAAAGGTTTTTACTTACTCTGTAATGATCTAATTTTTAATTGGCGCCGTTGTCGAGTATTTTTGGATGTGGACTCCAGATCAGGTCCACGGGAACGCCGAGTCGGCGGAAAATATTATTTTTGGCTGATTGATTACGTAAATGCGATGGTAATTTTTATTATTTGACTTATTACATCGCATATGTGAGTTTATGCCGATGTTATTGGGTGATTTAGTGTGACAGGTAGTCACCTCGAAAAGTGTGTAAACGCAGGTACTGAGCGGGCGAATTACAAGTACGCTAGGTCGGGGAATGAGTTCACATAGATAAATACAACTAAATGTGATTATTAATCAATACAGGAATGTGGTGTAGGCCAATTGTGTCGTCGAGGTTAAGTAGAACAGGTCGAGTTATCCGATGTCAAGTATTAGAACGCCCAAGGAACAAATGATTATTGTGTTGAGAGGATAAGACTAAAGGACCAAGTCACCAAATAAGTCACCAAGGAAGGACTTTTTGACCAAATTGAGGTCATTTGATGGGCCTAGTGATGAGCAAACTACATGAGATCAAGATGGGGTATAAATAGTTGATATTTTCACTCTCACCACACCACTTTTTCTTTCTCCTTTTAAGAGCAAATATGAAAATTCGATAGTGGTGGTTTTGTGAACTTGTGAAGTTGATTTGAAGGATCAATTGGGGAGGAATCGAATATCCGAGGTTAGATTAACGTTATCCTCTCCGTTATCTAACTTTCGGCTATATTTTCTCAGATTTTGACGCAAGTTTCGGCGTGGTGAGTCAAGCTCACTGGTTTTATGAGTTGTTTTATGGTTTTTGGTTATGATTTTGAGCTTTATTTATGGATTGGTAGAAGTTGTTATTGTCGAAGAAAAATGGATTTTATCGGCGTTTTGGCATAAGTACTCCGGTTTGTCGATTTGGTCAAAGTTTGGCGAGGTTTTAAGTTATATTATGATTGTTTTGGAGAACCGTAGAAGTTTGGAACGGGTTTAGACCATGGCGATGAGCCGAGGGGTTTCAAAAAATGACCCAACTTGGTGCAGAGGAGATGCTACAAACGGCTCCGTGAAGAGTAATTCTCCACGGTGCTACCCATGACGTGAAGTCCAGGGGCTTGTTGCCATGGGCGCCATGAGCAAATGCTCACAATGATGCCACCCACGGTGCCGGAACAGAAAATTTAAAAATAAAAATATAATATAAATAAATGAATAAATGTTTTAATTTTTGGGTTTTGAGGATCTAAATGATTCATTAGAATATCAAGGTTTCGAGATACCATTGTAACGACCCCAATTCTACAACCTTAAACTAGACTTCGTCTGGTCTAGACTTAAATGGACCCCGAGCTAATCTTGTGAAATCAACGTAAACCTAGTTAGCCTTCCTTACCATTTACCATTTATTAAGCAATTTAAGAGAAAGTTATTCAAATTAGTGAGTTATCAAATTGTAGTTGAAACATTAAAATCTCAAACTAATCGAATAATCTCTAAGACACTAGTCAGGACAACTTAGAGTGTGGAAACCCCGTATATGTATACCATCATCAAGTATAACAAGTCACAAAAGAGTAATGTCAATGTATACATGCCCAAGATCTCTCATAAAATCCATATCCCAATGTTCAAAACAAAATTATATAATAATACAAAATCAACCTACATCAATCAAGGGGGAGAACCGTTCTGGTATCCTCAAAGTAAATCACCTAACTGTGGAGCCTTCCCCTTGCTAGATTACGGATCTATACTCAATCAAACACAAGAATGACGAGCCCAAGTAAGTAACGCCAAGCAGAATATATATACAACATTTCAAAACAATAAATCGGTCTATATTCATGTCGATAGAAAGAAAGGTACTAAGAATTCATGAATAAATAAATATTATAAATAACTGTAATTCAATCGAGGATAAGTGTCCAAGAAAAACAAACAAGAGACGTAAGTAGTCCCATCTTAACGGTCGTTGAGTCGAGTGAATACCCTACAAAACTCGGATTCTAGGATGTGGTCAACACCCAACAAGCCCTAAATTCAACTAACCAATGAGACTTCTTAGTAATCCAGCTAAGAACTCACTCCTCGCACAAAAGTAACCAATGCAGTGAATCCCGAGGTCATGGATCTGGCATGTTGCCTTCGATGACCATCCTCCAAGGATCACCTTTGACTCACTTGCCCTCGAACAACTCAACAGAATGTAGTTTTCTAAACAGGAATAGCAATAACAATAACAAATTAAAGCTTAATGAAATAACTGTAAAATTCTTCACTAGTTTACTTACATGTGTCCGAAGCTAATGTGCATTCATATGACCCGACTCATCGCCTACGAATCCCCGTGTGTCAGTCAAATTTTTGTAAATTTTTCTAATTTTCTATAATTTATTCCATTAATATAATTGGGTCAATTTCTCAAGTATTGTGTTGTATTCGGAACCATTTGCATACCCAAGAGATCCCCGAAGTTTTTTGAAAATTTCTAAAAATTGAACTGATTAACAGTGTCGCGCCACAGGTGGTGCCATCGGCTCAAAATTGGCGGCGTCACCTGAAGTGTGAGTCTGGGTGCCCTCTGCTACAGGAGCCGTAAATGGCGCCGTGGAGAACAACTCTCCACGACGTCACTTAAAGCGTGACGTTCCCTGGGCCTTTCGGCCCTGGGTGTCGTGACCAACGTCGTGCGCTTTATGCTCACGACGTCCCACGTGTCGCCGATGACAGAACAAGAATTCTAGGGTTTTTCAAAACTCAAGCTTTTGTCGTCGCGTTCCAAGCCTATCATAAACTCGTACGGACCTCGATTCAAAGCCAATCCACCATTTAAACCATGTTCATCACGTCTGAAACCTCCAATACACAAAAATCCCTGAAAATCCACAAAAATGCCAAAAATCCCAAATTGCAAACAATTATCATAGCAACAACCTTATTCCATCCCATTTGATAAAAAAAATCAACAAATCCAACACCTAAAATCCAGGACAAAAAAAACCTAACCAAATCATGGTGTCAAAAATTCTTGATGAAAACCCTAAAAATAGATGTCAAAACGTCGAGAACTACGAAGTGATTCAGGATAAATCCATTGGTCGCTACGACGTGCACCGCGGGCCCACAGCTCTGCCAACTCACCATCCAGCTGTGTCCCACGACCACTCACAACTCATTACTAATCAATTATTGCTAACTTAACAACGTTTTCTTTAATTATAGTTTCAAATTAGCTTATGAACTCGTTTTTATCATTTTAACTTCAAATCATGCAGGGAAAGTCTCAAATCATCAAATGATACTAATTAGCAATTTAAATATCATTTAGTCTAATATGAAAATCATATCAAGATGTAATCCATATATAGATGCCAAGTGTGATTCTTAAAATATCAAAATATTATACCTCAAAGTCATATACAAACCAAAATATAACTCTCACAACCCATACCCAGCATAAAACGGTAAATATAAATGAACATACGAGTAGGGTAGTCTGCAGTCAATTACAAGTAATCCTCTAGCTTGCCCTTCACTCTGCTCTTACCAGTATCTGCACTCAAACCATCACAAAAGGCAGATGACGATTTCAGAGTGAGTAATCCCAAGAAAATTCACCAAGTAAATACATAAATAAACTGGTGAAATTTAAAATACTATAAATAAACATGCAGAACAAAAGAATACAAACAATAATGGAAGATCATCGCATGAATATGAATAGTAAAGGAATCAAAGTGCGTGCACAATCAAAGTCAGATTAGAGCCATAATTCGGGCTATCCGCCAGGCACGACACGTGAGGATACCTCGAATGAGTGACCCTAGACCTTCTAAGTGGCTAGTGTAGACCACGACGCACCCACACATGCCTATCATACGTGGGTAGCATATTCACTGGCGCATGCCTAGACATATGCTATGGCTTAGTAGACCCTATGCCCCCGTAATGAATAAACATCAGGTGGGGACGAACACGACCACCGTAAAGCAATAGGACATAAAGATTATTGAATAAACATGACAATATTCAAATAAATCAAACAGTAAGTACTAAAGTGAATTTTAGTTGGGATACTACACACCTAAAACTGCACTCCAATTACCCAGTATTCGTCCTGATTCAATCCTGTTATTGCCTCAGAATATGTGCCCGATACCCGACTATGTTCTCCTAATTCATTTTACTATATTTAGTGTATTACCATTGAATTAGATATGTGGTATGTTAAAAAAATATCCAAAACAGCGTTAAAATGACCACTGCCTACACTCAGCGTGCTGGAGAGAATACCCAGTGCGTTGGGTAGTCGTCCTCATTTCCCCAGAACTGCCAACGCATTGGGCAGTTTCTGCCCAAAATTCTAGCAGTCCAAAATTGGTTTCTAGCCTCCAAACCCCATAACAACACCATCAACACCATTCCCACCACACCAAAACCAACATCATAACAGTGGGTATACACCCTATACTAAAAACACCATTAACACCCATAAAATTGGTATCAAATTATAGAGAAAGTAGAGGAGATTTTTTATTTAACCTTTGTTTGTTGATCCCCACTCACAAGGCCTTCAAATCATTAAGTCAAACACCTCTAAAACCCTCACAAGTTCTCTCATTTTCATCCAACAATGATAAGTGAGAGAGAAAGTGATCAAAAATGATGGAAAAAATCAATATATATACATATCTCTTCATCTCAACTCATACCCCAATCTCAAGACTTGTTTGAATTGCTAAGATGAGGTTAAATTGTCTCCATAAAATGCCAAAATTTACTTCATATCCATTTTTTGTTCTTATTCTCATGTCACCAATTATTTGCCCTCCCGGGCATTCCAATACTCGGCTCCGAACCTCGCCCGGTGCCATTCGTGCAGAACGATAGTGCCAACCATCTCAACATCATTTATTATGAATTATTTAATGTATTTTGTCATTTATTAGACGTATTTAGTTCCCGTCCTAGTGTACTAATCATACGCTGCCCGGTATCCGTGTATACCCGCTACACGCATCATATACTCATCACACCAGCTCATTCGTCAATGAAAAGTAGAAACAAACATATTTGCGATGTAATTAACTAACTTGGACCTATACATCGTAACTTCACCACAAGAGCGACACAAAACGGACTGTAAACCCTATCTGGTCGTGCTCCGTCTTCACTATGAGACCCACAAACGTCTCCGCTGACATCCACGTCTGTAATTTCATCATCAATAACGACCATTGAAAATTAGGCCGTTACGTTTAGTGCGCGTGAGACACAACAGAGCGGTGACATGGCATGGCTATGGGCCCGTAGCGCATGACCTGACGGCCTCGAGTTTTGGGAGGTCGTCACATACTAATACCCCAGTCACACCTCTCACGCATAACCCAGTCATCCCTTTCTCTAATCGCACTCTCACCATTAATTTAAATCCAATGAAATCCGAGCGAAAGCCCATCAATTCAACGTCGTAGGTGTATTTTTCATCTCTTTTATTGTCGATTTAGGAATTTTTTCCTTCTTTAAGTCGATATTGTTTTTGGTTTTGTTGTTGGGTTTAGGGCTTCAATTTTGGGTATGAATCTTGCATTTTGGGAACAAAGTTTCGATGGAATCGAAAATATTAAACGATTTGAGCAAAACCTACTATTTTTCGTCATTTTCATATATTTATTAGGAGTTTTGAAAAAAATTTATTCGTTCATGTTACCCACGAGGTTCGGACGCACAAGGCCGGTAGCTCTTAAGAGGTGTCGGATGCACAGGGCCGACAACTCTTAAGAGGTGTCAGCCACACAAGGCCAACATCTCTAAAGAAAAATCGGTTAGATCCCTTTGTCACCCACTGAGATTGAGTTTTCTTCACAATCTCAGTCAGATTCGATCGACACCTCTTTAGAGGTCTTGGTCAAATTCGATTGTTACCCCTTAAGAGGTCACGGTTAGAGTCGACCGATACCTCTTCAGAGATGTCGGTCATGTGCGACCGAACTTCGCAGACGACAAAATTTTGCTTAAAGGACACATTCGGTCTTATTCAATGAAAAACATTCCTACGATACTTGGTGACCTAGTACAAGTGCTTTATAATGACTAAAACCGAGAAACAAAGAGGATTGAGGGTTGTTGGGTAAGGATGAGGATGATGGGGTGAACAAGAGTATTTTTGAAATTTTTTTAAAAAAAAATATTGGGGTAAATTAAGTAAGAAGTGGGGTAAGAGAAGTAAAAAATTCAAAATGGGGTACAATAAGCAAAAGGTGGGGTCCGAATAGGTGTAGCCAAAAAAATCTTAATGATTCATGATAACTCCCTGCTCAAACTAAAAAACCAATTCCCTTGTATCATCGTGCACTTGTAAAAACTAAAATAAAATAGGAGCTTTCACCAAAAAAAGAAAAAGTAACCTATTGTACAAAATAGATTATTATGACGTCCCCAGAACCTGAGGCTGCCGCGCCATACATTGTGGGCCCATGACCCTGCCCGTCACGGCCCAACCTTGTCCCATGCCCATCGTTCACCATTTATCAACTTTTTTTCGCTAATTCTTTTTATATCATTTTCATCATTTAATCATTCAAGTTAGTTAGGGCTCAAATCATATGTTTAAAATCATAAATTATCATCAAATTATCAGCGGAAGACTTAAAAATGTGAATCATCAAGGAATATAGTAAAAACTGTGATGACCCAGTTTCACAACCCTAAATTGGGCCCTGCCCGGTATAGACTTACGTAGACCCCTAGTCAACCTTCGCGCAGTCAACGCAAGCCTAGTCAACCTTACCTTATCATTTACCATTATTAAAACAATTATAACAAGTTGAATAAATCAAATTTAGTGAGTTATCAAAGATTTTCGAGGAAGCAATAAAACTCAAACTAATTGAACTACTCACAGACACCCGTTAGGACAACCTAGAGTGTGGAAACCCCGCATATATATATATATATACCATCATCAATACACAAGTTAGCAGAGAACCATATCAATGTATACATGTTTCAAGATCTCTTACAAACCTATATCCAAATGTATCAAAAACATATAAATAAATAGTACAATAGACCTACTCAATAAGCGAGAGGAAATCACCTAGTTGTCCTCAGCGTCAATCGCTTATCGTCGATCCTTTACCTCTGTCACTTTTGTAGTATGACGGGGTTGCATCCACCTTCATAAAAAGGACGGTGAATACAGAAAATACCAGTAATAACCATGTGGAGTCTCAATATAATTTTAAATGCCAAATGAACGGCTAAACGAGTATCATGGAGGAATATCACAAATATGATAAAAGACAACGTGATAATTTAATCACTGAGATATCAACGATAAATAAGTGTCGAGAGCACAAAGCAAAAAGGCATATAAGTGTTCCAAGTTAATCAGATTACCACAAAGAGTTCACAACCTAACTTTCCTGATATATTCTTGACCTAAGCAAACCACCAGACAATTTAGTATGAATCACACTACTGTAGTCCACACACACTTCAACTCAACGTCAGACTACTAATCCCTAAACTGCAGGTTTAGACACGTCCAGAATCCATGTCGTTACGGTGGTGAAAGAGATCACTAAGCATTCTCATCGCACCCGTAACCACCATGTTGCTCACTTAGACCCAAAAGACCACTCATTAAGGAATGCAAGGAAAACAAAGTCAATAATCTACTAAGGATAGATATCACAAATGGAATCCAATAAAACCATATTTCACAAAGAAATATTGTTCAACAAAAATAACAGCCAAGAAATTGCACTAATGAAATAATATTAAAGCTCCAATTGGTTTTACTTACTGTACAGCACGAAACTCCGCCCTCTTGGCTTTCACACGTCTTCAAACCGATCCTATACGCTAGTCACCAGTTCAATAAACACCTGGTATTAGTTTGAATCTAATTTGATCGCGTTATAGTCTTATTTTGTATTTAATTGTAATATTCCATTAATTTTCCCTATTTTCCAACATTACCCATTTCCACTATTTTAGGTCAATTTTCTGGGTATTGGGTTATATTCGGACCCATTTGAATACACGAGTGAAGTCCTGAAGTTTTTAAAAATTTTCAGAAATTTGGTCATGTGAACAGTACTACGCCGTGGGGGTTGACACCTTACGGCGTCACTTAAAGCGTGGAGATAGGGGTGACTCTACCCTAGACACCATGACTAGTGTCGTAGGGCTTTAGGCCCTACATCGTAGGGCGTCTCTCGCGGCGTCACGACCAAAATGTGACTACTGTGATTTTTTGCAACCCTGGTTTGCATCTCTGTTGTGATGACCCTAGTTCCCCATAAAACTGGACCCCACCCGACCTAGGTCTACATGGGCCCCCGAGTCCTTACTTGCGAAGTCTACACATCCTAGTTAGTCTTAAATCCTCAGAATCATCGTTTCATTATTAATGTTATGTGAAAGTTATAGGATTATAAAATTATCAGGAAAATTCGCAGCGGAAATTACTATAATCTACTATAACTATAAAATGGAAATTAGGAATAATGGACAACCTAATCATGTGGAAACCCAAAGAAATGGATAAATACATGCATGTCTGGTGATCAAAGTTATACAAAGCGATGATACATGATATCTCTAATCTCTCAAATCCTAATACGTGCCCCAGTGTTTAACAAAACATATAATATATAATCACAATTAGAAAACAAAAATCTACACTGAGTAAAGGAAAGAATCACTCTGAGAGTCCTCAGATGATATCACCTAGCATCAACTCCTTCCCCTTACTCGTCTTTGCTCTATCTTCACCACCGTCACAACTAGACGGTGAGTGCTTGAAAAAGAGAAAGTAATGCCAGAAGAAACTAAACAGTAATTCAAGATTTATAAAACAAACAGTTCAAGTATCATGCGGTAATGAAAGATAAAAAATATAACAAATAGCATAATAAACAGACTGATAAGCTGAGCAACGAAATTTGAGTGTCCACATAATCAAAGAAGGCCTATAAGTGGTCAAAATCAATGCAGTACCGCAACACCATATTTATAGTCACCGCAACGACCAATAACTATAGACACCGTAATGTCCAAGTAATCCAATACTCAGGGTATAACCCGCTATCAGTGGGGTGAAAGAATACAATCGTAGAAGTGCTCACGCTTACCCACTCATATGGACTCAAGAGTACCTTCGTAACACACTTATACCAAAACACTCAACCAACAACAATAAGAATGGAATTTCAACAAAGGTTCAATTCAAAATAATTGACAATAATTGGATAATGAATTAATGCATATTTCCTATCTGGCTTACAATCGTACGATAACATACCTCGTGTAATCGTAAATCTCCGATCCTCGCGTACCTTTACTATCCTACTCGGATTCTCAAAGTCTGTAATTTCAACCAAATTCGCAAACCCTGTTAATATCATTCTAATTTACCCAATTTTCTACGATTATTTAATTAGTGTAATTGGGTTAATTTTCAGGGTATTGGATCGTATTTGAACCCAATTGGATACCCGAGAAATCCCTAAAAATTTTCAAAATTTTTAGAAAATTTGGTCTCGTTGAACAGTGTCACGCCGCCAAGATGCCATGACATCTATGGCCTAGCGGCATCTCCATGGCGTGGAGAAAAACAACACTCTGCCCAACTCGTATGTGGGTGATGCCATGGGAGATCCTTCTCACGGCATCCCTCGTGACGTTTTTCCTGGTTTTTGTTGTGTTCACTCTGCTCAACACGTCTGGGAGTGACGCCGTGAGAAATCCTTCCCACGGTGTCCCTCGTGGCATGTTCAACAGAACACCTATTTTGGGGTTTCTGGAAACCTCGACTCGAGTCACTGCATTCCGAGTCTATTCCATCTCTTTGGGACGTCCAAAACAACTTAAAACTCCACTCGTTTTCCATCAAAACCCCAACAAAATACCTCGATTCAAAAATAACTCGGTTTTGTTTAAAAATTCCTATTCACTTCAAAACCATAAACCAACTAACAATTCACCAATAATATACTCCATTGATCCAAAAACCATCAATTAAAATCGTTTTCCAACTTTTCTCGAACATTTGTCCAACATCGTTGCGATGAAAACCCCTAAAATTAGCGCCAAAACATACCCAAACACAGGAGGAGTAGAAATCCTACCTTTTTAAGCGTATTCGGTTGCTCCTCGACGTCGCAACATTTTCGCAAACTGTCAAAACCCCCTCTCTCCCCCGTTCTCACGTTTAACGAAAACCAAATGGATTGAAATGAGAGAGAAAAGTTGGTTTATATACCAATGTCTCATCTCTTCATACGCACGGATCTCGAGACACATCTTGTGTCTCCCTTTCCTCTTTTCCAACAACTCTAACACACTAGAATGACTCCAATACGTGACTTTGACTTCAAAACCACTCTATTTCTCGCCCAAAACATGTGTTCCCGAACTCGTTTCAACTCTTAACCCACACCGTGTATATTCCCGAACATAACCTCGCTCCCACATTTTATTTAATTATTTATTATTTTCGATAATTTACTAATTATCATTTTTTCGGTGTTTAATTATCCGTTTTATACCCTACATTTCCATTTTTCCTAACCGAATCTCACATAGAAATTCGTGGCGATTTATAAACACACTAGGATATACGCAGAGTTCTCATTCGGGTACAAATAATAATATAAACATCACAGAAAAATAAAATATACCTCAGTGTCGACTCCTGAGGCTTAAGTAATATGACAAATCACGACGGTATGTCACGGTCCTGTAAAACACATGACATGTCACCAATTAAATTTTAGGGTTGTTACAACCATGTTTCGAGCCTATCCCAACCTCGTAGAGACCTCGATATCTAATCAAAATCATTATAAACCCATAAAAACTAACCAGCCACCGATCCAACAATCGAACGAAAACACACAAAATTGACGCCAAAACGACGAGAATTGAACGGAGAGTCGGGACCTAACCTCCGTTCGCGTTGTTGTGCGCTCCTTTAGCGTTAATGTAACAACCCCAAATTTTTAACTAACTTGCGTTACACTTGTCAGGATTGTGACCCGGCTACGTGAATACTGGACAATATTCCGAACTTTGGGAGTCAACACCGAAGTGATTTTATGATTTTCTGATTGTGTGTATTAGTATTTTAGTATTTTATGGGTCTCGAGCCGTTCAGGCGATTTTTAGTTGAGTGAGGTTTCGCCTAGTTAAATGGGAGATAAAAACAAGTAAAGAGTATAAATAAATGAATTTTTAATTAATTTAATTAATTAGTTGGCGAGACAAGGCGAGACTACGCGCGTTATGGGAGTCGGGGCAAGGCAAGATGGACTGAGGAACGTCGTTTTAACGTGAGAGTTGGTTAACTACGCAACATACGCGCTATGGAATAGAAATTGTTAAAGTGACACAACTCAAATGAGGAGAGCCATGATATTTGCATTGAGATGTGTGTGTATGTTGAGATGTGATAAAGGGTAAAAGACCCATAAGGGCAATTGATTTGAAGTGTGTGTAAAGTAAATTGGAGGGCAAATGGGTCATTTCACCTATGTCCCATATATATAAACAAACAAAAAACCTAATCCACTATTCACTCATCTCCTCCACACACACCCACCCGAACCTCACATTCTCTCCCACCACCACGGCCCCTCTCCCTCGTCAGGCCAGTCACGCCTCCCGCCGGAACCCTCTTCGGAGTTCCGTATCTCTCTCTCTCTCTCTCTCTCTCTCTCTCTCTCTCTCTCTCGGTCCCTCCCTCTCGGCCTCACGTTCTCTCTTGTCTCGGCCTCTCTCTTTTTAGCCATGCTTCATGGCCTCACTGCACCACTGGCTCTGACCGAGCTAGTGGTGGTTGCCGGGGTTCACTCTCTTACTGGAGATCTCTTTCTCTCTCTCTCTCTCTCTCTCTCTCTCTCGATCTCACTGGTTTTTTTTCGTATTCACTGTTGTCCGCCTCTGGCTGTCGCTGCCATGGGTGACGGTGGTCGGGGACAGTCAGGGACGGACCCTCGTGGCCCACCGAAGCTCCCATATCCCCGGGAGACCTCTGGACGTTGGATACATAGAGTGGATGTTGTCCATTCTCTATTTTTCACGTGTTGGTTATCATTTTATGCCCTCGCCGAAACTGCCATAACCGGGGGCGTTGCTGGTCAGACCGCCAAGTTTATCGGGGACCTCTCCATGACCTCGATGATGCCTCGCTGCCCTTGTTGTGATCGATTTGGTTGTGTTGGAACTGTTTTACTGTCTTGAATCTAAGTCATGTTGTGTGGACTGTTTTTAAGTTCTCGCCAGAAACTGACCCTAGGGGCGGCGCCGCCACTGTATCACCGGGAATGGAGGTGGTTGAGGGCCCCACTGAGCCTTGACTTGGGTCCCACCGCTCTCCAAAGTGGTCAATAACAATGAGGCGAGCGCGAACTTTTGATATTTTATATTTATGTCATTTCATGTGCATATGCTCCTCCTCGCCGGAATCCGCTGCCGTAGACGACGCCACCACTGTACCACCGTGACCGGGGATATCGGGTACCAAGCTAAGTCCATGCTTGTGTCTCACGACTCTCAGAGTGGCCTAAAACAACGGTGTTATTGATATATCATGTCATTTATGTAATTTTATGCGTGTTGTAACCTTCTCGTCGAAAACCACCCGTCGTGGCGGCACTGTCGTCACCACGATGACATGGGGGACTGCCGGAGACCTTACCATGTCCGTCATAGTCTCACAGCCCCAGAGTGTCCATATCAATGATGATGAGTCGTAATGGCGGAATTATGCGTGAGTTGTTTATATCGCGTCGAGTAGTCATCGACGTGACGTAGGGCATGCACATGACCTTCCCATGTCGTGATGACACCCTACAAACGTTAGACCACACCCCGCTAGGTTCCCAAACTCGTTGGTGCATGCATGGTCATTTTGAGTCGTGTTTGACAGATTTGCATTTGAAGGTCGGGAATTGGTTATGACGTCGTAGTCACGTCGCCGGCTCATTGAGGCTAAGGCGTGACCTACATACGACTGAGCCGAGCCTACAACATATGAGTAGGCTTATATGCATTGTGAGTACCAACGTTGAGATACCGTAGTCGTGGTTATTGTCATTATTTTTCAAACCTGAGAGAGTATACGTTTTCTTAACAATTTGACGAGTCATGTAAATACTTAAAAAATTGGGAATACACTAGTGTTTAAACTAAGGTTTACTTAATGACTCGACCCATTAAATAGAGTTTCCAACTTTGTCAGGTAGCGAAAAACTCTGGGATACGCGTTAGGGATGTGAGAGTGTTGTTTCACGGGTTGCGTAGTCAGGTAACTACATTTGCCCCTAAAGCTTGTGTACATTAGTAAGCCAGTTAAGAAAATACCATGTGATTCATTATCATTCTATCATGTTTGCTATGATCTACTTGTTGGCATCTCCGTTCCATATTTCTTGTATGTGTGTTCTTGGCATAAGTGTGTGTCTCGAAGGTACGTGCGGCCTGCACTAGAAGGGATAAAACGCGGGCACTCGTGCGCACGAGTGTTTGACCACCCCTAGTGATTGTGTGATACCATGTACTGGATTGTTGTGGATATTGTTGTGGTTATCAATATTACGACATTGTTGTTGTGGATTTGTTGTGGATTTTAGACTACTTATAGCCTCTCTTGACTCGTAGAACACGCATGTTTTCGATTGTTATTATTTCCAGTTTGTCTATCATGCACATTGTTTATTTAACTTCCTGTCTTTCAATTCCTGCATGATATTTAGACTGCCTTGTTTGATAATTCATGAATTACTGTTATATTCTTCTGGCATTACTTTCGATTTCTCTCAGTTACTCACCGTCTAGTTTGTGACGGTGGGTGCAGATAGAGCAGAGTGCAGTAGAGGCAAGGAGCCCTGCTTAGGTGACTTTTTGTGAGGATTAGCGGCTGGACTTGAGGAACTCTAAAGTAGGTTATATGTTTTTGCTCATTTGTATATCGCTTTATATATGTATGTTTTGGTTTATAGAACTTGGTATTATTAGTGAGATTGGTATCATGTATGTTAGTTTATCGAATTGTACATGAATACTCGGGGTTTTTTTTTCCACATTATAGAATTCCTAATTTCTCTTTGATTGAGTTATTTCCCCTTGTTATTTACTGTTTAGTTTTCCGCTGTGTATTATTGCAATAACTCTTTCATAAATTACTAAATTGATTAAATCGAAGGCTGATTAGGCTTGTCAGGTTGCTAAGTGATGACTTAGGGCCTGCACGAGTCTAGGCCAGGCGTACCCAATTGCACGGGGAAATTGGGACCGTCACAGTCAATTCACTCTCGCAATCGTCGAAACCTTCTCCTCCAGTTCATGTTCTCTCGTGTGAAGAGAGAGAAAAGAGAAAATGAGAGAGAGATGAGTGAGAACAAGGGTTGACCAACCCTTATATAGGGTGCCCCTAATCTTATCCCACACTCGCATCTCGAGGCACATTTTGTGACCCATACTCACACTAGCCTCCAACTTAGAGACACAAGTGAGTGACTTTGTCACTTAGTCTTGTTCTCATTTGCACCAATAATTGGATTATCTCAAACGTTTCTATGTCCAGCATGCACCATGACTTGCACCGTCGCGCGCGAATGGAAATACTAACGACCCGAATATATTTTTGAATTAATTTATTATTATATTTTATTTTTCGGTCGTCTATGAAACTCGTTTTCTAGACTTGTATACCCGTATTTCGTCCGCCCGATACCTATTCGACACATTTTCTTAGGCGAACCATACTTGTAACTCGACGTCACCATCCTGTCACGTAGACACGAATATAAATAGGTAATACACGTTGTCACACAAACATAACATATTTTTTCGAGTCGTTAAAAACCATGTCATAGAGCATATCCTAGTGTAGAAACTCATCCAAAAGTGTCAAAATACATATATACAATGGTTCATAGTCTCAAAATATCAAAGGAACCTCCAATTATTTCGATTTACATGTCTAGTATGTCACACATGTCCCAACCCAAAATAAAACAAAGAAATAAATAGCAAACATATGAGTCAAATGCAAGTAAATTGATCACAGAAAGTCCTCAAGCTTGCCCTTTTCCCCTGGTTGTACTGGTCTGCACTCAATCAACACAACAAAATAGATCAGATGACGAGTCCAGAGTGAGTAATCCAAAGGAACTTCACTGAGTAAATACAAAAATAAATACATGAATTTAAAAGACTATTAAGTAAATATGCGAAAGAAAAGTAAACAGACAACTGTAAAGGACCCTCACATAAATATCAAATAGTAGTAAAACAAATGTGTGGACAGGATCCTGGTCAGACTAAAACCATACTTTGGACTATCCCGAGGCATTGCCAGTGAGTAAACTCGAATTGATTGAAATCCCTTAATCTGTTCGATGACTGGCGTAGACCACGACACACTAACATATGCATAGGAAACACCAGTCGGGTCGACTATCCACCGACATACTTTTAAGATATTTGCTATGGTCTAGTGTGTTGCATGCCAACATAATAGAATAACCCAGCGGGAGTAAACTCAACCAATCGTAAATAAATATCTGGAAGTAAGAGTAAATGAATAACAAGAGATGAATTCAATAAATTAAGCAGATAAATACTCAAGGTGAATTTCAATTTGGTTACTACACACCTCAAATCGCGCTCAAACTAATTCAATACCGCCAATGCATGTCTCCAAATGCGTGTTCAATTACCCGTCAGTCAATCCCAAATACCTTATTTTTAATAATCAATCAAATTTCTCAAACCTCGGCATTTCTCATTTACCTACCAATTTGACTATTTTAAATTCACATTTTATCCAATAATGATCCCCAAGTTAAACCCTCGTTAAGCCAAATCAGAAAATTTTATTTTAAAATTTTCTAATTAATTTTTCTGTCAGACGCCTTGGGAGGCGCCGCCGTGACAAGTGCCACCATGGGTTGGTACCTGCAGTGTAACCAAAAACGTAGGATTGGGGGTCTCTCTGGTTTAGATGTCATGGGAGTTTGTTCTCCTTGGCGTCCCTGGCGGCGTCTAAGCCAGAAACACACCATTTTGGTTTTTCGGGCACCCCAGCTCGTCGCCGCAGTTCGAACTTGTTCCAACCCCTCATGGAACTCCATATCAATCATGAGAAACGATAAGCCATCGACAAAACGCGTTCGAGATGAAAACCCCGATAATTTCGTCAAAAACACCGAAAATCCAACAAAAATGGATACAACAACAACACCAACCCTTCCTCCATTGTTGCTTCAAATATAAATCCAAAAACCATAGCAACACTTAGCAGACTAGTGTGCTCATTCCAAGTCCCCAAAACTCGCGTTAAAATCTACAAAAATGCACCCGATAGATAGAGAACAAAGAGGAGAGTTCAGATCTAACCTTGTTTGTCGAGTTCCAAGCCGTTTGATGCTCCAAATGATCACCACAAGCTAACCAAACCCTTCTTCCTTAGCTCAATTTTTGGATTAAGAGATAAATGAGAGAGAAAATGTCGTCAAAGTTGGTAAAACACACCTATTTATATGTCCAAAGGCATCTCATGTGATGTGGCCATCCCAAGAACCATCTCAAGGCCTTGCTCAACAACACCACATGAATCCTCGGGCATTCCCATACCTCATCTCGCACTGTATCACGTTCCAACCATGCACATTCGCGTCACTAACGTCTAAGTGATGTTTTATATTAATTATTTATCACGTTTTATTATTTATCATGTGTGTATTATCCCCCAGCCTAGTATATTTGTAATTCTCCCACCCGGTACCCACGTCTACATGTTACTCGAGGCGAATATCTGTCACACTACCTCGCTCGGACAATAACAATATAAACACATAAATTGCGATGTAAATTAAAATAATTAAACACCCACATCGCAAATTAAACAAACAAAACGCAATTACGGACTGTATACCTCTCTCGAGCGCGCCCTGACCTAACTGCAGGGTCCACAAGCGTATGAGCTGACGTCCAAATCTGTAAATACGTATTAAATAATGGTAAATTATATTTGGGCCGTTACAATTACTTTCCCAAATTGAATTCAATCTCATAAATTATCAACACTACAAAGACTCAAAATATCTTAAACGGAGTTAGAAAAAGAATATTGTTTGTGGTGATGAACTTAATGAAGAATTAGATATTTTAAGATGGTATTGTTAGAAGCATTGCATTGGGTGGACGTCAGGTCCAGGGCTGACAGCAACAAGTCTAATTCATGAAGGTGCGTGCCAAACCAGATGATGGGTGCCCATTCTGTCTCTACCGGCGCACCCTCCACGGACCAAAACAACTCCTAACAGCGACCTCATTTAATTTAGAAAATAAAGTAGAAATTACTAAAAACAATTATGTTGTCATTTCAAGTAGTGTTGTTGTCGAGATCAGTCAAATTGTTGATAAGTAAAGGTCCCATTTATATATAGGTGCGGAATGAATCGACTAGGGTAATGTTAGGGTAACTCAAAGTGGATACTTAATTGTTAATGGTATCCTTTAAATATATATCTATTTAAAAAATCTATTTACACTTTTAGAGTCCAGACTCATAAGATGTTTTTTGAATTTTTTACAAATATTAAAGAAGTTTTGTAAGTTGTTATTTTGAAGCCATTTATTACTTGAGGATGATTTTGAAATAAAAAAATTTTAAAAACCACCCTAGGAGTTCGGACTCATGAGTTCAAGTAGCACAAAAATTAATAGATACAAATAACTGAGTGTCCATTTTGAAAACAGGTCATCCAATCATTTTCCAATTAATTATTGCATATATATGCACAAATATTGATACAAAAATTAATAAATACAAATAACTGAGTGTCTATTTTGAAAATAGGTCACCCAATCATTTTCCAATTAATTATTGCATATCTACTTTGGTGAAGTTGACTACAAGATTCCCTAATATGAATAGGTGATCCCTCTCGACAATATAAAATGATGTAATCTTGAGGTTAATTATATCATCTCTGACTAACTTCATATTAATGTTTTTTTTTTTGAAAACAACTTCATATTAATGTTATCTAAACCACCTAAATTACACCAAGTTGATAGTTCAAACGTGGCTTGGGATTTTTAATTGGACTTTGTATCCAAATAGAATCAATAACATAAATCGTAGGTCTTAGATTCTTAATAACTTGTCTATGTCGAGAAGAACCATACAACTTACAAGTATCTAACACTTATTTTAATCTTTTGGTGATTAAGAATACTAAGCATGTAAGCAAGTTATATTGTTTGTGTTTCTCATATACGACACACGTAATGCCTAGAAGAAGAGGCTGACGAAGAGAATATAACAAGGGTCGCTCAAGTGTTTTTTTTATTCAAATTGTTGTCTTCTAGTTTACCTATATCATAATGCCCTAGGAGAAGTATTTAATTTTGTTGAATAATGATATTAAACTGAATAGTTGAGACTCAATTCTTAATCATATATATCAAATTATAGCCTTGATTCCTACCCAAAAAAATAAAATAAAAATTTTAGCCTTGATAAGAAAGAAATCACCCTGGCAAGTCAAAGTGATCAATTAGACGAAAAATTGGTGCATTATTAGACTAAAAGTGAAACGACATGGACAAAGGAAAATATCATTTAAATAGATTTTGTTTGTCTAATTAAAACCTTATACCCGATTTTGAATACACATGATTATCAAAAAACAAAAGATAAATAGATTAATGCACAATCGATCAAACACTACTTAAAAACGATCTACTCTTCTATTCCGAAACAAAGTATTTTCATTCTTTGATTAAGGAAGTCCTAAAGCTTTCACTCTTTTAACTGCTTAAAGTATGAGTTGATAAAAACAAATATATATATATATATATATATATTTCATATATATATATATATATATATATATATATATTCTTGAAGTATATAATTCATTTTTTTCCAAGTTTATTCATCAAAACGCATAAGAAAACATAAAGTGACATTAGATCTTTATCTTATAACATAATTATTGAATCACGTCTCGTCCCACACTTTTGTCTAACCTTTTTTTGTGAGCCAAATTGGGCTAAAAGTCCAACCCTAACCAAACAACACAACTCCACCACCGTACCCTACCTAAAACCCCAATCAACTAAACTCCACCTGCCCCTTATACTTAGTAGGTGAATCGGGTCGGGTCGACCAACCCCAAAACCCACACCACTTCCACCAAATCAAACCCACGTCACTCCCCATCACAAACGTTGGGATCCCACCACGTGTCTGATGGAGAAAAATCGAACGGTCAGTAATTGATGATCGAACAAAAATGTGCATTTCGAAGCACTTTCTCTTTTGATTTTGAATGTAGAATCTGAGGTTAATTATTCCGACTAATCCACATTCAACCATTATCAAAACCAATTTAGCGACGAGTCTTCAAATCCAATTTGTTATACCTACGGGATAAACCTAATTAAGCAAATGAAGTTTCTTATCACACAAATCGGTACTTAAGCACATTAGATAAACTTTGTGCCTCATTTCAATTCAATCTCCTTGACCAAAAGAATAGAAGGTACTTTTGTAACTCAACAAAGACACACATTAACAACACACTTATATATGTCCCTTGATTTTCACTATTATGCGCATCGAAAGGATTCTCACAAATATAGTGTTGTTTTTGAAAGTGACTTTACGGATTACAATCGTTCAGTCCAAAAAAAAAAGAAAAATAATTGAAAAAGTTACTTTCGGCACTTAATTTGGTGCACCTTTGAATGTCTTAAATGTGTACCTTGAGGTGTATCAAATGCTGCACTGCTGAACATTTAGGTAAAGGCATGCCGCGGTGTGATTTAACATATTTCAAACAATAAATGAGTTTAAAATATCAACAAAGAAAACTCTTTTTTGTTATGATATGGATGAACAATTGATCAAGATTTTGTATGACTAATCATTGTCAAGCATGGCTCTTACATTGAGTGGTAGTATCAAGCATGGCCCTTACTTGTATCCATATCAAATGTACTCATTATTCCATGTATTGTCAATGTTGCTTGTGAAGAGTTGTATGACATGTGATGTATGTATTACTTGTAAACATTGTCTAAGTACATTTATCATCATCACCAAAGGGCCTATATAAAGGGTGCCAACCTCATTGTAAAAGCACACCAAGTTGTATACAACTTCTCATTTCAACTCTCTCATTTCTCCTCTTCTACTTTGTAGTTGTAGTTCTTTGTAGTTCTTTGTAGTAGTAGAAGTTCTTAGCTCTTCTACTTTCCTTCTCTAGTTCTAGCAAGTCTCAATTCAATTTACAACACGTTATCAGCACGAGCTTGCTCTAGCATTAAGGAGATCTTGAAGTTCAAGAAGGCTTGTTAAGGAGAAAAAGCTAAAAAGGTATAACTTTTGTTATTTAAATAAGTTCAATTTATTTATAAATTACCATGGTTGTTTCCTTTTATTACATGCATAACTTCTATATGCATACTTTATTCATATACCATTATAACGTCACCGATTGCGAAAGTATGCTCTGTAGTTGCGTCTTGTACGATCTTCTACATCAGAAATCAAAAATCAATATGTGACATAACTAGTTTTCTCGCTATACTACAAACGATTAATTATGCTCTATTCTTGATTTTTTATATTGCAAATAGTGTTATGAGTTTGGGTTGATAGTGGGTAAGCCTTGTCCCCGGTAAAGCTAAACATTGAAAGGGAGACGGGTTATCCCGTTCGAGGTGGCATGGTTTTTAAGTAGACTTCGTCTCACCACCCAACCTAGAGGTTGTCCCACCAACTCATACAAGTAATACATTTTGCATACTAATAATCAAGTTGTGAACATATATTTAATCATATGTTATGTTTTTACATAAAGGGAAAACTCTTTTATATTAAATTTATTTTCAAAATTCTTTTCAACCATAGTTTGCATTTGTTACCTTATTATAATTCTTGTCATGATAATTCTATGCAAGGTTTGTGTGTTATACATAATCATTCGTCAATTTCTCTTTGGAGATTTGAAAAGTGAATACTTCACTTTATATATATTTTCACCTTATGGAGTTATACATAAGGGTAATGCTCAAAAGGCTCAAAATGAGCGAATTTGGGTCTCATGCTACAAAAATTTATATCGATCAAATATCATTTATTATTCTGCAATTTCAATTACCTCTATATTGAGGCTATGCGAAATATGATGATGAGACAAATAAAAGCCACGTGGCTCGCCTCGATGTATTACTGCAACAAATTATCGAGTGCGCACGTCAATCCAATAAATATTAAGGATTGATTTCTTGTCTCATGGTAGCTGAGTAAAATGATGAGATATTATAAATATAATATCACTCCCGTCCAATTAGTTCAGCTTCAAATTAAGAAGCATATGTTGCATATAATGATCATGATCGCAATAAATTTATGGACGTGGAAAAGGTGAAAATATCAGGTAAAGGTCGTATTGACAATTCCACCAAATTTTGGAATAAAAGTGGTGCACCACTACAAAGGGCAAATAATTATTGACAATGAGCGCTCATAATTGTGACATTTTTTAGTCATATATGAAAGGCTATTTTGCCTAAATATGGTCATATATATGCCCGAGTATTTTTGTGACCTTTACCATGCCTTTAAAATCAAAGGCAAAATATTATGAATATTATCATGACTCTTTTTCGATTTGTCAAATATTATTTGTTCGATGGATCAACAAATCATGTGTTCAAGTCATGAACCAAATAAGAGCGATATGTGCCTTGCTTGATTGTGCTACAACGCACACAATTCTTAAAAACAGAGAATATTTCTCCAATTTGAACTTAGGCCGATGCTAATGTTCAAACAATATCTGGCATCTCCAATTTGATTAATGGCTCGGAAGAGCAAATATTATGTTGCCTGGGGGAACAACAATTCATGTTGACAATGCCTTATACTCAAAAAATCCGAAGGAATTTATTCAAATTTTAAAGATATTCGACAAAATGGATATCACATTGAAACCATGAACGAAAATAATAGAGAATTTCTCTATGTCACATTGGTTTCAAATGGGAAAAAAGAAGTGTTAGAAAAATTTCCAGCTTTATCCTCTGGATTATATTTTACTCATATAAGGCATGTCGAAACGAATGTCGTCTTAAATAAGAAAATTAATGATCCAACGACATTCATTTTATGGCATGACCGAAACTTGGTCATCCAGGATCATCAATGATGCGAAGAATAATTAATAATTCGCATGGACATCCTTTAAGGAGTCACAAAATATTTTCACCGGTGATTATAATTGTGCTAGTTGTTCTCAAGGTAAATTGATAGTTAAACCATCCCCAAGTAAAATTGTTGTGGAATCCCCAATTTTCTTAGAACGCATTCAGGAGACATATGTGGACCTATTCATCCTCACTGTGGACCATTTAGATATTTCATGGTTTTGATAGATGCATCAACTAGGTGGTCACATGTTTGTTTGCTTTCGACCATGCAATGTTGCATTTGCTAGACTTTTAGCGCAAATCATTAAGTTAAGAGCACAATTCCCTCGACAACCCAATCAAGACCATCCGTCTTGATAATGTTTGGGAATTTCAATCTCAAGCATTTAAAAATTATTGCATGTCTATAGGAATTACCATTGAACATTCGTTCCACATGTGCATACCCAAAATGGTTTGGCGAGAATCTCTGATCAAACGCGTTCAATTAATTGCCAGACCTTTAATCATGAGAACTAAGTTATCAACTTCAGTTTGGGGACATGCAGTCCTTCATGCAAAGATCTATCATTCGTTATAGGCCCACTGCATACCATGAACATTCCCTCATGCAACTCATTTTAGGTCAACAACCAAATATTTCACACTTAAGAATTTTTGTTGTGCAAAGTGTATGTTCCTATACCACCTCCCAATAGAACTAAGATGGGTCCACAACGAAAACTTGGGATTTATGTTGGATTTAACTCATCGTCCATTATAAGATACCTTGAACCCTTAACAGGGGATTTATTTACTGCACGTTTTGCTGATTGTCACTTTGATGAAGCAATTTTCCCACCATTAGGGGGAGATAAGAAGTCAATTCAAAAGGAATTGCGCGAAATTGCTTGGAATGCATCAACTTTATCACATTATGATCCACGAACAAATCAGTGTGAACTTGAAGTTCGAAAGATCATTCATTTGCAACAAATTGCAAATCAATTATCAGATGCATTTAATGATGCAAAACAAGTGACAAAATCACATATTCCAGCTGTAAATGCTCCTGCAAGAATTGATGTCTCTGTGCAACAAAATGCACAAGAACCAACGAAACGCTTAAAGCGTGGAAGACCGGTTGGTTCAAAGGATACAATTCCTCGAAAGAGGAAAACGGGAGTAAAAATAAATACAAATCAAAATACTCCTGAGAAAGCACAAGAATCCTTTGATAAGGGTTTGTCAGAACAAGTTGATTCTGATGAGGAACAACTTCCTCTAGAAAAAGAGGAAAAAGATGAAAATAATGAGATCTCAATAAATTATTTAAACTCGGTAAGATTTGGGATCGAAATGAAATTGTTCTGATGATATATTTGCTTTCAATGTGTCCTTTGAAATATGTGAAAATGATGATGATCCGAACCACGATCGGTGGACGAATGTCAAAAAAGACCCGATTGGCAAAAATGGCAAGATGCTATCCAAGCGAGCTAAACTCGTTAAGGAAACGAGAGGTTTTTGGACCAATTGTCCAAACGCCGAGATGGCGTAAAGCCTGTTGGATATAAATGGGTATTTGTACGAAAGAGAAACGAAAAAAATGAAGTTACAAGGTACAAAGCAAGACTTGTAGCTCAAGGTTTCTCACAAAGACACTGGCATCGATTATGAGGAAACATATTCTCCTGTTATAGATGCAATCACATTTCGGTTCTTGATAAGCCTTGCGAGTCTCGAAGGGCTTGATATGCATTTAATGGATGTCGTTACGAAATATCCATACGGATCTCTAGACAGTGAGATATATATGAAAATCCCTGATGGATTTGTAATATCCGATGAAATAAAATCAAAACCTCATAACATGCATTTTATAAAATTACAAAGGTCTTTGTACGGGTTGAAACAATCCGGACGAATGTGGTACAAACGTCTTAGTGATTATTTACTGAAAGAAGGATATGTAAATAATCCGCTTTGCCCATGTGTCTTCATTAAAAGATCATCAACAGGGATTTGTGATTATTGCTGTATATGTTGATGATTTAAATATAGTGGGAAACCACGACGACATCGTTAGAACATCCGAATACTTGAAAAAGGAATTCGAGATGAAAGAACTTGGAAAAACAAGACTTTGTCTTGGTTTGCAAATTGAACATTTTTCAAGTGGAGTACTTGTCCATCAATCAAATTATATTGAAAAATTATTAAAAAGATTTTATATGGACAAGGCACATCCATTGAGCTCTCCAATGGTTGTCGATCACTTGAAGTGATAAGGATCCATTTCGACCTCAAGAAAGTGATGAAGAGCTAATTGGTCCTGAGGTACCATATTTAAGTGCAATTGGTGCACTTATGTATCTTGCAAATTGTACAAGACCCGATATTGCTTTTCTTTGTCAACCTACTTGCAAGATATAGCTCTTCACCAACTCGAAGACATTGGAATGGTGTTAAACACATTTTTCGATATCTTCGAGGAACAAGTGACATGGGTTTATTTTACTCGAGAGGGTAAAATTGAATCTCCAAGGTTATGCTTGATCTTTGGATTTTTATCGATCCCATAAGGCCCGTTCTCAAACGGGATATGTATTCACCTGTGGTAATCTGTTTGTATCGTGGAAGTCGGAAAACAAACTATGGTTGCCACTTCTTCCAATCATTCTCAAGTACTTGCAATTCATGAAGCAAGTCGTGAATGTGTTTGGTTGAGAAACATGATTGAACATATACAAGAATCATGTGGATTGCCTTCAATAAAAGATTCTCCAACCATATTATATGAAGATAATGCAAAGATGTATTGCACAATTAAGTGAAGGATTCATAAAGGGGGACGAACAAAACATATTTCACCAAAATTCTTTTATGCGCATGAGCTTGGAAGAATGGTGAAATTGATGTCAAGCAAATCCGATCGAGTGATAATCTTGCTGATTTATTCACAAAAGCCTTACCAACTACGACATTTAAAAGGCTTACATATGGTATTGGCTTGCGTAAACTTAAAGACATTGCAAGTAAAGAAAGCCGAACAAGTTTCACCCATGTTCACATGAGGGGAGTTATTGATTAATGTATTGCACTCTTTTTCCCTTAGCTATAGTTTTATCCCATTGGGTTTTCCATGCAAGGTTTTTAATGAGGCAATCTTAACAATATTATACCCATCTTAATATTTATGAGAATAGTGTACTCTTTTCTTTTACTATATTTTTTCCCACAGGTTTTTCTTAGTAGAAGTTTTAACGAGGCACATTCTCTCAATAATTGTCATCCAAGGGGGAGTGTTATGATATGGATGAACAATTGATCAAGATTTTGTATGACTAATCATTGTCAAGCATGGCTCTTACATTGAGTGGTAGTATCAAGCATGACCCTTACTTGTATCCATATCAAATGTACTCATTATTCCATGTATTGTCAATGTTGCTTGTGAAGAGTTGTATGACATGTGATGTATGTATTATTTGTAAACATTGTCTAAGTACATTTATCATCATCACCAAAGGGCCTATATAAAGGGTGCCAACCTCATTGTAAAAGCACACCAAGTTGTATACAACTTCTCATTTCAACTCTCTCATTTCTCCTCTTCTACTTTGTAGTTGTAGTTCTTTGTAGTTCTTTGTAGTAGTAGAAGTTCTTAGCTCTTCTACTTTCCTTCTCTAGTTCTAGCAAGTCTCAATTCAATTTACAACATTTTTAACATTTATAAAAAGTTTTAAAGCCCCTATGTGTAAGTACAGATTTTTTGTCCCTGAAAAAAAAAAAGATAAAACTCTTGGTACACAGAAATGAGTATACGGTCTATCCACTTGGAATTTAACGATTAGATAAGGACAAACGATGGTTGGCATTATACAACATGCCACTCTCCTCGAGATCATCCACCCACACATTCTAGCAAGATCAACGGTCCCAGATCAACAGGAGTACAGACAACCCTAGCTGATATCAACA
Organism: Stephania japonica; assembly: GCA_039657345.1. NCBI lineage: Eukaryota > Viridiplantae > Streptophyta > Magnoliopsida > Ranunculales > Menispermaceae > Stephania > Stephania japonica. The sequence continues at coordinate 7,411,411 of CM077558.1, read as the reverse complement.
CTGGATCCTAACCATTAATTATTATTATTAATATTATTGTTATCTTCTCCAACTGTGTTAGATAGAGTCGTCGACGTGCGATTGTGATCTTCAACACCTCACAGTGTTCGACAAATCCGAGCCCTAATTACCCAAATTGGTCGTCCAAATCGAGGTCCCAAGCTGTTCTTGATGTTCTCCGCAGTCTGAGCTTTCGATTGGTGTGGTTTTCGAGTGATTTGGTTGGGGAATCTCAAATCTGGTGATCTGTGAAGCTGAAGTTGTGGAGGTGGTTGAGACTTGAGAGGCTTGATTGATCTCCACTTCAGTTAATCCTATCGACTCACTCTTCAATCGATCGATCGATCAATTGATTGATTGAATTGATTGATTGGTCGGTTGATTGATTGATGCTTTGAAGGGACGGATCCGCCGTAATAACCGCGAATCGATCAGGTATGAATTATGAGAATTCGAACCTTTGAAGGGACGGATTGTGTTGCGAAGATTTCAAATGAAGAAACCCTGACTTTCACGTTGTTCAATTCGATGACTCAGCGAGATTCTCATTCTGTGTCTTCTTGGACTGTTGAAAGTTGTGATTTTGAAGTGTAGTGATTAGTGAGGTTGTGGTGTCTCAAATTTGGGGAAAATTTGAGTGGTTTTAGGGTTTTGAATGTTGAAGAGGAAAGTTTGAATCTTGGGAGGTTTAGGTTTTGGTTTTGGATTACAATTTTGGAGTAAATTAGTGATTACTGATTAGTGAGGCTGTGATGTGTCAAGATTGGGGAAAAATTGAGGGGTTTTAGGGTTGAAGAGGAAAGTTTGGATCTTGGGAGGTTTTGTGGTTAGATGCACATAAGAAGCATTATTCAGGAGATGAGGGGGGATGTGGGTGGAGTGTCAAGGAAGGGTTTTGAAGTGAGGCTGGGGTATGGGTTGCGATCGAGGTCACGGCGGGTTGTTCAGGATAGGTATGTTCCTGTTGATGCAATGGAGCAGAGTTGTTGGGCTAACATGCCTCCTGAGCTTCTGAGAGAGGTGTTAATGAGGATTGAAACATCTGAGAATGCTTGGCCTGCTAGGAGGCATGTGGCGGCCTGTGCGGAGGTTTGCCGGAGCTGGAGAGAGATCATGAAAGAGATTGTGAAGACGCCTGAACTGTCGGGGAAGCTTACATTTCCGATCTCTGTGAAACAGGTTTAATTTATTGTTCATACTTGTAAATTGTGCTGTTTCGGTTGATTGTGTCGGTTCTTGATTACTAGCTTTTATTCCATTTATGGTTTACTGGTTCTCTTTTGGTATTTTGTTGTAATGTGGATTGTGGTTTTTATTTGAAGGAGAGAAAGTTGATGTTGTTTAGCGGAACTTCATTTACTACGAGGGCTTTTCTGGTTTAGACACCTTCGATGTTAAACCTCACATAATGAGATTTTGATTCAGGAGTTCAATTAGGGAACACTGCAAACATCTCTCCAGTAAAAATCTTATTTTTACTTCACTGTGATGGCGTAGACTAGCAGTTGCGAAGGGTGCTTCATAAATCATAATGTAAAATTTAAGGCAACATCTGTTGCGTCATTCGTACTAGCGTCTAGTATTATGCATTCGCTACTTGGCGGGCTTTTTCAATTTCGCACCATGACCATTCTAGAGTTGCATGCTGAAGGTTTCATTTATTAGATTGAAAAATGTTTAAATTACCGATAGTTCAATTATATGGACCAATGCAAACATAAAATGATTAAATAAAGAGTAATAACAGTTCTTGTTTACGTGGAAGTCATTCTTGGCCAAAAAAAGATCCATTCTGTTTCTTGTATATTGGCACGTTAGAGGGTATTCAGCAAATTAGTGGTGGGAGGAAAAACAGTAATTAATGATTGTTGGTCGTGAATAGTTATTGCTTGCAATTGCTATTGTGAAGAAATCAGTAAAAAGTTCATATGAGATGAATAAGTTTGCAGAATGTGGGGGGAAGTATCATTTGGCTCTGACACCATATTGATGTGGGAAGAGAACAATAACTTAAATTAAAATCTTCGCAATGGTTAATTCCCAGTACAAACTCTGGAAATGTGGATTTTGTATTACCTAGAAATTTGCTAATTCAATTGGAAAACTTAATCGAACTTAAATTAAATAAAGAAACTGTTTTTACGTTATGGAAAGTATAAATGCTAAACGATGAGACTTTGCATATCACATGCATGAAATATGAGAATAAAACTTCCAAAAATACTACTCTTAATTTTTTATAGTATTTTTCTTCATTGGAAGGGCTAGAGCATTTTTGTCCCAATTGTAATTTGATTTACATTTTTTATCGTATGAAACCAATAATGTGTGTGTGTGTTTTTCCAGTCAGTTACTGTTTGGCAAAGTTTCTAATCATGGTATTCTAGGTTGTGCTGCAGTTTTCTTCCTTTCAATAGTTCTTGTCCAATGTTTTGCATTTTATTATCCAAATTTTCTTTTAATGTGCAGCCAGGGCCAAGGGACACCCTTCTCCAATGTTTCATTAGACGGGATCGGGCTTCCCAGACATATCGTCTATATCTTGGCTTGACTCAAGGTAGGGATTCACAAGTCTAACATATCTTATTCTAAAAACAAGGTCACGTAATGCTCTTGCTTTTTGGCAGGGGACTTGCAAGAGTATTGTTGCAGTATATCTATCTTTTTCTATATCAATTTTAGTGATATGTCGTTATTTTTTTTAAATTATTTTATTATTATTATTATTATTTATTTTATTTTTTTTGCAGTTTACTGTTTATCTTTTCTTGTTACAATTTTTTTATATAGAAATTTTAGATCTCTTGGTTTAGCAGCAATATTTTCCTATTCTCCATTGCAGCATTGACTGATGATGGAAAGTTCCTTCTTTCTGCTCGCAAGTGCCGGCGCACCACCTGCACAGACTATATCATTTCTCTAGATGCTGGTGACATTTCAAAGGGAAGCAGTACGTATATTGGAAAGTTGAGGTAAACTCTTAATTTTTTAATTAAATAAATTGGTATGCTAATTTGTAGGTGCTTAAAGTGTCATATATTGCATTCATTGACAGATCAAATTTTCTGGGGACAAAGTTTACTATTTATGACAGTCAGCCTCCTCATACTGGAGCTACGGTCACAAAAAGCCGCTCCACTAGGCTGGTGAGTATGAAACAAGTTGCTCCCCGGGTGCCTTCTGGTAACTATCCAGTGGCACGCATTTCATACGAGTTGAACGTTTTGGGTTCCAGGTTAGGAATTTATCTATGTATATGTACACATATATGAGTATTATTATATTGAGAGCTTCCTTTTTTTGCTAGTTTTTGTGTTGATCCAATGTATGAAAATTGTTATATGAAGTACTATGTCTCATGATATATTGAATTCAACTGACTTTATCCAATTGGTTATATTTTTGAAGTAGGGGTCCAAGGAGAATGCAATGTGTTATGGATGCTATCCCTGCTTCTTCAATTGAACCAGGAGGTTCAGCACCCACGCCATCTGAATTTCCCATTAGTAACCTGGACTCGTTGCCTTCAATTCCATTTTTACGATCCAAATCAACCCGCATGGAGAATTTCTCTTCCGGACCACTGACTGGTCCAAAAGAAGGAATGCTTGTATTGAAGAACAAATCTCCACGGTGGCATGAGCAACTTCAATGCTGGTGTCTAAACTTTCGAGGGCGGGTGACTGTTGCTTCTGTGAAGAATTTTCAGTTAGTTGCTTCCCCAGAAAATGGGCCTGCTGGACCTGAGCATGAGAAGGTCATTCTCCAGTTTGGGAAAGTGGGGAAGGACTTGTTCACCATGGACTATCGATATCCGATTTCCGCATTCCAGGCATTTGCTATCTGCCTAAGCAGCTTCGACACCAAAATTGCTTGTGAATGATATATGGCAGGTTTGCATCTTCTTATCCGAGTTGGAACTTCCTACAAATCTTTCTTAAGAAGAAAATAATTGCATATGTTTTTACTGTCTCATTTATTAAATGCTATCGAGATTTTTTTAGAACTCTTAGCATTTTAAGTAGTTACTAGCTAGTATTGACGGAACTTGATGAGTTCGAACTGCATTAGTATGGCAGGCCACTCACGAAAATGTTTCAAATCCAACTCCTTGAACAGTTCTCGTAGTCTAATAATTGTTACTGTCGCGATAGATGACCTGCATGACATTCCCTGATTTGGTGGCTGTAGTGAACCACATGCAAGAGACACAGGGTTTCCTTAAGACTTGAGAGTTAATTAAACTGTTATAGAACTTGCATTCATCGTTTTATCCTTATTTATTCCATCCTCAAAATGTCCGACTTATTGGATAAGAACACCCAATGACCCAAAGCACGCATTTTAATCAAGTCCTGATGGTGGGCAACGGCTAATAGGGAAATCCGTCGATTATCCGGCGAGCCATGTTCTACCCTGTGAAAGGTCTTGATGGAGTAGTCCCTTAAGGACCTTGTAAAGCTATATAAGATTTCATGTTTTCATTATGCGTATTTTCACTTCAAACGCCTTGGGTTTGTTGGCCAATCCCAACTTAATTACAAGTTACAACCCAACATGGAGTTGAACCCCTAACCTTGCCTTTGGCAAGTGATGCCTCATCCATCTCACTAGAGATGTGTTGGCATCAATGCTCATATTTTAAGTTTGATCTGAATTCTTTTGGCCTGCTGAGTCTATACATAAGAAACATGTATTAGCATCTCCATATTGAAGAGAACTTAGGAATTTTCCTTCTTTTGTTTGTCTCTTGTGGAAGATGCAGTGATCCTCATGTTTGTTTACTTTTTTTTTTTTTTTTTTTCGTTACTGGGCAGCATTAATTCAGACCATATTGCAGAAATCGTTCTGTATCAATGTGGCGACAATTCAGCAGGCAAGACATTGGTTTGTTCAGTCTGTATACCATGGCTACTGTATTTTTATTTTATTTTTTGCCTTCCTATTTAATTGTTTCTGTACATTATCATTTTAAAGATTAGAAATGTGCTCTGGTCCTTCAATCACAATTCTTCCGATGAAGTATTTTAATTTATTGCTCCTGCCGCATGATTGTTCATCGGTTGATGATGTCGCGGAGGTTGTTCGTGCATTTTGTTTTTCAGTTATGGTTGGAGGGCTTCCATTTCCTAGTTTTCTCGCTTAGCCAATTTATCGATAAATGCATTTTTCATGTTCATACCGTGCAGTAATGCTCCGCTATTTTTGCTTTGAATGATTGAACTGCATTTCAAAAATCATACACTTCATCCCATCTCTAGAACTCAATTTTGGACTTGCAGAAATTTAGGCAGGTTGAAATTTAGATTTGCTGGTGAGTGATGAGTAGTTGCTAGTATTTGTATAGTTTTGCTTGTCACTTGGTGATGAACTTTTTATGTGTAGTGTATGGATTCTTATGCCATCTGAGCATATTATTATTGTTAGGTACTCTGGGATCAATTCATTTCTCTCTTACTCCAGATTAGTGTCATTGTCATTTTAAACCTCAAAATTGTCGAAGTTGAATCATTTATGGGTTTTTCACATGGTTGGAGAAAACAACGTAAGAGTTGTTTGATTACAGTTCTGCAGAAAGTCCATTTGAATTCGTTAGGATTGATGGTGCTTCCTCGCCCTTCAAATGAGCTCCTTTCATTGTTTAGTTTTCATTGCACACAAGATTTTTTTTTAAAAAAAATAATAAAATAACTAGTACCATGTAATGTCAAATAGTCTTATTTATACCTATTAAGAAATAGACGGCATTTATGATCTTAGTTGTCATTAAAAAAATTAAAAAAAAAAAAACAAAAAGCTTTGTCAACACATTCCAAATAAGAATACTTGAAAAAAAATCAAATACTATATATAATATACGGTAGGTGCACTCAACTTCGACTCGTGTGAACGGAAAAATTGAATTGAGATGGACGGCCTATGTATGGAGCTTGATTGTGCTCTAGTTGAGATTAATTAGTGCAGTCGATGTCAAACACCGTAAAAAAAATAAAAAATAAATAAAAAGATACATACACACAAAGAGTGTCTTATGCCAACGGATGGTGGACACAATTGAAAGTGTGTTGTGTCTCTTAACTAGTGACTCGAGTTCGAGTTATGGGAATAGAAATAAAATTAAAAAAAAAGTAGAAAAAAAAAAACATCAACAACATTGGGAGCTCCTTCCACTTAAAAGGTGCACGACTCGAAGTGAAATTAGAAGATTCAGATAGTCTAAAAATTAGGGAGTTTAGATAAAAAAAAATAAAAAAAAATAAAAAATAAATAAATAAATAAATAAATAAAGAAATGCATAGGCTAGGATTTTCAAATTATGCTAATAAGGTGGACAATTTGTTAACAGTCAACGTATGATGACCGTTGAGATGGGATTCCAACATCATACCTTAATGTAATCCAAATTGGATTTTTACTGTTTTAATGTATATCTAATTATAGAATTGAGTTGTGGTAGAAATCTTTTATTCGATAAGATTAGGAGTGTTTATATTTGAGTTAAACTGTAGGTAAGTTTGAGATAAATTAAAACTCTAGATCTATTAATAGACATTATGCTACTTGCTTCATCATTGTTTATATTCGAGTTAAACTGTAGGTGAGTTTGAGATAAATTAAAACTCTAGATCTATTTATAGACATTATGCTACTTGCTCCATCATGAACACGCAAGTTGTTGGTGTTAGTGCACATAGTGATGGATTTATCTGGTGCAGTTGAGAATCTTGAGATCTATAATTGGTCGATTAACAATATTATATTCTTTGCCGCCGCACATCTATCAATGATATTCAGATACGTGTAAAGTAATATTAGATACACGTCAGATTGACACACAAACGAGTCAGCTCGCGCCACGTTTCTCTCCGCACATCATTTCTTTCATTCTCCGCGTCACCTTATCTAATCTTAATCAACATTAACGGTACCTTTTTTCGAAATCCCCAAAATACCCCTCCACCGACCCCTTATCCCATTCATCCCCTCCCGTATTAAACCCAAACCTAAAGGGTAAATCCGGAAATCAAAAACGTAAGATTTGACAAAACCACTCAATAAATCCAAACCATAAAAACTTGAATAAATCCTTCCATTTATGCGGCTCAGTGTTCCCTCCTCTCTCGTGCCGTCACGTGTCTCTTCAAAAACAATCTGACGCCTTATCGCCGCCGTAGTGTATAACGTTACATCGTTATTTGTGCGCTCATGATTTGGGACATATCCAAAGAAGCTCAACAACTGTGTTCGTAATATAAGTGTTAAAATGAAGTGACCATACCATTTCTTCTCCGTTTCAAAGCGTCTACTCTGTCTTCCATTCTTACATAAATTCTCTGTCGAGGTTTTCGCGTTCAAGCCAAAAAAAAATCCAATCTTTCTATCCAACTCGATCACAAATTCGTCTCCAATTCTACAAATCCATCTCTCTCTGTGTTTCGCTCTTCAATTTGATCTGATTAGCTTCACATCTCTTGTTCTACACTTCAATTTCTCTGTTTTTGCTCTGTTTTTGCCTGTTTTGGTCCTGGTTGATCGTGTTTAGGTTTGATTTTTGGGGGTTTTGGTGTTTTGAGAAAGGAGAAATGGAGGTTTCGGTGTTCGGATTATCGCAGACGAGGATTGGGAGGGTCGAGTCCGGAATTAGTAAATTAGGGTTTTGTGGGGTGAACGGGAATCTGGGGTTTGGGGGGAAGAGTAATCAGGTGTGGTTTGGGTGGAGAGGGTCGAGGGTGAGAATGGCGGCGATGGCGGTGCGATCGGATGGATTGGCGGTGGCGAAGGAGGGGATTCGAGTCCGGCGGCGTAGATCTGTAAGTTGTTATCTGTTTTTGATTTTGTGAATTGATGATTTTGAGATTTTTAGGGTTGAGGTTTTATGTTTATGCAGATTGCTCAAATGGGTGTCTTGGATTTGTGTTGTTTTGTTGGAAAAATTGTTGCTTGAATGCTTTAATTGGATCATGAATTGGGGTTGAAGAAGATTTGTAGAATTTGTTGTTATTGTAAGTTGTGAAAAGTTGCTTTATTTGTTGAAAAAAAATTTACTTGCTTTGTTAGTATGAGGAATCCATCCATTGAACTAAATCGAGCACAATGGAAGATTTTGATCCATGTAGCCGATTGGGCCGACCCAAACTACTTTGGAATTGAGGCTGTGTTGTTGTAGTTGTTGTTTTCGTGTTAATTTGATGAATATTGTTTGATCCATGCACTAAATATTGCATTGAATCGAAAGCAATGGAAGAGTTTGATCCATGCAGCCAAGCCGACCCAAACTACTTTGGGATTGAGGCTATGTGTTGTAGTTGTTGTTTTCGTGTTAATTTGATGAATATTGTTTGTTGATGAAAGTGTTTCTTTTTTTTGGGGGGGATGGATTTGTTTGTGTAGGAGGAAGATGGGGTGAGATTGTTTGTGGGGCTTCCTCTAGATGCCGCAGCGCACCATCATAGAGCTATTGCGGCTGGATTAAGGGCATTGAAGCTTTTGGGATTGGAAGGTGTTGAAATGCCTGTCTTTTGGGGTTTAGTTGAGAAGGAAGCAATGGGGAAGTATGACTGGTCGGGCTACCTCACTCTCGCGAAAATGGTTCAAGATGCAGGTCTTCAGATCCATGCTTCCCTTTGTTTTCATGCTTCGGATAGACCAAAAATCCCACTGCCGCAGTGGGTGTCTCAAATTGGCCAAGCTCAACCTGATATCTTCTTTACGGATCGGTCTGGAGAGCGCCACACTAATTGTTTGTCATTAGCTGTTGATGATCTGCCTGTTCTAAATGGTAAGACTCCTTTGCGGGTTTACGAGGAATTCTTAGAAAGCTTCAAGTCAGCTTTTTCGAGTTTCATGGGTTCCTCCATCACTGTAAGTTACTTCCAGATACTAGAATCGGTATTGTATGTTTACGAAAGCACCGAATATCGACATCTAAAACTAACACCCTGCATGGTTGCTACTTTGCAGGATATCTCTGTTGGCTTGGGACCAGACGGTGAGCTCCGATACCCTTCTTTTCCATCAAAGAGAACGAACCAGGTTTCAGGAGTTGGCGAGTTTCAGTGCTACGACAAACATTTGCTTGACAATCTCAGACTACATGCTCAATCAACTGGAAACCCTAACTGGGGTCTTGGTGGACCACATGATGCTCCCTCATATTATGAGATGCCAAACTCTAATGGCTTCTTGAAGGCGAATGGTGGGTCGTGGGAGACTCCATATGGTAATTTCTTCCTCTCATGGTACTCAGACCAGCTTATAAGCCATGGAAAACGGGTCCTCTCCCTCGCCTCCAAAGTCTACGACGAGTATGATATCACCTTATGTGGTAAAGTCCCGCTTGCGCATGAATGGTACAGGATGAGATCTCACCCATCCGAAATGACTGCAGGATTTTACAACACATGCTCCAGAGATGGTTACGATGCCGTGGCTCAGATGTTTGCGAAAAATTCATGTGCAATGATCTTGCCTGGAATGAACCTATCCGATAAAAACCTACCTCAGGACTCCCTCTCCAGTCCTGACTTATTGCTTTCACAGATCAAGAATGCTTGCAGACGGCATGGAGTTCCTGTCTATGGTGAGAACTCATTATCGGCAACAGGACCTATTGGTGGTTTAGATGAAACCAAGCAGCATCTCTTGGGAGATGATGCAGTATTGGATTCATTCTTGTACCAGAGAATGGGAGCAGAATTTTTCTCCCCAGAGCATTTTCCTTCTTTCGTTGAAATGGTCAAGAGCGTCAACCAACCTAAACTGCATTTTGACAATATGCCCATTGTTGAACGAGATGAAGCCGATGTTGCCCGTGGTTTAACGAGATGATCAAGCCAATTGCCTGAAGTCTCAAAGCCAGGAAATGTACAGATGCAAAAAGCTTAGAATTATAGACTGGGTTTACCCAACTGTTATGTTATACAGATGATATAGAAGCGTGCATGAGAGTCAACATAGAGAATACTCTAGGCCTAGTTTTTTCTGCTTGGATATTCAATCATAGACTCGTAGTATTGTTTTATTATTGAAAGACAGCATGTATTTTGTTTCAGTTCAATGAATTGAATGTTTGGGACCAGTTCCATGTGTACATGCTTTTGTGGATAAGAAGGGACTAGTGTTGAGGCTGGTTGATGTGATAAGCAAAAGCAATCATCAATTATATTCATGTTTTCTTCTCTCTCCAATAATTCAGATAACCTCAGACCTCAAGTTTTTTGTCTTCAGTTCACCATATGTGACAGAACAATTCAAACAGCCATTTGGAGGGACTTGAGCTTGTTCATCCATTTGTTTCCTCTTTTAGGAGCAAAGGCCCACCAAACACCTATACAATTGCAAGAGAAGAGAGTCATGGACGACCATGGATTTTATTTGGATAGGCATACCACTAAAGACAATTGAGCAACCACATGTGAAAGAGATGGCCTAACAAGCACAAACTCAACAACATAACAAACCATAACTTGGTAACAGTTTCAGAAAAAAAAAATGTCAGTTTCAAGAGAAATCATTAGGAAAATAAAGAAATAACTTTATACATTTCAAGATTTTTTTTCAGCTACAAATAAACAATGTGCTTATTGAAACAAATAAGCTACAGTTGGGAAAATTCTCGGCCTACAAAGGCGCCCCCTCAACAGTATAAGTTAATAAATTATGAGCCTTTTTTCTAATGAAGCAATGAATGGTGAACAAAACTAAGTCTAAATTCCTCAAAATTCCTCAAATTTCGCCAAGATGGCGGAGTTTTTTTTTTTTTTTTTCCTGAGAGAATGCCGGTATCCTAGAGAACTGAACTAAAGCTTTCGATAGGATCTGATTCTGCAAGCATGGCTGCTGCTTGGAAACAGTCTGAGGCGTCAGCTGTGCGGCCATCATCCTTGTGAATCATTCCTAGGCAATACCAAGCAGCACGGTTAGTTGGTTCAAGCCTCAATGCATCGCAAAGAAAGCTTCTTGCCACGGGCAATGACATGGAGCCCTTCTTCCGCAAAAGCTCGCCAATTGAGATTAATGTAGGGGCATGCTCTGGGTCCAGAATTAGAGCGTGAAGGTAGGCCAGCCATGCTTCTTCAATTTGACCGCGGCCCTCATTCATAACACCTAATAGAGACATATTAATGTAAGCCACAAGAACAATTTAAACATTATTCTAGATCACTAATATACAATTGCAAATATAGATAATCAAAAGAGCTTGACAAAACTGAATACAACTCAACAAAGCATTTTTCAACATGGATAATTAAGCAATGGTGAAGCAAGACTATCTACCCTTCTTTATGGCGCATAATCGGAGACTCGGAATATAGACATGAGCCTGACATTGAACAAATGGCTTCCGCAAATAATTTAATGATCAAGAAATAACAAATGCACAGAATGAATAGATTCAAAGTGATTGTAACATACATAATTTAGGGCCTTCATTTGCTCAAGTATCGATGATTAAAATCTCCAGCATTTTTTGTACTTTTTTTACTTGGAAAAATCTTTGAAAAAAATAGATTTCTACAACTGATAGAGGAAGTGGATCTTGCCTTCAGAATGCAGTATAGAAGCAGAATGCGGCTTGAATGCTTCTGCCTTTTCGAGGCATATTTCGGCGTCCTTCCACTGTGAAAGTCTAGAGTACAACTTTGCAAGGTCGAACCAAACTTCAAATTCATTATCATCCTCCACCTAACGTCGTGAAAAACAAAAGAGAATAAAACTAAATAAGCTAACCATCAACGGCAAGTCACCACACATTAACTTTGAAAAATTTCATTTAATAGCACGCTATTCATCATGGTCTCTTTGTTTGGTAGTGATTCATCATGGTCTTTCAAATTGCCAGAAACCATTAATTAAAGAACTACACCAGAAATACAAGTAGAAGAGGTCTTGTTCGGTACTCTTCCCGGCTAGCATTTATCAAGTTCCTTTGTTTGTTTATGTACTGAAACCTCATCCTTAAAAAGATCCCATGACTATTTTGTATCAACCTTGTTTGCAAGAATGTCGTATGAATAAGCTACCTGCTGAAGTTTTTAAAGTTTTATCCAAATGTTTTAGAAACACAAAACGCTTTCCATGACTAATAACAAGAACAACAAAGTATAGATAGACCATTCTCCTAGAAGGAATGTAGCCCCCTTCTTTGTTTTAGTATAAAATAAAATGCTCTCTGGAATAAAAAGCTGTCATGCCAAATATATTCATATTAACAATATACGACTGTTTTAGAGCTGTACAACTATCCACGTTAGTAAAATAAAAGAAAGAAATGATTCATCCATGTGCAAGTTTTTCAAATTGGAGAAGCATATTATACCAATCTAGTAAATGAGCCATAAGAATTTGATGGTGTTTACTGTTTGCACCAGAAAAATGCACACAGATAGAATATGGTTGTTTGGCCTCTATAAAGAGAATTCAATTTGAAGTATACAAGACTAATTAAATTTCAATCAATGAAGCCTCTCAGACTAAAAAGACATAATTCTTAATATGCACATAAGAGTTTGTATGAGCCTTTCAGAAGTTCTAGAATTTGAAATTTACCAGTCTTACGATATCATGAAAATAGCAAGATAGTGCATAAGTAGTCCGTCAATTCAACATAAGACTACATTGATTCTAAGAATGCAAACTGTTTATCCATAACTTGGCATGCATTAAATATAAGAAACGAGAATTGTGCCTCCATTAGAGTTTGAAGGTAGTTTAGAGAATATCTAACCTGGACCATATGGCTTCCAGGAGACCCGAAAGACTTCCTTTGGGCTTGGAATAATGCAAGGAGGAAACGATATGTTTCTATCGCATCCATGGGCTTTAGTTGGGCGATCTCCAGCTTTGCTTTCATTTTGAGTAATGGTCCCTGCTCCCACTTTGCGGTCTCATCCAAAGCAGCATCGATAACAACTTCAGCTTCTGAATATCGTTGTTGGGCCGACAAAACTAATGCAAGTAATCTCCAACCTTTCAACAGAGAACCCCCGGTCACATCAATAAACTGTTTTGCACAACCCAAAGCTGCATTGGAGTTCCGCTGCTCCGCATATTGAACCCCTAACTCAATAAGTATATCAGGGTTGTCCCGTTCAAATGCAATTGCCTCATTAAATGACTTTAAAACTTCAGATTGGAGGTGCGACCTCTCCGTATCTGAAGAAGCAACCTTAGCTTGCTTTCTCAAGCAATGCCCCAACACGCGAAGGCCTACTCCCTTTAAATGCTCATCTTTTCCTACAGCATTTGCAACAGCTCTCCTTGCATACCCCACGCCCTCAAAAGCGAGAAGTGAATCCTCACTACAGATCCTGGCAGCTAATAACAATCCCAGTAGATCATCAGGTCTCTCATGCTTGTGCAGTGACTTCCTCAATAGATCGAGTGCTACTTTGTTTTGTCCTGCAGCACTGTAGCTAAGAGCTAAGGTGTTCCACCGATCACAGCGATTAACTACTCCTGGTAAGAACTCTTCAATTTGACTTGCCAATGCCGAAGCCTGACCACATATAGAGAACGCATATATTAAATGTTCCATCACTGAAGGATCCCATTTCATTTTTCCAAAATGAAACTTCTTTAAGAGAATCATCAAAAGCAGAATCGCCTCTTCAATATTATTTTTAGGAACATATGAGTCGTCCACTTGTGAAGCTAAACTTGGTGGATTGGCCTCTACACCACTGTACAGAAGAAACAATGCAAATGCCTTCTGAATCCTTCCACATGAATCATCATCAAGGCCCCACTGGCTAAGCAGTGCGCGCCTGTAAGCAGACACGGTTTCTTGATAATTACCAACCTGTCTCCAAAGCTCTGGAAGAAGCTCAACAGCCTTAGGAACCGTCTCTTGCAATTTATTTTCTACCTGCACATCAGGGATGCCACTTTGAAATATTGTTTCCACGGCATCGAGTATGCTTTTGCATTCCTGAGCCGCCTCTGCAACACCCCATCGATTGTATATATGAGTATAATTAACTAGAATAAGAATTGACAATTTTATAAATAGAACGAGAGTGCAAGAGGTTCTAAACAACTTACCTGCTATCATCCCTAGCTTCTGAAGAGATTTAACTTTCAAATATATAGCTTCAAGCAATAGGCCAGTAGCATGTTGTGAACCTGTAGACACTGATTCGTTGGAATGGCTCCTTCTAGATGATCTTTTTTCAGTAACAATAGAGGGCTGCAATCTCTGTATAGCAGCATGGAGATCTATTCCATCAAATACTCGGAGAGCGCTATCTAAATTGCCTCGTTGATATTCCAGCCTTCCAAGAAGGGCCCTTGCTTCCTGCAAAAAGCTCGGTATCATTATTGTTAAATTAACTATATTACGGTAGAGTAGAACGCAAAACACGGTGACTTTCCATCAAGTAACAGTGCAACTAATACTTTGGAAAATCCCCCATCCAAATTTGTGGGACTTACGATTCATTGATTTGACCAAAGGAAAACTATTTGCAACCATAGCATATATACTATTGGTTCTGAAATATCAAATTTCATATTTCAAGGTACGTATTGCTTGTAGTTAGTAACTACATATCGTAGATTTTTTCCATTTAATGACTGATGAACAAGGAAAAGGACAACGGTCAATCTAGTTTGTTTGAGAGGCAACTAGACCCTTGAAGATCCATATTTCTAATTTCTTCTCTGCTGGATTAATAAATTAAGGTTGTGTCACATTGGCAAGGGAACAATGGTTCCGTATCTGCAGATCTTGAGTAGCTATGCTACAGCTATCAAGGTTACTTGATGTGAAACTTAAATAAATTTGTACCAAAAGAAAAAACATGGCCTAGGTAGAACTATGGGAAGCTAAAGAAGTAACTTCACGATAAAAATATTCTGCGGATTATGCTTCATTGAACTAGGAAGAAAAATTAGAAAAACAAGTTTTATTGGCAGAAAGACAAAACATAAAAGAAGGGAACAGTTCATTAATTAACCTCAAAATTAAGGGACAAACCCTCTCGTAGCGAAGATTCAGCTTCTTGAATATTTCCCTCATCCAATTTAGCTTCAACAGCTGATGTTTCCATACGAAGTCCATTTGCACATACTTCTCGAACTGTACTAGGATTCTCAACTTCATCATATACTAGGCTCTCCGACATGACTGTTGAAGAATTTCACTGTCCTAGCACAATGTTCCCTTGCACACTATACAAGAGAGAAGTAGACTCGCCCAGTCAAAAATGGAACCTTGATTGATTTGAATTATGTAAAGCTATCGAGAAGCAAGAATCAAATGGAGTGAAACAATGGAAAAGGTCACAACCGAGAAAGATTGCTTGAAGAGAAATTATAAGCAGAAACCATAATCACAAACAAAATATTAGCAGAAAATTCATCAAAGCATAGAGAATATAAGCGATCATAACCACTGAATTTGTAATGCGCCCACCGCTATCAACCGTCGACAACTTAAAATTCACCATGGGCTTAGCAGTAACAATACATTTCTCAAAGATCATGACAACTATCAAAACAGTTACAAACAAATCTCACCAAGAACACTGTCTCCAGGGGACTAAGGACCCCGAGGGACTAGTCGAGTCCACCATTAGTCTGGTGTCAGCAGCTGTGGTTCGGATACCCTCGGCTATCTAAAAAAAAGAAAATCTAACCAAAAACATTGTTCAATAGACTAACATTCCTCAACAAAATCATTAAACCCCCAAATCCCCAATTTCACATTGATCCATCCACAACAGAATCAAACAAGTTTCCCTCTCTCAATTCATCACACCCCAAATAAGCAATGCACCTCAATTGAAAACACAATCACAAAGATAAAGTTTTGACAAGATCCGTATTCAAATCCCCACATAAATTAACTCCTTTGGATCACAATTTAAACTAATGCCATTCATCAATCGAAACAAAGAAATCATTAAAAAAATCACTAAATATCAATGATTTCAACAAATCTAAACACGTCAATCAATCGATCCTAAAAAAAACCTACAATGTCTTCTCAATGCCTCACCGTCATTTGTAATCAAATCAAATCAAACCCACCAACACAAACGCCTCATTGAACGATCTAACATCAAAATCACGATGAAAACTTTAATGGGTAGGCGAATTAATCGTAAATACGCACCTCCCAATTCGAAAGTTCGATCCTTTTTGGTTCTTCTTCTTGTTCTTCAATTGCGTTTTAATGGCATGTGGCACAAGGTCCCCCTGTTTTGGGCTCAACGCCTTCTCTTCTTTCTTTGCCTTTTTTTTTTTTATACAACATTAACTTTGTGGGGTCCACGCGTGTCGTATTGATTTTCCGCCTTCCGATGCTCCTCGATTGGATCGAGCAGAGATGGTTTGACTTTCTTAACTCAAATCTAATACTTGTTTCTGCCGTTGGATCATCATAGATACATGTAGAGATGCGCAGTACATGCACGTGCGGCGCAGTACGTGGGATCGTGTTGTGTACAAGACAAGAATTGAAACCAATTGCACGCAATTCCTTGACATAAGTTTAGTTTATGGCAATCTTTTTCTTAGGTAAGTGCATTCTTTTTTTTAAAGGAATATGGCAATGTATTTATCTATTTAGTTACATTTTTTAATAACAGTGGGTGTTTGAATTGCTTAGGCACTATTGTCGATTAAGGCCCGACAAATCTCATGGAAGATAAGATAACGCTCCTATCACTAATCCACATGTCGAAGGAAAATGATGTAGCTGTCAATCTATCACATTTGTCTAAGACAGTACTAAAGCTCTTCGTAACTACACCACCACACTGGGTATGACAATGTATTTATAAATAATTATTTCAGTGCAGTCAAAGCCTCTCAGGTGAGATGGTAAACACATCACTTATTAAAAAGGCAAGACCTCGAGATTTCGTGGTTTAATGGTGGACAGGTGCATGTCCTTCATGCGTGTTCTTGTTGGGCACCCAAACATTTTTTTTAAGGTCTAATTAAGGTCTCTCTCAAGTCCAATTTTGAGTTTTTTTATAGGATCGACTTTATTTTATCATAGCCAATAAATATAAATGTTGAAAAACGATGTGTTTCTTTAAAACAAAATCAAAAAAATCTTTACCTGGGTAGTAGGGGGAAAATGCATAGTCCCTACGTGAAATAACCTATGTCTGATCCCCGTTGGGATCAAGTCCAATTTTGAGTTTAAATATTATTATTGAAACATGCAACTTTTGTGACAATGCCGATAACGGAATGTCTAGATCCACTTCTTTGTCCCTCTTATTTCTTTCTTGGCTTTCTAGTAGAGCAACTAAGGACTCTCGGGCTTAATCTGTTCACCAAGTGTCTGGTGGCAATAGAGATGGCTCGGATATTAAAAAAATAATAATAAACTCTATTGCATCTATCATTACAGCTCGCCACTGGTTTTAGTTAGCAAATCAAAGTGAGACCCTTTAAATACGATCACACATGACTGCACATGCACCCTATTTTCTCACATTCGTTCTACTCATCAACAAACAATAACCATTTACCATTCAATGCCAAACAACAATCAAATTAAGACCACCAAAAAACAACAACAATCAAATCAAATAAAAATAAGAATAAAAGATGGTCTCAGATTAGCATATTGGCACATTCGTCCTCGCCAATCGCAAGATCGCAAACAAAGTTTCGTAACTTAGAGCTCACTTCTTGCGATCGCTCGTGCGGAACATTCTCATCACCAACCATTACAGAAAACAAAATTTGGATAGAAAACAAACAAATAAAAGTTGCTTCGAACCGAAGATTGCCGAGGCAATTGGGCTAAATGAAGCATTAAGTTGGCTTAAAGCCAGGGGGGAGAGGAGAGTGTTCTTGGAGATGGATGCGATGCAAGTGACCAAATTAAGCAATCAATAGCAAGACGATTGATAACTTATTTTGGCATCGTGGTGGGGGATTGTATTGAGATTTTAAAGGACATGGAGTCCTACCTTTTGTGTTATGCTAGGAGATCAACGAATTTACCAACCCATTGTACTGCAAGGGAAGCTAATTATTTGTCTGGTTGGATTGAATGATGTAATGTACCCTCTTTCCTTTCACATGTATTAGCAGTTGATTTGGAATAAAATATCGTTAAGGAAGTCACAATCAGTCACAGTTGTAGACAGTCAGCCACATGCCACAGTATGTCTCTCTAAATATGGACAATCAATCATACGCATAATATATGTTGATTACATTTCTTGATTTATTCGATCCTTGTGTAAATAGAAAGTTATTTGTTTCCTTTTGTACTAAATATGAGTTTCCATAACTAAATCTCAATGTAGTCGGATATATATATATATACACACATTACAATTGTAATAATATCAATACACAAAGCTTTTCAATAAATTTTATCATAAAATCTACTCCTTTAGTTTTAAAAAAAACAAACAAAGAATAGCGAACAAGCTAGCAAACAATAGATGGATGATAGATCAGTGTTTGTTGGAATTAAACGAGCCGATTCCAACAAAATCCTAAATTGGAGAGAGGTAGTTCGTCGAACTCTAAAAAAAATTCAACGAAGATATCGTGGGCCTCCAGTAAGAAGAAAATGGGCCCCCAATTAATAAATAGAACTGAGGCCTAAATCTTAGAGCCTTGTACCATAGCCAAGGACGCCAATTACATGGGAGACAAACTGTGAGTTAGGTTGGAAGGGCGAAAGGCCGCCTCTTAAAGCAAAGTTCTCAAGTTCCAACTTTGTATATACTGCCAAATTTGTGTTTAAGTCAAGCAAAAATATTCATGTTAAAACACTTTTGTCTTGTAATGAGTCCGACAAAAATTAAGTTGTTGCCATAGATATGGAGTGAGGACGGCGACCACGATAACAATATCTCAATTCCAAATTAATTAGTCAGTACGTGAGCTGTCAAAAATTCATATACTAGCGTTTAGGACGATTACATTTATATCTTTGATTTCATAAAATCATTATATGTATAATTAAGTACTTGAGCAGCCAAAATATCTAGATAGATGAAAAATCACTTATCAAAGAGTCAAAATTTGAAGAGATCATAAGTTTGACTCACGTTGAAGTCAATGAAAAAAAAATACTTGAGCTGGCAAGAATTATATATAAATACCAATTTCTTAAAAAAGATTGATGTGGCGTGAGCACTAATTATTTTATTTTATTTTTTTAATTTCTTTATTTGATTTGGGTTAAATATTTAATAGAAACGTGTCGGATGCCATCCAAGGGGTAATTAGGTATCATATCACTGTCATGTCATTTGTAACTAATCTCGTAGATTTTTTTTTTTTTGGTAGGACTAATCTCGTAGATTAGGTGGCTACCAAGTACCAATGCATGTATATAGAGTTTACTATTTATTATTAGTAATATAAATTGAGTATAGTGGTTTTTCTTTTTTTTTTTTTTTTTTTTTTGGTTGAAATTCAAAGTTAGTAGTGAGACATGTATTTGCAACTCAATTGTTGAATTAGGTGGGACGTGAATAACATCTGATAGTTAGTCAACTAAATTAATTATCCACTTATACATATAAACCTGATTCCATAATATTTTCTTATTTTCCTATCAAAAAAATAATATTTTCTTATTTTTGGTACAATAATATTTTTTATTTATGGACGTACTTTATACACATAAGAAAAAAAAAAGAATTATAACATTAAATTAGCTAGTGCTGTTAAAGACTACATTGTAAAAAAATTAAATTAAAGATACTTTTTATAGTTTATATGTTATTAATTTAAAAAACTCTTATGAAATATTTTATTAAATAATATAACTTAATAATAGGACGACAAAAATACATTACAATATATATATATATATGGTAAATTTGTCTTAAAAATATTATTTGTGTTAATTATTTATTTAATACATTTTAACAACATATTTATAAGTAACGTTTTTTGTTGTCGTAAAAATTTTTTTTTTTTATTTCTTTCAAAAAGTTTTTTTTTTTTTTCTTATAATGATAGATTATTGTAGGTTATATATTGTGTCACGTAACTAGTTTTCATATATGTACAAGTATAATGTGTACGCAGTGAGTCAACTAAGACAACTTATAGAGGGAGATAACTCGTTCTATTATATTCAATACTTAGCTCACTAAAAAAATTACATCCGTACGGTTATTTTTTTTTTAAATTCGTAAATTATTATAATTTTCTTTTTTATTCTGTAATTAATGTATATCGTGTTTTCAAAAGACGTAATTGTGGTGACATGGACGCATTGCCAGTACCCACCACAAATGACGCCTTTTGTAAAGGCGTCATTCAAATGGCGCCCTTACAAAAAGCGCCATTTGTCTACCTCGTCCAACCATTTGTCCACCTCACCTAGGCAACACGAATGGCGCCTTTACAAAAGATGCCATTCGTGTCTGACCACCTCACCGCTGTCTGGCCACACCTCACGTCTCCCACGTGACGCCACACGTCTCCCACGTGACGCCACACGTCTCCCACGTGACGCCACACAAGTTGCTCCCATGTGGACACCATGCATGCATGCACTACATGCGTGGGATGCCACGTGTACACGGGTTCACGGGTTAAGGACGCCATGCGTTCACGTGTTGCAAAGATTCTCTGCATGCATGCAGAGAATCTCTGCAAGCACCCCCTCATACAACCCCCTATCGACAACCTAGGGTCATCAATGGGGGGTTGAATGTTGGTTGAGGATGGCGGGGAGATTGAAAATAGGGAGAGGGAGAGGGAGAGAGGCAGTGAGGAGTAGTGAGAAGAGAGGGAGAGTGTAACGACCCAAATATTCTCCGACCCATTTTAACAATTTTATTAATTTTATGTGAACAAATGAAATTGTTACACAAAATTAATATTAACAAGATTTGGACTAAGTGAAAATAGTTGGAATGGGCTTAACGAGGAAATTGGGCCCATAGGGGTATTTACGTAATTTGGGGTTAAATTTGTGAGCAACCCTACTTTAAAACCCTACCTATATAAACCTTTTATAAGTTTGTAGCCTCTTTTGTGTTGAAACCCTAAACTTGGAGAGAAAAGAGAAGAAGAGGAGGCTTGAACAACCAAGGGGGAGGTAATCTTTTGGTGGTTTTTCTTTTTTTCTTTTCTTTCTTCTTTTTCTTCTTTTCTTCTTCTCTAGTTTGGTTGTATTTGGAGAAGAGGAAAGAGGGGTGGTGGCTCCCCTTAGAGCCGTCGATTTTGGGGGCGGCGCCTGCTGCACCTTAACGGCGCCGCTGCCTAACATGGGGTGGTGTGGCTTTAGCCACCCCATTATGGTGAGGAGGAAGGGGTGGCAATAGCCACCCCACTTCCTCCATCACCGCCACCGCGGCGGGTGAGCCGCGGTGGAGGGGTCCCCAGTGCCGGCGAGCACTGGGGACCACCCTCGGACATAGATCCGAGGGTTGGTGGGGTGGGGGAAACCCCCACCCGTGGAGGCCGACGCCAGGGGCAGACAGGGCCCTGGACCTTTCCAGGGGTGACTGCCCCCTGGGGGCCAGCGTGGATGTTGACCAGGGGCTGGGAGGTCCCTGGCCAACTAAACAGGGACTAATTTGGTCCTTGTACCACCAAACAGGGACCAAATTGGTCCTTGGCCAAATAAAATTAAAAAAAATTATAATAAAATAAAATAAAAATAGGATAAACCTACGAGGGGCGTCGACACCCTCGACAAAGCCCTTAAACGGCACATCACGTGGGACCCACAACATTTGGGTTCCCAAATATGAATTAAAAATTAAAATACTCAACTTTAAATGAGTAAAATGCTTATGTAGTCTTATATAAAATTGTATAAATTGCGTAGATTCGTGAGGCAGTTCACATGGGACCCTAAACGTACGAGGAGTCGGTATAGGCGTTGCGACGGGTCCAGGTAAGTGGGGAGCTTCGCTCATGCATTAAATATGGCTTGATTATTAGATAATTAGGAATGCATGTTTTGAATGTAACGACTTGGGAAAGGGTTGCGTCGTGATATTGGTTTGGATCTCTATTATCTATGGAATTGTGAATACATTGTTTTGCCTTTTATGTTATTCGGTGCCCCAAAATGTGTGGAGTTCCACTGCGGGCCAAATTAGCAAGTAGTCTATATCTTGGACGCCCCAGAATGTTGTGGTAGTTAACCACCGAGGGTTTACTTGACTAATTGAATGCATAAGGTGAATTATTCGAGGGTAAGGGTTTGGAGTTCCATCCTTTGCTACTTGATGATTCTTTGAGACGTGTAGCGGTGACGGCTTGGATGAATCTATCTTTATTTTGGTGCAATTATTTAGAGGGCGTGTGACGGCCCCGCTATTAATCTAGGGCACCGCCCGGCCTAATCCCGTAATTAAGCCCTAATCACGACACATAGGACCCAATTACGAATTAGTCAGCCTTTACTACCTATTTTTTCTCTATATTTAACAGTTAATTTAATTAGCGGAAGTTTTTATAAATTTAATGCGGAATTCTTAAATATTTTAGTGGAAGTAAATCTTATAATTATAAGTGTGGAAACCAGGAAATAACAATCACCATATATATATGCATATAACGGCGAACATATATATAACAAAGTGAAAGCCAAAAGTCGGGTAATCTAACGCTCATCCCAATAACATCCCAAAAGATAAAGACATAAGTAAACATAATACAAAAAGTACCCTACGTGTATGGGCAGCTACGCGCTCGGAGCTCAGAGGTAGTCGCCGATCTTCTCCTTGCCCGGCCTGGTGCTGCTCGATGAACCTACATCCACCGTCACAAACTAGACGGTGAGTATAGTGATATTTAAGTGATAACTGGAGAAATCTAATACTACATTTCCAATTTAACAAGATGTATTTAAAAGCATATGTAGCTGAAGAAATGCTGAATAAATAATGCAAGTAAATACCAACGTTAACAGATACACATAAACTGACAATGGCTAAGTCGAGATGATCTACGTCCGGTCGGCGGTGAGAACTATCACCTAGCCTTTTCCACTACTGTATGGAGCTGTGCTCAACATATAATAATAATCTCTTTTTTTTTAATAACCTCAAGTGGCGGAGCTGTGCTCTGCGTATATAAATCATTTATACTTGCCGACAACCCCGTGGCCCATACCACGTGTGCCGCCCAAGTGTAGTGGCGAGTGCCGGAGACCCCGAAAGATCGAAATCCTCGTGAATCCGCGCATCTCGTGTGCAATGGACACTAGATAATCCCTACTTTAGATTTCAAGAATATATATCCTACAATGCTATGATTTCAACACAAGTTAGGCTACAAAGCCCCAAAGGAAATAGAGCACAAATCCAACATAACAGATAACCCTATAGCATGCATTTTCTAAATATCCATTAACCATATTTCAAGACAAACATTGAGCATATAAGGAAGCATGAAGTCAATGATATATCAAACAATGCATCATGCTATATCGATATTCAATATGAATAGAAACAAGGAAAGCATGATGTGGGAAATAAATTAGCTAGTCTACACATAGACTGAAAATTTATAAATGACTAGAATGAAATAAAGTAAAGAGTTCTCACAGTTTCACTTACCAGTCAACGCAATAGTCCTAGCTATCTGGCCTCCCGACACCCCGACCCGTGCACTCGAACTTCCAAGAATTCCCTTTAATTCCTGAAGTTCATTTTATATCATTTTAATTGATTTAAAAGCCACAACATTAAGTGGATTTATAATATTAAATCAAAATATATAACTTCATTCCAAATTTCCAGTTCTGGCACATTTTTCGAGTTGTATCGGGGTGCCAAATGTCTGAAAAGTCACGAAAACTAATTTTCTATCTTTTTTCCAATTTCTTATATTTTCTATAATTTTTCCCAATTTTTTTTCAGGAATTTTTCAAGTATTTTCCTTATTTTCCAGAAATTAAATTAATATATAAAATACATTATTGATTTATTATTATTATTATTATTTTATTAATTTAATTTCTTTTATTATTATTATTATTAATTAATTGATAATAATATTTTTTATTTTATTTTATTATTATATATATATATTTAATCAATAATATATATTTTTTATTATTATTTTATTATTTTTTTATTTGGTCGAGCCGGGTCGGGTCGACCCGACCCGGTCCCTGACCTGTGGTCGGGTCGGGTCTGCCCGACCCGACCCGGTTCTGGGCTGGCTAGGCGGCTGGGCCGGCTCGGCTCATGGGCCAAGCCCGCCCAGAAGAAGTGCACACGGGCCCAGCCCGTGTGCATCTTCTTCCTCACGCGAACCAGAGACTCCTCTGGTTCGCGTGAGCAGGACCTCTTTTTTTTTAATTTTTCTTTGCTTTTCCCTCTTCTCTTTTCTTTCCTCACCCAAACCATCTTTAACCTCCAAACTCCAAAGGCCAATTTCAACATCAACAACACAAGTTGCCATAAATTTTCGGATTCAACATGCATGTCTGATTTTTTTTTTCAACTTACACAAACTACCCGAATTTCAATTATAGAATCGATTTTAAAACTTCATTTTCACCCTAAACCTGACTTCAATTCTAAAAAAAAAAAAACAGTAAAGACATAATTCTATACTCAAAAACTAATTAGATGGAAATACCCCATTTTTTTACCTATTTTAATGAAAAATAGAGAGGTGATGATGGTTACCTTACTTAGATCTTGTGGATCTTCACTCCTAGCTCGAAAATCCCCTCTCAAATCTCTCAAGAACTCTCTCCTCTCCTTAGTTTCGGATTTGATTTGCATGTAAATAGTGAAATCTCATGTATCAAGTTGTATATATAGTGTTGATGGGATCTAGTGTGTATTGCGCATCTCGAGGTAAATCTGATGGCTACTAACCAGGCAGTCCAGCTTCTCATGTGACACAACTTGGGTGACTCCCATCATGGGAGTGTGTGTGGCAACACGGATCTCGAGGCCTGTCCTAATGTTAGTTTAATTTACAACTATAGGATATTATAATGTGATTTCTTAATTGAATAAACTATAGGTTAAATCGATTAATGTACATTAATCTCATATGGACCATAATTAATTAGTCACACAAATTTATAAAATTTATCTAAGTGATCACACTGACTCTCAACTACCCGGCACTCGGTGTCCCGACTCGCACGCAACTCGAGGCACTTTCCCCGTGCGTCGAACGTTGTATTTTCCAACTAAATTAAATAACTTAATTTATGTTAAGGTAGAATTGAAATAAATTGTTATTTCCTAGCCTAATCTCGCTACCCCGGTAATTCCACTAGGTACTCGTACTTGCACGCACTCCAAGGCGTGTCCCCGCTCGCGACAACTCGCCGTCTATGGTTTGCACAAATTGACTTAATTAGTCTACACACATACACAACACTAGGCATACACCAGTACAAATATAACATTTACCTCGGTCACGTGTCTCGGTAAGTGTGCGCATCTCATGCAAGCCCCACGTCACGGGTCGGTGATCCTGATTAAGCAAGTTAATCAAGATTAGGAAATTGGGTCGTGACAGGGCGTAACGGCCATTGCGTTTCCACTAGTTATTGTACCAATTTGAAAATAGATGATTCGGTCATCGGATCCTTACCAATATCTAGTTCGCATTGAATGGAACAACGGCTTATGTTAATATTTATATCTATCGCATTTCATTTAAATCTTTCATTTGACTTTATATGTATGCCATGTGTAGATTTTATAAATGAATGATGATGAATATTATTAGGCATGAAATAAATGAATGTTTATCAAATGTGTTGAAAAATTGTTATGCTTTTATAGTGAATGGAATATGATTTGAAATATTGACACGAAGATTATTGGACATTTAATTTGGAAATGGAAAGACTATTTATTCATTCTTCTTAGAATATGAATTTATTTTCATAACGATGATGAGCATGAATAATGCCTTTACTTGTATCGAATTATGTGTTCATTTATATGCTTATATTTGGTTATGATTTACATTTATTCGGTTATTACACGTTGTGTTATGCGTATGGATTTGATGTCATGTAGAATTTGCATGAGTACTAGGTAGTACTTGCATATTTAATGTTTGAGCGAGTCTTTCCTCTTATTGAGCATCGTTGGTTCTTTAGCTCACCCCATTCTACCCCACAGGTCCCTCTACCAGCGCGATAGACAAGAAAGGCAAGGGAAATAATTTATCTTGAAGTGTCTTCATATGTGAGACTCGTATAATATTAGTTTATTATTAATATTAATCGTTTTGTAAACCTCGTACGTGGGTTATAGCTTGAGAATTAGTTAATGGGTAGTTTTGAACCTTTATATTATTATTATTAAGTTGTATGAGACATTTAAATATTACAGATGATAGATCTTATTATGATATACAGGATTATATGGTTTTGATGTGATTATTTTTTTACACACTTATTATTATATATATTGTTTAGAATGATTATTCCGCAGGTTTACTTAAGCGTGCCAAGCCGTTACTTGGACCTGGTTCAAGTATCGGGTTTAGGTAACGGTTTGGGCCGGGCGACTTGACCCTAGGTCAGGGAAGGGTCGTCACAAAGAGAGTCAGTGAGGAGCAGTGAGAAGAGAGAGGAAGAAAGTGTAGAGAGAGTGTGAGGGAGATCGAGAGAAGCAGTGTGAAGGAGAGGAAGAGAGTGTGTGGGAGATCGAGAGAGGCGCGACGACGACAAGAATCAGCGACTGACGGCGAAGGCGCGGCAAGTGTAAGTAGAAGTGTGTGTGTTTGGGTTGAGTTTGTGAGTGAGAGAGAGAGAGGGAACAGCCGAGAGGGAGAGAGTGTGAGAGAGAGAGAGAGGTGCCAGAGGTGTCGTGAGAGAGAGAGGTAGGGAGTGACATGGAGGGTGAGAGAGTGTGCCGAGAAAGAAAGAGAGAAAAGGTTGAGAGCGTGCGAGAGAGGGTGAGGTGTCATGTGAGAGTGTGAGAGAGGGGGTGAGAGGTGCCGTGAGAGAGAGAGAGAGAGGGGGGAGAGTTTGTGAGAGAGAGTGAGAGAGTGAGAGGTCTTTGTGAGAGAGAGAGAGGTCGAGATAGTGAGAGAGAGTGAGAGAGTGAGAGGTGTTGTGAGAGAGAGAGGTCGAGATAGTGAGAGAGGGGAGAGTGTGAGAGTGTGTCGAGAGAGAGAGAGAGAGAGAGAAAGAGGGTGAGAGAGAGGGGAAGAGAGTGTGTGAACAACAGAGAGAGAGAAGGAGAGAATGTGTGGGTTTGGGTTTGGGATTGGGTTGAGTGTGTTAGCTGAGAGAGAGAGAGGGAACAGCTTTGAGCGTGAGAGAGCATGTGTTTTCGTGTATTTAGCAAACGATTCGTTGTTGGGGGAACGTTTAGCCGAGAAAACCAATATTTTTAATTATTCTTTTTATGAATATTTTATTGTTGTTTAGTTTTCATTTGAATAAAATAACTAAATTTATTTTTTTTCACAGGGAATATTAATTTTTTTTTGTAGGTAAAGGAATATTAAATTGAAGAACAAACCGTAAGAAAAATAGTAAGAACAAAAATTTATTTATTTATTTATTTAATATATTTATAGTGTAATAGATTTTTTAAGAAAATGTGTTTATTGCATATTGTGTGTAATTTAAATGTTTTATTTTTAAATAGCTAGTAAAGAATGTGAACATCATAGTTATCAAAATGTTACAAATGTTAAACCCTATAGAAAAACTAATTTTTTTGTAGTGGTGGTCGTAGCTTATTGTGTGTATTGATAAATGCTTGATAATTATTTGGCACATTTTACAAGTGAGTGGCAAATCGACCCAAAGATAAATATTATCTGTGTTATTTATTATCAGTGTTTGATTATTGCGACAAGATATCAATTACAAGTTAGTATTAATGGAGTGTCCGGTATATACACTATTAGTCGCCTCACCCTAACAATGACAACAAGGAAAAAATCTTTTACTTACAAATTTAATTTGTAAGTAAAAGTGTTAAAATTGTAAGTAAAAGTTTTTACTTACAAAATGTCGTTGGTAAAAACATCGTAAGAATAGACTCGTCGGTAAAAGTTTACACTTACAAACTTAATTGTAAGTAAAGAGATCCTTTTTGACTTGCGAACCCACCATCATAAGTAGAAGTGTATAATATCTGTTAATAAAATTTCTATTCGTTTTCAATAATATTCATTAATATAACTAGATTTTTCATTTATATATTATTTTGTTTAATTTTTGTGCCTTTCATTATTTTTTCACGTTAATTTAATGAGTTTCGTTTTGGTATAAAAAAATTTAATGAGTTAGAGAACTTAAATAAAATACAGTTAAACTTAAATAAAATATAGTTATTTATTTTTGATTATTGTTCTGATCAGTTTTTCATCAATTTGACAAACTTTGTCTTATTTGGGAGCCAAAAGCTAGCTAGAGTAGATCTAGCTGAGTAACCAAACAATGTACCAAAGCTCCTTCAACCAACAACTAGAAAGAGAAGAAAAAATAAAGTTAGACAGTTTAAAATTCATTTATAATTTTCTTCATTAAAAAAATTAAAGAAATTAAAAAAATTGAATACAACCTTCAAAAAAGTCATAGGATGTTTGAAGCTTGTAGAGATTTTGCAATAGGCTCATGCATCTTACATGCACCCAATTAATATGAAGAAAATAAGTTAAAACGTATAGAATGCATTAGGATTAATCAACAAATGTAGGTGAAATGCAAATCAAAACCTTTGTAGAGATTGCATGTACTGACATGGATGAATCCATGAAATTAAGAGACGATGCAGAATCGAGATGAAGTGCAAGGCGCAATAATGTCAAGAGGAACTCTTTGATGATTTGCGACGTGATGAAATAGAAATTAGTTGTGAGGTCAACGTGAGAGATACGACCGTGAGCCTAGTAGATATGGAGAGAAATTGTTGGGTTTTTAACTTATTATATTTTGAAACGACGTGTCTGCATTGGGGGGTGGGATGTGGGGGGTTCCGGGTGTGTGTTCCCACGTTCGTGTTCGAGTATGTAGCAAGATCCTTATCTTTTTTGTGCCTATCTTCTTATTTTTGATATTTTTTTGTGCCTATCTTTTATTTATTTTAGATTTATCCAACAAAATAAAAACCATTTATTTATTATTTACTTGTAAAAAGACAAAATTCAAAATTAAATATTACATTACTGTTTCGTCCCTTTTAGTGAAAGCTTAATTTGTTAATTAATTTTATTCTTCTTCTTTTTCTTTTTTCTAGTTTGGTAGTTTCCTTTTTATTGAGTATATATATATTGTAAGTAAAAATACATATTTACTTACAAAGCTATACATATTACTTTCCTCTAAGATTCATAAGCAAAAGTTAATATTTTTACTTACGAACAAAAGTAGTTTATATAAATATATTTTTGTGAGTAAAAGAAATTCTATTACTCACTAAAAACTATTGCCGAATTGGGTCGATATTCACTTAATAATTATTAGCTTTTGCTTAGAACTCATGAGTCATAAGTACAAACAATACTTTTAGTTACAATTTTATCAATTTTTTTTACGAACTTATCATAAGCAAATATGGACTTTTACTTACACTTTTTATATTCGTAATTGAAAGTTTTGTAATTAAAAGTCGAATTTCTTGTAGTGAACATCAGTAACAAAATACGTAATCTCGCATTCACAAGTGTCCTCACTCTGCTCTCTAGTGCTGATAGTAGACTATAGGCGCTGCCCCGTCCGGATATAGTTATTTCTAATTGTTCGCTCAACTATCGTACAATGAAAAAATCATGCCACTACTCATCTTTGAATACGTCAGACCATTCTTCTCCCTCTTCTCTGGCCACGACCATGCAAGGAAGTAGCTAACTTGCTAACTGTGACTGCAATTGATCATATTGAACTCACTATCTACCACTTGAAGCTCCGATAACCACTGATTAAGAATAATAACATTATAGATGATATATTTAGTAAAAACAATTAAGCGTTAGTGTATAACATGAGCCTTTTACAAATAACATCTCGTTAGAGAAGCATAAAACAAGAAGTGATTGTTGTTCATACAAGTATATAAATGATGTAATGTGTGTTGGCGATCAATAGGAATAGACTTTTTTGTTAGGCAGTGCAAACTTCCATGTGTAGGTACACTTGAAAAGTAAATTAGTGTCAATATATATATTAATAAGTTCACATTGTAATGTTTTGATGCTAGAGAGTTCAATGAGATTCCCACCTTACCAAAGAAGAAGATAATTCTCAACTTTATTCTGTCAAATTTCTCGATAATTTATTCTGTAATAATATTTCATATCAAACACTTTGAAAAATATGGATGGATTGATATTGTCAATATTGACAATATTGATTATGCTAACAATATTGACTATATTAACAATATATTATGTCAATAGTGATCAAGGAAACATGAAACCTATGTACGTCAACCTGTCATTTTTCCTTTCTGGTTTACATAAACATATTGATTTGTGTTGAATGAAAGTTTTTAATTGCAAGTGATAGTAATTACTATTTCTTCTACATTGTCCATATCGGCTACATTGTCAATAAATATTGTCATCATGAGACTATAACCTACTTCAATCAATCAATCGAATTTTGAATTAAATAAACACTAAGTGGTAACTACTTTTATGTCCATATTGTCTATATATTACTTATTGACAACATGCATTTGAAACGACATACAAAGATAAAGAAAGCTTGTTTCTACCCAAAAAAGTAAATAAATAAAACTTGTTAGACGTGTCATTATTGTTGAATAACTCACGTAATACTTGTGTATATCTGCACTATCAAGAACTTTTGTATATATATGAGAAGCTCTAAGGCACGTGACAACATTCAAATGCTTATATATATATGCAAGTGGGTGGCCTAGAGAACCTCTCAAATTGGAGTACACACTTTTGTAAGGAGTCAACAAAAAAATCTTAAACCTTAGAATCACAACTCGTTTAATTAAAACCAACAAACAACATAAAACAAGAATCAAAACCTAGAAATCATACAACACCCGTTCAAGAAGTCTCAACTCCTTCCATTATAAATTAAATCAAAGTTAAAGTGAAAAACAAACCTCCATTTCTCCTCCTCACACCCAAACTCGAACAACAAGTTCTCAAGCAAAACTCAAACACTAATAAAACTTCTCACCGCCCAAATGCCCTAGGCACCATCTTCCTCTTTGTCAAATCGAAATCACTTGTACATGGAGTGCTCAAAGTAACTAATGTAACATGGAGAGGGAGAGAAAATAAGACCTTCGAGAGTGTAGAGAGAGAGAAGTTTTTGAAAAATTACTACAAGATGCTCCATTTTGATATAGGAACAAGAATAATTTTTTATGAGGATTTATTGAAAAGTTCGATCGTGCCTCAAATCCTCATTTTGATCATTTTTTCGCTTGATATATATGTAATCTTTTTTACATTATCAATGCGGTAAATTATGTAGGTCATGGAAGGTAGGAACATCCCGTTTCAATTTTATGCATTTGGAGAAATTGTTAAGGTTCGCAAGGCATCAAGTACAACAGACCCCCATCAATGATCATGATTATTAAGTTTCGAACGAGTAAACATGAGTTGATGGATCACGTGTATAACGCGTTTGATATTTCGTCCACTGAGACTCTCATTACGATGACGTATCGTCACGTAATAACTCATCCATCAGGTTCACAATATTTTATTCCCGTGTCGTTGCAAGACGAGACCCACTTCGAGTTGATGTGTCAACAGTGGCGAATCTACCATTATCAGCGAATGTAGAGATTTATTTAACCTTCGAGCCAATCGAGCCTTTTCAAAATTCTACTGTACATTCACAAGTGGTAGAAGAAAATGTGTTCATGACATGTCCTGCATCAATGATGGAAAGATTACGTATGCAATTACCTATAGGTGATGTTGTGCAAGATAGATTTGTTACTTCGATTGATAATGACATTAGTGCCCCTAGTGATGACCATAACGAGGACCACGACAACGACATTAACGAGGACGTATGTCCCCTCGAGGATGCTGCACCATCTGTTAATTGGGAAAGTATAAATGTTGTTACAGACAACCCAACCTATGAACCTCCAGGGCGGAAAACTTGCAAGATGATGAGCAATTTGCAATTGACGAGGAGGAGTGCATGGAAAAAGCAAGCGATGAAGAAGTTTACCAACCATTGCCGGTGTATAATGAAATTGATTGGGAAGTGGCTAATTCCATTGCAACCCGACATTCTCATCATTCGACTGGATGGGACATGCCTAATTTTGAGTTGGAAAGAGAAATGTGTTTTGACAATAAGAAAGACTTACAGCATGCCATCAAAGTGTGGCATGTTAACAACCATTGTCAATACCTTTTTATGGAGTTAACTACAACCTTATGGGAATTGAAGTGCAGAAGTGCGCCTGAAGCTGGTTACATGTGGCATTTCCGTGCTTGTTTGCGAAAGAAGAAACAATTGTGGGAGATCACTCAATTAGACGAGCCGCACAGATGTATAAATCTCGGCATAGAACGCAGTCATGCCCAACTCGATGCCAACATTCTTGCATGTGAGATATAAAGCGTGGTCCAAATAGATCAGGCAATTACTATCAAGGCCTTGGTAGAAATGATTAAGCTAAAATACGGACATGAAGTTCCCTACAAGCGAATGTGGGATGCTAAAAGGAAAGCAATTGCAAATGCATTCGGAGATTGGGACGCGTCGTATGCTACATTACCAAGATGGTTGGCGGCTGTACATAATAAGAGCCCAGGGACGAAGATTGAGTGGTCACATAGACAATGGGCAGCATATGAGATCAGGACAGAGCATCCTCAATTTCGTCGTGTGTTCTTCGCATTCGAAGCATCAATCGAAGGGTTCAAGCATTGTAGACCTCTTCTACAGATTGACGCGACATTCTTGTATGGCAAATACAGTGGTAAGCTAATGATTGTCCTATCTGTTGATGGTAATGGACATCTACTTCCAGTTGCATTTGCAGTTGCACGAATCAATAGACTCGTGGGGGTGGTTTTTGAAAATGTTGCGCAAACACGTGACCGATAGAGATGGTATTTGCATTATTTCTGACCGTCACTCTGGCATTCTCGAGGCTGTTAACATACCAACAAATGGTTTTTGTCCACCAAGAGGATACCATCGTTATTGCCTGCGACACTTGACCAGTAATTTTAACACGCATTTCAAAAATGAATCGTTGAAGAACATCCTATCTCGAGATGTTGGTCAACATCAAGTGAGGAAATTTGATGCATGCATGGAGCGTTTTGCTTATTTGTCATCAGGAAGTCATCAATGTCTTCAATATGTGAATGTCATTCCCAAGGAACTCTGGACTCAATCGCATGATGGAGGCCTGCGGTACAGATGGATGAATTCTAACGGGGTTGGTATGTATTCGATAGTAGTTATGTTTGTTATCCTATATGTGTTTTCACTGTGCTGATATTATTGACACGGCATTATCTTACCATTGTATAATGTTTTAACGGTGTATTGAAAGGGGCACAATTCTTGCCAATAATAGCAATGGTTCAAATGATTTACTACAGGTTGGTGACATACACCAACCGACGCAAGGAGAAAATCGATGAAGCAATATCGCACGAGCTCAATTACACGAAATATGTCATGGATAAAATTGCACATTATGAATAATCTGCAAGGAGACATTAAGTGAAATTGATAAATCGCGACACTGGTGAGTTTGAGGTGCTCACTGGACATCATGGCGATCGTATGCATAAAGGCAACAATACACAGATTGTTATCCTAAAGAACTGGTATTGCAGCTGCAATAAATGGCAATCGTTTGGTTTCCCTTGCTCACACGTGTTAGCTGCATGTGCCTTTATTCGAATTGATTATACACAATTTATTGAGCAATACTACAGGATGGACGTGTATGCACGATGCTACTCCTCTCAATTCAAAGCCATCCCCGATGAGAAGTATTGGCCGACATTTGCGACGAAGATTTTACCAGATCCTAGGTGTAGGCGTGGCCGAGGGAGACCAAAAGGAACATGAAGGCAAAATGAGATGGATCTTCCTAATGTTTCGAGGACCTTGCGATGTGGCATATGTCATCAAGAAGGACATAAACGAAGAACATGTTTGAATAGAGATCGTGGTCGAGTCCCTACTAGGAGGAACCGTTGCAGTATTTGTCGTACAGAGGGACATAACAAAAAAAATTGTCCATCCATATCTCAAACCCAACCCCCCAATCCAAACCAATGAGAGGATTTGTATTTTATTTGTAAACGGTGTCAGTTGGTAATTTCATAACATTTATATTAATATAGTATAACCTTATGTTACGTAAAGTAATAGATACGTATTTGTTAATGTTATAACTCGTAGTAATGATTTGTTGTGACTTTTAAAATTACTCGACCAATTTGTCTAATCACACACTTGTAGCGAGTACACATGGAACCAGGACCATCTGATCCTTCTCTTATACGCCTCTAACCTACACAGATCATCGCAAGTCTAGAGAGGTCAGGTATATATATTTAACATGTATGTGCATAATATTTATGCAAAAACGTTTAATACATATTTATATATATATATATATCGACATATTTTTTAATTGTAAGGTGCATGATACAATGCGCATGCGAAAAGACTGGGTGTTGTTGATTGACGGATTAATTACCATTATCGAATGGTCCCTTACCTACGATCTAGTGGCTTTTATGGTGTTTCACGCGTATGATTTTTTAGACTTGACTGGGCTTTGATCACCGCTTTTGTTGAGAGATGGCGTCCAGAGACACATACGTTCCACATCGTTGTGGCGAGTGTACGATAACACTCTAAGACGTTGAGATTCAGCTCGGGTTACCGATTAATGGTATGCCTGTGACTGGAAGCACAGATGTCGACTATCTCGCGGTGTGTGAAAGACTACTTGGTGCAAGACCTGAACCACTTCACCTTTCTGGGAATAGAGTTCGTGTTTCATGGCTCGAAGACAATGTGCCACCTATAGAGGATGACAACAATGAGGAAATGGTTCGACGTTATGTTCGTTCATATATTCTACAACTTATTGGTGGTTGTGTGTTCGCTGACAAGTCAAATCAATATGTACATTTGATGTTTCTTTCGTTGCTCGAGGACCTTCAAACAGCTGGACAGTATAGTTGGGAAGTGCATGTTTGGCATATTTATACAAGGAGTTGTGTCGTGGATCTCGCTCTAATGCGCACGAGGTCGCTGGTGCGACAATTCTTATACAACTATGGACCTAGGATAGATTTCCATTTATAGCACCAAAGCGCATGCCTATTCCTAGAGGTCGACCTCGAACATGTGATAGAGTATGCATGCTTAATGATGTTCCTTTGGGATATCGGTAATAAAAATGTTTCTCATGTTATTTTTAATAATTCATTGCGTCTTTTTAATTTACGACAAATTTATTGTTTTGTATACAGATGGATAGTTGCATTTT
Source organism: Stephania japonica (assembly GCA_039657345.1). NCBI lineage: Eukaryota > Viridiplantae > Streptophyta > Magnoliopsida > Ranunculales > Menispermaceae > Stephania > Stephania japonica. Next base: position 7,376,012 of record CM077558.1, on the reverse strand, counting down.
CGGTAACTAGCACTGCCACACACGTTTTATCATCATTCCGTGATGCACTTGACACGCAAAGGGAGAATGCTGTGGAGTGGCAACCATACGCTGATGTCATCGAGTCACTTCCACAATTATGTACGCAAGGTCACGGGAGCTGGCGTTCGACGTGTCCTTTAATTTGTTTCCTGAAAGGGTCATGAGACAGTTTGGGCAGACACAGGTCATGCCACCTCACTATGATTTTGACACACGTCTGCACCGCGTCCAATTGAGAGGACACCCTCAAGAAAATTGGGCAGTGTATCACAAAAGATATATAGAGTTGTGGGAAAATCGTAGTAATACCATAGCCACGATAGAACAAGAAGGGGAACATGATCAGGAGGAGTACGTGAGGTGGTACAGATCTATCACCAGGCGATACATTGGACATGACGGGGCTCTGCGTGAATTCTCGGTAACCTTGAAACTATAATGTTGCTATCCTCATGAATCATATTTAAAATTGTTAACCAACACTGCATTTTTTTGTATATCAGTCTACATTTGCGCGTTAATTGGAGCGAGTGTTCACTGATGACGGGGTCGAACAAGGCATGGCTGCTCTACATGAAGGCATCAGAATCTTAGATGAGGATGAACGGCAAAGGACTACTCTGTGGAATGATGAAAATGTAGTTGAGCCTGACATAGATGACGAAGCATCTCAAGACGAAGAGGAAGAACAACAAGAAGAGGATTAAAGCTTAGCAGATAGAAGGAGGAGAAGAAAAACAACAACGACTCAGACTCTGGGTGAGAGCAGTAGATGTTCTTCTCCACCACCTCCAACTCGTCCAACACCAAGAATGTCAGAGACTATTGGTGAAAGCAGCAGACGTTCTCCTTCGCCACCTCTAACCCGCCCTTCTTCTTATGGGTACTCTCCTTTGCCGCCCCCAACGCAACCGGATGCTCATATGTTTTTGCCTAGGACACCGAGCATGAGTGTTCATCCATATCATTTTGATCCATATGCTCCTGGGCCATCATCTTCGTACCTGGACCATAGAATGCCTACACATTCAATGCATGGTTCATTGCCTCAATACATGCCAAGTCCATTTACTCTGCCATATTATAACTACAATATTCCATATAGTGGAGATGGCTCATTCAGGCCCTTATTAGGCATGCCACCTCATGTTCCTATCACCCTACCACATACAGGAAGTCAGTATGTTGGAATGGTTCAACCCCCTATCTTTGATAGCACTGGTAGTAGAGGTCAATCGAGCCAACACGAGGAAGAAGTTCAGTCGAGTCATCAAGCTCAATAGACTCAGCCGGACGTACAAGCACGGAGAAATCCACATCAAAATAGAGTACGACCGGTTTGCCACACGGAGGAGCAACGTCGACGTCGATAGAACTGCATCATACCTTTGTATGAGTGGGTTGATAGGAGTGTTTAGGGTCCCTTAGATATCATGAAGATGGGGTTGTACATTTGGATGAAAGCCAAGAACTACAAATACAAACTCCTAGCCTATTTGCTTCACATTTGCATGTTTTTTTCAATACAAAAATGAAAAAAAAAATTCAGAGCTATTGGGGACTTTTATTTGCTGAAAATTGTAGTCCTTAGGAGGTTATTCATCATCAAGAAAGCGATCTCGTTATATACAATCAAGCATCAACCTTAAGGTATGCTCCTATCCACTTATTTGCATAAAAATTAAGGGCTTTGAGCATTAGATCATAGGGCTTTCGTGAGAGACCAATTTCAAAGTGTTTGAAGAGTGGTCTATGATCAAATAAGAGCATTAGTTTTAGTTTTAAACTTTTATTTTCGAATTTTTCAAGTTTTGCTCAAAAATTAGGTTTTTGAAATGAATGAGAATGCATGTTAAGTTTTTGACCTAATCTCTGTAAATTAAGCATAACTCACTCATCTGAACTCCAAATTAGGTGATTCCAAGCCACTTGAAAGATAACTCAAAATGGAACAACTTTGTCCTACTGTAAAATTTAGAAATTCAAGTGTTTTTCTATCCAAAAACCCTCTACAATTTTGATGTTGAATCTGAATTTTTTGGACTTCACTATTTTAATAATGCCTTATTGTTTGAGAAATAACTCAATTATTTCTTATTGGATTGAGTTCATATTTTAGTATGATGTTTTTAAGTATGACTTTAGACTTCATTAAAAAAATTATGATTTTTTGAGCTATGGTTTAGGAGAAATAAATTGTACAAATTTTCTGGTCACACTTAAAAAAAACAGTTTTAAATTATTGTCATAAAAGTATCATCTCTCTCGTTTTTAATCGGAATTGTGCGTTCCTTATAGTTTCGGAAAGCTAAGACAGAGAGGAACAACCTAAAATCATTATTTTCTCAAAATTTAGTCATATAAATTTTCAAAAATGGGCCAAAAAACGAGGCTTGTCCGTATAATGGCCATTTGTATAAATGTTTTTGTTCGTTTTGGTGTTGGATAGTATCAACGTTTAATTTAAAGACTAAGTACATCTAACATAACCTAGATTGACACCAGCAAACTTCGAGAGATATATATGAGTCCGTTTGCAAGAGTTTGGGTGACGAGAGGCCTATTGGACTAGGAATACTGCGTGAAAAAAGTGAGTATACCTGATGATACTTTGAATTGCATTTCATTTCCTTTTATTACTGATTGATTGGCAGTCTTTGTGACTATATGGTGCCTTTGTACTCTAATATAATGATATTTGTTGATAATCTTCACTCTTTGAACTTGTTCATCATGATATTGTTTTGTTGATGCTTTCATTGAATCCTTTCGTGTGCTCTATGTCTTCATTTGATGTTTTTAATGGTAAATGAGCTTTAAATAGCATGCTATTAGGATTAGAGTGTTTATGAATGAGACTATGGACTTTGTACTCGACTTGATTAGTCTATTAGCTTGTCCATATGCCTTTACCATTCTATACGGAGTCATTTTTGAATAAATAAAGTAGTGGTTGGTGAAAATAGTGACAACGAACCGTGACATACTCACTTAAGTAGGTTTAAGAAATCAAACCTAATTAGTAAATTTAGTTACACATTTGTTTGTTCATTTCGTAATAATTGATTATGACATTTACATTTGTTTCTATCTTACTCTTGAATCTTAAAAAAGTCATGTCAAGCAGAAATTATGCATCGTCATCTGGGGACGGATCTGGTGGATGATCCAGCAGACGATCCGGTGGTCGCAGAGATCGGCCATCTTGCGACTTGGATTGTTCGCTAGTACGATCTCCCGCTGATGATGCTGAGCCTCAACAACGTCAAGAGCAACTCACTCCGCAACAGCTTGCTCAACAGCAATTAGCTTACCATCAACAACTTTTTGTCCAACAACTGCTTTCTCAGCAACACCATCAATCACAATTATATCAGTATTCTCATCCGCCTTATGCGCAGCACCCCCACCAGGCCCCTCTCCTTCAGTCATCGGGCCCATTTTTATTTGGCCCCGATGATCCAACCACTCTACAGGCATACTCCTCTCAATTGGCGTCGCAACTCCCTCCACCTATCGCTGGTCGTGTTACTTCTAGAGAATCTACCCACGCATCTCCCTCCCATCAGCAGGACTACCAGCATGTCCCGATCGCTTCCTTCGACTCTAGTATGCATGCCTCCCCATCGAGGAGTCATGATCATGTCGAGCATGCATCACATTCGCCCAATACTTCAAGCCACCCTTCAAGTGAGCCGTCTATTAGTGGTGCCTCGCGTAGATCACAACAAGGTGATGAGCCAGGTAGGGCCCCGAGACGTAGAAGTAATGATGACCGAGGCGCGGGGCAGGTGTTTTTGACCGTAAAAACTATGAAAGAATTGTAAGTCAATGAAATATTATTACGTATATATACTTACATTTAATGAACTTACTATAATATTGGTCTAACTTTTTTTTTGTAAAAATGTAGTGGTACTTTCTTGCATCCGTCATCCGAAGTGTCAAAGCAAATGACGTGGGTATATAAATTTGATTTACATAAGGATGGCTACTGTTGGGATACGGTTCCCAACCATATCAAGGAGCAATATTTTAACAAATGGGCGGTAAGAGATTTTTAAATAAAAAAATTAAGTTTCTTTTACTTAGCATATGTTGAAGACTTGACTTTCTATTATTACAGACTCATTTCGATTGGAGACGATCGGATGACGCTATGGTCAGACATTTGTACGACAGTCAGATTGCCACTCGTTATGCTGACTTTGTTAGTAAGATGGTGAGGAAGCCGACAAAACCAGCGCACATGTATCTCTGGAGGTTTTTGAGCATTACAAGAAGATGCGGTCTACTCCGAATATAAAGCAAAGTCAGAACAAGCGAGCCGAAATCGGAGATCAGAGGTGGGGGGACCTGGTTCGGGTTCGTCAGTGCACGGAGGTGGAGCCATATCCATTTATGAGCATTCGTTGAGACTGTTATGTTTTGGGACATACATACATAGATACATACATACATATGTACATATTAAATTCATATAAGTTTCAAACTTAATTTTAAGTTAAACATATTTTATAGGAGAAGAAACTCGGTCGAAAGCCGACTGCTTTGGATTTATGTTTATATCTCTATACAAGGGATCATGATGGCGTCACTTTCTTGGATCCGAGAGCAGAGACGATTGCCGTAAGAAACTACTTGGCCATAACTGTTTTTTGTTAATTATAGGTATCAATGACTTATATTACTTGTCAATGTTTAAATTCTTAATACAGGCGGCTATACACGAAAGGACCAGAGAGCTTTCACAGTTGCAGCGTGACACTCCAATTGATGAAACAAAATTATCTTTGGAGATTGTGCAGCGAAAATGATAAAGGCCGGAGATTTGGTCTTGGCTAGACACCGTCAGGGTCTAAGATGCGTAGAAATGATGAAGCTGGATCTTCTCGTCCTATATTTGCAGATGATGAGTCATTTGACCAATTCAAGAAGGAATTCAAGGAGATGCAAGCAATGATACTAAATATGGTTAATGACACGTCTGTAAATTGCGAGCAATTGCTTGAAATGCAAGGACGGTTACATCGCATGGAACAGGGTTTCATGGGGAGATCAGCTGCACAAAAAAGGCAAGATGATGTAGATGATGATGATGTTGATGATGATGATGATGTTGATGATGATGATGCTGCTCACAATGACTCAACGACCGAGGATGATGAATGATGATTTCTTTTTCACAACATCCAAAAAGGTTAGATTTTTTTGGTTCATTTTTTACTTGATACTTATAAGTTTTTTTTATTAGGAACCATTATAAATCTTATGAATTTATTATGAACCATTATAAAAACATAAATCATGTAAACCATATATTGAGTCGAGATTATTGGAGTAATGTTTGTTATTCACTAGTTTTTTCTATTTGTATTCTTTATTTAAATATTGAATTGGGAGACTCAAAAAGGTTTTACTTCTAAATAGAATGTTTGTTTTAGGTCTACATTGAACATTTGTTAAGAATGATTTTGGGATTTTGTGTTTTAATTGGTTCTACACAAAAAAAAACTTGTTCAAACTATATTAACATCTTTTATTTTGTGTTTTCATATTTGTGATATTGAATATATATGCTAACTGATAATTAATTTTACTAATTTGTATTTATTTTTTCTTTTTTATTGAAATAAATATGATTTGTTCGTTATTATAGGTTATTTTCCATAAAATATATGATTTTTATATATGTGAATATCAATTTTGTACACCTCAAAGTTTAACTTATTTTATTTTTCTTTTTCTTTTTTTTTTGCAGGAAACTATGGTATATATGATGGATGGAGTGTATTTTTATGATGGTTTTTTTGGAAACTTATTTTGTGTTCTCCTATTTTGATTTTTTTTTATTTTTTGTATTGATATGGAAAGAGACAATTATTGATACACTGAGTTTATGTATTCAAATTTGATTAAATTCTATTGGAATGTATGGAATGTATGAATTCATTGGTGTCGTGGAATGTATTAACCAACCACCAACCGGAATGAATTAGGAATATATGAATTCATTGTATATGAATTTAGGGTTTAGGATATATGAATTTTGTATTGTTGCAGATATTAATTTAGGGTTTAGTGTAATATATGAATGTATTAAACTCTAAAACCGTAAATATGAATTTTGAATGAATATATATATATATATGTTATATATTGGCGGCCCTAATTTCCAGGGTCGCCCCGTGCAACAGATACCTCTCCAACCTATGCTCCAGAAGTACCTGCCACGTCACTCATCCATCCACCTCAGCTATCACTATATCCACATATACTCTGTGAAATGATGTTCCTGAATTTCATATCATTTTATCCATATATTACCATTTCACAGCGGAAGACCTTAATACAGTCAACTACTTTAATATAGTATGGATTAGTGCACCTATAGTGGAACCCCAGACTGTACATGCATACATGCGATTAGCTGAAACAGTGTTATGTACAGGTACAGCAATAACAAGTTTCCCATCCCCAAAATACTACAAAATATCAAAATCATATATGTATCAACACACGTACTAGCAAGTCTTGAAGTGGTAAGTCAGATGTAATCGCCAACGACCTCGTTACCCTTGCTGGTACTAGGATCTGCACTCAGTTATCACAAAAACCAGATAACGAGTCCAGTAAGTAAAATTCCAAGGAAAACCACCAGACATTTCAATTTATGAACATAAATGGAAACCAATAAGCAGTGTTAAATAATCATGCAATTATCAAGGAAATAAGCAGGCAACTGCTCAAAAGGGAATGCATGAATACCAACACGAAGATAACAAATGGGTGTGCAATGAATACCGCCAGTGAAGCTAGGATCAATGGCCCGGTCATACCCTACTCCAATGACCCCGCTGACTGTATCCTAGTCACCAAATATATTTGAGAAGAACAAACCCCACACACCGAAAAACCATCGGAATGCTACCGTTCCCATCACAATTGGATTTAGATTGACAAGAAATAAAGCTCAACGAATAGAATAAGTAAATGCAATAGTGGTGTTCAATTGGGTTTTACATACCTCAATTCGCACGCCAACCCCAAAATCCAAACCCCGCTTAGCTCCAATAACACCCAACAAATCAAATTATCATCCGAATTATACTTATTACCATTTATCATTGAATTAACTTCAATTTGACATATTATGTCAATTTTACATTTTTCGAGGTAAAACACCGGTATAAAGTCTCCCCCGACTTTTGAATTTCTCATTTTCCATATAAAATCCTCAATTTCTATTTATTTGGTCAAAATACTATTTTTTCATATTTTTCCCTATTTTTCTGGATTTTCTTTTCCATTTTCTCTTTATTTTCTCTCTTTTTTCCTATGGCGACGAGGTGCCCCGTCGCTAATTGACGTGGCGCGTGCCACGTCAACGGTACCACCCTCTACCCAAACTAATGGCGCCTTTTGTAAAGGCGTCATTCGTTCCACATCAGCCCAATCACGCTTTTACTAAAGCCAGAATACATTACTTTTGTAATTTTACAAAAATTTAACTTATTTAATAAATTTTAAAGAAAAACAACCTTACTTTTTGAAATCCCCCTAGCTCACTATGTAAATGTGAGTCTTCTTATTTTTTGATGAAGTGGAGGCGAAACTCCTTTACTATAAATTTATACAAATGGTTAAATAGCGGCTATACGAGTGATCAAAAAAAGTTACGAGTGATCAAAAAAAAGGTACGAGTGATCAAAAAAAGGAGTTCTAAGATCTCCTATGTATCCCTTCAACGTAAGCCTCAAATCTGCCCCTTCAACAATCTGCATACAAAAAAACCTTACATTGAGGAACCCACCAAAAATTTCAAACTAAAAGTTTCAAACCCAAAAGTGATCCCCAAGATAGGTTCCACATTCCACAAAAGAATTGGGACCGAGAAATTCAACATCAACCAGAGAGAGTGAGGTTTAATAGACTCAAAAGAGAGCCAAATCCCAGTGGTCATCATCATCAAAACCGCAGCATGATAACAAATCCCTCCCCTGGATATCGACATAAGCAAACAATAGGCATCAATGTGCATCATGCGACAGTACCCCCACATAGATACAACATATAATTTGAATCTTAAGTGACAAGGTCCTCCCCAAACCCTCCATTACCCCTCCTACAAAGGCCCAACCACCTAAATAGGCCTTCCCTTTCCGCCTTTTCTTTTGTAGATTTTCAGCGTGGTCGCACCGATGGCCCTTTTTGCCTAAGATTTTAGTCGAGGCGAAGAAGACGACAAGTTCGGATCTTGGATCCTCCGCACCCGTGAATATTCATCCATCAAGAATATGATCAGTGGCAGCGAGCCCGCTCATAGCGGGATCCGACCAGTGGCGACACTCAATGGCAATGGCATTAACTTTTAGGAGCAGTATGTCTAAGTCAATCTCTTGTTTTTCTTCTGTTTTGAGCTATGATTATAGTGTTTTTTGTTGCTTAACGGTAGTTTTTAGTTTGTTGTTGTTTTGTCCCTCTTAGAGGGCTCTTTTCCCTTTTGTTAGGGCTTCCTTCCTATTTTTACTGAAATGAGGCTTTATGCCTCCATTGCTCTCGTTGTGAGTCGCAATGAGGATTTATGCCTATGTTGCTCTTGTGAAAATTGAACTTTCATATTGTACTATCAATGTAAGGGTTTTCATTATTAATGAAACTTTGAAAAAAAAAATATAGCTACCAAAAAAATATAATAATAGAAAAATAAAAGACATATAATCTACAATGAAGCCTAAATATATGGGAGCGGCTTAGGTACAATATTTTGTCGTCTAGTCTTCTACAGTCTTTTTTTCTTGACCTTTTTACCGTCTTATCTTTCCAAATCGTTTTTCACACCATTTCTCCAATTTTTTCAAATATTTGCATCCCTTAAAGATATCAACTCCAATAAGGCAAGATTGACCACCCATTTCGATTTTTCTCCTCATCATCTTGAAGCAAGTGTCAATTCCTTTACAAAATCTAATTTTTTCATCATTACTTTGATGGGTTTTTTCTTGACGTTGTAATCGACCGCCCCAATCTCTCTACATTCCCAAAAAAAAAACTTCATCTCTCTATCTCGATGTGGTGGAAGAGCATAGAAAATAAATGTAGCAAAAAATGTGTTTTTGAATGGATTTTACCATTTTGGTCTCTTTGTACTACATTGCAATCACAGAGAAATGCATATAACTCATCCTTGTGAAATTAACGGTCATAAATGAATGATAGACCGAAATAATCTTAATAATAATGATAATAATAATTTGGATGATGATTTAGAGCACTCTGCTTGGATGGATTGAAGTGCATATGTACGTGGTTGGTGAAATGGGGCGAAACTTGATTTAAGGAAGAAGAGGGTAAAAACGTCAAGAAAAAAAACACAACTGTGTTTCCTTTCTCTCCTTTTCGAGTGACGCATGAACCTCAGTAAGAGCGCCACATCGACTACTGTAGAAGACTGTACAATAAAGTACTGTATCTAAACCCTGAGAAGTGCTACAATAACAATGGCAAGTCACATCACAACACACATTGACCCACAAAATCCATCCATGCCTACCTTAGGATACGGGCCACATACAGATCTCAGTGCTAACACGTGAGTCGAGGCTTGTGGGCTAATGTGTGTTGTGGTGTGACTTACCCATTCTCATTCTAGTATTTTCCCTAAGCCGCTCCTCAAATATATACCCATGCCATGAGAACTCATCAAAATGTGTTGTGCATTTATGACGCCTCGATTAATATGTTGGATTAAAATCTAATGGTTGTAAATAGTGTGTCCATGGCATGGGTGTATATTTAGTTCTCATGGTAGTGATACCCTATGTGTATATATATACTAGTCAACGGGCACGTGCACCGCACTTGAGGCGAATCCATCATTTTTTTCGCTTTATATATATTGGCATGAAATTAAATATTTTTCCTCCTTTTTCGGGCTTGGGATCGATAATGAATTTTATTTTCCATTGACGGTGTTAAAAGGGTGGTTAATAACTTAGTATTGGTAGGCAAAAACTTTTTAATGCATAAAATCTTTTTGCAAATGCATCCCAATAGTAAAGTTAAATGATGTAGCGTAAAAGCCTAATGCAACCTTAATTAAGTTGTGAAAAATGATTACATGAAATAATAAAGAAATAAATGATCAGAATTAACGGAAAAAAAAATTGAACTAAAAAATAATAAGATCGCATGACCAAGTACCAGATCAACACTTGTTTGATATAACGACAATGACAAAGATAACAAACCACAATATTGTCAATTCTACCAAGATAATGTTTACTTTTGTGATGCCAATGTAATTTAAGCAGCTATCTACTAACTCCACCAAATATAAAAAAAACTATTTACCATGCTTATGAAGGAAAAAGTGAAAATTAAGCTATGAATGAGAGAGATAGAGATCGAGTAGAGACAGTGAGGATTAGAGAGCGTGTGATAGAAAGTGGGTATGAAATGCTATATATAGACAATGCAATGCAAAATTTTAGGGATTGTAATATTCAAATTAATATATAAACTTGAATTTAGCAAGAATCATTATGAAAATCCCTTCAAATTAAGAAATTTTTTCTTTTTCCTAACTATTGAGATCTTTATAACATTTTTCTAGTCAAATCATGTGTTTTCTTTTAGGCCTAATAGGCAAATATATCCAAACGTTTTAAGGTTTTTGTAAAAATATCCAAATGTTTCAATTTTAACAAATATATCCTAACCTTTTAATTTCTTGTAAATTGTATCCTCACTTCATATTATTTGAGTGGATTACACTTAAAAATATAAAAAATTATACACACAATTAGAAATGTTATTTCATATAAAAAATTGTGCTTTGATACATAATAATTACAAGCAAGGATACAATTTTCATAAAATCAAAAGGTTATGACATTTTCACCAAAATTGAAATGTTAGGATTTTTTACAAAAACCTCGAAACGTTAGGATATATTTGCCTATTAGGCCTTTCTTTTAAGTTGGTATGGAAGTTCCTTCAAATTAGGAAACTTTATCTTTTTTGACTTTTGAGATTTTTTTTACCATTACTTTTTTGGTTAAAGAACGTGTTATCTTTTTTTGTGAAGCTAAACTATCTATTTAAACCGTCCTTAATTATTTTTATATTCATCCTCATCAATTACCACGTGGCACAATCAAATGAAAAAATTAAGCTCATTTTAAACAATGAAAAATAAAAAGACTCAAGTACCATTTTTTGTGTTGGGACATGAATTAGAAAAAAAAAAAGAAAGAAAGAAGTACTTGACAAAGGAGGATAAATTTGTAATAACGGCTATTTTGGCCTCACCTTAACTACTTTGGAGGATTTCCATTATATATAAGATGTGTGTGTGTGTGTATATATATATATATATATATATATATATATATATATATATATATATATCTGAACCATATACATTGTCTGATCGATTTTTATGTGAGTTAGAAAATTTTGTGGGACTTAGTGGCTGCTATATAACTATCATAAGTTAGTAACCTTGCGCAAAACAATACCTATGTGCCAATCCACAGTACATTATATTGACATCATGTACGCTGGAGAGAAAATAAAAATTATGACAAAATATACAAATCTATGGGAAAATTAAAGATATTTAATAACATACTTTGGTGTGAATCATTTTTCATTATGGCTATGTTTGGGAGCACAAATTAGTTTATAATTTAAATTATAATAAGTTCGTTTTTTTAAACCAAAATTATAATAAGTTATATTGTTACAACTTACGAAATGTAGTTGTATTTCGTAATACCTAATTAAATTATTTTATTTTAAATTGACCTACAAAATTTTTAAAATTTTAGATCAATATTGTCCGAACCAGCGTATTATTTATAAATTATTATAGGTAACTAGCTTGTCAATTTTCATTTAATTATACCAATCAATTGGGTAGCTCATGGGTTCAAATCGAAGGGAAAACAATTGTTTCTTTCTTATAAAAAAATTATTTAATTAATACTCTTTTAGCTTTTTTTTAAAAAACCAATACTCTTTTAGCTTAATTACTTCAAATTCCAAAAAAAATAAAAAAATAAAAAAATAAAAAAATAAAAAAAAATAAAAAAAATACTGTTTCAGCTAGATTATATACAGTATAATTAGTTTTGACAAACAACACTAGTACATATTATATAATTCCTTTATTATTACTTTAAAGGGTAAGAATTATTTCAGATCGACCAACCTTCTATATATAGATTAAGCACACAAAGAAGTGAAGTCGCAAATGGTCTCTTCATTCAACCTCCATGTGACTTCAACATGGCAATCACATGAAAAACAGTCGATAAGTTGAAGCAATTATATATGGTACCATCTTGTCTCTTGTAAAATTCTGACTTGAAGCTTATCCATTTATAAGCTCCACATTCGATCATAATACCATCCAAGATCTTATAATATGTGGAAAAAAGACAAAAAAAAAAAAAGAAAAGAAAAAAGACAACTAGTCAGAATAACATCATATTTGGAAGCGCGTGAGCTCTCATTAAGGGAATGATATATATAAGATTCAAATTGTACTGTTGATTTCTGATAAAAAAAAAAAAAAAAAAAAAAATGAAAAATACTGTTGATAGTAGTTCACATGAATTATAAATTTTATATATATACTAGTTTTTTAGACGTGCTTCGCACGTGGGAGACTGCTCGCTACGCTCGCGAGAAATCAGTTCCACTAATTTGTCCGAAAACTTTAAATAATCTCAAATTAACTATGCATATTTAAGTTAGGATTGGTAGAGATGTTTTTGGTGGGTCCTAAAAAGAAAAGGAGTGCATGGTAGGTACAATTGTTCATAACATCTTGACTTCAGTCTATATCATGTTCCTCATCATGTTGTCAAGTTAGCCTTCCAAGCCCCGTCCTTTTTGATGTCCAAGCCCCTCTTATATATGGAGGATTAACATATATAAATCAGTTTTCCTAATTAGAGAATCAGGTGACACAGCCACAAATGCTGCAACAATTGAATCCAAAACCAGCAACATATATAAATTATTTTGAGTGAAATTACTAAATAAATACAACAACACATAGAAGCATGTGGGACTTTCATTCAGAAGTTGTTCATTTGTTAGCTTGCAGTGTTAGAAATTATCATTCATTAGAAGCAGAAAATCACAAAGAAAGGGACAAGTTACAGAAATTTATATTATATTATGATAGTAGTTTGTTGGAACCATATACAAATTTCATGGACAAACCACAACTTGAATGCGCACATGAAATTTGAGGTTCCATAAACATCAACTACTTAGTCAAAAGTTCCACAGAGTCTTCTAAAGATGTCCCAAAAGACCTACCACCTACACATATCTAAACTAAGACCACTTGCAACTTTCATTAGTTATATCCAAAAGAGTTGCACCTATACCATTATATGGTTCATGTGCGAGACCAAAATACGCAATGATAAAACATTATATTTAGTATGACATCCAAAAAGCAAAGACACGACTGATTCACCCTAATAAGATAAATGCTGATGAAGTGGATGTTGATTCTAAAGCTGCAACTCCTGGCTTCAATAGCTTTGTTGATCGGCTTGTCAGATTGGAGATCTCTCGCTTTGAACTGGCAGTGACTGAAGCAACATTGTGTAGAATGACTTCACCTGTCTCAACAATGACTTCACCATTCGTTTCTTTTGATTGAGTGGTAGCATAAACTGAGTCCATTTTTTGGGTATTACAAGGCACGGGTTGCGGAAGATGTGAAGTTTGTACATTAGCACTTGGCAGCCATCACTATTTCCATTGTCGCCATTCAAATCCTGCTCATGTACTTCCTCTTTGATTGGTGATATCCCAACAAGAAGGAATTGACTGACTGTTTTGTCAACGATCTTATCCGCTTGGACATAGACATAATAAGAGGAGGCAAATTTCAATAATTTGGAAGTAGACATGAGCTTACTTGCTTCAATCTGAATAATTTAAAGCAAGATTTAAAGCATTAGAGGCAATAGACATGGCGTACCCACAAAGAAGGTTATATATATATATATATATGAGGTTAGCTAATAGATCATCTAAAAAATTGACAGGAAGAAAACTTACTGCCCATGTTTTGGTCATAATTTCTTTGGCACTTAGTCAGATAACATCCTCAACAATACTTCCATAAGCCATAACTTTAAGTGCACCAGATTCATCTGTCAGCTCTACCTCAACTCGTGCCCTTGTGACATAAAAGGAAAGGTTATAAGTATACTACAATTTATATAAACATTAATGTACATGCATAACAGTTTGTTATACATACCTAGGAGTCCCATGTGCATCTTCATGCTTACAGTTGGTACAATAGAATACTTCTCCTACTTCCGGATTGGTAAACTTAGAATAACTATTACAACTCATAAACCAAATAGCTTGTTCCACATTGGATACACTAATTGCGACCTTCAAGTAGAAAAATGTTCGCTGAAAAAATAAAATTGTGAGATGTATAGCATAATTGATGAATAAATAATATGAAAAAAAATAATAACACTGCTATAAAGTAAATAATTTAAGATTCTTACATCGCTTAACATCGAAGTGATCTTTGTAATTGTGACAAGTGGGCGCCGCTGACTGGGTCTAACCATGGGGCTACGAAAATTCAATGGAATAGACAATCCATCATTGTTAATGAGTTCTTCAAGCACATCGCAATTTCAATTAAACCTAATACATAAGAGAAGTAATGCAATTAGTAATACAAACAATTGAACAGTACTATACATTATTGTTATTGGTTATCATACCACTGTCTCAAGGCTTGAGCTCTTCCACTGTCATCAACAAGATCAATAGTTAATGAAGGGCGTGTTGCTATACAAATCCCTGTGCATTAAATGTAATTTTGAAGTATAAGCACTCGTTTGAGTTGTGAAATAACAAATTTTTCACAAATCTTACCACCATGGTAGGTGTCACGGGGTCACTGATGAGAGGGTTTACCCTAAAGAAATTTTTCTCACTTAATACCACTCTGTGGTGCCTAAGGACCACCTTGGTACAATACTCTAATAACTTTCACACTAACAAGCAACAATAGGCACAAAGGGGAGCTTTACTGATCTTTGATTGATGGGTTATAACTCTACCACGTTATGCTTCCCCAAACATAAGGGGTTGACTTTATAGAGAATAGCCTGAAGTGGTTACATAACCGAATGAACACATGTCCTAGTTTACAAGCATCAAAGACTAAGTAAACCACACCACATTCCTATGTAGTTAAGCAGTTGCCTAACTGCTTGCCTCCTCTACTGCCACCTGGCTTCGTAACGGCCATGACCACCTGGTCAATAGGCACATCTCCAATGTGTTAGGGACTTACTTGGACGTGCCTTGGTCATGCTCTGAGCCATGACCAAGGTAGTTGTCTAACCGCCTTAGGAACTGCCATGCATGACTTAATCCATCCAAGCCTAGGAACGCTCTCCTTGATCCAAGGGTCGTGCTTGGTCGTGCCTAGCTAAGTCTAGGCACCCTTGAGTGCTTGCCGGAGACTGACTGAGTCTGGGTCCTACCAGTTCGGAGGTGGTTGCATGATGTTCTTTGGGCAAGGCCTTGGCATGCACGCCCAAGGCCTTTTGGCATGCACGCCCAAGGCCTTCTCTAGGGTCACCCTTGCCTTCCTGCCCATACCACCCCCAGGAGAGATCCCTCCCTTATAGTAGATGTTAAGCCGTACTTGGCCTTCCAATAGGGAACATCCAAAAGTGAGACCAATCATACTTTGACCTGGTTAACGCCAGAGTCAAGGAAAGTCAACTGTGCTCCTGCCAAGGCATGACCTTGCTCGTGCCAAGGTATGTGCCAAGCTTTCGTTAAGGTACGCCCAAGTCGCTGATGTACTCTCCCCAAGTCACCATTGTGCTCGCACTAGGGAGAGCGCCTTGCCCACGCATGTGCTCACTAAGGTACGTGCGTCGTGCTCGCTAAGGTACGCGCGCCTTGCCCACTAAGGTCTGTGTCATGCCACACCGTACCCCACTAAGGTACGCGTCGTGCCACACCGTGCCTACTAAAGTTCGCGTCGTGCCACCCCATGCCTGCTAAGGTACGCGCCGTGCCACTTCATACCCTCTAAGGTATGCGTGTTGCCATACCGTGCCTGCTAAGGTACGTGCCGTGCCACCCCATGCCCGCTAATTGCCATACTGTGCCCGCTAAGATACGTGTCGTGCCACCTCGTGCCTGCTAAGGTACGCGTTGTTCCACTTTGTGCCCGCTAAGGTATGCATCATGCCAAACCTTGCCCACTTAGGTACGCGTCATGTACTGAACCTCAATCCATCATTTGAGTCCCCCAAAGCTTTTCGAGTCCACCGAGTCCACCGGTCATTTGCTGAGTTATCATGCTTCCCAGCCCAGCATGCTCTGGTCCAGCTATTGGGGTGGTAACAGTAGGCCACTTTAAGCCTTCTACAAACTAAAACTGGTGTTTTGGCTATTATCTCTTCAATGGAAGGGCCAATCCTTGTAGCAAATTCATCCCATAGTGTCAATCTAATGGGCATACAATTGTTCCAAAATAGAAAAAAAACACTTATGGCTATGTTAAATATGTATAATTGATTATAAGTAAATGAGCATGGACAGATTATATAGCTACCATTCATCAACTACAATCAATTCCTACACGCAGGCTGGTTGTCCATTTCGTTTGGCTACATGTCTTCTTGGTTTTGCTATCAAAGCAAGCACCGCCACATCTGCATCCATTGTAATGTATATACATTTGAATGAGTTAAATGCATAAAATATTAACATTCAATATAGAATAATAATTTGGAGATGGAAAACACATACCAATGGATTCGTCTGTATCTAAATAGTCATCGATCTCTTCAAAAGTTTGAAACTTGGCTTCCTCCAATAAAGGAAATGTTTCAGAATTCGACACTTACTTGATAAGAGTACTTCTTGAGATCGACCATTGATGGGGGCTTGGAACAATGCGATATCGAGGTTCAATCTTTTTTACAAATGCATTTGAAATACGATATGCAACGTTAGTTTGAAGCCTAGACTCGAACAGGTTGATGCCATTCCCAAATATTGTAGCTTGGATCTGATAGTCTTGTTGGTTCCATTAATAAATAACCTAAAATCAAATTATACTCATAAAAACGCTTTGGACGAAAATGTACAATAGAAATTTGAAATCAAACTATTAGTGTGCATTGGATATAGAGAATATACCTCTTCATCTACAAGAATCAATTGTTGTTGCTGTACCGAATTGGTACTGCTATGTTTCACGGGCAGTTTCTCAAGGACAGACATCAGCATACCAATTGACACTATTTGGGTTAATATCTTTCAACAGTTTCTTTTCTCTAGGCATCTTAGCCAGTTCAAGCAAAGGAAAGTCAAAAGGAATAAGGGAAATTATAAAGACCTTCAGTTGATGGTTGTGTTGTGTTGAACATTATAGCAATCCATCCATTTATAGACATCAAATGGAAATAGGTAGATGCATCATGATTGCCAAGGGATGATGATGCAAGACAGAAGAAAGGAATAAGAAAATAAAGCAGATGCACCATTTCTCTCCTCTTCCATCTTTGTTAGCCTTATGGGTATTCATTAGGTGAAAGTATGGGATGGATGTAAACCCTAAAACTGGTCTCTGTTGTACCTCTTTTTATAGGGCAAACTTTCCTTGTTATTTTCTTGTTTTTTTCTCTCATGTGTGCTCCTTTGTCACTGGTTTTTTGTACTATTTGTTTGCTCAAGTCAATCAATGTTAGCATTCTATCTTTTCTTATTTTAATGGGAACAATGCATGATATCCTTTAATAGGTGATTAGATTATTCACTTCTCGTAATTAATTTGATAATTCACATGGAGTGATTGGACCATTCACATGGGTGGACAGGTGGTTGTCTTCAAAATCTTATTTTGTTTGCTTTTGTATCTTGTATAACTTGTGATAAACTTCATTTGCCAGTTTCATGTCATGTGGAAAGGGCATTAAATGCACCTTGATGCTCAATTACTAACAAAAATTAATATCGAAATGGTTTTGTTAATCCATTTTCCAAAAAAAAAACTATTGTAATCCTGATTGAACACTTGATAGAACACACATTCATTTATGCCGACACATGTGAAACCATACATGTCGAGGCGCATTGAGCGAAAACGCACCTTTGATTTTTGCCAATATGTGCGCAAATACACATCTCGAACACATCAAAAAGACACACACAAGTGAGTCTTTCTTTGAGGTAAACCGATAGGAAGCACACTCAAAAGAACAGTAGCATAAGCACATTTTGTGAATGGAAAAACTTTGGACATCTTAGTTACGATGCTTCGGTATTTTATTAATGTCAACAAAACAAAAATTACAAGTAGGATGGAATGTTTATTCTATAATCAAATCCACTAAAGGAGTAACTTACTAAATAGTTTTGACGGATTTAAGGGACATTATTACAAAAACATAAATCTATTTGAACCCAATCTAAAAGATATCTATTTGTACATATTCACTTTTTATTCAAAATATTAGCAAGTATATTTTTCTTATGAAAACCAATATTAGTAAGTATTTAAATTATGAATAAGCCATCAATTCCTGTTCTCAATTCCAATCGTAGCTCTAATCTCAGAGCTTTGTTTGTGAAGATTATGAGAGCACTCCACAAAGTGATTTTTGGTGCTGCGAAACTTCATGGATTAAATTATCTTGGCCAGTGAGTCTACATCCAAAATGGACAACTCCACCGTCAACCAATTTGTCAGAGATCGACTTGGAAAGTTGGCTTCGCTGCAGGCATTGGTGCTGACAAGATCCATGCATCTATGAACAATGTTGAGGTCTTCTGCGAGAAGGAGCAGATCTTCACAGCATTTGAGGACAACGAGAGTGCCGGAGAAAGTGAGCAAGGCAACACGGGAGTGGAAGTCGTCGGTACGGCAGGCAAGGTTCGATTCGTAGAAGCGATCAGTCATCTCCAGATATTCAGCAGCACAACGGAGTGCTGCGAAGTTGTGAACATTAATCTCGAAGTTGACTCCATAACAGGATTATGCGGCCTTTTTGAAAATTCTCAGGGCCTCCCAAAATGTGTGAGAGGTCGATTCTGGTTAAATCAGCTTCATTGGACTCCATTACCATGTTTCTTATGTATCCACTCTACGCCACCAACATGAACTGCATGCAAGTAACACCACCATCCATATGTATATCATTATTTAGTCCATCCTCAAATTAATTTCAAAATCATACTGTCAAACTAATACTCTAGCTAGCTAGCTCCCATATATGTTATGTTAGAAATTGAAAAGAATGATTTCAGGGACGAAACAAAGGTAAACACTTAATTAGTTTTCAGTAATTGGTTGCAGAACATGTATCTATATATAGTTTTGATTTAATAATTGAGATCAATTTATATAATTTCTCCTAAGACAATTTTGATTTCATCAGAGCACTTAATTAATTTCACCGACATAAAACCATCATATAATAGTGCAACAAATGTATGAGACCTTAATGACCATACTTGTGACAACAACCATAAGAGTATACTTACGAGAATAACAATGTCAGATACATGAGATATTGAAGTGCCCTATGCAGCCCCAAGATACATAACCTTTGCTCCAGGAACCTAAAAAAAATTTGTCATAAGAAGTACACTATTTGAATCATACTTACAATTAAATTAGAAGATTACAGATTACACAACTAAATTGGATGAAAATCTAAGTAATCAAATGTTAACTTTAAGACTACACTAAATAGAAGACGCTCACAATAAAGATGTCATTGAGACACTAAGTACCGTAGATGCAAGCTTTGAATGGAAGGAATTCCATCCAAACCATGCACTCAACTTTTGTTCCATCTTCAATAGAGAAAAAGACTTTGCACTCTACCTATTTAAAGGGAAATTAAAATAAAGAAGGATAAAGCTCTTGTTTCAAAGAAGTCGTCAAATGTAATTAACAAGACAAATTTAATTATAAGAAAGCGTTGCCTATAGAGGTATGCTCTTATATAGCAGTAAATTAATGAGTTGGAAGGAGAAAATATGAAGGCTATCAAAACTAATGTGTAGCAAATAAAATGTTAATAGGGGCAAGTAAGAGAACTCTTGGTTCAAGAAGAAAAATAGGAACTGAAATAAGAAATCCACATATAAAAAAAGGAAAAACTTTCTTACGTTTAGCTGGCTAGGACTTCCACAACTGTTGAATGTAATAGGCAAATGTTGTGTTTTCATGATCACCATTTTTAACTTTATGTTAATCTAAGATGAATAGTCAAGATGGGCACTTTGAGTCACGGAAATTGGCCTTCCCAGCTTGTCAGAGTACATATTGAGCCAAATAGATAAGCTTGATGTCAAACTCTAAGCACTCTGGAACCTTGCTGACCAAAATGCCCCTAGCTCACAAAGTCGATTACTGCGCAACATGAGCCGCAGAAGATCATCAAAATACAGAAGACCTTGCTCGTCAAAAGACCTCTACATACGCACAAATCAAACATGCCACCTTAAATCTTAGTTCAAATATTACAAGGACATGAGAGTGTTAGCTGTGAATAAAAGTGTAAGACTGATGATGGTGGAAGCTAGGTTACCCGTCTCTTGGTGGAAAAGTGGTTATTGTGAGGTCAGTCCTTCAAAGCCTCTATGTTATTGATTTGGCGCCTTCGCCATGCCATTGACGTTTAAATCTTGATGAGAAGCAAGATGAAGATCACCAGCACATAGAACATGACATGCCCACACGACTAACAAAGTCTTGCTCTCTTAAGACTGCTAAGTACGTAACATATGGCATGATTCATATAGGAGGTAAATTTTAATCTTTCTTGCCAATACGATATGGGATGATGAAACATAATTAATTGGTAGATCATAAAGCTATTGGAAGCACAACTTGTGAAAAGAAAAGAGAACTAATGCAGCAGAAAACAACTTGAAGATGCTCCAGCCTTTGCTCCAAAGAAAATTTGATCCATTCACATGTTAAAGTTCTAAGAACATGCAAGTCTTGAATTTACTTTTTTTAGGATAGTCTCAAATTAACTTATTTGAATATTTATCATGTTGACAAAGATTAACAACATACCAACTTGATTAACAGTCATGAGTATCAATCATAGAAACTTTTTCGCTTTATTGAGCATAGGCTTGTTGCTTTGGAAGGTGTTTGTATATGCAGTCTGACATTTTACATCTTTCAAAGGCTACCTTTCAATCCAAGGATCATACTCAGTATGACCAACAATACTAAATGAGAAAAAATACAAGAAGTTGAGAATCTGAACTGCATCAACATCAACTAACAAGATAGTATTCAATAGACAATATAGGTAAATCATATAACATACCCCTATCATAATTGAGAACTCTGCAACAACATGATGCTAACACCTCTATGTACATTCAAACTTTGGGAGTGTAACGGCCCAAATTTAATTCACCATTATTTGTGATGTATTGCAAATGTGGCAGATAGCTCAGACACCTGTGGGACCCGCAGCTAGGCTATAGCGCGCCTAAAGTTAGGTAAATTGTTGTTTTGACTAATTTAGTGATGTTTATGTTAAAATAGGTTAAACAACATCGCGATGTGCATAATTATATTTCAATTGACTTATGAGATTGTGTGTTAAGTATTCGTCTCGATATACATGTCGACACGGGTACCGGGTAGACTAAAAGATAAAATATTAGACCGGAAAAAATAATACACACATTAAATAAATTAAATGTGATAAAATAGTAAATTGATGGGCGCCTAGGGACACGCAGGTTCGTGGTCAACACGCGTGGGTGGTACGGTAATGTGCATGCCTGAGTACGCTCGTTGGCACGCACGACGAATTTGTAGGCGCAAAAATATAAGCGAATATATATATTTATATATATGTAATTTAAAATATATATGTATATATATAAATATATATTAAAATTAGAAAATTAAAAAAAAAATTCTGGTTGAACCAGGGAGCCCCTGGTTCATTAGGGAAGAAGGGGAGCACACATGCGGGCCGCACGTGTGCACCCCCCCAATAGACCGGTCCTGGTTGCCCAGGCCCGGACGGGCCGAGTCGGCCCACACTCAGTCGGACTGGTTGGGCCGAACCGGGTCCAACTGAACTGGGCCCGGTTCAGCCCAACCCAAAAAAAAATGGAAAATTAATAGAGAGAATGTAGCAACTTCCTTTATCCAAAAAAAAAAACGTTGGTAGGAATGTGAGTACATCTCATCAACTAACCTTTAAAGAGAGAGGAAGTTGTCATCCTTAAACAAATTATAGTATCCATAAGCATGTTGATGGAATCTACATACGCAATGATCAACGGTTAGTAGTTCTCTTCGAAGTGCAAAGCTGGATCTACACATGCATAAACTTTTATTCATCACTACTCGATCACTATAGCAGCTTGCAGAAAACCTTGACAACTGAACATGGTTGATGTATTAAATTAAAATCATGCATTAAACTGAACAAATTCGACGAGGTAGGGGTAGACCGAAGATAACTTGGGATGTTGGGATGCATTAATTAGGAGGGATTTGGATGGTTTTGAAAGCTCATCATCAATTGCACTTAATCGAGCACAATGGAAGAGTTTGACCAATGTTACCGACCCCAATTAATTTGGGACCGAAGCTATGTTGTTGTAGTAGTAGTCCTGGTCAATCGCATACTAAAACAAGTTATTGAGAACCTAAAAGAGCATGAACTTCCTACCAATTTTTTTTAATCCTTATCACTATATAAGCTTGTAGCTTTAGTTGGTGCTTCCACACGCAGGTCCGCCGGCTGTTTGACATCCTAGAAAGGTCCTTTAAACAAAATTCAGTCAAGCAAAAGCGACAGATTGAAGGCCTAATTTATTTTAGTTGAAAAGAGACGCAATCTAACTAATAGCAAAAAAGAAAAAAATGAAGAAAAAAGAGCATTCCTACTTTAAGTAGATCATAGGACAAAAGAGAAGGTTAGAACAAATTTTTTTTAATACTCCATAAATCCACACAGCTGAAAATAAGATTTCAAATCTGAAGAGAGAGGTACCAAGATGATTGTTGTTTTGATGTATGCTTTTAAATCAATAAGAACTTGATCTATCAAGGCATTAATAAAACGATTAGCATTCTCGAGATTATATAGCAGGACCTACACATAATTAAAGTTAATTAATCAGTGTTCTCCATGACAGCTTGCAACAAACTTATGTTGTAAATTAGATTGTAATAGGGTAGCGGAGTTACTTTGAGAAATGCCAGATCTATAATGTGATGAGATTCTCTAATGTTCGTAAATCACTTGCAAGTAAAGACACTAACTTCATATCACCAGAAATTTTCATTTGACAAACAAACCATGGCTTCAAGGTCTGATATATAAGAAAAATAAAGGCAAATTTAACAAATAGAAAAGAAAGATTACTACATAATTGATGATGAGATAGAAGCATCACCCAAAACTGGGAAGAATGAACCTACTTCGCGCTAACCAAAAGAAGTAGTGTATTTGCCATTAACTACCAACCGAATCCCTTTGCTCCCACCCAAAGAGTCCAACAAAAAGATTTCCTTGCTTGAAAGGAAAATATTGTCTTGGTTTGTGTACTTTTGCATATGTAAGGTAAAATTGTTTTGCCTAACAAAGTTCCTATGAAAAATGACAATACATGCAACAAGTTAAAAAAATAAAAAAAAATCAAAAACAATTCTAATAAACAAAAGCTGACTATGAAACCATATTAATTAACGTTCCTACCTCATATAAGCAAACTATTGATGCCAATACCCATGTCTAAGCAAACGACGTAAAAACATATCGTTTGCCAAATTGTAAAGGTACGCAACACTACGTGCAAAAATTTAAAAAGTTCAACACAGTCGCTCCATGCGCAAATTGAAATCTAGATTGACAAAAAATTTGGGGCAACAAGACACTTGAAGAGATCTTTAACTTGGTCATACTCACAAGATATGGTGAACCAAATATAATTTATTACATTGGTTGTAATCTGATATAAAACATAAGGAAATTGGAATTCTTCTCGGGAGATCTCCACCAAATTGGCTGACATGATAAATATTTATAAAAAAATAAAGAACTATAACAAATACATTGAAAAAGTATTATTCAAGCGCAGAGAATTAACTAAAAGTAGACATAAATTATGTAAAGAGCAAAGAAACAATAAAAAGTACTAATTCTCAAAAGTATGCTTAACTGACACTTACCAAGTAAAGCAAATGTAGAAAATGATGGTACATAACAAGACACCGGCCACGCAGGACAATTATTGAACAAACATTATCAAGCTTTTTGGGTTGTATCCAACATTAAACAAACTTGGAGCTTGCTGAAAAGGCCCTAGACGATCTTTAACAATAATCTAGCATGATATGATTTGACAAAATTAGAAAATGAGTAAGGAACTAATAAATGCATATACGAAAAAGAATTTAAGTGCAAAGAACCAACCGAGAAAAGTGTACATAATGAAAGAAAAGATATACAAATTCCAAAAATGTAGTAAATTTTATTAAATTTTATGAATATTATAAACACAACACACTAACCAATTTGATTAGAAAACGATTTTATCCATCTTCATCAACATGCTTAAGAAGGTCTTTGTAAACAATATTTTTTTGTTCGATCACAATATTTGTTGCTATTTGATGGCTTGATCAACATTTTTACCGATGAAGCACATTTTGCGCGTGCCAATGCAACATACAATTGTCCGTGTGAAAACACGGGTTCAGGTAGATATATTCCCACAGAGTCCAATGTCTATCCCTGAGCCTTGTTAATTGTCACAGCAAAGCATAACCGAATTGAAAATTGGGTCATTTTGAATTGAACTGGACATTTATCTCCATCATTTGGCACAAATGGTATTCGTGGCAAGAAAACTCTCTTCCCTTTGTAATTGTCGTTTATTATTTCTGCATCAATTACATTTATCTCAAATTGTCGACATATCAAATGTGTTCCATTGCATAAGCCTTCAGTAGGATTTAAGTTTCGTAATCGTGATAGGACAATTTTTCTTCAAAATTAACTCATGTGGAGGAATACCATTCAATACTAAACTGTTTAAGAACTCCTCGGTGACACTATACTCATTATTATCAATGGCTTGATCAAAACTGTAATACCTAACCATATCTCCAACAAATTCTTCTATAAGTAACTGATTAATTTCATCTACAAATTCATTCTTTGTTGTTAGTATAGCTCTGGATGTCATGACATCCAAATTATTTGCACAATTGGCCAATTGGCCAAAAATATGATTGATTAAATGTCGCAACGATGTTTTCATGTCCATATAAGGAATAATCATTTCTGATAGAATTTTGATGTGACAATCTTTATATTCTCTCTCCACCCCATTCCCAACACAAAGTAGATATTCTGAAAAACTTGGTCAAATTTTGCACGCATATTTTCAAACAATTTTATTCTTTTCATTTGGGTTCAAAGATATGATTTGACCATACACGAGTCAATTATCTCTTGCTTAGTCCCTCTCCGAATGACTGGCAATATTTGTCTGAAGTCACCACCAAAGACAACAACTTTTCCTCCAAATGAGTTCTCATTATCGTCGACATCCTTAAGTAAACGATTAAAAGCTTCGATTGAGTGTTTATGAACCATTGGAGCCTCATCCCATATAATTAATCTCGTAAGCACCAACAACCTTGCTATGCCTAATTATTTACTTACATTGCATGTTTGATTATCTTTAGCATTAATAGGGAGTTTGAATTTTGAGTGAGTTGTACGACCTCCAGGAAAAATTGATTCAGCAACGCCAGATGATGTTGTCGCTAAAGCAATATAATCCTTTCTTCTTACTGTTGCCAATAATGCTCTATATAAGAAAGTCTTGCCTGTCCCACCTGACCATCTATAAAGAACACTCCTTCTTCATTATTAAGTACTTTATTAACAATGCAGTCATACGCATACTTCTAGCACTCATTCAACATTCTTATAATCTTGACGTCATCATCAGAAGCTTTAATTTCCAATTTCTCATTTATTTCTTGCATATAATTGACATCTGGTTCAATATTAAGTAATTCCTGTTACATATTAAAATTTGCCAAACTCTTTCCAATTGCCTGTAACATTTGATTGACATGCAATAATGTTTTCTTCTTGGCCATATGAATGTTCAAGTTCAAATGAAGATAGTCTTCACACATATGCTCCCTGAATTTACCCCATAACTGCCTAGCACTTTCAAGGTTACAAAAAGATAATATTGTTGCAAACAACCGTCGTAACGCAAATGACATTTGATACTTAAAAGCCTCTTCAATACAAGATTCTAAGCAACCATCTGCTTCCAAGAAACGATTTAATAAAGCAGCTTCGTGGAAAGAATCAGTCACTACATCGTTAACAGTTTTTAATTCTTCAAAAGATGTGCAACCGGTTTAGTAACAACAGCTAATAATACCTCTTTCCTTCGTTTGGGCTCGCAGAAACTATTCTTCCAATAACAATACTATGTTTCCACCGCTTCCAAGTCTTCGATTGTCGGTTCCAAACATAGTACTCAGGTATTTGTCTATACAACAAACTTCTTGCAAATTTATCCACTTTATTAAGTGCAAAATATTCTTTTAGCATTAATGCACATTTAATGTCATTATTCACCATATCTTCAAACATATCACAATCTCCAAACGACACCATTTGCCTCCCATCTAAATGTAATTACAATGTTATAACCGAAGGATATATCTCATTTAGCTGAAAGCTATACAATCGCCACATCACTTCAGTAGCTGAAACTCAACGCGCTGATTGAAACCTTTCAATTTCATCAATATGGTTATCTACATTCTCCGAACACACTTCAAATGCAATTCAATCATGACCCATGTAAATGTATTTGTGTAGATATGTAACAACCCCAAAAATTTTTAACTGACTTGTGTCGCACTGGTCAAAATTGTGACCCGGCTACGTGAATACTGGACAGTATTTCGAACTTCGGGAGTCGACACCGAAGTGATTTTATGATTCTTTGATTTTGTGTATTAGTATTTTAGTATTTTACGGGTTTCGAGCCGTTCGGGCGATATTTAATTGAGTGAGGTTTCGACTAGTTAAACGGGGGATGAAAACAAATAAAGGGATTTTTAATTAATTTAATTAATTTGTTGGCGAGATAAGGCGAGACTGCGCGCTCTACGGGAGCCGGGGCGAGGCGATACGGGACGAGGAATGTAACGGCCCATTTTCCAAATAGACCGCCACAGGGCCAATGCGGACCCACAGTCTGTCTTATTAGCGACAGCTGTGCTCTACATTGGATTACATCCTCCATTTTATCTTTTTAAACCTTATTAATTATCCATTTATTGATTAGGTTGTATTGAAGTCAAATTATATGTTAAATCATTATAAAATCCTCAAATTCACACAGCGGAAGCCTTTCTAATGCATTACTCGGATAGTGATACTATAAATGTGTAACCTAAACCATAAACCTAATGTGGAAAACCCATGCACAATCATAAGTACCTCTGAAATCACCAAAAAGTCAATATATATAAAGTTTTTCCAAACCCCAAACCCATAATAAAACAAAGTAAATATAATACAAACGTACGAGTCAGGCTATCTCTGTTCAACAGTATTCTGGCAACTTGCCTTTGCCCCTGCTCGTACTAGGATCTGCACTCAAGCCATCACAAAAGACAGATGACGAGTCCAGAGTGAGTATTCCCAAGGAAATTATGTGAGCATTTCTAAAAGTAAATACTGGAATTTAAATAAAGCTATTAAATAAACATGCGGAAATAAATACAGACAACTGTGCTCATCGCATGAATAAATAATAGAAAAAACTCAAAGTGTGTTCCTAGCCCCTAGGGTCAGACTACACCATAATTCGGACTCTTCCACAGAATGCTGCCGGCGAGTCCAACTCAAGCAGGGCAAGCATCTGGATCCGCTCGATGGCCGGCGTTACACCTACGGCGCACCGACACGCCACGACGTGACACTCGGGTCGTACTATTCACCGAGATCGATCTGGTAGTACGTGCTATGGTGTAGTGGACATACACACAAGAATGGTACGGAGGGAGCCTCGCTCAACGTCCGCCCATATAACCATAACCAGAGTAGAGTATTGAAATGAAAGAAATTGAATTCAAATGCCAAAAGGAATAAATACTCAATTAATTTCAGTTGGGATACTACACACCTCAATCCGCACTCCGCGTCCCGAAATCAAACCCCGTCTAGCTCCAATAATCATCCGACAATCAAAATTATCACCCCAAATGTATCTAAGATTATTTATCATTGAATTAGTTTCAATTTGACATATTATGTCAATTTTACGTTTTTCGAGGTAAAAACCCCGGTATAAAGTCTCCTCCGACTTTTGAATTTCTCATTTTCCATATAAATTCCCCAATTCTATTTATTTGGTCAAAATTACAATTTTTCCATATTTTTCCCTATTTTTCTGGATTTTCTTTTCCATTTTTCTTTATTTTCTCTTTTCTTTTTTTTTTTTTAGGTTGACTCTGAACCGGGGCCGAACCAGGTTCGGCTCAACCGAGCCGAACCGGCCCGGTTCGGGGTCATCCTCTTCCTCTAGCCGAACAGAGCAGCAGCTCTGTTTTTTTTTTTTTTTTTTTTTTTTCCGATTTCTCTTCCTCTCTTCCTTTCATCAATGGAATTGGGAGAGTGAGGAGACCACCCATCGTCTTCCTCCTCTACTGTTTTCAAATTCTCGGCCATGGCTCCGCCATGGCCGAGCTCTCCACCACCTCATAACACACAACAGCAAACAACTCAACTCACACATGCTTACCTTGTTCTCCTCAATCCCGCGAGTCCCCCGAGCTCTCCTCCTCGGCGTCTCAGCTTCTCTCTTCTCCCTTCCTCTCGTTCTCTTCTCTCTTCTCTTCTCGATTTTCTTCTTCTCTGTTTTCTTCTCTTCGTATTTTCGATTTATGAAGAACAAGAGGCGGTTTAATGATGAAAATGTCCATTTTACCCCTCATGTTTATCTCTTTTCTTCTTTAGTTCCATACCCTTTATGGTAATTTTACATTTTCTATTTATTTTCTAATTTCCATATATATATATATATATATATATATATATATATATATATATATATATATATATATATATAAATTAATTATATATATATATATATATATAAATATATATACACACCTATATTTTCGCACCTACAATTCTGTCGTGCGCGCCAACGAGCATACTCTGGCGTGCACACTACCGTACCACCCACGCGTGTCGACCACGACCCCGCGTGTCCCTAGGCGCCCACCAATTTATTATTTTTATCACATTTAATTCATTTAATGTGTGTAATATTTTCCTCGGCCTAATATTTCATCTTTTTGTCTATTCGGTACCCGCGTCGACACACATATCGAGGCGAATACTTAACACACAATCTCACACGTCAATTAAAATATAATTACACACATCGCGATGTCGTTTAACCTATTTTAACATAAACATCGCAAATTAAACAAAACAACACACGAAATAACTATTTACCTAACTCCAGGCGTGCTCTAGCCTAGTTGCGGGTCCCATGGGTGTCTAAGCTGTCCGCCACGTCTGCAATATGTCACAAATAACAGTGAATTAAATTCAAGCCGTTTCAAGGAATGTCGTTTGAACGTGAGAGTTGGTTAAATATGCAACATGCGGACTATGGGATTTGAATTGTTAAAGTGACACAGCCCAATGGTGAGGAGCCATGGGATGGACATCGAGATGTGTGTTTATGTTTAGATGTGATGATGAGGTAAAAGACACATAAGGGCAAATATTTAAAAATGTGCAAGTGTTAAAACTGAAGGGAAAAAGGTAATTTGGACACATTAAGTCATATATATATGTAAAACGTTGGAGAAAAAAACCCTACACCCAACACTATTCATTGTCTTCTTCAATCACACCACCGCCACCAACCCTCCTCTATCCACTCGGCCTCTCACCGAAACCCTCACCGGAGGTCCGTGATCTCTCCCTCTCATCCACTTGATCTCTCTCTCTCTCTCGATCTCGGGTTCCCTCTCCACTCTCGTCACCTCTCACCTCATTGTCTCTCTCTCACGCTTACCGCCACCCTCCTCTTGCAACCGGCACCACCACTCTCACAAACGATGCTTTGGAGTACCGAACCCTCACCGGAGCCGACGCCGGGGTTCGTCACCTCTCTCTCTCTGCCTCTCGCTCACACGTTTCTCTCTCTCCTCCCTTTCTCTTTCACTCACGGTCTCACTTCACCTTCCTCATCTCACCGCCACCCTCCACCTCTTCTCGCCGTCGACGAACCGGCACTGGTCCCTGGGACCCCAGCAGTGGACGAGCTCACCGGAGATCCGTCACTCTCTCTCGGTTTGTACTCTCTCACGGTTTGTTCTCTCTCTCTCACTTCGTTCTCTCTCACACTCTCTCCCTCACTCGGCCATTCCTCCCTGCCATGGATGAGCATACCACCAGTTGTCGGAGGTCCAGAGGTGGTTGGGGTTCATCCCTCTCACCGGAGATCTTCCTCTCTCCCTCTCTTTCACTTTTTCTCTTTTCTTCTCACTATTTTTTTTCTTTTTTGTTGTGAAACTGTTTTTGTGATTGTTTTTCACTGCTATCATGTTTTTGCCGCTGCCGGAGGTGATGGCGCTGGTCAGGGGTGGTCGGGGATGGTCCCTAGTGGTGCCCCAAAATCTCCATATCCCCGGAGCACCTACATTTGCGTTGCATAGGGTGTTGTGATCGATTGTGCACTGTTTTCATAAATTGGTTATTATAATACGCTCGCCGGAATTTGCATGTGTGGGCGGCCCTACTGGCCAAACCACCGGGTGTGGGGGTTGTCGAGGACCTCTCTATGACCTCGATGATACCTCACTGTTCTTGTTGTGATCGATTTGGTCGTGTTGGAACCGTTTTAGTGTCTTGAACCTAGGTGATGTTGTTGTCATGTTGTGTGGACTGTTTTGAGTCATCGTCAAAATTCGTTGCCGTGGACGATGCCACCGTTGTGCCACCATGATCGGGGATGTCGAGTATCAAGCTAAGTCTATGCTTATGTCTCACAACTCTCGGAGTGGCCTAAAACAACGGCATTATTGATATATTATGTCATTTATGTAATGTTATGCATGTTGTAACTTTCTGGTCGGAAACCACCCGTCGTGGCGGTACTGTCATCGACGCGATGACATGGGGGACTGTAGGAGACCTTACCATGTCAGTCATGGAGTCTCATAGCCCCGGAGCGTCCATATCAATGATGATGAGTCGTAATGGCGGAAATATGCGTGAGTTGTTTATATTGCGTCGAGTAGTTGTCAATGCGACGTAGGGCGTGCACACGGCCTTTCCATGCTGTGTTGACACTCTACGGATGTTGGACCACACCCTGAGTTCCCTACTCGCCGGTGTATGGTCATGTTAAGTTTAGTATTGAGTCGTAATTGATGGACGACGTCGAAGTTGTGTATCAAGTTGGTTGAACGGTAGTGACATCGTGGATACACCACCGGTCCTCGAGACTATGGTGTGATTTCACATACGACTGAGCCGAGCTTAAGACCTATAATTAGGCTTATATAAGAGTGGTTATAATACCTAAAAGAGGCATTGTGTTTCGTTGTATTTTTGGTTTGATTTACCGATTGAGTTAACAAAGTGTTCGAGTCATTAAAACACTAAGAAAATGCTAGGGTACCAACCTAGGGTTTAGTTAATGATTCAACCCATTAATTAGAGTTTCCAACCTTGTCAGGTAGCGGGAAACCCGGGGATACTTACTAGGAACGCGAGAGTGTTGTTACACGGGTTGCGATAGTTCAGGTAAGTACACTTGTCTCAAAAACTTGTGTACGTTAGTAAGCCAGTTAAGAAAATACCATGTGATTCATCTTCATTCCATTGTGTTTGCTATTATCTTTTTGTTGGCATTCCATTCCATATTCCTTGTATGTGTGTTCTTGGCATAAGTGTGTGTCTCGAAGGTACATGCGGCCTGCACTAGAAGGGATAAAACGCGGGCACTCGTGCGCACGAGTGTTTGACCACCCCTAGTGATTGTGTGATACCATGTACTGGATTGTTGTGGATTGTTGTGGATATTGTTGTGGTATTGTTGTGGATTTTAGACCACTTATGGCCTCTCTTGACTCGTAGAACACGCATGTTTCGATTGTTATTGTTTCCAGTCTGCCTATCATGCACCTTGTTTATTTAACTTCCTGTCTTTCAATTCCCGCATGATATTTAGATCGCTTGCTTGATTGATAATTCATGAATTACTGTTATATTCTTCTGGCATTACTTTCGATTTCTCTCAGTTGCTCACCGTCTAGTTTGTGACGGTGGGTGCAGATATAGCGGAGTGCAGTAGAGGCAAAGAGCCTTGCTTAGGTGACTTTTTGTGAGGATTAGCGGCTGGACTTGAGGAACCCTAGAGTAGGTTATATGTTTTTGCTCATTTGTATGTTGCTTTATATATGTATGTTTTTGGTTTATAGAACTTGGCATTATTATTGAGATTAGTATCATGTATGTTGATTTATCGAATTGTACATGAACACGGGGTTTTCCACATTATAGAATGTGACGGCCCCAATTTTCCCATACAATTGGGTACGCCCGGCCTAGACCCGTACAAGCCCCGAGTCATCACTCGGCAACCTGACGAGCCTAGTCAGCCTTCAACTTAATCAATTTAGTTATTTATGAAAGAGTTATTTCAAAAATAAATAGCGGTAGACTAAAACAATTATAATAAAGGGGAAAATAACTCATTCAAGGGAAGTAGAGGAATTCTAAAAGTGTGGAAAACCCCGGATATTCATGTACAATTCGATAGGTAAATATACATGATACCAGTCTCACAAAATTTGCCTAGTTTAATAATCCCAAAGCATATATATATATATAAAAACGATATACATAAAAGCAAAACATAAAGAAACCTATAAAATAGTCTCCAAATCCAGCCGCTAATCCTCACAATAGATCCCTAGGTAGGGTCCCTTGCCCTTGCTGCTCTCCGCCCTATCTGCACCCACCGTCACAAACTAGACGTTGAGCAACTGAATAAAATCGAATGTAATGCCAGAAGAAGC
Organism: Stephania japonica; assembly: GCA_039657345.1. NCBI lineage: Eukaryota > Viridiplantae > Streptophyta > Magnoliopsida > Ranunculales > Menispermaceae > Stephania > Stephania japonica. The sequence goes on along the minus strand of CM077558.1, from coordinate 7,342,795 downwards.
TAACAGTAATTCATGATAATACAAGTAAAGCAGTCTAAATATCATGCGGTAATAAAAATGACAGGAATTTAAATAAACAAGATGCATGATAAACAGACTAATAGATATCAATCGAAAGTCAAGTGTGTTCTAAGGAATCAAAAGAGGCCCATAAGTGGTCTAAATCATAGCATAACGGCGAAGACCTCGCGAGATCTTCCCGGGCATCGACACAAGCGAAGGCACAGCTATGACTAGAAATGGACTCAAACCCATCCACCCAGTACTCGGTGTCACACGGTCACTAAGGGTGGTCACACACTCGTGCGCACGAGTGCCCGCGTTTTATCCCTCTAGTGCAGGTCCTAGTACTTTCGAGACAAAACACTTACGCCGGAAAACACACAACAAGAAATGGAAGGGAATACCAATAATAGAGCATAACGAAACAAAATGAAAGATAATGAATCACATGGCATTTTCTTACTGGCTTACAAACGTACAAATGCTTGTGGCAATTGTACTTACCTGAACTATCGCGACCCGCGAAATAAACTCTCGTTTCTAATGCGTATTCCCAAGTTTTCCGCTACCTGACAAGGTTGGAAACTCTAATTAATGGGTCGAGGCATTAATTAATCCTAGGTCGATACCCTTCACATTTTCCCATCCTTTTAAATGACTCGCAAACCTCGACAATTCAATCGGTAAATCAAACCCAAATTGACAAAACTTTGACTGAAAACTCAACACCGACGTCATCAACAAAGAATGATCAAAACACGAAACCACACAACATTATTAAGAAACTACAACGAGTCCAATTGTTTAATAAAAATCGTAACAAGTAATTCGTCAAAATAACAATATTAATAGTATTTTAGATGAACCAAAACCGCGAGAGACCATCGAGGACATGAGCAATATCCGTGATAACCCCCACACCAAACATGGTTCAACCAGAAAATCCTTTCAAACATGCGATTTTACGGCAAAAGAAAGAATAAAAATAAGATAAAATACAACACAAAAACAATCACATGAAATAATAAAACTGTTTTAAAACGCAATCGGATTTCGGACACACCGGAGGGTTGTAGGACATTAGTATAGGCGAGATCTAGTCCCCGACAACCTCCCCGGTGCGTGCAAGTCCGGCCGCGAGAGCGCCGCCAAGCTTGGCGTTTTCCGGCGAAACCAAAACAACAATAAATTAAAAAAAAAAAACAGTGAAAAACGTAAGAAAGAGTGGGAGATAGAGAGAGAAAGCGGACCTCCGGTGAAGGTTCTGGCGAGGGGAGACCGAGTGGGAGACCGACGAGAGAGATGAAGGGAGGAAGAAGATAAGTGGCGGCGGTGGGTGTTTGGAGAAGGAGGTGAATAGTGTAGGGTTTTCTTTTTTTTATATATATAAGGCCAAATGACATTTTTACCCCCAACTTAATTTCTACACACTTTTAAAACACTACCCTTATGGGTCTTTTTTACTTTTCTATTTATTTCTCTTTATTGCACATTAAAGTGTGTAACCATTCTATTTATTTCTCTTTATTACACATTAAAGTGTGTAACCATTCTATTTATTTCTCTTTATTACACATTAAAGTGTGTGTGTGTTGTCACTTGCATAACTCTCCACCTCAACACACCCACATCTCGAGGTCAATCTCATGGTTCCTCACCATTGAACTGTGTCAATTTAACAAATCCAATTCCATAGACCATATGTTGCGTAATTAACTAACTCCCGCGTTCAAACGACATTCCTCGGTCCATTTTTCCTTGTTCTGACTCTCGTAATTCGCGTAGTCTCGCCTTGTCTCGCCAACTAATTAATTAAATAAATTAAAAATTCATTTATTTGTATGTTTTACTTGTTTTTCTCCCCCGTTTAACTAGTCGAAACCTCACTCAATTAAATACCTCCCGAACGGCTCGAAACCCGTAAAATACTACAATACTAATACACACAATCAAAGAATCATAAAATCACTTCGGTGTCGACTCCCGAAGTTCGAAATACTGTCCAGTATTCACGTAGCCGGGTCACAATTCTGACAAGTGCAACACAAGTCAGTTAAAAATTTGGGGTTGTTACATAGAATTCCTAATTTCTCTTTGATTGAGTTATTTCCCCTTGTTACTTACTGTTTAGTCTTCCGCTGTGTATTATTGCAATAACTCTTTCATAAACTACTAAATTGAGTAAATATGAGGCTGACTAGGCTCGTCAGGTTGCCGAGTGATAATTCGGGGCTTGAACGGGTCTAGGCCGGGCGTACCCAATTGCACGGGGAAATTGGGGCCGTCACAAGATACTTAACTGCTTTTATTGTGGAACAAATTTTCACATTCAAGTGACAATCATATTTTGATAGCAAATACGAATTATAAGGGACCACCCAACGACTATCCAAATCGAATCCTCTAACTTTTTCTACCTTTCCCATTGTTTCTTCGTCGATATTGTGGATAAGAATCAATATCATGGCATTTGTACTCACAAAATTGTTTGGGATAGTGATTTTTGCACTTTCCTTCTGCAATCATGCAAACATTCTTTGGATTTAATGATCCACATGGGTCATGCATCATATGTTTTATTACAAGTTCCTTTAAATGACGATGCTTTGCTTTGTTTGGTATTTCTGCGCACACATATCTATCAAAAGTAGATGGATCGCTGATTTTTTAATTTGACTTTAGAATGATCAAGAAATGAGCATGTGGCAATCCCCTTTTTTGAAATTCTACTACATAAACGTATGCCGCCATAGGACCAAATATATTTTTTTAATATATCTTTTTTCAATTCTTCCATCTTCGCACGGAAAATCCTTGTTGCAAGATCTGGCCTATTTTGTGCCTCATCATTAAACCTTAATTCATTTTTTTTCTCCTTTCACTTTGGATTACATGTCATTGTCAAGAAAATGTTCGACTTCCCAAATCGTTGCACTAAACTCATCGCATCCATATATCTTTTTCTTATATCTCTTGGTCCACTAATAAACGATGCAAGTAAGATAACTCAACGTCCAATTCGTGAACCATTACTTTCACCAATCCCGATGCTATCAATTATACCTTGATAAAGTTTCGCTCTAATTTGTTTTTGGTTGAGACGAATGTAATCCAATCTTGAACTTTCTAATTTTACATATATATCCACAACATATTGTTGAAGTAAACGGCCTGCATGTAATATCACACTTTTATTTAAGGGCCTTATTTGAAGTTTGTAACAATAATACTCCCTACAAGATACAACATTTTTCCAGCATCTTCGTTGACCACCTAAACAATGAAACAAACATCATTTCGCAAGAATTACTTGTAAATAAAACAAAATAACAATGGACAACTAAATAAGAAAAATAACTAACACACACTCAAATAATGTCCTTACTTGGTCTTTCTTCTAGTAACAAATCATTCGCACAACTAACGTCATCAACATCATTGCTTTGATTGCAGTTTGAAAAATTGTTGCTATCGTTTCTCTTCTTAACAAATTCATTCCAGCCAGTTTCACCGTATGGAAACAATAATGGATATTGTATTGGATCATAACATCCATAAAAATAATTAACTCTATGACTATTACCACTATGGCTATGAACGATGGTATCTTGATTGCTTAAATTTGATATTGAGCTTAAGCTGAGAAAGAATTTGGTGTATAGATTGACTGCAAGTATGTTAATTAACTCTAACAACACTATCTTATTCAAATTATCAAATATTCCAATGCAATTCTCTACTTCATGCTCTGTATCAAAAAAATAAAGTTGCAAATATGATGGCTGGTCATTGCATGGGAGTAATTGATTTATATAATGGTATACTTGACCTTGAATTCTAAGTGTATAAATGTCTTTAGTTTTTATACTAACATTGTCATCTAATTTCACACCAAATGATGTAAAAGAGAAGTTATTATTGTAGCCACGGATGTATTTCAGAAAATGCTTCGACTCATCACATATTGTTGTGAATAGTGCATATAATTCATCCGGTGCATCATTGATTTCCAAAGCCATTGCTCCATCACAACAACAAAAACCTCAACTCTCATAAGTAAATTTTTTGGCATAGCAATTACTACAATATGTACCTTCTGGTAACACGAAAGACTCAGTGAGTACATTACCAAATACTTCTTAGTGAGTACATTACCAAACAATTCTTCTTCTTCCTCTTTTTCTTCATCCATATCGTTACAATACTCATTTATCAACAATTCATTTACCTCATTGTTTCCTACAAAGGCATCCTCATTCGTAGTAAAACACTTTATCCAGACGAATGTAATCCTAACATTTATTTCATTTGCAAACAACTCTACGAATTATGACATTACCTCCTAAGTTAATGAAATTTTCATCTAATCGCTTTGCATTAGGATTACCCATCACTTGATCACTAACCTATATTGTCAAATTCACACCGTTCAAATTCGAACCACTTAACAATGCATGAATATATAGTTACAAACAACACATCTAGCACTTGTACAAATTACATATTATATTCCTATAGAGAAAAACTACAAGCGTTGACGAAATGTAAAACACAAAATAAAAAGCTTGAAACTATTACTATTTTAGATGACTTAATGATGACCTACCATGAAATAACATAATAGATGAATAATTAACCAAACATTGAAGAGTATATAACAATAGGGATTCAAAATGAACAAACACACGAAAACTTCTTGTACACTTCTACTTAGCATGCAACCACGAGACTTCCTTTAAAAAATTATTTGTTATCAATATTCTAAACAAGACCACAACCTTATCAACTATATAAAAATAGTATCAATTAGGGAACAATTAGAGACAAAAATTTACGACAATACGTGCATTGAATAGCATTATGTGAAGAACAAACAATGGAAACTATTGTTAACAATAATTTCAATACTTTTCTCTATCCCTAAATAAAAAGACATGCATACCTCAGTTCCAATATTTATCTCAATTATACATTCTTTTTGCAATCCATCTATTACCATCTCATTGCTAACTCAACCATCTTGCTTTGATGATGAACCTATTAAAAACAAAATACACAATAAAACATTTTTACATGCGATCATAAAAAATAAATAAAATAGAAGACAACCAACAATGCATGTAATAAAAATAATGAAATATACCTTACATTTACACGAGTTAAATTACCTTTCTCTATACATTGAAGAGATCTTTTTTGTTGATATGACACCCTACGAACATAGTTTCTTCTATCTTTTTCTTCTTGAGTTAATTAAGCATACAATTGTCTTCTACGACTATTCACACGATTTCTTTCTTCTATATGCTTACTTTCAAAGGATTTTCTCTTATTCGCATTTAGAGTCATTTTCTTTGTCGCATGGGAACCTTTTACAATTACATATATGGTCCACAAAAATAAAATGTCAATTTAGTATGTCAAGAAACTTGTAAAAATAAGCCTCATTCAAAGGAATTTAGCCAAATATTTTTAAAAAATAATAAATAGCACAGATTTGCAATAAGTAGCTACAAAAGTTATAGTTGCACTTGTTGTTTTATTTGTTGAACACAATTGTTAGAGGAAAAAGGCCTAATCCAATATAAGTTTCAAATCCTATGAGGAAGATTCTACGCTTTCAACTCAGTCTCACTATTAAAAAAATGCAAACAAAACTTACAACCCACCCAGATACTAATACATTTAGGACTAAATATGATGCAATAAATTGCAACATATAAATCAAAGTAATCAACACATTCCTACCAAAAAAGATAATAATCGAGACACAAATACCTCAATCTTAAATTAATTTTGGTCGACTACATGAATCAAACTCTCCAATTGCAGTTGATTTGCTTCAACAGGTACGTACGCCCCAACCTTTATATTTGTTTGACCTATTTCATAAAGAGCAAGCAACATTTTACGTTGGTTGCCAACCTATTGCAACCCTCCTTTATTGTCTGTGTTATGGATAATGAGTTTTAGACATATATAAGTCGAGAAAAAAAAGACAACATAGCCTCAAGACTTCACAACAACATCAACAAGTATTTGCACAAATAACACCATACTTCTTTTCTTGTACTTCGTCTATTAAATTACTGTCATAATTTGACCCAAATATTTAAAGTTAGCTGACCTATTATAGAATCACATAAATATGTGGTGTAAATCTTTATGGCGAGTGTCTCACAAGAAAGAAAACATGATTTAATTCTATTAAAGCTAAAACCACATGAGTTTAACTAAAATTAATTCCTAAATTACGATCATCATAAATAAGCCCAAAATCCTATTCAGCAAGACCATGAAAACACATAACATTCGTATTAGTAAATAAGAAAACCCTCAAAAACACTTATAAACCTACTCATTATATTGTCTAGGTTAAGAAAAGGAAAAAGATGGATACAAGGATGTAATGGTTGAATTGGTAAAGAATATGAAACAACCTTTAATGGAAAGATGATTAGACGAGTAAATCCCTTTATAATTGTCAATGTCTACAAGTATGAACAAACTCAATGTCCATTATACTCAAACAATCATAATGCATTCAAAACAAGATTCTCGAATCCATTAAGAAACTGAACTGAATCTCAAAAAATCAAATCAAGCATTAAAGCTCCAGCAAAACAACTAACCAGACTCGATTGATGATTAGAGATTCAGAATATGAGAAATGATGCTTGTTGAATGAGAGAATACAACAAGAGTTTTACCCCAGCGCAATTCAATATCATGAAGAATCAAACCAGTCAATCCCTAAAACTAAAACAACAATTGCTATTACTCTACAAATTTGCAGCCAATCTCCAAAACAAAAAATATAATATGCTTTGAAGAACTTGTACCAAAAAGTAGGGATCAAGAATAATGTAAACTACAGTATTAACATTGAAAACTCACAAAGAGATCATAAATCCAATACATAGTAATGAAATAATCTTACAAAAATACCTAAGAACAACAACAACATAGCTTTAGTCCCAAATTAATTAGGATCGACTACATGAACTTGTTATTTTTGTTTACTTAAGTAGAATAATTCGTAATAACAAAAAAGACCCACAAATTCAAATATTCTAACAAGGAAAAGCACAGAGATAGCCAAGCTCTTCCTTTAGTAGCACTTCCACTACACTTGGCTTTCCTCAAAACTTAACTTCAATGCAAGAGGCCCTTCTTAACTTTAAAAAAAAAAAAAAAAAAACAATGCTGACTCATCAAACAATCAACACCAAAACCCTTGACAAAAAATAGAAACCCCAAAATCAACCAAAAATCTAAATAAAACATTAATTGATGCATAAAAGAAAGTCCGAAAAACAAACACAGAACGTAGCACGAAATCTCCTTCGCATCCAATCCAAATCAAAAAGACTAGTACCTAACCAAAAAGACTAGTACCTAAAAAAATGAACTCACATTGTACCCGAGATTGAGATCCCACGTCAACAGTCGAAGCAGATTGTAGAGTGTTCTCCTTCTCGATTCTTCACCTCAACTACAACAACAAATGAATATGATGGAAGTAAAACATGACCACGACATTGACGAAACCAACCAATTGTATATTAGAACCTCACAACCAATCCACAAAACTAACTCAGAAACCACTCAAAAAACATACTTTACTGAATCTCTGCTATCAAGAGCATCAATTGAACATAGGCCACGGACAACATGCCATTGAGAAATTTGATGGTTGACCATCTGTAGTCGGAAATCCCTTCACATATCTCAAATTCTTTCGACGCGGACTCATAACCCTTTAAAAATTAAGCAAACCCAACCTAGCAAGAAATCCCCTTCGCATTCGATCCAAATCACAAAGACAAAAATGATCAACACCTAAAAACAGTGAGCTCACCCTGTACCAAACCTAGCACGAAATCCCCTTCGCATCCTTCTCCTTCTCGTTTCTTCACCTCAAATCTTTTCTCTTCTTCGTTTCTAAAGTTGAAGAAAAATCTGGCAGCGAAATCTTCTTTTCGCTTCTAAAGTTGAGAGAAATCGGAAGAGAGAAAATAGGGTAGGCAACAATCTTGGGAAAAAAACAAAATTAAAGATCTAGCCTTGCAAATCTCTCTCCTTCACCTTCTTTCCCTTTGCAAACATCACCTTCTGCGTGAAATTCACAATTCATCACAGACAAGTCAACAAATTAAACAAAAACACCCAAAGCAATCAGACTGGAATCAAAATCAATCATGAACTACAACCTAAAAAAACTATGAACTGGTAAGTCCGGTTATCAAAACACTTTTGGGAAAAACATCTATGGAGAACCTATCTCACCTTGAACCAGAGAAGCAATTGAAACTGAAATCGTGATAAAGCTTGCTAAACAAGAAAGAGGCAACGAATAGCAAGAAGCTTGTTGGACAAGAAATTTGATTAAAATTACAGATCTCGGAGTCGATCCAACGAATCTGGTACACACGTGAGACCAACACGTGAGAACGACGACGAAACAGTAGTCAATTGGGAAAGTCGTCTTTTTAAGGATAGAGATAGAGATAAGAAGATAAATATACAATGATTTCTATTTTTGATGGCTAGCTTATCAACGAAAGCTAGGTAATTTTCATGTATACATATGTTTTCAAAGAGACTAAACTTTGAATCCAAAATTTAATTGGAAGAGAATTAATGATCAAGGAAATATTTTTCCTGCTCTCCTACCTAGCTAGTGTCCAAATGCAGCTATAAATTGCTTTGCACCCAACACCATCCAAAAGTTAGGCAACATATGCATATAGTGGAGTCATATGTACGTATTTGTCTCCTCTATATTTTTCTTATGCAAATTTACTTCGAAAATTTATAGGCTTTGAACACACGTTTAAAATACTCTATTGGGGAATGCAATTGTGAGGTAGCACTAAATGTATATATTAATACATAAAAGTTTTTTATTTTATAAGAAATAAATAATTTGCCTTGGCTAAGGGTTGAACCCATGAGCTATACCTCTAAAACTCATAACAAATTATTGAACCACATAATTAGTTATAATAGTATATAAAAGTCAATACTTAATTATGCATATGCCTATTTGCATAGCCCCAAACAACTAATATATCTTTTTTTTTAACTTAATTTTTGTCAAATTTACTTTTTCTTAACTTATAATGAGATGTATTAATAGCTTTGATTTTACTCTTTACATTTATTCCTAATGATCAATTAACTTGATTTTTTTATTATTTTTATGAAGGAAAAATTAACATTTTCGTTTCTCCTTTTTAAAAAGTTCGACGAAAATTGTCAACCAACCATTCACGTTTTTGGAAATGACACTCTTTGACCATATCTACCTTCCCAACCAAAGTATGTTCTTAATTAACAAGAACTCGAATTCCCCTGAGTCAACACGTGTCTACTTTTTATGCCTTTTCGGGTCTAAAAAAGTTTTATTCATTTTTGTTAAAAGCAAAGATAATGAAAGAGGGTTGGGGGGTAGAGATTGGTCAACTAATTTCGGTGCAGCCGGACCGACCTCAGCTGGACAACGAATGTAATCACGACACGTGGCAGATAATGTAGGTTAAAGAGAAAATAGACACTCGTGGCACAGTGTGATTGAGCAGGCCGGGTGCTCCCAAGCCTGCTTTTCCACAACTTGGATTCTATTTGTGGTCAAATTTTGGACAAGAGGGGGATTGTTGGTGAAGAGTTGGAACAAAACACCAACAATAGTCGTAATATAATTTCTTTCTATGAATATGTATGTATCACTTTATCTTTGAAAATGAGGAAAAATACGTACATGTAAAGCTTGATGAGACGTTGTGTGTGAAAGGCACCCTTCATTTTTCTCCCCCTTTTTGTTGTGTATAGACGTACAAGTTTACAACGCCACTTGACCTTAAGGGGGCAACCTATGTATATCTAAATTTTAAAACTACAAATATACATAGTAAAAATGTATATATAATTAAAATAAGAAAAATACTAAAATGACAAATCAAAGTCATCTCCTAGTAATGTGGCACGTGAGCCCATGTAAAAATAGGTGTTAGGTACAATTTTCGGTGTATAACACGTGAGGTATGTATCTCGACACGTGCACAGGTGGCTATTAAAGATACAGACCTGCATGCCATGTCACAGGGTATGACTTAGAGTGTGACTTTAGAGTGTCATTCTAGCATTTTCCTTAAAATAATATAGCCATCATATAGGGGGTATATGTATATGAGGGATTTGTGCGGCTGATTTTTAAGGGTCAATGTGATAATTCTAATTAAATGTATATATATAAATGGGTAAGTAAAGGGGGAGGGGGGCACTTTGGGCAGCTAATTTATTAATTCGAAAATATGTTTGGGACGTTAGAAATTCTATTCGCGCACGACGAAATGAATTGCGATGCATGCCGGGCGCAGAAACACCTGAGGATTGTTCAATTGTTGTGCAAAAGAGGATAATGACAAGAAGAGAGTCTCCATGTATGTCACAAGAGGGAGTGGAGGCTGGTGTATTTGGAGGCCACAAGATGTGCCTCAAGATACGTAAACATACCAAGATGAAGGATCAATGTATATATAGTAAGTCAACTCACTTTCTCTCATTTCATTTCTCTCTCTTCTCTCTCCTCACCGTGAAGAACAAAACGAAGGAATGGGTTTCAGTGATTCCAAGCCCTGATCGACGACGAGGATCGACCAACAATGCGATTAGAGGTGAGTTTCCGACTCCCTACGCGTTACTCTACGTTTTGACACCTATTTTGGGTGTTTTCGTCGCGATGAATTCGGATAACGATTTTAGAAACTCAATTTTATGATTTGCTTTAATTGATTGGAAGTCAATGGGAAGATTAAAACATGATTTTTGAAGTGGTTTTGATATTTGGGAATTTTTATGAATTTTGGAAGTTTTTGTGATGACTTCGGCAAATCGGTGGTTTAGTTGGGTTTTGGCGGGAGTCGAGGGTGGATTGGTGTGTGTTTGGATGTTTACTCGAAGTTGGGATAGGCTTGAAGTACGGAAACGCGTGTCGGGGTGTAAACGTTCCAACTCACGGAGACACCGTGAACGTTCCAACTCACGGCGTCACCCACGTACGTCCTTCGCAGGAACCTTAGAGGAACACGCCGTGAGGACACCGCCACGGCCAATGAGGTCAAGGCGTCACTCACGTACCTGTTGGGCAGTAAGTATCGTCTCCGCGTGAAGACACCGTCCAGGTCATTGGACCCCACGGCGTCTCGGCGGCGTGTTACTGTTCACAGGACCAAAGTTTTATAAAATATTTTGGAAACTTTCGGGGATCTCTTGGGTATCCAAATGGGTTCAAATATGACTCAATACCCGGGTAATCGACCCAAATGGGTGAACGAGTAAAATTATAGAAAATTGGGTAAAATGGGGAAATTAAAGGGAAATAAAACTCTAACATAACTAAATTGGACCAATAATGATCACCAGGTGCTTAGTGAGCGAGTGACGAGCGTGCGGGGTCATTTTGGTGGCGTGTGAAAGTCGCGAGCGCGGGGTGTTGTGCGGAGGTGGCGTTGTACAGTGAGTAAAACTAGTGGGAATATTTATATTATTTCATTTGTGCATTTAAATTAGGCTGTTATCTTTCTTGATGAAATATGTTTTTTGAAATCCATATGTGATCTATATTTCGTGGTGGATTATATGACGTGGTTTTTCGTGGATTTTTTGAATGAGTGGTCCAAAAGCAAGTGAGTCATGGTTACTAATTATCTACGATATGAGCTCTTATCTGGAAGCTGTTGATATCTCCTGATAGGGTGTACGTCGGGGGCTCTTATCCGGGTCTTTGGGTATCTTATAGTCGCAAGGGTTAGGGCTGGTAGGCCGTGTTCTCATCCTGAACCCTAGTCTGCTGGGCTTTTGCCGCGCTCAACGACCTTTTAGTCAGGACTACTTGCGTTTTCTGTGATTTTCTTAGACACTTAATTATCGTGGATTTTTCAGTGATTTATTATCATGCGGTCTGTACTATCTTCGTGATATTCCTGCATGATATTAGTATAGTCATTTATTTGACATTTGAAATTATATTTAAATTCCACTTGGTTGTTACTGTTATTTTCTGTACTCACAGTCCTTTTTATGACGATGGGTACAGCCCCGTCATACTGCAGGAATGGTAGGAAAAGGACCAAAACTAGGTGATTGAAGTTGAGAGTTACTAGGCGATCTTCTCTTTCTTACAGTGTATGTTTCTTTGTATTATATGTTTATGTTTTTGATGCATTGGGATATGGGTTTTGTGAGTAATTTTATGACATGTATACTGTATTTGATTCTCTTCTGATCAGGTATACTTATCGAGCTATACGTATGCGTGGCTCCACACTATAGGTTGTTTTAACTTGTGTCTTAGAATTGTTTTGGGTTAGTTTGAGATTTTAATGCTTTCGCTATAACCTGATCTATCACTAATTGGAATAACTCACTTAATTACATTTAAAATGGCTTAATTAATGGTAAAAGTTAAGAAAAGCTGACTAGTCCTACTTGGCTCGGCGAGACTGGCTCAGGGGTTCGCGTAGGTCTAGGTCGGACGGTGCCCAATTCTAGGGTTGTGGGATTTGGAGCCATCACAGTTAGTATCAGAGCCGAAGTTTTAAGTACTCGACTCTTGATTTAAATCACAAGCCATTAAGACATTAATCAACGGAAGTTAGGAATGGTGGAACTTAGAGTGGAACCCTATGATCCTGACTTAAAGCCTTAGTTGGGAAGTGAGGAGAGTTGGAGAATTTAAAAATTGGACTATGAGCTATTTAATGTGTTGTATATTATTACTCTCGGTAGCTATAGGTTGATCGAGAATATGCTTTCGTGAAAAACTGCGATGGTCGATCAGCCAGAGTTCAGTGGTGGTAATTTGGATGATGTTCAACAGAAGTTGGAAGAGATGCCTCAGTTGGTTATGTTACATGGTTATTAGCTGGGAGTGATTCTTCGACTTATGACGACACACACCACAATATTGTCTCTTACTTCGGCAGCACCAATTACTCAGGTGGATAGCACACCGTGTATGTTTATTGGTACGTATATCAGGGCGTCAGCGGTAGAGAGCCATGGTGATAATGATAAGGTGGAAGTTCCTTAGGTTTCAACGACCGGTGTCGTTAGGCGATTAGCTCAGGGAGTGCAGACGGGACAGTATTAGTCGTACAGTACCCAGAGTAGAGGTAATAAATCGCGAGGTAAAAGGAAGTGTTACCATTGCAGACAGCCGGGACATATTACTAATGATTGTTTCCTAACGATGAAGGTATCGCAGGATGATACTCAGTTGTACGGCAGGATGAAGCACATGTTGTATAGATCCGGATCCAACGCCGACGCGAAACCCGAGGGCGGGTAAGGTTTATTCTTACGTCTGGGCATTTTTGTTTATATTATTGGGGTTATAGTTTATATCTGATTTGAGTGGACTCTAGGTGAGTCTAGGATTTAAGTGGACTCTAGGTGAGTTTGGGACTTAAGTAGACTCTAGGTGAGACAGGTGTAGTAGGTGACTCGGTGTGAGACAGGGTTTGGAACTGACTCTAGGTGAGTCATGGGTGGAGATGACTCTGTGTGAATCAGTTGTATAAACTCTAGGTGAGTAATGGTGAGAAATTATGTATGAATAAACCCTTCGAAGTATCATATATGTTTAGCTATGTGTGGTGATTTTGGAGGAGTTAATTTTCAAAGAATAGAACTGGCAATGTGCATTACTCTGGACTCTAAGTGAGTCTGTGCCTTTGAAAGAATCACTAGCTATGTTCAGTGACTCTGAGTGGGTCAATATTTCTAAGTGGTGGATGAAGCTAGGTGCCATGACTCGATGTGTGTCTATACTCTAGGTGGGTCCATAAATTCAAGTAGGATATCGATTTATTTGGGTCTAAGTGGGCGATATGGTGATTACGGGTTCGATGAGTCTGATAGGTGATATTTCACTACCGTAATTACACGGATTTTAGACGTATCTAATCCCGCAGGTTTAGGGATTGGAGTCTGACCGTGAGATGGAACTGGGTGTGGGCTACGGTATAGTGATTCATACTAAACTGTTGGTGGTTTGTTTAAGTCCATTATCTGTCGGAGAAGTCAGGTTGAGTACTACGTATTGCAATCTGATGGATTTGAAACCATTAGATGCCTTTATGATGGGTGCACATCACACATATTCTAAGTGAAACCGATATCTACTGCAAAAAGATTCTAAGTGAATCTGTAATTTACGGGACGACCGTAGACTGGTTAGGTTAGTTGTGTGCCACCAATTAGAGAGTTTGGTCTCACCTACTCATGTTGGAAACGGTCCATGTGAGTGAGGTTAGAGGGATTGGTTAGACAGAACTTCCCAATTGTATGTGTTTTATTAAGATTTCGCTCGAGTTAAGTTTAATTTAATTTCGAGGATGAAATTTTTATTAGTTGGGAAGACTATAACGACCCAAAAATTCATGTTATTTTTTGTGTGATGATGTGTACTATCAATGTATACTCGAGTTTGTGTGACAGGACGGTAATGTCGAGTTTCGAGTGAAATTCGTCTCTAAGAATGTGACGAACGGGTATCGACGAACGAAATATGGGTACACGAGTCCGAGAAACTATTTTTGTGAACGATAGGAAAATAAAATATAATAATAAATTAATTCAGAAATATGTTTGGGACGTTATAAATTCTATTCACTCACGACGAAATGAATTGCAATGCATGCTGGGCACAGAAACACATAAGGATTGTTCAATTATTGTGCAAAAGAGGGCAATGACAAGAAGAGAGTCTCCATGTGTGTCACAAGAGGGAGTTGAGGTTGGTGTGTTGGGAGGCCACAAGATGTGCCTCGAGATACATAAACACACCAAGTTTATTTATAGTCAATGCCTTCTTTTTGTGTAAAGCCCTTTGCGACAAGATGTGTCTTGTACCTCTCAATGTTGCCTTTTGAATCCCTCTTGGTTTTAAATATCCATTTACAACCAATGAGTTTCGCACCTTCAGGCAAGGGAACAAGGTCCCAGACGTCATTGTCACTCATAGATTTAATCTATTCATTCATGGCATCTTTCCACGTTTGAGAGTTAAAACTTTCCATGGCTTGACGGAAGTTGATTGGATCATCTTCCATCAGTCCAATGTCAACTTCATGTTCTTGAAGATATACAGCATATTCATCTGAAATCGTACTTCTCTCTCTTGTGGATCTTCTTAATGGCGCAGGTTCTTGAGATCGTAGAGTTTGTTCTTGTGGAATGGTTTCTTGAACAGGAGGTTCAATGACATTGTCTAAATCTGAATTTGCTTCTTGAATAATGTCAAGTATGATAGTCTGATTCTAATCATTATCAATAGCAATTGGAGGAATGTGAACATATTTCTCTTCAAAGACAAAATCCTTAACACTTTCTCCTCCCACAAACTCAACATCCTTAAGGAACTGAGCATTTATCGTCTCAAAAGTTGCCTTAGTCGTGGGATCGTAGAACTTGTAATCCCTAGATCTTTCAGAATATCCAATAAAATAGCAACTAATGGTCTTTGAGTCTAGCTTCTTTTCATTTGGCTTGTAAGGCCTTGCCTCAACTGGACATCCCCAAATGTGCAGGTGCTTTAAGTTTGGCTTATTGCCTATCCAAAGCTCATAAGGGGTCTTATTTGTTGCTTTTGTTGGAACTCTATTGAGTAAATAAACTGCGGTCTTTAATGCTTCTCTCCAAAGTGATTCTGGTAAGGTAGAATGACTAATCATACTCCTCACCATGTCTTTAAGCGTTCTATTTCGTCTATCAGCAACACCATTCATGCTAGGTAATCCTGGCATGGTGTACTGTGGAACGATGCTACATTCATCTAGGAATTTAGCAAATGGTCCTGGACGTTGTTCACCTGATCCATCATATTTGCCATAGTATTCACCACCACAGTCAGATCGAATGGTGTTTATCCTTTTGCTAAGTTGATTTTCAACTTCAACCTTGTAACTTTTGAACATGTCCAATGACTGAGATTTTTCATGAATGAGATATAGGTAACCAAATCATGAATAATCGTTTATAAACGTTATAAAGGATTGTTAACCATTCCAAGAAGGTGTAGGAAATGTTCCACAAATGCCCATTTGTATAAGTTCTAAGACTTCCAAAGCCCTGTTGGCACCAAAATCTCATCACATTTGTTTGTTTCCCCTTTATACAATCACACATAGATCATAATCTGCAAAATCAAAGGGATCAAGAATACCCTCAGGCACAAGTCTCTTAATTCTCTTTTTAGAGATATGGCCTAATCTTTTGTGCCATAGAGATGTTGAATTCTCATTGGTTAATTTGTGTTTTAAATTTCTTGTATTAACATGCAAGGTTTCATTATAAGAGGCAATATTGTCAAGCAAATATAGATTATCATAACCTAACAAAGAACCAGTACCAACCAATTTTGAATCATTAAAGAGACTAAACTTACTACCTCCAAATAAACAAGAATATCCATTTTTGTTCTATGCAGAAATAGAAACCAAATTCCGTCTAAATGATAGTACAACAAAAGTCTCATTTAAATCCAAATAAAATCCAGTTCTTAACAATAATCTAAATTTTTTTATTGCCTCTACCTCAATTGATTTGTCATCACCAACATAGATGAATTTTTCACCATCACTGGGTTTTCGGCAACCCAGGCAATCCTGCATAAACACATTGATGTGAGTTGTTACATCAGAATATATCCACCATGTGTGTCTAGCAATTGAAGTCAAATGGACCTCAGAACAAACAAAATTAAGAAGCATACCCTACTTTACACGCTAAGCGTGATAATCAGTACAATTCTTCTTCTTGTGACCTTTAGCTCCATAAAAGTAACAACCATCCTCATTTTGTTCTTTTTCCACATTTTGTTTCTTTTGTGATATTTTTTTTGCAGTTTCTAGATTTTCCTTTCTTTTCTTGATCCTTTTGTCATTTGAAGTACTAGCTAAATTAGCATTTTCTATCTTATCTTGCTTGAACATTTCCTCTTCTTGATCACAGTGTGATATGAGCTCATTAAGGGACCAAGATTCCTTTCGACAATTATAGCTCACCTTGAAATGATTAAACTGTGATGGAAGAGATATCAGAACTAAGTGCACCAATAAGTCCTCAGGTAACACCAATTTGAGTGCCTTAAGTTTTGAAACAAGATGAGACATTTCCAAAATATACTCCCTTATGTTTTCTTTCCCTTGGTATTTCATTGAGATAAGTTTTGCCAAGAGTGTACTAGTTTCAGCCTTTTCATTCTTGGAAAACCTCTTCTCAACATCCTCAAGGAAACCATTAACTGTACCAATCTCATCGGATATAGTATCCCAGAGTACCTATGGAATAACATGTTTCATGACCATAAGACTGATGCAATTTGATCGCTCCCACTTTTCCATCTCTTTCTTTTCATCAGAGGTACTCTTGTCAGTAATAGCAGGAGGTTGATCGGTCCTTATCACAAGGTCTAAGTCCATGACTCCAAAAATGATTAAAACATTCTCTTTCCATGACTTAAAGTTTGTACCATTAAGCATAGGAATGGAATTAACACTAGCAGAGATATTTGCAGTGAAACCTTTAATTGAACAGAGAATAATAGAATAAATAAATAATGTTCACATAAGTACCAAAATTTTACAATTAAAAATTCAAATAAAGGTATAACCCATCACAAGATACCTAGCACAACATTAATATTTTGTCTTTGGATAGAATTATTAACTTGTAAGTGGTACTCTTGGTGTAGTGATCAAATGTTGATAATAAAATTTATGTCAAATAATTAGCCTTTCTTTGGACCTACTAATTAATTACATTGAAAATCTAATAATTACCACATATTTATCACTACAAGCATACATGTAAATCAGCCAAATATTAGCCTTCCTTTGGGCCGGTTAATATCCGAATGACTCACATATATACAACTATTTCAATATTTTAAAATAAATGACTTTCATAAAAGAGGTACTTTGGCAACATATTACTTCAATCATTTAATTCAAAATATTAGATACCCAAAATAATTACCGAAATTTGAATTTAAATTGCCTGAATTTAATGGGTAAAATATTGAGAATTATAATATATTCCTTTTATTATGTTCATATATACATGGAATATTTTGAACATAATTATATATATGTATATGCCCATATATTTGTAAGATTAAAAATTTTTTTGGACAAAATAATAATCAAATTTTAAAATTAACAAATACTAGCTTGAATTTTATAATTCAAATTAACCCAAAAAAATCATTATTATAGTTATGCCCATATATAGAACCTTTTAGGCATAAAAAATATCAATGAATCAAACTAAGAACATATAAATATTCTCAATGATCTAACAAGAGGAGGCTCTGATACCACTTGTTGGTATTTTAATAAATACGCAAAACCCATTCCAACAATTAGATTCATGTCAAATCATCAAGAATAAAATTAAACCAAATAACGGAAGCATACCTGAATCATCCATAGTGGAAGAACATTGGGTTGTCTTCTGTCGAGCTCCTATTGTTGTTGGAATATAGCACTGCTGATTTATTGTCACAGAATAACTTTAGTGATCAATCTATGTTATCCACAAAGATAACTACAAATAACTAATTAAGATTTGAAATCAAAGCTGCCACCATTTTTGTGCTCCTCATACACATAATACATCAATACTCGTCCTCAAGTCGAGCATGCAAGATTTGTATATGCAGCTTGTACAAAAATGAGAGGCCATCATTCAGTTGGTTGACAGGATTGACAGGCATAAGTTGATAAGCACAAAACTCAGATTCATTCAAAATAACAAGCTGCTCCATAAAGCACAATAACTTGAGATTGATTGGAAAGAATATGCGCATCGATCAAAATTCCAAAAACAAAAATTTAAATAAAGAAAAATATCCAAAACGAATGTTGATTGATAGACAGTATGTTGTTTAATAACAGACTGGACATCGTCAGCTGCAAATTATCACTACCAGACGGAAAAGAAAAATGATGTGATTTCGAATAAAGATAAGAAAAGAAGACCATACAGTGATCTTCTGGTTGAAAAAAATAAAGAAAGATAACATTCTGACTTTGAACAAGAAAGGTCATAATGGATCGAGAAAAGTATGACGAATCAAAGTGGAACATAATGCTCTGATACCATAACAGAAAATTAAGAAAAATAGAATGATCGCACCTTTTCTCGTTAATTTTATTTGTGCGCACATATATATAGGGTTTACATGTTAAATCTTGATAACTACAAATAAAAATATATTACACAATAAAATCTAAGATAATTACAAATAAATAAAAGTTAAATAAAATATCCTAACTAATAAAATATCACAGGGTGTGACTTCGGGGTGTCATTCTAACATTTTCCTTAAAAAGTTAATGTGATGTCTTAGTATGGACACGTGTGTATGTGTTCATGTCGGCTCGTTACATCTTTGCATTGAGATGCATGTTGTAATGACCCAATTATTAATTGTCATTAATTATGATGTCATTACAGGCGTGGACGATAGCTCGGACGCTCGTGGACCCCTCAGTTAGGTTAGAGCACGCCCAGATTAGGTATACAATATGTTTTGTGTGCTTTTTGATGTGTTTTTGCGATATAATTGTTCAAATTAGTTTATTTGTATCGCAGAGTGTTGTGTGGGACGGGTATTTGCCTTGAGTAATGTGTAGACGTGGGTATCGGGGTGGCGAATAGTTAGCACACTAGGCCGAGGGTTTATATACACACAATAAATGATAAAATACGATAAATAATTAATATAAAATGTTGTATATACGTTACTAACGCGTGTGTACGCATTTGGTACGCGAAACAGTTCGGGACCAGGTGTCGGAACACCCGAGGATTGGGTTGGTTGTTAAGAGAAGGATGAGCATAAGGGTATAAGTTCCTAATTAAGTTACACTTTAATGGACTATTTGACCTCATATTGACCATCAAAACTGGGGATTTTGTGGGGACATTAGATGAAGATTTTAGTATAAAAGTCAAGAAAATCCTATTCTACCATCTTTTCTCTCTCCTCTCTTGTAGTTGGATGAAAATAAGCTAAGGAGGCTAGGGTTTTGTGAGTTTTGGAACTCATTGGAGGTGCTAGGTCAAGTGGAATCAATTTACAAGGTTAGATCTTCGTTCTCCATCTCGTTTTCTATGTTTCAAATGAAATTTCTCGGGTTCTGACGAGGGTTTCGTAGCCGTGAGTTGAGCACACCAGTTGGTGAAGGTCACCCAAGAGGGGGGGTAAATTGGGGGCGATGGCCAAGTGATACTTTTTAAAACTTTCTTTGCTAATTCACTAAATTAGCTTGGCGAGTTAAGCTAAATGAAAAAGTGTAGTAGTAACGAACAATAGCAATGCGCCGAATTATTCAAGTAAATTGTAAACTACACTAAGTGAAGGAGGTAGAAGAGATGGAAATGAGACACACGATATATAATGGTTCGATCCAATCGATCTACATCCACTACCTAACCTCCCCGATTAGGATTTTTAACTCCCCCACTTATATTACCAATAAGTGTTACACCATAAGCCAACTAGCCTAGTGAATGCCTAGCCTCAACTAGGTCTTTTACACGATGTCTTATCGCAATAAGGTCTTATACAACCACCTAGCCGCAACTAGGATTTCCCCACCTAGACCCACCTAGGATTTTTTTCACCTAGCCGCAACTAGGATTTATGCATAGCCTCAACTAGTTCTTCCCTTTCGACTTAGATCTCACTAAGTCTTACAATCATGATTTGAATAATGCAATGAAATTGTGCTTTACAAGATAAAGTGGTATAAGTTGTTCTCCTCTCACAAGCCAAATATAATCCTAATATGAATCAATGCAAGTGAGACTTTGCCAACTGAGATGCCT
Source organism: Stephania japonica (assembly GCA_039657345.1). Classification (NCBI taxonomy): domain Eukaryota; kingdom Viridiplantae; phylum Streptophyta; class Magnoliopsida; order Ranunculales; family Menispermaceae; genus Stephania; species Stephania japonica. The sequence goes on along the minus strand of CM077558.1, from coordinate 7,321,888 downwards.
TGTAAATTTAAGTTTTTATAGGCTAACTCTCAATATTGAAACCAATTAAGAAGAGTATAGATTAAGCTCAACTTGGTTCCAATAAATGGTTAATTGATGCACAAATAAAATATGCAATTTTAAGCTCAAGTTGTGCAATCAAAACCTCGGATCATAAACAAGTTTAGATTAAGAACAAGAGTAATTGTGTTGTTAAACCAATACAAGCTTGAAACCACAAAATCAAGTATAGATTAAGCACAAGAGGGTTTCAAGTCAATATGGTGTACTATTAAAAAATCACTATTAAGTTCGAACAAAGGCACTCAATATTTTGGATTTTATAGAAAATCAAGTTTAAGTGCAAAAACCCTTTTAGTTATATTTTACACTCACTTCAATGAAACCAACAACAATACATATAGATTTACCTCAATGTGGTTTCTCCAATTTCATGCACTTTGAAAATCAAGTTTAAGCCCAACAAGTGCAAATTAGTCTTAGGATTTATGACATTAAGATTAAGCTCAAAATCCAAAGACAACTATGTTCAAAAACATCACAATTGATTTCCAAACAATACTCCAAATAAAAAGTATAGATTAAGCCCAAAAAGAGTAAGAAATCAAGAAATCTTACAACCCCAAATGTGAGATCCGAAAATCAGTTTTGAGCAAGAGTTGTAAGCATTAGAACACTTCTTTTTGCATCACTTGATGTGCTTAAGTTCAGCTTCAACAATCCCTAAGTGAGTGTATGTATTAAATCTTCACTTTTCTTGCAAAATCATGATTTTGAGCACTTTGTGTATGTGCTTTGAGCAAGAGAAGTCTTATGTGTGTTCTTCTTATTTTATAATGTTCTACATTCCTTTATAAGTGTTTATGACCGTTCTAGGGATCTAAGGGTTGAGATTTCATAAAAAATTCAAATTAAAGTGTGTTTTTCAGCTTTATAAAAAAGCTGTTAATTAGGAAAGGAATTAGCGCGCAAATTTTCAGACCTAGCGCGCTAATATTTTTATTAGCACGCTAATAGTTTGGGGCCTCAAAATAATATTTTTGACTATAGAGTTAACGACACTTTATCGCATTCGGGACCCTACCAAACCTAATAAAACATGTCATACATGTTTGTTATGGGTTATATAGCCTATTTGGGTGGTCCGAATATTTTCACAAATCTCAGAAACGGAAAATCTCAATTTCATGATATACATAGGGGCTTTTCTATAAATATTTTTAATTTTAATTCAAAGTCGTCTAAACACATACCGGTGCATTCAAAATCAATTCTAATAGTTCATACACTTCAAATACATGTTATAAAACACATTTGTATGATTTAAAAACATTTTGAAACTCGCGGAATTGAAAATCTCGAAATTCAAGACTTTAAGTAATTGTAACTCCAAAAATAATGAAATGCATGATTTTAATGCATTTGGCTTATGGAATTGAACTCTTATACCTTACAAATGATGTACATAACTCCGTACATGTTATACGGTGCATTTCTTTGTCTTAATCACTTTTTGAGCTTTTCCGGTGTCTTTTCTTCTACTTCATTTGAACTTGTGAAGTTTAGCTTCCTTTGAACTTGTGAGTCTAACAAAGTTTGTTATGCTGAAATACTTGACAAACTTGTTAGTACCATTTCACATTGTTTATTGACATCAAAATATGGGGTGATGTGTAAGTATGACAACACTTAGTCCAACAGTTGGTTTGGTGTTGCTATGGTTTCAAGTTGTGGTTTGGAAGCAACAAGTAATGGTTTTGGTGTTGTTGTGGTTGTTGCTGTGGATTTCAAACGAATTTAAGGTTTTGGTCGAGAAAACTCGGGGTTTTCATCTCGGACGTGTTTGGTCGAGGGGTTTTGGTTATTTATGGTATTTTAGACGTTTAATGAGTGGTTAGGACGAGTGCAGACCGCGGCGACATGTCGAAGGGGGCCCCAGGAAGTGTTCTTAGCTCAAACGCCGCCATGGGCGCTGTGGGGGTTGAAGCTCACGGCGCCGCCCACGGCGTCCAGACTAGAGACCCTCACCACCTCACGCTTTAAAATGGCGTCGTGGGGGTAGTGTACGTAACGGCGTGAGTCACGACACCAATATCAGGACTCACTGTCCTGGGCACCCTGAGCATTTGTTCACGGCGGTGCCACTCACGACGTCCAAAACAGTGACAGAAAATAAGATTTTTAAATAAATTTGGTATATTAAGGGATTACTTAGTGGTTTATATAACCCATATGAAAGGATTAATAAGTGTTTTTAACAATGATTTGGTGTTTAATGAGGATTTTCGATGTTTGAGAATTAATTAGGTTTATCTAAAATCTAGTTTTAGGATTTGATTTGACGGGTAGCTGACACGCGGTTGGGTTGTGTATTGACATTGGCGTTAGTGGAGTACAGTTTGAGGTGTGTAGTATCACCACTGAAATTCATTTTGAGTATTTATTGCTTGGATTATTTAAATTCTTGTCATGTTGTTCAATTATTCATATTTTCAGTATTTATTTATGGTCGGTTGAGTTTACTCTCGCCGAGTTTATTCTATTGCGTTGGCATTGTGGCACACTAGGCCATAACATGTGTTTTAGGGGTATGTCAGTGGATTGTCGACCCGACTACTAATTTTTCCTATACACATGTCAGTGCGTCATGGTCTATGTCGGCTACCGAGCGAACTCAGGGATTTTAGTCAGTTTGAGTGTACTTACTGGCGGTGCCTGGGCGATAGTCCAAAGTATGGTGCTAGTCTAACCTAGATCGTGCACGTATTTTGATTCACTACTATTAGATATACATGCGAGGGTCCTTCCTAGTTGTTTGATTCTTTTCTTCCGCATGTTTATTTAATAGTATTTTGATTCCAACATTTATTTATATTATTTACTCGATGAATTTCCTTGGGATTACTCACTCTAGACTCGTCATCTGTTTTGTTATGATGGTTGAGTGCAGACTCCAGTATGAGCAGAGGGAAGGGCAAGCTAGAGGACTTCTTGTGATTTACAGCGGATTCCCTACTCGTACGTTTGTTTATATTTATTGTTTTATGTTGGGTTATGAGATATGAGAGCTTTTGGATATGTATATGACTTGTTAAGGTCCATTTTGTTGTTTTGATGGAACGTGGATATATATATATATGTGTGTGTGTATGTGTGTGTGTGTGATAATTAAATGGCTTTGCCACACTAGAAAAAATTGCTCGTCTATTTGATTTACTTATTTAAGTCTTCCGCTAAATATTTTGAGGTTTTAACAGATGAAAAATGAGTCCATAAACTAATTTTTAATGTAAGATTTAACAATGTTATAAAGTTAGCAGTAATTGAGGTATAAATTATGGGTTGGTGCGTGTGGGACACAGCTGGGCCGGTTCTAAACAGGGTTGTGAGCCCGCGGCACATGACATGGCGAGCCTAAGATTTTGGGGCCGCTACACATGTTGTCATATCTCGATGTGTATCTAACTATTAACACCAATAAATGTGTCTCTATATAAGCTGTGTACCATAGCATGTGCCTAATTGTGACGGCCCCAGCAACCACAAACTGGGCCCCGCCCGGCCTAAACCTACGTGGACCCCCGAGCTCGTCTCCAACGAGTCAACGCAGGTCTAGTCAGCCTTAACTTACCAATTACTCATTACATTATTCACTCACTCACCCTGGATCACTCTTTTTTGATTCACCTTAACTCTATCTCATCTTTTATCCTCAATAGTAGTTAGGTGTGCAGCGGAATTGTTTGTAACACCAACTTAAAAAAAAATTTACTACTCATTCAACCTAAATGTGGAAAATCCTGTCCAAACAACATCACATGCATGTAACAAATCAACTGAAAGCCCAAAATAAACATTTACATGTATCAACAGTAAGGTTCAACTCCCTAAAGCCCCAAAATATCAAAACAAATGGATACATAGCCAAAATATACAACAAAAGACAAAATACCTACAAAGTGAGAGCAAAGCTAACGGCTCTGAGCGTGCCTCAGAGGATATCGCCAAGCATCGGCGCCTTGCCCTTACTCGTCAGTGGATCTGCACCCACCGTCATAAAAAGGACGGTGAGTACAAAATATAACATAGAACAACAACAATAGATATCTCAACATAATTTACTTGAATTTTCAATAATCATAAGTCTATAAATCATGCGGTGTATAACAAGAAACCGAAATAGATAGCAAGTCGCATGATAAATAGATTCAACAAGTACAAACAACGAAAAATCAAGTGACCGAGAAACAAATGGATAGGAGAATAGATAGTCCCAATCAAACCGCGGGTCTCAAGACCTCATCGACTTGCGATCGACACGATGGCCCAAAATCGCCTCCTGCTCAATCCACCCCGTACGAACCAAATGGGCCGAAGGTCGCCTCCACCGAACGCACACTCGTTAGGAAAAGCCACGACAAAGCCGGCCGCTAAATTCCTAACACACTACCGAAAAAAAGCCACGATCACAAAGCCGGATGCTAAATCATTTCGATAGGCTCCAACGAGAAGCCACAGTCTATGCCGGCTGCTAAACTCGTTGAGACTTCTCATCACAGTCGGACTACCTAAACCCTAGGTCACCTGAACTAGAATGGAATACAAAGGGCTTGCATTTCAAGAGTAATTAATCAATAAATAGAAAAGCAATTATGTTGATTCTATTGTTGCCTTTACTCACCTCAACTTCCGCTAAAAAGGCCTCGCGTAGCTCCACACGTTTCCCAATTAGTTACCAACACTTCGCTCGTCACCTGACAATTATTTCGACCAATTTCCGTTAATTTTTCCCTAATTATTCCAAGTATTCTTCAATTTTTTTCAAGTTTAACTCATTTTCTAATATTTTCTAAATTATTGTTCCATTGCTCAATTTGGGTCGCTTATCCTGTATTGGGTTCCATTTAAACCCATTAGGATACCCGAGCAAAACCTCATAATTTTAATACAATTTAGAAAAATATTTTTCAATATTTTTCTGGGCTATTTTTAAAATTTCAGCTTTACGAGACAAAACCCCGACAAAAGTCTCGTCGCGAATCTCAAATTCTTCATTTTTCATAAAAATTCCCAAATTTCTATTTATTTGGGTGAAATATAATTTTTCAGAATTTTTTCCTATTTCTCTGGATTGTCTTTTCCATTTTCTCTCTTTTTCTCTCTTTTTTTTTTTTATATTTAAGGGCGGTTCGTACTTAACCGGCCGGTTCATGGCCGAACCGGCCCTTCTTCTTCTCCAATTTACGAGCGAGAGCGGACGCTCGCTCTCTTTTTTTTTTTTTTTTTTTTTTTTTCATGGAAGAGAAGGAGAGGGAGGGAGAGGAGATTGGGAGACGATTATCGTCTCCCTCCTCGACGTCCGAGCTCTCGAGTTTCCTTCCCACCATCACCACCGAATCACCATCACCACCATCACCACCGTACAACAACAGAATAAACAACAACAACAACAACAACAACAACAACAACAACACAACAACATAAACCACAAACTCACCTCACTTTTGCCAACACCGCTTCCACGAGCACCCGACCTTGATCTTTCGATTTCTCTTCTTCTTCCGTCCCTCTCTCGGATTCGATCAAGAAAATAGGGAAAATAGTGGTGTCGGTGGTGTTTATCAACATTTTTGGGGGTGAAATGACCAAAATACCCCTCATGTCTATTTCTTTCCTTCTTTCCTTCAATACCCTTTTTGGTAATTTTACATTTTCTATTTTATTTTTCTGATTTACCATATATATTTATATATATATATATATATATCAATTTACCTATATATATATAAATATATACACTCAGCTATATTTTCGCGCCTAAAATTTCGTCGTGCGCGCCAATGAGCGTACTCGGGCGTGCACACTAACGTATCACCCACGCGTGTCGACCACGACCCCGCGTGTCACTAGGCGCCCACCAATTTACTATTATTATTATTTCATTTTCGTCCCACGGACTCTCAAATACTCGATTAACGCGTTTTTTCGTACCGAACTTGTTCAACGGTACTAACGCACACTCACCACGTCTTTACACATTTGGAATATTGAATTAATGTTCGGTAATAAATAAATAATACAAATCACCAAACAAATATAACATACCTCGATGTCGACTCCCGAGGACTGAAACAAGTACACCATGGCTAGTTGGGCCCACAACACGACCCTGAAATGTCACATGGCACGAGTTAAAATTTTAGGATCGTCACAGTCTCCCCCCCTTATTGAGAATTTCGTCCTCGAAATTAAACGAACATATAGGGTAAGACTTACCGGAATCAAAACAAGTAAGGGAAATGCTCGCGCATATAAGACTCCAGTTCCCAAGTTAGTTCCTCATCCCCGTGATGCTGCCACTTGACGAGAACCGAGGGAATTTCCTTATTCCTCAATACCTTCACCTTCCGATCCATAATCTGAATAGGTTGCTCATCGTAAGTAATGTCTTCTCTCGGATCAATCGACTCAGTCCACAATCGGTCGTCGCCTCTCTCTCGACTTATCCAAATCGAAGCATTGATATGTGAAATACGGGGTGAACTCCCGCTAACGAGGTGGTAACTCAAGCTCATACGCAACCTTGCCTATTCGTTTCTTCACTCGAACGGACCTATAAACCTCGGCGCAAGCTTACCCTTGATCCCAAATCTCTTGTGACCCCTCGGTGGAGAAACCTTCGATATACATAGTCTCCCACCTCATACTTTAACTCGCCATGGTACCCGTCATAATACCTCTTCTCTTTCTCTCCCTGCGCACCCTTCAACCGAAGTCTAATCGATCGTACCTTCTCTCGTGTGATCCACTACAATCTCTCGGCCCAATCACCGCCACATCCTCTCGGCTCGCCCAAAGAAGATGGAGATCTCGCACGGCTGTTAGTAGAGTGCCTCAAACGGTGCCATTCCAATACGGCTCGATAACCGTTATTGTAAGCAAACTCACACGAGATGAAGATACTCCTCCCAAGAACCACCATACTCTAAAATACACATCCTCAACATATCTTCCAACACCCGAATCGGTCTCTCTCGATCGTCCATCTGGTCTCGTGGATGATAAGTCACATCTTGAGATTCAACTTCGTGCCAAACTGTGCCTGCATACTCTGCCAAATCTGCGACGTAAACTGCGACCCTCTGTCTGACACGATAGACAATGGTACTCCATGCAGTCGTACTATCTCTCTCGCGTACAAGCTCGCCAACCTATCCACTCGATGTGTGGTAGAAATCGGTATGAAGTGCGCAGACTTTGTCAATCTATCCACAATCACCCAGATACTGTCATGTCCGCGCTGAGACCGAGGTAACCCACTGACAAAATCCATAGCGATATGCTCCCATTTCCAGCGAGGAATGGGAAGCGGCTGCAATAATCCACCAGGCCTCCTATGCTCAGCCTTAACTCGCTGGCATATCTCACAACCTCTAACATAATCACCAACATCGGTCTTCATCCCCGGCCACCAAAACAGACGACGCATATCAGCATACATCTTGGTCCTGCCCGGATGAACCGAAAAACGTGAGCGGTGAGCCTCCTGGAGAATCTCATCACGTAACTCAGCCACTGATGGAATCCACAGTCTCCCTCTAAATCTCAGGCCGAAATCTGTCGACTGACTCCATTCTGGGTGATCTAAACTCTGAGCAAACTCACTGTACCTCTGATACTGCTCATCAGCCTGCTGCCCATCAAGTACACTCTGAATAGAAACTGTCTAAGTCCTCAACTGCCCACAAATCAACACTCTAGTGCTAGTCGGAATATCAACAGCATACATCATCTCGACCGCCTCGAGTAATCCATACTCATGTGTCATACGACACGTCACAACCTCCGAGTCAACCCCTCTTCGGCTCAATGCGTCAGCTACGACATTAGCCTTCCCCGGGTGATACTCCAACGAAAAATCATAATCCTTGAGGAACTCTAACCACCGTCTCTGTCTCATATTAAGCTCTCTCTGAGTGAAGAGATACTTCAAACTCTTGTGGTCAGTAAATAATGCAAACCTCTCTCCGTAGAGATAATGACGCCAAATCTTCAGTGCAAACACCACTGCCGCCAACTCCAAGTCATGTGTAGGGTAATTCTTCTCGTGAATCTTCAGCTGTCGAGACGCGTAAGCTATCACTCTACCGTCCTGCATTAAAACACAGCCTAAACCGACCAAACACGCATCGGTGTTCACCTCAAAACCCTTCCCTGACTCAGGTAATACGAGCACTGGCGCGGTAGTTAATCTCTCCTTTAAAGTCTGAAAAGCCTGCTCACAACTATCATCCCACTGAAATCTGACTTCCTTCTTCGTCAACTGCGTCATCGGTGCCGCAATCTTCGAGAAATCCTGCACAAACCGTCTGTAATAACCAGCCAATCCCAGAAAACTCCGAATCTCTGTCACTGAACTCGGTGTAGGCCAATCAACAACTGCTCTAACCTTAGCGGGGTCTACGACACTCCGCTAACTCCGACAATATGACCTAGAAATCCAACCTCTCGTAAGCCAAAACTCACACTTACCGAACTTGGCATACGATCCCATGCTCCCTCGGCGTCTGCAGATCGTCTGAGGTGCTCCTCGTGCTCCTCACGAGTCTTAGAATAAATCAAAATGTCGTCAATGAACACTATAACAAATCTATCCAAATATTGTCTCAATACACGATGCATGAGATCCATGAACATTGCAGGGGCATTCGTCAACCCAAACGGCATAACGGTAAACTGATAGTGCCCATATCTCGTGCGAAAAGCCGTCTTCTCTCTCGTCTCTCGCTCTAATCCTCAATGATGATAGCGGATCTCAAATCAATCTTCGAGAACCATGCGCTCCAGGTCACTGATCGAACAAATCATCAATACGAGGTAATGGATACTTGTTCTTCACTGTCACCCGGTTCAATTGCCTATAGTCGATACATAATCTCAGGCTGCCGTCTTTCTTCTTCACAAACAAGACCGGCGCACCCCAAGGTGACATACTAGGGTGAATAAAACCCAATTCCAACAACTCATCTAGTTTGTGATCTCGGCTCCTCCAACTCCTTAGGAGCCATCCGTGACGGTGGAATTGATATCGGTTTGGTTCCAGGGAACCAAATCAATGATGAAATCAATCTCTCTAGTCGGTGGTAACCCCGAAGCTCTCTTTTGAAACACGTCCGAAACTCGCACACAATCGGTACCTCATCGATCTTTGCCTCAGCTCTTCCTACCGTACTTAAAACACTCATAAACGTTTTAATCTCACTGCTCGTGGCTACCCTGCCTCTGGTAACTCTCAACTGAGTCGCACCGCCACGAAAAGTAAACTCGTTTGTCCCGAGAATCGAAATGTGACCGTCTTGTCGAAACAATCAATCGTGCGTGATAAGAACCTAACCAATCCATGCCTAACAATGCATCAAACTCCAGAAACTCTAACACTCTAAGATCTATTGGTAACTCATGTCCCTCTATCTCTACAATACAGCGCTCACAAATCATGTTAGGGTAGATTTTATCCCCAGCAGCTGTGCTAAGAACTAGAGGTCTCTCTAGTCTAACTGGTCTTAACCCTAACTCATCAACCATGCGCCCAGAAATAAAGGAAACAGTAGAACCAGAGTCAATCATAACATACATCAAATGACCACAAATGTAAATCATACCCTCAACTAGATGTCGAGTCGCCTGAGGGTCTGGCTCAGCAACAACATGTGCACGCTCCCTCGTATGTTGCTGACGTGGTGCTACTCTCTGCTGAACATCAACAGTCTGTGGACACTCTCTGATGTAATGTCCCGTCTGTCCACATCGATGGCAAGCTCCCGCAGGTCTCTGTCGAAACTCAGCTGGCTGTGGGCACTCTCTGACAAGATGACCCATCTGTCCACACCTATAACACGCTCCAGTAGGTCTTTGTGCTGAGTAATCTCGCCTACTCGATCCCTGACCTGACATCTGTCCCTGCTGTACACTACCCCTACCTCTGCCTCCACCATCTCTGGCTGCTGCGCTTTCTCGCTGTGTACCGGTGGTGGTCGAATAAGGTAACTCTGTGTCTGAGTAGGTGTGGTGACATATGTCTGAACTGGCTGCGAAGACTGTGCGACTGAAGCTACACTCTGAGCTCTGCCAGACTGCTGAATTTGCCATCTATTCCTCTTCCTCCTGCCCCCTAAACGGCCTTGTCCCCGCTCATCCCGTACCTCGAGGGCCGATCATATCCCCGTGCGGATTTGTCCTCGAGATATGCCTCCTCGCCAAACTACGGTCATAAGCATCTGTAGTGTAGGAGGTAGAGTAGTGACCACTGTCCCTCCAATAGCTGGCAACAAACCCTCAGTAAAATAATAGACCTGATCTCTGTCTCGGTCAGCTACTCCATCAGCAAAAGGAAGTAAGTGCTGATATCTGCCCATATAAGTCATAACTGACTCTCCTAATGCCTGTCGGATATGCATAAACTCATCCCTCTTGGCTATCATAGCTGAAGGTGGATAAAACTTCTGACTGAAATATTTCTTGAAGTCTAACCAGTGTAGTCGGTTCTCCATGTGTGGATACTAAATTTTCCCACCACATCTCTCGCATCTCCAAATCAAAGAAAATGCCGCCAACCCAGGTTTTCGCTATCCTCGATCTTGAGAAGTTTCGAACCTTCTCGTGACTACGAATGTACAAATCCGCCTCATCTACACTTGAACCTCCGCTGCACTTCTTTGGTTTATATTTCTCATACTCCCGAGTCCACCTCACCTCTCGATCGGCGCGTGAATCAATATCATCATGAACACGTGACTCCACCGCAATCTGTGCTTGGAACAATCTGCGGTGATAGGTGGTGCGAGTCTTGTACTAGTAGTAGTAACCAGTGGAGTAGCTCGAGGTGTGTAGCCGGACTCACATCCCGTCTATGAGCTATCCCTGAAGTCGATGGGGATGGCAACTGCTGTGCCTGTCCCCTGAGAATATCCAATATCTCGTCCATCCACCGTCCTTGTGACTCTACTATCGAGTCCAGGGATCAGAACTCACGTGCCGTAGCTGCAACGTCACTCGGCGCATCTGGTGGAGGATCACGGACTCCACTCTGATCTCCAGCATCAGGCTGGTCAACCATCGCAATATACAATAGCAAATGGCGAGTCTCGATCAGTTTTATGTAACGATATATTATATTACAAATCAAAATTTAACATGCTCAAAATAATATATCATTTCCCACTTCCCAACTATACTTGAGCTAAATTCTTAAGATTTTCCACACTAAGTTCATTGACTTGTGCTTTATGCTTATTCAGAGTCATGGTGATAAACCTTTAGGCTCTGATACCAACTGTGACGGCCCCAGCAACCACAAACTGGGCCCCGCCCGGCCTAAACCTACGTGGACCCCCGAGCTCGTCTCCAACGAGTCAACGCAGGTCTAGTCAGCCTTAACTTACCAATTACTCATTACATTATTCACTCACTCACCCTGGATCACTCTTTTTTGATTCACCTTAACTCTATCTCATCTTTTATCCTCAATAGTAGTTAGGTGTGCAGCGGAATTGTTTGTAACACCAACTTAAAAAAAAATTTACTACTCATTCAACCTAAATGTGGAAAATCTGTCCAAACAACATCACATGCATGTAACAAATCAACTGAAAGCCCAAAATAAACATTTACATGTATCAACAGTAAGGTTCAACTCCCTAAAGCCCCAAAATATCAAAACAAATGGATACATAGCCAAAATATACAACAAAAGACAAAATACCTACAAAGTGAGAGCAAAGCTAACGGCTCTGAGCGTGCCTCAGAGGATATCGCCAAGCATCGGCGCCTTGCCCTTACTCGTCTGTGGATCTGCACCCACCGTCATAAAAAGGACGGTGAGTACAAAATATAACAGTAAACAGCAACAATAGATATCTCAACATAATTTACTGGAATTTTCAATAATCATAAGTCTATAAATCATGCGGTGTATAACAAGAAACGAAATAGATAGCAAGTCGCATGATAAATAGATTCAACAAGTACAAACAACGAAAAATCAAGTGACCGAGAAACAAATGGATAGGAGAATAGATAGTCCCAATCAAACCGCGGGTCTCAAGACCTCATCAGCTTGCGATCGACACAGTAGGCCCAAAACTGCCTCCCTGCTCAATCCACCCCGTACGAACCAGTGGGCCCGAAGGTCGCGCTCCACTGAACGCACACTCGTTAGGAAAAGCCACGAGACAAAGCCAATTTGCTAAATTCCTAACACACTACCGAAAGAAAGCCACGACAAGCGGATGCTAAATCATTTCGATAGGCTCCAACGAGAAGCCACGATCTATGCTTGCCGCTAAACTCGTTGAGACTTCTCATCATCACACGGACTACCTAAACCCTAGGTCACCTGAACTAGAATGGAATACAAAGGGCTTGCATTTCAAGAGTAATTAATCAATAAATAGAAAAGCAATTATGTTGATTCTATTGTTGCCTTTACTCACCTCAACTTCCGCTAAAAAGGCCCTCGCGTAGCTCCACACGTTTCCCAATTAGTTACCAACACTTCGCTCGTCACCTGACAATTATTTCGACCAATTTCCGTTAATTTTTCCCTAATTATTCCAAGTATTCTTCAATTTTTTTCAAGTTTAACTCATTTTCTACAATTTTCTAAATTATTGTTCCATTGCTCAATTTGGGTCGCTTATCCTGTATTGGGTTCCATTTAAACCCATTAGGATACCCGAGCAAAACCTCATAATTTTAATACAATTTAGAAAAATATTTTTCAATATTTTTCTGGCTATTTTTAACAATTTCACGCTTTACGAGACAAAACCCCGACAAAAGTCTCGTCGCGAATCTCAAATTCTTCATTTTTCATAAAAATTCCCAAATTTCTATTTATTTGGGTGAAATATAATTTTTCAGAATTTTTTCCTATTTCTCTGGATTGTCTTTTCCATTTTCTCTCTTTTTCTCTTTTTTTTTTTTTATATTTAAGGGCGGTTCGGCCGAAACCGGCCCGGTTCATGGCCGAACCAGCCCGGTTCGGGCCGAACCGCCCCTTCTTCTTCTCCAATTTACGAGCGAGCGGACGCTCGCTCTCTTTTTTTTTTTTTTTTTTTTTTTTTTTTTCATGGAAGAGAAGGAGAGGGAGAGGGAGAGGGAGAGGAGATTGGGGAGACGATAATCGTCTCCCTCCTCGGACGTCCGAGCTCTCGAGTTTCCCTTCCCACCATCACCACCGAATCACCATCACCACCATCACCACCGTACAACAGCAACAACAACAACAACAACAACAACACAACAACATAAACCACAAACTCACCTCACTTTTGCCAACACCGCTTCCACGAGCACCCGACCTTGATCTTTCGATTTCTCTTCTTCTTCCGTCCCTCTCTCGGATTCGATCAAGAAAATAGGGAAAATAGTGGTGTCGGTGGTGTTTATCAACATTTTTGGGGTGAAATGACCAAAATACCCCTCATGTCTATTTCTTTCCTTCTTTCCTTCAATACCCTTTTTGGTAATTTTACATTTTCTATTTTATTTTTCTGATTTACCATATATATATTTATATATATATATATATATATATATATCAATTTACCTATATATATATATATAAATATATACACTCACCTATATTTTCGCGCCTAAAATTTCGTCGTGCGCGCCAATGAGCGTACTCGGGCGTGCACACTAACGTATCACCCACGCGTGTCGACCACGACCCCGCGTGTCACTAGGCGCCCACCAATTTACTATTATTATTATTTCATTTTCGTCCCACGACTCTCAAATACTCGATTAACGCGTTTTTTCGTACCGAACTTGTTCAACGGTACTAACGCACACTCACCACGTCTTTACACATTTGGAATATTGAATTAATGTTCGGTAATAAATAAATAATACAAATCACCAAACAAACATAACATACCTCGATGTCGACTCCCGAGGACTGAAACAAGTACACTATGGCTAGTTGGGCCCACAACACGACCCTGAAATGTCACATGGCACGAGTTAAAATTTTAGGATCGTCACACTAATAATTAATAACCATTTGCCCCAAAAAAAAATCACCTTTTTTTATTTTCATCTTTGAGAGAGAGAGAGAGAGGAAAACAACAAAAGTGAAAAGTGTAATGTGAGAGAGAGAGAGAGAGAGAAATCTCATTCTAGTACAGTACTAATTAAGATTGTAATAAATCTACTTGGACTCATGAGTCCGGACTCATAGGGTGATTATTAAATTTTTTGTACATATTTAAGGGGTATAATAAAAATTTTACAAGTGATTATGGTTATTTCATTAATTGCTTGAGGGTGTATTTGAAATTAAAAAAAATTTTAAGTCCAGACTCACGAGTCCAAATAGCACTACCCTTAAGATTGACCAACCAAATAATTAATTATAGTGAAAAGTGTAATGTGTGAGAGAGAGAAATCTCATTCTAGTACAGTACTAATTAAGATTGATCAACCAAATAATTAATTATTAATCATTATAAGATAATGGGAATCGAGCTTTCCACCACGTGCACTTGATGTGATCGAGAGTCAAACTATAATTAGCCATTCAATTAATTTAACTAATCAGTAGTACGTAGTGTGATTAGAAAAACTGTTCACGAGCGCAAGGTAGCAAACAAACACGAACCGACCTAAAATACGCATCCGGCGAAGCGTTCGCCTACCGAGAATGTATTGTAGAGAGAATCCCGGAAAGCCAAGCGTGGGCGTGTGATATATTAATCTGTTTTTTCCCAAAAAAAATATATTTCGCATTAAAACATTAATTTTTACTAATCTCGGTTTCGGACTTGTTAGACTTGTTTAATGTGTTGTGTAACATAGTTTATGTGCTGCCAACTCACACGGAACCAATAATTTTTAACCAAATACTGTAATGTTTATTTATGTAATCATTTATTTTATTTTATTTTTCTTAAGAGAAGGACAGTTAAGATGTTATCTTAGGTGAAGTAATTGGTAGGCTGTCGTTAATTGTGATTAGTTGAATTGTTAGATTGATGGAATTAAGTCATGAACTCATCCAACTCTAACTAAATACTTCCTTCGATCAAAAATGTAAGTTGTTTAAAGTAGAAGTACAGGAATTAAGACAACTTTAATTACGAGTGTAATTTATATATACGTCATTTGACATTAAATAAATAAAAGAATTGAAGAATCATAAATGTTTTGATTGCATATGGGTAAAATGGGTAAAAAGGTAATAAATACACTCTCAAATTTCAAAAACGACTTACAATATTGAACAAATGGTTTTTGCTGGAATGACTTATATTAGTGACCGGAGGGAGTACATTGGTTTCTTTGAAGTTAATGAAGTTGAGATGTCGTACTTAAAGAAATATTCAACTCTTAAGTTAGGATACTCACGATTAAGCTGGTCCTGATATTTTTGGAGGTTTAGGACGAAACCTGAAAAAAATGGGGCCTTTATTAAAATTTCTTTTTATCATAATAATTATTCAAATTAAACTTCAATTATATTTTAAAATTGGTTTCACACCTTTAATTTTTTTCCTTTTTTAGGATTGAGACTGACAATAAAAAAAGTGTAGTTTATAACTTAGAAAAATGATAATATGATCCACTTTAAACGTACACTTTTGGCGCACACTCTTGTCTTTTAGCCATTTATGACTCTTTCTTATTTCCCCATGCATGGGCTCCACATCTGACAAAACATCATAAATAACTAAAAGACAAGGGTGTGCATCTAAAGTGTGTGTTAAGATTGTGTTAGATTATCATTTTCCTATAACTTATAGGGGTCTTTTTCGTATGCTAGCTTGACCATTCAAACTTTGTCATCTATTTAATTACAATATTTTTGTATAAACCTACATATACTTACACATGAGTTGGGGACTTAGGGCAGTCGCTCTTTTTGTTCCACCGCAGGCACACCTCTGCTCACGATTATCAAAAGATTATACAATTTGTTTCACTTAATCTCTCCTTTATTTGTTCTTGTAGCTTAATTTCATTAATCAATATTTTTTTTGCTTTTAATTAATTTTTTTTTTCGCTTGTAGTCGAAAGATATTTGTAAAAGTACCCCTTAGTTACTTATATTATATCAAGCCAATGTAATGGATTTTGGAATTAAATATTACAATCTAACTTCAAACATATATGTTGATTTCTACAAATAATAGAATTAGGGTGCCCAACTATATATACGTATCTTTTAATTATGGTACTCGTCAAATAATAAATAGGGAGAGGTCGAATTCACAATTACGAAAAATGTGCTATATATTTATATAATCGAGACATGCATATAAAATACCTGCCAACATCCATTATATATGGCAGTAGAGGCGGACTTAGGGGGCAGCAGCCCCTCAACCTCTAGGAACCCTTATAGTATGTCTATGTATTTGCTCGGTCTCTGCCCCTGACGCCTCCCTAAGCTCAACACACTCTCTATATAATAAGTATAGTATTGTAAAAAAATGGAGTATTTGAAGTGTCTTGAGTGGGTATTTTAATGGGTATAAAGACGAGCCTGATTATTTTTATATTGGTAATTACTTACAACTGTTAATTTGTTATGCTAGTTCTTCATATTAATATATTTTTTGTTTGAAAAAAAAAAGGTTAAAGTTCACCCTTAACAAGATTTCCTAATTCCACCTCATAATAGCAGTGTACAAGGATTGTTGAATCAGTTATGTTCCAATTTGATCTACATCTTAGGGTTGGATGCCATCAATTTTTGTCTTGTGATGCACACGCACACATCTCAAGGTGATTTGAACATCATTTAAAGAGATCGGGTACCAAATATGGGTTACTTCAGCTAGGCTCTATGAGATATTGATACATCCATTTGTTGCATTGCTGCTTTTTTTTTTTTTTTCTTGTCAAACTTTGTTGCATTGCTGTTGGATTCTTTTGATTTCTACGTGTACACATCCCGATGTTTAACTAGTCTTCAACGTTGGTATTTTCCTATCAACAACTAATTTAGAGTTGGTCAGAATTTTAGCTATAATATTTTTATAATGGTTTGGACTCATAATATTATACGGTGGGCCACTTCTTAAAAAAAATGAGTGACAAAAATGTATAAAACAAAAGGAAAACTTTTTATGCAATAATTTAGACTTTCAAATTAATAATGTCATTACGTTAAAAAAAAGGCTTATTTGTACATTTGGAGATTGTCATTTCAAAAATCCTTGTCAGATTTTGTGATTTTCAGATATTGAAACCTTAATATATACAAGAAGTGATTTTTTTTTATTAATATTGGTATCCAAACACTAATTAGTCTCGTGAGCTTTGAGGTGACAAAAAGAAACTATTAGTAGTCTAACATTTAGCCATCGTTAAAATTCGAACTCAAGATCGTACATCTAATCCACACAATCTCACCTTCAACTTTACCAATAGTCTAATCCGTCTATGTTAATACAAGAAGTGAGTACATGTAAGAAGTTCAAAACAAATAAATTTAATTACTAACACATATGATGGTAATTGTTTATTACATTAGAGCCCACTCGGCTCGCTTTAAGTTTTATATGAGTTTGTTGTGACCCACTTAAAACTAATAAAATTGTCTAGTTATAAATATATTGAATGTCAATAAACTTAAATTTGCTCCTCCCGAGTTTCTAACATGACAAAAATGCCTTTAAATGAGGCGAGTTACTCTTGCAACGGATACCACTCCATGCCAAGAATGCCCTCCAAATTCACATAAAACAAATGGAATGATTGGTCCCAATCTCACGTTGGCAGGGGCAATTGCGTCATTAAGAAAAGGAATCAATTAGTCATTTTAGGACATTATTGGTATTTCATTTTTTGTTTCAGAATATTGATATTTCATCTACCAAAAAAGAATATTAGTTTTTCATACATTCATATTTTCTTGAGTCACATATATACATGTTTACTGCATATTAATTTTCAAATAATAATTTTAATTAACTTAATTTAGCAAATAATCAACGGGAACTCAAATAAAATGTTACCTTGTTCTTCTATAAATTCAATACAATATTATTAACTTTTTAAATTAAAATAATATAAAATAATATATAAAAAAGTCATAGAATCATTATATATTTTTAAATATTAAATATATACTTGTAAAGTCATAAGCTTGCATGTTTATAAATAAGTTTTAATCTTATAATTAATTTTTTTAATTTTTCAAGACATGTTTTTTGTGAGGAGTATTACTATTTTTTTGATGTTTTATAAAAAAAGATACTTGCATGATACAAAGAAGATTAAAGGAGGAGCAAAAAAGAATAAATCGACAAAAATAAGAAACCGTAAATATTAAAATATTATGAGGTAATATCGACACTGAAAATCTCAAAAAAATTAAATAGTCTAACCGGAAAATTTTTAATTATCTATATTATAATTCCTTTTAACATTTTAAGACAAAAAGCATAAATCTTGTGTAAAAATAAGACGGTAAAACCATACCTACTACTCCAAGGAAAATTTACTTTCCTATTCACAAAATAGGGAAGTTACGACTTTAACTGTCCGTTACCATTACTTCCTGTTAAGCCACCGTTATCTCAATAGACGCAACGTCTAGCAGCACGTGCACCACGCACGAGATTTTGCCGCCAGTGACCATACCGCGATAAATTCCCGACACGATATCTCCAATCTCTCACTAATAATTGCGAAATCGTTTAAGCTCGTTTTGTTGCGCTTGTTTTCTGTCGCGACCGGATAAGAACGTACCGTACGCACCATCATCCAACGGCCCTCGTTCAATCACACCGCACAATCTCACCCGTCCGATCCTACAAGCCCAGATTAGCCCCAGCTAGCTTAACCATGGTTAAAATCTAACCCATCTGAAAAAGAAATAAAACCTTATCTTCTCGCTTCGCTCACTCTCATAGTCATCTCTGCAACTCTCTCTCTCTCTCTAAAAAGCTCTCTCTCTCTCTCTCTAGACCTCTCTGCGATTGATCTCTGAAGCTCGTCAATGGCAGAGGAGATCTCGCGCTAGACGAAAAGGGGTTCTCCAGATTGGTTCGGAGGTACGATTTGAGCTAAAAAGTTGAGTTTTTGATCGCCATTTGAGTCCAATCAGAGGTTTCTACGGTTTCTGAATTCGGGGGTTTGCCATTTCTCGCATTTCTGCCATTTCGGTTGATTCAATGGCGTGTGCGTTTCCAGAGGAGGTGTTGGAGCATGTGTTCTCGTTTGTGCAGTCGGAGAAGGACAGGAACGCGGTCTCTCTGGTGTGCAAGTCGTGGTACTCGATCGAGAGGTGTTGTCGGAGAAGGATTTTTGTGGGGAACTGCTACGCCGTGAGCCCTCAGATTGTGATCAGGAGGTTTCCCGAGGTGAGATCCGTGAGTCTGAAGGGGAAGCCCCATTTCGCGGACTTCAATTTGGTGCCGGAAGGGTGGGGAGCGTACGTGCAGCCATGGATCGCGGCGATGGCGGACGCGTACCCGGCGCTGGAGGAGCTCAGGTTGAAGAGGATGGTGGTGACTGATGAGAATTTGGAGATGGTTTCGAGGGCGTTCAGGAATTTCAAGGTTTTGGTGCTTTCGTCTTGTGAGGGGTTCACCACTGATGGGTTGGCCGCCATTGCTGGAAATTGCAGGTTTTGATTCATATTTTCCACTTTTTTGATTGATTTGGTTGATTAGGTTGATGGGTTATGTTAGATTGGTTGATTGGAGTGATAAAGGAAGAGTTTTTAGGTTTTTTTGGGTGGAAAGATTTGATTTTTATGATTGTTTTGTGAATTGGAGTTGTAGTTATTAGTGGTAGTTTAGGTCTCTTGTTGGGCAATCTTTATTAGTTGTAGGTTTTGTGCACTATTTCTCCATGTTTCGCTCTTTTTTGGATTAGATTGGTTGATTGGAATGATAAAGGGGGAGTTTTTAGGGTTGCTTTGGTGGAAAGATTTGATTTTGATGATACCCTTTTGAATTGAAGTTTAAGTTATTGGTGGTTGCTTGTTTAGGTCTCTCTTGTTGGGCGATCTTTAGTAGAAGGTTTTGATTAGTCCTTGATTTTGATTTTTGTGCTTTTGTGGTTTTGAAGGTTCTTTGGGTGTACTTGAGATTGTCTTTGATTATAAAAAAAGATTTAGGGAGGAGGGTTGTTTGAATGTGCTATGTGGAAAATTTAGTCAGGATCATATGGTCGACTTTTTCTTCAACTTTTCTTTATTTGATTTTGTTTTGTTATGAATTGTTATTTTGTGGGGTTATTTCATGTTTTGGATGGTTGCTTCTTGGAGCAATGTGAGTTCTTTTGATTCCCAAATACTGTTCTCTTTTTACATTGCATTATATTATGTAAAGACGAAGACCACTAAGTTGGTAGAATGAATTTTACTGTTGTCGCTTTTAAGGGAAAGAGATATATTTTTTTGGGGGGATTTTGATGTTGAGGTGGGCTAAATTCTTTAACCTAGTAAGAGATGTAGCAAGAATTTCATCTCGGCGTGCTTGTGAGTGCTGGTCATTAAACAACATTGAGCCTCCTTAAAGTTGAACTTCATTCAATGTGTATATGTTTGTGTTCTCCGTTACGCAATTTGGTTTTAGATTTGTTTATTTGCCTGTTTAGAATTAGCAACTTCCTTGACTGTGTTCTGAATCTGACGCTGTGACTACAGGAATTTGAGGGAGCTAGACTTGCGAGAATGTGAAGTAGATGATCACCGCGGCCATTGGCTCAACAATTTCCCCGATAATTTCACTTCACTGGTTTCCCTCAACCTAGCATGCTTAGATGGGGAAATTAACTTCCCTGCACTGGAGCGCCTGGTAGGAAGGTGCCACAATCTGAAAACCCTCAGGCTAAACCATGCCGTGCCTCTTGAAAAACTTCCCAACCTTCTCAGCCGAGCCCCACAGCTTGTTGATCTGGGAACCGGTGCTTTTACAGCTGATGTTCGCCCAGAATTGTATTCTAAGCTTGCTACTGCATTTGCTGGCTGCAAGGGCCTTAAGAGCTTGTCTGGATTCTGGGAGGTGGCGTCGGTTTATCTTCCAGCTGTTTATCCAGTCTGTGCTGGTCTTACATCTATGAACTTTAGCTACGCAAGCATCCAAAGCCCTGATCTAAACAAAATTCTAGGCCAATGTCCTAATTTGAAGCGATTGTGGGTATGTTCCTTTACACTATTGTTCACGAAATAAAATTACTGCAAACTGCATTTCTCTGTTAATTTAGGTTCAAATTTTGCATGTCTAGCAGATCTTATCTTGTCGAGCTTTTTCATATAAAACTTTGGTCAATAGTATGTCCTTTTCCGTTTATTGAAATAAGGGTTAAATCTCAGGTACTGGATTACATTGAAGACAGTGGCCTTGAAACGGTAGCTGCAACTTGCAAGGACCTGCAAGAACTTCGCGTATTCCCTTCAGACCCATACGATGCGGAGCAGAATGTCTTGCTGACTGAGCAAGGCCTTATCTCTGTCTCTGAGGGTTGTCCTAAGCTCCAATCCGTTCTATATTTCTGCCGCCGAATGTCAAATGCTGCCTTAAGTGTTGTAGCTCGGAATCGTCCCAACTTGACCCGTTTCCGACTTTGTATCATAGAGCCCCGTACTCCTGACTACTTAACCTTAGATCCATTTGACGAGGGCTTTGGTGCCATCGTTGAGCATTGCAAGGATCTTCAACGCCTTTCCCTTTCAGGTCTTCTCTCCGACCATGTATTTGAATACATTGGGAGACATGCGAAGAGACTGGAGATGCTCTCAGTGGCCTTTGCTGGGAACAGTGACTTGGGCTTACATCATGTCCTATCGGGCTGCAAGAGCTTGCGAAAACTTGAAATCAGGGACTGCCCTTTTGGTGACAAGGCCCTATTGGCCAACGCCATGAAGCTGGAGACAATGCGATCCCTTTGGATGTCTTCATGCTCGGTGAGTTTAGGAGCATGCAAGCTATTAGGTCATAAAATGCCTTGGCTCAATGTAGAGGTCATCGATGAAAGAGGGCCCCCGGATTCAACTTCCGATGATTGCCATGTTGAGAAACTTTATGCTTATAGGACGGTTGCCGGGCCGCGACTAGACATGCCCGACTTTGTTCGGACAATGGAGAAAGATTCTTGCTTGATACTCGGCGACTGATTTACGCTCGGTCAAATACTTCATTCTTCATGAGTACATGACTTGCAGAGGCTGCTTTTGAGATGCTTAACATAACTGCAGTCATGTAACAAGCAAGAGAGGGGATGGTGGTCCCTGATGAGGTTTGGCTATGTAGAATGGCTTTTATTACCTAGCTGGCATACCAATCTCTTTTATTCCTTTCTTCTGTAATGGGAATCACAATAAGAGAACTACAACTACATATACTTTCATTCTGTAAAACTTGTACCAAGCAAGTCAATGCAGCACACACTTGACTTGTTGTACTACTTCATGTATGCAGGTGATGTGCTGTTAAAATTTTTCCCTCAACCATTGTAATCTAGCATTTCCACTGAAAAATGGAGCTTTGACTTGTTTTCAGTGGTAAGTTTTATCCAAATTTGTTGTGGAAGAAGTTATTAATCTAAGTCACTATGCACAACGTATGCCATTTAAACCACTGTGACAATCTGCCCTGCAAAGTCAGGTGTACCAAAATCTAATTTCAGTGTTTTGTTTTGTGGGGAAGATTGTGTTATTGTTATATCTGTTATTACCAGCTTTGTCATGCAGAAAAAGAAATGGCAGCACCAGCACCTCTGTTGGGGTTGACCCAACAGTGATTCTTGTGAAATCCAATCCGTCCATTCAATTCCAGCCCATGAGAGATGGATCATTTTAAGCCAATTTTGTTGTTTATTTAGGCTCTCATCCATTAACATATGATGAGTCATGAGTGGCATTGTTCTTCCATTTTCAATCTCCAAACTGGTCCCCATGTGTGGTGATGATGCAGAGTGAAATCTATGGTTGAGCTTGCAGGAGACCAAAGGGCACATGGAGCTTTCACTTTCATCATTGTTTTATTGTTCCATGAATCAATTTTTGCCCCCCTTTTACTCTTCTTCTCATTGCTCTCTCACCCTCTCTTGGACCTTGTGTTGTGTCTTTATATTGCGTTATATTCCATTAGGACCACCACACCTTCAAATACCACTTTATCTCTTTTTTTTTTTTTTTTTTTTTTTTTTTTTTTTTTTTGATTTCTCACGTGGTATTCGTTGCTAACTGTGTAGACTAATCCTTGCTCTTGGAAACTATCGAATCTTACATATAGTTACCCTTTTAACACTATTTGCTCTATCTACCAAATTTAAAATTGAGACCACACTTGAAAAGAATCGAGTCGATTGCTACTTATACAAATCGATTGTTGGTTTTTTGTTTTTTATGTGTGATTGTATGTGTTATAGACCTATAGTCGACCTAACCCATATCAAACTCTAACACACTACGTAAATATAAATATTACTCATTTTATCACAAAACAATCAAATCCTGCTAAAACTCTAACTATTTAATTAGATACAAAATAAAACATTAAAATCTTCATTATGTTAGGATATAGAGATTGAGCAAAATCCTAACAGTTGTCTCATTGTTATATTTGCTTTTCATGTGTGCTTTTGATGTGTGTTTGTGTGTGTACATGTTTTCTCTCATTACATGCAATCACTTGTCTTTCTTAGCCCCCACCTTATGATTCATGACTATATATATCCTCATGAGTGAAAAAAAATGAAGAGGGACAGAGACTGAGACAAAGACACGTTGCCCAAGTCAGTGACCACAGAAGACTGACCAAAAGTGTAAGCCGAACGTAAGCATTTTCTCCATTTTTTTTAATCTTTTCTTGCTCACACTTGTGGGGTCCCTTCACTTTGGGAACTGGGCTCTCTCCTTCACCTCTATTGTGTCTTATGTTACTGTGTTGTTGCACTCAATCTGAATTGGGTGATGCCCCTTCTGCTTTGCTAAGGCCAATCCATCACACTATAGTCCACTAATGATGGGTCTCTAAGGTTGTACAATGTAATCAACTTTTGATGTGTGATCCATAGCCATTCTAATTTTTGTGATCATGAAGGGTATCTGTTCAGTAGTTT
The DNA here is from genome assembly GCA_039657345.1 of Stephania japonica. NCBI lineage: Eukaryota > Viridiplantae > Streptophyta > Magnoliopsida > Ranunculales > Menispermaceae > Stephania > Stephania japonica. Next base: position 7,297,801 of record CM077558.1, on the reverse strand, counting down.
ATATGGTTGTGAGTGAATCAAGTTGTTTTACTTATAGACATGTAAGGTGCAAAATTTAAAATCTGTCTCTTAGTATAAGTAGGGTATGATACTATGATGTGATCAAAGCTCATCTTTAAATGATAAATCCCACATTGTGAAGCATCATTTTTTCTGATACTCAATTCATTACTGCAATTTCTATTGATTGGTGCAAAATATTGTCTCACATGTACTAAAGTCAGAAAAGAATGACAGAATGGAATAATTTTTATTCAGTCATTTTGGCGTGTTTAAATAGAAAATTACAGAGTAAATGCTTTACATAAAATTAGCAACTAATTGATCCTAATTAATCCTAATTGATTTACAGAGTAAATGCTTTACATAAAATTAGCAACTAATTGATCCTAATTAATCCTAATTGATCCTAATTGATTTACAGAGTAAATGCTATTAAAAACCTATTATACAGCTAATTACTTCTAATTCAAATAAAATAAATATACTAAATAACAATCCTAATAATTATGTTAATATTCTCGACACCCCTCCTCAAGCTGGAGAATAGATATCGATCATTCCCAGCTTGGATAGAAACCCTTCGAACTTATCAGTAAAAAGTCCCTTAGTAAGAACATCAGCGAGCTGCTCAGATGATGGAACAAACGGTATGCGATATCGCCGTTTTCCGCTTCTCTTGATGAAATGTCGATCTATTTCGACATGTTTTGTCCGATCATGTTTGCACAGATTCGAGCAATATTGATTGCCGATTTGTTGTCGCAAAGACAACCTCATCGGTTTATCTCCTTCAACCTTCAAATTTCTCTAAGATCTTCCGAAGCCATAACAACTCACATACTCCTTGAGCCATAGCTCGAACTCGGACTCAAGATCGCTTCGAGAAACAACTAGTTGTTTCTTGCTCCTCCAAGTAACTAAGTTGCCCCGACAAAGGAGCAATAGCCGGTGGTAGATCTCCCGTGTCAGAGAACTTCCGCCCCAATCGGCGTCGGTGAAGATCTCCACTCTTCGGCTCCCATTCTTTGAAAACATAATTCCTTTACACAGGCTTCCTTTCAAGTAATGAAGAATTCGATGTACACCTTGTAGTGTTTTTCGATGGACAATGCATAAACCGACTAACCAAGCTTACGCAAACGCAATATACGGCCTTGTATGCGCCAAATAAATTAGCTTCCCCACCAAATTTTCGATACCGGTTCTTGTCCACAAATTCAAGCACCATCTTCTTTTTCGAGTTTCGATTCGGATCGACAGAGTTGCCACCGGTTTACATCCGAGTAATCCGCTCTTTCAAGAGATCAAGAACATATTTTCTTTGTGAGATAACTATTCCTTTTGAGGATCTAGCCACCTCCATTCCAAGAAAATATTTGAGCCGTCCTAGATCTTTGACTTCAAACCGGTTGGATAAGAAGTTCTTCGGTGACTCCAACTCTACTATGTCATCTCTGTCATCACAATGTCATCTACATACACAATTAAAATAGCAATTTTACCATGATTGTGTTTGTAGAACATCGTGTGATCTCGAATGAGCTTGAGTGTAACCACATTGTTTCACAGCTTCTCGTGAATCTTTCGAACCATGCCCTCGGAGATTGTTTCAATCCATATATGGATTTCTTTAGCTTACATACTCGCCATCCTTCTTTAGCTCATCAAAGCCTGGTGGAGCTTCCATATACACCTCCTCCTCTAGCTCGCTTTTAAAAACGCGTTCTTCACATCAAACTGTCGAGAGGCCAATCCAGTTAGCGGCTAACGAGAGAAGAACACGTACGGTGTTTAGTTTGGCCACAGGAACGAAGGTTTCCTCGTAGTCAAGGCCGTATGTCTGAGTGAAGCCTCGTGCTACGAGTCGAGCCTTGTATCTCTCAACCGAGCCATCAGCATGGTATTTTATGGTAAACACCCACTTGCTACCTACACATTTTTTTCCTTCGGGTAAAGAGGTAAGATCCCACGTGTCATTCTTCTTCAGGGCCTTCAACTCCTCAAAGACCGCCTCTCTCCATCTCGGAACCTCTAGAGCTTCATGTATCGACTTAGGTAGTTCATCATCCATAATCCTGGTGGAAAAGGCTTTGAAATCTGGTGAGAGCTTATGATAAGATATGAAATTGGATATTGGATGTTTTGTGGTACATGATCGACACCTTTGCGTAAGGCTATGGGTTCAAAGAAATCAGTAGAAGGTTCTAAATTTGGAAGAGAAGTAGGAGAGAGAGCGATCGTACCTTGGACCTCGCCGAGTCCGATGATTGGCCCACCTCGGGAGCCGGTGGAATATTACTTGGTTGAGTCCTCCTTTTAGAATAAACACGAAGTTCGGTAGGGTGGTTCCAAGTTGTTTTCTGCACTGGGTCTCACGAGGTTGTGAATTTATAGGTTGTGAAATCCTAGGATTAGTTACGAAATAATTGATTCCACCGAACTATTTTCAACCGATTTTGGCAAAGATATTTGTTCCCAAAAACTCGCTCGAATCATTCTCCCCGAATTGAGTTTTTTTCAAAAAAGGTTGTTTTTCAAAAAAAGTGACATCCATACTTACGTAATATTTTCCAGATTTAGGATCAAAACATTTATACCCTTTTTGTGTTGGTGAAAAACCAAGAAATATGCATTTATGTGCCCGGGGATCAAGCTTTCCTCTATTATGGCCGTGTATATGAACAAAAGCAATGCAACCAAAAATTTTAGGTTTTAAATCAGTGAACGATCTATTTTCAGGAAACATATTCTTTAGTGCTTGCAAAGGAGTGATGTAATTAAGAACTCTTGTAGGCATTCGATTAATCAGATAAGCTGCAGTTAAGAGCACTTCATTCCAAAAACGATTAGGAACATTCATAGCAAATAATAACGCCCTAGACACCTCTAATAAATGCCTATTTTTCCTCTCAGCCACTCCATTTTGTTGGGGAGTATCAACGCAAGAACTGTGATGAATAATTCCTTTTTCTTTCAAAAAATCACCTAAGATTGCATTAAAATATTCTCGGCCATTATCGGTTCTAAGAGCTTGAATATTAGTATGAAACTGAGTATTAATCAAAGAGTGAAATTTTTTGAAAACATTTGCGGCCTCGGATTTTTCCTTTAGAAGATAAATCCATGTGACTCTAGTGTGATCATCAATGAATGTGATGAACCATCTAGAACCTGAGGCAATTTTTACCCTTGAAGGACCCCAAATATCACTATGCACGAGTGAAAAAGGTTTTGATGGCATATACTTCAAAGAAGGATAAACAGATCTATGATGTTTTGCCAACTCACAAACTTCACAACAAAAAGATGAAATGTCTTTATTTTTAAAAAGATTTGGAAACAAATATTTCAAGTAATTAAAACTGGGATGGCCTAACCTATAATGCCACAACATTATGTCATTCTCGCAAGACAAGGTAGTAAAACATCTTGGTTTCTGAACTTGTTCATCTAAAGGATTTTCTGAGACCAAGTGATAGAGTCCATCAACTTCCTTAGCATTGCCAATCATCTTCCCCGAACAAGGGTCCTGAAATTCAAATCCAGCAAATGTTATTGTAGCAATACATTTGCAATCATGAATAATACGACTAACAGAATGAGATTGCAAGAAATCTTTGGAACATGCAGGACATTTAGTAATGTAAGAGATGGAGACATAATAATAGAGCCTTTTCCAAGGAACAGAGGTTAGAGAACCATCGGCAATTTTAACTTTCAAATTTCCGATAAAGGATAATATGAAGAGAATATGGAGGAACTACCAAATCATATGATCGGTTGCCCCCGAATCTATGATCCAAGGGTTTAATTTTGAGCCAGCTGTGAAAGTTGTAGGGTAAGTACCTTTTTGAGCTAAAGAAGAAGAGGCAATGTAGGATGATGAGTTAGGAGTGTTGGATACAATTGAATGAGAACTCATTAGTTGATACAATTGCTCTAGCTGTTCTTTGCTGAAGGCAGACGTCTCTGAGGCAGATTTCGACTCTTTGGAAGTGTCTTCGGATGAGGCATGAAAACCCTTTGAATCACGAGGATTCCGGTTAGATGGGTTCTCGCCTGGCTTTCCATGCAGCCTCCAACATTTGGCCTTAACATGCCCTGGCTTGTTGCAATGCTCGCAGATTGGCCGGTCTTTATCGCTGCGCCGGTCGTTGCGACGTGGTGGCTGACTAGAGAACAGGGCAGAAGGCTCGGTGGGAGCTGGTGAGTGTCCTCCGAGCATGACGGTCCGCCGGCTCTCCTCTCTTCTGACCTCGGCAAAGACTTCTCTAGTACTCGGTAGTGGATCACGACCAAGAATGCGTCCTCTCACTTCATCTAATTCCTTATTAAGTCCGACGAGGAATTCGAAGACACGTTCTTTTTCCACCATTTTCTGAAACAAAGCCCTGTCCTTCGCACAACTCACTCATAATCGCCGAACATATCTACCTCTTGCCACAAGGTTTTTAAGTCGGTATAATATTGAGTGACGCTTTTCTCACCTTGTTTTAGCCTCCATAGCCGAGTTTTTAGCTCAAACCACCGTCCCGCATTCCCGAGATCGAATAAGTCTCGTTCACAAGAAATTCAAATGTCATGAGCCGTAGGTAGGACGAGATAGGTTCTTCCTATACTCGAGTCCATAGAATTTATGAGCCAAGACATGATCATCGAATTCTCTGCCTCCCATTTTGCAGAACCTTCATCTTTCTCAGTGGGTCTCGCATTGGTACCTGTAAGATAGTCGAATTTTCCACGGCCTCGAATGAACAGTTTCACCGATTGGGACCACTGTAGGAAATTGTTTCCATTCAACTTGTGAGAAGTGATGGAAAGGTTTTGGAAAGATTCAAAGGTTAAGGGAATTGAGGGTAAGTGAATAGAGCTCATAGAATCGATACCGGGTATCATCGAGGGTTTAGCCATTTAGGCTCGATACCATAAAGTCGAAAAGAATGACGAGAATGGAATAATTTTTATTCAGCCATTTTGGCGTGTTTAAATAGAAAATTACAGAGTAAATGCTTTACATAAAATTAGCAACTAATTGATCCTAATTAATCCTAATTGATTTACAGAGTAAATGCTATTAAAAACCTATTATACAGCTAATTACTTCTAATTCAAATAAAATAAATATACTAAATAACAATCCTAATAATTATGTTAATATTCTCGACATGTACCACACTAGTAAAAAATTCATAAAAAGAAATCGTAAATTTACCAATAAGGTGTTGGGGAATGTGCCCTATGTCAATCTATTAACTGTCTTTACGAATACTTTTAGTTAATAAAATAGAGGATTTCATTTGTTGTTTATTATAATTAATTTACATGTTTATATTATAATAAGATCCATGGGCATTTACAGAAATATCCTAAATGTTCCTAGTCGATCATTATACTGGGAACTATAATGAATTAAGACTAGTGTGAGTCTTGATTGATGATCATTTGATGATTATACGTATAGGGATACGAATCAAGATCACAAGTACTTGTTAGGGAATAAAGTACTAGACCGACCCGCTATGAGAACATCACATGGATTAAGTCATAGTTGTTTCTCATAATAGGTATATTTTTCAGTCCTCTGACTTGAGATTACCAAAGACTTCAACATTAGGAACATAGTGATTTGACACTATCAAACGTTGTCTTTAACCGGACGATTATAAAGGTTGTGATTGGTTACTATGTGAGCAATGTGATGAAGTTGTGTAATCGAGATAGAATTTGTCCCTCTCATATAAAGAGAGATATCTAGCGGATCCCTCGATGTGTTAGACTGTTAAAAGGCCTAGTCTAAGTGAATTGATATTGATCAATGTCACTTGGATGTTTTTAGTCTACTTAGAGATCGAGACTAGTACGATTGAACATGTTGGATGACAATTTCATGTCTTATGTTTAATCAAAAGGATATCGTGTGACAAAAGGATGTTATATGTACTATTGATTAGGTTGTATCAATTTGATATTCGTATAACTTGGGTAGTCATAATGTCTTGCTATAGGTCGCTTATGACTTGTATACCAAAATGTGTTTTGGTACACTGCCAACGTTGTATAAGCCTATTGGGTCGCACACTAAGAATGGTTTTGCGAGATTTTAAGATGGTTCAGAAAAATGAATTTTATATGATAAGATTCATGACAGAAACGTCCTTGTAGTGTATTACACTTATACTTCTTTAAGTAGGGGTATATGTGTAATTTATTTAACTGTCTATATACAAGGGATGTATAAATAGACGCTTTGAGTTAGAATACAAAAAAACAAAAGATTAAAAGGTCGAAACTCTATTTTTTCGTTTTAGAAACGACTTGGAGTTTTTTGTTATGCTCTGGATCGTTTTGGAGAGAAACAAAAAGGTTTGGTATTCTCTCGAAGGTAGCACTTCAAATCTCGGCTACCGTTCGTGTGTAGACTACTGATAGAGGGCGTTTGTCGTTGGCAGCACCTTAGAGATCGATTAACCTTCAGAAAGGTACATTGCGACTGATGTATGATTAAGTCTTCATAGTTTAAATGTTTTTAATGGAATTAGATTCGGATCCTGTGGGGGTTTTTGTCAAAATTGTTTTGTAATCTAGGGTTTAGGGTTTTAGGGTTTAGTTGTCGTTGGCAGCACCTTAGAGATCGATTAACCTTCAGAAAGGTACATTGCGACTGATGTATGATTAAGTCTTCATAGTTTAAACGTTTTTAATGGAATTAGATTCGGATCCTGTTGAGATTTTTGTCAAAATTGTTTTGTAATCTCCGCTGCGCATGAACCCTAAACACCATCACAAGGTGATTGTATGATATGTTCTCACCTCTATATAAAATTGAACGTTTGATTCTAGGTCCCTGTACGTGAGTATGGATTATTGTTTGGTGGTTTAAAAACCACGTTTATATAGGTACCCCATTTAAGCACGAGCCATTTTTGCACGCTTTAAGACTAATCTTTGAGCCCCGAACTCCTAAGAGCTTCTTATATTAAGAACATAAATTCAATAGCCATTAGGTTTTAATTTTAAGTATTCAAGTATAGTGTTCAACCAGGTCTACTTCAATCTTGAGTGTTCAAGTTTAGTGTTCAACAAGATTTACCACAAACCCAAACCTCTCTCGGTGAACTCCTAACACAACAAATTACTAAAACCTTGCAACTTTAACACTCAGTTGTTTTCTTAGTTTAGTCCTCGATATAAGAGGAGCCAACTCTTTAGCTCGTTTGACTAGTTTTCAAGGCTTCAAACGAATCTTTTGATGTATTATGTTGTATTGTAGCAAGAAAATATATGTGCAATTCTAAGGATTCCTTCTTAGAGCGCAATTTTCCCTTGACTGATTTGTAAAGTATGCAAGCAGAGGTCTAACAATTTGCCTAGCAAAATACCTTCAAAATTGCGCATAAGGAGACTTGAACCCTCAACCGTTTATATAGATGAACATTCCAATGTTGCGGTGCCCCAGGTAGGACATGTAAGTGCAACACACACTCGTCCAGTTGCCCTTGATTCTCGAGGTGTGCACGCATAACAAGGTGTATCTAGGGCCACATTGTTCATAATAGATCTTGGCAAAATAGTCCAAGTCTACCATGGAGTTGGCAATGGGGACAAAACAAGTGCATTACTTTGCACACTTGTTTTCATTTTACTCATCAACCACTTCCACTCAGCTTGATTCAATGCACTTGATAGAGTGTTTTCCAAATTCTTTGAGCCCTTCTTAATCAATGCATCTCAAATTATCAGAAGTCTCCATATAACTTTGTCTTTCAAACAGAAATATAGGCCAACCTAAAAATATAAAAAATAAAAAATCATAGGCTAACCATTGTACTCACTCAATCCCTAGACAACATAGCATGTAAAGAATCTCTGCTGGCCACCTGGGTCATTATGGTGCTCTCCATATAATCTCTAATTCAAAATAAAATAATCATATCCAAACTACATTGATAGCATTGACCCACCAAAATCCATTGCAAAATTACTGCTAAAGAGACAAATATTGTGGCACATCGTGTTCTGGAGTTGGTCTTTTGATGGTACTATAGGGATGGGCTTCATCATGCAAGCAATTATGAAGAAGAAATGCTAATATAAAAGCAAATACACACAATAGATATGCAAACATAGGCTCCATGCGTGTCCCGCCACCTCAAATTGTACAAAACACATGATTAGAGATGCATCTTACAGCATACAAGGGCTTTGAATATATAAGTATTATATATGCTTGATGTTAACGTAGCACAGTTCAGAAAACAAAAATAAATGAACCCAGTTTTGAAAGGGAGGTCGTATTTCTGCAGTTCAATGTGGATGCATTTTGTACATAATTTGAAGAAATTAAGAACACATCAAGCACAACCTAAATTCGGTTCAGAATAGAATATGAACGCGATACATAGTAATCTTTATAATTTAAAGTCAAGCAAATAAAATACCAAATGCGGATATTCTTTTCAGCCTCTGGGTCACAAACTTGTTCTAGTCAAGAGCAATGAATAGACATAAAATATCAAAAGAACAAATAAATATGAGAATACACAGAATAGGAAGCAAACCTACATCAACATTTACACTATTGGGGTGTATCATTGCGCAGAATAGATGATGCAGCATAAACTTATGAAACGAAGAGATCAAAACAAATAAAATATACTTGCTCTCAAGTGTAGAGGACAGATTACTAAAGAAAGTTGAAAACGATCTTACATAAAATGAGAAGAAACAGTGTAGATAGTCAAAGGCGGTATACGTCACATTAATGTCACTGAAATTCAGTGAGGAATATATGTATCCAATATGAAATCCACAACAAATTTACTTCCAAGCACTGAATGATAAAAACCAATTCTCATTATGTATTCAAAATATCACTTTTAGAAAAGTCATCTACAACAAAATTTCTCAGTACATGTTTGTTTCTTCCAGACTTTCACAAAAAAAATGGACAAGTGCCATAACGTCACAGTTTACAGGTAGTGTGTATATATAATATTTAAATATGATAACTTCCAAGCAGAAAATTCATGTTGTGAAATTACTTTATGCTGTCACTGACACGGAGGAAAGGCAAGCTAAGGATACCAAAAAAAAGTCCGTCGAACACACCTGACTTTAATATGCCGCTGAACAGTAAGGAGGATGCTGTTATTGAGAAAGCCCAAAGACCATATGCTGCTTTCCCCCCAATACTCAGGCATGCATGCTTACAATAAGCCATTTGTTCACTTACTTGCCCTGCTTTGGTCAAAAGAAGCATTCTTCGACTTGGGATTAAAAAAGCCATCCCTTGTTTCTTCACTGTATATCTGTTTATGAGCTTATTCCCTCATCTTGATTTGAACACATCTCTGTACAAGGAACTTTTGACAATTTCTTCATATAAGTGAAGCTAATCCCACAACATCGCCTTCAGAGCTGACCTCTGGAGGGGGGGTTGAGTTGCGAGTTCTCACTGAAAAAGGGGCAAGAAAAAAACATGTGTTGCAACACTAAGCAACATTTGAGTAGAAGAGAGAAAAGGTACATTGAAGGTACTTCATAAGAACAAAGAAACAACCGTCCTTTGAATTCAAGACAGTTCTAAAAGATACTTGAAGTAATCATAAAAAAAAGGTGATATTGAAACAGGGAATAAAATCTATATACGAGACTGGATTCATATTTTCAAGACCAATATAGAAGTTTCGGGCAATATAAAGGTTTTAGAGCCAATAATATAAGGTCACTCTCAGGCCCTCAGCATAGTGAAGAGAGCAGGAAATGAAACATATCATTCTTTGTGCACATGCTTCAACGTGGAAAACAAATAACATCACACATTATTATTACCCAGCAAATATTCAAAGAAGGTTGATCACTGAACTCCCTAGATGATGCACATGCGAGACTCACTACCTGATTTTGCAGGACCCGTTCTCAAGTCAACTTACCCATTACCATGATACCATCTAATCCTGTAATATCAGTCTGCACTTTACTATGTCCTATGCATGACTTGCAATAGGTGAAGCATTTTAGGGCATACGTTAAACAACTGCCAGTTCCAACACAAGCATGGCTTGAAGCAGGCAAACCTGAAATACCTTTTTCTTTATAACATTCCACTCTTCAGTCATTCAGAGTTGTAAATTCCCATTCTGCCGGGATCGGTATTGTAAGTCATTATATCAACTTCTTCGGGAAACTGGTCTTTGACTCTTTGGGTCGAAGGGTGGAGACCAAGATGAGTAAATCACGCGCTACTTGGGCAATGGATCGACCGGACAATCCAATGCACACCACTAACCTCAACTAAGGTTGTGGAACTGATTTCCACGAGATCATGAACTATCAGAAACAGGCTCTTCAAGTATTACATGGAGGATCATGCAAAGCAAACAGGTGACAGTCACGAGACCAACCAAGAGGTAGCCACAGGTTTGGTATGCCCTCACCTCTATATGAGGTTGAGAGTTAGAGTTTCCCTGTGTGGAGTAAAGGTGGTTGGGTGGTGTCAAGAAAAGTTTCATAAAAAAAGGCAACAAGCAAAATAAAGTTCCCTAAGACAAAGGATGGCACACTGAACCGAATGCAACTTGTTCCACAAACATGTGCTAGCAAAATTGACTGGAAGTGTAAAATTAGAGCAGAAGCTCATAAATTTGCTATCTAAGGACACTGAAAGAAGAAGTGCAGCTCTCCAGGTATATCATTAAGAAACAAAGCATAGACAACAATATATAAGACCATTTCATTGATATATATAAAATATAAGTACCAACAACTTTCAAACACTACATCAGATCAGTTAATGATGAAGGATAAACAATTTATAAGACTATTTGATAGTGAAGAAAGAAACTTTTGATAGCTAACTAGTTGGATTATAATTTTTTTAATCACTAGGCCCCCATATATCATGTCAAAAAATTGAACCAATTGTTCATTGTTGTAGAAGAAAACATGATCCTAACTCCTAAGAATCTGAAAAAACTCATCTTTGCAGCATGGTTATGGGTCTTATGGCATCACAACAGTGGCAGAGGACAATCAATGCAAAAAGGGCCCCAATATTCATGATGACCAATAAATTAATTAGAATGAGGCAGCAACAAGGATGCTATTTTTAAAAAATGTCAATAAGATCAACATTGATGGGCATTGTGGGGCTTCTGGCAACAACTGAACAAGGTACGAGATAACTCTCGCAGAAGAGTGTGGAATCCATGGCAAACTCGCTCATCATTGGCTCAAAGACAAAATAATTTAAGCAAAAGCAATTGCAATTGGCAAGTGTAATGCTGCACGAGAAACAATGTCTATAATAGGCATTTAGACTGTGACAAGACTAGTACTTCCACAGACAACCTGGATTCAGTTAACCCAATCCAATCAGACTTTGGCCATATTTTTCTGTCAAAACAATAGTAGCAAATTTCATCCTTTTTCAACTGATCATTTTTTTTTCTTTTTTATTTTTTTTCTTTTTTTTATTTTTTATTTCAAAACAGGAATAGTAGCACAGCATTGGACGACAGAAGCTGCTCCATCGTTTGAGCAAAAAATATGTGCAATTACAAAGATTTCTCTCCAGTTTCAACAAAAAAATTATGTAAAGAAATTTGAAAAATTACGTCAAATTCCACTACATAACTCAAGAGCAGCCCAAGAAACTTGAGATGAAGCCCAGGCAGTGGCGTGGGCGATGCCTTGGCTCTTGACAACACTATTCTTATGGTTCCTAATTTGCCCAATCCTAGAACAAAAAATTTAGTGCTCAAAAAACTACTTCCATGAATTACACAATATAAAGATATGGAGAAGATCTAGAATTGATTATACTTATCAAGTTCAAAGTGCCTTTAACAGCTATGTTATCTTTCTTGTCGTTAAATGGTTGCTTACTAAGTACCTCAAGTGTGAACCAAAGAAAAAATATTCAGCTATTTCTATAGCACAATCTAGTAAAACCAATTCTTCATTCTTTCCAATATTTGAGATTTTATTGCTCAGTCACGTCTATTCAAGTCGAAATCCCCAAGGTGGAGCAGACTCAAACACAAATGCTGCCATCTTTTTTTCTTTTTTCTTTTTTTTTTAAAACACAAATCCAGAAATGAGGATTTCCTTCATCAAGCAGGACGTACTAAAGTTGAAAGAAATTCAAAAACCCATTCAAGAGAATAAAAAAAGCCAAAGAAAACAAGGAAAAGAGTACTTACAAGACACATTTGTGATAACATTTGTGCTTTTTTGAGTAGCAAGTGCTCTCAACTTATTTCCGGTAGCTAATAAAAGAAAACTTTTCATGTGCTGCTTTTGCTCCTTAGGACTTGATGTCTTGGCCAGAGCTTCTTCAAACGCTTGCAAATCAGGAGGAGTGGTGCAAGGAAGAGAAAGCAAGACCTGGCACTCACAACAAGATGGAACCTCAACTTCAGACACATTAACTCATCAACTAATTTGAATCTACCCATGTATTTTGTAAAGTGCAAACCTGTCTAGGAGCAGGATCCTTCTCAGCAAGATATACAAATATTTCACGACAAAGTCCAATAAGATCTGCACTAACAACTGCGTTTGACTCTAGTGTCAAACCTTGGATAAGCGCGCAAAACAAATCCTTTCCAACAAATTGTCGAAGTTCAAGATCATTCGTTGAAATAGCTAGGAGAATCACAGATCCGCAGAAAGAAGAAATCTTAGCTACAGCTTCCCCATCTGTCCATGTGAAAGCTCCTATACATATTTGCAGGGCAGGAAGGGCAAGACCTTTATGTGTAAGAAGAAATCTGAAAACAATGAACACAATTAGACAAAAGAAAGTAGGCCAATACCAATATCCCTACGAGAAAGTTAGAAGGAGAAGTTTCATGATGAAGAAGGCCATATTGCATAGGAGTTTTATACATACGCGACTATGGAACTTGATGCAAATGCATACAAGCCTTTGAGGGAAGCAGCTTCAACGCGATTGACATGCCCAAATTGTTCTAGAGAAGGTAAACCAATGTTCACTGTTGGACTAGCTAAAACAGAGAGAAAAGAGCATATTTCCCGAGTTAAATCTCTCAGTAACTTTTCTTCCATTACCTCCACCTTTAGGTCAGATCTACATATATTGTCATGTATATCTGGAACCTTTGCTCTACCTTCATTCAGAAGAGAGGACCATGAAATATTAAGAGCCTGATTACAATGAAGAAGCAATGGGAGTAGAATCTTTTCAACCCAACCCTCCCACAAATCTGAAGGACAAAATTTGATCAGAGGAATTACAACCAAATGAATAACTAGTTTCGTATGTCTGAACTCCATCGACTGTATGTGCTCAATGAGCGATACAGAAACAGAACTACTTTCCATGCATCTGAAAAAGGAATCCCCTAAAGTCGTTGATAGACCCAAAACATTGTACCTGCCACCAACGTTGGTTAGTAACTATACAATGAAAGTAAAAATCTAGAATAAAGAATCTTTAACTACCAGGGTAACACATGCCATTTGATCTATTTGATTTAATCATTAGTTAGTTATTAATTAAAAAAAGGATCGCATTCCATCATTGAAAGCTGAATCATCAAGAATTCTTTGGTGAATATTTTTACAAAAGTAGTGTGCTCAAAGCCTTAATCAATGCCTCACTTATCATCACAAGCTCAAGGAAGGAATTTCCAAAGATTTGGAGTAATACTGAGTTCTCATCGGTTCCACCATTACATCATTCTAACCTCTAAATCAAACGATGAAGAAATGCTTTACACAATGAGTGTAGAATCTCAGTTCCTGCATTATCATCACAAGCCTAGAGAAGGAACTTACAAAGATGGAGTGATATTCAATTATTTTCTTGATGGGAAATATTAGGGACCTCCTCATAGCACAACCCACGTTAGGCTCGAGTGTTGGGTGAGTATCTAAGCCTATGAACAGGTCTAGGTTAAAGTTAGCCCCTTAATTAAATTTTTTGGCTTTGCCATTGGCTGATAATGTAGCCGAGCAATTAAAATCATTCAAAAAAAATAGTTGATTAAGCAGCTAATAAATGCAAAATAACATAAAAGGGCTAGATTGTACAACTAAGTGTATGACTTATACAACCATATAATTTATTTTCCTATATTTAAGGAAATTATACATAAATATTGCCCGTATAATATTTAAAGTTATATTATTTACATAACATACATAATTAACATAAAAACAAAAAACATAATTTTATATATAAATAAGAAGAAAAAAAATATATCGTGTATGTACATGACTATCATGACATAACATAACATACACATATATAAGAAACTATGCATATATATTATTCGTATAATGTTTAAAGTTATATTATTTACGTAACATAACATACTAATATATTTAAGTTTACATCTCAACAAAAATTTGTACCATATTAGTCTACCAAAAAAAAGTACCATAATATTCCATTCAAGAAAGTACCAAAAAAAAATGCACACGAACAATGAAGCACATGACCAACTGCCAAGCATATAATACCTCATGTCGCCCTGGTTGGGCTAACTTTTCCTTGGATCCTCGAGTCATGCTATTGTCGATACCAAGTCCTTTCCTTTTCTTGATTTTTACCCAAATTGAAAAACAAAGTTTGTTTATATAGAATGAAAAGATGGAGATTGGTCTACTCTTTTTCCTCTTTTATGGGTTTTGGCTAGTGAGTCCACCTTCAGTAAATGTCCTCTCAATGGTGAATAAACTGCAATTAGAGAAGCTCTTTGTGCCACTAGAGGGAAAATGCTGCGATCTCTCTGTTAAAAGAGAAGACCCTTGTTGATCTAGGCTTAGTCCAATTAGAGGGGAGGGTATGCTTAACTAACCTTATGTTTCACTGCTTTATTCTTTTTTTTTTCTCTCTCTCATACCTTCTTTCTGTTTCAACGAACATTTTTTGCTTTTGGCAGCTCTTGCAATTACTGAAGTTTTAAATGCTGCCAAGGAGAAACGACCATTAGAGCTCTAGGAAAAGAGAGAGAACAAAAAACGAAATAATGCTTATGGATCATCTTCTGTTACTCCTGAGTAAATTGATGATTCTGCTCCTACACCACGCACTCAACATGAGTCATCTTTTATTCCAGGTTGGGAGGTAAAAAAACCGATGATTTTGTGTTCTCTTACACGACTGCTACTAGAGAACTCATCTTAAAAGTGTGACTCCATCGGAACGTCATGTAGAATTTGGTCCGAACACCAAGGTTATTGCGACTCAAGCTTATCAAACCATGTCAACGATATAGTTCTATATCTTCATTTTGGTTTTCTTTCCTCTTTTTTTTTTTTTTTTTTTTTTTTTTTAGTGAGATGTCATTATCATATTGCAGAACCAAGTCTACAACAACGAAGCTATTGAGAAGATGTTATTGGCTGAGGAAAATGAAAAATTGGAGATAACTCTACTGGAGAAAAACAAGGATATCGGTATGAGAGATGGGCTCATTGCTTAGAAGGATGAAATGCTCTCCAAAAATGAGCTTGATATCTCTCAACTCAAATCCATTGTCGACCATATCACTGCTAAGGTTTCTTCGCTAGAGATTACGAGTGAATAAACCATAGAACTGGAGCTGAGCATTACAAGGCTTCAGATAAATGGGGGACTGATGCAACCAAATATCTCATTGCTCATTTCACTATTCCTAATGGTGCAGGTACCTCCATAACAGAATATTGCACGTACCTGTTTTTTTTTTTTTTTTTTTTTTTTGAAATAGGCTGAGAGAACTACCTTATGTTTTTTTTAAACAAATTTTGCACAAAATTTTATGGTACATTTTTTTTGGTAGATTAGTATGATTCAAATTTATATTAGTTTGATCCATTTCATGAAGAGTGACAAAAGTTTTACGTTGGCTATCAACCTATCGCAACCCTCCATTTTCCAAGAGTGGAAAATGGGTTTGGGGCCTCCCTCCCCTATTTTTTCGAGTATGAAAAAATGGGTTTGAGACCTCCTTACCCATTGGGCGTCGAAGTCCTCCTTTATCCGGACTTGGGGACTGGCTATGCAGCACACACAGTGAACTACATATGAGGGAGTAGTAACTAGTATAAAGACATTCGGAGGAACTACAAAAGAATTTTTCATTACGATAGGACTACATCAAGGATCGGCTTTAAGCCCATATCTTTTTACGCTAGTTTTGGATGAACTAACTAGGCATATTCAAGAGGATATATCATGGTGTATGTTATTTGCAGATGATATTGTCTTAGTGGACAAAACAAGAGATGGAGTGAATAAGAAATTAGAACTTTGGAGGAATACATTAGAATCTAAAGGCTTTAAATTGAGTAGGACGAAGACCAAGTATATGCACTGTAAGTTTAGAAATACAAGACATCGAGATGATGAAGTGATAAAATTAAGGGTAGTAGAAGTTCCTAATGTGAAACACTTTAGATATCTAGGATCAATCATACAAAATGATGACAATATTGATAATGATGTCACGCATAGAATTTGAGCTGGATGGAAGAAATGGCGGAGTGCAACTAGTGTGATCTGTGATAAAAATATGCCTACCAAGTTAAAAGGAAAATTTTATAGAACCACAATTAGGCTAGCCATGCTATATGGAAGTGAATATTGGGCGGTCAAGCAACACCAATTACATAAAATGAACATAGCAGAAATGAGGATGCTTAAGTGGATGTGTGGTAAAACTGGTAAAGATAGGATAAGAAATACAAAATTTCAAAGACGAGTAGAAATAGCACCAATTGACTCAAAGATTAAGGAAGGGCGGTTGTGGTGGTTTGGTCACCTGCAAAGACAACCTCCAGATGCCCCGACTAGAAAACTTGACTCAATAGGAACCGAAGAAATTCAACGAGGTAGGGGTAGACCGAAGTTAACTTGGGATGCATTAATTAAGAGTGATTTGAATGGTTTGGAAAACTTACCATCAATTGCATTAAACTGAGCACAATGGAAGAGTTTGATCAATATAGTCGACCCCAATTAATTTGGGACCGAGGCTATGTTGTTGTTGTTGTTGTTGTTGTTGTTAGCATGATACAAATTTTTATTGAGATGCAAACTATACATATTAGTATGTTATGTTATGCAAATAATGTAACTTTAAACATCATATATATAATTTCCAATGTCTCCACTTACGAGTGAATGCCTCATTATTTATTTTACTAGTCTTTCGTTAGAGGTGGGAGAAAACAATTGCTCAATTCCCACATAACACAAGGTGTATAAAGGAAAAAAAGACAATCAATCAATAAAAGGAGATAATGTATGAAGTTTTTAGAGTTCATATAGAAATGCCAATACAGAAGTGGTCTTTGCATGCATTCTCAAAAAATTAAAAAACAAGGTCAAAATTGAGAAAAAATTCGAAACGACAGTTTGAAAATGTGAACGCTACCTCTAGCGGTTTTTTTTTTTTATTAAGCTTATAATCTAGATTATTTTTTAAATAATCTACCAATCAAACACAACTTAAATAATAAAGTAAACTATAATCTAGTTTGTGCATGCCAAACAAAGCCCTAGCTTACCAAATTTTATCTTAATAGATTCCAATTGTTTCTCTCTTGCCGTAATGTCTCCATAGCATACCCATGCAAGCTACTTTCCTTGCCTTTAGTGCCAGAACCATAAAATATAGTTCAAAGGGGCGAACTTTAACCTAAACTTGTTCATGGGCTTGGCTACATACCCAAACCACCTATGTTCACCTAACGTGAGTTGGGCCTGGGTACCCAACTCAAGTCTGATCATATGGCGGGCGCCCAATAGTTACATTTGCTGACCCAAGCCCACATGAGTGGAACTCAAAAAATATTTTATTGGTATTTACTTAAAAACATTGATACAAGCAAGCTTTAAACCTTGGTCTCCTTAGTGAATAGATACAACTTCAATTACTAAGATCAGTGACTAAGTCGCACTTTATATATATTTGTTGACTACACTTGTTAAATATATTTACTTTATGAAAAGTGAACAAACCTAGTTAAGCTCACCCAAGCCTTATCCGTATCGGGCTCAGGCAACACATGTACAGAATCGAGCCTGGATGGGCTTGAATTGGAGTTTAGAATATTGGACCAGGCTTGCTAAGTGAACGAGTCTAATTTAACATAAAATATTTTTTTCAAATAAAAGAATTATATCAATAAAATTCAAAATATTATAATAAACTCATAAGCATAATGATTTTCTATATAAAATAAAATACCATAAATTCTACGATAAGGGAGTTGAATCACATTATTTTTTGTCAAATAAAAGGACTATATTTGAAAACTTCTCAACGATGCCCCTTCTCCCAAGCTTTACCTTAATGTTCTTAGACATTGAAACAATGAAAAATGAGGTTTGAGATCAATTTACATTTCATTTTCGCAAGAGAATTTTTGCAATTAAATATAAGTTTTATCCTTAATTGAGTTTTGAAAATTTTGGTGAAATTAGACTTCAAGACCTTTTCACAGTGCCCGTATGATCTATTTAGAGTTGTATAAAAATTTTACAAGTTCTTTGGTTTTCACTAGCTCCATGCATTCATAATTCACATTACCACGTTCCACCAAAAACACTTCAAATACATCATATTAACACCTACATTTATGGTCTACACTCTATAAAGTAAGGGTGTTGACTGTTTTTGTGCATTTTGTTTATATTAGGTGGTCGTGCACTCGTAACTGTAAATACCATTCCAACTTGATGGAGTTTGGTTTGAGCATCTCATCTCTCTAGACTCCTTCAATAGGCACCTGTGTAGGTCCGGAGCAATCGCACAGTGTTTTAGGAAGAAACATACGTATGGACACTCATCCTCAAAGAACCTTTTTCCCCCCCTTTAAAGTCTATCCCAACTTCACCATGTGGCCCGATTTCAGCTTCCACTGTGAAGAGACGACCCTAACTTGAAAGTTGGAACTTACCTTACCGCCCACAAATAGAGAAACCCTTGAAATTTCTAGCTTACTTTCTAGATAAGAAATGGTTAGAATACAAGCTCTGGTGCGAGGTAAAGAATTTGAACTCTTCGTAAGAACAGTTTGTAATCTTGTGAATCCCTATTAGTGCATTTGCTTCCTGATTGACCATTTCCATTCCACTTTTTGATATGGAATACTCCAATTCTTCACAAAGTCAAGGTTTTTACATGGTTGGAGTCCCTCAGAGAAAATCAACCCTTGTGATACACTCCAGTGAAGAATGCCCTATATATCATTAATCCTTATCTCCAAGTTGGTGTTCTCTTTCATGACTTATCACAAAATGGTGAAACACTTCTAATCAAAATGGTGAAACACTTATTTTTTGAATGCAACATCAGGCAAATGATTTGGAAAGCTACATTAGGGGATTTAAGGAGGCCAAATCTTCAGATTAATAGCTGGAATGTGTATTACACTCAAAAAGACTTACCTAGGACATATAAGATGTTCAAAGGCATGAAATGGGGCGGTCGTAGTGATTATTGCATTATGACAAGTATGGTGGACGAGAAATGCTAAAATTTTTAAAGGGAAGAAAATGCATAGTGAGAACATGCAAGACTTCATCAAACACAAGGCTGCACAATGGCTGAATGCAAGTAAACAATTATAATTTTTCTTTAGAACAGTGGACTAGAAATCGGCAAGTGATCCTGGGGTGATTGGATGATGTTGTAATTAGGGTATGTGTGTCACATTTCGTTGGACATCTAAGCAGAAGAATCATTGCCTTCCTCAATGCAAAACCAAAAAAGGTTGATAAGGAGAAATATAGGTTCTTCACGAGTTTACTGAAAAAGAATTACATGAAAATTTGCTCATTGGCTCGAGGATCCACACGTGATAATCTTGTTTCCCTATAGAGATTACAGAGATAGGAGCCTAGGAGGTTGTCCAACTTTTCAACCTCCTTTTTTGAATCTTAAGAATAAGAGATTCTCAGAAGAATTTGGCAAAAGGTGGGACTCTAGCACAATAAACAATTGCAGCATCATGACAGGAGATGTAAATAGTCCTAGAAACAGTTTGCAAAACATGGGGAATCACATTACCAAAAAAGTAATGGGGATAATCCTGAACCAAGTGGAGTGAACCAAGTGGAGTGGAGGAGTTTGATCCATGAAGTTGAACCCAACTAATTTGGGATATTGCACTATCTTTTACCATTTTTCCATTCCACCAAAAAAAAAAAAAAAAAAAAAAGCCAGCAAAGCATTATGCGGAATCTGATATAGACAAGCACGGTCTACCCTTCCGAAAAATAATAAGGTATCTAGAATATTTTAAACACTTACCCACTGTCTCTTATACCTTTCAACCAATTGCGCACACCATTTTCATTTGACTCTATGCCTCCTTCCTTATTGATGTCAACCTGAGATGCATCTGCAAAAGTTAACCTGCCCTTTGAAGATTTGAGGTTTCCTTCCCCAAGAAGGCTGGTTTGCTCAATATCACTCATTCCCATTGCTGCCTTCAGCTCTCCAGGTAAGGACTGTGTTATTGGTGGAGACCAAAGTGCATGTAAGGCACGAAGAAGCTGAAAAGTAACAACACAAATTGTAACTAGTAAGAGAGCTCATAAATTCTGCATATGATACATGAACTATATAGAGTACAAGGAAAAGCGAGGGAATGAGAGACACCCTCTCAATACACCTTCCCCACCTTCTGAAAATGCACACACAACACGTGGCGCAAAAGGGAAATACCAGGCTAAATGAAAGAATGACGCACTCTGTGAACACCTTCTCCCCCACCCTATGCAAAGGTACACACAACAGAACATACAAACTACAGATGCATATACATACTTTCAGGAGAGGGGGCAGTATCCAAGACAAATGTGGAGCCATTGGATGCAAAAGCTTTGTATTGTTACAGGCTGGAGAAACATTTTCTGCACTCACAGCACCTTTTCTAATCCCGCTTCTTTTAAGAGCCTTTTCAAAGAATGTTACAGCATGGTAGATTGACCACATAAATGAGGTATCAGAACACAGACGGACGAGACCAGTTGGGTCTGATAAATAAGTATTTTGCCATTCCATCTGAGTCCACTGTTTGCTCAAAGGTTCGAGTAACCAGACTAGAACTTCTTGCTGCTGTTGAATACTGCATTAGAATTCAGAAATGATGACAACATGGACCCCAATGAAATTCAAGAACCATTAGAGATATGTAACTATGTCACAAACAAAGAAAAAGGTTGATAAAAAAATACCCAGCTGCTGATGCCATGACAAGAAATGCTTCACCAAGAAGATTATGCTCCCCACGAAGTAGAAGACCTTCTTTTTGCAGATAAGCCATAGTGTCAGCAATTCCCTGTAAGATCAACACAATCGCAAATTATATAAATTAGAATATCTTTAAAACAATTTCACAATTGCAATATATGCATAAATGAAATTGAATATTTCTTATTGCTTAAGCTTGGTGATTTGGGGTCAATCAAGACGCTACCTTCATATGAGGAAGAATAACTTTATCAGTGGTTTTAGCAATGCGAATAAAAGATGAACAAATTTGCAACCTTGCATGTCGAGCTCTATTGGCCAAAGGATCCTGAGAAACATTCTGCTCGTGTTACAATCATATTCAACTTATTGTACGTATTGAACAAAGAAGCGAAAACTCCGAGACAACCTTAAGATTAAATGGAAGTGATGTTAAAAGCTCAAAAAGTTTATTTATGACTCCACCAACTGCATCAGGAAAATATTTCAGAAAGGGCCCAAATGCATCTAAATAGCGTCCAAGCTCTTCCGCAAGGGCTGGCTCCCTCCATTTCAAGGACAGAAGTTGCTGCAGAAAACCTTCAAGCAAATCATTAAAGTTTGTCGGAGTAGCTCACTAGACATAAAGCTGTAACAATTAATTCATGAGAACTCATAGGATAACCTTCAAAAGTTTTGCATATTGCTAATTGAACTTCAGGACTAACACCAGCAACCTCATTTGATCCGTCAAAAATTGCACAGACGACTGTCTCTAATGCCAGTCGCAGGCCCTCCATTGTAGCTAAGTCCTACAGTTAAGAAAAAGGAATTTATAGTTACAATAAAGAGTTCAAAGTCCATTTGAAAGACAATAAGAATATTTGTGTTCAATCAGAGATAAATAAAAATATGAGATACCTCTCTAATCATGTCAAACATGACACATTAAAGTACTCAAACATACCTGAGCCGGCATTTGACTTTGCATGAGGCTTTTGATGATCACATCAATCCTGTCACACACTCTAGCAGCGGCTACCAAGGGATTGTGGGAAGCAATAAATCGAATAAGCTCCAACTACAACAAAAGCTAGTGCATAAGTAACAATACAAAATTTCCAGCAGCAAAACAATAAAAATTACTCACATTCTAATGCCTGGAAGGCCTAAATACCTCAAGCCAAAAAGGAAGAATTTATTTAGATCACAACTACTTTACTTTTGCTTTTCTCATTGTCAATGTCAACCATAATTAACCCATGGGGAGAGAAAGAGAGAAAAACACAAAAGCTAGGATAAACAGAGGAAAGAACCACAGAAGTTCACGAGGGGCACATTTTGAAGTCACTTATTCAACCAGCATTGTCCTATTTTTTTTCTTCTTCAGTGAACCACGTGACTCTAATAGTAGTAACTGAAACAATGAAAATTGAACAAAATTTCTAAAAGCAACGATCCATAACTTCAAGTTGTCTTAAGGAAAATAGGTACAAATTTAAGCTATAGTAAGTTTCGCATGATGCATATGAAGATGGCCAACTATAATATCAAAATATTACTTGCAAGGCACCTTTTTTGAAAATTAAATCATTAAATATAATAGCCTACACAGGTACATTAGAGGTTCTGTTTTCATTTTTATTTTTTATTTTTTATTATTATTACTAGAGGGAAGAGTTGTTGCAGTGGTTTGGTCACCAGCAAAAACGGCCAACAAATGCCCCCGCTAGAAAACTTGACTCAATAGAAATTGAAGAAATTCGATGAGGTAGGGGTAGACCGAAGTTGACTCGGGACACATTAATTAGGAGGGATTTGAATGGTTTGGAAAGCTCACCATCAATTGCACTAAATCGTTTGATCCATGTAGTCAACCCCAATTAATTTGGGTCTGATGCCATGTTAGTCAACACTCAAGATCAGCACACACATTTATATAACCCTTCCATTCATTTTTCACTCTTTCAACTTCTTGAGTATCAAAATGAATATTAAGAACGGCTTCCATGTTTAGATTCTGTTGGTTCAATGTTTTGCTGGTTGGTCATCAAGCTCTGTGAAAGATAAAAGGGGAAGTACCCAACTTAGTTCATTTCACCACTTACTGAAAATAACAGCCCTTCTTCAGTAGGATATTGATATAGTACGATGGATCAAATTCAGGAATTGTCAGTAAAATTATCTAGGAAGTCAACTAAAAATGTAAGATGGTGATGCGTAAAAAGCATGCAGTGTAAATGAGTAGGTTTAAAGTAACATACAAGCCTAGAGCGATAAAGGCTGAAGTCCCCCTTGCTGTCATACTCATCGGTCCATAGCTCCAAAACACCCAAAGAAATAACTGTTCCAGGAGAAACTTTTTCTTTTTTGAGCATGCGTTGAAAAGATACATCCAAGATAGTAGTGCAGACATCATGGTTAATGAAAACCAAAACCCCTTTCTTTTCCTTATCAACCTGCCCTGGACCAGAGACGGGGCTAGAACTATTAACAGCAGCATCGACTCCAGCAGAATGCGATGTAACCTTCGGCTTGGACACTAATTCCCTCATTAGTGCCTACAAAAACAGATATGATTCAGAAGAATGAATTTCAGATACCACAGTAACCCCCAATATTTCTCCTTAAATGGAAGCTCTCATTAAAAACTTCACATAACGACAACAAAGCCTCAATAAAAAGTTCACGTACCACCCAAAAAAGTAAAGACTGACGATGCAGTGCAAATTTGAAGTGTTGGAAATATCCCAGCATCTGAAACAACGAAAACAAGTTAAAGTAGTGCATGCTCAGTTCCAAAACCAGGTACAAGTAAAACAAAAAACATATATACTAATACCAAGCATACATAGTCAGTTGCAGCCCTTACAGCAATCTAAACATTTTCCTCTTCGAATTTCCATTTAACGTGCCCATAAGCTAACACAACATGAGGCACATGCATTGACAAAATGCCATCAAACATCTGAAATGTTTCCAACAAGAAATATAAAACAACGGTCTTGTTCCAAATTAAACTGGCAGCAGATGTACCCAATGAGTCACTAGACCTTAGCAGATATATCCAATATAAGGTTGGAAATCCTTGGCCTAAGGTTGGTTCCCTTGTCCAATAATGCACCCAAAATCTGAGAAGCCCAACACGATGTCTCCTATTAGAGTATTTGAAGCATTATGTTGATGAGAGCTCCTGTAACAACAAAACAATGAACCTCCATGGACTACAAGAAGTGCACCTAGCAGACACCCCCAACACGATGTCTGCCTATAAAACTCTAGTTCACAGTGAATTTTATTCCTTGGAATCTCCAACCCAAGATACCAAAGATTAGTCTCTTTCCTGAATATTACCAATAGCTAAAAGGGCCAGATGTCCAAGGCATGTCAGGATCATTCCTCTAATGCACACCCTGTTTGTCCCACTATGGCTCTAAAATGGACGCATCCACATAGATGTCAAAATTTGATTTTTGGCCATTTTTATTTTGAGGCCCAAAACCCAACAAAAGGACTTTAACATATCGACAACATTCTGAAAGTTATGTGGATCTCAAGGAGTAAGAGAATATAATTTGAATACTGAACGTGACATCTCCACCCTGTCTCTGCATGCTGTATAGGATCCCCATCTACATCCTGTCAAACAGCAGTAATTCTACTTTTGGCTACAAAACAATTAACTCATTCTTGATTCTTGTTTGTCTTTTTTCAGCAAAAATTCCTTTTTTCCTTGCTTTCTAATTTCTACTATTTTATTTGCAAAGTTTATAATCAAAACCATGGCAACAATTTTTCAGAACATAGCTTAGATAAGTTGTCCATCATGCATATGATTCTATCATCATTTGAGACTGGTTTCATATTTTTGGGCCTCTTCAGCTTTAACAAAAGCTAGTCTCAAGAGAAAAAAGATGTGCATCACATCTTGCTCTTAGCATTTAATCCATTGAATAGAATTTAGACTTTTACATAATGCTTCCCTATCCAACGTTACAGTTCCCTCTACCTGCCTATTCCAGCTACATCCAAAGAAGCTCTTGAGAATCAAGGTGTCTTTCAGAAAAGTACCACATCCACAAGCAAGAATCAGCAAAGAGGCAGGTAACCTTTTCCACTACTGGACAATCAAGATGTCCCAAATGGTTCTATCAGTAATCCGAACACTCAAATATGATTACATATTCATAACCTCTCATGATTTTTACCTGCCTGTTATTTAATTCAGAAGGAGATTTGACATCTCATGATTATGTGACAGTAACTATATAATATTGAAAAGTAAGCGAGAAGCATAGTAATAACATTAATTTAATACCAAGAACCACTTATGGAATTTTCAGTTAATTGGTGGAAGATCAGAATTTTTATAAGATAGTCCTTAACCTAGCAGTCCATACTACTTAGTCTGTGCAGCCTTTACTTATTTAAAGGGCATACCTGATGAAAATAGAGAGAAAGCATGCTGTTGTCGCTAGAAACGCATTGTAAGTTTGAAGAACCCAAAGATACCATGCTTTCACATAAAATATCAGCAAATTCCATTTCACTTTCATCAATAAAGCCGCCAGTAGAACTAGATTTATGCAAGAAGTCCCCAGAAACATTCATCAAGATCTGAAAGATACTCCTCATAGCAGAATCAAATGTAGTAGCAGAGTCATCAACAGGTCTCTTCCTACAAATCAGGTATCAGAAAAGGAAAAAAAAAAAAACAGCCTACAATTTAAAACACTTAAACATTTACTTGCAACCAAACAGTTCCAGAAGAAAAAGCATGAAAGATACCTTTGGGAGACTACTTTGAAAAATTCACAGGCATGAAGACGGAAATCGGGCGAAGAAAGAAAGAACCCACATCTGTTATATGAAGTTGAAAAAGTAAATCCCTCAATATTGGGCATTACAAAACGAATCTGTAAAGAAGAAAGAAGTCGTACCCATTAATCAAACCATAACTTGCAAGATCAGGTAAAGGGGCCCACTCAGAATATGCATTAACAGCATTCACAGAAGCAGTCACGGCAGCTGCATGCTGCTTTGCAATGTCCAATTGCTGTTTGTTTGCTTCACAAATAGCAGCCCCAAAGTGTCTTTCAAGCAACTATACCATCAACACGAAAGAAAGTTTTGCAGCGATCATGGAATGTAGATGATGTATCAGCGGATAAGATACTGGAAACAAAAACTTACATTGTATAATAAGGGCAATATGTCGGCCAATGATTGAGTTAACCCACGAAGTAACATTCTACGCCGTTCACCTGCATAACATATGTCAGGTCCAGACTAGCATGCTCCACTAAATGACAACGGTAAATACTAATCATGTTTTAAGACACCTTCAAGATCTTCGTTATGAACTGTAATATCTTCCGGAAGCCACCTGAGCGTCATCGCAACCAGCTCAGCCTGATATTAGCAGAAATATTCAGTTTAATCTTCTACCAATTAATCTGATAATGAGTGAGCAGATTAAAAGTGATTATAGATACACAAATGATCAAGAAGAAAAATACCTGAGCAGGACCAGCATTAGCAAGTGAAGCCAGAGGTGGAAAAAACTCTTTCCATATATCTTCTACCCCTTCTCTCCTAACTATCTGCCATAAGAAAAAAGAATGAACACACCAGAATACCAACAACTCTCCCACCAAATTAAGGGGGGGAAATCATAAAGCAAGCTCTTCAAGAGTAGCAACTTGGAAAGACCTCAGTAGCAAGAGCAGCAGATTGACTCTTCAAGGCCCATTCTTCACAAGGGTTGGCCATATCAGACAACAAATTGATAGCAACACTAGCAAAGTCTCTTCTCTCCAAGGAACTTAATTCCTCCCACCGCAAACGAACCAAATGCTGCACAAAGGAAAAAAACAAACAGAACAAAAGATAATCAAAACGCATTTAGTTATGTGTTCTCTAAAACGGAACAGATCACATAATAATTCCTACACATCAGTCACTACCTTAACCTGAAGCATAACAGTCCAGATTCAATTTTCAATTGTAGCACTATTGCTGACTTCCAAGTTAATTTGCCTTTAAATGTTTTCAACCTTACCTTTTTTCACCATATTAAACACGTAGCATAACTACTTATTCAAACTTATTTCCATATATGAGGCTTTTCTACCAGTAAAAAATCTTTTCATTAATACAAAAAGAAATATCATAACTAAATAAGTACATTGACATGAACGCCAATTTGAGTCAATACAACATAATAGCAAAAGTTGGGACATATACTGCATTTACAAGATGCAGGTCCAAGTGCTTAAAGGACATTTATAAAGGAAGGATTGACCAAGCACTCGAGCAGTACTATGAGAATTGATGCAATTACAGTTTCAACTCTTATAGGTAACTAAGCAGAAATTGTCTGGTACAAAGTAATGCATCAAATCTTTGAGAACCAGGTTTTCTTGAGAGCTCTATTCAATTGTTGCCAAGACCAATTTGACATGCATAACGAATGCACAATAAAATGCTTGTTCTGTTCTTTTTTTACAAAAACGTTGTTCACAGCAATAATTCAAATCGTATAGTTGTTGAAATCAGAACCTTCTACAAGTATCCTCCTGATGTACCAGGACCTACAGCCCCTTTTTCACATCCTAAACCAAAGTATAAATAGTATCATACCCATATTTCATTATAAACAGCTATTCTAAACCGTACCAATACGCTTAAGGTTCGTTACATACAACAACAACAAAAACTACTAAGCCTCAGTCCCAAATTAATTGAGGTCGGCTATATGGATCAAACTCTTCCACTGTGCTCGGTTTATTGTAATAACACCCTTGCTCATTTTTCACTACACCCGGACTCCGATGCAGTGCGTCACTTAAGGTTCATTACATGAGACAAATAAAAAATCAGCAGAATATAGATCCATACGACACACCTGTAACAATTTGAATGCTTGCAATCGAATCTCAGAAGACCAATCTTTTCTGACTAAAAGAAAGGATATCTTTGCTAATACGCGAACATCTCCAGCTTTTATCTGCAAAATGTCGCACAAAAAGTAGTGGGATATGAAAATAGAAAAACTTAGAAAACAAATCAAGCAGATTGGAATTCTAGCATTCTGAAGCAAGAAAAGGCACTACAATTTGAATGCTTGCAATCGAATCTCAGAAGACCAGTCTTTTCAGACTAAAAGGAAGGACATCTCACTAATATGTGAACATCTCCAGCTTTTATCTGAAAAATGACGCACAAAAACTACTACTACCAAATCAAGTAAAGTGGAATTCTGGTTTTCTGAAGCAAGAAAAGGCACTCTGATACTACTACTACAACACAACAACAAAGCCTGAGTCCCAAATTAGTTGGGATCGGCTACATGGATCAAACTCTTCCATTGTGCTCAATTTAGGCACTCTAATACTGAGAAAAAAATATATATCATAATAAAGCTTCATTTTGGTATCACTACCTCTTAAGACCAGAAAAATATTGTATTGTATCTTTTGATTTTGCTTTCTAACAACGCGACCTTGACCAATCTGTATCGCTTCATTCAGTATCGTACGAGAAGTATTAGACATATATGTTTAATTACCGCCTATCCTATAATTCTTTTCAAATACATTGCGAAGGCAAGGTATAGAGAACCCCCAAAAACCTATGAATTTGGCAAAGTAAAAGAGAATTGGACACTAAGCACTACTCCAGACCTTCTTCCCCTCCATTCTATCCATCAAATTCGTCTCCAACGCATGAGACGGACAATCTACGATCGCGATATCATCTTGTTCACTACATTTCACACAAAAAAACTGAACTTGTTCATGAACAACACTTCAACACTGAAGTTTGGGACTACCAATCAAACTATGACGTCAATCGAAATGAAACCAAATTTCACAAAATCAATAGCAATCCACAACCAAAACACAGCAACAACACTAAAAACCAGAGCTTTCAGTGAGCGAAACGAGAACAGGAACCGAGAGAACTCACAGAGTCCAAGTACGACACCGCAGCCTTCCTCGCATCAGGCGAGGAACTCCAATCTAGGGCTGCTGCCATCGCCCGAGCGACATTGCCGGCCAAGGCGCTCTCGTCCATCGCCATTGGAGGGTTTGAGCCGCTTCGATCGACTGAAACGCGTGAGAATCTGAGAATCGATGAAGAGACTCGACAATCCGGCTCGGAATCGGTGAATTCTACACGGAAATGCGTCTCGCGAGAGAACTTTTGGCGTTCGCTCTTCGGTGGCTTCGCTGCTCAGAAACTGAAGAAAACGAAGCAAGTGTTAGTGTTGGCGTTGGCGTGTTTGAGTTCGAATCGTCTGAAAAGCAAAACATTCCTTTTTTCTTTTTAGGTTAATTGTTGCCTTGCTGGCCAAGTTGTCTTAAATGCGGTTCACTTGATGCATCTTAAGGTTACCGTTTTAGTCTAGACTTCACGAAATCAAAAATTACTGAACAGAAAGTTTTACTCTTTAGTAGGCCGACTTAAGTTCCGACTCGAATATGAAGTAATCGAGTGAGTCTGAATATTGAGTAGTTAAGACAAAAAAAAAAAAAAAAAAAAAAAACATTTTAGAAGAAATGAAAAATGTTAGCGTGCATGCACTTACGACACCCAAGTAGGACACAATCAACGTGCGTCATTGATGTACCTCGAGATGCATACATGAGGCACATCGCATGGTGCGCGTGTTCGACCTACATGTCGAATATGGGGCACGCTAGCATTTCTCATGTTTAATGGGTGTTTAGTCTAATGGCTTAAATTACATTATCCTTAATTGGTGATCTCTCGAGTTTGAATTACGAAATCCCTTTAAGATCAACAGAGAAAGAGGGAGCTTGTCATTATCTTGTAGTTCTACCCCCTCGAGATCTTGGTCACATCCATTGATATCAGCTGACTTGACCAAAAAAAATAAAGAGAAGGTATAAGTCAATTTGGGATTTCTATGAACTTTATTAAGGGAGTGACTTTTATTAAATTTTATGAGATTTTGTAGACTTTTTTTTTTATGGACTTGTAAGAACTTCTATCAAAAGTTCTCAAAAAATCTTATGTCAAAGCCTTTTTAGGCTTCCAAAAAAAATATGTCGAAGGTGTGGACATTTGGTATTAGAATATTGATGAAAATCCATTCAAGGCCATTTAAGTCCACCAAAATTAGTGATGTTAATTTTTTTTTGAAATAAAATAAAATTTCATTAATCATGATGGCTCAATACATTTGGTAGAACATGACAAAATATATAATCAATTACCTTGATAAAAGCACATTGATTTGTTAATCCTAATTATTCATCAGAACATTCAACTCTCATAGAATTGATATTGAGAAACTGCGACTGTAACAATGGAACATTTTGACAATTAGTGATTGTTCTCTTGACAAACGTCTGGAACACAACAATACACAGATACATTAAGACCAAAATGAAAAATAAAACTTTCAACAAAGGAAGATAAATTACTTATTGAAAAGGATAACCTAATAAACTATCAAACCAACAACTGTAAGTGTAGATCCTCGCATGAGCAATAAAAGCGGAGATGGACTTAAATGATAATAGCTGCATACATGGGGGAGCAAGTGGTGGTGCCAATGATGAATCTGACAACTGTTGCAAGATCGAAACTCTCAAATCTGAATAAATCTGTTTTTATTGAAGAAAATTTATGCAGTAAACACTTTTATTGAAACTACCGCCGATCAAATAGAAGATCAGCTGTAGTTCACAAAGGAATCACAAAGGACATAAGAAGAAAGAAAAAAAAAAGAATTTAGGGTTTGTGATGTTAAAATTAAACACACCCTAAAATTTTAAAACTCCAAAAAGTACACCAAAGATTTTATTTTATTTTTCTCAGCGTCCTTATTTTATTTATTTTTGGGTAAAATCAGCGTACTTATTTCACTGCAAACATTGTTGGGCATTTTATTAGATCTGTGGTTGTGTTGAGATGTCTGCAACTTTACATTAAAAGGGCATGACAGTAACAAAGTCCACACGTAAACAATACTTCTATTTATAATAAAATAATGTATTACATAAGACTTCAAAACATAAACAAAACTTAGCAGTTGGCACACTCTTACAATCTTATGTACATTTTCAAATAATTCACAAAACTCAATACTAACAGAACTCAAACAGTTAAAATTCTTCTAATTGCCATTACTACCTCCATTATCGAACTCTTATGCTCCGAGATGGTCAGAGTGAGTTAAGACTTTCCGCATCACTTTAAACGCACTAATAGGTAGCCAAGGGTATTGGAGAACTGCGAAAAAGAAAAATGTATTACAAAAGTTAAATTTACAGTTCAATGGCTAAAAATAATCAAGTTAGTTGGTGCATATAATGTGATGGAATATGGAGTAGCATTCACTAAAATCATCAACATCAACAGCATAGCCTCAACAACATGGCCTCAGTCCCAAATAGAAAAAAAAATATATATGGAGGTCAACATTCATTAAAATAGATGAAAGCATTCATGGCGATAAAAATCAATTTGGAAGTTTACTTTGAAGACCTTTCACTCATTTAAGCCAATGCATTTGTCTAACAAAATTGAAAATATGGTTATACTACAAATACAATATGCTTCTAACCTTCAAAGTAACCAGTACCAGATAATCATAAATTAAGAATAGTCACAAGATGGATGTGGCATCACTTGCCGAAAGGCAAGCTTTGGGGAGCTCGAAAGTTCAAGTTCGAGGCCGAGGTCAAGAGAGATCAATCGAGAGAGATCGAGATCAAGAGAGAGACTCAGAGAGAGCAATCAGCCGATCATGTCCTCAGGATTTTATGGAACTATCATGTAGGAAGCAAAACTTGTAGATGACTAAATTATATGTTTTTTGCACCATCTTTCTGGCAAGTATACCAACCTCAATGTCCTCGTGATCTCGTGTTCCGTATGAAAGGACTTGCTGTAAAAGCGATGCTGAAAACAAAATTGTCCTGTCCACTAGCAACTAAAGGCCTTAGTGTTCCTTCTTTCAATGATCAATTCCTGGGAGATTCTCCTTCAAATCTGTTTTCCAATTTCTTCCAATTCATAAGAAAGACCAACCAAACCAACAAAATAAGGACAATTAATAAGGCATCAACATTTAAAAAGAAGCACAGAGATCAACCAACAAGGCATACCTTAGCATAACAACAACATGGGGAAAGAAAGCCTCAAGAGTTATCGCAAATTTTTGCTTCTATTGGATCTCTTATAATTTGTATATGTTATTTTGGGGGCCTATTAGGAGTAGAACTACATAATTATGGTTCATTCACATTAAATTAATATTTCTTTAAAGAAAGGACGACCAATACAATACATGGGGATATCTTATACAATAAGGAAAGTTTGTGTCATTGTGTGAGTTTTTTTTGAGAATCATTTGAATTCCTTGGGTTGGATGAATTGTTCGAAGAGGATACCTTCAAGGGCTATCGTTTTTATTAGCCAGCCTTTCTGGACTTCCGAGGTCAAATCTACCTTTGTGGGAGGATCTTGCATTTCCACGAGCGTGATCTCGCAAGAAGCCTGATCATCTTTGCGGACCAATACAATACATGGGGACATCTTATATAATAAGGAAAGTTTGTGTCATTGTGTGAGTTTTTTTTTAGAATCATTTGAATTCCTTGGGTTGGATGAATTGTCCGAAGAGGATACCTTCGAGGGCTATCGTTTTTATTTGCCAGCCTTTCTGGACTTTCGAGGTCAAATCTACCTTTGTGGGACGATCTTGCATTTCCACGAGCGTGATCTCGCAAGAAGCTTGATCATCTTTGCGGATAACCACAAAGCCTCACGAGTCATCGCCGTGGTAATTCTAGAGTGGCGTGGAAGAGACCTTGAAGAGCGGCAAGTAAAAGACTATTTATTTGGAAATGTAACTTCAATGGATTCATTAAGTGGTTCAAATGAACAAAGACAAACTTTATCGAGAGAAGAAATTAGGTAGCTGAACAAGTATAGCAGCAGAAATAAAAAAGATATAAAAGAGTACTCTGAGCACTTAAAAATATCACCATTAAAAAAAGTATAGCATAAGCACGTGAATAGATATAAAAGTGTACCTAATTTTGCACTGATTTACTTTCCCACAATTAGAGTTATATCTCAGAACCAAAGTCCTTCAATTCTGTAACTTCTTCCTGAGAACATGTACATAGAAATAAAATAAATACCAATATCTCAAACATAATTGGAGCACTAACACCATTAAAACAAGAAAGCAAACATGCTAATCGAACTAATTCTTCAGTGCAGTTTTAGATTACACGGACAAAAACCTCAACAAGAACATAACCTCAACAAGAACATGCCCAAAAATTCAGAACACATTAGACACTACAAGAAAATAGCCTTGAAGAATTGAACTCCCAAATCAAACAAAAAACTAAAAATAAAAATAAAGAGATGTTGGTTTTCAGACCTGAGTTTGTTGGGATTGTGTGACATCTCCCTTTCGCCTCTCCTACATCCTCAATGGCCGCTCCTTCACCCTCAAACTCAGTCTTCCGCTCCTTGTGCAACAGCAACTCCACTCCATTCTCTACCTTCTCACGACGTCACTACATCCGGTTGGATTTGGAACGCCACCCAAATGGGCCAAATCGAATGCCTTAGAATCCTTCCAAACATTTTTCCCTTAAACAACTTTTAGGTTTAGCGGCGTCAAATTTTTACTTGAGAGCCAAGACTTTATCAAAATGCTAAGGTAGGTTAGTGTCTTCAATCCAAACTTATAACTCATTCCACTCTTTATCATTTTACCAATGTGGAACTATATATTCTCAATATATAATTACATACTGTAGTAGTTATAGTTTCAATTTTTTATAGAATTAATTTAATATAACCGCATTATAAAAGCATGTTGTAAGGTCTTAGAAGAAGGGGAAAAAGGAATAATGTTTTAAGGTACTTTTAGAAAGTTGTGTCAATACCGAACAAGTGTTCCTCAAATAGTCACCGAGTATAAATCAAAGGAAAATGATAATCTAACACACTTTGGGCACACACTTCGGGAAAAAAAGCATAATGTATTTTAGCCATTTATGGCTTTTTCTTGTCTCCCCAGGCGTGGGCCTCACATCTAACAAAATACCATAAATGGGCTAAAAAACAAAGTGTTGGCCCAAAGTGTGTTAGATTATCGTTTTCCTAAATCAAAACATCACATAAAACCAATTACGAAGCAGGTCATAAAATAAATGAATTAGGATTGCTCAAAAATTTATTAGAGGATTCTTCCCTAATTTTCCAAGGAGTTTTGTATGATTATATAGACAAAAAAGTACTACACAAATCATATTTACAATGTAATAAATCAGAATTTAGTATGCAAGTCTTTAAAGTTAAAAGACATAATTACATGAAATTCTAAGAAGAGTATAGGGCCTATTCCATTGCCAATTGATCTGTTATTTTGGAAACTTGTCCTAACAATACGCTACCACTGTTCATGTCAAACCTCCCAAAAAACTTTGTCATTTATTGGAGTGATATAACTAATCAGCACTAGACAGCATACAAATTCTATGATCCATCATTCATGTTAAGACATGCAAAGTGTACAAGAGAATTAACAGTATAAATTTACACACAACATTAACGTGCCTAAAATATTGTACATTTACACAACACAAATCTAAGCATATAGGACTTGTGAACTTGAAGGCATTAACTCACAGAAAGCTTCAAGGGCACTCACAACTTCCCACTCAACAAAGCAGCTCCAGTCTTTCGAAGTGCCGCATTGCAGTTTCAGCTTCCTTAGATACCCAACAGCAACATGAAGGCCAGAACCAACAATAAATATCCTAAAATCCGCGGAACTCAATGAGAAAGGCTTACGTATCTGCTCTGGTATTGGAGCGCCCAAAACAACATCCCAAGAATCAGTTTCCGGATCGTAAATCTTTAGTTTTACCTTTTCTAGTTCAGACGCCACAAACAAGTGCTCGTCGCCAACCACCACACTCGGGCCTGTCCAACCTTCTCGCAGCCCAACAGGCATAGGCTCCCAAGTATTCGATACCGGGTCGAAAACTTGGCCTCTAGGGGAATACATGAATGGCCAAAGCCAACCTTCAGTCACAAGAAGCTTCCCATTTAGAACTGCTGCATCATAGGCAGCTGCATTGATTCCCATTTTCGCAATCGGGCGCCAATTCCCCTCCCCCGACACAGGGTCTAGGACCTCAGCGGAGTCGAGATCTAGAAGCCCAGAGCTGTTCCCTCCCGCGACATAAACCAATCCATCGATCATTCCACTAGCAAAAAAAGACCTCGCCGTATTCATCCGCCTCATCACACTCCATCGATTTTTACACACGTCATACTTGAGCACCGAGTCAGTAGGGGAATCTTGATCCTCAACCACTCCACCAATTCCACCACAGACTAAGACGGCGCCCTCGTTAGCAATCCCAACGGACCTAAATCCGCAGGCGCGAGGGCAAGGCATGGGTGGAATGGTGTGCCAAGCCCAATTGGCAAGGTCTAGGACATGGCATTGTGTTTTTTCCATGCCCTTGTGGAAGGCAAAGATGTAAAGCCATGGACCACGAAACCCTAACTGTTTTCGCCGCGTGAAGAATCTTTCTCTACTCCCTAGCACCAAATGCCACCGCTTGCAGACCGCTCTGCAAGCGGTGTGGCTCTCGATTGGGAGCCGGAGCAGACAGATAATAGCGACGTCGTCGGGGAGGCCTGGAATTAATGGCCCTCCCCCGACGATGTTTGATTCTGTCCCTAATTTTGGATGTAAAAAGGAATCAGATTGGATCACAGCCAATCTAAACTTAGGTGACAATGTCATGTGTGAGTCTCCTAGCTTGTGCACAGGACTTTGGTGCGACGAAACTCGAACGTGCTGCATTTTTTTTTTTTATTTATATTTTTTAATCACCCAAATTACTACTATAACATATCACAATTGATGCTATTGCTAAACCTCAATTACTAGGACAGATTGTGCTTCACCTTCACCTCAAAATTGTCACAATTGATCAAGCTTGGAATAGTCAGCCTCGCCTGCAAGGCAAAAATGAACTGTTACTATAATACAGTACAAAACAAACTGTTATATACAACACAAAAAATTTGAGCAACAAGGCTAATTAAAATCCATGACATAGAAATAGCTAATGATTCGAAAAAAATGAAATATAATAAGGTGTTGGGTTCATCTCCGTCACCTTACTCAATACACATAATAAGAAGTTGAGGGCGAGAGAGAGGGAGGGCTTGAAGGGGCTTAAATAGGAGAAATGAGAGGGCTCGGCGGATTTGAATTGGATTGGTTAACTGGATTTGAGAGAGCGGCGACGAGTCCGGCATGGAGGAGACGAGAGAGACAGAGTGTGTTGGACTATGTAGACCATCATGTTTCGTTTATTCCTTTATTTTGTGGTGTTTGTGTGTGTGTGTGTGTGTTTTTGTAAATGGAAAATGATAAAATGACCCACTTTGGGCACACACTTGAGACGCACACTTTGTCTTTTAGTTCATTTATGGTGTTTTGTTAGTTCATTTATGGTGTTTTGTTAGATGTAGGCGTACACCTTGGGAGACAAAAAAATAGCCATAAATGGACTAAAAGACAAAGTGTACGCTCCAAGCGTGCGCTCAAAGCATGTAAGATTATCATTTTCCTTGTAGAATTTTGGGGTGTTTGTGTTTAGACTCCCTATTTTATACTTGAAAATGCATGTGTTATTAAACTATACAATAGAAGGTTTATTAAACTACATCGATGATAGTAGTGTTGGGCCCCATCTGCGCACACGCCCACTCGGATACATGGATCTCCCTGCTAGTATTGATATTGTCCCCAACTTAACCACCTTGGACTGAAATCCATCCAAGATGAGCACACCACACGATCCATCGTCTCTATCATCTCGAGGGAGAGCAAAACTCGAGGCACACATGCGACCACCAACAGAAATATTTTGTCCCAACCGCACCATTGATTCTGATACTACTTGTTGGGCCCCATCCGCGCATGCGTGCGCAGGCATGTAGATCTTCGCTTGTATCGATATTGTTCCCAACTTAACTACTTCAACATTATGTGTGAGGTTTTACTTCAAAAGACCTTGGTACTATTTAGTGGGAGATCAACTCTTATGAACTTTTTCAATAAGCTATAGATAGCCAATGTAGGACTAAACTTTTCGATCCACACATCCAAAAAATTAGGATTATATCATCAACCCAGTACTAAAAAATACACCAATAAAGGTAAACATTTGGACCTCCCGTTCAAGTGTTGAATACAAAACAACACCATATTTTTTTTTTTGGTTGGAACAACACCATATTTTTAGTAAAGGTAAACAAAACAAATGAAATGAAGGAAGTATTTGGAATTGTACTGTATTTTTTTTTTCTTCTGATTTTTTGAAGGGAAAGGGAAAAAATCAAATGGATTGCAAGAAGAATTGATGGGAGGTGAAATTTTAAGGGGGAATAGAACTTGTACTATAATGGGAGATGAAATTTAAAGGGGAAATAGAACTTGTACTATATTCCATTCCATGTATCTGCCCATGATTTCATAAAACTTGCACTACAGTCCATTTCATGTATTTGTCCATGGTTTCGAGTTGAACGTATTCATTCTATTCATTCATTCGTTGATAAGATAACCATTATTAATTATTAATAGATGCACGCATAATATATAATTATATCTCTTGGAACAACCGATAATATAAATAAATAAATAAATAGCATAAAATAAGAAAACTAAGAAAATTAGAAAATTAGAATGGTGAGAGGAGGTAGCTTCTTAACTTTCTCTCTCCTCCGGCTTTTATATATATACTAGTCGATTTCTTGCTCTCTGCACAAGAGTTATTAAAACTTTAAGATAAAGTTAATAAACTAATTTACATGAATATACTACAATAGTTTTTACAATTAAAATTACGATTCACAATAATCGACCTATACAATAGAGGGTAAAAACATTTATACTTAATAAAGCATGCACACAGCGAACATCCTTAACAATTCTTACAACAACAATCATAGACTCAACAATCACCATAACATTGCATTCGTGTGTGAAGAACTATAAGAGATACTTGATATTACTAGACCTGCAGTACATATGAACCTATGATCTGTATATAAATAAAGATTAATGATTTATATAAATGATGTTGCAGTAACCAAAGGGATGATGTAAGATTCGAAACGGAGATTAAATGCATTGAAACAACCCTTTATTAACCAAGAAAAGAATTCAAATACACTTAATTGTGATTTCGTTGCCCCAAAAAATGGGGGAATGAATATAACTAATAACACAAACAAATAAATACCTTAAAATATAAAAAAATAGAAAATTATAAAATTAAATTGTTGAAAAGAGGATGCATGTGAGCTTTCTTTTAGCTCCAAATTATATACATATAAGGTACTTCTACCATGATAATTAAATATATACTCATGTCATAGGTACACTATTTAGAATCATTGGATTTAAATCTAGCACATTAATCGAGGTGACATAAATGCATAAAACATTTAATGCACAACACATTTTGAGGGATTTTCATGGCATAGATATATATTTGGTATCTATTGTAGAATTTCCCATATATATACAGAGAGAGAGAGAGAGAGTATTCTATTGACCATCGGTCGTCATAACTATAATTGAATTGTTGTCTCTTAATCAATGATTCGAGTTCGAAAATGGAAATATTAATGTTAGAAGCTCTGTTTTATACAATGTGTAACTAATTCGTGATGAATTTAGAGTAGTCGGGTAATTCTAATACTACAAAGTAGTTTAAACCAAAAAAAAGAAAAGAAATATATATAGTAGTATAATACTTGCACTTGTTTTCAAAAAAATAAATAATTGAACTTCAACTATATATGCTATCATTTTTCTTTGCGTCGCGCTATGTGCACCCCACCAATTACTCAAGGCACCCCATTTATTTAGTTTCCAACATGAAAAGACACATTTGCCCCCCAACCCAAACAACTCATTGTTCTATTTCCTGACATTCTTGCGCACCCTATTTCATTTCTTCCATTATTTCGAATCGATTTCACTCCTCTGTCGTAGGTTGAACATCGCTTTCATCGATCAAAAAGTGCACACGCACACGAATATGTCAATCACACAGGACCGAGATGTATGGTGTTGTCTCGGTTTGACAACTGAGACTTCAATAACGGGTTTAGATGGGTACCCATCGAAATTAATCTCGTATATGCCTTCCTAATGAAACTCGGTTGGCATCAAACGAGACAAGGGCTAATGTCTTGATAATAGGTCACCGAGACAAAATGCATAATCTCGGTGGTACACAACCACAGGTTTTTGGGGTCACCTCTCCGTTAAGTTTCGGTGGGTTTTAACTAACACTTACCCAATGGTATCGGTAATGAACGATCGAGACCACAACACAAGTCACGATCCTATGTAGTCGAGAAAGGAGTAAGGCACGACGAGGGTTTGGACAGTTTTATGGGTTTCACATGTTTTTATTTCTGTTTGGTGGTGGAGTGCATTGCGTTGATGAGGAAGGGCAGTTTCGTTTGATTCCTGAATACCCTTGTAAATGGATGCCCTGAGTAATCGATGAGGTGCACATAACACGACTCTTTTCTTTTTAAGATTTGATCACTCAACTTTATAAAAGTAGGAGCATGTCATTACCACGACAATAACAGCATAGTTGGTTGTTTCCAATCACCTTTTATTAAAAAGGAAAAAAAAAAAAAAACAAAGCAAATATGTGCTTCCAATTCATCTTATAAAGTACTTCTTGAAGTTGTAACCATTGCGCAGCATTACAGTATAGGTTTAAGATACTTCCATTTTGTTGGGGCGGATTTGCTAATGTTAGAAGGAGTGATGTTGGTAAAGTCTCGTTATAGCAACATATCACATGGACAAAAGAATAAAAGTGAGAAGGGAAAAAGGGCAAAAGTGTAAAAGAAATATATATTGTACATGTGAGATATTTCTATTGATAGATATTACCAACATTACACCTCCTAACACTAGCAAATTCATTCCCCATTTTTGCAATGATCTAATCCGAATTAACTCAATATCCCTTCCCTATAAGTAATTGACTCATCACGTCTTTTTGCTGACTTAGGAATTTCTGAATAACCTTGAAAAAAGTCCATAATTAATTAAAAAGTCAAATATTTCATTTTCAAATCTACAAAGGAATAGATTATGTAGGAAAATTGGTAATCGAGTTTGTCAAAAA
This sequence comes from Stephania japonica, assembly GCA_039657345.1. NCBI lineage: Eukaryota > Viridiplantae > Streptophyta > Magnoliopsida > Ranunculales > Menispermaceae > Stephania > Stephania japonica. Next base: position 7,257,342 of record CM077558.1, on the reverse strand, counting down.
TTACTAATGTCCACACACCATTTGCAGAAAGAAACCTCTTGGATGCATAGGTCGTTTGGCTGATTATTTGGGTTAATGCTCACGATTAATGAGGAGACATTGTTAGCGACATTGATTTCTAATTAGAGTACAGGTTACTGGAAGTCAAAGGTAGATTGATAAGAGGAAATTTGGAACTTGTCTATATGTAACACCTGGAGCTTGTTGAAAAAAACTGAAAATAAAAAATAAAAAAATCGAGCTTGTCATCGGAAGAGATCTTGAACCTGTAAGTGAAAGCTTCGTTGATGCTGCAAAGTGTTGGAACATGTACTGTCGTAGTATTGAAGGAGCTTGAGGCCTTGTTTCGTAGGAGGGGGAGTTGAGGGTGTTGTTTGATTGGTTTTATAATGTCAACCTTCCTGTAAGTTATCTCCCAACTCACACTCTTAAATATGAGATAATTTCTCCACCCGCCTTAGAAAAGTTATCTCTCAAAGGCTTTGTTGATTTAAAAAATAAAATAAAAACAGCAAGCAAACTAAGAATTATCAAAAAATCATTTTGCTTTTTATGGATTATATTGCTTCGTTGATAAATTAATGTTTACACCCGTCACACATATTTATAGACAATGCTACACATGTATAGACTTGGTCAACATGACCCATTCACACCACTACATACATGCACCCTGTAACGACCCTAAAATCTAACTCGTGTCACGTGTCAATTTAGGTCGTACGTGGACTCTTGTCGTGATATAGTTGTCCAATTCTCGATCGTCGACGCTGAGGTATGTTATTTTTGTTCGGTGTTTTGTATTATATTTTATTACCCAAATATAAATTTCAATGTCCCAAACGTGTGAGGACGTTTGAGTGTGAGCGTTGGTGTTGGGAACGGGTTCAACTCGAGGAGAATGTGAATAACAGGTTTCAGGCGAACAGTTGTTGAGTAATTAGCAGTTTGGGGGATTAAATGAATTAAAAACACTAACAAAATAAATAATAAAATAATAAATTAGTGATCGTCGAGTGACACGAATGATCATGGTCGACAAGTGTGGGTCGTACGGTAGTGCGCGTGCCCGAGTAAGCTTGTTGGCACGCACAACGAAATTGTAGGCAAATATATATTTATATATATGTGTGTGTGTAATTTAACATATATATGTATGTGTGTGTAATTTAATATATATATATATATATATAAATATTAAAATCAGAAATTTAAAAGAAAATGTGAAAAGACCAAAAAGGCATTGAGTTTGTAAAGGGTATGGATAAGAATGGAGAGGTATTTTGGTCATTTGACCAAACCCTCCCAAAATATCAACATGCTACCGCCACCACCATTCTCAAACTGAAAGAGAAGAAGGAGAAGTCGAGGAGAAGAGAGCGAGATGGAGAGGCAATAATGGAGGTGAGTTCTTGATTATTGTCGTTGTTGATGTTGGTGTTGTCGTTGGTGTTGTGTTGTTGGTTGTTGCTATGGTGGACGGCTCGGCCATGGCGTTGGCCATGGCAGAGGTTAGAGAGGGTAGGGGAGTAGTCTCCCTTGCCCGAATCAATTGAGGTTGGGGTTAGGAGCCAACCTAAGCAAAAGAAAACAAAAAAAAACATAAGAAAATGGAGAAAATTGATACAAATTGTGTTTAAATGAATACTAGGGGGTGTATTTTCATTGTTCGGGATGCACGGGGATTCATAGGAGGCAAGTCGGAGTTCGTGTGTATGACGACCCCAATTTTCTCGTGCAATTGGGTACGCCCGGCCTAGATCCGTGCAGGCCCCTAGTCATCACTCGGCAACCTGACAAGCCTAGTCAGCCGCCGATTAATCAATTTTAACAATTTATGGAAGAGTTATTGCAACAATTCACAGCGGAAGACTAAACAGTTATAATAAGGGAAATAACTCAATCAAGGGAAATGTAGGTATCTATAAGTGTGGAAAACCCCGGGTATTCATGTACAATTCGATAAACATATATACATGATATCAGTCTCATCAAAAATGCCAAGTTCAATAATCCCAAAATATATATATGAAACGATATACAAGTAAACAAAACATAAACACATACTATAAAGCCACTCCCTGATCCCGCTGCTAGTCCTCAAAGTAGGTCTCCTAGGCAAGGCCCCTTGCCCTTACTGCTCTCAACCCTATCTGCACCCACTGTCACAAACTAGACGGTGAGCAACTGAAGAAATCGAAAGTAGTGCCAGAAGAATGTAACAGTAATTTATGATTTAACAAGTAAAGCAGTCTAAATATCATGCGAAAATGAAAGAGCAGGAAAGTAAGTAAATCAAGTGCATGATAAACAGACTGATAGATAAAAAATCAAAATTTGCATGTTCTGAGATTCAAAAGATGCCTATGAGTGGTCTAATTTCACAGCAATACGACAAAGATCTCGTAAGATCTCCCCGAGCAATGTCGCAACATTAGCGCAGCTTGAAATCGAGAGGCATCGCAACACCTCTCGAATCTAGTACCCAGTACACACGACACTAGGGGTGGTCAGTTACCCCTGCAGAAGGCATCCTCATTGTCCCAGCTAGTGTTAGACCACATGATACCTTCGAGACACACACTCATGCCAAGAACATACAACAAACAATATGGAATGAAATTTCAAACAAAGGCTCAATTCAACATTTTCAATGAATAGAGGAATGTATAAATTACATGTTATTTTCTTACTGGCCTACTAACATACATACATACAAGGCACGCGTGTACTTACCTGACTAATCGCAACCCGCGAACACACTCTCACGAATCTTAACGTGTATCTCCGAGTTTCCTACTACTTAACAAGGTTGGAAACTCTGATTAATGGGTTAAGTTGTTAATTAAACCCTAGGTTAAACCCTAGTGTATTTCCAAGTGTTTTAAGGACTCAAACAACTCGACAAATCAATATAAAACTGAATACTCTTTTTCGGGTTTGAAAAACCCAATCAATAACCATGACTACGATATCACAACATCGATAACCATGACATATGTAAGCCTACTCATAAATCGTAGGCTCGACTCAGTCGTAAATAGGTCACGCCATAGTCTCGAGGACCGGCGGCGTGACCATGACGTCACTACCATTCGACAACGTAACACACAGCATCGACATCGATCAACAATCATGCCTCAATAAGAACTCGAACTAACCATGTACCAGTGAGAAGGGAACCTCGCTGGTGTTGTACGATGTCGGTGGAGTACCACTGCGGCATGGAAAGGCCGAGGCACGCTCTACGACACTTTGACAACTACTCAACGCAATAGTGAAAACCGACGTATAAATTCATTACTACAACAACTTGCAACCATCAATATGGACGCTCCGGGGATATGGGACACACACAAGGGTTTTTTGTGTAATCCCCGACACTCCCCTAGTCACGGCGTCGACTACAGTGCCGCCAAGTATGGAAATTTTCGACAAGGAGGGAACAACACATGAAATCACGTCAATGTATTTGCCATCACCGGCTCAGACCTATTGGGGGGTTGCGAGACACCATCATAGGTTTAACATGGTCCCCGACAACCTTCCAGAGCAGCGGTTCGGCCAGCAGCGCCGCCACAGTGGTGGTTTCCAGCTAGACATGAAAAGAACAAAATACTAACATCACATGAAATAATGAGTTCCACACCACAACCACTGCCGTTGTTTTGCTTGCTCCGAGGATCGGGAGGCACCCACATAGTCATGGAGGTCCACGACATACCCTAGGTCATAGCGGTCGACGGCGATGGCGCAAGGTGGCGGAGCAGCGACCAACAGTTGACGGAGACTAAATCAAATCAAAACAACAGAGCATAAGGAGTAATGACTTAAAACCGATCTCAACATTCAACAACATGGTTGTGGTGTGCTCTGGGGCCATCGGGGACTCTGGTAGTCCACCGAGAAGTCGTCCCCGACGAACCCTTGGTCCCTGCAACACCGAAAAAGCCGACACACATAAATAAACAGTGCAACAGGACAACAACCAAATCCCATCAGAAATCACCATGTCCGCCTCACATGGAAGCCTCCGGGAACGTCGAGACAATCCCTACCTACCCCAATCATGGCCGACCACCGCTGCAACCAAGCCAGTCAGAAATAGTGTGGTTACAAGTGAGATCGTGAGCGAGAGAGAGAGAGAGAGAGAGAGAACCTCCAGCGAGGGTCGTGTCCGATCACCAAGGGAAAGGGGGTGGAGTGTAGACCGAGAGGGTGAAGTGGGAGAGGAGAGTGGGCGACGGTTTGGAGAAGATGGTGAATAGTAGGGTTTTTGTTTGTTTATATATATGAAATAAGGGTAAAATGGCCCTTTTGCCCTTAAGTTAACACTTAATTTAAAACAGTTGCCCTTATGGGTCTTTTACTTCATCATCTTAACTCAACACATATACACATCTCGATGCCAATCTCATGGCTCTCCTCATTATACTGTGTCACTTTAACAATTTTTATCTTATAGCCCATATGTTGTGACACTATCCAACTCCCACGTTGATATTGCGTTTCTTCGGTCAGTATTACTCTGTAATTTGGTTCGCCGTGCCCGTTCTCTCGCCACATCCCATCAACTAATTAATTAAATTATTAGAAAATTCATTTATTTGTATTTTTTATTGTGTTTTTATCCCCCATTTAACTAGGCGAAACCTCACTCAACTAAAAATCGCTCGAATGGTTCGAAACCCGTAAAATACTAAAATACTAATACACATCATCATTCACAAATAACCAAATTTTCGGGTCGTTACAGTGTAAGTGCGTACTAGCTTAGACACAGGTAATGTGACTGTCCCAATTTCTCATAAAACTGGGTCCCGCCCAGACTAAACCTACGTGGACCCCCGAGCCCTTACTCGCGAAGTCCACGCATCCTAGTCAGCCTCAAGTCCTCAAATATGTCATTAGTTAATCATTTAAATATGTGAGTCATATATTATAAAATTATTAGGAAATTCGCAACGGAAATCACTATAATCAACTATAACTAGTAAATGAAAATCAGGAAAAATAGATAACCTATCATGTGGAAACCCTGAGAAATGGATAAATACATGCATGTCTGGTGATTAAAGCTAAACAAAACGATCATACATGATATCCCTAGTCTCTCAATCCCTGATACATGTCCCAGTGTTTAATAAAACATATAATAAAGTAATCACAACAAAAAGAACAAAAACCTACTATGAGTAAAGGAAATGCTTGCTCTAAGAGTTTTCAGAGGATATCACCTAGCATCAGTTCCTTCCCCTTGCTTGTCTCAGCTCTATCTGCACCGCCATCACAAACTAGACAGTGAGTGCGTGAAAGATATGAAAGTAATGTCAGAAGAAACTAAACAATAATTTAAGATTTACTAAATAAGTAATCCAAATATTATGCAGTATTGAAATACAGAAAATGTAACAAATTGCATGATAAACAAGCTGACAAGCATAACAATGAAGTATGAGTGTCCAATGAGTCAATAAAGGCTCATAAGTGGTCAAAATCAATGCAGTACAACAGTACCACATTTATAGTCACAACAATGACAAATAATCCATAAACACAACAATGCCCAAACAATCCAGTACTCGGGGTATAACCCACTATCAGTGGGGTGGGACAGCACACCAACAGGAGTGCTCAAGTTTACCCGTGTAACATCCCTCAATTTTTAACCTGACTTTTGTGACACGTGTCAGGATCGTGACCCGGCTACGCGATATCGGATCTATTTCGAACCTTGGGAGTCGACACCGAGGTAATTTTATGATTCTTTGATGTGTGTAATAGTATTATAGTTTAAATGCGTGTCACGAGCCATTTGGGCGATTTTTAAAATGAGTGAGTTTTCACCTAGGTAACCGGGGGAGAAAATATAGTAAAAAGATAATTAAAATAATTATTTAACAATTATATAGTTCAATTGTGTGAGATAAAAGTAAAAGTGTGCACGTGACGGGAAAATACGGGTCGATGAGGTAAGATGGGTCAGGGAACCCTTGTGTTAAAGTTTGAGATGTGGGGGTCGGTAAAAATGGGTAGACACAACTATCATACCCATTTAAATATTCAAACACACACCTTACCCCATCACTCAACTCACCTCACCACCCACCCCATCACTCACGTCACACTCATCTCACCATCTCACTCACGTCACCCCCCATTCCCACTCATCTCTCTCACGTAACCTCTCCTCACTCTCTCATTTCACTCATCTCTTTCTCTCACTCTTCACTCTCCTCACGGTCTCTCTTCACTCGCTCTCCCTCACGACCTCCCTCTCCCTCATCTCACCACCGCCTTTGCTTTCTCGCCGGTGACCGGACCGAGGGACGTCGGAAGTTCTTGTCAGCCGTCAACCGAGGTATGCATTCTCTCCCCTCTCTCTCGTGTTCACTCGATCTCTCTCTCCTCTCGGTTTTCTCTCTCTCTCGTCTCGGTTTGCTCTCTCACTCTCACGAAACCACCTCTCCCACTGGAGATGGTGGTGACCGGGGTTCACTCCCTCACCGAAGATCTCTCTCTCCATCCCTCTATTTCTTTTCCTCCCTCTCCCTCTCTCGATCGATCCATGAAAAAAAAATTGGAAACAGGGCGCCGTGCGCCTGTTTCGTTAGAGAAGAAGGGTCGGTTCGGCCCTGAACCGGTCTAGTTCAGCCGAACCGCCCTTAGATAAAAAAAAGAGAGAAAATAAAGAAAAATGGAAAAGAAAATCCAGAAAAATAGGGAAAATTATGAAAAATTCAGAAAAATCCAGAAAATATGAGAAATTAGAAAAAAAAATGGTTCACAACTGAGTTTTGGGATTTTCTCGGAAATGTTGGCGAGATGTAATCGGGGTTTTAGCCTCGAAAAACATAAAAAAATGATATAATATGTCAAATCGAAGCTAATTTAATGACTTGACCTATTAATACGAGTTTCCAACCTTGTCAGGTAACGGAAAACTCGGGGGTACGCGTTAGGAGTCGCGGGAGTGTCATACGCGGATTACGATAGATCGTAAGTAAGTACATTTGCCTTAAAAAGCATTTGTACGTTAGTAAGCCAGTTTAGAAAATATCATGTGATTCATTTTCACTTCTTTGTGTTTGTTACTATCGAATTATTGGCTTTCCATTCCTTATTCCTTGTATGTGTGTTCTTGGCATAAGTGTGTGTCTCGAAGGTACATGCGGCCCGCACTAGAAGGGATAAAACGCGGCACTCGAGCGCACGAGTGTTTGACCACCCCTAGTGATTGTGTGATACCATGTACTTGGATTGTTGTGGATATTGATGTGGATTGTTGTGGTATTGTTGTGGAATTTAGACCACTTATTGCCTCTCTTGACTCGTAGAACACGCATGTTTCGATTGCTTTCATTTTCGATCTGTCTATCATGCATTCTTGTATATTTAAATTCCTATCTTTCAAGACTCGCATGATATTTAGACTCGCCTTGGTTGTTATTTCATGAATTACTTGTTATATTCTTCTCGGCTTTACTTTCGATTTCTCTCAGCTACTCACCGTCTAGTTTGTGACGGTGGGTGCAGATAGGACGGAGAGCGAGGGGCAAGGGACCCCGCCTAGGAGACTTTTTGTGAGCGAGTTGGACTTGAGGTACCGAGATGTAGGCTCATGTTTATTTCTTTTTGTATGAAGTTTATATATATATATATATGATTGTTTTGGAACTGGGAATATGTTTTGAGGTGGATTCCATCAATCCATTTTGTTGACTTAGGATTGAACATGTTGGGTTTTCCACATTTATATAGATTCCTAATTTCCCTTTGATTGAGTTATTTCCCAATATTTGATTAGAATATGATTTTTGCTTCCGCTGTGTTATAATTGCAATAACTCTTTCATAAAACGTGAAATTTTGATGTTTTGAGGCTGACTAGGCTCGTCAGGTTCGCTGAGAACTGACTCGGGACTTGCATGGGTCTAGGCCGGGCGTACCCAAATGCATTGGGAATTTGGGGCCGTCACAACCCGCTAATATGGACCCAAGAGTACCTTCGCAACACACTTACGCCAAGACACTCAATCAAGGAAATAAATAATGGATTTCCAACAATAGCTCAATTCAAATAGACATGGCAACAATGGAAAATGAATTAGTGTATACTTTCTAACTGGCTTACAATCGTACGATAACGTACCTCAATCTCAAAACTCTGATCTTCGCGAATCTCTAAGCTATCCCACTCGAATTCTCAAAGTCTGTCAATTAAATTAAAAACTTCAAATTTATCCCAATTTTCCATAATTACCTTATTCGTGTAATTGGGTTGATTTCTAGGGTATTGGGTTATATTTGGATACCCAAATATAACCCAAAATTTCAGTTGAGATACTACACATCTCAAACCATACTCCAACTAATCCAAATGTCGTCCAATTCATGCCCCAAAATGCGTGCTAAATCCCCAGTCAGTCAATCCAAAGTCTGATAACCAAAATTATCCGTAAATTTCTCAAATTCGAAATCCTAATTTGAATCCTTTTTTTATCACTTTAAATCCCCATTTAATTAATTATAATTCTCTAATAAAACCCCAATTAAACCCATTTGAGAAAATTCATTTTTAAATTTTTATTTAATTTTCTATCTTAGACGCCACAGGTGGCGCTGCCATGTACAATAGTTCCACGGTGTGCCTCACGGCGTACTAGACGTCGTGACCTACGCCGCTAAGAAGAAAACCCCACGGCGTGAAATAAAGCATGGGTCGTGTTGTGGTCTCTGGTTTGGATGTTGCGGGTGACACCGTGGGAGTTTCCTCCCCACGGCGCCCCTAGCGGCATCAAAACCGGTGACGTCCAATAAAGGTTTTCGAGCCCCTCGGTTCATCGCCGCAGTCCGAATTTGTCCTAACATTGCATATAAACATATAGCAACCATTAAAACCATTATACCTCGACGGAAATCGTTTGAAACCAAAACCCCGACAAAAACTGATAAAACCCTATTTTTCTTCCCAAGTCCAAAACAACAACAACCACTTCAACCAATCCTCACAAAATTGCTCAAAAACAACATTCAAAACCATAACAACACTATCCAAACCAGTGTGCTCGAAATCCAAACCCAAAATCCACGTCAAAACCCGAACTTTTGTACTCGAAATGTAGGAAACGAAGAGAGGATCGAGGATCTCATCTTAGATCGCCGATAGCTCATCGTTTGGTGCTCCAAATCACCTCTTAAAATCCAGAAAATCCTATTCACCCCCTCCAATTTTCGTCCAAGATGATAGAAGAGAGAAAATGTGGTGGATTTGGAAAAAATGTGACTTTTGTACTCTTAAAGTCTTCTCTTGTACGTGTTGATCCCAAAGCTGAGTCCTGATTTTTGTGACTTAATTGGTGACTAACACCCTTGACTTGTCTTGCTCATTCAAAACAACTAACCTTCGGGCGTTCCGACATCCGACTCTTGCACGCACCCTAGTGTCTCCTGCATACTCTCGCACCACGAACACGTATATGACGCGTTGTTTATTAAGTATTAATCGTATTTTATCGTTTTTCATGTGTATATGGATACCTAACCTAGTGCATTGTCATTCGCCTACCCTGTATCCGCGTCTGCACGCTAATCGAGGTGAATACTCGTCACACTGTCTTACACGTCAATAACACAATAAAACACACACATCACGATGCCAATAACCCTAATTACACAAGAACATCAAAAATTAAATGCACAACCACACAAACACTGCTAATTACCTACTCTGGACGCGCTCTGGCCTATATTTGGGTCCCACGAGCATTTGAGCTGTCAGTCACGTCTGCAACCATGTCAACAATTATGATAAATTAACTTCGGGCCATTATAAGTTCATCTGAGGAGGGAGATGACATAGGGGAGTCATCTCCCCTCCCAACCGATCAATAAATTTATTTTTTCGAACAACGAATCAGGAGCTCGTAGTTCATTGAAGAAGAAGGGGGCACACGTGCGGGCAACACATGTGCACCCCTCCCCCTGGGCCATGGGCCCGGCCGAGCCGACCCAGACTCGGTCGGCTCGATTAGGTCGAATCGGGCCTAGTTCAGCCCAATCCAAATAAAAAAAATAATAATAAAATTAAATTTATTTTCTAGAAATTCTAGAAAATTGGAGAAAAATCCAGGAAAATAGGAAAAATTCAAGAAAATGATAATTTGGCCAAATAAATAGAAATTTATGAATTGCTATAAAAAAGAAGTATTTGGGATTGTGGTGAGACGCTATGTCAGGTTTTTTACCTCGTAAAACTTGAAATTGGCAAAAATAACTAGAAAATTGTGGAAAAATTCGAAACATGTTACCTGACATTGTATGTCACTCGGGGTTAGAGTCCATGAGGTGGTCTACACACTGGGGTTAGAGTCTCTGGCGACACTTGCGTTAGAGTCCCTCGGGTTACATGATTATTGAGTTGGTGTGACGCGGTTCACTGCCGACTGGACCTAGATCACCATTACTTAGCCTAGTGTCAGTATCTTTTGTTTAACTCTGGTATTTACTTGCATATGGTTTATTTTCCAGTATTTCCTATTTATATGCTTTTAAATACCATTTGAATATTTGAAAATGTGAATTAAACTTGTCATCGAGGATTACTATTATATTCTTGTACTCACCGTCCTTTTTATGACGGTGGGTGCAAAGCAGTCGACGACCAGGCCGGGCAAGAAGAATATCGACGATTACCTCTGAGCTTGTGGCGCGACACTGCTTCGATTGTAGGTCTTTTTTATATTTTGTTGTATTAGCATTATTATGTCTTTTCATATACATTTTGGGTTGTACTTTAGGTTGAGCGTAAGTTCCTTGATTGTTCTATGACTATCACACTATTTACTGTATTTTGAGGTATATATACATGTGATGTCTCTTTTCCTGGTTTTTCACATTTAAGATTATTTAAATGGCTTCCGCATAATCAATAAGACTTCCACTAAATAATTAATTAAATAAAAAGTTTTAATATACTCTAAATTTCTTAAATTGATAAGACTAGTGTATTACTTATCCTGAACACAAGTAACAAGACAAATAGGTTGTAAAGATTAAACCAACTGCGAGTTCTCAGTGGGATTTGAATAAATTAAACCAAGTCCTTCCTGATGATATATGTAGGAAGATCCTGGCGATAGCAGGTCTAAGAATTGATAAGAGTGCAGAAAAGGTTACTTGGCTTTACGTAAGACCATTGCTTTCTCAGTCAAAGAAGGCTTATCAATTAGCTTCCAATGGTAATGCAACAGTAGGAAGAAGCTGTTGGAGGAATATTTGGAAGTGGGAAGGTCCTCAAAAGGATTCGCAATTTGCTATGGCTTGCTAGAAGTGATCAGCTTCTTACCAGTTCCCTCTGCGCTCATAGAGGTATACAACAATCAGATCAATGTGGTAGATGTGATGAAGGCACAGAGAATGTCATTCACGCACTTAGAGATTGTCCGATAGCTCGACATATGTGTGGGGCAAGCCAGGGAGGGATTCTTCACGCAAGGGCTCTATGAATGGATTGACACGAACTTGGGAAATAATGACCTAGAGTGGAGGAGAGCATATTACAATATGTTGTTAGGGTTGACAATTTGTGTGCTGATATTGCCTTAAAGAGGCTTTGGGCCGGCAATACGATGTATATTGGTTACGTTCTATTCCGTACTGTATTTCCCTCTTGATCAGTAAGGATCATTGTAATAACATAATGTAATATCTTGGCCCAATGTTGGGCCTTGTTTCTACCCCAAAAAAAAAAAAATGCTTTGTGATTCCAATTTCACACACTATTTTTACACGCAATTTGATTGAACTGTTGATTTCTTGCATCAATGTTGCGCGTAAAAAAATTGAAGCGCAACTCAATCATTTCTATAGAAGAAAGATATCACAATGACATTCAAAAGTTGACGTGTGTGGTTAAACTCTAGTGTGAAGTGTGAAGTATGTATTTTAAGATGTGTACAAATGACTCTTAAATATGCAGACCTATATGTCATGTCATCCTGGGTAACTTTAGGGTGTAATTGTAACATTTTAGAAAATATTAGGACGACAACACCGAAGCATGGCTATGAAGCTGTCTATGCAGCCTTAGACCAACATATTATCCATCGGATTTATATTAACTAGCATCTCGAGGCGCGTGGGCAGTGTTAAAATTACCAAACTACCCTCCTCATCGATATCTAATAGGGGCCGAGTCAAAGCGTCAAAGCAAATCTCTCTCTCTCGCTCTCTCTCGGTCGCCATAAAAGGCTTCTTCGAAGCAGACGACGATGTTCGTGGTGCTCTCGCTGTTCATCTGGCTCGGCCTCACTCCTACACTCTCAATCGCGACTCGGAGACTCAATTCCACACACTGAGCGCTCACATCACAATCGCTAGGGTTCGAATCGACAAGGTGTTTATTCATTCGTTCGTTCGTTCGTTCATCTGTCCCTCATAAACCCTAATTCATCGCGCGCATCGATCATCGATTCAATTAGATTCGTGTTTGTCATCAGCACAGTAATCTCCGACCGAGACTTCGATTTCGGAGTCCGAAACCCTAGTTTCCGCACGACTGGTCCGATGTGGATCGTGTTATGCTGTGTTTGTTGTTGTTGTTGTTGTTGTTATTGTTATTGTTCATTTGCTTGATTTGATGCGCTGTTTTTGCTGTTTTGTTATCGGTTTGTGGATTGTGTGGAATGATTGATGATCGAGAGGTCAACGATGAATCGGTTGGTGAATTGATGTGTGAGGTTTTGACTAGATGAAATGATGTTGAGTGTGTTGATCGTGGTAGTTGGAGGGGAGAATTTGATCTAGAATCGTCGTAATCTGCGAGTCGATCCTTTTTGTTTATTTTTGGGAGGATAAAATGCTATCAGTTATTAGGTCAGTGAGCTATCCAACTGGTAACAGACACTAATACCGAATGGGGTTCTGAGTTCAGTTGCAGTTCCTTCGGCGCGCATAGTTGCTGAATTATAGTCAAGAGTGCAGCTAGGTTGGCCTTCATTTGTATTTTTTACACTAGTACTATGAATTAGACTTTGGTTGGGTGAAAGTTGTTTGTTTGTGGGGGGGGGGGGAGCCTTAAGCAAAGCCAGGTTATGTGGATGTAAGTTTAGAATTTTGTGAATTATGCATTAGATGTTTTATGTTTTGTTATGTTTTTACTCAGGACCATGCATATGTTGGTGTAGTAACTTCTGAATGTAGGATTACTTGGCAAAAAAAAAAGATGTAGATTATGGGTTTACTTAAAGAAATTTCACTGGGTAAATGTACTCAATATGAAATTTAGGCATGTGGAAACATTTGTGGGAGTTAATGATTCCTTTTAGAACATGATTACGATCTAGCTGGGTCAGTTATTTATCGGTTAACAGTTATTTTGAGGTCCAAATGAAGCTAGTGAACCTCTCTGTGGTTAATTGAAGTGTAATCTCGCGAGTCATGAAGTTAAAAAAAATTAAGAAAGTGAGCAGCTTTGACTGCAAAAAATAGTTCATTTATTCAGAAACAATGGCACATTGGTTTCTGTAGAAATGGTTGTAGACAAGTAGATCATAATTTTCATCTTGCCCTTGAAAAAGAAGAACGTAATTAAGTGATTAAGCATAAATTCCGTTCTAAATGTTTTTCTTTTTCAGGGACTTCCGCGATGCACCGTGTTGGAAGTGCCGGCAATACATCCAATTCATCTCGTCCTCGCAGAGAGAAGAGGTTAACATATGTTCTTAATGATGCTAATGACAACAAGGTGAGTTTGCCTTCTTCTTTTTTACTTGTGTGTTTCATTTTAGCCGACCTTGCTAATTTGAGTTAGAGGTGTACTTCTATTTAAAAACATTGATAGAAATTGGAGGGCAAATTGGTGTAAATCATTGGAAGTAATGCTTATTTTTTACCTCTTTCGTTGCATTGTTACTTCTTATAAATCAAACATGGTGGATCTTGGTGTTTAGTTGCAGTTTTCTGACCATTGTTAAAGATTTTTTTTTGGCAACGTGCATGTGTGTGTTTGTGACTTTGTGTTTGGAGGGAGGGATGTTCATGGGTCAACATCTAGTAAAGGGCATTGACAAGACCCTTCATTCCTTAAGCTTTGATCTTGGTAAATCTTACAATCTCTTTTAAAGGGCCGTGAGAAGATGACTGAGGGGGTGGGAGGTGGAGTTGGTGGTATGGATTTGTATCATCTCATTGTTGGTCAGGAATCCTTCATGCCTGTAACTTGTGAAACTTGGACTCTGTACAATAAAATTTGGAGTGTCCGTGAATTTGGATCTTTATCGAGTTATCTTCTATTGTGTCAGATTGTTTTGTATCTTGTTTAAGTGCACAGTTGCACACTTTTCTGCTACTTGGTTCTGGGGTTGATATATATGGTTTGTTTGTGGAACTTAAAAGTTCTTGCATAATGAACAAAGCATGCCTTTGATGACTTTTTCCTTCCATGGTTTAAGATTTAAAGGTGCCGGCATTCCAAATCTTGAAGTTTGGTGGCTAATCTATGTATTTAGAGGGAAAAACTAGGCTTTCTTTATGTTTATATATTTATTTTCCTGTTCTTCTTGGGAATAAATTGGACTTGGTGTGGTGGTGAATTAAGCACGGCCTTCTTGATCAGTGTTTGGCTTGGTTAGTTTGATGATTTAAAATTTGTGGTTGAGAGTTCAAAAATAAAATACTGAAAGCTACATTCTATAAATTTCAAATTTGAGTTCTTGTCTTTCTTTGTTTGTCATTTCAGGTATTGCAATTGCTTTCTTTTTTCTTTTTCATGTTTGTTAAACGTCTATTTTAATATTTGATTATAGAACTTTTATTTTTCACTTAGAGGCTCTTTTCTTTGAATAAGAAACAAAAAATGTTTTAAACAGTAAAAAGTACAATGATAATGAGAGGATCAGCAGTCCTCAATCAGGCTAAGAAAGTTTCTCTCTCCAAACACGACGTGTGTGCATGGCAACATGTATATTTTTATATGGCATTGGAAGCCCTTTTCCGACCGAATAAGTCAGATCTTCATTTCAGATGTTATATACTCCCTCTAGTAAAAAATATATGGCGTTTTGAGATTTTTTGGCTTCAAAAAATATATGACGTTTTCGGATTTCGAGAGAACTTTGTACCTCTTATATCTATTTTTTCCTTCTTTTGACTCAATATTTAATTATAAGTAAACACTTGTCTTTTTTTTATTGGATAAAATAAAGAATTTAATGTGGGTAAGAATGTAACTTAAACTCACAATTAATACTTTCTTAATATGTGTGTTTTGATTTTTGACTGGAGGGAGTAATATTTTTGCTGCTATTGTCAATTCTGCAGCATTGTGCCGGAGTAAATTGCTTAAGCGTGTTAAGGTCACCAGCAACTGATGGCTACGATTACCTCTTTACTGGGAGCCGAGATGGAACAGTGAAGAGGTGGGTTTTGGCTGAAGATGCTGCTACCTGCTCTGCCACATTTGAGTCACATGTTGATTGGGTATGTATTCTTCATTTGCTTACAATAGTTTCACGCTATATGTGTTATTCATCTGTCGAAGGCGAGAACTAGATTATAATGCGCTATCATACTTGTATTTTTACTACGATTTGAAAGGGGAGTAACTAATGATACTTGAGAGCTTTGGTCCCTATGCAACTGGCCAACCTGACGAAAAAATTATTTTTGGCAAATAAACGATAAGTAGATTTTACTTTGTTTTGATTTTATCAGAAAAAGTGATTTGAATTTCTGTTTGTAAAATGTCCATCTCTTTTAAGTTTTAAGTCCAATTTTCAAAATATATGAACATTTATATTATTTTTTGTGGAACGATCCTTCCCCTTCTAAAGTTCCAACCGCATTTTGAGAGGTGGATGGCATTGGTCCTGCAAAATCATTAGTAGTTTTGACTTTTTGTTAAGGTGTTGCCCTCATAAACATGACAAGACGCATGTTGGGGTGAGCAGTGAGCTTAAGAATAACACTTTGTGCAATTAAATTCACGTAGTGAGCATTTAGGTCATGTAATATGAGTGGTTGGATTGACTGTTGGGAACCTAATGATGGATTTTTGGATCTGAATAACATCACACGAATTATAAAATTAATAATTTGAAAATTAGCAACCGACTATTTTTTCTCTTAGAGATGAAATCTGGTCACTCCAAATGAGAGATTTCATATGGAAAGGAAAGAAAAGCTTTGTAGAAGTTGAGAATTTTACTTTTAAAAGTTGCATTGTGAAGAATGGTACTTGCTTGAATTCAATGATGGACTCAGGTGTGGAACACCGAAACTTATTGTGGTCCGATTTTAAGATTCTATAGAAATTCATTTTCAAATTTCAAGTTGCCAAGCAGTGCTCCATGGAATTGAATGTTGGCATAAAGGACGAGAAGTGCATATTTTTAGAATTAATGTCACGAGTGAGAATGTTGCGATAGATGTGATAAAACATAAACATGTGGTCTCCAACAAATGATAATGTGAATTGTTAGGAGTAACACTAATGGAAGATACTACCTTAAAAGATGGTTTAGGCATATTCAATCATGGCATATTTTATAGCAAAAGTATGTTTGTTTCTGATTCGGTCATGGATCTATCCCCTGTTGTAATCGAATTGAGAAAGCAGATTCGTATAGAACTATAAAGGGACTGTATATAGTTGGAACTTGGGAGAAGGGCTTTGTTGAATTCTGTATTTTCAATTTTAACACAACAAACATTTCTGGTAGTAGCACATATTGAAAGATTTAAATTTTACTCCAATTTATGTGATTGATAATTTGATAGTTTAATGAATTGGACTAAGTGTATTGATAATTGTAACATAGAACAACTTGCAAGAGAAAATGTGAAAAGACTCATCCAGAAATAAGTATGGTGGATGTTTTTTAAATCTCGATGATAGAGTCGCGCTATGTGCACCCCAGTATCCTTTCAGGGCACCCCGATTTTTTTATTTATGTTGGTTCTAAGAAAAAATGACACATTTGCCCCGGGGTGCCTTGAGTAATCAGTGGGGTACCTACCGGGGTGCCTTGAGTAATCGGTGGGGTACCCATAGCGCGACACTACATTAACTGACATTATGTTTCAAGTCTCGGTGGGAAATGACCAAACGTATGGTCTCAGACACACAGGACCGAGACATAGATTGTTGTGTCTGTTGGTGTCGACCGAGACATACACACATGTGAGGCATAAGGCCACCGATACCACTTGTATAGTCTCAGTGGTCATCCATCGAGTTGGGTATTTGACTACCTTATTTGGGTGTCGGTTGGTATAGACCGACAATGTTATGCAGGTCTCGGCAAGACATTACCGAGACCACTTTAACATGTGTCTTGTGTAGTGGGGTGCGTTGCTCACAAACTAGGGGCATTTTGGTAAAAATCTTGGGGTGCCTTGATGGGGTGCCCTGAGAGGATACCGAGGTGCACATAGCGCGACTCATAAAGTATGACCTTTTTCTTCATGATGTATGATTATTTCTTTTACCATGGTTTATAGTTATATGTATCTTTTGAAGCTTCATTTTAATGAGATGTTTTTGATTGGGCAGGTTAACGATATTGTACTTGCAGGCAGTGATACCTTGGTTTCATGCTCGTCAGACACCACACTCAAGGTTTATTGTGTTCTCAGTTTTTTAGTTTTTTGTTATTCATGCTTGATGTTGAGCTCATTTACTATGTTGACTACTAGGCATGGAAAAGCTCGTCTGATGGGATATGCATAAAAACTCTTCGTCAGCACTCTGATTATGTCACTTGTCTTGCTGCAGCTGATAAAAATGTAATTTCTTGCCCAAAACGCTTGAGTCTGTTCTTGACGTACGAGTGAAATGTTTACTTCCTAACTTTGTTAATGCCACTTTATGGTAAAAATTTAACTGTTTGATGTATGAAACCATTTCTTGTTGGCAATGTTTTTTTTTTTTCTCTGATTACTACGAGTCTCTGATCCTTTTATAGTGTCATGCATTTTAGAGCAATATTATTGCCTCTGGTGGGCTTGGTGGGGAGGTCTTTATATGGGATCTTGAAGCTGCTCTTGTGTCTCCCTCAAAGTCTAATGATGCCATGGAGGATGATAGTTCTAATGGTGTGATTGGTTCTGGAAACTCTGGAATGCCAATTACTGGTCTTCGTACTAATAGTTCAAGTAGTAGCCTTTCTGTGCACCCACCGCAAACCAATGGATATACTCCTGTTGCTGCCAAAGGTCATAAAGAGTCTGTGTACGCATTAGCAATGAATGATAGTGGCACATTACTTGTTTCTGGTGGAACTGAGAAGGTAAATTGTAATTTCTGTTTGTCAACTTTTTATGGATCTTCTGGTATTTACTATGAGATTTAACTTAAGTTCTATTGGTTTTATGCTGGACTACCAGTACTGGATTTTTAGATTTTCAAAATCTGAGGCCCTTTCATTGTTACTATCCGTGCTTCTTGTTAGGTTGTGCGTGTTTGGGATCCAAGGAGTGGTTCAAAGACAATGAAACTAAGAGGACACACAGATAACATTAGGGCACTGCTTTTGGATTCTTCTGGCAGGTTGGTATTTTCTTATATGCTTAAAGAAAGTGGTATTTGCTTTCATAAAAGAATGGAAATACAAGTTTTTCTTTATTTACAATGAAGTCTCAACATGTTTGAATATGAACTACTGCAAAATACGTTTCCATCCTTTCGGATGTCTGCTATGGAGAAAGGCTGAATTTTTTTTTTTTTTTCCAAAGAAGGCCAAGATAAAACTTGGAAATTTAATGACTTCTAATTCTGTTTTTCTTTTGTGTTGACTTTTGTGCAACTTGAGATTCTGTTTAAGAATATTTTCTGCCATAATATAGTTATTTAGTTGATAATGAATAATTCATGTTTGGTATGAGAGAATTTTTGTGTCTTAGTGAGTTAGTGTACGGTTTATGTCGAATACTATGAGTAGGCTTATGCTGAATACAAATTGCTCATTCAAGGACCATCTTAACTTGAGTTCTTTATGTGACGCCATCTTCAATGCTTCCATCTTTTTTGTCTGATTGGTACTTAATATCCAAAATGATAATCTTTACAAGTTACTAAAAGAAATTTGTCTTGCATAACCTTATCACATATTGGTTTCCAATTCATTCAAGGACCTATTGTTCTTTGCCTCTTTGCGTGGAAAGAATCATTTTGACACGGATGAGAGCACATGATTGCATGACAAGTAACATGTCTTGATGACACCAGTAATTCGTTCTGCAACTGTCCTTTTGGGGCCATGTCTCTTCATAGATATCTATCTTGTTTACTGTAGTGTTATGCTTTCTTTCAGTTGGTGATGTTTCTGAGGTACTCATGTAGTTTGCAATGATTTGGGTTGGCCATCAACTTAATTTACTAAAATGTTGCAGGTATTGCTTATCAGGATCCTCTGATTCTATGATCAGGTAATTTCTGTTTGTGTTAATATTATGTAACAGGATTAAGTGTTAAACTCTATTTTCTGTCATCTTTGATGAATCAAAACTTTTATGGAGCACACCTAGTTGAAATATGGTACACCATTGAGGGCCATAAGGCAGGAGGAACAATCATACTAATAAAACTGATAAATTGAATTTATTTATTGACGTAATGCAAAAAAGTGGACTTTGAGTTATTGAAAATAATAGACCTCGTGATTCTTAACTATTTCCTAAATCCCTGTAGTTATTTTGCTAGTAAAAGATCAACCGTAACTTAATAGCCTTGGGAATTGCTATCACCTGCTTGGACTTGGAAGTTTACATCTAATGAAGTGGTTGGGTTTTTTGCTGTTCTTCATTTGAGTGATGTTTAAATTATTTTATCTTGTAGGTTATGGGATCTCAGCCAGCAGCGTTGTGTGCATTCCTATGCTGTTCACACAGATTCCGTTTGGGCTCTTGCTAGCACTCCTTCGTTTAGCCATGTCTACAGTGGTGGAAGAGACCTTTCTGTGAGTGTTGGCTTTTGAAAGCATTGTAATTAAGATCGTCCTTCTGTTTTCTTATTCTTCTTTGGTTGTTTGCCTCACTGTAACATGTTGAACGTGTTATTCAGTTATATGTTACAGATTTGTCGACGAGAGAGAGTCTCTTACTTTGCACGAAGGAGCACCCTATTTTACAGCTGGCGTTGCATGATGATAGTGTATGGGTTGCAACAACGGATTCTTCTGTGCATAGGTGGCCAGCCGAAGGACGTAATCCTCAAAAGATTTTCCAAAGGGGTGGTTCATTCTTGGCCGGCAACTTGTCGTTCTCAAGAGCAAGAGCTTCCTTAGAAGGATCCACTCCTGTAAGTCAATTCTTTTCATTGATTGTTGTGTTGTATTGTGATAATTCATAATTTGTTTTTTTTATTTTTTATTTGCTGTAGGTTTTCTTATATGTTAAACTTTGTGATCAAAGAAATAAAATAAAGAATTTTATTAACACAATATAAAGCATAAAATTTGGTGGTGGCTGTTTATTTTTGGAGTTTACTTATTTTTGAACTGTTTGAATTTATTTATGATATTTTAGAGCAATTGAAACTGAAGAAATTCGATGAGGTAGGGGTAGACTGATGTTAACTTGGGACGCATTAATTAGGAGGGATTTGAATGGTTTGGAAAACTCACCATCAATTGCACTAAATTGAGCACAGTGGAAGAGTTTGATCCATGTTGCCGACCCCAATTATTTTGGGACTGAGGCTATGTTGTTGTTGTATTTTAGAGCAATTGAAATAGACATTAAGGTTAGAAAAGTGAGTTTTGAACTATTACTTAATATCGTTTGGAAGTATTTCTGCCAATCTGTTTCTCTTGACCATTAGTTTCCATGTGTTTGCTGTTGCATTTATTGTGTGTTTATCTTTCTATAGGTTCCTGTATATAAAGACCCCGCCTTTACTATTCACGGCACTCCTGCGATTGTTCAGCATGAAATTTTAAATAATAGAAGGCAGGTCCTCACCAAGGTAATTATGATGCTTGTTCCTTTACATGTCATGGAGTTGTTTTTTTCAAATGGTAGAAGCTGTAACCCTGTACTTTTTTCCTTCAATAGGATACAGCTGATTCAGTACAACTGTGGGATATCACCAAAGGAGTCGTGGTGGAGGACTATGGCAAGGTTTCATCTGTAGATCTGATTTTCTCAATTTGATTCCGTTTTTGAGTAAATTCTTGAACCTATAACTGCATATATTGTGACTATTGCAGGTTTCATTCGAAGAGAAGAAGGAAGAACTGTTTGAGATGGTAAATAATGAGGCTTCAAGAAGTAAATTATATCTTAACAATTTATTCTGCACTGAATGTTGTGACCCTTGATTGCATTGTTGCTTCTGTAGGTTAGTTTTCCTGCATGGTTCACTGCAGATAGTAGGCTTGGAAGCTTGTCCGTCCATTTGGATACCCCACAGTGTTTTTCTGCTGAGATGTACTCTATTGATCTGGGCACTATTGGTGTAACTGAGGATCACAAGGTAAATTTATTTAAAAGAAAATGAAAAAAATATTTGCAGTTGGATAGTAGTTTTCCTTTTCACCTTTAAGCAAATTATTTAGTTACTTGAATTACTTTATTAACGATATCTTCTGCTTTGTTATCCTGTAATTCGCAATCTTGATATTTCATGGGTTGCACTTTATAATTAGAAAATTTTGTCTTTGTACTTGCTAACAACGGTTCTTTTTATTGAATTTATTCTTATGGATGCTAGTCAGTAGTCGCTAATAATCTCTATTTGGTGATATCTGCTTTGTATTTCTATTCAAATTAAACATGCTATCTGATCACATTGTTTATTCCCTGCATAGATAAATCTTGCTGAAGAGACTCTCAAGGGTTTATTAGCCCCTTGGCTGGCCAAAAGAAGACTGAAGTCTGGATCACAGGCTTCAGCAAATGGCGATGTTTCAGTAGGGAAAGATTCTTCTGTCAGAAGTTATTCTCACCAAAGAGCTGAAGTCGATGATAATACTGAAAGCCACAGTTCCATGGTTCACCCTGCATTTGAATTTTCATCGGTTTCTCCACCTTCAATTATTACTGAGGGTTCTCATGGTGGCCCATGGAGGAAGAAAATTACCGACCTAGATGGCACAGAAGATGAAAAAGATATTCCTTGGTGGTGTCTGGATTGTGTTTTGAACAAAAGGATACCAGCCAAGGATAACACCAAGTAACATCTTGGATCTTGACTTTTAATTTGTCTTTTACTTTTTTTTTCAAGTTGGCTTCCAGTTGTTCACATGAGGCACTTTTTGTTATTACTATTTACTCTTATTTACCCGCAACTGAATTTTTTTTTGAAACCTATTATCTATTTTCTAGTATGTTTGAAAGGCTTGCATTGACAGTCATGTAACCATGTTTGGTTATTGAGGCATATCTGGTACAGGACTCTTCAAGATGGGGAAGCTATATGCATCCATGTGAAGGTTCAGTCCTCTAATTAGCTGCAGATACCTTTTCTGATTGAGTTAAGTTTATTTGACAGGTGTAGCTTTTATTTGCATCCCTCCGAAGGTTCAACTGTTCAGTTTCCTCTCACACAGGGGAAGCTAAGTGCGCCACGGATATTGCGGATACACAAGGTAAGAATATTCTTTAATGTCTAGTGTTTACTATAGATGCACTAATATGAACTGCAGGCATCAGAGGGAAGATGGTATCTCACAATTTGGATGATGCCTTAAGAGTAGTTTCAATTTATGTTCTTTCCAAACTCTTATCTTATAGAAATATTATATATATATATATATATATATATAGTTTATTCATGATTTCTGATTGTGGATGTTGAACGTGTAATTGAATTCATTTGTTTTATAATACAACAACAGCAGCAGCAACAGCAAACAACAACTTAGCCTCAGTCCCAAATTAATTGGGGTCGGCTACGTGGATTAAACTCTTCCATTGTCTCAATTCAGTGATTTGTTTTATAATTATAACAAGTAATATTAAAGGATAATTTTTTTTTTATTAAGATAGTTGGCATGTTAAACGATTGAATTTTGGTACTTTGAGTTAATGTTATGATTCTAGATTGAAGAAATTTGACAATATTGGTGTAGATTGTAGATAACTTGGGATGCATTAATTAGGAATAATATAAATTATTATGCGAGCACATCATCAATTGCCTTAAATCAAGTAGAGCAAAAGGGTTTGATCCACGTAGACAATCCCAACTAGTTTGGGCTTGAGGCTTTGTTGTTGTATTAGATATCAACAAGCTTGAAAACGTGTTTTGCATTTATACTACCTCCTTTGGTTTATTTCTTCCTTTTTTTTCATCTTTTTCCCCATCTTGTTTTTGAGAAATCAGATAAACGTTTCTCGTGTAATGTTAAAAATAGTTTTAGTGGTTAAGGGTGTATGGGCTTTAAGTATATAGCATGGTCTGTATTTGAATAATGATATGTTTGAAGGCTATTGATTTTTATATTCGTTAGTGATTGACTGATTGTTCACGAACTAACATAATTTGAAATGTATTGCTTGATTTTTGGTGGATGATATTTGATGCTATTGCATGTTGTATGCAGGTTATTAACTACGTGATAGAAAAAATGGTTCTTGACAAAGCATCTGATAGTGGGAATTCTGATGGAACATTTTCTCCTGGACTTGCTGGTGGATTATCACAATTCTCAGGAGATGGGGCTTTTCTATCAGGCTTAAAGCCTCGAAAGCTTAAGCCCTCAATAGAAATTTTGTGCAATAATCAGGCAAGTATTGAGTGGTCCATTAGTGCCATTTTTAGGAGAGATGGACAACTATGCTTTTGATAGTTGATAACCATAAACATTGAGATTTTCCTTGATGGTTTTGGTTGGAAAAGCCTCTAGGTTTATATCCGTGAGCAAATTTCTTTACAAAAACAGAAAAAAAAAAAGGTGAATCTAGGTGGCTTAATGCGTTTGATCTTTGAGGTGTGTGCCTAAAGTCTGCATCGTTAAGGCCCTAAATCATTTTATTTTTTGAAGCTTGGTTTAAATCTTTTTTTTTCCTATTATCTTTATTGGAATGTGGTGCTGCCGCCACCGCTGTTTTGGTTATTAATCTTCTTGTTACTACAACCTTCCATTGTATCAAACTTGAGGCTTTTTTGAGGCAACAAAAAAATTTCTGAAAACTGTGACAATCATATTTTTGTTGCATTTTAGATTATCGATGAGGTTTGTTCTATTGAGGTACTCAAATTGGGGCGTGGTCTTTTAAATTTCATTAAATCAAACTCAAGGCTTTTTGAGTCTTGCGCTAGGGGAGTGTTAGCAAGAATATTTCTGAAAACTGTGTCATACATATTCCTGGATTAGATATTTTAGATTATTGAAAAAGCTTGTAGTTTAGTTTTTCATGGTACTTGTGTTTGAATAACCAAATTATGTGCAACTAATGAGGTGTGTCAAGACCCAGTGGAAAACTAAAGTCCGATTTTGTTTTAAAATGATTACTATTTTTAATTGCCATTTATGTTATGAG
The DNA here is from genome assembly GCA_039657345.1 of Stephania japonica. Taxonomy (NCBI): domain Eukaryota; kingdom Viridiplantae; phylum Streptophyta; class Magnoliopsida; order Ranunculales; family Menispermaceae; genus Stephania; species Stephania japonica. The sequence continues at coordinate 7,232,857 of CM077558.1, read as the reverse complement.
AAATTAGAACTTTGGAGGAATACATTGGAATCTTAAGGTTTTAAGTTGAGTGGGACGAAAACTAAATATATGTATTGTGAGTTTAGAAATACTAGACATCAAGATGGAGTGGTAAGGGGAAGTAGAAGTTCCTAACCACTTTAGATATCTAGGATCAATTATACAAAATGATGATAATATTGAGAATGTCACACTTATAATTCAAACTGGATGGAAGAAATGGAGGAGTGTAACAAGTGTGACATGTGACTGAATGTTCCTGCCAAGTTAAAAGAAAATTTTTATAGGACCACAACTAGGCCAACTTGCTCTGTGGAAGTCAGTGTCGAGCGGTAAAGAAACAACAAGTGCATAAAATGAACGTAGCGAAAATGAAGATGCTTTGGTGGATGTGTAGTACAACTCGCAAAGATAAAATGAGAAATAGAGAAATTCAAAGAAAAGTAAACGTAGCACCAATTGGCACAAAAATTAGGGAGGGGCGGTTGCAGTGGCTTAGCCACCTCCAAGATGGCCTACAAAACCCCTCACTAGAAAAAATTGACTCAATTGAAATTGAAATTTGATGAGGTAGGGGTAGACCGAAACCAACTTTGGACACATTGATTAGGAGGGATTAAAATGATTTGGAAAGCACACCAGTCACTTACACAATCGAGCGCAATGGAAAAGATTGATACATGTACGCAACTCCAATTAACTTGGGCTTGGGGCTATGTTGTTAATTCTTCTTTTGTCCTGGGAAAATTGTATAGGCTTAGTTGTGTATGTTGTTCTAACGCCAACAGTTTGGTTATTTCTTCCACTATAAAGGGTTGCGTTTAAAAAAATTTGCTTGAGAATTTGTTTGTTTTTGGGATACAAATTCTTTGTTCTTTCGGGTAGAAGTTAAGTTATATGAATATTTTTCAATTCCCCCTTTGGTGTAGTGAATGGGTTTTAAACTGAACCACTCCCTGAAGATTCGGTGGTGCCTTTTCCAGGTATTATCTCCTGACATGAGCCTGGCTACAGTCCGAGCTTATATATGGAAGAAATCAGATGACTTGGTCCTGAATTATAGAGTGGTGCAGAGCAGGTAGTTTCGTAGTGCAATATGCGCCTTGATGAGTGCAGCCAGGTTTTTTTTTTTTTTTTTTTTTTTCTTCCTCCTTTGGACTAATTTTGATATCTAAAGATTATGTTATAAAATTTTTCCCACTCTTTCACCTGCTCTTTTGAGCAAAAAGTATGTCGAAGGTCATTGGTAGTTTGAACGACTCCTCTGGTAAGGCTAATAATTTGCTTCTACAGACGTTCATAACGAGAGCTTGCATATGAATTTGCTTTACGATGGTCGAACTCTAAACTTGTGTGATTCTCAAGTATTAATACAAAATTTTTGGTTGGTGCAGATGCTCGTGAGTGAAGTAATCGAAGGGGCCTTGCTCTACTAGTGTGAAGTACTGTGTAATTTGATTCTTCAGGAGTGCTGGTCGAGATGCGAACTATTTATTGCTTCCTTGTACAATCTGTTCATCCAAGGTTGTTTCTCCCAAAAGTCTTGGGAGAAACCACCTCGGGCGTAATTTTGGTAGTTCTTGTGCTTTTAATGTAAACACTCTAGGAGGCCATTAGACGTGAAAGTTGGAGGTCTTCTCCTGAAGGATCCATAGTAGGGATGACGACGACGACGAGGAGGAGAAGGTTGAAAATCACAATATTTTCAAAGCATTGTAGACATAAATGTGAGATCCTTTGAGCAGCCTCTCATTGAGAGGTATTTTATTGGATTTTGGAAATAAAAAAGAACACAGTTCAGTTTGTGCTTATTACCCCCTATGTAGAAACCCTTCATTTCTCCCTTGCATTGTGTGTACTTTTTTGTTTTCTTGCAGAGGCTTGGGTCATTTTTTTATTAACACCCACTTATTGAAATTGGTTACTGGTATTTGGCACAGCTCGTGTTTATTAATCCATGTTTGGACACTAGGGCTTTGTGTGGATAGTCTTTTCAACTAAATTTTCTATGTCTACGAGGATTGAAACCAAGACAGTTGAATAATTATTTTTGTCGTCACTTGGACCAATCGGTTATTGGTATAGTTGCTGCCTTTTAAGTTGGGTAAATTGCAAATTGGTTCTAGAAGTTTACTATAATATGTATTTTAGTTTATGTGGTTTTAAAAATATGTACTTTAATCCCTGTAGTTTACTTTTTGTTAGTTAAAAGCATCATTTGGTTAATGTCAAATTAAAATATTTCTATTATATTTCTTTTTGATGAGGTGACATTTATTTTACTAACAATATCTTTTAAGTTTTTTGAAATTATCTCTTTCTTAATCAACACTATTTAAAATATTATCATTTTAGTCCATGTATAATTTTATTTTAATTTTTTGATATCAATTATATGTACACAAGTATATTTATTTATGAAGTATAAAAAAGTACATTTATTTATTTGTTCAAGAATTATTCATATATTTTCAATTAATAAAAATTATGTTGTGTAAGAAATAAATAATAATAAATGTAAGTATATTTATTATTTAATAATAATAATAATAAATTGATAATCTATATTCTGTGAAAGGAATTTGGTACTTAACAATCAAAATTATAAAGCTATGTTGATTTTCACATAAAAATAAAAAGTATGCAAAAAGGTATATAAGTTTATGTATATCTAAAAATAAAAAATTATTAATTAAATTATTGCATTGTTTTTTAATTTACACATTTCTATAATTTATAAAAATAAATACACAAGAAATTATTAAAGGTTATAAAAGCAGTAAATCAACACTAAAACTAAATGTTACTCTATTAATAATAATATACATAAATATATACAAAAAGTTTATAACGAAAATTATTTAAAAGAAATTTATAAAAAAATCTTGATTTATTTGAAAATATTAAATCTTTATTATTTGTGTTTGTCTATGTTGTAGCTGTAAATTAGTCTTTTTACACTAACTCAATCATGTTTTAAAAAATTAGTAAAAGAAATTAAAATATATATTTTTGAAATTTCAATGACTAAAATATATATAATGGTTAACTTAAAGGACGAATTTGTATTTTACCCTTTTTAAATTTTAACTAGAAAGGCATCAAGCTCATGATCTCATTGATGATGTCATGAACTTTGGCACCTTTTCTCCCTTCCTTCAAGTCGCCTCGGTTGATGTTGAAAGCATCGTGAGCCAATTAATATCAATGCATGGACTAGTTATTGGTCGCTCTCGTGTATTACGTATGTACGTCTTTGTTGGTGTGTCTCACAAGTCACAATGCCTTTTCATCATTCATGGGTTCGAGATTTTTCTTTCTCTGACTATGACTGGTCGTTAGATACTTCATACTTGGGAGTATAGACTCACGTTTGCAGTGTTGTTTTGTCGTTATTGGCATGGGTTTATATCATTTGTTCCAGATAACACAGTTTTTTCTTTTTTTCAATTCTTAGGGGATTAATCTATATTGAAGCACTGTCATGTTTCATATGGGGTAACACTCGAAACTTATTTAGGGGGAGTATAGTCCTTTGCCGGTTTAACTAACTGATTGTTGGTAACTTCTATTTACATGTTTGTTGGCTTCATTTTTTTTTCCTTGAGTTTGTTCAATTGATTTTGCATTAGTAGAAAAATGGTGAAAAACAGTAAGAAAATGATGGTAATTATGAGTAGAATGGACTAGACTCAATTTTTCATCACATTTAGACTGAGTTTTGTTTTTTATTTTTTTAAGAAAAATACATTATCAAGAGAATTGTGGTAAGACGATATGAGGACTTTTAAACCTCTTAATTAAAATTATTGTGCTACCGCCCTTATGATCTTACTTCCATACTTAATCTGACAAATCTCCAAAATCGTTGATAACAATTTAAAAAGAAAAAGAAAAATAAAATTATATATTTCTCGCACCTCAACCCTCATAATCATTACATATCTCTTATTTAGTTATTAGGACAATTTTTTTTATTTTGTTGTTTGATTTGGTGAGGTGAGGTGAGGTCGGGTGGAGTCCGGTACGTGGTGTCTACCTGAACCACAACAATTAATTCATGCTCATCGAACTTTATATCATAAGCAACATTGTTAGTATAATTTTTTTTCATTTCATGGTTAAAGGCTCCAAATCCTAAAAAATCTATGTCCTTACATTCGTACAACCAAATCACTCAAAATTTTCATGATTTGACTCCAAATCATCAAAATTCATGCATCTCTTCCCATTTGACACACACATATGAAAGCTGACTCAACTACACATCTGTTCTATCCTTGAATGCAAAAGTTGAACAAAAAGTTCCCAACTTTGTTGGCCTCTCAAATCTTCCCACCCAATACACAACAAACACACCCTCAAAAAAACAGAGCAGAAACAGGGGAGCAAAAACAGGGGAGCAATGGACCCCAAATCCCAAGAAGACGACGACGAAGAAGAACAACAACATCGAAGACGGCTCTGCGATTTTTGTGGGGTTTCGACGGCTGTGCTCTACTGCAGAGCCGACTCTGCAAAGCTCTGCTTCAGCTGCGACCACCAAGTCCACTCCACGAACCCTCTCTTCAAGAACCACACGCGCTCCCACCTCTGCGACTCCTGCGACGCCAACCCCTCTTCGATCCACTGCTTCACCCACAACGCCGTGCTGTGCCAGAACTGCGACTGGGCCTCGCACGGGCGGGGATGCTCTGGGTCGGCGGCTCAGCACGATAGGAGGCCTATTGAGGGGTTCACTGGGTGCCCGTCTGCGATGGAGCTGTTTGGGTTTCTGGGATTTGAGGATTTGGGGAAGAAATCTGTTTTGGGTGGTGGGGTTTTGGATTTGGGGGTTTGGGAGACTCCCCCCATTGTTAGTATTGATGATTTGATTGTGTCTTCGTCGTCGGGACTCAATCTGCCGACTGTTGGGATCCCTCCTCTGCCCAAGGTGTGGCCTGCTTTGGATTTTGTTTGTTTTTAGAGTTTTTACTGGTTTTGAATGATAGAATAAGAAATAAGAAATACGGAAATTCAAAGAAAAGTAGCAGTAGTAGTATCAATTAAAGCAAAGGTTAGGAAAGGGTGGTTTGGACACCTGCAAAGGCGTAGAAAATTCTAGTGAATAGAAATTGAAAAAATTTGACGATGTAGGGGTAGATCGGCAGCTAACTTGGGGCACATTGATTATAGAGGATTTAAAGGATTTGGAAAGCACATTATTGATTGCACTAAATCGAGTGCAATGGAAGAGTTTGATCCGTGTATCTGACCCCAGCTAATTTGGGATTCAGGCTTTTGTTGTTGTTGTTGTTTAAATAGAATTTTCATCGATCATCAATGGTTCAATACATTCAATAGAACATGGCTAGGCATCTTCAATAGCTCAGTACATTCAATAGAAGATGAAGTAGAACCAATTACCCTAATAGAAGTTCGTAGGATTTGCTAATCTTATGTGTTCAAAAGAGCAACATCCAACTGCCATGTAGTTGGTGTTGAAGAATTGTGACTTTATTATTGAAACAATGTGACTCACCATAACTTTAAAGTAGTTTGATTGTTTGGATTTGGTTTTTGGGCTGCTTTGGTGCTGAAATCTGAGTTTTTGTTTTTGTGGCGTTTCTTGTGTTCTCGTTCAAATTATTGATAACTCCAAATGTTATGTTGCTCTATTTTGTTCTGTGTTGTTTCAAGGTTGTGATTTCTTCTGGGTCTTAATTTTCTTGGTTAGCTTGAAAACAAATGTGACCTCAAAAAAAAGCTTCTAAAACAAATGTTGTGATGTTAACTTGCTTGAGATACTGTGTTGAATCAGAACCGGAACACATCTTGTGGAAAATACAAAGAGGAGATGATTAATCAGCTCCGAGATATGTTTAAGGAGGAAAATAGCTTGAATAATGGCTTTGAGGACGTTGAAGCGCTTCTCGGTTTCCAACCTTTTGTATCAGTGCCCACTTTTGAACCGGGATGTACAGATTTCAATTATTTCGAGGTAATGCCATAGCCTTCACTTTGTTTTCCCTTAGTAGTTGTGAGACTTGCGCATTTCTTTTGAAGATCTGAATGACTGTAGAATTGTTGTGTCTATCTTGTGTTGCAACTTGCAATACCTTAAAAGTTAAAAGCCTGACACGAAAGCTTATTGTTTGATATGGGAAACAAAATGGTTGATGCATTGGTCCTTTTTAGGGTATTGAAGCTGAGCTTTTGATGTCTTTCAAGTAAAAGCATTAGCTTGTCATTAATGACTTTTTTTGTTTGACCTGAATGACACCGCATTCTTGTTTTTGCTTGTTGGTTCCTTAGGTGGATAGTGCTTGCAAGCACTAGATCTAAAATCTGAAATATATCAAAGATGGAGCTTCTTAATGCTTTATTGGCGTTTGGAATTTTACGGGTGTTCAATTTTTATAATATAGGTCCTAATCCAATCCAAGGTGAGGAGAGTGTGATGACTGAGACTAATTTTATATATGGTCTACAAGTGTGAAAGTGGGGTTCACTCCAAATGCCAAGGCAAGATGGAGTGTCCACTCCACACTTATAAGCCCGATTTTTCTTTTTAAGTAGTCGATGTGGGACTGCCCCAACATCTCCAACACTTTTCTTCCTCATGTAGGCTTATTGTTTTTATATGTCCCCTGATAATAAAAACTTTAATCATTTTTTAGGTGGCCTGGTCAGTATCTTTAGCTGTCAGACAACGGTTATCTCCCGAAATTAACTATTCTAAATTGTAATTAGGGGTGACAAAAATTTGGGTCCGGATGGGTTTGGGTCTGAGTCTAGACAATCCCTACTATAAAGAAGTATAGTCACTGTCCGAACCTGGCCCGGTTTTAAATTCAAACAAGACTCGCTTGGCCAGACCCATTTTGCCTAAATTCGGGTTGTCCGATTGTTCGAATTGTCACAATCTTGAAAACTAACTTCTTATATTGAAAGCCTCTTCAAATGTTAAAATGTACACATATTATAATCTTATATGATGTAATTTGGAAAAGTAACATCAAATTTATGTAATTAAACATTTAATGTCAAAAAACAATTATTCAAGTATTAAAAATAAAATTTAATTCATTTTGCAACCAAAGATATCTTTAATACATTAATTTTTATATGCATTAGAATAGATTAATGTTTGTTAATCTATTTAATAGGCTGTAAGTATTTAAAATACTCTTTTATCAAAGATATTTTTAACTATATTTAAAACTCAAATTGGATTTGGGTTTACAAGGCCTCGTCCAGACTTGGCCCGGTTTTAAATTCGGACAAGAAGACTTTGTCCAGACCCGACCCGGATTTGTTAAAACATTTTTCGAACCCTTTTTATTCTGGGCCAGACAAAATCGGGCCGGCGGGCCTGGACACTAAATTGCCAACCCTAATTGTAATGATAAAGAAAACGGCTTACGCATTTGTCAGTGATGGACGAGAAATTAACAAGAAGATTTCTCTGAGATATTGAGCATTGTCATATTTTGAAGAAATGTTGCTTGATTTTCATGGTGCAGAAATTGGTGAACGCCTTTTCAGTTTTTTCCTTTGGAAGGTAAAAAACGTGCCAAGATGGCCAGCAAATGCCCAAGTTAGAAAATTCGACAAAATAGAAATGGAGGAAATTCTTTAACTTTCTTGATTTGTATATGAGATTTCTCACACGATGTTGGAAAAAGCTTTCTTTAGTCAGACGATAGACATTATAGATATTACTTGCATCGAAGTGCTTGGCTTCAAAATTTCCTTCTGATGCACTGGCACTGGTACAAATCATTACCTGCTTATGGTTTAGACCAAGTTGCTTGGAGATGTCTCCTTTAGGGGCCTTTAAATTGCAGTTCTTGCACTTGAATTTGCAGGAGCTGTGGTGGAGTCACTCGTCTTCTTTTATTAATGATCAAGAGGACAAGTGTAGCACACACCCTTATAAGAAGTAGAACCTCTTTTTTTTTTTTTTTTTTTTTTCTTCTTAAAAAATAAAACGTGAACTTTTTTGGACTAATTAACATGTCCTGACGTCCGGATTTAGTTCAAGTTCCGATCTGCAGAAAACCTGCGTACGGAGGGATTTTGGTTGTTGCATTGTCTTATGCCGAACTTCTTTCAAGTTTCAAGAATAATTTTGGCTGACTTAAAAGAATTGCATGCAATTGATCTAAAAATGAAATGATAGAAACGACCTTTTTTCTTGTTTTGCAGGCAAGTTCAATTCAGTGGAAAGGCAAGTGTAGTGACACTGTGGACGACACACAGTCAAGAAGCCACCATGAGGAGAGGTTGGTGCCTCCTGAAAAAGTAAATGATGCCGGGGAAAGTGGATTGCATCCACTTGCGCACCTTGAAGAGGAATCAAAAAGTCCCATTCGTGAAGAATCTCTGCATGTCGTTCCAAAATCTACTCCTCGTTACTTAACCAACCATAATAGAGATTTGTCGATATCAAGGTACAAAGAGAAGAAGAAAACAAGGAGGTAATATATCATACTAGTTCTCTCTTAATCCAAATTTCTTTCAAATGCCGGTAAAAGTAGTTGCTGTTTATGCTGTAAATGGAAGCGTTTACGTTTATCTAGGCTTGTTAAATGACGGAACACCATTTTTAAGAAACTCAACTTGCTAGATCATTTCATGCTTAGAGACCTTAGCATCCTAGTCGTGTTACTGTTCAGTGTCTGTTACCGAACATGCAGTGTTGCACAACAAAATGTAGATCATGATAAAGAGCATATATGTGAGCCGAAATCTAAGATGCTTTGATTTTTCATGACAGGTATGAGAAGCACATTCGATATGAATCTCGTAAAGCTAGGGCCGAATGCAGAACGAGAATCAGGGGTCGATTTGCTAAGGTGGAATGAATGAACAATGCCATACTTGGCTTTTGCTGTAGACGCATAAAGGGCATTACGTATTTTTGTTATTTCAAGTCTAAATGGTGTTGAAGCGCGTACAGAAGCTCAAGCACGAGTTCAAATTCGATGTTCCAAACACACCTGTTAGTTGTAACACTAGGAATTTTTGCTTGTTTTTTTTGTCTACGGTTAGTTTTGCATTCCCTTTTTGTACAGGGAAATACTAAATGGCATTGTGAACTCATGGCGCCATTGCAGTCGATTGAAGGATGTATTAAGACCTTGTATTGCGTCGACTCCAATCGTAATTGACTTAATGTTGTAGCCAAGTTTGCTAATTATGATGAAGGGAAACCTTCGTGTATATTTTCTGAAATCCCCATCTTTCTTTGCAAAGTTTCATACATATTTTGAGTGTTATGGTGTTTATTTGTTGTAGTCATTAGGGCTTTCGTCTGGCACCATTCATTATCTATGATTTATTACCTCGATTAGTTCAGATTGACTTTTTGTAGGGCTCGTGAAGATGGATCTTCAATGTCATGTCATCTAGGCTCGAACTTAAGATCTCTTGGAGTTAACTATGCATACTTTGGTTGTTGAAAAAAAAAATATGCATACTTTGGTAGGAAATATCTGCTTACCAAAAACTTTAGATTAGACATGTTAGTCTTGGACTCCAATAATGTAAAGAAAATGATGCTACATTTTATTTATTTATTGCTTGGATGTTTTATTTTTTCAGTGTTTATATGTATAAATTGATCTCAAGCTCACGCTTTAGTCAGTTAACCGATAAATGTAGATGAGACATGCAGTTTCTTTTTTTATTTTTTTCATAAAGACATGCAGTTATTGGACTCCAATAATGTAAAGAAAATGGTGTTTAATTTTTGTACTTCATACAAGTTTTGGATGGATTTGGAAAGCACTGCATCAATTGCACTAAATCAAGCACGATGGACGAGTTTGATGATCCCAACTAATTTGGAATTGATGTTTTGTTGTTGTCGTTGTTTACAAAGAACCATCGTGAAAAGCCTCATAAATCTTAAATTAGTTGGGTTTAGCATCTTTCGAGTTTTTTTGAATCATATCATAATAAAACTTGACTTAGAGTTAAAGCAGCAAACGGCTCAATTGGTAGTCGTCTGCTCCTTCATCGTGAGAGGATTACATTTGGCCATCATAGAAGATGGCTCAAAAGCACTGTTAGTGATTTCAATGGAAATACCATTATCAAACTAGCCTAGCTTTAGGAAACAAATGTGCAATGGAATAGGAGAGAAATGGAAATCAAAGCTGATATTCAGACGAAAAAAGAACACGGCACTCCAAATTTAATTATTCAACTAATAAATTCGTACCAAAAAAATATCAATAAAGCACGACACAGTCAGATATGATAGAGATGAGAGACTGCTCATGGAAACATACTAAACCAATAGAGACAAATATCATTATTCAACAAGCAACGAAATTCAAACAAATCGAAAATGACAAAACAATAGATCATCCATCGACCACAAAACAAAAACGTAGAAAGGCATGATCTTTTTTTTTTTTCTAACAAGAACGAGACTTTATTTAATATAAGCCAAAACATATGTACAATGGTGAGAAATAATATGTTTTCCTTAAACAAAGTCAAAAAACCCCCTAAGTACCAGCGTAGCAGGAGAAAAACAAGTCATCCCTTCAATTTCTTATCCTAATAGGTCTTGGTATTGTATAAAACTACGGTTTGTGCCACTTCCCACTGAAAGACAGTTTTGTTGGTATTCATTCATACGTTGCTACGTACCACTCAGCGACTCTCCTTGATTTAGCCATTTTATTGTCATCGTCATTATACAAGGAATATGTCAACATATATATATGGCCGGCCAAGAAGAGGTGTGATAGGATGTGATGACTACTCATCATAGGTAGAGGACCTTCCCTTGGACACTTTCAAAACCGCTTCTAAATTTTTAATCAATGCGTTCTTAGTTATCTTAGTTAAGCATATTCCTATAGTGTCGAATTTCTACGATTTTTACCAAGTAGAACATTTGTAGGCCTCAAATTTCATAATTTGCTTTAAATATCGTAGGAGCTTTAGCATTGTTTTGATGAAGCGGAGGTGAACTATTGAAGAAGGGTTGTCACGTGTGTTACTCAATGAAGGGACCCCTCCCATCCGACTTCATTGCTTTCTATGTAAGCTTACCACGCCAACCATCATGTCTTTTTTTCCCATTTGTCTTTGGTATTGAAAGCATAACTTCCAATTTACTCAAAACTAAATTTGATTGCAATGATGATTTCAGAAACTAGAGAACAAGAAGAAACTAGTAAAATTTCTCGAAATCTTTGAACACATCCATAGTGGAGCATAAACACTCAATTCATAATAGTAGAGACACTAAGACACAGAGAGATAGGCAAAGCATCCAACAATACATTGAAATATAGCAAGTTCCAGAAATAAAGGTAGATAGCACAAGTAACCATCAAAAACAAAATAACAAGTACCAATTAACAGCATTCAAGCTGTTACCAAAACAAGACAACATTTTAAGAGGGAAGGAACAGCAACAACACACTTAAGACTCAGTACTCCCCATCGTCATCAGGCTCCTCGCCCTCGCCGGACTCAGCACCGACTTCCTCGTAGTCCTTCTCCAAGGCGGCAAGATCCTCACGAGCTTCTGAGAACTCTCCCTCCTCCATGCCCTCACCAACGTACCAGTGAACAAAGGCACGCTTGGCATACATGAGATCAAACTTAATATCAATGCGAGAGAACACTTCCGCAACACTGGTGGAATTGGAGATCATGCACACGGCCCTTTGAACCTTAGCGAGATCACCGCCAGGCACCACAGTTGGAGGCTGGTAGTTGATACCACACTTGAACCCAGTTGGGCACCAGTCCACAAACTGAATGGTGCGCTTGGTCTTGATAGTCGCGACTGCAGCATTCACGTCCTTGGGCACAACATCACCTCGGTACATGAGGCAGCAAGCCATGTACTTGCCGTGGCGAGGGTCACATTTGGCCATCATGGAAGATGGCTCAAAAGCACTGTTGGTGATCTCGGCAACTGAAAGCTGCTCGTGGTAGGCCTTCTCAGCAGAAATGACTGGAGCATAAGATGAAAGCATGAAATGGATACGAGGGTATGGGACCAAGTTTGTTTGGAACTCAGTCACGTCCACATTGAGGGCACCATCGAACCTCAGAGACGCAGTGAGGGATGAGATCACCTACATTAATGAAATCAAAGACGCGCGTTCAATTGCTTAAGTATTCATAATAAAAACAATAACTACTAGTCAGTAATCGTCATTCAATAATACCTGAGAGATGAGGCGATTGAGGTTGGTGTATGTAGGACGTTCAATGTCGAGGGAGCGCCTGCAAATGTCATAGATGGCCTCGTTATCAAGAAGCACCGCCACATCTGTGTGCTCAAGGAGGGAATGGGTGGACAGGACACTGTTGTATGGTTCAACAACAGAGGTGGACACTTGGGGAGATGGGTAAACAGTGAAACCAAGCTTAGATTTCTTTCCATAGTCGACGGACAAACGCTCCAACAGAAGTGACCCAAGTCCAGAACCAGTGCCTCCACCGACAGCATTGAAGACAAGGAAACCCTGAAGACCAGTGCAGTTGTCAGCAAGCTTTCTAATGCGGTCCAAGCACAGATCAACAATCTCTTTCCCAACTGAAAAAAAAAAACATCAACGAAATGGAAACCACGTTAGATTCTGATTAAATCAAATTACTGAAATGGGAGAATTTAAGAGAATTGGTGGCGATAATAATTACTTGTGTAGTGACCACGAGCAAAGTTGTTTGCGGCGTCTTCCTTGCCACTGATGAGCTGCTCCGGATGGAAGAGCTGGCGGTACAATCCAGTCCTTACTTCATCAATGACAGTGGGCTCAAGGTCCACAAACACGGCACGGGGAACATGCTTCCCTGCACCGGTTTCGCTGAAAAACGTGTTAAAGGCATCATCTCCTCCTCCAACAGTCTTGTCACTTGGCATTTGGCCATCAGGCTGTCATACCAGACCATCAAATGAGCGTTACAATCATTGTCCATAGAACCACCACAGATCTGATCAAACTAACACTCTCTTTGATCCTCACGCTCAAAATCAATCAAACAATGTATGGCAATTCATAGCTAATTAACCACTCAAAAAATCCTAGAAACTGTGATAAAATCATTCTAAATCCACAACGTCAGTCACTTAATTCGACATCCACAGAGAGAGAGAGAGAGATCTTCAAATTTGAGATGGATCTACAAGAAAAAACGAAACAAGAACGCAGATCCAGAAAGAAGAAGCAAAATCGATCAATTTAACATCTAAAAAGCAAGAAAATCACATATCAACCACAACAACGTCACAATCTACGCAGGAGTTGACTCTCCGACTACAGATCTACATTGCCAAGAGAAACTGAACAGATCAGCTACAGATCTAAAACAACAATGGACGGACCAATCAAATCCAAAAACTTAGATAATATCATTCGAAACCGCCAATGACGCCTATTTCGACGACAGATCTAAACATTCAAAAACCGGATCCACAAATTAGGCGTCGATCTACGCAGATCCAGTCAAGAACAAGCAAAATCCATTGCAGAGACATCAACCGCAACAATGTCGCATGTAATTGACTCTCCAACCACAGACTTTAATCAAACACAGATATAACACATAAAAACCACGTCCAAAAAACAGATCCAGTACACAATACGAAAAATTGACAGAACAATCAGAGATCGAACAGATCCGCCATCGCTCAAACACAACAGAACGAAAAACACATCAAAGAAAGCCAGATCTGGCGAAGCGAACGAACCTGGATGCCGTGCTCGAGACAGTAAAGCTCCCAGCAAGCATTGCCGACCTGGATACCGGCCTGACCGATGTGGATCGAAATGCACTCTCTCATCTTCGCCGAAAACGAGCGAAACAAGAAACCCTAAAAACGAGCGAAACGAGAAACCCTAAAAACGAGCAAATTCAAAGAAACGAAGAAGAGCGTTTATCAAGACGCCCTTCAAATGTTTGCAGTGCAGGGTTACGCTCTGCTTCGTTAGTTATTTATAGCAGGAGAGAAGCAGATCTGGTTCTTAACCGCGGTTACCTAACCTTGGTTAAGGACTGGTCTGGCGTAACTGACGGTTTAACTATGGTTACTTTTGAATTTTTTTTTCTTTGTTAAGTATTTCGAATTTTAAAATATCTGTTGTGTTGCCGCCCGATTTGATAGGCTAACGGTCATGTGACCTTCCATCCTCCCGTCCATTCTTGTGAAGGCTTTTTTAGGCCCAAATATACTCCAGTTTGCTAAGCCAATGCTTAGCTATGGGCCTAGTGGCTCTAAATACGTGGTTGGTGCACAGTTGGTGTCTTTGACATGCAAGTTTTTGGTTTCTTGCATTGCGTCAAGTGCGATCTGTATCGACTAATTTATGCTCGGGGTACTATGGACCTTATATAGGAGGCGGGCCCTCTTAATTCAATTTTAAACTTGAGACATCATTTAAGGGTGATTGAGTCCATAAGGCACCATAAAAATCTTTTTTTTTGGTCTAATCTGTATGGTATCTGAACTTAATCTACTATTTTGAGCTCGAGCCGGGGTCAGCCTTATAAAAGTAAAACTCTTTCAAGAGTAGTTCCTGCAATTTTGAAGTCTCAAACTCGAGATCGACAATATATTTTTATGTCACCTTTGCTCCCCACCTCCGCCCCCCTTCGTTTATGGTCGACACACCTTTTTAATAGACTATAAATACAGTATGTGAAGTTGCTAATATGATATATTTTGAGTGTCTTGAGTGTATATTTTATTATGCCAATTATGTATTGTATAGTGCAATTTAAAAAATAAGTTTTTTTATGCATACTAATGGACGGGCACGTGCTCCGCACGTGATGAACAATTTTAACCTAAATAAATTTGCTGACATTGATTCTTTTTTGATTTCACTAGGAGTCAAACTCACTCACGTCTTTTCTAAACCCTGTCTTTGGGTAAACGATGTCTCGTACCTCGTTTGTGGTAATGCTTTAATAATTTGTTGATGTTTTCTTAGATAGGGCACACCTTATAACAAAATTAATTAACATGATGCCTTTCAAAAAAATAAAAAAAATAAAAAATTAGCAAGCAAGGTGGCATGATTAATGGGAAAAGATTCAAATTTGATTACCCGTAGATAAAACAATTACATTCATTCTATTGATGCCAAATTAAAATAAATCATAGAAAGAGCAAAATATTCCCTAGTGAAACTCCCGAATTTGTTTGCAAACCAATCTACTTGTAAAATCTTGACAAAATATGATAACTTTATTATTGTATTGTATATTGTTCATTATACACATATCCATATATACAGATGCAATTACATATAAAAGGAAACATCTACATAAGATTAGGAGAGTGATTTGTGCATATTTTTTAATTGCACGATATTCCTTAACACTACTATCAAGAATTCGGAAGACCGCATGTACGTGATTTAGGATGATGTCATGGTGGCCAGAGGTAGGATGTCAGAGATGCATTTGCTTGAAGATCACCTTGTACATTGCTAATTAAACCTAATAATCTATATATCTATATAAAAGTCGGAGCTGAGAGAAAGTTCACATGCATCTTATGCATCCTCTTTTCAAAAATTTTATTTTCTAATTTTCTCTTTTTTTTTTCTATTTTAAGGTATTTGTTTATTTGTGTTATTGGTTGTTTCAAGGAATATATTCATTCCCCCATTTTTTGGAGCAACAAAATCACAATTAAGTGTATTTGAATTCATTTCTTGGTTAATGAAGGGTTTGTTTCAATGCATTTAATCTCTGTTTCGAATCTTACATCATCTCTTTGGTTACTGCAAGATCATTTATACAGATCATTAATCTTCTCTTTATATATAGATCATAGGTTCACAAGTACTGCAGGTCTAGCAACATCAAGTACTTCTCTCAGAGTTTTTCACACACGAATGCAATGTTGTGACAACACTCCAACATGTATCAGATATCTTACAGTGCGATCAACAACTTCACATCTTTATGTTCATTGTTGTGAGGATTGTTCAGGACGTTCGTTATGTGCGTGATTTATAAGTAAATATTTTTTACCCTCTGTTGTATTTTTTTTTTGAAGAAATATGAGTTGATTATTGTGAATTGTAATTTTAATTGTAAAAAATATTATAGTATATTCATGTAAATTAATTTATTAACTTTCTCTTAAAGTTTTAATGACTCGTACGCTCTGTCGACTAGTTCTTCAATATTTGTAGAGGAAAACAGATAAGATTACCTTGTACATTGACTCCAATTCATTTCAGTTCAAACGTGGAAGATAGGAGCTAGCATCCAAGGCTTTTACTACATGCATTAGTACAATACAATAAGGATCTCCACTTTTAAAAAAAGTATATCCCTAATTTAGGATCATTTGGTTGGTTGTTCATCACTACGATGTGAATGGCTCCAATAATTTAGTTAGGAAATGCACTAATTAAGATGGGTGTGCCCCTGTCATTGAAAAGCCTGCCCTGTGAAACACGCTTAGATTGGCAACCAAAGATGGATTAATTAGGTCAATTATATGAAGTACCCAAATGTTCCTCGACTTATCCAGCTCCAATATACAGCCCGCCTTCATCTATAGGACTTCAATAGAATGCAAATGTGTTGTTTGTTGTGATATGAATAATCACTTTGATGTGTTTGGATGACCACATTGTATTGTAACATTAAGCATGATTCACATTAAATGTAACTTTTCACTCCATATAACTTGTACACCCACTTCATTATCATGTAACTTGTACATTTTGGTTTACTTGTATACTTATGTGACTAAAGCTTTTGGTGTAACTTGTACACATTGTATTGCTTGTTATATTTATTTAAAGTACATGAGTTGATCATGACAAATGCCCTATATAAAGAGTTCTTTCTCTTGTAATTGGCATATCAAATTGTATACAACTTTTCATTTCAACTCTCATTTCTTCTCTTTTATTTTGTAGTTATAGTTCTTTGTAGTAGTAGAAGTTAGTAGTTCTTCTACTTTCTTTCTCTAGTTCTAGCAAGTTCCAATGAAAAACGTGGTTATTTGTTGAATTTTTTTTTTTGGTAGGATTTATTTGTTGAATTTTATATATGGTATATGTATATATATTGGGTTGAATATTATGTATGTATAATGGCCTAAATCTAGTTATTGGGGGTGATGGCCTAAATCTATACCTCATTACATATATGATATTTGAGTTGCTGCCAACTATTTGGTGCACCGATTAGGGATGCTTATCACGCATTTACTGCATTTATTCTATGTTTTTTCGCCAATAAAAAAAATAAAAATAGAATCGTGTTTTATTTTATGGATCAATTACTTTTACATTTTTGGTGCACTGTGAGAAGTAATGACTCTAGATAGTGACTAATGAATAGCTATTCCCATTTACTATCAAAATGGGCACGCATTTGGGCCCTTGGATTTACATATTGGGAGCATATTTAGGATGTAGTTTTGAGTCTTGAACCAATCCCCTTTATACGGGGTGTGCGCGAATATACACACAAAAGGAGAAGAATGAGTCATTAGGGGAAAACATGAGATTACAAGAGATCTATAGCTTCGTGGTGATATAAGAAGAAAAAAAATATTACACCACTTTTATTTCAGCAAAAGAGGTATGAGATCTCACTAATTCACTGTGATTCAATTCCATCATTCCTAATATAATTTAATTACTTGTCACTGATCATGCACGGTTATCAACATGATGACGAGTTACCGAAAGATAATTTTTAATTGCAATGGTCTCGCATATATTTGTGTCTTACATTATTTTTACTTTGGACTCTGTTTGTTTTGCTATTTCTATACTTTTGAAATATTTACATGCGCTATTTCCCTTAAAATAAATAGTCCTACCATCACTTGGCCGAATCATGATCATTTTTTTGTTCAATCTTTAATTTATTCTAATCATGATTAATTTTTGTCAAATTTCATATTTTATGCATCATTTTGTATGCATACATTTTTTTTTTAAATAAAATATAATAGGCTAGAAGCCAAAAAAAAAATGTTGGGCTATTGGCTCTAAGTTGTTTATAGACAAGTTCATCTGGTGGTAACACACCACGTATTATTGAATATTTTATAAAATATTAAGTATATTATTTATCATGCAAGACACATTATATATATAACGTTACCGTTTGCGAAAGTATGTTATGTAGTTGCGTCTTGTACGATCTTCTACGTCAGAAAGCAATAGTTAATGTGTGACATATAGTTTTTCTCTTAAAACTGCAAACGATTAGTTATCGTCGTATTCTTGATTTTTATAAAATAAATAATACTATAACTTTGAGTTGATAGTGGGTAAGCGTTGTCCTCGGTAAAGCTAAACATTAAAATGAAGATGGGTTATCCCGTTCGAGAAGGCATGGTTATTAAGTAGACGTAGTCTTGCCATCCAACCTGGAGGTTGTCCTACCAACTCATACAAGTAGTATATTTATGTATAAAATAATCAAGTCGTGAACATTAATTTAATCGTATATTATGTATTTTATATTAAAAGGAGAAAACTATTTATGCTATCTCTATTTTTATAAATATTATACTTGATTGAATTACTCGCCTTAATATTGTTGACAATAATAATCAGTTGTCAAGGCAACGAGATGCTAAAATTATAAATAAAGCATCAATGCAAGGCTATGCATATAACACTAATATTTCTTCGTCAAATATCTCATTAGAGATTTGAAAAGTAAATATTTCACTTTATATATCATTTCACCTCATGGAGTTAGCTATATCAAGGCCAAAATTGATGATGCTCCAAAAAGCTCAAAATGAGCGGCTGGGTCTCACGCTACAAATTATATCAGTCAAATATCACTTATTATTTTGTAATTTTAATTACCTCTACGTTGAGGCTATGCAGAAATGACTAACAAGATAATAAAAGGCCACGTGGCTTGCATCGATTTATTACTGCAACAAATTATCGAACGCGCACGTCAATCCAATAATTATTAATTATGGATTGAATTCTTGTCTCATGGTATCTGAGTAAAATAATGAGATATTATAAATATAATATCACTCCCATCCAATTGGTTCATCTTCAAATTAAGAAGCATATGTTGCATACTATGACCATGGTCGCAATAACAAATTATGGACATGGAAAAGGTGAAAAGGTATGGTAAAAGTTATATTGACAATTCCACTGAATGTTGGAATAAAAGTGGTGCACCACTAGAAAGGGTAATTTATTATTGATAATGAGCGCTCATAATTGTGACACGTTTCGTCACATACGAAAGGCTATTTTGTCTAAATATTGTCATATATACAATACCCAAATATTTTTGTGACCTTTTACCATGCCTTCAAAATCGAGGAAAAATTATGAATTTCACTATTAAAAATAGCTCAATTAAATTGACACATTAATGTGTTCAAATTCTGAGCTAAATAAAGGCGAATAACACATGTCTTGCTTATTGTACTACATATACATTTTAATATAAATAGTATTTCTCAAAGTTAAACTTAACAGAGGCTAATTTTTATGATGCAATATTTGGTACAACTATAATTTTGTCAATGCCTTATCTAGAAGTTACTCAGTATGATTTGTTTCATCTGAGAATTTAAATTCCCTGCATTACCTTCTGGATTTTATTTGAAAAGACATATTGATGAAATAAATATCGTCATATGAAGTAATGACATTAATAAGATGAAATAATCGATTTGATCATCCATGATCATCAATTACACATTCGTGTGGACATCAATTGTGGAACCAAAGGATTTTATCAACTGGTAATTACAGTTGTGTTGTCAGTCTCAAGGGAAACTATTGGTTAAACCATCTCAAATTAAAATTGTTGCGGAAACCCCTGTTTTCTTCTTATATCTTATTTATTAAAATATATGGGATTATTCATTATTATACTAAATATTTCTAACTTATGCATCAATTAAGTATCCATATATGCATTTATATATTTTTAACTTATATTGGCTATAATAATTTATTCAATTGATTTAAAAAAAAGAATTTAAGTTTCTAATTTTAATTTTTAGATATGAAGTCATTGACACAAAATATTTAGTTCATTTAAAGTTCTATACAACTCATTTGGGAAAAACAACGAAATATCTCATATTTGAGTTTTTCGATCATTAAGTTTATGTTTTATTTCATATGCTTAAATAAAACTAAAATGAGTTTGAAAAGAAAATCTTTTATTGATGTCGGTTTCCAACAATTATATAATGTCTTGAGCCCCTAGTAAGAGATTTGTTTACAACAATTTTCAATGATTGTCACTTCAATGAAGCAATTTTTCCATTATTAGGGGAAGATATATAAAGCCAATTAAAGAAGAATGGCGTGAAATTGCTTGAAACACATCAAAATTGTTGTATTTTGATTATGATATGAACTTGAAGTTCAAGTGATCATTCATTAGCAACAGATTATGAATCAATTACTTGATGCAATTACTAATATGAAAAGGTGACAATCTCGTATATTCCACCATTAAAGGTTCATATATATATATATATATAATGATGTCCCTATGCATCAAAATGCATTAGAACCAATATAATGCTTAATGTGCAAAAGGTTTTTTTTGGTTCAAAGGATACAAATCCCTCGAAAAAGAGGTAGGGAGTAAACACTCCTTATAAAATAAAATAATCTTTTGGTAAGGATTCAAAGTATCCTTTTAAAATGATGATCTAATACCACAAATAGTATGTAGATAAATGTCAAAGAAGACATAATTATCAAAAGAGGTTATCCAAATTGAGCTAAACTCGTTAAAGAAACGAGGAGTTGTTAGATTAATAGTCTAATAAAATCGTGGCGTTATAAAGTCGGTTGGACTTAAACAATTTGGTCAGATGAACGTACAAAACCTTAACGATTATTTACTTTGAAAATAATATGTAAGTAATCTATATTATCCATATGACTTCATTGTAATATCATCATATGTCGATGACTCAAATATTGTGAGAAATCACGATGACATCATTATATCATTTGAATACCTAAAAAAAGAATTCAAGATGGAAGATTCTTGAAAAATAAAACTTAACCTTGATTTGAAAATCAAGTATTTTCAAGTAAAATAGTTCTCCATCTATTAATTTATTCAAAATAGTAAATTTTGGATTGCAAAGATTTGTTGCAAAATAATAAAATGTTTCATTCATATCAACATGAAGGGGGAGAATAAAAAGGAGTTATTGATTAATGTTCTGTACTCTTTTTCCCTTGTTTATGGTTTTATCCCATTGGGTTTTCCTAGTAAGATTTTTAATGAGGCAATCCTTACAACGTTATACTCCTTCATAATTGATTATTGTATTGTACTCTTTTTCCCTTAGCTATGGTTTTATCCCACTGGGTTTTCCTAATAAGGTTTTTAATGAGACAATCATAACAATATTATACTCATTATAAAAATTTATGAGAGCAGTGCACTATTTTTCCTTTACTAGATTTTTCCTACAAGGTTTTTCTAGTAGAAGTGTTAACGAGGCATTTATATACATTTTCTCAAAATATTTCAATGTGTTGCACACTTTTCCTTAGCTATGATTTTATCCCACTGGGTTTTTCTAGCAAGGTTTTTAATAAGGCAACACTAATAATACTTTATTCATGTCAAGATTGATAAAAACCATGTACTCTTTTTCCTTTACTAGATTTTTTCTATAGGGTTTTTCTAGTAGAGGTTTTAACGAGACATGTTCTCTCAAAGTGTATGAATGTTTTATACTCTTTTCCTTAGCTATGGTTTTTTCTCGAAGGGTTTTCCTAGCAAGGTTTTTGATGAGACAATCAATAATATCATACTACAAATTAAGATTGATGAGCACAATATACTCTTTTTCCTATAATAGATTTTTCTCACAAGGTTTTTCTAGTAGAGGTTTTGACGAGACATATTCTCGTAGCAAGTGTCATTCAAGGGGGAGTGTTGTGATATGGATGATCGCTTTGATCAAGTATTTGGATGACCACATTGTATTGTATATTAAGCATGGTTTACATTAAATGTAACTTTCCCTTCCATATAACTTGTACATCCACTTGATTATCATGTAGCTTGTACACTTTGGTTTACTTGTATACTTATGTGACTAAAGCTTTTAGTGTAACTTGTACATATTGTATTGCTTGTTATCTTTGTTTCAAGTCCATGAGTTGATCATGACAAATGCCTTATATAAAGAGGTTCTTTCTCTTGTAATTGACATACCAAATTGTATACAACTTCTCATTTCAACTCTCACATTTCTTCTCTTATACTTTCTAGTTGTAGTTCTTTGTAGTAGTTCTTCTACTTTATTTCTCTAGTTCTAGTAAGTTTCATCTCAATTTACAACATTGTTCACCATAATCTACATCAACATTATCCATTTTAGAGGCTTCACTGATCATCTAGGCCTTCCACATTGTTTGCAATGGCTTAAGACATGCAGAGTGGTCTCTTTCATTGATTGATGAGTCAGCGTATTGCCATGAGGAAGTGAGGAATGAGAACTGAAAATCTAGGCAGCCGCTATTTGAACCCCACATTTTGCTTCTTTTACCCAATTTTTGAATTTTTACTTCGTTTTCACTTTTTACTTAATTTACCCCAAATTCTTTTTTTGAAATTCCCTAAATACCATTGCTCACCCCTACACCCATTAATCCTCTATATTTCTCGGTTTTAACCATTGTAGAGTACTTGTACTAGGTCACAAGTATTGTAGAAGTGTTTTTTTGTTGAACAAGGTCAGATGTGGTCACGATATGTCCTAACGGTCGAATATGACTGAGACCTCTAAAGCGGTGTTGGTCGAATCCGACCGTGATTGTGAAGAAAATTCAGTCTTAGTGGGTGACGGAGAGATCCAAATGAAACCTCTTTAAAGGTGTTGGCCCTGTGTGGCCGACACTTCTTAAGAATTGTCGGCCCTGTGTGTCCAAACCTCGTAGGCAACAAGAATAGACAATTTTTTTTCAATACTCATAAAAAATACATGAAAATGACAAAAAAAAAACTAGTAGGTTTTGCTCGAAATCGCTTGATATTTTCGAATCCATCTAAACTTTGTACCCAAAATGCAAAATTTAAGTTTCAAATCGAAGCCCTAAACCTAATAACAAAACCACAAACAATACCGACTTAAAAAAGAAAAAAACCCAAAACAAACCACAAAATTGATACTAAAAGAGATGAAGAATGCACCTATGACGTCAAATTGATGGGGTTTCGCTCGGATTTCTCGAATTTGGATTGGTGGTGAGAGTGCGGTTGGAGAAAGGGGCGACTGAGGTATGCGTGAATAAAAACCCTTTATATGGAGGGGTAGTTGGGTCATTTCACATGGGTGGGTAAAAGAAACAAAAACTAGGGTCCGAATAGTCGCTACTAAAATCTAAGGCATCGTTTCGTTCGTTTTTGCTATTTTACAATGTTAGTTCGGAGTTATCTTCTTAGAGTTAACTCCTTGGAGATAATATTTTTATATTTGGTTCAACTTTAAACTTAAAAGGAAGTTTTAAATTTTTAAACAATAAAAAATATAAATGTCATACCTTCAAACAAGAGAGAGATATGTAATAAAAGGGTCATTAATGAAGGGTAATTGTGTCTACAACTCTCGGGAGATAACTCCCCTAAGGTGAGGGAGATATCTCGCACCCAATGGTGTAAGTTAGGTGATAACTTACAGGAAAGTTAGGCAACCGAAGAAGATTAGTTTCCAACTCCCTATAAGTTATCTCCCGTAAGATAACTCCACTCCAAACCAAACAATGCCTAAGAATAAATTTAGATCTCTATCCATGGATGAAAACTAAAAGGTTATGAAAATATTACCACCTTGTACAAATTGATTGTAACGAGTAACAACGTTTTGCTCATTAAAGTAAACTGGAAAGACACCACACCCACGTATGCACCTCATCATTGTCAATGTGACTGATAATCAAATTGAGATAAACAAACATATTATGCTTGTTAATTAAATCAAATTGAGATGGGGCGGTACGAGGGGAGGATGGGGAAGCCATAACAGCAGGAGTGATACGGAGGATGAAAGACGATTTTCGAACATCATTTCAAGCAAAGTTGGGTCAGTGTTCACCTCTTTGCGTGAAACTATGGGGAGTTAAACATGACTTGCAACTAGCGTGAGATAAAGGATTTAGGAAACTCGTTGTGGAGTTAGACTCGTAGGAAGCAATTGATCTTATTCTGAATTCATCACATAACTAATTTCGAGATCCACTGATTCATGACATTTTAAGGAAGATGAACAGGGAGTGGAGTGTAGTTTCAACCACACATTTAGAGAGAATAATGTCTGTGCAGACTACATGGCTAAGGAAGCTTTTCAATGTGATGTTGATTTTAAGATTTGTGAACATATTCCCAGTCAAATTTCGATATTATTAGAGTAGGATATCCTACAGTTACAGATGTAACTTAGATCGGATTTAATCTTTGCTAATTAGGGATGTCAATGGGTAGGGTATGGGGTGGGTACGCCATACCCATACCCGCCCCATCGTATGGAAGTTCTACCCGTACCTTACCCTTTTACTCTATTTTTTTGGTGGGGCGAGTATGGGTATTATCCGTCTAGGTAGCAGGGTACTCGTTGGTATCCATACTCATTATTAATTAATATGATATAAAAAATTAAAATTTAAAAGGAGTAAACTAAAATATTTGAGAATAAAATATTAATAGAATCCACACACCACATTATTTCTATAATTATTACAAAACATAAATAAAAATGTACGTCGTCTCTAACAATTATTCTAAATTTTGAAATATTAAAGACTTCATTTAAGCCAAAAAAAAGTTTTCAATCTTCGAAAACAGTAAGAATTTACCTTTCATCTTCGATAATAGACATATCATAGTAAAACCAAGTTAACATATATAAATAAAAAATATAACATAAATGAGTATATGGGGTAGGTAAAAGTTAATACCCTTACCCTACCTATACCCATACCCATACCCATACCCATACCCATACCCTTGCCCTACCCACACCTTGCCCTTATCAATCAATGGAGGCGTTACATAATGTGTTAAGAAACTAATATTTTGTAACGTCTACACTAATTGTGTAACACCTCCACTAATTGCATAACGCCTCCATTGATTCTGTAACGCCTCCACTGATTCTGTAACGTCTATCATTCTATAAATATGGCACCGTACTGTACATTCGAGAAATACAATAAACTTATTCTATTCTGAAACTATCATGGTATCAGAGCTTGGTTTCTAATCTAAGGTCGATTGACTTTTAAGTCGACAACCGATCCTTGACACATCTTAGTACTTGTTTTTGTGTTCGATTATGCTCTTGTTTTGATTTCCTTTTGTTTCTCTTATGCGTCTTCTCACACGTCTATTTGTTATACCAATCCGTTTGCCTCTTTCGCTTCGCTCAGTCAGCCAATCCGCCTACCATGTTCGCACAAATTTGATGTCTTCCAACTCGCATAGCCATATGCCTGTCTAGAGATCCCCACTTCTTGTTCTGCCTGTTGTCAATCTGTTGTCGACTTTACCGTCTGTCAGCTTCATTGTCCTGTCATCGACTCTGTCGAATTCTGCCAACGCTGCTCCAATAGTCGTTCCGCCGACTCAACTCCGTTATTCGTTCCGCCGATTATGTCGTTCCGTTAGTCGTTCTGCCAACTCAGCTCTGTTAGTCATTTCGTCGACTATGTTGTTCCGTTGTTCAGCAATCACGTTCGTTATCCGCATACTGTACGCTGTCGAGCGTAGTTCTAAAAAAAAATAAAAAAATCTAATGTTAGTTGTCTTGTCGTCAACTTTGTCGACTACGATGTTTGTTTGTTGATTCCGTCGACTCTGCTTTGTTAGTCGTTCTGTCAACTCTATCCTCTTTGGTTGTGCAAGACACACCGCTGCCAAGCCGCCTCGCGTTCTCCATCTGTCCGCCTGCTACTACTGCACTAACGCCTGCGCGTCTAACACCAATTTTGTCTGCCTCACTAGCGCATCCCTGTCTGTCCAAGCATCGCCTACATGTCGGCATCTGGCTCGGGACACTCTTCAGCTTTCTTTTGTTTCCTCCTCCAATTAGATGGCTGATATCTTCATCTTCCAGGTCGCTTTCATGCCTTGGTTGACAAACTCAAGTTGATGTCTACGAATCCATCTTGAGTTTGAGGGGGGATGTTAAGAAACTAATATTTTGTAACGCTTCCACTGATTCTGTAATATTTCCACTGATTCTGTAATGTCTACCATTCTATAAATTCCACTGATTCTGTAATGTCTACCATTCTATAAATAGGGCACCATACTGTACAAAAAAAAACACACACACACACACAGAGTAATCGATCCAAATTAAAATCCCAAAAAAAAAAAATCAACCAAGTGATCGTCATTTAAAAAAAAAAGTGATCAGTCTTTGCCCTTATGTGGGCATGATTTCATACTCCTCCAATATTTCATCCCTCTTACCACTTAAAAAAATGTAACAACTGTGTGTATGGTGGACATTGAAGAAAGATAAAAAGAACAATTCAGGCATATTAAACAAACCCAAATCGAAATGGAATTAATGACCGATCAACTAAAGTAACGCAAAAAAAAAACAATTAAAAACCTAAAGAGTAATCGGTATGTGAATATAGAGATCTCAATGCATTCATTTGAATGGCCTAATCATAACCTCCAGCAATACCCCAAGTTTGTCCACTGTCTCGCTAGTTCTTCCATCGATTTGAAGGATTTCGTTCAATATAATCTTCTCCAATCTCTAACACTCCATCTCTACGTGCGTTCCGACATCAATCTCTCTAACATTTACTCTCTCTCAACAAAAGATAGAAACAACAAATGTCATTCAAATTAATCTCAAAAACCGCCAAGATAGAAAGGATGGAGATGAAATTGAATTAAAGTACCAATGAATTTGAAGGTCGTGAAAGAAAGGATGAGTTGTCGATCAAAGATACCCATAACCTGTGACATTCTGATTCAAACATGTTTGGTGGGTTCTCTAGCTGCGGGACGGGCAATGTATATATTATGTACAGATTCATCCCCCCTTTTTGTAATTATCTTCATATTTGTGAGTAAAAGCATCTTCCCTTATCAAAAAAAAAAAAAAAAGATTCAAACATGTTTCAAAGATAAGAATATCAAACTTAAAAGGAAAAAGAAGTAACAAAAAGAAAAAAATCTATGATGTTGGCATTGGGTCCTTGATAGTCATATATTTGTGCCCCTAATTTTGTGTGCATTTAGTATATTTTGATAGGTTTAAGTCTCCAGAATTTGCTTCTAATTACTTGTTTTTATTATTTGTAGGTTCTTTGTTGTGTTTGCTTGAAATAAATAAAAACATGACTCTTTTGAAGTATTTTTGGTGTTCACCTAGAAATGCGCACTACATGCATCCCGGGACTCACGACATGCTATGGCGATGGCCGGTAAATTTACCAAGGAGTTGGAGTGTCAAAAGTTGAAGTTTTCACTGCATGTACTGTCTTGGCTTCCTCCAACTTCTTTTTCATCTTTTCAAAATCCATCACCACAAAATTACAGGGGAATATAAACCGATCAATCTTGACAAGTACATCCTCTGCTATACCCCTTCGCTTAGACAACAAACCATCGGCAAAGTGAACACCAAAATCAGCCCTTCTCAACTTGGTGATTTCCAATTTCTCAAATAAAGCCAACGACATCAGATTTATATCTGGTTCCAAATCACACAAAGTTTTCTGATATTGTAGTGGAAGTAATGATAGGTGGCTATGAGACCTTTATTTAATGCAAAGATGGCCTAAAATCATCCTCCTAAATATGCTTCTGTCTTAAAATTTTCGCTTTGAGTGGAATGCAACCTCATTCTAGGACTCTAGAGACCTAACTTTTTTCACTTGCACAGTTTTGACCTTTTTCCCACTTTGGTGTCAAGCACATGACTCATCCCTTGCAGTAAGCTCTACAACGTAACAATGATCAAACTGGGTCAAGGACACGACAAAGTGAAGTCTCTTACATCATCCTAAACTTACATCTCAATGGCATACATAAACAAAATTCACAACCAATGGGCACTTAAGAACATATTTATACTCAAAAACTTGATTTTTTTTCTCTGTTTTTCTACATGTATGTTGTCCTCTGTTTTCTTCCTATTCTTATTCACTTTCCCATTGCAAAAACACCTAAGAAAATCTCAACAAAACTCCTCTTCTTCACTTACATTCTCGGTTTACTCTTTATCATCTTCACATTCCTCTTTGCAGTCCAAGATTTTACAGGACATGATCGCATCTCTAATTCGGAAGATCGCGGATTCAAATCATCTTCAATTCAATCGAGATTTGAAGCCTATTCGAATTAAAAATTATTTGCATGTCTGGCAATTGACCCAACCACATACATAATGGTGAGCCAGTGTACATACAATTTCTTTCAATGAACGCACTTAAGGGCACACATAAGACTAAGAGAACACAACTAATAAATGCCTCTTAAACAAGTCTTAAATAGTAGTAAAAATGATACGGGAGACTTTTTTTTTTTTTTTTGTTTTTTAAAGGAAAATGTTGTTGTGCCCCAGCACAGACGTGCGCATGTCAGTGTATGTGCATTTTTGTATTGAGATACGCACGCACGCATGTTGAAGTGTATCCAACAGACACCGACAAATGTCCATGATGAAGCATGATAGCAAGCTCCTTTTTCGGATAATTTGATGTCTAGAAGCCTTTTTTTTTTACTTCAATAGGAGTCGAACCACGATCTTCTAAGGCCTTGCATTTTTTACAAGTAGACATGTCCACCTTAGTATAAGAGATGTGTGAAAAAACTAGAATAACTGACCACGTAAACTCTTCAGAGCATATCCAATGTAACTATTGATTGAGGTGAAAATAGATGCCACTTGGAATGGACAAACATTGAACCACAAAATACTCTCCAATGCAAATGTGGATTATGAAAGTGTGGCTAACATGACACGCAAATGTCGATGCACAAATCAATGAAGACTAATAATGTCCAAATGAGTTACCCAATCATTTCTCTAATAAAAATATATAGACCAATACATCAACTCTTTCAAGTATTAGAGTTTATGTATAGGGAACACAAAGTCTTATTATTGTTTAAGTGAATGTGAGGTGGCATTTTAATTGTTTAGAGGGGAAAGTTTAAAGGATCCTTTCATTTTGATTAAAAATCATAACCAATAGATATATCAATCATTTGTTTTTGGGTTCCTCCATGTTAACAAGATTATATTTCTTGATTACAACTTATTTAAAACAAAGGCGCCCCTATTGTCACCAAACAAGACCAACTATTAATTGTATATGATGGATAAGCATCGCAGCTCCATATGTTTTTATTAAGAAAAAATTATTTTCTTTCTTCTTTTTTTTTTGAAAACAACTATTTTCTTTCTTAATTATAGTGTTGACCTTAAAAGTTCTAGAACTCTCTTTCTTGCACGATATAACGTTGGAAATTTAAATTATACCCATGTTGAGTTTTATAGCTCCAATTTTTTTTTTAAGGAAGTTGTATATGTCGCAAAAGAATATATGTACAAAAGAAATGGTTTGCTACCCTAATGCTTTAGCAACTGTAAACACGAAATTACCAAAAAGATGGTAGCCATGGGAGCCGCCACCCTTACATCCACTCCCCTCACCCAAAAAAAAATTAATTAATACTACATTTATATTTTTTTTATTTTTTTAAAGAGAAATCGAGATTTCATTAATCATTCATGACTAATTACAGGATTAGACATAAAATCAAGTATATTGATTCGCTAATCCTATTTGTGTAAACAAACTGCTATTAATTTAGTTTTTTTTTTCGATATTGTAACAGTTTGACAATCAAAGACTGCTATCTGAAACTCATGATAATACACAAAATACTAGAACTACAAAACGAATAAAAAAAACTTCTCAATAAGGAGAAGACAAATCAAAGACTTCCAATTAGGAAAAAAAATAACTATAAAGTAAAAACTAAAGATAAATCAATCAAGTGCGCCGAACAAATCTACGCAAAATCGTTGATGAAGATGCACCGCAACAAGGACAATTCAATCTCTATAAATATGATTAGATATGTTGTTTATTAAATGAACAAAGAGCAAAAAGGATTTAATTGAAACCACCGCCGATCATTGAGAAGATCGATGGTGGTTCAAGAACAAAAATTACAAAAGTGAATAAAAAATAATAATTAATATGAAACGTTTCTATTTTTATATATACAACGAAAATGTTGTTCACATAATCTGGATCGCTTGAAAGATTTATGTATATTCACTACATCTATATTTGTTGTAACACTATACTTTCTTGAGATTATCATTAAAACCAAATGATGTCATTCAATATTGATCATAATCCTTTTGTATGAAATCATTTGCACTTCAAACTTCAAAATATCAACCAAAAAAATTAATAAAATAAAATCAAGTTTGTTTATTTAATTTGATCCGGTTGTTAGGTTATAATAGCACAAATGAGTTGTACTAATATATAATTAACTGATTTTCTCAAAAAATATATATATAATTAACTGATTAAATATATATAACTGATATTACAAAATATAATAGTAGATATATATCCTCTAATCACCAATTGACTATATACAATTGAGTAGTCATAATTGATTTGCGTGTCGTGTCATCCACTCAATCAAATTGAAGAATAAATATTCATCATCTCATCAGCTCATGAGCTAGCTTATACATATACACTATTCTCTTCTCTTCCATCCTAAATTGTTCACCATAAATTAATCTAGCTAGCTGGTACTTTTAAATTGTGCAACATATATAATTAAGTTTCACAAATGGCGTCCACAGAAGAAAATAAGGCCACAATAGAGGAGCCCAAAATAAAGGGTACTAGTGATGAGGAGGTAGCAGTGGCAGTGGAATCTAAAAAAGGGTACTCATCTCTTGTGTCCACCATTGATGTTGCCACCATGGAATTGTCTTTACGGGTTCTGCTCTTCGCTTCAACTCTCACTGCTTTGATTCTGATGGCCACCAGCAAGGAAACTGAGGTGGTTTTGGTGCCTGTCCTTAACATTCCAGTGATACGCCCTGCCAAGTTCACTCACTCTCCAGCTCTCATGTAATTGACATCTTATCCCACTCTAGCTACATCTAGCACTCTACTTTTTTTTTTTTTTTTTTTTTTTTTTTTTTTTTTTTTTTAATATTGTTGGTGTTTGAACTAGGGGTGGGCAGCGGTTTTCAAAAAACCGCTCAAACCGCTCAAACCGACCAAACCGCACGGTTTGATTTGGTTTTTGAAGCTCGCGGTTTGGAAAACGACCAAACCGCATATTCGCGGTTTGGAAAACGACCAAACCGCATATTCGCGGTTTGGTCGCGGTTTTCATTTTGAGAAAACCGCGGTTTAACCAAACCGAGGGCATTTTGATAAATACAAACCAAAAACCCTAGAAATTAAAAAAAACCACAAATCTCACATCTTCCTCTTGCTGATTTATTTTTTTTGCTTGCTGTTTTTTCATTTTGGCTTGCTGTTTTTTTTTTTGGCTTGCTGTTTTTTTTTTTTGCTTGCTGTTTTTTTTTTTTTCCTGAAAATAAATTGCATGAAAACCGCGCAAACCGCTGTTCGGTTTGGTGCGGTTTTGATGATCTGTGGTTTGGTTGCGGTTTGGAAAATCACCAAACCGTAGACCCTCGGTTTGGTGGTTTTCCAAACCAAACCGCGGTTTGTCCACCCCTAGTTTAAACGGCCTTAGCCTCTCCTGTTTAAGGTGTGATTGATCCCACGAGTTAGGAGAAACTGCTTCTACCCCTCCTGATTAATTAGGTCAAACTGATTCCACAATGTAAAGAGTGCGTCCTTACCACTAATCCAGATGTCAAAAGAGAAATAGTGCAGTTGTTTGTTAATCAAACCGGTCATCTCTACCTTAGTTACTAAGGCCCTCTTCAATAAGGCCTAGCTACATCTCTATTAATTTGAATATATTTATTAAAGCTCCTAAACTTTTTTTTTTATTTGATAATTATGGGTATTTGTACCATATTTTGTGGCATTTTCCTACTAAACCTCGACTAACTCCACTAGAGTCAATCGGGAATTCGGGGAAGGAGAACTCATGTTTAAGGCCTTGTTTTTTTTGTTTTTTTTTGTTTTGTTTTGTTTTTTTTCTGTTTTTGGTTTTTTGTTTTTTGAAGTAGGATTGCCGTGAATTAGTTAATTAATTAATTAAGAATGAGTTTCTGCTATGTACAAAACCCAATCAATTAATTAAGATTAAGGCTAATTAATTATTGTATTATTGTTGTTAATTAGTTTGATTCATTTGTGATGCAGATATTTTGTTGCAGCGACTGCAGTTGCAAGTTTTTACAGTTTGGCAACTATTTTTGGTACCCTCTATAGAATCTTGAAGCCCTACCCAACAACCCCTCTCCTGTTACTTTACTACATCATTTGGGAAGTGGTAATTTCTCATTTTCACTAAACATCACACATATAATTTCTTCTTCTTCTTCTTAAAAAAAATACTCTTTTTAATTACCTAGAGTAATTAAATCATATCCTCATAACTTTCTGCATATATATACAGGTAATTTTGGGGATTTTAACAGCGGCAACTGGGTCAGCTGGAGGAGTGGCTTATATTGGACTAAGAGGGAATACTCATGTAGGGTGGACAAAGGTGTGCTCTACTTACAGCAAGTTCTGCAAGCATGCTGGGAGTGCCGTTATCATCTCTTTGTTTGCAAATGTTCTGCTGGTCCTCCTCATCTTCCTCTCCGCGCATTCGCTCTATCGTCGAATCCGCTAATCAATTATCCATTTACATGTCTTAATTAATTGTTAATTTGTGTGTGCATGATCTTTGTCTTTTTTTTTCGATGAAGTGTATGTGTTGTCTTAATTTATGTAATCATATCTATAGATACATTGTTTTTTCATGATAAAATTAATAACGCACTTGTTTTGGAATCTCGTTGAAAGTGTGACATTAATTATTATATATCCGTTAATTATTGTACTGCATATGTGATCTTTGCGTTAATTAATAATGTTAAAGATGACATCAGTTTTTTTTTTTTTAGTATGATGACATAGTTTTGATGCATATAAATACAATTGCCACACAATTGTTGTCATCCCTTTGAAATGTGCATGCACATTTATCTTGATGTATGGTTATGAGGGATATGTTAAGAATAGTCTAACATCAAATATTCAAGTAAATAAAGAAAGGATTATAAGTTGGAATTGGAAACACCGTCTTACCTCGGCATTTTGGTGAAGCTTATTAGAGCAATAATGTAGCGGCCCCAAATCCCGTTGGCCCATAACTCTACCACATCAGTGCCCTATTGCATCCCACGTGCAACCCCCGTTATTAATCCTCATACATCTGAGTTTATAACATTTAAATACAACAATTCAGTGGTAGACTTAACATAATAATTTATAATTTCATTTCATCAAAAGTTACGAGCATCAATCCTATGTGGAAAACCCGCAACAGAACACTATATATAAGGCGACGAAGTAAATATATGCATATACCTATGTCTCAAAAGTCGAAGTAAATATATGCATATACCTATGTCTCAAAAGTCTCCAATATCCCAACATAGATCAAAATACCAAAATGTACACGTACGAGTAGGTCCTGGACTGTAAACCGTCAAAGGTAATCGCCCTGTGTCTCTGCGACTCTACTCGTATTCGGATCTGCACTCAGTCACCCAACAAATACAATGACAAGTCCAGTGAGTAAACTCCCAAAGAAAACCATCGAGTAGATAATAACATAAACCAATAATAAGGTTAAATAAACACGCAGTGAGTATAACAACCAAT
Source organism: Stephania japonica (assembly GCA_039657345.1). Classification (NCBI taxonomy): domain Eukaryota; kingdom Viridiplantae; phylum Streptophyta; class Magnoliopsida; order Ranunculales; family Menispermaceae; genus Stephania; species Stephania japonica. Next base: position 7,198,997 of record CM077558.1, on the reverse strand, counting down.
ACAAGATGATCACAGATAACCACAATGTAACGAATACATGTGCATCAACAATATTGATAAAACGAGACGGATGTGTGACACAAGCTAACAAACTAGATCATACCCCGTCGATTCGGATGCCCCATGTAATGACCCTAAAAATTTAACCTGTGCCACGTGTCAATACAGCCTACGCCGTGGTACAGTCATCAATTCTCGGACGTCGACGCCGAGGTATGTTAGTTTTGTATGGTGTTTGTATTATATTGTATTTCATTTGTGCAATTTAAAGTTTTTAACGTGTAAAGGCGTTGTGTACGAGCATTGGTAGTCCGGGGAACGAATTTAATTAAAAACACTGACAAAACACAAATTATAAAAGTATAGGCGTGTTGGCATGTAGTGCGATAGAGTGCGTGCGACGGGCGAGTCGCGACGCGGTTCGAGTTTGACAACACTAAGGTGGAGTTGGAGATGACCAAGTGTGGAGCTTAAGTTACGTAATTAAGTCACATATGAAGTGTTGGAGTTGTTGGGACAGCTGAAGGGAGGACCCTTGGATGCGCCTCGAGATGAGTGTGCATAAGTGGATGAGGAGAGGGGTATAAAACCCAACACCCACCTTTTTTCTCTCTCTTCCTCTCTCATTATTCTCTCTCTTCGTCTTCCCTAACTTTTTCCCCAAGCAACCACCGGACTGGTGTGGTTGGAGCTGCGCCGGAGGTGGCAGTTTTCGACGATCCGAGGTAAGATTCACACTCTCCTCGTCGTTCTCTATGCGTTGGTGCGTAGTTTGCTTGTTTTCGTCGCGGTAAGTTTTGGATGCCACGTCAAAACTTCGAAATCGATCAAAGTTTTCGACGTCCCGACGATCCCCACGATGATTAATAAGTTATTTACAAAGGTTGTAATCAATTTGGGTGAGTTTTGGATTTTTGGCAAATTTTTGAAGATTTTCATGGATTTTTCGTTTGGATTAAAATGGTAGTGATTAATGGTAGAAATGAGATGGTGATGATGGTGGATTGTTGAGTTATTGTTGTTAATGTTGTTGTGAAAAAAAAATGAGGCTCTATTTCATTCGCTGGAAATTTTTCTAGCGAACGAACAAGGAAGAAGAAGGAGAAACGGGTCGGGTCTAGGTGACCCGACCCGATTTGGGTAAGACCGGGTCTGCCCCGGGTCAGACCGGATTTGACCCGGTCAGACTCGGTTGGATCGGGTTTGACCCGGTCAGGCCGATCCTGACCCGACCCACCTATTATTATATTAATAAATAATTATTTATTTCAATTAAATATATTAAAAATGATTTTAATTGAAATAAATTTTAGAAAAATAGGAAAAATTCAGAAAAAAAATTATAGAAAATTATATTTTCATCAAATAAAGAGAAATTTGGGAATTTCTACGAAAAGTGAAATATTCGAAATTTTTGCGAGACGTTATGTCGGGGTTTTTGCCTTGAAAAACGTGATATTGGCAAAAATAGCTAGAAATTTGGAAAAATTATAGGAAATTAAGGAAATTGATATAAATTGCACTATCAGAATTTTTGTACACACGGGGACTGTAAGGACGTGTCGGAGTCCGTGTTAGCGCAAATTAGCTTGAATCGAGGTAAGTAAACCAGTGAGGAACACTACAGTTATTTTTTGAGCTTTGAATTATTTATTGATATTGTTTCAATACCTTTTTGATATTCCATTCACATGAGTTGTCCTAAGGTAAGTGTGTCAAGCATGATCCTTGCAGAATTCCGGGCTCGCGGTGTATTATACCGGGGTTTACGGCTGGGGATACGTGATTGGTTGTAATGACATGTACGGAGTGAGAGTTCTCCACTAGATTGTTGGGGATTCTGCATTTGCGTAGGGGTCTTAGAGGAGATTCTGTCCTCGACTCCTAGCCTTTGAGGAGATTTTGTCCTCTGCTTAACGACTTTAATTGGTCGGGACCACCTGTGCATTTCCTTTGTATTCCGAGACACTCAATTTCGATTGCTTATTTATTTATTCACAATCTTTATATGTTCATGCGTTCCCTGTTCTTTTCTTTCTATCTGCATGAATTGACTGTTCATTTACTTAATTCGAAATACTGTATTTATTGTTGTTCCTGCTAGGCGTTACTTACCTAGGCTCGTCATTCATGTGTTTGACCGAGTGCGGATCCGCAGTCCAGCAAAGGAAAGGCCGTGCAGTTAGGCGATATACTTTGAGCGACCCTTCTCTGCTGACATAGGTGACTTTTTGGTTGTATTAGTTATATTATTTTTTTTGTACATGGGGTTATGGGTTGAGAGATTTTTGGATATTATGACTTGGATGATACTCTCCTTGCTTTACATGATATATATGTAGGGGTGGGCAGCGGTTTTCAAAAAACCGCCCAAACCGCACAAACCGACCAAACCGCACGGTTTGGTTTGGTTTTTGAAGCTCGCGGTTTGGTTGCGGTTTGGAAAACGACCAAACCGCAAATTCGCGGTTTGGTCGCGGTTTTCATTTTGAGAAAACCGCGGTTTAACCAAACCGAGGGCATTTTGATAAATACAAATCAAAAACCCTAAAAATTAAAAAAAAAACCACAAATCTCACATCTTGGTAAATACAAACCAAACCGAGGGCATTTTGGCTTGCTGTTTTTTCATTTTTGCTTGCTGTTTTTTTTTTGGCTTCTTTTTTTTTTTTTGGCTTGCTTTTTTTTTTTTGCTTGCTTGGTTTTTTTTTTGAAAATAAATTGCATGAAAACCGCGAAACCAAACCGACCAAACCAAACCGCAAAAACGCGGTTCGGTTTGGTGCGGTTTTGGTGATCTGCGGTTTGGTTGCGGTTTGGAAAATCACCAAACCGTAGACCCTCGGTTTGGTTGCGGTTTGGTGGTTTTCCAAACCAAACCGCGGTTTGCCCACCCCTATATATATGATATACGGGGTTCCGACACCTTAGGTTTTTGTCCTAACTTAGAGCTTTCGAAGTTGATTGATTAGTTGAGATTAATTGCTTCCGCTTATTACTTTGATAACTTGCTAATTAATTGACTTCACTTTCAAATGATTAACAAATGATTGAATGGTAAGGATAGGCTCACTGGCCCCGTGCGACTCGTCGGGATTGGCTCGGGGGTTCACGCGGGTCTAGGCCGGGCGGCGCCTGATTCTAGGGTTGTGGAACTTGGGGCCGTCACACCCCAGCTGTAATGACCCAAATATTCTCCGACCCATTTTAAAGATATTTTATTGATTTTATATTAAATTATGTGGACAAATGAAAATAGTTGGAATGGGCTTAACGAGGAAATTGGGCCCATAGGGGTATTTATGTAATTTGGGGTTAAATTTATGAACAACCCTACTTTAAAACCCTACCTATATAAACCTTTTATAAGTTTGTGGCCTCTTTTGTGTTGAAACCCTAAACTTGGAGAGGGAGGAGAAGAAGAGGAGGCTTGAACAACCAAGGGGGAGGTAATCTTTTGGTGGTTTTTCTTTCTTTTTCTTTTCTTTTTTCTTTTTCTTCTTTTCTTCTTCTTCTTTGGTTTGGTGTTTTGGAGATGAGGAAAGGGGGTGGCGGCTCCCCTTGGAGTCGTTGGTTTGGGGCCGGCGCCTAGTGGCGCTGCTGGAAAAGACAGCGGCGCCGCTGAGGGGCAGCGCGTCGCCGTCAATATGGGGGGGTGGCTATAGCCACCCCATATCAGTGAGGAAGAAGGGGGTGGCAATAGCCACCCCACTTCTTCCATCACCGCCACCACCACCTCGGCGGGTGAGCCGCGGTGGAGGGGTCCCCAGTGCCGGCGAGCACTGGGAACCACCCTCGGACATAGATCCGAGGGTTGGTGGGGTGGGGGAAACCCCACCCTGAGGGGGGTCGAGGACGCCAGGGGCGTCTGCCCCTGGTTTGGTCCCAGGGACTCCAGGGGCCTGTCTGGCCCCTGGAGGGGCTGGTAAACCCAAACAGGGACCGATTTGATCCTTGTTCAACTAAACAGGGACCGATTTGGTCTCTGTTCAACTAAACAGGGACCAAATTGGTCCCTAACCAATATGGGGGGTGGCTATAGCCACCCCATATCAGTGAGGAAGAAGGGGGTGGTAATAGCCACCCCACTTCTTCCATCACCGCCACCACCACCGCCACCGCGGCGGGTGAGCCGCGGTGGAGGGGTCCCCAGTGCCGGCGAGCACTGGGGACCACCCTCGGACATAGATCCGAGGGTTGGTGGGGTGGGGGAAACCCCACCCGTGAGGGGGGTCGAGGACGCCAGGGGCGTCTGCCCCTGGTTTGGTCCCAGGGATAGACAGGCCCCTGGGGGGGCTGGTCAACCCAAACAGGGACCGATTTGGTCCTTGTTCAACTAAACAGGGACCGATTTGGTCCCTGTTCAACTAAATAGGGACCAAATTGGTCCCTGGCCAAAATAAATTGAAAAAAATAAAAAAATAAAAAAAATAAAATAGGAAAACTTACGATGGGCGTCGACAACCTCGACAAAGCCCTTAAATGGCACATCACGTGGGACCCACACCATTTGGGGTCCCCAAATATAAAATTAATAATTAAAATACTCAACTTTAAATGAGTAAAATACTTATGTAGTATTATATGAACTGTTTAGATTCACGAGGCGGTTCACGTGGGACCCCAAACGCGCGAGGAGTCGGTATAGGCATCGCGACAGTTCCAGGTAAGTGGGGAGCTTCGCTCATGCATTAAATATGGCTTGATTATTAGATAACTAGGAATGCATGTTTTGAATGTAACGACTTGGGAATGGGTTGCGTCGTGATATTGGTTTGGATCTCTATTATCTATGGAATTGTGAATGCATTGTTTTGCCTTTTATGTTATTCGGTGCCCCAGAGTGTGTGGAGTTCCAACGCGGGCCAAATTAGCAAGTGGTCTATATCTTGAACGCCCCAGAGTGTGTGGTAGTTAACCACCGAGGGTTTGCTTGACTAATTGAATGCATAAGGTGAATTATTCGAGGGTAAGGGTTTGGAGTTCCAACCTTTGCTACTTGATGATTCTTTGAGACGTGTAGCGGTGACGGCTTGGATGAATCTATCTTTGTTTTGGTGCGATTATCTAGAGGGCGTAACGGCCATTGCGTTTCCACTGATTATTGTACCAATTCGAAAATAGATGATTCGGTCACCGGATCCTTACCAATATCTAGTTTGCATTGAATGGAACAACGGCTTATATTAATATTTATATCTATCGCATTTTATTTAAATCTTTCATTTGACTTTATTTGTATGTCATGTGTAAATTTATAAATGAATAATGATGAATATTATTATGCATGACATAAATGAATGTTTATCAAATGTGTTGTAAAATTGTTATGTTTATGTATAGTAATGTGAATGGGATACGACATGAAATATTGATCCGAAGATTATTGGATGACAAATTTGGAAATGGAAACATTAGTTATTTATTCTTTTTGGAATATGAATCCATTTTTATAATTACAATGAGCATGAACCATATTTTTAATTGTATCGAATTATGTGTTCGATAAATATGCTTATAATTTTGTTATGATTTACATTTATTCGGTTATTACATGTTGTGTTATGCGTATGGATTGGATGTCATGTAGAATTTGCATGAGTACTAGGTAGTACTTGCATATTTAATGTTTGAGCGAGTTTTTCCTCTTATTGAACATCGTTGGTTCTTTAGCTCACCCACTCTACCCCACAAGTCCCTCTACCAGCGCGATAGACAAGAAAGGCAAGGGAAAGGATTTATCTTGAAGTGCCTTCATATGTGAGGATCATATAATACTAGTTTATTATTAATATAAATCGTTTTGTAAACCTCGTACGTGGGTTATAGCTTAAGAATTAGTTAATGGGTAGTTTTGAACCTTTATATTATTATTATGAAGTTGTATGAGACTTTTAAGTATTTAAGATGATAGATCTTATTATTATATACAGGATTATATGATTTTATTATGATTAACTTTTACACTCATATTATCATATATCTTGTTAGAATGATTATTCCGCAGGTTTATTTAGGCGTGCTAAGCCGTTATTTGGGCCTGGTTCAGGTATTGGGTCTAGGTAACGGTATTGGGCCATGCAACTTGACCCTAGGTCAGGGAAGGATTGTCACACCAGCTGAGCACATCAAGTCTGGGTCACACCTGAACCATTAACGGTGATCGGAATAAATCATAGCCCATCAGACACGTGGCCCCTGCAGCTTGGGTCGCAATTCACCGACGGCGCAAGTACACGCACTACAATATAGTCTGCTCGATCCCATTCCACAACCGTCTTGAATAAACCCCGATGGTGAAAACTAATCAACACTGACCAATTCACATATAAACATACCCACAAACGATATAACATGAGAATATTCAGCGAGAATAGTAAATACAAGAATTTAAACCATTAAATACTTCATATGTGTTTCTGTTGGGGTTTATGCACCTCAAATCGCGCTCCAACTCCCGAAACTAATTTATGGTCCAATTTCGTTCTCACTTTGGAATACGCGCTCAATACCAGACTATAGTATCCTAAGTCCATGGTGCCGAACAAAAATTTGAATCTTCACAATTTGAAAACCTAAACATTTATTAATTTATTTTTTTAATTATTTTTTATTTTTCTGCCCTAGTGTTGCAGGGGACGTCATCGTGGGTAAACCCCCACGACATCAGCTGGGTAGTCCACTGCCTAAATGTCATGGACTTCTACGACGCTGCTGGCGACGCCAAACCCGAACCCCTTATATTGAGGTTTTTCAGACCCCCGCCCCTATTGCCGTGGTCTAAACCCGTCCCATCATCCTACGATCCTCTATACCAACCATAGAGTGACTTCAAACCTCGATAAACCATGACCAAATCGATAAACCCGGTGATTTCTCGTCAAAACGCTGATAAATCCCATTTTTCTCGATAAACCCCAACAACCTTAACAAATTCATCAACTTAGCACAATTCCCGCAATTAAAACCCTATGAACCCATCAAAAACCAGTGAGCTCAACCCTTACTTTGAAAACTTTGTCAAAACCTGTAAAACGACGATCGAAATATGAAAAACGATTAGAGGAGAGCAGATCTTACCTCGGGTTCTCAATTCCTAGCTTCAATCCTCTTCAAATCACCTCCAAAAAGCTTACAAAACCCTTGTCTTCTCCACCAATTTTCGGATTTCTCATGGGAAGAGAGAGAAAAGGTAATGAGAATGAGAAAAATCTCATATTTATAGTTCAAATCTCATCAAGTGTGTTGTATGCATCCTTAGGCCTTCTCCAATGGCCTTGATTAATTCAAATAGTCCACCTTGGTGACACAAATTAGTGACTTGGTCCTTTGGTCTTATCCTAGCAAATCACCAATAATTAGTTTCTTAGGCGTTCTATTACCTGACAACTGACACCTTGAACTGTCGAACTCAATTTCGACGACACAATTGGCTTACGCCACGTTCCTATATCGATTATTTTTCACATTTAATTTTACGTATTTAATTATATAAACCCATTCCCCTGCCAAGTGTTCTTGCAATTCTCCCGTCTGACACCTGCGGCAACACACTTTTCGGTGTGAATACCTATCACACTATCTCGCTCGGTCTATCATATAATACACACATGCGATGTAATAATACATGAAATAATCATTATCATCGCAGTTATATTATCAATCAGTCAAAAATAAAATTTTTCGCTCAATCTAGGCATACAGTAGCCTGTTCGTGACGTCGTCGTAGACTTGAGCTGTCGTTCACGTTAGAAAATACACGAATCATGACAATAACAAAAATTGGCGGGCCGTTACAAATAAAAATGTGGGTGCCAAAAGTTTCATTTCAAGTTCTATCTATCAAGTAGGCAATTCTATTCGGGTTCCCATTGGACCATCCCAGTATTGGGTTTCGGGGATCAAGCGCAGCGGAATTTTTGAAACCTTTTCGAATATCCCTGAACCAGAATCCTATCGATTCCATTAAACTGATATATCCAAAGAGAAAAACCATACTTTAACAAGAACAACTCCATGTCTGCCTTATTTGATGTTGATCGATTCCTTCGAGACGCTGCCAAAGACGAACGTCCTCTATCAGAAATCTACACACGAATGGATGATCACGATCTGGAGTGCTAGCACCAAAATTCTAGGGAAGAAAATTCTCACAAAAAACTCTCAAGAATTTCTCTCTAAAAAATCTCACTCATACAACTGTGACCCTAATGTCTTATTTATAGTTCAATAGGTCGAGTTATAAAAGAACCCTATCTCATAGTCATACTCTACATAGAGTCTTAGTGTAATGACCCTACAATTTTAACTCATGCCACGTGACATTTCAAGGTCGTATTGTGGGCCTAGCTAGCTGAGGTGTACTTGTTTCGGTCATCGGGAATCGACACTGAGGTATGTTATGTTTGTTTGGTGATTTGTATTATTTATTTATTATCGAACATTAAATTCAATATCCTAAGTGTGTGAGGACGTGGTGAGTGTGCGTTGGTACCATAGAACGGGTTCGGTACGAAAGAACGTGCAAAACGGGTATTTAAGAGTCCAGGGAACAAAAATGGAATAAAAACACTGACAAATACAAATGAAAATAATTAATGGGATTAAATAATAAATTAGTGAGTGTCGAGTGATACGCGGGGTTATGGAGACACGCGTGGGCCGAACGGTAGTGTGCACGCCCGAGTGAACTCGTTGTCGCGCACAACGGAATTGTAGGCGTGAAAATACAATTGTGTATATATATAAAGTATATATAAATAAATAAAATAAAAATGTGAAAAAGACCAAAAAGGGTGTTTGGTTGATAAGGAAGTTTTGATAAGGATGGGGTATTTTGGTCATTTAACCTAAAAAATATCAAAACACCACCACCGACGCTCATTTTCCTCACAAAATCGAAACGAAAAAAATCAAGAGAGAGAGAAGAAATCGAGGGAGATGGGTCGATCGAAGGTGTGGAGATTGCTGAGATCAAAGAGGAGATCGAGTTGACGAAGGTGAGTTTGTTGATTATAGTTGTGGTTGTTGTAGTTGTTGCTGGTTGTTGATTGGAGAGAAAGAGAGAGCTCGAACGAACTGCCATGGCAGTTCGTTTGAGAATGGGATGGCATTGGGGTGGGAGCTCAACTCCATCAAGAAAAAAATACAGTTTCGATCGAAACAGAGCTGTTGAAATGAATGTGCACCACTTTAATGGGCTGGGCCAGGAGCCTGGGTCAGGCTTGGCCCATGGGGCGGTTAGGGTCCGGTTGGGTCAGACTTGACCCATTTAAAATAATAATAATAATAATAATAATAAATAAATAAAAATAAAAACAATTTTATTTTTTTAGAAATAAATATTAGAAAAAATCAGGAAAAATTCCAAAAAAGGAAAATTTCTGAAAAATTATATTTGACCAAATAAATGGAAATTTGGGAATTTCTATAAAAGTGAAGTTTTCATAATTTTGGCGAGACTTTTTTGTTGGGGTTTTTACCTCATAAAGCATGAAATTGGCAAAATAGCCAGAAAATATTGAAAAATATTTTTTAAATTGCATGAAAATTCTGGAGTTTTGCTCGGGTATCCTAATGAGCCTGAATGCAACTCAATACCCGATTAAATGACCCAATTACGTAAAGGAGCAATAATTTAGAAATTTGTAGAAAATGGACCAAACTTGAGAAAATTGAGGAATACTTGGAATAATTAAGGAAAATTAACGAAAATTGGTCGAAATAGTTTTCAGGTGACGAGTAGAGTGTTGGCAACTAATTGGGGAACATGTGGAATTACGCGATGGCATTTTTAGCGGTATTCGAGGTGAGTAAAGGCAACAATAGAATCAACATGAATGTTTTTTCTATTTCTTGACTGATTATTCTTGAAATGCGAGTCCTTTGTATTCAATTCTAGTTCAGGTGACCTAGGGTTTAGGTAGTCCGACTGTGATGAGAAGTCTTAACGAGTTTAGCAGCCGGCATAGACTATGGCTTCTCGTTGGAGCCTATCGGAATGATTTAGCATCCGGCTTGTGACTGTGGCTTTCTTTCGGTAGTGTGTTAGGAATTTAGTAGTTGGCTTTGTCTGTGGATTTTCCTAACAGATTGTGCGTTCAGTGGAGGCGACCTACGGACCCACTAGTTCGTACAGGGTAGATTGAGTAAGGGAGACGGTTTTGGGCCCACTATGTTGATTGCAAGCTGATGAGGTCTTGTAACCTACGGTTTGATTGGGACTATCTATTCGCCTATCCGTTTGTTTCCTGGTCACTTGATTATCGATGTCTGAGCTTGTTGAATCTATTTATCATTCGATTTGCTATCTATTTTAGTTTCTTGTTATACACTGCATGATTCATAGACTTGTGATTATTGAGAATTCAATAGTTTATGTTGAGATATCTATTGTTATTGTTTACTATTTTATTTTGTACTCACCGTTCTTTTAATGACGGTGGGTGCAGATCGACAAATGAGTTGGGGCAAGACGCCGATGCTTGGCGATATCCTCTGAGGCACACTCAAAGTCGTTAGCTTTGTTCTCAATTTGTAGGTATTTTGTTCTTTTGTTCTATATTTTGGCTATGTATCCATTTGTTTTGATATTTTGGGGCTTTGGGGAGTTGAACCTGACTGTTGATACATGTATATGTTCATTTTGGGCTTTCAGTTGATCTGTTATATACATGTGATGTTGTTTGGACAAGATTTTTCACATCTAGGTTGACTGAGTTGTAAACTATTTTAAGTTGGTGTTAAAAACAATTCCGCTACACACCTAATTAATTTAGAGGGTAAATAATTAGATAGAGTTAAGGTGAACCTAAAGAGAGTGATCTAGGGTGAGTGAGTGAATAATGTATTGAATAATTGGTAAATTAAGGCTGATTAGACTTACGTTGACTCGTTGGACACTGGCTCGGGGGTCCATATAGGTTTAGGCCATTCGGGGCCCAGTTTGTAGTTGTTGGGGCCGTCACACTTAAATAAAGTCTAACTCTAAGAAGGAAATAGTCATAGATAATCTACAATTACTAATCCAATAAGAGTTGTAATTTATCTAAAACTCAAATAAGAATTAAAGTCATACTTTAATTCCAATTAGAGTCCTATTCAAAATAGGATTTACTAAGAGACTAAATTTCTAAGCACACTAGAAATGTAGGAGAGTTTTGGATCCTAGTCAAACTAGGACACTTAATGAGAATCTTCAAAATAAATTTTATCAAATAAAATTCATCAACCTAGATAATATTAAATCGCTTAAGTCCGTTCTTTGTGTGCGACCCAATAAGTTCATACAACGTTGGTAGTGAACCAAAAACCTTTTTGGGCACACAAGTCATAAGCGGCCTCTAGTAAGACATTATGACTACCTAAGTTGTATGAAGATCAATAAATCGATACAACCTTATAGATAGTGTATAACATATCCTTTTGTCATGTGATATCTTTTTGATTGAACTTAAGACATGGAATATTGTCACCCTTATAGTTCAATCTAGTAGTCTCGATCTCCTAGTAGGCTGAAACTATCAAGTGACATTGATCCAATCAATTCACTAGACATGGTCATTTATCAGTCTAACATATCAAGGGGTCCAATAGATATTTTTCTTTAAAAGAGATGGACAAATCCCATCTTGATCACACAACTTTGACACAGTAGTCGAACAATGACCAATCACAATATTTATAATCATCCGGTTAAAGACGATGTTTACTTGTGTCAAATCATTGTGCCCATAATGTTGGAGTCCCTGGTGATCTCAAGTCGAATGACTAAATGATATAACTTGTAACGCCCCATTTTCCAAATAGACTGCCATGGGGGCCAATGCAGACTCACAGTCTGTCTTACCAACGACAGTTGTGCTCTACATTGGATTATATCCTCCATTTTATCTTTTTAAACCTTATTAATTGTCAATTTACTGATTAAGTTGTATTGAAATCAAATTATATGTTAAGTCATCCCGAAATCCTCAAATTAACACAACGGAAGCCTTACTACCACATTTACTCGGATAATGATACTATAAATGTGTGACATAAACCATAAACCTAATGTGAAAAACCCATATATAACCATAAATACCTCTGAAGTCACAAAAAGATTCATGTATACAAGGTATCTCAAAAATATCTCACAATTCCCAAACCCAAAATGAAACAAAATATATATAATACAAACGTATGAGTCAGGCAATTTCAGATCAACGGTACTTTGGCAACTTGCCCTTGCCCCTACTCGTACTAGGATCTGCACTCAAGCCATCACAAAAGGCAGATGATGAGTCTAAAGTGAGTATTTCCAAGGAAATTAAGTGAGCAATACTAAAAGTAAATACTGAAATTTAAATAAAGTTATTAAATAAACATGTGAAAATAAATAAAGGCAACTGCGGTCATCGCGTGAAAAAATAATTGGAAAAACCCAAAGTGTGTTCCTAGCACTTAGGGTCAGACTACCACCATAATTCGGACTCTTCCACAGAATCCTGCTAATGAGTCCCACTCAAGCAGGGCCGGTATCTGGATCCGCTTGATGGTCGACGTTACACTTACAACGCACCGACACATGCCACGACGTGATACTCGGGTTGTGTTATTCACCGAGACCGGTCTGGTAGCACGTGCTATGGTGTACTAGACATACACACAGGAATGGAATGGAGGGAGCCCCGCTCAACGTCCGCCCATATAGCCATAACTAGAGTAGAATATTGAAATGAAAGAAATTGAATTCAAATGTCAAAAGAAGTAAATACTCAAGTAATTTCAGTTGGGATACTACACACCTCAATCCGCACTCCGTGTCTCGAAAACCAAACCCCGGTTTAGCTCCAATAAACACCCACAACAACAATGACCAACAAAAGACTCACCTTCGCCTCCTTTCGCTCGAGCTCGACGTTTTCTCCTTTTGTCGATTCCCCTGCTTAGCTTCTTCTTCAATCCAATATCTCTTTTTTTCTTTCGGTCGATTTCTCAAAAATAGTGAGAAATGTGGTGTCGGTGGTGGTGGTGGTAGTGATTTTTATTGATATCTTAGAGTCAAATGACCAAAATGCCCCTATGTTCTTATCTTCATCCTAAATAATCCAATGCTCTTTTTGGTCATTTCACAATTATTTTTAATTTCTAATTTTAATATATATATATATATATATATATTATATTACATATATATAAATATATATATTCGCCTATTATTTCGAGCTTACAATTTCGTTGTGTGCGCCAAAGAGCGCACTCGGACATGCACACTACCATATGACTTAACGTGTGTCGCCCACAACCCTACATCACTAGAAATCCACCAAATTTACTATTTTATCATATTTAATTCATTTAATGTGTGTATTATTTTCTTCGACCTGGTATTTCATCTTTTAGCCCACCCGATACCTGCGTCGACACGCATATCGAGGCAAATACTTAACACACAATCTCACACGTCAATTGAAATATAATTACACACATTGCGATGTCGTTTAACCTATTTTAACATAAACATCGCAAAATTAGACAAAACAACACACAAAATAACTATTTACCTAGCTTCAGACGCGCTCTAGCCTAGTTATGGGTCCTACGGGTGTCTGAGTTGTCTGTCATGTTTGCAATACATCATAAATAACGGTGAATTAAATTCGGGCCGTTACATAACTATTATGAGAATCACTTATGACATTTACCATGTAACGTTCTCATAGCGGATTGGTCCAGTATTTGTTTCCAACAAATACTCATAATTTTGATCTGTATCTATATACGCATAATCATAACATGACTATTAATCAAGACTCATACTAGTCTTAACTTATTATTGTTCCCACAATAATAACTGACTAGGAACGTTTAGAATAATACAATAATTATTCATGAATATTATTATAAAAGAAACATGCATCTACTTATAATAGTTAAACAATATTTACATAATTGGCCTAGGACACATTTTCCAACACCCAGACTCCATGTTTGCTAGTCTAGTTGTTGTTTGTAGTTGACCAATGTCCGGTTGGATTTGAGTTGTCACAGTTGCTACTTGCCCTTTGATTCTATTTACAACTTGGCTATCGCTCATTTGGTCTTGAGGGGGGGGGGTGTTAAAAATAGTCTCATGTCTTCATACCTTAAACACTCACTCATTCACACACTCTCTCTTCTATGTAAGCTTGTACTTGAGAATTCCATAGTACAAATTCTAATAGGATCTCAACAAGTTTTCCAAATGCATGTAACAAAAGGATGTCAATCATTTTCAAGAATTAGAAATATGGAATTTGTAAGTCATATATATACTTCCGACCTTATAAACTACTACTGTGCTAATTATTTACGCAACATATATATAGCTAATTAAGTCTTTAACCCCCAACTGAGTTCTTTAACCCAATAGACGATACTTTGATGCATGAAAATTCTCGAAGGTGGAATGAGGATATCTTACATGATATGTTTTAGGAAAGAGATCAGAAGTTGATAAAGGCAATCCCAATGTCTTATCATTGTAGCAAGGATGAATGAATGTGGGAAGGTAACCCAAAAGGCACATATACTGTAAATAGTGGTTATAAAACAATTGTGATGAATGTAAATGGCAGTATGGCTCAAAAGAAGGGTAGAATTCTAGAGTGGAATTTGGAATTTGGGGTACCACCGAAAGTTAAAACTTTCCTACGGAGGGCAGTCCTTGACTACCTGCCAACGATGATGAACTTGATTAGTCGGAGAATCCCAATTGAGCCAATGTGTGGGGTATGTAAATTGGAAGCTGAAAGTGTATTCCATGCTTTAGTAGGATGTATTAAGGCAAAGAAATGTTGAGAAGAATTGAGAATTGGTACAACTCAAGCACATAATTCTTTTATGGAATGGATGAGTAAAATGTTCAATGACTCTACAAAAGAAGTAATGGAAATGGTAGCAATGGTGACATGGAGCGTATGGAATAATCGAAACTTTACAATTGGGAGTAATCGACATCAGTCACACATATATTATCGAGGTAACGAAGTCACACCTAGCAGCATGGAAAGTAGCGAGACAGAGAAGGCATACCCCCAGATTGAGCCATCAATTGTGATCTCAACAAGTTGGCAACGACCGAGGTAAGGATTTGTCACTTATAATGTAGATGCAGCAGTGTTTGAAGAGAGAGGGTTTAGCTCATATGAAGTGGTTCTAAGGGACAATAGTGGACGATTTGTGGCTATCTTAGCAGAAAAATATGAAGAGGTGTTCGAGGCAAGGGTAGCTGAGGCTATTAAAGTTAGAGAGACACTATTTTGGCTGAAGGACATAGGCGAGGAAAGAGTAAGGTTGGAGTCTGATGCACTTGAGGTGGTTCAGGCAATCCAAAATAGGCACAAAGATAAATCCTATTTTAGAGCTATAATTGATGATTGTGTGAAGTTGGTAACGGACTTAAGGTCATATAGCATTTCTTTTGTTCGTCGATCAGCGAATGTAGCGGCCCATACATTAGCAAGGGAAGCTAGTTCTATATCGGGTTAAAATGAGTGAGATGTTGTATCTTGGTTTCTTTTGAATGTACTTGCGAGAGATTTGGAATGAATAAGATTAAAAAAAAAGTCTTTATCTAATTAGGGATTGATTGGCATGAATTGAGTGACATTCATGTCGGACTCTTAAGAGTCAATAGACTAATGTTTTGAATTATTGGATATGGATGGCGTCTTTTTCACTCCCTGATGTTGTTTATCTATTTACTCCTTGAATTTGAAAATCGAAGTTATTTTAAATGAGGAAAAGAAGACTCTACACAAATACGATCATGAGACTATCAAAAAAAAAAATTCAAAAGAAAAAATAATTAACCTGTGCAAAAAATTCAAGAAAAAGAAATTAATCAACTTGTCAAAGCATCTTTGGTGAAATGGTAAATATATCATTTACCAAAAAGGCAAGACTTCGGGAGATGTAGACCTCGTGGTTTGACTCCCACTGTGTAACGACTCAAATTAATTAAATTAGAATTAGTGCTAATCTCGATAATTAATGAGTATAATTCGGGCGTTAAGTAAATAACTCGATTTGCTCGGACTCGAGAATCGAGGAAATACGTTATTTGTGAATGATGGTTGTCTATCTTGTGGTGTTGAAAATAATTATTTATTGTATTGCACTGTATGTGTGTGTTGATATCGGACAAGTTGGTGTGACAAGGTTCGTCTCAAGAAACGTGTCAACGCGAGACAATGATTAGACGGTGTATGTTACACTGGAAATAGGATATAAATATTAGTTTAAGTAAAATAAGTTAATAAATGCGAACTATGGCATGCATTGGGATACGGCCCAGGCGCAGGACAACGAATAGCCGGGTTAATCGGGGACTTAATTAACCAAATAAAGTTATCTAATGTGTTATTGAAGTCATTATTTGGTGTATGGGCAGTTTAAAATGTGACCATAGATGGTCCTCGAGAGACGCGTAAGGTGAGATGACTATATAAGTCAATGACTCAGTGGAATTATTAGGCTAAACACCATTTTTTCATGCAAAAAGTGGGAAAAATTAGTGAGAACTGAGGGTTTTGAAGTTGTAGATTGAAGAAATCAGCTAGGAAAAACAAGAAGGAGATCAAAAGCAAGGTAATCATTATTTCTTTCAATTTCTCTACAAATGAACCTGGTATTTTGTCAAGTTTTTCACTATCTATGACTATTTAATAAGCATAATTTACTCATTTAAAGACTTCCTCTGTAAATAACTAATCAATTAAATGTTTAACTTAATAAGAAGACTGTGAATGACGCGATTAGTTGGACGGATCGGGCCGTCGCGGGTAAGCTGGCCATGACGTGGCAAGGCTTGGTGACGTGTTCGGCGATGTGACGATGGTCGATGCGCCTCAGAATTTCGAGCCGCCACAGTTTACGCATATATACTATTTAGGAATCCACTGACTAAATCCCTACTTCGGTAAACATTGCAATGCCTTCCCAAAATTGTTACACATCAAAACCACCCTAATCCCTTCTGACAGTCGTAAGTGTATTATATTGTCGTCGACGCAAGCCTTATCACAAACAACTCGTGTAAGAAATTTAGCCACCACCAATATATATACGCAACATGAGCTTTTGGAGTGAAACTCATGAGGAAGCTTCACTTTATTCATGGCTTGGTTTTCATTAATTGTCGTATCGTTTCATGTGTGACTTTTGGTGGTTAAGCATAGGTTTTTCCACTCTTGGTTGTGGCTAGATCTCTTACGTGAGTTTGTTTGTTTTAGCGCACGTGTCGATGACAGTAGAATACATCTACGATTGTCGAAAGGGATTATGAGTTCCCTTAACTTGAAATAGCATCTAGAGGGTTTCGCCTAGTTACTGAAGTTGGGACTTAGTCACTGTAAGCCTGACATCATTTGCGCGATGCAGCGTAGGATTCCTGTACTTTATTTTATCGTATCGACCAGTTTGGGTCGGGGTTTACTCGTGTTACTGAAATGTTTATTATTTAACTGTTTTACATTCGAGCCTGCTCAATGAAAGCTTTTACTTTTAAGTTTATACTATTGTTTATAATTTTCTGCTTATTTGTATGTTGCCTACATTCGTGGGAGTATGTCTTTTTATTTCCAGAGGTCGTGCTCGCATGTCTCATAGTTTATCTGTTTTATTCATAAATGTTGTGTGGACTTCTCTTAGGAATTTACTCACTAGACTCGTCACTGTATTTATTGCGTAACTAAGTGCAGATCCTTCTACGAGTAAGAGCAAGGGTAATGAGGTATTGAGTGACTACCTTTGAGTTCGCTATTGCTTCAACTCGTGCTTTGACTACAGTATGTATATATTTATGTTTTTATTGAGTTTTGGGGACTGTAGAACACTGAATACATGTATATGCCTAAGTTATATGCATGGTATTTTGTCGGGTTTTCCACCACTTAGGATTGTTAAATATTGCATAATCTACTTACTTAAAAGACTTCCGTTGTATAACATCGATTCCGCATTAATCAACTATTAATTTGTAACTTAACTAATTTACCATTTAAACCTTCAGCAACAAAATAATTAATTAAGTTTGGTTTTATTTGAAAAACGTGTAAATAGTCGAATGAGTTCGTGAGCCGTCATCGATGGGATTACGAACATGGCTAAGGTTGGTGACGTGTCCAACGACCTCACAGTGCCCGGGGTTGTGTTGGAGTTCGGCGTGGTCACACATTGAAGCAAAAAAAAAAAAATAATAAATAAAAATTAATCAACTTAATTACACCTCAACAACCCCCAAAACTTTCTCCGATACCAAGTCCTTTGGATACCAAGTCCTTTGGTCCTCTGCAATAATGTAAAGATGAGGATATGTCAAAAGAAGGAAGTACATAACAAGTTACTTTTAAAAATGAGACGTGTATATATAAATTATAATATATATAATATCTATTAAACGGATTATATCATGAGCTTCACAGTGTGGGCAAGCTGTGATTTATTTGTCATAAAAAAGAGATTATGTAATGTTTATTCATTTTTTTCCCATATTGTTACATATTGACAGTAAAATTTGTTTCTAATAAGAAATCTGCTTTTTTACTACCCAATAATAACCACTACTTCCTAAAAAAAACTATTGTTGAGAGTAAAACTAAAATTTAAACAAATTCTTTAATCAAAAAAAAATTTAAACAAATTCCTCTAAAAAATACTTTTTATTATGTATATATATGTATATGTTTACCACAAATTACATTTTTTTCATTCAATTTCTTGATGATAATTATGGGTGATTTGAATCTTTTTCAGTTTTTTTACTTTGATTTGACTAATCAAATTTTTTTTTTCAGTTTTTAGTTTGATTTGATTAATCTCATAAGAGTTAATACTTACGAGCTCCTATCCCATTACCTTACAAAAACCAAAAGAAAAAATATAGTGCATATATCAAAAAATACAATGTACACTGATGCCACCTAATGTTGAAAATGGAGAAAAGATAAAAGAGGAACTATAAAAGAATAGAAAGATCAGGGGGAAAAGAAATAGAGAAAGAAAATTAGGAGAAGGAAATTAGGGCGTAATTTTTTTCATGCCCTGCGTTGTTTCATTTATCTGTATTTATACTTAGCATACAAACGAATATCAACTTTGCAGATATACTTCTGCTTGATTACACACTAATAGATTAATGCAAATATTCCTAACAACTCATCTTCCTACTTATCAATACTAATACTTGTCATTAACTTGTTCTGATTTGGCTACACAAAATCTTGATACTTTCGTGACTTCCTTACCATCCTATCACTCCTCCTTGGATCGGGTACCGACGAATCAGGACATGGGTCAATTAATTGGCGTTGCATCACATATCATAGATACGGATGCAGGTAGAGGCAGGTTCGGAGCGAGAAATGTAATATTCACCCCCATCTCCACTTTTGATGAAGTGGGGATTTTTCGTTTAAAATTTTTGACCCCCATTCCTTACCCGACGAAGATCTCCACCCTCACGAGGATTTCTTAACCCCACTATTTTTTTGATATGATATTTAAAAAAGATTAAATAAATTATAGATACAAAATTTAATCATTTGAGAATCTCTTTCTTCATGACTCTAAGTCACTTTTTTTCAAAGCTTTTGAATCTATACAAATACTTTAAATAATATACTTACATTATTATATATAAATTTCAAGTTATATTAGTTTTTCTTTATAAACTTAGTTGTATTTGTTTATAATTGATAAACTTAGTTATATTATCTCCATGGAGAATCTACATATTAAGGCGAGGTCAAGAAATATTCACGGAGTAACGAGTAATACCAACTTTATCCCACCTCGCCCCACATGGTGAGGTGATATCCCCCTCCCTCATCCCATAGGAGATAATTGACAGAAATTTTTTGCCCCACCTACATCCTTAATCATACACAAATTTCACTTTATGTATGCCTAGAGTTCAATTCATGGTTAAACGGATGGTAAGTAAAAGACTTTTTATATTTATTTGTTGTTTGTTTGCAAAGCGTGGTCCCTATAAGTACGGCCAAGTGGTTATTTCTCACCCCAATTATTGAACTCCTTAACATCTATATCAATTTTGTTAACTTAGCCCTATAAATGAAAAAAATGGGGCCTAAAATAAAATGAAAAAGTCGTAAAATTGTTCTTATATATAACAAAATTTACAGTATTCCACGTGGTAACTTTTAGAAAAATTATTCAAGGCTAAAAAACACATATTTAGCGAAATAGATGTGACGTTAATTGGCAATATAAAATTAAATCGAAAGCTCCACATGTGTTAAAGTCAAAGCGGCTCAATTAAATACGTAGATGCCTGATCCTCCTAAAAATGATTGAAAATACTTTTGCAAGAGCATCTTCCATGAGAATAGAGATTGGAAAAAAATGTGTCACATGCGATAAAATTAACATTGAAACAAAGTTAGAATGTGAACTAATGTAGCAATATTAATGTTGACATTGAATGTCTATTTTTAGACATTTTACACTTATAATGTTTACTTCTAGATATTTAAAATTGACATTATTGTTATTACATCAGCTCACTTATTAATAGACATTTATATTGAAATTTTTTTTTATTTTAATATTTATTTTATCCTATGTGACATATATTTTGTCCCACGTTTATCATTAGAGATGCTCTCAACTTATAAAATACATTTCCAAAAGACATATACGTGTGTCTAATAGCCCTTAATTTTCTGCTCATTGAGTAGACAACGATACGTGTGGTTCGTGGGTCAGAGTCAGAATGACATGACCCCCCAAATAAGAACATTACACAGAGTGGCTTAAATGCAAGAGGTTAATCCGGGAATTTCAACACTAAAGTAACGGTTAATTAGCGCGGGAGCGTTCCAGAACCCACCAATTCGATTGTGTGGATCACAAAATTCGAATTTTTTTCTTCGTAGATTCACTAAACAGTGAACAAATCCAAATTTTCTTCTCTCTCTCTCTCTCTCACCCAATCATTTGCCCTAAAAACGATGATCAAGACAAACAAATTCGAAGCCCCAATCACTCACAATCCCTCAATCAACCTGTCGTTTTCCCCACTTTGTGCAATCCCTAATCGCCCACGCAGCACCCACAACGCAGCCTCGCTTGTTCGCTCCGAAACTGCTCAAATTGGGTTCAATCTTCGTCAATTGGGTCAGATTTTGATGGGTTTTCGATTTGGACCATTTAGTGTTTCAAAGCTCTGATCTTTAACCTAATTCCATCATTTCCATGGCGGCATCGGTGAATTTGTTATCCGTTTCGTGTAGTTTGGGCTCGTCGCGGTTTTCGATTCCGGGTCGGGGTCGGGGTCGGGGTCGGGTTTCGGCGAGGGAGGAGACTGCGGCGGCGGCGGCGGCGGCAGGTTCGGATTTGGTGGTGAATGGGGAGAGGAAGTTGAGGGTTGGGGGCGGGAATGGGAGGTTAGGGTTTGGGGTTGAGGAGAAGAGGGGGAAGAAAGGGGAGGAGAATGGTGGGGATGAGTTGGGGGTGCTTTGGGAAGATGGGTATGGGAGTAGTAGTGTGAAGGACTATCTTGATGTGGCGAAAGTGATGATTGGGGAGGCCGATGGAGGGCCGCCGCGGTGGTTTTGCCCCGTCGAGTGTGGACGGCCCATTAGAAATGCTCCTGTTCTGCTCTTCTTGCCTGGTAAATTTCATATTCAATCAACAACAACAACAACATAGCCACAATCCCAAATTAATTGGGGTATATGTTTGGTCCATTTCATGAAAAGTAACAAAAGTTTTATGCTGTCTGTCAACCTCTCTTGCAACCCTCCTCCATTTTCCAATAATGGATAATGGGCTTGGGACCTCCCTGCCTTATGTTCCTGGTATGAAAAATGGGATTGGGACCTCCCGGAAAATGGGCTTCGGAGGCCTCCTCCTTTATTTGGACTTGGGACTACCTATGTAGCACATATAATGTTCTACATAGGTGGAGTTAAATTTCATCTTAAATGGCGACTACTTAATTGCTATCACATAGGTTGTTAGATAGGTTCTACTGTCTGTTTTTTTTTTTTTTTTTTTTTTTTTTTACTTCTTGCATGATTTGGGCATCTGAGTATGAGGTGCCTGATTGTATTTTCAGCTGTGTTGTGCAGGGATGGATGGGATTGGATTGGGGCTTATTTTGCACCACAAATCTTTGGGAAGGTTAGCTCAATGCCCTCTTAATGTTAGTTTAGTAGACTAACTAGTGATTACGGTAGCCAGTTCAAGCATGATGCGAATTGGAGCCTTTATTAGTTATTACGTCATTTGATTTGCAAAGTGTAATTTCCCTTGTTTTATCATGTTGTTGTGGAAACCAGTTTGCGTAGCTAGGATGCTTTCATTTTTACTTTTATGTTTGTAGAGTATGCTCTACTCCAAGAAACAGTCTGGAACTTCAGAAAAGTTTCTATTTTTGTGGATTACGTCGGAGCTTTTTCATTCTTATTGGTTTGTTTTCAACTACAGGGTCTTTGAAGTCAGGTGCTTGCATATTCCTGTCGCCGATAGAACGCCTTTTGAAGGTCTTGATGATTTCTGCTTCTTCTGATTCATAATGTTATATATCTGTGTGTCAGTGCAAGAGTGTGTGCGTGTGTTTAGTGTAGTTGCTCTCCATTGTACATGGTATATTTGAGTATAATGCTATTAAATATTCTCTAGAACCAACGATGTTGTAGTTAGACAAAGTGCTGAATGATATAATTTCATGTATTGGCTAAGGGTTTGGCATGATTCTTTCATATTTTCTTATTTTTGTATGTGACGTCAGAATTGGTGAAATATGTTGAAAGCACTGTGAGGCGCGAGCATGCTCTGCACCCTGGTAGACCAGTTTATATAGTTGGTGATTCTTTGGGTGGTTCTCTAGCACTTGCTGTTGCTGCTCGTAACCCTGCTACTGATCTAGTGTTGGTATTAGCAAATCCAGGTGTGCGCTTTTCCTAAAACTTTTCCACTTGAACCATCTTTGCTGAACTTTAGTTATTACTATATCTATATGTGGAAAAAGGTTTAATGATTAACATCCGTTCTTTCCATTTAGCTACATCATTTGGCCAGTCACAGTTGCAACCGTTGCTTCCTCTCCTGGAAGCTTTGCCTGATGAACTTCATGTTACAGTCCCTTATCTACTTAGTTTCGTAATGGGTATGTGATTGTCATTTGGTGTTGAATAAAGCATACCGTAGTTGTGATGAATATGCTCAACTAGTTATCTTTTCCTTTCCCACTCTAGGGGAGCCTGTGAAGATGGCAATGGTTGGTGTTGAAAACAGGTTTCCTCCTGCTCAATCACTTGATGAATTGTCTAGAAATCTTGTTGCATTATTACCGCGTCTTTCTGTAAGAAGTTTCTTCTGGTGCTGAGATATTTTCCTTGAGCTAAGTTTCTTTTCAATTAGCTATTTTTTTCAACATTATTTATCAGTTGAGTCAATGTAATCTTGATGCAGAATTTGTCCGATATCATTCCTAAGAAGTCTCTGTCGTGGAAAATAAAGTTGCTCAAATCAGCAGCTGCTTATGCGAATTCTCGTCTTCATGCCATTAGAGCAGAGGTGCTAGTGCTTGCCAGGTGTTAATAATTTGACTTTGTTAGATGACTCTCCATTACTGAATAATGCCTAGGTGTTCTACATTGCTGTCCCTTTTCATTGATTTTGTTGATGGTTATTCTTTTGCTCATAAAATCTATCTGTGCCTGCCTAGGTTTCTAGGTTTTCAAATTCCGTGATTTATATTAAGATCTATTTATGTTTAATGCCAATCTTTAGTCACAGTTTACATGCATAAATGCCAAAGGAACAGTGATAAAAATGGATATGTTGTGTATAGTCTTGTGAAATTGATGCCTCTGGTTTCTCATAAGTTTTGGGTTGGAACTACTATTTCTCATTTTAATATAAATAATTTTTTCAGTTTTTTCTCAAAAAAACCAAAATAGGAAGGAAAAGAAGAAAAATTAAGGTCTAGGAAATTAAAAAATTTTCGGGTTTGACATAGGATTGTTTTTTATTGTTGGCTTCTTTAAATTGATTCTGCTGTGGTTTTTTTGGGGTTGATGTTGTATTTTTTATTTTTTATTTTAGCGGCAAGGATAACTTGCTACCAAGTGAAAATGAAGCTCGTAGGCTTGCAAAGTCATTACAAAACTGCAAAGTTCGCTACTTCAAGGAAAATGGTCATACCCTTTTACTGGTGAGAAATTGTTTTCTTTACGGTGTAATGTTGTGCTGGTGTATTGACATTTCTCTATTTCATAAAGGTTGGGTTCTAGTTTTTAAATGTCAGTGCAATTTCTAATGAACGTCTCTTTACTGGGCTTATCAAACAAGTGAATTGTGCGAGTCCTTGTATGCTTGTTAGTTGTTGCACTTCAAGGTGTTCAACATGCCATCATAACTTCTGGATTCCAAATACTGCTGTGGCCGCATGTCGATTGGGCGAGGCATAATATTTGCTATAAATGCACCTCCAACTATAGTTATGGAGTATAAACTAACCTAATTTCAATTATTCATTACAATCGAATATTGTACTTCAACATTCTAATCCTTACCCTTACATGACCTATGATTTATACACATTGTTGAAATCATCTGGCTTTTATCTTGCATGAGATATGATGAATGATTGATTTATTCAGCCTTCTCGTCAAACTACATACATGATCTTTGTAAATTTGAATCTATGATCTGTAGGTCATTATGGACCAATGTTTTCCTTGACCATCATCATTTCTTGACGAAATCATCACCTATGTCTAATTATAAAACTAGTTGCGAACCTGAGTCTCAATGGTTGATTATGCTCAAGGCAACTGATTTGAATGTATTATTAACAAAAATGGGCAGGAAGATGGCATCAACTTGCTGGCACTTCTTAAAGGTACATTAATGTACCGGCATTCTAGTCGACATGACGCAGTCTCAGATTACCTTCCACCTTCTAGAATAGAATTCAAAAAAGCATTTGAGGATGGAAAAGGGTAAGTGATGATTATGTAATTTGCAACTGTTCTATTTAGTTTTCTTTTTTTTTTTTGGATGAATTTTAATAAACCTTTGGTTCCAGATTTCGTCTTGCTACCAGTCCAGTGCTGCTTTCGACATTGGAAGATGGTAGGATTGTCAGGGGTCTTGCAGGGGTTCCTAATAAGGGACCTGTTATTTTAGTTGGCTATCACATGTTGATGGGTCTCGAACTTAGATCGCTGGTTGAAGGTTTTCTGATGGAGAAAAAAATTATGGTTCGGGGCTTGGCCCACCCTCAGTTATTTACTAGAAGAATGGAAGAGGTATTTGAGGATAAAAGTTTCATAGATACCTTGAGACAGTTTGGAGCTTTACCTGTAACAGGAAGCAACTTTTACAGATTATTATCATCGAATTCATTCATTCTTCTTTACCCTGGAGGTGTACGTGAAGCCCTTCATCTTAAGGTGTGTTGAAATGAGATTTCTTTTCCCTCTTTTCTTTTGAAAGTACCTTTTAGTTTTGTTTGAAATATGATTATCCGCGTAGACTTACAGTTTTCATTTTATTTTATTTGTTTTTGTTTTGGTTGCATAGCACGTACTTTTGGTTAAGATTATTCCTCTTTCTTAATAGTTCTCATGAGAATATTAGCATGCCATGTTCCTTTGTTATGGACTGATACTTTTATTACAAATAGATAGGATATCAGTTTTGAAGAGTGAACGAGCTTGAATTTGGATATTTTTATTCAATGGTATTGCCTGAACAGTCTTAAATATCTGAGGTGATTTAGATGCGAAGAACTCAATGACTCACGCGGCTTCTTCCTCCAACATAGAATTTCTAACAATGGTGTTGGTTTAATGCTTTCTAGGGTGAAGCATACACACTATTTTGGCCAAAGCAGCCCGAGTTTGTGAGAATGGCAGCACGGTTTGGGGCGACAATAGTACCATTTGGTGTTGTTGGAGAAGATGATGTAGCAGAGGTCAGTTTACAATATAGTTAGGCATTGGCACTTTGGAATGCTTCTTTCTTTTCTTTTTTTATTTTATTTTATTATTTTATTTTTTTTTCCAGTTGTTTTTTTAGTCCAGTTATCGCTTATCAACTAGCACACCATATATTGCTTTGAGTGCCCATGTTGCACTCAGTTTGTAGGTAGTAGATTGGCTTACTTGATGTTAGGAATCTCAAATGAATTCAATTATTATGAGTTTGTTTCCTGTCATTGATGCCCTTTAAGAGAACTTTACAATTTTCATTTGGTGCAGCTGGTTCTCGACTATAATGATTTGAAGAACATACCCTTTGTCAGAGACTGGATAATTGAACAAAATCGAGATGCCATAAAGTTAAGGTATTCCTCGAACGATATTTCTTTCCCGTATTTTTAATACTTTCTGCAATATATGCCCAATAAATTATCGAGAGTTCTTTTAAAATCTTATGTCATTAGATTGTTCAATTTTTTCATTCCTTTCTTGATAGGGCGGATGTCGAAGGGGAGGTTGGAAATGAGGATCTTCTAATGCCTGGACTTCTACCAAAGGTACCCGGGCGCTTTTATTATTTATTCGGGAAGCCGATTGAGACCAAGGGAAAGAAGGAGATGTTGAAAGACAAAGAGAATGCAAATGCATTCTATTTGCAGGTGAAATCTGAAATCGAAAACATAATATCCTACTTGAAGAAGAAAAGAGAGAAGGATCCATACAGGGGAATCGGAGAACGTCTACTGTACAGAGCTTTCGAAGCTCCAGTAGATGAAGTCCCTGCCTTTGAACCATGACATTTCTTTTGCTTCCAACGTTCAAGACACCACCATTTTTGTAGTGTCAAAACTTTTATATAGCTTGTAGTCTTATGTTGTATCATGCATATTTTAAGCTCATAGATGTAATTAGAAGATAGTATTTGGTCTTATTTGCTGACTTTTCTCCTATTGTAATACTAGTAAAATACATGTAATTGTAATAGTAATTTTCCATATTCTTTGGTCTTCATGGTCGTATTAATTGATTGGTTGAAAGTTATGAAAAAGAACCATTGATCCAGAGGCGGATTACGATGACACGTAGCATATAGCATATGTAAGAAAAGAAAGATGAGTAAAAAAAAGAATACTAAATCAAAGTCCTTCCTTATCCATTTAATTCTTGAATTGCGTCCAGAATATAATTCAACTCTTTTACAAAAAAATAGAAAGAATATAATTCAACTCAAATAGGATATTCTGTGAAAGTAGATTAATATTTCACTTGATTTTAAAATGACAAACTTACCCTTCACTTTGAAACTCAATCAAAATGAAAGCTTTTTTTATTATCATTTTATTTGTTAGGAATTTATTGTCATTTTTAAACGCCAAATGAAAGCTTTTTTTTTTTTTTAAGAAAATTGTTTAATGGTAATACGAAATTATTGTTTTTATCCTACCAAACAAAATTATTATTTTTTAGTATTTTGTATTTGTTTAATAGGAGGGTAATCTCTTATTATTACATTAAACAGAAATGAGGGAACGCGACCCTGCACATCATCCATAATAATTGAATAAGTAATGTCTATTGGCATCAGAAAACACCATGCGAGTCAATTTCAAAGCATCGTGTCACCATCCAATCCGTATCTTTATTCACTTTCTTTTAAGCATGTTGAACTCTAACTTTCCAATGACAATCAAGAAATTGGAAGACAAAAGACAATATACTCGGGTTTTTGCTGGGAACCATAGTTTTGTTCTGAATACTCTCAATTAGGGGTGAACAAACCACGATTTGGTGGTAAAAAAACTCTGAAACCGCCACTAAATCGGGGGTTCTCGGTTTGACTGCTGTACAAACTACTACCAAATTGTAAACCCTCTAAATTGTAACCAGATCGAGCTCGGTTTGGTTGGTTTGGTTTTGCGGTTTTCCTACAATACAAAACATTTTCAACAAAAAAAAAAACTAATACATTCATTACAAGTCTATACATGTCCATCAACAAAACATACAACAAAACACATGTTCATACATAAACATCCACAAAAAACACAATGAAACACATGAATTCAATTAAAATTACGAATCTAAGTTCATTTCAAAAGTTAAAACAAAGTGAAAAGGCTTCACCTCATTTCATCTCATTCCAAATTGACGGGTGGTTTTGCAATTTGTTGAACCACGGTTTTCTGTAAATGAAAACTACCACCAAACTACAGAAATCGCAATTTTCAAGTTTTCAAAACCACCTCTAAACCGCGATTTAAAAAAAAACCAGAGCAGACCATACGGTTTAGATAGTTTGGGTTTTATGGAGACCGTTGCCCACTCCTACTCTGTCACACTTTTTTTTTTTTTGTTCCGAGTCCTACAAGTCTTTGTTCGGATTGCGTTATTGTCGTGATAATAATATATGAGGCCTGCTAGAGTAACTCACTTTTTAAACCACATTTGACACTAACCTCATTGGGTGCCATTCAAATCACGTCGAGATGCGTGCGTGCGCAACTCGATGCAGAAATAAATGACATCCAATGAGATCGATGTCAAATGTAAGTGCCAAAAATGAGTTACTCTAACACTTTTCATCTCTATATATACAAACAATGTAATAATAGACGGAAGCAATGCAATTTTTGTTTTTTTTTCTTTGTACCAAAAAAAAAAATGTAATTTTCTTTTCCTTTTTGGTATACAAACGCAAGAAGGATCACTATCATTTCCATAAAAGGGTATTTTTGTCACTTTGCACACCCTGAACGTACCACGTACTGCTCATTAATTTGTTTTCTTATACTCTCTGTGTCTCTCCCAGAGAGTTCGTCTCCCAACACGCGACGCTGCCCCACCGAACCATCATTCAATAGCACCCAACTCTTCGTCGCCGGATCACCGCCCTCGGCCACCGGAACCCTAAACGCGACGGCGACTTGTGACCGCGACGAACTCCCGGTCTGATTTCGGTGAGAATTGCGGTTGTTTTCCCCCAATTTCGTTTTGTGATTGGAAGCGTTGAATTCCTTCGTTTGATCTGTTTTGTGGTGTGATTTGTTGGGGTTTCTTTGATTTGAGGTGCGAATCGAAAAGGGTATCTTTTGTTTTGATTGAATCGGAGTGATTTGTTTATGGGGAAGAAATTGGCTTAAACCCTAGTGTGGTGGCATTTTGTTGTGTGTGATGAGTTTTTCTTGATTGATTGGTTCGCGCAGGTTATGGAGAGGTTTAGATGGCTAAAGGTGGTGGCTTTTTTGTGGTTGTTCTTGTTCGCACTATGTGGAGCAAGAGGTAGTGAGGGCTTGCCCATCTTTGCTTTTTCATCCAATCGTGCTTGTAAACTTTTAATGTCTTAGCTGCCAATGCGGTATGTTTTTGGTTTTATGTTCATATGTGAGATTTAATGGGCAACCCGGATGGGTGGCCCAACGGTAAGGGCAAACTTGAGATTATGTGGGTTAGAAGCACGGTCTTGGGTTCAATTCCCCTTTTGCGTCAAGATTGTCTGGGCTATTAGGTACGCTCAAGCCAATTACATCAGAGCCTCGTGGGAATAGTTAGACTGGCCTGGATACCCATGGATATCAAAAAATAGATTTAGTGGGCAGTAATGCACATAGGGTTTTCCTTGAATTTTTTTTTTTTTTTTTTTTTTTTTTTTTTTTTTTTTTTTTTTTAGTTATTGATAAATGATTTTAGAACTAATTATGCTGTGGCAGAACGATTCATGTGTTTTTGGTTGTTTTGCATTGTAGAGATAAGAGTCAAGGACAATGCACCAGTATACAATCACACTCTTGCAAAGATATTAGTGGAATATGCATCTGCGGTAATTTTTCAGTTTATGTTCTTTCTTTCTTTCTTTCTGTGTAGAGGATTGTGTTTGTTATTGATTGAACCACTTTTGTTCTTTCCCAGTTGTACGGCTTAGAGTAGAACATACCAATGCTTAAGCGGGGTTTTCATGAATGCTCACTGGCTTTCGCGTCTTGCAGGTGTACATGTCAGATTTGACGGAATTGTTTACCTGGACATGCTCAAGGTGCAATGATTTGACAAAGGTAATGTTTTTGCTTAACCTGATAGTTATCATTATTTTCTCATATTTTGTTTCACTTCTGATGATTGTATCATCTTTTCCCTTTTTATCAGGGTTTCGAGATGCTAGAGCTAATTGTCGATATCCAGCACTGCTTACAGGTTTGTTTGGATGCTAAGCAAACCATTAAATGAAATTGTTTCCTTCTCTTTAAGTCCTTAAATGTGATAATCCTAATTCAGGCATTTGTTGGAGTGGCCAAGGATCTTAATGCGATTGTAATTGCATTTAGAGGGACTCAAGAAAACAGGTACGAGTATTATAGTTTAAACTTTTCTGTCTTTAAGTTCACAGCTGTCACCAAGAAATTTCCCAAAATCTATCAGATAATGAGCATTTTACTTTTATTCTCTGAAGTGCTGATAAATGTGCTATGGTTAAGCTATTGTGAACTATTATTTCACCATGTGTATTGATATTTATGGGGCTGCATAATGCCAAAAGAATATTGGAGAATTGGTTAAATAGTAGGCATATAATTGGCTGAACTAAAACAAATGATGTATTGAGCTCATTGGCAATGCATAATAAATAACCTAGGAATCTACATCTACGAGGCCATTGAGGTGGCAGTTTTTTGGTGAAATCGCCTGAATGGTTATCTAGGAGGCAGCGGCTTCTAAATTGCATTTCTGGATTCTCTGCAAGTAAACCCTATGGCTGCTCTAATTATCATCTTCATCATTACTATTATAGTCATTATGATTATTTTTGGGCCGTTGATCTCACCTTCATCTCATCATTATAGAAGTGTTGTAACTTCCATTGATGCTGTGTGATCATTGTTGTCTGTCCACTGTCATAGATAAAATAATATGTTGCACACATACATCTGAAAGCGATTGATGTCTTGTTCAGGATGGTTGACATTTGCTTGTGTGTTCATGAAATCTTAAAGAGTGGAGCTATTTAAGTGAAAATGTGTCATGAAGTTCAAATAACATGGTGGTGGATGTAGGTGTCATAACTGTTAATGTATATGGACGGTGAATAATTAAATATCCGCATGGTCCTAGTAATGCAGCAGTGAGCTGTACTTTTCTTTAACATCCCACTGTTTTCTACTAGGTTCGTGGAAGCAATGAGTTCTGAGAACTCGCAAAAAGAATTGTGTGCGCTTATACATAGTATATACTGGGTAATTCTTTTGCTGTAGTTGTGAGTTGTGAGTTGTGAGTTGTGACAGTGCAACAAAAACATCCTGGTTGTGGAATCTTGGAAACTCTTATCTTGGGGCCATAATATGTACTCTTGTCACTTCTAATGCAGAAGATTATTGCAGTGCATGAACTTTGTTTTAACGTTGTTTTTATGTTATGCTCAATTAATTTTAATTGCTCTGTCATAGGCTAAAGTTATGCATGGGCTTAGCTTAATTTGCGTAAAATTTCCAATTCTGCTTGATCCCTATCAGTTTGGTGAATATAGGGAATATTTGTAGTAACTTTTTCCATGCAGCATACAGAATTGGATTGAAGACCTATTCTGGAAGCAACTTGATCTAAATTACCCGGGCCTGCCTGACGCAATGGTTTGTATTTCATAAGAGGTGGTTGAAATTAATAAATGCATATCCGAATGCCTATCTTATGGTCCTTATTGCCATTTCAGGTGCATCATGGATTTTATTCTGCTTATCATAATACAACTATACGCCATTGTCTTTTGAAAGCTATCAAAAAAGCAACGAAGTTTTATGGGAATGTCAACATCATGGTGACGGGGCATTCTATGGGAGGGGCTATGGCTTCATTTTGTGCTCTCGATCTTGCAGTAATTTGTTCTCTTTGCTGTTCTTGAGATTGAATACTGTGCACTTATTTGCCACTTCGAATTTTAAAACCCTTGTTTTTTAAACCATTGTAGTCTGTAATCAACTTATTTTTTTCTTGTTATTCATATGCCAGATGTTATGGAGCTTCTCACTGAAATACTGTGCACTTATTTGCCACTTCGAATTTTTTTCAGGTTAATCATGGAGTCAAGAATATTCAGCTTATGACTTTTGGGCAACCTCGTATTGGCAATGCTGCTTTTGCAGCTTACTTTAGTGAACATGTACCAAATACTTTTCGGATCACTCACGAGCATGATTTGGTGCCTCATTTGCCTCCATACTATTATTATTTTCCACAAAAGACTTATCACCATTTCCCCAGAGAGGTAATTTGATTCTACCAACATCTTTCAATCACTCGTTCCCTATTCTATATTTACGTCACGTACATTCTTTTCTTTTAGAAGAATGAAAAACAAAAAGAAAAAGAAAAAGATTTTTTTTTTTATAACTATGGGTGTCCAAACCCTTTAGGTCTGACTAATCCCATGGGGCTAAGTCGATGGCACCACACTCATTAGCCGGGAGAGACAGGCAATGTATGGCTTCAATGTGAGAGCCAAGATTCGAACTCGAGCGGCCTCCATAGAAAAGAAAAAGATCGTACAATGGAAAAACATGGATACACATAATTAAAGAGTTGTTTGTGAAGACATCATGGGCGATTGATTAGGAAGGATTTAAATGATTTGGAAAGGACACCATCAGTTGTATTTAATCTAGTGCAATGGAAGAGTTTGATCCATGCAGCCGACTCCAACTAATTTGGAATTGTGGCTTTGTGAAGACATCATAGTGCATGTTGTAGAAATTTAAAGAGTTGTTTGTGAAGGCCGCTCAGTACAACCATGTGTTAGAATATGCTGCATAATTACTTTCTTCTCTCTTTGGAAGTGTGTTTCTTTATCAAATTTGTCCAAATTCCTTATCATCTTGTACCTTCCTCTCAACCTTCTGTATTTGCAGGTATGGCTTTATAATATCGGGTTGGGAAGTCTGGTGTACACAATTGAGAGGGTCTGTGATAGCTCCGGTGAAGACCCATCTTGTAGCAGGTATCACCTCCTTCCTCCACAACCCTATATCCACTACCAAAGATTGGCCTTGCCCTTATTCCTCGTTTTGCAGGTCTGTAGCTGGAAATAGCGTCGCCGACCATTTATCATACTTCGGAGTAGAATTAGCAGCCGAAACCTCAGGTTCCTGCAGAATTGTTATGGACTCCCTCATCGCAAACTATGGCGCAGTAGACCTTGGTGGAAACCTAGTATTGTCCCGAGATCCTGCCACTTCTATGCTGGAACTGAATAGCCAAATTCGAAGTGGCAGTACCTCTGCTTCGTAATTTATTTGGGAGAAGATGGCGACATCTTCGAAAGAGAACAAACGGATACGAAAGAAATCATTTCAAAGGGCATTCTGTTGATGGCTTGCTCAAATCTTTGTAATCATGTATGCTAAATGCCCAACTGTACATAATATACATTCACACCCCATTGTTAATATAATCAAATCCTCATGGGGTTTACTTAATATACTGTATGTGCAAAGCTTTGTTATTTTTGAACCAGTACCATTCAGACATGAAAATGTTGATCTAGTTCCCAGAAAAAAAAAAAAAAAAATTTCTGTCAATCCATTTCTTAGACTCAACATAATCCAAAGTCTCTTGTTTTCCTTTTACTGTGCTGGTAGGGGTTTTTCCTGACTTTATTTTAAGGAAGCACATTGTTTCTCGTCATGTAATTTTTTTCTCGTTTATATCAAAATAAAGAAAAAGTCCACTTTCTCTTGTGGATCTTCAAATCTTAAGAGAAAGCAAAGGAAGTACAACAATATTAGACATGCATTAGCAAACACGGGAGGTTTTGTTTTATTCACTTGACATAATTCAAATTGCAACTCAGCCACAATTAAGGATGCAACCCACGTTGGAGGGCCTGCCATTGCCCTTGCGGCGGCTACGGTATTGCATGCCGCGGATTGAGCGGCAACCTAGGCTTTGTTACTGGTTTGAACCGGATTTGGTAGCTTTGGCTGCGGCAATGGAAGCTGCTGGGGCTTTGGAATGAGCAGTAACCGGCGGTGCTGTGGCAATGGGAGCGTTTGAAGGTTATGTATAGGTGGTTTGCGTTCCTCAAGTAGTCAATCTGAATTGAGCGGTCGGAGCAACCGGTGCCGCCCCTCGCTGGTTGAAGCTAAAGCAGCAACAAGAACAACAATGAGGAGAAGAGTTTTTGACATATTTTTGTTGGGAACCTATGTATTGCTTTTCTTTCTTCTTGTTGGGTTTCAAACATGTTATAGTGTATGCATATATAAAGTTTTTTTTTTTTTGGAAGAAAAATAGTAGTTTCATTAATCATTAATGGCTCGTACAACACCAGACATATAATCAAAAAGTACATTGATTCACTAAATCCTATTTGTTCAAAAGAACTGTCATTACTTTGGCTATGAATGCGATTATGAAATTGAAACAGTTTGACAAAAAGGACAACTTTCTACAACGTTGAAACACATTGCTGATAATTTCTAAAAAAGAATAATCTTTATTGTGTATTTTTCTTGATTACAAGTCTTCTAGATGATATATCTAAACCAACCAATTGAACTCTATCTTAATAATCATATCTTAACAAAATAAATCTATCTAAACAACTGTATCTTAACACCCTCTCTCAAACTCAAGATTAGTTTTTCAAAATCAACTTGAGTTTGTATTAGTTGAGGAACACATTGCGAACAGATATCAGAATTTGTGCGTTGAATGACAACTAGCTCACAAAGTAGAAACAGATGTCGTAACCCACGACATATTGGCAAAGGATTGATTGATGAGCCAATCAAGAGTGCACATGCACGCGAGCAGAGCAATTCACGAAGGACCACCAATCGAACGAATGAGCAAATGGTCTCGAAATTACCACAAAGTCAGATGCATAAGTGGCACACGGGTAGATGTGGCTAGAGGCAAAGATGGTACATAAAAACAACTTTAGGTTGCCAATTGAATCAGTAATAGTCGAATCTAGGATTCGTTGCAGAAAAATAGAAGTTTCATTAATCATTAATGGCTCGTACAAGACCAGACATAGAATCAAAAAGTACATTGATTCACTAATCCTATTTGTTCAAAAGAACTGTCATTACTTTGGCTATGAATGCGATTATGACATTGAAACAATTTGACAATCAGGGACAGCTTTCTACAACATTGAAACACATTACTGATAATTTCTAAAAAAGAATAATCTTTATTATGTATTTTTCTTGATTACAAGTCTTCTAAATGATATATCTAAACGAACCAATTGAACTCTATCTTAATAATCGTATCTTAACACAACTGTATCTTAACACCCTCCTCAAACTCAAGATGAGTTTTTCAAAAGCAACTTGAGTTTGTATTAGTTGAGGAACAGATTGCGAACAGATATCAAAATTTGTGCGTTGAATGACAACTAGCTCACAAAGTAGAAACAGATGTCGTAACTCACGACATATTGGCAAAGGATTGACTGATGGGCCAATCAAGAGTGCACATGCACGCAAGCAGGGTAGTTCGCGAATGAGCACCAATGGGCAGATGGTCCAAAATTACCACAAAGGCATATGCATAAGCGGCACTCGGGTAGATGTGGCTAGATGCAAATATGGTTCATAAAAAAACTTGAGGTTGCCAATTGAATCAGTAGTAGACGAATCTAGGATTCGTTGCAGAGAAAACCAACCACCACCCAAGATTGTAGATACAGATTCAGATGCAACAGAGTTGTAGGTAGACGGAATAGCAGAATAGTGGACAAACGGAGTCGACGGAACAACTAACAGAGCATAGTTGATGGGACGATTAACAGAATAGGCGGTTGGTGTGTGGCTGATGTGCGGGCATTGATCACGAATGTGTGCGTACGGACTCGGCTGCCAAGCAAGTTAACGAGAAGGCTGCAGGTGCGGACACAACTAAGCATCGCGGAAGAGGCAAACGGATTGGTACAGAGGACTGCTGTGTGCGGCTGGGTTAACACGAAGGACTGGTCACAGTTGGGGAGACGTGTATCAAGACATACGGGCAGATAAGTCATACAAACATACAAGTTTTCTTATAGAGAGGCCCATATTATTTTGAAGCCCACACTTGAGCATGTAGGCATGATGGCAGATGTGCCCATGAGACACACAAGGATAACAAGGATTGAGGATATATTTAAACCATAATAATTTCTAAAAGAGACCTAACTATGATGTCATGATAATTTTTAAAAGAGAATAATTTTTATTGTAAATTTTTCTTGATTACAAGTTCTTTAGAGGATATATTTAAACTAATAAACTGAACTCTATCTTAATAATCATATCTTAACAAAATAAATCTATCTAAACAACGGTATCTTAACATTATAATACACAAACATCTTTTAAAACTATGTAACAATAAAATAAAATTTAGATAAAAGAGAAGAAAATCTAAAACTATAAGAAAATAATGATAGTAGTACTTAAAGTCACTAAATATTCTAATAATCTAATTCCTTTGATCCACTTCTTTTAAAAAAACAATAGTAAAACCAAGTGTGGCCAATTGGGTTGCAGAAGCTCACCCGGCCACTTCTTTTTTCCTCAAAAAAATAGTAAAAGTCAAACCAGATAATATGTTATTATTAGTATTTTTTGATAACGTGTTATTATAGTAAAGTCAAATATATATAGTTTTTTAGTCAAAGTCAAAATTAATTTTTATTAAAATTTTGTGCATTTCGCGGCAGCATTAATTTCTCCAATTCAATTTTTGTCATGTGGATTGGTTTGACTTGAATAGAAGTCGAATTTACGACTTCTTAAAATTTTGTTTTTTGTTAAGTGACTGTCATTTATCTCATTAGAGTTATTTTAGCAGATTACTTATAATTCTACTCCTATCAAATTAAGGGAAAGTGGTAGAATTAATTCACGTAATATGGGTAAATTTTTTCTTTTTTTCTTCCTTATAAAAAATATACAATTAAGAGAACATTTTTTCTTATCTTAAATAATAATAATAATAATAATAATAATAATAATAATAATAATAATAATAATAAAAAATTTTTAATATTTATGAAGCTTGACAATGTCCAACGTAGATTAATTGATATAGTTGACGTTGAATATTAGCTACAAAATAAATTAAAAAAGTAATATATTGTGTTGCCTCTAGTTTTTTTTTTTTTTTTTTCTAAAGGGAGGGAAAGTGCCTATTATTACATCAACATAAGGCTAGGAAAGTTATGCCCCTTACATCATCACAAGAATTTAGCAACATGATGAGCCTTAACTTAAATTGATTACTCACTAATCTATATCCATATCAAACAAATAAGTGGCCTTATATATTAACATACTTTTGAAACGTACATTTATTTCTAGATAATGGTTGAAATCTTTTCAAAAGCAGGGAGACAAAGGCACACGCCTCTATGTATGTTTACAAGATCTCAACCATTGGGTATGTATCAAAAATACTCCAACAAGTAATTCTGATATTCTAACTTGACCCATGACTTAATCATTATTATTATTATTTGACTTATAGTTATAAATCTGTGACAATCTTCAATTAAGTAAAAAAACTAATCGAAGCGTACGTATAGTCCCAGATTTGCCTGTGTAGTGGGAGTAGACTTTGGCTATATTGTACATCTCACACCTCCAATTGCCGACGTATTAATTTTGTGCTATAATGAACTTTAAGTGTCCAAACCATAACATTAGTAGGGGATCCAAGAATCCAACAGAGTTACAATAGTAGATGATATATATAATCATCATTCACATTCATTAATGAGATGCAGGGGAGGTCCTGCTTTATTAGCCTAACATTATTATTCAAATTGCAACACAAGTACAACTACGGATGCACCTCACTTCGGAGAGCATTTATCGGCTTGCATTGACTATGGTATGGCTGGCCGGGGTTTCCCTGGAATCCAAGGCCGTCGAATGGGATCAATTGGAATCTTGGGCTTCGGCAATGGAACCGTCGGAACAACCGGAGGCTTGGGCTGCGGCAAAGGGAGAGTTGGAACGATTGGCACCTTGGGCCGTGGTAAAAGATCGGGATCCGGAAGGAATGGCTCCGGCAACCTTCCCTCGCTAATTGAAGGGAAAGCAGCAAGTACAACAACAATAAGGAGAAGCATTGTTGAGATGGTGCTATTGGGAGCCATATTGTGTTTGTTACTTGGTTTCATTACTAGTCTGTGTGCTATATATATATAGAGGAAATGATAGTTGAAGTCCACAAGCGTTTGAGACACTGCATGCGTTGTTTGTGTATATAATTAACTAGAACAAGATTTAAGTAATGATAGTAGACATAAATTATGGAACTAATTATGTTGACTACAAGAAGGTCACATGGCCACTTGTTTTTTCTTACTATACCTACATAAATATCGAAGACCAGCGTTATGAGCGGATTTTTTTTTTTGTTTGTCTAAATCACCTACTATCTAGACTACTTGACTACTTTGAATTCGCCTCAAATTACACTGTATATATGGGAGAGCTCCCAACGTTGACGTTTCTATTTCCAAAACTCAAACTTGATCGAGTCACTAATCAAAAGATAACAACTCGCTTTCAGTTATACCAAATCAATAGTTAGTATGAGCAGACATTATTATTAAGTGAAAGTACCCGCCATCTTTTTTTAGATGAGTGAAAGGCCATGTGTAAACAAAGATGCTTTTGTAGCCTCAAGTTCCATTTCCCAACGCACTTAATTGTGATATGGTTGATTTTTGCATCGACAAGTGCGTGCATGGAACTCAATGTGTATCGATTTAAAAGACTTCTAGTGACTGCATGTGGAATTGAAGTTAAATTAGTAGAACTCATTTGTAAAAAATATTAGGTGATAGTCAAAGCATATATGATGAGATGGATAAGACATCATTAGCTAAAAGGCAAAGTTGAGTGAGGTGACGAGGTCTCCGTTCAATACATGTTGGAGTCACTTCTATTAAAAAAAAATGTTAGGCAAATTGAATTGAAGAAAACAAGAAATCATTTACATTACTTATGAAAAGTATATGTATTATTAATCACTCTATTAATCGCCTGGAGAAAAATCATATCCTTTTCGTCATTTATCACAAATTAAATTGAAAAGCAATGCAACTCTGCCTCTCTCGATCATTGATTTTTATTTTGGACAATGCTATTTGCTACATATTTTTGGTACATACATTTTCTATACAATGATGTAAATTTCATTAGGATATGTGCCACGCCCATGCGTATCCCAATGAAATCTATACAATTGTGTAGCAAATCTATATAACGAAAGTATGTAACAAATATCATTTTCCTTTTATTTTTAATTACAAAGCTCATTGAATTGAAACAATTCATTTTTTTACTGAAAAGTTAACTGTAAAATCAATCAAGCATATTAGTTTTTTAAAAAATAATAAAAATAAAATTTTATTTTTTAAGTAGTTCCAGATTTCCAATTTTAGGTTTAAAGAGAGATTATTAAAAAATATACATTGTCCATTATTTCTTCCTAGCATTCTCCCCCCTCCATGTTAAGTAGTCAAGTAGAATTGGCTTTAGAGTCCTAATTTGACCTACTTTTAGCATACCATTTTGGCTTCGTTTGGTTCAGCTTATAAGTCTGCTTATATTGATGATGTGACATCGCAATGCAATTGAAAAATAGTGTTTGGATAATATGTGATTGGGTCTCAAATCGCAAAAAAACTGTTTTTCGGATAAACATCCCTCCCCATACTTTTTAAGATTGCGAATGCGATTTGATAAGATTTTCTAGTTTAAAGTACTTTTTCAAATGAGCAACCAAACACACCAAATTTGCTTATACCAAAAGCAATAAGCAAAAACTGAACCAAACGAAGCCTTTGTGTACATTAAATTTCGTATGCATACACATTAATGCAACAATTAAAAGTCACAATCAAGTACGTGCACAAATGACATGCCAAAAGTGGATAAGAAAGCAATTACTTTGACTTCAAGCCCAAGCAAAACGGGGTGTGGTGAAGTGGAAAGAGCCATCAAGGCAAGAAAATCAACTCTGAGGCCTTGTTTGGTTAGAGGTGGAGTTATCTCTTGGGAGATAACTTGTAAAGAGTTGAAATTAATCTTGTTTGGTTGGCTGACTTCCCTGCAAGTTATCTCCCAACTTACCCCTCTCAGGAGTTATAGACACAATTACTCCTCATTAACAACCCTTTTACTACCCATATCTCTCTTATTTGAAGGATATTTATGTCAATTTATATATTTTATTGTTTAAAATTTTGCAACTTCCCTGCAAGTTTAAAGTTGAACCAAACATAAAAATATTAACTCCAAGAAGATAACTCCAAACTAACACTGTAAGTTAGCAAAAATAAACTAAACGAGGCCTAAGATAGTTGGGGGTTAAAAAAAGGTTTAGACGGGTACCTAGACACCATATTTATTTTTAAGGGATAACTATTAAAAATAACACAAACTTTCATCATTTTTGCAGAAATAACACAAACTTTCAATTTTTTCAGAAATAATACAAACTTTCAATTTTTTCAGAAATAACACAAACTTTCAATTTTGTCAGAAATAATACAAACTTTCAACACTTTTTCAATTTTAGCACAAAGAGCAATTCTTGGCTTTAGACGTTATGGCAACATAAACTGACTCGAACAGAGCTTACAAAAACTGAGTGAACCATAAAAAAACCGATTTGTATTGTTGTTCCTTTTTTCTTGAACACTGACGTTTTTTTCTTTTTTCTTTTTTTTATTTTATTTTTTCATATTGTGTTCCAACATAAATCGATTCGTATTATTTCTTATGATTAGTATTGTTCATATATCAATTAGATACACAACTATTGTAGTTGTATTTTAATCCTCTCTAGTAGGTCAAGGAGAACATATCTCATCTTATATGCACATGCATGTGTTAGGAAAAACACCACGCACAACGGAAGCAAACAAACTCACAACAAACTCAAACACTAACTTTATTAAATAACTCAAAACTTGTCTCAAAACTTGTATATTATAAATTAACTTATAGTCTTTTATGGACACCACACTTGACAAACTTACTAATTAAACCAAAAACACATAAATAGACATGGGCTTTAGTCGCATGGGAACAGGTGCGCCTCCCGAATAAGCTTGGGGGTCTCGGCTTCGGTAACCTGGAAATAAAAAACAGAGCGCTAATATGCAAATGGCTATGGGGATTTCAAAATGAGGAAAATGCCAATTGGGTTCAGATTATAAAAAGCATATATGAAGTACAGTGAAATGGTCGGGATCCTGGTGATGCTTTCAAACCTACTTATAGGGCTCCGTGGCGCTTCATTTTTGACAATCAGGTGGAATTCAGGAAAGGCATCCGACACAAGCTGAATGATGGCAGAAGAATAAAGTTCTAGCTAGATGTGTGGCATGGGAGTCGAAGCTTTCAGGAGGAATTCCCGGGCCTATATGCGCTTGCTAGATGGAAACATACAAAAGTGATATATATTTATGAAGAAGAGCAGCACCAATGGAACCTTACTTTTTGGAGGACATTAGGTGACGATGACCAGCAAAACTTGGAAATGCTACTCGCTAGCAAATACACCATGTGGAGCTTTTAAAACACTATGGAAATCTCACGCTAACATCAAAACTAAAATGTTATGTTGGTTAGCATGGAAGGGCAAGGTGAATGTGTTGGATGTACTACAAAGGAGGTGTCCAAATTTGTACCTTCAACCGACGTGGTGCATTTTGTGCAAGCAAAGTGGAGAAAGCGTGGATCATGTGTTCTTACATTGTAGCTTTACCATCACAATTTGGAAAGAACTTGTCGAGGAGTTGGGTTAGATGTGGATGCCTCCTGATACATATAGAGAGTGTCTTGAGGACCATGTTTCCCATATTTTAAGGTCTAGGAAGGGCACTCTCTGGCGAGCAGGCATTCTACCAATTTCTTGGGCCATATGGGAAGAGAGAAACTCCAGAATTTTCCAAAACAAGGATAGAAGCTAGCAAGAGGTGTGGGAGGCTACAAAGCGGAGTGTGGCTGTTGTGCTATCGGGTTCAAAAGATTTTAACACTTGGTCCTGGCGAGAGCTTACTGGTAATTGGGGTTTATTATCATACAGGAATGTTACTTTCTTTTGGTTTTTGGTGTTTTGGTCTTGTGTCCAGGCTGTTCATTTTCCTTTTCCTATAATTCGGGGTCTTGAATTGGGGAGGGCCAACTAGGCATTGCTTTCAAAGTTTTCTCCAAGGTAGTGCACCATCGACTACGAAAAAGAAATATCTGAACGTAGAGAATTGGGGAGCAGGGGATTGTTAGTAGTATTGGGGAGTGAACAGAGATGGATTGCATAATATGGGGCATATTTTGGTTATTAACTGTCACGACCCAATTTTCTAATCTTGATTAATTGGTTGTAACGCCGACCATGACGTGGGGCCGCATGAAATGCGCACACCAACTGAGACACATGACCGAGGTATATTTTATATTTTTACTAGTGTATGCCTAGTGTGGTGTATGTGTGTAGACTAACTAAGTCAGTACTTGCAGCTATCGACATCGAGACGCGAGCGGGGACGCGCCTCAAGTTGCGTGTGAGCTGGGGTACGGGTAGCTAGACTAAGTAAGTCTTATTTAATATTAAGATGAAGTTATGGAATATTTATATGCATGATGGAATAAATTTTTAGGGCTATGGTTGTATGTATATTAATGCAAATCAAAATGAAACACTATAGTTTTGGTTTAAAAATCTACAACTATTGGACTTACCTCGGGATGCACACTAGCACACACTCCCATACACTTGTGTCATTCATATGTGTCCCTTGGCTGAATTTTAGTTGGTTGTAGGAGTCATTTGGGATCATTGGATCAACCTAGAATTTTGGGGATGCACACTAGATTTGGCATCCACTATATATACCACTATGTCTCCTTTGCTTCTTTATGCATGTTGGTTTAAACACATATCCAGAGCTGCTGGAAAATTTGAAAAAACAAAGTACAAGAGAGTGAAGACATCACTAAGCAAGAGGAATCAAGCTAGGAAATTCAACACAAAAGCTAGGTAATGAGTTTAGTTACTTTCCTTCACTTTCATGCAACACAAACTTGGGTTTTTGGGTTTTAAATTCAAAGGTTTTCTAATCAGAGTTATCAAAGTGTTTTAATATGTATTGTGAAGCATTTCTAAGCTTTGATTTACATTCCCAAGTTTCATTTTTGGAATTTTACAAAGTAGCACAAAAAGAGGGTTTTTGACATGATTTCAATTTTGATGAATTTCGAAATGTAAAATGAGTGTATTTTCGAAATCAAGTTTCATATTTAAAATCCATGTGTTTTTCTACCAAGTCTAGTATAAAGGAAATACAAAATCAGTAGAGTATTTATTTAGTTAGGATTTTTTTTTTTTTTTTTCAGTTTTTGGTGTTTTTATTTGTTCTTCATATGTTTGATTAAATGCATGTCCAAATCTTTGTTTAAATTGATGTTTGAATGCAAATATGGAGTGCTTGATGTATGTGTGTTGTGGAGGAGGTATTTGGATCCCTGGTGGTGGAGAACAGGGATCCAAAGGGCACAATTTGGCCATTTTCAAGTTGCAGAAACTCAGAAAATTCTAGGTTTCTGCACCTAGCGCGCTGGACATTTTAGCCAGCGCGCTGGGTACCTGAACAGCAAACCTGCAAACACTACTTACACCATAACTTTTTCATTTGAACTCGGATTTTGACGCTCCATATATCGTTGGAAAGCTAAAACAGAGAGGAACAACCTAGAACTATTAGTTTTTCAAAATTAAGACATGATTTTTCAAAATGGGTCAAAAGAAAAGGTTTGTTTATACAATGGTCATTTGTATAACTGTTTTGGGCCGTTTAGGTATTGGATAGTCTTAACTCTTAATTTAAAGACCAAATACATCTAATATAACCTAGATTTACACTAGAAAACTCCGGGAGATATACTTCAATCCGAGTGCGAGTGTTTGGGTGTCGAGAGGCCGGATAGCTAAGACTACTGTGTTGACTTGTAAGTAAAACTGTGAGAACTCTTTACTTTATTTCATTCCGGTCATTTATCATTTTTCAGTCTATTTGTAGACTTGCTGATTTATTTTCCACATTATGCTTCCCTTATTTCTATTCATTATGAATGTTGATATAGCATGATGTCTTGTTTGATATATCATTGACTCCATGTTTTCCTATATGCTCAATGTTTGTCTTGAAATGTGGCTAATGGATATTTAGAAAATGCATGTTATAGGGTTATCTGTTACGTTGGACTTGTGTTCTATTCCCTTGAGGCTTTGTAGCCTAAGTTGTGTTGAAATCATAGCATTGTAGGATATAAATTCTTGAAAATCTAAAGTAGGGATTATGTAGTGTCCATTGCACACGAGACGCGCGGATTCACGGGGATTTCAGTCTTTCGGGGTCTCTGGCACTCGCCACT
Organism: Stephania japonica; assembly: GCA_039657345.1. Lineage (NCBI taxonomy): Eukaryota > Viridiplantae > Streptophyta > Magnoliopsida > Ranunculales > Menispermaceae > Stephania > Stephania japonica. The sequence continues at coordinate 7,154,584 of CM077558.1, read as the reverse complement.
ACACTTGGGTGGCACACGTGGTATGGGCCACAGAGTTGTCGGCAAGTATAAATAATTTATATGGGCCACGGAGTTGTCGACAAGTGGTATGCGCCACTTGAGGTTATTATAATATAGAAAAAAATTTTTTATTATTATTATTATTATTATTATTATTATTATTATTATTATATGTTGAGCACAACTCCATACAGTAGTGGAAAAGGCTAGGTGATAGTTCTCACCGCTGACCGGACATAGATCATCTCGACTTAGTCTCAGTCTATGTATATCTGTTAACGTTGGTATTTACTTGCATTATTTATTCAGCATTTTTCAGCTACTTTATGCTTTTAAATACCTTTTGTTTAAATTGGAAATGTAGTAATAGAATTCCCCAGTTATCACTTAAATATCACTATATATACTCATCGTCTAGTTTGTGACGGTAGGTGTAGGTCCATCGAGCAGCACCAGACGGGCAAGGAGAAGATTGACGACTACCTCTAAGCTTTGAGTGAGTAGCTACCCGTACATATAGGGTACTTTTGAATTATGTTTACTTATGTCTTTATACTTTTGGGAAGTTATTGGGTTGAGTATTAGACTACGCGACTTTTGACTTTCGTTTTGTTTGTATGTTCGTCGTTTACTTGCATATATATATGGTGATCGTTATTTCCTGGTTTCCACACTTAGGATTATAAAATTTGCTTCCGTTAACATATTTAAGACTTCTGCTATAAATTGTAAAGACTTCCGCTAATAATATTAATTGTTTAAATTAGAGAATATAGGTAGTAAAGGCTAACTAATACGTAATTGGGTCCATCGTATCGTGGTTATGGCTTAATTACAAGATTAGGCCGAGTGGTGCCCTAAATTAGGAGAGGGGCCATCACATTAACTTAGCTTTTTGTAAGAATTGGGTACTGTTTGTGAGCATGACAATGGTTGTGGTATGATGAAACAGTCACCAAGTTTTTTTTATAAATAATCACTTACTTGTAAAGGGGGGTGGATGTAAAGATCTCACCCATTTGTTTGGCTTGATTTTTGAATAGATACATAGTTTCTTTCTTATCAAAAAAAATAAATAAATAAATAGTCATTGCCCAAAAACAAGCAAACTTAATTAGAACATTCCTAAACACAAAATAATTAAAAACTTTATTAAATACTATACCTTCTAATTTTTATTTTTTTAAAACCTACTGTGACGGCCCCGCTTCTAATCTAGGGCACCGTCCGGCCTAATCCCGTAATTAAGCCCTAATAACAACACATAGGACCCGATCACGAATTAGTCAGCCTTTACTACCTGTGTTCTCTTGTTTAAACAATTATTTTATTTAGCGGAAGTCTTTAATATTTTAGCGGAAATTTTTTTATTTTATTTTATTTTTTCTTTTATAAAGCCTAAGTGTGGAAACCAGGAAATAACGATCACCATATATATGCAAGTAAACGGCGAACATATATAAACAAAGTGAAAGCCAAAAGTCGGGTAATCTAACGCTCATCCCAATAACATCCCAAAAGATAAAGACATAAGTAAACATAATACAAAAAGTACCCTACATGTACGGGCAGCTACGCGCTCGGAGCTCAGAGGTAGTCGCCGATCTTCTCCTTGCCGGCTGGTGCTTTGCTCGATGGACCTACACCCACCGTCACAAACTAGACGGTGAGTATAGTGATATTTAAGTGATAACTGGGAAATCTAATACTACATTTCCAATTTAAACAAAAGGTATTTAAAAGCATATGTAGTTGAAGAAATGCTGAATAAATAATGCAAGTAAATACCAACGTTAACAGATACCCATAAACTGACACAGGCTAAGTCGAGATGATCTACGTCCGGTCGGCGGTGAGAACTATCACCTAGCCTTTTCCACTACTGTATGGAGCTATGCTCAACATATGATAATAATCTCTCTTTTTTTTTCCTAATAACCTCAAATTGCGGAGCTGTGCTCGGCGTATTTAAATCATTTATACTTGTCGACAACCCCGTGATCCATGTCACGTGTGCCGCCCAAGTGTAGTGGCGAGTGCCGGAGACCCCGAAAGACCGAAATCCTCGTGAATCCGCGCATCTCATATGCAATGGACACTAGATAATCCCTACTTTAGTTTTCAAGAATATATATCCTAAAGTTGTTACGATTTCAACATAAGTTAGGCTACAAAGCCCCAAGGGAAGTAGAAGACAAGTCCAACATAACAGATAACCCTATAGCATGCATTTTCTAAATATCCATTAGCCACATTCCAAGACAAACATTGAGCATATAAGGAAACATGGAGTCAATGATATAATAAACAAGGCATCATGCTATATCGATATTCAATATAAGTAGAAACAAGGAAAGCATGATGTGGGAAATAAATTAGCTAGTCTACAAATAGACTGAAAATTTATAAATGACTGGAATGAAATAAAGTAAAGAGTTCCCACAGTTTCACTTACCGGTCAACGCAATAGTCCTAGCTATCCGGCCTCCCGACACCCGACACCCGCGTCCCTAGACTCCCGGTACGCTCTCCTAAGTCCTGGTGTGTTTAGATAGGTATTTGGTTGGTTTTAGGTCAAGTCAAATAGGTTTGTGAACCTATAACCCAAAACAGCCCCTTAAGTTCTTGCAAAACTCCAATTTGATACTTAGTATTGCAGCGTTAATTAAACCATCATAAACTCTAAATCATCAAAGACACTTAAGAAGAAAGTTTTAGCTCTAGGTCTTAGCTTTCTGGAATGGTATGGTGTGTAAGCTTTCGATATAAAATGAAGGAGATATCAAATATTTTCAAAGACAACTCGAATTTGAATCAAAATCTGATCAGCGAGATTGTAAAAATCAGTTCTCCCAATTTAAAGCTCCAAAAATCATAATTTTTGGTCACAAGTCACTTTACATATCCAAGAATAACATAATAAAAATTCATCTCATTTGGATATGAATTGGAGGAGTTATGCCTTTTCAAAGTTCACCTTCAACAATCCCATCATGACATTTAAATTACCTATTTGCAGAGCATTTTTGAGTCAGAAAGAGCTGAAATTTCAAAAACATGGTAGACACAAAAGTTGTTCGTATATGAGTTAGCTTTCATATGGCATTAGAATCACTTAATTTGGAGTTATGATGAGTGAGTTATGTCCAAATTACAGAGGCTGTATCAAGAAAATCAGATTTTCAATTTTACAAGAAAAAAAAAACCCCAATCTTTGACAAAACTTCTCAATTATGAAATACAGCTTAGGGAAATCATTTAGTGTTTCAAAATGAGTTAAAACATCATTAAAACATCTTTGACATCGATTTTATATAAAAGCTTCAATATTCATAACCAAGAACACAACAATTGAAGCATAAAAGAGTATAGATGATACCTAAGGTTTTAGCTTTGATGGTTGTCACTTGAGCTTCCTTCTCATTTGCATACAAACCAAGCAAAAAAAAATTCAGAGCTGTTAGGGGATTTTGTTTACTGGAAATTGGGGTGTAAGAGAGCCAAATTTCCATATCAAAGGAAGCTCAAGTGACAACCATCAAAGCTAAAACCTTAGGTATCATCTATACTCTTTTATGCTTCAATTGTTGTGTTCTTGGTTATGAATATTGAAGCTTTTATATAAAATCGATTTCAAAGATGTTTTAATGATGTTTTAACTCATTTTGAAACACTAAATGATTTCCTAAGCTGTATTTCATAATTGAGAAGTTTTGTCAAAGATTGGGGTTTTTTTTCTTGTAAAATTGAAAATCTGATTTTCTTGATACAGCCTCTGTAATTTGGACATAACTCACTCATCATAACTCCAAATTAAGTGATTCCAATGCCATATGAAAGCTAACTCATATACGAACAACTTTTGTGTCTACCATGTTTTTGAAATTCCAGCTCTTTCTGACTCAAAAATGCTCTGCAAATAGGTAATTTAAATGTCATGATGGGATTGTTGAAGGTGAACTTTGAAAAGGCATAACTCCTCCAATTCATATCCAAATGAGATGAATTTTTATTATGTTATTCTTGGATATGTAAAGTGACTTGTGACCAAAAATTATGATTTTTGGAGCTTTAAATTTGGAGAACTAATTTTTACAATCTCGCTGATCAGATTTTGATTCAAATTCGAGTTGTCTTTGAAAATATTTGATATCTCCTTCATTTTATATCGAAACCTTACACACCATACCATTCCAGAAAGCTAAGACCTAGAGCTAAAACTTTCTTCTTAAGTGTCTTTGACGATTTAGAGTTTATGATGGTTTAATTAACGCTGCAATACTAAGTATCAAATTGGAGTTTTGCAAGAACTTAAGGGGCTGTTTTGGGTTATAGGTTCACAAATCTATTTGACTTGACCTAAAACCAACCAAATACCTATCTAAACACACTAGGACTTAGGAGAGCGTACCGGGAGTCTAGGGACGCGGGTGTCGGGTGTCGGGTGTCGGGAGGCCGGATAGCTAGGACTATTGCGTTGACTGGTAAGTGAAACTGTGGGAACTCTTTACTTTATTTTATTCCAGTCATTTATAAATTTTCAGTCTATTTGTAGACTAGCTAATTTATTTCCCACATCATGCTTTCCTTGTTTCTACTCATATTGAATACCGATATAGCATGATGCCTTGCTTATTATATCATTGACTCCATGTTTCCTTATATGCTCAATGTTTGTCTTGGAATGTGGCTAATGGATATTTAGAAAATGCATGCTATAGGGTTATCTGTTATGTTGGACTTGTCTTCTACTTCCCTTGGGGCTTTGTAGCCTAACTTATATTGAAATCGTAACAACTTTAGGATATATATTCTTGAAAACTAAAGTAGGGATTATCTAGTGTCCATTGCACATGAGATGCGCGGATTCACGAGGATTTCGGTCTTTCGGGGTCTCCGGCACTCGCCACCACACTTAGGCGGCACACGTGACATGGATCACGGGGTTTTCGGCAAGTATAAATGATTTAAATACGCCGAGCACAGCTCCGCAATTTGAGGTTATTAGGAAAAAAAAAAAAAGAGAGATTATTATCATATGTTGAGCATAGCTCCATACAAGAAAAAAAGGCTAGGTGATAGTTCTCACCGCCGACCGGACGTAGATCATCTCGACTTAGCCTGTGTCAGTTTATGGGTATCTGTTAACGTTGGTATTTACTTGCATTATTTATTCAGCATTTCTTCAGCTACATATGCTTTTAAATACCTTTTGTTTAAATTGAAAATGTAGTATTAGATTTCCCCAGTTATCACTTAAATATCACTATACTCACCGTCTAGTTTGTGACGATGGGTGTAGGTCCATCGAGCAGCACCAGGCCGGGCAAGGAGAAGATCGGCGACTACCTCTGAGCTCCGAGCGCGTAGCTGCCCGTACATGTAGGGTACTTTTTGTATTATGTTTACTTATGTCTTTATCTTTTTGGATGTTATTGGGATGAGCGTTAGATTACCCGACTTTTGGCTTTCACTTTGTTTATATATGTTCGCCGTTTACTTGCATATATATGGTGATCGTTATTTCCTGGTTTCCACACTTAGGCTTTATAAAAGAAAAAAAAATAAAATAAAAAAATTTTCGCTAAAATATTAAAGACTTCCGCTAAATAAAATAATTGTTTAAACAAGAGAACACAGGTAGTAAAGGCTGACTAATTCGTAATCGGGTCCTATGTGTTGTTATTAGGGCTTAATTACGGGATTAGGCCGGACGGTGCCCTAGATTAGAAGCGGGGTCGTCACAGTTGATATCAGAGCTTAGGCTTCAGAACCTTAGGGACAAATAAGAAAAAGATACGAACTCTCATAAAACACAAACCTTAGAAGTGGAAACCAGATGAACCTTGCCTAGGAATTATTTTGTTGGGAATTGAGTGAAAGTGAGTTGGGAATTTGTATATATATATGCTACCTTTTTCAATATGTATACGTATATACGTGGTAGGCTTCGTAATAGTGATAGGAAATCGTTATCCACATGCAGACGACGATGACGGATGCACGCGAGACTGGCTGTAGCGGCCCCAATTCCCACATTGGTCCGCCACGGGAGGCCACGCGAGCACACAACTGACACGTCATCGCCAGCTGTGTCCCACGCCCAATTATCCATTACTAATCAATTTTCGGTTAACCTTGATGTTATGAGTTAACTTTTATTTCCTCAATATCATTCAACCATAAATTACGCAATGAAAATTAAATGAACGACATAAAGATTTATCCTGAATTCCATGATCAAAATGCCTAAGTGGAAACCATACCAAATATACATCATATACATGTCCTTTGAGATCCACAAAATATCAAAAGTATGCAACCTATCTCTCCATAATCCCAAAACCCAGCATAAAACAAGTAAATATAAACATACGTACGAGTAGGGCTAGAGCTATCAATCAATGTAGTCCTCAAGTTTGCCCTTCCCTCGACTCGTACCCGGATCTGCACTCGAGCCATCATAAAAAGACAGATGACGAGTCCAGAGTGAGTAATCCCAAGGAAATTCACCAAGTAATTACGGAAGTAAAAGTACTGGAATTTAAAATACTATAATTAAACATGCGGAACAATGTAAATACAGACAACTGCGAAAGGATCATCGCATGTATAAATATAGTAACGAAGCAAAGTACGTGCACGGTAAAAATCAGACTAAGTCATACTTCGAGCCTCTCCTTGGGCACAACCCTCAAACACACCAACAGGTTGTCCCTGGACCCTCTAGATGGCCGGCGTAGACCCACGACGCACCCACACGAGCCTACCATAACCGGGTAGCCTATTCACCGGTATATGCATAGACAAGTGCTATGACTTAGTGGACTCTATGGCTGTAACGAATAAACACCAGGTGGGGAGTGATCTCAACACCGTAAAGGCTCCAGGTAGGAGTAAACTCCACTACCGTAAAAACACCAAGTGAGAGGACTCAACCACCGTAAAGCAGTAATGGAATGGAATAATGAATAATCGGAACTGAATTCAAATAAATCAAACTGTAAATACTTAAAGTGAAGTTCAATTGGGATACTACACACCTCAAATCGCACTCCTCGTCTCGAAAATCAAACCCCGTCTAGCGCCAATAATCACCCGATAATCCAAATTATCTCCCCAAATGTACCTAAGATTATTTATCATTGAATTAGCTTTAATTTGACATATTATGTCAAATTTACGTTTTTCGAGATAAAAACCCCGACTTTATCTCGCCAACATTTCGAGAAAATCCCAAAATTTCTTTATTTGATCAAAATATATTTTTTCTAATTTTTCCCTATTTTATATGAATTTTCTATGAATTTTCTAGATTTTTTTTTTTTTTTTTTTTTTTTTTTTTTTTTTTTTTTTTTTGAGTTGGGTGAACGGACCGGTTCACCGGGTCCGGTTCGGCCCAACCGAACCGGCCAGCCAACCGGTCGGCTCGACCCGCCCAGACGGGGCGGGTCGGCCCGACCCGGTTGGGTCTTCTTCTTCACCAAACAGAGGCGCACGCGCGCCTCTTTTTTTTTTTTTTTTTTTTTTCCAACTTTTTTTCAATCGATAGAGGGAGAGGGAGAAGGGAAACGACATGGGAGTCGTCTCCCTCCTCGGACGAACTGCGAGAGCAGTTCGTCCGAGCTCCCGAGTTCCTCCCCGCCACCACCACCAAACCACCATCACCACCAACGCATACAACAACAAACAACAACCAAAACAACAATAACACAACGTCAACAAACTCACCTCCTTCGCCTCTCCAACACAAGCTCGATGATCTCTCTTCTTCTATCTCCCGATTTCTCTTCCTTTCCTCCTCGATCTTCTTTTCGATTTTTCACCAAAACAGTGAGAAAATGGGGAAAATGAGGAACAATGGTGACGATGTGGTGTATATCAACAATTTTTGGGTAAAATGACCCTTTTGCCCCTATCCATATCCATTTCTCTTCTTTCCTTCAATACCCTTTTTGGTAATTTCACTATTATTTATTTATTTTTCTGATTTTTGATATATATTTATATATATATATATATTAAATTCCTTATACACATATATACATATAAATATATATACACTCACCTATACTTTCGCGCCTAAATTTCGTCGTGCGCGCCAACGAGCGTACTCGGGCGTGCACACTAACGTACCACCCACGCGTGTCGACCACGACCCCGCGTGTCCCTAGGCGCCCAATAATTTACATATTTTATCACATTTAATTTTTTTTTTTTTTGTGTAACATTTTTCTCAACTTAAAATTTCGTCTTTAATCTACCCAGTACCCGCGTCGATACGCATATCGATGCGAATACTCATCACACAATCTCCCACGTCAATTTAAAATATAATTACACACATCGCGATGTCGTTAACCTATTTTAGCATAAACATCGCAAATTAGTCAAATCAACAAACAAAATAACTATTTACCTAATACGAACGCGCTCCAGCCTCGCTGTGGGACCCACGAACGTCCCCGCTGGCATCCACGTCTGCAATGACGTCATAAAATAACGACAAATATTATTTGGGCCGTTACACTGGCGATGGGGGTGCTAGCAGTAGTTAGCCTCCTACTACATCAGACGACGACTATCAGAGGTTGGTGGATAGAGTAGCGGCACAGGGACAGCAAATGGCTGATTTCATGGCCTTCATGACAGCACAGGTCACCGCACTTACTCAGGCCGTCGCCACTACTCCTGCGACTACCACACATCCGACGACTGGACCTACTACTATACCACCAGAGTTCCAGATACCGCACCCGTACTAGACCCACCTATTGTTCAGGACACGGTAGTGACACCGACTCTTCCGTAGTGACCGTTTCGACGCAGAGGTAGGTAGCGATGATGACTCCGACTCCCACACCTACACCTTCAAGCTCAGCAGTAGGGATTCAGCTGGTGAAGGACTTTCTTCGTCTTCAGCCAGTGTACTTCGACGGGGAGAGAAACTTTGAGAAGATTGAGGGATGGATATTATCACAGGAGAAGCTACATCGGATTTTGGGGATCGAGGATAGACTTCGCCCAGATTTGTCTTCTTATACGCTACAGAGAGATGCCGACGTCTGGTGGCGCACCACCATAGCTATCGATGGGGACTTTGAGTCATGGACGGCCTTTAAGGCCAAGTTTTATCAGCAGTACTTCCCGCCGGCAGTCATGATGAGGTTGAGGAGAGAGTTTATGAGTTTGAGGCAGCGAGCGATGAGTCAGTTATGGAGTACCGAGACGATACGGGTATCCGAGGCGGTTGCGGGGATTTGGTCCGAGATGAGTTAGGAGATGTGTATCATTTTGGGGCGAGTGTCCGAGAGTGGACATTGGTTATCACGTAGTCGACGGCGCTAGGACACTCATCGAGATATACGAGCGTGCACTTTCCCACGAGACCTACTACCTTGGTGTAATAGGCGACAGGCGGGCTTAGGGCGAGATTGACATTAGAAGCGGGCCGCAGATTTTAAGAGGAGACGACGGAGTGGCAAGGCACCTAGGACATGGGATAGAGGTTCTCAGGGATCAGGGATGACTTCACGTTTCACATCGGTGGTACCTCAGGTGTCTTATGTCGCGTCAGCACAGAGCTCAGGGAGAGGACGTTCCTTACCACCACCATCGATTAGGCCAGCATTACCAGCGCCAGAGAGACTTGCCCTTCCGGCACTATCGCACACCACGACAAGTATCGCGCGGGGTGGTAGAGGCGAGCGGGGGTAGAGGCCGAGAGGGACCCCGCCAGGGACAGAGACAGACTCCAGTTCAGGGACAGCCACAGTCCGGTCAGCGCAGACAGGTTTCATGTTATAGGTGCGGACAGGTGGGACATTTGGTGAGGGAGTGTCCACGCCAGCAGCAGTGTATCCACCACAGAGTCGAGAGGCAACTCACATGGTGGCACAACCAGATACTAACGCTACGCGGAGTCTCATCGAGGGTACGATTTCTATCGCTGGTAGAGAGTCTTATGTTTTATTTGATTCGGGTTCCACTATTTCTTTCATTTCTAGACGCGTGATAGGCATACTAGGACTGATACCGATTAGGCTTGGAGTACATTTGATGTTGAGTACCGCCGCCGGAGATAGGGTTTACCCTAATAGTCTAGTGGAGAGAGTTCCAGTAGAGATTAGTGGAATAGAGTTACCCGCCGACTTTAGAGTCCTTGAGATGTTAGAGTTCGACGCTCTCTTCAGGATGGACTGGTTATCAGCATACCATGCTCACATAGATTGTTTTAGTAAGTCTGTCGTATTTGAGATTCCAGGACTTCCGATGTTCGTACACCGAGGTAGTACACCGAGAGTCGATACCACGAGAGGTAGATTGGCGACTAGTGAGGAGATGGAGACTCTAGTAGCCTTGTATACTATAACAAAGAGTCAGGGACCCCGACTTGAGGACATACCGATCGTTATAGAGTTTTCCGACGTCTTTCCTGAGGAGTTGCCAGGACTACCACCGCCGCGAGAGGTAGACTTCATCATCGAGTTAGTACCAGGCACCAAACCGATCGCGATACCACCTTACCGCATGGCCCCGAAGGAGTTAGAGGAGTTGAGGGCTCGAACAAGGACATGGGGGAGAAGGGATTCATCACGCCTTCCATGTCGCCGTGGGGAGCGCCAGAACTTTTTGTGAAAAAGAAATATGGTAGTCTACGACTGTGCATCGACTACAGGCAACTAAATAAGGTTACAATCAAGAACAAGTACCCGCTACCGAGGATTGATGATTTGTTTGAGCAGCTGAGAGGAGCACAGTTCTTCTCCAAGATAGACCTGAGATCAGGGTATCATCAGCTTAGGATCAGGGACGAGGACCAGTCTAAGAAAGCATTCCGCACCAAGATATGGACACTACCAGTTTACGGTTATGCCGTTCGGGCTGACCAACGCCCCGCCGTGTTTATGGACCTTATGCACCGAGTATTCAGGCCATTTCTTGACCAGTTCGTAGTAGTCTTCATCGACGACATTCTGATCTATTCAAGGACACGGGAGGATCACGAGCAACACCTCAGGGAGACGTTGCAGATGTTGAGGAAGCACCGTTTATATGCCAAGTTCAGCAAGTGTGAATTTTGGCTTTCGGAAGTCAAGTTTTTGGGTCACGTTGTTGGAGCAACGGGGATTGCCGTAGATCCGGCCAAGATTCAGACGATTATGGACTGGCCGGCACCGACGTCAGTGACGGAGATCAGGAGTTTTCTGGGGTTAGCTGGCTACTACCGCAGGTTCGTGAAGGATTTTTCTAAGATTGCTTCGCCGATGACTAGACTGACACAAAAGGACGTCGTGTATGATTGGACTGAGGAATGCGAGGACGCATTTGAGCAGTTGAAGAGGTTGTTGACGACCGCACCAGTATTGACACTTCCTAAGGTTGGACAGGGATTCTTAGTATACACTAATGCTTCACACACGGGACTTGGATGCGTGTTGATGCAGGATAGCGGAGTTGTGGCTTATGCTTCGAGACAGCTGAAGATACATGAGAAGAACTACCCGACGCATGACCTTGAGTTAGCAGCAGTCGTATTTGCGCTGAAGGTGTGGAGACACCACTTGTATGGAGAAAGATTCACACTCTTCACTGATCACAAGAGTCTGAAGTATCTCTTCACACGTGAAGAACCGAATATGAGACAGCGCGCAGTGGTTAGAATTCTTGAAGGACTATGACTTTTCCTTAGAATATCACCCAGAAAAGCGAACGTAGTCGCCGACGCACCGAGAGTAGGAGACCAACCGAGACGCCGAGGTTGTCAGATGTCATATGACGCACGAGTACGGGTTACTTGAGGCAGCGATGACAGTAGGTCAGTCAGACGTTCCTATCGACACCCAGATTGAGATTTGCGCACTGACGATAGTACATACCGTGTCTACACAGAGTGTTTCGAGGTCGAGGACCGACGGTTGTACCAAAGCATTCGGCGAGTTAGCGCGGAGTTTAGATTGTGTTGATTGGATAGAGACATCTGATCAGTGTCTGAGATTCAGGGGCAGATTGTGGATACCAGAGATGCCGGAACTGAGAGAGGAAATCCTTCAGGATTCACACCATTCCCGATTTACTGTTCATCCAGGCAGGACTAAGATGTGTCACGACATGAAGAGACATTTCTGGTGGCCTGGGATGAAAGCGGATGTGTTAGAGTTTATCAGGAATTGTGAGATTTGTCAGCAAGTGAAGGCAGAGCATCGTAGACCTGGAGGACTGTTACAACCATTGCCCATTCCGAAATGGAAATGGGAAGACATCGCCATGGACTTCATCGAGAGGTTGCCGAGGACGACCAAGAAACATGATTCCATTTGGGTGATAGTTGATAGACTTACAAATTCTCGCTCATTTTCTCGATTGCGGCGCACTACACGTTTGATCACCGAGTATACTTTTCGAGAGAGAGATCATTAGGTGCGCATGGGGTACCGTTAACCATCACATCGACAGAGATGCTACGTATACTTCCAGGATGTGGCAGAGTATGCAAGAGCAGTACGGTACACGCCTACAATTCAGCACAACCTTTCATCCTCAGACTGACGGACAGACAGAGAGACTGAATCAGGTTCTAGAGGACATGTTGCGGGCCTGTGTGTTAGAGTTCGGTGGATCTTGGGAGGAGTATCTACCATTATGTGAGTTTGCGTACAACAACAGTTACTAGGCTAGCATTGAGATGGCGCCGTTTGAGGCTTTATATGGCAGACCATGTCGTTCGCCGTCATGTTGGGCTGAGCCAGAGGACAGAGTGTCAGTAGGGCCTGAGATTGTTGTTGACCACACTGAGAAGGTACGATTGATTCGACAGAGACTCAAGGCAGCCCAAGAGAGGCAGAAGAAGTATGCAGACAAGTACCACAAATGATCTCACTTATTCCGAGGGAGCCTACGTCTATCTTAAGGTTTCCCCTGGAAGGTCTGCGAGAGATTTGGTGTGAAGGGCAAGCTCGCACCGCGTTTCATCGGGCCATTCGAGTAAGGAAACGGGTTGGAAAGGTTGCGTACGAGTTAGAGCTTCCTCCGCAAATGTCAGGTGTTCATCCGGTCTTTCATATTTCGATGCTTCGACTGGCTGAGTCGAAGGCAGGCGCACGACCGACAGTTGACTTGAGTCAGATCGACCTGAGCGAGGATTTCTCATATGAGGAGCAGCCTATCCAGATCCTAGACCGAAAGGTACACCAGTTGAGGAACAAGTCCATCCCAAAGGTGCTCGTCAAGTGGCAGTTCCACAGTGATTCGGAACTCACTTGGGAGCGGGAAGACTATATGCGAGATCGTTTCCCGTACCTTTTCGAGTCAGGTATAATCCTAACCTGAATTTAATTTCGAGGACGAAATTTCCATTTTGTTGGGAATATTGAAGGAAAGTGTTTAAGTGTTTCTTTTATAGTGTTGGGTTTTCATCAAGTTGCACAACTCCATCTCCATGTGAATCAAGGGTCATCAAACACTCCTACTCACCTACTTTTTTTTTCAGCTCAATGACACTTGTTAAGCATGAAACCCCCTAAATGCCACTTGTCAAGCATGTAGTTTCCTTTATCATGGTCATCCATCATTTGATTTTTTTGTCCATCTCTAAGATGATCTAATGACCATTAATTACTCCTACTTTCACTAAAATTTCAGCTTTGTGACACAAATGCATGACACAAATTACATGGGAGTGTGTGCTAGTACACATCCCTAGGCATATCCAAAGGGTGGTTGTAATTACATTTGACCATAGGCCTTAATATTTGATTTCATTTAAATAGACATAGGCTAAGTAATAGTTTATTTAAATTGATGTGTATACCATAGACTTATGTTATGAAATAAATTAATTAACACTCATTTGACTAAACTTAGACTTACCACATGTCTAGCTACCCGACTCCCCGGCTCGCACACAAATCGAGGTGTGTCCCCGCTCGCGTCTCGACGCCTATAACTGCATGAACCGACTTAGTTAGTCTACACATATACATATCACTAGGCATACACCACAACAAATATATAATATACCTCGACCACGTGCCTCGATAGGTGTGTACACCTCACGTGGGTCCCACATCACGGGTCGGTCATCCTGATTAAACAAGTTAATCAAGATTAAGAAATTGAGCCGTGACACCTACTCTACCTTCTAATTAACTACCAACTCACTAAAATAGAAACTTGTAGTTTTGAGCAAAAAAAACCCCAACAATCTCAACCTTGGCAAAAAAACTCCACCAAACACACAATCGATCCAATCAATCAGTCCAATCGATCATAGCCATCGTGAACAACCACGATCTTCACCTAATCACCCACTTAAACGTCGTAGCCACCATGAATAGCAACGAACCACTCACTTACTCAATCACTCTGTGGTTCAACAACCACAAGTGAAGATGATAAATCTAAGAAGACTTATGTTATGTTTTCATCCAATGTCACTCCTGACACACATTCACGCATTCAACCAATTCCTTGGTCACACACTCACGCAATCAACCGATTATTACGGTCACACACACTCATCCGGTCAATTTTGATCTCAAACAAACACCTACTCATCAACGTGGTTGACCACACACACACGCACTCCATCTTGAAAAAACATCCATTAAACTTGGTTATCCTATGCCCATCAATCTTGTCATGCACCTTGATCGATTTTTCATATGAGGCACGCACGCCACTTTGGTCCCTAGCTAGCTACTATGCATCACTGCACACAAGTTGATTTCCTTGTCTTGTCATGCAACCATCAATCTTCAATTTCTATTGTCAACCATGCAACAAATCAACGAAGCCATGAACAAAGATCCACTCAAACCAATCTTCAAATCAACGAAACCTAGCTAAGAACGACTTAACAAACACTCACAAACAAAATTGACACTTAATGAAAAACAAGCCACGACCCCCTCTTTTTCTTTTTTTTTTCTTTAAACGCACAACCTCTCTTTTTTTCTTTTTTTTCTTTTTCCTCTTCCTCATCTTGAACGACAAACCTTCAAACCCAAAGATTAAACTTTGCTTTGATACCACTTGTTAGGAAAAACACCACGCACAACTGAAGCAAACAAACTCACAAAAAACTCAAACACAAACTTTATTAAATCACTCAAAACTTGTATATTACAAACTAACTCAGGGTCTTTTTATAGACACCACTTGACAAACTTACTAATTAAACCAAAAGTACATAAATAGACATTGCCCCAAAACAAACAAACTTAATTAGAACGTTCTTAAACGCAATAATTAAAAACTTAAATAAATACTATACCTTCTAATTAAGTACCAACTCACTAAAATAAAAACTAGTAGTTTTGAGCCAAAAAACCCCAACATGTACATGATATATTTAGTCTTCCTCACAGCTTGCTTTTTTTTTTTTTTGGTCAGACTAGCTAGCCATGCATGTTGCCATGTTCAACCATTCCTCTTCTTTCTTTCTTTCTTTCTTTCTTCCTTTTTTTTTTTTTTTTTTTTTTTCTCATTTGGTATATTCATTCTCAATGTGTGGAAATTAAGTAGAGCTATAACTAATATAAAGTCAAGCCGCCTAATTAATTTTATAATAAAAATGACGACCTCTCTCAATTGTCACTCCATTATTTAACTCGAAACCTCAGTTTTATAATAAAAATAACCTCCCTCTAAACCTCAGTTAATTAAGTACTCGGAAGCTTGTTTACTCGCTGTATATAAAAATACGACTTTGTTTAAAGACCATATATATGTCGTTAAAACTTTTTTTTGATAAGAAACAAGACTTTATTTTATATAGTCAATGAAAATATGTACATGATGAGAAATAATGTGTTTTCCTAAAATAAAGTCGAAAAATACCTCTACCAGTGTAGTAGGGGAAAACACGTCGTCCCATAATAAGCCTCAGTCCCCCTCGTTAGTGACGAGTCAGTGAGGCAAACTCGTCACCGCGTGGTGCCGCATTCACATCGAATCAACTTGGTTGAATCCGTGATTCTGTGGCTGGGAATTACAAAAGTGGTAAGAAAAAAAATACAATAATGGTTTACCTATTTACATGCTACCCATCCAAACCCCAACGCTCAAATGTTGAATATCGCCACCTACCAAAATGAACTCCATCAACCCCTATGAGCCCATTAAAATACAATAAAAAACTAATTAAAACTATATTTATAATTCGTTATCAAAATATTTTTTTGGAAGAAGAATAAGACTAATTAATAATGCTACATTTGGAGAAGCAGCTAGTCTAAATTAATTCTTGAGTAGCCGAGATATTAAACACTGAACATTTGATTGAATTCCTTGCTTCATCATAACCTTGAGTAAATGAAACATATTGTTTTTTTTTGTTTTTTTGTTTTTTTGTTTTTGGTGATTGAAACGTATTGTTTTTTGACGATATGAAACATATTGTTAATCTTGTATAATTTCAGAGTGCATTTTATATTTATTTTTAAAATTAAGAAATATATTAATTACATTTTATTTTTATTTTTTGAAACCTAATTACATTTTAATTAATTAACGATTCAGTACTCCTAGATATTTTTTTCGCTATCTCAAAAGATAAATTTTCTTAGAATTTAAAAAGATAAAATTTCTATTATTAAGAAAATCACTTTTTCAGTTTTTAATAGATATATCTTGAATGTGTCGACTTTCTGACTCTATTCATAATCTTCAAATGAATTGGCATCTAACAATTCTGTATTTAATCGTAACAATTTTATATAAAAAGTTTAACATTTCAAATTGTCCAAGTATTTACTTAGTTGTTATAAAAACAAATAAGCCTAATTTGCATTGTTATGTGTTAAAAAAAGGCCTTTTGCAACATTTTACCTATACATGATACACATTGTTAAAAAAATATTAATATTTCATTAATATATAATAAAAATACTTTATTATAAAAATAATATGTAATGAGTTGTAAAATTTTACAAAATTCTTTAATTATTTATATTATCTAATACATAATTATTCGTTTAATTCAAAAAAAATAAATCATGATATGTGTTGTTTTTTTACAATTAACGATAGCTCAATTATATAATGTATTGATTATATTTTAATTAATTAATTTTGTATATATATAAGCTTCAACAAGACATTTATTTTGAAAGGAGTGGTAAAGAATGACGTTATGGAAGGGGAAGTAAGGTGGCAGTCGAGGGCGATAAAGAATGTTGTGGAGTGGTTCTTGGCATGGAAGGAGGTGAGAGTACGTGAATCCAGTCCAGTTCATTCCCATAACAAATCTACAGTCGGATCATACTAAATGGGTAACCTCCAAGGCATGATTGGGTAAAATGCAACATCGATGCTGCAGCTAGTGTTTGCGGATGAAGCTAGGTATGTTTGGTGTGGGGGCAGTGTTGAGAAATAATATAGGAGAGCTCATCAAAGGAAGAGCAAGAGCATTCCATGGTCCTATAAACCCAACTGAGGCAGAAAGCATTGATGTTCGTGAGGAGGCTTTGTCATGGGTACGATCTCTGGGGTATGCAAAGGTGATTTTTGAGACTGACTCATTGGGTGTGGTACGGGGGATCCTCAAGCCGTCTAATAACATATAGAGACGAGTATTATTCTTCAAGAATGCAGGAGACTGTTACAAGCGCAAGTGGATTGCGTAGACAAGCGAATATATATATGGTTGCTCATCGTTTAGCAAGAACTTTGCAACGTCATATTTATCCCAAAATTTGGGAAGTAGCTCCGATTGATGTATATCATTTATTATCTCAAGATGTAATTGGTGTATATATATATGTTTCCATTGTAGAATTTTTCATATATATAAATATATATATATATATATATATTTATACCCATGTCATGGAAACCTCTCAAAATGTGTTGTACATTTATGTCGCCTCGATTAATGTGTTGAATTTAAATCTAACTGTTCTAAATAGTATACCCATGACATATGTATATTTGGTTCCCATAGTAGAATTATCCATGGCGTCTTCTTAAAAATCTCACATCATTGTCAGCGAGATTACTGAAGGCATGATATTTTCCAGAGACAATTTATAGATGCTAATTTAGGAAGGAACTCGAGTTATGTTTGGCGAAGTATTATAGCATCAAAGGAAACACTTTTGAATCAATGTAGATGGAGAGTAGGAGATGGAACTTCAATCCAAGTGTTCGGTGATCCATGGCTACCAGATAAGGAAAACAAAAAGGTTCAAACAATACCCCCAGCTGAGTTCATTAACCCAACAGTCGATACTTTGATGCACGAAAATTCTCAAAGGTGGGATGAGGATATCTTTCATGATATGTTTGAGGAAAGAGATCAGAAGTTGATAAAGGCAATCTCAATTTCTTATCATTGTAGCAAGGATGAATGGATGTGGGAAGGTAACTCAAAAGGCATATATACTGTAAAGAGTGACTATAAAGAAGTTGCGATGAATGTAAATGGCAGTACAGCTCAAAGAAAGGTAGAATTCTAGAGTGGGATTTGGAATTTGGGGGTACCACCAAAAGTTAAAACTTTCTTGTGGAGGGCAGTCCTCGATTACTTGCCAACGACGATGAACCTGATTAGTCGGAGAGTCCTAATTGAGCCAATATGTGGGGTATGTAAATTGGAAGCTGAAAGTGTATTACATGTTTTAGTAGGATGTATTAAGGCAAGGAAATGTTGGGAAGAATTAGGAATTGGTACAACTCAAGCACATAATTCTTTTATATAATGGATGAGTAAATTGTTCAATGACTTTATAAAAGAAGTGATGGAGATGGTAGCAATGGTGACATGGAGCGTATGGAATAATCGAAACTCTACAATTTTGGAGTAATTGACATCAGTCACATACATATATTGTCGAAGTAGCGAAGTCACACCTAGCAGCATGGAAAAGCAGCGAGACAGATAAGGCATACCCCCCAGGCTGAGCCATCGACTATGATCCCAACAAGTTGACAATGACCGAGGGAAGGGTAACAGTGTTTGAAAAGAGACGAGTTAGCTCATATGGAGTGGTTCTAAGGGACAATGGTGGAAGATTTGTGGTTGCCTTAGCAGGAAAGTATAAAGGGGTGTTCAAGGAAAAGGTAGCTGAGGCTATTGGAGTTAGAGATGCACTATCATAGCCGAAAGACAAAGGCGAGAGAAGAGTAAAGTTGGAGTCTGATGCACTTGAGGTGGTTCAGGCAATCCAAAATAGGCACAAAGATAAATCCTATTTTGGAGCTATAATTGATAATTGTGTAAAGTTGGTAACGGACTTGAGGTCCTATATTGTTTCTTTTGTTCGTAGATCAGCGAATGTAGTGACTCATACATTAGTAAGGGAAGCTAGTTCTATGTCTGGTCAAAATGAGTGCGATGTTGTACCCTCGTTTCTTTTAAATGTACTTGTGATAGATTTGGAATGAATAAGAGTTGGTTGTAGTTTCAAATATATATATATAAAAGGTAGTTCTATCAAGGTGATCTAAAGATATCACCATCCATGGTAATTTAATATGTTGACCATTGGATTTAGATCTAATGGTTGTTATGAAAGATACATTAATGACACTTGAATGCATGCACAAGTTTCAAGAAAGAATATTGTTCATTAGATCTAACATGGATAGTGATATTTTTAGATCGCCATGGTAGAAACACCTATATATATATATATTTTTTTTTTTTGAATTTTTGGTGGTGATTTAGACCGTAAACAATAATTGATGTGGTAATATGTAATCATATATCATACATTTATGTTAATCAATATAATTAAATATGTCTACTTTAAGGCTTAAGTTTTAAACGCGAGATGTGAATTTTATTACACATTTTTTTTTATTTAGATTAGACGCCACAATTGTGCTAAGAAAAAACCAATGCTTTTTCTTTACTAAAAAAAGCCAATGCTTTCAATTTTTTTTACAAAAATTAAAATTGCTCCTTATATAGCTTTTACAATATCGTCAAAAGTAGTTGTCAACAACAATATCCTTAGTAGCAAAAGCAAGAATGTCACGTGAGGAACATTCTTTAGAAGGTAAAGTTGATAAAACCCAATAGTATGAAAGGAATAAAATCTCGATGATCAAATTAAGTAGTTTTTTTTTTTAATAAAAAAGAAAAAATTAACTAGCTTTCTTATTTTAATTTTTGTTTTATGTACAAGTAACATATATTGCATACATGTTATCTGTAAAAAAAAAAGTACGTACTTAAGTAGGGGTGCGCACGGATTGGATCCAGTCCAATTAGGGTCAATCCATAATCCAGTCCAATTATTGTGGATTGGAGAATTACAATCCAATCTAGTCCAAATAATTCATCAATCCAACTCAATCCAATTTGCAAAATACGGACCGGATTGGATCAAGTTCCACGGATTGACGTTTTTCTATTCAAAGATTCATAAAATTAGAATTGATTAAATGAATCACAAGAATTATATATCTCATGAATGACAAATTTATGACATATATTTCACAAATCTGTATATAACATATTTCTCACAAACTTGTCACACAATAACCTTCAAAATGCAAGTTCTTACATAAATAAATATGTCATCCACAAAACTTCACGATGTACCCCTCCAAAAGTACAAAAAAAATGCACGTTGAGCATACAACCTACAAAAAAAAGAGTAGAAAGTATAAAAAAAATAGTTAAAAACAAGCACAGTCTCCTACCCCAAAAAAAATAAGCATAGTCTTTTAGATATTATAGTTAATTAGAGTTGATAGTTGAGTTGATGCTCTTTACGATACTATAGTACATATGATCAAATATGTATGTGTTGATGTGCTAAACAGACTGGATCAAATTGAATTTGCAATTTTTTAATGTAGGATCCGTAATCCAATCCAGTTCAGCCAAATTAGTGATTTTTCAA
This sequence comes from Stephania japonica, assembly GCA_039657345.1. Classification (NCBI taxonomy): domain Eukaryota; kingdom Viridiplantae; phylum Streptophyta; class Magnoliopsida; order Ranunculales; family Menispermaceae; genus Stephania; species Stephania japonica. The sequence goes on along the minus strand of CM077558.1, from coordinate 7,133,729 downwards.
TCCAGTCCAGTCCAAGATATCAAAAAATTGATTCAATTAGTGATAATTGGTCCAGATTGAACCGGATCCGCGGATTAGTGCAATCCGTGTGCACCCCTATACGTAAGTGCCAAAGCCCCTTATGGGCCAACTACAACTTTAGCTCGGAGTAGTAGGTTAGTTTGGATACCGGGTGGTTAACACCAAAAAAGAATTATGTAGCTTTCTTATTTGGGTTTCGTTTTAATTATATATCGGTAATGAGGTATTCATTTCTAGCTTTTATGTATGAAAAAGCTTTTTAGGTAGATATTTTTACCCTTGTGGTCCTACTCTTCTTACGAGGTTTTTGAATTGAAAAATGATAATCTAACACACTTTGGGCTCACACTTTGTTTTTAGCTATTTATAGTGTTTTGTCAGATATGGGGTCCACACATGGGGAGATAAGAAAGATTCATAAATGGCTAAAAAATAAAGTGTGCGTTTCAAGTGTGTACCCAAAGTGTATTGAATTATCATTTTCCTTTTGAATTAGTCGAGTCAAAGCTCCGAAAACCCTTACTTAAAACATAATATATTTATACAATACTCGAAAAAACATTAGTATAAAGATTAAATATGTATTACATGCACTAACTTACTATAGTAAATCTCAAGAGTTAATTTGTAATTTACTCTTTGAATTATCGTGAACAAAATGTGGGATAAACATTTATTCAACTATAATGTTGCTAAGCTCGCCAAATTCCACCTGGTGATTCTATTATGGTGATTAGAAAACTTATTTTGGACGTTGATTTTTATTTATGACCATTTAATTTAGATTTAATAGATCTTAATCTAACGATCAAAAATACTATCATTTGCATAGTGATTTTTTTTTGAATTACTAGCTACAGTAGAATCACTTGGTAAAGATAATATTTTTTTGTAACAAAAGAAACAACTTGTGACCCCCTAAGGTTTAAACTCATGACTTTTTACTTACAAACTCAGTGCCAAACCATTAGACCATTCAAATGATTTGGCAAAGTGAGATAGACGAGGCATCTCTTGCTAAAATGCATAATTAGGAGAGGTTCTACCGTCCTTATAAGTTCGAATCATATGTATTAGTCACTTATAAATAAGTAATAATAATATGTTGAGATGTGTGGACCGAAAGTTAGTCTCACATTGATTAAATAAGACTTCAAAAAGAAATATATAAGTGATTAACTCCTCCCAATTAGTACTGAGGTTTTTGAGATAAAACTTTATACCTAAAGTTGAAAGGTTGTTAAGTTGGGGACAGTATCGGTACTAGTAGAGGAGATTTATTTGCTCGCGCGTGGTGTGCGACGAGGCCAGAAAAATTTTACATTGTATCAAAGCCTATGATTCGGATGAGACCTGTGAAAAAAAAAACTGGATCATGTAACTTTCGGTCTATTAGGGAGTGTTGAAGATGTGTTGACCAAAAGTTAGTCTCACATAGATTAAATATATATAACTTCATAAAGAAGTATATAAGTGATTAACTCCTACTTAGTACCGAAACCTTTTGAGATCAAAAAAAAAACCTCACGCCTATGAGTTGAAAGGTGGTTAAGTTGGGGGAAGCTATTGGTGCTAGCAGAGAAGATTCACGGGTTCGCGAACACGTGTGCGCGCACAACCATGAGAAATTAACATGGTATCCGGGCCAATGGTTTAAATGAGACTTGAGAGAGAAAAAAAAAAACCCATAAACCATGTGACATTCGGTCCATGAGGGAGTGTTGAGATGTGTAGACTAAAAGTTAGTCCCACAATGATTAAATAAGGCTTTAGAAAGAAGTATATAAGTGATTAACTTTTTCCAACTAGTACTGAGGTTTTTTGAGATAAAACCTCACATAAATTTGAAAAGGTGGTTAAATTGGGGATAATATCGGTATAGCAGAGGAGATCCATGTGATCACGCACGTGTGCACAGCGTAGCCGGGAGTAGTTTACATGGTATCAGAGCCCATGGTTCGGATGGGATGACTTAGGAGAAAAAAAAAAAAAAACTCCCTAGACCATGTGACTTTCAGTCTATGGGGGATTGTTGAGATGTGTAGACCGAAAATTAGTCTCACATCGATTAAATAAGACTTCAAAAAGAAGAATATAAGTAATTAACTCCTTCTAACTAGTACCGAAGCCTTTTGAGATAAAACCTTATACCTGAAGTTTAAAGGTAGTTAAGTTGGGGACAATATCGATGCTAGCGAAGAAAATTTACAGGCTCATGCATGCATGTGCGGCTCGGTCATGAAAAAGAAAAAAAAAAAAAAAAAGAACATTGTGACTTTTGAGAATAAGAGGAACATTTTATTTTTGGAAATAATCATCACACGTCATATATATATATGAACTATAAAATCTCGAGAAAACAAGTCAGACTGTGATGCCAAGATCTGCCACAGCTTTCCTCTGTTCAAATGATCCTTGTCGAGATAAGATCCTTCACATGTCATTCACATGTCTATGATCCCGTGGTCCAGGAATCTGGTCTTCCTTAACGTTACATCACTACCATTCATTACAATAACTCATCGGTTCTCAAGGGACACACCCACTATATATATATACTCGTCACCACTCACCACTACCATTATTAGCTTAGTTAGATGTGTATATATGCAAGACTCTGATACTTTAAAAATGAAGAAAACATATTTGATTTTTTCAAAAACTTACTTTACTCTTAATGAGCTTTATTATTTTTTTTAGAATCCATGGTCAGAACATGAAAATGAAAGATATATAATGGATAAATTCCAATTCTTTCTCCAACCAAGTAGATGCTCCAGTGATATACATTGAGTAAAAGCCAGATAGCTACGTATAAAAAATATATTAAGTGACCAAAACATACACGATATTTGACATCATTTATTCCCTTTAGTCTTGGAGTACATAAGATCTTTTTTTTTTCCTTGTATATACACTTTATTACAAGCGCTACTATATCTAGAAGTCCATATATATATATATATATATATATATATATATATATATATATATGTATATATCTTTTTTTTATAAGAAAAAGAAAGAAACCAACTTGTTGCCCTCACTAAGTTCGAACCAATGACAATTTTAAACCCCGTATCAAATCATTGGGTCACTCACTTGATTGATAAACTTTAGAAGTCCCTATATATCAACATCTAACACTCATATTATAAATACTAAATCCTTATTTTCTAGTAGATGAATATATGTATTTAATTTAAGATTCAAATTAAGGTTCATAAAATTAAAACACGCATCTCATCATTTATGATTTTTTTTATAGAAATTGAACTTTATTCTATTATAGACAAAAATTATTATGTATATAGTGAGAAACAATGTGTTTTTCTAAAATAATAATAAAAAAAAAAACCATACCAGTACTATATGGACAAAAACATGTCGTCACTGGGATAGAAAAATCCTCCGCTCCCCCATTGGATATAAATCAATACCTTGGATATAAGTCAATGACGTAAATTCATATCCAGTGGTGCCGTATCATTTCTGATTTTATGAGTTAGTCACTGCAAGAGTGTTCATGACATTCACTTACCAGCAAAATCGGAAAAGAAAAATGATGCCAAATACTACTAAAGTTTTTAGCAATAATTGATCAGTTTTTTTTTTTTTTTTTCATTAACTAACCAATACTACTATTATACCAATTAATTAATGGAGATTTTCTTGTTACAACTTACAAAGAGCACAAGCAACAAATTAAAACTTGATTTCATCATTAAATTGCATGTCAATTTTATTGTAATGACCTAATTATTTTTTGTATCACATTTATTAAATCACTTTTGGTGAATGAGGTCAATTTATTGAAAAATTAAATCCTAATGAAGATTTGGAAAATATAATTACTTTCCACCAAAAAAAATTACTCTGATAATAAATGAAACTCATCAATACAAAAATCATGTCAAATATCACAATTAAATCAATTTGTTTCCTAAATTAAACAATTTAGTTTGTTTCCAATTGTTAGGGTACTCGGAGCCTTGCCCTAAATAATCTTGGACTCGAGGAGGAAATGAGTATAAGGGTAACAAACCTCTGGCCAAGAATTTTTAAAGTTATCCATTTTCAGAACTCGAACTCAAGATCTCTGGTTAAAGAACGACCATTAATTAAATTTGTAATCAAATGGATCATTATTAATTGTCTAGTGCATCTGCCACTACTAAAAGGTTCTTTTTTCATGCAACATTGACATATCAGGGCAAGAAAGAACATTCTTCTTTTCAATTTATCAAAATATATACTTTTGAGAAATGTATACAAAAAAAAAAATCTTGTCAAACAATCTAATCCATTTTCTCCATCACCACCTCCCTATAAATAAGTCTAAATATATGATCTCTCCACAACAAAACAATACTACTACAACCTTCACATACATATATCAACCTACAGTACTACTAGTCCTAGCTTCAACAATATTTATATATACTATATATAGAAGAGTTCAAGATGAGCAATACATGTGTGAAAGAATTGGCAAAGAAAAGAGCAGTGGTGGTGTTCAGTAAGAGCAGTTGTTGCATGTGTTACACAATACAAAGGTTGTTCTCGGACCTTAGTGTCAATGCTGCAGTTCATGAACTTGACCAGGAGCCCAACGGGAGAGAACTGGAGAGCCAGCTCAAGAAACTAGGGTGCAACCCGGTCGTGCCTGCTGTGTTCATCGGTGGTGAGTTCGTCGGCGGCACCAATGAAGTCATGGAGCTTCATCTCAGTGGCTCACTAGTCCCTTGGCTCAGAAGGGTAGGAGCCATATGGCTTTGAACTTTAAGATGAGCACTATGCATATGCGTTTTAATTTGTTTTGAGAGTCCCATTACATATATGTGTTAATAATAGGGGAAATGCTGTGTTATATACGTTTATGTATATGTTACCATACATATTACCATAATTTTTCTCTTAAATTTTAATTGTTTGTGAGTACACCTGCGTGTAGTTGTTCATCATGAAGGATGTGATATGTAGCTTATGATTAATAATAATGCATCTCATTTGACGATCAGTAAATTAATCACTTTTTCAATTTTCCAATTGTTGCATATGTCGTATATCCGCAAAATTTGATAAGGACTCTCTTGAATTTATATTAATTAAGTAGTTTGTTGTACTTTGACACCCTACAGCACGTTTGTAACAGCTGCGTCTTAATAGGGTAAAAATTCATTAGCCAGTGTCTTTTTTTTTCTTTTTTTGGTACAATACAATTAAGCCGGCCCGTGCTTGATTATAGTTTATTGAGATTGACTAAACTATACATGCTCATTATCAAAAATAAAAATAAAAATGAGCATATATATTTTACTGATTCGATCGAGTGAAGATTTAGAGGCCAGGTACACTTTTATTAAATTGCGAATGTGTTTTTTAATTTAAAATTTTTTGGTTCAACTATCTCTTATTATATATTGTTTATAATTAAATATATATATATCTAAAATAAAAAATATGGCTTCAAAAAGAAATAAAAAAATGCATGCAAATTAAGCAAAACCAAACTCTAGCTCTAATTATGATATAGGCCTAGGGGCTTGATTGTTTGAACATAAAAATAAACGAATACTCTAGTTAGAGAACAAATTGATCACTATTTTATTAAAAAATCAAAATAGTTCAAGTAATCTAGGCGTAAAATACTCAAGAAGCAATTGTACTTGAAAAAGAATTAATAAATCACGAGTACAAGATCAACTCCATCAAATCTAGTTGAGTTAAAACATTTCTTTCACTTAGCAATTAGTGAAAGTTTTCGCTATTGTACATTAATTACATCCACTACAAGAAAAATTACATTGTATGACTCTTGATAATGTTTTTTTTTTTTTTTTTTTTTTGAAAAAACTTTTGATAATATTGTTAAAACTTATTTAATGTTTTCTACTATATAAATTACATGTAATGTTGTCATAACATAAACTCATTATCTTCATTAATCATGAAATTTAATATATATTTATTTTTTAAATAGTGTAAAATAAAAAAATTTGTACACAATTTATGACTTATTATTAGACACTACAAAACTTTAAAAAACATAAAGTATAAAACAATACTTCACGTTTACAATCTGTCCAATATCAATTTCCCAAATAGGCCCAATCCAAAATAGCTCTATTGACCTCTTAATTCAAACTTAATTTGACTCACCAACATTGGATTGGTCTTATTATTCAGTGCAACCTTCCCATGTGTACTTAAAAAAAGAAACAAAACAAATGTATCAAAAAAAAACAAATAAAGAAATATTTACAAGTGTCACACGAGCTTATATTTGTTAGGTTGTATCGTGGTGTGGCGGAATTTATTATTCATCTGTTTCATTATTAGAAGGGGTTGAGTAAAACCCTAAAAATATTTACACTCAAATATGTGCCTTGTACTAATATAGTATTTACAAATCAAATAAAGAAACATTTACAAGTAGCACACGAAGTTCGTTGCTACACTCGAAAGTACTGTATCATATGTGACTTGTACTAGTGTAAAACCAATGAACTCGCTCATCCCAAACTTTGACCATATTAATTATGTTCATTTACTTCACACATGTAGCTTTTAATACGAATATTAGCTTTTAATACAAATATTTTAGAGGGGCATAATCGTAAACGTACAAAATGATCAGAACTACTTCGCAGCTTCGCCGATCCCTAGAGATTGCCGCAATTCTCGATACCAACACACGACTGCCGATTCACTGACTGAAATGACTATTCTACCCCCACTCTCTTCATATATGGTAAAAATATACCGTACTATCCAATATGCTCTCGGTCGTACACACGCATCAGAGAGGGGCACCCAATCACGAAAAATAAAATCTGTATAGAATCGCATCGACGGTCAGAAATGAAGATTGTAGGTACGTATGAGCCGTTGGATTGGGTAGTGAGTCAGGAGCAATAAAGGCCCGCTGTTATTTGGTAACAATTTGGGCTCTTTACCTTCTCCGTTCATGTCTCTACTTTCAAATTTGTACAGATTGTTGGACAGGGATTTCGATTTCGTGAATTGGGTGTCTCTGAATTTGGTTTGGCGAGATGGGTTTTTGATGAAATTTCGAACCGTCTACTGTCGATCGAGTTTGGGTGGGAAAAAGGAGGGGCAGTTGATGAAGTGGAATTGGAGTTGTGGAGAGGGGATGTTGGATCAATAGAGGCCTGTAAGAGTTTATTGTGGTAGGCAGGGTTAGCTTTATTTGAAATGGGCGGGCTTTTTTCGTGCTTTAGTTCGGCGAAGATGGAGAGCAGTGGGGATGGGGTGGTTGCTGGTGGTTCTCGTTTTCAATCTCATGTCAACTCCAATGGAGTTAGCACAGGTGATTATGGTGGTTCTCGTTTTCGTTGTTGTTGGTATTGAATGTGGAGTTGTTACTCCTACTTTTTTGGAAAATTGTACTTGATCAAGTATATTTTGAATTGGGTTTTGTGTATCCCTGCATGAATAAATTGATTCTGTGGCGTCTAAGTGGATTGATTAGTAGTGTTGAAGTTTTTTTTTTTTTTTTTTTTTTTTTTTTTTTTTTTTTTTTTTTTTTTTTTTTCGTTGGTATCAGTTCGATTGAGTATGTTTTATGTACTGAGTTTCTTGTGATTACTACTGTTATCATGTATGAACAAATGGGATGTATTTAGTTCTTCATACCATTGAAGAATCTATAATTCTCTCCTTCTCTATACCCTGTTGCGTAGTCTACGACCGTTACAGGATGTTGAAATTAGTAAGATTTTTTATTTAGTTTTTTGTTTCGTGTAGGTTTGGATAATGTCTGATCAGATTTGTCATTTTCACGAATTGATGATTGTTTCTCCTTATATTTGGAATTTAATTCATTTAAGATAGTCTTCTAAATCAGTCTTTTGTATTTTATACTAGTACTGTTACTTGCATGAATGAAATGATCCAGTTTTAATATTTTGGCGGTCTTTAGCTCCGCATAAATGGTAGGGGATCCAGTTTATTGGATGTTCTTTATGTCAGTGTTGGATGTTGAATGAGAAAGTATTTTCTTGTTCGATTATCTAAATTTTCTTTATATGTTCGAGGTAACTTCACACAGGTTCTTACTTTTCTTGGAAGCTAGAATTTAATTCGATTTAAAATCTTATTGGATTTCGGTTCTCGTATCGTCTTTTGCTCTGCAATTTTGTATGAGAAAGTATTTTCTTGTTGGATTTTCTAAATCTTTATTATACATTTGAGGTAACTTCACGCGGGTTCTTACTTTTCTTGGCAGCTAGAATTTAATTCGATTAAAAATTTAATCAGAGTTGGGTTCTACTATCGCCTTTTACTATTTGACTTGAATGAATTGGTTTTCCTTTAATTGCTTCTGGTATTTAGCTCCTCAAATATAGTAGTAAATATGTTGAAATGTTTTAGTGCTATATGATGACGCGACTTCCTTTTGTGGAAGTGATATGAAAATTAAAGATTCACCAACCATGTGGATAACCTAATCGTTTGGTATGTGGTTATGGGTGTAATAGGTTGGGTTTGAAACCCAATGGGAGCAAGTTAAGCTTCTTTCTATCAAAAAAATAAAATTAAACAAAATTAAAGATTCTAGTTTCTGCAAAATGTGAAATGATTATAATGGGACAATCCATGGCAATATGTTCTACTTCAAATGACAATTTGAATCGAGAACTGAAGTCTTAAAGAGGATAAAATTATAAAATGAGCCTTGACTGAGCTGAGAACAAAGGGAGGAACGTTAAACATGCAAATTGTTGATAGAAAATTTTGTTCAACTACAACTACAAAACCTTGATCTCAAATTAGTTGGGGTTTACGACTTGGATCACACTCTTCCACTCGGCTTGATTTAATGCACATTCATAATATTTTAAATCCTCCCTGATTATTGCGTTCCAAGTTATCTTGGTAGAAAATTTTATGCAAAAAAGTTTTATTCTAGATTTGAAAACTTTAAAAAATATTACTATTTGGAAGTTGCAAATTAAAGTGGCAGCCGGGCTGGATGCCACTTTATTGAACTGCAGAAATTTTTAAAAGATCGTGGTTGGTTCTATGTTTTTGTTTTGTCTTAGCCGGATTTATATCTGCTCATTTAATACAAAGCATATGGCTATGATGGAGTACAAGTCACTGATTCAGGCACACCCCAGTTTGTGAAAGCAAAGGATCTTTAGTTTAATATATTTGCCATTTACAGTAGTTATTAGATTTACTTTTACTAATATATTCGTTGTGTTGATAATGTTACTATATACTAGCTGCTGATATCAGTGTTGCATGTAAAATTGTAAATGCCACCGAATGAAATGATTAGGGTGATGCGTACACTATTTTGAAATTGAGTTTTGGGAAATTCCATCCTAAGCGTTGCAGTAGTATTTTTGTTATATTTTTAAGATATTTGGTGGTCTTTGGTTAAGGTTGAAGCTATCAAAAGGTCAAAAGGAAGACTGTACTTGATTAAAAAAAAAAAAAAAGAGGATGACTAATTGGATGAATCTAAGCAATGGGAAGCCGCTAGGATGTAACGCTTTCAATCCTTTATGTATTTCCTTCCCAATAACCCCATAGACTCATCATAAATATTTCTCTACATTTCATCCCCTTTCTTTTGCCTTCGTAAGGGTAAATTGCTTTTCTGAATTTTTTAATCATGAAAACAATGACTGCAGAAGCAATGCAATAGCTAAACTATAATCGAGAAAATCCCACCAAATTGTTTATTCATCAGAATATAATTTTGCTAGCTGTCCTTGTTTCCATATTTCCTCCGTTACTAGTGGTGCCAATTTGACGTTCCCGTAAAAATTAATCTCCGTTACTAGTGGTGCTAATGTGATGCGCTCGTGAAAATTAATCTCCTTGTTTGGATACAATATAAAATGACATTTAAATTCATATTCTGGTCAGCTCTATCCCTTGTCTTTCACTTCACTTTTTCACGAGAGTTGCGTGACAATGAAGAGTTTCGAAAGCATAAATCTTTTGTTAATGTATTTCCTTGAGAGCATATGTGGAAACCGAACTCAAAAATAGCTATTTGAATTGTTAAATATTAGCTTGCTGTGTCAAAAGTTTTAAAGTCGTGGTTAGATTTTATAGGTTGGGAAGATCAAAGACAGGATTGTTGTTTGCTCATGGACTTGGTGACACAGTAATTCATTTAATCGTTTGAGGTCGCTGAAGTCTATGATCTACTGCAAAAGATTTTTATTATTTAGGCAATAATCCACAACCTTGGCTAATTCCTAGAGTCACTGAAACTATCCTTTGCATCTGAATTTCAATAACGCCGTACCAGCCATTTGTCAAATAAAACTTCAGGTTGAATTAGGAAAGTGCATGAGCATACTTGGTCTCTTTTGTTATGGAATGCATTGAAGTCTTTGTAGTGTGGTTTAATCTTCCTTCAAAGCAAGAGTCTTGTAGGTTTAATCTAGAACTAATTTCACTTCTCTTATAATACTGAATAATATTATTATTTTGGACAGTTGTAAGGGGACTACTTTTGATGCATGCATTTGCTAAACGGTTATCGGTGTCTTTTGGACGCACGCTAAGATGTGTGTGTGCATTTATTAGTGCATGACTAAAAGAACATTAACGTGTTACAAATGCATCTATCAAAAGTATGTAATCTTTATCCTTATATTTTTTTTCCTATTATTAACATTAATTTCTAATACGTTTGATTCGTGTCCAACTTGTTTTTTTTGTTTGTGCAGAAAGAATCAGAGCTGAGATTGCTTCTGATACTAGGGACGAGATTCCAGGGGCCCTAGTTCCCAATGATGGAAAAATTACTTCTAGATTGTTTTCGTTTGATGAGCTTGTTATTGCTACCGAGGGTTTTCATTACTTCCTAGGTGAAGGGGGGTTCGGACCAGTTTACAAGGGTTACTTGGAAAGCACTGGACAGGTTAATGGAGCTTATTTTGGAATTCTGATACAGCGATACCAGTTTTTAATGTTAATGTATCCTTTGGACGCTTTTCAAAGCTATTTGAACTTTATTGAGCTGTATATTTAATCCTTCTAAATATCTTATTAGGATCAAATATTGGTTTTTGAAGTCTTTTTTTTTTTTTTTTTGCTCAGAAAGAAGTATTAGCATTCATCAAAAAGTATGATGGGAATTTTGTTCCACATCCTGAATACAAAAGTAATACTATAATATCTATATATGATGGGAGTTTTTGAAGTCTTTTTAGCTTTCTGCATCCTGAAATATTACTAAATCAACAGGTGGTAGCTGTCAAACGACTTAACAGGAATGGTCTCCAGGGAACCAAAGAATTTTTTGTGGAAGTTCTCTTACTTAGCAACTTACACCATGAGAATCTCGTCACTTTGGTTGGCTATTGTTATGATGGGGACCAGCGGCTTCTTGTTTACGAGTTCATGCCATTGGGATCTTTGGAGGATCATTTGCATGGTTAGATACTAAACTGGAATATATATATATTTAATTTTTTTTTTTTTAATTTGTTAATATATACGATACAAATGCTGTGACCTTTGGATGCATGATTGCTGACCATTCCCCTACATTCATACCTCTCTTTGTTTGATTCTTTAACTGTCTGTCGCCATTATTGGCAATGAACAATCTTGGATCTCTAATTATTATTGATTGTGTTTACTCATGGTTGCAATCAAATGACACCATCTGTTGCTTTTGACTACTTTCCAGTACTATATCGCAACCCCTTCACTACAAAACTACACTTAGGTATACTTGGAAGTATCATATGCAATCTTGTTTACAGTTTACACATGTTACGTGGATGTTTCATATGCAGGATTTTTGGTTTTCACGCATCCACCACACTTGTGTGGCCCAGGTGTGGGTTTGTAGTTTTTCGCACACTGTTGTGTTGTTTTGTTTGACGACAAGAATTTTACATGTGTCATCAAACTACATCGAAAAAGTCTGAACTTTTTACTAGGAACACATGATAGGAGAACTGTACATGAAAGGGAGAAAGTTTCCAATAGAGAGAAACTGATAGGGGAACGTTTATCTACAAAGGTTCTGTTATGGACACTTCCACTTATTTTGGAACAGTCATTTAATCTTATTGCATTCTTCCCTAGTTGAAGCCTAAGTGTGCAGCTGCTTCTCTAGGTTTTTTTTTTTTTTTTTTTGATGAGCTATATACTATTTTTCCTTTTCCGCTCTTTGGTCCTATTCCTCAGAAAACAATCTGCATATGGACAGTCATTCTAGGAAGTTGAATACAAACTTGAGCGGTCGTTAAAACTCTTCGAAGGCATGATGGTGCTGTCCATGCAATTGAATTTTGAATCTCTCTTTAAGAACATTCATGTCAGATAACAAATATTTTTATGAAAATATAGGTCCTAGTTCTTCACGCGCTCGCTGGAAACATGCCATGAATGACTGCACCAATTTATGCTGGACGTTTGTATTAGAATTTACTGGGTTATGACTTGAAATTTTAATGTCTGGCAACGACACTTGGGAAATTTTATTAGCTATTTCTAACAAGTATTTATTCCTGCCGAGGAGATTTTCTTTTCTTTTTACATTATAATGCTTCTTCTGTCTAACTGATGCAAAAATGTAAATACCATCGGTGGCAACAGTAAAAGTAATATAGATTGAGATTAGAAATTCAACTGACTGCGAATTTGGTTGCAGATCTCTCCCCTGGAAGAAAACCTCTTGACTGGAACACAAGGATGAAGATTGCCGCTGATGCAGCAAGGGGATTGGATTATTTGCACAACGAAATATTTCCATCTGTCATTTTCAGGGACATGAAATCATCCAACATACTTCTAAGTGAAGGGTTTCATGCTAAGTTGTCTGATTTCGGACTCGCAAAACTGGGCCCCAAGGATGGAAAAACACATGTTTCTACAAGAGTGATGGGAACCTATGGCTATTGTGCTCCGGAATATGCTATGACTGGTCAACTTACTACTAAATCTGATATCTACAGCTTCGGCGTCGTTTTCCTTGAAATTATCACCGGTCGCAAGGCAATCGATGAAACTCGATCTCATGGAGATCATAATCTGGTTGCATGGGTAATTATCTTTTCTATTCTTTTTTTTTCTTCTCTTATTCTAATTTAAAAAGTACAATGGAAGAGTTTGATCCATGTAGCCTACCTCAATTTGAGCACTTTTTCTACTTGCAATGTCAATGTGAAATAGCATTTTAATCATCCATCCATCGAATATGCAGGCGCGACCACTATTCAAAGACCGCAAGAAGTTCCATTTGATGGCTGATCCACATTTGCGTGGGCGCTATCCCATTCGAGGCCTATACCAAGCTCTTGCTGTTGCGGCTATGTGTTTGCAAGAGGAAGCAGCTACTCGGCCACTCATAGCCGATGTTGTGACTGCCCTAGATTATTTAGCTAACCAAAAGTTTGACCCTAATGCTAGCAGAAGTAGGCGTGAAGATTTTGGGCAGAACGGAAGTCATGGTTCGCCATCCTCCCATCACAATTCTCCCAAGACTAAAGGTGAGACCGGCATTGCGATTGGGAATCAATTGAGATTGGATGAGTTACAGAGGCCAGACTCTCGTAGAGGCACCCTTGCTCATCCTGCTAGGGGGAGGGACATTCCTAGGAATATCAGCCCTTACGCCGACAGAGAACGTGTCGTCACAGCAGCAAGATTATGGGGCGAAAACTGGAGAGGTGAGAAACATATCGGCGAAGCAAGTAACTATAATAGTACACATGAGTAAAAAGGTATACATCTTTTTTTTTGGAGATCAGTCATCTTGCCTATGATAGTGAAGCATTCTTCCATGAGGGAAGATGGCAGTTCTTCATCATATCTTCATTCTTGATTTCTGTTTTTCAGCACAATAAGTGGAGGGATATTTATTCCCTCAGTTGGATATTATATTGCCATTCATTGTCCATATTGGTGGATTGATGAATCTGTTGTTTTTTTTTTTTTTTTTTTTTTTTCAAAAAAAAGTTTATAGAACACATAACAGAATCATTTTATAGTGCAAAGAAAGTTTTATATAGATTGGAATTTCAAGTATTTATTCAGTTTTTCTTCTGATCTCTACATTTCACACATGAATAATGAACCTTACAAAAAAAAAAAAAAATTATCACTTTAGAAGATTGTCTGCTCTCCTAATTCCTGACCAGCCATTCCTTCTCTAAGCACCCTCTCAAAGAACTCCTCCAAAGTGTCCTTCCCATAACTTGGTGTCTTCTCTGCACTGTATTCCCCAGTGTCAGGATCCAATATCAGCATACTTTCCGCGGCGTAATACCTCCCAATCTTCCCGAACTCCGCCGCATCCTCCAGTACCGGAAAAAGCTTGACAAGAAAATCAAGCACCCCGATCGTGAAATCCATCACTCCGATCGGCACTTTCAAAAACTTGGGCTCCCGCCCGAGAAGCCGAAACAGAATCTCCCCTTGCTCCAATGGTGTCAATGCCTTCCCAGGTCCTCCTACAGGCAGAACCTGATTGATGTTGTCTTCACTCATTACACAATCTGCTATGAATGAAGCCAAGTCCTGCTCACTAATTGGCTTGCAAGCACACAACTTTCCATCTCCAAACATCACATAAGGCTTCCCTTCCTTAACCAACTCAACCTGCCCTCCTAAGCTCTTGAAAAATGCAGTTGGCCTAACAATGCTGTAGCTGAAATTTTGATCCATTTCACCTTCTCTCATCAACTCAGCCTCAAATTTCAACTTTGCTCTTTGGAACTCAAGCAATGGCTTCTGCACGCAAATTGCAGACAATAGAACAAAATGAGCAGCCCCATGTTTCCTACCCGCGACGAGGCTGTTCTTCGTCGCCTCATAATCGATCTTCCATGAATCCTTAACGCCCCCAGATCGACTAGCAAGGCAAGACACCACAACATCTATAGGAGACCCAATGTTTTGCAATGAATTCTCTAAAGATTCAATCTTGGTAACATCAGAAAACCAAACATTTGCTCCTCTCAACTGCTTCAAAGTCTCTTCTTTGCTCTCTTTGCCTCTTATTCCACTTTGCTCTCTAGCAACTGCAATAACATTGAAACCCCTCTTCACCAACTCCTTAACAACAAATTTGCCAATGTACCCAGTTGAGCCAACCACCAAAACATTCACATCTTTTGGTGTTTTCTCTCTGAATGAACATGGTTTGCTATCTTCAACAGTTGGGGCAGCTGATGAGGCCCTTATGTGAGACACCCTTTTTGAAATAGTAGATCTTGTGAGTTGTAGCAATGTTGAAACTTGAGAAGAACGAGAGGGGGTTGGATTTACATGAAATGCAGTGAAGGGTGGTTGAGAAAGGTGGCAAGTCTTGAAGGGGTAAAGCTTTGGAGGGTGAAGAGTGAGGGCATTAGAGGAGAAGCAGAGGTTCATGGTTGATCAGATGAAGCAAGTTAGAGAAGAGGATGAGAGGTCGTCATTTTTGGTTTTTGTGGTCATTGTTGAGTGTTGTTCTATCATTACAAAATCTAGGCAGATTTAAAAGATAGACAGCTTAGATTCTCTCTCTATCTTTTGATTGTCAAAATAAGAACTATGGGCTGGGGCCCAAAACTGAGCCCAATAGTTTGGTCCATAAGTAAAGGCCCAGTCCATATAAATCTACAGACCTTGGTCCAAGACTCCAAGTCCATGATACATGTTTAGAAGTTAATCCACGCTACATTGTTGGCCCAAGAAGGGGTGGCCTTCCCAACTCAATTTTTTTTTTCATTTACAATACTTGAACTTGAGACCTCACTTAAAAATGGACTCAGATTAGGCCTAGATAGACTTAGATTTTTTAAATCCTTGTCTAGCACATTTAAGTCCACTCAAATTAGGCAAGATTTATTAAACTCTTATATATTTTTTCAAGTAAATATATTTCAATAAATACTTGAGATTTTCCTAAAAAAATATATACAAAGTAGAAGTGGATTAAGTGGTAGAAGTTGTAACTTACCTTCAAAACTAAAGGTTTAAACCTTATTGTCAACATATAGCCAAAAAAAAAAGGAACCTAAGTTAACTTTAAGTTACTCAGCGGTTGGGTTTAGGTTGATAAATACAAATTCAAGTCTATCTCAAATAAGGCGAGCTTAGGCGGGA
Organism: Stephania japonica; assembly: GCA_039657345.1. Taxonomy (NCBI): domain Eukaryota; kingdom Viridiplantae; phylum Streptophyta; class Magnoliopsida; order Ranunculales; family Menispermaceae; genus Stephania; species Stephania japonica. Next base: position 7,117,610 of record CM077558.1, on the reverse strand, counting down.
TGGGTAAGTACTCGAGTCCATGAATTGGTCTATACTTTTTTTTTTTTGGTGAAGAAATTGGTCTATACTTTGAGTTACATTTGTACATGACCAATGAATTTTGTATCAAAAGCATGTAATCCAATATTTCTTCTTTACTAGTATTTTCACAACTTGTTCATTTGTAAATGGAAATTTTAATTTATGCCGCGAGTCCAATTAATTTGACATCGAGACTTTGTTGTTATTGTTGATGTTCTTCCTTTATAAACAGGGTTTGAGAATCAAATAATTCAAACCACTAGAAGAGCAATTGTAGGCATAGGCCTAAGTACGAAGGATTGCGGTCATCCAATAAAAGGGGTTCTATAGACCACCAGGCTCAACTCAATTAGGCTATTCTAAACCCTATATGACTTGACCAAAACAAAACAAAATTTAATTTGATTCAATTAGGCATTGGACAATTTAGTTTACTTTCCAAAACAAAATTTAATTTGATTTCATAAGATGTGATAAGCTATACAAGCCAATGCAAGCCTGTATATCATTCTCAAAGTGACAGCAAGCTTTATATCAAAAAAAAAAAGTGATAGCAAGCTAGAGAGATTGACATCAATGACCTACGTCATATACATAACTTATGTAGACAAGGAATAATTAAGGTAGTTGCTAAAAGGACTCCACGTTTTACTAAAAATGACTCCATTATTTTTTTGTACTTCACTTTTTGGTACTTAAATTTTTTTTTTTTCTAAACCGAAACAATAACCTCCGCCTCACCCCCAACACCTCTCAATCTTCTCATTTGTTCTCAATTTTAACCATTGTATGGTAAAAAAATAGGGTACGAAAAGTGAGGTACAAATAGTAATGAAGTCCCTTTAGCAAAAAGTGGGGCCCTTTTAGCAACTTCCATAATTAAGAGTCCGACTAAGTGCACCCCAATTTTTAGGAAGTGCACATGGAAAAAGTCAAACTTAAAAAAAATCAATCCTACTACAAAATGACTCTTATGCCCTCACTGTGATTAGTGCTCCCACTACAATTACTAAGTGCACCCCACACATTCTCTTCTTTGTGATTTGTAGGCATCATCAAAGGATTCAACCTCGAGGTTCGAATCTCTTGTTGGAGAGTCAGTCGGAGCCGACCGAACCTTTAGGTCAGTAGTTGTCAACTAAATCTTACTAAAAAGGTTCGGTTGGACAACACTGAGTCTAGTTGACAAATCTCAGCTACATGTCAAACCTAAAATAGATGTCTCGACCAAGGTTTTGGAGTTGGGTGCTTCGATTCGGATGAAATGGTACTTTGATAAAAATATGGGATGCACTTAGTAACTAAAATTTAAATTTGAGGTGCAACGTAAAATGAGGTGCACTTCCGAAAAGTTAGAATGCACTTAGCCGGACTCATAATTAATTTGGCTTGATGAGGAAGTTGATGCATAGTCAACTAAGCAGTTCACATTGAAAGGGAAAGTGCCTCATGTACTACATTGTTGTCCTCTTGTGTTAGTGTGAATCGATCTCAATTGTGCCCTATACGTTGATCACATGGCAATAAGTGCCTCTAGGAAACCAAGATTCTAGTTAAGGGACGGACACTCTGGCCTTCCAAATCATTTTCATTTTTTCGCATCAACAATTAATACAACAAGAACGATATATCCTCAGTCTCAAATTAATTAGGGTCAGTTATATAGATCAAACTCTTCAATTGTGCTCGGTTTAATGCAATTTATACAACAACAATAACACCTACATCCCAATTTAATGCGTTCTAAGTAATTTGATTCGGTCTATCCCTATACCAATAGGGCAGGATCGGGTTCAACAAAGAATCGAGAATAGGGCAGGAGGATCGGGTTCAACAAAGAATTGAGAATAGGGCAGGATCTGGTTCAACAAAGAAGTATCGGGTTCAACAAAGAAGTATATGGGATTGTGGTTATAGACTGAATAGTATGAATAATCTATGACTGAATATCGAAACGAAAGAGAGACTCAAATGAGAAAGAGTTAAGAAATTCTTAAAGCTTAAACTTTCGAATCTTAACTTTCGAATGAATTATAGTTCATTCGTTTATCTTATTTATAGACGAACCGATGTACATACAGACAAAACTGACACTATTAAACATTATTACAAACACTATTCATTTTGACAAAATTATTGGTGAATACTATTCACCCGACACTATTCACCTGTCACTATTCACCCGACACTATTCACTTGACACTATTCTAGTACTATTTACTATTGACCGAATTAATGTCGACACTATTCACTACTGTTCACCATAATTGTCGACATTATTACAACGACTTTTTACAACCGACACAACTTGACAATAAATATAAAACAACAACCAACTGACAACCACACAATAATTTACATAAGATGACAAAATTTGTGACTACTTTTGTCACATCGGCTTTATTAGCTGGATGAGATGATTTATCTTGATGACGTAGGATCTGGAGAAAATTGTGACTGCTTTGGTCACATATCTTTATCACTTGTCGACTGCATTATTGGGCTTCTTTTGATGACATGATGACTTTATCTGAGATGATGTCAATTTCTTCTGACATTAACTATTCTTGATAAACTTGAATGACGATTCTGAATGACGTTGATCTATTCTTGATAAGCTTCTTGATAAGCATGTATTATTGGTTGATGACGTTGACGTGATGCTTTCTTGAGAACCACTTAATTTGTGATGATCTGATCTGAGCGGTATGATCTGTATGTGCAATGATATTGGCAGGCATTGGGCCTGGAGGCATGGGCCTAAATTATGTATTGGCATGGGCCTGAGGCAGGCATAAGCCTGGTGATGGCAGGCATGGGCCTGGAGGCATGGGCCTGAATAACTGAATTGGCATGGGCCTGAATTCTGAATTAATGGCATGGGCCTGAATAAGTTTTATTGGCATGGGCCTGAATTATCTTTGATGACACTGATTTAATATAGATCTATGATATACTCAGGGGCGCCTGAGCTTCCTTCATGATCTGAATGGTTTCTTGATGAGGCTGATTGAAATTCTTCAATTCTTTGAAGTCTTGCATTCATTTTCCTGGATTCTTCTTGCATTTTCTTCAATTCTTGAAGAATGAGACTTGATGTATCTATTGTTTCTGATAGAAGATGATATTTGAGCGGGATTTTCTTTCTTTGCTGATTTTAATTTATTTTTAGGTAAACATAGTTATCTGAAAATATGGAGATAGAAACTGATTGTTTAGAGTCCTCCAAAGTCCTTCGTAGACATAAGTAGTATCAATCCTGCTAATGTCTATGAAGATTCTATCTTTGGACACCCTAGTAAAGTCCAAAGAGTTATAAGATATTTTTCTTCATTGCTGGACCAATTGAAAGCAAGAGCTGCATAAAGCTGTATTGGCTTGTTGATTTGAACATCTGGCTGAAGACCAAAATTATACAATTCATCTACAAACCAATTTATGAGAGGATTACAGATACCGGGATCCATGAATGTTTCAGCTAATAACTTGTTCTGAATTAGTCTTTCAAAGAGAACTGAATCTGTTTGCAAAAGTAAAGCTTCATAAAATTTCATAAAATCTCATTGAGTCATTTAGGAATAGAATTATGATGGGTAAATAATATGGCATTTAATTGATTATCCAAAGTGAGGCTATAATGATGAATATCGAGAAGATAAACAGAGAAATAGCTTTTCAGCTGATAACTGGATTTTTAATTAGAATTGGAGGCTAGAATAATGGAGAGAATTTATTTGATAAGTGTAAAGAGATTTACCCTTATCCATGATGATCTGAAACAAAGAATGAATTTATAGGGTTATAAGGAATTCTCTGGATAATAAATCAGGAAGGGAGTTATTTTCTCCTTTTATATATTCGATATCAAAATAAAAAATACTTAAAATAGCTTGCCTACGAGCAAATATCTGTTTTGAAACTAAATTCTTTATATCTTTCAAAAGTATTTCTTTTGCTGATTTACAATCAACTCTTATCAAAAATCTTTGATTCAAAATATCTGCTTGAAATTTCTGAACGGATAAAACAATTGCAAGAATTTCCTTTTTGACCGTAGCGTAATTCTTTTGGGTTTTATTCCAAAGTCTTGATGTATAACAAACAAGCTGTTCATTTCCTTCTGGGGTTTTTTGAAGTAATATACCTCCATATCCTATGTCTGAGGCATCTGTCTGAATTATTTTTGGATAAGTAGAATTGGCTAAATGTAAACATGGTAATGCTTTTACTTTTAACTTGATTTTTTGTATTGCTTCTGTATGAATAGGGGTCCAGATAAATTTATTATCTTTTTTAAGAAGTTCTAACAGACATTTTTTATCTATTGCCGAATTTTTATAGAAATCAGATAAGTAGTTTAAACAACCTAAAAATCTTTGTAACTGTTTTTTATCTACTAATTGATCAGGGAATTTATTTGCAAATTCTATGACTCTATTGATTGGAGTTATTGTTTGATTCTGTATTTGAAATCCTAAAAAGTTTATTGTTATTTGAAAAAGTTTTATTTTCCTTTGAGATAATACTAATCCATTTTTAATTATTATAGATTGAAATGTATACAAATGTTTCCAATGTTCATCAATTGATTTTGAAAATATAAGGATGTCATCTATATAAACTAAGATATATTCATAATAAGGATGAAATACTTCATTCATCATTTTTTGAATGGCATAACATTCCACTGATACTGACCAAATGGAGTGTTGAATGTTGTTTTATATCTATCTTTATTTGTAATTTGTATTTGCCAAAATCCTGATTTTAAATCAAATTTTGAAAAGATAACTGAATTGGTTATTCTCTTTATTAAATCATTCTTATTTGATAATGGATATCTTATTGTTTTTAAAACATTGTTTAATGGTTTATAATTTATAACAAGTCTTGGGGCACCTCGTTCTAATTCTGCTGCATTTTCTACATAAAAAGTGGTACAGCTCCATGGGGATTTAGATGGGGTTATTAATTTCTTTTGTAACAAATCTTTTATTTCTTGATCACATAATTTTAATAATATTTCATTCATTTGCGAATGATTGGCTTTCGTAGGTATTTTATCTTCATTAAAATCATTAATGTAAGGTAACGAAACTTGATAAGTTTTTCTATCCCAAAATGCTGAAGGGATTTCTGAACAACACTTGATAATTAATTGATCTTGAAACATTTTAATTTTCTGTTGAAAGGATAGAGTATTTATAATCTGTTCTGTTTTTAAATTTTTAATTTCTGATTTTAATTGTCCTATAAAAGTTTGTTTATGTTCTACCAGATTGATTAATTGGTTTAAATATCTAGTTTTTGGTTTATTAATAAAATTAAAATTAACTTCTTTATTTTCTATACTTGATTTTATACCACTTGATGTAACCGAGAATGGTTGAATTTTTTGTAAGAATGGGGTTCCTAATAACATATCATGTTGTAAATCTTTAACTATTATAAAGGATGTTGGTATACAAACATTATTTTTACATATATGAGCAATAGGAATTTTTAACTTAATTATTGATTTATTTCCTTCTGCTGTTGATATTCGACTGTTTGTCTTTTCACAGTATTTTAAAGGGATTAAACCTTCTCTTATACAATTTAGATCTGCTCCTGAATCTATTAAAGCTTGTAATGAACATTTATAATCTTTTATTTTTAAAGTTATTGGAGTAAACCATCGTTGATGAGTATATGAAGTAAGTGTTTCTATGAATACATTATTGTCATAAACTGAAAAGTTTTCTGAATTCACATTTTCGTCTTCTATTTTGATTATTTTTTCCTTAAGAATTTTTATTTCTTCTTTCAACTGATTTATTTCATGCTGTAACGAATTTATGGTTGGTCCTGTAAAGGATTTAGATCTTTTATTTACATTTTGAATTATATCTTTCATAGTATGATAATTATTATGTAAATGTATTTGGCTTTGAAATTTTATTTCGTTTTCATTTATCTGAGAAGTATTTTCAATTTCTTTTTCTGTATTTAAAATTTTTGTATAATATTTATATTTTAATATTGGATCATTTATCTGTTCACCGATATCTAAAATTAATTTTTCATGAGCTGTTAAAACATTAATTTCATTTTATGAGTCTGAACTAGATGTATATGTATTCTGTATATTTTCTATGCATTTACATGTTTCTGAAGGACCTATTTTCTTTAATTGCTTTCCTAATTTCACAATAAGTTTACATGATCAATTTGCATTTGAAGCATCAACATTAAGTTTATACACACAAGGATTTGAAATGAAAGGAATATGTTCAAATGTTGCAGTAGTTTATCGAATTTATTATAAATTAATGCATACAATAATCCCTGTAGTAGCATATACAAATCTACAAAAAGGAACATCAACTTTATTTTTAACGAATTTAGCAAATAAAGTAATTACTAGAAAACAATTAAGTTGGAAAGATATAGACATACCAAAAACATGGTTAATACAAGATACAAATAAAGAAGAGAATCCTGTAGATAAAACAAATGATCAAATACATACTATAATAGCCCATGATGGCGGATTAGTTGAAATAAATTTTGCATCAAGAAAATCTTGTTCTACAATTCCATCTTCATCAAATACTGAGAATTATTATGAAACCCAACCGGTTTATGCATCAACCAAAAAATTACCAACTCATATAGCTTATCCTGTCACACCAACAGAAGATAATGTTTTCATAAATGATTTTAATGATTATCAAGTTAATATGGTTAAAATAGATTATGAAGAAGATTTTTAAATAGATTATTATAATTTAAAAGAACAATTTCTTAAACATCCATTGACACCTATATTCTGTAAAATTTGTTCAAAGTCTCAACAAGCAATATTCAGAGAAAAATATTTTGCTTATCTTAAAAATAATAAACAAAACATTCAGTTTTTTGATTATTTAGCATTATCCTGCTCAAAAATAATACATAAGATAAATACCGTATGGGAAGGAACAAAAGGTGAAAAATATATTCAAACACATCCTCCCTTAACCTCTATTAAAATAAATGAAAATATTAAGGCAGTACCATTAAAAGCTACGTTTGAAGAAGAAAAACCTATATCAAGAAAAGATTTAAATCATATAATTGAACAAAATAATTATACTAATATATATCTATCTTCTTTATCAAACATTTCTCATAATAATCCCTCTACTAGTAAACCTACTGAAAATTCTAAAAATACAAAAATAGAAAATGAATTAATACTAAAAAAGCCTATGATGAAAGATAATTTAAGAAATTTACCCATTATAAAACCAAATTATTCAGATGAATTATTACATACAATAGCATCAAAAATTAGTACTCTACAAATAAATCAAAAAGATACAAAAGAAAAGATGCATGAAATAAATATTTTAGAAGAAAATCAATCAATAACATCTGATAGTTTATCCGAAAATTCATTAGAGATCAGTCCAATAAAAATGACAGAATCCAGTATTGAAACATCATCAGACTTAGATATAAATAAAATCCATTATCCTAGAAAACATAATATATATAATAAATGGAATACTAAACCTTATTATTCTAGACCATCTCCAGTAGACATGATATTAGAAGAAAAAGGTAATAAAAGAATTAAGTTTGACGGAAATTCAATTTATGAATGGAATATCGATGGATTATCAGAATACAGAATTTTACAAGTAATGAAACAAATGTTAACTTATGCAACAGCATGCAAAACTCAAAATCATCCAGAACCAACCATAGTAGGTGCAATATCTGTAGGACTTACTGGTCAAATGAATGGCTGGTGGAATAATTCTTTATCAACCGCTCAAAGATTAGAAATTATAAATTCTATATCTATAGATGAAAATGGAAATCCAATATTAGATAACAATGGAAGAGAACAATTTAATGGTGTAAGAACCTTGCTAACCAATATAATTTGGCATTTCATAGGAACATTAAGTCATATTGAAGAAAAAATTCGTGAACAATTACAAAGTTTAAGATGCAGAACATTATCCGATTTTAGATGGTATAAAGATATATTTTTATCAAAAGTTTATACTTTAACTTTAGATGAAACCCCATTTTATAAAGAAAGATTTGTTTCCGGATTACCATACTCATTCGCAGAAAAAGTTAGACAAATACTAAGAGAAAAATGCGATGGAACTTTAAATTATAACGATTCACTTATGGTGATATAATTCAAACAATTCAGATAGTAGGATTATCAATATGCAATGATATAAAGTTAAAGAGACAATTACATAAAGATTCTAAAGATAATCGTAGAGATATCGGTGATTTTTGTTATCAATTTGGTCATGAAGTTGCTCAAACATCAATACAAGCTAATAAACCAAAATACCGAAGAAGAAGATTGCAAAGATTTGTGACTACTTTTGTCACATCAACTTTATTATCTAGATAGCTGGATGGCTGTGATAGATAAGCCTGACTTGCTGGATAAGTCTGACTTGTCTGATCTTGAAGAAATTGTTAACTGCATTATTGAGCTTCAGTGGATGACTTGATCTGAGATGATGTCAATTTCTTCTGACATTAACTATTCTTGATAAACTTCTTGTTAGTCTTGAATGACAATTCTGAATGAGGATGATAATTTTGACGTGATGCTTTCTTGAGAACGGCTTGATTTATGATAATTTGATCTGATCGGTATGATCTGTATGAGTAATGATATTGGCAGGCATTGGGCCTGGAGGCATGGGCCTGAATTATGTATTGGCATGGGCCTGAGGCAGGCATAAGCCTGGTGATGGCAGGCATGGGCCTGGAGGCATGGGCCTGAATAACTGAATTGGCATGGGCCTGAATGACTAAATTGGCATGGGCCTGAATGACACTGAATTGGCATGGGCTTGAATGATTAATTAATATAGATCGGCGATATACTCAGGGGCGCTTGAACTTCCTTCATGATCTGCATGGTTTCTTGAGGAGGCAGATTGTGATTCTTCTTCTTCAATTCTTTGAAGTCTTGCATTCATTTTTCTGGATTCTTCTTGCATTTTCTTCAATTCTTGAAGAATGAGACTTGATGTGTCTATTGTCTTTGATGAAGATGATACTTGAACTGGATTTTCTTTCTTGGTTGATTTTAATTTATTTTAGGTAAACATAGTTATCTGAAAATATGGAGATAGAAACTGATTGTTTAGAGTCCTCCAAAGTCCTTCGTAGACATAAGTAGTATCAATCCTGCTAATGTCTATGAAGATTTCTATCTTTGGGCACCCTAGTAAAGTCCAAAGAGTTGTAAGATATTTTTCTTCATTGCTGGACTAATTGAAAGCAAGAGCTGCATAAAGCTGTATTGGCTTGTTGATTTGAATATCTGGCTGAAAACCGAAATTATACAATTCATCTACAAACCAATTTATGAGAGGATCATAGATATCGGGATCCATGAATGTTTCAGCTAATAACTTGTTATGAATTAGTCTTTCAAAGAGAACTGAATCTATTTGCAAAAGTAAAGCTTCATAGAATTTCATAAAATCTCATTGAGACATTTAGGAATAGAATTATGATGGGTAAATAATATGGCATTGATTTGATTATCCAAAGTGAGGCTGTAATGATGAGAAGATAAACAGAGAAATAGCTTTTCAGCTGATAACTGGATTTTTAATCAGAATTTGAAGCTAGTATAATGGAGAGAATTTATTTGATAAGTTTAAAGAGATTTACCCTTATCCATGATGATCTGAAACAAAGAATGAATTTATAAGGTTACAAGGAATTATCTGGATAAGAAATCAGGAAGGGAGTTATTTTCTCCTTTTATATATTCGATATCAAAATCAAAAATACTTAAAATAGCTTGCCAATGACCAAATATCTGTTTTGAAACTAAATTCTTTATATCTTTCAAAAGTATTTCTTTTGCTGATTTACAATCAACTCTTATCAAAAATTTTTGATTCAAAATATCTGCTTGAAATTTCTGAACGGATAAAACAATTGCAAGAATTTCCTTTTTGACCGTAGCGTAATTCTTTTGGGTTTTATTCCAAAGTCTTGATGTATAACAAACAAGTTTTTCATTCCTTAGGGGTTTTTGAAGTAATATACCTCCATATCCTATATCAGAGGCATCTGTCTGAATTATTTTTGGATAAGTAGAATTGGCTAAATGTAAACATGTTAATGCTTTTACTTTTAACTTGATCTTTTGTATTGCTTCTGTATGATTAGGGGTCCAGATAAATTTATTATCTTTTTTAAGAAGTTCTAACAGACATTTTTTATCTATTGCCGAATTTTTATAGAAATCGGATAAGTAATTTAAACAACCTAAAAATCTTTGTAACTGTTTTTTATCTGCTAATTGATCAGGGAATTTATTTGCAAATTCTATGACTCTATTGATTGGAGTTATTGTTTGATTCTGTATTTGAAATCCAAAAAAGTTTATTGTTATTTGAAAAAGTTTAATTTTCCTTTGGGATAATACTAATCCATTTTTAATTATTATAGATTGAAATGTATACAAGTGTTTCCAATGTTCATCAATTGATTTTGAAAATATAAAGATGTCGTCTATATAAACTAAGATATATTCGTAATAAGGATGAAATACTTCATTCATCATTTTTTGAAATTCTGATGGGGCATTTTTAAGAACGAATGGCATAACATTCCATTGGTACTGACCAAATGGAGTGTTAAATGCTGTTTTACATCTATCTTTATTTGTAATTTGTATTTGCCAAAATCCTGACTTTAAATCAAACTTTGAAAAAATAACTGAATTGGTTATTCTCTTTATTAAATCATTCTTATTTGGTAATGGATATCTTATAGTTTTTAAAACATTGTTTAACGGTTTATAATTTATAACAAGTCTTGGGGCACCTCTTTCTAATTCTGCTGCATTTTCTACATAAAAAGCGGTACAGCTCCATGGGGATTTAGATGGGGTTATTAATTTCTTTTGTAACAAATCTTTTATTTCTTGATCACATAATTTTAATAATCTTTCATTCATTTGCGAAGGATTGGCTTTCGTAGGTATTTTATCTTTATTAAAATCATTAATGTAAGGTAACGAAACTTGATAAGTTTTTCTATCCCAAAATGCTGAGGCTATTTTTGAACAACACTTAATAATTAATTGATCTTGGAACATTTTAATTTTTTGTTGAAAGGATAGAGTATTTATAATCTGTTATGTTTTTAAATTTTTAATTTCTGATTTTAATTGTCCTATAAAGGTTTGTTTATGTTCTACCAAATTTATTAATTGATTTAAATACCTAGTTTTTGGTTTATTAATAAAATTGAAATTAACTTTTTTATTTTCTATACTTGATTTTATACCACTTGATGTAACCGAGAATGGTTGAATTTTTTGTAAGAATGGGGTTCCTAATAACATATCATGTTGTAAATCTTTAACTACTATAAAAGATGTTGGTATACAAACATTATTTTTACATATATGAGCAATAGGAATTTTTAACTTAATTATTGATTTATTTCCTTCTGCTGTTGATATTCGACTGTTTGTTTTTTCACAGTATTTTAAAGGGATTAAACTTTCTCTTATACAATTTAAATCTGCTCCTGAATCTATTAAAGCTTGTAATGAACATTTATAATCTTTTATTTTTAAAGTTATTGGAGTAAACCATCGTTGATGAGTATATGATGTAAGTGTTTCTATGAATACATTATTGTCATAAACTGAAAAGTTTTCAGAATTCACATTTTCGTCTTCTATTTTGATTATTTTTTCCTTAAGAATTTTTATTTCTTCTTTCAACTGATTTATTTCATGCTGTAATGAATTTATGGTTGGTCCTGTAAAGGATTTAGATCTTTTATTTACATCTTGAATTATATCTTTCATAGTATGATAATTATTATGTAAATGTATTTGGCTTTGAAATTTTATTTCATTTTCATTTATCTGAGAAGTATTTTTAATTTCTTTTTCTGTATTTAAAATTTCTGTATAATATTTATATTTTAATATTGGATCATTTATCTGTTCACCGATATCTAAAATTAATTTTTCATGTGCTGTTAAAACATTAATTTCATTTTCTGAGTCGGAACTAGATGTATATGTATTATGTATATTTTCTATGCATTTACATGTTTATGAAGAACTAGAGTTATCACTATTTGCAACTTCATTTACTTTCTTTTTATAGTTCTTTAAATGACATTTATTTGCGTAATGACCTGGTTTTCCACATTTAAAACATTTATTAGTTTTATTTTTAGTAAATTTATAATTTTTCCTATAAGTTTTTTCTCTTAGGTCTATTATAAAATTCTTGATTGTTTTTATTATTAAATATTTGCAATCTTCTTCTTTGGTATTTTGGTTTATTAGCTTGTATTGATGTTTGAGCAACTTCATGACCAAATTGATAACAAAAATCACCGATATCTCTACGATTATCTTTAGAATTTTTATGTAATTGTCTCTTTAACTTTATATCATTGCATATTGATAATCCTACTATCTGAATTGTTTGAATTATATCACCATAAGTGAATCTGTTATAATTTAAAGTTCCATCGCATTTTTCTCTTAGTATTTGTCTAACTTTTTCTGCGAATGAGTATGGTAATCCGAAAACAAATCTTTCTTTATAAAATGGGGTTTCATCTGAAGTTAAAGTATAAACTTTTGATAAAAATGTATCTTTATACCATCTAAAATCGGATAATGTTCTGCATCTTAAACTTAATTTGTAATTGTTCACGAATTTTTTCTTCAATATGACTTAATGTTCCTATGAAATGCCAAATTATATTGGTTAGCAAAGTTCTTACACCATTAAATTGTTCTCTTTCATTGTTATCTAATATTGGATTTCCATTTTCATCTATAGATATAGAATTTATAATTTCTAATATTTGAGCGGTTGATAAAGAATTATTCCACCAGCCATTCATTTGGCCAGTAAGTCCTACAGATATTGCACCTACTATGGTTGGTTCTGGATGATTTTGAGTTTTGCATGCTGCTGCATAAGTTAACATTTGTTGCATTACTTGTAAAATTCTGTATTCTGGTAATCCATCGATATTCCATTCATAAATTGAATTTCCGTCAAACTTAATTCTTTTATTACCTTTTTCTTCTAATATCATGTCTACAGGAGATGGTCTAGAATAATAGGGTTTAATATTCCATTTATTATATATATTATGTTTTCTAGGATAATGAATTTTATTTATATCTAAGTCTGATGATGTTTCAATACTGGATTCTGTCATTTTTATTGGACTGATCTCTAATGAATTTTCGGATAAACTATCAGATGTTATTGATTGATTTTCTTCTAAAATATTTATTTCAGACATTTTTTCTTTTGTATCTTTTTGATTTATTTGTAGAGTATTAATTTTTGATGCTATTGTCTGTAATAATTAATCTGAATAATTTGGTTTTATTATGGGTAAATTTCTTAAATTATCTTTCATCATAGGCTTTTTTAGTATTAATTCATTTTCTATTTTTGTATTTTTAGAATTTTCAGTATGTTTACTAGTAGAGGGATTATTACGAGAAATGTTTGATAAAGAAGATAGATATATATTAGTATAATTATTTTGTTCAATAACTCCAATCAATAGAGTCATAGAATTTGCAAATAAATTCCCTGATCAATTAGCAGATAAAAAACAGTTACAAAGATTTTTAGGTTGTTTAAATTACTTATCCGATTTCTATAAAAAGTCGGCAATAGATAAAAAATGTCTGTTAGAACTTCTTAAAAAAGATAATAAATTTATCTGGACCCCTAATCATACAGAAGCAATACAAAAGATCAAGTTAAAAGTAAAAGCATTACCATGTTTACATTTAGCCAATTCTACTTATCCAAAAATAATTCAGACAGATGCCTAAGATATAGGATATGGAGGTATATTACTTCAAAAAACCCCGGAAGGAAATGAACAGCTTGTTTGTTATACATCAAGACTTTGGTGAATACTTTGATCTATATATATATACTTAAAATTTGATTCGGTCTATCCCTATATTGTTGGATTTTTTAGTAGAGACTAAAAAAAATGAGTAAAAAAAAGGAAAATAGAATATTATATGTATTTTCTCATACCTAAAAAAGATAAAAAGACTAGACATATTTGAAAATTGTAAAATTATGTATGAATATGGTAGACAGATGTATTTTTTTCTTATTTTATTCCTTTTTTTTATTATATTCTAATATATATATATATATATATATATATGGAATATCAAATTTTCTATATGTATAGAATAAGATAATGGGTTGCCTGGGATTTGAACCTGAAACTAGTTGGATGGAGTAGAATTTCTTTGTTTATATTAAGTCAAATTTTTTAATAGAAATATTTGTAAGTTATCTTTGGAGGTGTCCAAACACCACAACAACCGCATCAACAATTAATGATCAACGATTAATTAATAATTTGTAATTTCAGGGGCCTATATTATAGCTATGTCACATTGAGAATTAAGTCAAAAGAACATCCCTTTCAGCATATTTAGCACTCTCTATCACAATGTTGAATTGCCTTTTAAAATCATGGATTTCTATCCGTTAATAACCCTAAAAGGGAAAATACTGTCTTACATTTTCAAAAGGTTTAAATTTGGTTCTCTATGAAATCTCCATTACACTTCCTAATTACCCTTAAAAAGCAAAGCAATATCCAAATTCCAAAGCAATAATCCATGACATATACTTAATTTACAAGTATGTGTATAAATGCATGTATACCAATTAACGTAATAGAAGAAAAAAAATGTATAGAGAGATCTAGAGAGACCTTACAAACGTGCAAAACAAAGTGTGCACGGAAGGTGATCGATCATACACAAAAAAACATATATGTTTATATGTTTTATGGCATATATATGGAGTTTGCAAAGAAAAGCAAAAAGTGGAAAATGAGAGTGGAGAAACAGCTGGAGCAAAGTCAGGTACAACACAGCAAAGACAAAAGACAACACTCTATTCATTCAAATCAACCAAGGAAGATGAGAAAAAATGAGACCCAATTCATCAAAACAACGTGATGAACACCCAATAAACAAAGAAAAACATAACCGAATGATATAAATAAAAAGCCCTCAAAAACTGAATAACTTAAAGCCACCATAACATGACAACAAAAAAACAAAACCCTCGGTATTCAACACTCTTCCCAATACATACCCCCCACTATACTTTTACTCCACCTCGGTGCCCTCATATTTGTTTTAATGCGCTTTACATTTTATACTGTAGCAGTTGCACATCAGTTAATAAAAATTCAAAAAATCTATTTAAACTCTAAAAGTTTGGACTCATAGAAAATTTTTTTAAATTTTTGCAAATATCAAAGGAGTGTTACAAGTTGTTATTTCGAAGTCATTGATTGCTTGAGGATGACTTTGAAATAAAAAAATTTCAAAAAATCCTCTAAGAGTCCAAACTCATGAGTCCAAATAGCACTACTCATAAAAATCTGTTCAAAATATCTATCTTAGGACACAATTTCAAGGCTGACCAGTTCTATTTGATATTGATAATTTTAATGTATAATTGAGCCAATTAGAATCAACTAAAAATATCAAGCTACATAATGAGATGATTTTTAATTAATTCATTACTCATTTGAGTATAAAAATATATATTTTTTATGCAAAAAAAAAGGTTTTGGAATTGAAGGGTTGAAAAACCCTGGGGCACGTGAGGGAGGGGGTTGCCTTAGAGTAGTAGTGGAGACAGTTTGAACGTAACGGCTAGTGGGGTCCGCGTGCTCGGTCACGTGCAACTCCAACCTCTCTTTTGCTAACGTAAGCACTGCCAACTCACCCTCATTTTCATACACGTCACCAATTTAGCTCTTCGGCTCTCTCTCTCTGATTGGCTCAGCAATTTGAGCTTGGGCTTTAGAATTTGAGCCCAAAGTAAAGCCCATTTTATGAAATTGATCATTAATATGATCATAAAACTAAGCATTGTACATTTTAATTAGACTACTAATTTTTTTAAAAAAATTAGACTACTAACTAACACTGTTATTTAAATCTATTTATCTTAATTTTCTGTATAAATAATGGCTATTTTTATAATTTAATCAAGAGAATTGTACATTATGGGCCTAAAATTAAGATTTTAAAGCCAACTATAGCCCTTACCTTAGCAAAAGAGTTGAATTATTGAAGTTTGTTTATTTTGTTATATTTTTATTTTTTGTGCATAGTTAGACCAATTACAAAGCTGAAGCAAAGGAGTATTAAATTCTTGTCTCAACAAAAAAAAGTGAAGTAGAAACCCATGATGTATGCCTTATATAAAGCCTCTTGAGGGAGGAGAGCTTCATTAAGCTCTTTGTGGTGTCAAGGAGCTTCATCATCACCTCCACCACCTAGAATGGCAGTCATGGCAGGGCACTATCAGACATTGGCCTGTGCCTTTGGCATTCTAGGTATCAAAATCTGCAACCTTTTTTTTTTAATTTTTTTATGGTTCTCTATTGATTTGTGCTTGGCTTAGTTTTCAGTTTTCTCTAATGGATTTTGCTTGATTTCATGTGTTTTCCTCTAGGCAACATTGTGTCATTCTTGGTGTACTTGGCCCCATTGTAAGAACTCATATTCATATATTAGTGGTTAATTTTTAGTGATACAATTATTTATACAAGGAAACTTTATACACATTGTTTAATGAAGCTAATATCTTTTGTTTGTTTTGTTTTTCAGGCCAACCTTTTACAGGATTTGTAAGAAAAAATCCACAGAAGGGTTTCAATCAGTACCTTATGTAGTTGCTCTTTTTAGTGCCATGCTTTGGCTCTACTATTCCTTCCTCAAGACTAATGGTTCTATGCTTAGAACCATCAACAGCATTGGTTGCGTAGTCGAAACCATTTACATCACAGTGTTTTTGGTTTATGCAACAAGATCAGCCATGGTGAGCAAAGATTTGTTCTACTATTAATTTGATCTTCTTCTTTGTTTTTATTTTTGAAGTTCTCATAAATTAAGTTGCATGCTTTGGTGTTTTGCAGATCTCCACAGTGAAGGTACTACTGCTCTTGAATGTAGGAATTTATGGACTGATCATAACCTCCACCCTCATATTCTCCAAGGGTCCAAAACGAGTTACGATCGTAGGATGGATTTGCTCTGGTTTCGCAGTTAGCGTTTTCGCTGCTCCCTTAAGTATCATGGTAAACACACCTTGCCTGATTTAACATGGTCATGACGTACATTATATTATCAATTCAGGCAATCACATTAGTGTTTTCATGCCTATAAGAAATAAATAACTCAAGATGGAATGTCTTTAAAAGAAAAGAAGACCATTACAACTGTTTCTATATCAATCAAGTTTTTTCCCTACAAGTTTCTTTCAACATGCTTAGTGACTTTTTTTAAGTTTTGCAGTCCAGCAACTCTTTCTATAATTTGCAAAATAGAATCCACTAATTTTATCATTCATTCCTATTTCATTCATGCATTGCATGATGTTAATGTGAACAAAAAACATTGAAGCTGCAAAGGAGCATGTTATTCTGCGTGTACCTAACGCCTAACGGTTCGACTTAGATAACTTGCTAACGACGGCGCATTTATTAAACACATAGCAGTTATCAGAAACAGTTACTGAGTATATGCTGCATTGCATGCAGAGAGTGGTGATAAGAACTAAAAGTGTGGAATTCATGCCATTCACATTGTCCTTCTTCCTTACCCTATGTGCAGTCATGTGGTTCTTCTATGGACTTCTCATAAAAGATCTCTATGTAGCAGTAAGTCATGAAACCCTAATTTATTACAACTTCATGAATTTTTGCTTCAAATGCTAATGACTTGTTCTTGTATGATATGTCTACAGTTTCCAAATGTTTTGGGATTCACATTTGGAGTCGCTCAAATGGTGCTATTCATCATCTACAAGGACTCAAAGAGCAAGCTAATTACAGAAGTAAATATACCGGAGATAGTCATTGCCGTCAGCTCAAAAACGGATAATGCCGAACCCTTCAACGCCAGAGGAGCTGATGGCCAAAACGAGCATGCAGAAGAAGCGAAGGTATCCAAGAAACCGGAAGAGCCCGGGGAGGGCAATGTGTGATCGTCGCAGACTGCATATACATATATAAGAATAGCAAATATATGAGATCAGATCCATGGATGAGCAGAGCTGGCAAAGTTTTCCATGTTGAAGTCTTGAGTGAGTGAGGAGTTTCTAAAGGCAAATGTAGCACACAATGCGGTTGATACCCATTTTACAGCATTATCATTTCCTTATTGTTTTACCACATTGAGGTGTTCTGCATCTTTGCACACAATAAATGAACCCTTCTCAGTGAAAGGGAATGCAAGCATTGTTGCGCTTTGTGCTGCCATTTCTATTATATAAGCCATTGTAGCTTCAATAAAGGAATAAAGTTTTATAATCTGCTATTCATGACTTGCAAATTCAGTCGAGTTCAAATCTCAGCATACCATACAAGATGAAAGAGGGAATTTTCAATATTAGACTTGCATCCATCAACTAGACAGAATGCAAAGTTCAGTCTAATGACTAGTAAGAAAACATAATAGAAACTTGAAAACCTGAAACATCACATGTAATACCAAAATTAAACCATAACACATTGATGCTTTAATGGTTCAACTCCAAAAACAAACATATCAAGTGTAATTCCAAAATTGGACCAAATCTTATCATAAGTAAACTCAAAATCACATTGGTGAAATCTAAGCTTCAGAACCATCACAATTCAGAAAATGATGAAGTAAAATGGAAGAAAGTAAGGAAGGTTCATGCCAAAAAGGTATCTGAAAAATGTTAAATCAAAAGAGTACATCCACATAGCTAATAAGGCCTTTCAAGCAGCGGAAGAGGTAAAACATTGCTTAAGAATGTAGATATTTCATATAAATGTAAACGGTGTGACATTTTACCACAACTTCAGTCAACTCGCTAACAGCAAAAAGTTTCGTACAAGAGACAATGCATCAATGCCACCAATCGATAAGGAAAAGCATGTAATTAGCTTGTCAAGTTCTGTGGTTCATTGGATGGAGAAGACTCAACAGGAGGATCTTTACTGGTGCTTTGTTCACAGCCTGTGTCAGATGCTTCATCGTTTGTTATTCCTTCTGCGGTCTCAGTGTCACTTTTCTTAACATCTTCTCGAGTGTCTTCTGCATCAGTCATTTCTTCTCGAGCGTCTTCGGCATCAGTCATTTCTATGTCCTCGTCACAAACAGCAGAGTCAACCCCATTTTGCATCGGACTTGACTGAGCCACAGGTCCTCCAGGTTCCTTATCATGGTCATCCAGTTTGCTTGCCAATGCTGATGGGTATGGATCCGTAGACATCCTTAAGGTAGATGTCACTAATAGATTCTACAAAACAGAACAAACGTCAAATGATACAAGGTTCACTGAACTCCCAATAAATTACTAATACCACTGCTATTATACCAGTTAACAATCCAAAATAAAATGCTACCAGAAGTTTATGATAAGCATACCTTTTCCAATGCCAAAGCAAGCTTTGAAAGGTTTGGATATATACTACGTGCATCTAACAGGATCTGTTCATTGACACAACAGTCAGATAAAATTACAGAGTTCTAATAAACTGTCAACACAAGATCTGTAGAAGACAAAACATATCAAGTTGACAGAAAACCATTCGAAAAAAAAAAAAAAGACTACTTAAAAAGTTAAAACAGATATATATTTCTTTCATGTGAATTAGGTTCATCTCAATTGCATTAAAAAGAGCACAATGGAAGAGTTTGATCCATATAGCCGACAACAATTAATTTGGGACTGAGGCTATTGCGGTAGAATATATGTTCAAAAAAGACACAATGGATATTGTTGTTGAATTAGGTCTACCATTTTATTTTTTTTTTACAAAAAAGACACAATGGATATTGCGGTAGAATATATGTTCAAAAATAACATAAAATTTCAAAAATCCAATACAACCAACTTACCTCACAAAGCCTTTGCAGGGTAAATGGAGGGCCCTCTATGAAGCAAAGAAGTGCTAAAAGAAAGAAAAAGAACCAGCAAGAATATAAGGTTACAATTTAGAAAATAATAGAACATACACCTACAGACTGCATTTTGAGCATATTCAGTCGTCAATAATGCCACGTGCATGCATAACAATTCATAATCATCTCATAAGCTCACCAAGCACTTTGTATGTCATATCAATGTGCTCAGACAAGAATCCAGTTGAACTTGCATGAAACCAAATTAGACATTTCAATCACGCCCTTAGATCCATGAATTTCTGTTATGTCATGTCATATGCACAATCCAATGATCGTAAATCATCCATATCATGAATCCTTTTTATTTTTATTTTTACAAGCTTATACATTAATCATGTCATGCATACCTACAGATCAAAACATAGTATGTAGTAGCAATTATAAACTTAAATATTATATTGGCATACACACCAAACATAGAAAGAGCTAAGCAGTCTACAACAGCTATCTCCAAAATGGATTCAAATATGTCATTCGAGAAAATTCATAGTACTTCGAAAAAATGCTAGAACATCAAAAGAGTAAAAATAAACAAAAAACAAAACCAAGGAATAGAACAATCTTGAATGAACAAAATCTTAAAGTGACGCAACCTAAAAATGGAGTGTCGTTAAGCATACTATTGTCCCACTAAAATAAATAGACAGTTGAAATTAAATGTGACACACTGACAATCAATTACACATTCATCCCAGTGAGTCCATGAAGGAATGAACATGTGCACAAAGAGTGGCAAAGAAGAAGTTGAAATAACACCAAAGACTAGGAAGAAAGACAGGAAGAGAAAAATTATGTAAAGTGTACCTTCATCCAGCCTTGTCACCAACTCCATATATGTTTCTCCACGTAAGGAATTCTGTTCATCAATAGACATCTGAGCTTCAGGGTACTCAGCCAGTACCTTCACACATTCAATTTGAAACAAAAGGTCAGTGTCACCTGTAGAACCTAACTTACAAATCTAAAATGGCAAAGGTAAGAATATCAACTTCTGTAAGTCAGCGTCTAGAGACTACTATGCAAGCATACCTCACCGTACCTGCTTCAGCCGAAAGGACAGCAGGCTCTTTAAGGTGTCCCAATCATGCCTGAAATTAAGTGATAGAGCCAATTCAGCTCATTAATTTTTCTAATCCAAACTTTTGTATACAATAAAAGGTGTCACGAAACATCTAGTGCAACTTTTTCACTTTATAAACACATCAACCTCAGAAAACAAAGACTCACAATGAAAACCATAAACCACAATATCAGGATATTGATATATTGGTATATTTGCTTCCATGTTCATTCCAGGAAATGGAAGAATTCATCCAAAACTTATTTTGAGATCACAATCATAGTAAAAAACATATAGGGAACTTGCACCCATGCATACAACCACCCCAGAAGTTGGAAGGAAACCAACTTACTGTATTTCTTAAATTAGAAGATGATTTACAAAGGAAATTCAACTCCAAATGAAAAACTTGTGAATAAATTCGCAAAACAAGATGATCAACAAAGGAAATTTGAAATCTTCATTAGGAAAGGCCGCAGTAGAAAGCTAACACAACTGAGAAATTTCACATCAACTGGTATTTGATAAAAAAAACACATATTTTTCTATGAAGGAGAAATATGTTCATGACAATTGTCATAGAAATCTTCTCCATAGATCTGCAAGTGCTGATCACTGAGATGAGATTGATGGAAAGCCTAAGAAATTAAGTTTTCATGCCCTAAGACATCCCAAATCCCGATCTCAATCTCTTCAACGTCAAGGTGAGATATCTGTCAAATTAACTAAGTTTCAAAGATCTTCTACCATTTGCTAAATTAAATTAAATTAAGGTTTATTTGAAGTCAACAAAATCAATAACCTTTGACATCATAACTCTACCGCAATTGACTTGAGAACATTGTAAACTCAAATTTCAGGCACTAGAGCTGGAATAAGTGAATAAATATATAGGCAAATTAACGATACAACTGTATTTAAGTTCAATATTTGTCATTTCTCTAAATCTGAAACCGAAGTACGCATCTCCAATAAGAAGTCTTCCACAACTATGGAATCCAAAATTCAGTACTCATTATCATACCATAAACTTCAATGATAAATGTGAGACTTCCATCTGTTTAAAACATTAAGTTGTCTAGGAACTAATTAAACCGATATTTTTGCATTGTACAAGATTAGAATAGACTTAAAGAGGGAACTCAGGGGTTTGCACCCTCGAGATAACAAAGAAAGGACTTTGTTTCAACCTGAAAAAAGTTTGATCCATAAATAAGCCTTCATCTCATTCTCCAGCCCATTTGTGAAGCATAAAAAAAAAATCATTTTCATTACTGTATCCTACATCAGTAGCTTAACAACCTTAGTTTCCTCCACTCGATGGATCATTATAAGAGCTGCATAATTCTCCTGTAAATGTGACCTCTATTGGTGACCATTTCAATACAGATTAAAGGTAAATAGCATATCACCATGATTTTGAAAACAACGATTTCATGCCACAACACCAAAGCACCTATTCATGCACATACATCGTGCACACCTCTCAATTTTTTATCTGTCCACTGGGAAACAGTTTACCTCACCATTCAGGATCGAGAGATGGATTACATACCAAAACTTCCCAGTGGCTGCAATTACTTCCAGAACCTCGTTAACTTCTTCCTCTGTTATCTCACCCTTCTTATCTGCATCTCTGAATTGAGGAGAAAGAGAGACCTTAAAATATAGAATTAAAAATACAAAAAGTATATCGTAAAAGCATTTTTTTTATGAGAATTAGGTATTGGGTAGAAACATAAGAGAGAAAGATTATGATGCCTTATTCAGATAATAACATTTCAGGATTTACAAAGGCACGTTTAATTGTCAGGAGAAAAGAATATTTTTAGAATATATCATTTTTTCCCTCATTTAACTAATAAAACATCCTGTCAAAGCATCTTTGATGAGATGGTAGATGCATCACTTGTTAAAAGGCAAGGTTTGAGGAGGTCGTGAGTTCAACTCCCACTTAAGTCAACAAATAATAATAATAAAAAAAAACAGAAAACCTGAAAAAAATTTCTACGAAGGTGGTAAAATTAACTTAAGAAAATCAAACAAGCATGTTAAATTGCAAGGAAAGATCAAAGGTATTACCTCACATTCAAATTCCGCATCAAAACTTATTGTCATATACAATCAAATAACCATGAGAAAATCTTCTTAATGACATTTTCTTCGGAAAAGACCTTCATTTTCAAAAATCCTTTTCTAAATTGTTCACTACTAGAAAGTAAACACTACCATGGAAAAGGAAAAACGCCCAACCAACAACTTCACCTCGAAGTGCACTTTAAAAGACCAGAGAAACTTTACTTGGGCTTTTTAGATTACATCCACATCGCATGGGATGAAAATTTGACATTGGAAAAAACAAACTAAACTTTGAATGCCCTTTGTCACTTGCTAGTTTCAGCATCTGTTAAAGCGCTGTTATTTAACACATTGAGCTACCAAACAAGAAAACATTTCAAATTTCAAATATATGAATTTTATCAATTAGGACTCAATTTTTCAAATCACATGGAAAAGGTAAAATTTTGCAAAGAACACGGCCATCTCCACAAGCTATGAGATTTTGAATACAATCAAGAATTGACCATTACGTTAACCAATACATAGTGTACAAAATGAGAAAAGATTACCCATGAAATGGGGTCTTGGGATCCAAATCTTCAGACTGATGGTCCACGTCATTTGAGGCAATTGGCAAAGACTCGAAAGTCTCCGCTGATGCCATGTCCAAATATCCTCCAACTGCAAAAGCATGAGCCAAGGATATGATATTAATCAAGCATTAATAATTATATCTGGTTGATTTCCATTGGAGATAAAACAACAACATAACCTTAATCCCAAATTAATTGGGCCTCAATAAAAAATAAAAAATAAAAAATAATTGGGGTCAACTGCATGGATCAAACTCTTCCATTGCCCTCGATTTTGTACAATTTATGGTGAGTTTCAAAACCATTTAAATCCCTCCTAATTAATACGTACCAAGTTACTTTG
The DNA here is from genome assembly GCA_039657345.1 of Stephania japonica. Lineage (NCBI taxonomy): Eukaryota > Viridiplantae > Streptophyta > Magnoliopsida > Ranunculales > Menispermaceae > Stephania > Stephania japonica. The sequence goes on along the minus strand of CM077558.1, from coordinate 7,093,494 downwards.
GTCCACCCCTACCTCCTCGTTCAGTTTCTTTATTTTCTATTAAGTCAAGTTTCCTAATAGGAGGTATTTGTAGGCCATCTTTGTAGGTGTCCAAACCACTGCAACCGCCCTTCCCTAATCTTTGTGTCAATTGGTGCTAATTTAAGAAAAAATGTAACGATTGGTGATTGAGTAAAGCACGACGTAGCATTCCTTCAATTGTTTCGTCTATGAAATTAAAACCCTAATCACCAAACCAGTAAAATCTGAGTAAAAAATCCTGCTTTCATACACATCAATCTTGGATTCTTGAAATTCAACAAACCCTAATTACAGCCCAAGAAAACAACATATCTGAAATCACCCTAAATTACGATTCATCGGTCGCCATAAAACCCTAGAACCTCCGAAGCCTATCTATTCAAGAGAAGATTCAACTATGCTATAGCACGAAAACAGTAATCAAAGAATCGAAATGAAGGTTTGATTGAACTCACAAGGATCCTGCGGAACGCGATTCACCGATTCGCCTCTCTTCGCTCCTTCGCTGATTCGAATCCACAGAGAGAGAGAGAGAGAGAGAGAGAGAGAGTATGTGCGCGCGCGTGTTATAAGAAGCTCTTCGACGAGTATATCGAAGTTTATTATATAACCGGGATCCCCGTGTTATGTGCTGAGATTTATATAAACCTCATCTCGAGAAGGTAGGATTCTAGCCCTTCTCATAATTTTTTAATGGCAAAATGATCAAAAATATCTTAACATTTACAAGTTATATCAAGTAGCGTATCTTAACCTTTTTTGATTTAATATCAATTATATTTTTAACTAATTTGGGACATTTTTTCTTTAAAATTAACTTAGTCTTTAATCTCTTTTTTTTAGAGTCTGACTAAGTGCACCTCAGCTTTTAGGAAGTGCACCCCACATTTTTATCAAAATACCCTTTCATCCGAATCAAAACGCCCAATTTCAAAAACTTGGTCGAGACATCTATTTTATATTCAATAGCATGTAGCCGAAACTTATCAACTAGGCTCGGTGTTGTCCAACCAAACCTCTTTACTGAGATTTAGTTAACAACTGTCGATCTAAAAGTTTTATAACGGCCCAAATTTTATTAAGGCCGTTATTCGCGTATTTTCAGACGTGAACGCCAACTCAGGTCCACAGAGACGCCACGGATTGGCGATGATACACCTGGTCGGGCGGAAAGTATTATTTTTGACTGATTGTTTGATTAACTGTGATGATAATGACTAGGCTATGATTCATTACATCGCAGGTGTGATTTAATATTGACTAGATCGGGTAAGATTGCGTGTCAGGTATTCACCTAAGAATGTGTGCGAACGCGGGAACCGGACGAGCGAGCGACGGGATCACTAGGCTGGGGAATGCGTTTATTTCGATAAAAATAAAATAAATTTGACAAAATAGTATATAGGTAGGGCGTCTGGTGTCACGCGAGGTTGTGGTCGACACGCGTGGGTGGTAGTATATTGTGCACGCCTGAGTACGCTCGTTGGCGCGCACAACGAAATTATAGGCGCGAAAATATAAGCGAATATATATATTTATATATGTATATATGTAATTTAATATATATATAAATATATTAAAATTAGAAAATAAATAATTAATTGTGAAATGGCCAAAAAGGGTATGTGATTGTCAAAGACGAGGATTAAAATATAGGGATATTTTGGTCATTTTACCTCTAAATTGTTGATAATTACCACCAATTCTCTCCATTTTTAATCGAATTCGAGAGAAGAAAATCGAAGGAAAAAGGAGAACGAGAGAGAGATCAAGGAGGTGAGGTGAGTCGTTGTTGTTGTTGTTGTGTTGTTTTTGTTGTTGTTGTTGTTGTTTGTTGTTGGTGGGGTGGTCTGGTGGGGGGGCTCGGGCTCGGACGAACTGGCATGGCAGTTCGTCCGATGATGAACATGGCATGGGAGATGTCTCCCATGCCAAGAGAAGAGGAGGGGTTGGGGTTGAGAGCCAACCCTAACCGAATTGAGAAAAAAAAATAAAAAAAAAAATTTCCATCGAACAAGGGAGCTCCCTGGTTCGATGGAGAAGAAGTGGTGCACACGTGCGGGTCGCATGTGTGCACCCCTCTTCATGGGCCGTGTCGGGCCGACCCGGCCTTAACCCAAGTGGGTCGGGCAGGGCCGGCCCAGACCCAGATGGCCGGTTGGGCCGAACCGGGTCCGGTTCGAACCCGGTTCAGCCCAACCAGAGAAAAAAAACAGTTTTAAAGTAAATAAAATTTTGAAAAATCCAGAAAAATAGCTAGAAAATTATGAAAAAAAATTCTGAAAAATCAGAGAAAATGTAGAAAATTAGAAAAAGGGTTGAAAAGTGAATTTCGATACTTTTCGGGCGGTTGGCACCCCAGTGTAACTCGAAAAACGTGTTACAACTAAAAATTGGAATAAAATTCTAATTTTTATTGTCACGATATAAAATCAATTAGTTTGATACTAAATCACATAAAATGACTTATTCGGATACCAAGGACTTAGGAGACCATATTCAAGTGTCGGGTGCGCATCCCGAGGCGAGAGTGGGATCAGACCGGGACAAATATTGAGTAATTGGAGTGCGATTGAGGTAAGTAAAACCCTTAAGAAACACACTCGAGTGTTTATTTATTTGATTTCATTTGATTTCAGCTATTATTGTTTCGTTGTTTACTTTATTTCCATGTTCATACTCATGTTGCACGGTTAGTTTTGTCATTCACCGCCGGATCTTCTGGTTTACTCTGTGATGTGTAGGCAGACTTGGGTAGGCTGGACAATAGGGACAAAATAAGGGTTCGGACCGGTGAGGGGGTTGGAGAAGCCAACGAGGGAATGCCGATGTCTGGATTAGGGTTCAGTCCTGCTACACGGCACACATCCATTATTGGTGTTTATCGGTGTTATGTATGCATGCGTCTTAATTACAGTTGCTTGTTTTATTGCGCATGTTTATTTAACAATTTATTGGCTTCCATTATTATAAATGTTGGTTTGTGTACTTCTGGGTTTTACTCACTGGACTCGTCATCTATCTCTTGTGATGATTGAGTGCAGGATCTACTACGAGCAAGGGCAAGGAGACTCTCACAGACTACCTGTGACCTTGTCACCGACGGAGTTCGACTTGTATGTTTTCATTTTGTTGTATTGACTTATTTTTGGGTTTATGGAGATTGTTTGAGATACCAGTATATGAATGTATTACATTTTGTTATGTAGTATACAATGTACTTTACCAGGTTTTCCACATAGGATTGATGCTATCTGACTTGAGGAATTTACATATTTTAAAGCTTCCGCTGATTACAAGTATTAGAATGTTAATTACTGATTAACTCAGACTGAATTAATTAATAATGATGATTAGTTGGGCGTGAGACACAGCTGGTAGCTACGTGACCAGTTGTGGGCCTGTGTGGCCTCCCGTGGCGGATCAATGTGGATTTTTGGCCGCTACAAGTTCGGTGGGTTCCGACCAACTCTCCAATTAAAGGTTCGACAAGCTGTGACCGACACTCCAACTAGAGGTTCAATGGGCTCCGACCGACTCTCCAACAAGAGATTCGGACCTTGAGGTCGAACTTCTAGATGATGCCTACAAATCACAAAGAAGAGAATGTGTGGGGTGCACTTAGTAATTGTAGTGGGGTACACTGATCACAGTGAGGGCATAAGGGTCATTTTATAGTAAGATTGATTTTTTTTTTAAGTTTGGTTTTTTCCAAGGTGCACTTAGCTGGACTCTTCTTTTTATGATCATTCACATTCATCAATTTACATCAAAAATCTTTTGAGCCTCATGTTTAAGTCAAGTGTATGAGTTTTCAAAATAAAAATCAAGAGTATGAAGACTCACGAAATTAATAATTTATAAATTAATGACGCATATTGATACTTTAATTTAAATTTAGTTATTCATAAATCACCCATAGTAAATTGATAATCATGTGTATATACATATAAAAATGACATAAAAAATTTATTAAAAAGTTGTCCATAGTTGTTTGATTTGACAAAATAATTATATACTTAGATTATGTATGTATTTGAGTAGGTATATGTGAAAAGACTCTGCATTATACACATCATGAATACATAAAAAAATGGCAAAAAAAACATAAAAAAGAATATTGACCTCTAATGCATATGTACTAATAAATCTTTAAATGGTATAATAAGACAGTTGAAGATAATGATGTGTGGGTACATATTATGAAAGAAAAAATGGACCCAAATTGATTGAGGATAAAATTGATAGTAAGTTGAAAAGGTTGGGGATATAATTAATAAATTTCAAAAGTTTGGATATAATTTATGCAACTTGATATTTTTTATTATTCGACCTTTTTTTCAATCTAGGGTCTCATGGCTTAATCTGTTGGTTTGGCTTCAAAATTGTTTGTAGCTGTTCTTTGGTAATGAGTAATGACCTTGTTTGGAACATGGACTTCAACTGCCCTTGTCGTTAAAATGCTTATTTTAATGTTAAAATTACGAATTTATGAGTATTAGTTTTAAAGCTCTTGCATGACTAGTAATTGTTGTCTTTATGATCTCTCCTTCCTCAAGTTCGAGATTAGTTGGAGCAAAGTTTCAAATGTGTTGACCATAATTTTAATTAATTGCAACTATGGATGTTATAGTTGTTAATTGTACTAGGGTGTCATGATAAGCATAACGCAATTTCGTTGCACAACAAGCAAGTATAAAAAATATAGTAAAACAATTTCAAAGGAATTCAATATGTCCATTTTGATTGGTTTTTTAAAACAAAATATTTTAAAAATATTCGAACGTTTAAATTCATCATGATGTGACTCGATAATCTTTAATTTATTTAGACTAAACTTATCTTTTGGTCTTGAACTTTGAGAATTTTAGTCCCTAAACTTTCATTAGTGTGCATTTCGTCAATGAACTTTCCTTGACATACATTTGGTCCTAAACTTTTGAGTTTTGTATATTGTTGGTCCTTAAACTTTAAATTGTTTATACTTTGAAAGAAATTGAGTTTTGTTTTTTAATTTTTATTGGTTGAAGTGAATCGTCCAATTCAGTAATGTAAACCACTTAACTCTTTTTGGCTAATCACGTGACACTTGTGTTAGCCACGTTAGTGGGATTTAACACTTTAAAATGATGAAAAAAACAAATGTACATCTTTATGAAAGTTTAGGGTCAAATGATAGGGTTTGCCTTTTTTATAACTATTTAAATATATTTCTTAATGAAGAGATTCGATAATCTTTTAATTTCTTTTTTACAATTATAACATGGTATCTTGAGATATTTTAAAGATATCCTACCATTTAAATTTCTTAGCATATCTAACATATCTCGAATTATAACAACGCGTCTCGAGTTATTTTAAAGATATCCGAGCATTTAAACTTCTTTAAATCTTAAATATTTAACGTATATTGTTCGACTCGAACATATCTCGAGTTTAATGCATGAAAATTACAGTAATATCTCATCATTAAATTTACGTTACTCGATCAAAATTTCTCTATATATTAAAGTCCATTTTACGACCTTTCTGCCACACTCATCTAAGTCTTGTCATCTCTGTCGTGACAACAAAAAAGTTCTTGTTTAACAAAGCGCATGCATCCACTGCCTTGATGGCGAACGGAATAGTTCCAGGTAAGTGTGTTACTCGTAAAAATACCATTTCCTCGTGGTAACATGGTCTAATTAAGAAGTTTCATTACTCTCTTAATGGGTTAGCTATGATCGAAGGACTTGCATGTACTCTCATGTGAAGAAGAGGAGTAAAAACAAAATGAATTTAGTGCGGTGGGTGTGGATTAGCCCTAACCTCCAAAACTTAATTAACCAATTAATGATTCGTAGAGAAAAGTAGACTTCTCTCTATTCATCACTAACAAACACTAAAACAAATAACACACACACATAACACACAACACACAAAACACAACACAAAGCCCAAACAAGCATCGCCACCGCTACTGTTCTTCCTCTTCTCTTCTTCACTTCTTCTCTGTCTTTGCAGTCCCAAACAACCCAACAAGCGAGCCCCAGTAACCCCAAATTGGTGGAGAGGGATCGGTTGATTCAGTCACTCTAATTGGAGTTTGAAAACCCGGTTATGGGTGTTGGGATCATCGATTTCTTGAGATCCAGATTGGTTTTTTGGGTTTGTTTGGTTGCTTAGTGATTGTTTGATCATGTTGGTGAACCCCTTTTCGGGAAATCCGATTGGGTGAGGGAGGGAAGAAGGGCAGAGGTCAGTGATCTTGATTTGGTTGTGGAATTCGTTCTTGACGTGTTGAAATTTGAAATCTTTGTGTTGTTTCTGGTTTTTGAGTTGATGTCTATGTGGGTTTTGATCTGATCGCGTTTTAGGCGATCGAATTGCGGTATTGGTTTGGTACTGCAGAATTTGTGGATTTTGTGTTGTTTTTGCCAAAAAAAGTTCATATTTTGTTGTCGATTTGGAAGATTTGGAATTTTTTTGATTGTTGGTTTTGGCTCAATTGCTTAGTTGACTATGTAGATTTTCTGTAGTGTCACTTAAGAGTCTGTGATGTTAATTTCTGTGGAATACAGTGATGGGATTTTAATCCATTGTTTAAGTGTTAACATAATCTGAGTGCAATGGAAGAGTTCGGTCCATGTAGCCTACCACAACTAATTTGGGAGTGAGGTTTTGTTGTGTTTAACTTTTACCATTTTAGTTATGGACTTACCAAGAAGTTTCATATTTAATTTATGGCAACAACTAATTTAATGATTTGAGAGGGTGAAGATTGGAATCTCTTTGGGCCATTGGGATTTGGGATTCAAATGTGGAAGGTCCAATCCAGCCCTTTCTTTCTCCAAATCAGTTGGGATCGGCTACGTGGATCAAACTCTTCCAATCTGCTTGATTCAATGTCCTTGATGGCGTACTTTAGAAAACTCATCCTTTTCTTTCTCTCCTATGATAAATTCGATGTAATGTTGTCTGGTTCTTAGGGTATATGCAAGTTTTTTGGTGTTAATGTTATAGTATAGATTGAAAAAAAATGTGCTTGTTTTATATCTGTAGGCATGTATAAGAATCAATTGCAAGAATTAGCTCAAAGGAGTTGTTTCAATCTGCCATCATATGCTTGTATCCGAGAAGGACCGGATCATGCCCCTAGATTCAAAGCTACTGTTAATTTCAATGGGGAGACCTTTGAAAGCCCAACCTTCTGCACCACTCTTAGACAAGCGGAGCATGCTGCGGCTGAGGTGGCACTTAATGAGCTTGCAAAGAGAGGCCCTTCTAGGTCACTTGCTGCAAAAGTTTTGGTATGTTTTCCGTTCTGCACAAAATGATTTCCATTTCATTTGTTTCTCTTTTCCTATTCTTTCTGTTTTATAGCCTTGTGGCTTATTGGATTATCCTCATCCTTTGTGTTTCTTATAGCATCATTGTTAACATGTACAAATGAAATTGTGAACAAGCTGGTCTCTGCAGCTCTCTAATCTCGATTTTTCTTTTGATATTTGGTCAGAAGTTGTATATTATGAATCCTAGCATAGAACTCAAACAAAGTTAATTAGTTAGTTATGTAAAAATTTGGATGAAGGATGACATTCAGTAATAAATGCTTAACAGAAATACGATAACTGTTTCAGAGTTCATTGAGGTTGTGTATTTGCGGTGCTTTCACACTCATGCACCGGGATTTAACGAGGTAATAACTAGTTTTATCATTTTATGTTGACCGTGAGGATGTTATATGTCATGTTATGGTTGTGATCTGGCTGTGCTGTATGTTTGTTGTAGGGTGAACTCTTGTTGTATGACAAAAACAACTGTGAATTCTTATCCAATTTAATTCTCATAATCAGTTTATGGTTGTTTTTGTTTGGGATGCATCTGGCATTCGGTTACTTTTCATCAAACCATTTCCTCCATATAGAATTGACTTGTTCAGTTGGTGATTTAATTTTTAGAATCTACTGGACTAACAGAAACACCAAAATATCATGCGTTGACATTTTGGTACTTTTTTCTATCACACAGGATGAGACTGGCGTCTACAAAAATTTGCTTCAAGAAACAGCCCATAGAGCTGGTTTAAACCTTCCTGTTTATACAACCATTCGATCTGGACCAGGCCATGTTCCAGTCTTCACATGCAAAGTTGAACTTGCCGGACATAGCTTTAATGGAGAACCAGCAAAGACTAAGAAACAAGCTCAGAAGAATGCTGCCATGGCTGCCTGGTCTGCCTTGAAACAATGTAGGACTCCCGTCCTTTTTCCTTAATTTGTTTTTTGTTGTTGTTTTTTGTGAGAATTGCGAGATAGGACTAGTAGTCTTGTACATGATCGCTTGAGAACTGATCCAATTGGATAAGAATGCCCTGGATAATATGAGGTTTAATTGGTTAACGAACTTCATGCATCATTAAGATGCCATGTGCTGTCAAAAAACACATGTAGTGCTTGTAAAATACCGCATATTAGATATCAAAATGTTATATTTGTGTTTTTAATGTTGAAAGAAATTTAATTATTCTCTAATGCTTCAATGCTCATGCAGTGGCTCCTTCGCGATCTTCTACTTCCTCATCTTCTTCTTCGCTATTGAATTCAGAACACAATGATGAACAAGAGCAGGTCATTGTTGCTCGAGTTCTTGCTAGTTTATGCCCCCCCGAGGCAAAGAAGTCGACAGTACAAAATGAGAGGCATTTTAGACGACGGAAGCCAGCTCCCATCCGTAGGGCCATGAACCAATCAAGTGCTGCTGTATCTATGTATCCTATGCAGTATCAAAGTTGGCCATATCATACTTTTGTACCTGAAGGTGCCATGTACCAGATGTGGCAACAAGAGCAGACATCCCAGCGGCACACCCGCCTATTACCGCTACCGGTTGTGCCCAGTCCACCCAGTCCTCAGATTCTTCCATTTATTCGTTCAATATTCCGGCCAGATCATAGTCAGTATTATATAGCAAGGGAACAAGACCCTATAAGTGTGGTACCAAATACAATGCCTACATCAGCGCCATCTCTCTATTTCTCAAATCAGACTCTCTCTCAGGTCAGGAGTAGGTCTCAAGTAACCATACAGGTGATACAGGAGGAAAGAACCCAAGGGGAAGAGAAGTGGATCCATCATGAACCAAACTCTGATAGCCTGAAAGCTGCCAATGTACAGTCAAACTCCCCAGTGTTTTCTCCGTTTCAAATTCAAAATTCTACTGTTTCAGGCAGCACTCTCAGTGAAGCGGTAATCAAGAAAACAGCTTTGGGGGATGAACAGAAAAACAGCGGTAAAGAGTCTAAAATTGGGCACTCAGTTCAAGCGACTGATCAGGGTCCTGCCGAAATCTGTACAGGCAATCGAAGTGACTTCTCTCAGTCTAAGTGTATGCCTCATCACCAACAGAGACCACATTCTGCACAAGTTTCCAATAGTTATGCAGGAAGCCCAACTGCGACTCCTGTCAGGGTCAGAACTGCCGTGCCTGCATCTTCTTCGAACCCCAGACCAGAAAGCATGAACTTCCAGATGCCTCCTCCAGTGGCTGTTAGAACCACAGGTCCTGCAGATTCACCTAGACCGGGACTGCTGGACTTTAGAGGGATGCCATCGCTTGTTGCTCCCGCTGTTCAAATTCGATCAGTTGTACCAGTTTGTTCAGCTCCGTCTGAGAGGAAAATGCCAGATTCCTGCGATGAGGGACGGATTTCTAGTGATGAGAGAAAAACTAGCGAGCCTGAAGATCTGTCCACTGCTAGCACAGAACTTGGTAAACTTCACATATGAGTACCGGCGATCCTCAATTTCTCTTCCAGCCAGGTGGATGTTCTCTTAATTTCGAATCGGCATTTTCATTCTCTTTTGAAATGTTCCATTATGAGAGTTAAAAGCCGATCGCAGAAGGCGTGATAGTTGGAAATTTTATGACATAGTAGGTTAGGAAATAAATGGTTAAAACATTATAAAAGGATCAATTTTTTTAGCCTGATTTCATGAAATAGTAGATATACAGCTACCTATATATCTTCAATGGCCATTCTCTATTAGCTGCTCACTTATCAAGTTGCCATGCAAGCTTGGCTTGGCATGGGCATGGAGTACTGGAAGTCTGGAACACATGCCATCTCTTGCAGACATCCTTCTTCTGGTTACAGGTTAGACGACAGAACTGTTATGTCGTTTTGAGCTGTTGGCGACGCTGATGGATGCACCGTGTTTTCAAGCAACAACTGTGACTTCAACAACATACCCCCTAGGTCAAGTGGGGATTTGGCAATGTTTCTGTTATTTTATGATTCAGAGCGCAGTATAGTGCGGCGAGGTGCATATCGTTGCTAAGAGTCAGATGGGTAAAATCATCCCTCCAATTCTGTTTGAACAGAAGATTTTATCTAGTGTTTGTATCTTCAGTTCTGTAGTTGATGAAAATCCATTGATGATGCGATTGTATATACACATCTGAGATGAATCATATCAAGTTCTTTCCTTCCTTTATATATGTAGGTATAAACAGCTGGCTTTGAGTTGAGTTCTTGGTTTTTAACCGGTGATCTTTAGCTATTGTTTTCTTTGTATTCTTTTCCTTCTTACATATATATATTGTATAGGTTTAATTTACTTCATCTTTTCATATTTTTTCTTATTTTTTATTAAACCAAGCGCAATGGAAGAGTTTGATTCATATAGCCGACCCCAATTAATTTGGAATTGAGGCTATGTTGTTGTTGTTGTATTATCTAAAATGCTAGGGTGTTCCACTTTGGACACGTCTAATAGACATGCACTTGTTAACGTGCATTGAATTGTGTGTGCACAAGCAATATTGGTGCAAAAATGAAAGGACACCAATAATTAGGTGTTCATCTAGTGTGTTCGAAGTGGGTCACCTAATCATTTTCCTTTAGGCACAGGTTATTCGAACTCCACTTTTTGCTCACTTTACCCTATTACTTTGTTGAACCCAGTTTTAAAGTTTTTTACTACTTTTACCCCACTTATTTGTACACCTACCCAACTCACATACCCCATAACCAAACTTGTTACCTCCCTCGAACACTCGTTTGAGGTTGTCGATGCATTATAAGTGTTTTAGTGACTCGAAACCCACCAGATCTACGTGATGGACCACCGCGATGATTTTCGTTTTCCTTTGATCATTTGAATAATTTTTTTGCCCTAAAACTTTGTGGGTTTGTTCCCCATAAGACTCCTAGTGTATTGGTGACATTTTTGTGAACTTTATGGGTTTCCTTGGTTTTCAGTTGAAGGTGTCAAAATGTACGACCACGCAGGACTAAGACCTTGTAAAGGGCCTCGATCACGTTTAACCGAAAGGGCTAGAAAGGTATCAGCCACACTCAACTGACATACTTTTACTGGTATCGGTTCATCAAAACTGAGACTTATGAATGCCTATCGGTTATGTGCAGCCGCAATGTTAATAGATATTGCGGTTTCATTCCTTCGATACTCTAGTATAGAATAAATTGACTATTATGGGGTGCATACAACAATTTGGTGGGGTATGGCTAGCATATCGACGCCTAGAGTGCGAAGTTATGAGTGTATATCAGAAATCTTCGACCGAAACACTTGAGTGGGTTTGAGTGGTGTCTGTTAGATTGGGGTACAAAGAGCAATTCGATGGGGTACGAGCATCATTTCGGCGCAACAGAGCCGATACTTACAAGTGCTTCGTGGTCATACAAAGCTGACATGAAATTATGGGTTTCGACCAACATACACCACTATGTACTATATATTGTCAGACACACAGGACTGAGACGCATGTTGTACATCTCGGTCCTGTGTGTCCGCACAGTCATAAAAAAACGAAAATTATCTCATACTGCTTGGGTTTACTTCGTTTTGGTGATTCTTTCAACATTTTCCTCCCTACAACGTGCTAATCAATGTCAAACTCAAAGCCCTAAAAATAAAAAAATGCAATAGCCCTAGAACAGTCAAATAACCACCAAATATCCCCAAAAAAACCAAACGAAAGGGAATCGACTAGAGAATGAAGTTATTGAGTTTATTTTGTGTGGTTTCGCACTTATTAGTCAATTAGAGGTCGAGTGTGTTGGTTTAAAAAAATTCGTGGGAGTAGTGGGGTATGAGGGAGTAAAGCATATTTATATATGGAGGCATCAAAGACATTTCACAAGGGGGTTAAAAAAATTCAAAAACGAGATATAAAGAGCAAAAAGTGGGTCCGAATAGCTTGGTTCTTTCCTTTATCCCTATTGTTGCCCCGCTGAGAGTCACTTTGATCCTTTTTGGTATGCAAAGGGTTGTTTTATGAGGGGGATTGGTGGTGAAGGGTAAGGATGATGGTGTGTCTTTTTAGTTGAGGTGGTAAGGGTACTTTGGTCAAAAAAAAGTTCGTGCGCGTGTTTAAATGGTGCGTGCAAATAGTATGGTTAATTTTACTCATGATCGTCTAACTTTATAAATTGTATCAATTTGGTCACAAAATTGTTTATTTTGTAACAAGATAGTCATTGTACTTTTGCAAAAATTTAATGAAAGTTAAGATGATGTGATAATGTATAACACTAGGAAAATGTGGTGGTCGTAAAATAATTATTTCTCAATGAATTTTTTTTTAAACCTAGAGTTTTTGTTTTAAGAATTTACTTAATTTATTGTGGATTTCAAGGAGAGAATCCAACGCAAACTTATCATCTCCTTTCACCAAAGGAAAAATAAAATAAAATAAAATAATAACAACCAAGTCCTTTTTTTTATTTTTGAAAATGTTTAAATGGTAGTGGTCATTGACCCATGAAATTAAGCCCATCTATTTCTGAGCCCAATCCATTAGCTAATTAAAAGTCCATTATAACTTATATTTATTAGGAAAATGATGTCGCTAATCAAACGAGACACGTGTTGCACGAACTGCAACCACTCTCGCAATGCGCGAGAACTATGGATAAGAAAATGTCGCGTGTCATCAATTTGACAGGATACACGTCATTCATTCGATGGACTACAAAAACAACTTCTAACTATAAGTAGCTATTCAATCTCTCATTCTCATTTCAGGTACGTACGTTATGTTCTAATATTCATTACCACTCTACACTTGATCTGCTACAATTTGCTCTCTAACTTAAGCATTGGAGTGAATTTGATTGGTACCACACCGGTGTCTACTAAAGGCATTTTAGGTGTTATCATTTGTTGCAGGACATGTTGAGCTCTCCTCAAGCGGTCACACTGCACGTGCCCTACCCTTTTCCTGAGTTAAATATAGTTATACCACTTTTGGTTTAAACAAAAAATACTCCAGTCTTGTTACAAAATAAAGTTTTTTAACTAAATTGATACAATTGTTAAAGTTGAATAACCATGAGTGAAATTAACCAACAAATAGCAACCACATTAAAGAAAAAAAATTATTAGTTGACACTGTCCCTAAACTAATTACTAGAGTTCGACTCTTGAAATGAAAACATTAACGTTTAGAGCTCTCTTCACCTACACAGTATGCAACTCAGGTGAACTCCAAGTGATCAAATTGTCAGGATGTCGGTAGTTTAGACAAAAAAAAAAAAAAAAAAAAAGACAAAAGACAAAAGACGGAAGGGTGAAATGGTGAAAACTGAAAAGGTGCTTATGGTCCGAGTATCACCCTAAAAAAAAAAAAAAAAAAAAAAAAAAAAAAAACCCTACTAAAACCCTAATTTTGGACCCTCCCCCTCACTCTCTCGCTCTCTCTGCCAACACACACGAAAAGGTAAGATTTTTAGGGCTTTTTCTTCAAAGACTCCTGTCGAAGATCTCAATTAGGGTTTTTGCTTTGGTGGGTTTTGGCAATTGTGAGTGAATTGTTTTACATTTTGTGATCTGTTTGAAGTGATTGTTGTTGTTGTTGTTGTTGTTGTTGTTGTTGTTGTTGCTTTGATCGTGTTCAGGTTTGTTTTGAGGCGGGAGAGAAATGTTGGTGTTGTTCGAGACTCCGGCGGGGTTCGCGCTGTTCAAAGTGTTGGATGAGGGGAAGCTCTCTAAAGTTGAGGTGATTATTGATCAAGCTTGTGTTTTGATTATTGTTGTGAATTATTGTTTGTGATGTTTTGTTTAATAGCTGGTTTTTTTGTTTTTATTTCGCTTTGCAGGATTTGTGGAACGAGTTTTCGACGTCAGATTCGGCAAGAAAGGTTTCAGTTTTTCTTTTTTCTTTTTTCAATTTGCTTAGTTTGTGTAATTTTTAAACAACTTTCCTTGTCAATCCGAAAGGAAGTAGAATTGGTGAAAGGGCACTTGAGGCCACGGCTGCCTAAAAGGCCTGAGGCGCAAGACGCACGCCTGAGTGAATCCCAATTTATACAAATTTCTATATATATATATATATATATATATATATATATACATACATACATACAAATGCAAACATGTGTGTATGAAAATTATGTTCGTTGTATGTGACATTGTTTGATCTAGTAAAGATTACAATCTAAAACTGAACAACTAAACACAACACACTTAGATGAAATGTATTAGTAGTGAAAAAACATAAAAACAATTTTAACTTTTTAATGGTGAGGCACACGCGCCTCTATGTGCCTTAAAGCAGCGCCAAGGCGCGGAGAGGCTCATTCGAGGTGCATAGAAGGCACCATGCCTCAAGGCGCGCTGAGGTGCACGCCCCAATAACACTGGTTGAAAGTATGAATCTTTTGGTTGTTTGATTTATGTATCCGCTAAAGAAAGTGTTTTTGGAAGCTTTGTGAAAATGGGACCTTTTTTGGAATGGATTACGTCGCGACATGGACAATATTTTCTGCAGGAAATGCTTATCTGAAAAATGAGTAATGCTAGAATGAACCGAATGGGACACCCGGGACGGACACCCAGGTGATGATATCCATCCATTTACACATCGGGATATGCGCACACACAAATTGATGCACAATGGATGGACACCATCACCGGGTGTCCCTCATCTGGTCATCCTAGCATTTTCCTAATGATCGAAATTGATGTTTATAGAAAATGTTTCTCTTTTTTCAATTTTTAGATATATGTTCTTTTACAAGTAACCATGTTTAAATGGATTGATGTCTTTTTATGACTTTCTTTGTCATGGACAAAGAGAGAAAGAGTTTACTAATTACCTGATAAAAAGTATAGAATAAACCTTATTGTGGCGAGGATGATATCCTATTATAAAAGATTTTCTTTAGATAAGCTTGGCCTTGTTTGTTTTCTTTCCATCTGTTTAAGACAAGAAATGGACTAGCTTCTTTCCATTAATCTAGATTCTAGAGTGTAAAAATGACTTCATATTTTTTTTTAAGCGTGTAAACACAAAAAAAATAATGAGAAGATCGGGGCCCTTATAATCATAAAGTGAAACTGACAAGAATCTGATGGCTGTATGCGAAAAATCTGGTTTAAGTTTCAATGGGGCCAGTATATACACCTTAACTTTGTTTATCAACGAATGGAAAAATATAGAAGTGAAAAGAGAGGATATGGGGAATTGGTGTAGTTAGAAAGAAGAATATAGAAAATCTTGAAATAGAATATGTTGAGAACGTGGATAAGCTTTATATATAAGTTAGCGCATCAATATAGTTCTTTGCTTCTTTAGCTTTTGCTCGTTTTTCTATTTCATTGCTATTGTTATTGTTTAGCTTGGGAGAAATGGTGCGTACATTATGTAATGCATAAATGTATATTAGGTTGTCAAGCTGAAAGCTTTCACCAAATTTGAGAACACAGCGGAAGCATTGTCTGCTGCTACACTTCTTATTGATAGCAAGCCCAGTAAGGGTCTTCGCAAGTTCCTGCGTGCTCATTGTGATGGTGAAACATTGGCTGTGGCTGATTCAAAGCTTGGAAATGTGATCAAGGAAAAATTGGTATGTACTTTTCTTTGTCGGGTAATTATTTTTCTAATACATTTGCTGCTTTGTCTGATTTTAATTTAGATCTGCTTTTAATGCAGCAAATTGAATGTGTGCATAACAATGCTGTAATGGAGTTGATGAGGGGAGTGAGAAGTCAGTTGACAGAACTCATAACTGGGTTAGGCAGTCAAGATTTGGCGCCCATGAGCTTGGGTTTGTCTCACAGCCTGTCCAGATATAAGTTAAAGTTCAGTCCTGATAAGGTGAGATTCTATTCTTCAACGCGATAATTTCTCTATTTTCAGAAGTCTGAACTTCAAATATTCATTTTTACTTTTTTCATATGCTTTTAGCATTTTCTTCAAAAAAAAATTGCTTTTAGCATGCCCCGAGCATGCTTTAGATGAACCATACCTAATGTAATTTCTAACCCTAACTTTAATCAAACCATCTAAGTATTGAGATTCATGATTTTTTCATCTGCAAATGTTGCTGAAGTAATAATTCCTTATGATTTTTTTTTCTTCTGTTTTAACTTTTAAGTGTTGGTCATTATCCTGTCAATTTTTATAGGGACATTGAAACTTATATTTTTCTTTCACCTTTTCAGGTGGACACGATGATCATTCAGGCTATTGGCCTGTTGGATGATCTCGATAAAGAGCTTAACACATATGCTATGAGGGTTAGAGAGTGGTACGGTTGGCATTTTCCAGAGCTTGCGAAGATTGTACAAGACAACATCCAGTATGCTAAGGCTGTGAAGTTGATGGGAGACCGTACGAATGCTGCAGAACTTGACTTCTCTGAGGTTGTACTTTAACTTGAAGGGGAATAATATCTGCATTTAACGTAGATAGAAAAAGGAAAAGGCCTTGTTTAGATTCGCCATTTGAACGGTGTAGGAAAACAAAAAACTGTTTAGAATTAAGTGTCACCATTCGATGTTTTAGAAAAAAAAAAAAAGAAAAAACCGACCCTTTCTTTTGATTTCCTTGGATTGCGGTACTGGTTTCATACCATGTCCCTTGCGTCACTAATCGAAGATGCTTCTTTGTCACTGTTTTATCTCACAGATACTGCCTGAAGAGGTTGAGACTGAACTAAAAGAAGCAGCAGTTGTGTCCATGGGAACTGAAGTCAGTAATCTTGATTTGGCTAATATTAAAGAGCTGTGTGATCAAGTGTTGGCTCTTTCAGAATATAGAGCTCAACTATATGATTATTTGAAGAGCAGAATGAATACTATTGCTCCAAATCTAACTGCTCTTGTTGGAGAGCTTGTTGGAGCTCGACTTATTGCCCATGGTGGCAGCTTGCTGAATCTTGCCAAACAGCCTGGAAGTACTGTTCAGATACTTGGCGCGGAGAAGGCCCTCTTTAGAGCTCTGAAGACAAAGCACGCCACCCCCAAATACGGGCTTATCTACCATGCATCTTTGATTGGACAGGCTGCACCAAAACTAAAAGGCAAAGTTGCTAGGTCTCTTGCTGCCAAAACTGCATTGGCCATTCGATGCGATGCGCTTGGTGATAATCAAGATAACTCTATGGGACTTGAAAATCGACTCAAGGTGATGCGGACCTGCTAGTCCTTATTCTAGTTTGATTAAATTGTTGTGAAACCCTATTCTTATTATGAAACTCTTAAACAGCTTGAAGCACGGCTACGAAATCTCGAAGGCAAAGAATTGGGCCGCTCTGCTGGATCAACTAAAGGCAAGCCAAAGATAGAAGTTTACGATAAGGACCGAAAACAGGGCTTTGGAGCATTGATAACATCAGCCAAGGTGGGGGCTTTGTGCATATATTCTTTGTTTTTTTATATACCATGTAAAAAGAAGCTAATGATTGACAAGTCTTCTGTGAATAGGTTTATAATACCGCTTCCGACGTCGTTCTCCAAAAAGAAAGTGAAGAACCGCAAAGTGTACGGGAGGAAGAGGTAGTTACTAAGAAGAAGAAGAAGAAAAAAAACCCTGAGGAAGAAGAACCAACTGTGGCGGAGGATGGAGAAGAGGGAAGTCTGGAAGGCATTAAAATTAAAGAAAAGAAGAAAAAGAAATCCGCTATTGTTGAAGACAACCTGGAAAGCAACGAGGATCGAAGTATGGGAACAGGTTTTGATGAGATAAAGCAAAAGAAGAAAAAGAAAAAGAAGGAGGCCGATGATGAAGTTGATCTCACGCAAAATGAGGAGAATGTGGAACAAGGGCAGAATGAAAGAAAGAAGAAAAAGAAGAGGAAGCATGTGGAAGAGGAAGAAGAAGCCGATACACGAAGCAAGAGGAAAGATAAAAAGAAAAAGAAGAATCATGAATCGTGAATGAGCTTGTTCAAATGAGTATTTCGAATGCCAATTTTGATTGTTTAAATTATCATTTGCTTGATGCCCCTGTAAATTTCTCTCTTTCTCGGCACTCTTTCGTTGTGGCCTTGGCATTCCTTGGTATCTTTAATTTGGTGTTGATGATGAAAAACAGTTGCTCGATGTATCAGTACGACCATGTTCACCATGGCTTGTGGCCATGATAAGAATTAAGTTAATATCTAGTGTTGCAGACATTTGAATTTTGTTTGTTTAACATCATTTCAGGTTGCTCATACAGTAAAAATTTATGCAGGAACTATATTGCAGAATGTTTGGTTAATTAATACCCCTAGATACTGAAACACAAGGCGTTATTCGCCATTTTATTCCTTTGCAACAATAGTGTGAAGTTTACATGAAAAGAACCAAAATAGAAACATAAACTTCTCTGAGAGACTTTTAATTCTTGATAGAGGCATAGCAAAACAAAAGACTGAAATCACAAATAAGATAAATACAATTCAACAAGCACCCCTCGGTGATCCATGATGATGAAAAGACTCAGTTGCGTGGACAAAGGCGATAGACGGCAACGACCGATCTTCTTGGCGGAGGGGAGCAGATGAACATGAGTACAATAACTATAACTAATGCCAACAGAAAACCCATGAACTGAAAGCCACCCTCATCAGATTCTGTGCAGCAGAACTTCCCCATTTGCCTTTGCAGAGGAGAGAGAGATTGATAGAATTTTTTGGCAATAAAGATTGACTTGGAAAGCCTGGTACATGAGAGGCGGCTTCTAAGCAGTTATATATAGTGAATTGCAAGAAGACTTGGGCAGACTTCATTAGAGGTAAACATTTTAGTGAATGTTGGGTTTGACAAATCCAGTGATTAAATTTCTACATGGGCACATAGTTGGATTGTATATAGGGTAAAGAATGAGCTATATAGATGTGTTTCCGAGAGTAGGCATGGTCAAGTGCGACATGTTTTTGATACATACATTTGCTACACAGTTGTTGGTATCGTTTGAAAAGATATGCGCGCACAAAACTCGATGCAAAACTCGAGGGATATTGACATTTTCGTGTCACAAGTATGTATCTAAATATGTCACCTTTATGTTGTTATATTCCCTGGAATGTGATTATTCAGCAGAATTAAATTAAAATTGAATCCAGAATGTATACTTGATTATATAGATAAATTTATTTAATTTTTGGTAGTCAAGGATGAGGGAAGCTTAGACTTGGCACTGGCAATGGTAAGTTTGGCAATGTGTTCACAAAAAAAGGAAAAAAGTTTGGCAATGTCAGTAATCAACTTTATACAAGGATTAGGTTTCAAAAAAAAAATCTTTATACAAGGATTATGGATACATCAATCATTGATCACTGACGTCATGCACAGTGATATTGGTCTGACTTTAAGGAAAGGAACCCGTGTTTGTGCTCGAACTGGACAAACACTTAACAGTATAATACACGTTTTGCGCGCACGCACATCTATATGCAAAAAACAAGTAACTGTATTAGGAAATTAATATTATGTAACGTCTACACTAATTACGTAATGTTTACATTAATCGTGTAACACTTCCACTGATTATGTAATGTCTATATCGATTTAATTTTGTACCATTCTATAAATAGGGTACTATATTGTATATTCGAGATATACAATAAATTTATTCTATTATGAAACTATCAGACTCTAAAAACAAGCCATGATTGTAACATCACTGATACTGATTATTGTGAGTAATAATATAGAATTATAGATTTAAATAATTTAAATGAAATTGCACTCTGAAAAATTGGAAAAGTTAGAATTCAGTTTTTCTTAGCTTGTCTAGTTTTTCTTTCAATCGATATAATCAGTAGAACAGTTTTAATCTTTAATAGAGGCTTCATAACTTCTATTAAAGATGAGCGTTATTAAATTTCATGTGAGAAACTATCACGGCCAAATCTCTAACTCCGTTTTGATTTCTTTAATCAGGATTACCGACCCGTCACATGGGACCCACACCATGATGCACACTCGCTGACCAAGGCATGTAACCAAGGTATATGATATTTTTGTATTTATTTCATGCCTAGTGTTATGTAGTGTGTAGACTTACTAAGTCGGTTTGTATAGTATAGACGTCGAGACGAGAGCGGGGACACGTCTCGAGTTGCGTGCGAGCTGGGGAATGAGTTTACATAGATAAAAACAAAATAAATTTGAGAAAAATAGTAAATTGGAAAGCGCCTAGTGACACGTGGGGTCGTGATCGACACACGTGGGTTGTACGGTAGTGCACTCCTGAGTACGCTCGTTGGCGCACACGGTAGAATTGTAGGCGCAGAAATACAAGTGTGTGTATATATATATATTAAAAATCTAAAAATGAAAAATGATCAACAAGGGCATTTGGGTGAGAATGGATTGTGGATAAGGATAAGGGCAAAATGGTTATTTGACACCAAAATATCAAAATCACCACCACTACACATACTACCGACACTTCATCTTCCTCACCAAAAACATCAACCGAAAGAGAGGGAGAGAGAGTTCGAGTGAGAGAGAGAGAGAGAGGAGAGATTAGAACTAGAGACCGAGGGACCGAGGCCAGGAATCGAGCTCGGGCGAGAGGATCGGAGGTAAGACATTGTTGTTGTTGTTGATGTTGGCGTTAATGTTGTCGGTGTTGGTGTGTTGTTGGCGTGGTAGTGATTGGGTCTCATACGAACTGCTCTTCCAGTTCGTCGGAGGAGGGAGACGATATGGTCTCCCCCCCAATCCCTTTCAAATAAAAAAAATAAAATAAAGATGAAAAAGTAGAAACGTTGTGCAGCGTCTCTGTGAAATGGGGGAGAATGAGGGAACGCATGCACACGTGTGCGTGCGTGCGGTCCCTGGACCGTTCAGGTTAGACCGGACCGGTTGGACTGAACTGGGTCAGACCTGGTTCAAGGGTCCAACCCCCTTAAAAAATAATAAAAATAATAAATAAATAAATAAATAAGTAAATAAATAAAAATGATGAAAAATGATACTTCAGGGACCTAGGGGGTGTTTCGAGAGTTCGGGAGTGCAAGTTAAGGTGTTGGGAGGTCGGATTGACTAGGAATTTTGTGTGAAAGTGAGTATGCCCGTTGACAATTCGATTTAGCATTTCATTTCATAATCTTGTTGGTTATTTTATATAGTCATTTTTGACTATTTTACCATTGTATTCTAATATCATGTGTCCTTGGTGTTCTATGCTCACTTGTGAGTCTAGTTTTACATGATATTTACTTGTTGATTTGATTCATTGCCTCTATCTCATGCTATGTCTATTCTTGTTGTTTAAATGTGACATAAAGGATAAATAACTTGGTATCAGGCTAGTACATATTAAAAAAGGCTTATATTGATTGTACCCCCTATTTGATTAGATGTTAGACTTGCCTATGCCTTGACATTTCATACTTGGTCTTCCTTGAAATTAAAAAGTACTTTGTCCCGTTCTCAATCGAGGTGTGCACAACTCACCGCGTTAGAGTCCCTGAGGTAGTCTACACATCGGGGTTAGAGTCCCTGGACTCACTTATGTTAGAGTCCCTTGTGATTTATCATTATAGAGTCGGAGTGATGCGGTTCATTGTCGATCGGACCTATTTCACCACTCCTTAGCCTAGTGTCAGTCTCACTTGTTTAACTTTGGTATGTACTTGCATATGGTTTATTTTTCTTTCAGCTTTCCTAGTTATATGCTTTTAAATACCAGTCGATTATATTCGGAAATGCAATTTAAACTTGTCCTCGGGTATTACTGTTTATTTCTTGTACTCACCGTCCTTTTTATGACGGTGGGTGCAGATCCATCAAATAGTCGGCCATGCAATGAGAAGATAGGAGATTTCCCCTGAGTAGCGGCACGACACGACTTTTGTTATTGGTCCATTTTGATATTTTGTATGTATTAAATACCATATGTTTTTTATTACATTGGGTTGTATATTTGGGTTGAGCGTTAGTTCCCCGACCAAATTTAGACTGTTTTGCTATATTTTGAGGTAATAGATATATATGATGTTATTTCCTGGTTTTTCACACTTAGGTTATTTTTTTAATTGGCCTCCTCATTATATTCTAATTAAATTCCGCATTAATTTTATAAGTTTTTCGTTAAATGACAAACCATATTAATAAAGTTTTAATTAACATTAAATATCATAAGTTGAATAGAACACGAGATGTATAGGTTGTAAGGCTGATAATACGTAGTTAAGTCCTACGAGGCTAGGATTAGGGCTTAATTACGGGATTAGGCCGAGCGGTGCCCTAGATTAAGAGATGGGTCATCACAGAAACGTGTTCGATGGGTTGTGTTTTACTTTTTATTACAGGAATTATGTAGAGGTTACTTAGACCCCTATTAATTAGGTGTATGTCAAAACTCTTTTATTGTTAAAGCACGGCCCGTCAAACACATTTCTCACATGACATTTTAATAACACTAATTTTTAATAGAGGTTTTGAAATATCTATTAAAGATCAAAATTGTTCTAGTGATTGTGCATTAGATCGAGCGAAATAAAAGAGTTTGATCAATGCAAAAGCCCCGGGACCCTCTTGTTTTAAAACAAAAAAATAAGTTTCTTTATTATTAAGAAATATTGATTATGAAGTCAATTCTGAGTTGCGGTTTGAATGTTATGAAAATTGAAGAAGCGAGAAGTTCGTTGGGTGAGAGAAGATAGTAGTCTTGTCTGTTGGGCTGATTGTATTGGTTGTTGCATTAGTGGATTGGGTGTTTCGGTTATCAGTTGTGAGTAGTCTGGTATGGTCGGTTGGTCATGTCGGTCGGTAAGCGATGGAAGGCAAGGGCCAGGAGCTAGTGTGAGAGATAAGGAAAGCAAGTAGGGGGAGGGCAAGTAGTTCGAGGAATTAGTTAAGACACGTTTCTTTAGCACAGGCCACGGAGTGAAGTTGGAAGGTTCAATGTGCGGGAAGATCTCAATTAATCAATAACAAAAATTATATGTAATCACGAAACGTCCGTGAAAATAAAATTCCTAAAGCTCTTTGCCTCATTCTCATTGTTTTAAGTTTTAAGTAATTAAGAAAAAACTTGGGAGAATGGAAAATCATTAAAAAGTCAATTTGATATATTTTTTTCTTGTTTTACAAAAAATTTATAATTCAACACTATTTTCGTAAAACTTTGCAGTATCTTATTAATTTAGAGCCCCTTAATTTATATTGCAAATCTTATAATTATTAGTTTATTATCATATTTAAGATTTTTATTTGATGCAAATCTTATTTTATGTGGTCCACATAAACTTGATAGGTCGAAGGAGGCTTAATTCAAACCTTGCTTTCAATAATTCATTTTTTAAGTCAGCAACTCCTTTTTAATAAGTAAAATTACCAAAATATTTTGTAAGTTTCATGAGGTCGACCCGAGCTGATAAAGACAAATTTACTTAAGCGACCTATGCATTAAATTATCACACTTGAGTGTTCTTGGGTATGTTCGGGTTTATATTGTCTTTTTTACAACTCAAGTGAGATCCACGAGGGCATACGTGTCAGGTGAGTATCCATACCTACGAATATGTTTAGGTAAGTTCGCCCCACTAATTAAATTTTATAGTTCCGCCACTGAGTAGACCCCAACTAGAAATCAAGGCTTTGTTGTTGTTTGTCTAGTTTTTTTTATCAGGCTAGATTTTAGGGGAACTGTTTCACACTATCATGGCAATGAATATAAACAGACTTCTACATATCATCAACAACTTTCTTTAGATCGGAACCACCCTAAACCCTCTCTCCTCTTGATTTAATGCAAATATTGCCCTCATTGATCAAAAACTATATGTAAGTTATAATTATCATGTATTGAAGTAAATTGTGTCAAGATTATCTGAGCCACTGGAGTACGCTCAGGCCCATTGCACCAAGGCCTTTTGAAAATAGTTTCGCCTGGATGCTCACAGACAAAAAATAAAAATAAAAAAAAAATCCTATATTGAAGTAAACTACCTAGTCTTCTAATTTTGCTGATCAAAGAGAGTTCTGTTGCTTTCCAATATCAAGCCAAGTTGACCTGAAAATGCCTTGTAATGGAAGGAAGTTTTCTCTACTGGCCAGATGAAATCTACTGAAACTGATGAAATCTACTGAAACTGGCCAGATGAAATCTACTGAAAAGTTTTCTCTACTGGCCCTTCTTTATTTTGCTGATCAAATAGAGAATTGTTGTTGTTTTTCAATATCGGTCCAAGTTGACTTGAAAGTGTATCATAATTGAAGTTGCCTCTGTGCACCAGATGAAATTTGCAAACAAGTTATTATAAAAATAAAATAGATGGAAGAGAGGAAGGAAAAATCTCTATTTTCTTCAATTATATTTGGTGCACAAGGCACATATATATAACTACATACTAGGTAGATGATAACTACAAATAAAGTAAGAAAATCTTGAATAATTGAACCAATCCTAACTAAATAATCAAAATAAATCCCAACAAAAATATATGTGTGCAAGATTTACATATGAAATTTTATATCATCTAATACCCTCTCGTAAGCTGGAGCATACAAACTTTGGATGCCCAACTTGAACAAGTTCAATCAAAATAATAGGAGTCAACTTGAGATCTGTAGCGAAAATGTTGACATCGATCAACATTTTAAAAACTTTTGAATTGAAGAAAAAACATTTCAAATGAATGTTGATTTAATCGATTAGATCCTCAAGTCAAACAAGCAACTAATCAACTGGGACTGGCATACTAGCCAACTCAAATCCGACAACTGAGACGGGCATACTAGTGATGGCGAGCCCCAAGTGTAGGGCTTCGTGATAGTAATAGCAACTCAAATTAGTGTTCGAGTTGCGGATATCGAGCCCAAGAGACGGTTAAAAGCTAATCTAAAGTCTAATCAAGACATAAAGTTAGGAAACATGGTTTGGGTATTTGAATTTGAAATTAAACTAATTTAAGTTAATCACTAATTAAGCTAACACTAATTTCAAAGAATTAAAATTTGTTTTATGCGATGGAAAAATAGTTCTAGGAAATCTATTCACCTAAATTGTATCCTTTTGATCCAATGCAATTAGAAAACTCCTCAATTCATGTCTTGATAGACGAATTTTCTAAAATTCACTCCATCTTGAGATCTTGGTAATGGAGATTCTGGTGGCTCATGTAACATCCCCTAACCTTAATTTAGAGAATATTCGGCTAAAAACCCTAATTAAGCCCCGGTAAACCAGATCATACCTAATTAGAGCCAGTAGCCTTACCAAAGTTTCTGACAATAACTTGTATATCTTGATATTAAATAAACGAAATAAAATAAAACGCAACGGAAATTTAAAACTTTTTCAATAAATATAAAATATACAAATTCAATAGAATTCTCAGTATTAAACTTACATTCCCACCCTGATTATTACAAAATCATAAAGAAATGAAATATATAAATATACAACAGGAAACTTACTGCATCGTAAATAAGATACTAAACTCCTGATCTTCTCCTTTCCTGAGTTTCAAGTCCTAGCATACATCCATACCTGTAAATGTTAAGGTGGGTGAGCTCCTACATGAGTAAGTGACTCCCATAGTAACCATCAATTATCAATTTATAGAATAATATATAACAACGTGCAATCAATGCATATTTAAAGAATCATTTGAATCAATATAATCAATACATAAACAAATGCAAGTTCATTAGTCTATTGCAATGTACTCATGATTTGTACTTTCAATTTTAGTATTTGCATTGAGTCGCTCTCTTACATCTTCAAGAACTAATCATTAGGCATCTAACCAGTTTTTGTCAATGTGCCGCCAACTCATAAAACCTAGAGTCGCACTCCCTCATCATCACTAAACCAATCATTGCTCATCTGATTGGTTTATGACTAATGAACCGCCAACTCAAATGGAAAGCATTGATCGGGATAATTCCCAAGTCATTGGGGGCGCGGTGATGGTTAGCAACTCCACCACAGTTCCAAACCCTAGGCCGATCCGTCCCGTCAAACCTCTTTCCGAATTCATTTTTCATTTCAAAACAATTTGTGTAAAACAAAATCAAATCATGGTACATTGCCCCATTCCCAGTCCCGAACACTACGTGCTCTAATAATACTAATTTACATTGCATAATTGATTAAAAAAAAAAGTACGATTTCCACTTACCTGTCCTGAGCTTTTCTAAAGTTTTCCTCTAGTTTTCCTAGATTTCTGGGGTTCCATCTCACTTCCCAATGTCTGAACACCTATACGACACCCTTTGATATCATTTTGGGTCCGATATCTATCAATTAAAACCCTCGAACCACCTTCACAACTCACATCAACTCAACCTCTCAAAACAGTTTTCTCACTATTTTACCCAAACGACGTCCAAATGTCCTACAAATTCAGAGAGGGTCTCACATGGATACTTACAACCTGTGTGCATGATCCCAAACACAATGGATCACCACAACTCATACCCGCAACCACAATGACACTACAACAACTTCGACAACCACAACAACAAATCACACTCACCTTAACGTTGTAGTCTCGCTGTCCTTGAGCTTCTCCAGCTCCCGAGCTCTCCTCCTCGGCTCCCTCTCATCTATCTCCATCTCGTTCACTCTCTCTCGCTCTCTCGCTCTCTCTCTCTCTCTCTCGCTGTACGTATATATATACAGACCAACAGTGAATGAGGCGGTTACCACTGCCTCGACATGCGTATCGCATCATCTCGAGGATTCACCAGACTTATCTTATTTACCGCATTGTCTAGCGCGTTGGCTACTGACCAGGCACTATTTCTTGATTTTTCTTCACTTTCTACGCATGCCTTCGAGTCCAATTACTATACACGCGTCCTAGTGACCTACGCATGTCCCACATCGATCCCGTGAGTCACTACGTGACCCACACGTCACACTATAACCGTATTTTCCATTTAATATATATATATATCATTATATGTTTTTCATTTCGTTTACACTACATTGTTCCTCCACAGAACATTCTCGATCATTAACGCTATCTCACGTCTCATGTGTGTCATTTTTGACCCACACATGGTGTTAAACATTTCCTCGTTAGTCCGGTTATTCATGTATACGTACTAATATACACCAAACAAACACAATACATCATGAAAATCCCCACACGCGTTAATCGTGACAAATCAGGCTTAACCACGAGCCTAACTCGGATTAATTAATATTCGAATTACTGTTAATCATGTGCTTAAGGTAACGGGTCGTTACAGCTCACTCGGACTCCGCCGGTCGGCGTGAGTAGCGTAAGTGAGAGCATCGAACTAGACATCAAATTCTAAAGCCTCCCTATTCAATAGTCATCGGTCGACGTACACATTTCCTAAAGTTGTATTTCCCCAAGTCTGGGTCCTAAAGCCCCATTGGTTATGATGACTTCTTAACCCTATGATCTATACCCACTTTATCAAGGTAGACATAGCATAGCACACAAGAATACACAAAATCAACACATTGAAAAGAATTAAACAATATATTCACATTGAAATAAAAAAAGAATCCAACTAGAGGTTCATAGACCCCTAGAACAAAAGGGATTACCCCATAAACAAGTTCAAATCATCAAATTAACATGTTAAGAACAAGAGAAATCATGATTCAATACCTCAAAATATGTTGAGAAATCCAAGATCAAAATCCCCTAACTTTTCCAAGTCTTTGACAAAATAAATAATAATAAAGAGGAGGGATGTGTGATAGTGTTGTGTGGATAGAGGGGTGGATAGTGTATGGTGTGGTGTGTGTGTGGTTGATAGGGGTGGCTGTGTTGGTGTTTCGACCCTGAGAGGAATGAGAAAAATGTGGTAACGAATGTGTGGCGAGGGTAGGGATGCAAATGGGTAGGGTAAGGGATGGGGACCTCATTCCCATTATCCCATACTCATACCTACTAAAAAATTTATCACCCACACCCATACTCATACTCATATGGGGATGAATTCTCATATCCATCAAATCCCTATGGGTATGGGAATCCCCGTGGATAAAATATTTTACCCATTTCATTCTCCATTAGGGATCCTCGTGGAGATTTTCATGAGGATTTTTGCAGAGATGGGGAATCCCCCGTAGGAAAAATATTCTTCGATCCCACTTAGTTTTCTTCAAAAAAAGAATTATAAAAAATAAGGAATCAAAAATACATACATAACAACACAATTGTTGAAATTCCAACAAAAATAAAGTATAGCATATCATGCAATTATAGTTCTAACTTCTAAGTGTTAACAATTCAAAATCTCATTAAGGATTTTTGTTATGTGTATAATGAATGCTTCGGGTGGGAACTATGTAATATTATATTATATTATATATAAATATCATATGATGTATAAATAATAAATATCATATAATGTATAATTGATATACGGGGGATTCTTATGGGTAATTCTCATGAGTATCCTCATTGGGTATCAGGATCCCTGTGGGGATCACCCATAGATATTACTCATGGGGTTCTCCATAGGTATCCCCGTGAGTTTATTTTATCACTCATCCTCGTACCCATAGCTGTGTGGGTATGAGATTCCGTACCTATCTCTGCCCCCACACCATTTAAAATCTTCATACCTGTACCCGTTAGCAATGACAGAGCTAGTTAAGAAATGCCCTGGGCTATTGCATTTCACTGCAAACCCCTTGTATATTTGTAAATTTTAAAAATAAAAGAAAAAATTCTCCAAGCTTAGTCCACCCCATTAGAAGATATTTACACCTAAGCCCACCCCATCTCAAATTCCTGAATTCGTCTCTGCCCGTTAGGGTTACCTTACCCATTTGCATTCGTACGCGAGGGTGTTAGAATGTCGGTGTGGTGTTGGTTTTGGCCAGTCCAAACCGAGAAACGTGGTGTTTGTTGCTGTTTTTTGTTGTTTTTTTTGGTGGGTGAGGCGGCTCTGTGGTGTGTCTTGCCGTATGGATGGAGTTGTTGTGCCGGTGGCCGTTGGTGAGTGGTGAATGCGCTGGTCAACTCCACGTGGGTCAAAACCCTATTAGGGTCAGAAATTCCCATGAAATGCAACTGATTGAGTTTTTGGGATCTATGGAACTTGAGCTAATAAAGGTGCAATGAGCTAAAAAATGTCTATGCAATGATATTAAGCAGGAATTTACATGATTATCATGATATTCATCGTTGGGCCTTTCGCGATCACTATAATTTATTAATTCATTTGTGCATAAATGAAAATAGAAAACAAGCAGAGAGAATGCGCTACAGAGAATATTACTCAACAACAATTTCTGGAACCCAGGGAATTAGCACTCCTCCACAACTCTTATTGGAATTGGAATCATAAGAAAAAAATAAAAAATAAAAAATAAAAAATCAGGACTACGAGAGCTGTAGAGAGTAATAATGTTCCTATACGAAGACCAACACTAATTATTCCTCCGATTGCTCAAAGAATCTACATGGGCAGCAATGGTACACAGCAACGACATTCCTGCGTTGCTGTGGAAGGAGGAGGTACATTAGAAGAAGAACAATGACAGCAACCACCATAAGCTTCTTCACATCAAACTTATCCTCACCACTGCCACTTTCAATGCAGCAAATCTTCCCCATCTACCAAACCAACACTCAGGAACTTTTTCTCTTACTCTCTTTGTAACCTTACTTCATTTTATCGGTTGCTTTGGGTGCTATATAGTGGGAAGTTATGCTTCCCCCCTCTCCCTCCCCCTCAATTATAACGATGGCGACAATGACCACAAAATATTTTACCTTACCATTTGTCTCAAAATAAGGAATTTATTTTGTCACAAGTTTGTGGCCAAAATGATTAAAACATGACCTGAAAATATTTTATATTCCCATTTGATTCAGAATAAGGAAGTGGTTCCATCAAAAAGATGATGACCCAAAAGATTAAAGATCTGGTCAAACAAGTACACATTAGTGGATGATAACGAAATGGGAGAACTTGCTAAACGAATTGTAAGTTAAAATTGAAAAATGCTGTAATAAGAAATGCAATCACATCAAATGAAATATTTAAGCACTTGACAACATATTTACCAAGCAAGTTTGCACAAATAATGTAATAAAGAAAACTCCAAGCCATCTTTAACAAATAATGTGGTCATTCAAGAGTTCCCTAGCAGTCAAGTTCTTAAATTCTTCATCTGTACATGTAATACAAATTAAACTCTAACAGATGTTGCAGTACATAAATACATACAAAATTGAGCTCTCACCTCTTGTTGGACATCTTACTTGTAGCGCAGACGGGGAGGAAGAGAGCACATAAGTGAAGAATAACTACGCCATCTTTACTCTTGTATTCCAAGAAATTGGGCAAAGCTTGGGTACTTAGGTTCCCATCCAATTTCTGCGCGTGTTTTGGAGTTATTTAGCCTTTTTCCTAGAGGATCATCAGTGCCTGGAGGAAAAAAAGGTGCACATATAACACAAACTTCTCTAAGTAATAAGCTATCTAACTCGCCAGTCAGTTAAGGAGCATGCCTGTGAAGCGCTCAAACTTTTCACTGAATTTCCCACTTCTATAGACCAAATCCATTATTTCCTGTCTGCAAGACAGCAACAATGCTGTGCTAAAATCTCTTAATGGGAAATAAAAGTACTAGTTATATGTAGCATATGAATTAGGTATTCAGAGCAAGCATAAGCAAGGATAAACCAGAAAGAGTTCCTAGATCAAAGACCTTGATAAAGGATGATTATCACAACCCAAGAAAATACGACTTCGAAGTTTCTTCTTCAAGATTGCAACTGCTAGAGATGCTGCATCCTTTTGTACAATAAACAAGCATGTCAGATTTTTTTTTTAAAGAAAAAAATAAATAAACAATCATGCCAATAATTCTTGGAATAACAAAAAAATGCAGAAAATAACAAAAAAAACTGTAACTGAGGTCATGGTATGAATTTAGCCGATATGAAATCATTTACCAAATATTGGCATTTTTTGTATA
The DNA here is from genome assembly GCA_039657345.1 of Stephania japonica. NCBI lineage: Eukaryota > Viridiplantae > Streptophyta > Magnoliopsida > Ranunculales > Menispermaceae > Stephania > Stephania japonica. The sequence continues at coordinate 7,062,309 of CM077558.1, read as the reverse complement.
ATTATTTTTATGGTGCCAGAAATATAGTTTCAATTTTCAGGTTCAAATAAATGAAAGAGAGCACAACAATGCAGCTAGTCTGCTACATCTCCAGCTCCCAACTAATTTAAAGGAATGACGTACTTCAGATACAATAGCATGTATATTAAAGAAGTGCGCAATACAGATTTTTTTCAGGTCCTTGACTATGCCTTAGCAAGACACCCAAAGAAACCTTTTTTAAAAAAATTAATGCACAACGTCCATGGGAATAAGCATAGATGATACCACCTAGAAACTTTTGCACAAAAACAATGTCAGTGTCCAATTATTGAACAAATGACATGTTGGCCAATAATAAGGATATAACCTCATAGTGAATAAGATTTAGTATATGGTCTGGACGAGCTTCAACAGTGCCTTTCTTCAACCAATAAGCGTGAGCGCCTCTATCAAAACTGTACAGAGAGTAAAGGAAAAAATGATCGGGCAACATGATGATATTTGAAAGAAACCCTTCAATTTATGGAAAGAAAAATAGGAAACATTTCAATCGAAAAAAAAAAATTAAATAATTAAAAAAAAATGAACACGAAGAAGAAATAAGAAGTAGCACTGCCAATGTAAGAAGCTAAAAGTAAGGATATATAAAGCCCTGCCAGTCTAAGTACACAGCCGCCAGCCTCCAACACAACCTTTTCAGCACTTAGCAGGACATCTGTCCTGGGGCTTCTCCCAATCGGAACAATAGGAGAGTCCTTCAAACCCACACATACTTAGTAAGAGTACAAGAAAAAATTTGACAAAGCATATATATGAACCACCTTAAAAAATACCTCATCACATGGTCCATTATCAAAGCAATTGTAAGGAGCTGAACTTGACGTAAATAAAAATGAACCTTCACCGTTCCAATTCGATGCAGCCAGCCTATACAATAATCACCTACTCAGTTCAAAAACTAAACACAAAATGTGTGCCCCTGCCGCTAGATTCATTGCTATGCTCAGCAATTGGTTGCAACATTGCACAAATTTGTTGAAGGGGGGGCATAAATATTGACAGCTAATGAGAAGTATCCAAGTGATTGAGACCTCTATATATCAGGAACCAGAAGTGCCTTATGAGATTTTAAAACATAAATTGTCAGTCGAATTACTTCTGTCATACACTAATCAAAGGGAAACACCACTTTGGCTATATCCAATTACATTATAAGATGAAAAAAATTGAATGCACTTCAAGCTAGGAGCATCAACAACATGAATGATTAATGACGCAGCGAAAACGCTTAAACAAGGAATAATCCTTAAAAGTTTTGATAAAACTCGAAATTGAATAAATTGATAATAATTGATAATAATTCATAATGATTACAACCCTAATCATGGCTTTATATAGCCCATTAGAAACTCTAATCCTTCTACGACTCAAATTAGAAACTCTAATCCTTCTACGACTCAAAATATAATCCTTCTATGACTCAAAAATCTAATCTTTCTAAGACTCTAAAAACGACTTAAATAAAGTAAATTACGAAAATACCCTAACTGAATAAGAAAATAGAAAGTTCTTGATAAAGTCCTAAAAAGTCCTAAACTCAATCGGATTCCTAGATCAAAAGTTATTGTCCCACAAAACATCTGCAACTGCCACGCCATCATTCTCTCCCACCTGAGAAAAACTCGTCCTCGAGTTTTCTGGATACAAAGGCTCATCATTTGGATAGAATGGAAAAATATCCGTCACATTAAATGTTTTGGATATTCCCTGACATGCCCTTTCTGCAACAACTCTTGCACTTTGTCATGCAAGACCTCACTCTCTTTCGGACTCATTCTGTAGTGTGGGAGGTTTGGCAAACTAGCTCCAGGAATTAGGTCAATGTGGTGCTGAATATCGCGCATAGGAGGTAATCCGTCTGGCAACTCGTCTGGTACAATTTCAGCAAATTCCTTCGGTAAGGGTTGGACCTGCCATGGTATCTCAGAAACTAACTCCTTCTTATTCCCTACCAGGATCTGTCTCAGCACCAACGCATGCACCACCTGTGACTCCTTCACTGCTTCGTCCATCTCATGCTCAGTTTGTGTCAATATAAGGAAAGATCGTTCTTCCACTTTAGCAGTCTTGGAACGGTTACTTGCCTTTAAAGGAAGCAAGTTAAACGTCACCCCCTCCTTCTCCAATTTATACACATTATCTCGCCCAACGTGTTGTGCATTAACATCAAACTGCCAAGGTCGTCCAAACGGCAAATGGCAAGCATCCATATCTACTACATCAAAATATACCTCATCCTTGTAAGAGCCAATGGAAAAAGGTACCCTGCAGCGCTCTGTCACACCTTTCTTTCTCGGTTGCCTTTATCCAAATTTATAGAGTAAGGACTGGGATGCTTCTCCATCTTCAGTTTCAGTGCCTCGACTGTACCTCTACCGATGATGTTCTCACAGCTCCCACTATCTATGATCAGTTCAAACACCTGGCCATTGATAGTGCATCTCGTGCGAAACAACTTGTGTCGCTGACTGCCATCTTCTAGTTTAGGAGTTAATATCAGCCTTCTGACCACACAATTATGTTCCTCTCCCTCATCATAGTCATTACAATCATCATCCTCTCCATCAGGACCGCAATAAACTTCCTCTTCTTCATCTCGTTCAATCACATTAACCTGCTTTCTATTGGGACATTTATTCGATCTGTGACCAGACTGCCCACAACGATAGCACTTGCCCACAATAGGCTTAGCATACGGATTTGCGGTTGCCTTTTGTCCCTCTTTCTGTTCAGCAGGTTTTTTTCCTGGTCCCTTATCTTCCTTCCGTTCAGTACTTCGATTCCAACCCTGGGTGGACTTTCTCCGCTCTGCAAAACTCCTTGAAGTTTCCTCTCCGCTATTAGTCCTCTGGTAATTATCACTACCATAGGTTCGCCGATTGCCCTTATATCGATTTCCACCTCTGTCCTGCATCATTAATTCAGCCTTAATGGCTAAATTTTTCGCCTCGGTGACAGTTCTTATAACCTGCACTCCAATTTTCTCCCGAACTTGCAGTTTCAATCCATCAAGGTATCGTGTAACCTGATGAACCTCGTTCTCCCTCAAATCATTCCTCTCAGCCAGGTCGCATGAAATCCGCCGTATATTCATGAACAGATCTCGACCCTGCCGACAGCGCTGGTATTGCTGAAACAATATCTGCTCATAATCTGGAGGAAGGAAATCTCGCTGGAGCAACCGCTTCATTCTATACCATGTCCGAATAGTTGTTTACCTTCTCTCGTAACGCCTAATCTGTAGCCTCTCCCACCGAGCAGATGCTCCACTCTTCAAACGACAAGCCACCAATTTCACCCTTTTTCTTGAGGAATTTCCATATACTCAAAAAAATGGTCTACTTCGGCGATCCAATCAACAAAGTCTTCAATGTTCAGATTACCAGAGAAACTAGGGATGTCCACTTTCAGCCTAAAGTCGCCCCTATCATGATTACCCATATCATAATAATCATGATTATGCTGATTATTGTTGTTATTATATCTGCCGACTCCATCTCTCCTAACAGGTCTGCCCTGATCCTCGGCAAGAACCATATCCTCCTCCTCGTCACTAGAGTCACCATCAACAACTCGACCTCTAAAATTCGCAGCCACTGGTGCAATAGGAGCATCGCCTCGAGCACGCTGATCTCTTGGACGTTGTTCACCATCACCTTCGTGTCTGTTGGCATTCACCCCAAGGGCATCAAATCTGTTAATCACCGCATCAAGGCGCTCGTCTATACGCCGGAATTGTTGATCGAGATTAGTTTCCAAGGTTCTGATTGCCGCCTCTTGAGCCTCCACTTTGGTTCGCAAGGCTTCAACATCCTAACGACGTTCTGAATGCCACCGCTTCCACCAGACATCATTAGTAAGAACGGAATTCACGCTCTGATACCAACTGACGCAGCGTAAACGCTTAAACAAGGAATAATCCTTAAAAGTTTTGATAAAACTCGAAATTGAATAAATTGATAATAATTCATAATAATTCATAATGATTACAGCCCTAATCATGGCTTTATATAGCCCATTAGAAACTCTAATCCTTCTACGACTTAAATTAGAAACTCTAATCCTTTTACAACTCAAAATATAATCCTTCTATGACTCAAAAATCTAATCCTTCTAAGACTCTAAAAACGACTTAAATAAAGTAAATTACGAAAATACCCTAACTGAATAAGAAAATAGAAAGTTCTTGATAAAGTCCTAAAAAGTCCTAAACTCAATCGGATTCCTGGATCAAAAGTTATTGTCCCACAAAACATCTGCAACTGCCACGCCATCAATTAAGTTTCCACATGTAATTCTTCGACGGCACTGAATTGCAGCAGCTTATTATTCATAATCCCAACATTTAGTAATCGCTAGTTGAATCCCATAAACAAGTTGGCTGGAATAAATGGAGGAGTGCATCAAGTGTGATATGCGATCAAACTATTCCAACCAAGTTAAAAGAAAAATTTTATAGGACCGCAATTGGACCAGTTATGCTCTACTGAGTTAATGTTGGGTGGTAAAGTAACCACAATTACATGAAATGAACGTAGCTGAAATGAGGATGCTTAGGTGAATGTGTGGTAAAACTTATAAAGATAAAATAAGAAATACATAGATTCAAAGAAAAGTAGGAGTAACAACAATTGACACAAAGATTAAGGGAGGATAGTTGTGGTAGTTTGAACACCTGCAAAGAAAACCTACAAATGCAGCCCTACAAATGCCCCCACTAAAAAACTCGACTCCGTGGAAACTGAAAAAAATACAAGAAGGTAACAAGGTAAAGGTAAACCGAAGCTAACTTGGGACGCATTAAGTAAGAGGGATTCAAATGATTTGGGAAGGACACCATCGATTGCACTAAATCGAGCACAAAGATCGACTTGAATTGAATACCTCACGTCGCCGGCGTAATCCGCAGTCCGCGACGGCGGAGCACAAAAGATAACATAAGGCACCTGCCCAGTTAACTTCCCACCCTTCAAAGACGGACTAATCCCAAGCTTGATCAACTCATCATGATGATCAGCAGTCACAGTCTGTCCAAAAACTTGGCACCCCGGATGCTCCTGCCACCACGACGCCAACAAAATCAAAATCAATCAAACCACAAACACAAATCAATCACGACATCAGTCAAATTAACCCACTTTCCGCCATTGCGCCGCGACTAGGCGCCCGAGCACGCCAGGCCCCACAATCAGCAAATCGGTCTGCCCAACCAAACCCTCGACCCCCTCCTCAGTCGCCCCTGAAATCAACCCAAAAATGACTCATTTTTCACCAAATTCGATCAAAATTGACTCATTTTCCACCAAATTTGGTCAAAATTGACTCATTTTTCACTGAAACTGACCTGCGAGGGATGAATCGGAGACTCTGAGAAGAGAAGATTGCGATGGCGGTGATGATGATGAAGTCATTGATGGGCGAAGAGGGGTTTTGGGGAGGGAGATTTGGAGGGGTTTGGGTTTAGGTTTGGGTTTGGGTTGGGGTTTGGTAGAGAATCGAAGTGGAGAAAATGCAGCAACAATGGCAATGGCTTCCATTGGGTTTGGATTGGATGCCTCGAGAGTTGGGAGATTACTCGGTGATCGAGCTGTCGGGGGATGGGCAATTGAAGGATGGAAGGTTCTGATTGGCTCCTCTAGATTTTGTCAGCCTTTTACTCATTTTATTTATTTTATTGGTGGGCTCATCCCCGACGGGAGAGCAGGCCCTACCACTAATCTGGATGGATTATAAGGGTACCCCTACCACTGACCTAGATAACTAATGGTGGACTCGATTAATCTCTTGAGGATTATAAGGGTGCCCCAACCACTAACGCAAAAGTCGAAAGAGAAATACTAAAGTTATTGCAAATTGAACCTATCACATTTGCCTTAGTCATAATACTAAGGCCTTCTTCAAAATCACTACACGTGGAAACAACTTATTATTTTATTTTGTTTTGTTTTATTTTTGTTTTTAAAATGCATTATGTGCAAAAAAAAGTATTTTGATGATTCAAATACAATGAAATGTTTTTTTTAACAAAAGTGAGAATCGAATTACGATCTTCTGAGGTCTTGTCTTTTTGGCAAGTGATGTCTTTACCATCTCACTTAAGAGGCTTTTGATAAATACAGTGAAATGTTCAGTATGGAAGGAGTATTAATTTCATTATTTATTTCCTGTTCACTTCAAGATCAAACACCATTTATTTCATTGTTCATTTCTTTCCCTATTTATACTTATTTATTTTTTTCATGAACTTTTTTTTTATAAAAATGTTTTAAAACAAATCACCATTGGTTCACTAATCACAATTCATTCTCTATTTATTTTGGTTCACAACCATGTGAGTCAAAATATTTTTCTTCTTACTATTGTGTTTGGTCTTTAGATTCAAAAACTCTCTTGTTGCTTTAGTCATTTTCGCACCTCCTAAATAAAAGGTGTTGGGTGAATCTTCTATTTGATCTTAAAACACGATGTCATATATTTCCATTAATCTACAATGATGATCAATAAATTATTTGGGCTCTAAAATTTTGCTTTCTTAAATCTAGGGCCTTTGTTGAATGATTGATAATCGAATATTATTATTATTATTATTATTATTATTATTATTATTATTATTATTATTATTTTTTGGTAGGAGAATATGATTATTTTAAGAGATGAATTTCTAAAAGTTTGATTTCTTACATCTAGGCCTTTGTTGAATGATTGATCTAAAATTTTTCTTTCTTAAATCTAGGGGCCTTTGTTGATTGACAAAAAGGTAAGTTGGCCTCTTTAATGATCTATCAATTTCTCTCATGATCTATTTCATCACATGATCTTCTAAGACAATCGAAATTTAGTAATTTTTATTTACCAAAAAAAAAATAGTAATTTATCAGTATGATCATCTAACATGAAACAAAAAATATATAGTTAAACAACGGAAAAAGGAAGAACTAATTCGTAAGAATAATTATCATATATATATACTAGTTTTGTTACGTGCTTCACACGACTGAGTCCACTCGCAACGCTCGCGAGAATTCATAACCGAACCTTATTGAATTCATACTTCGTACAAAAGGTTTATAATTGTGTAAAGTTACAAGTATGCAATTTATAATGTGAATCACATAGTGCACAAATCAAATAAACGAGACATAACAAAACAATTTATTTTTTTATAGGAAAAACAAAACAATTTATGAATTGAAGATACATAGGAATCGAACCTAGGCAAAAAAGAAAAACATGAAAAACAAGTGCGAGCGAAAAAAGACCAATAGAAAAACGGAGAAACATGGCAAGTGCGAGCAAAATTAGACTAATATATATATAGGGTTCTTCTACAATTGAGCCCAAATATATACCCATGCCATAGGAACTTCTCATAATGTGTTATGCATTAAATTATTTTTGCATTTATGACACCTCGATTAATGTATTAGATTATAACCCAATGGGTGTAAATAGTGTACCCATGACATGGGTATATATTTGGTTCCTATGGTAGTAGCACCTATATATATACTAGTTTCGTTAACGTGCTTCGCACGACAAAGAGATGATTCATATGGTGCACTACTGAGAGATGATTCAAGAACCTTCCTAGCTGCTATGGGAAGCCAGATACAAGGTATCCTGGACCCAAAGAAAGTTGAAGCCCTTGGCTTGAGAGAGGTGCTGAGTTGGAAAAAAAGAGGGGATGTTCGTGTCTCGGTCTAAGTGGATGCGTTAACTGTGGTTCAAGCATTAAAGAGTAGAGCGAAAGATTTATCATATTTTGGCTCTTCAATAAGTGATTATAGGGAATTGTTAAAGGACGCGAGGTCCGATTGTGTTAACTTTGTTCAGCAATTAACGAACTCAGCTGTCCATATTGTTGCAAGGGAAGCTAATTCTTTGCCAAGTCATTTCAAGTAGTGTTCTATACCCTCATTTCTTCTTGATGTACTTGTTGATGACATGAAAAAAAAAGTGTATCTTTCTAAAAAAAAAGAATATAGAAATATATAAAGTTATTCATAAATACAATGCATTATTAATGACTATAAAGTTATATCCTAACTATCGATAGCTAGTAATAGTGTTGCAAGTGGGGCGGGGATTCCCCGCATTTTTGCCCCGCCGGGGCAGGGCGCGAGGCGAGAGTTCGCCTCGTATAACGGGGCGGGGCATGCCTTTGCCCCGCGGTTTTCCCTGCAGAATCGCCCCGTTTCTCGCCCCGCGGGGAATCCCCGTGGCCCCACCCTGTGCCCCACCCCATGGAGAATCCCCCTGGCCGCGCCCCATACCCCGTCACATGGGAAATCCCCGTCTCCTTGCCACGTACTCCGTCCCATGAGGAATCCATTTTAAAAAACTAGTCAAAATCTCGCTTTTCGCGCGCGGGTAAGACTAAGTGTCAATATATTAGTTAAAAAATAATTAACTTAATGAGAAAAAAATTAAAAAAATAATCTTACTTCATAATCTCGAACAAATTTTAAGTGAAGAATAATATCCTTTAATTTTTTTTGTAGCAAAATTAGGGAATATATGTCTTGAAAGTTTAAAAACTTTTTGCATATGGTTATACAAAAATATAATCCTAATAAAATTAATTTGATGAGAAAAAGAAAGTGATAGAAAGAGAAAAAAAAACTTATGTAAACATTGGTGAAATCCCAATTTAATATTTTATGAATAGAAGCTATATTTATTTTGAAAAATGATTAATTAAAATTTTGTTGCCACAATAAAGGATATATAACAAATTGACATCTTGTTGAATAAACTAAAAAAAGGGAGATCATTGATCTAAACAATGCACACAGAAATTGACGATCAGAATATGTCATTTTTAAAATATTTTTGTTTGCTCTTGAAAAGAAAAATAAAAAAGAGATCAAAATAAAAACTCAAAGGTAAAAATCTGAATATAAAAAACACTGAAAACCAAATAGCTATCAAAAAGTCGAAAAGAGCAAAAAAGAAGTTGAAAAAAAGTAAAAAAATGTTATGGTAAAAAAGTGCGACATAAGAAAACTTCAAATATACAAATAAATTTTGTTGAGACAGTGAGGATATATAATAAAAATATATGTTCTTGTCAAATAAACTTAAAATTGGAGATCATAAATCTAGGCAACACTTACCAGAGATGTCAACCAATACATATCATTTTTTTAATCATTTTGTTATTAGAATTTTGATTCAATCCTAAAAAGAAAACAAAAAAAATCAGAATCAAAACGAAAAGTAGAAACTTGACAATAATGAATATGCGTTGGAAGATATATATTCTCAATATGTGAAAAAACGCATTAAAATATATTGTGGCTTGTTAGCATAGTTTGTTATTTTGTACCTATACGCCACATAGTTTGTTATTTTGTATCTATATGCTACATAGTTTATAGTTTTGGGTTTTGTATATATATGCCACCTGCTTTATATTTTAAAAATATATAAGAATGCTCTTATTTATGTGTTTGTTGTTTGGAATGAAATGAAGCTTTTTACTTGTGTTTAAAGTTGAATCTATTTGTATTTACTATTTTCTTTCTTGAGGATAAAGTCCATTTTCTAGTTGTGTTCAAAGTTAAAATGTAACTTCTTTATTGATGTGGTAAATATGTCATTACAAATGATCCTGAATTAATAAAGAAATGACATTCAACAGTCTATTTTCTAGAAAGACGTCAAACATAAACCATTAAATGACTGAGACATCTTCCATATGTCTCGCACAAGATTCCCATATTCACCATCGAAGTATCGAACTCCCGCTTAGCAATTTGGTCAACAGGCATCACTCTTTACCAGTGGGGCACGGGGATCCCCGCGCCCCACGGGGAATTCGGTGGGGCGGGGCGTGGGGCGACAAAGTTTGCCCCACGGGGAATTTTTGAAAAAATTCCCCGCCCTGCACCCTTGCGGATGCGGGGACGGTATTTTCAATCCCCGCCCCCGCCTCGCCCCACTTGCAACCCTAGCTAGTAAGATGGATTAAGCATTACTTCAACTTGTTAAAAAGGTAAGAGATTGGAGGAGGTCCCAAGTTTTGACTCTTAACTAATTAAGAAAAAAAAAAGAAAAGATAACCTTCTCTACCTTAACCCAAATAGCGGTCCAAAAATGATTCATTATTTTAACCCTTTGTGCGTTGGTATCAGCACACGCACATACCTGTTTCCACAATCCACCTTCTCGGCTCCTCAATTGCACATCACAACTATTGTGAGAGAAAAAAATATAGAGAAAAAATAACATAAACGAAATTGGACATGGAAAACTCGAAAATCAGGGGAACAATTGTAAGAAAAAAAAAGCCCCACCACGACTACTCGTAACCCTTGACTCTTACACAACCCCACAACAAGATGGATTATGTGCGCACAACACTTTTTCATGTACAATTTATGCCTAAAAATACAATTTATGGTCTCATCAAACTCATCCATACATGCACACCTAGTCCATGTTTTACAGCACTATACACAAACAAGATGGTGAATTATACCAAGAAAAAAAACAGAAACATGATAGTGGATGTCTACGACACAATTTGACTCCAAGTCTCAACTCTAAGTCCAAGTTTGAGCGACGACTGAATACCAACACATTATTTGGCATACGTAATACATGTGTACACATTATCTTAGCAGACAACTCAAGATTTTTGTTGCTCTCACTGTACCTGTTATTAGTAAAGTCGTCCAAGGCACAACTTGTGAATCTTTTTGCAAATCATATAAGTTGATGTCGAAGAGGATTAGTGCCTCTTGGAGTTCTTGTTGAACTCAGATAACTCAAATTATGTATCGCGATCAGCTGGAGCTTAACCTGGGTGATAAGGAGATAAGAGTTAGTATACTACATTACATTTATTTATGAAAAATAATTATTACAAAAATATTTTTATTTAATTAAAGTTTAAATAACTTGATCAAAAAGTATTTTGTTTATCTTTTTTTAGTATGAATCTTCCAAATAAGCACCACTTATCTTTCGTTTCTTGATTTCTTTATCCACATCGTCTTCTTGATTTGTTTGAGGGTTTGAATCTTCATGCTAGCTTCCTAGGATTGCTTCGAATATCCGTTATAGATATATTTATAAACAAGCATCCTGGATGTATAGAGGGGAACAACAAACCAATCAATCAACCGATTAAGGAAATCTCATTGCAATACAAGTGACGAATGAATTCATGTAATTTAAGCCTTTCATCCTATGCTAACTAACCATATGGGAAGATAAGAAGTAAATTTTGTTTATGTGCAACCTCACACATTTTTATGAATGTTCCCTGATCAAGCAACAAATAGTTATAGAAAGTTTATCAAAGGAAATGGTCATATTAACATGTACCAGAAGATTAATAAATGTGCTATGCTCTATCAACAAATCACAAAAAAGTTATAGGTAGGTACACAATGTGCAGAAAGGAAGTTGATACCTTGAACTAGAAAAAAGTGGACGCTAAACAATTCAGCCACAATAACTCTCATTGCCCACATATCTAAACATATAAAAGGATCTCCACATAAAAATGTAAAACATAAAAAAAAGAGTAAAAAATGTTTACAAAGAATAAAAACAATTAATTGTTCCATTATAACTCCACATAGTCAACTCACCAACAACAGAATTGTAAATGGATGACTGTAGCAGGACTTCAGGGGCTCGATACCTGACAAGCAGAGTTTTAGTGACAACATAATCCATGAATGCATAAATCAAAAAAATACACATGATGCTTTATCAGCAGCCAACTGACCAGCGAGTAGAAACGTATTCTATGTATGGTGATTGAGAGGAAATTTCTCGAGCAAGGCCAAAATTAGCAATCTTTATCAAATCTTTTGTGACCAATAGATTCTCTGCATATGTAACAGTACGACAAATATGAAGAACAAGACACAACTCCAAGTATGAAACAAACATCAATTAAAAACTGAAGAGAAGGAAGAAAATACACTGCCCTACAAACATATCCCATTTATGTATCTAAAAATATATTGCATTCAAGTAGAGGAAACCACACGAAAATGTAAAGCAACTTTTACAGAAATCAATGTTGTAAAATCACATTATCACTTGAGTAAAGGTTCATCTAGTTACTTAATTCAAAAATTGGTAATAAAGATATATGGCTAGCTTTCAAGCTGGATTTTGTGTGTTTATAAAGCTAACTTTACATGGAATCTCTTAGCCACACGAGGTCAAGATTCAAGAGCACAGGAACTACAATGCAGTGCTGGTAATGCATGCATAATGAAATATGAGTAGTAAAGAGGTTGTCACAGTAAGATGCAAAGCAGTTAGATTAATTGGTGCTTGGAGGTGCTAACCAGGTTGAAGGTCGCGATGAAAATATCCTCGCTGGTGAATATATGGTATAACATTTTGGCAATACTTTGTTAATTGAAATACTTGAAAGCACCAATTCCGAATTTCAGCCTCTGAGAACAACTTTCCTCTATCCTTCGTGAGTTGATACAAGCTGCAGCCCTGAAATGCATATGAGCACATAAAAATGTTTAATATAAGAATTACATCAACTAGCAACTTTATTAACATAGCCATTGTACAACTAACAAAGTGTTAATGCCAAAATGTTGTACCATGTACTCAAACACAAGGTATAAAATATCATTCTCTCTGATGACTTCCTTGAGCTTCACAATGTTAGGGTGGTTCATTTTCCGCAGTGAGTGCAAAAATGAATTTATGTTTAAAAAGGAATCATGCAGAGTTAAGACCAAAAGAAGGTCATAAAGATAATAGAATTACCTTTACTTTCCTAAGATTTATGCATGCTTCCCAAGAATAATATTTCCTTTTCATTTTTTTGACAGCGACCTGCCAAGGAACCAACATTATTAAATGACAAGAATCACCAAACCTAAAAAATATAACAAGAATCACTTTATTTAAGATACACTAAAAGGGAAATCACAACGAACATGAAAAGATAAGCTAGCAAAAAAGTACATACAACTTCACCAGTTTGTTTATTTATAGCCTGCCAGACACTTTCGAAAGTTCCATCACCAACTTCCTTAATGATCTTGTACCCTGCAAGAGAATCAAATTTTGTTAGTTAGGACAACATAAGAGCATCCACCAACTCATTTCGGAATGAATGATGAATATACAACTACCTTTCCATTCTGGCTTGCTAAGACCGAAATTGTTGCTCCTTATTTCAGTAGTGGACATTATATGTTGAGATGATGCAATTATATGTTGATTTGTTGAATATGTTGAATCTGTTGATGATTACTTTATGGTTCTGTTCAGTAACTTTTCAAGTTAGCATGCTATATAGAATGAAATACTGAGTTGTGAAAGTTCCTTGTTACATATGAAATAAGCTTAAGAAGATAGAGTAAAAATTGATTATTACTTAGCTAGTCACAAGTGATCCTCATCCTTCACGTAGTACTCATCCAAGTTCACTTACAAGCCAAAAAACAAGAGACTTAACCTTCCTAAACTTTGTAGCCTTAGGCTTTTGTTATGTAGACTCCACCATATATAGTCTAATCATACTATGAACTGCTTGACTACGCAAATAGCGTAATTCAATATTACAACTAATAGGTCTCTTTATCAAACAAATAATAATTAAAAAAACTGACAATTAGAACCATATGATAGATCGCAATTCGGTACTCCAAAAGATGATTTCAAAGCTGAAACATAGAAGATGTTGCCATTAATGGACTAGCCAAGAGGGGTTTATTCTCCGGCCCTAGTCGAGAATCATAAACAACACCAAAATGCTTGCTTTGTTGTTGAAAACTAAATCACCAAGATAGAACAATATAGATGTTGTTGTAAAATAAATTGAAACTTGCTAAGAGCTAGATAAAGAAAAAGAAGACTAAGAACTTCTACTACTACAAACTACTACTACAAAGGAGAAGAGAAGAAATGAGATAGTTGGAATGAGAAGTTTTCATTCAACTTGGTGTGCTCTTACAATGAAGTTAGTATCCTTTATATAGGCCATTTGGTATGATGACAAATGTGCCTTAGCAATGTGGGACTAAAACATACACCCCACGTACATTGAAATGGTTACAAAGAACATGACAATACATGGACTATGGGAAGTACATAACTACACAATATGTTGGTGTACATGCATGGTCATCCACACTTCATAACACTCCCCCTTGGATGACGCTTGCTTAGAGATTGTGCCTTGTTAAAACTTTTACTAAGAAAAACCCTGTGGGAAAAAATATAGTAAAAGAAAGAGTACACTATTCTCATAAATATTAAGATAGGTATAATATTGTTAAGATTGCCTCATTAAAAACCTTGCATGGAAAACCCAATGGGATAAAAGCATAGCTAAGGGAAAAAGAGTGCAATACATTAATCAATAACTCTCCCTCATGTGAACATGGGTGAAACTTGTTCAGTTTCTTCACTTGCAATGTCTTTAAGTTTACGCAAGCCAATACCATATGTAAGCCTTTTAAATGTCGTAGTTGGTAAGGCTTTTGTGAATAAATCAGCAAGATTATCACTCGATCGGATTTGCTTGACATCAATTTCACCATTCTTCTGAAGCTCATGCGCATAGAAGAATTTTGGTGAAATATGTTTTGTTCTGTCCCCCTTTATGAATCCTTCACTTAATTGTGCAATACATGCTGCATTATCTTCATATAATATGGTTGGAGAATCTTTTATTGAAGGCAATCCACATGATTCTTGTATATGTTCAATCATGTTTCTCAACCAAACACATTCACGACTTGCTTCATGAATTGCAAGTACTTCAGAATGATTGGAAGAAGTGGCAACCATAGTTTGTTTTACTGACTTCCATGATACAGCAGTATTACCACAGGTGAATACATATCCCGTTTGAGAACGGGCCTTATGGGGATCTGATAAAAATCCAAAGATCAAGCATAACCTTAGAGATTCAATTTTACCCCTCTCGAGTAAAATAAACCCATGTCACTTGTTCCTCGAAGATATCGAAAAATGTGTTTAACACCATTCCAATGTCTTCGAGTTGGTGAAGAGCTATATCTTGCAAGTAGGTTGACAGCAAAAGCAATATCGAGTCTTGTACAATTTGCAAGATACATAAGTGCACCAATTGCACTTAAATATGGTACCTCCGGACCAATTAGCTCTTCATCACTTTCTTGAGGCCGAAATGGATCCTTATCCACTTCAAGTGATCTGACAACCATTGGAGAGCTCAATGGATGTGCCTTGTCCATATAAAATCTTTTTAATAATTTTTCAATATAATTTGATTGATGGACGAGTACTCCACTTGAAAAATGTTCAATTTGCAAACCAAGACAAAGTCTTGTTTTTCCAAGTTCTTTCATCTCGAATTCCTTTTTCAAGTATTCGGATGTTCTAACGATGTCGTCGTGGTTTCCCACTATATTTAAATCATCAACATATACAACAATAATCACAAATCCTGTTGATGATCTTTTAATGAAGACACATGGGCAAAGCGGATTATTTACATATCCTTCTTTCAGTAAATAATCACTAAGACGTTTGTACCACATTCGTCCGGATTGTTTCAACCCGTACAAAGACCTTTGTAATTTTATAGAATGCATGTTATGAGGTTTTGATTTTATTTCATCGGATATTACAAATCCATCAGGGATTTTCATATATATCTCACTTGTCTAGATATCCGTACGATATCTTTATAACGACATCCATTAAATGCATATCAAGCCCTTCAGAGACTGCAAGGCTTATCAAGAACCGAAATGTGATTGCATCTATAACAGGAGAATATGTTTCCTTATAATCGATGCCAGGTCTTTGTGAGAAACCTTGAGCTACAAGTCTTGCTTTGTACCTTGTAATTTCATTTTTTTCGTTTCTCTTTCGTACAAATACCCATTTATATCCAACAGGCTTTACGCCATCTGACGTTTGGACAATTGGTCCAAAAACCTCTCGTTTCCTTAACGAGTTTAGCTCTGCTTGGATAGCATCTTGCCATTTTTGCCAATCAGGTTTTTTTTGACATTCGTCCACTGATCGTGGTTCTGGATCATCATCATTTTCACATATTTCAAAGGACACATTGAAAGCAAATATATCATCAGGAACAATTTCATTTCGATCCCAAATCTTACCAGAGTTTAAATAATTTATTGAGATCTCATTATTTTCATCTTTTTCCTCTTTTTCTAGAGGAAGTTGTTTCTCATCAGAATCAACTTGTTCTGAGAAACCCTTATCAAAGGATTCTTGTGCTTTCTCAGGAGTATTTTGATTTGTATTTATTTTTACTCCCGTTTTCCTCTTTCGAGGAATTGTATCCTTTGAACCAACCGGTCTTCCACGCTTTAAGCGTTTCGTTGGTTCTTGTGCATTTTGTTGCACAGAGACATCAATTCTTGCAGGAGCATTTACAGCTGGAATATGTGATTTTGTCACTTGTTTTGCATCATTAAATGCATCTGGTAATTGATTTGCAATTTGTTGCAAATGAATAATCTTTTGAACTTCAAGTTCACACTGATTTGTTCGTGGATCATAATGTGATAAAGTTGATGCATTCCAAGCAATTTCGCGCCATTCCTTTTGAATTGACTTCTTATCTCCCCCTAATGGTGGGAAAATTGCTTCATCAAAGTGACAATCAGCAAAACGTGCAGTGAATAAATCCCCTGTTAAGGGTTCAAGGTATCTTATAATGGACGATGAGTTAAATCCAACATAAATCCCAAGTTTTCGTTGTGAACCCATCTTAGTTCTATTGGGAGGTGGTATAGGAACATACACTGCACTACCAAAAATTCTTAAGTGTGAAATATTTGGTTGTTGACCTAAAATGAGTTGCATGGGGGAATGTTCATGGTATGCAGTGGGCCTATAACAAATGATAGATGCTGCATGAAGGACTGGCATGTCCCCAAACTGAAGTTGATAACTTAGTTCTCATGATTAAAGGTCTGGCAATTAATTGAATGCGTTTGATCGAGATTCTGCCAAACCATTTTGGGTAATGCACATGTGGAACAGAATGTTCAATGGTAATTCCTATAGACATGCAATAATTTTTAAATGCTTGAGATTGAAATTCCCCGGCATTATCAAGACGGATGGTCTTGATTGGGTTGTCAGGAAATTGTGCTCTTAACTTAATGATTTGCGCTAAAAGTCTAGCAAATGCAATATTGCGGGTCGAAAGCAAACAAACATGTGACCACCTAGTTGATGCATCTATCAAAACCATGAAATATCTAAATGGTCCACAGTGAGGATGAATAGGTCCACATATGTCTCCCTGAATGCGTTCTAAGAAAACTGGGGATTCCACAACAATTTTACTTGGGGATGATTTAACTATCAATTTACCTTGAGAACAACTAGCACAATTATAATCACCAGCTGAAAATATTTTGTGACTCCTTAAAGGATGTCCATTCGAATTATTAATTATTCTTCGCATCATTGATGATCCTGGATGACCAAGCCGGTCATGCCATAAAATGAATGTCTTTAGATCATTAATTTTCTTATTTAAGACGACATTCGTTTCGATATGCCTTATATGAGTAAAATATAATCCAGAGGATAAAGCTGGGAATTTTTCTAACATTTCTTTTTTCCCATTTGAAACCAATGTGACATAGAGAAATTCTCTATTATTTTCGTTCATGGTTTCAATGTGATATCCATTTTGTCGAATATCTTTAAAGTTGAGTAAATTTCTTCTGGATTTTT
Organism: Stephania japonica; assembly: GCA_039657345.1. Taxonomy (NCBI): domain Eukaryota; kingdom Viridiplantae; phylum Streptophyta; class Magnoliopsida; order Ranunculales; family Menispermaceae; genus Stephania; species Stephania japonica. Next base: position 7,044,555 of record CM077558.1, on the reverse strand, counting down.
CAGAGTATAAGGCATTGTCAACATGAATTGTTGTTCCCCCAGGCAACATAATATTTGCTCTTCCAGAGCCATTAATCAAATTGGAGATGCCAGATATTGTTTGAACATTAGCATCGCACTAAGTTCAAATTGGAGAAATATTCTCTGTTTTTAAGAATTGTGTGCGTTGTAGCACAATCAATGAAGGCACATATCGCTCTTATTTGGTTCATGACTTGAACACATGATTTGTTGATCCATCTGGACAAATAATGTTTGACAAATCAGAAAAAGAGTCATGATAATATTCATAATATTTTGCCTTTTATTTTAAAGGCATGGTAAAGGTTACAAAAATACTCGGGCATATATATGACAATATTTAGGCAAAATAACCTTTCATATATGACTAAAAAAATGTCACAATTATGAACGTTCATTGTCAATAATTATTTGCCCTTTGTAGTGGTGCACCACTTTTATTCCGAAATTTGGTGGAATTGTCAATACGACCTTTACCTGATATTTTCACCTTTTTCACGTCCATAAATTTATTGCGATCATGATCATTATATGCAACATATGCTTCTTAATTTGAAGCTGAACTAATTGGACGGGAGTGATATTATATTTATAATATCTCATTTTACTCAGCTACCATGAGACAAGAAATCAATCCTTAATATTTATTGGATTGACGTGCGCACTCGATATTTGTTGCAACAATAAATCGAGGCGGGCCACGTGACCTTCCTTTTATTGTCTCATCAGTCATATTTCCACATAGCCTCAACATAGAGGTAATTAAAATTGTGGAATTATAATTAATATTTGACTGATTAAATTTTGTAGCATGAGATCCAGCTGCTCATTTTGAGCTTTTTGGAGCATTACCCTTTTGGTATGTATAACTCCATAAGGTGAAAATATATATAAAGTGAAATATTCACTTTTCAAATCTCCAAAGAGAAATTGACGAATGATTATGTATAACACACAGCCTTGCATAGAATTATCATGACAAGAATTATAATAAGGTAACAAAAACAAACTATGGTTGAAAAGAATTTTGAAAATAAATTTAATATAAAAGAGTTTTTCCTTTTTTTTATGTAAAAACATAACATATGATTAAATATATGTTCACAACTTGATTATTAGTATGCAAAATGTATTACTTGTATGAGTTGGTGGGACAACCTCCGTTTGGGTGGTGAGACGAAGTCTACTTAAAACCATGCCTCCTCGAACGGGATAACCCGTCTCCCTTTCAATGTTTAGTTTTACCGGGGACAAGGCTTACCCACTATCAACCCAAACTCATAACACTATTTGCAATATAAAAAATCAAGAATTGAGCATAATTAATCGTTTGTAGTATAGCGAGAAAACTAGTTATGTCACATATTGACTTTTGATTTCTGATGTAGAAGATCGTACAAGACGCAACTACAGAGCATACTTTCGCAATCGGTGACGTTATAATGGTATATGAATAAAGTATGCATATAGAAGTTATGCATGTAATAAAAGGAAACAACCATGGTAATTCAGAAATAAATTGAACTTATTTAAATAACAAAAGTTATACCTTCTTAGCTTTTTCTCCTTAACAAGCCTTCTTGAACTTCAAGATCTCCTTAATGCTAGAGCAAGCTCATGCTGATAACGTGTTGTAAAATAAATTGAAACTTGCTAAGAGCTAGATAAGGAAATAGAAGACTAAGAACTTCTACTACTACAAACTACTACTACAAAGGAGAAGAGAAGAAATGAGATAGTTGGAATGAGAAGTTTTCATTCAACTTGGTGTGCTCTTACAATGAAGTTAGTATCCTTTATATAGGCCATTTGGTATGATGACAAATGTACCTTAGCAATGTGGGACTAAAACATACACCCCATGTACATTGAAATGGTTACAAAGAACATGACAATACATGGACTATAGGAAGTACATAACTACACAATATGTTGGTGTACATGCATGGTCATCCACACTTCATAACAGATGTTTCCTATTCTCTGATTACAATTGCATATTAATTATAGTTGTTTAGCAACGGTGGCGGAGAAGAAATCAATAGAGAAAACTAAAACTCTAGGAGAAGAAACAAATATGTACACAAACAGCCCTTAAAATTCACTTCCACAACATATTCTAATAACCCATATTGGCATTTATTCAAACAAGTGATCTGCAAAGGTTTTTTTTTCCTATTAAGAGAAACTAAACCTCTCGATTTTACACAAAGTATGAAGAACATGAGAATGAACTAATAGTGAATACTGATTAGTGAGAGAAACTAATATGTACACTATCCCTAATATCAAAAACCAGAAAAGACTATGTACACCAAAAATCGAGAAAACGAAGTAATCCATTAAACTAGTCAATATCCAAAACTAAAATACTAATTACTCTACAAATCTGAGAAACAACAATCAAGCAAGGAAAGAAAACCCTGTCTCACCAAAAAATAGAGAAGCAATCTAAATCAGAGAGGAGTTGATAGACAGATGTACGAAATCAAATCAGAGAGAAGTTGATAGATAAAGGTATGAAACCAATTGTTGGAGTTGAGTTGGAGATGCGAATTGTTGGAGTCGAGTAACGAAATTTTGGAATCGAAATAGGAGTTGATTGTTGTGATTTCATGTAACGAAGGAAATACTTCTTATTCTCGCTTTTATAATATAAATATATATATATATATATATATATATATATATATATATATATATATATATATATATATATATATATATATATATAGAGAGAGAGAGAGAGAGAGAGAGAGAGAGAGAGAGAGAGTTAATGTATATGAGTGAAAAAGGCCACAAAAACGTGATTTGGGGATGTATGTAAAATAACACGAAAATAAGAGCAAAAAAGACTTTTTGCTTATCACTAAAAAATTGAAGATTCGTGCTTTTATATAGTGATATATATATACACACACACACTAAAAACGTGGATAAGTGCTTGTGAAAACTGAAAATTGAAGATTCCTATTTTTATATAGTTGATATATATATATATATATCTACTTGTTTGGTTTAACTTCTGCTTTTAACTTATATTTTGATGACGTGGACAAGTGTTTGTGAAAACCAAAAAATATGTAGGGAGATATTTTTTATAATCGCATTTAATGTGGTGGTTTTGGTTGCTACACCAGCACCACATCAATTAAATGGTACAAAAGCTTCTTATTGATAAGCAAGGGGCATAAGCTGAACTAAATAGGGCCATATATCTAAATAGTTGTTCTTAACTAATCCAAGCTTTAAGTCGGGCACTACCACTGGGTGATCAAAAAGCTCAATCTGTCAGGCCCAAACTAAGTGAAGCCCATTTGAAGCCCAGTAAATCCATCCACTCCACGTGGACCAATCAACAAAAAGACGCATATTCGCAACCTTTTCTTTTCTGATCCGACTGAAGTGACACACCAGGCGTACGGACAGAGACAAAAAAGTAAGTTTGACTTGTTGACTTCCGGCGCTCTCACTCTCTCTTTCTAGAAATAGAGAGAGAGTAGCTGTTCTTCAGTTTCTCCCACCATTCGCGGAGCCCCTCACTCTCTCTCTAGAATCTACAGTACTGCTTTTTCTAGTGAGAGAGAGAGAGTGTGAAAAAACGAGCCTTTCCTTAATTAATGGTCACACTACAAACTCTGCACATTCTTTCAATCAATTCAAAGCGCTCGCTTTTTCTTCACATCTGACGCTGCATTGGTTGATCCACTGTCCGGGTGTCCCCAATCAATCATTACTTCCGCCGCTCTGTCTCCTTTTATTAAACCAACGTTCGCCCAGCAATTATAGGGTTTCAAGAGATGAGGAGATGAAGAGATGAAGAGATGGGGTGTGTGTTCGGCAGAGAGGTTCGGGGCGTCGGATCGTCCTCGACATCTCCGTCCAAATCAAGGGCTTTGGGGGCTGAGGATGTGAAGGTTAGAGAGGAGGAGCTGAAGAAGAAGCCGAATCCGAGGCTGAGTAATCCTCCCAACAATGTGGTCGGGGAGCAGGTCGCCGCCGGGTGGCCTTCCTGGCTCTCTGCCGTCGCCGCCGAGGCCATCGGTGGGTGGACGCCAAGGAGGGCCGATTCCTTTCAGAAGATTAATAAGGTCATCACTCACTCTCTTTAATTGTCGTTTTTTCAGTTGCACTAAATCGAGCTAATGGAAGAGTTTTGATTCATGCAGCCGACTTCAACTAATTTGAGATTGAGGAAAAAGTAAGGTAGGAGTAGCACCAATTGACACAAAATATTAGGGGAGGGTGGTTGTGGTGGTTTGGACACTTGCAAAGACGGCTTATAAATGTCCCCACTAGATAAATTGACTCAATAGAACTGAAGAAATTTGACGAGGTAGGGCTAGATCAAAGTTAACTTGGGACGCATTAATTGGGAGGGATCTAAATGATTTGAAAAGCACACCATCATTACACTAAATTGAGGGCAATGGAAGAGTTTGATCCATGTAGCGGATCTCAACTAATTTTGAGATTCAGGCTATGTTGTTGTTGCTTTTTTTTTTGTTAATCCTTTGGTGTTCAGGATTACTCTAGACTATTGCATGGGAAACACACTGCACTCTGTAAGAGGTATGCTTCGAAAAATTAGGAGATTTTGACACCTCAAAGAGACATGAGTGAACAACTAGTAGGTCTCAACCACCACACTAAGGCAATGGTTGTTGTTGTTGGGTCAATAGTTTGTATTGTTATCTGGATATTGTTCTCAAATTGCCTTGTTTTTGTTTCAGCTAATTATAGTTGAAAAGCTGAGATTTTGATTTGATTCCATTTTTTGGGATAACCAGTTATTATGGTTGGGAGGCTGATGCTTTTATCTGGGTCAAAGTTTAATGATATTGCTGTCGCGTTGTTGCCCCTGTGCAAAACTTGATATTTTTCATCTGGGTTTGGTTTCAGATTGGCCAAGGGACATACAGTAACGTTTATAAAGCTAGGGATACTTTGACAGGGAAAATTGTGGCGTTGAAGAAGGTTCGGTTTGACAATTTGGAGCCAGAGAGTGTGAAGTTCATGGCTAGAGAAATTCTCATCTTGAGACGTTTGGATCACCCAAATGTTGTCAAGTTGGAAGGTTTGGTGACTTCAAGAATGTCATGCAGTTTGTATCTTGTATTTGAGTACATGGAACATGATTTGGCTGGTCTGGCAGCAGTCCTTCCATAAAGTTCACAGAGCCTCAGGTTTTTTTTTAATTATTATTTTGGCTTTCAGTTTTTCATTCTTCACATTTTTTATTTTACTGTAAGGATTCCAATGGAACTCGAAATCAATTCATGAGCGGCAGTGTCTCTTTGGAAACCAAACACATTCTTTTCTGGTTATATATTTCAATCTCAAACTTTTTTCTTTCTTTTATTTGGCTTAATAATGGCAGGTAAAATGTTATGTGCAACAATTGCTGTCTGGGCTCGAGCATTGTCACGACCGTGGTGTACTTCATCGAGATATTAAAGGCTCAAATCTGTTAATTGACAATGGAGGAATACTTAGAATAGCTGATTTTGGATTGGCTTCCTTTTTTGATCCTAACCACAAGCAGCCCATGACTAGTCGGGTTATCACTTTGTGGTATAGACCGCCAGAGCTTCTCTTAGGTGCTACATATTATGGTGTTGGTATAGATCTTTGGAGTGTAGGCTGTATCCTAGCTGAGTTACTGGCAGGGAAACCTATAATGCCAGGTCGCACAGAGGTAATCTAAAACTTACATGCATATGCACATATGCACATATTATTTTTGCTAATCCACTTGGTATTGATGATTTCTTTGGCGTGAGTGTGTTTAAAATGTTGCTGTACTCTGCTTGCGCACCCTTGTTGAAGCTGCAAGATTCTATTATTATGTTTGGGGCCCCATGTGCCCGTTTCTTATCTTATAAAAGGACTACACCTTGTTCAAAAAAAGAGAAAGATAAAACCATTATTTTAAAGTATACATAAGCAGATCAAATGCATTTGATGTATATTGTTAGCTGCAGCATCCCCTATGTTAATTTGATGGCGCAATTAAATAAAAGAGAGTAATTTCATGCATATTTGCTATCCAGCATGTCTAAATTGACATTAGTCCAAATGTTTTAGTAGATAACAGAATGCAACCCTGACTACTAAGAATCTGTTTTACGTCCATACATTTTCATGGTGATTTCGGCATTTCTGCAGGTGGAGCAACTGCACAAAATCTTCAAGCTGTGTGGTTCCCCCACTGAAGAATACTGGAAAAGATCGAAATTACCACATGCTACCATTTTTAAGCCCCAACAACCATATAAAAGGTGTATAGCAGAGACATTCAAAGACTTCCCACCATCTTCACTACCACTGATTGAAACTCTTCTTGCAATTGACCCAGTTGAACGCCAGACTGCCACTGCAGCATTGAGTGCTGAAGTAAGATGGTTTACTTTTGTTTTTGGTCATCTTTTGTTCCATACCGCAGTTGGCTATTGGCATGGAAGCCTTTTGTAACTTTTTTTTCTTTCTTGATTAACGTCTTTACAAATTGTAACATATTTTATCCTCAGAGTGTTAAAGTGGTTCAGTAAATTCTGTTGCTCAATCTTGTAACCTGGTTTTCTGTTTCTTAGTTCTTCACCACGGAGCCTTTTGCTTGTGAACCTTCTAGCCTCCCACAGTACCCTCCAACCAAGGAGATGGATGCCAAACTACGTGATGAAGAAGCTAGAAGGTATGCTAATGGCCTGATTGACTTCATATATAAATAGTTAGTTGATTGAGATTTTATTTATTGAATGAGGTTTTCCTTTTCTCCAATGTAAAACTTTAGGATATAATTAGGAATAGATATGAAGGGGTAGTTAAGGCATTTTTTTTTTGAAGGCGTAGTTAAGTCATTTGGGAAGACTTTCGAGTTCTATAAAAGTCTAATAGACCTACTGTAGCATTTGATTTCAAGAAAGGAATTAACAACTCTAATTTGTTAATTCCTTTCTTATCTGTTCTCTAACTCTACTATGTTCACTCTCTCTAAAGTAACTAGTAAATCAGAGCAACTCAACTAGTAGCTGCAACAGATACTAATTAAGTTGGTGCAAGCCCACAAAATTAAAGGGTCAACCATGTTAATCTAACACATTAGAAAACTTCCTAGATGATGTCCCAGCCGAGCCTAAGCAATAGGGGCCACCTTGAAAACACTCCTGTATTAAAATTTAGAATTAGGACAATATGCAATGAATCCTTCAAAAATCGATGGACAGATCACTGAAAGTTTGGTCAATAAATGTTAAAAGAATGGATCATCAAGATGTGATGGAACTTAACAAAATAAAGACCTGTCAATGATTCTGGTGGAGCTTTCATTTAAAGAATGGATCATCAAGATGTGACGGCATTGAGCTTTACCGGGTGGATTAATATGAAGTTTCCCTGTGATATATGCTCTTTTCATTTTTCAATTTTTTTTTTTTTTTTGAAGTTTTTCATTTTTCCTTTTATATAGTTGTATTGAACTTTTTCTCTAAATTAAACTTTTGGAACAATTACCGACTTACCATCCTTGGGATAATTATCACAGACAATTATGTTTTTGTTCTCATTACAAAATTATCACTACTTTATTTTGCTGTGTTTTCATAGTGATTTTGCTTACATTTGCATATGATTGTTAAATGTCATGGTTTATAGCTTTCACTTCCATTTCTGTTGAAAAGGTGAAGCTCTATTTGTCAGTTCACCTTGTATGTTTTAAACCATTCCATTCATTTTTCGTTTCTGTGAGGAACCATTGCATGCATTATTTTTGTGAGAGTGTTTTGCTCGAATCACAAGAGTTAATTCAATTGTGGCTCCGTAGACTTCGAGTTGCTGGCAAAGCCAATGCTGGTGGCATGAAAAAAAGGCGTGCGCACGAACGAGCTATTAGAGCATTTCCTGCTCCAGAAACAAATGCAGATATCCCATCCAATGTTGATGTATGTTCAGTGACCACTCGTCTTTTGGCATCTTATTTTCATCTAATTTTATATTATAGTACTAACACTGTAATATTATGCCATTTCTTGAGTGCAATGTGCTTGGGTATTTTGGTGGTTAATGCTGTTTCTAATATAGTTGAGTGATCTTTTGCGATGTAAACAGAAATGGCGTCTAATTACACATGCAAATGCTAAGAGCAAGAGTGAGAAGTTTCCTCCACCGCATCAAGACGGAGCCCTCGGCTTTCCCTTGGGTTCTTCACATTACATGGATCCTACCTTCGATCCTCCTGATGTACCATTTAGTTCCACAACATTGACATACGAGAAAGGACCTGTGCAGAATTGGTCTGGTCCTCTCATAGATTCTACTGCAGTTGGTAACCCGAGAAGGAAAAAGAAGACAACAGATGATGCTCAAATTTCTGCCAAAACCCAAAAGAAGGAATCTCAGAAATAGAGTAGCTGCATTTGGAGTTGAAGAAAGGACTGTAATCGATGGAAATATTGAACTATGAGACTTGTTCTAGAAGCGATTTTCTCGACGGTTTATACAGTTCCTATCCCTGCTAAACTTTCTTAAACTCCCGTAGCAGGTAATTTCACTTTGTAGCGCCCCTCGCATTTTGTCTCCTTTTTCCCGCAGAAATCAATCTATTCTTTAAATGATTGGCTTAATGTCGGCCTTGGCGGAAGCTTTCTAGTCATGTAAATTTTGTAAATTTTGATCATCCTTTACATGAAGAACATCTTTTTTGGCTAATTATTGAGTTGAATATCTTATCATTCATTATGATAGCAGGTTAGATTAGAATGAGTGTGTTTTGTTCTTTAATGAGTAATGCTACGGTGACTCACTACGGACAATCCTATGAGCACATACTTGATTTTTTTATTTGATTTTTATTTTTTTAACAATTTTGTAGTCGTAGTGTACCTTAGCATTCCTCAAGCACAAAATTGTAAAAAAAGTAAAATAAAAAATAAAAAAAATGAAGGTGCGTGCTCTTAGCGAGTGTCAATAATGGGTGACTTTAACATTTTTCTTAATGTTATGGATCGATTCAGCATCATTCTTTGGATATTGCAGATTACTAGGTTAGTTTCCAGTTTCCACCAACGTTATTAGTTAATTGCTGCTTGAATTCAGCTTTTGCAAGAATGATGCATCAACGTAAATGTTCATTCATTCCTGTAGGAATATGCATTTTTTCTTGGTCCTCTATTGCCTTTGCTAGCGTAGTTTTTGTTAAATTTTACTGTAAGAAATTTAACTCCATTAATTCAACTCTAACTTGCAATGAAGTTATTGCAAACTCAATCCAGTTTAGGTGTAGTGTATGAACAATTAACCCTAAACCCTAAACCCTAATCCCTAAATTCATAACTGTTAAGAAATTGTAAACTTGTTGGAGACACTCCATTGACCTTAACTTGGTAAAGATCAAATGTATTATAGAGGTTGCATGTGGAGTAGTTGGTTGCATTAGCAATGCTCGACAAGGTAACACCAGCAATTTTTTTTTTATTCCTATCTTTTTGCTCAATTCATCAGTATTTTTGACTTTCAATTTGTAGACACACTGGATTCTTTCATGATCTTGATCACAAATAATTATTTAGAAAGAATAAGAACGCACGAAGTTAAGAAAATCATGGGCAAGCAACAAAAAAAAATTTCATTATTAATTCATAAAACTCATATATGTTGTAAATGAAATGGATGTGGATGACTCTTCCTATTCAAACTATTTGTATTCCACCACTATGTGTGAGTGGTTACACATTTACATCATGTAATTGTAACTTATGATCTTTGACATTCTTGTAATGGCCTATATAAATAGCTCACATCTTTGTAATGGATACACGATATTGGAATGAAAGTTCTTTGTTTCTCCCCCATCTCTTCTCTTGTTCAATTTCTAGTTCTTTACTTTACTTTCATAGCTTTGTTCAAAATAATTTCACAACACGTTATCAGCACGAGCTTGCTCTAGCATTAAGAAGATCTTGAAGTTCAAGAAGGCTTGTTAAGGAGACAAAGCTAGGAAGGTATAACTTTTATGAGTTCAGTTTATTTCTATATTATCTTGGTTGCTTCACTTTTATATGCATACTTTATTCATATACTATGCATTATAACGTTACCGATTGCAAAAGTATGCTTTGTAGTTGCGTCTTATACGATCTTCTACATCAGAAATCAAAAGTCAATATGTGACATAACTAGTTTTCTCACTATACTACAAACAATTAAATATGCTACATTCTTGATTTTTTTTTTTATTATTGCAAATAGTGTTATGAGTTTGGGTTGATAGTGGGTAAGCCTTGTCCCCGGTAAAGCTAAACATTGAAAGGGAGACGGGTTATCCCGTTCGAGGAGGCATGGTTTTTAAGTAGACTTCATCTCACCACCCAACCTGGAGGTTGTCCCACCACTCATACAAGTAGTACATTTTGCATATTAATAATCAAGTTATGAACATTCATTTAATCATATATTTTACATAAAAATGAGAACTATATATGATGTCTTTATTTTTTTATTATACTTGATTGAATTAATTGTCTTAATAATATTAACAACAATAATTACTTGTCAAGGCAACGAGATGCTCAAATTAGATATAAAGTATCTATGTAAGGCTATGCGTATAAATATTTATTTGTCAAATATCTCTTTAGACTCTAGAGATTTGAAAAGTGAATATTTCACTTTATATTATCATTTCGCCTTATGGAGCTATCTATATCAAGGCCAAAATTGGTGATGTTCCAAAAGGCTCAAAATGAGCGGCTAGGTCTTATACTACAAAATTTATATCAGTCAAATATCATTTATTATTCTGTAATTTCAATTACCTCTATATTGAGGCTATGCAGAAATATAACTGATGAGACAAATAAAGGCACGTGGCTCGCCTCGATGTATTACTGCAACAAATTATCGAGTGCGCACGTCAATCTATTAAATATTAATTATGGATTGAATCATTGTCTCGTGGTAGCTGAGTAAAATAATAAGATATTATAAATATAATATCACTCATGTCCAATTAGTTTAGCTTCAAATTAAGAAGCATATGTTGCATATGATGACCATGGTCGCAATTACAAATTTATGGACGTGGAAAAGGTGAAAAGATATGGTAAAAGTTATATTGACAATTCCATTGATAGTTAGAATAAAAAGTGGTGCACCACTAGAAAGGGTAAATTAGTATTGACAATGAGCGCTCATAATTGTGACATTTTTTCGTCACGTACGAAAGGCTATGTTGCCTAAATATTGTCATATACATACCTAAATATTTTTGATCTTTTACCATGCCTTCAAAATCAAGGCAAAATTATATTTTACCATTAAAAATAGCTCAATTAAGTATTGAGACATTAAGATGTGTTCAAATTATGAGCTAAATAAAGGCGAATAACGCATGTCTTGTTATTGTACTACATGTATATTGTAATATAAAAAATATTTATCGAATTTAACCTTAGCAGAGGCTAATGTTTATGCAATATATGTTACCACTATAATATTGTCAATGCCTTATCTAGAAGTTATTCAGTATGATTTGTTTCATCTGAGAATTTAAATTCCCTGCATTACCTTTTGAATTTTATTTGAAAAGGCATACTGATGAAATAAATATCGTCATATGATCTAATGACATTCATAAGATAAAATGATGGATTTGATCATCAATTGTACGAATAATATTGAAAATTCGTGTGGACATCAATTGTGGAACTAAAAGATTTTATCAGCTGATGATTATAATTGGGTTAGTTGTTCTCAAGGTAAATTGATAGTTAAATCATCCCTAAGTAAAATTATTGTGGAATCCCCAATTTTCTTAGAACGCATTCAGGGAGACATATGTGGACCTATTTATCCTCACTGTGGACCATTTAGATATTTCATAGTTTTGATAGATGCATCAACTAGGTGGTCACATGTTTGTTTGCTTTCGACTTGTAATGTTGCATTTGCTAGACTTTTAGCGCAAATCATAAAGTTAAGAGCACAATTCCCTGACAACCCAATCAAGACCATTCATCTTGATAATGCCGAAGAATTTCAATCACAAGCATTTAAAAATTATTGCATGTCTATAAGAATTACCATTGAACATTCTGTTCCTCATGTGCATACCAAAAATGGTTTAGCAGAATCACTTATCAAACACATTCAATTAATTGCAAGACCTTTACTTATGAGAGCTAAACTACCAACTTCAATTTGAGGACATGTAGTCCTTCATGCATCATCTATCATTCATTATAGACCTACTGCATACCATGAACATTCCCCCATGCAACTCATTTTAGGTCAACAACCAAATATTTCACACTTAAGAATTTTTGGTTGTGCAGTGTATGTTCCTATACCACCTCCCAATAGAACTAAGATGGGTCCACAACGAAAACTTGGGATTTATATTGGATTTAACTTATCGTCCATTATAAGATACCTTGAGCCCTTAACAGGGGATTTATTTACTGCACGTTTTGCTGATTGTCACTTTGATGAAGCAATTTTCCTACCATTAGGGGGAGATAAGAAGTCAATTCAAAAGGAATGGCACGAAATTGCTTGGAATGCATCAACTTTATCACATTATGATCCACGAACAAATCAGTGTGAACTTGAAGTTCAAAAGATTATTCATTTGCAACAAATTGCAAATCAATTACCAAATGCATTTAATGATGCAAAACAAGTGAAAAAATCACATATTCCAGCTGTAAATGCTCCTGCAAGAATTGATGTCCCTGTGCAACAAAATGCACAAGAACCAACGAAACGCTTAAAGCGTGGAAGACCGGTTGGTTCAAAGGATACAATTCCTCGAAAGAGGAAAACGAGAGTAAAAATAAATACAAATCAAAATACTCATGAGAAAGCACAAGAATCCTTTGATAAGGGTTTGTCAGAACAAGTTGATTCTGATGAGAAACAACTTCTTCTAAAAAAAGATGAAAAAGATGAAAGTAATGAGATCTCAATAAATTATTTAAACTCTAGTAAGATTTGGGATCAAAATGAAATTGTTCCTAATGATATATTTACTTTCAATGTGTCCTTTGAAATATGTGAAAATGATGATGATTCAGAACCACGATTAGTGGACGAATGTTAAAAAAGACCTGATTGGCAAAAATGGCAAGATGATATCCAAGCAGAGCTAAACTCGTTAAGGAAACGAGAGGTTTTTGGACCAATTGTCCAAACGCCATATGGCATAAAACCTGTTGGATATAAATGTGTATTTGTACGAACGAGAAACGAAAAAAATGAAGTTACAAGGTACAAAGCAAGACTTGTAGCTCAAGGTTTCTCACAAAGACCTGACATCGATTACATCGTTAGAACATCCGAATACTTGAAAAAGGAATTCGAAATGAAAGAACTTGGAAAAACAAGACTTTGTCTTGGTTTGCAAATTGAACATTTTTCAAGTGGAGTACTTGTCCATCAATCAAATTATATTGAAAAATTATTAAAAAGATTTTATATGAACAAGGCACATCCATTGAGCTCTCCAATGGTTGTCAGATCACTTGAAGTGGATAAGGATCCATTTCGACCTCATGAAAGTGATGAAGAGCTAATTAGTCCGGAGGTACAATATTTAAGTGCAATTGGTGCACTTATGTATCTTGCAAATTGTACAAGACCCGATATTGCTTTTGTTGTCAACCTACTTGCAAGATATAGCTCTTCACCAACTCGAAGACATTGGAATGATGTTAAACACGTTTTTCGATATCTTCGAGGAACAAGTGAAATGGTTTTATTTTACTCGAGAGGGGTAAAATTGAATCTCCAAGGTTATGCTAATGCTGGATTTTTATTTGATCCCCACAAGGCCTGTTCTTAAATAGGATATGTATTCACATGTGGTAATACTGCTGTATCATGGAAATTAGTAAAACAAACTATGGTTGCTACTTCTTCCAATCATTCTGAAGTGCTTGCAATTCATGAAGCAAGTCGTGAATGTGTTTGGTTGAGAAACATGATTGAACATATTCAAGAACCATGTGGATTGCCTTCAATAAAAGATTCTCTAACCATATTATATGAAGATAATGCAGCATGTATTGCACAATTAAGTGAAGGATTCATAAAAGGGGACAGAACAAAACATATTTCACCAAAATTCTTTTATGCGCATGAGCTTCAGAGGAATGGTGAAATTTATGTCAAGCAAATCCGATCGAGCGATAATCTTGCTGATTTATTCACAAAAGCCTTACCAACTACGACATTTAAAAGACTTACATATGGTATTGTCTTACGTAAACTTAAAGACATTGCAAGTAAAGAAACTGAACAAGTTTCACCCATGTTCATATGAGGGAGAGTTATTGATTAGTTTATTGCACTCTTTTTCCCTTAGCTATGGTTTTATCTCATTGGTTTTTTTTCTAGCAAGGTTTTAATGAGACAATCTTAACAATATTATACCCATCTTAATATTTATGAGAATAGTGTACTCTTTTTCTTTTACTATATTTTTCTCACAGGGTTTTTCTTAGTAGAAGTTTTAACGAGGCACAATCTCTTAGCAAGTGTCATCCAAGGGGAGTGTTATAAAAGAAATGGATGTGGATGACTCTTCCTATTCAAACCATTTATATTCCACCACTATGTGTGTGTGGTTACACATTTATATCATGTAATTGTAACTTATAATATTTGACATTCTTGTAATGACCTACGTAAAGAGCTCACATCTATGTAATGGATACACCATATTAGAATGAAAGTTCTTTGTTTCTCTCCTATCTCTTCTCTTGTTCAATTTCTAGTTATTTACTTTACTTTTTTTCGTAACTTTGTTCAAAATAATTTCACTTCAATATATATTTATTAATCAGTAAAATTTCAAACGCATGCACACTTCCCAACACTCTTCGGGCCCCAGCTATTACACAGATACAACTGTGCCATAAACAGTCTGATAAACGTGACATTGACCCACGTATTTGACTCCTTGAACTCTGAGCTCTTTTTTTGATCAACAATAAGAGTAGAGCTAGAGCTGATTGGTAGATTCCACTGTTAATTGCCTAACACTAAGATAAATGTTTATACACATGAAACACCAACCTTGCAGATTGAATTAATTAGTGTGCACAAACAAGAGTTCTTTTTCTCCAACTCCTCAAGTTGATGATCAAAATGTGGGCGAAAAACCAGGATCTTCAAAGGGTAAATCCCCATTTATCTCAAACATGGGCAAAAAGTGTAACAGTATGTTGAAGTCTGTCCGGTTTTCTGGGTTTCCTGGGAGTAGTAGCAAGAGCAGTGGTTCCACCAAGGCTCAGGAGAACAATGAGGTATCTTCTCTAAGTTCTCTTGTTGTTTTTTGTTTTATTTCTATTATTATCATGATTTGAAATGTGTTAATTCTTTATTCTCTTCTTCCATGAAAAATTTTGGTTAGATGTGTAGATCTAGACCCCTCAAAACGTATCATCTTAAGTAAATGAGTTTATATTTTGGTTGTGCCTGTCAATGTGAAAACTCCTTCATCGATTTATACATTTACGACATAGGAGCTTCTCTTATGCTCGATCTGCATAGCAAGTCCCTGTTGTCTTTTCAGATCTATATAACACTTTTAATTCAATCATAAATCATAAAATATAAACATACCTCCTTCCATTGCTTTCTCCTAAGAATCCTTTTTCCCCTCTCTGCCTTCTTCCGTAAAAATTCTATTCTTGATGGTGAGATCTCGTTTTAAATAAATCATATCCCAATAACTGTTTTACAGTTATTGGGTCTGTTTAATTTGAAGAGAGAGGGGAGGGAATTAAAACCCCCGTACTCAAAACAATTATACCCAAACTACCATCAAGTTGTGGGCCCAAAACATGAAGTACGTAACAACATAATATGGGTCACATATAATAGAGATTAATTAGGAAAAGATAATCTAACAATCTCCCACTTGACCCATGTTATGACTTGATGATTCAAAATAAAATATAATTGCGCACTTTTATTGAATCTATCAAATCACTTTTTCACTGAATTAAAATGATTAGATCATGGCGGTCACAAGTCATTTAATCGACACGATTCCTTCCATGTATCACAATCAACTCAACCAGTATAACTTTAATAAGGATAATTCAACCCTCTAACCATAATGTTATCTCATTGAAATATAATGAAGGTAACAAGTATATAAGCAAAGACAAAGCTTTAATTGAATTCACAAGTGTCATGACAATAATATGAGCAATACAATTATAAATGTATGTATACATACCACAATATTATGTTAACAAGGACTTGTCTATAATGCCCATACGTTCAACATGGCCAATAAACGTTTTGGGCGGTAATCCCTTAGTTAACGGATCCGCTATCATCAGATCAGTACCAATATGCTCAATCGACACTCTTTGTTTTTGCACTTCTTCTTTGACAGACAAGTACTTCAAATCCATGTGTTTTGCACCTTTTGAATACTTGTCATTCTTCGAAAAGAAAACTGCTGCAGAATTATCACAGTATAGCTTTATAGGTTTAGCTATACTATCTATTATAGCAAGTCCTGACACAAAATTCCGCAACCATAATGCATGAATAGTGGCCTCAAAGCATGCCACGAATTCAGCCTCCATAGTTGAAGTAGCAATTACAGTCTGCTTCGCACTCTTCCATGAAACTGCTCCTCCAGCCAATTGGAACAAGTAACCGAATGTAGATTTCCTCGAGTCCACACATCCGGCATAGTCTGAATCAGAATACCCAATCACTTCGAGATGACTCGACTGTTTGTAGATCAACATGTAATCCTTGGTGCCTTGTAAGTACCTAAGTACTTTCTTTGCAGCTTTCCAATGATCCATTCCGGGATTACTTTGATATCGACCCAACATTCCAACAGCAAAACTGATATCCGGTCGAGTACAAGTCTGGGCATACATTAAGCTCCCAACTAATGACGCATAAGGAATACATTGCATTTGCTGACGTTCCAAATCATTATGAGGACATTGCATTAAACTGAACTTGTCCCCTTTCTGAATTGGAACTACTCCTGCAGAGCACTTGTCCATTTGAAATCTCTCTAATACTTTATTGATATATCCTTTCTGAGACAAACCTAACAATCCTTGCGATCTATCACGGAATATCTCTATTCCTATCACATATGATGCCTCACCCATATCTTTCATTTCAAAGTTTATAGAGAGAAATCTCTTTACATCATGTAACATAACAACATCATTCGCAGCAAGAAGAATATCATCAACATATAGAACCAATATGATAAACTTGCTCCCACTGATCTTCATGTATATACACCGATCAACAGTGTTTTCTACAAAACCATACGACGTAATGGTATTATTGAACTTAATATACCATTGTCTGGAAGCTTGTTTCAGTCCATATATTGACTTCTTCAATTTACACACCAAGTTTTCTTTTCCTGTGGTCAAGAAACCTTCGGGTTGATCCATGTAAACTTCCTCTTCTAAGTCTCCATTCAGAAAGGCGGTTTTCACATCCATTTGGTGAAGCTCAAGATTATAATGAGCTACCAAAGCCATTATAATTCTTAAAGAGTCCTTCTTTGAAACTGGAGAGAAGGTCTCTTTATAGTCAATGCCATCCTTTTGATTGTAACCTTTGGCGACAAGTCTGGCTTTATGTCTTTCAATATTGCCATGTGAGTCTCTTTTTGTTTTGAAGACCCATTTGCAACCAACTTGCTTTGCATCTTCAGGCAACTCGACTAATTCCCAGACTTTGTTGTCATCCATTGATTTCAACTCGTCTTTCATGGCACTAAACCATTTTTCAGAATCATCACATTTCATGGCTTGTTTGAATGAGACTGGATCTTTGTCAATGCTCAAATCACATTCATGTTCAAGTGAATAAACCACATAGTCATTTGATACTGCTGGTCGTCTTATCCTTACAGACCTTCGTAATGCTATTTCTTGTGGTTCTACTTGATTATTTACAACTTGTGCATCATTAGCTGGTTCATTAACAATAAGCTCATTTTCCTCATTTGGAACAATGATTTGTTGTCCGGGTTTATTGCGTAACCTTGATGCAACAAGAGGAACAACAATTTGAGGAGAAATGCTAGATGTAGGAGTTTTTAATTGAATTTCATGAATATCCACATTTCGTGGTTCTTCACTCCCACTGTTTTGGCCATTCTCTATGAACCGAGCATTACCAGACTCAACTATTCTCGTACTATGGTTAGGACAATAAAATATGTACCCTTTAGACTTTTCAGGGTAACCAATGAAGTAACCACTAATAGTCCTTGCATCAAGTTTCTTTTCATGTGGATTATATATCCGTACTTCTGCTTGACATCCCCAAACATGAAGATGTCTCAAACTAGGTTTCCTACCAGTCCAAAGTTCATAAGGAGTCTTAGGAACTGATTTACTAGGAACCCTATTCAACAGATATGCAAATAGCGATCTTTAAGGCATGCATCCACAATGATGAAGGTATAGTGTTACAACTTAACATACTCCTAACCATATCCATAAGAGTACGGTTCCGCTTTCAAACTACACCATTTTGTTGAGGTGTACCAGGCATTGTGTATTGTGCACAAATACCTCGACTTTTAAGGAAATCTGCAAATGGACCTGGACATTGTCCACTTTCATCATACTTTCCAAAGTATTCACCACCTCTATCAGATCTTACCACTTTTACCTTTCTATCTAGCTGCCTTTCTACCTCATTAATGAACACTTTTAAAATGTCCACTGACTGAGACTTTTCATGCAACAAGTATAGATAACAATATCGTGAGTAATCATCAATAAAGGTGATAAAATACTTTTGACCACTCCAAGATGGAGCATCAAAAGGACCACAAATATCGGTGTGTATCAATTCAAGAGGCTCATTTCTTCTTGTGGCAGGATGTTTTGATATATGTTTGGTTTGCTTTCCCTTAATGCAATCCACACATACATCCCAGTCAACAAAATCCAATTGAGGTAAGATATTACTTTTCACTAACCTCTGTACTCTTTCTTTGGATATGTGACCTAATCTTTGATGCCAAAGAAAAGCAGAGCACTCATCATGTGTACTACGTTTATTTCCAATAATATGCTCAACATTAAACAAGGATTCAACAAACATACTATCAAGATTGAAACGATATAAGTTGTCAATTAAAATACCAGAACCATAATAGTATTTTTGTTTAAATAAACTAAAACAACTGTTTCCAATCTTTAAATTAAAGCCTACACAATCCAATCTTGATACAGAAACAAGGTTTCTTGAACATTCAGGAACATAAAGACACTTTTCTAAATCCAAAAAGTATCCCAGTATCCAGGATTAATCTATAAGTCCCGATCCCTTCTATGCGTGCCTTCATTCTGTTCCCCATAAATAAGAACTTTTCAGTTCCGCTTATGGGATGGATTGAAAGGAATCCCTGCATAATATGTGAAACATGAGTAGTTGCACCAGTATCAAGCCACCAGGTATTATTAGGCACTTCAATTAAGTTTGATTCAAAACATACAGAAATGTAATGTATACCTTTCTTCTCAAACCATGCCTTTCGTTTCGGGACGATCTTTTTGAAGTGTCCATTCTTTCTACAAAAGTGACACCTCAGCTCCTTATGGATTCGACCCTCATGGACTTTCATTGGGGCTTTGTCCTTCTTTCTGTCCTTCCTTCCTGGGATAGCTTTGCTGCTGCTAGCTCCATCATGCATAGTGAGATGAACTGAGTGACTCTTCAGTTTCCTTAATCTCCCTTCTTCCTGTACGAGCATGGCCTTGATTTCTTGCAAGTTCCATTTTTCTTTTATGGTGTTATAATTCACCTGGAACTGACCAAACTCAGGAGGAAGGGAATTAATAATGAACTGAACCAGAAATGATTCACTCACGTCCATACCCATTGCCTTAAGCTTCGCTGCCAAATTAGACATACTAGTCACATGATCATGGATGGGCTGTGACCACTCAAATTTCTTAGTGGTCAGCTCACTCATCAAGCTTCCCACAATGGACTTGTCAGCAATGTCCGATTGTGAGTACTCTTTTAGTTGGATCATGAATTCCTTTGCATCGCTTGTCTTGGGCATAGATGGTTTGACATTTTCTGCAATCGTCATTCGCATCAAATTCAAACTTAGCCTATTAGACCGCTCCCAAGCCTCATGTAAAGACTTTTCCTCTTCGGAGCTGGCCTCAGTAATGGCCGCGGGTTTTTCGTCTACAATGATTGCCAGGTCAAGGTCCATTACACCCAGTTGGAACTGGATCTGTCCAGACCAATCATTGTAGTTAAGCCCATTGAACTTAACCATCATATTACCCAAGGCAAACATATTAGAGGACGCTGCAAATATAACAAAATTATTCACATTAATGCTTTGAGTTAAAATCTAATAGATTCAGACATACAATACTTTTATTATGTATTTAAGTTCACCTTTGGGTGATACTTTAATACATAAGTCATGCTATATCAAATTCTGAATAAGCATATATACTTTCATAGACAATCAATCATACTTAAGAAAATAAGTAAGATATCTTTGGATAAAACATACATATTTTAATTAAGTATGAAGATAAATCTCTTAAGTTTCATTAATTATAAGCAATGATCCACCTTTGGGTGATCTCCTAGCGTTATAATTAATTGGTCTTAATTAAATATTTAACATCTATTCAAGCTAGGCCACTTTGGTGACTAACAAGCTTTTCATTAAATAAACATTTAATTAAGCATACTTTAATTTTATTATTATTATTTTAATCAAGATATACATGCCAATCCTATGTATACGTCATGCATGACAATAAATTAATCAATTAATAATGTGACTATTAAATAATATATATATATATATACACACACGTATATCACGAATTCAATGTGGTCAGCAACAAATTCTTTCAAGGCATTATTAATTGATTAATTTATATATACATATTCATTACCTAAGTGTTTTTTATTCCATAAGTCAAACGTGGCAAATAGCATTCTCAACGTGAATAATTACTTTAATAAGGAATAAACAAACTGTTATGTTAATCAACACTAACAAATAGGAAGGATTAAGCCATGCACCTACTTTGTAGGAAATAATTTGTATCAAAACAAACAAATAGTACACAACGCATGTGTATAAAATAAAATCCAAAATTTTAGTTCATCCGAGAATCCAAATTCTTTAACGCCAAATATATCGGCATCGGAATAGGAAAATTCAATATACCCAAAAACGCAATATACCCAAAAACACAAAGTTAAGTCGATCAAAGTATTGATCTTAATGCGGAAATTAAACATCGACTTAAACCACTCTGTTGAATGAAAAGTGTTTAACCATGCTCTGATACCAATGTTGTCTTTTCAGATCTATATAACACTTTTAATTCAATCATAAATCATAAAATATAAACATACCTCCTTCCATTGCTTTCTCCTAAGAATCCTTTTTCCCCTCTCTGCCTTCTTCCGTAAAAAATTCTATTCTTGATGGTGAGATCTCGTTTTAAATAAATCATATCCCAATAACTGTTTTACGAGTTATTGGGTCTGTTTAATTTGAAGAGAGAGGGGAGGGAATTAAAACCCCGTACTCAAAAAGTCCCGAGTCTGAATAAAGTATACAGGTGGCGGTAGTTGACATGCCAACCTGTGTGCTGTGTAAAACATTAATTTGTCACTCGAAATGAAATGGATGAGACAGATATTTGTTTTTTCTGATTTGTATCAGTTATGTAATTTATTAAATTTAAAGTAAGTAAAATAATAAAAAAACAACATGAATAGACCATAGAGTTTTGGTTTTGAAATGTAGTTCATGGTTGGAGAAGAAATGGAGTTGAATATGACATTTTACACTAAAGTGGTTTAAAATATGTAGTTTTTGGTTCGCATTGAGGCAAGCAGAGTGAAAGAGTTTGATCCTTATAGCCGCTCCCAACTAATTAATTTGGGACTAAAGCTTTCATTGTTGCATCAATATGAGCACAGACAAACTTGTAGCATGAAAGTGAAATAAATGCTTAAATGAAGATGAGAATTTTGTCTATATTAAAACTTGCTTGGTAGTGCATGGATCGAATCCTTTCTAGTAGGCCCATTGTTGCATCCTCTTCCTCTAGGCTCACGAAAGGAACAGGTTACATGGCAGATGTTCAATTTGTCAAACCAATTCTTATTCTATGATTTAGATCATCTTGGCACTTTCTGTTTGTTCTATCAATTACTCCCACAGTCAGGTTTCTTGTTTACAGCTTCCCTTCGCTGATCCCAGTGCTTTCAACCTACCTTTAAGCGATGTTCGGTCTCATTCAAGCAAGGATCTTACTGCTGAACTCGAGGATGAAGATATAAGGTCAGTGGATTAATCTATCAGCTATATATATTTAGTGCGAGTTAGTCCTTTCATTTCTGACTGTACTTGAGGCTGATTGGATTATTCAAGTTACTTATTCCAATTATGCCAAGGTGCAAAATCCGAAGCATCGATCTCATGAGAACAAATGAAGGATGTTAAAATGCAGGAATAACTCGAAAATTTACTCTTGATTCCCTCTGAATATTAGAACATACGATGAAGTGCAATGTGAAAACTTAATGGAATTGTTGAAGTATTTCGTCAAACTTATTTTTCGTATTTTATTGGATGTCTCTTTGAAGAACAACAACAAACATCAACATAGCCTAAGTCCCAAATTAATAGGGGTCGGCTACACGTATCAAACTCTTCCATTGTGCTCGATTTAGGGCAAATGTATATTCGGAGATATCTAATAAAGTTTTTACATTTTTACTGAACAATTATATGCCATAAGAGTTCTTATTTTCTGCTGTTTCGATATGACCAGGACTAGTTTTCCCAACGTAGCTACCAGAAGGAATCCTTTTCAGAATTCTTTCCTTCACATCTCCGGAGGATTTATGCCGAGCTTCGCTAATTTCCAACGCCTTCCAAATGGCTGCTGCGAATGACACAGTATGGAAGGGTTTCCTTCCATCTGACTATGAAAAGATTTTGAGTAGAGCTCCTGGTAAGCAGTCATTTTCATCCAAAAGGGAGCTCTATTTTCAGTTGTGCAATTCCATCCTAATTGACAATGATCGAAAGGTAAACCAGGGAACACATATGACTTTGTTGCATTTAACCTTACAAGTTTACTAATTCTAAAGTTCTCGAGAAACTTAAATTCTATTTGTGTCAATCCTGCACTTCGAAGAAACCTCCCATGACTTTTTGAACCACAAAATAAGGCTTAGCTTATTCATTATAAGCAAAGTATTAAAGTGAAGGTCTTATGTTAATTGAAGTTAAATGGCCGTTTCGCCTTATTCTCTTAGTCGTCGATCATCATTTTGATCTCTTCCTTTTTTGTCGCAGAGATTTTCATTGGAGAGACCTACTGGCAAGAAATGCTATACATTCTTCGCAAGAGAACTAGGAATTGTTGATTCACATAAAAAGGAAAGTTGGAGTTGGATACCTTTACCTGGATCCAAGTAAGTCTTTAACTTTCACCAAAAAAAAATGAGGAAGAGATCAATTGCATTAAATCGGATTAAATGGGAGCATTCAGGGCCGGTTTTGCATGGGGCCTGGTGGGCAACCGCCCCAGGCCCCCAAAGTGTGCAAGGCCCCCATTTGGCACTAAAGTAGGGGTATTTTTGTAATTTCATATTTTTATTTATTTAATTATAGATTATTAAAGGTACAATACGTTGAAACTTTCAAAAAAAAAAATCTGTGACTTCGGCAACTCTACGACTTCTCAACTCCCCTTCCATTCGACACGTAACCTATTCAGCTATTATCTCTTTCCCGTCAAATCAAGCAAAAAGTCTTTTCTTCTTCTTCTTTGCTAGATCTCTCAAGTCTCACATTTATACTAGATCTCTCTTTACAGCAAACTTGAAAAAAAACATCTCTCACACAAGATCTCTCCTCAATCCTCATCATCCTCAAACTGAGGACAAAGTTTAAAGAGCATATAGAATGTCTTTCAGTAACATCTCTCACAATCTCACATCATTGGTTGTTCAATTATCTTCAATTGAGCACTCCTCTGCAGCATCATCTCTCACTCTTTGGTATATTTCTTCTTTTTGGGTTACAAACTCTTTTAGTATACTTTTAAGTTACTACTATTACTTTTTTTAGTATAATTACAGTTCTTATTGTTACTTGTTTATACCTAAAATTTTTGGTGGCGGTGAAGTACTCATCAATAGACCTTCAAGTCTTTTAGATCAATTTTTTTTTAAGGTTTAGATTTTTTAGCGCTTAGAAATTTTTTTATTAGTGTAAGATATGTGATGCATAGAAAATATGCTTCCGGTTTTGATAAACTTAAGAAAAAAAAGGAAACAAGATGAGTTAGCCAAATCTTTACAATAAAGAGTAATTAGTCTTGAACTTGTTCGATTTTATTTTTGATGCTAGTGTTTGTTTTTTTTTTTTTTTGGCACATCTTTTTTTATCTCAGTATAAGCATCATTTTTATTTATACATTATTTTTTCATTTTTGTCACTTTATGCGACTAGACTAAATTGGTTAAAAGTATCATTATCTTTCCCAACGTTTAAGTGACATACATCATCAAATTTATAGTTTAAGAGTGACAAGGATACAAATCAATTAATATAGAAAAGTTATGATACAATAACGAATTCCAAAAAGTTAGAATACAATAAAAAAAAGTTGTGAAAGGTTATGATACTTTTAACTAATTTTGATTTGTTACAAAACCTTTTTTAACTCTACCAGTGATAAGTGTTTTACTTTTCATTGTCGGTCCCAAGTCTGAAGAGAGGAGGAGGGAAAAGGCTAATTTCAAAATTGTTGATTTTAAGTTCATTGCATGCTATTCATATATAACTCACTTAATCTTTAATTTATTTTTTTTAAATATATTTATTTTTATATAGAAGGCCCCATTTTTAATGTTCGCCCCAGGCCTCCAAAATGACAGGGCCGGCCCTGGGAGCATTGTATCTATGTATCCGACCTCTATTAATTTGGAACCGGGGCTTTGTTGATCAAATTTTGAGAGTATTAGCATGTTAAAACATATTTTTCATCGTCTTTTTTGTAGAAACTGTGGCTCGTCGGGATTTAGTTCTACATTGACAGTAAATTACATATCATGAACTTCAATTTTATGCCTACATTCATTCATAATTTCAAATTGTTTCATCTACAGGTTCAAACAGCTTGCCGAGGCCAATGAAGTTTGGGACTTGAAGATCAAACATAAGATCAACACTAACATGCTATCTCCAAACACAACCTATACTGCTGATCTCATTCTAAGCTATGAGAGTGACTGCATTGGACTCGATGTGCGTCCGGCGGATACAAGAGTCAAATTCGGAGGCACAAAATTTAGTGGCAAAGCACTTCTATGCCAAGACACTGAGCTGATGGAACTGTGGTCGCCAGTGCAAATCCCGAGGCAGCGAGAGGATGGATGGATGGAAATTGAATTGGGAGATTTCTTCAACAATGGTGGGGATGGAAAAGTGAAGATGGCTTTGAAGGACACTGACACTTCTACACCTAAATGTGGATTTGTTATTATTGGCATGGAAGTAAGGCCTAAAAAGAATAATTGAGATGAAAAAGTTGCTCTTTTCATTGTTATCAAAAAATAGTTTCTTTTCAAGTAGAGGTTTTCAGACTAAGTTTGTGACTGCAAAAAATACATTGTAACTACTACCTAAGGAAAAAACTAGAACAATAGTGGGCAAGTCACACCTCAAGATATATTGGCCTACATGAGTCGTTCACGCGGCCTCTACTCGTGTGCTATACATTGGGATTTGTGTGTGCCCACATTCCGAGGTGTGCATGGATAGCTCATAGGCATGATGTGACCTACGGTGTGACTTCTCCGTTGTTATTCTAGCTTTGAGAGATATAGGGTACACACAAATTGCACTAATTTGCGGATTCGATCCAATCCGAACCAATTATCATTAATTGGATCTATTTTTTGATCCCTTGGATTGAATTGGACTGAAAAATTATTAATCCGACCGGACTAGATTGGGTTACCGATTCGACTAAAAAGTTGTTGATCCAATTAGATTCAATCCGTTTATCACATCAACACACATATATATACTATAATATCTCGAAGAGCATCAATATAAACTGTCAACTATAAATTATAAAGTTTGGCTAAGTGCACCCCATTTTGCGTGGCACCCCAAATTCAAATTTCAATTTTTAAGTGCACCCCACATTTTTACCAAAATACCGTTTCATCCAAACCAAAGCACCCAACTCCAAAACCTTGGTCGAGACATCTATTTTAGGTTTGACAACATGTAGTCGAGATTTATCCACTAGGCTCGGTGTTGTCCAACCAAACTTCTTTGGTGAGATTTAGTTAACAACTGTTAACCTAAAGGTTTGGTAGAATTCGATCGACTCTTCAATTAAAGGTTCAACAAGTTGTTAGCGACTCTCCAACTAAAGGTTCGGTGGGCTCCGATCGACTTTCCAACAAGATATTTGGACCTTCGAGACCGAACCCCTCGATGATGCCTACAAATCACAAAGAAGAGAGTGTGTGGGTGCATTTAAGAATTGTAGTGGAGGTGCACTAATCGCTGTAAAGGGCATGATAGTCATTTTTGTAGTAGGATTGATTTTTTTTTTAAGTTTGACTTTTTCAGGGCATGAGTCAACAAACCAAACTCCTCCATATTCTCCATTACGATATGTGTTGATTTCTTTTTTTTATTGGTAGGAATTGGAGGAGGATCTAATCGCACCAAAACTAACTTCACCGACCCATTCTTATTTTGTCAAAAAAAAGAGCAAATTAATAAGTTGGAGCAATCAAAACTCATGGATTGTTTAATTGATAGTGGAGAGAAAAACAGAAGAATATGAAGTAGTTGTTATTAAATTATTACAGAGGTGTCTGTCTTTTAAATTTTTATAGTTTCAATATTTTTTTATTACTTTTAATTTGTAGATTCAATATCGAAGATATGATATATACTTCATCATGTTATTAATTGTCAAAATCAAATACTTCGATCTTTTTAACAGATTGTTAATGAAATGTGATTTTCGCATCAAATTTTTCTACCATTTTTTTCATAGGTTATACATATGCTTAGTTTTCAACTAGATATTTTTGCAGCCTACATGCGATATCCTGACTATATAAATGGTTCTCACTTTTTTTATATTTTTGCAGCCTTCACTTATACAGTGTGGGAGGCCAAATTGTTCTCACTTGCAACCTTCGTTCTCGATTCTCCATTAATGGCGACTTGGAAGCTTCCGCTAATTCATATGAACAGCAGAGACAATGACCTCAGTTCCTCTACTAAACAATTCCTCCTCACAACGCGTCTCGCGCGCTACGCGTATTACGAGCGTCAACTAATTAGGTATTCTTTAGTCTTTCTATCAAAACAATCGTTTTCAAACCTGAATAAACAATACTGGTTTTGTTGTGCCCTTTCCGTAATTTCGATGTGCTTGATTGCTTGTTTTCTGAAATTGAAGGCGAAAAGTTGTGATTTTGGCTTCTGGAGTGCTCGATTTCTGCTGTAATTGTGGCCTAGATTGATAGCATGACCAATATTATAACATATTCGACGATTGTTCGAGAGGATAGTAGCTCAGTTGATGAGAGCAGTGAGGGGGGTAGGGATTTGGAGGATCAGGAAGGATTGGATGAGGAATTGGGTGTGGGGAATCTTGTCGGCTTCGATGCGAAGCGGGCGACGCTTTTTTCGGGTTTTGGGAAGGGTTGTTTGAGTTTTGTTAGGTCTGTCAATTCGGCCGGTTCGTCTTCTGGATTGAAGGGGGTGATTAGTAGTAGTTCCCCAATTAAGGTTGAAGAGGAGAGTAGATGGTCGAGAGGCGTGATCGATCAGAAGCCTCCTATTTTCCCCCATCATGTGGATGCAGAACTGAGTGCTGCTGGATGGCCGCGTTGGCTTAGCAAAGTTTCCAGGGAGGCCATTTGGGGTTTGGTGCCTCGCAGGGCGGATAGTTTTGAGAAGTTTGACAAGGTGAGTGTTTCTTGCTTAGTCGTGATGCATCAATGCTGACAGCAACGGGGTTTATTATAGAAAATTTATCCCAAAATGGATGACGCTGCGAGGCTTTCCTTTATTTTCTGTAAGACTGCGTCTGTTTCATTGATGACTTGAAACTTGTAAATTTTGAAGCTGTCAATGAGTTTCAATGACTAGTATTTATTTGGCTTTCTAAACTCAAAAATGAGTTTTGAATGATAGGTTTTAAAAATTGGAGGGGGCACATAGAATAAGTCTCACAACCACCTTTTTGGTCTTTTTCTGGTTGCTAGACTGATTTAAAGTTATGTGTTGGCCTTTGAGGATCTGAACTCTTTTTGGTTAGGAAGCAAGTGTTCTTCAAGTGGCAAAAGTCTCCCAAGTCCCAAATATAAGAAAAGTTCATATCATTACCACCTTGCTAAAGTCAAGTTTTTGTCTTCTTATTTCATCGAATCTGCAATATCCTTGTGTAGTTACATTTGCTTTGTTTGTCTTCAAGTGGTTGGAAGTGAATGTTAGACGGTAAAGCAACAACAACTACATAAAATAAACATAGCAGAGATGAGGATGCTGATAAGATCCCACATTTAGTCATATAGAGTTAGTGAGAAGGAAATAGTATAAATAGGGGTGAGTTAGTGAGATTGGTCATCTTGGAAATTGAATGTAATTTGGGGAACTCGTAGGAGTTTGGGTTGAGAGAGTTTTAAGACTCTTCTCTGGGGTTATTTTGTGTGTTTGGTCTTGTAATCTTTGTAGTTCTTCCCAAATCAATCGATCTATTTCGGGTATCTTATCATTGGTATCAGAGCACTCCAATGTCCATGGCTTCCAAAATAGATTCTCACATGGATGCACTAGAATCTGAGATGAAGAAGATGGAGGCATTGATGGGCGATCTACGCTCAGCAATGGAATCGCAGCAATCCACCATGGACAATCAGTTCTAGGCACTGTTGCAGAAGCTAGAGTTCTTGCTAGGGCGTCAAAGGTCAGTGGTGAGTGGTTCGCAGCGGATCGACGACGTTGGAGGGAGCAAATCACCAGATCTGCAAGTCACAAAACCCCTAGATCTACCAGATTGTGTTCCTTTTCCACCCGCGCAATATCCGTCTTGGTCCTTGCCAACGAAGCTACCTTTGCCTGTTCTGAATCTGGCCGAGCCATTGCTTCCTTCAGTGATTCCATCCACTCCACTACAATTTAGTATGGGTACACCCTTCGCTCCAACTTTTGTTGATCCATCTCTAATGGATACAACTGCACTTTATCAACCGTTGGTGCTCTATGATGCGTTACAGTTCACAAACCTGGATGCACTCTTCATGAAAAGAGGGTGTCGCTTCGCTGCCCTTGATCTACCTTTCTGGCCTCCTTCGCGATGTGCTCTGTTGATGGATGTTTCCAAAACTTTGAAGGATTTCACTAGAGTTGCAGATCCATCAGATCTGACCATTTTCATGGATGCTTCAACTGATGATGCCTTGGATCCACCGCCTTGGCCGCCACCATCTTCACTACACTCTGTGCCAATTCTCGCGAATGTGTATTTGGGGAAGAAGACAATGGTGATCGAATGCTTCACTCGAGGAGATCATACAGTGAGCCTTAACCCACAACAAATTTGCTGTTCACACGTTATTAGCCCGTGCAACCAAACATCTACCCAGTTTTTTCTTCTTTTGTTTGATGATCATCGCCATGCGTATTTTTTTTTTATCAAACTTAAAGTTTTGGGCCCGCTTACATTTCCCATTGTTTGAGAATAATCTTGTGGTGTTTGTGTTCTCTTCAACCTTTGATGTGGTGCTCCTGCACTCAAACTCAATTGTTAAACAAAGAACAATTTGTTCCTACTTGTCGAATACCAATCACTGCCACTTCCTTGTCTTGAAGGGTACACTCGATGATTCTTCTGCAATATCTCTCCCACCTCATATTCCATCTCCATCTTGGGCAACATTGATGCATGCCACCTCTTAGCTCTTAGGGTCTTCATGGGAGTTGTTGTTTGCTTTTCGAATTGGGGCAGTGCGGTTGGCTTGGTTCGTGCCTACTTATGTTGGTCCTACATTTGTGCTTATGGTTAGTTCTGACTTGGTTATTTTCTGCTTTATGATGTGAGTCGGTGGCAAGAATTTCTTAATGACCGATTGGGGCAATACATTCACATAGCTACTAGAAGTAGTGGGCTTTTGGAATGCTTCAAACATCATGTTCATACAACACTTTGTCCTTAGTGTTCTACTGTTTCTCTATATGTTTCTTTTTCTTTCCACCTTGAGGACAAGGTGGATGTTTAAGGGGGGAGTAATGATAAGATCCCACATTTAGTCATATAGAGTTAGTGAGAAGGAAATAGTATAAATAGGGGTGAGTTAGTGAGATTGGTCATCTTGGAAATTGAATGTAATTTGGGGAACTCTTAGGAGTTTGGGTTGAGAAAGTTTTAAAACTCTTCTCTGGGGTTACTTTGTGTGTTTGGTCTTGTAATCTTTGTAGTTCTTCCCAAATCAATCGATTTATTTCGGGTATCTTATGAGATGCTCACGTGGATTTGTGGTAAAACTCGTAAAGATAGAATAAGAAATACAAAAATTTAAAGACAAGTATGACTGTATGAGTAGCACCAATTGACACAAAGATTAGGGAAGGGCGGTTGCGGTGGTTTGATCACCTGCAAAGACGGCCTACAAATGCCTCCACTAGAAACGTGACTCCCGAGTCCCCCCGCGGACATGGGTAGCCTGGCTTGAACCATCGCCGAACCCTCGAGATAACCCAACGAGTAAGGCAATGGTTCGGTAAGCCTTAACCTGCGGAATATACAACAAGACATTCTACATATAGACAACAAGACAATACAAGGTGCGAAAAACAAAGCCTTCCAATGTCTGACAAAGTTGCGGAATTAAAAGTAGAAGTCTTGCAACATTAGCCAAAAACCTTAGTTTTAATACATTTTTAATACATGTCAAGTTCAAAATAGAAATAATATAAGTATTTGAACCTTGCAAACAAGAAAAGAGCTTCTATGCTATGGCCTTGCACTTTCTTTTATCCTAAATAGCAGCTGAGGTACCTAGATGGGAGAAATGGGAGGTGAGCAATAAATAATGTGCTCAGTAAAGCGACAGACTGCTTTACCATCAATCATTAAAGTAGTACTTAAATGCATAGATAACTAGCATGCAACAATTGTACTTTATGAAGCCTACTGTTACCACCCCAATAAGCTGGATACGAGCATGCTGGGTTGGGCAGCATGATAACTCAGCAGATGATCGAGTCTCGGTGGACTCGAGAGGTTTCGGTGAACTCCAAAGTCGGATTGGGGTTTAGTACATGACTCGGGCCTAAGTGGGCTTGGCTTGGCTTGGCACGGGCAAGGCGGGCCAAGGCAAGACCAGGCCAGGCCAAGGCAAGGCCAGGCCAAGGCAAGGCCAGGCCAAGGCAAGACGAGGCCAGGCCAAGGTAAGGCAAGGCAAGGCCAGGCCAAGGCAAGGCAAGGCCAGGCCAGGCCAAGGCAAGACAAGGCCAGGCCAAGGCAAGGTTGGCCAAGACACGGGCAAGGCCAAGGCAAGGTTGGCCAAGGCACGGGCAAGGCCAAGGTAAGGTTGGCCAAGGCGAGGCCAGGCCAAGGCAAGGTTGGCCAAGGCGAGGCCAGGCACGGGCCAGGCACGAGCAAGGCTGGGCAAGGCGAAACTAGGCCAAGGCTGGGCAAGGCAAGGTTGGGCAAGGCAAGGCAAGGCAAGGCAAGGCTAGGCAAGGCAAGGCAAGACACGGGCAAGGCCAAGGCAAGGCCAGGCCAAGGCCAAGGCAAGGCCTTGGCACAACAGTTGACTTTCCTTGACTTGGGCATTGACCCGGGTCAAAGTACGCTTGGTCTCATTTTGGGATGTTTCCTTTTGGAGCTAGGGAAACGGCTTAACATCTACTATAAGGGGAGGTGGGCTCTCTCCTAGGGGTGGCATGGGCAACAGTGACAAGCAAGGCCTCGTGCACGCCTTGGGCACCATGCCAAGGCAAAGACCCACGGACCATGGTCCGGCCACCCGGCCGGTGGGACTCGACCACGAGCCCCGGCTAGCACCCAACGTGCTGGACACGGCCGGGCACCACGAGACGCTGCGATCCCGTCCCGTAGAGAAGCATGAACCACGTCCCTTGAAATGTGGAAGACCAAGTAGAGGTAGTTGGGGAACTACCTTGGTCATGGCCGGGCCATGACCAAGCCACGTCCGAGCATGACTGAATGCATGGAGAATGTGCAAAGCCGACCACTGTAATGGAGGTGGTTACGGAACCGGGTGGCAAGAGGAACAAGGCGGTTCGAATCGCTTGACCACTAAGAGAGTGGTGATTTACCAGGTCTATGGATTGATGTATGCTTGGACATGTGTCCCGATCGGTTATGTAACTACCTAATGGCTAGGCTATAAAGCCTACCCCTATCATCTCATGGCATTTCAACTATAATAAGCAAGCATGCTATGTAATGAACGATGAATAAACGTTGCCCAAACATGAAAACATCATCAAGAAGAAACAAGGATAACATGAATGCCATAGTGTCAAAGGAAGTGGACACTCAATATACATAACCTATGAATCCCACCACCATTGTTCTCCTCGACATCTCCGTCCAAATCTAGGGCTTTGGGGGTTGAGGATGTGAAGGTTAGAGAGGAGGAGGTGAAGAAGAAGAAGAAGGAGGAGGAGCTGAATCTGAGGAATCCTCCCAACAATGTGGTTGGGGAGCAGGCCGCCACGGGGTGGCCTTCTTGCCTCTCTGCGTCGTCGGCGAGGGCATCGGCGGGTGGACGCGAAGGAGGGCTGATTCGTTTCAGGAGATTAATAAGGCCATCACTCACTCACTGACTCACTTTCTTCAATTGTCCTTTTTTTTAGTTGATTTTGGTCCCAAATTAAGTTTGTGTTTTTAGACCATTAATTGAACTAAATCAAGCGTAAATGCGTAATGGAAGATTTTGGTTCATGTAGCCGACCCCAACTACTTTGAGATAGAGGCTGAGTAAGTTCTAAGAAAATTTCTTCAAAGTCAAAGAAAAGTAGGAGTAGCACCAATTGACATAAAGATCAGGGAAGGGTGTTGTGGTGGTTTGGATACGTCGAAAGACGGCCTACAAATCTCCCCCACAAGAAAACTCAACTCAATACAAACTGAAGAAATTTGACAGGGCCGAGATAGAGTGATAGACCGATGCTAACGTAGAACGCATTAATTAGGAGAGACAACATGCTAGAGCTGATTGGTAGATTCCACTGTTAATTGCCTAACATTAAGATGGATGGTTAAACACATGCAAACACCAACCTTGCAGAGTGAATTAATTAGTGTGCACAAACATGAGTTCTTTTTCTCCAACTCCTCAAGTTGATGATCAAAATGTGGGTGAAAAACCAGGATCTTCAAACGGTAAATCCCCATTTATCTCAAACATGGGCAAAAAGTGTAACAGTATGTTGAAGTCTGTCCGGTTTTGGAAAGTGTAACATTAATTAGGAGAGATCTAAATGATTTGGAAAGCACACCATCAATTGCACTAAATTGAGGGCAATGGAAGAGTTTGATCCATGTAGCCGACGACAACTAATTTTGGGATTCAGGCTATGTTGTTGTTATTGTTGTTTTTTTGTTAATCCTGTGGTGTTCAAGATCACCCTTAACTATTGCACGGGAGACACAACGCACCATATAATAGACATGCTTTGAAAAATTAGGAGATTCTGACACCTTAAAGAGGCATGAGTGAACAACTAGTAGGTCCCAACCACTGCACCAAGGCAATGGTTGTTGTTGTTGGGTCAATAGTTTGTATTGTTATCTGGATATTGTTCTCAAATTGCCTTGTTTTTGTTTCAGCTAATTATAGTTGAAAAGCTGAGATTTTGATTTGATTCCATTTTTCGGGATAACCAGTTATTGTGGTTGGGAGGTTGATGCTTTTATCTGGGTCAAAGTTTAATGATATTGCTGTCGTGTTGTTGCCCCTGTGCAAAACTTGATATTTTTCATCTGGGTTTGGTTTCAGATTGGCGAAGGGACATACAGTAACGTTTATAAAGCTAGGGATACTTTGACAGGGAAAATTGTGGCGTTGAAGAAGGTTCGGTTTGACAATTTGGAGCCAGAGAGTGTGAAGTTCATGGCTAGAGAAATTCTCATCTTGAGACGTTTGGATCACCCAAATGTTGTTAAGTTGGAAGGTTTGGTGACTTCAAGAATGTCATGCAGTTTGTATCTTGTGTTTGAGTACATGGAACATGATTTGGCTGGTCTGGCAGCGAGTCCTTCCATTAAGTTCACAGAGCCTCAGGTTTTTTTTTTATAATTATTGTTTTGGCTCTCAGTTTTTCATTCTTCACATATTTTATTTTACTGTAAGGATTCCAATGGAACTCGAAATCAATTCATGAGCGGCAGTGTCTCTTTGGAAACCAAACACATTCTTTTCTGGTTATATATTTCAATCTCAGATTTTTTCATTCTTTTATTTGGCTTAATAATGGCAGGTAAAATGTTATGTACAGCAATTGTTGTCTGGGCTTGAGCACTGTCACGACCGTGGTGTACTTCATCGAGATATAAAAGGCTCAAATCTGTTAATTGACAATGGAGGAATACTTAAAATAGCTGATTTTGGATCGGCTTCCTTTTTTGATCCTAATCGCAAGCAGCCCATGACCAGCCGGGTGGTCAAATTGTGGTATAGACCACCAGAGCTTCTCTTGGGTGCTACATGTTATGGTGTTGGTATAGATCTTTGGAGTGTAGGCTGTATCCTAGCTGAGTTACTGGCAGGGAAACCTATAATGCCAGGTCGCACAGAGGTAATCTAAAACTAACATGCATATGCACATATGCACATATTATTTTTGCTAATCCACTTGGTATTGATGATTTCTTTGGCGTGAGTGTGTTTAAAATGTTGCTGTACTCTGCTTGCGCACCCTTGTTGAAGCTGCAAGCTTCTATTATTATGTTTGGGGCCCCATGTGCCCGTTTCTTATCTTATAAAAGGACTACACCTTGTTCAAAAAAAGGGAAAGATAAAACCATTATTTTAAAGTATACATAAGCAGATCGAATGCATTTGATGTATATTGTTCTCTGCAGCATCCCCTATGTTAACTTGATGGCGCAATTAAATAAAAGAGAGTAATTTCATACATATTTGCTATCCAGCATGTCTAAATTGGCATTAGTCCAAATGTTTTAGTAGATAACAGAATGCAACCCTGACTACTAAGAATCTGTTTTACGTCCGTACATTTTCATAGTGATTTCGGCATTTCTGCAGTTGGAGCAACTGCACAAAATCTTCAAGCTGTGTGGTTCCCCCACTGAAGAATACTGGAAAAGATCGAAATTACCACATGCTACCATTTTTAAGCCCCAACAACCATATAAAAGGTGTATAGCAGAGACATTCAAAGACTTCCCACCATCTTCACTACCACTGATTGAAACTCTTCTTGCAATTGACCCAGCTGAACGCCAGACTGCCACTGCAGCATTGAGTGCTGATGTAAGATGGTTCACTTTTGTTTTTGGTCTTCTTTTGTTCCATACCGTAGTTGGCTATTGGCAATGAAGCCTTTTGCAACTTTTTTTCTTTTCTTGATTAACGACTTTACAAATTGTAACATATTTTATCCCCATAGTGTTAAAGTGGTTCAGTAAATTCTTTTGCTCTTGTAACCTGGTTTTCTGTGCTCAGTTCTTCACCACAGAGCCTTTTGCTTGTGAAGCTTCAAGCCTCCCACAGTACCCTCCAACCAAGGAGATGGATGTCAAACGACGTAATGAAGAAGCTAGAAGGTATGCTGATGGCCTGACTGACTTCATATATACATAGTTGATTGAGATTTTATTTATTGAACGAGGTTTTCCTTTTCTTCAAGCTAAAATTTTAGGATGGTGTTGAATATACAGTTAGATATAATTAGGAATAGATATGAAGGGGTAGTTAAGTCATTTTTTTTGAAGGCGTAGTTAAGTCATTTGGGAAGACGTTCAAGTTCTATAAAAGTATAAATAGATCTACTGTAGCATTTGATTTTAAGAAAGTAATTAACTCTAATTTGTTAATTTCTTTCTTATCTGTTCTCTAACTCCACTTTGTTCTTTCTCTCTAAAGCAACTAGTAAATCAGAGCAACTACAACTAGTAGCTGCAACAGATACTAATTAAGTTGGTGCAAGCCCACAAAATTAAAGGGTCAACCATGTTAGTCTAACACATTTGAAAACTTCCTAGATGATGTCCCAGCTGAGCCTAAGCAATAGGGGCCACCTTGAAAACACTCTTCTTTAAAATTTAGAATTAGGACAATATGCAATGAATCCTTCAAAAATCGATGAACAGATCACTGAAAGTTTGATCAATAAATGTTAAATACTTATTGGAACTTAACAAAATAAAGACCTGTCAATGATTCTGGTAGAGCTTTCATTTAAAGAAGGCAAAACCCATCATTTGGTCCCTGAACTTTGTGTTTTTTATGCTTTTGGTCCTTGAACTTTTATTACTACATATTTGATCCTTGAACTATTTAGTCCATCATTTAAAGTCTTAAATTCTGCCAACGTGAGTAGCAAAAGTGTTGAGTGACTAGTCAAGAAAAATAAAGTGGTTTATATTACTAAATTGAGCGACTCACATCGACCAACAAAAGTTGAAAAAAAATGAATTTACCCCAAAAATGTAAAAAACTCAAAGTTTAGGAACCAAAAGCATAAAAACTCAAAAGTTCAGGGACCAAATGTACACTAATAAAAGTTTCATGAACCAAAATCATAAAAGACTCAAAGTTCAAGGACCAAAAAGTATGTTTTGCCTTTAAAGAATGGATCATCAAGATGTGATGGCATCGAGCTTTACCTATTGGATTAATATGAAGATTCCCTGTGATATATGTTCTTTTCATTTTTCCTTTTTTTTTTTTTGAAAATTTTCATTTTTCCTTTTATATAGTTGTCTTGAACTTTTTCTCTAAATTAAACTTTTGGAACAATTACCAACTTACCATCCTTGGAATAATTATCACAGACAATGCTTTTTTTGTTCTCATTGCAAAATTATCTCTAGTTTGCTTTGCTGTGTTTTCACAGTGGTTTTGCTTACATTGACATATGATTGTTAAATGTCATGGTTTATCGCTTTCACTTCCATTTCTGTTGAAAAGGTGAAGCACTATTTGTCATTTCACCTTATATGTTTTAATTATGTTTTACCATTCCATTCATTTTTCATTTCTGCGAGGAACCATTGCATGCATTATTTTTGTGAGAGTGTTGTGCTTGAATAACAAGAGTTAATTCAATTGTGGCTCTGTAGACTTCGAGTTGCTGGCAAAGCCAATGCTGATGGTATGAAAAATAGGCGTCTTATTACACATGCAAATGCTAAGAGCAAGAGTGAGAAGTTTCCTCCACCGCATCAAAACGGAGCCCTCGGTTTTCCCTTGGGTTCTTCACATTACATGGATCCTATCTTCGTTCCACCTGATGTTCCGTTTAGTTCCACAACATTTACATACGAGAAAGGACCTATGGAGATTTGGTCTGGTCCTCTCATAGATTCTACTGCAGTTGGTAATCCGAGAAGGAAGAAAAAATCTACAGATGATGCACAAGTTTCAGCCAAAATCCGAAGTAAGGAATCTCAAAAATAAAGTAGCTGCATTTGGAGTTGAATAAAGGGCTATGAGCCATGAAAATATTCAAGAATGAGACTTGCTCTAGAGGCGATTTCCTCGACGGTTTATACAGTTCCTATCACTGCTAAACAACTTGCTTAAACTCCTGTAGCAAGTAATTCTGCTTGGTAGCGCCCCTCTTATGGCGAGCCTCAAGTGTAGGGCTTCGCAGTAGTAATAGCGACTTAAACTGGTGCTCAAGTTGCAGATATTGAACCCAAGGGATGATTAAAAGTTAATATATTGCTCAATCAAGACATAAAGTTAGGAAGTTTTAATTTGGGTATTTGAAATGAAAATTAAACTAACTAATTAACTAATTTAAGCTAGTCACTAATTAAGTTAACACTAAATGTAAGAAATTAAAATTGTTTTTAAAGTGATGAAAAAATAGTTCGAGAGAATCTATTCACCTAAGTTGTATCATTTCGATCCAATATAATTAAAAACTCTTCAATTCACGTGTTGATAGGCGAATTTTTTAAAATTCATTCAATCATGAGGTCTTGGTGATGGAGATTTTAATACCTCACTCGGATTCCGTCGGTCGGCGTGAATAGCGCAAGTGACAACATCGAAATAAACTTCAAATTTTCACACCTCACTAGTCAGTGGTCGTCGGTCGACGTAATACATGTTCTAATGTTGTGGTTCTTCAAATTTGGGTTTAAAGCCTCAATAGTTATGATGACTTCCTAATCCTATGTTCTACACTAACTTGATCAAGGTAGGCATAATATAGCATATAAGAATATATAACTCCCCACAATGAAAAGATAAAACAATATATTCACATTGAAATCAAAAGGAGTCCAACTTAGTGTCTATAGAGACCCTTAGAACAAAAGAGATTACTTCATAAACAAGTTTAAATTATCAATTAACATGTTAAGAACACCACAAGAAATCATGATTCAATACCTCAAAATATATTGAGAAATCTAAGTTGAAATAAAATCTCCAAGCCTTTTTAAGTTTTTGATAAAATGAACAATAATAAAGAGGGGTGCTAGTGTTGGTATGTTGTGGTGAGGTGGCGGCTGTGAATCGGTGTGGCGGCTTTTATGTGGAGAATATGAAAAACAGGTGAGGTGTGTGTGTTGAAGTTGCTGGAAATCGGGTGTGAGAAAACGTTGGTTCGGTGGAGGGAAGCCCTAATTGAGAGTGAAATTCCAGTTCTGTCCCTGCTATCTAGTGAATCTGATGGAATACACGCGAGTTGAGGGCTGATCTCGGCCAATGTCGCACGCATGGAGATTTGGGCGCACGAATGTTGAATGCGATTGTGGGCCCGGGCTCGAATGAGAATTTTCTTTCCATCTGATCCACTGTGTGACACGAGGATTGATGAACGGCTTTTGAGGAGCATGTGTGTTCTATCTGTGTGTGCTTTCTGCGTCCACCAACGTGCTCCCATCATGCTTTTCATCTGCATGAAATGTGTCTCAAGGCCGATCCTCCGGCTGCTGAACTGCACAGCCTCAACTCCATTTTACTTTCATCCTTTGTCAACTTCTTGCACTGTTCTTCAACTTTGCTCGATCCTTCTTTTTAAATTTACCGACCGTCGCCAAAGCCTGTCGTGGGTCCCACAACGTTATCTCGATATGCATGCAAATGCGTTTTTCAAGGCGATACACCAATTGCACTCCTAAAGAACCCAGCTCTTTATTCATTTATATTAAATGCGACATATATAGAACCTACCAACAATAAAAACAAGAGGCCGGCTATGTGCATCCCTAGTCAATACTCAGGGCATCCCATTTTTTTCAATTGCATATGCAATGACTCATGTGCCCTCCAACCTAAATCTACAACAAAAACCCAAAAAATCAGAATTACCAAGGCACCCCACCCCATTTTTGAACTTGGTTAATCCCGTTCAATCCCTATACCTCGGTCCCGTCGACGATCGGTCACGACGTTATTGGTTGAAAGAGTTTATACAAGGTCGATATCCTCATCCATTGTTCAATTTTTGAGTGTTTGAATCTTGCGTTTGTGTGTTTTGGTGTTGACAATGGTGGTGTTTGATGATTCTCGTTTACTTAGGGTTTGGAGTAAATCGTTTGGTGTTTTAGTGTACAATGGATGAACAAAACTCAAGTGAGGATGAATCGAGGCAGTTGGAGGTGAGTTTTAAAGTTTTTTTAGGTCTAGGGTTTCTCAATATGCAAATGTACCACGTACACGATTGTTTCGGCCATACAGGATCGAGATATCTGTATATATATCGGTGACACAAAACTAATACTTAAACGTAATTCTCGGTAGTAGATAACCGAACATTTTATGTAAAGGGTTGCTAGTGGACTCGGTGGTCGTGTGACGAGATATATTGAATGGTCTCGGTTGTGACCTACCGAAACTATCCTTTACGTGTCGAATCCTGTATTATCGAGAATTGCGTTTTTAAGGATTTTCTAACTTTTAACACCGAGTACTTATGATATTTGAATTTTTCTTGCAGGAAGTAACATCGACAAGTGCATTTGAAGATATTTCTTATCTTTTCAAATGGGATGCACCATTTCAAACTAGAAAAGACTCAAATGGGTTCAAGAGACAGGACGTGCTAGAAAGTTTGTCCTGATTACAAAGAAGTCTGATGCCAGAGGGAATGGTCGTAGGGGAAGGGTCATAATTGCGTGTGAGAGATCCGGAACATATAGGGGTATTTCTCAAAGAGTTGGAATTGCTAAAGCTGAACTAATTGAGAAGATACCACGTAAGTTGACAAACGCAGAGGAAGAGGACAACACAAGACCAAACACCGGTACGAAAAAATGTCAGTGCTCTTTTCTTATTCAACTCAAGGAACACCCAGACTCATATTGGTATGTAAGTGTGGTATGTGACATGCACAACCATAACTCTACGAATTCCTTGGAAGGGCGCTCATATGTTGAAAGATTGACTCAGGATGAGGCAACTATTTTGGATCAGATGAGTAAGGCTAATGTTAGGCCACGACAGATCCTAAACACTTTGAGGCAAAGGGATAAGAACAATGCTTCAACATTGTGGACAATATACAAGACACGACAAAGGAATCGAATTAAAGAAGCTGGTGGGAGAACTCAAATGCAACAACTCTTACATTTATTGGAAGACAATATGTATCTGTCATGGCATAGGAAGGACCCCGAATCGAATGTAGTTATAGACTTGTTTTGGTCCCATCCTGACTCCATCAATTTATTGAGGTCTTTTCCATACGTTCTTCTAATGGACTGCACATATAAGACCAATAGGTACCGATTGCCGTTGTTGGAGATTGTTGGGGTCACTTCGACAGACATTACATTCTCGGTTGGGTTTTATTTTTTTATCTTCAGAGACTATGTCCAACTACACATGGGCATTGAACATTTTGAGAGGTTTACTAGACGGGTGACCTACACCTAGTGTTTTTGTCACTGATAGAGAATTGAGCCTTATTAATGCAATCGAAGAAGTTTTTCCACAATGTTCCCACCAGCTTTTGTACATGGCATATCAACAAAATGGTGTTGACCAACACCAAAAAGATGTTCGCACGAAATGATGACTTTCAACTCTTCAATAAGAGGTGGACGGATTTGAAGTATGCTATGACCGAAGCATCATTCGAGCTTATGTTGGCTACCTTACGTGTTGAGTATGCAGATGTGAAAGGTCTGCTTAATTATTTGGAGGATACTTGGTTGCGGGATTACAAGAATAGATTTGTACGTGCATGGACAAATCCACTTTTTCATCTTGGAGAAACCCCAATGCAAAGGGTTGAGTTTGCACATTCACTCTACAACAGCATCTTGGCACATGTACTGCAAACTTCGAGGCGTTGTGGAGTGTAATTCATGGAATGTTAGACATACAACATAATAGGATCAAATCGTCATTTGAGGTTAGTTTGAATGTTGTGCAACATAGATATATGGATGGATTGTATCGCCATTTGCGGGGTTATGTATCCTTGAAAGTGCTTAAGTTGATTCGTAACGAGGTTGAACGTGGGGTGAATGTTGGGACAGACCGGAGAATATGGTTGTGACCTACGTAGCACTTGTGGGCTTCCGTGTGCACACGAGCTTAATGTACATATTTTAGGCTGGTTCACCTATACCACTTGAAGACATACATGTGTATTGGAAGAAGTTGAGTATGGTACCCGATGCATCAATGAATCGGACTGCCTATAACTTGAATGACGAGCTTCAAAGAGTTGTGTCCAAGTTTGAAACATTCATTGATGAGGATTCTGTGTTAGGACTATTCAACAACTAAGAGAGATTAGTTGTCCTTCCTCGACGTCATGTATTGCACCACAGACAAAAGTGAAGACAAGGGGGAACCGAGTCTTGATAGTTTTGGTAATTATGTTATAGGGAGCAAGAAAATGAAGAAAGGGAAGAGAGGGATGAAGAGGAAAGCCGAGGAAGATGATACTTCTACGACGAGAGATCCAAGTGGCTTTGAATATGTCTTACACCGCTGAGGCAGCCAGTGCGCGAAGGAAAGTAAAACAAGTTAGGAATAAAGTACATCGAATACGTGGGGCATCTATGGGAGTATCTGAGATTGAATTCATTCACACTATACAACCGGATTGGATTCAACATGTTGAGACTACAGTAAATGTGGATAGCGATGGAAATTGTGGCTTCCGTTGTGTTGCCGTCGGTCTTGGATTCTCAGACATAGATGGTTGGAAAAGGGTTAGAACAGCTATGGTTAATGAACTACAAGAGAACCAAGAGTTTTGGAAGGATTTGCTTGGAAGTTACTTTGACCAAGTTAAGGGAGCTGTGCTATTCTTTGAAGGTAAGGATGTCGGGTCCGACAAGTGGATGACCCTTCCAGACATGTGTGACGGCCCCAATTTTCTCGTGCAATTGGGTACGCCCAACCTAAACCCGTATAAGCCTCGAGTCATCACTCGGCAACCTGACGAGCCTAGTTAGCCTTCAATTTAGTCAATTTAGTAATTTATGAAAGAGTTATTGCAATAGTAAACAACGGAAGACTAAACAATTAAAACAAAGGGAAAATAACTCAATCAAAGGAAGTAGAGGAATTCTATAAGTGTGGAAAACTTCCCGAGTATTCATGTACAATTCCATAGGTAAATATACATGATACCAGTCTCACAAAAGAAATACCAAGTTCAATGATCCAAACAATGTAAATATAAAACGATATACACATCAGCAAAAGAATAAACAACTATTAAAAGTCTCTCTCGATGTCGTTAATAATCCTCACATGAGATCACCTAGGCGGAGGTCCCTTGCCTCTTCTGCTCTCTCGCCCTATCTGCACTCACCGTCACAAACTAGACGGTGAGCAACCGAATAAAATCGAATGTAATGCCGAAGAAGAAGATAACAATAATTCATGATAATACAAGTAAAGCAGTCTAAATATCATGCGGTAATAAAATAACAGGAATTTAAATAAACAAGATGCATGATAAACAGACTAATAGATATCAATCGAAAGTCAAGTGTGTTCCAAAGAATCAAAAGAGGCTCATAAGTGGTCTAAATCATAGCATAACGGCGAAGACCTCGCGAGGTGTTCCCGGGCATCGACACAAGTGAAGGCACAGCTATGACTAGAGGGACTCAAACCCACCCACCCAGTACTCGGTGTCACACGATCACTAAGGGTGGTCACACACTCGTCGCGCGCAGAGTGCCGCGCGTTTTATCCCTCTAGTGCAGGTCCTAGTACTTTTGAGACGAAACACTTACGCCGGGAAACACACAACAAGAAATGGAATGGAATACCAATAATAGAGTATAACAAGACTGAATAAATGATAAT
Organism: Stephania japonica; assembly: GCA_039657345.1. Lineage (NCBI taxonomy): Eukaryota > Viridiplantae > Streptophyta > Magnoliopsida > Ranunculales > Menispermaceae > Stephania > Stephania japonica. Next base: position 7,000,947 of record CM077558.1, on the reverse strand, counting down.
GAATCACATGACATTTTCTTACTGGCTTACAAACGTACAAATGCTTTTTAAGGCAAGTGTACTTACTTGAACTATCGCAACCCGCGAAACAAACTCTCGTTCCTAACGCGTATTCCCAAGTTTCCCGCTACCTTACAAGGTCGAAAACTCTAATTAGTGGGTCGAGTCATTACTAAACCTAAGTTGAATACCTTAGTGTTTTCCCCAATGTTTTGATGATTCGAATGACTCGATGCAAATCGACTAAAAAATCAAACGAAACACAACTCTTTTAGATTTTTGAAAACCACACCATAACTCAAAATAACCATGTATTCGAACACTCAATACACATCTATACTAAATAAATATCCGACCCTAGTATAATCTCACTTATGCATGAATTCGAATCACCAAATCATGTATTCATGCCATGAGTTTTGAAATGAAATAAACTTAACACAAAATAATAAAATCCCGATGACAAAAACACATGAAATAACACATTCACGTTTACTACCTCGAGGAAACCATGCATGAGCATGCAACCCAACATAAATTCGTTCTCACACACGACGTGCTATTAATTCAAGTGATTTCAATAAAACATTCAAACTAGATTGATAAAATCTTGACTGAAAACTTAACACCGACGTCATCAGCAAACAATGATCGAAACACGAAACCACGCAACATTGATAAGAAATTACGACAAGTCCGATCATTTACTCAAAATTAAATCAATCAACTATACAACGGAATCACATGACATGACAACACGAATAAAAAATCCTCGATACGATGAATATATTTCCACTTTCATAGATTATATTTTTAACATAAACTTTTCTTCTCTTTCTTCTTTTCTCTTCTTTTTTTTATATGGTACACCCCACACCCCAGCCGTGGGGTGTATAACCCCTTTATGCACCCCATCAGTGGGGTGCACACGCCCCATCACACCCCAACAGTGGGGTGTAAACACCACATAACACACATTCCAACAGTACACCCCATCATGCACCCCACCACTCACACACAATCACACACACACACACACCCACCTATACCCACACCCCATCACGGTCCTCACCAATATCATACCACCTTCGGCCAGCCGACCAAGTGAGAAGGAGAGTGGCGGTGATGACGATCCCAGGAAGAGGTGAACGTGATGATGGTGGTGAAGCCGAGAGTGATGGAGAGAGAGAGATGAGAGATCGCGTGACCGAGAGGGAGGCCGAGAGTGATGGAGAGGAAGGAGAGGAGGGACCAAACGAGAGAACAACGAGAGTGAGAGAGAGAGAACCCGAGACCGAGAGATCAGTGAGGGAGGAGAGATCGTGAGTGAAGCCGAGAGAGAGATGGAGAGGCCGAGAGTGAGGGAGATGGGAAGCCGAGAGAGAAGAAATGGAGGAGAGGAACGAAATGAGAGAGATGAGGGGGCGGGAGTAGAGGGGTAGGATTAGGGTTTTTGTTTTCAACAACCTATATATATATATATGTAACAATGTGTATTTACCCTTTTGCCCCTTTAAGTTACTTTTTACCTAATTCAAACAATTGCCCTTATGGGTCTTTGACCACATCATCTCATCTTAACATATATACACATCTCAATGCAAATCTCATGGCCCTCCTTATTATGATGTGTCACTTTCACAGTTTCTATTCCATAGCCCGCATGTTGCAAGATTATCCGACTCCCACATTGATCTTACGTTTCCTCGGTCCGTATTTCTCCGTAAATTGGTTCGTCGCGCCCATTTTCTCGTCACATCCCATTAACTAATTAATTAAATTAATAAAAATTTATTTATTTGTACTCTTTACTTGTTTTTATCCCCCGTTTAACTAGTCGAAACCTCACTCAATTAAATATCGTCCGACTGGCTCGAGACTCGTAAAATACTACAATACTAATACACACAATCAAAGAATCAAAGAATCATAAAATCACTTCGATGTCGACTCCCGAAGTTCAAAATACTGTCCAGTATTCACGTAGTCGGGTCATAATTTTGACAAGTGCAACCCAAGTCAGTTAAAAATTTGGGTTGTTACAACATGGGACTTCTAATTGCAACAACATTTAATGTTGTGCTTGTCAACGTGTCATATGGTTGTTGCATGACATTTCTTCCTCTACGTAATGCCACTCCGCCTATGAAAGATCGGGTAGTTATTGGCATTACAAATGTCAACGACACTTATTGGGTTAGGATAAGTTTTTAGCGTTTGTATCAAATTTTGGTTAATATGTCAATGCAAGTTACTTATTCTTTCTTTTATGTTGCTCCTCTATTTGACAGGTCATATTCAAGCTTAATGCACCGGTTCCCCCTGTATTCTTAGTGTGGAAGACCTTCGCGAATGTTGATGCTCAAGGGTGGGATTTTGGTATTAACATCCAAGCACAAGTCCCAGTTCAATCTTCTCATCTACACACGCCCTTCGTGGTAGACTTAGCGTCGCCTTAAGCAAACTTGAATTGATGTTGTTGAATGAATATTATGTCTTCGAAACTTGGCATGATGCTTTTGTGTGCTTTTGTTGATGTATGTAACTTGAATTGATGTTTGTTGAATGGATAAATTCATGATATGCCAAGTTTGTACTCTCAATTAAAGGATCGGTTACAGAAGGTCGAAAACTACCCCTAAGTCTCGACAGACAGAACCGTGACACCCATTGTAATCTCGGACATTAAGGTTTGAGCAGCCAACAATGGGGTGCCCTAAATACTTCGGTTACATGACATTGAGATTCTTTCTAAATTACGGTGATAGATGACCGAAAAGTAGACTATAGTAACAGAACATTATAACCGATTTATTGCAAATAATTGCGGTAGTATGTGTCCGATTCAATGTGTGTTCCTTGCATGTGAGCATCGGTCAAATGCAACCGAGACCCTTAATTACCAATCGGTTTTGCATCGCCGAGACTAATTCATGAATTACGGAATGCCGTAACCGATTTTATCTGCAAAGTTGTGATAATAGGAGGCCGAGTCGTTATGTGTAATCGTTGCATAATAATCTCGGTGATGAACTACCGAGACCATACATAAGTTTCGGTATCACTTGACCGTAAGTTAGACATTACTTGCGGGTGTGCATGACCGATACTATATAAAATTTGGCCAATATGACAGTGTTCGCATGGAGGCGACCGAGCTCAATGGACCAATCACGATCATGCATAATCGATAACTCTCAATATTTCTCGTTCCTGCGTGGCCGTGGATTTCTCTGTGGTAACTTATTGCAAACATGGCAATGACAAAAATAGAACAACAAATAGTAGTAGTAGAACACATCAATTCAAACATGACTAACAAGTCAAATATTATCAATTCAATAGAACAATACCGAAAAAGGTAAACAATACCAAATTAAAAGTTAAACATCATCCATCATCAAATACCAAACAAGTTAAACAATACCAAATGGACAAGACAAACAACATGTTTTTTCACTTGAACCCTTTTGCTTTCTTCGCTTTCCGACTAACATATGTTGTCGTGGGGGGCTTCCTCTTAGGTGGCTGGCTATAACTTGGGGTAGGCAGAGGGACATTCTTTCTCACCGAAGGCTCAATAGAACTTGGGGTAGGCACACTTTCGGTTGGGGTACTTGTCATGTTGTGAAGGAGCAATAGGTGCACTCGGTGTTGTGGTGTTGGTGGTACCTGTACCAAGACCCCTACCCGTCAAGTAGTCCACGACATCATTCGCCATTTTCTCAGCAGCCTCCATCTTGGCCATACCTGTAACGACCCCTATTTTCATCTAGGGCACCGTCCGGCCTAATCCCATAATTAAGCCCTAATTACACCACGTAGGACCTAATTATGTATTAGTCGACTCTGTACTACCTATTATCTCGTAAATTGGGTTCAGGGATAAGAAAATCCCTATCAATACTATTCATCATTTTATAAGAATTATCAAATTAGTGGAAGTTTTTAACGTATTAGCAGCATTTTATATAAATCCTAAATGTGGAAACCAAGAAATAACAATCACAATCTAAATATGCAATAAATGACAAGCATATAGATAAAATGATAGTCAAAAGTCGGGTAAACTAACTCTCGTCCCAAAAACAACCCAAGCAAAAGACGTATATATAAGCATAATACAAAAATGTGACCTACATGTACAGCAGCTACGCACTACGAGCTCAGAGGTAGTCGCCAATCTTCTCCTTGCCCGGTCTGGTGCTGTTTGACGGACCTACACCCACCGTCACAAACTAGACGGTAAGTATAGTGATATTTAAGTGATAACCGAGGAATTCTATACTTCATTTTCAAATTAAAGACAGATATTTAAATGCATAATAGAGCAAAAAAAAGGTGCTGAGAAAGTAATGCATATAAATATCACAGTTAACCGAGTTAGATAGACTGACACAGGCTAAGCCAAGATGATCTACGTTTGGTCGGCGGTGAGAAATATCAACCAGTCTTTTTCCACTATCGTATGGAGATACTCTCAACATACTTTGTAAATTTTGAATATATATATATATATATATAGAACTTGCCGACAACCCCGTAGTTCAAGCTACGTGATGCCACCCAAGTAATAGTGGTGAGTGTCGGAAACCCCGAGGTCTAGTGACCCCGAGAATCCACCCATCTCTCTTGCAATGAACACTAGATAATCTCCAACTTTTGTTTCAAGGATTTTCATTTCTAAGGTTCTACGATATCAACAATAAGTTAGGCTACAAAGCCTCAAAGGAAATGGAATACAAATCAATTACCACAGTAACCCTAATGCATGCATTTCTAACATCAATTATAACATTATTCATAATCAAATATAGCACATTAGGAAAGGAGTCAATGAAATCATCACAAGGCATCATGCTATTTCAACATTCAACTTGAATAGAGCAAGGAAAGCATGATGGTAGATTATTAATAACAAGTCATCAAATTGACTGAAAGAGAATTTAATATGAATAAAATAAAGTAGGAAGTTCCCACAGTTTCACTTACAAGTCACAGGATAGCTATGACTATCCGGCCTCGCGACACTCCGACTAGCGCTCCCGAACTCCCGTAACACCCCTAGGTCCCTGAAAAGTTATTTCATATCCTTTATTTATTTATTTATTAATATCTTGTTACATAGATATATTTTATGTATATACATATATGTATATGTGTATATATATATACATATGTGTATTTGTATATATATATATGTATATGTGTATTTGTATTTGCATATATATATATATATATATATATATATACATATATGTATATATATGTATATGTATTTATCATTATTATTTATTTTATTATTTTATTTTATTTTTTTGTATATATACATGTGTGTGTATATATATAAATATACATACATGTATATATTATGTATACATATACATATATACATGTATGTATTTATATTACATATATATTATTTATTATTTATTATTTTTATTTATTTTTTTTAATTTTTGGGGGGTTTGGACCGTTGAACCGGGTCTGACCCGGTTCGGTCTAACCGGTCTCGGTCGCAGGGACGCACACACGCACACGCGTGCGTGCGTGCGTTCCCTCCCCCTTCCTCATTCCAGAGACAGAGAAGCAGAGACGCACGCGGCGCTGCCTCTCGCTTTTTTTTTTTTTTTTTTTTTTTTTTTTTTTTTTTTTTGAGGGATTGGGAGGGGAGACGATGACGACGTCGTCTCCCTCCTCGGACGAACTCTCATCGTCTCTCCTCTCGACGAACGCAAGAGCAGTTCGTCCGAGACCCCAATCACCGCCATCACCATTGCACCAACAACACACCAACACCGACACATTGACGCCAACATCAACAACAACGGACTCGCCTCGCCAACGCTGCCGTCGCACCTTGAAGTCTTTGATCTCAGTCTCCTCTGATGAGCTCTCGTCCTCTCTCGGATTTTCTCCCTCTCCCGAACTCTCTTCTTCCTCTCTTTTTTTGTGGATTATGTGTGTGTGGCGGGGGTGGTTATTGGCATTTTGGGGGGGGGTCAAATGACCACTTTACCCCTCCAACCTTATCCTTTTCCATATAAGCCAAAGCCCCTTTTTTGTCATTTCACAATTCTTTTCTGATTTTTCCTGATTTTTTAATGTATATATATTTATATTATATATTTATATAATATAAATATATATATTTCCAATTCAATTTAATAAATTTATAATCATAGGCTATGATTTAATGTGCATTAATTTAATTACATTGCATTTTACTAAATTTAGACTTATCGCAAGTCTCGCTATTCGGTACCCCAACTTGCACGCAACTCGAGGAGAGTCCCTGATCGCGTCTCGACTCGATAGCTACAAATATTGACTTAGTCAGCCTACGCACATACAAAGCACTAGGAATACATCAATACAAATATAAAATTTACCTCGTCCACATGCCTCGGTCTGTGTGCGCATCTCATGTGGGCCCCACGTCACGGACGGTAATCCTAGATTAAGCAGTTAATCATGATTAGTAAAAATTGGGCCGTGACAAATATTCCCAACAAAATGGAAATTTCGTCCTCGAAATTAAATTTAGCTCGAGGGACCTTACTAAAGAGCACACTGCAGGGATGTACTATTTTTCCCATCCCTCTAACCTCACTCACGTGGACCCGTTCCAACGTGAATAGGTGATACTAACTTTCTAACTAGTGGGCACACAGCTAACCTAACTAGTATATGGTCGTTCCGTAAATTACAGACTCACACAGAATCCTTTCGGGCCAGATATCGGATTCATACAGAATACACACACAGCTCGATATCTTGCTTGAATTTACGGACCTACTTATAGCGATAAGGTAGATACGGGATTCACATGGAATTCGTGCACACAGCTCGATATCATTTTCCCTCAAACTATAGACTCACCTAATGCCACTGCTAATTCCTGACTCACCTAGAGTAACCATTTACAACTGACTCACCTAGGGTCTATTCTAACTCAGACTCACCTAGAGTTCACTCAGGTCGAATATAAACTACAGACCGAACTCAATAAAACCACGCCAATACGCAAAAATAACTCTTACCCGCCATAGGTTGTTATGTCTGCTCGGGATCCGGAGCTGCAACAACGTGGGCCTTCTCTCGCAAAGGCGGGTGTGCGTCACTAAGTAGCATGCTCATCAATTGAGGATAATACACAACGATATGCCCTGGTTGCCTGCAATGGTAGCATAACCTCTGTCCCTCGCCACGTGGCCTACTTGTCGGGCCATGGACGGTATGCGAATATGTCCCGATCGCCGCAACGATAACATAGTCTATGCCCGTGCGACTCACTATCTCCACTCTGAAAACCTCGTGACTGCTGTTGTGATATTGGTGGTGCCAGAAGAGCAAGTCTTTCTGGCGCTGGTAATGCTGGCCTAATCGGTGGTGGTAAGGAACGTACTCCCCCTGAACTCTGTCCTGATGCGACATAAGACACTTGAGGTACCACCGATGTGAAACATGGAGTCACCCCCGATCCCTGGGAGCCTTCATCCCATGTCTTAGGTGCCTTGCCACTCCGCCGCTTCCTCTCATACTCTGCTATCTGCTCAAACGACTAAGTCTGACCTGGAACTGCCCTGTCAGCTACTCTACTCAGATGGTAAGTCTCATGGGCAAGGGCGCGCTCGTAAATGTCACCAAGGATCCGAGCTCCTGTGCCGACTACATGTTCCCTAATATCAGCTCTTAAGCCAACCCCAAAGTAGTGCACATCCTCTAGCTCCTCTCTGACCAAATCCCCAGCAAATTGTCGCAAGTAGCCGTATCTGTCTCGATACTGCATAACTGTCTCATCCGGTCCCTGTCTCAAACTCATGAAGTCTCGCCTCAGTCTCATCCTAACGGCTGGCGGGAAGTACTGCTGATAAAACTTGTCCTTGAATAGCTTCCATGATGTGAAGTCCTCATCCTTCGCTATCATCGTGCGCCACCAAACATCAGCATCCCTCTGTAGTGTATACGACGATAACTCAGGGCGTAGTCTATCCTCAATGCCCAATATCCTATGAAGCTTCTCCTGAGATAGCACCCACTTCTCGATCATCTGAAAGTCTCGAGTCCCGTTAAAGTACTCTGGCTGAAGCCTGATGAAGTCCTTAATCAGCTGGATCCCCACTGCTGAGTCTGATGGTGTAGAGGTGCGAGTGGTCGTCACCACCACTGTATTTGTCGTTGAAACCGTGGCGGCTGGGAGAACTTGTGCCACAGGAATTGCAGTCGTAGTCGAAACAGTAGGCGTCTTGGCTACGGGTATGGCCACAGGAATGAGGGCTGGTACAGCAAACGGGGTGGCGGCGGTCGTAGTCACTGGAATGGTGCCCTGTGGTATAGTGGGCTCTGTCGTCGGAGGTGTAATAATGGTACGTGTACTAGCGACTGCCTGTGTGAGTGCAGTGAGCTGCGCAGTGGCGTGTGCCATGAAGTCCACCAACTGCCCCTGAGCAGCCACTCGGTCAGACAGCCTCTGCTGGTCGTCCTCAGATGTAATAGGAGGCTGACTGCCGCTAGCATCCGAGTCACCTGTATCACGTGCGTCCGTCATCGTCGTCTGCATGTTGATAACGACTTCGCATCAACCACTATGAAGTGTATCGCGTATATATATATATATACATAATGAAATTAACACATATACTTTAAAATCCCCAGCTCACCTTCACTCGATTCCCAACAAAATAGTTCTTAGGCGATGTTCATCTGGTTTCCACTTCTAAGATTTATGTTTTATGTAAGTTCGTGTTTTTTCCTTATTTGTCCCTAAGGCTCTGAAGCCTAGGCTCTGATACCAACTGTAACGTTGGTATCACAATTTTAGACAACTCTATACTATGTCCCTAAGGTTCTAATCCCTAAGCTCTGATACCAACTGTGACGGCCCTTATTTTCATCTAGGGCACCGCCCGGCCTAATCCCATAATTAAGCCCTAATTACACCACATAGGACCTAATTATGTATTAGTCAGCCTGTACTACCTATTATCTCGTAAATTGGGTTCAGGGATAAGAAAATCCCTATCAATACTATTCATCATTTTATAAGAATTATCAAATTAGCGGAAGTCTTTAACGTATTAGCGAAAGCATTTTATATAAATCCTAAATGTGGAAATCAGGAAATAACAATCACAATCTAAATATGCAATAAACGACGAGCATATAGATAAAATGATAGTCAAAAGTCGGGTAAACTAACTCTCGTCCCAAAAACAACCCAAGCAAAAGACGTATATATAAGCATAATACAAAAATGTGACCTACATGTACAGCAGCTACGCACTACGAGCTCAGAGGTAGTCGCCAATCTTCTCCTTGCCCGGTCTGGTGCTGTTTGACGGACCTACACCCACCGTCATAAAATAGACGGTGAGTATAGTGATATTTAAGTGATAACTGGGGAATTCTATACTTCATTTTCAAATTAAAGACAGATATTTAAATGCATAATAGAGCAGAAAAAGGTGCTGAGAAAGTAATGCATATAAATATCACAGTTAACCGAGTTAGATAGACTGACACAGGCTAAGCCGAGATGATCTACGTCCGGTCGGCGGTGAGAAATATCAACCAGCCTTTTTCCACTATCGTATGGAGATACTCTCAACATACTTTGTAAATTTTGAATATATATATATATAGAACTTGCCGACAACCCCGTAGTTCAAGCTACGTGATGCCACCCAAGTAATAGTGGTGAGTGCTGGAAACTCCGAGGTTTAGTGACCCCATGAATCCACCCATCTCTCGTGCAATGGACACTAGATAATCTCCAACTTTTGTTTCAAGGATTTTCATTTCTAAGGTTCTACGATATCAACAATAAGTTAGGCTACAAAGCCTTAAAGGAAATGGAATAGAAATCAATTACCACAGTAACCCTAATGAATGCATTTCTAACATCAATTATAACATTATTCATAATCAAATATGGCACATTAGGAAATGAGTCAATGAAATCATCACAAGGCATCATGCTATTTCAACATTCAACTTGAATAGAGCAAGGAAAACATGATGGTAGATTACTAATAACAAGTCATCAAATTGACTGAAAGAGAATTTAATATGAATAAAATAAAGTAGGGAGTTCCCATAGTTTCACTTACAAGTCACAGGATAGTTATGGCTATCCGGCCTCGCGACACTCCGACAAGCGCTCCCGAACTCCCGTAACACTCCTAGGTCCCTGAAAAGTTATTTCATATCCTTTATTTATTTATTTATTAATATCTTGTTACATAGATATATTTTATTTATATACATATATATATGTGTATATATATACATATGTGTATTTGTATATATATATATGTGTATTTGTATTTGTATATATATATATATATGTATATATATACATATATATGTATATATATGTATATGTATTTATCATTATTATTTATTTTATTATTTTATTTTATTTTTTTGTATATATACATGTGTGTGTATATATAAATATACATACATGTATATATTATGTATACATATACATATATACATGTATGTATTTATATTACATATATATTATTTATTATTTATTATTTTTATTTTTATTTTTTAATTTTTGGGGGGTTTGGACCGTTGAACCGGGTCTAACCCAGTCCAACCGGTCGACCCGATTCGGTTTAACCGGTCGGTCCAACCGGACCGGTCAGGTTGGACCAGAACCGCACGCACGCACGCACGTGTGTGCGTCCCTCCCCTTCCTCATTCCAGATTCCGAAGACGCACGCACGTCGTCTCTCGCTTCTTCAAATTTTTTTTATTTTTTATTTATTTTATTTGAGAGGGATTCGGGAGGGAGACGACGGTCTCGTCGTCTCCTCCTCTGAACGAACTGCAAGAGCAGTTCGTCCGAGACCCCAATCACCGTCATCACCATTACACCAACAACACACTAACACCGACACGTTGACGCCAACATCAACAACAACGGACTCACCTCGCCAACGCTGCAGTCGCACCTCGAAGTCTTTGATCTCAGTCTCCTCTGATGAGCTCTCTTCCTCTCTCTCGGATTTTCTCTCCCTCTCCCGAACTCTCTTCTTCCTCTTTTTTTTGTAGATTATGTGTGTGTGGCGGTGGTGGTTGTTGGCATTTTGGGGGGGTCAAATGACCACCTTACCCTTCCAACCTTATCCTTTTCCATATAAGCCAAAGCCCTTTTTTGTCATTTCACAATTCTTTCTCGATTTTTTCGATTATTTTAATTATATATTTATATAATATAAATATATATATATATATTTCCAATTCAATTTAATAAATTTATAACCATAGGCTATGATTTAATGTGCATTAATTTAATTACATTGCATTTTACTAATTTAGACTTATCGCAAGTCTCGCTATTTGGTACCCCGACTTGCACGCAACTCGAGGAGAGTCCCTGATCGCGTCTCGACTCGATAGCTACAAATATTGACTTAGTCAGCCTACGCACATACAAAGCACTAGGAATACATCAATACAAATATAAAATTTACCTCGGCACATGCCTCGGTCTGTTTGCGCATCTCATGCGCGCCCCACGTCACGGGTCGGTAATCCTGATTAAGCAGTTAATCATGATTAGCAAAAATTGGGCCGTGACAATACCCACCGGCAAGTCTATCCATGCCAATACACTATCCAATGCCCGTCGATTACGCTGTTCAAAACCAATAGAAAACTATGAATAAATAATACAAAAGAAATGTGATAAACCAACTTAAATTCAAATGGTTGCAAGGCTCTTACCTCCAATAACTCATTATCACCAACCGTATCAGGGAAGTCATCACTGTGTGCTGGGTTCTCAATGGTAGGATGTGAAACTCGTGTAAACCATGGCAGATATTCTGGTGCAGCCATGAACTCGAACCTCGCCTTCTCCCCTCGATCTTCAACAGAGAGTGAATGGCTATGCCACCTTTCCTAATTCTCCGGTTGGAATGAGTACTTAACCGAGTATTTCATTGCAGTGCGGCCTCGGTTTGCTTCGAGGGGGCGATATGGAGACGATGGTATTCCTTGAACATGGCCAAGCTGTCGAAGGAACCTCTTCGGATGGTATGGCTCCACAACTTCCATGTACTTGAGACAACCGGAGTAGAAGGCCATTGGTAGAACAATACTGCCTGTCCTGATGTCATTGTATGGGTCCCACGTCACCTACACCAATGAAACAAACAATTTATATTAAAATATGAAGTTTGATAAATTGGAATATCAAACTCAAAGTAATAAAACAAAGTACCTCACTTGGTCGTAACCTATCAAGGGTCCTACGAATACTACTTAGCTTGTCCACGTTAGCTACCGTCTCGTGTTTCTGTACCCACCTCGAGACACGTGGCTAAAGGTGGTCCATGTATTTCGCATTCGACGCAACAAGCTGGAGTGGGAAGTGCTCGTATACCCATCCCTAAAAAAGAATCAACAAAAATAAAAAAAGTACTGGATTTGTATTAGCCGATTCACAAGTAATGCACAAGAAATATGTACCTCGAGCAAAGTTAGGTACCCTGCAATCTGCGACACTTCTACCCTGGTGGCTGACCCGAGATGACGGTAAAGATAAGGTAGAGCAAGAAGACGGCACCCATGCGTAATTCCCGACCTCATCCAAGTTCTCCAGAAGCTTCAGTAATGAAATTGAAACTCGTGACCCACTCTTATCAACGAATATGGTGCAAGAGAGCAAGTACAAAAAGTATGCACGTGCAGTGCATTCCACTGGAGGGTACGTAGTAGGAGAACTGGAAGTACTGGAAGACTTGGACTTGGGTGGGCAAAAACGACTCTTCAGCCAAACTACTCGCACTGTGAGACCCTTCGTAATGTTAACCTCTTCCTCTACTTCGTCAGGAGAAACCCCGAGCAGTTTTGAAACTAACTCAATCGCATCCTTGCGGGACTCCTCTGTGTACCTTGAAAAATTCTCAACCGCCACCACCTTGCCCGTCACTGGGATCTTTAGTAAAATGCTCACGTCCTCGAGCGTGATGGACATTTCACCAAATGGTAAATGAAATGTATCGGTCTCCGGCTGCCACCGCTCGACAAAAGCTGATATCACCTCCTTATTGGCCTTCCGATAGGAGCAGTCTATTAGTGGAGCCAAACCCGATCTCTGAATGATTCTTTGCAGTCCCTGGGTGTCGGGGTGACAAGATTACAAATCCCACTCAGCTATTTGAGCCCCGTGGTTTATGCACTTAAGCAACGGTCGATGCTACAAAAAAAAACATAATTCATAAATACATTATCGTATATGAATAGCAAAAGTAATAATTTGATTGAAAATGAATTGATATTTTGCCAAAAAAAGCTACATACCTCATTATTCCGAATTGTTGCCGCAACATGATCCTTAAAACTCTTCAACAAAAGCGGTTAATAGGACCGCCAGGGAAAGGAGCAGATGGGTCATCTTCGGGCTCCACAACATTCCCACTAATAATACCGCTACTACTTCTAGTTACTTGTGGTTAGGATGTGGTGGTTTCTTCCATTGCGGCCCTGCGGGCCTCATCCCCGTCGGCACCACCCCGACTCTTCGCTCCCCACGGGGACATGAGATGCCTCATCCTCGATGTTATCCCTCACCGGTGCGTCCCACGTACACCCTCAACAGCTTGCACTTTCGCCTTTCGATATGATGCAGTCTGTGCCTTCCTCTTACCACGGACATCACAAGCAGAGGGAGCAGCAGCAGGAGCAAAAGGAGCAGCAGCAGGAGTAGAAGGAGCGGCGAGCGGGAGCACGGGACCGAAAGAAGCGCGGCCCACGACCGACGCTCGTTGTGCTTGTGCTCGTTGTACTCTCGTGGGCTCTCCATCGACATCCTCTCTAGAAACAGTACATTTTCCTCGAGCCATATCTGATAGAGAAAGACATTGTAACCATATAATCTCTTGTGCAGCAAAAAAAAACCCCAAAAAATATATTTTCAACACTGAATCGGTATGGCATAACCGATAGCAAAACAAAAATGTCGGTATACCATAACCGAAACCTAAGGCAAAATTTCGGTATGACGAAATCGAGATCTATCACAAAGTATCGGTATTTATCCTTCGAGACTAAACCTACGCATAAGTAATATACGAGCTTCGGTTTACTGGCACCGAAACAAAAACAAGAATCTCGGTTAGTTGTGTCCGAAATGTAATGAAATTTTATATGGGCTAAGTGTCGTTTGGATACAAACGAGAAGTACTCATAAGTCTCGGTATGGTATTTATGAGATTAATGACTACATCACGGTCCTGTGTGGCCGAGTATTACGGGTTTGCAAGAAAACCCAGATATTGAAGCATTTTCATAGACGACTACAAAGAAAACGAACCAAATGAACATAAAATCGAACAAAAACTCAAACGTACCTTACTTTCCCTCTCGATTTCACAATGAACTCAAATCCGAACCTGTCCCTAACCGCTGACCACTTCAACTGGGCAAAAAAAACATGTCCAACTTGAAAAAACCAGGAATATGTGGGAGAGAACGATGAAAAATATGAGATTTAGTTGATTTCGCCTCCAAATCACGATGGCAATGAGAGCTTTTGTAGGAAATGAGGTTTCGAAAAAATGGAAACCAGTTCTAAGGTTTAGGGTATAGGCGAAATAGGTAAAAAAATGGAAACCAGTTCTAGGGTTTAAGGTATAGCCGAAATAGGTGGGGTGCCTCAGCCTTAGGGTTCAAGGGCATTTTCGTCCAATTTGGGGTGCTCTGATAAATTCGATGGGTGCCCTTGTAAATGGGGTGCCCTGAGTGTTGACTGGGGTGCACATAGCCATTAATTAACTAATTTGGAAACTTTAACAATTAAAAGCATAGTAAATTAAAAGCTAGCAAAAATGGGGCATAAATATATGACTATCACCCTCGCATTTTGTCTCGTATTTTCCCCAGAAATCAATCTATTCCTTAAATGGTTGGCATTAATGTCAGCCATGGCGGAAGCTTTCTTGTCATGTAAATTTTGTAAATTCTGATCATCCTTTCAAGAACATCTTTTATGGCTAATTATTGAGAATTAAGTTGAATATCTTATCGTTCATTATTGGAGCAAGTTAGGATGAGGGTGTTTTAATTTTTAATATTGACGTTTGATTCAGAGCTAAGTCTGATTGGTAGATTCCACTGTTAATTGCCCAACCTTAACATCCAAGTGAATTGGTGTGCACAAATTAACGTGAGCTCTTTTTCTCCAATTCCTCAAGTTGATGATCAAAGTGTGGGTGAAAAACCAGAATCTTCAATGGGTAAATCTCCATTTATCTCAAACATGGGCAAAAAGTGTAACAGTGCATTGAAGTCTGTTCGGTTTTCTGGGTTTTCTGGGAGTAGCAAGAGCAGTGGTTCCACCAAGGCTCAGGAGGACAATGAGGTATCTTCTTCTCGTTTGCTGCATGTTTTATTTCTAATATCATGATTTGGAATGTTTTAATTCTTTATTCTCTTCTTCCATGAAAAACTTTGGTTGGATGTGTAGAATCTGTAGATGTAGGTAGATCCTCAAAACATATCATCTTTACCAAATGGATTTATTTTGCTTCTACTTGTCAATGCGAAACTCCTTCATCGATCTATGTACGACGTGGGAGCTTCTCTTATGCTCTGCACAACAAGTCCTGAGTCTGAATAATGTAGAAGGGTGGCGGTAGGTTGACCACCCGTGTAAAACATTAATTTGTCACTCTAACTGAAATGGATGAGACAGATATATATGTTTCTTTTTTTTTTTTTTTCGGAATTTTGTTTTTGTATCAAACTCTTTTATTGTGCTCGATTCAGTGCTTTTGTATATCAGTTAAATAATTTATTAAATTTAATATAAATAAATGATATAAAGAACGTGGAAAGAAAATAGTGTTTCGTTTAGAAATGGAGTTCATGGTTGGAGAAGAAATGGAGTTGGATATGACATTTTACACTAAAATGGTTTAAAATATGCAGTTCTTGGTTGGGCATTAAACCGAGCAGACTGAAAGAGTTTGATCCTTGTAGCCGATCCCAACTAAATAATTTGTGATTGCGACTTTTGTTCTTGTGTATCAATATGATGAGCACACAAACTTGTAGCATGAAAGTGAAATGAATGCTTAAATGTAGGTGAGAATTTTGTCTATATTAAAACTTGCTTGGTAGTGCATGGATCGAATCTTTTCTGGTAGGCCCATTGTTGCATCCTCTTCCTCTAGACTCATTAAAGGAACAAGGCAGATTTTCAATTTCTCAAATCAATTCTTATTCAATGATTTCGATCATCTTGGCACTTTCTGTGCCGGAACTAAAATTTGCTAAAGTTGTTCGGATAGAACACATGGGTAACTGTTTGTTCTATCAAGTATTTAAATTGTTTAACTATATTCATTCTCACAGTCAGGTCTCATGTTTTACAGCTTCAAATAGCCGATCCCAGTGCTTTCAACCAACTTTTAAGCGATGCTCGGTCTCATTTAAGCAAGGATCTTACAGCTGAACTCGAGGATGAAGATACAAGGTCAGTGGGTTAATCTGCTATATTTAGTGTGAGATAGTCCTTTCATTTCCGACTGTACTTGAGGCTGATTAGATTATTCAAGTTACTTATTCTAATTATGCCAAGGTTCAAAATCGGAAGCATCCATCTCATGAGAACAAAATGCTGGAATAACTCAAAAAGTTATTCTTGATTCCCTCTGAATATTAGAACATATGATGAAGTGTAATGTGCAAACTTAATGGAATTGTTAACTTATTTCGTAGAACTTATTTTTTTCATTTTCTTGGACGTCTCTTCAGAGATCAACAAAATAGCCTTGGTCCCAAATTAATTGGCGTTGGCTACACGGATCAAACTCTTCCCTTGTGCTCGATTTAGGGCAAATGTCTCTTCGGAGATATCTAATAAAGTTTTTGCATTTTTACTGAACAACTATATGCCATAAGAGTTCTTATTTTCTGCTGTTTCGATATGACCATGACTAGTTTTCCCAACCTACCAGAAGGAATTCTTTTCAAAATTCTTTCCTTCACAGCTCCAGAGGATTTATGCCAAGCTTCGCTAATTTCCAACACCTTCCAAATGGCTGCTGCGAATGACAGTATGGAAGGGTTTCCTTCCATCTGACCATGAAAAGATTTTGAGTAGAGCTCCTGGTAACCAGTCATTTTCATCCAAAAGGGAGCTCTATTTTCTGCTGTGCAATTCCATCCTAATTGGCAATGATCGAAAGGTAAACCAGGGAACACATATGACTTTGTTGCATTTAACCTTACAAGTTTACTACTTCGAAAGTTCTCGAGAAACTTAAATTATGTTTGTGTCAATCCTGCACTTTGAAGAAATCTTCCATGACTTTTTGAACTACAAAAATTAAGTTCTTCCAAAGCTTAGCTTATTTATTATAAGCAAAGTATTAAAGTGAACGCCTTACGTTAATTGAAGTTAAATGACTGTTTCGCCTTATTCTCTTTGTCGTCGATCATCGTTTTGATCTCTTCCTTTCTTTGTCGCAGAGATTTTCATTGGAGAGACCTACTGGCAAGAAGTGTTATGCATTCTTCGCAAGAGAACTAGGAATTGTTGATTCGCATAAAAAGGAAAGTTGGAGTTGGATACCTTTACCTGGATCCAAGTAAGTCTTTAACTTTCACCAAAAAAAAAAAGGAAGAGGTCAATTGCATTAAATCGGATTAAATGGGAGCATTGTATCCATGTATTCGACCTCTACTAATTTGGAACCGGGGCTTTGTTGATCAAATTTTGAGAGTATTAGCGTGTTAAAACATATTTTTCATCGTCTTTTTTGTAGAAACTGTGGCTCGTCGGAATTTAGTTCTACATTGACAGTAAATTACATATCATGAACTTCAACTTTATGCCTACATTCATTCATAATTTCAAATTGCTTCATCTACAGGTTCAAACAGCTTGCCAAGGCCAATGAAGTTTGGGACTTGAAGATCAAACATAAGATCAACACTAACATGCTATCTCCAAACACAACCTATACTGCTTATCTCATTCTAAGCTATGAGAGTGACTGCATTGGACTTGATGTGCGTCCGGCGGATACAAGAGTCAAATTCGGAGGCACAAAATTTAGTGGCAAAGCCCTTCTATGCCAAGACACTGAGCTGATGGAACTGTGGTCGCCAGTGCAAATCCCGAGGCAGCGAGAGGATGGATGGATGGAAATTGAATTGGGAGATTTCTTCAACAATGGTGGGGATGGAAAAGTGAAGATGGCTTTGAAGGACACAGACACTTCTACACCTAAATGTGGATTTGTTATTATTGGCATGGAAGTAAGGCCTAAAAAGAATAATTGAGATGAAAAAGTTGCTCTCTTCATTGTTATCAAAAAATAGTTTCTTTTCAAGTAGAGGTTTTCAGACTAAGTTTGTGACTGCAAAAAATACGTTGTAACAACTACCTAAGGAAATTACTAGAACAATAATGGGCAAGTCACACCTCAAGATATATTGGCCTACATGAGTCGTTCACGCGGCTTCTACTCGTGTGCTATACATTGAGATCTGTGTGTGCCTACATTCCGAGGTGTATGGATAGCTCATAGGCATGATGTGACCTACGGTGTGACTTCTCCATTGTCATTCTAGCTTTGAGAGATATAGGGTACACACAATTTGCACTAATTTGCGGATTCGGTCCAATTCGGACCAATTATCAGTAATTGAATCTATTTTTTGATCCCTTGGATTGGACTGGACTGGACTGAAAAATTATTAATCCGACCGGACTAGATTGGGTTACCGATTCGACTAAAAAGCTGCTGATCCAATTAGATTCAATTCGTTTATCACATCAACACACATATATATACTATAGTATCTCGAAGAGCATCAACATAAACTATCAACTATAAATTATAAAGTTTGGCTAAGTGCATCTCACTTTTTACTAAGTGCACTCCATTTTGCGTGGCACCCCTAATTCAAATTTCAATTTTTAAGTGCACCCCACATTTTTACCAAAATACCATTTCATCCAAACCAAAGCACCCAACTCCAAAACCTTGGTTGAGACATCTATTTTAGGTTTGACAACATGTAGTCGAGACTTATTCACTAGGCTTGGTGTTGTCCAACCGAACTTCTTTGATGAGATTTAGTTGACAATTGTTAACCTAAAGGTTTGGTGGAATTCGATCGACTCTTCAATTAAAGGTTCAACAAGTTGTTAGCGACTCTCCAACTAAAGGTTCGGTGGGCTTCGATCGATTTTCCAACAAGATATTCGGACCTTCAAGACCGAACCCCTCGATGATGCCTACAAATCACAAAGAAGAGAGTGTGTGGGTACATTTAAAAATTGTAGTGGAGGTGCACTAATCACTGTGAAGGGCATGAGTCATTTTTGTAGTAGGATTGATTTTTTTTTTAAGTTTGACTTTTTCGGGGCATGATGGTCAACAAACCAAACTCCTCTGTATTCTCCATTACGATATGTGTTGATTTCTTTTTATTATGGGTAGGAATTGGAGGAGGATCTAATCGCACCAAAACTAACTTCACCGACCCATTCTTATCTTGTCAAAAAAAAAAGGAGCAAATTAATGAGTTGGAGCAATCAAAACTCATGGATTGTTTAATTGATAGTGGAGAGAAAAAAAAGAAGAATATGAAGTAGTTATTAAATCATTACAGAGGTGTCTGTCTTTTAAATTTTTATAGTTTCAATATTTTTTTATTACTTTTAATTTGTAGATTCAATATCGAAGATATGATATATACTTCATCATGTTATTAATTGTCTAAATCAAATACTTCGATCTTTTTAACAGATTGTTAATGAAATGTGATTTTCGCATCAAATTTTTCTACCATTTTTTTCATAGATTATACATATGCTTAGTTTTCAACTAGATATTTTTGCAGCCTAGATGCGATATCCTGACTATATAAATGGTTCTCACTTTTTTTTATATTTTTGCAGCCTTCACTTGTACAGTGTGGGAGGCCAAATTGTTCTCACTTGCAACCTTCGTTCTCGATTCTCCATTAATGGCGACTTGGAAGCTTCCGCTAGTTCATATGAACAGCAGAGACAGTGACTTCAGTTCCTCTACTAAACAATTCCTCCTCACAACGCGACTCGCGCGCTGCGCGTATTACGAGAGTCAACTAATTAGGTATTCTTTAGTCTTTCTATCAAATCAATCGTTTTCAAACCTGAATAAACAATACTGGTTTGTTGTGCCCTAATTGTTGATTCCGTAATTTCGATGTGATTGATTGCTTGTTTTCTGAAATCGAACGCGAAAAGTTGTGATTTTGGATTCTTTAGTGCTCGATTTCTTCTGTAATTGTGCCCTAGATTGATAGCATGACCAATATAATAGCATATTCGACGATTGTTCGAGAGGATAGTAGCTCAGTTGATGAGAGCAGCGAAGGGGGTAGGGTTTTGGAGGATCAGGAAGGATTGGATGAGGAATTGGGTGTGGGGAATCTTGTTGGATTGGGTGCGAAGTGGACGACGCTTTTTTCGGGTTTCGGGAAGGGTTGTTTGAGTTTTGTTAGGTCTGCCAATTCGGCCGGTTCGTCTTCTGGATTGAAGGGGGTGACTAGTATTAGTGCCCCAATTGAGGTTGAAGAGGAGAATAGAGGGTCGAGGGGCGTGGTCGATCAGAAGCCCCCTATTTTTCCCCATATGATTAGTACTAGTGCCCCAATTATTAAGGTTAAAGAGGAGAATAGAGGTTCAAGGTGCGTGGTCGATCAGAAGCCCCCTATTTTTCCCCATATGATTAGTAGTAGTGCCCCAATTAAGGTTAAAGAGGAGAATAGAGGGTCGAGGGGTGTGGTCGATCAGAAGCCCCCTATTTTTCCCCATCATGTGGATGCAGAACTGAGTGCTGCTGGATGGCCGCATTGGCTTATCGCAGTTGCCGGGGAGGCCATTCGGGGTTTGGTTCCTCGCAGGGCCGATAACTTTGAGAAGCTTGAAAGGGTGAGTGTTTCTTGCTTAGTCGTGATGCATCGATGCTGACAGCAAGAAGGATTATGATAGAAAATTTAGTGCTGGCCTTTGAGGATCTGAACTCTTTTTGGTTAGGAAGTAACAGTGTTCTTCAAGTGGCAAAAGTCACTTCCAAATATTAGAAAAGTTCATATCATTACCACCTTGCTAAAGTCAAGTTTTTGTCTTCTTATTTCATAAAATCTGCAATATTCTTGTGTAATTACACTCCAGTACTCCACAATGTAAATCTTCATGAATGTATTCGTGCATTTTTCTACTATATAATCATCTGTGTTTGATGTTATTATTCGGTTAGAGTTGTTTCTTCTTATGTTTTGACATAGATTCAGGAAATCGTTTGAATAGTAGTCGCGACACCGACACCTCTATAAACTTAAATTTGTCTTTTCAGATTTGGGAAGGAGCATGGAGTGGTGTATTTAAAGCGAGAGATCTTTCATCAGGAAAGCTGGTGGCCCTAAAGAAGGTGCGATTCGACTTGAAGTTGGAGCCAGAAAGTGTGAAATTTATGGTTAGAGAGATTCTAATCTTGCGTAAATTGGATCATCCCAATGTTCTAAAGTGGGAGGGTTTGGTGACTTCCACGATGTCTCATAGTTTGTATCTAATATTTGAATACGTGGAGCATGATTTGGCTAGTCTCGCTGCACAACCTGAAGTTAATTTTACAATGCCTCAGGTCAGTGACATTTGGGTGCATAGCGTGCTTGTGCATTGAAGTGCTCTTATTAATTCACTGCCATTCTCACGCCTTTAATATTGTATGTCAGGTAAAAAGTTACATGCATCAACTATTGTTGGGGCTTGAACACTACCACAGTCGTGGATTGTTACATCATGACATCAAAATGTCAAATCTCTTTATTAACGACAGGGGAGTGCTTAAGATTGCTGAATTTGGATCTGCTACATTCTTCGGTCACAATTTCAAGTATCCAATAACTTCTTACGCAATTAACTTGTGGTATCAGCCACCCGAGCTTCTCTTGGGTGAAACTTATTATGGTGTGGGTGTAGACCTCTGGAGTGCAGGTTGTGTTCTTGGCGAACTTTTGTTTGGAAAACCTATCATGCCTGGACGCACTAAGGTGAAGCACATATCTTTGTTTTTGCTTTAAGTTCCTCATTATTCTTTTTGTCCCTTTGCTACCATTTTGATCCTATCTATTCTAAGCTTTCAAATCCCAAACCAGTGATATATCTTTTATTTATGCATTTTAGAGGAACAAAGGAATGAGAAAAGTTCAAATTATTTCTTTTGTACCTTTTTCAATAATTTCTTAAATTATTTTGAAGAACATAGAAGCCCTATGGCCTGTCTAAAGGATGGTTTAGGCTCTTTGTTGTGACGAATCACCGCGGAACACGCAAGTCGCAATCACATGAATACACCCAAAGGTAAATGAAACACATAGAAAATAAGAACACACAAAGTTACATGGAAAACCACAAAAGCATGAAAAAAAAAACCCCACGGGTAAGAAGCAAGGTATTCCACTATCAATAGTTTAGTACACAAAGGAAAACCCTCTATCTAAAACCTCGATAGAAACCTCAAGAACAATATGACTCAATCTCCCATGTATACAACCCGTACACTCGGCTCTCAGCACACCGACACTAAATCAATTGAACGCACACCATATATATCATCCGACTCCTTCACATGACTCAACAAGTTAAAGTTGAACACAAATAGAAACTTCTAATTTCACACTTTCTATTTTACACCAATAGAAACTATGAGTTGAAGCCATCAACTCAACACTCTTCAAGCCTCAAGGTGAAATTTCTCAGGCGTCAACATCTGAAAAGCAGTTGCAATTTAATTGGGTTGATTTTTTTTGGTGCCTAATCCAACTATTTCTAATTAGAGTGTCAATATTGATTTTTGTTATGACTTCTAACATCATAATGTAACTTAGGGGTGTACATGGTTCGAGTAATCCATGGATCAAATTCTATAACTAGTTGGACTGGATTACAACAACATAGCCTCAGTCTCAAATTAATTGGGTTCGGTTTCATGGATCAAATTCTTCAATTGTGCTTGATTTAGTGCAAAAATGACAGTCCACATGGATCGGAACGACTTATGGATTTTACATGTAGACTCTGTGGACCCAATCCGGTTTGATCCGCAACATTAATACATATGGTCGTATAGATACTTCTAGTTTTTAGATCTTGAGATTCATATCAATGGTTTCAAAAGAAGACATAATAAAAACTAAGACCCACCAACTAACCTACATTGGATCTTCTACTTTGTTTTATTGCTTAGTTTTGAAGTCCAACTTTTAGTTTGGTCATATAATCTTTGTATCGAGTTGATCAATCAAGTCTAATTTGCGGTATGACCACACTTTGTTTGTGTTGTTTAATCAAAGTTTATTATGACATATTTGAATGTTATGTTTATTTGAGATTATGAACTTGTTTTTAACCAAAGTGCATATTACTTTTCTTTTTGAAACTAAAGTGTATATACTATTTATTTTTAATTATGAGATAATAATATGATAACAATCCGCGAACCTGATTCGATCTAATCCGCATTTTATTAATTGGATTGAACTGGTTTGACAAATTAATTGAGTTGGATCAAATTGAACTTTTTCAATACACAATAATTGAATCAAGTTACTTTAAATGGGCCTGATCCAAACTGTGTACACCCCTTGGGTAGGCATCCACTTTGCATCTACAAAAGTGATTTTGGAGAGATTGAATAGGAAGTTCATTCACATCAACAAATTTTGTGTTCCAAAGCAAATTATTTTTTCCATTGTTGATGTGTTCATTTGCAGTCAATCATGAGCAGTAATGTTTTTAACTACTCTTTGAACTTGGACTTTTTTTTCTGGTATTTATTTTACCATTATATCCACTCATATAAAGGAGCAACAAAATTCCTTATTGATGTGTTCATTTGCTATCTATCATGAGCAAAAAAGTTTAAAACTACTCTTTCGACTTAACCTATTTATGATATTTATTTTACCATTATCTTCACTCATATAGGTGGAGCAACTACTCAGAATTTTCGAGCTGTGTGGCTCCCCTTCTGAAGAATATTGGAATAGGTCAAAACTACCTTATGCAACATTATTTAAGCCACAACGACCTTATAAAAGGCGTATAGCTGAGTCATTCAATAATTTCCCACCATCTTTACTTCAGCTGATTGAAACTCTTCTTGCAATTGACCCAGCTGAGCGCAAGTCTGCCACTGCTGCATTAATGAGTGAGGTATGATGCCTCTTTGTGCAATCTTGCATATCGCATTACATCTTTATATACTATTGTAATTGGCATGTCCTTTAAACTTGTTTAAGGTGATTGCATTAATTGTAGGATTATGTTTTTTTCCATAGACCAAAACCGTTAGAGCATGCATGTATGGATTCCATCATGTTTGATTTATAATTTGGCATATTTTATCAAAAAGATAGGAGCATGTGTTTATAAACTTAGGTTAATTATAAATTTATTTTTTTTAAACCAATTATAAATTTAATTTAATTAGGAAATTTAAGTTTTGTGTATTTTTGTCGTCATTTTTTTTTTTGGGTTAAGTCCTCAAGTTTAGTGTGTTTTAGAAACCTAGGTTGTTTGTAAAAGTTAAGATTATTTAGAAATTTAAGTTTAATTAGGAAATTTCTAGGTAGTCAACATATGTGTTTGTTTAGGATAGTTTTATTAGGAAAATGATAATGTAACACACTTTCATTGCACAATTTGAGCGCACACCCTTGTCTTTTAGCCATTTAGGACGTTTTGTTAGATGTGGGGGCCACGTCTGGGGAGACAAGAAAGAACCATAAATGGCTAAAAGACAGGAGTGTGCGCCTAAAGTGTGCGATGAAAGTGTGTTAGATTATCATTTTCAGTTTTATTATGAGATTTTAGTTAGGTTAATTAGTGGTGCATTCTTATGTACACGTTTAAGGTTGTGTTTCTTGTTTTAATCATTATCTACACATAACTCAGCTAGCGAGGCAATGATTTTATGAGGAGTTGAGTTGTGTCATTTAAAGCCTATTTATATGGTATGTCTGTTAATAAGGAGTTAATTTGATCGATGAAAATTTGATTTCTTTTGAAAATTGGATGTTAATTTTCTCGTGTGTGCAAGTTGGATTTATGTGGATTTGTTCAATCAATTTTGAAGATCTTCGTTGCTTCAGTTTGGTATAAGAGCTTTCATTACGTGTGATTGGAGAATACCACGGCGCCGCGAAAAAACCAACGAGTCCAAGATGTTTATGAGTGAGACAACCAAGTCGAGTTGAGTTGTGTCATTTAAAGCCTATTTATATGGCTATGTCTGCGTAATAAGGAGTTAAATTGATCGAGGAAAATTTGATTTCTTTTGAGAATTGGATGTTAATTTTCTCGTGTGCGCAAGTTGGATTTATGTGGATTTGTTCAATCAATTTTGAAGATCTTCGTTGCTTCAGTTTGGTATAAGAGCCTTCATTACGCGTGATTGGTGAATATCACGGCGCCGCGAAAGAACCAACGAGTCGAAGATGTTTATGAGTGAGACAACCAAGTTCGAAATGAGCAGAGGTTTAATTTGTTGTTCGATGTGCAACAACGCATGCATACGTCTTTGGATATTCTGACTACCCAATTAGAAGAATTCTTTGATTTGGATTTCATCGATGTCTGGAACTGCATGAGAGAAACTACATTTGGTGAGGAACCATAAGAGAACTCATATTCTGATCAGGAGGAAACTGTATCCGAGAAAGAAGAAGATGAAGTTCTTTTTATTTACGGTGATGGCGAAGGAGATCCATTCTTCTTCATTGAGGACTTCGACAATTTTGACGAAGCGCCAAAGTTTGGCGGCGATGGGCACAACATCATGGAAGATAGGCTAGTCTTTGGAGATGAGGACTTTGTTATGGAGGTGATTTCCCATCGAGGTTCTCAGGTGGTTGACATGGTGGTTGGTGATGCAGTCGTCAACATATGTTCCATGAAGGACTTTTCCAACATTCATAATCATGCTTTTAGCCTTTCAGATGAGGATATTGAATGTTTTATTTTTTTTTTCCGAGTCTGTCAAGACTATCCCACATGAGGACATAATTGTTTCGTAATGCAAGAGTCGCGAAGGAACTAAAACGTGAGGACGAATTATTTTTTTGCTATCCGGAGAAGTATGACGATCGATGATGAAGTGGGACTTACAATTGAATATGGATTAATGCTTAGAGAAATCACCTTGATGATAAAGCTGTCGTCTCCAAAGATCAACTTGTCTTCCACGAAATTGTGCCCATGGCTCTTTGTCAAAGTTGACGGAGTCCTTGAAGAAGATTGGATCTACTTCTCCATCAGTGTAAAGAAAAAGAACTCCTTTCTCGAATACAATTTCCTCTCCATCAGAATTGGAGGCCTCTTATGGTTCTTCACCAAATGGAGGTTCCCTTGGACATTTTTGAAGATTGTTCAAATCTAGACCAAAGAATTGATCCATATTCAATTGTCAGACCCACTTCATCATCGATTTTCATCAACACTAGAACTAAAGAGGCTAAAAGCAATCAGAATTTGCTAAGAAAAATCTTCAAGGATAGAAAATATGATGCAAAATTGGCTAAAAGAAGTAAAATCTTATCCCTAAATCCACCCTTATATGCCTGAAAATCTCCCATTACACTTTATAAAGTTCTTTGTCAAGTCAAGTTGTTGCATAATTCATTTATTTTTTGTTTCCTTGAGCTTATTACGATTGCAATTACATAATTATGATTCATATAGTGAAAACCAACCTGATATAAAATGCTCGTGAATGGATTCTCTTTGGGGGATTGATTGCATGCATGTTGCTAATGGGGGTTGTTCACTAAAATGGTAATTGATAGAACCTGGACCTTGTCTACTTTTGAACTTAAAGTGCCACATTGGACATAACTAGAGGAAGTATTTGCCCAAACGTCCAGCTGAATGGTTGGTGTGATGTTTCTTGAATGCTAGGTATTTGCCCGTAATTGTTGAAGCTTGAAACTATGGATGAACTGTTGTATTTTCTGTTGAACTATTAACTCACTGACTCATCTTGTTGAAAATTTGAAAAGGAAGGTGGGATTGTGAGGTTTCACCCAAGTTTGAAGAAGCATTAATTCCCTTTATC
This sequence comes from Stephania japonica, assembly GCA_039657345.1. Classification (NCBI taxonomy): domain Eukaryota; kingdom Viridiplantae; phylum Streptophyta; class Magnoliopsida; order Ranunculales; family Menispermaceae; genus Stephania; species Stephania japonica. Next base: position 6,973,807 of record CM077558.1, on the reverse strand, counting down.
TGTTTGTTTTTTTGTTTTGCAGTTCTTCACCCCTGAACTATATGCGCCTTATCCTTCCAGAATTCCTCATTTTTCTCCAAGCAAGGAGGTGGATGTTAAACAATGTAAAGCAAAAGCTAGAAGGTTTGTGAATGGTCTGATTTACAAAATCTTATAACATGTGTTCAATGCTTCCATTTGTAGACATTTTCTTTTTATCTTTCAGCGGAAGTGTGTTAAACTAGTGAAAAATGCTTTTGTGAATTGCAACAACAAAGTCATAAAATATAAAGTGTGAAAATTAGTAATTTGAAAAAATCTGCTATAGAATGTTACCATCGTAACCATTTTGGTCAACACCTATGGCTACATGAAGGCCAATTATTTAGTCAATTGCGAATTTGAGATGCTGCTTAAGGAGGTGTGGGTATGAGTGCTTCAAGGAGATTGCATCTTTTGCTTAGGTTATTAAATGAGGATGCTATATGTGATTTGCTGGTGGATGGATACCTCTAATTTATACTAGCATTGCTCTGTACTTCCATAGAATATTGGAGCAATTATGCCATTTTTGTGAGTATTTGTTTTGGTAAGGCTTTGATAACCATAGGACTTCTAGTTCTAGGTGAATTGAATGACTCGTAAAGGTTATGTTCATGATTCATATCACATTCAAAACACTGGTGGCACTATAGTTTTTTCCTCCCCATAATTACGTTTCTTTTGTTGCAATTCAGTTAGGTTATTAAAAGATCTCTATAGTTTATCAGGTTTAATGTACACTATATGAAGTCCCAAGGCCCATATTAAATTGGCAGTCAAGGACATGGTGATGACATAAAGCCCTCATCATACGACAACAACAAAGCGTCCATCTAAAATTAGTTAGGGTTGGCCACAAGTATCTTATGCTCCCACTCAAGTCGATTTAATTCAGTTAATGATGTTCTTTCACAATCCTTTAAATCCTTCATGGTTAATGTACCTCAAGTTATAGTAGGTCTCTGCCTCTAGATTGTTTAATTCCTTCCATTTCTATTTTGTCAATTTTTCTAAGTGGCGCATTTGCAAGCAGTGTTTTTGATCCATTTCTATAGAGAGCGACAAGTCTCTCTCCCCCTACATCTTTACACGTGTGGGCACGCTCGTGATTCACATGTTAAAGAACATGCTTAAACATGTGTGGTTGTGCCTGTGGTTGACATTTAAAGACATACATTGAACCAATTTCATTAACTTTTCTGATCGTTGACGATTGATGTCCTTCCTATTAATGATGTTAACAGAAAAGGGGAAGCAGTAATGAAAGGGCAAAAGGCCAGGGCAATTTCAGCGCCTAATGGAAATGCTGAGTTAATACTATCAATGCAGGTATATCTCGATCATCATTTTTTTTTCTTGGTTATGTCCTTTAGAAGTAGTATACAAATTTTATGTTTACCATTGTTGAACTTAGATGTTATTGCTATTACTTCTGTCACTTAGGAGTTAGGATTATCTCAGATCCGGTGGTACTTAAAGTTCAATTCTTTATCCTCTTTCATTTTTATCTTTTGTCATGAAAATATTAACTCCGAACTTTTTTTTTCCGTCCTACATTCATGCAACAGAAAGTCAATAATAAGTCAATTAGAAGCATAAAGAAAAGTTGGTTTTTAGTTTTTTAGCAATTGTGGAGTAGAAATCCTTGGTGCTGTCTTTTTCCTTCAGGTTCTTCTGCATTCTAATACAATTAACTCTCAGAAAAAATAATAATAAAATAAAGTACAGGAGTACATGATATGAGCTTATGATATGAGTACGGAAAACAGTATGATCTTTGCTATTGTGACTCCCAATCTCTATTGTTATGTATAGGAGCGCATGATATGAGCATGATAGTCTTTCCTGTTAGGTTTCATTACATCCCTTGGACACTTTAAACTTTGTTGCTCAATGGATCACATTTTATATCCCTTGTTAGGTTGTCACACTAAATGGTTGTATTTGCGCCAATTACAGAAAGGGCAAATGCAACCCAATTTTAAGAGCTGGGGTGAGAAGTTTGATCCACATCGAGAGGGAGTTGCATCAGGATTTCCAATTGATCTGCCTAGGCAATCACAAGCTGTGGAAGAAACAGAAAAAGGACAACGTGAACATAATAATAAAGCTTCACTATTCGGGATATTGACTTATCAGACCAGATGGACAGAATCAAGTAGAAATCAGGATCATGCTCCAAATATGTCATCTGGAGATAATTTATCAACTTTGCCTAGTTTGATGGCAGCAACAAATTTGTTAGCTGATAGTTCTGGAGGCAAACCTGGTTCATCCCAACCTGTTGCGACAAAGTTCATTAACAGATGGTTACCAGGACCTTTCCGTGAGGTATCAGAATGCAATAGAAAGCAAGAAATGGAGCGTCAGGCCCAAGGTTCTTCAAGTTCAAATCAAAACGAAGATGACAGTATCAACAGTTGGGATCAGATTCTGGTAAGTGCTCAAGATGAACATGAATTGTCTTTATAGCTATTTACTTGTTTTTCTGCAATGTGAATTTTGAAATTAAGGTGGTGTTATCCATAATTCTTTGGTCTTCAACCAAACGGTTTTTTTCGTGATCATTATTCCCTTGCTCAATCATTAAAACTGACATTGTTAACAATATCACATTGCATTATTAGTAGTTTAGTCTCATCCTCTGATTAATAAATCTTAAAAGTTCTTCAAGTTCAAATCAAAACGAAGATGACAGTATCAACAGTAGGGATCAGATTCTGGTAAGTGCTAAAGATGAACATGAATTGTCTTTATAGCTATTTACTTCTTTTTCTGCAATGTGAATTTTGAAATTAAGGTGGTGTTATCCATAATTCTTTGGTCTTCAAGCAAACGGTTTTTTTCGTGATCATTATTCCCTCGCTCAATCATTAAAACTGACATTGTTAACAATATCACATTGCATTATTAGTAGTTTAGTCTTGTCCTCTGATTAATAAATCTTAAAATGCTAATATAATTGTTTTAGTTCTCCAATGGTTAGAAGGAACTTGTGCCCAAGCTTAATTTTTTTTTTTTTTTTTTGTTAAGAAAGAAACTTCTTGCCTCCATTGAGGTTTGAACCCATGACCTCTTACTCCCAAACCCCATACCAAACCATTGGCCTACTCAAATGGTTGGTGTGCTCAAGGTTAATTTTCAAGTTCATGTAACATTGTGAACTCGTGATCATTATTCCCTCACTCAATCATTAAAACTGACATTGTGAACAATATCACATTTCATTATTAGTAGTTAGTCTCGTCCTCTGATTAATAAATCTTAAAATGTTAATATAATTGTTTTAGTTCTCCTATGTCGATGGTTAGAAGGAACTTGTGCTCAAGCTTTTTTTTTTTTTTTTTTTTTTTTTTTTTTTTTTTTTTGATAAGAAAGAAACTTCTTGCCTCCATTGAGGTTCGAACCCATGACTTCTTACTTCCAAACCCCATACCAAATCATTGGACTACTCAAATGGTTGGTATGCTCAAGCTTAATTTTCAAGTTCATGTAACATAAGTTTGGTATGTAAGTTCTCTATTTCATGAATTTGAATTGACACAAGTTATATTCTATTTGTAATATCTAAGTGTTCACGTGGATACTAGCTTATTTATTGTACTCTAATGTCCTTGCAGCCAGGGAATGATTCCAAGGTAAACAAGATCTTCTATGGTGGGCCACTATTCACCCCTCCGGCTATGAGCAATCTGGATCAGCTATTCAAGAAATACAGTCCCCTTATTCAAGACTATGCTAGGGAAGCACAGCTAGACGAAAAACTAAGAAAATCTAAGCTAGAGGGAACCAAATAATGAACATTCAATATATGATGCTCCCTAGTCCCTACCAAACTAAACCAAATGAGTTTCAGGTTTGACAAAGCGAGAGTCTGAACTGGCGACTGCTTTAATATTGGAAAGATTTTCCAGCTTGCGCAAGCGAAGGTGAGTGTCCCAAGTTCATAGTACAGGTATTGTAAAGAAGCTTAACGTGAATTAGTTATTTATGTGGTGGCCATGTTGCTAATATTGCTTTTACTATTGATGTTTTCTCTTGAATGCACCAACGATGTTCTAACCTTGGTCCCTTTCTAGAGAGGTTAATTTGCAGATTGCAGTTCTCCTGGGACTGAAATCGACTTACGGACTTTTTTTGTTAATCTCTTACTTCCACAGATCCCAGAAGAACATTGAAAAGAGTTTTCTCCCTCTCGTCTCTCTATGCGGAAAATACTTGTTTACTTCCTAAGATACTCAGTGGATTCTGGTTTGCTAGATACTTGTCGAGATGTGCGGATCTCGATGTATATCCAACAAATTTAAGATTTATGTGCAATTTTTTCTCATTAAAGTCTGTAAGCCTATTTGTATAATTGTATCTGATCTTTACAAAAATCTCAAATTGGTAAGTTTTTGGTCTGGGTATGTACACGTATTGTGAAACAATGTGAGGATAATAATGCAGAAAGTGACATAACAACTGAAAATGTTGAGCTGGAGCCGCTGGACAGGTTGAGTGAAAGTGAGAATAACATCCATTACAAGCATCAATAGAAGGAAAAAAAAAAAAAAAGAAAAGAAAAGAAAAGAAAAAGGGTTCTATTCTTTGGTGACAACAAGACCTTGCAAGTTGCTTAGATTTTATTTATAGGATACGTCTCTAAGCTTTTGTTACCCAGTCATTCATGTTTAAATTAAAATATTGTGTAATGTTGTAGATGTGATTGTAAAATTAGGTCATTCTTACTGTTAAGAATCTCACGCTTTTATGTACATATTTAGGCTATAATAAATAAAGTCTTGTTTCTATAAAAAAAAATGAACCTCGACGCTTTAAAAACTAAAGAAGTTCCCTCAATATAAGGGTACCCCTAAGATTAATTGTAACACATTAAAGTATTTTGAAAGTGCGCGGTAAAGTGCATTAAATCAAATCGGTATGGTGGAAGAGTTTTATTCATATAGTCGACTCCAACTGATTTGGAATTGAGGTTTTGTTGTTTTTGTTACAGTTTTATTTATGTTAAATGCAGCATTGTTGATTAAATTGCCACACTATGCCCATAAAAAGCTTGTTAATCTTTAATTAAAATGATGCATGTTGAGTGACAAGAATATGTTAACCACATGGGATTCGAAATGCTGAGAATCTGGAAATAAAACTCTGCCTTTGTGGGCGTAAGGAACCTGATGAGGACATTGATTCAAGAGAAAGTTGGCCTTAAAATTCTCTTTCATGATAAAGTGTGACATATATAATGGAGGCATCGCAATCACGAAGTCGAAAAGCTAAGGATTCTTTTCTAGCTTTTCTTTTGGGCTGTGAGAATATCTCACACAAAGAAATTTCAAAATTTCTTCAATCAAAGAAGAGTTTGGTGGAGACTTGGGTAAGTCATAAACTCGAATACTCACAATCAAAACTTGTGATAGCAGCCAAAGCATCTTGGTGAGATTGGTGAGATGATAGAGGCATCATTTGTCAAAAAAACAAGATTTTGGCCATTTTGGAAGAGGTCGTGAGTTTGACTCTCTCTTTAAAAAAAAAAAAAAAAAAACTTGGGGACAGCAAATATTGGCTCTTACTTCTTAGTAATGGGCCCAAGACCTCCAAAATCTAGTCTTGCATTAATTTGTAAACAACATCTATTATAAATTTTTCTAAAAAAAAAATCAGCTATAATAAAAATTGATATTTGTCTAATATTTTTTTTTTAATTTTTGAGTGGATATAACTTGATCATTTTATTCTAATATAAATAGGATACCAAATTCTCACTAAGGGCATATTGGCTAACCACGCATGACCCATTAACTCTTGCATGATTAAAGAACAATATAGCCTTAATCTCAAATTAGTTGGGGATTGACAATTGAGGATATGTTATTGTTAGTGCATTTGATGGAATGCTTTCCAAATAATTTAAAACCTTCCTAATAAGTGCATTCCAAGCTAGCTCAAAACTATTCCAATACCATTTATTTTATTTTATTTTTATTTATTTTTTTATAGACCCATTGGCATAATTTCAATTTGTCAAGTTTTTTGTAAGAAAAAAAACTTAGTTACATGCTTAAATCATCATATTACCTACAAAAACTATATTATGTCCAAGAAATGTGATGCAAAGCATGACATCACATCTTGAAAATGTACTATAACCTATATAATTAATGTTGGACCACAATGTAATGTTGATGAAACAAAGGTGATTCTCGTCGACCCGCATTTGGACCACCCACATTTGGAAATGTAGCCATGGCACTTTCAAATGTTGAACTTGAACTGTAAATATGGTACATTCATAATATAATTTTATCAATTGTTAAATGTTTTATCAATTGTTAAATGGGCCACAAAAGATTGGCACAACATGCAGACTTTTGATGTTGATTAATGTACATGTTTAAGACAATTGTTTGAAGTTTTCTTGGATTTGGGTCCTTGACATTATTAATGATATATAGTTTAGTTTCTGTTTTACGATTGTGATGCAAAGTTTTTGTTGCTAGCTAGTCAAAAATGGGATCTGAGTCATTGTTGTCATGCCCCAAAATATGATGTACCATGATGACGTCGTCAAACCTTAAATGAGGCTATTTTGTGATTTAACAAAAAAAATAAAAAAACAAAGCTTCGATTCCAAATTAATCGGGGTTGACTACACGTATTAAACTCTACCTCTCCACTTGACTGAATCCACTTGATGGCTTGCATTCAAACCCTAAATGAAGCTTAAACTTTGACTTTTTTTTGCAGGTCATAATTAATGTTATTTCAATTTACTGGTTACATTACAATTAAAAAATGGTGGAGTAATATGCATTTTATTTTGAAACAAAGAAAGAATTATGGTAAAATTTCACTTTACAAAGTAGGGTATATTCTCCATTGTGCTTGCATCCATAGTTACATGGTAATGCTCATTCTCAACTTTGAAGAAAAATATCTCTTACAATGTCGAGTACGGTTTCATTCACTACAAGAAAAAATATTTTTTCGCCTTTTCTTTTCTTTTCTTTTCTTTTTTTGACAAAGATTAACTGTTTTCTTCATTACATTAGTTTTTTCTTTATAGTTTCCATTGAAGGAAAAAAAAATTCTATCACTCAAGTTAATTAACCGACAATCTTTTTATTACTGAAAGTCAGTAATAAGAACCCCAGACTAATCATCATATATACTGATATACTATTAATTAAGTTCAATATATATTGCTTGAAACAAAGATTAATGATACAATTAATCATATATATAATTACCATGCATAATTCCAACTACTTGATTGCATGTTAATTAGACATGCTAACAATGAGGAACCTAAGCATACTGCTAAGTTAACTACACAAGTACTGAAACAACAATATGAAAAACAGTAGTACTACTGAATGAAGTTGCGTGGAGGAACGATGACGAATGCTAGCTAGCAAGCGCTAACTAATTCCCAGTTAGGACTCGGTAAGGCTTGACCAAGGGCACGAGAGAGCCACTGAGGTGCAGCGACATGACCTCATTAGTCGACCCGACCAATGTGCCTCCGATGAACACAGCTGGCACAGATGGTCTGCACCCAAGCCTCCCCAGCGCCTTCTCTATGTCCTTCCCTTCTGGGTTCTGGTCTATCTCATGAACAATTGGGTTCACTCCCAGTTCATGGAACAACACCTTCACAGTGTAGCACATGCAGCATGAGCTCTTACTGAATATCACCACTCCCTTCTCTGAGCTCAACCTCATCACTGCCTCCATAGCAACTTCACCAATTAAGCTCACTCACAGTATATCTGGATTGTACTAAAAAAAACACAAGTACAATCCAAATATAGGATTCAGGGTCTGTGAGCTATGAGCCTGTGAGCAATACTGAGAACTTACACTGCCTATTTATAGAGAAAAAACTTGATGGGAAGGGTTGTCAGTTGTTAGCTCAGTTATGGAGGGCGGTTGATGTACGTGGAGATACGCAAGTCGCCCATCTCAATGTCTACGTACATATAATTAATCCAACAAACATTGCAAGTCTTTAAGAGTTTGTAGTACATAGTACACATGAGCATGTTGTAATAACAAGTTGCTGGAAAGAAGGTTACCTTTTGACCGTCCAGAATGTGTGGGGAGTTGCAACTCACTTACAGTGAATGGTCCCCCCCCAAGAATAAAATGTTCCATCAAAAATTAAAATGCCTCAACGACCGAATCATAGATTATAATATATTGAAGATCAAAATAAATAAGAGAACAGAATTGAATAAGTAATTGTAAAATTGAACAACATAGAGATGCCAATCTTACAACACACAAGCACAAGAAAAAAAGATTCTTTACCGCAATATCACGAAGTAACATGCTATACAAGTCATACACGAGATTCACACGCCATTCATTCTGAGCATTCTAATATGCAAATTATATAGAGATCATTCAGTACTTGCTATATATATATATATATATTTTTCGACCTTGATATAGCATAATTACATTATGATAGTCTTAATAGAGATAATCCAGTAGTACTTGCTAATAATGCGTGATTCCACAGTTTGTTGATAAAAGATGTGTACACTTATACAGGGAATGTAATAAGTAGTTATGCCTAAACCCGAATGTAATTGAGTTGGAGCTATATTAATGGTGATCTATATAAAAAAAGTGATCAAACGAAAAACTGATTCTGAATATCAAAACTTGACTGTAAATGATGATATATAAAAGGTATATAAGCCAAACAAGAGAGGAAATAAATGAAAAGGATGGTAGCAGTAATGATCTGAACCCCAAAAAGAAAAAGTGATGGTAGTTAAAGGGAGTCTATAAAAAAGGAAGAACAAATTGACCTTGTTCTGAAGATGCAAGATCCAAAAGGTTGATAAAGTACATGCATGAAGTGAATGTATTCATTTTAATATGAAAATTAGGCAATATAAATTACTTGGAAAATCATTTTCGAGTTCATGGAAGTCTTTTTCTCAATCATATGGATTGAACTCCATGAATCCGCTTCCTTCATTCTGATCCAACCCTATCATTTTGAAAATTAAAGTTGCAACAGATATTTGCTATGCATCAAAGTTTAATATTATGGTGAAACAGCAAAAACGAAAACAAAGCCTCACTCCCAAACTAGTTTGGGCTGCTAAAAATACTAAACTCTTTAATTCCGCTTGACTTAATGCAATTGATGACATGCTTTCAAAATCCTTTAATTTTTTTCAATCAATTCATCCCAATTTCCAAATTATCTAAGATTTGTCTCTATATCGTTGAATTTCTTTAATTACTGTTGTCGAGTTTTTGATGCATCCAAACCAAAGCGATTTTGCTTCCCAAAGCAGATTACCATAGATTTGTCTCTATATAATTAATTGAATTTCTTCCATTTTTAGTGTGTCAAGTTTTCTAGCCGTCTTTGGATGCATCCAAACCAAAGCAAGTTCCCTTTTCTATTTTTTTGCATAAAGTGGTGTGAATCTTTTGCATAAAGTGGTGTGAATCTTACTTTTCTTTGAATAACCGCAATTCTTATTCCATCTGCAAAACAAGTTCTTCTCTGTCAATCTTTGTCTAAAAACTGAGCTAATTTTCAAAAACAACGTCATTGGCTCATTGCTAAGTTCAAGTCCTACAACTTTGTTCACTGGCCGACAATGGAAACAAAGTAAAGCTGAAGAAAATTAAAAAAAAAACAAAAACAAAGACGAAACAAGAGAAGTCCAAACAGGCCTTCAATTTATAAACAACCAGAAACAGACCAAAGCATGTGCAAATGATCAAAGCAGCTAACCAATTCGACAGAAACAGATTACATTACAAAATCAGCTCAAATTGAATGCCAGTAACTACTACATTTAGGGCAGAACCCACTGATTTGAAATCAAAACCCTAACCCTAGAATCTCGGAGAGCTGTAACTTGAAGAGGGCGAGAGAAATCCTCGCCACTGCAAATGCAAAAGCTTAGGGTCTGTTTGGCACGGACTCAAAACTACGACTTCCTTTTTGTGGTCTAAACTACTATCTCAATGCTTTGAGTTTGCCTCAAGTCTATAGATGGGGGCTCTCAATATTAGTGTTTTCATTTCAAAACTCGAACTCTAGTTATTAGTTAAAGGACAACAACTTAGTTCTAATTAGGCCTACCAACCATTGATAAACTATATTTTTTTATTGACTAAATCATTCTATATGACTGGTGTAAATTTGACTCGAGTCGCGCAACATTGAATAAATATTTTATTTTTTGACATGTGGAGTCCAACGCCAACGGCATTGACTAATTATCGGGTTTTATATAGAGGATAGCTCTTTTAACTTAATTTTTTTCTTTTACAACACTTGAACTCGAGCCTTTATTTAAGAGCTTACTACTTGGTGAAACCGATTGTTGGCAGCGTTGAGCTAGTTGTTCTCTCTTTTTCATAGTTTCATGTTCATTTGTGGGCCGGACTGTATCGTACTGAAGTAGACTGGACTGAAGCAGACAAAACAGTGGGCCAGCCCACTATTAAAAGCTTTGAGTCACAAGGCCCCTGGTTGTCAAGGCTTTTAAAAAAAAAAAAAGTTTTTGGTAGAGCAAGGCATATTTTTCAACTATTTGTTGAAATCTTGAGTGTTTCATGTATAGGTGAGCAAGTATCAAACTACGGAAACTATCACTTTGGTAAATATTGACTAATATTGACTAGTTTTGGGATGATATGTCCGAGCGTAGATTAGTCGATGCAGTTGACATAGTTGACATGGGACACTAAGGTGGTAAAAAAAAAAAGATATTGATTAGTTTTACGTGTATATCATCAATTAAGTTTTTTTTTAAAATAAAAATTGAGAAAGAATGAGCAGGTAGCTTATCTAGAACAATTAGTCCGAAAAACCACTTGGTTGCAGATGCAATCTCTTCCCATCAACAAGAAATTTTGGAGTTAATAATTGTCAGTTTGGGATGTTTTCTAAGCTAGCATTTTAACGTGCGGTGTACTGTGTAAGCATAGCATTCTCAATTTATCATCACTCGTTTAATTTTTTTTTTTTTGAATACCGATTTTTTGGTGTCCAGAGCTTTTGAGGCTTCGCCTCGACTAGTTCTGAACACGGAGTTGATAGGACCACTTAGTGATGGCACCCCTGCCCCGGAATTTATAAGGGGCTCATTTTATTTTCTCTGATATTGAACTGATGGTGCAAAATTAAATACATAAACATGAATTAATAGCCCAAGATCTGAAAACAACATAAATATTATATATTGACGAATTAATTCCTAGGCTCCTAGCTAGCTACATGTACGCCGCCCATGTAAAGGACCACTCGGCCAACAAATGGTTAAGTAGTAATTGGTTTATACATTTAGATGTGTATTAGCTGTAGGATGGACCATGCATGAATGATTATGGAGATCTCCAAACTAGCTAGATTCCTTTATGTCCAAATCACTCATAAATGAAGATTCTGCATGTTTCTTCATTCAACAAAATATTAAGTGATCTTAATTTGTTTTCTCAATTTTATAAATATTTGATGTGTTAAAAAAAAATAATTATAAGTTGATGATGTAATATTTTTTTGACATCAATTGATGATGTTATATGTAACACCCTTAATTATTTATTGTTAGAATATTCTTCTATGTTTTTTTTTTTTTTTTTTTTTTTTTTTGGGGTACGATTCTTCTATGTTTATTAATGTACAAAGAGTCTATGTCAATCCTTATAACCAAAGCAATTCAATTCAACAAGGGGGACTTAGTCTACTCGTTGAATGTGTATAGAGAGGTCCCATATTATGACAAAACCTAGGGAGTGAAAATATCAGCAACTTGTGTTGATGGTATAAGTGACAATAAGTAATTCAATGAGGCGAGCACTTGAAAATATGGTTTCTTTTCCCATACAAAAGTTCTGATCAAAAGTGTTTAAACTAATCAATTTGGTTCAACATGAAAGCCAAAATTATACTAATATTAACCACATTCAAGTTAGATACCGTGTTTAATTTCTAGGTAGGTCGTGGTCGTTCCAGGGTGCTTGAAAGTGAAGTTGTTGGCGCTAATGTTGAAAGTCTTAAGTTTGAGTCTCGTTCAATTGTAATTAAGGCAGCCCTAACTTGCGATTAAGGGGGCCAAAAGTACTGGTTCAACCATGTAATTAGTTTGTCCATTTCCAAAAGTGTTTCCTCTCCATTCTTAAAAAGTAAAATGCTTGGACTTAACGGAGCTTAATTGGCCCAGGCCTAGCATTGGGCATGGGTGAGGCGGGTGGTCGCCCTAGCCCTAGGCCCCACCGCCACTCAAGGCCCTATAAATTCCAACAAATGCTATAAGCTAGGTTCTGCCTACTTCTTCTTCTTTTATTATATTTTTTTATTTTTTTATAAATGTGATGCAACTTGAGTATTATTGTGATATTGCTATCTTTGCTCCACATTTATTTGGGTTCATTAAAATTTTATTGCAATATGCAAACCCTCGTATCAATGCATATTGAGTGGATTCTAACGACTTTATAGTAAATATATATGTAAGAAATAGTTAACTATATAGACCAAATATATACCCATGTCATGGGAACCCTTTAAAATGTGTTGTGCATTAAATGCTTTGTGCATTTACGCCGCTTAGAATAATGTGTTGAATTTAAATCCAATGGTTCTAAATAATGTACCCATGCCATGGGAACTTCTAAAAATGTGTTGTGCATTAAATGCTTTGTGCATTTATGACGCCTCGATTAATGTATTGTATTTAAATCCAATGGTTCTAATAGTGTACCCACAACATGAGTATATATTTGGTTCTCATGGTAGAAGTACCCTATATATAAAACATTTAATGCACAACACATTTTTAGGAGTTCCCATGACATGAGTATATATTTAGTCTCCATTGTAGAAATTCCCATTTATATATATATTATTTTTAAACTCTACTATATATATATATATATAAACTATATAAAGGCACAACTCTTTAACTTTTGAATGTTAAGCAAAAAGTCTTTTTTGCCCTTATTTTTGTGATATTTTACATACATCCCCAAATCACGTTTTTTTGTCTTTTTTGCACTTATATATACATCAATGTATGTGAATTGCATCACCCTAATTATCTCTCTCTCTCTCTCTCTCTCTCTCTCTCTCTCTCTATATATATATATATATATATATATATATCTATTTATCTATCTATTGGTCACCTTTCGCTCGCACTCGCCCTGTCTCTCTCTCTCTATAGGACAACTTTCGCTCGTACTTGCCCTGTTTTCTCCGTTCTTTATGTTTTGATTTATTGCTTAGGTTCGATTCCTATGTATGTTCAATTAATAAATTGTTTTGTTATGTCTCATTTCTTTGATTTGTGTACTATGTGATTCACATTATAAATTGCATACTTGTAACCTTACACAATTCTAAACCTTGTATGTAGTATGAACTCGACAAGGTCTAGTTATGAATTTTCGCGAGCGTAGCGAGTGGGCTCATTCGTGCGAAGCACGTAACAAAACTAGTATATATATATATATATATACAAAAAGCACACTGTCAAATTTACTAAATCTAGTGAAATGGAGGAGTTTGATCCATGTAGCCGATCCAACTAATTTGGGATTGCAAAATTTTGGATTCCCAAGAGAGGAGGGAGAAAAGTTAGTGAGAATAGTGAAAAAATGTGTCTTTTATATAAGACTTTCATCCAACCTCACACACCCATCTCTAGGCCTTGTTTGATGGTGGAGATGAGGCCAAATAGCCCTCCAAATGAGACAAAACTGACCCACCTAAGTCTCTTTGACTTTATACACATGACACCAATTATATGCACTCCCGGGCGTTTCAATACTCGGCTCCGAACCTCGACCGGTGCCATTTGTGCACAACGACAGTACCAACCGCCTCAACATCATTTTATATCAATTATTTAATAAATTTTATCATTTATTATGTGTATCTAGTTCCCCGTCCTATTGTACTAATTATTCGCCACCCGGCCAGTCGCGGCGAAAACGCGTTATACCATCTCACTCGTCAATGTACAATATAAACACACATATTGCGATGCAATTTAACTAAATTGAGCATATACATCGCAATTACACAATAAATTGAGCATATACAAATCCACATCATTTATTTAGCCAAACTGATCCCTTTAAGATTGCTATCGAAACTTTAACCCAACTTCACGAAATCCCTTTTTGTGTTATTCTCCCTGCTAGTTGTAATAATGTCACATACCAAACTATTAGGGCGCCCCACTTGATTTTTACAAATTGATACTTTTAATGATATTGTCTTTCAGGAGTTAAGTTGTTAAAACTCATTCAATTTATAATTAAAAACCTGACAAAAAAACTTAAAATTAAAATTTACAAAATGTTTTGAATTTGGAAATATAATATGTAATAATAGTTTCTTTAAAAAAATAAAGTAATAATAGTTTCCAAATTCTACATAATTCTATTTGTAATTTATAATATCTTGTTATCTTTTTTCAAAAAAAAGTCTTGTTATCAATCATTACAATTAGTTTTCTAAAATAAAGTATTTTATAATGAATTAGTTGCATATTAATTACATTTCATGTGATTAGACCAGCCAATTGGGTGGTTCAATGGTTTGATATGTGATTTGAAAGTAAGAGGTCATGAGTTCAAATCTTGATGGGGTGCAAAGTTGTTTCTTTACTATTAAAAAAACAAAAACAATTCATGTGATCAGTTCAATTCTTAAAATATATTCTTAATAAGTTTTAATAACGTAGTGTATACCAATATCATTAAATGTTGTTAGAGAGAGCATTCTTGTAGTGAATGTAGAGTGGAGCTAGAGAGAGCATTCTTGTAGTGAATGTAGAGTGGAGCTAGAGAGAGCACAATATTGGAGGGCTTTGGAGGGGATGTCGTGGAGAATGAGAGGGAAAAATAGAGTTGTAGAGCAAGTTATGAGAAGAGGCAAGTAAGAGATTCACCAAACCATGGGCCGATTAGGTCTTTGGTTATGGGAATAACTGGTTGGGGTTCGATTCCTACGGAGAACAATGTTCTTTTTTATCAAAAGAAAGTAAGACATTCACCACTTTTTGGGTTAAAAAAACTTGAGTTAAATGTTTGGCTATTTTTTATTAACCAAATAGGTTTTGGATTATTTTTGTCAAATTTTTCTACGAAGAAACACTCATTTTATGGTTGGTCCTGATATTTTTGGGACCTTTAGGGAGCAGGGACGGACCCAAGGGTACCATGGGGC
This sequence comes from Stephania japonica, assembly GCA_039657345.1. Classification (NCBI taxonomy): domain Eukaryota; kingdom Viridiplantae; phylum Streptophyta; class Magnoliopsida; order Ranunculales; family Menispermaceae; genus Stephania; species Stephania japonica. The sequence goes on along the minus strand of CM077558.1, from coordinate 6,958,566 downwards.
CATGGCCCTCCAAACCCACTCCAGCACCCTATGTATATGTTTCGATGTGGGTTACATAACTTATAATCATTACATTCTCCATTTCAGTCCCCTCTCATATAGATTATGGTTTTTCACAATTTCTTTTTTCTTTGGTGGATTTTTCACAATTTCTTTGACATGCATGCTATAATTTATAACAATATTGTCTATTTGGATTGATTGTTTTAACTTTAAAGATAACATTTGTGGTAATAAATTGTTCAAAATCTTCTTAAATATAAGTGGCAAGAAAATATTATTGCCCGAAATAAATTTTTTCTCCAAGGTGGCCTCCCCTTTACTTTAGGGATAGTCCGCCCCTACTTAGAGAAACCTTAAAAATGGGGTCTTCCTATACAAAAAAAAATCCTTAAAAATAGGCCTTCAATAAAATTATTTTATTTTTTACTTTATACCACCATCATCCTTTAAAAATTATTTTAAGACTTTTTTCTTCTTCCTTTCTCTGGACTTGAGATCGACAATGAAATGTGTAAGAATCTTCTTATCACTGATATATGCAGTTGAAAAGAAGTTAGATTGTAACAGCTCAATTTTTAATTGACGACGACATTGCTCGAGGATTTTTGAATGTGGACATCAGCTCAGGTCTACAGACAAACCACGATACACCTGAATTGGGTGGAAAATATTATTTTTGACTGATTGGTTGCGTAAATACGATGATAATTATTATTTGACTTATTACATTGCATGATTGAGTTTATACTGATAAATCGATTGAGATAGTGTTACAAATATTCACCTCAAAAGGCATGTCGGCGTGGGTATCGAGCGGGTGAATGGTAGGTACACTAGGTCGGGGAATGACTCACATAAAATAAACAAACAAGGAAATGTGACAAAATAATAAAGTGGTGGGCATTTAGTGACACACGAGGTCATGGTCGACAAGCGTAGGTTGTACAATAGTGTGCACACCTGAGTGCACTCGTTGGCGCGCACGACGGAATTGTGTGAGCAAAAGTATTGGCAAATATATATTTATATATATATGTATTAAAATAAGAAATTTAAGAAATTAAAAATGACCAAGAAGGACATTTGGTTGAGAAGGGAGTTTGGATAAGGATGAGGGTATTTTGGTCATTTAACCAACCCCCCAAAATATTAATATTCACCATCACCACCACCACTAACACTTTCATCTTGCTAAAAACCGAAATAGGAGATAAAGAAAAAGGGAAATCGAGAAGACTGAGAGAGAGTGAGACAGATTGATAGATCGAGCTCAAGAGGTTAAGATCGAAAGGTGAGTTGTTTGGTCATTGTTGTTGGGGTTGTGTTGTTGTTGGATCGGTTGGGGGAGGAGGAGACTCGGACGAACTGCCATGGTAGTTCGTCAGAGAAAGGTGATGGTAGGGGAGCTGTGGCGGCCCCAAATTTCCCGGGCCGCCCTGTGGTCAGCTACCTCCCCCTGCCTCAGCTCTGGAAGTCGCTGCCACGTGTCCTCTCGCTTTTCGTACTTTAGGTAATTTGTTAAAGTCATTTAGCTTATCATTTTCAAAGAAATTAACAGCGGAAGAATTTAAAGTTTAACAAAATGCATTCATATTTATATATAAAAGTTTTACTGATCAAACCTATATTGGAAAACCCGGCTGTACTGTGCATACAGGCAATCAACTGTAACAATATGTATACCAGTACAAGTGTGTATCCAGTTTCCCAACCCAAAAGATAATACAAAATATCAAAACATGATATTATCTACACACATACCAGCAGGCCTCAGCGTAGGCAAGTCAGATGAAATCGCCGATGATCCCCTTGCCCCTGCTAGTACTAGGATCTGCGCTCGGCCACCACAAAAAAAGGCAGATGGCGAGCCCAGCAAGTAAAATCCTAAGGAAAACCACCGTGCATAAATAATAGAAATAATTAACAGAGCAAAAAAGTAGTGTTAAATAAACATGCGGAAGGAAGGAAAATATGCAGACAACTGCTCAAAGCTAATCGCATGTATATAAACACATTGATAGACAAAGGGGTGTGAACACAGCCACTAAGTGTGTACTAAGACCAGGAGCCCTGGTCGTGGCCCATGCCTCCGACCCTACGACTGTATCCCAGCGGCATTAACCCTAGTGGGCTAATCGAATGCGTGAAATGGAGTCCAACTCGAGATATCGTCTACTGAGTTCCTAGATCAAGTGCTACACACCTAGCCAGCGACCTCCATTACCCGTGGATACATAGACGGTGCCATAACCGTCCCAGTAGGAATATAAGTCATAGATTTTTAAGAAAATAAAGCTCAATGGAAATAAATAAGTAAATGCAGTAGTGATGTTCAGTTAGGTTTTACGTACCTCAATCCGCGCTCAACAAACCCCCCCCCCCCGGTTCGACCCTCAACTAATTCCTGACTCAATTCCACTATCTTGAGACTCCTGGGACCAAAATTTTAAGGTTTATTGGTCAATAATTTGGTTTATAATCAATTATGTCCAATTTCACACTAAATTCTATTCCAGATGATCATTAGCGCGCTAATGAGATCATTAGCGCGCTAATGATATCAATTAGCGCACTAATTGATCTCGATCACTATTCATCATCATTTCTAGAAAGAAATTAGCGCGCTAATTCCAGCTATTAGTGCGCTAATAACACTCTGTCAGGCATTTTCAGATTCAAATTTCTGGATTCCAGCATTTCCTAAACCCATTCAAATCGATTTTTCCACTTCCCACATGCCTCATTGACACCCAAAAACATCATTAAACACGAATTTATCGAGCTTAAACCTCAAATTCAACAAATCATAAAAATCATGTTCAAAACCCATTTTCACAAATTCTTCAAATCTCTCCCAAACTTGATCAAATACACAACTCATGTTATACCAACCTCATAAACATGAAATCTCAACCAAATACAGAATTTAACACTTCACAAATTCGAATTTCCTCAAATTCTTCAACAAAACCGAAATCTCATAAATCACCCAAGTTTGATGAATCATACCTTGGGATCTTGTTGTTATTGTTGTTGGACGCCTCAATCACCCTTCCAATCCTACTTTCCTTCCCGCCGATTCCCTCCTCTCCATTTCTCTCTACTCTTTCTTCTCCATTTGACCGTTCAAATATGTATATATAGTTGGTTCTTAATCAACTGTGTACACCCATCTCGAGGACAATCCTGTGGTCACCAACCACCCAGTGTCACCCAACCTCTTGACACCTTATCTTGACACTAGCCACCCTGTTGTGCATCTCGAGAACCATCCAACGGGTGTTGATTATTCCAGCCACAACTATAGGACTTTACAATTTCAAATTGATTTGGCCTATATAAATTACCAAATCTACTCAATAAATTCCCAAAATTTATAAATAGGGTCATACTAGTCTCCCGACCACTCGGCACCCGGTGCCCCGCGTCCCGCACGCACCCCGAGGTAATCCCACACTTAGTGCACCAAATATAATTTTATCCTAAGGTTATATATTTACATTTAATTAAATAAATCCTCAACCATAGCATGTTTAAATAATTTAAATCTAATTAACCCCCAATGCCCAGCCTCACTGCTACCAAACCCTGCGTTGGCGCGTTCGCCGAACTAAAACCCCAGCTCACAACTCGCTCGACAAGTATATTTTAAATGCACACCTATGATGACTAATATATCGTACTAATAATGATAAAGGTATATTAATGCATCACAGAATTTAGGAACTCACAGCAGTATATAGTTAGTATCTTAGGTTCGAGGTATGCCTAGCCTATCCGCGGTGTCCACATGGCGTCCGAGCTGGCGTCCAAATCTGAAATAAGGTAAATAACGGCGTTAATAAATACGGGCCGTTACAGGAGTCGTCTCCCCTGCCCAGACATGATTTGGGGTTGGGTCCATCGCAACCCCAGTCAAAAAATTAAAAAAAAAAGGATCGAAACGAAATAGAGCAAAACTCTATGAAAAACAAAGTTGGGAAATTTTGAGCAAAATTCCAAAAAAATAGAGAAAAATCAGAAAAAATATATTTTGACCAAATAAATGAAAGTTTATGAGTTTCTGTAAAAAATGAAGTATACAAGATTGTGGTGAGACTTTATGTCAGGGTTACCTATAAAGTATGAAACTGACAAAAAATTTAGAAAATTATAGGAAATTTAGAAAAATCCAAGAACGTATGAGAAATTTGAAAAAGAGTAGAAAAGTGGATTGCGAGACTTTTTTCGGGTGTTTGACACCCCCGGTAAACTCGAAAAATGTGCTACAACAAAAAATTGGAATAAAATTCTAATTTGTGTTGTCGCAATATAAAATCAATTAATTTGACATTAAATCATTTAAGACAACTTATTCGAACACTAGGGACTTATGAGACTATAGTCAGGTGTCAGACATGCATTTCGAGGCATGAACGTGATCGGACCGGGGTATTATCGGGGTTTATGAGTGTGGATTGAGGTGTGTAAAACCAATGAGAATACTTCACCTTATTCATGGCGTTGTTTTTATCGAATATCATATCGGTTTCATGTGTGACTGTCGGTGGTCACGCATGAAGTTTTTCATCCTTGGTTGTGACTAGATCTCTTGCACGGGCTAGCATGCAACAATGACCATGTTGATGGCAGTAGAATATATCTACGACTGTCGGGAGGGGTTCCCCGGTTACTGAAGTTGAGATTTAGTCATTGTAAGCCTGTATTCATTAACGAGGGACAACGTTGGATTCTTGTACTTGTTTTATCTTACAACCGGGTTAGGTCAGGGTTTTATCGTAGTTATACAGTTGATGATGACCTAATTGTTAATCGTTTGAACCTTTTATTTAATTCTTGCTTTCGAAGTATTTTATGATGTTTTATCTTTCTTGTTGTTGTTTTTTTTTGGAATGATGTATGTTGTCTGCAGCCATGTGAATGTGATTGCTTGTTGTCATAGGTCATATTCGAATGTCTTGTAGATTTATCAATTTTATTTCATGAATATTGTGTAATGGCCCGAAATTAATTTGTCGTTATTGTTGACGTGGTTGCAGACGTGTCTAATAGCTTAGATGTTCGTGGGACCCGTAATTAGGTCAGGGCACGCTCGGAGCTAGGTAAATAGGGATTTTTGTGCTGTTGTGATTCAATTTGCGATGTTTATGTATAGTTAGGGTTATCAACATCGCGATGTGTGTATCTTATTTTGTTATTGACATGCGAGATAGTGTAACGGGTATTCGTCTAGATTAGTCTGCATACGAGGGTACCGGGTAGGCGAATGGTAATACACTAGGTTGGGTAGTCGTACACACATGAAAAATGATAAAATACAATTAATAATTAATAAATAACACTGTATGTGCGAGATTTGGGTATCGAAATGCCCGAGGGTTTGAGTGTTGTGTTATGCAAGACAAGTCAAGGGGAGACTGTTACCACTAAAATCACATTTGGCTGGGCCTTTTGAACTCTCAACAACCCTTAGATGACGCCTCAAGATGTGTACACACATTAGATGAATTTCCAACCTATAATATCAAGTTTTAAATCAAACTCCCCACCTTTTCTCTCTTTTCTCTCTCATATCCAAAAATTGGAGGTGTGGTGAGGGTTTAGTGAAGTTCAAGAGGTGATTTGGAGCATCATATGACAAGGTTTCGACGATCTAAGGTGAGATCCTCGATCCTCTCTCCGTTTCCTACTTGTCGGGTATAATTTTTTGTGTTTTAATGAGGGTACCAGGGTTTGGATTTGAGCACTCTGGATTTGACAGTGTTGCTATGGTTTTGAATGTTGTTTTTGAGCAACTTGTGCGGATGTGTTGAGGTGATTGTTATTGTTTTGGAATTTTGGAGAAAAGTAAGGTTTTTATTGGGTTTCCCCGGGGTTTTAGTTTTGGACGAACTCCAGCGAGGGCGTATGGTTTTAAATGGTATTTTTATGATTATATGCGATATTGGGATGGGTTCGAACCGCAGTGACGAGCCGAGGGGCTCGAAAACCCCTATTGGGCGTAACTAGTTCAGACGTCACTAGGGGCGCCGTGGGGAGAAAACTCCTACGGCGTAACCTGTGGCGTCAGAACCAAAGAGCACCACATACCCACGTTTTATTTCACATTGTAGGGGTGTTCTTCTTTGAGGCGTAGGCTAGGGCGTCCAACATGCCGTGAAATATTTGTACACGGTGGCGCCACCTGCGGCGTTTGGGACAGAAAATAAAATAAAAAATTTTAAATTAGTTTTCTGAAATGGGTTTTATTAGGGTTTTATTGGAGGATTATAATCAATTAAATGGGGACAAAATAGGCCAGTGACATGGCAAGGTTGTGGGCCCACAATGCATAACATGGTGACCTCGGGTTTTGAGGTCGTCACATAGATGAATGAGGGAGTACGTGAGAGGTGAGAGACAAGAAATAAGAGGAAGTCAATTAAACGACACATTTCACTTAAGGGTGAGAGCCTTTTTTTAACAAACACGTGGGCCTTGGTTAAAATCTATTTTTTTTTCTAAGCCTATGTATCCACGTTAGTCAATGTATGGGATGTATTGTTAGATCATTACGCGTCTCATAATCTCGGCCTATGCTTACATATTGACAAAAATATGTAACTTATGTTTTGATCTACATTATGTCCATTAAGCTTCTTTGACGTTACAAGTTTGATAGGAATTTGTACTTGTTGTGGAAGTTGAATAGTTCTCCCTCAAGCCTATAAAAGGGCACTTGCACTATCAAACAAAGTGTCGAATGTTTGAAGCTTACGAGGGCGATAAGGATTTTGGGTTTTAGAAGTTCATATCGCTTTCGCAGGTAATTCTCTATTTGATCTATTTCTTATTTTAAAAGAATGCTTACATGTGGTATCAATGAATGATTCATAAATATTAGCATTACAAAAATTAATGGTTATTACTATTAAAAATATAGAGGTGTAAGTGACGACTAGGATTGCACAAAATTTATGTATCTTCTTAACGACTAAGAAGATGAAAAGTTAGTGTAGCATCCTTTAACTTGACTAGGGTGATACCCTGCCTAAAACTCTAATTAGGCCTCAATACACTAGCCAGACTTAATAAAGCTAGAAGCCTCTGACCAACACCTAATAAACATATGAATAATAATTAAAACAAAAATGAAGTGAAAATTAAAATTTTTTTGATAATTACAAGATATACAAAAATTGGCAAAAACCTCAGCATTAACGCCATAAGCCAACCCTGTTTATTACAAAATAGTAATTCATTACAGTATAAATATAACAAAGAATGTCAATACATCGTAGAAAATACTTATAAACTCACAATCTTCTCCATTCCTGAGTCGAAGTACACGTCGTAACCTGAAATGTTAATTAGGGAATGAACGTTCCATCTTGCTCAGTAAGTGATGCTCGTAAACTCATAAATTATCAACTAATATCAATGAACTAATGAATAGCAATATGAACCAAAACATATCTATTCAAGTATAAGGAATGATATAAACAATAGATAACAAAATGCAAGTCAAGGTAAATTGCAACCGTACTTGTGACCTGTACGTAATTTTGCATTTTCAAAACAGAGACGTACTCTTACATCTCTCAATAATGCAACCCCAAAATCTACACGTTGCATCATGTGTTATTCTGCTGGTTGATTCAAGATTCATTGTGTTACCAACTCTAATTAGAGAATGTTGACTCAGGTGAACTCCGGATACTGAGGATGAAAGGGTGGTATATATAACCCTAGACATACCTTTACATACCTCAGTCTCGATCCGTCTTGTCGCACATTTCCAAATATTTTCATAATTAAAGCAATCAAGTCACAGTAAGTTACCCCATTCCTAGTCTATAACACTGTGTGAACTAAATATACTAATTTACATTGCATAATTGATAATAGTACAAGTTTCACTTACCTGTACCGAGTTTTCCTAACTTTAGACTGACTTACTCAACTCCTAGAATCCACAAACTTGTTCCCCATCGGTCCACAACCTAAAATAGATAGATCATTATTAATTTGAGTCTAATATTGGAGGTTTGAATCCCAAAATTTGTCCCTAAACCTTTAAAAAATCCCATGTTTAAAATAGTCCAAATGTTGTTTTAGTGTAGGTAGCGCACTACCTGTATTCGTGTTCATCCTGCCCAGAATAGGTAGTTTGCTCCTTGCATTGCCCATGCAACAACAACAGCCTTGTTGATCACCAAATCCTCCCCAAATCATTCCCAAACCTCCCCCAAATAGTTAAGGAGGGCATCGAACGTGATCTTACACCATTTCCAATCATCAACAACAACAATTAACCATAATTATCACATATTCATCATCAAAATACTAAAAGCCAACCTAAACATCAAAACCTTTAATTAAACCATCTAAATCTATGAATTATGGATTCTAGGGGGTTCTAGTAAGCTCAAAAAACCTCCTAACTTGGTGAAATCGATCATAACAATTACCAACACCAAAACCCGCCAAAAACTCAATCGATTAGAGAAGAAATGAGTTGGGAAAAATGAAGAAGACTCACCGAGTTGGATACGAAGATGAAGCTCTCCCTGATCATCTCTCGCTCAATTTCTTATTCTTCCTTCGATTTTCATCTCTTTTTTTCCCTCATCCTTCCTCTCTCGATCTCTCTATTCTCTCTCGATCGTGAGAAATGGTGAGGCGGTGATGATGATCGCTCATATATATATATATATATATTCTCCTCTAGATACATATGCACGTATCTCAAGACTAATCCAAGAGAGATGTCCTAAATGACGCCTTAAAGTTACACCAGTTTGTGACTCACTTTTCATTTTCCTGATTTTTAATATATATATATATATATATATATATACAAACGCCTATATTTACGCCTACAATTTCGTCGTACTTGCCAATGAGCACCCTCGGACGTGTACGCTACCACATGACTCATATGTGTCACCTTTGACCATAAACGGTATTAGGTATCCCATAATTTATCTATTATTCAATTATAGGCTAATCAATCCAATTATTTCCATAATTAATATTACATTCCATACAAACACCAAACAATATGCAAATCCACGCACACGCTAATCAAGACTAGCCGGGCTTACCCACAAGCCTAACTCAGGCTAATTAGAATTAGGATTAACATTAATCACTTGTTTAAGGTAACGGATCGTTACAGTTAGGCTTTCTAAAAAGGCATGAAACAACCTTATTGTCTCACCATATACGCTTAGTCTATATCAATGTTAATTAATGAGGTTTTAATTAGTGGCGGCAGGGTTGAGTGCCAATATATTTGTTCTTAATTGCTTATTAGTTATAAATTTTGAGAATATGAATAATAGTTGTCTTCTCTTAAGAAATTAAGCAACTATTGATGATGAATTTTGCGGTACATAATAGTCATCAATAAGAGTTTTTTTTTTCTTTTTGCAAACAACATATGTACTTTATTGTAAGTCTTTCTCAAGTAAATTTTTAAGGAATGAGGGTACAACAGACCACTCGAACCGACCAGACAAAGAACTAGCTTCCCTAGCAACAGTATAGACCGCTAAATTCGTTGATCTACGGATATAAGAAACACGAAAGGACCTCAAGTCCGTTAACTATGTTTTACAATAACTTATTAAGGAACCGTAATAAGAAAAAACTGTAGAACCTTAATGCATAGACAACCACTTGGGCATCTACTTCAATAGTCCTATGAGGGAGATGCCTTTCCTTGAGCCAACTAAGAGCTTCTCTAAGTCTCAATGCTTCTGTCTCTGATGGGTTAAGTACTCCTTCTATATATCCCCTCATTGATGCCACAAACACCCCTAATGAGTCCTAGATAACCGCCCCATATGAGCTCCTATTCCTTTATTTGAACACTGCAACATCCACATTAAATGTCAGCTCCCTTTCTTTCAATTTCTTCCACTTCTCCCCACTGTGAGCTAGTGGGCAGTTCAATTCTGTCTTACTAATAGCTCTACGAGCTTTCTGCCACGCCAATAGAAAATTCTTGCCCCTCGTACAATCTCTGGCGGAGTTAGACTTTTGTTACTCTAAACCATTGAATTCCTATTATTCCACACATTCCACGTCAACATGGCTCCCAACTTTATTGCTTCCTTGGGAAAGCGAACAAGAAAATTCTCCATCCATGATATGAAGGATCGGTCAGATAATTGAACATCTCGAACCCCCAACTTGACCCAACATTGCCTTGCCATTGCACAATCCACAAACACATGATAAACATCCTCCACATCTTGTTTACACACAGGACATATGCCATAAATAGGGACTCTTCTACCTTGGAGGTTCAATCTGGTTGGGAGATAATTTTTAACAACTCTCCAAAGGAAATTACGGACCTTATGTGGTATTTCGAGACTCCATAAAAAGGCCCCAGTACCCAACATCAAGGGAGGTTATACTTCTGACTGTCCAACAAGTTCTCGATACGCACTCTTCACCATGAAGGTTCCCTTAGAATTACCACTCCGCATCCACACGTCCTCCCTCCTTATTACACTGAGTGGAATTGAAAAGATAAGTGACTAGTCTCTAGAATCAAACAAGCCATTCACTATATCAGGGTCCCAGTTCCTGCCTTGCATATCTAGAAGAGCATTCACCTTCTGTTGTTCAAGGGTTGGTGTGTAGGATGATTGGAATTTTTGATTCACTTTATTGGGTAGCCAAGGATCATGATGAATAAGAACTTTACTCCCATCTCCTAGTCTCCACCGACAACCTTCTCGCAACTTCGGCACAACTGAATGAATACTCCATACAAAACTAGGATTGAAGCCTAAGGATGACTACCATAAATGCGAATTTGGGAAATATCTCGCCTTTAACAACCTTGCCGAGAGTGAGTCTGGGCTAACTAGCAGTTGCCAAGATTGTTTCATGAGCATGACAGAGTTAAACTATCAAACTCTTCGGAGCCCCAAACCCCCAAACTTCTTTGGTTTACAAAGATTACTCCAATCACACCATCGAATCCCATTTGCCTTATCGACATCCGACAACCACCAAAAATTGTTCATTAGTATTTCAAGTTGATTGCACAACTTCTTTGGAAGTAAAAACACACTCATCACATACGTAGGTATCACTTGTACCATTGACTTCAATAAGACCTCCTTCCCTGCCCTTGACAACATTCTGCCTTTCCAGCTTTGTAATCAGTTTCGAACCTTGTAAAGTATATAGGCAAATGCCTCTTCCTTACTTCGTCCCACTCTACCTGTTAGACCCTAGTAAAAGCCATTTGCAATCGAATGGAGAACCTGGAGCATTGTGCATAACGATTGTTGTACCTCATGTGTCGTAATTTATGCTGAAATGAATACATGATTTTTGATAGTTCACGACTTGGCCAGTGGCGTCTTCATAGAGAGTAAGACATTCCTTCACTGTTTGGGCTTCTTGTGCAGTGGCCTTGAAGAACAAGTAACAATCGTCAACGAAAAACAAGTGAGAGATTGATGGGGCACTTACTGCAATCTTGCAGCCTTGAAGACTTCCTCGGCTGACTTGTTGTAAGATAATTGAGGAGAGCCCTTCTGCACACAACAAGAACAAATAAAGGGATATAGGATCACCTTGGCGAAGACCTTGTGTAGGCTGTACAAGGCCAAATTCATTACCATTAGCCACAAACACAAACTGCACTGAAGAAATACATATTAACATCAAGTCAATCCACCTCTTCTTAAAACCCATCTTGGCCATGATCACTTCAAGAAAAGCCCACCCTACGCGATCGTAAGCTTTTCTCATATCAATTTTTAGGGCTGCATAACCGTCTCTACCTTGCGTCTTCCTTTAGAACCAGTGATTCACTTCGAATGCCGAGATGACATTGTCAGTTATAAGTCTACCAGGGATGAATGCACTTTGGGATTCTGACACAATGTCAGGTAGGATAAGCTTGAATCTATTAGCAAGGACCTTCTCAAAAAAGTGTGTTAAAAGTGGTTAGAAGCCAAAAACAAGAAAGCGACAACTGCGGGAGGTGTATTCAATTTGACAAATCCATAGATTTGTTTATATGATGGGTAGATTTCATGGAATTTGATGGATTTGGAAGGACTTGATCCAAAATCCATCTAAATCTCATGGGTAGAGGTGAGATTTTGTTATGTACAATTTGTGAATAGAAATCCATAAGAAATAGCATTAAGGTAAGAAAGACTGAAAAACTTGGATATTCCAAATGACTTTGTGGTTTATCTACAAGAAGCTAATTATGAAATATTATGTCTTGACCTCATACTTTTCTTGAACAAAACTTGATGAAAACTAGTAGTGTGACATAAATGACTAATGAAATACGTTTTATATATGACCATTACTTGTATGTATATAGAATTAATTAGTCCAATTAAGAGAATCTCTTATGTCCTAAAATTTTACAACTTTTATTATTATATCCTAACATTTTTAAATTTGTTATTGTATCATAAGCTTTTTACATTGATAAATGTGTATCCTATGTCCCCTTTTGACTCCAAATAGGATGAGGTGGCCCCTAAGTAATGAGTTTAAATATTAAATTTAATAATTATTTTAGTACTTATAGGTGATGAGGTGGCTTTTAAGCTATTATTTAGATGCTACGTCCTCAAATTTGGAGTTAAAAAATGAGAAAGGTTAGGATATAATAACAAATTCAAATACAAAAGTTGTAAAAGATTAGGATATTTTAATCAATTAAGCCTTATTAATATTATGATTATAATTTGTTGTTTATATTATAGAGTTACATTAATCACCAAAATGATCCAACTTAATGGTTTAAATAACAAATTATATGCATTTCATATATGTTGCATTTTTTGATAATTTTTTGATAATTTATGATTAACATGATTTAGTGCATAATAATTTTGTTAATGATAATTAAGAACGACAAAGGATACTCAAAGGTAACTCATCTTATTGATTTTATGAGTGATTACTAAAATATTATGGTTGACATAAAGGTGTACGACATTTTAGTGATGTAAGTAACTTTTATTTTAGGCAAGTTTTTTTTTTTTGATAAGAAACACTTTGTCCCCACCAAAATTCGAACACATAATATCTTGCTACCATACATTCTTTAATTATTTACTTATTGAATAAAGCTTATACCTAAAAGAAAAACATAATATTACTAACCTTATGAATTATATATATATATATATCATATAGACCTATGTGGACTGCTATTCACTTCATCTCTATGTAAAAATATTATTTTATTGAAGATTTTTACGATACGTATAAATCTACTTGTTGCATGAAACACCTCAAGCAATGGATACTTTAAAAGTATATTTTATCGATGTTGAAAGACAATTTGATACAACGACAACAACAACAACAAAAGAGCCTCAGTCTCAAATTAATTGGGGTCGACTATATGGATCAAACTCTTCCATTGTGCTCGATTTAAAGCAATTGAAAGACAATTAGATAGAAAAGTTAATGCAGCAGCCCCAAAATTTGATATCCCCACATCATGCATCGCGGGCCCATAACTCTGCCTTGTCACAACCCAGTTGTGTCCCACGCGCACCATAAACTATTTAACCTCAATTTACAACTAACTTTTATATATATCATTTCAATTTCAATTTAGATTTTCCAACTTAGCTAATGGACTCATTTCATATGTTATAAATCGTAATTCATCATCAAATTAAGCGGAAGACTTATCAGACATGATTATTGGCAAAAAGAAACAACTTCATGTCATTCAAAGCATTTACCTAATGTGGAAAACCCATCAAAATGTATATATAAATAATTGATCCAAAAAACCTCAAAAAGATATTGTTACGACCCAAAAAAAAAGCTATGTTTGTGTGACGATGTGTATTACCTATTTATACTCATGTCTATGTGATAGGACGGTGACGTCGATTTACGAGTAGGGTTCGCCTGAGAAAACATGTCGAACGGGATCGAGTGGACGAAATACAGGTACACGGGTTCGAGAAACAATTTTTGTGGACGACTGAAAAAGAAAGCATAATAATTAATTAATATGAAAATATGTTCGGGTCGTTAGTATTTAAATTTGCGCGCGACGATGTGAGTGGTGCATGTTGGGCGCAGAAATGCCCAAAATAACCCAATTATTGGTCAAAAGGATAAAAACAAGGGGGAGAGTCACCCATTGGTGTCACCGAAGTGGTTGGGTTGGTGTGAGCATAGGCCACAAAGATGTGCCTCGAGATACGTGTGTAGGCCAAGATGCGGATCAACCTATATAAAGATTTGGTCAACTCTCTCTCTCATTTCTTCTTATTTTCCTCTCTCTTGAACGTGAGAAAACGGTGATAAAGGGGGGTTTTGTGGTTTTTTGTTGAGGATTGACGTCAAGGAATCGTGCAACAATGCAAATGTAGGTGAGATCCTGACTCCCCGTTCAATTCGCGTCGTTTTGGAGTCGATTTTATGTATTTTTGTTTAGGTTTTGAATCGATGGTTGGAAGATTTGTATGGTTTAATGGTGGATTAAAGTGGGTATTGAGGTCCCTACGAGGTTGGGATAGACTTAAAACACGGCGACGCGAGCCGGGGTTACGGAAACCCCAGATTTCACATTCCGCACTAGGCACTGCTAGTGGTGCAGTGAGGTGTAATACCTTACTTCATCAGTCACGGTGTCCAAGGCAAATACGCCTGGTACCCCATGACGCCACCATGGCTTGGCACTGTTAATCAAACCTAATTTTTGAAATTTTTCAAAAACTTCGAGACTTATCTTGTGTAGGTGAGCCTATGTGGAGCTGTGTTCAATGACTTTAGGTGAGTTTATACTTCAAAGTAGTGAATCATGTTATATACGATTGACTCTATGTAGGTCCTTATTTCGAAGAATGATACCAAGTTGTGTGTATGACTCTGTGTGAGTCTGATATCGATTAGGGATATCGAGCTTTGTGCAAAACTCTTTGTGGGTTCGATATCAATGGAAAGTACTGAGCTATGAGCGTGATTCTGTGTGGATTCGGTATCTACCTAAGAACTATGTATGAGTTAGGAAACAAAGGAGAGATGCCGAGGTGTGTGCATGATTCTATGTGGATCTCGTATCTACCTTATCACTTTAGGTAGGTCTGTGAATTCAGGTAAGATATCGAGCTTTGTGCGCGTATTCTATGTGGATCCGATATCTTCCCCAAAAAGACACTATGTGAGTCTATAATTTACGGAACGATAATAGACTGTTAATTTAGTTGCGTGCCAACAATTAGAGTGTTTGTTCTCACCTACTCACGTTTGAACAAGTCTATGTGAGAGTGGGTGAAGGGACTGGTTAGACGATACTTCCTTACTATATGCGTTTTATTAAGATTTCGCTCGAGTTTAGTTTAATTTCGATAACGAAATTCTTATTAGTTGGGAAGACTATAACAACCTGAAAAATATGTTGTCTATGTGACAACGTGTATTACCTATTTATACTCATATCTGTGTGACAGGATGGTGACGTCAATTTACGAGTAGGGTTCGCCCAGGAAAACGTGTCGAACGGGTATCGGGCGGATGAAATATGGGTACACGGGTCCGAGGAACTTTTTTGTGGATGACCGAAAAATACAATAATTAATTAATAGGGAAATATGTTCGGGTCATTAGTATTTTCATTCGCGCGTGACAGTGTGAGTCGTGGTGCATTTTGGGTGCAAGAACGTCTGAAATAACCCAATAATTGGTCAAAGAGGATAAGAACATGGGGGAGAGTCACCCATTGGTGTCACTAAAGTGGTTGGGCTAGTGTGAGCATCGACCAAAGATGTGCCTCAAGATATGTGTGTTGGCCAAGATGTGGATCAACCTATATAAATGTTTATGTCACGACCCAATTTCTAATCCTAGATTTTTGGCTATAATCGTGGTCGCTGACCCGTGACGTGGCCCAAGAGCGAGTACGTGGATCAAAACTAAGCTCAGGGCCGAGTAATATATTAATTTTGGTGTGATGGATACCTAATGTGATGTTAGTGTGTACATTATACCTAGAGTTTTTAAAGTTTGACAGTTTTGACGATTCGACACACGTGAGGGAATGCCTTGAGTTGTGTGCAAGCGTGGGCACCAGGCATCGGGTAGTGGGAATTACTGTAACCTTGTAAAGTAAATTTTAGAACCAATGTGACAACCTTAATGTGCCTATGTGAATTAATTGATGCAAATTAATCAAGCCTATAGCTAGGAAGGATTTATGAAAGTCTTGGATATTCATGAGAATGATCTCTTGTGAGAGAGTTGAGGCTAGATGAGTCAAGTTTTGTGTCACTAAGAGTTGAGACAACCCATTTAGCAACCATGAGACTAACCTTGAGATGCGCAACGCACACTAGATCATGACAAAAGTATAAATAATAACTGGATTGATTTTTCTCATCAAAATCAACGGATTTGCATGCAAAAAATGACAGAGGAGAGGGTTGAGGGCTGGATTTTTGATAGTTTGGAGGGATTTTAAGCACAACTTAGGAGATCAAACAAGGTAAACATCTTCATTACCTCTCTATGCTTCAAAAACTCCATTAAAATGAAGTTGAACTTTAGGGGTTTTCCATTTAAAATGAATTTTAGGATTTCTCACTAGTTTAACGAGAACTTTAGGTGTATTTGAGTATATACTAGCACCCAAGTAAGGTTTTTAAACTGATTTGGTGTTGGGTTTGTGTTTTAGGGAAAACTTTACATGCATTTGGGTACTTTAAATTGATGAGTAAATTGTTGAATGCACATACCTCTGGTTTGTTTGGAGTGTGGTTGTTCCCCCATGAGTCGAGGATGGGGACAACGAAGGCGAAGGCGAAGGAGGTGGCCACGAGCGTCGGAAACGCCAGAATTCCAGTTCTGGGTCTTGACGCAAGCAGCGCACTGAACAGGGTCCCAACGCGCTACCTGAACTAGAGAAGACGCCACTGCTCACCAAGAACAATAGCGCGCTGGGGAACCTTCCCCAGTGCGCTGGACCCCATAGCGCGCTAGGTATTGTTCAGTTACCATTTTTTTAAAAAATTAACTAAAAGGGCTGGTTTGATTAAGTAGTTACTAAACCAACATCAATCGACCTAAAAACACTCTAAACCATATCTAAACATAATAGGAGCCTAGGGAAGCGTACTGAGAGTCCAGGTGCACGAGTTGGGGCTTCAGGAAGCTGGTTAGGCTAGGAATTATTGTGTGAAAGGTGAGTAGACAGTCTGGACATCTATTTTTCATTTCATTTCCACGAAAATCCTTTGTGCACCAAATGTCGTGCTTATTGAATGATCTGCTCAGTTATGGAGTAATTAGTTTATGGCATTTCTTTTGAATTACTAGTTGTTCCTTGTTGCTACCTTTCCTTAAATACCTAAATAGATGTGCGCAGCTCATAGGGTATGGGACTTGGGGTGTCGAGATTTATTCAATTAGTGTTATAGACCTTCTACATGAGGTTGTTAGACGAAATCCCCGACCAATTAGGGTAGTACGAAGTGCATGGGTACTGACTTACTACATGAGGTCCATGTGTGGCCAATAAAGGTGGTACAAAGTGCTCGTGTACTTGTAACGACCCGAATTCTACTTGACCCGACTCAAGGGCATTTTGGTAATTTAATATTTTATTTGTGTTTGGTGTACTATCATGCGTATTATATGTTATCACAATTTGGCGAGACTCAACTTGATAGTGCGTGCACAACAACGAAGAACTCAAGTCACAAATTTATTGAAGAATAATTAAGTGAGGGTCAAGACTAAAGTTGTGTACAAAGTGTGTTAAGTTTGGAGTGTTATAAGTTAGTGGGACCAAGGGACCCAAATAAATAGGTTTTAAACCCTCAATTTCCTTAACCAAATATAAGGGGTTAAAACCCTAATTTGCTAAAAAAAAACAACACAAGAGAGAGAGAGAGAAAGAGTAGGTATGGCTGGAGTGAGAGCTGCATGGAAGGAGAGACCGGCGGCGGCGTATGAGGGACGCCATCGAAAGCATGAACGGCCAGGATCTCGACGGTCGTACATCATCGTCAACGAGGCTCAGTCGAGAGGCAACGGTGGCGGTGGTGGCAGAGGCGGCGGTTTCCGCAGTGGCAGCGGCGCAGCTTCGAGGAAGACTAGGGACGTCCTCCTCCATTACGGTCACGGTTACCCTCCACCCCTTCGCTCCCATTTTCCTCTAAGGCGGCCGGCCAGAGAGGCAGCGACCCTCTGGCCAGCCACCGGAGGCCCCTCCGACGCGTTGAAGCGACGGAGGGGGGCGGTGGTAGGGGTCGGGGAGGGGAGCACAAGCTCCCCTCCACGACTTTCAATGGGGGAAGACGACTTCCCCCCTACCAGGTTGACTGGTCAAGGGTCAGTTGACCCTGGACCAGTTGACCAGTGGCCAAACTGGCCCCTGGACTCAACCAGGGACCAGTCCGGCCCTGCACTGTGATTTAAGGGGCTGGAATGTCCCAGCCCCTCCATGGCTTCATCGGAAACGCACGCGCTCAACCTAGGGGACCTGACAGTGGTCCCACCCCTCGACACACTACAGGGGGAATTTCGATGAAGGTTCTGAATGATATGAAACCCATGGGACCTGCACTAGTGGGTCTCTAAAGACAAATAAATGGAAAAATACTTAACTTTAAATCAAGTAACTACTTATGTAATGTTGTATGATTTGTTTAGATTCGCGAGGCAATTTACGTGGGACCCCAAATGTGCGAGGAGTTCGTGTAGGCATCACGGCGTGTCTAGGTAAGTGGGGAGCTTGCTCAATTATCAAATATGACATGATTATTAGTTATGTTTAGGATTCATAATTTGAATTAAAGACTTGGGATTTATAGGTTGCGTCGTGGTATTGGCTCGAATCTACGTATCTATGGAATGTGAATGCATTGTTATTCATGGCCCCAGAATGTGTGGAGTTCCACCGAGGGTCTTATTAGCAAGTAAATATATAAGAATACCTCAGAATGTTATGGTACCACCGAGGGTTGTTAACACCCCAGGATGTGTGGAGTTTACCACCGAGGGCTTTACTTGACTAATTGAATTCATAAGTATGTCACGTAGGGACATGAGTTGGAGTTACCTTCTCTTGTACTCTTGAGACATAAGGATGTGCATCGGTGATGGTTGGGCGAACCTACTGTTGATTTGATGGGACAAACGAAAGGGCACATAAGGCCTGTGTGCTAGCTGGTTGTTTCCATCACTTTGAGAGTAGGAGAATCGGTCACCGGATTCTTGCCAATATCTAGTATGCATTGAATGGAACATCGACTTATCGTATTATTATATTTTATAGTACATAATCTCGCGAAACCCCCTCATTTGTATGAAAGTTTGAAATTATGAAATGATTTGTCAATCTCTTTAATGTTATTCATGATTATTGTTGTTACAATTTATGACTTACGAATCTTATGACTATGATAGTACTTGATGGTTCATTATAAGTCTATTTTTTTATGAAATCCTGCTACCATGTTACTATTTAATGAATCCTTGTTTGTTTTTAAATACATGCTAGACTTTGCATGCTTATTAGGTATTACTTGCATATTTGATGGTTGAGCGGGATTTTCGCATTACTGAGCTCCGCTAGTTCTTTTAGCTCACCCCACTTACATCTCAGGTATCCACGACAATGCTAGGTTGAGGCAAGGGAGAGACGAGCTTGAAGTCTCTTCTTGATGTGAGCCTTTATATATATATTATGTATGTTTGATTTTGAAACTATCAACTTGGGGTTAAAAATTAAAATAGATCTTTGGGTAGCTTGAATCCTAGTTACCTTTAATTGATCCATTTCGGAGATTAAAATAAACTTGTTTAATTTAAATGAGCATGAACCGATGTATAATTTTTATTAATGTTCTATGAACTTAAATCTATTGGCTTAGGATATCTTTTTATAATCATTCCGCAATTATTATCCTTTGTTTAGCCAAAGTGTATTTCGCAGGTTTATTTGTTTAGGCATGCCAGACCGTTATTTGGGCTTGGTTCAGGTATCGGGTCTAAATGGCAGTCTGGGCCGGGCGACCTGACTCTAGGTCGGGGACGGGTCGTCACAGTATTGACATTGCATGAGGTCGTTAGGATGGAGGGCTAAAACCAATAAAGGTAGTACCGATGTACACTACAAGCATATTTATATCCGAGTCAGTCTTGTGTCCTTATGGTATTTATAGCATGCTTACTCTTTTAAATAATCCTTCTCTGTTTATTGTTGTTAAATACCTATTTCTTGTAATTGGAAATGTGGATAAATGTCTATTTTGGTCTACTGTTATTTTTATTGTACTCACCATCCTTTTTATGACGGTGGGTGTAGATCCATCGACTAGCAGGTCGGGCAAGGTGGAGATCAACAACTATATCTGAGCCTTCGGTGTACCACCTTTGATATTGTGATGTATTTATTTACTTATGTCTTTCTATATACATTTTGGGTTGTACATATTGGGTTGAGCAATTAGTTTCCCGACTTTTAATGACTATCACGTTGTTTATATTTGCCATTGTATATTATATTTATGTGATCGTTATTTCCTGGTTTCCACACTTAGGGTTTAACTTAATATGCTTCCACTAAATTTTTAAGACTTCCACTCATTTTAATAATTCATTAATAGATTAACTCTAAATTTCAATAATGAGACAAGTGTATTATTTGTCCTGAACTTGAGTAAGTTGTTAAAGGGTTAGAAAGGCTAACTAATACGTAGTTAAGTCCTGCATGGATGGGATTAGGGCTTAATTACCGGATTAGGCCCGGCGGTGTCGTGTATAGGGATTTGGGTCGTCACAGTTTGGTTAGCTCTCTCTCATTTTTTTTTCTTTTCCTCTATCTTGAACGTGGTTTTTCGTTGAGGATTGACGCTAAGGAATCGCACAACAATGCAAACAGAGGTGAGATCCCAACTCCTTGTTCAATTCTCGTCATTTTGGCATCAATTTTGTGTATTTTCGTTCAAGTTTTGGATCAGTGGTTGGATGTATTGTATTGTTTAATGGTGGTTTTGAGTGGGTATCGAGGTCCTTACGAGGTTAAGATAGGCATTGAACACGGGGACGCGAGTCGGGGTTACGAAAACCCAAGGTTTCACATTCTGAAAAGGGCGCCGACAGTGGCACCATAAGGTGTAATACCTCACGACGTCCAGACAGAGACGCCTGGTTTGGGTACCGTGAGGGGTTACACCCCATGGCGCCACTGACGACATGGCATTGTTGGAACTTCTCTTGGTTATCCAAATGGGAATGCAACCCAATACCCAAGGAATCGACCTAAAATTGTGGAAATGCGTAATATTTGAAAAATGGGGAAATTAATGGGAAATTACAATTAAATGAAAAATAAGACTCTAACGCGACCAAATTGGATTGAAAATGATTACAAGGTACTTAGTGGACTGGTGACTAGCATACGAGATCGGTTTGGTGACGTGTGAGAGTCGCGAGCGTGAGGTTTAGCATAGTGATTTGTAAGTAACACCAACCGAAACATTTATATAATTTTCTTTGTGCATTTACTTGGTTGTTATCCTTGTTGAGCAATATTTCTTTGTGATATATGATTTTTTGAATTTCGTTTGTGATATCTATTCTTGGTGGATTATCAGTTTTGTTTCCTTGGATTTCCTAATAAGTGGTCTTTTGGGTCTAAGTGGATGATATGGTGGTCACAGTTGTGGTGAGACTATTTTGTGATCTCTTTCACCATCGTGATTACACAAATTTTGGACGTGTCTAAACCCGCAGTTTAGTGTTGGTAGTCTGACTATAAGTTAAACTATGTGTGTACTACGGTAGGGTGACTCATCCTAAACTGTATGGTGGTTTGTTTAGGCCCAGAATCTGTCTGGGAAGTCAGGATTGTGAAGTCTGTGTGGCAACCTAATGGACTTGGAACACTTAGATGTCTTTTTGCTTTGTGCTCTTGACACTCATTTATCATTGATATCTCAATGATTAAATTATCATGCTGTCTTTTTATTATCTTTGTGATATTCCTGCATGATACTCGTTTAGTCGTTTATTTGGCATTTGAAATTATATTGAGACTCCACCCGGTTATTACTGTTACTTTCTGTACTTACTGTCCTTTTTATGACGCTGGGTGCAACCCCATCATACTAAAAGGTTGATAAGGGTAAAGGACCGGCAATAGACGATTGACGTAGATGATAGCTAGGCGACCTCCTCTTGCATACTGAACAGGTTCTTTGTACTATTATGTATATGATTTTGAACACATGGGATTTATTGGTTTTGTGAGAGATCTTGGGACATGTATATAGTATGTTGACTCTCCTATGACTTGATATATTGATGTTGGTATACAAATGCAGGGTTTCCACTCTAAGTTGTCTTGACTAATGTCTTAGGGCTTATTCTATGTAGTTTGAGTTTAAACTGCTCCCGTTATACTTTGATAACTCACTAATTTGAATAACTCACATTTAAATTGTGTTATTTCCCCTAACCCAATTAGGGTGATATTCGACCTGAAACCCTAATTAAGCCCCGGTACACCAGTCGGATTTAACTAAAGCCAGTAGCCTCTCATCAACACCTAATAAACACAACCTGTATATATTGGCCATCGAATAATAATTAAAACAAAATGCAGCGAAAATTTAAAACCTTTTCGATAATTACAAAATATACAAAAATATCGGCATTAACCTCTGTATTATAACCATATCCCAACCTTGGCTACTACAAAACAATAATTCAATATAATATATGAACAATAGTGAATATCAACACGTCAAGGAGAAGACAGTAAAATCCTAATCTTCTCCATTCATGAGTCAAAGTGCACGTCAATAACCTGGAACGTTAATTTGGGAAATAAGCATTCCAACTTGCTCAGTAAGTGATGCTCGTAAATCGATCAACTATCACTTAATATAAATGAATCAATGAATAACAATATGAATCTAAACATATCTATTTAGGTATTGAAATTGACATAAACAATACATAACAGAATGCAAGTCATTTGGTTTCATAGCTCATGTTTATACAAAGATGTAGTTGCTCAATATGGGAGTGACTGATTACCCATTCTAACGGAGTCCACTAGTCAATGTCACGGCCGTAGCAAGACAACTAGCATATCACGTTATCCTGGTTCTGATCCTAAACCACCAAACGTTATTTTTATACACCAGTGACCCGTCTCAACTTGATGCATAATGAGCTTTTCAGCGTTCGCGTGGCCTATCGCGACACAAGCATGATTTCCACAAAGGCTGTGTGTCATGCACATGTAGGGTATGGTGTACCGAACACTGTACAATGACCTCACGACACAAGCACGATAATAGGCAACTACATTACCAAACATGAAGATAATGAGTTGGAACACAACCAAAGACAGTCCAGCCCACGCAGTGTTAGTGCATACAACAAGTCAAGAACCACATCAATGTATAAACACAACTCCCATATCCCAGTCCATAAACTAAGTGCACTAAATATAACTAATTACGATACATAATTGATAAGAGTACGAGTTTCACTTACCTGTACCGAGCTTCCTATATTTTACCGATTTATATGACTTCTCGGAGTCCTCAAACATTTTCCTCGTCAATCCATTACCTAACACAAGCCAATTGTCATCAATCTAAGTCCGACACTCATTTATTATCGTCCCTAAACTAATCACATTCGAATCCGGAACCCCGAAATCTACTTTTCAATTTATTTTGACCCTTTCATGCTTTACAAGCTAGAAACCTCGGTATAAAGTCTCGAGAGAATCCCAATTTCTCTATTTTTCATAGAAATCCCTCATTTTTTATTTATTTGGTCAAAATATTATTTTCCCCATTTTTCTGAATTTTCCAGCATTTTTCCTTTCTTTTTTATAATTTTAAAATGGGTTTATGGCCTGAACCGAGCCAAATCGAACTAACCCAGTTTAGGAGCCCAACTCCATCATCTTCATTAATAGTCTACTCTGTTTCGATCCTCTTTTTTAAAAATTTGAGATCACAACAACTGCAACACCAATATCTAAAACACCAACATCACAACACTCACTCATTTATATCGCCTCGACGCCTCAAGCTCGCCCTCACACTAGCTTTCTTCTCCTCTCCTCCGCTCAACGATCTCTCCTTTTCTCTCTCTGTTTTCATTTTTTATTATTAATATAAGGGAGTAGAGAGGTTGTTCGTCTTCTTTTTTAATATTTTATTAGTCAAATGACTAACATACCCCTATGCTCATTTTTTTCATCACCCTTCAGCTGCCCTTAAAGGTAATTTCACAATTTTCTAATTTATTATTATATGTATACTAATATATATATATATATATTGATATTGTCGTGCCTACAATTCCGTTGTGCGCATCAACGAGTACCCTCGGGCATACACACTATCGTACGACCCACGCATGTCACCCGTGACCCTGCGCATTACTTAGCGCCCCGAAAATTCACCATTATTCATTTATTTTCCAACGAGCATTCTCGAGCGTTAACACTATCCTGCATCTTATGTGTGGTTCTTGACCTACACATGATATTAGGCGTTCCTTCATTTGTCCAGTTATTAATTTATAATTAATATTATACTCCATGCAAACACAATTCGACACACAATTCCACACACATGCTAATCGTAGCTAATTGGGTTTAACCACGAGTCTAACTCAAATTAATTAGAATTCAGATTAACACTAATCAAGTGTTTAAGGTAAAGAGTCGTTACAAATTGCTTAATAAATGGTAAGTGATAAGGAAGGCTAACTAGTGACGGTCACCCAAGAGGGGGGGTGAATTGGGTTACCGAGTGATTATCGCCTTTTTAAAACTTTATGCACAAATAGTAATGATAATGCATACACCAATGGTAAATATCTATGCTATGCAAGTGAATGGGGTAGAAGAGATGGAAATAAGACACACGATATATAGTGGTTCGATCCAACCGATCTACATCCACTACCTAACCTCCCCGGTTAGGATTTTCAAACCCCACTTATATTATCAATAAGTGTTACAGCCTAAGCAAACTAGCCTAGTGAATGCCTAGCCTCAACTAGGTCTTTTACACGATGCCTTATCGCAATAAGGTCTTATACAACCACCTAGCCGCAACTAGGATTTTCCCACCTAGACCCACCTAGAACTTTTCTCACCTAGCCGCAACTAGGATATATGCCTAGCCTCAACTAGGTCTTCCCTTTCGACTTAGATCCCACTAAGTCTTACAATCAAGATTTGATTAATACAAGTGAAATTATACTTTACAAAGTAAAGTGGTATCAAGTTCAAATACAAGCAAGCCTCCTAGAGCCTAATCACTCTTATGCATGCAAGTATAAAAACAATTGAGAAATGCAAGTATAAAACTGATTTTATGCAAAACTCAAATATGAAACCTTTTAAATAGATTGATGAGAACAAAACCGGTTTCAAATCCAAAGAACAAGAAGTTTGATAAAAATCAAGTTTAAGCACAAACTCTTGTTCAAATCAATCCAAGGGTTTAATGAATTAAGTTTAAGTGCAAAACCCAATACAAGTGTGTTTAACAACACAACAAGTAATTTTCCAAATCAATCACACAAGAATATATAATTTAAGCACAAGAAAAGCTAGGGAATGAACTTTCTTACAACCCCAAGAAGACTTGAAAATCAGTTCTGGAGAGGTTGTTGTACTCATTAGAGTGCCCCAAAGTGCTGGTTTTGATGTTGAATGAACAACCTCTAAGTGTAGCTTGAAAACCCCAAGCTCCTTCTTTTGAAAAATTTAAGCACAAATGTTTTTCTTTGATTTTTAAAACCTAATTTGTGTGCCTTGTGTGTTTGGGAGAGTTGTATATATTTATAGACCAATATATGACCGTTGTGTGCATCCAAGGGTCGAGATTTGATCAAAAATTCGAATTAAAGTGAATTTTTCAGCTTTATAAAAAAAGTCATCAGATCGCAAATTAGCGCGCTAATTTTATGACCTAGCGCGCTAACTCTGCACATAGCGCGCTAATAACAGTATTAGCGCGCTAACTGCAGGGACCTCAGAATAATTAATTCTGTCCCTTGTGTTAGTGACACTTTAACACGTCCTAGACCCAATGAGCCTTCATATAACATATAATACATGTTTGTTATGGTTCATATGGCCTATTTGGATGGTTCAGATATTTTCACAAATCCCGAAAATGGAAAATCTCGGTTTCATGATTTTTGAGGGACTTTTCTGCAAATATGCAGTTTTTTTTTCAAAGACCTTTCAAAAACAAGTTTTTCTTTTTCAAAAGCTTTCGCAATGATTTTCAAAATGCGATATTAATATACACATATAGTTTAACATAGTTTAAACTTATGGGACCGAAATCTTCAAGTAATCACTTGACATTTGAAAATCCATTTTAAAATCACGATATGCATGAACTAATGCAATAGGCTTGCTTAAGTGAACTTGAATACCTTACATCAATTTTACAACTCGTGGCCTTGATCTTTCGTCTTCATTCCTTTATGTATGTCGAGTCTTGAACTTGTATAGCTTGAATGCTCGAATACCCATGATGTGATGTTTCGCAACCTTTGATGAAACTGAAATACACTTGATAAAACTTATTAGTATATTTCACCTTGTTTGTTTCCATCAAAATTCCGGTCGGAGTTAGAGTGACTAACCACTTAATCCAACAATCTCCCCCTTTTTGATGATAACAAACAATGTGAACTTGACAAGCATAAAACATAATACAAGTGTATGAACATCACAATAATGGATAAAATTTATACTCTCTCAAGTTCAACACTCTTTCTTCCCCGTTTGATACCATCAAAAAGTGGGGCACAGAAAAAAATCATGATATCATTAGAAAGGCTCCCCCGTTTTATAAGAATGATAACAACTAAGTGCTCCCCCTATTGATGTGCATCAGATGAAAACTTAAGGAAATAGTCGAGAATCTAGGCTCCCCCTATCAACATGCATGTTTCAGTTTGTGATACCAACAAATTTCTCATTTTAGGTACATGTCTTGCTCCCCCAAAAAATTAGATGCCAACAAAAAATGGGTATAAAGTTTTTCCCTATCAATGTCATTCACATTACCTAAAGGTCTCCCCCAATTTAAAACAATGGCTTCAACAAATGACTTTAAAACATGGTAAATGTGAAGTTTGTCTGGTCAGGGGGAATTAGCGCGCTAATTGATTGACCTAGCGCGCTAATTGCTAGACCTAGCGCGCTAATGGAAATACCTAGCGCGCTAATTCCTCTCTGGAATTTCGGAATTAAAATTTTTGAATTTTTTGATGCACAACTCCGATTTATCTCAAACTTCATGGACACTTCATTAACATCATATAAAGATGATTAAAACACTTAAAACATGTGTAGAAGGTCTGATTTATGAGAAATACCTAACTCATGCCGTGTCAATGAATTTGGCCTAAAAGTGCTTGGCTACATTGTATTAATTCATCATGGTTCTACATAAAATATATGTAAAATGCAGTCATGACATCAAAAATAACAGTGTATGCATGCTATGTGTATGTGACTAATGTAAGGCCTATCATGCTTAACTCCTATATATCAGTTTGTCGTTTTAGCACATTCATGTTCCAAAGTGAATCTAATTCACTCTATGAATCATGGACTTTGGTACCCATGCACCTTTGTATTCCATGATATGTGTATCATATACATTCTTTTCTACCCATGCAAGTTTACCTCTATTGGTCTTATTTATGACACATTTGCCAACATTATGAGATCTATTGCATTTTAAACATCTCTTAGACTCGGCCAAAAGCTTTCCATAGCTCAATAGGCTTGCACCATAGCCTATGCCTCTCTTGTTGAGTGCACGTCGTTGTGCGCCCAACATCATGTCAAACATTTTGGTGCCACTTGTAAACTTAGTCACCGTAGTGGTCAAGTCCTCTATTTCTTTTGATAAGCCTATTTTCTCATTTATGGCCAAATCTAAGTCCCGTTGGAGATCATCAATAATCTCATTTTGAGATTCAATCTCACTAATGGCTTTGATCAAACTCTTTTTGAGTTGTTTGGTCTTTTTGACCTCCTTTTCTAATTCATTCCTAAGGTCATGAATAATAGACATATCATCCAATGCATTTACATCATCATAATTAAAAGATGAAGAGTTACTTACCTCACTCCTTGCCATAAGGCAAAGGATGGCTTTCTCATTTTCTGACTCGGAGTCGGAGCTAGATGATGATGATGATGATGATGATGATGATTCATGTCTCTTGCTTCTTCTCAAGTATTTGCATTCTGATGCTCTATGTCCCGGTTTGCCGCATTCATAGCAAATCATCTCGCGTGACTTGCTTCCGTAGTTTGCACCTTTGTACTTCTTTTTGTACTTGTCTCTTTTGTATGTTGCCTTCTTGAGCTTTCTTGATAGCATGGCAACTTCTTGTTCAATTGATTCACTTTCACTTGAGCTTCGCCCAATAGGCATGTAGCTTTTAAGGCATGCTCCTTCTTTGACTCTTTCTTGGTCGAACCACCAAGTGCTTCCAATCTAGCACGGTCTCTTAGCTCAAATTCATGAACCGTCAATTCTCCACATAATGCATTAAAGGTATAATTTCCAAGGTTTTGAGCCGATTGAATAGCATATTTCTTCGCATCCCATTCCTTAGGCAAGCCTCTAAGGAACTTGTATACCGAGTTCTCTTGATCATAATGTTTGCCAAGATTTTTGATTTCATTCAAGAGCTTCGTGAACCTTGTGATGGCCGTGGCTATGTCTTCATGGGGCTCCACTCGAAAGGTCTCATAATGTTCTTCAAGAATCCTCAACTTAGTGTTCTTGACTTGTTGTGTACCTTCATAATGCACTTCAAGTTTTTCCCATACTTCCTTGGCCGTTTGACAAGCACTAACTCGGTTGAATTCGTTCTCACTTAGTGCACAAAACAAATGATTCATGGCTTGATCATTTGAGAGCTCGATCTTGATCTCCTCGGCGGTGTATTCTTTCAAGGACTTGTTCGGTGGAGAGTAGCCATTTTCAATTGTGTCCCACAAATGTCTCCCTTGTGCTCTAATGTAAAACTTCATTCGAACTTTCCAATGAGCATAATTTGTTCCATCAAAGTAGGGAGGTCGGACGGATGAGTTGCCTTCCCTAAGGCGAGAGAAATCTAGAGATTGCATCCTTGCACAAAAACACTCAAAGATACGTTAGTAACACTTTGAGCAATAACCCGCTCTGATACCAATTGACGGTCACCCAAGAGGGGGGGTGAATTAGGTTACCGAGTGATTATCGCCTTTTTAAAACTTTATGCACAAATAGTAATGATAATGCATACACCAATGATAAATATCTATGCTATGCAAGTGAATGGGGTAAAAGAGATGGAAATAAGACACACGATATATAGTGGTTCGATCCAACCGATTTACATCCACTACCTAACCTCCCCGGTTAAGATTTTCAAACCCCACTTATATTATCAATAAGTGTTACACCCTAAGCAAATTAGCCTAGTGAATGCCTAGCCTCAACTAGGTCTTTTACACGATGCCTTATCGCAATAAGGTCTTATACAACCACCTAGCCGTAACTAGGATTTTCCCACCTAGACCCACCTAGGACTTTTCTCACCTAGCCGCAACTAGGATATATGCCTAGCCTCAACTAGGTCTTCCCTTTCGACTTAGATCCCACTAAGTCTTACAATCAAGATTTGATTAATACAAGTGAAATTACACTTTACAAAGTAAAGTGGTATCAAGTTCAAATACAAGCAAGCCTCCTAGAGCCTAATCACTCTTATGCATGCAAGTATAAAAACAATTGAGAAATGCAAGTATAAAACTGATTTTATGCAAAACTCAAATATGAAACCTTTTAAATAGATTGATGAGAACAAAACCGGTTTCAAATCCAAAGAACAAGAAGTTTGATAAAAATCAAGTTTAAGCACAAACTCTTGTTCAAATCAATCCAAGGGTTTAATGAATTAAGTTTAAGTGCAAAACCCAATACAAGTGTGTTTAACAACACAACAAGTAATTTTCCAAATCAATCACACAAGAATATATAATTTAATCACAAGAAAAGCTAGGGAATGGACTTTCTTACAACCCCAAGAAGATGACTTGAAAATCAGTTCTGGAGAGGTTGTTGTACTCTTTAGAGTGCCCCAAGAGTGCTAGTTTTGATGTTGAATGAACAGCCTCTAAGTGTAGCTTGAAAACCCCAAGCTCCTTCTTTTGAAAAATTTAAGCACAAATGTTTTTCTTTGATTTTTAAAACCTAATTTGTGTGCCTTGTGTGTTTGGGAGAGTTGTATATATTTATAGACCAATATATGACCGTTGTGTGCATCCAAGGGCCGAGATTTGATCAAAAATTCGAATTAAAGTGAATTTTTCAGCTTTATAAAAAAGCTGTCAGGACTGCAATTAGCGCGCTAATTTTATGACCTAGCGCGCTAACTCTCACATAGCGCGCTAATACATATTAGCGCGCTAACTGCGGGGACCTCGAGAATAATTAATTACGTCCCTTGTGTTAGCGACCCTTTAACACGTCCTAGACCCATGAGCCCTCATATAACATATAATACATGTTTGTTATGGTTTATATGGCCTATTTGGATGGTTCAGATATTTTCACAAATCCCGAAAATAGAAAATCTCGGTTTCATGATTTGCGAGGGACTTTTCTGGAAATATGCAGTTTTCTTTTCAAAGACCTTTCAAAAACAAGTTTTTCTTTTTCAAAAGCTTTCGCAATGATTTTCAAAATGCGATATTAATATACACATATAGTTTAACATAGTTTAGACTTATGGGACCGAAATCTTCAAGTAATCACTTGACATTTGAAAATCCATTTTAAAATCACGATATGCATGAACTAATGCAATAGGCTTGCTTAAGTGAACTTGAATACCTTACATCAATTTTACAACTCGTGGCCTTGATCTTTCGTCTTCATTCCTTTATGTATGTCGAGTCTTGAACATGTATAGCTTGAATGCTCGAATACCCATGATGTGATGTTTCGCAACCTTTGATGAAACTGAAATACACTTGATAAAACTTATTAGTATATTTTCACCTTGTTTGTTTCCATCAAAATTCCGGTCGGAGTTAGAGTGACTAACCACTTAGTCCAACAACTAGGCTTATGTTGACTCAGCGAGATTGGCTCAGAGTTTCACGTAAGTCTAGGTCGGGCGGAGCCCAGTTTAGGGTTGTGGAACTGGGACCGTCACAGATATCATATACCAGTTAAGGTATCTATCAAGTATATCATCCCAATTGAAAAATAAGAAATAAACTGTAACGAACCTAAAATCTAACTTGTGCCACGTGTCAATTTAGGTCGTACGTGGACTCTTGTCGTGATACAGTTGTCCAATTCTCGCCCGTTGACGCCGAGGTATGTTATTTTTGTTCAGTGTTTGTATTATATTTTACTACGCGAATGTAAATTTCAATGTCCTAAACGTGTGAGGACGTTTGTGTGTGAAAATTGGTGTTAGGAAATTGGTTCGGCTCGAGGAGAACATGAATAACGGGACGAGTCTTGGGTGAACGGTTGTCGAGTAAATAGCAATTCAGGAGATTAATTGAATTAAAAATACTGACAAAATGCAAATTTAATAATAAATAAATGTTGTATACGTGTTTGGTACGTTGGTACGTTCGAAAGCACATGATGAGAGAGTTGTGGTGCGGAACGAGTTCGGAAACGCGAGGTGTGTATGGGAAATAGCAAAGTTGTGAAATAAAGTCACTCAATGGAGTCACCATGTTGAGTCAAAGTGGTTGGTTGTAGTGAAGGAGGACATTAGGATGGGCCTCAGGATACGTGTGTGAGAGATGATGAGTGAGAGGTATATAAACCAAACTCACCAACTTTTCTCTCTCATCTCTCATTTCTTCCTTATAAAAAAAAACACAACAATTTGAGTGGGGGTTTTCGTGGTGTTTCAACGCAGATTAAAGCTAAAAGAGTGATCCACTATGTGAGTTAAGGTGAGATCCCGACTCCCCACGCTATTCCCTATGTTTTGATGTCTATTTCACAGATTTTCGTCACGATAGCTTTGGACGATAATTTGGGTTTTGATTTGTATTGGATTTATTTGGTGGATTTCATGCTAATGGGATGGATTTGTAGTGTTCCAATGGTGATTTTGATGATTTGTGGATTGTTTGGAATTTTGGTGGAACTTTTGGGATTTTGTCATGATTTTTGAAATCGGGGTTTTGTCGAGATTTCGACACAAAGCGAAGGTGGATTGGTGTTGTTTTGGACATCCCTAAGAGTTTGGGATAGGCTCAAAATGCCGCGACGTGAGCCAGGGTTTCAGAAAACCCCGGATTCATGTGCAGGATTGCACGCCGCGAGGGACGCCGTGGAACATTTATGCCCACGACATTGGGTCACGACACCTGGAGCAGAAGCTTTAGGTAAAGTCACGCTTTAATTGATTTCGTGGAGAGAAATGCCCCACGACGTGATTCACGGCGTCAGAGACAAAGACCCATAGAAGTAACGCTTTATGTGACGCCGTGGGGTTTTGACCCCACGGCACCACCTGCGGCGTGACACTGTTCACAGACCAAAATTTAATAAATTTTTGAAAAATCTTGAGGATATCTCAGGTGTTCAAATGGGTCCAAATATGACTCAATACCCCAAAAATTGACCCAATTACGCTAATGAAATAATTATAAAAAAAATAAGTAAATTGGAGAGTAATTAACAGTAAACTACAATTAATTGACTGTCAGGAGTTATAGTCATTGATGAGTCATACGGGAATTCGTAGGAGGTGAGTCGGAGTTCGTATTAACTTGGATACAAGTAAGTAAACTTGTGAAGAATTTTACAGTTATTTCTTGAGTTTTAATTTGTTGTTATTGCTTTGTTCATTATATCTTTTAGAATTTCCATTGGTTGAGTGGTTCATTGACAAGTGAGTCATTGTTACTATTTATCTGTGATATGAGCTCTTATCTGGACGTTGTTGATATCTCCTAATTGAGTGTGCGTTAAGGGCACTTATCTAAGTCAGTGGATATCTCATAGTCGCAAGGGTTAGGGCTGGTAGGTTATGTCTTGTCCTGAACCCGAGTGTGCTGGACTTTTGCCGTGACTCAACGAACTTTTGGTCGGGACTCCTTGCTATTCGGATTCATATTCTAAACCCTCCATTTTCAATTGATTTATTTATAGTCTTGTGTATTCCTTTTTTCTATATGCATGAATTAGACCGTGTTATTTATTTCGAAATGTTGTATTTATGTCATGCTTATTGTTACTTACCTAGGCTCATCATTCTTATGTTTGACGGAGTGCAGATCCATAGTCTAGCAAGGGGACGGTTTCACAGCTAGGAGATATCATCTAAGGATACCGAAGCAGTTCTTTCCTCTTGTCTGATATAGGTGATTCATTTGGTATTACTTTATGTATATGTTTTGAAACACTAGGATTTAGGTTTTGAGAGATCTCGAGCATGTATATCTAGATGTTACTCTCCTTTGACTATTCATTGATGATGATATACATATGTGGGGTTTCCACACTCTAGGTTGTCTTAACTTGTGTGTCTTTGAGGTTAATTGATTAGTTTGAGGTTTAATTGCTTCCGCTATAGCTATGATAACTCAATATTTGATTAACTCAACTTATAATTGCCTGATAAATGGTAAATGGTAAAGGAAGGTTGACTAGGCTTGCGTGACTCAGCGAGATTAGTTTGGGGGTCCATGTAAGTCTAGGTCGGGTGGGGCCCAGTTTAGGATTGTGGAACTAGGGCCATCACATAAACAAACGTACTAGTTTGTGTTCAACAGCGGGCAATCACAGGTAATCTTTAAGCTTTCCCTTGCCTCGACTTGTATTAAGGTTTACATTCAAGCCATCATAATAAAACAGATGACAAGTCCAGAGTGAGTAATCCCAAAGAAACTCAATGAGTAATTACATAAATAAATAAAGGAATCCATAAATACTATAAATAAACATGCAAAACAGTAAACAAACAACTTAAAATGGATCATCACATGAATATAAATAGTAAAGAATCAAATGTACATGCAGGATCCTGGTCAAACTAGAACCATACTTTGGGCTATCCCCAAACACCGCCAGTGAGTAAACTCAAACATGACTGAACTCCCTGAATCCGTTCGGTGGCTGGCGTAGACCACGATGCATTGACATATGTATAGTAACAACAACCGAGTCGACTATTCACCAACATACCTTTGATACATATGTTATGGTCTGATGTGCTATAATCACACAATAGAATAAAACCCGGTGAGAGTAAACTCAACCAACCGTATAAATAAATATTTGGAAATGAGAATACTGAAAAAAAAAAAAAAAAAAGAAAAAGAAATAAGTAAATACTCGATAGAATTTCAATTAGGTTACTACACACCTCAAACCGTGCTCCAACTAATCCAAAACGGTCACTTCATGCCTCTAAGTGCGTGTCCAATATCCGTCAACGAATCCTAAATACCTTATTTTCAAAAATCAAATCAATTCTCCAAACCTCAGAAACCCTCAATTCCACATTATATGTCCATTCTATCATATTTTATTTACACTATACCAGGTATAAATCCCCGGGATAGGCCCCCTAATAGGTCAAGTCAAATACTCAAAGTTTGTAATTTTTTTAATTGCCCCTTGGCATGGCGCCATGGGTTAACCCCACGGCGTGGGACCAGGGGCACCATGTTTCCCTGGCATTGTGGGTGGAGCCGTGAAGATAACTCTCCATGGCACAGCCTACGACGCATGCCCAGCGACGCCCTTGGGTCCTCTCGAGACCCCTTGGTTAATGCCGTCGTGACTCATACCTGTCCCGACCTCTTGTGGTTCTCCAAATTAACCATAAAAACCATTAGACCACGTTAAACTTTGATCGAATCGAAAATCGAAAGAATTCCCTTTGAAACCGTCGATAACTCAAAAATCGATAAAACCACAACAACAACAACACCAAAATCCATGAGTGTTACTCAAAAACTATAATAACACTCCTCAAATGCATTGAGCTCAACTCTCTTGTCAAAAGTTGTGTCAAAACCAGAGAAATTATAGCCGAAAGTTAGATAACGGAGATGAGAGCGTGAATTTGATTGTTGATTCCTAGTCAATCGCTCCTCAAAACCACCACCAAAATTCACAAAACCCTCCTAACTTTGTTCTAATTTTCGGATGAACAATTGATGAGAGAGAAAATGTGATGAAAAACTCATCAATCATCCTATATATACCCCAAAATTGATCTAGTGTGTTGTCCACATCTCAATGCATCTCCAATGGCCGAGATTTGGTCAAACAGTCCACAAATGGTGACACAAATATGTGACTTGTTCTCTTGGTCTTATCCTTCCTAGCTCAATCAATTGAATCCCCGGGAGTTTCGGTACCCAACCTCGCGACGTGTCTCGTGACATTTGCATACGTTCGCACCACTAATTGACTAAATGGTGTTTTATATGAATTATTTAATGTATTTTATTCATTTATCATGTGTGTATTTTTCCCCGACCTAGTGTATCTGTCATTCGCCTACCTGTTACCCGCGTCTACAGGCTACTCAAGGTAAATACCCGTCACACTATTTCACTCGATAATAATAATATAAATATACAAATTGCGATGCAAACTAACATAATTGAATATACAGATCGCAAATTAGGCAAAACAACACACAAAATCATACTTTACCTAGTCAAGCGTGCCCCAGGCCTAACTGTGGTGTCCATGCGGTGTTGAGTTGTTGTCCACCTCTGAAAATATATAATAATAATAATGGCATAATTAAAATTGGGCCTGTATAGTTAAAATCATCTATTTGATAGAGGAGGTGAATATGATTGTGGATATAATGGAATCAACAATGTCCATGTCTTTTTTCTTTACTCCTTAAACATCATGACATTTTGTGGTCAACATATTATGTAAGATATGTTTTAGCAACATGGTATAGTTGAACGGTGTAACCAAACACAGATGAATATGGTTAAGAGTGTGTTTATTAATTCTATAATGCCTAAAGCATTGTGGATGGTGACCCTAAAGAATGTTGTCTATTTAAATATGGTTTATAGTAAGGCAATTCTTAAAATTTCCTTTAGGTGATGGACTAGAACAAAACCTTGCTTAATACATCGACATGTTTGGGGTTGTCCAGCATAATCTAAAAAATTATAATCCACAAGAAAGTAAATTAGATTATAGAACATCAGTTGCTATTTTATTGGTTACTCTATAAACTCTAAAGGCTATAAAATATACTGTCCTAGACATTGTATATAGATTATCAAAATCAAAAATGCTAGATTCATCAAGAATAACGAAATTAATGGCAGTGGCATATCATATTACCTATAAGTTTTAATGAAGTAGTCGTTGCTCCTAGTAGTGATTCTCATAAAGAAAATATTAAGATCATTGCATTATTGGAATGCATAATAAAAAAGAAAAAATCTTGAATAGTGAGGAGATCTACTATTGATTCTTGAAAATTTTATGGTATACTTATATGATCAATATAATTAGAGTCCACTATACACACCCCACCTTTTACTTATGGCACCTTAGCGAAAAAGTCAAAATTACAAAAGGTTAATTCTACTCCAAAATGACCCTTATGCCCCTCCCTGTGATTAGTGCACCCTCCATTATCCCTCCACACACTCTCTTACTCTCTTCTTGTGATATGTAGGGCATCATTGAGTGGCTCGGCCTCACAGATCTGAATCTCTAGATTGAGAGTTGGTTAGAGCCTATTGAACCTCTAGTTGGAGAGTCGGTCAAAGCCTGCGAACCTTTTATTGGAGAGTCGGTTGGAACCCACCGAACTTTTAGGTCAGCAGTTGTCAACCAAATTTCACTAAAGAGGTTTGGTTGAAAAATACCAAACTTAGAAGATAAATCTCAGCCATATGTCGTCGAACCTAAAATAGATGTCTCGACTAAGGTTTTAGAGTTAGGTGTTTCGGTTGGAATGAAGGGGTAATGTGGGGTGCCATCATAAATTGAAATTTGAATTTGGGGTGCAGTCAGAATCTGGGTGTGCTTATGAAAATGTGTGGTGCATATAACTAGGCGTTATAATTATGATATAAGGGACATATATTAAAGATTTAGTTTCTTATGATGAAGCGATCAAAGTGACAAGTTTATGGAATTGATGATTGATGTCATGAAAGATGAGTTATAAAATCAATGGATCAAAACAAAGTCTAGAATCTCGTTCAATTGCCTAAGAACTTTAAATTCATTGAATTTAAATGTTCAAGACTGATGGTGATTATAAAGGCAATATCAAACGTTATAAAGCTAGACTTGTAGCTAAACGTTCTACATAGAAATGACACTTTCAGAATCATAATAACATTGGTCATTTATTTAATTTACAATTACGCCAATGAATATAAATATTACTTTTTGTGTTGGAGTTTAGATAAAGAAGTCTATATGAATCAATATAAAGAAATTCATAGGAGAAGGAAATGAACACCTAAACTGCAAACTTCATTAAGAAGTCAATATATGGATTAAAACAAGCTTCCTGTCAATGGTATATTAAGTTAACGATATCATAACATCCTTCAGACTTAAGAAAAATGTTATAAATCGATGCATATATCTGAAGGTCAATGGGAGTAAATTCGTATATTGATTTTATGCATTAATGATATTTTGCTTAACAACAGTGATCTCGTTATATTTTATGAGATCAAAGAGTTTCTTTTTCTAAACTTTAAAATGAATGATATACTATATCAAATTTCAATTTTACGGTTGGCATGTTGGGTTGTTACCAAAGTAACCCTTGTATGGTCTATTGATGAGTTGCAAAGAAGGTATTACGGTATTTATAATGGACAAAAGATTACATGCTCACTTATAGAAAGTTTGATAACTTTAAAGATATTGGTTATTCAGCCGTAGACTTTGTTGGTTGTCTTAACACTAGAAAATCTACTTTTGAGTATTGTTTTTCTTTTCACAGATGGAAAATTTTCTTTAAAGAGTACTAAGCAAACAATTATAACTACTTCTACTATGAAAATTGAGTTTGTAGTTTAAAGCTACAAATCTAAGATTATGGTTAAGGAACTTCATTTAAGTGCTTTATATTGTTAACTCAATTTTAAATATGACAATTCTGCAGTTATTTGTTTTTCTCCAAAATGACCGGTTTTAAACTAGTATAAAGTGTATGGAGTAAAATACTTTGCAGTTGAAGAAGTTTAAAAGAAAAAGAGAGTCAATTAAACATATTAGCACTTATCTTATAGTTACAAATCCCCTAACGAAAAGATTACATCGAAGACATTAAATAACATATCGAAAGAATGAGTCTTCGTTGTAATTCTTATGTGATTTTTTATTTGAGATTTGAATATGTTAATTTTTAATTTATCTTATAAGATCTCATTTGCTGTGCTAATTCTACTAATATATGTGCACACTTATGCTTAATGATTATTGTAAGCGAATTTAATCTTCGATACGAACATTGTGTTTTATGAATCATTTAAAATGAATTAGTAATGCTCTTGGTACTTGGAAGGGAATATGTCCTATTTTGATGTATTTCCGCTTTGACTCTCATTGCTAATTTATTTTATAATGATTTAATGATGTCAAACATGTATGGGCGCTAATATACAAATTATGTAATGTTTAGTCATAATGTGGGTCAAGTAGGAGAACCATTAAGTTATATGTGACCCACATAATTGAAATATGAGACAAGTGGGAGAATGTTAAACCGTTATGTGTCTCGTGATTCCAATTTATGATTATATATTAACCAAAATAGGTAATTTATGTTTTAATCAACATTATGTCCATTAAGCTTCTTTAACACTACAAATTTGATGGGAATTTGTATTTATTATGGAAGTTGAATGGTTCTCCCTCAAGCCTATAAAAGGGCACTTGTACCATCAAACAATGTGTCGAATGTTTGAGGTTTATGAGGGCAATAAGGATTTTGGGTTTTAGAAGTTCATATAATCGCATCTACAGGTAATTCACTATTCTCTATTTGATCTATTTCTTAAGTTCATATAATTGCCTTCTCTAATTTTCTTTTTCAATGCGGTTGCTTCCTCTAATTAATATAAGTGATTAAAAGTAGGTAGGAAAGACTTTTGTAACGACCTGAAAAATGTGGTATGTCTATGTGACGTTGTGTAGTACCTATTTTATACTTGTGTCAGTGTGACAGGACGATAACGTCAGTTTACGAGTAGGGTTCGTCTCGAAAACATGTTGAATGGGGGTCGGGCAGATGAAATATGGATACATGGGTTGAGAAACGATTATCGTGGGTAACCAGCAAATAAAATACAATAATTAATTAATCCAAAAAAATGTTTGAGTCGTTAATATTCTATTAGCGCGCGACAGTGCAAGTCGTGGTGTGGTCTAGATGCGAAAAAAGATCGGGGGAAAACTTTGTGTCACCTAACGGAGTCACTCAAGTGTGTCGTTGGAGTGTGTCAGCAAGCTGAAGCGGTTGAGGTGGCTGGTGAGATGGAGACCGACAAATGCGCCTCGGGATACACATCGGAGAGCTCATGAACGAGATGGATATAAACTCTCTCTCTCATCCTTTTTTCAC
This sequence comes from Stephania japonica, assembly GCA_039657345.1. Classification (NCBI taxonomy): domain Eukaryota; kingdom Viridiplantae; phylum Streptophyta; class Magnoliopsida; order Ranunculales; family Menispermaceae; genus Stephania; species Stephania japonica. Next base: position 6,918,912 of record CM077558.1, on the reverse strand, counting down.
TCACTCTTTCTCTCTTTCTCTCGTGTACGCATAGAAGGAAGGGTTTGGACGGGGTTTCGGAGCTTGCAACGATGTAGAGATGCGGCCAACATTCAAGTTAAGGTAAGATCTCGACTCACTACTAGTTTCTTGTCAGTTTGACATTGGTTTCGGGTGTTTTCGTTTGGGATTTGGTGTTAATCGGTTTTCATGGGTTTTAGTGGTTTTGGATTGGTATCGACATCCCGATAAGTTTGGGATAGGCTTAGAACGCGATGACACGAGTCGAGGTGTCGAAAACCTCAGATTCTCGTTCAGGAGTGGACGTCGCGAGGGACGTTGTGGAGCCTGTAAGCCACAACGTCCAGACCAGAGAGTCTGGAATTCTCACGCTTTAAGTGACATCATGAGAGAAGTCACCCACAGCACCACTCATGACATCTGAAATAGTGAAAGTTGATATTTTACGTTTTAGGCGACGCCGCCAAGTTTTTGACCCACGACATGACACTGTTCGTAGGAACCTATTTCTGAAAATTTACAAAAACTTCGAGGATCTCTCGGATAGTCACATGGGTTCGAATATGACCCAATACCCAAGGAATTGACCCAAAATAATGGAAATGGATAATATTTGAAAAATGGGGAAAATTATAACTAAATACATAAATAGAACTCTAACGCAATCAACTGGATCGAAAATGATTACCAAGTGTCTAATGGACTAGTGACTAGCGTATGGGATCAATTTGGGGACATTTGAGAGCTGCAACCGCAGGGTTTGCATTGTATTTTGAGTAAACCAATCGGAGCATTTATATAATTTCATTTGTGCATTTACTTGGTTGTTATCCTGTTGAGCTTGATTTTGTTATTGTTATTGCTATATCCGGTTTGGAATTCTATTCTGATTGAGTGGTCCAAGGGAAAGTGAGTCAACGTGATCCTTGAGAGTGCAGGTTATCTGGTATCATTCACTAGGGGCCAGGAGCTTGGGATGCACGATATTATTTGGGTTATATACAGGTTGAGAGTTCTTCACTAGATTGTTGGGGAATTATGCATTTCCATGGACTTTAGGAGGTGTGAGTGTACCACGTCCTAAACTCCGAGCCTGGTAGTTGATTTTATATCCTCGACTCAACGACTGTATCTTGGTCGGGACTACTTACGTCTTTCCTTTATTATCCTGGACACTCATTTATCGTTAATATATTAGTGATTCATTATCATGCTGTCTTTTATTATCATTGTAATATCTACGCATTATATTCGATTAGTTGTTTATTTAGCATTTGAAATTATGTTGAGTCTCCATTTAGTTATTATTGTTATACTTTCTGTACTCACCATCCTATTTATAATGGTGGGTACAGCCACGTCATATTGCAGGGTTGAAAAAAGTAAAGGACCAGCGATATGCAATTGAAATAGAGGACTATTAGATGATATGATCTCGCCTATTGGTGGGTTCCCTGTATTATATGTATATGTTTGTAAACAATGGGATATAGGTTTGTGATAGATGTTGGGCATGTATATTATAATGTACTCTCCTCTGACTTAATGTTGGTATACATATGCAGGGTTTCCACACTCTAAGTTGTTCTGACTAGTATCTTAAGGTTATTGTTATTAGTTGGAATTTAATTTGCTTCCACTGTACTTTGAATAACTCACTAATATATAAGGGAGAGGCTAAACGGACCCCATAAATTGCTAAACATACCCCAATTTTGTGAAATTACCCAACTACCTCCTCTATATAAAAGGATTTTTACTCAGCATACCCCACTAACCCCATTCACACCGTACCCCAGTCACCTCTCTCAAATCGCCTCACCAAAAATAGGCCAAATCTGATGAAATCTAAGCAAAACGACATGGATTCGACAACGTGGGTACATTCATCATCTCTTTTAGTGTTAACTTCGAGGTTTTTTGGGATTTTTTTTTCTTGTTGAGTCGTTTTGTTTGTGAATTTATTTTTGGGCTTAGGGCTTTAATTTGAGGCGTGAATCTTGCATTTTGGGTACAAAGTTTCGATGAAATTGGAAATATTAAGTGATTCCGAGCAAAATTCACTATTTTTTGTCATTTTCATGCATTTTTTGAGAGCTTTGAGGTTTTTTTATTCGTTCTGGTCGCCCATAGGTTTCGGAGTAACAGAGCCGACACCTCTGAAGAGGTGTCAAACTAACTGGGCCGACACCTCTAAAGAAGTTTCGGCCAGTTCCCTCCGTCACCCACTGAAACCAAGTTATCTTCACATTATCGGTTGAAGTTGGTAGAGACCTCTAAAGAGATGTCGATCCTGTTCATCCAACACCTCTTCAGAGGTGTCGATTCTGTTCGTCCGACACCAGGGAGCAAGGATATTGGGGTGAGGGTAAAGGTGATGGGGTACACGAAGTAAAAAAGTGGGGTACATTAAGCAAGGGTATTTTTCGAATTTTAAGAAAAAAGAAGTGGGGTACATGAAGTAAAAATTCAAAACTGGGGTACGTTTAGTAATTGATGGGTCCGTTTAGCCGCTCTCTAACTTAATTTAAATAACTTAATAAAAGGTAAATGATAAGGAAGGCTGACTAGGTTTACGTTGATTGCAAGAGTGTTGACTCGGGATCCACGTAAGTCTAGGCTGAGCAGAGCCCAATATAGGGTTGTGGAATTGGGGCGTTGCAACTTTGCTTAGCGTGCTTCTTCTTTTTTCGGATAACATTTTCGGATAACTTCCTTGCTTATCCATATTATATACGTGGGAAGAAGTATTATATTCTTGTGCTTTATTCTTTTTTTTTTTTTTTTTACATCAAGCTTGCATGCATGCCAACAAACATTGCCGCAGACGAGCCTCCACAAATTCAAAAAAAAGGATCCACCTATGCCTTCGCAAAGTGTATGAATACATAATAATGCACATTAAGTTCTTAACAATTTATAAATTCTGCTTTTAATAGATTCACAAAGAAGAGTCATGATCTTGCATGTACAAAATCATTATCAACTAATTTTTTTGGATTACATAAATTTTATATTTAATATTGTACATTGTCTCATGTGAGTTTAATTAATATGTTACATGCCTTATGCGCTGCTAAGATACCGCTTTAATCATTTTGTTATTAATTAAAAAAAGGTGATGATGCATGCCTTTATTATGTATATAGAGAAAGAGGGCTAGCTTTTTTGTCAAAAAAAAAGAAAAAAAAAAAAAAATATATATATATATATATATATATATATAAAGAACAATTACAAACTAAAAGCGCAGGGTGCATGGTTCATGCCATGCACAGTATCATGCATATGATCGTATATATATATATATATAGTTCATTTTTTATTTTATTTTTTTGATAAGAAAGAAAAGTACTAATTCTCGATTGGGGTTTGACACTCATGGCCCTTTACTTTCAAATCTCATACTAAATCATTAGGTCACCCAATTAGTTATAAGGAATTCATTTTTATATATTTGTATGTATGCATGTGTTGAATAACAATTGAGTATATATCACTAATTGCACATAATTAGTAGCATGTATCTTTAATTTCAATTCTTCTAATGCTTTATAGGGGTATTGCATAGATCACTCAATATTGGCTTTGTACCCAATTAATTACTTTTGTAAATAACTTTTTGACACCACATTATTAATACAACTTCCGTTATCGAAAAAAAATTCAATTCTTCTAAAGCTCGACAGACACAAGCCCTTTTGTATTGTCACATTGATTTTTGACATCAAATCACTTGTTTTGAATAATTCGATTTGATTTGAATAATTCAAATGTACATATATATGTGTGTGTGTGTGTGTGTGTGTGTTTTTATATGATAGTCCTAGCAGTTAATGTATTATCCTAATTAATCAACATTAATTTTTCTTTTCTTTTTTTTTTTGGTAGAATTTTTCTTATTTAATTTACGTGTATCATCACTTAATGGTCATGATCATAAGAAAATATCCCTATATATATTGATCGAGATTGTTAGATAATTATGCGAGAAAGTTCGAATTAAATAGAGTCCTAAATTATATATACATGCTTTACCTAGGACTAGATCGGCCAAGTTCGTTGTGATTTTTATTTTTATTTTTTTTTTTTTTTTTTTTTTTTTTTTTCTTTGAGGAACTAGGAGACTGAAAGATATGGGTTCCTTGTAAATTTGTAATAAAATGATAGAGTTCGTAATTCAAAATAAACCAAGCCGCTCTAGTCTCAAGCATTACTAGCATTCGAAGCTACAACCAATTATATAACAATAACGGATATGACCATGCCATTAACCTTCTAATTATATTTAAGTAACAATTAATCAATACATTACATCATGCCCATAATTTATAAACATCAACATCGCTAGGTAGCGCTGACCATACATAATCAGCTATATTATTAAGGTAAATACTATAATGACAATAGGTAAGTCACACCACAACACAATATTGGCTCACAAGAGCTTTCCATGCGGCCTCGACTTGCATGTTAGCATCAGAATCTATGTGTAGCCTGTATCTCGAGGTAGGCATGGATGGCTTTTGTAGGTTAACGTGTGTTGTGGTATGACTTGTCATTGTCATTATAGCATTCCCCTATTATTAATTATTACTACAATAAAGATCAACGAATGCATCAATACAGCGTTGATACAGAGAAAAATACATTAACTAGTTAAGTGACTTCAAGCCTAATTAATAATAATATATAGATCATCAAATTATGTGTGGTCTATTAGTCTCAGAGCAGCAAAGGAAGGAGAGAGCCACTGAGGTGCATGGACATGACTTCATTGGTGGAGCCAACGTAGGCGCCACCAATGAACACTGCTGGTACTGCCGCCGTGGACCCCGACCCGGCGGCCAATGCCATAAGAGCCTTCTCTATGTTCTTCCCTTCGTTACTAATCTGATCAATCTCGTGCACAATGGGATGCACCCCAATCCCTTCGAACAACACCTTCACTGTGTGGCACATACAGCACGTGCTCTTGCTGAATATCACAACTCCATTGTCACCTCCACCGCTCCTCAACAGCCTCATTACTGACTCCATTTTTGTGTATATATGTATATATGTATATATTTGATGAGCAAAGTGTGTGTGTTACAAGGTATTTATAGAGAAGTGATTTAATGTGACAATAGAATAAAGTATATGATCATAAGGTGCAGTGCATGCATGAATTTTAAGTTGTTGTTTGGAATTAATTGAAGTTGATATTGTAAAGGATTCGATACGTGGATTTCGACGGCAAAGGGAAAAAAATTTATAGAAAATTAAAGGAAATTAGTTAGAAGGTGTGGTGAGAGCACGTGGGTCCAGTAAAATTTATTCTAATTAATAATCAAGCATAATTAATAAGTTAATGAAATATTTAATTAACTTAATGCGATTGAGACACCTTTAAGTCACAATTTTATTCGAAATTGTGAGATACAAATCGCAACGTGCGAGTGTACATCAAGATATGTATTAAGTCACCTTTGTGACTTTAATGTGTTACTTTAGTGGACCATTGTAGCACTGTCATTAATTTTTTAGTTATATTGTATTAATAAATTGATGAAAAGAAGAATATACAAAATTAAAAAGGGAAGCATAGATTCTGTGCGAGCTTAATTTGACTGGTTTGCATCCGCTATTTAATCAAACACGTGGGCAGCCATGCATGGCTCGCTTAATCATTCAATTACATCCAGTAAATCGATCTTATATAACTCTACCTGCTATAATCATCAATTAATGAAAATAACATTACAAGTGTGTTATGTGTTCGTGGAAAATTGCTAATAAAATTGATAAACATGACCTGAAAATATTTTTTCTGGTAATCATTTTGCTCGACTAATCTCAGAAGGGTCAGTTAACGCGCCCCAACTTTAAGACACAAGAGAAACTAACATATTTAAAATTAGTAGACATAATATTTGATCCCATAAAGATTAGTAAGTACGTCGCAATAACTTTACTGCCACATTTGACTGCTATTAAACATGCATGATTATATAAATAATTAAATTATAGCCATATATGCTCTAATTAACATTAAAAAAATTGAAGCCAATTAACGTTAAAATTTTACTTTGATGTAAAAACCATAATATTAATTAATTAAGACCTAATTTAATTAGTGATCGATAGCTTAATTGATTTTTGGTGGCTGTGTTAATATTTGCATATAGACAAATCTTAAGAGTCGACGTCCAGGTACACATACAATCGAATAAGCATCAAATTCTATTCTTTTTGCTCGGCCATCTCGGATATTGAATCCATAAACATGGACGTTCAAATATGACCTGATCGGCCAAATTGATGATACTGCAGATTGTTGATCACCAAATACTCCCTTCATCAGATACTCCCTTGTTCTTCTTCGATCTTCTTTTCCATGACAACATTATGGCAATTTATTCCTTTCATCTGATCCCCATCAACATCACAACAAGCAACTCATCTTGTGGTGCCAAAATTGAAGAACCTTATGATTGCTATATATCATGGATGCAAGAAATTAACTCATATATATCATGGAAAATGCGACTGATGAATATTGCTCGTGCAGTTTTTAATTCTTCCATCAATATAGTTTCTTTAGTAGCAAATGACATCGTACACTTAACAACATAGCCTTAGTTTGAAATTAAGAGTCACACTATTGGCACCCAGCGCTTACTAAGGGCACCTCATTTTTTAAATTAGTTTTTGTTTTCAATGGAAATGACATATTTGCCCTTCTCAAACAATGGGAGGTGCCCTTATGCAAAGTTGGGGTGTCTATAGTGCGACACTTCATTTTAGACATGCATAGACTGTTGTGTCAGTTATCATCAACCAAAATTATCATCAACCAAAACTATGTTTCAGGTCTCGGTGAAAAATAATCGAACCTATGGTCTCTGACACACAAGACCGAAACATAGGTTGTGTCAATTGGTGTTAATCGAGATATACACACGTCTTGGCCACTGAGGCCACTTATATAGTCTCAATCGATGGTCACCCATCGAGTTGGGTGTCTGACCACCTTATTTGGGTATCAATTGGTATAGACCGACACTTTAATACGGGTCTCGGCAGGAGGCAAGACATGACCGAGGTTACTTTAAGATGACTCTCGGACCTGTATAACCGAACAATACAAGAATCACAAAAAAAAAAAAAATCATTATGTGGTGGCTAAATTTTAATGAACAGGGGTATGGGAGGAGTTAAGGCTTGCTATGCAAGAGAGAAGTAGGGAACGAGGATTTTGAGTTCATTTTTATGTGTTCTAGGTGGTGGGTGCATTAGTTGACATTAGGTGCATTTTGGTAAAATGTTGGGGTGCACTCACAAAATCGATGAGTGCCTAAAAAAATGGGGTGCCTATAGCGTGACTCCAAATTAATTAAGATCGGGTATATTGTAACGGTCCAAATTAATTAAATCAGGATTTGTGTTAATCACGAGGATTAACGGGTAATTTGGGCGTTACGTGGATAGCTGGGCTAACTTGAAAATGAGTACCCAGGCTGGTATTATGTTATTTGTGTATGTTGTATGTCTATTATTGTGATGGGGAAGTTATTATTATTTATATAAACATCATATGGGTGTAACTTGATGCCGGACGAGGTTGAGCACCGGGGTTTCGTGGTATGAGTCAGGCCAACGCGGGGGTTCGGAAGTAGTAAAGCCGGGCGTTGGGGTTTGATTAGATTAAATTTATTAAGCATGACTAAGGTGGAGGATTTAATTTAATGGAAATTTAATATAACCTTAGGATAAAATTATATTTGGTGCACTAAGTGTGGGACCACCTCGGGGTGCGTGCAGGACGCGAGAGCACCGGTGCTTAGAGTGGTTGGGAGACTAGTATGACCCTATTTATAAATTTTGGGAATTTATTGAGTAGATTTGGTAATTTATATAGGCCAAATCAATTGAAATTGTAAAGTCCTATGTTGTGGCTGGATAAATTGGCATCAGTTGGATGTTCCTCGGAATGCACAACAAGGCAGTTTGAGGTCACCAGTGTTAAGATAAGGTGTTAGTGAGTTGGGTGACACAGGGTGGTTGGTGACCACAGGATTGTCCTCGAGATGGGTGTACACAGTTGATCAAGAACCAACTATATATACATGTTGACCGATCAAACAATGAAGGAAGAGAGGAAAATTGAGAAGATGAGAGAATCGGTGGGAGAAGAAGGAGAAGAGGAGGATCAAAAGCTGGAGATTGGAGAGGGATTTGAGACCAACAACAACAAGATCAAGGTATGGATTTATCAAAAATTTGGGTTGTTTGTGAAATGTTGTTGTGGGTTTGAAATTGAGGAAATTCGAATTTTTGAAGTGATAAACAATGTATTTTGATGAGATTTAGTGTTTATGAGCTTGGTATTCCATTGTTTTGATGGTTGAGCAAGTTTGAGAGAAGTTGGATAACTTTGATCAAATGGGTTTTGAAACATGATTTTTATGATTATTTGATTTTGAGGTTTAAGCTCGATAAATTCGTGTTTAATGATGTTTTTGGGTGTCAATGAGGCATGTGGGAAGTAGGAAAATCGATTTGAATGGGTTTAGGAGGTGCTGGAATCCAGAAATTTGAATCTGGAAATGCTTGACAGAGTGCTATTAGCGCTAAATAGCTGGAATTAGCGCGCTAATTTCTTTCTCGAAATGATGATGAATAGTGATCAAGATCTATTAGCGCTAATAATTTGGAATCAATCGAATCGCGCTAATGATCATCTGGAATAGAATTTAGTGTGAAATTGGACATAATTGATTATAAACCAAATTATTGACCAATAAACCTTGAATTTGGTCCCAGGAGTCTCAAGACAGTAGAATTGAGTCGGGAATTAGTCGAGGGTCGAACCGGGGGATATTTACGGGGTTTGTGAGCGCGGATTGAGGTATGTAAAACCCAATTGAACACCACTATTGCATTTACTTATTCTATTCATTGAGCTTTATTTCCTTGTCAATCTAAATCCGATTGTGATGGGAACGATAGCGTTCCGGTGGTTTTTGGGTGTGTGGGGTTTTCTTCTTCTCAAATGTATTTGGTGACTAGGATACAGTCAGCGGGGTCTTTGGAGTAGGGTATGACTGGGCCACTGATCCTAGCTTCACTGGCGGTATTATTTGCACACCCAGTTTGTTTTCTTGGTGCTGGTATTCATGCATTTCCTTTTGAGCAGTTGCCTGCATTATTTTTCTTGATAATTGCATGATTATTCCACACTATTTATTGGCTTCTACTCATATTCATAAATTGTGATGCACTGTGGTTTTCCTTGGGATTTTACTTACTGGACTCGTTATCTGGTTCTTGTGATAATCGAGTGCGATACCAAGATATCGAGGGGGGTAAGAAGATCTTTGGCGATTATATCTGTCTTGCCTACGCCGAAGCCTGCTAGTACGTATGTGGCTAGTAATATTATGTTGATATTTTATATTACTTTGGGATGAGAGACTACAACCATTTCCATACTTGTATATATACTGATATAGTTGATCGCCTATATGCAAGTATAGCTGGGTTTTCCACTATAGATTGAATTAAACAACTTTATATAATGTTTTTTTTATTAAGACAAGACTTCCGCTGTTGCTTATGGATAAATAGCTTTAATTTGAAGATTTTTAGACGATGGATAGAGATATGACGTGGCAGTTACTTCTGGTGCATGAGCTGGAGAAGTAACTGTTAGCACGGGGTGACCCTGGAAATTGGGGCCGCCACATATATGGATCAAACTCTTCCATTGTGCTCGATTCAGTGCAATTGACGGCAAGATTTCTAAACCATTCAAGTCCCTCCTAATCGATGCGTCCCAAGTTAACTTCGGTCCGCCCCTAGCTCATCGAGATTTTTTAGTTGCTATTGAGTCAAATTTTCTAGTGAGGGCATTTGTAGATCGTCTTAATTTGTAGGTGGCCCAACCACCGCAACTGCTCTTCTCTAATCTTTGTGTCAATTGGTACTACTCCTACTTGTCTTTGAGTTGTTGTATTTTTTATTCTTTCTTTATAAGTTTTACCACACTCTACCTAAACATCCTTATTTTTGATGTGTTCATTTTATGTAGCCGCTGTTGCTTTATCGCCCAATATTCACTTTCATATAGCATAGCTGGCCTGATTTGCGGTCCTATAAAACTTCTCTTTTAACTTGGTAGAAGTATTTCTATCAGATATCACACATGTTGCTTCCCTCCATTTCATCCATCCAACTTGAATTTTATGTGTACCATCATTCTCAATATTGTCATCATTTTTTATATTGATCCCAGATATCTAAAGTAGTTCACTTTAGGAACTTCTACTTCCCCTATTTTACCACTTCATCATCTTGATGTCTAGTATTTTTAAACTCACAGTGCATGTATTTGGTTTTCATCCTACTCAACTTAAATTAAGCCTTAAGATTCTAATGTGTTCTTCAAAAGTTCTAATTTTCTATTCACTCCATTCGTCCGCTAAGACAATATTGTCTGGAAATAACATATGACATGACATGTCCTCATAATATGCCTAGTCAGTTTATCTATAACTAGAATAAAGAGATTGTCACGGCCCAATTTCCTAATCTTGATTAACTTGCTTAATCAGGATCACCGACCCGTGACGTGGGGCCCGCATGAGATGCGAACATTGACCGAGGCACGTGGCCGAGGTAAATGTTATATTTGTACTGGTGTATGCCTAGTGTTTTGTATGTGTGTAGACTAATTAAGTCCATTTTTGCAAACCATAGACGTCGAGTTGACGTGAGCGCACGCCTTGGAGTGCGTGCAAGTATGAGTATCTAGTGGAATTACCGGGGTAGCGAGACTAGGCTAGGAAATAACAAATTTATTTCAAATCTACCTTAACATAAATTAAGTTATTTAATTTAGTTGGAAAATACGACGTTCGACGCACGGGGAAAGCGCCTCGAGTTGCGTGCGAGTTGGGACACCGGGTACCGGGTATTTGGGTAGCCGGGGTACGGGGCATGGGTTGCCGGGTAGCTGAGTGCTAGGGTGATGCACTTATGAATTTTATATGATTTATTAAGGTGATTTAACCTAAGGTTGAAGTAATGTATTAATGAATAAATTGAAGTCCTATAGTTTGAAAAGAAAAATCAGCGTGCATAGGATTAACCTCGAGATGCACAACAAAGTAAAACAAGGCAATGAATGTTATGATAAGGTGTTCAAGAAGTTGGTGACACATGGTGTTCAGTGACCATTGGATTTACCTCGAGATACACAATACACACTAGATCCTAACAACACCTATATATACAACTTGATGAACAAAAATTTGCACTATTTACATGCAAAGCATATAGAACGGAAGGGAGGGAGATTTTGGAGAAGTTTGGAGAGAAATTTGAGCTAGGAGTGGAGAGAATCAGAGATCCAAACTAAGGTAATCTCACCCACCATTCCTTTTACCCAATTTCATATGAATTTTTTGATAAAAATGTGATTTAAAATGGGTTGTGGTGAATTCGGATTTTATTTACTTTTACTGGTTTTAGGAGGTCAATTTGGTGTTCTTGAGGTTTAGTTTAATGAATCTTATCAATTGGGATCGAATTTGTGGAAAATTTGAGGTGATTGGTAAATTTTTGGGTTATTTGCATGTATTTTGATCCGAAAAATTGGGGTTTGTTTTTGTGGATTTGCGGTGAAATTTTGGTGCCTTATTGATCTCCATGATGTTTAAGATGAGTTTGGAAATGAAGGAGAAGAGAAGAAGATCGGAAAAAAAAAAAAAAAAAAAAACGCCTCTGGGTAGGAAGAAGAAGATGGGGGAGGGGGGGCACGCGTGCGTGCGTGCGTGCGTGCCACTCCCGGGCGGCCGCGGCGCCCAGCCCATCCGGAGTGGGCGGGCCAAACCGCCCGCCCAACCCGAGTGGGCTCGGGCCGGGCGACCCGACCGACCCGCCAGAGGGGCCGAACCGGCCGACCGACCCGGTTGGGTCCGACCCGGTTCGGGACCCACATAAATATTATTTAAATAATATATTTAAATAATATTTTTATTTATATATATAAAAAAATTTCCGCTAAAATATTAAAGACTTCCGCTAAATAAAATGATTGTTTAAACAAGAGAACACAGGTAATAAAGGCTGACTAATTCGTAATCGGGTCCTATGTGTTGTGATTAGGGCTTAATTACGGGATTAGGCCGGGCGGTGCCCTAGATTAGAAGCGGGGCCGTCACAGAGATACGAGTTTAAAGTTGATCCTTGAACATCTAGTATTTAACATTATTTTTTTAAGAGTTTATGTATGACTAAACATTAAACCTTTGTAGATATTGTTAGAGAAACAATGATTTTATTACCAGTCATAACTTAGTTGGAACGAACGCTTCCATTCAACTATCAATTTAATATATATGTATAACTGAAGAAGTATATAACTATCATTAATTAATGACAAATTAAAAATAAATATTTAATCAAGAATAATATTGTGCTATATATACAATAATGTATATAGAAATTATATAATACATTATTGTTAAAATTTATTTTCTTATCCAATTATATTAATTCTTTATTTTTGGTTACATCCAATTATATTAATTAATCATAATTAGACATCTATATATGTATGCTGATATGACTTATTAATTATTTGTTGAGGCAACTTGAGAATCTTCTTTATCTCCACTAGCTGCTCAGCTATATATCAACCAAATTCGAAAAGAGAGCGACTCTTTATTGCAATTATAAAGGTGGAATTTTAATTGAGCTTATAGTGTCTCATGCACTTCTTAAGTTGATATGATAACGATACCTTAGCATATAGTTGAAATTGGAGGTCTGGATATATAGCATTGCATTTAATTCAGATTTATCCTTGAAAATATTGCATAGCGTTGGCGTTATAGAGATGACGTTTAACATGCATCACCTACTTTAATTTGAAGAGTACACTTCTTGTGATAAATGCCTTTTAAAATAGGAAAATGATTTGGAGAGGAAGTCAATTAATTGATCCCTTTTTGGAAAAAAAAAAAAAAAATGATCTTTTCTTTTACCATGATGACTTGTCAAACAATACCCAGGCCCCTTATTCATATATATAGAAAAGCCCACGCATCAAATGGCCAGCCCATATATATTAAGTGGGAGACTGGACCCTTTGCCATATATATATACACGTACGTTGTCCTAAAGTTCCATTAAGAGTCCAATGAGCATTAATTCACACTGCTAGTCTACACTATGCCACACAAAACACAACCAATTATCATATATCTCTAATTAATCAACAACATAAATTTACTCAAAAGAAATTCAACATACATAAATGTACCATACATGCATATATAGAGTTACATTTTTCTATAGTAATATTTATATTTTGATATGGGAGGATATGCTAGCTGCATCAATTAATTAACTCATCATTACTATTAGCTAATCATGATTTTTTTTTCTCTCTCAACTATAGAGATCAGAACATGCTAAACTAGTGGAGCTACAACTCGATCGACGATCATGAATTAATTAAGGTTGTGCATTCTTTCCAGACAATACTCGATAGGGCCTGACGAGGGGGACAAGAGAGCCACTGAGGTGCAAGGACATGACCTCATTAGTCGACCCAACCAGAATACCTCCGATGAACACAGCCGGCACTACCGACGGCGCTTTGCACCCCAACCTCTTCAGTGCCTTCTCCATTTCCTTCACTTCCGGGCTCTGGTCTATCTCGTGAACAATGGGACACACCCCAAGCTCATGAAACAAAACCTTGACAGTGTAGCACATGCAGCATGAGCTCTTGCTGAATATCACCACTCCTCTCCCTGATGAGATCAATCTCTTCACTGTCTCCATTAATTAGAACAATTAATATATATATGTGTGTCTATGAATGATCAGTTATATAATCAACTAAGATTTGATTATGATCAAACAAAGAAAGAAGAAAACTAATTACTAGTTTGGAGTAGTGCACTATGATGAGACACGAGTTAGAGTATTAATTTATCCGTATTTATAGAGACATTTGATGGTACATTTAGTCTGGGGCTTGGACAGATGTGCAAGTCTCATGAAAATTTAAGTTTAATTAATTAAACTTTGAGAACAGAACTTGTACACCAAATGGCGCATCGATCGAAAGCCGTATCCGATGCTGTATCGAGATGTGAGTAGACGCGTCTTGATGCATATGCTTGCGCCCTTTTAATCAAGTACTGTAGAGAAATCTTTAAGGATGTATTGATGCGTGTCTGAAAATATCTTTCAAAGAATTAGGAAAGGCAAAATATATTTTTTCGCTCTTTGAATATTTTATGTATTTCGTCTTTGAACTTTTATTAGTGTACATTTGGTCCCTTAACTTTCATTGTTGTACATTTGGTCCATGAACTTTTGAGTTTTTATGTTTTTTGTCTCTAAACTTTAAGTTTTTTTATATTTTTGGGGTAATTTTTTTTTTCAACTTTTGTTCGTCGATGCAAATCGATCGGTTTAATAATATAAACCATTTTACTCTTTTTGAGTAGTTACGCGACACTTTTGTCACTTATGTTGGCGAAATTTAACACTTTAAATGGATGATTAAATCTAGACCTTTGTAAAAGTTCGAGGACCAAATGTGTAGTAATGAAAGATTATGGACCAAAAGTATAAAAAACATAAAGTTCAGGGACCAAATGATGAGTTTTGCCATTAAGAAATAGGTGACCCGAATGAGATTCAGAAGTGAGAGGTTATGGGTTCAAACTTTAGTATGTGCAAGGTGAATTCTTTACTAGCAAAAAATTATATATATCTTTCAAAGATAGTTATTGCAAATATTGCTCTTTAATTGGCCATCAATTAACTGTATAATAAAGTTTAAAAGCGTGGATGCTAAATCAAACCAACAAGAATTGATGTACTAAAAGTGGTAGAAACAAGTTGAAAGGCATGATTTGTTAATTTGGACTTCAAATAATGAACTTTTGATTGATGGGTCCCGAGAATAAAATGTTAAATCCAAATTGAAAAGCTGGTCCAATCATATAAGTGGTGAGTATATGTGCGATAAAGAGATCAGGGCCATTGATTTCTCTGGAATTGTTGGTATATATACTTATTGTAACTAGTAGTTCATGACTACTGTGCATTGGTCAAAGGTTTCATCGGGATTTCAGAATTTCTCGATACTTTGTTTCATTATCTTTTGAAATTATTAACATTTAAGGAATAAATAAAATTCTTTAATTACTTTTTTGACTGAGTTATGTCCATAAATTTAGGAACTCATGTGGATCGATGTGCATGTTGTCCGGCCATTTGTCAAATAACGTCGAATTAATTTTGTTCATATGCATACAAAACTTAGAGATATAATAAAACTATAATATCATATAAAAATGTTTAGCTATATACATTGATTCTATCCAAACTATACAATATATATTCGCGTTTTTTTTTTCTACTTCAGTGGGAGTCGAACCACGACCTCCTGAGGTCTTACTTTTTTGGCAAGTGATATTTTTATCATCTCACCAAAGATATTTTGACATATATATTCATGTTACAACGTATCATTAGTTTTTGAGAATTTTTATGTAATGGCTTGTAAAATACTATAAAGTTAACAAAGCAACCACATTGTCATATTATTATATGTTAAATTTATTTATACGTTAATTATTTATTTAACATGTTAATTTTGAAAATGTATTTATCAGCAACATTTTTTATATCGTAAAACATATATTTTTTAGAAAGAGTGCTCCTCAGAACTCTGTTAAAGTGAATTAGGAATCTATGAGTTACTGTTGTATCAGGGTTTTATGTAACAATGTAGCACACTTTATTTTTTAGCTATTTATGGCTCTTTCTTGTCTCTCCATGCGTGGGTCCAACATATGACAAAACACCATAAATGGCTAAAAAATAAAGTGCGCGCCCCAAGTGTGTTAGATTATCATATTTATTGATATGTGAAATCAAGAATTTACTCATCTGATTCGGGCTGTAAGTGAATGTATCCAACAACTGTAAACAAGTGTTACATTGATATATAAATTGAAAACACAGAAACTGAGAGTATTCTCTCATATCTAGTAATTTTCCTTTCCTTATTCATCTTCTTATGTGATGATCAAGAGATGAGCTTAAAAAAAAGTAATTTTACAACATTTATTTTTTTTTATTTGACTTCAGTGGGAATCGAACTACGATGTCTCAATGCCTTGCCTTTTTGGCAAGTGATGTCTTTACCATCTCACCTAAGAGGCGTTAAAAAGTATTGCTTAACACTATGTCAGTAATTTCTACTATTTAATCGGGGCAGTTTTTTTTCATATAAAAAATAATAAAATTTTACTATATGAAAAACAATTCCATGTTAATTTTAAAAATATAATATAAAAAACGTGTCTTTTGTGAGGTCTTATGAGTATCAGCCCATCTCGAAGTGTTTTGTACTTGTTTAATTGTCAATTTAATAAGGGGTATCTTTAGTAAATATGTCGATACATCATATATAGATTATTGGATCTTTTGAAATTATAACATGTATCAGATATTTTGGGTACCGGTGGTCACTAAAATTGCAAGACGGCTGGAAGGATGGAAATGAGCACACTTATCAAAAGGGTGTCGCTTAACACTTGTCCAGTCTGTTTTAAATGCTATCCCTACTCACTACACTATATGTCTGTTTTCAGGATGCCTTAAGTGGTCGCCGATCGCATTGAACAACACATGCGTCTCTTCTTATGGGAAAGCAACCCTTTAGTTGATTACAAGCGGGTGATTCTAATTAAAGATATGGAAGGTCTAGGCATAGGGAATTTGTGCAACAAGAATAATGCCCTCCTTCTCAAATGGTTATGGCTCTTTCCTCGCAAACAAGATTCTCTATGGACGGCAATTATCTGAAGCAAGTATGGCACAAGGAGTAATCGATGGGACGCAGAACTGGCGCATAATGTGACGTACCGAAGCTGCAACGACCCAAATACTCTCCGACCCGTTTTTAAGGCATTTTAGTGATTTTACACTAAAGTGTGTGAATAAATGAAATTGATACACAAACTAATCTTAGCAAGACTTAGACTAAGTGGTAATAAGTTCAAATGGGCCTAACAAAGAAATTGCTCTCAAGGCACATAGGGGTATTTACGTCATTTAGATTAAGGTTGTATATAACCCTACCCTAAAACCCTAACTATATAAGTGTTGTTACCAAACCCTAGTCACCCCTTTGTTGTCTTCTACAAGCTTGAGAGAGAGGAGAGGAAGAGGAGACACCCCAAGTTTAGGTAGAACCCCAAAGGAGAGGTAACCTTATTTTTCTCTTTCTTCTTCTTTTTCTTGTTTTTTCTCTCTTTTGTGTGTTAATGCCTAGGAGCCGCCGGACAGAGGCGGCGACGCTACAGGGGAGAACAGCAGCACCGACTAGGAGCAACGGCGCCGCCGTCAGAAAGGGGGGCACACAACCACCCCATGAGGACCGTGAAGCAGAAGGGGGCACACAGCCACCCTACTTCTCCCACCACCACCGCCACCGCGGCTGGCCAGGCGCGGTGGAGGGGTCCCCAGTGCCGGCGAGCACTGGGGACCACCCTCGGATGCTGGTCCGAGGGATGGGGAGGGGGGAAGTGTTGCTTCCCCCACCCCGTGACGCACCAGGGGCGTCGGCCCCCGGTTTGTCACCCCAGGGCCGGACAGGCCCCTGGACAATTCCAGGGGCCAGTCAAACCTTAGGCGAGTTGACTGGTCAACCATAAAGGGACCAAATTGGTCCCTGGTCAACCAAACAAAGATAAAAAAAATCAAACCACAATGGGCGTCAGTATCCCGACAAAGGCCTTGAATGGCACAACCCGTGGGACCGCACTAGTGGGTCCCCAAAGATAAATTAGCGAGTAGAATACTCAACTTTAAATTGAGTGATCTTCTTATGTATTGTTGTATAAATTGCTTAGATTCGCGAGACGGTTCACGTAGGACCCTAAGCGCGCGAGGAGTCGGTATAGGCATCGCGGTGGGTCCAGGTAAGTGGGGAGCTTCGTTCATGCATTAAATATGGCTTGAATATTAGATAATTATGAATTCACGTTTTGAATCGAATGACTCGAGTATGGGTTGCGTCGGGATATTGGTTTGGATCTTTATTATCTATGGAATTGTGAATGCACTGTTTTTCCCCTACATGTTATTCGATGCCCCAGAATATTTGTGGAGTTCCATCGCGGGCCAAATTAGCAAGTAGTCTATATTTTAAATGCCTCGGGATGTTTAGTGGTAGTTCACCACCGAGGGTTTTACTTGACTAATAGAATGCATAAAGTGAACCATTCGAGAGTAAGGGTTTGGAGTTCCATCCTTTGTTACTTGATGGTTCTTTGGGACATGTAGCAGTGACAGCTTGGATGAAACTACTCTTGTTTGGTACAATCATTTAGAGGGCGCAACTGCCATTGCGTTTCCACTAATTATTATCCCAACCAAAAAGTAGAGGATTCAGTCACCGGATTCTTACCAATATCTAGTTCGCATTAAATGAAATAACGGACTATATTAGTATTTATCTATCGCATCTCATTTGAACCTTTTATATGATTTTCCATATATGACATGTGTAGATTTTTATGAATAAAAAATGGTGAATATTATCATGTATGAAATGAATGAATGCTTGTCATACATGTTGTGAAACCTTCATGCATTCATGTATATTATGGTGGATAGATTACGACTTGTGATATTGATACATAGACTATGTTATTGAGTTACAAATGGTGAGCTTATGAAATATCCATGTTAACCGATCATGGAATGCAATATATTACATGTCAAGTAATTTAGAACTTGTTATTATTAATGAAACCTATTATGCTATAGGTAAATGAACCCTGCGACATGCTATGTAATAATGGTATTCTTATTTGTTTAGGCTCCAAAGAGTAATTATACTACATGATGTTTAGTTGGATGTGGGAAACTCTACTTATATGCTCTTTCTTAGAAAATGAACCTACTTCCATGACTATGATGAATATGAACAAGATCTATGCTCGTACCTATTTATGTGTTCATTTATATGCTTATGATTGGCTGTGAATTATACTCCTTTGGTTTCTACATGATGTGTTGCGAGTATGGTTTTGATGTCATGTTAGAATTTGTATGAGTACTAGGTAGTACTTGCGTATTTAATGTTTGAGCGAGTCTTTCCTTTTATTGAGCTCTGTTGGTTCTTTAGCTCACCCTACTTTACACCACAGGTCCATCTACTAACGCAATAGACAGGAAAGGCAAGGGAAATGACCTATCTTGAAGTTCCCTTACATGTGAGCCTCGTATATTACTAGTACATTGCTATTATTGGTCATTTTGTAAACTTTGTACGCGAGTTGTAACTTAAGACATAGTTTATGGGTAGTTTTGAACCTTTATGATGTTATTATGAAGTTTTGTAAGCCTTTAGGATATGGAAGCTTTTTGGAAAAGGCTCCAGTTGATAATAAGGGATAAACCCTTATTATGATATTTAAGATGATATGGTTTTATTATGATTATCTTTCACACTCTTATTACCATATATCTTGTTAGATTGATTATTCTGCAGGTTTATTTAGGCGTGCCAAGTCGTTATTTGGGCCTAGTTCAGGTATCGGGTCTAGGTAACAGTTTGGGCCGAGCGACTCGACTCTAGGTCAGGGGCAGGTCGTCACAGAAGCCCTTAGAAGGCTATCGACTCTCTATATGAACATTTTCAGGCCAAACTCCGCTACACTTTGCGGTCAGGTAATAAAAATCCTTTTTTGGCAGGATGTGTGGCATGAACTCGGCCCCTCCGGTTGGACTTTCCTATGGCTAATGAGGTTGCACGGTCTAATTAAGGAGTCTTTGGTACGAGAGCTAGCTACAATGCACGGGAGCAAGGATGATCCCATTGAGTGGAACCTCAACCATTAGGCTAGGGTCAGTAGGAGCACTATGACTCAACTTAAGGCACTCATGGAGGTCTTGGCAACCAAAAGACTTGTCAACGAGGCGTATAATTCAAGGGTGTGGGTTGTGGATCCAACAAGGGTTTTTTTGGTTAAATCGGCTTTCGATCCTTTTGTTCTCTAGAGGCGGCTAATCAATTCAATTCTTACAAGGCAATATGGAAGCAATCATTGCCTCCCAAGGTGAAGTTTTTTGTGTGGCTAATTCTATAACGGAAGGTCAACGTGGCGGCCATGTTCCAAAAGTGGTGGCCGGATATGTGTCTCTCCCCTCACCAATGTGTCGTGTGTGGTAAATGAGATGATGATATGTGTTAATTTAGGCGTAATTTAGTATAGGTTATTAGGTGTAATTGGACTATATTTATTTTATTTTGTGGCGATAAATGCATATTTAAGGATTTAGTGATTTATTGGAATAATATGAAAATATATATCTAATTATATTTAATTTTCATTTTTAGAAAAAACGGAGTGCACGGTTGGATACGGGGCCAAAAAATACTCAGAATAGAGTATACACTTGTAGAAACCGGACATTGGAGGGTTTGTTTCAGAGTATACACGAGAGTTAGGTTATTGGAGTACCGAATAAGCCACGTGTCGTGCACCCATTGGTTGAACCGTGTCACACACAGCCGTTCGGCCAATCAGATGGTGCCACATCGCCAAAGACACAGCACCTCCACCACTCACAAACGCGCCACGTATCTCTCATAGTTCCTCGTCTTGCCAACTGCCATCGATCTGTCTCGGTATACGCAACAACACAAACTCCCAGAATTTCACACGAGCCTTACGAATTCGTTCCTGCGTTCCACGTAGCGGTCTCCCACTCGTCCAGCGCGCCACAGCTCACGTCTCAACCAATGAGAGCCCGCCACATCAGCGATTCTAGTTTTCTTCATCAATGAGTCGCTGCCAAGTGTCCTGAAGTACAGAAAACACCCAAAACAACCCCGGATGCGGAAATCACTCCCGAAACTACAAAAATTGGTTTTTCTCACCTCCATAAACTAAATTTTAGGAAGATATATACTAGGACTTAGAGAAGAGAAGGAGGATCTATTTATTTTTATTTTTCTTTTAGTTTAGTTTAATTATGTCCAGCTAGTTCCTCCATCTAGGTTGAAGGTGGATCGGTCAAGCCTACGACTTGGGAATCCTTTATGAGGTTTATTTATTTTTAATTATTATTGATTCTTTTCTATGATTTATTTTCTTTGGGTTCGAGAAATTCTTTATAACTTAAGAGACACAATAAAAGCTTTTTTTTATTTTTTTATTAACTGATTTATGTATCGGATTCCACTCGCCACATGGTTGGGAACTAATGATTGGTTCTGTCTACAAAGATTTTGGATTTTCTCATAATGATGAAATCATATCTGGTCTTGTTTCCACTTTTCCAGTCGTTCTAGATACAATTTTGAAATATTGGGTCTTCCGTTATTTAAATCGTCTATCTTCGTCACTTGTAGTGATTTATCATTCAATGAATGACTAAAGAATGATCCACTGATATGAACCTAATCCTAATAAAATGGGGCTGGATATATGAGACCCTAAAAAATATTAATATGAAAGAAAGGTATGTAACTATGAGCTATGAGAAAAGAATGATATGGGCAAATAGCGCGGGAGAGGTAGTATGGGATGAGGTAGTATGGGGCACGTGGAATCCCGTGTGAATCAGCAAGGACCACCTTGCAAGGCTAAATACTCCTGGGTGACCGATAGCGAAGTAGTACCGTGAGGGAAGGGTGAAAAAAACCCCATCGGGGAGTGAAAGAGAACATAATTGAGGTTAAACACTAGTTTAAACCTTGATTTACATGTCAGTGAGTCGTAAGTACCTGTCTTTGTGCGATAAGACCACATTAGTAGTAATTAACCTTACTAATTGATTAGACCCTTTTGGGACTGGTCAAATACCTTAGGGATCTAGGCTAAATTAGGAGCACTAGTGATCAGGTTGTGTATTTGGTTAGGGAAGTAGTCAATGCTCGTACATTGGCTATCGAGATTAGGAAGTGCGAGGAACCGAGTGTGTCACCGGGTCTATAGCTGCACTAGATCATAGATTAGTTTCATACTTTTCATGAACCGACAATTAATAAAATCAATCCCAAGTTGTATGGTGAGACTGTGAAACTGGATACCTAGACTTCTATCCTTTCATTAAATTTCCTTATTTTCGAAATATTTACACATTATCAAAATTCCTAATTTCCTTTTTTTTTGTATTTTTCTTACCTAAGAAAGACACCAATCTCTGTGGGATCGACCCTTTACCGCTATCTACAAAATAGTTGGTTTAGGAAATATATATTTTATTGACACGTTCGGTGCGCGTCAATTTTTGGCGCCGTTGCTGGGGACTGGTTTTTCTTTCTTTGGTTTTTTTGTTGTATATTTATTTATTATTATTTTTTTATTTTTTATATCTAGCCCCTTGTTTCTAATACTTTTGCAGGAAATTTCTCAATGGCCTCCTACTACCATAATTATGATCGATTCGAAGACTCATACTACCATAATTGATGTCACATAATGGACATCATACTACCATAATGGACATCATACTACCATAATGGACATCATACTACCATAATTCGAAGACTCATACTACCATAATTGATGTCACATAATGGACATCAATTTTCTAACTCGCAATTTTTATACAACAGGTCGAGGCTTATGATTTTTGTCGGAAATACTTTCATCCCACGTATGCTTGTCCTTACCATCCGAGGTATGGAAATTATCACGGTTCTAGCTATGCATCGCCACAACCCGACTTCTATATGTCTAAGCCAAGTCTACGGATTCCTCAACAAGAACGGAGAACCATTGAAGACATTGAGAAAGATATTATATTCAAATGGTTTTCTCCAAGTACTAATGCATGTCCCTTTGACGACTAGAGTAATTCATCACATCAGCCTGACATATTTAGTTTTATGTGGAATCGGCCTTCAAGGGATATAATAAGGTATTGTTTGGCGACTGTGCAAGACATGAATCTCACCGAGCAAGAATTAGACCAATGGATTGAATAAAGGGATCAAGAAGCTGAAGAAGAAATAAAGTCAATTCTCCAGAAAATATCAGCTGAGACCATGAGTACAATTCCATTAAAGAGCGTTGAGGTAAATGAGATTACACCGGTTGATGACTATAGGAATGAACCAGAGGAAACAATTGAAGTTTCTTTACATGAGTCGAACATTATCATTGCACATAATGAAGCGTATGAAGCCGAGAAAGAAATTAATGTCATTTTAGAAAGGCCAGAGGAACCTCAAAAAGAGAGCAAGGAAGACCAACCTCTGGTGTTGGTGAAGTCACCCACCCTCCCATGCTTACCTGTTAAATTTAAAAAGGGGGTGGTCGTAAAGGGGCGTTTACAGATCTTCTACACGGCTGACACCTTTGTGTCAGATGACCATGATTTGACAGATTCTTATGTGTTAGAGGTCCCATATGAGCTCCTAAATCTGAAGGAGGGCATGTTTGTTGAATTGTCCAAAGCTATAGATACGTCATAAGTTGTCGACATCTCGAAAGGAGAGGGCATCATGTGATCATTCACGACAAGCCGAGCTAACGACTTTAACCAAAAGCGCTATTGGGAGATAGCCTAAGTTTTTTTTTCTTTATGTTTTTTTAGTTTTCTTATTTTTATATTTGTTTAGCGTACTCACCATTATCCCTTTTTTGACTATTTACAGGTGTTTGATACTCGTTTGTTGAAGCACCGGAGTTGAGAGCCCGATATCACTGCTGAGATTCTTTGGTATATATGGTTAGTCTGATTGGGATCTGGTAAGTTCTAGGTTTTAGATAATTAGGTTAGTTTTTGAGTATGTTGGAGGTAATTAGATGTATATTTCCTAAATTTCCTGAATTGAGCATTTTTATCTCCGTGCTTCATATTTTATGAGATATATTAGTCCATTAGGTTTTGCATATTCATTTTAGCATGGCATTTCTCCATGACTTGTTTCTTTCACTTCCATGTTCTTTTCACCTCTTTTCTCTTCATTTTGTAGTTTGTTAGTCTCATTCTTGTTTTAAACCTTGAGGACAATGTTTGAGATAAGTTTGGGGGTGTTTCAGGTATAGTGGAGTGTTGGATGAATGGATTAGCGCATGACAGGTATGATCGTTTTACTATTTTTATGTGTATTCCATGGGTTTGGTAAGTTATGGTGGTATTTTTCTTTTCTTTTCTCCTCATTTTCTTATTATGATATGCTATGCATTGCATCATTTAGGTTAGTAGTAGTTTATATTAGTTTATGCATTTTTGTAGTTATTTAGTTGCATTATTGAGTCTATGCATGTTTAGGAATATATTTTGTTGCATATAGAGTTGCCTAAAACCTTGTTGAGTGTTTTTTATTGTGGATATGAGTTCAAATTAAGCTACTTTTGAGACTTGAACCCTTTTGAATATTAGGAGTTATACTTAATCTAGAGTGTTGTCCAACATCTTTGACGTTGCTTATAAGAGAGCTAGTATGATGTTTAGGCATTGTGCTAGAGACCAAAGAGGCAGGCAATCTATTTTGCAAGTTATTAAATTTCTAAAGTGCTAGAACGAGAATGTAGCTCACTTGAGACATCAATTCATATGACTTAACCACTTTTAGGGAATGATTGGACTTGAACATGCATTGGATGACTTGTTTGATTATAGTGAAAGTGAGGAGGGTCAACAAGAGTTTTCTAAAAAAATTTAAAGTGTCCCACAGATTCCACAGGAAAAGGAGCAGGGAATCATGTGGTGAGAAAAAGTGATAAAAGCGATTTTCATAGGAAATTGAGCAGAGACTGTAATATTAAATTTTTTGGAGAAAATAGAGTGTATATACGCATAAAGGCTGAGGTTTATGAAAACTCTTTTAAGTTAAAAGATTTGACCGAGTGTTTATAGCTAGATCAATTGAGTTATTCCAATTTGTTGTTCCACATTTTCATATTTAAGTCTGATTGTTTCTCTCAGGTGTGTTTAGTCAACATTTATGAATAGTGTGTTGCATTTTTCGTTCATAGTCCCTTTCCGGTGTTGATGCACTATTTATAAGAAATTCTGGACTTGTGTGCTTTAATGTAGTGGCTCTGTAAAATCTTGAGTAGTTGAAGGGTTTTGTCTGAATTGATTCTAGTTTTTGAAAGGGTGATTTTCACTAATATTCGGATTCCGTTTTCACACTATTTGGCTCTGAACTTCTTTTGGGTGATGGTTGATCGAGTGGCATATTTAAATCAAAAAGAAACTCAAACTTGACTTGGTGAAGGGCATAGGATTGTTAGGATTAGTCATTGTAGTATAGGAGTAGAGTATACGTTTTCATTCACTCATTTGCTCGGGACGAGCAAAGTCTAAGTTTGGGGGTATTTGATAAGTGTTCATTTAAGCATAATTTAGTATAGGTTATTAGGTGTAATTGGACTATATTTATTTTATTTTGTGGCGATAAATGCATATTTTAAGGATTTAGTGATTTATTAGAATAATATGAAAATATATATCTAATTATATTTAATTTTCATTTTTAAGAGAAATGGAGTGCACAGTTGGATACGAGGTGAAAAAATACTTAAAATAGAGTATATACTTGTAGAAATCGGATACCGGAGGGTTTGTTTCGGAGTATACACGAGAGTTAGGTAATTGGAGTACCAGATAGGCGATGTGTTGTGCACCCATTGGTTGGACGACGTCACACACAGTCGTTCAGCCAATCAGATGGCGCCACATCGCTAAGGACACAACACCTCCGCCACTCACAACGCGCCACGTCTCTCACAATTCCTCATCTCGTCAACCGCCGTCGATCTGCCTCGGGATGCGCAACAACACAAACTTCCAGAATTTCACACGAGCCTTGCGAATTCATTCCCGCGTTCCACGTGGCGATCTCCCACTCGTCCAACGCATCACAGCTCACCTCTCGACCAATGAGAGCCCGCCACGTCAGTGACTCCAGTTTTCTCCACCAATAAGTCGTTGCCAAGTGTCCTGAAGTACAGAAAACACCCAAAACAACCCCGAATGTGAAAATTACTCCCGAAACTACAAAAATTGGTTTTTCTCAACTCCAGAGACCAAATTTTAGGAAGATATATATATATATATTAGGATCTATTTATTTTTATTTTTCTTTTAGTTTAGTTTAATTATGTCTAGCTAGTTCCTTCATCTAGGTTGAAGGTGGATCGGTCAAACCTACAACTTGGGAATCCTTTATGAGGTTTATTTATTTTTAATTATTATTGATTCTTTCCTATGATTTATTTTCTTTGGTATTATTTGAACAATTGAAGTTAAACACTAGTTTAAACCTTGATTTACATGTCAGTGAGTCGTAAGCACCTGTCCTTGTGCGATAAGACTACATTAGTGACAATTGACCTTACTAATTGATTAGACCCTTTTGGGACTGGTCAAATACCTTAGGGATCTAGGCTAAATCGAGAGCACTAGTGATCCGATTGTCTAGGTGCAGTGCCTTCACAAATCGAAGTAATGAGACCAATGCGTTAAATATGAAGCACTAGCGATCAGGTTGCGTGTTCGGTTAGGGAAGTACTCAACGTTCGTACCTTGGCTATCGAGATCAGGAAGTGTGAGGAACCGAGTGCGTCACTGGGTCTATAGCTGCACTAGATCATAGATTAGTTTCATACTTTTCATAAACCGACAATTAAAAAAATCAATCCCAAGTTGTATGGCGAGACTGTGAAACTAGATACTTAGACTTTTATCCTTTTATTAAATTTCCTTATTTTTGAAATATTTACACATTATCAAAAATCTAATTAATTTCCTTTTTTTTTGTATTTTTCTTACCTAAGAAAGACACCAATCTCTGTGGGACCGACCATTTACCGCTATCTACAAAATAACTGGTTTAGAAAATATATATTTTATTGACGCATTTGGCTAGTGTCAGGTGAAGAGTTGGATCATCTATTCTTACATTGCACATTTGCTAGGAGTGTATGGGCAAAGCTAGTAGGAGAGCTTAATTGGAATTGGGGCATCAACAACACGTGAAGATCTAGTTGTAGATGGGAGATGGCTCGGCATTCATGGAAGGAGGCTAATCTTATGGGAATGTGGGGTGCAGGCTATTTTATGGGCATTTGGCGTGAACGCAATGCCAAAGTTTTTAATGAAGTTTGCCTTGGCGCTGGAGAGCTGTGGGATGGGGTAAAATTGAATGTTGCTAAACGGCTGTCACGATACAAATTGTTCAAGGAATAGGGGTATGTGTTGGAGATGTTGAGATAGTCCCACATCGACTACTTAGAATGAAAAAGAAGATTTATAAGTGTGGAGTACACACTCTATCTTCCCTTGATATTTTATAGTGAACCTCACTTTCACACTTATGGCAGAAGTAAGATGGAGTGTCCACTCCGCAATTACTTGATATTAACAACTTATGATGTTGTCGGAACAGGGGTTTTTGCCTTCTAGTTATTACCTGTTTTAGTGAGTGGAACTGGGTTGAGGAGGGCCAACTGGGTGTTGGCCGCCTCGAGATTTGTGGACGCGAGTACCCACGTCTTCATCACGCACACAATGTCATCTGATGGGCAGAAGGCGGGGGTCTTGCTTTTTTGGTTTTTGGTCGGGCCGATTTAAACGGCTAGCCTATTTTGACGGAGTCCTCGGGCGAAAGGAAGGTTTTGTATCTTGCTTTGCTGAATTTTTTATGGGCTTTGGACATTATGGTTCCATTTGACCATTTTGATTTCTTTTTGTATAAAGGGGGCTGGTATAGGTTTTTGTACAGATTCACCCCATTTTTTGTACATTATACTAATTTTTTATATGAGTGCAACTTACTTGATCCAAAAAAAATAAAAATAACATGTATCAGATATTGAAATATTATTGTTCAATTCACAAAAACACGATAAATCTTTTTCTATGATAGAAAAAAACATAATCAATTACAATTACTTGATAACATAATCACATTGATCACAAAGTTAATTAATTGTGATAAGTTAGATCCAATAACATAATCACACTGATGATTGATCACTAAATCTTCACAACTACAAATATATATTAATTGATTTCTTACACTAATGAAGTAGTACAAATTAATGACATATATATGCCTAGAGTTATGAACAAGGGACTAGATCATATATATGATAATATATGGAACAGTAATGCATGTACTAATACTTAATTTAGCTTAATTGATACCTAATGAAAAGCTTAGCTATTTAATTAACTAGTTACCATTAATTCACTCTATAACATATGCATATTTCTAAAAAAAAACTAACTCCTACATTCATATACGTTATATGTCCTAAAGGCTAGAGCTTTAAGAACTAAAAGGCTCGGTAGGGTCGAAGCAGAGGAACCAGGGACCCGTTGAGGTGAAGAGACATGACCTCATTGGTCGACCCAACCAGTGAGCCACCAATGAACACCGCTGGCACCGGCGTCTGGCAGCCGAGCGTCCTGAGTGCCCTCTCAATGTCCCTCCCTTCCGGGTGCTGATCTATCTCGTGAACCACCGGGTTCACCCCCAGCTCATGAAACAACACCTTCACGGAGTAGCACATGCAACACGAACTCTTACTGAATATCACCACTCCGTTTGTCCCTCCATAGCTCAACCTCATCACTGCCTCCATTGTAATTAAATATATAACAGAACTTAAGTGTACAAAATCTGGTTGTGCTGATCTTAATTTATTATTTATGTCTGTATATTTGATGGATCGAACTTGGCCTTGGCTAGCTAGCTATTTATAGACAACTATGCATGCAAAGATCTATGTAGTGCTGAGGGTATATATTGATTTAACTAATGAATTTGTTATCATAAAACGACTTTGTTCTTTTTAGAGCAAAATCGTATTTTATTTCATGTCTTTTTAGAGCAAAACTGTATTTTACTTTTTCTGCTAAACTCTCTTCTACAAGTGAAATTGTGTTGAGTAGTGTAAGTTTCATGAACAAGTTGCAAAAGCAAAATTAATTACATTTTTTTTTATTATAGGAAAACATGTGTATATATACTTAATCATTGACTTCTTTTTTAATAAGAAATAAACACCTTGCCCTTGCCCTAGCTCTTACTCTTATACTCATTAGTTGATATTGTACACATCATAACATAACAATACTAGTATTCTAGTATTGACCATTCCCCATCCCAAGATATGTCTCTAAACACGCATTAGTACGCATTTCGAAGCACATTGATGGATAGAAATACCAGTAGTATTTCATTTGATGTCTCAAACAAAGTAATGCAAGCTTACAAGCAGTATAGATGTAGCTTCATTAATTTTCAATTGTCCATTTGGTCCCGAGGAATAAAACATTTCCATCAGAAAAAAAAAGTAACAGATTCACTTACTCTAAATGGAATCTTGAATCGGTGGGGTCCACTAGTCAAATGTACGAATGGTCATTATTCAGTTTAATTATGTGGGGAATCTAGAGATTAATTAGTGTGCTACATGTGATGATTTGGAAATACTAGCTACATTGTTACATTAACGATACCAAACTCACATCTTCAAGTCACGTCGACCTTGAAGTCGTTCTGTATGCACATAAATGCTAACATATAAGGTATGTACCGCGGGGCACATACAAATGGCCCTATGGCCAATATGACTTAAGGGTGTGATTTACGTAAAAATAATAATAATAATAAATAAATAAATAAATAAATTTCCCTAAAAAGAAAATATTCTATTCTATACTTTATTTACTTTTCTGACCGACCCACCGACCAGCTCCTCCACGAACGTGGGAGCTCAGTGGCATGGCAGGTCTTGTCAAAATCATGCATCTTAGATTTTTCAATAGGAAAACAAGGCAAAGATGAAGTACTATATTAGGAAAAATGTAGAATCAGCTCACAATTTTTTTTTTGGTTACATGAATCATGTTGCAATTAAATGCACGATATAGCACATATGTATATAGTGCAATAGAACTTGCGTATGCCCGGATATTGAGGCGTGCACAAATGACTCATATGATCTTATGTGTGTCTGCATGGTGTTATTCTAGCGCCTCTTGTATACTTTTTACAAAAATGTTAAATTGACACTTCTATATCTCCAATCACAACACTAAAATGGTGCAAAAGTTACACCATTTTAGTGTAACTTTTACACTAAATTTTAAAACCATCTCCAACTCACAACTATCTTTTACACTATCTTACTTTATTTATTAATTTATTTACTATCTTTTACCCACAACACTATCTTTTACCCACAACACTATCTTTTACACTATTTTTTGCTGATAAAAAAAATAATAATAAACAAAAAATGCCGTCGTGAACAGTGCCGCACCAATTTGGTGCAACATTGGAGCTGTGCGCCATCCATGTGGGATGGCGCATAGCAACCAATGCCATCCACCTCAGCATCAGCTGAGGTGGCATCTCCAACCAGCGCCAAAATGGCGTTGGTTGGAGATGCCCCCCACACCAAAACGCACACACCCCTATCCAATCTTGTTTTAAATTTTAAATGCGTAAACTTACATATCGAGATGAGGACGGATAACAGATGCGGCAAAGCACTGTCCTACTTTTTTTCTTTTTTTATTTTTACGTAAGCACTGTCCTACTTTTTAATTCAAGCTGAAATGAAAACCTTCTGAATGCCATCCCATCTAGCACATTATTTATGAATCGTGTTGGGGTTTAAGACTTATGTATGGGCCCAACGTGGCCCAAATCCGCTTAAGCTGAAATGTATTTGTGGGAGGCCTGTATATTTTTATTGGTAAATCTAAGTTTGGCCCCGTCCCGTCGAGGCAATTTTTTGTTGATTCGACGAACTAATTGCTCATTTGATTTTTTAAAAAAAATCTAATTTCTCATTTTTATTTTTATTTTTATTTTTATGTTAACTAATTCTCATTTAATCCAATACTTTCTTATAAAAAAAAGTGAAAAATATCCTTTTAGTGAGTATTATTTTTTAAGTTCCTAAGTACTTAGTGTAAAGATCAAACACACATCAAACGCCTCTTAAGACGACACACAATCAAATACACATCAATCTATTCAATTAATAATAAAAATACTAACAATACTCGCCCAACGTCAATGTAGTACCTTGTGCACCTTCAAAGCACACACCTAAAACTAACATACTAGATCCATCTATAAACCACAACTCCCTATTCATCTAAAACTCTTAACTCAAATCCTACTTAAATATTAATATTTCTAATCTTAAAATAAAACAAGCAAATCCTACATAATAAAACTCAAGATACTTTTCGTCAAGAAAAAAAAACTCAATAAACTTTTTTTTAATATAAGGAAATAACTATGGTCAAAAAAAAAAAAACAGAAGGAAACAACTTGCCCTTGTCGGGGTTTGAAACTCACGACTTTTTATTCTCAAACCTCGTATCAAATTATTGGGACATTCAATTAGTTAAACTCAATATACTAATTAGACAAAAGCTAAAGCACTAAATTCTTAATTACATTAGGATATGGAGTTTGAGCCAAAACCAACACTTTGCATAGTTAAAGCATCTTTGGTGAGATAGGGCCCTTGAAGCTTTGTACATTTATCTTTCAACATTAATTAAATATATTTAAAAAAATATTAATAATTAACAAGCTAATTCTGGCTGCATCAAGGCAAGGTAATTCACCTTACCAACTTTCCCATCCACCTACATCTGATTACTGTGATTTCCAATATCGGAGTATGGGGTTGAGTCGGGGTAATGAAGCGAGAATCAAATCGGATCTTGCTCACGATCACATAAGGCATCTCACCCACAAGGAAGCAAATCTGCTGAGATCAATCTCGCGATTTCACTCTAGCATCTGCTGAGGTGGAGCTGAACTACTACTTAGTGGGACGATTCATGCATGACTGAGAAGATCGTCAACTTCAACGCCATGAAAAATAGGATAGGTTTGACGTACGATCACCGAATACCTCTCAAACAGGTACTTGTTCCAATCTTATCATGGCATTGATATGAGGAATGTGATAATAGGTGGCACGTTTTTCTTCTAATCCTCAACCAACTCATGGGAGGGGGTGCCTAGAGAAGTCGATTTACCACTGGCCTACATGTCCTCGACTATGGGGAAGTATATGGGAGATTTCATTGGTGCCTTTGAAGAATGCGATAAGTCGAAACAATTCGGGTGGTTGGCAGAACTACGTGAGGATCCGAGTGGTTGTCCCAGTACACAACCCTGGCAGGAAAAAGGCAATTGTAAATTTGAAATATGAAAAACTGTTGTAAAATAAATTGGAACTTGCTAAGAGCTAGATAAGGAAATAGAAGACTAAGAACTTCTACTACTACAAACTACTACTACAAAGGAGAAGAGAAGAAATGAGATAGTTGGAATGAGAAGTTTTCATTCAACTTTGGTGTGTTTTTACAATGAGGTTGGCACCCTTTAAATAGGCGTTTTGGTGATGATGATAAATGTACTTAGACAATGTTTACAAGTAATACATACATCACATGTCATACAACTCTTCACAAGCAACATTGACAATACATGGAATAATGAGTACATTTGATATGGATACAAGTAAGGGCCATGCTTGATGCTACCACTCAATGTAAGAGCCATGCTTGACAATGATTAGTCATACAAAATCTTGATCAATTGTTCATCCATATCATAACACTCCCCCTTGGATGAAAATTATTGAGAGAATGTGCCTCGTTAAAACTTCTACTAAGAAAAACCCTGTGGGAAAAAAAATATAGTAAAAGAAAAGAGTACACTATTCTCATAAATATTAAGATGGGTATAATATTGTTAAGATTGCCTCATTAAAAACCTTGCATGGAAAACCCAATGGGATAAAACCATAGCTAAGGGAAAAAGAGTGCAATACATTAATCAATAACTCCCCTCATGTGAACATGGGTGAAACTTGTTCGCTTTCTTTACTTGCAATGTCTTTAAGTTTACGCAAGCCAATACCATATGTAAGCCTTTTAAATGTCGTAGTTGGTAAGGCTTTTGTGAATAAATCAGCAAGATTATCACTCGATCGGATTTGCTTGACATCAATTTCACCATTCTTCTGAAGCTCATGCGCATAAAAGAATTTTGGTGAAATATGTTTTGTTCTGTCCCCCTTTATGAATCCTTCACTTAATTGTGCAATACATGCTGCATTATCTTCATATAATATGGTTGGAGAATCTTTTATTGAAGGCAATCCATATGATTCTTGTATATGTTCAATCATGTTTCTCAACCAAACACATTCACGACTTGCTTCATGAATTGCAAGTACTTCGAATGATTGGAAGAAGTGGCAACCATAGTTTGTTTTACTTGACTTCCACGATACTGCAGATATTACCACGGGTGAATACATATCCCGTTTGAGAACGGGCCTTATGGGATCTGATAAAAATCCAAAGATCAAGCATAACCTTGGAGATTCAATTTTATCCTCTCGAGTAAAATAAACCCATGTCACTTGTTCCTCGAAGATATCGAAAAATGTGTTTAACACCATTCCAATGTCTTCGAGTTGGTGAAGAGCTATATCTTGCAAGTAGGTTGACAGCAAAAGCAATATCGGGTCTTGTACAATTTGCAAGATACATAAGTGCACCAATTGCACTTAAATATGGTACCTCCGGACCAATTAGCTCTTCATCACTTTCTTGAGGTCGAAATGGATACTTATCCACTTCAAGTGATCTGACAACCATTGGAGAGCTCAATGGATGTGCCTTGTCCATATAAAATCTTTTTAATAATTTTTCAATATAATTTGATTGATGGACAAGTACTCCACTTGAAAAATGTTCAATTTGCAAACCAAGACAAAGTCTTGTTTTTCCAAGTTCTTTCATCTCGAATTCCTTTTTCAAGTATTCAGATGTTCTAACGATGTCGTCGTGGTTTCCCACTATATTTAAATCATCAACATATACAACAATAATCACAAATCCCGTTGATGATCTTTTAATGAAGACACATGGGCAAAGCGGATTATTTACATATCCTTCTTTCAGTAAATAATCACTAAGACGATTGTACCACATTCGTTCGAATTGTTTCAACCCGTACAAAGACCTTTGTAATTTTATAGAATGCATGTTATGAGGTTTTGATTTTATTTCATCGGATATTACAAATCCATCAGGGATTTTCATATATATCTCACTTGTCTAGAGATCCGTACGGATATCTTTAATAACGACATCCATTAAATGCATATCAAGCCCTTCGAGAGACTGCAAGGCTTATCAAGAACCGAAATGTGATTGCATCTATAACGGAGAATATGTTTCCTCATAATCGATGCCAGGTCTTTGTGAGAAACCTTGAGCTACAAGTCTTGCTTTATACCTTGTAACTTCATTTTTTTCGTTTCTCTTTCGTACAAATACCCATTTATATCCAACAGGCTTTACGCCATCTGGCGTTTGGACAATTGGTCCAAAAACCTCTCGTTTCCTTAACGAGTTTAGCTCTGCTTGGATAGCATCTTGCCATTTTTGCCAATCAGGTCTTTTTTGACATTCATCCACTGATCGTGGTTCTGAATCATCATCATTTTCACATATTTCAAAGGACACATTGAAAGCAAATATATCATCAGGAACAATTTCATTTCGATCCCAAATCTTACCAGAGTTTAAATAATTTATTGAGATCTCATTATTTTCATTTTTCTTTCTCTTTTTCTAGAGGAAGTTGTTCCTCATCAGAATCAACTTGTTCTGACAAACCCTTATCAAAGGATTCTTGTGCTTTCTCAGGAGTATTTTGATTTATATTTATTTTTACTCCCGTTTTCCTCTTTCGAGGAATTGTATCCTTTGAACCAACCGGTCTTCCACGCTTTAAGCGTTTCGTTGGTTCTTGTGCATTTTGTTGCACAGAGACATCAATTCTTGCAGGAGCATTTACAGCTGGAATATGTGATTTTGTCACTTGTTTTGCATCATTAAATGCATCTGGTAATTGATTTGCAATTTGTTGCAAATGAATGATCTTTCGAACTTCAAGTTCACACTGATTTGTTCGTGGATCATAATGTGATAAAGTTGATGCATTCCAAGCAATTTCGCGTCATTCCTTTTGAATTGACTTCTTATCTCCCCCTAATGGTGGGAAAATTGCTTCATCAAAGTGACAATCAACAAAACGTGCAGTAAATAAATCCCCTGTTAAGGGTTCAAGGTATCTTCTAATGGACGATGAGTTAAATCCAACATAAATCCCAAGTTTTCGTTGTGGACCCATCTTAGTTCTATTGGGAGGTGGTATAGGAACATACACTCGCACAACCAAAAATTCTTAAGTGTGAAATATTTGGTTGTTGACCTAAAATGAGTTGCATGGGGAATGTTCATGGTATGCAAGTGGGCCTATAACGAATGATAGATGCCGCATGAAGGATCGCATGTCCCCAAACCGAAGTTGATAACTTAGTTCTCATGATTAAAGGTCCGCAATTAATTTAATGCGTTTGATCGAGATTCTCGCCAAACCATTTTGGGTATGCACATGTGGAACGTAATGTTCAATGGTAATTCCTATAGACATGCAATAATTTTTAAATGCTTGAGATTGAAATTCCCAAAGATTATCAAGACGGATGGTCTTGATTGGGTTGTCGAGGAATTGTGCTCTTAACTTAATGATTTGCGCTAAAAGTCTAGCAAATGCAACATTGCGGGTCGAAAGCAAACAAACATGTGACCACCTAGTTGATGCATCTATCAAAACCATGAAATATCTAAATGGTCCACAAGTGAGGATGAATAGGTCCACATATGTCTCCCTCGAATGCGTTCTAAGAAAATTGGGGATTCCACAACAATTTTACTTGGGGATGGTTTAACTATCAATTTACCTTGAGAACAACTAGCACAATTATAATCACCAAATTTAAAATATTTTGTGACTCCTTAAAGGATGTCCATGCGAATTATTAATTATTCTTCGCATCATTGATGATCCTGGATGACCAAGCGGTCATGCCATAAAATGAATGTCGTTGGATCATTAATTTTCTTATTTAAGACGACATTCGTTTCGACATGCCTTATATGAGTAAAATATAATCCAGAGGATAAAGCTGGAAATTTTTCTAACACTTCTTTTTTCCTATTTGAAACCAATGTGACATAGAGAAATTCTCTATTATTTTCGTTCATGGTTTCAATGTGATATCCATTTTGTCGAATATCTTTAAAGTTTGAGTAAATTCCTTCGGATTTTTCGAGTAGTATAAGGCATTGTCAACATGAATTGTTGTTCCCCCGAGTGCAACATAA
Organism: Stephania japonica; assembly: GCA_039657345.1. Lineage (NCBI taxonomy): Eukaryota > Viridiplantae > Streptophyta > Magnoliopsida > Ranunculales > Menispermaceae > Stephania > Stephania japonica. The sequence continues at coordinate 6,882,618 of CM077558.1, read as the reverse complement.
TATTTGCTCTTCCAGAGCCATTAATCAAATTGGAGATGCCAGATATTGTTTGAACATTAGCATCAATTAAGTTCAAATTGGAGAAATATTCTCTATTTTTAAGAATTGTGTGCGTTGTAGCACAATCAATGAAGGCACATATCGCTCTTATTTGGTTCATGACTTGAACACATGATTTGTTGATCCATCTCGGACAAATAATATTTGACAAATCGAAAAAAGAGTCATGATAATATTCATAATATTTTGCCTTTGATTTTAAAGGCATGGTAAAGGTCACAAAAATACTCGGGCATATATATGACAATATTTAGGCAAAATAGCCTTTCATATATGACTAAAAAAATGTCACAATTATGAGCGCTCATTGTCAATAATTATTTGCCCTTTGTAGTGGTGCACCACTTTTATTCCAAAATTTGGTGGAATTGTCAATACGACCTTTACCGATATTTTCACCTTTTCCACGTCCATAAATTTATTGCGATCATGATCATTATATGCAACATATGCTTCTTAATTTGAAGTGAACTAATTGACGGGAGTGATATTATATTTATAATATCTCATCATTTTACTCAAACTACCATGAGACAAGAAATCAATCCTTAATATTTATTGGATTGACGTGCGCACTCGATAATTTGTTGCGATAATACATCGAGGCGAGCCACGTGGCTTTTATTTGTCTCATCAGTCATATTTCGCATAGCCTCAATATAGAGGTAATTGAAATTGCGAGAATAATAAATGATATTTGATCGATATAAATTTTTGTAGCATGAGACCCAAATTACTCATTTTGAGCCATTTGGAGCATTACCCTTTTGGTATGTATAACTCCATAAGGTGAAAATATATATAAAGTGAAGTATTCACTTTTCAAATCTCCAAAGAGAAATTGACGAATGATTATGTATAACACACAAATTTCTTGCATAGAATTATCATGACAAGAATTATAATAAGGTAACAAATGCAAACTATGGTTGAAAAGAATTTTGAAAATAAATTTAATATAAAAGAGTTTTCCTTTATGTAAAAACATAACATATGATTAAATATATGTTCACAACTTGATTATTAGTATGCAAAATGTATTACTTGTATGAGTTGGTGGGACAACCTCCAGGTTGGGTGGTGAGACGAAGTCTACTTAAAAACCATGCCACCTCGAACGGGATAACCCGTCTCCCTTTCAATGTTTAGCTTTACCGGGGACAAGGCTTACCCACTATCAACCCAAACTCATAACACTATTTGCAATATAAAAAATCAAGAATAGAGCATAATTAATCGTTTGTAGTATAGCGAGAAAACTAGTTATGTCACATATTGATTTTTGATTTCTGATGTAGAAGATCGTACAAGACGCAACTACAGAGCATACTTTCGCAATCGGTGACGTTATAATGGTATATGAATAAAGTATGCATATAGAAGTTATGCATGTAATAAAAGGAAACAACCATGGTAATTTAGAAATAAATTGAACTTATTTAAATAACAAAAGTTATACCTTCTTAGCTTTTTCTCCTTAACAAGCCTTCTTGAACTTCAAGATCTCCTTAATGCTAGAGCAAACTCGTGCTGATAACGTGTTGTAAAATAAATTGGAACTTGCTAAGAGCTAGATAAGGAAATAGAAGACTAAGAACTTCTACTACTACAAACTACTACTACAAAGGAGAAGAGAAGAAATGAGATAGTTGGAATGAGAAGTTTTCATTCAACTTTGGTGTGTTTTTACAATGAGGTTGGCACCCTTTATATAGGCCCTTTGGTGATGATGATAAATGTACTTAGACAATGTTTACAAGTAATACATACATCACATGTCATACAACTCTTCACAAGCAACATTGACAATACATGGAATAATGAGTACATTTGATATGGATACAAGTAAGGGCCATGCTTGATACTACCACTCAATGTAAGAGCCATGCTTGACAATGATTAGTCATACAAAATCTTGATCAATTGTTCATCCATATCATAACAAAAACTACCAACTTTTTGCTTTCTTTGTGGAATGATAGGCCACAGTGAGAAATTTTATCATCTTCTCTTTGAAGCAGAGAACCCTAGCGCATTACAAAGGGGCAAGGGGCGCTGTAACGGCCCCAATTCCATAATCCTAAATTAGGCCCTACTCAGACCGAGCCAGTCTCACTAAGTCACGTAAGCCTAATTAGCCTTCATTTACCATTTACCATTTAAAAGCACTTAAAAGTTGAGTTGTTATCAAAATTATAGCGGAAGCAATTAACCTCAAACTAATCAATTAACCTCAAAGACACATAGGTTAAGACAACCTAGACTGTGAAAACCCCGCATATGTATATCATCAATAAATAAGTAAGACGAGAGTAACAACAAGATATACATGTCCAAGATATCTCAAAACCCAAATTCCCAGTGTTTCAAAGCATATATATATATATATACAATAATACAAAAAGAATCATCCATATCAGACAAGTGGAAAGAACTGCTCCAGTATCCTCAGATGATATCTCCTAGTTGTAGAGTCTTCCCTTTGCTGGACTGTGGATCTGCACTCCGTCAAACACAAGAACGACGAGCCCAGGTAAGTAACGCCAAGCAAGACATAAATAAATCATTTCAAAATAAATAAATCAGTCTAATTCATGCAAATAAAAAAAGGAATAGAGACTGCATAAATACACAAGACTGTAAATAAATAACTGAGCTATCTAATATGAGTGTCCCGAAAAACAAACAGATTGGCACAAGTGGTCCCGACCAAATGGACATTGAGTCGAGGAATAACACCTACAATACTCGGAGTTTAGGACGTGGTACAGTCACACCATCCTAAAGTCCACGCGGATGAGATTCTCTGGTAATCCAGATAAGAACTTTCACCCCGTATAGAACCAAAAACCAATATCGTGTTTCCCGAGTTCGTGGCTTGGCATATTACCTCAGATAACCCGTCCTACCAAATGATCACGTTGACTCACTTGCCCTCGGACAAACTCAAAGGAATAGAATTTCCAAAATAGGAGTAGAGCAATAACAATAACAATTTAAAGCTCAAGAAATAACTGTAAAATTCCTCATTGGTTTACTTACATATATCCAAGCTAATACACATTTAAATCGGCTCTAACACACCTCTGAATCCGTACCCAATACCCGACACTAATAACTATGTCCCTGGTAATCATTTGGGTAAATTTACATCGTATTAGAGCCTATTTGGGAAGTTTAGATTTTTAAATTCCAAAATTGTTCAAATTAGGAAAATCATAGCGGTGACACGCTTTTCAAGGAAATTTTTCGATGTAAAAACTCCCGACAATTTCAAAACTAAATAATTTCCTCAACCTTTTCTATTTTTTCCTATTTTTTCTGGATTTTCTTGAATTTTTTTATTTGTATATGATTTTCTGTTATTTTTTTATTTTATTTGTTGTATTTTGGATTGGGTTGCTGGACCAGGTCCGGTTCATCCCGGTTCGGTCCAGCACCCTAAGTGGCCTGACCCAACTGGGCCGGGCCTGTGCTACGCACGCCACGCACGTGCACGCCTGTGTAGCACCCCCATTTCATTAGAACAAAGTAAAAATGCTTTGCTCGTCCCCTCTCTCTCTGTTTTTTTTTTTTTCATCAATAACAAAATCATCATCAACAACAACAACCACACTTCAACAATTTATTATAAAAAATCACCAATTTCATCAAAATTCACCAATAAATGTCAAATTTTCATATTCATAGCTCAAATTGATGAAAATTTATATGAACAACCAAGATCTTGCCTCAATTGTGGTGCTTGAGGCTTTCAATCCTCGCAAAATCAACACAAGATCAGCCAAAGCCCTTACTCTATTTCCCCAAATTCGGATTTTGTGTTTTGTTGAGAAAGTTGGTCATTTGACCAATTTTGACTACTTTTATACCAATTTTGTCATCTAAACCCAACATACACATCCCTAGATGCATCTTGTGATTCACAATGGTCTCATCCACCAACTTTGATAACTCATATAGGTGACTCTATGTTAATTTGGTCTTTTGACCTTATCCTTACCCAAAAATTAGTTTTCACAGGCGTTCTCTTACTCGGCCTGCACACAACTTGCACTCTCGCATGCAATTGTCGATACTATCGATCGGAACATATTTCCATATTAATTAATTATTATATTTAATTACATTTTGTCAGTGTTTTATTTAAAACTATCCCTTGGACTGTTAATTACCCATCAACTGTTCGTCTGAAACCTGTAATGCACGTTTTTTTTCGAGTCAACCCGTTTCTTAACGCCAATGCTCACACTTAAACGTCCTCACACGTTTGGGACATTGGAATTAACATTCAGGTAATAAAATATAATACAAAACACTGAACAAAAATAACATATCTCGGCGTCGACGACCGAGAATTGGACAACTGTATCACAACAAGTGAGCATGCGTGCAACCTAAATTGATACGTAACACAAGTTAGATTTTAGAGTCGTTACATTGGCTAAGGGCTCCAACAAGAACAGTGGATCCGAGCTGCGAGAAGTGGCTCCGACTGGGGGAGTGGCGATGCTAGATGGACCAAAAAGGAAACTCCCATGATGGAGTGGATGATTGCAAGGAACCAGGAAAAAGTAAGGCGGGAATGAAGGATTTTTCAAAGGGGACAGCTCGTCACATGGCAACCCAACTTTCGAAATCAATTTTGATGAGGAAATGGGCCTGAGTGATATGACGTTGGAAATTATGGAGGATATAAAGAAAAAAAAATAGGAAGTGGGCCCACCTAGTAGTTCTAGCCCAATTTCTGCAACTACTAGCGAATTAGTGGTTCTTGGCGCGACCCATGAGAAATGGGAAAACATGTTAGAAGTGTGGTAACTTGAAAAATGTTTCAAGTGAGTTTGAATAGAAAACGTATTTAGTTTCACATTGCTCACTTCAAAAGTACAAACTCTTTATATACAAACATCTACTCTAAAGATTTGTTTTAAAGAAATTCAATGGATAGTGTCAAAATTGGCACTCATTGGGTAATAGGTGTAAATATATATATATATATATATATATATAATATTTAAAATCAAAGATAAGGTTTTGGGCCTTGGGGCCTTTGGGCTTTGGGCTTAGATTTGTTAGCCTTGTAAAATCAAATAAATTTTTATTTTATTTTTTATTTTTGAAATTAATTATTGGTAGTTAATTTTTGTGAACATGTGTGACTGTTGTGAACAGGTATGACTGTTAAATATGATATTTCGAATTTGAACAGTCACATTAGTTTGAACCACTGCCTCAAGTTCTATTTAAGTAGAACTAAAACACTGGAAAGATAGAAAATTTCGAATTTCATTTTTACCGAGAGAGAAGGAAAATCACAGTTTGGCAGACTTTTGAACTTGGTGATTTTTAGTTCGAAAGGGCATCCGGTTGTATCCTGGGGGCAGATCTTTGAAGAAAATTCAATTACCGAATTCAAGGAAATTTCTGTCTTAGGACATTGCTTCTGTGCAAGCCTCCGGTTAAAAATTTATTTTGTTGATTGATTCTGTTATTAATTATTTGTAAAACTTGTTTATTCATATATATTAGTATCATTATTTATTGTTCCGGACAACAAGAAGTCGAAGGAGCTACTCTATCGGCAGGCCCCGTGGTACAGGCTAGCTAGCCGGTCACCATGAATTGCCTCAGCTGAAACTGTTTGGGGCTCAGCCCGAGCAAAGGTTGCGTTATTAGAGTTAGTGAAATCGACTAAGCCGGAGATTGTATTCTAATTGAGACTTTATCTTTAGAAGCAAGAATTATTGAAATAAAAAATAAGTTGAAGTATGAAGGGTGTTTTGTTGTTGATAAAATTGGTATGGGAGGGGTCTTGCAGTCCTTTGGCGCAAAAATGACATATGCACCCTCATTGGCTATTCAATCACATTAATCTACTAGTCTCACCCACACTTCATAACCAGTAGAGATTAACTTGTACTATGGTGTTCCTGAAAAAAAATAGGAAACTCGCTTCATGGAATATCCTAAGAGCACTGTCTAGGAAATCATCTCTCCCATGGTGTGTCATTGGTGACTTCCATTATTTTCTCCCACCAAATGAAAACAGAGGAGGAGCGTCCCCATCCGGATTGGTGTTTTGAGGGCTTCAGAGAAGAGTTTCGAACTGTAGGTTGGAGGTTGAAGTATATTGCATTTCAACGGCATAAATATACATCGAAAAGGGGTAGACGGATCGCTAACAGATTATAAGAGCGCCTCGACCGTGCAATGGTGAATGAATCTTGGTCAGACATGTATCCCTAGGCCAACTTGTTAAATCTGTGTGCACCAGTTTCTGTCCATAATCCAATCATTCTATAATGTGTCGAATAAAACTTAAAGAGCAGAAAGTACCAATTTAGAGTTGATTGCACATGGTTTATGGAATGAGGCTTTGAAAAGCATGTAAAAGACATATGGCTGCATAACTCCCCATGTAATGTCCAGGCTAAGCTATCCAACTGTGCAGAGACACTGAGCAATTAGGGCAGGGCTATTAAGAAAGACTACAATAAGAATATAAAGCACAATAACGGAGATATTGGGCCAAATTAATAAAAATTGTGAATTTCTACAAAAATGGATATTTTGGGGTTCTTTCGAGACATTATACCGAGATTTTCATCTCGTGAAGCGTGAAATGGCCTAATTGTACTTAAAATTGACAAATTGGAACATAAACCTTTAATTACAAATGAATTTTTTCTTCTGAATTCAAATGAGACCAGTTTTGGGATTCAAACCAATGAGTATTATACTCAAATTGATGATGACCAATCTATTTTAGGTTCTTGATCAAAGAGAAAAGATTTGAGGATTCCGGGAGTTGAGTAAGCGGTAAAAAGTTAGCAGGGTCGGCCTTGTCATTTTGGAGGCCTGGGGGTGAACTTTAAAAATGGGGCCTTCTATATAAAAATAAATATATTTAAAAATATAAATTAAAGATTTGGCTAACTCATCTTGTTTACTTTTTTTCTTAAGTTTATCAAAACCGGAAGCATATTTTCTAGGCATCACGTATCTTACACTAATAAAAAAATTTCTAAGCACTAAGAAATCTTACCCTTAAAAAAAAATTGATCTAAAAGACTTGAAGGTCTATTGATAAGTACTTCACCGCTACCAAAAATCAATTATTTTTAGGTAAAAACAAGTAACAATAAGAACTGAAATTATACTAAAAAAAAGTAATAGTAGTAACTTAAAAGTATACTAAAAGAGTTTGTAACTCAAAAATAGGAAATATACCAACGAGTGAGAGATGATGCTGCAGAGGAGTACTCAATTGAAGATCATTGAACAACCAATGATGTGAGACTGTGAGAGATGTTACTGAAAGATATTCTATAGGACTCTTTAAACTTTGTCCTCAGTTTGAGGATGATGAGGATTGAGGAGAGATCTTGTGTGAGAGATGTTTTTTTTTTTTTCAAGTTTGTTGCAAAGAGAGATCTAGCATAAATGCGAGATTTGAGAGATCTAGCGAAGAAGAAGAAGAACAGACTGTTTGCTTGATTTGACGGGGAAGAGAGAATAGCCGAATAGATTACGTGTCGAATGGAAGGGGAGTTGAGAAGTCGTAGAGTTGTTGAAGTCGCAGATTTTTTTTTGGAAGTTTCAACGCATTGTACCTTTAATAATCTATAATTAAATAAATAAAAATATGAAATTAGAAAAATACCCCTACTTTAGTGCCAAATGGGGGCCTTGCTCACTTTGGGGGCCTGGGGCGGTTGCCTACCAGGCCCCCATGCAAAACCGAGCCTGAAAGTTAGGAAAGCTCGGCACAGGTAAGTGAGACTCATATTCTTATTAATTTTAAAACGTAAAATAGTATATTTAGTTCATATAGTGTTATGGACTGGGAATGGGGCAACGTACTGTGACGGCCCCAAATTCTCCTTGCATTTGGGTACGCCCGCCTAGTTCATATAGATCCCCGAGTCAATACTCGGCGAGCCTGACGAGTCTAGTCAGCCTCCAATCAATCAATTATACAATTCATGAAAGAGTTATTGCAAGTTTTATGCAGCGGAAAGTAAATAACTAAATATAAGGGAAAATAACTTAGTCAAAGGGAAATTAGGAATCTATAATGTGGAAAACCCCAAGTACGAGTACTCATGTACAAACAGACATGAGAAATGAATAAGTACATGATACCAATCTCAAAATAATCCCCAATTCAATGATAAAAAACGTATATATAAAATGTCATACAACCAAGCAAAAGATATAATAGACCTACACTAAGGTCTCCAGGTCCAGCCGCTTAGTCCTCATAGAAAGTCACCTAGTCAGGGCTCCTTGCCTCTACTGCACTTCGCCCTATCTGCACCCATCGTCACAAACTAGACGGTGAGCAACTTGAGAAATCGAATGTAATGCCAGAAGAAGATAACAATAATTCATGATGTATCAAGTAAAACAGTCTAAAAATTATGCGGTAATAGAAATATAAAATTTAAATAGATCAAATGCATGATAAACAGACTAATAGATATCAATCGAAATTCAAGTGTGTTCTAAGGATTCAAAAGAGGTTCATAAGTAGTCTAAATCATAGCATAACGGTGAAGACCTCCCGAAGTCTTCTCGGGCATCGACACAAGCAAAAACACAATCATGATGGGAGGGACACAAGCCCATCCACCCAGTACTCGGTGTCACACGATTACTAAGGGTGATCACACACTCCTGTACAAGAGTGCCTGTGCTTTATCCCTCTAGTGCAGGTCCTAGTACTCTTGAGACGCCAAGAACACACAACAAGAAAAGGAACGAACTACAAACAATAGATCATAATGAATCAGAATAAATGATAATGAATCAAATAGCATTTTCTTACTGGCTTACAAATCATACATAAGCTTGTGGCAAATGTACTTACCTGATAAATCGCAACACGGTAACTAACTCTCGCAATCTTAACGCATTTCCACGGGTTCTAGACTACCTAGCAAAGGTTTGAACCCTAATGGATAGACTTGTGGTCAATACACAGACCCAGATAAATCACCAAAGTTTCCCAAGTTTTTCAGAATTTTTTGTTCAAACACTGCCCGAGACGTTGTGGGTGACGCCGTCCAAAAGGATGTCACCATGGCACCTTCACGGTGTCAAAACTCAACCCTCTGGTCACGCCGGCAAGCCATTATATGCCACGGCGTCCTCATGGCGTCTGATACATTCATACATTGGGTGACATTCCATGGGAGATGTCGTGTGAAGTTTCTTCTTCACGGCGACTCGGCGGCGTGTTCACCATTTCAAAAAATGCCTCTGGTGGAGACGTGTATGAGTCACGCCGTGTGTGCATTGACCCATTGCGTGTTCATGTCGTCCTGGAAAATTTTGACATCGTTGTTCAAGACACCGTCATGAACACGAGTGTGGCGGCCCCAATTTCCACATTGGTCCGCCACGGGAGGCCACGCGGGCCCACAACTGTCCACGTCACCGCCAGCTGTGTCCCACGCCCAATTATCCATTATTAATCAATTTTCGGTTAACTTTGATGTTATGAGTTAACTTTTATTCCTTTAATATCATTTAACCACAATTTACGCAGCGGAAGATTTACTAACAACATAAAGATTCAACATGTATATTATGAGCAAAATGCCTAAGTGGAAACCATATCAACTGTACATCATATACATATCATCTAAGATCCTCAAAATATCAAAATATACAACCTATCTCTCAAGTCCCAAAACCCAACATAAAACAAGTAAATATAAACATACGTACGAGAAGGGCTAGAGCTGTCAATCGATGTAGTCCTCAAGCTTGCCCTTTCCCCGGCTCGTACTAGGATCTGCACTCAGCCGTCACAAAAAGACAGATGACGAGTCCAGAGTGAGTAATCCCAAGGAAATTCACCAAGTAATTACGAAAGTAAAAGTACTGGAATTTTAAATACTATAATTTAAACATGCGGAACAAGAAATAATACAGACAACTGTAAAAGAAAGATCATCGCATGCATAAATATAGCGACGAAACAAAGTACGTGCACATAAAAATCAAACTAAATCATACTTCGGGCTTTTCCCCAGGCACGGCCCATGAAAACACACTAATGGGTTGGCCCTGGACCCTCTAGGTGGTCGGCGTAGACCCACGACGCACCCACACTAGCCTACCATACCCGGGTAGCCTATTCACCGGCGTATACCTAGACAAGTGCTATGATTTAGTGGACTCTATGGCCTAATTAATTAATTAGGGCCGGTTCGGCCCCTCTCGCCAAACAGAGCAATTGCTCTGTATTTTTTTTTTCTCGTTGCTTTCTTCTTCTCTTTCGTGGTCTCCAACTCGTTCTACCTCACGAAGCAACAGGGAGACAACTCTCCCTGCTTTACTTCTCGGTTCGGCCATGGCGTCACCATGGCCGAACCTTACGACCACACACACACACCACGCTACAACAACAACAAAACCAACACCACTCACCTTGTTCGCCTCTCCACCACGAGATCACCACCTCTCCTCCTCTCGGTCTCTCGCTCTTCGTCTGCTAGTTCTTCTTCTTCGTTCTTATCTGTTTTTTTTCCTTCGATTTCACATTTAAAGAAGAAAACGGTTTGATGGTAGAAATGACCGAAATACCCCTCATGTCAATCCATTTCCCTTATTTCCTTCAATACCCTTTTTGGTAATTTCGCATTTCTGATTTTTAATATATATTTATATATATATATATATATATTAAATTACGTATATATATAAATACACATATTCACATATATTTTCGCGTTTATAATTTCGTCGTGAGCGCCAACGAGCGTACTCGGGAGTGCACACTAACGTACCACCAACGCGTGTCAACCACGACCCTGCGTTTTACTAGGCGCCCACCAACTGGTGCAATCACAGCCGGAGTGGTAGGTGCAACTAACTCAGCAATGGGTGCTACAACCAGTACTCGCGAACTCCGTATGTATTCCATCGCTCACCATCCGAGTCCGTAGTAAGTAGATCGGTAACCCTCTCACCACCATAGCTCGCAAATCTGCTACCTCCCTACTGGTATGATCACTCGGCTCCCCAACCTCCTGCTGAGTGATAGGAGAAGTAGTAGTAGGGGTCTGTCCCTCCACAATGATCTGCATCGATTTGCGTAACCAATTTGCTTCCAATATACGTATGCGTATAGTACATACTTATATCCAACAAATACATATATCAAATAACAATACTAATTCTACCCACTTCATTCACTTCCCAACTAAAAGTTCTAGGCAGTTCATCGGGTTTCCACATCTAATTTGTTTACAATTTATTCTCTTTTTCATTTCCATAATTCAATTCAAGGCCCTATCAACCTTGCTCTGATACCAAACTGTGGCGGCCCCAATTTCCAGGGTCGCCCCGTGCAACAGATACCTCTCCAGCCTATGCTCCAGAAGCACCTGCCACGTCACTCATCCATCCACCTCAGCTATCACTATATTTACATCTACTCTGTGAAGTGATGTTCCTGAATTTTATATTATTTTATCCATATAATACCATTTCACAGCGGAAGACCTTAATACAGTCAATTACTTTAATATAACATTGATTAGTGCACCTATAGTGGAATCCCGGACTGTACATGCATACATGCGATTAGCTAAAACTGTGTTATACACAAGTACAGTAATAACACGTTTCCCATCCCAAAATACTACAAAATATCAAAATCATATATGTACCAGCGCACGTACTAGCAAGTCTTGAAATGGTAAGTCAGATGTAATCGCCAACGACCTCCTTACCCTTGCTGGTACTAGGATCTGCACTCAGTTATCACAAAAACCAGATAACGAGTCCAGTAAGTAAAACACCAAGGAAAACCACCAGGTATTTCAATTTATGAACATAAATGGAAACCAATAAGCAGTGTTAAATAATCATGCAATAATCAAAGAAATAACGCAGTCAACTGCTCAAAAGGAAATGCATGAATACCAACACGAAGATAACAAATGGGTGTGCAATGAATACCGCCAGTGAAGCTAGGATCAGTGACCCGGTCATGCCCTACTCCAATGACCCCGCTGACTGTATCCTAGTCACCAATTATATTTGAGAAAAACAAACCCCACACACCGAAAAACAGCCGAAACGTTGCCGTTCCCATCACAATCGGATTTAGATTGACAAAGAAATAAAGCTCAACGAATAGAATAAGTAAATGCAATAGTGGTGTTCAATTGGGTTTTACATACCTCAATTCGCACTCCAACAACCCCGATCTAGCTCCAATAACACCCGACAAATCAAATTATCATCCCAAATGTACCTAAGATTATTTATCATTAAATTAGCTTGAAGTTGACATATTATGTCAATTTTACATTTTTCGAGATAAAAACCCCGATATAAAGTCTCCTCCGACTTTTGAATTTCTCATTTTCCATATAACTTCCTCAATTCCTATTTATTTGGTCAAAATACTATTTTTCCATATTTTTCCCTATTTTTTCTGGATTTTCTTTTCCATTTTTCTTTATTTTCTCTCCTCTCTTTTTTTTTCCTTCTTTTTTTTTCTTTCTCAACCGGCCGAACCGGGTTCTCAACCGGCCGAACTGGCTTGCCCGGTCGGGGTCATCTTCCCCACTCAAAAACAGAGCGTACGCCTGTTCTTTTTTTTTTTTTTTTCTTTCTCTCATTCTCATTCTTTCTTTCTTTCCTTCTTTCTTCCTTTTCTCATGAAATTAGGGGGTGGGAAGACCTCCTCGGACTGGTTCCTCACTACCTCCACCACCACAACTTACCACAACAACAACAAACAACAACACAAGCTCACCTTGTTTTCCTCGATCCCGACGTCACGAGCGTTCCTCCTCCTCTCCTTCTCCCTCCTTCCTCGTCTCGGTCTCTCTGCTGTTTGTTTTTTTTTTCTCCTAACTCGATTTATCAAGATAACGAAGAAGAAGAAGGCGGTTTGATGATGAAATGACCGAAATACCCCTTATGTTTATCTCTTTCCTTATTTCCTTCCATACCCTTTTTGATAATTTTGCATTTTCTATTTTATTTTCTGATTTACCATATATATATATATATATCAATTTACCTATATATATATATAAATATATACACTCACCTATGTTTTCGCATTTAAAATTTCGTCGTGCGCGCCAACGAGTGTACTCGGGTGTGCACACTACTGTACCACCCACGCGTCTCAATCGTGACTAAACCCCGGCTCTCAATCTCGCACGGTCAAGTATTTACAAACACACACACTTGTGATGACTATAATATCACATACGTTACAAAATTTACAACCAATACACACCGTCAAATCTACTAATTCCAAAACCCCGCCTAATCCATACGCGGCGTCCACATATCATTTGAGCTGGTGTCCAAATCTGAAATAATTATAATAATAACGGCGTTAATAAATAACGGCCGTTACAATTCTTCCCAACTAAAAGAATTTTCGTCCCGAAAATTAAATTAGTGTAAGACTTACCGTGAAATAGTTGAGGTTAACGATCCCGCATGGTCGATTCCAACTCCCAGGTAAGTCCTTCCGTACCATGATGTTGTCATCGTACGAGAACCTTAGATATATCCCTATTCCTGAGAGTTTGAACCTTACGATCCAATATAGCTATTGGTCGTTCCTCGTAAGTCGTGTCAAGTTGAATCTCAACCTGTTGCACGTCAACCATAGGTCGTGGCCCTGTCCTAGCCAATCTCAACATCGAAATGTGAAACGTAGGATGAATCCCTGATAATTCCATTGGTAAATCCAACCTATACGCCACACGACCAACTCGCTTCTACAACTCGATATGGTCCAATAAATCTTGGCGCTAGTTTCCCTTTAATCCCAAACCTCTGCTGTCCTTTCCAAGGAGAAACCTTCAAGTAAACCATGTCGCCAACCTCATATCCCAAATTCTCGTGGTATCTATCTGCATACTTCTTTTGTCTATCTTGCGCTGTTCGAAGCTTCAGCCGAATCTGTCTAATCTTCTCTGTGTGATCAACAACTATTTCCGGCCCACGAATCGTATCCTCTCGGCTCGCCCAACATGCTGGTGATCTGCAGGGCCTCCCATACAGTGCCTCAAATGGTGGCATACCAATACTAGCCTGATAGCTGTTGTTATAAGCAAACTCACACAGAGGTAGATAATCCTCCCACGTACCCCCAAATTGCAAAATAGAAGCTCGAAGCATATCTTCCAAAATCTGTATCAGTCTCTCAGACTGACCATCAGTCTGTGGATGATAAGCAGTACTAAACTGCAACCTAGTGCTAAACTACTCCTGCATCGCCTCCCAAAATCTAGAAATAAATCTGGGATATCTATCAGATACTATGGAAATTGGTACCCCATGTAATCGAATAATCTCCTGTTCAAATAATCTGCTCAACTGAGTGAACGTGTATCGCATCGAAATGGGTATAAAGTGTGCCGATTTTGTCAGTCTGTCTATTACCACCCAAATTGCATCATGTCGTCTGGAAGTTTGTGGTAACCCACTAACAAAATCCATAGTAACATGTTCCCATTTCCACTGAGGAATGGGTAACGGCTGTAACAATCCACCAGGTCGCCTGTGTTCCGCCTTCACCTGCTGACATATATGACATCCCCGAACATACTCTCCAATATCGCCTTCATCCCTGGCCACCAAAACAATCTCTCGTAAATCATGATACATCTTGGTTCTGCCTGGATGAACCGTATAACGTGATCGATGAGCATCCTCCAATATACCATCCCGTATCTCTGGCACCGCAGGTATCCACAGTCTTCCCTGGTATCGCATGCATCCATCAAATGTTTCCGACCAATCAGTGCACACGAGATCCCGTGCCAACCCGCCGAACCGCTCATAGAGCCCATCAGCCCGCTGACACCCGATTACCCGTTCCAGTGACACTGTCAGTACTCTCATCTGACCACAAATCCGTACATCACTTATCGATGTACCCTCTACCATGCTCATAACCGATGCTATCTCCAACAGTCTCATATGATGATTACTAGTTTGACTGTTGACTCCGCATCTACTCAGAGCATCTGCCACCACATTGGCCTTGCCAGGGTGATATTCAATAGTGAAATCATAATCTTTCAACAACTCTAGCCATTTCCTCTGACGCATATTTAGATATCTCTGGGTGAAGATATAGCGTAAACTCTGATGGTCAGTGTAAAGTATAAATTTCTCCCCATACAAATAATGTCTCCAAGCTTTGAGCGCAAACACAACAGCTGCAAGCTCTAAATCATGTATGGGATAATTACACTCATATGGTCTTAATTTCCTGGATAAATAAGCCACAGGTCGTCCCTCCTGCATCAGAACACATCCGAGTCCAGTTCCTGAAGCGTCAGTGTAAACAGTCAAACTCTTCCCCACCTAAGGTAACGTCAACACTGGTGCAGAAGTTAATCGCTTCTTCAATTCCAAAAATGCGTGTTCACACTCTTCAGACCACTCAAAAGGAACATCTTTCTTTGTCAACCTCGTCATCGGTGATGTAATAATAGAAAAATCTCGCACAAAGCGATGATAATAACCTGCTAAACCCAAGAAACTCCGTATCTCAAAAACAGTCTCCGGTCTCTTCCAGTCAATCACTGCTCTAACCTTATCTCCCTCAACAGAGATGCTTTGATCGCTGACAACATGTCCTAAGAACTTCACTTCCCTCATCCAGAATTCACACTTACTGAATTTCGCGTATAGCTGGTGCTCCCTCAACGTCATCAACACTGATCGAAGGTGACTCTCGTGATCCTCTCGTGTTCGGCTGTATATCAATATGTCATCAATAAAAACTATCACAAATCGATCCAAATACGGTCTCAGTACTCGATGCATCAAATCCATGAAAACCGCTGGAGCGTTCGTCAATCCAAATGGTAATACCGTAAACTCAAACAATCCATATCTGGTACTGAAAGCAGTCTTCTGGATATCTTCTTCTCGAATATGCAACTTATGATATCCTAAACATAAATCAATCTTCGAGAAGAATTTCGCACCTTTCAACTGGTCAAATAGATCATCAATCCTCGGAAGTAGGTAACGATTCTTAATTGTTACCTGATTCAACTTCCGATAGTCTATACACATTCTTAATGATCCATCCTTCTTTCTTACAAATAATACAGGTGCTCCCCAAGGTGACATACTAGGATGAATGAATCCCTTTGCCAACAAATCCTCTAGCTGTTTCCTAACCTCTTCCTGCTCCACAGGTGACATCCGGTATGGTTTGCCAGAGATAGGTTTGGTCCCTAGTATCAACTCTATAATGAACTCTATCACTCGAGATGGTGGTAATCCGGGTAAATCATCAGAAAAAACATCAACAAATTCTCGGACTACAGGTATGTCCTCAATCCGGGTAACTACTCGAGTCTCAGGCTCAACTATCGCTACGAACTCCTCCATCTCTTGAGTAGTCGCTAATCTACCCCTGGTAATAGGTAACTCCGATGTAGTCCCGGTCAATGAAAACTCTATTAAACCAGGAATACGAAAGTCCACCCTTTTCTCAAAACAATCTATCCGTGCATGGTACGCTGACAGCCAATCCATTCCAAAGAGTGCGTCAAACTCTAAATACTCCAATACTCGTAGATCGGCTGGTAACTGATGTCCGGAAACCTTAACCATAACATCAAGAACTATCCGATTAGGGTAAATCTTATCTCCAGCAGCTGTGCTGAGAACAAGATGGGTCTCAAGTGTGTGTGCATCTAACCCTAACTCCCCAACTAACCGTCCAGAAATAAAAGAAAGAGTACTACCAGAATCAAACATAGCATGTACAAGTCTGTTGTAAATATACAACATACCTTCCACTAGCTGACGAGTAGCTCCTGAATCTGGCTGTGCTAGTGCATGTGCTCTGTCCCTATTGGGACCCTGTTCCCGTCGAGGTGATGGTACTCTAAACTCCCATCTCAAATGCCCTTGCTGACTACACCTAAAACATCTGCGCGGTTCCTGCCTCCCTAACCCGCCGATCACCGATCCCCGACCCGACCCCGATCTCTCGACCCCCGATCCACTTGTCATCATGATGCCTCTCTTGATCTTTGCGGCGAGAGGTGTCGTTGTTGTTGCTCATTCAGAACTACCGTATGCACAGGCTGTCTAACGTCCCCTCTCCACTGCTCTGGACGTCTATCTCGTCTACCCTGGTCCTGCCTCAGCCGATCAAAGTGATCTTGCCGTCTCTTCGGCCTCTGGTAACGTAAACTCTGGCCAGACCTATCCCCAAGCTCACCCCGATGTCGTAAGTATGTCTCGCGAGCTAATGCCTAATCATAAACAGTTTGCAATGTCTCAGCTCCACTCGCGACAATCACACCTCCGATCCTCTCATCCAAACCACGGATGAAATAATAGATCTGGAGTCTCTTAGTATTTGCCACATCCATGGCATACAACATAAGATATCTAAATCTGTCCATATACTGAGACACCTTCATATTACCCTGTTTCAGACTCAAGAACTACTCCTTCAATCTCAACTGCACGTCCGTGGGAATATATTCATCGAGGAATATCTACCTGAACTCCGCCCACGTTACTGGTGTAAACGTCGATGTGTCATCAACCAACGACCGGCAACATCAGGATCACTAACTCCAGTGAAATATGTAGGATTAAACCTCATGAAATCTTTCACCATCTTCGCTGCCTCGAACATCCTGCTTCTGGCAGTCGAACCTCCTACTCGTTGCTCAGTGATAGATGGTATTACTTCCGTAGCCTCAGCTATCGTCCCAAGAGGCTCAGTTCTCTCTCTCTCTCTGCCTCTATCCCAGCTGCCTGTATGTCATCAACTGGCGCAGTCACAGCCGGAGTGGTAGGTGCAACTAACTCAGCAATGGGTGCTACTACCGGTACTCGCGAACTCCGTATGTATTCCATCAGCTCAGCCATCTGAGTCTGGTGTAGTAGCTGCTGATCAGTAACCCTCTGCACCATAGCTCGCAAATCTGCTACCTCCCTACTGGTATGATCACTCGGCTCTCCAACCTCCTACTGAGTGATAGGAGAAGTAGTAGTAGGGGTCTATCCCTCCATAATGATCTGCATCGATTTGCGTAACCAATTAGCTTCCAATATACGTATGCATATAGTACATACTTATATCCAACAAATACATATATCAAATAACAATACTAATTCTACCCACTTCATTCACTTCCCAACTAAAAGTTCTAGGCAGTTCATCGGGTTTCCACATCTAATTTGTTTACAATTTATTCTCTTTTTCATTTCCATAATTCAATTCAAGGCCCTATCAACCTTGCTCTGATACCAAACTGTGGCGGCCCCACTTTCGAGTGGTCGCCCGTGCAAACGTATACCTCTCCACCTATGCTCCAGAAGCACTCCCACGTCACTTATCCATCCACCTCGCCTATCACTATATTCACATCTACTCTGTGAAGTGATGTTCCTGAATTTTATATTATTTTATCCATATAATACCATTTCACAGCAGAAGACCTTAATACAGTCAATTACTTTAATATAACATTGATTAGTGCACCTATAGTGGAATCCCGGACTGTACATGCATACATGCGATTAACTAAAACTGTGTTATACACAAGTACGGTAATATCACGTTTCCCATCCCAAAATACTACAAAATATCAAAATCATATATGTACCAAATAAGACGTACTAGCAAGTCTTGAAGTGGTAAGTCAGATGTAATCGCCAACGACCTCCTTACCCTTGCTGGTACTAGGATCTGCACTCAGTTATCACAAAAACCAGATAACGAGTCCAGTAAGTAAAACACCAAAGAAAACCACCAGGCACTTCAATTTATGAACATAAATGGAAACCAATAAGCAGTGTTAAATAATCATGCAATAATCAAGGAAATAACGCAGTCAACTGCTCAAAAGGAAATGCATGAATACCAACACGAAGATAACAAATGGGTGTGCAATGAATACCGCCAGTGAAGCTAGGATCAGTGGCCCGGTCATGCCCTACTCCAATGACCCCGCTGACTGTATCCTAGTCACCAATTATATTTGAGAAAAACAAACCCCACACACCGAAAAACAGCCTGAACGTTGTCGTTCCCATCACAATCGGATTTAGATTGACAAAGAAATAAAGCTCAACGAATAGAATAAGTAAATGCAATAGTGGTGTTCAATTGGGTTTTACATACCTCAATTCGCACTCCAACAACCCCGATCTAGCTCCAATAACACCCGACAAATCAAATTATCATCCCAAATGTACCTAAGATTATTTATCATTAAATTAGCTTGAAGTTGACATATTATGTCAATTTTACATTTTTCGAGATAAAAACCCCGATATAAAGTCTCCTCCGACTTTTGAATTTCTCATTTTCCATATAACTTCCTCAATTCCTATTTATTTGGTCAAAATACTATTTTTCCATATTTTTCCCTATTTTTCTGGATTTTCTTTTCCATTTTTCTTTATTTTCTCTCTTCTCTTTTTTTTCCTTTTTTTTTTTTCTTCTTTCCTCGAATCGGCCGAACCAGGTTCAGCTTTCAACCGAGCCGAACCGGCCCGGTTCGGGGTCATCTTCCCCACTCATGAACAGAGAGCGACGCTCTTTTTTTTTTTTTCTTTTTTTTTCTCTCGATTCTCTCATTCTTTCTTTCTTTCCTTCTTTCTTCCTTCTCTCATGAAATTAGGGGGTGGGAAGACCTCCTCGGACCGGTTCCAATTCTCGGCCATGGCGGAGCCATGGCCGAGCTCACCACCTCCACCACCACAACTTACCACAACAACAAAAAACAACACAAGCTCACCTTGTTCTCTTCGATCCCGACGTCACGAGCGTTCCTCCTCCTCTCCTTCTCCCTCCTTCCTCGTCTCGGTCTCTCTGCTGTTTGTTTTTTTTTTCTCTTATCTCGATTTATCGAGATAACGGAGAAGAAGAAGGCGGTTTGATGATGAAATGACCGAAATACCCCTCATGTTTATCTCTTTCCTTATTTCATTCAATACCCTTTTTGATAATTTTGCATTTTCTATTTTATTTTCTGATTTACCATATATATTTATATATATCAATTTACCTATATATATAAATAAATATATACACTCACCTATGTTTTCGCATTTAAAATTCCGCCGTGCGCGCCAACGAGTGTACTCGGGCGTGCACACTACTGTACCACCCACGCGTCTCAATCATGACTAAACCCCGGCTCTCAATCTCGTCCGGTCAAGTATTTACAAACACACACACTTGTGATGACTATAATATCACATACGTTACAAAATTTACAACCAATACACATCGTCAAATCTACTAATTCCAAAACCCCGCCTAATCCATACGCGGCGTCCACATATCATCCGAGCTGGTGTCCAAATCTGAAATAATTATAATAATAACGGCGTTAATAAATAACGGTCGTTACAGTTAACCTATTTTAACATAAACATCGCAAAATTAACCAAAACAATACACAAAATACTATTTACCTAATCCGGACGCACTCCATCCTCGCTGTGGAACCTACGAACGTCCACGCTGGCGTCCACGTCTGTAATGACGTCATAAAATAACGGCAAATATTAATTGGGCCGTTACAGTTCTTCCCAACTAAATTGAAATTTCGTCCCGAAATTTAAGTTATAATCAACAGTCACCAGTGAATAACTGAGGATATCTCTGTCTCATAGTCGACTCGAGCTCCCAGGCTAGTCCCTCGGTCCCGTGATGCTGCCATCATACCAACACCTTCGGAATCTCCCTGTTCCTCAGAGTCTGAACTCTACGATCCATGATCTCAATGGGTTGCTCTTCATAAGAAACGTCAGGACGAACCTCAATCTGTCTAATATCCACCATCGGCCTCGGTCCTGACTTAGCTAACCTCAACATAGAGACGTGAAACACTGGATGAACGCCTGCTAACTATGCTGGCAACTCCAATCTATATGCTATTGTCCCAACACGTGCTATAACTCTAAACGGTCCAATATATCTCGGTGCTAGTTTCCCCTTGATTCCCAACCTCTGATGTCCTTTCCAGAGTGAAACTTTCAGATATACCAAGTCATCCACATCATAACTCAAACCCTCAAGATACCTATTAGCATACTTATTTTGCCTATCTTGAGTTGCTTGCAATCTCAATCTAATTTGCCGAATTTTCTCGGTATGATCAACAACAACTTCAGGTCCAATCACTGCCACATCCTCAGGTGCTGCCCAATAAGCTGGTGATCTGCAAGGTCTACCATACAAAGCCTCAAATGGTGGCATACCATGTAACGGCCCATTTTCCAAATAGACCGCCACAGGGCCAATGCGGACCCACAGTCTGTCTTACCAGCGACAGCTGTGCTCTACATTGGATTACATCCTCCATTTTATCTTTTTAAACCTTATTAATTATCCATTTATAGATTAGGTTGTATTGAAGTCAAATTATATGTTAAATCATTATAAAATCCTCAAATTCACACAGCGGAAGCCTTTCTAATGCATTACTCGGGTAGTAATACTGTAAATGTGTAACCTAAACCATAAACCTAATGTGGAAAACCCATGCACAATCATAAGTACCTCTGAAATCACCAAAAAGTTCAATATATAAAGTTTCTCCAAAACCCCAAACCTATAATAAAACATAGTAAATATAATACAAACGTACAAGTCAGGCTATTTCGGCTCAACAGTACTCTGGCCGCTTGCCCTTGCCCCTGCTCGTACTAGGATCTGCACTCAAGCCATCAAAAAAAACAGATGGCGAGTCCAGAGTGAGTATTCCCAAGGAAATTATGTGAGCATTTTTAAAAGTAAATACTGAAATTTAAATAAACCTATTAAATAAACATGCGGAAATAAATACAGACAACTGTGCTCATCGCATGAATAAACAATAGGAAAAAAACTCAAAGTGTGTTCCTAGCTCCTAGGGTCAGACTACACCATACTTCGGACTCTTCCACAGAATACTGCCGGCGAGTCAAACTCCAGCAGGGCAAGCACCTGGATCTGCTCGATGGCCGGCGTTACACCAGCGGCGCATCGACACATGCCACGACGTGACACTCGGCCGAGTTCGATCTGGTAGCATGTGCTATGGTGTAGTGGACATACACACAAGAATGGCACGGAGGGAGCCTCGCTCAACGTCCGCCCATATAAACATAACCAAGAATAGAGTATTGAAATGAAAGAAATTGAATTCAAATGCCAAAAGAAGTAAATACTCAAGTAATTTCAGTTGGGATACTACACACCTCAATCCGCACTCCGCGTCCCGAAATCAAACCCCGTCTAGCTTCAATAATCACCCGATAATTCCAAATTATCACCCCAAATGTACCTAAGATTATTTATCATTGAATTAGCTTCAATTTGACATATTATGTCAATTTTACGTTTTTCGAGGTAAAAACCCCAGTATAAAGTCTCCTCCGACTTTTGAATTTCTCATTTTCCATATAAATTCCCCAATTTCTATTTATTTGGTCAAAATACAATTTTCCATATTTTTTCCTATTTTTTTGGATTTTATTTTCCATTTTTCTCTCTTTTTTTTTCTTTTGGTTTAGTCTGAACCGGGCCGAACCGGGTTCGACTCAACCGAGCCGAACCGGCCCCGGTTCGAGCACTTGTTCATCTTCCTCTTCATACGAACAGAGCGACGCTCTGTTCGTTTTTTTTTTTTTTTTTTTTTTCGATGCCTTCTTCTTCTCTTTTGGTTTCCCACCCTCACGAAGCAGAAAAGAGACAACTCTCCCTGCTTTGCTTCTCGGTTCGGCCATGGTGACGCCATGGCCGAACCTCTCGACCACACAGTCACATACACCACACAACAACCCAACAACAAACAACTTACCTCACCTTACTCCTCGCGTCACCATGGCCGAACCTCTCGACCACACAAATCACATACACCACACAACAACCCAACAACAAACAACTTACCTCACCTTACTCCTCGCCTCCACGAACTCGCCTACTCTCCTTCTCCCTCGTCTCGCTTCTCTCCTCTCCCTTCCTCTCGTTCTCTCGCTCTTCTTCTCCTTCTCTGTTTTTTTTTTTCTTTTCTTTCGTTTCTTCGACTTATCGAGAGAGATAGGGCGGTTTGATGGTGAAAATGACCATTTTGCCCCTCATGTCTATCCCTTTCCTTCTTTCCTTCAATACCCTTTTTGGTAATTTTGCATTTTCTATTTATTTTTCTGATTTCCATATATATTTATATATATATATATATTAAATTACTTATATACATATATATATATAAATATATATACACACCTATATTTTCGCACCTACAATTCGGTCGTGCGCGCCAACGAGTGTACTCGGGCGTGCACACCACCGTACCACTCACGCGTGTCGACCACGACCCCGCGTCTCCCTAGGCGCCCACCAATTTATCATTTTTATCACATTTAATTCATTTAATGTGTGTAATATTTTCCCCGGCCTAATATTTCATCTTTTTGTCTATTCGGTACCCGCGTCGACACGCATATCGAGGTGAATACTTAACACACAATCTCACACGTCAATTAAAATATAATTACACACATCGCGATGTCGGTTAACCTATTTTAACATAAACATCGCAAATTAAACAAAATAACACACGAAATAACTATTTACCTAACTCCGAGCGCGCGCTCTACAGCCTAGGCTGGGGTCCCACGAGTGTCCGAAATGTTCGCCACGTCTGCAATACGTCACAAATAACGGCGAATTAAATTCGGGCCGTTACAATTCTTCCCAACTAGGTGAAATTTCGTCCCGAAATTTAGATTAAACTTAACTACTTACTAGCAAATAAGTGGGGATACCGTCGTTGCATCGTAGACTCGAGTTCTCAGGTGAGTCCCTCAGTTCCATGATACTGCCAACGAACTAAAACCTTCGGGATCTTCCGATTCCTCAAAGTCTGAATCCTCCTATCCATGATCTCCACAGGTTGCTCCTCAAATGACACGTCTGGTTGTACCTCAATCTGACGTATATCAATCATAGGTCTCGGTCCCGACCTTGCTAACCTCAACATGGATATGTGAAACACTGGATGTACCCCTGCTAACTGTGGCGATAACTCTAAACGGTATGCCACTTTGCCGACACGTTCCTCCACTCGAACGGTCCAATGAACCTTGGTGCTAGTTTCCCCAATGCCAAATCTCGATGACCCTTCCAGGGCGAAACCTTCAAATACACCATGTCTCCAATCTCGTAGCTCGGATCCCCGTGATACTTATCTGCGTATTTCTTCTGTCTATCTGCGCCGCCTGAAGTCTCTGTCTAATCTGCCTCACCTTCTCAGTGTGATCCACAACAACCTCAGGTCCTATAGCCGCTGTATCCTCCGTGCTTGCCCAACACGCTGGTGACCTGCAGGGCCTACCATATAATGCCTCAAATGGTCGCATCCCGATACTCGCCTGATAGCTGTTGTTGTACGCAAACTCGCACAACGGCAGATAATCTTCCCACAATCCTCCAAACTGTAAAATACATGCCCTGAGCATATCTTCGAGAATCTGAATCAACCGCTCTGACTGCCCGTCAGTCTGAGGATGGTACGCAGTAATAAACTGTAGTAGAGTGCCAAACTGTTCTTGCATACTCTCCCAAAGTCTCGAAGTAAACCTCGGATCTCTGTCAGAAACAATGGATACCGGTACACCGTGCAATCTGACAATCTCTTTCTCAAAAATAGTGCTCAGCTGTGTAACTGAATATTTCATGGCGATCGGTATGAAATGTGCCGACTTCGTCAACCTGTCGATAACTACCCAAACTGCATCGTGTCTCCTCGTAGTCTGCGGTAGGCCACTGACGAAGTCCATGGTCACATGTTCCCATTTCCACCGAGGAATGGGCAAAGCCGTAGCAACCCAACCGGTCTTCACATTGCTCAACCTTCACCCGCCGGCAAATATGACAACTCCGGACGTACCTCCCACGTCGGCCTTCATCCCCGGCCACCAAAATAATCGGCGAAGGTCGTGATACATCTTGGTTCGACCAGGATGAACGGTAAATCGCGACCGGTGTGTGTCCTCGAGAATCTTGTCTCGAGCTCCGGTACCTCCGGTATCCACAAACGACCCCCGTGTCTCAAGCACTGTCTCGAACCCTCGGACCACTCGGTGCACCCGGATCTGAGCCGGTCCACGACCGTAAATACTGGTCATCGGTTCTCTGCAACTCAAGAACCCGCTTTCTGTGAGACACCGTAGGAACTCGTATCTGGCCGCAAATATGTAGCTCAGCAATAGATTTTGTTACACACAACACCGATGCAGCCTCAAGCAACCCATGCTCATGTGTCATATGCCGCACGCACGTTTGACTCTCAATGCCGCTCCTGCTGAGCGCATCAGCTACGACATTCGCCTTTCCCGAATGATACTTAATAGCGAAATCGTAATCCTTCAGTAACTCGAGCCATCTCCGCTGTCTCATGTTCAACTCCCTCTGAGTGAACAAATATCTCAAACTCTGATGGTCGATAAATAGTATGAACTTTTCACCATACAAATAGTGCCTCCAAGCTTTCAGCGCAAACACGACTGCCGCAAGCTCCAAATCGTGCACTGGATAACTCTCCTCATGTGGTCTTAATCGTCGTGATAAATAGGCCACTGGATATCCGTCCTGCATTAACACACAACCCAACCCAGTGCCTGACGTATCAGTATAAATCGAAAAACCCTTTCCTGCCACGGGTAATGCTAAAACTGGTGCAGAAGTCAACTGCCTCTTCAGCTCCCAGAAAGCATCCTCACACTCCTGCGACCAATCAAATATGACATCCTTTTTGGTCAACCTCGTCATCGGCACTGCAATCAACGAAAAAAATCCTGTACGAAGCGCCTATAATATCTTGCCAAACCCAAGAAACTTCGCATGTTCGAAACTGACTCAGGTGTTCTCCAATCAATAATCGCTTGAATCTTGTCCCCATCAACCGATACCCCTTGATTACTGATAACATGTCCGAGAAACTTTACCTCACTCAGTCAAAACGTGCACTTGCTGAACTTGGCGTAAAGTCGATGCTCTCTCAGCGTCATCAACACCTCTATGAGATGCCTCTCGTGCTCCACACGAGTCCTGCTGTAAATCAGGATGTCGTCGATGAATACAATCACATAACGATCCAAAAACGGCCTGAGCACTCTATGCATCAAGTCCATGAAGATCGCCGGCGCGTTAGTCAACCCAAATGGCATGACTGTGAACTCAAATAATCCATAGCGAGTGCTAAAAGCCGTCTTCTCGATATCACTCTCCCGAATCCTCAATTGATGGTAACCCGATCGTAAATCAATTTTTGAGAAAAACTTAGCACCCGCCAACTGATCGAATAAATCATCAATCCTAGGAAGTGGATAACGATTTCGAATCGTCACCTGATTCAGCTTCCTGTAGTCTACGCACATCCTCATAGATCCATCCTTCTTCTTAACAAAAAGAACTGGTGCGCCCCAAGGAGACATACTGGGATGAATGAAACCCCTTCTGCAGCAACTCCTCTAGTTGGGACCTTAACTCCCCGTGCTCGGATGCTGACATCCTGTACGGTCGACTATATATCGGCTGCGTCCCTGGAATCAATTCAATAATGAACTCAACTGCTCTAGGAGGTGGTAAACCTGGCAAATCCTCAGGAAATACATTGGAAAATTCACAAACCGGGACATCCTCAACCCTAATCACTGTCTTAATCTCTGGCTCCACCATAGCCGCATACGCCTTCATCTCTGCGACGTAGCTAGTCTGCCTCGAGTGATAGGTAATGTTGACGCATTTCCGACAAATGAAAACTCTGGAATTCTCTCGATGTGAAATGTCACCGTCTTGCTAAAACAATCAATTTGTGCATGATACGACGATAACCAATCCATACCGAGCATCGCGTAGAATTCCAAATATTCTAATACTCTAAAGTCACCGTAACGATGTCCCTCAATCTCAACTACACAATCCCTAAGAAACTCGGTTAGGATAAATCTTATCCCCACTGCCGTGTCTTGAGAACAAGATATGTATCTAAAGTTTGTGCATTTAATCCTAACAATCCTACCATATGTCCAGATATAAAGGAGAGTGTCTTTGCTTTAAATCGAACATAACATGCATAAAAGTATCACGACGGATAACATACCTTCAACAAGTTTGTCTGTCGGTTGCCTCCCGGTCTGGCTGTGTAACCACAAAAATAGCTGTTTGGGCCCTATCTCTACGGCCGATCGATCAGTAATGGTAATGCGGCACTGTCTCAGTACACTCCGCCACAAGATGTCCTACCTGACCACAACGATAACAAGTTCAAATTTATGATCTGCCAGTAGTCCTCTGACTGTGCCTGACTCTGGCCTCGGTTTATCCACCTCATCAACTAGTAACATCTCATGTAATCTCTCGTGAGCCAATAGCCACCTCTCGGCTATCTCTGGGTCTCCGACTCCATGAAAGTATCCTGGAGGGAATCTAAGATAATCCTTCAACTTTTTCACCTCCACTGTCATCAAACTCCCTGATAAAGACGCTACAGCTGGCTGCTCGGTAATCGAAGGAGTTACAACTAACGCAGCCTCTGCTAGAATAACCACTGGTATAGCCCTCTCGGCATGTGTCTCGGATACTGCAGCCTGCCCACTAAGTCTCAGCGGTAGTGGGAGCAACAACTGCAGAAGTGGTAACCAATGGTGCAGCTATAACTGTAGTAGGAGTTGTCACAGTCTCACGAGTCCTCAATAAAACCAACAACTGTACGAATCTATCATCCATTGTCCACGCTAACGACTCTAACGTCAATGTCGACCTAGCAGGATCGCTAGTATTCCCAACCTCTGGCTGAGTCGTACCTGAAGGCTACCCGTCCATCGGTATCTGCATCGAAGAACGTGTCTCGGTACGAATATACGTGTAACGTAGGTAATATACAAACAAAAACATAACACGTATATCTTGATTTCTACCCATCTCTCATTGCTTCCCAACTAAGACTTTAGGCAACTCCTTTGGGTTTCCACATCTAAAGCTTATTCAATAGGTTTATGATCAAGTTTTTCCTCAAATTCGAGCCCTAGGTTTTCCTAAACCTAGGCTCGATACTCTAAATCAACGGCCCATTTTCCAAATAGACCGCCACAGGGGCCAATGCGGACCCACAGTCTGTCTTACCAGCGACAGCTGTGCTCTACATTGGATTACATCCTCCATTTTATCTTTTTAAACCTTATTAATTATCCATTTATAGATTAGGTTGTATTGAAGTCAAATTATATGTTAAATCATTATAAAATCCTCAAATTCACACAATGAAGCCTTTCTAATGCATTACTCGGGTAGTAGTACTTTGTAAATGTGTAACCTAAACCATAAACCTAATGTCGAAAACCCATGCACAATCATAAGTACCTCTGAAATCACCAAAAAGTTCAATATATAAAGTTTCTCCAAAACCCCAAACCTATAATAAAACAGAGTAAATATAATACAAACGTACAAGTCAGGCTATTTCGGCTCAACAGTACTCTGGCCGCTTGCCCTTGCCCCTGCTCGTACTAGGATCTGCACTCAAGCCATCAAAAAAAACAGATGACGAGTCCAGAGTGAGTATTCCCAAGGAAATTATGTGAGCATTTTTAAAAGTAAATACTGGAATTTAAATAAACCTATTAAATAAACATGCGGAAATAAATACAGACAACTGTGCTCATCGCATGAATAAATAATAGAAAAAAAACTCAAAGTGTGTTCCTGTGACGGCCACAAATTCCCAATGCATTTGGGTACGCCCGGCCTAGACCCGTGCAGGCCCCGAGTCAATTCCCAACGAACCTGACGAGCCTAGTCAGCCTCAAAACATCAAAATTTCACGTTTTATGAAAGAGTTATTGCAATTATAACACAGCGGAAGCAAATTACCTACTACTCAAGAATTGGGAAATAACTCAATCAAAGGAAATTAGGAATCTATATAAATGTGGAAAACCCAATATGTTCAATTCTAAGTCAACAAAATGGATTGATGGAATCCACTTCAAAATATATTCCCCGCTTCCAAAACAATCATATATATAAACGTCATACAAAAAGAAATAAACATGAGCCTACATCTCGGTACCTCTCAAGTCCAAATTTCAAGCACAAAAAATCTCCTAGGCAAGGTCCCTTGCCCCTATTGCTCTCCGTCCTATCTGCACCCACCGTCACAAACTAGACGGTGAGCAACTGGAGAAAAATGAATGTAATGCCAGAAGAAAACAACAGTAATTCATGATAATTCAAATAAAGTAGTCTAAATATCATGCGATAATAAAAAGACAGGAAATTAAATAGACAAGATGCATGATAAACAGACTAATAGATATCAATCGAAATTTAAGTGTGTTCCAAAGAATCAAAAGAGGCTCATAAGTGGTCTAAATCATAGCATAACGGCGAAGACCTCATGAGGTCTTCCCGGGCATCGACACAAACGAAGGCACAGCTATGACTGGAAAGGGACTCAAACCCATCCACCCAGTACTCGGTGTCACACGGTCACTAAGGGTGGTCACACACTCGTGCGCACGAGTGCCCGCGTTTTATCCCTCTAGTGCAGGTCCTAGTACTTTCGAGACAAAACACTTACGCCGGGAAGCACACAACAAGAAATGGAATGGAATACCAACAATAGAGCATAACAAGACTGAATAAATGATAATGAATCACATGACATTTTCTTACTGGCTTACAAACGTACAAATGCTTTTTAAGGCAAGTGTACTTACCTGAACTAATCGCAATCTGTGTATACTCTCGCATCCCCAACGCGTATCCCCGAGTTTTCCCGCTACCTAACAAGTTCGGAAACTCTAGTTATTTAGTCGAGTCATTATCTAAACTAGGTTAAATCTTTAGTGTTTTTCAAATGTTTTAGCGACTCATTAACGACTCGGTAAATCCATCAATAAATTGACCGTAAAACCAAACATATATTCTTTGATGTGAAAACCGTAACCAAAACCAAAACTACGACAATGACATCACAAAGTCAGTAACCATAAAGCATGTAAGCCTACTCATGAATCGTAGACTCGGTTCTGTCATATATGGGTCCCGCCATAGCCTCTAAGACTGACGGCGTAACCACGACATCATGACCATATAACAATATGTAATTACACCTACGTAACTTTGCTCTAACGTAAGATCGATTCGAAAAGTATATACTCATTTACTCAACATGAAATGCGTTTCATTCAAAATAGTGTTACGCTCGACTCATATAATACCCCAAACCAACTCCACGAAACCTCAACATAGTTCGACTCGGCAAGGAAAAGTAGTCATAGGATTGAAGGATAATCAAGGCCGAACCTCACAAACATTTTGGCAACGACCAAAAAAATAATAATGCAGTCGATCATGACACAACCATAGAAAGTTCTACCCATGTACCGCGAGGGGGCTGCTTTGGGGACTGTTGAGGTTACGGTGGGCCATTGTTGAGTCACCTCCGACTAGCCCTTCGTTCATGGCAACCACGACCACTGCGAGTACACCTACAAACTGTGTATTTCAATTTCACAGTTGCACTTCCCCGTCCACCGAGTTGTTGGCTGCTCTAGGACGTTGAGGACTCCGACGAACACAGTATGCCATCCGCTCGTCCCTGGTCATGGCAACAGGGACTCATTCATCACGGTTCGAGAGAGTGGGTTGGAGAGATCGAGAGGGAGAAAAGAGAGAGAGAGAACAAGAGAAGCCGAGGGATAGGGAAGCCGAGAGAGAGAGACAAAAAGAGGAGGAGAAACGCACCTCCGACGAGGCTCAGACCAGCCATTAAGGAAAGAGGAGCAGTTGGCCGAGAGGGAGGAGAACCGTGAGGGAGAGAGAGGAGACTGCCGAGACGAGAGAGATCGTGAGGATGAGAGAAACCGAGAGAAAGAGAGTGGGGAGAGAGGGAGAGACGACCTTCGGCGAGTGGGGGCTCCGGCGTGGTCCACCAAAGGGCGTGGGTCGAAAGAGGAGAGGAGAGGTGGCGGCGGTGGTGAGGGTGTTGGAGAACGAGATGAATAGTGTAGGGTTTTGTTTGTTTATATATACAATATAAAGGTCAAATGACCATTTTGCCCTTCCACTTATTTCACACACATTTTAAAACACTACCCTTATGAGTCTTTTGTCCCATAATCACATCTCAACTCACACACACATCTCGAGGTCAATCTCATGGTTGTTCACCATCATGTTGTGTCACTATAACAATACCAATCCCATAGCCCGTATGTTGTGTAATTAACCAACTCCCGCGCTTAAACGACGTTCTTCGGTCCGTTTTTCCTTGTTCCGACTCTCGTAACGCGCGTAGTCTCGCCTTGTCTCGCCAACTAATTAATTAAATTAATTAAAAATTCATTTATTTGTATTTTTTTACTTGTTTTTCTCCCCTGTTTAACTAGTCAAAACCTCACTCAATTAAATATCGCCCAACCGGCTAGAAACCCGTAAAATACTAAAATACTAATACACACAATCAAAGAATCATAAAATCACTTCAGTGTCGACTCCCGAAGTTCGAAATACTGTCCAGCATTCACGTAGCCGGGTCACAATTCTGACAAATGCAACATAAGTCAGTTAAAAAAATTTGGGGTTGTTATAGTCTCCCCCACTTATTAGAATTTCGTCCCCGAAATTTATCTATTAAGTAAGCTAGATTAACGACTCTTCGCAACTCCTAACGAGACCAATAAAAACTCAGAGTGAGTCATTTCTTGACTTCGAACTGTTCATGACCCTTCAGTGGAGAGACCTTCAGATATTTAAAGTCTCCTCGAATCATACTGAAGCTCATCGTGATACTCGACAAGTATTTCTTCTGCCACTTTTGGGCACTCTTAAGTCTCAAACAAAACTATCCACAATTACCCAGATGATATCGTGACCACGAGGAGATCGGGGCAACCACTAACGAAATCCATATCAATATGTACCCAATTCCATCGAGAAATGGGTGGGGCTGTAGTAGTCCTCCAGGTCGTCAATGCCCAGATTCTACGCGCTGGCATGTCATACGCTCGAAAAACTCCGACACCTCGGAAATCATCCCCGGCCACCAAAAGAATGTCGCATATCGGCGCACATCTTAGGTCGACCCGATACACAACAAAACCGAAACGATGAATCTCCCGAAGTAACTCTTCACACACATCGCCACCAATGGAATCCTAGTCGCCGCGATACCTCTAGCATGAGTCCTGTCGACCGACTCGTCTCGGGCAATCCGAACCATCCACCATCTCACCGCACCGCCGGTATGACGCATCGTCTTCTTGTCCTCGCGCACAATGCCAAATGAGACGGCTCGCAACATCGTTTGACCACGTATCTAGGTCATAGTAGTCATCGGCATGTCTGTGAACTCATCAACTTGATCGCCTCACGTAAACCACGCTCGTAGGTTCTTTGACACAAGACTATCTTCGCATCCAATCCTTTGCAGCACAACGCATCAGCAACAACGTTGGTCTTCCTCGGATGATACGCAAAACGAAAAGTTGTAATCCTTCACAAACTTAGGCCAAGGCTTTTGTGTCGGGTTCGAACTCCTCTCGAATGAATAGGTGCTTCAAGCTCTCGGGATCATTACGTAACTCAAACGAGCATCGTACGGTGACGTTCTCATATCCTCGGCGCGAACACGATCGCAGCTCACTCCAGGTTGTGGGTTGGTCAGTTCTTCTCACAAACTTTCAGATATTCGAATGCATAAGCGATCTCACGGCTTAAATCTTCTCGAAATCAATTGCATCACCGTTTGCTCTAAACACGTGTCCTAAAATCTAACCTTGGGTAACAAATACTCGTACGTGATTCAATATCTTAGCAGCATCGACATCCTGTTTCGCTCTACCACATACACTACCCACAAGGGTCTTAATTTCATCTTCTCGTATTATAACCCGAACATAAATGTACCAAACCAGTTCGTACCAAAAGAAACATTGAATCTTAAACTCCATCACGGACTCGCATGCGCTTTGCCTCAACGCAATGAACTCGTTCCTTTTCGCTCGAAGGACAGTCGGCGGAAAGTACTTCTAACTAAACTGGGTCTTGAAGTCAACCCAAATCGCTCGGGATGCCTCGGGTAGCAACAATTGTCGTCTACCAATCGTCCGCCTCCCCCTGCAACATTGATGAAGAGATCGTCGCCTTCATGCGTTCATCAGTAGCGATGATGGTGTGAACCTTCTCGTGATTCTTCAAGAATAGCTCTGCCGCTCTAATGTTGGTACCACCATAGAACTTCAACGGGTCGTGCCTCTTGAACTCTCTCCACTACCTAGCCTTGGTAGTGGCTCCCACACTCTTTACTGGAGTCGTTACTGAAGTAGTCTCAGCATTGGCCGTCGGTGTAGCTAATGTATTAGGTATCTCCTTTGCATGTGCTATCGGCGGTGTTTCGACCTCGGTTGCGCAGAATCGACGCAACAAAAGCTCCTCGGTATCGTCGCTAACGAAA
Organism: Stephania japonica; assembly: GCA_039657345.1. NCBI lineage: Eukaryota > Viridiplantae > Streptophyta > Magnoliopsida > Ranunculales > Menispermaceae > Stephania > Stephania japonica. The sequence continues at coordinate 6,849,052 of CM077558.1, read as the reverse complement.
TCGGGTCGTGAACGTTGCGGCAAAGAATCGAAATCTCGACTCCCAGAGTAGTATTCATAGGAAGCAACGTAGTTGGGGTAATGGTGTAGTCGAAGTCGATGGTGGAATGGTAGGCGGTACGAATGTCCTCAGCGGTTGTAACATCTCTTGTAGAATGTTGGTCCCGCGTCGCGACTCTCTCGTGTCAAGGCGTGCATCATCATCTCGCGCTAGCATATCGTATGCCGAACGTGCCGCTATCGTCACTCGGACCGGTCTGATCCGCCATCGTCGTCCGAACCAAGAAAACGAATACTACGGATCAACACATAACTATCGCATACCATATAGTACACATAACAATCATAATATGTACAAATTTAAATCCGACTCATCCCGAACTCCCCCATCTAAGTTTTTAAAAGGATTATAGGGTTTCCACTCTAAGTTCAACCATTCCTAACTTCCGCTGTCTTAATGGTTTGTATTTTAACTTGAGAGTCAGGTCGTTATAACCTTAAGCTCTGATACCAACTATGACGTTGGTATCACAATTTTTTTAGATAACTATATACCATGTCCCTAAGATTCTAAAACCTAGGCTCTGATACCAACTGTGACGGCCCCAATTTCCCCATGCAATTGGGTACGCCCGGCCTAGACCCATACAAGCCTCGAGCCATCACTCGGCAACCTGACGAGCCTAGTCAGCCTTCAATTTAATCAAATTAGTAATTTATGAAAGAGTTATTGCATCAGTAAACAGCGGAAGACTAAAATAATTATAATAAAGGGGAAATAACTCAATCAAAGGAAGTAAAGGAATTCTATAAATGTGGAAAACCCCGGGTATTCATGTACAATTGGAAATGCAAAGGTACCTAATACCAATCTCATCAAAATTTGCCTAGTTTAATAATCCCAAAGCATATATATATAAAACGATATACATAAAAGCAAAACATAAAGAAACCTATAAAATAGTCTCCAAATCCAGCCGCTAATCCTCACAATTGATCCCCTAGGCAAGGTCCCTTGCCCCTACTGCTCTTCGTCTTATCTGCACCCACCGTCACAAACTAGACGGTGAGCAACTGGAGAAAAATGAATGTAATGCCAGAAGAAAACAACAGTAATTCATGATAATTCAAATAAAGTAGTCTAAATATCATGCGATAATAAAAAGACAGGAAATTAAATAGACAAGATGCATGATAAACAGACTAATAGATATCAATCGAAATTTAAGTGTGTTCCAAAGAATCAAAAGAGGCTCATAAGTGGTCTAAATCATAGCATAACGGCGAAGACCTCACGAGGTCTTCCCGGGCATCGACACAAGCGAAGGCACAGCTATGACTGGAAAGGGACTCAAACCCATCCACCCAGTACTCGGTGTCACACGGTCACTAAGGGTGGTCACACACTCGTGCGCACGAGTGCCCGCGTTTTATCCCTCTAGTGCAGGTCCTAGTACTTTCGAGACAAAACACTTACGCCGGGAAGCACACAACAAGAAATGGAATGGAATACCAACAATAGAGCATAACAAGATTGAATAAATGATAATGAATCACATGACATTTTCTTCCTGGCTTACAAACGTACAAATGCTTTTTAAGGCAAGTGTACTTACCTGAACTAATCGCAATCTGTGTATACTCTCGAGTCCCCAACGCGTATCCCCGAGTTTTCCCGCTACCTAACAAGTTCGGAAACTCTAGTTATTTAGTCGAGTCATTATCTAAACTAGGTTAAATCTTTAGTGTTTTTCAAATGTTTTAGCGACTCATTAACGACTCGGTAAATCCATCAATAAATTGACCGTAAAACCAAACATATATTCTTTGATGTGAAAACCGTAACCAAAACCAAAACTACGACAATGACATCACAAAGTCAGTAACCATAAAGCATGTAAGCCTGCTCATGAATCGTAGACTCGGTTCAGTCATATATGGGTCCCGTCATAGCCTCTAAGACTGACGGCGTAACCACGACATCATGACCATATAACAATATGTAATTACACCTACGTAACTTTGCTCTAACGTAAGATCGATTCGAAAAGTATATACTCATTTACTCAACATGAAATGCGTTTCATTCAAAATAGTGTTACGCTCGACTCATATAATACCCCAAACCAACTCCACGAAACCTCAACATAGTTCGACTCGGCAAGGAAAAGTAGTCATAGGATTGAAGGATAATCAAGGCCGAACCTCACAAACATTTTGGCAACGACCAAAAAAATAATAATGCAGTCGATCATGACACAACCATAGAAAGTTCTACCCATGTACCGCGAGGGGGCTGCTTTGGGGACTGTTGAGGTTACGGTGGGCCATTGTTGAGTCACCTCCGACTAGCCCTTCGTTCATGGCAACCACGACCACTGCGAGTACACCTACAAACTGTGTATTTCAATTTCACAGTTGCACTTCCCCGTCCACCGAGTTGTTGGCTGCTCTAGGACGTTGAGGACTCCGACGAACACAGTATGCCATCCGCTCGTCCCTGGTCATGGCAACAGGGACTCATTCATCACGGTTCGAGAGAGTGGGTTGGAGAGATCGAGAGGGAGAAAAGAGAGAGAGAACAAGAGAAGCCGAGGGATAGGGAAGCCGAGAGAGAGAGACAAAAAGAGGAGGAGAAACGCACCTCCGACGAGGCTCAGACCAGCCATTAAGGAAAGAGGAGCAGTTGGCCGAGAGGGAGGAGAACCGTGAGGGAGAGAGAGGAGACTGCCGAGACGAGAGAGATCGTGAGGATGAGAGAAACCGAGAGAAAGAGAGTGGGGAGAGAGGGAGAGACGACCTTCGGCGAGTGGGCTCCGGCGTGGTCCAGCCAGGCGTGGGTCGAAAGAGGAGAGGAGAGGTGGCGGCGGTGGTGAGGGTGTTGGAGAACGAGATGAATAGTGTAGGGTTTTGTTTGTTTATATATACAATATAAAGGTCAAATGACCATTTTGCCCTTCCACTTATTTCACACACATTTTAAAACACTACCCTTATGAGTCTTTTGTCCCATAATCACATCTCAACTCACACACACATCTCGAGGTCAATCTCATGGTTGTTCACCATCATGTTGTGTCACTATAACAATACCAATCCCATAGCCCGTATGTTGTGTAATTAACCAACTCCCGCGCTTAAACGACGTTCTTCGGTCCGTTTTTCCTTGTTCCGACTCTCGTAACGCGCGTAGTCTCGCCTTGTCTCGCCAACTAATTAATTAAATTAATTAAAAATTCATTTATTTGTATTTTTTTACTTGTTTTTCTCCCCTGTTTAACTAGTCAAAACCTCACTCAATTAAATATCGCCCAACCGGCTCGAAACCCGTAAAATACTAAAATACTAATACACACAATCAAAGAATCATAAAATCACTTCGTTGTCGACTCCCGAAGTTCGAAATACTGTCCAGCATTCATGTAGCCGGGTCACAATGCTGACAAATGCAACATAAGTCAGTTAAAAAAATTTGGGGTTGTTACAGTTCCTAGCTCCTAGGGTCAGACTACACCATACTTCGGACTCTTCCACAGAATACTGCCGGCGAGTCAAACTCCAGCAAGGCAAGCATCTGGATCCGCTCGATGGCCGGCGTTACACCAGCGCGCATCGACACATGCCACGACGTGACACTCGGCCGAGTTCGATCTGGTAGCATGTGCTATGGTGTAGTGGACATACACACAAGAATGGCACGGAGGGAGCCTCGCTCAACGTCCGCCCATATAAACATAACCAAGAATAGAGTATTGAAATGAAAGAAATTGAATTCAAATGCCAAAAGAAGTAAATACTCAAGTAATTTCAGTTGGGATACTACACACCTCAATCCGCACTCCGCGTCCCGAAATCAAACCCCGTCTAGCTTCAATAATCACCCGATAATTCCAAATTATCACCCCAAATGTACCTAAGATTATTTATCATTGAATTAGCTTCAATTTGACATATTATGTCAATTTTACATTTTTCAAGGTAAAAACCCCAGTATAAAGTCTCCTCCGACTTTTGAATTTCTCATTTTCCATATAAATTCCCCAATTTCTATTTATTTGGTCAAAATACAATTTTTCCATATTTTTCCCTATTTTTCTGGATTTTATTTTCCATTTTTCTCTCTTTTTTTTTTTTTTTTGGTTTAGTCTGAACCGGCCGAACCGGTTCGACTCAACCGAGCCGAACCGGCCCTGCTCGAGCAATCGTTCATCTTCCTCTTCATACGAACAGAGCGTACGCTCTTTTCATTTTTTTTTTTTTTCGATGCCTTCTTCTTTTCTTTTGGTTTCCCACCTCACGAGCGACGGGGAGACAACTCTCCCTACTTTGCTTCTCGGTTCGGCCATGGTGACGCCATGGCCGAACCTCTCGACCACACAGTCACATACACCACACAACAACCCAACAACAAACAACTTACCTCACCTTACTCCTCGCCTCCACGAACTCGCCTACTCTCCTTCTCCCTCGTCTCGCTTCTCTCCTCTCTCTCCCTTCCTCTCGTTCTCTCGCTCTTCTTCTCCTTCTCTGTTTTTTTTTTTCTTTTCTTTCGTTTCTTCGACTTATCGAGAGAGAGAGAGGGCGGTTTGATGGTGAAAATGACCATTTTGCCCCTCATGTCTATCCCTTTCCTTCTTTCCTTCAATACCCTTTTTGGTAATTTTGCATTTTCTATTTATTTTTCTGATTTCCATATATATTTATATATATATATATATATTAAATTACTTATATACATATATATATATACACACCTATATTTTCGCACCTACAATTCGGTCGTGCGCGCCAACGAGTGTACTCGGGCGTGCACACCACCGTACCACTCACGCGTGTCGACCACGACCCCGCGTGTCTCTAGGCGCCCACCAATTTATCATTTTTATCACATTTAATTCATTTAATGTGTGTAATATTTTCCCCGGCCTAATATTTCATCTTTTTGTCTATTCGGTACCCGCGTCAACACGCATATCGAGGCGAATACTTAACACACAATCTCACACGTCAATTAAAATATAATTACACACATCACGATGTCGGTTAACCTATTTTAAAATAAACATCGCAAATTAAACAAAATAACACACGAAATAACTATTTACCTAACTCCAGGCGCGCTCTAGCCTAGCTGCGGGTCCCACGAGTGTCTGAGCTGTTCGCCACGTCTGCAATACGTCACAAATAGCAGCGAATTAAATTCGGGCCGTTACATACCAATACTCGCCTGATAGCTGTTGTTGTACGCGAACTCGCAAAAAGGAAAAAACTCTTCCCAAGCACCTCCAAACTGCAAAATGCATGCTCTAAGCATGTCCTCCAATATCCGTATCAACCTCTCTGACTGACCATCTGTCTGAGGATGATAAGCCGTACTGAACGGTAATCTCTTCCTAAACTGCTCCTGCATGCTCTCCCACAACTTCGAAGTCAACTTGGGATCTCTGTCAGACACAATAGATAGCGGTACTCCATGTAGTCTAACAACCTCTCGTTCAAAAATGATACTCAACTGAGGAAACGAATACTTCATTGATATAGGAATGAAGTGTGCAGACTTCGTCAATCTGTCAATAACAACCCATACAGCATCATGACGTCTCGCAGTCTGTGGCAACCCGCTCACAAAATCCATCGTAACATGCTCCCATTTCCACTGTGGAATCGGTAGTGGCTGTAACAATCCAGCTGGTCTCCTGTGCTCGGCCTTAACCTGCTGACAAATATGACAAGCTCTCACATATGCACCCACATCGGCCTTCATCCCAGGCCACCAAAATAAACGTCGCAAATCATGATACATCTTGGTCCTGCCAGGATGAATTGTATACCGCGAACGGTGTGCATCCTCAAGAATGCTATCACGTAGTTCTTGCACCTCAGGTATCCACAACCTACCCCTGTGTCTCAAGCACTGGTCTGAACCACTAGACTAATCTGTACAACCCAGATCCTGAGCCAGACAACTGAAGCGAGCAAAATGTTCGTCAGCCCTTTGCCACTCAGCAACCCTCTCTAACGACACAACAGGAACACGCATCTGGCAACAGATATGAACATCAGTAAAAGCATCTGACAAACACAACACTGTCGCAGCCTCCAGTAATCCATGCTCATGTGTCATCTGCCGCAGCACAGTTTGACTTTCTACACCACTCCGGCTCAATGCATTAGCAACTACATTCGCCTTCCCAGGATGGTACTCAATCGCGAAATCGTAGTCTTTCGGTAACTCGAGCCACCGTCTTTGTCGCATATTCAGATTCTTCTGAGTGAACAGATACCTCAAACTCTGATGATCTGTGAATAACATAAACTGCTCCCCATAAAGATAATGTCGCCAAGCCTTCAGCGCAAACCCAACTACATCTAGCTCTAAATCATGTACCGGATAATTCTCCCCGTGGGGTCCCAATCGCCTCGATAAATATGCAACTGGGTGTCCTTCCTGCATCAACACGCATCCCAACCCAGTCCCGGAAGCATCTGTGTAGACCGAGAAGCCTTTCCCTGTCTCAGGTAAAGCCAACACTGGCGCAGAAGTTAACTTCCTCTTCAACTCTAAAAATGCTGCCTCACAGTCTTCAGACCACTCAAACTTGACATCCTTCTTGGTCAACCTCGTCATCGGCGCTGCAATCAACGAAAAATCCTGCATAAACCGCCAGTAATAGCCCGCAAGCCCCAAAAAACTAAGAATGTCTGAAACTGTCTCAGGTGTCCTTCAATCAACGATTGCTCGAATCTTGTCTCCATCAAAAGATATTCCTTGACTACCAATGGCATGTCCGAGAAATTTCACCTCTCTCAGCCAGAAAGCACACTTGCTGAACTTAGCGTACAATCTATGCTCCCTCAACGTCATCAAAACATCTCTGAGGTGTCTCTCGTGCTCCTCACAAGTCTTACTGTATATTAAGATATCATCGATGAATACAATCACATAACGATCCAGAAATGGCCGTAGTACTCGGTGCATAAAATCCATAAAGATAGCCAGCGCATTAGTCACCCCAAATGGCATGACTGTGAACTCGAACAATCCATAGCGCATGCTAAACGCCGTCTTTTCGATATCACTCTCCCAAATCCTCAACTGATGATATCCAGATCGTAAATCAATCTTCGAGAAAAACTTAGCACCCGCCAACTGATCGAATAGATCATCAATCCTAGGAAGTGGGTAACGATTTCGAATCGTCACTTGATTCAAACTTTCCCGTAGTCTACGCACATCCTCGAGAACCATCTTTTTCTTAACGAATAGGACCGGCGCGCCCCAAGGAGACATACTGGGATGGATAAAACCCTTCTGTAACAACTCCTCTAATTGGGATCTCAACTCTCCCTGCTCCGACGCTGACATCCGTGTGCGGTCGTGCATATCGGTTGCGTCCCCCGAATCAACTCAATCATAAACTCAACTCGCCCTAGGAGGTGGTAAACCCGGCAAATCGTCGGGAATACCTCCGGAACTCACACACTACTGGGACATCTTCCACTCTAACCTTGGGTCTCCGGTCTGGCTCCACCATCATCCTAAATGCCTCCATCTCCTGAGTCGTAGCTAATCGGCCTCTGGTAATTGGTAAGTCTGACGCCGTCCCAACAAAAGTAAATACCGGAATGCCCTCAATATTAAATACTATCACCTTACCAAAATAATCAATGTGTGCGCGATACGCTGATAACCAGTCCATACCTAATAAAGCATCAAACTCTAAATACTCTAGGACACGAAAGTCGACAGGTAACTGGTGTCCCTCAATCTCTACCACTCAATTCCGGCATATCCAGTTAGGATAAATCTTATCCCCAAAGAAATGCATCGAGGACAAGATGTGGATCTAAAGTCTCAATAGATAACCCTAACTGTCCGACCCAACGTCCCGATATAAACGACAAGGTACTACCGAAATCAAATAATACATGCATGAAGATATTGCATATAGATAACATACCCTCGACAAGCTGACGAGTCGCATCATGATCTGGCTGCACGGCAGTGGGTGTAGCAGCAGCATGAACTCTCTCCCTAGCTGGCTCAATCTGCGGTCGTGAGGATGAAGCTGCCATCGGACAATTATTCTGTAAATGTCCGACTTGATGACATCTGAAACACCGTCGCGTCTCCCGTCAATCCGACTGTGACACTATATGCACCTGAGCCCTGTCACGACCCCGACCTCTCTGTCCTCTACCACGACCTCCTCCATCTCGAATATGCTATCATGGCTGCTCAAATGGGCGGGTGCAAAAGAACGTACACTACCTGCCTCTCAGCTCCTCTCTGCTGCTCGTAATGCCTATCTCGTCGACCCTGATCATGTCTCTGTCTGTCCGACTGATCTCTCGGTCTTTTCAGTCTCTGATTAGACCGAGAACTCTATCCAGACCCATCTCCAAGCTCACCCTGGTGTCATAGATATGTCTCACGAGCCAATGCTCTATCATAAACAATCTGTAGTGTCTCTGCACCAGTCGCGACTATCACCCCACCAATCCTCTCATCCAGGCCTCTGATGAAATAATAAATCTGTAATCTCTCTGTATTAGCCACATCCATAGCATACATCATTAGATACCGGAATCGATCCATGTACTGAGAAACTGACATGGTACCCTGTCGCAAACTCAAGAACTGCTCCCTCAATCGTAACTGCACCTCTGTGGGAATATAGTCGTCCGTAAATAATTGTCTAAACTCTCCCCACGTCGCTGGCGTACCATGTATGTCAGTGTAGGTGGTCCACCAAACTGCGGCCTGACCCCTCAAACAGTAACCAGAGATATGTGCCTGGTCCACCTCGGGTACCTTAGGATCATTGACTCCAGTGAAGTACGTAGGGTTAAACCTCATAAAATCCTTCACCATCTTCGTCGCTTCGACATCCTACTCCTAGCGATCGAAGTCCCTATCTCGTCGCTTCTGTAGTAGTGGGTGTCAACACGATAGTCTCTGCGACACTACAACCGCTCAACCTCTCTATAACATCGTCTCTCGACCCACCCGTAGCTCATGTAGTAACAAATGGTGCTAAGGTCGTCTCGAGTAGTAGTAAGTGCAACACGCTCGCCAGCGATTCAGGTGCCACTTCTTTGGCATCCTCGAACTCCGGATATACTCCATCAACTCGACCATCTCGTGCTCGTTTGAAGTAATCGTTGCTTCCCGCGTAATAATCGCGCTTCGCCGCTCGATCATCATGGCTCGTAAATCAGCAACCTCACTAGTGGTATGGTCACTAGTCTCCCCAATCTCCTGCTGAGTAGTCGGCGGAGTAGTAGGAGTCTGTCCGTCCATCACAACTGCACAACCAACGTGCATTGGATCAGACTCAGTACATACGCATATAATATATAGTACACAATCAAAACATACGCATATGTAATTTCCTAAATCTACCCGCCTCACATCACTTCCCAACTAAGTCTTTAATCATTCACTTGTGGTTTCCACATCTAAGATTTATTCATTGAGTTTATATTCTTGTTCAATCTCCAATTCCCAAGGTTTGACCTCGATCTGATACCAAAATGTGGTGACCCCAATTTCCACATTGGTCCGCCACGGGAGGCCACGCAAGCCCACAACTGTCCACGTCACCGCCAGCTGTGTCCCACGCCCAATTATCCATTATTAATCAATTTCCGGTTAACTTTGATGTTAAGAGTTAACTTTTATTCCTTTAATATCATTTAATCACAATTTACGTAGCGGAAGATTTACTAACAACATAAAGATTCAACATGTATATTATGAGCAAAATGCTTAAGTGGAAACCATATCAACTGTACATCATATACATATCATCTAAGATCCTCAAAATATCAAAATATACAACCTATCTCTCAAGTCCCAAAACCCAACATAAAACAAGTAAATATAAACATACGTACGAGAAGGGCTAGAGCTGTCAATCGATGTAGTTCTCAAGCTTGCCCTTTCCCCGGCTAGTACTAGGATCTGCACTCAGCCATAAAAAAAACAGATGATGAGTCCAGAGTGAGTAATCCCAAGGAAATCCACCAAGTAATTACTAAGTAAAAGTACTGGAATTTAAAATACTATAATTAAACATGCGGAACAAAAGAATACAGACAACTGTAAAAGGATCATCGCATGCATAAATATAGTAATGAAACAAAGTACGTGCACAGTAAAATCAGACTAAGTCATACTTCGGGTTTTCCCCCAGGCACAGCCCATGAAAACACCTCTACCGGGTGACCCTGGACCCTCTACGTGGTCGCAGAGACCCACGACGCACCCACACAAGCCTACCATACCCGGGTAGCCTATTCACCAGCGTATGCCTAGACAAGTGCTATGACTTAGTGGACTCTATGGCCGTATCGAATAAGCACCAGGTGGGGAGTGATCTCAACACCGTAAAGACACCATGTAGGAGTAACTCCACTACCGTAAAGTCACCAGGTGAGAGTACTCAGCCACCGTAAAGCAATAATGAAATGGAGTAAAGAATAAATAGAACTGAATTCAAATAAATCAAACGGTAAATACTAAAGTGAAGTTCAATTGGGATACTACACATCTCAATCCGCACTCCGCGTCCCGAAAACCAAACCCCAGCTCAGCTCCAATAACACCCGACAATTCAAATTATCACCCGAATTATACCTATTACCATTTTTCACTAAATTAGCTCCAATTTAATATATTATGTCAATTTTTTCGTTTTTCGAGGATAAAACCTCGACTATATCTCGCCAACATTTCCAAGAAAATCCCAAATTTCCTTTATTTGATCAAAATATAATTTTTCTAAAATTTTCCTATTTTATCTGAATTTTCTATTAATTTTCCAGAATTTTTTTTTTCTTTTTTTAATTAATTAATTAATTAATTAGGGACGGTTCGGCCGAACCGGCCCCTTCTTCTTCTTCGCCAAACGAGCAACCGCTTCTCGTATTTTTTTTTTTTCTCGTTGCTTTCTTCTTCTCGTGGTCTCCAACTCGTTCTACCCTCACGGCCAGCGAGGGAGACAACTCTCCTCCGCTTTACTTCTCGCCTCATGGCGTCACCATGGCCGAACCTCACGACCACACACACACACCACGCTACAACAACAACAAAACCAACACCACTCACCTTGTTCGCCTCTCCACCACGAGATCACCACCTCTCCTCCTCTCGGTCTCTCGCTCTTCGTCTGCTAGTTCTTCTTCGTTCTTATCTGTTTTTTTTCCTTCGATTTCACATTTAAAGAAGAAAACGGTTTGATGGTGGAAATGACCGAAATACCCCTCATGTCAATCCATTTCCCTTCTTTCCTTCAATACCCTTTTTGGTAATTTCGCATTTCTGATTTTTAATATATATATATATATATATTAAATTACCTATATATATTTATAAATATACATATTCACCTATATTTTCGCGTTTATAATTTCGTCGTACGCGCCAACGAGCGTACTCGGGCGGGCACACTAACGTACCACCCACGCGTGTCGACCATGACCCCGCATTTTACTAGGCGCCCACCAATTTACGTATTTTATCACATTTATTCCATTTAATGTGTGTAATATTTTTCTCAACTTAAAATTTCATCTTTAATCTACCCGGTACCCGCGTCGACACGCATATCGATGCGAATACTCATCACACAATCTCACACGTCAATTTAAAATATAATTACACAAATCGCGATGTCGTTAACCTATTTTAACATAAACATCGCAAAATTAACCAAAACAATGCACAAAATACTATTTACCTAATCCGGACGCACTCCAGCCTCGCTGTGGAACCCACGAACGTCCACACTGGCGTCCACGTCTGTAATGACGTCATAAAATAACAGCAAATATTAATTGGGCCGTTACAACGAGTCTCACGGTGTCTTCAGGGCGTGACTGAAAACTCATATTATCTTTGTTAAGGACGTATGTGGGAGACGCCGCCACGCCATAACACGCATGACGTCTAGTAAAAACCCAGAAATATGAAATATACAAAACTCTAAAAAACGAACCTCCCTCTTGGGGTTTACTCTAAATACCATTCCAACCATCAAGAATAACATAAATCATCACCAAATCATCAAGAAAACAATGGTAATATTTGGGGATTCAAGATGTAACGACCCAAAAATTTGGTTATTTGTGGATGATAATGCATGTATTATTATATTAGTATTTTACGGGTCTCGAGCCGTTCGGGCAATATTTTAATTGAGTGAGGTGTCGCCTAGTTATACGGGGTGTTTCGGGAACCGTTTTAATGGATTTTATTTAATAAACAAAGCTAAATGAAAAACATGACCTATGTTGAGGAAAATAAATTTTTACAATAAAGTATAACATAAGCATAAGGGAATTTATTCAAATCCCAAAGGTGGGACCACCTCGAGAAGCGTGACGAACACGGGACACAGTGCACCGAGTAGGCGAGAATTTGTGTAACCTTATTAGTAAGTTAATAAAATTAATGTGGTTAATTTAATAGGTTAATATGGATAGGATTGTTAAAGTGACACAAGTTGAGTGAGGAGGACCATTGGATGGGCATAGGGAGGTGCACATGTGTTAGATTAAAGGGATAAGCCAAATGACCCATAAGGGTAGCTGGCCAAAGGTTGGACAAGTGAGTGTGTAAGGGCAAATGGGTCATTTCACCTTAAGTCACATGTATAAAAACAAATAAAACCCTAAAACCCTAATGTGCACTATTCATCTTCTCCAACAACCACCACCGTCACTGTTCACTCCCACCATTCTCGCCACTGCCGCCGCCTCCCACCGGCGTCACGGACCCCGATGAGGTGAGCTCCCCCTCTCTTTCTCTCCGATCTCTCTTGTTCTCTCTCTCTTTTTATCACTCACTCTCGGTTTTCTCTCTCTCTCCACGCTCACGCTCTCGGCTCCCTCACGTCACGCCGACCCAAGCTCGGTGGACAACCACCACCGCCACCGCGCCGAGCCCGACGTCTCTCCACCACCACCGACGACGTTAGTGAGCTCCTCTTTTCCCTCTCTTCCTCCTTTTCCCTCTCTTCCTCCTTTTCTCTCTCTCGACAAAGTGCATGTATCTCTCTCACTCTCGATCGTTTTTCACTCTCTTTCGATCACCACCGTCACCCTCACGGCACTTGACCTCGGCCCACCCACCGGAGACACCAAGGTGAGCTCGATCGTCTCTCTCTCTCTCTCTCCCCCCACTTTGTTTTGAGCAACTACGGTTTTGCTCACTGTTTTGGACAGTTGGGTGTGGCGTTTTGTGTTTGGGGACAATGGGGTGTACGTACCATCGTGTGTACACCACAATGGGTGTACACCACGGTGTGTGTACACCACGGTGGTGTACACGATGCTTTAGGTGATATGGATGTTGGTGTGTGACGGTTTTGATTTTACTTTCATGTGTGAAGTGTTTGTGTGAATCAACCAAGAGGTGTGTGTGTGTATAATCGTGGGGTGGCTGTCCTATATGTGTGTGGGGTGCGTACGGTGTGTGTGTGTGTGTGTGTGTGTGTGTGTGCACACCCCATTGGGCAAAAGTGGGTGTGTGCACTTTGGTGAGATTATTTTCATGAGATGTATGTGTGCAAGTGTCAATTTACATAACACCGAGTATGGGGCTGTTTTGGTATGAAATAGGTGCAAGAGATGTGCAATGTGTGTATAATGGGGTGTACACAACAATGGGTGTGTACACCACAAGGGGTGTACACAAGATCGTATGTGTACACCACATTAGGGTGTACACAACAGTTTTATATGATATGCATAATGAAAATGTGTAAATAGCATGGTTTTAAGAATAAAATAATATACTAATGCATTGAACATGGTAAATCATCGAGAGGTGCACACACCAATGGGGTAGGTGTGCACAAGACAAATGGGTGTGTGAAGTCTTCGTGTACACACCAGATGGGGTGTACACATCAATTATGTGTGTGTGACCATAATGAACATTATTATAGATTTAAGAGTAAGTAAATAAGATTCCTTTTAAGTATAGACATTTATATAAAATGAATATGGATTTGTAACAAGGGTTCAACACACAATATAATGAGGACTCAACACATCCAATACACATTACAATCAAAGCCTAATACAATAGGCACAACATAAAGAATGAATGCAAACCTTAAACTAATATTCGGGATTCCAAAACTTTATCAGGTTGTTGAGAACTTGTGGGGAAACGCGTTAGAGTTTCGGAGTGATACCGAGTCGCGAATAGACAGGTAAGTACATGCATGCCTTGTGTGTATGTACGTTAGTAGACCAGTAAGAAAATGACATGTGATTTATACATCCTCTATTTATTGCTATTGTTGCATTGATCCTTTGCTTGATATTCCATTCCGTTTTCCTTGGTTGTATGTTCTTGGCATGAGTGTGTGTCTCGAAGGTATCATATGGTCCCGCACTAGTTTGGGACAACGAGGGTGCCCTCTCGGGGGGGGTAACCGACCACCCCTAGTGATGTGTGTACTTGGGTACTTGGATTCGAGAGGTGTTGCGACGCCTCTCGATTTCACGCTAACGCTAGTGTTGCGACATTACCCGGGGAGATCTTGCGAGATCTTTTCCGTATTGCTTTGTGAAATAGACCACTCATGGGCCTCCTTTGAATCTTAGAACATGCAAAATATCGATTGTTTATCTTTCGCTCTCTTTATCATGCATTTGATTTATTTACTTTCCAGCCTATTTCTTTTCCGCATGATACTTAGATCGCTTTTCTTGTTATAATCATAAATTATTGTTACATTCTTCTCGGTACTACTAGCAATTTTATTCAGTTACTCACCGTCTAGTTTGTGACGGTGGGTGCGAATAGAGTGGAGAGCAGCAGGGCAAGGGGGCTCGCCAGGCGATATACTTTGAGGAGTTGCAGGGATATCGAGAGACTTTACATTAGGTGATTACATTTTGTTTCTTGAGGTGTATATCGTTTTATACCTATTTTGTTGGGATTATTGAACTTAGATGTCCCAAATTAAACCTCAAAGTTATTTCCCATTACAAAATAGAAAAATGCAACATCCATCAACAACACCCTTTGAGTAAATATGAGGTCGACTCTCGGGGTTGCCGAGTGATAATTCGGGGCTAGAATACCAAGATCGTCTCACACGACAAACTACCCTGGAAAAACCCAATCATAGCATGAGTTTAAACAACTATAAATCCCAAAACAAAATGAGAACCAACTATAAATCCCACAAAAAACCCAAGCAAACAACCACTGAAATGAAGGGAAAAGATAAGAGAGTAAGGTTCTTATGACGGCCCCAATTTTGAGGTCATCCCGTGACCCATGCTCTCCGCCCGCAAGCCCAGTAGCTCCTGCCACGTCACCGGATACGTCATCACTACTGCTACATCAGCAGCTCTATGAAGTGACGCTCCGTCTAACCAATCCTACTATATTAAATTGTTTAATTCTCCAAAACATCTAGTAGATTAGTTAATCATAGCGGAAGCCTTTAATGCGTATTTTATGAGAATTTATTAAACCTAAGTAGTGGAAAACTCGGAAATAAACACCATGTATATAGCTGAGACGAAGTAAACAGTAATCCATATACATGTGATAAAGTTCTAAAGTTCCCAAAACCCATCAAAACAAAATATACATACTAGATAGTCAAAACACGAGCTGTCAGCAGTAATGACCTCAGAGATAGTCGCTTAGTACATCTTTTCCCTTGCTCTTGCTCGTACCAGGATTCGCGCTCAATTGCCCAACACATACAGCAACGAGCCCAGTGATTTTCAAGAGAAGTCTACACGATAATCATGAAAACCACAGTAACCTGCGAGACATGTGAATATGACCCTAGCAACATGAATCATATTCTCATGGCTGGCAGTAAACAACATTCACAACAAACCTATATTGATCACACATAGTGAAAATAAAACATCATTCAAGTAATCCGGTTCAACGACGATATCAATTAAAACTAGATAGAGGTATGACGGAGTCTAACAAAACTAGATTATACTTTGTAGATTCGGATGCCCCGGCTGAGCACATCAAGTCTAGACCACACCCAAACCACTAACGGTGACCAGAAACAAAATCACAACCCACCGGACACGTGCACCCCATTACTCGGGTAGCTATTCATTGGCTGCGCCCATTACACGCTACAATCTAGCCTTTCAATTCCGTACCACGACCATCTCGATTAACCTCCGACCATGCGAACAAATCAAACACCGACCAACACATGATCACTATGCATAAACATGGCAACCAAATAAGTAAACAAAACGATAAATAAATAAATGAATAAATACTTGTTTAACATGGACAAACCACACATGAATTAAAGTGTAACATTCTCAAGGGTTTTATGCAACTGTAAACACACACTCCGACTTCCCGAACCCGTCAACTCGCCCCACCTAGCTCCCCGACTCCAATCACTATCCCGTGACTCATGAGATCTATTCCCGGTGTTTATTGGTTAATTAAGTGGGTTTGTTATCAATTAGGCTCGATTTCATTCTTAGGAATTTAGGGGTTCTGGTTCCTAGCGCGCTAGGCAGGGTGGTTAGCGCTAGGTGATCTTCGTGCACTGTTCATGCACGAAGAATCATCATCTTCCCAACGCGCCTAGCACACTAGTGTTCATCACCTAGCGCGCTAGGTGTGCTTTGCCCAGAATTCCAGAATGAATTCTGGGTTTTTCTAGTTCCTAACACCTCACCAATCATCATAGAAACCACTCACACACTCCAACCGCATCAAATTCCTCTCCAAAACACCGATTAAACAAGTTTTTCACTCAAATAGAGGATTAAAGTGTGCATGTGTCTAAAATTTGAAATCATAAAACCACTCTTTTTGTGCACAAATCCGATTTGAATTGACATGATTCATCAAAACCAACCTCACAAATAACAATTCCAACAAAAACAGTGATAAAATCCTCATCAGAATTCGAGTTACTTTCAAATGCCCATAAAACCACATTTCTATCAAAATTTCAAATTTAGGAGGGATAGATTACATTGGATCTATGTTTTGAGGCTCGGATTCACTCTCCAAAGCTCGAATTCACCCTCCCCCACAGGTTTCCTCTCTGAATTTTCACTAGTTTTAGTTGAGTTTTGTCAACAATTGCATGTGAGCACTCATCGGGTTCTTTATATACCCATTTGTTCTAATCTAATGTGTGCACGCATTTCGAGGAAAGTCTAATGGTTTCCTAACCATCTTGTGTCACCTAACTTCTAGACACCTTATCATGACATCACTTGCCTTGTTTTACCCTATTGTACATCTCGAGGATCATCCTATGCACCCTAATTTTCCTAGCTACAACCTTAAGAATTCAATTAATAACTTTAATGTGGCTCACACACCTTAGGCTTGACCACCAAATAATTCATAAAAATCATATGTGAGGTCACACTAGCTCTCAGCTACCTAACAACCCATGTCCCGTACCCCAGCTACCCAATACCCGGTACTCGGTACCCGATCCTCGACACGCATTTCGGGACATATACCCGACTCGTAACCTTTTCCGATATCAACGTTCACACATGAGATGTTTATATACATAAAAATAATTAATACACTCAACATCACAATACTAGGCATCACACTATGCACAAATATCATAAATATAACCTTGGTTCCCATATCTGAGTCATCCAGCTGTCCACGTAACGCCCGAATTAATCATCATTATTAACACTAATACTCAATTAAATTAATTTGGGTCGTTATAGTTCTCACCTAGATTCCGGCGAAGAAGAGGACTCTGGCGATGGATCTCCGGCCGTCCAGCACCACCCCTTGTGGTGGCTTTCACTCCAAGCAAAGAAAAATGGAAGAGGAGGAAATGGGAGGAAAGAGAAAAGAAAGAGAGAAATGATGGAAAAGTGGGGTAGTAACCCTTATATAGGACTACTTTTCATTATCTTACACCCACCCATCTCTAGGTAGATCCTACATCTACCCTTTAAGTTGTCTCACAACCCTCTTAACTCCACTTGTTGACTCATTTAAGTGACTCGGGTGTCACTTAACTATTCAGCTCCCATGTTGATCCCACGTTCCTCGACCCGTATCGTAACTCAACTCGGCCATTGCATGTCTATCGCCTCGTCCACATTCCGACTCATATTAAATATTATAATTATTAATCAAACTTTCATTTATTGGTGTTTTTACGTGTTTATTTCCCCCGATTACCTAAGTGAAACCTCACTCAAACTAAACACTCGCCTAAATGGCTCGAGACTCATATTAGACTACAATACTAATACAACATCACGGAAATATAAAATTACCTTGGTGTCGACTCCCAAAGTCCGAAATACTTGACGCATCACGATAGTCGAGTCACGGTCCTGACAAGTGTAACACAAGTCGAGTTAAATTTTGAGGGTTGTTATACGTACCATGATTTGAATGTTTTAAATTAATGTGAGATCTTCGGAAGGGGTCGATAAGGCGGATCGGGATTGAAAAGTAAAAACTATCCTAGGAAAGGGATTCTAGCCATTATCTTGAGATCAAGAAAAGTTACGCCAAGAAACAAATTTCGCCATTCATTCTCAATATGTCGAGGTTACCTTAATCATCCACTGCCCATTTTTGAGTTGGTAGCTCAAATCAAGTTTGAATAAACTAACAAAATCACACGTTGCGTAGCATGTGGATTTTGTGGTTTGTATTTTCGAATGACTTGAGGGTGCAACTACGCTTTGGAAATCAAATTAAAAATCACCGGTACAATTGATATGTTTACAAGTATCACTTACTGAGCAAGTTGGAACGCTCATTCTCCAAATTAATATTTCAGGTTAGCAACGAGCGTTTCAACTCAAGAATGGAGAAGATTATGAGTTTATAATCTTCTCTACGGTGCATTGATTTCCATACCGTTTATATATTGTATTGAATTATTGTTTTGTAATAAATATGGATGGGTTATCATTTTAATACCGAGATTTGATCCAATTTTTGGTATATCTTGTAATTATCGAAAAAGTTTTAAATCTCCACTGCATTTTTGTTTAATTATTATTCAATTATCAAGATATACAGGTTGTGTTTATCAAGCATCAGGATGAGGCTACTGGCTCTAGTTAAGTCTGGCTGGTGTACCTAAAATACCCTCACCCTCCGACACCTCGCTCTTTCTTTCTCTCTGCCTTGAAAGCAACACATAAGAGCATCTCAATGGTAAATGTGGGTTCTCAATGTTGAGAGGATGTTCATCCTATGTGGCTCAAATAGACATTCAACGTGGGTAAAAATGTGAAAAATATAAATCTAAACAAAATGAATTAATATTTTAAAATATTGATTATCCAACATGGATGTCAATTTGAATGTCAAGAAGTGTCACTCAAAATAGACAATGTCTATCCACGTCAGCTTGACATTCAAAATGTCCATTCCATTAGAGATATTTTTTCACTCTAATGTCTATTTAATCCTAAGTGGCACACATTGACATTCAATCCACATTAAAAGCATCTCCAATGAAACTAGGATTGGATGTCAATGTATGCCACCTATGACTAAATAGATATTGGAGTGAAAAAAACCCTTCAATGAAATGTACATTTTGAATGTCGAGCTGACATGTGAATATACATTGTCTCTTTTGAATGTCACTTTTTGACATTCAAACTGACATCTACGTTGGATAATCGGTCTTTTTTAAATATTTATTATTTTATTTAAATTTTTATTTTAACATTTTAATTAATAAAATTACAAAAATAAATGTTACCTCATCAATTGAATTGCAAATCCACATATACAATTGCAAATCCACATATACAATTGGAGACCTATTTTTAAGTTTAGTCTATTTGAGCCACATAGGATGAACATCCTATCCATGTTGGCTCTGTTTGGCAGGACTAGCTAATAATTTAGTAGTTTATAGTTGAAAACTGATAATCTAACTAATCAATTATAAAATCATTTGGAAAGGAAGCTAATTAAGAAGCTGATAATTGCTAAATGATATAAAAAGACATAAAATCATGTAATATTATTTATTAATAGTTACTAATGGATAAGAAAATTCTATTAATTATATGTTACTCATGTTAATTATATTTTATCAATATTAATTAAACCATGTTTGTTCCATATTAGTGATAAGTAAAAAAAAAAAATATTAGTGATCGATGTTATTGCTTACATGCATGTTAATATTTTCTTTATATATATATGATTATATTTAATAAAATTATGTTTTAATAAATACTATTTTAACATATGCCCTATATTTTTTTTAAAAACAATTGACAGACCAAACATATGTGTACATTTTTTTTAGTCTAAGTGAACGTACCCCTAATGTATTCATTTTATTATGCGGAAGTTTTTTTTTTTTTTTTGAGAAGGATTGATGGGGAAGTGAAAGATTTTTGGTGTTCAACTAGCTTAATTTCAAAATAAGTTACCTACCAAACACAACTTATTTGTTAAACTAACTTGTAAGGTAGATTATAAACTAGCTGATAAGCTAGTTTGTACTTACTAAATAGAGCTATTGAGAAATTACGCCCACAATCTATATTTACCATTGAAAATACTCTAAAAACACCGACAACGGGGAGCAAATAAACAACACTAAATGGGAGGCGTGGGCAGTGGCACTATATTGCCTGCCAGGCGCATCTCACGGGAGAGCAAAACGTGCATATGCATAATGTGTTCTTTTTGAAGATTTTGATGACTCATGGTTTGTTGTCTGGGTACTGATGAGTTGTTCTCATCAAATTAATCCATTGGAGTAAATTTGATGAGTAAATTTGATTAAAAAACAATAGTTTTGATGGGTACGAGGGTAGCAAACAATAATGGAGTAGTCTATTTCCAAGCATTTGTAGAGGTTATGAAGCAAAATATAGAAATTTATAGACCTGGAGAGTGTTGGGTCACACGCATATGTAGATAAATAAATGGGGTTGGAGCCTATCTTACACAAAAACAATTAGCTTGTGCTAGAATCCAACCATTTTTATGCCACACCAACTCTTATTATATTTTCGATGTGGAATTATATATTTCAACATTCCTCCTCAAGTGCAACTAAGTTTGGACTAATTGTCACTTATCAAACACAAACTTACTTTTTAGAGGTCCGGACAAACATACCTAAGTCTAGCCTACTCTTATAGGCTTCTAGGTTCACGAATGGGTATAGACTCAATTGCTAGCCCAACCAAGTCATCAAATACAAGCTCATGATCGTTCCGCTCTAATATTATATAGAAATTCACGGACCCAAAGAGTGTTGGGCCACACACGCATATGTGAGTAAATAAATGGGGTTGGAGACTATATTACACAAAATCAATTGGCTTGTGTTAGGATCCAATCTACACCACTTATATACCACACAAACTCTTATTATATTTTCGATATGGGTTTATATATTTCAATACAAATGCCCATATATTTGGGTCTCTTGCAATTTGATTAAATCTACACCTTCAAATGGAAACTAATTTTTTATTCATAGAGATGCCCCGTCTCGTCGGAGGCGTCGTCCGCCGTGAGTGAACGAGGGGTGGGGCTAAGGATGCGGATTATCAATATTTTGGTAAGAAATTTTTTTTCCTTACATTAGGTGGAAAGAGAGAGTGAAATGGTTGAAATAGCATGCCTCTTTGATTATTTTGTTTTTTTAAAAAGAAAAATATAAGTTTTATTAATCATTAATGGTTCGACACAAGACCAAACATAGAATCAAAAAGTACATTGATTCACTAATCCTATTTGTTCAAAGGAAAAAGAACTATCATTACTTTAACTGTGAATGCGGTTGTGAAATTGAAACAGTTTGACAATCATAGATTGTTCACTCACACGTTGAAATACATATAATACACAAACACCAGCTAAAACCACATAACTATAACAAAATTTTATGACAAGGAAAAAAAAATTAAAACTTTTGTCAAGAAGAAGAAAATCAAAAACTTCCAGACAAAGAGAAGAATAAATCAAGACTAACAAAGGAAGACAAACTATCTTAATAATAAAACTAAAATCAAAATAATTACATGCGTCTGCCGGGAGTCGAACCCGGGTCTATTGCTTGGAAGGCAATTATCCTAACCGTTGGACTACAAACGCTTTTAAGTTGAATTTTGCAAATACGCGTATCTATTAATAAAATGCCATTTTTTAAGTCCCACAAATTGCTTACTATTAAACTACAAAAATAAAAGAATTAATATTTTTTGAAGCGAACTAGTTAATCAAAATTAATATTGTAATAATCTATATATATATATATATATATATATATATGTGTGACGGCCCCAAATCTCTCGTGGTCGTCCCGTAACCCACGCTCTCCACCCGCAAGCCCAATAACGTCTGTTACGTCGTCGGACACGTCATCACTGCTGCCACGTCCGCAGCTCTGTGAAGTGACGCTCCGTTTAACTAATCCTACTATAATAAGTTATTTAATTTATCTAAACATCTAGTAGGTTAGCTAATTTACAATAGCAGAAGCATTTAATTGATATTTTATGAGAATTTATTAAACCTAAGTAGTGAAAACTCTGGAAATACACATCATGTATAAAACTGAAACGAAGTAAACAGTAATCCATATACATGTGATAAAGTTCTAAAATTTCCAAAACCCAGCAAAACAAAATATACATACATAATATCATAACACGAGCTGTCAGCAGCAACGGCCTCAAAGATAGTTGCCTAGTACCTTTTTCCCCTTGCTCTTGCTCTCACCAGGATCTGCGCTTAGTTGCCCAACACATACAACAACGAGCCTAGTGAGTAAATTCTCAAAGAGAAGTCTACATTATAATCATGAAAACATCGATAACCTATGAGACATGTGAATATGACCCTAACAACAGGAATCATATTCCTATGGCTAGCAGTAAACAACCATCACATCATCACATCATTCACACATCAACTGGAAATGTAAAACATTCAAAATCCAACAAATAATTAACTAAATGGACTCGACGTAAAATCAACAGATAAATAAATCATCACTCGTTTAATCACGATAAAACCATGACTCGTTGGCATATGATATCAAAACGGAGTTCTCAGCACAAGCCAGTGCTTAATAACAAGCTTATAATGACCTACACCTCAACTCAGTAACTGGGCGTACTCATTTCCAAGCTTTTTAGTTCTAAGAGTACCCTTAATCCCTCGAGACAGTTATAGATACATTCTACTCCTATCTACACGGTCGTCGTCACAGACTAGCCCATGCTCAAGCGTGTAGTCATAACCAAGATGAAAAACCATGCGTGACCACCAACAGTCACCGCATACGATAAGATAATCGATAAAATACACGCCATGAATTAAAAGTGTAACTTTCTCAAGGGTTTTATGCACCTGAAAATACGTTCTCCGACTTTCGGACCCGCCGAACCAACCTTCCTAGCTCTTTGATGCTCGAACTATGGTTCCCCAGTCCCTGAAGTTCATTTATAGTGTTTATTGGTTAATTAAGTGGGTGAGTTATCAATTAGGTTTGATTTCACATTTTATAGATTTCAGGGTCTGATATTAGCGCGTTAGTTAGATCAAATTAACACTAATTGATCTTCGGCACTGTTCATCATCTTCCCCAGCGTGATTAGCACGCTAGTGTTTTATCACTTAGCACGCTAATTGCACGCTGGCCATAAAAATCCGAAACCGATTTTGGGTTTCCTAATTCCTAACACCTCAATTCATCATACAAACCATGCACACACTCCAAGAACATCAAATTACTATCAAAAACACCAATTTAACAAGGTTTTATCACAAAACCAAAAATCACAGTGTGCATGCTTGAAAATCAAAATCACCAAATTCACCTCAATTTTCCTCAAATTAGATTCAAAACGATGTAATTCCTCAAAACTAATCTCAAGAACATCTAATTTATCAAAACCAGTGATGATTTCATCCAAAAATTTGAGTTTTAACTTCAACCCACAAACCACATTTTTGTTCAAAAAATTAAGCTCATAATGTAGAGATTACCTTTGATCTCGTGGTTTGATGCCTAAATCACCTCTCCAAAGCTCGAATTCACCTTCCCTAAAGATTTCTTCTCTGGATTCTAACAAAAATTGGCTGGAAAGTGTTGGATTTGCATGCATTCCTCGATCAACGTATATTTATTTGTTGGTTCTAATCTGGCGTGTGCACGCATCCCAAGGTTGATCCAATGACCACTAATCATCCCGTGTCACTCAAGTTCTTGACACCCATTGCCTTAAATCACCTTGTTGTGCATCTTAAGGTTTATCCTATGCACCTTGATTTTTCCTATCCAAACTATAGGACTTCAATTAATCTACTATTTAACCTTAGTTTAGATCACCTAATAAATCATAAAAATTCATATGTGAGTCACACTAGTACTCAACTACCTAGCAATCCATGCCCTGTACCCCTAGCTACCCGATACCCGGTACCCGGTCCTCGACACGCATTTCGCGACTGTAACGGCCCCTATTTTCATCTAGGGCACCACCCGGCCTAATCCTATAATTAAGCCCTAATTACAACATGTAGGACCTAATTACATATTAGTCAGCATGTACTACCTATTATCTCGTGAATTGGATTCAAGGATAAGAAAATCTCCTATCATTTTATAGAATTATCAAATTAGCGGAAATCTTTAACGTATTAACGGAAGTATTTTATATAAATCCTAAATGTGGAAACCAGGAAATAACAATCACAACATCAATATGCAATAAACTGCGATCATATAGACAAAGTGAAAGTCAAAAGTCGAGTGAATTAACTCTCGTCCCAACAAAACAATCCAAACAAAAGACATATAAAAACATAATACAAAAATATGACCTATGTGTACGGCAGCTACAAGCTACGAGCTCAGAGGTAGTCGTCGATCTTCTCCTTGCCCGGTCTGGTACTGCTCGACAGACCTACGCCCACCGTCACAAACTAGATGGTGAGTATAGTGATATTTAAGTGATAACCGGGAAATTCTATATTTCATTTCCAAATTAAAGGCAGATATTTAAATGCATAATATAGCAGAAAAAGGTGCTGAGAAAGCAATGCATATAAATATCACAGTTAACCGAGTTAGATAGACTAACACAGGCTAAGTCAAGATGATCTATGTCCGGTCAGCGATGAGAAATATCAACCAGCCTTTTTCCACTATCGTATGGAGATACTCTCAACATACTTTGTAAATTTTTGAATATATATTATATATAGAACTTGCCGACAACCCCGTAGTTCAAGCTACGTGATGCCACCCAAGTAATAGTGGTGAGTGCCGGAAACCCCGAGATCTAGTGACCCCGTGAATCCACCCATCTCTCGTGCAATGGACACTAGATAATCTCCAACTTTTGTTTAACGGATTTTCATTTCTGAAGTTCTACGATATCAATAATAAGTTAGGCTACAAAGCCCCAAAGGATATGGAATACAAACCAAATACCACAGTAACCCTAGTGCATGCATTTCTAACATCAAGTATAACATAATTCACAACCAAATATGGCACATTAGGAAAAGAGTCAATGAATCATCACAAGGCATCATGCTATTACAACATTCAACTTGAATAGAGCAAAGAAAGCATGATGGTAGATTACTAACAGTAAGTCATCAAATTGATTGACAAAGGAATTAATATGAATGAAATAAAGTAGAGGGTTCCCATAGTTTCACTTACAAGTCACAGGATAGCTATGGCTATCCAGACTCGCGACACTCCGACTAACGCTCCCGAACTCCCGTAACACCCCTAGGTCCCTGAAAGATTATTTCATATCATTTATTTACTTATTTATTAATATTTTATTTCATAGATATATCTTATGTATATATACATATATGCGTATATGTATATATATATACATATATGTGTATTTGTAAATATATATATATATATATGTATGTATATGTATATGTATTTATCATTATTATTTATTTTATTATTTTATTTTTTTGTATATATACATGTGTATGTGTATATATAAATATACATACATATATATATATTATGTATACATATACATATACATGTATGTATATATATTACATATATATTATTTATTATTATTTTTTTTTAATTTTTTTTGGGAGGGGGGGGTTTGGACCCCTGGACCGGGTTGACCGGTCAGTCCAAATGGTCCCGACCGGTTGGGAGACGACGCACGCGCACACGCGTGCGTGCGTCTCCATCCCTCCCATTTGGTTGATGCAGCGTCTCTGCCTCAACATTCTTTTTTTTTTTTTTGATTTCTTTCTTTCTTCCTTCACTTCTTCAATCTATCAACACAACAACAACACCACATCAACACCATTGCATCAACAATCCACCATGAACACATTGATTTCAAAATCAATCAACTTCATCATCACCATTAATGTCTACAACAACAATGCCAACAACAACAAAGACTCACCTCGCCAATGTCGTCGTCGTCTCGATCTCCTCCGGTGGCCTCCTTTTTCTCTCCCGGATTTCCTCTTCTTCTTCTCCTTCTCCTTCTCCTTCTCCTTCTTCCTCTTTTTTTTATGTGCGGTGGTGGCGGTGGTGTTTTATTTGGTGTTTTGGGGTCAAATGACTATTTTACCCCTCCAACCCTATCCTTTTCCATATAAGCCAAAGCCATTTTTTGTCATTTCACAAATCTTTTCTGATTTTTTAAAAATGTATATATTTATATTATATATTTATAAATATATGAGTCAATTCAATTTAATTAATTTATGACCATAGGTTATAATCTAATATGCATTAATTTAATTATATTACATTTTACTAATTTTAGACTTACCACAAGTCTTGCTATCCGCACCCCAGCTTGCACGTAACTCGAGGCGTGTCCCCGACCATGTCTCGGCGTTGGTAGCTACAAGTACTGACTTAGTCAGCCTACACACATATAAAACACTATGAATACATCAATACAAATATAAAATTTACCTCGGCCACATGCCTCGGTCTGTGTGCGCATCTCATGCGGTCCCCACATCACGGGTCGGTAATTCCAATTAAGCAGTTAATCAAGATTAGCAAAATTGGGCCATGACAACATATACCCGACTCGTATATCTTACACATTTGATGTTTATATAAATAATAATAAATTCCCATTAATAGACATATCTATACACAATATAACCTGCGTACTCATATCCGAGTCAACCCACTATCCACGTTTGATTAACACTAATCCTACTTAAATTAATTTGGGCCGTTACAATATCTATCTATTTATTTATCTATACTAGTTTGTTTAATGTGCTATACACATTTTTCGCCCACTTGCTACTCTCGCGAGATTTTAATAATAAATGAAAATTTTTCTTTTAAAAAAAAATACAGTTTATTATGTCCAATTAATGCTTCTATGACTAACTTCTTGATTGCAACAAAAGTTTTACATATAAGTTAGTAATTGATTAAGAGTCGTGCTACCCCAGTATCCTCTCAAGGCACCACATTGATCAGGCCACCCCAACAATTTATCAGGGTACCCCGAACTTCAACCAAAATACCCCTAGTTTGTGAAGCAGCGCACCTCACTACCTAAGACACATGTTAAAGTAGTCACGGTTGTGTCTTGTCGAGACACGTTGTAACGACCCAAAAATATTTTATTTGTGAATGATGACATGTACTATTTATTTATACTAGTGTGCAAGATTTGTGAAATTATCGACGAATTTAAGGGTAAGGTTTCGCAAAGAAAATGTGTAAAAACAGAGTACCGGGTGAATTATGGGTATATTTCGGGTAGAATAAACACAGGAAAATGATTTATTAAAATTATTGAAAAATAAATAATAAAATTTGTGCGCGCCTAGTGACATGAAGGGTCGTAGGCGACCCACGTGGGTCGTACGGTAGTGTTCACGCCAAAGTGTACTCATTAGCGCGCGCAATGAGATTATAGGCGTGGAAATACAAGTGTGTATATATATTTATATATAAAGTATTTATAAATATATATATATATATAAATCAGAAAAATGTGAAAAAGACCAAAACGGGCATTGTGTTTATAAAGGGAGTGGATAAGGATGGAGGCAAAATGGTCATTTGACTACCCCAAAAATATCACAAATTACTTTTTAGTTAATTTAATTAATTAGTTGGCGAGACAAGCCATTACGATACCACTTCTCACCATTGCTCATACAATCCGAAATTGAAGAAGAGAAAGAGAGATTGATGGATCAAACAAGGGGAGTTTGTTGGAGTGATTCAAGGTGAGTGTTGTGTAGACGTTTTGGGGTGGTTTGGTGTACATGGGGTGCATGAATGGGTGTATTGTACCACCGTGATTTCGTTATGTGCGTTATGCGAAAACCACCGTATGATGTTGTTGTGTTTCGTTTGGTGTCGTTGGTAGTTATGGTGGTGCAAGGTCTTTTGGCACACTGACTTTCGATTGATATCTATTAGTCGGGTCTGGAGAGGAATTATCGTTATGGGATTTTCTTGCTTGCTCACCGTAGTCTCCTCTGCGCCTACTCGAGGATCAAGACTCTATAATAGGGTTGGCTCCCAACAAATCGAAGAAAAATATGCCTATCGAATTGTACATGAATGCTCTAGAAAAATTTGATTGAGTTATTTCCCCTTTTTATTGTAGTTTAGTCTTCCGTTGCTTACTATTGCAATGCACACGCTCGGGGTTTGTACGGGTCTATCTATGCCGGCACCCCCACCCACACAAGGTGAGTGTTGTGTGTTGATTTCGTTGTTATGCGTTGATGTTGTTGTTTGGTGTCGTTGGTAGTTATGGTGGTGCAAGGTTGGCCATGGCGCGGAGAGGGCATGGGAGTAGTCTCCCCTGCCGAATCAATTGGGGTTGGCTCCCAACAAATCGAAGAAAAAAAAACCAGTGACGCTCTAGAAAAATTTGAGGAAGAAGGTGCACACGTGCGACCACCCCCACCCCACTGGACCGGGCCAAGGGCCTGGGCTAGGTCGGGTCCCCGACCCGAAAAAAAAATATAAAATATAAAAAAATTTTGTGAAAAATAGAGAAAAATTCTAGAAAATAGGGAAAATTCTAAGAAAATAATATTTTGACCAAATAAATAGAAATTTATAAAAAGTGAAGTATTCGGGATTCTTGCAAGACTTTATGTCGAGGTTTTTTTACCTCGTAAAACGTGTAATTGAAAACTTTGTCAATTTTTCTCAAACTTTTTGGGGCCTATCTCGGGGTTCCCACTAGTCCGAATGAGTCTATAATTTTTCTATAAATATTGAAATAGAATCCCATAAATTGAGGATTTAAATTGGGGTTTAAACTATTAAATAAAGTGTTTAGACTCTAACACGACCAAACTTGACCTAATTGAATATCAGGAACACAACGGACTGGTAAAGAGGGTTTAGGGATTGGTTTGAGGCGTGTAGAAGTTGCGAGGGATGAATTTCACGATCAATTGAGGTAAGTCATTTTCCATCATTGCTTTTTCTATTGAATTGAACCATTTGTTGGAATTCCTTTCTTTATATTCCTTGGTTGAGTGTTTTTAGCCTAAGTGTGTCGAGAAGATACTCCTGGGATCATGGTTGGTTTGGGCTAACGTGAGCGCTTCTGCAGATGTGTTGTCCACCCACCTAATCATGAGTTTTCCCCGAGTACTGAATTGTTGTGGTTTTTTTGTGGCTTGTTGTGGTTTTAAATTGCTTTGTGGCCTCATTTGACTCAATAGACACTCAAATATCATTGAATTGTTTGTCAGTTTATTTATCGTGCAACTCGTGTTATTTATTTGTATTTAAATACCGCATAATTCTTAGATTACCTTATTGATTATTCATGAATTACTGTTTATGTCCTTCTGGCTTTACTTTCGATTTTCCACGTACTCATCATCTAGTTTGTGATGGTGGGTGCAGATCGGGTAGAGACTAGTAAAAGAAAAGGACCCTTGATTGGTGACTTCCTCTGAGGACTCTCGGAACGATCTCTTTCCTTTTATACTGTATGTTATGTCCTTTTTGACTTGTGAGTATCGTATACATTGTTTTGATGACATTGGAAACTCTTTTGGGATCGAGTGACTAGGATATCATGTATTATCGCACTGTTATTTTCTTGATCAGCAGATATGCATTTTTATCCATTCTTTTCGAGGTTCCACACTGTAGGTTGTCCTAACTTTGTTTAAATTGAGTTATTTAACTTTGTTTTAGTTTTAATTTCCACTGCGAACATTTATTAAATATCATAACCTAATAACTTAACTTTTAATTTGTTCAATTAATGAGGAAAGAAAGATTTAAGGCTGACTAGGATTGCGTTGACTTCACGAGGACGGACTCGGGGTCCACGTAGTCTAGGCCAAGTGGGGCCCAGGTTGTGTGAGAACTGGGGACGTCAAAACCATAGTACAGTGTCGGTCTATACCAATTGATACTCAAATAAGATAGTTAAACACCCAACTCGATGGGTGACTGTCGAGACTATACAGATAGTCTCGGTGGCCGTGTGCCAAGACATGTGTGTATGTCTCAGTTGACACCTACTAACACAACCTTTATCTTGGTCCTGTGTGTCCAAAACTATAGATTCAGTCATTTCCCACTAAGACCTTAAACGCAATGTCGATTAATGTAGTGTCGCGTTATGGGCACTCCACCGATTACTCAGGACACCCTGGGAAAATGTGTCATTTTCTTTTAGAACCAACATAAATATTTAAAAAAAAATCAGGTTGCCCTGAGAGGATACTGGGGTGCACATAGCGCAACTCTTGGTTAATTTGACAATATATTAGCTGATTCTAAAACTCACCTTAAAAATAGGTGAATCTAATTAATTACACGATTGGAATTATGATAGAATTAGCACAACAAAACCATCAATCGAATTACAAAATCTCGACACAAATAATAACAAAAAAGTCTTATATATAAGTTAATTGATTAATTTGACAATATATTAGCCGATTGTAAAACTAACCTTAAAAATAGGTGAATCTAACTACACAATTGTAATCATAATAGGATTAGTACAACAAAACTATCAATTGAATTACAAAACCTCGACAAAAATAATATATTAAAAAAAGAGAAACGCGTAATACATTAAAAAGGGCAAATCGGTAGTTTTGCTTACCACTTAGTAATCACATATTCGTGATTTTATATAGTTGATATATATATACACTAGTTTTCATGACTTGCTCCGCATGTGCACCTACACACACGTAAAATGAGTTAAATTATAAATAAAATTTATAAAATGTTTATAAAATTCAACAAACTATAAAAATGTAAATGTTAATAAAAGTAATTTATTAATGTAAGAGTAAATATAGTGCTATGTTAATCCGTCTATTGATAAAAACCAATGCTATATATTAAAACTAAAAAATAAATTATCCATCTTCTACTCGAAATGTCATTTTTTTGGGTAGATGAAAAATTATATTTTTTAAACTATTAATATTAATGACAAGATTGCTTGACATTCAAAAAGTGTCGCCGCGGCACCACCATCATCTTACCCTTGGAATCCCATTTTTCATCCCAAAACACACAAGTTCAAGAAAGATGCAAATGGAAAGAAAAGATTTACCTCTCCTAGCTTGGAAACACCTCATCTTGCACTCTCCTCCAAGTAGAAGTAGTTGTATTCAAAAGAGGCTAGGGTTTTCAAAAGCACTATTTATTAACTTTAGATTAGGTCAAGTTGTATACAACTCTTGAGAAAAAGACCAATGTCACGTCTCGTTTGGGCCTTAGGTATAACTTCTTAAATAACTCATTTTGTGCCAATTATCATAATTTCAACTTAATTACACTTTCTAACAATCAAATCAAGAACAAACCAACACACATTTAGCATTTAAATTAGTAAATTGTCCCTAATTCGGGTCGTCACACCTGGTATACCATAGTATGGTATAGTCTATCCGAGATGGGTACGCATTCACTTGGTTTCGTTGATGTTACTTACGCATGCGATAATCTATTTACTGTTTTTGTCAATGTCGCATGTTTATTTAATATTATTTATTGGTTTCTTTTAAATGATCGGTGGTGTTCTTAGGGATTTTACTCACTGGACTCGTCATTTGTTTTGTTGATGATTGAGTGCGGATCCTTTTACAAGTAAGGATAAGTGGATCCTGGGCAACTATCTCTGAGCTCGCCAACTGACCAGCACCCACAATCGTAGGTGTTTATTTTGATATTTTACTTTATTTTCGGTATCAGGGGACTATGAGATACACGTGTACTTGTACATGCTACCTTTGTTTATCTTGTTGCCTTACATGCCTAGTACTATATTTTTGGGTTTTCCACGTTAGGTTGTTTGTGTACTTGACATGAAAACACTTATATTTACCATACTATATCATGTCATTTAAGTTTTTCACTTGATATTTGATATATTGCTTATTATCAATAAAACTCCTGTAAAATACTTTTCACACTTCCCTAATAATCAAACTAAAAGACAGTTAATTCTAAATGAATAACTTAATGCAATATTAAATAACTGGATACCTTCATCACTAGATAAAACAAGTTAGTACGCATACCGAGTATGCTAGCGTGATAATGGACGCCATCGGGGCACGGGACTAGCGGGTCAGTGACGTAGCCGGGTTGTCAGGGCACAACACAACATACTCGACGACCTCGAGGCGCGGGGCTGCCACAATGGTTGTAACAATGGAATAATATAACAATTAATAACAATTACTCTTTTAACAAACACTGAATACAATAGTGCACAACACACACTAGACAAATACAAACTTCCAACGAGAGAAGATAACTATTTATTGAATGAGAGAACCTAATGAAAAATATGAAACCAGCAATTGGCGGGAAAGATATCAAACCAACAACTGGTAGAGATTGATCCATACATGGAGGTATAAAGGTGGGGGCAGAATTGAATGATGTTAGATGCAAGTATAGAGAAGAGACAAGTGGTGCTAATGATGAATCTGACAACTGCTATAAAAGTCAAACGAAACTAAACATATCAGACCTGAATAGATCCGACTTTTGGGATTTTGAAATAATAGGGCATTATTTTTTTGTCAAAGAAATAGGTTATAAATTAAGTATCACTTAAGGCTGGAATATAATATATATATATGCAACCAATTAAAAGTTTTCTTGTTGTCACTCCAAGAAATGTATATATATATATATATATAAATGTAAATGTTAATCATAAATTAATTAAAATAAATTAAGTGAAATCTCTCTCTATCTATCTATATATATAAAAGAAAGCTATACACATGTCAACTCTACATATATTTGAAATTAATGTTTTGGTGTATTAATTAGTTTGCCTAATTTATAACGATCAGTATCTTGGTTAATAGCCTAAGTACATTATTTTCAATCTTTTATTCTTTTTTTTACATAATAACAACTTTATTACATCATTCTTCATATATTTTTATATTTGGTTTTTAAACAACTTTTATTTACAAACAATAAATATAAATTCATAGTATTCCAGGTCCTGAACAATGTCCGGGTATACTTAAATTGCATGCATGCACACACGTATGCTCATCTTTTCATCCATCGTTCACATATATTTTGCACACCGGTAGACCTTTTCTTTTGATAATTAACTTAGGTGTTCGAAACTTTTTCACCCTCTCCTTACTTTGATTTGACTTATTCAATAGGATTTAATTGTGCACCTGTAGAATATCAACGCGACATTAAGTATATGGCATAAATCGATATGATGTGAGAATAAAGATGTCATGCAAAGAATTAAAATCAAAGAAATAATAAATTGATTACGTAGTTACATGACCACATATTTAAATCATATTAATAACAGTTCTAGATATTATCGGTGATGGTGGAATCTATCTTAGGCAATCAGATGTTAGTGAGGTATATATCAAAGAATAAATCTGTTATTTTTATGCTAATATAGGAGGCATCTTTAAATATTGCTCTATAAATAAAGGTGAAGTTAGAGAACTTTTTTTGCACTTTTATTGGTTTCAATTAGATAATGTTTCCTCGTGTTTGTGGAGAAGAAATATTAAGTTGGCTTGCAATGAGAGAGAGATGGATTTTCACATGATTTGGCCCATGCATTGTATTGATAAACTTATACTTCCATTAATTCGATAAAGTTGACATTCTTCTTCCAACTTGTATGCCCTTTTTTCTCCTTAATTAATTACTCTTTTGAGTTAACTAATTTGTAATCTCATCATCATTTTTTCCTCCCTATATATAGGTAATTATATATACACAATTAATGGAGCCAAAAGATACGTACACATGACTTGATATGGGAACTATATTTAATTTTGTGTGTTGTTAAGTATTTACTAATTTTAGACTCGGACATTGTCCCGAAATACTATGAATCTATATTTATTTTTTATAAATAAGAATTGTTTAAAAATTAAATATAAAATATATGACAAATGATATAATAAAGTTGTTATTGTGTAAAAAAATAAGAAAAACAAAAACAAAAAAGTGAAAATAATGTATTTAGGTTATTAATTTCAAATCTATGTAAAGTTGACATGTGTCATCATGTACATAGTTTTCTTATAGATGTATAGATTCATTTTTTCTAAAGAACAAATAACTATTTATACATTCTTTCATTGCATTAATTAGTAATAATATATTTAATCATGTCAAATAATCTTCTTAATGATACATAAAAATTCAAAAAATATTATGAATATTCTTGCCTGAATGCAATAAAAGTATTAATATATTGAACTTGTTTTTTTTTTGAAGCAATTGTACTTGTTAATTAATTTCCAAGTAAGAGTAAAAAAAATTGATAAGAAAGAAGCTAATTAACTCGACTAGGGACTCCAACCCCACACCTCTTATATCTATAACCACACTCCACACATTAAATAATTGGGCTATCCCCTAGCTTGGTTCAAGAATCCTCCCTTTAATCAAGATTATAAGTCGTTTTGAGTAAAGCATAAGCTAATTAAGACAACCTTTAATTAATTATGAAGGTAACTATTTATATACTATCTTTCATTTACTATCATAAAATGTATTGAAGAATTTTAATTGTAATAAATATTTGGGTTGAATAAAGGTAAAAAGAGTAAAACTATAATAAATATTATTTTTTATGAAAACATAATAAATATTATTTTAAAATTCAAAATCGACTTATAATTTTTTAAGAGGGATTTTGTTAATTAAAACGACTTATAATTTGACTGGAGGAGGGACTCTAGATTGCACGATAGATTGTGAATATGTTTTTTATTTTTTATTTTTTGGTAGGAATGTGAATATGTTATTTATATATTACTATATTGTATAAAAATAAATCGCTAGCATATATTGTCTTTTGAGTAACAAAAAGTATCTTTTAATTGTTTTCAAAAAAAAAGTATCTATTAATTGTTGAACTGCTAATTAACTTGACGAGAGACACAACAATGTATGTGTTGGACATGAGATTCAAATTTAATTTAATGCTATGTTTAGATATTTGAAAGTTAAATTTATGATTCAAAAAAGAGAGGCTTATATATATGTGAGTGCATTACAATTAATAATCACTTGAAATCATGTAATCGATTCAAGTACTGTTAAATTTTATATAGCAATTCAAGTCGATCAAGTGTAGTTTTATAGTTTTTTTTTTTAAATTAACATGATATATCAGAGCCGACAGGTTCAATCCTGAGGTGTATTCAGTTCAAGAATTAGTAGTGGCTAGTTCGCAAAGAAGTAATACGAAGATAGATCGTGAAGAAGTGATGTGAAGAAAGTGAAGAAAAATGCGGTGCCCAGGAAGCTCCAAC
The DNA here is from genome assembly GCA_039657345.1 of Stephania japonica. Lineage (NCBI taxonomy): Eukaryota > Viridiplantae > Streptophyta > Magnoliopsida > Ranunculales > Menispermaceae > Stephania > Stephania japonica. The sequence goes on along the minus strand of CM077558.1, from coordinate 6,813,238 downwards.
ATGAGAGTATGAGTGCTCCGGTGAAGTCGATGATGATTCACTTGTTGATCGTGTATGAAGTGGTAATCACGGAGGTGACCACCGAAGAAACTCTGTTTTAGAAATGCGATGAAAAGTATATCACAAAGGGTATTTGCATGGAGACAAGTGCTCAAAGAAGAGTGATGCAAGTGCATCATCGTGTGAAGACATGTGCTTCACAAAATGAAAGATTTTAGTTTCCCGAAGACAAGTGTTTCATGAATTCAAGTGTGCAAGTGGTGCACTTCACAGGAAATTTGAATCAAGATGGAATGTTGGGACATATGATTCAAATTTAATTTAATGCTATGTTTAGATATTCGAAAGTTTAATTTATGATTTAATTTAATGTGTATAGTGGAGTATGCATGTACAACGTGCATAGTAGTGTGGGTAAGTTATGGTAGTTACTACATATGTAATGGGTAGAATATGTAGCTCTACTTCGTGTACATGGGTAGTTCACTATAACAAAGTGAGTCTATAGGGACATTGGGTAGTTCACTATAACAAAGTGAGTCTATAGGAACATTTTTTTGCTAATGCTAAAAAAAATGTCCCAAGATTTTAATTTTAGAGATACATGATGTACAAGCGTTGCCAAGTTAAAAATTTTGAGACGCATAGTATGCATGTGTCTCCAAATTAAAGACACTTGGATATTAAAACGTCATCAAATTTAAAATCTACGTATAATGTACAAGTGTTTCAAAGTTAAGGAAACTTAATAAACAAGTGTTGCCAAATTTAAAATTTGTAGATACAAATTTACAAGTGTCACTAATGTTAATTAAAGTTGAGGACGCAAACAACAAGTGTTGTTAATTTCAACAATATGTATTTTATTGTTAAATTTTATTTTTTAAAATCAACAATATGTATGGGATTAATATTTACAAAATGCACCAACTAATTGGGTGACCCAATGATTTGATATGGGGTTAGTGGTATAAAAGGGTGGTTAGGGTCCCAACAAGAGCAAAAAAAGGCTATTGCATAAGTAGGCATAACAAAAAATTTTAGACACCCTAAAGGCACCGTAAGTGTGTATAAGTGCAAACCAAAAAAGGCGGGTATGTTCAAAAAAAATTTAATCACTGAGCTGTTCTTAGGTACAGTTGAGGTGTCTTTAGAGTGTCTTAAAATTTGTGCATTGTCGTACACTTCTAATTAGAGACGACAATGATTAAAAATAAAAAATCGACAATTCATGTTACTGATATTCTTCTCATGTATTAACATTTAATACGCACGTAGGGTGCACGTGATGATCTACCTCGTGCGTTTTTACGTGCCGACTCTTCTTTTAACGTCACATCCTTCACCAATTAATTAGATGCTTAAGATGACGTGAAAGAGATATGCATGATAAGTTTGCAAGTACAATAGGTATAAGTTCCTTGATTAATTGGAGAAAAGCTAATTCATGAAAAGATGAGCCGTAGGGTATCCACATTTTTTTTTGCTTACAGCATGCATGTTTTTATTCCTTTTTAAAAGTGCTTTAGTCCCCTCCTAAATAGTACTCTAAGGTATTTATGTTCAAAATATATATATATAAATACCCTCATATGGTGCTCTAATCGATTAAGCAAATTGACAAAAACTCAACAATTAAGAGTTACATATATTGTTCAATTTTTCTTAAGCATGACTTCTTCAATTCCTCCTTCAGATTTTGGAGTGGCAAGATTAGCTTCTCAAGGTCTAGTGGTGATCTTCAGTAAGAGCTCATGTTGCATGTGTCACGCCATCAAATCGTTCTTCATCGAACTTAAAGTGCATCCGATAATTCATGAGCTCGATCATTATCGAACGGGGAAGGAAATGGAACGAGTTCTTATGAGTTTAGGGTGCAATCCAAGCGTGCCTGCAATTTTTATTAGTGGGAAGTTAATAGGTGGAACTAGTGAGATCATAAGCCTTCACCTTAGGGGGTCTTTGATGCCATTACTTAATCGAGCTTGATCACCTATATATATATGTATTTATTTTGAGCTTGAATTCATGCATTTTGTTTTTAGCATGGTTAATATTATATATCTATATCTGCAAGTTTTCGAATTCCCTGCTTTAATTAGTCTTTAACATATATATCAACTTCAAATCTATACTATACGTGGCTAATATGAATAGTCAATTTAATAATGTTTTCAATCCTAGTCTCCTATACGTACTAGCAATTATATTTTTCATTTCTAATTTTATATGTAGCCATCAAATCAAAAAACATAATTAAATGTATAAATTATTTCTATTACTTTAATAAGAAAACCCAACTTAATTATAATCAACAAATTTTCGCGTTAGGGGAGACTTGAACCCACAACCTTTATAGTATGCAATGAAAAAACAAATCAGTAAGTTAGTACTTAGTTGGTATTGTAGAAACTATATTATGTGACAGGGTGTTATTTATTACATTACTAAAGAAACATAATAACAAAAAATACCAAGGGAATAATTAATTAAAGTCTTAATTTTGGTAATATCTCCTTGTGTGAAATAATTAAATTGTTTTCATTTAAAACTCACAAAAGATCAAAAAGGAGGTTTTTTTTTTAAAAGAAATCAAAATTTAATTGATCATTCATGGCTCAATATAAGATCAGACATAAAATCAAGTACATTAATTCGCTAATCCTATTTGTGCAAACAAACTGATATTAATTTAATTTTTTTTCGAAATTGAAACAGTTTGACAATCAAGAACTGTTCTCTACAACGTTGAAACTCGTGACAATACACAAAAGTACTAGAACCACAAAACGAATAACAAAACTTTGCAACAAAGAGAAGATCTAAAACTTCCCAACAAGGAGAAGACAAATCAAAAACTTCCAACTAAGGAAGAAAACTAACTATAAAGTAAAAATTAAAGATAAATCAATTCAGTGCACCGCACAAATCCACGCAACACTCGTTGACGAAGACCACAACAAAAATCACAAATCCAATATCTACAAATTTGATTAGATTTGTTGTTTATTGAATGAGCAAAGAGCAAAAGGGATTTGATTGAAACCACCGTCGATCGTCTGTGATTCAATAACAAAAACAACAAAAGGGAATCAAAAAAAGAATTTTAGGGTTTTGAAAATAAGGAGAGACGGCTCTAATCTAATAAAATTCAAATTGTTGTTTTAATTCCATCAAAAGGAGGTATTTTGAGAAGAAAAAAACACAAAGTTGAGAAATGTTGGATTAATTCAATGATAAGGAACTAGATACCCATTGAATTCCAATAACAATGAATAAATGCCCTTTTAACCCCATTCTAGTTTTAATACGGTTAGGAGGATCGCCTAATGCATGAACTATAGAAAATGTCGATCGATAATTGGGATGGTGGAATCGAAAAAAAAAAGAGGGCAAGTGCATTATTTGATCCACAACTTTACGATTTTGATTTTCTTGATTTGGTCTTAACTTTGGTTTGTTAACCTTTTTTTTGAAGAGAAATTGAAATTTAATTCATGGCTCAATACAAGACCAGACATAGAATCAAGTACATTGATTCGCTAATTCTATTTGTGTAAACAAACTGCTATTGATTTGATTTTCTTTTCAAAATTAAAACAGTTTGACGATCAGAGGCTGCTCTCTACAACGTTGAAACTCATGACAATACACAAAAGTACTAGAATCACAACCATGTGGGGATGGTCCAATGGTTAGGTGTTCGGTTTACAAGTGAAAGGTGTTGGAGATCAAATCCTACAAGTCCTTTTCTTATAAAAAAAAAGTACTAGAACCACAAAACTTCTCAACAAGGAGAAGAAAACATAAAACTTTCCAACAAGGAGAAGACAAATCGAAAACTTCCAACTAGGGAAGATAACTGTGACGGCCCCAAATTCCACAATCCTAGAATTGGGCACAGATCGACTTAGGCCAACGCGAACCCCGAGCCAATTTCGCTGAGTCACGCAGGCGTAGTCAGCCTTCCTTACCATTTATCATTTATTACGTATTTACAAGTGAAGTTAATCAATTAGTGAGTTATTATTAGATACAATGGAAGCAGTTAAACTCCAAATTAATCAATAAACTTCAAGACACACAAGTTAAGACAATCCTATAGTGTGAAAACCCCGTAATCATATCCACCATATGAATCAAAAGAGAGTGTCAATATTGTCTTACATGCCCAAGATCTTTCATAACCCAAAATCTCATGTTCAACAAAACAATAGAGATACTTAATACAAAACATACTCAATACGCGAGAGGAGACTGTCTCGTGGTCCTCGCCTTCAATCACCTAGGGCTAATCCCTTGCCTTTGTCTGTTTGTCTGTCTGCCCACCGTCACAAACTAGACGGTGAATACAGTGATGTAGAGAGTAAAATACCAATAGAGTTTAAACAACATTTCAAATGTCACGTAAATGGCTAAACTAGTATCATGCATAGAATATCATGCATAGAAATCACGAAAAATATAAAAGACAGCATGATAAGTGAATCATGAAGATAACAACGATAAATGAGTGTCAAGAGCACGAAGCAAAAGAAAATGCATCTAAGTGTCCCAAGTCCACCAGGTTGCCACACTTAGTTTACAACCTGACTTCCAAGACAGACTCTGGACCTACATTAACCCAAGACAATCTAGAATAAGGTATTTAGCCCCAGGTCGCATTTAGTTCACATACGGGCACCACAGCATCACACACAGTTCAACATGCGGCCACCGCAATCCCAAACTGCGGGTTTAACCACGTCCAGAGTTCGTGTACTCCCGATGTAAACCGTGAGTACCATATTGTTTACTTAGACCCAATAGACCAGTCATTATAGAATCCAATCAACACCAAGCCAATAAATCAATAAGGATAGATATGACCAAAGTGAATCCAACAAAGATATAATCCACAAAGAAATATGCTCAAACAATGATAACAACCAAGTAAATGCACAAATGAAATAATATAAATACTCTGGTTGGTTTTACTCATAAATACCGCGCGTAAGTCCGTGTTCGCGGCTCTCACTCGCCACCAAAACGACTCCACACGCTTGTCACCAATCCACTAAGCACCTGGTAATCATTTTTTTATCCATTTACATCATGTTAGAGCCTATTTGGGAAATCTTGATTTATAAATCCACTTGTAACAACCCCAAATTTTTAACTAACTTGCGTTACACTTATCAGGATTGTGACCCGGCTACGTGAATATTGGACAATATTTTGAACTTTGGGAGTCGACACCGAAGTAATATTATGATTCTTTGATTGTGTGTATCACTACAAAAAAACAGCAAATCAGCAACGGAATTAGAAACGGAATTTATTTCCGTTTCTAAATCAGACACGGAATTAGAAACGGAACTTATTCCGTTTCTAATTGTAACAGTTAGAGACGGAATTAGAGACGGAATTAAATTCCGTCTCTGAAATTTGGCGCCACCATTCCCGCCAAATTCTTCATTTCTTATGGTCGTTCATCATTCCTCGAGATTTGTATTTTCTCGATCCCGGCAACCTCTTCTCCTTCCCGCACCCCACCCCCACCCCCCCAACAAAACACGAAATCCCCAAATCATTCCCACGAAAAAACCCCAAAACTAAATCCGTCTCTCCGTCTCGTCGCGCCGGCCGATCGTCTCGTCCCCACACGTCCATCCCGTTCGATCGTCTCGTCCCCACACGTCCATCCCGTTCGATCGTCTCGTCTCTCCGTCTGGTCGTGCGAGCCGGTCTCTCTCGGTGCTCTCGCTCTGGCCGTCTGGTCGCGGTGGTCTCCGTTTCTCCGTCTGGTCGTGCTACCCGGTCTCGCCGTCTCTCTGTCTCTCCGTCTCGTCGCGCTCGGCTCCTTCATCGCCGATATCTCTCGCTCTCTCTCGGTCTCGATTCGGATCCGGTTAGCAAGGAATTTGTAGTTTTGGAGTCTTACTACAATCTTCATTTCTTATTTGTTTTTTATTGTTCTTTATAATGCGTGCAACACTCATGATCAAGAGCTCTTCAAATTTCATAGAGATCATTCACCTTGTGACGGTTTTGAGGAAGTCTTGAATCGTTTGGCCGTTTTCGCTAAAAATTTGCGTCTGTCGGGTTGGCGTTCTAGTCCCCTTGTTTATCTAATTTAAAAAATTAATGGAATATTCCGTCGGGTGACATGAGAATTATTTAAGTTTCCGCTATGGTTCATTTGATAGTTCGATCTTCTAGTAAACATCGGAGTTGAAGGCAAGAAGCTATTTTATCTAGAGAGATTTTCCAATTTAAATTAAGCATGGAGACTTCATAAATTTCCATCTATCAATAAATATTTGGGGTGTCCTGTTCCTACGTACATTATATGCGGCATCCGGGAATATTAAAGTCGTAATACTTGTTAGCATTGCAAATATTATGCTCATGAATGAAATATGTTATAGATTTTCACTTGAACTGAAGCTATATCTCGCTAGGGAAGGCAATCATATATATGCCTTGATGTTCAAATATAGGAAATGAACATAATGTGGTGACCATTGTGTATACTAGGTTTTCTTAGCGGCTCGGCCTATACTAGTCTAATAAATGGATTTAAATGAAAAATTTATTTTCTTGAAAGGTCTTAGCTATTATGGTCATGGAATCCATTTTATTTTTGTATATTCGTCTTGGCAATTGGCCGTGTTATAGTACTACCTTATTGTTTATGAACTCATGAAGGAACAAACTCTTTATCGTGACATATTTTAAGAGTTCAGTTCTTATAATTGTTATTACTTTATGAGGTTTTATTTTAACTGTTCTTGAGTGATTTGATTTGTTCCTTGGTTGATTGTGCATTAGTTGGTGTTCTTCACTTGATCTATTAAGTTAATGTTGTGTCTTTTGTTTGGTTTAGAAGTTTTTGTTCTCGCTTTTCTCTTACATGCATAGTTATTGAGGTTATGCTTGTTCTATTTTTAGGTTTATTAATATGTACTATTTCATTTCAACCTTTTAATTGAGCAATTCAAGATTTATATTGATTCCGTATTTGGTTGTTATTCCATGTTTATTTTATCGGTAAAGCATGTCATCCGTATTTGGTTGTTATTCCATGTTTATTTTATCGGTAAAGCATGTCATGAGAGTCATTATAATACATTAGAATCATGTACTGAGGTAATTACTTTGTCGTTTGATGTTATAGTTAGTAATTTCATATTCATGCACTTGCTATGGATGATTGATTAGTTAGGTGTTGTTGGTTATCATGATAGGAATTCCAATATGACCGTTTATAGCCGTGTTAGGAATCCAGGTAATCAAAAATTCAAATGTAAAGCTTGATTTCCAACATCAAAAATATATGGCGGTGGCTAATTAGCGCGCTAATTACGTAATTAGCGCGCTAACCGCAGGGAACTCAAAAAAATTATTTTATCCCTTTGTGTTAGCGACCCTTAAACTCGTCCAGGACCTAACCAACCCTTATAATACATGTTATACATGTTTATTATGAGTCATTTACAACAATCCTTTTGATAATGCCCAAGCTTCTTACATAAACAACATAACTCAATCAATTCCTTCTCTTTACATTGTGATGACTCATTAATGACTTCCTAACTTTGTCAATTTATTCTCTACCCATGAGTTTAATGTGCGAACCTCGTTCTTTCACTTAGCTATCAATTTCTTCTCTTTAGATGGTGTAGATCGCATTTCCTTTGTAAGCCTCAAAGGTGCTTTGGATTTGAGGATTTAAGAACAACCAAAAAGATCTCCTATTGCTCCTTCTAAAAATTCAAATTTCTTCTCTTTGTAGATCTTGAATTTTGAAATGTGTTTCTTCTCCCTTATGTTACAACCAAGTTTGTGGTGGTTTTATCATGATAGGAATTCCAATATGACCGTTTATAGCCGTGTTAGGAATCCAGAAATCAAAATTCAAATGTAAAGCTTGATTTCCAACAAATCAAAAATATATGGCGTGGCTAATTAGCGCGCTAATTCTCAGTAATTAGCGCGCTAACTCATAGGGAACTCAAAAAAATTATTTTATCCCTTTGTGTTAGCGACCCTTAAACTCGTCCAGGACCTAACCAACCCTTATAATACATGTTATACATGTTTATTATGAGTCATTTACAACAATCCTTTTGATAATGCCCAAGCTTCTTACATAAACAACATAACTCAATCAATTCCTTCTCTTTACATTGTGATGACTCATTAATGACTTCCTAACTTTGTCAATTTATTCTCTACCCATGAGTTTAATGTGCGAACCTCGTTCTTTCACTAAGCTATCAATTTCTTCTCTTTAGATGGTGTAGATCGCATTTCCGATTTACAATATTCTCCATTTTGGAGGCTTCTTATCATCTTACTCATTATTATTTCATTACTTGAATAGACAACCGCTCGACAAGGGTTACGTTCGACTAGGAATGTCGTCTATAAACAGAGATCGGATGTACAACCGGCTCGACAACGGTTATGTTCGAATTGAATTCGCGGCGAAGGTTAAAGAATTCATATCATTTGCAAAACAACATTGTCCTACATACCAAAGTGAACGGAAGATTAGATGTCCGTGCAATTTTAAGAAATGTCGACTTGTTCCGTACTGACGTCGAAACGGTTGAGCACCACCTATGTAGGTATGGATTTGTCCGGGGATATCACAGCTTGGTACGAACATGGTGAGAACGGAGATGAAGGGCCGCAAAATTTTCACGCAATGGATTGCCATATTGATGATGCTTGATGTTCGAGGCTACGATTCGACACCTTACCGCGAGATGCTACACAACGTGGCAGTCCAAGTTTCAATTGGAATGTCATGGAAGAATCACCAAACCCCCAAGCACGCCAACTATATGACATGATTGATGCAAGTAGGGAACAATTGTGGCCTGGTTGCGAAACCATGACAACGTTGTCGGCAATGGCAAGATTACTTGCGATCAAGTCTGAACATCATATATCTGAACGAGGGTATAATGAAATCATTAAACTCATGAAGGATTGTTTGCCAAATGACAACTCAATGGTTGAGAATTTTTATGCCACTAAAAGACTAATGCGAGGTCTAGGTCTACCTGTTGAGAAAATAGATTGTTGTGAGGACCAATGTATGATTTATTGGGGAGTGGACTCGAGTTGACGTCATGTAAATTTTGTGGGAAATCACGATACGTTGCACATCGACGAGGTCGTGGTCTAACACAAAAAACTGCCCTTGCAAAAGAATGTACTACTTCCCTTTGGGCCCTCGGTTGCAACGATTTGTATGCGTCGAGTCAACCGCAAAACATATGCGATGGCATGGAGATCATTCATCGCCCAAGATGTTATGCAACACTGTTTCGATTCGATTGCTTGGAGACATTTTAATGACGTCAATAAAGACTTTGCCGCCGAGGTTCGAATGTTCGTTTAGGATTGTGCACCGATGGTTTTCAAGTATTTGGGATTTCCGGAAATCGTACTCTTCGTGGCCCGTGATATTGACTCCTTACAACCTTCCACCGTCGATGTGCATGAAATCTCGAGTTTATGTTCTTAACGGTTATCGTTCCTGGACCGACCACCTAAAGCGAAAAATCGACGTGTTCCTTCACCGCTTGTTGAAAAGAGTTGCAAGATTTATGGAACAATGGGGTGGTTACATACGACGTTTCCACCAAGACAAATTTTGTCATGCGAGTTGCCCTTTTATGGATCGTTAGTGATTTCCCGCATATAGCATGTTGTCCGGTTGGAGCACACACGGTAAGTACGCTTGTCCATATTGTATGGAGGATACAAATGCATTTCAATTGCGAAATGGAGGTAAGACATCGTGGTTTGATTTGTCATCGTCGTTTCTTGGAGAAGTCATCACCATTAAGGAAAGACAAAAAAAATTTCATTAGAGGCAAAATGGTCATAATCGATGATCCGCTTCGCTCTGCGGTCTGGTGAAGAAATTTTGGCGTAAATTGAATCGTTTGGCTTGATGAAGGTGACAGAAATCGGCGCCGAATCTCGTGAATGGGCGGATAGCTAAGAATTCGGGATGGAGGAAGAAAAGCATATTCGGGACTTGCCGTATTGGAAGACAAACTTGATCCGCCACAACTTAGATGTCATGCACATCGAAAAAATGTTTTTGACAACATTTTCAACACTATTATGTGTGTAGACGGCAAGAGTAAGGACAATGCAAAATCGAGGCAAGATATTCGTGAATATTGTCACCGACCTTCTCTACACATTGATTCGGCGACAAATACTTACGTCCTTGGGTGCTATGCTCTTGATACATCAAGTAGACAAAAATTGTGCGAGTGGGTTAAAAAGTTGCGTTTTCTGATGGTTACGCATCGAATCTTGGTCGATGTGTAGATCCAAAGAAATCGCGAATGTTCGGCATGAAGAGCCATGATTGTCATATATTCATGCAACGGTTGATACCAATTGCATTCGAGAACTTCTCCCAAACCCGGTTTGGGTTGCAATTAGCGAATTAAGCCTATTTTTCCGGTCCCTTATCGCGAAATGTGTCGGTATCCAAGATATGGAGGTCTTAGAGTCTCGAAATACCAAAAATCATTTGCAAGTTGGAAAAAATTTTCCTCCAAGCTTATTTGACTCTATGGAACACCTACCAATCCATTTGGCCTACGAGGCCCGTCTGGCCTGGTCCCGTTCAATTTCGATGGATGTATCCATTTGAGAGGTACTATCTTGAGCCCTTGATATTATTTTCCCATTCAATAGGTTTTATATCAACATTTCCTATAACATTCATATAGGTACCTTAAACATTTGAAGAACAATGTGCGAAACAAAGCGAAGGTTGAGGGCTCCATGTGTAATGCTTATTTGGTAGAAGAGGTCACGTCCTTTTGTTCTTACTACTTCGAAGATCACGTCTTTACGTTGCATGACAAAGTGCCACGTAACGACGATGGCGATCTCGGGCCCACACCGAACTTCGTTGGCAATTTCTCGATTTTCACTTATCCCGGTCGACCCATGGGCAAGTCGAAGGAGCTGCGGTACTTAACAGAAGCGGGAGTATAATGCCGCTCATTCGTACATACCGCTCAATTGTCCGAGATCGCTCCTTACGTTCGCATATGTCCATCACTTTCTTTCATTAATGCAAGACATTCATTGTTCATACATTATAAATACATCCGACTTACACGTTCATTTCTTCTAGGATATTCGTCGATGAAATCACTCAAGCAATGGGGAGTCGCAAGTTGATAGTAGTCTAGAGCACAACTTCCCCATTTGGTTTCAAACATATGTAAGGGCATTACTTTTGTACGTTATAGATTCAAATGTTTCTCCCATAACTAATGTGTCATATTGCATCTCTAATTTTGACGAATAGGCTCGGAATTCTATAGTTGACGAGACGCTCGTTGATCTTTCTGTTGGTCCTAGTCGATCATGTACCGTCTACCCTGGTTACCTTGTTAATGGGTATAAGTTCCACTCCGCAACATATGACGTTGATAGATCGACGCAGAAAGCAATGTGGTGTTTTGGTGAAGGGTTCAAACTACGCTGATGTTTCCCATAACTATTATGGAGTACCGCAAGAGGTTGTGGAGATTGAGTATACCGGCCTCAAACGTGTGGTCTTGTTGTTTAAGTGCGAATGGTATGACCCTACACCGAATCATGGTGTTAGGACTCACCCAACACTTCAATTGGTAGAGGTTCATCGAAGTCGACGATATAACAACTACGAGCCATTTGTACTGGCAATGCAAGCCACTCAAGTCTACTACCTTTCGTACCCTTCTATGCGGAACGATCGACAAGAATGGCTAGCAGTTTGTTGCTGTCAGCCAAAATTCGCTGACGAGGAAACTAGCAAAGACGATAATGACCAGGGCTCGGCGAGATTGCTTTCCAAGATGGGATGCCCACCACGTGCGTAGTCGATGATGCGACGCCGATATCAACAATCTGGATGTTCCGATCGGGACTCGATTCATTGTTGAAGCGGGTCCAAGCGATGAAGTTTATAGTGAAGATGAATCGAAGAAGAATCATCACCTTCTACTCATGAGAGTGAATTTGAAACGGATGATAGCGAATAAAGTTTGTATATGATACGTCAACGACCAATAATGTAGTTACTTTTATTTGCATGGATTTTGTTCTTATTAAGTCCAATAATATAGATCGAATTTCTACTTTTTGTATGCCCTTCTTTTCGATGTTTTACTCGTGGCGGATTGTTAGGTATCATGGCCGGACGTGGTCGTAGGGGATGTCGAGGTTTGCCATTAGGACGCCATCGTCCAGCGGAATAGGTGCGGCACCGACATCCGGCGGCGAAATACCAACGGCCCTCGTGGTCGGGCCACGGGAGGGGTCCATAGAGGTCGTGGCGGTCGAGGTCGTGGTTCGATACCTCCATTATCGATTCCGACTTCTCGGTCTCTCGAGCACGATACGCTGCCGCGGCGTCACCTTCCCCTTCCATACCGTCGGGGTCGTCGTCGTACCATCTTCGTCGTCATCAAGGACTATGCCTACTACACACTTCCCCACACCTTCTCCGACGTCAATGACTCCTTTACCCACGAGGCTGCACCCCCGCCACAAAGATCACCGGCAAAGATCCCGAGAGGAAGACGTAAGAGCGAGTTGGAGGTGACAGGCCCTCCGGCCCACCTCGAGGCCGGGGATGGAGGCCCCTCGCGTGCGGGGATCCCTATCACGCTGATTGCCAATGATACGTAAGTTTGCGTTTGACTTTTATATGTCAATTCCAATATGGATGTCAAATATTGAAGAAGTAGCTAAGGTGATATGCATGTTCATGAAACACAGGGGAGTTGCATCCTTCGCACTTTTGTGCACGGAGGATGACAAAAGTTTTTAAACGATGGATGATTCCCGAAGGGGTATTGTTGGAAGTCGGTACCGCCTCATCATAAAGACCAATACTGGCGACAATGGAAGGTAAACAAGACTACCATGTGCCTTATGATTTATACTATTTTCTCAAATAAGTGCTAACAATAGCAATCGCCAATTTGTAGATATTTTTTAGATGGGATGATGCGCTTCCCGAGGATCTCGTGCGAGCGGCGTACGACAAAGCTTGCAGCACAAGGTACACCGCGTTGATGCACAAGTTGAAGAAGAATCGGGTGCGACCAATTTATGTTACGAGATGAGGCATGGAGGAGATACTTGCAAGATCGGGAGAGCGAGGACTTCCGGGCTAGGTCTAGGCAAGCGACGCAGAATAGGAACACCGAGGTCGAAGGCCCCGGGACCGGACCCTCGAAGCACGGTGGTGGTTCCGTGTCATTTGCGACTACCCAAGAAAGATTGGTTAGTTTTTTTTAACATCTAGGATATTTCGTACATTTATACTCTTGTTCACTATGCTTGGTCCCGCACGCAGTGATTCATCCGAGACGCCACCGTCGGTGAATGATTTGTACTTGCATCTCCACACCGTTAATCACGACAGACGACATTCATCGATACTAGATCGTAGAGCGGTTCTATGTAAGTGTAGAATAAAAATGTAAATTATTATTAAGTCTTTCACTTACCCATATCATGTACTTTGTTTGTTGTGCATATATGCGGGATAGGCTCCGAGCGGACGTCGGGAGCGACCCCAGTGCTACACCGGAGCAATCGGTGGATGATGAGGCGGTGTACCTCAATGTGGCGGGTGAGTGTTCCAAAGGACGTGTCTACGGACTCGGGTCCGTAGGGAGAAAGAAGAGGAGATACGGAACTCCTGGTGCTAGCACGTCGCAGACGCCGGATGTGGTGCCGCGGGCGAGAGTTCGATGTCGTTGCGGAGCAACTACGAAAGGTTATGAACTTCATGCATCAAGATCTTGGGATGGACATGGACGAAATAGGCCTAGCTCAAGAACAACCACCACCACCGCCACCACCACCGCCACCTCATGACCAAAGAATGCCGCCGCAATAGATCCGGCCGATCCACCCCAACAAGGGGACAATGTTGGGCGTGAGACGTAAGCGTGGCTCTCGAGAGATGAGCGTGTTGGTGATACATAAGTACTTGACTTGTTGTTTGTTTCAAATGCTTAGATTAAATGGACAATGAATGTACTGCGCGACGATGGTGGTTTGTTGAAGCCTCGATGTAGTGGAGGGTACCGATGATGAAGTTCCTTTATTTTTTTCTCTGTTTTCGGATAGGCGGATTTTAGTTTTTCCTTTCGTTCTCGAGGGAATGGGTTCATTGCTTTTGACGATGAGCATGTTGTAGACGATTTGTTTCATTTGCATGTTAAACTCATTCTTTTTTTGGTGGTGGTGATTTTGGTCCTTATAGGACTCCGTGTCTCGAGGTAGGCGTGGTGGGTATAGTGGAGGCGAGTGAGCTTGGTGGGGGTTATGGAGGCTTTGGGGCCGGTGGCTTAGGTGCTTATCGAGGTGAATCTTCTCTTGGCTATTCTATTTTGCTTTTGTGAGTGTTCTTTTTTTTTGCTTGTTGAACGATAGGATTGGTTGGTTTTTGTGTATACTTCCAAATTTTGGAGCTTTTGTAATACATGACAACTTTCGTGGATATATAAATGTTTGGGCTAATTTTCGCTTTCACATTTTTTCTTTCTCTTTTGAATTTTTGTTGATATATCACTAGAACAATTTAGGCTTTTTATAACACTTAATTAATAGAGGTTTTTGAGTAACCCCTATGTATTAGATGATTAAGGTTTCTATAACACTTAATTCATAGAGGTTTTAATTAACCCCTATGAATTAAACATGTAAGACTTTTAATAGGACTAATTCATAGAGGTTTAGAAAACCTCTATGGAAAGTTGACTTAAGAACATAACTGCTCGCCCCACTCTCACTCACTAAAACTCTCTAAACCTCTATGGAAAGTTGACTTAAGAACATAACTGCTCGCCCCACTCTCACTCACTAAAACTCATTCAAAGAGGCTCTTCAGCCTCTTCTCTTCAACCTCTTCGACCTCTTCGTCATCTTCGTCTAGGGTTCACTCACTCCGCCGAAGGATCGAAATCGTCTTCGTCTTCGTCTTCGTCTTCGGCTTCATTTTTAGGTATCTCTCTGTCTCTCTCTCTCTCTCTGTCTCTCTGCCTCTCGATCTCTCGATCTCTCTCTCTCTGTCTCTCGGTTTACGCATCGAATAGAACTGAATTGCAAAGAAATTGAACTCGAATTGCTCCTCAAGCTAGGCCCCCATGGCGCTCGAACTTGACCGACCCTTCACCTAATTTGAGCAAGAAAGTGCGAAACAGATTGATTACTACTTTAGGTATGGCTGCATTTTTTGTTGTTGATGGATTTGTGTACATTCTAAACCAAGTTTTTCTCTTTAAATTCTACCTCTGAAGTTTGAGTTGGCATCTTTGTTATTTTGAATTTGGTTTCGGGATATTGTGGTATTGATAAGTAAAATAAATCGTTCCTCCATTGGCCCTTTATCTCGCTTGCTACTCCTCTTCCTTGTAAGTCATTCCTATCGCTTTTCAAGACTATTGAACTTTTATAAATTGAATTCCATGAACATATGAATGTATGCTTTCCTTTTTGTTTTGTTTTATATGTGTGTGTGTTTTCCTACTGTCTATGTTATCATGTTATGATTAATATAAATTCCTTCTTAGTTCTTCCTTTTGTTGGATGGAGCTACATCATGTGCTTAACGATGACAACCTTCATTCTCGCTTGAACCGCAACTATCTTTCATGTCGTTATCGTTTTACATTTGACTATTACGATTCTTTGTTCGGATCTTCATTTTGTCATACCATGGTTACTAGTTGAGGAGTCCGGCGATATTCGAACATGAGACTCTCAATGTGTAACTTGCAACATTGTATATAAATGAAACAGCTTTGTTTGATTTTGTGTCTTAATTTAATTCGTTCTCCAAGATTCTCATCCTCCTCCGACAGCTCTATCTTTTCGGTTCTTTTTGCTTGACATTGGGTAATTTTATGATAGATAAGAGGGATGCATACATTGATCGGGGACCGTGAAATATCAAAGCATGACTTTGTCTTTTATTCATATCGACTTATTCGTTTGGTACCTTTCCGCCTCGCCGATTTTTTCTTATTACAAACCGGGGATAGTTTCCGTTTTTTATTTCTTTCTTGTAATTAATAATTTCAGGTTGTTGAGCATGGTCTTGGTCATTTGCCATTCACGGAGAAGCAAGTAGTTACTCCTACGGGCATGTTGAGAAAACATATCTTTGCATTATTTATGTTGTTACACTTTTTCAGCTTCTATGCTAGTATGCTCATATTGTTGTTATACTAGTTTTCTTCTTACTCTTGTAGGTGATCTTGTTGTTTTTCTCTTTTATTACTTGTTTTTAGGCTATCATTGTGATTTAGTCTTTGGTTATTCTCCGATCGGAATGCATGTTTGTCCAATTGAGAAAGCGAGAGAATATCTTGAAATACTTGAATTTGGAATTATCTTGATATCAGTTCCATTGAAACATGTCTTGGAACTTCTTGAACCTCTAGAGTTTTGGATGGACATTTTTCAAGTCCTAATATCCTTCAAGCTTTTGTAATTAATAATTAGCAATCAAAGTACTATTGTGAGTGTCTTTGGAATGACGCAAACATATATTTGGTATCTAATTTTTCATTGAGCTTTGTGCTTTCTACTGTAAACCGACACTTGTGTTTTGAACATATTTTGGCTTAATTGGCTGAACTAATTAGACTTTGCAACTATTTTGCTCCATCAACAATTTGATTCTTTTTCCCCGTCTGCTATCGTTCATTTAACTTGTCTTGAATCAATTTTTATTTGTCCTTCAGATCGGTTTATACAGAGTTGATTTTTGCAAGAAATTATGTGGAGTATCAATTGTGCAAAGGTGAGCCTTTGTTCGGTACCATTTGTTGATTTCAGCTAATTTTGCATGTAAACAGATAAAAACTAAGGCATGCGTTGTGTTCTCCTTGGACTTACAAACTTCCATCACTGTTTGACTTCATATTCGATAGGACTAAATGGTTCGATTAAAACTGGGAAAGGGTGTTTGATGTACCGATTAATGGGAAGAAACAATTTGACAAATTTGATATATCTTGGGAAATGACGCCGCCACCAACTATAGGGAGCTTGTGTTCTCTCGTGTTCGCAAATGAAGCTCTTAACATGTCAATGGTTAAGAGCCCGAAGCCTCCTTGGGTCCCATCTCGCAATGCTCATGAGATTTTTCAAGTTTTCGCTTGGTTCAAGGAACTCACCAAGCAGATCGTAAGTTTCTACTCATTTTGCTTGTTTTTCTAGATCCTATGCTTTTAGGAGTTGCATTGCTTAAATAATTGAAGACCGGCTATGGTTTTTTTTTTTTTTTTTTTTTTGGTGTGTGTGTGTGTGTTTGATGATCCCGATTTGAATCATTGTGTTGTTTCAAAGTGGACAAAGCGGTGGAATTGAGGAATGAATTGGCGTCTCGAAACCCGTAAAATGGAGCACTCGGCGAGTTGTAGTGGAGACCCATGTCTTCCTCTTCAATGGGAAGGCCCGCAATGCGAGCCTATCGCTGATAAATCATTCATCATCGTTAGCATGTAAGATTTCAATCTCATATTCCACACTTTCAATAATTGAACCCCTTTTGTGGAATTCTATCAAAAAATGTCAAACAATCTAGAAAATGAAGATTTTGGTTGAGATATGAACTTGGTTTTGTTTTGCTATTGATGGGCGGTGATGTTTCCTCAAAGGGTCTCAACAGTCGATTCCAACAGCTTGTTGCTTCGAGTTGACACATCCGAAGTATCTGTAAGAACTCTCAACATGCTTTGTTATACGTTCACTATTGAAACTCGCCCATCTTTTACATAGCAAAGGCTCTGCGATTCCTCTATCGACTGGATTTGTGGTGTCAAAAGCAAATCCATCTCGTAAGGAAAGATCCGAGAGCAAGTGTGAAAGAAGAACGGCCTTCCATCCTCTCGCTTAGTCTCGTTGATTACTACGGAGGCAAAGCAATATAATTCAAGATAAGATTGCCGAGGTAATACTAAACAAAACCGTAAAATGAGTCTTGACGTCGAGACCATGAGATAGAGTCCCATTTGATTCTTGAATCTCTCGTCAGCAGCAGCCGCATGCTCTCTCTCATGGATGATCATGAGCCCGACTTACTTACTTAGATAGACGCACATTGCTACCCTTCCATTGTGATATGATTCTAAGACTCGACGACTTCTTCATTTCGCCGACAAGGAGCTCTCCCAACAACAAGATAATGCTGAATTGTAACATCCTATCGCATTGGCGCCTTCTTGTGGATAACCTCTATTCCTTCACAAAGTGAGGGCTCCTTAATCTTCGCGATGCAGCTTCACATTTTCCCGACAAAGAAGCTTGAAGGACTTCACCATACCAACTCCGAAGTTATGTTTGAATGGCCGCAATGCAACCGAACCATAATCTATGACACTCTTACCATCTCCACTGCGCAATGCTTCAATTTTCAAAGCATTTGTCCAATGTCAATATCATCATTTCACCGCCTCCGAACTCCATCTCGAATAGCTGATTGATGAAAGATCTTTCAGTGGTGAAGTCATTGAATGGGCGGAAAATCCAACTAGAAAAAATTAATCTCTTGGAAAGAGTTGCAGGTTCGACTAGGCGTTTCTATGAAGGTATGCTGTCCATTATCCCTGAACGTCATCATCCGATACGCTTAATGCCAATAAAGATCTCTGGCATTTATCAATAGGTTGTACAAATCGAAGTTAGTGGGTCGTTGTTGTACGTCCCGTGGATGTGATATACTGATGTCGCTGTTCATTGTAGCAAATTAATTTGTAGCAATTCGCATCAACTTGAGACGAGCAAATAGTTGATAGAATATTCAACTTGAGACGAGCATATAGTTGATAAAATGATAGTAGATGATTTTGTTATTTTGAACTCTTAATGGAATAATAATATTGCGAGTGGAATGTAGATTTGTATATTTTTAATTGAAAATGGAAATAAAAATTAATTTTGAGTATTTTTAGCTATTATTTTTGATGTATGGATGCGCAATTTGGCTTCTTTGGGGGATGTTAGCACCCTCAAGGAGTTGTTGGAGGGGGTGCAGGCGATGGAGTATGTCATATCGGGTTGTATTTTGATTTTTTAGGTTGGAGAATCGATTGGCTTATGTATACGTGCCATATTTAAACAAAACAGAAAATTAGAGACGGATTAGCAACGGAATTCAAATTTTCCGTTGCTATTCCGTCTCTAATTTTCCGTAAATATTTCTATCAATCACAAACGGATCGAGAGACGGAAATATTAATTTCGTCTCGATTCGTCTCTAATTAACAACGGAATCAGAAACGGAATCAGAAACGGAATTATCCGTCTCTGATTCCGTTTCTAATTAGAGACGGAATCAGAGATGGACACTATGTATTCCGTCTCGATTCCGCTCTCGATTCCGTTGCGATTAGACACGGAATCGAGATAGAATTCATAAATTTATTAATTCCGTCTCGATTCCGTTTCTAATCGACAGAACGGAATCGAGACAAAATGCAAGTACAAATGTACCATTTCGAAATAAAATCCATTTCTCTCATTCGCTTTCTAAGTTCCGTCTCTAAATCCGTCCTAATCGAAACGGATAATTGCCGCCTCGATTCTCGTTTCTAATCGAAACGGAATCCATATTCCGTTTCGATCGTATCGGCGACGACGTTTTCAGAGACGGAACGAGTCCGTCTCTGTTCCGTTTCTGATGTCATTCAGAGACGGAATTTTCGCAAATCAGAAACGGAAAATTCCGTTTCTGATTTGCGATTTTTTTGTAGTGTATTAGTATTTTAGTATTTTACTGTCACGGCCCAATTTTGCTAATCTTGATTAACTGCTTAATCAGGATTTCCGACCCGTAACATGGGGCCCGCATGAGATGCGCACACAGACCGAGGTGTGTGGCCGAGATAAATTTTATATTTGTATTAATGTATTCTTAGTGTTTGTATGTGTGTAGGCTGACTAAGCCAGTACGTGCAGCTATCAACGCCGAGACGTGGTCAGGGACACGCATCGAGTTGCGTGCAAACCGAGGTACCGAATAGCGAGACTTGCGGTAAGTCTAAATTTCGTAAAATGCAATGTAATAAAATTAGTGCACATTAGAGCATAGCCTATGGTTATAAATTAATTTAATTGAATTGGATACATATATATATATAATATAAATATATACATTTTAGAATTAAAAAAGATTTGAGAAATGACAATAAGGGGCATTGGCTTATATAGAAAAGGATAGGGTTGGAGGGGTAAAATGGTCATTTGACCCCAAAACACCAACAAAAACACCACTGCCGCACAAAAAAAAGAGGAAAAAGAAGAAGAATAAGAAGAAGAAGAAGAAGAAGAAGAAGAAGAAGAGGAAATCCGGGAGAGAAAAAGAGAGGTCACCGGAGGAGATCGAGACAACGACGACATTGGCAAGGTGAGTCTTTGTTGTTGATGTTGGCATTGTTGTTGTAGACATTAATGATGATGTTGATGAAGTTGATTGATTTTGAAATTAATGTGTTAATGGTGGATTGTTGATGCTATGGTGGTGGTGGTGGTGTTGTTATGTTGATGAATTGAAGGAGTGAAAGAAAGAAATCAAAAAAAAAGAAAAAAATAAAAAATAAAAAGCAGAGACGATGCTACAAAGCGTCTCTCTGAAAGAAAGAAGAAGAAGGGGAAGACCCTATTGACCGGAACACCCGGCTTGACAAATTCAACCCCCCGAAATAAAAAAAATTAAATAAATAAATATAAATGTAAATTAAATAAAATAATAATGAATAATGAATAATGAATAATGAATATATATGCATATATACATATATATAGAAATATACATATATATAGAAATATACATACATGTATATATGTAAGTATATATATATATACACATACACATGTATGTATATACATATATACATATACACATTGGCATATATAAATATAAAATATATCTATGTAACAAAATATTAATAAATAAATAAATAAATGATATGAAATAACTTTTTAGGGACCTAGGGGTGTTACGGGAGTTCGGGAGCGCTAGTCGGAGTGTCGCGAGGCTGAATAGCCATAGCTATCCAGTGACTTGTAAGTGAAATTGTGGGAACTCTCTACTTTATTTCATTCATATTAATTCTCTTTTCAGTCAAATTGATGACTTACTGTTAGTAATCTACCATCATGTTTTCCTTGCTCTATTTAAGTTGAATGTTGTAATAGCATGATGCCTTGTGATGGTTCCATTGACTCCTTTCCTGATATGCCATATTTTGCTGTGAATTATGTTATAATTGATGTTAGAAATGCATGCATTAGGGTTACTGTGGTAATTGATTTGTATTTCATTTTCTTTGGGGCTTTGTAGCCTAACTTATTGTTGATATCGTAGAACCTTAGAAATGAAAATTCTTGAAACAAAAGTTGGAGATTATCTAGTGTCCATTGCACAAGAGATGGGTGGATTCACGGGGTCACTGGACCTTGGGGTTTCCGCACTCACCACTATTACTTGGGTGGCATCACGTAGCTTGAACTACGGGGTTGTCGGCAAGTTATATATATATATATATTCAAAATTTACAAAGTATGTTGAGAGTATCTCCATACGATAGTGGAAAAGGCTGGTTGATATTTCTCACCACCGACCGGACGTAGATCATCTCGACTTAGCCTGTGTCAGTCTATCTAATTCGGTTAACTGTGATATTTATATGCATTACATTCTCAGCACCTTTTTCTACTATATTATGCATTTAAATATCTGTCTTTACTTTGGAAATGTAGCATAGAATTCCCGGTTATCACTTAAATATCACTATACTCACCATATAGTTTGTGACGGTGGGTGTAGGTCCGTCGAGCAGTACCAGACCGAGCAAGGAGAAGATCGGCGACTACCTCTGAGCTCATAGCGCGTAGCTGCCATACACGTATGTCATATTTTTGTATTATGTTTATATACGTCTTTTGCTTGAATTGTTTTGTTGGGACGAGAGTTAGTTCACCTGACTTTTGACTTTCACTTTGTCTATATGATTGCTGTTTATTGCATATTGATATTGTGATTGTTATTTCCTGGTTTCCACATTTAGGATTTATATAAAATGCTTCCACTTATCCGTTAAAGACTTCCGCTAATTTGATAGTTCTTATAAAATAATAGGGGATTTTTTTATCCCTGAACCCAATTCACGAGACAATAGGTAGTACAGGCTGACTAATACGTAATTAGGTCCTACGTGTTGTAATTAGGGCTTAATTATGGGATTAGGCCGAGCGGTGCCCTTGATGAAAATAGGGGCCGTTACATTTACGAGTCTCGAGCCGTTTGGGCGATGTTTAGTTGAGTGAGGTTTTGCTTAGTTAAACGGGGGATAAAAACAAATAAAGAATACAAATAAATGGATTTTTCTAATAATTTAATTAATTAGTTAATGGAATGTGGCGAGGAAATAGGCACGGCGAACCAAATTTGGGATAAATACGGATCGAGGAGTGTAAGACCAATGCGGGGAGTCGGATAGCCTCGCAACATACGGACTATAAGATAAAAATTGTCAAAGTGACACAGCATGATGAGGAGAGCCATGGGATTAGCATTGAGATATGTATGTGTGTTAAGTCATGATGATGAGGTAAATGACCCATAAGGGCAACTGTCCAAGAAATGAACAAGTGTTAACTTAAGGGCAAAAAGGTCATTTTGATCATATATATACAAAACATTTTTTTTACAAACCTTACTATTCATCATCTTCTCCAAATACTACCGCCACCTCTCCTCTCCGCTCTCCCCCACTGCCATCACCAACCCACCTGACTCCGACGAGGTCAGCGAGATCGGAGGACCACCGTCAACGAGGTGAGACCTTCCCCCTCTCTCTCCCTCCTTCTCGGCTTCCCTGTCCACTATCCTCCTACTTTCGGCCTCACATTCTCCCTCCCTCCTCCTCTTGGCTGGACCATCACTGTGATGACTCGCCCCCGACCTAGAGTCGGGTTGCCCGACCCAGACTGCTACTTGGACCTGATACCTGAACCAGGCCCAAATAACGGTCTGGCACGCCTAAACAAATAAACTTGCGGAATACACATTGGCTAAATAAAGGATAATAATTGCGGAATAAATATAAAGAGATATTATAAAGCCAATAGATTTAAGTTCATAGAACATTAATAAAACTATACATGGGTTCATGCTTATTTAAACTATACAAGTTTATTAAATCTCTGAAGTAGATCAACTAAAGATAACTAGGATTCAAGCTTTCCAAAGATATATTTTAATTTTAGCTCCAAATTGAATAGTTTCAAAATCAAATATACATAATATATATATATCAACAAAGGCTCACATCAAGAAGAGACTTCAAGCTCATCTCTCCCTTGCCTCAACCTAGCGCTGTCGTGGATACCTGAGATGTAAGTGGGGTGAGCTAAAAGAACCAACGAAGCTCGGTAATGCGAAAAACCCGCTCAACCATCAAATATGCAAGTAATACCTAATAAGCGTGCAAAGTCTAACATGTATTTGAAAACAAACAAGGATTCATTGAATAATAGCATGGTAGCAGGATTTCATAAAAGATAGACGTATAATGAACCATCAAGTACTATCATGAACATAAGGTTTATAAGCCACAAATAAATAGGAATTCATCATTTCATAGCAAATACAATATATTCATAAACCATCAAATTGTAACAATAATCATGCATAACATTAAAGAGATTGACAAATCATTACATAAATTCAAGCTTTTATGCAAATGATGGGGTTTCGCGAGATTATGTACTATAAAATATAGTAATACGATAAGTCGATGTTTCATTCAATGCATACTAGGTATTGGCAAGAATCCGGTGACCGATTCTCCTACTCTCGAGGTGATGGAAACAACTAGCTAGCACATAGGCCTTATGTGCCCTCTCGTTTGTCCCATCAAATCAACAGTAGGTTCGTCCAAGCCATCAACGATGCACATCCCTATGTCTCAAGAGTACAAGAGAAGGAATTCCAACTCATGTCCCTACGTGACATACTTATGAATTCAATTAGTCAAGTAAAGCCCTCGGTGGTAAACTCCACACATCCTGGGGTGTTAACGACCCTCGGTGGTACCACAATATTCTGAGGTATTCTTATAGATTTACTTGCTAATAAGGCCCTCGGTGGAACTCCACAAACATTCTGGGGCCCTGAATAACATAGATGAGAAAAGCAGTGCATTCACATTCTATAGATATGTAGGTTCGAGCCAATACCACGACGCAACCCACAAATCCCAAGTCTTTAATTCAAATTGTGAATCCTAAACATAACTAGTAATCATGTCATATTTGATAATTGAGCAAGCTCCCCACTTACCTGCACTCGCCGCGAATCCTAATCTCGATCCTCTCGTGTTTGGGCTCGATGTGAACCGTCTCGCGAATCTAGACAATTTGAAAGAATAATTACTTTAAATATCTACAACCATACAAGTTTAACATCAATTGTCTAGACCTTACAAATTCACCCTATTTTATAGCTGAATTCGCTAAAAGTCATTCACGACTCTAAAATCGACGCTTAAAATTAGAATCGATGATTTGAGTAAAATAAGAATGCGGTGATGTAAAACAAGGAAAATCCGCTAAGACTTGATTTTTCCAACATAAATCGAAGACGTTCAATTAATTAAAACTAAAAAGATTCAAATCACCATACAAGACTCAATTTAGACTTTAAATTCTCAAATGACAATATTCAGTCAAAGTCCATAAATTTATCGAATGAGTTTATTTCCCAAAGAAAAGATTCAAAGTCACTTTCTAAATCTCAACTCAATCTTAAATGCCAAATTCATATCAATAAACTTCAACCGCGTTCAATTTGCTAAAATCATAGGAAAACCCTTTCATGTACCGTCAAACTATGGAAAACAAAATTGATTCATCCATAATACTCGTTATCATAAAGCTTAAAAATTTGTATAACCCATTTCAAGACTAGATCTAAGAAAAACTGAACAAACTTTGCAAATCATCAACTCTCATTGCCAATACCAACACCAAGACAATAAATCTAGGGAGTATTAGAGTCTCACCATGCCTTTAATGGAGTCTTTGACTCAAAATCCTATCCAAAATCTCATTCTAACATAGATCAAATCTTTCCTTTCTTATTTTCTTTTATATTTTCCTCGCGTGCTTGTCGCTGTCGACGCCATCAACCCTTTAGTCTCCAAATCTTCAACAAATAATAAAGAAATCAAGGAGGGAAGTGAGATTGTACCTCTCTTGAGCTTGAACTCTCCTCTTGCTCTCATCCTCTCCACGTAGGTGTTTAACAAGATTGCGACTAGGGTTTTCTTTGATTTGCTTAAATAGCATTAGGGTTAGGGATTAGGGTTATGATTATTTACAACTTGTCTAAAATGTCCTTTTGGGTTCTAAGCTCAATTGGGCTTTATTATTTAAAATAAAACTTTACTTAATCTCTTACTCATATTTAATTTGACAAGTTTAGAATTGTATTTTCACATCAAACACCCAACATATTTTTATCATGAAATTACCAAAATACACATAGGTTGGGTGGTGGAAAATTTAGGTCGTTACAATCACCACCGCCACCCACCACAGCATTGGAACCTCGACCATCCACCGGAGGCACCTAGGTGAGTGTTCCTCCCACTTATCCCTTGTCAGTTCCGTCTCTCTCTCAACAGTTTTATTTTCTCTCTCTACTAGTCTACCAACTCGACTCACTGCACATATTTTTCTCACTCACTTCCGACCACCGTGGGGACATCTTCGACCGGGAACTTGGGCATAGATTACCCACATAGGTCTCGACGTTCCCGGAGGGCTTCACTTCCGGCGGGTGGGTCACTTTTTCAACGAGCTAAAAGGGCCATTTGCTCATTGTTTTAACATTTTTGCGTAGTTTTTGAGATTGTTTTTGTCGTTGTTTTGGGGCAGTCGTGGCTAATGGGACCATCCCCCGGTCACGGCTGATCGGAGTAGAGTCTCCGACAACTCCGCTAGCCGGAGATGACCCCCTCCCCATGTTGAACAGCAACATTATTGGTGTTGTGTATGTTTCAGTGTGTATTATGTTGGTTTGAGCTGTTTTGGTTTGGGACAGTTGTGTGTGTGGTGTGCATGTTGTGTTGGGTGCGTACAATGTGTGGGTGTGTGTACATAACAGTGGGGTGTACCAAGTGTGGGGTGTATCAAATATGGAGTTTAATCAATTTTCCTATTGAAATGTCGAGTTGTTCGAGCCTTAAAACATTGGGAAAATGCTAGGGTATCAACCTAGGGTTAGATAATGACTTGACCAAATCGCGAGAGTGTGTTCGCAGGTTACGTTGTCAGGTAAGTACATTTGCCACAAGCTTATGTATGATTTGTAAGCCAGTAAGAAAATGTCATATGATTCATTATCATTTATTTAGATTCGTTATACTCTATTATTGGTATTCCATTCCATTCCTTGTTGTGTGTTTCTTGGCGTAAGTGTTCCGTCTCAAGAGTACTAGGACTTGCACTAGAAGGATAAAACGCGGGAACTCTTGTACAGGAGTGTGTGACCACCCTTAGTGATTGTGCGACACCGAGTACTGGGTGGGTGGGCTTGTGTCCCTCCCATCATAGCTGTGTCTTTGCTTGTGTCGATGCCCGAGAAGGCCTTGCAAGGTCTTCGTCATTATGCTATGATTTATACCACTTATAGGCCTCTTTTGACTCCTTAGAACACACTTGAAATTCGATTGATATCTATTAGTCTGTTTATCATGCACGTGATCTATTTAAATTCATGTCTTTCTATTACCGCATGATATTTAGACTGCTTTACTTATTATATCATGAATTACTGTTATCTTCTTCTGGCATTACATTCGATTTCTCAAGTTGTTCACCGTCTAGTTTGTGAATGTGGATGCAGATAGAGTGGAGTGCAGTATAGGCAAGGAGCCCTGCCTAGGCGACTTTTTGTGAGGATTAGCGACTGAACTTGGAAGTCATTATGGTAGGTGTTTATGTTTTGCTTATCTGTATATCGTTTCATATATGTTTTGGGTTATAGAACTTGGTATTTTGATGAGATTGGTATCATGTACTTATTCATATCTCACTTCTATTTGTACATGAATATATATTTTAGGGTTTACCACATTATAGATTCCTAATTTCCTTTGACTGAGTTATTTCCCTTATGATACTTGTTTAGTTTTTCCGCTGCATATAATTGAAATAACTCTTTCATAATTTGTTAAAATTGATTAATCAGAGGCTGACTAGGCTCGTCAGGTTGTCGAGTGATGACTCGGGGCCTGCACGGGTCTAGGCGGGCGTACCCAAATGCACGGGGAATTTAGGGCCGTCACATCACTTTCCATATTTTCTTGATTTTTTTCTAAGTTTCTTGGCTATTTTTACCAATTTCACGCTTTACGAGGTAAAAACTACAACATAACGCCTCGTCAAAAATCTCAAATACTTCACTTTTTATAGAAATTCCTAATTTTCTTTTTCTTTTATGAAAATATAATTTTCAAAAATTTTCAAAAATTTTTCTTGAATTTCCCTATTTTCTGGAATTTTATTTCAATTAACATCATTTTAAATATATTTAATTGAAATAAATAATTATTTATTAATATAATAATGGGTAGGTGGGTCCCGGGTCAGGTCTGGTCCGACCCGACCGGGCCGGGTCTGACCCGCCCTAATCGGGTTAGGCCATGGCTCGGTTTGACCCAACCGGGTCGGTCATGACCCAATTTGACCCACCCGGGTCGGATCACCTTGACCCACCCATTTGGGTCATCTTCTCCAGCACTGTTTGTTGGAAATTTCCAACGAACAGCACTGCAACACCTTTTTGGGATTGGCTTTCACCCTAATCTGGAGTTGCAAGTGGGGCGTGGATTCCCCGCCCCCACGGGGAGGGGATTCCCCGCATTTTTGGCCCCGCTGGGGCGAGGCGGGGTATGCCTTTGCCTTGCGATTTTTGTGGCGGCCCCAATTTCCACATTAGTCCGCCACGGGAGGCCACACGGGCCCACAACTATCCACGTCACCTCCAGCTGTGTCCCACGCCCAATTATCCATTATTAATCAATTTCCGGTTAACTTTAATGTTATGAGTTAACTTTTATTCCTTTAATATCATTTAATCACAATTTACGCAGCGGAAGATTTATTAACAACATAAAGATTCAACGTGTATATTATGAGCAAAATGCCTAAGTGGAAACCACACCAACTGTACATCATATACATATCATCTAAGATCCTCAAAATATCAAAATATACAACCTATCTCTCAAGTCCCAAAACCTAACATAAAACAAGTAAATATAAACATACGTACGAGAAAGGCTAGAGCTGTCAATCGATGTAGTCCTCAAGCTTGCCCTTTCCCCCGCTCGTACTAGGGTCTGCACTCAGTCATTACAAAAAGACAGATGACGAGTCCAGTGTGAGTAATCCCAAGGAAATTCACCAAGTAATTACGAAAGTAAAAGTACTGGAATTTAAAATACTATAATTAAACATGCGGAACAAAAGAATACAAACAACTATAAAAAGGATCATCGCATGCATAAATATAGTAATGAAACAAAGTACGTGCACAGTAAAATCAGACCAAGTCATACTTCGGGTTTTTCCCCAGGCACAACCCGTGAAAAACCTCTACTGAGTGACCCCCTCTAGGTGGTCGGCGTAGACCCACGACGCACCCACAAAAGCCTACCATACCCGGGCAGCCTATTCACCGGCATATGCCTAGACAAGTGCTATGACTTAGTAGACTTCATGGCCGTAACAAATAAGCACCAGGTGGGGAGTGATCTCAACACCGTAAAGACACCAGGTAGGAGTAACTCCACTACCGTAAAGTCACCAGGTGAGAGTACTCAGCCACCGTAAAGCAATAATGAAATGGAGTAAAGAATAAATAGAACTAAATTCAAATAAATCAAACAGTAAATATTAAAGTGAAGTTCAATTGGGATACTACACACCTCAATCCGCACTCCACGTCCCGAAAACCAAACCCCAGCTCAGCTCCAATAACACCCGACAAT
The DNA here is from genome assembly GCA_039657345.1 of Stephania japonica. NCBI lineage: Eukaryota > Viridiplantae > Streptophyta > Magnoliopsida > Ranunculales > Menispermaceae > Stephania > Stephania japonica. The sequence continues at coordinate 6,784,130 of CM077558.1, read as the reverse complement.
TCAAATTATCACCCGAATTATACCTATTACCATTTATCACTAAATTAGCTTCAATTTAATATATTATGTCAATTTTTTCGTTTTTCAAGGCTAAAACCCCCGATTATATCTCTCTAACATTTCGAGAAAATCCCAAAATTCATTTATTTGATCAAAATATATTTTTTCTAATTTTTTCCTATTTTATCTGAATTTTCTATTAATTTTTTAGAATTTTTTTTTCAAAACTATTTTTTTAATTAATTAATTATGGACGGTTCGGCCAAACCGGGCCAAACCGAGTTCGGCTCAACCGAGCCAAACCAGCCCCTTCTTCTTCCTCTCGCCAAACAGAGCAACTGCTCTGTATTTTTTTTTCTCGTTGCTTTCTTCTTCTCTTTCGTGGTCTCTAACTCGTTCTACCCTCACGAAGCAGCAGGGAGACAACTCTCCCTGCTTTGCTTCTCGGTTCGGCCATGGCGTCACCATGGCCGAACTTCACGACCACACACACACACCATGCCATAACAACAACACCAATAACACAAACTCACCTCGACTCCTTCGCCTCTCCACGAGCTCCCGACCTCGATCTCTCGATCTCTTTTCTTCTTTCGTTCCTTCTTCCTCTCGATCGATCAAAATAGCAAGAAAATGAGAAATTGTGGTGACGGTGGTGGTGTTTATCAACATTTTTGGGGTGAAATGACCAAAATGCCCCTCATGTCTATTTCTTTCCTTTTTTCCTTCAATTCCTTTTTTGGTAATTTTGCATTTTCTATTTTATTTTCTAATTTACCATATATATATATATATATATATATATATCAATTTACCTATATATATAAATATATACACTCACCTATATTTTCGCATTTAAAATTCTGTCGTGCGCGCCAACAAGCGCACTCGGGCGTGTACACTACCGTACCCCCCACGCGTGTCAATCACGACTAAACCCCGGTTTAATTTCGTCTCTTAGTCGCTCAGGTACCCGCGTCGACACGCATATCAAGGCAAATGTTTAACACAATCTCACTCGTCAATGGCAACATAAACACACATATTGCGATGTCATTTAACTAACTTGGACCTATACATCGCAACTTCATCACCAGAACACCCAATACAGATTGTAAACCCTATCCGGTCGTGCTTCGTCTTCATTACGGATGTTTGTGGGTCCTTGCAGCCATTCCACGTCCGCGCTGACGTCACCGGTAACGGCTATAGAAAATTGGGCCGTTACAGTTTTCCCTGTAGAACCGCCCAGTTTCCCGCCCTACTGGGAATCCCCATCGCCCCACCCTGCCCTGTACCCTGCCCCACGAGGAATCTCCGTCGCCCCGCCCCATCGCCCCGCCCCATCGCCCCACCCCACGGGGAATCCCCACTGCCCACCCCATCGCTCCACCCTGTGCCCCGCCCCACGGAGAATCCTCGTTGCCTCGCCCCATGCCACGCCCCACAGAGAATCCCCGTCGCCCCACCCCATGCCCCGCCATACGTCCCATGACGAATCTATTTTAAAAAACTAGTCAAAATCTTGCACTTCGCGCACGGGTAAAAATAAGTGTCAATATATTAGTTAAAAAATAATTAACTTAATGAAAAAAACAAAAAAATAATCTTTACTGCATAATCTCGAATAAATTTTAAGTGAAGAATAATACCATTTAATTTTTTTGTAGCAAAATTATGGAATATATGCCTTGAAAGCTTAAAAACTTTTTGCATATGGTTATACAAAAATATAATCCTAATAAAATTAATTTGATGAGAAAAAGAAAGTGATAAAAAGAGAAAAAAGAAACTTATGTAAACATTGGTGAAATCCCAATTTAATACTTTATGAATATAAGCTATATTTATTTTGAAAAATGATTAATTAAAATTTTATTGCCACAATAAAGGATATATAACAAATTGACATCTTGTTGAATAAACTAAAAAAAGGGAGGTCATTGATCTAAACAATGCACACAGAGATTGACGATCAGTATATGTTATTTCTAAAATATTTTTGTTTGCTATTGAAAAAAAAAATAAAAAAGAGATCAGAATAAAAACTCAAAGGTAAAAATCTGAATATAAAAAATACCGAAAACCAAGTAGCTATTAAAAAGTCGAAAAGAGCAAAAAACAAGTTGAAAACAACTAAAAATAAAAAAATGTTATGGTAAAAAAGTGCGACATAAAGAAACTTCAAATGTACAAATAAATTTTGTTGAAACAATGAGGATATATAATAAAAACATATGATCTTGTTAAATAAACTTAAAATTGGAGATCATAGATCTAGGCAACACTTACAAGAGATTATCAACAAATACATATCACTTCTTTAATCATAATCAAAACGAAAAGTAGAAACTTGACAATAATGAATATGCGTTGGAAGATATGTATTCTCAATATGTGGAAAAACACATTAAAATATGTTGTGGCTTGTTAGCATAGTTTGTTATTTTGTACCTATACGCCGCATAGTTTGTTATTTTGTATCTATATGCCACATAATTTATACTTTTGAGTTTTGTATATATATGCTACACCTGGTTTATATTTTAAAAATATATAATGATGCTCTTATTTATGAGTTTGTTGTTTGGAATGAAATGAAGCTTTTTACTTGTGTTTAAAGTTGAATCTATTTGTATTTACTATTTTCTTTCTTGAGGACAAAGTCCATTTTCTAGTTGTGTTCAAAATTAAAATGTAACTTCTTTATTGATGTGATAAATATGTCACTACAAGTAATTTTGAATTGATAAAGAAAGGACATTCAATAGTCCATTTTCTAGAAAGATGTCAAACATACACCATCGAAGTATCGAACTCCCGCCTAGCAATCCGGTCAACAACGACCAATGCATCACTCTCTACCAGTGGGGCCCCGTGCCCCGCGGGGAATCCGGTGAGGCGGGGAGTGGGGCGGAAAAGTTTGCCCCACGAGAATTTTTAAGGAAAAATCCCTGTCCCGCACACCCGCGGATGTGGGGACAGTATTTGCAATCCCCTCCCCACCCCGCCCCCTTGCAACCCTACCCCAATCCCAACTCGACCAAGCCCTCTAATCTCGGCCATGGCTGAGCTCTGGTTAACCACCACCACCACTGCCGCACACATATAACAACACAATACCAAAAACAACAACTAACCTCAACGTTCTCCTCGACGTCTCGACCTCGAGCTCACTCCGGATCTCGCTATTTCCGTTTCCCTCTCCGCATTCTCCCTCACTCGATTCTGATTTAGAGACAATGACAATGGTGGGTTCGGTGGGGGAAGTGTTGATATTTTGGGGGGTTTGGTCAAATGACCATAATACCCCTATCCTTAACCACACAATTAATAAGACAAAGGCCCTTATTGGTTATTTTACATTTTCTTTTAAATTTTTGATTATAAATACATATATATATATATACACTTGTATTTTCGCGCCTACAATCACATCGTGTACGCCAGCGAGCACACTTGGGCGTGCACGCTATCATACAACCCACGCGTCACCTATAACCCCACGTATCACTCGGCAACCACAAATTTATTTATTTTATTTATTTCTTGGTCATCCATCAAATTCATTTCTATGACTCGTGTACCCATAATTCACATGTTGCCTCCCAGTCGATACGTTTCCTAGGCGAACACTACTCGAAACTTGACGTCCGTCCTGTCACACAGACACGAGTATACATCAATAGTACACGTCATCACATAGAAGTTAATATAAAATTTTCGGGTCGTTACAAAAACTAACTATAAAGTAAAAATTAAAGACAAATTAATTCAGCGCGCCACACAAATCCACTCAACACCATTAATGAAGATGCACCGCAACAAGGATGGATCAATCTCCACAAATCTGATTAGATATGTTGTTTATTAAATAAACAAAGAACAAAAGGAATTTTGATTTGTTAATAATTATTAGTTCATTCACTTTATGTTTTTCCTATATTTAGTTCATGAACTTTTTATTGTTTATTTCTTTTTCTTTCAAAAGATTGAGTTATATATTCATAATGTCCATAACAAAATCAGGATCGGGGTTATCCCAAATACATGACACGTTGTTCTTCAGTGCCATCCTCGCAAGAGAGTGTGCACGACCATTAATTTGCCTAGGAATAAAACAAAAATCAAAGGGATCCCTGTCTTTAATCTGTATATCTTAATGTCGAATACAACAGGGCCTAGAAACCTTTCGCAGACCCTGGCTCCTCGGCTGTGTAGCAGAGTAGAGTTACTGTCCAACATTCAGCAATCTCATGAGTTGATGTCAATGGGCCAAGTGAAAAAGAACTTGCCATGTGAATGGTATATGTTGACGACGTTAGGATCCATCCAATTCTTCTCTCCCTTGTGTGGGTCTCGTCCTGCATCAACAAAAATATAGCTCCCTTATTCATTCATGTGTCCAAGTACATGTGGTCTCCCCCTGAAGTCCTTTGTCCCTGTCGCTGCAATGTATTCCTTCGCTTGCCTGCTCGTCCTCTCCATCACTTCCCATGGGCTCTCTTCTTCTCCATTGAACACCTTCTCCATTGTAGAATCTGCTCCTTGTTGTCCAGCGTATGCATCGTGTTCATCAGAGCTTCCCATGTTTGCCTGAATTCTTCTCCCTCCAAGAAATCAGTCCTCAGGTTCCAAGGCGTGCCAAGCCAAAATGCCTTGGCAAATCAACACTGAAATAGTACATGCTAGCGTTTCTTCTGCTCGTTTGACACAAACTACTTCCACATTGGGTCATCGATTCAGACCCCTGTCAAAGTGACTCTTTGGTGGGCAGAACATTTTGGCAACCTCTCCACAAAAATAAGTGTATCTTGTGTTATGATATGGATCAACAATTGATCAAGACTTTGTATGACTAATCATTGTCAAGCATGACTCTTACATTGAGTGGTAGTATCAAGCATGACCCTTACTTGTATCCATATCAAATGTACTCGTTATTCTATGTATTGTCAATGTTGCTTGTGAAGAGTTGTATGACATGTGATGTATGTGAAGACATTTATCATCATCACCAAATGGCCTATATAAAGGGTGCCAACCTCATTGTAAAAAAACACCAAGTTGTATACAACTTCTCATTTCAACTCTCTCATTTTTCCTCTTTTACTTTGTAGTTCTTTGTAGTAGTAGAAGTTAGTAGTTCTTCTACTTTCCTTCTCTAGTTCTAGCAAGTTTCATTTCAATTCACAACATCTTCATCGGTTATTATTTATTTCTTATCGATTTAGTTAGCCGTCCTTGTAATTGAATGAACTTTACGTACAAGAAAAATAAAAATTTATAGTCCAAATGTTACCAAATAAAAAAAAAAAAAAAAAACTAAATAAACGAAAGATTAATTTTTTTTTTTTTTTACTTCAATGAAAATCGAACCACGATCTTTCTAATTTTTTTTTTTTTATAAGTAATCTCTCATCCATCTCACCAAGTGATTCTCTATTTTTTCAATCAAAAAATCTATTTGACACTAAGAGAGGGGTTTTTGAGTTTTTGTAAATATTAAAGAACTCAAAATTTTGAATGTATTTTTGACTTTGAAATAAAAAAAAAAAATTTCACATTTGCTACGTGGTTTCCAAAAAAAAAACGCACATTTGCTACGTGGTTTCCAAAGCACGTCAGTTTTGCACCGAATTATGCTAGCTCATATCTCAGTGCGCATCGAAGCATCACAAACAAAAGCACGATCAGAATCAATTCACGCACGTGTGGTTATTTCCGAGCATGACTGCATGCATAGTACTGCATGCATCCCATGCAAACCCAAAAAGAATCCCTGAAACTGACACGTGTCAGTCTCTTTTACAAAAGCCCCTTTCCCACATCCACCGAAATTTGAAAGTCGTTCAGGTCAATAATTGGTCCACCACGTCTTCTCTGCTCTGTATATAACCTGGAAAATCCCGTACACCGCAAAGCTTCAGAACAAACTAACTCCTCTCTTCTACTCCCGCCACGTCTCACATATCAGTGACACCACCCACATCGATCTTCGGAGTTGGATAACAAACAAACGTTCTGCGACAGTGAACCAACTCGTCGGTAAAGTTGGGGTGCGCACTCACTCCCCAGTTTCGCAGATTCCAGAACCAATCAGACCAAACACACTCCAACGTACAAAACGCCGAGTGAACCAAAATAGAAGCCCCCTCACCCACTAACATGCGCCTTTGTGCGCAGCGAACCACCTGAAAAAAGACAAACAAAGAAAATGGTTTTCTAACCAATTTTTTTTTATTACAAGATACAAACAACTTGCACCCACTAGACCCATTAGAGTTTGAACCTATAATTTATTAAATTATTGATCACTTAATTGATTGGTATTTTTTAACCCACTTTCAACATCATAATTGGACACCCACCTATTGACATGGAGATCCGCAATAACTATTGTTACTTTCGTTCTATTACTCGCACAACTATTGGGTGTAAGAAATGAGCTCAACTTTTTTAAAGAAAATTTAAATTTTTGAGTAAAAATACACAAATGCCCTTTTATGTTGTATATTGCACTGCAAGATATGTAACATTACCTATTGATATGTAAATTAGAGACATTATTCTATTACTTCTCTTTTGATTGACTGAATAACTAACTGACTGACATAAAAGATGAGCAACAAGTATAAGTCTCCAGTGCCACATTAGCTCAGTACTCAATTTAGGTGCTTAAGTTGGGTTAATCTAGCAGCTTTGAAAAATAATGTGGCAGGTTATTATCCTTAAGAGCATCTCTAATGCACTACACTAAAATAATGCAACATTAAAGTGTAATGGAGCGCCAAACACAAGGAAATGCCATTTTGGAGATGCCGTAATTATAAATAGAAGAGTTTTCCCTATTTATATGATACGTGAGTCGAGGCTATTTTGGAGTGGTGAAATAATTCACATATTTGGTAGTTGAAAAAAAAAAAAAAAAAAAGGACTGGTACAGTTCCCTATCACAGCAGTAACAGCTCGAATCGTAGAAACGCCACAACAAGCACAAAGGAACAGAGCGCATTAAATGCTTGTTTTTTTCTTCTCTCCGCGATTTCAACGTTCAAAACAGAGAAAAGATGATGAAATCTCTGGCCTCTTTTGTTTTGTTTTGTTTTGTGTGATTGTTTGATTGATTGATTGATTGATCGATCGATGTGGTTCGAAAGTTGAAATCTCTGGAAGTACGGCACTGTTCCGTGATTTCGATGTTCGATTTTCGAATTTGGTGACGATGAGGACGATCCGTTTGTCCAGATACGCAGAAATGAAAGCATTCGTGGTGGTGGTTGTTGTTGTTGATCGATTGAATGCGCGTCGGTGAGATTGTTGTATTGATTTGCATTTTGTGGCGACTTTTGGTGATGATTTGACAATGTGGACTGGTTTTTGTGGTTTTTGTGTGGTTTTTAGGGTTTGATTGGTGGTTAGGGTTTGTGTACTGCGAAGATGTTCGGGTTTTCGCGGCGGCGGATGAAACTCGGGAGGTATGTGGTGTTTGATTTTGGTTAACTGGAGCTTTGGTTTCTGTTGTTTCTGTTGTTTGTGTTGATTTGAAGTTGTGAATTGTGAATGCGTTGTTAGGTTGAAAGTTCACCTATCCGATTCTGCACAGGGGACTAGGAGTCCCATGAGACTCGCAAAACGCGTTGCGAAAGCGAATGTGAGTGAAAATGTGGTTTCTTTGGATGTGTATGTGAGTGTAGGTATGTGTGGATTGAGTGTTTGAGTTGTTGATGTGTTTTGTAGGACGAAGGCGTTGTTGCGCCGGATAGTACTAGTTCTGGGGAGTTGAACTCCCAAGACTCTCCGGCCGAGGCTGAAGTCCCCAATAGCGCCTCTGGGAGCTCCGAAAGTTGGATGGTGCTGTCGACTTCGGGGAGCAAACCGACGCCTCGCTTCGATGTGATGAAAATTTCCCACAACTTACTAGCCTTTTATTTTGAAATCATAGAATGTCTATTTCAGTTGTTTGAATTGAGATAGAGTCTAAAAGTTTGGAACTTTTTTCAATTGTGTAGCATGCTGCAACTGTGGTTGGGGACAAGATGTTCGTGGTCGGCGGTGAAACCGATCATGGATTGCTGGATGATGTGCAGGTAATTGGATGCTTAAACTTTTCTATGAAAGTCTGATTTTTTGATTTGGTGCGCAATGGAAGAATTATATCCATGTGGTCGACCCCAATTAATTTGGGCTTGAGGTTATGTTGTTGTTGTGTGCGCAATATAATCGTAATTAGTACATGATTTGGCAGCCAATGTCTTAGCCTGGTCATAATTATGGCCTGTATAGAACCGTGCGAGTTTTAGTTTTTGAGAACCATTTGAATCAAGTGCAAATGACACAAGTATATTTTCCTTTTTAGAATCTGTGGTAATTTTCTTTCTGCATTCAGGTGCTTGATTTTGAGAAGTTTACATGGGCTACAGCTTCTTCAAAGCTTTATTTATCCCCTAAAAGCCTGCCATTGAAGATCCCTGCGTGTAAAGGTCACAGTCTGGTATGTTTTGTTCAGCTTCTTCTCCCCAGCAGTTCATTTGGAAGGCTTAAATGGGAAGCTCTGTTTGTAGCATACAACATTTAACCTCACCAAATTATCTAGTTGATCTAATTATTGTGAGCGAAAGAACTGATGTGTTGGAAAGGGTGTGACATGGCAAGTTTGAGATTTAAGCTTTACCAATTATTGGGATGTCCTGCTGAAATTGCGTGTTGGTCTTCTGCTACAATATTAGGTTTCGTGGGGGAAGACAGTCCTTCTAGTTGGAGGCAAGACGGATCATGCAGGAAATGCAGGAACAGAACGAATTTCAGGTTAAAGTTCCTGTATTAACCTTTCCTAATTTCTAAATTTAATTTGACTTGAGTCTAAGCTACCTCTTTCAAAAGTTCATATGCTGATTTTATTGACATGTTTTTTTGCTACGGTTCTTTGTTTTGGCCTTTTTTCCTTTTTCTAGTGTGGACATTTGACACAGAGACAGAATTGTGGTCCATCATAGAAGCGAAAGGAGAGATACCAGTACTTTCTTTAACCTAACTAGCAGCTACATAACTTTTATTCAATTGAGACTAAGAATGCATCTTGAAACAACAGTGTTCTACATGGATCAGAAAGTTCTAATTTTGTTGGATCAATTTAGTCCCTGGCGCTTAATGGTGTGATACTACATATATCTATGTTTTGGTGCTATATTAAGTGAAACGTAATAATTTTGATTTTAATAATTTTGAATAAAAGATGTCTTTGCTCATACATATATTCAATTTACAATTTTAGGCACTGACTTTTATTTAGCTGTAGATGCCTTTACCATTTGCCAATGCTTCGGAAAATGTACAGTTGCTCTCCAAAGCTAAATGGTCCATTGATCCTTCAAATTACTTTGTATTAGAGCTTTAAGTTTGAATTCTGATATGGATATTTAGTAGCTTTTCTTCATGCTATGACACTGGCTTGAAAAACAAAATTGTGGCCATGAATTATTTTTTTGAAAAACAGACTCCAATAAAACTAGTGGATACATTATCTTTCTAATGGAGGCGTTGGCCATTACCCATATTTGTTGGTAGGTAACTAGGTACAGGGATAATTTTACGCTAGTTTTTGCTCTGGCTTTTTCTTGAGAGAGAGAAAAGAAATTCATAAGAAAACTCTTTAAAAGAAGGTGTTTTCAAAAGAGTAAATTACATCACATGCAGATTGTTTGTCAACTTGGTAATTCTATTTTTCACTTGGGAGATAATATTGAATGTCAGTATGAAATTGCATTTCAGGTTGCACGCAGTGGCCACACTGTGGTCAGAGCTGGAGTTCGTTTGTTCCTGTTTGGTGGTGAAGATGCAAGAGGGAAAAAATTAAATGATCTTCACACATTTCATCTTAAGTCTTCGGTTTGGCTTCCACTTCAGTGCACGTATGTATTCCTAACTTCAACTGTGTTTGAAAATTTGTATCAAAGGACGGGGTAATAGATCTATAAAACAATTCTTTTAGTTTGAAATAATAGGTCTCTTTCTCATATATTATATATAATGCACAAAAAATTTAACATAAATTTTTATCTCTTCAGTGCTGAATAAATTTGCTTAGATTTAGCCTAAAGATGTAGCTCTGAGATTGTTGACATGCATTTGCAGAGGAAGTAGACCTTCTTCAAGATCAAACCATGTAGCAGCTGTTTATGATGATAGAATTATGTACATTTTTGGTGGATCGTCGAAGTCAAGGACACTGAATGACTTGTACTCCTTTGACTGTGAAACAGTATGTAAACTATAAAGTTGCAACTTAATTCTCTCAATGTTTCCTTCAGTTTGGCTCCTATTGATGCATGCCATTTCTTCTTGATTGCCTGCATGATTTTGACCCTTTGATTTCATTTCTGATCAGATGATATGGTCAAGATTTAAAATAAAAGGGTTCCATCCCTCTCCTAGAGCTGGTTGTTGTGGAGTTTTATCTGGATATAAATGGTATATTGTAGGTGGAGGCAGCAGGAAAAAGCGTAAGCACCTATTTTGCGAAATCCTTCTCTTGTTTATGCATCACCTTCTTCGTTAATTTTGTGCTTCTTTAGAGGCTTGTGCTTTTACAAATTCCACATGTTAAGATTCTCATTATATATGAGCTAGCAATTTTTATAATTAATAATTATAATGCAATTAAAATACAATGGGAACCGCCTAAATAATTGAAAATGTCTTACCAACATCAACATGCCTAAGAAGTATCTTTCAGGTTTCATCTACTAATCTTCTTTAAGAAGCAAAAAAGAAGAGTTTTATTATTCTTTTGACATCAGTCTCTTAAACTTACGAAATTTGACTTTTGTATTTTCAGGACAGGTTGAAACCTTGGTATTTGATATACAAAAACTTGAGTGGTCAGTGGCTGCATCATCACCTACTTCATCTATTACAACATACAAAGTAAGCATCGTATGTTAGACTTAAACTTTTGAAAGATGCCAATGAGCAAGTTATGAAATTTGTCATGGGTTTCTGCGTATGAAAAATCTTCCTATTGTGATAAAAGCTCTGAATAAGCTCTCTTTTCCTTAGTTGTGCAGCTCAAATCTCTTGGATGTTCTTACTTCTAATCATGATATAGAATCATTCGGTTTCAAAATAGAGTGTCTGTGGTTTTTTTTTACACCTAAAGAGAACATTTTTCCTCTCAAAAGGGATAAGTTTTAATTGTCCTTCAAAAGTACTTTGGCCTTCGCTTTCTGTTCTTGAATAGAAAGGCCTGCTTCACTCATTGTACTTGCTACTCATGGCTTCCTTTGTTCATATAGATATTTAGCACATATAATTTCTTGGTTTGATTTTGGCATTGTCTAAAATGAGTGGTTCACAGATGAAGTAATGTAGGACGAACTCTGTAGAAATTATTCTTGTTAGTAAAATCAGGAGATTGTATTGGAAAGGTACAAAGTCAGAGTGGTTTACACGAAAAGAAAATGAGCCTATCTTGAGCTGCCTTTCCATAGCCAACGTGAACAAAAATAGAACATATTGGTCACTATAATCCTGAAGATTTCTTCTAGAAACTGGGATTTTTCAAAATTAATATCTCCACATCTTTTCTAACCCTGGTCTATGCTGTGAAGAAATAGTGAGATAGGATAGAATTTTTCAACCTTTGACTCTGGTCTTTATTGATTTGATTCTTGTAGACTACCTCTAAGCATAGGATTAAGTTTAATTTTTAGTTAGAAAACTAGATATCATAGAAATTGAAGAAATTCAACAACATAGGGGCAGGCCTAACATAACTTGGGATGCATTAATTAAGAAGGATTTTTAATGCATGCCATCTGAGTTCATTAAATGAAGCAGAGTGGAAAAGTTAGATTAATATAACCAACTCCAATTAATTTGGGATTGAGGCTTTGTTGTTGTGACCTCTAAAATGAAATTCTCTGATTCAATAACATCAGACAAGATATATCTTAGGCTTCTTTGCATGGTTTAGGCTTAAGATCCAGGGATGTTGTCATTAGTTGGAATGACCTTATCAACCATAATTGGACAGGTGAAAGCCAATGTTGTCCCTTTCAATTGTTGCCAAATCAGTGATTTCTTCTTATTTACCATGAACAGCAGAGTTAACTCAAGAATGGAGCATAAGGGACCACTTCAGTGTAATAAATTGGTTGAACTGCTTAAAATGCAGGACGTCGATATTATGTTTGATTCTGATTTGATGAAGTGTATCATGTGAATCATATGTTGCATAAAATCAAATAATTTACCCATTGCAGTAAAGGACCTAATGTAGGATATGTCCTGTGGAATGAAGAACAAGTCATTTACTTACATAGCCAGTGTGTAGTTCCTTTTTTTTTCCTTGGCATGATTTCGAATTTTGTTGTTGCGCAGGGGTTCAGCTTAGTATTTGTACAGCAGAAAGATAAGGCTTTTCTAGTTGCATTTGGGGGACAAAAGAAGGGACCGTCAGATCAGGTTGGATCACATAAATACTTTTAAATTTCTTTATGTTCATGGCTTAGTTTTTTAGGCCCTACTTAATACAAAATAATAATATAGTATCCTGATTATAGAAGACTCCTCTGTCTTTGGTGGATTTGTTCTCTTATAGGTCTGAAACAGATCTTCAATGCCTCCCAAGATTTGTTATGAAAATTTCATTTAGTTATTCTCTGGTTTGAAAACAGTAACTTTTTTTTTTTTTTTCCAGAAAGTGTAATTATGCAAACAGTTCTTAGGTCTCATGCTAGGCATAATTGCAATTTTTATGTATCTGATTGTTTTTATTTATTTCCTTTTCCCTAATTTTTTTTTTAACTTTTAAGCTACATTATAGGTTGAAGTATTAATCATGGAAAGAAATGATCAATCAATGGGGCGGCGATGTATGCTTGATAAGTTTCCATCACAATCCTTGTTTGAGGATTGCTCAAATACCATGGGGCTTACAGCTCAAGTTGTAGATGGTGCTCATCCTCTAAATTCCATTGATTCTGTTGTTAAACAAAATCTAGCGGCTGTGTTAGAGCAACATGGTAGTAGGAGATCAATTTCAGAGACATCCAATGAAGACCCAACTCTTGCCTCCGGCAATGTATTTCTTCAAAAGCAGTTTCACACTGTGGAAGAAAGCAATAATGGGCAGAAAATGCCAAAGAATATTGATGATGAAAAGCACGAGCACACTGGTCCAAAATTGAAAAATTCTTCTGCGCAGGTAGACCTAATTCCCAACGCAAGTTTAAGAACTGGAAACTTACATTACTAGAATACCATACATAGAGGATGTCTTTAATGTAGGAACCAGTTTATATTTCTTGAATTTTGAATTGAAGTTTTTAGTATATGATATCACCATATACTCCACACATGTTTTGAAGCCTTTTAGTCATTGAGGGGCATTTGTAGTTCCATATTTGAAGTGAGGTTGTGGCTTTGTTCTTTGCTTCTGGATTTACCATCGCGTCGTATGGTATTTAAAACTCGCTCATTTCTTAACCCAGTTCTTGTATCTTTTAGGCAGTGGAACAGAAAACAAAATCAGTAGATGCACCCAGCACCGAGGACGCCTCCATGTTCGACTCGGATGGCATGAAAGCACATCAGAAGCAGGTCAATAACTCTTTTGCTGATAAGCATGACATTTTACTCCCAGAAGTCGGTGGAAAAGCGATGAGTTTGCAGCAATTTTATGAAAACAAAATAGCATCATTGATGAGGAAGAATGATATTCTAGAAGAGCAGTTAGCAACTGCATTAGTCGGAAGGGAAGCTGCAGAGAAGAGCTTCTCTTCTGCAATTAAGAGTAGACAGGATGCCGAGAAAAGGGTGGCCGACACAATTAAAGAAATGGAGCTACTGAAAGAGAAGGTAGCGAACATGGAACTCGCGCAGGAAGAGGCCAACAGCTTATCGAACATTGTTCATTCTGACAATGTGCGCCTAGAGCATGATGTTGCTTTCCTCAAGGCCGTTCTTGACGACACTCAGAAGGTGCAGTATCTTCTGTATCTTTCTTGTGGCTAACTTTCGAGTGTCTAATTTATACACATCCTAGTTTAAAGGTGTATTTGCTGTTGATGTGGCTTAAGCTGATATGTATTACATTGTAGGAACTGCATTCAACCAGGGGCGTCCTTGCAGGAGAACGGGCCAGAGCATTCCAGTTGCAGGTACGACGATTGTTCTAATTCACGTCACGCAGTTTTTTCTTCAATACCCATCCTTCTAGTTTGTTGTGTTTGCTTTAATCATCTATAGAGTATAGACCGATCCAATGCATTCAGTAAGACCTGCCTAATAATATAGAAGTAAATGTCAATGCTTCAATTTTGTGTGATGAGATGTTCAACAGTATACCACTTGATCCTCTCTTCTTTTCCATCATCGAAATTGCAGGTTGAAGTCTATCATCTGAAGCAAAGGCTGCAGCCCGTGGACAACCGGTCATCGACACCCAGAAAGCCTTTCCACATGTAGCTTAATGCTTGAGGAATACACAATCGTCAAGAGGAATACACAATCGTCAAGTCGCGCACTTCACTGCACTTTTTTTGGATTGACTGCAATCAATTTGGCTGTGAGGGACCTGGGGTACTATTCCACGTTTTGGTACTAATTATTTCTACCACGACCCTCAATTGTGTATATAGAATGAATCTGGGTGTATTTGTTAAGTGTAGCATTTGCATTAGAGAAACACAATCAGCACGATATGTTATAAGAAATTGCAATGTTAAAACACTTTTTTTATGACCATGGTCTCTGAACCTTTCTCAGCCCTAATCCCATAATCAGTCTTAGTAGTTGTGTTAAGTTTTTGTTCGGAGGCACAACATCTGCAAAGTGAACTCAGTGAATCTTCACCAATACCGATATTGACGAGTTTCAAATTAACCACCTTCAATTTTTTGATTTGAACCGACTTTGATCCCACTGAGTAATCACACCAAAAAATTGAGTCTCGCTAGGCCCAACAGTGCTCGCCGTGGACGTCACCTTGGAAAGCCGAAAAAAAAACCTCGTCGCCCCTCGCCACACCTCGTTGTTAGATGTGTTTACAATCACGTGCGTTGCGTATCTCGAGACACAGACGGTGTCAGCGGAGTATGTAAAGGCAGAGATTTGAATTGTGAAGTAAAATGAGTTGTTCGTCAAGAATCATCAACAACTCAGCGATGCGAAGGAGCTCATCGTCATCGTCATCGTCATCGTCATCGTCATCGTCATCGTGTCCGATCTGCTTGAACCGTTTCAAGGACTCCATCACCGCTGCCGTTGCAGTCCTCACAGTCTGTAACCACCCTTACTGCGTGAACTGCATTCGCAAATGGAGCCAACTCAAGCGCAGTTGCCCGCTCTGCAACGCACTCTTCGATTCATGGTTTCTCAAACCTAGCTCTCGCTCTAGGTTTTCTTCTACTGCATCGAATTTCGAGAAATTGCCCGATCTGAACGATACTAAGAAGATCAACGACTCCTCACGGAGCTCGTCATCCGAAACCCTAACTAGGTTTTCTTCAAGGCCTCGGTGAGTTATCGACTGATTGTCTGAGATTTCTTGGTTTGGCGATTGCTTTCGTGATTCCTAACTTCTGGCTCTTTGATTGTGGTTTCTTAGGGTTTTGAGAGGATTGACAAGGAGGAGTAGTAGTAGTAGTAGTAGTCAGCGATCGAGACCGTTGCCGTGGCGGCGATCGTTTGTGAGTCGGAATGAGGATCAGCGGTGTCGAGTGGAGTGGTATGAAAGTGTTATTCGATGGCGAGCGAGGTATCGATTTGTTTCCAAAATTCCATTACATTGCATTGAGAATCATTGTTTCTTGTTTGATTGAGGGATTGGTTGATGCAGTCATCTTGAGATTATAAGTGAATTAGAGAAGAAGAGGAAAGAATTAGAGATTGAATAGAGATTAGAGAGAGTTAGAGTAGAGAGAAAGACAAGTAGAGGAACTAGGTTTTATTGCTTGCTCTCAATTTTCCTATTACATCTATTTATAGAAGCATAAGGTCATACATTACCAATTTACCATATTACCCTTTACTTCCATCATATTACTAACTATATATATTTAGTGGCTTTATTTTATGTTATATGGTAATTGTTTGATTTGATGAAAATGTTCGACCCAAGGAGGGTTGGGATAGGTTGACAACCAAACTTTTGTCACTCTTTATGAAATGGATCAAACATATATAAACATTGGGCCGTTCGCACCTAGCGACACGTCGCATCAGAATTGCTTTAAATCAAGCACAATGGATGTTTGCTCCATGTAGCCGACCCCAATTAATTTGGGACGGAGACTATTTGATGAAAAGTTCACATTTTGCTTTCTTTGATTTCTCACAATGTTGTATTGTGCTCTTTATCGCGTTTCAGCATATATAGCGAAAGATTGCAAGCTGTTCCTCTTCCGCGTGAATATTGCTTAGATCAGGTACAATGTGTATCATTGTATGTGTAATTGTGTTAAATTGGCTCACCATATGTACTCTTTGTTGCATATATTGTTGTTAAATCGATATTTGGATGCTCTTCTCTCCTAAAATTGAAGAGTATATGTGAAAGACTTGCAAGTGATATTAAATTTGTTATCTTGTTTTATTTTCATCTGCAGAAACTCTTACTAAATAACAGTGATAATGTTATCAAGGAAAAGAAATGTCAGCAGCTGGAGCAGTGGATTCAAAGAGAATTGCAGGCTATTCTCGGAGACTCGGATCCATCTGTTATTGTGCATCTATGTATGTCTATTTATTTTTTAAGCATTAAAGAAAACTATGAGGCCTCATCGAACTCTCTTGGTGATGAGGATAAATTCTTGGAGCAGTTGAAGCCTTTTCTGTATGAAAGGACTACTATGTTTTGGCATGAACTGAGGTGAGTTCTGGTATTGATTAAGTTCATTGAGTTTGTGCTTCCCTTTAGAAATGTGAATTGACTTAATTGAAATGTCTCTTCCATTTCTGGAGATAGGTTGTCTTAAATAGCTAGAATGTTCATAACCATAATTATTATTTTAATGGCGTTTCAATAAATTGTGTAATATATCAATGGATTTGGCTTATATATGATTTTTATTTTCAATAAATTGTGTAACAAGTCATTATACTTTAGTTGGTTTGTGTTGAGTAACCATGAACACAAAAAATGAGTAGTATCAATGTAAACTCAATGTTGTTTTTAAGCGAATTCAACCTGGAATATACAGTAGTTGAGAGGAATTTGCTCATTGGTGTAAGTCGGAGCATCTTCATGACTTTTGAAGGCAAGAAAGAAGCACAAATAAGACGATCATTTGTAAAATGAGCATTACTGTTTAACAACTTATATAATTTATTATTTGGTTGTTATCTTGTTGGTGGTAATATGATTGTGGGAAAGATCTCTGCTATTTTTCATTTTGATGCCAAACAAGTAAAGAATGTAAGTATTTTGATAATAAATTAATGTTTGATGCCATTTTCGATTCTATTTAGCCTGATTATAGCTTTTTAGGTGATTTTTAAGAAAGGATGAAATGATTTTGTTCCATTTGTGGAATGAGGTATTTATGATGGCGCGGAGCAGACTGAACAAACATTTCAAAGAGTATATGTTAGTTTTAATAAATTTAGGAAAGGGTGAAATGGTTTGTTCTGTTTGTGTTGTTAGCGCATCGAAACATTTCAAACTGCATATGCTAGTCTTCTTTGATTCAATGGCGATGAAGTTATTAGCGTTGACGTACTTGCATTTCTTAACTTAAGACCACCAACTCATCATTGAGGAAATATGTTGTGATTGCAGATGCTTTGCACAGAGTGTATTTGATGTCACAACATATGACTCTGTAGTAGCATACAGACAGATGGATTCACTGTAAGCAGTCATTGGTATTAAAAAAGTGTCTGTTTTCGGTGCTTTCTGCAACAGTGTTGACATTGTTCGTTCTCTGTATGTGGTATAATCCGTTGAGCCTTTTCTTTTTCTCTTTTCTTTTTTGCAGTTTGAAATTTGCAAGATATTTGAACTATCTAATTGTTCATTTTCTTTTGTCATTCAAGAAATGTTGCAGAGTCTCCTCTTAGCGGCGCACTGCATTGGAAACTCAATAACATTGAGCTGAATCAAAATGTAGGGTCTATGTTATATGGTGTGGATTCAATGCTTGGAAGTTGCCTCAGGAACTATCTTTTTGTTCAAATTTTACT
Organism: Stephania japonica; assembly: GCA_039657345.1. Classification (NCBI taxonomy): domain Eukaryota; kingdom Viridiplantae; phylum Streptophyta; class Magnoliopsida; order Ranunculales; family Menispermaceae; genus Stephania; species Stephania japonica. The sequence continues at coordinate 6,765,944 of CM077558.1, read as the reverse complement.
CCACTCAGACCCCTCCACGGAGAGTATCTGGTCAAGTGTCTGATTCCGTAAATGCATTCTTTAGCATCTATATGATCAAATATAAGGCGTCTTTAATCTTGTTTCTCGAGTATGCTGAATTCCTAGCATCAGACAGCGGATGCGTCGATGGAAGGAATCTAAAGGTGAATACAACTGTGGGCTTTTAAGCTGGTGTATGTTGCTGCTGCCTTGCCCATACGCCTGTCAATTGTGTAATATGTGTTTAATTCTGTCAGCCTTCAATTTCCTTCATGTCTACTTGCAATGAGAGCCTGAGAATTAGGTGGTTGGCAGTTGTTATTTTGTTAAATTTTAGTGCCTGTGAAATCATGATTAGAGTTGATGAAGCTTGTATATATTGCTGGCCATCTTTGTCGTCCTTAATATTCTGTCCTTTGACAAGGTAACTTGAAAACTATGAATGCTTTCTTCTTCCTCTATTTTGTTATTGATACATTAAGGCCAGTAAAGATATTCTTACGAAAATCACGACTATTATAATAGTCCTGGGTGCACTTTGTCAGCACCACGTCAATCAATCGCAAAAAAAATACTAGTGTACCAAACACGCCCAATGGCAGAGAAAGAAAAGACAAAGGGGTTAATCTTTTGCATCTCTATACAATGAATGAATCTATATAGACAAAAGCTTTAAATATTTGCCAGCCAGATCACACATAACATGCAGTTGTGCTCTTCAGGGGAAACTGCTTAAGAACCTTTCCTGTAGAATTCCATGACTTTGACTGACTACCTTTTATGTACTGCGAATTTTGAGCTCTTTCTCCAAGTTGTTTAATGGCTTGAAACTTCTACAAGATACGCCAAATGTGTCAAATTAAGAAACATTATTGAATGCATACATATATTTCCATTCACAATGTTACAAAATTTACAGACTTGTATTACAGATCATGCACTGAAAACATCTAAAAACATAGCACGTCAATCGCTCTACATTACTGTAAGGAAGCTGTGGATTCTATCTCATCTATCTTCTAAAGGAAGTATTCTGCATCACCAAAATGTTCAGTTTCTTCTAGTATAGCCCAAATCGAGTCAGGTTCAACTGGGAATAGCTCATCTAGAAGGAAGCTTTCGTTCCAAAACGTTCCAGAACCTGACATTCTGAAATTGGCAGTGAAATGCAAATCACTGATCTTGCATGCTTCACAAAGACCTGTGCATGTTCCTCGCAGTTCGCCTTCTTTAATTCGAGCCCTTGTAGAGTCCATGAGAGTGCCACCTGAGGACGAGGAAGGGTTGGACAAAAAATTGGATGGCAGCGACATGCAATTGGGAGATGCGAACCTTGCTGCTAATGCTTTAATTTCTGAGCTTGAAAGCCCCTCCGTGAACTTGGGGCGTTCTTCGGTTGGAAAGTTGAATACTCCTTCAGGACCACGCAAGCAGTAAACTGCAGCATCATAAGCACGAGCAGCCTTCTCTGGAGTGTCGTAAGAACCCAACCAAATTCGCTTTTGATCATGTGGTACTCGAATTTCTGAAACCCAGCGTCCCCACTTTCTCTCTCTTACGCCTATGAAGGATTCAGCTGCTTTTTTCCGACGAAGTCCACCATTTTTAGACCTGTTTGACAGTGATTCTTCATCACCATCATTGCATTTAGATGAAGAAACCATTTCAATAATTTCAATTGAAAGATGGAGAAGGAGAGACTCAAAATGGTATAATTGTCAGAAAAATGATACTTGGACCAGGACAGTTTCAAGTATATTATAGGTTGGACGGTAGGGAAGAGCGTAAGACGTTGAGAGAAACTTAAACTGAAGGCCTTTATAAAGACATAGTAGGCTCAAGTTTATCTAAAATGGATGAGAAATATTCAGTTAACATGCAGGTAATGGTGCACCTGGAGACGACTTCACGATGGCATGTGATAACGCAAAATGCACGTGGCAATGGAGGTAATTGTCGAGTAGTCTGCAGTGGCAATCTTGAAGAACAAGGAAGAGCTAATACCTGCCAATTGTAACTCGTTTATCAGATAAACTGCCAAAATCTACTCGAAGCTGTCTAAAGATCTTATCAGCACGCGTAACATAACTTATGGTAAAACATTTTAGAATTAACAAATTTAGACATAATCGAAGCTGGCTCTTTTTTATGACAACTGTTTTTTTATCAAACAAACATTTCCTAAGCATCCTCAATCTACCAAGATTTCTGTTCGAATGAATGAAACTTGTATCAAAGCCCCTCCTCTCCTACGGTTATAGCTTACCTCCAGAGAATATGGTTCTTAAGTTGAGCAATAATTCTGTCTCCATGCAGATGTTATACACCAAAAAACAAGATAACCAAAATTATTTAATGTCCCAAGTTCAATGATGAATTATATCACAAAATTCATGCTAATCGTGATCAATAATATAATGTAGAACTCGAGATCATCAATGAACATACACTTGAAATACTACTGAGATGGTTAAAAAGATCAGCACCAACAGGTTCCAATCATTGTAAGAACAGCTTAAACTAAATTCAGAAAGTTGCCGAAGTATCTCTAGTGAGATAGATGGGGCATCTATTGCCAAAAGCAAGGTTGGGGGTTCAGATCATGTTGGAGTCAAGGGAGGTGGTGTAATTCAGTTGGTTTCTTATCAAAAGAAAAAAAAATTCAAAAAGTTAGTCTAAAAGTTATGCGTTAAGATCACAATTTCTGGCTTTAACTTTAAAGGCAACTTCGCATGGATAAATGACTTAGATTAAAAAAAAAAAAAAATGCCCGCTGAAGAATATTTCTTTAGAAAAATTTGATCATGGATGGGAGTAAAAAATGATTACACAATTGGCTAATTATTTTATTTCAATTATAATTATGGACATTTATGATTATAGATGCAAATGACTTGGGTACTATTTAAACAGAGAATAGGTTTCAAAAAAAAAAGACAATATTATTGAAGTTAGAAATAGAAAAGGAAGCAATATAGAAGAAAAATCAGAACTATTACAGAAAATAAGAAGCCACAAAAATCTCAAATCAAGTATTACTACCTGTTTTCTTGCTTTGTATGCAATACAGGCGTTTGGTTTTCTTTTTAGCTTTTGTATTATTTCTTCTCATGGAATGCCTATCTGATCTGCAGGTACTTGCATTGTCCTCTTGTATCAATGAATATTTTCTACCATCAACACAACAACATCAACAAAAAATTATAAAACAAAATATGGAGTTTACATCCACCTGTCAAAAATTAAATATGGTATGCACAGAGCGGGGCTTGACTCGATACAATAGTATACATTCCCTAATAGACATATCTCAATTTTGGAAAGATTGTAAGTATTTCTCAACAGAAACAAATGCAATTTCTTTGTAAGTCTTAAAGAGGATCAAGGAACAGCTCTGAACATTTCCCGCATGAACAAATGAGCAGGGCGCATACCAGATCATTATGGTCATTACTCAAACTGGACTAGAATAAAAGCTCAAAAGGGCTAATATCTTTTCTATCATTTTCTTGTTCTTGTTTGGGTGCATATATGATAAATATGCCCCGTGTGTCAAAATTGGCAGATCAATGGCATTAGAAGCCTAGCCAAAAGCAAAAAACAAAAAAAGACATAAAAAATCAATAACAGAAACAAAAATTACAGAACAAACAAACATAATTTTCTCATACTTCCAACCTTTACGACAATTTATTACCAAGATATTAAATGACCAACACAGAAACCAACTAAGAAACTTCGCTCTTCAATTTTCAGTAATCACCAAAAAAAAGAAAGGAAACAATAACATTATTCTAAATGACTTGCCAATTTTATAAATAATCCAGACATATGTACCCAAGAAAATAATAAATATTCCAGACATAATCTCATTCATACTTAACCACACACTTCAAAGCATTTTTATTTGTACTATTTTTTGCTAAATAATGCAAAGAATATTAAAGTAAGACTTAATATAAGAAATAAATTTTACACTCTAAAAAGGGAAGAGACACTAAAATTACTTCAAACTTAAAATTTTTCCTGACAAGTGACAACTAAAAATACATATATTTTTAAAGGAAAATGCTTGAATGCACACCCCTAGAGCGCACACACCCCCTATCCAACCGTGTTTTGAATCTCAAGATGCGTAAGCTACTAAGCTCGCATCCTAAGGTGGACACGGACGGTTGGGTAGGGTGGTGTGCATTCCGGTGTATGCGTTCTAGGGGTGTCATTCTAGCATCGTCCTTTTATAAAATTACACTATCCAAGTTATCATATCTCAAAATACAGTAGAAAATAGAAACTTGGATAATCGTTTATGGAATCAAATGCTACATGTAATAACTCTAAAATAGGTAAAGAGTTTTCCTAGCTGTGCAGTTGTTACAGTTTAATTGTTCAATTCAGGGAATTAAAAGGTTCTCAATTACGGTGCACTTGAGATAATGGTTAAGTAGATCGATATCCTTTACTGCAACCAAAATAAGAAGCAAGTCTCTATATGAGTCGATGCTATTTCAAAGCTCTACCAGTAAACTGCCCTTAAAGAGATTTTGTGTCCTTTTTATTGCTCTGATACCATTATTGTAATTAGGAAAATATAAAGAATAAACATTAAACATGATCATACAATATAGAGATATAGTATGAATATTACAACACCCTTTCATGGAATTAAATAACATGATCATTCATTAGAGGTGCAATTAATTTGAAGGAAAATGATAATCTAACATGCTTTGAACGCATATTTTGAACGCACATCTTTATCTTTTAGCTATTTATGGTGTTTTGTCAGATGTGGGGCCCACACCTGGAGAGACAAGAAAGAGCCATAAATGGCTAAAAGACGCGCCCAATGTGTGCGTTAAGAGTGTATTATATTATCATTTTCCTAATTTTAATCTTTAATATAATTCAACCTCCTACTTCAATTCTATACCAAAAACCAGAAACTTTTAATTTTAGACTTCTAATCCCAAATTATCTTTAACAAAGACTAAGTGAGCCAAAAAAAAAAAAAAAAAAACTTAAAAACACAAAACCGCCTCCCTTTTACCACCACCGCTAGGTCCGCCGACATCAAAAGCACCCCAACGAATTTACAAGTTAATGCCTTGATAACTCTATTAGTTTTCCTCAATTTTTTGATGTAAACACAGAAGCATTATATAGGAAACAAGAGGCAGAAAAGTCATGCACCTAATAGCTTTTCGGAACGAGGAACAAATTGTTGATTCCACCACCAGTAGTAACTTGCACATATTGACTGTAACGAGGTCTCTTCGCTTCGTTATTTCTGCAAATTGACATGATAAATGTGCACAAAAAAGACTACTGGATATAATCAGTACCAAATTAGTTAGGGTTACGCTCGATTCAGTAAAAAATGTATCTACGTCACCTAAATTGAGCATATATGCACTAGACAAAACGAACGATCAGTGATGAATCAGTGAATGCAACATTGCAAAACCCTAGCTGATTACTACTTGTCAGCAACTTAACAAACACGAATCTAACAAATCTGACAAATCTATCATCTTCAATCGATCAACTAACCTGTAAAACCTATTGCAATGCCTTTCGTTTTTCTCTGCTTAGCCCCCGTTTGTCTCATCGTTTTCATAATTTATTATTTCAAAGAGCAACCATCTGTTTTTATTTTTTTTTTTCTAAGTGGTAAATGGACCCACTTTGGTGGACACCCAGTTAGCGGCGCCAACCTGAGTGTCCAGTTGTGCAATACGCCTTAAGAGTATTGCGCTCGAGGTGTGTCGAACTAATTGGGCGTCCCCCAATTATTTTATTTTATTGTTTTTACATGTGACATTCCATCTCACCAAAGATACTTTGACACGTCAGATTCTAGTGTTAAAATGTAAATTCTATTTTGGTCTCATAAGTTCATAACAATGCCGAAGCCTCGACGGGCAACGGATTGAAGTTGAATTACAAAGCCTTTCATGTTCAATTCTCTGCATTAACAGATGCAAATACAAGGGGGGGTACCACAAGTGGGAAGACTCTAAAGAGCCCGAACCAACGTAGAGGTTAAACAGTTATATTTTACAATCTGCAATAATTTCATCTACAACACTTGCTTTCTTCGCTCCTCGAAAGGCGAAGAAAACATTGCACTGCTTTGAAGACAGGATCTGATAGGCCGAAAGTTAATGATTACATAAACTATTACGTTAGAAGCACTATTTTTTTTTTTTTTTTTTTTTTTTTTTTTTTTTTTTTTTTCCGTCAAGAGAGAAAATTCTTCTATTCGAGCAAGGCACTGCACTGGTTGTTCATTCTTCCTCGGGTTCCTCTTCTTCTTGTAGGAGATTCTCCCTGTTGTCGTGAGCCCAGAAGCCGCGGACATCTATTAGCATGCTAGCAACAGTTCCGCCTTGCTTGCAAGAAAGAAGATCGTTTAACGTTATCCTTAGAGGGTCAGCCGGTTTCACCATATCCCAGATTTCATCTCTGACATCCTCAATGCAGAGCTCGTAGTTCCCACCCTCAATCCATTTCTGATGTACGTCTCTGCGGCGTACCAGGAGATTTAATCATTAGACACAAATTACACAATGCAAATGGATTTTAGAGGATTACCATATCGGTTGATTACTTGTGAGAAAAAGAAAAAAATTCAGTGCGTCATTAGGATTTTGTGTTCTGTAATTTGAGGCTTGCTGAACTTGCTTTCAGTATTACAAGCAGGAAATTACAGTGGTTTATATAGGAAGATTGTATCAGATAACATCGCAGCTCTTGGATGTTCCCCTTCTTAACTTCCATATTGGACAGGTCGTACTGAATACTCCTAACCTTTCTGACTGAAGACAGTATTGCAAAGGAATTCGAAAGCGATAGAGCAACCCAAAAAACCATTAAAATGTACCTGAAAAGAGTGTGCATATCGGCAGTCGTAAGGTATCCCCTTCCATGAAGATCAAGACATCGAAACAAATATGTCAATCCTTCTGGTGTGTCTTTGTTTTCCAAGGCCAACACAAAGTCAAGGAAGCTGTCAAAATCCATTTCTCGAGTATTGCCACCACTGCCTCCACCACCTTTACTTCTCCTCACATGCTCGTCAAATGCTGCAAAACAAATGGCAGTTATGCACAAAGTTACAACAAAACAGAGTGATGCAAGTCAGGAAACTAAGAATATTTTGTCTCCCTCACGGCATCGGGTAATGAACCTCATTTCAACTCATTAAATGGTAAATATGTAACCATTCCAATCAACGAAGACAGAAAATACACTATAAATGAAGAATTAATGTCTCAACATTAGCAATTTAGCATACATGAAGTAGCAACAATTTGAACTGTTCTTGAATTCCTTAGCAATGTTCATTAATAGCCTCCTATATAATATTGTACCTTTAACATTAAGGTAATTCGTTCAAAGAATCAAAATGTTGTCCCAGTTACTATAATTACTAAGCCTTAATCTTTGGTCAATAAATACAGAAAAATTGATCCAAAACCGGAACACGAATTTAAATGGATGTCTGCTATGCATAATTAACTAAACCTCAGTTTTGCTTTGTTTTCTCTTCTTTTCTTTTTATTAGCTTATTTACAACAACAACAACAACAACAACATAGCCTCAATCCCAAATTAATTGGGGTCGGCTATATGGATCGAACTCTTCCATTGTGCTCGGTTTAATGCAATTGATGGCTAGCTTTCCAAACCATTCAAATCCCTCCTAATTAATGCATCCCAAGTTAACTTCGGTCTACCCCTACCTCGTTAAATTTCTTCAGTTCCTATTAAGTCAAGTTTTCTAGTCGAGACATCTGTAGGCCATCTTTGCAGGTGACCAAACAACCGCAACTGCCCTTCTCTAATCTTTGAGTCAATTGGTGCTACTCCTACTTGTCTTTGAATTTATGTATTTCTTATCCTATCTTTACGAGTTTTACCACACATCCACCTAAGCATCCTCATTTCTGCTACGTTCATTTTATGTGATTGTTGTTGCTTTACCGTCCAACATTCACTTCCATAGAGCATAGCTGACCTAATCGCGGCCCTATAAAATTTTCCTTTTCTGCTACGTTCTTTATTAGCTTATTTAGAAAACGAAAATAAAGAAAGAGAGAATTAAAAAGAAAAGGGAGGAAAGCCTTGTACACAATTTAATTTTCCTCAAGCTAGCAAGTAATAACTTAAAGAACTAGAGAAAAAATATATTTTAAAATTAGAATATACTGGAAACAAAGGCTTGCTCAAAACTAGAAAAAGAAGAGACGCTCTCCAAATTATTGGAGTTTTTTTCTTCTTGATATTGGGAATTGATCACCTGACCTTGTAGAGGTGGGATCGAGCATGCTTTTTCCACTGTGCTACAAGCATGGTTGGCATTATTGGAGTTATTTTTCAAGAACTACTAGAAGTTATGTTTCTAACCTCGCTCAATAAAGATATCAGTCAGCGAGCTATCTGCATACTCTCGCAACTCCTGCTTGCTCAGTGTCCCGTTCATATCTTTATCTAGAGCAAGAAACAAATCTGCAGATGGACAAATTAAGTAATGAACTATGAGAGGCATGCTATTAGCTTCCCACAAAACACTCTGAAAAAGAATAGTAAAGAAAACCTATATAATTTTTTTTAACATAAACACAAAGTAAATTAAAGAAAAATAAATTTTATCAGAGCAAAAAACGTATCTGCAAAGAGATAAATCAACTAACGACCTACAAAAGAAATGCTATTGGCTCCTCAAAACAACCCACTCATATACATAATAGAATAAGAACAGTAAAACACAGCCTATGATTTTTTAGAATAGAAATAAAAAGGATGAAGGAGATGAAAAGCAGAACTTAGGAAATCCATCAGTAGTACTTGCATTGTTTTACTTATTAGAAGGAACTAAGTTTCAGGGCCAAACATGAATATGAATTTAAAAAATAGGACCGACTCACAAACAATGCATTGACAGCAAAATAGCATTAAATTGTTATAAAAAAGTTAAGTTTAAATTCAATAGAAAAAGTTGTTTGACATTGGAAGGATGTGGGATATCGAGTAACTATTGAATCATATGAACAACCTAATAAAATAAGTTGTGTTATGTCTCCTTTTTCAAGTGATTGCTTTGTGCCCTTAATCACCAGAATAATATATTGATATTGAACCAGGTGTACCATAAGAGATACTTGAGGTCCATGCCTCCAAAATATTATCAGGATTCTCAGGCATAGCCAGGGAACCACAACCACATAATGAAGGATGCCACACAATCACACAACTGTGTCAACTATACTGCTGCTATCAAAAAAATTATGCCAATGAAATAACTGTACACTAGCATATCAAACAATAGTACTTCGTCTCGCATGATTAAGCAACTGCAAATACAAACATTACTTTTTCCCTCTCAGAAGAACATAAACTGGCACATATAAAGTCCATATGATGCACACAATGAATTAGAATAAATATAGCAGCCAAAGAATAAAAAATAAAAAAGGACCATGAACAATAAATATTGCCTCCACTATCTTATACAAGAATTCAAAAACACACCGCATATCCGCTGCGCAGATGTTAAAGAGAACCAGTTTTCTGCTTGCTCAGTATCCGTGACTTCTTCCTCAATTTCCTAATAAGCACAGAAAACAAATAGAAGAGTAAGCTCTGATCAGGATGCTCCTACAGAACTAAACAGCTCCTTTCAATGATTCCAACCAGAGAACAGTAAACACTAAACAGAGACATCACTAATTTATATCCCATAATAATAGATCAGATGGTGCTATATTTGCATGAACATTCGCTTGTCCTCGAATATTACCAAAAAGTGATCAATAACTCCATTCGCGTATTGAAATCAGAGCTGTTTCCATTTTGTTCTTACATCAGATTTGTTTGGCCATTCAACAGATATCAAGTCAAAAAGCAGATCATAAATCTTATTTTTTTGGATAAGTATAAATCTTACGAAGCATCAGATTCAGTCAAACTCAAACCAAAGGGAATTACATAGGAAGTTATGGGAAAGCAAGATACAAGAATACAAATGCAAGGCAAGGAAAGTCATGAAATACCTGATGCAGTTCCATTAGTTCTTGAAGGCAGTTACTAAGAAGCACTTTTTTTATGCACGCTTTACCTACAAGATAAAAAATGTTATTTTCATTGTTTAGAATAAAATGCTTACGTCGTGAAAGCTAATTAATAGCATCGAAGTAGCACCATGACTACACAGGAACTCCAGAAACAATTAAGCCAAAAAGGGTCTAATTTGAAATACTATAAATAGAAAAGTCCTTGATTTTCAAAAAAAAGAAAGAAAAAGTCAACTAACAAAATACAATTTTCAACTCAACAAATGATAGGCCAAGTCTATGAGGTCAATGTTGGCAAAGAAGGGGTGCACTAAAAGTCAAGAAGAGTATCAGGACGGTTACCTCTCTAAGAGTGTTGTAAATTTGTAATTATGTGTGTCGGGGATGTGTGGACTGAAATATAGTCCCACATCAGTTAAGTGTGACTTCATAAAGTATCTAAATGTGGATCTCTCCCCAAACAGTACCAAGGCCTTTTGAGTTAACACCTCACACCTATGAGTTGAGGGTGGTTAAGTTGGGAAAAGTATCCAATGTATCCCATATGATATGTCATCTAGAATGTTGAATTACACAAATAAATAGATAGAACTTCCAATGAGTTGGGATTTTCATATAAGAATCACCAATATTAAATATTTAAAATTCAAGATTGGGCCCTGAACTCCTAAATACAACGAAAAACTGTGAAAAGAGCAGCAGACCTCGTCTATGAGGATCACAGAAAAAGAAGAATTTCCGCCCAGCAATGCGGCAATACATTTGAGCAAAACCAGGTGGCATATCCCGTAATTGTGCTAAATTAGGAATAAGGCCTCTTATATATGTCTCCATTTCCTGAAGAAACATAATGCTTAAGCAAGATTTCAATAATCAAAGGAAATTAATAATAAATGAGCAAAACAAACATAAAGGGAATCATACATCAGGCTGAAGAAAACCATCGGAATCCTCATCAAGCTCACTCATGTCAATTCTCGCCTGAGTAAGTGAAACCTGCAAATGGTAAAACTATTAGCGGCAGTGAAACCTTCTTGTTTTCTTGGATGTATGACACAACTGTTAGTGTGGATGACATGGAGCACACTTTTACACTTCAGTTTAAAGTGGGAATTATCTAGTTTGCCAAATATTCACTAACCTCTCTAATTTATTTTTGAAAATACCAGATATTAAAAAGTTAGACAACTTATGATGTGCACGCATAATCACCCTGCAGTAATCCTCATAAAGACAATAAAACCTGAGTAATATAATGAAAAACAACACAATCATTCTGAAGTAATCCATCAAAAATTTTTAAGGAGTATGTATATCCATAAAGTAGATAAATGAAAAGTCTGTAGCAAGTATTCAATTGAGCATAGAGAAATTTACAGGCATATGTCTGTGTAACAATACATATGAGTAAAAAGCTGATTGTGTACCAAATATCAGCAAGAAGGTAGTCCTCGCTAAAGCTTCAATTTCTAAAGTTTTAAGAAAATGCACAAGAGCAAAGCGTTTAGAGAACAGAAAAGGAGACCCACCGTGCGCATCACATAGAGGTAAAAAGGCAAAATAGCTATTCTTCCAGACTCATCTTTCTCAAACTTCATAAAATTTGAAGGGCTGAAAAACCGTCGACATTTTGGCCCAATTTGCTCTGTACATACAGATGCAATGTGGCAGAAATCCTCATAATTCATCTGTAAGAAGTACCAAAAAAAGGGTTATATCACTTTTATTAAAAGATAATTATGGGAGAGGAAAGAACACTGACCGGCTCCAGCATATATACAAGAGTTTTTAAACCAAAAGAAAAAAAAATTTACACTTTAGCATTAATAACAAGAAGAAGAAAGAATACCTAACCTACACATGAGGATAGAGAGTAGTTCACAAGATAATAGCCAAGAATATCAGAAATTAATATTCCTTACAATTAGTTACCACACAAGACAAAGTCACTGCATGCCTTCAAAAACTATGTAAATTCGCTTTTCAAGGAACACTTCAAGTTTGAGAGAAATAATCAGGAACTGTGAAGGAAAAAATGCAACGTTCAGCGCCAAGTAATACTCCTACAAAAAATGGCAATGAAAGTATCTTATATTTCATTGATCATGCAGAAGCTGTAGCCATTAATTGGAGCTCAATCAACAATCAATGTGAAGCAGTTGAATGGATCAGAAATATAAAGAAGCTTGGCGTAATAGATGTTAGATGTCCATCATTTCCTTCGTTTCCTTTCTCTTCAGGCAAGTGTACCTTTGTTCACGAATCACTTCTTCTCCAAAAATATCTAGTGCAGTATTAAATATATTTGCTTATTAAAATATGAATTCATCAAGGTGTCTAGTGCTCTCCAGAGCCTCGCGTGTTGATTAACAAGTTCGTACAACCAAGAATAAGATATGCAAGTAGTCATAAACAATAAATTAGGCCCCAAATGTTTTAAGACCTTCAACCTTACAGATTTTGATATTAAGTTCCATGTACCTTTTCAGCATTAGTGGATTCATCAATCACACAATTTTCTCTCAAACAAACCCACATAGCATCCAAATCATCAGCATTTAGCAAAAGATCTGTTTGCTTCTGCAGAAATAAAGAAAAAAAGTAGAGTCAATTTGTGTAATCAACAAAGAAAATACTAGTGCACTTGTTTGCCTATCACAACACAGTAAAAGTATTCTTTTTTTTCATTTTCAACCCATCAAAAACCCGATGAGAGAGATTTACTTTTCACGTACAAAAATCAGGAACCCCGGCTCTTCAAACAAAATGAAGCACTTGGAAAATAAACTTGCTTAATTGTTATACAAGTTTTCCAAAGTTTTGGGCTGAGTTCAAATGCTCATAACAGATTGAAAAAAAACAGTGCACGGAGTAAGAGTACCTTCAAGAAGCGCATTTTAGCTAAATTTTGGACCCTCTGACTGATAGATCCTTCTTCAGGTTTCTGAACATTGAATAACATAAGAAAATCAAATAAAAGAAGAACTGGAGATTTTATGAGATGTATAAATTGGTTATAAAAGGAAAATGTTATTGGACCACAATTAGGCCAGCTATGCTCTATGGAAGTGAATGTTGGGCGGTAAAGCAACAACATTTACATAAAATGAACGTAGCAAAAATGAGGATGCGTGGTAAAACTCGTAAAGATAGAATAAGAAACACAGAAATTCGAAGAAATGTAGGAGTAGCACCAATTGACACGAAGATTAGGGAATGGCGATTGCAGTAGTTTGGACACCTGCAAAGAATGCCTACAAATGCTCCCACTTGAAAACTTGACTCAATAGAAGCTGACGAAACTCAACAGGGTAGGGGTAGACCGAGGTTAACTTGGGATGCATTCATTATGAGGGACTTGAATGGTTTGGAATGCTCACCATCAATTGCACAAAATCGAGCACAATGGAAGAGTTTGATCCATGTAGCCGACCCTAATTAATTTGGGATTGAGGCTATGTTGTTGTTGTTGTTGTTGTTGTATAAGTTGATTATCAAAATTTAATTTTCCATATGAATTTCCAAGTAGCGACTGTTAAAAAAATGAAATAACATAAAGAAACTACAATTTAAGTTGATAGGAAGATCTTGCATTATCAACTTATCAAAGACTCGAGGCATTTAGGTAATTTTCTTTAAAAAGTCGAGACAACAAAATACCCAGAGAGAAGGATGATAAGCTAATGACTTTTTTTTACTCCATTTCCAATTTATTCTTCTTTCTAAAAACAAAAACTTGCAACATTCATACCAATTGGATGGCCCAATGGTTGGTTTAGCATGGAATTTGAGAGTAAGAGGTCGTGGGTTCAAACCTTGGTAGCGACAAGTTGTTTCTTTCTTATCCAAAAAAAAAAAAAAAACTAGCAACGGTCATCAAGCAAATCATTCAAAGAACCACCCCCAACAATTATGAGACTTGCCTTCTTGTAAAAACTGGGGATTTTACCGGCTTCAGCATTCTTCTGTTGCTTCTCCTTAAACATGTCGAGTAAAATTCTCTTCGTTTCAAGCTCTGCAGCATGAAGGAAAATAATGGGTAGTTGCACATGGAAATTTAAATTAAAATGATACTAATAGAGTATAAAGTTTAACATGATTTCATCGTATGGGAGTAATGACACCGTGGAAGAGGCATAAATATCAGCACCCTATATGGCAGTTGACATTGTGCCTTAACAACCACCAACAACAACAAAGCTTCAATCCCAAATTAGTTGGTGTCACCTACATAGACATGTTCAGGTGACATTTCCTAAACTATGTCTAAAAGTTGAAGACATGGAGTTGTAAATTCTATTCAGTTAACTCGCTTGTTTTGTTTTTGTTTTCATTTTGTGTTTCTTTCTATTTTCCCCTACATTTGGGATATGCTTTGTGCTGACATCACTATTTTTTTTTTTTTTTTAGAATAGTACTTCATAAGACTGATTGAATAGAATTTACAACTCTATGTCTTTTACTTTTAGACATTGTTTAGGCAATGTGACCTGAATATGAATATCAATCATCTGTTAAATCAAAATCTAGGGTATGCGTCGAAAGCAGCTGATAACAATTTCAAACAACATCCTTGAAGTAAAATTCAATCAACCCAAGTATAATCAAACCTTAAAAACGTAACAAAGGGCACACAGCGATCCCATTACAAGATATTATCACCAAACACAAAGGGCAGTGACCAATTTCGCGCAGTAATTCAACAAGATTGCTACAAAAGCCCTAATTGGTCCCATCCCAACTGATTTCACAACAACCAGCACAAATGCCGAAATGGGTACACAAAAAATGAGATCTTTTGAAGAAATGCGAGAACACTAACCCATCAGAGCCTCGGATCCGAGCCCGGCACCGGACCCGATGAAGTGGCGAAGGTTCCGAACCCACGGCATCGACGAAGCCGGAGGGATCTTCCGCTGCGGAGCTGCTTCGTGGCCTTCGCCATCGCTGGAGCCACTGTACATAATTCGATCCACTGCGAAGAACTGTCGCGCAATGAGCTTCGATTTCTCGAACAAATCGAAACCCTAGAAGGTCTGCGTTGAAGAGACGGTCTCGAACCCTAAAAACCCTTTTTCGATCGATTTGTTGGATTGACGAACGGATCGTTCCACTGAAGTCTGAACTGATTTTCAATTTTTAACGTCGTTGGGTTGCGGGATACGTCGAGATGCACACGCACGCACGTCGAAGGATAATCTAGGGTACCGAAAAGAGATTATAAGAAGTTGGAGTTAGATCAATTAATTAGGTGCGAGTTCAATTTGTCATCTCTCCACTATCCAGTGTGGATTTTTATTTTATTTTATTTTTAAGAAATTTTTTGATTTTTTTTTTTGGTTAGCTGAATTTTATTTTATTTTTTTTTTTTATTTTTTTTTTTTTTTGTATTCAGATGAGGCAATTGTCTTAGTTACATGCGACATACTCTTGGGAATGACACTCTCATTACATCATCTCTCAAAATGGAAAACTATCGAAGATGTATAAACCAAAAGTTAATCTTATATAGATTAAATGAAACTTTAAAATGAAGTATATAAGTGATTAACTCATCTCAACTAGTACTGAGGTATTTTGAGTTAAAATCCCACGTCTAAAGTTCAAAGGTGGTTAAGTTGAGGACAATATCGATGTTAGTAGAGGAGATTCACAGGCTCGCATACGCGTGTTTTATGAGAAATTTAATAAAAATAATTTCACCGAACAATACTGCAAAATATGCAGTCATATCGAATGTTGCGCAGGGAGCGTAGCTAGCTGTCAGCAGCCCGATTCCCTTCACTATGTATGTGAACAATCCGGATATTTGAGTTCCATTGTAGTAGATTTTTAATTAATGACACCAAATGGCGATATTGATTAACCGGAATACTCCACCAATAAATAGATTTCTAAAAGTTATATTTGATGATTGTTTTGTTCCTTAATTCAAGCTATTACATCAGCATTATGATTCATAGTCCAAATTGCTAAGACGGACATTGACCTCTTTACTATTTGTGACGTCATTTGTCCGCATCAAAAGTTAATATTTTGCTTGAAAATATTACTTTTTACTTTTTTTAGCTTAAAGCTATTACAATTAGTTTCGAGCAAAAAAAACTAATGGTCTCCTTCGTAAAAATTCTCAATATATTAAGAAGAGATGCTCAACCCTTTTCTCAAATAGAGTTGCATTTTTTTTATTCCATTCGAATTGATTACATTTAATTTATTTAACTACTGCAACTCTTAAAACTTAGATTCACATATGTCAATCGACATAAATATCACTGCTTTTGTGCTTCAGAAGATATGTCTGCCATCTTCTTTCTGCTTTTGACACCCCAGTGTTTCATTGTCTTTCGCAAATGCTTCAATTTTTTGGTGGGGTGTCTCTTCTTCCCTATTGTGTGCTCACCGCCCTTCGTTGGGAGATTGGGTACCCGCTGGATGCGATGTGCCCGTGGGTATGTGGCCGGTGGTTGCCGACTGCCCCTCTTTTGACTAGGTTCTAGAGTGATTTGAGAAACAAACACATCATCTTGACTGACCTACTTTTTTGATGCGGTGAAAATGACGTTGACGATCGACTGCAAGATAGTGAGCGCCGTCTAACAATGACGTTTAGTCTCGAGGGCACGATTACCGACAGCGTTGTTATTCTCTTTTCTTTTTTTAGTCTAAAAGATCTATGTTATTTGTTTCCTTTGGGATTTGTCGCCACTTATGTGAGATTGTTGCCCTTCTTAGAGAGGTTGTTGTCTCATTTTATGAGGTTGTTGCCCTTTTGGTGAAGATATTATTCCGTGCTTTAAGTTGTAATAGATACTATTGTACCCTTTTGGTTGAGGAATGCAACAAAATTTTGAAAAAAAAAAAAGAAAACCTAACTCAATGTGTTCTTGCGCACTAATGTCCGTCGCCCACGCATTGTGCAAAAGGTAGAGAATTGAGTTCACAAGTTCATGATTATGATCTTACTGTTATACCAACTAAGCTAATTTATTTTTGTTTCAAGCTATTGTAAGAGATACGAATACCTTGACTATAAGCTCAAACTCAATTCACTTACCCCCTAGATAAAAAAATGTGTCTCGATATGTTGCACAAATTAGTGCTAAGAAAAAAATAAAGTAACTGTTAGACGAGTAGGTGTAAGAAACAGAAGGTAATTGGTGGCTAGTTTTAATTTTTATTTTATTTTTTAAGTAATTCATAATTTGAATTAACCACGATGGTTCAATATATTCAATACAACACGACCGAATCGTTAATCCAAATTATTCAAAAAAATTATTCAACAACAAAAAAAATGTTATAATGTTCAATTTTTATTATATAAGGTCTAATCCAATGTGAGAAAAATGTGGTGATTAGTTTTATGTATGAGCTATAGATGTGAAACTGGTTCATGTAGGACTATTCCAACATCTCCAACATACATGTACTCAGTACACACACTCACTTACCACGCTCGCTCACGTGGTGCAGAAAACTAAAATTACACTCCTCTAGTGACCGTATGATGCACATCAAAACGCGAAAGATCGCATCTCAAGAGCGATCCATTGGCAAATGCCGTTGCCGCCAAACAGTAAAATAGTTACGTAGCGGCGTACCGCGAAAGCTTCAGCGTTCGGAGTGGAGAGACCTAGAACCCGAAGAAGTCCATTTCGAAACGAAAAATGGTGGGAAACAAATTCATCGCGAAACCTCTTCGGTTCGATCATCTCTCTCTCTAATTTAACGATTTAGATTCTCTCCACAAGCCCTAACGATCCCTAGTTAGAGAGAAATGGCGGACTCTCAATCAGAATCGAAGAGCGTCTTCAGCGTTCGAATCGTCTCCATCGACTACTACATGGCGCCTCCAATTCCAGATCTCGACATCTCTTACAGTGCCTTCCAAGGTATGTTACTCATCAAAGCCCCTTCGTTGCACCAAAGATTTAGATTTTAGGGTTACCGCGACAGTTTTGGCAATTCAATTAGGGTTTTTGCGCGTATCGATTGAAGATAGACTTGTTTTTGGTGGTTTGTAGGTGGAGAGGCGAAGGAGGTGCCGGTGATACGAATATACGGTTCGACTCCTGCCGGTCAGAAGACTTGCTTGCACGTCCATAAGGTTTGTGACTTTGGTAGTCACAGATTCGTTTCGTTATTCATTGAAATCGTTGGCGAAATGAAGCAAATTTTGATGGATCAATAGTTTTTGTGATTTATTTATGTTTTATTCGGTTATATGATTTTTAGATTTAGAGTTGTTCCTGATTCACACAAAATGACTCTCGGCATAATATGCTTAACATCGCTTGTAATCCGGTGTTTCAGTTTGTGTTTTTTTACAGTTTATTTGTGAACGCATTGCGCCGGCTCTATTAAGTTTCTTGTTCTATTTTAATTTGTATTGTTGCTTAAGGTTTCATGGTTTGTTTGTCATAGGCACTGCCCTACCTTTACGTGCCATGCTCAGATGTCTCATTGAAAACTGCCGAAGAAGGTCTTAGCCTTTTTCTCTGTCAGTGTTTCTGTACTCGTTTTAATGTAAATTGCACATTGTAAAGTTGCTTGCTCGAATGTTCCATGCCTGCTTCTCAGGGTCGTTGTGTTTGTTATGACCTGACACATACTTTATTACTTCTCAGGCCTGGTTATCTTTGTTATATTATATATATGCTTTTAACTGCGTTTTGCTCAACATTCTTTACTCTTTTTCTGTAATGTAGCCGACGCAAGGACTCATGCTATGGCTCTTGCAATTGAGAAGGCTTTGACGGTATCCATGCGTCCATTTGATAGGATTTAAGTTATGCCGTGTATTTTTTTATGTTTCTTATTTGAATTGGTCACCATATGTGCTATTTCTATGCCAAAGAAATGATATGATGAGTATTATCTGGTTTGTCGCAGCTTAAAGCCAGTGCTGGATCGAAAAGACAACACGTGCACAGCTGTACGCTTGTGTGGGCAAAGAAATTTTATGGTTACCATTCATCAGAGGAACTATTTATGAAAATACTTTTGTATCCAAATGCATAATTACTTCCACTTTTGTTCATTTTTGCATTCTCTCTGAAAGTGGGCCTGTGTTTCTATGACGAGTAGTTGAATACAACCCAAGGTTTTGCAATGGTCATTTCTTATGTAAATGCTTTTTATAAGTATGATATTGATGATTTGGTTATATTTGAAATGCATAGAGGTGCTGATGCAGTTTAAAACTAATTTACTGCTGTGATATTTGTAGTTGAGATGTTTTTGAATGGCCTGTGAACCCTTGTACTAATGGTGTATTTGGCTTTCTCTATCGCATGAAAGTTTCAAGTCGCAAGGTTAAATCTCCACCATAGATTTGAAAAACTTTCTAACTCAATTTTGAATAAGTATCTCCTTTTTTACCTTGACCTTTATTGATATATGGAGCAAGATAAACGCTAGAAGGACTTTATGGAATGATGATTACATAGAAACTGATGCTTAATGCATTAATAGCATTATGCAGCATTGTGCTTGAGGATCTTTTAGGAGGCCTTTGGGTTTCCAAGTTGAGTTAATAAGTAAAGCCGATTCAAAGTTTGCTTAGGTACATCAAGTCAATGGATTATAGGGAGAGAGAGAAAAGGTAGAATGGTTCAACCATTTAGCAGAGTTGGGCAATGACAAACTACTAATATTTTGAATATTTTACCTTTTTTTTAAAAAAATTTTTTCAATTGCATGAAATATTGCATATAGTTAGGATGAAACAGACGTAATATCCATGTTATAGGAGTTTGGACACCCTTTGTTTCCTTGAACCTGTCTTGGCTTTATAAGTGGCAATTTTTTTTTTGGGAACTGCTAGAGTAACTCACTTTGAGCACCGACCCAGTCGAATGTCGTGCAATACACGCTGAGATGTGTGTGGGCGCATCTCAAGGCAAAACGTACGACATCGGACTGGGTCGGTGCCCAAAGTGGGTTACTTTTGCATTTTCCTTTTTTTTTCTCTTTTTTTTCTTCTATATTTATTGTTTGAGATCAAGATATTGCAAATGTATATCTTGGACAGGCAATGAGTCATGTTTAAGGCTTACATTATTGAGTTTGTTTTTTTTTTGACAGGGCATATTATTGAGTTTGTTACTTGTGTAGGATCTCTAGAAGTACCGATGTTTCAATATTTCAGTTTATTGATGGATAATTTTCCATTTCTCTTGTGTTGTCATTTCTTGGATTTTCTTGACACTCTTCAAAGATATTATCCACATGAAGTTGCTCGAGTTGCCGGTCTTCTTTTGGTATGTAAAATGTTATTTAACGTCTTTGTTAGTGTTTTTCATGGTAGGGGTGGACCTTGGATTATATTGTCTGACTTGTGTATATATTTTTGGTTGTTGCATAATTGTTTGCCCTTGGTGTTTTTTTTAACCACAATTGTAAACAGTTGAGCACAATGGAAGAATTTGATCCATGTAGCCGACCCCACTACTTTGGGATTGAGGCTATGTTGTTGTCTGTTTGTTGTAAGCATAAACCGGTTCTTTGTTGTTGTCGTGGTGTTTTGATTGTTTCATGTTTAAATTCTTTTCATTCTAGTGTTTTGTCCTTGTAGGACATGCCAATCTCATATGGCGGTTCACCATTCACAAGAAAATAAAGAAATGGCAGTTATCCATTGACTAGTTTTTGTAAAATGTTAAGTTTTGCATTTGTTTTGACTTGGATTTTTTATTTGTTTTCTCAGATAACATCACTGTCATATTTGATGTGTTTATGTTTTATACGTTTATGTTCATGAATGATAGTCATTTAATAAAATTTTCTTCTGAAAATATATATTTGCAGATTGATTCTCACATTAAACTGGCACGTGAAAGAAATTAGATGAAAATCTTTCTAGTATTATGAGTAATGAAAATCAAATTTTTACTTATCAAATTGAGGCAGATTTATCCTTGTATCATGTACATTTAATTATTTCTTGATTCATCATGTCTTTTCTGATGGATTTGTTTGACCCCATGAATTCCTTGATTGGTATACACTGGCTTTCATGGTATCTGAGGGTCCATAGTAATTGGCAAGCAAACTATTTCTTGTGCAGGGTGGTGCAATTTTGGATAAAAGCTTTCAGCCTCATGAGTCACATATTCCTTATCTTCTACAGTTTTTGGTAATGTTAGTCCGTTATTGATGCATATAGTTGCCTTAGTGTATCTTTTTTACAGATACACACCTGCAATAGATGTGCTTATGTATAGATTAAATACTTATTTATAAGTGAATTCACATAGTAAAATATTAAACAATTTGTTCAGGATTTAGGTTTAGCTTCTAAAAATTTTCTAAAATACAACCTACTGATAGCTAGTCTAACTCTCCTTACTTCCCGTAGTTGGGCTTTTGTAACTTTGTATGTTGGCCCTTGTGTTTGTAGTCACCCTCGATCTTGTTAATGAGAATCATGCATTGGAAACAAATAGGTGGGTTCCTGCTAGTCTAATTCTCCTTTACTTCCCGCAGGTGGGCTTTTATAAATTTGTCTATTGACCCTTGTACTTGTATTCACCCTCGATCTTGTTAATGAGAATCATGCATTGGAAACAAATAGGTGGGGTTGCTACTGATCGACTTAGGATTTAACCAATGGAATGTTAGAATATGGAGACAAGTATCTAAACGTTTATAAATTCCATAAGTTTAATTATAGGACATTCATTTATCTTCTTCCCTCTTATGATACGGCTTCAAACAACATTTTCTATAATTTATTTGTTGATTTGTAATTATTTGTGATTGAATGAAGGTGATATGAATGTAGAATATGAATTTATAATCAGGAGTTGCACTTTATGCCATCTTTTAGCAATATTTCGCAAGATAATGAATCTCGTGTTTAGAACTTTACAAGTATGATCCTTTAGAGTTTTATCTTGTTATGATGACATCTCTGTCATCAATTTTGTTAACTGTTAAGATGATAAGATCCATCTATATCTTTCTTCTAAAAAGAATTAACCTTTCAGAAAATCTAAGAACTTCGATTTCTTTTTTTCACAATCTTCTACCATGTTTCACCAATTTAAAATGATTCACTTAGATTCACTCACGATACACAAATGTACCTTTTTGGGTGTATAAAATTGTGGATCATACGATTCATTATGCATATAATATGACTTTCCTGCAAATTATAATGTTGGCATTACTGTGTTTGTTAGTGGACCCAACTAATTTGGGATTGAGACTTGTTGTTGTTGGCCTTACTGTGTATGTCTTCTGTTGTGTTCCAACTGACTATGAGATTTAGTTTTATTTTGCACTGCTTTTGGATTCCCTATGCATTGGTAATCACAGCTTGGATGATTGGTAAATCATGCCTAGTTGTTCAGGGTCCTTCATAGTGCCTTGGGTTGTCTTTTTTATTTTTTTGTTTGATACTTCTAATCTTATGTTTATTTTCCCAAAAGAAAAAGAAAAGGAAAAAGAAATTTCGTAGTATGTGAGGCCTTTCAACCATTTAGGGTTCTTCATTGCATCTTTGGTTTATTTTTTCTATCCATTTTAATATCAAATATCTTTTGTTTCTACTGCAATAATTATAATTATATAATCACAAATATAATGTCAGAACCACTTGTGCGGCTGAAGTTCATTACATGCAAGGGTATTCTTTTTGTTTGGGGTAATCGGGGATACTAATTGATGATTTGTGCATTTCTTCTCTTGGAAATTTGAAATTAAAGGATGGTAATCAAGTGTCAGTATTTACATGCCTTGGCATTTGCTGACTACCCTATCAAGCTAATCATTGATGAGAATAGGTTGGAATGCAACTGTGCATGTCTCAAACAAGCAAGCAGTAGGTTATAGTTAAGATGCATTTATTGCCGTTTAAAATATATGAAAGCTTGCCACTGTATGTATACGGCCACAATTGTTCCCAAAAGAGCTCTGTGCGTGAAATTACTTGGCTACTCAATTGTTCTAGATCCCTGCTTTATTTCTTCAAATGGCAGTTCTTCTGAACCTAATGCTTTGACTGTTTGATATCATTGGAAAATTTTAGGTTGACTACAATTTGTTTGGAATGGGTCTTCTGCATGCATCAATGGTGAAGTTTCGCCATCCATTACCTGAAGAGTTCATTACAAAGGGCAATCGTTTTGCTGGGCAACCTATACATTCTGGAGAGG
This sequence comes from Stephania japonica, assembly GCA_039657345.1. NCBI lineage: Eukaryota > Viridiplantae > Streptophyta > Magnoliopsida > Ranunculales > Menispermaceae > Stephania > Stephania japonica. The sequence continues at coordinate 6,742,702 of CM077558.1, read as the reverse complement.
CTCATACTTGCACATCTACTGATTGCAAGGTTATCTTTTAAGTACTTTTAAGCGTCTATGCTCGATCAACACTTGAACTGCGAATTACTTATGGAAAGGATATTTGCTTTATTTGATCTTGAGAATTTTCTTTAGGCAGATTCCAGTGCTAATGAATGTCAAGATTTTCCAATTTGGACATCTTCCACCGTAACCAGAAATTGGTTGTGGCAATTTCCTAATGACACTGATGGTTCTCGAGATCAGGAATTTCACTCCATTAAACGACAGAGTGCGAGTGAGCTAGAGGGAGATGCTACTGTTGATGGTATAATCATCCTCTGTAAATTGCAACATGTTATTGTATTTACATTATGATTTTCACTTTGGTATTTCCATGCGCCACGCAGATATTATAAATCAGCAGTTCAAAATGTATTCATCTCTTTCTCAGACACAGTCAAACGTTAAAATGGTTCAGTCACTGGTGCCTATATGGGAGGTATGCTGTCAATTTAATCTTTTTTATTTTTTAGATCAATTTTGACGCTGTGAAGTGGGACCCACTTGATAAGTGAATGCCCATTCTGTACGTGCCGCACTGTTGAATCAATCTTCTACTTTCTAATATCCAGGCTCACCAAATTTGTTCCTGAATTACTTGTTGTCTAGAAGATACTGATAGGATCCCATATAGGGAGTCATTTAGAGTTACGTAGAGGGGAAATACTATAAATATGGGGGAGTTTGAGATTGAACATCTGGGAGGGATCCTATTAGATACTTCGTCAACTTATTCCATCTTTATGTGGCTTAGGAGAAAATAAAGATGGTTTGTACGTGCCTTATGTTGGATAGTCAGGTGAATAGGTGATAAATCTATTAGTAATAGGCTAATAGTGTTGTCTTCGATTCTTGAGAAATTATGTTTCTAAAAAAATATTATTAAATTTGTTCGATTGATGATATAAATTGAAATCAATTGTTATTACATGTATCAAAGCTGATAATATGTGTGTGTGTGCTTTGGTGGGTGTGGGTTTGTTATTGCATTTCAAATCAATAGCCGACCCCAACTAATATGGGATTGCGGCTTTGGTCCTGTTGTTTTATTGTATTTGGATATTTGGATATTTTGATTATTATTGATGTTTCTAAAAAGAATCACGTTAAGGGCACCCCGCTAATTAGGACACCACAACAATTTATCAGGGCACCTCGGTACTTTTACCAAAATGCCATTTCGTTTGAAGTGCGAGCACCCCACCACCAAATCAAATGAAACCCTTCTTTTCTCCCTTCCATCACGACATCAAGGCCTCAATATACCAAATCCCCTCACTTTCTTGCTTGTTTAAGTTAGATTTGTTGTTTTTATGGTTGGACGATGCGTTTAACTTCAATCCCGTAGTGTTCGGTCATACAGAGCCATGATCTATCTTTTGGTCTCGGACGTCAATTGCCGATACCATTGTGTAAGTGTCAGTTAATATCAACCGACACCTAAGTGAGAAGGACCTTTAGACCACGTGGTTGTGTATCTCCGAGACTACTGGTTTTGGTCTTGGTGACCTGTTACCGAGACATTAAGCTATGTCTCGGTTGCTTCCAACCGAAGTGTAATAAAAAACTACGTTTGGGATTAAACTCGGTTGGTAATAACCAACATCTTTTGTTATCGGTTATAGGGTACTGAGACACTTCAACATGTCTCGGTCCTGTGTGACCGATAAATTCGCGTCCGTGGTTCACCTTCTAAAATGGGAAAAAAAAACCCCACAAAAACCATAAAAACTAACTTGTTGTGTGCGACGTCCGCCTCCTACTCATTTTCTTCAACTATTAGACTCTAAAAACACTTAAAACTCGTTGAATATCTGGGCGGCGACGGATCGACAAACGCGATTGACAAGGGCTAGTGTGCACTATTTAATCGACAAACGCAATGTCCGGCCCGCGACGGATCGACTTGATTTCGTAAAAAAAAAAAACGAGTTTTCAAAAGTGGTGTGGCCTGAGAGGGCATTTGAATGGGCATGTGAATTGTTGGGTTGGATGAGGGCATTTTTGTCAATTGGTTATAAAATCAGTTTTAATAAAAAATGGCGGGGTGCCCTTAGCGCGACTCTTCTAAAAATTAACAAAACAATTAATCTTTTTTAATATATCCTAAAAGACTGTCCGGTTAGGTTGGATTTTTTTTTTTTTGGTTTTGTGAAAATCAGATTACTAACACTATCTAAGCTATAATTTTAAATTGAAAACTAACATGAATAAATAGAAATGGGAATTTGTTACTAGCAAAAAATGTATTTTTGAAGGATCCTAAAATATCGCATGAATTTTCCGAGGATATAGCGGGAGCATCCAGCTTTGTGATGAAAACAGCTCAATCATATCTATCCAAATAATGACTTATTTTCTTCATGTTGTTGCCAAAAGAAAAAAATTGTAAGCCCGTGCCATAGCGCAATTGATCCTCTGGTCACTGTATGGCTAGGATTATTAAATGGGAAAATGATAAAATGACCCACTTTCAACGCACACTTTGGGCGCAGACCATTGTCTTTTAGCCATTTATTGTTTTTTCTTGTCTCCTCAGGCGTGGGAAGACAGGGTGTGCGCCCAAATTGTGTGTTGAGAGTGTGTTAGATTATCATTTTCCTATTAAATGGCCAAGGGAAAGGTGATTGTTTTCTGTCACAACAAATGGTTTTGTATAAGTGTTGCTGGAAGTTTTTCTGCTAAACTACCAAGTTTTTAAATTGTAGAACAATGAACTTCTATTGCTATAATTCATCTCTCACATACAAAGTAAACAAGTGTCTTATGCTCATAAAAATAGTGAATTTTGTTGGTTATTAAGCATTTCATGTTCAATATATTATTTCCTGACCATGAACTAAAAGTAATTTTGCCATCTACTTCGTTATCTCATTCAGTTGACTCTTTTGATATAGGAGGAATATGAAAGAACAGGGCTGCGCGAGGAAGTTATACTTTCTGACCCTGAAAAACCATCTCCTGAAGAGGTTCTTAGAAGTTTCTTGCATGGACCTGAATTGAAACTGTACTCTTGGGCTTGTGCAGTGTGGCAAGAAACTCATCACCTTTATCAACCTCAAAGGAGGTTGAAAAGCCTAAGCAGTCTATAAAACCTGTAACTTATGTGGGTAATTCTATTGAATTAGGGGTCATAAATACTCGTAATCCTAATGAATGCACTTCTTCATGCTCTAAAGAAATAAGTGAGGATGTATTAAAGCCGTTGGATGGATCACTGTTGGGGCCTGATGATACGTTGCCTTCTCAATCAGATATTGTTCTTGCAGAAGTACAGCCAATTGAAAAGAAAATGATGAGTTCTAAAAAGATTGAAATGTTGGATCGACTGGTATATTTTGTGCTTATACCTTTCATTCACATGCATGTCTAGCTATAACGTGTTTAATAACTTGTATGCCTTTCAGTATGGACATATACGACTGAGGTCCAAGTCAAAGCATTATTATTTAAGACTTTCAGCCTCAACTTAAATCTAACCTCTTGTGTACATGCATATTTGGCCTGAAATTGAGCCTGGTAGCACCACCAACCTGATTACTTTACATTATTGGCTAATGTAATCCTTAGTTCTAAACTTCTTATTAATTAAATTCGGATGGGAAAATTTTTATACAGTTCCATGACCCTGTTCTCTTCTGCTTTAGGTTTGTTGTGGACTTTCTGACAAAATTTCTCTAACCATTTGAAATTAATTATGTTTTACCATCTGAGAATTTATGTTCGTAGTTACTGTTCACTCTCATCCTATCATAGGTTTCTTCAATTTATTCCTTGGCATCCTTTGAACCCATCTAGGCAATAACTTTCCTGGCACATTGGTCAATATTACCTCCTATCATTGCATGGGTGAGACCATTAACAATTTGTTTTGGGAATAAGAGAGATTCATTATTTTGGTTAGCTTTTTGTGAGCTTCCATGGATTCCCTTGCTATTTGTAAGTTCTCAGTTTGTGAATCCAATATATTTACCTTTAGGTTTCGAGCTTATAATATCATCTAGACTGTCTTTTGTTATTGCTTGCATTCTTCTTTCATATATAATAATTTGAACCCATTAATTTGAGAAGAATGATTATTGGCCTTTTTTCATAGTGTCTCTAACTTATATTTTTCTTATTTCACAGGTTATTGACAAGGAAGCCCTTGGGCTTTTGAGGTGGCTTTCATCCTCACAAGCTCAAGAGGATCTAAATACTGGTGATGAACTTGTGCATGATATAATCCCAAGTCCTTATTTGGCAAAGGCTGTAATTGATGAAGTCGCAGAAGAATCCTATATGGATTATGAACATGAATCCCAAAAAGAATGCCAAGACATTCTTGATTCTGTTGAAGCTCTGGTTGATTCTGAAATAACCAAGGAAGGAGCTGCTAATCATGTTATAGCCCACGCAGGCAATTTTTCAGGGAAAGAGGTTAACTGTGATTTGGAAAGATGTCCACAGAAGACACTGAAAAAAAGCAAGAAAAGACTGAGGGGTTCTTCAATGACTTTGTCTCAACATATGGTGAACAATGACTCAGAGTCTCTAAGTTTTGCAGATACATTAACTGAAACAAAAATGATTACTCAAAGTAGGACATATGGAAGCCAAATAAACAATTGCCATGAAGATTCAGAGTTCAAAGCCAAGACAAATACATTGGGTTTAAGAGAAGGAAATGAACTTGCAAAGGCTTCCATGAGGGATTTAATTAGGAGAAAGCATTGTCGCCGTATTAAGCCCTCTGAAAATGGAACTTTTAATAATGAGAAGTTCCTCTTGGGAGAGGAACACGGGTGCACAAGTCTGAGACTTAGACAGGATGTGTTTGACATGCGCATTGGTGATGTAGAAGCTATGATTCCAGATGATGTAACTGAGAAGTCTCTCATTGCTTACCATGATATATCTGGTGATGAGACAACTAAACCTGCCAATTGTAGTTTCTTCATGCATCCGGACCAGCAATTTTCACCGACGCTGCATAACGTGCAATCTGGGTTCCTTCAAACTGATGATGATGTTGGTGTTGCTCCCAGAACTGAAAGCATATCAGTGGCAGATTTTAGCTTAAATCTTGAAAAAGAGAAATTGTCGGAACCTCTAAAGTTAGGGAAGTCTGATGATGCAGCTTCAGCAGGAATCCACAAATCGATTGATGTTAAAGAGAAGCTTGGTTTCTCTTCAAAGTGTTTAATGCATTTACTTCAAAAAGATATTTTGAAGAGTTCTGCTCCCGTCAGACAGCTACCTGAGACTTGTTCGAATAATGCAAACGTACTGCAACCTCTGCATTCTGTCAGTGTAGAAGTACAAACAGAAGGCTCATCTGATGGTCATAGATCATTCTTGGAAGCAGGCGTTTCTGAAAGAGTCCCTATGGAATTAGGTTGAGATGACCTTAAGCAAAAGGCCTCCTGTGATGAAGTGGTCAGGTGATACGCCTGATTGTCTGTCAGTTTCAACCAGCATAAACAATCAGAAAATTTGGTGGGTGCAGGCAATTCGAAGGGAACATTTGATTGCAACTTCAGTTCTCTTGGTAGTACGTGATTTAATTATTCTATTTTATTCTCTGCTATCCATTTGATCACTGGACTTACATGTTATTCTTATATCTTCTACTCTTCAACAATCTTAATTTCTTCTTTCAAGAAAGAATCATTGAATTTAGTATCTAAAAGCTTTGTATAGTTCTAAATATGATGCTGTCTACTTCGTTTTTGACGTTCATCCCCCCAAACACAAACATGCTGAAACTGGAAACTTTTTTTTGATATGATAATATTGTGGAGCAATCCGACAAAACACATATATAAAAAAAGAGCAGACCAACTAAACACATACATTTGGAGAACTGCACTCTTTATTTATGTTTTCTTTTCTTATTAAAAATCACGTTCTTAACAGTCATGAAGGTCATCTGAGTTAAAATTATTGATGAAGTGTTTATTTCCTTTGATTTCCATGATAGCTCTCAGTGTAAACTTGTTCAGTTGTATAAATGTAAAATGTTTCTTCTTTGGATAGGTGATCTACCTATGTTTAAGAGACAAACAAGACTATGCTGTGCAATTATCTTTTGCATTTTTAATCTTTTTTTGTAGAAATGTAAAAGTAACTCTGTTGTTGTTGTTCCATTGGACAAACCTAATTGATGGCTCTTTAATGATTGATTGTTTGTTTTGTTCTTTTCATTTGCTTGTGTTTGTTCTTTCATGGAAAACTGATCACTATTTTTGTTGGCATTTGAAGGAATTGAATTGTGCTGTGCAAGTCATAGAATGAATTGCATTACTATTCATAATGCACATTATTATTCAATTATCAGCTAAAGCTTCGTAAGAAATGTTTGAATGCTTTGGGTTCATGGTTTTGATCAAGTGCCATTGTAACAATACTCAAACTGAAAGATCTGTGATTGATCACTTGCATTGCATTAATTATCTGACTTTCAGTACACTAATAGTAACTGATATGAAGTTATCATTGCTGAGACATTATCGGTCAGTGATGGGTTGTTGGATTATGGTGTTCTTCAGCTTGAATGCATCTTTCTAGAAGCTCTTAGATTGTCTTAGGAGGATTGCATGTTACATGTTTCTGTTTGAAACAGTTTAGCCTTTCTAGTGAGTTGGTTCAACAGTCCAGAGAAAGGGAGCACCAAACAACTTAAATCCGGATTAAAATAAAATAAAATACAGCAGACCGACAGTTTGAGAAACAAAAAAGAAATAGCGAAAATATCTGGAAACTGGAAGTTGGAGTTCATTTCAATTGCATGTCCAACCTACCAAATCTTCTTCCCCTAGCCCTCCAATTTACTGTCCATATGGAAGAAGAAGCCCATAACATCTAATTAAGTGTAATCACATCATTACAGATGCAGCTATTCCTAGCAGTCCAAACAGACCATGTTGATGAAAAATAAGGTATCATCTATTCTTCTTCTTGTCCTTTCCAGCTAGGCTGTCGATCTCTATAAGCCATCCATCTAGAATCTTAGACAGCCTAGGTTCGTCACTTTACAATTGGAGAAGCTAAGTTATCTATCTATACTTTCCTTAATATTGCCTATGAAAAGAAATTCTATGTTTTCTTCATTCCTCTTACACTGTAAACATTGAGGAAAAATTATCGAATTGGGGAAAGTTTCTGGATCGGATTGCATTGAATTTTTTGAAAGTGGAAGAGCAACTACAAATTTTAACTTTGGACAGAATATGAGCCTTCCAAATCTTCGTCCTTTGGTGATGGAGAAAAGTTTTGGAAATCAGTTAAGTAGACTATGAGTAGTTTACATGTATATGATCTGGACCCCTTGAGAGCCATGCGGAATCTCACTGCTCTCTTGTTTAGGTGGAATGAGTTTTCTTCATCAAACCTTTGAGAGGAGCAAGGAGGGAGAAAGAGGTTCCATGAAATGGGCGTGATATCTAGAGAATTGAAATTAGTGAAGATGAGAAGAATTGGACGTATGAGGGTACAAGGGTTTGAAAGAGAGACTAAGATGAAAATGTCTAGGTTAAAAGCCCCATGCAATACTCTTTAATCAAAATTAAATACAGTATTTAAATACTGGCCATTAAGAGCTCTTTTTTCGATTTGATTAAGTAATTCTTCGGGGTGTGCCATGAATGGAACTTTCTATGCTACTATTACATTTAATATTGAGAATTTGAGATATTAATTAGATTTGAACTCTATGACCTCTTTCACTTACAGACAATCCTTTTGGAATTGGGATAGTGAGTTATATCTTGATCCTCCTTTGCTCGACATTCATGTATTTTGTCAAAATTTTGCTTGATATTCACTAGCTTTATGTTATGTATCTCATGTAGGGCTAATATAAGCTGGGCATTTGGTTGCTTTTATTTATTTCTTCTTGTTTTAACATACCGAAAGACCAGATTTCTTGTGACATATTACCAATCTTGGACCCATGAAACCTCACCGGGAAATGCTCGACCTAGGCCCTGCCATCACCATTACCTAGCATCCACAAATAGCCATTACAAACCCGAGGCTTTTTCTTCTTGTTTGGGTTTTCAATCTTGTATTTATTTTCTGATGCATTGCTTTTTTTTTGATCTAATGCAGCTTTAGGGAAATCAGCTGACGAAATTCTCCCATTTTTTATGGACAGCGTCGAAGTTGAGAAATGTCATTATGAACATGAAAGTGAGGTTTTTCCTTTCCGTCATGAAACTGTTTTAGGTGTTCCTACCCATTACCAGAATGATGGTTCTTTTGCATACCTACTGACAACTGTATTCTCACCACCTACTTTGGATTCTGTTAATGAATGGCTATCACATCTGGCACTTCAAAATGAGTCTGCAGGTACGAAGTACTGAAGATTAGTGTGGTAGTCATTCTATATGCTGTATATTTAATTTGTAATTTGACTTTCAATTTGGAAATGTAGGTATCCCAAGAGAATGTATTGTTCATCCATTGCCTATAATGTTACCTAAATCTAGTTCTGCCAGTCATCTGAATCTTTTGGTGGATCCATTGTGCCATGAAAGCCCCAATACAAGAACTAATAGTTTCCTAAATAAGGTAACTGAACCCAACAACAAAGAAATCACAGGAAGTGAGACTGAACACATTGGCAGTTGGCAAGATGTCTCTCAGATTTCAGGTCCAGATCTGAGCTCAAAACTTACACCTCTTAGTCAAATGGGGTTCCAGGATCCTGCAAGTGTTGGTGGGGGCCAACAACTAACTTTGATTAGCTTGGAGGTGCCATGCACATTTCTATCTTCATTTCTTCTGTCTTGCATACATGTTTATAATTATTTTAGTGTTTGGATCAGCATTTTTACTCATTTTGTTATCACTACCGTGATGAATTGTTGAACTTTTAATTTAACTTTTGGCCACAGGTTCTTGCACAATCGAGAGGAGATCTTCGACCTGATCCTCGATTTGATGCAGTTAATGTTATAGCTCTCGTGATTCAGGAGGATGACAATGATATTCTGGATTCCTTTGTTCTCTTGCGTGGTGATGTTGCTGAATCATGTCAGAGGTGATGTCTTTTTCGACCATATGCTCTGTTTCAATGGTATCCAATAGTTGTGTAGATGTTTAGAACTAGATTAATTTTCTTTAAAACGTCTAAATGACTTCTTGGTGAATGTTTTACTTTCTTTAGGCATTAGGATTGACAAGCTCCTTTGAAATCATAGAGCTCCATGACTACCTAGTACACTTCTAACTTGTAGGAAAGCGCTTTATTATCAAGAATGAGATTTTTTTAAGTTATTCAGGTTTGGGCTGAGAGTTGTCCTTTTATTTTCCTTATATCCTTTCTCACTGTTTCAGTTCTGCAAATGTACAATTTTTTGTTAATTCAAAAACCTTTTTGATAAAAAGAATTGCCATTAACTGAGGGCAGATTAATGGTTTCAGCCTAAATGCGTACATCTTTCTTATCATATAGGTTTAGATGATGCAAGTTTGAAATTGAAAAAATAAAATATTTGATAACATGAAGCTGAAGCATCATATAAAATTTAATTATCTTGTCGTTGCTGTTTTTGCCTTTCCTAAATGCACCTTGAAAAACTCTGTAGAGGGTTTACATAGCCCATAGCTTAAGATTCTGTTGCTCTTGGATGTCTTATGTCCTCCTTTTTCCTTCCTCAACTTACCACTGCAAAACCAATGTGAAGTCTAGGCATTTCTGTTATCTGTGGATGGTGGAGAACTTGACAAAACAAGTTCCAAGGAATGGTAGTTAAAGAATAGGATGTTTTTTTCTGTCAGTTTTATGGAAATGGTTGTCTTCTTGGTGTTCATGATTGAACTTGATTTCTGCAGCAAGGGGACTTTTAACTGTAAGGTTATAGTTGCTTCTGACGAGGAACAGCTGTTTAATGACTTTGTGAAGATTATTCTCTCATTCGATCCAGATATCTTGATGGGTTGGGAAATTCAGGGTGGTTCTCTGGGGTATTTAGCTGAAAGGGCTGCACATCTTGGCATAGTTTTATTAAGTTGCATATCTCGAATACATGCATTAGAAACTAATTCATCCAAAAAATCTGCTACTCCTGTAAGAGAAAGGCCTGGTCACATACTTCCTGAAGCTTCAATTGTCAATCCCATTGTTGTGGAGGATGCCATCATTGAGGATGAATGGGGGCGCACACATGCCAGTGGTGTACATGTTGCTGGGAGAATTGTTCTCAACATTTGGCGACTTATGCGCGGGGAAGTTAAGCTCAAGATGTACACAATTGAAGCTGTAGCTGAAGAAGTTCTTAGGCGTAAGATTCCTTCAATCCCTTACAGAGTTTTGACACTATGGTTTTCTAATGGTCATTCTAGAGCGAGATATCGTTGCATCGAGTATGCTGTAGAAAGAGCAAAGTTGAACCTTGAGATAATGAATCAGCTTGACATGGTATGTAATATTAAAGCTGATGTTATTTTTGGTTGTATGCAACTGTATATCATGTTTTATACATAATGTTAGCGTAGTTTATGACTTATGGATTACTCATTGCTTGACCACATGAGCCAGCTTTTGCACATTTTGTCAGTTGATTGGGTTTGTTTGGATGGGAGATTCTAAATGAATCATTATTGATGAGACATGGGCCATTACAATTTCATTTTCCATTTTTGTTATTTGAACAATATACCTTTTTTTATTCCTTTTTGCTGATTCGCCTTACCTGCAAGAGTATCTAATTAATGGCTAATATATGTAAATCTTTTCTCATGATCTCATCTCTGTAAACGCATATTTGTTACTTGTTCTTCACTTATGTCTTCACCAATATTTCATTTCAGATCTAATGAACTTTTCCGATATACCATTTGTAGTGAAATAGCTATTTTCTAAACTTGCAGATAAACCGAACTTCAGAGCTGGCTCGCATATTTGGCATCGATTTTTTTTCAGTGCTTTCTCGTGGTTCACAATACCGTGTTGAATCCATGTTATTGAGATTGGCACGTACACAAAACTACCTTGCTCTTTCTCCTGGAAACCACCAGGTTTTCTTTTTTATTCATTTTTCCTGTTTTGCATATGACTGCAGTTGTTTAAATGCAGGGTATCATCATTCTCATTGTTGGCTCATTGTCCCCAACTACCTTTTTTTTTTGGCCTACCTTCTGTGAACAGTAATGACCTTGACACTTTTATACAACTATAACATCAACAAAGCCTCTCCAAATGTGCTCGTGTTGACTTTTACTTTATCCTCTCAAGAAGTTATAGGAGATTTAGAATAGTTGCTGGATGCATTCTTTTTTCTATTTATATTGTATGTAGCCCCATTAATGAATGCAATTTCCTCTAGCTTCTTCCGTTGTGTATCATACTGAAAGTCTCTAGTAAGATTCTGAGATTGCAGATTCAATTTTGAAAATAAGGTAGTCAATGTGGCTAAAGGAGAAAATGCTTCTATGTGAAAGATGGCACATGATACATACGGCTATTGGTTTACTCTATGTGTTGTGGATCTGTTTCCATATATTTTCGTTAATAGCAAGTCATTTATTTATTGAAAAGATTTGAGGAAACATGTTTCTATTTTATGGTCTTTGTTCTAATTTAATGGGTACTGTCCTATTTGATACTTCTTTGATATGTTTAGTTAATCTAGCTAAGAGGACTTTTACTGTGACTATGTCAGTGCATGTTGATCTGCTTCTATTTTTGCTGAATTTTTATCTGATATACAAATCGTTTGGTCTCATTTGTAGTTTTAAAACTTCTCTAGGCATGTGCTTTGAGGCAAGGGATGACGTTACCAAGATGTACACCTTTATTCTTATGTGTTAAGATGTGTTAGAGTTATACACGTGGGTGTATTCAGTTTCTATATCCTGAACTTTTCGTTTGTTATATATATATTTATGTTATATTTGTTTGTTTGTTGTAAGTTTCTTATAGTGAACAGTGATGTAGAAAAGAACACAAACTCTGTCTTCCTTTCATCTTGTAACTTGTTTCTGTTGGATCTTTACTCCCAATACAACAACAACATAGCCTCAATCCCTAAAAAACATTTGCATCGATTTGTTAACTTGATAGCTTAGGATTTTTATCTATTTAAAAACTTATTAGAAAGTTGTGCCTGTGACTAGTTATGGTCTGGCAATTTTCTATGCCTGGTTTGCTGCTTTATATGCATGTATGTCAATTTCCTGATTCTTTAAATATATGGTATTGGTGCTTAATTTTTCATGCCCTTCATCTCTTTTACTTATTTCAGTGCGATGAGAACCATTTGATGTTTCTTTACAGGTTGCATCTCAACCTGCAATGGAGTGTCTACCCCTAGTGATGGAGCCTGAATCTGGCTTTTACGCAGATCCAGTTGTTGTTTTGGATTTCCAGTCACTTTATCCATCTATGGTTATTGCATATAATCTCTGCTTTTCTACTTGTGTTGGTAAAGCTATGCCTTCAAAACCAAATACACTTGGTGTTAGTTCATACTCACCAGATCCTCAGATATTGATGGACATTAAAGATCACATCTTGCTCACTCCAAATGGTGTTATGTATGTGCCTTCAAAGGTTTGTCTTTTCAGAATCTTTTTTCACCTTTGGACATTCTCTCCACTTGGGGAATTTTAAGTTTTGTGCCATATTATTCAACTTATATTGCCATTGGTTTTAGATTTATGGTGCTATGCATATAACTCTGCGAATATATATAGATTTATATATAAATGTACATATGAACTCATTAATATATTCTATTGTCGGTTATGGTTAGTCAATCGCTATTAGACTATTAGTCAATACCACAAATAGGCATTCCTTTGCTACAGCACATGGAGTGTGAAGTAGGTGTTATGCCAATGTTTTATTCCCAGCAAATGTTAGATTCTTTATGCAGTCCCTCATAAATGCTAGCCCAGATCTTATAGTATTACATATTGCAGAGGCCTATCGTAAACAATTTGAATTTACAAATGCCTATTACAATATCTTGGCACATTGGTGCGCGAAGTGAACACAGATTTACCCACTGGCAGACAACACGATGGGTTGTGATTGTGGCTTTTAGTACATGAAGTATCTAGGTTCCCCCTGTGAGAGACCCATTAGGCAGACCCATTAGTGAGAGACTGGGTCCTTGTCAACCATAGATTTGCATGAGACTCAATGTCGGGGGGTGCAGGATTATTTGTAAAGGAAGTCCCTCTTGCTTATTTGATTTGTCTGAAGCATCACTCTTAAATGTTTCATGTCTTTGTTGAATGGAAAAACCCATCGTTTAGTCCTTGAACTTTGTGTCTTTTATGCTTTTGGTCCCTGAACTTTTATTATTACACATTTGGTCCTTGGAACTTTCATAAAGATCTACATTTAGTCCTTCCACTATTTAAAGTGTTAAATTCTACCGACGTGGGTGATGGAAGTGCCACGTGACTAGTCAAGAAGAGTAAAATGGTTTATATTACTGAATTGGGGGACTTACATTGACCAACAAAAGCAAAAAAAAAAAAAATTAATTTCCACCAATACAATAAAAAACTCAAAGTTCAGGGACCAAAAGCATAAAAACTCAAAAGTTCAGGGACCAATTGTACAACAATGAAAGTTCAGGGACCAAAAGCATGAAAGACTCAAAGTTCAAGGACCAAAAAATATGTTTTGCCTTATTGAATATCTCTTGAGGATATGTGAATTGTTGTGGTGATCCATTTAAGACTTCAGCTGGAATGATCATGGGAGAGTCATCACTTACATTTCTGATGGGATGGTGTTATTATGCTATTTTATCTCATATACTAAATAATTTATGAAGATTATTTGATTTTTAGCATTTGGCTCCCTCATGTAAAGGGGAAAAATGAAGTTTCATGGAGAACAAAGACGAGATTGTGGCATAAGCATAACCTAACTTTTTACTTTAAGTCCTAATGTTCAAATGGGAATCTCAATTGTATTTGTATTTTCTCTTTTTTTTTTTTTTAATTTTGTTTGACTTCAAGCTTTGATTTCTCTTTGGTTCTTTTCTTTAAGGTTTTGGCATCTATTCTGTTTGCAAATTTTATGATGATGGCATAGACTAGTTGTATAACCAGGTTCGAAGAGGTGTTCTGCCCCGAATGTTGGAGGAAATTCTATCAACAAGAATCATGGTAAAAAAATCAATGAAGAAGTTGCTGCCTTCACAAAAAGTTTTATCTAGGGTGAGAATGTAGTTCCTACCTTTTCATTTGAAAGCATTTAGAATTTTTTTATGTATTATTTACTTCCTTTCCTTAAATTTCTTTTGACAACATTTTTACTTCATATAAATTGATGCATGTGAACAATGGTGCCGCCTGGAGTGTTAGCTAATTGTAAAATGTTTAAAGTAGGCCCAACCATGATAGTGGTTTCTCATTAATTGGATAGGTGTATAGTAATCCACCATGATGGGAAGAATATAAAAGGTTGTTGTCGTGTGTTTTCTTGGTTGGTCTCAAAATTAAATGGCATCGATGAACCAGAAAATTTGTTGTTTTGCTGTTTGCTTGCTTGGTCTCAAAATAAAATGGCATCGATGAACCAGAAAATTTGTCGTTTTGCTGTTTGCTTGCTTGGTCTCAAAATAAAATGGCATTGATGTACCATAAAACTTCTGTGCTGGCATGTATCTATACTTCACAAGTGCATCACATGATTTGGGATAGTCAGAATTGCTTAAAACTTTTCTACTTAAGAGGCATCGAGTATTAACGGAGGATTTTCTTAGGATAATTTTATTGCATAGCATTGATCCAGGTAGATGTTACGTGCAGTATTTTTGTGTGTGTGTGTATATATATATATATATATATATATCTTTTAAGCTGTATTTGATTGATGTTATAAAGTTTTTTTAAAACAATGATACTGTCTATGAAGCATTTTCGAGTGGGAACAATAATGCCATCCAATCAAATTTTGCATTTTCTTTTTAAACTTCCAGCTTTCATGTATGTGGGCATGATAGATTGATTCCTTTTTCACTTCCTTTCTCCTAGATATTTAATTCCAGACAACTGGCATTGAAACTTATCGCAAATGTGACCTATGGTTACACAGCTGCTGGTTTTAGTGGGCGCATGCCTTGCGCAGAACTTGCAGATAGTATTGTCCAATGTGGTCGTAGGACTCTGGAAAAGGCTATTTCATTGGTGAACTCACATGATAAGTGGAACGCCAGAGTCATTTATGGTGATACGGATAGGTAATCTATGCATCTTAATGCAATTTCTTTCGTTATTCAATGCATGTGCCAGTGTGTCCACAAGGACCACAACAAAAAATCCTCATTGTTAAATTAGTTGTGGTTGGCTACAGACTCCAACAAATAAGTTGATTTTGACATTGTAGGACCATGGAAAATCCTCATACCATTTTTTTTTTGGCTCCCCAAACTGTATGATGTATGGTTTGACATTGTCGACTCTCCTGTCACCTTTTCTTCTTTTGTATTTGGACACAAAGTTGTGTACTAAGGCTTTTGGAGTTGCATATTTTTAATCCAAACATCGGTGTTAAATATTTTTCATTCTACGTCCAATGCAGCATGTTTGTTCTACTTGAAGGGCGCACATTAAAGGAATCTTTTAGAATTGGACAAGAGATTGCATCTGAAATAACATCAATGAACCCAGACCCAGTCACGTTGAAAATGGAGAAGATCTACCATCCATGTTTCCTCCTCACAAAGAAGCGTTATGTTGGTTACAGTTATGAAAGCCCTGACCAAGCCAAACCTTCTTTTGATGCTAAAGGCATTGAAACTGTTCGAAGAGATTCATGTGATGCCGTTGCGAAGTCAATGGAGAAGTCCTTAAGACTTTTCTTTGAATACCAGGACATCTCTAAGGTAAGAGGGTTTCCAGTTCTCTAGGAAATCAGTATCTTAGCATTGAATGTTCTATCTTGAAAAAAAAACAAATTGAATATTCTAGAACGAAAGTTTCAGTGGATTTTTTTTTCTTTACTTTTTGGAAATGGCGGTAACTGGAGTAGTAGTGTAGTACCAGTATAAATCATAAAAGAGGGAGGAAGGGAATCAAGCCGAGCGCTGAGCTTATTAAGATCAATCAATTCACATAAAAACTTGCTCAAACTTTCAACTTTTTGACATATATCTGGTTCAATATTTTGGACGTACAATTGTAACTTTATTGTTGTCTACTTTTGCTTCGTGTCTTGTCATAATTTTGTTTTTCTTGTAAATTATTGAAGTTTTAGGTAGAACGATAAGATTTTAATCAGTTAACACACTTTTTTTTTTTTATAAGAAAGCAACTTGCCTCCATTGAGATTCAAACCCCCAACTTCTTACACGAGGGACCCTATACAAAACCAGTGAGCTACCCACTTGATTGGTAGCTACTCCTTGTAAAAGAACTGGTAATCAAGATTTGTATAGCCAATTATAATTTATTCTATAGAACGGCATAATGTGTTGCTTTATATATTTTTTGAGCCTTATGATTTGTGGAACTGTATAATGTTTTATGATGCTCAACTTGATTTCAAGACTTATCTGAAAAAAATCCAAAATGTCGTACTCTTAACTCAAGTTACTTTTTCCCTCCAAAAATAATTCAGATTACCTTGAGCTGTGTAAAGTGGGTTTCAAAAATTTTGCTTTCAAGATTAGATAATTGGTGCCACTAAAGCGTATTTCCAATTTTTTATTTTATTTTTTTTGTTATTCAAGTCACACCCATAAAACAATGCACGTGCACAAGTGCTTTCTGAGCTAGTTTTTTTATGCGAGATTGCTTCTAAGGTCTAACTAGTGATTTTGTTATTTCTGTTGCAACTTACTTCTAATGGTAGGTAATATTTGTTTTGGGCTCTACTCTGATCTTGCTTTATGAACACAGGTTAAAGAATATTTGCTACGCCAGTGGACCAGGGTTTTAGGTGGCAGAGTGTCTCTTCAAGATTTTGTATTTGCAAAGGAGGTTCGGTTGGGTACTTACGCCCCCAGAGCATCTTCACTTCCACCAGCTGCAATTGTAGCCACCAAAGCAATGAGAGCTGATCCTAGGTGTGAACCACACTATGCAGAGCGTATACCTTATGTCGTAGTCCATGGTGAACCTGGGGCTCGCCTTGTTGATATGGTTGTAGATCCATTGGACCTCTTGGCGATTGATTCTCCTTATAGATTAAATGACCTCTATTACATTAACAAACAGATCATTCCAGCACTCCAAAGGGTATTTGGACTTGTTGGCGCTGACCTGAACCAGTGGTTCTCTGAGACGCCCCGTCCAGTAAGGCCTACTGTATCTAAACGCCACTCTTATGTGCCAAATGCACAAAGAACACGCATAGATTCTTATTATATCTCCAAACATTGTGTCCTGTGTGGCGAGTTGGTTCAGGCATCAATGCATTTGTGTGACAAATGCTCTCAGAAGGGACCAGCTGCAGCAACTGCTGTGATTTGCAGAACTGCAAAACTGGAGAGGGATATTCAACACCTTTCTGCTGTAAGTGTTACGGATTCTCTTTACAGACTATAAGTTCAATTTTTACTGAAATTTTGTTTTATGCTTGGACCTGCAAACAGTTTCCTTCCATTATTACGAATCTCAAGACTGGTGTAATATATTGCATTATCTGGACTTTGGTTATACTGTATCCTTGTTAAATCTTCCATAACTTGCATGTGAGTTTAGTGTTCAGTGTTTTTTTTTTTTTAAATCCTCTACTTATTCTTGCAAGGATCTATGCAGCGCCTTAAAATGTTTGCTAATTTTATCCGGAGATAATCTTCATTGGGGCGTGCATTCTACATATATATCATCATTCGATGATTAATGGCTTTAATTTCACATTGCAGATATGTGGACATTGCGGCGGTGCAGATTGGATTGCTGAAAATGGGGTGAAATGCGAGTCACTTGCATGTGGCGTATTTTTGAAAGGCGGAAAGTCCAAAAGGAACTACAAGCTCTTTCCACCGTTGCTTCAGAACTTGGACTGTATCCTAGTCTTCCTAGATGCTTGGTGGAGTGGTTCTGAAATAGCATTCTCATCCAACACAAGAAACCTGTATACCATATTGAAATTTAAATAACCACCTGTATATATATATATATTAGTTCTGTTTCACCCAAATCAATCTGTCAGTTGTATTTTGAACGTATATATGTGTGTCAAACACATCTTAGTAACTTTATCACCGCACCAATTCTATTGGAGGCGAGAAACACCACTCTTTATTCATTTTATGATTGAAGATGAATACACTTAACATGTAATAGTGCTTAAACTTGAACACAAACAATGAAACAAACACTAAAATCAACATAAATAAGGACTGGTCCTCTCTGCATGCACTTATAATATTTGTGTACTATACATATAAACCCCCAATGAGTCAGGATAAAATGCAGCCTAATGACTGTTGCGCTTCAGCCCATTTTCTACTCACACAATCCTGGACACAAGTATCGTTGTGAATTGGGCAGTCTTCGACGCATGACCATTCCATTGCTCCCTCTCTCATCTCGCAATCATCAACGGAGGGGAGAAGTTCGGCATCACACAACCTAACAACATCAAACACCGCTGCTACCGCTACTATCACTATTAGGGTTGCAGTGGCAACTTTGTTGGCCATTATTGTATTTTCTGCGTGTGTATGAGATTATTGTTAATGTTTTGGTTTTTGAGGTAGCTAGCTAGTTAGAAGGGAAGTGTTGCTTAAATAGATGTGGAGATGCAAATACTATATGGGTGGTATTGAAGTTAGTTGGGGAGGAGAACGTTAATTTTAATTGGGCACTATAGGCACCACAATTTTCATATTTTATGTGAGGCACATCTAAAGTTACACGTTTAGCTAGGTCAAACTCTTTTGTTTAATTGAAAATTAATAACCCTTCAACTATTTCTCAAAAAAACCCTTCAACCAAATAAAATAAAATAAAAATCATTGATATATTTCGAGATGCGGGCGAACATGTATATACACCTCAAAATATATATACAAATGCATATACATCTCGAAAATATTGAATGGCTTTTAAAGAGGTGTGAGATCTAAGTACATATTAATACTCCATTCGTTCTATTATTATGTCACATTTGGGGCTCTTTTTTTTTGAAGTAAAATAGAAATTTCATTAATTATAATGGCTCAATACATTTAATAGAATAAAACCGGACATAGAATAAATTACCTTGATAAAAATACATTGATTCGCTAATTCTAATTGTTCAAAAGAACATTCAATTGTCTTAGAGTTGATTTTGAAAAACTGTGACTGTACATTAATGGAACAGTATGATGATCAATGATTGTTCTCTTAACAAACGTGTGGAACACGACAGTACATATAAACTAATAGAACTATAATGAGAAATAAATGGAAGAAAAACAAAGACTTCTAACGAGGGAAGAAAAACACAAACTTCCAACATTAGAAGACGACTACTTATTCAAAAAGATAATTTAATGAAAATATCAAATCAACGACTACAAGCGCAGATCCATGGATGATGAGTAGAAATGGAGATGAACTCGAATGATGGTAGATGCGCGCATTGAGGAGAAGCGAGCAATATCGATGATGAATCTAATAATTGTTACCGGATTGAATATCTTAGATCTAAATAGATCTATGTTTTATTGAAAGAAATGCGGTAAATACTCTTATTGGAACCACTGCCAATCAAAAGCAGAGATCGACGGTGGTTCAAACGAGAATCTCAAATAGAAATCAAAAAGAAGAAAATCGAGTTTTAGGGTTTAGAGTACTAGGGCTGCTATTGCAAGAAATTTGGGACTCTTTTTTTTGTTCCACAATATGTGTCATATTAGGAAATCAAGAAAGCATTAAATGCTTCATTTCCAATTCTAACCCTATTCTATTTAGTTAATGACAACACAAATTAAATTTTTTTACACAATACTGTACATATAATAAATGAAGTCATTTATGGGAGGGTAATATAGTCTTGTTATAAAGTGTTAATGGTAATTAATTAATCATCACCTTAATTTTTGTGCATTGAGTCAAAATGTGATAAATGATATGGAACATAGGGAATATTATTTTCCATATCATTAAATTAATATGATCAAGTTAGCATGCTAGCCACACAAATATATAGTATACATGGATGAAGAATTATGAAGTGGATCATTTTAGTTCATTTAAAAATGTGAATGGATCATGTTTTCAAAAAAAAAAGAAAAAAAAAAAAAAGTGAATGGATCATCAAACAAGCTGGCCGTAGGATGTAGAGCATGGAGATGGGTTGACTTGAGATTAGTAAGATCAAGATCAAGTTAGGATCAAGTATGTATATAGAATAATTAAACGGATTTTGATTTATTATATAAAAATAAAACGTGAAAGGATCGATGAGACTAGTTTTTATTTAACTTTTTTTTGGTCAAAATAATAAACAAAAGCAAAACGTGAAGGGATCATCGAACCACATGGATATATGCATATATGTAGGCTGGCTTTGGCACCGATACATCTCATTTAGCAAGTTAACTTAATTTTTAATTCTTTTGGTGAGTAATAACTAATATTTTGAGCTAGTATTTAAAATAAATGGTGTCCAATAACTTTTTAATTTTTTTGTTTTCATATAGCTAGAGATAATGTTGTTAAAATAAAATAAAATAAAGCTACGATATACGGGACTTGTAACGTGGAGTAGTCATACTAGGGTGTTTTGATCAGGGAGAGATGGTTTTGATATTTGTTGTTTGCTGGAAATCGATGGGGCTGGTATAGTTTTTGTATAGACTCACCCATTTTTATGTGATTAAATACAACTTACTTTATCTAAAAAAAACGGGGGCTGCTTTGCTCTCCCCTACTAATAAAAAAAGCTACAATATACGATCGTGCATTGCATTACTTTCTTTTTGATAGGAGTCCATATTTCTTGGTGAGTGATTCATTCACAGCTAACGGCCAAAACAATATTAATCAAAGGGTTTATTTTGTATTTATTTTTTTTTTTTTTAATTATATCCTTAAGTAACGTGATCTATAAGTCAATTAAGGTTTACTTGTGTATTAAAAAAAGAAAAGAAAATCCTACCCAAAAAAAAAAAAAAAAAAGAAAAGGAAAGGAATATACAGTTGTGAATCTTGTGATATATAACGCACGACGTGGTTACGAAATAATTTTTAAAAAATGTAAGAAAAGTCTTCACGCACGATGTGATGAGAATACTTTCGCATTAAGTTGATGAAATTAATAAGTTTGGAGTGGTAAGCGGTAACTCCAACTTGTTTGCCATTTTTGAGTACTTACTCTAATTTACTCTCAAATTAAAGTCTACATATATGTACAACTAGTCTTTTAACACTATCTCAAGAACACAAACTTCAATATATTACATACTAGGAAAATAAGTACTACTACCTGATCATGACCTTGGGTACCCACCCAAGATGCCCAAGCCCGTGAACAAATAATTGGGCTTACGTAGATATTTTCAAGAAAAGTCCGACTCGAGCCCGAGCTCACTTAGGCCTACTTTAAAGTGAGTTGGTCTTGAGCCATCTTAAAAATCTCAAGCCAGGGCTCTAGCCCGGCTCGAATATGAGTTAGTAACTAATACATATTTTAAAATAATTAGTTTTTGAGGTGAGATTTGATCCTAGGACCCAATGCTCACATTAATTGATACTTAACATTTGAGCTACTTTTACTTTTTGCACAACAATTGAATATATAATAAATATATACATAGAAACACACATAGTATCAAAATAGTCCATAAAATTTTTATTAAATGAATAAATTTTATTTTTTATTTTTTAATATTTAAATATTTTATATATGGGCTTGATGGGTTGGGCTTGAGCTTTGTATTTTAAATGTGATAAAACATCAAGCATTTACTGCATAAGATACAATTTGAGTAGTATCTATGTTCGAATTTGAACATATAAAGGTTTGATCATTTTCTTATTCTTGAGCAGGAATGAAATTCTACAGTGAAGAACTTCACTTATATTCTTCAATTGAAAGACCCTATGGTAGCTTCTTTTTACCTTTTCAAGTTTACCTCTTTTGCGGCATAAGTTTGAGTTTAGTCATCATGATTGGGGTATTGTCAGATGCACCTCGAGTCACGTAAAGGAGTAAACGTCTATTTAAGCGGGAGTACTTTCACGTACCTATATATACTTGATCAAGCTACCTATTAATTCGACCACAACACCATCACAAACCAAGCACACATACACACACAGACAGAGAGAGCTAGCTATAGAGAATGGGTGTTTATAATAAAGGCAGTGGCTGCAGCGCCGCATCGGTGGTGGTGGCGGTAGCAGTCGTAGTAGCGCTGGCCTTCAGCGGTCTCACGGGGCCTGTGAAGGCAGCAACCGCCCTGATGCCTACGGCTACTGCTGGCACGGTGCGTTTGGGGTGGCATTCAGGGAGTGCTACAAAATCTGCTCTGACTACTCAACCAATACTAAATCATATCAAGATTGTCTTAACCACTACCATTGTTATTACAATGGTGTGTACTACGCTGATGCAGTATGCACTCCCCTTAAAAGTTAGTAGCTGGGAATACAGTTGGATGGTGCATTGGGATATACATAGGGAAATAATAAAATGATCTACTTTCAACGCACATTTTAGGCTCACATCCTTGTATTTTAGCTATTTATGGTTCTTTCTTGTCTCTCCAAGCATGGGCCCACATCTGAAAAACATATAAACGGCTAAAAACTAAGGATGTGCTCCGAAAGTGTGCGTTGAGAGTGTGTTAATTATCATTTTCCATATACATATGTCTCATCATGCTCCCTTGTATGTTTCTACTCTTCTCTACATGTTTGTAAGAGTATCAAGATTGATTGCCTGTACTCCATCCATACCCATATTCATATCCATATCATGTCCTAGTTAATGTATAAGTATCTATTACTATGCATGTAATTAAATTTAATATTCATTCCCTCTGTATCTGTCGCATTTTAACTTGTGCACAAGAATTAAGAAAGAAAAATGATTGATCTCGCTAGCTAGAAGTATAAAGTTTCGCCATGAGATTGAACGTAACATATACTATGGCCTTGTTTGGTTGGAGGTGGAGTTATCTCCTACGGAGATAACTTATAAGGAGTTGAGAATTAATCTTGTTTGGTTGTCCAACTTCCCTTCAAGTTATCTCAACTTACAAGAAAGGGTGAGAGATATCTCCCCCACCCCCCCTATAGGGAGTTTATCTCCCGGAGTTGTGGACACAATTTCTCTCATTAATTAATTTTTTATTACCCATCTCTATCTTATTTGAAGGTTGTTTGTATCAATTCATATATTTTATTGTTTAAAAATTTACAACTTCCCTGCAAGTTTAAAGTTGAACCAAACATGAAAATATTAACTTCAATGAGATATCTCCGAACTAACACTGTAAGTTATCAAAGCCTATCATTGACTATTTTTTTGGATAAAGTGTCATTGACTAAATTAATAAGGGTTAAAATTGTAAATGAAGCAACAAATAATTTCTTGATTATATAATGTCATTCCATAATGTGACACATTTGTTTGAAAGAAAAAGTCTCAAAATATTATAAATATTTTTTTGAAGCATAAAAAGACACATTAATCGTTGTTATAAGCCAACTTATCACAACATTTCAACCGGTAAACTACTTTAGATACTATATTCTATACAAACTCTACCAAAGGAGAGAACTACCCCACAAATAAGGGACAAATTCACTTATTCACAATGTTAGCTCTCTATAAACTTGTCAAGACAAAACATCACTTGCAAGAGTCAAGATTTGGAAAGATAGTGGGTTCGACTCCCCCTAAAAGTCAAAAACAAAAGTGGTCAAAGAACAAACATTGCCTTTGGAGGAGTGACTCTCATCCACTAGTTACTTCATCTGTCACTTTGATGTTACATGTCCAAATTTTCTAATTAATTAACTTTTCGAAGCACATCTTTTGTAAGGTGGGTTAAGTTTTTTATGCCAAAAAAATTGGTGCCTCCTAGTCCTAGGCAAGGAAATCGAAATACTATTAATTTATTTGTTTTCTTATATATTTTTATTAATTAATTTACCCAATATTTTTTTTAAGTAATTGTAGATTGTGGCACATACATATATAGTCAATTAATACTCAATAGTCACATATTTACCCTTGTGATTAATTAAGCATGAACGTGTAACGGTGTAAGAGAATTAGTCATTCGTGTTTCATAATGGAAAAATAAAAATCAAGAATAATACCTCTTCATATGGGTCCAGATTATTGTATTGGGCGTTTATAAGGTCTCAAGTTCGAACAGGTTAATTTGTTCAAGCATATCTCTTGTGGGGGTGTATGTCTCTTGTGAAATAGTCGAATGGATGAGGAAATTCAAGTACTATGTGAATGGTATTGAAGTTAGTTAGTTTGGAAAAACGAGTGTTAATTTTAATTTTTCACATCTAAAAAAGTTACACATCTAGTTAGGTCAAACCCTCTATCTTAGATAACGATAAGTAAGTGGATACACCTCACATATATACAAATGCATGTATGATAAAAAAATTTGGGTTTCCCACATTGTATTTAGTGCTAACTCAATCGACTAATCTACGTTTTGACACTATTGAAACTCATATAATTTAACAAGTTAACTTAATTTTAATTATAATTAATTCTTTTGGTGAGTTATAATTAATATTTTGAACTAGTATTTGAATTGATTACAGGGCTCAAGCGGCTTACAGGTAGGTGTGTTTGCAGTCTCTCCAATCCACACTCTTACATACTCCACGTGTCCACTTTTCCAAAGACAAAAAAAAGGAGTGCAAACTTTAGTCTTTATTTCCAACTTTACACTCTTCAAGCACCAAAATTTTCAAAAGATATACACGATTAGTCGATTTCTATTTCTTTTATAGAAATTAGTCAGTATCCCAAGCATGGAAAGACCAAATATTAATATATTTGTTAAAAATAAATTTGATACAAAAAAGTGAAAATATAATAATTTATCTACTTTGATACCACTTGTTGGGGTTACTCAAGAATAAAGTAACCCCTTCAACTCGAGAGACAGATGAATAAAATCCACTAAGTCACAAACTATGCACCAAATCAATTACACCACAAAGAACACAAGATTTAACGTGGAAAACCCTCCAAATCAGAGGAAAAAACATCACGAGCCAAACTCCGAATAAATCCACTATATGAATAAAGAGTACGAGAATCTCAATTGAGGAAAATACAATATAACTTCTTCAAAGAACTTGAATGGTTACACCAAGATCTTGAAGAACTCCACCCTCAAATTGTACCATTTCTTGATCACCAAGAAACCACCAAAGACTTCGCCGCGTGTCTTCAGATTCAAGATCTTGATGTATCTTCAATGTAGAGAAAATTGTTGTTGCATTCACTGCCTTGAACGCACAATGTAGAAGAGAGAATAAAAAATTGCTAAAACACACAAAACCGCAACTAATTAGAAGACCGCTATCACCCAAGTCGTTAATTCACTCCAATTTTCTTTCCTATTTTCTCTCCGGGTCCCGAGGGATTCCTATTCCACAACCAATTAGTTGCCACCTTTATGTGTTGGACTTTTCCATTTTGTGTGGGGCCCATACAAAAAAGCCAACAATCTCCCCTCCAACACATGGGGAGATCTCAATCATATTTGATGCTCAATAACAACATCAATTTCCCACCAACTTGGGGAGATCTCAATCATATTTGATGCTCAATAACAACTCACCACCACCAACCACCACCTTCGTCAACATATCACCGGATTTTATCGTGTGAATCTTCTTCGAGACTCATCTCATGATCATTCACAACTTCTCGAATCCAATGGTATCGGATATCAATGTGCTTAGTGCGACAATGATAAGTAGCATTCTTGCTCAAATCTAAAGCACTCTGACTATCACAATTCACTTCATACCCATCTTCTTGCTTCAACCCCAACTCTTGAAGGAATCTCTTCAACCAAAGCATTTCTTTGCTTGCTTCAGTTATAGCAATATATTCTGCCTCTGTCGTGGACAAAGCAACACACTTTTGCAATTTTGACTGCCAAGATATAGCTCCCCCTGCAAAAGTGAACACATACCCTGAAGTAAATTTTCTGCCATCAAGGTCAGCTGCCATATCTGAATCTGTATATCCCTCCAAAGTAGCTTTTGAGCCCCCAAAACATAAAGACATCTTTGAAGTACCTCTCAAATATCTCAAAATCCATTTCACTGCTTCCCAATGAACTTTTACAGGATTTGAGAGAAATCTGCTAACTACACCAACTGCGTGAGTAATATCTGGTCGGGTGTAAACCATCACATACATCAAACTCCCAACTGCAGAGGAGTAAGGAATATCTGACATCTCCGCTATATCTATAGAAGTAGAGGGACATGATTTCTTGCCAAGTGTGAAGTGATTAGCAAGAGGTATGCTAACTGGCTTAGCATTGTTCACATTGAATGTAACGGCCCAGCCCGCCCTGCCCAGCCCAGCGCCCAGGCTACCACTGGACCACTGGCTCCATGGGGGCGCACCCCACTAGCACTGGCACCGCTAGTCACAGGCGGGATGGTACCAAGCCCTACCCCACCCATGTCCCCCCACACGGCCTTTCGCCTCCCTCGACTCAAACCTGGGTCCTGAGGGATAAGATTCTAGATTTCACGAGTCGAGTACCATTGAACTGGTTCAGCACGAAGGCACCGGATCCCATCAGAACTCCGCAGTTAAACGTGCCTGAACGAGACTACCCTGCCTGTGACTAGCGGTACCAGTGGGTGCGCCCCATGGAGCCTGTGGTCCAGTAGTAGCCTGGGCGCTGGGCTGGGTCGTTACATAAAATGCGCCTTTTATGTAACGACCCAGCTCAGCGCCCAGGCTACCACTGGACCACTGGCTCCATGGGGCGCACCTCACTGGCATCGCTAGTCACAAGCAGGGTGGTACCAAGCCCTACCCCATCCGTGTCCCCCCACATGGTCTTTCGCCTCCCTCGACTCAAACCTGGGTCCTAAGGGATAAGATTCCAGATTTCACGAGTCGAGTACCACTGAGCTGGTTCAGTACGAAGACACCAGATCCCATCAGAACTCCGCAGTTAAGCGTGCCTGAGCGAGAGTAGTACCAGGATGGGTGACCTCCTGGGAAGTCCTCCCAGCTCAGTGGTACTCGACTCGTGAAATTTGGAATCTTATCCCTCAGAACTCAGGTTTGAGTTGAGGGAGACGAAAGACCGTGTGGGGGGACTCGGATGGGGTAGGGCTTGGTACCACCTGACTAGCGATGCCAGTGGAGTGCGCCCCCATGGAGCCAGTGGTCCAGTGGTAGCCTGGGCGCTGGGCTGGGTCGTTACATTGAATCTACTCAAGACCTGCTCAACATACTTTTCCTGTGACACCCATAACTTTTTGGATCTCCTATCACAAATAATCTGCATACCAAGAATCCGTTTTGCCAGCCCCAGGTTTTTCATATCAAAAGAACTAGATAATTCTTTCTTCAAGTTTCCAATCAAGGAAACATCATGCCCCACTATCAACATATCATCAACATAGAGCAATAAGATCACAAGCTTCCCATTCGAAAATCTCTTGAAGTAGACACAATGATCTGCATCTGTTTTAGTATACTCTTGACCCATCATGAAAGAGTCAAATTTCTTATACCACTGCCTTGGAGCTTGTTTCAGTCCATACAAGCTCTTCTTCAACTTGCAAACCAAATGTATTTTTCCTGTTACTTCAAATCCTTCAAGTTGATCCATATAAATCTCTTCCTCCAAATCACCATGGAGGAATGCAGTCTTCACATCTAACTGCTCAAGCTCAAGATCCAAGCTAGCAGTCAGACCCAAAATCACTTGAATAGAACTCATCTTCACAACAGGGGAAAAAATCTAATCAAAGTCAATTCCTTTCTTCTGATTAAACCCCTTCACTACCAAACGAGCTTTATATTTTACTAGCTTATCTCCATCTGTCTTCAACTTGTACACCCATTTATTCTTTAAAGGTTTTCTACCTTTTGGAAGTTCCACCAGCTCATAAGTATTGTTCTTCTTCAAAGAACTCATCTCCTCCTGCATTGCTTTCATCCATTGAGTTTTGTCTTTGTGAATCTGAACTCCCTGGAAGCTCTCTGGCTCCTCCTCTTCTGTAATTGTAACATAATTCGAACTAGGGTATCTAGTAGAAGGAAGCAACCCTCTCTCAGACCTTTTAAGTGAAGGTTCAACTAAAGCTGTTGGTGGAGGAGTTTGCTCCCCTGCTTAGCATCATCAACTGGTTCTAGCACATCAACCCCATGTTCTTCAAATGAGTCTCCCTCATGTGTGGCATCAGTAATGGAAGAAGACTCCAATCTAGAAACATCATCATCATCAACTATAATTTTCTTTGATGTCTTCAAATCTGCTATGGTCTCATATTCATGAAAGCCACATCCCTGGACCTGACAATCTTTTTTCTTTGGATCCCATAACTTATAACCAAACTCTGCATCTCCAAATCCCAAAAGGATACATGGAATGGTTCTATCATCAAGTTTCTATGTCTACTCCTTAAGCACATGCATAAATGCCTTGCATCCAAACACCTTCAAGTGAGAGTAAGTAACATCTTTCCCAGACTAAACTCTCTCTGGAACATCAAACTCAATGGTGCTAAAGGAGAGCAATTCATCAAGTAACAAGCAGTCCTGAGAGCCTCACCCCAAAACGACTTGGGTAACTTAGCCATTTTTAACATACATCTAACTTTATCAAGGATGGTTTTGTTTGTTCTTTCAGCAACACCATTATGTTGAGGAGTACCCGGAACAGTCTTCTCATGTCTAATTCCATGTTCTGAGCAATAATTCTCAAACTCCTTTGAAGTGTATTCTCCCTCGTTATCACTACGAAGTCACTTCAAAGATACATTTTTTTCTCGTTCCACCATCATATAAAACTTCTTGAGGTACTCAAAAACTTGACATTTTGTTCTCAACACAAACACCCAAACCTTTCGTGAAGCATCATCAATAAAAGTAACAAAGTATCTGCCACCTCCATAGTTTCCACATCAATGGGACCACAAACATCAGAGTATACTAACTCAAGTAAATTTCTTTTTCTTTCAGATGATGAAGAAAAAGAAATTCTATGTTGCTTACCAAATAAACAATCATCACAAGGATTCAAATATTTACCTTTGGCAAAGGGAATGTGAGACTTCTTTGCCAACACCTACAACCCTTTCTCACTTAAATGACCTAGCCGCCTATGCCACAGATCTGGTGAAGAATCATCTTCAATTGCGTTAAGGTCAACTCTGACAGTCTTCAATTGAGTCTTGTAAAATGTATAGCTCAATTTTTCTTTAGCAACAACAATTGAGCCTTTGGTGAGTTTCCACTCCTTGCCCCCAAAGATGTTGTAGTAACCATATAGGTCCAAAGCATAAGTAGAAATCAAATTCAGACGCAGATCCGGAACATGTCGCACATCTTTCAGAATTACCGTGCAACCCATATTTGTCTGCACAAAGACATCTCCAATGCCAACTATATCTGCAAAACTGTTGTTCCCCATCTTTGCCTTACCAAAATTCCATGCTCGATAAACAGAGAATAAATCCTTCATCGGAGTAGCATGGAAGGATGCTGCGGAATCAATAACCCATTCACTATCTGTATTAGTGACATGACCTTGATCCTCAACTAAAGAAAGCACAACCAAGTCTTCAATTGCATCCGATATATAGCGATCGTAGTATTCGATCATTCTTTACCTTTCTCCTAGTCTCCTCGTCAAAGAGATTATCCCGCACTTTTACCGCTGGCAACTTAGAGATACCACCAAGGTTTCCCAAGAGTAAAGTAAAAGTGCTTGTAACTCATCCTCAAGCACAATCTTCATAGCACTTAATTGATTGATCAATGCTTCGAAATCATTCAAGTGCTCTATCATCGACCGCCCATCTTTGTACTTCATATTAACAAACCTTCTAATTAGAGAAGCTTTGTTCTGAGTCCCCTTCCTTTCACACCTATTCTGCAATTTTCTCCACAACTCTTGTGCATCAACCTCTTTGCTAACATGATGATAAATACTGAGATTGATCACTTTCGAATAATCCCAACAGTTTTTCGGTGCAACTTCCTCCAATTAACATCAGATATTTTCTCTGGCTTGTTTTGTCCAAATTCAATTGGATCAAATAAATCCTTGCAATAAAGATGATCTTCCATCATCGGTTGCTAAATTGAATAATTCGTAGCCGTCAACTTAACCATATTGTTTGATTTATCATCATCATCCACCATCTTGATTCCCACAAAAATTCTCTGAATATGAACTAACCGCGGCTCTAATACCACTTGTTGGGGTTACTTTCTTGTTGAGTAACCCCAACTATTGGAGCTAAAAAATAATATCATCTATTTAATTTCCTCTAGGATACAACTTAAAAGATAACTTTTTATTGATATAATCATATGACCACTCTTTTAGTGAATGTGTTAAGTTTGATGACTGTCATTCATTAAATTTCAGTACTTATACGTGATCATTTGTGTGCTATATATATTATCATGCGGGCCTATGAGGCTTGCAAGAGAGCAAATTTACAGGCGGCATCCACTTGTTCACGCTAGCTCAAATGATAATCTAACACACTTTGGATGCATACTTTGTCTTTTAACTTATTTATGATGTTTTATTAGATGTGGGTCCACGCCTAGGGAGATAATAAAGAGTCATAAATAGGCTAAAATATTACATAATACAACCCAAATATTGTTGCTAACACTAGTTAGCGACATGCCTTGCTAACCATCGTTAGCAATGGCTTCTTTTCCAGTCGCTAATTAGCAACGGTATCTCGTCGCTAAATCCATCGCAAACTTCGGAACCCGTACTGGTCAATTTTTGTGACTTTAGCGACGGATCATACGCCCGTCGCCAAATCCGTCGTTAATTAGTGATGGGCTCGTTGCTAAACAAGTAAAAATTTTTTTAAGAAAATATTATTCAAATGCAATCTAAATACATAAAACATATTAAACAATGAAATACAACAAATCAAATACAACAACAACAAACTGCTAAAATTTATATACCAACAATAATAAAATAAAAATAGTAATGTTTTGATTTAATAACAATACTCAAATTCGTCTACATTTTAACATCGTCAAAAAGATGAAACAATGCAATCAAATGATTGAGAACTTGTATTCATTATGCAAGATGCACAGTTAAAAATTAAAATTGAATGAGCTTCCCTTCCTGCACAAGAAAATTTACAAAGATGAATCAATTCTTTGAATCTGATTTAATGCATGTCAATCTATAAATCAAGTGAAAGAATTTTTAGACATTCAATATATAGGGACAAACCTCAAGATCATGCTATGGGTGTGCATCAACATATGTTCTTTACAAGGACGAAATGATCATCAAACTCAACCATGAAAGCAGTTGTTCCTTTGCTACTTTTCCAATTTATCCATTGTACATTATGTTTTAAGATTTTTTCAGCTTTGGCGTTAGATCATAATCGTAAATTTTCGTTGTCAGGATGGTGTGTTTCGGATAGACCGACTGGAGTCACTACTTTATAATGTAAGGCTTATATTTGTTGTCCTTCCCTTCTCTATTTCTCTATTTATATGCTTGAACTTACACCTCTGAATTGGGATTTTGTCTCTTTAACATTTATTTATCTTACTATTTTGTGTCATGATCACACATGCAAGACCGTATTCAGTGAACAATTCTTAAATTTGGCATCTGAATGCAATTAAACAAATCCACTATGACTATATGTTGCTAAAATAGTAAAACTTGGGAATGACTACAAGTCTTACCTCACGTGATAATATCAGACATTATCACATTATTCACATCTGATTCAAGCAGCCATCACATCGAAATCTTCAGAATAGCAAACATATTCATTTTGCCTTGCTGATTAAAAGCTGTAACTTTTATATTAAACTGTGATCTAACAGGGTCTTGTAGCTTTGGTCTATGGGATGTCTTGTTTTAATATCCATATTTAGAATTCTCCATTTTTTGCATTTGGTATACACTCTATTCTCTTTTTTCTTACAACCAAGAACTTGAAAGAAACCCCCTAGGATCCTAAAAAAACCCTCAAATCACTTGAATTTTCAATTAATCAAGAACAAAATCAATTCCTAACCTCAAATTCAAACAAAACCTAACAACATCAAAGAATAGAGAGAGGGATTGGGCTTACTAGAGATTCCAAGCTAGTCTTGGAGTAGAAGAAAGCTGGAGAGACCACTAACACCAGCACCAGCTCTAGCTCTGATCGACGAAACTAAGAAAAGTGTTGTTGTCTGCAAGAAACCAATCCATTCCCCTAATTCAACCCCAAAATAGGGCAGATTTACTTCTAACAAAAACCCCTAACAAATAAAAAAACTAAATTAAATCAATTACCTTCAGTTGGTGGAGGTGGTGGTGGCGGCGGTGGGTTGGAAGTGGTGGTGGTTGCGGACGGCGGATGTCGGTGAAGTGGGGAGGTGCTTGGCAGAGATGGTCGATGGCGATGATAGCAAGGGGCGTGGCGGAGGTAGGAGTGGCGGAGGTGAGGTGGGAGTATTTTGTTCAATTCTGCACCCAATTCTGGTGACCAAACCCCTAAAATTTAATGATATAATCTTGCGGACCATTGATATTTTTAATCAAGATTATGGAAAACTAGTCCATAAAAACTCAATTGGACAAAACAAACCTAAGTAAACATCTCTAGTTCACCAAATATTACCAAGTAAAGTTATTTTGGAAAAAGAGCTAAGAAACAAGAACAACGATCACGACAATCCACAATAATTGATTAAGCAATAACAACAATAAGTCCTCAACATTTTGTGAGTTCTTGGTCTGAACACATATGAAAATAAAACTCACCTAATCAAACCACCAATCCACACCAACAAAAAGAGACACCAGATACCAAAAATTACAACTTTAAGCAAAACCCCCAAAATATAGATTTATTTTTTCACAAATAAAATTAAAATAGATTAAAATTAAAATAGATTAAAAACCATTTTTTCAAAAATTTAACAAAATAATCAAAAAATTTTTAAAAAAATACCTGCAAATCGAGGCTTCGGTGAAAGGTAGCGGCTTCAACAATAGAAAGGCCCAAAGATTGATTTCCAACAATAGTCCAATAAACCAAGGAAAGAAGAATAAAGATTAAAGAAACAAGCACACAAACACAATAAGCAATGAACACAATATGTTGTTCACATAACATAAAACCAACCCCTCCCCCCCCCCCCCCAAAAAAAAAAAAAACACAATTACATTTCCTTCTTTTCTTCAACATGTAAGAAAACATATATATATATATATATATATATATATATATATGAAAATTCTACAATGGAGACCAAATATATACCCATGACATGAAAACCCTCCAACAAAACCAATTCCTAACCTCAAATTCAAACAAAACCTAACAACATCAAAGAATAGAGAGAGGGATTGGGCTTACGAGAGATTCCAAGCCAGTCATGGAGTAGAAGAAACTGGAGAGACCACCAACACTAGCACCAGATCCAGCTATAATCGACGAAACCCAAGAAGAGTGTTGTCGTCTGCACGAAACCAATCCATTCCCCCAATTAAACCCCCAAAACAAGGCAGCTTTGCTTCTAAAAAAAACTAACGAATAAAAAAAAACTAAATTAAATCAATTACCTCGATTGGTGGAGGTGGGTTAGGGCAGAGGTGGTGGTGGTGGTGGTGGCGGCGGTGGATTGGCAGTGGTGGTGGTTGCGAACAGCGAATGGCGGCGAAGTGGGGAGGTGCTTGGCGAAGGTGGTTGATGGCGATGACAGCGAGGGGCGTGGCGGAGGTAGAAGTGGCGGAGGTGATGTGGGAGTGGCGGATAGATGTGGTTGTGGGAAATGGGAGAGGTATATAAGTGGGTGAAAATAGGGTTTTTTTGCGACGGGGTGTCTACTCGTCGCTAATTCTTGCCACGTGGGACGTGGCCCCGTCGCAAATCATGTCGCAAAACGTTTTGCGACACGAACACCAACATTAGCGATGGTCTGACCCCGTCGCTAAATACCCATCGCAACCCCATTGCTTTCCCATTGCAGAACAATCAACTCGGTCAAAATTGATCCCCGTTGCAATTTCATCGCAATTTAGAGACGGATTTTTCCCGTCACAAAACTTTGTAGCTATTTTGGCATTTTTTTGTAGTGAAAGATAAAGTGTGCGCCCAAAGTGTGTTAGATTATCATTTTCCATTTTTAATTAGTGTGAGTTTTTATATAACTATTTATCTGTATATGTACAACTCTTTTGTATTTGTTGTTTTGTTTGGTAATTGTAACTGAATAAAAATTGATTGCCAAGCAAGCGGATGGTAGATGTATATACATTTTGGGATTCTCTCACCTTTCGATGAGGTTGAGAGTTCAGAGTTTATTTTTTATAGCTTATTGACAATCTTATTGGCAATGTTACCTCTCTGTAAACATGCCAAAACTCTTTG
This sequence comes from Stephania japonica, assembly GCA_039657345.1. Classification (NCBI taxonomy): domain Eukaryota; kingdom Viridiplantae; phylum Streptophyta; class Magnoliopsida; order Ranunculales; family Menispermaceae; genus Stephania; species Stephania japonica. The sequence continues at coordinate 6,708,136 of CM077558.1, read as the reverse complement.
GTGAAATGGACAAGAAAAAAAATTAATAAGTGGTCAAAGACTAACTTTTCGAGGCATATCTTTTTGTAAGGTAGGCTATGTCTTCTATGCAAAATATTCAAAGTAATCTATGTAGACAGCAGATATATATCTTAAAAAGAATGACAAGATTTAGAGAGCAAACTAGGCCACCGTCAAAGTTTTTCTGGATGAGAAATTAAGTTGCCTTTCTAGTTTTTGGACAAGGCAATTGAAATACTATTCCAAGCACAAACTTAATTGAATCCATTACAGCATTTGCAAAATTGTGCGTTTTAGTTACTCCTTCCACAAACTCTCAACCTTCAGCTAACAAGCTAACAAGTTGGCAATTAAGTAACTTCCTCCCCTCAACATAGTGCTATTAGATTATGATATATCAATGTAATCTTTCAAGACGCGGCCTGTATTCTCTTGGATGGCATTCTTCCGCCAATTCGCAACAGCTCTATCAACTGCACCCTTCGCTTCATGTAACTCTTCCGCTGAAAACTTGTGTTCTATGATGCCCAACGGCCCTGGCTGCAATACTCTTATTACTGTCTCCATCTCCTCCTCCAGTTGTCTGAAAAAAATGAAAGAACAACAACAACTAATTAAACTGTACATTATATTTGTGAACAAACAATTAACTAGACAAAAGCGCAACAACAAAATTAAGAATTAATTTCATTGTATCACAGTCGACAAATACAGCGCAGCGGCGAAAATTGTGAAAAAAAAGACCATAACTTCAATATGATATTCAGAAGAAGAGTACTCTTTTTGATAGGAATGAGACTTTTTTTTTATAATAGCCAATGATACTATGTACAATGTGTTTCCCTAAAACAAAGTCGAAAAAAATATTCTTCAAAACAATACTATTGAATTCAAAAGTTGTAACTTTAGATAGAAACCTAAAAATATTTTCATCGAAACACTAACATTGATGTAAAAATCATCCTCCAATATTACCCCCAATTCCATACCATTTGATCTCGAAATAACTAAAATTGCATAGCGAAAATAAAAAAGAAAAAAATAAAAACAATCATTTTGTACCCAATTTGTTTCCAATAAAACAATTTACTTCTATAAATCATTTTCGCCCCTTCAAAGCCCAAATATTCAAATATTCAGTTCTTTTATGAATCAATACCCAATGCGGATCAGCCGAGTGGCTATTATAAAATAAAGTCTCATTTTTATCAAAAAAAGAAAAATCTTCATACATAACACTTTAAATTTCAATGGGATTTAGATTTCTATATATATAAAAACCCTAGCTACTATCATACGTATTGGTAAAAATGTTGATTAATTTCCAGAGAAGGGCAGTACCTGAAGAGCCTGGAGAAGGGGACGGAGGTGCTGAGCCTCGCCAGAGCAGAGGGCATTTTGGGTATAAATTCAACAATTCCTAAACAAGACTTGAAATGAGGAGGAAGAAGATCGATGCAAAGATGGGATTACGAAGTTATGCACTACTTTTTATGTTTGCATCGAGATTTGTGCTCAAAATAATGAGGTCTAACCAATGGGATACAACAACTGTACAGCAAATACTACTATATTTTTAATATTGTTTTTTTTTATTATTATTATTATTTTGAGGTCATTTCTAATACTCCAACTTCTCACTCGTTCAAGCGGAGAACGGAGATCCATGGGTGCATGTGTAGGAGGGCGCAACAACAAAAACAACACGGTATTGTGTTGAAGGGTGGCTGGGACGTGAGCGGCTTAAATACAGTGATATTTTTTTAAGTTTTTCAAGTATTTCATCTCCACGCCTCCACGTGTCCCTATTTATAGAACAAAAAAAGTCGCTACTTTCTCTTTTATTTTTTTCTACTTTGCCCTACAAATTTCAAGCAACGCACTACATGTATACACACAAAGTACACAACTCACACACGCTCCACATGAAAAAAAAAAAAGAGTAAAGTCCTCTAATTAAAAAACAAAACTATAATTTCTTTTAATAAATTTAATTTATAAGGAAATTATAAAATATCTAAAAAATAAAATTATAAACCATTTCAGCCACATAATTAAGAGTAGGAGGGTCCCCCTCATTTATGGCGCCCGATAATGTTCGGATATAAATTAATCGGTGTGGTTGGTGCCGAACACTAGGTAAGAAACCCAAAAAAAAGAGTAGAGAATAGATAATATTAAAAAAATATATTTTAATTTTTTAATCTTTCAAGTACTCCCTTCCAATGCCTCCACCTGTCCAATTTTTTTATAAACAAAAAAGGCAGTGCCTTCTATTTTTTATTTTTCCAACTTTGCCCCCACCCCCAAAACTTCAAACATCACATTGTCCGAACCATACAACATGCTGCTCTCTTATATTATTTTTTTGAATTCGTCACACAAACACTTCAAGCACCACACTTTTCTTTATTTTTTAAGAAAATGTTAGAACACAAGCCCCTATAACACATATCGAAACACACATCCCTCTATTTAACCGTGTTTTAAATTTCAAGATGTGTAAGCTCACAATCATAGGTAGACGGAGATAGTTGGATAGTTAGGTGTGCGTTCTAGGGGAGTCATTATAGGCTTTAATGCTAGTGTCATCTTTAAACACGGATGCTACAATGACCCCCCAAAATCACTCTGATGACGTAGCATGTGTGCCCTACTTAAAAATGAGTGTGTACACATAGTCCCGATGCATAACAAGTGGGAATGTGTATCTTAAGGCACACACGAACGGCTCTCAAGGATGCGACCCCGCACATCATGTCACTGAGTGTGACTTTAGAATGTCATTGTAACATTTTTCAAATTTTATAGGTTAGTATTAACAAAAAATTAGAATATTTTTTTTAATATTATCTATTCTATACTCCTTTTTTGGGTTTCTTACATAGTATTCGACACCAACCACGCCGATTAATTTACATTCGAACATTGTCGATCGCCATAAATGATGCTGACCCTCCTACTCTTAATTATGTAGCAGAGATAGTTTATAATTTTATTTTTTAGATATTTTATAATTTCTTTGTAAATTAAATTCATTAAAAGAAATTATAGTTTTTTTTTAATTAGAGGACTTTACTTCTTTCTTTTTTTTTTCTCATGTGAAGCGTGTGTGTGTTGTGTACTTTGTGTGTATGTGTAGTGTGGTGCTTGAAATTTGTGGGGCAAAGTTGGAAAAAATAAAAGATAAAGCATCGACTTTTTTTGTTCTATAAATGGGGACATGTGGAAAAAATACCACCGTATTTAACCCAAGTGTCACCAAAGTTCACAATTTTCAATCTTTCAAGTACTCCTTCCCAATCTCTCTATTTTTTATAATTTCCTTATAAATTAAATTTATTAAAAGAAATTATAGTTTTATTCTTTTAATTAGAGGACTTTACTTCTTTCTTTTTTTTTCATGTGAAGCGCGCGTGTGTGTTGTGTACTTTGTGTGTATGTGTAGTATGGTGCTTGAAATTTGTGGGGCAAAGTTGGAAAAAATAAAAGAGAAAGCATCGACTTTTTTTGTTCTATAAATGGGGACATGTGGAGGCATGGTGACAAAGTACTTGAAAAACTTTAAAAAATACCACCGTATTTAAGCCGCTCCCGACTGGGACAAGGCATATATGTTGATGATTGTAGGTAGGGTAGCAAAAAAAGGGTCCAGATGGGTATAGGTCCGGACACCACCCTTAATAACAACTAAAATTAGTGTTTGGACCTGTACCCATTTTTGAAACAGACATTTTTTTTGTCTGGACCTGCATGTTTTTAATACATACAAGATCCGTTTTTTTTTTCCGGACGCATTTTTATCCAAAAATATAATAGAATAATTTTTTTAGCTAATTATTCACAAAAAATGCATGTTTTTCATATCACCATGGATCCCATCACTACAAAAAAAATATGTTATATATATTCAAAACTCAAGTCTTATAAGTTTTCACATCAAAATAACATAATAATTAGTGAAATTACAATGCGAATATCATAAAAGTTTCTAAATATCCTATAAATAGATAAAATATTATTTGAATTAATCGTTAAACGGGTACCAATTTTTTAAAAAATTTGTCTGGACCTGGATCTGTTTTTTAAAACAAACAACAAAACATGTCCAGGCTCGTATTTATTTTGAAAAGATTATGTCCAGACCGAACCCAGTTAAAAGCGGGTCTGGACACTTTTTGCCACCCCTAGTTGTAGGTGTTTTTTTAAATCACCTCTCCTTGAGATGATAGCAATGACAAATTATGTGATGTGGCATCTTGAATGATTTCTTGAGGGTTTGTGTGGATTGAAGTATAGTCCCACATCTAACTTCATAAAGAAGTGCATACATTAGTGTATATCTCTCCTCAAATAATAGGTAAGCTATTTTAGGGTAAAACTCTATACCTTCGTGTTGAAGATCGATGGCTAATGTTGATGAGATCCACGGATACGTGGTTACAGACCAGCGAGGGCCGAACAAAAGTTACTTAAAGAGTCAAAATGAAAGGGACTAATTTTCAATCGACTAACACCCTGTCCCCCTCTTTAAGTTCAACCTAATTAAGCAGAATGAAAGTCAGCGCCATCACTTTGAAAGCTCGCAAAGTGCAAACACTTTAATTAAGTTGTCATTGCGTGCACATACATACACATCTAGTTGTCCATCGAATCATGCATCGAGATGTGCGCCGTGATGGTCAAATGCCTCTTGTATGTATAACATATTGGACACACGTAGAGAAAGATATACGTATCGAAATACACCAAAAAAAAAAAAAAAAATTGATATATAGATCGAGTATTAGTATATAGTACTTGGTGCGGAGGAATTAAGTTCAATGTAAACAATGGCTACTAAAGGCGCAGCAGCATTTCTTGTAGTAGTACTGTTGTTTGCTGTTCTCAGCGCGCCAACATCGGTGGCTGGCTCGACCAGCTACGACGATTGTATAGCTGCTGCCTTCAAGGTGGTGGCGGCGCTGTGCTACCACGGATGTGTAATAAACTCAGGCAAGCCGCCGAAGTGCGCCAACGATTGTAAACGGCCAAGTCAGAGCTATGCCGAGACTACCTGCGCGCCGATAATTGAAAACCTGTGAACATGTATCGATCATATATTATATAATTTATATGTATAACATGGTATAAATGGCAGGCTTTCACAATTCGGATTATGTCTATATATGTATTGCTTTCGATGTTCATTCTTTTACGTTTCATGTTGTATTAAATTTTTTTTTTTTTTGTTAAAGATGTTGTATTAATTCGTTTGTGCTCTATGTGCGTTTGTAATTGTACGTAATTTCTGTTTGATCGATGTATGTGACGAGTGATATTATTTTGAATCTAGTTAGGCAAGCCCATGCCAATTGGCACACACTCGTTCCTAATTAAGGGTGTTCCATATTGGCGTGCCTAATTCCCACCCTTTTTTCTTCTTTTTTTTTTTGAAAAAAATAAATTAAAAAAGAAAACAAAATGAGGACCAAAATTAAATCCACTTTTTTCTTCTTCTTTTTTTTTTCTTCTGAAATCCTCAAAATATCCTTGCTCACCCCTGTTGGAACAATTAATTATATTATTTAATTGTTTATAATTTGAATGAAAATTATGTGAAAAGGTGTGTACTATTGTGTAGAGACATAATAGACCAAAAGGTGTATCTATTCACCAAGAGGTATTGTGTAGAGATATAATAGACTAAAAGGTGTATCTATTCACCAAGAGGTGTGTCTTTTTCTAATAGACACATAAAAGTCTATATATATTCACTTGATGGATTGTTTTAAAATATAGATATATAATTAGAAGGAAAAGCAAATAGGTCAAATCAAAATGTCTTTCTCTATTTTACATGCTTTTGAGTCTGAGAGAGTATTGAATCATAGATTGGTTCGTAGACTAGTGATTCGGAGTGCTATAAATCACTAGTATGATCGTTGTATCTTGGGAGACTATCGTCATTAAACCGTGAGCATCGTAGCGGGGCGAAATAGTCTTAAGGACATTGAGTATAACTCAAGCCTCGATCAATTGCATCAAGTTTTTCTTCTATTTCACACAAGTTTTCTGAAATCCCACCAACATTCTTAAGACTATTTTTTTTTTATAAAAAAAAGAAGTTATCAATAGTGAGATTGAATCCATCAAGTTGAATCCTTTAAAGAGTAAATGGATTTTAAAATCTAATTCAAGGTGGATGGATAAATTGCTTAAAATGTAGCAAATTAAATTGATAACTTAAGGATTTATTTGAGAGAAATGGAGCCTTGATTTCTCAGAGAAAATTCACTAGTCCCTAATGACATGTAGCATGTTGTTTGCTAATAAAGCACGCAAAAGATGTTGAGAGACACATCTTAAATGGTGAATTTAGGGAAGAAATGCTTTGGTATGAATGGAAATCCTCAAAGAAATAAGAGTATTGTTAGATTCACAATGGAATCTAAATGATTGTGTGCACATTAATAAGCTAGAAAAGTAACATTATGGCTTTGAAAGAGCTTGGAGGATGTTTCATATTGCATGCAATTGTCTCGGTAATGCATAAGATGTATGCCGACTAATAATCGCAAGTGACGAGAATAAAATGATGCATAAAATGGTAAATCTTGACTTATATGTCGAAGATTGTCATTGAATAGTTACTTGATTATGGAATAATTTTCATAGAAAATGAGAAATGAGAAGACAAACTTATGGTCATCAATTGAAGATTTGTCAATATCAAGTAAACGATATCGAGGGAATGAGTTTAAAAGCCTAAAAAATGAGTTAAGTCTCGCGGAAACCTAACTGGGCGATTGGAGATCCCATGTACTAGGTTCAATAGGCAAACCGGTTAGATGAAACTCGAGAGAAGAACACACATATCTCATTCCTAAGATAAAAAATGTGTTTAGAAGAAGTTAAGGATATGCTAAGCATTTAATGACAAATAAAAATGTCACCTATATGATAGTAAATGTGGGTCGCATTTATGAGAACGAGACAAAGCTAAATTCTCTAAATCTATCATGAAACCAGGATTGTGTCCAGGACCAAAATGGACAAAATCGTAAGAACCAATAATGATAGGGATGAAGTTATGTGAGTATTATTGTCTCGATTTACTACAAAAAGTGAACAGTTCAAGATCTTCTATATCCACTGCGTCACTAAGTAAGTCCGATAATATTTCACTAGGGTAAGTTCAAGTCTCTATACGACACTTTTCCTGATGTAACTTTATTCCGCCAATGCTCTCTCAAGTGTGTCTGCATTAAAATGATTTTTAAAATCCATTTATGTGGGAGATATATATAAAGACTTGATGATCAATTTTCATTCATGTGGGGGATTGTTGGAACAATTAATTATATTATTTAATTGTTTATAATTTGAATGAAAATTATGTGAAAAGGTGTGTACTATTGTGTAGAGACATAATAGACCAAAAGGTGTATCTATTCACCAAGAGGTATTGTGTAGAGATATAATAGACTAAAAGGTGTATCTATTCACCAAGAGGTGTGTCTTTTTCTAATAGACACATAAAAGTCTATATATATTCACTTGATGGATTGTTTTAAAATATAGATATATAATTAGAAGGAAAAGCAAATAGGTCAAATCAAAATGTCTTTCTCTATTTTACATGCTTTTGAATCTGAGAGAGTATTGAATCATAGATTGGTTCGTAGACTAGTGATTCGGAGTGCTACAAATCACTAGTATGATCGTTGTATCTTGGGAGACTATCGTCATTAGACCGTGAGCACCGTAGCGGGGCGAAATAGTCTTAAGGACATTGAGTATAACTCAAGCCTCGATCAATTGCATCAAGTTTTTCTTCTATTTCGCACCAAGTTTTCTGAAATCCCACCAACAACCCCATCATTCCTCAATCATCTCTATAATCCATTTTTCAACTTTGGTCATTGTATAACACGTTTACTAGGTTGAAAATATCATAGGAGTGTTTTTTCATTGAACAAGGTCAGATCTGGTCTCGCTAATGCTCTAAAAGTAAAGAAGTGTTAGCCGTGAGTTTCAGACATACAGTACACTCCCACCAAAACCTTTAAAGATCTCAACTTGCTCCATTTGTGTCTCGATGAGAGACGATCGAGACCCCTTCAAAGGTCTCGATTGACTCCCATCGAGACCTCTAAAGAGATTTCAACAGGAGCTAGGTGAGACCTCTTTAGCGATCGAGACCATGTGTGTTTAAAACTCACATACGACACTTCCTTGCTTTTAGGGCTCACATTTCTTTGCCCTAAACATATGATTTGTCTTTTTTGGATGAATATGAATGACGTTTGTTTACGTTTTCTTTGGTCCAAACCCTAAACAATGAACTTGTTTGAGCCTAACACAATTCTAGAATCAGTTATCCAATAGTGTGGGTACATGAACCCCAAAATCATCTTAACTAGTACAAACAATTCATGTAAATTCAAGGCAAAACCCACCATTTGGTCTCTAAACTTTTGTGTTTTTCATGTTTTGGTCTTTCAACTTTTATTACTACACATTTAATTTTTGAACTTTTATAGAGATCTACATTTAGTCCTTCCACTATTTAAAGTGTTAAATTCTGTCAATGTGGGTGACAAAAGTGTAACGTAACTAATCAAGAAATGTAAACTGATTTATATTACTAATGCGGGCAACCCACATCGATCAACAAATGCCAAAATAAAATTTAATTTCTCTAAAAACATAACAAACTTAAAGTTCATGAGCCAAAAATTTAAAAAAAAATTAAAAGTTTGGAGACCAAATTAATGTACAACGGTGAAAGTTTATGGCCGAAATGTAAGCTAGGCTCAAGTACGGTTCTATTTTTTCAAGTGGTGTCCAGTTCATTATGTGGCACCCTTACAATTCACCATGTGTCCCAAAAATGAGAAAGAAGGTTCTGTCCATACCATATGCTCTTTCCTTCCAATTTTGTCCTCCCATTTTTAATAAAGTCAATGATTAAAATTAAAAAAAAAATCCAACTATTAAGGGTGTACCATTTAAAATTTAAGATGTAGGATTTTAAAATTTAAGATTTAGAGTTTGAGATTTAAGATTTAATATTTAGGATTTAGGGTTTATTGTTTTTCTTAGGGTTTAAAATTCAAGTTTTAAGGTTTTAATATTTTTAATTTTATATCCTCCCTTAATAAAATAAAGATTGATATAAAAGATATTATTCATTAAAATCATATAAGAGATACAGCTTAATATATTTGATTTGATCCCCATTACTTGTTAAATTTAATAAAAAGTTGATTTCAGTGAGTTAAGTATTTAAAATTTGTTAAATGCATGTAAATATAATGTCGGGGCCTTGAAAGAAAAGAATAATATTGGGAACGTGTTACACAAACAATTTGGAAAGCAATGAGGCGGAGTGAGAGGACAAATTTGGAAAAAAAAAATACGGCTGTGCATTTCGAATCTTATTAGATTGTTAAACACGTGGCGCAGTGAGAAAGTAAAAAACTATCGTAATGAACACTACTGTAGTAAACAATAAGAACGTATCAACGTCGCTCTCACCAAATCTACAGTAATCAAAGTTTTAGGATAAAAAACATAACAAAAAATGTTTTTGAACTTTAAAATTTTTGACTCATAAGAGAATTTTTAAAATTTTTATAAATATTAAAAAAATTTATAAGTTGTTATTTCAAAGTCGTTGATTGCTTAGGATGATTTTGAAATAAAAAAAATTTAAAAAATCTCTTAAGAGTACTCATGAGTTCAAATAACACTGCTCAAAACATAAAAGACTCACAGTTGAAAGATCAAAACATAAAACATAAAAATACAATTCTCACAACTCAAACAATCCCATTTCCCACAAATTCTCACTGCATGGATTCGGTCTTCAATTCCCTATATAGAACTTCATCAATGTCTGAATGGCCTCCACGCGTCAATAATCTAGGCGTGCAACTGGAAAACTTAATTGATGTTTTTGTTACGTACACTTCAAGTGAACAATTGGGTTTATGAGTAAAGATTCTAGGGTTTCAATAAAAAAAGGTTTGATTTTGAATTTTGTTTTGTGAGTTTCAAGACAAAACCAAACAACCCTTTTGATCAAATCAATGCTACTCTCCAAGGGTATCAGAAATTTTACCTTTAATGCTTCTAAGGTGAGTGTTCTGTTTCTTCTTGTGTTTGGTTTTGCTGTTGTGATGTTGTTCTGTTGTGGTAGAATTGAATTGTGATCTCCTTAATTGGTTTGGTTCCATTGAAACCCTATTCACTTATGTTCAATTTGAAGTGTAAGTAAATGAGGCTTCTTGTGCAGTTGGTTGAAGAATTTTTGTATCATTTTTTTTTTATGATAAGAAGACTACTTTGGGGGAAGAGATTCCCCTCATTCATAGATTTGGATGCTTTACTTGGCGGCGGACCGATTTGTTTTTGTAATCATATTCAGGTTGGTGCATTGTCGTCGTTGTCGTCGTCGTCGTCATGGGTAGCTTTAAGTGACTTCAAAACCTTACACGGATTTCCTGATAAGTCTTTGATCATTAAGTTGATTGATCAATTGCCTTATTCGTTTGATTCGGTCTGGCTTCGTAAAACCTATGAGATTGTCGTATTGATCTACTTTCATTATGACTCCATGGCCAGATTGGCACTTTGCCTCTCAAGAGGGCAAATGCCGGTTCCTGCTTCTACAGTCCTTAGAATAATGTTGGAACTGCGGAAATACCCGCCTGTGGATTTATGGAGAACTGTGTATCTATATATGGGGAAGACTGAAATTGGGACTTTTCTCTCTTTTGATTTGTTGGTCGAGTTGTGTGAGTGTTACCCGCATCATGTGGAGGAACATGGCCAAAAAAACTTTGAACACTTGAAGCGGTTGAAACCTGATACATTAACCTGAAACCTAGTGCTCGATTCCTGCGTACGTTTTTGTTTGACCCTGAATGGTCTAAGAATTGTTGAGTTGATGCCGTTGGTGGGAGTTGTTGCCGATGCACGCACTATTGTGACTATTGCTCAGATTTATGAGATGAATGGTCAGAGAGATGAACTGAAGAAATTTAAAGAGCATGTCTAAGAATTGTTGAGTCTCTGAAGTCTGAAGCAATGGATCAAAGCATCATTGAGCTCATTGAGCAATCTATTGTTTAATGGTGCAATTTTGACAGTTAATGCTGGTTTGTTTTCTGCTATGCAACTTTCATATTGTTCAGTTAAATTTAAATTTTTTTTCTTTCCTATAAATAAAAACCTTCATTTTCGTTTTTGTGAAATAAGGAAGCCTTTCTTTATCTATATCATGCTACATCGCAATGCATATAATGAGCAGACCAGCTTAATCAAAGTGATTATGCTTGATCCGCCATGAGAATGGATTAGAACATAAAACAAAGAAAACGGTCATAGTTCACTCATACAAAATTATTGATCTGGTACTTTCGAGGTTATCTGTGTGTATGTATATATTTATGTTTTTACTTATATTTTTTCTCCAACGAAACTTGCAAAAATCCCTTTATTTAGGGCTTTAAGGGTAGTAATCCCACTTGCCAAAGCATCTCTAGTGGGATGGACTAGGTATCACTTGCCAAAAGGCAAGGTTTAGGGAGGTCAAACATTCGACTCCTGTTAAAATAAAAAAAAGGTATTAATCCCACTTTTAAATTTTTGATTTTAAAGCTAATTAATCATTATCATTAATTTTAATGTGATAAAACATCAAGCATTTACTGCATAAGATACAATTTGAGTAGTATCTAACATATAAAGGTTTGATCATTTTCTTATTCTTGCGCAGCAATGAAATTCTACAGTGAAGGATTTCATGGGAGGATGGTGTCTATGCCGCCGCTTGTCCCATTCCACTTGGGAACAACTTCACTTACATTCTTCAATTGAAAGACCAGATGGTAGCTTCTTTTTACTTTTTCAAGTTTACCTCTTTGCGGCAGAAGTTTGAGTTTAGTCATGAGCAATGAAGGGCTTCCTTCGCCATCTCGCATATTTGACATTCATGCTCCGTTGTTAAGGTTTCAACATTATGGATCAAAGAGTGTGTCAGTTGTTGGGGGTTCAACTAACGAAAGATCAACAATATTGTGTCAAGAATCTTGCAGGTGTGGAGAAGAAACTGAAAAGCAAGAGTTCCAATGTTAGAGCTGTAAATGTATATATCATTCTTCCGTCTAGAAAACTTCCAATTGTCAAGAATGTGAGCCGTTGTTTTTTATTTTTTTATACTGATCTTGATGTTTAACAAATTGTGATGTGATTCCTTTTGCATCTACAATTACTAGTTCGGTTTGATTTTCTTAAATGACACATTTTTTTGCGCTCAGAAAATTAATGAAGTTGGGCATTCAATTTTTTGTCACCAAGAATTTTAAGACAATTTATTTACATAACCCTCGTACGATAGTTTTGCTTATGCTCCATTTTTTAATACTACCGCATTCATGAAGTGCAATTGGTTTTTTCTATATTATGATTGATTTTTCGCGACCGCAACAAGTGGGCTTGCACGTATAAAAACTAGTATGCATTTAAATATGTCAATTATGCTTACAGAAAAAATCATCTCCAATGTTAGTACACCTAAATTTCTCCTTATTTGTTGCTATTGGTTGGTTCGAATTGATTTATCTACTCGTGAATAGTGTATTCTGCATTTATAATTGATGAATTGCGGTATTGCACAATTGGGGGAACCATCATAGTTGCAGTCACGATAATTTATGCAAAGACATCTTTTTGCAGCAGAGGATGGATGATCAAGGCTGGGTTCCTGTCTCCTTCATAGCAACATTCAATCGAGTGAGTTCTCTTTTTTTTCAGTCTATTTGTTTTCTTTACACTCCTGGGTATAGTTTTATATTGTTGACAACAAGCTCTCTTTTGTAATTCATATTTTTTGTATTGGGTTTTTTTGTGTTTATATTCTTATTGCAAAAGTTCTTGTCATGCATAGAACTATAAGTATTGTTGGATAGAAAAATCATTGCCTTAGCTATTTTACTACTAGAACTCATTGAGGATACCGAGAGGTGATTATATGACTGCAATTTCTCTTTATTGAAACTCTTTTTAGTACCTTCAAGATTTATATGATATTTTTCAAACTTCATTCTCTTATCATCAAGCTAAATTGCTTCTGCGTGTGTTATATAGTCCACGATAGTAAGTCTTTTATTCCCTATATCCAGTATCACACAATAGAAAACTTTGATAAATGCATCAACATCATCAATAAATGAGGGAAAACTCCATTCCATATCCAAACTACATAGCTCGTTTGCATTGTTGTCAATGGTGTGAAGTAATGTCAAACCATAATTCTCCCTCCAATCATTTTGTAAGTCATTCCATGAGAACTGTCTGTAAAAAAATTAAAGTCGTTTTTGGAATTCTAGATAACTTTTGTACTTCTTTACCCATTTCCCCCTAAATATTTAATCGCAATCAAGCACTTTTTCTCTTTTTATTGTATAAAAGAGAGGATTGGTGTAGTTAATCACATAATTAAAGCACAGGCAAGAATGTAACTTGGATCCCTAATTAATGCTTTTCTTTTTCTTTTTCTTTTTCTTTTTCTTTTTTTTTTTTGAAGAAAAATAGAAGTTTCATTAATCATTAATGCTTTTCTTAATATGTGTGTTTTTGGGTTAAACGACTAATATTATTGACTAGAGGGAGTACTTAACAAGTAGATTCCCTTGAAACAAAGATGATTCCAACTATTCTCCCCAATACTGTGGCTTTCTCATAAATTCATCAGTGTTGTCTTCAAGACCTTATGCGCCAAAATTGTAGTTCAGGTAACAACTTCAAGCTTGTGAACACAAGTCCTTACAATGAGTGTGTTGCTTTATGATTGAGTGATGATTACTAGCGATTTTTTTTAGAGAAAGGATTACTAGCAATTTTGGTTCATGCAAACTAGTCACTACTTACAACTTAACCGAATGCAAGGTAGTGCGGCCTCATAGGCATGAGAGTACAACATCAAAGCCTCATAGTGCAATTTGTCGTGCGCATTCCAAATCCTTTAAATCCTTCCTAATCAATGCGTCCGAAGTTAGCTTCAGTCTACCCCCTACATCATCGAGTTTCTTCAGTTTCTACTGAGTCAAGTTTTCTAATTGGGGCGTTTGTAGCTTATCTTTGGAGGTGTCCAAACCACTATAACCACACTTCTTTAATTTTTTTTATCAATTAGTGCAATTCCTACTTTTTCTTTAAATTTTTGTATTTTTAATTCTATCTTTATGAGTTTTACCGTACTTGCACCAAAGCATCTTCATTTTCGATACATTGATTTTATGTGTTTGTTGTTTGTTTCTTTACTGCCCATTGCCTAACATTCAATTCCAAAGCTAGGAGAGTAGATTACTTTCAATTATACATAAAAAAACAAAAAATGGTTCCGATGGAGTACACTAGCATTTCTGAGTCCCTTTGAAAGGAACTATGAAATAAGCTTTCCAAGTTGTTAATCAAGTCAGTTTTAGAGTCTAATTAATTGAGTTCAATAAATGAGGTTGATGTAGTTTATGTTGGAAAGAAACATTATTTATGCTAGAATTTTTCTAGGTAGACTTTTATTATATTTGAAGCAAATAACCGATCATGAAGAGTTCTAATAACAAACAACGATAGTAGCGACTAATGCGCAAGTCCCATATGTGAGCATTATGTCTATCCCTCTAAGCATCATCCATCTTGCTACCCTCATTTTATGTATATGGTGTTTTTTATGGACAACATCCGCTCTTATAAAGCATACTTGTTTTGAATGTGGACTTGTACAATTTTTACTTTTGGCTTAACCAGCATACTTCTGCCATCCTTCTTGAATGTTATTCATAACATCATCCTCGATATGACCATTCTAAGTGGTTTACCTTAGGAACGTTTGCTTCTTCTAGTTTTACCTTTTCATTATCTTTCTTTTATGAGAAACCTTGCTATTTCATTATCTTGAATCTTGGTATCTGCTATTAGCTATGCATGTGTTCAATTTAGACTCCAGTGCAGTCCTTCAAAGTTGTAATTTCATATGTGCTCCATATATGGTTTTGTCGACTAAAAAAAAGTACATCCTCAAATCCTCTTGAGTACGACTATAAAAGAAAAAAGAAACCAACACCTTCGATTCCAACATGATCAGTTGAGCCCCCAATCTTGTCGCCTACTGAATGTGCATAGTCATTTGACTCATTTCATACAACAACAGCATCAATCCAAAAATTAGTTCTTTGGTTTTGCTCCATCAATTTTGCAGGCAGCAGATCAATTGGGATTTCTTCAATTTATTACCTGCACTGCACGAAGTTGGTGGATCTCTCTGCAATTCTATGAGCATCTTCATTATTATTTTCGACCCCATTAATTAAATAATTGAATAATTGATATATGGCAGTTGAAGGTCAAGCGTGGAATGTCTCTAGTTAGCCTAGATCAACAGAATAATTAATATGCAGGGAAGGTTGGTTATTATAGGTAGCTCAGAACGATCTTGGCCAGCCGAGGGAGATGGATGGATGGGTGCTAGTAAGTTGTTCATTTATATAGTGAAAGGGATGGGCGTGTTGATGAAGTACAACAACAACAACATAGCCACAGTCCCAAATTAATTGGGATTGGTTACATGGATCAAATTCTTCTTCCATTGTGCTCAATTTAGCGCAAGCAAAGAAGTACACATGGAGGAAAAGCTAATCTGGTAGAGAATGTCATCGGCAGTGAAGAAGTGGGCACAATGGCATTGATACTGTTCCCAACAAGCATACAGAAGAATTAAGCTTCCCAACAGAAAAATGATAATATTACACACTTTGGACGTACAATATGTTTTTTAGCCATTTATAGCTCTTTCTTGTCTCCCCAGGTGGCTCCACATCTAACAAAACATCATAAATGGCTAAAAAACAAAATGTGTGCCCAAAGTGTGTTAGATTATCATTTTCTTTTCCAATAACAGCAACAAAAGCCATTGCAGTTGACAAGCTCATTCTGAAATCATAGAGCTCCATGACTACCTAGTACACTTCTAACTTGTAGGAAAGCGCTTTATTATCAAGAATGAGATTTTTTTTAAGTTATTCAGGTTTGGGCTGAGAGTTGTCCTTTTATTTTCCTTATGTCCTTTCTCACTGTTTCAGTTCTGCAAATGTACAATTTTTTGTTAATTCAAAAACCTTTTTGATAAAAAGAATTGCCATTAACTGAGGGCAGATTAATGGTTTCAGCCTAAATGCATACATCTTTCTTATCATACAGGTTTAGATGATGCCAGTTTGAAAATGAAAAAATAAAATATTTGATAACATGAAGCTGAAGCATCATATAAAATTTAATTATCTTGTCGTTGCTGTTTTTGCTTTCCTAAATGCACATCATATAAAATTTAATTATCTTGTCGTTGCTGTTTTTGCCTTTCCTAAATGCACCTTGAAAAACTCTGTAGAGGGTTTACATAGTCCATAGCTTAAGATTCTGTTGCTCCTGGACGTCTTATGTCCTCTATTTTCCTTCCTCAACATACCACTGCAAAACCAATGTGAAGTCTAGGCATTTTCTTACAACCAAGAACTTGAAAGAAACCCCCTCAGATCCAAAAAAAAACCTCAAATCAATTGAATTTTCAATTAATCAAGAACAAAATCAATTCCCAACCTCAAATTCAAACGAAACCTAACAACATCAAAGAATGGAGAGAGGAATTGGGCTTACAAGAGGTTCCAAGCCAGTCTTGGAGTAGAAGGAACTAGAGAGACCACCAGCACCAGCTCCAGCTCCAGCTCTAATCGACAAAACCCAAGAAGAGTGTTGTCGTCTGCAAGAAACCAATCCACTCCCCCAATTCAACCCCAAAACAGGGCAGCTTTGCTTCTAAAAAAAACCTAACAAATAAAAAAAACTAAATTAAATCAATTACCTTCGGTTGGCGGAGGTGGGTTAGGGCAGAGGTGGTGGTGGCGGCGGTGGGTTGGCAGTGGTGGTGGTTGCGGACGGCGGATGGCGGCAAAGTGGGGAGGTGCTTGACGGAGGTGGTCGATTGCGATGATAGCGAGGGGCGTGGCGGAGGTAGGAGCGGCGGAGGTGAGGTGGGAGTGGCGGATCGATGTGGATGTGGGAGATGGGAGGGGGCTAATTCTTGCCACGTGGGACGTGGCCCCGTCGCTAACCCTGTCGCAAAACGTTTTGCGACACGAACACCAACATTAGCGACAGTCTAATCCCGTCGCAACCCCGTCGCTTTCCCGTCGCAGAACAGTCAACTCGGTCAAAATTGATCCCCATCGCAATTTCATCGCAATTTAGAGACAGATTTTTCCCGTCGCAAAATTTTGTAGCTATTTTAACATTTTTTTTGTAGTGAAATACAAAGTGTGTGCCCAAAGTGTGCTAGATTATCATTTTCCATTTTTAATTAGTGTGAGTTTTTATATAACTATTTATCTGTATATGTACAACTCTTTTGTATTTGTTGTTTTGTTTGGTAATTGTAACTGAATAAAAATTGATTGCCAACCAAGCGGATGGTAGATGTATATACATTTTGGGATTCACTCACCTTTGGATGAGGATGAGAGTTCAGAGTTTCTTTTTTATAGCTTATTGACAATCTTATTGGCAATGTTACGTCTCTGTAAACATGCCAAAACTCTTTGGTGAAATGGACAAGAAAAAAACTAATAAATGGTCAAAGACTAAATTTTCGCGGCATATCTTTTGTAAGGTGGGCTATATCTTCTATGCAAAATATTCGAAATAATCGATGTAGACAGCAGATATATATCTTAAAAAGAATAACAAGATTTAGAGAGCAAGCTAGGCCACTGTCAAAGTTATTCGGGATGAGAAATTAAGTTGCCTTTCTAGTTTCTGGACAAGGCAATTGAAATATTATTCCAAGCACAAACTTAATTGAATCCATTACAGCATTTGCATAATTGTGCCTTTAGTTACTCCTTCCACAAACTCTCAACCTTCAGCTAACAAGCTAACAAGTTGAGAATTAAGTAACTTCCTCCCCTCAACATAGTGCTATTAGATCATGATATATCAATGTAATCTTTCAAGACGCGGCCTGTCTTCTCTTGGATGGCATTCCTCCGCCAATTCGCAACAGCTCTATCAACTGCACCCTTCGCTTCACGTAACTCTTCCGCTGAGAACTTGTGTTCTATGATACCCAATGGCCCCGGCTGCAATACTCTTATTACTGTCTCCATCTCCTCCTCCAGTTGCCTGAAAAAAATGCAAGAACAACAACTAATTAACCTGTACATTATATTTGTGAACAAACAATTAACTAGACAAAGGCGCAACAACAAAATTAGAATTAATTTCATTGTATCACAATCGACAAATGTAGCGCAGCGGCAAAAATTGTGAAATAAAAAAAGAACCATAACTTCAATATGATATTCAGATGAAGAGTACTCTTTTTGATAGGAATGAGACTTTTTTTTTATAATAGTCAATGATACTATGTACAATGTGTTTCCCTGAAACAAAGTCAAAAAAAATATTGTTCAAAACAATACTATTGAATTCAAAAGTTGTGGCTTTAGATAGAAGCCTAAAAATATTTTCATTGAAACAATAACATTGATGTACAAAATCATCCTCCAATATTACCCCCAACTCCATACCATTTGATCTTGAAATAACTCAAATTGCATAACGAAAATAAAAAATAAAAACAATCATTTTGTACCCAATTTGTTTCCAATAAAACAATTTACTTCTATAAATCATTTCCACCCCTTCAAAGCCCAAATATTCAAATATTTAGTTCTTTTATGAATCAATACCCAAGGCGGATCAACCGAGTGGCTATTATAAAATAAAGTCTCATTTTTATCAAAAAAAAAATTTCAAACATAACACTATAGATTTCAATGAGATTTAGATTTCTATATATATAAAAACCCTGGCTACTTTCATACGTATTGGTAAAGATGTTGGTTAATTTCCAGAGAATGGCTGTACCTGAAGAGCCTGGAGAAGGGGACGGAGGCACTGAGCCGCGCCAGAGCAGAGGGCATTTCGGGTATAAATTCAACAATTCCTAAACAAGACTTGAAATGAGGAGGAAGAAGATCAATGCAAATATGGGATTACGAAGTTGTGCAGATAGAAAGAAAGGACAGGGAGCGCACGAATATATAAAGACTGTGAATAAATAAATAAGCAGTAGAAATTGAGTGTCCCAGAATACAAAGGAAAGACATAAGTGGTCCCGACCAATCAAAGTTGTTAAGCCAAGGACAAAATCTCCTCAGAGGCTAGGAGTCGAGGCCAGAATCTCCTCTAAGACCCCTACGCGAGTGCAGAGTCCCCAGGAATCTGATGGAGAACTCTCACCCCGTACATGTCATTACAACCAATCACGTATTCCTAATCGTAAACTCCAGGATCACGCTTGACACACTTGCCTTATGACAACTCATATGAATGGAATAACAAGTATGCATTGAAACAATATCAATAAATAATTCAAAGCTCAAGAAATAACTGTAGTGTTCCTCGCTGGTTTACTTACCTCCAATCCAAGCTAATTCGCGCTAACACGGACTCCGACACGCCCTTACGGTCCCCGTGTGTACAATAATCTTGATAATGCAATTTATATCAATTTCCTTAATTTTCATATGATTTTTTTAAATCTCTAACTATTTTTGCCAATTTCAAGCTTTTCAAGGCAAAAAAAACTCCAACATAACGTTTCGTAGAAAATTTCAAATTTCTCTTTATTTAGTGAAAATATAATTTTCTATAATTTTCCAAAATTTTTTCTGAATTTTCCCTATTTTTTTGGAATCTTATTTCAATTAAAATCTTTTTTAATATTTTTAATTGAAATAAATAATTATTTATTAATATAGTAATGAGTGATGGGTCCCGTGTCGGGTCTGGACCGACCCGAATGGGTTGGGTCCGAACCGCCCTGACCGGGTCAAACCAGGACCCGGTTCAACCGGGTCAGGCCCGGTTCGACCCAACCGGGTCGGGTCATCTTGACCCGGCCCGTTTCTTTCCCCACCTCTGAGTCGTCTTGTTCGCTGGAAATTCCATCCAGCGAACAAGACGACTTGCTGCCCTTCCTTTTTTTTTTTTTTTTTTGCTTTTTCTTCTTCTTTAAACACAACAACAACAATAACCAACAACCAACCAATCTACCATTAAAATCCCTTCTTCCCTATCAACCATCACCAACAACATCCCAACAACAATAATAACGCACAACATTGACAACACCAACAACGAAATCAACAATTTCTTTACCTGAGTCTCGCCTCGACGTCACGTCTACGCCCTCTCCAACGAGTCCCCGCTCTCCTCTCCTCAATCTCTCCTTCTTCTCTTTTGATTTGAGGATGGTGAGAATATTGACGGTGGTGGCGTGTTGGTGTTTTGGGAAGGTTTGGTCAAATGACCAAAATATCTCTTTCCTTAACCATACCCTATACAAATTTACTGCCCTTTTGGTTATTTCACAGTCTCATCCACCAACTTTGATAACTCAATTGGGTGACTTTAGTCACTCTAGCTTATCCACCTCATCCTTTGTGCAATCCAGACTTAACTCGTGCCGCACTCCGCGTGTCTTGCGCACTTGAACAAATTGTGTACCAATTATTTCGATAAATTTAAAGTTTGTATTTTATCAGTGTTTTTAATTAAGTTTGTCCCCCAAACTACCAACGTTGGTACATAGACGCGGGAACTTTGAAATTTTACAAATTAAATATATTATAATACAAACACTATACAAAACTAACATACCTTGACCTTGACGTCTGAGAATTGATTATTGTACACACACTTCAAGCACCACACTCTTCTTTATTTTTTAGGAAAATGTTAGAACTCAAGCCCCTATAATACATATCGAAACACACATCCCTCTATTTAACCGTGTTTTAAATTTCAAGATGTGTAAGCTCACAATCATAGGTAGACACAGATAGTTGAATAGTTAGGTGTGCGTTCTAGGGGAGTCATTATAGGCTTTAATGCTAGTGTCGTCTTTAAACACGGATGTTACAATGACCACCCAAAATCACTATGATGACGTAACATGTGTGCCCCTCCTTAAAAATGAGTGTGCACACGTAGAGGGTTTACATAGCCCATAGCTTAAGATTCTGTTGCTCCTGTATGTCTTATGTCCTCCTTTTTCCTTCCTCAACATTCCACTGCAAAACCAATGCGAAGTCTAGGCATTTTCTTACAACCAAGAACTTGAAAGATATGTTGATGGGTTGGGAAATTCAGGGTGGTTCTCTGGGGTATTTAGCTGACAGGGGCTGCACATCTTGGCATAGTTTTATTAAGTTGCATATCTCGAATACATGCATTAGAAACTAATTCATCCAAAAAATCTGCTATTCCTGTAAGAGAAAGGCCTGGTCACATACTACCTGAAGCTTCAATTGTCAATCCCATAGTTGTGGAGGATGCCATCATTGAGGATGAACACATGCCAGTGGTGTACATGTTGCTGGGAGAATTGTTCTCAACATTTGGCGACTTATGGAATTGATTTATCTACTCATGAATAGTGTATTCTGCTTTTATAAATGATGAATTGCAGTATTGCACAATTGGGGGAACCTTCATAGTTGCAGTCACGATAATTTATGCAAAGACATCGTTTTGCTGCAGAGGATGGATGATCAAGGCTGGGTTCCTGTCTCCTTCATAGCAACATTCAATCGAGTGAGTTCTCTTATTTTTCAGTCTATTGTTTTCTTTACCCTCCTTGGTATAGTTTTATATTGTTGAGAACATGCTCTCTTTTTATGTAATTAATATTTTTTGCATTGGGTTTTTTTGTGTTTATATTCTTCTTGCAAAACTTCTTGTCATGCGTAGAACTATAAGTACTGTTGGATAGAAAAATCATTGCCTTAGCTATTTTACTACTAGAACTCATTGAGGATACCGAGAGGTGATTATATGACTGCAATTTCTCTTTATTGAAACTCTTTTCAGTACCTTCAAGATTTATATGATATTTTTCAAACTTCATTCTCTTATCATCAAGCTAAATTGCTTCTGCGTGCGTTATATAGTCCACGATATTAAGTCTTTTATTCCCTATATCCAGTATCACACAATAGAAAACTTTGATAAATGCATCAACATCATCAATAAATGAGGGAAAACTCCATTCCATATCCAAACTACATAGCTCGTTTGCATTGTTGTCAATGGTGTGAAGTAATGTCAAACCATAATTCTCCCTCCAATCATTTTTGTAAGTCATTCCATGAGAACTCTTTGTAAAAAAATTAAAGTCGTACAATTTGTTTTTTGAAAGATGATACGGTGATATTCTCCGTGGCACAAACCGGTCGCACGGCACACATGTTCAACTTTTGTCTATGGCGGACCCCACCAGCAACCACTTAAAATTGAACACGTCTGCTAATGTGACCAGTTTGTCACCATAAATGTCACCAAATAATTTTCTTTGTTTTTTAGCCATTTATAACTTTTTCTTGACAAAACACCATAAATAGCTAAAAAACAAATTGTGCGCCCAAAATGTATTAGATTATCATTTTCCTTTCCAATAACAGCAACAAAAGTCATTACAGTTGGAGCCAGACACCACATGAGAAACCACCACAACAATCACATTAATAACCATGTTCAAATAAATTAGATATTTTAAAGCACCGAATTAAAATTTAGACACATCAAACTTTACAAGATGATCCCATCAAAGTTAGAGAAATGAAAAATAATTGCTTACAGTTTTTGTTAGAATATGCTCCAAAAATGAAAATATGTTGCAAAACCAAAACCCAACCTCATTTATAAGAAATGAGATTTCCAAAACAAAAAGATATTCCTACTTGTCTAAAGCTGGAACAACTTATCTTTACACAAAACCTCTCTACTGTTTCACATAATAGCTTATTTCATTGCTTTGTAACAGGAAATGAATATAAAACTTGCCAAAGCACCATGTTCATGCTCTTATCCCCTAGTCAAGCCACGGGTAAACCCAATTACAGAAGCCAACAGCCTTGTGATGGAGAAGGAAAAAACGAAATATAAATATCCAGATGGTAGATTTACCAACAAGCATCCATAACGGAGCATTGATAAAAAGATTACCCCTCAAAAAATGAATGTTACAAGCCACCTCTACTGTATCACCGACTGCAACAAATATAGTGTCACTTCAGTTGCAACTTATTATAATGATCTGCTGCTATAGATAATGATTGTATCGAAACCGGATATCCACGACCCATCTGCATGTTAAGAACATCAAATCTTCATCAGAATAAAATACGCGTGCTTGGTTTCCAATTTACAGAATATAAATACAACTTGCAGGAATCAGAAACACAAGACTTGTCCTCCTTGTAGCATTCATCGACAGAATTTTTTTCAATGATCCAACACCAAAAAGAGAGAGTAAGAGAACTTACGGTGCTGCATAGCGTGAAGGAGTTCACGTAACCAGCATACTTGGAAGCTGACGCCAACAAAAAAGTTAGATTTAGTTAACATACATTTCTTCTGTCAGATTTAGTGAACATATAGCCTCACTCCCAAATTAATTCGGGTCGGCTACAAAGATCAAACTCTTCCATTATGCTCGATTTAGAGCAATTAGTGAACATAGCATAAGAAATGAAATTACAGAAGTCTACTCACTCTTCTTTAAGCCTGCAGGCTTTGCAAGAAGTAAAGCATTCATGAAGGCACCAACATTTTCACGAATAGAATCCTCAGGAAAGCTTATCTGCAGAAGATTCGAGTCAAAAGTGGTTAAACCAATAAAAATGGAAAAAAAAAAAAAAAAAAAAAAAAAAAAAAAAAAAAAAAAAAAAAGAACTCTCACACCCATTGCAGGCTGAGCAACTTCATGAACAGGAAAATGACAAACACCAGCAACTTTGCAAGACAATGCCAAAAACAAAGATACAGACGTACCTTGCCAAGGCCTACGTGCACAATGGCTGTTTTATCAATTTTAAAATCAATGCGACCATGTTTAGCGGCTCTAACTGCTACTGCAACATCACTGGTCACAGAACCTAACTGTAGAAGGCATAAGAACAGAAATTTGGAGGTCAAGAAACATTTTATATGCTTCAATCAATAAGTCAATCAATCACTCACTCTGGGGTTAGGCATCAAACCACGAGGTCCAAGAATCTTTGATATCTGCAAAGAAAAACACAATTTGTTTTAAGTGGAACAGTACCTGTATGGTGCATGATTACTCCAATTATAACGCTCAAAATTTATACCTTTCCGAGACGGGGCATGAACGAAGGGGTTGAAATACACTTGTCGAAATTCAACTTGGAAACCTCCTGTTATGTTTTCAAGTCAGAGATTTCGATCTTTGGAAAAAAAATCAGGGATTTAGATAGTGAAATTACAAGTAGGATATTAGTCCACAATAAGGAGAGATAATCATCATATAGCAGATAAACGAGAATCACACATTTAAGAGTCAAATCTTCAAGATAACTAAGTACGTGACCATAAAATCAATCATCAGTGAACATCAATAGTTTCAAAACTTAAGTCACACATTTTTTATTTTATTTTATTTTTTTTGAAACAGAAGTCACATTTATCTCTTGGCTAATTAAAAAACTCTTACTCTATATCTACTTGACTTTTCAATCTTATTCTATATATAAAAATACATAATTAAGGGATTTGGTCCCCATAAGCGAGGTCTCGAATCTCATTCTTGTAAATGGAAAAAGCTGGGTTAGGAGGGTCGCCCACATATGGACACCATGTGGATTAGTCCTCGGTGTGGTTAGCACCGAACAACATGTGGGAACAAAAGAAAAAGTGTGAAGATGGCTTAAGGTTGTTGCATTATATCTACATCATAATAATTTGGTGAATGGTGAACTAATTTATTTGGAAACTCAAAAGTCTATCTTCCTGTTAGTATTTTGGTTGTTGCATTATACCTACATCTAGGGGTGGGCACGAAACCCGAGTACCCGACTCGGGTCGGGTCACCCGAATCGGGTGGCGGGTGGCAGGTCGGGTAAGATGAGTTGAGAAAATGAGTCGGGTCATCAAAACCCGACCCATCGGGTGTCGGGTCGGGTTCGGGTGGGATTATATTAGTGTCGGGTCGGGTTCGGGTTGGGGTGTCATCATGTTTTTTATAGGATTTTTGTGGTTTTTGAAACTATGGTTCGGGTCGGTTCGGTTCGGTTCGGTTCGGTTCGGGTATCTTGTCTAGCGGGTCGGGTGATGGGTCATTTTTATGCCGACCCGACCCGAGTCGGGTCGTCGTGCATCGGGTCGGGTTGACCCAAACCCGACCCGTGCCCACCCCTACCTACATCATTCTTTTGATAGAACTATTACCTACACACTTTATCAATCTATGATCCTTTACGTCAAAAAAAGGACCCCATATTATGCCTTAAGCCACCACATCAATATATTTTTAGGCCCACAAAAAATTAATGGCATGTAAAGCCTCAATCCCAAATTAGTGGTTCGACTACATGGACCAAACTCGTCCATTGCACTTTATTTAATGCAATTCGATGCAACGAGATGCTTAGTGGGAACGCCACAGCGTATATATTTATTTGATTCAACTCGTAAAGAGTGACAAAGTTTAACATTGGTTGTCAACCACTTGCCCCATTTTCCGAGAATGGAAAATAAACTTGGGACCTCCGTCCTCCATTTTTCAGGTGAATAATGGGATTGAGAGACCTCCTTTATCCAGACTATGGACCGGCTATGTAACACAAATGTCCCAATTGAAAACTTTGACAAAATAGAATTACAAGAAATTTGACGCATAGGGGAAGACCTAAGATACCTTGGATGCATTAACGAGGTGGGAGTTAAATGATTATGAACGCATATCATCAATTGCATTAAATCGAGTTGAGGGAAAGAGTTTGATATGTGTAATCCAACACCACAATCTCAGCTAATAATTTGGAGTAGGCTTTGTTGTTGTTTCATGCCCAAAGATCAAATTGCAACACCACAATTTTAGCTCATAATTCAACCTAGGCATATAATGACCTTATATAACATTGAATTTTATTTTACTTTATTTTTTTATAAGAAACTAACAACTTTACTCCAACATGAGTCAAACATACAACCTCCCCCAACCTTGCCTGTGGCAAGTGTGATGGCTCATCCATCTCATTGGAGATGCTTTGGCACATTAAATCATTTTTATATGCAAAAGGTTCCTAAACAATGACAAAAATTTCAACACAAGACTCCATTGAAGAAAACAAGGGGAAAAAAATACAAGGACCTTGATTAGCAAAAGCAAAATGACATTTAAAAGTTGTATGTGTGTGTATGCACAACAAATCAACAAACCTTCAGTTGTTGATGACATTGAGAAATCCATAGTTATATATCTTCTACCAATATGATGGAATTATGCAACGATAATACATGCACACATATTAAAAGGATAACCTTCAGTTGTTTCTTTTGAACTCACATTACAATGACATTTAAAAGTTGTGTGTGTGTATGCACAACAACATCAACAAACCATTGATCCCAAATTAGTTAGGATTGGTTACATGTATCAAACTCTTCCATTGTGCTCAATTTAGTGCAATTGATGGGGGTGATTTCCAAATCCTCTAAATTATAATCGATGCTTCCCAAGTTTGTTTCGGTCTACCTCTACATTATCGAATTTTTTCAGTTTCTATTGAGTTTAGTTTTTTTAGTGGGGGCATTTGCAGGCCATCTTTAGAGGTGTCCAAATCACTGCAACCACCCTTCGCTAATCTATGGGTTGATTGAAGTTACTCCTACTTTTATTTGAATTTTTATATTTCTTACTCTATCAATCTATCTTTACTTGTTGTACCACACATTCATCTCAACATCCTCATTTCTATTGCATTCATTTGTGAGGTTTTCAGCACCATGACACCTTAGTCTAATGACATTTAAAAAGAGAAAGTCTGAAACCAATGCCATTTGAAATATTATACAATCACTGTAACGATAAAGAGAAGAAGTTTATTACCTTTCCTAATTTCCTCAACAAGTTCCTCTCCTCCAACAATATCAGCGCCCGCAGCCCTCGCTTCATCTGCAGCTGCACCTTCAGCAAACACAGCAATCCTGACAGTCTGCAAAATGAGAATTCTTTAATAAAAAGACATGCATTTAAATAGCAAGTTCTTTGATGCAAACAAAAGAAAGAAATCGAGCAGCGCGGATGGAAAACTATGACCTTTCCGGTACCATGCGGAAGAACAGCACTGCCCCGCACCATCTGTGAACAAGAAGAAACAAGCAAATTGTAATGAACTCCAAGGAAAACCAATCTCTTCAAAAGGAATGACGCCGCTAATAGAAACGTAACTGGCGAAAATGTACCTGGTCTCCTCGACGCCCATCAACACCCAAATTCACATGCGCCTCAACGGTTTCGTCAAAATTTCGTTTGGCATTGGACTGAAGAAGAACAAAATGTGATAGACAAAAAAATATTAAACGCAGTGATTGCAAAATTCGAAGGGGCTATTTACAATTAGGCTTGATTACAAAATACCTACCGAAACACGAAATCTTGACACAATTAATGTATGTGCATATGGAGCTAAAGAATTATTAGTATTTTGAAGTGTATAGTAAGTAATAATGACATTGATCAATAATCAAACAAAGCAGATGTCGCGGAGAAAAGTGTATAGAAGTAAGCAAGGGGGGAGGAGTGACCTTGACTTCCCTAATGGCCTCTTGAAGATCAAGCAGGAGCTTGGGCTTCTTGCTGTCCAGCTTGAGGAGGGCAGGGAAAGGGAGGAGGAGGAGGTTGAGGTCCTGGGCAACCTCCTCCTCCTCCTGCCTGGCCTTGCGCAAAAGAGCATCTTTTTCGATTCTCTTCCTCTCCTGGTGTAGCTCCGGCGGAGCTTCTGGCTTGTCTTGAGGGAGAGGGGCGACTCGGGAAGGATAAGACACGGGAGAGACGGAAGGAAGGTCTTTGACGTAACGAATGTCCTCTCGAGTGAAGGCTGCTGGTGCTGGTGCTGGTGCTGGTGCTGGTGCTGGTGCTGGTGCTGGTATTTCTTCTTCGTCTTTGGGGGGTTTGGGAGAGTAAGAAACGGGTTTAACATCTGGAAGGGGAAGGGGAGACGGAGATGATGAGGACGAGCGAAGAAGGCGAAGGCGAAGGCGGAGGAGGGTGGAGATTAGTGAAGGAGGATGGTGGCGGCGGTGAGCGCCAGAGAGAACGCGGTGGAAAGCCGCCATGTCCACGATTCGATCGATCGATCGATCGATCGATCTTCACTCAAGCAAACCAGATGTCGTTCACGACCTAGATACCGCCGATGTCGATCACCTGATAAGTGAATGTCAAGCCTTTTTTTTACGCCCAAATACACTCAACCAAACACTCTGCCCTTGCCATTGCTCTATTACAGGCCTAGTGCCCCCAAATAGTGCCCCAAAGTATCAGGAATGCGCATACTAGGGTAAGCAATTCGAGGGTTCACGATTTGGCCGTTTTGCAAGCTATCACTAAACTGCAAACCCTCAAAATCGCAACCAAACCGACTGCAAATGGTGAGGTTTGGTTGGTTTAGTTTTACGATTTTCTTGCGACATTTTCAAAAACATTATCACCGACAAGTATAATAGAGAGATCTCAAATGATCAAATCAAACACAACAAATCATAGTCGTGGAACAACAAACTCGCCAAATTCCTAAAATGTAAAACCTCGTACCAAAGCTTCGATCAAAATGATGGACAATAGAGCAAAGAGAGATGACGTGAGTGCTTGAGCAGAGGGGAGGCGTGCACGAGAGAGGGGGAGGGACTCGGGAGGTGGAGGAGGCGTGCGCCAGGTTGAATAAAAAAATAATTGATTGGTTTGAATGGTAAGGAACTCAATTCCTTGGGCTTGACATGAATTAAAAAAATGGAAATGTTGGCGTA
Organism: Stephania japonica; assembly: GCA_039657345.1. Lineage (NCBI taxonomy): Eukaryota > Viridiplantae > Streptophyta > Magnoliopsida > Ranunculales > Menispermaceae > Stephania > Stephania japonica. Next base: position 6,679,198 of record CM077558.1, on the reverse strand, counting down.
ACGCAGGTTGGACACCCAGATCCGGCACGTGCGTCTCGTGCACGTATCTTAAGGCACATCAACAATATGCGTTGGTGAGCGTGTTGGACCTGAGTCTATAACCTAGGTTATGTTGACCCACTTTGGGCACCAAACTGAAGTGGCCTTATAGGGGTCCACTTTATTGTTCCTTTTAATTGTCATTTATTGCATGTTGTTAGTTGATCGGTCCAACTAATCAATTAACTATTGGGTTCGAGATAGCCCTCTACCTACTGTGTATTACACTGCGGAGACATAAACTTGCACCCTAAGGTGCAAATTGGAGTTGTTATTCAAACATTTCCTTTTTTAGTTGACTAATTAACAAAAAATGATGAGCAACAATTGTGGATCCTCAGTACCATATCAACTAGCCACTCAATCTAAATACCCAAAATGAGCTAATTTAACTGCTTATCAATAAAAAAAAAAATAATAATGCATGCCCCTACCTCTATAAGCTCATATGATTAAATCCTTCAAAAAATATGAATAAATTTATCAAGTGTTTAAAAAAAAAAAAAAAACAACAAATACCACTTGTAGTTATTGGCATCCCTTGATTTTTCATATTGAGATGCATGCACACATCCAAAATGTGCATGCACACATCCAAAATGTGTATCAAAAGGACATCATCAACAAGTAGTTAATAGAATAGTTTTTTGAAAAACAAAAAACGGTTTTTAAATCGAGGATCAAACAGAGCCTAAGGGTTTTGCTCTGTCGGGGTTTTAGTTACAGTTATAGAAAAGCGAACACACAGTTCGTTCATTCATTCGCTCCAACACACTCTCCCCGCCTCTCATGGCGTTCACTCCTCTCTCATTTATTCTTCTTCGTCGGAACCCTAATTTACACTCTCGAATCACATCTCTACTTCTCAACAGATCAGACCTAGGGTTTCTCCGACTCTACACCGATCGTTTCTTCTCGACATCGCAATCTTCGTCTCTGCCGAACCTCTCCGATCAGCCGAAGCCGAGCCTCTCAGCTCGGATGAGCTTCGTGTTCGACCAGATTGACGCGATGGAGCGAGACCGGACCGACAAAGACGAGGCCTTGCAGAGGATCCGTTCATGGAGAGAGTCGAAGAAGAGGAAGATTGAAGACGAGAAGAGTTCGGAACTGGTAGGTTCTCAGTCCGAGGAGGAGTCGAGGAAATTTGATTTGGAGGCGAAGAAGGTGGAGTTTGTTCATCCGTGGCCGGAGTGGATCGAATGGATGGAGCGATTGGTACAGCAGAACTACTTTGATCATCGGAGGACTGATGAGGACAAAGTGATGCGCGATTTGTCGATCGACGTGTCTGGTATGGGGGAGGAGTTAGGGTTTGATTTTACGAGAGATTGGAATACCGTGCGGACTGCTTGTCTCAATTTCGGTCGAGACCGATTCGACATCTTAAAGTTTGTACATTTTACTCAGAATCCAAATTTACGTGGTGTTCTAATTGAAATGGCTGTAGTTGGAAGCTTATTGTGTGAAATTGCGATATTTTTAGGTCATTGTCGAGGCATGATATTCAAATTCTGGTTGGTTATGGATGCCCCAGCATAGACAAAAAAGTGGTTTTTTCTGCAAAGATGTTGAGGAAGCATGTCCACCTTGACGAAGGCGATGTATGTAAAAATGACATCCTCACATTTTTTATTTATTTTACATTTCAAGATGATCATTTATGTTGCTGGAAATGTAGCATGTCTACTTTTATTTTATGCGAAATCGATTGTCTTGAATCTCTAGCAGACTTAACTGATGCTTCCCGAGTAGAAAAATTCCCGATTAAGTAGAATATTTAATACAGTGATCATAGTCATCTAACCCACCATTTTTCAAGGTAACTGGCGTAAAACATTTGGTTATGGTTGATATATAAATGTGTGATATTGATCAATTTTCATTCATGTGTGGGATTGTTGGAATAATGGCACATATGATATATAGTGAACCATATATTCTCATTAAATATGAATGGAAAGTATAAGTATTGGTGATGATTCATGTGTTAAAATATAGGCTTAATGGGCAAATATATCCTAACGTTTGGTAATTTTGGCAAAAATATCCTAACGTTTAAACTTGACAAAAATTATATCCTTAGTCCCAAAATTTTCAATTTTGCCCCTAAACTTCAACACTGTTAACAAGCACGTTAAGATATTAAAAAAAATCCCCAATTCTTTCTATCTTAGACTAATACAAGAACTCAGTTTCTCTAATCGAATGGGGGAAAATAAGAACGATACAAGGAAACTCTCGTACGTAAGGTTCTTCTACCTCCCCAAGCCTCTCACCATACAACGATATCCCGTGAACACGGTTATTTTTCTTATCAACAAATTTACCTATCCAGAATGGTAGCGTGTTGTAAGGAGGGCATCGACAACCTTTGATGTCGCTGTTAAAAGAATCATAAAACTTGCTTGAGACTATGAAAGAAAGGAATCTTGAGTTTTAGTTTATGAATTGGAGAAGTGGAGGTCGAGCAATTAGGTTTTTGGTTTATTGCTCAGACTAATCAAAATTGTAATTCTATGAATTTAATTTGGGGATTTTGAGATTTTGTAACCAAGCGTTTGATTTATGCTTGAAGTTAAATAATATGAGAAATTTGCTTTCAATTTCTTTTTGTAAGTTTCTTTTCTTCACGAGGGGACGTTGATGGTAGCACACCAATTGGGCGCATTCATGCACCAACAAAGGACATTGGTGCGTCTGTCGATAGTTGCACACGTACGTCGGGGCGACGATGTTTGTGATGCTCTTTGCTTTTTTTCTTGCTCTTGGCTGTTGTGTTCTTCAGTTCTTATTTTTTTCTCTTCGAAGAAGATTAACACGAGGCACTAGATTGTTATCGATCTCCGTATTGCTCATTGATAGGTCACGAACTTGTTTTGCTCAGTGGTCAATGTGTTTTTCTTTTCCAAGAATCTTTAATGGTGTTAAGCATTGTGTAACTTGGAATAAAATCTTAGGGGCAAAACTGGAAATTTTGAACTAAGGATATAATTTTTGTCAAGTTAAAACGTTAGGATATTTTTGCAAAAATTCAAACGTTAGGATGTTTTTGCCAAAATCACTAAACGTGAGGATACATTTACCTATTAAGCCTAAAATATATGTGTCAATATATTTATACATGTATATTAATTGTTTCATGATAGATTGTCCATGTGACAAGTTGAAAACGTACATACATGCATGCATACATATAGCATGTAGATCAACAGATGTAAATGGAACTGGTAAGCCATGTGTATATATCATGTAGCTAATGCTTAGAAGATAAACATGTGTTCTCATTATTGGAGAGAGTTGCGTGAATCATGGGAAGTCACAATGTTAGATCAGATGGTTGGTGTTGTTTACTATAGGAAAACTCATAATGGTAGTATGTGTGGGATACGTTATACATATGCACATACACGTACAATTTGGAGAAACGTGATGCTTCATCACATTAACTTTAGACAGACAAGAATTTTTAATGGTTAGTCGTTAAGGTAAACACCAAAAGTGATCAATAAGAAACGACACATACATGTATGTGTACATGTAAATGATCGTATCTATTGTGAATCTAATGTGTGTTTCTTGAGTTTTCAAAAAAAAAAAAAAAGTGTTTCTTGAACAAAAACAAGCTCAAGACATTGGTGAGAGGCTCTACCTCTACACATAATGTCACACCCCCTGTGTGCTAGAGAAACATGAGAAATTCATTGGCAGAGACTTCTAGCGCTGGCAGCTGAAGATTTAGTGAAGGTGTTAACTGGAAAAGAACTAAAATTGTAAGATAGAGTCAATGGAAGAGTTTGATCCATGTAATCGACCCCAATTAATTTGGGATTGAGGCTATATTGTTGTTGCTGCTTGTGTCTGTTTAAGCTTATTAGGGTCTTGAAGCTCCACCACGTCGTTTGTTGAACTCATACTTGAAAATTGATGCTAAAAAGGCTCTGAACTTGATGAAATGAAGAGATTGCAAATTGGGGTTAAAGTTTGACCCTATCTCATGATTCCGGTTCTTTTTTAGTGAACACCTTCACCAAATTCAGGCCTAGTCAGATAGAACAACATCTCTGTTGCCAACGCTCGAAGTATGTGCCTATGAATTTGTTAAGTTTCTCTGCCTTCACAGTGGTAGTGACATTATGTCACCAATGTCTTAAGCTTGTTTTTGCTCAAGAAACACACACATTAGATTCACAAAAGATACGACTACTCACATGTGCATAGTACATACATGTATGTGTCGTTTTCTATTGGTCATTTTTGATGTTTATCTCAACGGCTAACAATGAAAAATTCTTGTCTATCTACAATTCGTGTGATGAAGCATCACGCTTCTCTAAATTGTATACGTATGTGCATACACATATTTACAATGTATCCTACACATACAATCATTGTGACATTTCTTGTTGAAATATGTGCTTTTAGTGGTTAGCGAGATTAGATTTGTTAGTCATTTTAATGAATTGACCATGTCTTTAGGGATTTTAAAATTTAAATGTATTGTTAGTATTATTTACTGATTTTTAGACTTTTTAGTTTTTGGTGTTTGTTAAACATAAGCTTTGTATATTGAGCAGTGCATTAATACAAAAATAGACTTCCAAACTTCAAATGCGGATTTTAAAAAGCATGATTCTAGTGAAGATTGACAGCGAGACAACAACAAACAAGGAAGCTCTTGAGTCTTGCCTTTGACTTTCTTCCTTTCCTCTCTTTATGGAGTTTAATTTGTGCCACAGTAGGATTGTTGGGCAGTGGAAGACCTTCGTAGTTTTCCTCCACAGCTTCCCATTGATCAAGTCCCTCCAAGTAAGCCTCCATTCTAGCCGCCCAAACTAATTGATTTTCTCCATCAAACACCGATGGATCAAGTGTTTCAAATGGAATTGTTTTAGAATCCATTTCTATAAGGGATTGAAGTTTTCTTTCCAAGTGGTTTATCACTCACAAGTCCCTCAAGAAAAGAAAGCTTTGATACCACTGTCAGCAATTTAAAATACACAAAAAAACAAAAAAACAAAAACAAAAACAAAAGAAGAAACAACTTGTATGTTGTCTATTTTAAGTCTATTTTTGTATTAATGCACTGCTCAATATATAGAGCTTATATTTAACAAACATCAAAAACTAAAGGCTAAAAATCGGCACATAATACTAACAATAAATTTAAAATTTAAAATCCCTATTGACATGGTCAATTTATTCAAATGACTAAGAAATCTAATCTAGCTTACTACTAAAGGCACATATTTCAACATTTTAACAACACCAACCACCTGATCTACCATTGTTACTTTCCATGATTTATGCACATCTCTCCAATCATGGGCATGCATGCTTATCTTCTAAGCATTAGCTACATGATATAAACACATGACTTACAAGTTCCATGTATGTATGTTATCACATTGTCACACTATCATGTAACAATTAATATACACTTATAAATATATTGAGTCATTGACACATATTTTAACATTTGAATCATCACCAATACTTATACTTTCCATTCATATTTAATGAGAATATATGGTCACTACATATCATATATGACTTTATTCCAACAATGGTATGATTAAATTAACCTTTTTAGTTTTGTGTAAACACCACTTCTATCTGATTTTTAAATGTTGGTGTTCTCGCCATTGATGAATTGACAGTAGTTGTTCAATGAAGTGACGTGCAAGGTCCTCTAATATGCTAATGCACTCATGTTTGCTCCACCTAAATGCCATGTAAAAGTTTGGTTGTTATATGTAGAAAGACCTCTTGGTTCTTCTGCTCACGATCTCACATGTTTCAGGTTTGTAGTTCATGCAGTTTGAGAAGCTCATGTGAAAAAGCGTACCTGTTGTCTCGTAAAGAGGATGAGGCACGGACCCTTGATGTTGTGCGCGTCCTGCTGACCTTTGGTTTTGATCCAATCAATGGTTCTGTCGAGAACAAGTCTCTGCTTAAACATAAATCTGTGAAAACAGTTATCCGTAAGTTGCTTCACGAGGTTGTCAAGTTGAGCGCGGTTCCAATAGATCCAAACCTCCCACCACCTGTGATCAAGAAGGCTCCTCCGAAAGTAAAGCAACTGCCTCCTCCACCAAAGAAACGTGTTGGGCGAGATGACATTGAGATGAAAAAGGGGGACTGGCTCTGTCCTAAGTAAGGCCTGATCTTCATTTTTTCAGCATCTGCACATTCCTTTTATTTCTTTTTTTCCCTCTCCAATTGATTGTTTTGGTGCTAAATCTGCATATAATGATTTCAGGTGTGACTTTATGAATTTTGCAAAGAACACTGTATGTTTGCAGTGTGATGCCAAACGTCCTAAGAGACAACTGCTTCCAGGAGAGTGGGAGTGTCCTGAGTACGTTTTGCTTTACTGTTTTTGCATTCTTTCATTTATTTAAATGTGTTGCACTTTAAATCTATTACACGCATAATCTTGGATGCTAATTTGATCAATCCCTCTTTCATTATATCATTATTAGAATTCATGGGATACATAGAGGTTTAGGCTAATATAGTTGTTTTTTTGTGAACCTGACCTGGATGTGCAAGAGATTAAGACAACAAGTCTCCTACCTAAATACTAAGATATCCTTTCTCTTTGTTTCTCTTTCTTTCTTTTGACAATCAGTTTATTAGGGCCATTTGATCTGTATAATAATCTTGTAGCGTGGTTCATTTGGAGCACATGTTCTTTTTGTGCAATGAGTGCCTAGTGCAGTGCTGGGCTTGCACTATCTATGGCAGCATCCAGTAAACAGTGAATCCTAACTATTTAGTGCATTAAAATGAAAATTGAAATGAATGGTGGGTCGGCGTTAATGCAACTTAATCTCAATCCATGTCTTTCTTTTTCCATATTCTCACATTTTGTTTTTCTATCATTTTCAGGTGCAACTTCTTGAATTACAGGCGAAATATGGCTTGCTTTCACTGTGATCACCAACGTCCACCAGGTGAATTTGTGGAGAATCAACTGCAACCCAGACCACGTGCTCCAAAGACGAGGTTGGAGAAGGTTGCAGACAGGTCTGGGGTTTCAAATGCATGGAACTTTGACTTTGATGATAATGAATCAGATGGTGCAGATGTTGCAGCTTTTGAGTATGCAGATCCACCAAAATTTGCAGATGAAAATTTTATGGAAAACAACAACCATAAGGAAAGTATGAAGGGATTTGAAGGCAGTTCTTTTGAAACCAATCAATTAAGAAGAGCAAATGGAAGAGAAAGATATTCAAGATCATCTGAAACTGGTTTTGACGACTTTGATGATGAAGAAGATGATGATATCAACAGTTACGAGATAGACACGTCACGTGAAAAGTCAATTCAAAATTCTTCTCTAAAGGACTTCTCCGAGGTTGAAGGATTTTCTGAGTCTGAGGATCTTGACAGCTCTGATCTCCATTTGGATGACCGTCGAGGTAATGCTTCTTCACATGGTAAGTTGTCTAGGCCAAGGCCAGGGAGACCAGATTTCTCAGGCACTAGGAGTCGTGGACAAGATTTTGAATCAGATGAAGAACTTTCAACTTATCCCAACTGGAGGCCTAGTGATAAAGCGGCATCAAGATTTGGGACTAGGAGCAGGAGTGGTGGTGGCCATCATCTAGATGTCTCAGATGATGAATATGATAGCAATTCAGATTCCAATGATAATGGAAATAGGGGTTTGGACATAGACAGAGGAGCAGGGATAAAAAGAGTTCAAATGCAAGCACTTATAGAAGAGGGACAAATAACAATGATCATTTTGAATCAGAGTCAAACAATGATGACGATGAAGATGATCTACCATCTCGTAGAAATAGTATGAGGGGAAGTAGAGTCAGTTTTAGTAGGAGGGGATCAGATTCTGGGGGTCGTGATTGGTTAGAGTCAGCTGATTCACAGTTCAGATCCAATGGTAGGTTCAAGAACAAAAAGAACTCTTTCGGCAATACTGATCTTGAAGGATATTCTCATAGGTATGATAGAGGAGATCGTAAAGATAGTTACAACGGGATGCCAATGGATAAAAGGCGAGGCAATACACGTCAAGATCGTTATAGTGGGATGTCAATGGATAAAAAGCAAGGCAATACGCCTCAAAATCGTTTCAATGGAACGCCAATGGATAAAAGACGAGGCAGTACGCGTCATGATAGTTACAATGGGATGTCAATGGATAAAAGGCAAGGCAATACTCGTCAATTTGGTCGAAGGGAAGATTTTGGACCTCAGGTTCGTGGAAGACTAGATACATTTCATGATCAATCTGATTCAGAAAGAAGGGACAATAGACAAAGAATAATTGAGAGATGAAAATGAGCCTGAGGGTAATTTCATTTCCAACTCGACTATTGCTAACACTGCAAATGAAACCACCGACCACAAAGGTTCAAATTTCACTTAAGGTAACTTTGATTATGGAAATGTTCATGTTAACACCAAAGATCAAGTGATCGGCAGAAGCTTCAGAATGTGGTGAATTCCATAGATTCTTTGGAATTTTTGTGTTCAACACATACATTCCTCTATGACTTGAATTCTAGTTCATGGAAACGCCTTTTTGATAATGATCCTTGTACTTTTTTTAGATGTAAGAATTTCCTTTTTTTTTAATTCATGTCTTTAGTAATATTTATATTTGAATGCCTATTCAAGAAATAAATGAAATTTTGCATCAAAATCTTGAGTCTTTACCATCGCTATACTTCTACTGTGCTGTGAGAACTGAGTATTATGAACATATTCAGCAGACTGATTTCATAGACCAAATGATTATTTTGGCAAGTACACACTGATGCACCTGGTTTTACAATCATGTGTTACAAAAGATTAAGCCTGGTAATTGTTTTTGATTCTGTGTTTTTTGTTAAATTTTCGTCAGATGAAAGAGGACATCTAATATGTTTTCTCCATGTGAATATTGGTTTCTTATTTTAGGGAAAAGAGCCTAAACCATACCAAACATAGGTGCCTTATTCTATTTTATTGTTAAGAAGGTAGAATTTTGCTTGTTCCGAGTTTGCAAATATAACTAACTTTTTTTTATGCTGCGGCTTGATTCATTGATCAATTGTTTGTTAAATTATATGCTACTGCTGTGGTTGCTGGACCATTCCCAAAAGAACCAAAGGAAAGTTCACACAGGTTGACATGCTGCTAAGATGCTGGTCAGTTGATCAAGCTTGCAAAGACTTATATTCAAATGAAGTACTGAGCACATTGAACACATGATAGTGCCTAAAACTTTTCATGCTGAGATTATTCACAATGACAAACATTTCTACTATACAACTTATGCACACTCTGTACCCTATGAGAGTGAATGGCGCCTCTTCTTCTGTAGTAGTAATCGAGGCTCTGGATTCGCCTTGCCACCCATGTGCTTAATATTGTTTATGCGAAATAGAGCGTTGAGCTTTCCTAGTTTTTTGGTGAAAGATTTCAGTATCTTGTTAGCAGGACTTGACCGGACAAGCTCTTGCTTCATAGAGACGTGATCCTTCTCAAGGTCAGTCAGTCTCATCCTCATCCTTGCAACTTCCAGCTTTAGTTCTCGGTTCTCTCGTCTAACAGATGCATAATTGTCTCTTGGAGATATGGCTCCACTGGTCACACCACTACTCGATCTGTGAGGAAATTGGCTGTTCACGGAACCAAAGAAGAATTGATTGTGGCTGCCATTCATTGCATTTCTAAGCCTGATCTGCTCAAAGTACAGCACTTGGACTGCCATTTGAACAGGTAACCTTTCATTTTGAGCTGCATGGCTGCAAGCTTCCTGTGACAATTTTTGACAATCAATTGTTTTGCATAGCCTGTAGCGTTCGGAATCCTTGATATTTGGATGAACCTGTTGATATAAATAATTGTAAGATGAGTGCTTATATGCTTATTGTTATGCATGAAACAGAAAAAAAGGTTATTGTTAGATTAAAAAAAGTATGGTTTTACTTTTACCTTGAGGAAGATGTCTACTGCTCTGTACAATCCATCACTAGTGATGCGAGCATGATCCGGAAGTAGTTCTGCTAGAGTAATGAACTTCGATGTCATTAAGTTTGAATCCAAGGCAATTTCTGCCAGATAGTTGTCAAGTAACTTTGAAACCTTAAGAATTGAGCTTTGTTTGGGAGTACCGGGACTATCAAAATCGTAGCCCAATTCGCTCTCATCTCTCAAATGGTTCTCCTCATCTTCATCTTCTTCCATGTTTAGGAATATGGAGACTATCTTAAATATTGATTCTGTCTCATAAAGGTGTTGGTGGGTGTTGCCATGTAAATTTGCTGGGATGAGAATGTCTTCGAGTATTGCCTGGTCTAACTGCAGGCCGATCCTTCTCTCCATATCAGCTCTGCAGGCTGCGGATGCCGAACACATGATTGCATTTTTTAACAGGCTTGAAAGAAATGCCATTGGTACTGTACTCTTTCTAGATTGAGTTGGCAAAAGACTAACAATAGTTTCCACTATCGCTCTTTGCTTCTTCTGCAAATCTGCGTCAAGTAATGTTTCCTTCATCATTTGGGGGTCTTTGATGGCAAGAGCTTGAAGGGAGTTATGTGCATAGCTGATCAGTATCCTGCTGATCAAGTCCTGTTTCAGACCCTTTGATTTTACAGCTGATACTACCCTTTGAAAGAAATCTAAGTTGAGCACTGTGAGTGTCTTGCCCCACCAGTCTGATGGGGTTTCTGTTTCTGTACTCATGACAGGCTTGGCGAGGAAATTCTGCTCCAGTTTGGACAAGCCGGAAGAGAGCTGTTCTTTGCAGGCATTCGATGCAATTTCATTGATAATCCTGCCAACCAGGTTGATTTCTTCTGCTATTGGTAGGAGGCTTTCGCAGTGGTGCAGAACTGTTATCAAGTTTCTGATGTTTGGAAGAACAAACTCTTTCAGGTACATCTCCGCCCGCACTTCCAGGTTCTTCTCACAAAACTCTTCTGTCATTTCTAGGTAATGAGCTGCGCACCTTAGCCTTGCAATGTTTGATAGTGCTATCTCTATGTTTACTCCATAACAAAACTTTGCCGCTAGCTCAAAGGTCTCTGGTCCACCAGGAATAGATGGAAGATTTATCCATGGAACTCTCAAGTCTTTTGCTTCTAACAGTAATTTTCGAATCTTTCCACTCTTCGAGCTCAGAGGGAACTGCAAAAGACCATAACCATGTGGATAACATATCAGGAGGATCATATATTTTGTTTATATTGATTTCTGTTCCAATATTTAGCAGTTTTTGCCAGAATGCTGACCCATGTTTCTGACACATAATGGGACAGAGATCTGAAAATGGATAATCAGTTGAATATTTGCATATTCTTTTTTTTTTTTTTTTGCCGTGATTGGTTTGAGAATTTTCAGTTATTGATGAACACATATTTGGAAATTATGAATGGGAGAAGCCAAAAAAAAAAATAAACAAGGAGAAGAAATAAAAAGGAGCAGCTGCACAAATTTTAGTTCTTCTCAGTTCCTACCTTGTGCAGTGAAAAATTTGTTCTTCCCACTTCAACCGTAAGATCACTTGAAACATCAGAAATTGGCCTGCAAGAGTAAGCAATGTTAAGTTATAACTCTAGTAAGATAAATTGTTTTTAGAAACCATATACATGACAGATCTTAGCAAATTTCCTACATCTTTCTTAATAACATTCCCTCCCGCAGCACTCCACCTTCACTTAACAATAATATTCAGAGAATATAATGAGTCTAATGACATTATGTGCTACTTAAATGAACAAAGAAAGGCCATACTAAGATTGGTCCATCTTAATCTTGTATCCTTGGGTAGACAATGAGAAAGGTTATCTATTTATAATAATTACACAATGAGTGGGACTTCGTGATGGTTAAGTGTTCATAGGATTGGTTTAACAGTTTAGATGATAGAAAGGTGAAGCAGATACCACTGATATGGGCAATTGCACATGGTCCGGTGGGGAAATGGGGCATGCGCGTCTTCTGGTTTCTTGTTGGATACATTATGCAACATTATTTCCATGTAACAGCAGATTGTCATTTTCATTTCCCTTTCTGCAATTCTTGGTACAATTCCATGATTTTCAAGAAGCAAGCATTATACGCGAGGAGTAGCTTATTGTCTTTGTATTTTGTGGTGCAGATAATACATTGAAGTTTGGCTGTATGAGGTGGGATTCAAATATCTCGTGGCCCAACTGTTGCGGCATCTCTTCACATTGGATGGTCTTGGCATATCCAAAACTTTTGTATGTGCTGATGCTTTTTGGTTGGTACATAATCAACTACTATATTCCCCAAACTTCCCACTATATAGACGTGTATTTCTGTTTGTGTTACGCATACTTGTACTCTAAAACTGCCTAACTGGTGAAAAATGTGTAATGTTTTGAATGTCTCAGGTCATGAGTATGAACTATCAGTTAGCAAGTCCTATTTCATGCGCATAACCATTTAAATTGGATGGAAAGCATCAAAAGCTGCAACTGTTGCAAATCTACTTTAATATTTCACTATGCTTATTGTAGATTTACACATAGTTTGTATAACAACTTTATTCATGTTGCAAGAATTTTGATTTAATTTTAGATGCATTGCTGATCCGATGAAAATGAAGATGAGAAGCTCCTATATTGTGCATCTTGACTAGATTTTCTCCATTGACTAAAATATAATTCAAAATAGAATCATATCAACAGTCATCAAGATGCTCATATTAACATTTACTTAGAAAACATTTTTGAGAACCAACCATGAAAATCCTGTATCAACATAATACTGAAACAGGCAAAGAAGACAAATGAATGAACTCATACCACTCAGTCGCATATCTTGCACTTGCACTTGGACGGAGTGACCTCTTCCCGGACACACTGGGCTTCAGTTCATTAATTGTAACGACGCCCATCTCAGAAAACTCGCCTACTTGAATCCCAGTGGCTTCACTCAAAAACAACACTGCTCAAAACAGACTTTCATGAAAAAACAAGCCATATATGCTCCAAGTGGACAAGCTTTTTTTAGTCACAAAGCCAAACAAACTTTATTTCTTGTGGAGAGGATGATTAAGCCATGACTCCCCTATTAACATTTTTCTGACAGAAAGAATGCTAGAGTGAGCAGAAAGCTTCATGAAGCAGTGTAGCACTGGAGTGGAATGCGGTTTGTTTTGCAGTTAATTTGCTTAATGTAAAGTCAAGGAAATGTTGCTCTTTCTGCACTTTTCGGTGAAAGTAGAATGATGTCTTTCATTTCAATTCTTTTTGCTTGCAGGATTCCTGAAAGGCTGTGATGCTTTTGGGTGGTGTTATGATAGCTAGTGAAAGCTACCAAAATAAGGTATGATTAAACAAGTCTTTAATTATGTGTAAAGTATGCTAAATTGGCAATTAACAAGATGACTTTGAATAAAGTATAATGTGAAAAGAAGCATTAAAGATGCTCAACAGTCAGTCTTTGCATACTAAGTCATGTTTAATCAAGTATTTACTGGTAATTAAGCATATATAGGATCTCCCCCTCTTTGAAAAAACTGCTAGTAAATTTTCTAACACGTCAACTGATCCATGGTTGGAATCTATGCAATTGCTTCATCATCATCATCAAAATTTCGACACGTTGGATAGATGATAATAACCATCTGATTTAGATTCATTGAAACAAACTTTTTTTTTTTGTTTTTGTTTTTGTTTTCGGAAGCAATCTGATGTTGCCCTTTTGTCTATTATGAGATTCAAATTCTGAAATTGTTTGACTGATAAGAAAAAGAGAGAAAAGAATAGAAATAGACAAAGATGTATTTCCTAAGAAAAATGGATTTTGATTCACTATAGCAGGCAAAGAAAAGCTGGTTTCCACAATTATGGAGTACAGGAGACATATGAGCCCACCCCTCCTGAACTGTATATATTTAGCAGAATAGAAGATGAATACTATAATGCATACTTCATCATATTAGATTGATATCCACTGCTTTGATGATGATGGTGATGATGATCCAACAAGTTGATGGGGATAAATACTCTTAGAAATATTTCCTTATCATCTCCACTCAGTAGGGCATATTTTTTTCTTGATAAAGAGTTGGGCGCGCAGATTTCTTTTTGATTTTTAAGTTCTATTAAGAGTGAGTTTGATCACTGCAAGTCAGCAAGTGTTTTTCGATCAAGTTAACGCAAGAACTTATTACTCCTAATCAACCAAAACCATCTTCTTTGAATCACCATACCACTTTTGCATTACTTTTTCTATAGCAGTTTATATGCATTCTAGTTAATCCTGATTATCGTACATTAAATCTTGTTTAATAGGAGGTGTGGCTGCACTAATAATATCATGGGGTGTGGCATAACATTGATATGATAAACAATCATGACAATTTTCCTGCATAAATCTTGGGTAGCTATTAGACATCAAGAGTTGGGTCCATGTGTTGGCAAGCAAATACTCTATTAACATATATATGCAAAACAAAGTTAAGGAAATTGTACGAGATAAGGAGACATCGAGTAGAATGGTAAACTTTACATGACTCATTAAGCATTGTTCTAAGCATTTGTGTTTTGTCGAGTTGAATTGAATTGATTGTGTGGTAACATTTTAGTGGCAAGGAACTGGATGATCAAAAGTTCTAATCTTGGTCTAAAAAAAATTTTAATCTTGACATGTGCGTAAAGCAATTACCCTTGCAAGGGCCACCTATATAGGTCTAGCGGTCTACAAATCTAGAGTAGTCGAAGACTATCAAGGATTGCAAGATTAAAAAAAGGTTATAGCGTCTGGCCTATACCCTATAGGCTAGACCTATTGTCTCCATGTGATGTCACAATGCCCTCATGTGTTGTGGTATTATTCAATTTTTTTTTTTGACTCGTGGTATATTATTCACGTTGAAAAGGTTTAAAAAGTTCAAAAGAGAGGGCAAAGAAAGGACTTGAGAGGCGAAACACTTTTCCCTCTTTTTCTTTGCTTACACGATATTTTACTTTCAACAAAGTTGGCTGGGTTATTTTACTTTGGGTAAAAATTATTAGTTTTAGGGGTGAGTCCAGAGTTCTTTGCAAAGTCAAAAATTAACAATAACATTTTTTTCAAGTCACACCAATATTAGTAAGAGCTCCATTAGTTTAGCATGCTCTCTATATGTTGAGTTGGTAGTTTTTAGTCTCCTTGTGTGGGAGTAGAGGTTGTTATTGGATGGTGCAGGCATTATTTTTTATTAGAAGAAAAATATATTAATGGGATATATGGTTATGCGGAAATGCTCTAATGGGCTTGATCTCTGCCATCTCTTTTTAAATTAGGAGGGAAACACTTCTTTTTTTCGAAAACGGAAACACTTCTTTTGTTTTGCTTTTTTGTAGAGGAAACAACATTATATTTTTCCTTTTTTCTCTTGGGGCTAGCCTTAACCCTAAAATCACTTTTTTGAGTTTTCTCTCTTGATCTAAGATCTTGAACCATCGTCGATCTTCTCTTTTGATTGGCGGTGGTTCCAATCTTCATCTTTCGGTATTTTATGTGTTTAATAAAGTGCGGATCTTTTTAGATTTGAGAAGATTAGATCTACTTGTTGTGGTACACCTTCCTCCACGCTCGTTTTTTAATCATGTGCGGCTATTGGGTTAGTCCTTATTTTAGTTGTATTTTTATATAGTGTCTTCCCTTTGTTGGATGTCTCAATTTTGTCTTATCCTTGTCGGGAAGTTTTAGCTTTTCTTCTCATTGTTGGGAAGTTTTGTTATTCGTTATGTGATTCTAGCGAGTGTTTATGTATTGTAATATGTTTCAACGTTATAGTGAGCAGTCTATGATTATCAAACTGTTTCAATTTCATAATTGCATTTACAATCAAAGTAATGACAATTCTTTTGAACAAATAGGATTAGTGAATCAATGAACTTTTTTTTTCTATGTCTGGTCCTGTACTGAGCCATTAATGATTAATGAAACTTTAATTTTTCTTCAAAAAAAAAAAAACATATTATATTTTTCCTTGCATATAAAAAGTTGTTATAGTACCTAATTAGGCATTTCTCTATGCTCACACTTTTGTCGGTTTAGGGTACAAAGTTCCTTTTAGTTAAAAATAAAAATAGGTAGATTGAGCTTTTGGAGGGGCATGGCATGGTTTGTCTTCAATATTTAACTAATCAAGAACAATAAATTCACTTTATCTTTATTTATTTATATGGGTGCTATTTATAATGCTAAAACTAGTTCAATTTATTAAAGGCCCTTGTTTCATCGAAATCAAAAATTAAAATGTAGAAAATGAAGGGGTATTGTTATCATTCAAATTACCTCTCAAACATATTTACCTTCTCAAAACAGTAATATTCCACAATCGTTTGTTGTCCATTTTGACATTATTTGGATTTTTAAATCACGTGTTTTGCTTAACTTTATTGGGAGGTGGACCGACATAGGTCAAGGATAACTTTGTAAAGAAGGATATAAGTGTGGGAAGAGGATTTAGCTGGATGTTGGTAATATTCACCAATAGTAAAGCCCCACGTGTACGGGGCTGGTTTTATTATTTTGGGGTCCTAGGGTGAAATAAAAATTTGGGGCATTTATGTTTGATTCCTAAAATAATTTTTTTTGTGAATATATATAGTTACAACAACAAAACTGTAATCCCAAATTAGTTGGGTTGGCTACATAAATAAAAAACACTCTTTCATTTTGCTTGATTTTTAGTGCAATTGATGGTGTGCTTTTTGTACTTATAGTTAAGTTTACATATAGTGAAAAAAAAAATTACACATGTTGCTAACTATTCTCTAACTCAAATTTAATTTTAAAAAAAATTGTTTTGATTTGGTTTTATTAAATTTAGATGGTGGAGATGTAAACTTCATTTATTTATTATTATTTATTTATTGAGATCAAAACTTTATTTATTATGAAATTGTAGAAAAAATGCAGTTAAAGGAGTAGACATAACATATAAAAAAATTATTGTGTTACCAACAAAAAAATAAAATAAAATTGTGTGACATTCAACATGCATTGAATGATTTAGTTGTTAATATCTACTCAATATACATTGAGATGAGTACTTACATATTACAATGAGTTTTTATGAATGAACCCCAACAAATTTGTACAAAGATGATACTTTAGCAATATCTCACTAATGCCCAATCTCATAAAAAAATAAAAAAATAAAAAATTGCAGCATGGCTAAAAATATAGGGAGCCTTGGATGTGGGTAGGGCCTGGGGCGATCGCCCGCCCTGCCCATGCCTAGCGCCGGCCCTGCACGTGTATAATGTATGACGTGTTTTTACAGATCCTCCCACTTTTACTCTTTTGTACACGTCACTTTATTATTTACAGATATTATATTCCAACATTACACTCCATATATTAGCAAATCTCTTCCCTATAAGTGTGTCTCTCTCCCCAAACAATATGAAGGAAATTAATCTCACAACTATGAGTTGGATGCGGCTAAGTTCGGAATAGTATCGGTACCAATAAAGATCCAAAGGCAGTTGAATGCGTTTTTTTCCCCCAAACAGTATCGCATGTAAATGCTTTGTTGGTGTCGGGGTCAATACGTGATGTTGCGGTTTTTTTTTTTTCTCACTCAACAATTTGGTCTAATCAAAAACCAGTTTTATAGCTTCTTCTTTTTTTTAGGTACATTATTAGTTTTATAGCTTTAACTAGATTGAAAAGAACCTTCTTGCCTATTCTTTACTTCTTTTTTTTCCTCCCTTCGGTATGGATCATTGTGTATAATTAATTGCTCCAAATGACTCAACACTTGCACCTTGTCAAAAGCTCAATCATGCATGGCAACAATTGGTGCATAGGCTTTAATTAAAAATCCATTCTTAAACATAGTAAAAGTGATAGAGATGTATACATGTCGATCCCTCCATTTCTTTTCAATAAATTCTCTCAAGATGAGATGAGATTGCGCGTGCTCTTCAAGATCTCATTGTGATGATCATCATCTCCAAAGATTATTAAACCATAGAGTATTAATTACCACTCTAAATCAATTATGGCCATGGACCCATGACTAGTACATGAAAGCTACTCATGCATGGCAATAGCTATCTGTCTTGCCCAATAGAGGCAAATGCTTTCAATGGTGAGCCGTGTGTGTACTGGGAGTTGGTACAAAAGTGTCACACCACTGCTGGATTGACGTTCTTGGCTTACCCCCAAAAATTCATTGATCTTAAATCTTGATTCATGCAGGGTGAGTCTCAACTCAATTAATATTTCTTTCCAATCAATTCGAGCACGCGTGTTGTTGTCGTAAATGATTCGAGTTGTTGTCACAGTTTGTCATGTATTGTAGATTTTTTTTTTTTTTACTTAAATGGACCATTGGAAGTGGAATTCACACCCTCTTTAAACCTTGCCAAAAAGGTAAGTGGTGCCTCAATGATTCTATCGGTAGAATAAGGCAGGGAGCTACAACTAGTAAATTAAACATTTAAATAAGTTATACACATTTAATTTTGTCAAAAAAAAAAGGTTATACTCACTTAATCAGTTAATCTTATCAAAAAAAGAGTTATACACACTTGGAGATCAAACACTTGTTTGACAACCAACCATTAATGCTTTTACAGTGGTCACTTCTTTTTTAAATGATTAGTGGTCTTTTATTGGTAAATACCCATTTCATTTGTGATTGGTCGTCAACTTATATAAAAAATAAAAAATAAAAACTCTCTTAGTCGAGCGCTCCAACCACATAAACCAAGAGAAACTAAAGAAATATAAATGTTGCCGCGAAGATTTTTTTTTTTTTTTTTTTTTTTTTTTTTTTTTGAGGCCCAAACAAGCTCGCGCCAAGACTTTTGAACTCATATGATCTCTGCGTCAACCAGAGTTAATTAAAGTGATCCTTTCTTTATCAGTACTACACCACACCCCTTGGGGTTCATTAGCATTTATGTGCAACCCAATAAAAACACAAAACTTACAGCATGATTGACCGTACGTAGGACATGCACGTTGTAACGTGAGGTGCATTCTAACATACATTTCCCCTTGTTGAAATGTAAGGTTGGGAAGGTCGAACTTAAGGTTGGGAAGGTCCCAAGTTCGACTCGCTAGAGTCACTTCCATTAATAAGGTAGGGGCCAACTTGAACCATGCATGCAACCATACACATCGCTTCAATCAGCTTGGCAACCACAATTTTCACGTTAATAGTGATGAACAATTAAGCGCAATTTTAGCGGCTTTGTTTGCATTCCTCGTCCACACACCTTTCGCTCTCTCAAAACCTCTTTAATTTTCTCTTTATAGAACACTATGTACAACGTAATGGGAGGGGAAATAATTTGAGTAGTTAATTTGGGTGGGGACGGAAAATTTGAAGGTGATGAAGTATAGTGTTTTTTTTTTTTTTTTTTTTTTTGGGTCAAATAGGTGGTGAAGTGTAGTTGAAGATTTGATGAAATAAGGGTCCAAAATAGGGATTCTTTAATTAGCACACACGTGGGTTACCACTGTGTGGTCATAGATTAAGTCCCACGTATATAGTGCATTAGAGAGGTAGTGAGAGAGGGGCCACTAAGCATGTGTTAGCCAACGCTATAGAGTTAGGTCAATATATTTATAACCACTAAAGATGATGTGTGATCTTTTGTATTCTAGTTAATATGGTTTAGTTACGATGTTGAGTCCATGACATGGAAGATACGCGAACCTCATATCACGTACACACGTCCTTTAGTTTTTGTTTTTCTTTTAGGGTTAGAAACCCATAACATGCCAAGTATAAACATTGCCTTGGCACAATTGTTGAATGTCTATTTGAGGGCGCAAGTTCGAATTTCAAATTTCTTCACATGCATTTTTTGTCTTGGAGGAATAATCAAGAATAATCATGCATGCATATCACAAATCAATAAAGAAATAAAATAACACTCCGATAGTCATTTTTTAAGAAATGTTTCGAATTTAAGTGTTTGTGAACAAAACAAGTAGAGAGAGAGCCTTCAATATTATTGCTTGTGCTTGGCTCTAGAGTAGTTGTGTGTAACACGGATGAAGAGTAATGAATTATACCTAATTTTTTTAATGGTTCCCTCTAAACTTGGTCTGCTATACGTTTTTGCCATATATTTTGTACATAATTTATTATGGCTGGCTGGGACTAAACGGACTCCACTTTTCATTTTGTACTTCGTGTACTCCACTTTTTACTTAGTTTACTTTACTTTTATTTTTAAAATTTCAAAAATACCCTTACTCACCCCATTACTCATACCCCACTTTTAAAGAAGTGTCGCCCACAGATTTCGAAAGAATCAAGATGACACCTCTGAAGAGGTGTCTACACACATGACCGACACCTTTAGAGAGGTTTCGGACACACAAGGCTGATACCTCTTTAAAGGTCTCGGCCGACTCCAAACAATAATGTAAAGATAACTCGATCTCAATAGGTGACAGAGGAATCCAGCCAAAACCTCTTTAGAGGTGTCGGTCCAGTGTGTCTGAAACCTCTTGAAATAAATCTAAAAAAACTTCAAAATCGGCACTAAAAGAGATGATGGATGAAGATATCCACAATGTCGAATCCATGTGGTTTTGATCGAATTTCGTCAGATTAAAGTTGATGAGTGCGATTTGAAAAAGAAGTGAGTGACATATGGGTGAGTAAAAACCTTTTATATAGAGGGATAATTGAGTAATATCACAAAACTAAGAACCTTATAGTAACAATTGGGGTCCTTTTAGTTGCTGCCTTTATTAATCTTCGTTAAAGGAGAGATGTCAAGACACGAAGTTGGTAGCAAGTTTGTTGTGTCACAATCATAACAGCAAATAAGAGATCTTCTTGTCTCAATTGAAAACAGCCCAAATGAAGATAATTAACTAGGCTACCGTCATCTTGATCACAATCATATCATTGACTCATAGCTTGTTTTCCTTTTTCATGTTAAGGATTGTCCAAACATTATTAGAAAACTTTTTTAAGTGTTGGATTTTATGCCATATTCATGCTAATGAATTTTCAAGTTCAAGTTTGAGAATTAAGGTTGATAAATATTTTTAAGAAAAAATTAAATGGTGTTATTCAATTTATTCGTCCTCTCCATTATTGAAGTTGGTAATATCTAAACCATGAATGGACATAGGCATCTCTATCAAACTTCACAAAGCCGTGTTTTTCTCGTTACTTTTTTTTTGTTTGTTTGTTTTTTATTTTGGTAGGAATTTTTGCTTTTTCTTTCATTGCCTAATGATGAAAAATATATTTAACATTTACAAGTTGTATCAATTATAACCTAACCTTTTTTATTTACTATCAATTTTATCCTCAACTAATTTGAGTCTATTTTTTCTTTCATAATATGTGCCTACAACATCATTCTCTTCAACTTTCTTGCCATGTCATTTATAGATTTACTAATACATGTGCAATAAAGCTCAATATTCATTTTTCTTAATGTATTCATGTATATAATACACATACTTTTTTTTGGTACATATATAATACACATATATAGTTGTGTGTACATATACCTACTCAAACACAAAAAAAGTTATACAATTTTTTTATCAAATCAAACAACGAAGGGCAACTTTCTAATAAAATTTTGTTTCATTTTTATATGTATATACACATGATTACCAACTTATTGTTGGTGATTTATGAATAAATAAATTTAAATTAGAGTACTAATGTATTATTGATTTATAATTTATTATGTTTGAGTCCTCATACACTTAATTTAACCATGAGACTTAAAGATTTCGATGTAAATTGATCAATGAGGATGATCATGAAAAGAAAAGTTAGAAGAATAAGTTTATTTTAAAGAAAAAATGCCCCAAATTAGTTGAGGATATAATTGATAGTAAATGGAAAAGGTTATGATATAATTGATACAACTTGTAAAGACTAGAATATTTTTTATCATCAGGCCAAACATTCATTTATTGGTTTGTGGCTCTGGAGGTCTTCCTTATTATTTTTGGATTCGAAACAATTATAGAATTAAAAGAAAATAGTAAAATATGTTTTAAACTAATTAAAGGCAAAGCCAGAAAGGTAAAGATAAAGAACTAGAAAGATAACAAGAGAAGAGATAGGGGAGAAATAGAGAGAACTTTCATTCCAATATATGGTATCATATTACATAGGTGGAACCTCTTTATATAGGCCCTTGGTAAGACCAAATGGCACAAGTTACATTTCAATACAATTATATGAATAAATAGCATTAAGACTAAGTAATTATATAAATTAATGTGGGTGTTACATCATGTGAAGAGTTGGAATAATAATAGGTGGAACACGTAGAGTTGTCAATCCACATTATTTACAACACTCCCCCTTGGATGACAACTTGCTAAGAGAATATGCCTCGTTAAAACTTTTACTAGAAAAACCCTGTGGAAAAAAATCCAGCAAAGGAAAAAGAGTACATTGTTCTCATCAATCTTGATATGGAGTATGATATTGATAGGATTGTCTCATTAAAAACCTTGCTAGAAAAACCCATTGGGATAAAACCATAGCGAAGGGAAAAAGAGTACAATACATTTATCAATTTTGATATGGAGTATTAATATTGTTAGGATTGCCTCATTAAAAACCTTGCTAGGAAAACTCAGTGAGATAAAACCATAGCTAAGGGAAAAAGAGTGCAAAACATTAATCAATAACTCATTTTTATTCTCCCCTCATGTTGACATGAGTGAAACATTTTATTATTTTGCAACAAATCTTTGCAAACCAAAATTTACTCTTTTGAGTAAAATAAATTAATAGATGGAGAACTATTTTACTTGAAAATACTTGATTTCCAAATCAAGGCTAAGTTTTATTTTTCAAGTATCTTCCATCTTGAATTCTTTTTTCAAGTATTCAGATGTTCTAATGATGTCATCGTGGTTTTCCATTATATTTAAATCATCAACATACACAACAATAATCACAAATCATGTTGAAGATCTTTTAATGAAGACACATGGCCAAAATAGATTATTTACATATCCTTCTTTAAGTAAATAATCATTAAGGCGTTTGTACCACATTCGACTGGATTGTTTCAATCCATACAAAGATCTTTGTAATTTCATAGAGTGCATGTTATGAGGTTTTGATTTTATTTCATCAGATATTTCAAATCATTCAAGAATTTTCATATGCATCTCACTGTCAAGCGATTCGTACAGATATGCCGTAACGTCATCCATAAGATGCATATCTAGGCCTTCAGAAACTGCAAGGCTTATCAAGAATCGAAATGTGATTGCATCTATAACAGGAGAATATGTTTCCTCATAATCGATGTCAGGTCTTTGTGAGAAACCTTGAGCTACAAGTCTTGCTTTGTACCTTGTAACTTCATTTTTTTCATTTCTCTTTCGTACAAATACCCATTTATATCCAACAGGTTTTACGTCATCTGGCATTTGGAAAATTGGTCCAAAAATATCTCGTTTCTTCAACGAGTCTAGCTCTGCTTGGATAACCTCTTGCCATTTTTGCCAATCAGGACTTCTTCGGCATTTATTCACTGATCGTAGTTCTGGATCATCATCATTTTCACATATATCAAAGGACATATTGAAAGCAAATATATCATCAGGAACAATTTCATTTCGATCCCAAATCTCACTAGCGTTTAAATAATTTATTGAGATCTCATTACTTTCATCTTTTTCTAGAGAAAGTTGTTCCTCATCAGAATCAACTTGTTCTGACATACCCTTATCAAAGGATTCTTGTGCTTTCTCAGGAGTATTTTGATTTGTATTTATTTTTACTCCCGTTTTCCTCTTTCGAGGAATTGTATCCTTTGAACCAACCGGTCTTCCACGCTTTAAGCGTTTCGTTGGTTCTTGTGCATTTTGTTGCACAGAGACATCAATTCTTGCAGGAGCATTTACAACTGGAATATGTGATTTTGTCACTTATTTTTTATCATTAAATGCAACTGGTAATTGATTTGCGATTTGTTGCAAATGAATGATCTTTTGAATTTCGAGTTCACACTAATTTGTTCGTGGGTCATAATGTGATAAAGTTGATACATTCCAAGCAATTTGGCGCCATTCCTTTTGAATTGACTTCTTATCTCCCCCTAATGGTGGGAAAATTGCTTCATCAAAGTGACAATCAACAAAACGTGCAGTAAATAAATCCCCTGTTAAGGGCTCAAGGTATCTTATAATGGACGATGAGTTAAATCCAACATAAATCCCAAGTTTTCGTTGTGGACCTATCTTAGTTCTATTGGGAGGTGGTATAGGAACATACACTGCACAACCAAAAATTCTTAAGTGTGAAATAATTGGTTGTTGACCTAAAATGAGTTGCATGGGGGAATGTTCATAGTATGCAGTAGGCCTATAACGAATGATAGATGCTGCATGAAGGACTGCATGTCCCCAAACTGAAGTTGATAACTTAGTTCTCATAATTAAAGGTCAGGCAATTAATTGAATGCGTTTGATCAGAGATTCTGCCAAACCATTTTGGGTATGCACATGTGGAACAGAATATTCAATGGTAATTCCTATAGATATGCAATAAT
Source organism: Stephania japonica (assembly GCA_039657345.1). Classification (NCBI taxonomy): domain Eukaryota; kingdom Viridiplantae; phylum Streptophyta; class Magnoliopsida; order Ranunculales; family Menispermaceae; genus Stephania; species Stephania japonica. The sequence continues at coordinate 6,654,641 of CM077558.1, read as the reverse complement.
TTTTAAATGCTTGAGATTGAAATTTCCCGGCATTATCAAGATGGATGGTCTTGATTGGGTTGTCAGGGAATTGTGCTCTTAACTTAATGATTTGCGCTAAAAGTCTAGCAAATGCAACATTGCGGGTCGAAAGCAAACAAACATGTGACCACCTAGTTGAAGCATCTATCAAAACCATGAAATATCTAAATGGTTCACAGTGAGGATGAATAGGTCCACATATGTCTCCCTGAATGCGTTCTAAGAAAACTGGGGATTCCACAACAATTTATTTGGGGATGATTTAACTATCAATTTACCTTGAGAACAACTAGCACAATTATAATCACCAGCTGAAAATATTTTGTGACTCCTTAAAGGATGTCCATGCGAATTATTAATTATTCTTCGCATCATTGATGATCCTGGATGACCAAGCCGGTCATACCATAAAATGAATGTCTTTGGATCATTAATTTTCTTATTTAAGACGACATTCGTTTCGACATGCCTTATATGAGTAAAATATAATCCAGAAGATAAAGCTGAGAATTTTTCTAACACTTCCTTTTTCCCATTTGAAACCAATGTGACATAGAGAAATTTTCTATTATTTTCGTTCATGGTTTCAATATGATATCCGTTTGTCGAATATCTTTAAAGCTGAGTAAATTTCTTCTGGATTTTTCAGAGTATAAGGCATTGTCAACATGAATTATTGTTCTCCTAGGCAACATAATATTTGCTCTTCCAGAGCCATTAATCCAATTGGAGATGCCAGATTTTTTGCCTCAGCTAAGTTCAAATTCGATAAATACTTTTTATATTACAATGTACATATAGTACAATAAGCAAGACATGCATTATTCGCCTTTATTTAGCTCATAATTTGAACACATCTTAATGTGTCAATACTTAATTGTGCTATTTTTAATGGTAAAATTCATAATTTGCCTTGATTTTGAAGGTATGGTAAAAGATCAAAATATTTGGGTATGTATATGACAATATTTAGGCAACATAGCCTTTCGTACGTGACGAAAAAAATGTCACAATAATGAGCTCTCATTGTCAATACTAATTTACCCTTTCTAGTGGTGCACCACTTTTTATTCTGACTATCAATGGAATTGTCAATATGACTTTTACCATATCTTTTCACCTTTTCCACATCCATAAATTTGTAATTGCGACCATGGTCATTATATGCAACGTATGTTTCTTAATTTAAAGCGAAACCAATTGGACATGAGTGATATTATATTTATAATATCTTATTATTTTACTCAGCTACCACGAGACAAGGATTCAATCCATAATTAATATTTAATGGATTGACGTGCGCTCGATAATTTGTTGCAGTAATACATCAAGGCGAGCCACGTGGACTTTATTTGTCTCATCAGTTATATTTCTGCATAGCCTCAACATAGAGGTAATTGAAATTGCATAATAATAAATGATATTTGACTGATATAAATTTTGTAGCGTGAGACCCAAATTACTCATTTTGAGCCTTTTGAGCATCACCAATTTTGGACTTGATATAGATAGCTCCATGAGGTGAAATGATAATATAAAGTGAAATATTCACTTTTCAAATCTCTAAAAAGTCTAAAGAGATATTTGACGAATAAATATTTATACCCATAGCCTTGCATAGATACTTTATATATAATTTGAGCATCCCGTTGCCTTGACAAGTAATTATTGTTGTCAATATTATTAAGGCAATTAATTCAATCAAGTATAATAAAAAATAAAGACATCATAAATAGTTCTCATTTTTATGTAAAATATATGATTAAATGAATGCTCATAACTTGATTATTTTATACACAAAATATACTATTTGTATGAGTTGGTGGGACAACCTCCAGGTTGGGTGGTGAGACGAAGTCTACTTAAAAATCATACCTCCTCGAACGGTATAACCCGTCTCCCTTTCAATGTTTAGCTTTACTGGGGACAAGGCTTACCCACTATCAACCCAAACTCATAACACTATTTGCAATATAAAAAATCAAGAATGGAGCATAATTAATCGTTTGTAGTATAGCGAGAAAACTAGTTATGTCACATATTGACTTTTGATTTGTAATGTAGAAGATCGTCCAAGACGCAACTACAAAGAATACTCTCGTAGTCGGTGATGTTATAATACAAAATGTATGAATTAAGTTATAAATGAAATAAAACTCATATTATGGTGCCTTTATATTTCATCAATAAAGAAATAAAACTCAAAATGAACGTTTCATGTCTTTTTAGAAATTTTAGCATGTAATTAAATGTATATACATTATTATGAGGCGTTTATTGCAATAATGGGGAGGAATTCAATAGTCTCCTATTTTTTAGGAAACCTAACTATTGTGTAACGTTTTATTCCATAATAAACACTTTCAAAACTGTTAAATACATTTATTCTTAAGAAAATTATTCATCTTCCTCAATTAATCTTAAGAAAACATTAACGAAATTGAGAAGCCAATACCAACACATCATCACCTAGACACTTGATCGCCATATTAATTTGAACAATGAAATTTATTTTTCATTAATTTGGGATTTGTTGTATGGCTAAAAATATGGGACATATTAAGGCCAAAGAGAGTCGATGGGAGCAGTCCCCAACAACATACATGTTTGATTGGTGTGCTTTCATGTTGGTTTTCAACTTTCAAGAAATTGAGGACCAAACCAACCATAAATATTCATGGTTATCTTAAGAAATTGACAAACACAAACACATAAGAAACCATGTAATAAAAAATGATATTTTGTTACCTTCAAATCTTTGTTATCAAGACAATGACCTCCTTCCAAGCTTTGTCTCCTTAGAAGATTTGTGTATCTTTGATTAGACCTCTTTGTTGAGAGCAACATCGTGCTGATAACGTGTTGTAAACTAATTAAAGGCAAAGCCAGAAAAGTAAAGATAAAGAACTAGAAAGATAACAAGAGAAGAGATAGGGGAGAAATAGAGAGAACTTTCATTCCAATATATGGTATCACATTACATAGGTGGAACCTCTTTATATAGGCCCTTGGTAAGACCAAATGGCACAAGTTACATTTCAATACAATTATATGAATAAATAGCATTAAGACTAAGTAATTATATAAATTAATTTGGGTGTTACATCATGTGAAGAGTTGGAATAATAATAGGTGGAATACGTAAAGTTGTCAATCCACATTATTTACAACAAAATAGACCAAAAAAATCGCATTATGTGCACCCCAGTATCCTCTCATAGCACCCCATTGATCAGGACACCCGAAAAATTTATCAGGGCACCCCGACGACTCAGTGCCTTGCGAACGAAACCTGCTCTCCCTCCCATCATGAACCAATGCCTCAATACACCAAATACCCTTATTTTCTTACTTGTTTGCCCTAAATTTGTTATTTTTTAGGGTCAGGTGAGTATTTTTGTGCTCAGTATAAGCGTTTAGAGAAGTGAGTAGGGGTGCACAATGATTGCACTAATCCGCGAATCCAGACTAATTATCACTAATTGGATTAATCTTTTGATCCCTTAGATTAAATTGGATTGAAAAATCACTAATCCGGCTGGACTGAATCATATTGCGGATCCTACATTAAAAAACTGCAGATCCAATCCACTCCAGTCCATTTAATACATCAACACATATATATATATTTGATCATATGTACTATAGTATCTTAAAGTGCATCAACTTAAACTATCAACTATAAACTAAAATATCTAAAGGACTATGTTTGTTCTCAACTCATTTAATTATTATGCTTTTGACATTTTTTTTGTAGGTTGTATGTTAAACGTGCACTTTTTTGTGCTTTTGTAAGAGTGTATGATAAAGATTTGTAGATGACATATTTACTTATGTAGGAACTTACATTTTGAAGGTTATTGTGATGACAAGTTTGTAGGAAATATGATATATGTAGATTTATGGGATGTATGTTGCAAATTTGTGATTCATGAGATGTATAATTTTTGTGATTCATTTGATTAAATTTAATTTTATGAATCTTTGGATAGGAAACATCAATCCATGGAACTCGATCTAATTCGGTCCGTATTTTGCAAATTGGATTGAGTTAGATTGATAAATTATTTGGATTGGATTGGACTATAATTTTTCAATCCGCAATAATTGAATTGGATTGCGGATTGACCTTGACTGGACTGGATCCAATCCGTGTGCCCCCCTAGCAGTGAGGGTTTGTGCGATGACTTCGAGTTTAAGGTTGTTGAATAATGAAGCAACCGATGAATTTGTTGTTCATTTATCTTGTTTTGTTGTCGTGTTTCATGGCAATATACCCATCACTGGGTTTAACCGCAATCTCGTGGTGTTCGACCACACAGGGCCGTGATTTCTCTTTTGGTCTTGAAAGTCCATTGTCAATATCATTGAGTAAGTGTCGATTGAGATTAACTGACACCTAAGCGATGACCCTAAGACCACGCGGTTGTGTATCACCGAGACTACTAGTTTGTTCTCGGTGACCTATAAATGAGACATTAAACTACGTCTCGGTTGTAGGGTGTCGTAACATTTCACTAAGTGGTTTTATTTGATTTTTTTACCTGATTCTTGCTTACTGTGCTTACGACGTCTATCCTTATCAGATATGGCTTGAGGGAAATCTATTGTTTCCAAAAAATTACACCCTAGGAATCTTCTTTAACTATTCCCCCGTAATATCATCGGTGAATACATCGAGCTTTGAAACACGTCTCCCAACATGATACCTCGATGCATAGTTTCATTCACAAGCACTAAAATCACAATCAAGTTCATCATCATCACAACTACCATTACCAATGTCACCTCCAACTGTATATGAAGCAGAGCTCTCTTATGCATTGTAATCTCCATCGATAAACGTGTCTTCACTCCGTCGATTTCTCGAGACATCTGAATCGTCGAGGAACAACAACACGGACCTTGATGGAGATTATAGTGTGTTGGAAAGCTCTGTTTCATATAGAGTTGGAGGTGGCAATGGTAATGGTAGTTGTGATGATGATGAAATTGATTATGATTCTTTTAGTTATTGTGAACGGAACTATGCACCACGATATCATGTTGGGAGACGTGCGATGCGTCCACCGATGATATAACGAGGAATGGTTCTTTTCAAGTGACAACATTACTAAAGTCTTCGAAAACAAGTGCAGATGGCGTTTCTTACAAGAAAAAGAGTGTATCGTAAGTAGTCGATATAAAAAGTCCAAAAAATCCTTAAAACAGTATGTTTCAGTACTACAGGTCCGATACATAATAAAGACTATCAGTATTGTATGACCAACACCTTTCCTACAGTCTCGTTACTATGTAACTGAGACACACACACTCTAACGACACTACAAGATCGGTTACAAACAACTGAGACTTTTGTTGGAGTATCGGTTATCATCCATCGAGACACTACACCATGTCTCAGTCATATGTGGCCGACAAAGTCGCGTCCGTGGTTAACCATTGGAAATGAAAAAAAAAAAAAAAAAAAAAAAAAAAAAAAAAAAAAAACCACAAAAAAACCATGAAAACTAACCTTATCGTGTGCGACGTTTTCCTCCCACTCATTTTCTTCAGTCATCGGACTCTAAAAACGATTTTTGTTTTTGAAAACACTTTAAAAACGATTTAAACTCACCGAATCTCACAAGCCCTAAAATACAAAATCCACACCATTGTCACCTCAAAAACCACTGAGTTTAGATGATTAAACCACACAAAAACGTGAAATCGAAAACTTACATGGTTGATGTGCACCCTTTGATCGACAAGCACGATGTCCAGCCGACGACAAATCAACTTCACTTGTAGAAAAATCAAGTTTTCGAGAGTGGGGTGCACAGGAAAGGCATTTTGGTCATTTAGTTATAAAACTAGTTTTAATTGAAAATAGATGGGTGACCTGAGATAATACCGGGTGCACACAGCACGACTCAAAAAAATATAGAAAAATAGTAGAATAACACCGCTACTGCATGACAGAATGTATAGTACCACACAGAATGTATAGTATGCACCTCTTTAAGCTCATAACTAAATTCATGGGAACCATCAACAAGAAGATCAAGTAAAAAAAACTTGAATCAGAACTTCAAGAAACGAGTCCTACTCACAGTTCACATACACATCTTATAAGAAACACACTTCTATGTAATTTTTTTTTACAAATACAGAACCTAAGATGGGCAAAACAATGAAAAACAGACACCAAGATGGCCTAGCGGAGGAGATCCACAGGCTCGCATACGCATGTGAGGCACGGCCATGAGAATTTAACAGTGACAAGTAAATCCAAAAGCAAACAAAAAGAAAGGTGGCCTAGACAAACTGCTCATGTTCAGGAAACGAAAGGCCGAGGATTTTTCTTATGAGTATGTACAGAGATACAACTTCAAGATAAAAAAAAAGTTGAAATTAAAATTTTAAAACAATATCGAGGGGCTTCACCATAAATTACAATATATATTGGCTTTTCTCAAGCTATTCAAGTCTCATAGCATAGTCATGTCGTACATCTCAATGGTGCATCAGTGGGATGCCCCCAGTCATGTCTATGAATTTTTTTCACAAATGTTTTCCTAGACAAAATATAGGGAACAAGGCTAGCTTTCCAATTCCTTTCTGCGTTCATAACTTAAGATACAAAATTGAAAGCTTGTTCCCCAATTTAGAGGAAAATAAAAGGCTAACAACACAATATTGAATTTGACAAAACAAAAAAAGGAACTGATATGTGAAATTGGCCGACCTTTCGTTCCGAAAACGTCAGCTCATAAATAAGCACAAAAGACTCCCACGATAAAGGGGAAGGTCCATTTTCTTTTCACCAGATGAAGAGGGCGGCCATTGTGATTATTAGGAGAGATAGGAGAAGGATTCCAGGGATTGCTACAGCCTTGAAAGAACGGCTATCGCTTATTCAAGATGACGTGGCCTTTATAAGAGGTTATATGAACATGGGGTCATGAGAACTAATTTGGGTGTGAAATCTGGAAGACTGAAAGAGGTTTGTTCTCTGAGAAGGGCTTTGTGAATATACCAAGGGTCGAAAAAGAATATATATCCAGAAGAATAATAACTTAATGGGCTCAACATTATCTCAGCCCGAACTATGAGCATCGCCTCCATGCCCTGAGCCTGAGGTGCCAATACCACGTAGACCAGAACCTTGACCAGAAGCTTGAACCCCTGATCGAGATGGTCCGCTCTTTGAAAACATGGAGCCAACTACACCACTAGAAATGTTCCCAGAAGATGGTATTCTGGTTGAAAAAGAATCCATGCTAGACCCAGCAGAAAATTCGGGGCGTAATTCTGAAGACGACGATGATGGGGCAAGGGTAGGCAGTGAAGAGCCTATAGGATAGGGTGCAACTGGCATGTCAGCAAGAGAGGATGCCGATGGACTGTAACTAAGTGCTGGTCCCATGGGATGATCGAATTTGCAAGTTGGACCAAATTTGCAAACACCATGCTGCAAATAGAAAGTACAAGTTGGAGCCCCCTGTCAATCAAATAAAGCACAGAATCAGGAAAAAAAAAATATATCAAAAACTAATTTGTGGAAGGCATGGCATTGCAGAAAAAAAAAAAAAAAAAAAAAGAATGCATGGGAAAGCACTCCAACAACCGATGCGGAAAAAGAATAAGCATGTTTTCATGGATACAATACCATGTATCAGTTTTTGTGTGAAGGAGAATGTTGAGGGTCTATTTAGGTGGTGGAACCTGAAAGAACTAAATACACATAAAACTAGTTATTTCAATAGACCGAGTGCAATGAGAGAAGAATGAAATTAAAAGAGATGGCGTGGAACTCGAAAGAACTAAACCAACAAAAAACCAGTTATTTCAATATATCAAGTACAATGATAGATTGATGATGTACAATGACGAAATCCAAAGAGATGATAACAACGACAACAAAAATGTGTCAAACCCAAATTAGTTGGGAAACAGCTACATGGATCAAACTCTTCCACTGTGCTCGGTTTAGTGCAATTGATGGTTTGCTTTCCAAATCCTTTAAATCTCTAAAGATGATAAATTTATAGTATTGAACCTGATAACAATGATCACGGTGTTAAGAACAACAATAAGAAATGACAGGTCACTAGGCTCAGCCCTTGGCCTAATATCTCATGATATGGTTTTAAGTCATGGGTCAATTACAAATTCCAATAACCTGCCTGTCGAAACCAACAAGAAGAAGAAAGGCAAAGCCAACAGAACAGGATATTAAATTATTAATTAAAGACTTCCTATGAAAAGTGCTTTCACGTTAGTAAAAAGCTTCGCACATACAAAAGCAAGAAAGAACATTATGAAAAATATTGAGTAATATAATTTCCATGGCAGAATTCCAGTAAGCCACACTAGCCATTCAATTTTTTTTTCTCCAATTCTCTCATTAAATATTGATTTCAAATTGTTGTAGAGATGTCAATCCAATGCACAGTGCAGCAGTCATAGAACCATATAAGAAAATGACGCATGCTGACTAAGGCACCTAATGTTCTCCTAAAAGTGATACAATATACATTTTCCTCACAAGGTTGGTATATAAATGATTGTTCAACCAAACTGAATACTCGAGGATATAACACGAAATTCAGACGCATACCAAATATCCATGCAAGTCATCTGACGTATATTATATTAAACTGAAATTCTGAGCAGATAATTCAACTTAGGAAATTTCTACCATGACAAATGTGAAGCTTTTCATCTAATATTCAGGACAAATTCTAATTTTATCATCCAGAATGTTTTCTCCATATAAACGAGAGCTTTTTGCAGAAGATCTAGCTATTTCTTGTGTCCCCAGGTACATTTTGAGAAGTAGATAACAATCACCAAGGTAAATTTTAGAATTTACACTGTTCAACATTCTTCACCCCTTTCACGAGGCGCTGGATCAATAAATCCTCATGGCAAGGACCAGAAGGATGAAAAAATGGTCAATCATACAGGACAACACATGATGCAACAGGAAAAAGGAATAAAATTTGAAAATAAAATTCAAATCCAAAAATTACCAGTTTTTTCAGCATTTCAATCACTAAACTTGAATTCAAATATAAACAGCCATAATGCTTAACGGTCTACGTTTTATGAAGCACAACCGCAAGTTAGGCATATAGTAGAGATATCCAGATGGAATGAATATCATGCAATTCTCAGACCAATAAAATAATAATTGTGTCGAAAATTCAATGATATGACCATGTGCCCAAACTACACTTTTAAATGAGTGGTAAGGAATCAGACTGCCGCAGAATATCAAGTGACAATTAGACATAATTTGCTAGACACTTTTTTTAGGCCATTTGCCGGACACTTTTTTTAGGCCATTTGCCTGACACTTTTATATAGCACTGCAGAAGAAAATCAGATGAAAAGAGAGAGAACTTGAATACACACTTCAATCCCAAATTAGTTGAGGTTGGTTAATTGGATCAGTAACAACAAAACTTAAACACCAAAATGCACTAACTAGAAATTTTATCAATGAAGTTGGAAATAATTGTCATAAAATGCACAAACTATTATGACTGCAAAGTGGAGAGGGAGACGGATACACAAACACACAAGGGGAAAGAGAGAGATGAAATGGATCATAAAATTGCAGAATTTTAGAGAAAAAAAATTATAGAGCACACAGAGACAAGTGGATGCACCTCCAACTCTTATGCAGAGTATCAAGATATCCATGTGGATATATAGGTCTTGTGGTAAAGAACAATTGCAGAGTAAAGATTGCTAAGGAAAACAACTTTTGTCTTTACCAGCTCAAACTTTACAGTTTACATCAAACAAAACAAGTATTCAATGTTATTAAAAAAAAACAAAAACAAATAAATCAAGAAAGATGTATACAAGTGTATTCCTCACCGACCAAGCAAGCAACGGAGCGTTGTATAAAGTATAAACATGAGCATCATGCCTTTGAGACTGGGTCGAGTCATGGAAGGTTTCGAGCTACAAACACCAAATTTGATGTAATTTCTTGCAAAACACAATTTTGCAATATTTGACATTTCTTGGAAGGAGACATGGATATATGCTTAAGTGTTCCCAAAATAACAAATACAAAAATAAGGGAGCGGCTAAACGAACCCTAATTTTTGCTTAGAGAACCCCATTTTTGAATTTTTACTTAGTCGTACCCCACTTTTTACTTAGTTTACCCCTTCTTTTTCTCAAATTTCCAAAAATACCCTTGGTCACCCCATTACCCTCACCCTCACCCCAACACCCCTTAATCCACTCAATTACTCGATTTTAGTCATTGTAGCGCACTTGTACTAGGTTACCAAGTGTTGTAGGAGTTTTTTTTTTATTGAACAATGTCGGACGTGTTCGCCTTGTGTCCTAAAAGTGAAAAACTGCGGCCCATGGGGTTTGGCCGTACAGAGCCGAAACCTCTAAAGAGGTAATGGCCGACTAAAGAGGACTCGGCCAATTCCGACCAAGAATGCGAAGAGAACTCGGTCTCAATAGGTGACGGAGAGATCCAGTTGAGACGTCTTTAGAGGTGTCAGCCTTGTGTGTCCGAGACCTCTTTGAAAGTATCGGCCATGTGTGTCCGAGACCTCTAAAGAGGTCTCGACTCTGTGTCCGACACCCGCGAGCAATAAGAACGAACAAAAGAATTTCAAAACTCCTAAAAAATACATGAAAATGACCAAAAAAATAGTTGGTTCTGCTTGGAATCACTTGATATTTTTTATTCCATCGAAACTTTGTACCTAAAATGCAAGATTTAAGCCCTTAATCGGAGCCCTAACCCAACAATAACACCACAAGCAATACTGACTCAAAAAAGGAAAAAAAAACCCAAAAAAACATTGAAATCGACACTAAAAGGGATGAGGAATGCACCCACTGCATCGAATCGATGTGCTTTTGCTCGAATTTCGTCGGATTTGGATTGGTAGTGAGAATGCAATTAGAGAGAGGGATGATTGGAGTATGGGTGAGTGGGGCATGGTGAGTAAAATCCCTTCTATATGGAGGGATAGTTGGATAATTTCGGTGGGGTCCTCTAAGCAAAAACTGGGGCCCGTTTAGCCGCTTTCAAAAATGAAGAACATCTTGAATCCTAGTGACTAACAGATTACTTCAGCTACAAAAAATTGTGGCCTAATTGGAGTCAATTGGGTTCTCAAATGCTTCAGACATAGTATCAAGAATGAGCATTGCACCGCCACTTTTCTTTCTTCCAAATTTTAAGATTTTTCCCACTTTTCCAAACACCCACACTAATATCTTTCAGGAGAAAAGCCCACTACCCTAGGACTTTTACTCTCTGTTGTTGTAGGAAACTTAGCTTTTGACGACACCAGCCTATCATAGGTTTTTCTAGAGGGTGGGGAAGCAGTTACATGCCTTGTAATTATCTGATACTCTATGTCAGCACAGCACTTATATCTTAAAAGTAATTTGATAATATATAACTATTTCTATAGCTTTCTACAAAGGGCACGGTGAACAAAACAAAATGGAAATAATGAAAACATTTATCCGTACAATCAAAAATGTTTTACATGGAAATGGTCTTCAACCTCTTCAAATTCCATTACATTTTAGGCATTGAAGACTTGAATTATTCCCCCTTGTATAGACTTTGCTGCCCACTATTGACCAATTGGCTTTCCAAGCTTATTGCATCTAGTATGCTACTCATTATTTCCATTATACGACATTAAAGTTCTTTTTTAGAGTAGTTGAAAACCAAGTTTATCATGGCACGCTAACGTTTAAGTTAATTATATTCGTTGATTGAATACTTCATTTGCAAGAAACTGAAGTTCTAAGTATTTTGTTAAAGTACATCGCAAACATTGGAGAAAATGTGACGTGTAAGCCATATGCTACTTAAGAGCTCGTGTCGTGCGCATTTCATGATAAACTTCTCAAACTCACAGCTACGCTTCACAAACTTTTGAGATCATGACCAATTTGAATTTACAGTAGACATGAAAGAAAAAATGAAGTTTCTTGGGCTCCAACTACTTCATGGCTTTTCTGCAAAAAAAAAAAAAAAAAAAAAAAAAAAAAAAAAAAAAACTACTTCATGGCTTCATGCCATAAGTCTACTAATAGCCCTTTTTGCCTTTGCATACATAGGCATAGATGATACAATCTCTTAGCAAATAAATCATTTTGAATTACAAAGATCCAATGACTCTTATAAAAGTTCATGTGCTCATTACAAAGATTTAGTGTGTCAGTGTGTCACTCTATATATGGTAGGCAAGGGTACATTTTACTTGGTGAACATCTCAAATATTTTGCAAAGCCTAATGCATCATGGTTCTGGTTTTTCATGCATTCCTTGAGATCCGAAAACTGAAATACTTATATGTAAGAACAAGATAGGAGGATTGCCTAAGGAACTAACTTGAATGTGTGATTTCCAGTTCTAATCAAGCAAAGAAAATATTAGCCGAATATCACCAGTAATTTAGAAAAGTTTAATTAGATTCAGACAGCATTCAGCATTTCTCAGTTTATAAAGACGATTAATAGCTCAAGATGAGGAAAAGGCCATGCGTCACATTTTGAAACAATTTCAACCATAACAGCACATTTGTTACAACAAACAATTATAACAATAATCAAAGACAAACACACACACAAATCTTTAAAGAATTTTAAAGCACATTTGTCACTCATATGAATGGTTATCAACTAGAAAAACACAACAAGAAAAGGCAAGCAACAACATAGACATAGCCTATTTAGATTAGTTATCAAGCACTCAAAACAAAGTATATGATAAGGGGGCATTTAGCATAGTGTTTTTTTATTCGAAAAATATTGAAACGTTGAAATATTGAACACAGTTAGTACTTTTCCGTTCCTTTTTCTTTTTCTTTTTTTTTTTTTGTTTAAGAGGCTTGTGTCAACTGTGGAAATGGTGGTTGGGCACTAATGCAACTCTCTTTCTGACTACAGTGAGAAGAAAAAATAATAACTCTTCATTTCAAAAATGCGAGGGAAAACATGGAGTAGGAGATGCATACCGGACGCAGAGGAAGACCCATGGGGCTGAGGGCGTAGTTGACATTTGAAGATATCCTTTCAGGCGGGTGATGATATTTACAGCTGGGTCCAAATTTACAATCCCCTGTTCTCATGTAATACTGACAGTCAGGCACGCCAGGTCTTTCTGGGAAGATATTTTCTTTCTGGCTACTGCTTGAAGCAACAGCAGATGAGGGAAGGGGTTGATATGGTCCACCTGCATATCCAGTTGGTGGTGAAGACAGCTGGGGAACTCCATATATTGGTCCTGCTCCAACGTTTGGTTGAGAACCAGGAGATGCAACTGGGCTCAAAGGTGCCTGCATCGAACTAAGTGTAAATCCAACAAGGGCAAAACAACTATGGAAGTGTAAAAAAAGGGTAAGATAAAGATGCATCCATAAAGTACCGGATATGGGCTCCAAGTTGGGAAGGGGACTACCCCAGGAGAAAGCAGCACAGGACCGTAGGTGCCTTGCACGTATGAACCAGGTAACAGCGCAGGCCTTGCAGCTTGCCAATTAGGAACCATTCCTCCATATTGTTGAGGAGAAGGAATTGAATGAGACTGCACCGAGGGATAAAATGTCGGTGCAGGTGCAGGTGCAGGAACAGAAACGCTAGCAGGTTGTGGATGATGGAATTTACATGTCACACCAAACTTACACATCCCCGTTTTAATATAGTAGGCACACTCTTTCTCACCCTGTCACGGCATTGACAGTCTTTCTCAGTTTGAAATTTACGATAGTCACAACCAATTAAAAATAATTATAATAAAAATAACACTCAACGCTCTGGTTAAGTACTATGAAAAGAAGGGAAGGAATTCGAACCGGTCGAAGAGGGTAGCCAGAATAATTCAATGGCACTGGACTCAATGACCCACCTCCATATTTTGGATGGTGGTACTTGCAGGATGCGCCAAACTTGCAAGTCCCCGTCTTCATAAAGTACTACACGTTGAGGAATTAAAGAAGTAGGATAATCAAAGCCTAGAAGACACACAAATCCTTCCAATACAATCATAGAATGAACACTCTCGTTCAAATAACCAAATTGAAAATAAAAGGGTTGAGTAATATTTCCCACAACAAATTGGCAGATATATCATCTTCTGAAATTTCAAAACTAGCTAATAATAACAATGGTGAAGTACCTGACAAAAAGGTTGCCCCTCCCTCTCTGGATACTCCCCTCCTTGTCTAAAGGATCCCGCAGCCTAATCAGTATCATTCAACTATTCAGTATTAACCAAAACTTACTCGGTAACACCATGTTTAAACCTTTGCAAACCACACATCTAATTTCAGACTAATAGCAACTGCAAAGAACTGCAATATTAACACAAATTGAATCAGTTCTTTAGAAATCAAACTGAATATGAACAGATCACAGAATCTCATCAAGCTAACTCAACAAACACATCTAGTGAACACTATAACCGTTCAGTACAACAACAACATAGCCTCAACAAATCCCTAAAAATCACATCTTTACACTGGCATTCAAAAATCTCAACAAAACCAAAGAAAAATCATCAAAGAATAGCCATGGAACTGCGATCACGGGGATGGCATCGATAAATACCTCTACCGTTCAGTAAATCCCTAAAAATCATACCTTCAACACTGGCATTCAACAAATTTTACCAAAAACAACAAAAACCATCAAAGAATAACCACAAGACTGCATCATGGAGACAATATCGAGTAAACACCTCTACTGTTCAGTAAATCCCTAAAAATCACATCTCTACACTAGCATTCAACAAATTTCAATAAAAACCATCAAAATTTACTGTGGAACTGCCATAAAGGAAATGGAATCCAGTAAATACCTCAACTATTCAGTAAATCCCTAAAAACCACATCTTTTCGCTGGCATTCAACAAATTTCAACAAAAAACATCAAAACTAACCTCGAAACTGCGATCACGTGGACGACATATAGTAAGTACCACTATGCCATTCAATAAATCCATAAAAATCAAATCTTTAAAATGCCAATCAACAAATTTCAACAAAATCCAATAAAAACATCAAAGAATTACCGCGAAACTGCAGTCACCGAATAATTGCAGTTCTATAAATACCTAAAAATCACATCTTTAACATGGCATTCAACAAATCTCAACAAATTCAATCAAAAACCACCAAAGTTATTACCGCGTAAGCGCGATCGCGGGGATGATTGTAGCGACAATTGGGGCCGTAGCCGCAGCTCCCCGTCCGCATATAATGCACGCAGTTGGACTCCCCTGGTCGCTCCGGATAGGAATCCCTACCTCCCAATCCCAAATTCCACATTGGCTCTACATTCGCCCAAACAAATCCAGATCAAAACCACATTCCCTCCCCCCCCCCCAAATCAACCAAAACCCTAAATCCGCAACAAATCAAACCCTACCAAATCGAACCAAACCAAACCAAACCACTCTCACCTTCGAGCCCGGTCTCGGCCGTCTGGGCGGGCCAGTTCGACTGGTACGACGAGTCCATGAGCGACCCCCAACGCGCGGCGGCGCTTCACAGAGACAGAGACAGAGAGAGAGAGAGAGAGAGCGAGCGAGCGAGAGAGAGAGAGAGAGAGAGAGAGAGAGAGAGAGAGCGAGGGGTGGGGGATTCTAGAGGGTTCTAGAAGGTTCGGGAGAGTGGTGGAAGGTTCGTGGGGCGTGGGGAGGAGGAATTGGGGGGAATGAGAATGGGATTTCGAGTTTCGATTGGCGTGATCTCTGTGCGTGTGTGTGTGTTTGTGTGTGTGTGCGTTTGTGTTTGGTGTTCTTTGCTTCCTCTCTCTTTCTGTGTGTGCACTGTTTGTTTAGGGAGCGAAAAAGCTCTTTGTTTTTGGCTGTATTCGACTGTTACAGTTTTTATACCCGCCAAGCGGAATACGCTACGTAGAGTTCGACGGACGGAAATGCCCCGGAGTTTTTTCCTAATGACGAAACTGCCCTTGGCTTCCCTTATAAGATAGTTTAAAAAATAAGTTTTGTTTGGCAAATAGATTATTTTAAAAATAATTTAGCTGATAAGTCAGAATCTCAAACGCTATTTTGGATAGTATTTTATAAACAAAATGTCGGATAAAAATTTTCTTCTTTTCATGCCCCTAACTTGTGTGCGCGCCTCCTAAAATATAAGAATTAATTAATACGATTTTAATTTAGATAAAAAGATAAGACAAATATATTTGGTCAAAATAAAAGAAAAAAAGTAATGTGTGTATTGTAGAGACGCTTTGTAAGTAAAATATTTAACTAATTAATATATTTTATAATGCCAAAAAATACTAATATGTTATATAGATCTCATGTCTTTTTATGACATTTTGCATTGTTCAGCTACTCAATCAACTGTCATTCCAAACAATTTTTAGTTGATCAGCTAAATTATCAGTTTTTCGCTACCAACTACTAGATTATTAGCTGGTGTTGCCAAACAAAGCCCTTGTATGTGACGCGTGATGCGTATGTGCACGTATCTCAAGGTGTATTGCACGGCATGTACATGGCTCGGTACCAGAAGTCGATAATCCGAGCATTGTCCAGTACAAAAATCAGTTGATTATGATTATTAGGTTTTTTAGTATTTTTTTATGTTGTGTAAGGTACAAAAATAGACAACGATTATGAGGAGAATTTGTTGTTGTGGTATGGGGATCAAATTCACATTCACGAGGTTTTGAGAGTTAGGTTTTTACCACAAAATAGAGGACTATGTGACTATGTTTATGGTATATTCCAAACTATTAAGTATACTTTCACAGATACACATGTGCAGGAGTAGCACATTAGTGCGAGATATAAAGTAGAGGTTGCACCTAAAGTTTTGTAGTAGTATTGTCATATTATATCGGTGTGTATGTCAAACCTAATTGATGACATGGACTTGAGTTTCAAGATTCAATAATCTAACAATCTGTATACTTGAAATGGAACACTAAATTCCTACCAAAAAAGAAAATGGAACACCAAATGCTAACATTGACTCAAAATGAGAAAATGTTAGCAAATGATTTATACTTTCACAAGTTTGTTAGCTAGTTGTAAATGCGAATAATTAATTATTTTTAATGGTTGTATTAGAGTCATCGTATACTATTACATCTAGCAGGAAAATACTATATACGTGTATTAAACAAATCATGCTTCAAAATAAAGTTAAGTATTTAAGAAAGTTATGTCAATTTTGAAGTTGTGTGGATCATTCGAATGAAAAGTATATTAAATTTGAGTTTTGTATCTTATCGAGATTTAAAGAACCACGATTATAAGGACATCGTTTTCACTTCTTCATTGTCAAGCTACAACGTAGCTAAGTGACAATCTATTTTCAATTTTCTCCACCTAACATTATTACACAAAATTAAATACTTTCAATTTTTATTTAACTATATTTTTTGAGAATTTTCTTATTTAACTATATAAGAAATATATATTTGACGTCAGAGAAACATATTACAACAACATAGTCTCAGACCCAAATAAATCGGAGTCAATTATATGGATCAAATTCTTCCATTATATTTGATTTAATATAATTGATAGATAAAAAAGATACATTTGGCAAAAAAGAATATATATAAAATATGAAAAAGTATTATCCAGTGACGTCTTGACTTTATTTTTTTGGTAGAACCTTTACATTATTTTTTGACAAATTTATTTAGTAGTTTCAAATTTGTTTGTTTTCTTTTACTTTTCCATCATATATTTAGTAGAATGCAAGCATAAATCCATACGTCACCACCTATTATATATTGCTAACTTATCTGTTTCAGGAACCAAAAACACAAACAATGTCATGAAAAAGAAAAATGTAATTCTCAACTTTAGTTTTTCATCAATTAAAGCCTCTTAACACTGCATAATTGTAATGAAAAAATAATAACATCCAAAAATAAAAAATCACAAAAGGGCATATCAGTCATTCACCTCAAGAAAGTGTCGGGAGGGAGGGCCAAGGCGTTATTTAGCAGCCAATGTAAGGGTAATTCAGTAATTCAACATCACTTTATGAGAAAAAGCCGCAGATGAAACTAAACAAAGAGATTCAGTGGACATCTCGTCGCCCACCAATGCTATCTCGACACGTGTCGCTGCAAGAAAGCCGCCCCGGGCCCACCTGATAAAAACTTTGAAGACTTACCATCGTTAGATCTTTCGAGGTAAGAAATTCTCCAAATCAGCGGCTCAGATTACTCCCTCAAATCTAACGGCCAAGATTCTCTCACGTCGGCGTCAGGCGCACCAATCACTGTGCTGTCGCGCAGTAGGTAAGAAAATCCAACGCACGTGACGCGTGTTTTAGTCGGCAGAGGTGCGACGGGCGATAGACGGTCGACACGTGCGCGATTGACAAGTGTGGTACCGAAACAGCCGGTCAACATGTGGAAAAGGTTCTTTAGTGTGGAGCCTTGACTTGACTTTGACGCTCTTTTGATATATTTTTCGTTCGTGGCTTTGTCTGCTCTGATTCCATCTTTTTAAGATATCGTGCGACGACAAATTAGATTGGATTTTTGCGAGAATAGTGGGCCCAAGTGGGGTTGTGAAATCACGACCGTCCATCTTTGACATGATACGAGATTTGATTTTTGGGATTGGGGATGTGAGAATCTGTGATTTGGATGAATCTGTCAATTCATCGTGACTTTGTATGACTAATTATCATCTAGCATGGCTCTCAAGTGGTAATATTAAGCTTAGCTCTTACTTGCATCCATATCTAATATACACATTATTTTATGTGTTGTCAATACTACTTGTAAATAGTTATATGACATGTGATGTATGTGTAACTTATAAATATAGTCTTAGTATATTAATCATCATCATGAAAGGGCTTATATAAAGGATGTCAACCTCATTATAAAAATATATCATGTTGTATACAACTTCTCATTTCAACTCTTTCATTTCTCCTCTTCTACTTTCTAGTTGTAGTTCTATGTAGTTCTTTGTAGTAGTAGAAGTTAGTAGTTCTTTTACTTTCCTTCTTTAAGTCTAGCAAGTTCCATTTCAATTTACAACACATTATCAGCACGAGTTTACTCTAGCACAAAGGAGATCTTGAAGTTCAAGACAGCTTGCTAAGAAAATAAAGCTAGAAAGGTATAATTTTTGTTAATTTAAATAAGTTCAATTTATTTCCATGTTATCATGGTTATTTTCTTTTCATTATATGCATCATTTATGTATACATACTTTATACCTACAGTATGCTCTATAACGTCACTGACTATGAAAGTGTGCTCTGTAGTTGCGTCTTACATGATCTTCTACATAAAAAATCAAAAGTTAATATGTAATAGAACTAGTTTTCTCGCTATACTATAAACGATTAGTTATGCTATATACTTGATTTTTATAATGTAAATAGTGTTATGAGTTTGAGTTGATAGTGAGTAAGCCTTGTCTTCAGTAAAACTAAATATTGAAAGGGAGACGGGTTATCTCGTTTGAGGAGGCATGGTTTTAAGTAGACTTCGTCTCGCCACCCAACTTGGAGGTTGTCCCACCAACTCATACAAGTATTATATTTTGCGTATTAATAATCAAGTTGTGAACATATATTTAATTATTTAATCTTATATTATTTATTTTGTATAAAACGAAAACTATTTAGTTTATCCCTATTTTCATAAAATTTTTACTTAATTATAATTGAATTAATTGTCTTAACAATATTGACAATAATAATTACTTGTCAAGGCAATGGGATGCTCAAATTATGTATAAAACATCTACGCAAGACTATGCGTACGATACTAATATTTATTCGTCAAATATCTCTTTAGAGATTTGAAAAGTGAATATTTCACTTTATATTATCATTTCACCTCATAGAGCTATCTATATCAAGGCCAAAATTAGTGATGCTCCAAAAGGCTCAAAATGAGCGGCTGGGTCTCACGCTACAAAATTTATATCAATCAAATATCATTTATTATTCTGCAATTTTAATTACCTCTATGTTGAGGCTATGCAGAAGTATAACTGATGAGACAAATAAAGGCTACGTGGCTCGCCTCGATATATTACTACAACAAATTATCGAGTGCACACGTTAATTCATTAAGTATTAATTATGGATTGAATTATTGTCTCGTGGTAGCTGGGTAAAATGATGAGGTATTATAAATATAATATCACTCCCGTTCAATTGGTTCAGCTTCAAATTAATAAGCATATATTGCATACTATGACCATGGTCACAATAACAAATTACGACGTGAAAAAAGTGAAAAGATATGGTAAAAGTCATGTTGATAATTCCACTGAAGGTTGGAATAAAAGTGGTGCACCTCTAGAAAGGGGAATACATTATTGACAATGGGCGCTCATAATTGTGACACGTCTCGTCACATATGAAAGGCTATTCGCCTAAATATTGTCATATATACAATACGCAAATATTTTTGTGATATTTTACCATGCCTTTGTTAAATGAAGAAGGCAAAGTTTTTATATTGAAAGTGACTAATGATCCAAAAAGTTTGATATATTAGTATGTTATTACAAAAAGGTAATACCATATTGTTTTTCAATGTAGAAATGGATAATCAAGTTGTTTGTTCAGATTATGGCAATATATGTCTTGTTGATTGTGCCACAACGTACACTATCCTCAAAAGAAAATAATATTTCTCTAATTTAAACTTAGCTGAGGCTACATTCAGACAATATCTGACACATCAAATTTAATTAATGGCTCTGGGAGAGCAAATATTTTGTTGCCAGGAGGGACAATAATTCATATTGTCAATACCTTATATTCTGATAAAGCTAGAAGTAACTTACTCAGTTTTAAAGATATCCGACAGAATGGATATCATGCTGAAACTATAAATGAAAATAATAGAGAATTTCTCTATATTACTTCAGTTTCATCTCAGAATAAGAAAGTTTTAGAGAAATTTCCAACTTTATCCTCTGGATTATATTTCACTCATATAAGGCACGTGGAAACGAATGTCGTCATAAATGGAAAAATCAATAATCCAAAGACATTCATTTTATGACATTACCGACTTGGTCATCTGGGATCATCAATGATACGAAGGATAATTGATAATTCGCATGGACATCCTTTAAGGAGTCATAAAATGCTTTCAACTAGTGATTATAATCGTGCTAGTTGTTCTCAAGGTAAATTAATAGTTAAACCATCCTGTGACGGCCCCAATTTCCCCATGCAATTGGGTACGCCCGGCCTAGACCCATACAAGCCTCGAGTCATCACTCGGCAACCTGACGAGCCTAGTCAGCCTTCAATTTAATCAAATTAGTAATTTATGAAAGAGTTATTGCATCGAAGAATGGAAAGACTAAAACAATTATAATAAAGGGAAATAACTCATTCAAGGGAAGTAGAGGAATTCTATAAGTGTGGAAAACCCGGGTATTCATGTACATTTGGAAATGCAAAGGTACATGATACCAATCTCATCAAAATTTGCCTAGTTTAATAATCCCAAAGCATATATATATAAAACGATATACATAAAAGCAAAACATAAAGAAACCTATAAAATAGTCTCCAAATCCAGTAGCTAATCCTCACAATAGATCCCCTAGGCGAGGGTCCCTTGCCTTGCCGCTTCTCCGCCTATATGCACCCACCGTCACAAACTAGACGGTGAGTAAGCGAATAAAATCGAATGTAATGCCAGAAGAAGATAACAGTAATTCATGATAATTCAAATAAAGTAGTCTAAATATCATGCGGTAATAAAAATGACAGGAATTTAAATAAACAAGATGCATGATAAACAGACTAATAGATATCAATCGAAAGTCAAGTGTGTTCCAAGGAATCAAAAGAGGCTCATAAGTGGTCTAGTTCATAGCATAACGGCGAAGACCTCGCGAGGTCTTCCCGGGCATCGACACAAGCGAAGGCACAGCTATGACTGGAAAGGACTCAAACCCATCCACCCAGTACTCGGTGTCACACGGTCACTAAGGGTGGTCACACACTCGTGCGCACGAGTGCCCGCGTTTTATCCCTCTAGTGCAGGTCCTAGTACTTTCGAGACGAAACACTTACGCCGGGAAACACACAACAAGAAATGGAATGGAATACCAATAATAGAGCATAACAAGACTGAATAAATGATAATGAATCACATGGCATTTTCTTACTGGCTTACAAACGTACAAATGCTTGTGGCAAATGTACTTACCTGAACTATCGCGACCCGCGAAATAAACTCTCGTTTCTAATGCGTATTCCCAAGTTTTCCGCTACCTGACAAGGTTGGAAACTCTAATTAATGGGTCGAGGCATTAATTAATCCTAGGTCGATACCCTTCACATTTTCCCATCCTTTTAAATGACTCGAAAACCTCGACAATTCAATCGGTAAATCAAACCCAAATTGACAAAACTTTGACTGAAAACTCAACACCGACGTCATCGACAAAGAATGATCAAAACACGAAACCACGCAACATTATTAAGAAACTACAACGAGTCCAATTGTTTAATAAAAATCGTAACAAGTAATTCGTCAAAATAACAATATTAATAGTATTTTAGATGAACCAAAACCGCGAGAGACCATCGAGGACATGAGCAAGATCCGTGATAACCCCCACACCAAATGATGGTTCAACCAAAGCAAATCCTTTCAAACATGCGATTTTACGGCAAAAGAAAGAATAAAAATAAGATAAAATAAAACACAAAAACAATCACATGAAATAATAAAACTATTTTAAAACGCAACTGGATTTCGGACACACCGGAGGGTTGTAGGACATTAGTATGGGCGAGATCTAGTCCCCGACAACCTCCCTGGTGCGGCGGTCCGGCCAGTAGCGCCGCTAAGCTTGGCATTTTCCGGCGAAACCAAAACAACAATAAATTAAAAAAAACAGTGAAAAACGTAAGAAAGAGTGGGAGAGAGAGAGAGAGAAAGCGGACCTCCGGTGAAGGTTATGGCGAGGGGAGACCGAGTGGGAGACCGACGAGAGAGATGAAGGGAGGAAGAAGATAAGTGGCGGCGGTGGGTGTTTGGAGAAGGAGGTGAATAGTGTAGGGTTTTTTTTTTTTTTATATATATAAGGCCAAATGACATTTTTACCCCCAACTTAATTCCTACACACTTTTAAAACACTACCCTTATGGGTCTTTTTACTTTTCTATTTATTTCTCTTTATTGCACATTAAAGTGTGTAACCATTCTATTTATTTCTCTTTATTACACATTAAAGTGTGTAACCATTCTATTTATTTCTCTTTATTACACATTAAAGTGTGTGTGTGTGTTGTCACTTGCATAACTCTCCACCTCAACACACCCACATCTCGAGGTCAATCTCATGGTTCCTCACCATTGAACTGTGTCAATTTAATAAATCCAATTCCATAGATCATATGTTGCGTAATTAACTAACTCCCGCGTTCAAACGACATTCCTCGGTCCATTTTTCCTTGTTCCGACTCTCGTAATTCGCGTAGTCTCGCCTTGTCTCGCCAACTAATTAATTAAATAAATTAAAAATTCATTTATTTGTATGTTTTACTTGTTTTTCTCCCCCGTTTAACTAGTCGAAACCTCACTCAATTAAATACCTCCCGAACGGCTCGAAACCCGTAAAATACTACAATACTAATACACACAATCAAAGAATCATAAAATCACTTCGGTGTCGACTCCCGAAGTTCGAAATACTGTCCAGTATTCACGTAGCCGGGTCACAATTCTGACAAGTGCAACACAAGTCAGTTAAAAATTTGGGGTTGTTACACATCCCCAAGTAAACTTCTCGTGGAATCCCCAGTTTTCTCCGAACGCATTCAAGGAGACATATGTGGACCTATTCATCCTCATTGTGGGTTATTTAGGTAATTCATGATTTTGATAGATGCCTTAACTAGGAGGTCACATGTTTGTTTGCTTTCGACCCGTAATGTTGCATTTGCTAGACTTTTAGCTCAAATCATAAAATTAAGAGCACAATTCTCTTACAACTCAATCAAGACCATTCGTCTTGATAATGATGGAGAATTTCAATCTCAAGCTTTTAGAGATTATTGCATGTCTATAGGAATTACCATTGAACATTATGTTCCTCATGTGCATACCCAGAATGGTTTGGCAGAATCTTTGATCAAACGCATTTAACTAATTGCAAGACCATCAATCATCAGAACTAAGTTACCAACTTCAGTTTGGGGGCATGCAGTTCTTCATGCGGCATTTATCATTCGTTATAGACCTCCTGCATACCATGAACATTCCCCAATGCAACTCATTTTAGGTCAACAACCAAATAACTCACACTTGAGAATTTTTGGTTGTACAGTGTATGTTCCCATACCACCTCTCAATAGAACTAAGATGGGTCCATAACGAAAACTTGGGATTTATGTTGGATTTAACTCATCTTTCATTATAAGATACCTTGAGCCCCTAACAAGGAATTTATTTACTGCACGTTTTGTTGATGGTCACTTTGATGAAGCAATTTTTCCACCATTAGGGAGAGATAAAAAGCCAGTTCAAAAGGAATGGCACGAAATTGCTTGGAATGCATCAACTTTATCACGTTATGATCCACTCACAAATCAGTGCGAACTTGAAATTCAAAGGATCATTCATTTGCAACAAATTGCAAACTAATTACCTGATGCATTTACTGATGCAAAAAGAGTGACAAAATCATAATCCAAGCTGTAAATGTTCCTGCAAGAATTGATGTCATTGTGCACCAAAATGCATAAGAACCAATAAAATGCTTAAAACGTGGAAGGCCAATTGGTTCAAAGGATACAACTCCCCGAAAGAGGAAAGCGAGAGTAAACATAAATCAAAATCAAAATACTCCTGAGAAAACACAAGAATCATTTGATAAGGATTTATCAGAACAAGTTGATTCTGATAAGGAACAATTACCTCTCGAAAAAGAGGGAATAGATGAAAATAATGAGATCTCAATAAATTATTTGAACTCTAGTAAGATTTGGGATCGAAATAATATTGTTCATGATTATATCTTTGCTTTCAATGTGTCATTTGATATATGTGAAAATGATGATGATCTAGAACTACGGTCAGTGGATGAATGTCAAAGAAAACCTGATTGACAAAAATGGCAAGAGGCTATCAAAGCAGAGCTAGACTCGTTGAAGAAACAAGATGTTTTTGGACCAATTGTCCAAACGCTAAATGGCGTAAAGTCTGTTGGATATAAATGGGTATTTGTACAGAAGAGAAACGAAAAAAATGAGATTAAAAGGTACAAAGTAAGACTTGTAGCTCAAGGTTTCTCACAAAGGCCTGGTATTTATTATGAGGAAACATATTCTCCTGTTATAGATGCAATCATATTTCGATTCTTGATAAGCCTTGCAGTTTTTGAAGGCTTAGATATGCATCTTATGGATGTCGTTACAACATATCTATACGGATCCCTATACAGTGAGATATATATGAGAATTCCTGAAGGACTTGAAATATCTGATGAAATGAAATCAAAACCTCATAACATGCAATCTATAAAATTACAAAGGTCTTTGTACGGATTGAAACAATCCAGTCGAATGTGTTATAAACGTCTTAGTGATTATTTACTTAAAGAAAGATATGTAAATAATCTACTTTGCTCATATGTCTTCATTAAAAGATCGTCAACAAGATTTGTAATTATTGTTGTGTACGTTAATGATTTAAATATAGTGGGAACCACGACGACATCGTCAGAACATCTAAATACTTGAAAAAGGAATTCGAGATGAAAGAACTTGGAAAAACAAAACTTTGTCTTGGTTTGCAAATTGAACATTTTTCAAGTTGAGTACTTGTCCATCAATCAAACTATATAGAAAAAATCTTAAAAAGATTTTATATGGACAAGGCACATCCGTTAAGCTCCCCAATGGTTGTCAGATCACTTGAAGTGGATAAAAATCCATTTCGACTTCATGAAAGTGATGAAAAGCTACTTGATCTAGAAGTACTATATTTAAGTGCAATTGGTGCACTTATGTATCTTACAAATTGTACAATAGCTGACATTGCATTTGCTGTCAACCTACTTGCAAGATATAACTCTTCACCAACTCGAAGACATTAGAATGGTGTAAAACATATTTTCTTGATATCTTCGAGGAACAAGTGACATGGGTTTGTTTTACTCGAGAGGGTAAAATTGAATCTCCAAGGTTATGCTGATGTTGGATATTTATCTGATCCCCATAAGGCTCGTTCTTAAACGGGGTATGTATTCACCTGTGGTGATGTTGCTGTATCATGGAAGTCAATAAAATAAACTATGGTTGTCATTTCTTTTAATCATTCTGAAGTACTTGCAATTTATGAAACAAGTCGTGAATGTGTATGTTTGAGAAACATGATTGAACATATTCAAGAATCATGTGGATTACCTTCAATAAAAGATTCACCAACCATATTATATGAAGATAATGCAACATGTGTTGCACAATTAAGTGAAGGATACATAAAAGAGGACAGAACAAAACATATTTCACCAAAATCTTTTTATGCATATGAGCTTCAAAAGAATGGGGAAATCGATGTCAAGCAAATCCGATTTAGTGATAATGTTATTGATTTATTCACAAAAGCTTTACCAACCACAACATTTAAGAGGCTTACATATGGTATTGACTTGTGTAAATTTAAGGACATTGCAAGCAAAAAAACAGAACAAGTTTCACCCATGTCTACATGAGGGGGAGTAATTGATCAGTGTATTGCATTCTTTTTCCTTTAACTATTGTTTTATCCTATTGGGTTTTCCTAGTAAGGTTTTTAATGAAACAATCCTAACAATATTATACTCATCTTAAGATTAATGAGAAATGTGTACTTTTTTTCTTTTACTAGATTTTTTTCCATAGGGTTTTTTCTAGTAGAAGTTTTAACGAGACACATTCTCAACAATTGTCATCCAAGGGGGAGTGTTATGATATGGATGAACAATTGATCAAGACTTTGTATGACTAATCATTGTCAACATGGCTCTTACATTGAGTGTTAATATCAAGCATGGCTCTTACTTGCATCCTTATCCAATGTACTCATTATTTCATGTGTTTTCAATGTTGCTTGTAAAGAGTTGTATGATACTGACCTAGGGTACTGACTATGTACTACTGTATTTCAGTTCAGTGATGTATTATTATTATCATTTTTATATTATTCATCACAGGTGTATATATATTATCTTGTTGGTTGAGATTGAAAGTCGGGGTTTCGTTTCGTAGAACGCGTCAACACGAGGGTTCGGTAGTATCTAGGTCGGGCGTTGGGGTTAGACTGAATTTAATAATAACAATATGACTATGGTTGAGGATTTAAATTAATGAGATTTAAATATAACTTTAGGCTACGCTAAGTAAATTAATTATGTACACTGAGCGTGGGACCACCTTGGAGTGCGTGCCAGACGCGAGGCATGGGGTGCCGAGTAGTCGGGAAGTTAGTGTGACCCTACTTACCATTTTATGGAATTTATTTGATGGTTTGGATAAGTTGTATAAGTTGAATCAAATTAATATATACAAATCCTATAGTCGTACAAACAAATCAGGATTATCCATGAGACACACAACAGATAGATTCAAGGCAATTAGTATCATGATAAGGTGTCCAGGATATGAGTGACACAAGCTGATCAGGGATCATCCGATTTAGCTTCGAGATGCGTGTGCGTGTGAGACTAGAGTAACAACTATAAATAGCACTCGATGAGTGGGAGTATGCAAACTAAACATTTTCTAAGCCAAATCTGAGCTCAGTGAGAGGAAATTCGGTATTAGAGAGGTAAATTCAAGGGTTGGAGACTAGATTTAGGCGTCCAACAACAAAATCCAAGGTAATCTACCCACTCAATCTTTGAAATAAATTCGAATTTTTGGATGAATTTACAACTGTTTTTGTGGGTTTTGAAGTTCACGAGATTTTTTTGGTGAATTATGTTGATTTGGATCAAATTTATGGAAAAATCGAGTGATTGGATAAAGTTGGGGTTTTTGGACATGCATGTTTGATCCACTAGTTTTGTGGTTTAATTGTGTTAAAATCCGTGTTTTGGACATGTTTTGGTGCGATTGAGTTGTTGTTGGGTTGATAATCATGTTTGGGTGTTGTAGAAATTCCAGAAACCTAGAATTTGTTACTATAATTCTACGAGGTACCAGTATGCGTACTACACAGCCTACACATGCTTGGAAAAGATGAGTCTCTTTCCTGGGTGAAGAATCGCCCAGCGCGTTGGCTATTGCTACTTCTCGGGGGGACCCATGCTTGAACAAAAGATCATCACCGTCTGCTTTCACTGGGTGAAGAATCGCCCTTAAAATATTAAATAGGAAATCGAGCCTAATTGATAACAAACCCACATAATTAACCAGTAAAACACCAGAAATCGATCTTAAGAGTCACGGGCCAGTATTTTGAGTTGGGGACTAGTCGGGGTCGTGTTCTTTATTTAGCCTCGAGTAGATTATATTTTGTTTATTCATTTGAGTTGTTAATTTTTGATAATTTGTTAGTCCATTCTTTTTGGGACGGTTAAGTTTTCCTGTCTATGTATCTGAGGGTTGTTGTGGTCTCTTGCTAAGTGTGTAACGCGTGTTCTTGGCCTCGGTAAACCTTTTGAAAATACTAGGCCCCGCCTTTCAAACCTAAACTAGGCCCCGCCCAGCCTAGACTTACGCGAAACCCGAGTCAGTCTCGACGAGTCACTTAAGCCTAGTCAGCCTTAACTTTTACCATTTACCATTAATTTACAATTTATAACATTGATTAGTGAATTATTATCATAATAGCAAAAACAAAGCTCAAACTAATCAACTAATCACAACCATAATAAACAAGACATCTTAGCATGTGGAAACCCCGCACATGTATATTATCAAGTATGATAAATCAGAAGAGAACAACCCAAAAGATATACATGCCCAGAATCTCTCATATACCAAAAACCCATATTTCAAAACATAAATAGATACAATAATACAAAATCACCTACTCAGTTAAGTGGAAAGCTCGTCTAACGTCCTCAAAGCAAATCTCTAAGCTTTGGTGCCTTCCTCTTGCTGGACTGTGGATATGTACTCCATCAAACACAAGAATAACGAGCCCAGGTAAGTAACGCCAAACAGAACAATAATACAACATTTTTAAATAAATAAACATTAGTTCACATTCATACTGATAAAAAGAAAGGAATAAGGAACGCATGAAATGTATAAGACTGTAAATAACTCAATCAAAATGTGAGTGTTCAAATAACGATGTGTGGTCGTACAACAAGGCCAACCTATCCACCCGATGTGTGGTCGAAACTGGTAAAAAGTGCGCAGACTTCGTCAACCTGTCCACAATTACCCGGATACTGTCATGACCACACTGAGAATGAGGTAAATCACTGAATAAATCCATCGCTATATGCTCCCACTGTGACGGCCCCAAATTCCTAATGCATTTGGGTACACCCGGCCTAGACCCGTGCAAGTCCCGAGTCAGTTTCTCAGCGAACCTGACGAGCCTAGTCGGCCTCAAGTTATCAAAATTTCAAGTTTTATGAAAGAGTTATTGCAATTATAACACAGCGGAAGCAAAAATCATATTCTAATCAAATATTGGGAAATAACTCAATCAAAGGGAAATTAGGAATCTATATAAATGTGGAAAACCCAACATGTTCAATTCTAAGTCAACAAAATGGATTGATGGAATCCACCTCAAAACATATTCCCCAGCTCCAAAACAATCATATATATATAAACGTCATACAAAAAGAAATAATTCATGAACCTACATCTCGGTACCTCACGTCCAGCTGCTCACAAAAAGTCTCCTAGGCAAGGTCCCTTGCCCCTATCGCTTCTCCGTCCTATCTCGCACCCACCGTCACAAACTAGACGGTGAGTAAATCGAGAAAAATCGAAAGTAAAGCCGAAGAATATAGCAAGAATTCATGGAATAACAAACAAGACAGTCTAAATATCATGCGGTACTTGAAAGATAAGAATTTAAATAAACAAGAATGCATGATAGACATTTATCGGAAATGATAGCAATCGAAACATGCGTGTTCTACGAGTCAAGAGAGGCCATAAGTGGTCTATATTCCACAACAATACCACAACAATCCACAACAATCCACAACAATCCAGTACATGGTATCACACAATCACTAGGGGTGGTTAAACACTCGTGCGCTCGAGTGCCCGCGTTTTATCCCTTCTAGTGCAGGCCGCATGTACCTTTGAGACACACACTTATGCCAATAACACACATACAAGGAATATGGAATGGAAGGCCAATAATTTGATAATAACAAACACAAAGAAATGAAAATGAATCACATGATATTTTCCAAACTGGCTTACTAACGTACAAATGCTTTTTAAGGCAAATGTACTTACCTGAAACTATCGTAACCCGCGTAAAACGCTCCCGCGACTCCTAACGCGTATCCCCAAGTTTCTCGCTAGCTGACAAGGTCGGAAACTCGTATTAATGGGTAAAGTCATTCACTAAACCTAGGTTTAAACTTATCATTATCCCCAATGTTTTGAATGACTCAAACGACACGACAATTTAATCAACAAAGGAATACTCTCTCTCTCGGGTTTTGAAAACACAATATGTATAAGCCTCATCGCGAATCATAGGCTCGGCTCAGTCGTATGTGGGTCATGTCATGGTCTCGAGGACCGGCAACATGACCACGACGTCATAGCCATTCATCGCCACGCGATGTTTGAATACCAACCAACACTTAACCATAACTCCACGTGAAAACTGAACCGACATGTACAAAAGAACATGGAACCTCACTGATGTTGTTCGACGTTAGTGAAGGGTTTCCTTAGCATGGAATGACTGGGAAATACCCTCGAACATCGGTGTTCAAACACATTGACTAAACAATTCTCAAACTTAATATTTGTATAAAACATAACAATTTTTCCAACACATAAAATATTTCGGACACAACCAAGGATTGCAAGGCTTCCAACAATGTTAGATGAGATTCCCGACAACCTCCACTGGTGGTGGTCCGGCCGGTAGCGCCGCCAAGAGTGGCGGTTTTCGGCGAGGCTCCACCGCACCTACTCACATGAAATGACGACTTTTTAACGCTAAATAGGCTGTTTTGACCACTCCGAAGATTGTGGGACCCACGTAGGAGATTGGTGGGGTCCCCAATAGCGTCTCAGTCATTGTGGTCCTGTGGTGGCGTTGCCGGTGAGGGCGTTTTCCGGCGAGAGGGTAAAAACCCTATAAAACCAACTTATTGTGTGTACACTAGTAGGGACTTTGCATGGGCCATGAGGAGGGTTGCTCCGGGACGGTCTGGACTCCGGTGAGTTACCGGAGGTCGCCCACAACCGGTCCTAGTCACAGCAGCCGCCCCAACAGCCCACGCATGTACACACATGCATGACCACCGTGAGCCGAGAGAGAGAAATGGAGAGGAAGGGAGAAGTAAAGGGAGGAAGAGGGAGAGAGATCTCAGGTGGGGAATGAACCCCGATCACCACCATCTGCAGTGGGAGAGGTGGTGTCGTGGGAGGGAGAGAGAGAGAGCAAACCGAGACGAGAGAGAGAGAAAAACCGAGAGGAGAGAGAGAGAGAGATCGAGTGAGCACGAGAGAGAGAGGGGAGGATGTGGGACCTCCGACGAGCTTCTCCGTCACCACTGGACCTCCGACGACGGCGAGGACTCGGCCAGCTGAAAGGTGAGTGGACCGAGAGAGAGGGAGACCGAGAGATGAGAGAACAGTGAGGGAGATCGAGAGAGAGAAGAGAAGCTTACCTCCGGTCAACCGCGATCTCCGGCGGCCTAGTCCAGTCACCGACGACGAGCAGAGACGGTGATGAGGTGGGAGAGAGAGGGAGCTCGTGAGTGAGAGTGAGAAGAAGGTGAAAATCGTGAGAAGAGTGAGGAGAGTGAGCACGGGAGAGATGAGTGTTTGAATGAGGGGGTGAGGTGAGTGACGTGTGTGAGATGGTGAGATGAGTGTGACGTGAGTGATGGGGTGGATGGTGAGTGATGGGAGTGGGTGGGGTGTGAGGAGATGTGAGTGATGGGAGTGGGTGGGGTCTTTAAAATTTGAATGGGTATGGTATGAATAGTTCATTAAGTGGGGTGTGTCCTAGTTGTATCCACCCATATTCTTACCAACCCACACATCTCAAAGTTTAACCCAAAGGTTCCCCGCCCCATCTTGCCTCCTCTACCCGTATTTCCCCGTCACATGCACACTTTTACCTTTGTCTCACACAAATAAACTATAAAATTGTTAAATAATTCTTTTAATTATGTATTTTAGTCTCCCGTGTACTCGTAACCCAGTTGTCGAATCCCGCGCGTCGATTTTTCCCACTCGTTTACCAGCTTCACCTTTCGGTCACTCAAATACAAGTATAAATACATATTACACATCATCATTCACAAATAACCAAATTTCCGGGCCGTTACACCCACTTCCACCGAGGAATGGGAAATGATTGTAGTAACCTGTTAGGTCTGCGATGCTCAACCTTAACTCACTGATAAATCTCACACCCTCGAACATAATTAGAAACAACGGTCTTCATCCCTGGCCACCAAAACAGACGACGCACATCAGCATGCATCTTGGTCCTGCCCGGATCAATCGTATAATGTGAGTGGTGTGCCTCATGAAGTATCTCATTGCGAGCTTAGCCACTGATAGAATCCACAGTCGTCATCTAAACCTCAAGTATGAGTCGTCGACTGACTCCAATCTGGATGATCTGAACTCTGAGCAAACTCCAAAAATCTATCACACTCCTCGTCAACCCGCTGATCATCTAGTACACTCTGAATAGAGACATTTTGAATCCTCAATTGTCCACAAATCAATACTCCAGTGCTGGTCGAAATATCAACATAATACATCCTCTCGATCGCCTTGAGCAAACCATATTCGTGTGTCATGTGGCAAGTAACAACCTCTAAGTTTGACCCTTTACGACTCAATGCGTCTACAACCACATTGGCCTTCCTCGGGTGGTACTCCAAAGAGAAATCATAATCCTCGAAGAACTCCAGCCAACGTTTTTGCCTCATATTCAGATCCTTCTGAGTAAACAGGTACTTTAAACGTTTGTAGTCAGTAAACAACACAAACCTCTCTCCGTAGAGGTAATGGCATCAAATCTTCAGTGAAAACACCATTGCCGCCAACTCCAAATCATGCGTAAGGTAGTTCTTCTCGTGAACCTTCAAATCGTGAGCCTTCAGTAGGCAATCACTCTACGTGTAAACACAAATTTAAACCATTTTGTATCAAAACTCTTCCTTGACATCGGTGTTCACCTTAAAACTCTTCCTTGACATCGGTGTTCACCTTAAAACTCTTCCTTGACTCAGGCAATACTAGCATTGGCGCGGTAGTCAAACGTTCATTCAAAACTTGAAATGTTTGCTTACAACTATCATCCCACTGAAATTTCATGCCCTTCTTCGTCAACTGCGTCATAGGCGCTGCAATCTTCGAGAAGTCACGTACAAATCGCTTGTAATATCCCGTCAAACCGAGGAAACCGCGAATATCAAACACGAATTTTGGTATAGGCCAATCAATCACTACTCTGACCTTAGCGAGGTCCATTGACATTCTGCCTGCTCCAACTGTGTCTTAGAAATCCAATCTTCGCAAGCCAAAACTCGCACTTACTAAACTTGGCGTACAACCTATGCTCTCTCAGAATCTGCAACACTAATCTTAGATGCTCCTCGTGATCCTCACGAGTCTTGGAGTAGATCAATATATCGTTGATAAACACAATGACAAAGTGATCCAGAAACTGTCTCAACACTCGATGCATCAGATCCATAAACATCACAGATGCATTAGTTAGCCTAAAAGACACGAGTGTGAACTGATAATGCCCGCATCTAGTACGAAAATAGTTTTCTCCCTATCCTTCGCTCTAATCCTCAGCTGATGGTACCCAGATCTCAAATCTATCTTCGAGAACCACTGATCTCTTGTCAACTGGTCAAACAAGTCATCAATGCGTGAAAATTGATACTTATTCTTCACTGTCACCCTGTTCAACTGTCGGTAATCGATACACAATCGCAGGCTACCATCCTTCTTCTTGACAAACAGAACCGGTTCTCCCCAGGGTGACATGCTCGGGTAGATGAAACCCAACTATAGTAACTCATCTAGCTGACTCCTCAGCTCATCTAGCTCTCTCGGGGCCATCCGGTACGACGAAATTGAAATAAAGTCGATCTCCCTAGGCGGTGGTAACCCTGGTAACTCTACTTGAAACGCATCAGGAAACTCGCATACCACTGGTACCTCCTCCAATCTAGTCAGAACTCGCTTTGTCGTACTCAATACACTAGCAAACGTCTTAATATCCACTCTAGTGCGACTCAACCTCTAGTAATAGGCAAACTAGTCGAGGCCCCCTAAAAAATAGTCCGGTAATGCATCAAACTCGAGGAACTCCAACACTCGAGGAACTCCAACACTCTACCGAACAGTCACACACATAACAAGTTTGGGTAAATCTTGTTCCCAGCAGCTATACTGAGGATCAAGCGTTTCTCTAGTCTAATAGGTCTCAAACCCAAATCATCAACCATATGACCTGAAATAAAAGATACTGTAGAACCTGAATCAAACATAACATGCATGAAATGACTACAAATGAAAACTGTACCCTCAATAACTACGACTGGCAGCCGGATCTTGTATAGCAACCGTGTGAACCTACTCCCGGCTCTGCTGCTGCTGTTGTCCTCGACCCAATCGTGGACACGTACTGATAAAGTGCTCCAACTGACCACACTCTCAATAGCCTCTCTAAGCTCCCCCGACCCGCATCGTATCCGTGTCCCGCTTTGTACTCGATCGGAACCCCGACCTGTCTTTGGCCACTGACTCCACTATCACTCCTCTGATAAAACTGCTATTGAGGACCTGACTGTGCTAGCTGTTGAAGTGAACTCGCGTAACTCCTCACTGAAGCAGTTGGTACAATCGTAGTAAACGGTGAAGACGCAATTAATGCTACGTTCTGGGCTCTATCACCCTACCTCCACTGTCTCGCTCTCTTCCTCCTCCTATCACCTCTAAACCCTCCAACTGACTGCAGGGTGCTAACGACGCCGCTTGTGCCTCGGTGCGCGTGCTCCCAAAACTCTTATAGCTATAGCCCGCTCATAGGCATCTTGTAACGTGCTCGGAGCTGTCGTCACTACTACAAAACCGATCGAAATAGACCATGTATGAAATAGTAAGCCTGATCGACATCAGTATCGGTTGCCATCAACATACTTCGTCAAACCCAAGTACCGATCCATGTACTGTATAACAAACTCTCTTGTTTGCTGTTTGATCGTCTGAAATTTGGCCCTCTTTCGATTACGGATCGTAAGAGGAATATACTTCTTGAGAAACCTCTCTCTGAACTTAGCCTAGTCCTTGGGCTTACCTGTGACGGGTCCAAATTCTCAATGCATTTAGGTACGCTCGGCCTAGACCCGTGCAGACCCCGAATTGAAACACAGCGAGTCTGACGAGCCTAGTCAGCCTCTAATTAATTAATTTAATAATTTATGAATAAGTTATTGCAATTATACACAGCAGAAAACTAAACAAGTATTGAGAAATAACTTAGTCAAACGAAAATCAGTCAGGAAAATCTAAATATGTGGAAACTCCGAATATTCATGTACCTCAAATGGAAATCAAGTCAAAGCTGTATATGATATCAAATAACCTATGATCGCAAGTTTAAACCAACTTGAGGTAAATATATATATATATATATATATATATATATATATATATATATATATATATCGAAATCAACATACAAGCAGAAATCAAACATAACCTCGGCTAAGGTGCTCGAATCCAGCCACAACTTTTCACAAAAAGCCTTTTAAGAAAGGTTCCTTACCCTTCGAATGTTCTGATAAATTTGCACCCACCGTCACAAACTAGACAGTGAGCAACTGAGAAAAATTGAAAGTAATACCAGAAGAAAATAACAGTAATTCATGAATATCAATTAAAACAGTCTAAATATCATGCAGTAATTAAAGGATAGAAATAATAAATAGATCAAAGTGCATGATAGGCAGACTAAGGAAATAACAATCGAAAACATGCGTGTTCTAAAGAAACAAAAGAGGCGGCAAGCGGTAAAACCATAGCATTCAAAAAGAGAACGCTAGCTCTTTCCGGGCAATGTCGCAACACTAGCGCAGCATTAGAGGGACACAGGCCTCTTATCATACGGAAAGAGGACGTTGGTGTCACGACCCAATTTTGCTAATCTTGATTAACTGCTTAATCATGATTACCGACCCGTGACGTGGGGCCCGCATGAAATGCGCACACAGACCGAGGCATGTGGTCGAGGTAAATTTTATGTTTGTTTTGATGTATTCCTAGTGTTTTGTATGTGTGTAGGCTGACTAAGTCAGTATTTGCAGTTATCGACGCCGAAACGTAGTTGAGGAAACGCCACGAGTTGCGTGCAAGCCGAGATACCAAATAGCGAGACTTGTGGTAAGTCTAAACTTAATTAAATACAATGTAATTAAATTAATGCACATTAAATTGTAGCCTATACTCACAAATTAATTAAATTGAATTAGACACATTTATAATTATATATAATATATATAAATATATATATATATATTTAAAAATAAATAAATAAATAAATAAATGGTAAAATGACCAAAAGGGGCATTCGCTTACAAGGAAAATGATAGGGTTGCAGGGGCAAAATGGTCATTTGACCCTAAAACACAAATAAAAAGAAATCACTGTCGCCACAAAGGAAGAAGAAGAGGAAGAAGAAGGAAAAGAGGAAGAAGAAGAAAGGGAGAGAGAGGAGGAGAGTCTGGCAGAGAGAGAGTCATTGGAGAAGAGATCTGAAGCTTCAAGGCGTGACGTCGGCGATTTGAAGGTAAGGTGGTGTTGTTGCGTTATTAAAGTGGTATTGTGTTTAAGCTTGAAAAATTGTGTTTTAATGGTGGATTGGATGATTGATGGTATTGTTGTTGTGTAATGGATTGAAAAAGGAAATAGAGAAATAAGGAAATCAAAAAAAAAAAAGGAAGCAGAGAGCTGTTGTTGTTGCAGCAGCGTCTCTGCAATGGAGAAGATGAAGGAGACTCGGTTGGACCAGGTCTGACCCGGTCAAACCCGGTCTGACCGGGTCAAGCCCGGTTGGATCGGGTCAGACCCGGTCCAGCCCAAAAATCTAAAAAAAAAAAAAAAATAATAATAATAGCAATAATAATAAATAATATATATATGTAATATATATACATACATGTATACATGTATATGTATACATAATATATATACATGTATGTATATTTATGTATACACATACACATGTACACATACAAAAAAATAAAATAAAATAAAATAATAAATAATATATATATGTATGCATATGTATATATATACAAATACACATATATGTATATATATACAAATACACATATATGTATATATACATAAAATATATCTATGTAACAAAATATAAATAAATAAGTAAATAAATGATATGAAATAATCTTGCAGGGACCTAGGGGTGTTACGAGAGTTCGAGAGCGCTAGTCGGAGTGTCGCGAGGCCGGATAGCCATAGCTTTCCTATGACTTGTAAGTGAAACTGTAGGAACCCTCTACTTTATTTCATTCATATTAATTCATTTTTCAGTCAATTTGATGACTTACTGTTAGTAATCTACCATCATGCTTTCTTTGCTCTATTTAAGTGAATGTTGTAACAGCATGATACCTTATGATGATTTCATTGACTCATTTCCTAATGTGTCCTATTTGGTTGTGAATTATGTTATAATTGATGTTAGAAATGCATGCACTAGGGTTACTGTGGTATTTGGTTTGTATTCCATTTCCTTTGGGGCTTTGTAGCCTAACTTATTGTTGATATCGTAGAACTTTAGAAATAAAAATCCTTGAAACAAAAGTTGGAGATTATCTAATGTCCATTGCACGAGATATGGGTGGATTCACGGGTCACTGGACCTCGGGGTTTCCGGCACTCACCACTATTACTTGGGTGGCATCACGTAGCTTGTTGTCGGCAAGTTCTATATATATATATTCAAAAACTTACAAAGTATGTTGAGAGTATCTCCATACGATAGTGGGAAAAGGCTGGTTGATATTTCTCACCGTCGACCAGACGTAGATCATCTCGACTTAGCCTGTATCAGTCTATCTAACTCGGTTAACTGTGATATTTATATGCATTACTTTCTCAGCACCTTTTTTCTGCTATATTATGCATTTAAATATCTCGTCTTTAATTTGGAAATGAAGTATAGAATTCCCTGCTATCACTTAAATATCACTATACTCACCGTCTAGTTTGTGACGGTGGGTGTAGGTCCGTCGAGCAGTACCAGATCGAGCAAGGAGAAGATCGGTGACTACCTCTGAGCTCGTAACACGTAGCTGCCGTACACGTAGTCATATTTTTTGTATTATGTTTATATATGTCTTTTGCTTGGGTTATTTTGTTGGAACGAGAGTTAATTCACCCGAATTTTAGACTTTCACTTTGTCTATATGATCGCCGTTTATTTCATATTGACATTGTGATTGTTATTTCCTGGTTTCCACATTTAGGATTTATATAAACTGCTTTCGCTAATACGTTAAAGACTTCCGCTGATTTGATAATTCTATAAAATAATAGGGAATTTTCTTATCCCTGAACCAAATTCACGAGATAATAGGTAGTACAGGTTGACTAATACATGATTAGGTCCTACGTGTTGAAATTAGGGCTTAATTATGGGATTAGGCCGGGCGGTGCCCTAGATGAAAATAGGGGCTGTTACAGTTGGCTCTTCCCGGGCAATGTTACGACACTAGCACAACTTGATAAATGAGGGACACAGGCCTCAAAAATCACATCGACACGCTCATGCCAAGAACACACATACCAAATAATCAACAAGATAGGAATGCCAACAAAGGGAATCAACAAGCAACAATGAATGAAAATGAATTACATGCAATATTCTTACCGGATTACTTTCGTACACAAGCTTTAGGGTAAGTGCACTTACCTGAACTATCGCAACCCGCGTAACACACTTCAAGACTATAATGTGTCCCCAGCGACTTCCCAACTACCTGATAAGGATTTAAATCTTGAATATTAGTTTAAGGTTTAGCATTTAGTCTTAAGGTGAATTTTTATAAATTTATTTTATTACTGTTTTATTAATCTCTTTTTTATTATTATTATTATTTCAATATATACATGGTACACCCCACACCCCAGCTGTGGGGTGTACCACACCATCACGCACCCCAACCGTGGGGTGCACACACCCAACCAAACTGCCAAACCGAAACACACAATCTTCACGCACTCCACCCAACTGTACACACATGCACGGACATGCACACACCACCCCACTGCCAAACTGTCCACACCCCACTCCCCATCACGCACCCCAACCGTGGGGTGTACACACATTCCATCACCACACAATGCACCAATGTTTCGCAACTGTTGCACATGGAGGGAGCCTTCTCCGGCCAATAGCGACGCCTCTAATCTACCGTGATCGAGGACAGTCCCACCAGCCACGACGCCCAAACCAGTTAGCAAACAGTAAGGACCGAGAGCACAGGCCGAGAGAGAGAAGAGAGAGAGAGACCGTGAGGTGAGTGGGGTGCGAGACCGAAAGAGAGAGAGAGAGAGCTACCTTGGCAAGTTCAGTTTCTCGGGGACCAATGCTAGCTCGTCAACAGCGAGAGGAGGGTGGCGGTGGCGGTGACGGTGAACGAGGAGAGTGAGGAGGGTGAAGCCGTGAGGGTGAGAGGGAGGAGAGACCGAGAGTGTTGGGGAGGAAGACGGAGAGAAGAGAGGCGACAGTAGAGGGGGGTAGGATTAGGGTTTGTTTACAACAACAACATATGTATATATTTATATATATATATAAAATAAGGGTAAAATAACCCTTTTGCCCTTCATCCTCCTTCACATCCATTTAAAAACCATTGCCCTTATGCGTCTTTTTCCCTTCCATCACAATTCAACACAAATACAAATCTCGATGTAAATCCAGGGACTCTCCTTATCAAGCTGTGTTACTTTAACAATTTCCATCCTATGGTCCGTATGTTGCGAGACTATCCACCTCCCACATTGATCTTACATTTCCTCGGTCCGCATTTCTCTGAAATTTGGTGCGCCGCGTCCGTTTTCTCACCACATCCCATCAACTAATTAATTGAACTATTAAAATTTTATTTATTTGTATTCTTTATTTTGTTTTTCTCCTCCATTTAACTAGGCGAAACCTCACTCAACTAAAAATTGCCCGAACAGCTCGAGATACCTAATGGACTATAATACTAATACACACATCATGGAAACATAAAATCACCTCAGTGTCGACTCCCGAGGCTCAAAATACTGTCTAGTATCACGTGGTCGAGTCAAGGGCCTAACCAGTACAATATCAATCGGGTTAAAATTGAGGGTTGTTACATTACCCTTCGATGCAATTGTCGTGCGCCACCAAATGTCAGCCTCGCCAAACATACACGATGAAGAAATGTTCGGCTGCATATGTGTCGGTGTAGCCAAAACCTGGTAGATCTTCTCGTGGCTCCTCATAAACTTCTTTGTTGCCTTCATATTAGTTCCCCCGTGGAACTTCACCAGCTGGTGTGTAACGGCCCAAATTTT
Source organism: Stephania japonica (assembly GCA_039657345.1). Lineage (NCBI taxonomy): Eukaryota > Viridiplantae > Streptophyta > Magnoliopsida > Ranunculales > Menispermaceae > Stephania > Stephania japonica. Next base: position 6,613,857 of record CM077558.1, on the reverse strand, counting down.
ATTAAGGCCGTTATTCGCGTATTTTCAGACGTGGACGCCAACTTAGGTCCACGGAGACGCCACGGACTGGTGATGATACACCTGGTCGGGCGGAAAGTATTATTTTTGATCGATTGTTTGATTAACTGTGATGATAATGACTAGGCTATGACTCATTACATCGCAGGTGTGGTTTAATATTGACTAGATCGGGTGAGATTTCGTGTCAGGTATTTGCCTAAAAATACGTGCAGACGGGGAACTGGACGAGTGAGCGCGGGAACACTAGGCCGGGGAATGCGTTTACTTCGATAAAAAATAGAATAAATTTGATAAAAATAGTAAATTGGTGGGCACCTAGTGACACGCGGGGTCGTGGTCGACACGCGTGGGTGGTAGTGTAGTGTGCACGCCCGAGTACGCTCGTCGGCGCGCACCACGAAATTGTAGGCGCGAAAATATAGGCGAATGTATATATTTATATATATATATATATATATGTAATTTAAAAAATATATATAAATATATATTAAAATCAGAAAATAAATAAATAATAGTGAAATGACCAAAAAGGGCAAGAACTTTGTAAAGAATTGTGAAAATGGATAGGGGCATTTAGGTCATTTCACCCCAAAATGTTGATATACACAACACCGACACCACATTTTTCACAATTTCGATCGATCGAAAGTGAGGAGAGGAGAGAAATCGAGAGTCCGTGAGAGAGGAGAGAAGAAATTGACGAGGAGGAGAAGCAAAGCGAAGATCGAAGGTGAGTTTGGGTTTGGGTTTGTTGTTGTTCGTTGACGTTGTTACTGTTGTTATTATTGTTGTTGTTGGGGTGTTGTTGAATTTGTATAAATTAATGTTTTAATGGTGGATTAGTGATGCTTGATGGTGTTGGTGTGGGTGTTGATGTTGGTATAGTTGGATAGAAGAAAGAATGAATTGAAAAAAATAATAATAATAAAATAAAATTTGCATTCGAACTAGAGACGCTTAGCGTCTCTGGTAGAAAATGAAGAAGCTGGTCGAAAATGAAGAAGATGCACATCCTCTTCTAAATAATATAAATATATATATATATATGTGTATATTTATATATATGTATATGTATATGTATATATATATATATATATATATAATAGAAGGAAATTTCCTGAAAAAATGGGAAAAAAATTCAGAAAAATTATATTTTGACTAAATAAACAGAAATTAATGAATTTCTATAAAAAAAGAAATATTTGGGATGTTAGCGAAACATTGTGTCGGGGTTTTTACCTCGTAAAGTGTGAAATTGGTAAAAAACTATGGAAAAAAATATATAGAAAATTCAGAATAAATTGAGAAATTTGAAAAAGGGTTGAAAATTGAATTTTGAGACTTTTCGGGCGGTTGGCACCGCGGTGTAACTCGAAAATCGTGCTACAACTAAAAATTGGAATAAAATTCTAATTTTTATTGTCACGATATAAAATCAATTAGTTTGATACCAAATCATATAAAATGACTTATTCGGACACCAGGGACTTAGGAGACCATAGTCAGGTGTCGGGTGCGCATCTCGAGGCGAGAGTGGGATCAGATTGGGACAAATATCGAGTAATTGGAGTGCGATTGAGGTAAGTAAAACCCTTAAGAAACACACTCGAGTGTTTATTTACTTGATTTCATTTGATTTCATTTGATTCCAGCTATTATTATTTATCGTTGTTTACTCTATTTCCATGTTCATACTCATGTTGCACGGTTGGTTTTGTCATTCACCACCGGATCTTCCGGTTTACTCTGTGATGTGTGGGCGGACTTGGGTAGGCTGGACAATAGGGTTCAGACCGGTGAGGGGGTTGGAGAAGCCACCGGGGGAATGCCGATGTCTGGATTAGGGTTCAGTCCTGCTACACGACACACATCCATTATTGGTGTTTATCGATGTTATGTATGCATGCGTCTTAATTACGGTTGTCTGCTTTTACTTTAGCATGTTTATTTAACAGTTTATTGGCTTCCATTATTATAAATGCTGGTTTGTGTACTTCTGGGTTTTACTCACTGGACTCGTCATCTACTTCTTGTGATGAATGAGTGCAGGATCTACTACGACCAAGGGCAAGGAGACTCTCGCAGACTACTTGTGACCTTGTCATCGACGGAGTTTGACTTGTATGTTTTTATTTTGCTGTATTGACTTATTTTTGGGTTTATGGGGACTGTTTGAGATACCAGTACATGTATGTATCACATTTTGTTATGTTATATACAGTGTACTTTACCGGGTTTTCCACATAGGATTAATGCTCTCTAATTTGAGGAATTTACATATTTTAAAGCTTCCGCTGTTTACAAATATTAAAATGTTAATTACTGACAAACTTAGGCTAAATTAATTGATAATGATGCTTAGTTAGACGTGGGACACAACTGGCAGTTACGTGGCCAGTTGTGGGCTGCGTGGCCTCCCGTGGCGGACTAATGTGGATTTTGGGTCGCCACATGGTGTCTCATGAACTCTCGAGTTTGCCTCACCTCGAGGCATCGCTCTAACACCAGAATCAGTCGGTATGCTCGACGCATACTCTACCTGTGTGTCTGGCGTATGAGGTATTATCTCAGTCTGTGCAGATGCCTTCTTCGTCACTGCAGGTCCTACAACAACTGTGGGTGCTGGTGGCATATCCTGAACTGTTAGAACACTCTCATCCTGAGCAACTGGAGCTGCTGACGTACTCGGTGATCCTGTCGCCTGAGCTCTCAATAGTCTGAGAATCTTCTATATCTATTGATCATGCGACGAAATCCTTTGCGACATGTCATTTAACTGGCCCTGTACGACACCCGTACTAGTCTCGCATGTACTAGACTGATCGACCATCACTATCTGAAAAGAAAGTGATTCTCAAGATCAGAAAATAACTATCGATAACATAATATACAATAATCAAATAGCTCATAGTCTAAATTTTAATTTCCCCAACTCTCCTCATTTCCCAACTAAGACTTAAGTTAGGTTTATAGGGTTCCACTCTACGTTAACCATTCCTAACTTCCGCTGTTTAATGTCTTAATGACTTGTGATTTAAATCAAAAGTCGAGTATTTAAACTTCGGCTTTGATACCAATTGTGACAATCCCAGTTTCCAAACCTAAACTGGCCCCCGCTCGGCCTAGACTTACGCGAAATCCCGTCTCGACGAGTCACGTAAGCCTAGTCAGCCTTAACTCTTACCATTTACCATTCATTTATAATTTATAACATTGATTAGAGAATTATTATCATAATAGCGGAAGCAAAGCTCAAACTAATCGACTAATCATAACCATAATAAACAAGAAATTCTAGCGTGTGGAAACCCCGCATATGTATATCATCAAGTATGATAAATCAGAGGAGAACAACCCAAAAAATATACATGCCCAGAATATTTCATATACCCAAAACCCATGTTTCAAAACATAAATAGATACAATAATACAAAATCACCTACTCAACTAAGTGGAAAACTCGCTCTAACGTCCTCAAAGCAAATCTTTAAGCGCTGGTGCCTTCCCTTTGATGGACTGTAGATCTGCACTCAATCAAACACAAGAATGACAAGTCCAGGTAAGTACGCAAAGCAGAACAATAATATAACATTTCGAAATAAATAAACATCACTCCATATTCATGCTGATAAAAAGAAAGGAATAAGGAACACATTAAATATATAAGACTATAAATAACTCAATCGAAATGTGAATGTCCGAATAACGAAATAGAATTGTAAGGAGTCTTGACAATAATCGTTGAGTTGAGGTAAAACCTATAAGACTCTGGTTCAGGATGAGAACACAACCTACCAACCCCAACCCTAATGACTACGAGATATCCATAAACTCGGATAAGAGCTCCCAGCGTATACTCAACCGGGAGATATTGACAGAGTCAAGATAAAAGCTCATATCACATATAAAGTAACCAATGACTCCCTTGCAATGGACCACTCAACCAAAAAAGATTTCAATAGATATGATGATAAACAGAGCAATAACAACAAATTAAAGCTCATGAAATAACTGTAAAAGTTCTCACTGGTTTACTACCTGTAATCCAACTAATTACGCACTCAACGAATCCCTGACACCTCTCCTATGACCTCTCGTGTCCCGTTAATGTTCAAAACCCCTATAATACATTTATATCAAAATTCCCGTTAATTACTCTTATTCTATCCAAATTTTCATAATTTCATTCGTTCACCCATTTAGGTCAATTACGCAAATATTAGGTCGTATTCGGACCTATTTGGATACCCAAGAGATCCTCGAAAGTTTTCAAAAATTTTATAAAAATTGGACTGTGAACAGTAACACGCTGCCGAGGACGCCGTGGTCCAATGACTGGACGACATCTTCACGGTGTCGAGAATACCCTTCACTGCCCAATACATACGTGGATGACACCGTGCGTTGGCACGTTCACGGTGTCTTCACGGCGTCTTCCCCATGAGGCCCTGCCCAGGACGTACGTGAGTGACGCCGTGAGTGTCCCTGCCCAAGACGTACGTGAGTGATGCCGTGAGTTTGAACACTCATGACGTCTTGTGTATAACGCCTTTGAACTAGGTTTTCAACACCCCGGCTCGCGTCACCGTGCTTCAAGCCAATCCCAACGAGAATTAAACATTCAACCATACACCAATCCAGCCTCGACACGTGTCAAACCCGACCAAAACGTCGATTTGTCGAAATCACACAAAATTTACGAAAATTTCCCAAAAATCCAAAAAAATACCAAACACCAAAATAACTTCAATATTCCTATCTTAATCCTCCTATTGATTCCAATTTCATCAAAACAATTAAAAAAACAAATTTCCCAACTTTTTGTCTGAATTCATCACATCAAAACCCCATAAAAACACTATCAAAACGTATATACTGACGTGGAAAGTCGAGATCTAACCTTAGTTTTCAATTTCGAGCATTCCTTGGTGTCGAATCGCGGCAAAATCTCCCAAAATCCACCGCATTCTCTCACGTTGATCGATTGAAGACGAATGAGAATGAGATAAGAGAGAAAAAATGTGATGGGGTAGGGTTTATATATCCCCCTTAATCTCATTTCCCACATAAATCTCGAGACAAATCCAATGGTCACCATTTACTCTAGCCACCAACTCTAACACCCATTTGTGACTTCAATGCGTGACACAATTTCCTGTTTAGGCATTTTCTCGCACAATACTCGCGTTTCCGAGTTCGTTTCGAACACCAAATTTGTTCGTCGCGTTGCTCCGGACGTACCAACATATCGAACGCTCTTTACACTTTTAATTATTATTTATTTTGTATTTTGTCAGTGTTTTTTATTCATTTAAGTCCCCCGAACTATTAATTACCCGACCAACGTTCTCTCGAAACCCTGTTATTTCATGTTTTGCTCGAGCTGAACCGCTCCCCGTACCAACACTCACACTCAAACGTCCTTGCACATTTGGGACATTGGAAATTATACATTCGGGTAATACAATATAGTACAAAACATTGAACACAAATAACATAACTTGGAGTCGACAACCAAGAATTGGACTCTATATCATTACAAATGGGTCTACGTACGACTTAAATTGACACGTGACACAAGTTAAAATTTAGAGTCGTTACAACGTGTTTAATATACCCCATTAGGGCTAATGCCGCTTAGACACAGTCGTAGGGTTGATGGCGTAGCCCACGACCAGGGCTCCTGGGCCTAAGTACACATCTTAGTTAGCTATGTGACGACTCTTCCCTGACCTAGGGTCAAGTCGCCCGCCCAATACCGTTACCTAGACCCGATACCTGAACCAGGCCAAAATAACGGCTTGGCACGCCTAAATAAACCTGCGGAATAATCATTCTAACAAGATATATGATAATATGAGTGTAAAATTCAATCATAAAAAAATCATATAATCTTGAATATAATAATAAGATCTATAATCTTAAATATTTAAAAGTCTCATACAGCTTCATAATAATAATAAAGGTTCAAAACTACCCATTACTAATTCTCAAGCTATAACCCACATACGAGGTTTACAAAACGATTAATAATAATGTTAAACTTGTAATATATGAGTCTCACATATGAAGGTACTTCAAGATAAATCATTTCCCTTGCATTTCTTGTCTACTACACTGGTAGAGGGACTTGTGGGGTAGAGTGGGGTGAGCTAAAGAACCAACGATGCTCAATAAGAGGAAAGACTCGCTCAAACATTAAATATGCAAGTACTACCTAGTACTCATGTAAATTCTACATGACATTCAATTCATACGCATAACACAACATGTAATAACCGAATACATGTAATTCATAACAAAATTATAAGCATATTAATTGAACACACAATTCGATACAATTAAAGATATGGTTCATGCTCATAGCAATTATAAAAATGGATTCATATTCCAAGAAGAATAAATAACTAATATTTCTATTTCCAAATTTATTATCCAATAATCTTCAGATCAATAATTTATGTCATATCCCATTCACATTACTATACATAAACATAACAATTTTACAACACATTCGATAAACATTCATTTAAGTCATGCATAATAATTTTCATCATTATTCATTTATAAATTTACACATGACATATAAATAAAGTCACACGAAAGATTTAAATAAAATGCGATAAATATAAATATTAATATAAGCCGTTGTTCCATTCAATGCGAACTAGATATTGGTAAGGATCCCAAGTGACCGAATCATCTATTTTCGAATTGGTACAATAATCGTTGGAAACGTAATGGCCGTTACGCCTCTAGATAATCGCACCAAAACAAAGATAGATTCATCCAAGCCGTCACCGCTACACGTCTCAAAGAATCATCAAGTAGCAAAGGATGAAACTCCAAACCCTTACACTCAAATAATTCACCTTATGTATTCAATTAGTCAAGCAAACCCTCGGTGGTTAACTACCACACACTCACAGGGCGTTCAAGCTATAGACCACTTGCTAATTTGGCCCGCGGTGGAACTCCACACACTCTGGGGCACCGAATAACATAAAAGGCAAAACAATGTATTCACAATTCCATAGATAATAGAGATCCAAACCAATATCACGACGCAACCCATTCCCAAGTCTTTACATTCAAAACATGCATTCCTAGTTATCTAATAATCAAGCCATATTTAATATTTGAGCGAAGCTCCCCATTTACCTGGACCCGTCGCGACGCCTATACTAACTCCTCGCGCGATTGGGGTCCCACGTGAACCGCCTCGCGAATCTAAACAATTCATACAATTCTATATAAGAATTTCACTAAATTTAAAGTTGTATATTCTATTTTTTTTAATTCATATTTGGGGACCCAAATGGTGTGGATCCCACGCGATGTGCCGTTTAAGGGCTTTGTCGAGGGTATCGACGCCCCTCGTAGGTTTTATCTTATTCTTTTATTTTATTTTATAATTTTTTTTAATTGGCTATTGCCACCCCCTTCTTCCTCCCCATAATGGGGTGGCTAAAGCCACCCCCCCATATTAGGCGGCGGCGTTTACTTCTCCGGCGGCGGCGCCACCAGCGCGCGCCTTTAAAACCAAATGACTCCCCTTGGAGTCGCCACCCCTATTTCCTTCTTCTTCAAAAAACAAAACAAACCAAAGAAGAAGAAAAAGAAGACAGAAAAGAAAAGAAAAAGAAGAATCACCGCCACCACCAAATCAAAGAGGAAGAAAATAAGAAAAAGAAAAATAAAGAAAACCCACCAAAGGATTACCTCCCCCTTTGTTGTTCAAGCCTCCTCTCTTCTCCTCCCTCTCCAAGTTTAGGGTTTCAACACAAAAGAGGCTCCAATCTTATAAGTGGTTTATATAGGTAAGGTTTTAAAGTAGGGTTGTTCACAATTTAACCCCAAATTACGTAAATACCCCTTTTGGACCCAATTCTCTCATTAAGTCCATTCCACCTATTTTCACTTAGTCCAAATCCAAATCTTGTTAATATTAATTTTTTTTTGTAACAATTTGATTTGCTCCCATATTTTAATATAAAATTAATAAATTACCTTTAAAATGGGTCGGAGAATATTTGGGTCGTTACAAGCTATGTTCATATCCATTTGTATATCTGTGTATTTATATTCATGCGATGAGCTTTGAGCAGTTGTCTGCATTTTTCTTTCTTCCTGCATGTTTATTGAACACTATTTATTGGCTCTGTTATTTACATTCTTAAATTATGATGCACAGTGGTTTTCTTTGGGATTTTATTTACTGGGCTCGTCATCTGGTTCTTGTGATGGCTGAATGCAGATCCTAATACCAGCAGGGGTAAGGGAATTTTTGGCGATTACATCTGACTTACCTGAGCCGAGGTCTGCTAGTACGCTTTCTGGTAGATATTACTTTTGATATTTTGTATTATCTTTTGGGGTTAGGAGACTATATCCACACCTGTACTTGTATATATTTCTGTTAGAGTTTGATCGCCTATATGCATAGTACTGCCGAGATTTCCACTATAGGTTAAACAAGTTAACTTAATATGCTATTTTGTAATATTAAGACTTCCACTTTTATTTATTATAAATGTTGATTATCTATTTGCAACTAAATCTTTAAATCTAAAATTATATGTAAACTGCTACATTAATTGGCACAAAACTCAAGGTTGTCAGATAAATGAATAGACTAGTGACGTGGCAGGTGTTTCTGGTGCACGGGCAGGGGAAGTAGCTGGCTACGGGGCGGCCTCGAAAATTGGGGTCGTCACAATGTATGTGTAACTTGTAAACATTATTTTAGTACATTTATCATCATCACGAAATGGCCTATATAAAAGGTACCAATCTCATTATAAAAACATATCAAGTTGTATACAACTTCTCATTTCTCCTCTACTACTTTGTAGTTATAGTTCTTTGTAGTAGTAGAAGTTAATGGTTCTTCTACTTTCCTTCTTTAGTTCTAATAAGTTCCATTTCAATTTACAACAGAATCAACCTTTTTTTTTTTTTTTTTTTTTTTGGTTTCCAAGGTGGTATCTGACCAACCACATTAATTCACACTCGAACATTGTGGGGCCCTATATAAAGAGCGGCCCTCCTAACTCAAACTTTTTTCATTCACAATACTCAACTCGAGACCTTACTTAAAGAAACCAACTCTCTTATCAATTACACCAACCGATTGTTGTTGATTTGATGAATCAGTCAATCAATTAGAACTTGAAATATATCACTGTTGGTTTAAGGCTTGGCCCATTTACCCGAATAGCATTATTGCAATTGGCCTGACAAATCATCTTGAAGACTAGGTTCCGTTTGACTATGACTAATTGTCACGCATTCATTATAGCCTCTTAGACGATGGACATGAAGTTTTGTGTACACGTCGATACACCAAACAAACAATTGAGATCATAATAATCACTTGATAAATTAAATAAAACTCATTCTATCAATTTTTCAATCCAAACTTATTGACACATAAATTTACTTTAATGTCGTGCAAACAACACTATGTAAAGAAATTTCGGGAGAATACTTGTTAGGGTGTGATGTTGACAGTGTTTATCAATAATAAAATATTACATATATGATATATAACGCATTTTTATATTTTTATACACATGATACTTATTATTGGTATATTACGTAGCAAATCTCCTTTCAAAAATATTCCGCAAATGCGCGATCTTGCATTGGAAAGATATTAGAGTGACGGGAAAATTGAGATGCACCAGATGATGGTATCCATCCATTTACGACATCGAGATACGTGCGCACACACATGCAGAGCCTGACCACCCAAACCCAACTACCGCGACCGAACCAACGACACGCACCTGTCCCCTCTCGCGCGCGCGCATCTCTCTCCACTCGCAATGCCACCGCTTCTTCTCAAACACTCACCACTCCGTCTCCGACTCCTCATCACACCTCACCGACTCCACTACCTCACTAACTCACCATCTCTTCGAATCCACACTCTCAAACCCTCATCAATGGCGGACAAAACCCCAGCAGAGACTTCCGAACCACTGACCAAGCACACCAACCGCCTCGCGAAGGAGCACAGCCCCTACTTGCTCCAGCACGCGCACAACCCAGTGAGTCCATGACAAAATCGAGCTCAATCTCACCTCGATTGCCATCAATTTGTGTTTTTTGTTTAGGGTTTTTAGGGTTTTGGGTATTCGCAGGTCGATTGGTACTCGTGGGGGGAGGAGGCGTTCGGGGAGGCGAAGAGGAGAGACGTTCCGATCTTTTTATCGAGTATGTTTGGGCAAGTTTTGATTTTTGTTTGATTTTGAGTGTGGAATTTGGGAATTAGGGTTTTTGGGGGTTTGATTGATTGTGGGTTTTTTTTCTGTATGTGTGTGGTTTCATGGTGAAGTTGGGTACAGCACATGTCATTGGTGAGTGTTCTTGTAAGGATTCATTCAATTGGGTTCATTTATCTTCCCTTTTTGGGTGAATTAATGAGATAGATTGGTGGTTGTGGGTAATTGTGTTGAAGGTGTCATGTGATGGAGGTGGAGTCGTTTGAGGACGAACAGGTTGCGAAATTGCTCAACGATTGGTTCGTCAGTATTAAGGTGATCTGTTCTTTTCATGTTAGGGCATCACCAATCCATTATACTCTTATCCAGTATACTACTCTCCAACAATAGTTAAACTCAAAAAGACATTTTGAAATATGAGTAGTCATTTTCATGTACATGTTTTTTGTTTTTTTTTTTTGATAGAAAGCTTTTTTTTTTTTCAAATAGTCATTTCCCTTTTTTTTTTTGTCTAAAAAAGGACAAAAAAGAAGTTGCCCAACAACTTATATATTTTTTAATTGAAGTGAGACTTGCTACATCTAATGAATCAAATGGTTGATTGGTAAAAAGTGGTTTGTGGGCATTAAACACTCACAATAGTACCCGTTTAATACCAATAGGTTATTAAACTCAACATCCTCATTATTACTGATGCAATCAAACGGTCACCATTGTGGGTGTTTGATGTACATCAACCACTTTTTATCAATCAAACGTTTAATGTATTAAATGTGGCGGATCTTACTTCAATTTCAAAACACAAAGAAAAATGCTAGAATGACAATAAGAAGTCACAACAGAATGCACAATGATGACGCAATATCTTATGTGGAGGGTCTGGCCCACCTGTTGTGCATTTGGTGTGTGGAGAGTTTGAAGCACGTGCTTTTGACGCACGCTGCCCCAAATCATCGTTGTCCCTCACGCTAGTGTTGAAATGCATTAAATGCTACAATTAATGAACGAAAGAGATTGAAATTTTGTTTCAAATCTCTAACGTATGTTTTTTATCAATGAAGAAGAAGAACCAGCTCCTCGAAGAAAGAAAAATAGAAACTCTCCCACAAGGAGAAGGAAAGAAGAAGCCTCATAGGAAGAACTCATCCCCTCTCAATTGGTTTCCTTGAAGAAAGACAGTCTTATCTTGAAAGAAACCCTAAATAGAAATAGAGAGGAAAAAGAAAAGAAAATTGCTCGATGAAAAGGAATTGTTTTATTGTATAACGGTTAATCAAAACTAAATAAACCATGCTCATCGTAATAAACAACTGTTAGAAAACAAATTATCTCCCTTATCAGAGAGAGAGAGAGACCACACTCATTTTATCAATTAATCTCCAAACCAATTGTACGCATCTCTCACTTAATGCCTCTCAATTTAATTGTGCCATTAAAATTTTTTTTGGTTAAATAATTGTGCCTATATAGTATACACCCATTTCGGACAATTAGGACTAAAATTCTAAAATAACTCAACAACTCTTGAGTTCAATTACTACATATTTGGCGTAAATTTCACACGCCACGACGTCTTATACTAATTAGTCGAAGCTTGGTCACTTGCATAGTATACAAAATTATTACCATAATCAATAGTAATATAAATGTACATATTAATAAAATAAACTCAAGAATTTATTTTTTCAATTATTTGATTGAAAGTGTTCTATGATATTGCTTCAAAGTTGACTATGTTTTAAAATTTTTTTTGGGATTCAACAATGTGTGCATTAAACAAGCTTTTACTTATGTTTAAGTAAACTCCATGTTATAGTTAGATGGCACCAAGTAAACGACTAGTCCAAGAGCTGCGATGAAGTATAAGAACCACATCTAATTTCTTTTGTCATGAAGATTATCTAATTGGAGAGAGTAATATACTACCTCCTTGGTTTTTAAAAAAAAATACTACCTCCTTGAATTAAGCACTACAAGTTCTATATCTTTTTTTTTGTAGTACCACATCTAATTTTGAAATAAACATTACAACGAAGAAGTAATACTTATTTTTTTTAACAAAAAAAAGAACCAATTAATCACCCAAAAAAAGAACCAATAACAACAAAGTAATATAATTAAAATGAAAACAAAAAATGGTATAATGAAAGTTCAAATTGTTATCAAGGATGTGCAGCCAATAGCCATAACTAAGAAATAAATCTAATTGAAGGAAAAACAATTTCTAAAAATGTCCCCGCCCATCAAGGAAAAAAAGAAGAGCAATGCAACACATACAAGATATTATAGACTCGTTCAACTACAACATGAGCCCACGAATATGCTCCAATACACACTCAAACGACAACCAAGACTACATACTCATCATCTCTAAACTTGTACTTATAGTTGGATCATTAAAGCATCACTTGAAGTAGCAAAACAATATACTCCTCTCTCTCTCATACTTCCCTTCTTCTTCTCTTCCTCTTTTGAGAGAGTTTCTCTTGTCCTTCCTTGAAAGGCTTTCTCAAACTGAGAAGGTTGCTTCCCCTTTCTCGTGAGAGAGGAAACGAGAGGAAAAACGTTGAGAGGGATGAAAGACGAAACGAAAGGTCTTTTACACTCCGACGTGAGGGACAATGATGAGACCATTTGGGGCAATGCTTGTCAGAAGCACCATGCTTCAAATTCTCCACACACCAAATGCACATCAGGTGGGTCAGACCCTCCACATAGGACACCACATCATCGTTGTGCATTCTGTTGTGACTTCTTGTTGTCATTCTAGCATTTTCCAAACACAAAGGGTATGTGGGCCGGCTTGTTTCTTGTGTTGAATGCCATATTTTTTGTCCGTTTCTCTTTAAAAGGACAAAAAAGGTAAATGACTACTTGAAATAAAAAAGATTTTCTATGAAAATAAAAAATATATATCAAAGTGGCTACTTGTATTTCAAAATGTCGTGTTTAATCATTGTGGAAAAGTAATATAATGGATTGGTGAGGGAACAACCTATTAAACTCTTTTTGAGTTTAACCATTGTTGATGCCCTGATGGCCTTACAAGTTCACATTTTTGTGGGTTTATAATATCTGTAAAGACTCAAATATGCAACGAGTGCACTGCATTGCATTGGCCTGTGTTTCTCATGGTGTTGTGTAACAGGTGGACCGCGAAGAACGACCGGATGTGGATAAGGTGAGTGTCTTGTGATCTTATTAAAGCAAGTATGCTAATAAGGAAATTGTTTGTTGTATTTCTTATCGTGTTACTTCTCAGAATATTTTAATGAACTTAAATATTGGTGTTTGATGAGGGTGATTAAATTTAGGTTGACAATTTGGGCCTTTTAAGTGTAGCTGATTAAGCTTAACAGATAATATGATTCCTTACTGAAAAGCTTGACTAGGTTTGATCCAATGAATGCGCTGCTTGAATGTATAGAATGCATACATGGTTATTTGGCCCAAGATTTATTTAGTTCAAATGGTTACAAATTATGATAAAAGGAATCTAATATTAGTTTCGGGGTACTTGTAGTGGCCATAGTTCTTTGCAATATAGGTAGGATGGAAAAACACGGCACAATGAAAAACTTCCGAGTTAGGCTCATTAGGTGCACCTCAATAGGTTGTATCATTGTCATTCCCACCTTTTGTAGGTTCAAAGTATCTGGTCGAGCGCTAGCCTTTGGTAGTATTGGCTTGAGCCAAAGTGACAGATGTAAAAACTGGCTCAAGTTAGGGTGACCCTGGTTCATTTGCATCAGATTGAATTGCCACCCATAATTTGCTCTATAAAAATGCATTTATTTCTCATTTGTTCTTTGCTTTGAAAGCAGTCTTCACCAGAAAACATGAAGCAGACAAGATTTTGTCTAGTTTTGCACATTTACCTAGTACGTCTGAATTGGCATATTCATTCATAAGTTATGGCATCTTAATTTACCTAATTATCAAAAGCCTTCTTCATGAGTATGAAAGTTAATTTGGTGTAGTAATAGTGTAATACTCCATTCATCTAGGTTCTAGGCTTTCTGATGTTCAGTTTATTATCATTACTGTAGTCTTTCGTAAGTTTTATCTAACCTTGAACCAAGTTTATGATATCGGCTGGGATTTTGGTTTTACTGCTATTAAACTAACTAATATTGTTTCATCTCAATGCTTGTAATTATGATATTCTGATATTCGCATGCCAGGTTTAGGGCCATCTAAAGCATTTTTTACTTCCACCTCAGTTTATGGTGCAGGCCTTGAAGTTCATTTTATTTTTATTTAAAATTTTTTATTTTGTTAATTATTATGGAGACCACTGCTCTCATAGAGTGTCCCCAAAATTTTAACATTTCCACAGTTCCATTTAATTTATTAGTTGTTTTCTTTTTATCATGCATCTCTTGGGTACTAGGTTTACATGACCTATGTTCAAGCACTTTATGGTGGTGGCGGTTGGCCCCTTAGTGTTTTTCTTGCCCCTGATTTGAAACCTATAATGGGTGGAACGTACTTCCCTCCTGAAGACAAATATGGAAGACCAGGCTTCAAAACTATTATCAGGTAAGAAGTTGCTCATCCTTCGCTTATGTGTTAGGTATTAGCCTATGTTTCTGGTATAAGGTGGAATAATATGTGAAGCACAACATAAAATAGAATTAACTCCACGTTGTAGTTACCTGAAAATTTGGTACTTTAGTGCAAATGGGTGGCACACGGATATACATTTCATTCAGGTTTTCTGTTCCTATTACCTCCTTTATTTCATCTGAGTTGTGTTGTATTAGTCTGTCCTGCTTGCACCACTTGCAGTCTAGTAACTTATGTGGAGGTTTTCATCTTATGATATTATGGATTTTTATTACATACCATTTCATGCTTTCGTTCCTGGTAAAGAAATTCCGATGTGTTATCTTTTGCTTCTTGTGCCGTCTCAGGAAAGTTAAAGAAGCTTGGGAAACTAAGCGTGAGACTTTAATTAGGAGTGGAGCTTCTGTAATTCAACAACTATCAGAGGCACTGACAGCAAATGCTAGCTCCAGCAAGCTACCAGATGGTATCCCCAAAAATGCAACACATTTATGTGCTGAGCAGGTATAGATGTGTCATTTTTGAGGTTATTGATTTCAAGACCTGAGCAATTACAATAAACATTATAATTTTTTTAGGAGAGTGTGTTACATGCAAAACTTATTCTCTATTCTAGTAGAACGACTGGTGAAAATGCCGTTTCTATTTGTTCAAGTAATACATATATGTAAAACTGCATCATTTGTTGGTGCGGGGAGGGATGGCTATATGCTCTTTTTGATTTAAAAGGGCATGAGTATTGACTATGTCAAAGATAATTTCTCTCTCTCTCTCTCTCTCTAGAGACAAACTGATGCTTCTGCACCCACCAATGGAGGAGCAACAGGCATATAAAGTGCAGTAAATCAATTAAGTCTAAACTGGCTTATAAACCTGAGGCTCAGATTGAGGCATATAAAGTGCAGTAAATCAATTAACATTTTCTTTTTCAATATGATTATACAAAGTTTATTTGTCATTTCATCTTTATTTCTCCCACTTGAGGTTCATGATATATATAATACCCAAGCTGATGTACTTATTTTGTACAAGGCAATTAAGCTAATAACTTATTCCATTGTCCCGGTGTTGTTGTCATCATTTGGTAATGCTTTTAACTTAACGCTAATGTATGTTGTAGTAAATACTTGTAAATCACACCTGTAGAATTTGTTTCGCCTATTATTTCAAGATAGTGGAAAAAAATTCAAGGTTAATAAAATAAAAAATTAAAAAAATGCTTAGCTAAAAAAAAAAGAATTTTATAACTAGAGTATTAAGCTTCACATCAAAAAGGTGAGTAAGGTGTGCACATTGCGATGCGGCGTGTGCACATTGCTATGTGGCTACGCCTCATTCAATGCTTGTGAATATCCTAGGCTAGGGAAGGCACGGTGTACTTCAGACATGACTTGCTACATCTTGCTAACATTGATGGGAATAATGAGGAAGTAGGGCATTCAATTTCTGGTGCTGGCGTTATTTAAAAACTTTTTTGTCTGTATGTACATGAATTTACTTTCTCCATTCTACTGCATTTAAGAGAGAATTTTTCAACACATTAACTGCATGCATATCATTGTTTTTTTTCCCTTTACAGCTGGCTGAAAATTTTGACCCTGTGTTGGGTGGTTTTGGATCTGCCCCAAAGTTCCCTAGACCTGTTGAGATTCAGCTCATGCTTTACCAGGCACAGAAATTGGAGGAAGAGGGGAAACACAGTAAAGCAAAGGAATATGGACACATGGTGTTCTTTACGTTAAAGTATATGGCCAGAGGTGGTATACACGACCACATTGGAGGTGGATTTCACAGATACAGTGTTGACGATTATTGGCATGGTGAGCTTCATCAATTAACTTGTTATCTTTTGAGTTAATAACTGAGTTGTTGATACTCATGTTCTGGTCAAGGCGTGGGTTTCTATTGTTGATGGATCAAAAGATAAAAGCACTACATTTATACACACTGTTTTCTCAATCACATCATCATAATTCATAAGTCAAAATGTAGCAGTATTCTTTTGGCTATATTTCTAATCTTGTCGTATTTGTTCAATTTGCTTTCGTCTCATTCTTGTTTGTTTGATAATGAAAATGTGGGTTTTGCATTGCAGTTCCACACTTCGAAAAAATGTTGTATGATCAGGGCCAGCTTGCTAATGTTTACTTGGATGTTTTCTCCATCACAAAGGATACGTTTTTCTCAATGGTGGCACGTGATGTTCTTGATTATCTCAGGAGAGAGATGATAGGCAAAGAAGGCGAAATTTACTCAGCCGAAGATGCAGATAGTGCTGAATCTGTGGGAGCTAAGAGAAAGAAGGAAGGAGCATTCTATGTGTGGACAAGTGGAGAGGTTTCTTGCAATACCTTCCCTGAGACACTGTTTTCTTAATCTAAAAAAGAAGAAAAAAAATTGTTTTTCTGTTGCTTGCTTTTTTGATTAGTACTGCTGGTTCCTTTACGTAAATTAATTATTACTTGTATGAAGGTGGAATACAACGACAAACAACATAGCCTCAATCCATGTGAATTGGAATACGAGTAAAAATGTGAAATCATGTCCTATTGCTAGAGGAAGCACTGACAATGTGAGAAAATATGGCATGTGTAACGAATTCTTGAGCAATCTAGGAACTGAGAAGTGGGCCAATTTTGCTTCCTTGAAACAACTTTCATGAAAAATTGGTCCTTTACCGACTTCGAAAATGATCTCATCATGTTTCCAACTTTTGGAGTCCATTTGAATTGGAATTCAGATATACGAGTTACAAGGTGTTTTTTTCTTAGTATTTTTACATTATAAAAGTCAATGCTCAAGTTCATGGTGGTTCACTGTACATAATCTAATATCTCTTTTTTGTTAGAGGCCCAGCTTGCACAAGTTACTGGAAAAGCGTTGAATAAATAGGTATATATGCTGCTCATTTTTTACTCGTGTTGTTTCTGCCCGTAGGTTGAAGACATTGTTGGAGAACATGCAAATATTTTCAAAGATCATTATTACATAAAACCTTTGGGAAACTGTGACCTTTCACAGATGAGTGATCCTCACAATGAGTTCAAGGGGAAAAATGTGCTAATAGAGAGAAATGATGCTTCTGCCATGGCTTCCAAACTGGGAATGTCAGAGGAAGAATATTTTAACATATTGGGAGCATGCCGAAGAAAGCTTTTTGACGTGAGAAAGAAAAGACCACGTCCACATTTGGATGATAAGGTAAATAGGTTTCTATTTCAAGAAAGGGGCAAGAAATAGGCTCTTTACCATAATTTTTGTTCAATTGTTTGGCTGTGTGATGCTCTTTGCAGGTAATAGTTTCATGGAATGGTCTAGCAATTTCAGCCTTTGCAAGAGCATCCAAGATTCTCAAGGGGGAGCCTGAGAGAATTGAATACAACTTTCCTGTTGTTGGCTCATATGTGAGTTCTATGATCTTTTCCCTATTGGGAGCGGCTAAAAGGACCCCAACAATTGCTCCGCATAACCCAATTTTACGAAATTACACAACTACCCCTCCGTATAAAAGAGTTTTTACTCACCATATCCCACTAATTGCTTAACGTACCCCAGTTTTGTAAAATTATCCAACTATCCCTTCATATAAAAGGATTTTTACTCACCATACCCCATTTACCTCACTCACCCTGTACCTCAGTCACTTCTCTCAAATCGCACTCACTAAAAATTGGCCAAATTCGACGAAATCCAAGCAAAACCATATGGATTCGACGACGTGGTTGCATTCATCGTCTCTTTTAGTACCGATTTCGAGGTTTTTTTTTGAGTCGTTTTGTTTGTGAAGTTATTTTTGGGTTTAGGGCTTCAATTTGAGGCTTGAATCTTGCATTTTGGATACAAAGTTTCGATGAAATCAAAAATATTAAGTGATTCATAGCAAAACTCACTATTTTTTTTGCCATTTTCATGTATTTTTTTGAGAGTTTTGAAGTTTTTTTGATCGTTCTGGTCGCCCACGAGGTTTAAACTAACAGAGCCGACACCTCTGAAGAGGGTTCGACTAGATCTTTCCATCACCCACTGAAACTAAGTTATCTTCGCATGATTGGTTGGAATCGGCTGAAATCTCTTTAGAGGTGTCAGCACGATTCGTCCAACACCTCTTCAAAGGTGTCGGCTCTGTTCGTTTGACACCCATGTGCAAGGGTATTGGGGTGAGGGTGAGGGTGAGGGTGAGGGTGAGGGTGAGGGTGAGGGTGATGAAGTACACGAAGTAAAAAAAAAAAAGGGGTATAATAAGCAAGGGTATTGGGGTGAGGGGGTGAGGGTGATGGGGTACACGAAGTAAAAAAGTAGGGTACAATAAGCAAGGGCATTGGGGTGGGGGTGGGGGTGGGGGTGGGGGTGGGGGTGGGGGTGATGAAATTCATGAAGTAAAAAAAATTGGGGTACAATAAACAAGGGTATTTTAAAATTTTAAGAAAAAAGGTAGGGTACACTAAGTTAAAAATGGGGTACACGAAGTAAAAATTCAAAATTGGGGTATGTAGAGCAATTAGTGAGGTTCGTTTAGCTGCTCCTTTGATTTATTCAGGTGGTCGTACACGTTCTTGTCTTGTATTGTACTTGTAACTGGCTTCTTTTGCTGCTGATACTCATGCAGGATGAAACTGTGTGCACTTTAACTTTTTATATAAGAAACGTGCCATTCGGAGGTTGATGGTATATTCTAGTTAATTGATTTGCCAGGATCTGTCTTATTCCAGCAAAGAT
The DNA here is from genome assembly GCA_039657345.1 of Stephania japonica. Lineage (NCBI taxonomy): Eukaryota > Viridiplantae > Streptophyta > Magnoliopsida > Ranunculales > Menispermaceae > Stephania > Stephania japonica. The sequence goes on along the minus strand of CM077558.1, from coordinate 6,594,322 downwards.
ATGATCGTTCTTTTCACGACTATTATCGTTTCCAATTATGGATCTTTTGATAGTTTCTTGGGTATTAAACCATCAAGATGAAGGCACTACATACATCCATGCATTTTTTTAGGAGGTTGACATGCACAGATTTAACATAAATCCATCTTATCCCATCTAAAACTTGATCAGGAAGCCTACATTTAAATTATCCATGCACAGATTTATAACATAAATCCAACTTCCAAAGACTTGTGCTGGTCCTTGAAGTTTTTCTGATCTAGCATCAAGGTTATGTCATATGTAGTGCTTCTTGATCAAAATTTAACAGTGCACAGATTTTTAGAGATGATGGTTGCTGCTTCCTGTATAAAATCTAATCAATACCTGACTCTTTTGCTGTTTTCGTTTTTTCTTTTTATTTATTTATTTTTAAAGCCAAACTCATCATAGGCCGTGTTTGTAACAACTTGCAGCCTAAAGAGTACCTTGAAGCCGCAGAGAAAGCAGCATCATTTATTAGGAAGAATCTCTACAATGAGCAAACACAAAGGCTTTACCACAGCTTTCGAAATGGCCCATCAAAAGCTCCTGGGTATTTAGATGATTATGCATTCTTGATCTCAGGATTGCTGGATCTTTATGAATATGGTGGTGGAACTAACTGGTTGTCATGGGCAATAAAACTGCAAAATACTCAGGTAAGCATTGTGTTAAACTTCCACACAGTTAACATAGTGTTCTGACCTTCTCTGTGACATCATTTCTACAGGATGAATTGTTTCTCGATCGGGAAGGTGGTGGTTATTTTAACACGCCAGGTGAAGATCCTTCTATTCTCCTTCGTGTGAAAGAAGACCATGATGGAGCGGAGCCATCGGGAAATTCAGTTTCCACAATCAATCTTGTTAGATTTGCATCGATGGCTTCAAGTGTCAGGTCTAACCATTACCGGGAAACTGCAGAACGTCTTTTGGTACACTCATTTTCACAAAATAGTTCTCCTTAACTATTCATTTCATTTTTTTTCCCTTACTGGATTTTCGGGGTATGTCTCTGTAGGCTGTTTTCGAGTTGCGACTGAAAAGCACATCCATGGCTGTCCCGTTGATGTGTTGTGCCGCAGACATGCTCTCCGTAACATCAAGGAAACAAGTCGTGCTGGTCGGGCCAAAGTCTAACGCTGGGTTTGATTACATGTTGGCTGCTGCTCATGCAACATATAGTCCAAACAAAACTGTAAGTTAGAAATACCTGGACTCTTGGTATTCCAATATTCCAGTTTTAAATGCGAGCAATAGAACTATACTGTTTATTCATGATTGTATGCAACAACGAAGCTGGACAAAGGGCGAAATTCTCTTGAACTAAACTATGAAATGAAAAATGTATTTATACAACACAAGATATGTTAATTAGTACTGAAGTATGAAATGGTATACGCCAAACTATCAAGAACAATGTTACTTTTGAGTTTGAGCGTCTGTTTTCCTTTTTGTGTTGGTTAATTGTTGGATTGCTTGCGTCGGCTCTTTGCAGGTCATTCATTTGGATCCTACAGACAAAGATGACGTTGAATTCTGGGAACGGGAGAATGAAAACATCGCCAACATGGGGAAGAACACTTCTGCAGTGGACAAAGTAGTAGCATATGTTTGCCAAAACTTTACATGCAGTGCTCCGGTTACTGACTCGAAGTCGCTCGAGTCTTTACTCAGTATGATCTTTTAAAGAATCGCGGAGAGCAGATTATCTTGATTTTGGGCTCTGTAACGGTATATAGCTATGTATATTATTTATATAGGTAAAACTTGCTTGGAACTCTGCCTTCTTATCGACGGAGGTTTGCGGAGGGTGCTGCTTTGTAAGTATAGTAGGCGCGGTCCTGATGAATGCAACTCCCTTTTGAGTAAGTGCTCTCTTTTTGATGGGAGAAATGCGTGCAAGTGATCAAGATCAATCTTTCTTATCTTAAAAGGTTGGAACCAATTATGTATCATTTTGTACTTTTGTTGTAAAGATGTATGCATACAAGGAAGTGTACATGAAATCTTTTGTTAGTTTTGGTGTCGTGGTGGTTGGACAAAGTGTCCTTCCAAGAGTAGGGTTTGAGCAATTTTTCTTGGCTAATGCTACTGCAGTGTTTGGTTACACGTGGAGTTATCTCTCGAGAGATAACTTGTAAAACTGTTTGGTTGCCTAACTTTCTTATAACGTATCTCCCAACTTGTACTTAGGGTGAGAGATATCTACCCTATCTTCATGAAGAGTTTTTTTGATAAGAAAGAAACTCATTTTGCTCCATGTGGAAATCAAACCACCACCCCTCATACCATTAACTGCCCCTATAAGGAGTTATTTCTCAAGAGTTGTAGACACAATTACTCTTCATTAATGACCCTTTTATTACCTATCTCTCTCTTATTTGAAAGTTATTTATATCAATTCATATATTTTATTGTTTAAAAATTTGCAACTTCCCTGACGTTTAAAGTTGAGCTAAGCATGAAAATATTAAGGGAGCGGCAAAACGGACTTTATTAATTACTCCACGTACGTCAGTTTTGAAAATTTTACTTAGTGTACCTCACTTTTTTCTTAAAATTTCAAAAATACCTTTGCTTACTGTATCTTACTTTCTTACTTCGTGTACCCATCACCCTCACTCTAATACCCTTGTTTATTGTACTTCACTTTTTTACTTTGTGTACCCCATCACCTTCACCCTCATCCTAATACCCTTGCACATGAGTGTTGAAAAATTGGGTCGACACCTCTAAAGAGGTTTCAGCTGACTCCAACCGATAATACGAAGATAACTTGGTTTCATTGAGTGACGGAGGGATCCGACCGAAACCTTTTTTAGAGGTGACATCTCTGTTCTTCCGACACCTCTTCAGAGGTGCTAACTTTGTTAGTCCGAAACTAGCGGGTGACCAGAACGATAAAAAAAACTTCAAAGCTCTCAAAAAATATATGAAAATGGCAAAAAAATAGTGGGTTTTGCTCGAAATCACTAAATATTTTCGATTTTATCGAAAATTTATATCCAAAATGCAAGATTCAAGCCTCAAGTTGAAACCTTAAATCCAAAAACATATTTACAAACAAAACGACTCAAAAAGAAAAAAAAAAAATAAAAACCTTGAAATCAACTCTAAAAGAGATGATGACTGTACTTACGTTGTCGAATGCATGTGGTATTTCTAGGATCTTGCCGATTTTTGTGAGTGCGATTTGAGAGAGGTGACTGAGTTATGGGGTGAGTGATGTATGGTGAGTAAAAACCCTTTTATATGAAGGGGTAGTTGGGTAATTTCACAAAATTGGAGTATGTTTAGTAATTAGTGGGGTATTGTGAATAAAAACCCTTTTATATGAAGGGGTAATTGAGTAATTTCTCAAAATTAGGGTATGTGGAGCAATTGCTGGGGTCCTTTTAACTGCTTCGAATATTAACTCCAAAGAGGTAATCTGAACTAACACTTGTCAGTTAGCAAAAATGAACCAAACGAGACTTGCATTTCGTTAGAGAACACACTCACCAAACCTACTTGCCTGTGGAAAAGTGTTGTGCGTCATGGGATGCACTATGCCAACATCCCAAGCATTGCTAAACGTACTTGATGAAATACTCACACACCACACTCGTCTATGTGGCACAATGTGTCTTTGAGGTATATTATTTTAGTAATTCTTTTTTAAAAAAATTGTTTGATTTTGGGCTCATATACGCGAGTGTGGTGAGTGAGTGTGTTTATCAAATAGGTGTAACATTTTTCAAAAATACAAGTCTGTTAATTTGTTAAGTGCTTTATTTAACTTTAGAAAATGATTTTCTAACCCACTTCCGACATTGTCAAATGGACACCAATTGGCCCTTTTTTTTTTTTTTTCTGGTTTCCTATTTGGTATTTGGTGAATCGATTAATCCACCCTCATCTTTGTGGGGCACCATATAAGGGTTGGCCCTCTCAATCTAATTTTTTCATTTAAAAGTCTTGAAAACCTTGCTTAAGGGGACAAACTCTTTTAATAGTTGGACCAACCAGTTGTTGGCCAACTGGCCCTTATAGTTGCGCCAATCAACTGTTGAGTTGGTTTTGTATGTACCCTGTTTTGTTCAGACTTCACAATCCCAGTAAGTAAGCAGGGCTCATTACCAGCCGAAAGGCCCAAAGCCCGCCCCAACACGCGCGCCTTCCCATTCCAAAAGTGAATCGCAGTAGTAGTAGTAGTACCCGTAAATTTGAAAACGCGATGAAAAAGACGAAACTACCCCCAGTCGAATCTCCCACCCAAATCAAAGCGCCAAAACCACGTGGCGGGCTCGAGCCACGTCACCCCACCCCCAGCGCACCCAAGCCACCCTGAACCGTCCCTTCACACATGCGAGCGCACACACACACACTCACACACACACACACAAACACAAATCAAAAATCAAAAATCAAATCAAACCCAACCCCAACACCAACTCCAACACCATCACCAACAAAACCCTCTCTCGCTCGCTCTCCAATCACTCCACTTGCGATTTTGTGATTTCTCATCATCATCATCATCATCATCATCGAATGCCCTAGTTGGCGCTCGTGTGCGTTCGATCTGCGTTGCTGTGTGAGGATTCCAAATCTGTTGTCGATTCGAGAGGGGCGATGACTCCCGCGGCGGCGAAGAAATCCAGGACTGCGATCAAGAGGGTTTCGAAGATCAACGACGACTCCCCCGACAAGGACGGCTCCAAGAACAAGCAAAAGGTGAGCTTTTTAGGGATTTCGACTCTCGATTTGCTTGTTTGGGTTTCGATTCTGACTGAGATGGATGAATTCGAATCGAATCCATGATTGCGTGCGATTGGATCGGTTTTGGGGAATTGGGGGTCGATGTATGCGTTTGGTTTGGTAAACAAGGTTTTGAATTTCGATTGATTTAGTTGATATGCAAAATATGGATTTCAATTGGTGTTGTGTGACTTGTGTCTGTTGATCTTCGAATCTGGGTTTGGTAAAGGTTTTGAATTTTCATGGTTTTGGCGAGAACGCGAAATGGGGATTTGAATTACTGTTCTGTATGTTAATATTTGAATCTAGGTTTGGTAAAGGTTTTGAATTTCGACTTTTTTGGTGAAAACACAAAATGAGGATTCGAATCGTGGTTGCTGTTCTCTATGCTAATATTTGAATCTGGGTTTGGTAAAGGTTTCGAATTTTGACGGTTTTAACGAAAACACAAAATGGGGATTTGAATTCGCTGCTCTCTCTTGATTTTTGAATCTGGTTTTCTTTGAGGGGATGTGCTGGGGGTAGGTCGTATGGGCATGTTTGAAACTGGATGTTAAAGTACATTATGGGTCTCTATTTCAGATGTGTGATGCACACATTTGCTTGGATATTTGAATTTCATTTCAACGAGCATGATTTGTTTAGCTTGAATATTTGAATTTCATTCTTGAATATTTTAAGTAAGGATTATTCTCTAGAGTTGAATTCTACAATTTACACAGCAAGCTGTAATAAGACGCCGTAAAGCATCATTATTTGAACTGATGATACAGTCTTTGTGATTGCTCGTTTTGTTTTGGTTTCCCTTTTGGATTGGATGAGTGGTTTGGATCAGGTTGGATAGCCCTAATTCGCTTCTCTCGCTCCGTCTCTCTCTCTCTCTCTCAATAATCAGGTTGTTGATTGTTTTGATTTTGCCAATGCTTAATCATGAAAGTAAGAAAGTTCTCTGCTAGTATGAACTACGAAGGTCTTTGCATTAAATGTCCTGTTATCTGTTACATCTGTTACCATAGCTGAAGAATATGATTTTTTTTTCCGAATGAATGTCAAAATTCGCAATAACATTCCTTTTTTGGAAGAAAAAAGTTTTAGGCTTGTTTAGTTAACTTTTAAGAGTTACATTGCTTTGAAATATGCTACATCTAATTTAGTTGTTCTGCTTTGGTCAATATGGCATTTTCTTGACATGTCTTTCTTTTCTCTGTACTGTCAGCTTGCTATTTTATTGCGTACTCAATTTTTTTTTTCTTTTTAAAATCTGCAAGGTGCAAAAACTTGAATGAGTTTCTTCATCATCATCATCATCGTTATTATTAATTTATGATAACTTCTGGGTATTAATATGGTTTCATTGTACATCTTGTCTAACCATTGGTGGAACAGCATGTATTCTTTGATTTCTAAATTTAATTGAATATTATTTCTTCGTTGTGCAGAAGAGAAAGTTGTCTGACATGCTAGGTCCTCAATGGAGTAAGGAAGAATTGGAGCGTTTCTACACAGCATATCGTAAATATGGGAAAGAGTGGAAGAAGGTTGTTTTTTCAAAATACGTACTAGCAGCCTATGCTATCTTTCTTAAAATAATTCCATTCTTTCAACTAAAGGAGTGCGATTTGGCATTGCTATTTCCACTTAAGCTTGATTTATTTTTCTGAAGTAATGGTAATACTGCTGAACTAGAAGGAAAATTATTGAGTGACGTACTTTTGATACATGCATTTGGTACACTGTTCTTAGAAGCCAGACTGTGCATCAAGGTGTGTGTACCCCGATATTAACATGTATCTGAAGGACTCAAGTGATAGTGTAGCAAATATATGTATCTAAAGTATGCCTATGCCACCCTATCACTATTCTATTGGAAAGTGGCATGCGACTGGCATCTGATCCTACCTGAATTGTTGATAAATCAGTAATATAGGTGCACCCTATGCATTCATTACATACGATAGCTTCTTCTACTAAATACTTTGTTTCTATGACTTTCAAGGTGGCTACTTTACTACGCAACAGATCCATAGACATGGTGGAGGCCCTTTATAACATGAACAGGGTAAGATGATTTTTTTGATGTCTAAATGATACAGCACGGTAATAGTTTGCTTTCGAAATTTAAATGAAAGATTAAACATAAAATTCTGGAGATATCGGACATGGTTTCTATATTTTGTGATACTTGTGCAAGTTGAGTTAATTTTAATAATGACAACTATTATGGCAGTGTCATATTTATTTACGTGTATTTCATCTCTAGATCATTTGGTCCCAATGTATTAATTAAGTTTTCTCTCATATAGACATCATATAAGAGATATTTTAGGAAAGAATGAAGCCAAGTTTATCTCCTTGTCTATATGACTGAGATGGTTTATTTCTTTTTTTCCTTGAAATATTTACTGTTAGTATTGTATTTGTTCATTTTTCTCAAATGTCTCTGGTAAACTTAGACCTTTAATGATCGATTATATTGTGAAAGGGGTAAAATCGTTGTGTTTCTTCAGTTATAAAATATTCTGGTTCCTTGCATGTGATTTTTCTGTCTTGATGTTCCCAAGGTTTTCTCGCCAACTCTTTAACTACAATTTTTAACCTCTTGAAAAGTTTTTCTCTGTCCATTTCTTACTTTTCCTTCTTCACTCATTTGTTCCGTTCAATGTAAGGACTTGCATTGTCATACTTTTGGAATTGTTAAAGTCTTACTGAGAATGGTTGTATGCTTGTGAACTTATAAACTCTACCGTTTTGTGTGGTCTTGGAAAAATTCCTGTGGAAGCTGGAGTTTTTCTTAACTTTAATTTGTCCCTTTTTGAATATAGTCTTTTTATATTCCACATTTTTACTTGTTTTTGTCTTCCTTACGTTGGGTCATTTTCTGCTCTAAGAAGTTATAATGCTATACCTTTTATTTTTTTGTTCTTTTTTCCATACGCTTCTTATCTTCCTTGCTTACCTTCTATATTTTCATAGAGTTTACTATGTTTGAATGCTTCGACTTCATCGACTTTCAGGCTTATCTGTCCCTTCCAGAGGGGACTGCATCAGTGGTGGGGCTTACAGCAATGATGACCGATCACTACAATATTCTGGTAAGATAAGATTGTTTTATTGATAGAGGCTTTTCGCTTTTTTTTTTGAAGTATAGATCATTGACATTTTAAAAAAAAAATCATTTTATTTCTGAAGTTGCTATTGGCCACTGATGTCTTTCCTTTGGTTATAAATTTATATACCTGAACCTTCTCATCCTGTAAAGGAATATGGCTACTACTGAATACTTATGGAGACATGGAGCCTTCATTTGTCAAAGTATGGTTGCCAATAGAATTTTTGCTTTCCATTACTTTACTTTTTAGTTTGTCTAAATATTGGCTCTTTGATAAGTTAGGATTGCACCTGGACATAGATAGTAGATGTAACTGCAAAGGTGTTACTGCAAGTCTGACTAACTGTGTTTTGTTTTGTTCTCTTTCTTGAATACGTTTTTCCCTTTTATTTGTTTGATAAATGCAGAAAGAGATCAATTATTTTTCAAACTAGAATGTGAAGTCCTTGAACTTTAAGCATTGTGAGAAATGTATATCTTGTCATAAAATTGTAAATGCTTTTCTACAAAGTGCTAATCCAAGGTGATGTATGCCATTAATGTTCTTTGGAAAAATGTCATAAATACTGCATCTGCTGCAAATATCCATCACCGTGAAATCTTATTATTTTTCATTTTTTGAATTTCTATGTATTTAAATATTTACTGAGTTGGTGAGGTCGGTTGGGATGAAATCAAACATAATGAATTATTATTGCAGGACGGAAGTGAGAGTGAACGAGAAAGCAATGATGGGCCAGGAGTGTCAAAAAAGCCAAGGCATGGAAGAGGAAAGTTCCGCGCGAATATCTCAAAGGGACTGGATGGGAATGTTCCAGATCTGTTACACTCTCAATCGGTTGTGTCGAATCATGGATGCTTGTCATTGTTGAAGAAGAGACGATCTGGTGGTATAATTCTCACATATAATTGAAGTTATGTTAATATGAAAGGTCGTGCTTGCATTTGTTTGTGTTTTTTTTAGGTTTTTGGTTCCGCTAGCTCATTTTTGTAGACTGTTGGATATTACTTACTTTTGAGGACAAATGAAAGGAATAGCTCGATTATTTGGAAAATTTGCTATCTTATCTTTGATTCTTTGTATTGGCTCTTCAAATCCTGCTTGCTTGAGTGTGAAAGGTGTATTGAACTTAACTCTTTTAGTGACTGCGTAAATTGGCGATGAAATGATTTGGCATTGAGAATATCTATTTTTAAATGTTCTCTATGGCAAATCTTTGTTTAAGAGTTTACTCTATCCACTTTTATTGAGTGAGTATCTACAAAGCTAATTTGTTTAGTTAATGTTTACATAGCTAATTAGTTAGCTATGTATGTTAAAGAATAAATTTTAAGTATGGACAAAATTTAGCTGTATTCTGCTCCACCTGTCTAGAGCATATGAGCTTCTTTTATGCTCTGATAGCCGGTCCAAAGTGCGGATATAGGAGGGGCCCAAATCCTGATGGGGTTGCAATAGGTGACAGTCAGGTTAAAACTTTTGTCACTATGAAATAAATCAAACAGATGGAAGATTTGATCCATGTACAAGACCCTAGTAATTTGGGATCGAGGCATTGTTGTCAAAACTTAGCTGTATTCATGCTCTATCCTTGATTTTTAATACTGGACACAAACTTTTTTTTATTAATTATTATTTGCAATTTTGCATCGGCCCCGTGGTTTCACTTCCACAAATATCTTTGCAGGTAGCCGACCGCGTGCTGTTGGGAAAAGGACTCCTCGTTTCCCTGTTTCATATCTGTATGATAGACATAAAGAAGGTTTGAAATCAGAGTTAGATGCCAATGACGATGAAGTTGCCCATGAAGCGGTCTTGGCATTGGCTAAGGCCTCTCAGAGAGGCGGTTCTCCCCAGCTTTCTCAAACACCAAATAGAAGATCAGAGCTAACAAGATTCTCTGTTGTTCATCATGGTGAACGGATGGTAATTTTTTCATCACTTCTTGCCCCCCCCTCCCTATCTGAGAATCTAAATGCACTAACATACTTCTTTAATTTTCTGTGGAAGATGAAGTAAAATATTTTGTTTTCTTTGGCTCAGCATGGTGAATCAGGGATGCGCAGTTCTATTGTTGTTGGAGTTGCACCAGATGAGGATGGCTTGGAGGGTAGTTTGGGAAGTAGGGAAGCTGAAAATGCAGATTTTGTGAGAGATACAAGTTATATGATGGATACGGAAGGTGTTGGTACCATGGAAGTCCAACAGAAGGGAAAGACTAATCGTAGGAGGAAGCGTGATTTTCAAACTATTAATAATGATCATCTTGAAGATGTTAGGGAGGCATGCAGTGGCACGGAGGAAGGACTTGATGCAAGTAGTGCCAGAGAAAGAGCTGAAGCTGAAGTCACCGATTTTAAGATAGAGAGGCCTTCTCCTCAGGGCTCAAGGAAAAGAGGCAGACAGCTATTCTTTGGTAGTACTTCTTTCTCTGCATTAATAGACATTTGTCATTACCATGTAGCTGTACAGAGATTCTTTTTTTTTTTTTTTTTCTGAAGATTTTAACTTCTGCAGGAATTAGTCTTATTCATGTTTCTTGCGTATTCTTTGCACTTTTAACAGTGAGGCATTGGTTGATTTTCTCTTCTAATTGGAATTTTGAGTTAATACAAAAAACTAGATGTGCTGATGGCAGTACTTACTATCAGGAAGCCAATGAGCTAGATTTATAAGTCTTAATTATTTAATGTAGGTTTTCCACTATGCTTTAAAATTTTCTTTGGTATCAAATTGCACTTTTTCTTACTGTTGTCCTGCCTTGTTCTTTGACAAATATTTATGATAACTGAGGATCTGATTTCTCAAAAAAAAAAAAAAAAAAAAAAGGTTCAAGGGAACACATTTGTGTTGGGATGTATACTTTGATGTTAGAATTTTCCCTTTTACATTATATTTAACTGATTCTTCCTCTTTGAATGGACTTCTTCACTCTTCAATGTTATTTGTTCATATATTCATGATAGAAACTTCAGTAACTCTTAGAACTTTGATTCATGTCTTCTATTTTTCCTTGATTTGTTTTTCGGAAAAATAAATTATGCATTGCAATCACATTCTTATTGGCTAGTGTTGCCCATTTGTAGATGAAAGCACTGCATTGGAGGCCCTCTACACTTTGGCAGACGTGTCGATGCAGCTAGCGCCAGCAGCTACAGTCGAATCTGGTACAAGTATCATGATATTATTTTATAAAGAACTGTTGAAAGTCGATGCTACGAACATGAAATTGTTTTTTTCCCAGCCTTTGATTTGGTTACCTGTCCCAAACTCTGATATATTTTCTTTCAAAATGTGCTTCCTGCTTTGGTTCTAGTACATGGAAAGTAGAAACATCCTTTTATAATGGCGTGTATAATGTTTCCTCTTGATTTATTTCTCTTTATATTCCGTACTTTGAAATTCTAGTTTTAGCAATTTGGTGAAATAGGTTTCAATGTTAAAAATTGCTATGATACCTTTCACTTTGCCGTTGGTGTGCTCTGATTGTGTTAATTGTTGATTATATTTCTCATCTATCAGCTGCTTTCATCTTGTCTTGCCACCAAACCATCTACCTGCAGCAATATAAGTATTAATTTTAGTTTCTGGTTGCCACCCATGATGTTGGGTCTCTCAGTACCGAGCCTAGCATTGTCAGTCACTACTTACTACACAATTACACATTAATAGTAGTAGTACACATACAGTCTCACTCACTTGTTGTATTACTTTTCGTGTATCAATTAAGTATTCACATAAAAGAGAGGTCATCATTAACCTGATTTTACCAACAGTCCAGCATTTCCAAAAAATTTAAACTCGATAACAATCTTGATAACTTGGTTGCTATTTTCTAGGAGAGTTTGGTTGCACGCAAGGGTGTCAATTGTCATGGAGAAAGGCATAATTACTGTGTTTGTTTTGTAGGAGATAACTAATACTCAAGTTAATGTTTAGCCAATATTGTAGGGTGTGAAGTGCATCAGCATATGCTTCTTAAAATTTGAGGCTGTTCATTTTTGATCCTAAAATTAGATTTATTGCTTTTGGACCATTTTTTTAATCCTGACAGATTATACTTTATGTCCAGAGTCCTCTGTGCAGTACAAGGAGGAAAAGGTTATTTCTAATGCCATTGAGAAGTTCAAAGGGGCCGACGCTGTATCTGCAAACTATCAGAAGGACGCAACTAAGCTCCAAAGGGGTAGAGAGAAAGGTCATCATTTGGTATCTAGAGTTAGCGTTCCTGCAGTTAGAAGTAATAAAGTGGGAAAGGATTCAGCTCTTGATTTTGGTGCTGTTTCTGATGCAAAACAGCAACAGATACGAAAAAGAAAGCGCAAGTCCTTGTCATCAAAAGTAAGTAATTATCGTGACTTCTACCATCAAAGATCAACTGTCCATTGAACAAAAAGAAAGATCAAATTAGTGATTTTATGATTTGTGGAAGCAATTGTTGGGCGGTAAGGGGACAACACATGCATAAAATGTGTGTAGTGAAAATGAGGATGCTTAGGTAGATTAGTTGTCTTGCAAAATTCATTAAAATAGAATAAGTATATATATGTTCAAAGAACAATAGGAGTACAATCACGATGCAAAAAATAGGGAAATAATAGGAGTAGCATCAATTGATATAAAACATTAGGGAATAGGGATATACATTGGTCGTGGTTTGGACATATCCTAAGATGGCCAACAAATACCTAGTTAGAAAACCTGCACTAGAAATTGAAGAAGTTTTTTTTTTTTTTTTTTTTTTTTTTTTTTTTTTTTTGATAGGAGAAATTGAAGAAATATGATAGTGTGGAGGTAGGTACACCTAATATAACTTGGGATGCACTGATTAAGAAGAATTTAAAGGATTTTGGAAGCACATCATCAACTGCATTAAACCAAGCAGAGTGGAGAAGTTTAATCCATGTGGCGACCCTAACTAATTTGGGATAGAGGCCTTGTTGTGACTTCTTGTTATGTCTTGATTATTGAATTTTTTATTGCTAATTATATTGCTATATTATCTTGTTCCCATATAATATATGTAGTTGACCATGTCTTTTTTTTTTTTTTTTTTTTTTCTCTCTTATAGATTTCGGAAAGTGAAGCTCTTGATAGTTCTCATGTTAATGAGCCTCGTAGCGCAGAGGTATACAACTTGTCTACTTACCCTCTCCAGTTCCTTCTATTTGAAATTGTGGATAAATGAGCAATTGACCTTTTGCCAACTTGATCCAGTTTAATCACATGATATTTTTTTAGTTACTTCCATCTTGTTCATTTTCACTATATCCGTATGCTTGGGAATGTTTTTGTGGTTGTCACTCTGTTTTCACCGTTTGCATTTATTTTGAAATAGTTCTCTTGATAAAAAGTGATTCGATGCACATCTAGATTAATGATGGGCATAAAAATGTGACTGCGTTTAATTTATCCATGCTTTTTGTTTATTTATTACTTTCCTCTTTTTTTTTTTTTTGATAATCGTGGGTGCCCGAGCCTTTTTTTGGGCCCCTCCCTACTTAGGCTCATATATTCCCGCAGAGTTAATCGGGCTCATATATTCCCGCAGAGAAATCAACATATTTGGAGTTGGATGGTAGGATTCGATTATATGACCTATTGACCATCAAGTTCATCTTAGTAACTTTACCACTGCACCAACTTAATTGGGGCTTTCCATTTTTTCGCTTTTTCTTAGAGCTTGTACTTATACTTAATATGAACTACTGAACAAGGTAGTGGGCCATTAGAAGAGCAGATTTGATTTTTTTATTTTTTTTTTAAATTCTTAATGAAGTTAGAGGTTGACATTTCGAAGGATTTGGTCTCAGTTCTGTGACAAATTTATGTAATAGAAATGGTTTTGGTTAATGGAAATACATGTTCTGTGAAACCCTGATATATTCAACCAATTGATAATCGTTCATTATCATTAGGGCTTAAAGGATATGCTTCCTGTTGTATCTGCAAGAGGTTTTCACCTAATGCATTTATCTATTAAAATCTCCGTTTGTGTTATTGTCCCAAGTAGGAAGTCTTGATACTTGCAGTGTGCTCATCACATGTGGCTATTATTCTCTTTGACTAAATTATAGGACTTGTGACCATTAGTCTTAAGATTATCTTCGAAGAGTATCATTGCTTTACCACTTTCGCTGTTCTTTAGATGAATGACTTTTCATTGGAACTAGTTTTCTCTGTTGACTTTTTATTAGTCTATGGATGCCAACATATTTGAAACACTTTTTTTATAACTTATCCTTGAACAATTGATTGGAATATGGGATATGGCTGCCTAACTGGTTGCTGCAAGCTGTAGAACTTTGCTCCCTATTTGTTTGAAGAAAATAGAAAATTACAAACACATGCCATGAGAAAGAACTTATTGATAATATGATCCTTTATCAATGCTTAGGTAATGCAGTTACAAAATTTAATTGTAGAGGTGGTATCTTTATTTTGCGCCTAAAGTAGTGTATCTTTGTTGACCTTCTTTATGTATTCGTTAATTAAAGTAGTGCAAATGATTTGTAGGTTCTTGCTGAAGAAGGGAAAAAATCCACGAGTAAACTTAAGCGTGCTGGTCAAATGGCTTCGCTTCCGAGACAAGGAAAATCTGTTAAACCTCCAGAACGATCTTCACCTATTTCAGATCCGGTCAATATTGGAGGTGGTTCAGCTGCTATACAATTTTCCAGGGCTGATCGAGTTAGCTTACCAACCAGAGTAAGAAGTAGACGCAAGATGGATCTACAGAAAGCTTTGATTTCGAAGGAATTAAAATCTACTGAGAGTATGGGAAATGATCCACCCTATTCATTCCATGTCAGGACACTTGCCCTTAAGGTTAAACATGTTACCTTTTGTTCACTCTTCACTTGGTGCAAACCTATAAAGATTTAATGGAAATTTTATATTTGTCATGCAGCAAATGCTTTCTCATTGTCTATCATCCCCACTCCTACGCCGGTGGTGTACTTTTGAGTGGCTCTATAGTGCTATAGATTACCCATGGTTTGCCAAGAGGGAGTTTGTGGAATACTTAAATCATGTAGGATTGGGCCATGTTCCAAGGTTAACTCGCGTTGAGTGGGGTGTCATAAGGAGGTAATCTTTTCTGATTCGCTGCAGTTTTCTCCAAATTGTTATCTGAACCAGATGTGTCAGTTTGTATTCTTCAATCGCCACTACATTGTTGCCCATGTTATATCATCTTCTTTTTTCTTTTTATTTTTATGAACAATCAATTTTTTGTTCTCCTAGTCAAAATGAAAATTTTTAAAAAAGATCATTCTTGGATGTGCAGCTCTCTAGGAAAACCTCGAAGGTTGTCCCAACAGTTTTTACGGGAAGAAAAGGAAAAACTCGAACTATATCGTGAATCTGTCAGAACGCAGTACACTGAACTTCGCACTGGTATTAGGGTAGGCCTCCCAGGAGACCTAGCCCAGCCGCTATCAGTTGGACAGCGTGTTATTGCTTGCCATCCTAAGTCAAGAGAATTGCATGATGGCAGTGTATTAACAGTTGATCGGAACAGATGCAGGGTTCAATTTGATCGCCCTGAATTAGGTGTTGAGTTTGTCATGGTAATGTTTTTGTTAACTTTTCATGATGTCATTTATTTATCTTGTACCTCCTAGTCCACATCCTTTAAATTATTACGTATTGAATTTTCTTTTCCTTCTGTTGATGAAAATGTCGCTTATTGTTGTGGGAATGCAATTCATATTTCTCAATTGATTGGTATCAAATAAGTTTAAAGATGGTGGCATGTTTCCATGCATTCTGTGGTATATTCATCTGTAGTGTCTTTCTTCTCAATTTTAGATACTGGACTTTGTTAAATATTGTTGTTCATCACGCTCAAGACACATGAGTGAAACGACACACAATTTGCAGAATATTTAATCATATCATATTAAAAAAATTCTTTATGCAAAGGAAAACAATATCATATAATCAAATGACAAAATAAATGCTTCTCAATGACATTTTATTAACTCTGCTTTATTTTTCAAGCAACTGTGTAAAGGTAAAATGAATTTCAAAATAAGTGAATTGTTGCAATTTTCTTAAGGGTGGGGGACCTGTGCTTAGCCAATTTTCAAAGTGGATGCAATTTTCTACCCCCATGTGGCAAGTGTGAATCTTGAATGAGAAATGAGCCACAAAAAACTTTTTTCTAGTGTCCCAATCTATTTGTTATTGACTGAGGTTGTGTTCTTATGCAGTGCAAGTACTAATTTTAGAATATACTATGTTTGGTATCTTTATTAATTTTGGTAGGATTTTATAGTTTTTGAAAAATGTAAGAGTTGTTTAGAAGTCTCATACTGTATAAATATCGAGATGTATATAACTTGTCAGCCCCTTGTTTATTCGGGTGATAATGTTGTTAATCTATATTCCAGGGCTCCCCGGATTATTACTTTGCTTGAAGCAAATTTTAAATATCCTAGGTTATCTTGAGAAAGAAGGGCCAAAAGTAGAATATGAACTGAAATGAAACATTAGTGTTACAAAAGTTTGTTTGTGGATATTTTGTATTTTTGGATATCATCTCCTATACTTCATCTTGAAACTGTGGACTGTGGAGTAATTATTGCTTTTTCCATTGCAGGATATGGACTGCATGCCTTTAAATCCTTTGGAAAATATGCCTGAAGCTCTCCGGAGGCAAAGTTGTGTAGCCAATAAGTTGCATGAAAATTTCAACGAGCCCCAAGCGAATGGTCAATTAAAAGATTGGAAAACTGGAGTTTACTCAAAAAGTGCACCTAGCGAGAATCTGGAGAATGGAGATTGTATGCCTCATGTTTCATCGTCAATGTATCCCATGAGCACTTTGTTAAGGCAGGCAAAGGTTCGTAATTTCTTAGCTTTCCATTCCGTTTTTCCTGATTCTGTTAATGAGGAACAAGCACAAATTAATAAATGAGGCTGTTCCTTGTGTACCCACTGAAGAGCAAGTTCGTATGTAAATACAAGTCGATAAGTGAAACCTGATAAACGATCCGACTTCCATAATTGCATGCGCTGCTTCCTCATCTTTTTATATATGTTTTTTTTTATTTAATTCAAATATCTGTTCAGATTGCTACTTCTATGATTTATCTTTAATGGATAAATTTTTTTTGAGCAGGGAGATACAATCAATGCTGTCTCACAAGCCAAAGCTGCAGCCGGTGAAATTGTTAATGCACAGAAAGCAGCATACTCTCAGCCCTGTACATTGGCACAGATACAAGCAAGGGAGGCTGATGTACGAGCTCTTTCTGAGCTAACTCGTGCTTTAGATAAGAAGGTACTTAATTGTTTGTACAAATACTCCTCTCTCCATCTCTCCTTATGTTCTAAAGGAACCATGCGAATCTCTTAATGAGCGTTTAATGTAAACTTTATCTATTTCGCATAAAGTTACTTGGGGGATCCTATTATAATTTCACTTGATGCTGTGGGGTACCTTGTCTTTGTGATTGTGTCACTATGTCAGTATATTGACTTGGCTTTAGTAGCTCTTTGGGTTAAGTTTGTACGTGATCCCCTTTTAAAATAGTTTGTATGTTGTGTAATCCTTTCCATCAGATCTTGGTTGTACCATCAGATCTTGGTCGTAAACTAGTGTGCCTTGAGCCATATGCTTGAACTTCGGCTTAAATTTGGATAATAAATTATTATCTCACATACTTGAATTATAGCTCAGAAATAATGTGTTTGCTGTATTCATGCACGAGCCATGTGCTCTGGGGGCTTTTCTTTCACTAAGAAGTATAGTAATAGCAACTCCGTCCTTTTTTCCATTTATTTTTAGGAAGCTTTGTTGTTGGAGCTTAAGCACTTAAATGATGAGGTATTGGAAAACCAGAAAGATGGGGACAACTCTCTCAAGGATTCCGAGACTTTCAAAAAGCAGTATGCTATGGTACTCGTACAGCTAAAGGAAGCCAATGATCAGGCACGTGGATTCCCTTGAACTGTTTTTTATGTGCTTGTTTATGTTTTTTCAATTTCATTTATACGTTATCCTTCTGTCAAAAAAAAAAAAATCTGTGGAAGAATGCTCTACATTTCAGGTGTCTTCTGCTCTGTTGTATTTGAGGGAACGCAATAAATACCAGGGAAGCTCGGCACCTTCTTGGATGAAGCCTGTCACCAATTCAACTAGTCCTGCTGCACCACTAAGCTCTTTTGATCAATCTGGAAGTCTCCCCCAAGAGCCTGGGTCTCGTGTGGTTGAAATTCTGAAAAATTCTAGATTGAAAGCACAGACGATGGTTGATGCAGCTGTGCAGGTACACGATGCCTATTTGATCGTTGTTCTACATTGTTATCGTCTCTTATCTCTTATGTCATTCATAATGGTCTCCTTTTGCATTGTAACTGTCATTAATGCTCAAATTCAGATTCTCTTTCGTCTAACTTCATTTTTTTTTATTTAATGAAAAAAAGAACTTTATTTTTTTACCAGTAAATTGTGTATTTGTAATCTTGATTCTTTTGCAATTTGTTGCATTGAGAGGGTCCAATGAAATAAAAGAGTATTCATTGCAGCTGATTTGAAGTATAACAATGGGTAAATTGTTTGATCAGTTTGGTAATTTTGAGGTTTTATGTGATTGCGCATAATTTTTTATCGAGGATCTATAAATAAATGGGTTTGGCCCCTAATAAAAGGTTAGGTCTAATTATGTGCGACTTGAAATGTCTTTTCAGACTGGCTGGTGAACTTGGGGGGACATCTTAGTTATTAACTAGTAATTGATTTTCTTATTGTGATTGTCCTATCTCTCGCTTAATATATTCTTTTCCTACAGGTTGTAGGCAGAAATCTTTGCGTTGGATAATTAAGCAAACGACCTACCTAAAAATTGTGGAAAATTAGGGAAACATAACTCAATTTTATATGCATGTAAAGTATTGCCTTGATTTCTGCTGACCCTAAGTCGTTTTTCTCTCTTAACAAATTTCAGGCGATGTCATCTTTGAAGGAGGGGGATGACCCTTTCTATAGGGTTGGAAAATCTTTAGGATCGGTAAATAATCAGAATGGTGTTACTGATTCTGGTATAGTTGCTGAACGATGTCTCAGTTCTCAAGATTCTGTCCACGGCTTGATGGCACATCCAGATTCTACAAATTCGTGTATGTTGGAATCAAATGCCGCAGTTGATGCGTCAAATCCAAAGTCTAATGATGCATGTGGACTGGGCGAACTGCAAATTCCTTCAGAACTTATTTCTTCTTGTGTTGCAACATTGTTCATGATTCAGGTATGCTCTTAACGCTTGTTATTAAGATCTAAAAGTGCATCTCCTTAACAATTTCTCACTTCCTTTATTGAGACTAGCATTTACAGACAATGCCTATATAATATATTAAGTTTCGACAATATATTGCATCGTTTATGATTATTTCTTATGAAAAGCAGTACAATTTGGAGAAATAGAAGCTCCTAATGTGGATTGTTTTAAGTGTGTGTATACATGCATACATATATATATATATACATGCATACATATATATATATATATATATATATATATATATATATATATATATATATATATATATATATATATATATATATATATATAAAGGAGTTGTTTTTGTGAGAAGCTCTCACAACGTGACACGTGACATATGAGAAGCTCTATGGTGATGACAAGTGGCATACTTACTATTTTTCCACCTATTTTAATTTTTTGAATTTTCGATTTTTTCTAACCCAATTAGAATTAGAATGTATTGTTTTTTTTTTTTGTAATTTCTCGATTATCAATTTGTAATACAATAGCAAATCTTCTGTTAAGAATTTCTTGTATTTATGTAGAGCACGTTTCTATGGTGGTGACTCCACTATTTATCATTTTTTAATCAATTTTTTTCACGTGGCATACTTCTTTTGCTATATTTCACTTATTAAATTGCACTCTTTTTCTCGCCAAAAGATATGAGTCTTTTTTTTATATATATTACTTTTTTTTTTCATATATTTATTTTGAATTAGTTTATCATGATGTTAGAGTGTGGTCGTTTTGCATTGTTTTTTTTTTTTGTCAATTGATCATTGATAAAATGATCAACTTATATATTTATACACAAAGTTTCATGCACATCTATATATATTGATTTAATTTTTATCATAATGTTATGGTGTGGTTGTTTTTGCTATTTTTTCTAAGTGTCTCCCTTTTTCTCTCTTCGATGGAAAGGTTAAGGCAGTGGTGAGGTTGAGATTGTTAATAGAATACCGCATAAATTGAAAAGTACATTTGTGAATATTGTCAATGGAATATTATATCCCTCCATTTACAAAAAATGAATGTTATTTCTAAGTACTTAGAGTTCAACAATAATGAAATAATAACCAAATTGAACACATTAGAATCTAAAGACTTTAAGATGATGACTAATATTGAATATATGTAATGTAAGTTTATTAGTATTAGATATGATGATTATCGAGTAATAAAATCAAATTTATACTAAGTTTTCCTTTGTGTTAGGTAGTTATTTTACGTGCAATTTGGTGTTATTGATTGTTGTTTATGTGGTTTTCGAGTGTTTTGGAGGTGATTGAAGCAATTTGGTAATTTTTTTTATAGAAAATTAGATTTGGAGGTTTTTCTTGTCAAATTTATTTTTATTTAATATTATTTAATATTATTGATATTTAATTTTGCCCGTGTGTGAAGCGCGGGATGCCGACTAGTTTAGGATCATACTAAACTATCCTAGTTAAACTAAAAGGAAATTTCTTTAAGACAACAATTAAACCTGCTATATTTTATGGGGGTGAATGGTGGGCGGCAAAAAAATAAGACATAAAATAAACGTAGAGGAGATGTCGATGCACTTAGTTGGGTGTGTAGTAAGTCATGTAAAGGTAGAATTAAGAATGCTATATTCAAAGTTGACAAAAAAAGAAGAGAGATTCAAATATAAGTATAGTTGTTAGCTTTGGGCTTGGTGATGAATATCAAATTACTCCAGTGAGAGGAAAATTTTGAAAATGGCCCCGCCTGAAAACTCAATCCAATAGATCGGTAGAAATTCGATGATGTAGGGGTATACTGAAGCTAACTCAGAATACATTAATTATGAGGGATTTAAAGGACTTGGAAGACACCATCAATTGCACTAAATTGAGTGCAATGGAAGAGTTTGATCCATGTAGGGGTTGATGCTTTGTAAATTAAGTAAAACAATTTTAACTTTATTTTGGTTCGGCACCTGTAGCTGCATAGACATAGTCACATAGTCATTGAGTCCTTAAGTTTTTGGAGCTTTTGGTACTCATCTTCTGATGCTGACCATTTTGTGTTAACAAATGCAGACTTGCACAGAGAGGCAGTACCCTCCCGCGGACGTTGCGCAGATACTCGACTCTACAGTCAAAAGCCTGCAACCTTGTTGTCCTCAAAATGTTCCCATCTACAGTGAGATACAAATGTGCATGGGACTAATCAAGAACCAGATATTGGCACTCATACCAAGCTGATCTTCCCCTTCTTTCTTAGCTGCTGCTACTCTGTAAATATTAGATAGTAGTACTAGTAAGTGCAATGCGTCACGATTTTCGCCTATTTTGCCATTGGTTTATTTCTTTCTATAATTCAATTAGGAATTCGATTCGACCGTGTGTATTTATAATGATGAGATGATATTGTTTTCTGGTGAGAACATGCACCATCAATGTTAGCATGCATGTCTGTCTCCTTACCACATCAATTGTGAAAACTATTCACAAACTTTGTGCAGGAGTGGATATGCATGCACTAGTCTCTGTGCCAAAACTATTTTTATAGATAATTATATGATGTGATTGGGTGCTTTTTTTTTTTTTTTTTTTTTCAAAAAACAGTATACGAAATTCTTCCAATCCTCACCATGGATGCCAAATATGTTAAAAAAAAAAAAAAAATCTGAAATTTGTGATGTGATTGCAAACGTTGCGTAGACAGTAATTTCTGTATTGAAATTTAATAGTATTTTTTTATTTGAGAAAGAAATTTAATAGTCTTAATTAAAAAAATATGTATAATCAAATAAACGTTATATATTGACAAAAACTATGGTACAGTTAAAAATAATAGAATAATGTTTGCCAAAAAAAAAAAAAAAAATCACTGACAGAAAAAAGAACATATCTAGTATTGGGGTTCAAGGGTACTTTGATGATTATGTATATTGATCTCCCAAGTACACGATGCCCTCCGAAGCATTAACATTAGCGTCATAAAAGCTTTCATCTGATTCCTCAATGATCTCCGGAACTGTAACTTTTGATTTTCCAGTTTTGCCAATCTTGCAAATAGTCCAGTACCGTTCCTGCTCAGAATCAGCATCATCAAATTTGAAGTCAATTGTAAAACAAAAATCATAAGATTTGAGTGGGATATACCTCATAGTCATACCTCATACTAAATAATCAAATTAGACATGTTCATAGGTTTGGGTACTCGCTTAGGTCATCTAGGTCCGCCCAACATGGGCCTAGCCCAAGCTCGGCAAGGTCCAACACTTAAGTACTAACTTTTCCTTTTTTCACATATAAGTGGGCTTGTCCATGAACAAGTCTAGTTATAATTCGCCTCAAGATAATATAATTAGTGAAATATTGAGAGTTTATGAATGAACCAACCTTAGGACCATATTGTGGGTTTATAAGTTTGTACTCGTGCATGATCCAGTTAGTCTTCAAACAGGTATTTTTGGAGGGAGTATAATAGTAGGCCAAACCTCTCGTCTCACCCACCAACTGTCCTGATTGAGGGTCAAATATTTTGTTCACTCCAGAACTTGCATGCCAATACCCTTTACCAGCCCTACGCTCCCGTGGGAACACCTCAACAAAAAAGTACATGTGCACCTCATCAATCGTCCTATTCTCCCTTTCTGATATCACAAAAAAAGAAGAAAGAAAACAATTAATCATCAACACCTTCACTGGTTTGACATGTACTCGCTTCTATGTGCATATAGATGACGAGTTTTCGAGGCTACGTACTCTCCTTGATTACGACTACTCAATGTTTGCATTAAATGAGTTCTATATAGTTATAGGTATGTAGTAATTAAATTTGTTGCACCCGGCTTCCATCAAAAAAAAGAAAGAAAAATGCTAGAGTAACCCACATTTGGCACCGACCCTGGGTGTCGTCCGTTTTTGCCTTGCGATGCTTGCGCACGCATCTCGAGGTGATTTGGACTGCATCCAAGGAGGTCGGTGCCAAATGTGGGTTACTCTAGCAGTACTCAAAAAAAATATGCTATCCAAAACCTAAACGGGTTAGCTTAATGGTAAAGGCGAAAGCAACATTGTTATATTGGTTATTTGAGAGCATATTAATGCTTAGAGTGGAATGTTGGGGAAGATCAGACCCAACACTTGACAAGAGGTGTATTGAGATTACAAGTAAATCCAATTTTTTTTAGTCCAAGTAAATCCAGTTAAGTTTTTCGGCATCAACTAGGCGGGGCTGATTGGCAATGGCAACTAGAGACAAATATGGTAACTGTATTTGTATCAGTCTCTTTTGGAAACATTAGTGGAGAGATTTATGGGAAAATTTATGGGTAATAAATTGGCATTGTCTCAAATTTAAATTAAAAAAATAGTGAGTTTCAAAAAATTCAAAAAAGTAGTGATTGGTGCATGATTTTAGCCATAATTAACAGATGAGAATGATGGGCCAGGTAGTGTAGCACATGTGATTTTCTTACTATAAATGAGCACATTAAGTTTATTTGGTGAAGTCTTGTATGGTAGACGTGGTTTCGAAAATTGTGGGCCTGGACATTATGGTGGATAGGAAAAAAGGAAAGTGTGCCTTGATGAAAGCCCAAAATTTATTGTGACAGCTACTCTGCTTGGTGAGAGCGATCGGATGGTTAGCCGGGAGTAATGAACTGCTTACGCAGGAACTGTCGAGGGCTCGTTAACTCTCGGACAGTGTTAACAATAGTTGATTTGGTGAAGTTTTAAGTGTTAGACGTTTTTTTTTTGTGAAACTCTAACTCTTGAATCCAAATTGTAAGATGTTAAAAATAAACTCCGGTTTGATGGTTGTTTTGTAGTTGATCGCATTGGTAAGGGAGGCGGTCTGGCAGTGTTATGGAGAAATACTGGAATGTGTTCTGTTAGTAGTTTCTCTAACAACCACATCGATTTGATTATTAACAAAATTAATGAGCTTAAGTGGCGTCTTACTTGTTATTATGGTTTCCCCGATAGTAGTAGACGCCGTGGTGCCTGGCAATTCTTGAGAGCGTTGGCAAGACAATCTAGCTTCCCATGGTGTATAATGGGTGACTTCAATGACATTCTTTCACATAATGAGAAAAGGGGTACCACAATCTGAATGGCATATTGATGGCTTTCGAGAAACAGTGGTGGATTGTCATCTTAATTATATTCAATATACTAGTTACAGATACATGTGGGAGAGGGGAAGAGATACGAATGAGTTCATTGAGGAACGATTGGACAGAGCAATGACGAACGAACTTTGGTTTCAGTGTTTCCCTGATGCATTGGTTAAGAATTTGGTGGCTCCTACGTCAGATCAATGTCCAATTTTACTCCAATGTGTAGTATAAGGTTCGGTTTCTCGTTCATATAGTTTTCGCTTTGAGAATGCATGGTTACGAGAGAACGAGTTGGACTCAGTGGTGAAAGAGGCTTGGGAGTCTAATACTCATAGTGACTTGATTCAATGATTGGGAGAGTGGGCAGATTCTTTAAGCAACTGGGGGAGGAAGCATACTAGCAAATTCACTGACCATATTGTTGAATGTAAAAAGAGAAGTCATTCCATATTACAAAATGATAGGGTGGGTTATAATGTTTCTTTACAAATTGCAAAGGGGGAATTGAGTGAAGTTTTGGCCAAAAAAGAGATTTATTGGCATCAAAAGTTGTGGTTAAAAGAAGGGGATGCAAACACGAAGTTTTTTCATGCATCAGCCAAGCAAAGAAGAAAGACCAACAGAATTAAATTTCTACTCAATGAGGAAGGGGTGCGTGTCAACGATGTGGAGGGCCCACAAAATGAAGATGTTAGCTACTTTGAAAAATTATTTGATTTTGCTCAAGTGAATCCAGATCCTGTGGTTAACTAAGTGGAGAGTAAAGTGTGTGCTGAGATGAATGTGAATTTAACTACACCCTATACTATTGAGGAATTTCGATCAACATTGTTTCAGATGAATCCCGACAAATCTCCAGGGCCAGATTTGTTTAACCTGGGGTATTAATGATTTTAGGAATCGATAGGGCCAGGTGTGTTTCGAAGTTGTGTCCCATGGATGAGAAATCTTCAATTCTCTCCTAGTGTGAATGACACAAATATTGTGTCAATACTTAAAGGTGAAAACCCTAAGTGTATGAAAGACTTTAAGCCAATTTCGCTTTGTAATGTAGTCTACAAGCTGATGGCCAAAGTTGTTGTAAACAGACTGAAGAAGTGGTTGTCGGATATTATATCAGAACATCAATCAATTTTTGTACCAGGTAGAGCTATTGTTGATAACATTCTAGTAGCCTTCAAGATTTTGCACATAATAAAGCGTAACAATCGGAAGAAATTTGGTAATGTGGCCTTGACGATTGACATTATCAAAACGTATGATCGCGTCAACTGGAATTTTTTAAAAGCCATGTTAATCAAGTTGAGTTTCGAAAAGGGTTGGGTGGAGTTGATTATGCTATTTGTATCGTCGGTTAGATTCTCTGTTTGCTTGAACAGAGAGTATATTGGACCAATTATTCCAAAAAGAAGGTTGAGGCAAGGGTGTCTTTTATTTTCGCACCTGTTCATCCTCTATTCTGAGAGGTTCTCGGCTTTACTAAAGAAGGCAAAGATTGAGAAACGTATCCAAGGAAGCAGACTAGCTCACGACACTCCGTTAGTATCGCATTTGTTCTTTGCGGATGATAGTTTTCTGTTATTTCGTGCAACACCAGAAGAGGCTTCTCACATGAAGTTAGTCCTCGATGAGTATAAAATGGCTTCGGGCCAAGCAATTAGTTTTTCCAAGCCAGCTTTAATGTTTTCATCTAATGTGCAGGATGACTTGACATTGGAGATTAGGAATTGGGTGGTGGTGTTTGCAAACATCAATGAAGGGACTTATTTGGGTCTTCCTTTGTTTGTGAGGAGCCAGAAACGTGAGATTTTTGCATTCCTGAAGGATAGGATATGGAGGCAGTTGACATCCTAAAGCTTTAAATTTTTCTCTAAATGAGGCAAGAAGGTGCTCCTCAAATCAATTGCTCAAACCATGCCAACTTATTGTATGGGTGAGTTCATGGTTCCTTTAACAATCTGTGATGCATTACAGAAGATGATGAATTCGTTTTGGTGGGGTATAAAGGAGAATGTGAAAAAGGGTTTGTAGTGCAGAATGGAAAAACTCTCGAAAAAGGGTGCAGGGGAAATCAATGCCAGGGACTTAGGGGGGTTTCAAGCTCGGAGAAGTGGTGTAAACCTCCACAAGGTTGGTGTAAGTGCAATGTTGATGTTACACTATGTAGTGCCGAAGGATTAGTAGGAGTGGATGCTATCTTACGAGACGAGTATGGAGTGTTGATTCGGGGATTGATAAAATTTTAGGCTGGTAGACAACCTTCTCATGAAGTGAAGGCCATTGCGTTGAGGGAGGCTATGTATTGGTGGAAACGCAAGACAGATGTAATGTGATCTTTGAAACCGATTCATTGATGGTGGTTCAAGGATTGCAATCTTCATCCTATAATAAGATAGAGTTCGGAGGCTTGCTTGACGACTGTTTAACAGTACTTAAACGCCAAGATTATTGGAGAGTTCAATTTGCTAGGAGAAATGCGAACAAGGTAGCACATAGTTTAGCTAAGCTAGCAAAATCGTATGTTACTCTATTCAATTAGTTTGAAGTACCACCAGATATAGGGGTGCTCATATCCTCAAATGTAATCATTGATATTGAGTAATGAAATCTATCATATGTTTTTTCTCAAAAAAAGGGCGAAAGCAGCAGAACTGTGTAGTTTAGGTGCACGATCTCAAGTTCAAATCCCTATGGTAATCAAACGTTGAACCACTGATGGTCTCTTTCCACAATCTCAGGGCCTATGAAACTAGCCAGATAAGTGTTTGGATCCCCTTATTGTTAATCAAATTAAAAAAAGTATGCTACCCGTTATGCTGATAAGAAAAAGTGCCCTCGTCCAAAAAAAAAATGATTTGGTGGTCCGTTTAAGGACACGTACAAATGATGGACCCACGATTTTTGGTGTCCATTGATTTCTACATCGAAATCGATGTGTATTGAATGGACATCAATAGTCGAGTGTCTATTCTAGGTGTTCTAATGTCATCCTAACATTATCCAAATAAAATAGGCATCCACTGCGGACTCATTACTTCTATCGAAAAAAAAAAAAAAAAGTGCAGTACCGTTATCAGTCCTACATAAAGTTGAGAGTTTGAGTCTTGATCAAGAAAAAAAATAAAAATCATTAGTTGTAGAATGTGGTACGTACGTACCTAGTTGATGCCGTAGATTCCATGGTTCTTTACAGTATACTTTGTCCGATTCAATGATCTCACTAATGGGATGTTGCAGGAATCCTTGTACTTGGTCTATCAAGTAGCAGATGAGCTCATAATCTGTAGGAATGAATCTGTACCCAACACCAAGCATACTGAAATAATAATTACTCTGTATTCTTGATTGAATATCTGAATTGAAGACCAAGTATACTTGTTGGTTTGTATTAATTTTCGAGAACAAAACTGATATATGATGATAATGATGTGATTCAATTTCCTTAAACAAATCTCTCTTTAATTTATACAGCTAGCCAAACGTTTAGACACAGCTTATATAGAAACTCCAAAGTGTACTCAGACATGAACTCGTAACTCTTTAAGTGTACTCGGACATGGATTGCTCATCGTGATGCGTGTCACGAATCTTGATTTCAATTAAACTTGAATGATCAGGTGCTCCGGAGTTCGTTACGTTTTCGTTTGAGACATTAGAAACTCACTCGTGACTCGTTATAAGTGTACTCGGACATGGACTCTTCATCGAGATAAGTGTTACGAAAATCGCGTTTCCTATCCAATTGAAAATTATCAGGTGCTCCGGAGGCTCGTTAGAGACGAAACCGCCGGACAGATCAAGGGCTGTGATTCGATCTGTGATTGGGGATCAAGTATACACTGTATATTATCAAATTCAAAGTCTGTGCTTCTTCGCCGTTCGATTTAGGGTTTGGAGAGGAAGAAGCGAAGAGCAATGGCGGACGAGGAATTGACGGAGGAGGATCGAAAGGCGTTGAGAGGAAGCAAGTTCGCGCCTTTACCATCGACTTCTCGTCGATCTCATCAACCCAGGTTTTTGAATTGAAGATTTCTTCGTGTTTTCAGTGATTTCAGATTTTCTAGAGTTTCTATGCTCTGTTCTTGATTTGATTAGTGAATATGAGATTCCTTTGTTTGTTTTGAACACAAAGAGCTTTAGATCGTTAGAAAAATCAGATAAAATGTTGAAACTTGGAATGTATTAGCACTTTAGAGTAACTTCTCAATTGTTTGTGATGTTCAATTTAAAAAAAAGAAAAAAAAAGAAAAGGCTCGCGTCGAATTAGACTTTTCCGAATTAATTCCAAATATCATGTAACTGAAGTAGTAGGCAAAGACTGCCTACAAATGCCCCTTCCGAAAAACTTGACGGGTAGAAACTGAAGAAATTCAACGAGATCGAAGTTAACTTGGGACACATTAATTAATTAGGAGGGATTTAAATGGTTTGGAAAGCTCACCATCAAATGCACTAAATCGAGCACAATGGAAGAGTTTGATACATGTAGCTGGCCCCAACTAATTTAGGATTCAGGCTATGTTGTTGTTGTGGTTACGGTGATTAAAGCTTTGCGATTGTTACAGCATTTTTAATTGCTGTTAGTTTTATTTCCGTGTAAAACTTACAGTGAAAAAAGTTTTAATCACAGTGCCAGAGGATTCGAAGGAAAGCACACCATAAATTGCACTAAATCGAGGGCTATGGAAGAGTTTGATCCATGTAGCCCATTGTTTACGTGTAGGCCCTAGTAGGTGTGAGGAAGTTCGAATTTGCTAATGTCATGCTCGACGATTACAATTTACTGCTTTTGTTTTGTGTTGTGTTTTCTGCCGTTCGATTTAAAACTTGGCCTTGGCATGGATGGAAGTTTTGATTTTTCTATCTATGCATCTTTTGGAGTTGTCATAAGTTCTATTATAGGTTTCATTTCATTGTTTCTGAACTGGAATTTGGTAGATGATTTTTATTAGCATTTTGTTACTTGGTCTAGGCTTGCACACCCAGGTGGACCGTTAACAACTAACAAAGCTGCTGCCTTGGCGAAGTTTCTCGAAAGAAAACTCCAGGAACCTGGCGGTTTGGATTCCATGAATCCCGCTCTTGTTGAGCTGGCTGTAAAAAATGCAAAGGAAACTGTACATGCTAGTATGTCTTGTTGCTTAACCTTTATAATGCATTTTAGATTTTCTTCTTTTTCGTGAATGGGATGGTGCTTCGTTGTGTCGGAAGAGAGCTTTAGTTCGCGAGGTCTCATTTCTTGTATGGATTTAGCCAACTCTGGCTGTGGTTTCTTGCATCTAATTGTGTATAATATATTCTGTCCTCTCTTATTTGAACAAATCAAATTATTTCAGGACTTCTCATATGACATTTGTATCCCTGTCAATTTATTTCATTTAGGGCACCTTATAGTTGGCTATTCAGCCTTCATCTTTGCATTATGTTTGCTGAATGATTGAGGATAGTGTTGGGCTTCCATAATCTAGTTTGATACTTATTTCTTGATAAACTGCTGTTTTTGGTTAAACAAATGTTGCAAATCGTTAGGCCTAATTTACTATCACCTGCTCTTCCAGGTGGGAAGTATGATTCAGGAAGACTAATTCGACATGTTTCTTCCTTCGATGACGCAGAGGTGCTCTGCCTCAAATGATCCCAGCGGACAAAAATCTTCTTCTATGTTTGGTACTAATTTTATGATTTATTCTCATGTCTATCAGGATTTTTCTGCGGAAGATAAAGGGAAATCGCAAGTTAACAAAAAAGAAATGAAGCCAAAAAAACTAAAGAGGAAAAACAAAGGAAAGAAGGTATATTTTTTAACTTGAGATTACTTTTACTTGATAATCATTTTGTTTACTCCTGCACAAGCATATTGGGTTTGGGCACTGGAGGTTTGTAATTTTGTCACAGATCTTTGTTACCAAGCAAAGCTTTAGTGACTATTGAGCTTTTCTTTATCCAATAGTTGGCTGCTTTTTCATTCCATCGTTTCCTTTGGAATGCAGAAAGCGGAAGACCATGAAAATCCGAAGCCCGGAAAGCCAAAAAAGAAGAAAAAGTTGTGATGCGTGTGTGGGATGGATTTACTTGTACTTTAGGCTTAGTTATCTCAAAACCGTTTGAAGATCAGAAATGAATGATGAACCAAGGCATCCTTTGAAAGTGAACATGATTAGATTATTGAGGATCTGAATATAGAGCTTTTTGGCAGGATTTCTTTTTACCTCTGATCCTGTTGTGCAAGAACTGTAAAATTTCAAATGGCAATATCTTTATTTTCCTATGATTCAGTTTATGAGGCTTTAAGCATCCCTATTCATATAGTTTTAAATGTGGTTTGTGAGCTGAAAATTTTTATGTTGTTTTACTTTATTGATTGTCAGAGAGATGGCTTTTTTTATACTATACAACCTTACCTTTTAATTTAAGAAAGCACTGCTTTCTTTAAGATGCAGAAAGGGGGAGGAAAAAAAAAAGATGCTGAAAGATTTTTCTGACTACAAAACAGATTAACCCAACTGAAGCACTGGTCTTGAAAATACATCTCTTTCGTCACTAGAGATTATATTGTTAGGTGAAAGTCTTGTGCCATGTGTTTGATTATTAATGTATCTCCAGCTAGCTAGCAACCAATGGACCTTATACACACCTATATATTAGTCAACCATACATCCAGATTGGGCATACATTAAAAAAAAAATCTCTTTTTTTGTGTTTCAAAATAAAAAAAAAAATTTTCCTTTCGTTTTATGCTTGTAAATTGTAATAGAGAACTACTGGTCCTCAACACTTTTGTATGA
The DNA here is from genome assembly GCA_039657345.1 of Stephania japonica. Lineage (NCBI taxonomy): Eukaryota > Viridiplantae > Streptophyta > Magnoliopsida > Ranunculales > Menispermaceae > Stephania > Stephania japonica. Next base: position 6,563,308 of record CM077558.1, on the reverse strand, counting down.
ATAAAGTTTCCTCGTTTACTATCAAAAAAAAAAAAAAATACATACATCCAAATTCCATTCATATTCCATTACATATAATTAGCTTTGTTTTTTATTTTATTTTATTTTATTTTATTAGAGTTTTGTAATTAAGCTAGCATAAACTTTAACGTATATAGATGAACTAGCTAATCAACTATATTCCATCCCCCTTCCCATGAAATCAAATCAACTTCCGAGAAGTACCTTCCTACTTCCTGCAAAGCTGAACCAAATCAGGCCTTGGTTTTTTTAATTAAATTTTCGAAATCTCATCCTTCTCAAAATCATACATAATGCGTATTGAAACCAAAATGAAGTTCAGCATCATCATGGTTAAGGGTGGATGAAGGGGTAAGGAAGAAGGATTAAGAAACATTTTAATCTACAGACCTCACTTTCTTTACCCTTGTATGTTGTATCCTAAGATGCTAGACCTGGAGAATTGAGGTCTATCCATCAAATATTCATTTATGATGAACAAGCTTGGCCGTTGTGTTCATTGAAGATCATCATTGGATTGCGCCATTGCGGCACACAAGACATACCGGAGGAGAGCAAGGTCGCCGAAAATCCTTTTGGAATTCCTCCAGAGCAGCAACCAGTCTGAATAAAGCATGACGCAATGTTGCGGTGCTATGAGCTGCTCTCTCCAAGCAAGAACCTGAAGACATCACTTAATGAGATGATGCCTTCTACGCGCTTACTGCCAGCCTCCACAATGACAACCCGCCTGACCCCTGAAAACCCGGATTCAAAGCAAATACATCAGAGATTAAATATCGAGGAAAGAGCTCAAGGTGCTTCCTTTCTTTAAGCTATGACGACAATATCACTTGAACAAGAGTGACACTTGACCATCCAAAATATTGAAGCTAGATAGTTACCTGGGTTTGCCAATCGCTCCATCACTTTGTGTAGGGGATCAGCGCGCAAACACATATGACACCTTTGTCCATTGAAGACTCCGTAAGGAGAATTCGCATCTTGACAGAGTTGCAAGGCCTGCGTTTCAAAAATTAAAAACAAAAAGGACTCGTTGATTTCATGGTATGGAGAGTCTTTGCGAAATGCAGTCAAATCAATAGGAAGTAGCAGTCAAATCAATAGGAAGTAGCAGTCACCTGTTGAATACTCATCTCATCAAGCTGAATCTGTGCATGTATTCTATCTTTGGCCAAAGCTGTGATGTCACTGCCAAATAATATAACCAGCAACTCAGCATAAAATCCTTCCAGTAATAAGATGTCAACAATATCAGGAATCATCAAAGAAAAGAAGAAAACAGCACCAATAAATTGGCTTGACAAAATAGTTAGGCACGGTAATATGCAAGCTTGGGGATATTGTTCCATTTCAAATCAGTGAGATCTGTCATAAAATTCAAAAGTATGCATATGGATGATAACAAATTAACAATAACTTGAAATAATGATAATCACGAATCATGATACCACAAGAAATAATGATGAATATAATGACAATAATGAAACAAGTATCATTTTGCATATGGAATAGTAAGTGGAGCTGTGCAAGAATTACCTTCGAGAATATATATCAAGTAAAGAATCACTGTCATCAACGATTGGGATTGAGCTAACTTGAGCTGCAAATATGAGGTAATGCACTAGTATCAGTGGTCAGAGGTAGGAAAAGAAAGAAGTTTCAATGGACAGTTGCTTATTGACAATTCAATTGAATCGTTTTTATATTTACGCAAAAAAAAAAAATCTACATGTGTTAAAGAATATGTTTCATTCGGAAGAAATAATGAATACATTCCATTTTAACTCAATGGATACAAAACACACACGCTTTAACTCCTGGTGCAACAAGTACCAGCTTAACTTGGCGGGGGTAGTGGTTTAGTAGCAGGAGGCGGCAAAATGGCTTTTAGTCCAATTTTGGAACATAGGGTAAAAATAAAGGAACCAGCTTTTTAGTCTATAAAATAATATATATACATATATATATATATATTAAAATGAGTGGTTTCTATAACTCAAAAGAACTATCTAGAAACAAAAGATATAGAAGGGTATGGGAGGGAAAATTCAAAATACCAAGGTTAGAATGCAAACTATCTATGTAATATATCCATTTGCACAACATATCGTTTTACTTGTCCAAAGTGGACAAATCACATAGGCGTCATCATGGACCAAAAACAATCTACCGTTCGGGGGCATTGAACCTATTTGTCATTCGAGAATGAACTCTAATAAGATTAAATTCACCAAAAATTACTTCAAAACTTTTTAGTGTGAGCTAGTAATCCAACAAGAATAATATAATGGGGATAGCTCCACTCTCTGGGAGAAATGTCTGCACAAATGGCTGCAGACCTGGAAACAGATCTAAAGAGCAGTGATTGGAAATTTGCGGTTGGTAGGACTTATAATGATTGCATAGCACTAGCCCTTGGGAAACAAAGTTAGCATATATATATAGAATGCACGAACAGAAGTAGAATGTTCACCTTCAAGTAACAAAGTTAATGCAGAACTTAGAGATGAACTTGGTCTTAACATTGCCAATGGTTGTCGACTTGAATCCCCAATCATTGGAATCCATGTCCCCAAAGGAATAGAACAAATTGGTTGATGAAGAATTGGCACGGCACTGGAAGAATGCTTAAAATGCCTGCAAATGCCTGGACATGAGGAGGCCACTTTGTCAGCAATAACATGTCATTGACATGAGGATTGGTAACTATTTCAAGACAACCCAGGAAAACTTACATCTAAGTATCCCTGACAGCGAAGCAAGATGCAAGAGCTGCGGAAATGAACCATCACGTGAAGAGGAATGTATAATTGGAATTGTTGCCACCTTGTTTTGCAAAATCCTTGTAGCGACCACTTTCATGGAATCAAAAGGCCCAGCCTGAAGATAACAAGATAAGCATCACATATCATGATGCATGTTTTCCAAATTATGCACAAGTGGGCTATCATATGATTCATATCGCATACAAAAAACAATAGAAGCCACTGTAATGAGCAGGTGATTTATAATATCATAGACCCATATTAACATATATAGAACATATAATAATGCGTACTTAAAATCACAGCAAGCAATCAATAAGCACAGCACATGCAAATATAATAAAGCAGGCAAGCAAACTATACATAGAAGCTCATCAAAATGTATCTGTCCCAATCTAAAAGCTCCACTATCATACATATGCAGATTTAGGTAAGATTTTATTTCCAATATATAACATGCCTACAACTTTATGATGACTTTAGAATAATCCAAAAGCCTATAAGCCAAGAAACAATAGAAATCACAGGCCAAGTTGCCACCTACTACAAACTTTGGGATACATTCTCATAACCCCGTGACTACCAAATAATTGGTGACTATTTTATCTGCTTATTGTAAAGAACGCTTAGATGGAAGAGAAAATGAATTGGCAAATTATGGTCCTCCAGTTATGTGGTAAAAGCAAGGACTTGCTGTCTAACACACACACTTACATGGATCAGAGAGCTTGGAGGCACTCTTGCATGCCCATTAGCTTGTCGGTCAAAATTCCATTTTCCCTCTTTCCAAGCAGATATAGTATGTTCCTCAAGTTCCTCCTCCGTCAGAATTGAGCTGTGATGTCCAAGCTGCAAGTTCAAATTGAAAGAAATCACCAAATATTTTCTAAGTGACATCTGCTATTGTCCTCAAAAAAAAAAAGGACATCTGCTATCGATTTAGTTTTTGATTAATTAACTATAAGCTTTATCTCACAAGAACAAGCATCTACAAATTTATCACAACGAAAGGTAGCAAGCTCAATCGATTGCTTGGAATCCCACCACTAAGGTGGTCTCTGTGTGTGTGCCTGCTTTCTTAGCGTCTGCAACTTACACTGTGCGAGGTAACAGTAGCAGGAAAAGATCTAAGAAGCAATATTACCTGTGCAAATAACAATTGATGATCATAAAGACAACAACATAGCCTCAGCCCCAAATTAATTGATGATAATAAAGAGTCCAACTAATTTCAATTGACCTTTTTCTACATTTTATTTTATTAAGCTTTGGTTACTAGTACACGTGTTTAGTTAAATAAAATTTTAGCTTTAACAGTTCTTCGTACAATATGTACATTAGACTTTGTATAATAAAGTATAGACATGAATGAACAATGATAAGGAATACACAACTGCTACTTCAAAATAACACTTCAAAAGCCTTCATTTGCATCCATACCTCTTTCAAAATCAAGATAAAATCTTGAGGGCTTAGCATTCCAACAAACTGCCCCTTGCAGAAGTCCCACAAAGGAGCCACAGGAATTCCCTGAAAGAAATAAATTAACAAAGAATATTTCAGTGGAGCCAAAGGAGCCAAAGGAGCCAAAAGGAGCCACAGGAATTCCATCTAAAAGGGTGATGATAGAGAAGTTTCAGAAGTCAGATGAGAAGCAGAATTCCATATATCTCATGCTTGAAATTTTGCCGAACTCCACTAAATTACAAAAAATATTTCAGTGATAAAGAAACAAGGCTGCATAGAAATGAGAATGCACAGATCTAATTGGCCAAAATATGTCTTCCAAAATTCAACTTCTCTTAGTATGAAATGCATGTATATATGTATAGGGAATACCCACGAAGAAACAAGGTAAAACAGTCCTCCAGGCTCCAGCTAATTAAAATTGATACATCAATGGGGGAGAAAAATATAAAAATCCCTAGTACAAGCAATATCTTTAATGACCAACTGACCAAGTAATCTGCGAATCCAGTCCAGTTTAGACCGACTAATAATTGCATTAAATTTCTAGTCTCCTTGACTGGATTGGATCACAAAAAACATTAATCCGCACAGATTGGATTGGATTATGGATTCCATGCTCGGAATCCGCAGATCCAACCCAATCCAATCCAATCCGTTTAACATACAAGTATTTTTATAATATATATATTCTCGAGTATGTGTTTTAGGATGTGGGGCTACTAGTTTAGACAATAATGGTGTATGCTTTTTACCCCTCTTGAATTAGTATGTGGTATTACAACTTTTTCCTTGTGATATTTTTTGATAAATTCTAATAAGAAATATTATACTCAATATTTTGTTGTCTTACCTTATGTGCACATTAAACAAAAATATGTGTTATACATGTAACGTTATGTATACAAGATTTGATAATATTGTTTTTCATATATATATATATATATATATATATATATATACACATATACACACACACTAATATAGGAAAATGCCAATCCGCATAAATTGAATCAATTCGGCCTACATTAAGTAAATTGAACTGAACTCCTAAATTATTTGGACTGGAATGGATTGTAATTTCCCAATTCGCAATAATTGAGCTGGCTTATGGATTGACCATTATTGGACTGAATTCAATCCGTGTTCACCCTAAGGATCTGAACCAATTATGATCAATTCATAAACAAGCTAGATCATGTTATGCGGATTGGAAATTACAATCCAGACCAATCCAAATAAGCCATCGATCAAGTCCAATCAAAATCAATCAAGTCCAATCCAGACCAATCCAGACCAAATAAGCCATCGATCAAGTTATGTCAATTGGAAATTGCAATCCAAACCAATCCAAATAAGCCATCGATCAAGTCCAATCCAGACCAATCCAAATAAGCCATCGATCAAGTTATGTGGATTGGAAATTACAATCCAGACCAATCCAAATAAGCCATCGATCAAGTCCAATCCAATTTATTTAATGCGGACTGGGCTAGATCAAGTTATGCGGATTGACATTTTTTATTGATGTACATACATATAGATATAACTAAGTACAGACAACAAGGCTTCAAAAAGAAAAAGTACAGACAACGAACATATCAAATCTAATATGCTTAAACTTACATTTATAATATACATATTTTTGCATAATATGCACAATATCATATTATATAGTTGACAACCAAGTTTTTAAGCACAGTGTTCCATATAAAAACTCATCCAAAAACATGTCATACATAAAAAATTAAAAAAAATTTAAAAAAATAATAAAAAAAAAAGTTATAACATCACATCCTACTTAGAAGAGGGAAAAAAAGCATACACCAAGTAAATACTCTAAAAAAATATATGTATATAGATATGAGGATTTTGAACGTACAATCCATAATCTGGTCCAGCCCATTCGGATCACTAATTTTACAATCTAGTCCAGTCCATGAAACCAAAACTGTAATCCAATTAGTGTTAATTGATTCAAACTGGACTGGATCCGTGGATTATTGGATATTTTATGCACTTGAACTGTTAGACACATCCAAAGATGACTTGCAAATGTTGAGTTAGAAAACTAGACAAAATAGAAATTAAAGATATTTGAGGCTAAGGGACGGATCTAAGATAACTTGGGATGCATTAATTAGGAAGGATTTAAATAATTGTGAAAGTGCATTAAATTAAATGGGATGGAAAAGTTTGATCCATAGAGCCGAATTGACTAATTTGGGATTCAGGCTTTCTGGCTTTGTTCTTGTTGTACATTTTCTCATCTGAATATAGGTCTTTGTCAACTTACAAGTTACAATTTCTGCATTGAAGTTTTTGAATTCTAAATCAAGTATCACTCCTCCAGCATAACAAGCGACCCAACATTAGATTAATAACACAGTTTTTTTAATGAACTACCAAATTAAAAGTAAAATTAAGAATCAAGTTTGCTAAAATCAAATGCTAAGAAACCAAAAGGTGGTCCAACCAAAACCATATAAAAGAAAGGAGAGCAATATTTGCGAAGATATAAATAAAGCATTTCCATCATTAAAAAGTCAAACAAAGTACCTGCTCGTACAAAATATGGAATGCTTGCTTGACAGGTAAATTAACATCCAAGGCAAGAACCTGCAATCAATTGAATTAGATTGACAAACAATTTGAAGAGACAACATCCAATGCAACACTCAATTTTGCAGGCTATAAAGGATGGGAAAGCATCCAAACCTTGCCTGACTCAGGAAGCAACTCATAAGCAGTTTGTGTAGACAAAAAACCTGAAATTCGGTGCCGAGAGATCTCTAAATCAGATTCTGAAACCCTTGAAGCAGCCTCCTGCATGGTCCATGAACACACAATTTAGTTCTATGAGAAATCACAACAAGAAAGGTATTAAAAAGATTAAATACATCATATCACCCTATATTTTGATTTTTCAAGAATTTCTTCGTCAAGAGATGTTGCATGTGACTTCTTCGAAAGCACAAGTATAATAGTTATGTTATTTAATTAGTGTAGATGGACAAATTGGATAAAATTCTATCAGACTTCCAATAAGGAATTGGGTGTTGATTCATCAGTTTATATTCAAAACCTTCAATCAAGCCCGGGATTTTAAACAAATAGATGAGCTTCAATTGACTCAACAATTTCAAACCTTCAAGTTGCGCAATAAAAAATCATCTAGAGAGAGAACAAAAACAAAACCCTCACTGCTAGCCATGCACCCTTCTTGGAACTCATAGGAAGATGGGATGTTCACCAAGCACCACTACAGAGACGTAAGTCCAAACTAGTGTTCGAATTCAACGTTTCCATACCCTCTTTACCAAAACAGTTTTCCTTTACCTATTTGAAGGCAGTAATGCATCCCACCCACCCGCTCAATTGCCAAAATTTGAAAACCTTCTTGTGGCATTCTGTTATATTTGCCGAGGCAATATGGTCCTCGAAATCATATATGGAGAGTTTCCATGTAGAAAAACCTTCCTTTTCCACTTGAAATAAATAGAAACTGATAATGCAACTATTTATACCATACATAGAATTGTTGATGTCAGACTTACCACATGCATAACACGATGATTATCCACATCCATGTTGGATCTGGAGCCACGCATATCTAGACTCAAGATTGTTGGAACTGGATCAGGTTCCCTTGCTAAGAGGACAGTATTCACTATCCCGTAGTTCCCAGAAACAAATGGTTGGCTCTCATCATGGCGCCATTCTCCATCAACAAAAAACTTATACTGCGAGTAAAACCAAACAAAACAGTAAAAAATATCCATAAAATATGATGAAAGCATAATTTTCTAGTGAAAATAACCATGGTATTAATGAAATAAAAAAAAGGTATTAATAATCCATGGCCATAATTTAATACACCTTAATAAGCTTGTAGCGCTCAACAAAGGAAATATTAATCAGTCAAAGGGCAAACTAATAAGGTAATGGTAATAAAATGTATAAAAGAAATTCGAGTTTTTCACAGTAAATTGGAATTGGTTCCACGTAATATTCAACAAAAGGTCTGCCTAAGGTAATTTGTCGATGTTACAGTGCAAATGGTTGATTAATCCGATTATGATAAGAGGGGAAATTTTGGTAAAATAGTAACTTTAAGGCTCGATTTCCAGGAAACTAATGAGTTTCACTTCCATGAAGCACTATTTATACACAATCTTCCTCATCCAACATGACTGGCACTAACACATAATATGGTCCAAATCCAATTGCTCGTGAACAAGTTAGCGTTCCATGTATAGAGTTAGATAAATTTGGATGCAATTCAGTGGACATAATGTAAGTTGTATTGCTGCTAAAATTATTGATAAGATTGGGGTTCGACCAAATAAAGAAAAAAAATGTCAATATTCCAAAACCATCAGTAACATTTCAGAAAAATTTAAACAGTAAAAAGATAGGAAAGCTATGGTAATTTTTAATTGGACGGAAAATCTTAAATTTCCATTCAACAATCTTCCAATCGGTAAGAGAATTGCCAACCTCTACTAGCTGGGTAAGATTAATGGTCTATCAAAGTTCTTCCAGAAACTTTAGACTTTTGGTGTTTGTTTAATTATTCTACCAAAAATGTTAACCTCATATTCTCAAGTCATGATAACTAAAAGTTTATTGACCAAATTTTATTCATTAAAAAAAATTGTGCCTATAACCGCAAAGGAAGATTTTTCCATTGCTTACGAGTAGAATGATAGGCAATAAATGCAAAAAGGTCCTCTGAAACTTGAAACAATATCTACCTTTCTTAAAAAGGTTGTCGTTTGTGCCAGTCTTTTTAGTAGGCAATTATGGTAGTTCTGCTTATCACTCAGTCAATAAGTCTCTCTTTACTCTAGTTATGGATGAACTAACTAGGCATATACCATGGTGTATGTTATTTGCAGATGACATTGTCTTAGTGGATGAAACAAGCGATGAGTGAACAGGAAATTAAAACTTTGAAGGAATACATTAGAATCTAAAGGCTTTAAGTTGAGTAGGACGAAGATCGAATACATGCATTGTGAGTTTTGAAATACTAGACATAGAGATGATGGAGTGGTAAAATTTGGAGAAGTAGAAATTCTTGAGGTGAAGCACTTTAGATATCTAGGATCAATCATACAAAATGATAGCAATATTGATAATGATGTCACTCATAGAATTCAAGCTGGATGGAATAAATGGAGGAGTGCAACATATGTGATCTGTGACAGAAATATCCCTACCAAGTTAAAAGCAAAATTTCATAGGATCGTAATTAGGTCAGCTATGCTCTATGGAAGTGAATGTTGGGCGGTAAAAAAACAATTACATAAAATAAACGTAGCAGAAATGAGGATGTTTAGGTGGATGTATGGTAAAACTCGTACACAGAATAAGAAACATAGAAATTCAAAGAAAAGTTGGAGTAGCACCAATTGACACAAAGATTAGGGAACACCTGCAAAGACGACCAATAGAAACTGAAGAAATTCGACGAGGTAGGGCTAGACCGAAGTTAACTTGGGATGCATTAATTAGGAGGGGTTTGATGGTTTGGAATGCTCACCATGAATTGCACTAAATCGAACACAATAAAAGAGTTTGATCTATGTCCCAATTAATTTGGTAATAGGGCTATAATGTAGTTGTTGTAAACACATACAATTCAAGTGTACACAGTTCGAGAGATTTATCTCCCTCCAAATTCATACAACCAAACAAATGATGCCCTTTTCTCATTTCTCTAATTAACACACTACTGTTCAAGAATTCCCTCCTTTGGCTAAAGCTCTTGATCTGTTCCGGTGTTGCCACGCGTGTCCTCATGCTTCATGTGCCTCCTCACATAAATAGGTGGCCAACCAGATTTTAATGATTTCAAGTAGTTGACCCCTACCATCACATTTTCTGGAATTTGGGATTGGTATTATTCTCACCAGTTTATCCTTGATTCTTTATCCATTATACCAAATTAAGAAATTGTTTCTTTTACCGTATCTTCAATTCCCTAGTTAATTTGACTTTATTCATCTAACTTTCGAACTTAAAAGCACTTTCTAGATTCTTAACCAAGAACAAAAGAAAGAAAAAATATATTGTCCTACGATTATTTAGCAATTTTCTTGGAGCACGTTTTAGACATGCGCAAAATAATGCCAAATTTTTCACGGGTGAAGATAGAAAAGGCATATTTCTTGCATGTAATCTCTAGACTATAAGTTAAATGAAGATAGTAATTGTGCCATTATCTCTCTCACTCACGACAAGGATTTTAAGATGCCAAATCATATGATCCGTAATAGCAAAGTACAAAATCCTCAGCATCTATTTGCTCGTTATATAGAATGACCTTTTCTCAAATTCAACAAACTGTTCAAGTTCAATTCGAGGTAAGAGTTAATTACACAACTAATAGTAAAATGGAAACCTCATCGCAACGAGAAGTATTCTCAAACAATGTAACCATCTCACCTGCAAGCGATCCGAAAGCACGCAAAAGTATTAAATTGATCAACCAAAAAAAATCTCAAACTTCCAAGTATTAACCTGATGATAACCGGGTGTTAAGCTACAAATGGCCTGAAAAACTGTTGGGCAACCCTCCACCAGGGACATAGGTAAATGCTCCGACCACCTACCGAAAAAGATACCGACGATTAATATCACTAATGCGGAAAACAGTCATGAAACATGATATAAGCTATATAACATGACTATCCAATTCTATACCTAGTGAAAGAGCCTGTAATAAACACTTTTCTTCCACCATACGGCCAAACAAACCGCGCCGGAACCAGCACCGAACCATTAACTCCACTGCTTTCATAGACTCCGTCCGACGAAAACATTTCGCCGAGTTTCACAATCAACTATCAAAACAGACTCAACAAGAGACTGGATCCCTCAATCCCTATCGCCTTAATTCTTAGCCCTAATTTGAGTAATTTCCAACACACATTGCTTCCAACCTATCAAATCCAAACCCTAAAACAACAATTCTAGCTTCTTAAGCCGTGGATTCTCCGCGTCACCACCGCCACCGCCACCGCCACCGCCACCGCCGCCGCAGAGGACCACAAACCACCCTCAAATTCACCACACATTCCAAACCAAAACCAAAACACGCAATCAGTGATCAATTTCACACTCCAAACACTCGAATTGACCAAAAACACTCCCAACAATCTAAAGATCCAAACTTTCCAATCACAACACCGATTCCACCCCAAATCATCTGCAGAAATGACAATCAATCCATTCAACACGTGAAAACGAAATCGAAGCAATCAAATGATCTGCTGTAAGGCTGAGATTTTCATGGAACCGAAGCGAATGGAAACCCTAGAAAACAAGAAAGTCGAGTGATTTGTTGCGTATTTACCGTTGTTGGGTTGCAGAGAAGGGTGAGCGAAGCGTGGTAAAAAATGAGAGCACAACAAGACGACAAACGAAGTTGAAGATATTGTCGGTAAAAAACGAGTGATTGAAAAATTAAGAAGTGATTTGTGTGAGTAATTAAGGGGGGCACGGGTAGGTAGTGAGGATCACTAGGTGGGTGGAGGCTTGGTGGGATCATCGTACGGTGGATGTGTCGCACACGTCACCGTGGTGTGGGTCCGGCGTGGTAGTGGGTCATCATTACCGAGAACCCCGGGCAGGCTCCGTAATGTGGTTTTGTGTTGCACGTGTCAGATTAGTAGGATGAGCGTGAGTTTCAGTCAGCAGCTCCGGGAGTATCAGATTGTTATTTTCTTTTAGCCATTAATTCCGCATAAGTAACACACAAAAATTTATTTCTAGTCGTAATACGGTGCATTTCTTTTTGGTTCTTGTACGCCATTCTTAAATTTTTTACTTCGTTTACTTCACAGTATACTTAATTTATCTCAATTTTTTTAAAAATTTTAAAAATATTCTTGCTCATCCCATCATTCTCATCCTCACCCCTCAATCCTCTTTGTTTCTCGCTTTTTAGTCATTATAGAGCACTTGTACTAAGTCACCAAGTGTCGTAAGAGTGTTTTTATTGAAAAATGTCGGATGTAGTTGTAATGCATCCTAGAAGCGAAAAGTGTCACCCACGGGATTCGACTGACCCTGACCGCAACCTCTAAAAGAGTAACGATCGAATATGACCGAGACCTCTAAAGAAGTGTTGGCTGAATCCGATCGAGATTGTAAAAAAAAAACTCAATCTCAGTGAATGACGAAGAGATCCAACTAAGATCTCTTTAGAGTTGTTGGTCCTATGCTTCCGACACCTCTTAAGAGTCATCGGCCCTGTACGTTCGAACCCGCGGGCAACAAGAACGAATAAATTTTTTTTTCAAAGCTCCTAAAAAATATATGAAAATGACAAAAAAAAATAGTGGGTTTTGTTCAAAATCACTTGACATTTTTTATTCCATCGAAGCAAAATTCAAACCCCAATTGAAACTCTAAACCTAACAACAAAATCATAAACAATACCGACTCAAAAAAAGAAAAAAAACCAAAAAACTACAAAATCGACACTTAAAGAGATAAAGAATGCACCTACGACGTCGAGTCGATGGTGTTTCGTTCGAATTTTATTAGATTTGGATTTGTGGTGAGAGTGCAATTAGAGAAAGGGGTGACTAGGGTATGTGTTAGTAAAAACCCTTATATATAGAGGGGTAGTTGAGTCATTTCACAAATGTGAGGTAAGAGAAGCAAAAAATGAGGTCCGAATAGCCGCTGCCTATTTTTATTGTGCTTATGTATATTTTTAAAAAATTATATATGAAGGGGTAGTTGAGTCGTTTAACACAAGTTGATAAAATACTAAGAATTCAAGTATACAATTAGCCTATTTTCATTTCTCATCTCGTCTTTTCAAAATTAATAACTACATAGACACTTTGAACATGTCTTTTTTTTTATAGGTAATAAACTACAACTCGTTACTATATTCTATATATATGTGGCTCCAACTCTTAACATCTTACTCAATTAGTAACCCATATAAAATCAATAAGACATCCAACCAATTACACCAAGATTGTAGTCTAGGTTAGTATGGGAAGATATACCATCGTTGTCTAAATCAGTTATAGAACCCCTACCAAAAATAAAAAGGGAGGGCCCACTAAAATGTGGACATAATGTGAGGTGTGGGATGTAGATTGGTCGAGTGTGGGCCGTGGTGGAGCTCTAAGAACTTTCTTAATGGTTTTATAAATGGTGGTCGGTGGTTAGATGACAAAGAGAAGCTATGATTTGGCAACTAGCACGAAATTCTAAGCCATGATTTGGGCAATTGGACTTCAAAGAAAAATTGTTGAGATAGTAATTCTTATAAAGTCCCTTTTGTTAGTGTGAACCTATAAGTCCCTTCTTACTTTAATTCGACTAATCGTATAAAATTTATAGAGTTAGTCAGGTACTTCAACCTATAACTTTAGAGAAATTAAAAAAAATAATCTTGTTGCGAAGAAACTAACTTGAGACATCTGCCTCACTTAGAGTTAAAGTATTATTTTTTTACCACTACACCACACCGCATGGGGGCATTTTCCTTGTTTTTATTGTTCAATGTTGTTAAGCTAATCATGAATGAGACCATGTATTTCCAAAAAATGAATTTTCGTTTTCATTTTTACTGTTTTAAGATCAATGCCATGTGCTTGATTCAATCAATTGAAGGCTTGATTTGTTTTAAAATTGATCAAGTTAAAATTTGGGTTTTTGAGACAAAAAAGGCATTTTAAATAATAAATAATTTCAAAATTTAAACAAATAAGATTGTTAGATATGAGTTGAGGGACTGAAGAGAGCCACCGTCTCCAAACTCTAAAATTTTTTTCTCTTTTGATTTTTTTTTGTGATTTCTTCATGAAACACGTGAACCAACGCTAATCTTATATTTGATCGACGATGGTTCCAATAACAATATTTATTGCATGCACTTTCTTCAATAAAAATAGAGATATGAGAGTTTTAATCATGCAATAGTTGTCAGATTCATCATTGGCACTACCACTTGTTCCCCCCATGTGTGTATATATCATCATTCAAGTCCATCCCCGCTTCTATTGCTCATGTATCGATATGCAATTACAATTGTTGGTTTGATAGTTTTATTAGGTTCATATCTTTTTCAATAAATATTTGTCTTTCTAATGTTGGAAGGTTGTGCTTGTCTCCCCTTATTGGAGGTCTTTATTAGTCTTCCCTTGTTGGAAGTTTTATTTTTTGTTTTGGTCTTAGTACGTCTGTGTATTATTGTGTTTCAGACGTTTGTCAAGAGAACAGTCATTGATTGTCAAACTATTCCATTGTTACACTCGTTGTTTCTCAAAATCAACTTTATGATAGTTGAATGTTCTGATGAACAATTAGGATTAACAAATCAATGTGTTTTATCAAGGTAATTGATTTTATGTCTCGTTCTGTTCTACCAAATGTATTGAGCCATCATAATTAATGAAATTTCTATTAAAAAAACAAATGAGATTGTTGATTCTGAAATTAAACTTTATAATTTGACTCCTTGCAAAAATCCACTCGAGTTGGATCATTCACTTATGGATTTCCATAAAATACTGAGTTCAAAACCATTTGAACAAGTTGTTGGAAGTGTTTGAAACAAAACTTGATTTTTGTTAAACCAGATGAATTAGCAACGACTTCAAAACGTGTAGCAGTGCCACTTTCTAAAGGAAACTTTTGCGCTCTTATCTGCAAGAGTTCAGCAAAATCCAATAGGATACAATAAAGTGTCAATTATCACGTGCAACAGTGGTTATTGATCTAGAGCACTTGCTGTATTTTTTTGTGTATATTCTTTTCGTTCCCAAGCCTCTCTTTTATAGAGCTCCGGTCAAACAAGTTGGAAAAAGGAGTGGCAACACTTCTTTTAAAAATGTCTAACAGCATTGGCCTTAACTTTTTCTAAGCGCAAGTTCATCTCTCTTCTTAGATGTCTTTCTTTAGAAATATCCAGGATCATACATGCCGAGTCACTGTAATTTTGATTCATTTTCAGCCGCCACAATGTCTCATCCTATTCTTATCTCTCATGAAATGCTCTCCCAAATACAAGAGAGGGAAAATGTTAACAGCACTGGAGAAGATGAGAAGACAGCCCCTAGTGCTTCAAAAATGGTTGTACAATCTCGAAAAGGTTAGCCATCTCTAGCTTATCTGCTTTATTCGTGAGGCTAAAAAATTGATAAGAATTGGGACTCATGCATTGATAAATGATGAAATGTAATCTAAAAGCTGGTATTTTGTACCATACTTTTAATCATTTGTAATCTTTCTTTCATGTTGTCTGTGATACTCATGGTTTATTTCACAGGAGAGCAATGGTCTTTCCTTTTCAACCCTTTCCAGTACGTAGCATTTCAAAAAGGAAAGTGCACTACTTTGTTGGCACTCCTCAGGTGCCTTGTTAAAAAAATAAAAAAGATTATATTATAGTTAAGTTATTGATTGATACTAGGAAAATGAGATCAAATTGATTTTGTTCACTTTATGATTGATACTAGGAAAATGAGAATATTGTAAGCACAGGAAGAAGTGTTGTTTATACTTTACACCAACCCAGTATTGATATATTCGAGGCTTTCGATGAGGCATATATGTATGGTTGTTGACCCCCTATTTTTGGTTGGGATAAGATGATACATGTAGATCTTATCATGAGTACTGTCAGTGTAGCATAGAAACTAGATGACTACCTAGGCAAACCAGATTTCCTAAGTTCCAGAGATCAATCAAGCTGAAGAACACACGTCGCCATGGATGTTACTAATGATTACTTATTAGTTATTGCTTCTACTCCTGATAACTTTCTGTTTCTTATTAGGAAATTACCACATATTTTAAGTGACTGCTTTTTCTCTTTCTAGACTAATTAAGATTTTCTTTTATTCAATTTCATATGCTATCCAGCATTGAATCTTTGCATTAATTTGTTGAGTGAATTATGCGGATTGTTCATGGGATGAAGGAAGATTTAGAATAGCATTTGTAGCTAGCATTGCAAAATCTAAAGATCCAGCAACATGGATGCTCGAAGTCACCTCAGCATCAGCAGAAGCAGAACTAGGTGTAGATTTTGCCGAAATCTACAAAGAGTCAACCTTATATATATATATATATATATAAGTGAGTGCATCTACTAATTAGTTAATGATTTTTAGAATATTTCTATGATAATAATGAGATCTAATGAGCTCTCACCCTATATAAGTGAATATATCTACCACCAGTACGTTTTGCATATCAGGAGCTTCTAAGTTGACAATGAGAGATAATAACATCTACATTGAATACTTCAATTGCAGGAAAGGGAATTTGCAATTGAAATCAATACTTGATGCTATATGTGTTAGTCATATGCATGTCTGTGTCACCATTGGTCTTAAAAGCAATACCTGCTATATAAGGGGCTCAACAATGAATATTAAGATACTCATGTGACTTTCTCATGCACAATCCCATCCTGCCATTGGAGAGTTAGAATAAAGAAAAAGAGAAGTTGCTAATGCCAAATATGCAAATGGTTGATATTAGAATTGCACATGATTTACATTCATGAAGCTTATAAATCCTTCTTAATGTCGTCATAAAAAACCAATAAAACATAAGAAGAATAAAATGTTGCTCTTTATTCTAATTTCTTTTTGCTTCTTTTACCCTGTATGGTGAAATTTAGCTTTCGAATGATTGGGTACATTTGGTTGGCTTATAAGATCTTCTGGAACTTTTATGCCATGTTTTGCTCACTACTCTACTTCAATTATCTCGGAATGCTGATTGTTTCATTTACTACAAATGTTCAAGTAGCTTCAATATTGACTTCATATATCCTTCTACACCGTGCTGAATCTCTTTTCTGGTTACTTGATACCACAACCAGTAAGTTTTCTGTTTATCATCATGAATTACAACTCAATATTGACTTCATTTTTAGTCCTATC
Source organism: Stephania japonica (assembly GCA_039657345.1). NCBI lineage: Eukaryota > Viridiplantae > Streptophyta > Magnoliopsida > Ranunculales > Menispermaceae > Stephania > Stephania japonica. The sequence goes on along the minus strand of CM077558.1, from coordinate 6,546,120 downwards.
ACTCTAAATGGCATGCTCACCTCACAATATGGAGATCTAGAAACAAATATCCTGGCATTTGGCGAGACGAAAACAATTACTGCCTTTTTGGAATATTACTTTGGATTTCATCATGATCGTGTAGGTCTTGTTGCAATTGTTCTTATTGCTTTTCCTATTGCTTGTTCTTTTCTTTTTGCATACTGTATGGGAAAACTAAACTTCCTGAAGAGGTAATTAAATGCAGGAAATCTATACGCCAAGTCTGAAATATTCTCTAATCCTTTGTCGTGTTATTGTGTGTAATTTGGTAGTTATCTAGCACATTTCAATTACTTGCGAGAGCCATCTTTTGACCATGGTAAAAAAATGTTTGAATTTGTGGCAAATCAGTGAATCTCGTTACCATGCACAATTTTACTTTGTTTTCTATGGTCTTTTTAACAATGTTTATATCATTAATGGAATTGCGGGCACCCTTTGGGTTGGTTAAAAGCTACCCATGTGACATCTCTCTTGCTTCTTGTTCATCGGAAGGAACTAAAATTTCTTAACTTCATATGTCTAAAACAATGAGTACAGAACAACATCAAGAAAACGATTCTCAGATTTTTTTTTCTTTTTTCCAGAGAAGACCTGAGCTCTCTCTTTATAGTATTTAGGAATTACAAATTTGTCCTCCTAACTAACTCTTGTACAGAGAATTACAAGTCTGTCCTCACCACTCTATTATATTACCATTGTACCACTTATGCACATTACTCGTACTAATGGTTAACACTTACATCCCCCCTCAAATGCAGGGGTAATGGAATTACACCCAGTTTGGACTTGAGATAGTGAAACCTTGAAGATGACAATGCCTTTGTAAAATAATCAGCAACCTGATCATGGGATGGAACATGATGGACTGAAAGTTTCCCTTGAAGAACTTGATCTCTATGTAGTGTATGTCAATCTCAACATGTTTTGTCCTAGCATGAAAAATAGGATTATGAGCTAGAGCAGTTGCACTCATATTGTCACACCAAACCATAGGTCGAGCCACCAAAGGAAATTGTAACTCAGTGAGAAGAGATCGCACCCAAGAAATTTCCGCTGCAATTTGAGCCAAAGCTCTATACTCCGATTCAGTACTTGATCGAGCAATAAATCCTTGCTTCTTGGATTGCCATGAAATCAAATTTGTCCCAAAATATACAACATACCCTGCAATCAACTTCCTATCCTCTACAGATGATGCGCAATCAGCATCCGAGTACCCAGTTAAGAGTAACTTAGAACCAGGTTTGAAACACAAACCATACTGTGTTGATCCCTTCAAATACCTTAAAACCCGTTTTAAAGCTTGCCAATGAGCAATTGTAGGTGACTGCTGAAACTGACTTAAGCGATTAACAATGAAGGCAATATCAGGACGTGTATGAACCATATATTGCAGACCTCCCAACAAGCTCCGATATAATGTGGGATCATTGAACATAGACGAAGAATCACCAGAGAAATCCTTCCCCATAACTGCAGGAGTATCTACTGGCTTGGTAGTAGTCATACCTGCTTTTTGAAGAAGAGAATTGATGTAATTGGTTTGTGTTAGATACAAACCATTACTATCTCTATGTACTTCAAACCCGAGGAACATGCCAATCTCTCCAATATCCTTGAGTGCAAAAGTCTTATTCAATGCAGTAATGAATTCTTGAATAAGATTTGGCTGAGCTCCAGTTATGATTATACCATCAACATACACGAGAACATATAACATATTGCCCTTGAACTTATTGATGAACAATGATGTATCAGATTTAGAGTTGTAAAAACCCCAAGACACCAATTGTTGTTTGAGTCGAGTAAACCATGCCCTTGGAGCCTGTTTGAGTCCATAGAGAGCTTTATGTAATCTACACACCTTGCCAGATTGATCAAATTGAAGATACCCTTCAGGCTGATGTGTATAAACTTCTTCATTGAGAATGTCATTTAAGAAGGCATTGTAGATATCAATTTGTAGAATTTGTCTGCCAAATGTAACAGCAATAGAGAAAATCACTCTTATTGTAGAAGATTTCACCACTGGACTGTATGTTTCAGTGAAATCAATCCTTGGAACTTGTTTAAACCCTTTTGCAACTAGACGTACCTTGTACCTGTTCACTGATTCCTCAGAATTTCTTTTAATAGTGAAGATCCATTTGTTACCTACAATATTATGATGAGGAGATGCAGGAACCAAACTCCAAGTATGGTTTTTCATCAAGGCTTCATACTCCTTATCCATAACATCTTTCCAGTGTGGAAGGCGTAATGTTTTAGATACTGATTTTGGAATATGATCAGCAGGAACAAGAGTAGGCACAAACACTTTCTTTTTCGTAATAACTGCCTTAGCTCGTGTCACCATGGGATGACTATTGATAGGTTCAGTGGACAAAGAAGGATTCGTTGGAGAAGAAATATTTTGTGATGAACTTGACACTGCAGTATCTACTGGATTAGAACCAGAAGTAGTTGGTACAGATGAATTAATACCAGGCTGTAAAGTGTGCTGAGTAGGTTGATGTGGTGACTCTATCACTGGCAATGAGATTAAAGGCCCTTTTTCAGGTTCAACAGCTATAGCTTTTCCTTTTTGTTCTGTAGGAAATAGAGTCTGATATGGGAATTCCTCCTCATTGAATAATACATGGCATGAAACATACATTTTCCCATTGTCAGTCATGCATTTATAACCTTTATGAACCGAGCTATAACCCAAAAATAAACACTTCTCCGACCGAAATTAATACTTAGTTGTATTGTAAGGTCTTGTGTAATGATAACAAGAGCAACCAAACACCTTCAAAATCATGTAATTAGGAGAAATATGAAAAACTTTCTGATATGGAGTAGAACCTTGGAGAACCCTTGTTGGCAATCTATTAATGAGAAATACAACTGTTTCACAAGCACGCCACCAAAACTTATAAGGTAAATGAGCTTCAGCTAAGAGTGTAAGACTTGTCTCTACAATGTGTCTATGTTTTCTTTCTATTCTCCCATTCTGTTCATGAGTGTATGGACAAGGATGTTGAAACAAAATGCCATTTTACTCAAGAAAAGACTGAAAAACTCGAAATTCACCACCCCAATCTGATTGTACCTTCTTTATTCTTGCTGAAAATTGATTTTCAACCTGTAACTTGAACAACTGAAAAGTTCTAAGCGCATCAGACTTAGCTTTAAGAGGAAAAATCCAAGTAAACCTCGAGAAGTCATCAAGAAATGAAATGTAATATATGAATCCATCAATAGATGATACAGGAGCAGATCCCCAAAGGTCTGTATGAATTAAATCCAGTACACTTTTGCTACAACTGTTGGAAGTACAAAAAGGTAAAGCATGATGTTTTCCAAAAGGACAAACAAAACAAAAGTCATTATTGGAACAAGACATTTTGAATTGTGTTCTCAGAACTTGTTGCAAAGTCTGGTGAGCAGGGTGTCCAAGCCTTTTGTGCCACAAAAATGAAGATGAGTTCTTAGAAGCCATTAACACATGAGAATCAGCAACTGAAGACCTCCCAACTTTAGAGACTTCATAAGCAGAATGCTTTGGTAAGCCAGAGTTACCAAATTGATACAAGCCATTCTTGAGTATCCCTTTAAGTAAAATCTCCCTAGTTTGAGAATCCTTCACCAAACAATGCGAATTAGTAAATTCAATTACTACATTGTTATCCTTTATTAACTGAGAGATACTTAACAAATTCTTTTTGATGTTCGGAACACACAAAGTGTTAGGAAATTTCAGCTTAGAATGAAAAGAATCTATCTTAGCATTTCCTACACACGTTATAGGCAAAGAATGACCATTACCAACCACAAGTGAATCAGTACCTGTGTAAGGTGAACAACCAAACATCTGGAAAGCATCAGGAGTTATATGTGAAGTAGTGCCACTGTCAGCATACCATGAATTGTCATTGAAAGACTCATTTGTAGGAAAGTTATTACCCTATCCAAAACCAGCAACAGTATCTTGTAACCCCATGAAATTTGCACTTGGCGAACCTTGGAAACTATCTCTCGTTACTGAATGCCCTTGAGTATACTGACCACCATTCTGAAATTGATTCCCTTGTGTATTCCCATTAAAAGCCTGAGCACCATTATAAGACATGTCTGCTCTATAATAGCAAACTGCAGAAGTATGTCCAACTTTATTACAAATCTGGCATGTTGGTCTATTGTTGCTTTGAAACTTAAAGCCAACTCTTCCTCTATTATTCTTTCCACCTCTACCTCTACCATTATAGTTTCTTCCATTATTTCCATAGGGTTGCTAGAGTTATTCCAAGACTGATTTGATCCTCGCTTTATTTCAGCAGAATTCACTTGATTAGGAGTTTGAATACTCAGTGAATTTAGTCCAGCAAGTAGTTCCAACTTTGCCTCAAAACCAAGAAGTGTGGATTGGAGTTCTTGCCATGTAAGCTCATCTTTTTGTTCAAGAACTGCAATTATAGGGAGATACTCTCCATCCAAACCAGATAAAGTACATGAAATCAATTCAGACATTGGAATTGGAGAACCTGCTATGGCAAGATTATCTGAAATATCTTTCATTTTCTTCAAAAACTCACACATTTTCATTGATGCCTTTCTTGTAGTTCTAATGGCAGTCTTGTGAAACTGGATTTTTGTTTTGTTACTAGAACCACATTGATCTAAGATACAACACCATAGCTCATTAGCTGTTCTCTTCTTGGATCCTTGAGACACATTCAGTTGATTTCCTATCTCAGGTTCTAGAGCACACAATACCAACCATACAACATTCTATCACAATGAAACCATATTTGGAAATCAGGATTAACATCACCATTTTCAAGAGTTTTTGGTGGACAAGGTGTAGTACCGAAAAGAAATCCATCAAATTCACAACCTTCTAATAGAGGAACAACAATCGATTTCCACAGAGAGAAATTTGAACTATTAAGCTTGATAGAAACAATTTGATTGAGAGAATTACCAAAAGGACCGATGAGACGATGAACAATCGAAGATGAATCCGTTGCTCCAGAATGCCTCTCTAAGCTCCTACTATTGTCCATGGCGATTAGCCTCTCAAGAGCTCTGATACCATCTAAAACAATGAGAACAGAACAACATCAAGAAAATGATTCTTAGATTTTTTTCTTTTTTCCAGAGAAGACCTGAGCTCTCTCTTTATAGTATTTAGAAATTACACATTTGTCCTCCTAACTAACTCTTGTACAGAGAATTACAAGTCTGTCCTCACCACTCTATTATATTACCATTGTACCACTTACACACATTACTCGTACTAATGGTTAACACTTACAATATGGAATAGATTGTAAGCTCAGATAAATAATTTTATTTTACAACTATAGTATTGGAATCCAGTAATTTGGGTTAGCCAGATACGATTTGGTATAATCAAGTCTTCGACGGTATCTCAGGTTGTCGAAAAACACCTCGAAACCTGGTCTTGGGTAAGGATGTTATTAAGGTAAAATATTTATTGTCACCATTTGCACAACCTAAGGTTGGTAAGAAAAGGATATAGTAATTATGCATGTAATCCGCACGTTGTGCATAACTGTTTTTACTGGTTTTGTGTTCACAGACTTGCTTGTGGGGACAAAAGTCGTCCTCTAACAGAATCAAAAAATGCTCTATAACGGTTAAGTGGGACAGTTGGACAGATTCGTTGAATGTAGTGGACTCTGAGTCCAGTCAGCAAGGAATATTCTTGAGCATCCTTCATAAAGAATAAACGCGATTGAATAACACGAGGAAAAAATATATCCACCAACCATTTGATTAATTAAAGATACAATATGGAAAGTTTTCAAATTCTTGTATTGTGTTTTCTTTATAAATTGATGTAATCACCAATAGGTTTTTTGTCCCTTATAGGAGACCAAAAACCCATTGTGAGGTAGATGAAGATGAACACTAGTTCAATCTTCATTTTTTACTTTTGCACAAAACCTATCAAGGGAACATGACTTGTAAGCCGAGGGGAACATGGGTTAGTGTAGGATTGATTGTAAGGGAAGGGAATAGCGTATCAAAGTTCGATGAGGGATTCACTAGCTAGATGATGGATCACTAGTTAGGGTGTCAGGGCCCATTTTCCAGATGAATCCCGACCGGCCTAGCTCGATCCATGACTTGCCAACCAACTCGGTCATTGAGTTATGAACCAAACTAGTAAGCCTTCTATCAACACTAACTCATTATCATTTATCAACAATTGAGATTTAATAAATGAATCATAATCGCAGCGGAATATTATTAAATAAAATTAATCAAAGTTTTGATATAAAAGTTATTTATGGTCTTCAAAAGTTCTCAACTAGTACAATACCTCTCTAGTTCAAATTATTCAAATCCCAACCCCATGATAATAAATATATATATAAATAAGGTGAATGGTTCGATCTCGAACCATACCAAATTAGAAATCAAAAAATACTCCTCTAGATAACATGTGACGACCCTAATTTTAAACAAAATAAGATATACCATGCTTGTGTAAACTAGGAAACCCTAACTCACTTAAAATCTTATGGGGCCCACAGATTAATACTAGGAGAAACTAGGGTTTGGAGTGATCAACATTTTTTATTTTGAACAAACCAATATAGAAAGTAAGAATTAAACTTCGCATTAATTAAGGAGAGCATTACTTTCAGAAAGTAACTGTTTGAAATCACATTATTTAGGAAATTAAAGATTTTAAATCTTGAAACTCCTAAAATTCAAGGTACGTTGAATATGGTCAACTTGGTGTGCAAGGGAGGGAGAGAGAATTAAGGTGTAACAATCTCAAATTCCACAACATTAGAATTGGGCGCCCCCTGGCCTATACCTGCGCGAACCCCCGAGCCAGTCTCGCTGAGCCATGCAAGACTAGTCAGCCATCCTTAACATTTACCATTTATTAAGCCATTTTATTGTATTTAATTGAATTATTTCGAGTTAATCAATTTAGTGAATTATCAAAGTACAACGGAAGTAAATTCTATTCCAACTAAACTGAATAACCCTAAGACACTAGTCGGGATAACGTAGAGTGTAGAAACCCTGTATATGTATACCTCCATAAGTATACCCAGTCAGAGGAGAATCAATTACAGTATACATATCCCAAAAGCACTTACAAAACCCATGTCCAAAATGTATCAAAAACAAATATATAATAGTACAAGGAAACCTACACTGTTAGCAAGAGGAGATCGCCTAGCAACTCTCAACTTCCATTACCTAGTTCCGGTCCTTTCCTATCATCCTTGCAATATGACGGGGTTGTACCCACCGTCATAAAAAAGACGATGAGTACAGAAAATAATAGTAACAACCAAGTGGAGCTTAAATATAATTTCAAATGTCAATAAATGACTATATTACTATTACGCAGGAATATCACGAAGTTAGTACAGTTTGCATGATAATAAATCACCAAAAAATCCACGATAATTTAGTGTCCAAGAAAACTACAGAAAACGCAAGTAGTCCCGACCAAAAGGTCGTTGAGTCGCAGCAAAAGCCCAGCAGACTCAGGTTTAGGACGAGAACACGGCCTACCAGCCCTAACCCTTACCATTATGAGATATCCACAGACCCAGATAAGAGCCCCCGACGAACACCCTATCGGGAGATATAAATAGCGTCTAGATAAAAGCTCATATCGCAGATAAATAGTAACCAAGACTTACTTGCTTTTGTACCACTCATTCAGAAAACCACGAAAAACAACGCCAATAATCCACCACAGAATAAAACTCATAGATGGAATTCAAGGAAACATATTTCACCAAGAAATATAACAGCCCAATTTAAATGCACAAATGAAATAATATAAATACTCCAACTGGTTTTACTCACAATACAATGCCACCTCCGCACAACACTCCGGGCTCGCGTCTTCCACACTCCACCAAAATGACCCCGCACACTCGTCACCCGCTCACTAAGCACATGGTGATCATTATCGGTCCAATTTAGTCGTGTTAGAGTTTTATTTCCCTTTAATTTCAATTCTTTATTAATTTCACCATTTTACCCAATTTTTCATAATTTTACTCGTTCACCCATTTTGGTGATTACTCGGGTATTGGGTCATATTCGAACCCATTGAGACACCCGGGAGATCCACGAAAGTTTTCGAAAATTTATAAAATTTTGGTTCTGTGAACAGTAACACGCCACCGAGACACCGTGTTCTAATGACTGTACGACGTCTTCACGGCGTCGAGACTACCCTTCAATGCCCAGCACGTACGTGGGTGACATCGTGCGTTGAAACGTTCACGGCGTCTCCATAGTGTCTTCCCCATGAAGCCTTGCCCAGGACGTACGTGGGTGATGCCGTGAGTTGGAACACTCACGTCGTCGCCACGGCGTCTTGTACAAAATGCCTCTGAACTAGGACACCCCGGCTTGCATCGCCGTGCTTCGAGCCTATCCCAACTACGACTTCACTTCTAAATACACACCAATCCATCCTATGCTCGTGTTAAAACTCGACCAAACCACTGATTTACAAAAATCATAAAATATTCACCAAAAATCTCCAAAATTTAGAAAAATTCCCATACACCAAACCCACTTCACAAATTATGTTTTGATCACCCCATTGACTCCCAATGAATCAAAATATTCCATAAAAAATGATTTTTCAAAATCATTGTCCTAATTCATTGCGACGAAAACACCCAAAATATGCATCAAAACGTAGAGTAACGCATAGGGAGTCGGAAGCTTAGCTCAATTCGCGTAGTTGGTTGATCCCCGTCGTCGATCCGGGCTCGGAACCGTCGAAATCCTCCTCTTCCGTTTCGTTCTTCACGTGAGTGAGAGAAAACAAAGAAAATGAGAGAGAGAGAGAGAGATTTGACTCACCCTTATATAGGGTGGGTCTCATCTTGGTGTGCTCGCACATCTCGAGGCACATCTGAAGGTCCATAATCACACCAGCCACCAATCATGATACAACATGGTGACACTAATGCGTGACAAAAATTCCTTTGTGAGTCTTTTCTTTCATAATACGCAATATTTTGAATCTACGAAACTTGTTCATCTCGTCGCTTCGGACGCACCGACGTATAATTTGTCCTTTTTTACTTTAATTACTATTTATTTTGCATTTTATCAGTGTTTTCATCCGGACTGCTAACTACTTGAACCACGTTCGCCCAAAAGCTCATCATTTAGCGTACTCATCGAGTCGAACTCATTACCACTCATACCAATGCTCACACAAAACGTTCTCACAAGTTTGGGACATTGACTTTCAGTTCAGGTAATATATAAATAATACAAACACCAAACACAAATAATTTACCTCGACGTCGACAACCGAGATTCAGATGACTGTATCATGGTTTAGGGCCCATGTACGACCTAAATTAACACGTGGCACAAGTTAGAATTTAGGGTCATTACAGTCTTCTCAACTAATAAGAATTTCGTCCTCGAAATTATACTTAACTCGAGCGAAATCTTAACAAAACACATATAATTGGGAAATTATGTATAAACAATCCCTTTAACCTCACTCACGTGGACCGTTCTAACGTGAGTAGCTGAGACCAAACTTTTTAACTGGTGATACATAGCTAACTTAACTAGTTTACAGTCGTCCTGTAAATTACAGATTCTCTTAGAATCTTTTTGAAGTAGATATCGATTTCACATTAGAATATATGCACCCAACATAAAGGCATCTAAGGGTTCCAAATCCATCAAATTGCAATACATAGTATTCAACCTGACTTCTCCGACAGATAATGGACCTAAACAAACCATCGACAGTTTAGTATGAATCACAATACCGTAGCGCATACCCAATTTCCAACTCACGGTCAGACTCCAATCCCTAAACCTATGGGTTCAAACACGTCCAAAATCCGTGTAATTACGGTAGCGAGAGATCCCCTATCAAACTTACCGAACCCGTAATCACCACATCGCGCACTTAGACCCAAATCAACCGATATCCTACCTGAATTTACGGACCCACCTAGAGTATAGACTCATATTGAGTCCTGACACTTAGCCTCATCCACCACTTCGAAATATTGACCCACCTAGAGTCACTAAACTTAGCTAGTGATTCTTTCAAAGGCAGATACTTAGAGTCAAGAGCAACGCACCTTGCCAGCTCCATTCTTTGAAAGTTAACTCCCCTAGAATCATCAAACATAGCTAAACATATATGATACTTTAAAGGGTTTATTCACACAAAATTTCTCATCATTACTCACCTAGAGTTTATAAAACTGACTCACACGGAGTCCTCTCCACCCATGACTCACGTAGAGTCAATTCCAACCCTGACTCACGCCGAGTCACCCCCTATACCTGACTCACCTAGAGTCTACTCAAAGGCTTGCCTAGAGTCCACTCAAATCCCAGACTCACATACAGTCTACTCAAATCCCAGACTTACCTAGAGTCTACTCAATCAGATCTAAACTACAAACCCAACAATATATATAAAAAAATGCCCAGACGTAAGAATAAACTTTTACCTACCCTCGGGTTTCGCATCGGCGTTGGATCCAGATCTATACCAACATGTGCTTCATCCTGCACGCATAACTGGGTATCATCATGCAACATCTTCGCCGTCAAGAGACAATCATTAGTAATATGTTTCGATCGTCTGTAACGGTAACACCTCCTTTTACCCTGCGATCTACTATCTTTACTCTGGGTATTGTACGACTGATATTGTACCGCTTGTACTCCTTGAGCTGATCGCCTAACGACACAGGTCGTTGAAACATAAGGAAATTCCACCTCATCATCATCACCGTGGATCCTCTCCTGTCTCTCTACATCTGACGCCCTAATATTCGTATCAATCAACATACACGGCGTGCTATCAACTTGAGTAATCGGTGTTGTCGAAGTAAGAGACAATATTGTGGTGTATGTCATCAAAAGTTGAAGTATCACCTCTAGTTGTTAACCATGTAACATAACCAACTGAGGCATCTTTTCTAACCTCTGCTGAACATCCTCCGAACCACCACCATTAGACTTTAGCTGATCGGCCGTCGCAGTTTTTCACGAAAGCATATCCTCGATCAACGTATAGCTACCAATAATAGTAATATACAACACATCAAATAGCTCATAGTTCAATTTTTAAATTCCCTAACTATCCTCACTTTCCAATTGAGACTTAAGTCAGGATCATCGGGTTTCACTCTAAGTTCCACCATTGTCCTAAGTTCCACTAGTTTGTGTCTTAATGGTTTGTGATTTAAATCAAGAGTCGAGTATTTAAAACTTCGGATCTGATACCAACTGCGACATTGGTATCAGGTTAGAGAATAACCTACACTTTGTCCCCTAGGTTCCACAAACTTAGGCTTTGATACCAACTGTAATAGCACCAAATTCCACAACCCTAGAATTGGGCGCCGCCCGATCCCCTGAGTAAACCCCCGAGCCAGTCTAGTTGAGCCACGAAGCCTAGTCAGTCGTCCTTAACATTTACCATTTATTAAGCCATTTTACTATATTTAAGTGAATTATTTCAAGTTAATCAATTTAGTGAATTATCAAAGTACAGCGGAAGCAAATTCTATTCCAACTAAACTGAATAACCCTAAGACACTAGTCAGGATAGCCTACAGTGTAGAAACCCCGTATATGTATACCTCCATAAGTATGCCCAGTTAGAGGAGAATCAATTACGGTATACATATCCCAAAAGCACTTACAAAATTCATGTCCAAAATGTATCAAAAGCAAATACATAATAGTACAAGGAAACCTACACTATTGGCAAGAGAAGATCACCTAACAACTCTCAACTTTCATTACCTAGTTCCAGTCCTTTTCCTATCATCCCTGCAATGTGACGGGGTTGTACCCACCGTCATAAAAGGATGGTGAGTACAGAAAATAACAGTAACAACCAAATGGAGTTTAAATATAATTTCAAATGTCAAATAAATGGCTATATTACTATCACGCAGGAATATCACGAAGTTAGTACAGTCCGCATGATAATAAATCACCGAAAAATCCATGATAATTGAGTGTCCGAGAAAACCATAGAAAACGCAAGTAATCCCGACAAAAAGGTCGTTGAGTCGCGGTAAAAGCCCAGTAGACTCTGCTTCAGGACGAGAACACGGTCTATCAGCGCTAACCCTTGCGACTATGAGATATCCACAGACCAGGATAAGAGCCCCTGATGAACACCCTGTCAAGAGATATCAACAGCGTCCAGATAAGAACTCATATCGCATATAAATAGTAACCAAGACTCACATGCTTTTGGACTACTTATTCAGAAAACCACGAAAAACAACGCCAATAATCCACCGTGGAATAAAACTCATAGATGGAATTCAAGGAAACATATTTCACCAAGAAATATAACAGCCCAATTTAAATGCACAAATGAAATAATATAAATACTCCCACTGGTTTTACTCACAGTACAATACCACCTCCGCACAACGCTTCACGCTCGCGTCTTCCACACGCCACCAAAATGACCCTGCACACTTGTCACCTGCTCACTAAGCACTTGGTGATCATTCTCGGTCCAATTTGGTTGTGTTAGAGTTTCATTTCCCTTTAATTTCAATTCTCTATTAATTTCACCATTTTACCCAATTTTTCATAATTTTACTTATTCACTCATTTTGGTCGATTACTCGGGTATTAGGTCATATTCGGACTAATTGAGATACCTGATAGATCCCTGAAAGTTTTCAAAATTTTATAAAATTTTGGTCCTGTGAACAGTAACACGTCGCCAAGACGTCGTGGACCAATGACTGTACGACGTCTTTATGGCGTCGAGACTATCCTTCACTGCCCAACACGTACGTAGGTGACATCGTGCATTGAAACATTCACTGTGTCTTCCCCATGAAGCCCTGCCTAGGACGTACGTGGGTGACGCCGTTAGTTGGAACACTCACGGCGTCGCCACAGCATCTTGTGCAGAACGCCTCTGAACTAGGGTTTTCAACACCCCGGCTCGCATTGCCGTGCTTCGAGCCTATCCCAACTACGACTACACATCCAAATACACATCAATTCATCCTTGGCTCGTGTTAAAACCCGACCAAACCACCGATTTACGAAAATCATCAAAAATTCACCAAAAATCTCCAAAATTCAGAAAAATTCCCAAACACCAAACCTACTTCACAAATTACGTTTTGATCATCCCATTGACTCCCAATGAATCAAAACATTCCATAAAAATTGATTTTTTAAAATCGTTGTCCGAAGTCATCGCGATGAAAACACCCAAAATATGCGTCAAAACGTAGAGTAACGTATAGGGAGTTGGAAACTCACCTCAATTTGCGTAGTTGGTCAATCCCTGTCGTCGATCCGGGCTCGGAACCGTCGAAACCCTCCTGTTCCGTTTTGTTCTTCACGTGAGTGATAGAGAAGAGAGAGAAAATGAAAACAAAGAAAATAAGATAGAGAGAGAGAGAGAAAGATTTGACTCACCCTTATATGTGGTTGGTCTCATCTTGGTGTGCTCGCACATCTCGAGGGACATATCAACGTCCATAATCACACCAGCCACAATCATGACACAACATGGTGACACCAATGCGTGACACAAATGTCTTTGTGAGTATTTTCTTTCACAACACACGGTATTTTGAATCCGACCTAAACACGAAACTTTTTCATCTCGTCGCTTCGGACGCACCGACGTATAATTCGTCCTTTTTCGACTTTAATTACTATTTAGTTTGCATTTTATCTTTGTTTTCATGCTTTAAAGTCCTTCGGACTACTAACTACCCGAACCCCGTTCGCTCGAAAGCTCGTCATTTAGCGTGATCATCGAGTCGAACTCATTACCACTCATACCAACGCTCACACAAAACGTCCTCACACGTTTTGGACATTGGCTTTCAGTTCAAGTAATATATAAATAATACAAACATCAAACACAAATAACTTACCTCGACGTCGACAACCAAGATTCAGATGACTATATCATGGTTTATGGCCTATATACGACCTAAATTGACACGTGACACAAGTTAGAATTTAGGGTCATTACTTAAGGAATACGTGAATTTGGGAGTAAATTTAGGATCTTGATTTATCTCCTTTTAAGACAATAAAATGTGTGGAAAGGCTTCACACAAAACGAGAGAAAGCCGAGAGGGAAACGAGCGAAGCGACCTTTGGAGTTCCTCATGTTAGGTAATCTATTTTAATTTAGTTTTTAAATATGTTCTATTGATTTTGAGGTTTAATCGAGTTTTCTATCGATTTACTCAAATATTGTGTGAGATCTATATGTTATGAAGATATTCAAACAAGTTTCCCTATTGATTGGAATTATTTTAAACAAGAAAAGTTTCGTCGAAAGATTTATTATTGATTTTAAAAAAATACATAGAAGGTTTTCAAATATGAATGAAGAAGAGATTCTTCAAAATGTTTTGAATAAGTATTTCTAAAGGTACTTTTTGAAAGATTTTTGAAATTAGTTTTATTATAAAAAAACTCAAGTCAACTTGTATGGTTTATAAGCATTTAACCTATTTAAGTTGATTGAACTTTGAAGTACGCTTGTGTGTGCCAACTAGAAATTTGAAAATTAGTGTATCAAGTAAGTTGTGATTTAAGTTATTGGTTTTATGATTATTTATCTCTCTACTAGACTATATGATAGGAATCATGTAAGTAAGACATGTGGATAGATCGGGGTGCATTGTTAGACATTGTATGTAGACAACTTAGTGGAGCTCACTAGAAGTCCTTGCACCAGATGCTACCAGTTCGACCAAGAGTTCGAGACAGTTGGACTGTACAAGGGAGAACAACATAGGGCAGCTTGCCCAGATTCAATATTTAATAATTGATAATAAGAATAAGTTCTAATATTCTCAATAAATTTTTGTAGTAGGTGTTATGTCCAGTTGGACGAGATGTGGACTTGGTGATAGGTGAATCTTGTGCAGTGTAAGGAAATGGAGTGTTGACACCACTACGGCCATAGTAGGGTCAACCTTCACGAACTTTATTGTGTTTGAGAAGTCTATCACAGTAGCTCATACATGTCTAGCATTTGCACATTTTGATGCATTGATAAATATTTTGTTTATATACTTTCTTGTTTATTCCGTTCGTCATATTAGATATTTGCAAGTCATGCATTTTATTTAATTTTGCATTTACTAAATGGAATGTTCATAACGCCCGTAACTTAACCCGACTTACTGAGCACCGTTGAACTATTTATGCTCACCCAATATTTTTTCCCTACAGGTTCTTTATCAAAAGTCAACAAAGAGAAAAAAGTAGCTCTGGTTGTCTAGAGGAGTATTTCTGATTTCTGATTTGGTGCGGCTTGAGATCGAACCATTCACCTTGTTTTTATTTATATTTATTATCATGAGGTTGAGATTTGAATAATTTAAACTAGAGAGGTATTATTATAGTTAAGAACTTTTGAAGGTCATAAATAACTTTTATGTCAAAACTTTGATTAAGTTTTATTTAATAATATTATGCTGCGATTATAATTCATTTATTAAATCTCAATTATTGAGAAATGATAAAGGGCTTACTAGTTTGGTTCATAACTCAATGACCAAGTTGGTTGGCGAGTTATGGATTGGGTTAGGCCGGTCGGGATTTATCTGGGAAATGGGTCCTGATATAACCAGAGCTACTCCTTTCTCTTTGTCGACTCTTGATGAAGAACCTGTAGGAGAAAAATGTTGGGTGAGCACAAATAGTTCAACGGTGCTCAGTAAGTCGGGTTAAGTTACGGGCGTTATGAACATTCCATTTAGTAAATGCAAAATTAAATAAAATGCATGACTTGCAAATATTTAATATGACGAAAAGAATAAACAAGAAAGTATATAAACAAAATATTTATCAATGCATCAAAATGTGCAAATGCTAGACATATATGAGCTACTGTGATAGACTTTTCAAACACACTAAAGTTCGTGAAGTTTGACTTTACTATGGCCGTAGTGGTGTCAACACTCTATTCCCCTACAGTGTGCAAGACTCACCTATCACCAAGTCCACATCTCATCCAACTGGACATAACACCTACTACTAAAATTTATTGAGAACATTGGATCTTATTCTAATTCTCAATTATTAAATATTCATTCTGGGCAAGCTGACCTATGTTTTTCTCCGTTGTACGGTCCAACTGTCCTGAACTCCTAGTCAAACTGGTAGCATCTGGTGCAAGGACTCCTAGCGAGCTCTACTAAGTTGTCTACATACAATGTCTAACAATGCACCTCGATCTACCCATGTAACGGCCCAATTAATATTTGCCGTTATTTTATGACGTCATTACAGACGTGGACGCCAGCGGGGACGTTCGTGGGTCCCACAGCGAGGCTGAAGCGCGTTCGTATTAGGTAAATAGTTATTTTGTTTGTTGATTTGACTAATTTGCGATGTTTATGCTAAAATAGGTTAACGGCATCGCGATGTGTGTAATTGTATTTTAAATTGACGTGGGAGATTGTGTGATGAGTATTCGCATCGATATGCGTGTCGACGCGGGTACTGGGTAGATTAAAGACGAAATTTTAAGTTGAGAAAAAAAAATATATTACACACATTAAATGAATTATTTGTGATAAAATATGTAAATTGTTGGGCGCCTGAGGAAACGCGGGGTCGTGGTCGACACGCGTGGGTGGTACGATAGTGTGCACGCCCGAGTACACTCGTTGGCGCGCACGACGAAATTTTAGGCGCGAAAGTATAGGCGAATATATATATTTATATATATATATATATATATATGTGTGTGTATAAGAAATTTAGAATATATATATATATATATATAAATTTATATATATAAATCAGAAAAATAAAATAGAAAATGTGAAATTACCATTAAGGGTATTGAGGTTGTAAAGGAAAGGATAAAATGAGAGGGGTATTATGGTCATTTTACCCAAAAATTGTTGACAAACACCACCACCGTCACCACAAAGTGCTATTCTTCACTTGTTTGGAAAAAAAAAAAATCGAAAAGAAGATCGAGGAGCAAAGGAAGAGAAATCGGGAGATAGAAGAAGAGAGATCATCGAGCTTGTGTTGGAGAGGTGAAGGAGGTGAGTTTGTTGACGTTGTGTTATTGTTGTTTTGGTTGTTGTTTGTTGTTGTATGCGTTGGTGGTGATGGTGGTTTGGTGGTTTAGTGGTGGTGGCGGGGAGGAACTGGGAGCTCGGACGAATCTGAGAGCGGTTCGTCCGAGAGGGAGACGACTCCCATGTCGTTTCCCCTCCCTCTCCCTCCATCGATTGAAAAAAAAAAAAAAAAAAAAAAAAGCGAGGCGTTGCGCCTCTGTTTGGGAAGAAGATGACCAATCGGGTCGGGTCGACCCGCCGGTCTGGGCGGGTCGACCGACCCGGTTGGCCGGTCCGGTCGGTTGGGCGAACCGGACCGGGTGAACCGGGTCCGGTTCACCCAACTCAAAAAAAAAAAAAAAAAAAAAAAAAAAAAAAAAAAAAAAAGAAAACAGTTTTGGAAAGAAAAAAAAAAAAAATCTGGAAAATTCATAGGAAATTCATAGAAAATAAGAAAAAAATAGAAAAAATTATATTTTGATCAAATAAAGGAAATTTGGGATTTTCTCGAAAATGTTGGCGAGGTATTGTCGGGGTTTTAGCCTCGAAAAACGAAAAATTGACATAATATATTAAATTGAAGCTAATTTAGTGATAAATGATAATAGGTACATTTGAGGTGATAATTTGGATTATCGGGTGATTATTGGCGCTAGACGGGGTTTGATTTTCGAGACGAGGAGTGCGATTTGAGGTGTGTAGTATCCCAATTGAACTTCACTTTAAGTATTTACCGTTTGATTTATTTGAATTCAGTTCCATTTATTCTTTACTCCATTTCATTATTGCTTTACGGTGGTGAGTACTCTCACTGGTGACTTTACGGTAGTGGAGTGTACTCCTACTGGTGTCTTTACGGTGTTGAGATCACTCCCCACCTGGTGCTTATTCGTTACGGCCATAGAGTCCACTAAATCATAGCACTTGTCTAGGTATACGCCGGTGAATAGGCTACCCGGTATGGTAGGCTAGTGTGGGTGCGTCGTGGGTCTACGCCGACCACCTGAGGGTCCGAGCCAACCCATTAGTGTGTTTTCATGGGTCGTGCACTGGGGAAAACCCGAAGTATGATTTAGTTTGATTTTTATGTGCACGTACTTTGTTTCGTCACTATATTTATGCATGCGATGATCTTTCTTTTACGGTTATGTCGTATTATTTCTTGTTCGCATGTTTAAATTATAGTATTTTCAATTCCGGTACTTTTATTTCCGTAATTACTTGGTGAATTTCCTTGGGATTACTCACTCTGGACTCGTCATCTGTCTTTTTGTGATGGTGAGTGCGGACCCTAATCTGAGCCGGGGAAGGGCAAGCTTGAAGAGTACATCGATTGACAGTTTAGCCCCACTCGTACGTATGTTTATATTTATTCGTTTTATGTCGGGTTTTGGGCTTGAGAGATAGGTTGTACATTTTGATATTTTGAGGATCAGATGAGATGTATATAATGTACAGTTGATATGGTTTCCACTTAGGCATTTTGCTCATAATGCTCAGGAAGTTTAGATTAAATCTTTATATTGATAGTAAACATTCCGCTGCGTAAATTGTGATTTAATGATATTAAAGAAACAAAAGTTAACTCATAACATTAAAGTTAATCGGAAATTGATTAAAAATGGATAATTGGGCGTGGGACACAGCTGGCGGTGACGTCACATGACTTACTTACATGATTCCTATCATATAGTCTAGTAGAGAGGTAAATAATTGTAAAACTAATAATTTAAATCCCAACTTACTTGGTACGCTAATTTTAACATGTCTACTTGGCACTCATGAGCGTACTCCCTAGTTTAATCAACCTAAATAAGTTAAATGCTTATTAACTATACAAGTTGACTTGCATATTTTTATATTAAATTAATTTCGAAAATCTTTCGAAAAATACCCTTAGAAATACTTATTCAAAACATTTTGAAGAATCTCTTCTTTGTCGTATTTGAAAACACACCATTCTCGTTCATATTTGAAAACCCGCCATTTTATTTTATACTTTTTTAAATTCATAATAAATCTTTCGACAAAACTTTTTTAGTTTAAAAGAATTCCAATCAACAGAAAACTTGTTTAAATATCTTAATAACATATAGATCTCACACAATACTCGAGTAGATCGATATAAACCTCGATGAAACCTCAACATCAATAGAAAAAACTTAAAACTAAATTAAAAGAGATTACCTAACGGGAGGAACTCCAAAGATCGCATCCCTCTTTCCCCTCTCGGCTCTCTCTATTTTGTGTAAAGCCTTTTCGCAGACGTTTATTATTTTAAAAGGATATCAACCAAGATCCTAAATTTACTCCTCGAATCACGCATTCCTTAATTCTCTCTCCCTCCCTTGCACATCAAGTTGACCACATTTAACGTACCTTGAATTTTAGGGGTTTCAAGATTTTAAATCTCCAACTTCCTAAATAATGAGATTTCAAATCATTACTTTTCGAAAGTAACGGTCTCCTCAATTAATGGAAAATTTAATTCTTACTTTCCATATTGGTTTGTTCAAAATCAAAAGTGTTGGCCACTCCAAACACTAGTGTCTTCTAATCTTAATATGTAGGCCCCACAAGCTTTTAAGTGAGTTAGGGTTTCTTAGTTTATACAAATATAGTATATCTTATTTTATTTAAAATTAGAGTCGTCACATAGGGACTTTGTGTAAATCTATAATCTTTCTCTTATGGTGCATCTTACACCTGGGCGTGGCCCCGCAGACGTAGGACGGGAGGTTCGAATTGCATAACCAAGATCTTGTGTTGTGGTTTAGCACATTTTATCTTTTACTTTCATTATAAGCTAGTGGTTTGTACCTGCACCCGCAACACTTGTAGGTACAGATCTGATGTCTATGGCCATAGCAGATCAGTTGACACTGAGATATTGCTGTGACAGATGCTATCCAAAAATTTGATCAAATGGAGAAATGCTAGGGCACTAGGGGTAGTCATTTGTTTAGAAATCAAAAGAATATAGAGGTAATATCAAAATTGTAAAGGTAAAGGTATATTTGTGATATGTGTTATGTATCTAAATTGATGGACACTTGAGTGTGTGAGAATAGATGGTCGAGATGTAATGTAAATGAACATGTAATCTAGTTTATCCATGGCCTCCATAAAGTCTATGGTGGGATTTTTCTACCAAAAAAATGATGGGATTTGTGGGTATTTGCTATTTGTTTGGAAATGTGAAGAATAGATGTGGGAAGCTTGTGACATTATTATAAGAAAATATATATTTTATGACACTCTAATTATTGTTGTTGAAAGCGACGTTGTTAAAACTTTATATATATATATATATATAACATACTATTAATCTTGAATAGTCATATGAAATCATCTATCAAATATTATAATATTAATAATATAATATAATCAAACTATCATAAAAATATTTTAAAATATAATATTTCCTTATGTATTAATTATATGTTTAATAAATTTTGACAACATATTCGTCGACATCGTTCTTCGATGTTGTAAAATATATTTATTCTTGCAATAAAAATTACTTCCTTCTGTCAATAATATAAGTCGTTTTTACCAAAACACACATATTAAGGAAAATATTAATTATAGGTTCAAAGTACATTATTGCTTGTGCTTTAATTATGTCATCAACTACACCAATCCTTTCTTTATCCAATAAAGAGAAAACTTGTCTTTAATTACATGATTAAGGTAAAATGGGCAAAGAGGTGGAAAGTTTTCTAAAATTCTAAAAACGACATATTTTTTGACTAAGTTTTTATGGAATGACTTATAAAAATGATCGAAGGGAGTACTTGTTAAGGTTTTGTATTTCCGTGCGCAGGAAAGACTCACAAAAGTCTTTTTTAAGATCAGTTCACGACCACGATTATGATTTTAAACTTCTTTAATCTTGCTTGCATTTGGTATTGCAATATATATATATATATATATGTGTGTGTGTGTGTGTGTGTGTGTGTACTCATAATATGGGTATATATTTGGTTTCTACGATAGAAGTACTCATATATATATATACTAGTTTCATAACGTGCTCCTCACGATTAATCCCGCTCGCTTTGCTCGCGAGAGTTTAATTAAAGAAAGAGATAATTTTAATCACATGGCTCACAAAGTGAGTAGTCCTTATTTTTTATTGAGTTGGCTATATATAACAACTTGGATGCATTTATGACCAATAATAATCTTCACTTTCGGATATTTTTCACTTGGTTGTATTTTCGGATGAGTCTTTGGATGAACTATAATATTTTAATAAGTTGTTTCGCTATTGATTATTTTGTGATGGGATTGCTTGTTTCATGTTACAGGCATATTATCCAACTGTGTAGGAGATAAGTGTTCATATTGTGTTTCAAGAGGAAGTTGAATTACAAGAAGCATACAAAAGAAATGCGTGGCACTTCTCTATGTTGGCTTGCAATAAACATGAATCTAATAAATTACTAAAATTATTGAAGTTGGACCTGAAACATGTATAAATCATAGAGCAGATCATGAATGTATAAAGTATCAACATCCAGTTGGCCCAAGTGGTAAGGGACTTGGTTCCCCTTATGCGAGGTCTCGAGTTCGAGTCCCGTGAATGTATAACAATTGAACAAGTTCAAAGTAGCTGCAATCTCTCAAGACATACTGGCTTACAAGATGACAGTTTAAAATGTACTTCTCAAGCTTAAGCTCAACATTAAAGTTCGACTTTTTCCTCAAGCTATACGTGCATCAAATCCGAAATCACATCAATTTCCATCGAGCAAATGAAGAAAGAGAAGAGTGATTGCAATCTATCAGGTAGCAGATCAACATTTAGACAAGACAAAGCCAACTAATAAATCTTTCCCAATCTGTATCAGCTTCGATATCTAAAAACATACCAACATCCTCTCTAAAATTTTGTAGTATGGAATGTTTACCACAGCTTTTGCTTGAATTCTCAATGCCAATCTGAATTTATTCTCGGACCAATTTTGGTTTGGAGATCTTCATGTCGCATAGTAATGCCTCGTCCTGCACATCAGTTACCTGGACAAAAATGCTAGATAAATGACGAAACTGGTATTGAGAGAACAAGATGAGTCAATGGTAAATAAATAGGTGCCCCTACCAGCCAAAACAACCTTGCTTGCCATAGCTATCCAAACTCATGTCTACAAAACATGGCCAAAGCACCGCCTTCAGATTTTGTGGGAATAGGAAGCCTGCCACAGAGCAGACACGTTAGAAGTGGAAATGTCATAGTGCAAGAAAAAGCCAATGCAGAAGGGAATTTGAAGGGGAAAAGGGTTTTAATACGCACAACTTCAGATCTTGAAAGCAAAACAACATAAAAAGTACATTAACAATCATATAATTGTAATTGTTGTTCATCTTAGAGGGGCGAATGTCCTCAATAATTGTTTCTCACAAATACCACATATGTGGAGCCAGTAAGCAAACCCAACTCTCACATATGCCGTGAAGTATTCCTTTTTCTATCACTGAACAGCGATAGAAACAGATAACTAAGAAATTTAATGTAAAAATTGGTCATTCAATATCAAATTCATCATCACATGACTGAAAACTACCAGAATCAAAGCTTTCTCATGATTTCTTCATTTATTCGGCCGTAGTAGGTCATCCTCTGGATAGATGTTATTGCTTCTTCGAACTTCCGCTTCTTGAATGCATTTTCAAAGGACTTGGACCAGTGATCCAGGCTTCCTTTAACCTAAATGAAGAACAAGAATATACTCATGCATGTCACTGTGGTTGTGAGGATCCTTTATATATATGTTGAGAAAAAGTCAAAACTAAAGATAGCAGCATGAAAGGTTTCCATATAATATCGTTTCCCCCATCTCCACACACACACACACACACGGACACACGGATTTCAATTATAGTATAACCATATATCCCCAACGTACTAAAAAGAAACTCTACCTGGAACTGTATTTGTTGTAGTGCTGGAGGGTTGGCAACCTCTTCAACAGCTTCTCTAATTTCCATAATCTGTAACAGAAAGTACAAATTATTGGGATTATTACATGCAGGCATTTTGGTATAGAAACACTTTCCCTGCCCTTGGAAAGGAATGCAAAGGCAGAGAAGAAAGGAAGAAATAAAGAAAATGGTTACCACCACTGGTAATCAGTCGAGTAACTCACAAATTAAACTCAAGAAGAAAAAAAGTTTTTTAAATTGAGAAAGCCATAGGATCATAATTTCATTACTACAGGAAGCCTCCAACCAACAAACATAGAAACACGGGTTTAGCAGAGTCACAACCACCACCAATTTAAAATTTATGATTAAATTTAAATGTGAGGATAATAGCGGTGTCATGACCATCACCTAGATTTATGGTTTCTCTCACGTATATGGTCTGCTCAAGAGATACAGGCCCCCTAAATTTTAATCTGAATTTATTTTCAGTTCATTGAATTAGAGAAAGAATTCAAAGCAAAGTCGCAAATCAATTTCATATGTATATTATAAAAGTAACGGAAGCATTATGAGAAAACTCAACAAACTAAGTCTACTGCAAACCATACGCACTTTTAAATTTTATGAATCACTTTAGGATGCATTTCACAAACTCATACTTCCGATGAAATTTCATTTCCTCATGACACACTCATATAATAAAGCTACAACTAACTCCTTGATGTGGTTTATATTGGTCAACCAGGAAGAAATTTTTAAATTCAGGTTGTTTACACATGCCATCTAAATGTTTGTTACAACCAATTTATGCTTTGAGGACTGAGGTGCATGTTTGATATATCAAAAAAGAGATCCGTGTCAACAAATCACACAGCTTTTCAGCTACTTACCTCGGCAAGTAATTCTGGATCAGACACTGTTTGTTCTTCATCCACATGAGCGCCTTCCAGCTGCATCTGTAAAAACCCACAAATGGCATCAGAATCATTTTACCACACCCATGACCTGGAAACATTTTTTTTTTCTAGAAGCATTAAGGTAATGCTAAGAACTTAATTTCTCAATTTTGACAAGAGGCTACAGATGGTAATATATCTGCTGAACATACTATGTTATCAAAATCCATTGCCACAGAACGTCTTTGTGTATTTCTTGATCCTATATTACCAACAGAAAAGGTCAAAGCAGACTAAGTTTCTAATTGTTGGATAAAGACGTATTGCTCTCTAACCAATAGTCACAACCTTTTGTAACACTTACGTATGATCAAGTGGCATAACTTTTTATAGAAGTTAAACTAATACATTTTTTCAAGTTAAAGATAATTGGCACATACCCGTTGAATTCGCCTCTTTTTTTCCCTATATAGTTGTCTTTGACGTGATCGTCTCCTCTGCTTTTCCTCTTCAGTCATGGACAAACGGTTTGACCTATCTACCTCTCTACGCAAACTATTTCTAGCCTTTCTCATAACTCCACTGTGTTAAATAGATTAATATAATATACAAAACTTCGTTAGATTTACATGTTTACAAAACACATATAAAAAGTATATAATGAATTCACAAATGATAAGAAAGTATTGTTAGGAAGTTGAGTAACCTTGGATCAACATCTTCGATAGCCATTCCAGCCAATGATTGTATTGTCGACTTAACAACACTAAACAAATGATTAAAACAAACATAAGAAATGAGTGACTGACATCAAACAATTTGCATTAGTATAGCTTCTAAAAATGGAATCAAAGATGAATTGCAAAGGATATCATGCCTCACAAATCTAAAGCTCCTCAACACCTAATTATCAACCTAGCATATGAACTTTCTGATTAGCCCACGTTATCCTAATTTAGTAGAAAAATATCACTCTTAGCATATGCCTATCTTAATTAATTCAAGGGTCTTTATCCAATTACAACTATATCTGGTGATATCTTTTTTTTTTAAAACACATCTGTTGTTGTCTTAATTAATTTTAAAGAGATGTCAACAACTATCCTTTTAAATAAACATCCAAGAGACATTTTTGAAAAACAAAACAGGAACTCAACAGCATCAAACACTTTAACATTGTCAAAAAAAATCAACACTGGAAGCATCTAATTCACGCAATGTCGACTTAACAACACTAAACAAATAATTAAAACAAACATAAGAAATGAGTGACTGACATCAAACAATTTGCATTAGTATATCTTCTAAAAATGGAATCAAAGATGAATTGAAAAGGATGTCATGCCTAACAAATCTAAAGCTCCTCAACACCTAATTATCAACCTAGCATATGAACTTTCTGATTAGCCTATATAAAGGCTATATGTAATAGTTTAGGTTGATTATTGATTTTTAATGAAAACTTAAGTTTTTCTTTAGAGAATTGGAGTTATTCTCTAGTGCCCTGAATTGCATTATTCGTAGCGTCGAATAATCAATTTAGAAGATCCCCGCTGTGTTACCTTCCATACCAGGAAAGGTATCAACTTAGATTGTTTTCCCTACAACTTTAAAGTCAGTTGAATTGAAACTGATAATAAACATTTCACCTTTGTTTGGCAATTTTTTTTAGTTATAGAATTCTACTTCAACTTGAAACAAAGCCTGTGAATCTTCAAAATACATAACAACTTAAAGAATAACCAATACCCAATCCAAATGCTCGTATTTCTCTTGATTCACATAGATCATAACTGCTTTCTTAGTGAAGAGAACACAATTAAGACATTTGCATAATAGTACAAAACGCTCAATTGCAAACCATGATGAAAAATGCAGGTAGCCCACACAACAATTAAAAAAGAAACTTACACGCTCTGAAGGAGTACTCATAAATTCATGCCAGCATAATTTAGCAACAAATGAGAAGAAAAGAGAAGCAAAAACTAAGAAATTCAAAACACAAAGATCAAGAACGTAGTCATACAGGAATCGCAGCTTGTTGAGCTTGCCCAAAGAGTCGGGGATGGGACCACTGAAAGTATTTAAGTAAAGATCCAAGCTCACTAAGCTCGTCAAGTTCCCAAGATCACTTGGAATTGTTCCACTTATGTTGTTGCTATAAAGTTCCCTGCCACACGTGAATACCAACTTCAGTGATTTCCCATTTGAAAGAATTTTAAATTACTGCAGATAAAAATTATTTCAAAGAATAATCAAAAACATGTCATCTCCAAAAATAAATAAAAGAAAAAGTCTTTGGGCGAGCACTTGAAAGAGAAACAAGTCCAAAGGTTGCAAAACAATGCAAATTTGTCGGCAATGTTTATGCAATTCTTAAGAACACGACCGATAAGTTCCCCGTGTAAAAATATCCACTAATAAAATTATGTGCAGGTTCAAAAACTATAATAAAATTGAAGAAAAAGGAAGACTAACGGCTATGTAACTTGCTTGAAAAACAACGAAGGAAAAAATTAGCAACTCGAACTATTTTAATTCCACATCGAACAAATAACAAAGAAAACATTAAAAAAAATTCTTAAAAGACCAAAATGACATTATGAAACACCATAATTGTTAAGCAATTAGCTCATAATGGCCATTCACAATTCCAAGCAAGCAGTTGGATATTTAGAAGAAGCATCAGTGAAAGTTACAATTCATTCACATGTGAAGCGCTAGTGAATAGATTCAAACACTTCTCAAGTGGTAAAAGGCTAAAAGATATTGCCACAACTGAGGAAGGATAATAAAAGTAGGATGAGATTATAAAATCCAGCAGATCACTTAATAATTCATTGACCATTTCAAGCCAAAAAATGTATGCCTTATAAGACAAGCATCATATGAAAAAATGTGGGAAGTCCTAAAATAACCCACTTTTGACACCTACACTTGACATCTAATTGGTGTGGTCCTTTGGATACACTTTGAAACAAGTGTGTACACATCTCAATACAAAATCCAAAGGACAACAACAATAAGATGTCAAATATAGGTGTCAAAAGTATGCCAACCAATCATTTTCCAAAAAACATAGCAGACATTCATTAACAAAAACAATACACCTCCCATTACAAGTGACAAGCATCAGTTGAATAGTCACTTTTCAAGAAGTAAATAATCATTGCCCATGGCTGAGAATGCATTATTTATTATTTATCTAAAGATAAGTGCAAGATTTTTGTTCGTCAATATGGTGAGAAAGAACTTCATCGCCATTTCAGACAAAAACTAAATCGGATTGTTACAAGAGCAGAAAAATAGAATCATGCCTCTGACCATTATAAGGTAATGCAAGCAAAAAGATTTTTCATTGATAGTAAAGATACAGAGATATATGACCAAAAAAAAGATACAGATATAAGAAAAAAGCAAGTCTTACAAATACTGCAAATTCCTAAGCTGACCAAGTTGCGGAACCAGCTGACCAGATAAAGCAGCATTCCCAAGATCACTGAAATCAGACAGTGATACAGATAGCATATAAGCAATCCAAAACATAATGCAAATGTGACATCATAGAAATTTCAAGGAAAATCCTTACACTCTTATAACACTATTATCATTGTTGCATGTAACATGAAACCATGTACATGGATTAACAAGCGTAGGATCCCAACTCTGTAGCACATTATTAGGATCATTTAAGTTCGCCCGTAGACTGTGCAAAGCATCGCCTGTCCACAACAACAATTTACAAACATTAGTTTTCAATTCATTAACATCAAACTATGTATTCCAGCTCTAAAACATCGAAAAAAAAAAATTTGAAGATCACGTCATCGGAATTAACCGCAAACGCCAATAAGAAGCAGAACTTCTGAACACAATTCAATTAAAAGTAGCTGAAAAGCAAAAACCAGCTCCCCACTCTCCTACAATAGTATAAACTGAAAATCTCTCCCAAAACATGAGATGCAAACAATGTCTTTCTTATTCTTAAACCAACAATAAAGCCCTCCAAATATCAGTTTATCCATTTTGGTATCAAGAATTCTAAAGAAATCAATAGGGTGTTCGCACCGGAAGTATTCGAAAGCAACTCAAACATTTGGGGAAAAATGATTATTTTGTGAGGTCAACGTACTCATGGCTTCTACTCTAAACTAAGCGATAAATTTCTAATCAATAGCACCCTAGAGCTCATCAAGGCAGCTGCAATTGGTACCAAAAAACTCATCAAAATCTTCATATTGCCTCCTCATCAATTACAACTCTGCTCAGCTAAAGTTGACATTCAGACACAAAAATAACCTAAAAAAGAGGGATAAATGTAACAGATCAAACATCATTCACCAAATCTTCTGATTCTCAGCTCCCCAGCAAATCCTGATTAGTTAATCTCACAATCAATCGCACAAAAAACAATAGAAAGCTCACAAATTCCAAATCAACAGCACAAAAACGAGTGAAATAACTGAGAAACCACAATTGATGCCATGGTCATGGATGGGGTGAGCACCATTTATACATTTAATCTGTTTATGGGCTGATCGTGTCACACTATGGAGATGTAGATGATATAATTAAGGAACCCGTATCAAAAGATCATAGCATCAAGTTTTATACAACAAATCAGTAGAAGAAGAAGAGACATACCAGAGAATGCTAGGGCGTCAACTAAGTCGAGCGTAGAAGAGAAGCGAAGGAAATCAGAGCGCGGAAGGAAGAGATAGGGATAGGGCGGACGAGAGAGAGAGAGAGATGAGTCGTGTGTGAGAATCAGGTTCAGCAAACAAAGAGAGCAGAGTTCATGTTTGTGTTGAACTCGGATTACGGTGAACTGGAATTCATGTTTGTGTTGAACTCAAATTACGGAGGAAAGGGGGGTAAAATAGAAATTTCAACTGACGAAGGAAATGTGAAGTATTCTCACTTTTATTATATTGATAGATATAAATGGGTGTGCATGCATAATATATGGGGAGTGTATCCCAAAAACACACGGACGGCTCCACGCCACATCATTTCGGTGTGACTTTGGGTGTCATTGTAGAATTTTTATATTTCAAGTTGGACAAACGTTTGATATTCGAAGTTTTGCCTGATGAATCGCACACTTGATAGTAGGATTGCGAAAGTGACAACATCTGCTCAAGAGTTATAGAACTTCTCCACATCGCTCTTGGATGAGTTAAACATATTTTTATTAGCAAAAAATAAAGTAATTGTGGTTCCTTGGCTAAGTTAAACGACAATTTTATAGTTAAAGAGTTCGCCATGTGACTTAATTTTTTAATTTTTAATTTTTACTTTTTGCCTTGGCCAGGTCTAATGCTGCAAAAAATTAAGAGTAAGAAAATGGTATGGTCAAAGTGTGTGATCACTGCCTAACTATAACGTTAGTAATTAAATTACTTGGAATTAAGTTTATGATGAAAAGATCAAATGTTGAAGTCATGTGCTTACCAAGAAGATTCATAAAAATGTTAAGAATAGTTAAATGAATTAATAACATCGTGGACCATATAGATATCAAAAAAAAAACATAGTGGTCCATATAAGAATACATTGATATCATCAAAGATACATAAAAAATATGTAATCGCTTCCACCGAGAAAAAAAAAAAAAATGTAATTGCGGTGGTGTTGCCAAACGAGCCGTCAAGAGAGTTAGCTAGTGTGTCAAGAGAGTTATGCCTATCATAAAGGCGAGTCTCCACCAAAAAAAAAAAAGCTTGTCTGCACATGTTTCTATCGTGGGCCCTTAATTTATGTGATCTTTGCACCTCTATTTTTTATTTTTGTCGAAGCATCTTTGCACCTATCTATTAAGTGAAATTATAAACTATATTCTATGGATATTCCATGGCATGTATGACATTTCTAGCTAGATAATTGTTGTACTGATCCATGGAACTAAAGTTGATATTAATGTCGAAGGTTTTAATTGCAAGATATTGTGAGGTTTTGAAGTCTAAGATTGAGATTTGAATTTTTTTTTAAAAAGAAAGAAATCAACTTTTCTGGTCTCTTATGGAATTCGAACTCTCATCTTTTTTACAATTAAGATCGAGACTTGAATTTGAGAATATGTGCATATACATATAGAAATGTGATTTTTGGTGCAATTTGATTACAACTGAATGATCTCAAATATTAACTTCAAATCTTAACAAAACCCATGGGATTGGTGGGTTTTCATTTCAATTTCCAAGTCCATATGTTTACTTCAACAAAAATAATAATAATAGGTACATGTGTTTAAGAAATATTAATTTGGTCTGCAGGGTTTTCAAATGCTATTAATGAAGTCTCCAAAGAAAGATTTGGATGCATGGATGAAAGGGATGGATGAGGACTCGGAAAAGGAAAATATTTCATTTTGAATCGAAGCAATCTCCTTCTTTTGTTGTCGAATAAATATACCTTGGATTCCTATAAAAAAAATACATATTCGTATACCTTGGATTAAGCACAATACGTAATAGGAGGTTCATTTATGAGCACAGGATAGACTCTTGGTATTTGATGTCGAGGTTGATATCGAAATATATTGCACAAACTCCTTACCATATTTGATGATTTTTTTTTTTTTTTTTTTTTTTTGGTCTAAACCAACAGTTAGTAGCACTATTTGACTATGCCGAGTTTGCCTTGAGTCACATACTATTTAAATGGAGGAGGCTCCTAACATTGGTGTTCCATTATTAGGGCTCGAATTTAAGATCATTTGTCAAAGGACAACGATCCACTTATAGTCGTGCCAACTAGTCATTAGTGATGTAGTGTATATGACATTTTTGCCTCGCATTTCAACATTCACAACACATACATTTTATGACTTCATTTTCCGCGTGATATTCAACGACAAATGCAACGACCAACATTCATGACTTATTCATGCTCAAGCACTACCAATCCTCATATAGGGGGTAACCCTTTCAACCCAAATTTTTTTCATTGATGAGATTCAAACTCGAGACCTTCCTTAAGGGAACCGAATCCCTCACCACTCAGACAAACCAATTGTTTGGTCTATTAAACTACTTTACATATGCCTAATTAGTTTTTTGTGTTCGACTTCGTACGTGAACTTGTAACAAGAGAGATGTTTGGTAATTAATATATACTTGTGTGCTCTTTCAAACACAATATATCTACTTCAACACAACTACCAAATTGAATATGCTTCAAAACTGAATACACCATGTGTAAAATCTTTAACCATAACAGATACGACAGATGTACTAGGTGTTGGGGTTTTTACTCAACCCCTTCTAATAATGAAACAGATGAATAATAAATTCCACCAAACCACGATCTATGCACCAAATCAACACACCACAAGACAAAAGATTTAACGTGGAAAACCCTCCAAATCAGAGGTAAAAACCACGGGCCAAACTCCGAACAATCCACTATGTCAACAAAGAGTACAAGATATCTCAATTTAATGAGATTCACCAACAATGGAGTAATACATAAAATACCTCTTCCAAGAACTTAGATGATCACACTAAGAACAAAGAATACTACCCCAATTGTATCAAACCCTTGCACCTCTTTTCTTGAACACCAAGAAATCACCAAAGCCTTCATCGCGAGTCTTCGGATTCAAGATCTTGTTGTTCTTCAATGTAGAGAGAAAACTTTAGAGAGATAATGCACATATACCCCAATGCGCACACCAAGCCGAACTACTCGTTGACTTCTCTAGAATACCTCTTATTTTTCGGTCTCCTAGTCGCACAACAATATCGACTCATATATATTTCTTCACTTCCTATTTTCTCTCTGTCAGATTCCTATTCAAACTCCAATTTGTTGCTTTATGTGTTGGACTTTTCTATTTTTGTGTGGGGCCCACAAAAACCAACAATCTCCCCCTCCAACACATGGGGAGATCTCAATCATATTTGATGCTCAATAACAACTCAGCCCCACCAACTTGGTGCAGATGATGCTTCTCACGAGTCACCACCTTCGTCAACATATCAGCTGGATTCTTATCAGTGTGAATCTTCTTCAGACTCATCTCATGATCATTCACAACTTCTCGAATCCAATGGTATCGGATATCAATATGCTTAGTGCGGCAATGATAAGTAGCATTCTTGCTCAAATCTAGAGCACTCTGACTATCACAAGATTCACTTTGCATACCCATCTTCTTGCTTCAACCCCAACTCTTGAAGGAATCTCTTCAACCAAAGCATTTCTTTGCTTGCTTCAGTTTATAGCAATATATTCTCCTCTGTCGTGGACAAAGCAACACACTTTTGCAATTTTGACTGCCAAGATACAGCTACCCCTGCAAAAGTGAACACATACCCTGAAGTAGATTTTCTGCCATCAAGGTCACCTGCCATATCTGAATCTGTAAATCCCTCCAAAATAGGTTTCGAGCCCCCAAAACATAAAGACATCTTCGAAGTACCTCTCAAATATCTCAAAATCCATTTCACTGCTTCCCAATGAACTTTTCCAGGATTTGAGAGAAATCTGCGACCACACCAATCGTGAGCAATATCTGGTCGGGTGCAAACCATCGCATACATCAAACTCCCAACTGCAGAGGAGTAAGGAATATCTGACATCTCCGCTATATCTATAGAAGTAGAGGGACATGATTTCTTGCTAAGTGTGAAGTGATTAGCAAGAGGTGTGCTAATTGGCTTAGCATTGTTCATATTGAATCTGTTCAAGACCTGCTCAACATACTTTTCCTGTGACACCCATAACTTTTTGGATCTCCTGTCACGAATAATCTGCATGCCAAGAATTTGTTTTCTTAGGCCCCAGTCTTTCATATCAAAAGAACTCGATAATTCTTTCTTCAAGTTTCCAATCAAGGAAACATCATGCCCCACTATCAACATATCATCAACATAGAGCAACAAGATCACAAACTTCCCATCTGAAAATTTCTTAAAGTAGACACAATGATCTGCATCTGTTCTAGTGTACTCTTGACCCATCATGAAAGAGTCAAATTTCTTATACCACTGCCTTGGAGCTTGTTTAAGTCCATACAAGCTCTTCTTCAACTTGCAAACCAAATGTGTTTTTCCTGTTACTTCAAATCCTTCAGGTTGATCCATATAAATCTCTTCCTCCAAATCACCATGGAGGAATGCAGTCTTCACATCTAACTGCTCAAGCTCAAGATCCAAGCTAGCAGTCAGACCCAAAATCACTCGAATAGAACTCATCTTCACAACAGGGGAAAAATCTCATCAAAGTCAATTCCTTTCTTCTGATTGAACCCCTTCACTACCAAACGAGCTTTATGTTTTACTAGCTTATCTCCATCTCTGTCTTCAACTTGTACACCCATTTATTCTTCAAAGCTTTTCTACCTTTTGGAAGTTCCACCACTTTCATAAGTATTGTTCTTCTTCAAAGAACTCATCTCCTCCTGCATTGCTTTCATCCATTGAGCTTTGTCTTTTTGAATCTGAACTCCCTGGAAGCTCTCTGGCTCCCCCTCTTCTGTAATTGTAACATAATTCGAACTGGGGTACCTAGTAGAAGGAAGCAACCCTCTCTCAGATCTTCTAAGTGAAGGTTCAACTAAAGCTGTTGGTGGAGGAGTTTGCTCCCCCTGCTCATCATCATCAACTGGTTCTGGCACATCAACCCTATGTTCTTCAAATGAGTCTCCCTCATGTGTGGCATCAGTAATGGAAGGAGACTCCAATCCAGAAACATCATCATCATCAACTATGATTTTCTTTGATGTCTTCAAATCTGCTATGGTCTCATATTCATGAAAGACCACATCCCTGGACCTGACAATCTTTTTCTTCTCTGGATCCCATAACCTATAACCAAACTCTGCATCTCCAAATCCCAAGAGGATACACGGAACAGTTCTATCATCAAGTTTCTGTCTCTGCTCCTTAGGCACATGCATAAATGCCTTGCATCCAAACACCTTCAAGTGAGAGTAAGTAACATCTTTCCCAGACCAAACTCTCTCTGGAACATCAAACTCCAATGGTGCTGAAGGAGAGCGATTCATCAAGTAGCAAGCAGTCCTGAGAGCCTCACCCCAAAACGACTTGGGCAACTTAGCCATTTTTAACATACATCTAACTTTATCAAGGATGGTTCTTTTGTTCTTTCAAAAACACCATTATGTTGAGGAGTACCCGGAACAGTCTTCTCATGTCTGATTCCATGTTCTGAGCAATAATTCTCGAACTCCTTTGAAGTGTATTATCCTCCGTTATCACTACGAAGGCACTTCAAATATACGCCTTTTTCTCGTTCCACCATCATATGAAACTTCTTGAGGTACTCAAGAACCTGACATTTTGTTCTCAACACAAACACCCAAACCTTCCGTGAAGCGTCATCAATAAAAGTAACAAAGTATCTGCCACCTCCCATAGTTTCCACATCAATGGGACCACAAACATCAGAGTATACTAACTCAAGTAAATTTCTTTTTCTTTCAGATGATGAAGAAAAAGAAACTCTATGTTGCTTACCGAATAAGCAATCATCACAAGGGTTCAAATATTTACCTTTGGCAAAGGGAATATGAGACTTCTTTGCCAACACCTGCAACCCTTTCTCACTTAAGTGACCTAGCCGCCTATGCCACAAATCTGGTGAAGAATCATCTTCAATTGCGTTTAGGTCACCTCTGACGGTCTTCAATTGAGTCTTGTAAAGTGTATAGCTCAATTTTCCTCTAGCAACAACCATTGAGCCTTTGGTGAGTTTCCACTCCTTGCCCCCAAAGATGTTGTAGTAACCATCTAGGTCCAAAGCATGAGTAGAACATCTTTTAGAATTACCGTGCAACCCATATTTGTTTGCACAAAGACATCTCCAATGCCAACTATATCTGCAAAACTGTTATTCCCCATCTTTGCCTTACCAAAATTCCCCGCTCGATAAACAGAGAAGAAATCCTTCCTCGGAGTAGCATGGAAGGATCTTTGCGCGAATCAACAACCCATTCACTATCTGTATTAGTGACA
The DNA here is from genome assembly GCA_039657345.1 of Stephania japonica. Classification (NCBI taxonomy): domain Eukaryota; kingdom Viridiplantae; phylum Streptophyta; class Magnoliopsida; order Ranunculales; family Menispermaceae; genus Stephania; species Stephania japonica. The sequence goes on along the minus strand of CM077558.1, from coordinate 6,511,185 downwards.
TGACCTTGATCCTCAACTAAAGAAAGCACAACCAAGTCTTCAATTGCATCTGATATAGCAGCCGTAGTATTCTGATCATTCGCTTTATTTTGATTTTTCTCATCATTCTGTTCTTTTTTCCACACTCTACAATTTTTCTTTATGTGTCCTTCATTGCCACAATGATAACAAGAGAATTTTCCTTTTCCTTGAGACTTGCCTCTAGATTTACTTCGCCCCCTCGGACCTCTGGACGACTTACGCCTCTATGTTGCGGTAGTAACAAGAGCTTGTGAAGTTTCAATGCCTTTATCCTTTCTCCTAGTCTCCTCGTCAAAGAGACTATCCCGCACTATGGATGAAGACAAGACACCGCCTGGAGCAGAATTACTTAGAGACACCACCAAGGTTTCCCAGCCTTTCTGCAACGAGCTCAAGAGTAAAAGTGCTTGTAACTCATCCTCAAGCACAATCTTCATAGCACTTAATTGATTGATCAATGCTTCGAAATCATTCAAGTGCTCTATCATCGACCGCCCATCTTTGTACTTCATATTAACAAGCCTTCTAATTAGAGAAGCCTTGTTCTGAGCCCCCTTCCTCTCACACATATTCTTGCAATTTTCTCCATAACTCCTGTGCATCAACCTCTTTGCTGACATGGTGATAAATACTGAGATCGATCCACTTTCGAATAGTCCCAGCAGTTTTTCGGTGCAACTTCCTCCAATTAACATCATATATTTTCTCTGGCTTGTTTTGTCCAAATTCAATTGGATCAAATAAATCCTTGCAATAAAGATGATCTTCCATCATCGGTTGCCAAATTGAATAATTCGTAGCCGTCAACTTGACCATATTGCTTGATTTATCATCATCGTCCACCATCTTGATTCCTACAAAGATTCCTGGAACACAAACTGACCGCGGCTCTGATACCACTTGTTGGGGTTTTTACTCAACCCCTTCTAATAATGAAACAGATGAATAATAAATTCCACCAAACCACGATCTATGCACCAAATCAACACACCACAAGACAAAAGATTTAACGTGGAAAACCCTCCAAATCAGAGGTAAAAACCACGGGCCAAACTCCGAACAATCCACTATGTCAACAAAGAGTACAAGATATCTCAATTTAATGAGATTCACCAACAATGGAGTAATACATAAAATACCTCTTCCAAGAACTTAGATGATCACACTAAGAACAAAGAATACTACCCCAATTGTATCAAACCCTTGCACCTCTTTTCTTGAACACCAAGAAATCACCAAAGCCTTCACCGCGAGTCTTCGGATTCAAGATCTTGTTGTTCTTCAATGTAGAGAGAAAACTTTAGAGAGATAATGCACATATACCCCAATGCGCACACCAAGCCGAACTACTCGTTGACTTCTCTAGAATACCTCTTATTTTTTGGTCTCCTAGTCGCACAACAATATCGACTCATATATATTTCTTCACTTCCTATTTTCTCTCTGTCAGATTCCTATTCAAACTCCAATTTGTTGCTTTATGTGTTGGACTTTTCTATTTTTGTGTGGGGCCCACAAAAACCAACAGTTTGTACTTTATTATTATTTTTTTTTTTGTAACTTCAATTATAATCCTAACCAAATTAGCTAATGATATTTGATACCATCAATTACTTTTCTTCCACAAAATCTATCACAAATGAAATATAATCCTTTAGTCAACTAATCGTTTTCTTAATTCTTGTATGTATATAAGAAGAAGTCGACATGTTACTAAAAAAAATAAAAAGAAGGCCTTCAAAAAAAGAAAAAAAGAAGACAAAAAAAAACAAGAGAAACCAGTGAGACATTGATTTTTATACTCTTTTTTGTCCATGCATTGATGATTATACTTAAGTCTACACAAAGTATGATTGAGTTGATTTATTACACAATTGGTTGCATGTTGCGTCGTTGTCTCATCTTTCTTTAACCTTCAAAACACTAATTGTAGGCCCAACAAAAAAATTTCACTTCGAAAAATTACGGCTGTTATAGTTATAAAAAACTAAGAAATTAGAAAAAATGAAAATTGTTAAAGAAAACTTAGGAGTCAGGTGTGACTAGAAAGTAAAATTATTTTGTAACCCGGCACATGCCTATTGGCATCCATTTCCGCTCGCATCACAAGACAAATGCACAACATCCCATTTACAAATTACAATCTCGCCGGCTCTTTTTTCAGGTGGTGAGAATGACGTCGACGACCAACCTCTATAAAATAAGCGGCGTTAAAAAACAACGTGAAGTACCACGGACATAATTGCAGGTAGTTTTGCCGACAGTTTTGCTTTCTTTTTTCTTTGTTTTGATCTAGGGATCTAGGTTTCTTTTCCCTTCGAGGTTTGTTGTTGTGACGGCTCCAGTTTTTAAACCTGAACTGGGCCCCGTTCGGCCTAGACTTACGCAAAACTCGAGCCCGTCTCGGCTAGTCGCGCAAGCCTAGTCAACTTTGATCCTTACCATTTCCCATTCATTTATAATCTACAACATTAATTAGCGAATTATCACAAATATAGCGGAAGTAAAGGTCAAACTAATCAATTAATCACAACCAATATAAGATAAGACATCTTAGAGTGTGGAAACCCAACATATGTATATCATCAAATATGATAAGTCAGAGGAGAACAATCCAATAGATATACATGTCCAGAATCTCTCACATACCCCAAGCCCAAGTTTCAAAATAATATATATACACACACAATAATACAAAAAATCACCTACTCAGTCAAGTGGAAAGCTTGCTCTAATGTCCTCAAAGCAAATCTTTAAGCTCTGGAGCCTTTCGCTTGCTGAATTGTGGACTTGCACTCCATCAAACACAACAATGACGAGCCTAGGTAAGTAACGTCAAACAGAACAATAATACAATTTTTCAAAATAAATAAACATCAGTTCACATTCATGTTGATAGAAATAAAGGAATAAGGAACGCATGAAATGTATAAGACTGTAAATAGATCAATCGAAGTATGAGTGTCCGAATAACGAATTGGAATTGCAAGGAGTCCCGACAATAGTCCTTGAGTCGAGGTAAAACCTACAAGACTCGGGTTCAGGATGAGAACACAGCCCACCAACCCTAACCCTTGTGACTATGAGATATCCATAGACCCAGATAAGAGCTCCCAGTGTACATTCAACCGGGAGATATCAATAGCGTCTAGATAAGAGCTCATATCATCACAGATAAGTAACCATGATCTCCTTGCAGTGGACCACTCAACCAAAGAAGATTCCAACAGATGTGATGATAATGTTGGGAAATGTGCCCTAGGTCAATCCATTAATAGTCGTTATGAATATATTTTAGTTAATAAAATAGAAGATTTCATTTGCTGTTTATTATAATTGATTTGCATGTTTACATTATAATAAGATCCATAGGTATTTATAGAAATATCATAAATGTCCCTAGTCGATTATTATACTAGGAACTATAATGAATTAAGACTAGTGTGAGTCTTGATTGATGATCATATGTATAGGAATATGAATCAAGATCATGAGTACTTGTTAGGGAACAAAGTACTGGACCAACCTGCTATGAGAATATCACATGGATTAAGTCATAGTTGTTTCTCATGATATGTATATTATTCAATCCTTTGACTTGAGATTACCAGAGACTTCAACATTAGGAATGCAGTGATTTGATGCAATCAAATGTTGTCTTTAACTGGACGATTATAAATGTTGTGATTGGTTACTGTGTGAATAATGTGGTGAAGTTGTGTAATCGAGATAGAATTTGTCTCTCTCATATAGAGAGAGATATCCAGTGGATCCCTTGTTGTGTTAGACTGTTAAAAAGCCTAGTCTAAGTGAATTGATATTGATCAATGTCACTTGGATGTTTTCAGTCTACTTCGAGATCGAGACTAGTACAATCGATCATGTTGGATGACAATTCAATGCCTTATATTTGATCAAAAGGATGTCGTATGACAAAAGGATGTTATATACATTATTGATTAGGTTGTATCGATTTGATCTTTGTATAACTTGGGTAATCATAATATCTTGCTAGAGACCGCTTATGACTTGTATACCAAAATGTGTTTTGGTACACTTCCAACATTGTATGAGCCCATTGGGTTGCACATTAAGAATGGTTTTGCGAGATTTTAAAATGGTTCGGAAGAATGAATTTTATATGATAAAATTCATGACAGAAACGTCCCTGTGCTGTATTACACTTATACTTCTTGAGTATGGGCATATGTGTAATTTACTTAACCGTCTATATACAAGCGTTGTATAAATAGACGTTTTAAGTTACAATACATGTATGAAAATTAAGGGTCGAAACTCTAATTTTCGTTTTAGAAACGAATTAGGGTTGACTGGTATGTTCTGAATTGTTTTAGAGAGAAACCAAACATTTGGTATTCTCTCGAAGCTAGCACTTTGAATCTCGGCCGCCGTTCGTGTGAGAACAGCTAGTAGAGGGCGTTCGTCATTGGCAGCGCTTTAAAGATCGATCAACATTCTAAAAGGTATATTGCAACCGAGGAATGATTTAGTTTTCATAGTTTAAACGTTTTAATGTAATCAAATTCGGATCTTGTTGGGGTTTTTCTCAAAATTGTTTTGAAATTCCCGCTGCGTATGAACCTCAAACACCATCAGATAAATAGAGTAATAACAACAAATTAAAGCTCAAGAAATAACTGTAAAAGTTCTAACTGGTTTACTTACCTGTAATCTAACTAATTACGCACTCAACGTACTCCTGACATGGCTCTTATGACCTCCCGTGTCCCGTCAATCTTCAAAACCACTATAATACATTTATATTGAAATTCCCATTAATAACTCTCATTTTAACAAATTTTCCATAATTTCATTTGTAAACCCATTTGGGTCGATTACTCGAGTATTGGGTCGTATTCGGACTCATTTAGGTACCCGAGAGTTCTCCGAAAGTTTCTGAAAATTTAATAAAAATTGGTCTCTGTGAACTGTAACACGCTGCCGAGGACGCCATGGTCCAATGACTGGACGACGTCGTCATGGCGTCGAGAATACCTTTCACTGCCCAACACGTACGTGAATGACGTCGTGCGTTGACACGTTCACGACGTCTCCACGACGTCTTCTCTATGAGGCCCTGCCTAGGACTTACGTGGGTGACGCCGTGAGTGATGACGCTGTGAGTTGGAATACTCACGACGTCTTGTGCAGAACGCCTCAGAACTGGGGTTTTCAATACCCCGGCTTGCGTCGCCGTGCTTTGAGCCTATCCCAACTACAATTAAACATCCAACCATACACCAATCTACCCTTGGCATGCGTCAAAACCCGACCAAAACGTCGATTTGTCGAAATCACACAAAATTTACCAAAATTCCCCAAAAATTTAGAAAAATACCAAATACCAAAACCACTTCAAAACTCATGTTTTGATCATCCTCAACAATCCAAATTTATCATTCAAAACCATAAAAACTCATTTTTCCCAAACGTGGGTCAAAAATATCGCAACTAAAGTGCGTAAAACTACACTCAACCCGTAGATAATCACGTAGGGAATCCGAATCTTACCTTATTTCGCGAATTTGATAACTCTAATTACACCGAACCACATCGAAACCTCGAAAACCCTAAGTTTTTTCACGTTGAAAATCGTTGAGATGATGAGAGAGATAGAAATGAGATATGAGAGAAAGAAAAGGTGGTGGTTGGTATTTATACCCCCTTAATCTCCTCACACACACGAATCTCGAGGATCATCTATTGGCCCTCATTAATTCCAACCAACAACTATGACACCCAATGCGTGACACAATCTCTTGTTCAAGCCTTTTCTCGCACAATACTCACGTTTCGAGTTCGTTCCGAACAACAAACTTGTTCGTTGAGTTGCCCTGGACATACCAACGTATCGGACGCACTTTACACTTTTAATTATTATTATTTATTTTGTATTTTTTCAGTGTTTTTAATTCATTTAAGTCCCCCGGACTACTAATTACCCAACCAGCATTCGCTCGAAACCCCGTTATTTCATGTATTGCTCAAGCCGAACTATTCTCGTACCAACACTCACACTCAAACATCCTTGCACGTTTGGGATATTAGAATCTAAATATTCAGGTAATATAATATAATACAAAACACCGAGCACAAATAACATACTTTGGCATCGACAACCGAGAATTGAGCTCTGTATACGGCAAATGGGCTCACTTACGACCTAAATTGACATGTGACACAAGTTAAAATTTAAGGTCGTTACAGTTGCTTTCCGCGTGAGGTTGTTGCCCTCCTTAGGGAGGTTGTTGTCCCCCTATATGAGGTTGTTGCCCTCCTAATGAGGATGTTGTTCAAAGCTTAGATGTGATGGTTGTTGTACTTTTTGGGTATGAGGAACATTAAAGCAACAAAATCTGACCAAAAAAAAATTACAATCGTGTTATTCACCTTGAGATGCATAGATTCGCGTATTGAGATGAATATAATGTTTTTCGTAGGCTAAAAACTCTCTCTTCTTTCTCTTCCTTTTGTCTTCGTCGAAGGTCTTATTTTTTTGATTCAAAGAAACACAATTATAGTTATAAAGGAATACTACAAATTATAATGACACACCAAAGTCATATTAGGATGATGTGGCATACATGTCCCACATGAAAATGAGCATGCAAATATTGTTCTGGGTGCATAAGAGCATCTTTAATGGAATGTGGATTGGATGTTAATACGTGCCACTTATGACTTAATAGACATTGGAGTGAAAAAACCTCTCTAATAGAATGTGGATTTTGAATGTCGAGCTGATATGGATAGACATTGTCTATTTTGAATATCATTTCAAGACATTTAAATTGACAGCCACGTTCATTTTGAAACTTGCACAGATTCTACTTAGTGAGATGTGCAACAAAATCTTGGCCACTCGTCACCCTAATAGTAGCAAAGGAATGGGCAGGATCTCCTGGATGTACAACAAGCCTGGGAAGTTTTCAGTTAAGAAGGCTTTTAAGCGAATCGCCAATGAAGATATCCAATATGATGATATAGGCTGGAGGTCAATGTGGGATTGGGAGGGTCCGCAGAGAATCAAAACTTTTCTATGGTTGGCTAAACATGATCGCCTGCCTACTAACATTTTGTGTTGTAAACGCCAAATTAATACCTCCGATGTTTGTAGGAGATGTAATGCAGAATCAGAGTAGGCTCTTCATGCCCTTAGGGACTGCCCTATAGCAAGGACGGTCTGGGATAATCTTTTGATGGGAAGACAAAGTCCTAACTTCTTTAGTGATAGCCAAGGAGAATGGTTAGACTCTAATCTGAAAAAAGGTGCCTCTTCTTGGAAAACCCTGTTTGGTGCCACGTGTTGGGTTCTTTGGTTCACAAGAAACGAGTTTGTCTTCAAGGGTATTCAGGCTTCAGTTATGGAGGTGATTTCTCAAGCTCGAGATAGTACATATGAGATAATTATATGTGGCGCTCGAACACGCACTGCTGGTCTTAAAGGGCAAGCTAAGAGGGAGATACGATAGAGGAAACGGGATGAGGGTTCGGCAAAACTAATTGTGATAGGGCAGTAACGAACAACCTCGCATGCTCATCCGCTGTAGGGTTGTTACGAGATGACAGAGGAGAGTTCATCTATGGTTTCCAAGTCAAGTTGGGCAGTTGTCCACCTTCGTCAGCAGAAATTTGGGCGTTATGGTACGGAGTCCACATGGCAAGGGAAAAATAACTCACTAAGGTGGTGATCGAGACAAACTTCATTATAAGTTGTTTCTCTCATGGATCCTTGTCATACTTTAGTTTTCATGGACTACCAGATCAACGAGATTCAACGGACTCTTCATCAGATGGTGAGTAGCTACATTAGATATAACCCCAAATGTACTAATGCTTGTGCATACTTTATAGCGAAAAATGCGCTCGAATTGTAGTATGTAGCTCATAGATTAGACATAGAGCTTCATTGTATTTTCCTTTTGTTAGCACAAGATAAGTGCGATAGCACAGTGTAATTCTTTGCCCATTTTTTGAGCCATGTTCGTACCAAAAAGAAAATTGACAGCCATGTTGGACAATGGATCATTTTTAAATATTTACTTATTTCATTTAGATTTTTATATTGACATTTTAATAAATAAAATTACAAAAAGAAAAATGTCACCTCATCAATTAAGCCACAAATCCACATCTACCATTGGAGACCTATTTTGAAATTTAATGTTTATTTGAGCTACATGGGATGAATATCCTCTTCACGTACGGTGTTCATCCCGAGGCACATACAAACTACTCTCAAGACACGAGCCCACACGCCGCATCACTTGGTGTTACTTATGTTTTGACTGTAGGGTATCATTATAGCATTTTTCCATTAGTTATTACCATTACTGCCAAATATCGTTATTAATTTATACTATATAGTGTTTATTTTAAGAAAATTAAAAATTAAAAAAAATAATAACAGTGAGTATTGTAATAAAGAAAGAAAGAAAGAAAGAATGAAAAAACTCAGCTTCCTTCCACACTTTCTGACATCAAAACCAGACTCCTTCTCTTCCCCCCCTCCGAATCCACCACCCTCGATTCACGATCACGCACACGATCTACGCCTAATCAATCCACCACGCTTTTCAATTGCGTTGTTGTAGTACTTGTTGTTGTTGTTGTTGTTGTTGTTGTTGTTGTTGTTAAAGCTCGTGATTTGGTCGTTCCGGCGCCGATTCCGGTGCAATTCACTATTGGATCAGCTCCGATCGAGGTAGGTTTCATGGGGATTAGCTGACTAGGGTTCCGGGGCTTCGATTTCCGAGGCGGATTGTGGAGGGTTTGTTTTCAGTGATGTTGGATTTTAGGGAAGTTGTTGGGCCGATTTTGGGGGATAAATTTAGGGCTTTTTGCTGGTGAGAGGTGTTTTGATGGTTTATGAAGGCGAATTGCGGAAATTAGGGTTTGGTGGGATGGAGGACACCGAGCTTGAAGAAGGAGAAGCTTATGATTATCGCCATGACGACTACGACGACGGCGCCGACGCTGCCGCCAACGAAAGGATTGATCCGGATGTTTTCCTCTCTTACCTTGTATGGATTCTTTGCCCCATAAAAAATTCATCTTTTTTTGCTATTTGGGAATCTGTATTTTGATTGTTTGTTGCTGATATTGACTTTGATTGTTTGTGAAACCTGAGCTTGCTAAGGACTGAATTGTTGCGGCGTCGAGTTTGATTGACAGTTTTTCTTAATTAGGGAACTTGTGAATCATTGTTTTTAGTTAGTTTTTTGATGGGCATTGATGGATGAGTTTGGTTTGTGTGGAATTAATGTTAACCCTGATGAGATTTGAAGTTGGTCTAGAATATATGTTAGTCAAGTAGATAAACCGCGCGAACCGTGTAGACCGACTTTCTAATTTCAGACAATCTTAACTTGTTTTGAGAATTTCAGATGGGTATTTAAGTTTGGATTGGGTTGGGTTTGATCTCAGTTTGTGCCAGTGTTTATGGATGTGACTATTCATTTGATTGGTTATTGGATTCATGGGCGTGAAATGTATTCTATGCATGAACATTTGGGCTATTTATGTTTTATAAGCTCCAAAGCACATAAGTGATGCGAGGATCAGCGATTAGTTCATAAATTACAGTGGGTCTCTTCAAATCATTTTGTTTGTATCACTATCCATAACCTACATGATATGTAGAGCAGACAAAGCTGTGAAGCTAGACTTTGATACCATTAAATGCTTAATCTTTTCTTTCTTATACTTAGAGGTACTGCAAGAATTAATTGTTCATTAGTTAGAATAGAAAGGAAGGACTTCGTAATTGTTTATTGTTTAAGTTCTTCATAAAAACTCAAGTTTGAGTCCAGATCTCTCTTCCTTATCAACTTCAGTTGTCCTCTCCGATCTCTTTATTGTCCTTATCATGCATATCCATTCATGGTACTCGTGTTAACTTAAGATTTGCATTCATTCTGTCTTGAAGGATGAGAAGGTGCAGAATGTGTTGGGACACCTTCAAAAAGATTTTGAAGGAGGGGAGCTTTCTGCAGAGAACTTGGGTATGTTTTAGATGGTGCTCTATTAATTATTGAGAGCAAGTGTAGTTCTTTTCTTCATATTCCCGATGTGATGGGTTGAGGACTTGTTATCCTGAACAGGGGCCAAATATGGGGGATATGGGTCATTTTTGCCCTCTCAACAACGTTCTCCATCTATTTTATCTCATACCAGAAATTCCCCAAACATTCAGAGATTCGGTACACCAAGATCTCCCAACAATATACCTTCAAAGGTATGTGATTTCGAACTTGTAAGGAAATTTTCTACTTTTTTATGGGCAAGAAGTACAGTTATTAGATTTTGGTTCGCTTAGAACTGTTGGTCCGTATAGGATCCCTATCAGAAGTCCACAGTTGCATCAAGTGCAATCCCCTCCACGCGGCTTGGACCAGCTTCTACAAGTGCTGTTCTGTCGCCTTCAAGAGGGCTATTTGTGGAAAATCCACAGAAAACTGATGTTCACCAGTCTTCCTCCAGGGGCAGTGGTGATGCTATTCCTAAACACCCGCCTGTCAGCAAAACTATCAATTCAACTGACCAGAAGACACTCAAGGTTCGGATTAAAATGGGTCCTGATAATATGTCCCAAAAGACAGCAGCATTGTACAGCGGCCTTGGCCTTGATGTCTCTCCCTCTTCATCGCCAGAGGATAGCCCAAATGAAAGTGGGGGGTTGTCACCTGAATCTCGAGATTCACCTGATGAATCCCCCACAAGCATACTTCAGGTAACGTGCTGGCTGTATGTTGATATCGTCTAGCCTTGCTCTGTGTATATGGTATATGGATATGGATTGTCTAACTTGTTTCTTCTTATATTATTGCTAATGTGTAAACAGATTATGACAACTTTTCCCGTTCCTGGGGGCTTCTTGTTGTCACCGCTTGGCGATAGTTTGTTACATCTGACAGAAAAGAAAAAGCTGTCAAGAGATGGTAAATCTGCTATTGCTCGAAAGGGTATCCAAGAAAGTTCTTCCCTGTCATTAGACGAGGTTACGGCCATGAAGGGGGATCGAAGTTTCCTTGGAGAAACAAAGGCAGAGTCAGTGGATAGAAGTGGCCTTTCAAGGGATGTGAAGAGTGGAATTGTTAAGGACATGGACAATGAAATCAGTGCCCTTTTGAAGAAAGAAATAGACATTGAGACTCATGAAGGCAGGGAGCTCGTTTCCAATTCCTTGAAGCTTCCACTCTTGTCTAGCTCCAAGTGCTCTATTGGCGACATGAAAAATAGCATTGTAGGTTCATCTGATCTTTCAGGGGAAGACAGTAAGGCTATTTGTAAGGATAAGCGCTTGTCTTCTGACCGTAGGGAAGATGCTAAACAGCCAATAACTAATCAGGATGTGGACAGGACTGAGAGGCCTAATTCTTACACTGTTTTGGTGGACAAGGGATCTGTAGATAAAAAGATGAATTTTGATAATGATACCCAATACTTACTAAAGAAAGATGGGAAGAGTAAAGGAAGCAAAAGTGTAGACTCTTATAAATCTGATGCAGATGGTGGCAAGTGGAAGAATCATTCAGATCCTCCTAAAGACAAAGTTAGTATTAATGTTACATCCCATGAACAAGATGGTACACAAATGGTAAACAAGAAGGACCACTTTTTGCCTGGAGGAAAAAAGAAATCAAAGGGAAGCCAAAGCAATGGAATTCCTTCAACTGAGGTCCAAAATGAAAGCTCCAAGATTGCTTCTTCCGCACCTTTAAAAGATAGGAAGGTCACAAATAACCACCCTTCTAAAAGCAATGATGAAAGCAAATATAGGGAATCTGGTAAAACTACAGAAACCCAGAAGTGTTTATTTGGAGATTCAAAAGTGGAACAGGCTGAGAATTTTGTGGATGCACCTATGAAAGAAAAATTAAAGGAGGCTAAAACCAGGGTTGTTGAGAAAGAAAGCAACCAATTTGCCGAAAAGTCGAGGGATAAACCAAGTAGTAAAAAGGTCAATAATCAAGTGATGTCCGAGGCAGGTCCAAAGGTGGCTGAAACTGTTCCTCCTCTGTCAGGAACCGGAGTGGCTCCTATTGTCATAGAAGAAAATTGGGTTTGCTGCGATAAATGTCAGAAGTGGCGGCTTCTGCCGTATGGTACAAATCCTGCATACCTCCCAAAGAAATGGCTATGCAGCATGCTTAATTGGCTGTAAGTTCTTTTCATTATGTAATTTTTGAAATAAATGTCAGGTTTAAGTAGGATGCACCAGAAAATAATGACGGGATGTGAACTATTTTTTGGTAGTAATGTCTTTGATTCCATGGATTTAGTTTTTCTTTTTTTTTTTTGCAATGACTTTTGTTCACTGGTGAAACCGTTGTCTAGGCCTGGAAAGAACAGTTGCAGTGTCAGTGAAGATGAGACAACAAAAGCTTTGAATGCATTATACCAACTTCCTGCTCAAGAGAATCAAAGTAATCTGCATGGCCAATTCTCCACACAAGCAACTTTTCCAGGAATGCTGCCTATTGACCAAATACTACAAGAAAATAATCTTGCCACCGTAGTTAGTGGGGGGAAGAAGAAGCAGGGACCGAAGGAGATAACAAATGCAGCTGGCTATGTAGGTTCTGTGCCTGTTTTGAGCTCTACAAAGAAGACACAGTCACAATCTACAAAGAGCAGAAGCTTAAATGATATGAACCAGTCTCCTTTAGATTTTAACTTGACGAACAAATCAGTACTTGAGCATTCAAGTAAGTCAAGTGACTCAGCTGCGACAAAGCGTAAACATAAACAGAAAGAGAAGCAGAAATCGGCATATGATGAAGGTACTGTTTTGATTGCATGCCTGTAAAATTGTTTGAGTGATACCATATGTGAGACTCTCTCTTGCGACTGATGTAAAGTGTTTGCAGGTGATGCTAGGCACACAAAAACAGAAAGGAAAAGGGGACATGGCCAAGGTGGATATGAATCGTCTAAAAAGATCAAGCATGAAGATATGAATAATATCAATGAAGATTGGAATTTTGAACATGGTAGTACCATTGGGAAGGTTGCTTCCGGGTCAGTTAATGGGTTTTCAGCCAGAGAAAGTGGAAAAAATGATGTGCAGAAATACAATGAGTACTCATCTCCAAAAGATGCCAAGTATGACGTGACTGAATGTTTTCCAAGGTCTGCCCAGAAGATGAAAGAGTCAGTTCAGGTTTCTTTAGAAGGTGCCTCCCAAGATATTAGGAAGATTGAGAAAATGAATGTTGCTATGAATAAGAGGAAAGTTGATGAGTGGCAGGATAACCATGTTTATGAGCGAGAACCCCTTCCAAATAATGGACGTCATCTTGAAGATGATGATATGCTATTTGAGGAAGAGACTAGTGGAAGTGAGCTGAAGAGGGAAAAGAAGGCTAGGGTATCAAAACCTGATGGGAAGTCTTCCAGTAGAAGCAAGGGAAGACGAGAAATGGGAAATGAGAAAGGTATTGTGAAGGACCACCAACAGAAACATACTCAAGAGGGAAGCATAGAGTCTCAACCAATCTTGGATGGTTTGAATACCCTGAAAAAGGATGTTGGGGTTACACATCCTTCCCTTGCTGCTACTTCCAGCTCGTCTAAAGTTTCAGGTTCCCACAGGAAGAAAGCCAATGGTGAGGAGGTTAAGGGATCTCCCGTGGAGTCAGTGTCTTCATCTCCTCTGCGAATTCCCAATCCAGACAAGGTTATTTCAACAAGAAAGGTCATCTTAGTTAAAGATGATGTAACAAATGGTGCTTATTCTTTCACAGATAGCCCAAGAAAATGCTTGGATGGTGAAGGGGATTATGGCAGTGATCGGGCTGGGATGATGAATAAGGAGAGAATTGCTGATGTCGTTCGTTCTGATAATCAAGACAAAAGTGCCAATAAGATATCTGTTTCCAAATCTAGAGCATATAAGAAACCTCCTCACTATGAATATGAAGACCTCCATGCAGTGGACACAGGTGCTGATACCTTCAGCCAACACAAGCAACATCCTGAAAAGCTTGGAAAAGAACATGTTTATGATGACGTACGAGTTAAGAGCGACTACAACTTGCATAGTGGCTCTCTTTCGCAAAAGTCTGGTAAGGGCTCCTCTTCACGCTCAAAGGACAAACAAAGAAGTTCAAAAACTGAATTTGATAAAGGTAAGATCAAGGTCTCGGATTCATTTGGTGAACTTGAAGAACCATGTTCAGCAAAGAAAAGGAGCGACGTAGTAATTGAATCTCATGACAATCTAAATTATCTTGACGAAATGAAGGATGCCAAGTATAATACTCAGAAGAAATATGATTCTAAGCCTGGTAAGGATGAGAGGAACTTGGATAAAAAACATTCTGCTGGAAGCAGGTCAAGTAACGGAAAACAGCAGAATCAGTCAAAATTAGGTGGTCGCGATGGTTCAGACATGAGGTTGGGTGTTAGTGGTGATAAGAATGACAAATCATATAGATCGCAGACACCGTTGCAGCATCAGGAAGCTAAAAAGACCTTGCATCAGTCTATTTCAGATGGAACTGATCCAGTGGAAACATCTGGCAGAGGGAAGGCACAGTTGCTGCCTGACTCAGGAGACAAGCCAGATACAAAGGTTCATCATCTCCGACCAATGAATGGAGCCAAGAAAGGAAGTGGAACAGATGCATCTGTGGCTGACGCCTCTGGTAGTGGTGGTGAGGTAATGAAGGGGACTAAACAACCAAGGAAATCAGATTATCAGGATGCGGCCCTCCAATTTACTTTGAGGCAGTCCACGCCTAATGGCAATGCTTCTGGTGATCTTGATGGCCCCGTTGTTGTTAGAAGGGATTCTTCCAGTCAGGCTGCTGCCGCTAATGCCTTGAAGGAAGCCAAGGACCTTAAACACTCTGCTGACCGTCTTAAGGTATAACCTTTAACATTTGTTCGTTTTCCCTCTACAGTGCTCTCACTTTGACATGTCTGGAAGTTTTTTAAGCTGTGTAATCTATGCAGAACTCCGGATCTGATCTTGAAAGAACTGGGCTATATTTCGAAGCAGCTTTGAAATTTCTGTATGGTGCTTCACTTTTAGAACCTTGCAATGTTGAAAGTGCCAAACATGGGGAAACTCAGTCGATGCAAGTTTATAGCAGCACTGCAAATCTCTGCGGGTAAGTTATAAATCAATAACAGCTTCAGAGAGATGCATATACTTGCATATATAAGTTAGTCTCATTTGGCCTATGGTACTTGGGTAATTGGTCATTTGAATTATTTCGTCTAAACTAGGCCTTCAAAAAGATTTCAAGGGAGGCCAATATTTTTATTTGTGGCGTTCTTTTAGCATGCACCCTCTTTTGTATCACTGGGAATTGCTATGACAGATTTGAAAGGGAAATAGTTCATTATTTCCTTCCCATGTATTTGATGCTACCTGGAGTATCATTCTTAGACTTTGCGTTTGGTCTATCACATTCATGTTACAACTAAGTATGACATGTGGCTTACTCTTAACTTTGTCTTAACAAGATTCATATTACGAACGCTAATTGTCATACAGTTCCCTTATATTACTACTGTTTTTGCATTTCCTTTGTGGTTATTCTTGATTTTTCTTACAAAAGTTTTTATTCATCATAGGACTATTTTCGTTTTGATGATTTCTCTACTGTAAAAGAACTTTAGTGAGTTAGTTTACATCTGATGATCCTATGACTTGCGCATCTACTTGGAATAGAACGCCTTCCTTTTGACTTTTTATTGATCTACAATATCATTGGTGACTAAGACAGCCTCCAATGAAGAATCTTGTGCACATAATCTGAATGTAAGTCTGCTGTTATAGAGTGAAGCATCTCTCTTAGACGGCATAGCTTAAATAAAGCTGTCGCCAATTGATAGGTCTTGAATTAAACACTTCCAAAGAATTAATTTTCTTTTGGATCAGATAGATGTGTGTTTTCTTGGTGCTAGCCCACAACACCGTTATTATAGAACTCTTTCCATTAAGTGTACCTGCCTTATGACCACTCTTAAACACCCCCTCTTATGTCACTGTAAATTGCCAATACAAAGTACTGATGATGACGATATTGATGACAACAACAGTAGCAAACCAGCATTGCAGCTGGTTGGAATTGGCTAATTATTGACTTCTACTGCACTTGTCTGTGTGAATTATAATTATAGTTTGTTAGTCATTGGTTCTCATTTCTTTTGAATTTCACAGGTTTGTGGCCCATGAATATGAAAGATGCAAAGAAATGGCTTCTGCTGCTTTAGCTTACAAATGTATGGAGGTGGCTTATATGAGGGTAATCTACGCTAAGCATGTGTCTGCAAACAGAGACCGCAATGAATTGCAATCAGCTTTTCAAATGCTTCCTCCAGGTAATTGGGAATTAGGACAGAGTCGTTCTCCCTTTTCTTTTTTCCATATCTAGAACTGATTATTAGATCAAGATCAAACTGTGGTAAGTAGTGCTTGATGGCTTCCAAACCAGGAAACCGTAGAAATCCCCTCTAGAAACCTGTCAACCACTCCCTTCAGATCACTTATGAGTCATGATAGAGCACTGGATTCTTTCTAGGTCCTAACTAATAAGGAAATGCCTTAATGCTCAAGAAAGCAACTTGTCAACAATTAAAGTTTCCCTCTAACACTGGAGGAGAGTCGGCCATTAATTCTAGAAAATTATTGGGACCATTATTGGATATGGAGCCCCCCTTAGGTGGGGTTTCATCTGCTCCCCTCCCAATCATCCTTCTATGCTATGTTGAATCTCCATTGTCCACAACAGCTTCATTCCAGTAATACCGCCTTCCTTTCTATTCAAATGAGAGCAACTCTAAATTGAATGACCATTCCTGGAGAATCCTTTTAATTTACAGACTTTTGGGTTGATGGAAACTTTAAACTTCAACTGAGGACTTATTTTGAGAAGGCTCATAACTGAGCATTGATGTTTTGCACGAATTTAGGTCTCAGGATTTATCTGAGATTTAACTTTTACTTTTTTCTTGCCCCCAGGGGAGTTGGTGGGATGGTAAGAATTGGCCAACATACCAAAGGTGTGGGGTTCGATTCCTTGCCTCCCCCTTCTCCCTCTGATTTCTTCAATGGATTCCTTGGTGGGGGCCAACTAAGGACCCACGAGGGACTAGTCTGGTTCACCATCATTTTGGTGTCTGCAGTGGTGTCTCGGATACTCTCGGCTATCAAAAATAAACTTTTGGTTTTCTCTTTAGTAATATATGTATATCTGTTGCACATGCTTGTTAGAGCAATCGTATTAAGTGTGTCCTTAAGTGTGTTGCATGATATCAGTCGCCTATGCTGTTTAGATTGGAGTAGATACATGCCAAGCTATTTTGTGTTTTCTACACGCAAATGACCATGAATGAAAAAGATTACACACACACACAGAGTATTAGAGTAGTATTATTACTGCTGCTGCTGAAAATTACATAATAACCATGGCAGTGAACCACTGAAATACTGGTCTTTGACCTGGGCAGTTGCAAAATAACTAAACATAAGATTTTATTTGTTTTATCCTTATTTGATTAGGTGAACTGCATTTGTATGTTGTTTTGTCTTGATCACACTCTTCTTAACATTATTGCTTTATCATATCCTTAGGAGAATCACCGTCGTCTTCTGCCTCAGATGTTGATAACTTAAATAATCAAGGTGTGCTGGATAAAGCTGGTTTAGGGAAGGGTACTAATTCTCCTCATGTTGCTGGAAACCATGTAATTATCGCCCGGAACAAACCTAACTTTGCGAGGTTGCTGAACTTTGTAAGTATACTTTTTATGTATAATTTTATATTTTCCCGCTAATACAAGTAAGGGGGAAGAATAATACTATTTATTGCCATTGGTGAAGTGTGAACAACTTGATGCTGATAAATATCTACGGATTTCAAAACAAAAATTAATGGTGAATCAACAACCAATAATGACCATCATTTAGGCTCTATACTGTTTTGAGGACACAATTGAATCCAGTTTGGGTATAAGGTGTTTTATGTTCTTTATCTTATGTGGGAGTGAGACCAATAGATGCAAAAATTAGGGCATGGCAGTTGCATTGGTTTGGAAACTTGCAAAGATGACTTGCTAATGTCACAGTTAGAAAAAGTTGACAGCAGAAACTGAAGGAATTCGACGGTATAATGGTAGACCGAAGATAACTTGGGAGTTGGGACACATTAATTAGGAAAGATAAAATAATGAGTTGAGTGTAAGCGTTTGAATCATCCATGTAGCTGACCCTAACTAATTTGGCGCTGAGGCTTGGTGGTTGTTGTGGCTTGTAGCTTCTCATAGGATTGATTCTAGAGGAAGGCAGAAATCAAGAGAGTGATAAACAAATTAATTTCTATTTTGACTCAACCGATCTACATATGCAAGACTACAACCTGAGCATACTATAGTCTCTAATAAAAAATAACTTAAATCGAAATTAGGAAACTAAATCATAGTTGGACTCCAGTAATAATGTAGAGACTTATGAAAATTACTCATAAATAAAAATTACCCAAATGAATACTGTAGAAAATCTTATTTATTATTTGGGAAGACCAGGCAGTTTCTCTCTTTAAAAAAGAAATACGTTAAGAAAATTGGCCATTCAGTTAAAGTGGCTTTCTTTTTTGATTTTTGTGCTCTAGCGCTTGCACATTTTTTTGGTCATAGCCAACAATTAAAGGAATGCTGCAAAACGTGGTGTTGCAGGCACATGATGTAAATTCGGCTATGGAAGCTTCAAGGAAATCTCAGAATGCTTTTGCAGCAGCAAATATCAACCTGGAAGAGGCTCGATATGAGAGTATCACCTCTGTTAAGAGAGTTCTTGATTTCAACTTCCATGATGTACAGGGATTACTACGTCTTGTACGACTTGCAATACAAGCTATTAGCCGTTGAACTTCCCATTGTACTGGTATAGTGTTAAATTTTGTGCGATGTTTCTTCCTCTTGCATGATTTATTGTGTGAGAATGCCTTCCTATCAAAAAAATTGTGTGAGAACACCTTTGAGGAGGAAAAGAAGAGAAGCTGCTCATTCTGCTGCATCACGCTGGTTCCTCTGTACAAATGTACAAAAGTGATTGGTCTGTAGTTTTATTGGATTCTTTTTGCCCTTTACACGTGGGTGAATGTACTGCATGCCAACTTCCAAGTTTCAGATAAAGCAAGAAGTCTGATTTGTCCACAACCAGGATTCAGAGTCCACTTGGGCTGGACCTGGGAAGAAAAAGCTCGTGGAGGACGAATAACAGTGGATAGATTCTGGTTGATGTCATCTTTCAGGCTTTTGCATAGTCAAATTTTGTAAATAAGTAGATATTCTTTTTAATGGATGCAAGATGTATCTTTTGCAAAGATACATGCCACCGTCACAGCAGTCGCAATCATCAATTTTGTCTAAAAGATGCTCTTTTGAAATGCCATCCGGAGTGCGAAGGCAATGGTGCCCTCAGGTAATTTACCTCCATTCCTTTTTCTGTTCTTTATCATCTTCATTTTTTATGCAATTTTTTTATAGCACCTAGTTATTTAGTAGTGCTATTTCGATCTGCTCCTGACTTATTTATTATATTTCTGTTGTCCGTTCCCTTCATGTTGTAGCAATTGCGACAAGTTTCTCAGTTGCTTGACGTAGAATAGAGGGCACATGAGAAAGTGAGATAGTCGATTGGTTTCCTATCCCCACCCATGCGCAACTCATCAATGAAGGCCCAAGTTATCCTCCATGATGTAAAAGGTTTGCTCGTGGCCATAACAATTTCAAATATCTGTTCCGTCAATTGCCATTTCTCGCACTTAGACATAAGTTTTCTCTATCCTTCGTTCAGGAAAAATTTTGTACTTGTGTACCAATGAACTTAGGCTGGGACTACGCAAGTTTCTCGGGCAGGTAACTGTCCTCCAAATATATTTGCCCTTACTTTCATAGCTTTCTGTTACAGACTTGCAGTCATGTCAAGATGTTGGACTAGTTGCCATTGTATTAGATTTAAATTTTTTTTTCCCTTCAAGTGTGTTATCAACAGTTGCTAAATCTTGGCCTCAGGTCTTATTGATGCATGCATTACTTACCAGTGTGAAATTTGTGAATAAATTAAAAGTTAGCATCTTAAATCCTTGTGTTTTGATAGTCGTGAGAAGATCCATTGCCTAGCATTCTGAGGTAGGAGGCCGAAACCAAGTCGCTTTGACCCAAACATTTATGGATAGACAAGGCTATTTTGGAATAGATTCTGAAAACTTTGTTTCTCATAGGAGCCGGCAGGTCTTTGTAGACACAGAACCAGAAGCCATTGTTGATTTGTCAGGAACCTCGCTATACACTTTTTCTTCTTCTAACCTTCAATACCAACATTTGAGGCAATTAGTCATCGATAATTCATGCTTTTAAAGAACAGCATGGTTTCGTCTTTCGTGTTTAAGTGTTGTCTCTGTGTGTATTTGTATTACGATTTAAGAAATATAATTTTGTGCAGGTGACCATGGATATATGTTATAGGGGCGGCGGGCAACAACGATTCCAGTGATCAGTGACGTGTTTATAGCATATATCTTTTTTCGGATTGTACACACGTGACGCGAGTATTTTCCTTCTATTGAAATCTTAAAGCCCAATTAGCAGTCACTTCTTCTGAGGGAAATATCAATTTATGTAACTTCATGTGTCCAACCACCAACACTGCTGTAAGAAATATCAATGCAATGCCATCTTTGTTACAGCTTCTAATGCACATCAGTTGGCTGGGTAGAGAGAATTGCTAATGCATTCATTCTATTTAATATATTACACTTGTGTTTTGGTGTAAGTTTCCATTCTTTCAAGCAAGAAATTGTATGAGAGTTCTAGCAACAAACAATCTCTCCAGTGTGTGTAAAATTCTGTCAGAACTTTTTCCATTGTATATAGTTAAATGTTGTGGTGAAAAGCTTGTAAAAAAATTGCAGCATTTTTTGCTTGTAAATTGTACTAATACAATCGTTATCAGACATTTTGTCACCAAAAGTCTCCACAGGTGCAGGACCCATTTTTGAAATGGTGAAATCTATTCAAATCTCTGACAACAAAATCCCTATCGACAATCTCACTTATCATCTTGAATGCTTCATGACAGTTGAAACACATTCTCAAGTTCTTCATTACTCTGATTGTCATGCCTTTAGGAATACTGATCAACCCAAATGCCAAAGCCAGTTTCTCACTGTGCAGACCAACAATAGCATCCTTGTCCTCCTCTTCCACATCAATAAACACTAGCCCTTTGTTGTTACCACTGACATGTCCCCTCTCTTTCATTCTCATCTCCAACTCCCTCAACAAACTCATTACTTCACTCACTCTCTCACACCTTGACAGTTCTCCTGCATAGAATAAATAAGTTCTGTCTTTGATTTCCACCCAACTGCACCCTGGTTCCTTCTGCAATCCTTGTTGCTTCATCGTTCGTCGCAGCCCATGAACTCTCTCCCATTCACCTGCAGATGCAAACGTATTCGACATTGTAACATATACTGATGCTAATTGTTGGTTAAGTTCAATTAGTCTTTGCCCGGCTTCGATGGCAATATCTAGCCGGCTATGGATCCGACTAGCCGATAACAACGACGCCCACAACAATGTAGCGTCATTAGTATCCATAGGAGTGTTCTTCGCCAAGTTATGAGCCTCATCGACACGACCAACTCTTCCAAGCATATCGACGATGCATGTGTAGTGTTTCGCATTTGGTTCTATCCCATGCTTTGCTTGCATTGAGTTCAAGTGCTCAAGACCTATGTCAACTAGTCCTGAATGGCTACAAGCATACAAGACGCCAATCATTGTGACATTGTTGGGTCTGATACCTTTCTCTAGCATTTCTTTGAACAGCTCAAGTGACAGTTTCCCAAGCCCATGCTTCGCAGTCGCCACTATCATCGAAGTGTATGGTATCACACATGGCTTTCGAATCCGTCGAAAGACCTTATCGGAATAGCCAATGCACCCACATTTCGCATACATGTCCACAAGGGCGCCCGCAACCACATCATTCGCGTATCCAAGACGAATCACAGCTCCATGAGCTACTCTTCCAGTGCCTAACCTGCCCAAGCTTGCACAAGCACTAATGACACTAGAAAACATGAACTCATTTGGCGATTCCGAAACTGTTTGAATAAACTCCCCGAATAAGGCAAGCGCATCGTTCCCCAGCGCATTCTGCGCATACACCGATATAACAGAACTCCAAGACACAACATTCCGATATGCCATTGTATCGAAAACCCGCCTAGCTTTCGCAACATCGTTCGACTTCCCATACATGTTAATAAGTGCTGTGCCTATAACAACACAGCTTTGAAATCCAAGTCTCTCAATTCTAGCATGAATCTTCTCCCCAGATTGGATGTCAGCTAGAAATGAACAAGCATTAACTACAGCTGAATATGTGAAGGAATTGGGCACCACAATGCTTCTCCTACACATTGTTTCAAACAGATTGAGACCCTTTTCGGGTTCGCCGCATTCGATGTACCCGGCGATGAGGGAAGTCCAAGAGACAACGTTTGGGTTCGACATTTCGTCGAAAACTTGGTGGGCATGTTTGATTTTGTGAAATTTCAAGTAGGATAAGAGAAGGTGATTTGTTGTGAATTGGTCACTCAAGTACCCACATTTTAGAATGTTGGAATGAAGTGAGAGCACTGAGTTCAAATGGTTTGAGAGTTGGAGTTTTTGAACAAATATGGGTGGGAGATTCATGAGGTGTTGAAGGGTTGGACTGATTGGTTTACAAAACATGGTGTTGGGCTAATCATGGCTGGTTTGGCTAACTTTACATATTAGTTGATTTGTTCATATTGGCTTGAATATGAGGCCGGGTCTTAACCTAGATGGTTTTTTTTTAATCTGTGGGCATCCAAGCTTATGCATGCTAATCGCACGTAGGCTTGACGCATTTGCCCTGAGTGTGTCCCAATGGCCGAACAAAATTGTCACATCAAAGAATCAAACTCAGGGTAGTGTGCTTAACCTAGATGGGTGTAGATTTAGGTTAAGTTAACCTCGTTAGTGGAACCTAGGTTTTTTTTTTTTTTTTTTTTTTTTTTTTTTTTTTTTTTTTTTTTTTAGTGAAATTTAGTTATTTAGTTAAGTAGACACCTAATAACTACCAAAAAAAAAGTAGACACCTAATACAACATGACTAGTCTGTTAGTACAACTCTGATATCCTAGTCTAGTAGTCTATATAAGTAGGGGTAGACCATTGTTTTGGTAATCTCTCATTGATTAGATATTGTTGAGCGTGAGGGAATTTTGGTGTTGGTGTAATCTTATGAGTTATGAGGTAATAAAGTTACTGTATCTCAGTCGTGGACGTATGCACATTATTGAGTCACGTAAAATAATTTCGATGGTGTGTGTGTGATTGTTTGTTTGTTGCTTTTACTCTAACTTATTCATGTCACATCACATCTTCAATGTGGATGAAATTAATTTATTCAATAGATGTTGAAATTGAAAAATAGACTCCAATGGCACAATGAATTGATTTATTTCATTGATAAGGTGAAAATGTTGCTTGTTTTCTCATGGATGGCGAGTAGAAATTGTCTTTGTCGCGTCAGCTTACATTATTAATAAATATTTGTATATTTTAATGTATTAGGTAATCTTATTTTATGTTATTTGGTGTTTACAGTTCAAATTAATTTATGCTCGAACATTGTAAGACCCTATATAATGCCCTTTCAACCCATTTTTTTTTTCTACAAAAATTGAACTTGAGACTTTGTTTAAAGCAACCGAGTCCTTTAATTACCACTCAGACCAACCGACTATTGGTGGTGAGATAATTTAATGCCTCGGTGCCCTACATTGACTAGCAAAGCTGGAATTCAATTTTAGTATCAAAAGATACAGATCATTACAACTCAGTTCAGTATGTATCTAGGCTTATAAGTATGAGAAAATAACGAAAGACACACCAGCCGAAGTATGAGTACACCTTTGCTAACATTAGGGAATGAACTCCACTTTTTCCTTTTAGGGAAATGTACATGTACTGTAAACCCAGTTACTCATCATGCTCTCTAATGCTGCACATGCTTCATATGTGCGCTTACGCATTTCGAGATGCACAACACAAACATCACCGAGTTATTCTAATCTTTTACAAATAAAAATTATGGAAATTGGATCGGGTTCTATGTGCCTATTATGTTTAGCAAGTACGTAATAGAATTTTTTATTTTTTTTAACGTTGTAAAATAATCTAGTCATTAAAATCAAGCATTTTTTTTATAGTTTTTAAAATCGATTATTATTTTTAACTTTTGTACAAAATTCAATCTCTTCCTGCGCACTAAGTGTGGACTAGTTTAGAAAATAAAACAGTTACGATGTCAAGTGTAGACAAGAAAAGCTATAGACATAAATTAGTCAAATTCTTCTTTTATGGATGTAGTGTTAAAGAGATATATAGATGCCGTGTTAAAAAGACGAAGTATCGGTGTCCTCGCATTCATACAAAAATGTTCATTGTTTGGGATCCTATTGACCTAATATTAACCTGATTGTGTAGAATGTATTGTGTTGATCATTCGATTTATTCCATTCTTTTTTTTTGTTTGGTAGGCCTTTAATCCATTCTTTTGTTTACTTTTTACAACATCAAAAAAATTTAATTTCTTGCTGACTCCAAAACTGTTATAAACTTAAAACTATATGTGCAATTTGTTAAACTAAAATGAAAAGAGATGTGTCACTAGTCTTCCACCAATATTTTATGAAACATTACAAAAAAATATTTTTTAAAACATTAAATTAAGGTTTGTTTTTTTTTTTACTTCTTTTTTTTATGAATTTTGTTTTTGGACTTATATGTTGTTAAAAGTTAATGAAATGCATTATAAGTTACAATTAATTGTAGATATTGATTTTATATGTAATGATTTATTAGATGTTATAAGTAAATAATTTTATTAAATTGATAAGTAATTATTATTCTTATGATCAACCAACACCTGAAACCATAAATTCGGTCATTTCTCACTGAAATCAGAAACATAGTGTTGGTTATCATCAACCGACACAACAACCTACGTTTGAAACGTTGTGCCGCGCTATAAACACTCCAATTTTGCATAAGGGCACTCCATTATTTTATAGGGTTGCAGTGTCATTTCCTTTGCATAAGAGAATAACTCAACTTAGTTGATTTGTTGGGGGTGAGGTACCACTATTTGTCCATTTCTCGTGTTCAACCCAGTAGATTAGGAACAATATAGCAGGTTCGACTTTTCTCGAATTTTGTAGGAATCTCCTAAGGGTTGATGTTTTTGTTGCTATAGGTTTGTATTTTTGGTGCTATAGGTTCTCCCAACAAGTAACTTGTTTGGAGGATCATCGTGTATATTTTACACAAATGATTATAAAAAAAAGTCCCTCTCCTATAAAAGAAAATCTACAATGGTAAGCTTCACGAAATTATTAGTGCAACTTTATGAAATCGTTTGTAAATTTGATTTTCTTTAATGGTATAACAATCTGGGTAATTGAAGGCTCTGGAGGTTTAGTGTTGGGAGTGGCACATCATTCACAGCCAAAAAAATAGTGACACAAAATATTAACAAAATATAAATGCATTGAAATCAATCAATTGGAGGACTATTTTGGTACGGGAGTTTTTTTTTTTTTTTTTTTTTAAGTAAAATAGATAATCATGAGTCAATAGAACACAATGCAAATATGTATAAACAAAAAAAATCAATAAAACAGGATGAGACATAATCAATTACCTTGAGAAAAACACATTGATTCGCTAATCCTAATTGTTTATCAGAATATTCAACTGGCACAAAGTTGATTTAGACAAGCTGCGACTGTAACAAACATATGGAACACAACAATAAATAGACATACCAAGACCAAAATAAAAAATAAAACTTCAAACAAGGGAATGCAAACCTAAACTTTTAATATTGGAAAACAAATACTTATTGAAAAAGATGACCTAATAAAACTATCAAACCAACAACTGTAAGCCCAGATCCACGCACGAGCAATAGAAGTGGAGATGAACTTGAATGATGATAAATACATACATGGAGGGGGAGCATGTGGTGCCAATGATAAATCTGACAACTGTTGCAAGAGTGAAACTCTTAGATTTGAATATATTTGTGCTTTATTGAAAAGATATTGTAGTAAATAGTATTATTGGAACCATCACCGATCAAAAGAGAAGATCGGCGATGGTTCAAAAGCAAGAATTGCAAAGAAAATCAAAAGAGGAAAGAAAAAAGATTTTAGGGTTTTGGAGGTGGCAACTGGCATGATTTGATATGAGAGTTACTTGAGTAAGAGGTGAGAAGTTCTAGTATGGGTAAGTTGTGATTTCTTTCGTATAAGAAAAATACAGATGCATTGAACCCAACAACAAATTGATTTATAGAGAACAATTTGGATAATTGAAGGGCTTTAGAAGTTCAGTGTTGGGAGTGACACATCATTCACACCCAAAAAAAAAAAGTGAAACAAAATGGAAACAAAATACAAATGCATTGAACCCAACAACAAATTAATTTGTACAGATCTAACATGGAAAATTTAACTCCAAAAATAAAAAAAAAGTGTTAATTTTTATGTTGGGTCCGTCCACAGTTTGCACACGCAGGCGCAAACCAATGGATCTTCGTCAATACTAATATTGCCCCCAACTTAAACAAACACTTTCAATTTATACAAGTGTTGAGTTTTATCTCAAAAAACCTCAATGCTAATTGAGAAGAGATCCACACTTATATGTATATTGTATCTATTTATGAAGTCATATTTGACTGATGTGAGACTATATTTTAACCTACGTATCTCCAATAATAAGGTCTAACCAGGACCTAGGTTCATCAGTGACATTTGTTGAGATTGTTGAATGCCCATGGTGGAAATGTAACCCAACTGAGCAAAGGACCCCTAGACTCTTGATCATGGATAGAAGACAAAGAAGAGTCCCAAATAGTGGCCCACTGGTTGGAGACTAGGTCCTTTGCTGCTCATGAGTCAAAAAAGCTTGGGACACGTTTCAAGTGAAACTTCACTTAGCTTATGGCCCCTCCCTTCAATAAGTCTAAGACCTCAAGTTAAAAGGTCATTCAACCTTTTCCTTTCCTGCCATTAATTTATGATAAATACTAAAATGGCAAAGAAGAAGTACATCCAAAGTTGTATCCACTACAAAAGTTGTCTATGCAGCTTCTACTCGCATATTATGTATTATGGTCTGTGTATGCCTTCATTTCGAGGCACACACAGACAACTAGAGGGCCTATACTCTGTACTTATCCTTGTAGTAATTTTCATTAGCATCCAATACCTTAATGGAAGTCATATTGATCCTACTATTTGCTTTCCTCAAAATACAAGAAATTATTATGAAGAACGAATAAAAGAAAATACAACTATCAAGAAATCATGTTGAAGACCAACAATAGCCCTAGTGCTATGTTTAGGACCTACTAGTCGTTTACTTGAACTTTTTAAATTCACACATTTAGAGAATCACCAATGGTAGATATAGATTATAGGCGTGGATTGATGCCACTTCAGCAACGAGAGGAGGACATCCATCCTAAGTAGCTTGAATAAACGATAAAGTTCAAAAGTGTTTTTCAATGGTCAATGTGAAATGCACTTTCTATTTGAAAATTTTATTATTTTTCTATATATTTTGTAGATAGTTGCCATTTGATGATGTGGCTATAGATTACACTTCTACAAGTAGACATTTAAAATAGACAATGTCTATTCCTGACCTGCTATGTCAACTCGACATTCAAAATGCACATTTCCATTTGAGAGATTTTTTGCACCTCAATGTCTATTTACTCTCACATGGTACACAATGACCTCCAATCCACATTTCATTGGAGATTCTCTTAAATCTTTCAACTTTTTGAAATACATCTCTTATAGAATGGAGCGTCTCACGTAGAATAATTAACAATATTTTAAATACTACAATATAGATATAAAAGAAAAAGAAAAATAATACATGTTTAGGGCGCGAGATAAAGATGTCAAACAAACTTGATATGGTAGCCAAACAAAGCTAGTTGCAGTCAGTGTGGTCGGTAAATCTGAAGCAATGGGACTACAATTTGCAAGAGGCCCTACAATTTACACCAAATCTGGTACAAAGGGACAAACAAAATAAAAACCACTCATTCTCACAAGACTAATCCATTCACTGACATCAGATATATTTTGCAAGTTTTTTTTTCTTTCTTTTTTTTCTTTTTTGTCAAATATTTCATTTTGCAAGTTACCATGTCATACTATGTCATGGACTTGCACCAAATGGCCGGCCCCAACAAGTCTTCTTATCTACAATGTACCAACTTGTATGCATATTCTCGTGCCCAAGGACGGACATGCACAAGGGAGTTTCATAGTTAATTTTTAATAGCCTCACAAGTGTTTCATCACTTTTAGATCAATCTTGCACATATTTCACAGTACTCCACGTCACGTCGACTTAGGGAACCATCTTTGTGTGCCTCAAGAAGTATGCACGTACACATTATTTTCGATGCATAACACACAAGGTGTGTATCCCATGTACACACAGACAACTTTTAAGGTCGATGTAACTTTAGAGTGTGAGTTCGGTGATGTTAAAAATATCATTTTCCTAAGCAAATAAAAAACAGAACTCCACTGTTTATAATTTCTTTATTTAAATATTTTCGTGTATGAAACTAAGATCCAAATATTGATACTTTCTACGCCAATAGAATCCTACCCTGGCAAAGTTGTTTAGATGCAATTAGACACCAAAGGTCATAGAATTAAATTCTATGTTATCCAACTTCAAATATGCAATAGATCTCGATGCAATGGAACAGCTTGTGAGATTAGTTAAGGAATCATGATTGATTTAAAGAATCAATAATGAGTTGTTTCTATCTTTTTGATTTATTTTTATATTTAATATAATAGTAACATAGGGAAGATCTAGAGAAATTCTTTCCTAATTTATAATTTTTCATTGTAAGTTTATTTCTATATTAATGTATTTTGCTATGTGTGTATAAAGACATCTAAATGAATAGAAACATTGATGCTTTGATCAATATTCAAAATTTTCACGGTATCATGTTTTATACCTGGCTCTGTGTTGTCCCTCCTTGATAAGCAATCCATAATTATATCATGCATAGTTTTCCTATACTATATTCATATTTTAGTATGGATGAATATTTTAGTATGGATGTTTTCCCCATACTACATCCATGTCTCTGTGTAATCAAAATATGGATGTGATTTTTCCATACATTATATATGAGAGACAATTCTTTGCAGCATGACGAAAAGACAACAAATGAGTAATACAGATGGTTGGAAAGATTCAAAAGAAGAAGAGCAAATACTTAGTTTAATTTCAAAATGATCTTCTTCCTCCTCAAACCTTTCTCTTATAGAACTTTGGTTCAAACCAGTTAGAGAAAGAGGGGGGGGGGGGGGAGTTTTAATTGCATCCACTCAGTCAACATTGAATGGGTTCAATGACTGACCATTCAGCGTTGAGTGGATCAAGAAATTAACTGCCCACTTAGTAATTCAAAAATGATAAAAAGTAACTACTAGTAAAAAGTTTTACACATGGTTAGCCCCGTTTATACACAAGTTCTAAGTGTGCATATAAAAGCGCCTAAAATGCAGCGCTCGCGCGCGTAAAAAATGGTAGAAAGTAACTACTGGTAAAAAGTTTTACCCACAGTTAGCCCCACTTATACACAAGTGCTAAGTGCACCTATAAAAGCACCACCCGCGCGCGAGTGGTTCAGTTTGTATAGCTCTTGTGGTTTTTATTTTACAAACAATGTAGTGCAAGAGTATACATACTCTTAAACTTGAAGTTTCTAAACAATGTGGGACTGAACATTTCTTTTGAACATGTTCAACAATAGATTCTATTGTTTTTTTTAAAAATAAAATAAAATAAGAAAACCAACTTTTCTTGCCCCAAGGGACTCGAACTCCCACCATTTTTTTTTTTTTTGATAACTTTGAGTATCCCCACCTTTAGGATGGGACTAAGTCCCAGAGGGCCCCGGTGCCTCCCTATTTGGGGTAATCGACCGAGAGCTGCCCCAATGGCCCAATCGATTTTGACGCAACAGGGAATCGAAATCGCGTCAGTGCGCTTAACTCACACAGATGCACTCTCGCCCTTACCATTGCGCCAACCCGACCAAACTCCCACCCTCTTGGAACAACACCATATACCAAATCATTGGGTCACCACCTGGTTGGTCGAGATTATATTGGTTTTGAGTAGGGGCCCACCAAAATTAATTAAAAAAGGGAGGGGAGCTCCTATAAATTAGTCTCTCCCAAGCTTGGCTCAATGCAAAGAAGAGTTACTTACTCATAACATGGCTCCTGTTCCAATGACTCCCATCAAGGTTGGCCACATCTATGATGTTCAAGAGCTAAGAAGTGCTACACCAACAGTGATACCAGAGAGATGTATACGTGACATGGCTGATGAGAGGCCAACTAAAGCAACACCACAGCCCTCCATACACAATATTCCCATTGTTGATCTCTCTAACCTGTTTGAAGGAGATGAAGATCAATTTCAAAGAGAGTTAATAAAGCTAGGGACCTCCTGTCAAGAGTGGGGATTCTTTCAGGTAACATACATAAGCTATAACTTGCTTACAGTTATGAAGTTAATTCAGTATGATCATATTGTAAAAGCAAGCCGAGCAAAGCTAAGCTTTTCTGCTGATTCGACTACTCCGACGGTATAGGTGGTTAATCACGGTATCGATAAAGAGTTGCTGGAGAGAATGGAAAAGTTGACAAAAGAGTTCTTCATGTTACCTTTAGAGGAGAAAAAGAAGTACACAATGGAGCCAGGGACCATTCAAGGATATGGACAGGCCTTTGTGTTCTCCGAAGATCAAAAGCTCGACTGGTGCAACATGTTTGCTCTTGGCGTCGAGCCTCAATTTATAAGGAACCCAAAACTTTGGCCTGCAAAACCAGAAAATTTCAGGTAAGTATTGGACTTGTATCAATATATACACATAACATATATATGCATTCCAGAACAATCACAGAGGCAGAACATTTTCCATAGTTTTCTTTCATGCAGCGAGACCCTCGTCGAATACTCCACACATATAAGGAAGCTCTGCCAGAATTTACTGAGGTTCATAGCTAGAGGCCTATCCTTGAAAGAAGAAGTGTTCAATGAGATGTTTGCGGTTGCAGTTCAAGCTGTAAGGATGAACTATTACCCGACTTGCTCGAGACCTGACCTGGTTATGGGTCTAAGTCCACACTCAGATGGGAGCGCGCTTACAGTGCTGCAAGAAGCTGCAGGAAGCCCTGTTGGACTCCAAATTCTTAAAGACGATACATGGGTTCCTGTCCAACCTGTGCCGAACGCCCTCATCATCAATATTGGAGACACCATAGAGGTTAAAAAAATCAACTTCAGAAGTACCTAAAATTTTCATGTATGCAACCTAATTAACATCTATTGATCATACTATACAGGTCCTCACAAATGGAAAGTATAAGAGTGTGGAACATAGGGCTGTGGTAGACATGGAGAAAGACCGCCTTTCGCTTGTAACATTCTATGCACCAAGCTATGAGATTGATCTGGCCCCCTTACCAGAGTTCATCAATGAAAATCATCCTAGCAAGTATAAGAAGTACAATCATGGTGAGTACAGTCGCCATTATGTCACCAACAAACTACAAGGGAAGAAAGCTCTAGAGTTTGCCAAGATTCAGACCAAGTTGTCATCCTAAGTCTCCAAACAATGTTCCCCAACTTGTGTGCTTCTCTCAGACTGCACAAAAAGGACTAGTGATAACATTATTACATCCAGATCCATGCATCCGAAAATGGGTGTCGCTGTTCAAATGAAACTTTCTCTTGTTTCTTCTATTACTACTTATGTTTAAGGGGCCTAGAGTTTATGAAAAATCTCTACTGCTAGCAGTTCTGTGTTTCTGTGATGACTATACTGAGTGAAGCAATGAGTACAAGCCACAAAAAAGGAACCAAAATATCACTTTCACTATAGCTGTTTCAGAATTCTATACCAGAAAGAAGCATGCTATCATGGGAAACCCAACCCAAATTTCACATACATATAAAGTTCCAAAACAATAGAATATTAGACATATATCATAGGTTTTTTATTATATGTGGGGTTACTTTTCTAAGTGGAGAGAGAACCTGCAAGTCTCAAGTGCCAAAGAGAGATGTTTATATTAAAGCAGCACTACAGAACTGTTGCTAGGTCCTTGATTATAGACGAGTAAGTGATATTTCCTACAAAGTAGATTACAAGGTCAAGAGAACAATGGAAGAAGACGACACAACTGGCAACAGAGGAAATGACAATACCAAAAAGCAAAGCACACTAATATTTCTTTTCCAAATTCATTTTTTTCAGGCAAGAGATTGCACAAGTAGGAAATTAAACAAGTTTTGAGTAAGTAATATTCTGCAAGTCGCGAACAGCAAGCCTAGCAATGAACCAAGTTATAACACGAACCTGTACTTTTTTCTAGCCGAAAGATTTAGTAACTTAATTGTTCAGGAAGAAGAAAGGATGTGGGCAAACATGAAATCAATAAATTCACAAAAGACATTCTCATAAACCTCATGCTTCTGATATCATTCCACAACAAATGAGTTAGCAAGGAGAAACATTCTAAAATTTGCACAACAAAGCCACAAAAGAAGCAAAACTAACTTATTCAAGTTGTTCATGAAAAATGGAATGCTATTTTTTCAGAAGCTTTTTAGATACCACTCTCCACTCAAATGGCATATTATGCCATTTAACATTTCTTCATAATCTAAGAAATCTCATACTTCTGAGGAAATCTTTGCAGGGGCCCTTGTGGGGGACTTGTAGGTTACACGGATTGAGGAATTCCTAACCAGAATTTTCACTAACATGCCATAATGCTAAAGAACAAAGAAACAAGGCATACAAATATGTGATTACCCAATTTGTCCAATTTAATAACTCCTTAATCTTTTATATATTGGTCGTAGCTATCCAAATGCAAACACATTTGAACCAGAATAATATCACTATAATATAGGCAAGAGTGGAAGGTGCTGGCCACTGCAAGCATAAAGTAGTGACCAGATAGGCTTGGGCAGAAAAGCAAAGCAAATGCATATAATCATTCAACATCTCAAGTCAACATGTTAAAATACAGACTAGAGTCACTAGATTGTCTTTGCTTATCATACATCAATTTTTAATACCAATAAAAGTAAAACTGAGAACAGTTACACCCTTAAAAAAAGAAAGTCAACTAAAAAAAGAAATCTCACTTGTTTACTGCTGCCACTGAGTGATTAACTTTGGAACTGAACCTTCCAGGATGAATTAAGAACTTCCGGATGAGGCATAGGGTGTGGTGCGGATGACCTCAACAAGAAGGTTGAAAACTAAGCAATAGTTGCCAAAGTGCAACAGATGCAGTGACATAATATATCACTAAAGTTGCAAGAGAAAACTAAAGACTTCATTTTCAAACTTCAGCCTATGAAATGTTGAGTGCGAAGAGACACTCAAAGTGGAAGGGAATGCCTTTGGTTGTATGGGGGAGGACCGTTGTTATTTGCGTATGTCACTATCATCAACATTGCGAACCTATATTTCAGCATTCACATTTCATCATTTTCATAAGTCGTCCAACATCAATCCACCATTTTTTTCCCTTTTGTCCTCGTTTCTCCAACTCACATTCATGCGGAGGATGTTTTTCTTTCATTTTTTTTTTTTTTTTAAAAATTTCTGAAGTACAAAAGTAGTCAATAAGATTTCTTCCTCAACTAAATGGCTTATTGGGAGCTAGGGGCATAATTACAGAAAGAGAATGCACTTTATCCAACAATAAGCAAATGAATTCAAAATTAACATAGCATCAAAAAATGTATCAAAAAAATAAAATAAAATAAAATATATGGATGGAAATACAAAATAGATGTATCCCTCCTTTGTAGAAGGTCCCATATACAGGAACTCGTATGGAAATGTCAAGAATGTGAGGCTAAAATTTACAGAATAGATGTTATCACCATTTGATTAGTTCTTTCTTTCATAAGAAACGGAAATATCAAGAATAAGAGGCGAAAATCTACACAATAGATGTTATTACTATTTGATTAGTTCTTTCTTTCATAAGAAACATACTTTTTATGAAGTAAAAAGGTTTTACAATAAAAAAGTACTTGACAAATAGGAATGGAGTCCAAGGACATGACTATTAAAAACTCTAGCTACAAGCAATCAAGTATACAGTAGAAAGAATTTACTTGTATAATAGTATTGTGAGACCTCAAAGCCCTCGAACTCAACCACCTTTAATTGACAAATAAAACTAACATATCATAACATATGAAGTTACAGTCGAGATTTAATTTTTTCACAATTAACTGATGATGCCCACAGCTTTCCTTTGATATGGTTGAATACTGAAACCAAGTTCAAAGCTCAGGATGAGTGCACACTCCCTTTTTGCAGAAGCCGATGATGAAGAGCCTTGTAAAGTAAACTTACAAGCACATAAGAAAATTTGAAAGAGCAGGACCACAAAAAACCTCACCTCATAGCATCCCTTAATTAGAGACAAGACTGGCATCAGAAATTGAGGAGAAATATGAACATAGAATTATGATCCTACCACCCTCCACAAGTGCTACCTCTTTCCTGCCCAAGATTTAAAACAGTGGATCATCCCAAATTGACAACTTACTATTAATGCCAAAATAATTACCAATGCAAATTTTTTTACTTGAGCAATTTTTAATGAGAACAACTAACAGATAAATTTGGGTTGACAAGTATGAAATAGCATTGAAAGCATTCTAAACCTCCCAAAACCACATGGGAAAGATCCCTAATTTTATTATGGCAGTTCTACCTTAGTAACTTCTGTAGACAGTAGGTATCTCGGATAAGTTTATGCAGCAGAGGTCAGGATACAGGATATTTGGAGCTAGAATGCCTCTTAATCGGCCTTGCCCCACGAAGAAAGGAAAAACGAAAAAATATTTTCTTAAAGAACTACGAGTATTTCACTAACAAACCATTGTGGATATAGAAATTTGGAACAATGACTAGTAGAAGGTTCAAAGGATTCACTGTACCATGGATGGTGAACACGGATGGCATTCCCAATTTCAAGCCCAACATCACCACATGTCTTGGAGCTGAAAATAATGATCCTCCTTTCCTCACGATCCATTAGCATTTCATGATCCTGCAGGCGTTAGGAACTCTGTTAGAAAATGTCAGTGACAAATCAGTATTAATGCACCTCGAAAAGTGATATTTGTGTACAATTCGAATACAGATGCAGTATCAGTAACCACTGGTTTTTCAAAGCCAATAAAACATAATGAGTCAATGATTTGAGACCTACCATGTGAAACTGAGATTTTGTAAGTTGCAATATAGTAAAAAATAAATAAAAAGAAACAAATTCAATTCCATAGCTTAGATAGGAACGTTTCAAGAATAAACACAATGTCATAATTTAAATGAGAATATTTTTTTTTTTAAAAGTCGTCAATAATGTTTGTCTTCAGCATGCCCACAATTACAACAAACTATTAATATTTCTTCAAGCAGAATTTTAAATGCACACCTCTGTAACTTTTACCAGCAAGCATTCACAAACTGTAAGTTTTGCATCCAAGCATCTTGACAATATTCTAACATCAATAAATCTTGACTGATCTGCTAAGAAAGGGATTCCACAAAACATAAGTAACATGTTGAAGGGTGTCATTTCCCCATTTTTCCCACCCATGTTGATGGTGCACTTCCCAGTTTCCATAGTTTCTCAACTGATTCAAGTATCCTCGTACAAAAGCTCAAAATTAATTAGTAAAGCATCCCACCAAAATGAAAGAATAAAAAGGTATTGACACCTGTTTCGCTGTTGTCCGCCTGCAATCGTTTTAAAAAATTCAGACTTGTTTCTTTTTCTATCCGTATGATTTGCTGCAACCTTTCATGATACCCACTGCTGCTCCGTTTCATCAAACACAAAGAGTGAGTTCTATAGGTGTAATGCTCGGTGTTGGAATATGCAACAGAGCTGACAAAAAATGAAATTTAGATTCACTTACCTATGTTTAAATGTCTTAAAGATAACCTGCCCACCATCCTCAATTGCCGCATCAAATGCCTCCAAGAACCTATCAGCTACCGACTGTCCTTTAACCACAGTGGTTGCAAGCTGTAAATGCTCTTCTTCAGAATCTTGAAGTACGGTCTGCTGTATTAAAATGTCAAAAACAGCTAGAATCTGGCAATGACAGAAAGGTTGAAAAATGAGGAACCACGTTGTAATGTATACCTCATCCTCACTTGATTTACCACTGTCTATGGCCTCAAGGGAGTGCTCTTCGTTAAAGATTTTGACATCCAGAGAGGATGCATTCATCTTCCCCATACATGAAGACCTCTTACCTCTTCTGAACTGCAACAATCCTCAAATCAACTAATTGTAAAATAATGATGTACCTAATAAAAAAATGAAGCACACCATCTTAGAAGCCTCTTTCGGTAGTCCACTTCTTTGCTGAAGGCTTCCCATGATCTCAGCGACTGATTGCACCGTGTCATCATGGCTAAAAGAAACTGTAGTGAGCATTTTCTGATCCAAAGGATGTTTTATTTCTTCGTGAAAATCTTCTATATGTTCATACATAGATTGCACTGTGATTTTGGATTCTAAATCATTAAGTTCACTCAACAAATGGGGGATTGAGGAAGAATTCTCTTTTTCTCCTCTTTTCATAGTGATAACAGGCGGGCGGTCTTTGTGATGGATTGAAAGTTTGGGCTTAGCTTTTCCCCTGTTTCCTGCGACAGCAAGAGCAGATGTAACTGAGGAGAAAATTCAATTGTAATATGGATAAAATCAGGTGATAACTCTAGAGCAGAAGATACTAATATCTAGAAATCTCATCCATAAATAACATTGATAGAGAAAGAAAATAAATCTATAAGAAATTGAAAAGACCTTTCCATCCAGACTTGCTTTCCATGTAACTCAACTCTTCAGTCTCCTTGAAAACTGTGGACCAAGTGGAAGCTGTACCTTGGCTCTCTCCCTTAAAGTCACGGCATTGCTTTCGTTGAGGCTTCATGCATTTAAAGATCAATGAAGAATTAGAGGTACAATTTTCCTCGTTCAGTTTGAACGGAACAAGCTATCAAAAAGTTTCTTGATAGCTTACTGAATTATGGATGCGGTTTCCCCATCCAAAAACTTTCTTGAAGACTGGGCTAACTCCAACTCAGTATTTACATATATAGGTGTTTTATTCTTCAAAGAGATCCTCTAAAAAAATTTGGTCACAACAAGCTATCAAGAAGTTTCCATCCAAGACATTGCCAGTGACAACAAGCCACCAAAGGGTTGCCATCTAATGCATCACCTAGAATGCAGATAACAAAAAAGACAACAATGATTATATGAATGGAAGGGTGACCTGTTTACGTGAAATTGCTGCACTGATATGATGCTTAAATCTGAAAGAACACGTGGTACCACCGTTCTCTATTACATAGCTAGTTGATAAGTTAAATTTACCCCAAAATTAAATTTCAATTATAAGAATGCAAAAATTGCCCATTTTGAG
Organism: Stephania japonica; assembly: GCA_039657345.1. Classification (NCBI taxonomy): domain Eukaryota; kingdom Viridiplantae; phylum Streptophyta; class Magnoliopsida; order Ranunculales; family Menispermaceae; genus Stephania; species Stephania japonica. The sequence goes on along the minus strand of CM077558.1, from coordinate 6,473,466 downwards.
TTCGCATGAGTCGTGATTATTTTCTATCTGGGGAAGGCGTCAATATATCTAGCTTCACTCTAGGATACCAAATAGGGTGACAAAAACAGACTCATGCATTACCATACTTATAAACCAAGTCTCGCATCAATGCATCAATCTAGGTTAAAATTTAGATAAAAGTGAGACTGCGCAACCGAACTACAACATATTTGTTAGTATACTAAACGAAACAAAATTGACTACCTCATCCCCTCCACATCGATCAGGATCGCCCTGCCAATTCTCAATCGAATCTTCCTCACCTGCCAAACCAAACAAAGAAACATCAAATCAGTCACTCAACACCAAGAAATGCATTGATTTCAAAACGACACCTGAAACCCTACCTCGTCTTTCCAGTTGCCAATTGCCACCCAAACCCTCTTCATCTGACCAACAAATCAAACGACAACCAATTTGGCGATTCGCCGAACAAATTCGAATCAATCAAAACAAAACCAAACAATACCTTCTGAAATTGAATCAGATTCAAAGGATTAGTTACCTGAAATCTCGTCTAGGTTTTCCTGCGAAGGAAATGCAATTAAGAGATTAGTAAATCATTTGATTGGAACGCTTACCAGGAATTGAAAGAAAATCTTACCAGGGATTCGCGATTTCGCCTCATTTGATTGGAACGCTAGCAAACCCTAGAAGACGAGATCGTTCGAAAATTGGGAGGGAAAAAATGGGATTTATAGTGAAAGTTTTGAAATGGAAATGGTTTAACTGACGCAAGTAGTGGACGATGTTGAGCACTGGCTCTTGAGTCTCGTTGGATCTTTCATCAAGATCTATTTCGTGATAAGAACATCTGTATCTGACGGACTGTAATAAGTAGTAAGAACAATCGCGTGTAATTTCTGATTCAAGTTTTGACATATTTACCACTTAATTACTTTTATATTTATATTTATTGTTTCACTGCTAGACTCACTTAGGCTCTACGAATTTACTCTACTCAATATTAATAAATTTGTAATTGAAACAATCTTAATCAAAGCATAGAATTTTAATCTATTTAGCTAGTCCTAATTAATTTAGAATGAGTAGCACGGCATGCCCATCCTCACTAGAACAACCCTAATTTGATAACTTTTACTTTACTGTATAACTTTATTTATTGTACAGTAAATAGATAATTCAGGAAAAAGTTTGAGTAACCCATTTTTGAGCACCGACTTTGGGCACCGATCCAGTTGAATGCTGTGCATTTTACGTTGAAATGCACATGCACACATCTCAACGTATATTGCACGGTATGCGACTAGGTCGGTGCCTAAAGTCAATGCATAAAGTGAGTTACCAGTTGTTTCTATTCTTTTTTTCTTACTTTTGCTTGTAATACTTAACGTTAACTGCATCGACTGCCCACGTCCAAACCCATATTGGAGGTAGGGAGCCCTCCCAAACTTAACTGTTGTTTTTTTTTTTTTGCCTTAAAGGCTCATGACTTATCACGAGACCCAAACTTAAAAACTTCGTAAAGGGGTCCCTGACACTCCGACCGTAGTGATAAATTTTATTTTTATTTAGGGACAAGGGTCGAACTGAGCGCGCAAAGCAGAGCGGCAGCTTCAATGGCCTCCATAGCCTTCTGGGTTTGCTCCGTGAGACCTCTCTCAGAGACCCCAAAAACCCAAGTGAGTCTGAAACCCCAATCTCTAACTCTGTTTTTTTGTAGCCCTAATTTTCCATTTTTTTCATCAATTGTTCTTCATTTGATGGGTTTTGTGTCTTGCTTGTTTTTATGTTCTGTTTGGTGTAACGTTTTTTGGGGTTTTGTCTGTGGAATAGATGGACAACAGCCTTGTAAGAGTTACCAAAGTAGCTCCTCATTGATGGTTTATGTTTGTGTTTTTGTCGGAAAAATGTGTTAGTTGTGACATGGGCTGAGCTTATATTTAATCAAATCTATTGAATTTATCTATTATGTTGTACATTATTATATAAGGAGAACTATAAGGTTTGGATTTACTGGTTTTTATTGGAATGTGCAAACAGGGTTTTCTTTCGGACACTTCAGCTTTGAAAATGGGATTCAGACATGCCATTCCAAGGACAGGTTCCTCTCTAACTTCCCTGCAATTGAATCTTTAACTGGGTTGCTTGTCAGTTCGAGTTTGTGTGTTGCTTTTATGCTCTTACTTATCCATATTCCCCCCTAGCCTTTTTTTTTTTGGGTTTGCACTACCTGTTATCTGGAAGCCCCTTAGTTCTAAGTTCTAACTAACTCAAGCTTGAGTTGGGTCGACATGCGAAGGGGTAAAACTTTCTTAGCGGAAACAACTCCATTCATAGAGCTTGAAACCGAGACCTCTTCTTAAGGGCCCCGAGAGCTGAACTGCTCGAACCAGCTTTCTTTTGTTTGCAATAGAGGTTTTAGTTCTTTTTTTTATCATAAAGAGATGTGTGTATAAATATGCTCAAAAAATGGAATTGGGACTTCTTGTTCCTCAATCTTTTACAGCCATTCTATCTACATAAGTGACCCCTCCATCAAAATCCAAGAATAACAAAAGACGACCAAAAACAGAGAGCAAATTGTAAAAATCGAGCACCAACTCAAGAAGCTCTCAGTCACTCGCCTTGTAAAATGCCATGTATGACAGCCTCATCAGATCCCCACAAACGACCAAAATACTCCAAATGCCCAAAGACCCTTCCCACCATGAAGTCCCTCCCCGTACTCAGTTATCAAACTTGAGCAATAACCGACGTAAGAGAAAAAGACATAGTGGTCTAGTTCAAAATCGGGCAGGAAGCCTCGTGTTTCCGACCATAGCTGAGCCTCTATTACCACCCACATTACCCATAATGACTCTCAACCTAGTAACCACAACGCGGGGTCACCATGTTCACTGCCACACACCTAAAAAGTATAAATGTACTAACATAAATGGCTATTTTGTGACCATTTCCATATCAACTCACCAACTACCAAGCCTGTTCCAGTTACTTGTAAGATCCCTCGATCTCTACTTTTTAAAATGTTTCGAGTTCACCAGAACTATTACGGAATTCCCCTTAATTTTCTCCCATATATCTAACCATCCATGTTCTACATCCTTGAAAATCCTTTGGTTTCTCTCCTCCCAAACGGCCCAAATCAATGCCATCATACATGTCCGCCATAAAATCCCTCTTTTGCCTGCAAGACGATGGGATTCAACATCACTTAAGCACTCATTCAAGAGGAGTGGCGCATTCCATGTCCATCCTAGCTCACCCGCCATTTCCATCCATATTCTTTTCATAAACCCACACTGAAGAAAAACATGGTCGATGGTTTCGCTATCATTTTTGCACAACACACACCACGAAGGTTGGAGGAGAATGCTAGGGCATCTTCTCTGTAGTATGTCCGCCACATTGAGTTTGCCTTTCCAAGCTAACCAACAAAGAATCCGTGTTTTCATAGTCGTCGGCGTCTTCCATATGGTCTTGTACGCCTTGCAACCTACATTTGCTCTTTCCACACATAGACTAAAAAAACAAGATTTGACTGTGAACGCCTTCGAATTATCCCACTTCCATAATCTAGCATCTTCGTGATCTGATCTCGGAGCCTTTCCATGTAATGTCATCATCAAGTTGTTTAGTTGTTTCCTGCCCTCATCCCCTAGGTCTCTCCGGAATTCAAGCTTCCATCCATTTTGCTCGTCGAACATTTCCTCAACTGAAGAATATCTACGTCTGGCCATTTCATAAAGTCTTGGGAACTCTTCACTGAATCCTTTTCCGCCTGCCCAGTGATCCTACCAAAATCTCACCCGGTCTCCTTTCCCGATTCATATCAAATTCCTTTGAAAAAGTCCGATTGGCATTCCATGATAAATTTCCGCGGAGCTTAATGGGATGGGTTAAAGTCATCTCCGGCGAACACCATAAATGCTCTTGATCACTTTGACCCAGGTAGCTTCCTCCTCTTTAGGGAATTGCCATAACCATTTGCAGATGAGTGCCCTATTTCGTAGTTCATAGTTTTACACTACTAATTTTGGCTAACAAAGAAAAACTTATTGGCCCTGCAGAATTTTGCATAATATGAAGATCATAGAGGTTGTTTTGTTAGCTATGAACTTATGGCAATTTCGGGTGGTCACTGGCAGGAAGAGATCTGATCAGTTTCAGGAGTTCAAACAGTTCAAATAGAGGATTATGTATCGAAGATCGAAGACGCTTCAATGACTTGACGAAAGCGTTTAGACTTATTTGCAAGTCGAAGAAACACCAATTTGTATCTTCTGGTATGAACATTGTTATATCTGGTTATTGGGTAGGACCTGATATTGAAGATGGCTGTGGTTATACGGAAGCTATTGTGGTTCAAGTTTTCAAATATTAAATGGTCTACTTGATGATCTTTTGTTCAATGGTACACCACTTTTTGATCATTTCTTAGAGATTTTACTTATTTTCTTCTGTCGAGGCGACAGATTCTTGTTTTTCAGATTGAACAAAGCAAGTGATAGGTAAATGATATACTTGAAATCCTAAATTCGCACTCTTCCAGTCATGTACCTAAATGGAAATCATGAAATATAAGCCAAACCAATCCTTGTTGTGTAGTACACAGTCTCCAACTCCAAGTAGGTGTATGCGGCTTTAAGGTATTATTGTAGAGTTGTCCTTAGAAAAATGCAAAAAAAGAAGAATCTCTAAGTTAAGACACAAATGCTACTTTAGTAAAATAATCTCCAACTAGTCTGAAATGGAGACTTGATTACAAAAATTGAAGATTGACTTTCACCAACATGGTGGAAAAATGAAATGAAAGTCCAATTGGAAAAAAAATCAACAAAGAATATGAATGCAACAGAGCAAACAAATTTGAATCTTGAAACTCATTATGTACAAAAGCATGGTAATTACAGAAATCACCTCCATTGTCTGCACAAATTCTTGTTGGAGAACCCAAGTGCTTGATCATTCAATATTTCAATAAATCTGTACTTCTTGTTATCCTCGCTGTCTCTCTCCAAAAACCCGTTATCTATCAAATCTTTAATTCTTTTCTCGATGTCTTCTTCTTTGGTGGGGCTGTCCTCAGTTTCTTCAAAACTAGGCTGCAAAACCATGAGGGTGCCATGTGGTCCTATATGTTAGAAAATTTTAAGCTGAGATAGGAAAAATTAAGACATGAAACCTTGAAGACTTTATGCTAATGGATATAGAGGAGATGTGTTTATCATTTAAATAGGTGTGGCGCCGAACAGGAATAAAAGCATTAAAACATGAAACAGTTGATAGTTTCTGGACATAAAGTTTTCCTACAATTCATCTAATGAAAACTAATAAAAGAATTATATGAAAAATGATGCACCATTACAAAATTCAGTTTTTCATACCTTGAATGGTTGCTTCACCGCTCGCTTGACCTCCTCAATAAGCTCTTGATGATGTAAAACCTTTCGGCTTTTCATGGTGCGCACAATTATAACACCTAAATTGTATCCACTGGTTCTGGCCAGACTATTTTTACCATGTTTTTCTCCTTTCCAAGTAGTTGGTTTGCAGGATTAAGCAACAATGTGAGTTGTGTTTTCTGTAAAAGCAAATAGTTTTAGGTCTAAAAAAAAAAAAAGAGAGCACATTTAAACATAAGTTGTACTTCAAACTCCCTCCAAAAAAAAAAATAGTTGTACTTCAAACATCTTACCGTTAGCAGATTTGATTCAGTTTCCGGGTTTAAGTAATGGGTGACTCTGTCTTTCTCTCTTTGCAAGCACTCCTCTACCTGTGAAATAGGTGTCTAATCATATATTTGATTATTACATGCAACCGAGCACATCATTCATAATTTCTAAACAATAAGACTGACCATCAGCAAATAACTGGGACATGAATTCTCCTCGATATGCCTTACGGCCTTCCGGGAATACAGCATGCGAGCCTCAAGTCCATTTCATACAACCTACGTTTGCCAAGCTTTAAGTAAGGCCGGCCTTGGGGCAGGGCCCAAAGGGCGACCGCCCCAAGCCCCCATTCAGTTGAACAACCAGTGTACACATGGGTATTGGTATATTTTTCTTTTTTTTATGAACATATTTGTATATTTTCACTTAATTACTAGAAACTTAATCCACTTATTTACGTGCTATCTAATTTGTAAGTATGTATTCCGAGGCGGACACATAAATAAATAGGTTAAGTTTACGGACAGTTACAAAAGCATTTTTTTATATTTTAATCTTTTTATCATAAAACTATAAGGAGGAAAACATGAGCTTGATCGTTTATCTTAACTCACGTATACGACTCAATAATCAATATATTAGATCTTTATTATCAAGCTTACAATCAATTTATTAGATCCTTATAAAATCAACTCTCTCTCTTGTATGATTCACTTTTGTTATTTTTGTTCTTTAATCACCACCGATTCTCTCAACGATCGGCAATGGTTCCAATTAAATTTATTTTGCTCTTTGTTCATTCAAAAAACAATTGATCTAATCACTTTTATAGAGATTGATTCATCCTTATTGTGGTGCATCTTCATCAATGGTGTTGCATGGATTTGCGCGGCTCGCTGGATTGATTTATCTTTAATTTTTACTTTATACTTAATTTTTTTCTCTAATTGAAAGTTTTTGATTTGTCTTCTCCTTGTTGGAAAGTTTTTAGGCCTTTTCTTTGTTGGGAAGTTTTGTTATTCGTTTCATGATTTTAGTACTTTTATGTATTGTAATGAGTTTCAACGTTGTAGAGAGCAGTCACTGATTATCAAACCTGTTTCAATTTAAAAAAAAACCAAATTAATGGTAGTTTGTTTGCAAAAATAGGATTAGCGAATAAATGTACTTGATTCTATGTCTGGTCATGTATTAAACCATGAATGATTAATGAAATTTCGATTTCTCCTAAAAAAAAGAAAAAAAAAACTCTCTCTCGTGTATATCTTTCTATAGCTCAACAAATGTATATAGTGTATTCTAATAATGCTTGAATTGGGTATGTTTTATGACATTGTCATGGAAGGATTTTTTTTTCTTTAAGGAAATTTAGATAAATTTTTTACTTCAAAAAAATATTGTTTAAAGTCATGAACTATAAAATAATAGAATTAATGTCCATTTTTTAAGCGAACTAGTTAATCAAAATTAACATTGTAATAACTTACAAAATTATGTATTTGCTCCTTATACAAAAAGCATGTACAATTTATAAAATTTTATAAATATAAGAATAACACAATTAGTTACACTATATACAAAATACTTTTAAGATAGATAAGTATTGTAGAAATACTTATATTAATTGACATAAAAGTATTTTTAATTTTGAAAAATCACATATTGACATATCATAATATACCATGTTGGTAAAACTTTATATATATATATATATATATTTATTGACATATCGTAACATATTCTTAATTTTGAGACATCACATGTAATGCATGGTTTATTAAATAATATATAATTTTAATAATGCGACAACCAACATATTTATATGCTAAATTTACTTTAAAAGAGTTTTATTTATTAATGTGCATTTAATATATTTTAATAATGTAATTATAAATGAAAGTTTTTATGTTGTAAATTATGTTTTATCCAAGGCCACATTTTACTGCGCACAATCTCCCACTTTTCCTCCCGTCCCATCACCGTGCTTTTCATCATATAATCTGAACACAGAGAATTCGGTGCAAATAATTCAAGAAAATAACAATGAAACCCTAAAAGCCATAATCAGGTCACACACACAAAAGTTTTCTACACATAATTTGATGATTCAAGTGTCGAATGAAAGCTCGGCTTGCACAGAATTCAACGAACGAGATGTAACAATATAGAAAGAGGATTTACCTGGAAAGATTTGACTCACAATGTCCAAAGCTTGTGACAAGTGTTGAAGAATCGGAAGTTGTGGTTCTTCTCATTTTTTGATTCATCAAATTCATTTGCTTTCAGGGTTTTGCAATTATATAGATGACTATTGGCGGTGAAAGTGGGGTATTTTGAATTTTTATTTTATTTTATTTAATTTTTTAGATTATAATTGTTACGGTATCCCAAGCTTTGTCTCTACTAATTCTAAAGTTCAAGAGGGAAGGAGCACGAGTGACAAACTCATTAAGGTAAGAGCTTAAAAATTTTTTGTTGGTCTACTCAACAAGGTAAGAGCTTAAATATTTTTTACTTCTAAAGCTTCAAACTAAGACCTCTCCTCAAAGAAAAGAGGCTTGTGCATTTCACTATAATAACATTTTGGTCAACTAAACTACAATTACAGTTATTTTCAAAAAAAAAAAACTACAATTGTAGTTAGGTTGGAGATGCTTTAATAGTGTTCTCAATATTCAGTTTATTTATTTATTTTTTCGAGTGCTATACCTAAACAAGAAAAAGACCAATTTAATCCATCCGCACGTCAAAATGTCAATTAAGTCAATTGATACCTCAGTTTTCAGTTTTGCTATTTTTTTAGGAACATTAGATTAATAAACATCTTTCAAGCAATCTTTCGCAACGTCGATTTAATCTCAAGGAGTGGGAAAAAGTTGCTATTGATGTAATTTTACTGTTAAATCAGATGTAATATTGAGCAATTTATATGAATGTAAATATCTTTTAGTCAAAAAAATATCTTTCACCTATATATTTTGTTTCTAAAAAACAAACTTTCATTTTTTTTAATTTTTTTTTCAATTCCAAATTTTCATTTATTTATTTATTTGGTCATCAAACTTTTATTTTTTTTTGTAAAACCCAAATAGGTAATTACAAGCTCACAAAGAGCAAACTTGACCTCTTAAGAGACATCTTTGTCTTAATTACAAGCTCATAAAGAGCAATTATAAGTATACTGTCGTTCTAAGGACAAATCTAGCTAAACATAGTAAATCACATAAATGTATCAAAGACACTTATAAAATTTCGATTTCAAACCTTGCGAAACAGACAACATTAAGAAAACTGTCTCCAAGTTTACGCGGTTCATGAGCTAAGGATTAATCATTAACTTTAAACCTCCTTGACCACCTAATATGTTAAAAATAGCGTTGACCATGTCAACACACCAAACAGACCACAAAGTAAGTAGTTCACCATCCTCTCGGAACACGTGTAATGAGGACATCAAACCAATATTTGACCGTTAAGATGGCACGTTAGTAATTTCTTAAAACTAGGAGACCAAATGTGTGATGAAATGGAATTTGGAGCGATTCCCTTGGAGTTCCCCTTCAGTTAAGTATATAACAAGTATCATTCGGACATCACGCTTTCCTTCCCCTTTTTAAATGGTATCAACCCCTTTGATTTGTTTGCAAACATTTTGATCATCACAACATGGTGGAGGAAGAGTTGAAAGGTAAGGAGGCGGGTTCGAGTCGATTCGATAGATCGTCTTCGTTCGAGTTCGTGGAATCGGGGGGATCAAAGCTCCATAACTCCAAGGTTTGTGCCATTAGTAATCTTTTTTTTATTTATTTTTTGATATATACACAAGACTGATAGTGAACTCAACTAATCCCTGAGAGTTAGGAGGGCGCTCCCACCACTAACCCAGAGGTCGAAGGAGAAATAATGCAGTTGCAATTAGTAATCTTATAGCACACAAAAACATTTGTTGCACTTTATAGTACATTCATGTCTTTGATCATATACATGCATACATAGGTTGATTGGGGGACTATATTGCACTTGGCTTTCCAAAGCATTGGAGTGGTGTATGGAGACGTCGGAACGTCGCCGCTTTATGTGTTTTCAAGCACCTTCACTAGTGGAATCAATCACAAAGATGACATCTTGGGAGTTCTCTCCATCATTTTGTACACTCTCACTTTGATCCCTCTAGTCAAGTACGTCTTCATTGTTTTGCAAGCCAACGACAATGGCGATGGTAATGACAATTGTTATAGATCAATAGAACTTTTCGTGAAATATATCATTGATCCATATAGTATACATGCTCTTCTTTTTGGTAAAGTTTGATCGAGTTTTTAATCAATACATTTAGGAGGAACGTTTGCGTTGTATTCTTTGATATGTCGATATGCAAAGGTAAGTTTGATCCCTAATCAACAAGTTGAAGATCAAAATGTGTCCAATTATCAGTTGCAGCTGCCTAGCAAGCGCCTTCAACTAGCTTCGTGGTTGAAGTCGAGGCTTGAAGCGAGTGGATTCGCTAAGTATTTGTTGTTGTTCGCAACCATGCTTGGTACTTCTATGGTCATAGGCGACGGTGTCCTCACTCCTTGCATTTCAGGTACATTATATTAGGTATAAAAAAATAATTAAACAACTAATTAATTAGCTTACCAATGGACCTATGTTAATTACTCAATCTTTAGATTTTTTTTGGCTGCTGCTGCAGTATTGTCGGCAGTAGGAGGGATCCAAAGTGCTACAACCGAGATGACCCAAGGTAAATATAAGCTTTTGCCAAAGTTAATTTATTTGTTTGGTTGATCTTAGTCGAGGGCAATTAAAATTCCTGGCTCGATCCGTTATATATATTGTGCTTTTCGACATAAATACTAAGTTAATTTATTTTGGTCTCGTAAACAGATAGAATTGTTTGGATATCAGCTGCCATATTGGTGCTTTTGTTTCTGCTTCAAAGCTTTGGTACAGATAAAGTTGGATACATATTTGCTCCAGTAATTTGTGTTTGGTTTGCAATGATTGCTGGCATTGGTGTCTTCAATTTCATCAAATATGATCCTACAGTCATCAAGGCTGTAAATCCATACTACATTGTGGACTATTTCAAGAGGAACAAGAAGGAGGCATGGATCTCTCTAGGTGGTGCTGTCCTCTCAATTACAGGAACAGAAGCATTGTTTGCCGATGTCGGGCACTTCACTGTTAAGTCCATTCAGATAAGTATGTGCTCCATCACATACCCTTCTCTTATCCTGGCCTACTTCGGACAATCCTCGTATCTTCGAATGCACAAGGAAGATGTCGCCAACACCTTCTACAAGTCCATACCCCGTAAGAAATCCCTACTTCCCATTGATATATAGACTCTGCTGTCAAAGTGCATAGGAAAAATTATTACAAGATCACGGTATTTCCGATATATGTCATCTGCTTTGTTTGTTTTTTGTAGATGGTATCTATTGGCCAATGTTCGCCATTGCAGTGATGGCAGCGATAATTGCTAGTCAAGCAATGATTTCCGGCACATTCTCTATCGTCCAACAATCTCTTGCACTCGGTTGCTTTCCTCGAGTCAATATTGTGCATACTTCGACTAAATACGAAGGCCAAGTTTACATCCCGGAAATCAACTACCTTCTAATGTTGGCTTGTGTAGGAGTTACTCTAGGATTCAAATCAACAGTGAAGATTGGCAATGCTTATGGTATGATAATGATCATCACCTAATTGAGTAAAGTTTATGATACAAATATATGATGTTTTGCACCTAATAATTAACTTTCTAATTGAATGTTTGTTTGTTCACAATCAGGAATTGCTGTGGTGTTTGTGATGGTACTAACCTCAATGTTGCTGGTACTCATAATGGTTATGATATGGAAGACACATATCCTGCTTGTGATCATATATGTGCTTGTGATTGGCACTGTTGAGTTAATTTACTTGAGCTCAGTCCTCTACAAATTCGACGACGGAGGCTACCTGTCATTACTTGTAGCGTTGATTCTTGTAACGGTAATGTATGTATGGAACTATGTGTACTGCAAGAAGTACACTTATGAACTAGCTCACAAGATCTCGCCCGATAAGCTAAGACAAATTTCTGCTGATCCTAGCTTATGTCGTCTACCTGGGCTAGCCATCTTCTACTCTGAGCTCGTCCATGGCATCCCACCTATATTCCAACACTATGTGGAGAATGTGCCTGCATTGCACTCCATACTTGTGTTTGTGTCCATCAAGGCACTCCCTATAAGTAAGGTTCCCTTGGAAGAAAGATTTCTCTTCAAAAGATTTCAGCCTAAAGAGATGAATGTATTTAGGTGCATAGTGAGGTATGGCTACAAAGATGTAAGTTTTAAGGAGTACTCATTTGAGACAATGTTGGTGGACAAATTGAAGCAATATTTGGCAGAGGAGTTGTCTATCAAGTCATCGTCTAATGAGTCATCCGGTGATGTTGTTTCGGGTGCGACTGATCAAAATGCGGGCAATGAGATTCAAAATGTTGTATTTAACGATGAAGAAGAGAGGAAGAAAGTTTTGGAGAAGGTGGAGAGAGGGAGTCGGGAAGGCGTAGTACACTTTTTGGGTGAAAGCGAGGTAGTTGCAGGTGAGGGTGCAAATTTAGGGAAGAAGATTGTGATAAACTATGCCTACAATGTGTTGAGGAGAAACTTGAGACAGAGTAATAAGGTGTTTGATGTCCCTCACAAAAGGCTAGTAAAGGTGGGGATGACCTATGACCTCTAGGACATCCATAGATGAAAGTTGCATGTATATTACAGTCTTGCAAATTGAGATATTATGAACAAATGTTTTCGTGGATCGTTGGCAATGTCTTCGAAAATACGCTTATTAATATACTCCCCAATCATGAATGCGCTTAGTAAAGCTACGTGAGGATCTTGCTTGAGCCGAAAATTTGCGCTCCTAGCGCATACTTAGGCTTGACATAGAAGTTGGATTCATAACTAGTTCACTTGAGAAATGCTAAGTGAGCTTAGAGCACATCAATTGAGAGAAGAGAAGCATTTGAGACAAATGTGAATAAATTGAGTGTTGCTATGGTTGTTAAGATTTTGACAGAGAGCAATGACAATAGTAAAATAAGAAAAAAAGAGAAAGAGAACAAATCACCAGAATTCTATATGTGGGAAGCCCTCTAAGGGAAGAAAACCCACATCCGCCAACACAATCTTATTCATGATTCTCACACCTCACAATTTGTACATCAAAGAGATATATATACTTATAGAGAAAGTAAATCCCTATTAGAATATAATAGTAAATCCCTATTAGAATACAATAGTAAACTAATCAGGCCCACATACCTAACATATCTCCCACTTGTGGCTGATTCTAAAAAATTATTTTCTCGTATAGTAGTATCTCCTTCTCATGTAGTGTCTTCAGGCAGCGACTGCCTTATCGTCTTCAAGTAGCAAGACCAAGAGAAGCTATGCAAAACTTCAGCTTCTCTTTAGGGACTGACTTGGTGAGCATATCTGCAGGATTTTTGTTGTGTGTGCTTTCTCCAATTTGAAAGATCCTTCTTCAAGCATAGCTCGTATGAAATGATACCTTACATCGATATGTTTTGTCCTTGAGTGAAATGCAGAATTCTTTGCCAAATGAATTGCGCTCTGACTGTCGCTTAGTAGTCGACAATCCGTTTGCTTATGATCCACTTCACTCAACAAGCTCTGTAACCAAGTCATCTCCTTACACGCTTCAACAGCTGCAACATATTCAGCCTCAGTAGTAGATAATGCAACAATCTTTTGTAACCTTGATACCCAGGAGATTGCTGCACTTTTAAAAATAAACACATAACCTGTAGTACTCTTTCTACTATCAATGTCACCAGCCATGTCTGAATCAACAAAGCCACACAGCTGTATTTTTGCACTTGTATAATACAGCACCACATCTTTTGTTCCTGCAAGGTACCTTAAAATCCATTTTACTGCATTCCAATGATAAGAACCAGGATTAGACATGTACCTACTCACAATTTCCACTGCATGAGAAATGTCGGGTCTTGTACAAACCATGGCATACATAAGGCTACCACTGCCGATGCATACGGGATGCTATCCATATTCTTTTGTTCTTCTTCTGTTTAGGGACTATGTTGTTTCGAAAGGTTTTTGAAATGTCCAGCTAAAGGTGTGCTCACCGATTTTGCACAATCCATGTTGAACCTCTTGAGCACCTTCGATATGTACTCCATTTGGCAAAGTTTTAGTAACTTATTCTTTCTATCTCTTTCGATCTTCAGCCCCAAAATTTATTTCGCAGCACCTGAGTCTTTCATTGAAAATTCTTTCGCCATTTGCTCTTTCAAATTTTCAATCTTTTCAATGTTGGAACCTGCAATCAGCATATCATCGACATATAGGAGCAAAATAACATACGAATTGTCAAATTTCTTGAAATAACAGTAATGATTTGCATGACAGCGCATGTACCCTATTGTTATCATGAACTTGTCAAACTTCAAATACCATTGTCTGGGGGCTTGTTTCAGACCATAAAGGCTTTTGTGCAACTTACACACTAGATGCTCCTTACCAGCCTCTACATATCCCTGTAGTTGCTGCATGTATATATTTTCCTCTAAGTCACCATGAAGAAAGGCAGTTTTTACATCCAACTATTCTAAATGTAGATCCTCTGCAACAACAATGCTTATAACAGTTCTAATTATAGTCATCTTGACCACAGGAGAAAAAATCTCAGTAAAATCAATACCTGTCTTTTGTTGGAAACCTTTTACTACCAATCTGGCCTTGTACCTCTGAGAACCATCTTGCTCCTGTTTCAGTCTGTACACCCATTTGTTCTGAATCGCCTTCTTTCCAGTTGGAAGCTTGACCAAATCCCAAGCCTGATTTGTGTAGAGAGACTTCATTTCGTCATCTATGGATTTCTTCCATTCTTCCTTATTCTCGACTTGCATTGCTTCCTCATAGTAATTAGGTTCACCACCATCTGTGAGCAACATATAGTGTATGGATGGAGAGTAACGGTCTGGAGCATTGATGGTTCGTCTTTCACGTCGAAGTGCAATGGGTGGTGTCACTGGCTCCTCCTGAACTTCATGTTCATCAATGTGTTCAGCAACACTCTGATCAGGATCATAGGGAGGGATATCGTCAAGTTCAAGATACTTTGATCTTTTTGGTTCCTCTTTCTTCTTGATCCTATCTTTATACAACACATCCTCATTGAATATGACATCTTTACTTCTGATTACCTTTTTACTCTCAGGATCCCATAGCCTATAACTAAAACTATCAACTCCATATCCCAGCAAGATGCACATTTTGGACTTTGCATCCAGCTTTGACCTATTTTCAACATTGATATGGACATAGGAAACACAACCAAAGGTTCTTAAGTGTGAAAGTTTTACTTTCCTTTTTGTCCATTCCTCCTCAGGCGGTCTGCAATCAATTGCGGTAGATGGTCCTCTATTGATCAAATAAGTAGCAGTATTCACAGCTTCTGCCCAAATCTGCTTAAGTAGCCCAACACTCAATAACATGCTCCTAGCAAGTTCTATAATGGTTCGGTTCATACGCTCATCTATACCATTCTGTTGTGGTGTCTTTGGTACTGTCTTTTCTCTTCCGATGCCATACATAGCACAGTACTCATCAAATTCCTTGTTACAGTACTCTTCTCCATTATCTTATCTCAAGCATTTCAGCTTTAGACCTGTCTGGTTCTCCACTAGACATTTCCACGTTTTTGAAAATTTCAAACACTTGAAACTTATTTTTCATAAAGTAAATCCAGAGCTTTCTAGTCGAATCATCAATGAAAGTAATGTAATAACGAGAGCCATTAAGGGAGGATACATGTGAAGGACCTCAAACATCCGTGTGCACAAGTTCTAGTTTTTCAGTTTTGGGAGTTCTGCCCTTTTTAGAAAAATTGACAACTTTTTGTTTTCCAACCACACAACCTTCACATAGAGACAGATCAACACATGATAGTCCATCTAACTTCCCTTTTGACATCATTACCTTCATTCCCTTCTCACTCATATACCCAAGGCGTTGATGCCACACCTTTGCACTGACCTCAGAGGAGGCCATATTCATGGAGTTTTCATTGAGAACTCTGTAGAGAGTACTATCTCTTTGACCATGTACTACTACCATGGCACCTTTTATGAGCTTCCAAGATGTTTTAGTGAACTTCATCTCAAGACCTGCATCATCAGTAAGTTGGCTTACCGAAATTAGATTTCTAGCAAGTCTCGGCACATGTCTAACTCGTTGCAACCTCAATTGCATCCTATTTTCCATTCCTATCAGCACGTCTCCTTTACCGATTATGTCACAGGGTTCATCATCACCAAGGTACACTTTGCCGAAATTGCCCTTCTCATAATTAAGGAAATATTCTCTGTTGGAAGTAGCATGAAACGATACACCAGAGTCTAGTATCCAGCAGGATTCATCTTTACTGTCACAACACATGATCAGTGCTTCATCTGAACTTGATTCGTTTGAGACATTCATCGAGTTGTTGTCTTTGTCGTTTTCATCTACCCTTTTCTTTGGTGCTTTACAGTCGCGTTTGAGATGACCTTTCTTCTTGCAATTCCAACAAGTCATCTGAGGGCCCCTTGACTGACCTATTCTAGATTGTGAGCGTCCATTTCCTCGGCCATTCGACCTCTTTGAGGATCTGCCCCATTCCTCAGTATTCAGGGCACTATTAGAAACATCATCAGAAGAGTTGTTTCTCCTTTGTGTATCTTCATCAAGAAGAACTCCCACTACATCCTCAAATTTCATAATACTGGACCCTGATGAGTTGCTTACAGCCATAACCAGACTATCCCAACTATCGAGTACACCCGACAAAATAACAAGAGCCAATACTTCATTATCAAAGATAATACCCACAGATTCTAACTGACTAGTGATGGTATTGAAATCACTCAGATGCTCTTGTGTAGGTCTACTTTCAGGTTTCTTCATATTAAACAACCGTTTCATTAAGAATACCTTATTTGACGCCGATGGTTTCTCATACATCCGTGTTAGGGCTTTCATCACATCTTGTGTGGTCTTCTCTTTGGAGATGTTGAAGGCTACCGATGGTGACAGTGAAAGGCGAATCGCACCCAAAGCCTTTCGATCCAGGATTTCCCAAGCCTTGTCATCCATATCTATAGGTTTGATGTTCTTGCCACCGAGCGGTAAGTAGAGATCCTTCTGATATAGGTAGTCTTCGATCTGCATCTTCCAAAATCCGAAGTTCGAACCATCGAACTTCTCAACCCATAACTTTTTTTCTTCTGTCATTACTCCCACTTGAGAATAACCTTGCTCTGATACCAGTTATTAAGATTTTGACAGAGAGCAATGACAATAGTAAAACAAGAAAAAGAGAAAGAGAACAAATCGCCAGAATTCTATATGTGGGAAACCCTCTAAGTGAAGAAAACCCACAGCCGCCAACACAATCTTATTCACGATTCTCACACCTCACAATTTGTACATCAAATAGATACTTATAGAGAGAGTAAATCTCTATTAGAATACAATAGTAAATCCCTATTAGAATACAATAGTAAACTAATCAGGCCCACATACCTAACAATGGTACTATTCAATTGAGAGTACTAGATATTTCTTGAAAAATTGTAGTACTGTCTATGTAGATTTTTTTTTGGATGGCTTGGTAATCCTTAAAATTCATGGCCAATTTGAGAATTGCGATTGGAACGTATTGTTGTACAAATCCCTTTTTTTGTCTAAACTACTCAATATTTGAACTATCTGACTACTTTGGATTCGCCCCGATTCGTGCACCGTATAAGTAAGGGAGAGCTTACAACGTTTGTGTTTCCAATCCCTTGACTCGAACTAGAGTCACTAGTTAAGGGACAACAATTCGCTTCGAGTTGTGTCAACAACATTGGTACAAATCCGATTATTTACTCAAGCATATTTTGCTTCTTTCACCTGAGTTGATGCGCAAAGTTTTGGTCCAAACATGATGCGTGAAGAGTAATGAATTGTAGATACTTGTAGGGTGTTAGAAGGTGCAAGTGCAACACTTATGTAATAACAAATCGATCCAAGATTAGTGAGATGGATGAGGCATCACTTGCCACAAATGTAAAGTTCAAAGAGATCGTGGGCTCGACTCCCGCCCAAGTCAGAAAATAAAAAAAAAACAAAAAAAACAAAAAAAAATCTCATAAAAAAACTTACTTAATATTCTTAGATAAATTGACGTTACAAGAATCAAGCTCTTCCGATCTGTACAATTTCAATAAATAGTGTAACAAATATATGTATCCCACGAATGTTAGAACATCAGCTTCCTAATACAAATTGTAGCACCTTAAGAAATTAATTTAAAATATATAAAATAGAATTAAAAAATAGTACTATTAGCTTGAGTGTGATTATTTGTGTGAACTAATAATTTTTTAATGTATTGCATTGCGCAATATACAAATGGAAGCAGCTAGTATTTAAGTAATAAAGAAAGAAGTAAACAACTCAAGACACTCACAGCCAAACCTTCTATGGGGAGATACTCTTTTGCAAATAGACAAGGTTTAAAGAAGTCGTGGGTTCGACTTCAGTTGAAGTAAATTAAAAAAAAAAAAAAAGAAACAAAAAACTAACATCTTGTTGGTATCGGCGAGTTGAAAGGGGCGCTTACCTAAGGGCCTAGTTAAGAGGTCAGTGTTACTTAAAGGCCTAACAACATATTAATCATGGAATAGAATGACATTGAGAAAATTACATCTAAAGTTTATTAAGCCATATGAGTCGTCTATGCGGCCTTGACCTGTATGTATGCATTAAGATTTGTATATGCCTGCATCCCAAGGCACACTCGGATAGCTTGAGGACCCAATATGAGTTCGGGTGTGACTTGTCCGTTGTCATTGTAGCCTTTTCCGATCGCAAGGAATTCTGATCATAAAGAAGTGGAAAAAGAGAAATTGAGAAAATAAATTAATAAAAGAAGGGGGAATGACGACTTCGTGCCCTAATTCGAGATAGACTGCACACAAGTTGAGCACAAGTTGAAGAATTCGTCCAAATTCGAGAACAAACTTCGATCTGGAGTTGTTTTCTGGGTAAAATCTCACTCAATCATTTGATTCAATCAACTAAAACTCGTTCAATTCCATGAATGATTCGATTAATTAGGTCTAGGACTGATTTTTGCTGTTTTCCATGTTAGGGCATCAAAGAAATTGGACCTTTTCGATCAAAATCACAAATTGGCGTGGATTGAAGCAATTTCGGTATGAACCCATCTCCAAAGTTTTTATTTTTTAGGGTTTTAGACTACTAACTTTGTAATGATAACTGGGTGTCATGAATTTCAGATTGTGTGCATTGAAAATGGTGGATTTGATGTCTTGAACTTGGTTTTAGGGTCCAAGGGTGTGCCTTTTGTGTTGAATTGTGTCGAATAATGGAATCGAATCGAATTGATACTCGCTTTAAACTTGTCTATTGAGTTTAATTCAGCTAATTTAGTTCAGCACATCTACATGTGAATTACACAGTTTCGATAAAGGGCGAAAACCCGAGTACAACACTAGACAGTGAAGAAGGGCAATGGAGTTTTGCCCCACTTGTGGGAACTTGTTGCAATACGAGACTGCGAATGCTGGTGCGAAGGCGAGGCTGTGCTGCCCAACATGCCCATACACGTGCGAGATTGAACACCAAGTCAAGATCAAGAAGCGACAGCGCCTCTTCAAGAAGTCCATTGAGCCAGTCTTCAGTGGTGAAGATGCAATGAAATTTGCCCCCAAAACCGAAGGTAATAATACGCTGCATCTTCTTTTATGGGTAGCATTTGAATATATGATTGCGATAGCCAACGTAAAACTTTTGCCACTCTTCATGAAATGGATCAAACATATATGTTGTATTTGAATATATGATTGTCACAAGTGGTTTTGGCCTGAGCTTTATGAGAAGAAAGAGTGTTTAGTTGCTTAAGCATTGGGTTTGTTTTGGGTGATTTGGGTGATTTGGGTGGTTTTTGGGTGATTTGGGTGATTTGGGTAGTTTTTTGTTTTTGGGTGATTTGGGCTTGTTAGTGTAGATTGTGAAAATCTCGATTCATATCTTGAGTGGTTTGAGTTGGTGAGGGCCGGAAGTGACTACAGCTCGGTTGTCCTGTAAAACGCAAGAGTCAGCAACGCTTCCATTCTCTAGTGGTGTGTTTTCTAATGGATTAGTTGTGGAAGTAATGGAGCTACTACTATTAGAATTTGTTATACTCGCACTACAAGAAAAAAGGGTTTATAGTGACAGGATTTCCCATCATTAGAGGTTGTTTTCCTGTCATTATAAAGTTTTAATGACAGGTGTCCCCTGTCACTAAAAGTCAATAATGACAGGAAAGCAATTCCTGTCATTAATTGTAATAGTAACAGGAATGATCCTGTCATTAGAAGGATATTTCTAATGACAGGAGCACCTGTCATTGTATCAATTTTCCTATAACTAAATATTATTTTAAAAATTCAAACATCATACATTGTTCCTGTCACTAAAGAGTACTTTTCCTGTCATTAAAGGCACTAAGGTTTTATAAATTTGCCACAAAAAAAAAATTATTTGCGACATAAAACTAATACTTTTGCAACAACTTCGAAGCCACAAAAAAGTTATAATCCTATTACAATTTTTTTTTTATGTTTCACAAAATAGTTTTTACATAAGGAACAAATTATAAACTTTAAAATAAACTTACATTTCATCTCAAAATAAAAATAATAAGCGTTATTCAACTTTCATTCACATGCTAACCTACTACATGTCACCACATCTCCAATACAAGTGACTAAGATATAGAGGATTTTTTATTACTATATATTTTCATCAAGTGTAGTAACATCAACCTTAAAACTACAACATAGAGTAGACGAAGGAAGCTATGAACCATTTGCATTCTCAATTCTTGGAGTATCAATAAGTGTCGAATTCCCTCTAACTCTTTAGTAGATAAACTGCACGAAAAAAAGGGCAACCTGTAAGTCATAAAAATTGTCGGACGCAAAACAAAACTAAGTTCTTAGCAGGGAAACAAACATTTCAGAATCACTAGTTGTAGTAAAAAAGACGACAAAGGCAATCATGACATAGAACAATATGATTTTCGTATTCTATCAAAATTTCGGCAGAGTATCCCTAGTAAATAGGGCTGCCGGAAATCCAAAACATATAATAAACAACAGCGGGAGAAGGCGGAGAAGGCCTAGAAGGACTCACATCTCCACAAACTCCATAACAATTCATATTATCACAATTTCATATCAATAAAAT
Organism: Stephania japonica; assembly: GCA_039657345.1. Lineage (NCBI taxonomy): Eukaryota > Viridiplantae > Streptophyta > Magnoliopsida > Ranunculales > Menispermaceae > Stephania > Stephania japonica. Next base: position 6,452,480 of record CM077558.1, on the reverse strand, counting down.
ATATTTTGATTCAAAAGTTCAAACTCAAAGTGCATTCATAATTTTCATGCCCAAAAAACTATATCAAGTCTCAAAATATGATAAAACTATAATTTACACCGAAACTAGTTCCTAAACCATCGATAAGTCATTACAACTAAGATTTTACATTATGGAAACATACGTCACATAATATGAAAGGTAAATCCTCGCTATAAACAAGAAATAAAAATGTAATAAAAAAGGGAAAGGAAAGTGAGTTGAGCTTACATAAACAAGAAGGATTGATATCACCAAGAACGTGAAACCACCGTATGCCTTATCTGGAGAAATATAGAATGGCTGACCAAAAGAAAAATAACACAAGTAATAAGTGCAATTATGATCAACTGTTTCATCTTAAAATAAAAATAAAAATAAAAATAAAAACTTAAATTGGACTTCAACAAAATTAAGGAATCTTACATAACAAGAAAATAAATAAACTATGCAAATCCTAACCTCTAGGGCAACCATATTATAAAACAATAAAACTCACTTTCCAATTTATTCTATGTACAAGTAACAAAAAGTGAAATAGATTTCAGTTCATTTTTTAGAAAAATAAATAAATAAAATGAACAAACAAAAGCAATCAACCACCAATTATATTTGTGTGAGGATCTTTTTTAACCAAAGCGATCAACCATCAATTATCTCACCCTAAAACGTGAGATAATAAGTAATAAAAAGAGAAATAGATTATCTTCTATTGTCCATCCTTTCATGAATATCCTAAATATTTTCAATGCATCTACTACCTCATTTTAATAGAACAAAACTTTTGCAAACACCAATTCTTAATTTAGTGAAATACATCATCTGCAACTCATAGTCTCGTATTGCTGGGTGCATCCGTGGCAGCTTCCAGGTTCTTCCAACAATGGAAGCAAAGTTACTTCATTTTTTGTACTGAGCCACCAGTTGAGACAATAAGAGTATAGTTAAATGAAACATGCATAAAGAACTAACTTCAATATTTCTCAAATCTTAAGAACTTCAATAAGTAACTCAAAAGCTAACCCCTTCAAAAAGAAACTAAAGCTCATTGTTGCTTTAATATATTAATTCAGCAGCAACCCAAGTGTATATATCTAAGTACTTCAAAGAAGACTTGGCACTGCACTTGATTATCAAAAGCACTCACCTTTGAGTTTCGCCATAGTTGTGCTTTTGATCTCCAATAAGCAAATATCTGAAAATAATGCAACTTATAAAATGCGAGAAGATCTTCTCAACTGCCCAACGAGGCACAGTGATGTTTTCCTATCACATAAAAGATCATTTTAATACCTCACCTAAAAAAAGATAATTTTAATACCTCACTAAAAAAACATAATTTTAATCTTCTCAACTTCTCAATTGATACCATAGTTTGCAAAAAAGGAGATCATAAACATATATGAAATGGGAAAGCACAAGTTTTATCAATCTAATCTTCTTTTGAACTTATAATAAACATTAGCAATACATGGTGGTTATTTTGAAAGCTTTGATCTTAACTGCTCCCTATGATCATAATTGTAAGTAGTTTAAGGGTAAAGGTACAAAAATTAAGGAGTAATTTAATTGTAAGGTAATATTACTATATTACCCTTACCTTTATTAATGTCCTTTTGAGTGAAACGAGAGAGATTCAACTTGGCACACTAGTGAACAAAAATTGAACCAACTAGGCACACTAATAGACAAAAATTAATGTACTTTTAAAGCTTTATTAATGAGGGCAAAATAGGTAAAATATGCTTGGAAATGGGAGAACGACTTACATTTTTGAACAAGAGAAGTGAGCTAGAACGACCTACATTTGTGAGCGAAGGGAGTATTTAATATCACATATACCTTCACATAGGTTCTTTAATCAATTCCATATAATGATAGCTTAGATCAACTTTTCAAGTGTTCCAATGCTAAAAACTAGTTAATAAACATAAAGTTGTCCTCATAAGGTGCTAGTAGCAAGCTAAAAAAGGGAAGCCTCAATAATGATCCATCAAATTCAAGAAACATTTAACTGTACTGATAAGGTGCAAGTAAGATATACAGGAATCTACATGGAACAATAATAGTGAGATGAACCAATTCATAAAAATAAAATATAATTAGATACCAACCCAAAAAAAAAAGTAACACTAGTTTTTGGGAAGCTAACTGTTTATTTAGAATCCACACATGAAAGAACAACGAATTCTGACTTCAAGATAATCCCACAATCAAATTAAAATGCATCATAACCACGTTACTAGCAATGCAACTAGTCAATTGGTAAATTGAGGAAAGAATATCTTACATTGAATTAATGTTGTTCTCATATTATTTTCTTATTCGATCGTACGTCTTACTCTCTCCGAGCAAAAAAAAAAATGAGTTGTCAATGAATAAACTACAAGGAAAGTAGATGCAAACAAGAGTGACTACATACAATTCAAGTACCCCAAATAAAAAAAAAATGAGTGGAAAAAAAATCAAAAGACCCTCAATACCTACTTGGATTACTTCTCATTCACTAGAATATCTTTCACACTCCTACTTCCGCACTATACGCATTAATGACCACTCTATAACATGAGCAAAAGCATTGTGTCAATTGAAAAGGAAATATAAATATCTACCTTTGTAATCCTTAAGAAGTAGGATAATAAATAAAATGAACAAACAAAAGCCATGACCGGAATCAAATTCCTATCTAGCTCGAAGCCAACAAGCTTAAAAAATAGTGTTCTTTGATAGGAACGAGGCTTTATTTATTATAGCCGTAATATATGCATACATATTTACATATTTATAGGTGGGAAACAATGTGTTTCCCATAAATAAAGTAAAAAAAAAAACCCTACCAGTGCAGTAGGGGGAAACACGTCATTCCTTCTATATACATCACCCTCCCCCACTCCGAGATGCGTCATTGTGCAACTACGTCTCATTGTGGTGTCTCTTTCACATCGAATCAACTAAATTGAACCCGTGTTTCAGAGGTAGTGAATTACAAAAGTGGTAAAGAAAATTACACCCACAAAAACCCCTCAACTACAACTTCATACCACACCAACCCCCTATCACAAGATTCGCTGCCAATCATTTGTAAAATAGTGTTTTACACCCTAATTGATTTTCATTTCCAATGCTTAAATGAATGAATTAACACCCATACCCTTTAATTATACAAAGTATGATATATAAAGATTGAAACCCCTTAATTTTAGATTTCAATTTTGACAACACTGAAGTTTCGAAAAAATTGCCCATACTTAGCTACTCCAAACTGTCAAATTTTATGACAGTTTTGATAAATCTTTGTAAAAATCCCAATTAAACTTCTATTTTTGATTCAAAACTAACTCCAAATTGGTTATATAACATATAATACAACTCCATTAAAGCAAATAAATCAAAATCCCTAATTCTCACCTTTCATTGATTGCTCCAATTTGGGTAAGACAGTGGATTAAGCCACTGTTCTTATTTTTTGTTTGCTCTTGTTGTTGTTCTTTCTTCTTTTTTATTCAAATCCGAAAACTTGAATTTGGGCTGCTTGGAAAGCCTGGGCTCCAAGTTTAGCCAGCCTAGACCATGGCAGGCAACAACGATCTACAACAACAACAACAACTTCGACTGCTTCTTTTTTTCTCTTTTCTTTTAAAACGGGTCTTAGATGGCGTCTTAGACAATTTTGTGCATCCGCCCCCTTGGCCGGTAGTCAGGAACAGCAGTGAGTGTTTATAATTAAGAAATTTAGGGATGACAAAACAAGTTGTCAAACAAAATTTGCGACAGTTATAACTCCTTGTCATTCAAACCTTAACTCTCATAAGTCTCATGGGGATATTCATGGCATGTACTCTTTTTTAGAGACCTTTTATGACTGCTATTTGAGTTATATTTTTGGCCCCCAGAATTAGATTTTTTTTCGCTGATGCTAGGCTTTCAAATGTCGAAATCGATGGTGCTTGAGTATCTTATTAACTAATTGCTTGCTTTTTTTGTTTTCGTTTTACAGCAACTTGTCCATACTGCAACTTTGGCCAGGCTTACTACAGGCAGCTACAGATCCGGTCGGCAGATGAGCCTATGTCGACCTTTTATCAATGCTGCAATCAAAAGTGCAAGCGGGACTGGCGCGAAGATTAAGTGCTAAACATTTTCTTCGTTGTATACTGAGCAACTGCGTCACCAAAACTCACAGAATTTTCTTGGTCTCTCTAGTGGCAGCCAACTTTTTTGTCTGATTTTTAAGTTCATATTAACCATTGAGGATTGCTTTATCCAAGTTATTATTTATTTATTTTGATATTGTGCGTCCATGATTTTCCCTACCTACCTTATAAAAGATATGTCTCGGAAAGTAGGAGATTCTTTTTATTTCTTTGTTTTCTCCTAGTTTTTTGTTCCATTAAATTTTGCAATGAAATGTGTGTTCCATGATTTGCTAAACACGAGTAAAGTTTGCCTTGGAATGTTCTATTTGTTCTCAAAACTGGAAATCTTGTGTATTTTTTTTTGGAGGTTGATAATCTAACACACTTTGGAGGGCGCACACTTTATTTTTTAGTCATTTATGATTCTTTTTTGTCTCTTTAGGTGTGGGCTCTACATCTTACACAACATCATAAATGACTAAAAAACAAAGTGTGAGCCTAAAGTGTGTTAGATTATCATTTTCCTTTTTTTTTTTTTATAACCAAGAGTGCCCCAAAACTTTTCATCCCCTCCTTACTTTGGTTCAACCAATCTCATGGAAGTTAGTTGGGGGCCTCAACCCTATAACCCTGAAGTTATTTAGGTGCCTCAACCTAAGAGAAACCAAGGAAGTGTAGTACGTGTAATTACCTTGGCATGCTCTATATGTTCTCAAAACTTGAAATCTTATGTATATTGATTTATTTGATTTGCTTTGCAACCTCACATTGGCTGCGTTTCTTGTAGAGAAACTATGATAGTGAACTATGTGAAGCATCTCTCTTGAGAAGAAATAAACATTGATGAACTATCAGGTCCATCTTACTGCCGATTCCCTTGTTCAAGAACTATTGCTCCTCATAACTCATAAGAGTCCAATGAAGGTTGGGATGGAATGGACTATGAGCTCTTTTAAACATCGATAACGTTCGCCTCTTTATCTTCAAAGTTAAGCTGATTAGAAAGAAAAATGAGAAAAATTAAAGCCAAAATATTAACCAAGCGGTAGTTTCACTGATTTGACATGCTTTTATTATTTTTTTTTTGGAAGTTCGAAATTCCTAAAATAGTGTTCGCTACAATGACATCAACCGGTGCGTTAGTAAAAGCTACTTTTGTGTTGTCAAAGAAGATCATGTAATGAGAACAATGAGTTTTGCTAGTACTAGCTAGGACCAATTTGCAGTACTATTTGACTGTAGAAGTACTAGATTAAATCACTAAATTTGTAACCTTATAGTTTGTCAAAATGCGTGCGTAGTTGCGTACACAGACCCCCAATTAGGTGTGAAACCCTTTATGGTTTTATTTGCTTATTTGGGACTGAGAAAGTACTGTTATACAAGTTTGAATCTTACACAATAGGTAATGTCTGACAAGTTTGAATCTTACACAACAGTTGCTCATGTCATCTAATGTGAACACTTTTTGGCCTAACTTTCCAAACCTAGCAATTACGGTAACTCCAAACACAAATATATTTTTGTTGTATTCATAGTGGAGCCAACCACTACAACATTAATATGATTTAATAACAGGGATTTTAATGACGGTTTGTAAAAAACCGTCATTAAAGATAAGGAAAGATGACGGTTGCCGTTATGTTAATCTTAACATAACGGCAACCGTTATCTAAAGTGTTCTGCTTTAAAACAAAAAACCCAACTTAATGTGTTTTCGTTTTCAACCTAAAAACTAAAGCACAAACGCTCATCTCTCTCGAGCTCATCTCTCTCTCGCCATTATTGCTCTCTCGAGCTCGTCTCTCTCTCTCTCTCTCGAGCCATTAATGCTCTCTCGAACTCATCTTCCTCACCATCTCTCACTCTCATGAACTGATCTCTCTCATCACGGTTGACGCTCTCAGTCCCTCACTGTCGATCTCTCACACTCTCGTTCTCGATCTCCCTGTGTCGATCTCACTCTTGTTCTCAATCTTTCACACTCTCACTCTAGATCTCTCACAGCTGATTGAACTCTCGCTCGCTTAGCAAAAGAGTGAGTTGCTTGGCTTCGACATTTCGGCGTTCGTGCGTTAGATTTAGGTTTTCTTCCCATTCTTTGCTGATCTATCAATTTGATTTTATTATGGTGCAATTGGCTGAACAAATTAGGTCAAACTTTGGATTTTGGTTACTGAACAGGGGATTTCATCAACTCTTCAAGCTAGAACAACAATTTCAGTATCTGGTGTAAGTTTTGAAGGTTAATCGATGATCTGTTTTCAGATTTTGGTTAATTTGTAGTACTTCATTGTCATTATGCATTTGCATTTTAGGTTATATTTAGGTTTTTCTTCTTAGTTTCCTATGTTCTGTTAGCTTATTCGATTAGACTTGATTTGGTGTCTATTTCATCATTTCATGTGTTGTTGTAGTCAATTTGAACTTTGAAGTAGTATTTCAGTCTGAGTACTCCAATGGCGACGGTGCTTGATTTCACTTTCCTCTATGTTTCAAGCTGTAGATGTGATTATTGACTAGATTTAGTTGAAAATTGTGGAATTCTAGTGCTTAACCAAGAATTTGCATTTCACTTCTAGTTCATGCTCCAACTCAAGCTATATGATCAATTTGTTATATATTGTTGAATGCTTGATTCACTGAATTTTGCTGCAGTTGTTAGTGTTTGTTTAGTTTCTTATCCGAGATTTGCTTCTTGTGCTCTAGTTCAATTGAGATAGTTTGAAATGGGAGTAAGGAGCTAGGGTTGTTCTTAATTAGTAGTTCATTGAGGTGTTCCCAAATTTTTTGAACAACTTTGCAAGGACTTTGGTTGTAGGGGGTGCTAACCTAAAAATGTCAGCACTTTATCCTTTGAAATGGTGTTTTGTACATGTTCATATGAAGTGTATTATACTTTTTTTCTTCAACTAGTGTAGGATATTTTATTTTGAGTGCCATATATGTATAGAATATAGTCGTAGTTAAATCTAATTATTTAGTTCATTTATGGACTAAAATCTTTATATATGTGGACCTTAAATTTGTAGATCTCATGTACGTACATCACATTTCAGCTAATTAGCTTTTCTTGTTATCTTCTATCTTGTTTTTGAAGTGCAATGACACTACAACTGGTTGACCTTTTAAGGCTAGTGTCCGTCCTTCTCCAAGACTACAACCAAGCCACCTTAAGGTAAGAATTTGATTCATTCAATTTAGATGGTGACTTAATGGATTTTATTTATTATCTATTCTATACATGCTATCAGCCTATCACTAGTCTGAACTCTATGTAATTTGCATCAAAACAAGGTCAAAGCATGTGCGTTATACATAATTAGTTTCCCCTCTTTATTTTTATGAATTTCTTGCCCACAACCATGATGAGTAACAACATGAGGTTAAAGTTTCATTTGTTAATGTTCCTTTAACATCTTTAGTTATTGAAGTTTATGTTCTACCTGATTCTTTCTTTTCCTGGCCTATAGAATTCAGGCATGAGCTCTTTGTACTATACTAGGCAGTGCATTAGTTGTTTTTTTTTTTAAAGAAAATTGCAGAGTTATTAATGAAACCCTTGAGAACATTCCCTTGGATCTTGGTTTTTGTAGATTAATGATTTACCTGTGTATGGGTTGGCCTTTTAACCATTCCTTGGACTTTTCTCTCATCTACTTTGTCATCATTGCCTTATCCTCGAACTAATTTGGTTAAATGGGTCGATGTTCTGATGTTTAGCTAAACTAGTCATCTAATTAAACTAACTAATCTGATGTTTAGCTACGTAATTTCTTCGTTATAATCTTGATAATATATTTCTCTATGTGAGGTTTTTGTCTTTGGAATCTGAAAACTAGTCATCTAATTAAACTAACTAATCTGATGTGTACCTAGTTTCTTCTCTAAAATCCCAATATTATATTTCTGTAAGTGAGGTTTTTATCGGTGTGCACTAAATCGAGCGCAATAGAAAAGTTTGATCCATGTAGCCGACCCCAACTAATTTGGGATTGAGGCTATGTTGTTGTTGAGGTTTTTGTCCGTGTAATCTAAAACTGCACTGAAGAATTAGTTGGATTAGCATGTTTGCTCTCTTGTTTTAATGGTGTTAGTGCTCCAATTATGTTTGAGATATTGGTATTTATTTTATTTCTATGTACATCTTCTCAGGCAGAAGTTACAGAATTGAAGGACTTTGGTTCTGAGATATAACTCTAATTGTGGGAAAGTAAATCAGTGCAAAATTAGGTACTCTTTTATATCTATTCATGTGCTTATGCTATACTTGTTTTAATGGTGATATTGTTAAGTGCTCAGAGTACTCTTTTATATCTTTTTTTTATTTCTGCTGCTATACTTGTTCAGCTACCTAATTGTAATAGCTTCAACTTGCTGTTAGTTTCCTGGGGTTTCTATTGCCCAGCCGTGTCTTTATCTTGATTTTTTGTTGGGACCACTGTGTTTGTGACTGAAATACATGTTCTGTACTTTTCATTTCAACTGTCCACTTCAATGTATAACACCATAAACAAATCAAAAAATCAGATTATATATCATCTAGTCAAACAAAATTAATTATCAAGTGTCATAATAATCGAAAACAACCAACTCGATTAGTCTAAGGGAGACGAATACTCATCCTATATATAATTTAATTTTCTCAGTAACCGGTGTATAGTTTAACTAGAAAAATAGATTGTATTATTTAAACATGTGTGCTAATTGCCCCTTAGATGGATATTTAAGAAGAAGTGTCGAGAAAATGAGAAATCAACTTGGTTAGGATTTAGGTATGGATGGCAAATTATTTTCACTTATAAAATTCACCACAACTTAAATGGAATTAACGCTCCAAGAAGTCATTTCAATTAATGACCATAAGTTGATAACTAATCTTTTATCGAACAAGTTTAATTGGTGGAACATTGCGAACATGCTTGTTACTCAATAATGTGGAACTGAAATTGACTCTATATATCATTTGAAACATCAAGATAAAGACTTGAGCTAACTTTTCATTTGTTTGATGTATGTGCTTTCATGTGTTGGTAAAATAATAGTCTATGCAAGGAAACCTATAGAGGTCATTCATTTTGAGAACTATGAAATAGCTTTTTTTCTTTGGAGTTCTTAAACAATGACATCAACCACTCACAAGCAACCATGGGTCACTTGAAAAGTGTTCAATGATAATGTGAAATACATGTACAATGTAGAACTCTAAAACATGAGCTTTACCTTGCCTAGATCTAGACATCATGTGCTAATCCATCATGTCAACGATTACTATTAGCTTTGCCTCAACATACACATCAATCAAGTTGTCTAATATATATTAATTGTTTCATTAACTGATCAATGTACATTGTGATGATGACCAGGTGGGAGATGGGGACACTGATCACTACTGCTGGCAAAGACCCGAAGACATGACGATGTCGCGCCAAGCTTACAAGATCATCTATGTTTTTTTTTTATAGAAGCCAGGTAATCACAAGAGGTAGAGAAACTACTCATATATGAATTTGTTCCCAATGGAAGCCTCGACAAGTATCTTTTCGGTTCGTCTCTTTATTCTTTCGACATATATTCATCATATCTAGCTAAATGTAACATCACAATTTCTGCAGATGCCTTGTCATCGAACACTCACTCTAGGATCATTATATGTCGTTGAAGCATCTTTGGTTAAGCTGAACTTTTTCTTGTAGTCATGGGCCACATTATGCCTCAAAGTGATTTACGGTATATTCAATCTGTCTTTTTTTAATCTACACACACACACACACACACACACACACACACACACACACACACACATATATATATATATATATATATATTTCTCAATTTGTCTTGTATAACTATCACTACTATCAAATTATCAATATACATACATATATGCTCTGCTTAATTCTATCTGAATTTACCTTCTTTTGTCGATACAGATAACACACAGCAGCAGAACTTCCATGTCTTGTATGGGCCAAACTCCTCTTGTTCTTGATCACCATACTTGGCACTCCATGGTCATTGGTGATGGTGTTCTAACTCCTTGCATCTCCGGTCAGTCTAATTCACTCTAATTCATCACTACTAATTAAACATATATATGCACTTCATTTCTAGCTAGCTAGTTTATCCTAATTAATTAAGTGTGGCATATACATATGTATGTTCACAGTGCTTTCTGCGGTGAGTGGAATGAAGCAATCTGCAAAGTCCTTAAACCAAGGTATATATGTAGATGCCATTGTTGAAATTTCAGTTTGTGGCCATATTTTGTCTACTCTTCTTTTGTTACCAGCTTCACTAGAGAATTCTCTTCATTGAACAGGTAATGGTATGATAAATAAAGTGAAAACCTAGCTTATTATTGCTTTTGTCGTTATTTTTGACATATTTGTGATTTTGGGCAACCGTTTTTGATGCATGGACATTTGGTGCGGTCGATCCTAACAGTGGAACTGCAACTCTACTCGAAGGTAATTCTTTAATTCAGCATTTTATGTTACCTTTTTACCTCGTTTTCCCCCCTTAATGCATGACTGGTATTCATATGATTAAAGTTGAATTGGAAAGTGAGCAAATTTTTTCTTAATTTCCGTATTTGACTTGCATTTTGATGACAATTTTAAGATAGCTCGAAGGCTTGGAAAACTCCAAAAACGAGGATGGAAACCAAGAAGAACCATTATCTTGTGCAATTGGGATGCTGAAGAATATGGCCTGGTCTCTCCTAACACTCTTATGCATTTTTTGGTTTGGATACGCTTTTTGGTATACAGCAAGGTCACCTGCTTGTATGGCCTTTTTGTGTTAGGTAAAACGTGCAAGGAGGACGTACAAACAGCTTTTGATCAAGCTGGAAAATCTAAGTTTGAAACTGCTAAGAGATGCTCAGTTTGAAGAACTATCAGCAAGGGATTTGTTATTAACATCTGCATTGAACACTGACTAGCTATCTGCTTACGTTGCCAATATATGTTGATTGGAAGAAAGCATATGAATCCAATGCTATAATATTCAGGTTTGCTTTTGTTTGTATATCTAATATCTTCTCTTCAACACCTGTTCTTATTGTCAGGCTCACATGGAATTCACTGTCGTTGCATATATTTGTGTCCGTGTATACAGCAAAAAAAAAGAAGAGAAAAGAGCCTCAGCTTTGATTCTGTGTATGAACTTTAAAATGGTACAAATATTGATTAGAGATGAACATACAGCTAAATGTGGTTTTCCATATCGATGGTGGGAAGTGGCAAAAACTTGTTACTTTGCAATCTATTTGCTAACATTTTGATTGTAAATCCAATCAGATATAGGTAAATAATTTACTATAGATTGTAAATGCAATCAGATATAGATAAATAATTCGTCCATCTTCCAAAACTCGAAATTTTGCATTTCACATCTTTTTTTTTGTTTACCAGTAACTGATGGTGAGAAGATGGTTGATGTGCTTGTGAAGCAGAACATTGTTCCTGGTATCAAGGTTGACAAGGTGAGTGATGAGGCTTCTTAAATCTTCACATCTAATATATATTGTCTCTGAAATCTGCATTTCATGTCTGTTGTTTTGTTCTGAATTAATGATTTGAAATGGGCCAAGGATCTGAAATCTGCATTTCATTGTTCCTTTAAAGGGAAGTCGAAAAATTTATCACAGCGACAATTTCCGGTAAGCGTATAGACGTCGTCGAAAATGTTCTAAAGATTTTTTTTTTACCTTTACATTGTTTAAGTATGATACTTATATTGATTGTGTTTAGGGTGTTGGACAAGGCAGCAACACTAACAGAGAAAGAAATGACTGATCCATCAAAGCAGAACACATGGAGGCTATGTACAATAACTCAAGTAGAAGAAGTAAAATGTATTCTAAAAATGTTACCACAGCACATGCTTGTTAATGCTGTAAAAGATGCTTTTATATTGTTGGTTGTATAAGAAGTTTCAATTTCTTTTTTAATAATTACTGTTTATTATTATTATTTTTTGTAAAAGAAACTATATGCTGTTGTACCCAACGGTCTTTTATTTTAAAAAAAAATATCAAAACCTTTTAATGACGGTTTCAAACCGTCATTAAAAGTCGTCCTGGCATATAAAATTTTAGATAAGATGACGGTGCAAAACCGTCACAAAAGACTTTGCACATTTATAACTGCTTATAACATGACGGGCTATGTGACGGGTTTCCACCGTTATTAGAGACTTTTAATGACGGTTTAAAACCGTCATTAAAAGCCTTTTCTCTTGTAGTGAACTAAGCAAAGAATTAGCGACTCAAAAATCTTTACATGTATTCTTAGTTGAATAAAATTTTTGTTCACCATATAAGAAAAACATACAAAGATATAATTTTTTCGAATTTTTCCTTTTCTTGACCCTTTTTTTTTCTCGAGAGCTTTTCCCTCATTTCTATAAGGTTAGCATAGTTGAGTCCGTGGGATGAAATGTCAATTAGCTTGGGTTCAACCTAATTGATTTAGAAAAATAGTGAATTCAATTTTTCTCAAGTTTTTTAGGAGTCTATACAAACATGAAACACCTATTGAGCTAGAAAATCAAGCTCGGGAAACAAAAGGGGGCAAATGGAGACGAAGGAAGTAAACTACATATTTCCAACTGCCCAATTAATATTTCAAGATATTTTTCTAAGTCATGTGCTCGTTGACTAGTATATATCTTTGTGTATAGTCACGTGGTAATTTCAAAGGTACCTTTTAATTACTCAAACCATTTGAGATTGGTAGAAAAGTAGACTCCCTCACATGTTGTTCATGACATCTTAACTTACAGTACAATTGCTAATTTAATTTCTTGCCCAACTTGGACTTGTCGTGATGACTTCGCCTTTTGAAGAAGTTTGGGTCACATACTTTAACTGGTGATGACTTTGCCTTTTGAGCCATGAAGTCACTTTCGAGATAGAGTTTTACCCTTATTCAAACCCGCTCCATCTCAAGCCTAAATTAGTTGGAGACCAAAAAGAGAATTTGGATTCTGAGTTCAAACTGGACATATAAATAAATAAAAGTAATTATTTTGCCCCTGTATTAGCTAGCCTTTCTTGTCATCTGTTGAAGAGGTTTTATTTTTGGAAAAGGCAAAACTTATCTTTTGGTCCTAAACATTGAAAACTATACATTTGGTCTCTAAACTTCTAAAAAAGTGCACATTTGGTCCTTCCGTCATTGGGACCATTAAATAACTCACTTTCAACGCACAATTTGGGTGCACACCCTTATCTTTTAGCTATTTATGGTTCGTTCTTGTCTCTCTAGACGTGGGTCCCCATATCTGACAAAATACTGTAAACGGCTAAAAGACAAGAGTGTGCGCCCAAAGTGTATGTTGAGAGTGTGAGATTATCATTTTTCTTTATTTTTGTCTCTTCATATCTTACTTTGCAATTGGGTTTTAGTGTTAGATGCAACAAAGGTAAAGAATTGTTCATAAATGTTTGGAAGACATGGGAATTGTACAAAGATAGACAAACCAATCCAAAGAAATGCAGTTGTTGTGCAAGAATATTGCATTTTGTTGATTCTTTTGTGCTTTCAACTAGAAAGCAATCACTTTGGAATTACATGCCTAAAATATCTCTTGGATTAACCTAATAAGTAATGACATATACTTTAATCCTTACGAGATTGAATTATTGGATCAATAATTAATGTGTCCAAGTTGAATCTTTAGCTCGTTTTATTATTCTATTGATTGATATGGTGAATAAAATTGTACTCATTCGTTAGAATCCTAGACATTTTTTATTTTTTATTTTTTGAAGAGAAGTCAAAATTTAATTAATTATTAATGGCACAGGATCAGACATAGAATCAAGTACATTAATTCGTTAAACATATTTGTTCAAATGAGTTGTTATTAATTTGGTTGTAAATGCGATTATTGAAACAGTTTGATAATCAGGGACTGCTTTCTACAATATTAAAACTCATTACAATACACAAACACCACAAGAACCACTAACGAATAACGAAACTTTCCAACAAGAAAAGAAAACCTAAAACTTCCCAATGAGGAGAAAATAAATTCAAGGCTTCCAACTAAGAAAAAAACTAACTATAAAATGAAAAATTAAAGACAAGATTAATCAAGCGCGTTGCACAAATACACACAACACCGTTTGATGAAGATGCACCGCAACAAGAATGAACCAATCGCAACAAAAATGCACCGCAATAAGAATGCATCACAAAAAGGATGACCAATTTATTGTATGAACAAAGTGCAAAGGGATTTGATTGGAACCACTGCTGATTGAAAAAGAGGATCGACGGTGGTTTAAGAACAAAAATCACAAAAGAGAATTAAGAAAAAGAATTTTAAGCTTTGGGAGAAAAAAAGAAAAAGAAAGCCAATGAAAGAGTCATCTTCTTTTTAGTTAATTCGTTTCATTTTAGATTGTTGAAAAGTAAAATAATATCAATATTAAAATAAGGATTGCATGGGAATATAGAAATGATATTAATAACTTTTTTTTTTGGATAACAAATGATATTAATAACTTAAAAATTAAACAAAATTTCAAATTTAACTAGAAATCCCTCCTTTTTTTTAATTTGGAATAGGGAACCAACTTTATTAATAGGAAACCTCCTATGAATAATCATTAATTAATTATCATATCTTGTACATAATGTTCTTACTTCTCATCACATTCATTTTTTTTAATAATTAAGAAACCAATTTATTACTTTCAAAAGATTCGAGGGACTCAAAACTCTCAACCTCTTAAAAAAGTTTGACTGTTGAACTACCATTTGAACTCAAAGTTCATGCTATTTAATTTATCATATATATAATTAAGGGCGCGGCTATGTGCACTCCACAAAATACTAAGGGCAAGTCAATGGATCTCAAATTAGTTGGAGAAAAACATAAAGAATGGCTTGTCTTTAATATTTGTAGGGGTGCACATAGTTGGATCCTATAATTAATTGACAAGGAAACAATAAAAAGATAATTCGTGGAAGTAAACTCCCCTAAATGGAATAGGGCCACATGTGATCTTAAGAAAAACAAAAAAAAGTGTGTTTTGTCGCATAGTAAAATGAAATTATACAAGACAACAAGGCCGTATTATCTATTACTTTTATAATTAGGGAGCTGCGAGAGTAACTCACTTTAGGCACCGATCCAATCAGATGTCATGTAATATACGCCGAGATATGTGCATGCACATCTTGAAAAAAAATACACGACATCTGACTGAGTTGGTGCTAATGTCCAAAGTACGTCACTTTTACATTTTCCTTATAATTATTATAAAGAAAATACTTTGGTGTCTCAGCAATCCAGCATGAAAGTCACGCACTAATCAACCCCCTTGATTCTTATCCGCACATAAATCGAGGTGCATCGAAGAATTGCTTATAAAGTATGTACGCATGGTGGGGCACATAGCAGGTTCCTTTTTTTTAGCCATGCAATGTTGGAGAATATTCCATTAGAATCTTTTTTTCAAAGTTGAAAAAGGTGAATTTTAAAATGAAATGTCGCAATACTTTTCATTATATATATAGATGAGGACTTTCTTATTATTCATTTTTCTTAGTTGAAAAAGGAGAGTAAAATTTTGTGTATGGAACTATGGAATGGAAGTTGTTCCATATATAATCAATATTTATAAGTGAAACACGTGACCCCCATAAACACAGAAACTCTTATTATACATTGGTAGTCCAACTACCCAATCATGTATGCATATTACAAAATAAAACCTAGTTTTTCTTTAATTTTCAATAGGTCTTTTCTATATTATCATTTGATTACTGCGATTGACTATTGATTATAGTACACTTCAAAATCCAAACTAGACTTGTATATGGGATGGAACGGATAGGAAGAATCGGGGTACTTCTTTTTTTTTTTTTTTTTGATAAGAAATAAATCACAACTTGCACACTATATATGAATATGAGGTTCAAACTCCCGACGTCATACCTAAATAATTAGGTACCAAATCAGTGATCCACTTAATTGATGATTTGGGTTAAGTTTGAAAAATACTATATAAGTCAAGTTTGCTAAAAGCTCAAATATTTGATGGACAAGCCAAAATTTTTTTCTCTTTTTAATAGATGGACGAGCCTAAATTTACATTTGGTATGTAGTCCATGCAAACATTGGACATTTTTTTTTTTGTCTAGACTACTTAGTATTCAGACTTAACTAACTATTTCAGGCTCAAGTTAGATCGGCCCATTAAGAGTTAAGACACTTCCACCAATGGTTTCTACGTTTGTACTCGAACTCGAGACGTCCTCTTAAGCTGTTGAAGTGTCCAAATACTCCAACACATTAGCGGTTGGTAAAAGATTGGATAAACATTGGACACTTAATTAATAAATAATTAAACTAATAATGGACACTTAGTTAGTAGTATAAAATTAGAATGTGAAGGATCTCACCGGCCTCAGATGAATTCAAACATAGGACACCGCGTTAGTCAGCACTCCCTTGGACAAATAGGTTCTTCTCCCCTTTAAATACCAATTGATTAGCCCTCGCCATGGTCTTAGTTTCAATTTTCACACACTAGTACTCTCCTCATACTTACAATATGTCTTCAGCAGAAAATCATAACATAGACATTGCAGAAGAACAAGCAACACCACCACCGCCACAATTACAACAACAACATGATCAAACATTAAAAGGGAAGAAGCCCTCCTTTCACAAGTTGAATCGACGATTCGAGTCGTCCTCTTTTGAGTTCGCGGAATTGGGCAGATCAAAGCTCCATTCTTCCAACTCCAAGGTCTAGATAATTAAATTAATTGTGTAACTAGCATGGGAGGAAATTAAACCACTAACTAGCTAGAGGTGGTCAGGGCACGCCCATATATAATTGACGATCCTCTGCCTTTTAATTTTTCTTTCTACCTTTTATGGTCGATGTCTCCTATAGTTAAAAAAAAAATGTCCCTAATTTCATTTTCTTGCTACGCCACTAATAACAACTATATACATATGCTATGTGATTTTTTTAGGTTGATTGGGCGACGATCTTGCACTTGGCTTTCCAGAGCATCGGAGTGGTGTATGGCGACGTCGGAACTTCGCCGCTTTACGTCTACTCAAGCACCTTCACCGGTAGAATCAAGCACTCTGATGACATCTTAGGAGTTCTCTCCCTCATCTTCTACACTCTTACTTTGATCCCCCTCGTCAAGTACGTTTTCATTGTCTTGCAAGCCAATGACAACGGGGATGGTATAATATGCTACCTAGCTACATATACTATAAACTTTTCTCAAATTTTTTTTTTTGGGTCTTTTTTAGTAAATTTTTATCTATTAAATTTTTTGTGGATATATATCATAACTAGTTTTGAACTTTTGGATATGTAGGTGGAACATTTGCGTTGTATTCATTGATATGTCGATATGCAAAGGTAAGTTTGATCCCTAATCAACAAGTCGAAGATCAAGATGTGTCGAACTATCAATTGCAATTACCGAGCAAGCGTCTTCAACGAGCTTCGAGATTGAAGTCAAAGCTTGAAAAGAGTGTTTTCGCCAAGTACTTCTTGTTGTTCGCAACCATGCTTGGTACATCCATGGTCATAGGAGATGGTGTCTTGACTCCTTGCATCTCAGGTTCATTTCAAATTGTATCTAGCTCTAATTTCACCACAAAAAAAATAATCGCTTTTAAAACACTACTCCCTACAGTCTCAAAAATATATGACGTTTTGAAGATTTTTAGCTTCAAAAAATATATGACGTTTTCAAATTCGAGAGGACTTTGTAACTCTTATATTTATCTTATTCTTCTTTTAACTCAAACATTTAATTATAATTAAATACTTGTCTTTCTTTCATTTGATGAAATAAAGAATTAAATGTGAGTAAGAATATAATTTAAATTCACAATTAATACTTTCTTAATATGTTTGTTTTGAACAAAAAGTCTTATATTTTTTATTGGAGGAAGTAATACATAACCAATAAATAAATTATAAGTAGTCATTAATTGTAAAAATCATATGTAATGATTTGTTAAATGTTATAAAATAAAAGTTTTTGTTATATATACAAGTCATTATTTTTTTTTTATAAGAAAGAATATATTCTGAAATATTAATTGAATATCTTACGATTTTGAATAACATAAAAAATATAAGACAAAATCTAACAACGTTTTGTAAGATAGAATTTGCGATAATAACTAAGTAAAGACATTATGTTTTACAGTTTTAAGTCATATAATGTTCATTGATTTTGATCCAATATAGAGTATGTAGGAGGACAAAACTACTGCACTTTGGAATGTAAAAATTGAATTAAGAGAAGATTTATCTGCAATCATGATTTCATTAACCTAGAATTGGGAAAACAAAATCGAATATGAAAAATACTCTCTAATTTTACGTTATATATCGAGAAAAATTGATCGAACACTATATTAGGAACCATGAATTAAATATTGTACTCGCCAAACAAATGTCTATCTTTTCTAGACGAGAAAACAGAGATCAACTATTTTGCGTGAGCCACTCTTGGGCTGTATTCCCCAATCCAAATGAAATTCACTAAAATCGCCATAACGATTCTCTACAAATTTCTTGATGAACATATGAGGATCAGGAATAGTTTTGCATCAGGTGTTCTTCGAGATATAATATTAACATGTTATTATACAAAATGTTGTTAAAATTTATTTTAAATATCTATATGATGTTCAAAATTGTAAAATATTACCAATCAATTGAATGGTCCAATGGTTTGATATGAAATTTGAAAGTAAGAGGTTATGGGTTCAAATTTTGGTGGGTGCAAAGGTTATTTCTTTCCTATCAAAAAATTTTTTGTAGAATACTCAATTAACATTTAACAATTAACAATATATCTTCTCTTACAAAAAGATAATAATGACTTATAAATTTAACAAAATTATTTATTTTATAATATTTAACAAATCATTACATATGATTTTTACAATTAATGACTACTTATAATTTATTGGTTATATGTGAATTAACTTTTAACAATGTAAGTTTCAACAAATATTTTTTTTTGGTGAATTTTACAACATATATTTTTTTGAAAATCACTCAGTTAATTTTATTTCAAATCATTAACCAAAATATCAGTGAGAAATGGTGGTACATAACACCACTCATTTCGACCAGACAAAGAACTAGCCTCCCTAGCCAAAGTGTGAGCTGCTAAGTTCGTTGATCTATGTACAAAAGTAACACAATAGGACCTCATATTCATTAATAATTGCTTACAATTACCAATAATTGACCCGAAGTAGGAGTTATCTCTAGTCTTATTAGTAAGAGCTTCAACTACCACCATCACATCGATCAATGTTACAATATATATTAATGTTTTAAAAACTAATTTTCTTGTAATGAGTTTGTTTTAGTTAAATAATTAAGAAGCAAGAAGTTATTCATATAGGATTTGTACTAATAGTATAATAATAACAGTGGACCGTATTAATTAAGGAACATTATAATTATGAAGTTAAAAATTTTCATTAAATATTAGGATTTACGTGATTAAATTTCTTTTTTTTTCGGTAGGTTTTTTTTTTTTTTATTAGTTTTTTTTTTGGTTAAAACATGATTAAAATTTCTTATAGAGTACTATTAGATTGATAATAAATTAAGTGTTAACAATTGTTATATTTAGTCAAAGTCTCTATGATGAGATGGTAAAGATGTCATTTGCCAAAAAAACAAGACCTCAAGAAAATGTAGTTCTATTCTCACTAAAGTAAAAAAAAAAATAATAGTTATAATTAACCAAGTTTACTTAATGTAGCGACTTTTGACCTATTGTATGTGTCGTGATGTCATGCAACATGCGGATGGGTCATATATACCAAACCATTTGGAGTCGGTCAACTTTTCGTGTTTTCTTTTGGAGCTAGGTTCATTTCACACCTAATTAATAATTAATAGAATTGCATTAATTGAAGTAATTTAGTAACCTAATTATCACATGCACTTGCACAATTAACATATATTGTACTAATTTGTGCATTAATTCAATGAACAAATTTTTAAAGACATTGTCTAGTTAATTTCTTGATTTGTATATTTTCTTATAAGAAATCGACATGACTTCAACATGAGTTGAACCCATAACCTCTCACGATTGTAATCCTTTTAATTAGAGAGGTTTCATCCATCTTACTTAGATGTTTTTGACACTTACTGATCACTTGCAATCAATAGTAGCTGATGAGAATCAATTGATCGGTAATCTTAGTTCAATTTCCTAATTAATTAATACGTACTCTTGTGATTTGGGAACGTTCATAAAATTAATTTATACCTATATATGTTCAATTGTTCTAGCAATTTTTAATTTTTTTTGGAGATCATAGTTATAAATATCAATTTAGCTAAAAAAAGACTGAATATTTTCTTTGTTGATATTTTTTTTCAACTTTCTCGACAGTTTTGTCAGCAGTAGGAGGGATCCAAAAAGCTACAACTAAGATGACGGAAGGTATATAAATATAGAAAAATGTTGTCAAAGCCTCTTATGTGAGATGGTAAATACATCACTTGACAAAAAGCCAGGACATTGGGAGATATTAGTTCCATTCCCACTGAAGTAAAAAAAAAAAAAAAAAAAAATTAATGACACCCCTAAATGCACACTAGAATATACAACACATCTCTACCCAATGTGTTATGCACTACAAGATGCGTAAACTTGCATCGCGAGGTGCACAATGGATGATAAATATAGGGCCATCGTGCATTATATCGTGCATTGGGGATGTCATTGTAGCATTTTCCATAAATATAACCAACCATTATTTAATTATGCTTTTTCTTGACTATAAACAAAATGTATTACAAGATTAAAAAATAATCCCATATAAAATATGTGCTTTTGACTCTTTTTTTTTTTTTTTTTTTTTTTTTTAACAGATAGAATTGTTTGGGTATCAGCTGCTATACTGGTGTGCTTGTTCCTAGTTCAACGGTTTGGCACAGACAAAGTTGGATACACATTTGCTCCAATAATATGTGTTTGGTTTGCTATGATTGCTGGCATTGGTCTCTTCAATTTCATCAAATATGATCCCACAGTTGTCAAGGCTATAAACCCATATTACATTGTGGATTACTTCAAGAGGAACAAAAAGGAAGCATGGATCTCTCTTGGTGGTGTTGTCCTAGCAATCACAGGCACTGAAGCCTTGTTTGCTGATGTTGGGCACTTCACTGTTAAGTCTATTCAAATAAGTATGTGCATCATCACGTACCCTTCTCTTATCATGGCCTATACAGGGCAAGCCTCTTATCTTCGCAAGTACCCCGAAAATGTCCCGAAAGCGTTCTACATGTCTATACCTCGTAAGCAAAAGCGCCTGCATTTGAATAAATGTTGTTAAAGATTACGTTGTTAATTAATACAGATAGCGTTTCTTTCTTTTCTTTTCTTTTTTGGTGTAGATGGTATATATTGGCCTATGTTCGCAGTTGCAGTAATGGCAGCGATTATCGCTAGCCAAGCAATGATTTCGGGTACTTTCTCTATCATACAACAGTCTCTTGCACTTGGTTGCTTTCCTCGAGTCAAGATTGTACATACGTCGGCGAAGTATGAAGGGCAAGTGTACATACCAGAGATCAATTACCTTCTCATGTTGGCTTGTGTTGGAGTTACTCTAGGGTTCAAAACAACTGACAAGATTGGCAATGCTTATGGTAATGATCAACTTCTATATTGTTGTGTTACAAATACAAATATGATATGGCAGTGTGTGCTTTAACATTGTAAACTTCTATGCTTATGATCAGGTATTGCTGTGGTGTTTGTGATGACATTAACATCAATGCTGTTAGTACTCATAATGGTTATGATATGGAAGTCAAACATCCTACTTGTGATCACATACATACTGGTGATTGGCACTGTGGAATTGGTTTACTTGAGCTCAGTCCTCTACAAATTCGACGAAGGAGGGTACTTGCCATTAGCATTCACGACAGTTCTCGTGACAGTAATGTATGTATGGAACTACGTTTATCGCAAGAAATACAATTATGAACTAGACCACAAGATCTCACCTGACAAGTTGAAGGAGATCGCAGCAGACACCAACTTCTGTCGTCTTCCTGGGTTCGCCATCTTCTACTCCGAGCTTGTTCATGGCATTCCACCTATATTCCAGCACTATGTAGAAAATGTTCCTGCATTGCACTCCATACTTGTGTTTGTTTCAATCAAGTCGCTCCCGATAAGCAAGGTACCAATGGAAGAGCGATTTCTCTTCAAAAGATTTGAGCCTAAAGAGCTGAATGTGTTTAGGTGCATAGTGAGATATGGTTACACAGATGTGCACAATGAAAAGGAGTCCTTTGAGACCATGTTGGTGGAGAGGTTGAAGGAATACATAGCAGAGGAGGTATGGATCATGACGTCGCCGACAAAGGCAACTGATGGTACCACTGGTGCAATTGAGAATGCAGAAGATGAGACTGAGAACAATATATGTAAAAATGAAGAAGAGGAAGAAGTGAGAAGCCCCGACGAAGAGAGGAGGAACGCAGTGGAAAGAGAGGTGGAGATGGTCGAGAAAGGGTGGCAGGAAGGCGTAGTGCACTTGTTAGGCGAAAGCGAGGTAGTTGCAGGAGAGGGAGCCAATTTGGGGAAGAAGATTGTGATAAACTATGCTTACAATGTGTTGAGGAGAAATTTGAGGCAGAGCGAAAAGGTATTTGAGGTTCCTCATAAGAGGTTAGTAAAGGTGGGGATGACTTACGAGCTCTAGAACATAAATAAATCAAGGCAAACCAAGTACTGTCTCACAAACTATGCTTATACACAAGCAGATGTCTCTATAAAGAAAGTTAATGTTGCAAAAGCAAAAGCAATGTTGAGAGAAGGTACAAAAACAAGAATTATATATGCATTGTATTTCTGCTGCAAACATGTTAAGAGAAAGCTAAAGAAAAGTTACAACACTCTTCTGCGCTATCGTTTTCGTATACAACGTAGTGTAAGAACCAACTGAAGAAACAGTTTGAGATTTACAGTAATTTAAATTTGATCATGCAAAACCATACATTTAATATGAATTACCTAGTTTGGAGTGGGTGATACACTACACCTTGTTTTTCTGGCATGAAAGAAGCGATAGCACATTTAGTAACGATCCATCCCAGTGCTGAATTGTGTTGAGTGTTGAGTTTACTCGGCATCATCAATTGAGAAGTCCGGTTCAGGAGGCTTCGGCAGTTTCACCAACTCCCTTGTGCTCTTGTTCCGAAGCCTGTGAACCCCACGCATGGCATTAGCTGCAAAGCGAGAGGCGTAGATGGTTGCTCCAAGGCTGGATGATGAACCCCTGACACGTTCTGCTTCATCTAGTTCCTCTTCTTCTTTATGTCGAAGCTCCATCGTCTTTCGTTTGCAATAACGTCGCCATGCTGCTTGGATAAAGCAAGCAGCCCAAGTCCGCCACTGCTGCGAGTAGAAGCGGAAGGTATGCTGAACCTGTCTGCTATGAAGACGCCTAAATTGACTAGCGACGAATTTCAGTTCTTCCGCAAACAAGGCAAAAGCCTCGACCTCTGTCAGAGCTTTCACTGTCCGAGTCGATGATGGGAGATTGGAGCCTGATTTAGGATCAAGTGCCCATGTTAGGAGCTCCTCCCCACAGAAGTCCCCTTCTTTAAGTAGACTCCTATTGAAAAAACCGCTCCTACCACCGTCGGTGGTCACACTCTCTAGACGGCCTCGAATGATAAAGAGCATCTCATCCACTGGGTCTCCTTCACGATGGATATAGGTACTTTCGGTGTATAAACTCGGTCTCAGCCGCTCGCATATCGCATCAAGCAATCGCTCATCCATGTTATCAAACAAAGGGACCTGAGTGAGAAAAGCAAAAATTAATAAAAGAGCCAAAGTAATCAGAATTGATTGAAAATAGAAGAATAGCTCTGATCCAGTTCATGTAGCAGAAGCGACATACCCGCCTGACCAAAGCCAAACAAAGATGCCTTTTAATATCCCTCCGGAGATCCTTCGGGAGGGACTGAACCAAGTTTTCCTCATCCACGCCTCGTGTTTCCAACCATTTATATTGATCGTACCGTCTAACACGTTCCCTGAGATCTTGTGGAAGCATACGGTGATGCATCCACTGCTCCGAATCACGCCTTTTGACTCTCATTTCCTCAAGACGAATGGTAAGAGATTGAAGATATGTCTGCAACGAGAGGAAGCAAGGCATACATCAAGTCATGTTTCAAGTCTAGCAGCAAGAATACAACTAGCTAAAGGTTATAAATTCAATTCGATATTATAGGGAAAATCTCCGTTCCCTGATGCTATTATTCATCTACACACTTCACTTGTAAGTTCGTCAGAAACTAGCCCGTAGAAGAAAAGACAATTCAGTGTATTTATTTATATAGTTGCATATACATTCGGAAAGTATTGTTTGACAAAAAAATAAGTCCAACTCTATAGGTTGTCAACACTAACAGACATCAAGCGAGTGAATGCATCGGCAGTTCTACGCTAGGTAAACTGTTCTAGCGCCAACAATTTATTGAGTTTTTGTAGCACATGTAATAGTGCATCTAAAATTGTTGGACTTGGTCACATGGTAATCTTGGTCACATGGTAATTTCAAAGAAGTATAACCAACAATTGAGCTCAAAATTATGCATATTACACATGGTACAATTCAGGAAATCCTGCTAGCAATAAGTTTGCAAGTATTGAAGATCATCATCACCACACTTAATATAAGACACTTGCCTGCATATTGCCAATCAGGAGAGCAAAAAGAATCAGCCCAAAAATGGCGAGTGCTATGGAAAAGACAACCTCTCCAGGATATGTGCTTGTTTGGAGCCCCTGCCCAAGGGTACTGGAGACAGTAAAGCAGAATATACATCATTAGACGCCTAAAGAAGGCCGATGGCTTAACAAATCTTATTAGCTAATTGTTTCACGTAATTAGTATTCAAAATAGGCGGCTAGTAAGTAAAATATCAATACCGGAAATACAATGCAGTTGAGAACTAAGCAAATTTAACGTTCTTTTTTTATATATAATTTTGGTGATAAGAAACAAAATAGAAATTTGAAGGTACGGTAGACCTAAGATAACTTGACACAAAGCTCACAGATGCGCGCGTGCAGGAGGAAACTGAAGATACAGGTAATGTCAACAACACAAAGTAGCAAGTAATAAGCTGTAGATAAAGGAGATAGTAAAGAGGTGACTTGCCTCAAATTTTGCAGCCCCCACCACAAACAGTAGCAGTATTTTGAAAGAAAATGCCTCGACGAAGCCACACCCGTTGACAATGCTTGTGCATATATTCCAAAATTAAATGGTGGGTTATCGTCAGTTACGGAGCATGCCTTATTAAGAACAGATTCACTGATGGAGCGCCAAGCAGCGAAGCCTGACATGTGGCGGTTCCCACAGTACAAAAAATTTGTGTTGCATTTCCCATTGGCATTGCAAGCTTCCTGCCAACATGCATCACTACGCTCCACAGCAAGTAGGTACCAGAAAGCTCCAACAATCTGCAAAGAATCCATCCAGGAAGACCAGATGAGAATCCAATTCAAGCTTCATAAATAAACCTTTTCTGGGAGCTGATCCTGAAACCATTTGGTTTAGGTCAGATCAAGCAACTCTCTAAGAGGACCTCCTTTTGGCTGTTCTTAATCAATTATTTCTTTCACACCCTTTTCATTCCATGAAAAAATTAACAATTTCTATAGTTTACAATCAGATGGCCTTTAGATGCTACACGCATTCAAGTTGTTTCATGTAAATTATGCAATCACAAAAATGTTGAAAAAATTAATAATTTCTCTTATTTTGCAGTGAGCTCATGTGCAGCATAATAGCAGGTTCTAAACAAGGTCCCAAGTTCCAACTCTATGTCCAGTATCTCAAAGATATTGTTCAGGACAAAAGTGTGTATTTGATGGCAGTAAAGAGGAGTGGAGATACACCTAAATAGGAAAATACAACATAGCCTCAGTTTCAAATTATTTGGGGTCAGCTCCTTGGATCAAACTCTTTCATTGTGCTCGATTTACTACAATTGATGGTGAGCTTTCCAAACCATTTAAATCCCTCCTAATTAATGTGTCCCAAGTTAACTTCGGTCTACCTCTCTAAATAGATTCATATATGTACAAAAAAGGAACAACATAGCCTCAATCCCAAATTAGTTGGGTCGGCTACATAGATCAAACTCTTCCATTGCGCTCCAAATCAATGTGTCCCAAGTTAGCTTCCGTCTACCCCTACCTTGTGGAATTTCTTCAGTTTCTAATGAGTCGAGTTTTCTAGTGGAGGCATTTTCAGGCCGCTTTGGAGGTTTTCAAACTACTGCAACTATCATTCCCTAATCTTTGTGTCAATTGGTGCTACTCATACTTTTCTTTTCTTTTTTTGAAGGCACTCCTACTTTTCCTTGAATCAACCAATAATAGAAAAAGGAAACAAAAATCAGTAATCAAGTGACTTACGTGGCTCGCAAGCATGTACCACAGCAAGTAGTATGCAGCACCAGCAAAAGCAGACTCTGCAAACACACCAACGGATCTTTTCAACTCCGAGGTCAATGGAAAAAATCGCAAAAACCTCGGAATATACTGCAGCAAGACAATGACTAGCAGCGCCTGCTTTGTAGCTAAAACTTCAGAACTTTTTGATCTCTGAAGAAACTTCCAAACAACAACCTGAAAATAGAAAGCAATAAAACCTCAAAATTTGACCATCAGCTTTAACAATTGAAAAAAGCATGTCAAGATTTATAGTATATAGCACTTCAGAATTTTTATAACAAAATGCAAATTCAAAAAATCAGTGCAGCCAAAACCACAGGAAACATGGCGCTAGTGCCTTAATCCTAATTATACCCGACAGGCAAAGCATTGCAGGCTGAAATGAGCAATGAAAACATGGTGAAACAGCAGTAGATCTCAAAGAATGAAAAAAAAAAAAAAAAGGTTCTGCAGATTCTACAGTCCAATCAAACTAAAATAGGGTAAAAGGCAAGGGACTACAAAGCAAAGAGAAAATTTAAGCTATAAGAATTCTTCCATACCTGTGGTAAGGGAAGAACAGCAAGGAGATCCACAACAAATAACCGTCGCAGATACCTCTGTGCTATCTGTGCAGGATCTATCACGAGTTCACCTCTACCAAAAACTCGAGATGAAGGAGCAATGTAAGCCGTGCGGAACTGGAAAACCATGCGGATAACATAAAAAGCATCTACTAACGTCCGTAGTGTTGTTGATGTAACAGCTAAATTCTTGTCAATACCTAGACACATTGATTTGCGATTGATAATTGGAAGATAAAGGAACAAAGGATCCACCGATACAGCGAGAATACATGATATGATAAAAAGGCGATTCCACAACAGCAAGAACCTATCCTGTGGGTCAAATATCTTCTTCTCAGAAACTTTGAGATCTTCTGGAAACACTGCTCTAGTAACTCCAAATTTAAGTGATCGTCCCAGAAATCGAAGACCTTCAGTCCCCTTCTGCACTCCTTTTTTAAGAGACCTTGATGGGAGTTTGGTCCCACGGCCAGCACGAGTGAGCGCGCTAAGACTAAACCTACTTCTGTTCATCTTTCCCATATATGAAGATGACGATATTGAAGAGTCCAGCTCATCCAATCTAAATAAAACAAAGCCTAACCATTAAGTTCTTGTATTAGTTGGAATGGAAAAAATGGTTGACTGTCAACAATCAAAATTGGTTAACTACCATCATCCATCAATCTAAAATTGAGTATCAAAATCATGGATCAGCAAAGAATGTGTTCTTTTTTTCATTTTATAGACTACCATCACTAAAATCACTGCATTTTATAAAACCCCTCGTGTTAACCCATTCTCTTTTTCTTGTCTAATAATTAGTATGCTGTGGTCATGTAGTTCTCGCCTATATATTCTAACCTACCTAGGCAATGATCTTATCAGATCATAAGGATTTCAGGACTTTATAAGATTATAAAAAAATATATATATATAGTTTGAACTTTTCTTCCATTACTTTTTTCCCCTTTTCGTATGGATAGGTAAATCAAAGCTAAAAATACACGTGTTTAAATTTCATAATCACCAATGCACATTGTGCAATACAAATATAACTAGCATCGCCTACGCCACAATCCGTTAATACCTCACCTAATGAGTGCAGATTGCTCAGCACTGCCCTAATAACACAGATTAAATGAATTCCCATAAGTAAGTCTGAAGAAAATCTTTAAAGTAAATATATTTTCGATGACTAGCATGTATTGTGTTAGGGTATCCAACGAATACAGAATTTTACATATGGTATCCTTTTAATTTGAATTGCTTTTTTTGGTTACATTGAATAAGACAACCATGTCGGCATACTTATCTCTTTCACGAAAACTTATATTATTGAATCTGAATTTGCGTGTCATAAGTTCAATTTAGCTTCATCTCCATCTCCATCTCTTGCATCAGTGATCCTTATAGCAAAACTTTATTTCTTTTCAAGGAATCCTGAAGTAAATGAATCTACCAAGCAAACAAACAAACAATTCTCAACACAGGTTAAAATAGGTCGTCGATAAGTACCTTACGAACTTCTCTTTTTCGCCACCAATAAACTGCAATTTGTACCCACCACAATCTAGCATTCTGCATAACCCTCTTATTTCACAGAAAAACCGCTCCACATCATCCCAATGTCGTTGCCTGCTAATAAAATTATCAAATCTTCAATTCCCATTTCGGCTCATCACTCCAACCCTTAATTGCCAATTACAACATCCCCAACACCATAAAATGCGCCATTCAATTCATCCATTCCAAGGGAATACCATTCCAATTCACAAGCCCTATTTCAATAACCCCAAGTTTCAAACTTTCGACACGTACCGAACAACGACAATGATTCTACCACCGCCCTACAATTCAGAATCACAAACACGAGTATGCAACATACGTCAACAACAAATGGAGTAAATTTTAGGTTTTTCATTACAAATGAATCAAATCCATGTATGGACTTGTCAATGCGAGACAAACTACAGATCAATTCAATGAGGTATAGCGCATTAGAGCACTAATTGAAACGCACATAAAAAAAATCCCCAAATTTGATTGAATCATTGACAATTTTAACACCAAATGAAAACCCTAATCAATACAGAACGAATCCAATCAAAAAAATTGAAAATTGAGGAGATCGTACCGGTAATTCGTCGATGAATTGGTCGATTGAGCTAGTGAACAAAATCTAGGTTTTCAATTTTTTTTTTTTTGTTTTTGTTTTTGTTGATTTTGTGTGATTGAGAGAGGGAGAGAGATAACGGAAAAATAGGGGAATTAACGGCGTTAACGGAAGTTCGAAGGAAGGAAGTGTGAGGCCACGTGTCGTTACGAGGCGGCAAACATTGCCAATCACCTGACGTGACCACAACTATGTGGGCGCATCTCGAGATAATGATCAACGTCAAGTATTAATGGGTGATTTTTTTTTGGGCTTGGCAATCCGCACCTCACCGTTTACTTAGGGCGCCCCAGCAAAAAAGTTAAACTTAAAAAATGTCAATTCTACTATAAATGACTCTTATAACTCTCATTATGATTAGTTCAGCCCACTACCATTTTCTCTCGTTTTGTGCACCCAACCATCATCTTTTTACACACTATCTTCTTGTGATTTGTAGGGCATCATTGTGACGGCCCCGGTAGCTACAAATTAGGTCCTGCCCGGCTTAAACCTACGTGGACTCCCGAGCCAATGTACGACTGGTCAACGCAAGTTTAGTCAGTCTTATCTTACCCAATTATTTAATACATTATTCATTCACTCATTGTGGTTATCTTTTAGATTTGTCTTAACCCTATATAATCATCAGTCATCCTCAAATACAGTTAGGTGTGCAGTGAAAACATTTAAACACCAACTTAACAACGATTCAAAACTAGTTTATAACTCAATTATCCTAGATGTGGAAAATCATGTACAAACAACATCTAATGTATATATAATCAACTAAAAACCCAACATAAAAATATACATGCATCACCGAGTTTTTCAATTCCCAAAAGACCCTAAAAGATCAAAACGTATGAATACATAGCCAAATATACAACAAAATAAACACCTATAGAGTGGGAGCAAATCAACCGGCTTTTAGCGTGCCTCAGAGGATATCGCCAAGCATTGAAGCCTTGCCTCGACTCATCTGCGGATATGCACTCACTGTCATAAAAAGAACGGTGAGTACAATAAGTAACAGTAAACAACAATAATAGAGGTCTTAACATAAATTCTAAATCCATAATAAGCAACAAGCCTATAAATCATGCGGTATGTAAAAAGAAACTAAAATGGATAGCAATTTGCATAATAAATAGATTCAATAAGCTCAGTCAAAGACAATCAAGTGACCAAAAAATAAACAGATAGGCGAATAGATAGTCCTCAGCTTGCGATCGATATAATGGGCCCGACAACTGCCTCCCCTGTTCAATCCACTACGTATGAACCAGTGGGCCTGAGGGTCGCCTCCACTGAACATATACTATGCTAGGAAAAGCCATAGATAAAGCCAACTGCTAAATCACTAACACACAACCGAATGAAATTCACAGTCATAGGCCAGATGCTAAATCCTTCCGATATGCTCCAACAAGAAGTCACAAACTATGTCGACTGCTAAACTCATTGAGACTTCTCTCCACAGGTGGACTACCTAAACTCTAGGTCACCTGAATTAGAATGGAGTATAAATGACTCGCATTTCAAGAAATAACCAGTCAATAATTAGAAAAAGAATTCATATTGATACCATTATTATCTTTACTCACTTCGAATCCCGCTAAAATACTCTATTGTAGCTCCACACATTTCCCAATGCAATTCTTAATTGATTTATCAAAGTCTCGCTGGCTATTTTTGCCAATTTCACGCTTACAATGCAAAAATCCGAACAAAAACTCTCGTTACAATTCCGAATACTTTACTTTTCATAGAAATTCATAAAATTTTATAATTTTTCAGGATTTTTCCTTTTTTTGGAATTTTTTCTAATTTTTCTAAAATTTATTTCATTTAAAATTATATTTAATTTATTTATTTATTAATTATAAATAATATATATTATTATTTGATAGTGAGTGGGTCCCCGGATCAGGTCTGGTTCGACCCAACCGAGTCAAACAGGGCCAGCCCACCTGAGTCGGGCCTGGGCCACCCTAACCCGGCCAACCAAGCTCTTATTCTCCAAATGAAACGAAACAGAGCCAAGCCTGATCCGGGTCAGGCCTAGGCTTGGGCTCTATTTCGATTTAATTTTTTTTTTCCTTTTTTCTTTTTTTCTTTTATCCTTCTCTTCTCTCTTCTTCAACAACACAAACAAAAAAAACAACTAAAACAATAACTTCATCATTAAAGCTCACCTTCAAGCTTTGCCTCCACTTTCGATTTCCCGAGCTCGATCTCTCTATTCCCCTCAGTGTCTTGATCACCAATTTTTCTTCACCCTCTTTCTCTCGATTTTTCCTTTCTTTTTCTCTCGATTTTGTGAGGAAAATGGGGTGTCGGTTGTGGTGTTTGGATATTTTATGTGGCCAAATGACCATTTTGCTCCCATCCTTATCGATTTCATTAAGCCCTTATTGTTCATGTCACATTTCTTTTTTTATTTGTGTGTATATATATATATATATGTTTATATATACTTATATATACAATTGTGTTTTCTTACCTATAATTTCGTTGTGCGCACTAACGAGTTCACTCGGGTATGCACACTACCGTTCAACTCATGCGTGTCGCCCACGACCCTGCATCTCATTAGGTGCTCACTAATTTATTATTTTTATTGTATTTTGTTAGTGTTTTAGTCTATTTAGTCCTACTGGCTCCTAATTACCTGTCACAGTTCGCCCGACACCCGTAACACACGTTTTTCTGAGCTGAACTCATTCCTCAACGCAAACGCGCACTTACAGACGTCATCACACGTTTGGAACACTGTAATTAACATTCGAATAATGAATAAATAGTAAAAACCACCAGACAAATATAACATACCTCGGTGTCAACTCCCGATGACCGAAACAAGTACACCACAGCTAGCTGGGCCACAATACGACCCTGATATGACACGTGACACAAGTTAGAATTATAGGGTTGTTACAATCATCGAGTGGCTCGGCTTCGCAAGTCCGAATCACTTGTTCGAAATTCAATCATAGCGCATCGAACCTCTAGTTGGAGAGTCGGTTAAAACCTGCCGAACTTTTAATTGGAGAGTCGATCAGAACCTGTAACGACCGTTATTTATTAGCGTCATTATTTTAATTATTTTATATTAGGACGCCAACTCGAATGACACGTGGACGCCGTAGATAGGCTAGGCATGACCCACACTTAGGTATTGATTGTGTATTGGTACTTTCCTGAGATCTGTGATGTATTAATATTATTATTATTATTATTATTATTATTATTATTATTATTCATCACAGGTGTGTATCTATATTTACTTGTCGGGCGAGTGTGAGCGTCGTGGTTTTGTGTCGTAGAGCGCGAGGGTACGATAACTGTGAGGCCGGGCGTTGGGGTTAGACTAGATTAAATCATAACAACATGACTATGGGAGGATTTGATGTAATGGGATTTAAATGTAACCTTAGACTAGGTTATAGTGAATCAATTAGATACACTAAGTGTGGGACCACCTCGGGGTGCATGCTGGACGCGGGGCACGGGGTGCTGGGTAGTCGGGAAGTTAGTGTGATTCTATTTACTATTTTATAGAATTTAATTGATGGTTTAGATAGTATATATAAGTGGAATCAAAATAATATATATATATATATATAAATATATATATATATAAGTCCTATAGTTGTAGCCAAACAAATCGGCACACCTAGGATGGTTCTCGAGATGCACAACAGGAGATTCAAGACAGATTATGTTATGATAAGGTGTCTAAGAATTGGGAATTGGGTGATATAGGCTTGACAAGGCCTATCCGATAAACCTTGAGATGCGTGTGAACGCCAGATTAAAACACAACATATAAATATCGAGTGATAGGTGGAGACATGCAAATCAAGAAATTTCTCAATCGAATTTCATTGTCTGAGGAGAGAAAAGTTGTATTGGAGAAGACAACTGGATTTGGGAGTTAAAACAGTGAAATCTAAGGTAATTTACTCACCAATCTAGGATTTTTATGAAAACTTGATGTGTTTGGGTTTGTTGAGGTTTAAACGAAATTATGAGAATTCATCACTGTTTTTTGTTGATTTATTGCTATTAAGGATTAGTCTGATGAATTATGTTGATTTGAATCGAGTTTGAGAAAATTTGGTGATTTCGGATTTTGACACATGCACACTTTGATTTTGGGTTTTGGGTGAAAATTCTTATTTAATCGGTGTTTTGGAGAGGGAATTGATGTTGTTAGAGTGTGTGGTTATTTTTATGATGAATTGAAGAGTTGAGGACAAGAGAAACCCAAAATCAGATTATGGAAATTAATGGCTAGCTGGAATTAGCGTGCTAGGTGATGAATACTAGCACGCTATCACGATGGGGAAGATGATGAACAGTTCACGAAGATCAATTAGCGTGCTAATACCACCCTGAACTTTAATTAAAATATGAAATCGAACCTAACTGATTATAAATCTATTTAATTAACCAATAAACCCCGGAATTAGATCTCAGGAGTCACAGGACAGTAGTTGGAGTCAGGGACTAGTCAGGGATCGAACCGGGGGTATTTTTAGGATTTTGAGCGTCGTTTGAGTTACGTAAAACCCAACTGAACACCACTACTGCATTTACTTATTGCTATTTCATTTGAGTTGTGAATTATTGCTAATCTACGAGTCTATTCTTACTGGGACGGTTGAGTTTCCCGTCTATGTATCCGGGGGTTGTGTGGTTGCTTACTAGGTGTGTGGTCTAGGACACAGTCGTAGGGTTGATGGTGTAGGCCACGGCAGGGCTCCTGGTCCTCAGTACACATCTTGGATAGCTGGTTCACACCCATTTGTGTATCTTTGTATTTATATACATGCGATGAGCCTTGAGCAGTTGTCTGCATTCTTTCTTCTTTCCGCATGTTTATTTAACACTATTTATTGATTTTCATTGCATTCTTTAATTATAATGCACAGTGGTTTTCCTTGGGATTTTACTTATTGGGCTCGTCATCTACCTTTTGTGATGGCTGAGCGCAGATCCTAGTACTAGCAGGGGTAAGGGGATTCTTAGCGATTACATCTGACTTACCTACGCCGAGGTCTGCTGGTACGTGTGTAGCTAGTTATATTTTTGATATTTTGTATTATCTTTTGGGGTTGGGAGACTATATTCTACACCTGTACTTGTATATATACTGTTATAGTTGATCGTCTATATGCACAATACTGCCAGGATTTCCACTATAGGCTGAATATTAAAACTTTATATGCTCTTTTGGTAATGTCAAGACTTCCGCTATTATTCATTATAAATATTAATTAGCTTATTGTTAAATCTAAACCTATATGTAAACTAACGAATCAATTGACAAGATACACTAAGGTGTTAGATAAGTGAAGACTATGGGTGACGTGGCAGAGGCTTCAGTTGCTGAGGCAGGGAAGTAGCTGTCCACGGGGTGGCCTCAGAATTTGGGGTCGTAACAGAACCCACCGAACATTTAGGTTGGTAGTTGCCAAATAAATTTCATCAAAGAAGTTCGGTTGGACAACATCGAGCCTAGAGGATAATTCTTGTTCATATGTCGTCAAACTTAAAATAGATGTCTCGGCCAAGGTTTTGGAGTTAGGGCTTCAATTCGTATAAAGGGGTATTTTGGTAAAAATGGGGGTATTCTCATAAATTGAAATTTGAATTTGGGTGCAATCAGAATCGGGGTACCCTAAGTAATGGGGTGCATATAGCCCTTTTTTTAGGCCCCTTTTTTGAGAAGTTAGAGTGAGCATGTCAAATCGAAAGTGACATCAGGCCTTTAAGTTGTCCATACGTGTTTTGAGATGCAGTCATATATAAATATTAATGCATAATACGCGGGTTAAGGCTGCAAGAACGGATTTCTATAGGCTAATGTAACTTCCAATGTTTATATTATGTTAACTTTATATTAAATGAAGTTCATATGCGATTAATGGTTTTGAGAATTATATAAATTAATTAATGAAGGTATATCTATATCTATAACCCCTACAAAGAGGTTTAAATTTTTGCCTTCAACGTCTAAAATTAGGTGTTTTACGAAAAAAAAAAGAAAAGAAAAGAAAAGAAAAAGAAAGGTTAAAACAAGTTAATTAATGCTCTTGCACGACTTTAACTCATGTCATATCTTGGCCTTCTCATTGCTTGATTCACTACTAAATGTCTTTGGTCTGTCTCTCTTTCCTCTAAAACATGACTATTACAGTTCCTCTTATTTTATCTGTTTGCCTCTATTTTTTTCCTCTAAAAAGTAACTGTCCGTGAGCATAACGATCAGCTCGAACACGTATATGAAACTAGTATATATATATGACCTCAAAAATTAATAAAATATAAAGTCAAAAACTAATTAGTCTGATTCATGATATCGTCAACTTGGGATATACATATGAGAAGTGCTAGAATGACAACATGGAAATCACACTGAAAGTCATATTTTTTTATTACACCTGAAGTCATATTAATTAGGCATTTGAATCGTACGCACCTCGGAATGAGGGCCCAAGTAGATTTAGGAGCACAACAAATGGGTCGAGTCCATGTGAACGACTCTTGTGGGCCAATACATCTTGGGGGTGTGATTACCCGTTGTTATTCTAGTACTAGTCGATTTCCTACGCTTTGCACAGGATTATTAAATCTTTTTAAAAAAACTAAGAAATTAATTTACATGAACATACTGCAATATTTTTACAATTTAGAATTGCAATTCATAATTCATTCTTCTTATAAATAAAATATACAATAAGAATAAGATTAATTAGGGTTTAGGGTGATTTGAATCGAAAATGAAGGTCGATCTGAATAGATTTGTGTTGTTTTTTTTGGATAAAGGAATTTCATTAATCTGCCAAAAAATATATGTACAAAAAAAATGGGGAAACAAAAACAATCTTATCTATCTACTTACAAAAGTCCCATTTGTATACCTATATACTATGCAAAAAAAACCCGTCTCTTTAGAAAATAGAACCAAAGTTCTGAAGGATCGTAATTGTGAGTCTTAAGACCACCCATCTTAGCCCACTCAAAAAAGAATCCCCCTAAAAACCACCATCCATATATCTACCCCAACCCTTTACTCAATTATTATTCAATTGTTACAATAATTGACATAATGTGGCCCCCAATTTCCGGGTCGCCCCGTGCTAACAGTTACTTCTCCAGCTCATGCACCAGAAGTAACTGCCACGTCATATCTCTATCCATTGTCTAAAAATCTTCAAATTAGAGTTATTTATCCATAAGCAACAGCGGAAGTCTTGTTTTAATAAAAGAAACATTATATAAAGTTATTCAATTCAATCTATAGTGGAAAACCCGGCTATACTTGCATATAGGCGATCAACTATACCAATATATATACAAGTATGGAAGTGGTTGTAGTCTCTCATCCCAAGTAATATAAAATATCAATATAATATTACTAGCAACATACGTACTACCAGGCTTCGGCGTAGGCAAGACAGATATAATCGCCAAAGATCTTCTTACCCCTGCTGATACTGGTATCTGCACTCAGTTATCACAAAAACCAGATAACGAGTCCAGTAAGTAAAATCCCAAGGAAAACCACCAGGCATTTCAATTTATGAACATAAATGGAAACCAATAAACAGTGTTAAATAATCATGCAATAATCAAGGAAATAACGCAGTCAACTGCTCAAAAGGAAATGCATGAATACCAACACCAAGAAAACAAACTGGGTGTGCAATAAATACCGCCAGTGAAGCTAGGATCAGTGGCCCAGTCATACCCTACTCCAAAGACCCCGCTGACTGTATCCTAGTCACCAAATACATTTGAGAAGAAGAAACCCCACACACCCGAAAACCACCGGGACGCTATCGTTCCCATCACAATCGGATTTAGATTGACAAAGAAATAAAGCTCAATGAATAGAATAAGTAAATGCAATAGTGGTGTTCAATTGGGTTTTACGTACCTCAATTCGCGCTCACAATCCCAAAAATACCCCCGGTCTGATCATCCACTAATTCCCCGACTTAATTTTTACTGTCTCGAGCTTCCTGGGTTTCATTTGTGAAGATTAATGGTTAATTAATGGGTTTATGATGTTATTTAGGCTTATTTCTTCATTTTCCCAATTTTTAAGTTCCAGTGGACAATTAGCGCGCTAATGAGATCAATTAGCTAATTGATCTTTATCACTCTTCACTCAGCGTGATTAGCGCGCTAATTGCTCGCTGTCCAGAAAATTTCTAAATTTAAATTTTTGACTTCAAACCACTCACAAACGCATAAATTCAATTTCCATTTTTCCATAACTCCTCAATCACCTCAATTACACCATTTAAACATGAATTTCCATAATCAAACACCAAAATCCATAATTTACAAAAATTTCCATTTTCAAACCCTTTTTCAAAACTATTCCAAATTCTTTCAAATTTGAATCAATTTGGTCAACTTCACCTACTACTAACCTTATAGACATCATATCCCAAAAAAAAATTCAATATTTAATCCTCCAAAATTCATTTGAACCAAAATCATTCCAACAACCCAAGATTCCATAAAAACCCAAGTTAAAATGATTTCATACCTTAAATTCTTGTTATTGATTGCCACAAATCACTCTTTAATCCAGCTTTGATCCCTTCTTCCTCCTCTTTCTCACCGATTCTCTCTTCTTCTCTCTCAATTTTCACTATTTCTTCCCCATTTGACCGATCATCCTATATATACTTGGTTTTTCATCAAGTGTGTGCACACATTTCGAGGACAATCCTGTGGCCACTGTGCACCCTGTGTCACTCCAACTCACTAACACCCTATCTTGACACTGGCCACCCTCAAACTGCCTTGTTGTGCATCCCGAGGAAAATCCAACTGATGCCAATTTATCCAACCACAACTATAGGACTTTACAATTTCAATTGATTTGGCCTATATAAATTACCAAATCTACTCAATAAATTCCCAAAATTTATAAATAGGGTCATGCTAGTCTCCCGACCACTCGGCACCCGGTGCCCCGCATTCGGCACGCACCCCGAGGCGGTCCCACGCCTAGTGCACCAAATATAATTTTATCCTAAGGTTATATTAAATTTCCATTAAATTAAATCCTCCACCTTAGTCATGCTTAATAAATTTAATCTAATCAAACCCCAACGCCCAGCTTTACTACTTCTGAACCCCCGCGTTGGCCTGACTCACGCCACGAACCCCTGGCGCTCAACCTCGCCCGACATCAAGTTACACACATGTGATGTTTATATAAATAATAATAACTTTCCATCACAATAATAAACAAACAACATGCACAAATAACATAATACAAGCCTGGGTACTCATTTTCAAGTTAACCCAGCTATCCACGTAACGTCCAAATTACCCGTTAATCCTCGTGATTAACACAAATCCTGATTTAATTAATTTGGGCCGTTACACATAGGCAAAAGAAAATATGCAAGGAATGATCCGCAAAAAAAAAAAATCAGCCATCAAAAATAAAAAATTCAGAAATACTCCAGCAAACTAACAGTAAAAACAAAAACAAAAGACACCAGGGCCTCTTACCCCATAGCCAGTTGCTTACATAAAAAGATTTAAGATGTTGTGTCAATTCCTCATGAGTTCATTGAGACTCCAAGCCTTGAATAGATTTGTGCTATTATTGTTGTCTAATTGGATATGAGAAATTGGATTTGATGAAGAAGAATAACTGAAGTTAGAGTTAGACATACCAAATGGAGAATTGAGGGAGATCGCAAATTGTGGGGTTTGAGTGAGGATTAGGTATTTGAGCTAATGAAAACTCGAATTTATATGTGTCGCTCTTAATCGTAATAGTCTCTTCATTTTTTGCAAGCTTGTTGGGCTTTTCGTTGTCCAAAAAATTGAGGGGATGAATATATATTAAGACAACCAATAATACAAATAAATAAATAGCAAAAAATATGAAAAATGAGAAAAATAGAAAAATGGAATGGTGAGAGGAAGGAGCTTGATAACTTTCTCTCAGCTCCAACTTTTATATATATACTAGTCGATTTCCTGCGCTCTGCGCAGGGGTTATTTAATCTTTTATGAGGAAGTTAATAAATTAATTTACATCAATAAACTGTACTGTTTTATAATAAAAATTACAATTCAAAATAATCAACTCATATCATATGTACAACACATTATATTATATTTTTATTATTATTTCTAAGAAAAAAGTATAAAAAATTATTTAGTAGATTAAAAATGCATTAATTATTATTATTTTTTTATAACCTTGGGGTATCCGACCCGCCTAACTAATCCCCAACGGGCGTTAGAACCCCCACCAGGTAGTTGGGCTAATGGCCTAAACGAACTTGTCAATCCGGGGAATCGAACCTGGGACCGTGCGCTTAACTCACACAACTCCGAGATCGCCCTTACCGACTTGGCAACCCATCTAGGTTAATGCATTAATTAATATTAAGAGGTGTATAACATGTATCCATACATGAATTCTAAAAGGTCTAATGTTAAGTTGGTTGTACTTTTTTAAGTTCAATATATTCATTAAATATGAAAATAAACATAATTAATGGAAACCACTTCACTACTTTTATTTTTTATTTTTTATTTTTGGTAGGAAACCACTTCACTTCTTTAATTCATTGAATCTAATATCATGAGTCATTTTGTTTCCCTAAAACATAGAAAACATAGGGAATGAATATAGGCCTTTCGATTTCTTAAAAATATTAAAAACTTTGGAGAGCCAACAATTTTGAAAAACAAAATTAAAAAAAAAATGAAATGAATATAGGATATTTAATATTATGCCCAAGATCTAGCCAAATATTTTTAAAATTTTCTACTTTCAAAGCTCGAAATTAACCAAGACATGGGAGAATCTGTCATCCTCAAAATTCAACAAACTAAAAAATTTGACAAAAAATAACTAAAAATAAATATATTAATTCAAAAATTAAGAATTATTAATTAAGAATGAATATATGAAATTTTTTTATAAGAGAATGAATATATGGAAT
Source organism: Stephania japonica (assembly GCA_039657345.1). Taxonomy (NCBI): domain Eukaryota; kingdom Viridiplantae; phylum Streptophyta; class Magnoliopsida; order Ranunculales; family Menispermaceae; genus Stephania; species Stephania japonica. The sequence goes on along the minus strand of CM077558.1, from coordinate 6,412,073 downwards.
TATGCATGTATACTTTGTACATATGTATACACTATGTACTAATAATTTTCAAGTATGAGTATGTATCCATTATTAAAGGGCAAAGATATGGGCAAACAATCGTGGACGTGGTCGCAAATGCAAGCCAAAGCTTCATTGTATATGCTAACCACGACATCAAGACGCTTGTGAGGTGGTATGCAAAGGAGGAGCTTGGAGACATTGTTGGCGCCAAACACCTTATGCACTGCCGTGAAGTGTGTTGCGCCTTGCTCGGAGTCGAAGTAGGAAAAGGGGGGTGAGATTGAAGGCTTTGGAGATGATGAGGGCATGGATTTGTTAGAGTTGATTGAGTGGCAGAGAGGATTGAAGGAGGAGATGCAAGGATGTACATAGTAAATAGAAACGTGAACACAAAGTACATAGTTTTTCTATTACAAAAATCAAAATCTGAAACAGATCTATTACAAACAACAAAATTTGAGACAGAGTTGCGATGAAAAAATATTACACAATCCCATTGGAAGGAGATGCAAAGTTGTTCAATGGTTCGCCTTACCAATTGCGCCTAGAAAGTAAAGTTCATATGGATTCGTATGGATTGCAAGAAGAATGGATGTGAGGTGATATTTATAGGGGGAATAAAATTTTGACAACACTCCATTCCATGTATATAGCCATGGTTTGGAGTTTCACACATTATTAAGCAGTAATAGATGCATACATTATACTTACTTCATTGCAAGAACTCTTCCCAAGCTAGAAGTTTGCACTTTACGAAGCAAAAAACTTTGAACTTTCCCATATTGTGAAGTGTGTGCGAATGTGTGTACATTTTTATGAGTTTACATTGTTGGGTGGGACCGAGGTTGTTTTTTACAACCATTCAAATACTTAAAATTTAAAAATTTGAAAAATTAAGTTGGCTGGGACCGTGTGTACACTTTGATGAGTTTACATTGTTGAGTGAGACCAATGTTGTTTTTTACAACCATTCAAATACTTGAAAATTGAAAAATTAAAAAATTAAGAAAATGTTAAAAATAAAATGCTGAAGATGAGAGCATGTGAAACTTTCCCAATCCTCCAACTTTTATATATACATATAGATTTTCCTACACATAATTAACCAGTACCTACATGTTTCAAGCGCATCTCTACGACCAAGCAGAAGTACAGCGACCTGCAGCTATATTTCCACTCTTGTTTGCTATTTGAGCACCTTAATACAAACTTTTTTTTTTAAGAAAATGCAAAAAATGTCTTGATTGAACAGGAAGGAAATCTCATATGGGAAAGATCATAAACTCGTCCCTCAAGATATTTTTTTTCTGTGTAATATGCCACATCGACTAGTCCATATTCGGATATTGTCGGGCTCTATATATGGGGAGCGATTTTCCTAACTTAATTTTTTTAGTCACGAGACTCTCAAACTCGAGATCTAACTTATTGACGAAGAATCGAGTCTCTTATCACTCAGACTAACATTTTAAGCATATATATGATATATTATACTCATAATTTATGAGTGTCGTACTAGAAGAAAAATAAGCCCTAGACCCTAATAGTACTTGGAATTTGGGCATGTATAAATAGTATTCTCAGTGAGCATATATATATGTACATGTATATGCATCCCCCTTTGGTACCTCTATATATCGCCTTTTCTGCGTGTTTTTAAGGTACATTGTGATGCCTGAGATCACGCCACATTGATAGGTGTCACATGGGGAGTACTGCTAGCTCATGATTTTTTTTTTCTTGAGATGCTAAAGGCACCCAGATTTGCTTTAAATTGCGTTGTGCTTGTGTTGTTTGTCTTATTTTTCAAAAGTTTTTTATTGTTTTGTTTTAAATAAATTCTGGATGTTTTGGAAAGGTTAAATTTTTATTTTTAAAATTTGAGAACCAAGGTGGGTATTTGTTGGTTTGGTTTCTTATAGTATTTATATATTTAGCTTAAATTGATCATGAGAATTTGAGATTAGAGCAAATAGTGATTTTAGTTTTCATTCCTATCATTGGGCTCTTTATCTCTATCTCAGTATTACACAATTTGTAAAGAGGGACTTGCCCTTTGCTGGTTAGTCTCATTATTATAATATGTTCCAATCATAATTTCTTTTTTTATCTACAGACCATTGGAGTTTTCCAAGTGCCGCCCCATAGTGTTTTACAACTTGGTATCGCCGTTTCGATAAGTCTTTCCTAGCTACTTCAAGGGATTTGTATTTAGCCAAGTTCCTAAGATTAAAATTGTTTCAGGTTAATTATTTAGCAAATTGCTTTAGTTTCAATTACTGTTTTAATTCCTTTCGAATAGGAAATTTAATTTGTTCTATATTACTGCAGGCCCCTTCATCAAGAGAAATTCTTAAGCAAGTTGTTAAGGAGCTTCAAGAAAGAAAGTGATTAACACTTGTTAAGCCAAAGTGACTAACACTTCAATTTTATGTATAGCTCTAATCAGATTACTTGCTCAATCAATAGAGTCTAAACCTATCCTTTTTTCTTATAAGAAAGAAACAAACTTTACACCCACCAAGGTTTGAATCCCATGACCCCTTACTCTCATAACGCACATCAAATCATTGAGTCACTCAAATGGTTAGTCTGAACCTATCCTTGATAGATACATTCATCAATTTTGATGTCATGTCCAAGTTTTCATGGCCTGCAAAGTGGGCGGTGCTTCTTCCAGGTAGTTTGTAGATTGATTAATACAAATTTCTTTCTCAACTGATATTCATTTTGGTGCCTTCAATCACAAGATTTTAACCAAAAAAAAAAAAAAAAAACTTTGATTTTAACTACCAATTGATTCTCTTCAGCTACTATTGACTGCAAGTAATTAATCTATAAGTGTCAAAAGCATCTAGTATGTCAAAAGCATCTAGTAAGATGGATGAAACCTCTCTTATTAAAAGGCACGATTGATTGAGGGTTATCAAAGCCTCTCAGGTGATATAGTAAAAGACATCACTTGTCAAAAAGTCAAGACCTTGGAAGATCGTGGTTTAGTTTTGTTGGAAATGTTGGATAGTCCCACATCAACTACTTATAAAGAAAAAAGAAGGGTCATAAGTGTGGAGTGGACACTCCATCTTGCCGTGACATTTTAGAGTGAACCCTACTTTCACACTTGTTGCCCATACATAAAATTAGTCACCACACTCTCCTCACCTTGGATTGGGACCTTATTATCAAAATTGAACGTGGTATCAGAGCTAATGGTTGGCTTATCCAATGGTCTTGTAGACATCCAACAAAAATAGTTGATTGATGTTCTGCGGTTGAAAGGGGAGTATTGGAGATGTTGGGATAATCCCACATCTATTATTTATAAAGAAAAAAGAAGGGTCATAAGTGTGGAGTGAACACTCCATCTTGCCATGACATTTTGGAGTGAACCCTACTTACACACTTGTTGCCTTTACATAAAATTAGTCATTACATTCTCCTCACCTTGGATTGGGACCTTATTATAAAAATTAAACAAATTCTCACTAAAGTGTAAAAATAAATAAATAAATAAAAGGAAAAGAAATGATTAATGATGAAGACTGGGAATTCTTTTTTTTTTTTGTAACGGAATTCTTCAATTTGCTTTTAGAAAAGTAAGAAACTTGTGGAAGGGCTTGAAGCACGACAAATGCCGCAACCTCCGCTTGAATGTTTATACATTTGGAAACCTTCCATTGAAAGGTTTTGATGATAGTTTTGAAATGTCATAAAATTCAATTGAACAATTATTTTATTTTATTTATTATGATTGAACAATATTTATAATTAATGATTGAATTTTATTTTTTTAAAATGTCAACCAAATCTATATATAAATATGTAATTCATTAGAACTTTTCAAATAATAAAAGAAGTTAGAATTGAAATTTCCCACGAACGTAGTGAGCAGGTTTGTTTTGGAGCACGTTTTCCAACTAGTATATATATATATATATATATATATAAAAGGAGCGACTATTTTTTTTCGACCTCTTAGGTCTTGCCTTTTTGGCAAGTGATATCTTTACCATATCACCGGAGATGCTTTGACATATAAGGAGCAACTATTAGCACTGATATATTTTAACAAGAAGCATATGAGTCATCTAATTAAGGAGGATTAAAAAAATAAATCATTGGGTTGCCTTTTTGTTGTTGTTTACTAGTCGGTTGCCTTTATGCATGCATAGCTAGGGTGTCTTTAGCACGTTTTTTTATATATATATAAGAAAAAAACCATAAACAAATTTACATTACCTCTTAATTACTCAAGTAATCTCTATATCCAACCAGTGGGCCATCCACTTAGTTGGTTACTGCTGCCTCATGTTCACTCTCATGGGCAATAACATACAAATATATCTCTTGGTCCTTGGCTTGTATAAAAATCATGAAAAATGTTGTGCCCAAGATGGAACATGCAAGTGTGCCTAGGGGTGCACACGGATTGGATCCAGTTTAATTAGGGTCAATCCGTAATTCAATCTAATTACTGTGGATTGAAAAATTACAGTCCAATCCAGTTCAAATTAATAATTCATCAATCCAACTCAATCTAATTTATAAAATGTAAACCAAAGTGGAACAAGTTCCATGGATTGACATTTTTCTATTCAAAGATTCATGAAATTTAAACTTAATCAAATGAATCACAAAAATCATACATCTCATGAATGAAAAATTTATAATATACATCCCATATATATATATATCAACTATATAAAAGAGCCAATAACCAATTCTTGAGTGGTAAGCAAAATTACTCTCTTACCCTTTTTTAATTTTGTGATATATATATATATATATATATATATATGTAATAATATAATAAGCACAAATGTTGGTTTTTTCATCCGTCACTTAATTTTACAATTTTACCCTTTTTAAAAATCAATCTCTTACAAGTTACAAATCGATCTTTTTTTTCATCTTTCACTCAATTTAACAATTTTACCCTTTTTAAATCAATTTCATAGATAATGATGTATCTTTCTATCATTTATTAGATTTCCTATTTATAGATATCAAAGTGTCAACTTTTATATATCCAAAAAAAAATCTCACATTCCTTTTTTATATTTTTTCATATTCAAGAACTTTTTTCTTTTTAATCTTTTTTATTGCAATTGCTGGTAAAAAAATATTTTGTTAGATTGATATGTCACTTTTATTTTTCGTATTTATATATTGTTTTGTTTCTTATATTAGAACTTAATTGTTTTATATTCTTTTAAAAATTCATAATTTTATTTTTGTGAATAATAAAAGTATATTCTCGTACTTGAATTAATTCTTGCGAGCGCAGCAAGCGAGTTTGTCCGTGTAAAGCACATTTGTCAACTAATATATATATATATATAACATATTTCCCACAAACTCTTGTATTCACAATAACCTTCAAAATGTAAGTTCCTTCATAAATAAATGTCATTCACAAAGATGCACTATACACCCTCACAAAAGCGCGAAAAAAGGTGCACATTGTAACATATAACCTACAAAAAAAAAGTCGAAAGCGTAATAAAAGAGTTGAGAACAAACATAGTCTTTTAGATATTATAGTTTAGAGTTGATGCTCTTCAAAATACTATAGTACATATAATCAAATATGTATATGTGTTGATGCTAAATGGATTAGATCGGATTGGACCCACGATTTTTTAATGTAGGATCCGTAATCCGATCCAGTATAGCATGATTAGTGATTTTTCAATCCAGTCCAGTCCAAAGGATTAAAATATTGATCCAATTAGTAATAATTAGTCTAAATTGAACTGGATCTACGAATTAGTATAATCCGTGTGTACCCCTAAGTGTGTATGGGCATTACTGTTGATAGATTCCATATATGAAAGATCGAAGATTTATTCTTTCAAGAGGGAAGCCCTAGCTTGTATATATCATAATTTATTCTTTCAAGAGGGAAGCCCTAGCTTGTATATATATCATAATATCTATTATAGATTCCATATATGAAAGATTTATTCTTTCAAGAGGGTTTTGTTTTGTCTCCCACTTTTGTGTCATCCCTCCACAGAGGGAGCCCAATATTTCTCATCAACTATTAATTTGTTGCATCTTTTTATGCAGATGAACTTAATTTGAACATGCTAGATTTTTTTTTTTTTTTGAACATGCTAGATTTATATCAATTGCATCGTACGTAACTCATGATCATCATTTCTCATCTAGATGATCATCAAAATTAAAAGTAAAAATTAATATATAGTGTGTTGAATATGTTTATCCTAGTTTCTAGAAGACAATTCAAGTAAATATTCTCAAAACTCCCATTTGAAAAGATTATAAGTTGTGGTTCTAAGATGGTCCCCTTCCCTCATAAGCTGCCACATAACTCTTTCTTCTCTCACCCCAAGAACTAGTTAGCTAGCTAGTTGGACTACTTTTTCTTTTTATCTCACGAGGAACCCTAGAAACTCGATCTCTTGATCATTCGTATCTATATCAAGAGCGCTAACATAATTAATTTTGAACTCTTGAAAATATTCAAGTCAATGAATATTGATGATGATTAATATAAATTAATCCCTTAATTAATTACATAGTATAGTTATATATATCAAATTGCGCACTCAATTATTTAATTAATTTATAATTACTTGATTTTTTAGATTATTGTTAGGATATTTGGTTAGCCGCACAACTGATTCCGAACTTGATCGAGGAGTAAAGAACCACAATAACGACAAGCCATAGTTGAAAGTTTTAAAATTTTTCCGTAAACAAATATTTATGTTTTTTATTTTCTTGACTTTAATGAGAGTCGAACCATGACCTCCTAAAACTTTACCTTTTGACAAGTTATGGCTCTGCCATCTCATCAAAATATTTTGACACAAATATATTCATATATATATATATATATATATATATATATATATAAGATAAATTCAATTCCTAGCTAGGTAGGTGGCTAGGGCGAAAAAACCCTAAACCTAGCTACATGTTAGTTTTTTAATTAGTCAAGTTGACCACATATATTGGTAATTCTATTGGATAAAAAAGAATATGGTAATTATTCCAGGTAGTTACCATATTTTACAATTCTAAGCTGCACACACAACACATATATATATATATACACACAGAGTACTGATTAGATGATCAGATTTAAAGCATACATAAAACAATTAAATTAAAACATATATATAAATATATATTATATAGCATGAAGAGATCAAACTATATACACATGTAAATGCATGGCAGCATGGGTGATGAGAATTAAATATGTGTACTAACTGCACTTAATTTGAAACAAATTAACAAAGCAAGGCTAGAGGACATAATTTACTGATTTACATAATTATTAACATCAAGATTCATAAAAGTTCTAGTATTTTTAAAAGGTCGTACACCACAAGAAAAATTAGTTTTAAAAACAATAATATATGTTGTTAGGAAAGCCACTGTCAACCGACATTGGCATCTCACCTCCCTTGTGTCCAAAATGATTTTTTTTTTAATAAGAAACAATTGCTTCCACCATTGTTTGAACTTATGACCTTTTATTCTCAAACACCATATCAAATTATTAGGTCACTCAATTGATTAGTCCTTGTGTTCAAAATGATTGATAAAGAATGGGCGATCCATGTGCAGCATATACATCGAGAGGGCAATCGTGTAGCCGACCGGATGGCCAGCCGTGCATATGATATCTCCCCCGAGTTCTCATTTAGTCCAGCAAGTGCCTATGGGCATTGGTGATGTAATAAAAGATGACATTGTGGATGTCTTATTCCCCAGATTTTGTGCAATGTAATTGAGGGTCTTCCCCCCTTCCCATAAAAAAAAAATGAAAAAAAAGCTATACGTTGTTAAAAGTTAATTGATATAACTAATATATTATAAATATTCCTACCAAAAAAAATATTATAAATATTCATTAAATGTAAAAAATATATAATGATTTGTCAAATTTATAAGTCATTATTATTATTTTTTGTAAGAAATGATATGTTTGTTAAATATTCTAAAATTTAATTTGAACAAAAAAATTTAAGATAAATTTTAACAACGTTTAATTATAAAAATGTTATTAGATAATGGAAAAAACAATTTTTTTTTATAGTGACATGATATAGCTGGCTATATGGAGTGTATATATAGTTAGCAAAATGTATGTGCCCAAATTAATTTTTATGGATATTAACAGATCTAATTTAGTGTAAATGCAAAAAAGATTTCACAAATTACATTCATCAAGATAGGAAACGCAAAGGATACTCTTTGAAGAAATAGCAAATTAACAACAACATTTTTTTTAAAAAATAACGACAAAAAAACTTCAATGCCAAATTAGTTAGAGAGTGCTCTATATGTGGATCAAACGTGCACCTTGCTATATCTTCTCAATTTAATGCAAATAATATGAGTCAAGTTAATAAATACACAAGTTAATTTATTTGTAAATTATAGCATATATATATATAGTTCAGCTTCATAAGAATTAACTTGAAGTCTCATATGTAAATGACATAGCTAGCTAAAATAGAAATTTTACATATATATGTATACATATTCTGACCTTAATTAATTAATTAAGATGCTTCCTCAAGCTTTTTCTCTTCAACTCTAGCTTCATATAAGAGATTTTCAATACAGCACAAGAAGAAGTGTTATAATCCACATCACGTTATCGATCATGATCCCTGAAATTAAGATCAATCAGAAAATCTTAAATTTAATGTTTGCTCCTCAACAATAGCAAAACCATAGTACTCTCAACTCTCGAATTAATTCTAGATGATTGGTCACATGGATACACACATATATATGTATATATATACACACATTAATTTCGGTACATGCTATAGCTAGCTCAATATAACTCAAATAAAGAAAAAATACAACCATGGCATATAAATTAAATTAATTAAGCAAACCTAGCTCTAAGAACTATAAGACGTGTATAAATTAGTACCTCAAAATGAAATGGTTTGTAAGAATCCATGACTTCAATCAAAGAAATAGATCTATGAGCTTCAGGAGAAGGTCATGTTCCTCATCATGTCCCCAAGTTTTTTTTAAAAAAAATTGTCCCCAAGTAATTTGAAGATAATAAGTAGTTTTGAATTAATTACGCAAGAAAATTGACCTAGAAACTAAGACTAGCTGTTCAAGAAAAATTAAATCATACATAAAACTTCAAGACTTGTACATATTCTTGTTGAGCTAGACCTTAGTCTCTTACATAATATATATAATATTGTAGTTCATCATGATCAACACCATCATCAAAGTTAAGGACCAAATTAATAATACTACGACATTATATACGTAGATTATATATTACCATATATCAAAATAAAATCACGACCATATATGGCCTTGATCATAGCTTTACTCTTCTCAATGAATGAAATCAAACTTGAAAGGATGAGTAAGATCTGAGGCTGAAGATTGGCTCTTATTTTCTTGGTTAACGTTGTAGATGGATGATTCATCTTTGTTGTGATGATCACCACTGCTTGTCTGCTTGTTGTGGTTAGCTCTCTCTCCTTCCAACTCCCTATACTTGTGCAAGTACCTTTTCAATGGCTCAACATAGTTATCAAACCCTAAACTGCCCATAGCCCAACAAATATCATCTCCATTTATGGTCTTCCTCTTCTCCTTGTGGCACTTATCAGATGCCTCTCCAGTAACAAAGCTGATGAACTCCGACACGCATTCTTGCATCGTTTCCTTCGCTTCTTTCGAGATCTTGGCATTCGTTGGTAGGGTTTGCTTCATAATCCTCCCGACGTTCGCTATCGGTAGCAACCGATCTTGCTCTTTGATGCAATAATAACCCTGGTGTAATTCATGGTGATGATCTTCATGAGAGCCAGTAGTACTACTACTACTAGCCCTTGCAATTTTCAACTTTAAGCTATCATCCCCTCCATTAATGTCCACCATTTTTAAGCCTATTGGAAGCTGGCTAGGGCTCAAGCCTCTCAAACACAAACACGTTGCTTCTTTCTTAATTCCTTCTCTTATATGTAGATAAAACAACCATATGTGTATGTATGCATAATTGCATAAAAATGTTTACCCTAGTTTTTGGAAATATTTATTTAAAGAGAAGTGCATTAGAATTTAGAATAACTTCTCGACAAAAGTTACGACGACTCATTAAAAATCATCAAATAAATAATTAGGGTTTCACATATGAAATGGCATCTCGAGGTGCATAACACTGCTATATGTATAGTCTTTAGTCGATCGATGCATTATGACTTTTATTAATGTGATACCTTAAAAGATCATCCATTGATGTAACGCATGTAATAGTTAAATTATCAACTTGAAATATCATATGTTAAATGAAAAATATATATTTACTATTTTTTAAGTATGTTTACTATTATTAATTATTGTTGAGTAAGTTGCTGAAAATTTGAAGAGGACAATCGACTAGTTTTTGGGTTCAAATCTCACAACCCTAAAAGCTCAAAGAACAAGAGTGAGATAGTAGTACTTTTTAGATGGTCCCCTCACCTCAAACCCTTCCTTCACTGTAGTAGTAACAATTATATGTGCAACTTCTGGAAAAAAAAAATTATATGTGCAACTTTTTATTAATTATATATTTTTAAGTATATATGATGATATTAATACTGCTCTCAAGTTAACTATAATATAATTTAAAAATTAAATAAGAACTTGTGGCCTACAAAGGTGCACGTGTGTAAGTGATGGAGTTGTCGATCTCCAACCAATTATCATGCTAAAAAAAGAAATTAATTATGCCTAAATTAATTAGGGGATTAGATTATCCATATAGCTAGCTAGATTGTTAGATTACCTACTTCTTAGGCTTGCTTAATTAAAGTATAATCCAATCCAAAAAGAGGGAGGTGTCTGCATTTACGAAGGCAAAAATGAATTTTTAACTCAAGTTAATTATATGATTATATTTAGTGAAGTTGCTGTCAAAAGTCCCTGAACAGTGGAGATTGACATCGGATTTCATACCAAGACTTTAATTTTAGTAACCCTACATTTGCACACACTAAAAACAAAAGACAAACAAACAAACAAACAAACAAACAATCAAACAAAAAACAAAAAAAAAACCTTAGCCTCAATATCTATATCATAGGCTTATTAATTACAATCCACCTTTACTATACACACATATACAGTATAAATTAATATAAACATATATACATACATAAGCTCACATTTTAAAATGATGATTGGCATATATAGTTAGATCTTGCATTGTGAAATTAATCATGACTTAATATATAATTAATTATTTGAGGCTAGTAAAGGACGTACGTACTAGAGCTGTGAAGTTTGATACAAGAAAGAGTCATAAATGGCTAAAAAATAAAGTGTGCACTCAAAGTGAGTTAGATTATCATTTTTCTAATATATATACTAATTAGCATAAGCAAAATTAGTGATCGACCATGGCATGTAGAAGATAGAATGAGAAGAAAAAATGAATGTTCATGTACATGTATCATATATTAATGGCTTAATTAGTTAAAATATCATAACTTTTTACAACAAAGTTATTATATTCTAATTTTTTTAAAATTTGTTATTATATCCTCACCTTTGTATATTGAAAAAATTGTATCCTAAGTCATTTTTTTACTCCAAATTTGATGATGCGACACCTAAATAATAACTTTAAAAACCACCTCATCATCTATAATTACTAAAATTATTACTTAATTTATTTTTTAAGCTCATTAATTAAATGTTACCTCATCAAATTTAAAGTTAAAAAGTGAAGTAGGATACAAATTTATCAATGGAGAAAGGTTAGGATAATAACAAATTCAAAAAGGCTAGGATATATATAATAACAAAAGTTGTAAGAGGTTATGATATTTTGTCACGACCCAAATTTCTAATCTTAGATTTTTTGCCATAATCGGGGTCACTGACCCTTGACGTGGACCCATGTTGGAACACATGCACAGATCGATGCACGTGGTCGAGGTATATGGTATATTTGTTGTGATGTATGCCTAGTGTTATTTAAATGTGTAGACTAATTAAGTCGGCTCATGCGGTTATAGGCGTCGAAACGCGAACAGGGAAATGCCTTGAGTTACGTGCGAGTCAGGTAACTGAGTTGCTAGACTCGTGGTAAGTCTAAGCTTAGTCAAATGTAATTAAATTAATTTATTTCATAACATAAGGTATTTAAATAGAGCAAATCAAATTAGATGTCCTATGGTTGAATTACAAAAATTGAGAGACATAGGACTTACTTTGGGATTCGTGCTAGCACACACTCCCATGTTGAGAGTCGCAAATTATGTGTCATCGGTGAAGCTGGACTGCTTAGCTAGGAACCCTTAAATTGACTTCGAGATGCACAACGCACACTAGATCATAACAAGGGTATAAATACCAACTTAGTAGATTTTTCCATCAAAATCACCATCCTTGCATGCAATTCTGGACCGCCAAAGGAGAATTTCAAGCTGGAAATCGAAAGTTAGGGCTAGAGGATCAAAGGTTGAGAGCTTAGGACTAAGGTAATCATCTTCCTCACCTTTCTATGCTTCAAAACTCAATTAAAATGAAAATGAACTTTGGGTGGGGGGGGGGGGGGGGGGGGGGGGGCTCAAGGTTTGCTTACTATTTTTAGGTGATCCTTATGTGTGTTTGAGTCTATTTTAACATGCAACTGGAATTTTTAAACGGATTTGGTAATGGGTTGGGAAAAAAATGATAGCATGCATGTTAATGGTATTTAATTTAATGAAATGTTGTGATTCTGATGTTTCTGGGCGTTTGTTTGTATCCCCATAAGATGAGTATTAGTCGATGAAGGCTAAAGGGGTGGTCACAAGAGTCAGAAACGCCAAAATTCCTTGCTGAAATTCTGGGTTTCAACGTAGGCAGCGTGTTGGACGGAATCCCCAGCACGCTACCTGAACTGGAAATTGAAAGATGACTGTTCACGAAGAACAGTAGCGCACTCGGCACTGTGCATACATTAATTTTTATAAAATTTAATAACGAGACTGATTTGCCTAAATGAATACAAGACTTACTCAACCGATCTAAAAACACACTAAACGCTATCTAAACATACCAAGAGCCTAGGGAAGTGTTATGGGAGTTCCGAGTGCACGAGTCAAAGTGTCGGGAAACCGGATTGGCTAGGAAATTGTGTGATTTGTAAGTAAATCTGTCGAGGTTCTTTTTTTCATTTTAATTTCATTCCTTTATTGTTTTACAATCCCTTTTAGACTTATTTGTGCCTTTTTATCTGGTATCATGAATCGTGTTTGATTCTATCCATTTAATGGATGTTATATCATGATGTCATGCCTTGTTGCAAATCATTGATTTATTCCTATATATTATTTCTTGTTAATGCTATTCTTGATTTGATCATTTATTGAATAGCATGCTATTAGTGTACATGAATTGTCGAAATTACACCTTTGCTCCTACTAGTTAGTGACACTGAGCTACCACTTGCGGTTGAAGTGATGTAGTTCATAACCTACAGAGTAATACCATATTGCACTAGTTTCACCAATTGATCACATGAGGATCTCAATGACCAATAGGGTGATCTTGGGGGCACTAGTGATACTGACTATTACTTGAGGTTGATGTGACGTAACTTATAACCAACAAGGTGGTACCTGAGTGCGCTACTAGTGGATGATTACTTCGGGTTAGTTCGATTAATTTGTTTAACTGTAGTATCATCTAGTATAGTCTTGTTTTTAGTATCTCTTAACTACTTTATATTGTTTATGCATTTCGTTATATTTGGAAATGCGGTATAGGATCTCCATATTTTACTTTCTACTTTACTGTACTCACCGTTTTCTTTTATGACGATGGGTGCAGATTCATCGTCTAGTAGACCCGATAAAGAGAAGATCGGCTACTACTTCTGAGCCAGTGGCCCGCCCTTACTACAAATATTGTAGGTCTTTTGGATGTTTTGTGTAATTATTATTTATGTTTTTATTACACTTTTGGGATGTATATATACATGGGTTGAGAGACCAGACTCCCCAACTGATGCATGTTTACGGTGTTATTATAATGTGATCGTGTTTTCCTTGTTTCCACACTTAGGATTTATCTTGAATGCTTCCGCTATAATAACAAAACTTCCACTAAAATGTTAAGACTTCCGCTGAAACCAATATATTGTTAAAAGATTTTAATTAACCCTAAATTTGATGAGAGAACACGTGTATTTATTTATCCTGAACGCGAGAAACTAGGAGAATAAATTAAAGAGGCTGACTAATACGTAGTTAAGTCCTACGTGGATAGAATTATGGCTTAATTGCGGGATTAGGCTGGGCGGTGCCGTGATTAGGATTTTGGGCCGTCACATATTTTAACCAATTTGGCCTATATTAATTGAATTTTTTAGGAAAGTATATAAATTAATTGAATTAGGAATTAAGATATATAATTAAGTATGTGAATAAGTCGGTAGACGTTAATTAATTAATACAAAAACATATATAAAATATTAGCCTACGCTTATATACCATGAAAGCTACGTTGGTTCGTATATTTGGCATGATTATGTAAATTGCGTGCATTATATTACATATAGACTAAAAATTTCTTTTTTGTAAGACGTGCATATATATATATATATATAGTACGTTATGGGAACTTGCCACTGCACAACACAGACACATACTTGTCGATATCGATGCGATACACATCTAAATATGCATGGGCACACATCTTAAGTTTTGTTTGATTGGATGAAAAGGAAAATGGTAAATTTCGTTCGAATAAAATGATATTTTCTTGCGTTTAATAGCCAAAATCTTATCGCAGAACATTTTCTAACGATTGCCAATTTTCCATATTAAGACCCATATATTTTTCCACCTATTATAATAGGCAAATTGAGTTTTCTTTTGAGAAAATGAGTTTCCATACTAAGACAAATATTAAATTTATATTTTTTTAAACTATATATTAAATTTATATTTTAAATATAAAGTTAATATATTTAATTAATATATATGGTAAGTTTTCATATTTATTTCAAAACTTGTTGGGAAACTTGTTGGTGAGATTTGAGAAAAAAAAATCTTAAAAAAATTCTTATATGTGCAATCAAACACTTGTAGGAAAATTTTCTTATGAACATTTATTTGAGAAAACTTTCTTAAGAAAATGTTCTTTTCTTATGGAACATTTTCTTTGCAGTCAAACAGGGCCTTAGTGGAAAATCACATTGACACTAATAAGTGTGTGTCCATACTCTATGTTGGGGGAGCACAATTGCATCTTCTATAGTTACATACGCATATAAGAGCATCTTTCAAAGGTAAATGTGGATTGAGACCATGGATTGGTGTCACCTAGCTCATTCATTTGGGGAGAATGTCTATTTTTATGTAGAGTTAAATGTGGGGGTGGCCAGTTGTGGGCGCTAGAGTTTGTGGAGGCAGCGGATGGAATGGGCAGTGCTAGAGAGGGTGGTGCATTTGGTGGCACTGAAGGTGGTGGTGGTGAAATACCCAGCTTTGCATAGTCGAGGATATCTGCGTCGAATAACTCATGCCAAGCATCAAGTCGAGCATTGAATTGGTCGGCTTTCAATTCATCCATCATAGATGTTAAAGTTGCAATAATATCTTCAATTGTGAAGGGAGACATAGTATGTAGGAATGAAAGCACCAATGATATGAACCCAATTCGCAGTGGGATCAAATCTGAAAAAAAAAAAAAAAAAAAGGATACTAAGAGGGGAAGGAAACACATCAAAACGAAAGACATTGGAAGGAAATATATTAAAAGAAAGACAATTAATTAATAAATTGAAAGACATTGAAGGAAATACATTACAAAAAAAAAAAAGGAATAGAGGAAAAAACAGAGAACAATGTAATAAAAATTTTCTTTTCTTTCTTGCATTCTATTTATTAAGAGTTCTTTTTATACAAAGAAAATTCAAACTTTTTCTACAAGCCACTAACCGACACTTGTTTCACTTACATTATCATATATAGACTAAATAAAAAGCTATTAAACAAGTGACTAAAATTAAATAAATAGTTAACAGACTTAAGTGCTCATCCAAGTGATTTCTTGTTCTATCAGGTCTCTAATGTATAATGCGGATATATTTGGACCTTTTTTTGGGTCTTTCTTTGTTCGTATGTAGAATGGGACTATTGTTTTGTTTTGTTTTGTTTTTTTTTCTTTAAATTTCATTAATAGAAAACGATGATGCATATACTTCTCTGGGATTGAATGTCTATCCATCCTAGGTGTGTGGCATCCATTGGAGATGCCAGCTCTAGCACTGCCACCTCATTGATTAAGAGTTACGACCACAGGTACACGTCTTAAAAAAAAAAAGACCACAGGTACACAATTGACAGTTGTTTGATTCCTGGAGCCAACCAACTACCTATAATTTTTTGCAAGTATTTCCAAAGGTCAAAAAAAAAAAAGAAATTAAAATCCTCGAAATGAAATTGTGCATCCTCTAATATATATTATAGATTGGTTTCAACCATTTAATTGTTAAAATGACTAAAGAAAGCATTTTGCAATATTCAATTATATGCTACATGATGATCATATCGACATTAGATTAATTATGTGCCCACATATAAACTTTCATTATTATGACATTAATTTATTTTATTGAATTCTTTCTCAAAGTAGGTATATGCTTGTACGTTGTTCATTATTTTAAGAATAAAAAGCTTCCCAATTGAAACACCTAAGCTTTGGACTTGAATTAATAAATTAAATTGGGATGCCCTGGCATTGATGCACTAAGCATAAGTAATGCATTAAGTGGTACGGGAACTTAATTAGTTTAATCAAAAGGTTGGAAACCCCTGGAACTTGTAAGTCTCAACTCTATACACTCTCTACCAAAAAATTATAGATTACAGCCACTTTGCTGAGATTCTTAATTTTAGTCTCCACCTCCACACGATTATATAATCGAGTAGTTAATTAGGAAGAAAAAAAGGAATACATATACATATATATGTGTGTGTGTGTGTGTGTGATTTGTATATTTTTTTTAATTTTAAGCCTAAACAGGCACATATTCATTCATTCCAAACATACATAGGTAAGCTAATCTATCAAACATCTCAACAAGTGGAAAGAAATAGCAAGACATATACTGCATCGCATGGTACGGTTACAACTCCAAAACAAGGACAACTATATATATAACGGTCCGAATTTAATTTGTTGTTATTTGTGACGTATTGCAGACGTGACGGACAGCTCAGACACCTGTGGGACCCGCAGCTAGGCTAGTGCGCGCCTGAAATTAAGTAAATTGTGTTTTGATTGTTATTTTGACTAAATTTGCGATGTTTGTGTTAAAATAAGTTAAATGGCATCGCGATGTGTGTAATTATATTTCAATTGACCTGTAAGATTATGTGTTTAAGTATTCGCCTCGATATGCGTGTCAACACGGGTATTGGGTAGACTAAAAGACGAAATATTAGGCCGAAAAAAATAATACACACATTAAATGAATTAAATATGATAAAATAGTAAATTGGTGGGCGTCTAGGGACACGCGGGGTCGTGGTCGACACGCGTGGGTGGTATGGTAGTGTGCACGCCCGAGTACGCTCGTTGGCGTGCACGACGAAATTTTAAGCGCGAAAATATAGGCGAATATATATATATATATATGTAATTTAAATATATATATATATATTAAAAATCAGAAAAATAAATAAATAATTGTAAAATGACCAAAAAGGGTATTTGTTTGCTAAGGAAAAGGATAAGAACTTAGGGACATTTTGGTCATTTCACCCCAAAATTTGATAAACCCACCACCACACCACATTTCTCCATTTTTGATCGATCAAGAGACCGTGGGAGAGGAGAAGGAGAAGAGAAATCGAGGGATCGCGGAGTGATCGCGAGCACGACGACGCGAACAAGGTGAGTCATTTGTGTTATTGTTGGTCGTTGGAGTGCGTTGTTGTTGTTGCGGTGTTGGTGGCGGTGATGGTTCGGTGGTGGTGTGGTGGAGCTCGAGGGCTCGGACGAACTAATCTCGCAGTTCGTCCGAGGAGGAAGACGACACTCACGTCGTCTCCCTTTCCTCCCAATCCATTAAAAAAAATGTTGCAGCAAACAGAGGCGTAATGTTTGGGAAGAAGAAGGGGGAAGGGGCACGCACGCGCATGTGTGCGTGCACCCCTTGGACCGGGCCTGATCTGGTTGGGTCAAGTCGGACCCGGTTCAGGGGACCCACCCTATATTATTTAAATAATATTTTTTATTTTATTTTATTATTTTATTTAAATAAATTAAAAACAGTTTTTAAATAAAATAAAATACAGAAAAATAGAGAAAATAGCTAAAAATTATGAAAAAATTCTGAAAAATCCAAAAAAATATGAGAAATCAGAAGAAAAAATTCATAAATGAGTTTTGGAATTTTATCGGAATTTTAACAAGATATTGTCAAGGTTTTTATCTCGAAAAACGTAAAATTGACATTATATATCCAATTGAAGCTAATTCAATGATAAATAATCTTAGGTACATTTAGGTGATACTCTTGATTGTCGGGTGTTTACTAGAGCTAGACCGGGGTTTAATTTTTGGGACGCAGAGTGTGGATTGAGATGCGTAGTATCCCAACTGAAATTACTTGAGTATTCACATCTTTTGGTATTTGAATTCAATTTCTTTCATCTCAATACTTTACTATATTTATGATTATATGGGCGGACGTTGAATGGGGCTCCCTCCGTTCCATTTTTGTGTGTATGTCCACTACACCATAGCACGTGCTACCAGATCGGTCTCGGTGAATAGCACGACCCGAGTATCACGTCGTGGCATGTGTCAGTGCGCCGTAGGTGTAATGCTGGCCATCGAACGGATCCAGATACTTGCCCTGCTTGAGTAGGACTCGCCGGCGGTATTCTGTGGAAGAGTCCAAATTATGCTGTAGTCTGACCCTAGGGGCTAGGAACACACTTTGAGTTTTTCCTATTATTTATTCATGCGATGAGCGCAGTTGCCTATATTTATTTCCGCATGTTTATTTAATAGCTTTGTTTAAATTCCAGTATTTACTTTCAATATTGTTCCCTTAATTTCCTTGGGAAGACTCACTCTGGATTCATCATCTGCCTTTTGCGATGGCTTGAATGCAGATCCTAGTACGAGTAGGGACAAGGGCAAGCTGTCAGAGTACTGTTGATCTGAGATTGCCTGACTCATACGTTTGTATTATATTTATTTTGTTTCATTTTGGGTTTAGGAATTTTGAGATACCTTGTGTATATTGATCTTTTTGTGACATCAGATGTATTTATGGTTATATATGGGTTTCCACATTAAGTTTATGGTTTAGGTTACACATTTATAGTATCATTATCCGAGTAAATGTGTTAAAGGCTTCCACTGTGTGTGTGAATTTGAGGATTCTATGAAGACTTAACATATAATTTGATTTCAATACAACTTAATCAGTAAATAGATAATTAATAAGGTTTAAAAAGATAAAATGGAAGATATAATCCAATGTAGCGCACAGCTGTCGCTGGTAAGACAGATTGTGGGTCTGCATTGGCCTCCGTGGTGGTCTATTTAGAAAATAGGTCGTTACAATATACCACCACTAAAGGAGACGCTTACCTGAATTCGGTAACACCATCAGTTTGAGGAGAACAAAATTTAGAATAAAACAGAAAACTAAATCCTAATGTATGAGGAATTACATAAAAAAGGAGACTGTCCTAATAGTTCTAACACTATGCAAATACATACTTGTAGATACATAAATGTTGTAATAGTGTAAACAGTGCGAAACATGCTCCTCACTAGGGACTGCAAAAGCAACAATCAAATTTAGGTTTTCCTTGCTCTATCTAGCAAACAGTTTGGAAGTAATATTGGACGGTAAAACAATGACAATTACATAAAATGAACATGACAGAAATGAGGATGCTTAGGTAAGTGTCTGGTAAAACTCGTAAAGATAGAATAAGAAATATAGAAATTTAAAGAAAAGTAGGAGTAACACCAATTGACACAAATTATGGAATGGAGGTTGCAATGGTTTGGACACCTATAAAGACGGCCTACAAATGTTTTCACTAGAAAACTTGACTCAATAGAAACTGACGAAATTCGACGAGGTAGGGGTAGATCGAAGTTAATTTGGGATGCATTAATTAGGAAGGACTTGAATGGTTTGGAATGTTCACCATTAATTGCACAAAATCGAGCACAATGGAAGGTTTGATCCATGCAACCCCTATTTATTTGGAATTGAGGCTATGTTGTTGTTATTGTTGTTGTTTTTTGAGAATCATATAATATATGGAAGTATATTTTATAAAATTGGTAACTTTTGAAATCCGAGTCGAGTTCAGGCTTAGGGGGTTTTGTCTGGATTTGGCTCAAATTTTAATTTGGACATCAAAACCTTGCCTAGACCCGTCCCAGATTTAAGACATTATTGTCCCACCCTTTTTATTTTTCAGACTTGACAAAATTGAACTGGCAGGCGAGACAAAAAATTGACATCCCGTGCCATCCCAACAAATATGGTAGACAACTTGATTTTCTTTTTTTTATTCCATAAACGACTTGATTTTTGGCCAAGATGTTAGCGCCACTTCTCGTGGCCTTGGAAAAAGGATGGACCAGGCTAAACATTTTTTGAGGGTTGGCTATGTTATAGTTATGGACTAATTATATAAAAAAAACACAAAGAAATTTTCAAACCTACCTGGGCTACAACCAATTGCCAGCATGTATACCTGGGTTTGCCATTGAATTGTAATTGAGACTTTCACTTTATCGTTCTCACTCTCACTTGCTATGAATTATTAGTGCAAAAGCAACATATTACAGTATTGTTCTCACAAAAAAATGTTACATAAACAACATTAATAACTTAACCAAACACAATATATCTTAATCAATGGTTTATCCTAATATAGTGCCTTCTTTTTTCTTTGGACTCTCATTTTGTAGCATCCCCTAATTTCACTAGGGTGATACTCGGTCTGAAACCTAATTAAGCGCTGGTAAACAAGATCGGACCTAATTAGAGTCAACAGTCTTGTACCTATTCCTGACAACAACCTATATATCTTAATATCAAATAAATAAAATTAAAACAAAATGCAGTGGAAATTTAAAACTTTTTAGATCGATATAAGATATACAAAACCAGTATACAACCTCGATATTCAACTTGTACTCATCATAATCCAGAACATTATGTGTAACAACACGAAACTCAATGCATCGAAGAGAAGACCTTATACTCCTATTTTTCTCCTTTCCTGAGTTACAACGTACGCCCATTTTCTGAAAATGTTAAGGTGAGTGAGCTCCCACATGCTCAGTAAGTGACTCCCATACCAACCATCGATTATCAATTAATATCAAAGGAAAATGTATAACAATATGAATCCAATGCATATCTAATGGAACATTTGAAATAATATAAACAATACATAACGGATGCAAGTTCATTGGTCCATTGCAACTGTACCCGTGATTTGTATTTTCAATTTCAATAATTTGAATAGAGTTGCACTCCCAAATCGTCAAGAACTAACCACTGATCATCTTACCAGTTCAAATCGATGTGCCACCAACTCAAATAAAATAGAGTCGCACTCCCACATCCTCACTAAACCAATCACTGACCATCTAATTAGTTTATGACCGATGTGCAGCCAACTCAACGAAAAAGCATTGATCGAGATATTCCCAGATCATTTGAGGTACGGTGAAGGGTGGATGCCTAACAAAATTTCAAACTCCAAGCTGATTCGTCTCGTCAAACCTCTTTCCGAATTCATTTTTCAATTTAAAACATTTTTGTAAAACAAGTCAAATCACAGTACATTGCCTAACTCCCAGTCCAGAACACTACGTGCTCTAATAATATTATTTTACATTGCATAATTGATCAAAGATACGAGTCTCACTTACCAGTTATGAGCTTTCCTAGGTTTTACTCTGGGTTTCCTAGCTTTTCGGGGTTCCATCACGTTTCCCAATGGCCAAACACCTATGTCATACCCATTAGTATTAATTCGGGTCTAATGTATACTAATTCAAACCATTAAACCAACCTTAAAACCTACTCAAACCACCTAACCAAATTAGTTTAATACTGATTTTTCACTGGTCAGCGCACTACCCAGCTGCCCAAATCTTTGTCTTGTTCAGATCGGCCAGCGTGCTAAGGCCAGTGCCCAGTGCGTTGGTCAACTGAACCACTGTATTTCCAACCGACTTCGACATTTCCAAATCTGATCCAAACGGGGTCCAAACACCTTGCAACCTCAAAGAGGGCCTTACACGAGGACTTACAACATATATACATAATCACAACGATCACCAATCACCAAACCCCCCCCCCTCCAACCGAAACTTACAACAACAACGACAACTACTACTACAACAACAACACCAACAGTCACCTCGTCCACTTGGCATCCTTGAGCTCCTTAACCACGCGAGTTCACCCTCCTTCTCCTTCTCCTTCCACTTCTCCCTCTCCTGATCTCTCACTCTCTCTCTCTCTCTCTTGTTTTCTCTCTCTCTCTCTCTCAATGTTTATAAATGAAGAGAGGCGATGGTGATTATTCAAATAATTAACTGCTTCAAGATACGCATTGCATCACCTCGATGAACCTCAAACTTATCCTTTTTACTTCACTGTCCAGCGCACTGATCACTGACCAAGCCAACTTTTACAAGTTTTACTCGACCCTTGTGCACACCACCGAGTTCACTCGACGTGCACCCATCCTAGTGACCTACGTGTGTCTCCTCGTAACCCCACATGTCACTCAATGCCCGTTATTTATCAATTATTATTTTAATATATATATATTTATATATAACACCATATATATAAATATATCTACGTCTATCAATACGTAATTCATGCCAACGAGCACATTCGGGCGTAAACGCTATCCCATGTTTCATGTGTGTTCTCCTTGACCTACACATAGTATTAGGCATTCCCTCATTTGTCTGATTATTCATTTTATTTCCATCCGTAATACAATCCATACAAAGACAGCACGACGCGCAAATCCACACACACACTAATCGTAGCTAATTGGACTTAACCACGAGTCTAACTTAGGTTAATTAGGATTCGGATTAACACTAATCACGTGTTTAAAGTAACGGGTCATTACACATTTTCTCTCTAGTTAGTATACTTATTGGTGCAAATGCATCGTTATAAGAAAAAATGTCTTTTATAACATCTAAAAATGTTTTTTTATGAATCTAAAAATATTGTTATATACTCTACATTGTTAAAATTTATTTAATATGTAATCAATAAAACACACACATTTATGATTAAAAAATTAATATATAATAATTTATAAATGTAATGAAATTCTTTGTTTTATAATATTTAATTATTCATTAATCATTATTTTTTGTCATAAGTAATATTTAGTTATATATTAATTTAAGATTTAATAAGTTTTAACAATATAATTAAGTGTTGTAAAATATTATTTTTATTGTAGTGGACTATGCATTCAGGCATGGATTGATTGTACGACAATTCTACCATTAGGGAATTGTTACTATATATGAAAAGTCATGCAGACTATGCTTTCAACAGTTACTATATACAAAACTCGACGACTTCTTCTATTAGTTGTTATTTTGACGGGGCTGTCATGATTAGGGATGCAAGTGAGGCAGAGAATCTCCATTCTCCACGAAGAATCTTTAATATTCTTTGGGATTCCTATTCTCCTTAGGATTCCCACATAACATAAAAATGCAAATGAGAGGTAAGGGGAATTGAACTTTGTCCACAAAAGTTCTTTCATTTTAGACTAACCATCACGCTAAACTAGAAACTTTTTTTTTTTTTGTAATTCTAACAAGTTTTTATTTATTTGAGCTAAACTTACTTTTATAAATGCATTTCATTGCTACTTTATATTTCCTTATGTTATAGTTAACTTATGTGAAAAAGTGTCAGGGTAGAGATCCCCGCCAGACGGAGAATGGGGATCAAGATTTCTCCAGTGAAAAAAATTTCAAGCGGAAAATCATCGCCCTGCCTTGGAGATGGAGATGGGGATGGGGATGGGGATATAGATTGCATTCTCTGCCCCAAACTTGCCTCATCTACATCCCTAGTCACAATCACGTACCAACACCAGCAGTGAGACTAAGTTTATCGTATATCATTCATTGAGCTCATGTTTTTCAATTAAAGATTGATTATCCATTCCTTATAAATCTATCCCCATTTCATAACTCTGTCACCGCCACTTCAAAGGTTTATGCCACTGTAAATCGTACAAAAGGGAGAACCGCTATTAAAACAGAGCACACAATCAAATATGTGACTAAGATGAACAAATTAGAAGTTGCGCACAAAAAAAGTTGGACGAGTTGAAATAGCGTTTGAGCTTGAAAAGCTCACAGATGCACCATTGAAATCGTTGTGAATGAAAGAGGAGAGTGCCTGGAGCGAGTACGGAGAGGGTGTCGGTGAATTTTGTATAAGGGTAATGTGGTCATTTACTCAATGGACAATTTATTAAAAAATTTTGTTTTTCTAAATTAGGTGGGGAGATAGGAATTAGGATAGAAGGGTGAAATAGTTGCCTACATTTTTTTTTTGGTTCACTTATCATATTTCTTTTTGTTAAACCTTTTGCAAGTACTCAATTTTGTAGCTACCCTTCCTCAACAGAGATGCCATCAGATGGAGGCAAGCCGCCACTCCAAAGTAAATTGATTAGAGCATGATTTTTGTTTTTTTTTTTTTTTGGGAATTAGCAAATAGTGTAAGCACTAGAATTAGGGGTATACATGGATCCAATAATCTGTGGATCCAATTTAATTCGGTCCAATTATTACAAATTGGATTGAATTTTATAACTAGTTGAATCGGATTAAATTGCAAATATGTCAATCCGCACGGATCAGATCGACTTGCAAATTTTACATGTACAATTCGCAGATCTAATCCGATTCGATCAGGAACATTATAAACATATAGATTAAGCCTTATAAATATATCTAATTCTTAATGGTTGTTTTGTCTACCATCTTCTTTTTTGTTGTATTACTTAGTTTTTAAGCTCCAACTTTTGATTTTTTTAATCCAATTTTTATTTTTTATTTTTTATTTTTTAGTTTGGTCATATAATTTTTGTATTAAGGTGAATCAAGTCTAATTTATGGTATAATCATTCACTTTGTTTTATGTTGTTTAATATGATTATAGAATTGTTGTTAACCAATGTGTATACTCTTAATTATGAGATAACTATATGATGACAATCCACAAAATTAATTCGGTCTAATCCGCATTTTGTTAATTGGATCGAACCAAATTGAAAAGTTAAATGAGTTGGTTCAAATTGAAATTTCTCAATCCACAATAATTGAATCAAGTAGCGAGCTAACCCTAAATAAATCAGATCCAGTCCATGTACACCCCTAACTAGAATGGATCTTTCTTAATTAGAAACAACAAAACAATTAACACTGAAGAATTGGACTATAAACAGTACTGAACATGACTTTGCTAGATCACTTGACACTGTTGTAACCAAATTGTAGGGATACAAACTAAACTCATAAAAAGCAAGGCAAAAGAGTAAAACGCCATCCACTTTGTTCCTGCAACTATTACAATAGAAAAAAATAAGATCAAGTGCTGCTGCAGCTGCTTCTTAGGTGTACATCGTCAAGTTTGGCTATTACTCTAATTTCCAAAATTCAAGAACCAAAAAAGAACTCTATCGAAGCAATCGATGGAGTTCGGAGGAGTAGCGGATTTTTGCAGCATTAAGCATTTCAGTAACAAAAGTACATCCTACGTTTAGAAGAGTAGCGGCTGTCGAAACATGCTCCTCATCAACTGGGACTGCCAGAGGCCTGCTCCTTAGCTTTCTCAATAAGAGGCTTCAACTGTTTCTTCTCAGCAAGAATTTTGAGAAAATTGAACAAAAAGGGAATGTAATTATGCTTTCTTCGTATATTTTCAGTTTTCCACCTCTTAAATTTCTCCTCCTCCATCAATATCTTCTCAGTGGCACTCTCAATCCCAGAATTTACCTCCGAAAGCAATTTGTTCAGTGTTTCAATGGTGCTACCATCCACATCCCGGTCTGCTTGTGCGGCTGCCAGCTGCTGCAAGATGCGCTCCCTCTTCTTTTGCAGTTCCTTGAGTTCAGCGGTGTAAATTTCCTTCCTATTCTTTATAATCGCCATGAGATTGAACCGTATCTCACTTTTAGCATACCTGTCGATTCGTTCCTGAATCACTGGTTGCACCATCTTCAACCAGTCCAGATCACCTTGGCCGCCAGAACATTGGCCGAGGCTAATAGGGCCTTCCTTCAGCCCATCAAGCTCATAAAGCATGCCATCAACTGGTAAGTAACTTATAAAATGGTACACATCGTCATCTTTGGTCGCGGCCTTTTGCTCCTCGGGCACAAATGGCTCTGGTCTAGCAAAGCTATTATGGGCTATGCGTATTGCTTCGCTGTTGTTTATTGCCAAACCTTTGAGCTCTGGAGGGAAGTTCTTTGTGAATTCTTTTAACAAAGATAGTTCAGGCCCAATATCAACATCTGGACAATTCATAAGAATAGAAAGGATGGCTTGGGTTGCACATGCATTGTTTATCACCTGTACAAAAAACAATAAACAAAAACGAGATCAGCAAATAAGTGATATCCAATGCTCCAAAAGACGACACGTTATACAATAAATCTAACCTGGCTTGCAAAGAATAAGTTTGGATTTGGATCCTTAATTACAAGACGGTCGTCTTTTTCACCAGGGCACCATTTGAAAAGAAATATCAATCCATACACAGGCCTGAAAAAATAGAAGACATCAAAACATGAACACATACAGCAACAATTTTTTTTTGGATAATAAACCAACTTTTCATCCTTCGAACTTGCACACAAGGAAACTTGGAACACTCAATACTCATGCATAGGTTACCACATGCCAAAAAACTGGAGCTGCCACATGGTTGGTAACATAACACTAACATCAGCCTACTTACTCTAATTGTAAATATTAAAAGTTGCCAACATATCATTCCTTACGGTTTAGGTATATTTACAAGGCAAAAATGTATGATGCATTGACTCATTCTCCTTTTTGGACAAGGCATATCATCCAAGGAAATAGAGCTATTTGTGACTACCTATTTTGAAGCCTATCGGTTGTTTGCATCTCTTACACATTTATTAGTTTCTGTCAAGTTTGAGCTTGTCAGTTGCTAATCTACTCAACCAAAAGGTCGTCAGATATATTGACTGAGATTTTGATGTCTTTTGATCAAGCATTAGGTGGTAAAATATCATCATACATATTGATAGAGATGTAGATGTCAATATTTTAGGGCTTGTGGAGTTCTTCCGACCAGTAAGACATTGGTTGATGGAAAGTTGACCTTTGATCCCCTCACTTTATGAAGATGGATAATACTAACAATATCATAAAACTAACCTGATATTGTTCAAGGAGTCCTGGTCTAATGAGTAAAGCTCCTCCACCTGCATGTAGATAAATCCAAGTGCATTAGAAAGCGACAACGACGTGAACTAACAAAAAACAAACACAAAATCCATTGTATATTCACCGGGGACAGGTCCTAATAAGTTTTCATACCTTAGTTTACTGGCTAAGAACTTATTATCCATTTTTTATAACCTTATATATTATAGTTACAAGCATGATTTTTTAAAAATAAACAAACTATTTTATTTCATAAAAGAGAGAATAGAAAAGGACAAAAGAGGGTCAACAGTCCTCACTTTTATATCGTAGTTATAAGCCCATGGGATTCGTCAAACCGAAGAACCTCCCTCACTTTTACATCCTAGGAAATTTAAGGTGGAACAAAAAAATAATAATAATAATGATAATGTAATAATAATAATAATACTAATAATAATAATAATAATAATAATCCAGGGAACTAGGTAAGTTGGTAAGGTGAACCAAACAAGGCCTAAAACAGAAGTAGGGGACGTTATATACTCGAAAAGGATAAGTCATTTGAACAATGACTTAGAGGAGAAGTGGCCACTCTTGTCTGGTGTTCAACTTGTCCAACTATGGATTAAGGGGAAAATCCTAATGGGTTCGAAAATAGAATGACAAAAAGAAAAGAATAAAAAATAAGAGAATGCAAATTACACCAACATCACAAATCCTAAGAGAGAGAGTTTTTAAACGTTAAAAGATTACAAACTGTTGCGACAAAGTTATCAAACTAATAGTTATACACATATGATACAATAGACCGCCTTCTTCTAAAAGAAATAGCAATCGACTTTTTCCAGCTTCTTTTTCGCATTCTATATGGAATTTGTTTAACAACATACTTTAAGATTGACACAAAAGGTCAAATAAAATAAACGAATATTGCATTCTACACAAATCCATAATTATATAGCACATATAAACTAGAGTAAAACAGGTCATGCAAAGTAACAGAGAAACACCTGCACACCTTTCACTTGCATCTGCTGGATAAGCTCGGTAAAAACACCTAGAACAGATACAAAACAGTTTTACAAGCAACAACAACAACGAAAAAACCTCAATCCCAAATTAGTCACATAAACTATCTGTAAACATGAACCAACAAAAAAAAAAAGGATTCAATAACAAAATCATCAGTACTGTATTGTCTAAAGCACTAGCATACAAGCAAAACAAATTCTACAACAGTAGGTAATATTCAGGGGGAAAGATTCGATTATTTTCAGTTGTTCAGAAAATAACATACAAGAAAAGGAAAAGGAAAAGTCTAAAGCACTAGCATACAAGTGAAACTAAGCGTTCGATAGTAAATGGTAATTTAGTGCAAGGATTTGGTTCTTTTCATTTGTTTAGAAAATTGGGTTGAAATATGATCAAAAAAAGGAAAAAATCTGAACATTCTCAAAACTGTTTTCCTTATCGATACGATGCCCAGATTGATATATAGTTGAATTTTGCTCCAAGTGTTGTTCAGTTGAGGGTTCCTAAATCTATTTTGTTAAGAAACAAATTGGTTTGTGAATTACCTATCTATGGCATGACAAACTCAAACCATGTCAGCTATAAAAACTCTTAACTTCTTCTCTATGACATTTGAGGGAAATAATTGCTGTCTTATTGATATAAACAATAATTAACTTGCAATAGTTACACAATCCACTTTATGTCTCCTATAAAAAAATTCCGCTTGTTATAAGTATAAAAAAGAGTAAATTCGAGTGCAATATCTTTGACAAGTAATCAATCTTCAACCTTAAAAGAACATTTTATTCACTTATCAATAAGATCACTTGACAGAAATGACAAGACCTCATGCAACACAAGATGTAATTTCACCACAAATATTTAAAACTTACCCGGGTCAGACTCAATGGTGCACCAAGACATGATGAATCGATGACGTTTCGTATTTACTGGAAACAAAAAAGAGTTTTCAAGATATCACTCAGATCAGAGAAAAAAAGTGCAACAAAAATTGAATACAGACAAATAATTAGGCATATCTTGACCAAGGAACATCAAATCCTAGACACGAAGCCAAGAAGCTATTGGAGAAAGATTAAATCGATTTAGGAACACATACCACGCTTTTACTTCTTTCAAAAACAAAGAAGTTAGCAAAAGGAGATAATGTCGACAAGTGTCATTACATTTAAACACGAGTTTAAGCCCCCAAGGGGTGTAGTATAATGGTAAAGAAAAGAGCACTTGTATAACAAAGAAAAATTAATTGTCTCTATTCAAGTAATGAGAAAAGTTTGTTGAACTGTAAATGATTGAAACATGAGATAGTATGGATCTCAGGTAATGTAAAAGTAATAAGAATATCAAAGAAATTAGAAGGGCAATTTGAAAGATGTTGGTAGCTAAAGAAAGAAATTAGTTCTATGTGAAGTCATGAGTGGATATAATTTGACAATTGTTTGAGAAGTTGTTATCTCTCTAATTAGTCAAATAAAGAACAGTTTCCAATTGATCCAAGTTTTACTTCTCTAAAATTCAACTCTGACTGAGGCAGATGCGATGGATTCGATTCTTGGCAGCAACATTATATTTCCTTGGTTTCTCCCCGTTTATGGCATTGGGGCGCCCAACTAAGTAAGGAGGGGCTGAAAAAGGTTCGGACATCCATGGATATCAAAAAAAAAAAAAAAAAAAAAAAAAAAAACATGAGTTTAATTTGTGCATTGCTATGCCGCTAGGGCTCAATTAAGATTTTATTTTCTTAAAGACAGATTCCAAGATGCGCTATTTCGCTATGTCCAATGAAACTACACAAGTGAGGTGTGGATTTTACTCTATTTCGATCGACGCGTCCCCAACAGTCATGGCCATATGCATTAAGCAGTAAGCACTACTAGTAGCGTCAATTCATACATGTATGAACAAAATACAAGCAAATTTTGATCCTTGTTGACCTAAATTGATCATAATTGAAAAAAAGAATCACAATAAAAACAAGGCAATTACATTGCGAAGTGCAAACCCTAGGCTTTAACAATTCAATGAAATCGAATCAGAGAAGTTAGGGCAACGAAAACCACAACAACAACAACAACAACACAGAAACACAGAAATACAGAATCGATCGATCGAAGCTTACACAGGAGAGATCTGGTGAGGCGCCTGAGATGGCGAGAGAGGCAGCAGTAGTCGAGTGTGTTCTATGGCTCCTCCTCTATCAGTACAACAATAACACCAACATAAGAGGACCCTACTAAACGGACATATTTTCACACTTGGTTAGCAACACCGACTGGGTGTCCAGAAGTGTGCGTTCGATACATCTCGAGATACTTGTTCGAGGTGTATCGAACGGCCCTTAATTGGGTTTCCAAAGTGATCTCTCAATCATTTCTTGTCTAATTTTCTATTGCCCTCGATTTAGTGTAAGTAGGGATGGCAAAAAGTGTCCGGACTCATTTGTCGAGATCCGCTTTAAATGGGTTTGGACATAATTTTTCTTAAATAAATACGAGTTCGAACATGTTTTTTTATCCATTTTAAAAAGTGAGTTTGGGTCTGAACAAAGTTTTTAAAAAATGGGTACCCATTTAACAATTAATTTGCATGGTATTTTATTTATTTATATGGGCATTTGAAAACTTTTATAATATATGTATTATAATTTCATCCATGAAAATATTATTTTTATGTAGAAACTTGTAAAACTTGAATTTTAAATACATACTATATCTTTTTTTGTAGCAATAGAATGCATGGTGACATGGAAATCATCTATTTTTGTGAATAATTAAGTGAAAGAAATTAATTTATTATATTGAAAAACGGGTCTGGAGTGAAAACATGTTTTGTATGTTTTATAAACATATGGGTTCAAAAAAAAATGTTCGTTTCAAAAATGGGTCTGGACACTATTTCTAGTCATTATTAAGAGGGGGGTATCCAAACTCGTACCTGTTCGGACCTCTTTTTTTGCCACCCCTATTGCAACACGTTCAATCATTTCTTTTGACAATTGATGCTTATAGATATTTTTTTAAAAGAAATTATAGATATTTTTTGCCTATATATATATATATATTTTTTTTTTGAAAAGGTTGTTGATAAGTTGAAAGTATAAATATATATTTTTTTGAAAGTATAAATATTTACAAAGGATTTATATCTACAATGTGCCTATTAATTAAAGTTAATAGTTAAGATTTTTGTTTCTGTATAACCTTTTTAGCATAGAACGGTTCCCTTAATTTATAGGTGGGAAATAAAAAAGATTTATGAAAGCTAGCATTAACTTTTATTTTTATACTAATAGTGCTAAGGCAACTCACTTTTAACATTTAAAATGGACACTTAGTTATTAATGCCCCTCTTTTTACCATCTCACCTAAGATGCTTTAACTAGTGTCACTTAAGTATACATCAATTTACATACACATAGGCATTGATGCACAACCAATTAATAAGTGGACGTCCAAAACAGGTGACTCAATCATTTTTTGTTAATAATAATCACTCCCTTATTCCTTTGAACATATAAATAACAGATTCATAATTAAAATAAAAAAGTCACCAAAAAAATCTTCAAAAAAAAAGGAAAAAAAAATACAAACTAAAAATGCTTTCATTGAGAGTTGAACTCAAGACCTCCCGCTTACTAAACGGGTGCTCTAACCAACTGAGCTATGAAAGCTTGCTTGTTATGAGTCAGAATAATCTAATATTTTACTTTTCATAATTGTACTCTTCCGCACTGCTAGCCTAGAAATACAAATATATTTTTTTTTTATATCCGCGCATGGGTGCCTAATTTTCTCAAGTGCTTCTTTACTTCAGTTCAACTAATCTTCCATGAATTAGTCGATAATTGCCTACCCTAATCCCATAACCCAAAAGAAACCGAGGGGGGATAACAATTATAATACAATCCAGATGCAGCAAATCTATCGAAGTATCAACAAGTTATACACAGGACAAAGATTGTTTCAACTATTAATTATATATATAGTCTAGTACTAATACCTTTTTTTTTTCCTTGCGACAAGCCAGTTCACTAATACATATGCATATGTATAAAATGATAGAAATTTTATATGCATACATATAGCACCTTAACTCATATCTCAAAAACATAACTCATGAACATCTTCATCTTCTCTTCTTCAAGGGCAATCCACACATTAATCCCTCCACCATTACTACCATCAGAGAGCAGCAGCACAAAGTCATCCACCCCACCCACAACAGGCCCACCATACACAGGCCTCCCATGCCCAAAGTCCAGCTCATAGAAGCCCAGCTTCCACCATGCAGACACATAAAAATTCCCATTAAGACTCACTTTAGGGACCCCTTTGTGCACCTCAAGCCAATCAATAACAGACCTCACATACTCATCACTCACACCCTCTATTGCTTGCCTTACCTTCTCTACACTAAATGAAAATGGCCTCTCATCCAACTCCACCACATTTGCTGTAGCAGAAGCTGTGATCACTGCATTCCCATGGAACTCTTTTGCCAATTTAGGTGATATTTTAGACCTTATGTCCACGGCGAACAAAACCGACGATTCCTTATCCGGGTCCTTGACGAAAACCGATTTTGTTCTTGCCCTCCAAAGGTGAGCCACAATGGCCTCAAATGTTGAGCACTTGGGGTTGGAGAGGTGGTTGTTGGCTTTGTGTTTGAGTGCACTTAGCATGGTTGGAGTGAAAGTGAAGAGCTTGCAAGTGTGAGAGAGTGTGTTGGAAGAGTTGTGGTTTTGTAGGGTGAATGAGGAGCAGCAAATGGAGGAAATCTCTGATTGTTTGATGTACTCTTTATGTGGGTACTTGATTTCAGGTGGGATTCTTGCTTTGATGCATGTCTGTCAATGTTGAACACATGGGTATTCAGGTTTTGAATGTTTTCAATGTCGTTGCCTCGGCATATCTCGCCGAGGTTCCTGAACATCTCTGCTGCTGCTCTGCCATCAAGCAAGCTATGGTTTGTGACAAAGCCGACTGAGAAGCCTCCACACTTGAACCTTGTGACCTGAAAAACATTAATCCAATTAAAAACATTGATTCCACAATCTTGGTCTTTGAATTTTTGAAGTGAAAACTAGTAGTGAAGATTGCCTGGATGGTGAAAATTGGCGCTTCCACGAGTTCTTCGGGCTGGCGTCCTACTCGAACGATTAGATGCTGGAACGATGGATTGGGAAGGCGAAGATCACCAAGGTCTTTTAATCTAAGTGTCGACATCGCACTCACAAACGAGACACCAGCGTTGTTGCAAACAAGCTCTAGTCGGTTGTCCTCGGCGTTGTAATTTAGTCTACCTGCCATGAAGTAGTAAGGAATTAGAAACACGTCAGACATAGCTTTCTTCACTCTTTCCGCAATTCCAACCGTCGAATGCTTCATCGATGGGATAACATCGAAGAAGAAGACGGTTCCAACAGGAAATGCAAGTGTTTGATCAATGTTTGACAAGAAAACTGTCTCAGTTGGAGTTGGATTCTTTGGAGATTTAAGTGTCACTGGTTCTTCCTTCTCTATGTCTTGGACTGTCAGCATAGCACCAACTTCTTCCATTGGATATCAAATGATGATGAGACCAAATTTAAGCAATTCAATAGAAGATTATCAAATCATATGTAGATAGTAGTATCAAACAATTTATAATCTAAAAGGACTATAAATGATTGCAATGCTGCGTAAAAAGAACATTAGTGAGGAGTTTCATGAGCATTGGTTTTTCTTTAGTTTTTTTAGACAAAGAAGCATTTTTTTTAATTCTTGAAGTGGTGGAGACCAAGAATTCATGAATCCTAATGAAGTGGGCACATGAATTTGGTGTTTCTTTCATTGCAGAGAAATCAGGAGGTGCAAGACTGTTCTCTTGAAATTTGAAGCCATACACCATGTCACCATTAAACATAAAGTGACTTTTGAAGAATCAAATGCTCCAAAATACTCATTTTAGCATAGCAAGAAAACATATATATATATATATATATATATATATATATATATATATATATATATATATATATATATATATGAAAATGATAATCAAACACACTTGAGGCGCGCACTTCTTTTAGCCTATTTATGACTCTTTCTTGTCTCTCAAGGTGTGGGCCCCACATATAACAAAACATTATAAATAAGTTAAAAGACAAAGTGTGGGCTCAAAGTGTGTTAGATTATCATTTATTTATATATATATATATATGTGTGTGTGTGTGTGTGTGTGTGTATGTATGTGTGCGCCGCGCTCGTGGTAGTTTATTCACTTTGCTACTACACAAATAGAAATAATCAAAAGCCCCCAAGGGGCCTGGTGTAATTGTAACGAAGAAAGCATCACAAGTTCTGACTGAGGTAGAGATTACGAGTTTTGATTAATTTTAGTCACACTAAATCCCTTCGGTGCCTCTCGATTATTGATTTGTGGTGCTCGACTAAGCCTTGTAAGGATAGTCAAATCAATAAATGGTAAGATGCAACAATTTATTTTTATATACGAAGCAACAATTTTACCCTTCAGACTTGCATACGAAGAGATTTGAACGTTCAACCACATTATATAGGCGACTACATACCAAACTATTGAATCTGCCATTTGGGTGACACAACAAACTTCAATGTATGCCCCGCCACCACTTGTTATACTAAAGTGAAAAGGAGAAAAGAAGACCATAATCATTCATAAACAACCAAGCAACTTCTTGAATTACATTTGTACCTTCAACAAGCAAATAAAGAAGTCAATACTCATAGTAAACCTGAAGTGTAAAAATCATTCAATTTGCAAATTAACCCTGGATCACCTCCAACATTCGACCACGAACCTAATACAAAATCTTAGCCGGGTTTATTTAGTGACTTTGCTATTGCAACTACAATAAGCAAGTCCATGCTGTTCATCAAAATTGCTAAAATTTGGCAATTTCAGGTGTTTAATTAGCTTGGCATAACACTGTGGTTGTGTAGGCTACCAGACGAGTTAAGAAACTGCACTTGGACTTCAGCTCAACAAATAGCATTTATGATCCTAGAAACAAATTAGCAAACACCTAATCTACAAAAACAAAGATAATCAAATCAGTCCAGAGAATTCTAAATATAACAATTAATAAATCACTTTAACAGTTGATGCCTAATTAATGCATAAATTACTATGCATAGTATAACTACATTACTATTAAGGGGGTGATTCAATTTTTACTTTTCTTACCCACTTTTTTTTTTTCCTTTTCATTTTTAGTTTTGCATGTGGCATCTAGTGTCAACAACACCAATTAATTCATGTTTGAACACTGTCAAGTCCCATATGAGGACAACCATCTCACCCAACTTTTTTCATCTACATAACTCATATTCGAGACCTTACTTAAAGGAATTGAGTCCCTTAATTACCATTCCGACAACTGCTTGTTTTGGTCTTGATATTATTCTAAACTTCTCTCATTTTTTGTGATTGTGGACCGAAGATTAAGTTGATGTCATAAATTCATGTTAACAAACCATATAAACTGAACAAAAAAAATATTCATTGTTAGTTTATAGATGCCATAATTGATCTTTGCAACACAAAGTATGAAATTTTGATTTCTTACCCTTCCAATGTTTTGACCACGCCAACACAGCCCCCATCTCCATCAAATCAACGGGACCAGATTGACCGTTAATGGAATGGCGGCCTAGCTAATAAAATACCCAACATTCAAAGTTCAAATAATGGAGAAAGCATATAAAATGCTAGAGTAACTTAAGATGCGACACCTGAATAGAACACACACTTAATTTTTGTCGCATACATGTGTGCATGAGTGGTCGTGCATCCTGATCGCATCAAAGGGAAGCTCGTACAAATGCGCCTGACTTAAAAAGATTAATGAAGGCAATGCTCGGCTTGATCTAGATCAGATACCACTTCTACTTTACCTACAAGAAATGTTTTTGTAACTCACTTTGGACATCTAGTAGGTTCATTGGGTGTCTCTCCATTTGATATGTGTTGAAGAGTGTGCGCGTATATCTTAAGATGTTAAGCACACAACTTAAAATGTATCACATGGAGAGACACCTACTTGAGCCACTAAATATTCAAAGTAAATTACTCTAATATATCCTCTAATATGCAGCTTCAATTCTAAAACTAATTGGTGTCGACTACATTCAATTAATTAAACTCTTCTATTGCCTCAATTTATTGTAATTGATGAAATCTGACGTAAATTCTAATCTTTGGGTGCTAATTCATGAACCACAATACACGTTAAACATGCATGATTCTGATTCGACCACTTGTCACTGTAGCACTGGTGCAAAGTGGACTGGATTGCCATTAAGTTTAAAAAAAGAAAATAATAATTTAAAACATTTTGAACGTACACTTGAGATGCGCACAATTTATCTTTTAACTTATTTATAGTATTTTGTTACATGTGAATCTATGTCTTGAAAGACAAAAAAAAGTTATAAATAGACTAAAGTGTGCACCCTAAGTGTACGTCAAAAGTGTTTGATTATCATTCTTCTTAAAAAAAAAGCCGAACTGTACCTCTCTAGCGATCCCGTACACCGCATGAGAATATCAATACAACGCTGTCCTTTTCCAGACCGACCACCTTAATCAAATCTAAAATCATAATCATACCATATGTATCTTCTTTGATA
The DNA here is from genome assembly GCA_039657345.1 of Stephania japonica. NCBI lineage: Eukaryota > Viridiplantae > Streptophyta > Magnoliopsida > Ranunculales > Menispermaceae > Stephania > Stephania japonica. Next base: position 6,374,904 of record CM077558.1, on the reverse strand, counting down.
ATCTCATCAGACGCGTTTACGTATCTCGAGAAAACGAAACTGCGCCCTTAAGATAGCATATCCATTTCTTTTTTACGGTTTTGCCTTCGATGGCGACTGATGACTGAAATGACCCAAACGCCCCTCTCAAAAATTGACTATTCCGCTGTGTATTTTATTTTGTATTTTTTTTTTAACTTTTGTTAAAATATATAATATGAGGTTAAAAATATAATAAGAGATTGATGTGATATATAAGTGTGTAGTATATAAGTAGTGTAGGTTAAAACATAACACAAGCTAATAGATTTTATACAAGATGAGCTTCAACCTCATTTATATATCTACATATGCGTATGTGGCCCAACACTATTCAAAGAGTGTTGGATCACACACGTAATGCACACACATGTAGGTATATAAATGGATTGGAGTCCATCTTTATTCAAAATTAATTGACTTGTATATAATCTAATTTACACCATTTAAATATTATACCAACTCTTATTATATTTTCAATATAAAGTTATATATTTCAACAACTTTCCACGTATCTAGCGTAAATCGTACCAATTAATCTACCTTAGGCACGATCATGCTCCATATAAAAGGTAACTTTTCCAACTTAATTTTTTTCTATTCCTTCTACTCAAACTCAAATATGACTTAAGGAGGTCAAGTACTTTCCCAGTTGGACAAAGGAAGGTTGGTTGTTTTATTTATTATTTCGTCTCACGTTTTAATATCGTTTTAATAATTGTGGGCCTAAATGAATTTGGTGTACGATGTGAGGACTTGCAAAGCCTGCAATTAGGATCTGGACCGTTGATCTGACAAAATATGATCTCGAGGCTGAACTTCGTGTTATGTTTATATAGCTCGTGTGCTTTGAGATTGGAGCCTCACAATTAGAACAGATTGGCAAACTGGCCTTTAATGAGTAATTGGATATTGAGATTAGAATAATCAGAATCTAATCTAATTGAATGTCGAGTGGCCTCCTTCGCTGAATTTTTTTTTTTTCTTCGCTACATGGTTAGCATAAGTAAATTATTGTTATTTGTATTTGTTTTTATAATTAGTAGACTTTGTAATTGTTTACATGACTTTCATAATATCATAGGTGACTAAAAGATGATGGAGACAAGGAAATGAATGAATAGGCTAATTATAACTAACAAAAAAAAATTAAACTGAGAATTTTCTTTTCTATTTTTTTAGCAGATCAAGAGAAGCAACTCACTCCATCAAGAGACATCTTTGTTTAAATTACAAACTTATTAAAAGTAATTTCAATCTAATTAAAGAGAAGTGAGCAAATCCAAACAATTATTGGGGACCTCAAAAAATTTAGAAATAAGATTTTAAGTTTTGGCAATTCTAATACCTCGCTCAAAGAAATTTGCCGAACTTATTAATATATACCATTGTAGAAGTACTTGTCACAAATTGGTGTTTTATCCTTCAATGAGAAAAAAATAAAATAAAATAAAATCTTTTGGATTCCAATACACGTTAATTATACAAAACTCCTACAAGGAAGGCTAAAACTTAACTTTATACTATAAAAGGTATGGCTAGAATTTTCATCTTCTCTTAGCATGTATATATTTTTAATAATCGTGAGTATCCACACTCTTCTAGTGAAACTAATCCCATAGGAGCCCTGGCATAATCAGCCACTGGGGCGTACCCCTGTAGCTCGAACGAACTTGACACATTGGAAAATCGAACTTGTATCGTGCGCTTAACTCATACAACTCGTGCTCACCCTTACTGTTGTGGCAACTCAACCGGTTATCTTTTCTTTGCATGTAAAGCTCAAACTTGTTAAAAAGTAAAAACAAGGACTCTTGACATGCTAACAACTCAACGTAATCTCTATAAATAACCCTAAAATTTGTTAAGTTATAAAGAATTGAATTTCATTAGATGAATAACTAAGTACAAACTACTTATATAAATAAACATCTAAGAGATAAAGAACTCATCGAAAAGATAAGGACAATAACCATATAACCATATATAAGATAATTATTAATCTTAAAACCCTCTCTCAAACTCACTCTCAAACTCAAGATGGTTCAAGAAAACTAACTTGAGGTTGCAAATCGAATCAATAAACCCGATAAATCTCGTTACGGCGCAGCAGATCAACAACTACCTAAGGCAAAAAACAGATTCAGATGTGGCAGAGTTAGAACAACATAACAACAAACAAAGCAATAGCAGGAGTCGACAGAACAACTAACGGAGCAGAGTCGACGAAATGACTAATGGAGCAAAGCCAATGGAGTCGACTACGGACAACGGATATTAGAGTTGACGAAGTCGACGACATAAAGATAGCAGAGTCAAAAGACTGGCAAATAAGGTCAATGGGCACATAGGGGCTACTGCGAAAAAGGTTAATCTAGTAAATAAAGGTGACGAACTGGCAATGAAAAGTTGCCTCCGATGACAGACCAACGAGAAGCACGCACACAGAGTTGTGAAACATTCATCCTACTAAACGAAGGGCTGATAAAAAAGAAAGCAGATGTAGAGGACGAGTGACGTGTGCACAAACCTACACGGACGGGCAATCACGGACACGAACGGGCAAAATAGTAAGGGGATTGGTGTTGAAACAAAGGGAGAAACACAAGAAAACTGGCATTGAAACAAAGGGAGAAACACAAGAAAACTAAGCAAAATTCAAACCAAGAGCATAAATTGAACATAATAGAAACGAGAACAAGCACTAAGTACTAATCACGAGGCAAACATGGAAAAAGGGACTCACGACAAAAATCAACACAAGTTGAGTAGGGCATGAATCACAAGACAAGTTTTCTCATGGCAAAACATAAAAACATAATCAAGAAACTTGACCAAAACAAAGAAAAAAAAAGAGATTACCTATAACCAAGCTCTGATACCATGTTAATTTCTAAAGAACTAAATTTCAATAAATGAATAACTATGTACAAATTTAAACTACTTGTATATATAAACATCTCAGAGATAAAAACTCTTCGAAAAGATAAGGACGACAACCATATAACCATATCTAAAATAACTATTAATCTTAACATAATTAATTAACCTAGTTTCAAATTTTGACTCCCTTCCTCAACATACATCGATCGAGCAATGACACATAAAACCCTCGCGTAAACCATAGATGAAGGATGTACATAATTGACCTCTTCCTCTTAACAATTTGTTGTTAAAACATACAATGACATACACTTGGAGAATGCAAGCGTCCCAACACGATCACACAGGTTGAACATGCACTCATCATTCACCTTGCGATACACTCGGGATGCATGCACAAGAACATTGGGACGAGTGCGTGTTTGATCTCTGTGTTCATACCGGGAAAAAACTTTTTTTAGAATGCTAGCATGCTCAGCACATACATTTAGATTGGACATGTACTCATCGTTCGCACGGTGATACATACACCACGATGCACAATCATCATCCGCCCTGCAATATTCATCGGGATACGCACGTAAGGGCATCTAGACGAGTGTGTAAAATTTATCACAAGCAAATAACGCACAAACAACCATCTTTATTAGAATTGGAAAACATATATATATATATATATAAAAGCACACCAACGTACTTAACACATCATAGAAAATTAGCATTTTTCCTAATTAATTGACACACCTAAAATAAGTTATACCAAATAATAGTATATGTCATAATTAATTTAATTGTTATTTTATCTAAATAACCGAATATAGTATATTTCCTAATATAGTGTTTCTCCTATCTGCGTTGCTCGATAGTAGGTCACGCTAGCATTTTCCAATACCTTTGATCTCTTTTATATTTTACAAAAAAATCATAACCCAATGGCAGTTTAGTCATTATAAAATAAAACCTACGAGTATAGAACCTAACACACTAATATGACCACAAAATCCTTCGAAATCAAAAAAAACTTTCCATCCATTCCATACTCCACCGGTCTCCCCTCTCTCTCTATCTCTCTCTAACTTTCTCTCTCTATATGTATATATTTTCACTCTTCGACACAACACAACACACACAACATACGACTTTGGCGTGTTTTGGTTTCTTGTTTTTCCTCTCTCGCTCGCTCGCTCGTTCCATGAATTGCTCTTCAAGCCCAGGTAATCACCACCACAGCCCCCTCTTTGCGAGTTTATTGTTTCAGTCTCTTCGTTGCTTTTATGCTTTTGTTTGGCTTTGTTCGCTTGTTCACAACCCAAACTATGCACAATCCCAAGTACCCATTTGGCCGGGACCGCCTTTTCTACGTTTTTCACGTCCAAATCGCCACCAAATCCATGTACCTTCGTGGGTCCTCTGTTTTGGGTCCATAGAAGAGGCAGAGAGAGTGGAAGAGAGTCTCAAGAGTCCGCCTTGTGTGCTTTGTGTGCTTTTGTGTGCTTTGTGTGGTGTTCTTTGGTGGGCGAAGCTAAAAATGGTTTGAATTTGATGGGATCGTTTGAAATTGTTGGTTTGTTGTGGTTTTGTGGAGTGTTTGGTGTTTGGGGTCGCCTTTGCTTTCTGGGTTTTGTTTGATTTGCTTTGTTGATGCTGCTTTCGATGTGTTCGTTTGGGTTGGTGTTGGTTCTACCTGCGTTGTGGGTTCGGACATGGATCTGGGTTTCGATGGGTGATAAAGCCTTGTTTGGAGGAATCTCGTTAATGGGTTTTCTTGGATTTGTTTAGCTTAGTGATGCTATTGTTTAGCTTAAGCAGTTTCGGTTTCGGTTTCAATGTTGTTGCTGCAATGCTGTTAAATTTTCGATTTTTCTTACTTGTGAGATCTTCTTTGTTGAGATGGAAGAACTTTGACCCCTTATTTGAGTTAATGTACTCGTTCATCGTTTTTTGTGATTGGTAATGATTAAAATACTTTAAAAAATATATCTTTTTTTTTTGTTCATCTTTTGCTTCTCTTGTTTAATTGTTTACATGTATCGGGACTTAGTTTTTTGGAACTTATTATTTTTTAGGCCTTTTTGGAACATATTACCAGTTAAACTGTTTTGTATATAGTTACCTAGGGTACAACAACGTTTATATATGTTTGATCCATTTCATGAAGAGTGACAAAAGTTTACGTTGCCTATCAAAATATCGCAACCCTCCTCCATTTTTCAGGAATGGATATATTTACATGGGGCGATGGATTTATATTTTATTTTTATTTTTTCTAAATTCAAGCAATCTTAAATTTGTTCGTTTTGATAAATGATTAATTACTTCAAAATATATTCTTTTTTTAGTTCATCTTTACTCTTGTTTAGTCGTTTGAAAATTGAAATACATTGTAAGCTTGAGTGTTTAAATATTGGGGACTTCATTTTTGGAACTTTTTTTTTGTTTCAGAACTCTGGAACATATTATTTTAAAATATATATATATATATATATATATATATATATATATATATATATATATATATCTTTGGAACATATTATTAGTTAAACTGTTTTGTATATGTTCACATAAGGTGATGGATTTTATTTTGTTTTATTTTCTAAATTCGAGCAACTGATGAGACTTGTCATTGATATTTTGTTCTTTGTGGTAGATCACATTTAACTCTTGCATTTGTTTCGGAAAAAATTTGATGAATTCCTAATGATTATGGTCCCTTATAGGGGGGAAAATAGTATATGCGTAACTTAGCTGCACTGTTATGGTCTTCTTGAACCAATTCATGTGAATATTTCCTATTATGAAGATCTTTACTATCTAACTTCATAGATAATATCTGTCTCTATTGTTTTTCACTCAAATTATTACATTTACGGCATGCTAATTTACTGGTATTTGTTTCAAATGTCGAATTTTGACAGATGGATTTAATGGACATATATGAGGATTCCGTGATGGATGCATCTGAACCTTCGCTTTCCCAAGAATCTGCTGATGTTAATGGAATTTTTGGAGACCCCCAGATACTACCTCGAATTGGCGATGAGTACCAAGTGAAAATTCCATCACTAGAGTTAAAGTACAATCGTTGCCAGATTATAGCAGTGCTAACTGATGGAGAAGTCATAGATGAAGCTGCTTATACTTTTGTAGGTGGATTACCAATTCCGTTGACATGGATCCATGACCATGCTAGTGGCATTAAACATGATATCGTGGAGTGTCATGATCATTCAGATGTTCTCGATTCCAGGGGAACTGGAAAACTGGAAAGGGCCAAAGTGATGATTACAGTTGATGGGGATTCGAATTTAGAACTTGAGCCCAATGCTGCTGCTGCTTTGGATGAGAATAGGTTGGGAGAACCGACAAGTGGAGAGTATACAATGATGGATGTTGAGAATGGTGGCAAAGTGCCTTTGAGACAAACTGAGCTATGTAAACTGAACCAGCTGACAGACAAGGGTTACCTGCCAGTTCCTGGTGCGACGGAGAAGTCTTGGAGTGATATAGAGATAGAAAGTTTTCTTCTTGGTCTCTATATTTTTGGGAAGAATCTTGTCCAGATTAGGAGATTTGTTGAGAGTAAAGAAATGGGGGACATTCTCTCGTATTATTACGGGAAATTTTATAGCTCTGATGGATATCGTAGATGGTCAGAATGTCGCAAATTAAGAGGTAGGAGGTCCATACATGGACAGAAAATCTTCACAGGATCAAGGCAGCAAGAACTCTTCTCTCGTTTGCTTCCTCAGGTGTCGATGAAGACCAGAATGCTTTACTCCAGGTAATCTTTTCCCTCATTTTGGAACAAATTGTTGGAGTTTTCTGTAGGTTAGGTTTCTAGGAAATCATGATTATTTTGATTTGATGACCAATTTCGGACATAGGGCAGGCATGCGTCTGTTTTATATTATTTCGTTTTTTAATTTAAACCTGGCTGAAGCTTTGATATAATGCCAATAAAGGTAGAAATTTTTGAGATAATTTTTCAGCTGAAATATCTTTTCGACAAGGTGTCTACTTGTCAAAAATGTTCCTTTTATATGAAGTAAGAAATTTATTAATTATGGCAACGCCTACGTTATCTCTGAAAATGTTTGTTATATCTGAAGTCCTTTCTGTTATTAATGTAATTATCATTTTTTCTCTCTTACATTTTAATCAATTGACAGGCTTCTAAGTCATTTGGAGAGGGTAAAATCTCTTTAGAAGATTATGTCTCAAAACTAAAGGATACTGTTGGGATGAAGGCCCTTATTGAAGCAGTTGGAATTGGCAAAGGGAAGCAAGATCTTACCGGTATTATAGATCCTGTAAAAACCAATCAAGTTGTCACTCTTCGACAAGAAATACCCACTGGCAAGGAATGTAACTCTCTCACATCAGCTGATATTGTAAAATTCTTAACTGGAGGCTTCCGCTTGAGCAAAGCCCGGTCCAATGACCTCTTCTGGGAAGCTGTTTGGCCCCGATTGTTGGCAAGAGGTTGGCATTCCGAGCAGCGTAAAAACTTTGCCTCAAAGCATTCTTTGGTGTTTCTTATACCTGGTGTGAAAAAGTTTTCAAGAAGGAGACATGTGAAGGGAAATCATTATTTTGATTCGGTTAGTGATGTATTGAACAAAGTTGCTTTGGACCCAAGCCTTATTGAGGTCGACATAGAAGCAGCTGGAAGCAACATCAAGGAGGAATATCAATTGGGGAAAGAGGTGAAAGTTGATCAAGATGGTTCTTCAGATCCCCAGCGCCATTGTTATCTTCGACCAAAAACTTCAAATTGCAATTCAGACCACTTGAAGTTCACTGTAATTGATACTAGTTCGGCTGAAGAAGATCCTTGCAAAATAAGAGAACTCAAAACTTTACCAGCTGGTATTACCATGACTACATCAACTCCAAGCTCTCTAGTGAAACTGATGATGAGAGTTCTGAAGAGAGCGATGAGCTGGAATCCAAGAGCATTCCATCAATTGATCAATGCGATACTGATAGTTCTAAGTCGTCGAAGGATCTACTTGAGAAAAAGCTATGTCCAAATACATCGGAGAATGTATCGAGCCTTGTTAAGAAAGAAATCCAAGATAATGGTTCAGTGATTGCTGATGTACCGAGACATACAAGTGTGGTAAATGGCAAGAACCCAAGGAATGTGAAGGCCGGTCGCAGGATAAAGCCCGGCCAATCAAACCATGTGGCTCCAGTGACAAAGAGGAGAAGATTAACTGCTTGTGCTAATTCAGAGACTAGTATCATGAAGAACCGCACCGTGCTCTCGGAATTTAAGGAAGAGAATTCTACTTGCCACCTAAATTCAACTGCGGTTAATTTGAATGCTGTTCTGGAATTAGAAATATATCGAGAGAAAGTGCCTATTAGATGTTCAGCTAAAGGCAGTTCAGATGACAACGGTGAACGGATTCCTACTAGGCATAGCTTAACTGTAGAGCAGTCCGATGAAAATGCCGAAACCCGCACTATGATTGACTTGAACCTTCCACATTTCCCGCAAGATTTTGGAAGCAGTGAACCCTTCAACTCCTGGGCAGCTACTGTTCAGGTTGATCCCAGTGAAAAAGGATCTTCTTTGCCAACTGAGACTAATAGGGAACAGGATTTTCATGTGACGGGAACGTCTACATCTGTCACTGGTGTAGAAAACCAGCCTGTCACGAATGCCCGCCGGCAAAGCACAAGAAACAGACCACTGACAACTAGAGCGTTGGAAGCTCTAGAATGTGGATTCTTTAATGTTAAACGGCGACGGAGAGGAACAGATGATATGGTACGTGATAATTTGACTCCTAGAGCTTCTCGGCGTGCTCGTGTTGGAATTGGTACCACCACAGACCATAGTGGTGTTGCGAAAGATATTCTGGATCCCGAGGCGAATGTGGTGATTGAAGAAGGATGTAGTAGTAACACTGATGTGGTCATTGGTTATCAAGTCTGTTCTGAAAGGAAAGGGAAACATGAATTAGTCAGTATTCCTCAACCATCCTTTCACCCTGAAATCTTGGCCGGCAAAGACAATTAATTGTGGTTGAGTGTACATTTGCATATTTCTGACCTATAGAGCGGATATTCATTGACTTGGTTCGACCCTACACATTGGAAAGGATTTTTGCATTTTGCGAGTTGCAGATCGAGATATAATCAGTGTAATATATATTCACTTGGATGCCAAAGATTGTTTGCATTCTTCTTCCAACTGCTTCTCATGGTGATCACAACATATCTGGCAGATTCAATGTCCTGCAGGTCTCAAATTTTTGGAGGAAAGTGCATAGCAGGTTAGATCGAAATCACAATTCGTCGAATAGAAAATTTGGCAGTTATAGTTTTGCTTCAACTATAGATGCAGCTGCAGCTCCTTTGGTTTCAAATTTAAGCAACAGTGTTAACAGAGAAGTATATGAGCAAGGAAGTGCATGTTTTTTACTATTGGGAATGTCTTGCATATCCTATATTGGACCTGCATGCAATAAAAGGCAAGTTACAGGTTTGTGTTAATGTGTATTATTTTATTGCCCTTAACGCTATGGTGCCGTCGCATACCGATAGTTGAAGTCTTTCCAACTGAAATGTAGCAAGACATCTTTTTTTGATAACATTTTACTGTTCAAATATGTGCGCGTAATTTTCATTCAATTATATGCATCATAGGTCATGGTTGTCTTCTCCTCGTAGATTATAGCAGACTTGTCTAAAGTTTGCATACGTTTATCATGATGTTATGAAACAGTATATGATCACTGTCTGTGTACTGAGGATGATTTTTTGTGTTGATGTATTTATTCTAGTGTCCGTGACCCAGATATTGGTGGTAGAAACTAATGTAGGTGTTATGACACATTATATGGTGGTCTACTAAACTTGCATTGCCTATTTTCTTGATCATCTGGTGCTATATCTCTCTTCTACAGCATGAGACATCGTGCTAAGTGGTTTCATCTGGGACGTTATCGATCCTAGCATGTATTAGTCGACTTGATTGGTGCCAGATACCATGTGAGAAATCCCCCAAAAAATTACTAAAAAAGTTTGTTTGGACAAAAAAAACAACTCTTACATCTTACAATTAGAATATTTGAATCTGAACAACTCTTATCTTACAATTAGAATATTTGTCATTCAAATTACTAGATACGATATTTGAATCTGAACATCTCAGCTGCTACATGAAAATAGAGGTTGACTTGAGTCATGAGTAGATGGAATTCAATATAAAAAATTTATAGTTTGAGCCTTACAAAAATAATTTTTTTGTTGATAGTCATGTGTGTCTGAACTTTTTTTAGCCCTCCTTATTTTGGTTCGATTATTCAATTAATTCTATGAGAGTTAGTCAGACGCCCTGAGCTCTTAATCCAGGAGAAATTAAGAAAATATAATGTTGCAGCCAAAAATTGAACTCAAGACGTCTGCCTTAGTTCGAGTTACTCTTTTTTCTATCACTACACCAAAAAAATAAATAATAATCTTGTTTCTTTTTTTTTTATAAGATGCAAAAATAATCTTGTCGAGAGGCTTTTTTGTTAATCTATGTGGGTATTTGGATTTGACTTGTTTGATCCATTTACATATTTACATGTAATTCAGTAATGCAATTTATGATGTAGAGGGTGAGATTCCGCTTCTTCATTTCTAGCATTTCCTTCTTTTCTTTCGTTTTTTCTTTTCTTCTTTTATCTTGATTACACGATATTCGGACTTAACCAACTACTTCGAGTTCGAGTCAAGTCAGCTCATTAAAAAGTAAAGCTCTTCTAGTAGTGATTTTTGTATTCATGAAGACTCAAACACGACACATCCTCTTGAAGTTGCTAGAGCATCAATCACTCTAATAATATTTAACATTTTCTATTAATAATTAAAGAAAAACATCATTTTTTTAAAAAAAAATTTTACTAAACTAACTCACTTTAAACAATTCTAAATGGATACTAATTGAACGAGCGCCATGCAATGCACCTCACGTGGCATTTCCAACGCATCTTAAAGTGGTGGTGCCTACTCAGTCGGTATCCAAAGTGGTTACAAAATTATTCTCAGAAAAGAGAGCTGCATGAGCCTGCCACGTAGACAGCTCGTTGGCCGTGTGTGTACAAAGTAAGTGTGCATCCTCTTGAGTCACCGTTTTCGTCTAGCTCTGAATCAACAAATTCGAAATCCACGAAGCGAAACCCTAAAAACCCAATCTTCTCTCTTCTTCATGTTCATCGAATTTCTCTGATTCGGATCCAGAAACAGCTCAAATGAATCGAAACCAACGAAGAAGAGCAACAAATTCGACCAATTTATGTTGCTGAGGATCAGAGCTAGCGGCGGTGGTTGGGCAGAGGCGGAACAGATGGGGCAAGCGTTGAGGAGAGCGGCTGGCCGAGGCCGGACCACGGAATTCGGTCCGCCGGCGGCGCCGCGTGTCCAGAACGCGGAGAGGCGGGCACCGGTGGCGGCGGCCGAACCGGAGACTTCTATGAAGAGTGGCGAAGGCGGTGCTGGAGCTCTAAGTGGCGGTCACGATGACGGTGAGTTGGTTGTGTAGCTAATTGATTATGATCGCTCAATTGTTCCTCTTTGTGTGTTTATAAGTTTGTTTTGATTAGTTGATCCATTTAGAGCAATTCTGCTGAAATTTAGGATGTTTTCGATTGCTGCGATAGTTCTTCCATTTGGTTCAAAATGTGATTTTTTTGCACACTACATATGAAATGAGCAGTACCAATGACACAAAGATTAGGGAAGGGCGTTTGTGATGGTTTGGAGTCTTTCACCTGCAAAGACGGCCTATAAATGTCTCCACTAGAAAACTTGACTCAATATAAACCGAAGAAATTCGATGAGGTTGTAGTTTTGTTTGACGCTATAGTCTTGGTTGGTGCGTTGGAAAATGTTTTTGAGTTTGAAGTCTGTCCTAGTGAAATGAGAGCCACATTGGATAGAATTCTCTGCAAATTGATGAGGGGGCACCAATCCATGGTCTCAATCTATATTTACCATTGGAGATGGTCTTAAGCTTCCTCCTTTCTTCTTTTAGATACAAGAAACTGATTATCCTAGCCAAATGGGTAAAGTACAAATAGAGCTTCCTAAACTTGAGTGCTAATGTGTACTGCAGGGAATCTATTGAATTCTTCATCCTCGTGCTTAAACTTACATTTGCTTTTAGAGAGAGCTGTGGATTTTGTATTGTCACAAGGAAGCTCCGTTTTATGTTTAAAAACTTCAGGTCCCTTCTTGAATGAAACTTTAAGAGTATTTTCATTATGCATTGTCTCGAAGTAATCAGCCATCGTATATATCATGCTATTGCACTTGAACAAGTTTTGTTGGTTTAGCTCTCTGCACCTTCCTATATCTCCAAGTTTGTTACTTTGTTATCTCTCTAGGACATTAGCTATTGAGCTTGTATAAAGAGTCTCTTGTAAAAGTTCAAGTGACAACAGTAATGCTTTGAAACTAAAAAGGTGACCATAGTAATGAGCATTCATATTGCAAATGCAAATCATATTTTATAGTTTAAATCTTCTTGTTATTTGGCCTTTCCTCCACTTTCATGCACTAAATTTAGTGCAATGCTTCAGCTTGATCCATGTAGCGACCCTAACTAATTTTGGATTAAGGCTATGTTGTTGTTGTTGTTTGGTTGTGTAATTGAACAACGTGGATTCACCCATATTGATATTTTCGTGCATTTTATGTTCAGACGGTATCGCACAAATCAACACAGATAATGTCCTTGAAGAGCGAGATCCACAATATGATGCCATGCTTAGTCAAATGGTGGGAAGAATCAAATCAAAAGCAGGAGGGAAACTTGAAATGGGGGAGGTATGTTAGGAAATCAGTTGCTTTTAGTTTTCCATTACCAGTGTACTACAATACTACAATCGAAGACTCAGTTTTTGATAGACAAGAGAGGATAAGATAAGTCATTCAGCAGACTACCTAATTTCATGTCAAAGACTTGGTAATTTGAGAGACGCCTTCACATTTTTCTAATTTTTGCACAATGAGGACTTGAGGTTGCAAGCTAGTCGGTAGAATTTATTATCTGACAGGGATTGTGCAGAACACATAAATTTGATCATTGAAATGTTGCATGCAATTCTTGATGAACTTTGGACTCAGTAGTTGTGTTAAAAAGCTATATTGAGGATTCAAAAATTTGAACCCAAAATGTATTTGCAGGCTTTCATAGTGGAAAAATATAAACGGCCAATGCCAAAGCTACGAAGCACAAAGTCAGAAACCAGCCGCGACGAGGAGGCAGTTCCTGCAGGAACTCTTAATGTGTCCCAACTGAAGCAGATCTTCCTCCTGCAGCAAGGCAAGGCTGAAAACCATGACGGACCCATGGATGTTCAGCAGATTGCGGATAAATTCAGAATCGACGTCTTGCTAGTGAAAAGAATCCTTCAGTTTTTATCCCTTCCACCCGAAGACACGAACAGAGAAAAGAAAGATTAGAAAGATTAGTACCGCACCGTACCTTTGCTTCCTTGCCCCCCAACTCTCAGTCCAAAGTAGCAAGCCATTATGACCCGAGAGGCCTCGGTACATCTGTTGTTTTGTAGAATTAGTTTCCATCTTTCGGAAGTTTTGAAGAAATTTAACTTTCATTTGCACGAGCTCAACTGTGTGATCTAAACAAAAGAATATAAACAAAGGTGTTACAATAATGAGAATAACTCTTTTGTATTTCATTTTTCCTGTTCTGATATTCAATTTGTTTGACAGTTTGCGCTCTTCATTGACACAAGGAGTGGCATATAAATGGAACAAAAACTAAACACCAAGACAAATATGAGAAAGCTATTCACTACTTTATCATCAACAATTAGACTGAGCTCTCTCCCCTCAATGTTAATTTTTCCTCTGATACAGTGATGCATTTCCTTTGATCGCGGTGAAAAATATGAGTGGCTCACTAATGGTACAAACGCCAAACAAAACTATAAGCACTTAAGCTTCTCTAACAAGACTAAATTTGTTATGCCCAAAAAACAATTGTGGATAAGAAATAAAGAATGAGGAAAGATGTTCAAGTCAACATGGACTCCAACAAATCAGATGTGTACTCATATGCCACAAATGTTACAGCACCAGCAGGTGCAGCTTTGATTATTGAAGGTATAATGCCTTTGTAAAGACCCATCCATCCCTCGGATAACAGGATTTGATGCAGAGCGCTATACATGCCTCTGTAAGCATGAGGTTCAACACGAGCGCCATACCTTGGATGTCGCTGCAGCCCTTCAACCTGCATTGAAAATGTAAAGGTTAAGATAACAGCTGCAGTTCATGAAAACACCAGAAACAAATAGCATCTGGGATTCTAGTCTTTCTGACATCCAGAAATCAAATTAGGAACATTAGCGAAAACAGTTTCATCAAAACAATAGGTACTAGCTAATATAGGAGAGAAGAGTTTCTAAAGCTAGAATTTTTAAGCTAGAATTTTTTACGCCATTAAAGTTCCAGGGGACCAACTTCAAGAATTTAGCATTGTGCCCCAACCAGCAAAAAGGCGTTTGCCAATGGCATAATGGGATTTACCTGAAATCTCTTCTTGACCACATCAAGAGGGTGACACACCGCTTTAGCAACTGTGCCGGAAGCTAACCCACAGAGAAAGAGCTGCACACTTGAGGGATTATAATCTGATCTATTCAAGCTTTGACTAGAATCTCTGAACCTGTTCCAGGTCTACAAGAAACATTGTTACAAGTATTTCATTAGTTTGAGCGTTGAAAATGCAGCCATCATCAAAAAGCAGCATCTTAAGGAAAAGAATTGTAGAAAGCTACGAAAAATGGAAGCCGTCAAGCTGGAAACAAGAGGAGGAAAAATGTAAATGCAGTAATAGCAACTGACTAAAGCGTTGTAGCAGACACCATACTAGAGCGAAAAAATAAACCATCTGGGTGAAACAGAAACTAAAAATTTCAAATCAAGCTTCTTGGTTACGGAATTCACACTCCTATTACCACTACACCGCAATTTAGTTTCAGTAGAATACGATTCATTACTGAACCTTGCTCTCATAGTGACATTTTTTTATTTAAATTATGCAATTCCATGAATGCATTATTAGTACAAACTACAATGCATTTTAGATGGTGCAAATGGATTCACTTGTTGTAGTAAATGGATTTGAGGCTAAAGTTGTTGTCGTAAATGGATTAGCTTGTTAGTTTGAAATTGCATGTTGACATTCATCTCGCACCCCAGGTTGTAATCATAGTACATCATAAAACAAATATAGGCCTTCTTATAAGAAAGCCCCACATATTGAAGCAGCAACTTTTGAAGAAATTGCATCAGAAATGCACTAAACAATGCAGTCTTGTTAAATTAGAAAAAAAAAAATTATTGTTGATAGTCACACTCATCAACAGAGAACTCAAATGCCCACGTACAACTGTATTCTGTAATGTCTATCTTTATGCTTCTTATCATTTTTTTGTCAATATATTTCCCATTTAATCGACATTAAGTAGTTATATAAAGGTAATAGGATACCAACCTAATTGGATGGCCCAATGGTTTGGTATGGTGTTTGGGAGTAAAAGGTCACGGGTTCAAACCTTGGTGGGGACAAGTTGTTTCTTTCTTATCAAAAAATATAAAGGTAATATGGTCCCTGACACAAAGAGATCATCAAGTATTTCCAAACGAATAACGCATACAAAGTGAAAGTATAGTACTTCTTTAGACTTAGCAAGCAAAAGCAATTAACAGAAATCAGGGAATACCATCATCCAGCGCTTGAACGTGTCATAGGTTCCAAACTGAAGACCGGCATAAGGAATGATCTCAACCAACGTGGGGGATAAACCTGCATATAATCCTTGAATGCCACGTGCTTTGTATATTCCAACAAACGCAGATCTCATAGAAGAATACACCTGAATAATATAACAAGAATTCAATTTTTTTGTAAGAATTAATTTATTCTCTACATTCATTACTATACATGTAATTAAACATCTTGCTCTGGTACTTGAGATGCAAATCACTTTAACTGATTAGAAATGAAAGACCGTGACAAACAAAAAAATTACACCATTCAGCTAAAAATTAAAAAAAAAAAAAAAAAACGGGATAATGAATTTTCTCCCTAAGCAGAGTTATAGAATTGTTGAACCAGTTTTACAACAACAACAAAATAGCCTCAGTCCCAAATTAATTGGGGTCGGCTACATGGATCAAACTCTTCCATTGTGCTCGAATCAATGCAATTGATGGTGAGCTTTCCAAACCAGTTTACAACCCATAAAATAAAGGATATTTAGTAATCACATTTTGAGTATCTTATAGCAAAAATATTTCCACGCCAAAAACTTCGACCATGAGGTTTCATTGTTTTTTCCAAACTAAGTAGGAGCAAAGAAGCAAAGCCACAAAAATCTCATACATATAGAACATAACAAAAACATAATTTTCAAAGTCATTTTCCCCTTCCCCTTATCTAATACACATTAATGAAAAGGAAATAATGTGTCCATATTTACCAAAAAAAAAAAAAATGTGTCCATGCACTGCATTTTTTAGAAGCATGGGAATTTAGTTTTTTTCTCCCCATAAAACTCGTTTTTGTGCTTCACTCGTTAAAATAGCAAAGAGTTGTCACAGTAATCAAAAAGTACGCAATAAGCACACCTTTGGCTCACCCTGTGATGCTAAAATGGTGCGCACAAGATCAAATGGATATGATCCAACGGTTGCTGCACACCCTGCCACTGCCCCACTGACATAGGAAAAATAAGGGCTCAATTTAATGTGTTCCTCTGCATCAGAAAAGGTAAAACTTATGTTAGTATAGTACCAAAAGTGCGAGGTACAATTTCATTTCAATAATACGAGTGCCAAGAAGGAATGCACCATATCACACTATTAACTTTTTCTTACGTTACTGGATGAACTTGACAGTCAAAAAGTTGACTGTTTTGGTTTTTTTCTTAATGCAGCACTTATTCCAACACAAGTAATAGAAACTTAGGAAGGTTCCGCTAATACTTATATAATGGTGCCCAGAAATTAATGATAATCAATTTTCAAATGCAAGGAATTGAACTAGTGTTATTTTTTTGAAAACGAAGTGAACTAATGTTAACTCACAAAACTCATATCATAATCATGGAATCATGGTATAGGTATCAAAGCAGAAAACATTCCCTCTTGAAAAAAATGTAATGGCGCAGAAGCACTGGATTCAGGGATCTTGGCAGTATGTGAAGTAATCAATAACCAATGAATCCCACCATCACCAGGAGCATCATGTGAAAGCAATGCAGCAAAAATAGATGCATTAATCATGCTAAGCCCATAACAGTGAGTTGATGTGCAACATTAAGAACTTGTTTACCTTCTGATGCATTTTAACAACTCAGATCAAGCATTCTAAAACCCCACATGAAGTAAAAGTAACTCGAATTACAGGAAGTTCAATAGACAAAGTTCATAATAAAAAAACGATTCATGAAATCTAGTAGAAGCTTTTAACTGTATAAACAATGAATATGAAGTAAAAGAAACTCAAACCACTGAAAGTCAAATAGAACTCATGAGATCTAGCAGCTAAATTCTAAAATCTTCTGTTTAATGTTGCAAGCAGGCATACCTGCCTTTGATGAACCTGATGCAAATGTTTTAATTTTATGCAACACTGTAAACTGTATTGCTGTATAAGGCATGACCATAAGTAGTGCAGGAACATTGCCTCGCCAAAACCCCTGCAATGACAGCTTTTCTCAGCAAAATCTTTAAGTAGGAGCAAGCATGCATCACCCCCAATAGAAAACCAAAAGAGAAGCAGAAACAAACAAAATTCAAGAGCCTAATAATAGCAACGCAGATTAAAACATTCCAAATAGAGGCCTATGAAGAAGCGGAGGTAGTTGGACTTGCTGATAGAATCAAATCATTCAAGTGTTTGGTCAATCGGTTTGGACAGGTAAACAGTATGACTCGAGAACCAAACTGAGTAAAAGTTTGGACTGAATTAGAACAAGGTTCAAATTGATTCACAACATTTTCATAAGCGATTTATGAGCAAAACAATTCAAATACAAGGTTAAGCTCAGCCAATGATGCAAGAACCATATTTTATCTCCTGCCAATTTGAAATAACAATCCTAGCAACCATGTATATCTGATTCTGCATTAGCTATTTAAAGAGACACAATTCTAGCAACCATTCTATTACATTAAATTCAAAGGTTCAACAAGCATATTTGCCTTTTATAAAAGCCTCTTTCCCTCCAAATAAATGAAGTTTTCTACCTATGCACAATTACACATAGACCAACAGTTTATCAAGATTCAAGAAGATTTTATAAATTGAAAGAAGAATTCAAACATAAATCAATAACAACCGGATTTTCCATAAAAAAACTACAAGATTATTGTCTCGCCTTTGTTTCCAACATCACAAATAATTATAAAATAAAGAAACAGAAACGTTAAAATACAAATAAATAACCCAAACAACAAGTTATAAGGGAAGAAGTAGTACAGGCAAGCCTTCCTCTCTCATTATGTCTTTTGTCGCCTGCAAGATCCCAGTATATTTTGATGATCCATACAGCTGTCTGCGCTGTAAAGCCCATGAAGAAGTAGGCTCTAGTTGGACCTGTAAATAATAAGATGACATATGCATTTTGGATGGTCAGCCACACCTATAGCAATTAAATACAGGCCGCTTAAATTCTATATGTACAAGCAAATATATAACCCCATGAAAAAGGAAATATGCATTTTGGATGGTCAGTCACACCTATAGAAATTAAATACAGGCCGCTTAAATTCTATATGTACAAGCAAATATATAACCCCATGAAAAAGGAAAATAATATATGCATAGAAAAAGCACTCAGAAAACTCAATTTAAATTTTAAATAAATAAGTGAATATACAGAAACTTCCATGTGCTTAATACAGAGACTGCAAGCTAACACATGGTATATGAACAGTCATGGAAGTAGGAATTTGTAAAACTGAACCAGGCTCCTCTCGCTGTAATTCTTTCTTCCCGCTTTTTCTTCATTTGTTATTATCCATCTTTTTAGTTGAGATGTTCTTTTGAGCAAGATAGATTTGCACATCATGCCAGACCATTTGAAAATCAAGGTCTTCAAAGGAAAAAGCACAGTCCGTACAGATTGTGGGCCTTTAATGGTGATTCTCAATTATAACTATAAATACTCGTTAAAATACCAGCTTACCCCTTTCTACAAGTTACCAATCCATCCAACATTCCAACCTTCAGGATATCAAAAGAAAAATAATATGGGCACTGGATCAACTCTTATTTCAAGACAACAATGGCATTTGAAATAAGGCTGATGCCACGATGGACCACCTCAACACCTACAAAACTCATTTTTGACTTGAGCAAAGTTCGTAAAATACAAAGAATCATCAAAAGAGCATTTTCCCATAAGGGGGACACTTCAAAACCCAAGCTACTTAAAATCCGTGAATCTGAATTATAAATAATAAGGTAAACCATAAACATCGTCTAGCTACAAGTGACTAAGTTGCAAACAATAACATCAAATCTGTCGGTGCCATAATTTGGCCATAAGTTCATCAAGCTCACATTGGAATTTGGAAACAATGGCATGTAGAAGGCAGCAACCCTACTGGTCGCCACATAAACCACAACCCTCAACTTTGGTCAGACCTTGCTTTTGTCATGGTGTGGCTACAATGCCTAAGATTGATCCCTTAGATATGACCTTATTTTCAGAATCCAACTGAGCTCAGCTATAATGAAATGAAAGCCAATTTTCATGATATGGCTCAATATTACAGTTTAAAACTAATAGGGGATGCGACGCAATGTTCCCTAATCCGCAGAAACAACACAATTGGAACATCATAGATTCATAGTTAGCTCGGCCAACAAAACTGATACGTTGTCGTAGAAATTCACAAGACTTAAAAACCCAATTCAAGTACAATGAAATACCTCACCTGGAACCTAATCTTGATAACGTCAAGTGGCGACGTTACAGTTCGCGAAATAGCACCAGATATTGCCCCCGCCGCTGAATTGATCACCGCCCTTTTTATCTGCCCCGGCTCTTCCATCACCCAGAAAACTGACCTGGGCAACTCTAAAGCCTAAATCCAACAAAAACCCCAAATCAATACAGACCCAAAGCAACCGCCTTTATCAACAATTTCAACCGAAATTCCAAAACCCCAAATTAACACAAATCCAAAGCAACCACCTTTATCAACAATTTCAACCAAAACCGGTCTCAAACCAATCAAACACCCAAAAAACCTTCAATTGCAATCATTTCAACAAAAACCCAGAAAGCCCTTCAAATTGGGCGATCAATAGAGGAAAGAAACCACAAATAGGGGAAAAAATTAGGGTTTTGTCAATTGAGGCGTTGTTAACCAATGAAGTGAAGATATGGTGCATCATTCATGTTAAGAAAGTGGAGTTACCTAATTGAAGCGAAGAACGAGAGAGGGAGAGCCACCATTGAAGAGTGAAGGAGAGAGAGGGAGAGAGTGGCTTTGCGGTCACTTTGAGCGGCGGCCATGAAAATGTCGGTTTCTGAGAAATAAAAGATTTCCAAGAAAGAGAGAGGAGGAGATAAAGTTAGGTTTTGGCAATGTGGCCTTCCATACATGGTCAATTTTAGCAACTTGTTCACCAATGGGCACCTTGCCTAGTTGGTATGCCATTTTGGTGAGCTAGTCAAGATTTGTTGCAAATATACGTAGGGCGTGTGTCGGGTGGAGGCTCAAGTCAAAGTATGATGTAATAGTTTCAAATGAGGCCTCACTACTTTGATTAATGGTAGAAGTGATAAGTTCATTTACAATAACTACACTATTTATCTTTTAACTTATAGATAAGTGGTAGAGGCACCTTCTTAATCATGTGGGATTAATCGAGAGGGACTAAGGTGGTTTGACATTCATGGTAATTAAAAAATAAGTTTTGTTCTTTTTTTAAATAACAAATACATCATTAAATTTAAATTCAACATATTAATCGAGGCAACATAAATACACAAAGTCGATTAATACGTAACATATTTTTAAATTTCTCATGATATGGGTATATATTTAGTCTCTATTATAAAATTTTTTTCTCTCTCTCTCTATATATATATATATATCAACTATATAAAAATACGAATATGTGATTTTTGAGTGATAAGTAAAAATATTGATTTGCCCTTCCCTTTTTATTTAATTTAGTATTTCTTTTAAGCGTTTCTTTTAATTAATTTTGCCTTAAAACTTTGGCTTCGAAAAATGATACTTTTTTTTTGAAAAAATCTAATCTAACCACTTTTAGGCGCACACTTTTTTTTTTTTTAGCTTATTTATGACTCTTTCTTGTTTTCTTAGACATAGACTCCACATCTAACAAAATACTATAAATAAATTAAAAGATAAAATGTACGCCTAAAGTGTGCGACGAAAGTGTGTTAGATTATCATTTTTTTTTTTTTTTGAAAGAAGGGGGCAACATGTCAAAAACCGATTACATCAAAACACCACGAAGATCATCATATATGGTCGTTCACGTCTTCTGCGCTCACCAAATCAACGAACAAACGGCTCAATCACACCATTGCATTTCAGTTCGATATTTTTGTTTAGACATGAACCCCCTCTTCAGTTGGTCTCAAATCCATATCATGCATCACGCATCACTCCATTTCATATTCGATTCTTTTCCCCGAGTTCGAGAGGTCTCTTGATCGGAATGGAAGGGCAGTTGCTTTTGAGAAAGAGGGCATTTGGTGACGGACACCACGATTGGTTTCTCAGGTGCTCCTTCTCTTAATTTCTGCTCTTTTATCTTTTTGGGTTTTGTTTTTCTTAGAGGAATTTAGTTTGATAGCTGTGTGAGAACTCTCAATGCTCCCTAAAAAGTTTGTTTTCCTAGAAGGGCATATCCATAGTCATTGATTTGTCATCCTCGTACTATCTCCAACCACAATACTCTATTTCTCCCTCTATTTTACATACCATCTCCAACCACAATACTCTATTTCTCCCTCTATTTTACAGTTCTGTAACATCAAACTCTATTTCTTCTCTAACCACAAATTCTATTTCTACGTCAAAACTCTATTTCTTACTTTTATTTATTTGTTATTTATTTGTATTAATTTTAATAAATTATTTAATCATTAAAAAATTATGAAAAAAAAAATTCATATTTTTTTGAAAAAGAAATAATTATTGATATTTTTTAAAAAGAAAAAAATAAAATGAAAAATAAAAAATAAAAGAACTCTATTACAAAGAACTCTATAATAGAGGAGGAGAAATAGAGTATGATTGGAGTAATTTTACTTATTTTAGAGTAAAACTCTAAAATAGAGTACCCATTGGAGTTGCTCTCAAACGTAATGCAATTGCTACAATTAAGGGATGAGATGTTTGCTTTCTATGGTAAGCAATACAACTACTAGTGATTCCCCAAATCTAATATTGTAACATTAAATACATGCTAAGATATTTGGGACTGATCGAGGCTATGTTGTTGTTTGTAGGTTGTGATAGGATTTAGGGTTCCTTTGTTGACAGTGTTATTAGGAAGTGCATTTTAATTAAAAAACCAATACAATGGACTTATTGTCCATAGATATAATTTTCACAAATTGACCTCTTTTGACTCTCTAGATTTTGCTGGTCTTCTAGAGTTTGCTTTGTGTCAACTATCAAACTCCCTTCCTGAAATTGGTCTTGTGATACTCGTGAAACATCATCTATCCCAACATATGTTTTGAATTTTTTTGACCTAATATCAAATTTTGAGCTTGATTTCACCAACTTTTTTGCTTGTTTGTTATTTGTTTGTGCTTGGTGTGTGTTGACGTTTGTTTAAGAGAGAAAGAGAGGCTATACTTTGAAATTATATCTATAAATTAAATTTCGTGTTTGAACTACATATATAGTTTTTTTTTTCTCTTATCTAGACTTTTTTAAGATTGGAGTAATGTTTTTATTAATATTTTAAAAGGCTTCCAATCTCTATATTTTCTTTACTTTTTTTTTGGGGTCTTGTATCCAAGCAAACAACATATATTGTGTCATAATAGAAAAGATTTTAAGCCACTTGAACCAAATTTTAAGCCACTTGAACCACTTGAAGATTTGAAACTACATATATTGTGCTATAATAAAAACAAAATATGGTTAGTACATAATGCTCAAGATTTGAAGCCACAAGAACCAGATTTACCGTTTAATTGTTTTTTTATAAGAGACAACTTTTACACCCACCAAGGTTTGAACCCATGACCTCTTGCCTCCAAATTTCATACCAAACCATTGGGTCACTCAATTGGTTGGTGATTTACTGTTTAATTGTTGTGATGAGGCACTTACAATATTACTTGCTAAATGAATTTCTAATGAATCTGTCAAGTTATCAATTTTTCTATGGCTACATCTATATACAAGTTTTCTGTTGTTGAGCATGTATTTAATGTTACAAGTGTAAATTACTTGTATAATTAAATCTATAATTTGCCTTAATATGGGACACACTTGTCTATTCTTTAGTATTGTCTTGATCCCCTGATCATTTCCAATTTTCTCATCTCGATGATATAACACATATTTGTAGTTTTCTTTTTTTTGAAGTGCACATAGTTTTAAGTGTATTGTCAAAGATCAATTAGGTGGTGATCTTACAGGATTTTTATGCAGGTCCTACAAGCTTTTTGAAGAAGTTGAAGAGACTTCAAATGACAAAGAATGGATGTCAAGACTCAAGTGGGACAAATCTTATGTTTTTATGAGCTTATCTAGGAAGTCAAGAAATTGATGAAGAATGGGATTTCAATTAAGTGTTTAAACCTCTACAACTGTAAAATAGCTATTGGAGTCCATTTATTAGGACTGTTAGCTATCTGATTTGATTAGAGTATATTCATTTTTTTATTGATTATATTTAGTAGTTTTGGTTTGTTGATTGTGTTAAACGATGCTTGAGCCCGGATTAGTCAGTGTGGCTAGTGTTGGACACCACGTGGTAAAACCTTAAAAAGGGAGCCGAGTCTTTTCTCTTTTATTTTTGCCATCTGAAATGATGATTTCGCTTATGTGAAGAAGGAGAGCGTCGCTCAAGATGATTTGGTTAGCTCCATGAAGGAGGCAGCTGCAAAAGAACTTCTGCCTGTTAGCCATGACCACCACTCATACAAGAGGCTTTTGAAGGACCTCATGGTACAGGTTAGCTTGGAGATTTCTTTGGATGAGTTCCTTTCTTTTGTCATATGACCCACATTTTGGTGAGCTTGTAAATGGCATGCCCCTGATTCTTTAATTCATGAGCATGCCAACAGCTGTGTCAAAGTGCCCCTTACTGTTTTTAACTGATGCAAAATCTTTTCTCGAATGTCACCCAGTTTAAAGCTCTTTTTTTTTTGCATGTCAACGAATTTCGACCCTTTGAGGTTCTTAACTGGCACTTATGGTAAGCAACCCTGCTTCAAAAGCCTTGCACCATTTGGATGTCTAATTATTTGTAAAGAATCATCTCCCAAGGTGAACATTTTTTTTTTCAAAAGCCCTGAACCATTTGGACAATTTCGATGTTGGATATCCATCTACTCCTCTTTTTTTTTTAGGCATGTATTACTGTTTTCAAGTTCTAGCAAGTTGTAGGGATTAGTTGCCCTTTTTGGCTTTTCCTTCTCTCTCCTTGTCACATGTATTTGTTTGTTGTCCTAAATACTGTTATTTCCACTAGGAAATCTGCAAACATATAAGCCTCAATTTCAAATTAATTGAGGTCTATTATATAGATTACACTATTCCATTCTAATCGATTTAATGCAGATGATAGTGTACTTCCAAAATTATATGTATATATGGGTACTTTTACCATGGTAATCAATTATATACCCATGCCATGTGTACATTATTTACAACCATTGGATTCTAATCCAATACATTAATCAAGGCGACATAAATGCACAAAACATTTAATGCATAACGTATTATGAGAGATTCTCATGGCATGGATATATATCTCGAATCTATTGTATAAGAACCCATATATATATATATATATATATATATAAAAGAGTCAATAACCAATTCTTGAGTGGTAAGCAAAATTACTCTCTTGCCCTTTTTAATTTTGTGATATATAAGTAATATCTCCAATTCTTGAGTGTTAAAGCAAAATTACTCTCTTGCTCTTTTTAATTTTGTGATATATAAGTAATATCTCTATCACTATATAAAAGAGCCAATAACCAATTCTTGAATGGTAAGCAAAATTACTCTCTTGCCTTTTTTTAATTTTGTGATATATATATATATAATAAGCACGAATGTTGGTTTTTTCATCTGTCACTTAATTTTACAATTTTACCCTTTTTAAAAATCGATATCTCATAAATTACAAATCAATCTCTTTTTTCATCTTTCACTCAAATTGACAATTTTACTCTTTTTAAATCAATTTCATAGATATTGATATATCGTTCCATTATTTATTAGATTTCCTTCTTTTTTTTTACAATTACGATTTTTCAAGTGAAATACATTCCTATTCATAAATATTAAAGTCTAACTATCAACTTTTATATATCCAAAAAAAAAAAGTCTTCCATTACTTCTACTTATTTTGTTATATTCAAGAACTTTTTTTCTTTTTAATCTTTTTTATCACAATTGCTGGTAAAAAAATATTTTGTTAGATTGATAGGCCATTTTCATTCTTCGTATTTATGTATTGTTTTGTTTCTTATATTAGAACTTAATTGTCTTATATTCCTTTAAAAAATCATAATTTTTTTTTGAATAAATAAAAACATATTTTCGTACTTGAATTAATTCTCGCGAGCGCAGCGAGCGGTTCATTCGTGCTAAACACGTTTGTGAACTAGTGTATATATATATATCATGGTTTACCAATGAGCTATTGCATTGTTGATTTTTTTTTTGGTGATAACCTTTGGTGATATTTAAAAGTATCTAAAAGTATTTTTCAAGTGAATATTGCTACTAGACTCTTAATAATAAGTTGAGGTTAAGTGGCGCGAGTCATAATTCGAGTAAAGTTGCCTTATGTGAAAAAAAAAAAAAAAAAAAAAAGTTGCCTGATGTCGTAGACTTTACTTCCAAGCTCTTCAAAAGTTGTATAAATATAATGATAAACTACAACAATATAATCTTTTTGGACAAAACAAAAGTAAGTTATATATAATTAAGTCGTTATTTTAATTATTTTACATGAGATAAACCTTACCCTATAAGGGTTATGCTAAAAAATTTAAAAGGTTCAAATAAGTAACAAGTCAAGTAAACAACTAGTAAATTTCAACCATCATACTCTTAAATTTTTTTGAAGAAAAATAGAAGTTTCATTAATCATTAATGGTTTGATATAGATTAGACATAGAATTAAAAGGTACATTGATTTGCTAATTCCATTTGTTCTAAAGAACCGCTATTACTTTGATTGTGAATGCGATTGTGAAATTGAAATAGTTTGACAATTATAAATTGTTTTCTACAACGTCGAAACTCATAATAATACATAAACACCACACTAGGATCATATAATGAATAACAAAACTTTCAAACAAGAAGAAGAAAATCTAAAACTTTCCAACAAAGAGAAGACAAATAAAAGGCTTCCAACTAGGGAAGATAAACTAACTATGAAATGAAAATTAAAGAAAAGACCAACCACCCACCGCCGCACAAAAATCACGCACAACTGTTGAGGAAAATGTACCGCAACAATGATGGAACTAATCTTTATAAATCTGACTTGATGTGCAACTTATTGGATGAATAAAATGTCAAAATATTGGTTTGAACCACCGCTGATTAAAAAGGAAGATCTTCGGTGGTTCAATATCAAAAATCAGTAAAGAGAATCAAGAAAAACTTATTAAGGTTTCGGGAAGAAAGGAAGCAGCGACCAAATAAGATTGTGTTAAAGTTGGAGATGATAATTTCTTTACTCGCATTAACTGAGCTCATTTATAAATATAAATTCACTATTTCAATCTAATCTTGCACGGCGTATACATTAAGGGAATTAAATTAGAGTATAATTTCAATCTAATCAGATTTATGAATAATTTTACGGAACCTGTTACAACTAACTGTAACATTGAGATTTATGCATGCGCATCCCAAATCAAAAAGCAACGAATACCAACACGTGCGTATTTGATATTTGGGTCTCAGTCAACTATTGTTCAAGGTGTTGGAATCTGGAACCTCCACCATGTTGCTTATTGTAGTCATGGCTGAATTGACACTTGAAAATACTTCGAACTTGATGAAAATAAAGAAATTGTAGATTGAAGCTACAATCTAAATACTCTATCTCCTTAAGACAATAATGCCCCACAAACGTGCTCGCGGTTGGTAGCACTTGTCTTCCAAGATACAACAATCACGAACTTACGACTGCAGCACTTTATAATGTAGAAACAAGTGGACCAAATTGTTGTACTCACTCTACAATTAAAATTGTGTTTTAAAAAATAAGAAGAAAACGATACTGCTTTTATTTTTAAATAACAAAACATAATAGAAAAACTACTTTACGTTGGAGGGTAGTAGGATATTTATAGTAGGAAAATGATAATCTAACACACTTGGAGCACACACTGTTTTGTTAGATGTGCATCCACGTCTAGAAAGATAAAAAAGAGTCGTAAATAAGTTAAAAAAAAAATATACGTCTCAAATATACGCTCAAAGTGTGTTAGATTATCATTTTCCTTTATAAGTATATAATTGTATATAATTGTGTTGATACACAAAACATACAACGATAGACACCATGTCTCGTACATGTATTAACCAATAACGTTTCATGAAACGTTCTGATCTCTTCAATGTTTGGTGATGTCATGCATACATGCCATCCACAAACATACGAAACAATTCCAGTGACGTATTGTTTCAAAACTCATGCACTCATAAACAAGATTCATGTATATCAAGCACTCTTTCATAAGTACGCAGGTACACACTTAATTTGCAACCAACACGTTGCTTCGTCCATGCATGTATGCTGAAAGAGGAGTGCCAAGTGATTTACTACAGACATGTTATGAACACGCACTTTATTTTTTATTTTATTTTTATTTTTTTAACAATTTTGTAGTCGTAGTGAATGTTCGTAGTGAGTAACTTTAACATTATCCTCAGTCACAAAATTGTTAAAAAAAGTAATAAAAAAAATATGGTGCGTGCTCTTAATGAGTGTCAACATTAGATCACTTAAACATTTCTCATGCTGAAATACTATGAATCCAATACTACTTCAACCGTCACACCTTTCCAATCATCCTACTACAAATAAGACACCATAATAATTTTATATGAGCATGATTACTTATTAATGTAAATATATAACACCTAACATATGTATTTACCTCCCATATAATGTACGCTTCAATTTCTCATTCATATGTTAAATAATATATGACTATTAAAATGTGCCATTATTAATCCAACACAGCATAAAAATTTATGGGCTCGAAGAGTGTTAGGCCACACACACATATGTGAGTATATAAATGGGGTTAGAACCCGTCTTTACACGAAACCAATTGACTTGTGCTAAGATCCAATCTACACCACTTATATACCACACCAACTCTTATTATATTTCCAATGTGAGATTATATATTTCAACACTCCCCCTCAAATGCAACTAGGCTTAAATTAGTTGTCACTTGTCAAACACAGTCTTACTTTTTAGAGGTCTATAAATATATCTAGGCCTCTTTTTATAGGCTCTAGGTCTACAAATAGGTCTAGACTCAACTGCTAGCTCAATAAGGTCTTCAAATACGAGTTTAGGATCGTTCCACTCTGATACCATATAGAAATCTATGGACTCGAATAGTGTTGGGCCACACGTGCACATGTGACTATATAAATAAGGTTGGAGCCCATCTTTGTATAAAAGTAATTGACTTGTAGTAAGATCTAATCTACATCACTTATATACTACATCAACTTTTATTATCTTTCAATAAAAAGTTATATATTTCAACATGCAGGGCTAGTTGGCAGTAGATGTCCCAGGGTATACGTATGAGCAAGGGGCTGTTTATTCAGTGCAGCAAATTAAAAAGGCAAGAGATAAGTTTCAGCCCACCAAGGTACTACAGCTGGCTACAGCTGGCTACAATGCCTCGGAATGGGGATCAGAAGGCTCTTGATTGGATCAATTATAAGGCTACTGTTCTTGCTTTCCGAAAGGCATCTTTTGAAGAGTTTGACGAAATCTATGCCCAAGCATTTGTTTCTCAATCCGTGAGTGGTTCAGAGCAGGTTGCTAGAATGCCATCTCCAGGTATTCCATTTGGTTAGATAAAAAATTGCAAGATTTTTCTGGAACTAAAATTTTCGTGTAAGATTGGACTGCCTGTTACCTAGTATATTGCAAATCCAGTTGCAGAGTAGAGTAATTGGTTTGTAACTTCATTTGAGTTGGTATGGCCTATTGCCTATATGATTGGTTTTGCATATTTTGGAGCTGAATGATTGCTTCAATAGTTTTGAGCATATGATACTTAAAACTTGTGACTAAAGACAGGAGTTCAAGACCAAAAAAAAAAAAAAAAAAAAAAAAAAAAAAAATGACAATGGATATGACACATCTAAACATACATGGGCCCACAAGAGCTCTTTAGCATCGGGATATGTGTGTGATCTATATTCCGAGATAGACATGGATGGTTCAATGTATGTTGTGACGTGACTTGTCATGTCATTGTAACACTTCCCAAATAAAAAGACTATGAGTTTCATCCTTTGACTCATCTTCTTTGAGAAGAAAATCTCATGAATTACCTTTTTGAAAAAAAAAATCCCATGAATTGCCTATAAAAAGTACTACTTTGAATACATCATCAACAATAACAATAAAAAAACTTCAAACTCAAATTAATTGGAATACTTTTAATACATAATGAATAAAAAAATGGTTAAACTTAAAAAGATAGATTTTTGTCCACCGTAAGATATACTATTCACTTTAAAATAAATAGTAACAAAAGTAACAATAAAGCACAAAGCCTCAATTTCAAATTAGTTAAAAAATACTGAGCATGATATATGAGTAATAATCTCATAATTTTATTATCCACTTTAGAATAAATAGTGATAAATATTCAGCAACAAAGCTTCAATCTCAAATTAGTTAAGAAATATTTAACATGATATACGAGGAAATAAAAAAAAGCATTAAATGTAATAATTTATATTCCTTAATATGAATTACATTCTTTTTTTACAAGAATATGGATTATTATATTATTTCCTCAATGCATTAGAAGTTTATGATTATTTTATTAACAATTTATTATTTGAGTTAAAATTATTGAAACTTATCTAAGTTTGGGAATTTCCTTAGTACCTATGGATTTGGCTCTGCTTTAAGTTGGTTGCAGAATTTTGTGAGGGCACATTTTGGTACTAATGTCCTCTAGACATTTTCTATGGGGTTTTCTTTTTTCCTTTTAAATAAATAATACTCCAAGTTCGTAGCACTCTGTTCTTATTTCACTTCTTTTTTTTTTTTTTTTCCTGCAGCACCTTTGAGTGGTCCTTTGGTAGTTGCGGAAGCGTTGAGCGAAAGGAAAGGCTCTGACAATCTTACAAAAATCAAGGAACTATCCAAAAAGGATAAGCATCTCTTAAAACTGAGAGATGAACATGGTGAGCCTAGAGGTTTTCATAATGATAATGTATCCGCTCACTCAAACTTAGCTGTTTCTTCAACATATAGTGAGGAACCAACAGTAACTACATCTAGCAATTACGTGTTTCAAAAGAGAACACCTGATGTTTCCGCGAAGCCTGACAATGAATCCAAGCAGGAAGGAGCTAGAAATGATGGCACTCTGGCAAGAGAATGATTTTGTTGGTAGTACCTATTGGAATAAACAATCTAAATTAACATGACATACAGTATAATAATTGATAACAAGAGGTAAATATGATATTCTACCCAGATACAATTAACAAGTAAATTACACAAATAAAATGACCAGAGACTTACAAATTGTAATGTCCTAAGACATAATATTTCTCTCCAATTTCGTGATGAATTCAGCTAGGAGTTCTGTTCCAAGACACAACTCGATGAACTTTGATTATACACCAATCAAATAACCTTCAAACTGCAGGAATTGTTTCTCTCTCAAAAACACTAAAAACACATATAGTTTTACTTCGAAAATTTGTAAAAAAAACTATGTAGATGGTCTCTCCATTTATAGAAGATATATGTAACTGTCTCAACAGTTATTAACTTATTCTTTTTCGAATTTTAGAGCACTCTCCAAGTGGACTTGGACAGTTAATGTAACTGTCCAAGTGGACATTAATTAACTGTCCAAGTGGACAGTTTAATTAACTGTCCATGACCATTAGTGGTCTGGTTAAGTAACTCATAATTTAAAAAATACACTAATTGTTGGTGTTTTGTTTATTTTTCAAAAAACAAAAATCAAATTCGAAAATTAAAACAAGGTTTATGATTTGGCTAAGTGTTTTATCAAACCAAATACCCCAGTCAAAGATACTTAAATAAGGTGTCTCTTATTATTGAAAACTCTATGGGCCACTCCACTCACTACAACCCACTTGTCACACAAATAATAAATAAGTGTGTTGGATCATATTTGAAGTGAGAAACAAAACCTTTCTCTTTTTTGTAGGACTAGAGGTTTTGTTGTCACTTTTACAATACAAACTTGAACCACTATGCTCAACAGTACCTTGGCTACTACTGAATTATTTAGTTTGGCTAATATTAGTCTCATTGATCTTTCCTGGGACTAGAGGTTTTGTTGTCACTTTTACAATAACCACTATGCTCAACAGTACCTTCGCTACTGCTGAATTATTTAGTTTGGCTGATATTAGTCTCATTGATCTTTTCGGTGAAGTTGGAGTTAATTATCTGTAATGACCCAGAAATTTGGTTATTTGTGGATGATAATGCATGTATTAGTATATTAGTATTTTTACGGGTCTCGAGCCGTTCGGGCTATATTTTAAATTGAGTGAGGTTTCGACTAGTTAAACGGGGGATAAAAACAAGTAAAACATACAAATAAATGAATTTTCTAATAAATGTAATTAATTAGTGTTGAGATGTGGCGAGAAAACGGGCGCGGCGAAACAATTTACGGAGAAAATGGACCGAGGAAGTGTAAAACTGATGCGGGAGTTGGATAATTTTGTAACACACGAACTATGGAATTAGGATTGTTAAAGTGACACAAGTGAGTGAGGAAAGCCATTGGATGGTCATAGGGATGTGGACATGTGTTAAGATGAGATGATGTGGTCAAAGACCCATAAGGGCAATAATCCAAGAAGTGAACAAGAGTTAATGTAAGGGCAAAAAGGTCATTTGATTTTATATATATATAAAACCGTTTCATAACAAACCCTACACTATTCACCTTCTTCTCCAAGCTCACTGCCGCCACCACTCCTCCCTGGTTCGCGGACCACCGACGTTGGACGGCCAGATCTCTCACCGGAAGTGCTCTCTCATCTCATGGTCTCTCTCTCCCTCTCGTTTGCTCTCGGTTTCTCTCACTCTCTCGATCTCTCCTCTCTCTCTCTCTTCTCGGTCACTCACCTCCTCCATGTCTTGGCTGCACACCGTCGACCACTAGTGGATCTGGGTTGAGGGACTTTGCTGGAGAATGTAAGGGTCTCTCTCTCTCTCTCTCCCGGTTTCTTATTCTCTCTCTTTCTTGTGTTTGCGTTCTCGCTCACTGCCTCACTTGTGCCTGCTGTTTCGAGGCTAGCTTGTTTGCAGAGGTGGACGGCCGGGACTGGGGTAAGTAGGGATTGTCTCGACGTTCCCGGAGACTTCCTTGTGCGGTGGACAGGGTGTTTTCTGATGGGGTTTGGTTGTTGTCTGTTGCATTTATTTTATTTTATTTTTATTTATGTGTGATGTGTGTGCGTTAGTAGCTATTTTCGGTGTTGCAAGGACCAAGGGCTGGTCGGGGATGACTTCTCGGTGGACCATCAGAGTCCTCGATGGCCCTAGAGCACACCACAGCCACGTTGTTGAATGTTGAGATCGGTTTTACAATCGTTACTCCTTATGCTTTGTTGTTTCGATTTGTTTTTAATGTCCGTCAACTGTTGGCTGCTGTTTTACCACCTTGTGCCATCGTCGCAGACCGCCATGACCTGGGGTACGTCGGGAACACTCTCATGAACCTGTGGGTGCTTCCCAATCCCCGGAGCGGTCTATACACAGGCAGTTGTGGTTTAATCTTATATGATGTATCGTTGTGTAGTTGTTTGGATTGTTTTACTGTCTCGCTGGAATATGCATGTGTAGGTAGTCCCACCGGCCAAACCACCGAGCATGGGGGTTTTCGGGGACCTTTCCATGACCTCGAGGATGCCTTACGCCTTTGTATTTGATTTGTTCGTGTTGGAACCGATTTGATGTTTTGAATCCATGCGAAGTTGTTGTCGTGTTCGTGTTGAACTGTTTTGAGTCATCGCCGAAATCATTGCCGTGAACGGAGCCACAAATGTGCCACCGTGACCGAGAGAGGTCGAGACCAAGCTAAGTCCATGCTTATGTCTCATGACTCTCGAGTGGCCTAAAACAGCGACATTATTGTTTATATTATGTTATAGTGTGTTGTATGCGGTTGTACCTTTCTCACACGAAACCACCATCATGGTGGCTTTGCCATCGATGCAATGACTTGGGAATTGTCGAGACATTACCATGTCCATCGTGAAGTCTCACAACCCCCAGAGCGTCTCTATTAGTGGTGGTAAGTTTTGTGAGCGTCATTTCATGTGATGTCATTGTTGCACGTCTAGTCGTAAATCATCGTGAATGGTCGGCATTGCCGTCGGATGCCATGATCAAGGGAGGTTCGGGGATCACAACAAAACTCTCGTGTGTGTGTTCCATAAGCCCCGGAGCGTCCATATCAATGATGATGAGTCGTAATGGCGGAGATATGCGTGAGTTGTTTATAGTGCGTCGAGTAGTTGTCAACGCGACGTAGGGCGTGCACACGGCCTTTCCATGCTGTGTTGACACTCTACGGATGTTGGACCACACCCTGAGTTCCCTACTCGCCGGTGTATGGTCATGTTAAGTTTAGTATTTAGTCGTAATTGATGGACGACGTCGAAGTTGTGTATCAAGTTGGTTGAACGGTAGTGACGTCGTGGACACACCGCCGGTCCTCGAGACTATGGTGTGATTTCACATACGACTGAGCCGAGCTTAAGACCTATAATTAGGCTTATATAAGAGTGGTTATAATACCCAAAAGAGGCATTGTGTTTCGTTGTATTTTTGGTTTGATTTACCGATTGAGTTAACGAAGTGTTCGAGTCATTAAAACACTGAGAAAATGCTAGGGTACCAACCTAGGGTTTAGTTAATGATTCGACCCATTAATTAGAGTTTCCAACCTTGTCAGGTAGCGGAAAACTCGGGGATCCTTACTAGGAACGCGATAGTGTTGTTACACGGGTTGCGATAGTTCAGGTAAGTACACTTGTCTCAAAAACTTGTGTACGTTAGTAAGCCAGTTAAGAAAATACCATGTGATTCATCTTCATTCCATTGTGTTTGCTATTACCTATTTGTTGGCATTCCATTCCACATTCCTTGTATGTGTGTTCTTGGCATAAGTGTGTGTCTCGAAGGTACATGCGGCCTGCACTAGAAGGGATAAAACGCGGGCACTCGTGCGCACGAGTGTTTGACCACCCCTAGTGATTGTGTGATACCATGTACTGGATTGTTGTGGATTGTTGTGGATATTGTTGCGGTATTGTTGTGGATTTTAGACCACTTATGGCCTCTCTTGACTCGTAGAACACGCATGTTTCGATTGTTATTGTTTCCAGTCTGCCTATCATGCACCTTGTTTTATTCAACTTCTTGTCTTTCAATTCCTGCATGATATTTAGACTGCCTTGATTGATAATTCATGAATTACTGTTATATTCTTCTGGCATTACTTTCGATTTCTCTCAGTTGCTCACCGTCTAGTTTGTGACGGTGGGTGCAAGATATAGCGGAGTGCGGTAGAGGCAAGGGACCTTGCCTAGGAGACTTTATATGAGCGGCTGGACTTGAGGAACCCTAGAGTAGGTTTTATGTTTTGCTCTTTTGTATATCGTTTCTTACTTATGCTTTTGGGATTATTGAACTTGGTGTTTTGGTGAGACTGGTATCATGTATATATGCTTATCGAATTGTACATGAATACCCGGTGTTTTCCACATTATAGAATTCCTAATTTCCCTTTGATTGAGTTATTTCCCCTTTTTATTTATTGTTTAGTTCTTCCGCTGTGTATTATTGCAATAACTCTTTCATAAACTGCTAAATTGAGTAAATGTGAGGCTGACTAGGCTCGTCAGGTCGCCGAGTGATAACTCGGGGCTTGTACGGGCGGGCGTACCTTGCAGGGAAATTGGGGCCGTCACCCATCGAGCATACCAGGTTTAAATTCATAAAACACAAGCCATTAAACCAAATGCGGAAGTTAGGAACGGTTGAACTTAGAGTGGAAACCCTATGATCCCGACTTAGAATCCTAGTGGGGAGTGGGATAAGTCAGATGTGATGTTTATACATATTACGATTGTTGTGTGTATTATATGGTATCGGTAGCTATCCACTGATCCGAAAATACGCTTCGTTATGAGATTGCGATGGCGGATCAGAGGGGTTTTAGTGACGACAGCGGGACATCGAGTACTCGAGCTATTAGCATCGACTAGTTTCAGACCTTGACGCAGAGAGTCGTAGCTCAGGAGTGACAGTTGGAAGAGATTCTGGTGATATTAAGGGCGTTAGTTGCTGTTGTATCGGTACCATCAACGGCTAGAGTAACCATTATTCAAGAGGCAAACACACCGGGGGTTACGACCATGACTTTGCTTCCTTCCACCACTTCAATGATGACACCAAAGTGATGGTGGTTGTACCTCGTGCACCGACAAGTATGACATTGCGGCGACTATTGAGGCTAGGCAATAGAAAGCGAAAGGTGTGTTACCAGTGCGGACAACCCGGGCATTTTCAGAATCGATGTCCCGATTTGTACGAGAACCAGCAAGATGACGATCAGCTTCAGGCCATCGAGGATGTACACGTGACGAATGAACAATAGTTGACAATGATTTGTAATCCTATTAGAGGTAAATGATTTTCCTTATTATTTTACAAGATGCAGGGAACAAATTATTTGAAACTTTAGGCGTTTAAAATGTGATGTCGAACGTCATGTGACAGAGTTAGTGTCGATACTGGCTAGAGTGGTACCGTTTAACCATAGCAGTGTTGTCTGGGATAAGACAGACCTAACTTAGATTAGAGTCCGAAAGAGATGGTAAGTTTGGGCACAATGGGTTGCCAAAACTAGCCACAAGTACACCTAAAGAGAGGCAGGACCAGACTGGTTATGATTCATCTTACGATGCATGGACACGTAGTGTACATGGTGGCCACGGTTACAACTTTGTCGAATCTATTTTACTGCCTGGGTATAGATAAACTTGCGTCGAGACGCGAGTGGGTTGGGAGGTTTTCACGAGTATGACGTGCGAGTCGCGATCGTAGCGTCTTATGTCGTGATCACCAAGCTTGAGTCGTGGTAGTGGGTGATGTTTGCGAGGTCGTGGCATTCCTACCATTTTGGGTAACGGGAGCGGTCTAGAGAGACCGTAGTTGAGTTAGACTGTTTAAAGATGTTGCGACCCGCAGTCTGAAGACCAATAAAAAAAAAGGGAGTGGATTTAAGATGTTGTGTTGTTCGAAGAGACTTTGTACAAGTCCGCAATTCAATACCTAATGTCGAGCTGTTGGAAGTGACTCTCGCGAGAGTCCACAGTTCGTCATGGCTTATTGAGCTGTCTGAAGCGACTTTGCATTGGTCCGCAGTTCAACGATGAGGAACGAGCTGTCTGAAGTGACTCTGAGGTAGTCCGCAGTTCGAGATAGAGGATCCAAGCTGTTTGAAGCGGCTGTAAGCCGCAGTTTGGACGAGTTGCAAACGGGTGTAGTTCTCCTTATTCACTCAATTTAGAACTAATTTCGAGGACGAAATTCTTGTTAGTTGGAGAGACTGTAACGACCCAGAAACTTGGTTATTTGTGGATGATAATGCATGTATTAGTATATTAGTATTTTTACGGGTCTCGAGCCGTTCGGGCTATATTTTAAATTGAGTGAGGTTTCGACTAGTTAAACGGGGGATAAAAACAAGTAAAACATACAAATAAATGAATTTTCTAATAAATGTAATTAATTAGTGTTGAGATGTGGCGAGAAAACGGGCGCGGGGAAACAATTTACGGAGAAAATGGACCGAGGAAGTGTAAAACTGATGCGGGAGTTGGATAATTTTGTAACACACGAACTATGGAATTAGGATTGTTAAAGTGACACAAGTGAGTGAGGAAAGCCATTGGATGGTCATAGGGATGTGGACATGTGTTAAGATGAGATGATGTGGTCAAAGACCCATAAGGGCAATAATCCAAGAAGTGAACAAGAGTTAATGTAAGGGCAAAAAGGTCATTTGATTTTATATATATAAAACCGTTTCATAACAAACCCTACACTATTCACCTTCTTCTCCAAGCTCACTGCCGCCACCACTCCTCCCTGGTTCGCGGACCACCGACGTTGGACGGCCAGATCTCTCACCGGAAGTGCTCTCTCATCTCATGGTCTCTCTCTCCCTCTCGTTTGCTCTCGGTTTCTCTCACTCTCTCGATCTCTCCTCTCTCTCTCTCTCTTCTCGGTCACTCACCTCCTCCATGTCTTGGCTGCACACCGTCGACCACTAGTGGATCTGGGTTGAGGGACTTTGCTGGAGAATGTAAGGGTCTCTCTCTCTCTCTCTCTCTCTCTCTCCCGCTTATTCTCTCTCTTTCTTGTGTTTGCGTTCTCGCTCACTGCCTCACTTGTGCCTGCTGTTTCGAGGCTAGCTTGTTTGCAGAGGTGGACGGCCGGGCCTGGGGTAAGTAGGGATTGTCTCGACGTTCC
Organism: Stephania japonica; assembly: GCA_039657345.1. Classification (NCBI taxonomy): domain Eukaryota; kingdom Viridiplantae; phylum Streptophyta; class Magnoliopsida; order Ranunculales; family Menispermaceae; genus Stephania; species Stephania japonica. The sequence continues at coordinate 6,336,935 of CM077558.1, read as the reverse complement.
TGGAGACTTCCTTGTGCGGTGGACAGGGTGTTTTCTGATGGGGTTTGGTTGTTGTCCTGTTGCATTTATTTTATTTTATTTTTATTTATGTGTGATGTGTGTGCGTTAGTAGCTATTTTCGGTGTTGCAAGGACCAAGGGCTGGTCGGGGATGACTTCTCGGTGGACCATCAGAGTCCTCGATGGCCCTAGAGCACACCACAGCCACGTTGTTGAATGTTGAGATCGATTTTACAATCGTTACTCCTTATGCTTTGTTGTTTCGATTTGTTTTTAATGTCCGTCAATCCGTTGGTCTCTTTGTTTTTACCACCTTGTGCCACCGTCGCAGACCGCCATGACCTGGGGTACGTCGGGAACACTCTCATGAACCTGTGGGTGCTTCCCAATCCCCGGAGCGGTCTATACACAGCGGCGCTGTGGTTAATCTTATATGATGTATCGTTGTGTAGTTGTTTGGATTGTTTTACTGTCTCGCATTTGGAATATGCATGTGTAGGTAGTCCCACCGGCCAAACCACCGAGCATGGGGGTTTTCGGGGACCTTTCCATGACCTCGAGGATGCCTTACTCGCCTTTGTATTTGATTTGTTCGTGTTGGAACTGATTTGATGTTTTGAATCCATGCGAAGTTGTTGTCGTGTTCGTGTTGAACTGTTTTGAGTCATCGCCGAAATCATTGCCGTGAACGGAGCCACAAACCAGTGTGCCACAGTGACCGAGAGAGGTCGAGACCAAGCTAAGTCCATGCTTATGTCTCATGACTCTCAGAGTGGCCTAAAACAGCGACATTATTGTTTATATTATGTTATAGCGTGTTGTATGCAGTTTGTACCTTTCTCACCGGAAACCACCATCATGGTAGCTTTGCCATCGATGCAATGACTTGGGGAATTTTCAGAGACATTACCATGTCCATCGTGAAGTCTCACAACCCCCAGAGCGTCTCTATTAGTGGTGGTAAGTTTTGTGAGCGTCATTTCATGTGATGTCATTGTTGCACGTCTAGTCGTAAATCATCGTGAATGGTCGGCATTGCCGTCGGATGCCATGATCAAGGGAGGTTCGGGGATCACAACAAAACTCTCGTGTGTGTGTTCCATAAGCCCCGGAGCGTCCATATCAATGATGATGAGTCGTAATGGCGGAGATATGCGTGAGTTGTTTATAGTGCGTCGAGTAGTTGTCAACGCGACGTAGGGCGTGCACACGGCCTTTCCATGCTGTGTTGACACTCTACGGATGTTGGACCACACCCTGAGTTCCCTACTCGCCGGTGTATGGTCATGTTAAGTTTAGTATTTAGTCGTAATTGATGGACGACGTCGAAGTTGTGTATCAAGTTGGTTGAACGGTAGTGACGTCGTGGACACACCGCCGGTCCTCGAGACTATGGTGTGATTTCACATACGACTGAGCCGAGCTTAAGACCTATAATTAGGCTTATATAAGAGTGGTTATAATACCCAAAAGAGGCATTGTGTTTCGTTGTATTTTTTGTTTGATTTACCGATTGAGTTAACGAAGTGTTCGAGTCATTAAAACACTGAGAAAATGCTAGGGTATCAACCTAGGGTTTAGTTAATGATTCGACCCATTAATTAGAGTTTCCAACCTTGTCAGGTAGCGGGAAACTCGGGGATCCTTACTAGGATTGCAAGAGTGTTGTTACACGGGTTGCGATAGTTCAGGTAAGTACACTTGTCTCAAAAACTTGTGTACGTTAGTAAGCCAGTTAAGAAAATACCATGTGATTCATCTTCATTCCATTGTGTTTGCTATTACCTATTTGTTGGCATTCCATTCCACATTCCTTGTATGTGTGTTCTTGGCATAAGTGTGTGTCTCGAAGGTACATGCGGCCTGCACTAGAAGGGATAAAACGCGGGCACTCGTGCGCACGTGTGGCGGCCCCAATTTCCACATTGGTCCGCCACGGGAGGCCACGCGGGCCCACAACTGTCCACGTCACCGCCAGCTGTGTCCCACGTCCAATTATCCATTATTAATCAATTTCCGGTTAACTTTGATGTTATGAGTTAACTTTTGTTTCTTTAATGTTATTTAACCTCAAATTACGCAACGGAAGATTTACTATCAATATAAATATTTAACCTGAATTTCATGTATATTATGAGCAAAGTGCCTAAGTGGAAACCATATCAACTGTACATCATATACATATCATCTAAGAATCCTCAAAATATCAAAATATACAACCTATCTCTCAAGCCCAAAACCCAATATAAAACGAGTAAATATAAACATACGTACGAGTTGGGCTAGAGTTGTCAATCGATGTAATCCTCAAGCTTGCCCTTTCCCCGGCTCGTACTAGGATCTGCACTCAGCCATCACAAAAAGACAGATGACGAGTCCAGAGTGAGTAATCCCAAGGAAATTCACCAAGTAGTTACTAAAGTAAAAGTACTGGAATTTTAAATACTATAATTTAAAACATGCGGAACAAGAAATAATACAGACAACTGTAAAAGAAAGATCATCGCATGCATAAATATAGTGACGAAACAAAGTACGTGCACATAAAAATCAAACTAAATCATACTTCGGGCTTTTCCCCGAGCACGGCCCATGAAAACACACTAATGGGTTGGCCCCTGACCCTCAGGTGGTCGGTGTAGACCCACGACGCACCCACACAAGCCTACCATACCCGGTAGCCTATTCACCGGCGTATACCTAGACAAGTGCTATGATTTAGTGGACTCTATGGCCGTAACGAATAAGCACCAGGGTGGGGAGTGATCTCAACACCGTAAAGACACCAGGTAGGAGTACACTCCACTACCGTAAAGTCACCAGGTGAGAGTACTCAGCCACCGTAAAGCAATAATGAAATGGAGTAAAGAATAAATGGAACTGAATTCAAATAAATCAAATTGTAAATACTTAAAGTGAAGTTCAATTGGGATACTACACACCTCAAATCGCACTCCTCGTCTCGAAAATCAAACCCCGTCTAGCGCCAATAATCACCCGATAATCCAAATTATCTCCCCAAATGTACCTAAGATTATTTATCATTGAATTAGCTTTAATTTGACATATTATGTCAAATTTACGTTTTTCGAGGTAAAAACCCCGACTTTATCTCGCCAACATTCCGAGAAAATCCCAAAATTCCTTTATTTGATCAAAATATATTTTTTCTAATTTTTTCCTATTTTATCTGAATTTTCTATTAATTTTCCAGATTTTTTTTTTTTTTCTAAAACTGTTTTCTCTTTTTTTTTTTTTTTTTTTTTTTTTTTTTTTTTTTTTTTTGAAAGTTTGGTGAACCGGACCCGGTTCACCGGTCCGGTCGCCCAACCGAACCGGACTGGCCAACCGGGTCGGTCGACCCGCCCAGACCGGGCCGGGTCGACCCGACCCGGTTGGTCATCTTCTTCGTTTTAACAGAGGCGCAACAGCGCCTCTGTTTTTTTTTTTTTTTTTTTTTTTCCATGGAAGATAAGGAGAGGGAGAGGGAGAGGGGAGAACGACTTGTGGACTGCTCTTGCAGTTCGTCCGAGCTCCTCCCCACCATCACCACTAAACCGTCACCACCACCACACCAACTCCCGCCAACAACATACAACAACAACGAAAACAACAAAAACAACACCACAACATCACTCACCTCTTTGGTCTCTCCACCACAAGCTCAATCTCTCTTCCACTTCCTCCCGATTTCTCTTCTCCTCCTCTTTTCGATTTCGATCCAAAATTGGGGAAAATGAGGAACTGTGGTGACGGTGGTGGTGTTGTTTATCAAATTTTGGGGTGAAATGACCATTTTGCCCCTAAGTTCTTATCCTTTTCCTTAACAAACAAATACCCTTTTTGGTCATTTCACAATTATTTCCTTAATTTCCTGATTTTTAATATATATATTTATATATATATATACATTAAATTCTTTATCTACATATATATATATAAATATATATATATATATATTCGCCTATACTTTCGCGCCTAAAATTTCGTCGTGCGCGCCAACGAGTGTACTCGGGCGTGCACACTAACGTACCACCCACGCGTGTCGACCACGACCCCGCGTTTTACAAGGCAACCAATTTACAATTTTTATCACATTTAATTCATTTTAATGTGTGTAATATTTTCCTTAACTTAAAATTTCTTGTTTAATCTACCCAGGTACCGCGTCGACACGCATATCGATGCGAATACTCATCACACAATCTCCCACGTCAATTTAAAATACAATTACACACATCGCGATGCCATTAACCTATTTTAACATAAACATCGCAATATCAAACAAAACAACACACAAAATACTATTTACCTAATCCGGACGCATTCCAGCCTCGCTGTGGAACTCACGTATGTCCTCGCTGGCGTCCACGTCTGCAATGACGTCATAATTAACGGCAATTACAAATTGGGCCGTTACGGCACGAGTGTTTGACCACCCCTAGTGATTGTGTGATACCATGTACTGGATTGTTGTGGATTGTTGTGGATATTGTTGCGGTATTGTTGTGGATTTTAGACCACTTATGGCCTCTCTTGACTCGTAGAACACGCATGTTTCGATTGTTATTGTTTCCAGTCTGCCTATCATGCACCTTGTTTTATTCAACTTCTTGTCTTTCAATTCCTGCATGATATTTAGACTGCCTTGATTGATAATTCATGAATTACTGTTATATTCTTCTGGCATTACTTTCGATTTCTCTCAGTTGCTCACCGTCTAGTTTGTGACGGTGGGTGCAGATATAGCGGAGTGCAGTAGAGGCAAGGGACCTTGCCTAGGAGACTTTATATGAGCGGTGGACTTGAGGAACCCTAGAGTAGGTTTTATGTTTTGCTCTTTTGTATATCGTTTCTTACTTATGCTTTTGGGATTATTGAACTTGGTGTTTTGGTGAGACTGGTATCATGTATATATGCTTATCGAATTGTACATGAATACCCGGGGTTTTCCACATTATAGAATTCCTAATTTCCCTTTGATTGAGTTATTTCCCCTTTTTATTTATTGTTTAGTTCTTTCGCTGTGTATTATTGCAATAACTCTTTCATAAACTGCTAAATTGAGTAAATGTGAGGCTGACTAGGCTCGTCAGGTCGCCGAGTGATAACTCGGGGCTTGTACGGGTCTAGGCCGGGCGTACCCAATTGCACGGGAAAATTGGGGCCGTCACGTTATCCTTGTTCAATTTTTATAATAAAGGCCCAATCCAAGGTGAGGAGAGTGTGATGACTAGTTTTATATATGTATACGCTACAAGTGTGAAGGGAGGTTCACTCTAAAATGTCAAGATAAGATGGAGTGTCCACTCCACACTTATAAACCTTTCATTTTCTTTCTAAGTAGTCAATGTGGGACTATCCCAACATCTCCAACACTCCCCCCGATCGTAGAACATCAATCAACCATTTTTGTTGGATGTCTACAAGTCTCTTGGACAATGGACAATTAAGCCAAACATCGACTCTGATACCATGTTCAATTTTTATAATAAGGGTCCAATCCAATGTGAAGAGAGTGTGGTGACTAGTTTTATGTATGGGCTACAAGTGTGAAGTGGGGTTCACTCCAAAATGCCAAGACAAGATGGAGTGCCACTCCACACTTATAAACCTTTCGTTTTCTTTCTAAGTAGTTGACGTGGGAATATCCCAACATCTCCAACAATCCTGCAAATGATCCTGTTGCTAATGTTAGAACGCCTTCCTCTTTGGTAGATGAATGACCATATGCCAACACAGGGAATTCCATGTATGAGATGGATGAAATAAGTAAATCAGATGTTATTGTGGAAACTGTTGGTGCTCGTCCGTCGCATGTTAGTAAGTAGTAACAAGCTTCTTGGGGTTTCTGGGATTAACACAGATACAGTGGTGAAGAAAAAGAAAGTAGTAAAGCAGATCAGTCGATGGTGGCGGGTAGTAGTAGTAGCAGCAGAGACCTCAACAAAAATGATGGTGGCGGTACTTCTTTTCTTGCAATGGATACTAATAGTAAGAACTTTCAAAAGCTTGTTCCTTCAGTTCCATTGCTGCAACCTAATTTTGTTGGTCCTCCTAGAGCATCATCATCACCATCTTCATTGTCATCTCGCATTCCCGAGATGCACGAGACGAAACAGATTCGCGGGCATGGCCATTTCGCCAAGCCACCGCCATTTAGTGAATTAGAGCCCATAAACAACACTAACTATAGAAACATAACTCGGTCGGGTTGCTAAGATGATAAGGGCAAACTCGAGGTGGGTCAAGCTCCATAATGACACTCCTTACTTCAACAACGGGAGTTCGATTCCTGTCTCTAACAATTCCAATCGGGCCACTAGGGATCGACTGCGCTAGGGCCCAGTGAAACTAGTCACAGAAGACAGGCTGCAGACACCCACGGTCATAAAAAAAAATAAAATACAGAAACACCAACACTACCACCACCACCACCAACCACCACCACCAACACCAACATGGACATCTCCCATCAAATGTTAAGCGTTCTGGTGAGGTGCAATGATATTGTCATGGATGTCAAGAGCAACTTGGGCTATGTCCCTTATCATCCTCTCTAATGAGTTATTAATGAAGGCTTGAGTTCTGATTGGGCTGGACTCAATGTACAAAGAGCCAATCTTAATGTGTAACATTTGAGGGGAGCAACGCATACATGCTCATCAAACCTCGTATATACATCTAAGAAGAATAATGTGTTTGTGGATGTACTTTTTATGTCCCGGCCATTTTTTTTCTTGCTCCATGTCCACCAATGTTCACAAAGCCTTTTAGAAGCGATTTGTGTATGATTCACTAGATAATGTGCTTTGCTTGAGAAACTATGTATTGAATGTTGATATATTGAGGTTGCCTTAAATTTTTTATTCGCTCATTTTCTCTTACTTTTGTGGCGCTTTGTGACCATCGGCTATGTTGTTTTTTATTTTTCATGACAAGCTCACGTACAGCCACCAGGGCCCTTGAGAGGCATTTTTTTTTTCAATCAGTACAAATTTACGTTGAGCAATTACAAATTTATTGATGTTTGATTGACAGACTAAAATAGTTGAATACTTGAATTAGAATCGTAGAACTTAAATCGGCCTTATTGATCATATAAAGCCTAATTAAATGAATATAGAGAGCCCTCAAACTAAGTACTTGGATCGATCCACAATAGATTAGGACTGTCCCACCAAGATTCATGGTTGACTTTTATTTATTTATTTATTTATTTATTTATTTTTTTAGAAGATTAATGATGGGCTTTGGACTTAGGCCTTGTTTGGTTGTAGGCGGAGATATCTCTCAGGAGATAATTTACAGAGAGTTGGGAGCTAATCTTAGCCTTGTTTGGTTTGAGGAGAAGTTGAAGAAAGTGAGACAACTTCCAGGGAAGTTCCAACTCTCCTTATTTTGTTGGATATTTTTAAAAACTTCTCTGACCCCAACTTCCCCTCACATAAGGGAAGATAACTCACTTAGGGGGGGTGAGTGAGTTATCTTCCTGAAGGGGAATTAACACTTTTACCCTCATTTAATGCTCTCTCTATACCTTTACTCCCTACAATCTCTCTCAAAAACAATGAAAATGACTTTTATGTCAATTACATTATTTTATTATTTTTAAAATATGAAACTTCCCAAGAAGTTCAAAGTTGAACCAAACATGAAAAGTATAACTTCCTTAGTGGTTAACTTCCCTGAAAATTAAACTTCCCTAAAAGAAAACTTCCCAGGAAGTTAGTAAATTGAACCAAACGAGACCCTTGTTTGGTTGTCCAACTCCCTTGTAAGTTATCCCCCAACTTACAAGGGATTGTGTTAGATATCCCCCTAAGGAGATAACTCCCGGGAGTTGTATGAACACAATTGTCCCTCACAAATCCTTATTTAACCATTTTACTATTTTTTTAAATCTAAACTTCTTTTTATGTATGAATATATGTCAATTCCCTCATTTTACAATTTTTTAAAATATGTAACTACCTGTAAGTTCAAAGTTGAACCAAATATGAAATATGAACTTACACTATAAGTTAACTCTAGGGAGTTATCTTCACTCGCACTGTAAGTTGGCAAAAACGAACCAAACGAGCCGTAATATATCAATTAAGGCCTTGTTTGGTTAGGGGTGGAGTTATCTCCCGAGAGATAATTTGCAGGGAGTTAAGAACTAATCTTGTTTGGTTAACCAATTTCTCTGTAAGTTAACTCCTAACTTACACCCTAGGGTGCAAGATATCTACCCCACCCCTAGGGGAGTTATCTCCCAGGAGTTGTAGACACAATTACCCTTCATTTTTTTTGAAAACCACCCTTCATTAATGACTATTTTATTACATATCTCTCTCTCTCTCTTGTTTGAAGGTTATTTATGTCAATTCATATTTTTTTATTGTTTAAAATTTTGAAACTTCCCTATAAGTTTAAAGTTGAACCAAACATGAAAATATTATCTCCAAGAAGATACCTCCGAACTAACACTGTAAGATAGCAAAAACGAATCAAACGAGACCTAAAGATACATATAATATTTAGGCCTTATTTGGTTAGAGGTGGAGATATCTCTCGAGAGATAACTTACAGGAAGTTGGGAACTAATCTTGTTTGGTTGCCCAACTCCCTTGTAAGTTATCTCCCAACTTATAGGGAGGGGTGTTAGATATCTCTCCCCTAGGGAAATAACTCCCAGGAGTTGTATGGACACAATTGCCCCTCACAAAATCCTCATTTACCCATTTTACTGTTTTTTAAAATCCGAACTTCTTTTTTTTATATATGAAGGATATTTATGTCAATTCCTCTATTTTACTGTTTTTTAAAATCTGTAACTTCCATGTAAGTTCAAAGTTGAACCAAACATGAAATATGAACTTACACTATGAGTTAACTTCAACGAGTTACCTCCACTCGCACTGTAAGCAGGCAAAAACGAACCAAACGAGGCCTTATTATGTATTATACTTGACTAAAACCTTGTTTGTCTTATTGACAAAAATAAAATAAAATAATTATAAAAAAAACCTTGTTTGCGTTAGAGAAAATGTTATACCTTGTCTATCTAGTAGCTATGTTAAGCCACTAAATTTAAGTTATTTAGTAAATTAATAAGTCAAGATTTATAATTTCACAAGTGTATACTAAGTTAAGTATTGATTCTTATATGATGTTTAGTCTATCACCACTTAAAGCCAATCGGTTGTTAGTATTTGTTGTACTATTCAATAATACAATATTTGTTGTACTATTCAACAGTACTTCTACCAAGCTAATTTAGCTAATTTGGTGCATAGCAATGCAACATTCTTGCACCAATACAGTATTTAAAAGCTCAAGGCACCTACTTCAACGAACAACCATGAAAAACACTCGGCTCTTTTAACTGCTTCACATTTTCTTCATGGGTTTCTTTGTCTTAGGGTCTATCTGATGTAGCAGCTTAAAAATTTCAAGCTCCTCGACAATACAATGAATATGCATTACTACTGCGTTATAACCAGCAGTGAAAATTTCCTGGAACGCCAACGTCAATAGTTGTAAGGACGAAAAGACGGACGAACTGTTATTACTCACAATTTGTAATGATTTCAAATACTAACAAGAAAACGAAATTGAAATAAATTAACAAAATCAAATAAATATCAATTATAAATATTTAACTGGAGGTTTGCAATGATGCAATGTCCTAAGACAGAATTGTTTTTCCATTTGGTGATAAAATCTCTTCAAAAAATCTGTCCCCAGGATTTAATCGGAATGCTCTTCCAAATTCTCAAATCACTAATTTGGAAGTTTGTCAAGCTGTGTTTCTTTCTCTTCCACAAACAATGATTTTGAAAATTCAGTGTATAAAATTTGTGTCCTAGTCGGACTTAAATAAACTTTGTTGATTGCTTCCAACAAGAACTTACTACATTTTAACAAAAAAAAAAAAAAAAGAAGCAAACAAGAACTCCCTACAAACCACTTGAATTTAATTGATAATTGCGCCACTAAAACCAAACAGTGAATTAGGCATCAATTTGGAAGATGGAAATGGCCTTTAAGGGGATTTCAAGGATTTACTTCATTTGAAAAACTCGGTTTCCTTCGACTATCTAGCTAGTTCTATAGCAATATGCATTCTAACAAAAAAACCAAACTAAAACTTCAAAGAAAATGCCAAAACGAACTTCCAATCACACTCTATATGCTTACATTGTCAAGCAATTCCATGGTCTGCAGCTGGGCATCAAACTCAGAAACTGCAGGCACAAGTTTCTCTGCAAGCATCACAAATAAGGAGGAATAATTAAAACCTACACGTACATTAACCTCAAGAAGAATTTTGAGATAAGTCAATCAACACCTATGGTTTATAAATTTACAAAACTTTCAACAAAGAAAAAGATAACTAATTATCTTATTCTTAAAATAATATCTTGTACCAGTGAAGAAACCCAAAAGGTAAATAATTCAGTTGAAAATAAAATTTTGAGATGCTTCACTTCATGGACTATTATTTCCAAATTAACTAAGTGAAGGCCCAAAGCAAGGTACATCATTTGTTGTCCTTCTTAATGCATTTGATACACATGAGTGTGCGCACTTCTCGATGCACATATGGATGGACACACCATCACTGAATGTCTATCTCGAGTGTCTCAACCTGAGTAACCCTATCATCTTCTTTCACTACAACAATAAGGGATTTTAATAACAAAACCATTAATGACGGTTTGGAAAATTCGTCATTAAAGATAGGAAAGGATGACGGTAACCGTTATCTTAGGGTTATTTGGGCAAACAAAACCTAAACCCTTACTCTCTCTCCCTCTCTTGACTTTACTCTCTCTCCCTCTCTCTCTCGCGCGACTCTTTCTCTCTCAACCTTCTCGCGACTCTCTCTCTCCCTCGATCGCGTTGATCAACCTTCTCTCTCAGGTCTCTCTCTCACATAACGATCTCTCACACACACAGAATCAATTGAAGGAAAGAAGACCGGGACCTTCAATCAGATCTCTCGAACTTTTTCTTCTCCTCTCTCGATCTCTTCGTTCGTTAAGGTTTCACCACTCCCTCTCCTCTTCATCTTCTGTCCCTGAATCTCTGCTATCTGATCTCAAACCCTACCTTCCTCTCCTTCGCTCCTCAACATCTTCAAAGCAGATCGAGTTGGTTGAGGAGAGACTGGAGACGCTTTGATTTCGAGAATCGTAGCTTCGTCATCTTCCGCTACAGTCGCCAAGCCTAGCGGAATCAAGGTTTGTGGTTTGATTGGATTTGTCATATTTGTGGTTATTTGAGTGGAATTCGTGGTTTAAGTGATGATTAGATCACTTCATGGCTTCGATTATGTTGGTGAATTGTTGTAAGCTCAGGGAGGCCTCGGTGGATTGGTTGTTGGTGGTCTGTGGAATTGGTGGAGTTGGCCAGGCTGAGGCAAGTGTCGCGGCGGAGACTAGCAGTTAAATGAGAAGAAGGAGAGTGATCAGCAGACGAGGTTCAATTCTTGGTTTCTTTATTTGATTCTTGAAAGAAAGAGAAGCAGAGGGACCAGTGGCCTTCGCAAGAAGGTTTTTGTAGTTCTCTGCTTGATTGTTGAGATTGTTGTTCAGATTTCAGTTTCGACGTGTTTGTTTTGGTTTTGGTTTTGGTTTTAGTTGTGTTTTTTTAGGTTAAAGTGTTCAAGGAAGAGAATTACTTGGTGAATTGGATTAAGTTGCACGATTTCTTAGTTTGTTTGATTACTACTTTGTTTCGATTTGCGTTAGGTAGATAATGTGGTTAAGGTGATGTCAATATAGGCTTTGTTTAATTCGTTAGGAGAGTCCAACCTCTCAATAGCTGTGGGTTTCTTGTTCCTCTTTATTATTATTATTATCAATCAAATTTCTTGCCTTTTTTATTTGATTTTTCATTGCTTTATTGTCCCATTGTGAATTGTGAAGATCGAATCATTTATAACAAAGTTCTGTCACTGTGACATGTGGAATAGAAGCCTTATTAGATTTAACTTTGTTTGACAACCTTGAACTTTTTGCCAAATTTTAGTTTGAACTGTTTGGCATTGACCAATGATGCTCATGAATTGATTGAAATGAATTCAGTCACTGAATTGAATGGGATGAACTTAACTAGACAATGATGGCAAGAATGAGACTAGAAATTATAGCAAAATGAAGTCAACATTTAGCATTAACCATTTACATAATTAGTGGTGCATGCATCAGTAATCATTTAACATATAGAGAAATTATCAAGTCCCAAGATGCAAAAGAATGCATGTATAGTTACTTGCAGTTTATTTACCATTGAGGTACTAGAAAGTTTCCAATCCTTGGAACCATGGCATGCATCAATAATCATCCTCAAAAATTCATTGATGTGGTCGTTTGGTATTTAGCTAAGATAGCCTAGAAAGTTTCCTATTCTTGACCTTGTTCAAGGAACACTTGCAGTTTAGTTACTTGCAGTTTATTTACATTTTCTATCTATTTTCTCCAATGATAGAAAGGTAAAAGAGCTAGAAAACCAAAAGATCTTTCTAATTTTGATTTTTATATACTGAGCTAATAGTGCTAAAAATGGGTTTATGTTACTGTTAATTTCCTCTTCTTTCTAAAAGTACCCTCTGGTTTTAAAACAACTTGTAAAAATTATTAACTGGTCATAAAACCTAAGCTTTACTTGCATTGCCATCTCATGTGCAGACTGAATTAAGTTAGTTAATTGGTCATAAAACCTAAGCTATACTCATTTCTTTCATTTTTTCTCTTTTTGTTGAGAACTTGTCGTCAATATGAAGTCTTAGATTTGCTTGTCAAGAAATTTATAATTATTTTTCTCCAATCCTACACTTCTCCATATGCATTTGATATTAATTCTTTTATATGACTGTTCCGACATTCATTAAAAAAATTACTGATTCTGCTCCATTTAGTGCCTATTTATTGAATAAAGTCAAGCTCTTGAGTGACATTGATGTTGTTTTGTCAAGCTTTTGAGATGAAGTCATAATGCTATAGCCTACAACAACAATAAAGCCTCAATTCCAAATTAGTTGGGGTTGGCTAATAAAGTCATTATGCTAAAAAATTAAAAATACTTGTTTGTAAGTTATATATGGAACCCAAATATGTACCCATGCCATGAGAACCCCTCAAAATATGTTGTGCATTTAATAAAATCAGCTGCTGGTCTTTTACTCAAAATTTCTAGTGGAGATGAACTTTCGAGATACTGAACAGATTTTCATGAGATTGTTTTTTCTTTTAAAAAAACATTCCATGTATGCGCAGGTGCAGGGAGAGATACACTCCCTCATGCATAGACACACATGTGCATGTCTGTAATTGTGAATAGTTCCACAATTATAATTGTTTATTTAAAGCTCTTGACATGTTATAGTTACCGAATACATGGATTAGTTACCGAAATTTATGCTAGTTCTCCTAATTCACTTCATCACTTATTAAGTAGTCTCTTCTCTTCTCTAACATGAATTAAGAAAATAAGTCACTATAGTTTAGCCAAGTGTGAGAAAACATGGGCTTTTCAAGTGTTCAATTGATCGCCAGTTCTTTAGTCTTTCTTGTTGTTTCACATGAATGTGGCTCATGGTGTAACGACCCAAGCCCACCCAGGAACACACCACAGGCACCCCTTGAGACCGCACAGGCAATGGGGGAACACACCACCCACCATCCACGCCCCCCTTGCGTGGTCTTTCACCCCCCAGACTCGAACCTGCGCCTTAATGATAAGTACACAGGTTTAGCGAGTCTGGTACCACTGAGTTGTTCCAGCACGGAGGCACCGAATCCCATCAGAACTCCGCAGTTAAGCGTGCTTGGGCAAGAGTAGTACTAGGATGGGTGACCTTTTATGTAACGACCCAAGCCCACCCGGGAACACACCACAGGCACCCCTTGGGACCGCACAGGCAGTGGGGGAACACACCACCCACCATCCACGCCCCCTTTGCGTGGTCTTTTACCCCCCCAGACTCGAACCTGCGCCTTGAGGGATAAGTACATAGATTTAGCAGTCTGGTACCACTGAACTGTCGAGGACTTCCCAGGAGGTCACCCATCCTAGTACTACTCTCGCCCAACCACGCTTAACTGCGGAGTTCTGATGGGATCCGGTGCCTCCGTGCTGGAACAGCTCAGTGGTACCAGGCTCGCTAAACCTGTGTACTTATCCTCAAGGCGTAGGTTCGAGTCTGGGGGAGAAAGACCACGCAAGGGGGGTGGATGGTGGGTGGTGTGTTCCCCCACTGCCTGTGCGGTCCCAAGGGGTGCCTGTGGTGTGTTCCCTGGTGGGCTTGGGCGGTTACACATGGGCATCTTGTGCCCGGCCTATGCATCTTTAGTGATTCTATTTCTGATGTTGGCAACAATGACTAACTCACTACTCTTATATGATTTAATTGATGATTACATGTAGGATATCTTATAGTATCTTAGTACTGTGATTGCTTGCTTGTTATGTTGATTTTATTTTTTGGTGTGACTTGTGAGTGCAATGATGATTTGATTGGAAAAATGAATAGATGCATAGCTTCAAAATAACATTAAAGAAGAACATTTCAACAAAGCTTGTCTCTTCCTTCAATGATCTCGTTCAAATTACTTGATTTTTTTTCCTACAAGATCTAATGCAGATACTAGATATCTCTAGCTAGATGTCGTCTTTCAAGACCAAAATCTGTCTTGATTAATTACATATATAGCATTAATGGATGGTTTATTAATTGGTCCCCACCCTATATATATGCATGTGATTGCTTCAATATCTACCCTCATTTATCAAAAATAGATGCCAATACCTCCCTAGTTAACTACCTCGCTTAATTCCTTTTAGACTTTAAGTTGTTCCTCAATTTAGCCAATTTCAATCTTACAGAGACAATTTTCTAAACTTGCCAAATAGACCCTAAGATATCAAAAAACTACCATTTTCAATGTTTTGTGAATGAAAACAATTCATGCTAATGTGATAACAACAATGATATGCAAGCATAATTTAAAGATTGAAACTAAAAGCATAGAAAACAATAAATATGAGTTCAAATTGCCTTACTTGACTTTAGAGCCATCTGATTAATCTATTTTTGCTAAAATTGTTGTTGCTATGCGGTGCATCAACAAAATTTAAATTACTTTTTTTGAGTGGTGTCCTTGATTAATCAATCTTTGTACTTTAATGTGTGCTGATGAATCATGAATCTCTTGTTATCCCTAATTAGCATATGGAGAATGCTTATCTAGGATCAAATAATCTAGTGGTGACATTAACAAATGAGGAGTCGAAGCGGGTGGAAGCGCAGAGTGAAAAGGAAACGTTGAGAGGCAATAGGCGTGCTTAGAGACATATTTGGACTGGAGGTACCTACTGCTGACCGCATCCTAGTCCCTCCCTGGTGGAACAACCACTTCCAGCGCGGGAGCTACAACAACTACCCCATCTTCGCCACCCATCAAGATTTTGTGCACATTAAGGTCTGCATTCTAGTTTTCTCCATTTTAAGTTTTTGCTAGGATGACATCAACAGAACATGCTCAGTCAATTATACATATAGCAATGCTTCTTTTTTTTTTTTTTTACAACTTGACTCCAACATGCGTCGAACTAAGACCTCCAAGGAACTAGGATGCGGTTGGAGGTACCTACTATGCCCTTATAAGCTATTCGCGTGTTTTGTGTGCGTCGTAATACATCTAATTAAGGGCTCACGAAGTAGCTCGCACTATAGCAAAGTTGGCTAGCTAGACTTATTCATAGTACTAGAACATTGTGAGTGTGTTCCAAAAAATGTCATTGAGCTTAATGTATAATGGATATTATTTCCCAAAAAACAAAGTCACTTCTTCCTTGTTTTTATTTTTTTCTTGTTCAAATGTTTTCTTAGTAACAAATATTTGGTCCAAACTCCAAACTAACTTTGTCAAATTGACTGATGATACAGGCTCCAGTTGGACCCATCTTTTTCACAGGGAAACACACAAATGAGAGATTCAACGGCTACGTCCATGGTGAATATGTTTTGCTTACTGGTGCATTTTCACGTTGCGGTTCTTTCTGCATTTATGTTTTTGCTGATCCATTGTAAGAACAACATGATTTTGACTCGATTTATGTTTTTCGTTGATTTTATGTGCTCACTTTATGAGAAGGTGGAGTTTTAATGATGCTTCATATATATATATATATGCCAGTTTGATTACATTAAGGGTATTTTTCTGCTATGGTTGGTAGTTGGTCTTTGTCGGTTGTTATGCGATCTTGTTGGAGATTCATATGTGTATGTTGTAGTGAGTTTCATTTTCATTTGATTTAATGGACTATCTTGGCATTGGCAGTGTTGTGACGGCCCCAATTTCCCCGTGCAATTGGGTACGCCCGGCCTAGACCCGTTCAAGCCCCGAGTTATTACTCGACAACCTGACGAGTCTAGTCAGCCTCATATTTACTCAATTTAGCAGTTTATGAAAGAGTTATTGCATTTATACTCAGCGGAAGACTAAAACAATTATAATAAAGGGAAATAACTCAATCAAAGGGAAATTAGGAATTCTATAAATGTGGAAAACCCCGGTATTCATGTACAATTCGATAGGCATATATACATGATACCAGTCTCAATAAAGATATACCAAGTTCAATAATCCCAACAAAAACAAGTATGAAACGATATACAATCAGCAAACAAAGTATAGTCACCTACTATAGCGTCTCTCAAATGTCCTGAATCTCCTCAAAGAATATCACCAAGGCAGGGCCCCTTGCCCTTGCTGCTCTCTACTCTATCTGCACCCACCGTCACAAACTAGACGGTGAGTAACTGAATAAAATTGCTAGTAGTACCAGAAGAATGTAACAGTAATTTATGATTTTAACAAGAAAAGCAGTCTAAGTATCATGCGGAAAAGAAATAACTGGAAAGTAAATAAATCAAATGCATGATAAAGAGACTGAAAGATAAACAATCGATATTTTGCATGTTCTAAGATTCAAAAGAGGCCCATGAGTGGTCTATTTCACAGCAATACGGAAAAGATCTCGCAAGATCTCCCCGGCAATGTCGCAACACTAGCGCGGCGTGAAATCGAGAGGCATCGCAACACCTCTCGAATCCAGTACCCAGTACACACATCACTAGGGGTGGTCAGTTACCCCTGCAGAGGGCACCCTCGTTGTCCCAGCTAGTGCGGGACCACATGATACCTTCGAGACACACACTCATGCCAAGAACATACAACCAAGGAAAACGGAATGAAATATCAAGCAAAGGATCAATGCAACAATAGCAATAAATAGAGGATGTATAAATCACATGTCATTTTCTTACTGGTCTACTAACGTACATACACACAATGCATGCATGTACTTACCTGTCTATTCGCGACTCGGTATCACTCCGAAACTCTAACGCGTTTCCCCACAAGTTCTCAACAACCTGATAAAGTTTTGGAATCCCGAATATTAGTTTAAGGTTTGCATTCATTCTTTATGTTGTGCCTATTGTATTAGGCTTTGATTGTAATGTGTATTGGATGTGTTGGGTCCTCACTATATTGTGTGTTGAACCTTTATTACAAATCCATATTCATTTTATATAAATGTCTATACTTAAAAAAATCTTGTTTACTTACTCTTAAATCTATAATAATGTTCATTATGGTCACACACGCACAATTGATGTGTACACCCCACTAGTGTGCACACTAACTCTTCACAGACCCCTCTGTCTTGTGCACACACACCCACGGTGTGTGCACCCCATTGTGATTTACCATGTTCACATTTATTAGTACATTACTTTATTATTTAAAACTATGTTATATACACATTTTCATTGTTCCAAGCATATACGACTGTTGTGTACACCCCAATGTGGTGTACACATACGGTGCTGTGTACACCCCACTGTGGTGTACACACCCACTGTTGTGTACACCCCATTGTACACACATTGCACATCTCTTACACCTATTTCATACCAAAACAGCCCCATACTCAGTGTTATGTAAATTGACACTTGCACACATACATCTCATGAAAATAATCTCACCAAAGTGCACACACCCACACCCCAACTGGGGTGTGCACACACACACACACACACTGTACGCACCCCACACATATAGGACAGCCACCCCACAGTTATACACACACACACCTCTTGGTCGATTCACACAAACACTACTCACATGAAAGAAAAATCAAAACCGTCACACACAAACATCTCATCTACACCTACAAACCGCCACACCTAGAAGTCACCTCCGGCCCGGCGGGGTCGCCGGAGGTCGACGTCCGGTCAAGCACCCCCAAACCAAAGGGCGAAAACACGCCCCAAACAGTCCACAACCCATTCGAAAATAACGTGAAAACGGTGGGTAGAGGAGCACAAAACAAAGGAGAGAGAGAGAGAAAGAGGGACGGTCACCTTGGTGTTTTCCGGTGGTGGTGGAGAGGTAGGTGGTCGTAGTGGGTGGCGGTAATGGTGGTCCAATCGGAGGGGACGAAAACAACCCCGATCGAGAGTGAGAATGTGAGGCCGAGAGTGAAAACGTGAGAGAAAGAGAGAGAACGAGAGAGATCGGGGAGAAAGAGAGGTGGAGCTCACCTCGTCGGAGTTCGTGACGCCGGCGGGGCGGCGGCGGCGAGAGGGGGAGGACGGTGAACAGTGTAGGCTGTTGAGTGGGGAAGACAATGAATAGTGTATTAGGGTTTGTTTGTTTTTATACTTGTGTTTTAGGACGAAATGACCATTTTGCCCTTGAGTTTTAACCTTCCCAACACTTGGACAGCTACCCTTATGGGTCATTTGCCTCCTCATCTTAACTCAACACAAATGCACATCCCTATGCCCATCCAATGGTCCTCCTCACTCACCTGTGTCATTTTAACAATTCCATTTATAATATCCTATTAAATTAACTCCATAAATTTTAATAAATTACCAATAAAGTTACACAACTTCTCGCCTACTCGGGGCACCGTGTCCCGCATTCGACACGCTTCCCGAGGCGGTCCCACTCTTGGGATTCAAATAAATTCTCTCTTGTCTAAGTTATACTTTATTGTTAACCTTGTATTTTCTCAACTTAGATCATATATTTTATTTGACTTTGTTTATTAATAATGCCCACTAAAACGGTTCCGAAACCCCGTTTAACTAGGCGACACCTCACTCAATTGAAACATAGCCCAAACGGCTCGAGACCCGTAAAATACTAATATACTAATACATGCATTATCATCCACAAATAACCAAATTTTCGGGTCGTTACATTACTGCCTCCCCAACTAACAAGAATTTCGTCCTCGAAATTAGTTCTAAATCGAGTGAATAAGGAGAACTACACCCGTTCGCAACTCGTCCAAACCGCGAGCTTACACCGCTTGACGGCTTAGATCCTCTTTCTCGAGCTCGTGGACTACCTCAAAGTCACTTCGAACATGCTCGTTCATCATCGTTGAACTGCAGACCAATGCAAAGTCGCTTCAGACAGCTCAATAAGCCATGACCAACTGTGGACTCTCGCGAGAGTCACTTCCAACAGCTCGACATTAGGTATTGGACTGCGGACTTGTACAAAGTTTCTTTGCACAGCACAACATCTTAAATCCACTCCCTTTTCTCCACATTTATCAAACTGTGGGCCTCTGCCACTTCGAACAGCTTGATTTTATCTCAGTCCTCAGACTGCGGGTCCCAACCACTTCAGACAGCCTAATTCAGCTACGGTCTCTCTGCAGACGCTCCCGTTACCCAAAATGGTAGGAATGCCACGACCTAGTCGCAAACATCGCCCACTACCACGACTCAAGCTTGGTGATCACGACATAAGACGCTACGATCGCGACTCGTATGTCATACTCGTGACAACCTCCCAACCCACTCGCGTCTCGACGCAAGTTTATCTATACCCAGGCAGTAAAATAGATTCGACAAGGTTGTAATCAGTGGCCACCATGTACACTACGTGTCCATGCATCGTAAGATGAATCACAACCGATCCAGTCCTGCCTCTCTTTAGGTGTACTTGTGGCTAGTTTGGCAACCCATTGTGCCTAAACTTACCATATCTTTCGGACTCTTATCTAAGTTAGGTCTGTCTCATCCTGACAACACTTGCTATGGTTAAACGGTACCACTCTAGCCAGTATCGACCCTAACTCTGTCACATGACGTCCAACGTCCTATTTAAACACCTAAAGCTTCATTTAATCGGTTCCATGCATGTCATGGGATAATCAGGAAAATTCTTGTAACGGCCCAAATTTTATTAAGGCCGTTATTCGCGTATTTTCGACGTGGACGCCAACTTAGGTCCACGGAGACGCCACGACCGAGCGAAGATACGCCAGTTGGGCGGGAAATATTATTTTTGATTGATTGTTTGACTAACTGTGATGATAATGACTAGACTATGACTCATTACATCGCAAGTGTGGTTTAATATTGTTTAGATCGGGTGAGATTTAGTGTCGGGTATTCGCCTAAAAATGCGTGCAGACGCGGGAACCGGAAGGACGAGCGACGAGAACACTAGGCCGGGGAATGCGTTTAGTTCGATAAAAATAAAATAAATTTGACAAAAATAGTAAATTGGTGGGCGCCTAGTGACACGCGGGGTCGTGGTCGACACGCGTGGGTGGTAGTGTAGTGTGCACGCCCGAGTACGCTCGTTGGCGCGCACGACGAAATTTTAGGCGTGAAAGTATAGGTGAGTATGTATATATATATATATTTATATATATGTATATAAGGAATTTAATATATATATATATATAAATATATATATTAAAAAAAATCAGAAAAATAAAATAGAAAATGCAAAATTACCAAAAGGGTATTGAAGGAAAGAAGGAAAGAAATAGACATGAGGGGCATTTTGGTCATTTCACTCCAAAAATGTGGATAAACACCACCGACACCACCATTTTCCACATTTTGATCGACCGAAGAAGAAGAGAGAAGAGAAGCCGAGAGGAGAGAAGCCGAGGAGGGAGAAGGAGAGGCGACGAGCTCGTGGGATCGAGGCGAACAAGGTGAGTTGGTGTTGTTTTTGTTGTTGTTATTGTTGTATGTTGTGTGGTGTTCGGTGGGGGGGAAGGCTGGACGAACTGCCATGGCGGTTCGTCCGAGGATGTATATGGCATGGGAGATGTCTCCCATGCCAATAGAAGAGGAGGGGTTGGAGTTGAGAGCCGGCCCGCTGAAAAAAAAAAAAAAAAAAAAAAAAAAAAAAAAAAAAAAAAAGCGAGCGAGACGCTACGCTCTGCTCTTGAGAAGAAGAAGAAGGGCCGGTTCGGCCTGAACCTGGCCGGTTCGGCCTTGAACCGGTCCGGTTCGCCGAACCGCCCTTAAATTAAAAGAAAAAAAAAGAGAAAATAAAGAAAAATGGAAAAGAAAATCCAAAAAAATAGGAAAAATTATGGAAAAATTCTGAAAAATCAGAGAAAATGTGAGAAATTAGAAAATGGTTGAAAAAGTGAATTTCAAGACTTTTGGGGTGGTTGGCACCCCGGTGTAACTCGAAAAACGTGCTACAACTAAAAATTGGAATGAAATTCTAATTTTTATTGTCACGATATAAAATCAATTAGTTTGATGCTAAATCACATAAAATGACTTATTCGGACACCAGGGACTTAGGAGACCATAGTCGGGTGTCGTGCGCGTATCTCGAGGCGAGAGCGGGATCAGACCGGGACGTATATCGAGTAATTGGAGTACGGTTGAGGTAAGTAAAACCCTTAAGTAACACACTCGAGTGTTTATTTACTTGATTTCATTTGATTTCATTTGATTCCAGCTATTATTGTTTATCGTTGTTTACTCTATTTCCATGTTCATACTCATGTTGCACGGTTGGTTTTGTCATTCACCACCGGATCTTCTCGGTTTACTCGTGATGTGTGGGCGGACTTGGGTAGAATTTGGACAATAGGGACAGAATAAGGGTTCGGACCGGTGAGGGGGTTGGAGAAGCCACCGGGGGAATTCCGATGTCTGGATTAGGGTTCAGTCCTGCTACACGGCACACATCCATTATTGGTGTTTATCGATGTTATGTATGCATGCGTCTTAATTACATTACTTTTTTTATACGCGCATGTTTATTTAACATTATTGGCTTCCTTTATTATAAATGCTGGTTTGTGTACTTCTGGGTTTTACTCACTGGACTCGTCATCTACTTCTTGTGATGATTGAGTGCAGGATCTACTACGACCAGGGGCAAGGAGACTCTTGCAGACTATCTGTGACCTTGTCACCGACGGAGTTCGTCTTGTATGTTTTTATTTTGCTGTATTGACTTATTTTTGGGTTTATGGGACTTTTTTGAGATACCGGTGCATGAGTGTATCACATTTTGTTATGTTGAATACAAGTGTACTTTACCTAGGGTTTTCCACATAGGATTAATGCTCTATAATTTGAGAAAATGACATATTTTAAGCTTCCGCTGTTTTACAAATATTAAAATGTTAATTAATGACTAACTTAGGCTGAATTAATTGATAATGATGCTTAGTTGGGCGTGGGACACAGCTGACAGTTACGTGGCTAGTTGTGGGCCCGCGTGGCCTCCCGTGGCGGACCAATGTGGGAATTGGGGCCGCCACAATTCTTTACCTCCAATAGGATTACGAACCATTGTCAGCTATTGTTCACTCGTCACGTGCACATCCTCGATGGCCTGAAGCTGATCGTCATCCTGCTGGTTCTCGTACAAATCAGGGCATCGGTTTTGAAAATGTCCAGGCTGTCCGCACTGGTAACACACCTTCCGCTTTCGAGAACCACTATCATCTTTCGGATTCCTCGTTCGTTTCCCGTCATGTCCCTCTGATCGGTGCTCTAACTGCAACTCGGGTCGATCAGGCTCAATCTCCTCGTGGTGAGTACTCAAGTAACTCTCCCTAGCCAAGCTCCGCTCATAAGTCCTCTGCAACGTCCCTGGCTCGGTCATAACGATCGCACCTCCAATTTCGGGTAGTAGACCCTCAATAAAGTAGTACACTCGGTCTATCTCCGTGCTAGCTGATCCTCCAGCGTATGGTAATAACTGCAAAAACTGACCCATGTACTCCATGACGGATTCAGTCGCTAATTGTCTCAGGGAAGTGAACTCGTTTCTCTTGGCTCTCATCACGGTGGGAGGAAAGTACTTCATTTTGAACTGGGTCTTGAACACTATCTAGTCCCTCGGTACGCCTCCGGTACTCACAATCGTAGTCCACCAATCGTCAGCTTCTCCCTGAAGCATGGATGAGGAAATCGTCGCTCTCATGTGATCCTCCGTAGCTATGATGTGTATCTTCTCGTGACTCTTTAGGAACAACTCTGCTGCGGTCACGTCAGTGCCTCCATAGAAAACAACAGGGTCGTGCCTCTTGAACTCTCGCCATTGCCTGGCCTCGATAGTCGCCGCAATGTCATACACTGTCGGTGCACGAGGTACAACCGCCATCACTGGTGTCATTGAAGTGGTGGAAGGAAGCAAAGTCATGGTCGTAACCCCCGGTGTGTTTGCCTCTTGAGTAATGGTTATTCTAGCCGTTAATGGTACCGATGCAACAGCAACTGACGCCTCAATATTACTAGAATCTCTTCCAACTGTCGCTCCTGAGCTGCGACTCTCTGCGTCAAGGTCTGAAACACGTCGATGCTAACAGCTCGAGTACTCGACGTCCCGCTGTCGTCACTAGAACCCCTCTGATCCGCCATCGAAATCTCATAACGAAGCGTATTTTCGGATCAGTGGATAGCTACCGATATCATATAATACACACAACAATCGTAATATATATAAACATCACATCCGACTTATCCCACTCCCCAACTAGGATTCTAAGTCAGGATCATAGGGTTTCCACTCTAAGTTCAACCGTTCCTAACTTCCGCTGGTTTAATGGCTTGTGTTTTATGAATTTAAACCTGGTATGCTCTGATACCAACTGTGACGGCCCCAATTTCCCCGTGCAATTGGGTACGCCCGGCCTAGACCCGTTCAAGCCCCGAGTTATCACTCGACAACCCGACTAGTCGGCCTCATATTTACTCAATTTAGCGATTTATGAAAGAGTTATTGCATTTATACTCACGGAAGACTAAAACAATTATAATAAAGGGAAATAACTCAATCAAAGGGAAATTAGGAATTCTATAAATGTGGAAAACCCCGGGTATTCATGTACAATTCGATAGGCATATATACATGATACCAGGTCTCAATAAAGATATACCAAGTTCAATAATCCCAACAAAAACAAGTATGAAACGATATACAATCAAAGCAAACAAAGTATAGTCACCTACTATAGCGTCTCTCAAATGTCCCGAATCTCCTCAAAGAATATCACCAAGGCGGGGCCCCTTGCCCTTCGCTTTGCTCTCTACTCTATCTGCACCCACCGTCACAAACTAGACGGTGAGTAATCTGAATAAAATTGCTAGTAGTACCGAGAAGAATGTAACAAGTAATTTATGATTTTAACAAGAAAAAGATCTAAGTATCATGCGGAAAAGAAATAACTGGAAAGTAAATAAATCAAATGCATGATAAAGAGACGAAAGATAAACAATCGATATTTTGCATGTTCTAAGATTCAAAAGAGGCCCATGAGTGGTCTATTTCACAAAGAATACGGAAAAGATCTCGCAAGATCTCCCCGGCAATGTCGCAACACTAGCGCAGGCGTGAAATCGAGAGGCATCGCAACACCTCTCGAATCCAGTACCCAAGTACACATCACTAGGGGTGGTCAGTTACCCCTGCAGAGGGCACCCTCGTTGTCCCAGCTAGTGCGGGACCACATGATACCTTCGAGACACACACTCATGCCAAGAACATACAACCAAGGAAAACGGAATGGAATATCAAGCAAAGGATCAATGCAACAATAGCAATAAATAGAGGATGTATAAATCACATGTCATTTTCTTACTGGTCTACTAACGTACATACACACAATGCATGCATGTACTTACCTCTCTATTCGCGACTCGGTATCACTCCGAAACTCTAACGCGTTTCCCCACAAGTTCTCAACAACCTGATAAAGTTTTGGAATCCCGAATATTAGTTTAAGGTTTGCATTCATTCTTTATGTTGTGCCTATTGTATTAGGCTTTGATTGTAATGTGTATTGGATGTGTTGGGTCCTCACTATATTGTGTGTTGAACCTTTATTACAAATCCATATTCATTTTATATAAATGTCTATACTTAAAAAAATCTTGTTTACTTACTCTTAAATCTATAATAATGTTCATTATGGTCACACACGCACAATTGATGTGTACACCCCACTAGTGTGCACACTAACTCTTCACAGACCCCGCTGTCTTGTGCACACACACCCCACTGGTGTGTGCACCCCATTGTGATTTACCATGTTCACATTTATTAGTACATTACTTTATTATTTAAAACTATGTTATATACACATTTTCATTGTTCCAAGCATATACGACAGTTGTGTACACCCCAATGTGGTGTACACATACGGTGCTGTGTACACCCCACTGTGGTGTACACACCCACTGTTGTGTACACCCCATTGTACACACATTGCACATCTCTTACACCTATTTCATACCAAAACAGCCCCATACTCAGTGTTATGTAAATTGACACTTGCACACATACATCTCATGAAAATAATCTCACCAAAGTGCACACACCCACACCCCAACTGGGGTGTGCACACACACACACACACACTGTACGCACCCCACACATATAGGACAGCCACCCCACAGTTATACACACACACACCTCTTGGTCGATTCACACAAACACTACTCACATGAAAGAAAAATCAAAACCGTCACACACAAACATCTCATCTACACCTACAAACTGCCACACCTAGAAGTCACCTCCGGCCAGCAGGGTCGCCGGAGGTCGACGTCCGGTCAGCACCCCCCAAACCAGTGGCGAAAACACGCCCCAAACAGTCCCACAACCCATTCGAAAATAACGTGAAAACGGTGGGTAGAGGAGCACAAAACAGTGGAGAGAGAGAGAGAAAGAGGGACGGTCACCTTGGTGTTTTCCGGTGGTGGTGGAGAGGTAGGTGGTCGTAGTGGGTGGCGGTAATGGTGGTCCGGTCGGAGGGACGAAAACAACCCCGATCGAGAGTGAGAATGTGAGGCCGAGAGTGAAAACGTGAGAGAAAGAGAGAGAACGAGAGAGATCGGGGAGAAAGAGAGGTGGAGCTCACCTCGTCGGAGTTCGTGACGCCCGGCGGAGGCGGCGGCAATGGCGAGAGGGGAGGACGGTGAACAAGTGTAGCTGTTGAGTGGGGAAGACAATGAATAGTGTATTAGGGTTTGTTTGTTTTTATACTTGTGTTTTAGGACGAAATGACCATTTTGCCCTTGAGTTTTAACCTTCCCAACACTTGACAAACTACCCTTATGGGTCATTTGCCTCCTCATCTTAACTCAACACAAATGCACATCCCTATGCCCATCCAATGGTCCTCCTCACTCACCGTGTCATTTTAACAATTCCATTTATAATATCCTATTAAATTAACTCCATAAATTTTAATAAATTACCAATAAAGTTACACAACTTCTCGCCTACTCGGGGCACCGTGTCCCGCATTCGACACGCTTCCCGAGGCGGTCCCACTCTTGGGATTCAAATAAATTCTCTCTTGTCTAAGTTATACTTTATTGTTAACCTTGTATTTTCTCAACTTAGATCATATATTTTATTTGACTTTGTTTATTAATAATGCCCACTAAAACGGTTCCCGAAACCCCCGTTTAACTAGGCGACACCTCACTCAATTGAAACATAGCCCAAACGGCTCGAGACCCGTAAAATACTAATATACTAATACATGCATTATCATCCACAAATAACCAAATTTTCGGGTCGTTACAGTCTCCCCAACTAACAAGAATTTCGTCCTCGAAATTAGTTCTAAATCGAGTGAATAAGGAGAACTACACCCGTTCGCAACTCGTCCAAACCGCGAGCTTACAGCCGCTTCAGACGGCTTAGATCCTCTTTCTCGAACTGTGGACTACCTCAAAGTCACTTCAGACAGCTCGTTCATCATCGTTGAACTGCAGACCAATGCAAAGTCGCTTCAGACAGCTCAATAAGCCATGACCAACTGTGGACTCTCGCGAGAGTCACTTCCAACAGCTCGACATTAGGTATTGGATTGCGGACTTGTACAAAGTTTCTTTGCACAGCACAACATCTTAAATCCACTCCCTTTTCTCCACATTTATCAAACTGTGGGCCTCTGCCACTTCGAACAGCTTGATTTTATCTCAGTCCTCAGACTGCGGGTCCCAACCACTTCGAGACATGCCCTAATTCAAATACTACGGCCTCTCTAGACCGCTCCCGTTACCCAAAATGGTAGGAATGCCACGACCTAGTCGCAAACATCGCCCACTACCACGACTCAAGCTTGGTGATCACGACATAAGACGCTACGATCGCGACTCGTATGTCATACTCGTGACAACCTCCCAACCCACTCGCGTCTCGACGCAAGTTTATCTATACCCAGGCAGTAAAATAGATTCGACAAGGTTGTAACCGTGGCCACCATGTACACTACGTGTCCATGCATCGTAAGATGAATCACAACCAGTCTGGTCCTGCCTCTCTTTAGGTGTACTTGTGGCTAGTTTGGCAACCCATTGTGCCTAAACTTACCATATCTTTCGGACTCTTATCTAAGTTAGGTCCGTCTCATCCTGCACAACACTTGCTATGGTTAAACGGTACCACTCTAGCCGATCGACCCTAACTCTGTCACATGACGTCCAACGTCCTATTTAAACACCTAAAGCTTCATTTAATCGGTTCCATGCATGTCATGGGATAATCAGGAAAATTCTTGTAACGGCCCAAATTTTATTAAGGCCGTTATTCGCGTATTTTCAGACGTGGACGCCAACTTAGGTCCACGGAGACGCCACGGACCGGCGAAGATACGCCTGGTTGGGCGGGAAATATTATTTTTGATTGATTGTTTGACTAACTGTGATGATAATGACTAGACTATGACTCATTACATCGCAGGTGTAGTTTAATATTGTTTAGATCGGGTGAGATTTAGTGTCGGGTATTCGCCTAAAAATGCGTGCAGACGCGGGAACCGGAAGGACGAGCGACGAGAACACTAGGCCGGGGAATGCGTTTAGTTCGATAAAAATAAAATAAATTTGACAAAAATAGTAAATTGGTGGGCGCCTAGTGACACGCGGGGTCGTGGTCGACACGCGTGGGTGGTAGTGTAGTGTGCACGCCCGAGTACGCTCGTTGGCGCGCACGACGAAATTTTAGGCGTGAAAGTATAGGTGAGTATGTATATATATATATATTTATATATATGTATATAAGGAATTTAATATATATATATATAAATATATATATTAAAAAAAAATCAGAAAAATAAAATAGAAAATGCAAAATTACCAAAAGGGTATTGAAGGAAAGAAGGAAAGAAATAGACATGAGGGGCATTTTGGTCATTTCACTCCAAAAATGTGGATAAACACCACCGACACCACCATTTTCCACATTTTGATCGACCGAAGAAGAAGAGAGAGAGAGAAGCCGAGAGGAGAGAAGCCGAGAGGGAGAAGGAGAGGCGACGAGCTCGTGGGATCGAGGCGAACAAGGTGAGTTGGTGTTGTTTTTGTTGTTGTTATTGTTGTATGTTGTGTGGTGTTCGGTGGGGGGGCAGGCTCGGACGAACTGCCATGGCGGTTCGTCCGAGGATGTATATGGCATGGGAGATGTCTCCCATGCCAATAGAAGAGGAGGGGTTGGAGTTGAGAGCCAACCCCGGTTGAAAAAAAAAAAAAAAAAAAAAAAAAAAAAAAAAAAAAAAAAAGAAAAAAAAACGAGCGCGCTCGCTCTTGAGAAGAAGAAGAAGGGGCGGGTTCGGCCTGAACCGGCCGGTTCGGCCTTGAACCGGTCCGGTTCGGCCGAACCGCCCTTAAATTAAAAGAAAAAAAAAAAGAGAAAATAAAGAAAAATGGAAAAGAAAATCCAAAAAAATAGGAAAAATTATGGAAAAATTCTGAAAAATCAGAGAAAATGTGAGAAATTAGAAAATGGTTGAAAAAGTGAATTTCAAGACTTTTGGGGTGGTTGGCACCCGGTGTAACTCGAAAAACGTGCTACAACTAAAAATTGGAATGAAATTCTAATTTTTATTGTCACGATATAAAATCAATTAGTTTGATGCTAAATCACATAAAATGACTTATTCGGACACCAGGGACTTAGGAGACCATAGTCGGGTGTCGTGCGCGTATCTCGAGGCGAGAGCGGGATCAGACCGGGACGTATATCGAGTAATTGGAGTACGGTTGAGGTAAGTAAAACCCTTAAGTAACACACTCGAGTGTTTATTTACTTGATTTCATTTGATTTCATTTGATTCCAGCTATTATTGTTTATCGTTGTTTACTCTATTTCCATGTTCATACTCATGTTGCACGGTTGGTTTTGTCATTCACCACCGGATCTTCTGGTTTACTCTGTGATGTGTGGGCGGACTTGGGTAGGCTGGACAATAGGGACAGAATAAGGGTTCGGACCGGTGAGGGGGTTGGAGAAGCCACCGGGAATTCCGATGTCTGGATTAGGGTTCGATCTGCTACACACATCCATTATTGGTGTTTATCGATGTTATGTATGCATGCGTCTTAATTACGGTTACTGTTTTACTTTACGCATGTTTATTTAACAGTTATTGGCTTCCTTTATTATAAATGCTGGTTTGTGTACTTCTGGGTTTTACTCACTGGACTCGTCATCTACTTCTTGTGATGATTGAGTGCAGGATCTACTACGACCAGGGGCAAGGAGACTCTTGCAGACTATCTGTGACCTTGTCACCGACGGAGTTCGTCTTGTATGTTTTTATTTTGCTGTATTGACTTATTTTTGGGTTTATGGGGACTGTTTGAGATACCAGTGCATGAGTGTATCACATTTTGTTATGTTGAATACAGTGTACTTTACCGGGTTTTCCACATAGGATTAATGCTCTATAATTTGAGAAAATGACATATTTTAAGCTTCCGCTGTTTACAAATATTAAAATGTTAATTAATGACTAACTTAGGCTGAATTAATTGATAATGATGCTTAGTTGGGCGTGGGACACAGCTGACAGTTACGTGGCTAGTTGTGGGCCCGCGTGGCCTCCGTGGCGGACCAATGTGGGAATTGGGGCCGCCACAATTCTTTACCTCCAATAGGATTACGAACCATTGTCAGCTATTGTTCACTCGTCACGTGCACATCCTCGATGGCCTGAAGCTGATCGTCATCCTGCTGGTTCTCGTACAAATCGGGGCATCGGTTTTGAAAATGTCCAGTGTCCGCACCGGTAACACACCTTCCGCTTTCGAGAACCACTATCATCTTTCGGATTCCTCGTTCGTTTCCCGTCATGTCCCTCTGATCGGTGCTCTAACTGCAACTCGGGTCGATCAGGCTCAATCTCCTCGTGGTGAGTACTCAAGTAACTCTCCCTAGCCAAGCTCTGCTCATAAGTCCTCTGCAACGTCCCTGGCTCGGTCATAACGATCGCACCTCCAATTTCGGGTAGTAGACCCTCAATAAAGTAGTACACTCGGTCTATCTCCGTGCTAGCTGATCCTCCAGCGTATGGTAATAACTGCAAAAACCGACCCATGTACTCCATGACGGATTCAGTCGCTAATTGTCTCAGGGAAGTGAACTCGTTTCTCTTGGCTCTCATCACGGTGGGAGGAAAGTACTTCATTTTGAACTGGGTCTTGAACACTATCTAGTCCCTCAGTACGCCTCCGGTACTCACAATCGTAGTCCACCAATCGTCAGCTTCTCCCTGAAGCATGGATGAGGAAATCGTCGCTCTCATGTGATCCTCCGTAGCTATGATGTGTATCTTCTCGTGACTCTTTAGGAACAACTCTGCTGCGGTCACGTCAGTGCCTCCATAGAAAACAACAGGGTCGTGCCTCTTGAACTCTCGCCATTGCCTGGCCTCGATAGTCGCCAATGATGTCATACACTGTCGGTGCACGAGGTACAACCGCCATCACTGGTGTCATTGAAGTGGTGGAAGGAAGCAAAGTCATGGTCGTAACCCCCGGTGTGTTTGCCTCTTGAGTAATGGTTATTCTAGCCGTTAATGGTACCGATGCAACAGCAACTGACGCCCTCAATATTACCAGAATCTCTTCCAACTGTCGCTCCTGAGCTGCGACTCTCTGCGTCAAGGTCGAAACACGTCGATGCTAACGGCTCGAGTACTCGACGTCCCCGTTGTCGTCACTAGAACCCCTCTCGATCCGCCATCGAAATCTCATAACGAAGCGTATTTTCGGATCGGTGGATAGCTACCGATATCATATAATACACACAACAATCGTAATATATATAAACATCACATCCGACTTATCCCACTCCCCAACTAGGATTCTAAGTCGGGATCATAGGGTTTCCACTCTAAGTTCAACCGTTCTAACTTCCGCCGGTTTAATGGCTTGTGTTTTATGAATTTAAACCTGGTATGCTCGATACCAATCATGACGACCCCAATTTCCCGTGCAATTGGGTACGCCCGCCTAGACCCGTTCAAGCCCCGAGTTATCACTGACAACCCGACGAGTCTAGTCGGCCTCATATTTACTCAATTTAGCGCTTTATGAAAGAGTTATTGCATTTATACTCACGGAAGACTAAAACAATTATAATAAAGGGAAATAACTCAATCAAAGGGAAATTAGGAATTCTATAAATGTGGAAAACCCCGGGTATTCATGTACAATTCGATAGGCATATATACATGATACCAAATCTCAATAAAGATATACCAAGTTCAATAATCCCAACAAAAACAAGTATGAAACGATATACAATCAGCAAACAAAGTATAGTCACCTACTATAGCGTCTCTCAAATGTCCTGAATCTCCTCAAAGAATATCACCAAGGCAGGGCCCCTTGCCCTTGCTGCTCTCTACTCTATCTGCACCCACCGTCACAAACTAGACGGTGAGTAACTGAATAAAATTGCTAGTAGTACCAGAAGAATGTAACAGTAATTTATGATTTTAACAAGAAAAGCAGTCTAAGTATCATGCGGAAAAGAAATAACTGGAAAGTAAATAAATCAAATGCATGATAAAGAGACTGAAAGATAAACAATCGATATTTTGCATGTTCTAAGATTCAAAAGAGGCCCATGAGTGGTCTATTTCACAAAGAATACGGAAAAGATCTCGCAAGATCTCCCCGGCAATGTCGCAACACTAGCGCGTGAAATCGAGAGGCATCGCAACACCTCTCGAATCCAAGTACTCCAAGACACACATCACTAGGGGTGGTCGATTACCCCCGCAGAGGGCACCCTCGTTGTCCCGGCTAGTGCGGGACCACATGATACCTTCGAGACACACACTCATGCCAAGAACATACAACCAAGGAAAACGGAATGGAATATCAAGCAAAGGATCAATGCAACAATAGCAATAAATAGAGGATGTATAAATCACATGTCATTTTCTTACTGGTCTACTAACGTACATACACACAATGCATGCATGTACTTACCTGTCTATTCGCGACTCGGTATCACTCCGAAACTCTAACGCGTTTCCCCACAAGTTCTCAACAACCTGATAAAGTTTTGGAATCCCGAATATTAGTTTAAGGTTTGCATTCATTCTTTATGTTGTGCCTATTGTATTAGGCTTTGATTGTAATGTGTATTGGATGTGTTGGGTCCTCACTATATTGTGTGTTGAACCTTTATTACAAATCCATATTCATTTTATATAAATGTCTATACTTAAAAAATCTTGTTTACTTACTCTTAAATCTATAATAATGTTCATTATGGTCACACACGCACAATTGATGTGTACACCCCACTAGTGTGCACACTAACTCTTCACAGACCCATTGTCTTGTGCACACACACCCCACCGGTGTGTGCACCCCATTGTGATTTACCATGTTCACATTTATTAGTACATTACTTTATTATTTAAAACTATGTTATATACACATTTTCATTGTTCCAAGCATATACGATCATTGTGTACACCCCAATGTGGTGTACACATACGTCTTGTGTACACCCCACATGGTGTACACACCCACCGTTGTGTACACCCCATTGTACACACATTGCACATCTCTTACACCTATTTCATACCAAAACAGCCCCCATACTCGGTGTTATGTAAATTGACACTTGCACACATACATCTCATGAAAATAATCTCACCAAAGTGCACACACCCACACCCCAACTGGGGTGTGCACACACACACACACACACTGTACGCACCCCACACATATAGGACAGCCACCCCACAGTTATACACACACACACCTCTTGGTCGATTCACACAAACACTACTCACATGAAAGAAAAATCAAAACCGTCACACACAAACATCTCATCTACACCTACAAACTGCCACACCTAGAAGTCACCTCCGGCCAGCAGGGTCGCCGGAGGTCGACGTCCGGTCAGCACCCCCCAAACCAGTGGCGAAAACACGCCCCAAACAGTCCCACAACCCATTCGAAAATAACGTGAAAACGGTGGGTAGAGGAGCACAAAACAGTGGAGAGAGAGAGAGAAAGAGGGACGGTCACCTTGGTGTTTTCCGGTGGTGGTGGAGAGGTAGGTGGTCGTAGTGGGTGGCGGTAATGGTGGTCCAGTCGGAGGGGACGAAAACAACCCTGATCGAGAGTGAGAATGTGAGGCCGAGAGTGAAAACGTGAGAGAAAGAGAGAGAACGAGAGAGATCGGGGAGAAAGAGAGGTGGAGCTCACCTCGTCGGAGTTCGTGACGCCGGCAGGGCTGGCGGCGGCGGCGAGAGGGGAGGACGGTGAACAAGTGTAGCTGAGTGGGGAAGACAATGAATAGTGTATTAGGGTTTGTTTGTTTTTATACTTGTGTTTTAGGACGAAATGACCATTTTGCCCTTGAGTTTTAACCTTCCCAACACTTGGACAGCTACCCTTATGGGTCATTTGCCTCCTCATCTTAACTCAACACAAATGCACATCCCTATGCCCATCCAATGGTCCTCCTCACTCACCCGTGTCATTTTAACAATTCCATTTATAATATCCTATTAAATTAACTCCATAAATTTTAATAAATTACCAATAAAGTTACACAACTTCTCGCCTACTCGGGCACCGTGTCCCGCATTCGACACGCTTCCCGAGGCGGTCCCACTCTTGGGATTCAAATAAATTCCCTCTTGTCTAAGTTATACTTTATTGTTAACCTTGTATTTTCTCAACTTAGATCATATATTTTATTTGACTTTGTTTATTAATAATGCCCACTAAAACGGTTCCCGAAACCCCCGTTTAACTAGGCGACACCTCACTCAATTGAAACATAGCCCAAACGGCTCGAGACCCGTAAAATACTAATATACTAATACATGCATTATCATCCACAAATAACCAAATTTTTGGGTCGTTACAAGTGTAACGGCCCCC
Organism: Stephania japonica; assembly: GCA_039657345.1. Classification (NCBI taxonomy): domain Eukaryota; kingdom Viridiplantae; phylum Streptophyta; class Magnoliopsida; order Ranunculales; family Menispermaceae; genus Stephania; species Stephania japonica. The sequence continues at coordinate 6,302,420 of CM077558.1, read as the reverse complement.
AGCCAACCAAAATTTCCCCACCCGCGGGTGATCCACCGGCACACACCACCGGCACCGCTCCACGGGGCGTACCCCACGGCACCGCTAGTCACAGGCGGGTGGTACCAAGCCCTACCCCATCCGTGTCCCCACACGGTCTTTCGCCTCCTCGACTCAAACTGGGGTCTGAGGATAAGATTCCAGATTTCACGAGTCGAGTACCACCGAGCCGGTTCGAAGACGAAGCACCGGATCCCATCGAACTCCGCGATTAAGCGTGCTGAGCGAGAGTAGTACCGGGATGGGTGACCTCCTGGGAAGTCCTCCCACCTCGGTGGTACTCGACTCGTGAAATCTGGAATCTTATCCCTCGGGACCCAGTTCGAGCCGGAGGAGAAGCGTGTTGCTTATGCGGCCCGCCCGGCCCCCCACCCGCGGGTGGATCCATCGGCACACACCAGCACGCACTCCACGGGCGTACCCCAGCACGGCACCCACGCTAGTCACGGCGAGGTGGTACCAAGCCTACCCCATCCGTGTCCCCCACGGTCTTTCGCCTCCTCGACTCAAACTGGGTCCCGAGGGATAAGATTCCAGATTTCACGAGTCGAGTACCACCGAGCAGGGAGGACTTCCCGGGAGGTCACCCATCCCGGTACTACTCTCGCTCAGCACGCTTAATCGCGGAGTTCGATGGGATCCGGTGCCTTCGTCTTGAACAACCTCGGTGGTACTCGACTCGTGAAATCTGGAATCTTATCCCTCGGGACCCGTGTTTGAGTCGAGGAGGCGAAAGACCGTGCTGGGGACACGATGGGGTAGGGCTTGGTACCACCCCGCCCGTGACTAGCGGTGCAGCTGGGGTACGCCCCCGTGGGAGCCAGTGCGTGGTGTGTGCCGCCAGATCCACATGCGGGTGGGCTGGGCTGGGCTGGGCCGTTACATAAACTGCGGAGTTCTGATGGGATCCGGTGCCTTCGTGCTGAACCAGCTCAGTGGTACTCGACTCGTGAAACTGGAATCTTATCCCTCAGGACCCAGGTTTGAGTCGAGGGAGGCGAAAAGACCGTGTGGGGGGACACGGATGGGGTAGGGCTTGGTACCACCCTGCCTGTGACTAGCGGTGCCAGTGGGGTACGCCCCCGTGGAGCCAGTGCCAGTGGTGTGTGCCAGTGGATCCACCTGCGGGTGGGCTGGGCTGGGCTGGGTCGTTACAGGCAGTGTTCAATGGCAGTACAGACAATACGGGAATAGAGTGGGATTTAACAATTCCCTGCTGCAACTCAAACCAAAGTACTTGAATTACTTGGAAAAAGCGCATCATGAGGTTTGATTTTTCCATTGACTTCTTTTTCCCTTCCCCTTTATTTTATACTGAATCGTAAAATAAGTCACGAATATATATATTTAGAACGTGACCACATTGACAATCCTTGTAATGGGGAAAGGTGGAGTGGAAAATCTTCAACTGTGAACTCACTGATTAAATAGCGTGTTGTAAATGTCACTGCTTTTTCAGGTTCGTCATATTTCTCACGCTTCCCTGATAGTTTTTTTTAGTACTTTTTGTTTGTTGAAGTAGGTAGATCGCTTCTTCCATTCACCTTACTTTTTTTCTTGCATGCATGTGTGAAAGCTTCTACTCCATAAAAATACCTGGTGTTGCTTTGACCTTGCTAATACAATTGTAAGAATGTAAGAGTATTTGCAGGCATTATATCTCAACACAGGATGTTCCTATCAGAAGAAGAGGGTCTTCAGATCAGGACCGTTGATTTTGTTGATGATCTGATCAGACTGAGACCGGATTGTGATGGGAATGAGTGGGTGTCTCAATCAGATGATGAGAAAATAAGCGAAGTTATTGAGAGGGGTGGGGTGGATAAATAATGTGGATAAATAAGCGAAGTTGTTGACTTGGGACGTTACGGTAATGATGGAGTACAAGGGGTTGAAGCTCCAAGAAGCGGTGGAATGGGTGGTGAAGAATAGGCTAGATGAGGGGCAAGTGTGGATGATTGCGGTGTCTAGCGAGGGAGAGGCGGCCTATAGATTTAATAGCAATGCTATATTTAGGGGGTGTGCCACTGAAGATGGGTTCATGGAGGTGGGCATTTGGGAGTAAACAGATCAAATGGGCACTATGAAATTGTTATGTGTAGATCATATATGTGAATGTAAATTAATGAATAACTTTTGTAATCTAATTTTATGTGTAGTAGTGGTGATGGCTTATATATGTTGCAGGGAAAAAGAATATTTTGCAGGAAAATAACGGTAAAGAATATTTTGCAAGAAAATAATGGTTTTTTTTTTAAAAAAAAATGAAAACCCTTTCGTGACAGCTTTAAACCGTCACGAAAGATTTTTCTATTGTTTTTACTTTAGATAAGATGACGGTTTAAAACCGTCACGAAAGGCTTTGAGCTTTTATAACATCTGATAACATGACAGACTGCATGACGATTTAAACCTGTTACGAAAGTCTTTTGTGACGGTTTTAAATCGTCACGAAAGGTCATTTTTGTTGTAGTGTTTATTTATATCATTAAAAAAAATTACTTTTTATTTATTTTAAGACTCTAACTCACGATCTCGATAAACTTTACCTTTTTGCAAGCTATTGATATTATTTACATAATTTTTTGAGGACATACCACTTACATGTGTCAATTTTTTATTTTTTATTTTTTGAAGAGTGATGTTGTGTCAACTTATTAATATTTTTTTTTCTTAGATACTTAGATATTTTTATACATTCACAATATTCCGCGATGTCACGCCGTTACATTTTTTTGATGCTCCTTAATTGCAATCCGTTCATAATATGCCAAAGGAAAGTCATTCAAAGAATATCACGCTGCGGTTTGCCAAGTTCTCATTTAAGTAGAAGTGCTTTACTTTTTCCAAATAAATGCAATTCAAGATCAAAGAATTATACTTTGACAAAAAGAAGAAATCAAAGAATTATAATATATTTTTGTCACTAGAGATTATATTGTTCATCTTTCGAGGCATTTAGATAACAAATTTACAATATTTTTGTCGTGTATCATTACGTACTAACTGCTAACATATTATAGTTAATTTTCTTCTATAGTTAAAAGTATTTAATTTGTCTTCTCCTTATTAAAAAAGTTTAAGTTTTCTTCTCTTTGTTGAAAAGTTTTGTTATTCATTTTGTAGTTTTAGTACTTTTGTGTATTGTCATGAGTTTCAACGTTGTAGAGAGCAGTTTCGAATTGTCAAACTGTTTCAATTTTGAAAAAAAAAAAAACTACTAACATATCGTAATTACAATGATCGTCAATAATGCTCCCTAAATTGACATCTCTGCACCTTTCCCTCATTTACGACATTACTCTCCAAAACCACATGTTATAACGAACATGCTCCTTCGGTACCTATCCATAGGGGTGTACACGTATTTAGTAATCCACGGATTCAACTCAATTCGATCTAAATATTGCGAATTGGATCGAATTTTATAACTAGTTGGAACGAATAAAATTGCAAAAATGTCAATCCGAACAGATCGGATTGACTTACGGATTTTACATGTACAATCTGCGGATCTATTCCGGTTCGATCCGCAACATTACATATATATAAATCTAGCCTTATAGATACATCTAGTTCTAAGTAGTTGTTTTGACTACCTATATTTGATCTTCTTTTTCGTTGTATTACTTAATTTTTGAACTCCAACTTTTAGTTTTTTAGTCCAACTTTTAATTTGAATGTTTGTATTAATTAAGTTGAATTAAGTCTAACTTATGGTATAATTGTGATGACTCCAAAACTCGAGGCTCGCCACGATGCCAACGTGGGCCCACAACCTGGCCACATAACTGCTAAGTGTGTCTCACGCGCAACCAACCCTCCATTTTCCAGTTCTCTTCAGAGTTATTAACATTTAAAATACAATAGCAACGAAAAAACTTATTACATTATAATTTGAAGTTTCATTTCATCAAAATTAGAGCATCAGTCCTATGTGGAAAACCCAGAACAGTACACTGTATATAATGCCACAAAAGTAAATATATACACGTACCCCAAGAACCCAAAAATAAAGTAAAACAACAAAATATAAACATACATGTCAGTTTAGTCTGGGGCAAGTCACAAGAAGTCTACAAACGTCTCCTTACCTGTACTCGTTCCCGGATATGCACTCAGTCACCTAGCAAATACAGTGACGAGTCCAGTAAGTAAACTCCTAAAGAAAACCATCGAGTAATTAATAACATAAGCCACTAAACAAGGTTAACTAAACATGCAGTGAGTACAACCAACCATAAAACCATCAAAACGCGCTCCAATTCCCGATACCAATCCTCAGTTAAATCCCGCTCACGCCTCAAGATACGCGTCCAACACTCGACTATTGTCTCTAAGTCCCTTCAAGCTTCGCCTCCACTCCCAACTTCCCGAGTTTGATCTCTCCCTTTTTCGATTTCTCTCTCACCGATTCACTTTCCCTCCTCGATTTCGATCAAAATTTGAGAAATGTTGGTGTCGATGGTGTTTGGTTGGATAAATATCCCAATTTTTCTTGAGATAATACACACATATCTCGAGGCCGGTCCAATTTATATAATTTTAATTTCTAATTTATATATATATATATATATATATATATATATATCTTTGTAATGTCGCGCCTATAAATTTGTCGTGCACGCTAACGAATATACTCGGATGTGCACATTATCGTAGAACCCACGCATGTTGTGTCACTAGGTGCCTACCAATTTATTATTTTGTCAAATTTCTTGGTTTGTTTATACAAATTAATTTTCTAAACTTAATGTATCCATATTTTACCCATCCAGTATCCGTATCGACACATTTTTCAAGACAAATACCCGTCATACAATCTCGCTCAACTTAAACAATATAGACTGACACATACGATGTGATATGATATAAAATAATAATTATCATCGCAGTTACTCAAATAATTAATCAAAAATAACATTTTTAGCCCAATCCAAACGTAACACGATTTGTCCGAGGCGTCTCCATGAACCTGAGTTGACATCCACGTCTGAAAATTCTCAAATAACAACATAATTAAAATTGGGCCGTTACAATAATCATGCGGTTTACTTTATATTGTTTAATGGTTGCGAAAATTGTTTTTAGTCAATATGCATATTTTTAATTATGAGATAACTATATAATGACAATACGTGAACTTGATTCGATCCAATTCGCATTTTATTAATTGAAGAGTAGTGCTATTTGGACTCACGAGTCCAGACTCTTAGGTGGTTTTTTGAAATTTTTTTATTTTAAAGTCATCTTCAAGTAATCAATGACTTTGAAATAACAACTTGTAACACTCATTTGATATTTACAAAAAATTTAAAAAACCCTCTATGAGTTCAGACTCTTAGGGTGTGTTTGATAGCAAAATAAAATTTAATAAGAAAAAATTATTTTCTTTTGGAAATTTTCTTTAGAGAATTTTCTTAAGAGAAATTTCTCAATGTTGTTTGATTGCACGTGAGAAAATTTTATTTTTCAATTTTCTAGTGTTTGATAAGAAATTAAAATTTTCTTTAATTTTTAATTTTTTACTAGATTTTTTCACAATCCCACGAATTTAAACATGCTTAAGAGTCACAATTCAACAAGTCCATGGGAACTTAATCTCAAAAAGGATATCTCTCGATCCCAATGTGTCCATCCACGCTTATGCCATTAAAAACCTCCATGTCGATCCCATCTCATCACACAAACATTATACTGACATGAACCTATACAAGAAACTAATAAATTGAGTTGGGAGACAAAATATTAACATATATTACCTCAATCACAAATCATCTCGTCATCTACTTCAATGAGTACATCATGGAACCATGCGATTTCATCAAAAAAAAATAATTGAAACTCATGCGAGGACTCCACAACCATCACCACTTAAGCCAGAGCAATTATCCAAAAACCCCACCCATCAGAGTGTGCGCCTAAGCTCCAAAAACTCCTACCATCTACATAGCATTACCATCATAGCCCAAAAGAAAACAAATCACACATCCACCTCATTTCAGTTAGCAGAACTTTACAAGTAATGTGCTTGATGAAGTAATCAACAATATTCATCAAAATTTAATTGACAACTATCTTTGATAACCATGAATGAACTCAAAAGAATCTTAAGTGATAACTAACATAAATGAAAGAAAATAACTAATGTTTCAACGTTCTTCAAAAAAACTAATGTTTTCGCTTTCAAAATCAATCTAAAATTTTCCTACCATCCCAAAAAAAAAAAATCAATCTAAAATTTCCTCTGTAAATATAAAATCACCCAATCCTTCTTCAAGTCTTCATCCAACTGAAAAAATATATTTGCATCCTTAACTTCACTTCCCAACAAAAGCATAGCCCGCATTATATCTTCTCTACTTAGTCCAGGAATACTACGAAGCTCCTTCTGAAGACGTGCACAATCTGTGTGCGCAAATGCATCTGCTAGTCGGTTGGCAGCTGCAGTTAGTCCTTGGTTAGGATCAACATTACTACTCTTCTTCCTTTTAATCCTTTCGCCATTTGTTGCCATACGACGTCGTACGTAATCAAGTAGCAACATCATCATCATTATAGTTGCTGTTTTTTTCTATCTTCTTCAATGAGCATCTATGTAAATGTAAATTTAATCAATGAGGATATGACAATAAAACAATTCTTGAAACAAAATCTAAAATATAAGCTCCCTAAAAAAGTTGAAGCATCATTTTAGTATTATATGGATCTAACACAAACTGAAAAAGTTTCGATCTGAATCACTTGCACATCTAAACTTATCAACAACAATGCAAGCAACAGGGACATGATTTGGGAGTCTACAAATATGAGGTAGCTCAATGAATATCAACAACAACGCTATTTACTTTTTCCCGTTAAACTCTCTAGTTTCTTCTATTCCATAGTTTCATGTGTTTTACCAATTTCTACCAAGGAAGCTGGTTGTCATTTATCAGTTTTCACATAAGATTATTGTACTGATTTCTTAGAAACTCCTTTTGCAGCTACTGCAATGACTGCAAGGATTTGAATTTATGTAGTGACCAAGCTCTACTTGTTTAAGAATTGCGTAGCGCAGTGCCACAGTGTGGGCAACCTTATGATCGAGAGGTGATGGAGAACGTTCTTCTAGAAAGAATCATGCTAAAAACGAAGTGCACAAAACACAAAACAGTAGGAAGGAGACCTTTATCCGAAAGAACTAATGCCCTACTTAATGTATCAGCCATTTATTTTTAATTTTTTTCACAGTTCTTATTGTTTATGTATGCACAATTTATTGTAACTTTCGGTTGCTGCTTCTTTGTAGTTATAAAGTATCAGTGAAGTGCATTTTCAATTGTGTCAAAACAAAATTTTTGGTTATCATTCTAATTCATTTTCTGCTTGTTGAAACTTACATGTTTGGAGATGAAAGTAATTATGTCGAGATGCATGTTTTAAGGCTTGAGGTATGATTAATGCAGCTTATAGTTGAACCAGGTAGTTTAAATATGCATTGATGGCTTTAGGGACACATTAACGTCATTGCAATGGTTCTTGTTAAGAAAGTGAAAATAACACTAGAGGACAACTGTATGTACTTCTGCTGCCATTTTTTTTTTCTTGGGTTTTGTTTTTGCTGCATAAACTTGTTTCTCAATCTTCATTTTGTATTTTCAGTTGTTGAATCCTGCTGAAACCTTTGGAGACATCGTCATTGATTATCCGTAAGACTAGCATTTGAATTGGATGTGTTTCTGCAATTCTATTCTCATATGATAATCATAATGAATCTGCAGGTATTTAGAATGCTCCTCTACAGCTATTCAGGCATTGACTTCTTTTAAGAAATTGTATCCCGGCCATAGGAGAGAAGAGATACAAAGTTGTATTTCTAAAGCTGTGAAGTTCATAGAAAGTATCCAAAACCATATGGGTCTTGGTCTGTGTCCATCCACATTTGCTTCCATTTAGTGCAACTGTTACTCTTTATTTTCAGTTCATCTAAATTGTATTTGAGAACATTATACATATGTTCGTTGATAGGTATGGCTCTTGGGCGGTTTGCTTCACCTATGCAACATGGTTTGGGATGAAGGCATTGGTGGCAGGAGGAAAAACCTTTAAGAACAAATTCTAGTGTCCGCAAAGCTTGTGAATTTTTGTTGAAGAAGCAAAGCTTCAGGAGGATGGGGAGAGAGTTATCTTTCTTGTAAGGACAAGGTTAGGTTATTCCCTCCTTTTGTGAATGGCATAAAATTACTTTCTATTCTTGTCAAAGTATGCATATGAATGCAAAATTTAATGAGATGTAACGAATTTTTTTAAAAACCTACGACATTGACTGAATTTCAATTCCGAGAGTCGAACTACTAAACCCATATAGTTGTTTTTTTTAGCAATTGGTTTCAACAGTATGCCACTGTAACACTATCCTTTATTCAATGTTGTAATTTTTGGGGTGAAACGTTAATGTCTAATTTAGTGTTTTCTCTTGGACTGCTATAGGAGGAAATTCAAAAGTGCCTTGAACTTAAAAATGGCCGAGTTTGAGGTAGAAATGGAACATAAGAGGAAAGCTCTGGATGAGGATGTAAATATTCTAATGTATAGAGTGAATGAGAAGTCCCTAAAAAAAGTAAATCGACAAGGCATTTAATCAAACACATTGTAGACAACAATGTTAAGGGGATTCTAGACACAATGTTAGAGAAGCATATAATCAAACACTATCTGAGCATAGTTTACACTTTACAGCATCAAATAAAACCACATAGGAGAAGAAGCTCAGCAATAGCATCCACCTCAAAAGTAAGAAACAGATTTTGAGTGAGAAACCACAATAAAATTGAGAATGTGTTGTGTACCTCTATATGCTTTCAAAGTCTCCAAGAATTCTGAACTCCAAATTTGGTGACAGCATCGACAATGACGCACCAAAATCTCAACTAACAATAACCAAAATCAGTCAAAATCAACACAACACTGTCACTAAATCAAACAACACAAGAGAACGATCTCTATGAAATGCAAAAACACAAAAAAAAAACACTAGCACGATCCTCACCAAATCTCAGATCTTAGTCGATCAAGCCAAGACCAAAACCTTCACAGTGAGACAGAAAGTGTGTACTTTCGATTTGGTAGAGAGAAAAGGATCAGAGGCAAAACTGCGCGATGGATTGAACTGCGCGACGGACAGAGAGGGAAAACTGTACGATGGATTGAACTGCGCGATGGATCAGAGGCAAAGACAGAGAGGGAAAACTGTGCGATGGATTGAACTGCGCGATGGATCAGAGGCAAAACTGCGCGATGGATTGAAGCAAAACGCGATGGATTGAATGCGCGATGAGACAGAAAGTGTGAGACCAAAACCTTCACAGTGAGCAAGCGATGGATTGAACTGCGCGAGAGAGAAGAGGCAAAACTGTTGTTTGAGAGGAGTTAGTTGTGGTTATAAAGAGATTTGGTAGAGATCGGTGGACGAGTTCTTGTAGAAGAAGGAGTCCAACTTTGAGAAGGAGTCGACTTTGGATCGAAGACGAATTCGCCCAAAAAAAATTTTTTGAATTTCCACGCCAAAACAAAAGAAAAAAAACGAGGAAAATTAGTGGTGTGAGATTTTTTTCTATGCGGTTAATAATTCTATCAAACCAGGAATAAAACGGTTATATAAAAAAATCAAACAATTTTCCACAATTTTTTTTCCTTTTCTTTGCTATCAAACACAACTTTAGAGTTCAATAGACTTTTTGTTAATTGAATTGAATGGGATTAAAAAATTAAATGAGTTTATCAAATTGAGATTTCTCAATCCGTAATAATTGAATTGAATAGCAAGTTGATCTTAAATCGATGAGATCTCTTCGGATGCACCCTCTCCCTGCCTATCTATCCTTATCAAAAAACAAAACGGTCAAGTGGCATTCCTCGTAGTTTCCACAAAAACCACGGTCCATTAACCGGAACCTTCAAGACTTTCCTTCTAGATATACGCCGTGCGTTGGATTCCATTCCTACTATAAAAACTAAACGCGTCAACGATCAATATGGACGGTGACAAACAACGAATCAAGCAATCCAACGGCCCACACGCTCCCACGCACGTACGCCCCATCGCGTCACTCCCGTGTCCGCTCCTTGGCGGCTTCGCTGTTCCGTCACTTCTCAACCAACTATAATAAATCCATTCCTCGGAAGAGTGAACAGAACTCAGAAACCACAATTCTCTTGTTGTTCGCTCATAAATCCTCTCAATTTCTGTTGATCGGAATTAGAAGAAGTATTTCGATAGTAATCGGACGGTGATGGAGTACAGTCAGTACAGGATGCTAGATGTGACGGTGATATCGGCGAAGGATCTGAAGGACGCGGGGATCTTCGGGAAGATGGACGTGTACGTGGCGATCTGCATAGCGGGAGATCCGAGGACGAAGCAGCGGACTCCGGTGCACAAGGACGGCGGGAGGAGCCCGGCGTGGAACCACACGATGAAGTTCGCGATCAGCGAAGGGTTGGCGAATCAGGGCCGTCTGATCTTGGAGTTCCAGATCCGGTGCGAGCGTGCGCTGGGAGACAAGACCCTTGGCGAGGTCCACGTCCCCGTCAAGGAGCTCCTCGACAACCCCTCCGCCGCCGCCAACGCCAACTTCGTCAGTTACCAGGTCCGAACCCCCTCCGGCAAGCCCAAGGGGGTCCTCAATTTCTCTTTCAAATTTGGAGAACTCCCCGCCGGAGCCCCTCCGCCGCCGGAGAAGACCCCGTCGCAGGCCGCCTACAGGGCCGCCGACCCCATCACCGCCTACCCCGCCGCTGCCTCCGCCGGGACCAGCGCCCCGTATCCTCCACCGGGGATGGCGGCGCCTTATCCCGCCGCCGCGCCTTATCCTCCGCCCGGGTATCCTCCGGCGGGGTATGGGCAGCCGCCGGCAGCTGGATATGGGTATCCGCCGGCGGGGTATGGATATGGGTATCCACCGGCGGGGGCGGCGGTGGCGCCGCAGAAGAAGAAGAGCAAGTTTGGGTTGGGATTGGGGGCGGGGCTGCTGGGAGGGGCGCTGGGGGGCCTGCTGATTGGGGACATGGTGTCGGACGTGGGGAATTATGATGCAGGGTATGATGCGGGGTATGGTGACGCTGGTGGGTTTGATGGGGGGTTTGATTTCTAGTAGTTGGTTGGCAGTGAATTTCTTGCTTTCAAGTTTATTTTTCGGGGTTTTCTGTATAGTGAGACTTATAGAGAGAGAAAGAGAGAGATACAGATTTTAATCAGTGTATTTGAATTCTAGTTATTGTTCTATATACATCTTTCTTTTTTCTTGGTTACTTTTCTATGTTCATCTTGCATTCTTTGGATTGATTCTAACTTCATTCTTGCGTGGTTAGATGTGAACTTGTGGAGATTTTAGTTTTTGTTTAGCAGATCATTGTTGTTGGAATGATAGAATAAGAAAAATAGAGATTGAAAGAAAAGTAAGCACCAATTGGCACACGAAAGTAGGGAAAGGTAGTTGAGATAGTTTTCGACATTTGCAAAGATACCCTACCAATGGCTTCACCAGAAAATTTGACTCAACAGAGATGGGAGGAATTCAACAAGTTAGAGTAGACTAACTCAATCTCACTTTCAATTGTAATGATCTGAGTACAATATAATAGAAGAGTTTGATTTATGTAGTCGGTCTCAATTTGAAATAGAGGTTATGTTATTATTGTTGTTTTCGTTGTAGGTCATTGTTCTTTGTAGACTTTTGTTTCTTTAGGAGATTTTGACGTAATTTAGGGGAGTTGAATGTTCAAGGAAGAAGTTTAAAACCCAACTTGGAATATAATTTTCCAAGCTTATTAGCTCATTGTTTGCCATTAAGGCCGAAGAGAGTGGAAAAATGTTGGGACAATGACTGGAAGCTTGGAATATAATTTTCCAAGCTTATTACTTCTCCTCTCATTTTTGTTAGTCATTTAAAGTAATCCTCCTTGTTCATTTTTGTAAGTAAAAAATATATTTGGACTCTAAGAGACTGAATTTATAGGAAAATTTTTAAATTTTTTATAAATATTAAAGGAGTCTTACAAGTTGTTATTTCAAAGTTATTGATTGCTTAAGAATGACTTTGAAATAAATTAAAAAACTTTCTAAGAGTTCGAACTCATGATTTCAAATAGCACTACTTGTTTGTAAGTTGTTCTCTAAGTTTATGTCTAATTTGCCCTTATTTAAGAATCATTTAATTGGCCTAAAAAAATAACCATTTAATTCTCTCAAGAATGGATCGAGTCGAAATTGGGTTGGGAAGATGGAATGCATTAATTGGCTTCTTTTAATTTTGGGTTTTCTCCATTGTTTGGAGTTTTGGGTCTTTGATTTGGTAGAGAAACTCATGCAGAGCAATAGGAAGGAGAAGAGAACAGCAAAAAAGATAGCCAACTTCACCTACAGGAAACCCATATTGTATTGATTTGATCTCAAGAATAATTGTCGTTCTATTACAATTACGTTACATATATAGGTTCATAAATTGAAGGAAGGGTACTGCTATTTGGACACAAGAGTCCAGACACAATAGATTTATTTATTTCAAATTCATCTGTCAAAAAGTTGGTGTTATTGTTGAAACACCTAAGAGAAATTGATGTTTTTTCATTAACTTTTGTAAAAATTATTCACACATCCTTATGAGTCTAGACTCTTGAGTCTATATAGATTAATTGTTGAAGGAAAATAAAACAGCAACAATAGCAATAACGTGATTGCAGGGAAATCAGAACAGAGCACTTCTTGCCCAATACGTGTGCGGAATAAGCTTGTTGTCCCTAAAACACGTGTATGCGAAGATCAACATAAAAATTTTAATCATGGATTTCTTTGTTGTAGTAGCAGGACATCAACCCAAGATGTAACCTCAATCTCAATCATCGGAGGGCGTGGTGGTGGAGGTGCTAGAGGAGACCCAATGATTGTTTGAGAGATTCTGAGTGGGAAATTTTTAACCAGGATGGAGTGAGTTGTGGTGGAGGTTGGAGATGAATTGGGAGGATGAATTTGAGAAGGACGGTGGAGAAGATGGAGTTGTCTCGGTTGACTAAAGAAACAATTTAATAAGGTTTTACCAAACAATTTATTAAGGTTAATTAATGGTTTTTAAAAAACAATAAGGTTAATTAATGAGAGGTGCAATATAGTAATATTACCTTATAATTAAATTACTTCTTAAATATCGTGCTACTACCTTAAACGACTAACATTCTTGACCGAAGGGAGTACTAATTTTTATTTGGATGCAACAACTTGGGGGTTCTCTTACAAAAAATAAAACAACTTGGGGGAGCATTTGAGCATACAAGTTAGTAAGGTTATAACTTAATCTTTCCCACGGGAGATTGTGGTTCGATTCTCACTAAAAAAAATAAAAAAATACTTTGAATCTTTCTAATTTTTCGAGGCATCTCTCTTGTAAAGTCAGGTATTTTCATTTAAAATAGTTATAGTTAGGGATAGCGTCCTAGGCACCAAAATATTAGTTAATGGAAGTAAGAAAGCTCATTGTTAAGATAATAATTGAGAAGTATTTGCACGCACAAAGAAGAGAGCCCCCCCCCAGCCCAAATCTCTAACCCCATTTTGATTTCCTTAATCAGGATCATCCAAATCTCTAACCCCATTTTGATTTCCTTAATCAGGATCACTGACCCGTTACATGAGACCCACACCGTGATACGCAGACCGACCGAGGTACATGGTCGAGGTATATTGTATTTTTGTATTGATTGTATGCCTAGTGTTATGTATTGTGTAGACTTACTAAGTCGGTGTGTGCAGTGTAGGCGTCGAGGCGAGAGCAGGGAAGCACCTCAAGTCGCGTGCGAGCCAGGGAACTGGGTAGTTAGCACTTTGGTAAGACTATTTAATATGTTAATATGACTTAAGAAATTTATTTATAAGCCTATGGTTGTAGTTATTAATGTGAATCAAATCAAAGTCCTATAGTTTAAATTAAAAATAAAGAATGTAACGACCCTAAAATCTAACTCGTGCCACATGTTAATTTAGGTTGCACGTGGACCCTTGTCGTGATGCAGTTGTCCAATTCTCGGTCATCGACGCCAGTGTATGTTATTTTTGTTCGGTGTTTTGTATTATATTTTACTACCCGAATGTAAATTCTAATGTTTCAAACGTGTGAGGACGTTTGAGTGTGAGTGTTGGTGTTTTGATAGCTATTGGTTCGGTCACACCAGCGGTTGCGAGACCCAAGCAAGAGCTTGGTAGGGTCCCCAACAACCTCCAGATGGGGTGGTCCGACCAGCAACGTCGCCTACTCAAGCGTTTTCTGGCGGAACTCAAAACAATGACGCATTAACAAAACCCGAGCATAACCACTGCAACGCCACTTATATCGTGAGGGGGGCTTCTCCGGGGATGTGGGGACTCCAGTGTACCACCAGAGACCATCTCCGATCATCGAAACCCACCGGAGCAGCGGTTAGGCGTGACAGCAGTGAGGACAGAGAGCAAACATGAAGAGAGAGAGAGAGAGAGAGAGAGAGAGAGAGAGAGAGAGAACACGAACTTCCGGTGAGGGTTCCAGCGAGAGGCGTGACTGGCCTGACGAGGGAGAGGGGCGGTGGTGGTGGGAGAGGACGTGAGGTTCGGTTGGGTGTGTGGAGAAGATGAGTGAATAGTGGATTTGGGAAGGTGAATAGTGTGTTAGGTTTTTCTTTCACGTTTTGTTTTTGTCTTAAATTTGACAAAATGACCTTTTTGCCCTCCAATTTACTACTTACACATCTTAAAACAGTTGCCCTTTTTGGTCTTTTACCTCATCATCCCAACTCAACACACATACAAATCTCAATGCCAATCTCATGGCTCCCCTCATTAATCTATGTCACTTTAACAATTTCTATCTCATAGTCCGTATGTTACGAAACTATCCAACTCCCACATTGATCTTACATTTCTTCGGTCTGCATTTCTCTGAAATTTGGTTCGTCGTGCCCGTTTTCTCGTCACATCCCATCAACTAATTAATTAAATTAATCAAAATTCATTTATTTGTATTCTTTATTGTGTTTTACTCCCCGTTTAACTAGGCAAAACCTCTCTCAACTAAACATCACCCGAATGACTCGAGACCCATAAAATACTAAAATACTAATACACACAATCATTAAATCATAATATTACTTCGGTATCAACTCCCGAAGTTCGAAATACTGTCCAGTATTCACGTAGCCGGGTCACAATCCTGACAAGTGTAACGAAGTCAGTTAAAAATTTGGGGTTATTACATGGGCCGAACCGGGCCTGACCCGGTTGGGTCTGGTCGAACCCGGTTCAAGGGACCCACCCTATATTATTTAAATAATATTTTTTTATTATTTTATTTAAATAAATTAAAAACAGTTTTAAATAAAATAAAATACATAAAATTAGATAAAAATAGCTAAAAATTATGAAAAAATTCAGAAAAATCCAGAAAATATGAGAAATTAGAAAAAGTCATAAATAAGTTTAAGGACTTTCTTGAAATTTTGGCAAGATGTTGTCGGGGTTTTTACCTCGTAAAACATAAAATTGACATAATATACTCAATTGAAGCTAATTCAATGACAAATGGTATTCGGTACATTTAGGTGATAATTTTGATTGTCGGGTATTTATTGGAGCTAGACCGGAGTTTGTTTTTCAGGACGCGGAGTGCAGATTAAGGTACGTAGTATCCCAACCGAAATTAGTTGAGTATTTACTTCTTTTGACATTTGAATTCAATTTCTTTCATTTCAATATTTTACTCTGATTATGGCTATATGGGCGGACGTTGAGCGGAGCTCCCTTCGTTCCATTCCTGTGTGTATGTCCACTACACCATAGCACATGCTACCAGATCGGTCTCGGTGAATAGCACGACCCGAGTATCACGTCGTGGCATGTGTCATTGCGCCGTAGGTGTAACGTCGGCCATCGAGTGGATTCAGATCCTGGCCCTGCTTGAGTAGGACTTGCCGACGGTATTCTGTGGACGAGTTCGAATTATGGTGGTAGTCTGACCTTAGGGGCTAGGAACACGCTTTGAGTTTTTCCTATTATTTATTCATGCGATGAACGCAGTTGCCTATATTTATTTCCGCATGTTTATTTAATAGCTTTATATAAATTACAGTATTTACTTTCAGTATTGCTCATTTAATTTCATTGAGAACACTACAAGAAAATGTACTTTTTGTGGCAGCACTAAAACTGCCATAAAAAGCCTTTTGCTGCCATTAAAGACCTTTTTGTGGCAACTATGTGACAGGATGAATGGTGCCATAATACGCCCGTCGCAAATACATTTGTGACACCAGTGGCTGCCACTAAAAGTATTTGTGACGACAAAATATTTTTAGAGGCAACTTCCACACTGCCATAAAAAATTTTAATGGCGGCATTTCTACCGCCAAAAAAGATATTAACTGCCACAAAAAATATATATTTGTGACAATAATTAATTGCCACAAAAAGTATATATTTGTGGCAACAAATTAGCTGCCACAAATAATAGATACATATCGTGGCAGTATTTAGCTGCCACAAATAAAAAAGCTCATACAAAAAAAAATAGAACCTGTGAAATTAAATAAATACTGAAGTCAAAACATTTTATGATTTGCAAAAAGTAAGACTAAGAATTCTATAACAAAATATTCATTAAGAACCTTAAAAGATTACAAGAGATTTATTATACATAACTATCATTTTTTATGAATTACAATGAAATTCTCTAATGTTTTATTCAAATTTGAATTGAATGGATGAAAACTCCAATTCTTCTCCTTTATTCTTCCTCGCAGCTATCAAAAGAGTTTGCCTATCAAAAACAAACAATCTCAAACAAGAAAGATTGATTCAAGAACTCAAAGAGTGTTTCCAAAAGAAAATTTGAACACTAGCCAATATAATCTTGGATGAGAACTTCACACAGTCCAATTAGAGAAAAGAGAGAGTTCCAGACCTGCTATACTAGTTAAAAGTACATTAGTTAGGAATCCAAGGCCAAACTCCATCTTTGGGAGTCCAGCGAACATCAGTATAGTTAGCCACATCGATAGAAATTAGAATCAAACATCACATAATCATCAATATATGATTTTTCAGTTTAAGTTTTCTAAAATAATAGGTTAAGAAAAAGAGTGGAAATATACTAAAAAGTTCAGTTATAGTTCTACATTATACTACGTCAGGATCACAGTCTACATTGTTTCACTGATGATTAATAGTTTAACACGAACAATTCATTGCAATAAGTTAGTTTTCATATCAATTTTCTATCCTGAATTCACTATTCGACCAAAGTAGTGACACACCATTTTTTTTAATGTATTAAGAATGTACAAAGAACAGTCAAAAGAGCAATTTGATTCTTACCATCAGAGCAATCCTCTTATAGCACCAATAACCATGGACAACCAAAAGTCTCTCCAAAAATCGGAACTGTAAAATGGAAAAATCACTTGCCATTACAGCATGCAATAAACTGAAAATTTCTAAGTTTAACCAGAGCATGCATCAAGAATGAATTAAATGCCTCAAAGAGAACATTCTAGATGCATAGTTAGTTCTTCAAAGTTTCCTGAATTAATGGCAAGCAGTTGAAGAAATAAAATTGCAGAAACTCCTACTTTAGAGATTGGTAAGCTAAATAATTCAATGTGCCCAAATGAAGTCTTAAGTTTGTACAGGCCATGGGTATTCCTAAATGCATTTTATAAAACACAATTTTATACAGAGGTCACTGCATAGTGGAGAAGAATAAACTGAGAATGATAAAAAAAGAACATGGTCAAATAACAAAAGCTTCTCGTTAAATGATAAACTAAGAATGATACTAGTGCTCCTTGAATGTAATAAACTACTTATATACATGTAACTAAACTGTTACAACTAGTTAGCAACAATGGTCTAATTCAACTAAAATTCTAAAATTAATTAGTACCTGTTGCCAAGAGTTTCATGTAAATTGGTAATGATATTTTTTTCCTCTTTAGAGTATGTAGCTCTGTTTTTTAATATCAGGCCTCAAGTGGTTCACCCATCCAAGTCTGCAACCTTCCTGCACTTCGAAAGACCTATAACAAAGCGATTGAGAGAGATCCCTCTCTTAGTACCTTCATCTTTATGACTAGCAAATAAACAAACAAAAACAATAATTTCAAGAAATAAAGAAAAATGACTAATTAGCATATGTAGGTTTTAAAAAATCCATAATTCAGAAGAGAAAAATAGAAGAAATCGATCAACAAAGGAACTTAGAACTTCTTGAGTTCTATGGTAAATAAGTAAAGCTCCATTGGCACTTCATAAAACTTACACATTAGAGAACAGATCTGTTAGCTGAAAAATAAAAGAGAGATCACTTGTAAAGAGCAATAATTCTAAAAAAAATTCGACAATTTACAGAGTCGGCTATTAAGCAAACACAAGCCAAAAAATACAAGGATTAAGTAAAATATCTCAAGGAGGGTGTCACTAAACGAACCTGGGTTATCAATTTGACATAACTTCTTCTATTGAAAATTTCAAGATATGGAATAAGATTGATGAATGGAAGCGCAACTTTATCATCGAATCTCCATTCCATTTACCAGAAGTATAGTTCCACTTCTCAATCATGTTTTCATCCTTCTTCCAGTCAAAGTGTGAGTTTACGCAAGGAAAGACATGCTAATTAGAATACCTACCAATTTTTCTTCAGCTTATGCTAGTTCATCTTCTCTGTTAGATGAATTAAAACCAATAGTTAGTGCATCCTTCCATATATAAGATATTTCCAGCTAATACGATATAATATTTATCATTTAATATATCCATTATACCAAATGTTGGAAGAGCAAATAAGACATAAACTTCATCGTAAGACTGATAAACATCAATCCTTTTTTTTTCTTTATTAGAAGATTAATCAAACAAGAGTACATGATCAAATACAATAGCTTGCATAGTGCACACTAGTACATGGTTATGAATCTGAACCAAAAACTAAACAAATAAAAAAATCAACTAATTTGAGATGTTCAAATAACGCTGGATATATTCATGGACTGACCATCTATTATAAGATCTTATAGAATGTGGCTAATTGAATTATAAATGCCAACGCTATTGCCAGAACCCAACATTAATTTAAAAGAAGAAAAGGTCTGAGACAAACAAGTAGTATTCTTAAATAGATATGAACAACCTAATAGCTAGACATAAGAACTAGAAAAAAAAAGAAGCTAACATCTTACGTAGCAATTACCTTATATTTCTTGCACATTGCTATAATCTCAGGAAGTTTACAAAGCTTGATGGGTTTACTCAATTGTAAGTCTTGTTATAGTCATTAGAGTAACGCTCTACCACATCAATCCAAGCATCAGGAGCACTAGCAATCAGTCTCCCAAAGCAATCCTTTAAAAACAGAAACAACAACAAAGTGATTATAAACAAAATTGGTCTCCCATAGCATCGATCCAAGAATGGGGAGCACTAAAATTGGTCTACCAAAGCAATTCTTTCAAAACTGAAATAATAACAAAGTGAAGCCCCTTGCCTACAACGTGATCAGATTATAAGAATTCAATTCTATGGAATAAGATTTTGTTCATATGATCTTGAAAATTATAAAAAGAAAACATGAAATTCAAGTTTAATTCGAACGAGTTTGGATCGAACAAGCATAAATACTTAACTAAAGGAACAAAGAGGCACATACATAGTTTGCCGCTAGCATTGAAACTTAATACTTGAATACCAGCCAAACCGCATCCATATATTGAAATTCAATCACTCTTCCCCCTCAAACACTTCCAATACGCCTATACTAACAAGCCAAACCGCATCCATATATTGAAATTCAATCACTCTTCCCCCTCAAACACTTCCAATACGCCTATACTAACAATCTACTATACATCAATTCTAATACTATGATGATAAATTGATAACAACTAATATCAATCTTAACCATCAATGAATCATTAAAAATTGGTACAAAAACAGTAAAGGCAACTGACCTGAATGCGAAGATACAATCGCAAGCCCTAAGTAGATCGACGCGTACCCCTGCTAGAACAAAATCGAGAAATATATCCACATTAAATCATTGACAATCGAAACAATTTCTTCGATTCTAAATGAAAACTAATTTGGAGGCCGTAGGTGGAGAACCAATCGTTCAAACAACTATTTCAATTTGAAAGCATGGCATGCCTTTCAAACATAAGATACAATTAAACAACAACCATACCTATCCTCGAATCGTTCAAGGCCGGTAAACTGAAGTACTTTCCATACTCGCCGCCACTCGGCTTAGGAAGACTAGTCACAATTCCCTTGAAAGCATTTTCAGAAGCTGCAGAATAGAAAAAAAAATCAAAACTTGGCGACACAAATAAATTGTAAACAAGAGTAAAAGCATTTACAGATTTAGACCTCAAAATCGCTCACTACAGCCAAACTTCATCAAATTCACACAACACAGGACGGTACACACAGATATTCAACATCTACTATACCGAATCAATGAATTCAGCCGCATAGTCTTCGTGACAAATTCATAAACTAACGACGAAGGTAGCAGCAGAAAAATGGAATCAAATTAAACATTAAACATTAAACATTTGGTCTAAGAGATAGGATTATAAAGGACACCATTTTTCAGGTAAACAAGTCCAGTAAAATACAACAAATAAGAAATTGTTGTTTTTTAACTATATTTCCTAGTTGTACTCTTAACAGATTCGTTCCAAGCAAACAAAGCACGATATCACTTGTTCGATCACTGAAGCTAGGCCTCACGCAATTTGTGAAGCCGAATTGAGATGTCAACTCAGATATGTGCTAATTCAACAAACAATCATCAAACAAATCAAAAATTTAGACACATTGATTCACCTAATTTGAGAGTCCACGGAATAGTCCATCAAACAGATTTCACAAAATGAATAAAAAGTTTGGGATCACAAACTTGAAAACTGAATCAAACAACGAATTCCCCCAAAATTGAACATAGAGATTGAGAATGTACCTGAACTGTATGCGTTTGAAGATACAAAGAGAGTCGGTAGCGGTGTCGTTGAAGCTCTTCTCAAGATCCTTGTCGATGAATTGCGAGAGCAAGCGTGAAGATTAGAAGTGAATGAGAGATAGAAGAAGTGCTTCGAATTCGATAGACGAACATCTGTATGTGTAGAGGCAGGGATTGTGCTATAGATCTCAAATCATCGATCTTCAATGAACCAATCCATCAAACCAAGAGATCTCTCGCAGAAGACACCCTTGAATCAAGCGTGATTCAATCAAAGCCCTAATTCCAGAGCTCCAGTGACGAAGAAAACAGAGAGGAGCGATTGGAGAAGAAATCAAAGAATGCAAAGACGAAGCGATTGGAGAAGAAATCAAAACCCTAATTTTAGATCTCTAGTGACGAAGAAGGCGGAAAGGAGTGACTGGCGAAATCAATTGTTCAGATCTCTTCGCAACCAAGAACTTGAAGACCACACGAAGACGAAGGACGCGAGAAGGTTTTGTTTGATTTTTGTGTTTTAAAGTAAAAAGACTAAGCTACCCCTCTCAGTCGCAAGTTGCGAGCGTGCTATTTCCTTTAACGTAAGCAGCCTCAGTTTTGTATACTTTGGTTTCTTTTTCTATTTTTTTGGTCTCATTTTTAATGGCAGGTACTAAGCTGCCTTAAATAACTTGTGAACAAATGATAAGGAAAACATAGACTTCTAGCTTATTTAATAAGGGCGGGCAATCCCTGCCACAATAAGTGTTTTTATGACAGTTTTTTAATTGTCATAAAATATCTTGTCACAACAAGCAAATTGTAATGGAATACTCACTCTGGACTCGTCATCTGCCTTTTGTGATGACTTGAGTAACTACGAGCAGGGGCAAAGGCAAGTTGCCAGAGTACCATTATCTAAGATTGCCTGACTCATACATTTGTATTATATATATTTTGTTTCATTTTGCGTTTAGGGATTTTGAGATATTTTGAGATACCTTGTGTATATTGATCTTTTTGTGTCTTCGAAGGTATTTATGGTTGTTTATGGGTTTTTCACATTAGGTTTATGGTTTATGTTACACATTTATAATATCATTACCCGAGTAAATGTGTTAGTAAGTGTGACGGCCCCGAATTCCACAACCCTAGAATCGGGCACCGCCCGACCTGGACCCGCGCGAACCCCCGAGCCAATCCCGATGAGTCGCGCGGGGCCAGTGAGCCTATCCTTACCATTCAATCATTTGTTAATAATTTAAAAGTGAAGTCAATTAATTAGCGAGTTATCAAAGTAATAAGCGGAAGCAATTAATCTCAACTAATAAATCAACTTCGAAATCTCTATGTTAGGACAAAAACCTAGGGTGTGGGAACCCCGTATATCATATATATCATGTAAAGCAAGGAGAGAATCATCTAAGTCATAATGTCCAAAAAGATCTCTCAACCCATAACCCCATATACAAAAAAAATAATATAAGTAGCTAATACACCAAAATGTCACCTATATCAACAGAGGATGGCCGCTCAAAGTATATCACCTAATCGCACGGCCTTTCCTTTCTTGGGATCAACGGATCCGCACTCGATCAAACACAAGAATGACGAGCCCAGGTAAGTAACGCCAAGCAGAACAACAATAAAAATACAAAGATTTCGAATTTAAATAAATGAACAAATAATTCATGCCGATAGAAAGAAAAGGATAGGAGCGCATGAATATGTAAAAACCGTAAATAAATAAATAAACAATCGAAATGGAGTGTCCCGAATACAAGGGAAAAGCCAAGTGGTCCCGACCAATTGAAGTCGTTATGCCGAGGACAGAATCTCCTCTAAGGCTAGGAGTCGATGACGAATCTCCTCTAAGACCCCCACGCGAGTGCAGAGTCCCCAACTATATGGTGGAGAACTCTCACCCCGTACATGTCATTACAACCAATCACGTATCCCCAGCCGTAAACCCCGGTATAATACACCGCGAGTCCGAATTCTGCAAGGATCACGCTTGACACACTTGCCTTAGGACAACTCAAAAGGAATGGAATAACAAGAAGGTATTGAAACAAATATTAATAAATAATTCAAAGCTCAAGAAATAACTGTAGTGTTCCTCACTGGTTTACTTACCTCGATCCAAGCTAATTCGCGCTAACACGGACTCCGACACGCCCCTTACGGTCCCCCGTGTGCACAATAATCCTGATAACGCAATTTATATCAATTTCCTCAATTTCCTATGATTTTTCCAAATTTCTAGCTATTTTTGCCAAATCTCACGTTTTCCAAGGCGAAAAACCCCGACAAAACGTCCCGTAAAAATTCGAATATTTCACTTTTCTTAGAAATTCCCAAATTTCTCTTTATTTGATGAAAATATAATTTTCTAAAATTTTCTAGAATTTTTCCTGAATTTTTCCTATTTTTCTTGAATTTATTTCAATTAAAATCAATTTTAATATATTTAATTGAAATAAATATATATATATTTTTTATTAATAAAATAATATGTGGGTCGCGGGTCGGGTCAAGACCGACTTGACCGGGTCTGACCGGTCAAACAGGGTTTGACCAGGTCAAACCCGGTCCACCCGGTCTTCATCTTCCTCTTTCCTTGTTTCTTTGGAAATTCCAAAGAAACAATGCAGGGACGTCTCTTTTTTTTTTTTCTTTCTTTCTTTCTTTCTTTAAACAACACAACAACAACTCCTCAATCCTACCACTATTAAATCCCTTCTTCCCTATCAATCATCACCAACAACATCCCAACAACAACAACAATGGAATGTCTACAACCCCATCAATGCCACCAACGAAATCAATAACAAAATAACTCACCTTCAACTTGTCGCGTCTCCTCAATCTCTCGGCTCCTTCCTTCTTGCTCGATCTTTCGATTCTCCCTTTCTCCACTATTTTTTTTTCTTAATCGATAAGGTGATTGTGGTGACGGTGGAGATGAAAATTGGGTATTTTGGTCAAATGACCAAAATACCCCTCACCCTTGTCCATACATTTTACAACTTTATTGCCCTTTTGGTCTTTTCACCATTTCACCCACCAACTTTGATAACTCACTTGGATGACTTAGTTGACTTTTGGTCTTTTGCTCTCATCTATTTCACACAACACTCAAAGTTTCCCTCGGGTATTCTCGCACCCGACTCATAATACTAACTTTGTTCGTTGCGTCACCACAGACGTACCGACGTAACAAACAGACTTTAAAACCTTTTAATTATTATTTATTTAATATTTTTTGTCAGTGTTTCTAATTAAATTTGTTTCCCCGGACTACCAACGCTCGTACACAACGCCTTTACCCGTTAAAAACTTAAAATTGCACAAATGGAATATAATATAATACAAACATCATACAAAGCTAACATACCTCGGCGTCGACGTCCGAGAATTGATGACTGTACCACGACGTGGGCCCACATATCACCTGTATTGACACGTGGCACGAGTTACATTTTTAGGGTCGTTACAGTCTTCCCAACTAACTGAAATTTCGTCCTCGAAATTTAAACGAAATTAAAGGAAAGACTTACCGAACTCAAAAGAGGTAGGGGAAACACTCGCGCATATATGACTCCAACTCCCACGTCAGCTCCTCGTCCCCATGGTGCTGCCACTTGACGAGGACTGATGGGATCTCCTTGTTCCTCAGAATCTTGACCTTACGGTCTAAGATCTGGATAGGCTGCTCGTCGTATGTAACATCCTCTCTTAGCTCTATCTGGCTCAAATCTACTGTCGGTCGTTTGCCCTCCCTGGACCTATCCAGTCGCAACATCGATATGTGAAAGACAGGATGAATTCCTGACGTCGGAGGTGGTAACTCTAGCTCGTACGCGACCTTGCCTACCCGCTTCACCACTTTGAACGGACCAATGAACCTCGGCGCAAGTTTCCCCTTGATTCCAAACCTCTTGTGCCCCTTCAATGGAGATACTTTCAGATATACAAAGTTCCCGACTCGGTATTTTAACTCTCCGTGATACAAGTCATAATACTTTTTCTGTCTCTCATGCGCACCCTTCAATCTCAAACGGATCTGGCGTATCTTCTCTGTGTGATCTACCACAATCTCTGGGTCCAATCGTTGCCACATCTCGGGCTCCGCCCAACAAGATGGAGATCTACACGCTCTCCGTACAATGCCTCAAATGGTGCCATGCCGATACTTGGCTCGATAACCGTTATTATATGCAAACTCACACGTATGAAGGTACTCCTCCCAAGATCCGCCATACTCTAACACACACATCCTCGCATATCTTCGAGAATCTGGATCAAACGCTCCGATCGTCCATCGATCCATGGGTGATAGGCGATAGTACTAAGATTCAACTTCGTGCCAAATCGTGCTCGCATGCTCGCCATATCTGCGATGTAAACTGCGCCCCTCTGTCAGACACAATCGACAACGGTACCGCATGCAACCTAACAATCTCTCTCTCATAAAGCTCTGCAAGTCTGTCTACCCAATGTGTGGTCGAGATCGGTATGAAGTGCGCGAATTTAGTTAATCTGTCCACAATCACCCAGATGCTATCATGTCGTTGCCGAGATCGAGGTAGCCCACTGACGAAGTCCATTGCAATGTGCTCCCACTTCCAATGAGGAATGGGAAGTGGCTGTAATAACCCCCCGGGTCTGCGATGCTCAGCCTTAACACGCTGACAAATATCACACCCTCGAATAAAATCAGCAACGTCGGTCTTCATCCCTAGCCACCAAAAGAGACGACGCACCTCTGCGTACATCTTAGTCCTGCCCGGATGAACCGTAAATCGTGAGCGGTGCGCCTCATAAAGTATCTCATCGCGTAGCTCAGCCACTGATGGAATCCACAGTCGTCCTCTAAATCTCAAGCATGAGTCTGTCGACTGACTCCAATCTGGATGATCGAACTCTTGCGCCAGCCTCTAAGAACTTTTGATACTGCTCGTCTGTCTGCTGACCCTCGAGTACACTCTGTATCGACACTGTCTGAGTCCTCATCTGCCCGCAAATCATTACTCTAGTATCGGTCGGAATGTCATCGGTACAAATCCTCTCAACCGCCTCGAGCAAACTGTAATCATGCGTCATGTGGCAGGTAACAACCTATGAGTCTGACCCTCTACGGCTCAACGCGTCTGCAACCACATTAGCCTTCCCCGGGTGGTACTCCAATGAGAAATCATAGTCCTTAAGGAACTCAAGCCATCGCCTCTGTCGCATATTCAATTCTTTTTGCGTGAAGATGTACTTCAAACTCTTGTGGTCAGTAAATAGGACGAATCTCTCCCCATAGAGATAGTGGCGCCAAATCTTCAGTGCAAAAATCACCGCCGCCAACTCCAAGTCGTGAGTAGGGTAATTCTTTTCATGAATCTTCAGCTGTCGGGATGCGTAGGCAATCACTCTACTCTCTTGCATCAGAACACAACCCAAACCGATCTTGGAAGCGTCGGTGTTTACCTCAAAACCCTTCCCTGACTCGGGCAAAATCAAAACTGGTGCGGTAGTCAGTCATTCCTTCAATGTCCTGAACGCCTGCTCACAGTTATCGTTCCACTGAAATTTGACCTCCTTCTTCGTCAACTGCGTCATCGGTGTCGCGATCCTCGAGAAGTCCTGTACAAAACGCCGGTAATAACCTGCCAAGCCCAGAAAACTACGAATATCTGACGTTGATCTCGGTGTAGGCCAATCGCTAACTGCCCTGACCTTAGCGGGGTCCACTGACACTCTGACGGTCCCAACAATGTGACCTAAGAATCCTACCTCAGTCAACCAAAACTCACATTTACTGAACTTAGCGAACAATCGATGCTCTCTAAGTGTCCGCAAAACCAACCTAAGGTGCTCCTCGTGCTCCTCGCGAGTCTGGGAATATATCAAAATGTCGTCGATGAACACAATGACAAATCTGTCCAAGTACTGTCTCAACACTCGATGCATCAAATCCATGAACATCGCTGGGGTGTTAGTCAATCCAAATGGCATTACTGTAAACTGATAGTGCCCATATCGTGTGCGAAATGCAGTCTTCTCCATGTCCTCTGCTCTAATCCTCAGTTGATGATACCCGGATCTCAGATCAATCTTCGAGAAACACTGCGAACCTGTCAACTGGTCGAACAAATCGTCGATGCGAGGAAGTGGATACTTGTTTTTCACCGTAACCTTGTTCAACTGTCTATAGTCGATGCATAATCTCAAGCTGCCGTCTTTCTTCTTCACAAACAATACTGGTGCTCCCCAAGGCGACATACTCGGCCGAATAAAGCCTAACTCCAACAACTCGTCGAGTTGTCCTCTCAGCTCATCTAGCTCTTTCGGAGCCATGCGATACGGAGGGATAGAAATGGGTTTGGTCCCTGGGACCAAGTCAACGATGAAATCTATCTCCCTAGGTGGTGGCAAGCCTGGTAACTCACCGGGAAAAACATCGGGAAATCGCATACTACGGCACATCCTCTAACCTAGTCTCTACTTTGCTGTCGTACTCAACACGCCCGAATGTCTCTCTACATCTACGCTAGTGGCGACTCTACCCCTGGTGATCGGTAAATTGGTCGAAGTCCCTTGGAAGCTAAACTCCAGATGTCCAAGTATCTGAAACGTGATCCTCTTACCGTAGCAGTGGATCTGTGCATGATAAGCACCCAACCAATCCATGCCCAGTAGTGCATCAAACTCTAGGAACTTCAACACTCTCAGGTCTGCAGGTAAGGTGTGTCCCTCTATCTCTACCGGACAGTCTACACACACTAAATTCGGTAAATCTTATCCCCAACAGCCGTTCTAAGGATCAAGGGTCTCTCTAATCGAATAGGTCTCAACCCTAACTCGTCAACCATACGACCCGAAATAAAAGAAACTGTAGAACCGGAATCAAACATAGTATGCATAAATCGACTGCAAATGTAAACCGTACCCTCAATCAGGTTCCGTGAGGCAGTCGCGTCTGGTGCGGCAACGACATGAACCTGCTCTCGGCTCTGTGGCTGTCCTCGGCCCAATCGTGGGCAAGCACTGACGAAGTGGCCTAACTGTCCGCACTCGAAACATGCTCCCCTCTGAGACCCTGAACTAGACGGACCACACTGTCCCTGTCTCGGTGCCTGACCAGAACTCTGTCCCCGACCCCGATCGCGTCGCCGTCCCTCGTCGGTATCTCTGCTCCTGACCACCGCCTCGCCCTCGCCCTCTCGATGCTGCTGCTGTCTATGCTGGCCCGACTGAGACTGTGGTGGCTGAACACTAGCATAACTCCGTGCTGGAGCGGATGATACAACTACTGTGGTGGGTGGAGATGCTACTGATGCTACACTAAGCGCTCGGCCTCTCTGCGACCACTGCCTGAACCTCTTCCTCCTACTATCCTCCGACGGCCTCCTCGACTGAGAATGTGCCGATGAAGTAGACTGTGCCCCAGCGCGTGTGCTGACAAAGCCCTCACTGGCCATAGCTCTCTCGTATGCCGCCAGCAACGTGCTCGGAGCTGTCGTAACCACCATCGAACCTATCGAATCAAGTAGCCCGTGTACAAAGTAATAAGCCTGGTCAGCGTCAGTATCTGCTGCTCCTCCGGCATACTCCATCAGTCGTAGATAGCGGTCCATGTACTGCATCACGGACTCGTCGGCTCTCTGCCGAATATTCTGAAACTCGGTCCTCTTCAAGTTACGAATCGTAGGAGGAATGTATTTCTGCTCAAATCTCCCCTTGAACTCAGCCCAATCTCGGGGCTTCCCCTTCGTGGCCACCGTAGTGCGCCACCAGACGTCGGCCTCTCCGAACAATGAAGCGGAAGATATACTAGGCTGCATGTGGGCCGGTAGCAAGAATGTAGTGAATCTTTTCGTGACTCCTCAAAAAGATTTCTGCTGCCTCAAGATTCATACCTCCGTAGAACTTTTCGGGCTGATGCCTCTGAAATTCTCTGGCCTGTCTCGCCTCTGGCGTAGCCTTAGTACTCGGAGTAGTCGGGGTACTAGGCGTCTCAGTGAGTGACGTACTCGGTGTCGATGGTATCACCTCCGTCTGAGTAGGCAATACAACCCCTGTCTAGTGCTATCGGAGCTACGGTGGTCTCCGCATCGCTGCAATCGGAGTAGGAGGTGTCGACGTCGCCGCGGTAGCTGGTGTACCAGTTTCCTGTGCAACAGTCAACTGAGAAGTAGTCGGTGTAGATGGTGTCGCTGTAGGGGGTGCTCTCAATAGTCTCAAGATCTCCTCAAGTCGATGATCTTGACTCATAATCCTTTGAGTCCACATCTGGAACTCCTCCATACTGACTCCTCTAGGACCTGGCGTCCCACTATCATCACCCGAACCTCGCCGATCCACCATCAGTAGTCTGCGATTAGGCGAATCTCCGAATCAGTGAATAGCTAATCGATATTATAATAATACACCATCTCAAATATAGCATGTACCTTACAAGTTTCGACTTTTCCCCAACTTTCCTCACTTCCCAACTAAGATTTAAGTTAGGTCCATAGGGTTCCACTCTAAGTTCAAACAATATCCTAACTTCCGCTTTCCTATGTTTTAGTGGATTGTGATTTAAATTCAAGAGTATTTTATTCAACCTTTATGCTCTGATACCAACTGTGACGGCCCCGAATTCCACAACCCTAGAATCGGGCGCCGCCCGCCCGACCGCGCGAACCCCGAGCCAATCCCGACGAGTCGCGCGGGGCCAGTGAGCCTATCCTTACCATTCAATCATTTGTTAATAATTTAAAAGTGAAGTCAATTAATTAGCGAGTTATCAAAGTAATAAGCGGAAGCAATTAATCTCAACTAATAAATCAACTTCGAAATCTCTAAGTTAGGACAAAAACCTAGGTGTGGGAACCCCGTATATCATATATATCATGTAAAGCAAGGAGAGAATCATTTAAGTCATAATGTCCAAAAAGATCTCTCAACCCATAACCCCATATACAAAAAAAAATATAAGTAGCTAATACACCAAAATGTCACCTATATCAACAGAGGATGGCCGCTCAAAGTATATCACCTAACTGCACGGCCTTTCCTTTGCTGGACTGCGGATCTGCACTCGGTCAAACACAAGAATGACGAGCCCAGGTAAGTAACGCCAAGCAGGAACAACAATAAATACAGTATTTCGAATTTAAATAAATGAACAAATCAATTCATGCCGATAGAAAGAAAAGGATAGGGAGCGCATGAATATGTAAAAACTGTAAATAAATAAATAAACAATCGAAATGGAGTGTCCCGGAATACAAGGGAAAAGCCAAGTGGTCCCGACCAATTGAAGTCGTTATGCCGAGGACAGAATCTCCTCTAAGGCTAGGAGTCGAGGACGAATCTCCTCTAAGACCCACACGCGAGTGCGAGTCCCCAACTATATGGTGGAGAACTCTCACCCCGTACATGTCATTACAACCAATCACGTATCCCCACCAGTAAACCCCAGATAATACACCGCGAGTCCGAATTCTGCAAGGATCACGCTTGACACACTTGCCTTAGGACAACTCAAAAGGAATGGAATAACAAGAAGGTATTGAAACAAATATTAATAAATAATTCAAAGCTCAAGAAATAACTGTAGTGTTCCTCACTGGTTTACTTACCTCGATCCAAGCTAATTCGCGCTAACACGGACTCCGACACGCCCCTTACGGTCCCCGTGTGCACAATAATCCTGATAACGCAATTTATATCAATTTCCTCAATTTCCTATGACTTTTCCAAATTTCTAGCTATTTTTGCCAAATCTCACGTTTTCCAAGGCGAAAAACCTCGACAAAACGTCCCGTAAAAATTCGAATATTTCACTTTTCTTAGAAATTCCCAAATTTCTCTTTATTTGATGAAAATATAATTTTCTAGA
This sequence comes from Stephania japonica, assembly GCA_039657345.1. Classification (NCBI taxonomy): domain Eukaryota; kingdom Viridiplantae; phylum Streptophyta; class Magnoliopsida; order Ranunculales; family Menispermaceae; genus Stephania; species Stephania japonica. The sequence continues at coordinate 6,271,505 of CM077558.1, read as the reverse complement.
ATTTTCTAGAATTTTTCCTGAATTTTTCCTATTTTTCTTGAATTTATTTCAATTAAAATCAATTTTAATATATTTAATTGAAATAAATATACATATATTTTTTTTATTAATAAAATAATATGTGGGTCGCGGGTCGGGTCAAGACCGGCTTGACCGGCCGACTGACCGACCGTCAAACCGGGTTTGACCAGGTCAAACCCGGTCCACCCCGGGTCTTCATCTTCCTCTCCTTGACCCGCTTTTCTTTCTTTTGGAAATTCCAAAGAAAAGCAACAGGACGTCTCTTTTTTTTTTTTTTTTTCCTTTCTTTTCATTCTTTAAAACAACACAACAACAACTCCTCAATCCTACCACTATTAAATCCCTTCTTCCCTATCAATCATCACCAACAACATCCCAACAACAACAACAATGGAATGTCTACAACCCCATCAATGCCACCAACGAAATCAATAACAAAATAACTCACCTTCAACTTGTCGCGTCTCCTCAATCTCTCGGCTCCTTCCTTCTTGCTCGATCTTTCGATTCTCCCTTTCTCCACTATTTTTTTTTCTTAATCGATAAGGTGATTGTGATGACGGTGGAGATGAAAATTGGGTATTTTGGTCAAATGACCAAAATACCCCTCACCCTTGTCCATACATTTTACAACTTTATTGCCCTTTTGGTCTTTTCACCATTTCACCCACCAACTTTGATAACTCACTTGGATGACTTAGTTGACTTTTGGTCTTTTGCTCTCATCTATTTCACACAACACTCAAAGTTTCCCTCGGGTATTCTCGCACCCGACTCATAATACTAACTTTGTTCGTTGCGTCACCACAGACGTACCGACGTAACAAACAGACTTTAAAACCTTTTAATTATTATTTATTTAATATTTTTTGTCAGTGTTTCTAATTAAATTTGTTTCCCCGGACTACCAACGCTCGTACACAACGCCTTTACCCGTTAAAAACTTAAAATTGCACAAATGGAATATAATATAATACAAACATCATACAAAGCTAACATACCTCGGCGTCGACATCCGAGAATTGATGACTGTACCACGACGTGGGCCCACATATCACCTGTATTGACACGTGGCACGAGTTACATTTTTAGGGTCGTTACAGTAAGGCTTCCGCTGTGTGTAAATTTGAGGATTCTATGATGACTTCACATATAATTTGATTTCAATACAACTTAATCAGTAAATGGATAATTAATAAGGGGTAAAAAGATAAAATAGAGGATATAATCCAATGTAGAGCACAACTGTCTCTGGTAAAACAGAATGTGGGTCCGCATTGGCCCCCGTGGAGGTCTATTTGGAAAAATGGGCCATTACAGGGGGTCATATTGCGCCCTCCCCAAATTTTATTTGTTTAATTTAACTTGTTAGAATAATAGATAGGCACATTGTTATAAACTACTAATATATACATGTCTACTATATTATTTTATTTTGTTTGTTTGACAACTACATACTATACTGATTAAAAAAAAAATTCACCACATATTAAATATTTCTTGAAAATTATTTTCTTTTTAACTTTTTAATTCATATACTTATATAATTTTCGATTATACCTTTAATAATTAATTTCTGCTAAGAGAAAGTTATTACTTGTACAAGTACTTTTCCTATCTTTTAGACTAATATAGAATTTGTTTCTTACACTTATTTTAATTAATTTTAAAATTATTTAACAAGTTTTAGATGATTAAGAAAAAAATGTTAGACCAGTGCTCTTCTACTAGCGGCTCTATACAACTTAAATAGAACCTGTCAATACTGAATTTAGAACTTTGTGTTGACAATTAGACAAAATTTGAGATTCAATTTATCTTATCTAATTTAATATAAAATAAGGTAAATTAATATACAATTCTTTAAAATTGAATAAATTTATAAATGGTTCGACAATTAATCTAAGAAAACTTGAACTTTATTATATTGAAGTTGTTCCCCTCTCATCAATGTTTGAGTACCTACAAATATCAAAAAACAAAAAAATTATTATCTATTATGGAATATGGATGACCATGCATGTACACCAACATATTGTGTAGTCATGTAACTTGTATTTCTCACTTAATAGTATCTCCAATTGTCTATGTTGCTTGTGATGTGTTGTATGACATGGGGTGTATGTGTTGCTTGTACACATTGTATGAAGTACATTTATCATCATCACCAAATGGCCTATATAAAGGGTGACAACCTCATTGTAAAAACACACCAAGTTGAATGAAAACTTCTCATTCCAACTATCTTATTTCTTCTCTTCTTCTTTGTAGTAGTAGTTTGTAGTAGTAGAAGTTCTTAGTCTTCTATTTCATTCTCTAGTTCTTAGCAAGTCTCAATTCAATTCACAACACATTATCAACACGAGCTTGCTCTATCATTAAGGAGATCTTGAAGTTCAAGAAGGCTTGTTAAGGAGACAAAGCTAGGAAGGTATAACTTTTATGAGTTCAGTTTATTTCTATATTATCTTGGTTGCTTCACTTTTGTATGTATACTTTATTCATATACTATGCATTATAACGTCACCGATTGCGAAAGTATGCTATGTAGTTGCGTCTTGTACGATCTTCTACATCAGAAATCAAAAGTCAATTTGTGACATAACTAATTTTTTCGCTATACTACAAACGATTAATTATGCTCCATTCTTGATTTTTTATATTGCAAATAGTGTTATGAGTTTGGGTTGATAGTGGGTAAGTCTTGTCCCCGGTAAAGCTAAACATTGAAAGGGAGACGGGTTATCCCGTTCGAGGAGGCATAATTTTTAAGTAGACTTCGTCTCACCACCCAACCTGGAGGTTGTCCCACCAACTCATACAAGTAGTACATTTTGCATATTAATAATCAAGTTGTGAACATATATTTAATCGTATATTATTTATTTTTTTATAAAAGAGAAAAATTATTTACTCAATTTTTTGACATATTTTCAGACTATGGCAAACCTTCAAAAACTTGAATTTGTTGTTGTAACATCCCCTAACATCGATAAAAACCGTTTATTTAATCCTAGGTTGTCCCTGACTTGAGAACCAATCTCCAAGTCAGTTAACTTAAATTTTCATTTTAATATACAGGTACAACTTTTAGACATCAATCCTTATTGTTGGACTAAGTGGTTAGTCACTCTAACTCCGACCGGTATTTTGATGGAAACAAACAAGGTGAAAATATACTAATAAGTTTATCAAGTGTATTTCGGTTTCACAAAGGTTGCGAAACATCACATCATGGGTATTCGATCATTCAAGCTATACAAGTTCAAGACTCGGCATACAAAAAGGAATGAAGACGAAAGATCAAGGCCAAGATTTGTAAAATTAATGTAAGGTATTCAAGTTCACTTAAGCAAGCCTATTGCATTAGTTCATGCATATCGTAATTTTAAAATGGATTTTCAAATGTCAAGTGATTACTCGAAGATTTCACTCTTACAAGTCTAAACTATGTTAAACTATATGTGTATGTTAATATCGCATTTTGAAAATCATAGTGAAAGCTTTTGAAAAAGAAAAACTTGTTTTTGAAAGATCTTTGAAAAGAACACCGTATATTTGCGTAAAAGTCCTCGCAAATCATGAAACCGAGATTTTCCATTTTCGGGATTTGTGAAAATATCCGGATCATCCAAATAGGCCATATGACCCATAACAAACATGTATTATATGTTATATGAGGGTTTATTGGGTCTAGGACGTGTTAAAGGGTTGCTAACACAAGGACGAATTAATTATTTTGAGGTCCCTGCAGCTAGCGCGCTAATATCTTGTTATTAGCGCGCTATGTGCGAGTTAGCGCGCTAAGTCATAAAATTAGCGCGCTAATTGCGATCCCCGACAAATTTTTTATAAAGCTGAAAAATTCGCTTTATTTCGAATTTTTGATCAAATCTCGACCCTTGGATGCACACAACGGTCATATATGGGTCTATAAATATATATACCACTCCCAAACACATAAGGCACACAAGTTAGGTTTTGAAATCAAATAAAAACACTTGTGCTTAATTTTTTCAAGAGAAGGAACTTGGGGTTTTCAAGCTACACTTTGAGGTCGTTCATTCAACATCAAAACCAAAGACTTTCTTGAGGCACTCTAAGGAGTACTACAACCTCTCCAACACTGATTTTTCAAGTCATCTTCTTGGGGTTGTAAGAAAGTCCATTTCCTAGCTTTTCTTGTGCTCAATTTATATATTCTTGTGTGATTGATTTGGGAAACTACTTGTTGTGTTTTTAAACACACTTGTATTGGGTTTTGCTCTTAAACTTGATTCATTAAACCCTTGGACTGATTTGAACAAGAATTCGTGCTTAAACTTGATTTTTATCAAACTTCTTGTTCTTTGGATTTGAAACCGGTTTTGCTCTCATCAATCTATTTAAAACGGTTTCATATTTGAGTTTTGCACAAAATCAGTTTTATATTTGCATTTCTCAACTGTTTTCATACTTGCATGCATAAGAGTGATTAGGCTCTAGGTGGCTTGCTCGTATTTGAACTTAATACCACTTTACTTTGTAAAGTATATTTCAATTGTATTCAAATCTTGATTGTAAGACTTAGTGGGATCTAAGTCGAAAGGGAAGACCTAGTTGAGGCTAGGCATATATCCTAGTTGCGGCTAGGTGGGAAAATTCCTAGGTGGGTCTAGGTGGGGAAAATCCTAGTTGCGGCTAGGTGGTTGTATAAGACCTTATTGCGGTAAGGCATCGTGTAAAAGACCTAGTTGAGGCTAGGCATTCACTAGGCTAGTTGGCTTAGGTTGTAACACTTATTGGTAATATAAGTGGGGGTTGAAAATCCTAACCTGGGAGGTTAGGTAGTGGATGTAGATCGGTTGGATCGAACCACTATATATCGTGTGTCTTATTTCCATCTCTTCTACCCCCTTCTTGATTGCATAGCATTGACATTTTTCATTGGTGCATGCATTATCATTATTATTTGTGCTTAAAGTTTTAAAAAGGCGATAAACTCTCGGTAACCCAATTCACCCCCCCTCTTGGGTGACCTTCACTTATATATCAGAGTTATCACACCATTCGAAACCAATTCGAAAGTGATAACTTCGGTCTATGATACTCACTGTATCAAAGTTATTCCATCAACTGATCAGTGGAATAATCAGAGCCAAGGCTTTACAAACTTAAGTTATTATTGGTCTCGAAGTAAAAGACAATTTTGATTTAGTGTGGTATCAGTGATTGTAGAGCCAGCAGCTTCACCACATTTCCTAACAACAACCTATATATCTTAATTTAAATAAATAACATAAAACAAACGCAGCGGAAAATTTAAAACTTTTTCGATAAAACACAAGTTATACAATACCGGCATGAACATTGGTATTGAGCTCTTATTCCCACCCATTTAATTACAAATCATAATGCAATACAATATATATATATATAACAGGAAACTCACTGCACCGTAGAGAAGATACTAAACTCCTGGTCTTCTTCTTTCCTGAGTTCCAAGTCCTAGCGTACATTCATACCTGGGAATGTTAAGGTGGGTGAGCTCCTACATGCTCAGTAAGTGACTCTCATACCAACCATCAACTACCAATTAATATCAAGGCAATGTATAACAACATGAATCAAATGCATATCTACAGGAGCATATGAATCAATATAAACAATATATATATATATATATATCAGATGGAAGTTCCTTGGTTCATTGCAATGTACCCGTGATTTGTATTTCAATATTCGTATTTGCCGTTTTGGGCATCTAACCAGTTCTTGTCAATGTGCCGCCAACTCATAAAACACCGAGTCGCACTTACTCATCATCACTAAACCAATCACTGCTCATCTGATTGGTTTATGATTAATGAACTGCTAAACTCAACTGGAAAGCATTGATCAGAATAATTCCCAAGTCACTGGGGCACGGTGATGGTTAGCAACACCACCACAGTTCCAAACCCCAGGCCGATCCGTCCCGTCAAACCTCTTTCCGAATCCATTTTCATTTCAAAACATTTTTGTAAAACCAAAGTCAAATCACGGTACATTGCCCCATTCCTAGTCCAGTACACTACATGCTCTAATATTTTACATTGCATAATTGATAAAAGCTACGAGTCCCACTTACCTGTCCTGAGATTTCTATGTTTTACCGACTTGTACGACTCTCCGGAGTCCTCAAACCTTTTCACATCGGTTCATTACCTAAAATAAACCAATTGTTATCAACTTAAGTCCCATATTCATTTACTAATACTTCTAAATTAGTCCCATTCGAATCTGGAATTCCGGGATCTAATTTCTAACATATTTTGACCATTTCACGCTTTTCGAGATAAAAACCCCGGTGTAAAGTCTCGTCCTACTTTCGAATTTCTCATTTTCCATAGAAATCCCTCAATTTCTATTTGTTTGGTAAAAATACTATTTTTCCATATTTTTCCTATTTTTCTGGATTTTCTTTTCCGTTTTCTCTCTTTTCTTTCTTTTTTTTCTCTGTTGGTTTGGCCCTGAACCGAGTTCGGCTCAACCGAGCCGAACCGGCCCGATTCAGGGTCATCCCCTTCCTCGCGACTCAACAGAGCGTCTGCTCTGTTCTTCATTTTTTTTTCCTTTTTGATTCATCGTTGGGGTTGGCTCTCAACCCCAACCCCAACTCAAACTAGCAAGGGAGACTACTCCCTTGCCTTCCTCTCGATAAATTTCAATTCTCGGCCATGGCTCTGCCATGGCCGAGCTCATCATCTTCACCATACCAACTGCAACAAACGAGACAACAACAACAATTAACACAAGCTAACCTTGATTTCGTCTCTCCATCGTCGAGTTCTCAGTTCCTTCTCTCTCCCTCTCCCCGATCTCAGCTCTCCCTGATCATCCTAATCTCTCCCTCTCACCTTCGATTTCACATTTAAATAAAGAAGGAGGCGGTTTTGGTGGGGAAATGACCAAAATACCCTTCTAATATTATCTCCTCATTTACCAACTCACTGCCCTTAATGGTAATTTTATATTTTTCATATTTTATTATATATATTTATATATACTAATTTATATAAATATATATATTTATCGATATGTTGCGCCTAAAATTTCGGTTAGCACGCCAACGAGAATTCTCGGGCGTGCACACCACTGTACGTCCTACGCACGTCACTCGTGACCTCGCGTATCACTCGGCATCCCGACAATTCACCATTATTTATTTATTTTTCATTTTAATATATATTTATATATCCATAATATATATAAATATATACTTATGCCTATAATTACGCCTATAATTACGTAATTTCCACCGCCGAGCACACTCGAGCGTCAACGCTATCTCGCGTCTCATGTGTGTCCACATGACCCACACATGGTATTAGGCATTTCCTCGTTAGTCCGATTATTCACGTATATGTACTAATACACACCAAACAAACGCAATACATCACACAATCCCACACACACGTTGATCATGACAAATCGAGCTTAACCATGAGCCTAACTTGGATTAATTATCATTCGTATTAACACTAATCACCTGCTTAAAGTAACGGGTCGTTACAGTCTCCCCAATTTAGCAACAATTTCGTCCTCGAAATTAGGCAACGTACAAGTCACCAATAGTTTCGAAGATAAATGGATTTTTTCTTTATATAACTCCCGTTCTTTAGCTTTTTCTTCATTCCTCACTTGTCTAGTATATGTGATTTCACCACTATATCACTAGCACAAAGCTATCTCAACTTTACTGTGAAGAATAAATGTAACTAAATTGTCGTTTTATTCTTCTCTTTCAGTTTAATGAAATGTAAATAAAACTATTCCATTAATTTCACTTAATCCGAATCTCTATAGCCCGTTCATAGGTGAGATTCCCAAAAGATCCCATATATCTTTTGATACATCCAGAACCTATGATATTTGTCACGTTTTCTTTTTTTTTCCTAAGGATTGTTGTAGCTCAAGCATTGACGAATCCACTAAGGATCAACAGTATCGTGTCTCCTACCTCCGTCCATCCCATAACTGAACGGCAAGGTCGATAGTCATCATGTCTCCTACCTCTGTCCACTACAAATGAACAGTAAGGTCAACATATGTGTGCATCATGTCTCCTACATCTGTCCACCATAAAGGAACAGCAAGGTCAACATATGTGTGTCTCCTACCTCCATTCCACCCATCGGTGAATGGCAAGTCAATCACACCAACATTCTCATCATTTTCTTTCGATACTCGCTTGAAACTTATAGATTTCGTCAATCTATACACTACAACTTTATCCTTATATTATTTGTTTCATTTATATTATAGTTATATCTTACCTAGTCTGCTCTATTTCCTCTGTGTAGTTCTTTATTACTTCATTCATTCTAATACAATATCTCTCACCCTCATGGTAGGATAAGAAAGAGTATAGTTCATTCTGTAAACCTTCAGATTACTAAGATCATTAAAGAACTCACACAGATAAATTGATTCTTTCAGTGACTATTATGATGAGACACAAGCTCAATCATATTCATTGAATTAAAATTAGTAACACAATCTCTTCGTCAACACGAAGGAAAATATTGTATTGAGATTGAGACTGGTTTTCAATTTATATCAATAACTTCTTCCCTCAGTGGAAACAAATCTCGGATCTCTATCCGGAACATTTTTAATTTTATACCATCTCACATCTCCCATACAATAATTTTGTTCAATTCTTCCGAGCATCACATATGCCCTCACTGACAAGAATCTTGCAGACTAGATTCCCTCATCAACTATCATTCATTGTGTTGACGTCTATTTCACATCACAAGCCTATAATCGTATTTTGTTCTCAGGACAAAGACATAATTCATTTTCTTAGGCTACTAGCCTTACTTCTCAGTTTCGATCTGCCTTATTGAACTCATTTTCCTATTTTTCTGGATTTTCTTTTCCATTTTCTCTCTTTTCTTTCTTTTTTTCTGTTGGTTTGGCCCTGAACCGGGCCTGAACTGGGTTCAGCTCAACCGAGCCGAATCGGCCTGATTCAGGGTCATCCCCTTCCTCGCGACTCAACAGAGCGTCTACTTTGTTCTTCATTTTTTTTTCCTTTTTGATTCATCGTTGGGGTTGGCTCTCAACCCCAACCCCAACTCAAACTGGCAAGGGAGACTTACTCCCTTGCCTTCCTCTCGGTCAATTTCAATTCTCGACCATGGCTCCGCCATGGTCGAGCTCATCATCTTCACCATACCAACTGTAACAAACGAGACAACAACAACAATTACACAAGCTCACCTTGATTTCGTCTCTCCATCGTCGAGTTCTCTGTTCCTTCTCTCTCCTTCTCCCCGATCTCGTCTCTCCCTGTTCATCCTAATCTCTCCCTCTCACCTTCGATTTCACATTTAAACGAAGGAAGCAGTTTTGGTGGGGAAATGACCAAAATACCCTTCTAATATTATCTCCTCATTTACCAACTCACTACCCTTAATGGTAATTTTACATTTTTCAGATTTTATTATATATTTATATATACTAATTTATATATAAATATATATATTTATCGATATGTTGCACCTAAAATTCCGGTTAGCACGCCAACGAGAATTCTCGGGCGTGCACACCACTGTACGTCCTACGCACGTCACTCGTGACCCCACGTATCACTCGGCATCCCGACAATTCACCATTATTTATTTATTTTTCATTTTAATATATATTTATATATCCATAATATATATAAATATATATTTATGCCTATAATTACGGCTTTAATTACGTAATTTTCACCGCCGAGCACACTCAAGCGTCAACGCTATCTCGCATCTCATGTGTGTCCACATGACCCACACATGGTATTAGGCATTTCCTCGTTAGTCCGATTATTTACGTATATGTACTAATACACACCAAACAAACGCAATACATCACACAATCCCACACACACACGTTGATCATGACAAATCGGGCTTAACCACGAGCCTAACTTGGATTAATTACCATTCGGATTAACACTAATCACCTGCTTAAAGTAACGGGTCGTTACAGTTGCTCTTGATATCACTGGAAATAATTATTTGCCATGGCAACTAGATGCCGAGATACATCTCCAAGCTAAAGACTTAGGAGAAACTATTATAGAAGGAAATGAAACATCAATGCAAGACCGTGCGAAAGCACTGATATTCCTTCGCCATCATCTCCAAGAAGGCTTGAAAAGTGAGTATCTCACTATAAAAGATCCTCTCACCTTGTGGTTAAGCTTGAAAGAGCGATATGATCACCAAAAAACGGTGATATTTCCAAAAGCTCAAAACGACTAGCTGAATCTTAGGCTGCAAGATTTCAAAATAGTCAGTGAGTATAACTCCACCATGTTTAATATTACCTCTTGTTTGAGGCTTTGTGGAGAACATATATCTTATGAGGCAATGATGGAAAAAACATTCGGTACTTTTCATGCCTAGAATCTGTTGTTGCAACAACAATATCGAGCGCGCCAATTTAAAAAGTACTAAGAATTAATTTCTTGTCTCATGGTGGCTGAACAAAATAACGAGCTTCTATTGAAGAACCACAACTCCCGTCCAACTGGTTCCACTTCAACTAATGAAGCAAATGCAGCATCCTATAATGACCATAAAAAGGGTCATGGAAAGAAAAACCACGGAAGTGGAAATGGGAAATGATCAATCAGCAAAGATCGTGGCAAGCCCTATTCTAAATTTTGTGGCAATAAGTTCCAAAATAAATGGAATAAGAATGATGTCGTTCAGAATAAGGGGAAAAATATTGCTGAAAATGGGCATGCTCGTAATCGTGACTAACCATGTCACAGATGTGGTCTAAAATGCCACTGGGCTCATGTATGCCGCACACCTAAGCATTTTATTGATCTTTATCAAGCCTCCTTAAAGGAGAAAGGCAAAACAGTTGAGATGAACTTCACTGTCGGAGATGGCTCGTCGGATATCAATTATATGGATGCCCCAAATTTTAATGATGATCCAAACACTAATCTCGATATTTTTAATGATTATATGTAACGATTTTAAATAATTCTACGTACTGATTTTTGTTATGCTTCTTAGTTATATGTACTAATTTCTTATTATGAATAAAATATGACTCTTTTTCTTATTTACCAAACATTATTTGTCTATATGGATCAACAAATCATGAATCAAATAAGAGCGATATATGTCTTGTTGATTGTGCTACAACGCACACAATCCTTAAAAATAAAGAATATTTTTCTAATTTGAACTTAGCTGGGGCTAATGTTCAAACAATAACTGGCATTTCCAATTTGATTAATGGCTCTGGAAGAGCAAATATTATGTTGCCTAGGGTAACAACAATTCATGTTGACAATGCCTTATACTCTGAAAAATTCAGAAGAAATTTACTTAGCTTTAAAGATATTCGACAAAATGGATATCACATTGAAACCATGAACGAAAATAATAGAGAATTTCTCTATGTCACATTGGTTTCAAATGGGAAAAAAGAAGTGTTAGAAAAATTCTCAGCTTTATCCTCTGGATTATATTTTACTCATATAAGGCATGTCGAAACAAATGTAGTTTTAAATAAGAAAATTAATGATCCAAAGACATTCATTTTATGGCATGACCGGCTTGGTCATCTAGGATAATCAATGATGCGAAGAATAACTAATAATTTGCATGGACATCCTTTAAGGAGTCACAAAATATTTTCAGGTGGTGATTATAATTGTGCTAGTTGTTCTCAAGGTAAATTGATAGTTAAATCATCCCCAAGTAAAATTGTTGTGGAATCCCCAGTTTTCTTAGAACACATTCAGGGAGACATATGTGGACCTATTCATCCTCATTGTGGACCATTTAGATATGTCATGGTTTTGATAGATGCATCAACTAGGTGGTCACATGTTTGTTTGCTTTCGACCCGCAATGTTGCATTTGCTAGACTTTTAGCGCAAATCATTAATTTAAGAGCACAATTCCCTGACAACCCAATTAAGACCATCCGTCTTGATAATGTCGGGGAATTTCAATCTCAAGCATTTAAAAATTATTGCATGTCTATAGGAATTACCATTGAACATTCTGTTCCACATGTGCATACCCAAAATGATTTGGCAGAATCTCTGATCAAACGCATTCAATTAATTGCCAGACCGTTAATCATGAGAACTAAGTTATCAACTTCAGTTTGGGGACATGCAGTCCTTCATGCAACATCTATCATTCGCTATAGGCCTACTGCATACCATAATCATTCCCCCATGCAACTCATTTTAGATCAACAACCAAATATTTCACACCTAAGAATTTTTTGTTGTGCAATGTATGTTCCTATACCACCTCCCAATAGAACTAAGATGGGTCCACAACGAAAACTTGGGGTTTATGTTGGATTTAACTCATCGTCCATTATAAGATACCTTGAGCCCTTAACAGGGGATTTATTTACTGCACGTTTTGCTGATTGACACTTTGATGAAGCAATTTTTCCACCATTAGGGGGAGATAAGAAGTCAATTCAAAAGAATGGCGCGAAATTGCTTGGAATGCATCAACTTTATCACATTATGATCCACGAACAAATCAGTGTGAACTTAAAGTCCAAAAGATCATTCATTTGTAACAAATCGCAAATCAATTACTAGATGCATTTAATGATGCAAAACAAGTGACAAAATCACATATTCCAGTTGTAAATGCTCCTGCAAGAATTGATGTCTCTGTGCAACAAAATGCACAAGAACCAACGAAACGCTTAAAGTGTGGAAGATCGGTTAGTTCAAAGGATACAATTCCTCAAAAGAGGAAAATAGGAGTAAAAATAAATACAAATCAAAATACTCCAGAGAAAGCACAAGAATCCTTTGATAAGGGTTTGTCAGAACAAGTTGATTCTGATGAGGAACAACTTCCTCTAGAAAAAGATGAAAAAGATGAAAGTAATGAGATCTCAATAAATTATTTAAACTCCGGTAAGATTTGGTATCGAAATGAAATTGTTCCTGATGATATATTTACTTTCAATGTGTTCTTTGAAATATGTGAAAATGATGATGATCCAGAACTACGATCAGTGGACGAATGTCAAAAAAGACCTGATTGGCAAAAATGGCAAGATGCTATCCAAGCAGAGCTAAACTCGTTAAGGAAACGAGAGGTTTTTAGACCAATTGTCCAAACACCAGATGGCGTAAAATCTATTGGATATAAATGAATATTTGTACGAAAGAGAAACGAAAAAAATGAAGTTACAAGGTACAAAGCAAGACTTGTAGCTCAAGGTTTCTCACAAAGACCAGACATCGATTGTGAGGAAACATATTCTCCTGTTATAGATCCAATCACATTTCGGTTCTTGATAAGCCTTGCAGTCTCTGAAGGGCTTGATATGCATTTAATGGATGTCGTTACAGTATATCTGTACGGATCTCTAGACAGTGAGATATATATGAAAATCCCTGATGGACTTGTAATATCCGGTGAAATAAAATCAAAACCTCATAACATGCATTCTATAAAATTACAAAGGTCTTTGTTCGATTTGAAACAATCTGGACGAATGTGGTACAAATGTCTTAGTGATTATTTACTGAAAGAAGGATATGTAAATAATCCGTTTTGCCCATGTGTCTTCATTAAAAGATCATCAACAGGATTTATGACTATTGCTGTATATGTTGATGATTTAAATATAGTGGGAAACCACGACGACATCGTTAGAACATCCGAATACTTGAAAGAGGAATTCGAGATGAAAGAACTTGGAAAAACAAGACTTTGTCTTGGTTTGCAAATTGAACATTTTTCAAGTGGAGTACTTGTCCATCAATCACATTATATTGAAAAATTATTAAAAAGATTTTATATGGACAAGGCACATCCATTGGGCTCTCCAATGGTTGTCAGATCACTTGAAGTGGATAAGGATCCATTTCGACCTCATGAAAGTGATGAAGAGCTAATTTGTCCGGAGGTACTATATTTAAGTGTAATTGGTGCATTTATGTATCTTGCAAATTGTACAAGACCCGATATTGCTTTTGTTGTCAACCTACTTGCAAGATATAGCTCTTCACCAACTCGAAGACATTGGAATGGTGTTAAACACGTTTTTTGATATCGTCGAGGAACAAGTGACATGGGTTTATTTTACTCGAGAGGGGTAAAATTGAATCTCCAAGGTTATGCTGATGCTGGATTTTTATCTGATCCCCACAAGGCCCATTCTCAAACGGGATATGTATTCACCTGTGGCAATACTGTTGTATCATGGAAGTCAGTAAAACAAACTATGGTTGCTACTTCTTCCAATCATTCTGAAGTACTTGCAATTCATAAAGTAAGTCGTGAATGTGTTTGGTTGAGAAACATGATTGAACATATTCAAGAATCATGTGGATTGCCTTCAATAAAAGATTATCTAACCATATTATATGAAGATAATGCAGCATGTATTGCACAATTAAGTGAAGGATTCATAAAAGGGAACAGAACAAAACATATTTCACCAAAATTCTTTTATGCGCATGAGCTTCAGAAGAATGGTGAAATTGATGTCAAGCAAATCCGATCCAGCGATAATCTTGCTGATTTATTCACAAAAGCCTTACCAACTACGACATTTAAAAGGCTTATATATAGTATTGGCTTGCATAAACATAAAGACATTGCAAGTAAAGAAACTGAACAAGTTTCACCCATGTTCACATGAGGGGGAGTTATTGATTAGTGTATCGCACTCTTTTTCCCTTAACTATGGTTTTATCCCATTGAGTTTTCCTAGCAAGGTTTTTAATGAGGCAATCTTAACAATATTATACCCATCTTAATATTTATGAAAATAGTGTACTCTTTTTCTGTTACTATATTTTTTCCCACAGGATTTTTTTTAGTAGAAGTTTTAACGAAGCACAATCTCTAAGCAAGTGTCATCCAAGGGGGAGTGTTATGGAGTATGGATGACCATGCATGTACACCAACATATTGTGTAGTCATGTAACTTGTATTTCTCACTTAATAGTACCTCCAATTGTCTATGTTGCTTGTGATGTGTTGTATGACATGGGGTGTATGTGTTGCTTGTACAAATTGTATGAAGTTCATTTATCATCATCACCAAATGGCCTATATAAAGGGTGCCAACCTCATTGTAAAAACACACTAAGTTGATTGAAAATTTTTCATTCCAACTATTTCATTTCTTCTCTTCTCCTTTGTAGTAATACTTTATAGTAGTAGAAGTTTTTAATTTTTTACTTCATTCTCTAATTCTTAGCAAGTCTCAATTCAATTCACAACATTATCATAATATAACCAAGTCGTATTTTCCAATTGAGACACACGTGTCATTCTCCTTTTATGGTAATAATTAAGCGTGACTTCCGTGATCCAATCCATCGGTCACGCACGACCCACGTGGGACACCACTGTTACAAACAATCCCACACCCCAACACACCCTCAAACGCCCACTCACCAAACACTGAAAACCCCGTCCGATACACCTCAAAGGACTCGCCCTTACACCACCTATATAAAACGAGCTCTAGCTATGCCTCTCCAACTCCAACACTATAAGTACCATTGTTGTTGTTGTTGTTGTTGTTGTTGTGGTGATTGTTGTGAGAATTGTAAGATCGATCGACAATGGCGTTGAAGCTGTACGGAGTGGGGTTGTCGACGTGCACCGCGCGAGTGCTGGCTTGCGCCGAAGAGAAGAACGCCGAGTACGAGCTCGTGCCAGTTAACATGGGCGCAGGGGAGCACAAGCAGCCATCTTTTCTCTCCAAGAATGTAATTAATCTCAATTTTGATTCATCGGTTTTTTTTTTTGTTTCCCTTTTTTTTTTGACGTGATGGTGATTGTGTTTTGTTTGATTTGTAGCCATTCGGGCAAATTCCGGTGCTTGAAGACGGAGATCTCACTCTCTTTGGTAAATGAGCTTCTTTTTTTTTCCTTCACAAAAAACAACCAACAAATGACTCGAACAATACCTCGGTCCGGTCTAACTTTGTCTCTTAGCAAGTAATGTCTTATCTCGTTAGATATATTTTGGTTCTTCAATTTAGGGGTTATGTATGATGGATCTTTGAAGATCAAGGAGTTGAGAATATCCTGCACATCTGCACATATTTAAATCCATTAAGAGATTTAAATGTGAGAATTGAAGGCCGTGTTTGGTTTGGTCTGAAAAATGAAGAAAACATTTGTCCCCCTTTTCAATGCTTAAAGTGTTTATTTTAATAGCTTTTTTTTCTCAATCTTCCATTTGTCAATACAAACCTCGAATCATGTGTTTCACGTTATTCGAGACTCATCTAAGAGCTCATTTGTAGTTAATGTCATCACAACTCAAATTAAATTAGAGGGCATCTCTTGTGGAAATTTGTTAATAAAACACTGCAAATTTGATTTCTTTTAGATATAATCGTGTCACACGAATCAAGCTCGTGCACCAACCTCATGAGAAATCAACATATTAAAATTTAGATGACATGATTTAATTTGATTACCATTGATCCTTCTCATCAGAGTACTAATTAAAATGTGTACTTATTTGTGCTTGGTTTGGTCATGATCTGTCTAGAATCTCGTTCAATTACAAGATATTTGGCAACCAAGTACAGTGACAAGGGCACTGATTTACTTAGGCTGAGCAACCTCAAAGAAGCAGCCCTGGTGAACACATGGATAGAAGTAGAATCCCAGCAGTTCAATCCTGCAATCTCACCAATCTTCTATCAAAGGGTCATTGTCCCTGCATTCTTCCAGGGCACCCCGGACGAGAAGGCCGTCCAAGACGCCGTAGCGAACCTAGAGAAGGTGTTGGACTTGTATGAGGAGAGGCTGAGCAAGACCAAGTACTTGGCTGGCGACTTCTATAGCTTGGCGGATCTGCACCACCTCCCCTACACTTACTACGTGATGAAGACGCCGGAGGCCAAGTGTTTTAACTCTCGCCCGCATGTTAAGGCCTGGTGGGAGGCCATTTCGACTCGCCCCGCCTTCAAGAAGGTAGCTGAGAACATGAATTTGGCTGGCTAGCTATAGAGAGCATTAGAGAGAGGAGTGCTATATGTAGTTTGCTAATAAAAGGCTTGATTGCTTGACTTTATATGATTTGGTTTGAGTGTATGTCTGCTGTGATGTTGGAATGAGTACCATTAATTTGAAGATGATTTGATTAGCTGGTCTCTCTCTCACTGGTTCGAATACAAGCTTGGATAATTTTAGGAAAATTTGTTGCTTGATCAATCATGGAGATGAAGAGAGATAGTTAAGAGGGATAAGTTTCTTCTAATCTTTAATTTTCGGTATATATCTCGCGTTATTTTTTCTCCATTTTGGGAGACTTCGCAAATTATTGGGTACTAAGGTTGTGATTTTGTTGGGTGATTTCAATTAATTTTCCGTTTGGTGATATTGTCCCTATCGGTAAACAAGTGATTAGTTATTCAATTCCGCTTTTGTTTGTTCCCATAATGATTACTTGATTAAGTTTTCTACATCTTATAACAAAGACGGTGTAGTTGATGACAATTGAGTGGATTTCAAAACAAGACTCCAAATAATCCTACCAAAAAAATAATCCAAGTCATTTATTTGCAAGTCTCTCGATCGATGTACATATAATTAAGCATTTGTTGATTTCTTTCGAGTTGTAAGGTTGGGGTAGTGTCAAGTCTGCTAGTAACCTAGTTTCTTAAGATAAGTCAAAACTAAGTACTTAGGAAGGAACCAAAAGAAAAGTTCAGACACCCATAATTATTAATTAAAATAAACAAAAAATAAATAAAAGTACTTGCAACGACGAGGCTTAATTAATGATCTTAGCTACTCCACTCAGGTGGAGTGCACTCATCAAGGGAAAGGGCAATACTTTGTCCACCCAACATGTGTATCCCAACATAAAGTGGCGCTGCCCTTTTTTTCATAACAAAAAATGTGCAATTTGATTTTGACACCATGGCCCCATTGTAGTCCCAACAATCCATTATTATGTCTTCTAGACATTGAAATAAATTAATTTCAAGGAAGACTGATCGAGGAGTGAGGAGTTAGGTATACATATAATTCATATGTTATAGCCAACAGAAATGTCAAAACATCTTTTTTTCTCTAACACAAAAAAAAAAAAATCATCCTTATTTCTTCTTGTTCGATCGCTCTCAATTCACATATTGATGTGTGAAGGCTTTAAATAAATAGGAATTAAAAGTAATGGCAGAAACCTACCTTTCTCCTATTGTGATAATGTGGAACTCGCAGTCTTTTCCACAACCCAATGGAAGCACTCGTGGAGAACTCTATGTACCACACACTTGTCAAAAATCTTGTTTACAAATCACATATTACCTAATTTTATTATTTCATCAATCTTGGATCTTCCCAAGAGATCAGGATAGTTGTAATATGTGATATCGTTAGTTATCAAAATTAATTCAACTTTATCTGTTTAAATCATATTTAAAATGTGTCCCAACAATGTGTGATTTGAAACGATCGAAATGATGACAAATGAACCGAATAATCGAGAAAAAAATACAATACATTGCTTCCCTAGCACTTGATCTAAAAGTTGCACAAAGCTTTGAAAGGTTATCATCACCACTAGCTTTTTGAATATGCTCATATATACCAGGCAACATCTCAAATGTAGTTTGCTTAAGGGATAAAGTACATGCAAATGAAGAATGAGAAAAGAAAAGAGGCTTGGTGTTACTGCTGCTACATTGCAATCAATTACTTCTCTAGGAAAAGGCGAATCACAATTGAGTAAACACGAATTTTAGGTTGGATAGTTGTGCTTTCAAATCAGATTAATCAGGGTTCTATAGATGAGAATTCCCTAAATCCCATTTGCGAATTTTTTCAAGTTCTTTCTTTCCATGTATACATAGAAACATTTGCAAAGAAGAAAAGTACTAATTGAAACCAACAAATTTGTATAGAAGCATTTGCATATATGTATGGGTTAGTGTATGATTTTAATTTGTTTGTTCTGATCATTAACTCCATATATATACCTAGTCAGTTAACTTAGACAAACAACAACAACAACAACATAATCTTAGTCTCAAATTAATTGGGGTTGGCTAAATGGATTGAACTTTTCCATTGTGCTCGATTTTGTGCAATTGATGGTGAGCATTCCAAACCATTTAAGTCCCTCTTAATTAATGCATCCCAAGATAACTTCGGTCTACCCTTACCTCGTCGAATTTTTTCAGTTTCTATATTGAGTCAAGTTTTCAATTGGAGCATTTGTAAGTCGTCTTTACAGGTGTCCTAACCACCACAATCACCCTTCCCTAATCTTTGTGTCAATTGGTGTTGATCCTACTTTTCTTTGAATTTTTGTGTTAACTTAGACAAACATTAAATTAATCCCATACTGATCCCCAAGAGTTTCATGTATTGGCCATGTAATTAGTTACTTAATACTGCAATATATAATATCTCATACTGTACATAGCTACTCCGTACTAATTAAAAGGATTCCAAGTACTAACTATATAAAGATTCAAAATTACATTAACTACTATACTGCTGCTCAAGATGCAGCGGTACATGATGAAACGACTCGCGACGCTAGACTTAGAAGATAATTTCAGGTCCAAAAACAAACACTCACTGAGCCAAGGACACACAAACTAATTAAAATTAATGGCTCGGCAAAATAACAGGACACTGAATTGATATCAAGAAAAAAAAAAACAGGACACTGAATTAATCCCTACTATTTAGATACAAGCAAATTAAGGAACCTAATGAACACGGCTTCTTTAGATATATAAGTTCTCTAACTCTCCACATTGCCTTGGAAACGGTTGAGCTATTCCTAATTAAGTACTACTTAACAGTTAAAAATTTTAATTACTTCATCAGCAGAGTCGTCAACGGGTAAAGTAGTTGTTGGAGATGTTGGGATAGTCCCACTTTCACTGCTTAGAAAGAAAAAGAAGTTTAATTACTTCATCATCTTGCCTAGGCATTTTGGATTGAACCATACTCTCTTCACTTTGAATTGGGCCTTATAATATAAAAATTGGACGTTAGTACTTAATTCTGGCAATACATTGTATTTTATTTTAATTGCTTTACCAAATTGAAATGGGCATGAGTAAAGAACTCAAATTGGGCACCTCAGCTGTTACGTACTCCAGAACTGCGGCGAGGTAGATCGGAGCTCCCATGCTAAGGGGCGGACTCTCGAGGTACCTAGAAATTCTGCCAACCGGAAACTGGAGCCCGGACTTGACGAACCTGCTGGCACCTTCTTCAAGTCGCAACCGAGGCATCTATTCCTGGTCCTTGTGTTGGTGGGATTTCCAAAAACTTGGTGCGAAATAGAAGAAAAACTTGATGCAATTGATCGAGGCTTGAGTTATACTCAATGTCCTTAAGACTATTTCGCCCTGCTATGGTGCTCACGGTCTAATGACGATGGTCTCCCAAGATACAACAATCATACTAGTGATTTGTAGCACTCCGAATCACTAGTCTACGAACCAATCTATGATTCAATACTCTCTCTGACTCAAAAGTATGTAAAATAGATAAAGACATTTTGATTTAACCTATTTGCTTTTTCTTCTAATTATATATATATATATATATTTTAAAACAATCCATCAAGTGAATATGTATAGATTTTTATGTGTGTATTAGAAAAAAACACACCTCTTGGTGAATAGATACACATTTTGGTCTATTATGTCTGTACACAATAGTACACACCTTTTCACATAATTTTCATTCAAATTATAAATAATTAAATAATATAATTAATTGTTCCAACACCTTGTAGCTTCATACCTTCCCATCTCTGTTAAGGAGATTTGGTGGGAAACTTAGACTTGTTACGTTTTTTTCAAATGTTTGGGTCATGACATGAGGGTCTCGGTGGTTTAAATACAAGGAGATCGAGTCGTTTGAGTTGCTTATTTTTTGGATCTCGATGAAGATCGGATGGCTTACAGTTCATACGCTTCGTTATTGATGGGGATCTTGTTCGAGAACCGAATAACAGCTCCGCAAAATTTATACAAATAATGTAGGCATTGATTCCAACAACTTATTTTTGAATTTACACCTTTTTTGAGGAAAAATTTGCACCTTCTATGTGTATTTATCATAATATTATGTAGTAGAGTATAGTATAGATACAGTATACGGAGTATTTATTGTTAGAAAAGCTCTCAAAAAAACTTCATTAGAAAAAAGATCTGGTTTGCAAATAACTTATAGAAGTATATAAAGTATAATTGATACTAAATCCACTGAAATAAAATGGGTTCTAATTAAACTTGATCTGGTTTGCAAATAATTAAACTTATTATTAACCCAAGCTCACTCCAACATATACATGTAGGACTGAACTTATCAAACCAATTTATAAATAATTTAATATTAAGAAATATAAAAATAAATTATTAAATCATTTAATAAATTCTTTTGGAATTTTTCGACACCATGCGTTTTTATGTATATTATATGTTTATTTGTTGTGAAAAAAGAGAACTCAAATGATATATATTATATGATGTGTGCGTTAGGCCCTAGAATAAAATCTTTAAAGCCCAATCTATTTTTAACCAGATCTAACCAGGTTTGGGACAAGAGATAACTGTGGCATGGGTGGCCCCTAGCCCATAAACAAGTCTAGTCCTGCTAGATAATTAGAAAACTCATCTTCATCTAAAAAAGGCTCTGGTGTTGATTTTTCCAAGGACAATTACTTAAGTGCCATGCGACTTAACATTACATTCCCTAGCGCTACAACAGAAATCAAATGGATCCAGATCCTTAACCAAATACTAAACATCAAAGACAATTGGACCTAAATCAATGTAATGAAAAATGTGGTTATTGATAAACTCAATTACCATTGTGGCGTTCGAGAACAACTTGTTTAAATATTCTTCTTTACGATACCAAAACACATTATTTCACACCATGTATATTTCCCATTTTTTTGCTATAATAATATTAAGTCCCGAGAGTTCCTATCCAAAAAAAAACTAAATCTCCACTTCACCTTTATCATTACCAATGCAAAAAATGACCACTAATAACCCTACATTTGACTTTTATAAAGAATTGAACTCAAAAAATACACACCTCTACCACAAAATCTCACCTTCACCCTTATCATTAAACCCTGTCTCAGTTACTAGTTAAACAACCTATTTTAAATTATTTGAAATTTCTTATATTCCAAATTTAATGAAAAGAATTTTTCTTCAATTTTTTCTCCATATAAATCCTGTTTTTTGTAAGTTTGTATAGCAAGAAATTGTTCAAAAGAGTAAAACAAGACTTTAGAACAAAAACAAACTGGTAACATATCTATTAGATGAACTGGTCTGATCAAAACAAAACAAAACAAACAACACAGCATCCTATCTAACACATAGATCCATTTCCATTTACAACACCGTCATCTTCCCCATCACTTCGCCTTTGAAGGCGATTTCGGCTGAGAACTACTCTTCTCGCCCTTCTCGGCCCTCTTGGGCAGCAACACAGAGTGAATGTTAGGAAGAACTCCACCACTCGCAATCGTCACACCAGCCAACAGCTTCCCCAGCTCCTCATCGTTCCTCACAGCCAGCAACACATGCCTCGGTATGATCCGGCTCTTCTTGTTGTCCCTCGCAGCGTTCCCCGCCAATTCCAACACCTACACAGCAAATTTCACAAAACCACCAACACCCATTACGATTGATTCGTTATGAAAAAATGGGAACCGATCAAAATCCCAACTTGACCAGATCTCGTACCTCTGCGGCCAAGTACTCGAGAACTGCGGCGAGGTAGATCGGCGCTCCGGTGCCGACACGCTGCGCGTAGCGACCTTTCTTAAGGAACCTGGCGATGCGGCCTACCGGGAACTGGAGCCCCGCCTTCACGGACTTGCTGACGGACTTCTTCCGGTCGCCGGCGCGGCGGCCTCCCCTGCCGGACTTCGAGCCTTCCATTTGAATCACTGATTACTCTGTTTCTTCTAATCTGAAAGAGAGAAGGAAATGTGAAAACTTGTAAGCTCTGTTGCAGATAGTTTTGGAGGGATATTTGAAAATTGTGTGTTTTTTGAATTTTTGTGGTTTGGGGATGCGGTTTATATAGAAGAGACTGTTTTTTTTGGATGATTTGAGGTTGGGGATTAAGGAGGATCTGACGGCTTAGAGGTGTGCCATGCTGGCAATCCGTGTTCTCGTTTAAACACCTCTCTTTTGGCGCCACGTGCGACTTTTAAAAAATGTTTATCTGAAGAGATGTAGTATCTAGAAGAGATTTAAAGTTTTTTTTTTTCAGCTAATCATGCAAATAACATGTTTCGTTTGTTTTGTCCTTCTTTGATGTGTTTCAATTTTCCTCATTTTTCAAATACTAAATGAAACCTTTTCTTTCAAAAATATAAGGTTACCAAAACTTCACTCTTTTTTTTATAAGAAAGAAATAAATTGTCTCTTCTAAAGTTAGAACTCATGACCTCCCAGACTGTCTCCAACTACAAAACTTTATTTTATAATTCTGTCACATCAAACTTTATTTCTCCTCCAACCACAAACTCTATTTTCTATTTTTACTTTTTTTGTTATTTATTTGAATTAATCTTAAAAAATTTTATTTAATCATTAAAAAATTATGAAAAAATATGCATTTATAATTTTAAAAAAGATAATATATAAACATTTTTTTCTCAAAATAAAATAATTATATATATATAAAAATAATTTTATAGTTGGGACGTTATTATACAGACCCATTGGATATGTTCTTACTCCAAACACCATACCAAACCATTGGGTCGTACAATTGGTTAGTACCATAACTCACTTAGTAGTTATACTCTCTATGTTCCATATTATCTGTCACATTTTGACTTTTGCACAAGAGCTAAAGTGACGATTACCATTAAGATTATAACAAGACTAAATTACCTTCCCATAAATGATGTTTGACAGTGTCATTAACTAAATAAAATAGGGTTAAAATTGGATATAACGCGTCATGTGCACCTCGGTGTTCTCTGAGGACATCCCAATTTTTTTTTATTTGTGTTGGTTCTAAAAGAAAATGACACATTTGACTCAGGGTACCTAAAGTAATTGGTGAGATGCTCATAGCGCGACACTACATTAATCGACATTACGTTTTGAGTCTTGATGGGAAATGGCTGAACTTATGGTCTCAGACACATGACCAAGACATAGGTTGTTGTGTCAGTTGGTGTCGAATGAGACATACATACATGTCTTGGCACAAGGCCATCGAGACCACTTGTATAGTCTCGGTGGTCACCCATCGAGTTGGGTATTTTACTACCTTATTTAGGTGTCGATTAGTATAAATTGACACGTTAATACGAGTCTCGACAAAACATGACCAATACCACTTTAACATGTGTCTTGGATAGTGGATGTGCTGTTTCACAAACTATGAACATTTTGATAAAAGTCCTAGGGTGCCTCGAAAGGATACCGGGGTGCGCGACTCAAGATTTAATGCTTTCTTGACTGCCTAATGTGGAATGGAGGTAGTAGTACCAAAGATCTTTCAATCTGATTAAGGTTCTAATTATAGTCACATCATTGAGTTAAATGCAAGGCTTAATTGCAATTAGGGCTGGGCACGGGTCAGGTTTGGGTCGACCCGACCCGATACTCGACGACCCGACTCATGTCGGGTCTGTATGAAATGAATCGTCGCCCGACCCACCAGACAAGATACCCAACATATACCCGACTCGTTTATTGTCGAGTCGTCGGGTCGGGCGACCCATCAGTGCAAAAAAAATTCAGATGGGAAAAAATAGCACACTGACTCAAGCCCAACTACCCAACCTGGATCTGGACTCTGGAGTCTAGGCCTTATTTTTGAAGTCGGGTCGGGTACCCTTTTAGTAACATAATCACACTCGAACCCGACTCGTTTTCTTCACTCATCCTACTCGACCCACCACCCGCCACCCGATTCGGGTGACCCGACCCGAGTCGGGTACTTGGGTTTCGTACAAAGCTCTAATTGCAATCAAAGGAAAAACAACATTGTGTAATCAAACATTGTCATGGAGTAATGGTTAAGAGTCTTAAGATTATTCTTAAAAATAAAAAGGTCTTAAGAATGTAAGTTGTTTACTTGCATTGCTTTGAAATTATAAGTCCAAATTTAAAAAAAAAAAATTTAACTAGAAAGAAACTACAACTTCCCAAAGACCTCAAACTCTCCACCTCTTACAACCTATACCAAATCAGTGAGTCATTAACTTATTTAGTTCATAAGTTTTCAATATTTTTTTTTCTTTTAAGCTTCAAAAAAAATATCATCTTTAGAATTTCAAAAGGAAAAATAGTGGGCATAACAAATAAATAACATTTTTCAAAACGGGTAGTGCTATTTGGACTCGTGAGTCCGGATTCAAAAGTTTTTTTAATTTCAAATACACCCTCAAGCAATTAATAAAACAACCATAATCACTTGTAAAATTCTTATTATACCCCTTAAAAAATTTAAAAACCTCCCTATGTATCTGGATTCATGAGTCCAAATAGATTTATTGTTTCAAAACTAGTGTGGCATACACATCCCACCCACATGCCTCTTCATTTTTGCCGAAATACATGCACACGCATCCCAACGCACATATAAGTGAACATAACATCGTACGTATTATAGAGATTTTGAAGAGTATGTTGTGTTAGAAATTTTGGGCATTAAATGATTTAGTTATTAAAATGACACCCGATTGTTCAATAACATTTTTTAAATTATCATAATCAACACTCCAGATTAAATTTTAGACCGATTTTGGACATTCAAACAAGTCATTAATCCTTCAACTAACAATAAACCACAGATCACACATGAACATAACCCAAATCTTGTTACTTCAATTGATATTCTCAAACTGATCAAATACATTCAACGAACAACTGATTAAAGACAGCCTTCATTTACAACCATAACAACATTAAAAAAAAACTAGACTAAAAGCTTCTATATTTCATTTCTATTTATGTTATTCATCAAAGCAAATCCATTTAAGCCTTTGCAGGTGACTTGGGAGACTTGGTGGCCTTATCAGAGCTCTTCTCAGTCTTCTTTGGCAGCAACACAGAGTGAATGTTAGGCAGAACTCCACCGCTCGCAATCGTCACTCCAGCCAACAACTTCCCCAACTCATCGTCGTTCCTCACAGCCAGCAACAGATGTCTCGGTATGATCCTGGTCTTTTTGTTGTCCCTAGCAGCGTTCCCAGCCAATTCCAGCACCTACAATACACAAATCAACGAAATGATCAACACCCATTTCAATTAAACCCCTGAATCAAAATGGGTACAAATCAAAATCACAGCGCATCAACAAATTAGAGAACGCCCAATTCAATGTGACTAGGCTGGATCAAAAAGGGCACCAATCGAAATCTCAGCAAATCAATAAATTGAATGCTACCCATTCCAATTCATTCGATGAAGACAAATGGGTACTAATCAAAATCTCAATACCTCGGCGGCTAGGTATTCGAGCACTGCAGCCATGTAGATGGGAGCGCCCGTACCGACACGCTGGGCGTATCGGCCCTTCTTCAAGAACCGGGCGATACGACCGACTGGGAACTGGAGCCCGGCCTTGATCGACTTGCTG
The DNA here is from genome assembly GCA_039657345.1 of Stephania japonica. Taxonomy (NCBI): domain Eukaryota; kingdom Viridiplantae; phylum Streptophyta; class Magnoliopsida; order Ranunculales; family Menispermaceae; genus Stephania; species Stephania japonica. Next base: position 6,244,866 of record CM077558.1, on the reverse strand, counting down.
ACGGACTTCTTCCGGTCGCCGCCGCGGCGGCCTCCCTTGCCGGACTTCGTGGCTTCCATTTCTGCCGATACGAGAGGCTCTGCAACCCGAAACGAAGTGATACGATACGCTTTAGAGAGTTTGTTATTTGGTGCGAGTTTGGTTTTGGTGGGACTGCGTATATAATGTGGAGATGGGGATGGGTGTTGGGGTTTGTGATGGAGATCGGACGGATGAGATTCGTGCCACGTTAGCTATCCGTGTGATGGTGGGGAGAGCCAATGGGGAAGGAGGTGTTGGTTATTTGAATTGTGATTGGGTTTGGTTGGAGAGAGCGGGATTGTGAAAATTTTGAAAGTTCTGGGTTACCGAAAACGCCCTTCAATGCTTTGTCAAATGACAAGTGACGCGTGAAATACTAGAACAAAATAAATTGTGTTACTGTTTTTTGTATATTTGTCGAAAGACTCGAAACTCGAAGGCAAGTTGATCTGGCTTCATAAAAAAAAGTAGCAATGTTCATCTTGATATTCTCGAGATACCATCCACTATACTCTTAAAAAAAAATGCTACGACACACACACTTAGGTCATTTCCAATCACAACATTAAAATGGTGCAACTTTTGTACCATTTTACTGTAACTTTTACACTAAATTTTAAAACCATCTTTAACCTACAACACTATCTTTTACAACATTAAAATGGTGCAACTTTTGTACCATTTTACTGTAACTTTTACACTAAATTTTAAAACCATCTTTAACCTACAACACTATCTTTTACACTATCTTACTTTATTTATTAATTTATTTACTATCTTTTACATTATCTTTTACCCACAATACTATCTTTTACACTACTTTTTTGTTGATAAAAACAAAAAAAAAAATAAAATAAATGGCACCATGAACAGTGCCGCACCAATTTGGTGCGGCACTGTAGCTGTGCGCCATCCATGTGGGATGGCGCATAGCAACTAGCGCCAAAATGACACTGGTTGGAGATGTCCTTAAAGTCACATAATAATGCACACCCCTTATTCAATTATGTTTTAAATCTCGATATGTAGGGTTAATTTTATATATGGTCATCCAAGTTTGTAATTTGTAACACTCTGGTAACTAAAGTAATGTTTGTACTAAATAAATCACTTAACTTTATAAATTGTATCACATAAGTCACTTTATTTATACTAGTCAATGAGCTCGCACTTTGCGCGTGAGGCGTAATCAATAATTGTGTCAAGAAATGTGTGAACGTTAGTGTTAATATATTTTCACAATATTTTTTTTCTTGAACACGTATACTTTCTTGAATTGTATACTGAGAGAATAAAAAGTGTTCAAAATAGCCTTTCAAAAAAATGATATAAATTTTTAGTTAGATCATTAGATGCCAATTTTTAGTGAAATTAAACTTATACAGTGCGCATGATTTTAGATCATCTCATAACCCGATACATACAACCTATACATTTTTTTTATACAAACCTGCATGATAATATAAATTTTATTTTCTGCAGTTCAATCCAAACGAAATTAATTAAAACATTATCCTCTATACCATGTATATCAAAATATTTCAATTTCAATTTCCCTCCACACCATACCAAATATGAATCATGTCCTCGAAAATCGAATTGGGCTCGATACCAAGAGGAACAAAGAGGAAATATAAAGGAACTTTGTGGTAGATGAGACTGCTTGTTTGGTTGGCTTGGAGTCTCAAATATTAAGGGTGAAGATGGGGCACATCAGGTGTTTGATAAATTAGCATGTTCATTCGAACATGACCCTATTAAATAATTTGTATCTTTTGTTTTCCTTCTAATGAGTTCGCAAACCTACAAAGTATATAAATTGAAAAGAATAAAAATAGATAAATCCAATTTATGTATTACCTCATCTAACACAAATATATTGTAACGAATAATTTAATATTTTAAGAGAATTGTAGTGTTTTTGAAAGATATATTAAGTCAACAAATGTATGTACATAGAGGAGAGTGGTATTTCGAATTCGAGCCACACGAGCACTGCACAGAAGAATAGGTGTAAAAAATGGAGCTACATCAATGACACGTTCTCATTTCATGCATCATCGAATGCACAATAGAACAGGCTGCAACCAAAGCTCACAACCACCTAACTCATCCCACCAAAATAACACCACCTGTCATGCGATAAACTGAAACAAATCAAGGGATGAGCTAGGAAAAACATATAGAGTAAAAACTCGTGCTAAGGAATCTCCTCAAATCTGTGGTCCTATTATTCGCGTTGAATCCAAACATGGAGAAGGCACAACTCAACAAATCATAGATATTAGGACAATGCCACCACCACCACCCACTTTCAAACCTCAAGAAACGCACACACCTTCAAAGTAAAGGGCATTAAAGCTCTCCTATATAAGGACACACCAACTGAACCTAAACAAATATGTGATCAACACAACTTGTCTAGAGCACGACCCCAACCAAGCAGCAAAGTTCAAACTACATCACTAATATTTCCTGCAAAAAGAACCAACAGTAAAACCTCTAAAAAATGAAACATTGGGAGACTTACCATGATAGTTAATCCATCTCTGCAGTAAAAACAACGTCATCATCTAAACACTAATTTGAAAGACTTAAGTCGCCTCTCAGCTACAACACGTTTGTGAAAAAATTATGGAGTTTGCCACCACCTCGCTAAACAAAATTCTTACCACCATGGCTATAAGAGTTCACCAAAACATCACAAAGAAGATGATATAAAAATTAAAAAATTAAAAATAAAAACAAAAATAAGCTAACCTTTCTTCAAAAAAAACAAATAAGCTAACCTTATTGTGTGTTATGTTAGTCCTCCAACTCTTTGCTCAGAAAAAGTAAATTCTCCGTAAACATGAATTGGTTTGGATTTATATAGGCACCAATGCTCATCACATACACAATTGAAAGCAGTATTGTAGTTGACATGTATAATTTTAGAGAATGAATCATACAGTTAATGAAGAAGTGAAATAAGTATATAGTAAAGGAAATTGGTAAAGATGTAGTCTATTGTTTTGAATAAAAATCGAAAAGCATGCATGCTTTTTTTTTGGAGAGATTGTTTAAAACATCAAGTGTTTCTTATTTTAAGCTCATTTTAAAAGTTCAATTTGCCCTTTTTATTAAGAAAAAAGAGGGTGAAATCAAAATGATCAAATACTTTTTAATAGGGCATCTTTTTAATATATTTTCATGAATTTAAACTTTTTCCCTCCTCCTTTGTACGGGCTTAGGACCAAACATGGATGTTGCTTGCTATGGTAGAAGTTAAAAAGTTTTATTAGTAAACAAAAACTTTTTTAACATATAAAGTTATTTTACAAACATATTCCAATAGCAAGGTCAAATAGTTTGGTGTGAAGTTATAACATAGGTATTTAATTAGGTGATGAAAAAACTCAATGTATGAAAATATGCAATATGTACAAAAATCAGATAAACAATAGGTAAAAAATATCTAAGAAATATTTACAAAAAACGTTGTAAGTGTTACAAAATATTATTAAAAAATGAGAAGATATATTTGCCTACCACACATATATTTTTACTGTGCAAAAAATGAATATGGAGTAGCACATTTACATATTGTGTGTTATGATCATACTTACCTACGCACTATTATGCAGGACATTACGATAGACCACATTTTTTGTGAATGTACCTGTTACTCTATCTAATTTCCCATTTTTACCTAAAATTTTGATTTGACTAATACACACACCTCGAGATAAAGCTACATATAATTGGTCGTGATTAAAAACATATTCAGGGAGATAAATTTCTACGTTTGGTATAGTTTGTCCTTGCAATTTATTAATTGTCAATACGAATGCTAGCTTTATAGGAAATTGTTTTCGAATAAGTTTGAATGGCATTTTTATATTATCTGAAGGTTTTAGTGGGATACGTGGTATAAACACTCTAGTTCCTTGAAAAGGTCCATTAGCTATTTCAACATCTATAATATTTCTATGAAAGATATGACAAATGAAACGTGTTTCATTGCATAAGCCTATTTGAGGATCTAGATTCCTTAGTAAAATTATTGGACAACCTAATTTTAGAACCAACCCATGATGTGGTAATCCTCCTGGAGAAATAGAATTTAAGTATTCTTGTTGATAAAAATGTAATGAATTGTCTTCTATGCTGTCAAATGAATAATATATATACGGTTCACCTAAAAACATTTGGACAACTAAATTATTTATTTGTTATACTGATTCATTTGTTGGTGTTAGTATAACCCTACTAATTATATATTCTTTGTTACTGCAATGTTTGGTCAACGATGAAAATGTGAATTCTATTAGTTCATGTATTGTTTGGTCTCCCCGCCAAGGAAAATTTATTTTAGGTATTTTAATCATAACTTCTATAGTAGATGTGTCCTCACCATTTCCTTTCGTAACAAATAATCAGCAAATAAATTATCATTTCTAGCACGCATATTGTATGTTAATTTTATTTTTGTGACGTCGTTCCAAAATGGTGTTCTAATAAGAGAGGCGTCTGTGGTTTCAGCTCTTGTACCATTTGGGACAACCGGTAGTACTTGTCGGAAGTCACCTCCTAATACTATGATTTTGCCGCCAAAAAATCTATCTATGTTGGTAATATCTCGTAATGTCCTATCTAGTGCCTCAAAAGCATACCTATGAGCCATAGTCGCTTCATCCCAAATAATAAGAGTAGCATGTCGTAAAAGGTCTACTAAGTCTGATTGTTTACTAATGAAACATATTGAAGTGGAATCTAACATAATAGGTATTCTAAATCGTGAATGTGCAGTACGACCTCCGGGCAATGACATGGCAAGAATACCTGATGTAGTTGTAGCTAATGCAATTAACCCTTTACTACGTATGTATGATAATATTACTTTGTATAAGAATGTTTTTCCTGTACCTCCTGGTCCATCTATAAAAAAAATTGTATTTGCATGACTATCCATACTATGGATGACACTATCAAATGCTTTCTTTTGCTGAATGTTTAATTTACTTATTGAATCTAAATCTTCTGTTGATATTTGTATAGATTTTTCTTCTACAATGAATTTATTAATGTTGGTTATTGATTCAGAATTTAACTCTGGTAAATCATAATCATTAATTTTTTTTGATGTTGTGAAAGATAAGTGTTTAAATCTTTAAGGCAACAGTTTATAACAAATGATTCATCTAGTAATGGGTCATGTATATATGTATTTCTATAATTCTCAATCATATATGTTTTAAATTCATCCCATAATTCACGTACCTTAATTGGTTCACAAATTACTAAAATAGTAGCGAATAATCTTCTTAGAGATCGTGGCATATGTACATGTGTAGCCTCTCGTAAACATTGAGTTACACTATCATCATCTTCAAGTAAACCTCTCTTTTCGGCTGACTGCTTAAAAGTAGCATAAGTACATCCATCAACTTTATGCAAAACTTTGAAAGATATAGGTCCTCTAACATGATTCAGTAATATTCTTAAATAGTAACGCTCCCTTTCTCATGGTGAAGCGGTGTACATTCTACCAACTACCTTACGGATAATTTGTCTGCGTTTCCACTCTTTACTGCTCTTATTCCACCAATATCTTTGTGGAAATTCATTGTCGAGAATATTAACATAATTATTAGGATTGTTATTCAGTATATTTATTCTATTTGTAATTAATTAGAATTAGAAGTAATTAGCTGTATAATCGGTTTTTTAATAGCATTTACTCTGTAAATCAATTAGGATCAATTAGGATCAATTAGGATTAATTAGTTGCTATTTTTATGTAAAGCATTTACTCTGTAAATCAATTAGGATCAATTAGTTGCTAATTTTATGTAAAGCATTTACTCTGTAATTTTCTATTTAAACACGCCAAAATGGTTTGAATCAAAATCATTCCATTCGTCATTCTTTTCGACTTTATGGTATCGAGCCTAAATGGCTAAACCCTCTGATGATACCTCTGGTATCGATTATACCTCTGGTATCGATTCTATGAGCTCTATTCGCTCACCCTCAATACCTTTAACCACTGAATCTTTTCAAAACCTTTCCATCACTTCTCACAAACTGAATGGAAACAATTTCCTACAGTGGTCTCAATCGGTGAAACTGTTCATTCGAGGTCATGGAAAATTCGACTATCTTACAGGTACCAATGCGAGACCCACTGAGAAAGATGAAGGTTCTGCAAAATGGGAGGCAGAGAATTCGATGATCATGTCTTGGCTCATAAATTCTATGGACTCGAGTGTAGGAAGAACCTATCTCTTCCTACCTACTGCTCATGACATTTGGACTGTTGTGAACGAGACTTATTCTTATCTCGGGAATGCAGGACAATGGTTTGAGCTAAAAACTCGGCTATGGAGGCTAAAACAAGGTGAGAAAACTGTCACTCAATATTATACTGACTTAAAAACCTTGTGGCAAGTGGTAGATATGTTCAGCGATTATGAGTGGAGCTGTGCGAAGGACAGGGCTTTGTTTCAGAAAATGGTGGAAAAAGAACGTGTCTTCGAATTCCTCGTCGGCCTTAATAAGGAATTAGATAAAGTGAGAGGACGCATTCTTGGTCGTGATCCACTACCGAGTACTAGAGAAGTCTTTGCCGAGGTCAGAAGAGAGGAGAGCCGGCGGACCGTCATGCTCGGAGGACACTCACTAACTCCCACCGAGCCTTCTGCCCTGTTCTCTAGTCAGCCACCACGCCGCAACGACCGTCGCAGCGATAAAGACCGGCCAATCTGCGAGCATTGCAACAAGCCAGGGCATGTTAAGGCCAAATGTTGGAAGCTGCATGGAAAGCCAGCCGAGAAGCCTCGTGATTTAAAGGTTTTTCATGCCTCATCCGAAGACACTTCCAAAGAGCCGAAATCGCCTCGAAACGTCGCGCTTTTCAAGAAAACAACAACTAGAGCAATTGTATCAACTAATGAGTTCTCATTCAATTGTATCCAACACTCCTAACTCATCATCTTACATTGCCTCTTCTTCTTTAGCTCAAAAGGTACTTACCCTACAACTTTCACAAATGGGCTCAAAAATTAAACCCTTGGATCATAGATTCAGGGGCAACCGATCATATGACTGGTAGTTCCTCCATATTCTCTTCATATTATCCTTTATCTGAAATTTGAAAGTTAAAATTGCCGATGGTTCTCTAACCTCTGTTGCTGGAAAAGGCTCTATTATTATGTCTCCATCTCTTACATTACTAAATGTCCTGCATGTTCCAAAGATTTCATGCAATCTCATCTCTGTTAGTCGTATTATTCATGATTGCAAATGTATTGCTACAATAACATTTCTTTGGATTTGAATTTCAGGACCCTTGTTCGGGGAAAATGATTGGCAATGCTAAGGAAGTTGATGGACTCTATCACTTGGTCACGGAAAATCCTTCAGATGAACAAGTTCAGAAACCAAGATGTTTTACTACCTTGTCTTGCGAGAATGACATAATGTTGTGGCATTATAGGTTAGGCCATCCCAGTTTTAATTACTTGAAATATTTGTTTCCAAATCTTTTTAAAAATAAAGACATTTCATTTTTTTGTTGTGAAGTTTGTGAGTTGGCAAAACATCATAGATCTGTTTATCCTTCTTTGAAGTATATGCCATCAAAACCTTTTTCACTCGTGCATAGTGATATTTGGGGCCCTTCAAGGGTAAAAATTGCCTCAGGTTCTAGATGGTTCATCACATTCATTGATGATCACACTAGAGTCACATGGATTTATCTTCTAAAGGAAAAATCCGAGGCCGCAAATGTTTTCAAAAATTTTCACTCCTTGATTAATACTCAGTTTCATACTAATATTCAAGTTCTTAGAACCGATAATGGCCGAGAATATTTTAATGCAATCTTAGGTGATTTTTTGAAAGAAAAAGGAATTATTCATCACAGCTTCTTGCATTGATACTCCCCAACAAAATGGAGTGGCCGAGAGGAAAAATAGGCATTTATTAGAGGTGTCTAGGGGCGTTATTATTTGCTATGAATGTTCCTAATCGTTTTTGGAATGAAGCGCTCTTAATCGCAACTTATCGATTAATCGAATGCCTACAAGAGTTCTTAATTACATCACTCCTTTGCAAGCACTAAAGAATATGTTTCCTGAAAATAGATCGTTCACTGATTTAACACCTAAAATTTTTGGTTGCATTGCTTTTGTTCATATACACGGCCATAATAGAGGAAAGCTTGATCCCCGGGCACATAAATGCATATTTCTTGGTTTTTCACCAACACAAAAAGGGTATAAATGTTTTGATCCTAAATCTGGAAAATATTACGTAAGTATGGATGTCACTTTTTTTGAAAAACAACCTTTTTTTGAAAAAAACTCAATTCCGGGGGAGAATGATTCTGAAATGAGTTTTTGGGAACAAATATCTTTGCCAAAATCGGTTGAAAATAGTTCAGTGGAATCAATTATTTCTGTAACTAATCCTAGGATTTCACAACCTATAAATTCACAACCTCGTAAGACCAGGTAGAAAACAACTTGGAATCACCTACTGAACTTCGTGTTTATTCTAAAAGGAGGACTCAACCAAGTAATATTCCACCAACTCCCGAGGTGGGCCAATCATCGGACTCGACCGAGGTCCAAGGTACGATCGCTTCTCTCTCTACTTCTCTTCCAAATTTAGAACCTTCTACATTTTATTTGAACCATAGCCTTACGCAAAGGTGTCAGATCATGTACCACAAAACATCCAATATCCAATTTCGTATCTTATCATAAGCTTTCACCAGATTTCAAAGCCTTTTCCACCAGGATTATGGATGATGAACTACCTAAGTCGATATATGAAGCTCTAGAGGTTCCGAGATGGAGAGAGGCGGTCTTTGAGGAGTTGAAGGCCCTGAAGAAGAATGACACGTGGGATCTTCTCTCTTTACCCGAAGGAAAAAAATGTGTAGGCAGCAAGTGGGTGTTTACCATAAAATACCATGCTAATGGCTCAGTTGAGAGATATAAGGCTCGACTCGTAGCACGAGGCTTCACTCAGACATACGGCCTTGACTACGAGGAAACCTTCGCTCCTGTGGCCAAACTAAACACCGTACGTGTTCTTCTCTCGTTAGCCGCTAATCTGGATTGGCCTCTCGATAGCTTTGATGTGAAGAACGCGTTCTTAAACGCGAGCTAGAGGAGGAGGTGTATATGGAAGCTCCACCAGGCTTTGATGAGCTAAAGAAGGATGGCGAGTATGTAAGCTAAAGAAATCCATATATGGATTGAAACAATCTCCGAGGGCATGGTTCGAAAGATTCACGAGAACTGTGAAACAATGTGGTTACACTCAAGCTCATTCGAGATCACACGATGTTCTACAAACACAATCATGGTAAAATTGCTATTTTAATTGTGTATGTAGATGACATTGTGATGACAGAGATGACATAGTAGAGTTGGAGTCACTTTGAAGAACTTCTTATCCAACCAGGTTTGAAGTCAAAGATCTAGGACAACTTAAATATTTTCTTGGAATGGAGGTGGCTAGATCCTCAAAAGAATAGTTATCTCACAAAGAAAATATGTTCTTGATCTCTTGAAAGAGACTGGATTACTCGGATGTAAACCAGGTGGCAACTCCTATCGATCCGAATCGAAACTCAAAAAGAAGATGGTGCTAAGGTCATGGACAAGAACCGGTATCGGAAAATTCAGTGGGAAGCTAATTTATTTGGCGCATACAAGGCCGATATTGCGTTTGCGATGAGCTTGGTTAGTCGGTTTATGCATTGTCCATCGAAAAAACACTCCAAGGTCGTTTCATCGGATTCTTCATTACTTGAAAGGAAGCCGGGTAAAGGAATTATGTTTTCAAAAAATGGGAGCCGAAGAGTGGAGATCTTCACCGATGCTAATTGGGGCGGAAGTTCTACGAGACAGGAGATCTACCACCGGCTATTGCTCCTCCTTGTCAGGCAACTTAGTTACTTGGAGGAGCAAGAAACAACCGCTTGTTTCTCGAAGCGATCGGAGTCCGAGTTCGCTAGCTATGGCTCAAGGAGTATGTGAGTTGTTATGGCTTCGGAAGATCTTAGAGGAGCTGAAGGTTGAAGGAGATAAACCGATGAGGTTGTATGCTGCGACAACAAATCGGCAATCAATATTGCTCGAATCCCGTGCAAAGATGATGGACAAAACATGTCAAAATAGATCGACATTTCATCAAGGAGAAACTGGAAAACGGCGATATCTCGCATACCCTTTGTTCCATCATCCGAAGCGGCTCGCTCGCGATGTTCTTACTAAGGGGCTTTTTACTTGCTATGTTCGAAGGGTTTCTATCCAAGCTGGGAATGATCGATATCTATTCTCCAGCTTGAGGAGGGGTGTCGAGAATATTAACATAATTATTAGGATTGTTATTCAGTATATTTATTCTATTTGTAATTAATTAGAATTAGAAGTAATTAGCTGTATAATCGGTTTTTTAATAGCATTTACTCTGTAAATCAATTAGGATCAATTAGGATCAATTAGGATTAATTAGTTGCTATTTTTATGTAAAGCATTTACTCTGTAAATCAATTAGGATCAATTAGGATCAATTAGTTGCTAATTTTATGTAAAGCATTTACTCTGTAATTTTCTATTTAAACACGCCAAAATGGCTGAATCAAAATCATTCCATTCTGTCATTCTTTTCTGACTTTATTCATAATATAAGTATTGTCTTGCGTCATAGTCATTAGCATTTGTCCTAAAAAACTCTGTTAACATAGTTTTGGATCTATCACTGTAATTCAAGATATCTTCTATAGAATCGTCTCTATTAAATCGGATTTGTTGTTGATTAGGCAAGTGTATTTGTAATCCAACTACTGAAGGTGAAATTTCATTCATTTGAAATCTAAATATTCTCCACAAAGCTTCTTGGGCACATATTCACCAAGCATTAACAAACCGAGTTATTTCATCATCTCTACTTACATGTGTAGATACTCCAAAAGCAACGCAATCAGGTCCTTTGTAGCCATATTTGTATAAATATTTGATAGACTTAATGCTTGAACAAATTTCTACATTAAGATGACAACTATATTTTAATAGTAGGTAGGGTTATATGGAACTACCCAACGATTGTCTAAAGTTTTTCCACCTATTGTGACTTGTGCTCCATTATCACGTCGCCTATATAGGGTACGAATCATTACCTTGTGATGTAAATGCAGAAAAAGCTCTCGGGTATGATCTTTTACATTTATTATTTCTCACACAGATTGAATTAGGATTTAATGGCCCACGCGGGTTATGCATCATGTTCGGCTCACTGAATTTCGACTCTAACTAATGAATCATAATTATCAGAACAATTCAACTTATCACCCTCTTCTAAAATTAGCAATACATGTGAATGTGGCAATCCCCTCTTTTGAAATTCAATAACATGTATATGAGCTATAACTTTACGTAATACAACTCTAACAAATAAATTATATTTTAAGTCTTCTAATTTTGATCTAAAAACTCTAGTTGTTAAGTCAGGCCTATCTTGAGCCTTTTGTCCATGTAATAATTCTCGTGAGATTTCAGGCCATTTAGTGTTGCAAGTAATAGTAATAAAAAGGTCGGGTTTCCCAAACCTCCTAACGATAGCCATCACATCTTGGTAGCGGTTATACATCTCTTGGGCTGCCTATATACGATGAGGGAATAATCGTTCTTACACCAATATTATCTACAAATAACAACAAACAAACTATTAGCATAAAAAAGTTTTAAGTATGTAATAAATTAATTAGATGCGAGCATCACAATAGTACCATCTGCATTTGTCTCTCTAGAATTTGTTGCATCTTGTAAACCTTGATATAGTTCTGAATGAAGGATATGTTGATTTTTCTTTAGATATCGTGACCGCATTGCTTCTATTTTGACGTACATGTCTACTACATATTGTTGGAAAAGACGTCCACGACAATGAAGTAGTGATATATGTAATGAGCGAAACTGAAATACAAATGTAGATTTTTGTTAAAACAAATTAAGTAGTTCATGTAAAATGTTAGATAGTTTGTTACCAAAAGAAATAAAAATAAAGTAGTAAATAGTAATAATTACTGTACCTGCAGAATGTAAGAGTAGTATTGTCTGCAAATGATTCTTCTACTATTTGAGCAACACAATTGTAAATGCCAGCCATGTTGTCCCAATGGCAATAGAAGAGAATATTGTAATGGATCATAGTATGCAGCCGTGTCAGCTATATTACGAAGGCCACCATTTTTTGTTTCTATTATGATATCTCTTTCTCTTAAATCTTCTAAACAATCATTTCCGATCAAAATTGCTGCAACTTGTGGTGTGGAAGGTAAAGCATGTATGTTTCAATTAACCCTAACTTCTTGTATAAGAAGTCTACAATTCATAATATCCTCACGTTGACCTAATCGACGAAATGCTTGAATATAAGGATTGTGTGTATCTAATATAACCTTCAATCTATGTAATAAGATGTTTCGTTCTTGATGTCGATGTTCAATTTCATTTTTTGTATCATATATATACATTTGTAAGTATCTTGGTCTCGATTCATCTATTGGTAGTAGACTTCCAATTCTATGGTAAATAAATCCTTGTGTACGATAAGTAAAAACTCCTTGTCTGGCACTTGCTAAGTTTATATTAAGACCTATTGACGTGAAACAAAAAACATGATTATAAGAACATATATTTTCCCTAAAATGTTTACCTTCATCACTTTGTGTAACGACCCTAAAATTTTAACTCGTGCCACGTGACATTTCAGGGTCGTATTGTGGGCCCAACTAGCCATGGTGTACTTGTTTCAGTCCTCGGGAGTCGACATCGAGGTATGTTATGTTTGTTTGGTGATTTGTATTATTTACTTATTATCGAACATTAATTCAATATTCCAAATGTGTAAAGACGTGGTGAGTGTGCGTTAGTACCGTTGAACAAGTTCGGTACGAAAAAATGCGTTAATCGAGTATTTGAGAGTCCGTGGGACGAAAATGAAATAAAAACATTGATATTTACAAATGAAAATAATTAATGGAATTAAATAATAAATTATGGGCGCCGAGTAATATGTGGGGTTGTGGGCGATACGTGGGAGTCGAATATTAGTGTGCACGGTCGAGTTAACTCGTTGGCGCGCAAAACGAAATTTTAGACATGAGAAATACAATTATATATATATTTATATATATAGAATATATATAAATGTATATATAAGTAAAAAAAAAAATGTAAAATGACCAAGAGGGGCATTAGTTTATTAAAGAAGTGGATAAGAATTGGAGGGGCAAAATGGTCATTTGACCCAAAACTTGATCAAAAGCACCATCGACACCCCCATTCTCACATTTTGATCGAGGAAAAGGAGGAAATCGAGGAGAGAGAATCGATCAAGTGAGGGTGTGGAGTTTCAAAATTGATGAAGTGATTGAGGTCGAGAGTTCGGGGAATCGGCACAAAGGTTAGTTGTGATTGTTGTTACGTTGTGTGTTGGGGTGTTGAGTTGTTAATTTTGAGAGAAATTGAATTTTTAATTGATGGGTGTTGATGTTGTTGTTGATGATTGTTGTTGTTGTTGTTTTTATTGTTGAAAAAGAAAGAGAAAAGAAAAGAGAAAAGATAAAAGAAAAAAAAAAAAAAATTATGAAGCGAGAGACGAACCGGAAATTCCGGTTCGTCTCGTGAAGAAGAAGAAGATGGGGTGGGCCAGTCGTCGTGTGACCGGGCCCTACCCGGCCAAGGCGGACCGGGCCGACCGGTGGGTCGGCCGGGTCTGACCCGAGTTGGGGTGGACCGGGTCGGACCCGACCCGGGACCCACCATTATTAAAATAATAATATATTTATTTATTTATAATAAATAAATAAATTAAATATGTTTTATTTTTATTTTTTTAAAATAAATATTGGAAAAAATATGGAAAATTCAGAAAAATAGGAAAAAAATTCTGAAAAATTATATTTCAACCAAATAAATAGAAATTTGGGAATTTTGATGAAAAATGAAGAATTTGAGATTCGCGACGAGACTTTTGTCGGGGTTTTTGTCTCGTAAAGCGTGAAATTGTTAAAAAATAGCCAGAAAAATATTGAAAAATATTTTTCTAAATTGTATGAAAATTATGAGGTTTCGCTCGGGTATCCTAATGGGTTTAAATGGAACCCAATACCGGATAAGCGACCCAAATTGAGCAAAGGAACAATAATTTAGAAAATTGTAGAAAATGAGTTAAACTTGAGAAAAAATTGAAGAATACTTGGAATAATTAGGGAAAAATTAACGGAAATTGGTCGAAATAATTGTCAGGTGACGAGCGAAGTGTTGGTAACTAATTGGGAAACGTGTGGAGCTACGCGAGGGCGTTTTTAGCGGGATTTGAGGTGAGTAAAGGCAACAATAGAATCAACATAATTGCTTTTCTATTTATTGATTAATTATTCTTGAAATGCAAGCCCTTTGTATTCCATTCTAGTTCAGGTGACCTAGGGTTTAGGTAGTCCGACTGTGATGAGAAGTCTCAACGAGTTTAGCGACCACAAGATAGATCGTGGCTTCTCGTTGGAGCCTATCGAAATGATTTAGCATCCGGCTTGTGACTGTGGCTTTCTTTCGGTAGTGTGTTAGGAATTTAGCAGCCGATTTTGTCTGTGGCTTTTCCTAACAGAGTGTGCGTTCAGTGGAGGCGACCTTCGGGCCCACTAGTTTGTACGGGGTGGATTGAGCAGGGAGGCAGTTTTGGGCCTACTGTGTCGATCGCAAGCTGATGAGGTCTTGAGACCCGCGGTTTGATTGGGACTATCTATTCTCCTATCCATTTGTTTCTCGGTCACTTGATTTTCGTTGTTTGTACTTGTTGAATCTATTTATCATGCGATTTGCTATCTATTTCAGTTTCTTGTTATACACTGCATGATTTATAGACTTGTGATTATTGAAAATTCAAGAAATTATATTGAGATATCTATTGTTGCATTTCTCGTTATATTTTGTACTCACCGTCCTTTTTATGACGGTGGGTGCAAATCCACAGATAAGTAGGGGCAAGGCGCCGATGCTTGGCGATATCCTCTGAGGCACGCCCAGAGCCATTATCTTTGCTCTCACTTTGTAGGTATTTTGTCATTTTGTTGTATATTTGGCTATGTATCCATTTGTTTGATATTTTGGGGCTTTGGGGAGTTGAACCTGACTGTTGATACATGTATATGTTTATTTTGGGCTTTCAATTGATCAGTTATATACATGTGATGTTGTTTGGACATGATTTTCCACATCTAGGTTGACTAAGTTGTAAACTGTTGTAAGTTGGTATTAAAAACAATTCCGTTGCACACTTAACTATAATTGAGGATAAAAGATTATATAGAGTTAAGGTGAATCAAAAAGAGTGATCCAGGATGAGTGAGTGAATAATGTAATGAGTAATTGGTAAGTTAAGGCTGACTAGACCTGCGTTGACTCGTCGGAGACGAGCTCGGGGGTCCACGTAGGTTTAGGCCGGGCGGGGCCCAGTTTGTGGTTGCTGGGGCCGTCACACTTTGATCTTAGAATATGTCTATTAATCCCTGTGGAGCTGCAGGGGTTGAAAATTTTAATTTTCCCTTGGAACAACACAAATCAAGAGTCTCGTGAGGAAATAGTTTGGCTCCATAGTATGTACAAATTCTAGGCTCCTCAAGTGTTATAGCTTGGAAGTCGTCATGTGGGGTAAAATTTCTACTACTATTATGAATATGAGGAAATAGTCTAATATTGGAAGAGCTCAAACATGTGACTTGCCGATTAACGATCAATGTAGAAGGTTGATTGCTTTGAATTGTAGTCATAAAAGCTATATACAAAGATAATTAAAATTTTGATTATTAACAATATTAATTGAGAGAGCATGACTTTTGAAATTTTAAATGATTTTAAAATATAAATACCATCTCTTTGGTTAGAAAGTAATCTTGCTTGTTGACGAATACGTGTCAATCTAAAAGTACTTGAATTGCTTGCAATACTACTTGTAGAGTTACCTATAAACAACATGGTTGAAATAAATTGAAGACAATATTGCTTTATGGAGATTTTTTTTAAAAAAATTTAGGCATTGATTGATTCGATAATAATTTATTAAAAGTAAAGGTATTGAGTTTTCGAATGAAAAAATATAAAATAATATAGGTGTTGTGAATTGAATTGAGAC
Organism: Stephania japonica; assembly: GCA_039657345.1. Lineage (NCBI taxonomy): Eukaryota > Viridiplantae > Streptophyta > Magnoliopsida > Ranunculales > Menispermaceae > Stephania > Stephania japonica. The sequence goes on along the minus strand of CM077558.1, from coordinate 6,228,651 downwards.
TTGCTAAGAACTAGATAATGAAATAGAAGACTAAGAACTTCTACTACTACAAACTACTACTACAAAGGAGAAGAGAAGAAATGAGATAGTTGGAATGAAAAGTTTTTATTCAACTTGTTGTATCCATTACATAGATGTGAGCTCTTTATACAGGCCATTACAAGAATGTCAAAGATCATAAGTTACAATTACATGATGTAAATGTGTAACCACTCACACATAGTTGTGGAATACAAATTGTTTGAATAGGAAGAGTCATCCACATCCATTTCATTTATAACACTCCCCCTTGGATGACACTTGCTAAGAGCTTGTGCCTCGTTAAAACTTCTACTAAGAAAAACCCTGTGGAAAAAATATTGTAAAAGAAAAAGAGTACACTATTCTCATAAATATTAAGATGGGTATAATATTGTTAAGATTGCCTCATTAAAAACCTTGCTAGGAAAACTAAATGGGATAAAACCATAGCTAAGGGAAAAAGAGTGCAATACACTAATCAATAACTCCCCTCATGTGAACATGGGTGAAACTTGTTCAGTTTCTTTATTTGCAATGTCCTTAAGTTTACGTAAGCCAATACCATATGTAAGCCTTTTAAATGTCGTAGTTGGTAAGGCTTTTGTGAATAAATCAGCAAGATTAACGCTCAATCGGATTTTCTTGACATCAATTTCTCCATTCTTCTGAAGCTCATGTGCATAAAAGAATTTTGGTAAAATATGTTTTGTTTTGTCCTCTTTTATGAATCCTTCACTTAATTGTGTAATACATGCTGCATTATCTTCATATAATATGGTTGGATAATCTTTTATTGAAGGCAATCCACATGATTCTTGAATTGTTCAATCATGTTTCTCAACCAAACACATTCACGACTTGCTTCATGAATTGCAAGTACTTCAGAATGATTGGAAGAAGTAGCAATCATAGTTTGTTTTACTGACTTCCATGATACAGCAGTATTACCATAGGTGAATACATATCCCGTTTGAGAACGGGCCTTGTGGGGATCAGATAAAAATTCAGCATCAGCATAACCTTGGAGATTCAATTTTACCCCTCTCGAGTAAAATAAACCCATGTCACTTGTTCCTCGAAGATATTGAAAAACATGTTTAACACCATTCCAATGTATTCAAGTTGGTGAAGAGCTATATCTTGCAAGTAGGTTGACAACAAAAGCAATATCGGGTCTTCAACAATTTGCAAGATACATAAGTGCACCAATTGCACTTAAATATAGTACCTCCTGACCAATTAGCTCTTCATCACTTTCATGAGGTCGAAATGGATCCTTATCCACTTTAAGTGATCTGACAACCATTGGAGAGCTCAATGGATGTGCCTTGTCCATATAAAATCTTTTTAATAATTTTTCAATATAATTTGATTGATGGACAAGTACTTCACTTGAAAAATGTTCAATTTGCAAACCAAGACAAAATCTTGTTTTTCCAAGTTCTTTCATCTCGAATTCCTTTTTCAAGTATTCGGATGTTCTTACGATGTCGTCATGGTTTCCCACTATATTTAAATCATCAACATATACAACAATAATCACAAATATTATTGATGATCTTTTAATGAAGACACATGGGCAAAGCGGATTATTTACATATCCTTCTTTCAGTAAATAATCACTAAGACGTTTGTACTACATTCGTCTGAATTGTTTCAACCCGTACAAAGACCTTTGTAATTTTATAGAATGCATGTTATGAGGTTTTGATTTATTTCATCGGATATTACAAATTCATCAAGGATTTTCATATATATCTGACTGTCTAGAGATCCGTACAGATATGCTGTAACGACATCCATTAAACGCATATCAAGCCGTTCAGAGACTGCAAGGCTTATCAAGAATCGAAATGTGATTGCATCTATAACAGGAGAATATGTTTCCTCATAATCGATGCTAGGTCTTTGTGAGAAACCTTGAGCTACAAGTCTTGCTTTGTACCTTGTAACTTCATTTTTTTCGTTTCTCTTTCGTACAAATACTTATTTATATCCAACAGGTTTTACGCCATCTGACGTTTGGACAATTGGTCCAAAAATCTCTCGTTTCCTTAACGAGTTTAGCTCTGCTTGGATATCATCTTGCCATTTTTGCCAATCAGGTCTTTTTTGATATTCATCCACTGATCGTGGTTCTGGATCATCATCATTTTCACATATTTCAAAGGACATATTGAAAGCAAATATATCATCAGGAACAATTTCATTTCGATCCCAAATCTTACCAGAGTTTAAATAATTTATTGAGATCTCATTACTTTCATCTTTTTCATCTTTTTCTAGAGGAAGTTATTCCTTATCAGAATCAACTTGTTCTGACAAACCCTTATCAAAGGATTCTTGTGCTTTCTCAGGAGTATTTTGATTTGTATTTATTTTTACTCTCGTTTTCCTTTTTCGAGGAATTGTATCCTTTGAACCAACCGGTCTTCCACGCTTTAAGCGTTTCGTTGGTTCTTGTGCATTTTGTTGCACAGAGACATCAATTCTTGCAGAAGCATTTACAGTTGGAATATGTGATTTTGTCACTTGTTTTGCGTTATTAAATGCATCTGGTAATTGATTTGCGATTTGTTGCAAATGAATGATCTTTTGAACTTCAAGTTCACACTTATTTGTTCGTGGATCATAATGTGATAAAGTTGATGCATTCCAAGCAATTTCACGCCATTCCTTTTGAATTGACTTCTTATCTCCCCCTAATAGTGGGAAAACTGCTTCATCAAAGTGACAATCAACAAAACGTGCAGTAAATAAATCCCCTGTTAGGGCTCAAGGTGTCTTATAATGGACGATGAGTTAAATCCATCATAAATCTCAAGTTTTTGTTGTGGACCCATCTTAGTTCTATTGGGAGGTGGTATGGGAAAATACATTGCACAACAAAAAATTCTTAAGTGTGAAATATTTGGTTGTTGACCTAAAATGAGTTGCATGGGGGAATGTTCATGGTATGCAGTAGGCCTATAACGAATGATAGATGTTGCATGAAGAACTGCATGTCCCCAAACTGAAGTTGATAACTTTGTTCTCATGATTAAAGGTCTGGCAATTAATTGAATGCGTTTGATCAGAGATTCTGCCAAACCATTTTGGGTATGCACATATGGAACAGAATGTTAAATGGTAATTCCTATAGATATGCAATAATTTTTAAATGCTTGAGATTGAAATTCCCCGGCATTATCAAAACGGATGGTCTTGATTGGGTTGTCAGGGAATTGTGCTCTTAACTTAATGATTTGCGCTAAAAGTCTAACAAATACAAAATTGCGGGTCGAAAGCAAACAAACATGTGACTACCTAGTTGATGCATCTATCAAAACCATGAAATATCTAAATGGTCCACAATGAGGATGAATAGGTCCACATATGTCTCCCTGAATGCGTTCTAAGAAAACTGGGGATTCCACAACAATTTTACTTGGGGATGATTTAACTATCAATTTACCTTGAGAACAACTAGAACAATTATAATCACCAGCTGAAAATATTTATTGACTCCTTAAAGGATGTCCATGCGAATTATTAATTATTCTTCGCATCATTGATGATCCTGAATGATCAAACCGATCATGCCATAAAATGAATGTCTTTGGATCATTAATTTTCTTATTTAAGACGACATTCATTTCGACATGTCTTATATGAGTAAAATATAATCCAGAGGATAAAGTTGGAAATTTTTCTAACACTTCTTTTTTCCCATTTGAAACCAATGTGACATAGAGAAATTCTCTATTATTTTCTCTTTTATAAAAAAATAAATAATATACGATTAAATATATGTTCACAACTTGATTATTAATATGCAAAATGTACTACTTGTATGAGTTGGTGGGACAACCTCCAGGTTGGGTGGTGAGATGAAGTATACTTAAAAACCATGCCTCCTCGAACGGGATAACCCGTCTCCCTTTTAATGTTTAGCTTTACCGGGGACAAGGCTTACCCATTATCAACCCAAACTCATAACACTATTTACAATATAAAAAAAATCAAGAATGGAGCATAATTAATCGTTTGTAGTATAGCGAGAAAACTAGTTATGTCACATATTGACTTTTAATTTATGATGTAGAAGATCGTACAAGACGCAACTACAGAGCATAGTTTCGCAATCAGTGATGTTATAATACATAGTATATGAATAAAGTATGCATATAAAAGTGAAGCAACCAAGATAATATAGAAATAAACCGAACTCATAAAAGTTATACCTTCCTAGCTTTGTCTCCTTAACAAGCCTTCTTGAACTTCAAGATCTCCTTAATGCTAGAGCAAGCTCATGCTGATAACGTGTTGTGAATTGAATTGAGACTTGCTAAGAACTAGAGAATGAAATAGAAGACTAAGAACTTCCACTACTACAAACTACTACTACAAAGGAGAATAGAATAAATGAGATAGTTGGAATGAGAAGTTTTCATTCAACTTGTTGTATCCATTACATAGATGTGAGCTCTTTATATAGGCCATTACAAGAATGTCAAAGTTCATAAGTTACAATTACATGATGTAAATGTGTAACCACTCACACATAGTGGTGGAATACAAATGGTTTGAATAGGAAGAGTCATCCACATCCATTTCATTTACAACAATAGGTACCTTCAATTTTAGAAGGTCGTAACCTTGCCTCTTGGCGAATGTGTGTTAACCTTGGAGTTCTTGTAATATGTATAGCAACATTAGTTGAAGATGTTCCTATGAATTATATAGTAGTTAGCGTGGCTTGACATCATAATATAAATGTTAAACTTATCATCTATATTACAATTTTAAGAATGTAATAGTATGTACCTTCTATGGAATTGTAGCGTTGTAAGTATCTTTGATGTCGAACTTGTCTTTGTCCAGTATCAACTGTCCATTGATTTCGTCGAGTTGCAAGTAGGTTCTCTCTAGCTGAATATGACATATTTTGTCGTTGACGTCTTTGAGACAAACGACGACGATTTTGTTGCTCATGTACGATATTGGTCCTATTGTAAGTTTCTTGATCCATATATAATGTAATGATCTACATTTGATGCAGATGTTAGATAATAAAAATGTGTATAAACAATATTAATCAATACAAATATAATAGAGAGTTGGAAAATATGGTATTTGCCAATCAAAAAAAAAAAAAACAATTTGTATGACCTCGCTCAGTGTGCATGACGCATATAGTTATATTTCTTCAATTAAGAGCCACCAAATAAAAAAAAGTTTCCTTGAAGTACTACAAAAGCTAGGATGTAGTGCATTAAAAATAAATCAATTTAGGCTAAAGTCGTTATTGGAAATGAAGGGATGATATAAGAGAGGTGAAAATTAAGGGAACCAAAATTAACGGAACCAAATTAACTTGTCCATGTTCAAGTCTTCTCATCCCCCTTCAATCTCCCAATCAAGTATTTGCACAAATGCACCAAAAATCTCTTAGGATCGACGTAAATTGGGTTTTACCATCTCTCCCAGTTTCCCACACATTCATCAGAACTTATGTGTTATTGGAAACATTGAACCAAGTATGTCTAAAAGTTACCTTCACAAGCACACCACCACATCTCTTCCCTTTCCCTCATTTAACTCCATTGTTTTTTTTTTTTTTTTTTTTTTTTTTTTTTTTTTTTTTTTTTTTACTTAAGTGGGAATCAAATTACGATCACTCGAGGTTTTGCCCTTTTGACAAGTGATGTCTTTACCATCTCAACTGAAAGGCTTTGACAAATGCTACAATGACATCCCAACTCTCTCCCCTCTTTTTCAAGAGACAGGGTGTAGATTTGTCCGAGAAAAGTTTAATTACCAAAAATATGACTGAAGTGACTTGTGATACAATTTTATAAAGTTAGGTGATTTATTTAGTACAAATATAACTTTAGTTACCAAAGTGTTACAACTTACAAACTTGAATGACTATGCATGAAATTACCTTTGAGATGCGTAAGCTCGCATCCCAAGTAGGTACGGACAGATGATAGGGAGTGTGCATTATGATGTGACTTGCAAGGGTTCATTATAGCAAAATCCTTTAAAAAACGACCAAGAGATTGTGATGTGAGAGTATTGGGATATCATTTTTGACAAACTAATTGAGAATTTTCGAATGGGCATCTTGATGAGAAAGTATTATGTCAGGCAAATTAATATTAATCTTAAGGTTATCAATGTCGCATAAGTGCACGTTATATTAGAGTGACTTTAGTGAAACGTTTTAAAGAGTTTGATGATATTTTGCTTACAAAGTAGTGTTTAAGGGTGTTACAATAAGTATAGTTCAATGACCATGTAAAATTGTAAACAATTAAGTATAGTTCAATGACCATTTGTGTAATTAACACCAAAATATACACAACCACGTGACTACTTCATTGGCACCAAGAGTCTTCCACAATTAAAAGATTGCATATTTACACCAAAAAAAAGAAAATTTATAAGATTGTAGTTTATTTCATTCCTCCCAGCATATTTTTATGTGGCCATGTTTGCTTTTTAAAATAGCCAATTTTATCAGTCATGAGTAGGTTGACGAGCAAGCCATTCGATGAGGGCTACAATTGTAACGACTCAATTATTAATTGTTGTTATTTATGACATCATTACAGACGTGAACGATAGCTCGGACGCTCGTGGACCCCACAGCTAGGTCGGAGTATGTTCGAATTAGGTATACAGTTCGATTTGTGTGTTTTTTGTTGTGCTCTGTGATGTATATCTTCAATTCAGTTAAATTGCATCGCAATATGTGTGTTTATATTGATAATTGTTGAACGAGACAGTGTGATGGATATTCGCCTTGGGTAGTGTGTAGGCGTGGGTATCGGGGAGGCGAATGACTAGTACACTAGGCCGGGGTTTTTATACACACAATAAATGATAAAATGTGATAAATAATTAATATAAAATGTTGAATATACATTGGTGACGCGAGTGTACGCGTTTGGTGCGCGAAACAGTCCGGGACCGGTTCGAAACGCTTGAGGATTGAGTTATTTGTTGTGAGAACAAGGATAAGTATGGGATCAAGTCACACATGAAAGTCACTCTTGGTAGACTTTTTGACCATTTCATGACCACAAGTCAATCCTTGAGATGAGGGTTTGCTTTTGATGACATTTTTAGTATAAAAACCTTCATTTCCACACTCTCACTACATTTTCTCTCTCCTCTCTTGTGTTTGGACGAAAATAAGCTAAGGAGGCTAGGGTTTAGTGGAGTTTTGGAGAGCTGTTTGGAGCACAAGAAAGCTTAGGAATCGATTAAAAAGGTTAAATTCGAACGCTCCTTTCCGTTCTCTATCTATCAAACGTATTTTCTCGAGTTTTGACGAGGGTTTTGGAGTTAGAAGTTGAGCACACCAATTGGCTTGGTGTTGCTATGGTTTTAAGGGTGGTAGTGAAGCAACAAATGATGGTTTGTGGTGTTGTTGAGGTTGTTGCTTTGGTTTTGATCGAGTTTTAGGGTTTTGGCCGAGAAAACTTAGAGTTTTCGTCTCATACATGTTTTGTCGAGGGATTTTGGTTGTTTATGGTTGGTTTGATGCTTGATGAGAGTTTTTGACGAGTGCAGACCGCAGCGATGAGCCAAGGGGGTCCAAGAACCCCAGGAGGCGTCTCTGGTTCAGACGCCACCAAGGGCACCGTGGGGCGTTAAATCCCACGATGCCACCTGCAGCGTCCAGACCAGAGGCTCCCTCCACCCCACGCTTTATATCGCGTCGTGGGGGTGGAAGCGTGATGACGTGAGTCACGTCGCCAAGATCAGGGCTCACTGTCTTGGGCATCGTGGGGCGCGCCGTGAGCATTTATTCACGGCGGTACCACTTACGACGTCCAAAACAGTGACAGAAATATAAAATTTTTAAATAATTTGGCCTATTAGGGGTTTACCTAGAGGTTTATATAACTCATACTGAGGGTTTAATAGGTGTTTTTAACAATGATTTGATATGGAATGAGGATTTTCGAGGTTTGGAGATTGATTAGATTTATCGAAAATCAGGTTTTAGGTTGATTTGATGTGTAGTTGACACGCGGTTGGTGGCATGTATTGGCATTGGCACTAGTGGAATGTGGTTTGAGGTGTGTAGTATCCCAACTGAAATTCACTTTGAGTATTTATTGCTTGAATATTTGAATTCATGTCCCGTTGTTCAATATTACTCATTTCCAGTATTTATTTACGGCCAGTTAAGTTTACTCCCGCCAAGTTTATTCTATTGCGTTGGTATTATGACACACTAGGCCATAGCATGTGTTTTAAGGATATATTAGTGGATTATCGATCTAACTACTGATTTTTCCTATACATATGTCGGTGCACCGTGGTCTACGTTGGCTACCGAGTAGACTCAAGGTTTTCAGTCAGTTCGAGTTTACTCACTGGCGGGGCCTGGGTGATAGTTCGAAGTATAGTGCTAGTCTGACCTAGATCGTGCACGCACTTTGATTCATTGCTATTAGAATTACATGCGATGGTCCTTCCCAGTTGTTTGATTATTTTCTTATGCATGTTTATTTAATAGTATTTTGATTCCAACATTTATTTATATTATTTTCTCGGTGAAGTTCATTGGGATTACTCATTCTAGACTTGTCATTTGTTTTGTTGTGATGGCTGAGTGCAGACCCTAGTACAAGTAGAGAGAAGGGCAATTTAAATGACTTCCTGTGATTTACTGCATATTCCCTACTCGTATGTTTGCTTACTTTTTTTATTTATATTGGGTTTTGGTACATGAGAGTACATGGACATGTATATGACTTATTGAGGTCCATTTTGATGTTTTGATCTAACATGGCTGATATTTATATATTGATGACACTTTGGATGAGTTTCCACACTAGGAAAAAATGCTATTCTATTTGATTTACTTATTTAAGTCTTATGTTGAATATTTTAAGATTTAGACAGATGAAAATGAGTCCATAAGTTAACTTATTATGTAAAATTGAACAATGATATATAAAAGTTAGCAGAATTTGGGTTGATAGATGCTCACGGTGCACGTGGGACACGGCTGGGCCGATTCTAGGCAGGGTTGTGGGTTCGGGGTGCATGACATGGCGATTTCAAATTTTGGAGCCGTTACAACAATCATCTGCAACTAAGATCTAATCGAAAGAAAAAAGTTTAGATCACGTTGTTGTTTCAGAAATCCACAGCGCCACCATGAAATGTCTTGTGACATGGATAGTGGTCACCGGTGGGTGTATTCAATTGGTGGATTTAAAATAATTTTTAAAAGAGTTTGGAGGATTTTGAAACCGAGGTATATTTAATTAAGATTTCAAAGGATTTTAATGGACTTTCCAAAAAACAAGGGTATTCAATTAGGATTTTGACGGATTTCTAAAAAGTATAGGTGTTTTCAATTTTTTAACACATTAGGATTTTGATGGATTATAATGGATTTCTATTCAAAAAATGTACATAAATAAATCCACCCCTACCTATGAAATTTGGATGGATTTTGAATCGAGTCCTTCAAAATTCGTCAAATTTCATGAAATCCATGAAAACCCATCATTTAAACAAATTCATAGATTTGTCAAATTGAATACATATAGCAGTACCAATGTAATAGAATGGGACATTCTAGTATATCATGAAGATTTTAAATATAGATAATTAATGATAATTCATAAAAATATGTCATAATTGAATTGGTGTGGTGATAAAGTTACTGAGATACACTTGGTTACTATTAAGTCATGAGATTGAATCTAGCCATCCAACTCCAAATATGTGTGAAGCATTATCCAAAACATTACAAGCTTATATAGAAATCTATGGGCCCGAAGAGTGTTGAGCCACACACACATGTTGGTATACAAATGGGGTTAGAGCCCAAACCAATTGATTTGTGCTAGGATCTAATTTACACCACTTATATATCACATCAGCTTTTATTATATTTCTGATATATACTCCAATAGCTTAGAAGTAAAGATTGATTTAGATAAGAGTTTATTTGTTAAAGTCATTGAAAGGTTAGAGTTTTGGTTTATATCTTGATTAGTATAAGAAGCTTATATTTTTATTAGAATTTTTTTGCGTTATTAGAATTATAAAAGTTTTATTATTTTTGTCACTTAATTTAATGTAGTTTTTATAAGGTCAATACATAGGATTTCAAATTTCTAATTATCTTACGTTTATTAGGACCTTGGTACTATATACGGGTGTTTATGTTAATTTAATTTTATGATATACCATTGAATAAGATTGATATTTGTTGAAAGTTCTTTATATCTTCTTCTTTATTCTTCTCAGTGCTCTCACTCTAATCTTCCATTATGTCGGTTCCTCCCAAATCACATGGTTAAGGTGCTCAACTGGCTTTTGCGGGAATAGTCAAGAGAGCAATGTAGTTTATCATTTCATCCACGCCCACAATTATTAAAATAAAAAATAAAAACAAAAATGGATAAATCATAAATTGTTATAGTTTGAATTGGACTTTGTACAACTGCCATAGATGTGATGGAAGAGCACTAATTTGAAACAAAATGTGTCTACATTTGACTATCCATCCATCTTTAATGGAAGCTCCAACTACACCATTAAAAGAATGCAACATTGGCAGCTTTAGAACTTGACATCCATTTAAACTTAAAACAGATTCATTGTGCTGGTGATTCCTAGAAAACCTTCACAAAGAATGCTCAATTACTGGCGTTGTTTTCTTGCAGAATTTGAGGATTCAAGCCTTCAGGGCGTACCGCATATGCTCGCCAAAGAAGCAAAAAATGACAGATGAACCATTATCTCAGTTTCATTTTTCATCTAGATAAGACCTCAAGATATTCATCTGCATTTGCTGAAGAGAGACAGCATTCTCAAGGGCTTCATTCATCGTTGCTCGAGCATCTACAAATGCTTCGTCCAAACGCTGATTACACAGGTAGTGCGAGGATACTTGATCAAGCAGCCTATCATGCCTCTCTTGAAACTTAATCACCCTTTGCTCCGCAAGTTCAAGCGCTTCATTTACAAGTTCCAATTTTTCTATTGCTGTTTGTCGCCTCTTTCGCTTCTTCAAATTGGGCAGGTAGAGAAAGATGGAGGCAGAGAAGCCAAGCGCTGCAAAGATGATTCGCGGAAAGTCCATGAAGTTGGACCTGCTGCCATATAATCAACCATAGAAGTCATTGTGTGTTTAAGAAAAATGAGAGATTCTTTACTTTTGTGAGAAGAAAATGGTTCATGTTGCTTGATGCTAATGCAACTACAATTGCAAAGAAAACAGCTTTTTGTCAAAGCATATGCATCGCGCTTTATTTCACAACTTTTTGTAAATTTAATGTTCATAGGTTCATTCTCCAACTATGGCTTGATCAGATTAACATGATAAATTCCTACCGAATAAAAAATACTGTCTCAAAGGATCAATAGATGTCGATCAACCAAAATAAACCAACGATACAGTGCAGTCATGCAAGCAATTTCATGAATTCAATCTCATAAATTCAAGCAATTCATCAGATTGCCTAGAAGTACTTAGTACCTCTATGTATAGATGATGCAGCTACCTTCGGGTTTGCATCTAAAGACTGTTCTTCCAATCTCATAAAGGCGGTAGTAACTCCGGTGCATGTTTCTCTGATTCGAGTTCTACAAAACTATAGCCCAAATCCTTATCGATTCCCCTACATTTCATAAGCTTCCGCAACTCCTCCACTTTGCCCCACCTTCCCATTTCTGCATACAAATTGGACAACAGAACCATGTATGCTCCATTATTTGGTTCCATCTCCACAAGCTTCGTCGCTGCAACTGTACTCAGCTCCAAGTCCCCTTGCGCTCTACACCCAGCAACCAATGCACCCCACATTGCTGTAGTAGGCTCGAAAGGCATTATCTCTATGAATGCGAACGCCTCTTCCAGGCGCCCTGCTCGCCCCAAGAGATCAACCACGCACCCATAATGTTTCAAGCCAGGTAAAAATCCATACTTTCCACCAGTCATGGAATAGAAAATATTTAGACCAATTTCCACCAATCCCGAGTGACTACACGCACATAAAACTCCCAACAACGTCACTTCATCGACCTTTACACCTTCCTCCTGCATTCTAAAGAACCAATTCACAGCTTCCTCGCCGCTCTTTGCCAATGCAAGCCCTTTAATAACCGAATTCCACGTAAAAACATTCTTCTCCGACATACCCTTGAAAACATTCAAACCAAGATCCATTCTCCCGCACTTCCCATACATATCAATCAATGAAGTGCCCAAAATCACATCCAACTCCCACCCATTTTTCGTTACATACTCATGTATCCAAACACCGGTTTCAAGCGCTCCACTCCCAGCACACGCCGACAACGCATTCACCATACTAACACGATTAGGCAACACACCCGAAAACATCATTTGCTCAAAAGCAAGCAATGCATCATCAACCCGCCCCGCATTCCGATTACCCTCAATCAATATAGTCCACGAAACCACATCCGGTTGCGGCATTTCATCAAAAACCTTGTGACAAACACCCATTTCGCCGCAAGACGAGTACATACTAAGAAGTGAGTTTTGCACATAAATGTCATTCAAATGACCCAATTTGGCAATCTGGGCATGCACAGATTGGCCATGTTTGATGAGTTTGGTATCGGAAATCGACTTGAGAAGGAAAGGGAAGGTGTAGTTGTTGGGGGGAATGGAGGAGTTGTGCATATGGGTGTGGATGGAGATGGCTTGGTGAGGGGAGTTGGAGTGGGAGAATGCTCTAATGAGAGAGTTGCAGATGAAGACATGTGGTTTGTGGATTTGGTGGAAGAGAGGGAGAGCTGAGGAGGTGAGGAGGCCTAGTGAGTGGCAAGAGTTGATGAAGTTTGAAGTGATGGTTGTGTTGGATTGGAGGTTGTGGAGTATGATTTGGGCTTGGATTTGGAGGAGTTGTTGTGGGGAAAGTGGGGTGGTTGTGTTGGTTAGGAAATGAGAAATTTTGGTCATTTGGTTGGTTAATGACTCTGAAAATGATCTCATTTGATGGTGCTGAAAAGTGGAAACCAATGCAAAATCCTCATATGGGAAGTGAGTAGTTGAGTTGAAGCACAAAATGTAAGAACATAATAATCTTAACACTTTAGACGCTATGTACACTTTATTTTTTTAATCATTTATTGTATTTTGTGAGGCCACGCCTAGAGAGATGAAAGAGTTATAAATAGGTTAAAAAACAAAGTGTGCACTCAAAGTATTGGGTTCTCGACCAAGATGTGGCCAGCATCCCTAATAGAGGAAAAAAATGAAATAGCAGGGGAAAAAAATTAAAACAGATGCGCATCCGGGGAATCGAACCCCGGTCAGTACCGTGGGAGGGTACTATGATACCACTACACCAGATGCGCTTGTTGTGTATTATGTTCAAAATACAAATATATAACTCTAAAACATGATGGATCAACTTCAATAAAAATTAAGTTAAACCCTAAACCACATTAAAGAAAACAAAGAGCAGATGATATTCATTTTCGAGGTTCAGCAGCTTCAGCTAGACCTGCTGAGATTAAATAATACTTAATGAAATCAATCACAAATAAAAGAACGACTTTCCTTCCCAAACATTTCATTTATTAAATTACATCACGCATTGCACATAAAAGAGAACAAATTCCGAACGTTTTACGTTTGATGTTTTCATGCAACTGTAGGCTAGTTTTTCAGCGCATCTTTTTTGATGTACATGAGTTGGTGTTGTCATGCTGCCGCAAAAATTGTACATGGAGAGGAATGCCAATGGAATCAGTGAATGTTTAATAAACTTGGCTTGGTTTAGCAGCTACGTTTTGACAGCTTTGCTTCCAACCTTCCACGAACTGTTTTTAGGGTGTGTTTATGGCGGCCAGAACGTTGTTTCCTCCTCTTGTGCTTCCTCCCTTGCAGTCGTTGCCGACGGATCACTGGATCAGCCCAACCTTTGCCCCATTCTGATAAGGTGGAGAAAGATTTCTGGCTTTTAGTTGGGAGCAGCATATCTGCTTCAGGATATACATAGAAGTTTTCTTCTCCGTCAGACTCTAGAAACTTCAGTCCTCGACTCGTAAGCTCTGGGAATTTTATACAAACATGCCTCTGCACAACAAGATGAGACTAGTAAAGATTCATATCAAGATGAAAACTTAGTAACAAGACAAATAAGACTGGATTACGAAATTGGATGTTACCTTGAGATTCATTTAGCATCAATAAAAATATCTATTATTAAGTCCTAACATATATATATATATATATATATATATATATATATATATTTTCTGACTTTCTACATGCAGCGGCATAATGTCTTGCTTCATGCAGCGGTATAAGTTGGCGATCAAAAATTTAAAATGCTACATAAATTAGTTTCTACAAAACAAATCAAGATTATGTTTCCGGCATTTTCACATAAAGATGTTCCTGAGTATTAATCTGCATTACTGCTTTGTTATGTTAAAGCATGAGTCCGGTTAAGTGCACCCCACCATTTATTGAGTGCACCCCATTTTGCGTGGCAACCCAAATTCAAATTTTTATTTCTAAGTGCACCCCACATTTTTTTTTTTACCAAAATACCCTTTCAACCGAACCGAAGCACCCAACTCCAAAACCTTGGTCGAGACATTTATATTAGGTTCAGCGACATGCAGCCGAGACTTATCTACTAGGCTTGGTGTTGTCCAACCGAACCTCTTTGGTGAGATTTAGTTGATAACTGCCGACCTAAAGGTTCGGTGGGTTCCGACCAACTCTCCAATTAAAGGTTCGGCAAGTTGTGACCGACTCTCCAACTAGAGGTTTGGTGAGCTCCGACCGACTCTCCAACAAGAGATTCAGACCTTCGAGGCCGAAACACACGATGATGCCAACAAATCACAAAGAAGAGAGTGTGTGGGGTGCACTTAGAAATTGTAATGGGGTGCACTAATCACAGTGAGGGGCATAACGACCATTTTGTACTAGGATTGACCTTTTTTTCAAGTTTGACTTTTTTGTGTGCACTCAGTAAACGGTGGGGTGCACTTAGTCGGACTCGAAAGCATTTACCCCTACTAACACAATTGACAACATCAATCAACGATTGCAAGAAGGAAAAGAATTTAAGAGCGGCCTCTATCGTAAGTTTTACAGCTCATACCACATTGTGCCCCTCTCTTAGGTATCCCTTGTCTTCTAATATACGAGCAAGACCTTGCCACCACAGTCGATCACTAGATGCAAATCTTGGAAACTGTACAAATAATGATCATAAAGCAATCAATCAAAGGGGAAAATGATATATAAAGTCATACATATAATACGGGAAAAAAAATACTATGGTTGTCAATTACTTTTGTGTTTCAGAAAAATTAAGAAAGTACAAGCCTTGAAGATTCACCTCTTCCCTAATACAATTAACAATCATCCTGAAGTTTGGTCTCTCTTTCCCTCCATAGATTGCATTCTCACATAAGCCAGCCTTATAAACAGCCTGAAATTTACAAACTTCCTTGCAAAATGAGAACCACAATGCTCAAAAAAATAAAGGCAAAACACATTATTTGGTTCCTGAACTTTACCGTTTTTCTTGATTTGGTCCCTGAACTTTGATTTTTGTACACATTCAGTCCCTTATCAAATCACTCAAATGGGACTCTAACGAATCGAATTCAACTAGTGAGGGAATGAACTTGTGTGGGTACGTGTACGTGAACCGAGAACCGAATTGAACCGAAAATGAACTAGGATGGTTTCACTTATTACATGACAACGACCGTCTGTCACATCTAATTATGTTAGTGTCACATTCGACGAAAGGACTAAATGTATGCAAAAAATATAAGTTCATGGACCAAATATTTACCAATCAAAGTTCAAAAACTAAATCAAGAAAAATTGTAAAGTTTCAAGGACCGTTAACAAATAAAAGTTTGGGGACCAAATCAAGAAAAACGTGAAGTTCAAGGACCAAATGATGCATTTGCCAAAAATAAAACTCTGAACAACTTTGATTAATTCCACAATTGGATGCTTATAATAGTACAAAGTATGTCGCACAATGAGTTTAAGCTAAACAAAACAAATCGATATGCCAATTTAAATGGCAACCCAGCAATTAAGGTGATGATACTGTTAAAAATGTTGCAAATTCTTCTCATTCTTGATATAGAAACCCTTATTTTCTCTAAGCACAGAATAAAAAACAATTCAGTTATACAATAATTCGATCTAGACAGAAAGAAAAAGCAGAAGTCATAATAATATTGTAAACACAGATGCTATTACCTGCAAAAAAACGTTCACCTCCTCATTAACATTCTGCAATTCAGGAGGTCCAGCCTCGCAGACATCACACCTGAGTAATCGGTTTTCAGTTTAGGATGACTGGATGAGAGGGTAGAAAAATTGATCATCGTACCAAAGCAAAGTGCAAATGACAGAAAACAAGCACAGGATATACTTGTTCATCCGACCTCCATTTTATAATATAAATATGCAGTTACATTAAAAATATTCCTCGCTTCAGCCACCTAGAGAATGACCTACACGCATACACATGCTAATATTTCCTCTTTTTTAAAGAATCTGGTCTTTTCAGTTTTTAGTCTAAGATTAAAAACTATGAACCTGCATCATTTTCATTTGGGTTCTGAATACTCGTTTGTACAGTTAACATGGAAAGCCTCTATAGTGGGTTTTCTTACTGTATAAGAAAAAATTGAACTTTATATTCAATGCAAAATTAAGATCTAGACTTTGAAATATAAAAAAAAAACCATGGATCAACAAAAATTGCAGTAAACTAGAAAGTGGATTATAAGTTCATTTTTCCATCATGATATTTTACAGCTAACTGCAGTTTGATAGCAAAACAAATTGATAGAAGAGAGGCTTGACATACAAGAGACACTTCTGAGTAAAATCTTCTCCAAAGTACTCGACCAATGTTTTAGCTCGACAGCTTGCGGTACCCATCCCATATCTGCATACAATCAAATAAGTATTCTAGAAGTTCACATAAAACAAATACAAGTATAATTGCTAGTAAATATGTATAACATGTACAGGAGTCTACCTGAAACAATCAGATAGCATTTTATAAGCAACTTTTGTTTGTTCTTCACTTCTTTTACTAGGCAAAAGTGTAGGTATTCTCATTAGGTTTGCATACAGAACTATAAGGAAAAAAAAGAAATTAGACCACTCTATATTAATGGAAACGGATAACAAAATAAAAAACTAAAATGACCTTATGCCATTAAAGATGGAGTATTCACATTTACTAGAATGTTTCCTACACAGAGAATCTAAGATCATTGATATCATAAGGCACTCATCAAACTACACATCAGGACTCACTACAATCTGCTAATTTTCCATCTCTTCCAGCTCGACCTGCTTCTTGGTAATATGATTCCAGACTCTGCAATTTTTCAAGGAAAAAAAATCAAAAGAAAAAAGAAATTGAAAGGTGCAGCAACAGCAGGACTGGAAAAGAATGAAACATACCGCTCCAGACAAGGAAGTTTACAGAAAATAAATCTAAACCCACAGGAAAAAACTTAATAACTCAGCCAAGAGTGAATAACCAAAATAATGCACATACACCAATATCATAGGGAATAACGTTCGATAACGACAGACCTGCGGCCAGCCATAGTGAATAATTCTTCGAACATTTGACTTGTCAATGCCCATTCCAAAAGCAATTGTTGCAACCACCACCTAAACAGATAGGATTCCTTCCTTGAATTAATAAAGGTACATCAGAACCAGCAATCAAACTCAGGCAATACATAATCTACTGTTTATTTCATTACAAAATCTTAGAATTTAACATCATATTGATGATTAATTAGACCTTCATAAGAGATAATAAGGCAGGCGCGGCAATCAAAGAACACATAACTTACAACTTAAAATTACATAGATGGCAACTTGGCTACATACCTGTAAAGTATTTTGGTGAAATTCAGAGTGGACCTGTCTTAGATGTACTTTCGGCAACTAAAAAAAAGCACAAAGATTAATGTTAGCACTATAACCAAATGACAATCATTTATGGAAACAAGTTAGGAAGAGAAAAATGAGCAAGGTGTAAAACCCTATGTTTCACAAGGATGTAAAAGTTACCTTTGCATTATAAGCAGCAGCCCTCACACCACGTTGACATAGGAACTTTGACAAAGTCAATGTTTCCTTTCTAGTAGGCACATAGATAATTGTTGGCCCTTCTTCCAGAGTCCCGTGCAGACTAACTGTTTCTTCTAATTTTACTGGCAAATTATCTGCCTTGGAGGGTTCACATGTACCCTTATTTTCAGTAGAAGAATGACCAAAGAAGTCACCACAGACAACTGCAAATATTGGCACATTTTGAATACAACGAGATTTGCAAAATCTGAAATTATATGAAGAAAAAGAACTTCTATTTTGGTCCTTCAAGGAAATATAGCGAGTATAAGAAACTAGAAAACTAAAGCATCATGGCTTAAGAATAAAAAGTATTGATAGTTTAAGGATTTTTATTTTTTTTCAGTCCATAAATCATAAAATACTATTAATTATCCAAAAATACAGCTTTAAATTACAATTTCTTAAATTTGGGTGATTTTTTAGGGAAAAAATGAGATTCTTTTGAATACAACAACATAGCCTAAATCCCAAATTAGTTGGGGACCTGGGGTTGGCAACATGGATCAAACTCTTCCATTGCGGTCGATTTAGTGAAATTGATCGTGGGTTTTCCAAATCATTTAAATCCCTCCTAATTAATGCGTCCCAAGTTAGCTTAAGTCTACCCTTACCTAGTTGAATTTGTTCAGATTTCTATTGAGTCAATGAGATTCTTTTGAATGATTTTAATAAAAGAGGATGCAAGTAAAACATGCTCCATTGTAAACTATTTCCCTATTTACTGTTTTTAATAGGTTTATTGGTAGGGTAATTATAAGCTGGCATCCTTTTGCTACAACCTTTTTGCTACACGGTTGTTGAGGTCCCTTAGACACATGAAAAGATGTGCGCACACATTTCGATGCAAGATTTAAGGGACCTCAACAGCTTTGTAGCAAAAGGACATCACCAAAACATTTTCCTTATTGGTTTATTAAGTATGCAAAAAGTTGTATGACAAGTTAAGCACCACTAATTGACAAAAAAAGGGAAATCTAGTGTTAATTGACATAAAGAAAAATCTAAAAGCTAATACAACAAGAACATAGCCTCATCCCAAATTAGTTGGGGTCGGCTAAATGGATCAAACACTTCCATTACGCTTGATTTAGCGGAATCGATGGTATGCTATAATCCAAAAGCTAATATACTTATTATTTCCTATAAGAAAAAGAGTTGACTGAAAGAGTAATACCGTCAAAATCATCTACATTCTTGATACAATCTAACTCATCTTCCAGATATTCAACAGTCAATTGCCTTTCCTCAGAGGTTCCTACACCATTCTCATCTGCTGAATTTATTTCAGCATCATTGCCATTAGAATCAAAATCTCCAACCTTCCGCTCATTGCTCAGTGGCATTCCATCTTCATTAAGACTGCTGTCGCTGTCATACTCATCATCTGAACCATATGAGATGGAACAATGCTCCTTTTTATTACTCAATTTGTTTTTAGCATAAGAATCAATCAATCCACTAAAGTCCTTCTCATAAGATGATGGAGATGATGTAATACTATGTTTCACCTATAAATATAAAAAATAAATTACTGGTTATATTATAAAAGTCATATAATCATATTAATGAAAGATATAAGGATCATTATTCTAGTACTGTAATAAACAAACATAATTCATCTCCTAAAAGAGGACATGCAGTATAATGCTTCAACAATGAATTAATGATAATAATTAATTAATTAGTTAATAGCTCATCATACAAAAACCGTAAATTATCTTATGAATTGGAACACTGTGTGATATATGAATCTAGAAGCCTTCAAGCAAATAAATGTATTTTAGCTTTTACAGTTGCCTATATAGAGTGGAATATACAAAATTAATTCTTTTTGTCTGGTAAATACGTGTTAAATTTA
Organism: Stephania japonica; assembly: GCA_039657345.1. Taxonomy (NCBI): domain Eukaryota; kingdom Viridiplantae; phylum Streptophyta; class Magnoliopsida; order Ranunculales; family Menispermaceae; genus Stephania; species Stephania japonica. The sequence continues at coordinate 6,208,615 of CM077558.1, read as the reverse complement.
TACAGCACCTGGAAAAGCATTATGTGAAAGCTAAATAGAATATCGAGAGCCAATTCTTATGAAAGGATCAGTAACTCACTGAGAACCGAAGGTTTGATCGGAAAAAAGAAGTGAGCACGATCATTGTATCTTTTGACATTTTGAGAGAATCAAGTATGTCTTCTCGAACACGAATTGTAGCAGTAGCCGTCAATGCCATCAACGGGATATCGGAGCTTAAAAACTTCAAATTGCAGGCTTTGAAGTTTTCTCTTAGTACATATAGTCGCCTGAAAAAATAGAAATAAAAATAAAAATGCAAGAGTTAGACTTACTCTGCTCGAACAAACTAAGAAATGCAGGGAACTTACAAATAGAAAACTAGGGATCCATTACAAAGACTGTAAAGATAATATAAAAAACACAAGAATATTGCTCATTTTCAGGATCTAATGCAATGTTCTTCATACACTCTAATTGCAACCCATAAATACAAAAGCACTCCGAAAATTCTGATGGCATCCTTGGCAAAAGCTAATGAAATGACTAATGTTAGAGTGGTGCCAAAAAGAATTGAAGGCACTGATACCACAAGTTTCACGAGATCAAAAGAAAAACCTGTAGTCAGATCGAAAATCATGGCCCCATTTAGAGACACAATGGACTTCATCAATAGCGAATAATGCAATACCCCGATTTTCTGCAAGCTTCTGGAGGGGTTCTATCAACCTATCAAGAAAAATAAAGTTCTTGAAAACCTTCAAAATGGACATGACATCCACAACATTACATCAAGAAATGACGAGGGTTTTTTTTACCTCAATACCGTCTCGGGGCAAACATAAACAATGCTGTACATGCCATTCATTGCTTTGTGTTCCACACTACTATCAGTTTGTCCTGATCCAAGGAAGCAAGCAGAGATGCCATGTTGTGCAAGCTTTAGGCATTGATCATGCATCAAGCTAATCAAAGGTGAAATTACCACAACCACCTTGCCTGTCAACAATGCAGGAATCTGGAAACACAGCGATTTTCCTGCAGCATATGCACTTTAGTAATTCAACATGAGTTCAGAAATAAAGCTCCGTGAATTAACCAATAGTAGTTGCATGTAAGCAAAAAGGAGAAAAAATAAAATAAAAGGCTTACCGGATCCTGTTGCAGCAAGAACTAGACAGTCCTGATTAGCTGACCAAGCTGCAAATGCTTCCTTTTGGAAACTCTTCAATGACGAAAACCCAAAATGCTTTTGTAACAGGTTGACAACTTTTCCCTCCCAATCCAATCCCAAATCTTTATCTTGTGCACAATTAGCCAAATTTGAGGATTGACGCATTTGTTGGCGAACAATGCCATCTCCATCGATACAAGGAACTTTCTTCGCTTCCAAAGGCATAGGCATTTTAGAGCCAGAAATAGATGCAATTGAAGAATCACAAGTCTTAGTTCTTTTAATCCTATGTGATGGTTGCAGATGTTTAATAATAGTAGGCTGTTTCATCTTGCTCAAAGAACGCGACGACGCAACCCTTTTTCCCAAAACACATGCATCATTATTCAAACCACTCATACCACCCGACGAACTGAAATTTTTTCTATTAGATGCGTTTACAAGGTAATCAACCGCAGCATCAAGTGACAGACCTACTGCTCCTATGGCTTCCATCACTAATGAAAACTCAAACCCCATTTCAACCAGCTCCGCAATTACATGATCAGAAGACACATTATTCCCTTCCATGGCATCAATAATCCAACCATAAAAACACGAAACTTCACATCTATGAATCTATGATCATATCCCAAAAGGGGCATCCAAAATTAGAACATCATCAACACTGCATTCATCAAAACCACAAACTAAAATTCAAACTTTACGATCAAGAACAACGAAATTCACAAAATGTATTTTATCGAACACATCGAAACCTTAAAAATCATGATTTCTTGACAAATTCTAAAACCCTAGCCAGGACTCCAAACCCTAGAAACCATTATCGAACATCAACAACTCTGCGTTCATCGAAATCACAAACAAAAATTCATACTTTACGATCAAGAACAACGAAATTCACAAAATTTACATTATCGAACACATCGAAAATCGAAGAATCATGAGGTCTTGACGAATTCTCAAACCCTAGCCATGAATCCAAACCCTAGAAACCACTGATTTGGAGAATCGTTGAACGATCTGTTCTTACCAGTTCGCAGAGATTCCGCATTGACGAGACGAAACGTCGAAATCAACGAAGATCGAAATGCGAAAGCTAGGGTTTTGAAGATTTGAGATTTGGCCGCCTTTTCGATCGCGCGAAAGTTTGAATCAGTGAAATATAAACGACTGAATCGAAGTGGTTAGGAATTGTTAGAATGGGCAAGGTGGGTCATGGACCTGTCGTGGACCCGCCCGACATGCCAACAACAAGTTAGTCTGAGTGGTAAGGACTCTGATCTTGAGTTTGGTCTTGTGGATCGAAAAAATTGAGTTATGAGAGCACCCTCATAGCAGGCCTGATAGTACCTAAGTGTAGAAAGCATGACAAAAATCAAAAAATCTTTGACCAACATTTAGTTGATATGAAATGGCACGGGATTCGATTCCTTCAAACAAGGTTTCGAATTCGAGTCTCGTAATAGAAAATAAAACTAGATTAAGAAAGTCATCTCGTATAGAGCCTAATAGTACCGAACGTGGATACTTCCTTTTTATATAAAAAATCTTCTATTTTTACAATGCACTTCTATTATAGGATAACTAGTCGGCATCTCCGACTTTGCGCGCTGGTAAGACAGAATGTCAATATATTAGATAAAAGAATTTAATAAAAAAATTAAAGTAACCAAAAAGATATTTTACTATGTAAGAAAAATCGAGTGTCAATATATTCAATAAAAATAAATTTAATAAGAAAAATGAAAGTGGCAAAAATATACTGTGAAAGAACCAACTGACTCAAAATTTTCCTATGGAAGGAAATAAGAGAATATCAACAATACTTCTATCTTTTACTATGCAAATCACTGACTATTGAACTTAGACTCAAAACTATGGAATTCATCCTTTATATATTATTTGACAACAATTTTGACTCTATTTCTTTTTGTTCACTGAACGTATAGTATATTGCAGTCATAAACAGTATCACAACAATTATCTAAATATTTAAGATTTAGTGAAAAAATGTCTAAATGCATATTATAAATATTTGTATTTTTTGGTATACAACATTATTTTTATTCATAACTATATATGTTATAATTAATTATGACTAAATTCGTTAAACCGCAGTGCATACATTTAGTCTAAGCTAGACTATTCACACCCTAGTTCTTGAGATCAATTTCGTTTTCTTAATCGGTTCCACAATAAAGTAGCTTAAAACTTTATCGGTTAGCTTTTGTGAAAAATATTTATATTATCTCGAGGGATGCCCTACCCTTAATAATCTCATCTAATTTAAGGGTAGGGCATCCCCAAATACATTTTTGCTCACTATCACTTTTGTAATTCTTATTGATCTGAAACTACAACATGAGCTTCAAGTTAGGGATATAGATTTTTTTAAAAAAAAGTTAAGGATATGGGTGATTCATTTTCATTATTGGTTTGATGTCTAGAAGAACCTCTTACTTCCCCTAATTAATTTCATTATCCATTATCTAGATATATAATATTTGCAAACACAATGTATATATTTAGTTTTGCTCATACCAAACTTGAGGCATTTATATTATAATAAAAACAATTGGCTCATAATCTTGGCATATGGCAAGCACGTCATGCTCAAGTAAGATCGAGCAATAGACTCAAAGTCAACAACATATATGTTTTTTTATTACATATTTAGCTAGTGTTTAGAGAAATTAATTTCCTCTAGAAACTATTGAGTTCCTTCAATCAACTTCAATACCTAAATTAAATATATTAATAATGATTAATGATTACAAATCACACCATTTGAAAAAAAAACACATACAACATAGAGAATTGTGACTAAAACAAAGATTGTGCTAAAAACACAAGCCATCCATTGTCAAGATATTGATTATAAGTTTTTTCTCAATGAGTACTAAGATTGTTAGTATAATACAAAACTAAAACTTGCAAACACTACAAGAAAAAATATTTTTTACAACATCAAGAAATGTTGTTATACTCAACGTTATTAAAACTTGTTAAATATATAATTAATATGTACCCAAAATATCTATAATTAAAAATTTAATCTGTAATGACCAACAAACATATGAGAATACCTATATGGAAAGTAAGTAAAACTCGTTATTTTGCCAAACACTCTACAAAAAAAAGAATTATTTTGTTTTATTTGTGTACTGTGACAACCCCAACCCCTTACAAACTGGGCCCTGCCCGGCCTAAGCCTATATGTGAACCCTCCTTTACCTTTCGGAGAGTTAACGCACGCCTAGTCAGTCTCTTATTCCCAGATTATGCATCCTTTAGTTGCTAGGTATATCGTTAAGTTGCTTAAGTTAGTTTTAACATTAATATCTACAACATAAACATTTTAAACATTTTAAACAAGTTAAGCAACATGATTAAACAATTTAATAGTCGGAACAAATTTATATGTGGAAATTCTACAAAAAATGGGTGATCCTATATATATAAATGGTGAAAAGAAATATAAAGGCATATACATGTATCACAAGTGTATCTCAACTCCCCAAGTACCCAAAAAATATCAAAACATCATGAATATATTGTCATATATACAACAAAAGAATCAAGAGAACCTACGAAGTAAGTGTAGTGTAGCTGGATAATCACCAAGTACGAACGTCTTACCCCTGCTCGTCTGTAGATCTGCACCCACCGTCACAAAAAATACGGTAAGTACAGTAAAATAACAGTAAAAGCAACAACAAGGGAAAATTCAACAGTATTTCTGAATAGCAATAAACAATAGTTTTTAAATCATGCGGGTATTTAAAGAAAATTGAAAATAAATATCAAAGGACATGATAAATAAACTAATCAAATGGAATAAATGATAATCAAGTGACAGGGAAACAAAAGATATGCGAATCTGATCTAAACTGCCAGTCATGAGACCAACACAGCTTGAAGTCGATACAGTGGGCTGAAGGCAACTTACAACTACCCCAACACAATATTCAAGATACAATAGACTCCACGAGTCGCTTCCAACAACCCCTTTTTATCCTATAAAAGTAAGCCACAACAAACGTTGGATGCTTTATCCCTTAATAGTACTCAACAAGAAGCCATAGTGACTCCAAATACTTCACTTGCGAGATTTGGCACAACCGGTGAACTACTTAGACCCTAGGTCACTTTAATGGATGTAGAGTACAAGTATAACTTGCATTTCAAGAAATAATCACCAAGGAATTGAAAAAAAAATATTGGTGCTCTTGCTGGTTTTAATTACCTCAAAATCCCGCTAAAAAGGCTCTCCTACGACTCCTAGCGTTGCCCAAAGTTGATCCCCAAACGCTCATTGCCAATTCACTAACCACCTGACATTTATTTGGATCAAGTTTGGTTCTATTAGCATTCTGTAACGACCCTAAAAATGTAACTCGTGCCACGTGTCAATACAGGTGATATGTGGGCCCACGCCGTGGTACAGTCATCAATTCTCGGACGTCGACGCCGAGGTATGTTAATTTTGTATGGTGTTTGTAATATATTGTATTTCATTTGTGCAATTTCAAGTTTTTAACGTGTAAAGGCGTTGTATACGAGAGTTGGTAGTTCGAGGAACAAAACTTAATTAAAAACACTGATAAAATATAAATTCAAATTTATCGAAACAAGTGGTACACAATTCGACCAAGTGCGCAAGACACGCGTAGTGCGGCGCGGGTCGAGTTCGGATTGCACAAAAGATGTGGTGGAGAGGCTAGAGTGAAAGACCAAAAGTCAACTAAGTCACTCAATTAAGTTAGCAAAGTTGGTAGGTGAGATTGTGAAAAGACCAAAAGGGCAATAAAGTTGTAAAGTGTGTGGATAAGGGTGAGGGGTATTTTGGTCATTTGACCAAAATACCCAAAATTTCATCACACCACCGTCACCACAACCCCATTTTCGATCACAAAGAAAAGAAAAAAAAATTGGAGAAAGGGAGAAATCGATCGAGAGAAGGGAGATCAAGGAGAGGAGAACGACGATTCGCGGAAAGCGTGGACGCACCGTCGAGGCGAGATCGAGGTAAGGAGTTATTGATTTCGTTGTTGGTGTTGTCGTTGTGGTTTTTCCGAGATTTGTTGTCGAGGTTGTTGTTGAGGGAAGGGTGGATTTAAATGGTGAAAATGGTGGTGATGATGGTGGTAATGTGGTTGTTGATTGTTGTTGTAATGTTGTTAGATTAACAAAAAAAAAAAAAAAAAAAAAAAAAAAAAAAAGTTGTTGTTTGCTGGGCTTTTGTCGTTCCAGCAAGCAACAACGAGGAAGATGATAGAAAATCGGGCCGGGTCAAGGTGACCCGACCCGGTTTGGGTTAGACCGGGGCGACTCGGTTGACCGGTCGACTGGGTTTGACCATGTGGGCCGATCGGACCGGTTTGACCGGTTGACCGGTCAAGCCGGTCTTGACCCGACCCAGCCGGGTCGGGTCAGACCCGACCCGCGACCCACATATTATTTTATTAATAAAAAATTATATATATATTTATTTCAATTAAATATATTAAAATTGATTTTAATTGAAATAAATTCAAGAAAAATAGGAAAAAATTCAGGAAAAATTCTAGAGAATTCTAGAAAATTATATTTTCATCAAATAAAGAGAAATTTGGGAATTTCTAAGAAAAGTGAAATATTCGAAATTTTTACGGGACGTTTTGTCGGGGTTTTTCGCCTTGGAAAACGTGAGATTTGGCAAAAATAGCTAGAAATTTAGAAAAATCATAGGAAATTGAGGAAATTGATATAAATTGCGTTATCAGGATTATTGTGCACACGGGGACCGTAAGGGGCGTGTCGGAGTCCGTGTTAGCGCGAATTAGCTTGGATCGAGGTAAGTAAACCAGTGAGGAACACTACAGTTATTTCTTGAGCTTTGAATTATTTATTGATATTTGTTTCAATACCTTCTTGTTATTCCATTCCTTTTGAGTTGTCCTAAGGCAAGTGTGTCAAGCGTGATCCTTGCAGAATTCCGGACTCGCGGTGTATTATACCGGGGTTTACGGCTGGGGATACGGGATTGGTTGTAATGACATGTACGGGGTGAGAGTTCTCCACCATATAGTTGGGGACTCTGCACTCGCGTGGGGGTCTTAGAGGAGATTCTGTCCTCGACTCCTAGCCTTAGAGGAGATTTTGTCCTCGGCATAACGACTTTAATTGGTCGGGACCACTTGGCCTTTCCCTTGTATTCCGGGACACTCCATTTCGATTGTTTATTTATTTATTTACAGTTTTTACATATTCATGCGCTCCCTATCCTTTTCTTTCTATCGGCATGAATTGACTGTTCATTTATTTAAATTCGAAATACTGTATTTATTGTTGTTCCTGCTTGGCGTTACTTACCTGGGCTCGTCATTCTTGTGTTTGACCGAGTGCAGATCCACAGTCCAGCAAAGGAAAGGCCACACAGTTAGGCGATATACTTTGAGCGGCTATCCTCTGTTGATATAGGTGACATTTTGGTGTATTAGCTACTTATATTATTTTTTTTTTGTACATGGGGTTATGGGTTGAGAGATCTTTTTGGACATTATGACTTAGATGATTCTCTCCTTGCTTTACATAGTATATATATGGTATACGGGGTTCCCACACCCTAGGTTTTTGTCCTAACTTGTAGCTTTCGAAGTTGATTTATTAGTTGAGATTAATTGCTTCCGCTTATTACTTTGATAACTCGCTAATAAATTGACTTCACTTTTAAATGATTAACAAATGATTGAATGGTAAGGATAGGCTCACTGGCCCCGCGCGACTCTGCGGGGTTGGCTCGGGGTTCGCGCGGGTCCAGCCCGGGCGGCGCCCGATTCTAGGGTTGTGGAATTCGGGGCCGTCACACATTCCATATATTTGTTTTGCTATTTTATTTAAATAGTTTTGGAGTCAAATTACCTCTTAGAAATTCTCCGATCCGGTCACATTTCAAATTCACGTGTCTTGGGATAGTTCTTAAGGTATTGGTTCACATTCGAATCGGTGGTATGCCCGAGAGAGGTCCTCGAAAAATCTAAGAAGAGTGGGGTCAAATTTTTTTGTTTTACTTACTGAGCCAGCGTCATGAGGATTTGTTTCCCATGACGCCGCCAATAGTAATTTGTTGTGGGGGGTTTTCGAACCCCCACCTTCTCCATCATGTTTTTGAGCCTAGTCGATCCTCTTAGGGTTTCCACACTCATCATAAGTCATACCCAAACACTCATTTATAACACCAAAATCATAAATCCACAAATTCATAATCAAAATCATCAATAACAATAAATTCCATACCTTTTCACAGCCACCTTCAATAGCAACCATACAACCATACATAAATGATAAAAAAACCCTCAACAACACCATAACAAGTCATAAAATCAGTGAGCCTTGGTTTTGATCTCGTTTTTCATCAAAAACCCAAAAATCCTGGCTCGAAATATAAAGAATTGAAAGATTAAGTGAGACCTTACCTTAATTAGTGCTGTTGGTTAAAGATTTACTCTCAAACCCACCGAGAATCATCAAATCTCCTCTCTAATCTCTCAAATTTTCGATTTTCTTATGATTGTGTGTGAGTAAGTGAGTCAGATGACTCTAATTTTGTTTCTAAAAAAAATGACTCCAATTTTGAGTTTTTAAACTTTCAACTTCATCAATATGTGTTGTACATATTTAGATGAGATCTTAAGGCTCTCATTGAGATCATCCAACCACTTTTATGACACAATTGGGGAACTCACCTTTTTGATCTTATCCTAGTTGACTTTTAGATTTTTGGTGTTTTGCGTCGTGGCTCTCCCGCGAGTCGCACCTTAACCAAATTTCTCGACTAATTTGACTAGGCTATTGTGACGGTCCCAAATTCTACAATCCTAAAATTGGGCACCGCCCGGCCTAGATCTACACGATCCCCCAAGCCCACCTCGCTGAGTCACGCAGACCTAGTCAGCCTTCCTTACCCTTTAACATTTATTACGTATTTACATGTGACGACCCGCCCCTGACCTAGGGTCAAGTTGCCCAGCCCAAACCATTACCTAGACCCGATACCTGAATCAGGCACAAATAACGGCTTGGCACGCCTAAATAAACCTGCGAAATAATCAATCTAACAAGATATATAGTAATAAGAGTGTGAAAAATAATCATAATAAAACCATATTTTCTTATATATCATAATAAGGGTCTATCATCTTTAATATCCTAAAGTCTTACACAACTTCATAATAACATCATAAGGTTCAAAGCTACCCATTAACTAAGTCTTAAGTTACAACCCATGTACGAAGTTTACAAAACGACCAATAATAGCAATATACTAATAATATACGAGGCTCACATGTAAGGGAACTTCAAGATAGATCCTTTCCCTTGCCTTTCTTGTCTATCGCGCTGGTAGATAAACCTGTAGAGTAAAGTGGGGTGAGCTAAAGAACCAACGGTGCTCAATAAGAGGAAAGACTCGCTCAAACATTAAATACGCAAGTACTACCTAGTACTCATGCAAGTTCTAACATGAGATCAAATTCATACTCACAACTCTTCATGTAGAAACCAAATAAATGTAATTCATAACCAATCATAAGTATATAAATGAACACATGAATAGGTACGAGTATAGATCTTGTTCATGTTCATCATAGTTATGGAAATTGATTCATTTTCTAAGAAGAAACATATAAATAGAGTTTCCATTACCAAACTAATCATCATATAGTTTAAGTATCAATATTGCATGTCATAATCCATCCGCCATAATATATATAAAAGTATGAAGATTTTCACAACACGTATGATAAACATTCATTTATTTCATGCATGATAATATTCACCACTCTTCATTTATAAAAATCTACACATGTCATACATAGAAAGTCAAATAAATGGTTTAAATGAGATGTGATAGATATATACTAATATAGTCCGTTGTTTCATTCAATGCGAGCTAGATATTGGCAAGGATCCAGTGACCGAATCCTCTACTTTTAAGTTGGTACAATAACTAGTGGAAACGCAATGGCCGTTGCGCCCTCTAAATAATTGCACCAAAACAAGAGTAGTTTCATCCAAGCCGTCACCGCTACATGTCTCAAAGAACCATCAAGTAGCAAAGGATGAAACTCCAAACCCTTACCCTTGAATGGTTCACCTTATGCATTCTATTAGTCAAGTAAAACCCTCAGTAGTGAACTACCACTAACATTCTGGGGCATCCAAAATATAGACTACTTGCTAATTTAGCCCATGGTGGAACTCCACAAATATTCTGGGGCATCGAATAACATGAAAGGCAAAATAGTGCATTCACAATTCTATAAATAATAGAAATTCAAACCAATATCACGACGCAACCCATACCCGAGTCATTCTATTCAAAACATGAATTCCTAATTATCTAATATTCAAGTCATATTTAATGCATGAGCGAAGCTCCCCACTTACCTGGACCCGCCGCGATGCCTATACCGACTCCTCGCGTGCTTGGGGTCCCATGTGAATCGCCTCGCGAATCTAAGCAATTCATACAACGCTTCATAAGAAATTCACTCAATTTAAAGTTGAGTATTTTACTTGTTAATTTATATTTGGGGACCCAATGGTGCGCGTTCCACGGTTTGTGCCATTTAAGGGCTTTGTCGGAACACCGACGCCCATCGTAGTTTTATTTTATTTTATTTTTTTATATTTTATTTTTTTATTGTTATTTGACCAGGGACCAATTTGGTCCCTGTTTGGTTGAACAGGGACCAATTGGTCCCTGTTTGGTTGACCAGGTGCATTCCAGCCCCTGGTCAAACCAGACCAATACTCCCCAGGGTTGACTGGCCCCTGGAATTGTCCAGGGGCCTGTCCGCTCTTGGGGTGAGAAACCAGGGGCAGACGCCCCTGGTGTTACGGTTCCCCCCTCCCCAACCCTCAGACCGGAGTCCGAGGGTGGTCCCCAGTGCTCGCCGGCACTGCGGGACCCCTCCACCGTGGCTGACCAACTGCGGTGGTGGTGGTGGAAGAAGTGGGGTGGCTATTGCCACCCCCTTCTTCCTCACGGCTTCATGGGGGTGGCTAGTGCCCACCCTCTTGCTGACGGCGGCACCGTGAGCAACAGCGCCGCTATTCTTCCTCGGCGGCGCCCTCGGTGGCGCCGCTTCCTCAGTCCAGTGGCTCCTTTAGGAGCCGCCACCCCCATTAACCCACAAAAAAAAGAAAACAAACAAGAAAAAGAAGAAAGAAGAAAAAAAAAGGAATTACCTCTCCTTGGTTGGGGTGTTTCCTCTTCCCCTCCTCTCTCTCAAACTTGTAGAAAACAACAAAGGGGTGACTAGGGTTTGAAAACTACACTTATATAGTTAGGGTTTTAGAGTATGGTTGTATACAAATTCAACTCAAATGACGTAAATACCCCTATGGGCCCAATTTCCTTGTTAAGCCCATTTAAACTATTTCCACTTAGTCCAAGTCTTGCTAAGATTAATTTTTTGTATATCAATTTTATTTATTCACATACTTTAGTGTAAAATCACTAAAATACCTTTAAAACAGGTCAGAGAATATTTGGGTCATTACATTATATGTAAAGTTTATCAATTAGTGAGTTATTATCAGATAAAGTGGAAGCAATTCAACTCCAAACTAATCAATGAACTTCAAAGACACTAAGTTAAGACAAATCCTATAGTGTGGAAACCCCGTAAATCATATTCACCATAAGAATCAAATGAGAGTATCAATAATGTCTTACATGCCCAAGATCTCTCATAATCCATAATCACATGTTCAACAAAATAATATAGATACATAATACAAAACATACTCAATACGCGAGAGGAAACTGCCTCGTGGTTCTCGACTTCAATTGCCTGACGCTAGTCTCTTGCCTCTGTCTGCTCATCGGGTTGCACCCACCGTCATAAACTAGACGGTGAGTACAGTAAAGTAGAGAGTAAAATACCAATAGAGTCTTGACAGTATTTCATATGTCAAATAAATGACTAGCATCATGCATTAATATCCCAAAGGTAATAAAAGATAGCATGAGAAGTGAATCGCTGAGATAACAACGATAAATGAGTGTTGAGAGTACAAAGCAAAAGAAAAGGCATCTAAGTGTCTCAAGTCCACCAGGTTGTCACACTTAGTTTACAACCTGACTTCCAAGATAGATTATGGACCTAGACAAACCTAAAATAGTCCAGAATAAGGCACTTAGCCTCATGTCACACCTGGTTCGCATACAGGCACCGCATCGTCACACACAGTTCAACGTACGGCCACCGCAATCCCAAACTGCAGGTTTAACACGTCCAGAGTTCGTGTACTCCCGGTGTAGACCGTGAGTGCCATATTGTTCACTTAGACCCAATAGACCACTCATTATGGAATCCAATCAACACCAAGTCAATAAATCAACAAGGATAGGTATAGCCAAAGTGAATCCAACAAAGATATAATCCACATAGAAATATGCTCAAACAAGGATAACAGTCAAATAAATGTACAATGAAATAATGTAAATACTTTGGTTGGTTTTACTCACAAACAACCATGCAAATCGCCAAGTCACATAAACCGCTCGACGTACTTGAAGTCTATATTATTGTTCCATGTCCGGCGCATCCGAATTTCCTAAATCATTTCATTATCTTTATTAAGCCCAACTCCAAGTCTTTTCATTTTCTTCATTTTCTAAAATACGAGATTTTGACTACATTCGTCGTATATCGGGTAGGACCACGTTGGCCAAATCTTGAATTGGCCAATTTCTCAAATTTGGTCTTTATAACATTTTTTCTAAGCAATTGATCATTATTTTATCTTATATAAAAAAAAATCACATTTGCATATATAAAGTATGCCTAATGTATACAATATATATATACACACACATGTTTTACATAATATATATTATTTATTTATTTTCTGATTTATTTTCTTAATTAAATTTTCTTTAAAACCAACATAAACACCCTCCTACACAATAGACACACACACACACTAAGGCCACCCCATCAACGCTACATACACTAAACTCACCTCATAAATACTAAACACACACCATCTTCTCTAATATATGTATACACATGAAAAATAGCCACACACCTTGGTTTAGGTAGGTCGCCGGCGTGGTGGTGATGGTCGGAGCCGAGGGTGAGGGTTGTATGTGTGACAAGAGAGGGAGGCCGAATGAGAGGACCAAGATTGTGAGCGATGGTGAGGTCGAGAGAGAGAGATTGAAGATCGAGAGAGGTGGGGAAATGAAAGAGAGCCAAATGATGAGAAGGGTGTGAAATAACGAAATAAAGGGAGAGATGAGAGAACCCGATGAGAGAGATGACATTTTTTTTTTCTTTGTTTGTTGATTATGAGAGAGCATGGAGTGACAAGTGATCAGGTGTTGACCATCCATGGTGAGTGTAAGGTGGTGATTTGACTTTTTTTTTGAATGGTAAAGTGTCCTTCCCTGGTTCATACCAACCATATAATCAACACCCTATCATAATTGGACCCTCATCATGGCTCACTCCCTCGTCTCTATCTTCATCCAATGGTCTACAATCACCCATCAGAACAATTTATGTGACTAAATTGAGTGACTTTAGTTGACTTGTCCTTTGGCCTTATCCAATTTAACCCAACAATTGAGTTTCCTCCGTATGTTTCTGCGACCGACATACACCACGACTCCCACCATCGTACGTGAATAGAATTACTAACTACCAAAATAATTTTTCATATTAATTTATTATTATATTTTATTTTTCGGTCGTCCAACAAGTTTATTTCCCTGACTCGTGTACTCGTAATTCGCCGCTGAAACCCATTCGACACGTTTCCAAGGCGAGCACTACTCGTAAAATCGACGTCACCGCCCTGTCACACAAATACGAGTATACATCGATAGTACGCGTCATTACACATAAAATAATATAAATTTTCGGATCGTTACAGCCATTGTCTCATCATTAATAATTTGGTTATAACCACTATATTGTTTTTTATAACCCATTTCTCAAACCCCATATACCCGTATCCCGCTTGCCCTGTACCCATAACAACACGCTTTCCCAGGCGAATCTTGCCCGTAAAATCAACTCAATAATTAACATAGACTAACGAGTTCGGACAATTAGTTTCCTCATTCGGGTATAAAATACATAATACAATCACCAAACAAAAATAATATACATACTTCGGTGTCGACTCTCGAGAATTAGACAAGTACGCCACAATGTTTGGGTCTCATTGTTACGACCCTAAAAATTTAACCAGTGCCACGCGTCAATACAGGTGATACGTGGGCCCACGCCGTGGTACAGTCATCGGTTCTCGGACGTCGACGCTGAGGTATGTTAGTTTTGTATGGTGTTTGTATTATATTGTAGTTCATTTGTGCAATTTCAAAGTTTTTAACGTATAAAGACGTTTGTGTACGAAAGTTGGTAGTCCGAGGAACAAATTTAATTAAAAACACTGACAAAAACATAAAATAAATAATCATTAAAAGGTTGTAAAGTCCGTTTGTTACGTCGGTACGTCTGTGGTGACGCGACGAACAAAGTTAGTGTTATGAATCGAGTGCGAGAATACCCGAGGGAAGCTTTGAGTATTGTTTGAAATGGATGAGATAAAAAGACCAAAAGTCAACAAAGAGTCACCTATTTGAGTCATTAAAGTTGGTGGAGGTGATTGCAAAATGACTAAAAAGGCAATAAATTTGTAAAGGATATGGATAAGTGTGAGGGGTATTGTAACAACCCCAAATTTTTAATCTGACTTGTATCGCAATTGTCAAAATCGTGACCCGGCTACGTGAATACTGGTCAATATTTCGAACTTCGGGAGTCGACGCCGAAGTGATTTTATGATTCTTTGATTGTGTGTAATAGTATTTTAGTATTTTACGAGTCTCACGCCGGTCGAGCGATATTTAATTGAGTGAGGTTTCGATTAGTTAAACAGGGGAGTAAAACATACAAATAAATGAATTATCTAATAAATGTAATTAATTAGTGTTGAGATGTGGCGAGAAAACGGGCGTGGCGGGACAATTTACGGAGAAATACGGACCGAGGAACGCAAGTTCGACGTGGGAGTTGGTTAACCACGCAACATACGGGCTATAGGATAAAAATTGTTAAAGTGACACAATGTGTTGAGGAGAACCATTGGATGAGCATGGGGATGTGCATTTGTGTTGAGTTAAGATGATGAGGCAAAAGACCTATAAGGGTAGCTGTGTTTAAGTGTATGAAAAGAAGGGAGAAGGGTAAAATGGTCATTTTTACTATATATATATAACGTTTTTAACTAAACCCTACTATTCATTGTCTTCTTCAAATCACACCACCGCCACCAACCCTTCTCTACCCATTCGGCCTCTCACCGGAATCTCTCACCGGAGATCCGTGATCTCTCCCTCTCATCCTCTCTCTGCCTCTCTCTCTCATTTTCTTGATCTCTCTCTTATTCTCACCGGTCTTCTCTCTCGGCCATCATCTCGACCCTCCCCTCTCGGCTCTCTTCGTCGACCGAACCACGACCCTCGCCGGAGCTCTCGCCGGTCTTCATAGGTCCTGTCTCTATCTCTATCTCTCTCTCTCCCTTTCTCCCACTCTCTCTCTCTCTCTCTCTCTCTCTTCTCGTTGTGCTCACCGCCACCACCCCTATCCAACTAGGGAGGCGATCGCCGTCGACGAGAGATGACCATACGGGTCACCGGAGTCTCCGAGCACCCCAACGTCGTGACGAACGTGGGCGATGGTGGTAGTGCTAGCCATTCTCGACCGCAATAGATCTCGAAGTATAGACGTTTTCCTTTCTTTCTTCACGTCGGTCGGTCGTGTGGGCGGTGCCGTGACCAGGGGTCCGGTTAGGGACGACTCGACGGTGCCTCACCGGAGTTCCACCGATCCCAGAGCACCCCCACCCCAATGTATGTGTATAAATAACGTGTCGTGTTGTTTTACCTTGCTTGTTTGGTTTTTTTTTTATTGAAACTGCTGACGTTCTTTGTCTGGCGGCGTCGGCGCGGCGACCGCCATGGCTCCTGGGGACTGCACGGGGGTCGTCATGATTGTGTTGACGTCGTCCTTGAGTCGAAACCAGTGTCCATAAGGGTGGTGTCCACTATTTTATTGGTGTGACATTTCTCACTTTGTTTTGAAATTTTAGGCGGGGAACCACCATAATTGGTGGTCTTTGCCGCCGTGCCACCATGACTAGAGATGTCGGGGACCAAGCTAAGTCCATGCTTGTGTCTCACGACTCTCGGTGTAACGGCCCAATTTGTAATTGCCGTTAATTATGACGTCATTGCAGACGTGGACGCCAACGAGGACATACGTGGGTTCCACAAATGAGGCCGGAATGCGTCCGGATTAGGTAAATAGTATTTTGTGTGTTGTTTTGTTTGATATTGCGATGTTTATGTTAAAATAGGTTAACGGCATCGCGATGTGTGTAATTGTATTTTAAATTGATGTGGGAGATTGTGTGATGAGTATTCGCATCGATTTGCGTGTCGACGCGGGTACTGGGTAGATTAAACAAGAAATTTTAAGTTAAGGAAAATATTACACACATTAAAATGAATTAAATGTGATAAAAATTGTAAATTGGTGGGTGCCTTGTAAAACGCGGGTCGTGGTCGACACGCGTGGGTGTACGTTAGTGTGCACGCCCGAGTACACTCGTTGGCGCGCACGACGAAATTTTAGGCGCGAAAGTATAGGTGAGTATATATATATTTATATATATATGTGTTTGTATAAGGAATTTAATATATATATATATATATAAATATATTAAAAATCGAAAAATGTAAAATTACCATTAAGGGTATGGAAGTTGTAAAGGAAGGGATAAAATGAGAGGGGCAAAATGGTCATTCCACATCAAACCGCTTCTCTCTCTCGATAAGTCAAAGAAGGAGAAAAAAAAAAAAAAAAAACCAAGTGAAATCGAAAGAAGAGAGAAAGAAGAAGAAGAAGAAGAAGAAGAAGAAGAGAGAGAACGAAAGCGAGACCAAAGAGGTGAGTTGTTTTTGTTGTTGATTTGGTGTGTGTTGTGGTGGTGGTGACGATTTGGTGGTTTTGGTGTGGTGTGAGTTCGGTCATGGCGAGCATGGCCGAGAGTTGCATCAAACCGGGGGAAACGAGGGTGGTGATGCATGGGAGTGATCTCCTTGCCAAATCGAACCGGGGTTGGGTGAGAACCAACCCCAAAGAATCGATAAAAAAAAAAAAAAAAAAAAAAAAAAAAAAAAAAAGTTGGGAAAAAGAGGCGTTGTGCGCCTCTGTTCGTGGAGAAGAAGACCCAACCGGGTCGGGCCGACCCGACCCGGCCTGCCTGGCGGGTCAAAGCCGATCGGGCTGGTTGGCTGGTTCGGTTGGCCGAACCGGACCGGGTGAACCGGTCCGGTTCACCCAACTCAACTCAAAAAAAAAAAAAAAAAAAAAAAAAAAAAAAACTTTTTGAAAAAAAAAAAAAGTTTTGGGAAAAAAAGAAAAAGAAAAATCTGAAAATTCATAGGAAATTCGATAAAATAGGAAAAAAATTAGAAAAAAATATATTTTGTTCAAATAAAGGAATTTTGGGATTTTCTCGGAATGTTGGCGAGATAAAGTCGAGGTTTTTACCTCGAAAAACGTAAATTTGACATAATATGTCAAATTAAAGCTAATTCAATGATAAATAATCTTAGGTACATTTGGGGAGATAATTTGGATTATCGGGTGATTATTGGCGCTAGACGGGGTTTGATTTTCGAGACGAGGAGTGCGATTTGAGGTGTGTAGTATCCCAATTGAACTTCACTTTAAGTATTTACAGCTTTGATTTATTTGAATTCGCTTCTATTTATTCTTTACTCCATTTCATTATTGCTTTACTATGGCCGAGTACTCTCACTGGTGACTTTACGGTAGTGGAGTGTACTCCTACCTGGTGTCTTTACGGTGTTGAGATCACTCCCCACCTGGTGCTTATTCGTTACGGCCATATAGTCCACTAAATCATAGCACTTGTCTAGGTATACGCCGGTGAATAGGCTACCCGGTATGGTAGGCTTGTGTGGGTGCGTCGTGGGTCTACGCCGACCACCTGAGGGTCCAGGGCCAACCCATTAGTGTGTTTTCATGGGCCGTGCACGGGGAAAAGCCCGAAGTATGATTTAGTTTGATTTTTATGTGCACGTACTTTGTATCGTCACTATATTTATGCATGCGATGATCTTTCTTTTACGCTTATCTCGTATTATTTCTTGTTCCGCATGTTTAAATTATAGTATTTAAAATTCCAAGATTTTTACTTTCGTAACTACTTGGTGAATTTCCTTGGGATTACTCACTCGGACTCGTCATCCGTCTTTTTGTGATGGCCGAGTGCAGATCCTAAGACGAGCCGGGGAAAGGGCAAGCTTGAGGATTACATCGATTGACGCTTCTAGCCCTACTCGTACGTATGTTTATATTTACTCGTTTTATATTGGGTTTTGGGCTTGAGAGATAGGTTGTATATTTTGATATTTTGAGGATTCTTAGATGATATGTATATGATATACAAATTGATATGGTTTCCACTTAGGCACCTTGCTCATAATATACATGAAATTCAAAGTTAAATATTTATATTGATAGTAAATCTTCCGCTCGCGTAATTTGAGTTTAAATAACATTAAAGAAACAAAAGTTAACTCATAACATCAAAGTTAACCTAAATTGATTAATAATGGATAATTGGGCGTGGGACACAAATTGGCAGCGGTGACGTGGACCCGCGTTCCTCGTGGGCCAATGCGTGGCCTCCGTGGCTTAGGCTTGACCTAAAGAATGAAGTGTAAATTATGA
Source organism: Stephania japonica (assembly GCA_039657345.1). Taxonomy (NCBI): domain Eukaryota; kingdom Viridiplantae; phylum Streptophyta; class Magnoliopsida; order Ranunculales; family Menispermaceae; genus Stephania; species Stephania japonica. The sequence continues at coordinate 6,189,631 of CM077558.1, read as the reverse complement.
AATTGGGGCCGCCACATTTTGGTATCGAGCGAGGTCAAACTTTGAGAATTGGATATTGAACAATAGTATAAAATCAATGAATAAATCTTAGATGTGGAAACCACAAGTGAGTGATTAAAGGCTTAGTTGGGAAATGATGTGAGGCGGGTAAATTTAGGAAATTACATATGCGTATGTTTTGATTGTGTACTATATATTATACGCGTATATACTCGAGTCGATCCATTGCACGTTGGTTGTGCGCTTTAGATGGACGGACAGAGCTCTACTACTCCGCCCACTACTCACCAGAGAGGTTGGAGATACTAGTGATCGTACCACTAGTGACATGGCTGATTTGCGAGCTATGATGCAGAGATTGACGGAGCAGCAGTTGATTCAGCAGGAGCAGCAGCTATTGCAGCAGGCTTAGATGGCCGAGTTGATGGAGTACATTCGTAGCTCGAGGACGCCAGCAGTAGCACCGACTGCTGAGCGTGTTGCACCTGCTACCACTCAGACCGCATTAGCACCGGCTGTTGCTACACAGGCGGCTGGATCAGAGACCATGATAGAGATAGTTGAGCCTGTTGTTGTGCCAGCCGAGACTACTGTGGTGACCCCCACCACTACAGAGAGCGAACAGTAGGGACTTCGATCGCTAGGATTAGGATGTCGGAAGCAAATAAGATGGTGAAGGATTTTATGAGATTTAATCCTACGTATTTCACTGAGTCGCGATCCCGAGGTTGCTCGGCCGGTGGTTGATGACACATCGACGACTACACCGGCTATTAGAGGTACCCGAGGCGGATCGCGCGTATCTCGGGGTATTGTTTGAGAGGTCGGCCGTTAGCTTTGGTGGACTACTTACACCGACATACATTCTACACCATCGACGTGGGCGTAGTTTCTAAGCAGCTATTTCTCGATGAGTACATTCCTACCGAGGTGCGATTGAGGCCGAGAGAGCGCTTCTTGGGTTTACGACAGGGTAACATGTCGTTGTCACAAGACATGGATCGATTCGATATCTCATGATGTATGTCATGGATGTAGCTAACACGGAGAGATTACAGATTTACTACTTCATCAGAGGCCTAGATGAGAGGATTGGTGGGGTGATAGTTGCGACCGGTGCGGAGACGCTACAGAGTGTTTTTGACAGAGCATTGGCTCGCGAGACGTATTTACGACACCGGGTGAGCTTGGAGACGGTCTCGGACGAGTTCTCGGTCGATCGAGACCGAAGAGACCGAGAGAGCAGTTTGATCGACAGAGACATGATTATCAGGGTCGACGAGATAGACGTTCCGAGCATCAGAGAGGAGACGAGAGGCAGGTGGTGTACGTTCGCATCGCACCCGCACTGACCGAGCCCTCGACACCATGTGCGAGATGGAGGAGGTCGTGGTAGAGGACGAGAGGGTCGGGGTCGTGACAGGGCTCGGTGCATATAGTGTCACGCCGATCGGCGGGATACACGACGATGTTTCGATGTCATCGTCCTGGGCATATACATAGAGATTGTCCGATGTCGCTTCATCTTCACGACCACGTATTGAGCGCTTAGGGAGAGGGCTCATGCAAATGCTACACCTACTACCGTACAAATTGCCCGAGCGTGATGCGACTCGTCGGCTCGTAGAGGGTATGTTATCTATATGCGATGTCTTCATGCATGTATTATTTGATTCCTAAGAAGACATTGTCATTTATATCGGGGACGCAGTGGTTGGACAGCTAGGATTACGTGTTGAGACCTTAGATCCACATCTTGTCCTCGCATGCACTGGGGGGATAAGATTTACCCTAACCGGATATGCCGGAATTGTGTAGTAGAGATTGAGGGACACCGCACCGTCGACTTTCGTGTCCTAGAGTATTTAGAGTTTGATGCTTTATTGGGTATGGATTGGCTAGCGACATATCGCGCACACATTGATTGCTTTGGGAAGATGATAGTATTTGATATCGAGGGTATTCCCGTATTTACTTTTGTTGGGACGGCGTCGACTTACCGATTACCGAGGTCGATTAGCTACGATTCGGAGATGGAGGCGTTTAGGACGGTAGTAGTGAGCCGCACTGAGACCGAGATTAGATTAGAGGATGTCCCAAGAGTGTGTGAGTTTCCCGAGGTGTTCCCAGCACGATTTGCCAGGTTTACCACCTCCTAGGGCGCTTGAGTTCATTATTGAGTTGGTTCCGGGGACACAATGATATATAGCCGACCGTACAGATGTCGGCGTCGAGCAGGGAGAGTTGAGATCCCAATTAGAGGAGTTGTTGCGAAGGGTTTTATTCATTCCAAGATGTCTCCTTGGGCGCGCCAAGACTATTTGTTAAGAAGAAGGATGGTTCTTTGAGGTTGTGCATAGACTACGGAGAAGTTCGAATCAAGTGACGATTCGAAATCGTTATCCACTTCCTAGGATTGATGATCTATTCGATCAATTGGCGGGTGCTAAGTTTTTCTCAAGATTGATTTACGATCTGGTTATCATCGATTGAGGATTCGGGAGAGTGATATAGAGAAGACGGCGTTTAGCACGCGTTATGGATTGTTTGAGTTCACAAATCATGCCATTTGGGGTGACTAATGCGCCGCTATCTTTATGGATTTGATGCACCGGGTATTACGGCCATTTTTGGATCGTTATGTGATTGTGTTCATCGATGATATCTTAATATACGAAGACTCGTGAGGAGCACGAGAGACACCTCGAGATGTTTTGATGACGTTGAGGGAGCATAGATTGTACGCTAAGTTTAGCAAGTGTGCTTTTTGGTGAGAGTGAGGTGAAGTTTCTTGGACATGTCATCAGTGGTCAAGGAATATCTGTTGATGGAGACAAGATTCGAGCGATAATTGATTGGAGGACACCTGAGACAGTTGCAGACATTCGAAGTTTCTTGGGGCTTGCGGGCTATTACGGCGATTTGTGCAGATTTTTCTTTGATTGCGCGCCGATGACGAGGTTGACCAAGAAGGATGTCAAGTTTGAATGGTCTGAAGACTGTGAGGCAGCCTTTTTAGAGTTGAAGAGGAAGTTGACTTCAGCGCCAGTGTTGGCTTTACCTGAGACAGGGAAAGGATTCTCGGTTTACACAGATGCTTCCGGAACTGGGTTGGGATGTGTGTTGATGCAGGAAGGACACCCGATTGCATATTTATCGAGGCGATTGAGACCCCACGAGGAGAATTATCCAAGTACATGATTTGGAGCTAGGCTGCGGTTGTGTTTGCGCTCAAGGCTTGGCGACATTACCTTTACGGGGAGCGATTTATGTTATTCACGAGATCACCGAGTTTGAAGTATCTCGTTCACTCGAAGGATCTCGAATATGCGCAAAGACGGTGGCTCGAGTTGTTGAAAGACTACGATTTCGCAATTGAGTATCATCCCGGGAAGCGCGAATGTAGTTGCGATGCATTGAGCGGAGTGGTGTAGAGAGTCGACCGTGTTTGCGGCGAGATGACACATGAGCATGGATTCTTTGGAGGTCGCGACGGTGTTGTGTTTGTCGATGCTTTTCGATGTTCATATCATTGCCGCGATGCGTGTTCTCGTTGTGTCGTTAGAGAGGTCGCCGAGTGGCAAAGGGTCGACGGACATTTTGCTCGCTTTCACTTGTCTGGCTCAGATCCGGGTTGCACGATTGGTCTAGTGGTTCGGACCAAGGTGCTTGAGACACGAGAGGCGGTTGTGGATACCCGAGGTGCGGAACTACGCGATAGTATTCTTGAGGATGCACACCGATCGCGGTATACGCTTCATCCCGGCAGACTAAGATGTATCATGACTTGCGACGTTTATTTTGGTGGCCTGGGATGAAGGCCGATGTGGGTGCATATGTGAGAGCTTGTCATATTTGTCAACGAGTTAAGGCCGAGCACAGGAGACCACCGGATTGTTACAAGCCACTACCGATTCCACAAGGAAATGGGAGCATGTTACGATGGATTTTGTGAGCGGGTTGCCACGACTACGAGACGTCATGATGTTTGTGTGGGTTGTGATTGATAGATTGACGAAGTCCGCACACTTCATTCCTATATCGATGAAGTATTCGTTTCCTCGCCGAGTATCATTTTTGAGCGAGAGGTTGTTAGACTACATGGAGTGCCGAGATCTATTGTGTCCGATGAGAGATCCCAGTTGACTTCGAAGTTATGGGAGAGCATGCGGGAGCGATTTGGGACCGGACTTCGCTTTAGTACGACTTATCATCCTCGACGATGGTCACGAGAGAGATTGATACGATATTGGAGGACATGCTCGAGCATGCATTTTGCGGTTTGGAGGTGCTTGGGAAGAATATTTGCCGTTGTGCGAGTTCGCAACAACAACGGCTATCAGCGAGTATGGTATGCCACCATTTGAGGCTTTGTATGGTAGACCTTGCGATCACCAAATTTGTTGGGCAAAAAGACTCGAGGATGTGGCGGTGATTGGACCCGAAGTTGTTGTTGATCATACCGAGAAAATTCGGCAAATTAGATTGAGATTGCAAGCAAACTCAAGATAGGCAAAAGAAGTATGCTTGATAGGTATCTTCGTGGTTTGAGTTATGATGTGGACGACTTGGTATATTTGAAAGTTTCGCCCTGGAAAGGACATCGAGGTTTGGAATCAAGGGAAACGCACCGAGATATATTGGACCGTTTAGAGTTATAGCACGTGTTGGGACAAGTAGCATATCGATTGGAGTTGCCACAGAGTTAGCGGCGTTCATCCAAAGTTTCACGTGTCTATGTTGAGGTTAGCTAAGTCGACCGAGGCCGATGGTGGATATTAGATGATTGAGGTTCGTCCCGATGTTTCATATGAAGAGCAACCCGTTGAGATCATGGATCGTAGAGTTCGACTTTGAGGAACAGGGAGATTCCGAAGGTGTTGGTACGATGGCAAAGATCATCACGAACCGAGGGACTCACCCGGGAGCTCGAGTCGACTATGAGACAGAGATATCCTCGCTTATTTACTTCGGTGAGTGTTGATTATAACTTAAATTTCGGGACGAAATTTCAAATTTAGTTGGGAAGAATTGTAACGGCCCAATTTGTAATTGCCGTTAATTATGACGTCATTGCGGACGTGGACGCCAAATGGCGAGGACATACGTGGGTTCCACAAAAATGAGGCCGGAATGCGTCCGGATTAGGTAAATAGTATTTTGTGTGTTGTTTTGTTTGATATTGCGATGTTTATGTTAAAATAGGTTAACGGCATCGCGATGTGTGTAATTGTATTTTAAATTGACGTGGGAGATTGTGTGATGAGTATTCGCATCGATATGCGTGTCGACGCGGGTACTGGGTAGATTAAACAAGAAATTTTAAGTTAAGGAAAATATTACACACATTAAAATGAATTAAATGTGATAAAAATTGTAAATTGGTGGGTGCCTTGTAAAACGCGGGGTCGTGGTCGACACGCGTGGGTGGTACGTTAGTGTGCACGCCCGAGTACACTCGTTGGCGCGCACGACGAAATTTTAGGCGCGAAAGTATAGGTGAGTATATATATATTTATATATATATATATGTGTTTGTATAAGGAATTTAATATATATATATATATATATATAAATATATTAAAAATCAGAAAATGTAAAATTACCATTAAGGGTATGGAAGTTGTAAAGGAAGGGATAAAATGAGAGGGGCAAAATGGTCATTCCACATCAAACCGCTTCTCTCTCTCGATAAGTCAAAGAAGGAGAAAAAAAAAAAAAAGAAATCGAAAGAAGAGAGAAAGAAGAAGAAGAAGAAGAAGGAGAGAGAGAACGAAAGCGAGACCAAAGAGGTGAGTTGTTTTTGTTGTTGATTTGGTGTGTGTTGTGGTGGTGGTGACGATTTGGTGGTTTTGGTGTGGTGTGAGTTCGGTCATGGCGGAGCATAGCCGAGAGTTGCATCAAACCGGGGGAAACGAGGGTGGTGATGCAAGGGAGTGATCTCCTTGCCAATCAATCTGGGGTTGGGTGAGAACCAACCCCAAAGAATCGATAAAAAAAAAAAAAAAAAAAAAAAAAAAAAAAAAAAAAAAGTTGGGAAAAACAGAGGCGCCGTGCGCCTCTGTTCGTGAGAAGAAGACCCAGCCGGGTCGGCCGACCCGCCCGGTCTGGCGGGTCGAAAGCCGACCCGGTTGGCCGGTTCGGTTGGGCCGAACCGGACCGGTGAACCGGTCCGGTTTAGCCCAACTCAAAAAAAAAAAAAAAAAAAAAAAAAAAAAAAAAAAAACTCTTTTGAAAGAAAAAGAAAACAGTTTTGGGAAAAAGAAAAAAAGAAAAATCTGGAAAATTCATAGGAAATTCGGATAAAATAGGAAAAAAATTAGAAAAAAATATATTTTGTTCAAATAAAGGAATTTTGGGATTTTCTCGAATGTTGGTGAGATAAAGTCGAGGTTTTTACCTCGAAAAACGTAAATTTGACATAATATGTCAAATTAAAGCTAATTCAATGATAAATAATCTTAGGTACATTTGGGGAGATAATTTGGATTATCGGGTGATTATTGGCGCTAGACGGGGTTTGATTTTCGAGACGAGGAGTGCGATTTGAGGTGTGTAGTATCCCAATTGAACTTCACTTTAAGTATTTACGCTTGATTTATTTGAATTCGCTCTATTTATTCTTTACTCCATTTCATTATTGCTTTACGGTGGTGAGTACTCTCACTGGTGACTTTACGGTAGTGGAGTGTACTCCTACCTGGTGTCTTTACTTGTTGAGATCACTCCCCACCTGGTGCTTATTCGTTACGGCCATAGAGTCCACTAAATCATAGCACTTGTCTAGGTATACGCCGGTGAATAGGCTACCCGGGTATGGTAGGCTTGTGTGGGTGCGTCGTGGGTCTACGCCGACCACCTCCAGGGCCAACCCATTAGTGTGTTTTCATGGGCCGTGCCTGGGGAAAAGCCCGAAGTATGATTTAGTTTGATTTTTATGTGCACGTACTTTGTATCGTCACTATATTTATGCATGCGATGATCTTTCTTTTTACATACGTCTATTATTTCTTGTTCCGCATGTTTAAATTATAGTATTTAAAATTCCAGATTTTTACTTTCGTAACTACTTGGTGAATTTCCTTGGGATTACTCACTGGACTCGTCATCTGTTTTTGTGATGGGCGAGTGCGAGATCCTAGTCTGAGCCGGGAAAGGGCAAGCTTGAGGATTACATCGATTGACAAATGACTACTAGCCCTACTCGTACGTATGTTTATATTTACTCGTTTTATATTGGGTTTTGGGCTTGAGAGATAGGTTGTATATTTTGATATTTTGAGGATTCTTAGATGATATGTATATGATATACGATTGATATGGTTTCCACTTAGGCACCTTGCTCATAATATACATGAAATTCGGGTTAAATATTTATATTGATAGTAAATCTTCCGTGCGTAATTTGAGTTTAAATAACATTAAAGAAACAAAAGTTAACTCATAACATCAAAGTTAACCTAAATTGATTAATAATGAATAATTGGGCGTGGGACACAAGTGGCCTAAAAACAATGTGATGGTAGAAAAACAATGAAGAGAAGAGTTGTGTTTAAACAATTTCCTTTATTTTTGTTATCATTTCATGTGAATTTCAACGTCAAGTTCGTAATCGTAAGTATTGTGGGAATACGATCTAGTTGAGGGGTTTTCTGGAAACTCAATGTCGTGGTGACCCCTCCCCGATGTCGAATAGAATCAACATGATACTACCATAATTCATGGTCTTGATGGTAGTTGTCGTTTGAGCCTACTTGTAGACTTCGGTTTTAGATAAGATAGATAGGCTTAGTTTTTACTTTGTAAAGGGTACTCTTGTGTGTTGATGAACACATTGTGTATGCGAGACATTTGGGTACATGTTTTGTGATCTCAATAGTAGACGTATGTTGGGAATGTGTTGATTATGTTCGATGATACGTATGTTGAGTTGTTTCAATAAGTAACTCTCGACATGAATACATGATTAAGTGATTAGAGTTCATGCATACGTGAGAACATTCATGTGTCGAGTACGATATGGGTTTTGGGTATGTGCGTGTGTTATTGGTCGGGATTTCAGGATGTGTATGGTCAGGTTAAGTTTAATATTGAGTCGTAATTGTTGGACGACATCGAAGTTGTATTTCAAGTTGGTTGAACGGTAGTGAAGTCGTGGACACACCGCCGGTCCTCGAGACTATGGTGTGATTTTACATACGACTGAGCCGAGCCTAAGATCTATAATTAGGCTTACATAAGTGTGGTTATAATACCCAAAAGAGTCATTGTGTTTCGTTATATTTTTGGTTTGATTTACCGATTGAGTTAACGAAGTGTTCGAGTCATTAAAACACTGAGAAAATGCTAGGGTACCAACCTAGGGTTTAGTTAATGATTCAACCCATTAATTAGAGTTTCCAACCTTGTCGGGTAGCGGAAACTCGGGGATACTTACTAGGAACGCGAGAGTGTTGTTACACGGGTGGCGATTAGTTCGAGTAAGTACACTTGTCTCAAAAACTTGTGTACGTTAGTAAGCCGCTTAAGAAAATATCATGTGATTCATCTTCATTCCATTGTGTTTGCTATTATCTATTTGTTGGCATTCCATTCCATATTCCTTGTATGTGTGTTCTTGGCATAAGTGTGTGTCTCGAAGGTACATGCGGCTGCACTAGAAGGGATAAAACGCGGCACTCGTGGCCACGAGTGTTTGACCACCACCCCTAGTGATTGTGTGATACCATGTACTTGGATTGTTGTGGATTGTTGTGGATATTGTTGTGGTATTGTTGTGGATTTTAGACCACTTATGGCCTCTCTTGACTCGTAGAACACGCATGTTTCGATTGTTATTGTTTCCAGTCTACCTATCATGCACCTTGTTTATTTAACTTCCCGTCTTTCAATTCCCGCATGATATTTAGATCGCCTTGATTGATAATTCATGAATTACTGTTATATTCTTCTGGCATTACTTTCGATTTCTCTCAGTTGCTCACCGTCTAGTTTGTGACGGTGGGTGCAGATATAGCGGAGTGCAGTAGAGGCAAAGAGCCTTGCTTAGGCGACTTTTTGTGAGGATTAGCGGCTGGACTTGAGGAACCCTAGAGTAGGTTATATGTTTTTGCTCATTTGTATATCGCTTTATATATGTATGCTTTTGGTTTATAGAACTTGGTATTATTATTGAGACTAGTATCATGTATGTTGAGTTATCGAATTGTACATGAATACCGGGGTTTTCCACAATTATAAAATTCCTAATTTCCCTTTGATTGAGTTATTTCCCCTTGTTATTTATTGTTTAGTCTTCCGCTGTGTATTATTGCATTAACTCTTTCAAAAACAGCTAAATTGAGTAAATATGAGGCTGACTAGGCTCGCCAGGTTGCCGAGTGATAACTCGGGGCTTGAACGGGTCTAGGCCGGGCGTACCCAATTGCATGGGAAAATTGGGGCCGTCATAGGTATTTTAGTCATTTGACCAAAATACCCAAATATCAAAACACCAACATGCCACCGCCATCACCATCCTCACATTTTCAATCAATCAAGAGAAGGAGAGATCAAGGAAAGGAGAGCAGTGATTCACGGAGAGCGTGGACGCGACGTCGAGGCGAGATCCAGGTAAGGTAGTTATTGATTTCATTGTTGGTGTTGTCGTTGTTGTTGTCACGGTGGTTGTCGAGGTTGTCGTTGAGGGGTGTGGACTTAAATGGTGAAAATGGGATGTTGATGATGGTGGTGATGTGTGTGTGATTGTTGTTGTTAATGTTGTTTGAAAAAAAAAGTTGCTAACAAACGAAGAAGAAGAAGAGAGAACCGGGCCGGGTCAAGGTGACCCGACCCAGTTGGGTCAGACCAGGTTTGACCCGGGTGGACCGAGTCTGACCCGGTCAGGGCGGTCCAGACCCCACCCGCGACCCACCCACTTATTATTATATTAATAAATAATTATTTATTTTAATTAAATATATTTAAAAAGATTTTAATTGAAATAAATTCCAGAAAAATAAAAAAATTCAGGAAAAATTCTGAAAAATTATAGAAAATTATATTTTCATCAAATAAAGAGAAATTTGGGAATTTCTACGAAAAGTGAAGTATTCGGGGTTTTTGCGAGACGTTACGTCGGAGTTTTTGCCTTGAAAAACGTGAAATTGGCAAAAATAGTTAGAAATTTGAAAAAATCATAGGAAATTAAGGAAATTGATATAAATTGCATTATCAGGATTATTGTACACACCGGGACCGTAAGAGGCGTGTCAGAGTCCATGTTAGCACGAATTAGCTTGGATTTGAGGTAAGTAAACCAGTGAGGAACACTACAATATTTCTTGAGCTTTGAATTATTTATTGATATTGTTTCAATGCCCTCTTGTCATTCCATTTCTTTTGAGTTATCTTAAGGTAAGTGTGTCAAGCGTGATCCTTGCAGAATTCCAGGCTCACGGTGTATTATACCAGAGTTTATGGCTGGGGATATGTGATTGGTTGTAATGACATGTACGGGGTGAGAGTTCTCCACCAGATTGTTGGGGACTTTACACTCGTGTAGGGGTCTTAGAGGAGATTCTGTCCTCGACTCCTAGTCTTTGAGGAGATTTTGTCCTCGGCATAATGACTTTGATTGGTCAGGACCACTTGTGTCTTTCCTTTGTATTCCGGGACACTCAATTTCTACTGCTTATTTTTTTGTTCACAGTCTTTATATATTCATGCGCTACCTGTCATTTTCTTTATATCTGCATGAATTGACTGTTCATTTATTTAATTCGAAATGTTGTATTTATTGTTGTTCCTGTTTGGCGTTACTTACCTGGGCTCGTCATTCTTGTGTTTGACAGAGTGCAGATCCACAGTCCAATAAAGGAATGGCCGTGTAGTTAGGCGATATACTTTGAGCAGCCCTCCTCTGCTGACATAGGTGACCTTTTTGTTGTATTAGCTACTTATATTGTTTTTGTACATGGGGTTATGGGTTGAGAGATTTTTGGATATTATGACCTAAATGATACTCTCCTTGCTTTATATGGTATATATGATATACGAGGTTCCCATACCCTAGGTTTTTGTCATAACTTGGAGCTTTCGAGGTTAATTGATTAGTTGAGATTTATTGCTTCTGCTTTATACTTTGATAACTTGCTAATTAATTGACTTCACTTTTAAATGAATAATAAATGATTGAATGGTAAGGATAGGCTCACTGGCCCCGCACAACTCGGCGGGATCGGAGGTTCGCGCGGGTTCAGGACGAGCGGCGCCCGATTCTAGGGTTGTGAAATTTGGGGCCGTCACACCCATGGTATGACTCTGAAATGACACGTGACACGAGTTAGAATTTTATAGTCGTTACATGTACAATAGACAATTCAAAGTTCAACAGGGAGACTTAGTTGAGAAGTTTCTCGAATATAACTATAATGATAATTCATGGATTAGTAAGATTATCATTAAAAGTTAGACAAATACTCAAACCTGTTCCTAATATGATCAAATGCCCAACTCGCACAAATTGAAGCTGAATCAGGTTGATGAGCGAGCGCTCTCATCAGAGTGTTCTCATTCCGCCTGATTCGGCAATATCCATCTATATGTACTGACATAACAAGGCACAATTACGTTAAAGTAAGTTATTTTGATTATTTAAAAGTTTTAATTATATTTATGAAACAAAGTACTATTACCTTTTTAGTATAACAAGTTCCCTTTTTACGCTTGAATGGATAGTCTTTCATACTAGCGTATCTATTCGCCACAACATATTCATAAGCGGAATCTAGATATTTGTAATCGCGCTACAAGAGAATTGATCTTTTACCATACTTAATTATATTGTTACATCATACGTTGTTAAAACTTAGTAAATCTTAAATTAATATATAATTAAATATTATCTAGGACATAAAATAATGATTTAATAATGATTGATTAAATATTATAAATAAAGAATTTAATTAAATTTGTAAATCATTACAGACTAATTTTTTAATTATAGATATTTTGATTGAATATTTATGACATATTAAATAAGTTTTGACAACGTTGAGATGGTGTAAAAGACATTTTTTCTTGTAGTGTTAGAAAAAGAAAAAGAAAAAGAAAAAGACGAAACTAATTAAACTAAACTAAACCTAAAAAAAATTTGGTTGATAACTATAATACATAGCTAATAAAGAGAGACTCATAATCCTATACATATACACAACTTTTGATCTTAATATATTAGTGGGTAAATAGTTAGAATAATATCAAACTTTATGTATTGTCTCAAAATGATCCTAAACTAATAATTGTGTCTAAAAAATCCCCAACTTTAAAACTTGTCTCAATTTTAGCCCACCAAACACAACCCTTATGTCCTTCAATCAGAAACAACGCCATCAATCCCCGAACTCTAAGTACTATACACTGGTGCATCTCCTCCTCCCTTTGTTCTCCAATTCTGATTGGTCGATCTACTCACTCAACTAGGTCTGTCAAGTACTCAAATCCCAAGTCTTTAAGAGGAAAAAGAAATTTTTATGATGATCTGTGCGATCTTTTGATCTTATTGAACTTTTGTTTTTGTTGACAAGAGACTTTCATTTCCAAATTCCAAGAGAACAATTGAACGAGCAAATGTGATGGTTTAAAATTCACAGTGATGGGGCTAACCAAAATCATAATGAGAAAAGAAATCAATGGCAAATCGAAATTTAAGTGCTTACTAAGTCTAGTTATGCACCTCAATTATTTTCACAAAAACTTAATTGTGGCCTATATATATGTGTCTGTGATTTAGTGAGTGGAAAAAAGCATGAAATGATTGATTTGTCTGTTTTTTTTTTTATGGGGATTTCTCTATTTTTTGCTTAGGTATTGAATTGAATCAAGTGTGGGCATTTGTAGTTCTTTATCTTTGGTCACTTTCCATCTACCATTGCCCACCATTTAAAGCACTTGTGTGCGTGTATCCCTACATGTTGTAACGACCCCTATCTTAATCTAGGGTACCGCTCGACCTAATTCTATAATTAAGCCTTAATTACAACACGTATGGCCTAATTACGTATTAGTCAGCCTGTACTACCTATATTCTTGTGGATCGAGTTCATGAATAAGTAATTCCCCAGCACTACTATTTATCATTTTATAAGAATTATCAAATTAGCGAAAGTCTTTAACATATTAACATAAGCATTATATACAAATCATAAATGTTGAAACTAGGAAACAACGATCAAAATATAAATATGCAATAAACAACGAACATATGGACAAAGTGAAAGTCAAAAGTCGGGTAAACTAACTCTCGTCCCAATGTACAAACCAAGCAAAAGACGTATATAAACATAATACAAAAATATGACCTACATGTATGGTAGCTACACACTACGAGCTCAGAGGTAGTTGTCGATCTTCTCCTTGCCCGGTCTAGTGCTGCTTGACGGACCTACACCCATCGTCACAAACTAGACGATGAGTATAGTGATATTTAAGTGATAATCGAGAAATTTATACTACATTTCCAAAGTAAAGACATATATTGCAATGCATAATATAGCAGAAAAAGGTGCTGAGAAAGTAATGCATGTAAATACTACAGTTAACAGAATTAGACAGACTGACACAGGTTAAGTCGAAATGATCTACGTACGGTCGGCAGTGAGAACTATCAACCAGCCTTTTTCCACTATCGTATGAAGATACTCTCAACATACTTCATTAATAGCGGAGCCGCGCTCTACGCGAATATATATATAACTTGCGGGCAACCCCGTAGTTCAAGCTACGTGATGCCATCCAAGTGATAGTGGTGAGTGCCAAAAACCCCGAGGTCTAGTGACCCCGTGAATCCACCCATCTTTCGTGCAATGGACACTAGATAATCTCCTACTTTCATTTTAAGGATTTTTCATTTCTAAGGTTCTACGATATCAACAATAAGTTAGGCTACGAAGCCCCAAAGGAAATGGAATACAAATCTAATTACCACAGATACCCCTAGAGCATGCATTTCTAACATCAATTATAACATAGTCCACAACAAAATATGACATATCAGGAAAATGAGTCAATGAAACTATTACAAGGCATCATGTTATTTCAACATTCAATTCGAATAGAGCAAGGAAAACATGATGGTAGATTACTAACAGCAAGTCATCAAATTGACTGAAAAGAGAAATAACATGAATGAAATAAAGTAGAGAGTTCTCACAGATTCACTTACAAGTCACAGAATAGCTCTGGCTATCCGGCCTCGTGACACTCCGACTAGCACTCCTGAACTCTCGAAACACCCCTAGGTCCCTGAAAGGTCATTTCATATCATTTTTATTTATTTATTAATTAGTATTTTATTATATATATATATTTTTATGTATGTATATATATACATATATATATTATTTATTTATTTATTTTATTTTTTAGGGGGGTTTGGGCCTTTGAACCGGGTCTGACTCGGTCTAGCCCAACCGGTTCGGTCCAACCGGGCCGATCGGACCGGCCCTTCCCCCTCCCTAAGCTTTCAGAGACGCTACAACTGCTGTTTCTTTTTTTTTTTTGAGTTGGGGTTAGGATTTTCCCAACCCCAACTTTGATTTGGGCAAGGGAGAAGACTCCCCTGCCATCTCCTTCCTCGGACGAACTGCCATGGCAGTTCGTCCGAGCCACCCCCACCTCCATCACACAACACCAACGACAACAACACTACAACGCCAATAACAACAATGACGAGAACAACAACTCGCCTCCGCCTTGACATCGCGAACCCAATTTCTTCTCCTCGTCTCTCGATTTCTCTTCCTTCTCCTCTCATTCCTCTCTCACCCCGAACTCTTTTTTTTTTTTTTTTGGTGGATTATGTGTGTGGCAGTGGTGTTTTGGGGTGAAACTAATAGGGTAGCCAAATTACCAAAATGCCCCTCCAACCTTATCTACTTTCTTAATAATCCAAATCCCCTCTTGGACATTTCACAATTTTCTGATTTTTTTAATATATATTTATATATTATATATTTATACATATATATGTCCAATTCAATTTTATTTATTTATAACAATAGGCTATGATCTAATATGCATTAATTTAATTATATTGCATTTAACTAAATTTAGACTTACCACAAGTCTCGCTACTAGGTACCTCGACTCGCATGTAACTCGAGGCGTGTCCCCGATCGCGTTTCGATGTCGATAGCTGCAAGTACTGACTTAGTTGGCCTACACACATACAACATGTCTTCCTTGAGAAGAGCTCGCGAGTCTCGTCATCAAGTGTTCTTGCCTCCCTCGCCCTTGTTCTTTGGCATTGTTGGTGATTAGAGATCGAGATTTTCATTTGGGGAAGATGCACCTGCACACGCATTGTTAGAGTTAGGGGTTTGATAGGCGTTGTTCTTGTTTGAAGATGGGTATAGGGGGGTTCGATGGGTTAAAAGTGAGACAAGTTTTAAAGTTTGGGATTTATTTAGACACAATTATTAGTTTAAGATTATTTTGAGACAAAACACAAAGTTTGGGATGATTCTTTGACTATTTTACCCAACGTCTATTCGAGTAAAGAAAGGGTAAGTGAAACATATATAGCTTGACTTAATAGTCAATATTAGATGCATTCAAATCTTAATTTATAGTTTGTAAAAATATCTTTGTTTTGCTACTGAACCTATCTAAATATATAGCTTATATTAAAACAAAAAACAAATAGTATAGAATGCACAACTAAATTAAACAAAAATATCTTTAGTATATATAAACTAATGACTAAATAACCAAAAAAACACTATAGTCTATCCCGTTAGTATATTAAGACAACTAAAAATCTCGAAAAAATAGGTACACATATTTAAAATCGGAAATTCAAAACTATATATAATGGCTTAAAAAAGCTGCAAAATAGAAAATAGCTATTATATATAAAAAAAAATAGCTAAAAAATAGTCACCGAAAAAAAAAAAAAAAAAAAAACAATGGTGCCACGTGACAAACACCTAAAAAACTCCAAAAAAATTCCTAAAATATAGGCGAAAAAGAAAAATCGAGATTAGGATTTTGCCACGAAAAATTCCGAAAAAATTACCTAAAATATAGGCAAAAAAAAAGAAAAATCTAAATTAGAGTTGCAACCTCATTAATCTTTTCTTAGAAGATCTTCCTTTATATATATATATATATATAAATTTGTCTATCATAGAATAGTCAAGAGTAGACCTGTTCATGGGTCGAGCTTGGGCCGGGTCCAAACGGGTCCGGACTTAAGAACTTTAGCCCAAATCCAACCCACTATATATATATATATACACGCGGGCCTATGCATAGGCCAAAGCCTAGCCCATGTAAAAAATACAAAGCCCAAGCCCAACCATTACACCCATGAATACATATTTTAATATTAAAAAATCTAAAAAATAAATTATTTATTCATTTAATAATTTTCTTATAAAATTTTTTAACAACACACTACAACAGAAAGAGGATTCAGTGACAAATATTTTAGTGATAAATGAAAATTTTTCACTAGTGGTTGTGTTTAAAGACACTTTGAAAGTACCATCAATATGTACTGAAAACGCCCAATGTATTTAGCGACACCAAAAATAATATCACTAAATCATACATTCAGAGACACAATATATAGTGATATTGTACAAAATATTGCTAAATGTTTTTAGAAACTAACAAATAAAGACATTACTTTTATTTCTCTATTGCCATTAACAAGTAGCTTTATTTAAATTCCAGTATTTACTTTCAGTATTGCTCACTTAATTTCCTTGGGAATACTTACACTGGACTCGTTATCTGCCTTTTGTGATGATTGAGTGCAGATTCTAGTACGAGCACGGGCAAGAAAAAGCTGCCAGAGTACCGTTGATAAGAGATTACCTAACTCGTACATTTGTATTATATATATTTTGTTTCATTTTGGGCTTGAGGATTTGTGAGATACCTTGTATATATTGATCTTTTGTAACTTCAGAGGTATTTATGGTTATATATGGGTTTTCCACTTTAGGTTTATGGTTTATGTCACACATTTATAGTATTATTATTCGAACAAATGTGTTGATAAGAGTTCCGTTGTGTTAAATTGAAGATTTTATGATTACTTAACATATGATTTAATTTCAATACAACTTAATTAGTAAATTGACAAATAATAAAGTTTAAAAAGATAAATTGGAGGATATAATCCAATGTAGAGCACAACTGTCGTTGGTAAGATAGACTGTGGGTCCGCATTGACCCTTGTGGCGGTCTATTTGGAAAATGGGCCGTTACAGGATTTGCACCACTTGACTGTGTAGGGTGGAAAAATGTCAAAGAAGATGAAAGGACAAAACTTTATCATCGTCTCTCTGTAATGTTCTTTACATTTTTTATACTAAGAAATCAACTATCTCTTATATGTTAGAAGTTAAACATAAATATGATTTGCTACTAATTTTATTCTTTTGCTATTAATCAGACAAAGTTTGATTTGGACATGTCTAATGATCTTGATAGGCAATATGTGAACAGATCTTTGTCATCAAGAAATCGCAGTTGTAACGACCCTAAAATCTAACTCGTGCCATGTGTCAATTTAGGTCGTACGTGGACCCTTGCCGTGATACAATTGTCAAATTCTCGGTCGTCGAAGCTAAGGTATGTTATTTTTATTCGGTGTTTTGTATTATATTTTATTACTCGAATGTAAATTTCAATGTCCCAAACATGTGAGGACGTTTGAGTGTGAGCGTTGGTACGTGGAAATGGGTTCGGCTCGATGGGAACGCGAATAACGGATTTCGAGCGAACGATGATTGGGTAATTAAAACACTGACAAAATACAAAATTAATAATAATTAAAAGTTGTATATCGTATTCGATACATTGATACGTCCGGGATTACGCGACGAGCGAGTTGTGATATGAAACGGGTTCGAAAATGCGAGTATTGTGCGAGAAATGGCTAAGTTAGAAGTGAGAGTACCCATTGAAGTCATTAAAGTTGTGTCAAGGTGGGTGAATGGATTTAAGGGTTGCCAAGAGATGTGCATCGAGATTTGTGTGGGTGGGTGATGAAGGGAGTTGTATATAAACCCCAATCATCAACTTTTCTCTCTCCTATCTCATTTTTTTCCAATATCTCTCAACGATCAAATGTGAAGACTGAGTGGGTTTTCGGGGCATTCGACGAGATTTGAGGCCAAGGGAGCACTCAAACTCGAATTCTAAGGTGAGAATCTGATTCCCCATGTGGTTTTCTATGTTTTGATGCTATTTTTGTGGATTTTTTTTAACGATGAATTCGACCAACGATTTCGAAAATTGGTTTTGTTATGAATTGTTTTGATGGATTTAGGGTGAATGGGATGATCAAATGGTGATTTGTGAATTGGTTTTGGTGATTGGGAAGTTATTGAATTTTTGAGAATTTTTGGTTATTTTTTGAAGGATTTTTGAAATCGATGATTTGTCGAGGTTTTAACATGAGCCGAAAGTGGTTTGGTGTTGTAACGGAGGTCCCAACGAGGTTGGGATAGGCTCAAAGCACGGCGACACGAGTCGGGGTTGTGAAAAACCCCCGACAATGGCGTTCTGGGTGAGACGCCGCGAGCGACGAACTTTATGGCGTCTGGGGCAGAAGCCCCAGAGCCCACGCCGTGAGGGCGCTGCCCAGAATTGAACCCCCACAATGCCACTCACGGCGTGACACTGTTCACAGGAGCGAAATTTTGGAAAAATTTTGGAAACTTTCGGAGATCTCTCGGGTATCCAAATGGGTCTGAATACGATCCAATACCTGGATAATCGACCCAATTGTGTGAACGAATAAAATTATGAAAAATTATATAATTTGAGGGTAATTAATGGTAAATTGTAATTAAATGGTTATCAGGAGTAGTAGTCATTAACGGTTTATACGGAGATTCATACGAGGCGAGTCAGTATCCGTTTAAGGGCATGTTAGCTTTGGATTTAGGTAAGTAAACCAGTGAGGAATTTTATAGTTATTTTTTGAGCTTTCAATTCTATTGATATTGCTCTATCCTATTTTTGGGATTCCATTCCTTTGAGTTGTCCGAGGGCAAGGGAGTCAACGTGGTCCTTGCAGATTTCCGGGCCTTCTGAAGTAACATGCCAGGGGTTAACGGTTGGGGATACACGATGTGGTTTGGTTCTATACGGGGTGAGTGTTCTTACCTGGACAACCAGAGAATTTCATCCGCGTGGGGTTTATGATGGTGTGAGTGTACCACGTCCTAATCCCCGAGTCTTTTAGGTTTTACCTCAGCTCAACGACCATTGGTCGGGACTACTTACGCCTTTCTATTGTATTCCGGGACAGTCATTTTTTATTGCTTAGTTATTTATTTACAGTCTTGTTTATTCATGCATTCCCTGTTCTTTCTTTCTATTGGCATGAATATGACTGATTGTTTATTTATTTCAAAATGATGTATTTATGTCTTGTTTGGCGTTACTTACTTGGACTCGTCATTCTTGTGTTTGTCGGAGTGCTGGTCGACAGTTCAGCAAGGGAAAGGATCCATAGTTTGAAGATTTGATTTGATGATACCGGAACACATCTTTCTACTTTGCTGTCACAGGTGACTTTTCTTGTATTATTTTATATATTGTTTTGAAACATTGGGACTTGAGGTTTTTGAAAGATCTTAGGCATGTATATATATATGTTGTTCTTCTCTGACTGATCATTGATGATGATATACATATGTGGGGTTTTCACACTCTAGTATGTCTTATTTTTATAATGGTTGTGATTATTTTGATTAGTTTGAGGATTAATTGCTTCCGCTATATTAATGATAACTCACTAATCAATGTTTTTGACTCGTAAATGATTTAAATTGGTAAATGTTAAAGGAAGGCTGATTAGCTAGACTTGTGTGACTCGGTGAGACTGGCTCGGGGGTTCACGTAAGTCTTGGTCGGGCAAGGCCCAGTTTAGGATGTGAAAATTGGGGTCGTCACAGCAGCTACCAGTCAATTATTCGTAAGCATATTACGTCATTTTCATCTATCTCTACTGCTATTGAGGGGAGAAAACCAAAGTATGATAACATCAGAGTTAAAGTTTGAGCATGACTTTGTAACCATTTCAATACAAGTGAAGAAAAGGTATTCAAATAATTTTATAATGCATTGTTTATCAATTAGTCTTTCACTAGTAATATAATTAAAGATTGTAAACTTCAATCTAATATTGAAAGTATTTTTGCGTTACAGAGAACATCTGAAATCAACAAGGCAAATAGGGCCAAAGTCAAATATCCACATTGTGGAGGCACGCACACTTTTGTTTATTACATGGAGCTTAATGTGATCTTTTATTCTCATTGTCATTCTACTATATAATATTAGCATAAATGCAAAGAATTGACAAAATCACTTATCACTTTTCTTGCAGCGTAACATCGAGATGGGTGAAGCACAATCCCGAATAGATTTGTTTTATACCACACATCATAAAGAGCGTGGTTGAACTCACCCTGAAGTAGAGAGTGACTATGTGAGCAAGTTATACTACAAATGTTGAATGATTTCTTAAGTGAAAAATGTTGATTTATATTTTAGAATTAACACTTAAGTTATGTTTATAGATGAAAGTGCTAACGTTACATGAGCTATATGGACTTAAGCCTCCCGCGGAAGAAGAAGATGAAGACAGAGAGGGTGAATTTGAGTTTATGACTGATGATCAAATTGTTGATGAAGTATATGATTAATTTTTTTCATTTCGCAAATACTATTGATGGTTACCTTTAATAGTTTTTCTCCTACCCATGCTATTGTTGTAACTAATAGGTGTAAGGAACCAATCCAAACTACATTATAGGTTTGGGTTATGAACTTAAGCCTAAGCCTCGCGTGGAAAGAGATAAAAAGATTTCGGAGACAAATGATCGACATTTGGAAGAAATTCAGAAGATAAGGGAAGAGTATAATGCAAGGGAAGAAATATTGCAAGCTGATAGAGATGAAACAAAGGCAAGATTGCAAGCACTTGAAAATACCATTGCTGAGATCTTACGCATGTCCATGATTACTTCTATTAATTTGACTCCATCACAAGATTCACCCACAAAAGGTATGTGATGCATTCTTTCTTGGTTGCTTTTATATGCATATTCTATATGTTCTATTCTTCGATCAATGACTAACTCAATTGTAGACTTGACATCCAACTATATAAGTAGAGTTAATTGCTTTATATTTCTTCAAGTATAGTTTATTCGTTAAATTAATTTAGTTCCTTTAATAGGTTCTATTATGAGCTATAATTAGCTATATAACAACTACACTTATATCATATAAATAGTTGGAAAGAAAAACATTGTTGAAGAGTTCTTAATGTGTTAAAGTTTTCATTAATAATATCAAATTTGGACATGACTTTGATTCAATATGTTTTTTCAATTGCATTAGTTTCTCATCTGCATTTGTTTCTTCTACTACTTTATCGTTTTCTAGTTTGCTTGATTTTGCTGATATGTTATACCATTCTCCATTTATACTCGACGCAATAGTTTCAATTGAAGCAAGAATAAAATAAAGTTGAATTAATTTGAGGAATACATATAGATAATGAAGTTAACAAGTAAGTCAAAAGAGTTCAAGAAGATAAATTTGTCAATGTCTTCAAAAGAGTTCAATTGAGTGGTGTTTTATGTATGCTCAAGAAGATGAAGCTATCAACTTCCTCAAATAGAGTATAATAGGGTTAGAGTTAGTTGTTGTTAGCCATACACATCCATTGTTCAAATTTGAAAGAAAAAAAAATTGAACTTGTCAATCTATGTCATTGCTTCTTATCTTATTTTTTATTCTCCCTTCATATACCTTTTTCTATTAGTGGTGTTGTTGTGAGTGGTTGTTTTGATTGTTATCTTGTACTTCTTATTTTTATTTTTTGAAATGCAACTTCTTTCTTTTATTGGTGCCAATAGTGCCTTCTTGTTTAAGTTGATGTTTCAGTTGCATTATTAGATGATTGTGCTTTTTTTATATCATCTTAATTAGTATTAATTGTCCTTATAATAATTGGCAGGTGTATGAAGATAGTGACAAAAAGTTGAAGCCATGGAATATAGTGACTTGGGGACAATGGAGTGTTATTTTGGTTTGTTCAATTTAGTACATGTGATATTTTGCTACCCTTTTTTGTTAAGACATGATATTTCTCTACATGTGTAAAGCTCCTTATAGGCTCCAACAAACCATTAACTTAGACTTAATTTTTTTTGAGTAGATATATGTATTGGTTATTTGTTGTTAAGTAGGGATATGACAATGGACTAGACCTAATTAAATTTTTGTATGCAAATGTGATATCTAAATGATGATATTATGGTGTATTTTTTGGACAAAATGAGTATGATCTATGTTATTCTTTTTAATGTACATGGCATATTTTTCTGTGACAAAAATTGCCACTAATATATAATATATCAGGCACAAATAATGATTCTAAAATATCAGGCTTATTCAATATTTAGAGACAAATTATGTTGCTAATCATAAGGTTTAGTGACAAATATGGTCGCTATATAGGTCATTTAGTGATTATTCAACTATACTAAGAAAGATATTAGCAAGATCTGTAACGGCCCAATTTTCAATAGCCGTTACTAGTGACGTCAGTGCGGACGTGGACGCTAGCGAGGACATGCGTGGGTCCCACAGCGAGGCTGGAACGAGTTTGGAATAGGTATAATTCGGGTGGTAATTTGAATTGTCGAGTGCTATTGGAGCTGAGCGAGGTTTGGTTTGGGACGAGGAGTGCGATATAGGTGCGTAAACCCCAACAGAAACACATCTGGAGTATTTAATTCTTTAAAATTCTTGCGTTTATTATTCTTGAAATTCATATTCATTGTGATCATGTGTTGGTCGGGTTATTGGTTGGTGTTGGATTTGTTTTCACTATCGAAGTTTATTCGGGATGATTGTGGCACGTGATTAAGCATGCTAGATTGTAGCGCGTGTACTTGCGCCGCCGGTGGATTGTGTCCCGAGCCGCGGGGTGCACGTGTTCGGTGATCTCGTGATTTGTTCCGGTCCACCGTTAGTGGTCCGGGTGGATCCCAGGTGTGGTGTGTTTCCTCTGGGCGCTCGGATTGACGAAGTATGATCTAGTATGTGAGATTGCATTCTACTTTTGTCTGGTTTTATCGTAATGGTTGTGGAGCATATTGTTGACATTATGATTATTCGTTGATCATCTTGCATGCTAGTTACCTACACATGCAGGGTTTTATGGCTGCCCATACTCTTTGCATGTGTAGCTAACGTTAGTTTTTGGCCTCTGAATCTGTTTATTATTTATTCGATGGTTTTCTTTGGGAGTTTACTCACTGGACTCATCACCGTATGTGTTGGGTGATTTGAGTGCAGGATTTGATAAGTGCAGGGACAAGGAGACACGTAAAGATTATCTGTGACTGAAGGCGTGAACTACTCCTTTTATACGCTGTTGAATGTATGTATTTGTTTTATTCTGGGTTTGGGTTGTGAGAGTTATATTCTAGTTTGTTTATGACTTTGAGGATGACACTTGATTTATATTTGGGGACTACATTTTGGTATGGTTTCCACATTAGATTGATTGATATTTAGACTTGTTACATTTGGTATCATTTAATGATTTGAGACTTCCGCTGCATAATCTTCCGCTGCGTAATTTATGGATAAATGATATTAGAGGAACTAAAGTTAACTTATAACATCAAGGTTAACCGGAAATTGATTAATAATGAAAATTGGGCGTGGGACACAGCTGGCGGTGACGTGGTCAGTTGTGGGCCCGCGTGGCCTCCCGTGGCGGACCAATGTGGAAATTGGGGCCGCCACATTTTGGTATCAGAGCGAGGTCAAACTTTGGGAATTGGAGATTGAATGAGAGCATAAACTTAATGAATAAAACTTAGATGTGGAAACCATAAGTGAATGATTAAAGTCTTAGTTGGGAAGTGATGTGAGGCGGGTAAATTTAGGAAATTACATATGCGTATGTTTTGATTGTGTACTATATATTATACGCGTATATACTGAGTCTGATCCACTGCACGTTGGTTGTGCAGTTTAGGATGGACGGACAGGCTCTACTACTCCGCCCACTACTCAGCCAGAGGTTGGAGAGACTAGTGACCATACCACTAGTGACGTGGCTGATTTGCGAGCTATGATTCAGAGGTTGACTGAAAGAAGAGATTGATTCAAAGAGAGCAAGCGACTATTGCAGAAGAGCTCGATGGTTTGAGCCGATGGAGTACATTCGAGCTCGAGGACACCAAAGAGAGCACCGATCCGCTGAGCGTGCCGCACTTTACCACTCATACCGCATTAGCACCGTTGTTGCTGCACAGTAGGCTGGGTCGAGACGCTTATAGAGAGGGTTGAGCCCGTGGTGGTACCAAGTAGATACTACGGTGGTGACACCCACCACTACTGAGAGAAGCGACGGTAGGGACTTCGATCGCTAGGAGTAGGATGTCGAAGCGGCGAAGATGGTGAAGGATTTTATGAGATTTAATCCTACGTACTTCACGGGAGTCGGTGATCCCGAGGTTGCGGGGACGTTGGTTGATGACTCACGACGACTACACCGGTTGTTGGAGGTACCGAGATAGATCGAGCGCGCATTTCGAGCTATTGTTTGAGAGGTCGTGCGGTTTGCTTTGTGGACCACCTACACTGATATACATGGTACGCCAAATGACGCGGGGAGAGTTTAGACAGCTATTTTTGGACGAGTATATTCCTACCGAGTGCGCTTACGATTGAGGGAGCAGCTTCTTGAGTTTGCGACAGGGGACCATGTCGATATCACAAGACATGGACCGATTCCGTATCTCATGATGTATGCTATGGATGTGGCTAATACGGAGAGATTACGGATCTATTACTTCATCGAGGCCTGGATGAGAGGATTGGTGGGGTGATAGTCGCGGCCGGTGCGAGACACTACGATTGTTTATGACAGAGCATTGGCTCGCGAGACGTATTTACGACACCGGGTTGAGCTTGGAGATGGGTTTGGATGAGTTCTTGTCCGATCATAGACCAGAAGAGACAGAGAAATCAATCTAGCAATCGAAGCGGGACTTTCGAGCACGCAGAGTTCATCGGCAACAGATCATGATTTCATTAATGATCGTGATTTGAGAAACGATCGATACGACTATGATGATGGGCAAGATAGATTGGAGTCGCGAGGACGACCGGGACCAGACTAATGATCAATTCACTAATGACGATCACCAGGTGGTACATGAGATTGTACCTATACCGATACAGCAACCGAGACAGTCGTACAGACAGAATCAGGATCAGAGGGACCGGAGTTGGGGTCAGCGCTCGGAGGACCGACAGTCTGGAGTCAGGGACAGACGTAAGTGTTATCGGTGCGGACAGAGAGGTCACATCAGTGTGAATTGCCGTGGAGCCTCTCCAGCGTCAGAGATTCCACAAACCGGGGAGAGAGTTCACATTATAGTACCGCCAGTCAGAGAGACGACCCGACAATATGAGTAGGGTACGTTGTTTCATTAGTCTTATTTTTTTATGCATTCGTTGCATATAGGCTGGTTAGTTTATTTTTGAACCAGCATATTCTAGTGGATGTGTTCACTAGGGTTATCGTGAGATTGTGAGATTAGTAGATGTGTTCACTAGGAGGTGGTTGTGAAACTGGTTGATTGGTTCACCAGGAGGTTGTGAAACTGGTTGATTAGTTCACCAGGAGTCCATTTGCAATTGGTTGTTGTGTGATTGGTTGATGTTTTCACCAGGGACTGGTTGATGTGTTCACCAGGGACTGGTTGATATGGACTGGTTGATGAGTTCACCAGGGATTGATTTGTACACCAGGAGTGAGTGGACGACTGGTTGATCGGTTCACCAGTGGCAGATTGATTTTTCTTCACCTAGGTTGAGGTTGATTTGTTTACCAAAGTTAGAGGTTGAATAGTTCATCAAAAGTGTTAGTGGAATAGTGACTGATTAGGTTGGCTACAATTGGTTAGATTGGTTGACCTGATAGGAAATTGTATCTATGTTACGCTCTATGAGACGAGATGTTAGTTATCTCAAATTTCGGACGAAATTTCAAATTAGTTGGGAAGAATTGTAACGGCCCAATTTTCAATAGCCGTTACTAGTGACGTCAGTGCGGACGTGGACGCTAGCGAGGACGTGCGTGGGTCCCACAGCGAGGCTGGAACGAGTTTGGAATAGGTATAATTCGGGTGGTAATTTGAATTGTCGAGTGCTATTGGAGCTGAGCGAGGTTTAGTTTGGGACGAGGAGTGCGATATAGGTGCGTAAACCCCAACAGAAACACATCTGGAGTATTTAATTCTTTAAAATTCTTGCGTTTATTATTCTTGAAATTCATATTCATTGTGATCATGTGTTGGTCGGGTTATTCGGGATGATTGTGGCACGTGATTAAGCATGCTAGATTGTAGCGCGTGTACTTGCGCCGCCGGTGGATTGTGTCCCGAGCCGCGGGGTGCACGTGTTCGGTGGATCTGTGATTTGTTCCGGTCACCGTTAGTGGTCCGGGTGGATCCCAGGTGTGGTGTGTTTCCTCTGGGCGCTCGGATTGACGAAGTATGATCTAGTATGTGAGATTGCATTCTACTTTTGTCTGGTTTTATCGTAATGGTTGTGGAGCATATTGTTGACATTATGATTATTCGTTGATCATCTTGCATGCTAGTTACCTACACATGCAGGGTTTTATGGCTACCCATACTCTTTGCATGTGTAGCTAACGTTAGTTTTTGGCCTCTGAATCTGTTTATTATTTATTCGATGGTTTTCTTTGGGAGTTTACTCACTGGACTCGTCACCGTATGTGTTGGGTGATTTGAGTGCAGGATTTGATAAGTGCAGGGACAAGGAGACACGTAAAGATTATCTGTGACTGAAGGCGTGAACTACTCCTTTTATACGCTGTTGAATGTATGTATTTGTTTTATTCTGGGTTTGGATTGTGAGAGTTATATTCTAGTTTGTTTATGACTTTGAGGATGACACTTGATTTATATTTGGGGACTACATTTTGGTATGGTTTCCACATTAGATTGATTGATATTTAGACTTGTTACATTTGGTATCATTTAATGATTTGAGACTTCCGCTGCATAATCTTCCGCTGCGTAATTTATGGATAAATGATATTAGAGGAACTAAAGTTAACTTATAACATCAAGGTTAACCGGAAATTGATTAATAATGAAAATTGGGCGTGGGACACAACTGGCGGTGACGTGGTCAGTTGTGGGCCCGCGTGGCCTCCCGTGGCGGACCAATGTGGAAATTGGGGCCGCCACAAGATCCATGGTTGTTGTCACTATTCATCTATACCAAGAAAGATATTAGTCGTCTCTAATGATGTTTACACACAATTTTAAAGACTTCGTCTCTAATGGTGTTTAGATACAATTCTTAACTTTTCGTTACTAATAAGTTGTTTGTGACGAAACTTTTGTAACTTTCACTAAAAGTATTTAGCGACATAATAATTTTGTTGTCTCTAAATATGTACTGTGACAGACATCTCTTTGTTGCTAAACAAAGTCTTTAGCAACAATATATTTTCTTTGTCGTAAAGTTGATTCACTGACAGGGCTACGGCGACAAAGTTAGCGACAGTCGGTTTTTGTCACTAAACAACATTAAGTGGCAGTTAGGCTTAAATTTAGTAACGGATGTGTTTGTCACTAAAGCCCTTGATTGTTGTAGTGGTACATATGTGTTTCCATATGTATATAGTATATTCATATATTGTGCAAAAATGAGGAGTAACTCAGACGATAAACTTCACTTAATGTGTGCATTAGGTCCTAGCTTCAAACATTTCCTACAGCACTTATTATTTTAGAATATGTTAATTATAAACTTATATTCGGGCCGAGCTTAGGCTTTTTAAGGTGGCCTAAGCCCAGCCCATTTAAAAGCGGGGCTAACTGGGCTCGGGCTCAGACTGGGCTTTTCTTGAAAAGGTTGCTCAAGCCCTGTTATTTGTTCATGGGCTTGGACGAGTACCGAGCCCATGATCAAGTCTAGTCAAGAGAAATTCTAAACAACATAGTGTACAAAAAGAAAGCAATTCGTTTTATTTTTAGACCATACAATTGTATTCCTACCTAGGAAAAAAAAAGTGCATATAAAGAATATATAAATTCATGAATCATCACCATTCAACCAAAAATACTTTTAGGGAATTGTCTCATCAAATTACATTTCAAAAGATTGATTTTAGTCACGGACATTTGAAGGACAATATTGATTGAGAGAACTAGCTAGGAACCAATTGATTTTAGCCATGCTTGGTTCAGAAAAAATTGAACAAAATCATGCATTAATTGCATATCATTCAATTTATACTATTTTTTTTTCTTACGAAAATTTATACTAATAATGTTAGAGCATGTGAGCCTGAATAATATTTGTATTTCACCCAGATCAATCTCATCCTAGATATAAAGTTTAAATCTAAGGAATTAGTACCCTTCTCCCCATTCAAAGGATCAAAGATTAAAATAATGCCAAGAACCATTCTAATCTTATGTAAGTAGATTTTTAGGAAGAACTTATCCTTCATTCTCTTTGTTAGTGACTTTATTCTATCATAATCAATGTTAACGCCCCCTTTTCTTTCCATCATTAATCAAAGGTTTATACATAATAAATTACAAAACATGACAACTAAATGACAATTTCTCCTTTTGCTTTAACCATATTCCTGGCATGCATGTATTTGTAAAACAATATTTTCATCCTCCTTTAATCAAATTCTCCTCTTCTAATTTATTTGAGGACTAGGAGAGTTAATAAGAATTGTAGCGCGATTGGGCGCTTGTCAACATCGAGTATTCGAATGTTGATTCGCTTTTGCTCATTCTTTCTCTATTTCTTGGTTTTTCATCCCAAAATGGAAAATGCTAAGTGTACATACTTGTCACACCTAGGGATTGTGCGCCGTCCGACACACTTTGAATGCGTATCTCGAGGTGTATCGACGGCGACTGATTGTCAAGTGTGACAAGAGGGTACCTCTAGCATCTCCCTTATTTTATTTTTTGTAATTTTTTTGAAGTTATTTTATTTTGTAATTATAAAAATACCACTTGAACTTATATATAAGTAATCTTATGGCGCGATATATAAGTAAAATTAATAAAAAAAAGGGTAGGGCCCCTTAAATTAATTAGTCACGAGGTGCGCATAAGCTCAAGTGGTATTTTTATAAATACAAAATAAAATAACTTCAAAAAAAATTACAAAATAAAATAAAGGTGGTTGATTAAGGGTATAATAGCCCAAATTAAGTCTTTCTTTTGGTGTTGTAATTAAGAAGGTTTCCAATTAATCGAATTGTTTAATAACTATATATGTGCTTAAGAGAATAAGTACCTCACTTGCATAATAAAAAAATAAAAAAGTACCAAAGCTTGGCTATAACAATTAGGAATATCGATCGTTTTGCTTTTTAAAAAAGAGATCAACAAGGGAAGGGAAAATGCAATTAATTTTTTTAAAAGCTCTAATTAGGTCTATATCTTGTCTGATCAAATAGGGACGAGTAGTATATAGGCTTCCAAAGAAGGGAAGAACAAAGAAGATAGCATGAAAAAAGAGGTACGAGTATGCACAAATTTGAGCTAGACATATAGTATAAATATCTAATTAGTTATCTCTTTCATTCATACGTGGAGTCTACTTAACTATATTTTTTTTTGCTTTACTAATTAATTAATTACCTTACCTAGCCTTCCTTTTTTTGACACCTTACCTTCCTTTTGATTCTCGCTTTGATCATCAAAATAAAAGCCTTGTATCTGTAAAGGCTGGTCTCGTGCATGGAGGCTTATAAAACATGTTTCCAATAACTTTGTACATGATCAAAAGAAAAGGCGAAACTCTTATTAAGAAAAAATAAAAAAGAAAAAAGAAAAAAGAAAAGAAAAGCGGAATATATGCACGTAAAAAGATTATCTGATTTATGGGATATCTCTGTCTAGGGAACCTTGTAATTAGGGTGGAATGTCGGGTGAATCATCGACGAAACCATAGCTATATCGATCGAGTTAATTAGTTTTTTTTTTTTTTTATTATTAGGAAGAAACCCCATCTTGCATGCCCACAGTGCGGCTCGCATCCTCAAGTCTCAATGTCTTCTTACACACTGCCATACTACCATATCAATGAGCCACCCACTTGGTTGCTGGTCGAGTTAATTAGTTAGTATGCATATATAAATCGATAACAAGTTTTCCACACCATATATATTGTACACGAGCGTATAAATGTTTGAGAATTCTGGCTTAGAGTTGGTTTCAAAAAAGTATATATAATAAGAATTAAGAAGATAAAAAAGAAGACATCAACTTATATATTAAATCAAAGTGTACGCATAATGAAGTGGTGTTTGGTTGTTGAAGATTTGAAGGAATTTTGGTGAAGTTGACAAGAGAAGGGCAAGCAAATAGGTTTGTCTGCTGAAGGGATTAAAGCATGTTGAGTTTACATCGATGTATATGGACCTATTGGCATGGTTAAAAAGCAGCACAAGTACACATAGCTTGACTAATGTGCTGGCTACAGGGCCAATGGATGTTATAAAGCTGAACACAAAATGTACCAGCTTTGTCTAAGCACTGGAATCACTTGTGAATTGTGAGTTGTGACTCCATTGATGGGCCATTGCTGGCTTTAGATATTGCACACCCATCCATTATTATATTGAATATATATAAGGAATGCATGACATAAATTATTAAGCAACTAATGATGAGTTTTAATTTGCATACGTAAGATTTTAATTAAGCAGATGCAACACCAAATTAACCATAATATATTTGTCATATAGCGTAGCTAGAAAACTTTAATTATATGCGGCATTTATTATTTTTACGTGGGTTGCCAACTTAGTTATTACAATCCTCCTCTTTTGTCACAATTTGAAACTCGATCAATCGTATGTGTAGTACAAAGAGGTGGAGTCTGTGTATATCAAAATAATAACTCGTATTGGAGTAAAGGGTGTTGTGATGAAATTGGTTTCTTATAAATAATAATTAAAAAAGAATATATAATAGAAGCTAGTTTGAATGGTCAACAGTTAGGCAAGTGAAACAAACCTAAATGTTGATGTCTGTTTGTTCTCCTAGAGAGAAGAAACTACAAGAACCAGAATCCCTTTAAGAAGGTCCCGCCACAAGCGCGCAACTCGTCCTAAAACTCCCCTCAAAAATAAAGGAGTTATGTACATTGGATCAAAATGAATTAAACAATGAAATATGGTCCACGTGCACATGTTATGCATTTGATAAGACTTGATATTCATCCATCCATAGGTTTTACGCACCAAATTAATTATATATATATATTGCGGCTTGAACGGCTTCTAGATATGTAAATAGAACTTATTAATTAAGCTATATAGATCTACATAAAATTGGTATGTATACCAAAGCAATGGCTGATCAAGAAAATCTTGTTTAGGGGGGCAATCTAAACTATTGGAGGCGTGTTTCGACTCTAGGAGAGGCGAGAAGGTGGGTGGAAGGGGCAAGGGTCAATGAAAACGTAGGAGTACTTTAGAGGGTCCTGGGGGTTGGGGAGCGACCGCCCCCTCTAGCTTGAAGTAAAAAAAAAAAAAGAGAGGATAAAACGGGTACATATATATGAAAATTAAAATGGTATTAGTGTGGCTCAGATTTTTCATTCAAAAGCTCAATTTCAAGTCCTATAAATAAAATCGATCACTTTCTACTGAAAGAAAAAAAAAAAAACCTTTACCATAATCATATCGCATAGTCGGTGAAGGGAAAATGAGCTTCACAATACCGAATCGAGCAAAAGAAATAGTTATTAATTAATTTATTTATCAACCAATTAAGTTACTTAATTAATTCATAAGATATATAAGAAAAAAACTAATCAATATTTATTGGGTGGCTCAACGGTATCGTATGTGATTTGAAAATAAGGATATGGTTCAAATCTTGGTAGTTTGCAAAATTGTTTCTTTCTTATCAAAAAAAAAAAAAAAAAATACATAAGAAAATATCTAGAAAATTCTCAAGAAGTTCTAGAAAGAACGATTAGTAGTAATGCTTTTGTGGACCAAAAAAACCCCCCAAGAACGGGATCCTGATCTCCAAATCTAAATCACCCTTATATGTGCTTATAACCCCACACCCCAATGGGACATGTGCCCTTACTAGCTAGCTAGACCCGACCCACAATTGCCCTTCTTGTATCCTTCCAAACCACCCTTGTGGACCCCCAACATATATATTTCCTCACCTTAATAAGTCTACATATAAACTTATTTAATTAATAATTTCTTTGAACTCACTCTTAATTTATTTATTATATTATTTTTGTTACCTCAATCTTCTCCTATATATACACCCATCACTTCACACAAACTCTACACACTCACAAACATATACATAGCAACTATATATCCAACACTATATATATATATATATATACATATATACATATATATTTCTCTTCTTGGCCTATTCTTGAAGTACACATACACATATACTCTATCAAGTAAAAGATGTCTGGTGTTTGGGTGTTCAAGAAGAATGGAGTGGTGAAGCTTGTGGAGAACCCAACGATGGAGTCGATGGATGGTCGACGCAAGGTGCTTGTTCACAAGCAGAGCAACGATGTCATCACCTCCTACGCCGTGCTCGAACGCAAGCTTAGCGCTCTTGGGTGGAAGCGATACTACGACGACCCCGACCTCTTCCAGTTCCACATGGACAACTCCATCGACCTCATTTCCCTCCCCAAGGACTTCTCCAAGTTCAGGTCCGTTCATATGTACGATATCGTCGTCAAGAACCGCAACATCTTTGAAGTTAGAGATATGTAGTGGGCGCGCCACCATTATAATGATGTCCCCATGAAAAAGTTCGAATCAACGTAACATGAAACCTATTAGCTAATACGAAAGTGCTATCTTCGCGAGCAACAACAGTCCGCAGACCGCCTGACACCTTGGATCTTCAGTGTGTTCAATTTCTTTATTTTGTTCATGTGTGAGCTTGACATCTTTTTTTGTGATCTTACTTGTTAATTAATTAGGTTTCTTTTGAGAGTTAATCTTTCATTTTTCGTTTATTAATCTTGGATTAGTGCGATAGAGTCATATATATATAGACTATAGTTCTACTTTAGCCTGCCTGAAAAGTTTCGTTTGTCATTCATAAAAAAAAAAAAAAAGTTTGGTTTGCAAAAGTATTGGTGCGTTGTGAGGATCTTATGTTACATCAAATATGTTAATTAGATTCTTGTCATGACTATATATATATATAATGGTACGTACTTGATCGATCCTCTTGACCATATAAATGGAGAATACTAGGACAACAATAAATATGTCATACTAGAGGATACATCGATCGACCTGAGCCATCCATACGAACTTAATTAACATGTGTGCTATGCACTGAGCGAATCTCTGTATGCTCACGTCATGAGACACGCATTAACGACTCAAAGGTTCGATATGACGTACCCATTGTCATTTTTACACCTTTACCTCACTATGGTCTAGAGGTCGTCATCAATTCATCTGACTCCTTAAATTAGATGGCGCGATCATAGCGGCTGCATGTGGTGCATGTATACACGTTAACTAATCTAGGCGGTAATAGCACGCAACCTTGTTTAATTCCTAAACTTCAGTGTAACACGTGGCGAGTGGTGGGTTGGGGAGCAAGTTAACTTGGTGGAGCACGGAGCACGTGAAGATTTTAGGGAGATTCTGATTTGATGGGAAAGATGGATACGTGGGCTTAGGGACTTGGAGGGGTCACGTGGTTGGGAGATCGAGAGCCATCCATTTTGCTTACTATGTACGTCACATGACACGTGGCAGATATTCAGTGGGTTGATCCAATTGTAGTTCCGATTCTTGTGGAGTCTTGTAGTGCGTTAAAAGCAGAGAGGGCCAAATACTAGTGCTCGAGATGTAGGTTGGGTACACCTGCTAGTAACGTCATAAAGTGACACCAATTTTTTTTTTTTTTTTTTTAATTTTCTTTTCTGGATGAAAAAGTGTACTAAAATGTTATCCCAAAAGAAAAATTAATGCTATCAATGCCATCAAATGTATAGCATAAAATGGCAAAAAGGAATCTTATAAGTTTCATAATATATAGTAAAATATAATAATATTCCCATTAGTAACTAAATATACAATAATTATATACCAATCAACTAATCAATTGATTAAATAAAGATTATGAAAAATGTGTTCAATATAAATATGGTATTTGCATATCTACGTGCATGAATTTTTTTTTTTTTTATAAGAAAGACAACACACATCTTGTCTTTAGAGAGGATTGAATCCCAACCTCTTACATAATTACCCTAGCTATATATATCATACTAGGGGTTGACTATATATATGAAACTAACATATTCCATTCAACTAGTTAAATGTTTAAACAAGCACATCTCATAGAATCATTTTTTTTCCATATTTTGCAAAAAAGGAAAAAGAGAAAAAACAATCCAATCATCTCTTTATATAGATATATATATACGCACATTAAACAATTAATTATATAAAAGATAAGGAGTTGACCATAAAATGCTAGAACATTGGAACAAAAAGATTATACATATCCATATCATCACAAGGACGTTAATGCTGAAGAGAGAGATGATGAGAGAGTGAAAGTAACCGAACAAGAAGCGCCCGAAGAACTCAGTATGGACAAAGCAACTAGAAATGGCTGGCTAGAACACATATATGGAAAAAGGTCTTATCAGCACGTGCTGAAATGGAAGGTTACCCTTGGAAGCTAGCTAGGGTTCCCTCCAACTTGACTGACTCATGCCCATTCCCTTTTTATTGGATTAATTTTTATTGGATTAATCAGGGTATGTATACATGCATGCATGTAATGCACTAGTCCAGGCATGAAAGCCAACTCTTTGGGAGTCGTAGTCCCTTGTATATGACTAGTTGTACACAAATAGATAAAATGGGACATCAATCAACGACGTAAACTAGTCGATATTAAAACCATGCATTAGATGCACCTTGAATTATGTAAAAGCTCGTGATTTGAGGCACATCTGACGTGACAACACATAAGTGGCTTGTACGCAATTGACGTCGTAATTGATGTCAATGTGGTATTTTTTGTTTGTGGATATATGGGATCAGTTAATGAGCTTCTTGCATTGATATATATGCTTCCCCACAACTGACTCAGAGAGCTAGAAAAAGTGTTCCTGCAAAAGGGTTTTGGATTTTGTATGCATGGAGAAGACAAGATGATATGTTTGTATGCATGAATATCCAATTATCCTATCCATAAAGGATGGGAGGAGAAAAAGAGATCCCATTTTGTCTTTTCACGGTTTTTAGCTCTATGTACATGCATGGATGAATGCAAATATATGGATAGCAGAGTAAGTAGTGTCTGTCTTGTCATAAAAGCTAGCTTGATATATAGGGAGAGAGATATCTGTACGCTTGCTACATTAATATCTCCAATGTTGTCTGAGGTTTATTCACTAGCGTGATTTATAATATTCAATTTCAAGGTAAGCAGGGTTCTTACATTTGACTGCTTAATGATCAACATTTAATTAACATAATTAAGAAGGTTTATTAAATCAGGTTTATCAAATCAAATTAATTGCAAGTACGTACTTAATTAGGAAACCCTTGGTTTAAAAAAAAAAATAGGAGACCTTGGTTTCATCAATCTAAAGGTCAGTTTTTTTTTTGGTCTTAATTAACCACCTGATATAATATTGACGGATCACCTCAATTGTAAATATAACCATGACATCCATCTAGAGATATATCCCAGAAAATTAGAGGGCTTGAACATGGAATAGGTACCAATCGTATCATAATAATAAAACTCTAGGGTTCCAAACCTCTAAAATGTTTGGTATTGATATATGTGAGATTAATATCATGAAAGATGCTAAAATGACACCGCAAAGTCACACCCTGTGACGTGACTTTTGGGTCCCACATAAAAATGGGTGTTAGACACGAAGTTTTCGGTGCATAACATTCGAGGTGTGTATCTTGAGGTATGCACGAATGACTATTACGTGGGCCCGCACACCACGTCACTAGGGTGTAACTTGGGGTGTGACTTTGAAGTGTCATTTTAGCATTTTCCTAATATTATTCTCAATGCCTACAAAAGTTAGAATAAATAATATATACACTACATATATATACGGTAGTTTATAATTTGTAAGTGATTTAATTTGGAAACTCAATATGATTAATGGGGGGATCAATTGAATATAAAAAATTGACTTTATATACCACATATGCACCGGCCACATTAATTAGGAAGCAAAGCTAGCTACACTAGCTAGTTAGAATATTTATTTTTATGCAAGTGCAACGAAAAGTGAGCTAGTCCTTGCTTCCTAAAGAAGGGATGTTTATAGTATCATCTTTTTGTTTTACGTGCGTCGATCCCATGCTTTGTTTAGTTTAATACAACAATTGATCAGCTAGCTCGTAAAGTTGGAGCTCTTTCATTTTTTTATTTTTATTTTTTTGATAGGAAAGAAACAACTTTTGCACCTACTAAAGTTTAAACTTATGATTTCTTATTTCCAAATCTCATACCAAATCATCAGGCCACCAATTGGTTGCAACTCTTTCATTTTCAATATTAACAAGATGATAAATAAATAGTGGCAGAGCCAAAAGGTTCTTTTGATAGGAAAGTAACAACTTGCTCCCACTGGGTTCGAACTCATGCATGACCTTTTACTCCCAAGATCCGTACGAAACCATTGGCCACTTCATAATTGGTTGGTCAATCCCTTTATGTAATTGTTTTCTCCACACTCTTAACTATATATCCTTGTGACAACCAACGGTTCCCTTACAGCTAAATGTACGCCCCCTCCAATTTGATTTTCAGGCTTTGCCACAATATATACATGCATCAAATTGAGTTTTTGAAATCGACTACACATCATGGCGCTTTCTTCAACTATATATATACATATTAATGCAAACGTGAGAGACCCACATATATAAAAACAACTAGCTAGGTAGCTAGAATAAGTTCTTGAAGGAATGAAATTTATAGTTAATTATCACGTTTAGGGATGATTGGCCTAATAGGGGATGCTGTCTTCCATAGATATACTTTTGAAGACAACATTATTGGTGTAACGATGATGGTGACCGTTAGTGGAATTGCATAAACCTCTCTCTATAATATTATTGCTGCACACTACGCTAATTGAACAATTTTTCAATGTAACATATATGTTAGGCAAAGTAGTTGAACAATTTTTCAATGTGGTATAGATAGATAAATTGTTTTGATCAACATATTCTTCAAATATGATTGTTAATTTCTTGGTTAATTTGTCTTGGTTAGGCGCCCACCTTAATTCCATGCAAATTAATAATGAATACAAGCATGAGAGTTGGTGCTATAGCTAGCTTGGTTATATTATACTAAAAAAGTGGCATTAAAATTAAGGTGTGGTATGGTTGGCAAAAGAGAGGACTTGGTAATGAAAATAGACTTAGAAGCGAAGGACTCACTAATTTTCAATGTTTCGTTTGTCTAGCTAAGACTTCAATGTACTCTTTTAATTTTCGTGTTGTCTATATATATTCTGACAACTACTAGTTAGGCTCATTGGAATTGGAGTGCCTAATTAGTTAACTATGTCAAAAACAGTGAAGTTTTTGTTGAAAGAATAAAGCATGCTGAGCAGTATTGATATTAAAGTATCATGTTAAATTAAGGGCACATTTGACACGCTTTTCAGTGCAATAACCACTTACCAAAAAAGGGAAACTGCCTAGAAGTGAAGATGGTACTTTTAGGGCAAGCAATGTTGCTATGAAATTGATGGAGAAGCATTGTTTCTTTATGCAACTTGTCTCAAAGGCCATGTGCAGATTGTCTAGCTAATTAATTTGAGGTTTGGACGTGCTATATAGGAATCACAGAAATTGGCTTAGCAGTACCAAAACATAATGAACATATATAATTTGGTAACCTTCATTGGCAAATTGCTGCCATGCATGAAATTGACATGTTTAGTGAATTAATGAACTAACATGCAACCCTATGCCCTACTTATTAAAATTTCAGTCACATTAGTTGTGAAGGAACGGGGCTGCTGATTGGATGGCGAGCTTCACCGCACAACATACGATTGGTGCTTATGATATTGATATTTGTCCTTCTAATTTATGTACTATTCCTGGTGAAGATGCTCGTGGAGTTGTCTTCCCTAAACTTAATTTGCCCCATTGTAATTGTTTCCTGGGTAGTTAAGCCCCCAATTAATCAAAAAAAAAAAAAAAAAAAAAAAAATTGCAGTCAAAGACTATTGAGTTGGCAGGAAAAACTAGAAGGTTGGAAGCATTGCTTTCATGTTGGCTACGGCCTTTTTTTAAGGAAAATGATAATTTAACACACTTTAGTCGCACACTTTGAACGCACACTTTATTTTTTAGGCTCATTTTTGTCTCCCTAGGCATGGGCCTCACATCTAACAAAATACCATAAATAAGCTAAAAGACAAAGTGTGCGCTCAAAGTATGCGACCAAAGTGTGTTAGATTATCATTTTCCTTTTTTTAAAGTGATTATGGACGGATGGTTGGTGGGCTTCACAATGCTGATCCTTGAATTTAGATAGCATTATCATTCTTTTGTACATTTGTTTTGGCGGGTACACAATCCCTCTTTGTAAATATTTTTGTCTATAATGGAACTTCAAGCTCCCTTTTCTCAAAAAAAAAAAAAAAAAGAGACTGTTGAGTTGGCATACGACGTTGTTCAACGGTAAGCAGTTGTCGGACCAAATTAACAATATTGCTAATAACTTGATAACGTACTCGGGTAACATATTTTTGCTACACACAGTTGTAGAAGTCCTTCGAATGCAATTCGTTAATTTTGCGCACACACATCTCGATCACACGTCAAAAGTAGATAATTAAAATAGCAATTGCTTGTAAGAAAATTATCTAATGCCAACCAAACATTCTTCAATAAACAATGACAAAGAGAGCCAAGATTCAACCTTGAGAGGGTACACAGTCCATCCGTGTATAATGCGTGTATAATGCAACTTTCGGGAGTTCATTTCCCTTTTCTAAAAAAAAGCTCAACTTTGATGGCTAAGTTACTGTTTGGTTTCAACCATAAGACTGAGTAGTTCGTTCTAATTCGTTCTAAGAATATCAAGATTGTGCTTGGCGTTGAGCGGTGGAGCAGAAAGCCCATTGGGCTCATTATGTGCTTCACGACTAAACCTAAACAGTATGTGAAAACCCGCTCGGCTGATTGAGAAAATAAAAGAACTCAAGTGTTGATCAAAAAATAAATATAAGTGCATTCATGAATTCAACTGTTTTTTAGGTTTCTTACGTGGTGTCTGGCACCAACTGCATCGACTAATCCACGCTCAGGTACCATCGGGTCCCATAGGAAGGGGGAGGTGCCTCCCATCATAATTTTTTTCGTTCACAAGACTCGAAGTTGAGACTGTGATTACTTAAGGGGACTAAGTTCATTACTATATAGGCTTCACAAGGGAACCTAAACAGCTATGATCCATTATAGCAAAGTTATCCATTATAACAAATTGAAACAAAAAAAAAAAAAACAAACAAAAGAACATCTTTAAGTAGGATTTCACTACATTTAAGTAGCTTATAATACAAGAAAATTGACCTCTAAATACACTTAATTGTGTTGTTATACCATATGTTGATAAAACTTATTGAATTTAACATATAATAAAATACTATTTAGGACAAGAAATAATGATTGATGATTAATTAAACTAATCGGCATCCCACGCTTCTCGCGCTGGCAAGATTAAGTATCAAAATATTATATAAGAAAACATTGAAAAAAAGTGTAAAAAGAATTATTATGTAATTTCTGATATGAACTCAAAGCCGCTCCTTTTAGGTCCCTCAACAGTTAATAAAAAAAAAACTTGCAAACACTGCATATTTACAAATCTACACAAAACATTAAATATTTGTACTATCGCATAGAAATAGTCTTTAATATAATTTTAAATGGCAACGGATCAAAAAAATTTGATATATTAATTTTAAGAAAATAGTCAGAAATTTTAAGTAATAGCTATTTTTGTGTTCGATCGGTTAATAATTTTTTTCTTTTTCAACTTTATACATATGACTTCTTAAACCTTACTTTTTGGCAAGTGATGTTTTATCACTACCAAAGATGCTTTGACATCAACTAATGAAATTTTAATTGTATTAAAACTTTATTAGACAATTTTACACTAAAATAATTGAATTAAAGTGAAAAGAAAAGTTTTTTTAAAGAAAATGTTGAGAAATTAGAAATAGGTAATTCTCAAAAAGATAGTTAATGATTAAGAGACTAAAAAAATTGATAATTAGATTTGATGTTTAGAAGGAACAAATATAGAAATAAAAAATAGTTAAAATAGCATAAATAATATATATATATATTTTTGGGAGTCGAACCACGAGCTCTTGAAAATCTTTCCTTTTGGCAAGTGATGTCTCTACCATCTTACCAGAGTTGCTTTGACAATTTAATAAAATAAATAAGTTAAAATAGTTGAAAAAATAAAAACATAGATGAATTTGATACAATTTTTTTTAAAAAAAATAGCATAAATATACAAATAGATATGATATAGATAAATTTGATATGATTTTTTTATAAGAAAAAATATCTTGCCCCATCGGGGTTTGAACCATGACTACTTACTCCTAAATCTCATACCATATCATTGGGCTACCCAATTCATTGATCAATTTGATATGATTTATGTAATACAAAAGAATTAAGATGAATGAGGTGCCAAAGGTAGTAACAATGAGTACTTATAATTAATTTGACTCAAATTAAAATACAACACTTACCATATATCATTTTTTTTCTGTACAGTTGTCACTTTCATTTTAAATAATAACTTGAAAAATAGCAAAAAAAGAAAATTTAAACCAAAAATCATATTTGTGTCACAACTACAAACATAACCTAAAAAATAGAAAAAAAATGAAAGTTAGAAAATCACAACAAAAAAACAAAAATCCTATTTGTATCACAACTAAAAACATAGCAAAAAAAAATTAAAAACCAAAAACCTTATTTTTGTATCGCAACTAAAAACATAACCTAAATCCTACCAAAAAACCCTAAAAAATAGCATAAAAAGAAAATTAAAAAATAACGAAATTCTTTTTAAAAACTAAAAAGCCTATTTGTATCACAACTAAAAACATAACCTAAAAATAGCAAAAGAAAAAACAAAAATGAGAAAATTTCGAATAAAAAATTTAAAAATAAAAAATCCTATTAGTATCACAACTAAAAACATAAAATAAATCCTACCCAAAAAAACATAATCTAAAAATTAGCAAAAGAAAAATGAAAATTAAAAAAATACAAAAGTTTGTTAAAACCAAAAATCTTATTTGTATCACAACTAAAACGGCCCGGCTATGTGCAAACCACATTTTACTATGGGCAACCACTTTTTGTTTTTTCTTTTCCAAAAATGTCCTTCCTCCTCACATTGTGCACCACATACAAACGCCACATTCGACTCAGATAATCCTCTCTGACCACCGGCAACGCGAACTTGCGATTTCAGAACCCATTAGCTACCATCATAAAAGTTGATTTCTTCATATTTCTTGTTGGAAAATCATATTTCTACACTGTTTTGAATGCATTTTATAAGGTTTGAACAAATTTTTTTTGTCTTTGTAGGGCATTGTTTGTTTGTATTGTTCGATGGCTATTTACCATAAAAACGG
Source organism: Stephania japonica (assembly GCA_039657345.1). Classification (NCBI taxonomy): domain Eukaryota; kingdom Viridiplantae; phylum Streptophyta; class Magnoliopsida; order Ranunculales; family Menispermaceae; genus Stephania; species Stephania japonica. The sequence goes on along the minus strand of CM077558.1, from coordinate 6,147,790 downwards.
AGGACGAACGCATAGGAGATACAGATGTGTAAGATGGAGAGGTATTTCCTGAGTTTTTGTAAGAGTCAATCACTAAATCGAGGAATGAGTGATTATGTAGTGAGGACAATATTGTACTGTCAGGTTAAGTAGGACGTTGAGGGTGAGATGATCAGGACCATACTTATGTTCCTAGAAAGTTCCTAGAAAGACCATACTTGTGTTCCTAGAAAGTTCCTAGAAATTAGAATTGTAACAACTCAGTTACTATATATAGAAGATAAGCTCTCTCAAGAATGGACATTGAGAGAAGCAAAGTCTTCTTGTCTATCAAGTATATCTTGTTCTTTCATGCTTCTCAACAGTTTTCAATCAATTTTTTGTATTTTTATTCGTGTTCAAACCATTGATTCCGCCTCTGGTTCGGCCTCGCAGGGCTAAACAAATAGCTTTTGCTTGGTTTGTCAAGGCCGATTGAAACATGCATGTTCGATCATAGGTGACCGAACAAATATTTGTTCAAACCAAGTTCTGAACACTACAGTATGTTTTGGTCATCAAAGACCGATTAATATGCATTGTTCGGTTGGCCGAACAATGCACTGTCAATCGGTCCTGTGTCACCGATCAAACGTCGACCATCTACAACGCACAAATGGACTAATATATTAGATCAAAAATAAGTACAAACACATACACAACAACCAAAATTGTTCAAAAACAATACAAAATTGATAAAATATCCATATTAATGTAAACGATCCAAAATCGTCCAAGTTTAGTCATTGATTACGCGACGTCTGCCTAGAAGCAAGACAAAACCAGACGTAAGGTGAGAGTGAATATAAACATAGGTGACGAGAAGATTGTCCGAGTTGATGCGAAGATGAACCACAACTGTGGGGTGAACGCAAAGATCGACCTAGGGCTCGAGTGTTTTCTCCTTTTTCTTCACGTTGTTGGGAGTAGGGGTGCACAAGGGCAAGTGCGTTTTTGGGGAAAAAAATTGGTTTGCCTATAGTAAAATGTGGTTTGCACATAGCTGGGTTGTAACTAAAAACAAAACCTAAAACATAGCAAAAAATGAAAATTAGAAAATTTTGAAAAAAATTATGACATCATAAGGCCATATGTCACGTTGTGAGAGCTTCTCACACGCCACATATCGCGTTGTAAAAGCTTCTCATAGAAACGGTTCATTTATATATATAGATGTACACAACTAATGGAGTAGAGTGCACCCATTACAAAAACAATGTCATTTAAAGATGAAAATTAGAGATGGATAAAATTCCTTGCTTATCAGAGACAGATTAGAGACAAACTAGAATTTGGCCTCTTTTAACCATAAAGCAACAGATTTGAGATGGATTAAGGACGAAATATCAACAACGAAAACCAATATGTTATATGTTTGCCGCCAAAAATTAAAGTAATAAGATTTGAGTTCTCTTTCTGTAACATATTATATTTGTTTCTTCCATTTTTTTTCTTTCTTATTTTATTTCCGGAGGGAGAATTGTGTCGGTGTTCTCATTTCTTCAATTAATTTTCAGGATTCAATAATGCATTCTTTTTGGTTTAAGGAATAGGTTATCTTTTGGGTTTCTTGGCTATTTGTATAGGAATCCATTTCTTATTTGGATTGTGCACTGTTGTTAGATATAACATAATAATTTTCAAAACTTGACCTACCATTTAATTGAATGAACTCTCAACTTGAAACATTTAGATCAACTTTTTTTACTTGAAATCTTTGATGACTTGAAGACTGCAAGTGATGATCATATGATATGTATTGTGAGATCTCAATAGTTATCAAATTATTCACAAGTTTCTTATTTGCTACCTTTCATTTATGGTAATAGGTGGACATATCACGTTACTTGGATGTTGGGATTAATGAAAGTCGCATAATGAAGAGCTACTATTGTTGCTAGGGACCCCATAAGATCTGCCTTGGCAATATTATATTAGTGATCACTATGTATCCATATATTTAAACCATTTGACTAGATGATAATAATGTTAACTTTTCCTCAAGCTTTTCATTGGATTTCAATATCGACGCTAAATTATGACTTGATTTATTGTCGTTTTATTTGTCTCCAGATACCTACTTTGGACTTGGAACTGTGGACAATGTTAAATGTTATATCAATGCCATTCATATTATATCATGCTTATTCAATTTTGTAGGGTAAGTATGAGAGAATGCACGAGGAGTTGACTCAAGCAAATCCAGAGACCCCCATCGACAAGAATGACTTCTTCTACCAGGTAGTGGGTGTGAACAAGGGTCGTGTGTATGAGTTAGGATCGCATGGGGATAGTGGCTATGGGATTCCAAGAGCTAGCACCTCTATAGAGCCAGAGGTTCATCGAGAGGAGTTTGAGGAGCTTCAAGCAGATTTTGTTGAGAAATTTATGACATAACAACGCACCTTTGCAGACTAGCAGGTAATGGATGAGCGACAAATCGCCCAACTCCAGTGGATGTTGATGCAATCATTACATCGAGAAGACCCCGAAACAAGCACGCCTGGGACAGCACATCAACAACCACCTCCAGCCTCCACCGACACACTTAGACTCAAGTGTAGATTCTATGTTTCCCATGTCATCATCTGATATTGGTCATGACGTCGTGCTTCGGAAAGATGATCGGGGCGTTGAAGATATGGATGAGGATTGGTTGCACAACCTTGGGATGGGCAAACATGATCAAGCACCGCAGTAGTTGAGATAATGTGGTCTCTTTTTGGTTTTTGAAATTGATTTGTAGTACTTTTGATTTTTTGGAACCTTAATATTTTTGTTGTATATAAATATTTTTTGGTATGTTTTTTTGATTAGGAATTGCTGTAACTACAGGATGGGTTTATTTTAGATGATATTCATTAACGAAATTACGACTTATAGATAGAATGAATTTTTTATAAAAATATAATTCCGTAACGAAATTTGTAAGGCACGTGTTAAAAATGTGCACATAATCGATCTTTAATCCGTCTCAGATCCGTCTATGTTAGAGACGGAATTTAACAGACACGTGACGAGAGTGTGTACGCTACATGCATATTCCGTCTTTGATCCATCCCTATTTGAAAAAGATTGGACATGTCAGACATCAAATATTTGGTACGATTCGTCTTTATTTCGTCTCTGATCCGTTGCTATGTAAAATGGATTAGAGACGGAATATCCATTGCTAATTACACGACGAACCAGAAACCGTCGTTGTCCAGTCAGCGATGAATTTTTTTATGATGGAGCAGGCTAATCCATCTCTGATCGATTTAACAATGGAATTCACACTTTTTAGAGACGGAATCAACTCTATTTTTGTTGTGACCACAGTTGACAATATCTAGAGACATATGTCATAGTAAACGATATTGATTGTAATCTAATTAAAGATTACAATTTGACCATTACTTAATTAATTGATAAAAAAACATAAAACAACACACCATTGTTTTACAACATATAGAGACAAATGCTATAGTAAGAGATATTGATCGTGATCTAAGGATTCTAAGTTGATGATTACTTAATTGATAAGAAAAGTCAACTCACTAATATAGAAGATAATCTATACCACATCTATAGATTAAAAAAGAATCTTTATTGATATAACAATAAAAAATAATAAAAAAAACTCACATCTATTGATACCACAAGTGCTGGAGAGAGAGTGAAACGACTTTAGACGTTGTCTTTTGTGATAAAAAATCATGGGGTCGCACATCTATATATATATATATATGATTTGATTTGCATAAGTTTGGTATTTATAATACAATAAATAGTAATTGAGAAATATATTTGTGTTGTAATGGATAAAAGAAAAAAAAACTTATGATACTTGTATTACAATTATGATACTTAATTTTATTTGTAGCCGGTTATATACTCAAGTGAAAATAAAAACATCCCTAAAAAAAGGCCAAAAAAAAAAAAGAAAATTATTAACAAAAATCGAAAAGTTTGTTGAGAAATATATTTGTGTTGTAATCGATAAAAGAAAAAAAACTTGTGATACTTGTGATGCAATTAGGATACTCAATTGAATATAGAAACTCCCCTAAAAAAAGGCTGAAAAAAAAAGCAAAAATTATTATTATTAACAAAAATCATAGCTGGTTATAATCAATTGAAAATAGAAACTCTCCTATAAAATGCCAAAAATTATACCCCTCACTTAAGTTGTGACATCATCATGTCAAATACCATGTTGGGAGAGCTTCTCGCATGCCATGTGCGCGTGATGAGAGCTTATCACATAAATAATTCCATTATATATATATAGATATTATAAAATAAATAATTTAATTAAATTTATAAATCATTACTTATTAATTTTTGCATTGTAGATATTTTGGTTGCATATTAATTATGAATTAAATAAGGTTTAACAATGTAGAGTATATATAATAACATTTTTCAATGTCGTAAGAGACATTTTTTTCTTATAGTGAAATTATTTACTTATCATAATTAACTATAACAACTCTTGTGGTAAGGGTTTGGCGCGAGGGGCTATATATTTACAATCTTAAATATTTACACATGGCATAATTAAGAGTAACTATTTGAATTTAGACCTTATCAAGAAAATGAAAATATAGGACAATGTGTAGCAAAACCATGGGCCGACATTATTAAGTTATAAATTTGATTAAATTATTTATTTTATAATAAAAAATATGTAATCAATATGCAAGGAAAATAGCTGTAGTTAAAAAATTAATGTATAATGATTTGTAAATTTGATTAAATTCTTTATTTTATAATATTAAATCAATTATTAACCATTATTCTTTGTTTTTTTTAAAAACTATTATTCTTTGTTATAAGTACATATATTACAAGAAGAATTAGTTTCTAAGACATTAATATATGTTGTTAAAAGTTACGTTGTTAACATATAATGAATATGTTATAAGTAGTCATAAATTGTAAAAATCACAAGTAATGATTTGCTTAATGTCATGAAATAAAGAATTTAACTAATTTGTTAAATTTATAAGTTATTATAATTTTTCTATAAGAACTGATATATTCCTATATTTTAATTCAATATTTTAAAATGTTGAACAATGTCGAGAATTTAAGATAAGTTTTAATAACGTTAGATGAAGTAAAACAACAAATTTTGTAGTGAAATTTAATTATATGCTAATTTAAAATTTTACTATTGTAAAATATTATTTTATAATGGCTCATGGGCTTTTCCACACACATTTATTGATTTCTATATCATCTATAAAAAAACGCTGCATAATATTAACGTCAAGGAAGTGGAAGCAACATTATGAGGCTAATTGAAAGATAAAAATATGTTTTAAGTATTAAGACAATGTTTGTTTGGCTAATACATTTATTTTGTTCAAATCTAACTCAATTTTTATTGGTAGATTTATTTTTCATGATTTATCTGAAAGACTTATTTTAGTTGAGAAACTATTTGAGGTAGTTTCTCTTACATTTTCGCTTTGTTTAGTTGTTTTTTTTTTTTTTTTTGTAGATTAACTTGTAGTTTAATGCTCTTATTAGTATTTATTCTTTATAGCATTCATAGGGTTTTGGAAAAAAAACTTCTATAAAAGTTTGGAAATGTTTAAAAAAATTCCTACGAAAAAAAAATGTTTAAAAGAATTTGATTGAAGACGTGATAAAACTAATCTTATTAAAACTTTATTAACTTATGTAATTAATATGCTATTTGTAACGGCCCAATTATTAATTGGCATTATGTATAACGCCATTATAGATATGAACGACAGCTTGGACGTTGTGGACCCCGCAGCTAGGTCGGAGCATGCTCGGATTAGGTATACAGTTCGTTTTTGTATGTTTTTTGTTGTATTTTGTGATGTGTGGTTCAAATTAGGTTATTTGTATCGCAATGCTGTGTGTTTATATTGTATATGTCGAGTGAGACAGTGTGACGAGTATTCGTCTCGGGTAGTGTGTAGACATGGAAACCGAGGAGGCGAATGGTTAGTACACTAAATGAGTTGATATACATACAATAAATGATAAAGTATGATAAATAATTAATATAAAATGTTGTATATATGTGAGTGACAAGAGTGTACGCGTTGGTCGTGCAAAACGGTTCGGTACCGGGTGTCGAAACGCCCGAGGGCTAGCTTGGTTGTTGTGAGAATGATGAGTACAATGTTAAGTAGGAGAACAAGTCTCAAATTAAGTCACCAAATGGAGACCATTTGACCTCATCTTGACCATCAAAATATGCCTTGAGATTTAGTGTAACGACCCGTTACCTTAAGCACGTGATTAATACTAATCTGAATCTTAATTAATCAGAGTTAGGCTCGTGGTTAAGCCTGGTTTGTCTCGATTAACGCGTGTGTGGATTGGCATGCTATATTGTGTTTGTATGGACTATATTAGTATGTGTAAATGAATAACTGAATCAATGAGGGAATGCCTAATACTATGTGTGGGTCAAGGTGGACACACATGAGACGCAGAATAGCGTTGATGCTCGAATGTGCTCGTTGGCGTGAATAACGTAATTATAGGCATAAATATATATTTATATATTATGGATATATATAAATATAAATATATATTAAAATGGGAAATAAATAAATAATGGTAAATTATCAGGGCACCGAGTGACACGCATGGTCACAGGTGACACGCGTAGGTTGTATGGTAGTGTGCGCGCACGAGGGTACTCGCTGGTGCGCATAATGGGATCGTAGGCGCGACGACATCGATAAATATATATTTATATATAAATATATAATAAAATATGAAAAATGTGAAATTACCATAAAGGGTAGCTGGAAAGAGAAGGAAAGAGATAAAATGGGGGGCATTTTGGTTATTTGACCAATAAAATAAAAAATGAGAAAACGAAATGTTTTCTTCTTCTCGTTAAATTGAGAGAACGAGAATGAAAAGAGGGAACCGAGAACAGAGACGTGGGGGGAGGAAGAAGAGAGTGACGAGAGCTTGAGGATGTCGAGGTAAGTTGCTATGATGGTTGCTCTCGTTGTTGTTGTTGTTATCGTGGTGAGTGATTGTGAGTTGTTGGGAGGGTTCAGCCATGGCGATAAGGAAAGATGGCAGGGAGGGCCGTCTCTCTACTGGGAATCAATCATGGGATCTGGCTTGCTGACTTAAAAAAAAAAACAAAACATAGCAGAACCTCTATTCTATGAAGGAGGAAGACGACCATGAATCGGGCTGGCCTGGTTTAGGGCCAAATGAAAAGAAAAATAAAAAGGGAAAGGAAAAGAAATTCTGGAAAAATCCAAAAGAAAGAAAAAATATGAAAAATAGTATTTTGACCAAATAAATAGAAATGGGTGGTTTTCTATGAGAAATGAGGAATTCAAAAGTTGTGGGAGACTTTATACCAGGGTGGTTACCTCGTAAAACGTGAAATGGTCAAAATAAATGAGAAATTAGGTCATGGGATGTTGAAGTCAAATGTAACCCTAAACCCTAGTTTAGAAGTATTAGTAAATAAATATTAGACATAAGTTAATGTCAATTGGTTTATTTTAGGTAATGGACTGATGTGAAAAGATTTGAGTACTTCGGGGAGTCGTACAAGTCGATAAACGTAAGGAAGCTTAGGACAGGTAAGTGAGATTCGTATCTTTTATCAATTATGCAATGTAAGTTAGTATTATTATAGCATTTAGTGTTATGGAATGGGAATGGGAATGGGGCAATGTACTGTGATTTCGTTTTGGTTATTACAAAAATATTTTTAAATGGAAATGGAGTCCGGAAAGAATTTTGGCGGGACGGATCGGTCTGGGGTTTGGAACTATGATGGGGTGGCCTTCCATCATCGCGCCCCCAGTGACTTGAGAATTATCCTGATCAATATTTTCCTATTGAGTTGGCGGCTCATCGGTCATAAGCCAATCAAATGAGTAGTGATTGGTTTAATGACAATGAGGGAGTGCGACTCTGTGCTTTCATGAGTTAGCGGCACATCGACAAGAACTGGTTAGATGCCCAGTAACTGGTTTAGATGATGTGAGTGGGCGACTCAATGCAATACTGAAACTTGAAAATGTAAATCACAAGTACATTGCAAAGAACCAATGAATGTGCATCTGTTATGTATTGATTAAAATGACTCCTAAATATGTATTTGATTCACGTTGTTATATATAATTTTTAAGTAGTAGTTGATAATTGATGGTTGGTATGGGAGTCACTTACTGAACAAGTAGGAGCTCACCCACCTTTACATTTCCAGGAAATGTGCGTACACTGGAATATAGGATTGGAGAAGCGTAGGAGTTTAATGTCTCCTCTTCATGTAGTGAGTTTCTGTTATATAATTATTGTGTTAAATACTATTTTGTAATAATAATGGTGGGAATATAAATTTAATACCGATTTTGTATATCTTATATGTATCAGAAAAGGTTTAAATTTTTCGTTGCATTTTATTTTGATTTGTTTCTTCAATAATGAGATATACAGTTGTAATTATGATTAGATACAAGGCTGTTGGCTCTAATTAGGTCCGAACTGGTTTACGGAGGCTTAATAAGGGTTTCAGGTCAAATATTCCCTAACTGAGATTAGGGGATGTTACATTTTGTGTCCACACATGATGACAATTTAGTATAAATATCTTCAAAAACCTCATCTCACCATTTTTTTTCTCTCCTCACACAAGCTTAGACGAAATTTGGTGATTTGACTAGGGTTTGTTGAGCTTTGGAAGGTTATTTGGAGGTGCTAGATTAAAAGGGAATACAAGGTTGAATCTTTGATCCTCATCTCTTTCTCTACGTTTCAGACTAAATTTCTCAGGTTTTGACGAGGTTTCTAGGGGTGTGAGTTGAGCACACCAACTATAGTGGTGTTGCTATGATTTTAAGTTGTGGTGTAAAGCAACAACTTGATGGTTTTTGGTATTGTTGTTGAGGTTTCTATGGATTTAAAAATGAATTTAGGGTTTTGGTGAGAAAACTTGGGGTTTGTGTTTTGGACACGTTTTGTTGAGAGATTTTGGTAGTTTGTGGTATTTTGGATGTTTAATGAGTGGTTTGGATGAGCGCGTAGTGCGACGACGAGCCGAGGGGGTCCGAGAACCCCATAAACTTTTCTTGGCTCGGACGTCGCCATGCGCGTCGTGGGCGTACGAGGCCACGATGCCACCTGCGACGTCCAGATCTGTAACGAAATGCCACCCCATACTTTAAATGGCGCTATGCGTGTGGGAAACGTGACGACGTCAGTCATGGTGTCCAGGACGCCTAATACAACTCCAAACCACCTTCACTTCGTTTTGAAACATCGACAAATCTCCGATTCAAAAATCACAACAAAATCCCCCAAAAATACAAACAACTCCCAAATTATCAAAGTAACCATTGCAACACACTAAATCTATTCCATTATCATCAAATCCATCAACAAACACCCCATCAAAATCGAAACCCAATTTGTTGTTTGAAATTATCGCGACAAAAATATGTAAAACAAGCGTCAAAACATAGATAATCGTGTAGGAAGTCGGGATTTCATCTTAAAACACGTAGTTGGTCGATCCCCAACATTGTTCCGAGCTCGAAACCCATGAAACCCCAATGCCCAATTCGTTTTCTCATGAGTGAGAATGAAAAATGAGAGAAAGGTAAGGAGAGAGAAATGTTGGTGAGGATTTATATACTTCCCTCTCATCATCTCTCACGTATTTATCTTGAGGCATATCCATTGGCCTTGATTCACACTAGCCCACCAACCTCTCACTCATTTGTGTGACTCTCATAGGTGTCTTGCCACAACATAGTTATTTCTATCTTAAACCTCACGTTCCCGAACCCATACCATGACTCGCACGTCGTGTCTCGAACGTAACAACATACCGGACACATTACATAATGTTTATTTATTAATTAAATTGTATTTTGTCAGTATTTTAATTCAATTAGTCCCTCAAATTGCTAATTAACCGTCCAACGTTCACCCGTAACTCACGTTTTTCTCGAGCCGAACCTGTTTCGTAACACTAACGCTTACATACAAACATCCTCACACATTTGAAACATTAGAATTTACATTCGGCTAGTAAAATTGTACGGCGTGCATCACGGCCCACAACGTAACCAACTCACATTCCAACTATGTCCCACGAGCACTCATATCTCAATACCAATAAAAAAAACTTGCTAACTTTTGGTTGTTTATTAATAATTAATGATTTAAGTTAGCTTAAGACTCGTTCATATCATTTAACTTCATAATATATAACGGAAGACTCAAGTCATCAAAATAGTATTACATAGCAGTTAAAATATCAATTAATCTAATGTGGAAACCATACCAAAGTGTAATCCGTAAATATAGATCAAGTGAGATCCTCAAAGTATCAAAAGTTACACTTTCAAGTCATATACAGGTCAAAATGTATCTCTCACAACCCATACCCAACGTAAAAGCGATAAATATAAATAAACGTACGAGTAGGGCAAATAGTAGATGGTCACAAGTAGTCCTTAAGCTTGCCCTTCCCTCTGCTCGTACCAGTATCTGCAATTAAGCCATCACAAAAAGGCAGATGACGAGTTCAGAGTGAGTAATCCCAAGGAAATTCACTAAGTAAATATATAAGTAAAAATGTTGGAATCAAAATACTATAAATAAACATGCGGAACAAAAGAATACATGCAACTGTGGAAGATCATCACATGAATATGAATAACAAAGAAGCAAAGTACGTGCACAATCAAAGTTAGACTAGAGCCATACTTTGGGCTATCCGCCAGGCACGACCCGTGAGGATATCTCGAATGGGTGACCCTGGACCCTTTAGGTGGTCGACGTAGACTACGATGCACCCACACATGTCTAGCACACCCGGGTAGCATATTCACCGGCGCATGATTAGAACACATGCTATGGCCTAGTGAACTCAATGCCCCCGCAATGAATAAACACCAGGTAGGAGTAAACTCAACCACCGTAAAGCAATAACTGAAAATAAGAGTATTAAATAAACTAGACAAAATTCAAAGAGTTAAGCAATAAGTACTAAAGTGAATTTTAGTTGGGATACGACACACCTAAAACCGCGCTCTATTAACGTCCTAACTCCAAATGCACACTCAAATACGTCTCCAATGTCCGTCAAATCAACCTAAAACCAATAATCTTTGATCAACCAAACATATTTTCATACCTTGTGACCTCAATCTACAATCCAAATTATCGATAAAATCATCGTTAAAGCGTCCTAAATAGACTATATAAATCCTTAATACAAACCCCAACTAGTGAATTTTTATTAAAAATTTTGGTTTCAAAATTACCCCAGACGCCATTGAGGACGCTGCCAAGTTCAACCCTGTATGGCGTCTTCACGGCGCCTGGGCGCCGTGACCACACCGTCACATTGTCTCCTCCCATGGTATCTCCAAAGCGTCACTCCACAATTTTTTACATTTCGCCTCTACCCAAGACGCCGCGAGTGGCGTCGTGGGGTTCACGTGGGCTTCTGAACCCCACGACGCCCGATGGCATTTTCAGCAGAGGGGGTTTTCTCACGTTTTTGAACCCTCAGCTCGTTGCCATGATCCGTGCTCGCTCCATCAACCCATTAAACACTCCATAAGACTCACAAAACTAAAATCCCTTGACAACATACGTCCGAAACGCAAACTTGAAGTTTTTCGACTAAAAACCTGATAATTCGCTTGAAAATCACAACAACAACAATACCAACACCAAATCTACCACCACAACATTAAATCCAACATTCAAAACCATAACAACACCCCATTCTACTGGTGTGCTCAAACCCTCAACCAAAACCACCATTAAAACTGTAACGGTCCAATTCTCAATGGTCGTTATTGATGACGTCATTGCGGACGTCTACGCCAACGGGGACATTCATGGGTCCCACAGCGAGGCTGGAACACACTTGAACAGGTATACAGTCCGTTTTGTATGCTCTTGTGGTAAATTGTGATGAAAATATTCAAGTTAGTTAGACTTCATCACAATATGTGTGTTAATATAGTTTATTGACGAGTAAGGTGGTGAGATGCGGTTTCGCCGCGACGGGCGCATTGGCGCGCGGACCCAGTGTCGGACACGGGGCACGGGGTGCCGTGTAGTCGGGGGACTAGTGTGATCTTATTTACAAATTATGGGAATTTATTGAGTGAATTTGGTAATTTATATAGGCCAAATCAATTGAAGTTGTAAAGTGCTATAGTTATAGCTGGATTAATCAGGATCCATTGGATGGTTCTCGAGATGCACAACAGGGTGGCTAGTGTCATGATAGGGTGTTAGTGAGTTGGAGTGACACAAGGTGGTTAGAGACCACAGGATTATTCTCGAGATTTGTACTCACACTTGATCAAAACCAACTATATATATACATGTTTGACCGATCAACAAAGGGTGAGAGTGTGGTTTTGGAAGAGAAGAAGAGAGAAATCGGTGGGAAGAAGAGGAGGAAGAACATTTAAGGTGTGAAGAAGGTGATTGGTGGCATCCAACCACAAGATTAAGAGGTATTGACACATGAGATTTTTGGTGTGGGTTAGAATTTGTGAAATCCAAATTTGTTGGGGGATTAAATACTTTGTTTTGTTGAAACTTAGTGTTTATGAGAATGGCATGACATGGGTTGAGTAGAGGATCAAATTTGGGAGAAATTGGAAAATTTTCTAAAATGGGTTTTGAAAACGTGATTTTTGATGATTCTTGGATTTTGAGTTTAAGCTCGATAAATATGTGTTTTAATGGTGTATTTGAGGTCATTGAGGGGTTATGAATGTTTGAGAATCGAATGTATGGGTTTATGTGGTGATTGGAGTTCAGAAATTTGAACCTAAAAAATCTGGACAGAGCGCTATTAGCGCGCTAATGAAGGGACCTAGCGCGCTAATTATACTCCGAAAAATGATGATGAACAGTGACAAAGATAAATTAGCGCGCTAATTTATCTCATTAGCGCGCTAATTGTTCACTGGACTCTCAAAAATTGGAAAATGAGAAAATGAGTCAAACTAACATTATGAACCCATTAATTGATCATTAACCCTCACAAATGAATTTCAGGAGTCTCGGAATAGTAATTGGAGTCGGGGATTTGGAGGAATCGGACTGGGGTTTGGTTTTCGGGTAATCGGAGTGCGGTATAGGTGCGTAAACCCCAACAGAAACACATCTGGAGTATTTAATTCTTTAAATTCTGGTGTTTATTATTCTTGAAATTCATATTCATTGTGATCATGTGTTGGTCTGGATATTGGCTGGTGTTGAATTTGTTTTCATGATCGAAGTTTAGTCGGGACGGTTGTGGCACGTGATCAAGCATGCTAGATTGTAGCACGTGTACTTGTGCCGCCGGTGGATAGCGACCCGAGCCGCGGGGTGCACGTGTCCGATGGATCTGTGAGTGTTTCTGGTCACCGTTAGTGGTCCGGGTGGATCCCAGGTGTGATGTGTTTCCTCTTGGCCCTCGGATTGACGAAGTATGATCTAGTTTGTGAGCTTGCATTCTATTTCTGTCTGGTTTTATCGGAATTGTTGTTGAGCATATTGTTTTCAGTATGATTATTCGTTGATCATCTTGCATGCTTGTTACATACACATGCAGGGTTTTATGGCTGCCCATACTCTTTGCATGTGTAGCTAACGTTAGTTATTGGCCTCTGAATCTGTTTATTATTTACTCGATGGTTTTCTTTGGGAGTTTACTCACTGGACTCGTCACCGTATGTGTTGGGTGATTTGAGTGCAGGATTTGATATGTGAAGGGGCAAGGAGACACTTGAAGATTATTTGTGACTGACGACGGGGTCTACTTCCCTTATACGCCTGGTTGTTTGTATGTATGTATTTATTTATTTTATGCTGGGTTTGGGATTTGAGAGATAGTTTGTATATTTTTGATATTTTGAGGATCTCGGATGATATGTGTATGATGTACATTTGGTATGGTTTCCACTTAGGAATTATGCTCATAAAATTCAGGTTAAATCTTTATGTTGTTCATATAATCTTCCGCTGTGTGATTTATGGTTAAATGATATTAAAGGAACAACAGTTAACCCATAACATCAAGGTTAACCAAAAATTGATTAATAATGGATAATTGGGCATGGGACACAGCTGGCGGTTGAGTGGTCAGTTGTGGGCCCGCGTGGCCTCCCGTGGCGGACCAAGGTGAAAATTGGGGCCGCCACAAAACCCTCGAAAATTATCTCGAATCGTAGAGAAAGAGATGAGGATCGAAAAACTAACTTTATTATCGATTTCCTTTCACTCTTGAGCTCCCAAATGATCACTTGAATCACTTCAAACCCTCAAACTCTCACAATTTTCGGATTTGCACTTGAAGAGAGAGAAAAGTTGGTGAAAATGAATAGTGACCAATATATATATATATATATATATATAAGATTTGTCATTATGTCTCACACCCCATATCATAATGCATGTTTGGAGGGCTGAGATGAGGTCAAATAGTCCTCAATTGATGCCAACATTGACCCACTCACTTGGTCATTGCCCTTATCCTTCTAGCTACAACTTTTGTCCTCGGGCATTCCAGTACCCGACTCCGAGCTGCAAACCGTGTCACTCTCACACACAATGACCATCCCAATCGCCTCAACGTCGTTTAATATAGATTATTTAACAAATTTTATTATTTATTATGTATATTTAGACCCCCGGCCTAGTGTACTAATCATTCGTCACCCAGTATTTGCTTCTGCCCGCTATACGCAGCGAATACCCGTCATACCAGCTCACTCGTCAATGAACAATATAAGCACACATATTGTGATACAATTTAACTAAATTGGACATTACCATTACAAATAAACAACAAAAGCACACAAAACAGACTGTACACCTAATTCGGGCATGCTCTGTTCTCGCTGTGGGACCCACAAATGTCCCTGCTGGCATCCACATCTGCAATGTCATAAGTAACGACAATTATTAATTGGGTCATTACAAAAATATAATACAAACACCGAACAAAAATAACATAACTCGGCGTCGACAATCTAGAATTTGACTACTGTATCGCGACAAGTGGGCCTACTGTCACGACCCAAATCTCTAACCTCATTTTGATTTCCTTAATCAGGATCACCAACTCGTCACGTGGGAACCACACCGTGATACGCACACCGACCGAGGTACGTAGTCAAGATATATTTGCATTAATTGTATGCCTATTGTTATATATTGTGTAGACTTACTAAGTCAGTTGTATGGTTGTAGGCGTCGAGACGAGAGCGGGGACACACTTCAAGTTACGCGTGAGCCGGAGAACCGGGTCGTTAGCATTTTGGTGAGTCTTGTTTAATATTCATATGCATTAAGGAATTATTTAATGGCTTATGGTTGTATTATATTAATGCAAATCAAAAGGGAATCATATAGTTTTGATTTAAAAATCTATAACACATAGACTAGCCTCGAGATACGAGTTAGCACACACTCCCATGACATGTGTGTCAACATGTGTGTCACCTAGCTGGAATTAGTGGCTTAGTAGGAGTGAATGAGACCTACAAGATGTCATAGGGATGGGTGGTACACATTAAATGAAAACCCAAACATATATAAACCCACCTTAGTGCATTCTTCTCATTTGCATGTTGAAAACAAAGAAAAAAATTTAGAACTACAAGGCTGCTGGAAACTCTTCAAATATGGAGTTAGAAAGCTAAATTTCATCAAGCCTTGGAGAGACAAACTCAACCTTACATATCTACTCTACTAGGTAAGGTTATAGCTAAGTTCAAGCATTCAATTTCATGGTTTTAGAGCTCAAATCAAAGGGGTTTCTGTTTTAATCAAGTGCAAGTGTTTAAAAGTTTGTTTTAATGCATTTCCAAGCATTGATTTCCATCCTCAGACTTTATTTTCAAAATTTGCAAGTTTTGGTAAAAAATGGAGTTTTCTTGTGATTTCGGTTTTTAGGATTTTCGAGTTATTAAATGGTCTTGTTTTTGAAATCTAAGTTTATATTTGGATTCTCCATCGAAAAGTAGTAAGGATAACCCTAAGGGTTTTGAAAATCAATGGTGTTTCATAAATTTGAAAAAAAAAATGGGTTTCTAGTGTTATTAACTTGTTTGAACAAATGCATGCATGAATTATTGTTTTTAATTTATGTTCGATGATATAAGAAGTATCTGGTGTATGCATTTTGTAACGACCCGAATCTTCCCTGATTCGACTTATGGGCAATTTAGTAATTTAAATACTAAATGTGCGTTGGATTTTCTTTCGATTGAATTATTAGTGATACAGTAGAATATCCTACACCTTGAGATGCGCACTTTATGCGGTTCGAAGAAATGTTGGAATATATGTCTGGTCCCATTAAGGGAACCCATTAGAGAATAACTTTTTTTAAACGTGAAGAAAGTTATATTTGGGGGCAAGATATCCAGATTTATAAGATCTTACTAATTAAGAAAAGATTTGTAGGAACGTTTTTGGTCAAAAGATGCGAGATCTCCAAATTTATGAGATCTCATTAATTAGGGAAAGATTTATAAAAAATTTCTTAGTCAAAAGGGTAATTAAGTTAAACTAATGAAAAGGCCCCAAAACATATTGAATAGGGAGTTGAACTTAAGGCCCAAGTGGGGGGAGGGTGTATTTTTAGTCTTTAACACAAAAGGTTTTATAAAACCTAACCTAACTCTAGCCTATAAAAGGAGATGTTGAATAATCCTAGCCACCATTTGTGGTTCTACAATATTTGGAAAAGGATGAGAGCTTAGAATGATGAGAGTGGAGTTTTGAGAAGTCAAAGAGATTAAAGAAATTCTGCGTGAAAGTTCACGTTAAGCCCCAAGCGTGAGAGGATCGAGATTAGGATTCACAGTAAGTCTAGGTAAGTGGGGGAGCTTGCTCAATTATCAAATATGATATGATTGCTAGTTATGTCTAGGATTCACGATTTGAATTAAAGACTTGAGATTTATGGGTTGCATCGTAGTATTGGCTTGAATTTATGTATCTATGAAATGTGGATGCACTACTTTTCCCATCTATTGTTATTCATGGCCCCAGGATGTTTTGGAGTTCCACTGAAGGCCTTACTAGCAAGTAATTCTATATAAATGCCCCAGAATGTTCGTGGTACCACCGAGGGCAGTCGACACCCTAAGATGTTTGTGGAGTACCACCGAGGGCCGTCAATGCTCAAGGATGTTTGTGAAATTCGCCACCGAGGCTTTACTTAACTAATTGAATTCATAAGTGTGTCACGTAGGTAAACCAGTTGTAATTCCTTCTCTTGTACTTTTAAGACATCGGTGATGGCTTGGACGAATCTACTGTTGATTTGATGGGACGAATGAAAGGGCACATAAGGCCTGTGTGTCAGTTAGTAGTTTCCATCACCTTGAGAGTAGTAGAATCGGTCACTAGATTCTTGCCTATATCTAGTATGCATTGAATGGAACAACGACTTATACGTATTACTATATTTTATAATATATACTCTTGCGAAACCCCCTATTGGTATGAAAACTTGAATTTATGTATGATTTGTCAATCTCTTTCTTGCTATGGATAATGAATCATGATAAATGCCCTGCATGCTATTGATAGAGAATTATGCCTATGTATTGTTGAATTCTAAAATAAGCTTTTAATGATATAAATGGTTATCGTTGTTATAACTTGATGACTCTCATTAATATGTTTTATACACCATGAAAGGATATAATCCTATTTACTTATGGTTTATGAACCTTATATCCAAGTTGTTGATTGTTGGTTCATCATATGCTTATCGCTTATGAAATCCTGCTACCATGATACTATTCAATGAATCCTTGTTTGCTTTTAAATACATGTTAGACTTTGCATGCTTATTAGTTATTACTTGCATATTTGATGGTTGAGCAAGTTTTTCGCATTACTGAGCTCTGTTGGTTCTTTTAGCTCGCCCCACTTACATCACAGGACAAACCACAATGGCGCTAGAACGAGACAAGAGAGAGAAGCGATAGCTCGAAGCCTTCTCTTTTGATGTGAGCCTTGTATTATTACTATCTATATATTTGATTTTGAATCTATTAAACTTGGGTTTTATTTAGGTAGATCTTTTGGGTAGCTTGAACCCTACTTTCCTTTAGTTGATTCACTTGAGAGTTTCTATTAGTTAGCCTTATTTGGTTTATTGAATAAGAACCCATTTATACTTTCACAGTTACTTATATGGACCTTATCTCATTTATTTCCGCACTCTTAGTCCATATGGTCTCCTTGTATTATTCCACATGTTGTTTTAGGCGTGCCAGACTGCTTGCTTAGGCCCGATTCGGTTATTGGGCTTGGGAGGCGATCTGGGCCGAGTGACCCGACCCTAGGTCAGGAAAGGGTTGTCACACATTCAATGTTGGAGGATAGGTTTGTACCCTGGTAGAAAAGAACAGGGATCCAAAGGTTTGGGAGTATGCCAAATTCGGGTTGCAAAAATCCAGAAAATTCTAGGTTCCTGCACTTAGCATGTTGGTCAATTCTAGCCAGCGCGTTGGGAGACTTGGACAGTAGATTTCCTGCAATTTTCCTTTTTTTTTTTGCAAGACAACTTAACAACTAAACCCAGCCACATTAATTCAACTCTAAACCACCCTAAATCACATCTAAACACCTCAGGAATTTAAGGAAGTGTTATGGGAGTCCGGGTACATGTGTAAGGGTGTCGAGAGGCCGGATAAGTTAGTGAATTAGTTGCATTTGAGTATACGCAATGACAACTTTAATTGGCATTTTATTTCCATTACTTACTGTTATTGTTAAGTCTTCTTGGACTATTTTGCATTTGTATTCTGATATTATGTATTCTTGGTGTCTATGCTCAATTGATGAGTCTAGTTTGCATGATATCCATTTATTTGATTCGGTTCATTGACTCTATCACATGCTATGTTTATTCTTGTTGTTTTAAATGTGAATTTAATGATAAATAGCATGCTATTAGGCAAGTGAATATCTCACAAATGTTTAAGTGGACTTGTATTCCTTATTTGTTTAGATGTGTAGATGTTCCTATGCCTTGAAAATCCATACTTGGTTTTTCTTGAAATTTAAAAGTAGTTTTCACATTTAGGTCACATACTCAATCGAGGTATGCACGACTCAATGGGGTTAAAGTCGTCGGTACATGTTACCTAACACTGTATGACATTCAGGGTTAGAGACCCTGATGTGGTCTACAATCGAGGTTAGAGTCCTTGGCAACACTTAAGTTGGAGTCTCTTGTGCTATATGATTATTGAATGGAGTGACGCGGATCACTGCCGATCGAACCTAAATGACCACTACTTAGTATAATGTCAGTATCACTTGTTTAACTCTGGTGTTTACTCGCATATGGTTTATTTTCCAGCTTTCTTATTTATATGCTTTTAAATACCATTTAAATATTTGGAAATACAAATTAAATTTGTCATCGGGGATTACTATTTTATTCTTGTACTTACCGTCCTTTTTATGACGGTGGATGCAGAGGTGACTACTAGCACGCCGGGCAAGGAGAAGATCGGCTATTATCTTTAAGCCAGCAGCGCAACACTGCATAGACTGTAGGTCTTTTGGTATTTTGATTGTATATGCTATATAGTCTTTCATACACTATTGGATTGTATATTTGGGTTGAGCATTAATTCCTCGACCTGACTTAGACTTACTACTTTCACAGTATTTTGAGGATTGTATATATATATAATGTCATTTCCTGGTTTTTCACACTTAAGGTTATTTTAATTGGCTTCCGCATAAACTACAAATTGCTTCCTCATGTTATTCAAAGCTTCTGCATTAATCAATAAAACGTCTGCTAAATAATTCATTTAATAAAAAGTTTTAATTAACTCTAAATGTCATAAATGGATAGGACTAGTATATTACTTATCCTAATCACGAGAAATGAGGCGAAAGATTGTAAGGCTGAATAATACGTAGTTAAGTCATATGTGAATAGCATTAGGGCTTAATTACGAGATTAGGCCGGGCACTGCCCTAAATTAGGAAAAGGGTCGTCACATCCACGTACGACCTAAATTGACATGTGTCATGAGTTAGATTTTAGGAGTCTTCTCAATTAACTGAACTTTTGTCCTCGAAATAAAAAAAACCAAAAAGAAAGACTTACTAAATCAGAAGAGGTAGGGAAAGCACTCACGCATGCAAGACTCGACCTCCCACTTCAGCTTCTCATCCCCGTAGTGTTGCCATTTGGCAATGGCTGATAGGATCTCCTTGTTCCTCAGAATCTTTACTTTTCGGTCCAATATCTAAATAGACTACCTATCATAAGTGATGTCCTCCCTCAAGTCTATCTGGCTCAAGTCCACCATCGGTCCTCTACCCTCTCTTGACCTATCCAATCAAAGCATAGAGATGTGAAACATAGGGTGAACCCCAGAAAATTAAGGTGGCAACTCCAACTCCTATGAAACTCTGCCTATCCACTTCCCAACTCTGAATGAACCAATAAATCTTGGCGCAAGCTTCCTTCTGATTCCAAATCTTCTGTGACCCTTCATTGGAGACACTTTCATATAGACGTAGTCTCTGACCTGGTATCTAACTCACCATGATATATGTCATAATACATTTTTAGCCTCTCCTGCACACCTTTTAGTCTCAGTCCGATTAGGTATATCTTCTCTGTGTGATCCACTACAATCTCTGGCCCAATGCTACCACATCCTCTGGCTTAGCCTAACAAGATGGAGATTTGCACAGTCTATTGTAAAGTGCCTCAAACAGTGCTATACCAATACTGACATGATAATTGTTATTGTAGGCAAACTCACACAAGTGAAGATACTCCTCTCATGACCCACCGTACTCCAACACACATCCTCAGCATATCCCCGAGTATCTGAATCAGACGTTTGACTGTCCATTAGTTTGTGGATGATAGGCGATACTGAGATCCAACTGCGTACCAAATTGTGCCCGCATGCTCTGCCAAATATGATACGTGAATTGTGGCCCTCTGTCAGACACAATCGATAAAGGTACACTATGCAGTCAAACTATTTCTCGCTTGTACAAACTAGCCAACCTATCTACCCGATGTGTGGTCGAAATCGGTATAAAGTGCGCAGACTTAGTCAATCTATCCACAATCACCCAGATGCTCTCATGATTACGTTGAGATCGAGGTAACTCACTAACGAAGTCCAAGGCAATATGCTCCCACCTCTATTGAGAAATGGGAAGTGACTGTAATAATCCACTAGATCTGTGATGCTCAGCTTTAACTCACTGACAAATCTCACACCCTTAAATGTAATAAAAAGTATTGGTCTTCATCCCTAACCACCAAAAGAGGCGACACACATCTGCATACCTGCTCGAATGAACCGTGATACGTGAGTGGTGTGCCTCATAAAGTATCCCATTGTGTAGCTCAGCCACTAATGAAATCTATCCTATGTTTTTCTAAAAAAAAAAACAAATGTATCATATCTCTTAAAAAAGTCGCACTATGTGCACCTCGGTATCCTCTTAGGGCACCCTATTGATCAGGGCACCTCGGGACTTTTACCAAAATGTCTCTAGTTTGTGAAGTAACACACCTCACTACCCATGACACATGTTAAAGTAATCTCAATCGTGGCTTGCCGAAACCTTTATTATAGTGTCAGTCTATACCAACTGACACCCATATAAGGTAGTCAAATACCTAACTCAATAAGTGACCACTGAAACTATACAAGTGGTTTCAGTGACCTTGTGCCAAGACATGTGTGTATGTCTCGGTCGACACTAACCTATGTCTCAGTCCTGTGTGTCCAAGACTATAAATTCGATCATTTCCCACCGAGACCTGAAATGTAATATCGGTTAATGTAGTATTGTACTATGAGCATCCCACCGATTACTCAGGGCACCCCGGGGTAAATGTGTCATTTTCTTTGAGAACTAGCATAAATAAAAAAAGTCGAGATGCCCTGAGAGGATACCGAAGTGCACATAGCGCGACTAAAAAAACAAATGTGTCACATTGCTCGATTGATCTCTCTCAAAAAATAAAAATAAAAATGGGTGACCTATGGCGTTTAATAAAAAAATGTGTTCATTTATTGATTTCATTTCAATTTTTTTTTCTTGGGTAAATGACATCAAATTGTGACTGACATTTTGGGGTGGAGGGAGTATTTCCATTTCATATCCTATATAGTTTGAAACATATATTTTATTGAAAATGCTAGGTCACGCAGATGTCCCAGTTGTTGTGGGGCCAACCCACTAAAATGACTTTTTTATATGATACGTAGGGGGTATCTTATGTGGAATAATGAAAGTTAATCCTAATTTAACACTTTATAAAAAAAATACTCATAAATGAAGATTTTTTTCCTCATAACATAAATCAATATTCGCCACAACAATAAAATATTAGATGCTGAGCCTTCCACCGACTTTTTTTTTTTTTTTTGGTAATTATCATCTTCTTTTGGTAATTTCCACCAACTAATTAATTAATTAATAATGTCTTTTTTTGAAGTAAAATTAAAATTTCTTTAATCATTCATGGCTCAATACAAGACTAGACATAAAATCAAGTACATTGATTCGTTAATCCTATTTGTGCAAACAAATTGTCATTAGTTTATTTTTTAAAAAAATTGAAACAGTTTGACAATCAGGGACTGCTCTCTACAACGTTGAAACTCATGACAATACATAAGTACTAGATCTACGAAACAAATAACAAAACTTTTCAACAAGGGGAAAACCTAAAACTTTCCAACAAGGAGAAGACTTAAAAACTTTCTAACAAGGGGAAGACAAATCAAAGACTTCCCAACTAGGAAAGAAAACTAACTATAAAGCATAACTAATGATAAATCAATCCAGCTTACCGCACGAATCCAAACAATACCGTTATCTCTACAAATCTAATTAGATCAGTTTTTTATTGAATGAACAAAGAAAAAAAGAGATTTGATTGGAACTACCGCCGATTGTTGAGAGGATCGGTAGTAGTTCAAGAACAAAAATTACGTAAGTGAATAAAAAAAATAATTTTAGGATTTTAGAGGAAAGAAGCCTAATTAATCATGTCCGTTATATAGTATATATTTGAGAGAAAAGTCTGGTTTATTAATTAATTAGCTTTAGATTCCCATATATAACAATCGCATCAACATTCTAATGCTGCAGGCCTTTCCTACTTAATTTTGCTTTCCTTTGAATAAAATAACAAAAGAGACGTCAAAGAATTAAGTTTGAATGGTCGACAAAAGAAAATTAGAAATATAAGGGATTGCCTACTTTTAAACATAAAATAGTCAGTGCAAAGGGATGCTAGTGACCAGCTAAAGCTAAAGTTACATTTCTTTAAAGCTTTAAAGACGGCGCTGCCACGTGGAAAAACCTCAGAAAATATTGTAAAGTTTTCTAATGGAATTGCAACATCTCTTTCCTTTAATATATAAGGTTTTAAATCCGACCAATTTTTTAATGGAGAGGAGAAGCCTTAAGTGTGTACATTATTGTAATTTGTACATATAAAAAGAACCAGAGATGCATAACAGAGAGCTTTAAAACGAATTAGAATAAGTGTTTCAGATTCTCAGATTTTATAAACGTTTTTTATTAAAAAAAAAAAAAAAAAAAAAGCTCATGCTTGCATTAGCCACCTGAATAGTCATAAATCACCAAAAAAAAAAAAAAGTTCTGTTATGATACAGATGAACAATTGATCAAGACTTTGTATGACTAATCATTGTCAAGCATGGCTCTTACATTGAGTGGTAGTATCAAGCATGGCCCTTACTTGTATCTATATCAAATGTATTCATTATTCTATGTATTGTCAATGTTGCTTGTGAAGAGTTGTATGACATGTGATGTATGTGTTACTTGTAAACATTGTCTAAATACATTTATCATCATCACCAAAGGGCCTATATAAAGGGTGTCAACCTCATTGTAAAAACACACCAAGTTGAATACAACTTCTCATTTCAACTCTCTCATTTCTCCTCTTCTACTTTGTAGTTGTAGTTCTTTGTAGTAGTAGTAGAAGTTAGTAGTTCTTCTAC
Source organism: Stephania japonica (assembly GCA_039657345.1). Classification (NCBI taxonomy): domain Eukaryota; kingdom Viridiplantae; phylum Streptophyta; class Magnoliopsida; order Ranunculales; family Menispermaceae; genus Stephania; species Stephania japonica. The sequence goes on along the minus strand of CM077558.1, from coordinate 6,123,722 downwards.
TTTCCTTCTCTAGTTTTAGCAAGTTTCATTTCAATTTACAACACGTTATCAGCACGAGCTTGCTCTAGCATTAAGGAGATCTTGAAGTTCAAGAAGGCTTGTTAAGAAGACAAAGCTAGGAAGGTATAGCTTTTATGAGTTCGGTTTATTTCTATATTATCTTGGTTGCTTCACTTTTATATGCATGCTTTATTCATATGATTGCGAAAGTATGCTCTGTAGTTGCGTCTTGTACGATCTTCTACGTCAGAAATCAAAAGTCAATATGTGACATAACTAGTTTTCTCGCTATACTACAAATGATTAATTATGCTCCATTCTTGATTTTTTATATTGCAAATAGTGTTATGAGTTTGGGTTGATAGTGGGTAAGCCTTATCCCCAGTAAAGCTAAACATAGAAAGGGAGATGGGTTATCCCGTTCGAGGAGGCATGGTTTTAAGTAGACTTCGTCTCACCACCCAACCTGGAGGTTGTCCCACCAACTCATACAAGTATTACATTTTGCGTATTTATAATCAAGTTGTGAACATATATTTAATGGTATCTTATCTATTTTGTATAAAAAGAAAACTATTTAGTTTATCCCTATTTTCATAAAAATTTTATTTAATTATAATTGAATTAATTACCTTAACAATATTGACAATACTAATTACTTGTCAAGGCAACTGGATGCTCAAATTATATATAAAGTATCTATGCAAGGCTATGCATATAAATATTTATTCGTCAAATATCTCTTTAGACTCTTTAGAGATTTGAAAAGTGAATATTTCACTTTATATTATCATTTCACCTCATGGAGCTATCTATATCAAGGCCAAAATTGGTGATGCTCCAAAAGGCTCAAAATGAGCGACTAGGTCTCACACGTACAAAATTTATATCAGCCAAATATCATTTATTATTCTACAATTTCAATTACCTCTATATTGTGGCTATGCAGAAATATGACTGATGAGACAAATAAAAGCCACGTGGCTCACCTCGATGTATTACTGCAACAAATTATCTAGCGCGCACGTCAATCCATTAAATATTAATTATGGATTGAATCCTTGTCTCGTGGTAGCTGAGTAAAATAATAAGATATTATAAATATAATATCACTCATGTCCAATTGGTTTAGCTCCAAATTAAGAAGCATATGTTGCATATAATGACCACGGTCGCAATTAAAAATTTATGGACGTGGAAAAGGTGAAAAGATATGGTAAAAGTCATATTGACAATTCCATTGATAGTCAAAATAAAAAGTGGTGCACCACTAGAAAGGGTAAATTAGTATTAACAAGGAGCGCTCATAATTGTGACATTTTTTTTGTTACGTATGAAAGGCTATGCTGCCTAAATATTGTCATATATACAATACCCAAATATTTTTGTGATATTTTACCATGCTTTTGTTGACTAATGATCCAAAAAGTTTGAGATATTCGTATTTTATTACGAAAAGGGTATTTCTTTAATACCATATTGTTTTTCAATGTAGAAATGGATCATCAAGTTATTTGTTCAGATTATGGCGATATATGTCTTGTTGATTGTGCTACAACGCACACTATCCTCAAAAGAAGAGAATATTTCTCCAATTTGAACTTAGTTGAGGCTAATGTTCAAACAATATCTGGCATCTCCAATTTGATTAGTGGCTCTGGAAGAGCAAATATTATGTTGCCTAGGGGAACAATAATTCATGTTGACAATGCCTTATACTCTGAAAAATTTAAAAGAAATTTACTCAGCTTTAAAGATATTCGACAAAATGGATATCACATTGAAACCATGAACGAAAATAATAGAGAATTTCTCTATGTCACATTGGTTTCAAATGGGAAAAAAGAAGTGTTAGAAAAATTTTCAGCTTTATCCTCTGGATTATATTTTACTCATATAAGGCATGTCGAAACGAATGTCGTCTTAAATAAGAAAATTAATGATCCAAAGACATTCATTTTATGGCATGACCGGCTTGGTCATCCAGGATCATCAATGATGCAAAGAATAATTAATAATTCGCATTGACATCCTTTAAGGAGTCACAAAATATTTTCAGCTGGTGATTATAATTGTGCTAGTTGTTCTCAAGGTAAATTGATAGTTAAATCATCCCCAAGTAAAATTGTTGTGGAATCCTCAGTTTTCTTATAACGCATTCATAGAGACATATGTGGACCTATTCATCCTCACTGTGGACCATTTAGATATTTCATGGTTTTGATAGATGCATCAACTAGGTGGTCACATGTTTGTTTGCTTTCGACCCGCAATGTTGCATTTGCTAGACTTTTAGCGTAAATCATTAAGTTAAGAGCACAATTCCCTGACAACCCAATCAAGACCATCCGTCTTGATAATGCCGGGGAATTTCAATCTCAAGCATTTAAAAATTATTGCATGTCTATAGGAATTACCATTGAACATTCTGTTCCACATGTGCATACCCAAAATAGTTTGTCAGAATCTCTAATCAAACGCATTCAATTAATTGCCAGACCTTTAATCATGAGAACTAAGTTATCAACTTCAGTTTGGGGACATGCAGTCCTTCATGCAGCATATATCATTCGTTATAGGCCTACTGCATACCATAACATTCCCCCATGCAACTCATTTTAGATCAACAACTAAATATTTCACACTTAAGAATTTTTTGTTGTGCAGTGTATGTTCCTATACCACCTCCCAATAGAACTAAGATGGGTCCACAACGAAAACTTGGGATTTATGTTAGATTTAACTCATCGTCCATTATAAGATACCTTGAGCCCTTAACAGGGGATTTATTTACTGCACGTTTTGCTGATTGTCACTTTGATGAAGCAATTTTCCCACCATTAGGGGAGATAAGAAGTCAATTCAAAAGAAATGACGCGAAATTGCTTGGAATGCATCAACTTTATCACATTATGATCCACGAACAAATCAGTGTGAACTTGAAGTTCAAAAGATCATTCATTTGCAACAAATTGCAAATCAATTACCAGATGCATTTAATGATGCAAAACAAGTGACAAAATCACATATTCCAGCTGTAAATGCTCCTGCAAGAATTGATGTCTCTGTGCAACAAAATGCACAAGAACCAACGAAACGTTTAAAGCGTGGAAGATCGGTTGGTTCAAAGGATACAATTCCTCGAAAAAGGAAAACGGGAGTAAAAATAAATACAAATCAAAATACTCCTGAGAAAGCATAAGAATCCTTTGATAAGGGTTTGTCAGAACAAGTTGATTCTGATGTGGAACAACTTCCTCTAGAAAAAGATGAAAAAGATGAAAGTAATGAGATCTCAATAAATTACTTAAACTCTGGTAAGATTTGGGATCGAAATAAAATTGTTCCTGATGATATATTTGCTTTCAATGTGTCATTTGAAATATGTGAAAATGATGATGATCCAGAACCACGATCAGTGGACGAATGTCAAAAAAGACCTGATTGACAAAAATGGCAAGATGCTATCCAAGCAGAGCTAATGTAACATCCCTCAATTTTTAACCTGACTTTTGTGACACGTGTCAGGATCGTGACCCGGCTACGCGATACTGGACTGTATTTCGAACCTTGGGAGTCGACACCGAGGTAATTTTATGATTCTTTGATGTGTGTAATAGTATTATAGTTTAAATGCGTGTCACGAGCCATTTGGGCGATTTTTAAAATGAGTGAGTTTTCGCCTAGGTAACCGGGGGAGAAAATATAGTAAAAAGATAATTAAAATAATTATTTAACAATTATATAGTTCAATTGTGTGAGATAAAAGTAAAAGTGTGCACGTGACGGGAAAATACGGGTCGATGAGGTAAGATGGGTCTGGGAACCCTTGTGTTAAAGTTTGAGATGTGGGGGTCGGTAAAAATGGGTAGACACAACTATCATACCCATTTAAATATTCAAACACACACCTTACCCCATCACTCAACTCACCTCACCACCCACCCCATCACTCACGTCACACTCATCTCACCATCTCACTCACGTCACCCCCCATTCCCACTCATCTCTCTCACGTAACCTCTCCTCACTCTCTCATTTCACTCATCTCTTTCTCTCACTCTTCACTCTCCTCACGGTCTCTCTTCACTCGCTCTCCCTCACGACCTCCCTCTCCCTCATCTCACCACCGCCACGCCGCTTCGCCGGTGACCGGACCAGGGACGTCGGAGGTTGCTTCGTCAACCGGAGGTATGCATTCTCTCCCCTCTCTCTCGTGTTCACTCGATCTCTCTCTCCTCTCGGTTTTCTCTCTCTCTCGTCTCGGTTTGCTCTCTCACTCTCACGAAACTACCTCTCCCACTCGGAGATGGTGGTGACCGGGGTTCACTCCTCACCGAGATCTCTCTCTCCATCCCTCTATTTCTTTTCCTCCCTCTCCCTCTCTCGATCGATCCATGAAAAAAAAAAAAAAAAAAAAAAGAATTGGAAACGAGGCGCCGTGCGCGCTCGTTTTCGTTAGAGAAGAAGGGCCGGGTTCAACTGCGGCCGGCTTCGGCCCTGAACCGGTCTGTTCCGCCGAACCGCCTCTTAAAAAAAAAAAAAAAAAAAGAAAAATAAAGAAAAATGGAAAAGAAAATCCAGAAAAATAGGGAAAATTATGAAAAATTCAGAAAAATCCAGAAAATATGAGAAATTAGAAAAAAATGGTTCACAACCGAGTTTTGGGATTTTCTCGGAATGTTGGCGAGATGTAATCGGGGTTTTAGCCTCGAAAAACATAAAAAAATGATATAATATGTCAAATCGAAGCTAATTTAATGACTTGACCTATTAATACGAGTTTCCAACCTTGTCGGGTAACGGAAAACTCGGGGTACGCGTTAGGAGTCGCGGGAGTGTCATACGCGGATTACGATAGATCAGGTAAGTACATTTGCCTTAAAAAGCACTTGTACGTTAGTAAGCCAGTTTAGAAAATATCATGTGATTCATTTTCACTTCTTTGTGTTTGTTACTATCGAATTATTGGCTTTCCATTCCTTATTCCTTGTATGTGTGTTCTTGGCATAAGTGTGTGTCTCGAAGGTACATGCGGCCTGCACTAGAAGGGATAAAACGCGGGCACTCGAGCGCACGAGTGTTTGACCACCCCTAGTGATTGTGTGATACCATGTACTGGATTGTTGTGGATATTGTTGTGGATTGTTGTGGTATTGTTGTGGAATATAGACCACTTATGGCCTCTCTTGACTCGTGGAACACGCATGTTTCGATTGCTATCATTTTCCGGTCTCATCCATCATGCAACTTGTTTATTTACATTCATATCTTTCAGTACCCGCATGATATTTAGACTGTCTTGTTTGTTATTTCATGAATTACTGTTATATTCTTCTGGCTTTACTTTCGATTTCTCTCAGTACTCACCGTCTAGTTTGTGACGGTGGGTGCGATAGGACTGAGAGCGAGGGGGCAAGGGACCTTGCCTAGGAGACTTTTTGTGAGCAGTTGGACTTGAGGTACCGAGATGTAGGCTCATGTTTATTTCTTTTTGTATGAAGTTTATATATATATATGATTGTTTTGGAACTGGGGAATATGTTTTGAGGTGGATTCCATCAATCCATTTTGTTGACTTAGGATTGAACATGTTGGGTTTTCCACATTTATATAGATTCCTAATTTCCCTTTGATTGAGTTATTTCCCAATATTTGATTAGAATATGATTTTTGCTTCCGCTGTGTTATAATTGCAATAACTCTTTCATAAAACGTGAAATTTTGATGTTTTGAGGCTGACTAGGCTCGTCAGGTTCGCGAGAACTGACTCGGGACTCAAATGCACGGTCTAGTTTCGGCGTACCCAAATGCATTGGGAATTTGGGGCCGTCACGCTTGGTATCGTGAGCACAAGGTTATATAGACTTGACTCTTGATGTAAATTCATAAAACACAAACCATTAAAACCAAATGGAAGTTAGGAACGGTCAAACCGAGAAGTGGAAACCCTAGAATCCCGTAGAAACTTAGTTGGGGAAGTAATGGGTTGAGTCGAATTATTTTAATACATATTATGATTTTTATGTGTATTATTATATTATACGGTAGCTATAGATCGATCCGAGAAGTTCGTTTTCTTGATTCGACGACGATGGCGGATCGGGCGAGTCGTCGTACGCGACGATAGCGGCACATCCGGCACACGATATGCTAGTGCGGATGATGTGCATGCCTTGACTCGTAGAGAGTTGCGACGCAGATTCACACTACAAGAAATGTTACGACTGTTGAGGACACTCGTACCAGCTACCGCTACACCATCGACTCCGACTACACCATTGCCACATACTACTACCCGAGGGCCAGAGACCCCGATTGCTGCGGCATCCACGGCTCCGATTCCGTTAGAGGCGTACCTGAGGGAGCTGTTGTTGCACCTGACACGCAGACCGAGGCGGAGACACATCCTTTATTGACAGAGATAGCTCGAGCGACAGAGACACCAACTACGCCAGCAGCTATTGCAGAGGTTACTCCAGTTACGACGCCATCGAAGAGTCCGGGAGCCACTGCCGAGGCGAAGCAGTGGAGGGAATTTAAGAGACATGATCCTATGAAGTTTTATGGCGGCACTGATGTTAGAGCAGCAGAGTTGTTTCTGAAGAGTCATGAGAAGATTCATTCGATCATCGCCACGGAGGACCACATGCGAGCGACTATCTCTTCGTCGATGTTACATGGAGAGGCAGATGATTGGTGGACGACGATCATTACTACTAGAGGTGTTCCGAGAGACTAGATCGACTTCAAGACCCAGTTTAATCGAAATACTTTCCACCGACGCGTGCTTCGAGCAAAGAGGAATGAGTTCATGGCGTTGAGACAGGGCGCCAATGAGTCAGTGATGGAGTACATGGGTAGGTTCTCATCGTTGTTACCTTATGCTGGGAGGATCGGCCGACACCGAGACTGATCGAGTGTATTATTTCACTGAGGGTTTGTTACATGCGATCGGTGGTTCTGTAGTCACTACACAGCCGGAGACTTTACAGATTGCATACGAGCGGAGTTTGGCTCGAGAGGGTTACCTACTTACTCATCCTGAGGAGACCAGATCGGTCGGACTGTAGTCCCGATTGGAGGAGCACCATCGTGTCAAGAAGAGGAAGAAGAATAGGTGGAATTTCCGGACCGTAGGACTCGAGTGTAGGGTCCGTTGCACGCCGACTACTCGTCCGATACATATTGCTCCGCCAAGCACCCGCTTTTGCCGTCATCCACCACAAATTTAGTCGACCAGACAGACAAGAAACACAGACAGACTATCGAGAGTAGAGGTATCGACCGAGGAGACAGCGAGAGGAGGACACGGGGTCCTGTCGACTCGCACACGAGTTCCGCACAGGGACGAGGCCGAGCCGACTCGGGGATCGCAGGATACCCGCACTTGTTTCAGTGCGGAAAGGTCGGTCACATACGAGAGGGAGTGCCCTCAACCACCAAGAGTACCGCCACAAAGATCATCGCATCGAGAGAACGTGTTCAGCGGCACGTTGAGCCCGACCCGGGGCATCCCGAAACCTTGTCGAGGGTATGATTTCTATTTGCGGTACTTTCATGCATACCATGTTCGATTCCGGTTCCACTGTTTCATTCATTGCTTTGGTCGAATGGTAGATAAGCTAGGTTTGAAACCTCGTTAGGCTTAGTAAACCCTCATCCTTAGCACCGCCGCCGAGATAGATAAGATTTACCCGAATTTGTTGTGCCTCGATATTCCTAGGTAGAGTTAGGGGGTTATGAGTTACCAGTAGATATGAGAGTACTCGAGTTTTTGGAGTTTGATGCTTTGTTGGGCATGGATTGGCTGGGATCGTTTCATGCTCACATTAGTTGTTATGAGAAGAGAATCACGATTCCGTTAATAGATGGTTCGGAGCTCAGCATTCAGGGTACGGCATCGCTACTTCCTATCACCAGAGGCAGGGAAGCCACGAGTGGCGAGATTGAGATTGTTGCGAGTGTCATGAGCACTGGGGCGAAGCAGGAGATTTGCTTTTCAGAGGTACCAGTTGTGTGCGACTTCCCAGATGTGTTTCCGGAGGATTTGCCGGGATTACCACCACCGAGGGAGATAGACTTTATCATTGACCTTGTACCAGGGATTAAACCGATCTCGATACCACCGTACCGTATGGCACCTCGAGAGCTTGAGGAGTTGAGGAGTCAGCTAGATGAATTGTTAGAGCTTGGTTTCATCAGTCCGAGTATGTCGCCATGGGGAGCACCAGTACTGTTTGTAAAGAAAAAGGATGGTAGTTTGAGGCTATGCATAGATTATCGCCAACTGAACCGAGTTACAGTGAAGAACAAATATCCGTTGCCGCGCATTGATGATTTGTTTGATCGCTTGACAGAGCGCAGTGATGGTTCTCGAAAATAAATCTCGAGGTCGCTATCACCAAATCAGGATTAGGGTGAAGATCGAGAAAAGACGGCGTTCGATAAGATACTCTGGTCCACTTTCAATTTACAAATATGCCATTCGGCTTAACTAATGCGCCAAAGAATGTTTATGGATCTCATGCATCGCGTGATGAGGGAATACCTTGATCGGTTCGTGATTGTGTTCATAGACGATATCCTCATCTATTCTAGGACTCGTGAGGAGCATGAAGGACATCTACGAGCAAGATGTGCAGACTTTGAGAGATCATCGATTGTTTGCCAAGTTCAAACAAGTGTGAGTTTTGGTTGTCGAAGTCCGATTCCTTGGGCATGTTGTTGGAGCTACCGGTGTTCTTTGTTGATCCGAGAGAAGGTTAGAGCATGATTGAGTGGCCTACGCCGATCTACCGTTACGCAAATTCGCAGCTTTCGGGATTGGCGGGATACTATCGCCGATTTGTGCAAGACTTCTCCAAGATTGCCGCTCCGATGACGAAATTGACTAAGAAGAATGCGAAGTTTGATTGGGATGAGGAGTGCGAACATGCATTCAACACTTTGAAGAAGAAATTGACTACCGCGCCGTGTGTTAGCGTTGCCGAGACTGGAAAAGACTTAGTCGTGTACACCGACGCATCGAAGGTTGGCTTGGGTTGTGTATTGATGCGGAGAGGCGAGTTATCGCTTATGCATCTCGACAAATGAAGGTTCACGAGAGGAACTACCCGACACACGACTTAGAGTTGGCGCGCGATAGTGTTTGCATTGAAGATATGGAGGCACCACTTGTATGGCGTACGTTTCGAGTTGTTCACGACCACAAGAGCTTGAAGTACTTATTCACTCGAGAGAACTAAACCCGAGACAGAGACGTTGGCTAGAGTTCTTGAAGGACTATGATTTCTCGTTAGAGTATCATCCGGGGAAAGCTAACGTGGTTGCTGATGCTTTGAGCCGTAGAGGATCTGATGCAGAGGTGGTCGTATGTCAGATGACCCACGAGTATGGTCTTCTTGAGGCGCCCGAGTTAATGAGTTCACGGACGTACGGTGACTACCAGGACACGATTTGTGGTCGATGAGGTTGCGAGACCGTTTCACTGCAGACTGTTCTCGAGGGACAGCAGGGCGATGAGTCGTACCAGCAATTCAGTGAGATGGCTGACAGTTCAGAACATCCAGATTGGAGTCGGTCGACAGACTCTTGCTTGAGGTATCGTGGGCGACTGTGGATTCCATTGGCGGCTGACTTACGCACCGAGATACTTCAGGAGGCTCACCGTTCTCGATTTTCTGTGCATCCGGGTCGGACCAAGATGTATGCTGATATGCGACGTCTCTTTTGGTGGCCAGGGATGAAATCCGATGTGTCGGAATTCATTAGAGCGTGTGAGATATGCCAGCGTGTGAAGGCTGAGCATCGACGGCCTGGAGGATTGCTGCAGCCCCTACCTATTCCTCAATGGAAGTGGGAGCACATTGCTATGGATTTCGTCAGTGGCTTGCCCCGATCTCCTCGTGGTCATGATAGCATCTGGGTAATTGTGGATCGATTGACGAAATCTGCTCATTTCATACCAATATCCACTACACACCGAGTTGACAGACTGAGCATTCTTTACGAGCGTGAGATTGTCAGACTACACGGAGTTCCGTTGTCGATCGTGTCAGATCGAGGGGCGCAGTTTACTTCGTTATTGTGGCAGAGCATGCAGGCTCAGTTCGGCACCAGACTAGAGTTGAGTACGGCGTTCCATCCACGCACGTACTGACAAATCCGAGAGGTTGATACAGGTGTTGGAAGACATGCTCAGGATGTGTGTTTTGGAATACGGCGGGTCATGGGAAGAGTACCTTCATTTGTGTGAGTTTGCTTACAACAACAGTTATCAGGCAAGTATCGGTATGGCACCGTTTGAGGCGCTCTATGGCAGGCCTTGTAGATCACCTTCTTGCTGGGCTGAGCCAGAGGATATTGTGACAGTTGGTCCCGAGATTGTTGTTGATCACACTGAGAAGGTACGACAGATTCGTCAGAGGCTTAAGAGTGCTCAAGAGCGACAAAAGAAATACTATGATCAGTATCACGATGAGCTTCAGTACGACGTGGGAGACTATGTATACCTAAAAGTCTCGCCTCTGAAGGGTCACAAACGATTCGGAATCAAAGGGAAGCTTGCTCCTAGATTTATCGGTCCCTTCAAAGTTGTGAAGAGGGTCGGTAAGGTTGCTTACCAGTTAGAGTTACCGCCAGCGCTCGTCGGTATTCATCCAGTGTTTCACATTTCAATGCTTCGACTAGACAAGTCAGGCGGAGGACGGCGACCTACAGTGGACCTAAGTCAGATCGAGTTGCAAGACGATGCCACGTACGAGGAGCAGCCAATTCAAATTGTCGACCGTAAAGTCAAAATACTGAGGAACAAGGAAATCCCTTCCGTTCTCGTGAAATGGCAATTCCACGGGACGAAGAGTTAACTTGGGAGCTAGAGTCATACATGCAAGTGCACTTCCCCTATCTATTTGATTCCGGTGAGTTTGAAGTTTAATTTACTTATTAGTAAATTTCGAGGACGAAATTCTAATAAGTGGGGGAGACTGTAACATCCCTCAATTTTTAACTCGACTTTTGTGACACGTGTCGGGATCGTGACCCGCTACGCGATACTCGGACTCGTATTTCGAACCTTGGGAGTCGACACCGAGGTAATTTTATGATTCTTTGATGTGTGTAATAGTATTATAGTTTAAATGCGTGTCACGAGCCATTTGGGCGATTTTTAAAATGAGTGAGTTTTCGCCTAGGTAACCGGGAGAAAATATAGTAAAAAGATAATTAAAATAATTATTTAACAATTATATAGTTCAATTGTGTGAGATAAAAGTAAAAGTGTGCACGTGACGGAAAATACGGGTCGATGAGGTAAGATGGGTCGGGGAACCCTTGTGTTAAAGTTTGAGATGTGGGGTCGGTAAAAATGGGTAGACACAACTATCATACCCATTTAAATATTCAAACACACACCTTACCCCATCACTCAACTCACCTCACCACCCACCCCATCACTCACGTCACACTCATCTCACCATCTCACTCACGTCACCCCCATTCCCACTCATCTCTCTCACGTAACCTCTCCTCACTCTCTCATTTCACTCATCTCTTTCTCTCACTCTTCACTCTCCTCACGGTCTCTCTTCACTCGCTCTCCCTCACGACCTCCCTCTCCTCATCTCACCACCGCCACGCTTCTCGCCGGTGGACCGGACCAGGGACGTCGGAGGTTGCCCTGTCAACCGGAGGTATGCATTCTCTCCCTCTCTCTCTCGTGTTCACTCGATCTCTCTCTCCTCTCGGTTTTCTCTCTCTCTCGTCTCGGTTTGCTCTCTCACTCTCACGAAACTACCTCTCCCACTCGGAGATGGTGGTGACCGGGGTTCACTCCCTCACCGGAGATCTCTCTCCATCCCTCTATTTCTTTTCCTCCCTCTCCTCTCTCTCGATCGATCCATGAAAAAAAAAAAAAAAAATTGGAAACGAGGCGCCGCGCCTCTGTTTCGTTAGAGAAGAAGGGCTTCGGCCGAAATCCGGCCTGTTCCGTACGAACCGCCTCTTAGAAAAAAAAAAAAAAAAAAAAAAGAAAATAAAGAAAAATGGAAAAGAAAATCCAGAAAAATAGGGAAAATTATGAAAAATTCAGAAAAATCCAGAAAATATGAGAAATTAGAAAAAAATGGTTCACAACTGAGTTTTGGGATTTTCTCGGAAATGTTGGCGAGATGTAATCGGGGTTTTAGCCTCGAAAAACATAAAAAAATGATATAATATGTCAAATCGAAGCTAATTTAATGACTTGACCTATTAATACGAGTTTCCAACCTTGTCAGGTAACGGAAAACTCGGGGGTACGCGTTAGGAGTCGCGGGAGTGTCATACGCGGATTACGATAGATCGTAAGTACATTTGCCTTAAAAAGCACTTGTACGTTAGTAAGCCAGTTTAGAAAATATCATGTGATTCATTTTCACTTCTTTGTGTTTGTTACTATCGAATTATTGGCTTTCCATTCCTTATTCCTTGTATGTGTGTTCTTGGCATAAGTGTGTGTCTCGAAGGTACATGCGGCCTGCACTAGAAGGGATAAAACGCGGCACTCGAGCGCACGAGTGTTTGACCACCCCTAGTGATTGTGTGATACCATGTACTTGGATTGTTGTGGATATTGTTGTGGATTGTTGTGGTATTGTTGTGGAATATAGACCACTTATGGCCTCTCTTGACTCGTGGAACACGCATGTTTCGATTGCTATCATTTTCCAGTCTGTCCATCATGCAACTTGTTTATTTACATTCATATCTTTCAGTACCCGCATGATATTTAGACTGTCTTGTTTGTTATTTCATGAATTACTGTTATATTCTTCTGGCTTTACTTTCGATTTCTCTCAGTACTCACCGTCTAGTTTGTGACGGTGGGTGCAGATAGGACGGAGAGCAGTAGGGGCAAGGGACCTTGCCTAGGAGACTTTTTGTGAGCAGTTGGACTTGAGGTACCGAGATGTAGGCTCATGTTTATTTCTTTTTGTATGAAGTTTATATATATATATGATTGTTTTGGAACTGGGGAATATGTTTTGAGGTGGATTCCATCAATCCATTTTGTTGACTTAGGATTGAACATGTTGGGTTTTCCACATTTATATAGATTCCTAATTTCCCTTTGATTGAGTTATTTCCCAATATTTGATTAGAATATGATTTTTCCGCTGTGTTATAATTGCAATAACTCTTTCATAAAACGTGAAATTTTGATGTTTTGAGGCTGACTAGGCTCGTCAGGTTCGCTGAGAACGGACTCGGGACCTGCACGGGTCTAGGCCGGGCGTACCCAAATGCATTGGGAATTTGGGGCCGTCACAGCTAAACTCGTTAAGGAAATGAGAGGTTTTTGGACCAATTGTCCAAACGCCAGATGACGTAAAACTTGTTGGATATAAATGGGTATTTATACGAAAGAGAAACGAAAAAAAATGAAGTTACAAGGTACAAAGCAAGACTTGTAGCTCAAGGTTTCTCATAAAGACCTGGCATCGATTATGAGGAAACATATTCTCCTGTTATAGATGCAATCAGATTTTGGTTCTTGATAAGTCTTGCAGTCTCTGAAGGGCTTGATATGCATTTAATGGATGTTGTTACAGCATATCAGTACGGATCTCTAGACAGTGAGATATATATGAAAATCCCTGATGGATTTGTAATATCCGATGAAATAAAATCAAAACCCCATAACATGCATTCTATAAAATTACAAAGGTCTTTGTACGGGTTGAAACAATCCGGACGAATGTGGTACAAACGTCTTAGTGATTATTTACTGAAAGAATGATATGTAAATAATCCGCTTTGCCCATGTGTCTTCATTAAAAGATCATCAACAGGATTTGTGATTATTGTTGTATATGTTGATGATTTAAATACAGTGGGAAACCACGACGACATCGTTAGAACATCCGAATACTTGAAAAAGGAATTCGAGATGAAAGAACTTGGAAAAACAAGACTTTGTCTTAGTTTACAAATTGAACATTTTTCAAGTGGAGTACTTGTCCATCAATCAAATTATATTGAAAAATTATTAAAAAGATTTTATATGGACAAGACACATCCATTGAGCTCTCCAATGGTTGTCAGATCACTTGAAGTGGATAAGGATCCATTTCGACCTCATGAAAGTGATGAAGAGCTAATTGGTCCGGAGGTACCATATTTAAGTGCAATTGGTGCACTTATGTATCTTGCAAATTGTACAAAACCCGATATTACTTTTGCTGTCAACCTACTTGCAAGATATAGCTCTTCACCAGCTCGAAGACATTGGAATGGTGTTAAACACATTTTTCGATATCTTCGAGGAACAAGTGACATGGGTTTATTTTACTTGAGAGGGGTAAAATTGAATCTCCAAGGTTATGCTGATGCTGGATTCTTATCAGATCCCCACAAGGCCCGTTTTCAAACGGGATATGTATTCACCTGTGGTAATACTGCTGTATCATGGAAGGCAGTAAAACAAACTATGGTTGCTACTTCTTCTAATCATTCTGATGTACTTGCAATTCATGAAGCAAGTCGTGAATGTGTTTGGTTGAGAAACATGATTGAACATATTCAAGAATCATGTGGATTGTCTTCAATAAAAGATTCCAACCATATTATATGAAGATAATGCAGCATGTATTGCACAATTAAGTGAAGGATTCATAAAAGGGGACAGAACAAAATATATTTCACCAAAATTCTTTTATGCACATGAGCTTCAGAAGAATGGTGAAATTGATGTCAAGCAAATTCGATCAAGCGATAATCTTGCTGATTTATTCACAAAAGCCTTACCAACTACGACATTTAAAAGGCTTACATATGGTATTGACTTGCGTAAACTTAAAGACATTGCAAGTAAAGAAACTGAACAAGTTTCACCCATGTTCACATGAGGGGGAGTTATTGATTAGTGTATTGCACTCTTTTTCCCTTAGCTATGGTTTTATCCCATTAGGTTTTCCTAGCAAGGTTTTTTAATGAGGCAATCCTAACAATATTATATTCATCTTAAGATTAATAAGAAATGTGTACTCTTTTTCTTTTGCTAGATTTTTTCCCACATGGTTTTTTTCTAGTAGAAGTTTTAACGAGGCACATTCTCTCAACAATTGTCATCCAAGGGGGAGTGTTATGATATGGTTGAACAATTGATCAAGACTTTGTATGACTAATCATTGTCAAGCATGGCTCTTACATTGAGTGGTAGTATCAAGCATGACCCTTACTTGTATCCATATCAAATGTACTCATTATTCCATGTATTGTCAATGTTACTTGTGAAGAGTTGTATGACATGTGATGTATGTGTTACTTGTAAACATTGTCTAAGTATATTTATCATCATCACCAAAGGGCCTATATAAAGGGTGTCAACCTCATTGTAAAAACACACCAAGTTGAATATAACTTCTCATTTCAACTCTCTCATTTCTTCTCTTCTACTTTGTAGTTGTAGTTCTTTGTAGTAGTAGAAGTTAGTAGTTCTTCTACTTTCCTTCTCTAGTTTTAGCAAGTTTCATTTCAATTTACAACAGTTCTACATGACTTGAGCTGCCATGAGCAATTGTAGACTAGAATCAGAAATTCTGACATTCCAAGTATGTCAGTTTGTATCTAATGCCTTGCAGCCCGATTAGTCGAAAACTCGAGGCACATTGGGCTTCAGATAAGAAAAATTATGAATTTTATATTCTGATGTCTTAACAAAAAATAAATAAAAAAAAATTTAAAAAAATTGAACATAAGTCCATATGAAGTACAGAGAGAGTACTTGCAAACCATAGGTTGGTCAGTATTGGGACTGTGACAAGACAATCAGGTTCCTTTTAAGCGAGATCTTGGTTTCAAGTTTTGTGGATGGAGACATCGAAAAACGAATATCTAATTCCATGTGCATTGCTAATAATGAGTCTACTAATCACATATAACTGAATAATAACTCCAACAAATGGCTCTAAGACTTTTTCTGATTAAAACAAAAAATTTCCAATAAATTACACCTTATGCTTGTATTTCTATTTATTTGAATCATTCTTTGAGTTTTTGTATTTTATTACACAAGTGCTAGTTGGTGCAGTCAAACCCTTTGCAGATGGACACCCAGATTATTAGAACCAGGAGCAGCAAGATCCCAAGAACAACCAGCTTAATTTTCATGTTCTGAAGCCACATTTTTCGCCGAACTTTCGTACCTTGTTTCCTGAATTCTTGAGCCTGAAATCATCACAGAATAGATTTTAAGTTTTAAGAGAATAATCGAGTATAAATAGAAATGAATAATAGTTTTGCTGAATATATAAAGGATTCGGCACCTGTGACCGTAGATCTTCAGTCTTATCAGCAAGAACATTTAGACTCTCCCCTCTATCAATTGTCTGAGACAAACAAATATAAAAGCAAAGCAAATGACTTCCATCTGGAGTTTGTACCAGCATTCACAAAGAAAAAAATCGCAAGTGGAAATTACTCTTATTATAAGGTAACATATCTTTAGGGGAGATCTAAGTTGCAACATTTATATAAGGAAAGATGAAGTAGAAGAGGAAATATTGAAAACAATTAGCCCTAGAACAACTTCAGGAAACATCATCAATGCACTAAATGTAAAGCAAGAAAGATCTTATATGACTGATTCACAAAAGCAACAACCAAGTCTTTAAAAAAAAAGTGCTATTATTATTGAAAAACAATTTAATTTCCATGTTGACGATAAGACTTCTCGTCACAAATAAGCTCCCTCGTGATATTAAAAAAAAAAAAAAAAAAAAAAAAACACTCAGCATAAAGCTTTATATAGAGAAAACGCAATAGTGTTCAAAATTCAAACTGGGAATGTCACTAGTTTTATGAGCCAATGACTGCAGCATTTGAAATGATACATCCGTGAATTTGGATTAGTACATGTTTGCATCATGATTCATCAGGTTAAACAGCTACATATACAGTAATGAGAACAATCAAATAACAGGGTAGTTTTGGAATTGCGTTTCACAAGTTTTCTGTAGTGATCTCACTAACTTTCTCGATTTTTGCTTTTCATTTGAACAAGACTTTCTAGCATTAAGTCTAAATAACACAATAAAGTTCGAAAAACTTTTGGGTTTCACCCATTGCACAGTTCTGCAGTTTAGAACAAAATGAAACTTAGGGAAAGAGCGGAGTCAACCAGCAATTGAATTGTAATTCCTAAAGAACAGAAGTTATGCAAATCCATAGAAACCTTTTATTCCTCTCGAATAATCTTAAGGCCTCAAGCTCACACGATTGACTCGATGATACTAACGGGCCCCAAGATCCTCAAGTAGGAGAAAGTTTTGCCCAGAACACTATCTTGCCTTGTCCGAGTGTGTTTGAGTGTGCCACAAAGACCAACAACATAATGGTGAGGGGGCAGAACTCCAAGACCTTATGCACTCCCGCCTCTTCTGTGCTCAAACTTATACTAGTGCTCAATCCCATCATGACTAGCTAGAACACTTCTAAAGAATACTCAGCCGTGCTCTTGATAAGGAAAATGAATCTAGCTAATTCCACAAATTGCATATATATGCACTCTTGATATGTTGGTATACTTGGACTACCTAATTGAATGAGTAAAACCAGTTGGTATAGGTTATATGACCAAAACGATCCCTAGAAACACAGTGATCCCCAGCAAAAAAATTGTGAAATCCTCACAACCTACCAAGATCAGCAAACCACTTAATTGACATGAATACATGATAACCAATTGACTGTCAGTTAATGAATTATTGTTCTGCCCATGATTGTTATCAACTCAATTACCTATAATGCTTGTAAGTTGTATCAGAATAGTAGGTGCAATCCAAGAAATCAATTAGTTAAGTTCAGGATCAATTAAAATTTAAAACTACTTTTTTACTCCTAGTGACTGACAATCCAATAAATGAAGAAAATTAGAAGTAAATAATTTTCTGTATCTAATTTCTGCCTCAGTTTCTTTTGGTCCTCGACTTCAAATTTTAGGAAGAAACAGAACTAGAAGTATCCAACCTCTATTCTACCGCATTGCCAACATTCTTACTTAGTTCACATAGAATATAAATGGTGGAACAAACACTAAAAGGCAAACTTAATTGGAACTGGTTTAAGGTCAACAATCTAACTGTAAATTAGAATGTCTCGGCAACAAGACCTCAGTATGAACTTACACAAGATGTATTAAGAGTTAATTGATCGTCAATTGTGGTTTCAGTGCAGAAAAGGGGGGAGAAAAAGCTTTTCATTCTGTTTTAGGTCTCTACTAGTTTGCCAAATAGTCTACTACTTTACTAATACAAGTTCCTGCCTTTGAAAAATGGGAAAATTATGCCCCAAAAGCAAGCTCTTAGAAATGCAAGATGGCTGCAAAACTGCACTACAAGTCTGCCCTTATACTATTTAGATCAGGCTTATAGGTTTCTTCAAAAAAAAAGATCTGGCTTATAGATATGAAACAAAATCACTTCTTTTTAAGCAAGCATTCGCTAATGGCAATAATCAGTTAAATAAGGAAAATCAGATATGTAGGCAGAATGAGAAAGCAGGAACAAGGCAAGGTTTAGAACGACAAACTCTGTCTACATAGTATGCCGAAAATAAAGATATACTAAAGAAAAGTGCACATGTAATAAAATGCAGAAACATGCTGACGCTGCTATTCGAAGAGCTGTGCACACAGGACGGCTTTCAAGTAAGATTAGTTATATTCCAAAGGAACAGATTCAACAGAATACCTTATCTATATTTTCAAGCATAATGCTTTTAACTTCTGAAACTTGGGCTTTCACTTTTATTAGCTTCTCAATCTCTTCTGCATGGTCAATTATGTATTGCATGTGCTCTTTCATAACAGGACTGAAATAATTTGACCATGTTTATCAAGTAAGAAACTTCCGCTTCGCAAAAACGAAAAAGCAAGCAAAACAAAGACGTAATGAATATAAATTCATGATAATGCTGAAACATGTAAAATACCCGAATTCCTTGTTGAGACTTTTTGCAATTGCTGTGTCAGCTTTACCGCCACCATATTTCTTCTTAAAGTCCGCTTTAACACGCTCCAAGAAAGCAATGGAAATCTGTTTACCAACAGATTCTTTCGCAACAACACAATATGCTGCAATACCCACAAACCGTTAGCGCAGCAAAAAACATCAATGCAAACAGGTCCTGTTACAAACCTACCATCGACAACAGAAATGAATTAAAACAATACAAATGCCCGTGCAGCAACCTCAAAAGTTAAGGGCTACACGTAAAAGTTAAGACAGACCAAATTTTCAGAATTTTTGAAGAAATTTCAACACATTCTCCTATGACTTTAATTGAAAACCAATAAATTAAGATTTATCTCAAAGTCTAGCCTGTTGTCTCATAATTCAGTAGGTAAGGAACACTCATCAAGTTTATGTTTGCATTCCAGGAAGCCTCAATTCCCCAATTGTCAATCACTGATTCAAATTTCTTTCTATCAACCATCCACCTCTACTAAAGCTTCACCCAACACAAATTTCACAAAGAGCGACAAAAGTTTACGTTGGATGTCAACCAATCGCAACCCTCCTCCATTTCCCGGGTACGAATAATGGGCTGTATCTTAATCCAATCAAGAAGCTAAATCATAGAGAAAAAGAAGTGCATAGCCTCAATCCCAAATTAATTGGGGTCGGCTACATGGATCAAACTCTTTCATTGTGCTCAATTTAGTGCAATTGATGGTAAACTTTCCAAACCATTTAATAAATCCCTCTAATTAATACGTACCAAGTTATCTTCTGCCTACCCCTACCTCATCGAATTTCTTTGGTTTCAGGAAAAAAAAAGTACATAAAAAAAAATCTTCGCTTCCCTAATTGCAATTGACAAAAGCAGATCCTAAACACCCAATTAGGGTTCTAGGCCAGCCCTTCACTAAAGCGAAAAAAAAAAAAAAAAAAAAAAAAAAAAAAAAAAAAAAAAAAACCTTTTCCTCTCAAACCCAATTCCCCATTCACCCAAAAAGGATAAAAAACAAGCAAAGGTACAAACCTCACACACCAAATCCAACCCAAACACAAGGAAACAAAAAACCCTAAAACAAAAGCACAAAACCCAAAAAGGGTGGTCTCCAAACAGTACCATAACCATCTTCAAGGATGAAATTGAAGATGTGGTGATCACAATTGTAAGTAAACTTGTTGTTCGAAGAGGGCAGTCTTTGCAGACACTGAGCAGCAATTGCAGGGAAGTTCCCAGTGAACTCCGTGTACTCTGCCAACACCATCGTCCCTCTCGCAACAAAGCTGTATATAAACGACTCCTGACCCATTTTCCCCTTCTGGGTCTCTCTCAAATAGCGCAATCTTTGAAAGCAATCGAGAGGGACGAATTGGGGGTTTGATGGGTATGTGGGTGGTGCTGAATCTGTGCTAGAAATTGGGGTTTTGATGGGTTTGGGATGCCTTGCTAGGTGAGGAAGCAAAGCAAGGTAGGTTCGGCTGTACAATACATGACAATGGAGTGGAGTGAAGTGTGAAAGAATGAAGTCTGTGATTCTATTGGTGGCGCCGTTTGTTGGTAAAGAATTGATTAAAGATTAGTAGACAGCTTAGCTGGAAAGCTAATTAAACTGTTGAAGATGTTTGATTATTAATACTAATCTTCTAAGATTTGGTTTGCTTTTTTTGTTTTTTGTTTGGGCCTCCTTGAATAATTAGGGATATTGTTTGGAGTGATTTTGTTTTCTCTTTTCCTTTTTTTCATATTTCACGTGAAAAATTAAATTTTTAAACAAATAAATAAAGTATAATATGCTAACATATTGTTCTAGAGACAGTCAGAAATTTAAGTTAAAGGGCAAATTTCCTTTTATTTGAAGCTTGGTAAAACTTTTTTGTCTTAAGAGAAAGGGTAGACTTTTAACTATAGAAGGTGTTGGTTGTCGAATGTGATAAGTGACAGTTAAAAATATAGAATGGGTGGAGGGTAAAAGTTATAAATGAATATATATTAAAATGGCGTTAAGTGACAGTTAGTCGACTACTATTGAAGTACCCATTTAGCTCAGCTCAAGCTCTAAATAATTAATGTTTGCTTATTTATTGCATTTTTTAACAACAACATTAATTTTAATTTATATTAATTAAATTCGGCTAGATTTCACTTTTCTATTTAAATCTTTGAAAAAAAAAAACCTTTTCTATTTAAATTGATTTTTATGTATTTTGCCAAGCCTTCGTTACACACCTCTAAAAAAAAAATATGTCAATTGCCTCTTTCAATCTCTAGATTATAGGTTTGACAAAAAGGATTCCAAGTTAGAAACTTGAAAAAGTTAAAGGAGGGACTTTAAATTGTACCAAATTTTATGTGTTCCAGGCCAAATACTTAAGATATTTTGGTATGTATGTTTTCAATTTAAATATTTCAGTGGCTTGGTCTTCGAGTCTTCTCTGTTGGAAAATGTTGTTCATGTCGTCAGTGGATCCAATACAAACATTAGACTTTAAGATCCACCACCCACTATACATTCTATTGTCTCTCTAATTTAAAATCCTTCATGAATCAAATAAACAAAACACTTAACACTAAATTACTCAAAGAAGTAATCAAAATCACTGTATCATTGATTAAAAAAAACACTTTACTGTATTCTTCAAGTGTAAAACTAGAAACCGTGAAAATGTTTCTTCAGAAGTCACTCTAACTATACATGAACCTCACCACCAGCAAACAAAGAAAGAACAAAAAGAACTGATGATAAGAATCCATTTTGAGATGGGTTCTAATTTACTAAAACAAGATGGAAATTAAAAGGAAGTGCAAGACAAGAAAATTAAAGACAGAGGAAGAAGAAGAGATAGATAAAATAAAACTGAACTTTTTCATTCTTGTTGTTCTCTTTGATTACAAAACTTTAAATACTTAGCAAACCCTACAATAACATTGGGCCCAAATAAAATAACTACTTAAATTGACTTGAAATAAATTTAAAATAACTTGAAATAAAAGCAGACCTAACTTAGTGATCTAACATAATCTAATCTTTAGCCCAATACGACTTGAAACAATATAAATACATATCGACTGATCAAATCAGGAAGACAAGAAGA
Organism: Stephania japonica; assembly: GCA_039657345.1. Classification (NCBI taxonomy): domain Eukaryota; kingdom Viridiplantae; phylum Streptophyta; class Magnoliopsida; order Ranunculales; family Menispermaceae; genus Stephania; species Stephania japonica. The sequence continues at coordinate 6,101,634 of CM077558.1, read as the reverse complement.
TTAAAAAACTCAAAAATCTACAATTCATCATGGGCATTGTCATCGTCGTCATCACCGTCAGATCCAGATGAAGCCGCAGCTCCACCACTCTTCTCATAAACACCCTTGATGACAGGATTGCACACAGCCTCAACTTCCTTCAACTTCTCTTCGAAGTCGTCCTTTTCGGTCTCGGCGTTCTGGTTGTCTTCGAGCCACTCAAGAGCTTCCTTCAACGCGCTCTCTATCTTCTCCTTATCGTCCGAATCAATCTTATCAGCAAGCTTGTCCTTGTCGTTGATGGTGCTCTTCATGTTGAATAAATAAGTTTCAAGCTTGTTTTTGGCGTCGATTCTCTCTTTCACTTTCTTGTCTTCATCCGCGAACTTCTCCGCTTCCTCCACCAGTTTTTGGATCTCATCTTGGCTGAGACGGCCCTTGTCATTTGAGATGGTGATTGACTGTGATTTCTTTGCCGCCTTGTCCTCCGCTTTTACATGAAGGATTCCATTGGCGTCCACCTCGAACGTGACTTCAATTTGTGGGACTCCCCTGCGAATTCAAAACAAAATTATATCATTAGTATGAGACTGTAAACTCTTCACTAGTTAGCCACATTACCATCTATGATTCTAAATATTGAAGACCCATGTCTTGTTCGTGTTTAATTTGTTGGAATGTGTGGACAGAAAAAGTTTAGACCCATACTGGTTATCAATGGCTTCTTGAAGAAGTTCACAAGAGTAAATGTTCCATCTCATAGTACCGAAGCCATTTGGAGTAAAAACCTCATACCTAATGTTGAGGTGGTTAAATTAGGGACAATATTGGTACTAATGGAGATCTACGCGGATGAGACCCAACAAAGTGGTATCAAAGCCGATGGTGCGGCTGGGACAAGGCATATCTATTAGTGGTCGCATGTGTGCCTCGAGTTATGCTCTCCCTCAAGATGGTAGTGACGATAGATCTTGAAGAAGTTCATTAAAGTAGATATTTCATCTCATAGTACCGAGGTCTTTTAGAGTAAAACCTCACACCTAATGTTGAGGTGGTTAAGTTGGGGACAATGGGCCAACATAATTACCTCGGTGCCGGTGGAATGCCTGACAGATCAAACCTGCCCAATTCGCGACAATCTTTAGTCAAGCTCCTCTCACCTTCATAGACCTGAAATCACCAAAATAGAGAGAGAGAGAGAGAGAGAGAGAGAGAGAGAGAGAGAGAGAGAGATTTGAGTCCATAACAGCAGAACAACAATTTAATGATCGAAAAACATTGGGAATTCTGTTAATCAATTACCTTGATAGATACAGTGGTCTGCTGATCTTGGTAGGTAGTGAAGATTTGAGATTTCTTGGTGGGGATAACTGTGTTTCTTGGGATCAATTTGGTCATGACGCCACCAACGGTTTCAATCCCCAGACTCAACGGTGCAACATCTAACAATAGAATGCCTGCAATACAAAAAAACCAAATTAAGTAATACATAGTTCATTGATTGATTAAACATCATGGAACAGCACAAATTTCAGTTGTTATTCACTTACCTTTGATATCTTCGCCGTCTTCGCCACTAAGGATACCACCTTGAACAGCAGCTCCATAAGCAACAGCTTCATCAGGGTTGACACCCTTGTTAGGCTCTTTGCCATCAAACATGTCCTTCAACAACTGCTGCACTTTAGGAATTCTAGTGCTCCCTCCAACAAGAACAATCTCATGAATGTCAGTCTTCTTCAACCCTGCGTCGTCCAAGGCCTTCTTGACCGGTCCCATTGTCTTCTTAAACAAGTCTATGTTCAGCTCTTCGAACCGTGCCCTTGTCAACGGCTCTGAGAAATCAATGCCATCAAACAACGATTCAATTTCAACGCGAACTTGATGTTGGCTGCTCAATGCTCTCTTGGCTCTTTCACACTCTCTCCTCAACTTCCCAAGAGCCTTATTGTCCTTGCTTATGTCCTTGTTGTGCTTCTTCTTGATCAACTTAATGAAGTAGTCCATCACTCGCTGGTCGAAGTCCTCTCCTCCCAAGTGAGTGTCTCCGCTCGTCGCAAGCACCTCAAAGACTCCGTCGTCGATGGTTAAGATGCTCACATCAAATGTACCACCACCAAGGTCATAGACAAGTATGTTCTTCTCTCCCTTCTTGTCCAAACCGTACGCAATGGCTGCTGCAGTTGGCTCATTAATAATCCTCGCCACATTTAAGCCTGCTATGACTCCCGCGTCTTTGGTCGCTTGCCTTTGCGCATCATTGAAATAAGCTGTAAAAAACAAGACAACACATTACACACCCCCATTATGATCACCAAGCTCCACATTCACTGTAACTGAACATCAACCAAATTATCAAAGCTCCTAATTAATCACATATAGTTCAAATATCCAATGAAATCGTACAATGCATCAAAATCCTATATATCCAGATCTTATTAGGGCATACCAACACAAACCTGATCAATCATCTAAAACAGCAAATAGAGAGTTATCTAACAACAAAATAGATTAAGTACTCTAATGGAAGTAACTTGAAAGAACAAATCTAGACTACCACACATCTTTTCCTCTAAAATTGTGACAAAGTAAATGTTAATCATTTTTCTATTTTGTTTCCTACGTGTTACAACACCAACCGCATTGACTAATATAATCCATGCTCAGGTATTGTCAGACCCCATTCCCAACTCAGTTTTTTCCATCCACAAGACTGAACTCAGACATCACATAGGAAAACTGAGTCCTACCTGTCAGACCAAACGATTGTTAATTAATTCGAACAATGAACAAACAACAATCAACCATAACAAAAGAAACTGATTTGAAGTGGGCATCTCAGTAATGTACCTGGAACAGTGACAACTGCATCCTTGATCTTCTTCCCCAAATACGCCTCCGCCGTCTCCTTCATCTTCGCCAGTATCATCGCGCTAATCTCCTCAGGACTAAAGACCTTCACCTCCCCATCCTTGATCTTCACCTGTATATAAGGCTTCCCGTCCTTGTTCACGATCTTATACGGCAAGTACTTCAAATCTCTCTGCACCTCCTTATCATCAAACCTAAAACCACCAAAATCAAACCCCACAAAACCCATCAATCCAAACCCTAAACCTTTCAAGGGTTTTGATCAAAACACAGTTTAGATAGAAGGGTACACTCACTTTCGCCCAATTAGTCTCTTCACGTCGAATATCGTTCGTTCTGGATTCATCGCGGCTTGGTTCTTCGCCGCCTCCCCAATTAGTCTCTCTGAATCTGTGAACGCCACCCATGATGGAGTGATTCTGTTCCCTTGATCGTTCGCTATGATTTCGACATGCCCGTTTCGGTAAACTCCGACGCATGAATACGTCGTCCCCAGATCGATACCGATCACGGTACCCTTAATCTTCGATTCCTCTGAAGCCACTGCTAATCCAACCAAAAACTCTGATCCAAAAAAAAAACAGAACAAATTCAACAAATCTAACAACTTTGATCAATTAATACAATTTGGGGTTTGAGAATTAGATGTTTCAGAGAATCCCCATTAGATTACCTGATATGAAGAGCAATGTAAGAAGAATTGCTGTGCGTTTTGCAGCCATGATTGATTGATATGATCAGAAGAATTGATGATTTGTGATGAAGTTGCTCTCTTTTTTGAAATGTTGTGTAGGAGGGGCTGATGGCTTTCGTTTTTATACGTTTGGTTTAGAGGGCTAGAGTGTTCCGGCCAATGAGATGCTGCCACGTAGTATGCGAACGTTGGTTTTCCCTGGCCAATCCACGTTTTAGAGCCAATGGATGATTGACACGTGGAGCTTGTGTTGGGATTGTAAGAGAAGTCTAGAGAATTCTTGATTTGCAGAGAACGGTAAGGCGCGAAGGTGCAAAAGGTTTTGGGAGCGAACAATTGCTGGTCGGCCCGGAATAAAAAAATTTGGACAGTATTTGGATAAATTCGGAACTGGACAATTTGTTCGAATTTAAAATCGAGTTAGATTTAGACAAAGCCATGAAACTCTAATCTGAATTCGATTTAAATTTTAAATAGAGTTAAAATATCTTTAATAAAAAAAGGCATATTGGACACTTAGTAGTTAATACTAACAAAATATATTAACAAACAATAATCTACTCTAATACACATAAATTAATGTACTAAATATATCTTTGATTTTAAAATAAAATAAATTTTAATTTTTTTTATACTTGAATATTTATTTTTTGACATTAAATGTTTTAATTTCAATAAATTATTTGCAGTAATGTCACAATGATTTATAGTTTGCAATATTTGTTGAGACTTTTACGTTACTTTGTCTAATTATAAAAATACGGGATTATAATCTATGTATATTTTAACATTTGAAGAGGCTTTCGATATAAGAAGTAAGTTTTCAAAATTGCGACAATTCTGAACAATTGGACAAGTCGAATTTTAAGCAAACTGGGTATGGATAAGCTAATTTTGTCCGAATTTAAAATCGGACCAGGTTTGGACAATAAATATACTCTTTATAGTAAGGGTTGTCCAAACTCAGACCCGTTCGAACCCAAATTTTTGCCACCCCTATCTGAACTTATCCCACTAAAATATTATAAGGCCCCTGCTATTCACACCACGAGTTTTACTTTTTGTACCCACCCTTATAAAATTACCTAATTACTCCTTCACATAAATGAGGTTTTACTCACACATATCCCAGCCATTCCACTCACGTACAGTCACTCCTCTCTCAAAGCATTTTCACCACCAGCCCAAAATCAGACAAAATTTGAGTAAAATCACATCGATTCGATGTCATAGGTGCATTCCTCTTCGAGTCTATCACACTAGAGGTAGGGTAGCTTCGAATAGAGAAACTGAGATACATGCCAGTGTTTTGAGAACTAGAGAGAGGTCAGAGATCAGGATTGAGGAGGTACTGGTAGTGTGCAAGTTAACAAATGTAAAGTATCTACATTACCGCCGTACAGAGAGATTGACTTTATCATACTTGATTCTCAACACCAAACCTATTTCCATATCGGCGTAGTTGCTGAATTGAGGATGTACCAGTAGTGTGCTTCAAAGCACCTACTCAATTCCGCTGCAGTTGATACACACACGAATGTCCAGAAAACCATACTCACATGCTGAGGCTCCTGCAGGCTGCACCTAGTCAATCAACGAAGAAAATCGAGTCTTTCACAACTCAAATAGATCATCTCAACTCCAGAAGTCAAAATAACTAAGCAACAAATGAATTTCAATTCAAACAACGCAATATAAAACAAAGCACAACAAAGGGAGAAATACCAAACTATTGCGGTTGATGTATTTGCGGTTCATGAGACCTTGAATGACCTTCTCGCCCCTCTCCTTTTCATTTCTCGAACTCATCATGTGGCCACCCCAATTCCCGAGGCCAGCCATGTAGAGCGTAGCGGATAGCGCTGGCAAAAAATTGTGTTTGTACAGGTTCGGGCCAGGATAACTCCTACTACGAAGAAGTATATTTATTGTCTGAATTCGGTCCGATTTAAAATTCGATAAGATTAACTTGTCTAGACTCGTTTTATTTAAAATTCAGGTTGTCTGATTGTCTAAATTTACTGCAATCATAAAAATTAACTTTTTGTATAGAAAACCTCTTCAAATATTAAAATATGCATATATTATAATTTCATATGATGCAATTTGAAAAAAAAAAGTAACGTCAAAGTCTTAACAAAAATTGCAAATGATAAATCAATGTAGCATAATTCATGTGACTAAACATTTAATGTCAATAAACAAATGTCTAAATTTAATTTAATTTATTCTAAAATTAAAGACATCTTTAGTACACTAATTTCTATGTGTATTAGAGTAGATTAGTGTTTGTTAATCTATTTAGTAAGTACTAAATGTTTATTAAAGATAAGTTTAACTTTATTTGAAATTCGAACCGAGTCCAGGCTGAGTCTTGGGTTAGAAGACCTTGTCTAGACCCTGTCCGATTTTAAATTCGAACAAGAAGTCATTATCAAGACCTGGTTCAAATTTATTAAAATATTGTCTGAACCCTTTTTATTTAGGGCCGACAGGTCCGAACACTATATTGCAAGCTTAGCCACAACCCCGAAACATTCTGGATCCCTTGTATATTAAACATAGGCATGATTGATTCATATTATAGGAATCATTAAGCCATCACCTTTCTCTAACATATTAATAAATTGTAGTTTGACACTAGATATGCATGTTTGATGTTAATACTAGTTCAAAACAAACTCCATTATATCCTAAAAACACACACTCCATTCTTATTTTTATCCTCTACAATGACAAAACTATAATTTCCATATTAATTAATTGGGGTTACATAAGTCTAATGCTTCTATTACACACTAATTAATTCAATATATTCTTACTAATTAAGAAAAGTTATTTTCTTAAAGGACAAAAAAGTTTTGTTGCAAAAGACTCTAGATCTTCAAAAACATCACGGCCATAATTTCAAATTAATTATTTAGGATCGACTTTATGCATGGATCCAACTATTTCATTGTGTTAAAGTAGAAATAAATCATAAAAAAGATAAGTCTTTGCATTGCAAGGAGAATACATATATAAGTTGAGAAAAGATCATATATAACCATATCATAGGGTGATTACAAAAATTTTACGCTATGTTTATTTCATATATATTTTTTTCACTATACATATAAATGTTGGCTCCCCTCGATCTAAAGTCTGGCTCCGCCCTTGCATGCATGCATTTATTTCAAGGGTCATCACGCTGTTTAATTTTTCCATGCTAATTTCTACTATATATGTATTATGTTTGCCGCGCTATATATATCTACTTAATCAATTATGTTCTAAGTTAATTGGCTTGGAGTGCAAAAAGTTAATAAATTCGACATCGCACAGATGTAGTCCTGTATCAGCTTCGATAACGCAGAAAAATGAAATATAGATCAAATTGTTTGCCGAGCATCACTCGGACAATGGGAGTGTTTTTACCATTCCTTGCTGTATGATATTTCTTCTGTAGATCTCCATAAATAGGAATGTACATTAGTATTTTTTTTCCTTTTCACAATGTCTTCTATAAATCAACTCTTCATGTATTACTATTTTAGATAACAAATATAATCATTTCTACTATTTATGAAATATGGAGTGGTTGATGTTCACATATTATTTAATCAAATACTTTGGCAACAGTCACACATGATTTGCCTACTACATTTGCTTCATAGATCAGTAACACCATGGAAAACATCATTTAATTCATCACTATTGCGCAGTACATAGCATTCTTGATGTCCTAGAATTATGGTATGTTGAGAAGCAGTAATCATGTCCAGTTAAGATTCTTCTTCCAAGCTTGAAACGCACCAAAAGTAAGAGTTTTCACTTCTTTGAAACGCTCTTCGGAGAGTGACACTTCTGCAAGAAGGTGCCATGCATTTCTTTTGTATGCTATATATATATATATAAAGAGAAATTTCAAATTAAACCTACCTAATCTCATCTTTCTAATTTTTTAATTATCTCAATTTTCTTTTTTCTTATTTTTTGTTTATTATTTATTTTTATCATTAAATTATATTATTATTATATCCAGTCTTCAAAAAGTTTTTGCTTCAGAAAGTTCAAACTTTTTACTTGGAAAGAGTTCTTGCAATGAAGTAAGTATAATGCATGCATCTATTTCTAATTAATTAATAGTGTGTGAAACTCCAAACCATGGCTATATACATGAAATGGAGTGTTGTGCAAGTTTTTTTCCCTATAAATATCATCTCTCATCCATTCTTTTTGCAATCCATACGAACTTAGCTTTCTAGGCAGAACTGGCGAGGCAAACTATCAAACAAATTTACATCTCCTTCCAATGGGATCGTAAAATCTTTTTAGTCGCACATTTGTCTCCGATTTTTTTGTTAATTAATTAATTAATTATTTAGATGATGTGTTTTGTTTATCTTTTATTGTGTATTTTATTTGTAAGAAATATGAGTTGATTATTGTGAATTGCAATTTTAATTGTAAAAATATTACAGTATGTTCATGTAAATTAATTTATTAATTATATATATATATATATATATATATGTATGTATGTATAAAAGTTGGAGGAGAGAGAAAGTTTCACATGCCCTCTCCTTCCAACATTTCATTTTTAGAATTTTCTCTTTTTTTTTTGTTTTAAGGTATTTATTTGTGTTATTTGTTGTTTTAACATATATTCATCCCCCATATTTTTGAACAACAAAAAACCTAACCTTGAAAACTAAATGATAGTCTAATTAATGAAGGGTTAGTTCAATGCATTAAGTTTCCATTTCAAATCTTACACATCCCTTCAATTACCACAACATCATTTCTATTGCTTATGGCACCAAAATCACAATTAAGTGTATTTGAGTTATTTTCGTAGTTAATGAAGGGTTGTTTCAATGCATTTAATCTCTGCTTCGAATCTTACACCATTCCTTTGGTTACTGTAACATCGATTATACAGATCATTAATCTTCTCATTATATATAGATCATCATAGGTTCACAAGTATTGCAGGTCTAGCAATATCCAAGCACCTCTCTCAAAGTTCTTCACATACGAATGTAATGTTTGTGGCGATTGTTGAGCCGTATGACACTCCAAAACATAGCGAGATCTTGCAGTGTGATCAACAACTTCACATATCTATATTCGTGGTTGGGAGGATTGTTCAGGATGTTTGCTATATACGTGATTTATAAGTAAATATTTTTTATCATCTATTGTATATTTTTTTCTAAGAAATATGGGTTGATTATTGCGAATTGTAATTTTAATTGTAAAAAATATTATAGTATATTCATGTAAATTAATTTATTAACTTTCTCTTAAAGTTTTTATAACCCCTACGCAGGAAATAGACTAGTATATAAATAAAGGAGCTACACTTAACTAATTTCTATTTATCATAATCTTTTTTTTATAAGATTTTATCATAATCTTATGTGGGTTAATTAATTAATTAGAATTAATTAAATTGGTTTTAAAAAATTAGTATTAATTAAATTCCTAAAAGTCACCCATCTTCATGATCAGTTGTAACGTTTTGGTCACAAAAATTAAGTGGGCTCGTTTTGATCATGCTAATATGCATCAATTGAGTAAGATTTTTGTGTTTTTTGCATCGATCATTTTACGTAGTTGATAAAAATTTGTTTTTCTTTCACATATTTATAATTGAGGGGCCCCAAATTATTATTTCTCCCTGCCTCTCGAATACTACTTTGGACCGACTCTAATAAGGAGGCACATAGAACACCAAAAAAAGGGGCACATGAATACAAAGGCTGCCTTGGGCTACACAACCTAAGGTAGTCATATATGCGGCTCTGCCCCTAGTCAAATCGCATAGATAACTTTTGTGTATAGATGTGACTTTAAGTGTCACATACTTGTTGTCATTTTAATATTTTTACAAATTTTAAACTTCTTTGAATAACTGACCATAAAATATCTCGATGAAACTTGTTGCACTCTGCAGTAGACATTCAAGCTGTAACTGCGCTGGAAGGCCAACTTTAGCCTATCAAGTTACACTGGATGCCACATAGTTATTCACAGTCCGATCGATCCCGTTTACATTGGACGGCTCTGATATCCACACGTGTCAGGTAGAAGTCCTCATCGAGCGATCTAGGCGGTGGAGCGAACTCACACAGATGGAACTGCGCGAACCACTCGCCCTTTCATGCAAATCTCGTGAGTTTGCATGACATCGGTGGCAAGTCTCGTAATTTACCCAAAACCACATGGCAAACACTTCTACATATTATTTCTGATATTTCTTTTCTTGATTTTTGATAACTATATATATTTTCCTTTTCTTTTGGTAGCTATTTTTTCTTGTATTTCTTGGTTTTTTTTATTTAATTTTGTAGTATGATTGCTAATGCATTAATTGGCCCAATACAAGGGTATCCCCACGGTTGCATCAGTTCGTCATTCTTGAATGACTTCACTTCAGGCAAAGAGGCTAAGTTAGTCTTTGAAAAAAAATAAAAATAAAAATAAAAATAAAGGCCAAGTTAGTCTTGTGGTTTTGTTATGAAAAAGACCTTATGTATAGGTGACCGCGCGCATACTATACCAAACTACTACATTGGTCACAAAAATGAATTTTAATACACTAAGGAACTATATTTTGGTCTATGTATCCCAATATATATTATTTAATATTCCAACCAAATGAAGCTAATAAATTTTATTGAACCCAAATATTTCATTGATCCTCCATTGAATGCTTCTGATCTGCAAAATTATTCTTTAAAATTTTAAATTCGGAGTCGTAGAGACCTCAAATCTAAGTATTTACAGAAAATTAGAGACCAATGTACCTGTTTCAATTACACTCTCTTGTCAAGCTTAGGGGTGCACACGGATTGCACACGGATTGGATCCGGTCCAATTAGAGTCAATCCGCAATCCAATCCAATAACTACGGATTGGAAAATTACAATTCAATCCAGTCCAAATAATTCATCAATCCAATCCAATCCAATTTGTAAAATGCGGATTGGATTGGATCAAGTTTCGCGGATTGACATTTTTATATCCAAAGATTTATGAAATTAAACTTAATCAAATGAAACACACAAATCATACATTTCATTAATGACAAATTAACAAATACATCTCACAAAATCTATAACATATTTTTTAAAACCTGTCATCATAATAAGCTTCAATATGCAAGTCTTACATGAATAAACATGAAAATTAAGTGTATGTTGCAAACATAAAACTCACAAAAAAATGTTTGAAACATAACAAAAGAGTTGAGAACAAACATAGTCTTTGAGTTCTTATGAAAACCTAAACACAACATACAAGTGAAGTGATAACAAAATAGGAAACAAAAACTTTCTTCCATTGCTAATCTCTATTTTCTTCAAGCCTCTTCTCATATCTTAGTTATATGCTCCCCACCTGAGTTTTTCAAATTAAAAAAAAAAAACACACACACACACACAAAAAAACAAAGAATAGAAAACATGAGTCATGATTAAGTACGATAATTCCATATCATTGAGAGAAAACATATACAATGCATAGCAATATATACTTGCCTTGCTCAAGTCAAGTCATATTATCAATCATCGATTTCAGTTTGAGATGATACGTTCAACCCTTTGAATTCTGAAAGAAGATATATAAATATGAAGACAATATATTTTAAAATATAAATACCACAAGTTTAACTATTTAAATGAGTTACCTTGCTCAATGCTTTCATATAAACTAGCTTCTTCAAAGTAATCGCATGACTCATTTGGTTCAAGTTTTGACTTTAACCAATTTTGCGAGCAAATCAAAGCTTCAACTGTGATAGGGCTTAATGAGCTCCTAAAACAATCAAGTACACGTCCTCCAGTGCTAAAGGCGGATTCAGATGCAACAGTGGACACTTGAATTGCCAACACATCTCTTGCAATTTGAGATAAGATTTCATACTTGTTGCTATTTAGTTTCCACCAACCCAAAGTATCAAATTCTTCTAGTGGATCTTCCGTTGGCTCCAACAAATATTTATCAATGTCATTCCTCTCCGTAGCACTTTCCCGTTCCTTTTTTCGCATCACAAATTGAACCATCATATCATCAACATCTTCATCAACAACAGCCTTACTCAAACTTGTTTGAGATGAACCTTGATTAACTTGAGTACTCGAACCACTCAAACTTAACTTTAAGTACTGTTGATACATTCGATGTAATGTCATTTCAATTTTTCTGATCATCCCTTGAACAACTGATTCAATAAACAATTTTTCCAAGGTGAACTTCACATACTCCAATTTGTATCTAGGATCCAAAACAATGGCAACAAACAACATACAATTAATGCTTTCAATCTTTCCCCAGTACTTGTCATATTTTGTTTTCATACTCGCAGCCATTTCCCCCAACAAAAGATCTCCAGTCGCACTGAATCTCATCAACTGATTTTGAATCTTGCAAAATTCACGATAATAGACATTAGAAGTGGGAGATAAAGATGCACTGAACTTTACTGTTATGTCATAAAATGTCTTCAAGAATTTGACAAAAATCTTTGCATTTTCATAATCACATTTCGTGGGAGGTCCCACCCTTTTCTTTTCCCCTTCACCATTACCAAGAAAATATTTAATGAATTGACTATCTTCCTCATCCAATCTCTCTAAAGCACCCTGAAATTTAACTGCAGATTCCAACATCAAGTAAGTGGAATTCCACCTAGTAGGTACATCCATTACCAAAGAGCCCTTGCGTTCACTCTTTACTTTTTCTACACAAATCTTAAACTTCAATCCTCTTGCAGGAGATGATTTCACATAATTAACAGCATTTCGAATGCTTTCCACTGAATGATGAAGTTCTTTCAAACCCTCTTTCACAATTAAATTCACAATATAAGCGCAACACCTCAAATGTAGAAACTCTCCATCTAAAATGGAACCTTTCCATCCATTAATCCTCCTTCTAAGATATGCAATCGCGATATCATTTGCATTAGCATTGTCAACTGTAATAGTGAAAACATTTTCAATGCCCATTCAAGCAAACATGCTTCTATAGTCTTCCCTATGAATATGTCATCAATCATAAATTTGTTTTGTAACTGAGTTTTAGTTTGATAAATCAATTCCTTCATCCAAATCTTTTACACAGAAATATTTCTTAAATAGAAAATATAACTGTTGTGATGTAACTAATTAACTTCCTCATTTACAATAAAAATAGGGTAATAAATATTAAAAAAAAAAAAAAAAACTAACACTTCAATCCTATTATAAACTCTATTCAAGCCCAATAAGCTAACACGGACATACAACCTAGGCACCAATTAGAAGTGAGATGTAAGCTCCTAATTGAATCTTCCCATTCTTCTCGCATTCTTTCGCTCATAAAATCAGTTGCGAAGCAGATCAACAAGGGACATGTAAATCAAAATACCGAGATGAAGCCGCATTTAAGATTCCTTCTACAATGAGTCTTGTTGAGCTATTCTCGTCATACTTGGTTGTAATTCCAATTCCAATTGCAACTCCAACCGGTGAGGGCAAAAGAATAGTGCCATCACTATAACAGATTTAGCCTTGAACTTTGCCTGCAAAACCAGTGGAAAAAATTGACTTACATGCTTCACAAATTAAATACAAAATGTTATGATATGGATGAACAATTGATCAAGATTTTGTATGACTAATCATTGTCAAGCATGGCTCTTACATTGAGTGGTAGTATCAAGTATGGCCCTTACTTGTATCCATATCAAATGTACTCATTATTCCATGTATTGTCAATGTTGCTTGTGAAGAGTTGTATGACATGTGATGTATGTATTACTTGTAAACATTGTCTAAGTACATTTATCATCATCACCAAAGGGCCTATATAAAGGGTGCCAACCTCATTGTAAAAACACACCAAGTTGAATACAACTTCTCATTTCAACTCTCTTATTTCTCCTCTTCTACTTTGTAGTTGTAGTTCTTTGTAGTAGTAGAAGTTAGTAGTTCTTCTACTTTCCTTCTCTAGTTCTAGCAAGTTTCAATTCAATTCACAACACGTTATCAGCACGAGCTTGCTCTAGCATTAAGGAGATCTTGAAGTTCAATAAGGCTTGTTAAGGAGAAAAAGCTAAGAAGGTATACCTTTTGTTATTTAAATAAGTTCAATTTATTTCTAAATTACCATGGTTGTTTCCTTTTATTACATGCATAACTTCTATATGCATACTTTATTCATATACCATTATAACGTCACCGATTGCGAAAGTATGCTCTGTAGTTGCGTCTTGTACGATCTTCTACATCAGAAATCAAAAATCAATATGTGACATAACTAGTTTTCTCGCTATACTACAAACGATTAATTATGCTCTATTCTTGATTTTTTATATTGCAAATAGTGTTATGAGTTTGGTTGATAGTGGGTAAGCCTTGTCCCCGATAAAGCTAAACATTGAAAGGGAGACGGGTTATCCCGTTCGAGGTGGCATGGTTTTTAAGTAGACTTCGTCTCACCACCCAACCTGGAGGTTGTCCCACCAACTCATACAAGTAATACATTTTGCATACTAATAATCAAGTTGTGAACATATATTTAATCATATGTTATGTTTTTACATAAAGGGAAAACTCTTTTATATTAAATTTATTTTCAAAATTCTTTTCAACCATAGTTTGCATTTGTTACCTTATTATAATTCTTGTCATGATAATTCTATGCAAGGTTTGTGTGTTATACATAATCATTCGTCAATTTCTCTTTGGAGATTTGAAAAGTGAATACTTCACTTTATATATATTGTCACCTTATGGAGTTATACATAAGGGTAATGCTCAAAAGGCTCAAAATGAGCTACTGGGTCTCATGCTACAAAAATTTATATCGATCAAATATCATTTATTATTCTGCAATTTCAATTACCTCTATATTGAGGCTATGCGAAATATGACTGATGAGACAAATAAAAGCCACGTGGCTCGCCTCGATGTATTACTCGCAACAAATTATCGAGTGCGCACGTCAATCCAATAAATATTAAGGATTGATTTCTTGTCTCATGGTAGTGAGTAAAATGATGAGATATTATAAATATAATATCACTCCCGTCCAATTAGTTCAAACTTCAAATTAAGAAGCATATGTTGCATATAATGATCATGATCGCAATAAATTTATGGACGTGGAAAAGGTGAAAATATCGGGTAAAGGTCGTATTGACAATTCCACCAAATTTTGGAATAAAAGTGGTGCACCACTACAAAGGGCAAATAATTATTGACAATGAGCGCTCATAATTGTGACATTTTTTAGTCATATATGAAAGGCTATTTTGCCTAAATATTGTCATATATATGCCCGAGTATTTTTGTGACCTTTACCATGCCTTTAAAATCAAAGGCAAAATATTATGAATATTATCATGACTCTTTTTCTGATTTGTCAAATATTATTTGTCCGAGATGGATCAACAAATCATGTGTTCAAGTCATGAACCAAATAAGAGCGATATGTGCCTTCTTGATTGTGCTACAACGCATACAATTCTTAAAAACAGAGAATATTTCTCCAATTTGAACTTAGCTGATGCTAATGTTCAAACAATATCTGGCATCTCCAATTTGATTAATGGCTCTGGAAGAGCAAATATTATGTTGCCTGGGGGAACAACAATTCATGTTGACAATGCCTTATACTCAAAAATCCGGAAGGAATTTACTCGAATTTAAAGATATTCGACAAAATGGATATCACATTGAAACCATGAACGAAAATAATAGAGAATTTCTCTATGTCACATTGGTTTCAAATGGGAAAAAAGAAGTGTTAGAAAAATTTCCAACTTTATCCTCTGGATTATATTTTACTCATATAAGGCATGTCGAAACGAATGTCGTCTTAAATAAGAAAATTAATGATCCAACGACATTCATTTTATGGCATGACCGCTTGGTCATCCAGGATCATCAATGATGCGAAGAATAATTAATAATTCGCATGGACATCCTTTAAGGAGTCACAAAATATTTTCAATTTGGTGATTATAATTGTGCTAGTTGTTCTCAAGGTAAATTGATAGTTAAACCATCCCCAAGTAAAATTGTTGTGGAATCCCCAATTTTCTTAGAACGCATTCGGGAGACATATGTGGACCTATTCATCCTCACTTGTGGACCATTTAGATATTTCATGGTTTTGATAGATGCATCAACTAGGTGGTCACATGTTTGTTTGCTTTCGACCATGCAATGTTGCATTTGCTAGACTTTTAGCGCAAATCATTAAGTTAAGAGCACAATTCCCGACAACCCAATCAAGACCATCCGTCTTGATAATCTTTGAGGGAATTTCAATCTCAAGCATTTAAAAATTATTGCATGTCTATAGGAATTACCATTGAACATTCTTCCACATGTGCATACCCAAAATGGTTTGGCGAGAATCTCGATCAAACGCGTTCAATTAATTGCCGGACCTTTAATCATGAGAACCAAGTTATCAACTTCGGTTTGGGGACATGCGATCCTTCATGCGGATCTATCATTTGTTATAGGCCCACTTTGCATACCATGAACATTCCCCATGCAACTCATTTTAGGTCAACAACCAAATATTTCACACTTAAGAATTTTTGTTGTGCGGTGTATATTCCTATACCACCTCCCAATAGAACTAAGATGGGTCCACAACGAAAACTTGGGATTTATGTTGGATTTAACTCATCGTCCATTATAAGATACCTTGAACCCTTAACAGGGGATTTATTTACTTGCACGTTTTGCTTGATTGTCACTTTGATGAAGCAATTTTCCCACCATTAGGGGGGAGATAAGAAGTCAATTCAAAAGGAATGACGCGAAATTGCTTGGAATGCATCAACTTTATCACATTATGATCCACGAACAAATCAGTGTGAACATGAAGTTCGAAAGATCATTCATTTGCAAAAAATTGCAAATCAATTACCAGATGCATTTAATGATGCAAAACAAGTGACAAAATCACATATTCCAGCTGTAAATGCTCCTGCAAGAATTGATGTCTCTGTGCAACAAAATGCACAAGAACCAACGAAACGCTTAAAGCGTGGAAGACCGGTTGGTTCAAAGGATACAATTCCTCGAAAGAGAAAAACGGGAGTAAAAATAAATACAAATCAAAATACTTCTGAGAAAGCACAAGAATCCTTTGATAAGGGTTTGTCAGAACAAGTTGATTCTGATGAGGAACAACTTCCTCTAGAAAAAGAGGAAAAAGATGAAAATAATGAGATCTCAATAAATTATTTAAACTCGGTAAGATTTGGGATCGAAATGAAATTGTTCCTGATAATATATTTGCTTTCAATGTGTCCTTTGAAATATGTGAAAATGATGATGATCCAGAACCACGATCAGTGGACGAATGTCAAAAAAGACCTGATTGGCAAAAATGGCAAGATGCTATCCAAGCAGAGCTAAACTCGTTAACGAAACGAGAGGTTTTTGGACCAATTGTCCAAACGCCAGATGGCGTAAAGCCTGTTGGATATAAATGGGTATTTGTACGAAAGAGAAACGAAAAAATGAAGTTACAAGGTACAAAGCAAGACTTGTAGCTCAAGGTTTCTCACAAAGACTGGCATCGATTATGAGGAAACATATTCTCCTGTTATAGATGCAATCACATTTCGGTTTTTGATAAGCCTTGCGGTCTCGAAGGGCTTGATATGCATTTAATGGATGTCGTTACGATATCTGTACGGATCGGATCTCTAGACAAGTGAGATATATATGAAAATCCCGATGGATTTGTAATATCCGATGAAATAAAATCAAAACCTCATAACATGCATTCTATAAAATTACAAAGGTCTTTGTACGGGTTGAAACAATCCGGACGAATGTGGTACAAACGTCTTAGTGATTATTTACTGAAAGAAGGATATGTAAATAATCCGCTTTGCCCATGTGTCTTCATTAAAAGATCATCAACAGGATTTGTGATTATTGCTTTGTATATGTTGATGATTTAAATATAGTGGGAAACCACGACGACATCGTTAGAACATCCGAATACTTGAAAAAGGAATTCGAGATGAAAGAACTTGGAAAAACAAGACTTTGTCTTGGTTTGCAAATTGAACATTTTTCAAGTGGAGTACTTGTCCATCAATCAAATTATATTGAAAAATTATTAAAAAGATTTTATATGGACAAGGCACATCCATTGAGCTCTCCAATGGTTGTCAGATCACTTGAAGTGGATAAGGATCCATTTCGACCTCAAGAAAGTGATGAAGAGCTAATTGGTCCTGGAGGTACCATATTTAAGTGCAATTGGTGCACTTATGTATCTTGCAAATTGTACAAGACCCGATATTGCTTTTCTTTGTCAACCTACTTGCAAGATATAGCTCTTCACCAACTCGAAGACATTGGAATGGTGTTAAACACATTTTTCGATATCTTCGAGGAACAAGTGACATGGGTTTATTTTACTCGAGAGGGGTAAAATTGAATCTCCAAGGTTATCTTGATCGATCTTGGATTTTTATCGATCCCATAAGGCCCGTTCTCAAACGGGATATGTATTCACCTGTGGTAATATCTGTCTTGTATCGTGGAAGTCGAGAAAAACAAACTATGGTTGCCACTTCTTCCAATCATTCTCAAGTACTTGCAATTCATGAAGCAAGTCGTGAATGTGTTTGGTTGAGAAACATGATTGAACATATACAAGAATCATGTGGATTGCCTTCAATAAAAGATTCTTCAACCATATTATATGAAGATAATGCAAAGATGTATTGCACAATTAAGTGAAGGATTCATAAAGGGGGACGAGAACAAAACATATTTCACCAAAATTCTTTTATGCGCATGAGCTTCAGAAGAATGGTGAAATTGATGTCAAGCAAATCCGATCGAGTGATAATCTTGCTGATTTATTCACAAAAGCCTTACCAACTACGACATTTAAAAGGCTTACATATGGTATTGGCTTGCGTAAACTTAAAGACATTGCAAGTAAAGAAATTGAACAAGTTTCACCCATGTTCACATGAGGGGGAGTTATTGATTAATGTATTGCACTCTTTTTCCCTTAGCTATGGTTTTATCCCATTGGGTTTTCCATGCAAGGTTTTTAATGAGGCAATCTTAACAATATTATACCCATCTTAATATTTATGAGAATAGTGTACTCTTTTCTTTTACTATATTTTTCCCACAGGGTTTTTCTTAGTAGAAGTTTTAACGAGGCACATTCTCTCAATAATTGTCATCCAAGGGGGAGTGTTATGATATGGATGAACAATTGATCAAGATTTTGTATGACTAATCATTGTCAAGCATGGCTCTTACATTGAGTGGTAGTATCAAGCATGGCCCTTACTTGTATCCATATCAAATGTACTCATTATTCCATGTATTGTCAATGTTGCTTGTGAAGAGTTGTATGACATGTGATGTATGTATTACTTGTAAACATTGTCTAAGTACATTTATCATCATCACCAAAGGGCCTATATAAAGGGTGCCAACCTCATTGTAAAAACACACCAAGTTGAATACAACTTCTCATTTCAACTCTCTCATTTCTCCTCTTCTACTTTGTAGTTGTAGTTCTTTGTAGTAGTAGAAGTTAGTAGTTCTTCTACTTTCCTTCTCTAGTTCTAGCAAGTTTCAATTCAATTCACAACACAAAAAATGTTTTCAATTTAGGACCTCTCCATATGAACTGGCATTTGAAAATCCCAAGATACACAGTATGATTGACTTTTAAGGGTGCATATTAATTGACTAAACAAGAAGGAAAAACAAAATAGAAATCAATTCTATATCTTTTAGTGTGACAAAAAGTCTTCGTGAGAAATAAATTTTTAAAGAGAACACACAAAAGTACAAAAAAGGAAATAAAATAAGAAAACAAGTAATTAAATTAGTACCTGTGAAATGCATCCACCAAAGCCCATTCCCTCAAAAAGTTGATGAAAACTCAGAGCAATTAATTGAGTCTTCACCTCAGATGGATCACTAGAAGCCCCCAAAGCAATACCAATACTTACTGAATGCACTATAATCCCCAACTACAAAACCTATATAAACGAACACATTATATTAATAAAAAATACTAAACCAAAAACAAAAGAAAAACCATATCATAACACAAAATAGTTTAATTCAAAGTTGTAAATTGTAATCTATATACTATACCTGTGATATAACTCTATGTCATGAATGCACTTGTGATCCAGAAGAAGATGGAAAGAGAGACAGAAAGACTGCTCTTAGGCTCAAAATTGGAGCACTAGCATCAATTCTGGTGTTCAGTGCAATTGGAGTTAGCCTCCCAGTGTTAGCCAAATCGATCCCGGCTTTCAAGCCGGAGAACGACTTCTTCTACTTGATCATGCAGGGGTGATTCTGGCAACTGGGTTCATCCATATTTTGCCTGATGCTTTTGAGAACTTGACTTCTCCATGCTTGAAGGAGAATCCATGGGGGAAGTTTGCTTTTACTGGTTTTGTTGCAATGATGACCGCGATTGGGACGTTGATGGTGGACACTTTCGCAACAGGGTATTATAGGAGATTGCATTTCAACACGTCTTTGCCGAGTAGTGGGAATGAGGAGCAGAGTGGTGAGCATGCTGGGCATGTTCATGTGCACACTCATGCCACACATGGGCATGCTCATGGGTCTTCTTTTGTTTCTGATAATTTGGGCTCAGCTGATCTCATCAGAAACAAAAGAAGACCCATGAGCATGCCCATGTGTGGCATGAGTGTGCACATGAACATGCCCAGAAACAAAAGAAGACCCATGAGCATGCCCATGTGTGGCATGAGTGTGCACATGAACATGCCCAGCATGCTCACCACTCTGCTCCTCATTCCCACTACTCGGCAAAGACTTGTTGAAATGCAATCTCCTATAATACCCTGTCGCGAAAGTGTCCACCATCAACGTCCCAATCGCAACAAAACCAGTAAAAGCAAACTTCCCCCATGGATTCTCCTTCAAGCATGGAGAAGTCAAGTTCTCAAAAGCATCAGGCAAAATATGGATGAACCCAGTTGCCAGAATCACCCCTGCATGATCAAGTAGAAGAAGTCGTTCTCCGGCTTGAAAGCCGGGATCGATTTGGCTAACACTGGGAGGCTAACTCCAATTGCACTGAACACCAGAATTGATGCTAGTGCTCCAATTTTGAGCCTAAGAGCAGTCTTTCTGTCTCTCTTTCCATCTTCTTCTGGATCACAAGTGCATTCAGCAGATACCAATGAAAGGAAATCCACTAAAACAAGGAGAAGAATGAGAATCAAAACGTTGATTGTGAGCTTGTTCATGGTGGCTATGATGAAGAAGAAACAGGGGTTTTAACAGGGGTTCTCTTAAAGTTTTTATAACCGACTAGTATATAAATAAAGGAGCTACACTTAACTGATTTCTATTTATCATAATCTTTTTTTTATAAGATTTTATCATAATCTTATGTGGGTTAATTAATTAATTAGAATTAATTAAATTGGTTTAAAAAAATTAGTATTAATTAAATTCTCTAACAGTCACCCATCTTCATGATCAGTTGTAACGTTTTGGTCACAAAAATTAAGTGGACTCATTTTGATCATGCTAATACGCATCAATTGAGTAAGATTTTTGTGTTTTTTGCATCGATCATTTTACGTAGTTGATAAAAATTTGTTCTTCTTTCACATATTTATAATTGAGGGGCCCCAAATTATTATTTCTCCCTGCGCTCTCGAATATTACTTTGGACCGACTCTAATAAGGAGGCACATAGAACACCAAAAAAATGGGCACATTCATACAAGGCTGTCCTGGGCTACACAACCTAAGGTAGTCATATATGCGATTCTGCCCCTAGTCAAATCGCACAGATAGCTTTTGTGTGTAGATATGATTTTAAGTGTCAAATACTTGTTGTCATTTTAGTATTTTTCCAAATTTTAAACTTCTTTGAATAACTGACCATAAAATATCTCGGGCACGATCGATGAAACTTGTTGCACTCTGCAGTAGACATTCAAGCTGTAACTGCGCAGGCCAACTTTAGCCCATCAAGTTACACTGGACGCCACGTAGTTATTCACAGTCCGATCAATCCCGTTTACATCGGACGGCTCTGATATCCACACGTGTCAGGTAGAAGTCCTCATCGAGCGATCTAGGCGGTGGAGCGAACTCACACAGATGGAACTGCGCGAACCACTCGCCCTTTCATGCAAATCTCGTGAGTTTGCATGACATCGGTGGCAAGTCTCGTGATTTTCCCAAAACCACATGGCAAACACTTCTACATATTATTTCTGATATTTCTTTTCTTGATTTTTGATAACTATATATATTTTCCTTTTCTTTTGGTAGCTATTTTTTCTTGTATTTCTTGGTTTTTTTTTATTTAATTTTGTAGTATGATTGCTAATGCATTAATTGGCCCAAGACCACTAATCTGAAAGAAGTAAATAAAACAATTTCTAATATTTTAACTCAATTTAACATAAAATATTTTAATTTAATTTAGTTATAAAATTTAATTTATGCAACCACAAAAAAATTATAAAAATAAAGTTATAATAATTTCTTCCTTCTAATGTTAACAATACTTCTATCATTAAACAATTAAATTTGTTTACATTAATTAATTCAATTACAATAAATCGAATACAATGGAAAAGTTTGATTCATGTAGACACTAACTAATTAATATTGAGGCTATGTTATATTTTGTTGTTGTTATTGTTGTTTACTCTAATTAAAATATTCTCGTCAGCTCAATTTTTATTATCTAATATTAAAATAAGTGACATCGATATTTATGTAAAAATACAACTTATGATCTCGCTAGAGTTGCAGATTTAAATTTTATTATGTCTGTTAAAATTTGAAATAAAATAATATAAACTTGCTATATTTATTCAAGGCCTTTCTGCTATTTTTTTTCCAGAATTTCTTCTAATTTTTCAGTTTGGTTTTTTTTTTTTTTTTGAAAAAAAAATGTAGGCCAAAGCCTGGGAAGTTACCGAATTGCCCTGCGGTATAGAAGACTCAGTAGATACGCAACGTACGTAGATTGTAGCATAATATCTGACTCGGCTCAACATCACGTTCGCTTTCGCCCAGTCAAACGCTTATCAATCTGGCGAGAGAGAGTCTCACGGCCTTGCTTAGTTGTACACTGGTATGTACTTGATTCACTCACTATAAAAGGGTGTGATGGACTCCACATAATGCGCATTCGAATCACTCCTCCTCTGCTCTTATGGTGTCGTGAATTTCAATTTACAAGAAGCCCTGTTTGGGCTCGGTCATCATCATCACAAGAGGAGATGGTGGACTCCCACTCCTTCTCTGCTGTCATGGTGTCAGTGTTGAACAGTGTGTACCCCTCACTGTCTTTGCTTGTTCGGATTCCGGAGAGTTATAATAATGGGTATCATCATCAACAAAGCTCTGTTCATCACAGTTCTGGCGAGCACTTGAGGCTCAGTGTTGGGGTCGTTGGTGAGTTGCACGCCCATGTTTGATGAAATTCTTCAACCAGTTTTTTCATGTCTTTCTCGTAGTTGGTTGACAAAAGTTTTACTATGAGTGTCAATCTATCAAAGCCTCTCTCCCTATTTTTCAATATGGAAAATGGGTTTCAAAGTCCTCTTTCATCCATGCAGCCAATCCCAACTAATTTTGGATTGAGGCCTGGCGTTGTTGTTTTTGTTTTTGTTTTTTTTGTTTTTGTAGTTGATTAATGGTTTTTTTTTTTCTTTTTGTTTGTTTTTCAGGGAATGTCGTGGCTTTATTGCTGTTTGCTGCTCCAGTGTAAGTTTTCTTTTATTTAATTTTAATGGTAGTTGCCCCAAGGGGTATGATGCAGTGGTTTCGAATAGGGCCTTACTAGTCAGACTAAGGAAGAGGTGATGGAGGTGATGGTTGGGTTCAATTCGCAAGAATTGCACTATTTTTCCTTCTACCTTTGGGTTAGTGGTAGGGGCACCTTCTAACCCCCGAGGGATTAGCCGAGTCCACCATTAGTCTAGTTTAGCGGCAGTGGCTAAGATACCCTGGCTAAAAAAAAAAAAAAACTAATAATGAGTAGTTGTAGTTTATACTCTTAAAATTTTTCAAAATTGGGTTTTCAATGATTCGATTTTTGGTGCAAGTTTTTTCTTTGATTAAATGTATGGGTAGTTGTAGTTTTTATTATTACTTTTAAAAAAAAAAGGTTTCAATGATTCAAATTTTGGTCTTCTTTGATTAAATGTACAGGTAGTTGCAGTTTAAAATATTTTTATTATTTTTTTTAAATGGTTTCAACTATTCAATTTTTTGTTGTAATTTCTCTCATTACTTATATAAGTAGTACTAGGCTTTTTTTTTCTTTTTTTTTTTTTTTTTTTTTTTTTTTAAAGAATTCTTTTAAATTTGGTTTCATTGATTCAATTTGTTGGTATATATAAGTTTTCTTTGGTTACTTTAATGGGTAGTTGTGGTTTTTGTGATTTGTATATATATGGGTTTTGAATCTTTTGATGGATTCAATTTGTTGTTTGTTCTCTTTGGTTATGCAGATTGACATTCAAAAGGGTGATCAAGGAGAAAAGTACAGGGGAGTTTTCATGTGTTCCATATGTTGCTGCATTGATGAACTGCTTGATTTACTCTTGGTATGGTTCACCAATGGTCAGCAACAACTGGGAAAATCTTCCTCTTTTCACCGTTAATGGGCTCGGAATTCTTTTCGAGTGCTCCTTCGTCATTCTCTATCTCTCGTTTGCCCCGCCAAGAGGAAAGGTTGTTCTTACCCTTCAAACTTCCACCATTCCATGCCATCATCAATTATATTTGCTATATTACTGATTGTGAATTTATATGAATGCCCAATATGATTGATTTTTTATGTAATGAAATACTAGTACACATTTTTGTCCTAGTTTAATTGTTCAAATAACTTGAACTTAAATTGCAATGTCTTCTCTTTCAAAGAATATATTAATACCAGGCAAGTGTTTCTGTAGCTTTGTTTAATCAGTACTAATAAGCTATATATTTTGAGGATGCAGAAGGCTGTTTACTACATAGTGACACCGGTGGTGGGCGGTTTTGTCGCGATGGTAGTCTCGACTTCTTTATTGAAGGACCATCATCTTCGAAAAGCCTTGGTGGGGGGATTCGGTCTAGTGGCATCCATTGTAATGTATAGTTCTCCCCTGGTGGTTGTGGTGAGTGTTCCATTATTTTTCCTTGTATTGTTCACAGAACAATAATTCATATGCATTTTTTAATCCTAAAACAATGTGAAACTCATTGAGTTGATGTTGTGTTGAGTTTGCAGAAGCGAGTAATAAAAACGAAGAGCGTCGAATTCATGCCCTTCTCGCTGTCTTTGTTCTCATTCCTCAGTAGCTGTCTTTGGACAGCATATGGAATACTGGCCCATGACCTTCTTATCATGGTTTGTTAACTAATTTTTTTTTAACACTGGAAATTGATTGATTTCCTTATTTCAGATTGATTGGTACAAAACTAATGTTTTCTAACTCAATTGAGCACTTAATTTTTCTTCCAAATTTGTTTTGTAGCTACCGAACATTATCGGATGCCCGATAGGCATCTTCCAAATTGTGCTGTACTTCATGTATAGGAAGAGGAGAGCATCAACTCTTGAAATACCTCTTAAGATTGCCATGGTGGAGAATGTATCTCCATCAAGAATTGATATCACGGACGGGAATGAACCGCTTTCCAATACAAATGTACATTTGCAGGATGATGAAGAAATGGTAATCGTCGAAGCAAATCTAGAGGAGCACATTGAAGCACCTCTCATAATTAATGCAGAAGAGATCAAAAAGTCACCTGATATAGCACTGGATATTCAGAAGATTATTGAGGAGATCAAGGAAAGGCCTTCCGGAGTTGATGTGAGGAGATGGTACAGAACAACGACGAACAATGTCTGAGAATTGATATTGAGAAGATCATAGAGGAGATGAATGGACAGCCCTTGAGAGTGGATATTGAGAAGATTGAAGAACAACTGGTTATTGATGAGAATCAATTGCAAATGGGGCTTCCTCTTCCATTAGTCGTCAGCGTTGGTGCATAGATGAAATTCCATGGTTATTCTTTCATGAAGTACTAATAGCAGTAGTAGAAGTATATTAGGATATTTACTCTATAGTTTGTTAATTGTTGAATGTTCTATAATATACGCTGCCTCTTTGTAACTATGTGTACAAGTTATAGGTATTCTAATGACTTGCATAGTTTTATTTGAGAAGATTTGGAATAAAAAATAGGGTAAAATAGAAATTGGTCCTTGAGGTTTTAAAAATATACATTTTAGTCCCTCTTACTAACTTTTTTTAAACCATGGTTAAGTTAATGTGAAAATATTAATTTATCACTACAAAAGAGACAAACACACAAAGAATAAGAACCCAATATTTTCAAATAAATCATGACTTTTTTACAAATTTCTATTTAAATAATTTTCTTGATAAAATTTTTGTATGTATTTATGTATATTATTATTAATGGAGTAGCATTTGGTTTTAGTGTTGATTTACTACGTTTATAGCCTTTAATAATATCTTGGGTATTTATTTTTATAAATTATAGAAAAGTGTAAATTGAAAAACAATGCCACAATTTAATTAATAGTTTTTTATTTTTGGGTATACATAAATTTATACATATTTTTTATTTTTATGTAAAAATCGACATGGCTTTACAATTTTGATTGTTAAGCACCAAGGCCCTTTCACAAAATATACATTATCAATTTATTAGCATTATTAAATAATACACATACTTGCATTTATTATTATTTATTTCTTGCACAACGTGATTTTTATTAATTGAAAATATATGAATAATTCTTGAACAAATAAATAAATATACTTTTTTGACATCATAAATAAATATACTTATGTACATATAGTTGATACCAAAAAAATAAAATAAAATTGTACATATAGTTAAGGGACTAAGATGATAATATTTTAAATAGTGTTGATTAGGAAAGAGAGAATCTGTAAAAACTTAAAAGGGTATAGTTAGTAAAATAAATATGCCACATCATCAAAAAATAATATAATAAGAATATTTAATTTGACATTAACCCAAAGATGCTTTTGACTAACTAGAAGTAAACTACAGGAACCAAAATGCATATTTTTGAAACCATAAGCACTAAAGTGCATATTATAGTAAACCTCGTAGACTAATTTGTAATTTACCCGGAATAAATATGTTGTTCTTTACTGTGTTTACATGCAAGCCCTCTCTGTTTATGTGTGAGGCCAATTCTTGATATCAATACAAGTGCAGTTTACAATTCTCAAAGTCTAGTGCCTTTTCACTTTAGTTATATAAAGAGTTCAAATGCAACTTCTGTCTTTTATTTTTAAAAAAATCTCCAATTTGAAAAGCTTCTAAAATTTTCATTAATGATCAATGACTATCAATATATTCAATGGAGCGAGACTAGAATCAATTATAACAATTTCTAAACATGAAAAATATAGATCAATAAGAAGATTATTTATTCCATGAAGCCATTAATCTCTTAAAATCACCGAAAAATGTATATTGTCTCGTCATGAGCCTCGAAACTTTCAACACTTTGTTTAATGGTATAGATCACCCTTTATAGGCTTGAGGAAGAACCATTTAACTTCCCTTTCCATCAAATTAGTAATCAAAATTGAGCTTAATAGACTTCATGCTCTGAAGTTATAAGACACAATGGTCTTACACTAATCACCTTGACAAATTGAATCGCTAATCCTAATTGTTTAAAAGAAGTAAATTTTTTTTTTTTTATTTGAGAATGCCTAGAGGAGGGCAAGCAGGTCTAAGACAATGTATACCCATGCCATGAGTACACTATTTACAACCATTAGGGTTCTAATCCAAGAGAGAGAGAGAGAGAGAGTGAGAGAGAGAGAGAGAGGAGAGAGAGAGAATTATTGCATGTCTTCCAAATCAAGAAGAAAATTGAACAATTAATCAATAACCACTCAACTAGTAGAACATCATCGTGATCCTAACTACAACAGAACTGCACCAATCAAACTAAAGCTTGTAATCTTCCACTCTACGCGCATACGCTGACAAGTAATGGACTGCTAAGATCCACTCTTATCTCACTAATATGATCATCTATGTAAGAACCAGTACGTTGAACATTCAGCATCAAAGGTGGTGCTTCAATGTCCTCCACAACAATATCAAATCTGATAGGCTCTTGTTCTTCCTTATCCTTTGTATGGATCAAAAAGGGCATGCTTGCTTCCTCCACATCAGCTTTGATTAATGGCTCTTCGAGATGACCAGGCTTTCCACTATACTTGAAATACAGCAAAAGCTGTAGTAGGCCTAATGGGCAGCCTATAATATTGGGGAACTGCACAAAAGAAATTCAAGTTCAGGATTAATATTCGATATTCAATGTCTGAAATCAAGCAATATAATTAATGCCTATAATGTGAAGTTGGAGTAACTAACCGCGAGGAGAAGATCATTACTTAGTAGCCCATATGCAGTCCAAAGAGAACTAGCAAGGAATGAGAACAAGGATAGGGAGAAAGGCATGAATTCAACACTCTTTGTCTGTATTACTCTTTTCTGCATTCATAAAATGAACATCAAATGAATCGGTTGTCGTGTAATATAATGATTCATGATTAAATCTTACTTTCATGGCATCAAATAAGTTAAGTGTACTCACCACAACCACTAGTGGGGAACTGTACATTGCACTGCAAGCCACAAGGCCAAAGGCTCCTATCAAGGCTTTTCGAAGGCTTGAGTCACTCAATATGCTTGACATGATAACCATCCCAATGACGAATGCGATAATGGTGGCAACCATCAAACAAGTATTTTTCTGCATATCAATGTAAGAATTGAAGATTAGCAAAGTCCCCAGTGTTGCATATATGTAATTGTTGCGTTATGCATCATCAATCCACAATACTTGCATCTGTTGTGCTACTTACATGTGATTATCAATCAACGAGTCTCACCCTCAATTCATGTCCATTTACAATGATCAATTAGTGCATACAGGACCTCCCCCATTTCACATCTCGTCCGATACTTAAATCTGTGACGCGGGTTTCGACCTTTGAATGTAATCATCCCAAAATTAGGTGGACAGGTTCGACATGGATTGGTCTAGTAGTACACACTAAGGCCTATATATATGATAGATTGATGAAGTTTAAGTTATACTTATGTCATAACAAAACCAAAACATCAAAGCACATCGTCGCACATCGTGGCACGAAAATGGAACAAACAAAACTTTTTGTTCAATAAAAACACTCACCTTTCCTCTTGGCGGAGCATACATGATGTATATGATGATGAAAGACGACTCCAGTGAGATCCCAACAATATCAATGGTGAAGAGGGGGAGATTTTCCCATCCTTGGCTCACAAAAGGCGAAGCGTACCACGCGTAAACAAGGCAATTCAACCACGCTGTAATGTAAGGCACGCATGAGAACTCCCCAGTACTTCTATCCTTGATAACCCTTTTGAATGTCCATCTGCACATCAAACAACAAACAATCTAAGAGCCCATTATACATGAACAATCAAACAACAAGAACATAGCCTCAATCCTAAATTAGTTGGGGTCGGCTATATAGATCAAACCCTTCCATTGCACTCATTTAATCCAATTGATAATATGATGATCCATTTCATAGAGTGACAAAGTTTTACACTTGGCTGTCAATCTATCGCAATACTATGAACCTCCCTCCCCCCATTTTCCATGGAAAATGGGCTCCGAAGTCCTCCTTTATTCGGACTTGGGAACGCCTATGTACAATCAAACAAAAGCAAACAATATTCTCAAAAAACTCACATTGGTGCAGCAAAGAGCAGCAAAGACACCACATTCCCTGAAAAAACAACAAAACAAAAACACCCTTTTCAGCAAACAACAAAACAAACAAAAAAGCTTCAGTCAGGCATTTCATCAAACACTTGATGGGCATACCTACAACACCAACACCGACCCTCAAAATCTCTGATTTTTCACTTGAAACAAGGCTTTCAGCCTGTAATTGCAAATGGGTATACAAGACCTCCATTGTTGAACCTCTCTTTCTCTTCAAATGTTATCTAATCAAGCCCTGCCTTTCTCCCTTCCTCGGCCTTCAAGGCCTTCTTTTTTCTTCAACTACAACACCATTACAGCAACATATTCAATTTCGCTTGTTCTTCACATCATCGAATCTCTCCTTTTATACTAAACACAATCGCACAACTTGCAAGCACGGATTGTACGTCGAACAAGGATTCAGTCGTTCAGTCATTCAAACCATACCCCACAACCCAGAATCAACAACCGTCCAATTTCCTCGAGATTTGTATTTAAAAAATTTCTACGTTTGGGATTGTCTTGTAGTATCTCCTTATCCGGCACTCGGGTGTACAGTGGTGCTCTAGATGAGTCATCTACACGTCCGACTGACTCACCTCCACGTTCAATTGTGTCAGCACGTTTGTCTGATTAGTTTTCTGACACTTATCTACTAACACGTGTACGGTTCAGATATCTTTGACGGTGAGACTTTGAATTTGGACTGTTGGATTAGGAGGGGGAGGTGGATAGTTAAGTGGTTGTGGAGTAGGGGATGAGTTAGCGCGCGTGGTCCAGCTGAGATGCAGTTGTTATCACAATCAATTAGTTGGTACATGAGTCCAAGTTGGCCAATTTGATAATGTCGCTACCAATCTTAGCTCATGTTGTTTATGAGGACTATTTTGTTATCAAATTACTTGTGGCTTGGAAATCTAGAAAATTGGGACATGTTTTGGTGCATTATTGACTCTATCATATTTATACCCTTTTTTAGGAAAAAAAAAAAAAAAACGTCTAAAATGTAATGAGATTTCAATTTTTTTAAGGAAAAGAATTCAGTTTTATTTATTTACTATTTATTTATTTATTTATTAAACTCACGGCTTGCATGCCCAAATCTTGACTTTTGGCAAGTGATGCCTCATCTATCTTACAAAAAATGCTTTGGTGGATTCCAATTTAATTAGTAAATAGAGCATATTTAAGTTTAAAAACAACAACAATATAAGACCAAGCCTCAATTCCATCATTTCTTTTCCGTTAATCCTTTTCATAGAGAGTAAAACATTCGTAAATCGATTCAGATTTTTACTTATATTCAAATTTTAAATCGATTGTATAAAGCATAAGAGGAGCTTCCCCAAGAAAATTTTTTTTTCATTAATGTTCTCTCTAAAGTAAGGTTCCTAGCTTGAAGCTTTTTTAAAAAATAAATTGCGACTTTTTTGAATATTTACTTTTTTTAGACCACGTAGTATCAAGACTTAAACGACTACTCCAGTTGTATTATTTGATGAGTACTAAACCACTCTAATACACTAGTCATTGGTGACTATTCACTTTGCCTTTTATTTTTATGTACTTGTCTTGGCCTCCCGGCTTGCAAATGAAAATTTGTTTCTAAAATGTAAGAAGGCGCTCATTAATTTGTATTTAATTGAATCTGAATTGCCCCTTCGTAAATTGTTTCATGTATGACAAATATGGAAAGAAAATGACTAAGGCTAGAAATAAGTAAAAGAAGGTGTACTGATTTCTCAATGTGATAGATATTTTTTGAAACAAAAAAAAAGTCAAATTAAGTTGTGACAAATATTATCTTTTAATTATTAGTCATCTTAAATGATCAATTCTTCTACGCATCACTTAAAGCTTACGTTGTGCCTTCTCAATTATATTAGTATTATGATTCTTACGTTACGCGCATCAAATAAATACAACAGCTTAGATCACCTATACGAGTTAGACTTTTGTTTGCTGTTAGGTGCACACCTTAATTAACTCGTATGTGTTGCATTATTTGATGAGATTTTTTTTTGAGGACATACACTACAAGAAAATGAACGTTTTGTAGCAGCAATAAAACTGCCACAAAAAGCCTTTTGCTACCATAAATGACTTTTTGAGGCAGCTATGTGACGGGATGGATGGTGCCATTAATAAGCCCGTCACAAAAACTTGACACCAGGTGCTGTCACTAAAAGTATTTGTGACGACGTACACATTTTGAAGTGGTAGGTGTTACCACCCCAATAGTTGAACCGAAGCATGTTGGGCTGGGTAACACGATAACTAAGCAAATGACCGAGTTTCTGTGGACTCGGGAGGCTTCGGGGGACTCAAAGGATGGATTGGGGTTTAGGGCATGGCTCATACCTAAGTGGGCAAGGTTTGGCACGGTGATTACCTAAGCGGGCAAGGTTTGGCATGGTGTTTACCTAAGCGGGCAAGGTTTGGCAAGGTGCAAACCTTAGCGGGCACGGTGTGGCACGATACAAACCTTAGCAGACAAGGCGCTCCCTGGTGTGAGAACGGAAGCGACTTGGGCATACCTTAGCGAGAGCTTGGCACATACCTTGGCACTAGGCAAGGCGCTCCCTGGTGCGAGCACAGCAGTGACTTGGGGAGAGCACGGAAGCAACTTAGGCATACCTTAGCGAAAGCTTGGCACATACCTTGGCACGAGCAAGGTCATGCCTTGGCACGGGCCAGGTCATGCCTTGGTACGGGCAAGGCAAGACCTTGGCACAGTTGATTTTCCTTGACCCTGGCGTTGACTCTAGTCAAAGTACGCTTGGTCTCATTTTGGGATGTTTCCCATTGGAGTTGGGGAAACGGCTTAACATCTACTATAAGGGGAGGTGGGCTCTTTCCTAGGGGTGGCATGGGCAAGAGTAACAAGGAAGGCCCTCGAGTATGCCTTGGGCACCATGCCAAGGCAAAGACCCAAGGACCCATGGTGCGACGGCCCTAAATCTCCCGGGGCCGCCCCGTAACCCACGCCTTCTGCCCTCAAGCCCAGCGCGCCTGTCACATCACCGGACACGTCATCACTGCGCGCCACGTCCGCAGCTCTTGTGAAGTGATGCTCCGTGTAACTAATCCTACTATATTAAGTTGTCTGACACATCTAGCAGATTAGTTGATAATTACAATTATATCATCAGCGGAAGCACTTAATTCATATTTTATGAGAATTTATTTAACCTAAGTAGTGGAAAACCCGATACAAACACCATGTATATACGAGACGAACTAAACAAGAATCCATATACATGTGATAAAGTTATAAAGTCCCCAAAACCCAAAAAATAGTATATACATACATGATATCAAAACACGAGCTATCAACAAAGAATGCCTTAGAGATAGTCGCCTAGTATCTCCTTTCCCTTGCTCTTGCTCGTACTAGGATCTCGCGCTCGGTTGCCCAACACATACAAAGAACGAGCCCAAAGAGTAAATTCCCAAGAGAAGTCTACACGTTAATCATGGAAAAAAAAACCCACAATAACTGCATGAGACATATGAATATGACCCCGACGACAGGGAATCATATTCCTATGGTGGCCGTAAAAGATATCCAAAATAAAACCATTCGATCACAACACAAGAGAAAATAACACACCATTCGAGAAATCTGTCCAACCACGATATCATTTATAAGAAAACTAGATAGAAGTGTGACGGAGTCTAACCAAACTAGATCGTACTTCGTAGATTCGGATGCCCCGGTGAGCACATCAAGCCTAGACCACACCCAAACTACTAACGGTGACCGGAACAAATCGCAACCCACCGGACACGTGCACCCCGGCTTCTCGGGTAGCTATTCACCGGCTAAGCCCAGTACTCAATCTTGTTTAGCACAACGATCCGATTCCTCGCATGGCGTCGTGACTACTGTCTACTGTCGCATGCTACGATCAGCCGGTCCCCTACGTCTCGATCAGTTGTCGAGAATTTGTGGCAAGCGTTTGTCTTGAGCTAAATCATGTCAGTAGCAGCCCAAACCGCTCACCTATCGTGAGCGGCAAGTCGTGCTGCGTTTACCCTGCAGGATCCATAACCTCGTCCTCAAAGATTATGATCCACTACTTTGCCGCCGCGCCGATCCACGGCTGACGCCGTGCTCGCAAATTGGTCCATCACAAGTATCAGAATCTTGCCAGTCAGAAAGTGGAGTCGTACGGCAGTGTCGTGATGGTATATATATACACATACAACCAAATCATAACACGCATATGTCCTTAGTCTAGCCTCTGCGACTTATACCACTTCCCAACTAAGCCATTTTAAGTTGAGATGTCTGGGTTTCCGCAAGCTACTTTATTTTAAGTTTATGCCTAGAAAGTTTTTATCAGGAAGTTCCCTAAAACTCGGCTTCTGCATACCGAAGTCGCAGTACGTGACCTTAAATCTCCAGAAGGGCAGCCAGCTGTCAACATACCTTTTCCGCCTGCCTCAGCCGTTGCGCACATCCAGCATCTTAGGACACGCCATAACCGTTTTGCTACGCGTCCATGCAGCTGTCCAAGTTGATGCTCACGTGAATAACTAATCTTTACTATATCAGTTGTAAACACATACTAGTACGATTAGTTGATAATTACAATTATATCATCAATACGGAAGCACTTAATTCATATTTCAGTAATTTATTTAACTTTAAGTAGTGGAAAACCTTGATACAAACACCATGTATATAGCGAGTACTAGACTAAACGAGTAATCCACTATACAAAAATGTGATAAAGTTATAAAGTCTCCAAAACCCGGCAAGAAATAGATATATACATGGCATGAGTATCAAAACCACCAGTACTTTAGCTCAGCAATAAACAATGACGCATAGATAATCGCTGATATCTCCTTTCCACTTCAGGTTTCTTTTCGTCTTGGGATACCTTATTAGTTGCCCAGCCATATAAAGACCAGCGAGCGGTAGTAAATTCCCCGTAAGGAGGAGTTCACACGTTAATCATGGAAAAAGTAAACCCACAATAACTCAAGCGAGACATATGAATATGACCACCAATGCATGAATCATATTCTATACCAGGCCGTACAGCGATTCAGTAATAGAAACCAGATTTGGATCAAACCTGTAGATGAAAATAACAATAATCTGCAATACAGTCCCGACGATATAAGATTATTTATAAGAAAACTAGAAGTAAGTGTGAGTTCTAACTCAAACTAGATCTACTTTCTTTGTAGATTCGGATACGTCTCGACTGATCTCAAGTATTAGCCAACCGGCATACGCCTGCCAACCCGTGCGCTGTCGTAAATCACCGACGTCATCATCTATTATATCTTGACACGTCATCGTCGACTACGTCCATGATCATAAAGTGGCTCACGAATTGAATCCTACTTATATTAAGTTATGCAGGCACATCTGCTTGATTGGTTCATGATACAATTATATCAACATACAATGTTGTGGGCTTAACAGTTTCATATTTTATGAGAATTTATTTAACACTAGTAGTGGAAAACCCTGGATACAAAACCTGCATGTATATAAGCGGGAGCGAACCAAACGTAATCCTTATACGTACTGTGATAAAGTTATCAAAGTCCCCAAAACCGAGCAAAAATAGTATACATACATGATATCAACAAACATTAGTATCAGCTGACATGCGACGCCACTTAGAGATGATGCGCTGGCCAATATCTCCTAAGCTTCTCGCATCTTGCTGTCAAATGCTGAGATCTACGCTCGGTTGACACATCTGACAGCAATGGAGTTGAGCCCCAGCTGAAATTTCCCAAGAGAGAAGTCTCCACACGTTAATCATGAAAAACCAATAACCCACAATAACACCGAGACATATGAATATGACCCCACGGCATGTGAACAGAATCGATGTCAACTTACACACATGTGATGTTTATATAAATAATAAATTTCCACATCACAATAATAGACATACAACATACACAAATAACACAATATAACCTGGGTACTCTTATTTGAGTCCACCCAGCTGTCACCGTAACGCCCGAATTAACCGTTAATCATCGTGATTAACACTAATACTCAATTAAATTAATTTGGGCCGTTACACATGGTCCGGCCAGCCCGAGTCGGTGGGACTCGCCCGAGCCCCGAGTTAGCACCCAACGTGCCTGGGCACGGCCAGGCACCACGAGAAGTAGTCCCTGTTCCTTAGAGAAGCATGGACCACGTTCCTTGAAACGTGGGTAGACCAAGTCGAGGTAGTTCCTAGCAGTTGGAGAACTACCTTGGTCATGGCTGGGCCATGACCAAGCCACGTCTAGGCTTGTCCTGAATATATGGAGCATGTGCTAATTGACCCAATAGTAGAGGCGGTTATGGAACCAAATGGCAGTAAGGGAACAAGGCAGTTGGGCAACTGCCTAGACCACTAAGGGAGTGGTGTTTTACCAGGGTCTATGGATCGATGTATACTGGACATGTGTCCTAGTTGGTTATGTAACTACCTAATGGGTAGTCTATAAAGCCAAGGGATCTGAGCTTGGGGAAGTATAGAGTTTCACAGTTGTATTCCCAATTGAAAGCTAGTAAAAATGTTTCCTTGTTGCTTATTACTTACTGTCCCTTTAATTCAAGTATTGGTGTGTTGAACTAAAGTGGCCCTTAAGCACCACAGGTTCAGTTGAGAGAGAAAAATTTACTAGTGAAAAACTCCTCTTTAATTGGCCCTGTGACAAATGGTATCAGAGCAAGGTTCGGAGACAATGGCAACCCGAGCAGCAAGCGATCTAAGTGAAAAGGTGTCTCACCTAGAGCATGTGATGGAAATGATGTCTACTCCGGCAGAATTGGGGGAGTCTTCAACTACGTCCTGACGTATTGAAGCCTTGAAAATGTTGGTGGCTTCATTAGTGACTAGGGGAAAGTCACAAGAAGCCATGATTGCTATGTAGGAAACGAGATTTGAGGAGCTTGTAGCAGATGTGCGGTCGGTGGGAGAACTTACCACCGAAACAGCCTCGACAATGGCTGTGGAGGTGAATCTGCTTAAGCGTGACGTGGGGGGATCCTCAGAGGGTGTCGCTGCGGTAAAGACCCGAACAAAAATGTCGGAGCCAAAGAAATTCTCTAGCAAGAGGAACGCAAAGGAGCTTGAGAATTTTATTTGGGACATGGAGCAGTACTTCGCTACTGTTGGCACGGAGGAGAGTCATAAGGTCATCTTGACCCCTATGTACCTTGAGGGCGATGCGAAGCTTTGGTGGAGAACCAGAGTGGATGATGATGCGGCTGCAGGGAGGTCTAAAATCGTAGATTGGGAGGTGCTCAAGAGGGAATTGAATGATCAATTCCTTCCTACCAATGCGGCTTGGCAAGCGCGGGAGGCCTTGCGCAAGCTCAAGCAGACGGGATCGGTGCGTGACTATGTGAAGGAATTTTCCTTCTTCTTGCTGGACATCAAAAACATATTGGAGGAGGACAAACTTTTCAATTTCACTACAGAATTACAGACTTGGGCCCAAGCCGAGCTAAGGAGACAAGGAGTGAAGGACTTACTTGGGGCAATTATGGCTGCTGATAGTCTTGTGGACTTCAAGACTAGTTCTTCCCCGAGTGAAGGGAAGAACAAGGAGAAGAAGCCGATCAAGAACCACCAGAAGAAGGGCGAGAAGAAGCCTATTCCTCCTAAACCAGTGAGCCCGAAACCAGCACCTAAAGCAGACCCCAGACCCTCATCAAGTTCCTCAGGTAAGGGATGTTTCATTTGTAATGGCCCTCACAGGGCACGAGACTGCCCAAAGAAGGAGAAACTTTCGGCCTTAATCGTGGAGGATGATGGCCAGCCCCGAATGAACTCATTGCAGTTGTTGAATGCAATTCAACAAGCCAAGACGAGCCCTTCGGAGGGGCTAATGTACGTGGATGTTGAGGTGAACTAGAGACGAGTCTTGGCGATAGTGGATTCAGGAGCCACTCACTCATTCGTGGCAAACCATATGGTGGGAAAATTGGGATTGGATCTCGTTGAGAACTCCAGTCGAATGAAGGCAGTGAATTCGGAGGCAAAGCGAATTCAAGGTATGGCCACTGACGTAAATTTGAAGGTTGGATCTTGGGAGGGAAAGATCAAGCTAATGGCTGTTCCCTTGGATGATTTTGATGTCATCCTAGGGAATGACTTTTTGTACTTAGGGAACATTGCATTGATGCCATTTTTTAAAGGACTGTTCGTGATGCACAAGTCCCACCCTTGCTTTGTCCCTGCGGCTAACACAATTGCAGAAAAGGAGAAGACGAAACTATCTCATCTTTCAGCCATTCAGGTAAAAGATGGACTGAGGAAGGGGGAGCCCACATTCCTAGCGGCCTTGGTGGAGACCAAGGCAGGAACGACATCAAAGGTCCCTGACAGTCGCTGAAGTGTTAGAGGACTTCGGAGATGTGATGTCGGCAGAGTTGCCAAAGCAATTACCCCCACAAAGGGAAATTGACCATGAGATTGAGCTGATCCCCGGCTCAGAACCCCTAACGCAAGCTCCGTACAGAATGGCTCTAAAGGAGTTGGAGGAGCTAAGGAAGCAGTTGCAAGATTTGTTGGATGCTGGATTCATTCAGCCATCCAAGGCCCCTTACAGAGCACTAGTCCTGTTCCAGCGCAAGCACGATGGTTCTCTTTAAATGTGCATGGACTAAAGGGCGCTAAACAAGTTGACGGTGAAGAACAAGTACCCTATTTCACTTGTGGCAGACTTGCTCAATCGGTTATCTGGTGCGGCCTACTTTACAAAGTTGAACTTGAGGTCGGGGTACTATCAAATTCAGGTTGCAGCTAGTGACGTTTCAAAGACAGCCATGGTGACTAGGTATGGTTCATTTGAGTACTTAGTCATGCCATTTGGCTTAACAAATGCCCCTGCTACATTATGTAATTTAATGAATGATTTATTGAGGGAATTCATTGATAGATTTGTCATTGTTTACCTTGACGATACAGTGATTTACAATCAGAACCTCCATGATCATGTAAATTACTTACGGACGGTTTTGACTACCTTGAGGGCTAACCATTTGTATGTAAAGAGGTAGAAATGTGAGTTTGCTGCACAAACAATTTTTTTCCTTAGTCATGTTGTAAGCCAGGGCAAATTGCAAATGGATCCAGAGAAGGTGCGGGCTATCATGGAATGGCCAAACCCCACAAAGGTCTCGGAGTTGCGATCGTTCTTGGGGTTGACAAATTACTATCGGCGGTTCGTGGAGGGCTACTCACGGAAGGTGGCACCACTGACAGATTTGTTGAAAAAATATCGAGCTTGGGCATGGACTAACCAATGCAACCAAGCTATGGCAGAGTTGAGGCAGGTCATTGCCTCTGAACCGGTGCTGGGACTACCAAACTTTAAACTACTGTAGACGCTTCAGATAGGGCATTGGGGGCGGTGGTTGTTCAGGAGGGACACCCCATTTGTTGAGAAATGTGCCCTAGGTCAATCCATTAACAGTCTTTATGAATACATTTTAGTTAATAAAATAGAGGATTTCATTTGTTGTTTATTATAATTGATTTGCATGTTTACATTATAATAAGATCCATGGGTATTTACAGAAATATCATAAATGTCCCTAGTCGATTATTATACTGGGAACTATAATTAATTAAGACTAGTGTGAGTCTTGATTGATGATCATACAATAATCATACGCATAGGAATACGAATCAAGATCATGAGTACTTGTTAGGGAACAAAGTACTGCACCGACCCGCTATGAGAATATCACATGGATTAAGTCATAGTTATTTCTCATGATAGGTATATTTTTCAGTCCTCTGACTTGAGATTACCAGAAACTTAAACATTAGGAATACAGTGATTTGAAGCAATCAAACGTTGTCTTTAATCAGACAATTAAAAAGGTTGTGATTGGTTACTATGTGAATAATGTGGTGAAGTTGTGTAATCGAGATAGAATTTTTCCCTCTCATATAAAGAGAGATATCCAGTGTATCCCTCGATGTGTTAGACTGTTAAATGGCCTAGTCTAAGTGAATTGATATTGATCAATGTCACTTAGATGTTTTCATTCTACCTAGAAATTGAGACTAGTACGATTGAACATGTTGAATGACAATTTCATGCCTTATGTTTTATCAAAAGGATATCGTGTGACAAAAGAATGTTATATACAATATTGATTAGGTTGTATCGATTTGATATTCGTACAACTTGAGTAGTTATAATGTCTTGCTAGAGGCCGCTTATGACTTGTATACCAAAATGTGTTTTGGTACACTGCCAACGTTGTATGAACCTATTGGGTCGCACACTGAGAATGGTTTTGCAAAATTTTAAGGTGGTTCAGAAAAATGAATTTTATATGATAAAATTCATGACAGAAACGTCCTTGTAATGTATTACACTTATACTTCTTTAAGTAGGGGTATATGTGTAATTTACTTAACCGTCTATATACAAGGGTTGTATAAGTAGACGCTTTGAGTTAGAATACAAGTACGAAAGATTTTAAAAGGTCTGAAACTCTTTTTTCGTTTTAAGAAACGACTTAGAGTTCTTGGTATGCTCTAGATTGTTTTGGAGAGAAACAAAAAGGTTTGGTAATCTTTCGAAGCTAGCACTTCAAATCTTGGCCGTCGTTCGTGTGTGGACTGCTGATAGAGGGTGTTCGTCGTTGGCAGCGCCTTAGAGATCGATTAACCTTTAGAAAGGTACATTGCGACTAAGATATGATTAAGTTTTCATAGTTTAAACATGTTTTAATGGAATCAGATTCGGATCCTGTTGGGGTTTTTCTCAAAATTATTTTGTTATCTCCGCTGCGTATGAACCCTAAAACCCAACACCATTGCCTTCGAAAGTAGGAAACTGAAGGATGCGGAGCAGAGGTACCCGGCTTACGAGAATGAAATGCTAGCTGTGATTCATTCTCTCCATTTTTGGAGGCATTACTTGTTGGGAACCAGTTTTGTGGTGCGAACATACAATTTAGCGATTACCTACTTCATAAGTCAGAAAAAGCTCAACTAGAAGCAGGCGGGATGGTTGGATTTCATAGTAGAGTTCGATGTACAATTCGAACACAAGCCTGGTAGGCTCAATTCTGTTCCAAATGCACTCAGTCGCAAAGTTGTGGCTGAGATGGTAGCAGCAGTATTGAGGCTGAAAAGTGGATTCCTGCCTCGTATCAAGGAGGAGACAGGCAAAGATCCTGCTTATACGAAGTTACTGAAGCTAGTAGCGGAGGGAGTCACTCAGAGGTTCTGGTGTGATGATGAGGTCCTCTGTGCCAAAGAAGGACGCTCATATGTTCCTAGTACAGGTGGATTAAGGCGACTACTCTTGAATGAGACACGATACTCGGTGGGCTGGGCATCCAGGCATGGAGCACACCTATACTCTCTTATCACGTTCCTACTTTTGGCCGAAGATGGAGGACAACGTGGACAATACGTGCGGACTTGTCTTGTATGCCAAAAATGATAATGCATACAGAAGGAAGATATTTATAGCCTATGCAAGTGAAGGGGTTTCGAAGAAATAAAAATGGATTTTATCACTAGATATATAGATGTGTTCGATCCAATCTGGTAGTGGTAGATGAAGGTCACCTACTGAGGGGGTGAATTGGGTTATTTAGTGATTTTGCCTTTTTAAAACTTTATGCACAAATAATAATGATAATGTGCACCAATGATAATTGTTTAAGTGTGAAAAGTATAACTTAGAAGAAATAAAAATTAGACACACGATATATAGTGGTTCGATCCAATCTGTAACGACCCGAATTCTACTTGACCCGACTCGAGGGTAATTTAGTGATTTTCAATAGTGAATGTGTGCAAGTGTGCTTTGTGAATTGTTTAAGTGTGAAAAGTATAACTTAGAATAAATAAATATTGGGCCTAACAAGAGTTGAGTAGATGTAAATGATATAGAGGCCCATAATGGTATTTTGGTAAAATAACAAGGTTGTACACAACCCTACTATAAAACCCTACCTATATAAACCTTTTATAAAGTTTGTAGCCTCTTTTGTGTTGAAACTCCAAACTTGTGATGGGAGAGAAGTGGAGGAAGGTTGATGATGAAGAAGATGATGATGAAGTCCATTTAAACATTCAAGAAGGTAACACACCCTCCCCTCATCCCATCTAAGCTTTTATTTGTTTATTTTATTGAAAAAAAATGGAGTTTAGACAAGTTGTAAATAATCATAACCCTAATCTCTAACCCTAATGCTATTTAAGCAAATTAAAGAAAACCCTAGCCTCAATCTTGTTAAACACCCCCGTAGAGAGGAGGAGAGCAAGAGGAGGGTTCAAGTTCAAAAGAGGTACAACCTCACTTCCCTCCTTGATTTCTTTATTATTTATTGTAACGGCCCAAATTTTATTAAGGCCGTTATTTGCGTATTTTCAGACGTGAATGCCAACTTAGGTCCACGGAGACGCCACGGACTGGTGATGATACACCTGGTCGGGCGGAAAATATTATTTTTATCGAACTAAACGCATTCCCCGGCCTAGTGTTCCCGCGCTTACTCGTCCGGTTCCCCGTCTGCACGTATTTTTAGGCAAATACCCGACACTAAATCTCACTCGATTTAAACAATATTAAACCACACCTGCGATGTAATGAGTCATAGCCTAGTCATTATCATCACAGTTAATCAAACAATCAGTCAAAAATAATACTTTCCGCCCGACCAGTGTGTATCATCACCAATCAGTGGCGTCTCCGTGAACCTAAGTTGGCATTCACGTCTGAAAATACGCAAATAACGGCCTTAATAAAATTTGGGCCGTTACAGTTCTTCCCAACTAGGGGAAAATTTCGTCCCGAAATTTGTGTAGACCTCCACATCGAAACACGTAACTGCAACACTAGCAAAAATAAGCTGACATCGCCATCTTATCCGCGACTCAATCCTAGACCATACTCTGGTACGTCGGGATCCCACTAGTGTACGCATCACCTGGCCAATCACCTAGAACCCATCCCTCTAGGATCCCACCAGTGATAACGCCCAATCCTAGTCAATCACCCGATAGTCCTCGCTATGGCCTAGTGTATCGCGTGATCAATCAAATCCTCATCAACATCCTCCGGTGAACACATCAACCGTCCGCAATCGTGTAG
The DNA here is from genome assembly GCA_039657345.1 of Stephania japonica. Classification (NCBI taxonomy): domain Eukaryota; kingdom Viridiplantae; phylum Streptophyta; class Magnoliopsida; order Ranunculales; family Menispermaceae; genus Stephania; species Stephania japonica. The sequence continues at coordinate 6,059,120 of CM077558.1, read as the reverse complement.
GTAATAAAACAATAGCTACACTTACGAAATAAAACAACACAATAAGTAAATAAACTTATACGTACCCACAACAGTATGTCTAGTCTCCTCCCGGATCGACGGTGCAACAACGTGGACCCTATCTCTAGCTTTGCGCACCGCTCGGTGGTAGTGATGCTCTCCCGCAATCCGCTCGGAGGTGTCCAATCTGACCGCAACGATGACAACGACGTGTCTCTGGTCTCCTAACCTGTCTATCCCTGGATCTCTGACCCCAACTCTGGTCCCTCTGATCCTGGTCCCGTGTCGGTACACTCGTCTCCGATTTGTTATCTTGGTATAGGTACAATCTCATGTACCACCTGGCAATCGTCATTATTGAATTGATCACCAGTCTGGTCCTGGTCGTCCTCGCGACTCCAATTTATCTGCCACTCGTAATCCCCGTACTGATCATCTCTCTGATCACGGTCGTTACTGAAATCATGATCCTGGTGCCAGTGAACTCTGCGTGCTCGAAAATCCTGCTCCCGACTGCTAGATTGATTTCTTTGTCTCCTCGGTCTCTGATCAGACCAAGAACTCTGTCCAGACCCATCTCCAAGCTCACCTCGGTGTCGTAGATATGTCTCACGAGCCAATGCTCTATCATAAACAATCTGTAGTGTCGCTGCACCAGTCGCGACTATCACCCCACCAATCCTCTCATCCAGGCCTCTGATGAAATAATAAATCTGTAATCTCTCCGTGTTGGGCGCCTAGTGACACGCGAGGTCGTGGTCGACACGCGTGGGTGGTAGTGTAGTGTGCACGCCCGAGTACGCTCGTCGGCGCGCACAACGAAATTCTAGGCGCGAAAGTATAGGTGAGTATGTATATATATATTTATATATGTATATAAGGAATTTAATATATATATATATATAAATATATATTAAAAATCAGAAAAATAAAATAGAAAATGCAAAATTACCAAAAGGGTATTGAAGGAAAGAAGGAAAGAAATAGACATGAGGGGCATTTTGGTCATTTCACTCCAAAAATGTGGATAAACACCACCGACACCACTATTTTCCCTATTTTCTTGATCGAATCCGAGAGAGGGACGGAAGAAGAAGAGAAATCGAAAGATCAAGGTCGGGTGCTCGTGGAAGCGGTGTTGGCAAAAGTGAGGTGAGTTTGTGGTTTATGTTGTTGTGTTGTTGTTGTTGTTGTTGTTGCTGTTTACTGTTATATTTTGTACTCACCGTCCTTTTTATGACGGTGGGTGCAGATTCACAGAAGAGTAGGGGCAAGGCGCCGATGCTTGGCGATATCCTCGACGCACGCTCAGAGCCGTTAGCTTTGCTCTCACTTTGTAGGTATTTTGTCTTTTGTTGTATATTTTGGCTATGTATCCATTTGTTTTGATATTTTGGGACTTTGGGAAGTTGAACCCGACTGTTGATACATGTATATGTTTATTTTGGGCTTTCAATTGACCTGTTATATACATGTGATGCTGTTTGGACATGATTTTCCACATCTAGGATAACTGAGTTGTAAACTGTTGTAAGTTGGTATTAAAAACAATTCCGCTGCACACCTAACTACTATTGAGGATAAAAGATGAGATAGAGTTAAGGTGAATCAAAAAGAGTGATCCAGGGTTGAGTGAGTGAATAATGTAATGAGTAATTGGTAAGTTAAGGCTGACTAGACTGCGTTGACTCGTTGGAGACGAGCTCGGGGGTCCACGTAGGTTTAGGCCGGGCGGGGCCCAGTTTGTGGTTGCTGGGGCCGTCACATTTATTGAAGATTTGGAGACCAAAGGGTCGATGGCGTCGACATCGGCAAGAACGTGAGGAAAATAGAAAAGAAAATAAGAAAGGAAAGATTTGATCTATGTTAGAATGAGATTTTGGAAAGGATTTTGAGTCAAAGATTCCATTGAAGGCATGGTGAGATTCTAATACTATCTAGATTTATTGTCTTGGTGTTGGTATTGGTAATGAGAGTTGATGATTTGCAAAGTTTGTTCAATATTTCTTAGATCTAGTCTTGAAATGGGTTTTTCTCATGATTTTAGTAAATTGAACGCGGTTGGAGTTTATTGATAAAGATATGGCATTTAAGGTTGAGTTGAGATTTTAAAAAGGGACTTTGAATCTTTCTTTGGGAAATAAACTTATTCGATAAATTTGTGAACTTTGACTGAATATTGTCATTTGAGAATTTAAAGTCTAAATTGAGTCTTGTATGGTGATTTGGATCTTTTTAATTATCATTAATCGAACGTCTTCGATTTATGTTGGAAAAACCAAATCTTAGAGGATTTACCTTGTTTTATATCACGCATTCCTATTTTACTCGAATCATCGATTCTAATTTTAAGTGTCAATTTTAGAGTCGTGAATGACCTTTAGTGAAGTCAGTTATAAAATAGAGTGAATTTATAAGGTCTAAACATTTGATGTTAAACTTGTATGGTTGTAGATACATAAAGTAATTATTCTTTCAAATTGTCTAGATTCGCGAGACGGTTCACATCGAGCCCAAACGCGAGAAGATCGAGATTAGGATTCGTGGCGAGTGCAGGTAAGTAGGGAGCTTGCTCAATTATCAAATATGGCATGATTATTAGTTATGCTTAGGATTCATAATTTGAATTAAAGACTTGGGATTTATGGGTTGCGTCGTGGTATTGGCTCGAATCTACGAATCTATGGAATGTGAATGCACTGTTATTCATGGCCTCAGAATGTGTGGAGTTTACCACCGAGGGTCGTTAACACCCCAAGATGTGGAGTTTACCACCGAGGGTCGTTAACACCCCAGGGTGTGGAGTTTACCACCGAGGGTCGTTAACACCTCAGGATGTGTGGAGTTTACCACCGATGGCTTTACTTGACTAATTGAATTCATAAGTATGTCACTTAGGGACATGAGTTGGAGTTACCTTCTCTTGTACTCTTGAGACATAGAGATGTGCATCGGTGATGGCTTGGACAAACCTACTGTTGATTTAATGGGACAAACGAGAGGGCACATAAGGCCTGTGTGCTAGCTGGTTGTTTCCATCACTTTGAGAGTAGGAAAATCGGTCACCGGATTCTTGCCAATATCTAGTATGCATTGAATGGAACATCGACTTATCGTATTATTATATTTTATAGTACATAATCTCGCGAAACCCCCTCATTTATATGAAAGTTTGAAATTATGAAATGATTTGTCAATCTCTTTAATGCTATACATGATTATTGTTGTTATAATTTGATGGCTTAAGAATACGTCATATTTGTTATGAAAGGATGAAATCCTATTTATTTGTGGCTTACAAACCTTATGTCCATGATAGTATTTGATGATTCATTTATAAGTCTATCTCTTATGAAATCTTGCTACATGTTATTATTCCATGAATCCTTGTTTGGTTGTTTTCCAAATACATGCTAGACTTTGCATGCTTATTAGGTATTACTTGCATATTTGATGGTTGAGCGGGTTTTCCGCATTACTGAGCTCCGTTGGTTCTTTTACCTCACCCCACTTACAATACAGGTTCATTGACGAGTGCGCTAGAATTGAGACAAGGGAGAAACGAGCTTGAAGTCTTCATTTGATGTGAGCTGTGAGTTGATATATATCATGTATAGTTTTATTAATATTCTATGAACTTAAATCTTTTGGCTTTAGGATATTTCTTTATATTTATTCCGCAGGTTTATTTGTTTAGGCGTGCCAGACTGTTATTTGGGTCTGGTTCATGTATTGGGTCCAAGTGGCGGTCTGGCCCGGGCGACCCGACCCTAGGTCGGGGGCGGGTCGTCACACAATCGATCTACATCCACTACTTAACCTCCCCGGTTAGGATTTTTAACCCCCACTTATATTATTAATAAGTGTTGCACCTTAAGCCAACTAGCCTAATGAATGTCTAGCCTCAACTAGGTATGAAAATACTTGAGAAATGCAAGTATAAAACTAATTTTATGCAAAACTCAAATATGAAACCTTTTCAAATAGATTAATGAGAACAAAGCCGGTTTCAAATCCAAAGAACAAGAAGTTTGATAAAAATCAAGTTTAAGTACAAACTCTTGTTCAAATCAGTCCAAGGGTTTTAATAAATCAAGTTTAAATGCAAAACCCAAGATAAGTGTGTTTAACAACACAAGTAATTTCCTAAGTCAATTACATAATAATATATAATTTAAGCACAAGAAAAGTTAGAAAATAGACTTTCTTACAACCTCAAGAAGATGACTTGAAAAATCAGTTTTGGAGAGGTTGTAGTATTCCTTAAAGTGCCTCAAGAGAGCTGGTTTTAATGTTGAAGGAACAGCTTCAAAGTATAACTTGAAAACCCCAAGCTCCTCCTCTTGAAAAATTTAAGCACTTGTGTTTTTTTTAATTTCAAAACTTAATATGTGTGCGTTATATATTTGAGAGTGTTCTATATATTTATAGACCAAGTTATAACCGTTGCGTGCATCCAAGGGTCAAGATTTGATCAAAAATATAAATTAAAGTGAATTTTCCAGCTTTATAAAAAAGCTGTCATGAATGCAATTAGCGCGCTAATATTAAGACCTAGCACGCTAACTCTGCATATAGCGCGCTAATAACAATATTAGCGCGCTAACTGCAGGGACCTCAAAATAATTAATTTTGTCCCTTTTGTTAGTGACCCTTTAACGCGTCCGAGACCCAACCAACCCTCATATAACTTATAATACATGTTTATCATGGATCATATGGCCTATTTGGATGGTCCGGATATTTTCACAAATCCCAAAAATGGAAAATCTCAGTTTCATGATTTACGAGGGACTTTTCTGCAAATATGCAGTTTTCTTTTCAAAGACCTTTCAAAAACAAATTTTTCTTTTTCAAAATCTTCCACAATGATTTTCAAAATGCGATATGAGCATATACATATAGTTTAACATTGTTTAAACTTCTAGACCAAGTCAAGTTTTAAGTTTCATTTGAAAACTTCAAATAATCAATTGACATTTGAAAATTCATTTGAAAAGCTCGATGTTCATGAACTAATGCAATAGGCTTGCGTAATATGAACTTGAGTACCTTATATTTTGTGGTCTTGATCTTTCGTCTTCATTCCTTTATGTATGCTGAGTCTTGAACTTGAATGGTTTGATTGCTCGAATACCCATGATGTAGTCTACACACATCCATATCGAACGGTCCTTCTCGACAAAAAGAACTGGAGCTCCCCAAGGTGACATGCTAGGGTGAATAAATCATTTCTGTAGTAACTCCTCTAACTGGGTCCTCAACTCCACCTGCTCCGATGTTGACATCCTATACGGCCTACTGTAAATCGGTTGAGTCCTCGGAATTAGCTCGATTATAAATTCAACAGCTCTCAGTGGTGGCAATTCTGGCAAATCTTCAGGAAACACGTCGAAAAACTCGCAAACAACCGGACATCCTCAACCCTAATCACTGTCTTAAGCTCTAGCTCCACCATAGTCGCGTACGCCTCCATCTCCTGTGACGTAGCTAGTCTGCTTCGAGTGATAGGTAATGCTGACGCAGCTCCGGAAAATGAAAACTCTGGAATCCCCTCGATTTGAAATATCACCGTCTTGCTGAAACAGTCGATTTGTGCGTGATACGACAACAACCAATCCATACCGAACATCGCGCCGAACTCCAAGTACTCTAATACTTTCAAGTCAGTTGGTAACTGATGTCCCTCAATCTCAACCACACAATCCCGACAAATCTGGTTAGGGTAAATCTTATCCCCAGCTGCCGTACTAAAAACAAGATGTGTATCTAAAGTCTGTACACTTAACTCCTAACAGTCCTACCATACGTCAAGATATAAAAAAAAGTGTGTTACCTGAATCAAACATGACATACATAAAAGTATCACAGACAGATAACATACCCTCAACAAGTTGTCTGGTCGCCTCCCGGTCTAGCTGTGCAACCCCAAAAGTAGCTGTCTGGGCCCTATCTCTGGCCTGATTAGTCTATGATGGTACTGGCGCTGGTTTAGTATACTCCACCATAAGATGTCCCACCTGACCACAACGATAACAAGCGCGAGTGTCTGATCTGCCAGTAGTCCTCTAACTCTGTGCCTGACTCTAACCTCGGCTCTGGCCTCTCTGACCCTGACCTCTATCCTGCCTCTGTTGTTGTCTCGGCCGATCAACTGATGTAGAGGCCGCAGAATACGCTACCTCATGTTCATCGCGTCTATCCCGATCATCCCGACGATCTCTGTCACCTCTGCAACCCTGATCTAACTGCCAATCACATCTACCTCTATGAGGTCTCTGGCCCTATCCCTGTCGGCCCTGATCTCTCCTATGTCTCTTTGGCCTCTGATCAAACCGAGAACCCTGAACTGGATGACTCTACTGACCCCTCAGCGCATTCTCAATCATCAATCTACTAGTAATCTGTACTATATAAGTCTCCTGAGAAAAAGACTTGTCGTATACCTGAGCCAAAGTAGTCGCTCCACTGGAAACAACTGTGGTAGCTATTCTCTCATCCAGTCCTCGAACAAAGTAATATATCTGCAGTCTGTCAGTCCCTGCCAAATCCATAGAGTAGGACAACAAATATATATACCTCTCCATGTACTCGGTAACAAACATATCACCCTGAACTAGTGTCAAGAACTCCTCGCTCAATCAAATCATGACCTCCATAGGTATATACTCATCCATGAACAATGCTCTGAAATCAACCCAAGTAGTAACCGCAGGATGTGTCACTTTATAGGTGGTCCTTCATATAGCAGCAACAGAGATCTCAGGAAATAACTAGCCAATCTTAGTCTATCAACCTCTTCAACCAATAACATCTCGTGTAATCTCTCGTGAGCCAATAACCACCTCCCGGCTATTTCTGGGTCTCCGGTTCCATAATAGTATCCTGAAGAGAATATAAGATAATCCTTCAACTTTTTCGCCTTCACTATCATCAAACTCCCTGATGAAGACGCTACAACTGGCTGCTCAATAGTCAAAGGAGTCACAACTAACGCAATGTCTGCTGGAACAACCACTGGTATAGCCCTCTCGGCATGTGTCTCGAATACTGCAGCTTTTCCCTAAGTCTTAGCAGTAGTGGGAGCAATAACTGTAGGAGTAGTAACCAATGGTGCAGCTATAACTGTAGTAGGAGCTATCGATGTCTCACGAGTCCTCAATAAATCCAATAACTGTGCGAAGCTATCATCCACTGTCCGCGCTAACGACTCTAACGTCAATGTTGGCCTAGTGGGTCACTAGTATTCCCAACCTCTGGCTGAGTCGTACCTGAAGGCTGCTCGTCCATCAGTATCTCCATCGAAGAACATGCCTCAGTACGAATATACATGTAACGTAGGTAATATACAAACAAAAACATAACATGTATATCCGTGATTTCTACCCATCTCTCATTGCTTCCCAACTAAGACTTTAGGCAATTCCTTTAGGTTTCGACATCTAAAGCTTATTAAATAGGTTTATGATCAGGTTTTCTTCAAATTCGAGCCCTAGGTTTTCTTAAACCTGGCTCTGATACCAAAATGTAACAACACATTTTCCAAATAGACCGTCACGGGGGCCAATGCGGACCCATAGTCTGTCTTACCAGCGACAGCTGTGCTCTACATTGGATTATATCCTCCATTTTTATCTTTTTAAACCTTATTAATTATCTATTTACTGATTAAGTTGTATTGAAATCAAATTATATGTTAAGTCATCATAGAATCCTCAAATTCACACACAGCGGAAGCCTTTCTAACACATTTACTCGGATAATGATACTATAAATGTGTAACGTAAACCATAAACCTAATGTGAAAAACCCATATATAACCATAAATACCTCTGCAGTCACAAAAGATCAATATACATAAGGTTTCTCAAAATCCCCAAACCCAAAATGAAACAAAATAAATATAATACAAACATACGAGTCAGGCAATCTCAGATCAACAGTACTCTGGCAGCTTTCCCTTGCCCATGCTCGTACTAGGATCTGCACTCAAGCCATCACAAAAGGCAGATGACGAGTCCAGAGTGTATTCCCAAGGAAATTAAGTGAGCAATACTGAAAGTAAATACTAGAATTTAAATAAAGCTATTAAATAAACATGCAAAAATAAATACAGGCAACTGCGCTCATTGCATGAATAAATAATAGGAAAAGCTCTAAGTGCGTGTTCCTAGCCCCTAGGGTCAGACTACATGTAACAACCCTCAAATTTTAACCTAACTTGTATAGCACTTGTCAGGACCGTGACCCGGCTACGTGATACTAGATAGTATTTCGAACCTCAGGAGTCAACACCGAGGTGAGTTTATGATTCTTTGATGTGTGTAATAGTATTTTAGTCTAATGCGTTTCACGAGCCATTCAGGCGATTTTTAAAATGAGTGAGTTTCTGTCTAGGTAAACGGGGAAGAAAAATACAATAAACAATATAATTAAAAGAATTATTGAATAATTTAATTATTTATTTGCACGAGACAAGGCGAAAGTATGCATGTGATAGAGAAATACGGACCGAGGAGGCAAAACTGGTCAGGGAAAAGTTGTTGGAAAATGCGGGTGTTGGGTGAATACACAACAAATGGGCCATGGGGTAGGATTGTTAAAGTGACACAATCCAATAATGGAGCACCATTGGATCAACCTCGAGATGCGTGGTTAGGTGGAGATGAAGGGTCATGCATGAGACACCACACCACCTAATTCACTGTTCATTACTATTCACACCATACCCATTTAGTTTTAAAAACATACACACCCCACCCTCCTCATCACTCTCTCCTATTCTCCTCATGGTCTCTCTCTTCTCACCTCCATCACTTACGGCCTCCAACCTCTCTCTCATCTCACCACTGTCTCGGCCTTTGCTGGTGACCAGAATAGACGTCGGAGGTCACGTGTAGACCGGAGGTATGCATTCCCTCTTCTCTCTCTTTCTCTCGATTTTCTCTCTCTCAATCTTTCCCTCTCGGTCACACCCTCTCCCCTCTCGGCTTGCTCATGTCGAACCAACCACTGGCCCTGGCGGGCCAGTGGTGGTCAGGGTTCACTCCTTACTTGAGATCTCTCTCTCTCCCTCCCTTTCTTTCATTTTCTCACTATTTTTCTCATTTTTATTTTTTTTTGGGTTCGTATTTCGTCACTGTTGGGGGCTGCCGTGATGGGGACCAGTCACAGATAACCTCTGGTGACTCACTAGAGTCCAGACCGTCCCGGAGCACACCCCGCGTGGCCCATGCAAAGTCCCTACCAAGTTGTACACGTTGTATTAATTTGTATGGGTTTTATCCTCTCACCGGAGTGCCACCGCCGGACCACCATTACCGGGATGCTGTCGGGGACCCCACCAAGCTCCTATGTGGGTCCTACAGCCTTAAGAGTGGTCAAAAATAGTTTTATTACGCATAAAAGTGTCGAATTTCATGTGATATATGTGGTTGAACCTCGCCGGAAACCGCCTCTGTTGGCCGTGCTACTGGCTGGACCTCCACCAATAGAGGTTGTCGAGAGTCTCACCTAACCTTGGTTGAGGTCTCGCAACCCTTAGTCGTGTCAAAAAATTTAACAAGTTAGATATAATAGTTATGTTTTTACATAAGTGTTGAGTTTGAGTTTTAATTATGAAAAGAGTTTAAACTCCGATTAAGTGAGGTATTCCCGGCCATTTCATGCTAAGAAAACCCCCTTCCAATATCGGACAATATCAATTTGTAGCCGAGAAAGTTTCATTATTGATTGGTGTTTGGTTGTTAAGTTTTCGTGATGCTTGATGACCAAACCACTTAAAGTTTTCCTATTTGGTTTTAATGATTCGATTTGGTTATTGGTGATGACATCGGGATTGCGCCGACGGTCCTTGAGACCATGACTCACACACGATCAAGGCGAGCTTACGAATTTATGAGTAACCTTACTTGTGTTATAGTTTTTCAAACCCGAGAAAGAGAGTATTCATTTTTCTATTAAATTGTTGCGTTGTTCAAGTCATTTGAAACATTAAGGAAATATCAAGGTTAAACCTAGGTTTAGATAATGACTTGAACTATTAATACAAGTTTCCGACCTTGTCAGGTAGCGAGAAACTTGGGGATACGCGTTAGGATTCGCGAGAGTGGAAACGATTTGCGATAGTTCAGGTAAGTACACTTGTCTTAAAAACTTGTGTACGTTAGTAAGCCAGTTAAGAAAATACCATGTGACTCATTTTCATTCTGTTGTGTTTGCGATTATCTACTTGTTGACATTCCATTCCATATTCCTTGTATGTGTGTTCTTAGCATAAGTGTGTATCTCGAAGGTACATGCGGCCTGCACTAGAAGGGATAAAATGCGGGCACTCATGCGCATGAGTGTTTGACCACCCCTAGTGATTGTGTGATACCATGTATTAGATTTTTGTGGATATTGTTGTGGATTTTGATGTTGCGACATCGTTGTTGTAGATTTTAGACCACTTATGGCCTCTCTTGACTCGTAGAACACGCATATTTTGATTGCTATTATTTCCAGTCTGTCTATCATGCATCTTGGTTATTTAAATTCCTATTTTCAAATTCCCGCATGATATTTAGACTGTCTTGTTTGATAATTCATGAATTACTGTTATATTCTTTTGGCTTTACTTTCGATTTCTCTCAATTGATCACCGTCTAGTTTGTGACGGTGGGTGCAGATAGGACGGAATGCAGTAGAGATAAGGGACCTTGCCTAGGAAACTTTTTGTGAGCAGCTGGACTTGAGGTATCGAGATGTAGACTCATGTTTATTTCTTTTTGTATGACGTTTATATATATGATTTTTGTTTGGAATTGGGAATAGATTTTGAGGTAGATACCATGAATTTCGTTATGTTGACTTGGACATGAACTTATCGAGGTTTCCGCACTTATATAGATTCCTTATTTCCGTTTGATTGAGTTATTTCCCAATAATTGATTAGTATTAAATTTTCTTTTGTTGTGTTATACTAGCAATAACTCTTTCGTAAAACTCGAAATTTGATGATTTGAGGCTGACTAGGCTCGTCAGGCTCGCTGAGTATCGACTCGGGACCTGCACGGGTCTAGGCCGAGCGTACCCAAATGCATTAGGAATTTGGGGTCGTCATACTACCACCATAATTTGGACTCTTCCACAGAATACTATCGACAAGTCCTACTCAAGCAGTCAGTATTTGGATCCGCTCGATGGCCGGCATTACACCTACGACACATCGACACATGCCACGACGTGATACTTGGGTCGTGCTATTCACCGAGACCAATCTGGTAGCACGTGCTATGGTGTAGTGGACATACACACAAGAATGGAACGGAGGGAGCCCCGCTCAACGTCCGCCCATATAGCCATAACCATAGTAGAATATTGAAATGAAAGAAATTGAATTCAAATGCCAAAAGAAGTAAATACTCAAGTAATTTCAGTTGGAATACTATACACCACAATCCGCACTCCATGTCTCGAAATCCAAACCTCGGTCTAGCTCCAATAAACACCTGACAATCAAAATGATCACCCGAATGTACCTAATACCATTTGTTATTAATTTAGCTTCAATTGGATATATTATGTCAATTTTACATTTTACGAAGTAAAATCCCTGACATATCTCCAAAATTCCGAGAAAATCCCAAAACTCATTTATTTGATCCAAAAATATTTTTTCCAAAATTTTCCTATTTTATCTGAATTTTCAATTAATTTTTCAAAAAAAAAATTTCAAAACTATTTTTTTATTGTTTTGGTTGGGCTGAACCGTGTCTGGTTCGACTAGACCCAGTTCGGCCCAACCGACCGTTTGGGTCTGGGCTGGCTCAGTCCGACTCGCTTGGGTCAGGGCTGAGTCGGCCCAACCCGGCCCATGAAGAGGGGGTGCACACGTGCGACCCGCATGTGTGCCCCTTTCTTCTTTAATCGAACCAGGGAGCTCCCTAGTTCGATGGAAAAAAAAATTTAATCGGGGTTGGCTCTCAACTCCAACCCCTCCTTTTATCTTGGCATAGGAGATATCTCCCATGCCATTTTCATTCTCGGACGAACTGCCATGGCAGTTCGTCCAACCCCCCACCGAACCACCACACAAATCAACACATACAACAACAGACCAACAACTCACCTCGCCTCGCGACAACCTCGTCGAGCTTGCGATCACTCCGCGATCCCTCTCTCTTTCTCTTCTCCTTCTTCTCTCGGTCTCTCAATTTTGATAAAAAAAAATGGAGAAATGTGGTGTCGGTGGTGGGTGTTTATCAACATTTTGGCTCAAATGACCATTTTGCCCCTATGTTCTTATCCTCTTACTTAACAATCAAATGCCTTTTTTTTGTCATTTCACAATTATTTTTAAATTTTTTGATTTTAATATATATTTATATATACATATATATTTTAAATTACATATATATATAAATATATATACACCTATATTTTCACACCTACAAATTCGTCGTGCGCGCCAACGAGTGTACTCGGACGTGCACACTACCGTACCACCCACGCGTGTCGACCACGACCCCGCATGTCCCTCGGCACCCACCAATTTACTATTTTATCACATTTAATTTATTTAATGTGTATTATTTTTTTCGGCCTAATATTTCATCTTTTAGTCTACCCAGTACCCGCGTCGACACACATATCGAGGCAAATACTTAACACACAATCTCACACGTCAATTGAAATATAATTATATACATCGCGATGTCGTTTAACCTATTTTAACATAAACATCACAAAATTAGTCAAAATAACACTCAAAATAACAATTTACCTAACTCCAGGCGCTCTAGCCTAGCTGCGAGTCCCACGGGTGTTTGAGTTGTCCGCCACGTCTGCAATACGTCACAAATAACGGCGAATTAAATTCGGGCGTTACAAATATAACCTATACGTACACCATATTATTTCTATAATTAGTACAATACATAAATAAAAATGTACATTGTCTCTAATAGTTATACTAAATTTAAAATATTAAAGTTTTTATTCAAGCCAAAAAAGTCTTCAATCTTCGAAAATGGGAAGAATGCATCTTCAATCTTCTAAAATAGACATATTTCAATAGTAAGACATAGTATCCATATGGAAAAAAAATAATAATGGTGTATTTTTATCTACCTTGACATTAATATCTTTATCTTTTAAAACACTCATCATATTAGAAGAAGCGCATCGTTAAATACCAATTACTAAGATGTATAGTCGGATGTGCGTAGTTTTGATGTATGTAACTAGAGAATTGAGAAAGCATATGTAAGGGCCCCAAAATTCGAAACTATCACGTCATGCATCGCGGGCCCACAATCTTGCCTAAAATCGGCCTAGCTGTGTCCTATACATACCGTGTACCATCTGTCAACCTAAATTTCCGTTAACTTTTATATTATTGTTCAATTTAATCAATCAAATTAGCTTATAGACTCATTTCATCTATTTGATATCAATGATTTTCAGCGAAAGAAATCATGATTCTTCAAAATATAATGCGTAAATCATGTGATAGAGCATTTTCCTAATGTGGAAACCCAACTAAAAGATCAACAATGTATAACATGATCTAAAAGTTTCCAAAATATCAAAATAAACTGTAAGTAGGTTATATACAAGTCCAATATCTATCAAATCCCAGCCCAACATAAAAATGAGTAAAAGATAAACACACATACGAGTCAGACGTAGAAGTCGATCAGTAGAAGTCCTCAAGCTTGTTCTTCCCCCTGCTCGTACTAGGGTCTGCACTCCATAAACAATAAAACAGATGACGAGTTCAGAGTGAGTAATCCCAAGGAACTTCACCGAGTAAATAATATAAATAAATGTTGGAATCAAAATAATATTAAATAAACATGCGAAAGAAAAGAATCAGAAAACTTGGAAGGACTCTCGCATGAATATCAAATAGTAGTGAATTAAAGTACGTGCACAATCTAGGTCAGACTAGCACCATACTTCGGACTATCACCCAGGCACCGCCAGTGAGTAAACTCGAACTGACTAAAATCCCTAAGTCCGCTCGGTAGTCAATGTAGACCACGGTGCACCGACATGTGCATAGAAAAACTCAGTAGTCGGGTTGACAATCCGCTGACATACCTCTATATGAAACACAAGTTATGGTGTAGTGTGCCATAATGCCAACGCAATATAATAAACTCGGCGGGAGTAAACTCAACTGTCCATAAATAAATACCGAAAATGAGATTAAATGAACAATAAGACATGAATTCAAATAATCAAGTAGTAAATACTCAAAGTAAATTTCAGTTAGGATACTACACACCTCAAACCGCGTTCCACTAGTTCGCTTACACCAATACACACCACTAACAGCATGTCAACTACCCGTCAGTCAAACCTAAAACCTGATTTTTCGATAAACTAAAACAATTTTCAAACCTTAGAAATCCCCATTCCCTACTAAACCATCGTAAAATTTACCCATTTATCCTTCTATATGGGTTATATAAACCCCTGAGTGAACCCTCAATAGGCCAAATTTATTTTAAAATTTATTTTTGAATTACTGTTTGGGACACTACAAGAGGCGCCGCCATGACCAACGCCATCACTTTTCCACCCCCACATGCGATTTAAAGCGTGGGTGGAGGGTGGCCTCTGGTCTGGACGTCATGGATGGCGCTATGGGATTTAACCACCACAGCGCCTTTAGTGGCGTCTGAACTAGAGACGCCTCCTGGAATTCTCAGACCCATTCGGCTCGTCATCGCAATCTGCGCTCACACTCATTAAACATCAAACCATCTATAAGAAACCAAAAACCCCCGTCAAAACCTGTCTGAGACGAAAAACCCGAGATTTCTCAGCCAAAACCCTAATCCAATCAAAATCCAAAGCAACAACGACACCAAAACCTATCCCTTAGTGTTTCAAATTAAACATTTAAACCATAACAACATCCATCCAAACTGGTGTGCTTAACACATACCCTGAAACTCTCATCAAAACAGAAGAAATTATGCTCAAAACGTAGAGAACGAGATGTAGAGTTCGGATCTAACCTTTTTAATAAATTTCCTAGCTTTCTTGTTCTCCAAATGGGCTTCCAAAGCTCAACAAACCGTCACCAAGCACCTCCACAAATTTTCGTCCAAATGATGAGTAGAGAGAAACGGTTATGAATGTGTGAGATTTTGACTATTTATATAAAAATTGTCATCTCAAGTGTTGTTTCATCCTTTGGCTTGATCTAATGGCTACAATGAAGTCAAAAGTCCACTAAAGTGTGACTTATATAGTTGACTTACTCCCTTGTTCATATCTTTACTCATCCTGCTCTCAACACAAACAATGAACCCACAGGCATTTCGATACCCGGTCCTGCACTGCGTCGCATGTCAAACACTTACACTCGCGTCACTAACGTATATACGAAGTTTTATATTAATTATTTAACGTATTTTATCATTTATTATATGTGTATAAACCCCCTGACCTAATGTACTAGTCATTCGCCCACTCGGTACCCACGTCTACACGTTACTCGAGGCAAATACCTGTCACACTGTCTCGTTCGACAATTGACTATATAAACACACATATTGCGATGCAATTTAACTAAATTGAACATATACATTGCAAAACAAATCAAATATCACACAAAATGGACTGTATACCTAATCCGGGTGTGCTCTGACCTAGCTGCGGGATCCACGAGCGTCTGAGCTATCATCTACGTCTGTAATGATATCATAAATAACGAAAATTTAGAATTAAGTTGTTACAACATACTTGCAATTTATTTTAGTTTGATAGTTTCCTTTTTGGATAACAATAAACAAGCCCTAATTTCAAAAAAAAAGTTGCATAAATTTTTAAAAGAAAAAATAAAGCAGGTAAAGATGAAGTTATAATATACATACATAACGTATGATATAAATGGATATATGGGGTGGGTAATTGGGTAAATAGGGCGGTAAATGTTATACCCTTACCCTACTCATACCTACTTGAGTATCTCATTCATAAATCCATACCCTTACCCAATATATGTCAGGTCATTTATTACCTTATCCACAAGGGCAGAGATATGTATTAAATGCCACCTATCCACAGGGGCAGAGCTATGTATTAAATGCCCGGGGCTGTGGCCCAATTTTTGTAAACCCCCTATATATACTTAATTATTACTACACTCCTAATTAAAATAATAAAATACTTATGTTAGCCCAGGGCTCTCCAAAAGAAAAAATAATAAAATAAGTGCACCTACTCGTTCACGAGGAAAAGAGACCAAGAAAGTTTTACCATTTGTTCAATGAGAAGTATAGGTTAAAGTAAGGGAAAATGTTGGAATAACCCAGTTTTGGCACCAACTTTGGACACCGACCCAGACGGATGTCATTCGCTTCTAACTCAAGATGCACGTGCACACATCTTGTAACTGCGCATTTTTCAAATAGACAGCCACGGGGGCCAATGTGGATCCACAGTCAGTCTTACCAGCAACAGTTGTGCTCTACATTGGATTATATTCTCCATTTTATCTTTTTAAACCTTATTAATTATCCATTTACTGATTAAGTTGTATTGAAATCAAATTATATGTTAAGTCATCATAGAATCCTCAAATTCACACACAGCGGAAGCCTTTCTAATACATTTACTCGGATAATGATACTATAAATGTGTAACCTAAACCATAAACATATATAACCATAAATACCTCTGAAGTCACAAAAAGATCAATATACACAAGGTATTTATGGTTATATATAGGTTTTTCCATATTAGATTTATGGTTTAGGTTATACATTTATAGTATCATTATCCAAGTAAATGTGTTAGTAAGGCTTCCGCTGTGTGTGAATTTGAGGATTCTATGATGACTTAACATATAATTTAATTTCAATACAACTTAATCAGTAAATGAATAATTAATAAGGTTTAAAAAGATAAAATGAAGGATATAATGTGACGACCCGTCCCCGACATAGAGTCAGGTCGCCCGGCCCAGACTGTCATTTAGACCCGATACCTAAATCAGGCCCAAATAACTGTCTGGCACGCCTAAACAAATAAACCTGCGGAATACACATTGGCTAAACAAAGAATAATAATTGCGGAAAGAATATAAAAAAATCCTAAGCCAATAGATTTAAGTTCATAGAACATTTATAAAAATTATACATCTGTTCATACTCCTTTAAACTAAATAAGTTTATTATAATCTCAGAAATGGATCAACTAAAGATAACTAGGATTCAAACTACCCAAAGATCTATTTTAATTTTAACCCCAAGTTGATAGTTTCAAAATCAAATATACATGA
Organism: Stephania japonica; assembly: GCA_039657345.1. NCBI lineage: Eukaryota > Viridiplantae > Streptophyta > Magnoliopsida > Ranunculales > Menispermaceae > Stephania > Stephania japonica. Next base: position 6,041,836 of record CM077558.1, on the reverse strand, counting down.
TATATATATATACAAAGGCTCATATCAAGAGGAGACTTCAAGCTCGTCTCTCCCTTGCCTCGACCTAGCGCTGTCGTGAATACCTGAGATGTAAGTGGGGTGAGCTAAAAGAACCAACGGAGCTCAGCAATGCGGAAAACCCGCTCAACCATCAAATATGCAAGTAATATCTAATAAGCATGCAAAGTCTAGCATGTATTTGAAAACAAACAAGGATTCATTAAATAGTAGCATGGTAGCAGGATTTCATAAAAAAATAGACTTATAATGAACCATCAAGTACTATCATAGTCATAAGATTCGTAAGTCACAAATTGTAACAACAATAATCATGAATAACATTAAAGAGATTGACAAATCATTTCATAATTTCAAACTTTCATACAAATGAGGGGGTTTCGCAAGATTATGTACTATAAAATATAATAATACGATAAGTCGATGTTCCATTCAATGCATACTAGATATTGGCAAGAATCCGGTGACCGATTCTCCTACTCTCAAAGTGATGGAACAACCAGCTAGCACACAGGCCTTATGTGCCCTCTCGTTTGTCCCATCAAATTAACAGTAGATTCGTCCAAGCCATCACCGATGCACGTCCTTATGTCTCAAGAGTACAAGAGAAGGTAACTCCAACTCATGTCCCTACGTGACATACTTATGAATTCAATTAGTCAAGTAAAACCCTCGGTGGTAAACTCCACACATCCTGGGGTGTTAACGACCCTCGGTGGTATCACAACATTCTGAGGTATTCTTATAGATTTACTTGCTAATAAGACCCTCGGTGGAACTCCACACATTCTGGGGCCATGAATAACAATGCATTCACATTCCATAGATACGTAGGTTCGAGCCAATACCACGACGCAACCCATAAATCCCAAGTCTTTAATTCAAATTATGAATCCTAAGCATAACTAATAATCATGCCATATTTGATAATTGAGCAAGCTCCCCACTTACTTGCACTCGCCACGAATCCTAATCTCGATCCTCTCGCGTTTGGGCTCAATGTGAACCGTCTCGCGAATCTAGACAATTTGAAAGAATAATTACTTTATGTATCTACAACCATACAAGTTTAATATCAATTGTCTAGACCTTAGAAATTCACCCTATTTTATAGCTGACTTCACTAAATGTCATTCACGACTCTAAAATCGACACTTAAAATTAGAATCGATGATTCGAGTAAAATAGGAATGTGGTGATGTAAAACAAAAAAAATCTACTAAGACTTGGTTTTTCCAACATAAATCGAAGACGTTCGATTAATTATAATTAAAAAGATCCAAATCACCATACAAGACTCAATTTAGACTTTAAATTCCCAAATGACAATATTCAGTCAAAGTCCACAAATTTATCGAATAAGTTTATTTCCCAAAGAAAAGATTCAAAGTCCCTTTTTAAATCTCAACTCAACCTTAAATACCAAATTCATATCAATAAACTTCAACCGCGATCAATTTGCTAAAATCATGGGAAAACCCTTTCATGTACCATCAAACTATAGAAAACAAAATTGATTCATCCATAATACTCGTTATCATAAAGCTTAAAAATTTGTATAACCCATTTCAAGACTAGATCTAAGAAAAACTGAATAAACTTTGCAAATCATCAACTCTCATTGCTAATATCAACACAAAGATAATAAATCTAGGGAGTATTAGAGTCTCACCATGCCTTCAATTGAGTCTTTGACTGAAAATCCTTTCCAAAATCTCATTCTAACATAGATCAAATATTTTCTTTCTTATTTTCTTTTCTATTTTCCTCGCGTTCTTGCCGATGTCGACGCCATCGACCCTTTGATCTCCAAATCTTCAATATATAATAAAGAAATCAAAGAGGGAAGTAAGGTTGTACATCTCTTGAGCTTGACCTCTCCTCTTGTTCTCCTCCCCTCCATGTGGGTGTTTTATAAAATTGGGGCTAGGGTTTTCTTTGATTTGCTTAAATAGCATTAAGGTTAGGGATTAGGGTTGTGACTATTTACAATTTGTCTAAAATGCCCTTTTGGGTCATAATCTCAATTGGGCGTTATTATTTAAAATAAAACTTTACTTACTCCCTAACTCATATTTAATTTGACAAGTTTAGAATTGTATTTCCACACCAAACACCCAACATATTTTTATCATGAAATTACCAAAATACCCATAAGTTGGGTCGTGGAGAATTTGGGTCGTTACAATAATCCAAAGTAGAGCACAACTGTTGCTGGTAAGATAGACTGTAAGTCCACATTAGCCCTCGTGGCGGTCTATTTAGGAAATGGGTCATTACATTTTGGTATCAGAGCCTAGGTTTAGGAAAACCTAGGGCTTAAATTTGAGGAAAACATGATCATAAACCTATTGAATAAGCTTTAGATGTGAAAACCCAAAAGAATTTTCTAAAGTCTTAGTTGGGAAGCAATGAGAGATGGGTAGAAATCAGGGATATATGTATTATGTTTTTGTTTGTATATTACCTAGGTTACACATATATTCGTACTGAGGCACGTTCTTCAATGCAGATACCGATGGACGAGCAACCTTCAGGTACGACTCAGCCAGAGGTTGGGGATACTAGTGATCCCGCTAGGCCAACATTGACATTAAAGTCGTTAGCGCGAACGATGGATGATAGGTTCGCACAGTTGTTGGATTTATTGAGGACTCGTGAGATTTCGACAGCTCCTACTATAGTTATAGCTGCACTATTGGTTACTACTCCTGCTGTTGTTGCTCCCACTACTGCTGAGACTCAGGGGCAGGCTGCAGTATCCGAGACACATGCCGAGAGGGCTATACCAGTGGTTGTTCCAGCAGAGACTATGTTATTTGTGACTCCTTCGACTACTGAGCAGCCAGTTGTAGGGTCTTCATCAGGGAGTTTGATGACAGTGGAGGCGAAGAAGTTGAAGGATTATCTTCGATTCTCTCCAGGATACTTTTATGGAGTCGGAGACCCAGAGATAGCCGGGAGGTGGCTATTGGCTCACGAGAGATTACACGAGATGTTATTGGTTGATGAGGTTGATAGACCGAGATTGGCTAGTTATTGCCTGAGGTCTTTTGCTGCTATATGGTTTTTTTTTTCAAAACTGTTTTTTTTTTCTCTTCGATTTTAATCAGTTGGGAGGGAAAATGACTCTCCTGGGTCATCTCCCTCCTCTTGCAGTTCGTCCGAACTCCCGAAACCGCCGCCACCACTACCACTTCAACGAGAAAACAACAAGAACAACAACATCAACGAACAACAACAAACCCAAACTCACCTTCGATCCACGCTTTACCTCTCTTCCTCATCGATTCCTTCTTTCCTCTCTCACGATCTCTCGATTTCTCTGCTCTCTTCACTTTTGATTTTGATTTTGTGATGAAAATAGGGTGTCGGTGGTGGTGGTGGTTATCAATATTTTGGGTCAAATGACCAAAATACCCCTATGTTCATATCCTCTTCCTTAAAAATCAAATGCCCTTTTTGGTCATTTCACAACTATTTTTAAATTTTTTGATTTTTAATATAAATATATATAACATATATATATATAAATATATATATTCGCCTATATTTTCGCGCCTACAAAGTTGTCGTGCGCGCCAACGAGCGTACTCGGGTGTGTACACTACCGTACCACCTACTCGTGTCGACCACGACCCCGCGTGTCCCTAGGCACCCACCAATTTACTATTTTATCACATTAAATTCATTTAATGTGTGTATTATTTTTCTCGACCTAATATTTCGTCTTTTAGTCTATCTGGTACCCGCGTCGACACTCATATCGAGGCAAATACTTAACACATAATTTCACACGTCAATTGAAATATAATTACACACATCGCGATGTCGTTTAACATATTTTAATATAAACATCGCAAAATTAGATAAAACAACACACAAAATAATAATTTACTTAACTCCAACATGCTCTAGCCTAGCTGCGGGTCCCATGGAAGTCTGAGCTGTCTGTCATGTCTGCAATACATCACAAATAATGGCGAATTAAATTCGGACCGTTACACATCTCGTGCCTAAAATCAATTCCAAAATTGGGTTACTTTAGCAGGCCTCAAATTGAATGGTATATCATTCATTAGAATGTGTGTGCACACATTTATTGGACTATCTTGGGTATGTGTGCAAACATCTCGATGCACAAATCTATAAACTATAACAATCATTATTATAATGTTTTACATTTCAATGTACAACCTGTTATATTTTGTCAAAAAAAAAAAAAACCTGTTATACATCAATAACCACGTATCAAATCATTATATGTATAGACCCCACTTGGTTCCATCTATTGTCTATTATAATCATATCAAAAAAATATACGCGCAATTTTTGAAAAAAGAAGTCCAGTACATATGCATATATACCCAAGAAAAAGAACAGCTTATTTTGTACCCAAAAAAAAAAGAACAGCTTCTTTTTGGTTTTTTAAGCTACACTTCTTTAATATTCTTTGGAGATCTTCTTTTTTAATTTCTCTATAAGATTATTTCAAATTTTGTGGTTGGTGATTTTTCTTCTTAATAATTATTTTCTAGATTTTTTTTACTTCACTTTTTCTATAATTTAAAATACTTTTCAAAAAAATTATATCAATATTTATTTTTAGGAATATCAGAATTATTTAACAATAAAGTAAAAAAAATAAAAAATAGTTGGTTTTGTAGTAGCAAAAGTAGAGGGTAGAGGTGTGATCACCAAACGATTTTACTTTACACTAGTCACGAGCCAATATCACGTGACTGAATCGCATCACTTAGAGCCGATCAAGAATCAATAACATTAGTTAGCCCAGGACAACGTAAATTTCTGGAGCCGTCCGTGCCTATCTATTAAGATTAGGTACCCAAATCTATGAATCCAATTGTCATCGTTAGCTACCACGGTAAGACTAGCTAGTAAAATTTAAAAGAAGCTTTAACTATACCATACGTAGAAAACCTTAGCTTATATAATTAATTAAGAGGCTCGCTATGTGTACTCCAGTCGTTACTCATGGCACCCCATTTATAAGGGTACCCATTAAATTTCTTAGGGCACCCCTGAGTTAGATGAAAATGCCCTTCTTCATCAATATAAGGTACCCTACCACCAAATCTTCTTTCACACTCCTTCCCATCACGAATTGACGCTTCAATCTACCAAATCTCCTCATTTTCTTGCTCGTTTGCCCATCGATTTGTTGTTTTAGGGTCGGGTGAGTGTTTGCGGTGTTTGTGAGGTGAGGGTTTGAATGATGACTTGTGGTAGATGGCTAATGTTGAATCGTATAGGGTTCGAGGGTGTTTTTCGTTAAGTTTGTCATTCTTTTATCTTGTGTTGTTGTTGTCTTTCATGGAAATGTATCTATCACTGAGTTCAACCACAATCCCGTAATGTTCGGCCACACAGGGCCGAGACTATTGAGTAGGTCTTGGAACTGCATGAACGAGACTCTATAGTACATCTCGGTACCAAGGAACCGATCAAACAAGTAACTTAATTAATAATGGGTTCGGTTATCGAAGAAACCAAGGCATAAGACAATGTCTCGGTTGTTGGTAACCGAGACATCCTCTTATGTCTTGATATCCAGTAACCGATCGAACAAGTTACCCATTTCACAATAGGTTTGGTTAGATTGTTGGCTATGTCTCGGTCCTGTGGGTCCGACACTTTCGTGTATGTGGTACATTTCAAAATGTGAGAAACCCTAAACATAAAAAGGTCAAAACACACAAAACCCATGCTTCCAACCCTCAAAATAGGGTAGTGGGTGCCCAAAGTTGTGTATGACCATCGACGAAGACGACGAGATCGGTTGGAAGCATAAGGGTGGTGGAGTTCGATGGTCACACATTAAAATGTGGTGGTGGGGTGCTCAAAGTTTTTTTTTTTGTTTTTGTTGTAAATTTGTGTTAGAGGGCATATGAGTCATTATACATATAATTAGAAAAAAAAATGAAGTGCCTTAAGTGATGATTGAGGTGCACATAACAGGCCTGTTAATTAATTTGCAAACTTTCATTGATTATTATGCCCACGTATGTAACGTAGAGGGTGGAACTTTTCAGAAGAAAGTGGAAGAGAAGTGGTCCACGATAGTTATCAATTGATCATGGCCCACCAAATAAGTACTCTATACTTTTTAATTTAGAGCATAGCTTTAATAAATTAATTAACATGATTAATATTACAGTTGTCCTTTCTTATAATTTTAAACAATTTGTGGGGAGTAGACACCGCGTCATGTCGGCCAAAGCCCAAACCAAATTACAAGTTCTGAGAAAAATAGTCCACGTATTAGTCAGTCAGACAGTCAACCAATTAATCATCACCGTCCATCGTGCGATCATGTGCACCGCCCGTTCATCACGCTCCATATTATCTTACTCGTCAAATTCATTTCAATCAGACCTCTACAAATCTTGGTCTGCCTCTCTAATTCCCCCGCGTGTCCTCCTCGTTGAAATAAAAAGCACATTCACATGCATGATCAGGTAAATTGTTAGGATAACGACTAACAACCAACCACTTGGCCTGAGTTACAACCAGTTGGCATGATCAGGTAAATTTCATTTAAGAGAGGTCTCGGGATCTAAATTCATATATAAATTAAAATTAAAAAAATAAGTTGAGAAGGTCGACTCCTTTATAGGGCTCACGCTATGAGCGTGAATTAGTTGGAGTGATTAATATATACTAAATACCACATGAGAAAAAAAAAATTGATGCTAACCAATTTTTGATGTCTATATTCAACACCAAATGTTGTCGTTTGTGTTAGGAATTGTATAGAAAATTAAAAAAGGAGCTGATAGACTCTAAAACTCACATGAGACCCCACAAAGTAACAGTCTATGCACGCTTTGAGATGTGAGCGTATGCAAATCTTAGTGTAAAATATCTGAGTGAGTCGAGGGCTCAATGTGTGCATTCTAGTGTGTGTTTGCGATGTCATAATAGCATTTTTCATTAAAGAATGATTGGTGAATGACATTTGTCGAACAATACTTCGAAGTTTTTACTTCTTGAATACATAAAGCATCAAATTAAGCAGTTTGCGAAACTCGATGCACATCAACGAAAAAACGTTATGCACTTAACAAAAGTTACAAAGACTAGTTGGTGCCCATGCCCGTGGTGCCCACTGCTTCCTGCTCTGCCTTCTATAACTAGAAGTTTCATCAGTAGCACTAGTAGTTGGTAGTACTGCAACTCTCTCTTATCAAATACTTTTCAAAATTTTTCTTCTACTGATCTACTAATCTTTGCTAGACTTGGATTAAATTTTTTTCCTAGCTAGCCAACATTTATATTTGATTAATTCGCGAGTCGTAGTATTATATATTATGGAGATGATGACGAAGAAATATTACGATTGGGTGGTCGGCGTGATTTTATTATATGGAGTTTGCAGTGGTATTGTTGGAGTGTTTGGTGTGGCGCCTAAGAAGGCAGTGGACGTGCCGTTCCAAAAGAACTATGTGCCCAGTTGGTCTGCTGACCATATCAAGTACATTAATGGAGGCAAAGAGGCTCAGCTTCTGCTCGACAAGTACTCAGGTGAGGATAAGTAATTAATTAGATCTCATTAGGTGGGTCTTACAAAAAAAAAAAAAAAAGATCTCATTAGGTGACATTATTACTAATATGTCATAAAACAATATGTTTAGGTAATGTTTTACTTAACTAATTGAACTTTTTTTGACATTGTTTCTATGTGTTTTGTGAAATATTTTGTGAAAGGGACTGGATTTCAGTCTCGAGATGCGTACCTATTCGGGCACTTCAGTATGAGAATAAAGACGGTTCCAGGCGATTCTGCTGGGATTGTCATTGCCTTTTATGTAAGTTAATTAAGCATGATTCAACAATCTAATCTTTTTTAGAGTTTGTTTTTATTTTTGTTTTTGTTTTTTGTTTGGTTTTTTGAAATCATCTCTTTAATTGAGTTTTGTTGTGTGTGTAATTAGAATTTGGGTTATATCATCTTCTGTAAATGTTATGATCACTCTGATAGTCATGCATATTTCTCCCTTCATTATCTGGGTTCAACTTCAATAATGAAAAAAAAAGTACTATTTCTTAATATAAAAAGCTTTTTTTTTTTTTTAAAGAATACTTTTATGTAACTTTACAGATATTAAAGCGGAAAAGTAGACCAATGCAGTCATGAACAATGATTTGAATTTTGAAATGTATAATACTAGACCTATATTCCACGATGTATTATTTTCCTTTTTATATTGCAAGCGTACAAGGAGTAATTTCTGAAATTTTGCCTCCTCAAAAAGCATCTTCGTCTTAATAAACTCACAAAAAACAATCTCAATCTTTATTGAAGTGCAATTAAGATACCTAAACGGTTAAAATATTTATAAAGCTTAAACTTCGAAGTAGACCGCCCAAAGTAAAACTCTAGGCTCTCCCCATAAAATGCCAGGCTTTGGCTATCATAGCTATGCAAAATGCACTTGTTCCACGCCTTGCAATCAGTACTTAAATATGTGTGTTTCATTCCTAGGTTAACTTCTTGAGTTACAGTCGCAGGCTCCATAATAATATATTTGCCTGACCGTTACACATGTAATTAGACTAAATAAATTAATTGAGCCCCGTGTAGACTATACAATTCTTTTCTTCACTGGCATCTAATATTATATGAATGAACTATAGTATAGTAGTATAATGCTGGTTGATTAAAGTTGTTAATATTATTCTCAGCTGTCCTCACAAGGTGCAGAGCACGATGAGATAGACTTCGAGATCTTGGGGAACAGAACAGGTCAGCCAAGCATTTTGCAGACCAACGTCTTCACAGGGGGGAAAGGTGACAGAGAACAAAGGATTTTCTTTTGGTTCGACCCTTCAAAGCTGTTCCACACATACTCCATCTTGTGGAATATGTACATGATAGCGTAAGTCCCTACATACACCATTCAGTCTTCGTCAATGATCTCAACCATCTGATTAAATCTGATCATCACTACACATTTAATTTTGTTGACTACCTTTGACAAAAAAAAAAAAATTGTTGACTACACAGCTATATAGCAAGGCTGCTAGGCTTTTTCAAGTTTTTTTTTACCCGTTTTGGAACACTCCATCCATCGCACGTCATGATTTGTGTGCACACGCATCAATGCGCAAATGAATAAATACCATCATCGGGTATTCATTCTAAGTGTCTAAAAAAGGGTCATCTTAGTTTTTTCTCCTTTTTGATAACTACATTCAGCTCGAATGTTAAAATGATTTGATGACCTGTTTTGAGACACTCGAAAGGCCGGAATGGACACCTGGTTCTTGACGTCCATTAATTTCCGCATCGATGTTTCTGTACATATAAATCGATGTGCACTGAATAGACACCAACAACCAAAAGTCCATTATGCGTATCCCTAAAAGGTCACCCTAGCAAGCAAATACACTTCCCTTCTAAAAGGAAAATTGAAGTAGTCCAAAATTACTAACCAAACAAAGAAAGTTGTTCACCCCTAACCAAACTAGGCCAAAAAAAGAATTATATTTTTACACTCAACCCTAACTAATTTGAGATTGAGATTTACTATTGTTTTTACAGGTTTTTGGTGGACGATGTGCCAATAAGGGTGTTCAAGAACAGCAAGGACATTGGTGTGAGGTTCCCCTTCAACCAGCCCATGAAACTCTACTCAAGCTTATGGAATGCAGATGACTGGGCCACAAGTGGGGGCAAGGAGAAGACTGACTGGTCTAAAGCACCCTTCACTGCGTCATACTCTTCATTCCACATCGACGGCTGTGATGCCGCCACGCCACAAGAGATCAAGACGTGCGCGACAAGCGGCATGAAATGGTGGGATCAGAAGGCCTTCCAAGACCTTGATGGGTATCAGTACAGAAGGCTCAAGTGGGTGAGGCAGAAATTTACTATTTACAATTACTGCACCGATAGGTCAAGGTACCCTAGTGTTCCACCTGAGTGTGTGAGGGATAGAGACATATGAGAGGTAGAAATTCAATATTGGCTTGTGTTTTAGAGTGTATTTGAGTATTGGCATTTGGGATTCTACGTATCTATACTTCTGTCTTTATTATGGTGTTGAGGACATTATTTGTGACAATATGCATTTAAATTTTGAGAATAATGCACTAGTATTCATTAGGTTCGCGTAGATGTTAAGCTCAGAGAACTTAATTTCTCTTACCTTTCAAAATCATCGGGACATCATTGGTTCTTCCTCATGCTTTCGACGTTTACGTTCTTCCCTTCCCAGAATTCGGCGTCATCTTTCTTTGTAGCATCCAAATGAATGAAATGCATGCCAAGAGCAATTTTTTGCAAAATTTAGAAAGAGAACATAAATGACACAACCTCAATCCCAAATTAGTCTGGGTCAGCTGCGCGGATCAAAATCTTCCACTTCGCATGATATTAGCATGATATAATCAAAATGGCTATAACTCTACTTCTCAAGACCAGGAAAATATAATCAGTAATAACTGGGATCTCTCATACATTACATGAAAATCAGTTCAGGAGCTAGAAATTAACATGATGGACTATGCTGAACTCTAATAAATTGACAATGAATCTTAAACCATTTATCAAAGAAATAAAAGAGAAGCACATAAAATTGACTCAAACAAAAGTGACTCGCATGTCTGATTTCTCCCTGGGCACCACTTTTCTTGTTACAATCAGTTCTATAAATTATCAAGGTATCAAAATTCAAACCATAATGGAAACCAAGGCACAACTTGGCTTTACAAGTGGTTCCAATTGAAAGCCTTATGCAAAATTCAATATAGGAGGAACAAAACCCTTTGCCCTTCTTGGATCCACCTGCAAAGAAAAAGACAAGCTGCGCATTAAAACTGTTGTCTACGAGCTCTTGCACAATTTAAAGATGTTCTCCTAAACAACTGAATTGCATTCATAAATTAAATGATCAATTCCAATTCATCCATTTTGGTAGTCCTTAAAGAGAACAGAAGAGTTTATATAACGCCAAGAGAGAATCATATAAATCAGCAATGACATCTAACTTACACGTGAACCTAACGAGTCTCAGATAAGTTTCATTTTGTACAATTTTCTCCTCCTTAGCCCCCAAGGGATGTGGTGCGGTGACAGAAAAAGGAACACAAAACTCTGATTGAGGTAGAGGTCTAGGTTCAATTCTCGGCAATTACATTATATTCCTTTTTTCTCCCAGGCTATGGGGCCGGAGTGCCCGACTAGAAATCAAGGACAACACAACAAAAATGTACGACCAAAAAAAAAAGCCACAAGAAACAAATAAGATCCCACATCCAAGTCACATAGAATTAGTGAGAAGGAAATAGTATAAATAGGGATGAATTAGTAAGATTAGGCATCTTGGAAATTGAATGTAATTTGAGGAACTCTTAGGAGTCTGGGTTGAGAGAGCTTTTAAGATTCTTCTTTGGGATTACATTTGTGTTCTTGTAATCGTTGTGAATTCTCAAAGCAATCAATCAATATTGGTATTCTATCACAAACTAATATATATTTATATAACGCTCATTTAACTTAAACTTAGGCATTGGCACTTCAGAAAAAGTTGCCCTATGTAGACCACGAGATCACTAAACCGAACCTAAAAAAAAAAACATTTTCACTTAGGAATAAACCTGCATGCACCAACCTAAATTCAGAACTCGTAGAGCTACGCGCCTTAGTGATTGTGCCCTTTTTTCTTTTTTCTTTTTTTTTTAAGATTTTGGACAGTGATCAGTGTGGAAAACAATATTTTGCAACAACGATGAATAAGTTTTGGCAAGATTCAACCAAACCGCTGCTTCTTTGAATTTTAATCTGATAGCAACCTTAATTTTGCACCATAAGACTATGAAAGATATCTAAGCCTGAAAAAGTTCAGTTAAAAACCCTCAACATTAATCATGAACACGAAAGAGGGAAAGCAAAGCGTGACAGCAAGGCCATTATTTTTGGTATCAATAATGAAGTAGTAGTACTACAGAAAATTAAAAAATATAAGTCATAACCAAGCTGAAAGCCAAGGGAAGATTCTTACTAGCTCAAGAAAATGGCAGTTGGATTTCCGGGAGAAGGTGGATTCTGATTCAACAGTCTGACTTGCTCACCAGCCTTCCTCACAGCATCTTCATCTGATGCAGACAAAATCTCAAGCTGCTCTAGGCCAAGCTGCCTCTTTATCAAGTCCAAATTCTCCTGAAGGACCTCCATCTCGCCAAAGGGAAGTTTAAGATCCAAAGCATGAGGCCCGACAGATATTGCCTCGTCCTTCTTGAATCTCAGGAAAGGCATACATGTCTTTAAGATCTCCTTATAATTAGCTGCCCGTCCAATGGTGCTTTTCTGCAACTCTTCAAGAATATCTTTGTCAGCAGCAAAGGAACGAATGTTGCGGTCAAACTTACTTTGGAGTATCCTTAAACATTCTTCTTTCCACCCATCATACTGCTCATTCACATAAATCAGACCTCTTGTTAGCTTGTTTTCTTCACTCGGGGGAGGAGCTTGACCCCCCTTCTTGTTCCCTTTCTTCGATCCTGATACTTGTTTCTGGAGCAGCTTCCTCATGGTGACAATTGAATCTTGAAGATACTTATTCGCCCTCTTAAGAGTGAGATCAGGCAAATTGGCAGTTGGCCAGCCTGCATTCACAACAAAACCATCCTTTTTCAATAGCTCTCGCCACACATATTCAGCATAATGTGGGCAAATTGGGGCAATGAGACGCGTTTGAGCATCCATGAACCGCCACAATAGAACACGATTCATTCCACCAACTCCACATGAGAACCTATACTCATCCCTGGCTGCCTGGAAGTCATAGAACCCAACTTTGAGTGCTTCTCGAAACATGTACTCCTTGAAATGCTGCTCAGTTAATGTAACTGCGATATTTATCTCATTGTCAAACACGCGGTCAGCATATGTAGATGGAGGGCCTGTCCTCAGAGATGGTTCTGCAGCTATTACCTCCTCCATCCATGAGATCTCTTTTGTGAGTCGAAGGATTGCAGCATTCGCTGTTTCAAAGACAAAGTTCGCATCATCCATCCCATCACCAGCATCAGCCAGAGAGAATCGAGTGGCATCAGCAGAAAACTCCTCGATTGCTTGGCGCAGAGTCCTAAAGTTTCCAGTGGACTTGGACATCTTCTCAGAGTTAAGCATTATGTGCCCATTACACCGGAAGCCCTGAGGCCAATGATGCTGGTCTACAAGTGCTGTGTGGTTATAGATGCAAAAAGTGAGATGGTTTTGGATAAGATCCTTCCCAGATACACGCAAATCAAATGGATACCAGTATTCAAATTCCTGCTTCATCTTAGAAAGAAGTGATTGAGGGATGTCTGACGACTCCGGATATGGTCCCTTACAGAACACAAAATTCCAGACATCATCTGTCATCTGCTCCGGTTTCACCAAAGAAGTGTCATATCCATACATATCTTTGTTCTGTAACAGATGAGCGATGGTGTAGTATGCCATATAAAAGGTGGAATCAGACAAAGACTCGACAAGGAACTGTTCATCCCATGGAATATGGGTCCCTAATCCGAAAGACCGGGAACATGCCCATTGATTCAACCAACCCAAGGTGTGCTCAAATCCATGGCGAGTCTCGTCACTGTAAAGTTTCATGTTTGACAAGCATTCCTCCGCTTTTTCCCTCCACTCTTGTTCCCCGTATGTGATGTACCATTGGTCTGTGAGAGCAACTACACACTCGTCCCCAGATCTTGACAAGACCTTTTTCTCAGGTTCACTGTACATAACCGCCTCATTGATCTCTAGAAGCTTGCTCCTGATCAATGGTTTTGCGTCTTGGACTCTCATCCCTGCATATTCTCCAACTAGCATTGTTCCTTCGGCGAATCCTCTCAAATAGGTTAACCTCTTCGCTTCGGCAAGCTTTTCTTTCTCATTCTGGCTTTTGATTTTTAGATCTATGCATACTTTCTCAGCAGATTTGTCTCCAAATTCAGGGATATTAATGATGGGAACAACCTCATACGGCAAGACCCACTCATCCTTCACGCCAAACTTGGCCCTGAGGCCTGGCTTCGATTTCAAATCATGCAGAGCCATGTAATCATCAGGGGAGTCGCTCGGTACACTGGTTACTATACCAGTACCCTTGTCAGTCAGGACAGTAAGCATGGGAAGACAGTATATAATTTCATTAAAAGCCAGAGGCGACTTCAAAGACAAACCAATGAGATCATGACCATTTAGATCAAGCAAGGATGTTGGCTTCTCCGGGAACCTTGACAATTTTTGATAGGCAAGGTTTAAGGCCGCTCTCTCAGTGACGATAAAAACATCGGTTTCATTGATTTCAAATGCCCCATATTTTCCATCAGGCAATACCCACGAATTTGTCTGCCCATACATGGTCTCAGGTCGCAACGTTGCAGCTGCCAAGAAAACCCTCCTTCCTTCCAAAGTTCTCAACTGAGGGGGGAAAGGTGGAACCACCTCCATCTTAATTAGGGTATACTCCTGCGGTTGGACACCTTCACCTGAGGCTCTATCATGATCTGCACACGGCTGACCATCCAAAGGAGAATAAATGGTGTATCTCATATCTTTCACAATCTTGCCCATTTCCTTCAATTTTCTCATCTGCCACTTGACAAAGGAATCATAGAAGGGGTTCATGTCAGTAGTGATAAATGAGCGTCGCCAATCACAACCAAGCCCAAATGCCTTGAGGTCTTCTTGGGCCAGGGGAGGAAAAAATGTAAGCCAGTGGTAAGGATCCTGGAATCTGGATATCTCTTCATCAGAGAGGCCATAACTTCTCATGATTTCCCATTGAAACTTATCTCCGCCTGACTTTGCCGTCGCCTTGGACTTCTTGCTTTTGAACTTATCGGGTGGCGCCTGCTCTCCTCCATTCGACTCTTCTGGGTCTGGCTCTTTGCTCACATTCTGCTCATCGGTAACATTAGGGAATGCAGGTGGATTTCCAAACCTCTGAATCTCTCTAGCCAGCTTATCCGCAGAAGCCTTGATAGGCATTCCAGTACAATGAAAGGCAAATGGCAAAAGAACATTCGCACCTCTCAATCTATGATACGCAGCCGCAAATTCAAGCTTGGACAATGAAAACGCATGACCTAGATGCAGATACCCATTCATATATGGATAAGGAAAATTCCCAAAGAACTTGTCCCCCGACTTCGGAGGTTTCTCCAGCGATTCAGCCCTAAAAACATCTCCTTCTTCCCACCAAGTTTTTACCTTCGCTTCTATCTCCAGAAGCCTGTCCCTCCTTGCAAAGCTCCTTCCGCCCTCCATATCTTCACCACGAGTTCGACAGAAACTGTAAAAATTGTATACATTACAACAGTTCAACAAATCTTGCCCTCTCGCATGAAAGCGAACTAATAGAAACCCTAACTAATATGAATCAAATTGGGAAAAAATTGCGCCTTTGAAGAAATCTCAATTCAACAGATTCCAATGCATAAAAGTAAAACTCTTCAATACAAGACGGAATCAACAACAAAAGTAGCAATCAAACAAGCTGGATAGAGAAGTGACTTGATAGAGAAGTGACTTCATCCAAGAAACCAAAAACCAGTCGTGAAATCGAGGAACAAGTAATAACAATCTACAGAGATGAACTGAATCAATCAAAACCTAATATGAACCAAAATGGGGGAAAATTAAACCTTTGAAGAAATCTCAATTCAACAAATTCCAATGCATAAAAGATCTTTCCAATACGAGATGGAATCATCAACAAAAACAGATATCAACCAAGCTGGCAGACAAGTAAATTCATCCAAGAATCCAAACCAGTCGTCAAAATGTATGAGTAATAACAACCTACAGAGTTGCTAAATAAATATCTAATATGAATCAAACAAAAACAACAAAGCCTCAATCCCAAATTAGTTGGGGTCGACTACATGAATCAAACTCTTTCATTGTGCTTGATTTAGTGCAATATCTAATATGCATCAAAATGGGGAAAAAAATGAACCTTGAAGAAACCCCAATTCAACAAATTCCACCACCACCAAGAACAAAGCAATAATGCATAAAAGTATGAACTTCCCAATACGAGATGGAATCAATCGGTCGCAAAATCGTTGAACAAGTAATAACAATCTACCGAGATGAACTGAATCAATATCCAATATGAATCAAAAATAGGGAAAAATTGAACCTTGATGAAACCCCAATTCAACAAGTTCCACCACCACTACCAAGAACAAAGCAATAATGCATAAAAGTAAGAACTTTTTGACACGACATAGAATCAACCACGTCGAATAGACAACCAGTCGTGAAATCGATAAACAAATACTATCAACATAAAGAGATGAACCTAGTATGAATCAAATATGAATCAAATCGGGGAAAAATTGAACCTTGAAGAAACCCCAATTCAACAAATCCCACCAACACCACCAAAAACAAAGCAATAACGCATAAAAGTAACAAATTTTCGACGTGAACTGAATCAAACAACTACTCAACCCAAAACCCTAACCCTAAACACCCAAATTCAAACAAACAGCTGAGAATCTAAGAATAAAGTGTTCGAATTGTGACGAAATGAGAGCGAATCGAATCAGGGGAACGAGAGAGATGAAGAGTACCTTCGATTGAAGCCTATGCGGCGAAGAAGAACATGAAGTGAAGATCGGAAATGTGGGCGCTTGAAGAACGAGTGAGCCAGAGCAGTGGATTTATTAGGGTTTTAGAGACTCCACTTCGCTTTCAATCTCCACTCGCTCTTCAGAGGAGACCGGACCGGTGGGTTCCTTTTAACGGAGGGTTGAACCGGCCCGTTGGACCGACGTCCCGGACCGAACCACTTCAGTGGCAAGAGACTCGTCCTACTTAAACCAAGTCTCGAGTGTAAGTATTGTGAATGGAGAAAATTAAGTTGAAAGGGTCACCTACTAAAATGAGGTCTGTCTAACCAGGGATTAGTTAATGTTGATGTCGCAAATCACGTGGACTTGAAAAAAAAAAGAAAATGAGACAAGTCTTTTTTAATTAATTTATTTTTTTTCTTAATAAAAAGTCCTTTTTACATTATTTTAGAGTGAGTTATAAGGTTATATTCAAACTTTGTTATAATGGATGTAATCTTGAATTTTACCTCAATGAAATCATTAATTCGAGATCAAATAAAAACAAAAAGCCTTTTTCACATTAGAAGATGTCACATTATACAATCCTTACTCTGCAAATTGCATGATATTAGAGTCAGTCAATTATCATTAATAAACTTATTAATACTCTTAAAAATTTAATAATTCAAGCAAATGAGTAGGTTGACTTTTTATTCTTTGGTATGGTGCATCTAGTCATTCTACATAGATTGTAAAGCTAGTAAAGCTTTTAGATTTTAAATCCACATTACTGTTAGGCGTTGTCATTGCTCTGAGAACTCTAGCATCAACCTTGACACCAACACATACCAACGACAAATCAAAACTGACTTGACAGACACCTCGAGTTAATCACAAAACTCTCATACTTATGTAAAGGTCAAAGAATTAGAGTTAGTGCGCCATACCAACTAGGCTAGATGCTTGTTGGTGGCGTTCTTACTAATTTCCCTTAATTGTTTTTTTATAAGCCAATAATTTTGTGTTAACTATTTTTTTTACTTTATTCGTTTTGGCTATATTAATACGAGGACTCAATAAAAAGCGTATGGTCTGCCTCCAGATATGATTCCAATTGGTGTTGAGATCTAATCTACTAAAAAGAAACGATATTAAACGGAAATACAAGACATTAAAATGAAAGGGAATGTATTAAAGTAAAGACATAAAAAGGAAAGGAAGTGAGCATTAAAAAAAAAAAAAAAAAAAAAAGAAAAGGAAGAGAGGAAGTGGAAGATAGATGAAATGAAATTGTACTTTTCCTTTCTTGCCAATTTATTCATCAAGAGTTTTTTATATAAATAAAACTCTAACTTTTCTATAAGCCATAACCTAAAAGACACTTGTTTCACTTACGTTGATCATATCAAAATTAAATAAAAAATTAATAAACAAAAGTGACTAAAACTAGATAAGAAGTTAAAAGACTTAAGTGCTCAACTAGTAGTGATAATATGTATGACATCCAAGCCATCTCTTATTCGTATCACCTCCATTCAAAAAAAGAAACATTGGGTCATAATGCATATATATATATATATATATATATATATTTTAATGCATAACACATATATGAGACTATATAAACGGCGCTACGAGCTCTTTTAGTATTTTCCAAAAAGTAATTGTTGGTTGCCGAGTTTATTCACTATTTTGTTCCCGAGAAAATGTTCATCGAGGTAAATGTAAAGAGTCTGACGACCCACGAGGGCATTGCAGAATCGCAGCATCCGTTGACTGCTCATTGCACTACTTCTAATATTGAGTGCCTGGGCCCTTTTTACTGTTTGTATAACAAATGGGCTTTGATGGCTGTGAAATGTTCATGTAAAATACAAAAAGTACCAACAAGCTAGTCGCAAGGGACTCATTTCCCTCAAATAAAGTCTTAAATTTAAGTTTTATAAATAAAAAAATTGAGTTGAAAAAGCTGTCCTATATGGAGCTCCACAATGCTTTATCCACATAAGTTGAACCATAAACAACCACATTACACCGAGCAAAATAAAAATGTTAGATCCATAAAGTCAACTACAACTAACTTTAGGCAAAAATTTTATTGTTGCTGTTAATTCTCTATGGGTAATAATCCTAATATTACATTTATTTATTTATTGACTTAAGTGGGAATCGAACCACGATGTCCCGAGGTCTTACCTTTTTGATAAGTAATGTCTTTACTATTTCACTTGAGGGACTTTGACAAATATTACATTTTTTTTTATTATTAATGAGATCAAACGTAAACCAATCAATAGACAAAAATATTGATTACGAAGTCTTGCCTTTTTAGCAAGTGATTTTTTTTATCATCTACGTGAGAGGCTGACAAATATTACATTTTTTATTATTAATGAAATCAAACATAAACAATCAATAGATAAAAACATTGACTACCATTTTATATCCCTAATTGACAACTTAAATAAAATTAAGGCGCCAATTTTCACTTTCTATCAACCAATCATCAATTATGCAATCATCAATTATGGAGGTGAAACCAATTTAGTTGGATTAAATGGCCACTAATTGCCACACCTACCAGGCACCATTGGCATTGTTAAAAGAAGAAATTGTGTATTCCAGTTCTAGACAACAAGGACTTCAATAATAAACATGATCTGCTTAATGTGACATTTTGGGACATATTGGGCCCTGTTGAGATGGGGAGGTGATGGGTCAATGTACCTATAGAAAACATCACCTGAAGATCTGATGAAAGGCACCAAACCATTATTTTGGGCCTTCGTGTACCTTCCCACCTTATGCAATGCCCAAGTTGTAATTGGAGTAAAAAACCAATGATTTTGAAGTTCAAACTGCCGTCAATTAATAAATAAATACCATTAAATTATGTACGTTGATGCTTATCAATATATGGACATGAGTATGGTAAGTCATCTATCTCTATCATTAAATGAAACAAAATAAATAAAATAAATAAAAAACAAACGTGAAAGACTTGATTTGCTTTAACCTGTTTTTTTTAAGTGTATGAATGTAGTGGAATGAGGCATGTTTAGGCTTCAAAAAAAATGAAGATGCTTAAGTCGGTATAAAGCTCGTAAAGATAAAATATAAAAAGAATCAAATTTCAAAAAAAAGTTAGAGTAACACTAATAAATGCAAAAATTATAAAATAACAACGACAATAATGATCATGAAAGCAGACCAACATTTGTATTAAATCAAGCCGAATGAAAGAATTTAATCCTTGTATTCAGCCACCACTAAATTGTTACTGAAGTTTTTTAATTTTTTTTTTCATGAGACTGTGCGAGTTATTTAAAGCAATAAATTAAGTATTAACGTGACTAGCATTGCCTTATTTATTTTTTATTTTTGTACAAAAACTCAACCTTTGCTGTAAGTTTCCTCTAGTATTTATTACACTTCGGCGCATATTAATTAGAACTAGCTTTAAAGATCAAATTCAAGTCTTCACTACTATCTATACCTTTTTTAAGGAAAGAAAAAAATAATCAAATTCATTACAAACCCTCAGACATTACACCTTGCACGAACTGCAAATGTCACGCATGATTGCATGAAAAAAATCATTTCCGCTAAAAATAATAATAAAGCTTAAATAATTAATTAAATCAAATAATTCTGTCGGTCACACAACAACTACACCAAATCAAATAATTATTCAAAATTGTCTCAATAACAGTTGAATGTTATTTTGAATAATTAGATCTAACGAATCGATGTAAACGTAATTTTTTTTGTTAATGTGAGTATCCAATCTGCCTCAACCTCTACCGAATAAGGCTCCACTAATCCCATGAGAATTAGGATGATGCTCATCACTAACTCAGAGGTCTAAGTAGAAATAGTACAATTGCTGCGAATCAAACTCGTCACCTCGACCTTAGTTCCTCTCGAAACTATAACATCACATGGCTCAAAGAGCAATCAATGTCTTTTTATTAGTGCAATTGATTCTATAATGTATCGATAAGTCAAATCAAAACTCAAATTAAATAAACATGATCGATCACAATTCACAACATTAACAACAACAAAATCAACAATCAAACATCGAAGAAGATCGAACGGACCAAATTAAACCTAACTTCGGCACCGAGTGATGGCGCTGCATCCGCGCTGGTACGGGTTCGCCTGAGCGCCAGCCTGGCAGTTGTAGTAGGACGCGCCGCGGCGCGAGCA
Source organism: Stephania japonica (assembly GCA_039657345.1). NCBI lineage: Eukaryota > Viridiplantae > Streptophyta > Magnoliopsida > Ranunculales > Menispermaceae > Stephania > Stephania japonica. The sequence continues at coordinate 6,021,022 of CM077558.1, read as the reverse complement.
CGGCACACTGTTCCTCTTCAGCGCTTCGTAGCTGATATACTGGCTCGTCGCTAAAATGCGCCGGGTGATCTCCGACTCCATCCCGAACTCATCCTCCTCTGCCGTCGCCGCGATCAGGCATTCTCCGCTGCGGCAGCTCGGCCAGGTGGACGCGGAGGTGGAGATTGAGAGAGAGACCAGGACGAGGATCGCGAGGAGGATCGACGGTGATGAGACGCTCTTCTTCTTCGCCATTGATGAATGTTGAATGTCGATCTCTTTGAGAGGTTGGTCTGTGTGTTTGTCCTTTGTATTTCTCGTTCTGACAGTGTATTAGTATGGAGAGGGCGTGGGAAAATGGGGCTGGGTTTGGAGTTATTTACGAGAGTGCCACTCGGGTTGGATCTCGCCCAAATGCCCAATGACAACTAGGGGTGGGCAGCGGTTTTCAAAAAACCGCCCAAACCGCCCAAACCGACCAAACCGCACGGTTTGGTTTGGTTTTTGAAGCTCGCGGTTTGGTCGCGGTTTGGAAAACGACCAAACCGCAGATTCGCGGTTTGGTCGCGGTTTTCATTTTGAGAAAACCGCGGTTTAACCAAACCGAGGGCATTTTGGTAAATACAAATAAAAAACCCTAAAAATAAAAAAAAAATAAAAACACCCACAATCTCTTCTTCTCCAAACCGCGCCGCCTCTCTCTCTCTCTCTCGTTCCATCTGATCTCACCGATCTCCCTCTCTCGCTCCCTCTCTCTCTTTTTCTTTCTCTTCGAACCTCGGACGTCACCGAGCACTCTCTTTCTTCCTTTCTCCCATTGTCATAACTCGTTTTGTGCACTTGGTGAGGCGTTCCGCCGCTGCTAGGCTAGATCGACAGGTCGAGGACGATCGGAGAACACTCCCATCTCACGATCTCTCCTCTCTCTCTCGGCCTCATCTCGCTCTCTCTATTCTCACGGACTCTCTCACAGTCTCACGATCTCACAGCCTCACTCTCTCACAGGCTCATCGCGCGACTCTCTCGGCCCTCATCTCGCTCGTAAGTCCTCTTCATAATTTGCTTAATTTTCGTTACATTCACATGAATCTGTTGAAATTATCGATTGATTATGAACTTAATCCATGTCTTAATCAATCACTTGGTCTATAAAAATCGGGGCTTTAAGGGTTTTGAATCATTTGATGAGATTAGAGTTAGGGTTCTTGATTTTGTAAACCCTAGTTTATGCTACGAAAAAAGCCCTAATCTTGATGGGTTTTTTTTTATTTTTTTATTTTGGGGTCTGTTTTAGATCTTTGATGTGTTCATTTGTCGATTTATTTGATTCAAGCAAGGTTTTTGATTGTTTCAAGCATTCATTCCTCAATTGGTGATATCAGAAAATTCATAAAAATTGGTCCTTTTTGTGTTATGTATTGTGTTGAATTGATGTGAGGCTCGGCATTGATTAAGAAGGATTTAAAGAATTTCGAATGCATGCCGTCAAGTCTTTATTTGCTTCCCAAATTAATTTCAATAATTTGGGATTGAGGCTATGTTGATTGCTGTTTTTCATTTTGGCTTGCTGTTTTTCATTTTGGCTTGCTGATTTATTTTTTTTGCTTGCTGTTTTTCATTTTGGCTTGCTGTTTTTTCATTTTTGCTTGCTTTTTTTTTTTGGCTTCTTTTTTTTTTTTTTTTTTTTTTGGTTTTTTTTTTTTTTTTTTTTTTTTGAAAATAAATTGCATGAAAACCGCGAAACCAAACCGACCAAACCGCGCAAACCGCGGTTCGGTTTGGTGCGGTTTTGGTGATCTGCGGTTTGGTTGCGGTTTGGAAAATCACCAAACCGTAGACCCTCGGTTTGGTCGCGGTTTGGTGGTTTTCCAAACCAAACCGCGGTTTGCCCACCCCTAATGACAACTATTGTTTTTAGTTTTCTTTGAGAGTTGGAGAACCAACCCGGTTTGACCCCTTGGGAGGAATGTTTGGATCATGTGCTGCCCATGTACGAGTGAGGTGAATTTTTCACCCCTCAAGGGCTTGTCAACTTTGTAGGGTGTTCTTTCCATAAAATAGTTAAAGAATAATTCTAAACACAACAATATCAAAAAAGTCTTCTATTTCTATTTAATTTTAAAAAGTAACAAAACAATTTCTGATTTTTTTTATTTTTTATTTATTTTTATATTTATACTCAAGGTTCATTACTTATAGTTTTGATTAATCTATATTAATCTTCCATAAAACTTCTACTATATTCTTTTTTTTTCTTACAAATTCAGAACTCAAATTTGAATCATTATATTTTGACTTTTTTTTACATGGCAATCTCACATGTTCTTACTGAATTTTCGATGCACATTAACGTTCTTGTACACATAGATTGATACAAAAATTAACAATCACAATCAAGTGCGTGCAAAAATAACATGTGAAAAGTAAGTAAAAAAAAACAATTTTCTTGTTTATTTATGTAAATAACTAGTGGCCTCATTTTAAAATTCTCTGATCCTTAAAAACTTTGATTAAATATGAATTATTTTTTCACAAAACTATTTAACTAAAACATTTTACCAAATCATTTAAAAAAAAACATTTTACCAGATAAAAGTTACTATATGCCAAGAGCTTCACCAAACAGGCACCAATTAGTGTTTTGAGAACTATGCGAATTTCTTTTGGATCTCGTGTGAAATTATCTTCCACACAAGCTAAAAAATATGAAAGTATCTTTTTGAATTTGAATCATTTGCTTAAAAAAAAACAATAGAAACTCTGCACAGACTTTGGGTGTTGGAAACTTGTCATGTATACCAAAGCAGGTTGAGTTGGTAATTTAGAGAACCCTTGAAGGTTGTATTGGTAATACGAAAACATCCAACTGGAGGGATTATTTAAAAATTAAATTGAAGCTTATAGGTTGAGAAAATCGAATTGAATAATGAAATGAGAAAGTTAATGCCGAATCCCACCTAACGGGATATGTCCAAAGTGCCTCAACTGAAACACGGTTTTGCCGTCACAGTTATTTTGGTTGGAACTTGGAAGTAATTTCACCCCCGACGACACCAAAAACAAAACAAAGCGCCTGCGGTCTCTAGATTTATTTCATTAAGTCACAACAACAAAAATATAGCCTCGGTCCAAAATTAATTAAGGTCGATTACATAAATTAAACCCTTTTATTATGTTCAATTTAGTGCAATTGATAGTAGCTTTTCAACCTATTTAAATCCCTCATAATTAATTCATCCCAAGTTAATTTTAATCTATCCTTACCTCGTTAAATTTTTTCAATTTCTATTGAATCAAATTTTTTAGTAGAAGCATGTGTAGGTTGACTTTGCAGGTGTCTAACCATCACCATCGTCCTTCTTTAATCTTTGTATCAATTGATGTTGCTTCTACTTTTCTTTATATTTATATATTTTTTAATCTATCTTTACAAGTTTTACCCACATCCACTTAGGCATCCTCATTTTTCACTACTTTCATTATTTTATAGTAACATAAACATTTTTTTTTGGTAGGAACATAAACATTCTTTGACAAAAAATAATAATAGCATTAAAAATTAAAAACTACAAAACATGTACAAGAAAGTCCTTACAATAAAAAAAAAAAAAAAAAAAAAAAAAAATTTGCTTTCAAAAAAACAACTTGGAGTTAAAACATGAAGTCATGAGGATAATTTTTTATTATAGGAGGTGATGTCGTTAGGAGGGCAATTACATGACAATTCTGGTACGAATTAGGAAGATCCATGACTTTTTACAATAATCGATATTGTTTCTATTTAACCACCTCTAAGATAATATAATATAAATTCTTTGTATAGTTGTAAAAACTAAAGAAAGCAACAACTGGTTAGTCCCAATAGTAAGAAACTTGATTCCCTTTAAGAAAGCCTTCAAATTCGAGTCCCGTGAAAGAAAACAAATGAGTTGGGAGGGTCGCCCCCTCATATAAGACGTCTGATAGTGCCTGAGCGTGGATTAGCCGGTGCGATTAGCGGCAAGCACCACCTGAAAAAAATAAAAAATAAAAAAATAAAAGAAAGAAAAGAAAGAAAATTTATGTATAGAAGGGATAAGATTTATCACAACATTTAACAAATTGAGAGACTAAAAAATTATAAGATGCCGGTACTGATAATGAATTCACTGAGACTGTTCAATGACTCAATGAGGCTCATACCAGTTCAACGCAGCTCCTGATGATGCAACTTGTTTACAACAATCCGATAGACACAGACCTGTTCAACACCTAACCATACAAAAGCATGAGAATACATGGTAAACTGTATTAAAAAAACTGGATGACTATACAAAAGTAAACTGACAGACAAGTTTGTATAATCATACTCAAAGATCAAACTTATAAAAAAATATTCAGAGATCAAAGTATACATAAAGATCCGCCCAAAAAAAAGTACACCTAAAGAGGAAACTTGGGCATGAGCAGGTAAAACTACCTTGCTGATCATTTCTATATGCCATCTTGAGCCAACCTTTTTCATGGTTGAACCGACCGTCAAGACTGTCTAGAGATCACTAATAAATATTAATGCTAATGGAATCAGAACAAAGTGCTTAAAAACCTTGATATCCTAACTTGAAATCCTAAGGCGGTTCCTACATGTGAAAATAAAAGAGGAATATGTAATCATTTGATCGTTTCCTGTGTGCATATATGCATTAGAGTTGAATAAACAAAAAGATTGGGTCCCCGAGTGCTCCTCGGATCCAGAACCTATAGAAGATAAATATAACTTAACTTAGAAAAGTATCACTTACAATTGAACCATAGATTTGCATCACTTTGAGAATTTAGGCGACTTCCGACTATGGTGTTGACTCAACACAAAGATCACTCTCATCCTCGTCTTCGGCGTCTTCATCTGCATCAACCCAGTTACTTGGATGGTGCTGTGACCAACCGTACTGACTAGTAGCTTCTGCCTTATCTGAATGGTTGAAAATGGAGAGGGGAAAAATTACAGGCTGCAATTTACATATTTTTAGGATCATATCATGCACAAGAAAACTGTCTTACCTCGAGTCACTTCCACATCATCTGCTGCCATTGGATCCCGGTCGCTACTTTTAGTTAAGAGAATTTATTAGGTAGCTTTCTTGACAATTCTACTAAATACTATCAAAGCAGTCGAGCAGGGCATAAATCAATTCTATCATAATTCAGAACCTTAAATGTGTTTTCAAGGACGTTTCTTAATATGATTCAAATTCCCTTCTTGAAACCAAATATTATCATCAGTAACCAGTGCACAACCAAATGACTTCTTTCAGGATACAGATCAGGACTATCAGGCACATTTCTAACTTTCTTTGAAGCATCCATTGCATTAGTTTGCAGTCCACTCTCCCCATTCACACTTTCACGCCTTTGCACTCGCATTGGCCCGTCTTCCACCACACTTGCACTTTTGGTAGCATTTCCTGATTAAAAGAGACTCACTGAAAACATCCTGTTGGTGCATAAATTATTCTTCTGTAGAGAATAAATGGTTACCTGGAAGTTCTGACCAGATCCTAGCCTGATCTAGTGGCTGCTCTGAAACACCAGCTCTTGATTTCTCCTGGTTCACTTGGGAACCAGCTCTTCCATCTGCCTCGCCACATCTGGTTGGGGTTGCTGCCGGTTGTTGCTCTGACAGATTTCCTTCATTAATTTGTGATATGAGCATGGTTGCAAGGACCAATGTTGCATCAAAGTTTGAAATGGACAAATCATCCAGACTGTATCTTGGTGCCAATAGAATAGGCCTGCTCCCCACAGCAATATCAGTGAAATTAGAGCCAAAGCATGGACATAATAATAAATAAATAAATAAATCCAAAATTAATAACATTCATGCAACATGGTAAAAACGAACTTTGAATGTGGATACTAGTGTGGAGTTGTAGGTTGGCATGTCTTTTATAGAAAGCCTGGAATCACATTATAAAAAAAGTCTTGAGGATACTGATCAATTACAAAAACTGAAAAAAAGAAAAAAAAGATTGCGCTAAACTGTTACCAATGACTATTTTTTCTTTTGTCGATCTATTGACCTCCTACAGAAAATGCAGAGAACACTATCCATGATTGGAGGCTTTCATGTGGGATCACTACTATCAGATGTCTTCAGCTTGATTCACCTTGAATTGATCATATGCACGACTGCCTTTTCAATATTTGGATGTCTCAAATTTCAGTCTAGATTTAAAGTAGGTCTTCGACCAATTTGCACAAAAGAATTTATTGCCGATTTGAATTATCAAATAACTCAAACATTAAAAAAGAATTGATATGTTGGTAAGATACAGACTGCTCCATTGTGTGGGAACAAGAAGCAGGTCAAGTATAACTGTCTCTTTCAACCATCTAAGGTTTCTCAATTCCTTTGTATAAGAACCGTTCCAACACAAACATCTTCATATTTGGACATGAGTCATGAGTACCAATGAGCAAATAAGATAAGAAGAAGCTTGGTCAGACAGTTTATTACCTGCAACAAGTTTCAATCATTGGTAACTTGCAAGGATATTGGTAGTGATAAACACCCACTATAGAAAATTGGGAGAACCAATAATTCTACATCCTAAGAGCTTCTTTTCAGTTGGTTTATACAGACCACTCTAAAAAAGTGGTTCTAAAATTATTGCTCGTTTTCTATGTATTCCCTTTTCTATTAGAAAAACTTCATAATGCGTAGCAACGCACAAGATTCTGATTCATTGGTTCACTAGTTAATTGGCTCTAAACAAAGAGATGAACAATTTATAGCTTGAGAACTCTCAAATCAACAGCCTACGACAACAAACGGGAAGAGTTTGGCTCAATTACAGTTAGCTTAAAATATAACAGGTGACAACACGCTTATTGTTTTTTAGGACAACAGCATGCTTAGTTAAAACATAGGCATGATAGTGTTAACAATTTATGACAGCGGGGTGATAACTTAATGAGCCTTGAAAAAAATTGATATACTGCTCGGATGGAATAATTTGTCAAGTAAGCATGAAGCATCCATTAATTGACAGAGTTATCGTATTTTGTAAAATTGAAAATTCAAGGGACAATGAAATGAAGTGTGCAAGAATATCTTACTCGCCAGCTTTCTCGAAAAATAAGTGAACGTCCATTTCACATCCCTCGCAAAAGGAAAGAAATGCCTGAAATTTATATAATTTGTTATGAATATCCCAGCATTACACATGTCAAATGCATCATGTTTGACGCATGAGACACATGTTTTGAATACCAATACAAAATTGATAGAAATGTATTGTGCAATTCAATAAAGTTGTGTAGGAATTTATATCCCTAGACAACAAAAGAAAAACATATATTCCTCAAAATAAAAAAAAATAAAAAAGCATACACAGAATTTCATTAGCAATAGCTAAACTTTCACCTCCAGGCAGTAGAACATGCAATACATGAAAAGTATGCATCAATACTTTTCAATTAGAAGCAAAACTATTTTCAAGTGTTTCAGCGAATTTCTGGGGAATGAGGTGTTCAGCATCTGTTCAAACAATGTGGGTCTTTATGCAATCGACTTCCAAGAAACATCTAAGATTCGTTCGGTTTACTGCCAATGAGTAAACTATAGTAACATACATCATTTAGTTTCACCCTTATTGCTATGACAGATCTGAAAAAATTCGTTAGTGTCTAAATTACTCTATCAAACACAATGGGCATGTGTAGCATCCCTATAATTCTAAGAAAATTAAAAAAAAACTCTAGATGTAGATAGGATTCAAGTGCCGTGCCTTCAATTCCTTCACAGCAAAGGTCACATCTACAGAACCTGCAGAGTGTTTATACTCCAAAAACTCTTCCATAGGATCTATCCACAGCTGAGTATGTAAATCCGACTCATTATTTTCTGCAATAAGATATTGTAGATGCTAATTACAGCTCCATTTAAAATGGGGATAAATCTAATGTGAGTAGGATAACTTAGCCATGCTTCATAATCGGAAAAACGGGTACCATGGAAATACATGCCACTCACTCAAAGAAATATGATAGAGAGTTGACCAAAATGGGCACTAAATACTTTTTGAGAGATTATTTCAGAAGTGGTCATTTCATTTAGTCAGATCACCTTTGGTTGGATCCACATAACTTCTAAGTCCAACTGCTTTTCCTCCAATATTCTTTGCAGCATTAGAATGTACAGAGTTTAGTTCATTTGCAATCACAGTAATCTCCTGAAGGGATGAACGGAAAATAGAAAGCAGTCTTCTGAAATCTTGAGGTCTGATCGTAAAACTACTTGGGAATCTTTGCCTGTCAAGAGTGAGGTGTTGTATCTCCAGTTCAACATTACAATTAGTCCAATATGATTTCTTCATTCCTGCATTATATTCATAATTTTTATTAAATAATATGCAGTATCTGGAAGCAGTATTGAGAATGTAATACCAAATAATCAAATACAAAAGACCAAGAAAAATAAATCACTAATCAAGGAATTTGATTCAAAACAACAATTCATGCAGCAATCTGATTTAATGCAGTCAGTTAATAACAGTAGTTTGAATTGTACAGACCGACATCTTAATTCCTAACTAACCCCATTCCATAAAGCCCATAAAAGTATTATATGTTCTTAATCTTGAGCTAGAAATTTCTGCGATTTTACACCTAAACAGTTAAGTAGGACATTCGGCATACGGCATACAGCATCAATCAGCCAAATGACAGAAACGGAAAAAATAGGCAGCACATCATGCCAACAGTAGCCTTTCAGTGTCAATAGCAAAAGCTTCAATTTCTAGGTAATATAAATTAAAACTTACTTATAACCTTTAATTAACAAAAATACGATAAACATAGATGCAAGGAATTTCAAAATTTACAACCTTTATCTTGTACACATAACAACGATATTTCGAAATCCAATGTTGCAACCATCCAGTTAATATCAACAATCACTGTCGCTATGGAGGGAGATCGGATAATAACAGGAGAAATCATCGCCTAAATGCATGCCGCGGTTTTCACTTTCACGGTAAAACACGATGGAAAACAAATCATAACAAATACAGCAAAGATGGAAAATTGGAAACTCATTCAAATAACTCAAATTATCAAAATAGCTTCCATGGCAAGAAAAGGAGCGCCGTACCGTCTCCGCACTGCAAAATCCATTGCACCTTCGAAGCATCTGAACCAGGTAACACCACCGACAACAGATCCACACTCGAAACCGGCGTCCTCAAAACCGCACAAACAGCCTACAAAAACACACACCCAGTCAAATCAAAACACCAACTACATCACATCACAAACAAAAACCAAACCCCAAAAATCCAATTCCCCAAACCTTCAAAAGCACGCTGAATTGAACAGAATCAGCGGAAACCGTGTAACCGTCGAAGAAATCCGGCTTGAACGTCGCGGATTGGTAGGCGGAGCGAGAGGAATTCAAGGTGTGGAACACGATCTGTGAGAATTGAACAAAGAAAAGACGAAATCGATGTCAAATTTGAAAGCCCTAATTTTTCGAGCACGAAACCCTAGAATTTGAAATGCGTTGGTTCGGAGAGTACCGAACCTGAGAAGGAGAGGCTTGGATGGCGACCTCGTGGCCCACACGTGCGAGGCACGTGATTGAGCGTCGGAAGGTTTTGAGAGCGTTGCCGCTCAAGCTCAGCTCCATCGCCGAGTCTGGACTGTGTGGAGTGGTGTTCGTTCCCGCGAAGGAGACGAGTGGAAAGAAACTGTCGAATTTGCGCGGGAAGGGTTTTATTGGGCCTCGTGAACCGCCACGATTTGGTTGTTCGCAATTAGGGCCCGTTTGGTACTGTTATGATGACACTTTTTTTTTTAAATGATTTTGAGTTATTTTTTTTTATAAAGAATGCTAAGGTGACTTACTGCAGCCACTCTTACAAACACGCACCTTAATTTTTATTTTACTTTTTATTTTTTTAACAATTTTGTGATTGCAATAAATGTTCTTAGCGGCAAGGGCATACCTAGGATATTTGGTAGCCTTAGGCTATAATTACAACTAGTGATGTCCATTATTTTATATTATTATACATCTTTAAATAAATTATGGAAAATGTTACACTATCCCAAAGTCAAATTGGTCTATAGAGCCATTTGTGAATGCCTTGTGATTCGTACACATGATGGCTATCAAGGCTAATATGATTTTCAGGATGTGAATTCATTGATGTCGTAAAATCATTTCCCACAAATTATACTCATAAATATACATACATTTATTACAATCATTGTCATAAAATTAACATTGTTATCCCACGAGTATATTAATTGATGAGTTTAAAAAAAATATATATCTGAACAAAAACACAAGAGTCCGACTAAGTGCACCCCATTTAGCGTGACACCCAAAATTTAAAATTTTAATTTCTAAGTGCACCCCATATTTTTACTAAAATACCCTTTCATCCAAACCGAAAAACCCAACTCTAAAATCTTGGTCGAGATATCTATTTTAGGTTCGGCAACATGTAGCCAGGAATTATCCTCTAGGCTCGGTGTTGTCCAACCGAACCTTTTTGATAAGATTTAGTTGACAACTACCTACCTAAAGTTTCAATGGGTTCCGACTAACTATCCAATTAAAGGTTAAGCAAGTTGTGACTGATTCTCCAATTAAAGGTTTGACAAGCTGTGACTTACTCTCCAACTAGAGGTTCAGTGGGTTTTAACCGACTCTCCAACAAGAGATTCGAACCTTAAGGCCGAACCTCTCGATAATGCCTACAAATCACAAAGAAGAGAGCGTGTGGGGTGCACTTAGAAATTGTAGTGGGGTGCACTAATCATAGTGAGAGCATAAGGGTCATTTTTGTAATAGGATTGATCTTTTTTCTGGGTGCACTTAGCCAGACTCGAAAACAATCATAATAAATAAAAAAAACAATAAAATTATTAATTGATGAGTTAAATTGAAGTACAACTCTAAATACATTAAAGCCCTATTGATTGGACCAATTGCATATAACAATGAATTTTTAATGAACTCCAACAAATGTACAAAAATGGTACTCGAACAGTATTCCAACGGGGAGGGGGCCTTGGGTGGGGGAGGGGGCCTCGTGCAGCCGCCTGCCCGCCTGCACATGCCCAGCGCCGACCCTGGTCGTCTTTTACAAATTTTAAAAAATGTTAAAAAAAGTACTACAGAATTGACAATAAAACTGTTTTCATTTTTCAATTACTTTTCAAGAAAATTCTACAAAAAATTACTTTCCAATAAAACAATTTACAAACCTTTTTAAAGTAACATATAAATATTGCTAGAGTGATTTTTTTGGGATATCCATATTGATAATGGAAATCTAATGTCGATTCCAAGCGTCTCAAAACCGGTTATCTAATCATTTTCTTTCTCATAATGCCAGCCAAAATTAAATCCGAGTACACTGAAAAAGAAAAAGTTTCTTGACTGGCAAAGGCGACAAACGGGGCCTCAATACAGCTACACAAAACCGTCGCCTTTTCGCGCGCCTAAATCACCCTATTTGAGTTCGCCCTCGCTTCGCCTTGACATTTCTTCTCACAATCTCCGAAATCTCCATCGCTTTGACTCTCGATCGACCTTCAATGGCGGACTCCTCTCTCGCTCTGGCTGTCGCCCCTCACTCCTCACACCCACTCTCCTCGGTAAGCACTAAACGTCATCCTTTTCAAAACCGATCCTTAATTCGCAAAGATCAGGTTCGGTTTGTTAGGGTTTCGGTGAATCGTGTTTGTTTGCGTAGGTTTGATTTGGCGAATTAGGCTTCGGTGTCTTCGTTTGATCTGATTACGTTTCTTCTGGTTTTGATGGATTTTGCAGAAGAAAGAGAACGTCGTCCCAATCGGTTCGAAAATTGAAGTACGTTTCACATTTCCATGTCTTCATTTCGTTTAGTTTGGGTTTGATCCGGTTTTGATGAAGTTTGGGGGCTTGAATTGCAGGAGATGAACGAATTGCGGTCGGAGCTACTGACCAGAATCCAAGTATTAAAACAGGTGATCTGGAGATTTGTTTCTTCGACGCGTCGTGTCTCGAATTGAAATGTTTGTGGTATTTTGGTTTCTTGTATCAGTTTTGAAGGAACTTATTTATAGTTTCAAGAGCGTTTATGATAGGATCTGCAGAATTGGAGATCCAAGGTCGATGCTCAAGTCAAAATCTATCGCAATGTGAGTGTTTATTCTCCTTGTTGCATTGAGGACCTGTTCTTGTTAATTTTTAGAGTTTTGATGCCTTTATGCGCATGATATATTCGTTGCATCTTGTCAAGCTAGACATATGTTTTCGCATTACATATATATATATATTTTTTTTCTGCGGTAACTTGAAGAATTGTTGATAAAAAATGACCGGTTTAGCTTGTTAGCAACTCAAAGTAACATTTCTCAATTAGTGACAATTTGTTGAACTGAAGAATGCTTTCGATCAGTAGACATAGCCTGCGCCAAAGATTTTTTCTTTGTCAGATTTTGTGTCTTTGCCAATGCAGTTTGAAGTCATAGATTTTTACTTCCATCAATAAATTTGATTAGACTAATATTTTTATGATAAATAAATGCACATGCTTTAGTTTAAAGCCGTTTGACATAACATTTACTTTTTTCGCTTTCAGTGTTGCAGCTTCAGTTAAACATCCTAAAAGTATCCCTTCAATGATAAATTACAGACTCTGATTTCTGTGGCCATCCCCCCTTTAATCAGTTATCAATAGATATAATAAAATTATTTTAGCTTTCTTTGCTGGCACGATTTGCATGCTCCACACGGTTATGGGTTTTGTGGCACGTGTACATGGAAGATTCAAACAACTTTGAATGGCATTCGTAATGTTATTTTCCAGGAGCTAACTGATCTGAAGAAGTCTCTTAACACTGAAGTTGGACAACTGAGATTAGTAAGTTCAAATGAATATTGGATTTTGATTATTCCGTCGGCATTGCCTGCTGTCAATTTCTTGAAGTTATTTGATTGAACTGATGGTGCTAGGAGTTTCAAGATCTAAAAACAGCTCTTCGACAGCAACAAGAGGATGTAACAACTAGTCTAAGGAAGTTAGGGGTAGACTTCGATTGTCTTAAACCTTTTTCCTTTCGTTTTTATAAGAAGATATTTTTCTTATGACTCGCATGGCATGTCTGGATGTTATGATGTCCAAGACTGATCATTACAAATCTGTGTAGTTGTGTGATGCACCAGAAGATTCTAAGGAAGCTTGCGATTCTATGATTGATGGAAGTGTTGTAAGTGTTTCAAGCTTTGGCATCTGAGGGAAGTGGCAAGGAAATCCAAGACTAAGCAGTTGTGCTCAAGGCAACTATGTATCTCTTGCAATTGTGGGATTTCTCTGTCTGCTGACTCATGTTGTTTTAAGGCTTAATTAAATAATTCTTTAGGCAAGATTATTGAGATAAATAATAAGTCCAGACTTCCACATGTCTGTCACATCTTGTATTAGTAGCCATGGGAGAAGTGTTTGTTTGTTTATTATGTGTACATGTGATGCTTAAAAAATATCTGGTATTCATTCAAATAATTTTTATATTTTGCAACATCAGCCATTTGTATGCATGCATTTTTTTGAAAAGAAACTATGGAACTTCTATTAATATGTGAACTGTGACAGCATACGAAAATGAATTTCAGCAACAAGCCATATATAATGCACACTTCCTTAACAAATAAACTTTTTATATGTAGTGACAACTGCTTGAGCTGTAATCAGAAGAATGTAGCTACTCTAATCGGAAAATGTAGTCGTGTGGCATCATTCTATGAGAAACTTACATCCTTTCCTTGCTTCTGAAACACTTGGCTACTTCTTAATCTCTTGTGAACGTGTTGCAGTGAAGGATCCATTTTTGTATCCTCTAAATTCCTTGTGAAATGGTAAATTGAAGTTCAACAGACATGGTTTATCCTCCTACTGAAGCAGTCTTTTGATTAAATCAGTCTTCAAGAAAATAATCCTGAAACCAAAAATAATTATCTATGAAAAAGATGTGCATCACCTGATCGTTTTTAGATTTTAACTTAATTTGTTTTTCTTGATACTGTAATTGCTTCTTCAACGAATTTATCATGCCAGACAAATTATCCTATCCTGGACCACTAGTCAGGAAAAAAAACTTTGATTACACATAGCCAGATCTTGTGGCGTGGAACTTGTCTCATTTGACATTCACGAATTTGCTTTCATATTTAATGGTTATTATGCTTGAAGGATATGGAATAGGATTTAGGGTGTCTGTTATTTTAGACAATGTTTAATTAAGCTTCTATTATAAAGCTATTGACTTCTTCCTCAAAAAAAAAAAAAAAAAATCTAGACATGCTGAGCTTTAAGGAATAGTATTTGCAAGCCTTCCTTTTCATCTTAAAGTTAATTTACCAAAAGCTTTGCTGCAGTCTAGTCTGAATCAAGCTTATTTGTTTATCATTTTTTGGATTGCTTAATGAAAATCTTTGATTATTTGCAACAATATTTTGCTTTTTTACTTTGAAAAAAATGCTCGCTCACATGCGTATTAAAAATAGTTGTTGGTTTACACTCTCTTTCCACTTGCACAGTGCTTGCAAGGGGGACCGATGCTGCTCAGAGTTATAAGCTGATAAATTACTCATGATCTGGCAGCAACTTGGAGGCTCAAGCCCCAGGTACCCCTTTCCTTGCAGTAGTCTCTCTTTTTTTTTTTTTTTTTTAATTTCCCTTGCTTGATTTTCTAAGACTGAATTTCAGGGGTCTCGTTGTTATTGTTAGTGATTCAAAAATCCTTAATCAGGCTCTAAAATACTTTATATGATGGTGGTTGACAAATTTCCATGTTTACTCTTGGACTTTATAGAACACTCATTGTTAGTGTACCAGGTACTTTTATCTTAAGGGGAAGTTGGTCTTTTAATATACATAAGATGAAATCACAAATCTAGATAAGTAAATGTGACCATAGCTCAAGGAAGGAAATGAGTTCAGAGGGGGAGGGAAAGCTTACTTCTTGGTAGCAAATTGGCGGGTATGCAAAATGCTCAAATATTTTAATCTTGCTTAGTCTTCTTAGTCTGCTTCCACTGGCTACATTGGTGGCTTAAAAGTGCTGTCAAGTCTTAGATTTCCTAACATTACCTCAGATGCCAAGGCTTAAACACGTGCCATACTTTTGTTGTAGTAGAGGTGTGAGGTTCCGTAGAATTTTGTGACACATCTTGTGGTGAGAAATGTTTAAAAGTACAAGCCTTGTGTATCAAAACCCGCACTCGTGCCATCAGCTCGCTGAAGTGTTGCACTATCTAGATTTTTTTTTCAAGTACTTGTACTTTGAATTGAAGTTCTTTATCGGCAAGAATATTCCATTCCTGAGTTATCAATCTTTTGGTTGATATTTAGTCTTATGACTATTGACCTTTCGATGGCACCTGAGGACGTTTCTCAAAAATTTGGAAGAAGAAAAAAAGAGGATATTTCTCTGACTAAAGTGAAAATGATAGTAGGTACAAATTGATCTTTGACATCGAAAGGGAGAAAAGAAGAGCTTGTATTGGCTAAAATGAACCAAAAGAGACTTATGTTTGAAGAATATAAAAAGTTCAGAGCCTTTCGAGCTGCTGTTTTTGTATTGAAATGAGACAGAGACAGAGTCGGTTGTGATAGAGGTGCTGCTCAGCTCTGGCTGAGTGGCACGCACTGGAACTTGCTCACTGACCACTCATGAAAGATCTTTGTCAAGGGAATTCCTATTGATAGATTAGATTTTCTTACTAATTTTCTACTCTTTATGATTGATTTTTACTGTCTACCTGAACATCAGTAATTAATTCATATGATCAACATAGCTAAGTTGTGCCAAAATTCTTCCTAGGAAGTAAGCTAATGAGGGGTTTCATCATTGGATATTTGGTAATGTTGGCGTAAATATTGATTGCAAGAAGAACTATGATTTTTTTTATTTTTATTTTTTTCTGAAAAGTTTGAGATAGTGTAAACTGTAAAGTCAACATTGAATTTCTAATTTTCTGAAGAAATCTTTAGTTTTCAAATATGAAAGGATAATAATCTGTAGATCCCCGGCCTCAAGTTGTATAGTTGGTGCCTTCGGCTTTGATACAGAAAAGGTCACTATAGACATTGAGGGGGACATCGTATTGGCACCTTGCTTGGCGTCCATTAGATTCTCCTTGAAACATTTGATGATAATGTTTCAAGGTGTACTTGACAGATATCGAGGTATTGGCACCACCCTTGGCATCCATTAGATTCTCCTTGAAACATTTTACGATAATGTTTCGAGGTGTATTTGACTGATATAGAGGGTGCCCAATTTTCCCAGTGCATTTCCTTCAAATATCAAAGGTTTAGAAGCCAATGCTCACTCAGGTTCCTTGCTAGAATGTTCTCCAACGATTCCTAGTGTAAAGTCATTTTCTTTTGTACCCCAATCAAACTTTGGTTTATTGGTCCCTCTTAAGAATGCACCACTCACCCTATTTGCTTGTCTACATACATTTAACACTTCATCTTTATGAGAATGCTTTAACTTGTTCTTTTATTTTTTTACTTGGTTTGTTCTGCACAATTTGCTTCACATCATCGTCTCTCTTCATACTTGCATGACCACCAACAACCTCACAGACCACTCACTATCTCTTGTTTCTCTGGTTCACACTTCACTCATTTCATTTTCTTCCTAACACTCTCAACACTCACACTTCTCAGTAACTTCTCTCTCTTACCACTCCTCTCTCCACCAATTTTCTCTGTTCCATCATGGCAACTGAAGGAAAACTACCAGGGCAACTGCAGTACCGGGTAAACTCTACGTTTCGATCTCTTAGTACCCATCTCTCTGTTACATCTTTTCGCGTTTCTAATTGCGTAAACTGTTCTAATTTGTTCTTTCAGACATGGGTTCTTAAAGTCTCCATTCACTGTGAAGGCTGCAAGAGAAAAGTAAAGAAAGTGCTACAAAGCGTAGAGGGTCGAAAACCATCTTCATATACAACTAACTTTCCATTGTTCAACATTTTTTCTTATACATATATTTCTGTATTTCAGGTGTTTATACCGTAACATTCGATGCCCAGAAACACAAAGTCACAGTAGTTGGAGATGTCGAAGCCGATACCCTTATCAAGAAACTAGTCAAAACAAACAAGCATGCAGAGCTTTGGCCCGAAGAGCCCTCCGAGACGAAGAAGAAGAAGAAGAAAAAGAAGAAGAAGAACAAGAGCAAAGAGCAAAAGGACCCGAAAAGCAGCGAAGACGATACAAGTGACGATGACGACAACGAAGAGGAGGAAGGAGAGGAAGAAAACGACAATAGTGAAGAGAACCACCCAAAGCTTCCTTCCAACGGAAATAACGGTAATGTTAGTTGTCACACTGTAAAAATTCATGAGCCTAGAGAGTGTTGGGCCACAAGCACACATGCACGTGGATATATAAGTGTGGTTGAAACTCATCTTGTACAAAATCAATTAATTTGTGTTAGGATCCAATTCACATCACTTATATAACACACCAACTCTTATTATATATATTTTCGAGGTGGAATTATATACTCTAATACACACATCTAACGGAAAGTTAACAGTGACGGTGACGGTAATGGGAGGCCAACCGGGGGTGCCACAAAGCAACACCAGCGGTGGCAGTGGAGGTAAAAAGAAGAAGAAAAAAAAGAAAAAGAAAGGGCAGAATGGTAATAACACGTCCGAAGTTGGTGCAGATACATCGGGGAGCACTGGATTAGCTCTTGCAGCCCCTGCTCCTGCTCTGGTACCAGTTAATCTCAGCTCTCCAAGTCACATCCATCCCGTATATTCACAACCATCGTACGGTGGTGGTCCTCCTCCCCAGCATCATCAGGTGCAGTACATAGCGCCAACGAGCCATGTTGTTAGTTACAGTCATAATACGGTGCACCCGGTCGCTAGCACAAGCTATGTTACGAGATATTCTCAGCCGTACACGTGTGCGTATGTGGAACCTGATGTTTATGAGCTGCCGTCTGATCCGTTGGATGTGTGTAGTGATGAAGATGATGAAATTGGGTGCCGAATTGTGTGATAGATTTGTGAGTAGACTGGAGAATCATTTTATGAAGTGTACGCGAAGATGTAATAAAGTAGGTGTGGAAAGAATGGATTATGGAGAAGAAAGTAGAGAATCTAGGACTGGTTCTCTTGTTTTGGGGTAGGTATCTTATACTATGTGTTTTGCCTTTTTATTGCTATTTTGTATAATTTCTAACCTATAATATATATAATAGATTTGCCCCTATGTTAATGTCTTAAATGTGAGTTGGTTTGAGTGGTTCAACGCTAGGCAACTAGAGTATGTTAAGTAAGGGTTTTAAGTTTCCGAATCTTATAAATAGAGTAATTTTCAATGGGAAAGGAAAAATTAAGTTTTATCATTCCAATGGTGCAAATCAAAGAGAAGAGAATGAAGACTCTTTGTGACATTACTTAACTAATGTGAGACTCAGATCATGTCGGGGTGGTTGTAGGATGTCCAACTCATATTGAAGTCAAAAGTTGTTAGTTTCTTTTAAAAAAAACGTGGGACTAACAACTACGACCACCCAACAGATACGTCTTGTCCCAGTCAAATTATCGGCTCTAAACTTCTTGTGATGTTTGAGTTAAGAGGTGACCTGTATTATAATATTTTCTTATGTTGACACAACGTTTATATTTCTCAAATCACGTTGGAAAGCATGGTTCAAGGACTTTCAACGATGAGGAGAAAGTGATGTCTAGGCGTGGTTGGATAATCTAATGATGGGTGTTTAGAGTTTAACTTAATCTTTGATCCATTTGAAGCAATGGTTCGGGTAGCACATGCTTCCTCTTGTGGTGGAATATGCAAAAGGAACCATATCTTGTTTATAAAAGAATTGTTTAAGAGAATATGTAAGCTTATCTTTTTATTCCACTATGATCAGAATTAATACCAAATGTCTCATTGAACAATTCCCTTTTCATCTTTTTCAGATTCGAGAAGGGTAACTCGATTTTATTCTTATATGTTTATACCTACCCTACTTATAACAGTCAAAAGGATCCCAATAATTACTTTCCTTCTTTTTTTTTTTTTTTTTTTTTTTTACTTGCACATCGTTTTTGAAACCCTAACATCAGCCTTCATTTCATTTGAAATCTTCAAAGACTAATAGGTCAATTTTTGGAGATTTGTGGAATGAAAATCCCTCATCGGATAACTGCGACTTTGTATGTGTAGATATCTCATCAATTAGTACCGAAGCCTTTTGAGTTAAAACTCTATATCAGTGAGTTGAAGGTGGTTAAATTTGGGATAATATTGGTATTAATAAAGATCCATAGGGCTTGCGGAGAAGTGTCGGTAGGTAGGCCATTTGCAGTAGCATGTTGTGGGCTGGCCAAACTAACATCAATAAAAAAGGAAGAGCACTTAATTCAGAAACATCGATGAGGAAATTAATAGACACCAATAACCGGGTGTTCATTTCGAGTGTTTTAAAAGGGTTCACCAAAGCTATGTTTGACAAAAGTAGCTGATAATCTAGCTGAAAGCTGTTTTCAAAAAAAAAAAAAAAATCTAAGTCGAAAGCTGATATTTAGCTGATAGTTGATAACTTAGTGGTTGGCAGTTGATCAATTAAAATTGTTTGGAAAAACCAGCTGATCTTGTAGCTGATAAATGTAAAATGACAGAAGAGAACATTAATTTTTCTATTATATACTAATTATAATAGAAATATGTTTGCTATGTATGTAAAAAATATATGTAATATTAAATAATAATAATTTACAAGAAACCCTAAAAAAATAATAACTTACAAGAAAAACCTAATACATTGACAATTCTAATATGTTTAAGTATACATAATTAATTAATAAACGTTCATATCAATATGCATGCTTACTTAATAAAAATCATATATGCATGTAATATGTAACATGTACAACGTGTATATACCCTAAAAAAAAAAAATGTAACATGTACAACGTGTATATACCCTAAAAAAAAAAACGTGCACGTATATAGAAATGAGTTTATGCTTCAAATAAAAATAGATAAGTATGATCGTTAACTGAAAAAAGACTAAATATAAAAGATAAACTTCGACTATTTTGGTATAAGTTTTGTTTAACTATTATTTTCGGCCGCACAGACGTGAAGGAAAAAAATAAATGAAGCCCCGTATTTTCTTGAAAGGAAGATGCTAGAATGATACTCCAAAGTCACACCTTAGTGACGTGACACGTAGGTTTCATATAAAAATGAGTGTTAAACACGAAGTTTTCGATGCATAACACGCAAGGTATGTATCCCGAAATGCGTACGGATGATTATTAAATATGCGGGCCCGCATGTCATGTCACAGAGTGTGACTTGGGGTTATACTTTGAGGTGTCACCATATCATTCTAACATCTTCCTTCTTCAAATGCTATGTGGACTAGCGTCCAAAATTGTAGACGGTCAATTGGTCTTCTACATTATTTTTAACATAATCTAGTTACAAAACACAATTTATGTATCAAAGTAGCTTATAATCTAGCTTACAAGCTAGTTGATAAATATAAAATCAAAAATCAACAATTGATTGGTTCGACTGGTAAGGGACTGATGAGTTCCCTACTAAAGTAAGGTTCTGAATTTTAAGTTTGGTGAATGAAAAATAAAATTAGATTGAAATGACAGCCCCATGTACAAGAGCCGACAATGTCCAAATTAAGGTTAGTTGGTGTGATCGCGGCTGAATGTCACTTGGGAAACCAAAAACGCCGTCAACTCATATCTAAGTTTATCCGGATGAAAACATTCTTTTGTAAAGATCAACCAATGTTATTTATTTATTTTTTTCGCAAACAAAGATCAACCATGTTTATATACATCTATTATCTAAAAAGAATCATTTGAAAGTCCATGGGCTTTTGTCCTTCAGAATCTTAGCTTGAGGGACCTAAGTCCAAAGCAAAGCCTGCCTCAGAAAAATGGTACGCGGAGACGAAAATATCAAATGGGCCCAACTAGTCGGAAGCATCTGTTCTGGTTCATGCAACTTAATTCTCGTAGGGTTCCGCTATGCACCCGGCAAAATACTAAAGGCAAGCAAATGGACCTCAAATTAGTTAGAGCAAAACATTAAGAGTAGCCTTAGTGTTTTGTAGGGTGCACATAGTTTGACCCTTCACATAGAAGGAAAATAATGTTCTTTCCAAAAAAAAAATAAGGAAAATATTGTTGTCTATACTCCACAAATTTGTCATCACAATAACCTTCAAAATGCAAGTTCTTACATAAATAAATATGTCATCTGCAAATTTACACCATACACCCTCACAAAAGCACAAAAAAAGGTGCATGCACTTGCAACATGCAACCCATAAAAAGGTCTAAAGCGTAATAAAATAGTTAAAAACAAGCATAATCTTTGAGATACTATAGTTTTGAGTTGATAGTTTGAGTTGATGCTCTTCGAGATACTATAGTACACATGATAAGATTATGTATATGTGTTGATGTGATAAACGGATTGGATCCGATTGGATCCATGCTTTTTTTAATGTAGGTTCCGTAATTCGATCCAGTCCAACCGGATTAGTGATTTTTCAGTCCAATCCAGTCTAAGAGATAAAAAATTTGATCAATTAGTGATAATTGATTTAGATTTGACCGGATCTGCAGATTGGTGCAATCCATGTGCACCTCTAACGGGGATTTAGACTATGGATTGTGACTTTTCTTTTGTCTCTATGTGCATAATGCCCTTTATTTTGTTTTTTTTTTTTTTTCTTTGAGGGCTATTATGTATTTTTCTTTATTTCTTTTACTAAAAGTGATGATGTGGCAGTGGAGATGATGTCCCCCACTATGTGTAGAAGTAGAGACATTGTGATAGGCACACTCTATTTAGATTTCTTGCCATATCAGCTAGACATTAGCAATCTATGGTCCCATTGGAGAACAATTTTTGGGTTGGATGTGGATTGTATCTTAGGTGGATCCATTTTCACCCCAATCCATGGTCCCATTGGAGGTGCTCTTAATTACGAGCGCCCTTGTAGAATATTAGTAAATTAATTAATAGTTTTTTTGTTAATAATACAATTAGCTACACCAATCAAGTGGGTGACCCACTAGTTTAGTATGTGGTATTGTTTCAATAGGGTGAGAAATCAAGTCTCATAGGAGCAAGATAAATTGATTTCTTTCTCATAAGAAAAAACGCTTGATTATTATTATTATTATTATTATTATTATTATTATTATTATTATTTTTGAAGAAATGCTAGAACAAAAGTTTGTTGAGTGTGAACACGGACGGTCTATGTGGGGCGTGCATTATGTTGTCTACTTCTTAAAAAAATTATACAATTAGCTACAAAAAAGATTAGTTTATATGTTTTTAGATTTAGCTATACAATGGTGTTCAAAATTACCTTGGACTATATTAATACACCCCAACTTATAAAAGATATATGCCTCTTGAAAGTAAGAAGTTTCAAACACGTGGCAATGCACCATTTCCCTAAGCCAATGGTTGGTATATAACTTGCCTCGCAATTTCCCTAATGCATGTACATATATATTTTTTGTTGATGTAATGCAATAGTATGGGATAAAAGGTAAATCAAAAAGAAAGGATAAGTGTGAAGACTGACAAACAAGTAGGGGGTTTCGAATTGCCTCATCCACCAGCTTTTACTGCCTTACAAAAGAACTGTCACATGAGAATTAACAAGACTAATGGATTCCATGCACTTAAAAGCCCTGCCTACATAATTAAAGCATGCATGAGCTTTGACGATGATGCATCAGTCAGGGCACATATACATGTCTCCTTGTGTTCCACTTCAAGACAATATTTCCTTTATATAAAACCGCACAATTGATATTATTAATCTAAAGTAAGTCACATAAAACACTCTCTCTTTCCCAATTTTTTTTTTTTTTTTTTTTTTTTTTTTTTTATATATAAGTTAAAAATTAACAATACCTTTATAGTACATAGAATGTGTGTTTAATTCAAAAAGCACATCTTTATTGATTTCTTGGTGTGTACCTCATGGTGTCATGACCAAAAAGGTTGCCCCCATAGTGCTCTCTGCAAGAAAGAACACCCAAACCCTATATATACCTTTAGTGCTGCTTTACATAAAGCTCTCTCTGTTTTTTCTCTCTTGCTTCTTTTGTTCAAAGGCATATGAGGTAATTGAATAGTAACATATTGGTGAATGAAATAATTGAAATCCTAGAACCAGATATTGGTTCTACAAATAATCAATCTCATGTCTAATTTATATGTTGTAAGTAGCTTTAGAGAGATGATTGATAAGGGGTCGACGTGGAAATAGGTATATGGATAAGGGGGATCGATGGACCACATCGGTCATTCATCGCCACCATCGACCAATGGCAACCGACCTAGCTAGTCGGTTATCTCTTTGGCACCAAGCTTACTAGTCAGTAATGGGGAACAACATGATGTGTGAGCAAAAGAATCTGACATGTTTGTAGAACAAGGACCTAACTCTAGCTAGTACTTCTACAGATCACTTTTCTATATATGCACCATTAACAATTAAACTTCTTAGAAAGGAAAGGTATTTTAGGAGCACCATCCCACTCTCACCTTCCCAAAGTTATATGGAAGGTCATTGAGGGACCTAGTAAATATTTGTTCCAAAAGGATGGAATAATTAGATTTTGAGGATGCACCGAGAAATAAGCAAGATGTAAGGCTAGCTAATTGGTGTAGCTAGTACTATGACTTATTGTGAAATCTTAATCTCTAATAATATTCTTTTGTTTTGTATATAATCAATAAAAGTAGTAGTGCCTCCCTTCATATAAAAAACTCTCTAATAATATTGAAAGGCTATAATTAACATTAATTAGTTCATATTAATAATCAAATCAATCTCAATGTCAAATTATTTAAGTTCGGCTACGTATAGATCAATGATCTAGTGTTGCACGTGTCAAATATGACCTGTTTTAGGTTACCAATCCCAAAAGAATGTAGTAGCGGTAAGCACGGGATCGAACCCACATGACTCATTGAATCTAAGTTTAATGGTATAGAAAATTAAAAAAAGGGATTTTGAAAAGAGTTTTATTAAACTAAAACGAATAAAGTAAATACTCAGAAATAAGAGAATGAGAACATACCTAGGTTTAAGAATTCATTCTCCCATCCTATCTAGTTGTTTACATGTCTTGCATCGTTGATTTTGAAAGATAAGTTTAAAATAATTCTCTTAGATCAATTATAGGCTATTGGGGTCACCAAAGCCCTAATTCCCCTATTCTCGATAGATAAGACAATCACTCTTTAAATACTTCCTCAACTCAAGTATTCAACCTTGGGCAACCGCTCTTAAGATTTAACAAGTGAACAACAATTAAATATGTGGGAACACCGACCACTAAGCAACCTTGGGCAACTGCTCTCAAGATTTAACCTAGTACTAGATGTTACTCACTTAGAACAATAGCTGTGTGTCTCAGGTCTCTTGTTCTAAGTGATCACCACTTCTCTACGCGTTTGGTATCATGGACTCAACCGGTTGATAGCAAGTTAATAAGTTTATACCTAAAAATTTGCAATGGACTTACAAACTCTAAACTACCATTAAGACATCGTTAAAAACAACAACATAAAGATAGAGAAACTGAAACATACCCTTTTATTATAGAAAATCTCAACAAGTCATGAATAATTAAACAACTCACAACGGGCTAGAGAGCTTCATCCCTGATTTAGCTAGGTATTAAAGAACCTAGCCGGACATGGCTACTATCTACCTCTTAGAATTCTTAAGACTCTATAAAACAAGTTATTTTCGTCCATAGAGGTGGCTCCTTTTATATAGGTGTGCTTGCACATCAAAATAAGAAACCACGGGATTAAGAACTTTCTAAAAAATTAGAAAACTTATATTCTGCGATTCTGACGCTGTGAGTGGCGTTGCGGTTATAAACCTACGATGCTAGGAGGCAGCGTGGGAATAAATAGCAAGTCGGTTGAGCAAATCCTTATATTTTTGGTTTAGGGTTTAGGGTATTTTCTTGACGTCGGTCGAGTGTTGGTGTCGTGCGTTCATATTTACCACCGCATGTGTATTTTCCTGACACCTTGACTGACGTCGCCTAGTAGATGTGACACCATGTGATTAGACCCACGGCGCCAAGCCTGCTGTCATTTTGACCCAAGTTTGACTTATCTCCCGAAATTGTTCAAAACACGCACAAACTCTTAAATACCCTGTAAATATTAAAAGTAAACATTTAGAACCATAAAATAGTACTTTAGATTTGATTTACATAGCAAAAACCCTATATAAAAGTGCACAAATAAAGACTAATCAAATAAAGACTCATCAATCAACACTTCAAATACTGATCAGCTTGATTTAAAGCCAATATTGTTTTGCTTCATTTATCATGACATTAATAAAATACGTTATGGAACCGTACTTTTTTTTGAGATCCATGGTGTCCAAACCGCTTCGACTCATTTTTTATTAAAGTTTGACTACTTCCATCGGGAGATAATTGGGAGCATCTTCCCCAAAACCCTAAAGTAGTCGGAGGATATAATATAGCTATTGCGACTTGAACTCAAGACCGGGAAACCCTACTAACTTAATTAGTAAAAAATAAAAAGTTAATCATGCATAATTAGAATATGTAACATGTTTGTTACATTACTCTCTTTTTTTTGAAGTCATGTTTTTTATTACTTTTTTACTTCCTTGATGAAATTAAGCCCAAACCATACAAGTGCATTAAATCGAGCAAAGTGAAGAACATGATCCAAAAATATATCCATATCCTCGTCGATCCTTAACATATATATCTGTCCATCTAGAAGTTAATAGTTTTCAGGTAATGGGAATAACTTCACATTAATGTTATTATTTATGTGTACGTGGGACTTTGATATATAGTAGTAGTTCAATTCTTCGTCTTTAATAATATTGTTCTCTAACAATTAATGTTGAGACCTCCTAACCATCAAAAGTGTTATATTTAATGAGCTAAGCTTCCTTTTGTGTTCAACACGCCATGATCTTCCAATTAATCTGAATTGCAGAGAGGACGAACAGATACCATGACAAAGATGTGACTTTCTTTGCCCGAAACATGCTTTTATTGTGACAGAAAGAAAGCCAAAAGAGGTCCAATATTTCATTTTATTTGGGAAATTATATATTTGTGACGACAAAGCAGATACAAACAATGCAATTGTGGAATAGAGAATCTGTTGTGGTACATTGTTTGAAATTGTGTGCCCTCACTCTCAAATATAGGAGCTTCATTATATTGGAGGGATTAATAGTACACAACTTTGAGCCCTACATGGGTCTTCATCCAGCATTAATAAGTTGGAAGTGAAGCATATAATTCTCTAATTGTAAATCCCACACTCGACCAACTCTTCAAATATCCATGTTGAATTCTACAAAAAAAAAAAAAAATCCATGTTGAAGGGCCCACTTAATTATTTTTTTTTTTTTTTTTGGTAGGAGCCAACTTAATTAATTTTGTTTAGTTTAATTTAGTTTACATCCGTGTTAAGTGTTGCAAATTTAGGTAATGGATTTTTGACAAGGTTGAAGTGCTCAAAATACACAAACACACATTTAAATTATTGTTGAAGTTGATGATTTGTTTTTAGTTCCCTTTTTGATAAGTTATTCACTACAAAAAAATCGCAAATCAGAAACGGAATTTTCCGTTTCTGATTTGCGAAAATTCCGTCTCTGAATGAAATCAGAAATGGAACAGAGACGGACACGTTCCGTCTCTGAAAACGTCGTCGCTGATACGATCAGAAACGGAATATGGATTCCGTTTCTGATTAGAGACGAAATCGAGACGGAAATTATCCGTTTCCGATTAGAGACGGATTTAGAGACGAAATTAGAAACGAACAGAGAGAGACGAACGAAATGGATTTTATTTCGAAATGGTACATTTGTACTTGCATTTAGTCTCGATTCGTTCTTTGATTAGCAACGAATCGAGACGGAATTAATAAATTTATGAATTCCATCTCGATTCGTTTCTAATCGAACGGAATCGAGAGACGAATCGAGAGACGGAATACAAAGTGTCCGTCTCGATTCCGTCTCTAATTAGAAACGGAATCGAGACGGATTATTCGTTTTCGATTCCGTTTCGATTCCATTTTAATTAGAGACGGAATCGAGAGACGAATTAATATTTCGTCTACGATCCGTTTGTGATTGATAGAAATATTTGGAAAATTAGAGACGGAATAGCAACGGAAAATTTGAATTCGTTGCTAAGCGTCTCTAATTTTCTGTTTGTTTAAATATGGCACGTATACATAAGCTAATCGATTCTCCAACCTAAAAAATCAAAATACAACCCGATATGACATACTCCATCGCTTTGCACCCTCCAACAACTCCTTGAGGGTGCTAACATCCCCCAAAGAAGCCAAATTGCGCATCCATACATCAAAAATAATAGCTAAAAATACTCAAAATTAATTTTTATTTCCATTTTCAATTAAAAATATACAAATCTACATTCCACTCGCAATATTATTATTCCATTAAGAGTTCAAAATAACAAAATCATCTACTATCATTTTATCAACTATATGCTCGTCTCAAGTTGAATATTCTATCAACTATTTGCTCGTCTCAAGTTGATGCGAATTGCTACAAATTAATTTGCTACAATGAACAATGACATCGGTATATCACATCCACTGGACGTACAACAACGACCCACTAACTTCGATTTGTACAACCTATTGATAAATGCGAGATCTTTATTGGCATTAAGCGTATCGGATGATGACGTTCGGGGATAATGGACAACATACCTTCATAGAAACGCCTAGTCGAACTGCAACTCTTTCCAAGAGATTAATTTTTCTAGTTGGATTTTCCGCCCATTCAATGACTTCACCATCGAAAGATCTTTCATCGATCAGCTATTCGAGATGGAGTTCGGAGGCAAATGAAATGATGATATTGACATTGGACAAATGCTGAAAATTGAAGCATTGCGCGGTATTGGAGATGGTAAGAGTGTCTTTGCGCTTATGGTTCGGTTGCATTGC
Organism: Stephania japonica; assembly: GCA_039657345.1. Classification (NCBI taxonomy): domain Eukaryota; kingdom Viridiplantae; phylum Streptophyta; class Magnoliopsida; order Ranunculales; family Menispermaceae; genus Stephania; species Stephania japonica. The sequence goes on along the minus strand of CM077558.1, from coordinate 5,992,946 downwards.
GGCCATTCAAACACAACTTCGGAGTTGGTATGGTGAAGTCCTTCAAGCCTCGTTGTCGGGAAAAGCTGCATCGCGAAGATTAAGGAGCCCTCACTTTGTGAAGGAATAGAGGTTATCCACAAGAAGTTCGCCAATGCGATAGGATGTTACAATTCAACATTATCTTTGTTGTTGGAGAGCTCCTTGTCGAAATGAAATGAAGAAGTCGTCTGAGTCTTAGAATCATATCACAATGGAAAGGTAGCAATGTGCGTCTATCTAAGTAAGTCGGGCTCACAATCATCCATGAGAGAGCATGCGGCTCTGCGACGAGAGATGGACCGCATCCATGGAAGGCCGTTCTTCTTTCACACTCGCTCCTTGGATCTTTCCTTACGAGATGGGATCGCTTTTGACACCACAAATCCGGTCGATAGAGGAATCGCAGAGCCTTTGCTATGTAAAAGATGGGCGAGTTTCAATAGTGAACGTATAACAAAGCATGTTGAGAGTTCTTACGAGATACTTCGGATGTGTCAACTCAGCAACAACTGTTGGAATCGACCTGTTGAGACCCTTTGAGGAAACATCACTGCCCATCAATAGCAAAACAAAACCAAGTTCATATCTCAACCAAAATCTTCATTTTCTAGATTGTTTGACATTTTTTGATAGAATTCCACAAAAGGGGTTCAATTATCGAAAGTGTGGAATATGAGATTGAAATCTTACATGCTAACGATGATGAATGATTTATCACTGATAGGCTCGCATTGCAGGCCTTCCCATTGAAGAGGAAGACATGGGTCTCCACTACAACTCGCCAGTGCTCCATTTTCTGGGTTTCGAGACGCCAATTCATTCCTCAATTCCACCGCTTTGTCCACTGAAACAACACAACAGATTCAAATCAGGATATTCAGAGAGAATAAAATTGAAACTTTTTGGATTTTTTAGTGAAAGGGATTGAAAAGATTGATTTTTTATGCTCGAATCGAGAGAGAATCGTTGAGAATGTGAGAATTTTGAGAGAATATGTTGTTGTTGTAGTACCTTTCATTCTCATAATACGTTTTCGAATTTCTTGTGCACAAGCGTCGCAATGCATGTAAACTCGAGAATCACAAGTGATCACTTTGGTGGTGAAGAACAAAAACAACAAACAAACAAACAAACAAAGATTTTGAATTGATTTCGATTAAATGAAGGAAATTGAAGATATGAATCTTGTAAATCTTGTAAATCAATCAATCAATCATCACCTCTTCTTTCTTCTCTTCTTCGAGTTTGGGCTTCTCTTCCTCTGCTTTCTTCTCTTCTTCAGGACTTGGAGGCTTTGGGATCGGAGAGAGAAGCTCCACTTGTCTATGGCTCTTCTTCTGAACTCTCTCCAACACCTTCAATGGATCCGCTTGTTTTCCCTTCACAATCACCTTGTGTGCTTTGCAATCGTCTCCACATCTTCCACTCCTAAAAAACAAGGTGGAATCATTGATTTCCAATGCAAAAACTCAAAAACAGAGAAAATTAGGACTCAAATGACAACAAATCTGAAACCTTGGAAGCCCTTCAAGCATCTCTTAACCTTCCTAGCGCAGCCCTCGCAATGCATGTACACTTTCAACACAATCTCCTCTGGAATCACTCAAATTCTCAAGAGAACTCAAGAAATCAAAAAATCAAACACTAATTAGGCCTCCAACCTCTCCCATTTTGTCTGGTTTGAGAAAATGCAAAAATGTGTAGCCCTGTTGTTGTTGTTGGAGTGTGTGAGATGAGAAAGATAAGAGAGAGAGGAGAGCTATAAAGACAGAGTTTCGGTTTGTGATGAGCTCACACTAAAAAATTCGCATTTTTTCACGCACACTACAAGAGTAAGAAGAAAACTAGTATAACAACAATATGAGCATACTAGCATGAAAGTTTGAAAAAGTGTAACAACATAAATAATGCAAAGCATATGTTTTCTCAACATGCCCGTAGGAGTAACTACTTGCTTCTCCGTGAATGGCAAATGACCAAGACCATGCTCAACAACCTGAAATTATTAATTACAAGAAAGAAATAAAAAACGGAAACTATCCCCGGTTGTAATAAGAAAAAATCGGACGAGGGCGGAAAGGTACCAAACGAATAAGTCGATATGAATAAAAGACAAAGTCATGCTTTGATATTTCACGGTCCCCGATCAATGTATGCATCCCTCTTATCTATCATAAAATTACCCAATGTCAAGCAAAAAGAACGAAAAGATAGAACTGTCGGAGGAGGATGAGAATCTTGGAGAACGAATTAAATTAAGACACAAAATCAAACAAACTGTTTCATTTATATACAATACAAGTTACACATTGAGAGTCTCATGTTCGAATATCGACGGACTCTCAACTAGTAACCATGGTATGACAAAATGAAGATCCGAACAAAGAATCGTAATAGTCAAATGTAAAACGAGAACGACATGAAAGATAGTTGCGGTTCAAGCGAGATGAAGGTTGTCATCTCGTAAGCACATGATGTAGCTCCATCCAACAAAAGGAAGAACTAAGAAGGAATTTATATTAATCATAACATGATAACATAGACAGTAGGAAAACACACACACATATAAAACAAAACAAAAAGGAAAGCATACATTCATATGTTCATGGAATTCAATTTATAAAAGTTCAATAGTCTTGAAAACGATAGGAATGACTTACAAGGAAGAGGAGTAGCAAGCGAGATAAAGGGCCAATGGAGGAACGATTTATTTTACTTATCAATACCACAATATCCCGAAACCAAATTCAAAATAACAAAGATGCCAACTCAAACTTCGAGAGTAGAATTTAAAGAGAAAAACTTGGTTTAGAATGTACACAAATCCATCAACAACAAAAAAATGCGAGCATACCTAAAGTAGTAATCAATCTGTTTCGCACTTTCTTGCTCAAATTAGGTGAAGGGTCGATCAAGTTCAGCGCCATTGGGGGCCTAGCTTGAGGAGCAATTCGGGTTCAATTTGCTTTGCGAGAGAGACGAGAGAGACAGAGAGAGAGAGAGAGAGACAGAGAGATACCTAAAAATGAAGCCGAAGACGAAGACGAAGACGAAGACGAAGACGATTTCGATCCTTCTACGGAGTGAGTGAACCCTAGACGAAGATGACGAAGAGGTCGAAGAGGTTGAAGAGAAGAGGTCGAAGAGCCTCTTTGAATGAGTTTTAGAGTAAATTGAACATTTAAGCAATGATGAGAACATAAAATGCTACCTGCATAATCAGGTGAGATGAGCAAAATTGGCGACCACAACATCTCCACCAACAACAACACCCTTCCCTTAGATCAATTAATAAAATTCTTGGCTTGGACCATAGTTGCTATATTTGCTTGTAAGCTATCATACCGTCCATCTTCTCGAGAAATCCATAGGAGTTTCTATCATATGAGCAAAATTCTTTGATTGCTCTACGCTTGATTTCCTTGCCCTTTCAAGCGGTTTACCAATCTGGATAACCATAAAGTTTGAAGCATGTTTCTTTGGTATTGCGCTTCATCTTGCAATGATCATAATACGAATCATCTTTGTTCTTTTTTTTAAAACCTCCTCCCTTAACAGAATTAACAGAACAGATGATTTGGATACAAAGGGCTTAGAAATAACTTGCTTAACCATCATTGTTGTCTCAACTTTGGGTGCAAAAGCAATGTTCACCTCTTTTTGTATCTCTACTCGAACAATAATAGCATAGGTTTTTTAAGACTTGGAAGAGGATCCATGACTAACACTTCATTTCTTACATGATCATATACCTCATTCAATCCCATAAGAAACGCATCAACTTATTAATAGTATGTGATTCACTCATTTATATATCCACGGAAAGTTGTCATGTATTACAAAAGCTCCAAAATTTGGAAGTATACACAAAAACCAACCAATCCTATCGTTCAACAAGCAAAAAAAAAGAACACTCACAAAAGCAAAATAGAATAGCCAAGAGAAGATTCACCTCGATAAGCACCTAAGCCACTGGCCCCAAAGCCTCCATAACCCCCACCAAGCTCACCGCCTCCACTATACCCACCACGCCTACCTCCGAGACACGGAGTCCTATAAGGACCAAAATCACCACCACCAAAAAAAGAATGAGTTTAACATGCAAATGAAACAAATCGTCTACAACATGCTCATCGTCAAAAGCAATGAACCCATTCCCTCGAGAACGAAAGGAAAAACTAAAATCCGCTATCCGAAAACAGGGAGAAAAAAAAAAAAGGAACTTCATCATCGGTACCCTCCACTACATCGAGCTTCAACAAACCACCATCGTCCGCGAGTACATTCATTGTCCATTTAATCTAAGCATTTGAAACAAACAACAAGTCAAGTACCTATGTATCACCAACTCGCTCATCTCTCGAGAGCCACGCTTACGTCTCACGCCCAACATTGTCCCCTTGTTGGGGTGGATCGGCCGGATCTATTTGCGGCGGCATTGCTTTGGTCATGAGGTGGCGGTGTTGGTGGCGGTGGTGGTGGTTGTTGCTTTGAGCTAGGCCTATTTCGTCCATGTCCATCCCAAGATGCTTGATGCATGAAGTTCATAACCTTTCGTAGTTGCTCCGCAACGACATCGAACTCTCGCCCGCGCACCACATCCGGCGTCTGCGACGTGCTAGCACCAGGAGTTCCGTATCTCCTCTTCTTTCTCCCTACGGACCCGAGTCCGTAGACACGTCCTTTGGAACACTCACCCGCCACATTGAGGTACACCGCCTCATCATCCACCGATTGCTCCGGTGTAGCTCAGGTCGGCTCCGACGTCGTGCTCTGGAGCCTATCCCGCATATATGCACACACAAACAAAGTACATGATATGGGGTAAGTGAAAGACTTAATAATAATTTACATTTTTATTGTACACTTACATAGAACCGCTCGATCTAGTATCGATGAATGTCGTCTGTCGTGATTAACGGTGTGGAGATGCAAGTACAAATCATTCACCGACGGTGGCGTCTCGGATGAATCACTGCGTGCGGGACCAAGCATAGTGAACAAGAGTATAAATGTACGAAATATCCTAGATGTTAAAAAAAACTAACCAATCTTTCTTGGGTAGTCGCAAATGACACGGAACCACCACCGTGCTTCGAGGTCCGGTCCCAGCCTTCGACCTCGGTGTTCCTATTCTGCGTCGCTTGCCTGACCTAGCCTGGAAGTCCTCGCTCTCCCGATCTTGCAAGTATCTCCTCCATGCCTCATCTCGTAACATAAATTGGTCGCACCCGATTCTTCTTCAACTTGTGCATCAACGCGGTGTACCTTGTGCTGCAAGCTCGTCGTACGCCGCCGCACGAGATCCTCGGGAAGCGCATCATCCCATCTAAAAATATCTACAAATTGGCGATTGCTATTGTTAGCACTTATTTGAGAAAATAGTATAAATCATAAGGCACATGGTAGTCTTGTTTACCTTCCATTGTCGCGATTGGTCTTTATGATGAGGCGATGCCGACTTCCAACAATACCCTTCAGGGAATCATCCATCGTTTAAAAACTTTTGTCATCCTCCGTGCACAAAAGTGCGAAGGATGCAACTCCCGTGTTTCATGAACATGCATATCACCTTAACTACTTCTTCAATATTTGACATCCATATTGGAATTGACATATAAAAGTCAAACGCAAACTTACGTATCATTGGCAATCGCGTGATAGGGATCCCCGCACGCGAGGGGCCTCCATCCCCGGCCTCGAGGTGGGCCGGAGGGCTGTCACCTCCAACTCGCTCTTACGTCTTCCTCTTGGGATCTTTGCCGGTGATGCTTGTGGGCGGGGGTGCGAGCCTCGTGGGTAAAGGAGTCATTGACGTCGGAGAAGGTGTGGGGAAGTGTGTAGTAGGCATAGTCCTTGATGACGACGAAGATGGTACGAGACGACCCCGACGGTATGGAAGGGGAAGGTGACGCCGCGGGCCGTATCGTGCTCGAGAGACCGAGAAGTCGGAATCGATAATGGAGGTATCGAACCACGACCTCGACCGCCACGACCTCTATGGACCCCTCTGTGGCCGACCACGAGGCCGGTGGTATTTCGCCGCCGATGTCGGTGCCGCACCTATTCCGCCTCGACGATGGCGTCCTAATGGCAAACCTCGACATCCCCTACGACCACGTCCGGCCATGATACCTAACAATCACGCCACGAGTAAAACATCGAAAAGAAGGGCATACAAAAAGTAGAAATTCGAGTCTATATTATTGGACTTAATAAGAACAAAATCCATGCAAATAAAAGTAACTACATTATTGGTCGTTGACGTATCATATACAAACTTTATTCGCTATCATCCGTTTCAAATTCACTCTCATGAGTAGAAGGTGATGATTCTTCTTCGATTCATCTTCACTATAAACTTCATCGCTTGGACCCGCTTCAACAATGAATCGAGTCCCATCGAACATCCAGATTGTTGATATCGGCGTCTGCATCATCGACTACGCACGTGGTGGGCATCCCATCTTGGAAAGCAATCTCTGCCGAGAGCCCTGGTCATTATCGTCTTTGCTAGTTTCCTCGTCGGCCAATTTTGGTGACAAAGAACAAACCGCTAGCCATTCTTGTCGATCGTTCCGCATAGAAGGGTACGAAAGGTAGTAGACTTGAGTGGCTTGCATTGCCGCTGTACAAATGGCTCGTAGTTGTTATATCGTCGACTTCGATGAACCTCGCCAATTGAAGTGTTGGGTGAGTCCTAACACCATGATTCGGTGTAGGGTCATACCATTCGCACTTAAACAAGACCACACGTTTGAGGCCGGTATACTCAATCTCCACAACCTCTTGCGGTACTCCATAATAGTTATGGGAAACATCGGCGTAGTTTGAACCCTTCACCAAAACACCGCTGCTTTCTGCGCCGATCTATCAACGTCATATGTTGCGGAGTGGAACTTATACCCATTAACAAGGTAACCAGGGGTAGACGGTACATGATCAACTAGGACCAACAGAAAGATCAACGAGCGTCCTCGTCAACTATAGAATTCGAGCCTATTCGTCAAAATTAGAGATGCAATATGACACATTAGTTATGGGAGAAACATTTGAATCTATAACGTACAAAAGTAATGCCCTTACATATGTTTGAAACCAAATGGGGAAGTTGTGCTCTAGACTACTATCAACTTGCGACTCCCCATTGCTTGAGTGATTTCATCGACGAATATCCTAGAAGAAATGAACGTGTAAGTCGGATGTATTTATAATGTATGAACAATGAATGTACTTGCATTAATGAAAGAAAGTGATGGACATATCGAACGTAAGGAGTGATCTCTGGACAATTGAGCGGTATGTACGAATGAGCGGCATTATACTCTGCTTCTGTTAAGTACCGCTCCTTCGACTTGCCCATGGGTCGACCAGGATAAGTGAAAATCGAGAAATTGCCAACGAAGTTCGGTGTGGGCCCGAGATCGCCATCGTCGTTACGTGGCACTTTGTCATGCAACGTAAAGACGTGATCTTCGAAGTAGTAAGAACAAAAGGACGTGACCTCTTCTACCAAATAAGCATTACACATGGAGCCCTCAACCTTCGCTTTGTTTCGCACATTGTTCTTCAAATGTTTAAGGTACCTATATGAATGTTATAGGAAATGTTGATATAAAACCTATTGAATGGGAAAATAATATCAAGGGCTCAAGATAGTACCTCTCAAATGGATACATCCATCGAAATTGAACGGACCGACCGGACGGGCCTCGTAGGCCAAGTGGATTGGTAGGTGTTCCATAGAGTCAAATAAGCTTGGAGGAAAAATTTTTTCCAACTTGCAAATGATTTTTGGTATTTCGAGACTCTAAGACCTCCATATCTTGATATCTTGACACATTTCGCGATAAGGGACCGGAAAAATAGGCTTAATTCGCTAATTGCAACCCAAACCGGGTTTGGGAGAAGTTCTCTCGAATGCAATTGGTATCAACCGTTGCATGAATATATGACAATCATGGCTCTTCATGCCGAACATTCGCAGCTTTCTTTGGATCTACACATCGACCAAGATTCGATGCGTAACCATCGAAAACGCAACTTTTTAACCCACTCGCACAATTTTTGTCTACTTGATGTATCAAGAGCATAGCACCCAAGGACGTAAGTATTTGTCGCCGAATCAATGTGTAGAGAAGGTCGGTGACAATATTCACGAATATCTTGCCTCGATTTTGCATTGTCCTTACTCTTGCCCGGTACACACATAATAGTGTTGAAAATGTTGTCAAAAACATTTTTTTCGATGTGCATGACATCTAAGTTGTGGCGGATCAAGTTTGTCTTCCAATACGGCAAGTCCCGAATATGCTTTTCTTCCTCCATCCCGAATTCTTAGCTATCCGCCCATTCACGTATTCGGCGCCGATTTACACCTTCATCAAGCCAAACGATTCAATTTCGCCAAAATTTCTTCACCAGACCATGAGCGACGGATCATCGATTATGACCATTTTGCCTCTAATGAAATTTTTTTGTCTTTCCTTAATGGTGATGACTTCTCCAAGAAACGACGATGACAGTCAAACCACGATGTCTTACCTCCATTTCGCAATTGAAATGCATTTGTATCCTCCATACAATATGGACAAGCGTACTTACCGTGTGTGCTCAACCGGACAACATGCTATATGCGGGGAAATCACTAACAGTCCATAAAAAAAGGCAACTCGCATGACAAAATTTGTCTTGGTGGAAACGTCGTATGTAACCACCCCATTGTTCCATAAATCTTGCAACTCTTTCACAAGCGGTGAAGGAACACGTCGATTTTCTAACTTTGGGCTGGTCGGTCCAGAACGATAACCGTTAAGAACATAAACTCGATTTCATGCACATCGACGGTGGAAGGTTGTAAGGAGTCAATATCACGGGCCACGAAGAGTACGATTTCCGGAAATCCCAAATACTTGAAAACCATCGGTGCACAATCCTAAACGAACATTCCGACCTCGGCGGCAAAGTCTTTATTGACGTCATTAAAATGTCTCCAAGCAATCGAATCGAACAGTGTTGCATAACATCTTCAGCGATGAATGATCTCCATGCCATCGCATATGTTTTGCGGTTGACTCGACGCATACAATCGTTGCAACCGAGGGCCCAAAGGGAAGTAGTACATTCTTTTGCAAGGGCGGTTTTTTGTGTTCCGACCACGACCTCGTCGATGTGCAACGTATCGTGATTTCCCACAAAATTTACATGACGTCAACTCGAGTCCACTCCCAATAAATCATACATTGGTCCTCACAACAATCTATTTTCTCAACAGTAGACCTAGACCTCGCATTAGTCTTTTAGTGGCATAAAAATTCTCAACCATTGAGTTGTCATTTGGCAAACAATCCTTCATGAGTTTAATGATTTCATTATACCCTCGTTCGATATATGATGTTCAGACTTGATCGCAAGTAATCTTGCCATTGCCGACAACGTTGTCATGGTTTCGCAACCAGGCCACAATTGTTCCCTACTTGCATCAATCATGTCATATAGTTGGCGTGCTTGGGGGTTTGGTGATTCTTCCATGACATTCCAATTGAAACTTGGACCTGCCACGTTGTGTAGCATCTCGCGGTAAGGTGTCGGATCGTAGCCTCGAACATCAGCATCATCAATATGGCAATCCATTGCGTGAAAATTTTGCGGCCCTTCATCTCCGTTCTCACCATGTTCGTACCAACTGTGATATCCCCGGACAAATCCATACCTACATAGGTGGTGCTCAACCGTTTCGACGTCCAGGTACGGAACAAGTCGACATTTCTTAAAATTGCACGGACATCTAATCTTCCGTTCACTTTGGTATGTAGGACAATGTTGTTTTGCAAATGATATGAATTCTTTAACCTTCGCCGCGAATTCAATTCGAACATAACCGTTGTCGAGCCGGTTGTACATCCGATCTCTGTTTATAGACGACATTCCTAGTCGAACGTAACCCTTGTCGAGCGGTTGTCTATTCAAGTAATGAAATAATAATGAGTAAGATGATAAGAAGCCTCCAAAATGGAGAATATTGTAAATCGGAAATGCGATCTACACCATCTAAAGAGAAGAAATTGATAGCTTAGTGAAAGAACGAGGTTCGCACATTAAACTCATGGGTAGAGAATAAATTGACAAAGTTAGGAAGTCATTAATGAGTCATCACAATGTAAAGAGAAGGAATTGATTGAGTTATGTTGTTTATGTAAGAAGCTTGGGCATTATCAAAAGGATTGTTGTAAATGACTCATAATAAACATGTATAACATGTATTATAAGGGTTGGTTAGGTCCTGGACGAGTTTAAGGGTCGCTAACACAAAGGGATAAAATAATTTTTTTGAGTTCCCTGCAGCTTAGCGCGCTAATTACGAGAATTAGCGCGCTAATTAGCCACTCGCCATATATTTTTGATTTGTTGGAAATCAAGCTTTACATTTGAATTTTTGATTTCCTGGATTCCTAACACGGCTATAAACGGTCATATTGGAATTCCTATCATGATAAAACCACCACAAACTTGGTTGTAACATAAGGAAGAAACACATTTCAAAATTCAAGATCTACAAAGAGAAGAAATTTGAATTTTTAGAAGGAGCAATAGGAGATCTTTTTGGTCGTTCTTAAGTCCTCAAATCCAAAGACCTTTGAGGCTTACAAAGGAAATGCGATCTACACCATCTAAAGAGAAGAAATTGATAGCTAAGTGAAAGAACGAGGTTCGCACATTAAACTCATGGGTAGAGAATAAATTGACAAAGTTAGGAAGTCATTAATGAGTCATCACAATGTAAAGAGAAGGAATTGATTGAGTTATGTTGTTTATGTAAGAAGCTTGGGCATTATCAAAAGGATTGTTGTAAATGACTCATAATAAACATGTATAACATGTATTATAAGGGTTGGTTAGGTCCTGGACGAGTTTAAGGGTCGCTAACACAAAGGGATAAAATAATTTTTTTGAGTTCCTCTGCGGTTAGCGCGCTAATTACAAATTAGCGCTAATTAGCCACTGCCATATATTTTTGATTTGTTGGAAATCAAGCTTTACATTTGAATTTTTGATTACCTGGATTCCTAACACGGCTATAAACGGTCATATTGGAATTCCTATCATGATAACCAACAACACCTAACTAATCAATCATCCATAGCAAGTGCATGAATATGAAATTACTAACTATAACATCAAACGACAAAGTAATTACCTCAGTACATGATTCTAATGTATTATAATGACTCTCATGACATGCTTTACCGATAAAATAAACATGGAATAACAACCAAATACGGATGACATGCTTTACCGATAAAATAAACATGGAATAACAACCAAATACTAATCAATATAAATCTTGAATTGCTCAATTAAAAGGTTGAAATGAAATAGTACATATTAATAAACCTAAAAATAGAACAAGCATAACCTCAATAACTATGCATGTAAGAGAAGAAAGCGAGAACAAAAACTTCTAAACCAAACAAAAGACACAACATTAACTTAATAGATCAAGTGAAGAACACCAACTAATGCACAATCAACCAAGGAACAAATCAAATCACTCAAGAACAGCAGTTAAAATAAAACCTCATAAAGTAATAACAATTATAAGAACTGAACTCTTAAAATATGTCACCTGATAAAGAGTTTGTTCCTTCACAGCTTCATAAACAATAAGGTAGTACTATAACACGGCCAATTGCCAAGACGAATATACAAAAATAAAATGGATTCCATGACCATAATAGCTAAGACCTTTCAAGAAAATAAATTTTTCATTTAAATCCATTTATTAGACTAGTATAGTGAGCCGCTAAGAAAACCTAGTATACACAATGGTCGACCACATTATGTTCATTTCCTATATTTGAACATCAAGGCATATATATGATTTGCCTTCCCTAGCGATATAGCTTCAGTTCAAGTGAAAATCTATAACATATTTCATTCATGAGCATAATATTTGCAATGCTAACAAGTATTACGACTTTAATATTCCCGATGCCGCATATAATGTACGTAGGAACACCGGACACCCCAAATATTTATTGATAGATGGAAATTTATGAAGTCTCCATGCTTAATTTAAATTGGAAAATCTCTCTAGATAAAATAGCTTCTTGCCTTCAACTCCGATGTTTACTAGAAGATCGAACTATCAAATGAACCATAAGCGGAAACTTAAATAATTCTCATGTCACCCGACGGAATATTCCATTAATTTTTTAAATTAGATAAACAAGGGGACTAGAACGCCAACTGACAGGACGCAAATTTTTAGCGAAAACGGCCAGCGATTCAAGATTTCCTCAAAACCGTCACAAGGTGAATGATCTCTATGAAAGCTGAAGAGCTCTTGATCATGAGTGTTGCCTGCATTATAAAGAACAATAAAAAACAAATAAGAAATGAAGATTGTAGTAAGACTCCAAAACTACAAATTCCTTGCTAACCGGATCCGAATCAGAGACCAGAGAGAGCGAGAGATATCGGCGATGAAGGAGAGCCGCGCGACGAGACGGAGAGACCGGAGAGACGACGGCGAGACCAGGTAGCACGACGACGACGGAGAAACGGAGACCACCGCGACCGGACGGCCGGAGCGAGCACCGAGAGAGACCGGCTCGCACGACCGGACGGAGAGACGAGACGATCGAACGGGATGGACGTGTGGGGACGAGACGATCGGCCGGCGCGACGAGACGGAGAGACCGAGAGAGACGGCGAGACCGGGTAGCACGACCAGACGGAGAAACGGAGACCACCGCGACCGGACGGCCGGAGCGAGCACCGAGAGAGACCAGCTCGCACGACCAGACGGAGAGACGAGACGATCGAACGGGATGGACGTGTGGGGACGAGACGATCGGCCGGCGCGACGAGACGGAGAGACAATTTAGGTTTTGGGGTTTTTTCGTGGGAATGATTTGGGGATTTCGTGTTTTGTTGCGGGGGTGGGGGTGGGGTGGGGAAGGAGAAGAGGCTGCCAGATCGGAGAAAATACAAATCTCGAGGAATGATGAACGGCCATAAGAAATGAAGAATTTGGCGGGAATGGTGGCGCCAAATTTCGAGAGACGAATTTAATTCCGTCTCTAATTCCGTCTCTAATTCCGTCTCTGATCCATCTCAAATCCGTCTCTGAAAATTTCCCTGTCTGTTCCGTCGCTAACTGTTACAATTAGAAACGGAATAAGTTCCGTTTCTAATTCCGTTTCTGATTTAGAAACGGAAATAAATTCCGTTTCTAATTCCGTTGCTGATTTGCTGTTTTTTTGTAGTGATTCATAATTAATGAAGAGCTTTTTAAATAATATAAGCAAAGTTTTTTATTTTTTATTTTTTTTTGGTTGGAAAGTTTTTTAGTTTGTTGATGAGGTAGAGATTATGGAAAGGGAAAAAGAGGTTTAGATATACCAAATATATAGTTACAAACTTACAATTAATCCAATCACGCACATTTTACTGCATAAATCTTTTATTAATTAGGAATTAATTAATTAAACCCACTTTTTATTTGAACTTTTCAATTTTGTCTCCATCATTTTTTTTTACAAGACTCAAAGGTAATTTTATCACAAAATTATGACAAGCAGAAATCAATAAATATATGAATCATATATTTTTTTTGTTCCCTTAGAATATCACTCTATATTGAATATTGTCGACTCATATAGAGTTTGAATGCGAGTTGAAGTAACCTATACAACATATCTAGCTAGTTGAACCTAGTGAGCGATGGATAATGTGCCCTAAAAGACTACAACCCTAACATAATTCACATATATATTGTTGACATGAATTATTCTACTATATGGCGTATAATTAATGGACCTGGATTATATACCAACTAAAGATCTCTATTAATTAGTTGTTGGACAGGATTTAAAACTCAATTCCTCTTTTCTGCACCATCTCAACACTTTATACACTCCTAATATGACGTCTAAAGCATTCGTGCTTATTCCTAACTAATCAAAAATCAAAATTAAGCATGAATGGGGGGCTTTTGGGCAGGTGAATTGTACCAACTTCTCGAGTCTCATTTTACATCAATTAAAGACAAGATATGTAGCATATGTGCTCTGTGCCTCTTGTCACTATCTATAGAATATTTAATTGGCTCTACAGTATGTACTTCTATTATTGCGGCTTATTGATTACAAGTACACTATTAATTGTGGAAAGAGAAGATGATTATTTAGGGTTTGGAGCATTAATTGTTTTTCTTATGATTATCTAATTTGAACCATCGTCGATCTTCTCTTTATTTTTATCTATTCAATAAAAGTCGGATCTATTCAGATTTGAGATGTTTTGTTTCATTCAGTCAGATTCATCATTAACACCACTTTTCTCTCCTCCGCGCATGTATCTGCTATTACTCAATTTCATCCCCACTTCTATATGCTCGTGTATAGATCTGCGTCAGTTGTTGGTTTGATATTTTTTTACTAGGTTTTCTATTTCAATAAGTTGTTGTTTTCCCTTGTTAGAAATTTGTATTTGTCTTCCTTCGTAGGAAGTTTTTGTTTGTCTTCTCTTGTTGGAAGTTATATTTCTCGTTATGGTTATATTATTATAAATGCAAAAGAAAAGTGTATAAGTTATACATAAGCTTACAAATTTTTGCAACATCAATTTGATATCAAAAAGAAGAAAAATGACTGCTATTGATGTAATTTCATTATTAAATCAGATGTAATAGTGAATAATTTTTATAAATGAAAATATCTTTCGTAAAAAAAAAAAAAAAAGATAGACAAATATAGTGTGGTAAACTATGCTACATTTCTAATACTGGTGAAGCACTGTAAGTGTGAGACGTGTTGGCTCATGTCACCAATAACAAAAAATCTTCACCAAGGTCAAAAGTTGATTTCCTTTTATGATTTTCATGAGCTTCAAAAGTGGGTGGTGTGGAATGTGTTCTAATGTACCATGAGTGTGTGCTCCAAAGGTACGGGTATAGCAAACTGTGTTCAAGGTGCATGCATTTATCGATGCCTTTCGAACATAATCTTCGACACAAAATCCAATAATTTAAATCATCGTTGTTGTCGGAGCTATAGACATATGTTCCCATCACTCGTATTGTTTTGAAGACTTTTCTATGATGCCCAAAGAGAAACAATTTAGCAACTTGAGCAACAATTTTTTGAACACTACACAAAAATGTCGATCCACAAGAAAAGATATTTCGTAGGACATTGAATAAGGGTTGTTGAAGGTAATTAACGTTGTTGAAACCCTATCAATATATAAGTGGCATATTAATATATTATAATGTATTGTTAAACTTAAAAATTTCCGTGTAATATAATTTGTTAAAAATACAAATTTAATTTTGCAAAAAAATAAAATAAAATAAATTTATCATGTAATTTCCTAATGTAATTTCCTAATATAATTTCTGTGTAATATAATTTGTTAAAAATATATCAATATAATTTGTAACATATAATTTCCGTGGAATGCAGTAACCAACATATTAATATAATTTCCGTGTAATGCAGTAACTAACATATTAATATAATTTGTAACATATAATTTCTGTGTAATATAATTTCCGTGTAACATATTAATATAATTTGTTAAAAATACAAACTTAATTTCCATATAATATAATTTCCGTGTAATGCAGTAACCAACATATCTTTATGTGTCAATCTTTCTTAACAAAATTTTTTATCCCTTACATGTTAATTTTGTGTGTAATATATATGTTTTTACAACATATTTATCAACAAACATAAAAAGAAAAATTAAATTTTAAAACACTAATGTATGTTGTTAAAAATTGCGTTGCTAAAAGTTAATTGGCATTTAACCGACATATTATGTTTTTAAAAAAATGACATTATAAATAATTGTTAATTGTAAAAAACATAAGTTATGATTTGTTTAATATTATAAAATAAAGAATCTTGTCAAATTTATAACTCAATTTTATCTTTTGTTAAATATTTATTGAATATTCAACAATTTTGAACAATATAAAAAATTTAAGATAAGTTTTAACAACGTTTAGTATAATAACATTATTAAATGTTGTAAAAAATAATTCTTCTTGTAGTGAAATTGCAATATTGGTTGCGAGGATAACAATATTTGCCTATCATCAAAGAATTTACTAACAGTATACTTGAAGCTAGTGATCCAAAATATGGGCACAAGTTAAGATTAATGTGTCATCTTCGACGATTATTGTTCTTAATCCACATGACTTCACATTTGCGATCTGCGATCCAAAACCAATAGTCACTAACAAATAATATATCAAACTAAAGACCCATACTTTTTTTTTAGTATGCATGTTTTTCTTATAAGGAAGAAATTACAATTTTCCACGAACTCCGAACCTTTTATTCAAGTAAACTCATATCAAACCATTGAGCTATATTTTTTTATCAAGGAACCATTGAGCTATGTACTTGTCATAATTAATTAATCTACACAACAAGGTATATATAGATTGATTTTTACAATTACCAAAATAAAAAAGATTAATCTTTAAAAAAAAAAAAGAAAAAAACAACAACAAACAACAGCATGCTTAGATTAATATCTTATAGTACTATTGAGGTCAATTAATCAACTTTTTGGTAGGGCTTAGTCAAATTGATTCATAGGAATCTTAATTTGTTCGTTATGAAACTACTTGTCACGACACTGTTAGCTACATTTTATAAAGGTCGATAAAGTAAAAAGTGAGATGAATATATATATATTTCCCATCAGTAATATGTAGATAAGATAAATTATGAAACTTTTATGCCCAATTGATGATTGCTCTACATTTCTATGGACGATGTTCTCCATTATCGTAAACACTTTTTCGAACCTACAAGGCTATCAAGTCTTGCACCGAATACATTCTACATGAGTCTTCATCATCAAAATCAACAAAAATCACTGTATATTAATCACTATCAACATAAACATTAGCCCATACTTACATTAATTCAAGTTAAATATGATATATCTACCCTTGTAATTATATCGTTACAACTATATCCAACTAGCTAGTACTGTTTGCATGTGGTACGTTGTGCTACGGCAGATAAACAAACAAAGTCACCCATCTTTAAGAGAAAATACAAAAAATGCACCCCTCTGAAAAAAAAAAAAATATATATATATATATATATATATATAGTTCGATAGGTCAAGTCATGCAAAAAGTGATAGATACATATGTACATATCTATATATATATATATATATATATATATATATATATATGGACCCGGACCCACTCAAAAAATATATATGAAAACATAGGTCATATATGGAATCAGCTAGCCATGATAGCTTGGAATCCATTAGAAATGACGTCAAAAAAAAAAGTTGCCCACATATATAGGCCAAAATTATTAACCTTACCCGCAACATCAAAAACACAATATGTTATTATATATATATATATATATATATATATATATATATAACAAAATCACATTTATCTCAACCAACAGTATTATATATAGACCTATAGCTCTCTTGAGTTCTCACACATTATATGACCTATCGCACCACCCAACACAAACTCTCCCTCTCATCTCACAAAAACTTCTCTTTCATTAAGATTATGGATGGGAAGAGGCTTGAATACAAAGGTGAAGAAGCTCTGAAGGAGGTAGAGAGGTTGACAGAAAAAGCTGATGAAGTTCAAGAGGGCTTATTGAAGGAGATCTTGAACACTAACAAGTCCACTGAGTACTTGAACAAGTACATGTGTGGCTCCACTGATGTCTCTGATTTCAAGAGACTTGTACCTGTTATCACTTATGATAACATCCTACCTTATATTCAAAGAATTGGTAATGGAGAGGACTCTTCTCTCATATCATCTCATCGTATAACAGAGATGATTTGCAGGTACACCCATATATATATATAGTATAACAGAGATGATTTGCAGGTACACCCATATATATATATATATATATATATATATATATATATATATATATATATATATATATATTATGTATGTATGTATGTATAATGAAGATTTTGTTCATTAGGCCTCAAAAAATGAAGACTTATTTTATTTATTTTTTTCATTGAGTTCTAATTAATTAATTTATGTTATTTATATCTACGCTCATTGATTTTTTATTTTTTATTTTTCTCAAAATTAGTTCTGGGACTTCTGCTGGGGAGCCAAAGCTGATGCCATCCATTGCGGAGGATCTTGATCGTCGAACATTTATGTATAATCTCATCATGCCCATCGTAAACCAGTATGATCATATACCATTCATTTGTCTTTTTTTTTGAGAAAATATACCATTCATTTGTCACCTCTATATCAATCATTTTTTTTTTACTATAGTTTTTATGTTACTTCTATAACTATTCCCGAGATATGCCTCAAAAAATTAAAAAATCAAACTTGATATGACCTCCATCATCCATTTTTTTTTGAAGTAACCTCCCTCATCCATCTTTTATACCAATCAATTCAGTGTTTTTGTATAATTAAACATTTTTTAACCCTAAACCCTATATAACTAAACATAATATCATCATTTTTTTTGGTTTAAGAAAGGAGCATTTTATATTGGTAAATTCATTAATCGTCCTTCACTCTCTTTTTTTTTTCTATTTCAGAAGTCCTCCTTAGACTAGATATTCTTCTGGTGCGAGTTTACGTGTCACGCATGACCTAAGTGATGTCACAGTAACACTTTTAACTTAAAGGGTTAATTAAACAGATAGATTTTTCTCAAATCACGCCCATTTTACACGATCCGAGGAATTGTACAACGTCCAATGCAGTTGTTAATCCACGTCAAGGGCATTTCCGTATTTCCACTCCCCAAGACACATCTACGTACATTGCGTCCTGGTGTCGCCCAACTGAAAGTCCAGGAGGGATTCCACATTTATCTTCCACAAATACCCTCACTAAAATGCTGTTTTTCCAGGGACATACCGGGCCTCGACGAGGGCAAGGCCATGTACCTTTATTTTGTGAAGGCAGAAATGTCGACCCCGTGTGGCCTCCCTGCGCGCCCGGTCCTCACAAGCTATTACAAGTCCAAGCATTTCAAGTGCCGAGCCAAAGACCCTTTCAATGACTACACTAGCCCTGACCAGACCATTTTGTGCACCGATGGCTTCCAGAGCATGTATTGCCAGCTCCTCGCCGGCCTTGTCCACCGCCACCAGGTTCTAAGGCTAGGGGCTGTCTTTGCCTCCGCCTTCCTCCGTGCCGTTACCTTCCTCGAGGCACACTATCTCGATCTCTGCCATGACATTCGTACCGGCACCCTTAGCAACAAGATCAACGACCCTTCTTGCAGGTGGTTCATTTTTTTTCATATTAATTTGTTCTAAATTTATTTTTATTTTATCTTTTGGAAGTGCTATATGAATTAATCACACTCAATCGATAAGCACGAAAAATCTGAATTTTTTTTTTTTATTATTCTTTACATTACAATAGTGTTTTGTACAATTTTTATAATTTGGCCTAAAATAAATTTACCACTATTTTTTAACTTAGTTGGTTCTATAACAATATTACTTATTCAATCATAGGGCCTTTTTTTTTACTTTATTTATAGAAACATATTGTTTTTTGTCACATTGTTTTTTTTTCTATTAATAAATAAAGCCGCGTTCTATCAAAATAAAAATAAAAAAATGTTCTTTTATAATGCAGTTCATTAAAATTTGCGTTTTACATCATTTTATGATATTGTGTTACTATATACACTATTAAAAAGTTTTAATTATTTAATTAAGAGTATACAATAAAATATTCTACTATAAATTAAAGTGTGTTATGAGCCAAAAGTTTTATAAAAATCACAATTCTACAGTATCTAATATTAATAGATCATTAATTTTATGCTATTTATTACAACTAATTATAAATTATAATATATTTGCTATATGATTTAATTAAGCTTTGACACCGTCAGCTTTAACAACGTACGTAGTGATGGAAAAACTTCTTAATATTATAGGTCGTCGATGTTGGACATTTTAACAACACCAAACCCGCAATTGGCTAACGAAATAGAGTTGATATGTGGGAAAAAGCCGTGGAAGGGAGTGATATGTAGGTTATGGCCGAAAGCCAAGTACATTGAGGCCGTGGTTACAGGGTCCATGGCTCAGTATGTGCCGGCTCTCGAGTACTACAGTGCAGGAAAGCTCCCCCTCTTGTCAACCATGTATGCTTCTTCCGAATGTTACTTTGGTGTCAACTTGAAGCCTTTGAGTCGCCCTGATAATGTGTCCTACACACTTTTGCCTAACATGGCTTACTTTGAATTCATTCCTCTGCCTTTTGGGGATAGTGGATTTAAATTGATTGGAGACGATGGTGGTGATGAAGAAGATCACGAGGAGGCTTGGAGGGAGAAGTTGGTCGACCTGGCGCATGTTAGACTTGGATCGTATTATGAGCTAGTTGTCACTACTTTCGCTGGTAAGTCTCTTAATTATCTTTGCTATATATAGTTGCAATAATTATGTATTACTGAGGGACACATTACATATCTCAATGCATTGTTAGAGTGACATCATTTTTCTACAATCTTTTGTTACAATATTATGAGGACACCTAAAAGTATTGAGACGTACCTGCGCACGTATTAACTCTTATGTATGTTTAATAAACCTTAACATATGCAGCAAAATACTATCATAAAAGGATATTGCCAATGTTACTCAAAAAAGACACGAATAAACGACACACTTAACAGTATCCCTATAATTTGCATCAGGATGCTTGTGCATTTATATTTTTACGAAAATAAAGGGACATCAATAATGGTGCATTGGTGCGCCATTTCT
This sequence comes from Stephania japonica, assembly GCA_039657345.1. Lineage (NCBI taxonomy): Eukaryota > Viridiplantae > Streptophyta > Magnoliopsida > Ranunculales > Menispermaceae > Stephania > Stephania japonica. The sequence continues at coordinate 5,972,117 of CM077558.1, read as the reverse complement.
GCATGTCATTTTTTTTTTAGTAACATTAACATTTTGCAAGGAAAAATAGGTCCCTCCCTCTAGGATTATCCTTTTTTTCTGAATTCAATGAGTAAAACTTTGCTGTCTCTTGTGAAATCATGACAATTGACATAGATCAAAGCTTTGTTTGATTTGATTTTCTTGGTGGGCCCAACAGGGCTGTACAGGTATAGAATCGGTGACGTGGTCCAGGTGACAGGGATATACCGGCGCGCCCCACAGTTCCGTTTCATATGTCGTAGAAACGTGGTCCTAAGCATAGACAACGACAAGACCAACGAAGAGGACCTACATAAGGGCGTGAGCACCGCAAAAAAGCTCTTGGAGCCACATAACGCTCTACTCCTGGAGTACACTAGCTACGCCGACACCTCCACCGTACCTGGGCACTACGTCCTCTTCTGGGAAATCGAGCACCTCGCGCCCAATGGGGTAGTGACACCTGTCGAGGAGACGCGCATTATGCAACAGTGCTGCGCGACAGTGGAAGAAAACCTTGATTACATATACCGCAGGTGCAGGAGCTTCGATAGGTCTGTGGGCCCGCTTGAGATACGAGTGGTGGAGCCGGGTACGTTTAACGTGTTGATGGACCACTTTATCAGTCAGGGCGGGTCCATCAATCAGTATAAGACGCCCAGGTGCATCAGATCAAGCTCTGCTCTGAAGGTGTTGAATGAGAGGATCAAGGCTTGCTATTTCAGCCCTCAAGATCCGACGTGGCTCCCTTGATTGGAGATCATCGGACGGTAAGGATGGATTTGATGTAAAGATTAAGAATGAATGGTTATGCTGTTAGTAAGTACGATTAATTAACTGATCATAAAAGTGATGTACGAAGTAAAACATGTCTTTATCCAATTCATGACTGGACATGCACTTTGGGACTTTTTGGGTTGTCGCCATGTCTGCTAGGCCGACATGCGCATGCAATGCATCTACCTATATCTCTTTTGATTTTATAGTAGGAAAATGATAAAATGATCATTTTTAACGTCCACTTTAAACGTACACCCTTGAGTCTTTCTTATTTATTTAGCTATGGGCTCTATATATAATAAAACATTATAAATAGCTAAAAGACAAGAGTGAACGTTCAAAGTATATGTTGAGAGTGTGTTAGATTATCATTTTCTTTTTATAATATGCTTGATGTAAGAATTAATATCATCACATGTGTTCTTCCATCGAAGAATTAATAAATAGAAAAAAAAAAGTAGATACCACTCACAAATTGACCTAGAGATGTCATTGTATGCAAGTTTTCACGAAAATTCAATGTTATTTAATCATAGGCTTCAAATTTGAGTTGTATGGAATTTTTATGATCAAATGCTCTTTAAGAGGACGAGCATCTCCAATGCAAACTTGGATTAATTGGATGAATGTGTGCCACCTAGCTAGATAATATACATATCTGTTAAAATTAGTACATCCTGAATCAGTTTCAATGTTTGTATGGTTCGTGTGTTTTTGTTGGTTTTATTGTGGTTGTTTTTTAAGTTTTACTTTGACCAAGTCTAAGGTAGATTCTAGCAGTTACTAGTTTATGTATATCCTATGTATTTTCAGTTTGTGTATGTGTTAAGAATACTTTACAATATGCAGTCCCTGTTGTGTGTAAAACTCTTGTTTTGATCTTCTTTGAGTAATAGATGTGTGCTGTTTTTCTCTTTCAAATTTGTCTCTCAAATTTGTGTTATGGTATCAGAGCAAGGTTGCACACTTAGTGTTTGTTGTTATTACTCACTGAAGTTGGTCTTGTTGCAAAGTATTTCTTGTTGAGTTTTTTGGCTTCCTTGTGTGTGTTCAATACGAATGGTAATGGTGGGGTTCAAAATGTCTCTGTTGAAAAGCTTGTTGGTAACAATTACCAATATTGGAAGCTTTGTCTTGAAGCTTATCTACAGGGCCAAGATCTATAGGATCTTGTATCTGGTGATGATTTGGTAATTCCAGATGATACTCTACAAAATGTTGAGTTGCGACGCAAGTGGAAGGTAAGATGCGGCAAAGCATTGTTTGCTTTACAGACATTGATCAGTAAGGACTACATTGATCATGTTCGGGACTTGGATTCTCCGAAAAAAGTGTGGGATACTCTTGTAAGGTTGTTTACCCAAAAGAATACTATGAGGCTTCAATTCTTGGAGAACGAGCTTGCGGCAGTTACACAGGGAAATATGTTAATTTCTGAATATTTTTTGAAAGTAAAAAAGTTGTGCTGAAATTTCAGAATTGGATGCGGAGGAGCCTATTAGTGAGTCGCGTTTGCATCGCTATCTCATCCGCGACTTGCGGAAGGAGTTCATGCCTTTTATTTCTTCTATTCAAGGATGGCCAATACAACCTTCAATTATAGCTTTGAAAAATTTGCTCGCAAACCAGGAGGCTCTTTGTAAATAAATGTTTGGTAAGTCCAAATCTATTGTTGATGATGTGCTCTTCACCATAGACAAATGGAAGAAAAAGTCTACCTAAAAATCTTCATTCAATGATGCAAAGCACCAGAAAATGGATGGGGAATCTAAAAGTAATTCTAAAATTACTTATTATAGATGTGGCAAGATTGGGCATATTTGTCGCAATTGTCGTGTGAAGGTTGTATGCAATAGATGTGGGAAATCTGGCCATATCAAATCTAATTGTAGAGTGAAGCTTGCAGATGATGATGCTAATGTTGCTAAAGTGACTTCAAGTCTTAAATAATTAGGATGGGAACAATGTTTTACTATTGAGGTTGTTGATCCCATAAAGAACGTGAAAGCTAATGTGCATGAAGCTCTTCCACCTACAACCACTCATATTGCAATTGATTATGATAATGAGTGGATTGTCGATTCTGGTTATTCTCATCATGCTACAGGCGATGCATCTCTTCTTTCGAAAGTTCGACCACATCAGGGGCAACGTTCTATTGTCACGGTTGACAATTCTATACATCCGGTTTAGCAAGAAGGTGACTTAACTATTCATCCGACTGGTACTCATGCTGATGGTTTTGCATTTTATGATATTTATCATGTTCCGGGGTTGAAGAACTTGTTATCTATTTCTCAAGTAACAAGTTCTGGGAGGTATGTTCTTTTTGGCCCACATGATGTGAAGATTCTTGACAATTTAAAAGAAGTTGCTGCTGATACTCTTTTTACTAGCCAAAAGAAAGATTCTCTCTATGTTTTATCCGCCACCACAACGTTTGTTGAGAACACAAGTCAGAATTCTAGTGCTTCTCTTTGGCATGCTCGTTTGGGCTATGTTGGTTATCAATTATTGCATCAGATTTCCAGCAAGAAGCTACTTGATGGAGTTCCATTTTTCAAAACAATTCATAATGATATGGTATGCCCTGGTTGCTAATATGGTAAATCTCATGGTCTTCCTTTTCAACAATCTTTGAATAGATCGTCTATATCATTTGAGTTGGTGCATTCCGATCTTATGGGCCTACTACTTCACCAAGCTATAGTGGATATCGATATGTGATGATTATCGTTGATGATTTCTCTCGTTATAGTTGGGTATATTTTCTGAAAAATAAAAGTGAAGCTCTCTCACACTTCATGAACTTCAAAACTATTGTGGAGAAGGAGTTTTCTTCTAATATAAGGTGTTTGGGAACTGATAATGGGGGAGAATCTATGTCTGCTGAATTTTTAATATTTTGCTCAAGTCATGGTATTCGACGTCAAATGACATGTCCAAACACTCCGCAGCAGAACGGAGTTGCTGAACACAAGTTGGCACATATTACCGCAGTGGTTTTGTCATGGATACATGGCAAAAATCTTCCAAAAGAATTATGGGCTAAGGCTATGCAATGCGCATGTCATGTCATCAATCATTTGCCTCCTTAGTCGGATACATCTACATCTCCTTTTGAATTGATGTACAATGCTAAGCCTAATGTTAGTGACTTCAGAGTCTTTGGTTCATTATGTTATGTTCATGTACCTAAAAGTGATAGAACCAAGCTTGACCCCAAGGCAAGAAAATGTGTGTTTGTTGGGTTTGATTCTTATAGGAAAGGATGGCGATGTATGGATCCTATGACAAGGAAATTCATTGTTTCTAGAGATGTTGTGTTCGATGAAGTCTCCACTTATTATTCTGCAGTTTCACATGATCAAGGCTCCATTTTTGTTCCTCTTGAAAGTGTTGATTCAGAAAATTTCCCATTTGCAAATGATCAATTCTTTGAAGAAGAACTAAATTCAGAACAACATGACATAGAGCAACATGTTATGCAAGGAAGTACAAGTTCTCATGGTGGAACACGCCCAACATCATCAAGGCATCAACAACAACTTGCATATTTGAAGGATTATCAAGTGCACATGAACTATTGCTCTGCTATTTCTTGTTTTCTTACGGGGAGATATCTGAATATGAGCCATCCACTTATCATGATGCTGAAGGGCTGCCACAATGGGAAGAAGCAATGAAGGAAGAGATTTTGGCTTTAATAAAAAATGCTACTTGGGAGCTTGTGCCAAAGCCAAAGGATGTTGAGCTAATTACTTGTAAATGGGTTTACAAGTTGAAAAAGAAGATTGATGGGACAATTGACTGGTATAAAGCTCGTTTAGTTGCTCGTGGTTTTTCTCAATAATATGGCTTGGATTATGAAGAGACATTCAACCCATTGCAAGGATGGTAACTGTTTGCACGATTATTTCATTGACGGCACACAAAGGCTAGAATTTATAGCAACTTGATGTGAAGAATGCATTCCTTTATAGTGAATTAGATCGTGAAATCTTTATGGAGCAGCCACAAGGTTTTATTTCCAAAGAATTTCCTAATCATGTGTGTCGACTCAAGAAGGCTTTATATGGCCTTAAGCAAGCTCCAAAAGCTTGGTATGGTAAAATTGCTTAATATCTTACTTTTTGTGGGCTCTCTCTTTCTAATTCTGATCCAAGCCTATTTATTAAGAAGAAGTCACATTATACATCATTCTTCTTCTTTAAGTGGATGACATGATTATTACCGGATATGACAATGCTGAAATCGATCGTATTTGTGATGATTTGTCTATCCGTTTTGAAATGAAGAGCTTGGGTGAAGTTCATTATTTTCTTGGCCTTGAAGTAGCGAAGTCTGAAGGTTATTTTGTTTCTCAACAAAGTTATGCAAGAAATTTACTAAATTGCTTTCATATGGGGGAGTCCAAAGCAATGTCAACTCCTATGGAATCTTCTCTCAAGTTAACAAAGGTTGAAGGTGAACTGTTTGCTAATCCAACATCTTTTCGGCAACTTATTGGAAGCTTATTTTATTTAACAATCACTAGGCCTGATATTGCTTATTCAGTGGGCGTTCTTTATCAATTTATGGACAAACCTTGTGTTGGTCATTTTGTTGCTGCTAAGAGGGTTCTTCGCTACATTAAAGACACTTTGAGCTTTGGTTTGTTGTACCAAAATACTGTATCATACTCTTTATGTAGGTATGTTGATGCAGATTGGGCTGGTGATGTGAATGATCGATGTTCGACCATGGGTTTCTGTTTTACTATAGGTTCTGCTGCAATTTCTTGCTGTAGTAAGAAGCAGCAAACAGTTGCTCTTTCAAGCACGGAGGCTGAATATGTGGCTGCTACTATGGCAACTCAAGAATGCATGTGGCTCAAGAGGTTACTTCATAATTTAGATATGGTTACCGATGATGAAGTTCTGATCCATTGTGACAACGAAAATGCCATCAAGCTAGCTGGAAATCCAGTTTTTCATGCTCGCTCGACGCACATTGAAGTTCATTATCATTTTGTTTGAGAAAAGGTGTTGAGTAAAGACATCAAATTGCAGAAAATCTGAACGGAAGATCAAGTGGCTGATACCTTCACTAAAGCTCTTGCAAAGGTTACTTTTGAGAAATTTTGAGATGCACTTGGAATTATTGACTCGAAGTCTGCACTAAGGGGGAATGTTAAAATTAGTGCATTCTAAATCAGTTTCAATGTTCAGCTTCAATGTTTGTATGGTTCGTGTGTTTTTATTGGTTTTATTGTAGGTATTTTTTAAGTTTTACTTTGACCAAGTCTAAGGTAGTTTCTAGCAGTTACTAGTTTATGTATATCCTATGTATTTTCAGTTTGTGTATGTGTTAAGAATACTTTGTAGTATGCAGTCCCTGTTGTGTGTAAAACTCTTGTTTTGATTTTCTTTGAGTAATAGATGTGTGCTGTTTTTTCTCTTTCAAATTTGTCTCTCAAATTTGTGTTAATATCATCTCTCAACTTATTTTTTATTTTTTTTGAAAGATAATACATATCTCTCAAGTTATATTAGCATAATAATATATTGTCCACTTTTTTAGCATTCATTTTTCTTTTCTTTTTTTTAATAAGAAATAATTAAACCACTTGCCCCATTAAAACTTAAACCTTCAACCTTTTATACAATAAATGACCTCGTATCAAATCAGAGAGCAACCACCCACGTGATTATTTGACAAAAATAAAGCTACCCACTTATTAGTTTCTTAACTTTCATATTGTGCCGAATTCTTTTTTTAATTTGACATTTGTATCTTGTTTTTTTATGTTTTGAAAATATTTTTATTCTATCTTAATTTACACCAAATGCTATAGCAATTCAATTTACAAGACACAAAATGGTTTCTTCTTTTTCTTTGGCAAAAGCCAACAAAGTGTGTTGGCTTGAAAAACCCGTGTTCAATTTGTTGGTTTAATTTGGCTGTTATCTTTGATCTTTGCCGACAAGCCTTCTTTTGTGTGTGTATATTACTGCGTGAACTATACATTCCAACTTGAGTGCAGTATACATGTTTAAATGTTTAATTTTTAAATTTTCAGCCAAGAAAGCTACAACCAATGCATAAAAACGTTTCTTTAGTGCACTTTTTAATATATATTTTTTGGAAAATGATAATTTAATACACTTGGGGACGCATATTTTATTTTTTAGTCATTTATGACTCTTTCTTGTCTACTCAAGCATGGACATATAACAAAATACTATAAATGAGCTAAAAAATAAAATGTACTTCGAAGCATGTTAAATTATCATTTTTCGTATATTTTTTCTTTACTTTCTCAACTTATGTTTTCTTAATTATAAATGGATTGAGATTGATTGATTGAAGACCTTTGTAGGTTTTTGATGTTCCCTGTCTGGTTGCAAAGGCTAAGCCTTTATATATCTAGCTAGTTTTGGAATTGTTGCTTAGTAAACTAAGCACGCTTTAATTAGTGGTTGCTTTATAAAGTCAATAGTGGTTGGTTTATCCAAAAAAAAAAAAAAAAGTCAATAATGGATGAATAAACCAATGAGCGTAAAAGGCATTTAATTATCCGGTGAATTAATTAATGTTGGAAGATTTTTCGTTATGCTTTTACTGTTGTAGATGCAAAAGACAAGTATATAAGTTGCACATAAGTTTGCAAACTTTCGCAACGTCGATTTGATCTTATTATAAAGTGGAAAAAATCTACTATTGATACAATTTTATTGTTAAATCAGATGTAATAACAATTTCTATGAGCGGAATAATTTTTCATTAAAAAAAAGATAATTAGAACAAAATATCTATTTATCCGCAAAAAAAAAATGTTTTCTAGCTTATTGGTGCATATTTAGTAGGGTAGGTGTGTCTTTTGTGGCATAGTTTAAGATAATTGCTTAGACATACTGTATGTAAATAAAAAAAAAAAAATTCAAATCTTATAAAGTTTCCTTTTAGGGGAAAGTATTAATACCTTTTAAAGTGTTAAAGATTCCATACTCTTGTTTTGTAAATCATAAGGTTAGTATACATATCATTTGAGTAGCACTATACATTTTATGTGTGACACTCACATTTATAATGGAGCGGTAGTACACAAATTAATATGAAAAATGGTAATTTATCCCAATTTGGACACATATTTCGGTCGCACACTTTATTTTTTGGCTCATTTATGATATTTTATTAGATATAGAGCTCACACCTAAAAATACAAAAAATAATTATAAATAGTTAAAAATAAAATATGCACCCACGTGTGCGCTTAAATGTGTTAAATTATAATTTTTCAATTAATATATGGAGTGACGTATAGTTTGAGTGCAATACATTATATGTCCATTAGTGGAGACATGTGGCACATGGGTTCGAGTCATAAAGAGCTGTTTCTTTGTAGGGAGAGAAAATGAAGAATGTGACACAACACAAATATACATCAGTCTCACCTAATACACGACAAAATAATGTTGGAACACTTCAAAGTTTGATGATATATAGCTCAACTTATAATAAGCTTTTTTCTTTCAACGAGAACTAAGAAAAGTAGAAAACCAATATGTAAAGCATGGCAATGATATCATCTTCGACCAAAAACATATACTCATGTTCTCCTTAATTGTCAGCTTTAAGTGACCCCTCTACTTCTGAAAAAAAAGAAAGAAAAGTGCCCCCCTCTCCCTTCCTCCCCTGCCAACACGTAGTCTTCGACCATTCAGTCTTTCACTTCTTTTGTAGTTTTTTTTTTTTTTACTTAGTGATATTTCAACTTACAACTTTCGGCTGCGAACCTTATTTTTTGACAAGTGAATAGTATCTACTCACCTAAGATGCTTTGGCTCGTGGGTACTAATACTACTTATATCTTGATTTATTATATTAAAATTTGTAAGCATGGTTTTCTTTTTTTTTTGGGTGAAAGTAAGCATGGTTACTACTTAAAACATTTTCTTGGATCTAACCGGATCTCGGCTCAAGATTAAGCGAGTTTAGATCCAACTGAACACAACAACCATTGGGCCCAAGCAAGCATTAAGGCCCAAGCAAGCATGGAAAGCACCCATAAAAGTTTGTTTTAGTTTTACTTATATGTGCACAATATTCTTAGAGTCAGGCTATGTGCACCCCAATACCCTCTCAGGGCACCCTAAAATGTATGTAAATTGGTACACTATTGAAGTGCCCTCATAAACAATTGGAGTACACATAGCAGTGCTCTATTCTTATTTTTGGTTCTTGTGACGATAGCCCTTTCTATGTTCCATTGGGCGATTAATCAATGTCATTCCACCTTTTTGCTAACTTCCCATTCCTCTTTGACGATTTCAATACATTTATTTATTTATTTATTTTTTTGCGTTGCTTTGTGATGAAAAAACTGTGTTGATCTTCTTTTTGTGCTCACTAACATCTATTCGTTGCGTGCTTCCTTTCGCATTGCCATTCGTGCTTCCATTTGTGCTTTGTTTTCAGTTTCTCTGCTTATGTACCTGCCTCCAACTGGTGGTTTGTGTGCAAGCATCCTGCCTTGTCGCTCTCGTGAGTCTATGCGTTTGCACAACTACACTCATCTACCATGCCTTCTACTGTTCTGCACATCCTTGCAATATGCTTGAACCATCACTATGCATCAACACCATCACTATGCTTTGTTCACCTACATCTGCATCATTCCTCATCCGTGCATCTCCGTGTCACACTTGCTTGCCTGATCAACGTGTTTGTCTCGCATCATCAAATCCATTGTGTTCGCCTGCCCATCACGCACCAACTAACGCTCGTGAGTTCGTGAGCCCGTACACCTGCCTTGCACACTGTCTCTCCATGCACCCACCCTACTTCCGTCAAGTTGCGCGATCTCACCAGCCTCAGCCCGCTTGCGCATTGAGCATGAGTGTTGAAGATGCATAGACCGAAAGTTAGTTCCACATCGATTAAATATAATTTCAAAATGAAGTATATAATTGATTAACTCCTCCCAACTAGTACCGAGGCCTTTTGAGATAAAACCTCACATCTAAGAGTTGAAGGTGGTTAAGTTGGAGACAGTGTTGGTGCTAGCGGAGGGGATCTACATGCTTGCTACCCCGTCTTTATCCGGTCGCCAATTACATGTCACTGTTTCGACATTTTTTTGTAGTGGAACTGCTCTGCCCCAATGTATGTGCCCTCTATATTTGTTCATTAGTCGATCCTTTGGGTTACGACATTTTTTTGCTTCATGGGTTATCATTTAACACACAAGATGTGATATCTATCTGCAATTTGTTCTGTGCAATCGCTCTACTGATCAGTTGACATTCCCAAGTTGGTTTGAAAAACTCATCTTGAGTTTGAGGGAGGGTGTTAAGATACTGGGGTTAAGATAAAGTTGTAATTTAGATATATTTATTTTGTTAAGATTGACTCTTAAGATAGATTTAATTGGTTTTGATATATCCTTTATCTATATATAGAAGGCTTGTAATCAATAAAGATACACAATAAAAATTATTCTCTTTTAAAAATTTTAACGAATAAATGGAAGAAAAGTTTGATGTCGAATGTCCAATATATCATCCTGTCAAATTTTCTTCAAAAAAAAAATCAACCTGCCAAAACATTATTAGATCATCAATTAGTTCTCATTATTTTTAATAAATTAAATTACATAATACTAAAAGATATTATTATATATAATTGGTTTATGTTTGTGATTCAAAGAGATTCCGATGAAACCCTTGTTTTCATTTCAAGGATGTTGATGGGCGGCTAGTTCTATTTTAGACTCCACAAGATGTGGGTGACAATTAAATGGTGGTATAATCTGGATGCCCACATCCAATCACGTCAAATTTAATGTGGACATGATATTTCGATATGATATTAAATTAATTTATTAATCGCCACATCATAAAACCTAACCCAAAGTGTACGCTTGCCTCGGCTACAAAGTCTACAAGAACCCCCTATTTGTACATGTGCCACCCACAACAAAAATTAGAAACAAAAAATCGGTTTGGATTCTTAGAGTTTAGACTCATAAGAAATTTTTAAAATTTTTACAGATATCAAAAAAGAGTTTTTAAAATTTTTATTGCTTGAGGGTGATATCAAAAAAAGAGTTATAAATTATTATTTCAAAAATTCTCTCAAGAAGATTTTCTTTTCTTGAAATTGTTTGACAAAGATGTTAGAAAATTTTATTTTAAAGAAAAAAATGATGTGGGCTCACAAAAAAGTGACTTACACACTTATTTCTCTCTCCATTTACGTTTTCTAACAAAGGAGTTAAAAAATTTTTTTTCTCAAAAAACCCTTTTCTTTCTCAAGTAAATGTCTCAGGTAGTTACAAAGCTATCAAACAATAAAAAAATGGTTACACCAAAAAATTGAAAATTTTTCATAACTTTTTTATTTTCTTTGCTATCAAACACACCCTAAGAGTTCAAATAACACTACTCAATTAGAAAATACTTATAAGAGCAATACTTATAAGAGCCCAAGCTAACTTTTTGTATTTGTGTTTTCATTTCCCAACAAAAAATTAACAGCCCACCCAATTAATAAAAAATGATTAAAGTTCCTACCAATAAATAAATAAATAAATAAATAATGATTAAAGTTCTATAATAAAGCCAACTAATATTTGATGAAAATTAAAGGAAAATAATTACATGACATTTGTAGGTTCATACATTTACTACAAAGTTCGACTCCACCAAATATTGTTGTATGTACACATATAACGATGTATGATTCAATACTATAATAGAGTAATTGTGTAGTATGTGTTAGTATGGGATAATGTACACTCAATAGAGTGTAGCAAATGTATTGTATATTCCCTCCAAGAAGACTTTTTGCTCAAAACACAATATTAAGAAAGCATTAATAGTGAGTTTGAATTACATTTCTACCTGTATTTAATTCTTTATTTTATCCAATGAAAGAAACACAAATGTTTAATTATGATTAAATATTTAAGTTAAACGAGGAGTAAATAGGTATAAGAGGTACAAAGCTCTTTTCTAATAACGACTTATTTTTTTTGAAGCTAAAAAATTTCAAAACGCCATCTATTTGATTAAGGGTGTATCTTTTTTATTGATAAAATTGTTATTAATGTATTGTACTCCTATATCTTTGGAAATAGCAAGTTCTTTTCCCGTCCTATGAAATCCTGTCTTCTTTAAATTTCTTCAACAATAATTAATGTTTGTTATTTTTATATTTAAAAGTTTAAGTTTGACGTCTCTTTCTTACAAATATTTTTTCAACTTAATTATTTTCTACTTCACAATACATTTTTACGTGTTTTTAAGTAATTTTATAATATACAACTTTAATAAAAGTTAATAATTTACTAAAAAAAATTATATAAATATTTTGTCCCTTTTAAATAAATTTTGAATTACAAAAAATCTTAATTAAATTATTATTTTGTAGTGATTAAAGCCCAAAATAGCAGGCGATAAGGGTTCGCAAAGCTTTGAGTTGGTTGAAACGAAAAGGAGTAATGGATGTGACCGTCGAAGTGAATGCGAAGATGGTAGTTCATGCTCTTACTAATAAGACCAGAGATAACTCCTACTTCGGTCTATTATTGGTGATTGTAAGCAATTATTAATAGACATAAGGTCCTATTGTGTTACTTTTGTGCATAGATCAACGAACTTAGCAGCTCACACTTTGACGAGGAAGGCTAATTCGTTATCTGGTCGAAATGAGTAGAGTTATGTATCATCATTTCTCACTGATGCATGTATTAGCTAATGATTTAAAATAAATTAGCCGAGTGGTTTTCAAAAAAAAAAATTGGTATTGAGCATGTAGTTGTGATGTGGCTGTTCAATTTTTATAATAAGGTCCCAATCCAAGGTGAGGAGAGTATGGTGAGTAATTTTATATATGGGCTACAAGGGTGGAATTGAGGTTCACTCCAAAATGTCAAGGCAAGATGGAGTGTCCACTCCACACTTATAAACCTTTCTTTTTCTTTCTAAGTAGTCGATGTGGGACTATCCTAACATCTCCAACACTCCCCCCTCAAGTCCAACTCGGACTTGACCGCAGAACATCAATCAACCATTTTTGTTGGATGTCTACAAGGCCCTTGGACAATGGGCAATTAAGCCAATCATTGGCTCTGATACCATGTTCAATTTTTATAATAAGGTCCCAATCCAAGGTGAAGAGAGTATGGTGACTAATTTTATATATGGGCTACAAGTGTGGAAGTGAGGTTCACTTCAAAATGCCAAGGCAAGATGGAGTGTCCACTTCATACTTATAAACCTTTCTTTTTCTTTCTAAGTAGTCGATGTGGGACTATCCCAACATCTCCAACACTCCCCCCTCAAGTTCAACTCGGACTTGACCGCTGAACATCAATCAACCATTTTTGTTGGATGTCTATAAGGCCCTTGGAAAATGGATAATTAAGCCAACCATCGGCTCTGATGCCATGTTCAATTTTTATATTATAAGGTCCCAATCCAAGGTGAGGAGAGTATGGTGACTAATTTTATATATGGGCTACAAGTGTGGAAGTGGGTTCACTCTTAAATGTCAAAAAATGCAAGATAGAGTGTCCACTCCACACTCACAAACCTTATTTTTCTTTCTAAGTAGTCGATGTGAGACTATTCCAACATCTCCAACACTCCCCCCTCAAGTCCAACTCGGACTTGACTGCAGAACATCAATAAACCATTTTTGTTGGATGTCTACAAGACCCTTGGACAATGGCCAATTAAGCCAACCATCGGCTCTGATACCATGTTCAATTTTTATAATAAGGTCCCAATCCAAGGTGATGAGAGTATGGTGACTAATTTTATATATGGGCTACAAGTATGGAAGCGGGGTTCACTCCAAAATGCCAAGGCAAGATGGAGTGTCCACTCCATACTTATAAACCTTTCTTTTTCTTTCTAAGTAGTCGATGTGGGACTATCCCAACATCTCCAACACTCCCCCTCAAGTCCAACTCGGACTTGACCACCATTTTTGTTGGATGTCTACAAGGCCATTGGACAATGGGTAATTAAGCCAACCATCGGCTCTGATACCATGTTCAATTTTTATAATAAGGTCCCAATCCAAGGTGAGGAGAGTGGAATAACTAATTTTATGTATATGGGCTACAAGTGTGTAAGTGAGGTTCACTCCAAAATGCCAAGGCACACACTTATGGCCCTTATTTTTTCTTTATGAGTAGTCCATGTGGGACTATCCCAACATCTCCAACACTCCCCCCTCAAGTCCAACTCGGACTTGACTGCAGAACATCAATCAACCATTTTTGTTGGATGTCTACAAGGCCCTTGGACAATGGGTAATTAAGCCAACCATTGGCTCTAATACCATATTCAATTATTATAATAAGGTCCCAATCCAAGGTGAGGAGAGTATGGTGACTAATTTTATATATGGGCTACGAGTGTAAAAGTGGGGTTCACTCTAAAATACTAAGGCAAGATGGAGTGTTCATACCATACTTATAAACCTTTCTTTTTCTTTCTAAATAGTCAATGTGGCTCACCTTGATTTTCGTTGTACGCACCTAACTTATGCTTTAGATGTAGTTTAATCATAATTTACCAATTGATGTCTTTATTACACATATATGTAGTCTTAACCCTGGGTGACATAAAATCTTGGTAATCAGATCGCATAGTTGCGCATTTGCTGAAATTTTATTTTATTTTATTTTATTATATATATATATATATATTTTTTTTTTTGCATGTGTTTACAATTTTGAAAATGTAGGGGTTGCTTTTGTCTGTTCTTCCTTTCCTAAATAGACCTGCACGATTTTCCTCCTCCACTTCTTTTTTTTTTTTGGCAAGGATAACATGACTTTCCATGGTTTTACAATCATTTTTGTCTCTGGGCTTTGTCATGATCTGATATACCTTGTGTGTGTGTGTGTGTGTGTGTTTTTTTTTCATTTTTTATATGAAAATAGTAAGTTTGGGATTTATTGTAACCACCTAATTTTAATTATACCGTTATTATTATTTATTTTCAGATGTGGACACTAGCTCAGATCCATGTAGACGCCACCGATAGGCTAGGGTAGGGGTGGGCACGAAACCTGAGAACCCGACTCGGGTCGGGTCACCCGAATCGGGTGGCGGGTGGCGGGTCGGGTGGGATGAGTGGAGCAAACGAGTCGGGTCATAAAACCCGACCCATCGGGTGTCGGGTCGGGTTCGGGTGTGGTCATAATAGTGTCGGGTCGGGTCGAGTTCGGGTCGGGTCCGGGCGTCACCATGGGTTTTATATGGTTTTTGTGGGTTTTATAGGGTTCGGGTCGGGTTCGGGTTCGGGTTTAGGGTCTGGCGGGTCGGGTGGCGGGTCATTTTTATACCGACCCGAATGAGTCGGGTCGTCGGGTATCGGGTCGGGTCGACCCGAACCCGACCCGTGCCCACCCCTAGGCTAGGGCACGTCTGACTAGGTAAATAGTAAATCTTTGTGTGATGTGTGTATATTCAATTATGTTAATGCATCACATGTGTGTATTTATATTGTTGTAAACCGAGCGAGATAGTGTGAAGGATATTCATCTCGAGAAACGTATAGACACGGGTACCGGGCAGGCGAACTATGGGTACACTAAGTCGAGGGAATGTTTCAAATAAAATAAACAAATTAAATGTGAGGAATAAGTAATATGAAACTATTGCCCCTAAATCGGATCGTAGAAGATCTGGGCCGTTACACATGTGTAGCCTGTTGTGGGCCCGTGTGGCCTCCCGTGGTGGTCCAATGTGGATTTGGGCCGTTACATATTGCTTTCATTTTCATTATTTCAGTTTATCATAGTTCTAGTTACTATTTGAACGGTTGGTAGAGGTTACTTTCGCCGATTTTATTCTGTTGTATGTTTACGACATGCTAGACCATAGCATGTGTACTAGGAGTCCTCGGTGGATAGTCGACCCAAGCTATTTTGTTGTTACACGTATCGGTGCGTGTGGGTCTACGCCTACCATCGAGAGGATCAGGAATTTAGTCAATTTGAGTGCGCTCACTAGTGGTACCTGGGGTGAATCCGGAGTATGGTGCTAGTCTAATCAGTATCGACACACACGTTTGAGCTTCAATATTATATATGCTGCGATGATCAATTTACAGTTGTTTGTTTACTTTTGTATGTTTATTTAATAGTATTTATAGATTCCTTTACTTTATTATGTAAATTGCTCAGTGAAGTTCCTTGGATTTACTCACCTAGATTCGTCATTTGTTTTGTTGTGATGATTGAGTACAGATCCTAGTACGAGCAGGGGCAAGGGGATCTTAGACGACTACTTGTGATTGCCCACCTATCATTTCATCATAAAATAATTCATTTACTTGTTTTATTTTGGGTACAGGGGACTATTGAGAGACGTACTTTTATATTCACTATTTTAGACATGTTGGTTATCATGTATATATTGTGCATTATGTCGGGTCTTCCACATTAGGTTGATGCTGAGCATGATATGAACTTTCCATATCTTACCATGCTATTCATGTCTAATAAGTCTCCCACTAAAATGATTAATAATTATGTTTAAAACTTATGAAATAGTTAACTACCAACTTGATTGATGGTAAGGCCAACTAAATGAATTATTTTATGATGAAATGATATAAGCTAGCCTCAGTTTAAGGAATGTGATGTGGTAAAGAATGTCTGAGGTGTATGGGACCCAGCGGGTTGGTGACATGGCAGGGCTATGGGGTCCGCGACGCACCATATTATGGATCTCAGGATTTGGGGACGCCACATTTATTATATACTAGTCGACATTCTGCGTTAGTGATGCATAGACAAGGCTGAGTATCAAATTCTTATATAAAAGCAAGTTTGATGAAAAAAATATAAAAATATAAAAATATAAAAATATAAAAATATAAAAATATATGGAAAATTGTTTTTTCCAGATTGCAAACCAACCAAACCTCAAAAATTAAAAAATAAAATTTTCACAGTTTTCATGGCTAATAAAAAATAAAATCCCCATAAGGAAATATGAAAAATAGTTTTCATCAAATAAAAGTTTGGGCCTGGCTATGTGTGTAACGACCTGTTATTTTATAACGCCATTATTTAATAATTTTTCGAGTAGGACGCCAGCTGTGACGGCACGTGGAAGCCGTGGGTAGGCTGGACAGGACCCGCGTCTAGGTGTTTTATGTGTGTTGGTGTTATTGTGAGTTCTGTGATGTATTGATATTATTTTATTATTGCGGTATTAATCATCACAGGTGTGTGTTTGTAAATACTTGACTGGGCGAGATTAAGAGCCGGGGTTTGGTTCGTGAGACAGGCCAACGCGAGGGTATGGTAGTTGGTAGGCTGGGCGTTGGGGTTTGGTTAAATGTAAATTAATTAAGTGTGATTAAGGTTAAGGAATAAAATTAAATGAGATTTAAATATACATTAAGCTAAAAATCGATAGGTACACTAAGTGTGAGACCGTCTCGGGAAGCGTGCCGGATGCGGGGCACCAAGTGCCGAGTGGTCGAGAGACTAGTGTGACCTTATTTATAAATTTTGGGAATTTATTGAGTGGATTTGACAATTTATATAGGTCAAATCAATTGAAATTGTAAAGTCATATAGTTATGGCTGGAATAATCAACACCCGTTGGATTGTTCTCGAGATGTACAACAGGGTCACCAGTGTCAAGATAAGGTGTTAGTGAGTTGGAGTGACACAGGGTGAACAGTTATCACCAGATTTGCCTCGAGATGGGTGTACACACTTGATCAAAATCAATATATATATATATACATGGTTGACCGATCAAACAAATGAAGAAGAAGAAAAATTGAGAGAGAAGAGGAGAGAATCGGTGAGAGGGAAGAGGAAGGAGAAGGAAAGCTGGATTTGGAGAGTGAATCAAGGCCATCAATAACAAGATCAAGGTATGGATTTATCAAAAACTTGGGTTGTTTGTGAAATATTGGTGTTGGTTTGAAATTTGAGGAAATTCGAATTTGGAGAAATTAAATCCTGTATTTTGCTGAGATTTAGTGATCATGAGGTTAGTAGTTTATGATTTTCAATGATTGGAGTCAATTTGAGTGAAGTTGAGTGATTTTGGAAAGCGAGTTTTGAAAACGTGATTTCCATGATTTGTGGATTTTGAGGTTTAATCATGGTAAATTTGTGTTAAAGGATGTATTTGAGGTCGTTGACATTTTATGGAAGTATGAGAATCAAATTTATGAGTTGTGAGTTATTTGGGTTCAAAATTTTAAATTAGAAATTTTCTGGACAACGAATTAGCGCGCTAATTGGAGACATTAGCGCGCTAATCACGCTGATTGAAGATGAAAATGAACAGTGATGAAGATCAATTATGTACGCAGGTCTAGTCGACCTTAACTTACCAATTACTCATTACATTATTCACTCACTCACCCTGGATCACTCTTTTTGATTCACCTTAACTCTATCTAATCTTTTATCCCCAATTATAGTTAGGTGTGCAACGGAATTGTTTTTAATACCAACTTACAACGGTTTACAACTCGGTTATCCTAGATGTGGAAAATCATGTCCAAACAAAGATCACATGTATATAACAGTCAACTGAAAGCCCAAAATAAACATATACATGTATCAACAAGTCAGGTTCAACTTCCCAAAGTCCCAAAATATCAAAACAAATGGATACATAGCCAAAATATACAACAAAAGACAAAATACCTACAAAGTGAGAGCAAAGCTAACGCTCACGAGCGTGCCTCGAGAGGATATCGCCAAGCATCGGCGCCTTGCCCTTACTGCGTCATGGATCTGCACCCACCGTCATAAAAAGGACGGTGAGTACAAAATATAACGATGCTTGACAACAATAGATATCTCAACATAATTTACTGAATTTTCAATAATCATAAGTCTATAAATCATGCGGTGTATAACAAGAAAGCTGAAATAGATAGCAAGTCGCATGATAAATAGATTCAACAAGTACAAACAACGAAAAATCAAGTGACCAGAAACAAATGGATAGGAGAATAGATAGTCCCAATCAAACCGCGGTCTCAAGACCTCATCGGCTTGCGATCGACACGAGAGGCCCAAAATCGCCTCCTGCTCAATCCACCCCGTACGAACCAGGTGGGCCCGAAGGTCGCCTCCACCGAACGCACACTCGTTAGGAAAAGCCACGACAAAGCCATTGCTAAATTCCTAACACACTACCGAAAGAAAGCCACGATCACAAGCCGGATGCTAAATCATTTCGATAGGCTCCAACGAGAAGCCACAGTCTATGCCGGCTGCTAAACTCGTTGAGACTTCTCATCACAGTCGGACTACCTAAACCCTAGGTCACCTGAACTAGAATGGAATACAAAAGGCTTGCATTTCAAGAATAATTAATCAATAAATAGAAAAGCAATTATGTTGACTCTATTGTTGCCTTTACTCACCTCAACTTCCGCTAAAAAGGCCCTCGCGTAGCTCCACACGTTCCCAATTAGTTTCCAACACTTCGCTCGTCACCTGACAATTATTTCGACCAATTTCCGTTAATTTTTCCCTAATTATTCCAAGTATTCCTCAATTTTTTTCTCAAGTTTAACTCATTTTCTACATTTTTCTAAATTATTGTTCCTTTGCGCAATTTGGGTCGCTTACCCGGTATTGGGTTCCATTTAAACCCATTAGGATACCCGAGCAAAACCTCATAATTTTAATACAATTTAGAAAAATATTTTTCAATATTTTTCTCATATTTTTAACAATTTCACGCTTTACGAGACAAAACCCCGACAAAAGTCTCGTCGCGAATCTCAAATTCTTCATTTTTCATAAAAATTCCCAAATTTCTATTTATTTGGGTGAAATATAATTTTTCTAATTTTTTCCTATTTCTCTGGATTGTCTTTTCCATTTTCTCTCTTTTTCTCTCTTCTTTTTTTTTTTTTTTTATATGTAAGGGCGGTTCGGCCGACCGCCCGGTTCATGGCCGAACCGGCCGGTTCATGGCCGAACCGGCCGGTTCAGGCCGAACCGCCCTTCTTCTTCCCCAATTTACGAGGCGAGCGAGACGCTCTCTTCTTTTTTTTTTTTTTTTTTTTTTTTTTTTTTTTCATGGAAGAGAAGGAGAGGGAGAGGGAGAGGAGATTGGGGAGACGATTATCGTCTCCTCCTCGGACGTCCGAGCTCTCGAGTTTCCCTTCCCACCATCACCACCGAATCACCATCACCACCATCACCACCGTACAACAAAGAACAACAACAACAACAACAACAACAACACAACAACATAAACCACAAACTCACCTCACTTTTGCCAACACCGCTTCCACGAGCACCCGACCTTGATCTTTCGATTTCTCTTCTTCTTCCGTCCTCTCTCGGATTCGATCAAGAAAATAGGGAAAATAGTGGTGTCGGTGGTGTTTATCAACATTTTTGGGGTGAAATGACCAAAATACCCCTCATGTCTATTTCTTTCCTTCTTTCCTTCAATACCCTTTTTGGTAATTTTACATTTTCTATTTTATTTTTCTGATTTACCATATATATTTATATATATATATATATATATCAATTTACCTATATATATATATAAATATATACACTCACCTATATTTTCGCGCCTAAAATTTCGTCGTGCGCGCGCTAATGAGCGTACTTTCGGGCGTGCACACTAACGTATCACCCACGCGTGTCGACCACGACCCCGCGTGTCACTAGCGCCCACCAATTTACTATTTAATTACATTAATTATTTTTATTTATAAATATCAATGTTTTTATTTCATTTTCGTCCCACGGACTCAAATACTCATTTAACGCGTTCTTTCGTACATCGAACTTGTTCAACGGTACTAACGCACACTCACCACGTCCTTACTCATTTGGAATATTGAATTTAATGTTCGGTAATAAATAAATAATACAAATCACCAAACAAACATAACATACCTCGGTGTCGACTCAGAGGACCGAAACAAGTACACCATGGCTAGTTGGGCCCACAATACGACCACTGAAATGTCATGTGGCACGAGTTAGAATTTTAGGGTCGTTACGGTCTCCCCCTTATTGAGAATTTCGTCCTCGAAATTAAACGAACGTATAGGGTAAGACTTACCGGAATCAAAACAAGTAAGGAAATGCTTGCGCATGTAAGACTCAGTTCCCAAGTCGGTTCCTCATCCCCACGATGCGCCACTTGACGAGAACGAGGGAATTTCCTTATTCCTCAATACCTTCACCTTAGGTCCATAATCTGAATAGGCGCTCATCGTAAGTAATGTCTTCTCTCAAATCAATCGACTCGGTCCACAATCGGTCGTTTGCCTCTCTCGACCTATCCAAATCGAAGCATTGATATGTGAAATACAGGGTGAACTCCTGCTAACTGAGATGGTAACTCAAGCTCATACGCCACCTTGCCTATTCGTTTCTTCACTCTGAACGGACCTATAAACCTCGGCGCAAGCTTACCCTTGATCCCAAATCTTTTGTGACCCTCAGTGGAGAAACCTTCAGATATACATAGTCTCCCACCTTATACTTTAACTCGCCATGGTACTGTCATAATACCTCTTACGCTTTCTCCTGCGCACCCTTCAACCGAAGTCGATCGATCGTACCTTCTCTGTGTGATCCACTACAATCTCGGCCCAATCATCGCCACATCCTCTGCTCGCCCAAGAAGATGGAGATCTCGCACGGCTGCTGTAGTAGAGTGCCTCAAACGGTGCCATTCCAATACGGCTCGATAATCGTTATTGTAAGCAAACTCACACAGAGATGAAGATACTCCTCCCAAGAACCACCATACTCTAAAATACACATCCTCAACATGTCTTCCAACACCCGAATCGCCTCTCTCATTGTCCATCGATTGTGGATGATAAGGCATCTTGAGATTCAACTTCGTGCCAAACGTGCTTGCACACACTCGCCAAATCTGCGACGTAAATTGCGGCCCTCTCGTCACATCGACACGATCGACAATGGCACTCCATGCGATCGCACTATCTCTCTCTCGTACAAGCTCGCTAACCTATCCACTCGATGTGTGGTAGAAATCGGTATGAAGTGCGCCGACTTTGTCAATCTATCCACAATCACCCAAATCTTGTCATGTCTCGCGCCGAGGCCGAGGTAACCCATCGACGAAATCCATAGCGATATGCTCCCACTTCCGGCGAGGAATGGGAAGCGGCTGCATAATCCACCGAGCCTCTTATGCTCGCTTTAACTCGCCGCATATCTCACAACCTCTAACATAATCACTAACATCGGTCTTCATCCCCGCCACCAAAACAGACGACGCATATCGATACATCTTGTCCTACCCGGATGAACCGAAAAACGTGAGCGGTGAGCCTCTGGAGAATCTCGTCACGTAACTCGACCAATAATGGAATCCACGGTCTCCTCTAAATCTCGTGTAAATCGTCGACTGACTCCATTCTGGGTGATCTGAACTCTGAGCAAACTCACTGTACCTCTGATACTGCTCATCAGCCTGCTGCCCATCAAGTACACTCTGAATAGAAACCGCGTCGAGTCCTCAATCGCCCACAAATCAACACTCTAGTGCTAGTCGGAATATCAACAAGATACATCATCTCGACCGCCTCGAGAAATCCATACTCATGTGTCATACGACACGTCACAACCTCCGAGTCAACCCCTCTTCGACTCAATGCGTCAGCTACGACATTAGCCTTCCCCGGGTGATACTCCAACGAAAAATCATAATCCTTGAGGAACTCTAACCACCGTCTCTGTCTCATATTAAGCTCTCTCTGAGTGAAGAGATACTTCAAACTCTTGTGGTCAGTAAACAACACAAACCTCTCTCCGTACAAATAATGACGCCAAATCTTCAGTGCAAACACCACTGCCGCCAACTCCAAGTCATGTGTAGGGTAATTCTTCTCGTGAATCTTCACTTTTGTCGGGACGCATAAGCTATCACTCTACCGTCTGCGCATCAAAACACACGGCCTAAACCGACCAAACAAGCATCGGTGTTCACCTCAAAACCCTTTCCCGACTCGTAATACGAGCAGCGGCGCGTAGTCAATCTCTCCTTTAAAGTCTGAAAAGCCTGCTCACAACTATCATCCCACTGAAATCTGACTTCCTTCTTCGTCAACTGCGTCATCGGTGCCGCAATCTTTGAGAAATCCTGCACAAATCGTCTGTAATAACCAGCCAATCCCAGAAAACTCCGAATCTCTGTCACTGAACTCGGTGTAGGCCAATCAACAACTGCTCTAACCTTAGCAGGGTCTACTGACACTCCGCTAGCTCCGACAATATGACCAAGAAATCCAACCTCTGTAAGCCAAAACTCACACTTACTGAACTTAGCATACAGTCTATGCTCCCTCAACGTCTGCAAAATCGTCCTGAGGTGCTCCTCATGCTCCTCACGAGTCTTAGAATAAATCAAAATGTCGTCAATGAACACTATAACAAATCTATCCAAATATTGTCTCAATACACGATGCATGAGATCCATGAACATTGCAGGGGCATTCGTCAACCCAAACGGCATAACGATGGCGATAGTGCCCATATCTCGTGCGAAAAGCCGTCTTCTCTCTGTCCTCTGCTCTAATCCTCAACTGATGATAGCCAGATCTCAAATCAATCTTCGAGAACCACTGCGCTCCAGTCAGCTGATCGAACAAATCATCAATACGAGGTAATGGATACTTGTTCTTCACTGTCACCCGGCTTAATTGCCATAGTCGATACACAATCTCAGTGCCGTCTTTCTTCTTCACAAACAAGACCGGCACACCCCAAGGTGACATACTCGGGTGAATAAAACCCAATTCCAACAACTCATCTAGTCGTGATCTCGGCTCCTCCAACTCCTTAGGAGCCATCCGTGCGGTGGAATTGATATCGGTTTGGTTCCAGGAACCAAATCAATAATGAAATCAATCTCTCTCGTCGGTGGTAACCCGGAAGCTCTGCTGAAACACGTCCGTAAACTCGCACACAAACCGGTACCTCATCAATCTTTGCCTCGCCTCTTCCTACCGTACTTAAAACATTCATAAACGTCTTAATCTCACTTGCTCGTGGCTACTCTACCTCTCAGTAACTCTCAACCGAGTCGCACCGCCACGAAAAGTAAACTCGTCGTCCGAGACTCGAAATGTGACCGTCTTGTCGAAACAATCAATCCGTGCGTGATAAGGTCCTAACAAATCCATGCCTAATAACGCATCAAACTCCGAAACTCTAACACTCTAAGATCTATTGGTAACTCATGTCCCTCTATCTCTACAATACAAATGTTCACAAATCATGTTAGGGTAGACTTTATCCCCAAGCAATTTGTGCTAAGAACTAGAGGTCTCTCTAACCTAACCGGTCTTAACCCTAACTCATCAACCATGCGCCTAATAAAGGAAACAAGAGAACCGAGTCAATCATAACATACATCAAACGACCACAAATGTAAATCATACCCTCAACGAGATGTCGAGTCGCACTTTGAGGCAGCTCAAGCAACAACATGTGCACGTTCCCTCGTATGTTGCTTGACGTGGTGCTACTCTCTCGCTTGAACATCAACAGTGTGGACACTCTCGATGTAATGTCCCGTCTGTCCACATCGATGGCAAGCTCCAGCAGTCTCTGTCGAAACTCACCGTTTGCTGGCACTCTCGACAAGATGACCCATCTGTCCACACCTATAACACGCTCCAACAGTCTCGTGCTTTGAGTAATCCCGCCTACTCGATCCCGACTCCGACATCTCGTCCTCTTTGTACACTACCCCCTCTACCTCTCCTCCCACCATCTCTAGACCGCTCGCAATCTGTGTGTACCGGTGGTGGTCGACTAGGGTAACTACGTAATGCGAGTAGGTGTGATGACATATGTCCGAACCGGCTGCGAAGATCGTGCGATCGAAGCTACACTCGAGCTCGCGGGCTCGCTTGAATTTGCCATCTATTCCTCTTCCTCCCGCCCCCTAAACGGCCTTGTCCCCGCTCATCCCGTACCTCACGGGCCGATCATATCCCCAAGCGGGATGTGTCCTCAAATATGCCTCCCTCGCCAAACTACGGTCATAAGCATCCTCGTAGTGTAGGAGGTAGAGTAGTGACCACCGTCCCTCCAATAGGCGGCAACAAGCCCTCGGTAAAATAATAGACCGATCTCTGTCTCGGTCGCTACTCCATCAAGAAAAGGAAGTAAGTGCGATATCGCCCATATAAGTCATAATCGACTCTCCTAATGCCTGTCGGATATGCATAAACTCATCCCTCTTGGCTATCATAGCTGAAGGTGGATAAAACTTCTGACTGAAATGTTTCTTGAAGTCTAACCAGGTAGTCGGCTCTCCATGTGTGGATACTAAATTTTCCCACCACATCTCTGCATCTCCATCAAAGAAAATGCCGCCAACCCAGTTTTACGCTATCCTCGATCTTGAGAAGTTTCGAACCTTCTCGTGACTACGAATGTACAAATCCGCCTCATCTACACTTGAACCGCCGTGAACTTCTTTGGTTTATACTTCTCATACTCCCGAGTCCACCTCACCTCTCTGCATCGGGCGTGAATCAATATCATCATGAACACGTGACTCCACCGCAATCTGTGCTTAGGAACAACTGCAAGTGATAGGTGGTGCAGTGCTTGCACTAGTAGTAATAACCCGTGGAGTAGCTCGAGGTGTAGCCGGACTCACATCCCGTCTAGGAGCTATCCACGAGGTCGATGGAGATGGCAACAGTGTGCTGTCCCCGAGAATATCCAATATCTCGTCCATCCTCCGTCCTCGTGACTCTACTCTTTGAGTCCAGGATCGTAACTCACGCGCTGCAGCCGCAACGTCACTCGGCGCATCTGGTGGAGGATCACAGACTCCACTCTGATCTCAAGCATCAGGCTGGTCAGCCATCGCAATATACAATAGCAAATGGCGAGCCTCGATCAGTCTTATGTAACGATATATTATATTACAAATTAAAATTTAACATGCTCAAAATAATATATCATTTCCCACTTCCCAACTATACTTGAGTTAAATTCTTAAGATTTTCCACACTAAGTTCATTGACTTGTGCTTTATGCTTATTCAGAGTCATGGTGATAAACCTTAAGGCTCGATACCAAGCTAACCGTGACGGCCCCAAAGAACCACAAATCGGGCCCCGCCGGCCTAAACCTACGTGGACCCCGAGCTCGTCTCCGACGAGTCAACGCAGTCTAGTCACAATCGGCCTTAACTTACCAATTACTCATTACATTATTCACTCACTCACCCTGGATCACTCTTTTTGATTCACCTTAACTCTATCTAATCTTTTATCCCCAATTATAGTTAGGTGTGCAACGGAATTGTTTTTAATACCAACTTACAACAGTTTACAACTCAGTTATCCTAGATGTGGAAAATCATGTCCAAACAGCATCACATGTATATAACAGTCAACCGAAAGCCCAAAATAAACATATACATGTATCAACAGTCAGGTTCAACTTCCCAAAGTCCCAAAATATCAAAACAAATGGATACATAGCCAAAATATACAACAAAAGACAAAATACCTACAAAGTGAGAGCAAAGCTAACGGCTCTGAGCGTGCCTCAGAGGATATCGCCAAGCATCGGTGCCTTGCCCTTACTCGTCTGTGGATCTGCACCCACCGTCATAAAAAGGACGGTGAGTACAAAATATAACAGTAAACAGCAACAATAGATATCTCAACATAATTTACTGAATTTTCAATAATCATAAGTCTATAAATCATGCAGTGTATAACAAGAAACTGAAATAGATAGCAAGTCGCATGATAAATAGATTCAACAAGTACAAACAACGAAAAATCAAGTGACCGAGAAACAAATGGATAGGAGAATAGATAGTCCCAATCAAACCGCGGGTCTCAAGACCTCATCGAACTTGCGATCGACACGATAGGCCCAAAACTCGCCTCCTGCTCAATCCACCCCGTACGAACCAAATGGGCCGAAGGTCGCCTCCATCGAACGCACACTCTGTTAGGAAAAGCCACGACAAAGCCGTTGCTAAATTCCTAACACACTACCGAAAGAAAGCCACACGATCATGGCCTGGATGCTAAATCATTTCGATAGGCTCCAACGAGAAGCCACGATCTATGCCGCTCTAAACTCGTTGAGACTTCTCATCACAATCGGACTACCTAAACCCTAGGTCACCCGAACTAGAATGGAATACAAAAGGCTTGCATTTCAAGAATAATTAATCAATAAATAGAAAAGCAATTATGTTGACTCTATTGTTGCCTTTACTCACCTCAACTTCCGCTAAAAGGCCCTCGCGTAGCTCCACACGTTCCCAATTAGTTTCCAACACTTCGCTCGTCACCCGACAATTATTTCTCGACCAATTTCCGTTAATTTTTCCCTAATTATTCCAAGTATTCCTCAATTTTTTCTCAAGTTTAACTCATTTTCTACATTTTTCTAAATTATTGTTCCTTTGCGCAATTTGGGTCGCTTACCGTATTGGGTTCCATTTAAACCCATTAGGATACCCGAGCAAAACCTCATAATTTTAATACAATTTAGAAAAATATTTTTCAATATTTTTCGGCTATTTTTAACAATTTCACGCTTTACGAGACAAAACCCCGACAAAAGTCTCGTCGCGAATCTCAAATTCTTCATTTTTCATAAAAATTCCCAAATTTCTATTTATTTGGGTGAAATATAATTTTTCAGAATTTTTTCCTATTTCTCTGGATTGTCTTTTCCATTTTCTCTCTTTTTCTCTCTTCTTTTTTTATATGTAAGGGCGGTTCGTACCGAACCAAGCCGGTTCAGGGCCGAACCGCCCTTCTTCTTCCCCAATTTACGAGAGCGAGAGCGGACGCTCTGCTCTTTTTTTTTTTTTTTTTTTTTTTTTTTTTTTTTCATGGAAGAGAAGGAGAGGGAGAGGGAGAGGAGAGATTGGGGAGACGATTATCGTCTCCTCCTCGGACGTCCGAGCTCTCGAGTTTCCTTCCCACCATCACCACTTTGAATCACCATCACCACCATCACCACCGTACAACAAAGAAACAACAACAACAACAACAACAACAACAACACAACAACATAAACCACAAACTCACCTCACTTTTGCCAACACCGCTTCCACGAGCACCCGACCTTGATCTTTCGATTTCTCTTCTTCTTCCGTCCTCTCTCGGATTCGATCAAGAAAATAGGGAAAATAGTGGTGTCGGTGGTGTTTATCAACATTTTTGGGGTGAAATGACCAAAATACCCCTCATGTCTATTTCTTTCCTTCTTTCCTTCAATACCCTTTTTGGTAATTTTACATTTTCTATTTTATTTTTCTGATTTACCATATATATTTATATATATATATATATATATATATCAATTTACCTATATATATATATAAATATATACACTCACCTATATTTTCGCGCCTAAAATTTCGTCGTGCGCGCCCAATGAGCGTACTTTCGGCGTGCACACTAACGTATCACCCACGCGTGTCGACCACGACCCCGCGTGTCACTAGGCGCCCACCAATTTACTATTTAATTACATTAATTATTTTCATTTATAAATATCAATGTTTTTATTTCATTTTCGTCCCACGGACTCTCAAATACTCATTTAACGCGTTCTTTCGTACCGAACTTGTTCAACGGTACTAACGCACACTCACCACGTCCTTACTCATTTGGAATATTGAATTTAATGTTCGGTAATAAATAAATAATACAAATCACCAAACAAACATAACATACCTCGGTGTCGACTCCCGAGGACTGAAACAAGTACACCATGGCTAGTTGGGCCCACAATACGACCCTGAAATGTCATGTGGCACGAGTTAGAATTTTAGGGTCGTTACAAATTAGCGTCCTAATTGATCTCATTAGCGCGCTAATTGTCCACTGGAACTCAAAAATTGGGAAACAAAGAAATGAGCCTAAATAACATTATGAACCCATTAATTGACCTTAAACCCTCACAAATGAATCCTAGGAATCTCAATACAGTAAAATCGAGTCGGGGAAATTAGTGGAGGATCAGACCGGGGGTATTCGGAGTTTTTGAGCGTAGATTGAGGTATGTAAAACCCAATTGAACACCACTATTGCATCTACTTATTTTATTCATAGAGCTTTAAATTCCTTGTTAATCTTAGTTTATTTATGATGGGAATGGTAGGGTTCCGGCGGTTTATCAGATGTGTGGGGTCAGTTGGAAGTAATTGTGGCTTAGGACACAGTTTGCGGGGTCATTGGAGTAAGGTACGACCGGGCCACTGGTTCTAAGTTCATTTCTCATGTAGTTGTTTCACACCCATTTGTTTCTTAGTGTTGATATTCATGCATTCCATTTTGAGTAGTTGCCTGCATTATTTTTCTTGATAATTGCATGATTATTCCACACTATTTATTGGCTTCTATTCATATTTCTTAAATTGTGATGCACGGTGGTTTTCCTTGGGATTTTACTTACTGGACTCGTTATCTGGTTCTTGTGATAACTGAGTGCAGACCTTAGGTATCAGTAGGAGCAGGGAGGTCACGGCGACACATCCTCACCTGTTCACTGTCGAGGACCTACTGGTATGTTTGTTGGTATTAAGTTGTTTTAAATTGTTATTATTGGGAACTTTAGACCATACATTTACAGTACTGGTATATATACATGCGCTAATAGCGGTTGTCGCCTGTATACTGAGTACTTCCGGGTTTTCCACTATAGGTTCAATAAATTAATCTTATGGCAGGTTATTTGGTGTTATTAAGGCTTCCGCTGTAAAACTTTAAAAGTTCAAATTAATCAATTAAATAGCATGGAAAGTTAGGACACGAATGATGAGGTGGACGGATGAGTAACGTGGCAGGTACTTCTGGAGTATGGGCTGGAGAGGTACCTGTTGCACGGGGTGACCCCAGAATTTGGGGCCGCCACAATGTGCAAACTAGTTTTTACTAAGGGCAAATCATTTTTTTTCCAAACTGCCCTTGCCATTGTGCACCCATTTCCCAAAAAAATTTGGGCCCGGCTATGCACAAACCAATCTTCGCGGTCACCCCACGGTTGTGGTTTATCTTCGCATCAACTCGGTCGATATTTGCGTTACCTCTGTTTATATTCGCACTCACCCTAGGTCTTGCTTCGTCTTGCTTTTAAGCAGTCGCCGCGCTAGTTTGGTAGTTGTATATGTTTTTGAACAAGTTTAGTAGTTGTGTATGTTTTTGTAATTGTTTTTGATCTAATAAGTTGGTGATTTGTGCGTTGTTGATGGTCGACACTCGATCAGTGCACAGGACCTATTGATAGTGCATTGTTCAATTGAAGGAGACCGAACAATGCATGTTAATCAGTCTTTGATGATCGAACCACATTGTATTGTTCATAACCTGGTTTGAACAAATATTTGTTCGATCATAGGTGACAGAACAGACATGTTTCAATCAACCTCGACAAACTAAGCAAAAGCCATTTGTTCAATCCTTCGAGGCCGAACTAGAGGTGGAATCCTTGGTTTGAACATGAAAAAAATACAAAAATTAAATAAAAACTCAAGAAATGCCTCTCCATCTTACACATCCGTATCTCCTACACATTCATCCTCCATTTTTATGGTAAATAGTCACGAAACAATACAAATAAACAATGCCCAAAATTTTTTTTGTTCAAACCCTATAAATGCATTCAAAACAGTGAACACAATTTCCTAGCCAAGAATATGAAGAAATCGACTCTTATGATCGTAGCGAGCTCCGAAATTGCAAGTTCGTGTCACCGGTGGTCGGTGGGGATTATCTGAGTCGAAGGTGGCATTTGTGTGGGATGCACGACATGAGAAGGAAGAAAGGGCATTTTTGGAAATGGAGTAAAAAAAATAAAAAATGGATTGCCCTTAGTAAAAACTGGTTTGCACATAGTCGAGTCCTAAAAATTTTACTATTATATGAGAAAATACTTAAGAAAGGAAATTTCTTTTATTTTCGCTAGAAAAAAATGAATTTTATTTAAGCTATTTAATTATTGAAGATTATACCTAATACTTTTTTTATCTGAGAAATTATATCTAATACTAGCATTATTGATCATTATACCATTAAAAGAAAAAAAAAGAAATATTGTTTTCAGATTGCAAACCAACCAAACCTCGAAAATAAAAAATATAAATAAATAACATTTTCATAGTTCTCATATTAAAAGGGATAACGAGTTGTGAATTGGTACCGATGCATGCTTCCTAAGATGAGTAATTTAAATTAATAACCATGATGGAAGAAACAAAGCCTAAAGCCGAAATTAGTTGGGTCAGCTAGTACTATCAATTATATCAAGATATTCATTTTATATATAAAAGCTTGATACTGATGACTTTGAAACATAAGGATAATTATATATATATATATATATATATCAAAATAATTTCCAAATTAATATTGATAAAGCTTGTTGCAGACAGATAATATAATGCACACTAGGTGTGACTCCATGATCCCAAGAACATGAGAATTCTAATTGGATCCTCAACATTTGTAGTACTACTACTCTTAATTTCTTTTGATGGAACTGATGATGGATTGCTATGTTTCTTCTCTAACACATGTTTTTGCTATCTCATAAGCCTTTATAATTCTCTCACTAACTCCCATCTTTGTTTCTTGAGTGAGAATGCCATCTTCATCAGTTGAGGAAACAAGGGTTTCCATGCTTGCTTCTTCTTGGTATATCGGCCAAGGCAGTAGATATACATTAATTAGAGATTTAGAATATAAATGGGCTCAATGCAGTTGTATTTTATAGGGTGGCTTAGTGACTATTGGGAACTTGAGGGGCCGTATTTGGTCTGCTTATAAAATCATCTATTTAGTACCGTATGTGGTCCCAATATTCTATGTTATCCATATTAAGTTCAGTATAAAATCATCTATTTAGTCCATATTAATTAGCTATATATTTACGTGAATGCATCGTAAAAATAGAATATATCTGGTGTACAAAATTCAAAGAAAAGTATAAGTATCACCAGTTGACACAAAAATAAAAAAGAGCAGTTGTAATGGTTTAGACACCTCCAAAAACAATATGCAAATGCTCCAATCAGATTCAATAGAAATTAAAAAAATTTAACAATGTAATTTAGACTTAACCTATCTTGAAATGCTTTGATTAAAAATTTTTTAAGGGATTTTGAAAGTAATAAATCTAGGGTAACAAAATAGTTTGATTTACGTAGCATACCTTAACTAATTCCAGGTTAGAAAATGATTGGATGATTTGAAATAGACAACTAGTTGTTGATGTTTGTTTGTATAAATGTGCATGTAATGTAATGAATACCAACAACTTTTGATTGGTTAATACACTTCCCATACAACATTTGCTACACAATTGTGGATGTCCGTTGGACACACCTCGATTCCTTCACTCCAATCATCGATGCACAAATCAGTTGACCGTTGAAGATCATTAAACGGTCTCCAACACAGCAAGCTCACTCACCAAGCGCAGCCATGGCAGAACCAGCAATGAAGACGAACCTCGCTTACTTCGACGACATGTGGAGCTTCACCTCCAAAGCCAGAGTCCTCTCTCACTCACAGGTTCCCCCAATTCGTTCAACCTCTCGTTCTAGGGTTTGTGTTTGCAATTTTGAACAGATTTTGACAAAACCCTAGTTTTGATTTCTAGGGCGGCGATGGACGGAGAGCTCTGATCTTAGACTCCACCGTGTTCTATCCGCAAGGGGGTGGGCAGCCATGCGACACTGGATTCATCTCGAGATCCGAGTCCGATCGAACCAAGTTTGTTGTGGAGGATGTGAGACTGAAAGATGGAGTGGTGAGTTGGGAAGATCGAATTCAATGTGCTTTTTTGGGAAATTTTGTTAGGGTTTTGTGATTTTGTTGGGTTTTGAGGTCGCTGATTGGTTAAAGTTTGTATCTTGATTGTGATTTTGTAGGTTTACCATTATGGGCATTATGAGGAGAATTTGAGTGGGGAAGAACTCGAGGGCGGGCAAGAAGTTTGGTTGTTTGTCGACGAACAGCGTCGGCGTCTCAATTCTAGGTAATTTTGCTGTTAAAGTGGTGGAATTTGTGGGTACTATTTGGTACTTGTTGTGAAATTTGGGAAAAATGTGAAACATTTAAAGGGATGTCGAATTGCTACACAGTGTTTGCTTAGTTAAATGTTGTGGATGTGTTTAAATTGATACATGTGGTTTGTTTTATATATTTCTTATGAATCTAGTTTTTACTTATTTCACCTTGCATTTTTGTAATCAGGTTGCATACCGCAGGGCATTTGCTGGATTCGTGCATGCGGAATGTTGGTTTGGGCCATTTAGAGCAGGGCAAAGGATACCATTTTCCTGATGGGTATGACTTAGATAACAGAGAAAAAATGGTTTTTTTTTTTTTTTTTTTTTTTGAAAAATTAGCAAGTTTTTCTTTTTCCCTTCCTCATTTCGCTTGTTTTTTTACAATCTTCTTGCCTATGAAAAGCTTCCTATTCTTGATCGTGAAAATGATGTAAATGTGTGCCAAGTAGTTAATAGATATAATTTTTGGAACTGAGCTCCATAATGCATTCCACTTTCATCTTATCTATGTCAATGATCCTTGGGGTTAATAGTGATGCGCATAAAATGTATTTGTGTCTCTGATCCAATATTTTTTCCAAAGCTTTGTCATGGCAGCCTAAGTTTTTATGAAAGACTTCTTATTATTTATGAGTTCATTGGGAGAAAAAGTTCCATACTTAGGAAAGGAAAGTCATTGACAAGGAGGATTTATTCACTAGAAGTGAAACAGTTTAAGTACAAAACATAGAAAAAAACTTTGGAGCACTATTTTTTGGGTGCGTTGCTTTCTAGTTCATTTTGTTGCACATTTTCATATGGTTCTTTATGTTGTATTGGAGACGTCATTCTGCCTTTCCAACTTCCCACTCCTAAATTATATATTAGAGCATCTCCAATGGTAATATAGATTTAGACCATGGATTGTGACTTTTTTTACTTTCTATAATAAACAATGACGATGTGGCAGTGGAGAGAACGTCTACCACAATGTCTAGAATCAGAGCATCTCCAATGGGACCATGGATTGGGGTAAAAATTAGGGCACAATCCACATCCAACCCAAAAAGTACTCTCCAATGGGACCATGGATTGTGAATGTCTATCCTATGTGGCAGGGAATCAAAGTGGAGGGTGTCTACCACAATATCTACTTCTAGACATTGTGGTACATATTTTCTCCACTGCCACATCATCATTGTTTGTTATAAAAAGTCACAATCCGTGGTCTAAATCCACATTATCATTGGAGATCATTTTGGAATTTGAATGTCTATCTAATGCCATATAGGATAGACATCCTCCCCACATCCATGACAAGGCACCAATCTATGGTCTAAATCTATATTACCATTGGAGATGCTCTTAGACATTGTGGTAGACACCTCACTTTGATTTCCTGCCACATAGGATAGACATTTACACTCCACAGTCCCATTGGAGAGCACTTTTTGGGTTGGATGTGGATTCTGTCCTAGGTGGATCCATTTTTACTCTAATCCATGATCCCGTTGGAGATGCTCTTAAGTGATGAGAATTGAGAAATTATCTATGCTCCATGAATATTTTTGGCATACTTCTATGCAAAATGTCTCATATTTTACTCCCTTGTGCAGGGATTGTCATGAAAGCTTTATATTGCACATGAAACTTGAACTATTTTATTATCTTCCATTTCCCCAAATGTTTGTTTTTGGTGGTTGGGTATTCTTGTTTTAAAATTTTAATGACGATGCCAATCCATTTCCTCTTTATTTTTCATTTTTAAAGAAATAAGCAAAATTGTCATTTTGGAGTTTCTTTTATATTTCAGGCCATACGTCGAATATAAAGGCACAATTCCACAGAATGATTGGCTGAGAAAACAAAAAGAGTTAGAACTAAATGCAAATGAATTAATTTCTAATGGAGAAAAGGTGATGATGAAATCTCAGCACTTAGATTTTGCAACTTTCAAAATGGTCTCTTAGGCATTTCAAGATGATACAGAATCCAATCTACAGATTTATGTTGCCATTGCGTCATATGAGGAAGCTTTGGATTTATGTGGTGGAGGGCTTCCTGAGTACATATCCGTGGTGAGAAACCTCAAGCTTCTCTGGTCGCTTTTCATGTCCTAGCTAGCATTATGCATCTTATGACTGCAGCATTTATTTTTGAAAAATTGACTTGTATATTTCATGTTAACATTTCTTGGTATGCATTTCTTGTAGTCCAAGGATTTTAACATTCATGTTACAATACTCATTATAATACTTTGTTTATAATCCTTTACATCTTCATCTTTATGTTGGATGTCAACCTTTACGTGATTTTTAGAATCCTTTGTTTATAATACTCATTTCTTTTTCTTCTCTTTCACCAACCTTCTCAACTGAAAATTTGTGTGAATCCTTCTCATTTTCTTGCTTAGTTTATTAAGTTCTGCCTGTAGAGTGGTTGAGGTTTTTCCCTTCCTAGCATTAAGTTTGGACATTGAAGCAAAAATGCCTCTTGTTCATTAATCATGCCCGAGGAAGTGCCTTCCACACACAGTTATTGCAAAAAGATGAGATAGTCCTAATTCCTAAGCCCTCTGAATGCTAGTAGTCAAAATATATCAGTTAGATATGAATATATATGATACATAGCTCAATGTTATCCTACTAATCCAATGTCGAAGTTCATCTTGAACCATTAATCTGCATGCTGGCACCACTGCCAGCACATTGAAACCGCAACTAGTAAAAGCCAACATTTGTTTTGCTTCGGCTTGTTTATTCCTTGTACCATTGTGATTTCATAATCTTTACCCCTAAGCTTTGAAAACTTTCGATCTTCTGCGCTAATCTAAAATGTCACCGCTTGTATTTTGTTAACATTTTACTACTCATCTAGCATTTCCAACTTTTGCAGGGCAGTACTACTCGTGTTGTGAAGTTGGGTGATAATCCCGGCTGCCCTTGCGGAGGGACTCATGTTGCTGACATTGCAGAGATCAGGAGCATGAAAGTAATGCCTTATAATCTTATTTCACACGATTACCACTTCATTATGCTCAATGATTATTTTCCTTCATTTCTTCAGCATTGGTTGTTGTTGCATTCTGATGTCAACTCCTTCGATCCATGTAGGCCTTCTATGTGGTTTGGCTAAACCGATTTTGTTGTTTAAAAGTTTTCATTTAGCCATGATAACACGAATTTTCTGACATCTACTCTTCTTAAATCATCTTTTTCTTTCTTTTTTAATTTGGATCTTATATTTATTTTCATCATTGTTGGTATTTCATGTCACTGAGATATCATAAAACTACTCATTCAGGTTTCAAAGATCCGTACGAAGAAAGGACTCACAAAAGTCTTTTACACCCTTGAAGATTAATGATTCTGGTTTAAAGCTTCCTGAGCAGCTCGCTTTAGTTATTGTTATATACCTCAAGAAAATTTGACATATCTATTAGAAATAATCAAATCTCTTTTACACTTTGTTCATGCAATAAACAACAGATCTAATCAGATTTGTGTAGATTGGTTCTTGTTGCGGTGCATCTTCATCAACGGTGTTGCATGGATTTGTGTCGTGCGCTGAATTGATTTTGTCTTTAGTTTTTATTTTATAATTAGTTTTATTCCCTATTTGGACGTCTTTGATTTGTCTTCTCCTTGTTGGGAAGTTGTAAGTTTTCTTCTTCTTGTTGAAAAATTTTGCTATTCGATTTGTGGTTCTAATAGTTTTATGTATTTGTCATAAGTTTCAACATTGTAGAGAGCAGTCCCTGATTGTCAAACTGTTTCAATTTTGTATTTACAGTCAAATTAATGGCAGATTGTATGAACAAATAGGATTAGCGAATCAATATGCCTGATTTTATGTACGGTCATGTATTGAGCCATAAATGATCGATGAAATTCCGATTTCTCTTCAAAAAGAAAAAGGTGTGGTGTCTATGTATGTGCATAAACATTATATATGTGACAATTTTGAGATGATTTTTTTATAGGCCAGGTCCCTGGCCTTACCCCTGAACTGCTTTTAATCAAGAAGCATAGTTGTATATCATTCTTAGTAGGTAACATGGTGCTGTAGCTTCATAGATCATAAAATATATTTTTTTCTTTTTTATGTTTAATATTAGCATTGATGTACAACTGCACCACATCAGCAAACAAGTAAGTTTATTTTTCGTAAACATCACCAGACAAGTTTATGCAACTAAAGGGAAATAAATAATTCAATACTGCATGAATCAGATTTTTCTTATTTTTCTTAGGAAGACACTAGAGGTACCCACCGTATGAGGTGTTGGACGTTGTACAATCGCAAGGTGTGAAAAGTATGCACACTTGACATTTTCCTTTCCAAATCTTTCCTTAAGTTGCAAAGTGATGTAAAGGTTCGAAATACTGTTAAATCTAAATTGTTTAGATTGAGGCTCAAATCCAAGGTGACAAGTGTGGTGACTAGATTATGTATGGGTTTAAGTGTGAAAGTGGGGTTCACTTCAAAATGTCAAAACAAGATGGAGTGTTCACTCTAAACTTAATTGGATATACATACATTCTTCTTCAGTATAATCCCATTCTTCCAAATTTCTAATTTCATCTTTTGACTGTTAATAATCTAGCATCGGCACAACTTTAAACTGCAACTAGAAAAATATTATTAAAAAAATTGTGTATCACGCATGGAGGAGGGATGAATCTGATGTCAAATATTAGTGTTGCAACTTCTATATTTAAGTTTCCGATCTATATTCAGTGCAATCGATGAAGATTGCATGCATTCTACGCTTTATATTATTTAATCTGCACTTAGTACTAAGGCTGAACAAAATCAAATTCAGTGATACCAGCACAACTTTTGCTTTTTTTTTTTTTTTTTTTTTTTTTTTTTTTAACTCCAGTGGGAGTCTAACCACGACCACTCAAAATTTCGTCTTTTAATTGGCAAGTAATGTCTTTACCATCTCACCAGAGATGCTTTGACAACTTGTTGGTCCTTATATTATGTAAGGAAAACTATCTATTATGAAGAGCGAAAACCCTAGATCTGCAGAACTGAAGAAGAAGAAAAACTGAAGGAAATGAACAGCAGCTCTCGCTGTCTCTCACATCCATATATATTTATGAGAGGTCACGTGCATAACACGTGATACACATTAAACCTAGTTCACAGTAAATAAATAAACTTACAAAGAAAATAACTCTACAAAGACAAGAACTTAATATATTAACTAATGATTTACTCTAACATCCCCCCTCAAACGCAGGGGGAGAGCAACGACACCAAGTTTGCTCCGAAGAAAAGTAAACCGAGAAGCAGCAAGAGCCTTTGTGAAAGTATCCGCAATCTGATCCGAGCTTGGAACATGATGAATAGAAAGCTGACCCGCCAACACCTTATCTCGCACGTAGTGAATGTCCAACTCAATATGTTTTGTCCTAGCATGATAGACAGGATTATGAGCAAGAGCTTGAGCAGAAATGTTGTCACACCAAACCACTGGAGCAGTAGGAAGAGAAAACCGAAGTTCGACACAAGAATGATCGAATCCATGTAATTTCTACCGATACTGTGCTAACGCTCGATACTCGGACTCGACTAGAACGAGCAACTACATGTTGTTTCTTTGATCGCCAAGATATTAAATTGGAACCAAAGAAGACCGCAAAACCAGAAACTGATCTTCTATCGTCGGGAGAGGCTGCCCAATCTGCATCAGAAAATCCTGTGACAAACATATGTGTACTAGGTCGAAACCAAATACCCCAATCAATAGTACCTTTAAGATATCGTAAGACTCGCTTCAATGCCTGCCAATGTATATGAGTTGGAGAGCTTTGGTATTGACTCAATCTATTCACGATAAACGCAATATCTGGTCTAGTATGAACCAGATATTGCAAACCACCAAGTAAACTACGATATAACGTAGCATCTGAGAAAGGAGGGGATGTATCAGAAAATAGGGGCTTGCCCACTAACGCAGGCGTGTCTACTACCTTGGCCTGGAGCATGCCACCTTTCTGAAGTAATTGTTTAATATAGGCTGTTTGAGTAAGAAATAGTCCAGTAG
Organism: Stephania japonica; assembly: GCA_039657345.1. NCBI lineage: Eukaryota > Viridiplantae > Streptophyta > Magnoliopsida > Ranunculales > Menispermaceae > Stephania > Stephania japonica. Next base: position 5,933,218 of record CM077558.1, on the reverse strand, counting down.
TATCACGTCTAGCCTCCATTCCCAAAAACAAGTTTAAATCACCGATATCTTTTAAAGCAAAAGAATCATTTAACCGAAAACAAATCGTTGTATTTTGTCGGGATGAGATCCAAAGGTGACAATAATATCATCAACATAAACCAAAATATATAAAACAGTAGAAGAAGAATGAGATATGAAAAGGGAGTTATCAGCTTTGGAATTCACAAAACCCCACGATAAAAGAGTAGATCGTAATCTGTCAAACCAAGCACGAGGGGCTTGACGAAGACCATAAAGTGCTTTGTGAAGTTTACACACATAAGTAGGAACCACACTATCGATAAATCCTTTAGGTTGGTTTGTATAAACATCTTCAATTAACGACCCATTTAAAAAGGCATTATGAATATCAAGCTGACGAATCGACCAACCAAATTGAACAAAGAATCGATAAAATAATTCGAATAGTGGAGGCTTTTACTATCGGATCGAAAGTCTCATCAAAATCGATACCCGCAAGAATCGTTTGAAGCCCCGAGCCACTAATCTAGCTTTGTATCGATTTATTGAGCCATCTGAATTCTTTTTAACTGTGAAAATCCACTTATTATCAACAATATTTTGAGAAGAGTGAGCAGGCACCAACGACCATGTGCCATTCTTGACAAGTGCTTGATACTCATTCTCCATGGCCTCTCTCCATTTTGGGTCCTTGAGAGCCAAATCCACAGACTGAGGAATGTCCTCGGACATACGTACGTGGTAGCAACAAACACCTTTTTCTTAGAAATACCATCCTTAGCTCGAGTTATCATTGGATGAACATTTTGTGGTGTCTCAGATTCATTATTGCCCACAGTATTGCCTTCTGTAACAGAAGGAATTATAGGGACATGTGACACAGTTTTATTATGCAACACAGCAGGAGAAGGATTCAGATCAGACTGAGGAGAGGATTGAGGCATAGGAACTGAAGTAGAAGTCCTTTCAGGAACAGATGAAGAGGGAGAACCAATTGAGATATACTTAATAGATTTTTCTGAATCTGAGGCACACACAATGTGTTGTGAAATGACAAACTGGAGCTAGACGATGGTACTGTTGCAGTACCAACACCAGATATAGAAAGAGAATTTCCATTACCAATAATCAAAGAATGATTACCTTGATAGGGAGTATAGTTATTCAACTGAGAAGGATCTGAAGTGATGTGTGATGTTGCTCCACTATCTGCATACCACGAAGTGTCCGAACTGGTTCGAGAGCGGCATAGATAAAAGTACTTGGAGGTGGATGAGAAGATCCAAGAGGTGTAGGGTTGAATCGCAGTTGTTGAGAGGAGGCACCCTGCTGTTGTTGGTTAGTCGAAGCTCCCATATACTTCATATCTTGTCGATAGTAGCAAACTATGCAATGAGTGTCCAAACTTTCCACATATTTGGCATGTAGGTTTATTATTGTTTTGAGATCGAAAACCCCTCGTCCACGATCGACCACCGCGGTTGCGATTATTTGAGCCACGACCGCCATTGTTTGAGTGTGTTGATGTTGAACTCCTACGGCACTTGTTTGATTTCTGCCGAGTTCACTGACCGTGTGGTATCATGAATAGACAAGGAATCTGAAACTGTTGAGACCATGAAACGACTCAAGGTCATCTCAAAACTCAATAGAGATGCTGCGATTCTGTCCATCTTAGGGTTTCCTTTTCTTGTAGAACGAGATGATGATCGGAAGGTACTCACCATCCAGTCCAGCCAGAGGGTATTGGACACCGATCATCATCCGAAATAGGAGAACTCTGCGTTGCAAGAAAATCCGCCATCTCTTTCATCTTCGAAAGTATTCGGACATCGTCATCGATCCTTTCTTTGTATTTTGGATCTTTCGTCTGCGTACACCCGAACTTGAGCCCTATTGTGAGATCCGCAGTGTTCTTCGATCCTTTTCCATGCTTCATGAGCGGATTCAAGCACCAACCACTCGCATGAGCAACCTCGTTGGACATCGCACCGATGAGCCATCCAAGCGCGTAACCGATCCTTTCCATACCAGTCCTCGTATAATGGATTCGGATCACTTGACCCTGGCAAGAACTCCGGTGGACTCTTCAATGTTCCTAACAGATGTCCATCTAGGCGGCATCCTCGAAAAATCGGTAATACCATCGCCTTCCCGGACCAAGAAATTGTTGCGATCTAACTTCATAGTGACGATTTGGTTAAGAGAGTTACCAAAGGGAGTCATCGCCGGATATTGAGTCGAAGATCCTGATGAACCAGGTGTAGATCCGGTCACCCTTGATCCAGATCCTATCTCTCTTAAACCAGATCTGAAGAACGACGTCTGATCGTCTGCCATTTTATCAACCGTCTCTGTTGAAGAACTGCTTCCTTTATTCCGGTGGTGATAGCGGTGATTCCAGGTCGATAACGGCGCGAGCCTTCATTGCTCTGATACCATGAAGAGCGAAAACCCTAGATCTGCAGAACTGAAGAAGAAGAAAAACTGAAGGAAATGAACAGCAGCTCTCGCTGTCTCTCACATCCATATATATTTATATGAGAGGTCACGTGCATAACACGTGATACACATTAAACCTAGTTCACAGTAAATAAATAAACTTACAGCAGTAAATAACTCTACAACACAGTAACTTAATATATTAACTAATGATTTACTCTAACATATTACAACCCTAATTAAGGGCTGCTGGGGCACAAGCAGTTGTGTGGAACATTTGGTTTGAACGCAATTCTCGAATATTCAAAGATAAGACGGCTACGGTTGACGAGATATGGGACCACATTAAGCTCAATCTCGCTCAGTGGTTGTCTAACTGTTCACTGTTCAGAGATCGAGTTTTAATCTGTGAGCTCGAGCACTTATGGAGGTAAACGCGGCATTCTGTTCAGAGCTGGCTCTATTGCTCTTTTATGGGCAATTTGGTCGGAACGCAATTCTCGAATCTTCAACGACAAGGAGAGCACCTGGGAGGACATGTGGGACTCAACTAAAAGATGTGTGGCCTCGGTTACGTGCGGACACAATGAACTGAAGGTTTGGTGTTGGGCAAACTTGTGTGGTGATTGCAATTTATTGATGTGATTCCCTTGTAGGCCTTGGTTTACGTTGACAGGGTGGTGGTGGCCTCTAAGGATCGGGGTTGAGGTGCGGACTCTTAAGTGCATCAGCAGGGATATTTTCATGTAATCGAAGTTTCTACTGGTGCCATTTTAAGACTCTTCTGAGGCACTCTTTTGTTGATGTGGAACATTTAGTCATGGGTGAGATGTTGGGCAGTTTCATGTTTTTGTCTCTGTTGGTCTGTGGTGGATGTAAAAGAGATTATCATTAGGCTCTCTCTTGCTTTTGAGACAATGCATAACTCACAGTTATGAGCTGCAGGGACCCTTTACGGTCTCGATTGTCCATCTTTGGAATTTTTTTTGCTGGCACTTGGCAGTTTGGGTGGCTTTCAAGAGCCAGACATCTCATTTTTATTGTTCTTTGCCTTTCATTGCCCCCATGTTTTCCTCATACGTCGGTCACCGTAAAACGTGTAGCTGAGTACGGGGATGATCTTGGGTACGGGTAGTGTTTTAGGCGGATGGTTTTCATGATGTTTTCGGCTCTATTAGTTCATTTCAGTGTAGCGGCTCTGCTATTTTGCTTAAGTCCGGGCTTGACAATGTGTGGAGTGGAGGGATGGAAAGTAGTGGTGGGAATCAAGGTGAAGAAGAGAGTTTGTATGTTCTGATCATTTGCTGGAGGGAGGGCGGAAGTGTACATGGGCTTCACTGATTAATCTTCTCATATATGGAGGTAGAGTGGGGTTATTGCTCAGTTACCAAGCTCTCAGTTTTTTGTGGGTATATGATGGGCTTTTCCTTTTTTTGCTGGCTAGAAAAAAGGTTCATACATGTTGTGAAATTACTTTGAACAAAGTTAGGAAAGTAAAGTAAAAAACTAGAAATTGAATCAGAGAAGAGATAGGGGAGAAATAGAGAACTTTCATTCCAATATATGGTGTATCCATTACATAGATGTGAGCTCTTTATATAGGCCATTACAAGAATGTCAAATATCATAAGTTACAATTACATGATGTAAATATGTAACCACTCACACATAGTGGTGGAATACAAATGGTTTGAATAGGAAGAGTCATCCACATCCATTTCATTTACAACACTCCCCCTTAGATGACACTTGTTAAGAGATTATGCCTCGTTAAAAACTTCTACTAAGAAAAACTTTGTGGGAAAAATATAGTAAAAGAAAAAGGGTACACTATTCTCATAAATATTAAGATGGGTATAATATTGTTAAGATTGCCTCATTAAAAACCTTGCTAGGAAAACCCAATGGGATAAAACAATAGCTAAGGGAAAAAGAGTGCAATACACTAATCAATAACTCCCCCTCATGTGAACATGGGTGAAACTTATTCAGTTTCTTTACTTGCAATGTCTTTAAGTTTACGCAAGCCAATACCATATGTAAGCCTTTTAAATGTCGTAGTTGGTAAGGCTTTTGTGAATAAATCAGCAAGATTATCGCTCGATCAGATTTGCTTGACATCAATTTCACCATTCTTCTGAAGATCATGCGTATAAAAGAATTTTGGTAAAATATGTTTTGTTCTGTCCCCTTTTATGAGTCCTTCACTTAATTGTGCAATACATGCTGCATTATCTTCATATAATATGGTTGGAGAATCTTTTATTGAAGGCAATCTACGTGATTCTTGAATATGTTCAATCAAGTTTCTCAACCAAACACATTCACGACTTGCTTCATGAATTGGAAGTACTTCAGAATGATTGGAAGAAGTAGCAACCATAGTTTATTTTACTGACTTCCATGATACAGCAGTATTACCACAGGTGAATACATATCCCGTTTAAGAACGGGCCTTGTGGAGATCAGATAAAAATTCAGCATCAGCATAACCTTGGAGATTCAATTTTACCCCTCTCGAGTAAAATAAACCCATGTCACTTGTTCCTCGAAGATATCGAAAAACGTGTTTAACACCATTCCAATGTCTTTGAGTTGGTGAAGAGTTATATCTTGCAAGTAGGTTGACAGCAAAAGCAATATCGGGTCTTGTACAATTTGGAAGATACATAAGTGCACCAATTGCACTTAAATATGGTACCTCCAGACCAATTAGCTCTTCATCACTTTCATGAGGTCGAAATGGATCCTTATCCACTTCAAGTGATCTGACAATCATTGGAGAGCTCAATGGATGTGCCTTGTCCACATAAAATCTTTTTAATAATTTTTCGATATAATTTGATTAATGGGGAAGTACTCCACTTGAAAAATGTTTAATTTGCAAACCAAGACAAAGTCTTGTTTTTCCAAGTTCTTTCATCTCGAATTCATTTTTCAAGTATTCGAATGTTCTAACGATGTCGTCGTGGTTTCCCACTATATTTAAATCATCAACATATACAACAATAATCACAAATCATGTTGATGATCTTTTTAATGAAGACACATGGGCAAAGCGGATTATTTACATATCCTTCTTTCAGTAAATAATCACTAAGACGTTTGTACCACATTCGTCTGGATTGTTTCAACCCGTACAAAGACCTTTGCATGTTATGAGGTTTTGATTTTATTTCATCGGATGTTACAAATCCATCAGGGATTTTCATATATATCTCACTGTCTAGAGATCCGTACAGATATGATGTAACGACATCCATTAAATGCATATCAAGCCCTTCAGAAACTGCAAGGCTTATCAAGAACCGAAATGTGATTACATCTATAACAGGAGAATATGTTTCCTCATAATCGATGCCAGGTCTTTATGAGAAACCTTGAGCTACAAGTCTTGCTTTATACCTTATAACTTCATTTTTTTCGTTTCTTTTTTCGTACAAATACCCATTTATATCCAACAAGTTTTACGCCATCTGGCGTATGGACAATTGGTCCAAAAACCTCTCGTTTCCTTAACGAATTTAGCTCTGCTTGGATAGCATTTTGTCATTTTTGTCAATCAGGTCTTTTTTTTTACATTCGTCTACTGATCGTGATTCTGGATAATCATCATTTTCACATATTCAAAGGACACATTGTAAGCAAATATATCATCAGGAACAATTTCATTTCGATCCCAAATCTTACCAGAGTTTAAATAATTTATTGAGATCTCATTACTTTCATCTTTTTCTAGAGGAAGTGGTTCCTCATCAGAATCAACTTGTTCTGACAAACCCTTATCAAAGGATTCTTCTACTTTCTCAGGAGTATTTTGATTTGTATTTATTTTTACTCCCATTTTTCTCTTTCGAGGAATTGTATCCTTTGAACCAACTGATCTTCCACGCTTTAAGCGTTTCGTTGGTTCTTATGCATTTTGTTGCACAGAGACATCAATTCTTGCAGGAGCATTTACAACTGGAATATGTGATTTTGTCACTTGTTTTGCATCATTAAATGCATCGGGTAATTAATTTGCGATTTGTTGCAAATGAATGATCTTTTGAACTTCAAGTTCACACTGATTTGTTCGTGGATCATAATGTGATAAAGTTGATGCATTCCAAGCAATTTCGCGTCATTTCTTTTGAATTGACTTCTTATCTCCCCCTAATGGTGGGAAAATTGCTTCATCAAAGTGACAATCAGCAAAATGCGCAGTAAATAAATCCCCTGTTAAGGGCTCAAGGTATCTTATAATGGACGATGAGTTGAATCCAACATAAATCCCAAGTTTTCATTGTAGATTCATCTTAGTTCTATTAGGAGGTGGTATAGGAACATACACTGCACAACAAAAATATTTTAAGTGTGAAATATTTGGTTGTTGACCTAAAATGAGTTGCATGGGGGAATGTTCATGGTATGCAGTAGACCTATAACGAATGATAGATGCTGCATGAAGGACTGCATGACCCCAAACTGAAGTTGATAACTTAGTTCTCATGATTAAAGGTCTGGCAATTAATTGAATGTGTTTGATCAGAGATTCTGCCAAACCATTTTGGGTATGCACATGTGAAATAGAATGTTCAATGGTAATTCCTATAGACATGCAATAATCTCTAAATGCTTGGGATTGAAATTCTCCGGCATTATCAAGATGAATGGTTTTGATTGGGTTATCAGGGAATTATGTTCTTAACTTTATGATTTGAGCTAAAAATCTAGCAAATGCAACATTGCGGGTCGAAAGCAAACAAACATGTGACCACCTAGTTGATGCATCTATCAAAACCATGAAATATCTAAATAGTCCACAGTGAGGATGAATAGGTCCACATATGTCTCCCTGAATGCGTTCTAAGAAAATTGGGGATTCCACAACAATTTTACTTGGGGATGATTTAACTATCAATTTACTTTGAGAACAACTAGCACAATTATAATCACCAGCTGATAAAATCTTTTAGTTCCACAATTGATGTCCACACGAATTTTCAATATTATTCGTGTAATTGATGATCAAATCCATCATTTCATCTTATGAATGTCATTAGATCATATGACGATATTTATTTCATCAGTATGCATTTTCAAATAAAATCCAGAAGGAAATTCAGGGAATTTAAATTCTCAAATGAAACAAATCATACTAAATAACTTCTACATAAGACATTGACAACATTATAGTGGTACCATATATTACATAAACATTAGCCTCTGCTAAGTTTAAATTCGATAAATATTTTTTATATTACAATGTACATGTAGTACAATAAGCAAGACATGCGTTATTCAGCTTTATTTAGCTTATAATTTGAACACATCTTAATGTGTCAATACTTAATTTAGCTATTTTTAATGGTAAAATTCATAATTTTGCCTTGATTTTGAAGGCATGGCAAAAGATCAAAAATATTTGGGTATGTATATGACAATATTTATGCAACAAAGCCTTTCGTACGTGACCAAAAAAATGTCACAATTATGAGCACTCATTGTTAATACTAATTTACCCTTTCTAGTGGTGCACCACTTTTTATTCTGACTATCAATGGAATTGTCAATATGACTTTTACCATATCTTTTCACCTTTTCCATGTCCATAAATTTGTAATTGTGACCATGGTCATCATATGCAACATATGTTTCTTAATTTGAAGCTAAACCAATTGGACATGAGTGATATTATATTTATAATATCTTATTATTTTACTCAGTTACCACAAGACAAGGATTCAATCCATAATTAATATTTAATGGATTGACGTGCGCGCTCGATAATTTGTTGTAGTAATACATCGAGGCGAGCCACGTGGCCTTTATTTGTCTCATCAGTCATATTTCTGCATAGCCTCAATATAGAGGTAATTAAAATTACAAAATAATAAATGATATTTGACTGATATAAATTTTGTAGCGTGAGACCCAGCCACTCATTTTGAACCTTTTAGAGCATCACCAATTTTTGCCTTGATATAGACAACTCCATAAGGTGAAATGATAATTTAAAGTGAAATATTCACTTTTCAAATCTCTAAAGAGTCTAAAGAGATATTTGACGAATAAATATTTATACGCATAGCCTTGCATAGATACTTTATATATAATTTGAGCATCCTGTTGCCTTGACAAGTAATTATTGTTGTCAATATTATAAGGCAATTAATTCAATCAAGTATAATAAAAAATAAAGACATCATAAATAGTTCTCATTTTTATGTAAAATATATGATTAAATGAATGCTCATAACTTGATTATTTTATACACAAAATATACTATTTGTATGAGTTAGTGGGACAACCTCTAAGTTGGGTGGTGAGACGAAGTCTACTTAAAAACCATGCCTCCTCGAACGGGATAACCCGTCTCTCTTTCAATGTTTAGCTTTATCAGGAACAAGGCTTACCCACTATCAACCCAAACTCATAACACTATTTGCAATATAAAAAAAATCAAGAATGGAGCATAATTAATCGTTTGTAGTATAGCGAGAAAACTAGTTATGTCGCATATTGACTTTTGATTTCTGATGTAGAAGATCGTACAGGACGCAACTACAGAGCATATTTTCGCAATCGGTGACGTTATAATGCATAGTATATGAATAAAGTATGCATATAAAAGTGAAGTAACTAAGATAATATAGAAATAAACTGAACTCATAAAAGTTATACCTTCCTAGCTTTGTCTCCTTAACAAGCCTTCTTGAACTTCAAGATCTCCTTAATGCTAGAGCAAGCTCGTGCTGATAACATGTTGTGAAATTGCTTTGAACAAAGTTAGAAAAGTGAAGTAAAGAACTAGAAATTGAATAAGAGAAGAGATAGAGGAGAAATAGAGAACTTTCATTCTAATATGGTGTATCCATTACATAGATGTGAGCTCTTTATATAGGCCATTACAAGAATGTCAAAGATCATAAGTTACAATTACATGATGTAAATGTGTAACCACTCACACATAGTGGTGGAATACAAATGGTTTGAATAGGAAGAGTCATCCACATCCATTTCATTTACAACAATATACATCCAATATTTCCTGTTATACTGCCATTTTTTGTACAGCTCAATTTTGTAAAACTATTTTTTGTATATACTTAATAAATAAAGGAGTATCGCCTCCATTTATCTCAAAAAGAAAAAGTTAAGGCACGAAGGAGGATGAAGGATTAATACTCTGTGTCCCATTTTGGCTCTGGTGATGGGAGTATGGTATTGGTCCATAGTTTTTTGTTTAGGGGGATATGTAAATAATTGGTTCCACTTGTTTCTTTCCCCATTCTTTTGTAAATATATATTTTTTTAAGTATGTATACAACTCACTTTTATCAAAAAAAGAAAAAAACAACACAGTTTGTAAAAACTTTATTGGCAAAATACATCTTTTGGTCCCTGAACTTTGTGTTTTTTATATTTTTGATCTCTCAACTTTTATTACTACACATTTGATCTTTAAACTTTCACAAAGATCTATATTTAGTCCTTCCACCATTTAAAGTGTTAAATTTCGCCAACGTGATTAACAAAAGTGTCATGTAACTAGTCAAGAAGAGTAAAGTGGTTTATATTACTCAGCCGGACGACTCACATCGACCGACAAATGTTAAAAAAAATTTAACTTCCTCCAAAAACATAAGAAACTCAAAGTTCAAGGACCAAAAACATAAAAACTCAAAAGTTCAGAGACCAAATATATAACAATGAAAGTTTAAAGACCAAATGTACACTAATGAAAGTTTAGAAACCAAAAACATAAAATACTACAAGTTCAAGGACCAAAACATATGTTTTGCGAACTTTAATTGATATTTCATTAAGATTCAACAAAACATTATTTATTACAAAATTTAAAATGTAATTTAACTTTATCAAGCTTTTTATTTTATGATATCTTAAAAAACACTCATTACTTCTTAGTTTTAAAAATAATTCTTTTATATAATATATTCATTAATTAAGTTTAAACAACACACCTTTTAGCAATAAATTTTCTTAGAGTATTTGATGTCTCAAAGTCTCTATCATAAGTTTTCCATTCTTATCTGAAATGTCAGGTTACATTGTATTATTTCTCATCTAACATTTTCAAGTTGTGCAGAGCCACAATCCTTATATTCGTATTGTGAGGTTAAGGGATCATATGTGAAATTATATCGGTAAACAAAAATTGGGAGATATCGCATAATTGTTGTTGTATTCTAATGGCTGTTGGTTTTGATTTCTACATAGTTTGGCTAAGAAGATTTTGTTTCATTGATTTTTTTTATAACCAAGACCGCACGAAATATCTGACATATGCACTCTTCTAACATCCTATTTTTTTTTGGTTTGATTTGGATATAATTTTTCTTTGAACACTGATGGTGTATTTTTTTTTTTAGAAAGGAGCCAGATGCTCCTAAAGTTTTATTGATATCAAAATTACAGCAAACATCAGGCCCTATGGGCAGGTAGTAAACTACAGACTACTAATCGCAACAGAAAGCCCAATATAATTCAACCGTAAATATTAGGAATGCAACAGCAGCCTCCAGTTGTCTTGAAGGGTATACCGACCCATTTCTTGAAGATGCGATCACATTTGAGCCACCATAAGACTTCGTACTTGATGTCACTCCATAAGTCTTCGTAAGTCTATTGTTTATTTTTGAAAAGCCTCTCATTTCTTTCTTTCCATGTGAACCATATAATAGCCTGGCCGATGTAACACCACAGGATCTTTCGTTTTCCTTGAAATAAAGGGGTTGTCATCTATGAAGCAGTCTTGAATGCAAGATGGGGGATAACGCCCAGTTCAGAACAAGCCAGGGACCAAAGTTTGAAGGTAAATATACATGAGATGAATAGGTGATTAGCATCTTCCGAATTACGCTTACATAGACAACATATTGAGGGAGACAGGGTACAAGACGGCCATTTTCGCTGGAGGACATCAGCAACGCTAATCTTGTTCTTACAAAGAAGGCAAAACTCATCTTTTGGTCTTTGAACTTTTACTCTTTTGTGCTTTTAGTCCTGAACTTTTATTTTTGCACATTTGGTCCTTGAATATTTATAAGAGTGCACATTTGGTCCCTTTGTTGTTAAGATTGTTAAGTGTCACTGATGTGGCAAACAGAAGTGCCACGTGGCCAACTCACTTGCCACATGACCCTTTTTTTTATGTGAATGGATGGTTCAAAAGTGAACCAAACTGTGGCGGCCCCAAATTCCGGGGTCGCCACGTGCAACAGTATACTTCTCCAGCTCATGCACCAGAAGTAACTACCACGTCATTTACCTATCCCATTATCTAATAGTCTCACAATTAATGTTATAAATCCATAAGTAACGGCGGAAGCTTTGTGAATTATCACAAATGTGTTATATTAGTTTTCATTTTCCATCCTATAGTGGAAAACCCGGCTGTACATGCATATAGGCGATTAACTAAACAGTGTTATATACAAGTACAGTTATGATAGGTTTCCCCCATCCCAAAATACTACAAAATATCAAAACAATATATATATACCAAAGACACGTACTAGCAAGTCTTGACGATGGTAAGTCGATGTAATCGCCAAGAACCTCCTTACCCTTGCTTTGGTACCAGGATCTCGCACTCGGTTATCACAAAAACCGGATAACGAGTCCAAATAAGTAAAATCCCAAGGAAAACCACCAGGCATTTAATTTAAGGAACCCATAATAGAAGCCAAAAATAGTGTGAAATAATCATGCACTTGTCAAAAAGAAAAATAATGCAGGCAACTGCTCAAATGGAACATGCATGAATATTAACACTCAGAAACAAATGGGTGTGAACCAGCTACATATGAAGTGAACTTAGGACCAGTGGCCCGGTCGTACTCTACTCCCATGACCCCGCAAACTGTGTCCTAAGTCACAATTTCTCCCAAGCGACCACACACCCGAAGGAAAAAACCATCGAAAATTCACCGTTCCCATCAATAATAGTTTCAGATTACCAAAGAATTTAAAGCTCAATGAACAAACAAATAAATGCAATAGTGGTGTTCAATTGGGTTTTACATACCTCAAACCGCGCTCAAAACCCCGAAAATATCCCCCGGTCTGATTTTCCTCAATTCCCGACTGAAATTACTGTTTTGACACTCCTGGAATTCATTTATGAGGATTACGGGTCAATTAATTTGATTATATTGTTATTTAGGCTCATTTCTTCATTTCCTTATTTTTTGAGTTCCAGTGGACAATTAGCGCGCTAATGAGATAAATTAGCGCGCTAATTTATCTCATCACTGTTCATTATCGTTTTCAATCAGCGTGATTAGCGCGCTAATTTCTCCAATTAGCGCGCTAATTGCTCGCTGTCCAGAAAATTTCCAAATTAACATCTTGAACTCCAAACAACTCACAAACCCATAAATTCAATTTCCTTATTTCCATAACACATCAATATCCTTAATTACACCATTTAAACATCAATTACCATAATAAACACAAAAAAATCCACAATTTACCAAAAATTCCCATTTTCAAACCCATTTACAAAAATTCATCAAATCTCTCTCAAACTTGATTAATTTCACCACCAATGTCATACAAACCTCATGAATACTAAATCCCACCTAAAATACAGAATTTAATTCCCCAAAATTCGTTTGAAACCCAAATCATCCAATAACCCAAATTCTCATGAAAATCCAAGATAAAATGATTTCATACCTTAATTCTTGTTATTGATTGCCACAAATCACTCTCTAATCCAGCTTTGTTCCCTTCTTTGATCTCTTCTTCCTCCTCTTTCCCTAATCGATCTCTCTCAATCAACCTCACTCTTTCAACCCATCTTGACCGATCCTCATGTATATATATACTTGATTTTGATCAAGTGTGTGTACAAATCCCAAAGATAATCCTAAGGTCCAACATCACTCTGTGTCACTCCAACTCAAAAACACCTTATCATGACACCAATCACCTTAAATGTGCATCTCGAGAACCATCCAAGTGTTGCTGATTTATCCAACTTAACTATAGGATTTTATAATTCCTATTTGATTTAACTTATAACAATTATCAAATCAATTCAATAAATTCTCAAAATTTGTAAATAAAGCCACACTAGCCTCACAACCACTCGGCACTCCGTGTTCCGTGTCCGACACGCTTTCCGAGGTGGTCCCACACTTAGTGTAACTAATTTAATTTTAGCCTAAGATTATATTAACTTTCCATTAAATTTACTCCTCAACCTTAGTCATGCTTAATAACTTAATCTAATCAACCCCCCCAACGCCCGGTCTCACAGCTTTCGAACCCCCGCGTTGACCTGCCTTACGACACAAGCCCCGGCTCTCAACTTGCCCGATAAGATAAAATAAACACACACCTATGATGACTTTCACACAATTTATATAAAAATACATCATAGAATTTACCAACCATCAAAAATCAATCAGTTACCTAAGTCAGTCTCAGGTCTAGTCTCTCCACAGCTTCCACGTGTCATCTGAGCTGGCGTTCTAATCTGAATGATTAAAATAACGGCGTTAATTTATAACGGGCCGTTACACAAATCGAACCCAAATTAATTAACCCCAAATTGAAATCATGCCCTAGCAATTCGACGACCCAACCCATGAAAATACATCACTTTCCTTCTCTCTCTCTCTCGACCCAACCCATGGAAATACATCACTTTCCTTCTCTCTCTCTCTCTCTCTCTCTCTCTCTCTCTCTCTGCTGGTTTGGTCTTGCCAGCGTCTCTCTCCCTTTCACTCTTGTGGACATCTCTCTTTCAAACACACTATCATTTTTTTATTTTCTTATTTTTTTATTTTAATCCTTGCAAGTTCTGCTATGAATTAATGGAAATTATAAGCTCATTATCATCACCACACAAGGACAAAATTAGCAGAGCTTCACAACTTTCCAGCTCTTTTGTTGTTCCTCAAATTGATGTTTTTAGATCTTGATTTTTCAATTTGCTGTTTCTTGATATGGGCAGTATCAATGATTCGGTGGGGGGAGAGAAAGAACCATTATAAATTAGCCCACTAATTAAGGTCATGAAAGAACGGAAATCTGCGCAAGTTCTTGAACCATTATTTAACTACACTAACACCAAATTATTGAAGATTAGTATAGATAGATAGAAGAGCATATAACCTTTTATTCCAACAGGTGAACCTTCAAACAATCAAAGAAAAACTTTTTATGAATCACACAAGGCATTAAGAAATATTCTCGTTAAAATGAAAGCATAAATTGGGAGGCATATTTTAAGCTTATTATTATCACATAACTCCATTAATGGGGTTGTTTATGTTACAACAATTACCGATTCAGTAGTGAGAATGAACCAGAGCGTGAAAGAGGACAGTGACGTAAATCGATTAGTTGTTAGGGCATAATTTCAATTTGGGGTTTAATTAATTTGGGTTTGGCTTTCACTTTTAAACCCCTGGTTCACATAAAAAAAGGTACACGTGGCAAGTGAGTTGACCACGTGGCACTTCTGTTTGTCACATCAGTGGCAATAAACGGTCTTACGGACGGAGGGACCAAATGTGCACTCTTATAGAAGTTCAAGGACCAAATGTGCAAAAACAAAAGTTCAGGGACCAAAAGCATAAAAGACTCAAAGTTCAGGGACCAAAAGATAGGTTTTGCCTACAAAGAACCCAACAAAGGAATTTTACCTTATTTGGAGAGCCAGTTTTCCAAATAGACTTGAAATGAGGATAAGGGCTTACGTGGTTGATCCTTGATAATGTTTCAAATGTAGACTTGACTTAGAATATGCTATTTCCATCAATAGGCCATTTTCGACAATCGGGGACTCCGATCTACGCTTTGCTTCGCTACCTATACCTCTTACATTCCAGGATAGGACTTTCATTGTACCTCGTGAAAGCTTCTTCGGTCCGAAACTTTGGAGAAGTCGATTTTCTCAGTTAGAATCTGTTTTTCCCTCTCCATACTATTCAATTTTTTGGAACTGCCTTTCCTCGTTTCCGCCGAGACCTTGCGCACCAAAATTTTGCTCTCTTCCAAGAGGGGAATCAGAGTGCATGGAGATGTGGTTTTTAGCTCTGATTATTTCCTTCATTTATTGGGGTATCTTTCATCGCATCTACCTCTAGAGTAGGAAAAGTTTCCTCCAATGACAAGGAAAGTTCTTTTTTCTCCCCTTTCTTTAGTGATTATGTATCTGTTCTTCCTCCCAAACTGCTCCGACTGGGATATGAGTCGAGTTACTGTGATCTGGCTCCCCCAACCAATCCTCATTTTCTTCATCTAGATCCGCTTCGTGATCCCCTCCTAGAACTCCGTCCGAACTGGCTGTGGAGTTTGCATCTTCAACATATTTTTATGGAAGCTCTACGTTGAAGTCGTTTTCCTCTTCTGTTGTGCTTTTATCTGAGACACTCTCCTCTGAAGCGTCCGGGAAATCACATCTAGGGAAGATGAACGTTTCCCTAAACGACCCTGTCCGATTCTGTAGATTGAATCGTTCCTTCAGAAAAAACCTTGACATTTTTCCCTCTTTGTTTTAATCGTTCCTTAAATTTTTGTTTTCTCTTCCATTTTGACCCCTTTGTGACCGTTAACAATCTCAGTGAGTCTGAATCGAAACCTAGATCTTGTGAGTCTGGGCTTTTCTCACTTACGCTTGAGGTGACAAATGAGCCTTTTTTTTCTTTTCCTTACTTTGTACAACTTGAGTGGTATTGGTTTTGGATTGTGTAAAAAGACTACTGCACACCACCTTCGGATCATTGGATACAATCCTCGAATATCTCCCGGGATGATAGGGAGCCCATTAGCTATTGGAGGTTCATTGTTTGACTTTAATTCAGATTCTATGATTGGCCTCTTCAATGTCTTCAAACACCTCCATTAATCCACCATAAAAGGACCCAATGTAATCAATCATAAGCAAGCTTTTCCCACATGTTAAGAGGGATTCCCTCCACTAACAACCATCCTTCTTCACAGAGGAATTTTGGAATTTTCCAGTGTATGTGACAGCCCCAATTTTCCCGTGTAATTGGGTACGCCCGGCCTAGACCCGTACAAGCCCCAAGTCATCACTCGGCAACCTGACGAACCTAGTCAGCCTTCAATTTAGTCAATTTAGTAATTTATGAAAGAGTTATTGCAATAGTAAACAGCGGAAGACTAAACAATTAAAACAAAGGGGAAATAACTCAATCAAAGGAAGTAGAGGAATTCTATAAGTGTGGAAAACCCCGGGTATTCATGTACAATTCGATAGGTAAATATACATGATACCAGTCTCACAAAAGAAATACCAGGTTCAATGATCCCAACAATGTAAATATAAAACGATATACACATCAGCAAAAGTATAAACACTTATTAAAGAGTCTCTCTGATGTCGCTGCTAATCCTCACAGTATATCATCTAGGCAGGGTCCCTTGCCCTTGCTGCACTCCGCCCTATCTGCACCCACCGTCACAAACTAGACGGTGAGCAACTGAATAAAATCAAATGTAATGCCAGAAGAAGATAACAGTAATTCATGATAATACAAATAAAGCAGTCTAAATATCATGCGATAATAAAAAGACAGGAATTTAAATAGACAAGATGCATGATAAACAGACTAATAGATATCAATCGAATGTCAAGTGTGTTCCAAGGAATCAAAAGAGGCCCATAAGTGGTCTAAACCATAGCATAACGGCGAAGACCTCGCGAGGTATTCCCGGGCATCGACACAAGCGAAGGCACAGCTATGACTGGAGGGACTCGAACCCATCCACCCAGTACTCGGTGTCACACGGTCACTAAGGGTGGTCACACACTCGTGCACTCGAGTGCCCACGTTTTATCCCTCTAGTGCAGGTCCTAGTACTTTCGAGACGAAACACTTACGCCGAGAAACACACAACAAGAAATGGAATGGAATACCAATAATAGAGCATAACAAGACTGAATAAATGATAATAAATCACATGGCATTTTCTTACTGGCTTACAAACTTACCTGAACTATCGCAACCCACAAAACAAACTCTCGTTCCTAACGCGTATTCCCAAGTTTCCCGCTACCTGACAAGGTCGGAAACTCTAATTAGTGGGTCGAGTCATTACTAAACCTAGGTTGAATACCTTAGTGTTTTCCCCAATGTTTTGATGATTCGAATGACTCGATGCAAATCGACTGAAAGATTAAACGAAACACAACTCTTTTAGATTTTTGAAAATCATACCATAACTCGAAATAACCATGTATTCGAACACTCAATACACATCTATACCAAACAAACACCCGACCCTTGTATATTCTCACGTATGCATGAATTCGAATCACCAAATCATGTATTCATGCCATGAGTTTTGAAATAAAATAAACTCAACACAAAATAATGAAATCCCGATGACAAAAACACATGAAATGACACATTCACGTTTACTACCGCGAGGAAACCATGTATGAGCACGCAACTCCAACATAAATTCGTTCTCACACATGACGTGCTATTAATTCAAGTGATTTCAATAAAACATTCAAACTATATTGATAAAACCTTGACTGAAAACTCAACACCGACGTCATCAACAAAAAATGATCGAAACACGAAACCACGCAACATTGATAAGAAATTACGACAAGTCCGATCATTTACTCAAAATTAAGTCAATCAACTAGACAACGGAATCACATGACATGACGACACGAATAAAAATCCTCGATACGGTGAATACATTTCCACTTTCATAGGTTATATGTTTTAACATAAACTTGTCTTTTCTTTCTTCTTTTCTCTTTTTTTTTCTTTCTTTTCTCTTTCTTTCTCTTTTCTCTTCTTCTCTTTTTTTCATATATGGTACACCCCACACCCCATAACACACCCCACCATTCACACACCAAGCCCAACATCTCAACAGTTAGACGTACACACCTACAACCTTCACGAAACACCCACATCTCGTTGTCCAAAACACACCAATTGGACTGTCCATAACAACCACAAAAACAGTCTCAAAATGATAGAAAAACAGTGAGAAAAAGAGAGAGAAATAGAGAAATCGAGAGAGAGGGAAAACCGATAGTGTGAGAGGGAACCACCCCGACTCCGGTGACCACCTAGGACTGTCTCCGAGGGTCATGGCTACCATCCCAGTCCGGCATCACGTGGACAACCACACAACAGTGGGGAGAAGGAGGCGTGCGTGATCGAGGACGAGAGAGCTTGAGTAAGAAACCGAGAGATCAGTGAGTGAAACCGAGAGAGAGAGAGAGAGACTTCCGGTCAACGGAGTGACCTCCGACCACCCCGAGGTTGGCCAGGGACGGCGGCACAGTGAGGCCGGGGAACACGGCTTGAGAAGAGAGGGAGGCCGAGACCGTGAGTGAGAGGGAAAGAGAGAGAACCCGAGACCGAGAGAGAGAGAGAGATAATGAACCTCCGGTGAGGGTTCCGGTGAGAGGAGACCGAGTGGAAGACCGACGAGAGAGATGAAGGGAGGAAGAAGATGAGTGGCGGCGGTGAGGGTGTTGGAGAAGGAGATGAATAGTGTAGGGTTTTATTTGTTTATATATACAATATAAAGGTCAAATGACCATTTTTCCCTTCCACTTATTTCATACACATTTTAAAACACTACCCTTATGAGTCTTTTGTCCCATAATCACATCTCAACACACACACACATCTCGAGGCCAATCTCATGGTTGTTCATTATCATGTTGTGTCACTTTAACAATACCAGTCACATAGCCCGTATGTTGTGTAATTAACCAACTCCCGCGTTCCAACGATGTTCCTCGGTTCGTTTTTCCTTGTTCCGCCTCTTGTAACGCGCGTAGTCTCGCCTTGTCTCGCCAACTAATTAATAAAATTAATTAAAAATTCATTTATTTGTACTCTTTACTTGTTTTTATCTCCCGTTTAACTAGTCGAAACCTCACTCAATTAAATATCGCCCGAACGACTCGAAACCCGTAAAATACTAAAATACTGATACACACAATCAAAGAATCATAAAATCACTCGGTGTCAACTCCCGAAGTTTGAAATACTGTCCAGTATTCACGTAGCCAGGTCACAATTCTGACAAGTGCAACACAAGTCAGTTAAAAATTTGGGGTTGTTACAGTGTAAATCCTGATGCCAGGGGACCACTTGGACACGTTTCCTGGCGAAATGTTTAAATTTGCAGTTCAATACTTCCCCCATTCTGAAAAGTCATTGCAGGGAAAAGTGCCTTATCGTCTGCAAAGAGGGTGAGGAGAATCTCTCAATTTAGCTGCGTTTCTATGGTATTCTTGATATCGGACCAATGAGTATATGGGGAATGTCTAATGCATAAAACCAAATTTGCCCTACCATCTGCTGGTTTTGTGGTTTTATTGGGAATGCGGGGTGCTTGTTTATCGAAAGTCGTAGCAAGTTTTGGGAATTGTTCTTTCAGGGTACATAGCAGGGTGTCATGGAAAATGCGCCACCCGTTACCGTTATTCGTTTTTGGAACCAAGATGGCTTGACCTGACATCTTCTAGATTTTGATGGCACGTCCTTGGTTGTTGAACAGAGTATTCACAAATATGGAGGACTTTGTTCCTCTCCAAGATTCTCTTAACCTTTCCGCCTTAGTGACGAGATAATCACCAATAGTGTGACATATCTGTAACGCCTCTTTGTGGGTGAAACGGACTGCGAATGTCGCCCTCAGTGTCTTTTCCATAAGCCAGAAACCTGGTTCTTTTATGAAGTAAAAAAGTTTCCGATCAATCCATTCTTCTAGAACGACAACTAAGCCCCTTAGTGATGTAATAGGATTTTGGGTTTTATGGGGATATGGGGAAGCCAGGATATGTAGAGGTGAAGGTTGTTTCATAACATCTACCCATTTGTGCGGAGAGTTATGAGATTGATTGTTTTGGGGGATTTACATCAGTGGGTAGAGCAAGGGAGGAGTCGGGTTGTGACTGGATGAGGCGGGGAGTAGTTCCGGTGAAGAGGTTGTCGTTGTTTAGAAGAGGTTTGGTTTATGACTCTGATGAAACTGTGATGATGTGTCGTGGTTTGTAGTTTTGGGGTATGGCTGCCACACTGGAAGTTGATTCATATTTGAGTCGATAATAAGCGTTGGGAAGGAGGAATAGTTGTAGTGTGATGGGGTAGGTCATGGTTTTTGGGGTTCTGGAGTGTAAATGGTTGGGATCAAGGATAGGGCTGTTGAAAGGCCAACAAATTGGGGAGATTTAGGAGGTTGGGGAAGAAGGCGGGGGAATACCAATTCGGGCTCATGGTTGGGGAAGAGACTTACTCTACAGGTACGTTAACACTGATAGTGTATTTCATGCAACCTAACTATCATAAAACTACTTGTCCAGGTTTCGCAGATCCGTGCGCAGGAAGGATATCACAATAGTCTTTTACAACATCGTGACACTGCCACCATTATAATTTTAAGCTTCCTTTGCTTGTATTTGGTATATTGTTGGATACATTTTGAGAAAAACCTTCAACTATTCCATTTACATTTATGAAATGTAGGGATTCTTCATACGCTTTAGTAGCATGGGACCAATTAACAAAGCCAAAAATTGGAGGGTGGATTGGGAGTTGCTAAGCTAGAGCCTAGAGGAGAGAAACAAGGCGTTGTTAATGAAGTGGCTATGGAGATTTCAAGAAGAAAGCGACGCGTTATGGGTTTAAATTATCGCATCTATGGACGTTATGGCAATGGATGGGATCCAGGGAAGAAATTCAAACCATCATACCGAGCTCCTTGGAAAGCAATTGCGGAATGTAGAGAGCTATTTATGGGTGGGGTACAAAGATAATAAGGTGGGGTCGCCGACTTCAAACCGTTACTTAGACCCGATACCTGAACCAGGCCCAAATAACGACTTGGCACGCCTAAATAACCTGCGGAATAATCATTCTAAACAATATATATATATATAACAACCAGTGTGTGATAAATAATCACAACAAAACCATATAACCTGTATATCATACTAATATAAATCATCTTTAATATTAAATATCTTATACAACCTCAAAATAATATTATAAAGGTTCAAAACTACCCATTAACTAGTTCTCAAGCTATAACCCACGTACGAGATTTACAAAACGATTAATATTAATAAACTAGCATTGTATGAATCTCACAAATGAAGGCACTTCAAGATAAATCTTTTCCTTGCCTTTCTTGTCTATCGCGCTGGTAGAAGGACCTGTGGGTTGAGTGGGGTGAGCTAAAGAACCAACGATGCTCAATAAGAGGAAAGACTCGCTCAAACATTAAATATGCAAGTACTACCTAGTACTCATGCAAATTCTACATGACATTCAATCCATACGCATAACACAACATGTAATAACCGAATACATGTAAATCAAAAGAAACTTATAAGCATAATCATTTAGTACATAATTCGATCCAATTAAATATATGGTTTATGCTCAAATAGTTATGAAAGATGGAATTATATTCTAAGAAGAAATATCTAAATATTATTTCCACATCTAATTTAGATATTCAATAATTTTATATATCAATATTTCAATTCATATTCCAATCACCATACTATACATAAAAGCCTAACAGTTTCACAATACATTTGATAAACCTTCATATATGTCAAGCATAATAATATTCATCACATTTCATTTATAAATTAAAACATGACATATAAATAAAATCACACGAAAGATTTAAATAAAATGCGATAGATATAAATATTAATATAAGCGTTGTTCCATTCAATGCGAACTAGATATTGGTAAGGATCCGGTGACCGAATCATCTATTTTCGTATTGGTACAATAATCGTGGAATCGTAATGGCCGTTACGCCTCTAGATAATCGCACCAAAACGAAGATAAATTCATCCAAGTCGTCACCGCTACACGTCTCAAAGAATCATCAAGTAGCAAAGGATGGAACTCCAAACCCTTACACTCAAATAATTCACCTTATGCATTCAATTAGTCAAGCAAACCCTCGGTGGTTAACTACCACACACTCGTCTTTGGCCCTCGGTGGTTAACTACCACACACTCTCAGACCGAATAACATAACAAGACAATGTATTCACAATTCCATAGATAATAGAGATCCAAACCAATATCACGACGCAACCCATTCCCAAGTCTTTAAATTCAAAACATGCATTCCTAATTATCTAATAATCAAGCCATATTTAATGCATGAGCGAAGCTCCCCACTTACCTGGACCCGTCGCGACGCCTATACCGACTCCTCGTACGTTTGGGGTCCCACGTGAACCGCCTCGCGAATCTAAACAATTTATATAATACTACATAAGCATTTTACTCATTTAAAGTTGAGTATTTTAATTTTAATTCATATTTGGAAACCCAAATGGTGTGGGTCCCACGTGATGTGTCATTTAAGGCTTTGTCGAGGTTGTCGACGCTCATCGTAAATTTTCCTATTTATTTTATTTTATTATTTATTTTTTTTTCCATTTATTTTGGACAGGGGACCAATTTGGTCCCTGTTCAATCGAACAGAGGACCAAATGGTCCCTGTTTGGTTGGCTGGGCGTTCCACCTCGGTCAACCGAGTCACACCCCCCCAGTCTAGACCGGCCCCCGAAATGGTCCAGGGCCTGTCCGCCCTCGGGTCCGAGACGAGGGGGCGTTCTCGGCTCAACTTTCCCCACCCCACCCTCGGATCGAGATCCGAGGGTGGTCCCCGTGCTCGCCGCAAGCTGGGGACCCCACCACCGCAGCCGGTGAGCCGCGGTGGCGGTGGTGGTGGCGATGATGGAGGAAGTGGGGTGGTTTTGCCACCCCTTCCTCCTCCCATAATGGGGTGGCTAACGCCACCCCCTCCATAACGACGCGTCATTGGCGCCGACGCCGCATCTTCTCAGCGGCGCTCGGTGGCGCGCCTGTCCGGCGGCTCCAAGGGGAGCGCCACCCTCCTTTCTCTTCCAAATCAAAGAGGAAGAAAAGAAGAAAAAGAAAAGAAAAGAAAATAAAGAGAAACCACCGAAATTTTACCTCCCTTGGTTGTTCAAGTTTCCTCTTCTTCTCCTCCTCTCCGAATTTGTCAAAACAACAACTAGGGTAGACTAGGGTTTACAACTTATCCTTATATAGTTAGGGTTTTTCACCAATTTAACCCAAAATTACGTAAATACCCCTATGGGCCCAATTTCCTCGTTAAGCCCAATCAACACTATTTTCACTTAATCCAAGTCTTGTTAAAATCAATTTTGTGTAACAATCTCATTTGTTCACAATATTTTAATATAAAATTAATAAAATACCTTTAAAATGGGTCTGAGAATATTTGGGTCGTTACAATATCCCCAATTTAAAGAACTTTCGTCTCGAAAGTAAAACAAGGTACACCCATAGTCTGGTATATCCGCTTGTAATGATTTCTTCTATGACCCATCGTTTAACTGAGGCAATCTGCACTCGCACCTTCTGCTCATACTCTACGTGAAATAAAGTCTTACTCTTGACTCTACTATCTCAACATTTTCATTTTCGTCCTACTGACCGAAATTCATAAGGCCATCTCTTATAGGTTTCAATAGAATCATTATACTCAGCCACTTACCAAGTTCTTCTGTCATCACATGTTCTTAAGGTATTCCTTATAATTTTTACCAAAGTCGCAATTATATGCTCAAGTCGCTCAACTTACAAAGAGGTAGAACCATACTGAGATGTGATATGGTGCCTATCTGTGTCAAAGAGTATCTCTGCTTATCTGGCATTGAAACCATACCACCAACTGGTAGTAGGGAAGTAAAGATAATTGTCCGCTATACCATGAGCACTAGCACACCATCTCTATCAACATCTCGGTTACGTATATCAGTGAACGACTCATCATGTCTTTGCGACTTATCTGTGAAGGCTACAAATAGGCAGACATAGTATTCCTTTCTAGAATAATACTTTAATATTATTGGCATCACATGTTAATCGACATTCATTCTTGTAGGTTCATCCACTTTGTAACTCCTCCGTCACACTTAACTGTTAATTGACGTAAACAAGCTTCCACCTTTAAAATCTTGTGGAATGTTTTTAACATCGTCATTATTTCTAAGTCGGTTTCAGCATTCATCTGAATGCGCTCCATTGCATCACCATTTTTTTTTTTTTTTTTTTTCATACCAAGATCTCTTATCACTATATCTCGATTTTTTTTTTTAGGAGATCTATCGTATTGCGTCCTTGCACTAATCAATTCTCACGATCCTGGGTGACTATTTTAAACATTGTTGACTTAGTCATAACCCCTTTTTTTTATACCATGATCCCTTCTCATTTAAGCTAACTCTTTGCTCTTATAATGTGTTTAGTACCTCACTCTCTAAGAAACGAAGGTGATTTAGTTTTCATGTTGCGAACCTGACATTCACGTCGTTTCTTGGGAGTTACATAATTTATGCTCCAGATGTGATTATTAAGAACTCGTGTCACACTACGATCTAGTTATTTCAAGTTCATAACTCAAACTTATATTTCCATGTATTACACTCGTGCATTACTACTTTGTCGCCTTTGCATAGATGTTTTGTTGAATACTTCAACCATAAAGTACAAATCTCAGTACATAAGACTCATATAGGTTTATCTTGTACGACTTGTTACTAAAGCTTTAATTCAAGGGCACTCAAACTCATATTTACACCTATTTCGAGAATCATCTTGCACTATTTAACTTATGATTCATTGTTTATACTTAGCACAGAGCCATTCATGACGTTCTTCCTTTTCTCCAAAATTCAATGATTCTTGAAAATTAGAATATCAACTGATTTCTCATGGGATTGATTTAAAATGATCTCATGCTTAGGCAAACCTTTATGTCACATAATTTGCTTATGCCTTTATGTCGACCTTGATTATTCGTACATTATCTCCATGTGTCCTTAACACTTAACCAATTGCAAATCTATTGCTTACCCATCCGGGTTGCAACCTCAAATTATCATATGCCATCAAATTAGGGCTTTCACTTTTAAACTTATACTAAGCCCTCGTGTTTTCAAGTTAAACTACACATTTTGTTCCAATTATTAACGTGTGAAATTTAAGAAATTTGATCTTTACTCATATATTCATGTTTCATTGCTAGTTTAGGGTATTTCCTCTCCATCCTTAATTATTTCGCAATTGCATTGGGGTTCGAAACCTAGGATCCTCATTTTAATAGCTTACCCATCTTTCATCTTTCCTTTCAACCATTTAGTTTGGTAGTTTATATGTTTAATGAAATCAACCTTACTTCAAATTATCATATGCCATCAAATTAGGGCTTTCACTTTTAAACTTATACTAAGCCCTCGTGAGAATTTTCAAGTGTAAACTACACATTTTGTTCAACAATTATTAACGGTATGAAATTTAAGAAATTTGATCTTTACTCATATATTCATGTTTCATTGCTAGTTTAGGGTATTTCCTCTCCATCCTTAATTATTTCGTCCTATTGTACAAGTATAAATCTTATTTCTAAGTCGGGGTTCGATCCTAACCTAGGATCCTCACTTTTAATAGTCGATAATGTGTTTAGTACCTATCACTGATCAGATCTTTCATCTTTCCTTTCAACCATTTAGTTTGGTAGTTTATATGTTTAATGAAATCTTTGACTTTTTTATAAAAAAAAAAGGGCACTCACAAGTTACTTCCCATGATTCAAGTGATCAACATGATTCTTCGTGACGTCACCAATCGATTACAAATTTTGTTCTTGAATATGGTACTATTGCAATACATATTGTCTCTCTGAGTTCGCAATTCTTCTCATCACCAAATTATTTATTCGCTTTTTCATGGGTCGATCCTATTCTAGATCCCCAATTTTAAGAACCAAGTCATTATTGACTAATGTTATGTACAATCATTTGCCTCGATTACTCTTCAACTTTTTTTTTCATTCAACCATTCCCTACCAATCTTCCCACAAGTTAGGTTTCGTTTTGACTCAAAAATATGTTATGAATCCACACGTCTAATCATATCATAAATATTCTTTTTATTAGTGTACCTTCGACTTTAATGATTCACTTATCATCGAGTTCATTATAATATCATTAAGTGTCGTCATACGCTTCTTTAATATCATTAATACCCTCTTAATATAACTCATACATACCGTTTAGTTTGTGGCTTCCTTTAATTATTCAAATCATGGTACTTGCTATTACGTACTCCATTCATTTCGAACACAATTTATCAATTCCTGGTATCCCCAACTTTATGAATCAACTCTCTTCTAATTATGTTAGAATAATTTCTTTGTTGCAAAGTGGTTTTATTTTATTTATATCATTTTAACTTCAGATCTTGAGTCTTTATAACATCTACCAATTTTTTTTTTTTTTTACTTGGCAACACGATCTTCACGCATGGCTATTTCACCGAAATAGTCTTTGACTTTGGATCCTCAATTTTAGTAACTCATCCATCTTTGAGTGTACTAATCTGACATTTCGTATTCACTAGATTTTCTCATTGAGTATTTTTTTTCAATGTATTCTTTAATTTCTTATTCGCTATCTCTCGTACATTATGCACTTATGCTTCGAGCTAACTCTCAATTTGGGTCCTCAAATTTAGTATTCAAACTATCGATCACTAGCTTAGCTTTATAGAAATCATCTTAAATTCTTCTCGTATTTTCAAGCAATTTATAAAACCATTTTCGAATCGTTTTAGTCGATGCAATTGAAAAGTAAACTATAATCGTAAGTAGATTTTGTGTTCTAAACACACAAGGGTGACATAGACCCAAACAATACGTTGTATTTTCATCAAGTCAAACTTTGAAATTCAAGAAAACACTTTATGTAAAGTTTAAAATTACAACGTCAAATTCTTGAAATATGTATGAGTCTATTCGCTTTATCTTTTGAACACCAAGGAAAATAAATGGTTTCCTTTTTTTTTTTTTTTTTTTTTTTGTATTTGTTTGCCTTTTCAAAATTTTGTAAAGACACGTTAGATCCTTCCATGAAAACTTCAAAAAAAGTGCGGCAAACATCAACTCGAAAACAATACAAATTCATGGTCCAATATAGTCGAAAGAGTAAGTCTTCGAGAAAATAAATTACATGAAATAACAAAATTCGATTCATAGTATTAACTTTCTAATCGAATTTATAGACCAATGATTCACATCTTTAATCGAGTTCGAAGTTTTAAGTGTATACGTGTCAACTATATCTTAAATTAAGTTCAACACTGCCAAGCTAACTTGCTGTTGATCATTGTTTGAAACCAAAGATTCATTTGCATCCTTACTAGGATCGTTAACTTCTATTTTCAACAAGATATCGTTAATTTTAATTATCCTAATAGAAATTTCATGGCGTCGAGTAACCTCTCGAAATGTGACCACGTCACAATTCCATCTTGCATATTTAGCGTGGCGTCTCATGTGGGGAAGGGAACCAAATATATTTCTAGCATGATTGTTGGAAAGGGAATTAACAACACCTTCTCTGAAGCATTTCCATTGATTTACGCTTTAGCCAGGAGACCCAGAGATTTCATCTCGGATATGGTGGGAACAAGGAGGAATTGAAAAAACTGAAGTGGAGGAATTGTATAATAGGACGTCGGATGTACGGGTGGGGAATCAAGTGTGCGATAAGAGACTATGGAAGTGGAGCCCGCCTCATGAACATTTCACAATAAAATCGGCGACTAATGTGTTAACCTCATGTGGAAACTTGATGAACAAGGATGCGGTCAATCTTGTTTGTCATGCTGCGACACAACCTAAGTATAGATTCCTCACTTGGCTGGTTTGAAGAAATAAAATAAGTGTGTCCGATGTCCTCCATCTCTTTTTGCAATGTGATTATGCTAAGCAGATATGGCTATCTATTGCTGTTAAACTTGATATGGAATGGCCCAATCCTGTCTCCATCCAGCAGGCATTAGCGATGCAAATCTATGGGGCAAAATCATGTAAAAGACGAAGGCTATGGCAGATGAGTGCATACGCTACGTTATGATGGATTTGGACGGAGAGGAATAAAAGAATCTTTGAAGAAAGGGACAGGGATTGGACGGAGGTGTGGGAAACAATTAAGAGGGTCGTGGCTTCCTCCTTACTAGGGGATAAGGAATTCAAAACTGTAGCGTGGTCGGATCTTAACGGCCCATGGAAAAGGCTCTTAAATGGATGACCAGATGACGGAGATGAACGTTTCTTGACACGAGGTGTAAGAAGGAAACGGTGATACTTGTATTTTGGGGGTTGGAAACAAAGTATTTTACTTTCCACTTTTGAATGTCCCAGAGATCACAAGAGCACGGGTTCAACCTAGTTCATTCGGTGCAAATGTGGCACCACAAAGAGGACGAGTTTCATCAATGACACACTTTCGGAGTGGGGGAGTTTTGAGGTATTTCATAGGGAATGACGTAGTTTTTCCCTACTACACTGGTAGAGATTTTTTTCGACTTTGTGTGTAAGAAATACATTGTTTCTCACCATTGTATCTCCACCTTTGTAGATTGTTAAATTTTTATCCCAATTAAGTTTTTAACTTAAAATTTGAAGAGTGACACCTTAATTATGAGTTTAAAAACTATCTCATCACTTATAATTATTAATTTTAAAGTTTAAATTCATTATTTAAGTGTCATGCACATCATTAAATTTGGAGTTTAAGATTGATTGGTTTCAGGTACAAATTAAATAATCTAGAAATGTTAGAATATAATAACAAATCTCAAAATGTAAGGATATAATATGCATGGTAGTGCTTTGACAAAGAAAAAAAAAAAAACATGCATGGTAGTGTGAATTAAAAGATGAGAACCTATAGTTCTTTTTTCTCTTTTTTCTTTTTATGTACGTTTATAGATGTATATGATCAATGAACATGTTTGTAATTGTGCAACTAAAGGGAAAAAAAAAAAAAAAGTCAAGTCTGCATATTTAATCTGGTTTCTCAATGCAGGTTAAAATGCCTCGTGAACCACCAGGGTCAATATGGTGCTTGACCGACTTTTGTAGGATGAGTTGAGCGCCTAATAGGGAGTGGTTGAAAAACGGATACCGGTCCTCAACATTGAGAGAGACGTATGAAATAGGTACTATAAAATAAAATAAATTAACAAAACAACGTTTTAAGGCCTCGTTTGGTTGAGTGGGAAGTTGAAGAAAGTAAGATAATTTTTAGAAAAATTTCAACTCACCTTATTTTGTTGGATATTTTTACAAGTCCACAATTTTTTTCACATAGGGGAAGATAACTCACTTAGAGGGATGAGTGAGTTATCTTACTGAGGGAGAATTGACATTTTTTCCTCATTTAATGCTATATATCCTGCGTGGAACTAGTAAAGAGCATTTATGTCAATTACATTATTTTAGTGTTTTAAAAATGTAGAACTTTCTAAAAAGTTTAAAGTTGAACCAAATGTGAAAAGTACAACTTCTTTATTGATTTAACTTCCCTGAAAGAAAACCTCGTGGAAGTTATAAAAATGAACCATTAGAGGCCTAAAGCTTGAATTGTTACTGGATCTCTTTAAAGTATGACACTTGATATGAATGTCTTTGGCTTTTGAATTGGCCTTGTGAAGGGATAATGTTGGTTTGGCTTTCACTTCAAAGTGTCTCCGTTGATGATCATTGTGGTTTTAAGTACTATAGGTGGAGCCAACCATTTTGGTCAAAATAGGAGTGTCATCTGTAATTTCAATTATAAAAAAAAAATATCTATTTGTTTTCTCCTTTTATGTTTATTTATACCCATGATTGATTATTGATATGCAAGTATTTGCAAGACTTTGAACATAAATGCCTGGACTGAGATTTAATAATTTTAAAATCATAGAATAACAAATGAAGGGGCTATGGAGATTTCAAGAAGAAAGCGACACGTTATGGGTTTAAATTATCAATAGCATCTATGGGCGTGATGGCAATGGATGGGATCCGGGGAAGAAATTCAAACCATCATACCGAGCTCCTTGGAAAGCAATTGCAGAATGTAGAGAGCTATTTATGGGTGGGGTACAGCATAAGGTGG
The DNA here is from genome assembly GCA_039657345.1 of Stephania japonica. NCBI lineage: Eukaryota > Viridiplantae > Streptophyta > Magnoliopsida > Ranunculales > Menispermaceae > Stephania > Stephania japonica. The sequence continues at coordinate 5,902,764 of CM077558.1, read as the reverse complement.
AGGAAGGGAACCAAATATATTTCTAGCGTGATTGTTGGAAAGGGAATTAACAACACCTTCTCTGAAGCATTTCCATTGATTTACGCTTTAGCCAGGAGACCCAGAGATTTCATCTCGGATATGGTGGGAACAGGGAGGAATTGAAAAAACTGAAGTGGAGGAATTGTATAATAGGACGTCGGATGTACGGGTGGGGAATCAAGTGTGCGATAAGAGACTGTGGAAGTGGAGCCCGCCTGATGAATATTTCACAGTAAAATCGGCGACTAATGTGTTAACCTCATGTGGAAACTTGATGAACAAGGATGCGGTCAATCTTGTTTGTCATTGTAACAGCCGTTATTTATTAACGCCATTATTGTTATAATTATTTCAGATTTGGACACCAGCTCAGATGACATGTGGACGCCGCGTATGGATTCAGTGGGGTTTTGGGATTTGTAGATTTGACGGTGTATATTGGTTGTAAATTCTGTGATGTAATTGATATTATAGTCATCATAGGTGTGTATGTATATTATTTTGGTTCGGGCAAGGTTGAGAGTCGGGGTTTAGTCGTGATTGACACGCATGAGTGGTATAGTAGTGTGCACGCCGAGTACACTCGTTGGCGCGCACGGCGGAATCTTAAAGGTGGAAATATAGGTGAGTGTATATATTTATATATATAGGTAAATGGATATATATATATATATATATATATAAATATATACATATTAAATCAGGAAATAAAATAGAAAATGTGAAATTACCAATAAGGGTATTTAAGTTGTAAATGAAAGAGATAAACATGAGGGATATTTTGGTCATTTTATCTGAAAATTTTGATAAACTCATCACCGCCACCGCATTTCTTCATTGCGAAATCGAGAAACAGGGGGAGAGACGAAGAAGACAAGGTGGAGACGAGGAGGAAGAGAGAACGAAGGAGGTGAGCTCGCAGGATTGAGGAGAACAAGGTAAGCTGGTGTTGTCGTATGTATATGGTTGTGTTGTGGTGTGGTGGTGAGTTCGGTCATGGCGGAGCCATGGTCGAGAGTTGCATTAAACCGGGGAAACCGAGGGTGGAGACGGCAAGGGAGTGATCTCCCTTGCCAAATCGAACTGGGGTTAGGTGAGAACCAACCCCAGCAATCGATGAAAAAAAAAAAAAAAAAAAAAATTGTGAATACACAGTTCTGTTGGAGAAGAAGGTGGTGAACCGGGCCGGTTCGGCTCGGTTGAACCGAACCCGGTTCGGCCCGGTTCACACCCAAAATAAAAAAATATAAAAAATATAAAATAAAAAAGAGAAAAGAAAAGAGAAAAGAGAAAATGGAAAAGAAAATCCAGAAAATAGGGAAAAATATGAAAAAATAGTATTTTGACCAAATAAATAGAAATTGAGAAATTTCTATGGAAAATGAGAAATTCAAAAGTCGGAGGAGACTTTATACCTGGGGTTTTTACCTCGAAAAATGTAAAATTGACATAATATGTCAAATTGAAGCTAATTCAATGATAAATAATCTTAGGTACATTTGGGGTGATACTTTTGATTGTTGGGTGTTTATTGGAGCTAGACTGGGGTTTGAATTTTGGGGTTGTTGGAGTGCGAATAGAGGTATGTAAAACCCAATTGAATACCATTATTGCATTTACGTATTTTATTCGTTGAGCTTAATTCTTTGTAAATCTGAATCTATTTATTATGGGAATGGTAGAGTTCCGGCTGTTACTCGGGTGTGTGAGTTGTTTTGGAGTATATGGTGACTTAGGACACAGTCAGCGGGGTCATTGAAGTTGGATACGACCGGGCCACCGGTACTAGGTTCACTGGGATAGCTGTTTCACACCCAGTTTGTTTTCTTGGTGTTGGTATTCATGCATTTCCTTTTGAGCAGTTGTCTGCGTTATTTCCTTGTTATTGCATTAATATTTGACACTGTTTATTGGTTTCTATTCATATTCCTAAATTGCAATGCCTGGTGGTTTTCCTTGGTGTTTTACTTACTGGACTCATTATCTGATTTTTTGTGATAACTGAGTGCAGATCCTAGTATCAGCAAGGGTAAGGAGGTCATTGGCGATTACATCTGACTTACCACTTCAAGACTTACTAGTACGTGTGCTGGTACATATATGGTTTTGATATTTTGTAGTATTTTAGGATGGGAAACTTGTTATTACTGTACTTGTATATAACATTGGTTCAGCTAATCGCATGTATGCATGTACAGTTCGGGATTCCACTATATGTGCACTAATCAATACTATATTAAAGTATTTGACTGTATTAAGGTCTTCCGCAATAAAATGGTAATATATGGATAAAATAGTATGAAGTTCAGGAACATCACTTCACAGAGTATATGTGAATATAGTGAGGAGGTGGATGAATGAGTGACGTGGCAGGTACTTCTGGAGTATGTGCTGGAGAAGTACTTGTTGCACGGGGCGACCCTGGAAATTTGGGGCCGCCACAGTCATGCTGCGACACAACCTAAGTATAGATTCCTCACTTGGCTGGTTTGAAGAAATAAAATAAGTGTGTCCGATGTCCTCCATCTCTTTTCGCAATGTGATTATGCTAAGCAGATATGGCTATCTATTGTTGTTGAACTTGATATGGAATGGCCCAATCCTGTCTCCATCCAGCAGGCATTAGCGATGCAGATCTATGGGGCAAAGTCATGTAAAAGACGAAAGCTGTGGCAGATGAGTGCATACGCTACGTTATGATGGATTTGGACGGAGAGGAATAAAAGAATCTTTGAAGAAAGGGACAGGGATTGGACGGAGGTGGGGGAAACAATTAAGAGGGTCGTGGCTTCCTCCTTACTAGGGGATAAGGAATTCAAAATTGTAGCGTGGTCGGATCTTAACGGCCCATGGAAAAGGCTCTTAAATGGATGACCAGATGACGGAGATGAACATTTCTTGACACGAGGTGTAAGAAGGAAACGGTGATACTTGTATTTTGGGGGTTGGAAACAAAGTATTTTACTTTCCACTTTTGAATGTCCCAGAGATCACAAGAGCACGGGTACAACCTAGTTCATTCGGTGCAAATGTGGCACCACAAAGAGAACGAGTTTCATCAATGACACACTTTCGGAGTGGGGGAGTTTTGAGGTATTTCATAAGGAATGACATAGTTTTTCCTCACTACACTGGTAGGGGTTTTTTTCGACTTTGTGTATAAGAAATACATTGTTTCTCACCATTGTATCCCCACCTTTGTAGATTGTTAAATTTTTATCCCAATTAAGTTTTTAACTTAAAATTTGAATAGTGACACCTTAATTATGAGTTTAAAAACTACCTCATCACTTATAATTATTAATTTTGAAGTTTAAATTCATTATTTAAGTGTCATGCACATCATTAAATTTGGAGTTTAAGATCGATTGGTTTCGGGTACAAATTAAACAATCTAGAAATGTTAAAATATAATAACAAATTTTAAAATGTTAGGATATAATATGCATGGTAGTGCTTTGACAAAGAAAAAAAAACATGCATGGTAGTGTGAATTCAAAGATGAGAACCTATAGTTCTTTTTTCTCTTTTTTCTTTTTATGTACGTTCATTATTACTCCGTATAGATGTATATGATCAATGAGCATGTTTGTAATTGTGCAACTAAAGGGGCAAAAAAAAAAAAAAAAAAGTCAAGTCTGCATATTTAATCTGGTTTCTCAATGCAGGTTAAAATGCCTCGTGAACCACCAGGGTCAATATGGTGCTTGACCGACTTTTGTAGGATGAGTTGAGCGCCTAATAGGGAGTGGTTGAAAAACGGATACCGGTCCTCAACATTGAGAGAGAAGTGTGAAATAGGTACTATAAAATAAAATAAATTAACAAAACAACGTTTTAAGGCCTCGTTTGGTTGGGTGGAAAATTGAAGAAAGTAAGATAATTTTTAGAAAAGTTTCAACTCACTTTATTTTGTTGGATATTTTTATAAGTCCACAACTTTTTTTACATAGGGGAAGATAACTCACTTAGAGGGATGAGTGAGTTATCTTACTAAGGGAGAATTGACATTTTTTCCTCATTTAATGCTATATATCCTGCGTGGAACTAGTAAAGAGCATTTATGTCAATTATATTATTTTAGTGTTTTAAAAATGTAGAACTTTCCAAAAAGTTTAAAGTTGAACCAAATGTGAAAAGTACAACTTCTTTATTGGTTTAACTTTCCTGAAAGAAAACCTCGTGGAAGTTATAAAAATGAACCATAGGAGGCCTAAAGCTTAAATTGTTACTTGATCTCTTTAAAGTATGACACTTGATATGAATGTCTTTGGCTTTTGGATTGGCCTTGTGAAGGGATAATGTTACTTCAAAGTGTCTCCATTGATGATCATTGTGGTTTTAATTACTATAGGTGGAGCTAACCATTTTGGTCAAAATAGGAGGGTCATCTGTAATTTCAATTATAAAAAAAATATCTATTTGTTTTCTCTTTTTATGTTTATTTATACCCATGATTGATTATTGATATGCAAGTATTTGCAAGACTTTGAACATAAATGCCTGGACTGAGATTTAATAATTTTAAAATCATAGAATAACAAATCAAGATAAGATTTCAATATTTATTTCAAAGATTCTCTATCTTTTATTACAAAAAACAAAATGTCTCCATTTCTACCAGCCCTTTTAGTGCAAAGTCTAGTAACAGTAACAGAAAGATTTGAATGTTTCCACGTAAGAGTGGGATAATGCTATGTCTTCCTCAAATTAGAAATAGTTTGGCCTACTATTAGGAGTGCACACGGATTGCAATAATTCGTGGATTCGATCCAATTCAAATCAATTATCACTAATTAGATCAATTTTTTGATCCCTTGGACTGGATTAGATTGAAAAATTACTAATCTGGCTGGACTGAATCGGATTACGGATCCTACATTAAAAAACTGCAGATCCAATCCGATCTATTCCGTTTAGCACATCAACACATACATATTTCATCATATGTACTATAATAGCTTAATTAGCATCAACTCAAACTATCAACTCTAAACTATAATATCTAAAAGATTATACTTGTTCTTAACTCTTTTATTATGCTTTCGACCTTTTTATTGTAGGTTGTGCATGTTTAACGTACACTTTTTTGTTCTTTTGTGAGGGTATATAGTGAAGATTTGTGGATGACATATTTATTTATGTAGAAACTTACATTTGGAAAGTTATTGTGATAACAATTTTGTAGAAAATATGTTATATATAGATTTGTGTTAACGTACATTTTTTTGTTCTTTTGTGAGGGTATATAGTGAAGATTTGTGGATGACATATTTATTTATGTAGAAACTTACATTTGAAAAGTTATTGTGATAACAATTTTGTAGAAAATATGCTATATATAGATTTGTGGAATGTATGTTGTAAATTTGTCATTCATGAGATATATAATTCTTGTGATTAATTTGATTAAGTCTAATTTCATAAATTTTAGATAGGAAAACGTCAATCCGTGGAACTTGATCCAATTCGGTTCGCATTTTGCAAATTGGATTGAGTTGGATTGATGAATTATTTGGACTGGATTAGATTGTAATTTTTCAATCCGCAATAATTAGATTGAATTGTGGATTGACCCTAATTGGCCTGAATTCAATCCGTGTGTACCCCTACCTACTATGCAAAGATAAGTTTCATTGGGATGTCTCATACCCCTCAGACTCAGCTTGCTCAATATGACTATATTTAAGTTGACGACAACTACAAACCATGTGACTACCGGTGGTAATAAGCTGCTGAGCAACTAATGGCCTGTTTGGTTGGGGTATTAAGTTATCTAAGCCTGGGCTTAGAGGTAAGACTATTGTTTGGTTAAAGTGTTAAGTAAGCAACAGGCTTACATAAACACTCATACACTGGCTTATCTAATGACAGGGTCCCCCCTGTCATTAGATAAGCCAACCCAATTTTTAAGGTGAAATGTCAAAAATGCCCTCATGATTTGAACAAAACTCTAGATTACATTCTTCTTCACATCGATCAATACTCGCCTACATTAAATAGGGGCATTTTAGACATTTCACCCACTTTTCCTTATGGGTTTATACTTGAACCAAACGGCTGCACATAAAACTCCCATCTCTCACAAAGACCAGGCTTATCTAAGTCAATCCCTACACCTTACACATAACTCCAACCAAACGGGTACTAAGTAGTTAATTGAAGTCGTACAGGGCAACTGAAAAGAGCATAAACAAGAAATTGAGTTGCATGTGTTGGACATTTTTAAAACAAAAGAAATATTTAGTTCCACGTGGATTAGAAAGTTCTACTTTAAAGAGTAGATATACTCTTACACTACTTTCAAGTGTAAATAAAATACCACAAAAGCTATGCAAAGTGAGTCATTTGTGCACGCACGAGTGTGTGCGGCCTAACCAATTGTCCCCAAAAAGATTAGAATTACATATCACCCAAAACAAACATTAATAATCACAACGTAAAGATGCAAATGGGTTGGGTACCCGTACCCACTAGTGCCGGCGTGCACTTTATGCTATCAATCCAAGATTTTCCATATATTATTAGACTATGTGGCCTGCAAGAGAAAATTTATTTTTTTTAACAATATAATGGGGCAACGCATCTAACCTGAATTCTACTAGTTGTTATCCTGTATAGCGAGTAATAGCTCACATAAAAAAAAAAATAATTCACCCACGCGAGTCTACAATTCAAGACCCACGAGCTCAGATCTACTGCATTAAAATATATATGTATAAAATAAATAAGGGACCAACTTTGTCTATATAAAGAGTTATAAAGATTAGATCATATGTGCCCTATTAACCACTCTCTATCTCACTCTTATCACACAAAACCATGGCCTCTACAAGCACCACAGCAGCAATTTTTGCTTTCATTCTCATGTCCTCACTAGCCATTGCCACTTCTAAGGACTTGGGCTTCTACTACTTTGTTCTTATGGTAACACTTAATTATTCTCTTTTAATCTTACACGTCTTTTTTCATAAAAGGGACTACATTATATTGCACATCAATTTGTTGTTAATTAACAAGATTTTTCATAAAAGTGACATTTTTCTTAAAGGGTGGTACTGATTTCTTGTGTTGCTTTCAAAATCAAGGATTTCTTGCTTGAATCTCAAGTTGAGTACCATTTTTTTTGGTAGTACAACATAGTTTATGAAATCACATCGTCTACTGCATTAAATCGAGGAGAATGATATAAAAAATAAAAAAAAGAAGCCAGATCCATGTAGTTGACCACTTGACCTTAACTAATTTTAGAGATTTAATTTGTTGTTTTTGTACCTAAAGAGTGCACAATATTTGTCCTCCAAATTTTGCATGATCTAATGAATAGAACTATATGAAATTGTGCAGTGGCCAGGTGCATATTGCAAGCAAACCAATGCTGGGTGTTGCACACCAAAGAGTGGCAAGCCTGCACTAGACTTCTTTGTGAAGGGACTCTACCCTTACTCCACTGATGGAACTCCTCTCACAAAATGCAACAGGACTCCATTCATCAACAACCAGGTTCTTAAAACTCATTCTTTACATATTCATCATACAAAGCAACATTTTTTTTTATGTCCGTGGGTGTCCGAACCGCCTTGGCCCCTCCTGATTAAAGTCTAACTAGTCCCAGAAAGGATGATCAGGAACAACATTTTTATTTTTAGTGAAATCCTTCAAAGCTAGTTCTGATTTACAAAAATTTGCTTTTGCAGATATCTGATTTGGAGGGTGAGTTGTTGAAGTACTGGTCAAACATCAAGTGCCCAAGCAGTGAGCCCAAGAACCTATGGAGAAGTGCATGGAAAACATATGGTGTGTGCTCTGGTTTGAGTGAACATGAATACTTCAAGAAGACTTTGGAGCTCAAAAACAAGATCGACTTGCTCTCGATCCTCTGCAAAAATGGTAGGAATGTCCCTCTAGCCATCGATTAACTAGCGTGTCGACTTTATCCCCCACATTGCATTGATCAATCTAATTAAGGTCACATAGCTGTGAATTTATCTAATTGGTCTTGTTTGTGTACAATGTGCAGGCATTGTTCCCACAGACATGGCTGATTACAGTTTCCTCGACGTGAAGAAGGCGGTCAGCAAAGGAGTCAGAGCTACAAATGCGATCCGGTGCAGCAAGAACCAGTGGGATGAGACCATTGTGTATGAGTTCTATGTCTGTGTCGACAAGGATGCGAAAAACATCATCAACTGCCCTGTCTTGCCAAACTTCACCTGCACTCCCCGAGTCGTTTTCGGTTCCTTCACCTATAGCATGCTCAAAAACAAGACCAAGATCGAAGAGAATCCCATCAGAATGCCAGTCGATGATGAGTAAGCTAATGGTGCTTCTTCAATGGAGTATCGATAAGAGTTGTGATGCAATTCTTCAGGTGAAGACTGCTTGGTTTTCAGTACATGAATAAGAGCTTTGTGGTTTAGTCTAGTAGGCCAAGTTGAGTGTTTTTGTATCTCCAAAAGTTAAGAAATGAAAACTTGTTATACTTCCCATGATTTTCTCTGATACGAGGAGTTGTTTGGAGTAAAGAATCTTGTTCTACTATGCATGATTTGCTATTTTCCTACTAATTACTACATGATTCAATTTAGTTCATCAAAGAAGCAACAACAAAAAAAACCACAATTCCAAATTAGTTGGGATAGGCTAAGGGAAAGTTCTGATGTAAGACAAAATTTTGGATTCTTTTTAATTATGTTGTTTTTGGACCGGGTAACCATTGGGTGTTGGATTGTTGAATTGGACTCATTGGATGGTTGAGGTGGAGTGTGATTATTTATCGGTGGTGCAACTGTAGAGTTTGGCAAAGGTGTTGGAGATGGAGTGGATATGGGAGGAGGGTGTGGCAGCAAAGGAGTGAGAATCGAATAATGAATGGGAGAGTCAACAAGAGCAGCCTACAGTTGGATGTGATTCTCGGTGGTGGGGGTTCTATACGAGTTGAGTAGGGAAATACACACTCGACGAACACAACGTGACGTGAGACATAAATGCATTGTGTTTGTGTATCAAGACAACAATATGCATTATGCTCAGTAGAATAACTAACAAACACACAAGGGTGAGATCGAGGTTGAAGTTTATGGGTAGAGTAAGGTCTAAGCCAAGGATAGCACAAACAACCAAATTTACGTAATTTTTGATAATTGGGAGATTTACCAAAAAGTAATTGCTAAGGCGAGTGATGCGACAATATTGGAGTTGGCAATAGGTTGATCAAATAGACCGCAGTGCGAAAAGCAAGTGACCAATAACGTAAGGACATAGACAAGTGATGGAGAAGGGTGATCCCAGTCTTAACTATTTGTCGATGATGACGTTCAGCAGTACCGATAAGTTCAGGCGTGTATGGTGGGGATTTAAGATGTTGAATGCCGAATTGTTGGAGGAGAGGTGATAAACCAGTGAATTCACCACCTCCATCGAAATATAAAGTGGTTATTTTGGTACGGAAATAATTTTCAAACACTATTTTAAATTTTGGAAAGATAGTGCAAAGATCATATTTATTTTTCAATAAATAAAGCCAAGAGGACTTGGTGTAGTAATCAACGAAAATAACATAGTAGCGAAAATTATCAAAAGAGAGAAGCGGTGCTGGACCCCACACATCAGTGTATATCATTTCTAATGGCCTAGAACATGTGCCAAATGGCAGCTTGTGACTTTTATTGAAAAGACAAGAGTTGCAATGATCTAAGGTAAATGCCACCATAGGTAGAGATGATGTAGAGATGACTTTATTAAGAATGGGAGAGGACGGATGTCCAAGCCGAGAATGCCACTGTTGAAGAGAAGCTTTCGCAACAGACAAGGAAAGAATGGGTGGACGTTGAGACTGGGATGGCCACTTATATATTTGTGCGCTAGTCGGGCCATGCAGAAGAATTGCCTACGTATTTAGATCCTTCACAATAAAAAATTAGAGAAAAACTCAATTGAGGTGTTATTTTGTGAACATAATTGAGATACGGAAATGAGATTATGTTTACTCTAAAGAGAGTAAAGAACATCATTTAACATAAATGAAGAATGAGGAGAAGTAAGAGTAATGGAACCAGTATGAGAGATAGGAATAGTGTTACCATTGCCAACAATAATGTTGTCATTACCACCATATTCAGAGTGCACCAATAAATTGTTCAAATCAGATGTGATGTGGTTTGTTGCACCGGAATCCATTATCCATTGTGGGCTACTTCTATGGAGAATGTTTACTTGAGATAGTAGCGCTTGAGGTTGGACAGGTTGTGGAGGGAATAATGATCGACAAGTTTTGGCAGTATGGCCAGGTTTGTCACAAAATTGGCATATTGAACGAGGTTGTGTAGGTGATTGTCTCCATGGTTGGCTAAAGGGTTGGGTGGGAGCATTTGGTCGAGAAGATGGCTGACAAGATTGAAAAGATTTGTTGCTTTGGCGATGAAAATTGAAGTTTTTGGATTGGGGTGGGTTGTGTTGTGAACTTGAGTTGTGATTGATGTCTTGTCGGAAGAGGATGACTTACGTTTCGAGGACTTCAAAGTCGAGCAATTTTTCATGGAGCTCCTCAAATGAGATGAGTGTATCGCGAGCCCGAATAGCAGCAGCGACGGTGTTGAACTCAAAGCCTAGGCCCTTGAGAGTTGTATGAATGAGTTCTTCATCTGATATCAAAGAGCCGACAAGAGAGAGTTTCAGAGATGTTCTTGATGTTTTGCATATACTCCGATATGCTCAAGTTATCAGTGGTGGTGTTGCCCAAAATTTCACGAAGGCTCATGTAACATCCCTCAATTTTTAACCTGACTTTTGTGACACGTGTCAGGATCGTGACCCGGCTACGCGATACTGGACTGTATTTCGAACCTTGGGAGTCGACACCGAGGTAATGTTATGATTCTTTGATGTGTGTAATAGTATTATAGTTTAAATGCGTGTCACGAGCCATTTGGGCGATTTTTAAAATGAGTGAGTTTTCGCCTAGGTAACCGGGGGAGAAAATATAGTAAAGAGATAATTAATAATAATTATTTAACAATTATATAGTTCAATTGTGTGAGATAAAAGTAAAAGTGTGCACGTGACGGGAAAATACGGGTCGATGAGGTAAGATGGGTCTGGGAACCCTTGTGTTAAAGTTTGAGATGTGGGGGTCGGTAAAAATGGGTAGACACAACTATCATACCCATTTAAATATTCAAACACACACCTTACCACATCACTCCACTCACCTCACCACCCACCCCATCACTCACGTCACACTCATCTCACCATCTCACTCACGTCACCCCCCATTCCCACTCATCTCTCTCACGTAACCTCTCCTCACTCTCTCATTTCACTCATCTCTTTCTCTCACTCTTCACTCTCCTCACGGTCTCTCTTCACTCGCTTCTCCCTCACGTCCTCCTTTTCCCTCATCTCACCACCGCCGCTGCTTCGCCGGTGACCGGACAGGACGTCGGAGGTTGCGGTCAGCCAACCGGGTATGCATTCTCTCCCCTCTCTCTCGTGTTCACTCGTTTTCTCTCTCGTTTTCACGGTTTATCTCTTTCTCTCTCTCTCTCGGTTTGCTCTCTCACTTCACGAAACCACCTCTCCCACTGGAGATGGTGGTGGCGGGGTTCACTCCTCACCGAGATCTCTCTCCATCCCTCTATTTCCTTCCTCCCTCCCCTCTCTCGATGGATCCATGAAACAAAAAAAAAAAAAAGGGAATTGGAAACGAGGCGCCAGTTGCGCGCCTCTGTTTCGATTCAAAGGAGATGAAGGGCCTGGTTCGCCTCGAACCGGTCCGGTTCGGCGAACCGCCCATTAAAAAAAAAAAAGATAGAGAATAAAGAAAAAAAAAAAAAATGGAAAAGAAAATCCAGAAAAATAGGGAAAATTATGAAAAATTCAGAAAAGTCCGTAAAATATGAGAAATTAGAAAAAAATGGTTCACAACTCGAGTTTTGGGATTTTCTCGGAAATGTTGGCGAGATGTAATCGGGGTTTTAGCCTCGAAAAACATAAAAAAATGATATAATATGTCAAATCGAAGCTAATTTAATGACTTGACCTATTAATACGAGTTTCCAACCTTGTCGGGTAACGGAAAACTCGGGGTACGCGTTAGAGTCGCGGGAGTGTCATACGCGGATTACGATAGATCGTAAGTACATTTGCCTTAAAAAGCATTTGTACGTTAGTAAGCCAGTTTAGAAAATATCATGTGATTCATTTTCACTTCTTTGTGTTTGTTACTATCAAATTATTGGCTTTCCATTCCATATTCCTTGTATGTGTGTTCTTGGCATAAGTGTGTGTCTCGGGTACATGCGCTACCGCACTAGAAGGGATAAAACGCGGGCACTCGAGCGCACGAGTGTTTGACCACCCCTAGTGATTGTGTGATACCATGTACTGGATTGTTGTGGATATTGTTGTGGATTGTTGTGGTATTGTTGTGGAATTTAGACCACTTATTGCCTCTCTTGACTCGTAGAACACGCATGTTTCGATTGCCTTCATTTTCAGTCTGTCTATCATGCATTCTTGTATATTTAAATTCTATTTTTCAAGCACCCGCATGATATTTAGATCGCTTGGTTGTTATTTCATGAATTATTGTTATATTCTTCTGGCTTTACTTTCGATTTCTCCAGTTGCTCACCGTCTAGTTTGTGACGGTGGGTGCAGATAGGGCGGAGTGCAGTAGAGGCAAAGGACCTTGCCTAGGAGACTTTTTGTGAGCAGCTGGACTTGGAGACTACCTAGTAGGTTTCCATATGTTTTGTTTTATGTATATCGTTTATATATATGGTTGTTTTGGAACCGGGAATATGTTTTGAGGTGGATTCCATCAATCCATTTTGTTGACTTAGAATTTAACATATTGGGGTTTTCCACATTTATATAGATTCCTAATTTCCCTTTGATTGAGTTATTTCCCAATATTTGATTAGAATATGATTTTTGCTTCCGCTGTGTTATAATTGCAATAACTCTTTCATAAAACGTGAAATTTTGATGTTTTGAGGCTGACTAGGCTCGTCAGGTTCATTCGCGAGAACTTACTCGGACTCACGACGGTCTAGTCGGCGTACTCAAATGCATTGGGAATTTGGGGTCGTCACAGCTGGGTATCGAGCCCAAGGTTATATAGACCTGACTCTTGATGTAAATTCATAAAACACAAGCCATTAAAACCAGCGGAAGTTAGGAACGGTCAAACTGAGAAGTGGAAACCCTAGGGTCCCGTAGAAACATAGTTGGGGAAGTAATAGGTTGAGTCGAATTATTTTAATACATATTATGATTGTTATGTGTATTATTATAGTATACGGTAGCTATAGACTGATCCGAGAAGTTCGTTCTCTTAATTTAGACGACGATGGCGGATCGACGCCTGGTCAGGGCGACGATAATGCACATCCGCACACGATATGCCGGTGCGGACGATGTGCTTGCCTTGACTCGAGAGTTGCGACGCAGATTCGCAGCACGAGAAATGTTACGATCGCGAGGACACTCGTATCAGCCACCGCTTACACCATCGACTCCGACTCACGCCGTTGCCACATACTACTACCCGAGGGCGAGACCCCGATGCTGCGCATCTACCGCTCCGATTCCGTTAGAGGCGCACTGAGGGAGTCGTTGTTGCACCCGACACGCACAGACCGAGGCGGAGACACATCCTTTATTGACAGAGATAGCTCGAGCGATAGAGACACCAAGCTATGCCAAAGCGATTCGCAGAGGTTACTCCAGTTACGACCCCATCGAAGAGTTCGGGAGCCACTGCTGAGGCGAAGCAGTGGAGAGAATTTAAGAGACATGATCCTATGAAGTTCTATGGCGGCACAGATGTTAGAGCAACAGAGTTGTTTCTGAAGAATCATGAGAAGATTCATTCGATCATCGCCACGAGGACCACATGCGAGCGACTATCTCTTCGTCGATGTTACATGGAGAGGCAGATGATTGGTGGACGACGATCATCACTACTAGAGGTGTTCCGAGAGACTGGATCGACTTCAAGACCCAGTTTAATCAGAAATACTTTCCACCGACGGTGCTTCGAGCAAAGAGGAATGAGTTCATGGCGTTGAGACAGGGCGCCAATGAGTCAGTGATGGAGTACATGGGTAGGTTCTCATCGTTGTTACCTTATGCTGGAGGATCGGCCGACACCGAGACTGATCGAGTGTATTATTTCACTGAGGGTTTGTTACCTGCGATCGGTGGTTCTGTAGTCACTACACAGCCGGAGACTTTACAGATTGCATACGAGCGGAGTTTGGCTCGAGAGGGTTACCTACTTACTCATCCCGAGGAGACCGATCGGTCGGACTGAGTCCCGATTGGAGGAGCACCATCGGGTCAAGAGGAAGAAGAATAGGTGGAATTTTCGGGACCGTAGGACTCGAGTGTAGAGTGGGTCCGTTGCACGCCGACTATTCGTCCGCCACATATTGCTCGGCCAAGACCCGCTTTTGCCGGTCATCCACCACAGCTGTCGATCGGGACAAGACGATCCACAGAGACAGACGACTTCGAGAGTAGAGGTACCGACCGAGGAGACAGCAGAGGAGGACACGAGGTCCGGTCGGACTCGCATACGAGTTCCGCACAGGACGAGGCCGAGCCGGACTCGTGGGTCGCAGGATACCCGCACTTGTTTCAGGTGCGGAAAGGTCGGCCACATACGAGAGGGAGTGCCCTCAACCACCAAGAGTACCGCCACAAAGATCATCGATCGGAGAGAACGCGTTCGGGGCATTGAGCCGACCCGACTGGGGCATCCCGAAACCTTGTCGAGGGTATGATTTCTATTTGTGGTACTTTCATGCATACCATGTTCGATTCCGGTTCCAATCGTTTCATTTATTGCTGGTCGAATGGTAGATAAGCTAGGTTTGAAACCCGTTAGGCTTAGTAAACCCCTCATCCTTAAGCACCGCTCGCTGGAGATAAGATTTACCCGAATTTGTTGTGCCTCGATATTCCTAGGTAGAGATAGGGGGTTATGAGTTACCGTAGATATGAGAGTGCTCGAATTTTTGGAGTTTGATGCTTTGTTGGGCATGGATTGGTCCGGGATCGTTTCATGCTCACATTAGTTGTTATGAGAAGAGAATCACGATTCCGTTAATAGATGGTTCTGAGCTCAAGATTCGGGGTACGGCATCGCTACTTCCTATCACCAGAGGCGGGAAGCCACGAGTGGCGAGATTGAGATTGTTGCGAGTGTCATGAGCACCGGGGCGAAGCAGAGATTTGCTTTCGAGGTACCAGTTGTGCGCGACTTCCCGGATGTGTTTCCGAGGATTTGCCGGGATTACCACCACCGAGGAGATAGACTTTATCATTGACCTTGTACCAGGGACTAAGCGATCTCGATACCACCGTACCGTATGGCACCTCGAGAGCTTGAGGAGTTGAGGAGTCGGCTAGATGAATTGTTGAGCTTGGTTTCATCATCCGAGTATGTCGCCATGGGGAGCACCAAGATCTTGTTTGTAAAGAAAAAGGATGGTAGTTTGAGGCTATGCATAGATTATCGCCAACCGAACCGAGTTACAAATGAAGAACAAATATCCGTTGCGCGCATTGATGATTTGTTTGATCGGTTGACAGAGCGCAGCATGGTTCTCGAAAATAGATCCGAGGTCGCTATCACCAAATTTCTCAGATTAGTGGTGAAGATCGAGAAAAGACGGCGTTCAAGATCAAAGATACTGGTCACTTTCAATTTACAAATCATGCCATTCGGCTTAACTAATGCGCCAAGAATGTTTATGGATCTCATGCATCGCGTGATGAGGGAATACCTTGATCGGTTCGTGATTGTGTTCATAGACGATATCCTCATCTATTCCAGGACTCGTGAGGAGCATGAAGGACATCTACGAGCAAGATATTGCAGACTTTGAGAGATCATCGATCGTTTGCCAAGTTCAAGAAGTGTGAGTTTTGGTTGTCGAAGTCCGATTCCTTGGGCATGTTGTTGGAGCTACCTGGTGTTGCTTTGTTGATCCGAGAAGGTTAGAGCAATGATTGAGTGGCCTACGCCGACTACCGCAGTTACGCAAATTCGCAGCTTTTACGGGATTGGCGGGATACTATCGCCGATTTGTGCAAGACTTCTCCAAGATCGCCGCTCCGATGACGAAATTGATTAAGAAGAATGCAAAGTTTGATTGGAATGAGGAGTGTGAACATGCATTCAACACTTTGAAGCGTAAATTGACTACCGCGCTTTGTGTTAGCGTTGCTGCTCGAGACTCGGAAAAGACTTAGTTGTGTACACCGACGCGTCGAAGGTTGGCTTGGGTGGTGTATTGATGCGGAGGGCGAGTTATCGCTTATGCATCTCGACAAATTGAAGGTTCACGAGAGAACTACCCGACACACGACTTAGAGTTGGGCGCGATAGTGTTTGCATTGAAGATATGGAGGCACCACTTGTATGGCGTACGTTTTGAGTTGTTCACGTGACACACAAGAGCTTGAAGTACTTATTCACTCGTAGAGAACGAACCTGAGACAAAGACGTTGGCTAGAGTTCTTGAAGGACTATGATTTCTCGTTAGAGTATCATCCGGGGAAAGCTAACGTGGTTGCTGATGCTTTGAGCCGTAGAGGATCTGATGCTGAGGTGGTCGTATGTCAGATGACCCACGAGTATGGTCTTCTTCGAGGCACCGAGAGTTGATAAGTTCAAGCGGACGTCGCGGTGACTACCAGGGACACACGATTTGTGGTCGGATGAGGTTGCGATCGTTTCACCGCAGATCGTTCTCGAAGGACGACGGGCGATGAGTCGTACCAAAGAATTCGGTGAGAAGGCTAACGCTCGTAACATCCAGATTGGAGTCGGTCGACGACACTCTTGCTTGAGGTATCGTGGGCGATCGTGGATTCCATTGGCGCCGACTTACGCACCGAGATACTTCAGGAGGCTCACCGTTCTCGATTTTCTCGTGCATCCGGTCGAACCAAGATGTATGCGACATGCGACGTCTCTTTTGGTGGCCGGGATGAAATCCGATGTGTCGAATTCATTAGAGCGTGTGAGATATGCCGCCGTGTGAAGGCCGAGCATCGACGGCTGGAGGATTGCTGCAGCTCTACCTATTCCTCAATGGAAGTGGGAGCACATTGCTATGGATTTCGTCGCTGGCTTGCCCCGATCTCCTCGTGGTCATGATAGCATCCGGGTAATTGTGGATCGATTGACGAAATCGCTCATTTCATACCAAGATCGTGAAAACGATTCGGAATCAAAGAGTTGTGATTGATGTCTTGATCGAGTTGCAAGACGATGCCACGTACGAGGAGCGCCCAATTCAAATTGTCGACCGTAAAGTCAAAATGGAAGCAAGTGCACTTCCCCTATCTATTTGATTCCTATGAGTTTGAAGTTTAATTTACTTATTAGTAAATTTCGAGGACGAAATTCTAATAAGTGGGAGAGACCGTAACATCCCTCAATTTTTAACCCGACTTTTGTGACACACGTTGGGAGTCGACACCGAGGTAATGTTATGATTCTTTGATGTGTGTAATAGTATTATAGTTTAAATGCGTGTCACGAGCCATTTGGCGATTTTTAAAATGAGAGAGAAAATATAGTAAAGAGATAATTAATAATAATTATTTAACAATTATATAGTTCAATTGTGTGAGATAAAAGTAAAAGTGTGCACGTGATGACTTACGTTTCGAGGACGGTTTATCTTCAAAATCGAGCAATTTGTCATGGAGCTCCTCAAATGAGATGAGTGTATCGCGAGCCGAATAGCAAAAATATCATGTGATTCATTTTCACTTCTTTGTGTTTGTTACTATCAAATTATTGGCTTTCCATTCCATATTCCTTGTATGGTGTTGAACTCAAGCCTGAGGCCATGTACTGAGAGTTGTATGAATGAGTTCTTCGCCTCTGACTATCGATGTTTCGATCATTTTCATCATTCCGAAGTATATTTAAATTCCTATTTTTCAAGACCCGAGAGAGAGTTTCAAAGATGTTCTTGATGGTTGCCTATACTCTTGATATGCTTGTTTTGTTTATCGTGGTGGTGTTGCCCCAAAATTTTACGAAGGCTCATTGACTATTTGATTATGCGATTTGCTCGCATATTGCAATAACTCTTTCATAAAACGTGAAATATGTTTTGAGTGCGCTCAAGACGTAGCGGTCTCAGCTCGGCGTACCCAAATGCATTGGGAATTTGGGGCCGTCAAGTGCGCTCAAGACGTAGCCAAGCTTCACTACGTGTAAGTACTGAGGTGATGAGTGGCACAAGAGTGTCAGTCAAGGAAACAATCATATCATGAAAGAGAAAACGATCTTGTCTCTTCCAAAATCGATGAGATGGGTTGGGAACGATTGTTTGAGTAACGGGATCCACAATTGTAGGTGGTGGGCATGGAAGACTTCCATCAATATAGCCTTCAAGATCATAGCCAAAGAGTAGAGATTGACATTGGGCACTCCAAGATGGATAATTTAGCTTGGTGAGCTTCAATGGTAGTTGGGTAGCAGCATTGATTGCAATAATTTGAGGGTGGGAGAGCCACTGGTGGCTGAAGAAGTGACAATAGGCGTAGAATTGGTTGGTATGGCATTGGGAGTTGGGTTCTCAGAAGTAGAGCTATTAGAGGCCATTGATTATTTGGCTAATGAGTCTCTGATACCATAAAAGAATTTAGAGATTAAGATATTTTTCATTGAGTCTTCACATGTATATATATGAATTACATGCGATTGTCGATTGTTATTCCATCAAAAGTGGAACAACAATGACTAGAATAACAATATAAACATCTTTTGAATTTGGGATAATAACAAACATTCAAACTCAAGATAATAACAACTATTTAAATTTGAATTTAATTAGACTTGATCAACTTGAATCACGTGTGATTCTATCAGCTACGTGAATCAAACTCTTTCACTCGATTTTGAAGAATGACATGAAGAAACTAAATGAAAACAAACATGTCTATAATTAAAACCTACAGCAGCTCTTATAGCCAAATGGCCCGAGAAGGGTGAGGTCTCCCAATATATTTGTTTACTTGAATTTGAGACATGCTTAAGGATATCAAACATCTTTTTTTTTTGAAAACCAAACATCTTATTTATATCAGACAGAAGTTTATAAGATTAAGTTCACCCACAAAAATTTAAATAAACGCGAAAGTTAACTAATATAGATTATTCGTTTGATCTTAATATATGTAATATATGCAACATATCAATTATTTTAACAGGAAAGAGGTGATACATTCCATTTAAACAAACGCTAGACTTAGTACAAACTTATTGAAGCAAGATGTTTCCTCTTAATAAGATGAAAATTGAAAAATCAGAAATCTGTCATTTCGAATCAGCTAGAGCTAGGCCAAATCCAAAACGGTGGCATCCTACTACGACTAGCTCATGTAGGCTAACCCTGGAGAAAATAAATTAATTAACATATATAAAAAATATGGGCGGGGTAAAGCTTTTACATGCTCAAACTACTACCCTTACCTTTAAAATTATCTAATTAAACTTAGATAAGGTACTCTGAGATATTGACAGGTCAACGCCTCTCTATTTTGTCGACAAAAAAAATCCTCTCTAGACATTGTTCATTGAGGGACAATCGTTACCCAATCAATATCATAAATTTGACCCCAAAAAAAAGTGCAGTCATAGAAGAAGACATTTTGTTTTGTCTCCACTAAATGTTAAAGAATTGAATCCAAACTAATAATATTTTATTTTATCAAAGAAATAAATGAGTTAAATATGTGACTTGTACATCTTCGAAGGATAAGCTTCATAAGAAAATTAAATGCAGGTCATAGATGTTATATTAAACTTAGAACGTTAATTAACTCCATCAGCCCACGTGAAATTGATATAGGCTTCCCACGTGAAATGGGCAATGTAGGTTCCTAATTCATATTTTACCCTATTGTGGTCTCAACTACTCTCTCCTTCCAAAATTATAAGTATTTTTAACTAAAGTTTCATTTCAAAAATATAGGAGTATGTCGTTTTACAAATTTAAGAGAGCATTAATACCTAATAAACCTATTTTACTTTAACTAAGTATTTACACCCATATTGTGTAATTAAAGCATTTTGTATTGATATGTCAAAGGATAAAAATGTAATTTAAGCTCGTCATTAAATCTATCTTTAAAGCTACCTTAATTATTGTGATCCATCCAAAACGACTTATATTTTTGGATGGACTATATAAGTTCATTGATCGGGACAATAACTACGTTGATTCATTGCAACTTCTTCTCAAAAAAATACAACAGAGGCATATCCTCAATACAAATTGGTTAGGGTTCATTACCCTCAACTTTAGTGTAATTGATAGTGTGTTTTTCAAATCATTTGAATTCCTCTTAATTAATGTGTCATAAGTTAATTTCGATCTATCCTTACCTTGAAAGTTTTCTTCAATAACTATTAAGTCGAGTTCTTAGTGGGGGCATTAATTTGTAGGTCATCTTTGGAGGTGTTCAAACCATCACAACCATTTTTTTTTGTAATTTTTGTGTCAATCAGTGCTACTTCTATTTTCTTTTAATTCCTATATTTCTTATTCTATCATTACGAGCATAACCAAAGATCCATTTAAGCATCCTCGTTACTATTACGTTTATTTCATATACTTGTTTCTTTACCGCTCAATATTCATATTCATAAAGCATACATAGCCCAATTGCGGTTCTATAAAAAAAAAAATTAATTTGTTAAAAAAATTTCAATCACAATTCACAATTGTTTCGCTTCTCCATTTTTTTTTCTTTCAGCCTAAATTTTATATGTAACGTTATCCACAAAAATAAAATAAAATAAAATAAACAAATCTGTCCACATTCGCTACTAAATTTTGTAATTATGATATATAACACCTCAATGTAATATACTAATACAGTTTATTTTCGAGTACATTGGCACACCATGGACCCTGCTGGTCCCATTCGTAACCAGACTTCAAAACAAATCTTCTCCTCAGAAATACAATAAATAGATAAATACATTAAGTAAGATTAATCATAATAGATCCAACTCAGGAAACTGGACTAGAGTTTGAAACAAAAACTTCCAAGGATAAAGAAAATCATCCAACAAAAACTTCAAGGATAAAGAAAATCATCCAAAATAGGTCCAACTTTCTATTCACTCATGAAATCTCATTGTCGAGTCAAATGAAGCGTACGTAGTTGAAACTTTATCCATATCTAATTTTCGACGAATACCGGCCCGCCAAGTAAGATTCATTATTCATGAAGACCCAAATTGGGAAAGCCATCAGTTTGGTTACCATTGCTTCCTTTAAGAGTGCTGTTTTATGCGTCACATTCACTGAAGTCAATAGAACAGAATGTCTGCTGCTTTTGAACTCTCATAGAACATCTTCAACTTGTTCATTTTTTTATTTATTTTTTATAGCCGATGGTATATGAGCGATTGCAGTGAACACTGGACTGATGATGAACCCGACTAAATCACTCAGGGGTTAAGAGGGTATCTCTGCCACTAACCTAGAGGTCAAAAGAGAAATTATGTAGTTGCTACAAATCAAACCTATCACATCTGCCTTAATTAAAGTAATAAGACCCTCTTCGTAACTACTACACTACATCCCTAGGGGGGCAAATCAACACCTTAATTGATATTGAAACTTTAAAGAATGATTTTAAACTAAAAACAGAATATGGACTCATTTGCCCACGCGAGTTTGAACACCAAGTCCCACGAGAACATATATTTTTCTCAACTAAGTTTAGATTTTGGCTCTTATTATTCATGACGGATTTCTTTTTCTATATAAAGGCTTTGCCAGTCACTAATCCTATCAGTCACAAGCAAATCTAACATTCTTGTCTGTTCAATTCTCCTTAGATATCTGTTACAATGGCTTCTCATGTCGCATCGGTTTTTCTCGCTTTCTTCCTCGTTTTCTCTAGTTCCGTAGCTGCTATCGGAAACTTCGATTTCTACTACCTTGTCCTCATGGTGATATATGTGTTCTTTTTATTGTAAATCCATATCACACATACATTTGTTGCAACCAGTTGAGGGCTTGAGATTGTGCATTGAGATGTATATGTGCACACATCTTGATGTTCATCCAAAGGACTCTGACCTAAGATTGTGACAAAAGTATGTCATTCTCTTTATTCAAGGTGTTGGAGTCCTTTAAGCGCACATTTAGAATGCGTATGCACACGTCTTGATGCATGATTTAAGAACAACTACGTGGCAAATGTATGTAAAAATAAATAAATAAACACAACATTATTTTACCTATACATATTGCTAACACATTGATATATACTGAGAGAAACATCAAACTGCGCAGTGGCCAGGTTCATATTGCAAGCAATCCAGTGCAGGGTGTTGTTTTCCAAAAACTGGCAAGCCTGAACTAGACTTCTTTGTGAAGAGACTCATTCCCTACTCCACTGATGGACCTGCTCTAATTGATTGCAACAGGAGTCCATTCTACAATAATGAGGTTCTTTAACTAGTCTTTTATTTTTTATTTTTTATTTTTTATTTTTTTGGTCTAATCCACAAGATATCCGAACTATCCAACTACTCCGATTTCACCCCAAAACCGTGCACCGTATAGGTAAGGGAAGCTCCCAACTTTGATGCTTCCATTCTCATGACTCGAACTCGATTCACTAGTTAAGGGACAACAACCCGCTTCTAATTATGCCAACCAATAGTTGGCAACTAGTCTTTTATACATATATCTACATTATAAGATAAAAAATTAACTGAGTTGAAAATTGAGGACCATGTATCAATCTCGTTTTTACAAAGTGGGGATTTGCTTAAAATGCAGATCTCTGACTTGGAGAGTGAGTTATTGAAGTACTGGCCCAACATCAAGTGTCCAAGCAGTGAAGGGAAGGATTTGTGGAGAAACACATGGAATGCCTATGGTGTGTGCTCTGGTCTAAATGAGCATGACTACTTCAACAAGGCATTGGAACTAAGAGAGAAGATTGACATGCTCTCCATCTTTAACAAGAATGGTGAGCACTAAAAAACAGACAGTCAATTATCTTTGCAAGAATAGTTGAAACTTTATTTTTGATGTGTAATGATCAATATAAGTTGAAAGGACTAACTGGGTATCTGTGGATGTGCAGGCATTGTTTCCACAGACTATGCAGACTACAGCTTGGCTGATGTAAAGAAAGCAATCTTAGGAGGAATTGGAGCCTCGGCAGCAATTCGATGCAGTAAGAACCAATGGGATGAATCTCAAGTTTATGAAATATACCTGTGCTTCGACAAGGATGCGAAAACAGTCATAGATTGCCCCGTCTTGCCAGTCTCCAACTGTGCTCCTCGCGTCGTTTTTGGTTCCTTCACTTATGACATGCTCAAGAATGTCACTTCCTTGACTAAAAATCCCATTAGAATGAGAGCCATGAACAGCATATAAGCTACAAAGGGCTCTCTGAGCTTTGGTTGGATATGTCAGCATTCAGCAGTACTATTTGCAATGTCTAGTGCCTTTTCTCCTATGTTTTTGTTTTCTGTTACAAAAGAAAATGTGGTAGAGTTTGTACTTCATAAGCTTGTAATCTTTGAAACATAATGAAAATAAGGAAGCTCAAAAGCTTTTCTTCTCTTCACTGCAAAAGGAATTCATGTCTTGTCATGACTGATAAAGAGCTTTAATTTTCATTTCTACATAAACTATTGACTAGTGGGCCAAATGCCCATCTCCAAAATTTGGTGACAATCTGATAAAACTCTAGTTCTATCGAGGCAAGCAAACCGAACAGACACATAAATCAATGAGTCGAGAGATAAATAGATCAAATGCAAGAGAGGCAAGAAACTTTATTGATAATAGTAAAGAGAAACAAGAAAACCCAGCTATTCAAGAGGTTGGACTCTCCCCAACTACTACTCACCAGAGTAGAACCCTAATTCTTAACACTTTTCTCATGACCACTCATAAAACCATAAACTACTTATACATTTTGACAATAGTAAAATGACAAATATAACCACCGCCCCCTTTAAAAGCTTTGATCACTTTACTTGAGATTCTATCACAATCCAGTAAAACCATTGTTTCTAGGCAAAAATCAAATAGCACGCAGCTTGCCAAGAGAATTCAGACCATCTCTTAGAGAAAGAAACTGAATGAAAAGTGAGGATACAGTTGTTGGAGCTTCAATCCTTCTTGGTTTGAGATGGAACCTTGCCATCTACGTAAGGGTATTCACATGGAGCCATCCACAGTCCTAGCAAGACTGCTAAATGAAGGCAGAAGAGAAGAAGAGATGAATATATGTTTGAGGGAAAGATGTTCCAGCAAACCTCAATCCCGAAGAACAAAATCAATCTGCAGAAGACAACAGCAAAGATCACTTGAAAATCTTGATTGAACAACCAAAAATAAAAAATAAAAGATAGTTATTTAAGCAGAAGATTTTTTTTTTTCTTGAGTAGTTTACCTAAGTAAAGTGGGAAAAAGAGTCTTCCATAGAAGAAACGGCAAGCTATAGAAATACCTACAACCAAAAATCAGTCAATAAATTTTGTAAAATTAGAACACGATAAAGAAAATGTGCATTAAATAGACTGGAGTGGAAAAGTTTGATCCATAAAGCCGATCCCAACTGATTTGTGATTGAAGCGTTGTTGATGTTGTTGTAGAATATGATCATGGAATCACTGATCAGTAGCACATAGATTGATTGGAAACGTGCAAGGTTGCCTAGCCACCTTTAGTTGTGTTGAAAATATTCACAAAGCATCATAGTAGACATTTGTACTTGCAATGTTTGATTCTAATATTCCTTTCAATGTTTAAACAAGGCATATGGACTTCTGAGTAAGCTTACCATGAATAGAACTGATAATGCAGTGACCTTGCACATAAGATGCCGATGAAGTTTCCAACAAACATAGTAGTTACAATATCTGTGTTGTTTCAGAGTCCAAGATAAATCAATCCATCAAAATAACAGAATGGACACCATAGTACAATGGTAGTGATTCCATAATCATAACAAACCAACCTGATCAAGTTCAGACTTACGTTCTTTGCTGATGTTTGGAGAAGTTGAATTCTGATAAATAAGCTGCTTATGAGATGACGATGCTGAAGTCGACTTTTTTACCGACATAATCATGACCGCAATCCTAGAACGGAGAAGACGAAGAAGTCCTCCTTCATGTCTGTAGAACATCTTTATGAGTAATTGCATGGAAAACAAGTTGGACATAATGAAAAATGGTTAATAAGGTTCAAATGCTAATCATAATCAAGCCAGTTCAAGCAGGGAAATCCCTATTTCCCGAAACTTGAAACAGTTGAACCAAAGCACTAAAGTAGCATCATGACCTCTTTGATCCATAAACTCTTCATAACGTCAAAGCGGATTTTTTTTATTTGTTAATCGAAAGCATGACTCAATCAGATCAGATGTATGAGCCAAGAAAATAACACAAAGGAAAAGCATGCATGACTTAAGAAGAAAAAGAATGAAAAAACAGTTCTGCATATCATAACATGATCCACCGTGGGAGTTTTTAAAATAAGAAATGGCTTTTGTATAAGCAATGAGAATTACAGACTATAAAAACAAAAGGTGTGTTTGGAACAAAGCAAAGGAACATAAAGATCAATCCCTCCCTTCTAATATAACTTTCTTCATTCATCTATTGCTTGTCAATTTGATTTGTCATGGCAATATGGTATTGAATCTAGTTTTAAATCACATGCAAAATCATTCCAGGTATAAGATAACTTCTTTGACAAAAATAACTTGTCAAAAATTAAAAGAAATTAGAAAACAAGATAGAAGACAAAAGGAGAGAAATACTTGCACCATTTGCAGTGGGCAAAGACAATGAGGAGAAGAAGGTGGACAATCAACAAACCAATTGCAAATTCTTTTGACACAAAAATTCCTTCAGGAACAAATTTGAAGTTAACTGACCTGATACATCAAACAAAATAATTGTTTAGGTAACATCAATTAAACTAACCAACAAACAAGTGCCTATGGGAGTAACTTTCTTCTCATAGTTATAATTTAACTTATTCATTCTCACAAGAGAAAAGGTTTGGCAACATAACTATAGACATGTCAGATGGGTAAATAAAAATTATAAAAAATAAAACTTTATTTTCCTCTACATTAAAATTATAAAAAAAATGAAACTTCATTTTCCTCTACATTAAATGACAAGCAAAATTTGGAACTGCAACTTCATGTTTTCTGAAAGTGATCGTCTTTATAATAAACCGACAACAGTCAAGTGCTCATACAAATTCATGAAAGGAACAGCGGATTTATTTAGCATCAGTACAGCTCCCAACAAGAGATGGAAATACAAATAGCGTAAATATGTAACTTCTGTATATCATCCACAAACTAATTCTTTATGAAGCTTGAAAAATGGCTAAAAGGTATAGACAGCAATAGCTACACAGAAAATCAAGTTGCAGAATCAACGAGCCAATCAATGTTGAGTGAAGGACATATTAATGTACAAAGCATTTACGACCCAATCGATGTTAAGCTACCAGTACTCGAAAAAAAGTCCGAGAAATGGTCAAAACAAAAGTTGCAATACTGTAGCATGAGAAGTTGACTGACAAAAAAAATGCTTAGGCTTGAAATTTGAGAAAAGATATGTACCAAAAATGAATGAAGACGCGTCCAAGATTGAAGGCTCCTGATATGTACTCAATTGGATATGATACTAGAAATGGAAAACCTAAAACAATCTGCACGACAATTTAAGAAAACTTGGACAGGGGTAAGGCAGTGATCTAATTTAGTTCGATCAGCACGAAATGAAAAAATCGAAAAAGCAATAACTTTCATTAAGCCAAATAAGTATCTTAAACTAGACGGGAGATACTAACCACTCTTAAGATATAGTAGAAAATGGGCTATAGAAACTGAGCTAAAATTAGCAGATACATTTTATGCAACTGACTCTCGTCATGCAACCCCTTCATCATCTCAGGGATGGGAGAAAGGGTGACTCGTCCATTGCATCTTAATAAGTTAATATTGTGCACTATTCTTTCATTTACCAAAATACAGTGGTTGGCTTTAGGTCTTAACATTAGATCTATGAATGCCTCAGTCCATAAAATTCACAAGATTTTAGTTTACTTATGAACTGATGAAATTTTTAATGATCATATATTCATAGGCACTTGCTGGGATGGTTTCTTATCTCCCTGACTTTGCAAGAACTTAATCAGACAGTTTCTTATCTACCTGGCATTGTAATCTTTAGCACTAGGCCAACAATAATCAGGAATCAAGATCTAGATAGTTCACTATGTTACAAATGTCCAAAACCAACACCCTCGTTTAGCCAAAAATATCTAGACACTACTAAGTTATGTAATCCTGTAGCATGGACAGTAAGGATATGGCTGCATACATCAACCCCTAACCAAACTTTGAAGGAAGAGAGACTCTATATCAGAGATGCCTTTTTTAGAAGTTAGAACCCCATTTGAGACACAACACTATCTTAAATATTCATGAATTTAAGAGAAGGTACCTGCAATAATGCTGCCCCTCCTAAGGCTGACAACAAATCACCAATGCCCATACCCTGTAAAAAATGTGAACACTAATAACCTATTGAGAAATCATGCAATAATAAATTATGAAAATATAGATAAATAGCAAGTAATATACCTTTAACATTAGTAATAATAAAGGAGGAGCATAAAGGAGCACGTTCATCTTCACTGATACTGCCCAACTGAATATAGAAAAAGAAAATCAAATTGACTAAACTTTGGTCATAAAACCAGATCGAGCATTCAATTATCACCTGAAAACAATCAAACCTAAATTCCATCTTCTGTAAAGAACCAGTGCTAATGCAGCATGAAGCAAAGTCATCGCTACACAGTCGTTAAAGAGACGAAGAACAAAGATGGAATGAACTCGTTTCGATAGACAAAGAAGTGAAAGAGCCCACCAAGGTACCTGAAAGAAAGGTCACGACCAAATGGAAACCAGAAATGAAAGAATGAACAAGAAGGGCAACTCAAAATTGTACACAGGGGCGGAGCTAGAAGCGAAATGCCTTGGGCTGTAGCCCAGAGCATTTCACTGAAAACCCCCTATATATTTGCAATTTTCCTAAACAAAAGAAAAAATTCTCCCTTAGCCCACCCCATTAGAATATGTTTACACCTAAGCCCACCCCATCTCAAATTCCTGGATCCACCCCTGATTGTACACATCGTAAAATAATTGTAAACATAATGAAAAAAACAAACATGAAATGAACCATAAGATCTCAAGTATCTAGAATTTCTCAGGAGAAAATATCTGTGCACAGATGACAGATCAATGCAAAGCTTAATACTATTCCTTGAAGTATCAGTATTCGTTGAAGTATCAGTATACGAATACTTCAACTTGAAGGAGAGGAAGGCAATATATGTTTTTCCCCACTACCAGGTAAGTTTTGAGAAAATTTGAATTGAAACAGTTTAATGATGTTTGAGGACTCACTCTATTACGCTACTGTATAGTTCTTCTTTGTAAAAAAAAAAGGGAACCACGGTGGCATATTCATATATATGAGTAAAGCTGGACATATTCAAGTATCTCTAGAGTCCTAAATTGGCTAAGATAAAAGATTTATTTTCTTTGCTGCTTAACCAAAATAGAACAGTAAACATAAAGGAATTAGGACTCAATGTCATAAAGAACTTATGCATTAAACTCCCGATTGATTTTGGACTCTTTCGAAATTAAAACGTCAAACAATCTAGAATTCTAGCTATAGTTCAATGCATCCAACATTATTTCTAGAAAAAAGATATATACCCATCTCATGGATGGACCTTTAAGGAATCTAAAAGATCAAGCTTGCATGGGTGGGTGTCGTGCATTTCGCCTTGCAACAAGAACTGTCCATCAGATTTATAATAGATGCAGAACATGAATTCCACTAATTAGAACAAACCACGACAAAGTAGAAAAGACAACAAAATATAGCACCACTTAGAAAGTGAATTTCACCAACTAAAACAAACAACTAGCGGTTATATAAGATGCAATCGGGCAGATTTTCTTACCACATCAGTCTTCGTATAGATGAATAAAATGATTCCCAGGTTTATAATGTACAAAATGCCAAAAAGAATCTGTGACAACATAAAAAACAAAATGCAAACCATGAGCTGAGTAATATACGAACATTAGAAATAAAATTAAGTGGAAAAAACGGTACAAAAACACAACAACAAAGCCTCAATTAAGTGGAGAACGGTAATGGAGTTTAAATTGGTAAATCAAGTTTTCATTGTTTACAAACACATCCGAAATGTAGGACTGACAAAAACCCTGTTGGAGTTTAAATTAATAAATCAAATTTTCATTGTTTAAAAACATATCTGAAACGTATGACTGAAAAAAATCCTATTGTCACAAACAAAACAATTAAAACTTCCCTTTCAGAAACCATCTCCATCTCAACAATATTAAAAAAATCAAAAAAAAAAAAAAAAATTGCATATAATCTTAGTTTCACAATTTGATATTTTGTATCCACTTCCAATACCAAAGACACTCTGCAAATGCCCTAGTTAGAAAACTCAATATAGTAAAAACTGAAGAAATTCGACGACATCATAGTAGTAGACCGAAGAAAACTTAGGATGCATTGACTAGAGGGTATTTAAAGGATTCTGAAAACGCGCCGTCAAGGGCATTGAATCGAGCAGAGTGGAAAAGCTCGATCCATGTGGCCGAGCCCAACTAATTTGGAACTGAGACTTTGTTGTTGCTCTTGTCTTCGCTTTTCGACTTCCACTAACTATAGTAGAATAGGAAATTGAGTGATTTACCTGAGCTGGGTGCACTTCCCCTCCAGTTACATACATAATTGCAGAATAAATGTACAGAAACCCAGCAGGATAAACCAAAGGCCCAGTGTCCCCTTTCAAATTGCTGTAATTCCTCTCCCCTTCAAGATACCCAACAACCTGTTTTCAATCTAAACCATTTCAATCAACCCCACAAACCCCAAAACCCTAAACCATAATATCAGCCCTAATTTGATCAATCAAACACAAAAACAACAAAATCAAAACATGGGGTTTCTCAGAGATTTCAAACCTGAGACATGTACGCATCCCAATCAATCTTAGTATCTGTAATTAAACAACAAATTGACGATTACCCATCAAGGGAATGAACTAAACAAGAGAGATGTATAGATTTGGATTGAGAGTTGGTTCTCTTACATGGTACATAGTAGATGATGAGTGAGACGAGAATGGCGTCGAGACCTAGCAATGCTGAAGCGAAAACGGGCTTAGAGACTATGAAATCATGGAGTTTGTGAATCGATGACTGTGTTCGGTGAGATTCTCGGTGTGGGTGTTGCTTGGTTTCCATTGGAAAGCACACCAAAACCTTCAAAGGTTTCGACTTTGTTTGGTAGATCAGCAAATTCACAGCTTGTTTGATTAGGCACTCGTAGACTTAGACCCACAGATGATCCAGTCCAGTTACGATCAATCCGTGATTCAATCCAATTATTACGGATTAAAAAATTACAATCTAGTTTAAATAATTTATCAATACAACTCAATTCAATTTACAAAATGTGAACCAGACTAGATCAAGTTCTACGAACGTTTTCCTCTCCAAAGATTCATAAGAGAACTTTTCCTCTCCAAAGATTCATAAAATTAAACTTAACAAATGAATCGCAAAAATTATATATATCTTATGACAAATTTACAACATACATCCCACAAATCTATATATAACATATTTCCCATAAATTTGTCATCACATGAACTTTCAAAATGTAAGTTTCTATATAAATAAAAATGTCATCCACAAACTTCCTCCATATACTTAAACAAAAGCACAAAAAAGATACACATTGCAACATAACCCACAAAAAAAATGTCTGAAGTGTAATAAAAATGGTAAGAATAAGCACAGTCTTTGAGATACTATATAACTAGGTGAAATCCCGCGTCTCGTGCACGGGTAAGACTAAGTGTCAATAAATTAGTTAAAAATAATTAATCTAATAATAAAAAATAAAAAAGTGATAAAAAAAGAAAAAAAAAAGAAAGTGATAAAAAGAGAAAAAAGAAAACTTAAATAAAAAATATAATCCTAATAAAATTAAATTTGATGAGAAAAAGAAAGTGATAAAAAGATTTTAAAAAAATTAGAATCAAAACCCAAAGGTAATAATATGTGAATATAAGAAACATCAAAAATAAAATAGTTATAAAAAAAATAAAACTTCTCGTCCACAAGTATGACTTGTTAATCGGACAATTCTATAGTATAAACTCTAACATTCAATGAAGACGCTCTCTTTAGCTACCAAAACCTCTCCTCCCCAGATGTCTAATTAACATTAATGTGAGATGAGATAAACCACGTGTGACGGCCCCAATTTCTCCATGCAATTGGGTACGCCCAGCCTAGACCCGTACAAGCCCCGAGTCATCACTCGGCAACCTGACGAGCCTAGTCAGCCTTTGTAACGACCCTAAAATTTAAACTCGTGCCACGTGATATTTCAGGGTCGTATTGTGGGCCCAACTAGCCATGGTGTATTTGTTTCAGTCCTCGGGAGTCGACACCGAGGTATGTTATGTTTGTTTGGTGATTTGTATTATTTATTTATTACCGAACATTAAATTCAATATTTCAAATGTGTAAGGACGTGGTGAGTGTGCGTTAGTACCGTTGAACAAGTTCGGTACGAAAAAACGTGTTAATCGAGTATTTGAGAGTCCGTTGGACGAAAATGAAATAAAAACATTGATATTTACAAATGAAAATAATTAATGGAATTAAATAATAAATTATGGGCGCCGAGTGATGCGCGAGGTCGTGGGCGACACGCGTGAGTCAAATGGTAATGTGCACGTCCGAGTGAACTCGTTGGCGCGCAAAACGAAATTTGTAGGCATGAAAAATACAATGATATATATATATATATATATTTTTATATATATAGAATATATATAAATGTATATATAAGTAAAATGTAAAATGACCAAGAGGGGCATTTGGTTGTGAAGAGAAAGAGGATAAGGATAAGGGCAAAATGGTCATTTCACCTCAAAATTATCAACAAAATCCCACCGCCACCATTTTCTCACATTTCACTGTAAAAAAAAAAATTGAAAATCGAAGGAGGAAGAGAAGAAATCAAAGAGGAGATCGGTTGATCGAAGGTGTGAAGATTGTTTAGATCGAAGAGGAGATCGAGTTGGTGAAGGTGAGTTGTGATTGTTGTTACGTTGTGTTGTTGGGGTGTTGAGTTGTTAATTTTGAGAGAAATTGAATTTTTAATTGGTGGGTGTTGATGTTGTTGTTGATGATTGTTGTTGTTGTTGTTGTTGTTTATTGTTGAAAAAGAAAGAGAAAAGAAAAGAGAAAAGATAAAAGAAAAAAAAAAAAATTTTGAAGCAGAGACGAACTGGAAATTCCAGTTCGTCTCTGTGAAGAAGAAGAAGATGGGGTGGGCCGGGTCGTGGTGACCCGGGCCCTACCCGATGGGCCGGACCGGGCCCGACCCGGGTGGGTCGGCCCGGGTCTGACCCAGTTGGGGTGGACCGGGTCGGACCCGACCCGGGGACCCACCATTATTAAAATAATAATTTATTTATTTATAATAAATAAATAAATTAAATATGTTTTATTTTTATTTTTTTTGAAATAAATATTGGAAAAATCTGGAAAATTCAGAAAAAATAGGAAAAAATTCTGAAAAATTATATTTCAACCAAATAAATAGAAATTTGGAAATTTTTATGAAAAATAAAGAATTTGAGATTCGCGACGAGACTTTTGTCGGGGTTTTGTCTCGTAAAGCGTGAAATTATTAAAAATAGCCAAAAAAATATTGAAAAATATTTTTCTAAATTGTATGAAAATTATGAGGTTTCGCTTTCGGGTATCCTAATGGGTTTAAATGGAACCCAATACAGGATAAGCGACCCAAATTGAGCAAAGGAACAATAATTTAGAAAATTGTAGAAAATGAGTTAAACTTGAAAAAAATTGAAGAATACTTGGAATAATTAGGGAAAAATTAACGGAAATTGGTCGAAATAATTGTCAGGTGACGAGCGAAGTGTTGGTAACTAATTGGGAAACGTGTGGAGCTACGCGAGGGCGTTTTTAGCGGGATTTGAGGTGAGTAAAGGCAACAATAGAGTCAACATAATTGCTTTTCTATTTATTGATTAATTATTCTTGAAATGCAAGCCCTTTGTATTCCATTCTAGTTCAGGTGACCTAGGGTTTAGGTAGTCCGACTGTGATGAGAAGTCTCAACGAGTTTAGTAGCCGGCATAGATCGTGGCTTCTCGTTGGAGCCTATCGAAATGATTTAGCATCCGATTGTGATCGTGGCTTTCTTTCGGTAGTGTGTTAGGAATTTAGCGACGAGCTTTGTCGTGGCATTTCCTAACGAGTGTGCGTTCGATGGAGGCGACCTTCGGGCCCACCGGTTCGTACGGGGTGGATTGAGCGGGGAGGCGATTTTGGGCCTATCGTGTCGATCGCAAGGCGATGAGGTCTTGAGACCGCGGTTTGATTGGGACTATCTATTCTCCTATCCATTTGTTTCTCGGTCACTTGATTTTCGTTGTTTGTACTTGTTGAATCTATTTATCATGCGATTTGCTATCTATTTCGCTTTCTTGTTATACACTTGCATGATTTATAGACTTGTGATTATTGAAAATTCGATAAATTATGTTGAGATATCTATTGTTGTCATTTCTTCGTTATATTTTGTACTCACCGTCCTTTTATGACGGTGGGTGCGATCCACATGAACAAGTAGGGGCAAGGCGCCGATGCTTGGCGATATCCTCTGAGGCACGCTCAGAGCCATTAGCTTTGCTCTCACTTTGTAGGTATTTTGTCTTTTGTTGTATATTTTGGCTATGTATCCATTTGTTTTGATATTTTGGGACTTTGGGAAGTTGAACCTGACTGTTGATACATGTATATGTTTACTTTGGGCTTTCAGTTGATCAGTATTATATACCTGTGATGTTGTTTGGACATGATTTTCCACATCTAGGTTGAATGAGTTGTAAACTGTTGTAAGTTGGTATTAAAAACAATTCCGCTGCACACCTAACTATAATTGAGGATAAAAGATTAGATAGAGTTAAGGTGAATCAAAAAGAGTGATCCAGGGTGAGTGAGTGAATAATGTAACGAGTAATTGATACGTTAAGGTTGACTAGACCTGCGTTGACTCGTTGGAGACGAGCTAGGGGGTCCACGTAGGTTTAGGCCGGGCGGGGCCCAATTTGTGGTTGTTGGGGCCGTCACAGCCTTCAACTTAATCAATTTAGTTATTTATGAAAGAATTA
The DNA here is from genome assembly GCA_039657345.1 of Stephania japonica. NCBI lineage: Eukaryota > Viridiplantae > Streptophyta > Magnoliopsida > Ranunculales > Menispermaceae > Stephania > Stephania japonica. The sequence goes on along the minus strand of CM077558.1, from coordinate 5,868,340 downwards.
CTGCAATAGTAAACAGCGGAAAACTAAATAATTAATACAAATGGGAAATAACTCAATCAAAGGAAGTACAGGAATTTTATAAGTGTGGAAAACCCCGGGTATTCATGTACAATTCGAAATGCAAAGGTACATGATACCAATCTCATCAAAATTTGTCAAGTTTAATAATCCCAAAGCATATATATATAAAACGATATACATAAAAGCAAAACATAAGGAAACCTATAAAATAGTCTCCAAATCCAAATAGCTAATCCTCACAATAGATCACCTAGGCAAGGTCCCTTGCCCTTGCTGCTCTCCGCCCTATCTGCACCCACCGTCACAAACTAGACGGTGAGTAACTGAATAAAATCGAATGTAATGCCAGCAGAAAACAATAGTAATTCATGATAATTCAAATAAAGTAGTCTAAATATCATGCAGTCACGGCCCAAATTTTATAATCTTGATTAACTTGCTTAATCATGATTACCGACCCGTGACGTGGGGCCCGCATGAGATGCGCATACCTACCGAGGCATGTGACCGCGGTAAATTTTATATTTGTATTGATGTATTCCTAGTGTTTTGTATGTGTGTAGGCTGACTAAGCCAATATGTGCAGCTATCGGCGTCGAGACGTGGTTAGGGACACGTCTCGAGTTGCGTGCAAGTCGGGGTACCGAATAGCGAGACTTGCGATAAGTCTAAATTTAGTAAAATGCAATGTAATTAAATTAATGCACATTAAATCATAACCTATAGTTATAAATTTATTAAATTGAATTGGAAATATAAATATATATACATTAAAAAAATCAGAAAAATCAGAAAACAATTGTGAAATAACAAAAAGGGCTTTGGCTTATTAAGGAAAAGATAGGGTTGCAGGGGTAAAATGGTAATTTCACCCCCAAAAACACCAACAAAGCCACCATCACCGCCGAACACAAGAGGAAGAAGGGGAAGAAGAACCGGGAGAGAGGGAGAGAGGGAGAGAGAGGAGAAGGAGAGATCGAAAGATCGAGACGACGACGACATTGGCGAGGTGAATTTTTGTTGTTGATGTTGGCATGGTTGTTGTAGGACGTTAATGGTGATGATGAAGTTGATTTTTTTGAAATCAATGTGTTTAATGGTATATTGGATGATTAATGGTATTGTTGTTGTGTAATAGATTAAAGAAGTGAAACGGAAAAAAAAAAAAAAAAAGAAAAGAGAAAGAAAAAAAAAAAAAAAAAAAAAAAAAAAAAAAACATGTTGAAGCGAACGTCTCTGCAACAACAAATTGAGGGGGTGGAGACGCTTCTAACCGGTCGGACACTTTGGGCCGGACCGGTTGACCGGTCCAGGGGTCCAAACCCCCCCATTTAAAAATAAAAAAAAATATAATAATAATAAATAGCAATATATATGTAATATATATACATACATGTATATATGTATATGTATACATATATATACATGTATGTATATTTATATATACACATACACATGTATATATACGAAAAAATAAAATAAAATAATAAAAGAAATAATAATATGTATATATATATGTATACATACATATACATTTATATATATACAAATGCACATATATGTATATATCTACATATACACATATATGAATATATACATAAAATATATTTATGTAACAAAAAAAAAAGTACATAAGTAAATGACCTTTCAGGGACCTAGGGGTGTCACGGGAGTTCGGGAACGCTAGTCGGAGTGTCGCGAGGCCGGATAGTTAGAGCTATCCTGTGACTTGTAAGTGAAACTGTGGGAACTCCTTACTTTATTTCATTCATATTAAATTCTCTTTCAGTCAATTGGATGACTTGTTATTAGTAATCTACCATCATGCTTTCCTTGCTCTATTCAAGTTGAATGTTGAAATAGCATGATGTCTTGTCATGATTTCATTGACTCCTTTCCTAATGTGCCATATTTGATTATGAATGATGTTATAATTGATGTTAGAAATGCATGCATTAGGGTTACTGTGGTAATTGATTTGTATTCCATTCCCTTTGAGGCTTTGTAGCCTAACTTATTGTTGATATCGTAGAATCTTAGAAATGAAATCCTTGAAACAAAAGTTGGAGATTATCTAGTGTCCATTGCACGAGAGATTGGTGGATTCACGGGATCACTAGACCTCGGGGTTTCCGGCACTCACCACTATTACTTGGGTGGCATCACGTAGCTTGAACTACGGGGTTGCCGGCAAGTTTCTATATATATATATATATTCAAATTTACAAAGTATGTTAGAGAGTATCTCCATACGATAGTGGAAAAAAGGCTGGTTGATAGTTCTCACCGCCGATCGGACGTAGATCATCTCGACTTAGCCTGTGTCAGGACTCTGTGTGAATAAGAATAGACTGTGTGTCGGTACTCTGTGTGAGTGAGAATAGACTATGTGTCAATCTATCAAATTTGGTTAGCTGTGATATTTATATGCATTACTTTCTCAGCACCTTTTTCTGCTATATTATGCATTTAAATATTTGTCTTTAATTTGGAAATGAAGTATAGAATTCCCCGGTTATCACTTAAATATCATTTATACTCACCGTCTAGTTTGTGACGGTGGGTGTAGGTCCGTCAAACAGCACTAGACCGGGCAATGAGAAGATCGGCGACTACCTCTGGGCTCGTAGCGCGTAGGCTAGCGTACATGTATGTCAGATTTTTGTATTATGTTTATATATACGTCTTTTGCTTGGGTTGTTTTTGGGACGAGAGTTAGTTCACCCGACTTTTGAACTTTCACTTTATCTATATGATCGTCGGTTGTTTTATATTGATATTGTGATTGTGATTTCCTGGTTTCCACATTTAGGATTTATTTAAAATGCTTCCGCTAATACGTTAAAGACTTCCGCTAATTTGATAATTCTTATAAAGTGATGAATAGTACTGATAGGGATTTTCTTATCCCTGAACCCAATTTACGAGATAATAGGTAGTACAGGCTGACTAATACATAATTAGGTCCTACGTGGTGTAATTAGGGCTTAATTATGGGATTAGGCCGGGCGGTGCCCTAGACGAAAATAGGGGTCGTTACACATGCGGTAATAAAAAGACAGGAAATTAAATAGACAAGATGCATGATAAACAGACTAATAGATATCAATCGAAATTTAAGTGTGTTCCAAGGAATCAAAAGAGGCTCATAAGTGGTCTAAACCATAGCATAACGGCGAAGACCTCGTGAGGTCTTCCCGGGCATCGACACAAGTGAAGGCACAGCTATGACTAGAAGGGACTCGAACCCATCCACCCAGTACTCGGTGTCACACGGTCACTAAGGGTGGTCACACACTCGTGGCCACGAGTGCCCACGTTTTATCCCTCTAGTGCAGGTCCTAGTACTTTTGAGACGAAACACTTACGCCAGGAAACACACAACAAGAAATGGAATGGAATACCAATAATAGAGTATAATAAGACTGAATAACTGATAATGAATCACATGGCATTTTCTTACTGGCTTACAAACGTACAAATGCTTTTTAAGGCAAGTGTACTTACCTGAACTATTCGCAACCCGGTATCCACTCCGAGACTCTAATACGTTCCCCGTGCGTTCTCGACTACCTGATAAAGTTTTGAATCTCGAATATTGGTTTAAGGCTCGCATTTAGTCTTAAGGTGTTTGTTTTACAATCATTTGTTGATTATGACCCAAAACGTTGTGGATTAAACCATCTCTATGGTTGTTCCCTTTTTTTACAAAACATAACTCTTGTTGGGTCTATTTATCAAGTTTTATACTCACCTAAGTAAGCCTTTGATGTGAACACTTATTGGGCCTAGATACATAAACTTATTCTTATATTTTACACCTTCGTCTTGACCTCAAGTTGTATTTATTCTATTGGGCCTTTATTGGGCTTTACACAACCTATAAACACACTATTTGTAACTTATTATGGACTCATATAAAGAGTATGTTGGGCCTTTAACACAAACCTACAACAATTAACTAAAGTTGTCCATAATTCTCCTTTTCATTTATTCACAAACATAAAAAATAAAAATAAAAATAAAAAATACACACACCTTACACACACACATATACAACTGTTGTGTACACCCCACACATCACACACCCCACTGTTATGTGCACATAACACCCTGCTGTTGTGTGCACCCCACTGCTATTTACACCCCATATTTACATGTGTTAATGTCACTTTATTACTTAAAACTATATAATATACATTAATCTATTCTTTTACACCCACAACCATTGTGTACACCCCACTGTGGTGTACACATACACGCTGGTGTGTACACCCCACAGTGGTGTACACATACCCCCATTCATGCACCCCATGTACACCAACCCACCACCAAACCGTCATGCATACACCCAAAACAATTACAAAATCCACATAAAATCATGAACACATGAACCCGAGAGACAAGAGAGGAGGAGAGGTTCACCTAGGGTGGGACGTGGGGTCTCCGACGGCGAGGGAGGTGGCGGCGGTGACGTGAGGCCGAGAAGAGGAGGGGAGATGTGAGGCCGAGAAGAGGGAGGAGAGATCCGAGAGAGAGCAACGAGAGTGAGAGAGGAGAGATCGTGAGTGAAGCCGAGAGAGAGATGGAGAGGCGAGAGTGAGGGAGAGGAGAGCCGAAATGGAAGAGGAGAAGGGTGGGCGGCGGTGGTGTGTAGAGAAGAAGGTGAATAGTGTAGGGTTTCTTTGTTGTTGTTATATTTATATGGTCAAATGACCTTTTTACCCCCAACTTACTTCCTACACCATTTTTAAACCATTGCCCTTATGGGTCTTTTTACTTTTCTATTTATTTCTCTTTATTATACATTAAAGTATGTGTGTGTTGTCACTTGCATGACTCTCCACCTCAACACACCCGCATCTCGAGATCAATCTCATGGTTCCTCACCATTGAACTGTGTCAATTTAACAATTCCAATTCCATAGACCATATGTTGCGTAATTAACTAACTTCTGCATTCAAACGACATTCCTCGGTCCGTTTTTCCTTGTTCCGACTCTCGTAACTCGCGTAGTCTCGCATTGTCTCGCCAACTAATTAATTAAACTAATTAAAAATTCATTTATTTGTATGTTTTACTTGTTTTTCTCCCCCGTTTAACTAGTCGAAACCTCACTCAATTAAATATCGCTCGACCGGCTCGAAACCCGTAAAATACTACAATACTAATACACACAATCAAAGAATCATAAAATCACTTCGGTGTCGACTCCCGAAGTTCAAAATACTGTCCAGTATTGATGTAGCCGGGTCACAATTTCTGACAAGTACAACACAAGTCAGTTAAAAATTTTGGGGTTGTTACCCTACGTTTGAGTACACATAGAGAGAGAAAGATTTGGTGTCTTGAAAGTGAACATTTTTTAGTGTTGCGTCATTTTTTCTCTTTATTATAGATTAATGGAAATTTGAAAGGTTTTGTGTTGAGACTTTTTTTTTTTTTTTAATGTTGGAAATTTTGTTTATCTTTATTATATAATTAATGGGAAGATAAAACGTTGAGCTTTAGGTCGATCTTCGTGTTCCCCATGGTTGTGATTCATCTTCGCATCAACTCGATCGATCTTCGCGTCACCTTTGTTTATCTTCGCTCTCACCCTAAGTCTTACTTCCAATCAAAGACTAAACTTGGTCGAGTTGTTTCCATTAATATGTATGTTTTGTCAAATTTTTTACTATTTTTAAACAATTTTGGTTGTTGTGTGTGTTTGAAACTGTTTTTGATCTAATATGTTAGTCGATTTGTGCGTTGTTGATGGTCGACGCTCAATCGGTAACACATGACGGATTAACAATGCACTGTTCGGTTGAAGGTGACCAAACAACGCATGTTAATCGATTTTTGATGACCGAACCACATTGTAGTGTCCAAAACTTGGTTTGAGCAAATGTTTGTTTGGCCACCTATGACCGAATAAACATGTTTCAATCGACCTCGACAAATTGAGCAAAAGCCACTTGTTCAACCCTGCGAGGCCGAACTAGAGGCGGAATCCTTGGTTTGAACACGAAAAAAAATATAAAAATTGAATGAAAACTCATGAAATACCTCTCTATCTTACATATCCTTATCTCCTACACGTTCATCCTCTATTTTTATGGTAAATAACCACCGAACAATACAAACAAACAATGCCTTAGCAAGACAAAAAAATTATTCAAACCTTATAAAATGCATTCAAATTAGTGGAGAAACATGATTTTCCAACAAGAAACATGAAGAAATCGATTTTTATGATGGTAGTTAGTGGGCTCCGAAATTGCAAGTTCGTGTCACCAGTGGTCAGAGGGATTTATCTGAGTCAAAGGTGACATTTGTATAGGATGTACAATATGAGAAAGAAGAGGGGCTTTTTTAGAAGTGGAGTGAAAAAAAAAAAAACGGTTTGCCCTTAGTAAAAGGTGATTTGCACATAGCCGAGCCGTAAGCCATGATGCAATTAAGAGAGACATTAAACACACAACCCTTTTAATGTTATACGACACACTTCAAATTATCATAAAGCTCAATTTGAATTTTGAAATGTGCTTCAAGTGACGAATCCTCAATACTAAGGGCCCAAACGGAACAGTACCACATAATGTTTACTAGCCAAGATTGAGAATGAAGGAAAATCGGAGGTTTTCAGTTTATGAAAGCATGCCATTCTTCATTATCCAAATCAATCTTTTTGGGTGAGCATACTAAAATAAAAAATATAATAAAAACTTAAACCTGGCGAATCCATCCACGTATGCCAAATTGCCGATACACACACGTGACACGAATCCACCACCTCCACTCCCTCTCTCCTCCTTCACCCACGTGTCACTCTTCCAACCGACCCAACCCCTCAAAACACTCCCATCTCTATATACTCACCCACCAAATTTAATCAATCAAAATCACACCACTCCACCTGACCCAACGATCTCACATCCTCCCAACACCAATTCGCAATTCCCCCTAAAAAATGGCCGAAATGAAGCAACGCTTCACAGACCAACCGACCTCGTCCCCCACCACCACAACCGACCCCTTCACCAAGCCCAAGACACGGACCCGATCCGCCATGGCGAAGCGCGGCCTCCGCTCGCTCCTCATCGCGGTCGCGACGCCAACCTGCCTCACTCTCTTCGCCCTCCACTCCTCCAAACAAGCCTACAAGTCCAACCGAGCCATCACAGTGGTTAATGCAACCGACCACGCCATTGGCGTTCTATTTCCGCCTTGGTGGGCCGCACAGCTGGGCTGGGCCTGCTCGTCTGTCCTTATTGGACTCGCATCGTGGCTTGTGTGGGCCGAGGGCGGGTTCCATAAAAAGCCCAATTTGTTCCCGCTCTACGTGGCCCAGTTTGGGCTCGGTTTGGCTTGGAACGCTGTGGTGTTCATGGTCGGTGAGGTAAGGGTCGGCTTGGGTCTGTGTGTCGCGTGGTTCGGTGCGGTGTTTGGGTGTTATAAGAGCTTTAAGAGGTTGAACCCCATAGCTGCTGATCTGGTCAAGCCTTGTTTGGTTTGGGTTGTGATGTTGGTTGCTCTCAATGTTAAGCTGCTTCGTCAACCGTGAATTGTGGATCTCGATGCGTTGTTAGATCTGTGTTTATGTGTTGGGATTTTTTTTTGGGTTTTTGTTTTATGTACAAAGATAAATATAGAGATTGGGAATTCGACTATGAGAACCGAAATAAGTTTGTAATTGTTATGATATGGATGAACAATTTATCAAGACTTTGTATGACTAATCATTGTCAAGCATGGCTCTTACATTGAGTGATAATATTAAGCATGGCTCTTATTTGCACCCATATTCAATGTACTTATTATTTCATGTGTTGTCAACATTGCTTGTAAAGAGTTGCATGACATGTGATGTATGTGTAACTTGTAAACATTGTCTTAGTACATTTATCATCATCATCAAAGGGTCTATATAAAGGATATCAACTTCATTGTAAAAGTACACCAAGTTGTATACAATTTTTCATTTCAACTCTCTCATTTCTTCTCTTCTACTTTGTAGTTGTAGTTCTTTATAGTTCTTTGTAGTTCTTTGTAGTAGTAGAAGTTCTTAGTTCTTCTACTTTCCTTATCTAGATCTAGCAAGTCTCAATTCAATTCATAACACGTTATCAACACGAATTTGCTCTAGCATTAAGGAGATCTTGAAGTTCAAGAAGGCTTATTAAGAAGACAAAGCTAGGAAGGCAACGGGATGCTCAAATTATATATAAAGTATATATGCAAGGCTATGCGTATAAATATTTATTCGTCAAATATCTATTTAGACTCTTTAGAGATTTGAAAAGTGAATATTTCACTTTATATTATCATTTCACCTCATGGAGCTATCTATATCAAGGTCAAAATTGGTGATGCTTCAAAAGGTTCAAAATGAGCGGCTGGGTTTCACGCTACAAAATTTATATCACTCAAATATCATTTATTATTCTGAAATTTCAATTACCTCTATATTGAGGCTATGCAAAAATATGACTGATGAGACAAATAAAAGCCACGTGGCTCGCCTCGATGTATTACTGCAACAAATTATCGAGCGCGCACGTCAATTCATTAAATATTAATTATGGATTGAATCATTGTCTCGTGGTAGCTGAGTAAAATAATAAGATATTATAAATATAATATCACTCATGTCCAATTGGTTTAGCTTCAAATTACGAAGCATATGTTGCATATAATGACCATGGTCGCAATTACAAATTTATGGACGTGGAAAAGGTGAAAAGAAATGGTAAAAGTCATATTGACAATTCCATTGATAGTCAAAATAAAAAGTGGTGCACCACTAGAAAGGGTAAATTAGTATTGACAAGGAGCGCTCATAATTGTGATATTTTTTTTGTCACGTATGAAAGGTTAAGCTGCCTAAATATTGTCATATATACAATACCCAAATATTTTTGTGATATTTTACCATGCTTTTGTTGACTAATGATCCAAAAGTTTGAGATATTCGTATTTTATTATGAAAAGGGTATTTCTTTAATACCATATTGTTTTTCAATGTAGAAATGGATCATCAAGTTATTTGTTCAGATTTTGGCGATATATGTATTGCTGATTGTGCTACAACGCACACTATCCTCAAAAGAAGAGAATATTTCTCTAATTTGAATTTAGCTGAAGCTAATGTTCAAACAATATCTGACATCTCCAATTTGATTAATGGCTCTGGAAGAGCAAATATTATGTTGCCAAGGGGAACAATAATTCATGTTGACAATGCCTTATACTCTGAAAAATCCAGAAGAAATTTACTCAGTTTTAAAGATATTCGACAAAATGGATATCACATTGAAACCATGAACGAAAATAATAGAGAATTTCTCTATGTCACATTGGTTTCAAATGGGAAAAAAGAAGTGTTAGAAAAATTTCCAGCTTTATCCTCTGGATTATATTTTACTCATATAAGGCACGTCGAAACGAATGTCGTCTTAAATAATAAAATTAATGATCCAAAGACATTTATTTTATGGCGTGACCGGCTTGGTCATCCAGGATCATCAATGATGCGAAGAATAATTAATAATTCGCATGGACATCCTTTAAGGAGTCACAAAATATTTTCAGCTGGTGATTATAATTGTGCTAGTTGTTCTCAAGGTAAATTGATAGTTAAATCATCTCCAAGTAAAATTGTTGTGGAATCCCCAGTTTCTTATAATGCATTCAGGGAGATATATGTGGACCTATTCATCCTCATTGTGGACCATTTAGATATTTCATGGTTTTGATAGATGCATCAACTAGGTGGTCACATGTTTGTTTACTTTCGACCCGCAATGTTGCATTTGCTAGACTTTTAGCGCAAATCATTAAGTTAAAAGCACAATTCCCTGACAACCCAATCAAAACCATCCGTCTTGATAATGCCGGGGAATTTCAATCTCAAGCATTTAAAAATTATTGCATGTCTATAGGAATTACCATTGAACATTCTGTTCCACATGTGCATACCCAAAATGGTTTGGCAGAATCTCTAATCAAACGCATTCAATTAATTGCCAGACCTTTAATCATGAGAACTAAGTTATCAACTTCAGTTTGGGGACATGCAGTCCTTCATGTAACATCTATCATTCGTTATAGGCCTACTGCATACCATGAACATTCCCCCATGCAACTCATTTTAGGTCAACAACCAAATATTTCACACTTAAGAATTTTTAGTTGTGCACTGTATGTTCCTATACCACCTCCCAATAGAACTAAGATTGGTCCACAACGAAAACTTGGGATTTATGTTGGATTTAACTCATCGTCTATTATAAGATACCTTGAGCCCTTAACAGGGGATTTATTTACTGCACGTTTTGATGATTGTCACTTTGATGAAGCAATTTTCCCACCATTAGGGGAGATAAGAAGTCAATTCAAAAGGAATTGCGCGAAATTGCTTAGAATACATCAACTTTATCACATTATGATCCACGAACAAATCAGTGTGAACTTGAAGTTCAAAAGATCATTCATTTGCAACAAATTGCAAATCAATTACCAGATGCATTTAATGATGCAAAACAAGTGACAAAATCAAATATTCCAGCTGTAAATGCTCCTGCAAGAATTGATGTCTCTGTGCAACAAAATGCACAAGAACCAACGAAACGCTTAGAACGTGGAAGACCGGTTGGTTCAAATGATGCAATTCCTCGAAAGAGAAAAATGGGAGTAAAAATAAATACAAATCAAAATACTCCTGAGAAAGCACAAGAATCCTTTGATAAGGGTTTGTTAGAACAAGTTGATTCTGATGAGGAACAACTTCCTCTAGAAAAATATGAAAAAGATGAAAGTATTGAGATCTCAATAAATTATTTAAACTCTAGTAAGATTTGGGATCGAAATAAAATTGTTCCTGATGATATATTTGCTTTCAATGTGTCATTTGAAATATGTGAAAATGATGATGATCTAGAACCACAATCAGTGGACGAATGTCAAAAAAGACCTGATTGGCAAAAATGGCAAGATGCTATCCAGGTAGAGCTAAACTCGTTAAGGAAACGAGAGGTTTTTGGACCAATTGTCCAAACGCCAGATGGTGTAAAGCCTGTTGGATATAAATTGGTATTTGTACGAAAGAGAAACGAAAAAAATGAAGTTACAAGGTACAAAACAAGACTTGTAGCTCAAGGTTTCTCACAAAGACTTGGCATCGATTATGAGGAAACATATTCTCCTGTTATAGATGCAATTACATTTCGGTTCTTGATAAGTCTTGCAGTCTCTGAAGGGCTTGGTATGCATTTAATAGATGTCGTTACAATATATCTGTACGGATCTCTAGACAGTGAGATATATATGAAAATCCCTGATGGATTTGTAATATCCGATGAAATAAAATCAAAACCTCATAACATGCATTCTATAAAATTACAAAGGTCTTTGTACGGGTTGAAACAATCCGAACGAATGTGGTACAGACGTCTTAGTGATTATTTACTGAAAGAAGGATATGTAAATAATCCGTTTTGCCCATGTGTCTTCATTAAAAGATTATCAACAGGATTTGTGATTATTGATGTATATGTTGATGATTTAAATATAGTAGGAAACCACGACGACATTGTTTGAACATCCGAATACTTGAAAAAGGAATTCGAGACGAAAGAACTTGGAAAAAGAAGACTTTGTCTTGGTTTGCAAATTGAACATTTTTCAAGTGGAGTATTTGTCCATCAATCAAATTATATTGAAAAATTATTAAAAAGATTTTATATGGACAAGGCACATCCATTGAGCTCTCCAATGGTTGTCGATCACTTGAAGTGGATGATGATCCATTTCGACCTCATGAAAGTGATGAAGAGCTAATTGGTCCCGGAGGTACCATATTTAAGTGCAATTGGTGCACTTATGTATCTTGCAAATTGCATAAGACCCGATATTGCTTTTGCTGTCAACCTACTTGCAAGATATAGCTCTTCACAAACTTGAAGACATTGAAATGGTGTTAAACACATTTTTCGATATCTTCGAGGAACAAGTGACATGGATTTATTTTACTCGATAGGAGTAAAATTGAATCTCCAAAATTATGCTGATGCTGGATTTTTATCAGATCTCCACAAGGCCCGTTCTCAAACGGGATATGTATTCACCTGTGGTAATATTGCTGTATCATGGAAGTCAGTAAAACAAACTATGGTTGCTACTTCTTCCAATCATTCTGAAGTACTTGCAATTCATGAAGCAAGTCGTTAATGTGTTTGGTTGAGAAACATGATTGAACATATTCAAGAATCGTGTGGATTGCCTTCAATAAAAGATTCTCCAACCATATTATATGAAGATAATGCAGCATGTATTGCACAATTAAGTGAAGGATTCATAAAAGGGACGAGAACAAAACATATTTCACCAAAATTCTTTTATGCACATGAGCTTCAGAAGAATGGTGAAATTGATGTCAAGCAAATCCGATCGAGCGATAATCTTGCTGATTTATTCACAAAAGCCTTACCAACTACTACATTTAAAAGGCTTACATATGGTATTGGCTTGCGTAAACTTAAAGACATTGCAAGTAAAGAAACTGAACAAGTTTCACCCATGTTTACATGAAGGGGAGTTATTTATTAGTGTATTGCACTATTTTTCCCTTAGCTATGGTTTTATCCCATTGGGTTTTCCTAGCAAGGTTTTTTTTCATGAGGCAATCCTAACAATATTATACTCATCTTAAGATTAATAAGAAATGTGTACTCTTTTTCTTTTGCTAGATTTTTTCCACAGGGTTTTTTCTAGTAAAAGTTTTAACGATGCACATTCTCTTAACAATTGTCATCCAAGGAGGAGTGTTATGATATGGATGAACAATTGATCGAGACTTTGTATGACTAATCATTGTCAAGCATGGCTCTTACATTGAGTGGTAATATCAAGCATGGCTCTTACTTGCATCCATATCCAATGTACTCATTATTTCATATGTTGTCAACATTGCTTGTAAAGAGTTGTATGACATGTGATGTATGTGTAACTTGTAAACATTGTCTTAGTACATTTATCATCATCATCAAAGGGCCTATATAAAGGGTATCAACTTCATTGTAAAAACACACCAAGTTGTATACAACTTCTCATTTCAACTCTCTCATTTCTCCTCTTCTACTTTGTAGTTGTAGTTATTTGTAGTTCTTTGTAGTAGTAGAAGTTCTTAGTTCTTCTACTTTCCTTATCTAGTTCTAGCAAGTCTCAATTCAATTCACAACAGTAATGATGAGTAAATTTTGTGCATTTTTTGACTTTTTAGTTGGTAGAATCACGGGTACCATGAACCAACTTTTCTGCCTTGAAAATGAAAAAAATGAAGGGCTAGGCCATTCGGACCTACATTTTACTTTTTTTACTCTGTTTTAAAATTTTTACTTCGTTTGCCCCATCTTTTACTTAATTTACCTCAATTTTTTTTTTCAAAATTTCAACAATGCCCTTGCTCACTCCATATGGTTATACTCCATCACCTTCAACTTAATACCCCTCAATTATCTATATTTTTTAGTTTTAATCATTGTAGAATACTTGTATTAGATCACCAAGTGTTGTATGAGTGTTTTTTCGTTAAATAAGGTCGAATGTGTTATAGAAATGAAAAAGTGTCGTCTGCATAATTTGGTCGCACATGACTGATACCTATGAAGAGGTGTTGGTCGATTCTGACCACAAGCTCTAAAAGGATAATGGTTGGATTTGACTGAATCTAACCGAGATTGTGAAGAAAACTCAATTTTAATGGGTGACGGAGGGATCTAACTGAGACCTCTTTAGAGGTGTCGGCTCTTTACATATGACACATCTCAAGAGTTGTTAGTCCTATGCTTCCGAACACTGCGAGCAACAAGAGCGAACAATTTTTTTTCAAAACTCCTAAAAAATACATGAAAATAACAAAAAAAATGGTGAGTTTTACTTATAATCACTTGATATTTTTTATTCCATCAAAAATTTGTACCTAAAATATAAGATTCAAGCCCCAAATCGAAACCCTAAACTTAACAACAAAATCACAAATAATATCAACTTAAAAAGAAAAAAAACCTCAAAAAATTACAAAATCTACACTAAACGAGATGAAGAATGCCCCTACAATGTCGAATTGGTGGTGAGAGGGGTTGAAGAAAGTGATGACTGGGGTATGCGTGAGTAAAAATTCTTTATATAAAAAGGTAATTGGATCATTTCATAAAAGTGAGATAAAATGAGTAAAAAGAGGGGTTTGAATAGCGTGACCCAAAATAAATCATCATAGCTTCACATCAAAATGATAAATCACACAACAGCTGAGCAGCACCAACAAATTAACCCGGTGATAGCTTCAAACCAAAAAGTTAAATCATCGATGCTTTCTATTCATTTTTCATTTTGTATACTAAAAGTTAATTCCTTCCGCCGGAAGGTCCAACCTTTAATTGTTTGACCGCTTTTTTCTCCTTTTTTTTGTTTTTGTTTTTGTTTCTTATTTTATTTTTTGAATCACCTAATGTTTAGACCATTCAAATACTCAAAATTTAATTTGAGTCACGTATAATATAAGTGGTGGAGCCTTCAATATTTGTATTTTTATCCTCATAAATTAAACTCAGTGATTAATCAATAGATAAAAATTATTTTTAGTTATGTTAATGAGTTAAAATATCTTTAGTAAAATAGTAAATATATTTTTATTAAAAAGTTAAGTGAGAGGTGGCCGTAATTCGATGTTCTATTAAGTAAAGAAAATAAAAATTGTACCATCCAACTATTGGTGCTCTTCCCCTCTTTTTATGTTCTCTTATTTATTTTTCTTACTTCCAAGAAAAGCTTCGCCCTACTTATCTGTAATTTGATTCATAAAGAAAACAGAAATTACTACTCACTCCTCTCCGTGAGCCACGTGACTCCTCGACCAACGCGCACCGCACTCCACCAAAATCCCACCGTCCATCACTCCACTCACCCACCTCCCACATCCCACCTCCCACTCCCCATTCCCCAAAAAACCCCTCCTAAAGCCTGAAACACCGAACGTATCCCCTCCTCTCAAATAAAACGGAACTCGAAACCTTCGCACTACCATTTTAGCTTTCTCTCACTCAGTCATTGTGGAGTCTCATAGATTCCAAACTTGGCGCTTCGTTTTTCTTCTTCTTTGTCGCTTCAAAACCCTAATTTTTCACGTGCAAACCCTCGCTTTGAAGAGTCGTCAATGGAGGGATCGCTAGGGCAGAAGCTGAATCGGCACGAGTTCAGCCTCGTCTCTGCTTCCAAGCTCCCGTTCACGAAGGAGAGCAGCGAAGCGGCGGCGGCGGCGGCGGTGGCGCGGTTCGTCCTCGAATCTGGAACTGCGCAGCTTAGGTTCCACTACGAAGCGGAGCTCAGCAATGTTGTTGTTCGTGTTGATCTTCGGAGTGCTCAGGTTGTGAACTTGTGATGGCGTGTCTGGTTTTGCTGTAATTGTGTAGTTTTGATTTGGTTTCGGTGCTCGGTTTTCTGAGTTTCTGAGTTTCTGTTGATTGTGTGGATTTCAGGTTTTCAAATTAGGTCCAGTTGAATCGATTTGTGTCGATGAAGGCTCGGATGGTGGAGAGGATGAGAAGGTGAGTTAGTTAATTGTTTTGATTGTTCTTTGAGAGATCTTGTGATGCTGTTTTGTGTATTGAACAATGCTTCGAACAGTGAATGTCTTGAGCAATTGTTGATGTATGTGTGTTATGTGATGCGTATATGCTTTTGTTGTGAATCAGAAGTCTTTTTCCACTGCGATTTCGATCCGGTTTAAAAATGAGGATGATAGCAGAGCTTTCCGTGCTGCATTAGAGCACTGGAAGAAAGTGGCGGTTCTTACTGACTCTGGTAGGATATCTGTTCACCAGTTTATTTTGATCGGTTGTTTAGATGTACATTAAGTTCATGCTTGACAATTGATATACTACACTGTGATTTTGTAGCACTGCTAGATTGACATTGTATAGAGACCCTTGATTGAGTTTAGATTCTTATCTTGCATATAATTTTTCGGTCCGAGTTGCTTTTAAGCTCATTTCCTCAAATAAAATCAAAATCCAAGAACCAAAGTGCAAGATTGATCAGTCAATTACTCATTTTGCATCTTATTGTACTCCTCCGAGGTCATGTGATTTTAAAGCTAAATATCTAGCCTTAGAGATGCGAATAAGTGCCTCTCAATCAAACTTGCATAGGCGAAGTGCATGGTCGCACCTTCTTGACAAGTCATATTTAATTTATCTGATTCTGATGTAGAAACTAGTTCGAAGGATTTCTTCAAGGGAATCATAACTGAAGTTTACTCATTTTATATGCCAATGCTCATTTAGTAGTTTTTTCTTCTGATCAGGTCATCAATTGGAAAATGGAACAGTTGGACCTCCCAAAAGCAAATTTGATGACAAAATCGAGCAGTCCTCTGCCAAAATGTACTTTCATTACTATGGACAGCTCCTGCACCAGCAAAACATGCTGCAGGATTATGTTAGAACAGGTTGTTGAACAAACTATAGTTTGTCTTTCTTTCAGACTTGAGTGAAACTTGCTGCCTTTTAATTTGACAAGGCTACTGGCTACAGAATTCCTTTTTTGAAAATCTTAAGCTCCTTTGTGATTATGGCATGATGCATCATTGCACTAATTTTAGGTAAGATATATTAATTGACTGCTTGAGCTTCTAACAAATATTTTGTTTGACAAGTAAGATTATTTTTACATATTTATTGGTTGTGGTGCTGGGTAGGAATTCAAACTGTATGGTAGATTGTGTTTCCCTTCGCTGACCTTTGAAAATTGGTACAAGGGGCTGTCAACTTAGCACTTGGCGTAGCAAAATGAAGCCACTTTGACCTATTGTGACAATCTTTATCCAGGAACTTACTATGCTGCAGTCATTGAAAATCGTATTGATTTTAATGGTCGCGTGGTGGTTGATGTTGGCGCTGGTAGTGGGATTCTTTCATTATTTGCTGCACAGGTACCTTTTGAAGCAGCATTTTCTCTTTATTTATCATAGTTTGGGATAAGAAATGAGCGCAGGAAGAAGCTTCTGCTCCTTTGTTCATGTCTAAATTTCTGTGACTATTTTCAGTGGTCGCCATGTTTTTGTTTAGGCTGGAGCGAAACATGTTTACGCTGTGGAGGCATCTGAAATGGCAGAATATGCGCGAAGGCTTATTTCTGGAAATCCATCATTGAACGAAAGAATTACGGTGGGGCATTTTTCATATTAGTCTCAAAACCCTTTTTGTGCAGTTAATTTAAGACTTTGATTGACAATTTTGTGGTATTTTTATTCAAAATTCTAGGTGGTCAAGGGAAAAGTTGAGGATGTTGAGCTACCCGAGAAAGCAGACATTATGATTTCTGAGCCTATGGGTAAATTTCAAGCTTCATCTGTTTGATAACCTGGAACTCAATAACATCCTCTATTTCTATTTTCTACAAAAGCAGTAAACTTTGTATTTGAAAAAGTTCCTCTATTTTATACCATTCCACCCTGGTGGCTTTAAAATGTAGTTTAACTCATTTTTCTTTGAATTATAGATCGTCATGACTTTTTTTTGGAAGAAGATTTTTGTTTTACTCTGCACAGTGCTTTCTTGGGTCAAAATAGATATTCATGAAAGTACAAAGCCTCTGCCTTGTTTGTTATTTCAGGCTTATTTTAAGCGCTCTATAGTTTTGTAGCTTTTTTTGTGCTTGTGTAATTCAGTTCCCATTTTTATTGGGCCTTCTTGATGTTGTTGGCTTTGTCATTCTGTCTAATCATTGGGAAGACGTTTGGAAAAAGTATTACATTGCTTTCCCAAAATCTCAAATCTTCTGTTTATTTGTATCATTGACATTATCTAGTTGTTGTCTTTTATTTTATAACTTTGTTTCATTGCCTACAGATCATATTGTGCCTTCAGCTTCTTTGACTTTTTTCTTATTTAGGCTTATTAATTGCACGTGTTCTTTGAGGTTCAAAGCCTATTGAAACGTTTGGACAAGACAATCAAATTTGTAATTGTGCACTCTCCAAGATTAATTATGGATTTTTTTTGGTCTTGTAGGCACATTACTAGTAAATGAACGGATGCTGGAATCGTACGTGATTGCAAGAGACCGTTTCCTTGTTCCCAACGGAAAAATGTTTCCTTCTATTGGGAGGTGAAATATAATTGTTTAATTTTTCTAGTATTTTATATTTTTTCCTTGTTTGCATTACTTGGATTAGAAAATTTTATACTGTGTAGAAAGTTGTTAAGTTTAGGATTTGTTTTCTAAAAAATCTTAGTGTGTGATTATGTAACAATTCATTGTCTTTTATTTTGGTGTAGTAGTATACCAATTCATAACTGTTGCATCTTTATGGCATTTTGCAAGATACACAATAAAAATTGGGAAATGGGAATGGTTTCTTGCTCTTCGTGGTCCTAAAGTACTGTTTCTTTCATCAAACTTGTTTGTTACTTTATTCTTTACTTGTTCCCTTTGATGTATATAGCTTCAAGAAGGAATTGAGAATGATTCTTGTATCGTAAATTGCTGCTTTTTTGGAACATTTCTTGGCAAGGATGCACAGAGAAATAAAGAAGAAAAAGAAAGAGGTGCTCCTACAAATTTAATGTAGGATAATTAGACTTACTCTTTGCTGTGTTTTGAAATCAGTTGGCTAAGATTTTAAATATCAAATGATGAACTTTAAGATGTCTTGGGCAACAATAATGTATACTTTGTTTGAAGGTATTCAAAAACAACTAGTGGGGCAGACAAACTGAGAGTTTTCTGATTCAAATAGGGCACTGTGTTATGTCAAAAAACTCTGCAGTCTTATGTATGCAAATTTCCATTCAGTTTGGCCTTATCGTCATATGTGACGAACATGTGTTCTCATTTTTCTAGTAATTATTACATGTTTCTTATGAATTTGAAATGTATAGGTTTTGAAAATCCCTCAGCATGTATTTGCTATCAATATCTGCTCTTATTTATTAAATCTATTTCATCTTTAGGATGCACATGGCACCATTCAGTGACGAATATCTATATGTTGAAGTTGCAAATAAGGTTAGAGTGTATTATTTTCTGATCACTATTTGCATCGTTATTTTAATGATTCCTCTCTCCCTTCTAACTCTGGTGTTTGATTAGGATTTGTGGTGCTATTAACCTGTGCAGTGTTTAGATGGAAATGGCTTTTTGTTTATTTGCTTTCACTCATTATTAATTGTGTATCTACTAGGATCCTGGAATTTGGAACACATTTTTTTTTATCTAAGTTGATATTGTGAGTAAAAAGAGAATAATTATCAGGGAAATTCCTGAATGCTGCTTATACTTAGATTGTCGTGAGCCTTTAGAAAGAAATAAATGACAGCATTTGATATTATATTATAATTAATAAATGCCAATCTTAGAAAGTGCATGTAGGGTTTCAATTTTTTTTTTTCTTTAGAAAAATCTTAGATGCATCAGTAATTGTCTTAGGAATGTCAAATGAACAATTAATTTTATTTTTTTGGATTACTAAAATATGAAAATTGCTCTGCAAAATGCTGGTTGAGAATAGTTGTTTATGAGATGTTAGGCAGATATCACAAGTTTTCTAGGATACTGTAAATATGCAACTTGCTGGAAAGAGGTGGTTTGGTGGCGTTGCATTTTGGCCTTCCTATGTGTGGGCGCTTGGCACATGGCACATGGCACATGGCACCTAATATGGATCCATGCATGTTCATTTATGATTCTATATAAGAAATGTACGAGGATTGTTTGAAACTTGAAGTGAAAGACAAATTGGAATGCCTTACTGTTAAGTAGATAGCTACTAGTGAGAATCTCTACTCCTATACATGTTTTTATTGGGTAGTCTGATATTCCTACCGCTGTTTGTGCTAGAGGTCATGGTGATCTGGTTGTTACAGCCGCACAGATCTGCTAAAATAAATGTTGTTATTCTGGGATTAGGCTGCATATAGTAACCCTATCCCAGGCTGGGTATAGTGAGAGCCTAAAAAATGGAAACACCTCTCCTCTAGTTCTTATGCTTTTTTTTTTTCTTCTATCAGCAGTTTCTGCTATGGACTTGTCTTAGTTTTTTCCTAACATTTTATGCTGGAATATGTGGATGACAGGCGCTTTTCTGGCAGCAACAAAATTACTATGGGGTGGATCTCACTTCACTTTATGGACCAGCATTTCAAGGATACTTTTCCCAGGTACATTTACTCTTGCTTGCTTGTATGTAAATTCTACTAGATAATTCCTCTTCTACTAGTCCTTTAAGAGTATCTATAATCTTTCTCAGACATGCAAGGGCACTATGAAGCTTTCTATGTCATATCCGTTTTGTTCAGTAATTGAAATCTTAAGTAACGGAATTTGCATATCTAATTTTTTGTTACTGTCAATCGAGTGGAGTGGCAGAGTGATGATCGATGTAGCCGGCTCCAAATAATTTGGGATTGAGGCTTTGTTGTTGTTGTCCGCATGTGTGCGTTCTTAAATATTCACTTTCGGTGGATCTTTAACAATCACATATGATGTTCTGCGTAGCTCATTCCCTGAAAATTCCCTTATCAGCATGTCTGCCAACTTACTTTTAGTATGAACATGAAATTGTTGGTTATAGATGACAAGGGTGGTTAACATCTTTCTCTTGCCTAATGTCACAGTCAACTGCCAATTAAATAATGCCTTCTTTCTTGTTCAAAAAGAAAATGCCTTCTTGGTATTACACGTGTCATCTTGTTCTTAACTTCTGATATGGCAATTTCGCTTTATGCAGCCAGTCGTTGATGCCTTCGATCCAAGGTTATTGGTCGCTCCTCCAATTATGCACGCGCTAGATTTTACTTCTTTACAGGTACTATTTTCTTGATTTATCTCTAGGTATTTCTAGCTTGTTGTCTCTTAATATATGCTTCTTGTAGGCAAGATCATATCAGCACATGTTTTTGAGTGACTTTGTTTTCTTTGTTGGACAAACATTAGTGCATGCTTTTCTTTACGTTTAATTGATTTTTTTGATCTAGAAAGTTTAGTTTTGTTTGATTTGTGTTTTGCATGACTAACAATTATGTTATTATTTCTTCTACGTAGGAAGAAGAACTATATGAAATCGACATTCCTCTTAGATTTGTATCCTCTGTTGGTACTAGAGTGCATGGGTTGGCTTGTTGGTTTGATGTTTTATTTGATGGGAGGTGATCGTCCTAACTTCAATTTTTTATTATTTTGTAGGTTCACATTCTTTTTGTTTTTCATTTAATTTGTTATTGATCAATGAATCTCAATTTTGTTGGTCTTGCTTGATAAAAGATGTTAATTATATATTTTCCTCATTGAGGTGGTTTTATGTTGATTCATGGTCTGATATATATTATAAATATGCAGCACTGTTCAAAGATGGCTCACAACAGCACCTGGTGCACCAACTACACATTGGTATCAATTACGTTGTGTTCTTACGCAACCAATATATGTCATGGCTGGGCAGGAGATTACTGGACGACTTCACTTGGTTGCGCACAGTGCACAGAGTTACACCATGTACTTGACTTTGTCAGGTTGATGCTCTATTATTTTATTTCATCTGATTAGGCTAGATATCACCAAGTGTTTTTGTTCTTTTGACACTGCTCTATTTTTTGAAGCTAAAATGTGGGGAGCTGGTGCTGAACAAGGCGGCATTATTCAGACTTCGTCAGGAAAACTTGACCTGAAAGAGCCCTACTATCGAATGTCACAACCCCAGGCCTACGCGTGGAATCAAGAGCAGCAATCACATCAGCAGTTGTTGCAGACACAGGTATGCTATTATTGGTCAAGTTGCGATGAGTAAGCGTTTCCTGTCGTCAATTTCCTTGATTTGGAATTATTAATTGAGACCAAAATGAACTATGAAGTGGTCACTTTGGATAAATATAAATAAGAGTCTGGTAACAGCGCATTTTCCTCGCCATTAGCCTAATTCTTTGCACCCTAGATTTCTGACTCACTTCATACGCCTAGTTCTTTTCCTCTTAATTTCTTATGGCCTTCGTCTTGTTTTTAGGACGGGAGAAGGAAGCTTTTCCACTTTTATATAGCGTAGACACCTAAGAGCATAGTCTTACCAGAAGAATTTAATGACATTCAATAACTTGTGAGGAAGTAACTGTGCCGGCCTTCTTTTGTTAGAATTTAAACTTACATAAAATAGCTTTACAAATACATAGGTTTTAAACGCTCACTTACCTGATAGTGACGATGGTCCTTGTAATAAATGATCAGCTTTCCGAATTACGACTCCCGCTTAACAAAAAAGATCATCTTAGGTTCACTAACTGTTAGCAAATACTAGTTAATTAGGGCATGTTAGTAAGTAAAGTTAGTGAATCATTACTGCTAATCCATCTTTGGTTTTTATTTATTTATTTATTTTTCAAACTTGGGGATCCGTAATTAAAATTACATGTACGTGTATTGTGGGGATATCAATTAGGCTGAATCAATAAGTTGTGTGTCTTGAATTTTTGGGTTTAGATTTGTTTTCTTAGCTGTTTTGTAGGAGTGCCTCTTTTCTTTTGTTCATGTACTTTTCTCATCATCTTTATCGTTTATATTTGTAAAGTCTCTTTACATTTATAAAAGTATGTTTCTTATAAAAAAAAAAAAAGTTGTCTTGAGCCGTGAAAATGCTCTGAAGGGTACAATGTCCAACGTGATTAAGATTTGAAATTTGGCCCTAAAATATTCATCGCACTCTCTCAATATTGACTAGAAATAAATAACAATGCTCCTCTGTGCATCAAACGTCTAAAACTCCATGGTTGTTGAACACTAATTGCAATCCTTGAGGATGGGAAGCAGTAAACCATTCCTTTGAGCCATTCATCCCACAACAAATAATAGCACGTTATCTTAGCAGTCTTGCACATGATGCACGAGAAGAAACTCATATATAACAACAATAACAAGAAAGCTTCAATCCCAAATCCCAAATCAGTTGGGGTCGGCTACACGGATCAAACTCTCCCATTTTGCTCGATTCAATGCAACAAAAACTCAAAAAGAAAAAAAAAATGGTTTGCATTTGTAGACCACACCATTAATTGCACTTGATCGAGGCAAAGGAAGAGTTTTGATTAATGTAGCCGACTCTAGCTAATTTGGGATTAGGCTTTTTTTGTTGTTTGCACTTGTAGACCACTTCAACAACATGCATTTAAGAGCATCTCTAATAGGATGTGGATCGGATGTCAATGTGCAACATCGAGGACTAAATAAACATTGGGGTAGCATTTGAATGTCGAGCCAACGTGGTATGTAAGAATAGACATTGTCTATTTCGAATGTCTACTTCTAGACGGTGCATTTCATAGCCATGTCAACCTATGTTACCTGGACATGGGTGCGGGTGTCGGGTACGGGTATGAGTTTAAAGGTCGGACCCACCTATTCTCTAATTTAAGGACACGGAGACTTGGCAAAAAGTGTCTAAACTTGCGTTACATATGCTTATATATATGTAATAGCTTATACACCTATATTTTTTTTTTCATTTTTCATTTCTTACTCTACACTAGAAAGTTCTTGTTAAGTTTTTTTCTTTATTCTCTTACATTTTAAATTTTTTTATACAAAGAGCTCTTCAAATGGAGTATCCATGTCTTTTTAAGTGTGAGACTCATTTCAAGTGTTCGACACGGGTACTTTGGGTTAGAGTGAAGGGTCCAGGTAACATAGATGTCAACAATTCTCTCCAAAATATATAGAAAAATAATGAAATTTTAAAATGTTTAAAAAATAATAAAAATTTAAAATAATAGGTGCAATCCATATTTGACCATTGGAGAGTACTTGTGAACTTAATGTCTATTCAAGTTCGTTTAAAGTTTGATGTTCATGATCTATGTTATTCTCAGGACTCGGCCCTTCAGTCTCAGGATGCAGTTGGTCCTGGCTTAGTGCAACAACCAGTGCAGAACTCGGGAGTTGCTTTGAATCGATGATAGAATTGTGTCAGATCACGGCAGCATTATTTGTAGGGTGAATGTGCCTTCACCCTACACCGAGCATATGGGCATGCCACTGCATTCCTCACCTTTTATTTAAACCCTTCGTCCGGTGCTTGCCCTATGTAAATTAATTTTTACTAACCATATTTCCGCTTGTATAATGCTGTGCCATGCCATGCTTACAACATTTAAACCCATAAAATTATTTTAGCAGTTTATATTACTTAATTACTTTTGATCTTGAAAAGACTAATAATTTACGACATGTTACATCCTGATCAATTGTAGTGTCATACACATTATTGTAAGTTAGATTACATTTTGGTTATGTTGAATGCTATTGTGTAGTGATCTCGCGCAGATATTCACCATCTCGGCCCTTATTATTTTCATGTTCAGTATCTGTAGAAGGCTCCTTCTGTGGAAGTTTGACAGGAAGGTAGCTTCTGGTGCACCGGAAGTCGTGGGCAGTTGCTTGATGTGTGATATGTAGTAAGCAATAGCTGTATTTGCTGTAGAACTTGATCTAGTGATTCCTCCTCCAGTGCCGACGCAAATGTGTTGCGCAAAGGCAGGCAGGCTGGCAGACTACAGGCGACATGTTGCATGGCAGTCTTAGTCTGCTAACCTTGAATCTTTAATTGATAATTTTGCCATTTTGTCAAAATTTCTTTGAAGCCATTTCATGGTACCATTTTGTTACAATAAATTGGCACAACGATTCATCTGGAACAGATGCAAATAGATTGTTTTGCAAAGTTACTGATGCAACTGATGCTCAAGAAAAGTTAAAACTCAAGGGATGCCGGAAACCATGGCAGACAAATGTAATGAAAGCTTTTCACTTCAAATTTTGTTTCCAGCACAATGGTGATTACAGTCTACAGATTTTACAGTATCTTCATTTCTTTCAATATGGACATATAACATTTGAATCGCAACAATCACTCTGAGATAAAAAAATAATCGTTCTAGCAATGGGAAGGCTCAATGGACCTAATTACATTGCAAATAAATTACCTCAGTAACTTGGCAGTCACTTCCCACGGAAGAAAATCTTAACCTGCGCATGAAAGCTTGTTCATTTCTGTGCACAAAATCCACACATGAAACAGCTCAATCAATCAAATTATTTCAGTTTTATCACCTTCAATTACACTTGACGATGAAACAAATTTAAAATTACCTGAAAAAAGCTCAAGTAATTCGAGCTATTGACTAAGATACTAGATCGGAATTCATTGAGCCATTCATAAAATCCAAACTCAAAAAATCCTTTGCCATCCAAGTGGAACCAGGGAATTTCATTTCAGTCTATAAAGAAACAAAGTCTCCAAAAAAAATCTACAAACAAATGCAGCAATTAAAACTAGTTCCAACAACAGCAAGAAAACCGCATTTCAAAATTTAGTTGGGGTCAATTACATGGGTCGGACTCTCCCATTGCCCTCGATTTAGTGCAATTGATGGTGTTCCGGACATTGTTAATAGTAAAGCATAAGAGAAGCAAAAAGCCAATCGCCATAAGAATAAAAAGAAGCAAAAAAAAGGCTCACACTCATATTGAGAACATCACATCCTGCAGAAGTGGATAAATTCCAAAGCACCAACAATAACCACACATACCACCACACGTGATCATCAATAAGGATGTGAAATTAACAACTGAATACATCGATCAACCAAAAACAGAATTCATGAATCATCATTGAAAGTTTAGGCCCTCGGCGTTTGATTTCATATTGACTGCAACTACATTACGCATAATATAATCAGAAACTAAGTAAAATGCAGTTCTACATTGAATTAAAACTAAAGCTTATTCAAAAGACGACGAATGAAAAACTAGGGACTCGATTATGCAACATACATAATCGAACTCTGACATCCTCATGGAAACAAAAGAAAGAACTAATGACTGAAATAGAATCATGCAACAGACGACCTAGTATGAGGAGAAGCTCTCACTGGGCGCGGGAAAAACACTGCGGTAGATTGCCATGGCAACTGGAAGAAGTCCAACAAGTGCAAGCTGGAGCTGCTCCGAGCTGCTGGTCTTGACTGTGATCTGCCCGCTAAGCTTGTTGTTGAGGCCGACGCGAAGAGACATCTTGGAGCTTCGCCCGATGGAGAACTGAGACTGCAGGTTTGCACCAAGAGCCAAATCACCTCTCCACTTCATCAGAGACAGTCCCAAGGTAGCCAGGTCCTGACCGATAGGAAAATCTTTATCCTTGAAGCGCGCTTCCAAGTTTGCTCCATACGCTGCATCACCCTGAGATCGAACAGTACCAGTGCTTCCCACCAACACGATTCGCTTCCCAATTGATATCTGATCCTCGATTTTTAATCCAGTGACAACATTTTCCCCCAAGAAAGTAATGGACATTCCTGCAGCTGTCTTGTTCTTCTTAAAGTTTTTGAATTTGGTCTCCCCCTTGACAATGTAGGCAAGCTGCTTTCCGATGTTTTGAACGTCGAATCCTGCTAGGGTTGATCCATTCTCGCCATGTTTTGCAGCCACGGACGACTCCAAATGGACGTTGAACTCCTTCTTATCCTTTGTGATTTGAACTACAACCCCCGCTGGAAATTTACCAGCAATGGCAAGACTCTCTTCAAGGCTCACGCCATCATAACCACAATCATGGTCCCAACCATGGGTGTCCAAAACTGGCCTAGCCAAAAGCTGAGATGTTGGCTCCAAGAACCGGTATCGGTAAGCCGGATTGTCAGCGTCGAAGGAAGGAGGCAAAACCATGTCGGGCAATGGGACTGGTACAGCAGCGGGACCATTCTCCTGATCAGCATCCTCACCAGTGAAACCTGCAAGATTATCACCACCAGATTTCCCCCTTTTCTTCATCTCCCGCATTCTTCGTAACTCCTCTTTCCACTGTTTTTTCTGAAGCAACTTCACTCGATAGTCATACTCGTCGAAATACGCCTTTCTCTGATCTTTGCTCAGCTTAGCAATCTGAGATTTCCTAAGAGGCTTGAATGGTGGGAGTTGATCGTACTCTTCCTCCTCTTCTTCATGGTCGGAATCGGACAAGTCATCCAGCTCAATGTCCGAATCAACACTCTCACCCTGCTCCGCAGGGAGTTTTGGGTGAGCCCGAGATTGCAAAAGCGACGACAACAAGTAGGGGAGAGGCGGGCTGCGAACTCGAAATCCAAACAGCTTACGATGGTCGAATGGATCCTGAGGTTTCGAAAGGGAACTAGCTTCGGATAAGACCTTGAGAGAGCAACATAACACCAACAACTGCGGTCGCCAAGTTTGCCCGTTCGGGAGGACTTTATGCCCATCTCTATTCTTCCTACATGATGGGTGGTTCTCAACAAGAGATACAGGATTCATCAAATTCGGATTCATCATTCGCAAGTCGCCAACTGCTTGGCCTATAGCCTGCTGAACGATATGAGACCGCTGCGCAACAAACACTTCATAGCTCAAGGGGGCACCCGACGGACCATCTGGCGGCGCAGAAGCAGCATGAGTCAAAGTGACAATTGCACTTCGCCAGATTGACGAACCTAAAGTACCAGTGATTGACCTCAAGAGTGGCAAATCATTGAGATCTCGGGTCTGCGTATCCAACCTATCGACGTATAGGAGAATGTCGGGCGGGCATTTCTTAGTCATCCTTTTCACAGAAGATAGAATCTTCTGATTGTAAGCTTGTTCCATGACAGAAGATCGAAGACCTGGAGTGTCGATGACCCGAATCTTAACTCCATCCACCAATCCAACAATCTCTTTTACATGTGTAGTGGCGGGATCGAATGCACCTACTACCGCCTTTTCTTCACCAAAAATGGAGTTTATAGTTGCACTCTTGCCCACTCCTGTCTTTCCAAGTATTAGAATGTTCAATGAAAAATCTAACTCATCCTTCCCATTCGCTGCCTCTAGCTGCATTGCCATCGCCTTTGCAGCCTCAAGGCTAAAAGCCTGGCTACTGTGCCTGCCCGACGCAAGGACCAGTCGATACAGAACCTGCGCCGCAATAGAATCCTCGGGTGAATGTCCAATTCTACTGAGAAGCCTTAAGAACTTCACTCTAATTTGTTGTATCTTCTCAAGCTTCTTCTTTTCTTCATCAGTCAACTTGTCATCGGATTCTCTCCCATCCGATAGGTCCGTCGGAGCAAAGAGATTCGGGCGGTTAGGTCTAGGAGCAGGCCTCAGCGAGCGAATTGAGGATCCCAATCCCGCAGGGCGTTCGACGGAGAAAAGCCTAGAACCATCTGAGGAGGTAATCGTGACTGAATCCCCCCCTCCTGATCTTGCACTCGACGCCGCCTTGAGGAGCGCAGTCAATGCCGCGGAATCAAACAACTCACTCCCTTCCTCCTCATCCTCATCAGTGTCCACCTCCTCATCTGACTCCACAATTATCTGCTGCCCATCAATCCTTTGCTGAGAAGCCACGCTAGATGCCTGCGCCAACTCCCTCATTATCTGCTTCGCCGTCTCGGATCCCTCAAATGTCATGCCCTCATTCTCCTCTTCTGTAGTGTACTCCTCAGTCTCATCTCTACCCTCCAATCCATCACTCTCAATCTCAGCTCCCCCCGCTGCTGCTGCTGCCAAAGCAGGCGCCGCAGCGGCAACGGCAACGGCAACGGGCTCATTCACCTGTCCCTCCGGTTCAGTCTTATCATGCCCACTTTCAACTCCACTTTTCAAACTGCCATCACCCTCATCACCATTATCATTTTTCATTGCTTCTTCTTCTTCTTCTTCTTCTTCCGCATTATGGGGTTCCTTCATTTGCTCCTCCTCTCCCACAGCAGATTCAGTGACTCCCAAACTGCCATCCCCATCACCAACCTCAACAGCAGCTTCCTCCTCTTCTTCAACAACAGCATTGAAACTCGACTCGCCGACGGCGACCCCCAATGCTTCCTCACTTTTCCCATCATCCACGTCATCATCACCATCATCATCATCATCATCATCACCATCATCATCAGTGACACCAGCCACCAAGCCCTCATCATCAAACTCCTCACCACCCTCCAAAAGAGGCGCCCTCGGGGGGGCCTCCCCGGAAAGTCGGACTTTGGGCATGACAGTATCCAATTCTAGGGTTTCATCCACATCCACATCCACATCCAAATCAGGGTCAGGCAAAAAGGGCCTTTCCGAGGCAGTCTCAAAGTCCTCCTCACCACTCACAAAACCCTCTTCAGCCTCCTCCTCCGACGACCCACTAACACTACCAATCACAGGGTCCTCAAGCCCATTAGTTTTCAGGGCCTTGTGAGGGTTTTGGGCATCAAAATGATCAGAGGAGGGAGGAGCCCTTATGGGGGGGTATGTACTAGTAGTAGTAGTAGTAGTAGTAGTAGTGCTAGTACTAGTAATAGTACCTTCTGGGGCCGTCGTCTCGTCTTGTTGTTGTGTTGGGGAAAGCGAGACAATAGGGGCGGAATCCATGGACTCGAGCGCCTGTTCTGTATGTTTGTTGAGATTTTTGGGGGATTTGGAGCGGAGGTTTCGAGTGTGTGTGCGTGTCGTTGGTGCGTGTTTGGTTGCGAAGTGAGCGTGAGAGAGAGAGAGAGAGAGAGAGAGAGAGAGAGATGAGATAGCGTGATGGATTGGGTTTGGTTTGGAGGATAAGTAGCCCACCCACGCCCACACAACCAACGCGGCCGCAGCAGCGTAACACAAGGATGATAAGGTATCCATCCCCCTATATATAATAATCAAGATGAACCCATTTGGAGGTTATGATTTTTTTGATTTAAAAAACAACACGCACTTGTTTGCATATGGTGTACTTCAGCCCGCATGTTGTTTTTGAGTTAAGAGTTTGCAGGTTACATACACATTTTCCTTATGACTCCTATCTTATATAAGCTTTGATTATTCTAGGAAGAGTTGTGTGTGTGGGAGTACCTCCACCGTTCTGTATTATCTATCATATCAGGGATCTTTTTTTGTTCTACAATATATGTTACATTAGAAAATCAAGAAAGCATTGAATGTTTTATTTCTAATTCTAACCTCATTGTATTTAATTAATGACACTACCAATTACTTTTTCTTATACAATACATATAATAAATGAAGTCATTTATGGGAGGGTAATATGGTCTTGTCATAAAATCTTAATAGTAATTAATCATCACCTTAATTCTTGTACACAAGTCAAAATGTGACAGGGGAAAAAGGTGATAATGGAGGTCAACGACGATCCAGATGCTCGTAAAATGTACAGGAATCGTCTAGTCAATGCCGCAAATAGAAGATTCTTAGAAAATGTGGCACTGAAGGCAGGGGATATGAACATTACTTCGAATGCTCTAGGTCTCTGGGTGAAGTTTTCTCCTAACCTGCATAGCAAGTTAGAGAAACAAATGGAGAACACAATGGTGGTGAAACTGAAGGAAAGATCGTTAGGCTACATGATGTTATATAATAGAAATTAATCATCGCCTTCATTCTTGTACACAAGTCAAAATGTGACAGATAATATCATTTAAGTATAGTGGTAGCGTGATCTAAAATGGCACTCGCTTGTTGGTGTCCCGCCCTTAAATACATATCTATTTTTTAGGACACAAATATTGACGCACAAATCAATCACCAAGTGCCGGGCGTTTATTTTGGGTTTCCATTTGGGTTTTTACCCTATCATTTTTTTGAACGGTGGGAAAGATTTAACGGGATTTTTGTTTGCGTGGAACTCCATGCAAGGAATATGGAGAATGAATGTTATTGCCAAATTTTTTATTTGTACATATCGAATCAAGAGGATTTTCTATAAGAGGGAACTAATATTTGCTACCATAAGCACAATATGATTTTATTTTTATTTTTATTTTTAAAACTAAGCAAAATATGATTTATATTTTATATTGTTCAAAAAAAACATACCCACAATCTATCAAGCATGGCAAGGTCTATGAGGTTCTGCGTTTAACTAATGTTAACAAAAATTGATGCCAAAAAAAAAACTTAACGTTTTACGGCTAATATAAAATTAATATAATATTTTTTTTTATGAGAAACTTACTTATGGCCTTAATGAAATTCAAGTTTTAATACAAGAAAACTTGAGCCCTAAACTTCCCATAAAAAAAAAAAAGAAGAAACTTGAGCCCTAAATTAACAAGTCTAAAATTCTAACACGTTAAACATTGTAAATGTATACTATTGTAACCCAGCAAGAACATGCATTAGTCGACATCGGTTCAAAAATCGAGGGACACTAACACGTGTGTCCATGTTGGATTACAAAAGCATTTTCTTTCAATAATCCTTGTTTTCCTAGATACAATCTTAGTACTTGGTGATATTTTCTTCTAAAATGAATGTTTATTTTTCTATAAGAAAACCAATATATATTCCCTTCTTGGTTACCTTGAATTTCAAAGGTGTCTTCCAAAAAAAATTCAAATGTGATCATTTTGAAGTCTCTATGAGAAGATATTCACTAGCTAGCTCAGTAGACGTTACTTGGGAAACTCAAGTTTCTGAATTCATGTCCAATATCTGCAAAAGCCGCCTACGATAGAAGTTTGATGAAGAGATATATGGACAGTCTACTGGACGTCGGCAGTTGCCGCGCTCGTTGTGTGTTTTACAAAAGTTCTTGATGTAATTGATGGTAAAGAAAAGTTTCAACAGTGTAATGCAAGCTTTTCACTTCAAAATTTAGTGTCAACAATGGTGATTACAGATTCTGCGATATCTGTATCTTTCATTTCAGTATAAACTTAACACATTTGAATCGCAACAATTTCCTATGCATGGATAAGCAATGAGATGGCTCATTGTAACTAATTAATTACTAAATTGCAAATAAATTACCTCTGTAAATCGTTGATCCTTTGAGGGAAGCATAAAGCTTGAGGGGTGCTATTGTACATCGTTGTTTTCCGACTTCTGACTTCTTTGGCCTTTAATGTCAGCTGACAGCAGCCATTGCAGGAAGTGATGGAGAGACAACAATAACGTTATAGCAGCGGGCACATAGAGTAGGATGTTCGGCAAAGGAACCAACTTTTGGTGAATAATTCCAACATCTTTCGCATTTTGAACCTTCGGCATGAGACACGCCAATCCAAACTTTGTCCTCACCTTCGACGACAAATTCTCCAGAAAACGAAATTTTTTCAGTCGCTTCACTTCCCACAGAAGAAAGAATTTCAACCTGCACGCAGACCATATATTGATGGATGAAAGCTTGTTCATTTCGGTAATGTAATAGGCTGCATCATGCTAATTAACCGGCTCGTTGAAAGTAAACCCCCCAAGTTCTATGGTAACAAAAGCCTATAAGTTACTAAGAACTGTGTTTTTTTTTTTTTTTTTGAGATTCAGTTGAAATATACTCATTTGAATAATTTAATCATTCTAAGTTTTAACCAAGAAAAAAAAAAGTATTGTTCAGTCACATGTTACCTGAGAAGTGATGAATAATCGATGAAGTTCATCTGCGTCGTTGTTAGAAGCACACATCTTGTGTAATCTAGATGCAAAATCAGCACTATCACTATGAAGATAGACCTTGGCGTCTAAGCTGGAACCTATTAGCTTTCCGGTGCGTGCAGTCTCCAAAACTTTATTGACTTCAGTTCTCAGCTGGACAACGATTAAAAAATGGCCCAAGTCAAAACTTGGATTGAATGTGCAATAAAGTTGTATAGAATAAATCTTTTGTTTTTGACAAAAGAATGATTGAGAGCCAATACCTCTAAAATTTTACCCCAGAAATCAGCATCTTCAGCAGGCACGGTGAGCCATCTCTCGTTAAGAGCTGGCCACTTTGACTCAAAAATGTATTCGGCAACAGATCCATCTTCCGTTGTATGTTCAAATGGAAGATTTTGCCACACATCCTCAGCTAAATGAGGCAAAATGGGAGCAATTACTCGTGCAATGGAGAGGAGATGAGCTGCAAGAACTGTTTGACAACTTCTCCTTGTTGAACTTGTTGTACCCCTGAAATTTGACAAATCTAAGAGTGCTACGTGCATTACTTATTATCTAATTAGACGAAAAAATAAAAAAATGAAGAAATGCATGATATCCTATGAAATGAGTAGGACTGCTATGCCAAATGGCATTTGCATCCACAACAGTGACAGTGTATTGAACACCAGCCAGTATAAAACATTGAACTTGAAAGGCAACATCCGTAGAAATAGAGGGATATGCCGCCAAAAGTATTATTTCAAAATACACACTAGCTTATAAAATAATCATACAACAACACAGCCGAGAGTGAATTACCCAACGTAAAGTCGATCTTTAGCAACGTCAAAATAGAAATTGGACAGGTCTACTATAGCAAAGCGCTGCATGATCTGAAAACAAAAAAACCAGATCGCAAAATTTAAATGGATAACGACAAAAATAATGGGAAAAAAAGGAAACAAAGAAAGATGCAAGGACCATTGAAAGTTCATCAGAACTAGAGACTACAAAGATACTTGCATTGTTTAAGATAACACCCATAAGTCATTACTATTTATCATAAAAAGGAGGAATTAGTTTATTTTATTTCTTCAATTTATTTAAATTTCAAACTAGGTCAATCTGTTATAGAATATTTTATGCTTTATGCAATACTTTTGCCTTGAGACCCAAGGAACCTTTCATTCAAGTTGAACAAAGATTTGTAGTCATGAGGATACTAAATGCATCATGCTTGCTTCTTTTCAGGATATGTTAAAAGAAACAACAAAATAATTCTTTTAAAAGCAAATAAGTCTATATTTGACACAGTATTGATGGAGGAAAGCAATAATGATAAGGCTAAAGATCATGTCTCACCTGGAATATCTTGTAGAACTGATAGCTTTCGTAGCAGTCTCTAATATTTTTTACCACATTTTCTAGCTGAAATAGTGCAAACCGATCAATAACAGGAAGATCACCGTAGGAAACCACGTACTCCGGCTACAAAATTAGGCAACAAAACAGTCATAAGAGCCCATGACCACGACTAAAATAAATACTCTTACAAATTACATAAAAGGAAAACAAGGAAAAGAAAAGGATGGACACAAATATAGAGAAAAATATTACAATTTGAGCAATATCCAATTAAAAAAAAAAAAAAAAAAACAACAACAACAACGAACATGAGATGGAGAAGTCTGAAACCCAGAACAAAAACTGTGAAAAAGATAATATACTGAGTATCACAAAGTCTCAACTTCGTAACCAAAGAACAAAAACTGTGAACTAAATAATTATCTCAAACACAACCAAATATGGCTCGACGCACTGGCACACTAATTACAAAAGTAAATGTTGTAAACAATTTTAAAAGACATACTGGCCAAAAGAGTAGTATGAACATGCAAGAAAGATACTGACTAAATAAGCACTGTAAAACACATGCATGATGCACGTATGAATTGCAAAGAGCAACACAAGCAAATCAAATCTAAGACTAGGGAACCATCAAAATTCCATCAACAACATCCAATATATCCCTGGGTCACCTCTTTTTCCAATCCAATCTAAGGAAGGGGATTGACTCGCAAAATTACTCAACACCCAAAACAGCATGGCCATCTGAACATACTTTCCAGTCATGCAGATTCGACAAAAGATACCGCAATGTCCCTCTGAGTTTTCTGTATATGTCTGACATTTGACGAAGAATTTGAGGCCCAATCAACACATCATTGGTGTAGTCTACACTTGAAACCCAGAGTCGGAGAACATCAGCTCCATAGCTAGGTGCATCCTGCCAAAAAGACAAACTGCCATGAACTATGTTGAACAAGTGAAATCATGAAAATTACAAGTCACCAGTATCAAACCTTTTGATTCTTCCCTCCTTCAATCACCATATTTGGATCAACTACATTACCCAATGACTTGCTCATCTTTAGGCCCTTCTCATCAAGTACAAATCCATGCGTTACAACACTTGAATATGGAGCTTTTCCTGTATAATATGGAAAGAACAAATGAGGCGAGAGGTTTTTTAATCAACATACCATGTGGAAAATGGCTCGAAACCAAAACCCCCAAATGAATGAATCACCTTCTTCAATCCAAGTAAACAGAATGGAGCTTGATCTTCTTTTGATGAGACGATTTAATAGCATAAGGACAACCATACCGTGTGGAAATAATTTTTGGCCCATCTTAAGGAAAGAAAAAATGTTCAAGTATGTTCTCAATCTAATGCCCAATGCCCATTACCTTTGGTGGCAACGCTTGTCAATAATGAGCTCTGAAACCATCCACGATGTTGATCGGTTCCTTCGAGATATAAATCAGCAGGATAACTAAGGCTCTCTCTTGTTCCCAGCACAGCAGCCCAAGAGGACCCTAAAATAGGAAACGAGAAAATAAGAAATATAGGATCAAGCAGCACTATAAACATCGGTTATAAAAGTTTACTGTCATCAATGAATTAAAAAGCCAAAAGCTTACAATGTACATGACATGGGCAAAACTTAAAACTGGAAACAACATGCAATAAAAGCAGCTCGGAAGAAACAAAGATCCAAGAAACAAAAATAAAATGAAACACGAATAGAATTTATGATCAAGAAAAGACAAAATAAGAATGAAATGCCAATGAAAACCTACATTGATATACGAAGCACTTCAGAGAAAACGCTAACTATCCATCACATTTTTATAAGCTTAACGTTGATAATGAATATGTTGGCACTGTTTATTATCAGCAGCAACAGATTACTTCCCGTCACTACCAAACACAAAGGCATGTATATATGCCACTGATGCATGCGTTACATTGTATGAAACATTATTATAAAAACAAAATTTGGAAATAAATTTTACAATGAGTGAAGAGCTTGAAATTGGAAAAAAAAAAAAGAAGAAGGAAATAAACACAATGCATACACTCACTGACAGGCTAATTCGTCAGCTAATTCATATTAATACCTGAGTCAAACCAAACATCCATTGTATCACTTCCCTTTTGATACTCTGATGCTCTGCCACGATATTTCTCAGGAAGTAACTCTTCAACACTCATGTACCACCATGCATCACTTCCTTTTTGGGATATGATAGCTGGAAAATGAAACATCAAATTTTACGAACACAACATCACATAATATAACTTGAACCAGAACAGAAACCTCTAAATTCAGAGCCAATGAAGAATTTCTCAGTATAAATGCAAAAAAGCATATCACGGATGCCATCATGTGAACTTGTAGCAACAATATTTTCATTATCACAGATAACAACAAAAGGGAAAGGTAGGGTGCCAAAAAGGGGGATAGATTAAGATTCTCTCCCTAATAAAGAGCTAAATATTCTGGCAGCACCAAGAATATTGATAGAAGTAAACCACAGAGAGTACAACTGCTAACAAGATTGGATATGAAAGCACATGAAAAAGATTGAATCCAATAAAGTTGAGAGCAAAAAGTGTAGACTTCAAAACTTGTCACCAAGAACACAACATGATCAAATGAAATCACTGAATCCAAGATCTGCTTACATTTTATATGAATAATGGTATCTTCATCCATCAGAGGTTCCTTTGTATGCACATTATAAAATACGGGAATCGGAACACCCCAAGTCCTTTGCCGCGAAATGCACCAATCAGAGCGGCTTGAAGTCATTGAAGAAATTCTGTTTTGTGCCTGTAAAATATTCAAGTAATTCAACAAAGCAATGACACAAGGGAGAAAAAGGGACTGCCGTTGATGTAACAAGCACTAGAATGCTCAACCATTAAGATCGTTTACTCAGTGTACAAACCAGTTTTGGCCTAGTTATTTGTAAGACAAAAAAGTTGAGCCATTGTATTTCTATAAGTATAACTAGTCCATCTACAGCACATTATGTTTTCCTCGAGCATATTAAACATGGTGCCACATTCAATAGAAAGCTCTAAACAGTTAATAGTAGAGAGGAAAAAAGAGGGAAATGAAAAAGTAATACCTGTGCAGGGATCCATGTTACATCACCAATTGCATCCATAGCAGCCTGGCGAAATCCCTCAACCGAAGCAAACCATTGCTCAGTTGCCCTAAAAATTGTAGGCTTCTTCGTTCTCCAGTCATATGGGTACTTATGTTCTGGAAATAGAATATATTCTCGATAAATTCTATCAAATAATTACAAAAAAGAACCCAGATAATCCTTAAATGATTCCGCAAGGCAAGGATAGAACTTACTATACGGTTCTTCCATAAGAATTGACAACTGTTCATCCAAGTGTTTCACAACAGCCGCGTTACCATCCCCTAGGACATCCAATCCACTAAATTGACCAGCTTCCTTCGTAAATTTCCCATCATCGTCCACGGGTGAAATCACAGGCAGTCCATATTTCAAGCCGGTTATGTAATCCTCCTGACCATGACCAGGGGCTGTGTGAACTAATCCAGTTCCTGACTCTGTTGTAATGTAATCTCCTCCAGTGACAACGGAGCACTCCCTGTTGCTGATTGGATGAAGATATCTGGCAGGAAAGTTGTTGATAAAACATATAAGAAAAATCTGAAAGGCCGTGTAATTATATTAGATTTTCTAGAGTTATCAATCCAACAATTTTACATAGCCACAAGAGCAACAGCTTAGTAAATTCTAAGAAAGGAAACTTGTAGAATTATATGATAAAAGCTCCATATGAGTCATGTTTGGAACACAACCTGCAGTTTTCTAGATCAGAACCCAACATTGTTCTCTTGATCACAAGTTTCACGCCAAATTTTGATTCAAGTACTGGTACCAGAACTGATGCCACAATGATGAAAGGTTTCACTTTCTCGCTTCTTAAAATATTTCCAAGCTTTTTATTCCCACTTCCAGGTGACACGGAATCAGCTTCATAGAGAGTGTGCATTTCAGCCACGGCATACACAAGCTTAGCATTCACTGCAACAGCTGCATTGATGAAAATGATGTCACTTTGTACTGGAAAAATTATACCAGTACCTGCCAAAAAAAAAACTATGCAAGTCTACAGTAGCACCGAAAAAGAGGGACCGTATCGATGGAATTCCTAGTCCAACACAGTATATTTTTATTAAATGGGTAGGATTAGGATTAAAGTTTCTATTTCTAGTGAGTGGTTTTAAGACATGCAACTACTATTATTCATTGTTCCTATGAGCGAATGCTAATGAAAAAGTTGTATGCTTTTTAGCAGTAACAATTCTAGGATGCGATTCTTTCCCAATTCCCATAAATCAACACAGATCATCATCAAGAACAAGTAGTAGAGGAAAACAGGTATTCAAAAGTTACGTCAAATCCTAGAACAATAAGCTTCCTCAGCCTGTCACGTTCGAAATAAAGATAAATTATAATTGTTAGTAATGATCATGTTGACTCTATTGCATACCTCTGAGATGTGTGGTACAAGAAATAAACTAAAACTCCAGGCTGATACCTCAATATTATCCAGAATATTAATAAGAATAGTGCAGAGAAATAAGTCTCTAACATGTTCACTTTCTTCCATGGAATAGCTCGGAAATATGTTGAAATGGACATAAACAAAACCACTTATGTTATGCATCAATATTACTCCAGAATATTAACAAGAACAGTTCGCGTGTGAGAAAAATCTATTTTTTTTCATAACTTCATTAACCAAATTTTCACAATTGCTTACCAGCATTTGCCGGAATGGTCCATGGCGTTGTCGTCCAAATGGCCAAGCATAAATCTGGAAAAAACTCCTTTAATAAGCCATTTGAACTCGGCGGTGCACTAACTAATTTGAAAATAGCATATATGCTCTTTGAAACATGGCCCTCAGGATACTGCAAAGGAACTCGTGGATAAGTAAGAAAAAGAGGCTATAGGAATCTCAAATAGCGAAAGGAAACAAAGAGACGTCAAAGCTAAGAAACGACAAACAAGTAACTCAAGTTCTTCGTCCATGATCCTATGAATTTATGGAATGAGAGGGTGGTGTATAGATATGCATAAGGCAAACAGATGAAAGAGAAACAGACAGAAAGAGTAAGAGTCGGAGAGAGAGATCTGAAAGTTCAGTCCCCCCTGTCTCATTTTTTATGGCAATCATAACAGAGTGATGGTCATTGGGTAATTGCAGTAATAGCACACAGCAGGCAAATCAATGATGCAAATATAGCTCCAAGTAGAGTTTCCTGGAACAAAGCAGTTACCAGACGACAAAAACAGCGACTGTCAAACCATTATTGATACGTCAACTTAACTTTCGAAAGGTCATTCTGAACTTAGTCCTCATTTTTAATACTAAGATCCCCTAAAACATGGCATGCAATCAAGAAACTAGCACAAGAACATCAAACTGCTTGCAGAAAACTCAGTCAGATTTATTTCTTCAATACATAAAAAGTAAATGTTCTCTCCTCACGTTATTACTCTCTTTTGCATGTGTAAAAACAAAAATACAAAATGTAAACGCTATGACAGTCAAAATTTACCTCCAATTCAGCTTCTGCAAGAGCTGTACGTGATGATGGACTCCAATGCACAGGCTTCCTGCCTCGGTAGATGTAACCTTGCATGACCATCTGGCTGAACACATCAATCTACTAGATCAAAGAATCCAAACAATAGTTAGTCATAGAGCAAAGCCACATCATATGATACAGACTAATGAAAAATACCTTTAGTACACAAAATGAGTAAGCATATAGCAATCAGGCATCAGCAAAGTATTTTCCAGGATGCAACCATTAATCGTCAAAGATGTCATGTAAAAATAAATGATGTATCCACACATCAATCCTACTGGGTCAAAAAAATCCATAAAATCAGCTAGTTGTTCTAAAAACTGTTATCAACCGATACAGACAACTGAAAAACTCCTACAAAACATAAAATATTAAGCATGTAGCTATCGTCTGGGTGTTACTTTACTCCAGGTATGCAACCACACTTTAAAAATTGAGCAACCAGTGGTCTAGATGCTTCAGGTATCAATGGTATATCCACAGCTCATATGAAACACTTTTCCAAATCTCAACAATGTGGTGGCAATCTATAGCAAAAATGTTCACCGAAAGTGTTATGAAAAAGAGTACCCATTAGGAAACACCTATAATTAATATTCATTCTTAATCCAGGAAGCTTTAGGATCATATCCACAAGTTTAAAGCATTGCACATGTAATTTATTCTTGAAATCATTTGTTTGACTCAGTAACACTAAAAAGGGGCAATTAAGGAAATATTTACAAATGGTATTTTCATAAAAGATAAATTGAATAACCAATGGTAACTATTGCGTACTCTGAGAAGCGCATCTACCAAGAAAATCGTCAACTACCTGAGCAGCTTCATATTCAGGATTGAGAGTTAAATAAGGATTGCCCCAGTCCCCCCAAACTCCGTACCGCTGCAGAAATTCAACAGAGAATTAAAAGGGTAATCAAATTCAAACCTTCGCGCAAAACAATTAAACATTTTATGTGGATAGAAAAGCATGTTCACTGTCCACTTCAACCTAATGAGAAAGTAGACAGAAAATATGTTCAGCCTTCACATATAGAAATCCCATGTAATGGTAGCACAAGGTGCAAAATAAGATAAGACTCAAGAACAACCTTGAATGATTTCATCTGACTACTAACAGTCTGTTTTGCAAATTTAGCTGCTTTGGCCCTCAACTTTAATGGAGTGAGCTCCTTTCTAGCATCTGGATCTATTGACTGCAGAACTGATATAATTGTAGAACTCAGCATACTATTTTTCAATAATGATCAGAAATAACACCAAAGCAGAAAATTTCATCTTTCAATAGCCAAATACTCATCAACCTTCTCTAAGCAGTTATCCATTATTGGACCGATAAAATAGGGAGAATGGATAACCAAAAACCAGCTCACAACCCATAGTTAATTTTTGTACAGTAGATGACACCTGAATAAATCCATAATATTTTTTTCCAATCATTTATGTCCATCATCTCACCTATTATATTTTACCATTAGAATTTATAACTAATCAACAACCATAAAAACTCAATGCTTTGCATTACTAAAACTAAAATTTCAGCCTAAGAGAACCATATTGATATCATTATGGATAAGGAAAATGGGTCGCCCGACCCAAAAGCATCTTAGTGTGTACATGATATAATGGACTTGTCTTATAATCAGTCTCAAGGTTTTCAACATGGTTCTCAAAATCTTTCAGGAAAAAAGAAGGTCCTCACAAAAGAATTCCTTTCATTTTTTGATGCTTGATAGAAAGAGAGTAAAAAAATGGATATTATGAAGATTCAACATTCAACATTGGAGTTCTCGTGCAATTTCCATAATGTATACTTTTGATTTGTGTACTTGCCTTTCAACTCAATTGGTAGACCATGACAATCCCAACCAGGCACATACTGAACTTTGTAGTTTTGAAGAAGCTGCAGTAAATAAGAAAATATTTTTTTTGAGAAATAAATAAATATTAATTCAATGATCATGGCATGTACATATAAATAAGATTCAAAGGCTAGCAGTCTTCTTTTTACAGAGGATATCATATCCTAAATTCCCACGAAAAGTTTCAATTGATCGTAGAACTAGGAAAATAATATGGGATAATAATAACCATAGCATCCTTTCATGAGTAAAATCTTAGACAAACAATAGGGCATGGTATTCAGACATGTGATGTAAGGTAAAGGCTAAAAGCGCAGTGCAGAGAGGATTGTCTGCTGTTCTTCTTCAATGGATATTGCTTTTACAGTAGTCTATTCATCAAATATTTTTCAACCAAGCAGGAAGTAAAATGAAAACTGCAAATAAAAAATTGAGTCATTATATTTCATAATTAATCGAAATATATTATGTTTAAATATTTCCAGTATAGTTTTTCTTCAGAGAATAGCCTTCTTGTTGGCACGAACATCTTTACAAAAATGAAGTATTTGGCTTTTTAATTGCTTGAGTAAGTCCAGTTATGGCATGTCAAAGCGTCCAAAGGCAAACTTAAGACCAAAAAATAAAAATAAAAATATGTAGACTTCAAGCAAAGAGGGAAAGACCTTGTAGCGATTAATAATATCCTTCAGAATCTTATTCAAGGCATGGCCTATATGCAGATCACCATTTGCATATGGTGGGCCATCGTGTAGAACAAATAATCCCTGCCAATCAGTTCCATGTAAAACAATAAGATAATATGCATATTGAGGAAAAAAAAAAAACAATGGCAAAAAATCTTACCCCAGTATTCCTATCAACAATTCTCCTGAACACCTGATTGTCTTCCCATAGTTTCTGAATTTCTGGCTCTCGCACAACAGAATTTGCTCTCATGCCAAATGTTGTCTTAGGTAGATCAACTGTGTGTTTGTACTTTCCCTCTTCTTCCTTTTTACCTGAAAAGTCTCAATCACACCAGTCCTTCGGTTCAGACAAAGAAATCCTTTTATTCATTTTACTTGATATAGGTAAGAATAATGGACAATCCCAAGCAAACTGATAAAAACATGAGCTGAACTAGACGAAACAAAAACTTAAAAACGGGGTTAAGCTCATTTTCAAATTGTCTCATGCTCACAGAAGTTCGTAATAAATTGATGGCGCTTATGAGTAAAATATATACCTTCT
Organism: Stephania japonica; assembly: GCA_039657345.1. Taxonomy (NCBI): domain Eukaryota; kingdom Viridiplantae; phylum Streptophyta; class Magnoliopsida; order Ranunculales; family Menispermaceae; genus Stephania; species Stephania japonica. Next base: position 5,825,807 of record CM077558.1, on the reverse strand, counting down.
GATGCTTTCTTTGCTGCCATGACAGGTCCACGCGACCTCCTCTTTGAAGCAGACACAACTCCTTCGACACAGTTAGTAGAACAATGCCTCGAGCTCAAGAACAGGGTAACATTTTCTGAAAAGTGCCTTTGGAAACAAAATAAGCCAGAACTAGTACTTCTACGAACAGATGAGTAAGCCGTCTGTGACCAGACCTAAGAAGATAGAACACTAATCATCCATCGCTGCCCATCCATACCAAGCAAACAATACGATTTCAATTTCAAATATGCCCATTCAAGTGCACTCCATACAACAACAAAGCCTCAATTCCAAATTAGTTGGGGAAGGCTACATGGATCAAACTTTTCCACTGCGCTCAATTTAATGCAATTGATGGTGTGCTTCCCAAATCCTTTAAATCCTTCCTAATCAATGTGCCCCAAGTCAATTTCAGTCTACCCCTACCTCTTCAAAATTCTTCAGTTTCTATTGACTCAAGTTTTCTAATAGGAGCATTTGTAGTCGAATTTTCAAGTACAGTCTATGATGAAACAAACTCAACACTACATGAAAAGCTCAAGTAATTTGTGCCATCAACTACGATAATAGAACCGAATTTAAGAACACGTTTTTACTAGAGTTCACAAACTTGGACTGCAGTCTACTTAGTTCAATTCGAACTAGTGGCAGCTCAAGGCAATTGAATAAAATTAAAATCACTATGAGGATGAATTATCGTAGCATAGAAACTAGAGGTAGCTCAAGGCAATTGAATAAAATTAAAATCACTATGAGGATGGATAATCATAGCGTAGGAACTTGACTTTTTATTCTCACTTCGACGAATCCCGATTTTTCCATATCAGGTCCTAGGCATTTTGATGTTTATATATGTTTGATCCTTTTCATAAAGAGCAACAAAAGTTTTATGCTGACTGTCAACATGGAACTGGAAAATGAGCTTAGGACCTCCTTCCCCCATTTTCATGTATGGATAATGGGCTTCGGAGCCCTCCACCTTTATCCTTTATTGGGACCCACCATTTAGCGCATACAATGTTCTACATACATGGAGTTTTTTCAAACAAAAAAAAACCAATGATTTTTCCCACTCCAATTGCCAATTCAGTGTATTCAAATCGCATATAAACATACTAACATTGAAAAAAATCGTTGCTTTCTTTACAGACAATAAAGATCATTAATTTCAGTATCATTTCCAACAAGTTGAAAACCAAAACCTAGACCCCTCAAGTGTTCTCAATAGTGAAATCCTCTTCAACTTCAACCAATCAAATTGAGATACAACCACAATAGCATTCCCAAATTCTCAATCAAATTGTGACTGCTAACACATTGGAATTGAAAAAATCGTTGCTTTCTTCACTGAAACTGAAATGGAGAGTACCTTGTAAGCCGAGGAGTTGTTCGTCCTCATCGCCCTCTTCGCTTCTTTGGGAGCGAAGACGGAGGAGGGGCTCGTTCTGAAGGATTTGATGAACGACATCTCTGATTCTCTGCTCGTTTGATCGATTGATGATTGGTTCGTTCGCTCGTCTTGACAAGCTGCTTCACCTGCTCTGCATTTCGAGTCGCCGAAAAGACGAGACGAGACGGGACGACCGCGTTGAACCACACTCTCCTCGTCTCACTATTTATCCACTCCGCCTCTTTTTTTGTGGGCGCCAACTAAGCCACCCGGCTGGGCCTCCACTAATTTGGGTTCGACCACAGTAAGGTTACTGGTTGCGGTAAAGTTGTTCCTTAAAGATTTTAATTTATCTTATACTTAGTGCTCGAAACTGATACCTCTAGTTAATAATAGTAATTAGGTCAAAATTGACTTTCATAACGGATCGGCCAGTGTTCAAGCGTGACTTAATTGTTATGATGAAATAATTAAATTGAAAGAGTTGTCCTGCAACCGCAAAGAGTTTAACTGTGACATAAACTAATTGAGGCTATTGATGTTTAGATTTCAAATAAACACCAAAACAAAAATTCTAAAATAGACGTTGTTGAGAATTGATGCCTTTAATTGGAGGAGATCTTGAGTTCACTAATGTGCAATTATAGGGTTAAAAAAAGGAAATAAATTTAATAAATATATAGTATTTAAAAATATTGAGAAATAATTAACTTCAAGAACTTTCTTCCAACTTTTTTTTGCTTTTCTTGGAAGAGTTTGAGGGTCTTTCTATATACTAGTTAATGGGCACACGCAGAGTAAGCTCTTATATATATAGCCTCAATCCTAAATTACATGCTACGCACGTGTGAGCCCGCTCTCTACGCTCGCAAAAAGTCAATTATAACATTTTTGTTTTTAAAAAAAAATTATTTAAAAAAATGTAAACAATTTTTTTTAGAAAGATGAATACAACAACAATATAGCCTCAATCCTAAATTAATTGTAGTCGGTTATATGGATCAAACTATTCTATTGATAGAAAAATGAATGATATATATTTATTAACTCTAAAATGGGAAGTGCAAGACATAGAGTAAATTTGACGAGGTTAAAAAAACTTCTTCAAATGTTCTATTTGTACCAGACAAAACATTTAATCTTTCCTTTTTTTATTCAGTGACTTAGTGATATCACATGTTCAAGGAATTGTTAAATACATATTATTTTTATATACACTTTACCACGCTTGCATATCCAATTTCTCACCTATGAAATTATTGACACAATGATGTTGTTTTGTCCATTGATACATAAACAAGTACAACACTCTTGTCTATGATACTATGTAGAACCCTTGAGAGTGAAGCATTAATACCATATGCACAATTAATGTGGCGAAGGAAGTCCTTCATTGCCCATGACTAAACTTTTTTAATTGAAACTTATTTGTAGAAAAAAGACTTTATGAAGTTTTTTTTCTTTCGTTTTGGCTATCGAGGAAGTTTTTATGTATACATTATCGATGTTGCATAAACTCGACCAAACTCTTTATGAGCATTGCAGTTATGCACAAACTTGGAGAAATATGTTTTTTAACATTTTCTGCAACTCGCTATTGTGAATCGACTGAAGCTTTCCATTTTTGATGGCCATGTCTCTAACCTGTCATTAGAATGCAACTAAAGAGCCTTAGAATCATGGGCACTCTTATCTCACATAATTTGAGAATTGACATGCAAATTATATATTCCACTGCAATTTAGCATTCATTCTCTTTCATTTTTACAATTCTTTTGGTGTTCAATAGACATAAAGCTCAGTCATTTGAGAACACCACCGCTGTAACGACCCAAATTCTCCATGACCCAACTTATGAGTATTTTGGTAATTTCATGATAAAAATATGTTAGGTGTTTGATGTGGAAATATAATTCTAAACTTGTCAAATTAAATATGAGTTAGGGAGTAAGTAAAGTTTTATTTTAAATAATAAAGCCCAATTGAGATTATGACCCAAAAGAGCATTTTAGACCGGTTGTAAATAATCGCAACTCTAATCCCTAACCCTAATACTATTTAAGCAAATCAAAGAAAACCCTAGCCCCAATTTTGTAAGACATCCACGTGGAAAGGAAGAGAGCAAGAGGAGGGTTCAAGCTCAAGAGAGGTGCAACCTCACTTCCTTCCTTGATTTCTTTTTTTTTATTGAAGATTTGGAGACCAAAGGGTTGATGGCGTCGACAGCAGCAAGAACGCGAGGAAAATAGAAAAGAAAATAAGAAAGGAAAGATTTGATCTATGTTAGAATGAGATTTTAGATAGGATTTTGAGTCAAAGACTCCATTGACTCTAATACTCTCTAGATTTATTGTCCTAGTGTTGATATTGGCAATGAGAGTTGATGATTTTCAAAGTTTGTTCAATTTTTCTTAGATCTAATCTTGAAATGGGTTATACAAATTTTTAAGCTTTATAATAATGAGTATTATGGATGAATCAATCTTGTTTGCCATTGTTTGACGGTACATGAAAGGGTTTCCCCATGATTTTAGCAAATTGAACGCGGTTGAAGTTTATTGATATGGATTTGACATTTAAGGTTGAGTCAAGATTTAAAAAGGGACTTTGAATATTTTCTTTGGAAAATAAACTTGATAAATTTGTGGACTTTGACTGAATATTGTCATTCGAGAATTTAAAGTCTAAATTGAGTCTTGTATGGTGATTTGGATTTTTTTAAATATAATTAATCGAACGTCTTCGATTTTTATGTTGGAAAAACCAAGTCTTAGCGGATTTTTCTTGTTTTACATCACCGCATTCCTATTTTATTCGAATCATCGATTCTAACTTTAAGTGTCGATTTTAGAGTCGTGAATGACCTTTAGCGAAGTCAGCTATAAAATATGGTGAATCTCTAAGGTCTAGACAATTGATGTTAAACTTGTATGGTTGTAGATACATAAAGTAACTATTCTTTTAAATTGTCTAGATTCGCAAGATGGTTCACATCGAGCCCAAACGCGAGAGGATCGAGATTAGGATTCGCGGCGAATGCAGGTAAGTGGGTAGCTTGCTCAATTATCAAATATGGCATGATTACTAGTTATGTTTAGGATTCAAAATTTAAATTAAAGACTTGGAATTTATGGGTTGTGTTGTGGTATTGGCTCGAATCTACGTATCTATGGAATGTGAATGCACTTTTTTCTCATCTATGTTATTCAGGGCCCTAGAATGTTTGTGGAGTTCCACCGAGGGCCTTATTAGTAAGTAAATCTATATGAATACCTCAGAATGTTATGGTAATACCGAGGGTCGTTAACACCCCAGGATGTTGTGGAGTTTACCACCGAGGGCTTTACTTGACTAATTGAATTCATAAGTATGTCACGTAGGGACATGAGTTAGAGTTCTTTCTCTTGTACTCTTGAGACATAGGGATGTACATCGGTGATGGCTTGGACGAACCTACTGTTGATTTGATGGGACAAACGAGAGGGCACATAAGGCCTGTGTGCTAGCTAGTTGTTTCCATCACTTCAAGAGTAGGAGAATCAGTCACCGGATTCTTGCCAATACCTAGTACGCATTGAATGGAACATCGACTTATCGTATTATTATATTTTATAGTACATAATCTCGCGAAACCCCCTCCTTTGTATGAAAGTTTGAAATTATGAAATGATTTGTCAATCTCTTTAATGTTATTCATGATTATTGTTGTTACAATTTGATGGCTTATGAATACGTGGTATTTGTTATGAAATGATGAATTCCTATTTAATTGTGACTTACGAATCTTATGCCTATGATAGTACTTGATGGTTCATTATAAGTCTATTTCTTATGGAATCCTGCTACCATGTTAATATTCAATGAATCCTTGTTTGTTTTCAAATACATGCTAGACTTTGCATGCTTATTAAGTATTACTTACATATTTGATGGTTGAGCAGGTTTTCTGCATTCCTGAGCTCCGTTGGTTCTTTTAGCTTACCCCACTTACATCTCAGGTATCCACGACAGCTCTAGGTTGAGGCAATGGAGAGACGAGCTTGAAGTCTTTTCTTGATGTGAGCCTTTATACATATATATTATGTATATTTGATTTTGAAACTATCAACTTGGGGTTAAAATTAAAATAGATCTTTAGATAGCTTGAATCCTAGTAACCTTTAGTGAATCCATTTCGAAGATTTAATAAACTTGTTTAGTTTAAATGAGCATGAACCCATGTATAATTTTTATTAATGTTGTATGAACTTAAATCTATTGGTTTTAGGATATCTCTTTATATTTATTCCGCAATTATTACCCTTAGTTTAGCCAATGTGTATTCCGCAGGTTTATTTGTTTAGGCATGCTAGACCGTTATTTGAGTCTGGTTTAGGTATCAAGACCAAGTGGCGGTCTGGGCCGGGCGACCCGACCTTAGGTTGGGGGCGGGTCGTCACAACTGCACAATTATTGTAATGGTCCAATTAATAATTGTCGTTATTTTATGACGTCATTGTAGACGTGGATGTCAGCGGGGACGTTCGTGGGTCCCACAGCGAGGTTAGAGCACAACCGTATTAGGTAAATAGTATTTTGTGTGTTGTTTTATTTAATTTTGCGATGTTTATGTTAAAAATAGGTTAACGACATCGCGATGTGTGTAATTATATTTTAAATTGATGTGTGAGATTATGTGATAAGTATTCACATCGATATGTGTGTCGACGCGGGTTACAGGTAGATTAAAGACGAAATTTTAAGTTGAGGAAAATATTACACACATAAAATAAATTAAATGTGACAAAATAGTAAATTGGTGGGCGCCTAGGGATACGCGGGGTCGTGGTCGACACGCGTGGGTGGTACGGTAGTGTGCACGCCTGAGTACGCTTGTTGGCGTGCACGACGAAATTATAGGCGTGAAAGTATAGGCGAATATATATATATTTATATATATATATGTATATAGGTAATTTAATATATATATATATATATATATAAAATTAGAAAATTAGGAAAATAATTGTGAAATGACCAAAAAGGGTATTAGAGTGTGAAGGAGGAGAATAAGATCATAGGGGAAAAATGGTCATTTCACCCCAAAAAATTGATAAACACCACCACCGTCACCACAGTTTCCATTTTTCACTATTTTGATCGAATTAGAAGACCGAGAGGAGAAGAGAAATCGAGAGAAAGAGGAAGAGAGATTGAGCTCATGTTGGAGAGGCAAAGGAGGTGAGGTGCGTTGATGTTGTTGTGTTGTTTTTGTTGTTGTTGTTGTATGTTGTTGGCGGGAGTTGGTATGGTGGTTCGGTGGTGTTGGGATGGAGCTCAGGAGCTCGGACGAACTGCAAGAGCAATTCGTCCGAGAAGGGAAACGACACCCATGTCATCTCCCCTCTTCCCCTTTCCCTCTCTCTTTCCCAATTCAGAAAAAAAAATAGCAGCTGTTGGAACAGAGCAGAATCCAATGAGGAAGAAGAGGGTCGGTTCGGCCCTGAACTAATTAAATAAAAAAGAAAAAATTCATAAAAAAAATTCAGATAAAATAGAAAAATTTTAGAAAAATTATATATTGATCAAATAAATAAATTTTGAGATTTTCTCGGAATGTTAGCGAGATATTGTCGGGGTTTTAGCCTCGTAAAACGTAAAATTTAAATAATATATTAAATTAAAGCTAATTTAATGATAAATGGTAATAGGTATAATTCGGGTGATAATTTGATTTGTCGGGTGTTATTGGAGCTGAGCCGGGTTTGGTTTTTGAGTCGCCGAGTGCGGATTGAGGTGTATAGTATCCCAATTAAACTTCACTTTAGTATTTACTGTTCTATTTAATTGAATTCAGTCCTATTTATTCATTACTCTATTTCATTATTGTTTTACGGTGGCTGAGTACTCTCACCTGGTATCTTTATGGTAGTGGAGTTACTCCTACCTGGTGTCTTTACGGTGTTGAGTTCACTCCCCACCTGGTGTTTATTCGTTACGGGGCATAGAGTCCACTAAGTCATAGCACTTGTCTAGGCATACGCCGATGAATAGACTACCCAAGTATGATAGGCTTGTGTGGGTGCGTCGTGAATGTACGCCGACCACCTAGAGGGTCCAGGGTCACCCGTTCGAGGTATTTTCACGGGCCGTGCCTGGTGGATAGCCGAAGTATGACTTAGTCTGATTTTAACTGTGCACGTACTTTGCTTCCCGACTATATTTATGCATGCGATGATCTTTTACAGTTGCCCGGCCGTATTCTTTTGTTCCGTACGTTTATTTATAGTATTTTTTATTCCAGTAACTTTATTTATGTATTTACTTGGTGAATTTCCTCGGGATTACTCACTTTGGACTCGTCATCTATTTTTTTGTGATGGCTTGAGTGCAGATCTTGGTACGAGTCGAGGGAAGGGCAAGCTTGAGGACTACATAGATTGACAGCTCTATTCCTACTCGTATGTTTGTTTATTTTTCTTATTTTATGCTGGGTTTTGGGTTTTGAGAGGTAGATATGACCTGTATATAAATTGTAGGTCGTATTTTTGATATTTTGAGGATCTCAGATAATACGTATATAATGTACATTTGGTATGGTTTTCACTTAAGTATTATGCTCATAAAATACATGTTAAATCTTTATGTTGTTAATTTTATTTTTCGCTGTGTAATTTGAGGTTAAATGATATTAAAGGAACATAAGTTAACTTGAATCAGTAATTATTAACACATAATATCAAAGTTAACAGGAAATTGATTGATGATGGATAATTGGGCGTGGGACACAACTGGCGGTTATGTGATCAGTTGTGGGCCTACGTGGCCTCCCGTGGCGGACCAATGTGGAATTTGGGGTCGCTACAATTATCTACCTTACAAACCCAATGACAACCACAAAAGGTGATGTATTTTGATGCAATCGGAGAATGAAATTATATGCAATAATTTTTGAAGCTTCAAGTCAAAATTTTGTGCAACCAAAAAATCTAAGAAACTAACATGCTGAAAGAATAAGAAGTAAAAGGTTTATAAAAAATATCTGAATACAACTTAACAAAGAGGAAAAATAACAATACCAAACATTCAAAAATTAAAAATAGGCAAATGCCGAAATCTAAAGTTAACAATGACATGAGAGTATGGTATAAAAAAGGCAAAATAAGTTTATGAAAAAAAAGCAAAAGAAGTGAGAACGAAATTGCAAAAAAAAAAAACAGGTAAGAATTATATGTATCCCCAACTAAGACACGGTTAAGAATTCATTCCTTTAGTTTGCAAGCATTTTTTTCACACAATAAAGAATAAATAATATCTCCCATGCAAAATCAGAATCACTTTATGCAACAAGAAATTCCATTGAATTTAAACTAAAATGCTCAAGACAATTTGGGTACTTATCTTCTCAGGTTCAAACTGCAAAAATTATAATTTTGTCCACATCGGTAAATCCTTAAACACCCAAACTAAAATTTATATATTATAAGAAAATTAATAGCATCAATAGAGAACCAAAACTTTCAGCTAAGATCCAGTAAAAGAGTTAAAAATATAAAATAAACCCAAATGAACACATCAAATTTTATCATTTAACGCTGAATTAAATATACGACTAAAACATTCTACGTAATATTTATTCATTAAAATCACAACTATTCACTCTCTTTTGTTGTAGCATGTGGATAACATAGCAATACGCCAATAACTGGTAGTGAATCAACAAAGACTCGTTCAACCACAGGAATACATTGTTAACACATAAATGTAACTTGACAAATGTTAAACATGGAACTTGTAAGAAAGTTAAATCGCATGTGGTTTCTTAAACATAATTAAACTAGTAAATCTTGTCGAATTGCTACTAAAGTCGACTATCTCTAAACCTCTATTTCAATAGTGACACCTTTTTGTGGACATCAACTGTCAAATTTATATTCAGAAAACAGGAAATAATGGTAGCTAAATTTAATATAAATTCTTTACTATTACAAAAATATAATGGCCAATAACTTTAAAATCTTAAAGATATTAGTCAATCTGATTATGAGCTTTCAAGTTTAATATAGATTCTTTCAAGTTTGAATTTACAATGATTTAATGATGAAAAAAATAAAAAAAAAACTCATAGATTAATACATTAAATAAATTAGTTCATGTTCACATATTTGACAAATTAATCTATTTTTCATTGCCAATAGACATGTTCATAGGTCGGGCCCAAGCCCAGCCCACCACCTATGTTCGTACCTATATATTGACCTAAGTCTGACCTATGCAAAAATACAAAACCCAAGCTCGACCCATCAAATCCACATATATTTTCTTATTAATAAAAATAACTATATATCTTTTAAATGAATATTTTAAAAAATCTGTCTTCCATAAAATTAAAATAAAGTTTAATATTTTGTAGATTTGTATATATTTATATTAACATACAAATAAAACACAAAATATGGATGTAGCATGTTGATAAAGAACATTCATAAATGTAGATAGTCTTGAGTTCAAACCTTGTCTCTAACATATTTTTTTGAAAATATAGACATTATTTTTGTGGCAGGCCGGGCTGAGCTTGGGCTTTAAAAGTAAGCCCAAGCCTGACTTGAATTAAATCGAGCCCGGGCTTGGCCTAAGAAAACTTGTCCAAGCACTACCCATTGGTCATGCGCTTGGGCGAGCCGGGCAAATACCCAAACCCGTGAACAGGTATAATTGTCAATATTGATATAGTTTTTTTTCGCAAAACAATCTCGAATTAGTTGGGAACTAAATTTCAATAATTGCAATGAAGTTGATGAAATTTTTTTTCTTAATCAGAACTTCTGCATTTTAATTTATTTTCAATTACATGAAACAAAAAGGAAAAGAAAAATATACTATTTTAATGCAACCAAAATACACTACCCAATAGCAATTCGATTATAGTAAGAAAATATAAATCTATGTTAATATTAAAACTCTAGTGTAGATCGATTGATCTTTAAAATATGGTTTAGAAACATTAAAAAAATTAGAAACATGAAACATCCAAAGTACCTGGCAACTATTGAAATCACTTACAAAATCTTAGAGCAGAATTGATAGCAAGTCTAAGGAAATAAATCCTTAAAAACTTGTGACACAAACACCTTTTCTAGTTGAAGTTATGAATAATTCAAACCTTAATACCCTAAAAGTGAAAACTTTAAAACTTTAGCTAGAGATCTAGAGCTCATCAAATTGAGATATATCGGAACTGCAACAATAGTTCATTAATGCAAGAATGCACCTCATTTCTTAAAAAAAAATCAATATGTTAGAGTGTTGTGTGCAAGGAACACCAACTGAAGCAATAAGGTGCATTCCTATCCCATGTAGCCAAGCCCCTCTAGCTCAAACAATACACTTACATGTTAATAGTACACCATAATTGTAATGACCCGTTGCCTTAAGCATGTCATTAACAGTAATCTGAATATTAATTAATCCGAGTTAGGCTCGTGGTTAAGCTTGATTTGTCACGATTAACGCATGTGTGGATTTGCGTGATGTATTGTGTTTGTATGGATTGTATTGGTAAGTACATAGGGATAATCGGACCAATGATGAGACGCCTAATACCAGATGTGGTCATGTGGACACACATGAGACGCGAGATAGCGTTGATGCTCGAGTGTGCTCGGCGACGGAAATTACGTAATTATAGGCGTAATTATAGATATAAATATATATTTATATATATTATGGATATATAAATATATATTAAAATAGAAAATAATAAAATAATAGTAAATGGTCGGGAGCAAAGTGATACGTGGGGTCACGAGTGACACCCGTAGGACGTACGGTGGTGTATACGCCCGAGAGTTCTCGTTGGCGTGCCAACCAAAATTTTAGGTGCAATATATCGATAAATATATATTTATATATAAATTAGAATATATAAATATAAATAATAAAAATCATAAATTGTGAAATTACCTTTAAGGGTATGGAGGTATAGAAGGAAAGAAGATAGGCTTGGGGGCATTTTGGGTATTTCCCAAGCCAACTGCCTTCTTCTTCAATATATAAATCGAAACAGATGAAGACGAGGGAGAGTCAGGAGGAGGAAAGAGAGGTCGCTGGAGCAAGGGAGAGAACGCGAGAGTGAGCTCGCGTGATCGTGGAGTCGAGGAGAGCTCGAGATGAGATGATGTTGTTGTTTTCTTGTTGTTGAAGTGTCGTTGCCATTGTTGTGATGGTGAGGAGCTCGGTCATCCGAGGGTGGAGACAGCAAGGGAGTAGTCTCCCTCGCCAAACCGAGTTGGGGTTGGGTTGGGAACCAATCGAAGAAGAAGAAGAAAAAAAAAATAACAGAGCAGAACGTTTTGTTACATGTGGGGAAGATGACTCTGAATCGGGCCGAGCAGTTTCAGGGCCAAAATAAATTAAAAAAAGAAAAGAAATTATGGAGAAATTAAAAAAATAGGAAAAAAATATGGAAAAATAATATTTTGAGCAAATAAATAGAAATTGAGGGTTTTCTATGGAAAATGAGAAATTTGAAAGTCGGAGGAGACTTTATATCAGAGTTTTATCTCAAAAAATGTGAATTAGTCAAACTAGGTTAGAAACTAGGTCCTGAGATTTTGGATTCGAATGGGACCAGTTTAGCAATGTTAATAAATGAACATGGGAGTTAAGTTGATAACAATTGATCTATTTTAGGTAATGGACTGATGTCCCCAAGGAGTTGTACAAATCGGTAAAACATAGAAGCTCAGAACAGGTAAGTGAGATTCGTAGCTTTTATCAATTATGCTATGTAAAATAGTATTATTAGAGTATGTAGTGTACTGGACTGGGAATGAGGCAATGTACCATGATTTGACTTTAGTTTTACAAAAATGTTTTTAATGAAAATGAAATTTGGAAAGAGGTTTGGTGGGACGGATCAACCTGGGGTTTGGAACTCTGATGGGGTGGCTTTCCATCACCGCGCCCCCAGAGACTTGAAAATTATCCCGATCAATGCTTTCCTATTGAGTTGGTGGCTCATCAGTCATAAATCAATCAGATGAGCAGTGATTGGTTTAATGATGATGAGGGAGTGCGACTCTATGTTTTTATGAGTTGGCTGCATATTGATGAGAACTAGTTAGATGCCCAGTGACTAGTTATTGATGATGTGAGAGAGAAACTCAATTCAAATACGGATATTGGAAATACAAATCACGGATACATTGCAATGAACTAAGGAACTTGCATCTGTTATATATATATTGTTTACATTGATTAGTATGCTTATTTAGATATGCATTTGATTCATGTGATAATAATGATAAATATATGAAACTGTGATTTGGGCTCGATTCTTGATACAAAAAATATAACAAAAAAAAATGTAAAAAAGAAAAGATAATATCAATCACTTACCAATCAAGGTGGATGTCAAAACCAAAGTCAGGTTACTTCGATTTTTGCCATCAACTTCTCATATTCAAAGTCAACACCATAAGTTTTTGCTCAATGGAAGAAGATCAACACTTGCTGATTAGAGGCACATAATGCGGTACTCATGTGTCTCAAGGAATTTACTGTTGAATAAGGTAAAAAGTTGTCTTATGAGCAATCTACATAAACTAAACGTCATTAAAGAAAACAACTAAAAATAACAATTCCACTCAAACTAAAGCCTATAGTTTCACCAAATATTTCGATCATAATTTTTCCTGCTAACTGTAACAACCCCAAAATTTTTAACTGACTTGTGTTGCACTTGTTAGGATTGTGACCCGGCTACGTGATACTAGATAGTATTTCGAACTTCGGGAGTCGACACCGAAGTAATATTATGTTTCCATGATGTGTGTATTAGTATTTTAGTCTAATACGAGTCTCGTGCCATTCGGGCGAATATTAGACTGAGTGAGGCCTCGCATAGGTAAACAGGGGGTGAAACATAATACAAAATGCAATTAAATGAATATTTATAAATTAGTTGATAGTATGTGGCGAGAAAACGGGCACGACGAGCCAATTGACAAAAAAATACGAGACGAGGAACGTTATTTGAACGCTGGAGTTGGTTAATTATACATTTCACGGACTATAGGATAGAACTTATTAAGGTGACACAACTCAAATGGTGAGGAACCATGAGATTGACATCAAGATGTGTATTTATGTTTAGATGTGATGATGAGGTAAATGATTCATAAGGGCAAAGGATTTAAAAATACACAAGTGTTAATTCAAGGGTAAAATGGTCAATTGAGCCATATATATATAACAAAAACAAAGAAAACCCAACTATTCATCTTCTCCTTTGTTGAGCCGCCGCCCACTCTCCTCTCCCACTTCTCCCTCTCGGTCGACACTCCACCCTCCTTCACGACTGTGCCACGAGCCCTCTGGAGGTCGTCTCTCTCTCTCGGTCTCGGGTTCTCTCTCTCACTCTCGCTGTTCTCTCTCAGTCTCTCAACACCTCGGCCTCACGTCCTCTCTCGCTCTCGGTAGCCTCCTCTCCCGGCTGGAACAGCCACCACCACTGCCTCCTACTACGTCACCGGAGTAAGTGTGTGTTCCTTCTCTCTTTCTTTTGTTCCTTCCCTTTTTCTCACTCACACTCCTCGGTTTCGAGACTCACCTTGGTTTCTCTCTCGGCCCCATGTTGGCAGCCACCTCCTCTCGGCAAACTCGTCACTACTGCCACCTTCCTCACCGTTGGAGCCTCCACATCCCGCCCTAGGTGAACTCCTCCTCCTCTCTTGTTTCTCGGGTTTCACTGTTTTCATAATTTTATGTGTTTTTTTTGCAACTGTTTTTGGGTGACGGTGGCCACAGCTTGGACGATCATTGCCAGGGTTGGATGGGCTGACCGGAGACCCCCTTCGACGACGCTACTGGCTGGGGGATACCTCATATGGGACTGTTTTTGGGTGTATAGTGCATGACGTTTTGGGGTAGTTTGGTGTACATGAGGTGCATTAATGGGTGTGTGTGTACACCACTGTGGGGTGTACACACCAGCGTGTATGTGTACACCACAGTGGGGTGTACACAATGGTTGTGGGTGTGAAAATGGATTAGTGTATATGATATAGTTTTAGGTAATAAAGTGACATATTAATGCATGTGAACTTGGGGTTTATATAACAGTGGGGTGCACACAACAGCGGGCTGTTGTGTGCACAAAACAGCAGGGTGTATGGGAAGTGTGAGTGTGCATACCAGTGGGGTGTACACACCAGTTGTGTGTGTGTGTGGTGTGACCATAAAGTACATTATTATATGTATGTGTGAATAAATAAAACAAGGAAGTGTATGGATCTTTTTAAATAATCATGGGCTTGTTTAAGGCCCAACAAGGACTCAACTTACTCATTATAATATGGGTCCATAACAAGTCACAATTGGTGTGTATATGGGTTGTGTAAAGCCCAATAAGGGTTTAATATAATAGGCACAACTTAAAGCCCAAAACAAATACATAAAATGTAAGGATGAGTCCATATATCTAGGCCCAATAATTGTCCACACAAATAGCCTACTTAGGTGAGTACAGACTTGACAAATGGGTCCAACAAAAGCCCAAAAAGAGTTATGCTTTGTAAAACAAACGGGCCACAACCATAGAGATGGTTTAATCCACAACGGTTTGGGTCACAATCAACAAATGATTGTAAAACAAACACCTTAAGACTAAATGCGAGCCTTAAACTAATATTCGAGATTCAAAACTTTATCAGGTAGTCGAGAACTTGCGGGAAACGTATTAGAGTCTCGGAGTGAATACCGGGTTGCGATTAGTCAGGTAAGTACACTTGCCTTAAAAAACATTTGTGCGTTTGTAAGCCAGTAAGAAAATGTCATGTGATTCATTATCATTTATTCAGTCTTGTTATGCTCTATTGTTGGTATTCCATTCCATTCCTTGTTATGTGTTTTCCCGACGTAAGTGTTTCGTCTCGAAAGTACTAGGACTTGCACTAGAGGGATAAAACGCGGGCACTCGTGCGCACGAGTGTGTGACCACCCTTAGTGATCGTGTGACACCGAGTACTGGGTGTGGTGTTCGAGTCCCTCCCGTCATAGTTGTGCCTTCGCTTGTGTCGATGCCCGGGAAGACCTCGCGAGGTCTTCGCCGTTATGCTATGATTTAGACCACTTATGAGCCTCTTTTGATTCCTTGGAACACACTTGACTTTCGATTGATATCTATTAGTCTGTTTATCATGCATCTTGTCTATTTAAATTCTTGTCATTTTATTACCGCATGATATTTAGACTGTTTTACTTGCTTTATCATGAATTACTGTTATCTTCTTCTGGCATTACATTCAATTTTCTCCAGTTGCTCACCGTCTAGTTTGTGACGGTGGGTGCAGATAGAACAGAGTGCAGTAGAGGCAAGGAGCCCTGCTTAGGCGACTTTTGTGAGGATTAGCGGCTGGACTTGGAGACTATTTTGTAGGTTTCCTTATGTTTTGTTTTTATGCATATTGTTTTATATATATGCCTTGGGATTATTGAACTTGAGACATTTTGATGAGATTGGTATCATATACCTTTGCATTTCGAATTGTACATGAATACCCGGGGTTTTCCATACTTTTAGAATTCCTAATTTCCCTTTGATTGAGTTATTTCCCCTTGTTATTTATTGTTTAGTCTTCCGCTGTGTATTATTGCAATAACTCTTTCATAAATTACTAAATTGATTAAATTGAAGGCTGACTAGGCTCGTCAGGTTGCTAAGTAATGACTTGGGGCCTGCACGGGTCTAGGCCGGACGTACCCAATTGCACGGGGAAATTGAGGCCGTCACACTAACATCATTAAAAATAATAATGGCAATAACCAATTTGATTAGTCGAAGGTATTCCCATAAATTTTCAAGTCCCATTTTTCTTCAAAGGAAAAGAAGTTCTCTCAATCTACACAAAGAGCCAACTATGTCTAAGTTTATTTAATGCAACAATATTTCTAAATATTAGGTACCGATATAGATACCACAAAATGTTATCAGAGTTCTTTAAAATGCTGAAACAAACAATTCATTGACCCCATGAAAATTGAGTACATTACAAGGGAGAAAAAAATGTTATACCATATTAGCCAAATACAATACCTAGCTAGGTCTCTTTTATTAAGAAAAATTCATTAAAAAATAAGATGCATATATGTGAGTTCCAAAATGGAACATTAAATTTAGAGCTAACATATTGTAAGATGCTAATAATGCAACATTGGCGATGCCAAATTCTAGCTAAGAGAGCAAAGTACTACTCCAAAAAATACTTTTATTACCTTTTTCACATAGATTTTTTGATGAAAGAAAGACTTTTGTTATTTATTAAATTGATGTGACGTACATCGGATAATAACAATTCATGAATACGGACAAGAGTCGTGTCTCAAATAGGTGATGATATCTCACCTTTCAAGAATAAGCATTCAGATATTTCATATAATACCCAGAAAGTAAGATAAATTAATGTAAACACAAGTTTTCAAACAAATAAAAAAACAAATGCATACACAAAGCAAGATTCTCTACTCTTTTTTAGGGAATTTATCTATTTATACCTTTGTATGAAAGTTCAACAAAAAACTCAACGGTTAATTAACATTTCGCACAATAAAGAGAATTAAAGAGGGATTTTTTTATTGAAACAAATTCGAAACATTGACTACATAACTTTGAAAAAGAGGAAGTGTCTACTCTCTATCACAAATGCAAATTACAGTAAAGTTTTCCCTAGATTAGAGAAATTTTTTATGTTACCTCTGATTTGTTGGAAGAGCAATAGTCTTTAGAAAGGAAGAAAGGCATGCGATATAATATTTATAAGAATATGTAAAGGTAATTCACTAAACTTACTAAATTAGAAGCGAGAGACAAGGAAAACATAAATTCAAATCCATAAAAAAACCCTCAAATTGCAATAAATTACAACATACCATCATGTATGACAAATTAATGATGATATCAAATCCGAAATAGAAATAATAAATCAGGAAACAATGAGCATGCAAATCTACCATTCAAATTGGAACTATCATGGTGTTAGATTGGGGAATCAATTAAGTGTGTTTTAGAATGTTGTAACTTATATAGAGGGGTTTTATAAAAAAAAACTTATATAAAGGGGTTTGTGATATGAGGGGAAGATGAGAGTCGAGTGGGCACTGAAGAAGAAGAAGAAGACGTGTTGTTGAAGAGCACGATAGAATTAGTTGAATCGAGAGCAAAACAAATAGCACAAGCATCGAATCTGTAGATCAATCGATTGTCCAACTGATCAATCTCTTGCAAATTCAAATCAAAGCTAAAAACCCACCTTTATTGATGCACCTAGTTGATTTTCCATTTGAATCTCGATTCGATTTTTGTGAAAAACATGTTAGAAGGTGGAGAAAGAAAGAAGAAAGAATGTTGTGGGAGATACGGAGAGGCACAAGAAAAGTGAATGCGAAGGGGAAAAGCCGTGAGATGGGAGATGTCATTTATTATTTTGTTTTATTTTATTACTGGAATTTTTTAACCAAAAGAAAAAAAAACTAATATGGGTCGTTGAAATCAACATTTTAAGCCACTTTTATAGGGTTTAAGGATATATAACCACGGGTGTCATTACCTTTTGACTAAACTCATAAGAGTTAGTTGGCCTTCTTAACTACAAAACTAGATATACAATTAAGGAAATATAATGTAATTGTTAAAAATCAAACTTATAACACGTGTCTCCGTTAGAGTTACTTAAATTTGTAGTGAGTAAAGTATATAAATAATAGAATTCAATAGGAATTTTTATCTCCATAGATACAATCTTAGTAGTTACCTTAAAAGATGGTTATGTCTTATATAAACAAAACGATGGATATACTATTTCTTAATATTTTTTTCATAAAAAATAAATATTTACCCTTCGAACTTGTACTTGCACATGTGAAGATTCAACCTTAAACATTATGCATCGTGTAACGAATCTAAAATCTAGCTCGTATCATTTTAGGTAGTACTTGGGACAACTTGTCGTAAGACGCATGTCCAGTTCTCGGTCGTTGATACCGAGGTATGCTATGTTTGTCTAGTGTTTTTATTATCTATGTTATTACCAGAATGTGATTCTATATGTCCAAACATGTAAGGACATGTTGATTAACATATTTGATTCACGGATTAGTTTGGCTTAGGGAAACGAGTATTGGGTAAACGGAGTCTCAGGGGGATAATTTTAAATTAAAACATGGACAAAATGCAATAAAATATGATAATTTTTTTTGGTAGGAATAAAATATAATAATTAATTAATATGAGAATGTGTTTCGATCAATAGTATCGACAATTGCATGCGAGAGTGCAAGTGTGTACAGGTAGGGTACGAGAACGCCCGTGAGAACCATTGGTTGTGTTTGAACAAGTATAAGATCAAATGACCAAGTCAACATAGAGTCACCCAATGGAGTTATAAAAGTTGGTGGATGGACTCAATTTGAGCCCTTAAATGTGTTTTGAGATGCACATATGAGTCAAGATGTCATTTAAAGTATAAAAAGTCCAACATTTGACCACTTTTCTCATAGCAACAAAACACAAATCCGAAAATTAGAAATTTGGAGAGGAGAAGTGGTGTGAAGTTTTGGTGATCGTTAAGGGTTCTAAAATATTTGGAATCATCAATCAAGGTAAGACCTTGGTCGTTCATTTAATTTTCATCAATTTAAGCTATGAATTTAGGGTTTTGATGAAAAAATGTGATGACCACTTAGGCTCACTGATTATTTTGGTGGGAAAAGGAAAATTTATTAGTGAATTTTGATGTTCAAATAATGTATATGAGGTTTATATGTGGGGTCTATATGGAGTTTATGATGTTCAAATAATGTATATGAGGTGTTGGTTTTGGTGGGAAAAGGGAAATTTATTAGTGAATTTTGAAAAAAAAAAGGAAATTTGATTATTTTGAAGAATTTTGGAAATCTAATAGGCAACGGCTATTCGAACCCCACTTTTTGCTCCATTTACCCCATTACTTCGTTATACCCCAGTTTTAAACTTTTTAACTGTTTTTACCCCATTTTTTGTAAATTATTCCAAAACTACCCTCATCTTCAATACACCTACCCAACTCACATACCCCATAACCAAACTTGTCGCCACCCTCATTGTTTCGTTTTTATTGCCTTATTGAACACTCATTTGAGGTCGTCGGTGCATTAGGAGTGTTTTAGTGACTCGAAACCCACCGGATCTAAGTGAGGTACCACCGTGATTATCTTTGTTTTCTTTTGGTCTTTTGAATAACTTTTTTTCCCTAAAACTTTGTGGGGTAGCGGCCCCACTTTCCATTGGCCACTACGGCGTGCACCGCGGGCCCACAGCCTTGCCAACTCACAATCCAGTTGTGTCCCACGACCACTCATTACCCATTACCAATCAATTATTCTTTTAATATAGTTTAAATTAGCTTATGGACTCGTTATAATCATTTAACATCAAATTATGCAGCACAAGTCTCAAATTATTAAATGATACCAAATGTGACACGTTTAAATATCAATTAATCTAATGTGGAAACTATACCAAAAATGTAGTCCATTAAATAATTATCCAGTGTGATCCTCAAAGTCATAAACAACTAAAATGTAACTCTCATAACCTATACCCAGTATAAAACAAATAAATACATACAAACAACCAAGCGTATAAGAGGAGTAGTTCACGTCTTCAGTCACAGATAATCTTCACGTGTCTCCTTGTCCCTGCACATATCAAATCCTGCACTCAAGCAGTCGTCTGTGAGTCATCAACCAACGTCCTGCAACCTCAGGATCACTGACTCTAGTGAAGTACGTAGGGTTAAACCTCATGAAATCCTTCACCATTTTCGCTGCTTCTGACATCCTACTCCTAGCAGTCGAAGTCCCTACCTGCTGCTCTGTAGTAGTGGGTGTCACCACCGTAGTCTCTGCTGGTACTACCACATGCTCAACCCTCTCTATAATCGTCTCGACCCGTAGCATGCATGTGTAGCAACAAATGGGGCTAATCTCGTCTCGAGTGGTAGTAGGTGCAAAGACACTCGGCGAGCGGTGCTACTGCTGGCGTCCTCGAACTCCGAATGTACTCCATCAACTCGACCATCGAGCTCGTTTGTAATAGCTCGCTGCTCTCCGCTTGAATCAATCTTCTTCGCTTCGATCGATCTCTGCATCATAGCTCGCAAATCAGCTACCTCACTAGTGGTATGGTCACTAGTCTCCCCAATCTCCTGCTGAGTAGTCGGCGGAGTAGTAGGGGTCTGTCCGTCCATCATAAACTGCACAACCAACGTGCATTGGATCAGACTCAGTGCATACGCGTATAATATATAGTACACAATTAAAACATAAGCATATGTAATTTCCTAAGTCTACCCACCTCGCATCACTTCCCAACTAAGCCTTTAATCATTCACTTGTAGTTTCCACATCTAAGATTTATTCATTGATACCAAGTAGCAAATTGTGGCGGTATCAGAGTTAACTATCATCATCGTTTTATCCTTTAGGTTCCTCAAACCTAAGCTCTGATACCAAAATGTGGCGGCCCCAATTTCCACATTGGTCCGCCACGGGAGGCCACGCGGGCCCACAACTGTCTACATCACCACCAGCTGTGTCCTACGCCCAATTATTTATTATCAATCAATTATCAATCAATTATCAGTTAACTTTGATGTTATGAATTTACTTTTATTCCTTTAACATCATTTAATCATAAATTATGCAGCGGAAGATTTACTATCAATGTAAAGATTTAACCTGAATTTCATGTATATTATGAGCAAAATGCCTAAGTGGAAACCATATCAACTGTACATCATATACATATCATCTAAGGTCCTCAAAATATCAAAATATACAACCTATCTCTCAAGTCCCAAAACCCAGCATAAAACAAGTAAATATAAACATACGTACGAGAAGGGCTAGAGCTATCAATCGATGTAGTCCTCAAGTTTGTCCTTTCCCCGGCTCGTACTAAGATCTGCACTCAGCCATCACAAAAAGACAGATGACGAGTCCAGAGTGAGTAATCCCAAGGAAATTCACCAAGTAATTACGGAAGTAAAAGTACTGGAAATTTTAAATACTATAATTTAAACATGCGGAACAAAGAAATAATACAGACAACTGTAAAAGAAAGATCATCGCATGCATAAATATAATGACGAAACAAAGTACGTGCACATAAAAATCAAACTAAATCATACTTCGGGCTTTTCCCCAGGCACGACCCATGAAAACACACTAATGGGTTGGCCCTGGACCCTCTAGGTGGTCGGCGTAGACCCACGACGCACCCACACAAGCCTACCATACCCGGGTAGCCTATTCACCGACGTATACCTAGACAAGTGCAATGATTTAGTGGACTCTATGGCCGTAACGAACAAGCACCAGGTGGGGAGTGATCTCAACACCGTAAAGACACCAGGTAGGAGTACACTCCACTACCGTAAAGTCACCAGGTGAGAGTACTCAGCCACCGTAAAGCAATAATGAAATGGAGTAGAGAATAAATGGAACTGAATTCAAATAAATCAAACTGTAAATACTTAAAGTGAAGTTCAATTGGGATACTACACACCTCAAATCGCACTCCTCGTCCCGAAAACCAAACCTTAGTCCAGCTCCAATAAATGCCGACAATTCAAACTATCACCCGAAATATACCTATTATCATTTATCACTAAATTAACTTCAATTTAATATATTATGTCAATTTTTCGTTTTTCGAGGTTGAAACCCCGACTATTATCTCGCCAACATTTCCAAGAAAATCCCAAATTTCCTTTATTTAATTAAAATGTAATTTTTTTAAAATTTTCCTATTTTATATGAATTTTCTATGAATTTTCTAGATTTTTTTTTCAAAACTTTTTTTT
This sequence comes from Stephania japonica, assembly GCA_039657345.1. Lineage (NCBI taxonomy): Eukaryota > Viridiplantae > Streptophyta > Magnoliopsida > Ranunculales > Menispermaceae > Stephania > Stephania japonica. Next base: position 5,803,514 of record CM077558.1, on the reverse strand, counting down.
TTTTTTTTTAGAGTTGGGCTGAACCGGACCTGGGTGAACCGGGTCCGGTCCGACCCAACCAAACCGGCCAACCGGGTCGGCTGACCACTTGCCAGACAGGCGGGTCGGCCTGACTCGGTTGGGTCTTCTTCTTCAACAGAGGCGCACAGCGCCTCTGTTTCACAAATTTTTTTTGGGGTGAAATGACCAAAATGCCCCTATCCATATCCACACTCCTTTACAAAGTACATGCCCTTTTTGGTCATTTCACTATTATTTATTTATTTTCTGATTTTTAATATATATTTATATATATATATATATATATATATATTAAATTACCTATATACATATATATATAAATATATATTTGCATATACTTTCGCGCCTACAATTTCGTCGTGCGCGCCAACGAGCGTACTCGGGCGTGCACACTAACGTACCACCCACGCGTGTCGACCACGACCCCGCGTTTTACTAGACGCCCACCAATTTATGTATTTTATGACATTTAATCCATTTAATGTGTGTAAAATTTTTTCTCAACTTAAAATTTCGTCTTTAATTTACCCGATACCCGCGTCGACACGCATATCGATGCGAATACTCATCACACAATCTCCCACGTCAATTTAAAATATAATTACACACATCGCGATGTCGTTAACCTATTTTAACATAAACATCGCAAATTAGTCAAATCAACAAACAAAATAACTATTTACCTAATACGGCGGTACTTCAGCCTCACTGTGGGACCCACGAGCGTCCCCGCTGGCGTCCATGTCTGTAATGACGTCATAAAATAACGGCAAATATTAATTGGGCCGTTACATAACAAGTATACAAGATGATCAACCAATAATCATGATAACAACAACATGCTCCACAACAATTCCGATAAAACCAGACAAAAATAGAACGCAATCTCACATATTAGATCATACTTCATCAATCCGAGCGCCCAGAGGAACACATCACACCTGGGATCTACCCGGACCACTAACGGTGACCGAAAACACTCACAAATCCACCGGACATGTGCACCCCGCGACTCGGGTCGCTATCCACTAGCGGCGCAAGTACACGTGCTACCATCTAGCATGCTTGATCACGTGCTACAACCGTCCCGAATAAACTTCGATAATGAAAATAAATTTAACACCGACCAATAACCAGACCAATACATGATCCCCATGAGTATGTATAGTAACAACAACAGTATATGCAAGAATTGAAAGAATTAAATAATCAAATGTGTTTCTGTTGGGGTTTACGCATATATACCGCACTCCAATTATCCAGTCCAGCTAGAATAAATGCCCAGCAAATCAAAATTACCACCTGAATTATACCTAAGATCATTTGTCATTAAATTAGCTTCAATTTTATATATTATATCAATTTTTACATTTTACGAGGTGAAAACCCCGACAATATCTCGCCAACATTTCGAGAAAATCCCAAAATTCCTTTATGAACCCTTTTTCTAATTTCTCATATTTTTCTGGATTTTTCAGAATTTTTTTTACTATTTTTCCCTATTTTTCTGTATTTTATTTTATTTAAAGCTGTTTTTATTTTAATTTATTTAAATAAAATATAATTAAATAAAAATATTAATTAAATAATATGGGGTGGGTCCCATGAACCGGGTTTGACCTGACCCAACTGGGTCAAACCCGGTTCGGTCCGCCCGAACCGGGTCCGGGTCGGGCCAGGGCCGGTTTGGCTCGGCCCACCCGAACCATCATCATCACCACCACCGTTCAACACAACGCACAACAACAACGTCAATAACACAAACTCACCTCAACTCCTTCGCCTCTCCACGAGCTCCCGACCTCGATCTCTCTTCTTCTTTCGTTCAATCTTCTCGGAATCGATCAACAAATGGGGAAAATGGTGGTGTCGAGTGTTTATCAACATTTTGAGATGAAATGACCAAAATGCCCGTAAGTTCTTATCTTTTTCCTTAACAAGCAAATACCCTTTTTGGTCATTTCACAATTTTTATTTATTTTTCTGATTTTTAATATATATATATATTAAATTCCTTATATACCTATATATATAAATATATATATTCGCCTATATACTTTCGTGCCTAATTTCGTCGTGCGCGCTAATGAGCGTACTCGGGCGTGCACACTATTGTACCACCCACGCGTGTTGACCACGACCCCGCGTGTTACTAGGCACCTACCAATTTACTATTTTGTCACATTTAATTCATTTTATGTATGTATTATTTCCCCTCGGCTTAAATTTCGTCTCTTAGTCGCTCAGGTACCCGTGTTGACACGCATATCGAAGCGAATGTTTAACACACAATCTCACCCGTCAATGTCAATATAAACACACACATTGCGATGTCATTTAACTAACTTGGACCTATACATCGCAACTTCATCACCAGAGCACACAAAACGGACTGTAAACCCTGTCCGGTTGTGCTCTATCTTCATTATGAGATGTTCGTAGGTCCTTGCAGCCATTCCTCGTCCGCGCTGACGTCACCAGTAGCAGCTATTGAAAATTGGGCCGTTACAGTTTTGTTCCCCATGAGATTCCCAATGTATTAGTGACATTCTTGTGTACTTTATAGGTTTCTTTGGTTTTCAGTTGGAGGTGTACAAATGTACGGTCACACAGGGGCGAAACCTTGTAAAGGGTTTCGATCAGGTTTAATCGAGAAGGCTGGAAAGGTATCAGTTACACTTAATCGACATGTTTTTATTGGTATTGGTTCATCAAAACTGAAACTTATGAATGCATATCGATCATGTGCAGCCGTTACGTTAACAGATATTGCGGCTTCATTCCTTCGATACTCTAGTATAGAATAAGTAGATTGCTATAGGGTGTACACAACAATTTGGTGGGGTATGACTAGCATATCGGTGCCTAGAGTGCGAAGTTATTAATGTATATTGGAGATCTTCGATCGAAACACTTGAATGGATTTGAGTGGTGTCTGTTAGGGTGGGGTACAGAGAGCAATTCGATGGGGTACGAGCAGCATTTTGGTGCAGCAGCAATACTTACAAGTGTTTCTCGGCCACACAAAACTGACATGAAAGTATGGGTCTCGACCAACATACACCGCTATGTACTATATGTTGTCGGACACACATGACTGAGACGCATGTTGTACATCTTGGTCTTGTGTATCCGCACAGTCGTGAGAAACAACAAAAATTATCTCATACTGTTCGGGTTTACTTCGTTTTCATCATTTCTTCAACATTTTCCTTCCTACAATGTGTCAATCAACGCCAAACTCAAAGCCCCAAAAATTTAAAAAACACAATAACCCTAGAATAGTCGAATAATCACCAAATGACCCAAAAAACACCAAACAAAAAAGAATCGACTAGAGAACAAATTTATTGAGTTTCTTTTGTGTGGCTTTGCACTTATTTAGTCATTTGGAGGTTGAGTGTGGGGTGTAGTTCGTGGGTTTTCCGCGGAGTGCTCTTGGATTAAACAATTTTTGTGGGAGTAGTGTGGTATGAGAGTGTAAAATATCTTTATATATGGGGCATCAAAGACATTTCACAAGGTGGTTAAAAAATTCAAAAACGGGGTATAAAGAGCAAAAAGTGTGATTCGAATAGTTGCTGTCATCTAATATAGTTGATGTTGTTGATGGGGATGTTGATTATGTGGTCGTTGTATAGAATAATGAAAGAAAGAAATAAAGGAAAAAAAAAGGAAACATCTATTTTATTAAACCCCCCCTCTTCATGTGAATAATGGAGGGGTGAGCCCATTGGGCTAGGCCAGCTCAGGCCCAAGTTGGGCCCATCCAACAGGGCTGAACCAGGCAGGTTAAAGGGAAGGGGGCCTAAAAGGCCCCAAAATGCAAAAATAAAAGAAAATAGATAAAATAAAGATAAAAAATCAGGAAGAATTGGAAAAAATTAGAAAATGTTGAGAAATTATAAGAAAGTTTTGAAGTTGTCGAAAATTTTTACACCGAAAAATTGAAGGCGAACCCCAAGTGTAGGGCTTCGCGGTAGTAATAATGGCACAAACTAGTGGTTGCGCTAGGTTTATCGAATCCACAGAGAATAGTTGCACAAAGCACTAGAGTAGATTAGGCGGTTTTTAACATAAACAAACAACTAATAATAGAATTTATTTTAGACTTGAATTAATCAATCAATTTAAATGTGCGACGAATCAATCAAAAGATATGTTCAACTCAATTTATAGACCAAGTATCCTACAAGTCATCTTGTTCCTAAGTCTTGGTGGCAAGAATACTATCTCAACTCTCGGGCTCCAAGGGTCTGTGCAAGCAGTATAAGAGCATCAAAACGTTAAGTTCAAAACCCTATAAGGTCTCTCAAAATCTAGACAATCGGTTGGTGTACCCTAGCATATTAAAGTCTAGTGTTCAATTTCGGTTCAATAGCCCCGAGGTATCGGTGACTATCTCTCCTTAATTTCAGTGACTGCGTGATCAGTGCAATTAAAGCCTAGAGTATGGAACACTAAAAATAACATTAAGTAGAGCAAGAAATGCAACTAAACATGATTCATCAACACAAACAATCAAATAAGCATATCAAGTCTCAAAAATATATAAACTAAAATAATAAAGAGAGGGAGTTCATGAAAAGATCAAACTCAATGGTCTTTGGCCCCAAGGTCATGGCGAATCTGATCCCATCTTTTTGTCGAATCTATCAATCTCTCCTTATTCCAAGCTATACTAAGAAAACATAAAAAATACAACTAAATTAAAGTCCCCAAGCGTTGCCCGAAGGCGAGCTCGAGGCAAAAACAACCCATAAATTATAAAAATATGAAAAACTAAAGTTTTTGGTGAAGAAGATCATCCTCTCCCGGTTGAGGCAATTGAAATATATATAGGAGGTGAGATGGTTGGCTTGGTCAAATTGTAGTTAATGGCATAATTAATGCTCATTAATGCCATATGTTTACTTTTTGGTCAAATGAGTAGATTGCGTGCTGATGGACGCTGATGTGGCATTCAAGGATTGGTGAAGCTTAGTCAACTGCTAGTTAATATCCCTAATTGCATGTGAAACTATCACGTTGAATGCACGGGTATGTGTGCGGTGATTAGGGAGAAACCGTGTGGGCCTGGCCTTGCTTAATCGCTTCATCTGATCCGTGACGCGCGCCAAACGTAGTGACAACAAAAAATATACTAAAAGAATCCCTTTTTATTCCTTTAAAGCAAACACTAAAGGAAACCTACAATTAATAAAAATAAACATTTATTAGCTAAATTTGGAGACTTTGATGCATTATAATAATATAAATAAATACAAAAATAGGGTATATATACAAACTCATCAAAAATCTCCTCGAAAAGTGTGCCACCACTTCGATTTTCCTATCTTGGAAATAATTTGGAAGCTAAAAATCTAAACTTTACCGAATAGGTAAATATGAAGTGGGCTCCCAAAGACTTAAGGGATTGTACTATGATAGTCGGGTATATGCTAAGGTTGGATCGGGGTATTTTTTAGATTTAATTGAATACCAAAAATTTAAATGAAAATGAGACAATAAAATAAATATACAAGAATCCACACAACGAAAAATTGTTCCAAATGAATACCTGGAAGTTAGTAGAATCGTGATAGGCGTTTGGGGATCGATTTTAGTGGCGTGTCAGAGCCGAGAGAGCGTATAGCACGGATTACAGTTAAGTAAACCAATTAGGAAATGTATAGTTATTTCAATTGAGCTTTAATTTGTTATTGTTATTGCTCAGTATCTGTCTTTAGATTTCCATTCTATTTGAGTTGTCTGAAGGCAAGTGTGTCAACGGTGATCTTTGGAAGGAGTGGTCATGTCATAAAACTAGGTCCTTGTAACAACTCTAAATTCTAACTGGTGTCGCGTGTCAATTTAGGTCGTACGTGGGCCCATTTGCCGTGATACAGTCGTCCAATTCTCGGTCGTCGACACCAATGTATGTTATTTGTGTTTGGTGTTTTGTATTTTATTGTATTACCCGAATGTTTAATTTCAATGTCCCAAATGTGCGAAGACGTTTAAGTGTGAGCGTTAGTATGGGGAACGGTTTAGCTCGAGGGTTTCGTGAAATAAAGGGTTTTCGGGTAAACGTTGGTCGAGTAATTAGTAGTCCGGGGGACTTAAATGAATTAAAAACATTGACAAAATACAAAATAAATAATAAATTAAAGTTGTAAAACACGTTCGATTCGTTGGTACGTTCGAGATGACTCGACAAGCGAGTCGTGGTGCGGAACGGGTCTAAGAACGCGAGTATTGTGCGAGAAATCACAAATTAAAGAGATTGAGTCACACATTGGAGTCACCTAGTGATGTCAAGTTAGGTGGATAGGATGAAAGGTGGCCAAAGGATGATTATTGGGATCCGTGTGTGAAATGAGATTAGAGGGGGTATAAAAACCCTACCCATCAAATTTTCTCTCTCATTTCGTTTCCTCATCTCTTCCAATCGAAATCTCAACGTGAAGAACGGAGGATTCCGGGGTGTTCTCGACGTGATTCGACGCTGAAGGAATGATCAAATTCGATTTCTAAGGAAAGAATTCAGTTCTCCTCGTGTATATCTACATTTTGACGATAGTTTTGTGTGTTTTTGTCGCAATAATTTTGGATAACGATTTTAGAAAATTGGTTTTTATGGCTGGTTTTGATGGATTAGGAATGTATTGGATGATCAAAGGAGGAATTGTGAAGTGGTTTTGGTGTTTGGGAACTTTGCTGAATTTTTGGGATTTTTGGAGAATTTTGGATTATTTTGGCAAATCAATGGTTTGGTCATGTTTTGACGTGAGTCGAATGTGGCTTGGCATTATTTTGAATGTTTAATCGAAGTTGGAATAGGCTCGAAGTACGACAATGCGAGTCGGGGTGTCAAAAACCCCGTTTTAGATGCGTTCTGGGCAGGACGTCGTGGTAACGCCGTGAGCTAAAAGCTCACGGCGCCACTCACGACGTCTTGGGTAGGAGCTTCAAGGGCTCACATCGCGAGGACACCGCCACGACCAATGAGGTCACAACGTCACTCACGGCGTGCTGGGTAGAGAGCTCATTTTTTACGTCGTGGAGATACTGCCCAAGCCAATTGATGCCACAGCGTCCCGACGGCGTAACACTGTTCACAACGGGAAATTTTTATAAAATTTTTGGAAACTTTCAGGGATCTTTCAGGCATTCCAATGGATCTGAATGTGACCTAATACCCGAGTAATCGACCTAAATGGATGAACGAATAAATTATAAAAAAAATTAAATAGAATGAGGGTAATTAACAAGAATTTCAACCTAAATTTATATTATGGATTTTGAACATCGACGGGACACGGGAGGTCTTAGGAGACGTGTCGGGGCGTTGAGTGCGTATTAGTTGGATTATAGGTAAGTAAACCAGTGAGAACTTTTACAGTTATTTTTTTAGCTTTAATTTGTTGTTACTGCTCTGTTAACCAATATATCTTTTGAAATCTCTGTTGGTTAAGTGATCCATTGGTAAGGGAGTTATGGTTACTTTTATCTGTGATATGAGCTCTTATCTAGACGTTGTTGATATCTCCCGATTGAGTATACACTGGGGGCTCTTATCCGGGTTTATGGATATATCATAGTTGTAAGGGGTTAGGGCTAATAGGTTGTGTTATAGTCCTGAACCCGAGTCTTATAGGTTTTACTTCGACTCAACGACTATTGTCGGGACTCCTTGCTATTCTATTTCATAACTCGGACACTCACTTTTAGGTTGATCTATTTACAGTCTTATACGTTCATGCATTCCTTATTCCTTTCTTTCTATCAACATGAATGTGGACTGATGTTTATTTATTTCAAAATGTTGTATTATTTTTCTGCTTGGCGTTACTTACCTGGGCTCGCCATTCTTGTATTTGACGGAATGTAGATCCATAGTCCAACAAAAGGAATGCACAAAAGCTTAGAGATTTGCTTTTGAGGATACTAAAGCACACCTTTCCACTTGGCTAAGTAGTCGATTTTTGTATTTTATATATATATATGTTGTTTTGAAACATGGGTTTGGGTATGCGAGAGATTCTGGGCATGCATATCTATTGGGTTGTTCTCCTTTGACTGATCATTTATGATGATATACATATGCGGGATTTCTACACTCTAGGATGTCTTACTTTTAATATGGTTGTGATTGTTTGATTAATTTGAGCTTTTGCTTTCGTTACTTTGATGATAACTCACTAATCAATGTTATAAATTGGTAAGGAATTTTAATTGGTAAGGAAAGGCTGACTAGCCTCGCGTGATTCATCGAGATGGGCTTGGAGTTTCACTTAAGACTAGGTTGGGCGGGGCCCACTTTAAGGTTTGAAAACTAGGGCTGTGACAATCCCACCCAGCCTAGATCTACATGAACCCTCGAACTCTTACTCGCAAAGTCTACACATCATAGTCAGCCTTAAATCCTCATATTCATCATTATCTTATCATTTAAATGTGGGAGTTATAGGATTATATACTTATCAATAAATTCGCAGTGGAAATCACTATAATCAACAATAACTCCGTAAATGGAAAACCAATAAAAAATAATAACTTATCATGTGAAAACCCTAATAAATGGATAAAACATATATATCTGGTGATCAGAGCTAAATAATACGATAATACATGATATCCCTAGTCTCTCAATCCCAAAACATATCTCAGTGTTATACAAAATCATAATGTACAATAATCACAATAAAAAGAGTCAAGACCTACCGTGAGTAAAGGAAAAAACTGCTTCGAGAGTCCTCAGAGGATATCATCTAACATCAACTCCTTTCCCTTTCTCGTTTCTGCTCTATCTGCACCTGTAACGGCCCGTATTTTCGTCTAGGGCACCGACCGGCCTAATCCCATAATTAAGCCTGTACTACCTATTATATTGTGAATTAGGTTTAGGGATAAGAATATTCCCTATTCTTTTATAAAAATTATCAAATTAGCGGAAGTCTTTAACGTATTAGCGGGAGCATTTTATATAAATCCTAAATGTGGAAACCAGGAAATAACAATCACAATATCAATATAAAGTAAACGACGATCATATAGACAAAGTGAAAGTCCAAAAGTCGGGTGAACTAACTCTCGTCCCAACAAAACAACCCAAGCAAAAGACGTATATAAACATAATACAAAAATATATATATGACCTACATGTATAGCAGCTACGAGCTCAGAGGTAGTCGCCGATCTTCTCCTTGCCTGGTCTAGTGCTGTTTGACGGACCTACACCCACCGTCACAAACTAGACCGTAAGTATAGTGATATTTAAGTGATAACCGGGGAATTCTATACTTCATTTCCAAATTAAAGACAGATATTTAAATGCATAATATAGCAGAAAAAGGTGCTGAGAAAGTAATGCATATAAATATCACAGTTAACCGAGTTAGATAGACTGACACAGGCTAAACCGAGATGTTCTACGTCCGGTCGGCGGTGAGAAATATCAACCAGCCTTTTTACCACTATCGTATGGAGATACTCTCAACATACTTTATAAATCTTGAATATATATATATATATAACTTGTCGACAACCCCGTAGTTCAAGCTACGTGAAGCCACCCAAGTAATAGTGGTGAGTGCCAAAAACCCCGAGGTCCAGTGACCCGTGAATCCACCCATCTCTCGTGCAATGGACACTAGATAATCTCCAACTTTTGTTTCAAGGATTTTCATTTCTAAGGTTCTACGATATCAACAATAAGTTAGGCTACAAAGCCTCAAAGGAAATGGAATACAAATCAATTACCACAGTAATCCTAATGCATGCATTTTTAACATCAATTATAACATAATTCCCAACCAAATATGGCACATTAAGAAAAGAGTCAATTAAATCATCACAAGGCATCATGCTATTACAACATTCAACTTGAATAGAGCAAAGAAAGCATGATGGTATATTACTAACAGTAAGTCATCAAATTGATTGAAAAAGGAATTAATATGAATGAAATAAAGTAGAGGGTTCCCACAGTTTCACTTACAAGTCACAGAATAGCTGTGGCTATCTGACCTTGCGACACTCCGACTAGCGTTCCCGAACTCCCGCAACACCCCTAGGTCCCTGAAAAGTTATTTCATATCCTTTATTTATTTATTTATTAATATTTTGTTACATAGATATATTTTATGTATATATACATATATGTGTATTTGTATATATATATATATATATATATATATATATATATATATGTATGTATACATATATATATATATATGTGTGTGTGTGTATATGTATTTATCATTATTATTTATTTTATTTATTTTATTATATTTATTTGTATATATACATGTGTATGTGTATATATAAATATACATACATGTATATATTATGTATACATATACATATATACATGTATGTATATATTACTATTTATTATTATTATTATTTTTTATTTTTTATTTTTAAATTTTGGGGGGGGGGTTTGGACCACTGGACCGGGTTTGACCCGGTCCAGCCGGTTCTGACTCGGTTGGAGACGCACGCACGCACATGCGTGCGCGCGTCTCCTTCCCCCCTATTTTATGTGTTGCAGAGACGCTGCTCAACACATTTTTTTTTTGAATTGAGATCGAGTTGGGAGGGAGGGGAGACGACAGACGACGATGTCGTCTCCCTTCAGGGACAACTGCCGCTCCCCCCGACGCCACATCACCGTCCACCACATTTCACCATCAACAGCCACAACAACAACGAACAAAAAAAGGAAAAACTCACCTCATCTTGACGTTGCTGTCGTCAGCCCTCGATTTCTTCGATCTCCTTCTTCTCCCTCTCTCTCGGACTCCTCTTCTTCTTCTCCTTCTTCTCCTTCTCCTTCTTCTCCTTCTTCTTCTTCTCCTTCTTCTCCTTCTCCTTCTTCTCCCTTTTTTGGGTGGTGGTGGCGGTGGGGGGTTTTTGTTGGTGCTTTGGATTGGGTGGTGGTGGCGGTGGGGGGTTTTTGTTGGTGCTTTGGGGGGTCAAATGACCATTTTACCCCTGCAACCCTATTCTTTTCTATATAAACCAATGCCCTTTTTTGTCATTTCTCAAATCCTTTTTTTTATTTAAAATGTATATATATTTATATATATATATATTTAAATATATATATATATATATATGTATGTCTAATTCAATTTAATTAATTTAGGGTTATAGCTATGATCTAATGTACATTAATTTGATTACATTATATTTTACTAAGTTTAGACTTACCGCAAGTCTCACTACTCGATACCCCGGCTTGCACGCAACTCGAGGCGAGTCCCTGATCGTGTCTCGACTCAATGGCTACAAATATTGACTTATTCAGCTTACACACATACAAAACACTAGGAATACATCAAGACAAATATAAAATTTACCTCGGCCACATGCCTCGGTCTGTGTGCGCATCTCATGCGGGCCCCACATCACAGGTCGGTAATCCTGATTAAGCAGTAAATCAAGATTAGCAAAATTGGGCCGTGACAGCACCACTATCACAAACTAGACGATGAGTGCGTGAAAAATTAAAAGTAAAGCCAGAAGAATATAAACAGTAATTCAAGATTTAACCAATATATCAGTCTAAAAGTCATGCGGTATTGAAGGGAAAGAATATAACAAATTGCATGATAAACAGACTGACAAGCATAACAACGAAATTTAAGTGTCGATTGAGTCAAAAGAGGCCCATAAGTGGTCAATTACCACATCCACATTAATAACCACAACAATTTAGTACTCAGGGTGAAACCCAATATTAGGGGGTAGACAACAATTCTGTAGAAGTGTTCACGTTAGCCCAACTAATACGCCAAAGATATTCAACAAAAGAATATATTAATGGAATTTTAACAAATAGCTCAACTCAAATAGATATAACAATAATGAAAAATGAATTAGTGTGCATTTTCTTGCTGACTTTCAATCGTACGAATACGTACCTCTAAGAAATCGTAAAAACGTTGATCCTCGCGCAACCCTCTAACTTGTCCCAATCGAATTCTTAAAGTTTGGCAGTTATTTAATTTAAATTTGTTTCAATTATAGCCATTCCATGACCCTAGATAGTCCTCCAAAGTTTTCCAAAAGTTTTGAAAATTATTTAAAAATTCTCTATTTTTACTATTCTCGACGTCGTGAGTGACACTGCCAGGGGTAAATCCCCACGGTGTCACATAAAGTGTGTATTTTTTACTTTCTTGGTTCAGACGCGGCAAGTGACACCGTTAGGGTTTTTGCCCACAATGTCATCTAAAACGTCTTTTCCCAATTCGATTCTGAACTACATGCCATGATCGGCACCGTGAGCATAAATGCTCCACGACCTCCCTCGCGATGTAAGTTCATGAACTCATTTTTTTAGGGTTTTCCGAAACCCTGGCTCGCGTTTTCGTGTTCCGAGCCCTTCCGAAACAAAACAAAACTCACTTCACTTTGCGTCGAAACCTCGACAAATACCTCGATTCGAAAATAATATGAAAATTCACAAAAAATCCCTAAAAATACCAAACTTCTTCAAATAGGCAAACCAATTCATCCAACCTCAAATAGATCTTCTCATTGATCACAAAACCATTCCCCAAACTCGTTGGAAACCAAATCCCAAAAATCACATCCCAAATCATCGTGATAAAAACCCACAAAATTAGTATCAACTTGTAGGTAATCACGAGAGGAGTCGGGATCCTACCTTTTTACATGCGATTGGTTAATTTCCAACGTCACAACGAGCTCGAGAAATCCAAAACACTTGCACACTTTTGTTAGCACGTTTAAATGAGAGAGAAAAATAAATGAGAGGATAGAGAAAAAGTGATGGAGTATTTATATTTCCCATTCATCAACTCACCTGCACGGATCTCGAGGCACATCTTGTGTCTCTCCATTAGTTCATCCAACAGCTATGACACCAACTTATAACTTCAATGAGCGACTTGGCCTTCTCAAGTTAACTGTTTCTCACTCTCAACTCGCATTCTCAGACCTGTTCCACCTCACGACTCACACGTCGTGTGTTCCTAGACACAACATTGCTCTCACATATTAATTAATTATTTATTATTTTATGATAATTCACTAATTACCATTTTTCGGTGTTTAAATATCTGTGTTATACCCTAAAACTCTCGTTTTTCCTCGGCGAATCTCACACACAAATTTGTGGCAATAAATAAAACAAAATCACACCCTAAGACATTCAGAGTTCACATTCAGGTATAAATAATAGTACAAACATCACAGAAAAATAAAAATATACCTAAGTGTCAACTCCTCAAGGCTTGAGTAGTATGACAAGTCATGACAGTTAGGTCACGGTTGTGAAACATAACATGTGTTACCAATTAAGTTTGAGGGTCGTTATAGGTCATCTGAGGTAATATGCCAGAGTTATGACGTCGGGATGCACTGTACTGGCTACTGGTTCTATACGGGGTGAAAGTTCTTAGCTAAATTACCAAGAAGACTCTCCTCCGTGTGGATTTAGGGCTTGTTGGGTGTTCACCATGTCCTAGAATCTGAGTCTTGTAGGATTTTCCTCGACGCAATGACCGTTTGGTCGGGACTACTTGTGCCTCACTATTTTGATTTCGTGTACAATCATATTTCGATTGATTATGATTTATTTACAATCTTGTTTATTTATGCATTCCTTATACCTTTCTTTCTATCTGCATGAATTATATTGCTTATTTATTTCGAAATACTCTGTATATCCTGCTTGACATTACTTATATGAACTCGTCATTCTTGTGTTTGACCGAGTACAAATCCGCAGTCGAGCAAGGGAAAAGCTCCACAGTTAGGTGATTTGCTTTGAGGATACCAGAGCGGTTATCCCTCTTTGATTGATGTAGGTTTTTCTGACTTTTGTATTATGTATATGTATGTTTTTTATCACATTTTTATGGGTTTGTGAGAGATCTTGTGTGACAACCCCAAATTTCATAATCCTAAAATTGGGCACCGCCCCGCCTAGACCTGCGCGAACCCCCAAGCTAGTCTCGCTGAGTCACGCAAGCTTAGTCAGCCTTCCTTACCATTTACCATTTATTACATATTTACAAGTGAAGTTAATTAATTAGTGAGTTATTATCAGATGCAGAGGAAGCAACTAAACTCCAAACTAATTAATAAACTTCAAGACACAAGTTAAGACAATCCTAGGGTGTGGAAACCCTGTAATCATATCCACCCTATGAATCAAAAGAGAGTATCGATAATTTCCTACATGTCCAAGATCTCTCATAACTCATAATCCCATGTTCAACAAAACAATATAGATACCTAATGCAAAACATACTCAATACGCGAGAGGAGAACGCCTCATAGTCCTTGCCTTCAATCGCCTAGCGCTAATCCCTTGCCTCGGTCTGTTCGTCGGTCTACCCACCGTCACAAACTAGACAGTGAGTACAGTGATGTAGAGAGTAAAATACCAATAGAGTTTAAGCAATATTTCAAATGTCAAGTAAATAGCTAAACTAGTATCATGCATGGATATCACGAAGAATATAAAAGACAGCATGATAAGTGAAATCATGGAGATAACAATGATAAATGAGTGTCACGAACACAAAGCCAAAAGAAAAGAAATCTAAGTGTCCCAAGTTCACCAGATTGTCACACTTAGTTTACAACCTGACTTCCAAGACAAACTCTGGACCTACACAAACCCAAGACAGTATAGAATAAGACATTTAGCCCCTGGTCACACTTAGTTCGCATACGGGCTCCGCAGCGTCACACACAGTTCAACATACAGCCACCGCAATTCCAAACTATGGGTTTAACCACGTCCAGAGTCCGTGTACTCACGGCATAGACCGTGAGCACCATGATGTCCACTTAGACACAAATAGACCACTCATTAAGGAATTCAATCAAAACCAAGCCGATAAATTAACAAGGATGGATATAACAAAGGGAATTCAACAATCCATATGATCCACAAAGAAATATGTTCAAACAAGGATAATAGCCAAGTAAATGCACAAAGGAAAGAATGTAAATATTCTGGTTGGTTTTACTCACAAATACCGTGCGTAACTCCGCGTTCGCGGTTCTCACATGCCACCAAACGACTTCGCACGCTTGTCACCAATCTACTAGACACCTGGTAATTATTTTTGATCCATTTACATCATGTTAGGGCCTTTTTGGAAAATTTTGGATATTTAAATCTATTTCCCATATTTTCCTTAATAATAAATTTTTTCTAAATTTCTTGGCTATTTTTGCCAATTTCACGTTTTTCAAGGCAAAAAATCCGACATAACACCTCATAAGAACCTCGAATACTTCACTTTTCATGAAAATTCCCAAGTTTCTCTTTATTTGATAAAAATATAATTTCCTATAATTTTTTAGAATTTTTTTTTGAATTTCCCCTATTTCTAGAATTTTATTTCAATTAAAATCATTTTAAATATATTTAATTAAATAAATAATTATTTATTAATATAATAATAATGGGGTGGGTCCCGGGTTGGGTCTAGATCGCCCTGACCGGGTCTGACCGGGTCCAGTTTGGTCCACTCGGGTCGAACCCGGTCCACTCGAGTCAAACCCGGTCTGATCCGGGTCAGAACCGGTCTGACCGAAACCGGGTCGGGTCACCTTGACCCGACCCGTTTCTCCTTCTTCTTCCCTGTTCGTTCGCTAGAAAAATTTCCAGTGAACGAACAGAGCCTCTATTTTTTTTTTGTTCTGTTGAGATTGGCTCTCACCCCAATCCCAACTAAACCATAAACCCCTAATCTTGGCCATGGCTTCCGCCATGGCCGAGCTCTGCTCAACCATCACCACCACCACCCCACATACACACTGCACATACAACAACACAACACCAAAAACAACAATGTCTTACCTCTGAATCGCCGACGCAGTCCCTCGAAGCTTTCGATCGCTCTCCTCTCTCGATCTCGGACTCTCTCTCTCCCTCTCCCTCTTTGAATATGTTGTGTGTGTGGTGGGGGTGATTTTGGGGTTAGATAAAAGGGTAGCCAAATTACCAAAATGCCCCTCAATCTTATCCTCTTTCTTAATAAGCCAAAGCCCTTATTGATCTTTTGTATTTTAAATTTTTGATTTTTAATATATATATATATATAATTACATATATACACATATATAAATATATATATATTTGCCTACAATTTTGTCATGCGCGCCAACGAGCATACTCGGGTGTGCACACTGTCGTACAACCCACGCATATGGACCAAGACCCGCGTGTCAATGGGCGACCATAAATTTATTATTATTTTATTTATTTCTTGGTCGTCCATCAAATTCATTTCTCTGACTCGTATACCCGTAATTCGCCTGTTGTCACCCAGTCGGTATGTTTCCTAGGTGAACACCACTCGAAACTTGACTTCTTTCCTTTCACAAAACACGAGTATACATCGATACTACACGTCATTACGTACAAATTAATATAAAATTTTCGAGTCGTTACATTTTGGGACATGTATACGATATGATATTACTCTTCCGTGACTTGATATACTTGATGATGTCTGTAATGACCCAATTAATATTTGCCGTTATTTTATGACGTCATTACAAACGTGGACGCCAGAGTGGACGTTCCTGGGTTCCACAGCGAGGCTGGAGTGCGTCCGGATTAGGTAAATAGTATTTTGTGTATTGTTTTGGTTAATTTACGATGTTTATGTTAAAATAGGTTAACGACATCGCGATGTGTGTAATTATATTTTAAATTGACGTGTGAGATTGTGTGATGAGTATTCGCATCGATATGCGTGTCGACGCGGGTACTGGGTAGATTAAAGACCAAATTTTAAGTTGAGAAAAAAATATTACACACATTAAATGGATTAAATGTGATAAAATACGTAAATTGGTGGGCGCCTAGTGAAACGCGGGGTCGTAGTCGGCACACGTGGGTGGTACGCTAGTTTGCACGCCCGAGTACGCTCGTTGGCACGCACGACGAAATTTTAGGCGCGAAAGTATAGGTAAGTATATATATATTTATATATATATGTATATAAGGAATTTAATATATATATATAAATATATATTAAAAATCAGAAAATAAATAAATAATAGTGAAATGACCAAAAATGGCATGAACTTTGTAAAGAATAGTGGATATGGATATGGGCAAAAGGGTCATTTCACCTCAAAAATTTGATAAACATCACCACTGTCATCACCATTTTCTCACATTTTGAGAAAAATCGATTGATCGAAATAGGAGATCGAGAGGAGGAAGAAGAGAGAACAAGAGGAAGAGATCAAAGAGGTGAGTTGTTGATGTTGTGGTGTTGTTTTTGTTGTTATTGTTGTTGTTGTTGTTGGCGGGAGTTGGTATGGTGGTGGTGGCGGTTTGGTGGTTCGGTGGTGGAGGTGGGGTGGAGCTCGATAGCTCGGACGAAACGACCACATGTCGTTCTCCCCTCTCCCTCTCCCTCTCTCGATTCATGAAAAAAAAAACAACTTGCTGGAACAGAGCCAAATGGCTCTATTCCAACGAAGAAGAAGGGGTCGGTTTGGCTCGGTTAAGCCGAACCCTGTTCTGCCCGGTTCGGCCGAACCGCCCCTAATAAAAAAAAAAAACAGTTTAGAAAAAAAAATTCTGAAGAATTCATAGAAAATTCATATAAAATAGGAAAATTTTAGAAAAATGATATTTTGATCAAATAAAGGAATTTTGGGATTTTCTCGGAAATGTTGGCGAAATATAGTCGGGGTTTTAACCTCGAAAAATGAAAAATTGACATAATATATTAAATTGAAGCTAATTTAATGATAAATGGTAATAGGTATAATTCGGGTGATAATTTGAATTGTCGGCATTTATTGGAGCTGGACTAAGGTTTGGTTTTCGGGACGAGGAGTGCGATTTGAGGTGTATAGTATCCCAATTGAACTTCACTCTAGTATTTACATTTTGATTTATTTGAATTATGTTCTATTTATTCTCCACTCCATTTCATTATTGCTTTACGGTGGCTGAGTACTCTCACCTGGTGACTTTACGGTAGTGGAGTTACTCCTACCTGGTATCTTTACGGTGTTGAGGTCACTCCCCACCCGGTGCTTATTCGTTACGGCCATAGAGTCCACTAAGTCATAGCACTTGTCTAGGCATACGCCGGTGAATAGGCTACCCGGGTATGGTAGGCTTGTGTGGGTGCGTCGTGGGTCTACGCCGACCACCTAGAGGGTCCAAGGTCACCCGGTAGAGGTGTTTTCACGGGCTGTGCCTGGGAAAAAACCTGAAGTATGACTTGGTTTGGTTTTACTGTGCACGTACTTTGTTTCATTACTATATTTATGCATGCGATGATCCTTTTTACAGTTGTCTGTATTCTTTTGTTTCGTATGTTTAATTATAGTATTTTAAATTCCAGTACTTTTACTTCCGTAATTACTTGGTGAATTTCCTTGGGATTACTCACTCTGGACTCGTCATCTGTCTTTTTGTGATGGTGAGAGTGCGGACCCTAAGACTGAGCCGGGAAAGGGCAAGCTTGAGGACTACATCGATTGACAACTCTAGCCCTTCTCGTACGTATGTTTATATTTACTTGTTTTATGTTGGGTTTTGGAACTTGAGAGATAGGTTGTATATTTTGATATTTTGAGAATCTTAGATGATATGTATATGATGTACAGTTGATATGGTTTCCACTTAGGCATTTTGCTCATAATATACATGTTGAATCTTTATGTTGTTAGTAAATCTTCCGCTGCGTAAATTGTGGTTAAATGATATTAAAGGAATAAAAGTTAACTTATAACATTAAAGTTAACCAGAAATTGATTAATAATGGATAATTGGGCGTGGGACACAGCTGGCGGTGACGTGAACAGTTGTGGGCCCGCGTGGCCTCCTTTGGCGGACCAATGTGGAAATTGGGGCAGCCACAATGTCATACATATACAGAGTTTCCACACTCTATGTTGTCCTTACGTGTGTAGCTTGAGGTTTAAATCGCTTCCACTATACTTTGGTAACTCACTAATTTGAATAACTCATTTAAATTGCTATAATAATATTTAACTAATGGATAATGGTAAGGAAGACTGATTAGGCTTGCGTTGTCTTCGCGAGGGCACGTAAGTTTAGGCCAGGCGAGGCTCAGTTTAAGGTTGTGGAACTGAGGTCTTATAAGTACCCACGTACCGAACTAATAATGGAACTACCACTTAGTAAGAATAAAATATTTCTTATGCACATTTCTAAATAAAAATTATATTTTAATACAATCCAAAAATAAAAATATACATTGTTTCACAGTTTTTTTTTTTTTTTTTTTGTAGAATGTTTCATAAGATTCAGAAAACTCTTATTAAAGGGGGCAAATTTTAACTATAAAAGATGTGTGTCCGCTATATAAAGGAAGGGAAAGAAGCGGGGTCGGTGAAAACGTAGAGTACAGGGGTCCGGCCAGCATGTCAAAGAGTTGAAACTTTTCCTCGCACATTGGCAAAGGTTAACAGTACACAGATCGCAATGCACATCGGAATCGGAAGATTTGGAAGTTACCTTCTACGTAGACGCGCGAGCTCTCACCGACTCCACAACTCGCACTCGCGACAAAAGCTAATCCTCCGAACTCACACACGCCCCAACTTGGTTCCAGTAGGCCCCACATCCTACTTTCTGATCTCCTGCACTCACCCGTACAACGACCCCCAGTCAGATCCTCCCACGTGGCACTCCAAATCGACCTCCCCAACATCCAACCGCTCTCCTCTTCCTGCCACTTGCGTGCACCGGCCACCATGATCCCGTACACCTCCGCCGCACCGCTCGATACGCTCCCGCCCAATCTGACGGCCAGATTCGCATCAAATCTACAAACTCTCTCTCTCTCTCTCTCTCTCTCTCTCTCTCTCTCTCTCTCTCCGTATTAAAAACTCGTATTAAAAACTGGTTTGGCTCCCTTTCTTTCTCCATTTCTTCTCTTCTCCTCTGCCTTCTCTCTCTCTCTCGCTCGCGTGCTTCGTTCTCGTTCGCGTTCGCTCTCTGAATCTCTGCAACGAAAATCGGATCCGCCATGGTTGAGACGAGGAGAAGCTCCGCATCGACGAAGCGCACGGCCTCGTCTGGAGGCACGGCGTCTCCGCCGCCGAACAAGCGTTCCAAGGTACGTTTCCGCTTCCGATTCTTCGATTGTTCGACCTAGTTCTTCGAATCTTTGTTCATTTGTTGTTGCGATCTTTAGACGAGTTGCGTTTCTTGAGATTTGAGCGATTTGGTTTGACTCGGTTGGGGATTCGCAGGCAATGGACGCGTCGTCGTCGAGTAGTGATGTTCCTTCGGTTCCTTCGGCTTTTCCGCTCGAGACGCCGGGTAATTTGAAGGACTCGATGGCGGAATCGAAAGGCGAGGCGGTTTGCGCGTCTGATCCGCTGGTTGTTGACCATGCGAAGGAGGCGGATGTTTGCGATGCGACGATGGAGGATAAATCAGCGGAAGACGATGGGGAAAGAGAGGTCTTGGCCTCTCCGGGGCCGATAGGTGCGAGTTTCGTGTTTGCATGTTGTGAATTCTGTTCTTTGTGGTTTGATTTTGTGTTTTGTAGTTTTGATTGTTGGTTCGTTGGGGGTTTTTTGTAGTTGGTGCTGTTGACGAGCGGAAAAAGGCGTCGCGGTCCATTGGTGCATCGATTAAACGGCCTGTGAAGTCTGGTGTTCAGGTTGCTTGGGGAAAGCTGCTGTCTCAGTATTCTGAGGTTGGTTTGCAATTTCCTTGACTGGATTATGAATTGATTCATATTTCAACTTTCAACTTTGATGGGCAGTAGTGGGCATGCATGTTTTTGTTTTCCCTTGCTTCATTGACGCCTGTGTGTTTTGTCTTCATACTGTGTGTTTTTGGCTTCAACGTGTTTCTTTCCAATTCTCCGAGAAACTATTGTTGGCATACCTTGCGACATTAAAAGGAAACAGTGTGATATGTTCTCCCTGTTTGTACATTAACTGATTTATGTACTTTATGAACTTCTTTCTTTGGCTTACCACTTACTACTATTTGACCTCCTGCCAAAACCAAGATATGATTGATTTAAGTTCAATTGGGCAAGTGAGAACTATAAGACTCTTGGAATTGTCTCACTGAACCTGCCCTCAGTTATTCTTTATGCAATGGTGGGCAGGAAAGTTGTCATGATCATGCTGGAATCAGAGTCTAGAATGGGGTCAAAGGCAATTGAATTCCGGTTCAAGGAGTTCACTGTGATTTGGGTATAATCTTTATCCCAAAATAAAGAGGTGAATCGCATGCTTGATTTCTCTGCTTGAGAATAGTTTCCTTATTTTTTCTTGTTGGAAAATTTAAAGTGTTATGCAACATGAATAGTAAAAACTGTGAGGATGCTCCAAATGAAGACATGAAGAGTTTGTGAGTTATATATGGTGTTTTAGAATATGTTTTAAGTATAATCTCCTTTTGCAAATATCATGTTAGCCCATAACATGGTTGAGTGGAATATTTGAACTCAAATGGTGTGCGTTTGTACAAAAATCTTATAATTTAAGGAGATTGTGTGAACTGTATAATTAGTTTCATCTTGAAGGTTCAGTATGTGGTCACTTACTCAGGAGGTCAAGGGTTTAAGTCTCCATGTGTGCAAGTTTGAGGGTGATGAGTTGGTTTCTTAAAAAAAAAAGTAGGATGGGCAGTGGCCAAGTGTTCTCGTCTTCTTGGAATATCACATGATTAAAGAGTATTTTTAAAGTCGAGATGGGATTGGACCAACCATTTAACAAAATCTTGCATGGAAAAACAAAGCCTCGGTCCCAAATTAGTTGGCTTGGGTACATTATACATGGATCAAACTACTTCTTTTTACTTGATTTGAGGCCTTGAGTGGGAAAAGAACAATATAAATGGATTAATTGTATTGGAAGTGCTGATACAAGATTGGTTAAAAAACTTTTGAGGTAAACTTAGGAATAAAAATTGTAAAACTAACGTGATCCTCAATTGACTTATATATATCAAAAGTATTGATTATAAATGAGTTTCACTCTGAAAAGAATTTTTTGTTCTCCAATTAGGCAATTAATGAAGATTAAAGTCTTGAGATAGTGGTGAGGAAATTAGAAGGATTAGAGGAGTGTTTTTATACAATCAAATTTTGGGTGGCTTCTGCTGAGCTTCCCTCTGATTACTTGGATGACTTCTCCATGCTGTATGTTTGATCGAGCATATTGTGTGACAAAATGATAGATATACACTATTATTAGGTTGCATCAATTTATTGGTTTTCATGCAACTTGAGTAGTCATAAAGAATTTTGGTTTACTGCCAATGTTGTATGGAATTATTTGGTTGGACACAAAGAACAAGTTTGCGCATTTTTAAATTGTCTGGGTTGATGAATTTTGTATGCTGAAATTCATACCAAAACTCACTCCATTATCAAATTATATGTTATATTTTGACTCTTTAATTAAGAGTTATAATTGTTTACAGTTAAGGCTTAACTTATTTTATACAAGTGTTCTATAAACAAGAGGCCATGAGTTCGAGCCTCAGTGGGGGCAATATGTTTCTTTCTTATAAAAAAAAGATATAATATAGCTGTAGTTTGTACACAACTTATGAAAAGGGGGTTAAAACTCTGTTTTCGTTTGAAAGGAAAAACGTAGAGTATTGCTAGATTTGGTAGAGAAAAATTGTTTTTGATCACTCTTGGCGGTAGCATTGGGAGTTGGAGACGTGTATTCATGTGTGGATACCACTAAAGGTCGTTCATTTTTTGAATAGGGCCTTGATGTCAAATTGAGCACAAAGCAACAAAAGAGTAGTTTTATGATTGAAGTCGGATTTATATGATCTTTTCTTATTGTTTAATGGAATCAACTTGATTCTGTTGGGGATTTCGACCATAATTTTTTTTGCTGCGTTTTTCTCGATCTCCAAAACCCATCAGGAAGACCTCAATAGTCTCTCTACTGCTGGTTCTCTATAATGTATGTGAAATTGAAATATTTTCCAACATGTTTCTATAGTCAATATATATATACAATCTAAATTAGCTTTGATCTCAGCAATCCCGTTTGAGTTGACAAGAGATTCAACGTAAGTTGTCAACGATCAGACATTTTATGCACATGATAAAAAATTTGATAAATCTTGAATGATCACAAGACTCAACATTGATATAAGCAGCAAAATTTACCATCAAATCTGTGTTATACAAAACCACATAATGATTTTCTAATAATGGCCTTATTTCTCAATGTTGAATGGCGTGTTTCTCCTTTTATACACCAAGAACCCATTTGCATCCAAACTCATGTTCTCATTTAGTTTTTTTTTAAAAAGTGTTTTGTACATCTACCATTTGACATGCGTGGTGAATTCATATTTCGTGGTTCACAAAATCATAGTCCACATGGTATGTCAAACATGAATTCATCATATATATCAAATGGTAGATATATGGAATATTTTCCTAAAATGCAATGTGAGCACACCATTGGATGTTGATGGCCTCTTAGTGAGTAGAAAGAGAAACACTCCATTTAATGAGAAATGGGGAACTTCATTAGAAAATCAGTTTGTGGTTCTATATAACAAGGATTTGGTGGTAAAGTCTGATGCTCATATTATTGTTAAGTCTTGAGATTATTCAAATCTATTAAATATTTGTTCAAATATGTGCATAAAAGGGTCTGATCGCATGACAACTTTAGTTGAATCTCTTGATATCTCAAACGAGATTGATGTGATCAAAACTTATTTAGATTGTAGATATATATCGGCTACAAAAGTATGTTAGAGAATATTTCAATTTGGTATACTCTATAGAGAACTGACTATAGAGATTGTCGTTCCATCTTCCCATTGCATTTTGGGGATCTAAAAACGCAGCCAAAATAAAAAATAACTTGTCCGAAACCGCCAACAGGAGTAAGTCAATTCTATTAAATAATAACAAATAAGGAAATGGTAAAGAAACTCGACCCCAATTGTAAAACTTCCTTTTTATTGGTTGATTTGACTTTAAAGCGCCACTACAATAACAAACGCCTTCTACAATGATATCTAAACACGAACATGTAACTGCGATTCTCAGTATTGGTGTTAAGAGAGATAAAAAACATTGTCTTTTTCTGCCTACTAGATCTAGGAATAAAACTCACTCTATTTTTCCTCAATAAGAAAATTGTGTTTTAACCCTTTTTTATAAGTTGTATGCAAAATATAACTTATAATATCATATTTATATAACACTTATATAAAATAGGTCAAGTAGTAAAACAACTATAATTTTAACGGATGAGTCGTAATGTAACGCATAAACTTTCTGATAGATTGAATTTTGGCACAACCTAGACTATTTGAAATCGCACAAATCCGTTCTTTGCATGTGACTCTATAGGTTTATATTTTATATAATGTTGGAACCAAAACTCTTTTTGGTATGCAAGTCTCTTTTTGGTATGCAAGTCATAAGTGACCTTTAATAGGACATTAATACTATCCAACTTGCATGAAGGTCGATAAATCGATTCGATGCAACTTAATATAGTGATGTCATATTCTTTTGTCATACAATATTTGGAATGTTTGTCTATGTTCCTTTTTTGTTCTTAAATTTTCTCGTGCTTTTTTTACATGTAAATATAAATATTTTTTATACTGTCTCAGCCTTATTGGTATTTTACTCTGTTGGTGTCATTAGTCTCTTGTTATGAGCTAGTTTTTTTTTTTTTTTAAAATAAGAAACTCATTTAATTACAACACCCTGATAAGAGCCCACATCTAGGTCATATAGAGTTAGTGGGAGTAAGATAGTATAGAGTTAGTGGGCGTAAGATAGTATAGATAGGAGTGAGTTAGTTTGATTAGACATCATTAAATTTGAATGTAATTGGACACTCTTTGAGTGATTGAGTTTGAGAGAGTTTTAAGAGTGCCCAATTACATTCAAATCTCAAGATGTCTAATCAATCTAACTCACCCCTATTTATACTATCTTACTCCCACTAACTCTATATGACCTAGATGTGGGCTCTTATTTGGCTAGTGATACCTCATCCATCTCACTAGAGATGCTTGGTTATGAGTTAGGATTTTTTTTTTGAAGTTTATGAGCTAGGATGTTAAGAATGTATGTCTCTCTCTTGACTACTGATATGTCTCTCTCTTGACTACTGATACATTATCCTCTCCTGAAAAGTTTGTCTTTTCATGTTTTAATTTGTCATCATCATCGTCATTATGATTGTATTCCGATCGATCCTTTTATGTAATCCTTATCTTCGTTTAACATATCTTTTTTCTTTTTCTTTTTGCCTCAGAACCCTCACTTGCTGATTCAAGGCTCTTCTTTCACCATTGGGCAAGACAAAAATTGCAATCTGAGGCTGGAAGAATCATCTATAAGTAAAACTTTGTGCAGGCTACAACTTTCAAAGGTATGACTTTATTGGAAAAAAAACAACTGTTTTCACGCATGCTTAATCTGCTGTGTGATCAAGACATGACTCTGCTTTGATTTTTTTTTTTTTTTTGTATGACAGCAAGGACTCACATCTATTGTCAGACTAGAAATTGCTGGAGAAAAAGGCGTCGTTAAAGTTAATGGCACTATTATCAAGAAAAACACTACTATAAATCTTAAAGCAGGGGATGAGCTGATTTTTGGTTCATTGGGTAAACATGCTTATGTATCCTTTTTATGTTCTTTCTGATGATCCTTTGACGTGTTTGGTGTGATTTCATTATGAATTGCATGGAAAAACCCTATTTTCATGAGCGTGCGTATGTAAATTGCCCCCATTACTGGAACAAATTCCTTAATGCATCATCAGATATTTCAGCAACTTTCAAATGAAAAAGTGATAAATGCAGCAGAGACTTCTCCAGTTGCAATGTCAGATCAGAATTGTTCAACAAAGGGATTGCTCATGGAGACTAGATCTGGTGATGCATCAGCTGTTACGGGAGCATCAATATTAGCATCTCTATCAAGTCTTAGAAAAGATTTGTCTCTCCGTTCGTCACCTACTCAAAATGGTGAGAATTTGAAGAAAGATTTAGAAAAACCCACTTTACCTTCTGGTCTTGAGGTCTCTGATAAATGTAAGCCAGTCAACGGCGTTGATGGCACTTTCGAAAAGACTGCATCGGAAAATGGAGTGGTTGATATTTCTCCAAATGGAAAAGCTGCTGATCTATCTGCTGACCATCCTAGTAATGACACCCATCTTAATAACATGGACTTGGCTGCTCATTTTGATGCAGAAATTGGAAAGATTAGTGGGATGAATTGTGATCTTAGGACGCTTTTGCAAATGTTCGCAGGGTCATCTGCTTCTGATTTTGATGCAAGTGCAGGCATTTTCAAAACAATTGATGAGCAAAGGAAAATCATGGATCTTCTTAAAGAATTTGATCCAACAACTGTACTCACCGGGTGCTCAACTAGATCACTGGCATTCAGTGATAGCCTACGTCAGCGAATTCTATGTTCTAGTGATATTGATGTCTCATTTGATAACTTCCCGTACTACCTAAGGTACATTATGTTGTCTTTATTATTGCGTACTTCTCCCCGATCGTCAGTATTATTTTCCTACAAATAAGATTAATGCCATCTTCTGAAAAATTCACTTTTAAGCGAATGTACTGTTTAGTAGAAAAGAAAACTACTATGGTACTGCACTTAGATAGTGGTGAGCTTATATAAATATTGTATGTTTGTCTCCAATGCCTAAATTGCACTATGGAAGAGTTTGATCCATGTAGTCGTCCACAGTTAATTTGGGACTGAGGCTATGTTGCAATGTCTCCACTAGGATTCACATTTGAATTGTTAATCTCAATGCTTTCTTTTCACATGCATTCAGAAATCTAGAAAGTCTTTTCTCACTTATTTTCCATTTTTTTGAACTATGTACTTTGCTGTATAAAAGGCTCTCTTGGTTTCTGTGAACAATGTTTACTGATCGGATTCAATTATCTTCTAAAGAGTCTTTATGAGAATTGCCTTGCATATGCTTTCTCTTGGTTCTAGTGATCTTGACACTCGCTTCTATAGGTTTCTGGTTTCTTATGATAACTTGTTTTAAGTCTGCATACTTATTTACTTGTTTCTCTTTTGAAGAGTTCTCCTTTGAGTTGTAGTTGTGTAAGCTTTCTATTGGTTCCAGTGAACCTTCAAACACTTGCTTTCCAGGGTTTTGTCTAATAGCTAGTTTGAATTCGCTATCCAATGGTTTTCTTGTTTCTTAATATCCAATTATGTGAACTAAAAACAATAAGGTATCAAAAGTAGGGTTGATGAATCCATTAGTTTCTAATCAAAGTATTTTTCGGGTTCCACCTTCTGTAATCCTCTAGCTAGCAGAAAGTGCACAAGTTTCCTGCAATCCATATGAACTCATGAGCTGATTTCCATCACTGATTGGTTTGAACCTGAAGTTAATTTACTAAGCCTCATAATGGTCACAAATGATATCTTGGTCTGTGTTGATTTAACCCAAAAACTACCTTCAGTTCATGTTTTGGGGTGAAAACTTGGTCAAATGTGTCCTAATTTTTGGGCTTGTGGTTCAAGTCTCAATTTTTATCCGCAATAGACTACCTCTAACAACCTGAAACTTGTTGATTCGAGTTGACCAGTATTCATAAATCCAGCGAATTAGTTTAAACATGGTGCATCCGGGGACTCCATTCAAGTCCCATTTGCCCCATGTCTATGATGTCTTAATTTTCATAAGCCTCTTGATCAACATGAAAATTTTAATAATCTTGCAAGTTATTTTTTTCAATTTCTGAAATATATGCTTCATGTGCCGAATTACTGAATGGGAACAGGTTTTATCATTTGATTCCTGCGTCTTTTTGTTTATGGATTGTACCTGCTTTGCAGCTTTTCTACATTTGCAGTGTGTTATATATTTCTTCTATTGCCTGAAGTGAAACTAAGATTTGATTACATCTGATTTCTCATAGTGAGACAACGAAGAACATCTTAATTGCTTCAACATATATACATTTGAAGTGTACAGAATTTATCAAGTTTGCTGCAGGCATCCCTACTGTAAGCCCACGAATATTACTTTCTGGTCCTGCAGGTACGTTAGCTAGTTCAGTTTTCCAATTTATAAGATTTTTTGTAGGTTTACTTGTTTCATTTTGTGATGATATTTGCTTTTTTTCTTTCTTGACATAGGTTCTGAAATATATCAGGAGGCCTTGACAAAGGCACTGGCTAAACATTTTGGTGCTAGATTGCTGACTGTTGATTCTCTCATGTTGCCTGCTGTAAGATTCACTTTATAATTTATCTTCATCTTCTTTATACTTAATAGAAGTTAGTAGCATTTTTATGAAAATATTAATTTTGACATATGGATATTATGACTAGCTTGCATTAATTGAGCGGAGTGGAAGAATTTGATCTATGCAGCAGACCCCAACTAATTTGGGATTCAGGCTTTGTGATACTATAATTCACATATTGAAATCACCATAAAGATCATTGCATTATAATCCTGAAAAAGGGAAAGAATATTATGATACATGATTCACATACTAAAGTTTGAGCAGTCAATACATTTTATGTTATTATTTACAGATTTCAATTGTCATGTTTAATAAGTTAAGACCTTAATTGACGTTGGATGCATTGATTAAGGAGTAGATTATGAAAATATGCTAGTTTGCTATCAACTGCATTGAGTAGAGCAAAGTGGAAGAATTTGATCCATGTAGCTGACCCCAACTAATTCGGGACTGAGGCTTGTTGTTGTTGTACTTCAAAAGAGAAAATTTTAATCTTGTTAAAAAGAAGAAAGTTTTAATGGGTCAAATATGTAGCAATTGATTTTTATGACTCTGTAGAAATTGATTACGACTTTTAGGCATGAGTTTGACTTTGACCCTTTAATCTTGGTAAACATTTACTATGAGTGGCAACTTTCTATTGAGGTGGACAAAAGCAGTAAGGGGGACACGATTTTATTTGTTTTCAAGTTGAATATTAAATTATTGAAATAAGAACATCAAGATTGACTAATTTTAGGAGGATTATCTATCTATTGTATATGTGTATGCACACACATATAATTAAAAACGGAATTACTTTTAGTCCATCAGGGGTGTGGACCGTGTGGTGTATAGTGGCCACGAGATTAGCACCATAACTCTAAGGTAGAGGTTGAGGGCTCAGATCATGGTAGCTTCATTATATCCCCTTGATTTCTCCCAGTTTATGGGGTTGGGGGTGCCCGACTAACTCCCATGGGAATAGTCGATCCAAAGTAAGGAGGGGTTGAAATATATCTTACAAATAGAGCCTCAATTCCATAGTCTCTTATCTTTTTACGACTTAATGTTTAGATGAGAAACTAAATCTTTTGAACTTTACGCTTCATGAATTATGTTTTTTCCTATGTTAAATGGGAGATTTGTATACTTTGTGATACATCTAACTAGTAATTTGATGTGTAAAAATTATAATTAATTCACAAAGTTTGGAGTATATGTGGAATCAATTTAATGAATACATATCTTACAAATTATCAATTTCTATTTCAAAGCAATTCCTCAAACCCCAAACCTTTCAATTCCAATTCATGATTTTGATAGTTATCATTAGAAATTTTGTTAGCCTTGCTTTCTCAACATTTTGCAAATCCTGTGCTAATTGAGTTTTGAGTGGGAGTAGAAACCACAAACTAGACAAAATTAGAGGTAATGGGTTTACTTTTACATTGTTATTTGGAATGGAAACTAGAAAGTAGGCAAAATTAGGAGTAGTGGATTTATTTTTATATTATAACTTGGTGCTTTGCTGACAAAGGTGTTCCAAGTGGATAGAGATCGGCATTCTGCTAATTCTATGTTCTCTGTTCTTTTTTCATATTAGATTGTCGCATCTGGTTGATTTGTTCTTGCACTTTTCATTTCTAGTGTTTTCAAATGAATCTTAGACCTGCTTCAAAATGTTTCTACAGCACACTGCAATGTCATTGATTACATGCAATTATAGGTACTTTCTACAAATGATGTTGAAGTTAACAAAGACAATTCAAGGTCAGAGAAACCTGGCGTTCCCCTGAAACAACGAGTTTCTCAGCCAGACACCTCACAAGTTTCACAACTTAAAAACTTAGCTTCTACTTCTAGCGTAGAGGCTGATATTGCTGGTCCATCCATGTTTAGCTCCCAAAATTTGCCAAAGCAGGAGTCATCAACTGCAACATCCAAGGGCTATACATTTAAAGCAGGCAATTTAGTCTTTTACTTCAACAACTGCTTTTCATGGCCTTGCTGCAATTCCTTATCTTGTTTATTGTCACTTTCTTATTTGGCATTCTGTATCCACAGGTGATAGAGTGAGATTTGTGGGCGAGCTGGATTCAGCAGGATCTTTTCCTCTTCAGCCACTTTTAAGGTGCATCTATTTTTTAATTATTATTTTGTGAAGAGGTTGCATGGTCTAATAATCAGTATTCTTTTGATAAGAAAACATTTGTTGCCTGACCAAACCTATGTTATCTGGCCGTTCTGATACTATGTAATGAAGTTCCCATTTATTTGGATGTCAATTAGAATTTTTCTCCAGAAGCACTTGGAGATGTGGATGAGTATTACAATTACTGTCTTACTTCATCAGGAAATATACACTTCTAATCTAGATGGATGGTATTTTGTCCCTGGTCTATGGTGGTATTATGCTCATTTATTGTTGACTGAGCTAAATTTTAAAAGCATGCAAGTGGAAATTAGGTTTTTCTCTTATTAAGGTGCGACCTAGAGACTCACAGGATTTTACTTCTCAGATATTCTGTTGTTTCAGTGCTTTTAAATTACATCGGGGAAGTTGGTTGTTCTGCTGGAAGTGTTTGTCTGTCACCCATGTAGCGAACCCAAAAGGGGAAGTAGTGTAGTGAGCTTTATGCTTCTGATCGAAACTTGCTTCAATCTTTCTGATTAGCCGATGGAAGTAACAGCTCGATCATCTTCCTGAGGATGTACATAAATAATCCCTATGCAGTAGGAACTGAAAAGATATATAGCTCATGTGAGGAAGTTTGACATGAACAAAACCTTAATGCCAAGTCAGGAAGCTTTAACAATGGTTTGAAAATTCTTCAAAGTTTGAAAAACTTGCCCGAATTAATTAGTTTTTTTGAACCTTCAAACTAAGAATTAGATGTAAACGAATTTATACAAAACTTCTATTGAAATTAGTGAGTAATGATGGATTTACAAGTTTTAACGTTGATTGTTGGAAAGTGAAATATAATTAGTGTTAATTTTTGTTGAAGCTGCTCTTAAACGAATGAAAACATGTTACAATACACAAAAAACTAATACGATACGCAGCATGCCACCCATCACCAAGGTGTATTGTAGGAGGTAACAGGGGAGTTGGGGATCATTAGCACAAGGTAGTCGGTGGGCCGGCTAATATTACTAAGAAATAACAAAGAGTCAGAGTGTAAGGGCATCTCCAATCCACACCAATATGGCGTGGATTTGGAGCTTTTTGGCGCAGGCTTTGCTCTGATCTTGCGCCAAATCGTGCGCCAAAAGCAACACAACTTTGGCGTTGGTGGGTGTTTGGATGTGGGCCCACTTATAAATTATTTTTTTAATGTGGTTTTGAATGAATATGTGGGAGAGTACAAGGTGGGGCCTACTTTTGGTGTAGGATTTGGTGTGAAGGGTTGGAGATAGAAATAGTGTTTTTGGTACTTTTTACACCAAAATGGTACAAAACTTGCACCATTTTGGTGTAATGCATTGGAGATGCCCTAAGTGTGTGTAGAGTGTGTGGTCCCAAAAGCAGGTCACGAATGCTCTGTGTGGGGCATTCGTTGAGTTATAGTGTTCATTGCGTGAGGTATATAAGTTCAATAGTTAGGGTACTGTTCATCTTTGTATTGAGTGTAATTGTGAGACTTAGGTCAAGAGAAGAGCCACATCTTTTTCTTTGGCGAGGAGTTGATAGTTCATCTCTCTTCTTCTTTGGTCTTGGGAGTTCTCCTTTTAAACTCATCTTTGATTTCCATTAATAAAGTTGTCTAGGTGTTGTCCTCTTTTCCCTACCACCTCTCTTCAATAATTCTTGTAGTAGATCAATACTCAATCTCACTGATAAAAAGTGGGTTCAAACAAATTGCCTGTTGAAGAAAGAAATAATATCCAAAATGATCAAATCCTATTGAAATTCAAATTTTAAAAACTTAAGATTAAGTATAGATAGAGATAAGACATGAAATATTATATAAAAAAAGTTCTTTGATAAAATTTGAATGTTCTATAGCACTTAGATGAAGTTATTTATACTTAATAATGTCGAAATTTTTACAAAAAGTCTCCATCAAATTGCACTTCCTCGAATTAATTTTGAATTTTAGGTGAACAAAGTTATATGCGGAGTCGAATATATGATACTTGGCTTTAACATTGCATAGAAATTACATATTATTTTGGTTTTATGTTTATTCTACCAAAGATAACAACATAAACATAGCCTCAATTCCAAATTAGTTGGGATTGGCAGCATGGATTAAACTCTTCCATTGCACTTGATTTAGTGCAATTGATGGGTGTGCTTGGTGATGCCAAACACACCCTCGCTCATTTCTCACTACACTCGGGCTCCGCTGCAGCGTGTTGCTAGGTGGGAACGCCCCATTATTTATCTCATTTGTTTGATCCATTCATAAAGAGTGACAAGTTTTATGCTGGTTGTCAACTCATTGCAACCTTCCCTCATTTTCCATTTGGGACCTCCCTCCACCATTTTTCGTGGAAAATGGGCTTTGGAGTCTTCCTCCTTTATCCAAACGTGGGACCGGCTATGTAACACATATAATGTTCTACGTAGATGGAGTTTTATTCTACCAAGTGATGAACATAGGATACCGTGTAGCTGACCCCAACTAGTTATGGACTTGGACTTGGTTGTTGCTCTATGTTTATTCTACCAAAGTGAAAATGATCCTCGAATAATACATTATTTATGTATTTATCATTAGTGTGCTTAAGTTATGAGGCGCTTCTAAATTTCAGATGTAATAACTTTTAAATGGAGGGTTGGTGGAGTATGAAGTTTGTTCATGTTGTGTTTTATCTAATGACTTTTATTTTGTAAATAAATTCTACATTATGAAGCTGCTTTATTAAATTTGGCAGAGTCTTGATAATTTGTTCATAGAATGTGGCTTTGTGAAAAGGGAATCATGAAAGAAGTGTGTGATATTGTTAAACGTAAAGGAGTGCTGAGTTTCATGGCAAACCAAATAATTTCCTTTTTCTTTTGATGAGTTGAGTAATTGGAGCCCTTGGTAGGACGGATGAATTGTAATTTTTCAGGGGTGCTTTCTTTTCTTTTTTATTTCCCCTCTTTTTTGCACAATTCATTTAGGTGCTTTGTTTTTTTAGTGTAAAACACTAACATGAAAGCCATTTTAGATTTTATTTTATTTTATTTTTGGTCGAAATTTTAGGAACTTTTTGGATTTGGTATGAAAGGACAATTTTAGACTACGTAGATTTTTATGAACTAAGACATTCAGCAGTTAATGTCCTTAATTGTTGAAAGTCCATGGAGTACAGTTTCCAACTGGACACTTTTCAAACTGTTAGCTTTTGATTTTTGTCCCCATCTCTCCCAATTGACAATAGTATCTAATTGGTTTTTTAAGTTTAATTGTTATCATTGCCATACATTTACCAGTGAAAACATTAGCATGCATATTCTGTCTCGTATTACTGTGTAGAACCTTGGCTGTAATTTTCCCCTTTCATGTTCATAGGGGACCAAGCAATGGATGTCGAGGCAAGGTACTTCTCCCTTTTGAAGAAAATAGATCTTCTAAAATTGGTGTGAGATTTGATGAACCCATCCCAGAGGGAAATGATCTTGGAGGCCTTTGCAAAGAAGATTATGGATTCTTTTGCTCTGGTATTTTTGTTGACGTGCTTTGTCTTTCCCCTTTTGATAACGAGTGATGAGTGTGCTTCTGTTCTTTTTATATCTGGCACTATTCTGAGGAGTTTGTGTTTGATGATGCAGCTGACATGCTTCGTTTAGACAACTCTGGGGGTGATGATGCTGACAAACTTGCAATTAACGAACTGTTTGAGGTGACCTTTTTTTTTTTTTTTTTTTTTTTTTTTTTTTTTTTTGTAGTGCCTGAAGAAAGGAAATTCCAGTTATTTTTTGCGTGTTTTTGTTTTTGAGAAGAAATTATTCTGTAGACTGTACTTACATGGTGTTTTTATCCTGAAATCTTCCAATTGCAGGTGGCTTGTAGTGAAAGTAAAAATGGTCCTCTTGTAGTGTTCGTCAAAGAAGTTGAGAAGTTTATCCATGGAAAACCAGAGTCATACATGACCATCAAGAGCAAACTCGAAAACCTTCCTGAGGGTTTAGTTGTAATTGGATCACATACCCAGTTAGACAATCGGAAGGAGAAGGTAGTTCTTTCCCAAAGTTATCGACTTTGGCTGTTGCTGGAAATTTTGGCGTTTTACATCTTGATTCCATCTTGTATTGATTTGCAGTCACATCCGGGAGGTGTCCTTTTTACGAAGTTTGGTAGTAATCAAACGGCTTTGCTTGACTTGGCTTTTCCGGTAATACAATCTTGTCTTATTTACTTCTGCTGGAGTTTTTTTTTTTTTTTTCTATCTTTTATTGGTCAACAAATTTTCATATTTTCGTACTGTAAACCTTAAGTTTTGAAATAATGTAGCAAATTTTGAAATTTTTTTAGTGAGAAACCTGCATTTATATTAGTAATAAAGAGTTTTTACAAATACTAAAGCAAAGAACAAGATAGAAAAGTAGAGCAACAATGGTAAAAGGAAACAAAAACACTAGAGACAGTCATGAGCCAAAACAACTCTACAAATTCCTGACGACATTTAACGCCTTCAAGAATGTTTTTCCAATTCTTCTCCAATTCTCACACAAGAACTTTGTAAAAGTGACGACATGGCAAATATGTATTCGGGCTCCTCCCTCTCTCGGTTTCCAGTAAAGGCCACTGATTATTTATTGAAGTATGCCAGCTAAATATTTCTCTTTTATGGGAACTATGCAGGATAGTTTTGGTAGGTTAGAGAGAAGTAAAGAAATGTCAAAGACGTTGAAGCACCTTGTTCGCCTCTTTCCAAATAAAGTTCCTATACAACAGCCGCAGGTATTTGGTTGGTTCCATTTGTTGTGTTTGCAATATTGGTTGAATGTTTACATTTGAATTCAACTCGTATATTTGTTGATTATGGCAGGACGAGACTCTGCTTTCTGAGTGGAAACAACACTTGGATCGTGATGTCGAAACTCTTAGAGCAAATGCAAATATCCTGAGCATTCGTTCGGTATGTGATGCCCATTTATTTGAACTTATTGTTACATCTTTTCTGCCTTTTAAATCGAGCTGAACGGAAACATTGAAGCCATGCAGCCAACTCTTATTAATTTAGGACAGGTTCCGTTGTCCATTCATCTTTAATTTTCTACATTTGCGCATTGATTGTAAATGTTCCAAATATGACGCAAAGCTAAACTTGCAGTGGAACGTGATGTTGCTACTTATTAGCTGCAAGTTTGTACATCCATGAGACAAGTTTTTTTTTGCAATATTATTGTATTCTGAATTGATATGCATGCTTATTCTAATTCATCAATATATACATGTAAAAGATAAACATTGAAGATAAAATCTATACCATTTGTAATGCCTGGACCGCTTGGTTGGTAATTGATGCCAGCGATGGTTACAAGGATACTTGGAATCGGCATTTTAGTGTCGAGTGTGACACCGACTCAAAAATGGACACGGCATAGGTGCAGGGAAGGAGAAAGAGAAATAAAAGAAGAAGAACATCTTCGTTGTAGCCTTCGATTCATTTGTCTTCTTTACATCTTGGCAGCCTTCTGGATGCAAAGAAACCCTAAAAGTGTGGTTCAAGAATGAAAGAATTGAGAGAGGGGTATGGATAGTGAATCAGAGGAAGATGATGAGTTGGCGTTGCTGCTGTCCTACTCTCCCTCTCCCTCTCCCTCTCCCCATATAACTCTGCTTCTCTCCCAATTTATCTCTCTTTTGCCCCACTTCAAACAACACACTTATAAGTTTGGCATTTAAATTAAAAAATGTTTTTCCTAAGTTTTATTGAAAAGAAAACAAGTGTAACTTATTTAAAATCTTTACTTATCATAGTATATCATAAAAAAAATTTTTAAAAAATTATCTAAACTAATAGTCCCTTATCATCCAATTACCCGTGTCTAAAATTTTGGACACTTTTTATCGAGTCCTCGAGTCCTAAAAATTGAGAACAAGCAAGTGCGACCTCTAGATACATACCAGCACCCGATACCCGTATCCGAGTCCGTGTAACTTAGGATGCTTGTGCCAATTTTCTTTATCTATCTCAAGTTTTATTTCATAATTGTTTACAGTTCTTTTTTATTTTGGGGAAATGGTTATAAATTTGCTGTACTTTAAATATGAGTTTTTGCTTACCCACAGTGGTGCTCCCTACTGTCAAAAGACTCAAAACTGGCCTTTTTTCTTTCTCGTAATTTTTCCCCTATTACTTTTCCCTTTTATATGTCCTCTTCTTTGGATTAGAAAGAAACAAAAGTATCTCTTTCTCTTACAACTACTTCTATTTTACTTTTTATAATTGCTTTGTCGCACTTGTGAATTCATCGGCTATATTCTGTCAAAAATTAGTTAACTTTTCAGATAAATATTTTTCCATATAAAAACTGACTATAATTTGACAAAAATTTAAATTTAATGCCTTAAAAAATTAAATTTATATCTATTGTTAAATTAAATATGAATTATATACTTAACTTGCTCTCATATGTCTAGTTTTTTTTTTGTGGGTCAAAGATAGACTTTTCTTCATTCTTATGTGATAGAGGTGTTTTCGTGGATTATTGAGCCATATCAATCTTAAACCTTGTGCTTTCAGGTTTTAAATCGAAATGGATTGTGTTGCCCTGATCTTGAAACACTACACATAAAAGATCAAGCCCTTACTACTGAAGGTAGCATCTTGTGCTTTCTTTTTTTTCTTTTTTTTTTTTTTTGACTGGAGAATTGAAGATTGAATTGCACATTGACAGCATCTATTTTCCATGTTTTCTTCCAGATGTGGAGAAGATTATTGGCTGGTCTGTTAGTCATTGTCTCATGCAAAGTCTTGAAGCTCCCGTTCAAGACACTAAGTTGGTTATCCACAGTGAAAGGTTCCATCTTCAACCGTTGGAAATAGAAAAAATGAGATTTATGGATTTGTATTTTTCGGGATTTGATGTTTGAATGGTTGTTTTTCAGCATTTTATACGGGCTCAACATTCTACAAAGTATCCAAAACGAATCCAAGAGTTCAAAGAAATCACTCAAGGTTGATTTGATAATATCGTTTTTATGTTTTTCTTTTTCTGAATTACAATTTTTATTTTTCTATCACGTCATTCCTTTTTCTTTAATTATAAATTTGAGTTTGTTGACATGAGTTCTTTTTCAGGATGTTGTTACTGAAAATGAGTTTGAGAAAAAACTTCTAGCAGATGTTATTCCACCTAGTGAAATCGGTGTTACTTTTGATGATATTGGAGCTCTAGAAAATGTGAAGGACACGCTGAAAGAATTAGTCATGCTTCCACTTCAAAGACCAGAATTGTTTTGCAAAGGACAGTTGACAAAGGTTTGTTTGTTTGCTTTTTCTCGGATTGGATACGTAATAAGTAGTGGGATTTTCATATAGAGTTGTTGTTTGTACTATCTAAATATTTTAATATGATGTCTATCAATGTTTCCAGCCTTGCAAGGGGATACTGCTTTTTGGTCCGCCAGGTACAGGAAAGACGATGCTTGCTAAAGCAGTTGCAACCGAGGCAGGTGCAAACTTCATTAACATATCAATGTCAAGTATTACTTCGAAGGTATGCTACAATTTGAGTAGTAATTGCACAACGTTTCCCTTCTGTGGTCTCTTGCATCTAACATGTATCATCATCATCATCATCATCATCATCATCTTGTTACAGTGGTTTGGAGAAGGAGAAAAATATGTTAAAGCAGTGTTCTCGCTAGCAAGTAAAATTGCTCCTAGTGTTATTTTTGTGGATGAGGTTAGTTGGATATGCTGATACGCT
Organism: Stephania japonica; assembly: GCA_039657345.1. Taxonomy (NCBI): domain Eukaryota; kingdom Viridiplantae; phylum Streptophyta; class Magnoliopsida; order Ranunculales; family Menispermaceae; genus Stephania; species Stephania japonica. Next base: position 5,765,373 of record CM077558.1, on the reverse strand, counting down.
TAATATTCTTTCTTATTTTTGTTTATTCCATAACAGCATCTGATTGATTCAGCATTCCCTTAAAATTACATCTTGTAATATTTGAAAACATTGCTATCGTTAATATCCATTCCACCTTGCTCAATTAAGCCATACAAAGGTGTCATGTTTTAGGTTTGCTTGCATGTCATGAGTTTCTGTTAGGTTTTTAAACTTTTGATGCGTCATATTTGTGTTCCTTCAAAATGACCAATATATGTAAAGGAATCTTGCAAAGCAGTTGTGAAATTGCCTTTTTTTTTTCTTTTTCTTTTTTTTTTTTTTTTGATAAGAAAGAAAACCAACTTATCAACTCCTTAAAGTTATCCCCAACAAGACTCGAACCCTCAACCCCACATACAACCCATTAAGCCACCTACTTGGTTGGTAACATGAAATCACATTATTATTTGAGTTAATTTTACATAAACATGTCAATTGGTATTTGGGGGAGACAAATGACCAGCGCCCACACATACTTTTTTTCACTTTCTAGTGGGTTATTCTGATGATTCTTTACTTGAACAATTATATGTAGGTTGACAGTATGTTGGGAAGACGTGAAAACCCTGGGGAACATGAAGCTATGCGCAAAATGAAAAATGAGTTTATGGTGAACTGGGATGGTTTGCGTACAAAGGATAAGGAACGTGTACTGGTACTTGCAGCTACCAATAGGCCTTTTGACCTTGATGAAGCTGTTGTAAGGAGGCTTCCCAGGAGGTATACATTTTCTATTTTAAGTTTTCTAACTTGCTATGCATTTCTATATTATTTTTCCCAGTCATAGAATCTAACTAAATGTATCCAAACTGTTCCTTCAGGTTGATGGTAAATTTGCCAGATGCCCCGAACAGAGAGAAAATTTTAAGTGTTATATTGGCAAAAGAAGAGTTGGCACCTGATGTTGATTTGGAAGCAATTGCAAATATGACAGCTGGATACTCTGGAAGTGATTTAAAGGTCAAGATAGCTTCTATCACTCGAAATATGCGCACTTCGTATTTTGACTGAAAAAACGTTGATGTGATTTTTCTCTAATCTTTTTATTTTGTTTTTCAGAATCTGTGTGTCACCGCAGCACACCGTCCTATAAGGGAAATATTGGAGAAAGAAAAGAAGGTCAGTGCATTTTTATTTTTTTTTTTTGGAATAATTGACAATTGAATTACTATCCAATTTTTGTTTTTCTTGTGTGCTTGAGCAAATTTCAGTTTAAGCTCCAGGAGAGCTGATTGGTAATCTTACTTTTAAATGATATATATAGATGATCATATATATGCGTTAATAAGAGTACTGGATTTGTGGCCAGCATTTGTCAGAATTTTTGTAGTGCGGCTGCTCATTGAAGTTTATTCTTGTTTTCACTCTTGAGAATCTAAAAGTTCTGTTACCACAACTTGCAGGAGAAGAGCTTGGCATTGGCAGAGAACAGATCGTTACCTTTATTGCATGGAAGTGCAGACATTCGTTCCTTGAACATGGAAGATTTGAGATATGCTCACGAACAGGTACATGGATGCTTTCGTATTTCTTAAATTGATCGTCTATGTGTTGATCAGTTTAAACTTCAAACTAATTAGGAACTCTCAAAACGTCACTAGAACCAACCACTCCTATATGTGTTAGCACTTGCAAATTGAACCTTGGGTGGCACTCGTGCTTGGGCTTTCACTGCCCTTGTATCATTTTCTTTTCTTACTTGCTTTAGCTGCATTCAGGTTGAATTAGTTCCCGAGCTCTCCATCGACATTGTTTTTTGACCTTTCGCTCGCACTACCAACAATTTTGTTGATTATTTATTATTAACTTTTGCTAGGTATCTATGGGTATGTTATTATTATTACTACTATCATTGTTATCATCATTATCATCATCATCTTCCATCTCTCCAGAGATGCTTTGACATCTAGGGCCTAGGGATTATATATTAGGAAGAGAATAGAAAGTACCGAGGTTAGGACTGAATTGAGGACTACAAGAGAACACTTCATAATCATATCGCACGTGCCCTATAGAACAAGAACATATCTTTAAAGTTCTCGCTCAATGAAATCTGAATTGCCCTTAGTACAGGTTTTCCTTAGATGCCCATCATTCCCTGCATTCCATCAACCTTAGGAACTACAGGTCCAGCCGTAATGCAGATATTTTTCAATTTGGGCCTTTTCCTAGCCTCTGATATGTGCCTGAAAAATACGTTTTAACATTTCACTTGATTTGTAATGGTTGATTGTTTTGAAAGAGGTTCTATTTTATCCAATTTTTTAGATGCTGAGAATGAACCCAATATTTTCTCATCTCTTCAGGTGTGCGCTAGTGTTTCGTCGGAATCTCCTAACATGAACGAGCTCACTCAGTGGAATGAGTTATATGGGGAAGGGGGGTCAAGGAAGAAGAATTCACTCAGCTACTTCATGTAGGAGAGGTACCCCATTTTGTACAGTTCTTATGTTTTCTTTATATCTTCATCGGTTCTTATTTTGGAGTTGATATCAATGGATGGGCATTCGTTCAAGGTAATTACTAATTCTCATGTATCATATATAGCGTTTGATAATCTGCCCAGCCTATATATTTATGTAATTGCTAACTTATGCTAGAGAAGGGAGTGTACTTTTCGAGTTGGTGTTGTATCGGAAATTATTTTGGTGCCTTCATGTTGTAACGACAATTTAATCAATCGAGCATATTTATATTGTGCATTATTCTCTGATTCTGTCATCTGTACATACTATTAAACCTATTGAATTCAGGAGATTAAATTTGATTTGTGATGCGAACATGAGCATGATAGCTATACCTTGTTCGTAGTTTTAATTCATTGGTTTTGTTGGCGACGAACACCATCAGAATTGTTTTTTATTTTTCTTTGATCCTTTCATTTGATTGTATTTTGTTTTCTCATTTGTCAGTTGATTGTATCCTTTGTGATACATTGGGATTGCATTACAATTGTAATTGATTGACGCAGCAGCAAGAAGTTTTCACCCAACTGTACAACCTCTCTCTAGATAACAGTGTGCCCAAAAATACTTCCATCGGAATCAAGCTTTTTTTGTTGATAATAGATTTGAAAATCTGTGTACAAGCATCATCTTGGCCGGATCCAAAACCCTAAAAGAAGGAAAAAATTTTGGGGGGGATTCTCTGGCGGATGACAGAATGGTTGCGTAGGCCTTTGCAAGCACCCAAGACTGCCTTATTAGGGGCTCATCCTGCCAAGATGTGAATCCAAAGATTGAAATGCCTTGGCAAGAGGAGTGAAGGAGCTGTAGCTATTGTGATTCATAAAGCCTCGGTAAGAAGAATGGTGCTGATCTCGTCGCCGTTGACAGAAGTGTTTTGAAACTTGATGGTTATATTTGTTTTGCATGTTATTCCAATTGCAGTCGCAATGCTTTTAAACCAAAAGGCACCCACTTTATGATAGTTTTGAACACTCTATGATAGTTGAATGCTGTTTCAAAATATTTACCATAAAAAATTAATGTATGGTGGGTTCTTTTCTATTGATTGTATTGAGCAATTGATACTTAATGAAATTGTTATTTAACTTCAAAAATACTTCCATAGCTTCCATGAGGCTTTTCTAATAGGAAATTGCTAGGATGACATTCATTTGCTACAAGAATATGTTACAAAGTTGTTGAGGTCCCTTCGACACATGAAAATCTGCCGCATATACCTTGATGCAAGATTCCAAGGACCTCGACAAAATTGTAGCAAATGTATGTATCAAAAGAATGACGCCCATACCTTTTCATTTCTTATTAATTAATTAAAGACAGGTTCCCAACTAAGCTTCAATGGGGAATAGACATTTTTTAATATAATATATTCACGTTCTACAATATGTAAACAGGGAAGGTAAAGCATAAGATACACTTTGTTGGACAATGAGAGATGGAAGCAAACCTCCTTGTGACCCCTCTAATTCATCAAGGCGACGAATAAGAAACAAAATGCATCTCCCACTCGAATATTCATGAGTTCGAGACACCCGTGCTACAGCAAATAAACAAGAAAAAAGGTAAATGAAGAAACCATTGAGTTGTTAAGCTCATATCAATATGGTAATAAAACTGAGGTTACCTGAGTAGAATCAAACGAGCTGCACGACAGCAACCACCCGCAAGGCGCCACCTTGCAGAAGATCGGCGAGTTCATCAAATAACAAGGCCGTTCGCCATCCCCATCCCTTAGGAGCTTTGGGCAGCAGAGTTCCTGCTTGTTTAAAGCTTCCAAACACCATAACTTCTCTCTTCGACGGACAAATTAACTTCAAATGCCATAGACCAAAGCAAGAAGAGATAAAACAGTTAGCAGAACATAGTAATTTAAAATCATGGCGTGGATGCACGTTGAAAAGACTCACCTGATAACGAGCGGTGACTTTCTCTCGAGTGTCTACAAACATATGGCCCTGGAATAATAGAAGACAGCACAAGAATTAAAGAGTACAATTTTACAATCTAAGCAAGACTACATGACGAAAAATGCTTGATCATTGAAAAGAAATTAAGCAGTAAATGTATTCATAGCAGAATAGCAACAAGAAATAATTTTCAGAAATTAAGTTACTAATCTGCTCCAGTTGGATACATGTTGGGATACAAGTCTGCACACTTTGATGCATAATCCAACTGACTCTCAAATAGCAGTAGCGAAAGTTTGGGTAGGAAAAGTATGTCAACCGATCTTTTTCCTAAATTGCTAAAAAGCTAGAGAGAATATTGCTTGCCTTCAAGAGACTAAATCGTTTAGACAAAATCGAAATAGAAAAGGAAAGCAAACACAAAAGGAAGAAAAAACTCATCTAGAGACATGGAACATAGGAACACTTGCAAGGAAGTCAATGAAATTAGTTGATACTATGGTTAGAAGAAGAGTTAATATTGCTTGCCTTCAAGAGACAAAAATGGGTAGGAGAAAAAAGTACAGAAATAGGAAACACAGGGTTTAAGTTGTGGTACACTGGTATAGATAGAAAATGCAATAGAGTAGGAATTGTTGTGGATAATGATTATAAGGATAAAGTCGTAGAGGTTAAGAGAATGAGAGATAGATTGATACTAGTTAAATTAATTATTGGAGACGAAAAAATTAACATAACGCCTATGCACCATAAGTAGAATTGAACGAGTGCATCAAACGCAAATTTTGGAAAGATATGAATGAATTTATGCAAGGTATATCATTAGATGAAAAGGTTTTTATTGGAGGAGATTTAAATGGTCATGTGGGGGCAAGTAATGATGGCTTCAAGAGAGTTCATAGAAATCTTAGAATTTACTTCAGCGTGATTCTCAGAATTTACTTCAGTGTGATTCTCATAATTTACTTCAGTGTGATTCTCATAATTTACTTCAGTGTATGACCTTGTCTTAGCAAATACTAGTTTTAAGAAAAGAGAGTCGCACATAATTACTTTTAGTTATGCCTAGCGTATAACCTTGTCTTAGCAAATACTAGTTTTAGGAAAAGAGAGTCGCACATAATTACTTTTAGTAGTGATCATAACAAGAGTCAAATAAATTTTATTCTAACAAGAAAAATAGATAGAAAAATATGTAGAGACTGCAAAGTAATACCCGGTGAAGCGCTTACTACCCAACATAAGTTAGTAGTACTTGATATTAAGCTAAAACACCAACTTAATAAGAATAAAAGATAAAAGGACCCTAGAATAAAGTGGTGGAACCTAAAAAATAGTAAACAAGTTGAGTTTAGATAAAAATTACTAAAAAAAAACGTTTGGAATCTTGACGTAGTAGCTAATACAATGTGCTTAGAAATGAGTAGTTGCATAAGGAGAGTATCGTCAAACGTGTTAGATATATCTAAAGGCTTGGGACCACCAAAGAAGGAAACATGGTGGTGGAACGAGGATGTCCAAAAAGCAATTAAGACAAATAGAGAGATGTATACGAAGATACCTAGGTGTCACAATATAGAGAAGCTAGAAAACAAGCTAAAAAAGTAGTTAGTCAAGCTAAAACAAATATCATGGAAGATCTATATACAAAGTTAGGTAATAGAGATGGCAAAAATATATTTATAGGCTAGCCAAATTAAGAGATAAAAAGAAATAAGACGTAAGCCATGTAAGATGTATTAAGGGCGAAAATCAAAATGTTTTAACGCGCGAAGATGATATTAAGGAGAGACAGAAACTACTTCGATAGTTTATTTAATGATGACCAAGTTGATATCATAGTAGATGAAAACCCAAACAAAGAAAGAAACGTAAACTATTCACGCAATATTAGAATTCCGGAAATCAAAGAGGCATTAAAAAAGATGAAAATAGGAAAAGCATGTAGCCCAGATGAAATACCCATAGAGGTTTGGAAATGCTTAGGGAAAATTGGATTGACTTGGCTAACAAAACTTTTCAACAAAATTTTAAAATCAAAGTGCATGCCAATGGATTGGAGAAGAAGCACGTTTGTACCAATCTTCAAAAACAAAGGAGACATTCAAAGTTGTTCAAACTATCGGGGAATTAAACTTACGAGTCATACTATGAAACTTTAGGAAAGGATAATTGACAATAGGCTAAGAAGATAAATAACAATATCAGATAATCAATTTGGCTCATACCTGGAAGGTCAACTATGGAGACAATTTTCCTTGTAAGAAGATTGATGAAAAAAGATAAAGGAAAAAAGGTCTTCATACGTATTTGTAGATTTAGAAAAAATATATGATAGGGTTCCAAGAGATGTTCTTTGGTGGGTTCTAAAAAGAAAAGGGGTGCATGCTAAATATATAGACACGATTAAGGATATGTATGAGGGAGTAGTATCTAGTATAAAGACATTCAGAGGAACTACAAAAGATTTTTCCATTACGATAGGATTACATCAAGGATCGGCTTTAAGCCCATATCTCTTTACGCTAGTTTTGGATGAACTAATTAGACATATTCAAGAGAATATATCATGATGTATGTCATTTGCAAATGATATTGTCTTAATGGATGAACCAAGAGATGGAGTGAATAGGAAATTAGAACTTTGAAGGAATAAATTAGAATCTAAAGGCTTTAAATTGAGTAGGACAAAGACCAAGTACATGCATTGTAAGTTTAGAAATACGAGACATCAAGATGATGAAGTGATAAAAAATTAGAGGAAGTAGAAGTTCCTAATGTGAAACACTTTAGATATATAGGATCAATCATACAAAATGATGATAATATTGAGAATGATATCACACATAGAATCGAAGTTGGATGGAAGAAATGGAGTGCAACTGGTGTGATCTGTGATAAAAATATGCCTACCAAGTTAAAAGAAAAATTTTGTAGGACCTCAATTAGGCCAGTTATGCTCTATGGAAGTAAATGTTGGGTAGTAAAACAACAATAATTACATAAAATGAACGTAGCAGAAATGAGAATGCTTAGGTGGATGTGTGGTAAAACTCGTAAAGATAGGATAAGGAATACAAAAATTCAAAGACAAGTAGGAGTAGCACCAATTGACTCAAAGATTAGAGAAGAGCGGTTGCGATAGTTTGGTCACCTGCAAAGACGGCCTACAGATGCCCCGACTAGAAAACTGACTTAATAGGAACTGAATTAATTCAACGAGGTAGCAGTAGACCAAAGTTAACTTAAGATGCATTAATTAGAAGGGATTTGAATGGTTTGGAATGTTCATCGTCAATTGCACAAAATCGAGCACAATGGAAGAGTTTGATCCATGTAGCCGACCCCAATTAATTTGGGATTGAGGCTATGTTGTTGTTGTTGTTGTTGCTGCTAAAAAGCTAGAGAGACTAACCTTTCTCATGTAATCTGTCACTTCAGCCTTGCGTCGGTGGAGAAATAAACCTAAAAGAGCAATGGAACTGAGTTTTAGAGATCTATAATCATCTGTCAAATGAAATTATATTGCGAATCATGAGATCTCTCCTATGAGGCAGAATCAATTACCAAGCGTGCGGCGTCCTTGAGGGTCTTCATCATTAAAAGCTTGGACGCTAACCTACATTAGGAATCAAATGGCTCAGATCTCATCAAATTTATATCCGAATATCATAGAAAGAAAGTGCCCACAGTGTATCAAGGAAGACCAAGGTAATCACAAACAAGGAATTGATTACATGAAGTACCTTCCATAGGGAACCAACATAATATACTTCTGGCGAGTGTTTTACTTGGCCATCCGCTAGCCGGTGCACTTCTTCAAATTCGACCCTGATAATAATAATAATAATAATAATAATAATAATAATAATAATAATAATAAAAAGCATTACTTTTACTAGGTAACAGAAACAAATAACTGATTATAGCATGAAAAATAAATTTTTCAAAAAAAAGATGGAATTGTTAATGGTGGGGTTCTCCTCTATCTGCAGTATCCAACTCAGTGAGGTCGCAAAATTGGTAAAGTGGTAGCAATCCTATTCCCTCACTTGATAGAGTGTATGCAACATATGTTGACACTTAAGTGAGTAAATGAACCGACAACTTATATCAGATCATTAGGTTGTTGACCATCAGTTTTTTTTAGCTGAAATCAGCATCCTAATAAGTTATTGTTGGAAATTTGGGATTACATACCCGAAGCGAAAAGGGGGAAAGTGCTGCAAAGGTGTTTTCATATCTAAAGATATAGAAGAACCATCGATATCGTCCCATTCTAAACCAATAGAATGCCCATGTGAATCTAGCACCTGAACAGGAATGCCACTGGTACTCGGTCCTGCAACAGAAGCTCCAGCAAGCCGGCTTTGCACATCTGATTCATACACTCTCTCTGTTTGTTCTCCTCCCTGGCTAAGCCCAACTAAAGCAGTCAAACCATCTCCAGACAACTCTCCGTTGAGATCAGCTCTAGCTTCAGGCTCATCATTTCCAAGGGACTGTTGGCCATTTCTGTTGCCCATTCCAAATGGGACCCGAGAAAAGACAAAACGTGTTGGAGGCCAAGCAGTAGCAGGCACAAACGTAGCACCCCGACCAATGCCCGCAAGCCCATCAATAGGCCCCCTTACATGCACACGCACAGACCGAGAGAAGTTTCCTTCAGACTGACCAGCCTCAGTAACATATACGTTACCCATTATTCCAGAAGGATTGTTACGATCATGCTCTTGCACATAATATCCTGTCATAGGAGCTCCCTGAGAAAAGCCATATGACTGTCTGCATGCACATGCCATACTTGCAAGGCAGCAATTTTTGCAAGTATCAGCAAGAACTTCTTGTACCTTGTAGCTTAGAAGCATCTGCATCAAACTAAAAGGTGTTAGAGCCACACATTTTGATCATATATAGATAAATCAGGAAAAGTATTTCCAACTTGGAGATGACAGCCATATAGTAGAAAGGCAACCTACCTCCACTTGGATTTGTTACAATGATTGATTTTTTCTCAAAACAAATCACAAGTGGTGAACGATGCTAAAGTAAAGAAGCATGATAAAAAATTTCAGGCAGCTAAAATATTCTCACATTCGCCTTTAAAAAAAAAGAGTGAAGTTACAGAAGGTACAGAGATTTGTTGGTCCCTATTTATGACCTTGCTCGTGCATATATGAAAACTTAATCAGACTTAAGGCTCGAATATATAAACAGATATTGCAGTTCACCCAACCTAACTAGCTTAGCAACTAATTTTACCAGTACATGTATCTTTTAACTAGATTAACTGACTTAGAACATGCAGATTTATAAACTAAAAAGTAAGCCAACAGGCCTAGGAGATCGCGAACAATTTTTTCCATGCGACTCCGAAACCAACAGTTGGAGATTGCATGCATAAGTTGACTTCTGTTTTTCTTTCTAGTTTTTAGTTTAATAAGAACAAAGTATAAAAATAACAGTCAATCAATGCAAAGTAATTAAATCTGTTGAAAAAATGGTATTAATTTTCACCTGTAGCCATAAACCATCATTAACTGCTTTGCATGCAAAACCCAATTCTTCAAGCTGCTTTCTCACATTCAAAAGTGCCTCAAAAGACATGTTGCAGTACAAAATGGTGCCCCCTTCAAAAATGTTAAAAAATGTATCATATTCTTCACTATGGACACCAAAGTTTCCTCTGGCATTATTTTTCACCTGTCTTCTGCCCACAATCCTACCGCCCCAAGAAGAAGGCTGCATGCCACATCTTCCCCATTCACTAGTCATAAATTCATTACGGGGTGAAGTTGAAGAAGAGCATTGCTGGGATTGGTCTCTCCAGATGTTATTGTTCAAATGGTAGCATACACTATCTTCAGATGGTCCCTCAATTGCCACCCCGCCATTCCCTTTTCTGCTTGTTTCAATGGCATTTGGCATTTCAAAATGAGAACCTGGTGTTTTGATTCCTTCAGAGTTAAGCAAAGAATTGGTGAAAGACGCACTATGTTCCATTTTGCATGAATATCTACCCTCAAGACCTAAATCCGAGCAAGCAGCTTCTTGCCCTTGTATTTTACGATCATGTAGCCCAGTGTGAAGTTCAACAACAGAATCTGCAAGCTCAACAAGAATATTGTGAGCAGTCTTATGCCCTTCATTATCATTCAAGTTTAAGTTTCCTACTTCAGATTCCACATTCTGTCCATTTGTGCTGTTACCAACCAAAGTCTTTCCTTTTAATCTAGTAGCATCAGATGGGACACTAGGGCCCTTCTGAAAACTTGATTTTCCCTGCTCAGGTTCTACTTTAGACAAAGCACATTTAGCAAGTAATGTATGTATTGCCAACTCAAACCTGGAAAAAAATGGAAAAAAAGAAAAAAACAGAAGAAATGGATCATCAGTTTCATGGATCACAAGCGTGACACAGTTTCCAAAATAAATTCAGTAAGCATGTCCCCTACCTTTTCTCTTCGCTAGGAACCCACAATTCATCTGATGTAAGCAGTGCATGCAATGTTTGAGAAGAAAGTTTTGGCAAGACCTATTCATCAAGTCCCAAGGTTAATCATGCAAATTTTCCCATAACTGGCCCCACTACTGTTTAAGCTTATGGAACAAAGAAACACAGCACCCGAAGCAACCAAGCACGATATGCAGCCAAATAGACGCCTATATTTGAGAGGACATGAAGATGACAATGTGTGCGTAACAGGTTCATGTTTTAGATGAAACGAAATTCCCAACAAAGATACATAACCCTTGCTAGCTCAAGAAATATGGGTACAAGACTAAGAAATAAGTAAGACAACTATTTAATTTGAGAAGAAGGTTTTGGCAAGACCTATTCATCAAGTCCCAAGGTTAATCATGCAAATTTTCACATAACCGGCCCCACCACTGTTTAAGCTCATGGAACAAAGAAACACAGCACCCAAAGCAACCAAGCACGATATGCAGCTACATAGACACCTATATTTGAGAAAACATGAAGATGACAATTTGTGCATAACAGGTTCATGTTTTAGATGAAACAAAATTCACAACAAAGATACATAACCCTTGCTACCTCAAGAAATATGGGTACAAGACTAAGAAATAAGTAAGTCAACTATTTAATTTTTTTTACTAACTGATCTCTGAAGAGAAGAATTGAAGCATGTAGGTGAAAAAAAGGGCAAAGGACCAACAAAGATGGCGAGGCAGGTTTCACATCCAAACTTTCAGCGTCAGGTGGATTGCAGTATGTGATTCAGCCAATAGTTTCCCCATACCAAATTGGTTATTAGATGGAGAAACTTCCACTAGGTTTGCTTTTTCAGCAAGCAATGAATTTTTAAAAAAAATTTTGGGCTACAAGTACGAGGTCTTATTGTCTTCCCCGCTCCTACCAACTTATCTCTCTTTTAAGTTATATCATCTTTTCAGAAACATTAAACCTCTAATTTATCTGTGCCAATGGAAAAGATGCTATTACCTTGAATCACATCCAAAATTTTCAAGACATACCTCTTTCAACTCCATGGACGCACTTTGACAAAGATAACCCCAACAAGCATTTCTAACACGTTCTCCATGAATACCATAATCTTGGCTCTCAGCAAATACCTGAATTATAATAAATTGTAGGGAATACAATAAGTGAAAGGAAACATAGAGTTTATGAACACTGAACTGAAGACAAGCAAGCAAAGCATAGATTGACCTGACCTGATAGGCTAAGAAATTTGAAGTCCACAGTTCAGATATGATGAAGTCCGTGCAAATGGCACAAAGATCCTGCAAATTTAGTTGTCAAAGTATAATTAAGGCAAAAGCTTCAATATCACAAATAATCATGTAGGCTAACTTATCTTAATCGGGTAAACATGGAAACGATAAGGATTAACCATAAAGGCCAATTACAGATTCTAAACAATCTTGTTAATTTAGTACCTGAAGGTCAAGAAAGGAAGCAGCGGCAAGAACGCGAAATGCATTATTATCATTAAGCTTAGGATGAGTCCCATAAAGATATGCCAGAGCAATAGTGATGGCCTCTCCATTCACATTATCATCATCGACTTGCAAAGTCACAATTGGCGCATTAGCCTCTTTCCATGGACCATGGAGCATGTTCCTGCCAAGCACATCATAAACATGCCAAGCACATCATAGAGTGTAAAACTTGAATATGGCCCAAATAAGCCACTTCATATAAATCCCAATTTTACCAAAAAGATCAAGACAATCCATAAGTGTGTAATTAAAATATGTGGAACTAACTATGCGTTCTAGAAAAAGAAAAAGGTAAGACAAAATCATTTTCCAAATGGTAAAGAATTTACCCATTCCAATCTAGAAATTGAAAGAGAAATAATAGCAAATTTGATTTTTCAATAAAATTCGAGTATATGTAACAATAACCATAAGCATAAAACTCATTCCATGACGTGCCTGTCTAGCTGCCCAACCTATCTGACCGCAAACTACCAAATGAGGGTAGTGTTTTGGACCTTTGCTCTATTGTCGGGAAAGCAAACTCACACTTCTCACACACAAGCGCAACACTCAATTTCCATATGAAGTAGTCATAATCCAAGGATCGATTTCTATCTATTGAATAGATGGATGCAACCTGACTGTCATTACATAAGCCACATCCAATATAGTAAGATTGTAATTCTTCCAACAAATTATAGTTGAGCCATGTTTATAAGCTAGTTATGATAACAAGTCTTTGAAGATGGACAAACACTCAGTCTATGAGAAACTCAATTGATAACTCTAAAATATATTGAAGTCCAATTTCACTTTTAGTAACATTAGACCCCAACTTGGAACACATTAATTAGGAGGGATTTAAATTGTTTGGAAAGCTCGACCATCAATTGCACTAATCGAACACAAGTTACACAATGGAATTAAGAGTTTGATCTGTTAGACATTTTCAAAACAAATTTTTAGTCCCACATCGGTTTGTTAACTCAAATATAAGAGTATATATACTCTTTTACTTCTTTAAGTGGTAAATAAAGCTCTCACTAGAGCTATGCCCAAATGACCACACGCACAAGCGATGCATATGGCGTTTTTATAGGCGCACTTATCGTGTGCGCGCGGCGTGGTGGCTAATTGCTCAAACCAATTTTTGCCATTTCCGTAACATGACTTTAGTGGATTGACTAAGTGCACCCATTAAAGTGAAAGTGGGGCAGTTTTAACTGCTTGGTGCAGTTAAAACTGACCACTAATCCACCTCTCTTCTCCACTATATTGGAGTGTTATAAATAGAGGCAAAGGTGAAAAGAAGAACACACATATAAAACACCATTTTTGCTTTTGTTCTAGCTTTTACTACAACAAGTGCAAGCTAGGTTTTTTCTTCATTGTATCCTTTAGGATTTTGTTGACCCTTGCAAAATAGAGAACAAAAATTTCCTTTAAGAAAGTGGCATAGATCCACGCTTTGAAGTCATTGTTGATTCCTCTAGTCTAACATGATCCATGTAGACGACCCCAACAAATTTGGGATTGAAATTACATTGCATAAACAAAAATAAAAACATAACCTTGATCGCAAATTAGTTGGGGTGGGCAGTGGGCTACATGGATCAAACTCTTCACAGGGGTATTTAGAATTAGAGCAAGTTTTGATTTTTTTTTGTTGGGTTCCGCTCAAAATCAAAACTTGCACTAAATACTCCAAATTCCAAACTCAAAATCACCAAATCAAACAAAACTCAAAACATTCAATCAATGAACTAACCAATCCACATTCACAAAAACCCTAACTTGCCCATCTCATCAAATGCCACCAAATTCACACACAAACAACACACAACAATGAAATTGGGCGAAAACCTGAAATAAGAACTGCGAGAGAGGATCAGGCGGTGGAGATGATAGGAGGAGCCCATGGCGTGAATCACGATGTCCGAGAAAACCCCAGAATTGAAACCCTCGATTTGGATGTGATCGCATAGGGAGGTCAAGTTGCAATCCAAAGCCCGCAATTCACCGCTGCTCCGATCGTTGTCGGACTGCTGCGACGCCGGCGGCCGCGGAGGGGCCACCTCCACCAGTTTCATGCCGGAGCCGTACGCCCGCGGCGGCGGCGGCGGCGCCTCCATTAGAGAGGGCGTCGATGATGAGGAAGGTCTCGCCATTGATGGAGATGAAGATGAAGAGAACACAGCGTTTCCACAAACGAGTCTAGTGTACCGAAGTGATCTGGTACGGGAGAGCGTACGTGAGGAGGAAATTCACTGGTGTTGACGAGTGTTCGATTTCATATAGATGTGTTCTGCTCTATGATTAACGGTCCAGATCGAAAGTGCAGTTTTCTCGAATTTCTTATTATTTTTCGTTTTTTTTTTCGAAGTGTTCACATTTATTTTTTCGAATGACTACTTTCGACAATAATACAACCACGACTTAACAACTTCAACCATTACACTCAAGATACTAAAATTGATTTAAGAGGTGAGGTGTAGTGGCAACGAAATGAACATCATAACTCTGATTGAGGCAGAGGTGGTGAATTTGATTCTCGGTAACTACATTATACTCTTTTAATTTCTTTTTGCTATGAGGTTGGGGGTGTCGGACTAAATCTAATAAAATTAGACAAATTAAATTTTGGAGAGGTTGAAAAGGTTTGAACACTATAATTATCAAAAATAAAATAAAATACTATAGTGGCCAATATTTTCTACTGATAGGAAAAAAAAAAAAAAAAAGCGCTCATAACTTGAGTCTACAACACGATACTACTAACTAGTATGTGTAGTAAGTTATAGCCAATAGGAATTCTACTTTGAGAACTTAGATGTTATTTGGATTTATACAAATGAATTGAAAAATCATCACTTCATCAGTATGAAAGCATGATGATGATTCGGTGCATGTGAGTGGTCAATTTACTTGGCTGGCATTAAAAAGCTTGCCATGAATTAGAAGGACAAGAAGAATGGGCAGTAGGAACCTGTCCAGCATCAATCTATAGAGATTCCAACAAGCAGTCATGACAAAAATAACGAACAATGCTTGGACTGGTCTGGATCATAATGTGGAAATAATTAAGATTGTGTAGAGCATCATCATCATCGGAAAACCAACAAGAGGGATCGACATATGGATCAAACTCTTCCACCCCACTCAATTTAATGTAGATGACATGCTTTTGTAAACCTTCAAATTCTTCTGATCAAACATTTTATAGACTGACAAATGTTTTACAATGCTTATCCACGTATTACAATTCTCCTCGGTTATCCAAGCTGGTTTAGTGCATAAGAAAATCTCTACATAAGTGGAGTTCATCAGCAGAAAAACCAACTATTATAACACAAAATGTGGTTTGGGAATAAGACCAGCGGAAGATCTTCCTATCAAACCTTCCAGTACCACATTCCAGCCCACATCTTAATTATTGACTTTCAGAAACAAATTTCCCATCAATCAGAATATTGAGCCAAGACAATTCTGCCGAAGCATCTATTGTGAGATAGAATAGGTATCCTTGCCAAAAGTCGAGGACTAGGAAAGTCTGGATTTAACTCCCAACGTAGTTAAAAAAAAAAAAAACCTAAGACAATTCTTGCAGGTAAATTGCATACATCGTCTCGCTGTTGTTTCGAAGGGTCGTCAAAGTTTGGTGGTATGCTATCCAATCTAAATGTACAGTTTATGAGATGTTGAAAGCATACATAAAACTGAAACATTAAGCAACAAAGCATAATACCGACTACTAGATGTCTTTGAGAAGCCATTAATCAAACACACGGCAATAATGAAGGGAAAAAACACTGGAGCTATCATGTTTAACATTCAAAATGTTGCTTAAATTTACTACAAGAACTTGAAAAGGTTCCGAAAGAAATCAAAATCGATATAATGAAAGACCTGTCACTCTAGGTTCAACCTTGCGAAATTGGTCCTCTAACCCCAAAAAGCATATAGAATGGATCAAACAAGAGGGAGAACCCACTCTAGTTCATCCTCCTGATGAGCTCATTGATAAAATCTTCACGGTTTCCGGCGTCTCCACCTTCAACATAGTGGTTTCTCTTCTTCTTCAAACCACCCGAAGGAGCACTCAACTTAAATGGCCACAAGAAATTGTTGGCCTCCTTAAAATGTGGTCCAACAGTCAGGATTTCGTGAATGAGATCTTCCATGCAGATTATTCCATGCTTTCCCAAAGCCTGCAAAATAGAATCCAGGATGAGGTCAGTCATCTCAGGTTTCCTGGAAATGAAAGAAATGAAGCAAAGATTATAGTTGTGTAGCAAATCTACCTGCTCGATAATGGAATTATCAGTCAAAGCAATCCGCTGTTTGTTCAGTTTTCCATAACCCCTCTTGTAGATCAATTCTCTCACGCTTTTAAGATTTGGGTATCTGCAAAGATGCAAAAGGCGTTATTTTAGAAAGAAGATTCATATACCTTCTAGGAAATAAAAATAGGAAATGGAACTGTTAAGTTAAAAGTTAACTCCTTTGCCTGAACATAAGGCTAGATCAATACAAAATTGGAAAAAATCCATTCTCATCGGCAAGACCAGGAGGATGAAATAAAATTGATGGATAAGTTTCCCACTAGTCATATTCTAAAAAAACAACTAATAACTATGCTGTTCGGAATAACTTAAAGCTTACCCATATGTCACATAAGGTTCAACTCTGTGCAACATGTTCATGGTTGCTTTGTTAACTTTGAGAAAGACCCCATTGAATATCTGCCAAAAAAATGTTGACAGTTGAAAAACTTCACATAAGTTATAATACAATAGCAATGCAATACAAGGCTCAAATTCAAGATGTCCTCACCTGTCTCAAACGCAGAAGTTGCAAAATCTTTCTTGATTTTGGGTCCATGGCATTAATACTATGCACAAACAAGGAAATATGATTAGGAGGACATCCAGAGCACACAAAGTTTTAGTATCAGACAAGAAATTTTCAAATCAAATGGCAAAATCAACAAGTTTAATGAATTATGAAAAAAGACACAAGGGCGGTGAAGAAACTTAATGGATAAAATACTGTTGAAAACCATAGTGCCTGTGATTTTAAACAAAAGGAAAACCATGCGTCCCTCATATGTCCACAATTACAAATATCTCACACTTCAATTAGTTCAGTTTAACAAGGTTAACTAATTTTTATCCAGACAATTAAGATCAATGAAAGTTCACAACCATAGGCTACAAAATCTTAAAGTGGCTGCTACCACCCAATTAGTATAGGTTAAACTGCTTAAATAAAGAGGGAGAAGCCACATGACACCCATCTTCGCCCAACATCACAGGTAGTTCATTTGTTTATTGAAGTTATCAAAATACTAGAATACTGAGAGGGCGTGAACTAGAAGCCCAGAACTAGCAGGAGTTCTAAAAAAAATGCAAAGGCTTCAGTGCTCTATTCAACAAGTAAATGCCTACCCACGGATACGGATGATAAACAGCAACTTAGCCTCAGGGTTGACGTAGAACCCTCCTTTCAGTTTGGCCTCACGTTTCAATCTGATTAGCCCTTTCTCCTGATAAGATTCCCAAATAAACCGATAATTAAAACAAGTATAAAGACACAAACCCAATTCGCCAGTGCAACTCAAGCATAAAAACGGCATAAGAATCAAGTATTACTTACGTGCTCCGAGTACTCCTTCACATATTGCTCGGCCCTCTTGAAGATAAGCTTCCTGTTCTCAGCATTCTTCTTCTTCTGAGCTTCTACGACGGTCTTCTTAGCTGCAGCCCACTCCTCGGCCCTCTTCCTCTTCTTCATCACTGATTCAGGAACAAACGCGGCCACCACTTCTTCACCCATCTATAAAAAAACAACATAAACATTGTCATCGCAAAAAACCCACAAACCAGATCAATGAATTTCACACAAAATAAATAAATAAAAACACCCACGCAAATCCAACAAGCGGAATCATGAAAACCGTCTATTTCACTCTAACGTGCATCGAAACCACAACCGAATAAGCAACTGCTCTTGTTTGATTTAGCATAAATACATAACACAAGAACATTTTCTCACTAATAACATCATAACAACAACAACGAAGCCCAAATTAGTTGGGGTCGGCGGCTACACGGATCAAACTCTTCCATCGCGCTCGATTTAAAGCATTAAATTAAAATAAAGCTTTGTGCTTTACATGAAAAAACAACATAAGATCTCCAAACTCATCAACTTATATGATTACAACTCATTTTCCATTTATTCCATCTAACAACAAAAACCCAAACCACTAAACCCTAACTCTCCGAACACTGAATAACACAAAAACCAAGATTCAACACGTCAAAATCAAATCTTTAACCAACCGCTCAGATCATACAAACCTAAACACACATAAAAAATCAACAAATAGGTCTGCACAACACAAGAGATCAATACAAGACAAGAATGCGGCGCAGTTGGAGCGATTTCAACAGTTTTTCGATCGTTAACGGACCATTCAACGAAATCAGAGGAATATTAGGGTAATAGAGATGCGAATTGAAGAGTTTGAGATCGGATTTACCTCTTCTTCGATTGGATCTCTGGTGCTGTGTGAAGACGAGGAGGCTGTGAGAGACGGAGAGAGGCGTCAAATGCTGAGATTTAGGGTTCTTAAGAGCAGCTGAGAAGCCCTCGCTTGTTGTTGGGACTTTATGTTGGTGGGCTTGGGTTATTGGGCCCGGCCCAGCAATGTAATGCATATGGTTGTGATCTTGGTCCGAGTGGTTCGGAATTCAAGGCCTTCGAGTTAATGTTCGAGTTTCAATCTTACCAATAGAGATGCCTCTTTGTGAAAGCTAAATACCCCGATTGAAGGTTGACTTGGAGCGAGCTTGAAGGTGGTTTAGCAAAAAATAAAGAAAAAATGCCTATAAAAAAAATAAATAAATAAATAATCATCAATTTTCTAATATTCATTTTTAAACAATGATAGGGTCACATTTTTGAGTCACTCGTTTGTTGGTGTGCAAAATAATTTGTGCTTGCACATATATGGATGCAGTCCACACCAAAAAACAAAAAAAATATATATCGATACAAAAAATAATAGACACCAACATGTACGGGGCAGCTACGCGCTCGGAGCTCAGAGGTAGTCGCCGATCTTCTCCTTGTCCGGCCTGGTGCTGCTCGACGGACCTACACCCATCGTCACAAACTAGACGGTGAGTATAGTGATTTTTAAATGATAACTAGAGAAATCTAATACTATATTTCAAATTTATCAAAAGGTATTTAAAAGCATATGTAGCTGAAGAAATGTTGAATAAATAATGCAAGTAAATACCAACGTTAACAGATACACAAAGACTGACACAGGCTAAATCGAGATGATCTACGTTCGGTCAGCGGTGAGAACTATCACCTAGCCTTTTCCACTACTGTATGGAGCTGTGCTTAACATATAATAATAATCTTTTTTTTTTCTATATTCTAATAACCTAAAGTGGCGGAGCTGTGCTCTGCACGTATAAATCATTTATACTTGCCGAAAACCCCCTTGCCCATAGCACGTGTGCCGCCCAAGTGTAGTGGCGAGTGTCGAAGACCCCGAAAAACCGAAATCCTCGTGAATCCACGCATCTCGTGTGCAATGGACACTAGATAAGCCCTACTTTAGATTTCAAGAATTAATATCCTACAATGTTATGATTTCAACACAAGGCTACAAAGCCCCAAGAAAATAGAACACAAGTCTAACATAACAGATAACCCTATAGCATGTATCTTCTAAATATCCATTAGCCATATTTCAAGACAAGCATTGAGCGTATAAGGAAGCATGGAGTCAATGATATATCAAACAAGGCATCATGCTATATCAATATTCATAATAAATAGAAACAAGGAAAGCATGATGTGGAAAATAAATCAGCTAGTCTACAAATAGACTGAAAAATGATAAATGACTGGAATGAAATAAAGTAAAGAGTTCCCACAGTTTCACTTACAAGTAAACGCAGTAGTCCTATCTATCCTGCTTCCCGACACCCAAACACTTGCACCCGGATTCAAGTATATCTCCCAAAGTTTTCTGGTGTCAATCTAGGTTATATTAGATGTATTTAGTCTTTAAATTAAGAGTTAAGACTATCCGACACCTAAACGACTCAAAACAACTATACAAATGACCATTGTATAAACAAACCCTTTTCTTTCGACCCATTTTTGAAAAATCATGTCTTAATTTTGAAAAAACTAATGGTTCTAGGTTGTTCCTCTCTGTCTTAGCTTTCTAACGGTATATGGAGCGTCAAAATCTGAGTTAAAATAAGAAAGTTATGGTCGTTTTACGAAGAGAGGTAATGTTGTTCCTTCTGCAGGGAATATAGCGAGCTAATTGTTCTTGAGTGAACATTGTCTCCTTCCCGAGAACATCTAGCGCGCTAGGTGGTGTACCTAGCGTGCTAACTGCGCGAAACCAAAGTTTTCAGAGATAATTCTAGCGTTTTGGACATTCAAGACTTTACCAAAACACTACTGATCCATACATGACTCATTTTAACATAGATTAACATCTAAAACAACCGAAAAACATTAAAATCCCCAAAATTTCAGAATCAAATTCATGCATGTCATTTTTCAAAATTTTCACCAAAAACCTCAAATTCTTGTAAATTTTTTATTTAAACCTCAAACAATACTTAGATCAACCATTTACAGCATAGTGACATTCCCAAACCAGAAATCTCGATTCAAATCCGTTTTCAACAAAACTCCAAACTTAAGCTCATTTTAATGGAGAATGAGGCAAGAAGCGTGATTACTTTGGTTAGATCTAGTGGATCTTCACTCCTATCTCGAAAATCCTCTCTCAAATTCCTCTAGAATCCTCTCATTTCTTTAGTTCGGATTTATTTTGCATGGGAATAGTGTAAATCATCTCATCAAGTTGTATATATAGGTGTTGTTGGGATCTAGTGTGTATTGTGTATCTCGAGGTAAATCCGGTGGTCACTAACTAGACAGTCCAGCTTCCATGTGACACAACTTAAGTAACTCTCAGCATGGGAGTGGGTGGCAGCACAGAAATCGAGGTCTGTCATAAGGTTAGTTTAATTCACAGCAAATTATAGGATATTAAAATATGATTTCTTAAATAAATAAACTATAGGCCAACACAATTAATGTATATTAATCCCATATGGACCATAATTAATTGGACACACAAATTTATAAAATTTATCTAAGTGGTCTTACCGACTCTCAACTACCCGACACTCGGTGTCCTGACTCGCACGCAACTCAAGGCACTTTCCCCGCGCGTCGAACGTTGTATTTTTCAACTTAATTATATAATTTAATTTATGCTAAGGTACATTTGAAATTAATTACTATTTACTAGCCTAGTCTCGCTACCCCGGGTAATTCTACTACGTACCCGCACTTGTACACACTCCAAGGCGTGGCCCCGCTCGCGTCAGCTCAACATTTATGGTTTGCGAAAATTGGCTTAATTAGTTTACACATATACACAACACTAGACATACACCAGTATAAATATAACATTTACCTCGGCCACGTGCCTCGGTCAGTATGCGCATCTCATGCGGGTCCACGTCATGGGTTGGTGATCCTGATTAAACAAGTAAATCAAGATTAGGAAATTAGGCCGTGACAGTTCACTCCCTAATACTACTACCAATCCGTGCAAACTTCAATCATGTTAAGAGGACATTGGCTTCTCTTTCTTTCCTTTTTTTGGTCCCGGGGGGGACATTGTCTTCCATCATTCCTTATATTCAAGTCTTGTTAATTTTTTTGGATAGCGGCTAAACGGACCCCGCTAATTACTCCACATATGTGACGGCCCCGAATTCCACAACCCTAGAATCGGGCATCGCCCGGCCTGGACCCGCGCGAACCCCCGAGCCAATCCCGACGAGTCGCGCGGGGCCAGTGAGCCTATCATTACCATTCAATCGTTTATTAATCATTTGAGAGTGAAGTCAATTAATTAGAGAGTTATCAAAGTAATAAGCGGAAGCAATTAATCTCAACTAATAAATCAACTTCGAAAGCTCTAAGTTAGGACAAAAACCTAGGGTGTGGGAACCCCGTATACCATATGTATACCATGTAAAGCAAGGAGAGAATCATCCAAGTCTTAATATCCAAAAAGATCTCTCAACCCATAGCCCCATGTACAAAAAACAATATAAATATCTAATACACCAAAAAAATGTCACCTATATCAGCAGAGGAGGGCCGCTCAAAGTATATCACCTAACTGCACGGCCTTTCCTTTGCTGGACTGCAGATCTGCACTCAGTCAAACACAAGAATGACGAGTCCAGGTAAGTAACGCCAAGCAGAACAACAATAATTACAATATTTCGAATTTAAATAAATGAGCAATCAATTCATGCAGATAAAAAGAAAAGGACAATGAGCGCATGAATATATAAAGACTGTGAATATATAAATAAGCAATCGAAATTGAGTGTCTCGGAATACAAGGGAAAGGCACAAGTGGTCCCGACCAATTAAAGTCGTTAGGCCGAGGACAAAATCTCCTCAAAGGCTAGGAGTCGAGGACAGAATCTCCTCTAAGACCCCTACGCGAGTGCGAGTCCCCAAAGAATCTGGTGGAGAACTCTCACCCCGTACATGTAATTACAACTAATCACGTATCCCCAGCCGTAAACTCCGGTATAATACACCGCGAGCGCGGAATTCTGCAAGGATCACGCTTGACACACTTGCCTTGGGACAACTCAAAAGGAATGGAATGACAAGATAGTGTTGAAACAATATCAATAATTCATTAAAAGCTCAAGAAATACTGTGGTGTTCCTCACTGGTTTACTTACCTCGATCCAAGCTAATTCGCGCTAACACGAACTCCGACACGTCCCTTTCGGTCCCCGTGTGTACAATAATCCTGATGACGCAATTTATATCAATTTCCTATGATTTTTTCAAATTTCTAGCTATTTTGGCCAAATTTCACGTTTTCCAAGGCGAAAACCTCGACAAAACGTCCCGTAAAAATTTCGAATATTTCACTTTTCGTAGAAATTCCCAAATTACTCTTTATTTGATGAAAATATAATTTTCTAGAATTTTCTAGAATTTTTCCTGAATTTTTCTGGAATTTATTTCAATTAAAATCAATTTTAATATATTTAATTGAAATAAATATATATTTTTTATTAATAAAATAATATGTGGGTGGGTCGCGGGTCGGGTCAAACCCGACCCGGTTGGACCGGGGCTGACCAGTCAAACCGGGTCTGACCGGGTCAAACCCGGTCCAACCGGGTCAAACCCGGCCAGCAAGATCACCGACCGGTCAAACCCGGTCTTCATCTTCTTCCTCTGTTCGTCACTGGACGAACAGAGGCCCACATTTTTTTTTTCTTCTTTCTTCTTTCTTTCCACAACAACATTAACGACAATAACTATCAACACCCACTTCACCATCATCATCACCACCATTTTCAACATTTAAATCCACAATCTCTTCAACGACAACCTCGACAACAAATTTTGAAAACCACCACAACGACACACCAACAACGAAATCTATAACTTCTTACCTCGATTTCGCCTCGACGTCGCGTTTACGCTCCCCGCGAATCGCAGCTCTCCTCTCCTTGGTCTCTCCTCTCCTTCTCCAATTTTTTTGTGATCGGTAATGGAAAATGGGTGGCGGTGGTGTGATGAAAAATTGGGTATTTTGGTCAAATAACCAAAATACCCCTCCCCCTTATCCATACAATTTACAACTTTATTGCCCTTTTGGTCTTTTCACAATCTCACCTACCAACTTTGTTAACTCACTTGGGTGACTTAGTTGACTTTTAGTCTCATCTATTTCACACAACCCTCAAAGTTTCCCTCGGGTATTCTCGTACCCGAGTCATAATACTAACTTTGTTCGTCGCGTCATCACAGACGTACCGACGTTTTAAAACCTTTTAATTATTATTTATTTAATATTTTTGTCAGTGTTTCTAATTAAATTTGTTTCCCCGGACTACCAACGCTCGTACACAACGCCTTTACTCGTTAAAAACTTAAAATTGCACAAATGAAATATAATATAATACAAACATCATACAAAGCTAACATACCTCGGCGTCAACGTCCGAGAATTGATGACTGTACCACGGCGTGGGCCCACGTATCACCTATTTTGACACGTGGCATAGGTTAAATTTTTAGGTTCGTTACAGTCTTCCCAACTAACTGGAATTTCGTCCTCGAAATTTAAACGAAATTAAAGGAAAGACTTACCGAACTCAGAAGAGGTAGGGGAAATACTCGCGCATATATAACTCCAGCTCCCACGTCAACTCCTCGTCCCCGTGGTGCTGCCACTTGACGAGGACTGATGGGATCTCCTTGTTCCTCAAGATCTTGACCTTGCGGTCTAAGATCTGGATAGGCTGCTCGTCGTATGTGACATCCTCCCGCAGGTCTATCTGGCTCAAATCTACTGTCGGTCGTCTGCCCTCCCTGGACCTATCCAGTCGCAACATCGATATGTGAAAGATAGGATGAATTCCTGACATCGGAGGTGGTAACTCTAGCTCGTACGCGACCTTGCCTACCCGCTTCACCACTCTGAACGGACCAATGAACCTCGGCGCAAGTTTCCCCTTGATTCCAAACCTCTTGTGCCCCTTCAATGGAGATACTTTCAGATATACAAAGTCCCCGACCTGGTATTCTAACTCCCCGTGGTACAAGTCATAATACTTTTTCTGTCTCCCGCGCACCCTTCAATCTTAAACGGATCTGGCGTATCTTCTCTGTGTGATCTACCACAATCTCCGGCCCAATCGCTGCCACATCTTCGGGCTCCGCCCAACAAGATGGAGATCTACATGGCCTCCCGTACAATGCCTCAAATGGTGCTATGCCGATACTAGCCTGATAACTGTTATTATATGCAAACTCACACAGATGAAGGTACTCCTCCCAAGATCCACCGTACTCTAACACACACATCCTCAGCATATCTTCGAGAATCTGGATCAAACGCTCTGACTGTCCATCAGTCTGTGGGTGATAGGCGGTACTAAGATTCAACTTCGTGCCAAACTGTGCCTGCATACTCTGCCAGATCTGCGATGTAAATTGCGCCCCTCTGTCAGACACAATCGACAAGGGTACCCTATGCAACCTAACAATCTCTCTCTCGTAAAGCTCTGCCAGTCTGTCTACTCGATGTGTGGTCGAGATCGGTATGAAGTGCGCGGATTTAGTTAATCTGTCCACAATCACCCAAATGTTATCATGTCGTTGCCAGGATCGAGGTATCCCACTGACGAAGTCCATTGCAATGTGCTCCCACTTCCAATGAGGAATGGGAAGTGGCTGTAATAACCCACCGGGTCTGCGATGCTCAGCCTTAACACGCTGACAAATATCACACCCTCTAATAAAATTAGCCACATCGGTCTTCATCCCTGGCCACCAGAAGAGACGACGCACCTCTGCATACATCTTAGTCCTACCCGGATGAACCGTAAATCGTGAGCGGTGTGCCTCATGAAGTATCTCATCGTGTAGCTCAGCCACTGATGGAATCCACAGTCGTCCTCTAAATCTCAAGCATGAGTCTGTCGACTGACTCAAATCTGGATGATCTGAACTCTGCGCCAGCTCTAAAAACTTTTGATATCGCTTGTCACGTTTGTTGCGACCCTCGAGTACGCTCTGTATCGACACTTTCGAGTCCTCATCTCATGAAATCATTACTTTAGTATCGGTTGGAATGTCCTCGGTACAAATCCTCTCAACCGCCTCGAGCAAACTGTAATCATGCGTCATGTGGCAGGTAACATCCGAGTCTGACCCTCTACGGCTTAATGCGTCTGCAACAACATTAGCCTTCCCCGGGTGGTACTCCAATGAGAAATCATAGTCCTTCAGGAACTCAAGCCATCGCCTCTGTCGCATGTTCAATTCTTTTTGTGTGAAGAGGTACTTCAAACTTTTGTAGTCAGTAAATAGGAAAAATCTCTCTTCATAGAGATAGTGGCGCCAAATCTTCAATGCAAAAACCACCGCCGCCAACTCCAAGTCGTGAGTAGGGTAATTCTTCTCATGAATTTTCAGCTGTCGGGACGCGTAAGCAATCACTTTACCCTCCTGCATCAGAACACAACCCAAACCAATCTTATAAGCATCGGTGTTCAACTTAAAACCCTTCCCTGACTCGGGCAAAACTAAAACTGGCGCGGTAGTTAGTCGTTCCTTCAATGTCCTGAATGCCTGCTCACAGTCATCGTTCCACTGAAATTTGACATCTTTCTTCGTCAACTGCGTCATCAGTGCCGCGATCCTCGAGAAATCCTGTACAAAACGCCGATAATAACCTGCCAAGCCCAGAAAGCTGCGGATATCTGATGCTGATCTCGGTGTTGGCCAATCGCTAACCGCCCTGACCTTAGCGGGGTCCACTGACACTCCGTCAGTCCCAACAATGTGACCTAGGAATCCTACCTCTGTCAACCAAAACTCACACTTACTAAACTTAGCGAATAATCGATGCTCTTGCAGTGTCCGCAAAACCAACCTAAGGTGTTCTTCGTGCTCCTCGCGAGTCTTAGAATATATCAAGATGTCGATGAACACAATGACAAATCTGTCCAAGTACTGTCTCAACACTCGATGCATCAAATCCATGAACATCGCTGGGGCGTTAGTCAATCCAAACGGCATTACTGTAAACTGGTAGTGCCCATATCGTGTGCGAAATGCAGTCTTCTCCATGTCCTCTGCTCTAATCCTCAGTTGATGGTAGCCGGATCTCAGATCAATCTTCGAGAAACACCTTGTGAACTCATCAACGGTCGAACAAATCGTCGATGCGAGGAAGTGGATACTTGTTCTTCACCGTCGCCTTGTTCAACCGTCTCGTAGTCGATGCATAATCTTAGTCGCCGTCTTTCTTCTTCACAAATAATACCGGCGCTCCCCAAGGCGACATACTCGGCCGAATAAAGCCTAACTCCAACAACTCGTCGAGTTGTCCTCTCAGCTCATCTAGCTCTCTCTGAGCCATGCGATACGGAGGAATAGAAATGGGTTTGGTCCCTGGGACCAAGTCAACGATGAAACCTATCTCCCTAGGTGGTGGCAAGCCTGGTAACTCTGCTGGAAAAACATCAGGGAACTCGCATACTACTAGCACATCCTCTAACCTAGTCTCTACTCTGCCTGTCGTACTCAACACGCCAGCGAATGTTTCTACATCTATGCTAGTGGCGACTCTACCTCTGGTGATCGGTAAATTGGTCGAAGTCCCCTGGAAGCTAAACTCCGGATGCCCAAGAATCTGAAATGTGATCCTCTTACCGTAGTAGTGAATCTGTGCATGATAAGCACCCAACCAATCCATGCCCAGTAGTGCATCGAACTCTAGGAACTCCAACACTCTCGGTCACGGGTAAGGTGTGTCCCTCTATCTCTACCGGACAGTCTACACACACTAAATTCGGGTAAATCTTGTCCCCAGCAGCCGTGCTAAGGATCAAAGGTCTCTCTAATCGAATAGGTCTCAACCCTAACTCGTCAACCATACGACCCGAAATAAAAGAAACCGTAGAACCGGAATCAAACATGGTATGCATAAATTGACTGCAAATGTAAACCGTACCCTCAATCAAGTTCCGTGAGGCGCGATCGTGTCAGTGCGGCGATGGCATGAACCTCGCTCCCGCTCGTGGTCGTCCTCGACCCAATCGTGGGCAAGCGCGACAAAGTGGCCTAACTGTCTGCACTCGAAACATGCTCCCCTCTGAGACCCTGAACTAAGCGGACCACGCTGTCCCTGTCTCGATGCCTGACCAGAACTCTGTCCCTGACCCTGATCGCGTCGCTGTCCCTGTCGGTATCTCTCGCTCCCGACCACCGCCTCGCCTCGGTCCTCGATCTTTGTTTTCTATCTTGGCCCGACCGAGATGTGGTGGTGAACACTAGCATAACTCCGTGCTTCGGAGCGGATGATACAACTGTTGCGGTGGGTGGAGATGCTACTGATGCTACACTATGAGCTCGGTCTCTCTGTGACCACTGCCTGAATCTCTTCCTCTTCCTACCATCCCCCGAAGGCCTCCCCGACTGAGAAGGTGCCGATGAAATAGCCTGTGCCCCGGTGCGTGTACTACCAAAACCCTCACTGGCCATAACTCTCTCATACGCCGCCTGTAGTGTGCTCGGAGCTGTCGTCACTACCATCGATCTTATCGAATCAAGTAGCCCGTGTACAAAATAATAAGCCTGGTCAGTGTCAATATTTGCTGCTCCTCCGACATACTCCATCAGTCGTAGATATCGGTCCATGTACTGCATCACGGACTCGTCGGCTCTTTGCCGAATATTCTGAAACTCGGTCCTCTTCAAGTTATGAACCGTAGGAGGAATGTACTTCTGCTCAAATCTATCCTTGAACTCAGCCCAATCTCGGGGCTTCCCCTTCGTGGCCACCGTAGTGCGCCACCAGACATCGGCCTCTCCGAACAATGAGACGGAAGATATACTAAGCTGCATGTGGGCCGGTGTAGCAAGAATGTCGTGAATCTTTTCGTGACTTCTTAAAAAAATTTCTGCTGCCTCAAGATTCATACCTCCGTAGAACTTTTCGGGCTGATGCCTCTGAAATTCTCTGGCCTGCCTCGCCTGGCGTAGCCCTAGTACTCGGAGTAGTCGGGGTACTAGGCGTCTCAGTGAGTGACGTACTCGGTGTCGATGGTATCACCTCCGTCTGAGTAGGCAATACAACCCCTGTCTGTGCTATTGGAGCTACGATGGTCTCCGGCATCGTTGAAATCGGAGTAGGAGCTGTCGATGTCGCCGCGGTAGCTGGTGTACCAGTCTCTTGTGCGGCAGGAACCGGGGAAGTAGTCGGCGTAGATGGTGTCGCTGTAGGGGGTGCTCTCAATAGTCTCAAGATCTCCTCAAGTCGATGATCTTGACTCACAATCCTTTGAGTCCACATCTGGAACTCCTCTATACTGACTCCTCTAAGACCTGGCATCCCACTATCATCACCTGAACCCGGCTGATCCGCCATCGCCGTCTGCAATTAGGCGAATCTCCGAATCAGTGAATAGCTAATCGATATAATAATAATACACCATCTCAAATATAACATGTACATTACAAGTTCCGACTATTCCCCAACTCTTCTCACTTCCCAACTTAGACTTAAGTTAAGTTCATAGGGTTCCACTCTAAGTTCAAACAATATCCTACTTCCGTTTTCCTATGTTTTAGTGGATTGTGATTTAAATTCAAGAGTATTTTATTCAACCTTTATGCTCTGATACCAACTGTGACGGCCCCGAATTCCACAACCCTAGAATCGGGCGCCGCCCGGCCTGGACCCGCGCGAACCCCCGAGCCAATCCCGACGAGTCGCGCTGGGCCAGTGAGCCTATCATTACCATTCAATCGTTTATTAATCATTTGAGAGTGAAGTCAATTAATTAGCGAGTTATCAAAGTAATAAGCGGAAGCAATTAATCTCAACTAATAAATCAACTTCGAAAGCTCTAAGTTAGGACAAAAACCTATGGTGTGGGAACCCCGTATACCATATGTATACCATGTAAAGCAAGGAGAGAATCATCCAAGTCTTAATATCCAAAAAGATCTCTCAACCCATAGCCCCATGTACAAAAAACAATATAAATAGCTAATACACCAAAAAAATGTCACCTATATCAGCAGAGGAGGGCCGCTCAAAGTATATCACCTAACTGCACGGCCTTTCCTTTCTTTGGATCATGATCTCGCACTCGGTCAAACACAAGAATGACGAGTCCAGGTAAGTAACGCCAAGCGGAACAACAATAATTACCATATTTCGAATTTAAATAAATGAGCCATCAATTCATGCCAGATAAAAAGAAAAGGACAAGGAGCGCATGAATATATAAAGACTGTGAATATATAAATAAGCAATCGAAATTGAGTGTCCCGAATACAAGGGAAAGGCACAAGTGGTCACGACCAATTAAAGTCGTTAGGCGAGGACAAAATCTCCTCAAAGGCTAGGAGTCGAGGACGAGAATCTCCTCTAAGACCCTACGCGAGTGCGAGTCCCCAATGAATCGGTGGAGAACTCTCACCCCGTACATGTAATTACAACTAATCACGTATCCCCACCAGTAAACTCCGATAATACACCGCGAGCGCGGAATTCTGCAAGGATCACGCTTGACACACTTGCCTTGGGACAACTCAAAAGGAATGGAATGACAAGATAGTGTTGAAACAATATCAATAATTCATTAAAAGCTCAAGAAATATTGTGGTGTTCCTCACTGGTTTACTTACCTCGATCCAAGCTAATTCGCGCTAACACGAACTCCGACACGTCCCTTTCGGTCCCCGTGTGTACAATAATCCTGATGACGCAATTTATATCAATTTCCTCAATTTCCTATGATTTTTTCAAATTTCTAGCTATTTTGGCCAAATTTCACGTTTTCCAAGGCGAAAACCTCGACAAAACGTCCCGTAAAAATTTCGAATATTTCACTTTTCGTAGAAATTCCCAAATTTCTCTTTATTTGATGAAAATATAATTTTCTAGAATTTTCTAGAATTTCTCCTGAATTTTTCTGGAATTTATTACAATTAAAATCAATTTTAATATATTTAATTGAAATAAATATATTTTTTATTAATAAAATAATATGTGGGTGGGTCGCGGGTCGGGTCAAACCCGACCCGATTGGACCGGGGCTGACCAGTCAAACCCGGTCCAACCGGGTCTGACCGGGTCAAAACCGGTCCACCCGGGTCTGACCGGGTCAAACCCGGTCTTCATCTTCTTCCTCTCTTCGTCACCGGACGAACAGAGGCCCCTATTTTTTTTTTTTTTTTTTTTTTTTTCTTCTTTTTCTTTCCACAACAACATTAACGACAATAACTATCAACACCCACTTCACCATCATCATTACCACCATTTTCAACATTTAAATCCACAATCTCTTCAACGACAACCTCGACAACAAATTTCGAAAACCACTACAACGACACACCAACAACGAAATCTATAACTTCTTACCTCGATTTCGCCTCGACGTCGCGTTTACGCTCCCCGCGAATCGCAGCTCTCCTCTCCTTGGTCTCTCCTCTCCTTCTCCAATTTTTTTGTGATCGGTAATGGAAAATGGGTGGCGGTGGTGTGATGAAAAATTGGGTATTTTGGTCAAATAACCAAAATACCCCTCCCCCTTATCCATACAATTTACAACTTTATTGCCCTTTTGGTCTTTTCACAATCTCAACTACCAACTTTGTTAACTCACTTGGGTGACTTAGTTAACTTTTGGTCTCATCTATTTCACACAACCCTCAAAGTTTCCCTCGGGTATTCTCGCACCCGAGTCATAATACTAACTTTGTTCGTCGCGTCACCACAGACGTACCGACGTAACAAACAGACTTTAAAACCTTTTAATTATTATTTATTTAATATTTTTGTCAGTGTTTCTAATTAAATTTGTTTCCCCGGACTACCAACGCTCGTACACAACGCCTTTACCCGTTAAAAACTTAAAATTGCACAAATGAAATATAATATAATACAAACATCATATAAAGCTAACATACCTCGGCGTCGACGTCCGAGAATTGATGACTGTACCACGACGTGGGCCCACGTATCACCTATTTTGACACGTGGCATAAGTTAAATTTTTAGGGTCGTTACAACATACCTCAGTTTTGAATTTTTACTTCGTGTACCCCACTTTTTACTTAGTACCCCATATTTTTTCTTAAAATTTCAAAAATACCCTTACTTGTTGCACCCCAATTTTTTACTTCATATACACCCTCACCCTCACCCCAATACCCTTATTCGTCTGACACCTCTAAAGTGGTGTCAGATGAACCGAACTGACACCTCTAAAAAGGTTTTAGTTGACTCCAACTGAAACCTCTTTAGAGGTGTCAGCCCCGATTCGCCCGACACCTCTTCAGAGGTGTTGGCTCTGTTAGTCCGAAACCCGTGGACGACCAAAACAATGAAAAAAAACTTCAAAACTCTCGACAAGTACGTGAAAATGGCAAAAAATAGTGGGTTTTGTTCCAAATCATTTAATATTTTCGATTTCATCAAAACTTTTTACCCAAAATACAAGATTCAAACCTCAAAATGAAACTCTAAACCCAAAAAAAAATTCACAAACAAAATGACTCAGAAGAAAAATAAAAACAAAAAAAAACCTCAAAATCGACACTAAAAGAGATGATGAATACACTAACTTCGTCGAATCTATGTGATTTTGCTCGAATTTCGTCGGATTTGGCCGATTTTCGGAGAGTGAGATTTGAGATAGGTGATTGGGGTACGGGACGAGTGGGTTATAATAAGTAAAAACCCTTTTATACGAAGGGATAGTTAGGTAATTTTACCAAAGTAGGATGTGTTTAATAATTAGTAAGGTATTGTGAGTAAAACTTTTTTATATGGAGGAATAGTTGAGTAATTTTATAAAATTAAGGTATGTAGAGCAATTTGTGGGGTCCATTTAGTAGCTCTTTTTTTTTTTTAGTTTCTCGTGTAGTATCCAATACCAACTCTATCAATTAATTTGTACTCAGCATTGCCTTGTTTAGAGTGTAACCCTCCAAATACATTTTTCCCAATTTGTGTGACTCAAATTTGTGACACCTATTTCCTCAAGAAAACAAAAAACAAAAAAATTGTGACACCTATTATTCCTCAACAAAAATTAAAATAAAATGTGACACCTAGGTTTCAAACAAAATAAAGATAAAAAAAAAAAATTGTGACACCTAGCGCATTCTAGCACAAGACCCCAACCGCTCTTCTTCAGTTGCAACTCCGCCATTTCAGTCCCCACCGCCACCACCACCACCACCACCACTGCTAGCATCACCTCTTCCGCCATTGAAATCTCTCCCTCTCTCTCACACAGATCTCGTCGCATCTCCACAATGTCCGAGGAAGATCAGTTGGACGAGGAGGAGGAGGCCGAAGAAGAAGAAGAAGAGCTGAGCGACGAACAGAAGAAAGAAATCGCCAAATGGTTCCTCACCCACGCCCCCGCCGGCGAGATCCAATACGTCGCCAAAGGTTCCTCTTTTCCATATCTCCCTCCATTTTCCGACCCCCCCTTTCCCCAATTCGTTCAATAACCTCTATTTCGGCTTCGCTTTCGCAGACGTTCGATCGCTGCTGTTCGACGAGATCGTGTATGGTATGGCGGCCGCGGAGGCGTTCCCGCTCTACAACAAGGCTCATATGGTCTCTCTGCCGATGCCCAACTCGAGTGGCGATGTGAGTGAGCGAGTTTTGGTTTCGATTTGCTTGATTTGATCAAATGGGTGTGCAAAGTTTGAATTTTTTTTGTTTTTTTGTGATGATTGATTAGCATTGATGCTCCGTTCTATCTTAATTAGTGTATTTAATTGGCATTGTAGCTAAATATAGCACCATTTTAATGTAAATAATTTCTAAATTTAATTGGGGCTAGTGATTAAAACAACAACAACATAGCAGCCTGAATCCCAAATTAGTCGGGGTTGGCTACATGGATCAACTCTTCCACCGTGCTCAATTTAGTGCAGTTGACGGTGAGCTTTCCAAACCATTTAAACCTCTCATAATTAATGTGTCCCAAGTTAGCTTTAGTCTAGAGTCGAGTTTTCTAATTGAAGCTAGTGATTAATTGATCATAAATTACGTCCCAAGCTCTACCCTTACCTCGTAGAATTTATTCATTTTCAATTGAGTCGAGTTTTATAATTGTGGCTAGTAGTTAATTGATCATAAATTGCGTCCCAAGTTAACTTTGGTCTACCCCTACCTCTTCAAATTTATTCAGTTTTATTCAGTCAAGTTTTCTAATTGGGGCTAGTGATTAATTGATCATAAATTGGAGAAATAGAGACTATAGACTATGATCAAATTATAGCTTCGTGTCTGAATTGGCTTTCGTCGAGGCGTCTCGATTGTTGGATTTATATTTTTGGTGAAATACCAAGGCATTCAGTTTTGCCCTTGGTTTCTCATTGAAATGGTTGAGAGGACTTATTTTCTAACTTTGAAACTTGTTTTTCCTTTCAAAGTTGTGCTGCCTTTGTTTAGCCCTCTTATGGGTCTAGTTGGATATGTTACCTGGTTGTTTTTGTTTTCAGGTGCTTATTACAACATTTGGTGAGCTAAGCGAGAATGAATATCTTGATCCAAGGACTGCCCAAGTTGCTATTGTTGACCATGTTAAGCAAGTACATTTCTGTCATATTCTAGTATCTTATATTTTGCTACGTCAGATTTGTAGATTTACCATCAAGTTCATGCATATTTGTGAGGATTAGTATGGCTGTGCAAAAGATGAATTTATACATGGAACTCGGGCCAAAGAGGAAGTGGCCTATCTATTTGCATGACTACTTTGGATTTTACCCTAGTTAAAATTAGGGCCGATTCCCTTGCAGTCCTGCTGCCAAGTTGCCAAATGTGTGTAGTATAGTTGGACACATATCCTTGATGAAACATGCATATATAATAGTCAGGACTCAGGAGTGCTTGTTGAACGTGAAACACGGAATCCCATGAATAGAACAACATCATTTGAGCTTTTATGCCCATTAGTTATTTAGAAGATATTGGGAGAAAGTGGCGGATTGCTTTCTTATCATCTTTTTAAAAAAAAAAATTTAGGCAGTTTTATCTTCACTTTGTTTTTTCCTATTATAACACCCTAAGCTGGCTCAGGTCTGTACAGACGTGAGACCTGCTACGGACGAGGAGCTTCCATCTTCATACATTGAGGACTTCCGGTATGATTGTTTATCCTTACCACCATTGCCAACCTTTCATTACATGTTGCAAAGATTTTTTTTTTCCTTCGTATGGATTTTCTACGCACAATGATGCTGTTTCTTATTCATAGAGTAGAGCTTTCTGTGGGCAATTGATGCTGTTTCTTATCCATAGAAGGGTAGAGCCCACTGTGAGCTATGACACATTGATGTTTTTTCTTATTCATAGAGGGGTAGAGCCCACTGTGAGCTATGACGCTGTTTTTTTCTTATGGATTTTCTATGCTGTTTCACAGTTTTGTAGGAAGGTCATATACAATTTTAACTGTCAGTTGTACGAGAAGTGAGAACCTAAGTTAATTAAAGGCATGCAACGGCAATTTTCTAAGCAATGACTGCTTTAGGAAATCTCTTGGCATTTGTTTTATGTGATCTCTTGAGTGTTGACTGTTGATTTTTTTTAAAAATAAAAAAAATTAAAAGAGAACAAGGAGATTAGCATATCAAAAACCATACATTAATCTACCATGCTTTGATGGATTACATTGCAATACTTTGATACATCATAAAGAATGGCCATACACACACTACATATAATGAATCATCACAACCCACGTCTACAGTAGTGCACGCACTCAACTTACACGTAACTTCATTTTTCCCTACGTTCACACACCACAACTTTGAAAAACTTCCCAATACATGTAACTACCTCGTTACATATTTAACTGCACCACTATGCATGACTGCAGACACAAACTCAATAACTACCAACAAATAACTGCACACACATAGTTCAAAAAACACTCCAAAGAATTTATCCAAATGTTCATATTTGAATCATAACTCCAAGATTGACCTGCATGATGTGGGTGTTTAATTTGTTCGCCACTCCTTGATGAGAAGAAGAAAGAAAAAAAAATGTTAACAACTGTTGTCATGAACTATAATAATATTAATACATGAGACAATAGTGATATGTAAGGTGACAGCATTTGGAAGACTATATCTTAAGCATTATCATCCTTGGTAAATGCAATCAGTCTTCCTGTTCATAAAGCATTAATCATAAACTGTTTGATGCTTGTTTTCTGCTTCATGTATTCTTTCTAAACTTTTCCTTAGATAAGGATATCACTTTCTGTCATTTGTTTTTTCTTCTTCTTTATAAAACTTGTTGATCAATGCATGGAAATCATCTAAGATTGATTATACAGAGAAAAGATCAATGCATGGAAATCATCTAAGATTGATTATACAGAGAGAGAAAGAATCTAGCTGCCTCTTTCTTTGAATGAAACTGAAATGATCTATTTTGAAGTGTGCCATTTGGAGGTGAAGAATTACAGTGTCATATGAAAGATCGTAAAAAATTGTATCATTGAATATAGTGAAAATGGGTGACCTTGATTCCAATATAACGTTTAGATTTGTAGGTTTTTTAGCAAGTTTTGCAATTCCGTTTCTTGTTAGGAACGACTGAATCTGACTTATCTTGCTATTGGTAGGGTTGATCTGGTATGTTGGTCCAATCAGATGCATATGTAAAGTTTTACTTGGATATTTTTCCCTCTGGGATTAGATTCTCGCTATAGAAAAAGTGAGAAAAGGATTTAAATGAATGACGAGAATGGATTTACTTATTTTTCATTAAAAAGTTTTAAAACTCTATTGTACTGCGATGTTATAAATACATAGTGTTTATTGTTTATTGAGCTCATAGTTCATTCCATAAATTTCTTCTGATTCCTGTGCAGCTGTCCACTGGATGCAGAGATCATTAAATATGTGGGTGAAGCTTACCCAAAAGGTGTAAGTGCAGTATATTGCAGCAAAGGAAAAGATGTTGATGGGCCAGGTTCTGACTTTGAGCTTGCAGTTGTAATTTCTGCTGCTAGACATAGCCCACAAAATTTCTGGTATGCGTAATTTTGATACGTACTAATCATACTATGTTTTTCTTTGTTGAAAAAATAATATTTCTGCTACTATTTAACTAGTCGTTCTCGTCTTGTTTGTTGATTGGTTGTTCACTAATATAGTGTAACAGCCTTTGGTAGTATTTCGTAGCATATGTTCAATTAATAATTGTAACTGAAAAGTAGCTATGTTCGTAGAGTGTGACATAAGAAATTTCTTGCTTTGTAGACTATATATATTGTAAAATTTATGAATCATGTTGATATGAGGAGTCCAAAAGAAGTTTGATTTTAACTACCGTTTAGTTTAGAGAATTTGGAACACCTAAGATTGATGCAAATCCATGAACAACATGGTTTTGTAAAGAATTTAATAAATGGATATATCATTCATGATCAAACACAGTCAGAATCAAGGACATGCTTTCAAATAAGTTACTATGTGGAGTACATCACGTGAATGGAAATGAGGGAAATCCTAAAGTGAAGTTCAAGATTGCATTAGAGATAATATTGGTAGGTCGTGTAAGAGCCATTGCTACTGATATCATTTTGCTAATTAAAGAAGTAATGTAGTTTTCCTTTGACAATGACCGAAAATTATGGGCTTGCGGTCCTGATCCCTTTAGCAGTCCTAAGCCTCTTGCATTTCTTGTACAGCAATGGAAGCTGGCGTTCTAGTTGGAAAATTAAATTTAACGATGAGATGCGAACAATGGAACTGACAGGCAGTTTGCAGGTATTGCTACGAATGAATGTTCTATGTATAATCTTTTATATGCTTTTGGTTTTGGTTTGTGAGTGCATGTGTTTATGCATTTGATAAAAATCCAAGTGCATTGCCATTGATTATGTGTAAATCAATTGAAGCCATCTAATCATGGATTGTTTCAGGTGGGGGCCCACTACTTTGAAGAAGGAAATGTGCAGCTGGACGCTAATCATGAATGCAAGGATTCAACAGCTTTTCAGGTTATTGTCACTGTGCCATGGTCAATGGTGTCCAGCTTTTCACTATATGCCGTATTTAATATCTTAATGAAAAATGCACACAAAAAAGTAGAAAAACAAGGTTTGGGTGTAATTTTGGATGTTTTACAGTGTCACACCCTGTCCATTCAATGTTAAGTTTGGAAGTTATATTGCTTGCAATAATCTTCCATTATTGAAGATTCTAGGGAAATTCAATATTTTCATTATTTGATAGCTGGTATGCTGTATGCCATTGCTATTAATGGCATTCCTGCATTACTCAATGTACTCATCAACCGTATTTTTCCCTCCTGAATTTTGAAACCAAATAAATTTGAGCATCTCTTACTACTTGTAGTTATCTTTTATGCTTTTAAAGTTGAAGTTTTTACTTTTCAATTTTGGCTAGTTACTGCTTTTCCATGGTAGAATAGTTTACTACTACTAGGCTGGAAACTACCGGTCTGTTTTGGTGAGATAAGTGTTTTTTGTTCAATTTCAGGCCCCTGATGATTGTGCGGTTTCTATAGCAAGCATCATTAGCCACCATGAGAATGAGTACTTGGCATCTATTGAGGTTTTGAACCTGCCTTCATAGATTCAAATGGTTAGTTCCTTAATATCAAGTTCATTTCTAATGAGTTTACCATTGCCAGGGATCCTACTCGAATTTGCCAGACACCACATTTAAGGTAATGTTTAATTTTTCACTAATGCTTTACTAGTTTTGTTATATACTTTTTTTTAACTTTAATGGTATGAAAAATCCATATCTTTTAATATATGTAAGATCTCAGGAAACTTGCTCAGAAATACATAAAAAATTGTTGAAATATTGAAGAACCTAATTAATTTTTCTTGTTAATATGTAATGAGTTCTTGTTGTTTGTTTGTTGTTGTTATGTAATAAATTCTAGTGTCTCCACTAGAAAACTCAACTCGATAGAAATTGAAGAAATTCGACGAGGTAGGGGTAGACCGAAGCTAACTTGGGACGCATTAATTAGGAGAGATTTAAATGATTTGAAAGCACACCATCAATTGCACTAAATCGATCGCAATGGAAGAGTTTGAACCATGTAGTGGAACCCAACTAATTTGGGATTTAAGGCTTTGTTAATGAGTTCATTTTTAAATTCTTATTATTTCAGATGAAAATGGTAAAAAATAGTGATCTCCATTGACTGTGACACGGTTTTGCTGGCAGTTGGCTTGTTATTGCTCTATTTACCTGAGATTCGGTGCTTGATTTAAATGATACAAGTAACAATAGAAATGAAGGCCCATGCATTTGCCATGTTCATGTCTTGGCGGGTCACGCTAACGATGGATCTAACTTAACAAAGTAAGAAACTTTATGGACTCGAGTCACTTGATCTTCTTCTTCCTGTCAGAACATCAACCATCAAGGGGTGCCCGCCTTTTGTGTCCTGGATTAATTTGAATATTTCTACTATAATTTTCCCGCATGCTAATTCATGCAATCCATAGTTTTGATGTGGCTCAGATGATGGTTGAGCTCTACATAGGACTATGTTGTCACCTAAAAAGATCATGTTTGGTGATGCATAGATTTGGATTTTGGCAATCTTCTTTTAGCATATTTGTACTCGCGAAAACATGCCTATGTTGTGTTGTGTCGTAGTTCATACAGAGCTTGGTTGCCTTCAAGACTCTTGAGCAACTTCTTCTCACTTCATGAAATCCTGTTTACTTGCAAATTTGTTACAGGATCTCCGGAGGAAGCTTCCAGTTACTCGCACGCTGTTCCCATGGCATAACACGTTGCAACTTAGCCTGAACCGTGACATAACTAAAGAGCTTGGGACTGGAAAGTAAAATAGCTGTCTGCAGCGACCGTCTTTTTGTGAGTTATCGAGCTTTCCCATCTCCGGAGTTGTTGCAGTCAAAAGTTTTCAAGTGAATGAGAGCACCTCAGGTGCTCGATGTCCTTTCTTGCTTATATTGTTATAGAGTTTATTGTTGTCATGGAATTTCAGGTGTTGTCAATTCATATATATGTATCTCATTCTTTTGTATCTTTTCTTTAGTTGATTGACAGAAAAACAATGAGAAAAAATTGAGGGCAATTTCTTCAGTCCCAAATTATTAGATGAAATACAACTTTGGTTGTGTTTTCACCTTAACCAAGAGAACTGTTAAAACATGGTTGTGTTTATTGTTAGTATAAAATTTACTCCAAAAATGATATTTTGATGCTCTAAAGTTATGCACTAGACGAAGGCAGTTTGATGCATATAGACATCCTAATGCCCAGTTCAGTCTCTAAATATCTAATATGCGGCTTTAAGCTACTGTAAATTCACTCGAAATGAATTAGTCGTGATTTGAAAATGTGGCTCAAATGAAGTATTTTGGTCTTTAGTTCTCTACTAATACGAGGGAAATAACATCTTGACACCTGAAAGTTGCATTCTAGGCCATTTGTTTCTAAATCATACTGCTCGAGAACTGTCTCTCGTGATCATAATTTGACATGTATTGCGTGCTCTCTTAGTATGCAAATTGCGCTTATATTTCAATATGTATTGTGTGCTCTTTTAAGTATGCAAATTTGGATAGAAGAGAATGTGTGTCACATATGATGCAGTATATATTGGAACAAATATGATGCTATCTTAAGGTGCACAAAAATATTGGAACAAAAAAAAAAAACGCTAATATTTTTTTGATTTTTTTAAAAATAATTGACAAAAAAATACTTCTAGAAAGTTGAATCCAAAAGATTATAAAGAAGAAAGAAATAAATAATCGGACTTGAAAAGGCAATGCAATCCGGCTTAATCAAAGTAGACCGTTACCAAAAAAAAAAAAAATGACCGTTACTTTTCCCACTTTTTCAAATTCAAATACCAAAAGCCAACCACCCAAATTTCACATAATTCTCCCCATCTCTCTCTCTCTCTCTCTCTCTCTCTCTCTCTCATCTTCACAATCTTCTCTTCTTCGTTCAATCCCTCACAAAGAAACCAAGAATGGCTCTCCGGTCTCTCGACAACACTCTCCCGACAACCACCCCAGAGCGCCCCAAAAAGCTCCCCAAAACCCTCCCCAATCCTCCCGCAATCCCCCCTCAATTGAACGACGAGAACCGCGCTCCGCCGCCCACCAACGCCGACCCCTCCGTCGACTACATCCCCTCCGAAGATCTCCACCCAATTTCAGATCCAGAGTCCAAACTCCAGGTGACAAACACAAGACTAATTAATTAATTTTCTCACCAATTGCTAAACATTTCTGTTTTTAATCTCGCCCGTTGGATCTTCAGATCGTGATGGAGGGGTTGGAATCTCGAGATTGGATCAAAGTGTGTGAGTCGCTTAATGATGTGAGGCGGTTCGCTCTACACCATTCATATCTTCTCTTGCCCAATCTGTAAGTGTTGTACAAATTTCGGTGACCATCCAACGGTGTAGATTGAGTTTAACGGTTTTGTTAACGTGCGTGGCGGTGTACAGGGAGAAAGTGATGGTAGTACTGGTGAAGGCCATGAAGAATCCGAGGAGTGCCTTGTGCAAGACTGCCATCATGGCTGCTTCTGACATGTTTAACGGGTTTGGGCATGGGCTGGTCCAATCGGATGGATCTGATGCGTTCGATCAACTGGTATGGCCCCACAAGTGTTAAACAGAGGATCTGAATTTTGTTTTGACTTTTTTGACTGGTCAACTCCTTTTTTTGTGCAGCTGCTACAGCTTCTGTTGAAGGCGTCGCAGGACAAGCGGTTCGTGTGCGACGAAGCGGACAGAGCGTTGCACGTGATGGTGGGGTCGACGCACGTGCTTCATTTGCTTCGTAAGCTACGTGCGTACGTTAGCCATGCTAATATGAGAGTCAGAGCTAAGGCCGCAGTATGCATATCTCACTGCGTCTCTCGCATGGTAAGTTGGTAACTACTGTTTTTTACTACACGTGATATTTTTGTCAGCAATTACAAGTTCACAATTTAAGCATTATCAACCTTAATGAACTCAATTCGTCAAAAAAAAAAAAAAAAAAAACCTTAATGAACTCAAATAATTATACTAGACCGGTATGACGACTACAAGTTCACTGAACTCGAGTAAGTACATTGTATAGATGGAGAGAGTTTTCAACATTAGTATTTTTATTCTCAGAGCTCGAACTCGAGTCACTGGTTATGACTCAGAACATTATTTTCCTAATCAATACTAAACCTTTCTTACAGTAGTTACTCTCCTAGTAAGTGACAGTGAGGTTGCAATGTGCAATATGATTGCCATTGATGTGCATCGAGAAACGCAATGCGCGCGTAATTTCTTTCGTGTGGCATGATTTTTTCAGGGATTGCAAGAGATGAGAGAGTTCGGGCTGGATTCCCTGCTGCAGGTGGCAGCAAGTTTGATGAACGATAGGCTGCCTGAGGCACGAGAAGCTGCAAGGAGCACCACTGGATCGATCTATGGAGCGTTTAGCGGTGACAAGGAGCTGAAGGAGAGTGAAGTATCAGTTGCTGAGTTGTGGCAGAACTTGTGCACCTCCAGCTTACCTCCTATTCAAGCCCAGTGCTTGATGAAGATGATTTCTTCTTAGGTCGTGTTTGAATCTTGAAAGAGTTTTACAAGAGTTAAGAGAGTTGGTACTAAATTCATGTAAATCAGGTTTTACATGATGATAACCTTGTAGGAGTCCATTGTGTGTTGAGAATTATAATAACCAAGTTCTAGAGTATACTGATCCGCAAAAAGTTTATACTTGTTTGAACCATTTAACGCGTTAGTTCTCAATCAGTCATAACCCTCCTTAATCCCGACTCGGGACCTATTTATATATTACACGAGAGATGTGTATGAAGAATCTTGACCAAAAAATCATCAATAATCGATTGCAAAAAATTGGAAAGGATGTGAACAAAATGCCCAACAGATTACAAAGCTTGCAGTGTGTATAACAAAGAAATTAAACTAACTTTTAGAACTAAAAATAGAAAAAAAAAAATTAAACTAAAGGATCATCTTTCTGGGACATCGAGAATGGACAATGCAACAAACATCGATGCAAAAATCAATGGACAATAACAAAGTGTCCATTTCAGGTGTGTCCCAAATCGGGTCACCAAATCATTTTCTAAAAGAAATTATGCAACTAAAGTTGAGACTTTGACAAATTGATCTCACAAAAATGACAAGAGCATCTTATACGTAATAATACAACAAATGAACGTCACCTTGACAAAAAGGGTAAGAAAGCAAAACCAACAAGGGAAAAATAGATCCATGGAACTTTAATAGTAAGGATGATGCCTGTTCTTGTTCTGTGCCTTTGGACACTTCATGACAAGCGAATTAGATATCCAGGACTGGTTAACTGCAGTAGATTCTTCGGGCAACCAGCAACATAAGCGGCCGTCCTCCCCACCTGTCCATCCAAAAACACCTTGGCTCCAGATATGCCCACCATCTATAGATGACATTGGCACAACACTCCTCACAACTCCCAAGTGACCACCCTCGAGAATAGCTTTTGGAGAGCATATTGCTCCACCTCCCCTGTAATTCACAGGGAAGTAACCTAATGTGCCAGCATTGGTACCACCGATAACCCACAACTGATTGTCAGATCTGGAGTAGTGGCAATCGACAAAATAATTCACCTACAAAGACAGCCATCCATCAATATACTCCAGGAAATGAGAGAGAGAAAAATAAAACGACAGAAACGTGTTCTATAAGAATGAACAAATCTGAATTCCTAGAAAGGACTGCTTTCAACCCCCTTCCATCACTTATCTGTATATGTTTAAGGATGTTGATGGCTTCATGTGTTTTTCTTGCACAAACTTAAAGAAAGCATCATCATATTTGAAATATCGACATGAACGCTGAGACAACTACAACATAAAATAAAATAAAAAAATGAAGCAACCCAAGTGAGTGAATGATCGGTACAAAGACAATCAAATGCTTTCTTTTACATTCAACTGTATTTTGATCATTTGATCTGTTGGAGCACACATCTCAAATGAGCATGCATTCAACCTGATGATTATTTTGTAAAAGCAAATGATTGAAAATGGCATGCATCATTAGGAGAATCTCCACAAGCAGACGTATTTTTTTTTGAGCAACATTATCGAAACTGTTTCACAAAAGCCATTTAGAGTACATGACCAACGTGCCGTTTTATGTCAACACAATCATGTGCCTATGAGACAACAAGGAACTCTTAAAGGATTGAGAACTGCACTGTGTGGATGCCAGCTACAATCTAAAGGAGTATCTCAAGCATTTAAGTTACAGTTAAAACAGAATTGGCTTACATGGTCATGGTTCCAGCTGTCCGATGCCAATGATCGAGCATCCTGGAAATTCACCTCATTTT
Source organism: Stephania japonica (assembly GCA_039657345.1). Lineage (NCBI taxonomy): Eukaryota > Viridiplantae > Streptophyta > Magnoliopsida > Ranunculales > Menispermaceae > Stephania > Stephania japonica. The sequence goes on along the minus strand of CM077558.1, from coordinate 5,720,964 downwards.
TTCCATCTTGCCAATCCCAAATACTGCGTTGCAGAGCAATAATCCAACAAGCAAGTCAAACAAACCAAAAAAATTAAGGCTAAATAACTCGAACACAAAATAAGAATAATAAACAGTTAAACAAATATATCGAATCAAATAATAACAGAAGATAATCTCCTCAACGAATTATTAGACATCATTAAAATCAAGAAAGTGTTTTCAGTGGTCAGGTTTTTCAATATTTGTTTTCCATGAACATGCCCAACTAGGATAAACTAAACGTGCACTGGGGCAAAGAACAGCCAAGCCTCCAAGTGGAGGACGATAAGGTCAACATTAGGGAGAGGAAATCAACCTGTCATTGATCTTAATTAAGATCTCTAAAGCATTTAGGGGGAGCATATAACTGATACGACACCATAAATGTAACACTTAAAATTTACCATGGAGAGTATTAAAATGATTCAACTACCCCTCTTTTCTCATTTATCTGACAAGTATGCATGAAGAAGACAAACATCTCAAGAGTAAAATTAGTAACAGTTGACCTATCAAGAAAGAGGCAAGCAAAAGGGTTTAAGAAACCTTAAAGTTTCAATGTGTGTTAAACACCAAAGCTTTCGATTCATCTCCCCAAAGAACCCAATCTTTCCAATTGAAGTTTCCACATTCATCACCTGCTAGAGAGTAGGAACAGCCTTAGATTTAACAAAGACACTTAACTTAAAAGTTCAATTAAAATTAAATCGAAGAGCATTCACACATGAAAAATATAAGGGAAGAATGTTAAACAATTTGGCAGAACTACGGCACATATATATCTCTTCAATTTACAAATGTCACTTTTTTCTTTATCTTTTGTATTAGAAAAAAGGAATTAAAAATACAAAAGTGAAAGTTATGTAATCTACAATAATGGAACCAACATTACAGTTCAAATAGCTATCTCATTCCACAACCACAAATACTTTAGTCATTCTCATCCCACAATGGATCTCCAATTTCTCTAATATACCAACAAATAACAAAGCAGTCTTTTCAATATTGTGGTTTGCCCTAGATCTTCACATGAGAGACTCATGTTGATTCAACAACAACAAGAAGGAATCTTACAAGGAATTTGTATAAAGGATCTACAGCTTAGATTCAACAAAAATATGGTCCTTTTGACATTGTTTTATATAATGTGTTCATCTATATAATATAAAAAGGTTACACATAACCATGAAATGAATGGAAAACCATAATGCTAACACAGTTAAAATTGCATATTTGACAACTAAATTGTAGTCCCAAACTTACAAAGTCCAAGTTATCATCATCATTGATGTTTCCGTTTGTGTCAACGACGCACATCAACCCATCGACAGAAGCAGATACAACCTTGTTACGGCAATCTGGAGCAAAATGGACCTAGTACTCATTCAGAAAGCAAATTAAATATATAAGTTCAATCATTCTAACATCCTGACCACCAGAGGAAAGAAATAGTCAAATTATTTAGTAAACCAAATAAAAAGCGAGTGAAAGATACCTGTGTAACATCATCCATATGACACTCCTCCAAGCAAGCCACTTGCTTCCCATTCCTCCAATCCCAAAACAATATCTGAACAAAAAAAAAAATTAGCAGTTTTCCTGATTGATCTCAACTTTACATGATCAGAGTGAAATGCAACAAAACAAATGACCAAATGCTTCAAATTTCATCATTGGTTGACACCATCCAAAGACAACCTACAAATGCCCCCGTTAGAAAACTCAACATAAACTGAAGAAACTCGACGATTTAGTGGTGGACGATAGACTGAAGCGAACTTGGGATGCATTGATTAGGAAGGATTTAATGGATTTAGTAAGCACACCATCAAATGCACTACATCGAGTGTGATCGAAGAGTTTGATCCTTGTAGCGACCCCAACTAATTTGTTGTTACATCAAATTTATCACAAAATTTCATTACTTTTCATGATTAAATCAACCAAAATAACAGATGAACAAATTATCCATACCTGTGATTTACATCCAGCTGAGATCAAATTATCATCAGACCCACCAAAAGAAAAGCTGAAAACTTCCTGATCCGCCCCCGCACTTATCAAAGACACCTAAAATCAACACAAAATCAAAACCCCACAAAAACCCTAATCCAAAACACCCAACCAAAATCAAGGGCACCCCCAAAATCAAAACTTTTTCAGAACCCCACAAAAACCCTAATCCAAAACACCCAATCAAACTCAATGGCACCCCCAAAATCGAAACAAAACCCCACAAAAACCCTAATCCAAAACAAGCAGCAAAACACAAGGGCACCCCCAAAATCGAAACTTTTTCACAAAAAAGCCAACCTGATTGAAGGAGCGAGTGTCCCAAGCCCTAAGCGTCCCGTCCGAGGAACACGAGTAGAGCACACAAGGCGAAGACGGGCCAGTGCTCGATATGTGATTGATGGGGCCAGAGTGGCCATTGCACTCTCCAATGTACTGCCCTGTTGTGGGCGAGTAGAATTTGATCGAATTGGACGATAGAGAGACTGCGAGTGACGAATTCTCCTGACTTGGATTGGTTGATAGATGAAGAGAATGAAAGTGAGATTGCGAGAAGAGAAGGTTGGATTGAAGTGTGTGTGCGCCCTAATTAGGGTTTTGTAAGTACCTGTAATCGATTTGGAAGATGTAGTGGTCGCCGAAGTTGGTTTGGATTGTGTTCTTGATTGCGAAGCGTTTGTGTTGTGGTGGTGAGGGGGTGTGTTCTTCGAGGTCCATCTCCGTCCCTTCTTCCATTTCTCTCAAACTCTGCAAAACCACTTGTTCGATGGTTTTGAGGGTTTTGAAACGTTTTCAATTGATTTGAGGCCGTTCGATGAGCATATAGATGTGCCGTATGCCCATTTGGATGAATCCAAGTCACATTAGTTGGTTTTTTTTTTTTTTTTTTCCACTCCAATGAGAATCGAACCACGATCTCTCGAGGTCTTGTCTTTTTGACAATTGATGTCTTTATCATCTCATCTAAGAGGCTTTGACAAAGCCCTAGAAGTTGTTAATAATTTTTCTTAAAAATTTATTTTATTTATTTTATTGATAACAATGGTTGGCGAGCCTTTTTTAGTGACTAATCTCATGAGAGTTAGTCGAACATTCTAACTCCATAATTTGAGAGAAACCAAAAAAATATATGGATGTCATTGACTTGGTATTCAACGTCTACCGTGCCAACTTATGGATGATCTGTATGCCAACTTATGGATGATCTGTATGCCAACTTATGGATGATCTGTACTGTAGCACGACTCTCTTGAACCTAATTTTTTTCCATCCATAAAATAAGTTCATTTAAAGGAACTCTTATTTCTTGGACCAATTAATGGTAAGAAACTTCAAATACTCAAAATAAATCTATGTACAGTTGTTTAGCAAAATAAAAAATCTACGTACAGTTAATTTTTTCATCAGTGATTTGATTTTAAAATTGTAATCTCAAATCACTTGTTACATAAATTGATATGTTGCACCCTAACATGTACATGATAAAACCAACAAGTCCAACTGTCCAACGACATCGATGAAGGCATAGCGAAATTAAGAGAATGCTATCCCTAATGGCGGAACTTTGGGGCATTAAATTAGGCCTACATGATGTTAAGGGCTTGGGAATCTGACGGCTCATCGTTGAGGCAATTCAGCTCTTATCCCTTGATTGGGACATCTTTATTCGCCACACGTTTTGAGACAACAAGGTATGTGTGGACCATCTAGTTAATGAAGTTTTGACGATGACAGATGATCATAAGAAGCTAAATGTAGTCCTCCCCATGGAGTTCTCTTGTTATTGTAACACGATTTAGCTGTTGATTAATGTTTATTCTCTTTATAGGGTCGTTAAGCCTGTTTATTCACCAAAAAAAACACACACACACACACACCTCGCTGCTCGTACCAATGGAGAATGCATAAAGGAGGCAAGATCACCCAGAATTGTATTTCTATCCCTCCAACCCTAATGACTCTATAATTAAATGTTACAATACGAATTGCTATCCCTAAGTAGGGCATGGGCACACGCTTATAGTTTGTCCTTATTAAATTTCAAGACATGTGCGCACCTCGAGAATTAAAGATGACCTGACAGCTGTCATACCTTAATCATGAATACATTTTTCCTTGAAATTTTTTTTTTTTGGAAAATGATAAAATGACCCACTTTGAGAGCACACTTAGGACGCACACTTTGTCTTTTAGTTTATTTATGGTGTTTTGTTAGATATGAGCTCACACCTTGAGAGACAAGAAATAGCCATAAATGAGCTAAAAGACAAAGTGTGTGTCTCCAAGTGTGTAAGATTATCATTTTCCTTTTTTTTTTTTTTTACTTTTCCTACGCATTCCCATGCCAACAAATCGTGGATAACATTTCATTATTTTGGAATTTTTTGGTAGATGAAGTTAAATAGGTGGGAGAATCTGGTGCCAGCTCAGCCACGAAGATTGCAGACAAGAAGTCTGAACTTCTAATTCACTAGTTTAATTGGTTTATCTTCTTCATTAAAGGAGCTAAGCAGCTAGCTAGAGGAGGGGTCGCAGATTAAGCTGGTCAGATCCCTCATCATCCAAATCGACGGCCGCCAATTAATGGAGGGGGATTGGACTAGCGAGCGCCGTCCGATGGATTCTGAGATTGGAGATCAGGTTGTCAAGAAGATGGTCGAGGAGACTAAGACGAAGCGTGTGGAGTCGCTCGATATCTTCAGAGGCCTCACTGTTGTGGTAATTACTCTTTCAACACTTCCAATCCTCAGCACTGCCATGATATTGTTAAACTTGAATTTTCTACTTTTTAATCCCAGAAACGCACTTGTCTCACTAATTGTCTCACTAGTATAGTAGTATGGTTGTGGCCTATTAATGTGATGTTTTTGTAATTATATACGCTTCTAACTTGAGACTTCTAGTTAAAGGGCATAGGAGAACAATATTTTTGTAGGCTTATTATTAGTGGGTAGAGGTCTCAATGAGTTGATATTTTATACTTAGACTTAATTTTTTATAGTATTAATTAAGAGTTGTGCTATGTGCACCCCCATATGTTATCAGCGCACCCAATGTTTTTGAATTAAAAACTGATTCCATAAGAAAATGTCAAAAATGGCCTCCCAAATCGTGCACCCCGGCATATGATCAGGGCACCCCGCACATACCCCATTCCGTTCACATTCCTGTGCACCAAATTTTACTATTAAGTGAAGTCGATCTGTTACCGGTTGACATCGCGTTCATCGATAAAAGAACACACACCAACCTTGTATTGTAGGGTTTGTTAGATTCAGCGAGTTTAAAGAAATTTTAAGGTCTTATAGTTGAAGAACAAGTGGAAGGCGGACGTCACACACGATAAGGTTAGTTTTCATGATTATTGCATTTTTTTTGCCATTTCTGAAATTCAATAACGGACGTGACTTTCTCGGTCACACAGGACCAAGACATTACCATATGTCTCGGTTGAAGGTAGCCGAGACTTTGGAATAAGTTTCGGTATAGGGTGACCGAACTCATATTTGAATCCCTTTGGTACATGTATCGGACAAATGGAGGCTAAGACTTGACAAATGTTGTCGGACACAAGGTACCAATATGACATGTTGATTCTCGAACCTGTAGTACCGAGACTTTGGAATAACTCTCAGTATAGGGTGACTGAACTCATGTTTATGTGTTTTATGGTGGGGTGCTCGTGTTTCAAACAAAAGTACATTTTGGGAAACTCTCGGGATGCCCTGAGAAAATCCTTAGGTGCCCTGATCATTTGTCGGGGTGCTCATAGCTCGACTCTTAATTAAATGACATTAAGCTCTATCTAATTGAGGCAAAAGCATCATTGGTGAGATGGATGAGACATCACTTGTCAAAAGACAAAGTTTAGGGAGGTCGTCGGTTCGAGTACTCCCGCGGAAGTCCAAGAAAAAAAAAGTTCAATCTAATAGGGATGTGATAGGATGACAAGAGTTCAATCTCCCTTAACCATCAGTATCGGTTTTGAGCTCTGAGAAGGTTAAAGTCTCTTGGAAGAGGTTGTCGCTTTAGTGGTTCTACTTAACTTGAGTCCGGGATTAGTTGGCGCAAAAGCTATAAATGCCCTAACCCAAAACATATAAGAAAATGACATTGAGTTCTGACCACTTGAACCAATGCCCTTATTGTTTTTATATTATGTGACCCTAGTACTCTTTCATACATGTAGTTAATGATACTGGTGGATGATGCTGGAGGAAAGTGGCAGATGATTGGGCATGCACCATGGAATGGATGCAACCTTGCTGATTTTGTCATGCCATTTTTTCTCTTCATTGTGGGAATGGCTATTCCTCTTGCTTTCAAGGTTGGTTTTGGTTACTTCAAATATGTCAAGTTAGCATCAAATAAGCACAACTGATGTGTAAACCACCTTTGTGTTGTCAAATATGCCTCAAATCACATAAACAAATGATTTGATGCATGCGCATCCGACAACAAAATAAAGGGATAGCATTTAAATTTAACATAGCAATATTACTCTTATTTTTGTGCTTGCTTAGCTATTATACTCAAGTAGTAGATAGAGTGATATGTAGTTGATTAAATGTTTCTATATGCAGAAAATCCCAAACTGGGCTTTGGGCAGCAAGAAAGTTATAATAAGAACAATCAAACTCATATTTTGGGGTCTCATCTTACAAGGTTAGTTTTCTTTAGTTATTTTCATGGTTTAGGATCATCATGATTTGGATGGTTTTTAATTGTAAATGCTAGCGAAGCCATCAAAGTGTTTTTCGGCTTGCCTTGCTCTGAAAGACTTTTTCTTGTAGTGTGCTTAGGATCATTAGCAGTAGTCATAATCCCAGTTGCTTCTTTTGCTTTTTAAGTATACTGTACTGATGCCATCTTTCCCATATTCGAAAGGGGGATACTCACATGCTCCGGACAAGCTCACATATGGAGTGGACATGAAACAGATACGCTGGTGCGGCATCCTCCAGGTTTGATGCCTTAGATTTTGCCTTATAGCATAGATATAATTCAAGTTTCATGAAAGCACTTGCCTCCTGAACACATATGCTTTCATGTTTAGAGGATTGCTATCTCATATCTAATAGTGTCGCTGTTGGAAATCGCCACCAAAAGAGCTATGCCCAAGGATTTTTTGTTGGATCGCAGGTCTGTATTCAGGGTGTACTGCCTCCAGTGGTAAGCAATTGCTAAAGTCCAATTTTATTTTTAATCAAAGAGAAAAAAAAAAAAAAGAAAGAATATGTGTATTTTACATGCTGATTCGCTATATATGATCTGCAGGCTGATTGCAGCCTGCATTCTTGTTGTTTACTTGTCGGTTCTTTATGGAACATATGTTCCCGATTGGAGCTTCACTGTCTATAACAGAGATAATCCTGACTACGGGAAAGTTCTCAAAGTAAGTTTCTTTGTGAATAATCTCTCAGCGGTGAAAAATGCGGTGTTGCTTTTATTATCCATGGATACTGGATGGTCTTGTTTTTGATTAACTTAAAGTTCAACAAGGAGTGGAAAGAAATGCTATTTGCACCATTGTAGGTAACTTAAGTAATTGTGATCGACGAATGATGTCAACATCATAGTTCAGTTCAGTTTTGAAATTTGTACTTTAATTTTCAGGGAATTTCAGCTGTTATACCCCTTAAACAATCTTGAATAGTTTAGGAATTTTAATCATTTTGACTTTCCGATGGCGTGAAACGTGTTGAATTCTATATGCAAGGCACTGATTCAACATTCAGTTAGTAATTGGTGGTTGAGGTAGATTATCAGTGTCAAATTTGTGTTGTTATTTACACTTAAAACTAATGCTGTGGATTACTTAACATACTCAATGCAGGTTTCCTGCGGCGTAAGAGGAAAATTAGATCAGCCGTGTAATGCTGTAGGGTATGTTGACAGAGAAGTTTTAGGAATTAATCACATGTACATACATCCTGCTTGGAGAAGATCTAAGGTGCGCTTTTTGTTGTGATGTTTCTGCCCGCACGCCTTTTTGTTTCTTTCTTTACAATGTGTGATTTTGTTCTTTCTTAAGATCAATATATGTATCAATGTATGCTGTTTAGCAGTTATCTAAGAGTGCTATGTCATTCCAAAAGCGGTGCAGGCCTGCAGTGAGAACTCTCCGTATGAGGGACCTTTCCGAAAAGATGCTCCATCATGGTGCCAGGCTCCATTTGAACCTGAAGGAATTCTTAGGTCTGCTTACTGATAACATTTCAGTCATTCTAATCAGTGAGGCTGAATGCTAGGTTGTTTATATATCCAAGCGTGACTCACAAGTCCGATTTGCTCCTATATTTTGACAGTACTGTTCGCCATTGTGCCTAGATTTTCACCAAGATACTACACTAGTCTTAGCAAATAAGTACCAAACAACTAAAAATTTTTGTGTGTTTAAATTATGAAACTGTAATCTGCATTGTTTATTGACACTAAATCTTACACTTGTGCAGCTCAATTTCATCTATTCTTACTACCATCATAGGTGTACACTGTGGACATGTTCTCATACTCAGAAAGGTAAGTTAGTCAAAAATAAAAATTCCATTGTTGGCATGTATTTTTATTTCACTTACTGCCTGCTTGTACAAAATTTCAGCGTCACTTGGATCGGCTGAAACATTGGTTTCTTATGGGCGTTTTCCTCTTTGTCTTCGGCATAATTCTCCATTTCACAAATGGTTGGTATAGAGTCTATAGGCCACTCTTGAATGCGCATTCACTCTCTTAGAAAAATTGCTTTATATATGTCGGCTCTAACGAAAATATTTCACTTTGTTGCAGCAATTCCACTGAATAAACAGTTGTACAGCTTCAGCTATGTTTGTTTGACGGCTGGCGCAGCAGCATTGGTGTTCTCCCTTTTTTATGTTGTGGTATACCACTTGCAAATAATAGTCCATCTGTTAGCATTCTGTTATTTAATTTTTTAGGCATTGAATTAAAACCTGTTGGTGATCTAAGAATGCTTTGGCAGGTTGATATCTTGGGCATACATTATCTTTTTCTTCCATTCAAGTGGATCGGGATGAATGCAATGCTCGTCTATGTGATGGCAGCAGAAGGAATTTTCGCAGGGTTCATTAACGGGTGGTACTACGATGACCCCCACAACACACTGGTAATTCGAATGATTCGATACTGTTATCTCATAATTAGTTGGGATTTTTTGACCACTTGACAATTTGTTTCAATTCCATTCTACACTTGCCTATGGCTACGATGAATGCTCAATTGTTCAAGTCCAGTACCATGTTCTGCACATACCATTGAATGACTATTAATGATGAGTACATATTTCGTTAATGGCAGATCTATTGGATACAAAAGCACATCTTTATCAGCGTGTGGCATTCGACAAAGGTCGGGATTCTCCTCTATGTCATATTTGCCGAGATTCTTTTTTGGGCTCTTGTGGCAGGCATTTGCCATCGGTTTGGTATTTATTGGAAGCTTTAGCTACCGACAGATGTTATTCACTTGGTGGCGATAATGGCGAACACTCGAACATTGATGGATAATGCTTTTCAGGTTCATTACATTGATAGACAACCATTTCGCCTTTAACTGTTAGGATACATTGTGACTTTTCAAGCATCTCAAGTCATATCAAGTTGTATGGCATAGCTGATTATAGAGAAGTTGTGGACATGTAGTACAGTGTAGTATATGCTTTAAACTGATTCAAATTTGGATATGATTTATTATATCTATATGTTTGAGTATGATGCAAATTTGTGCCAAGTTTGAGTCAAATTAATGTCCATTGTTGTAAATGTATAATGGGTAATGTATCAATTGAAGATAGTGTAGTGGTGGAGTGATGAGTAGTTAATCAAATGTGCAGTTTCTGTGTACATGGGTCGTGACTTATACAATTAATGAATCGTTTCATACCATTTGATCAACATAAGAAAAAAAAATGTTTTAAAATACTAGGTAAATGTTGTTGAAAGATACGTTGTTTAAATTTAATTAATACATAAGAGACCCATTCTAATATGTTTTTAATATTGAAAATTTACGAGTAATGTTTTATTAAATAGTATAAAACTAATAATAGCATTATCAATGTATTTAATAACATTTACTTATGGGTTAATTATACATTTAATAAATTTAGCAAACGTGTCTATCAAGTTGTTCATTCTCTTATGAGCATCTCTACGTGTTGAAAATTCGATCAGTTGAGAACCTTTTATACAAATGAACGTGTCTAGAAACTCCAATATGGCTAAACAAACTTCATTTTCTTCGAACTTCGATCGTTTGAAGTTGTGATGAAAAATATACAAACATTGCGAAGTTGGAACACCTATATTACTTAGGAGACTCACTCTGAAATTGAAATTATTAATTTTGGAAAAGATACTGGATAGAAGATACGAAGAAAGCAAATTTGATTAGGAAAAAAAATACATGCACAGTTGGATTTTAGTTTAATTTTTTTGGATACATGATCTTAAAGAGGAGGATTGTGATACACTTTTGAACAGTTGGATATATTATATTCATCTCAACAAATTGTTGGATGCACTCAAACCACATTCTAATCTGAAAAGCTTATGTTACTAGTTTCCCTATAAAAATAATTTAATTGTAAAAATTAAGTTTATTAAAGTTTCGGTTCTATGCTTATGCTTCCACTTAAATAAGCTTTTTCTTATTAATAAGTTTTAACACTAATCCAATAAAATCATGAGTAAGAAAATGGTCTACAAACCTTCATTTGATACTTTTTTTTTTTAACACCTTCATATTTTTAAAAAATTTGTGTTGCTTATTTTTCTAGTTTTTTTGTCGACAGTGCTTATTTATTTTTCTAATTAAAAGTTTCAATCTCAATTTTAGTTTTTTTTCCTTGATGCATCTCATTTTAGCTTATTTTCAATAGTTTGTATTATTTTATTTTATATAGTCTAATAGCATGTTTTTGCTCGTCTAACATGTGAAGTATGTGGTATTATTGTAAGAGAGAGGTTCGAGTCGTTAGAAAACAAGATAAGTTAAACCCTTAGAAAAATAACACGTGTTGCTTGCTAGCAACTAAAAAAAAAAAAACTAAGACAAATATCACTTTTCTTTTGAGGCAAATAAAAGCATATTGAATGCAACCTTGGATTGATGTCTAGGCCTACTCCGGAATATTCCATAGAAGAGGCACCTCACTCTTTTTGAGAAAGAGGCACCCCACTATACAAGAGATGTGTTTCGAAAAATTAAGAGATTCGAACATGAGACCTAATAGAGGTCGAAGTGAACAACAAGTTTGTCTCAACCACTACATCAAGACAATTGTTGGTAATTTATGCAGTGAATAACAAGCATGTCTCAATCACTAAACTGAGACAATTGTTGGTAATTTTATTGTCCGACATTGTTCAATTTTTGTTATGTTAGGCCCAATCAAAGGTAGAAAACGAGTGATGACTAAGGAAAATACTAGAATGACTAGTTTTAAGACAGCTGGTGATGGTGTCCATTCATTCGTGCAATGATATATGTGCACACAATCCCGATGCCGAATGGATAGATACCATTACCAAGTGTCCATCGCAAGTGTCCCATCACCGGGTCACCCTAACATCTTCCAATCGTTGACTAATTTATGTATGAGCTTTAATATGAAAGTAAAGGTTCACTCTAACATGTCAAAGCTAGATGAAATTCCCATTCCACACTTATAAGCCTTGTTATTCTTTTTATAACTGGTTGATGTGAGACTAAACCAAATCACAGGTCTGGCGTTATCTTTTTTACAACCCATATTAACCTCATTAAACCCGCCATTTTTGTTGGATGTCAATCTACTAGGAACTCGAATCTTATGGGTTATTAAGCCAAATTGTGGGCTCTTACACCAAGTTTAATTTTTGTTATATTAAGCCCAATCCAAAGTAGAGAGTGTGATTACTAATTTAATCAACTTGTACCAACCAATTGAATGGCCCAATGATTTGACATGGTGTTTGGAAGTAAGATGTCACTTCTCTCAAGTAGTCTTCTTATGATCTAAAATACTTCTCTGCACTCTCTTCAATTCTCCTGTAATGTAATGTAACATGTACACAACTTTAACATAGATATCAAACGTCTTTGATGAACTCATTTGGTATGACCAATACAATTAGGAGTTTAGTACACAATTGGAGTAAAGGACACCTTATGCACAATATACATGAATCTTATTTGTTCATCCATTAATTTATTCACAACAGAAAGTAGAACCAGAACTGGCTCATCAATGCTTGGTCTTGGGCTTCTTCACCACCATCACAGTGCAATGAGCGTGGTGGGTGCAATAGTCACTTACGCTGCCCAACAAAGTCCTGCCAGGATAGTAGAATCGTTTTTTTTCGTTAGACATTTCAAAATGCGCACAGAAACGATTAGAGCAGTAAGCACTGGGGAGTGCAAAATATTGTCTGCTAACACGAAAAGTTGAAGTTAAAACAAATCCTTAGATTTCTCATGATCACAGCCTAGTTGCCTTCTCGAATATTTACAGGAAAATAAAAATGAATTCTAGTGCATTTTTACCTGGCACAATGTCTTTTAACGTCGGAAATGCATGAATTACTAAAATTAAATGATGCAATCATAAAGTTGGATGTTTGCCTTGGAATATCATAATTAACAAGACGCTTAGATTAACAATAGCAAAATATTGTCTGCTAACACAAAAAAGTTGAAGTTCAAACAAATCCTTAGATTTCTCATGATCACAGCCTAGTTGCCTTCTCGAATATTTACAGGAAAATAAAAATGAATTCTAGTACATAAACACCTGGCGCAATGTCTTTTAACGTCGTAAATGCATGAATTACTAAAATTAAATGATGCTATCATCAAGTTGGATGTTTGCCTTGGAATATCATAATTAACAAGAAGCTTCAATTAACAATAACAAGGCCATTTGAAGGTAAAGCAATGGTTGTGAAACAAAGAGTTTACTAAATGCAGACGGAAATGACGGCTTATCTACCACACCAGATCAGCAGTAAACTATTTATCTAGATTATAGGTGTACGGTCAAAATTATGGGTCCAATTGTGGTGACATTTTGTTGAGACAGATATGAGCAAGACTTAAGGTAGGGAATGCTCAATGTATTTGAAAATAGGAGTAAGAAATCACTCTCTTTTTTTGGGAGATGACTACTAGTTAATCAATGCATCGCATAATTAAAGCAAACAATGAATGAACAAATTGTTTTCGGAATATATGCTATAGTAATTAGTTTTCGCAAAAGTTTAAATAGATGGTAAAGGTGTATATCATACCTTTTAATAGCTCCATATCCATGACTTCCCACAACTAAAATGGTTGCATGATGCTTTTCAACTGCTTCACATAGTATGTTTCGAGCATCTCCTTCTAACACTTCCACTGTAATACCAGTCACCTGCAAACCACTCAAAATGTCTAAAATTGTGCCTATAAAGTTCAATCCGAAGGGATTGAGCAGCACATCTTTTTCATCTATTATTAGATGCTAATGTGTTATCTCTAATAAACTTAATATGTAATTTTTATTTTTATTTTTGAAGCTAACTTTAATATGTAATTAGGCAGTAAAGTATATGCACTTCAGTTTCAATTTCAAGATCAACTATATAAGCGATCAATTCCATCAACTAAATAATCCCCGTTGGCCTGAACATAACATCCACTCTGTCTTTGCAGTGCAGGGAATGACAAACCAAAAATTAACAATGTCTTACAAGCAAGGAAGTAATGCAATATGTTGTATGGATACAAACAAGGAACACAAAAAAAATAGAAAACAGAAAGTAAACATAATTCCATCAACGTGCTAGAGATATCAAGAAAGTTGCACTCGCTTGAATGGAAATTGTTAAAATGTGCGCGGCAATGTTTCTGAAATCAAGGAATCTCCTTCACGTTCATCCCCAATCAACCCAGTTTCACAAGCCTAGTATTTTCATATATACCATCTGCCTATACATTTTCAAGTTAAGGACTGAACCTGCAAGAATGGTAATGGCATCCCAACTATATGGCCAGTGATTCAAAGTTCTAACACACATCACCTGTCTACAGTACAAAAACATATATACAAGAAGAAACAACCCTGATTTCAGCTTCAAATGAACAAGGGTTTTAGTATCACCCTGAATTAGTACTTCAGGGTGATACTAAAATTAGTCCCACTTTAATACTTCAGGGTGACACAAGAAGAAACAACCATATGGCCATTGATTCAAAGCCTTCCCAAATTAGTTGGGGTCCGCTACATGGACCAAACTCTTCCATTACGCTCGATTTCATACAATTGATTGTGTACTTTCCAAGTCTTTTAAATAACTCCTAATCAATATGTCTCAAGTTAGCTTCGGTCAATGTACCCCTATATCGTCTAATTTCTTTAGTTTCTATTGGGTCGAGTATTCTACCCTGGAATAGTCCTTCCCCATCAAAAAACCAAATCATATATGGCCATAAAACTGGTGCTAACCTGCTTACTGCTGCAGACTTGTTTTGCCTTCTCTACCACGCTAGCCGCGACCTTCTTCAAATCAGAATCAACATAAGGCAATACTTCAGCAGCACCTGCAAACATCAAAAAGGAAACCATCAACACTACAAGTCTACACATACTCTTTCACCAACTTCACCAACTCATATATATACATATATAAACGAAATCCCCAACCAAAACACAACCACGAAATGACGAAACCCCAATTCCACATAAACAATCAATTCCTTCAACTCCATAACCCATAACAACCGCCCTAAGGGATGTGGTACTGCAGTGACAAAGAAATGAGCACCATAACTCTTGATCGAGGCAGAGGTCCTAAGTTCAATTCTTAATAGCTACATAATATTTATTTATTTTCTCTCTCGACCAACTAACTCTCATAGGATTAGTCGAACCAAAATAAGTACTCCCTCTATATTATCAGTCACACTTTGACTTGTGCACAAGAATTAAGGTGGTGATGATTAATTACCATTAAGATTTTATAACAAGACTGTATTACCTTCCCATAAATGACTTCATTTATCATATGTATTGTATAAAAAAAGTGATTGGTGGTGTCCAGAGGCGGAGGTAAGGGTATGGTTGGGGGGCCATGGCCCCCCCCAACATTTTCCCCACCCCATAGTATACACCCCTCATCCCTTTGTAAAATAAAAAAAATAATACATTGGCCCCCCCTCTTTCTAGCTACATGCACCCCATCAAAGACAAATATAGTGTGATTCGGAAAACATTTGCAACAAAATTGATGTGGGTCTTGTTGGGATGTACACTAGGATGTGGGTATGGACTTGTCTCAACACAAGAAATGAAGTATTCTAATGAAGTATATTGTTGTTCTTAATTAATCAACTTTCTTCTTAAAAAAATTAATCGACTTTCTTGACACCGTTTGAGGTGCTCCATATATTGATTTGTCGATAGTCGATCGTTCTCTCTATTTTACATGCAATATATATTACAACCTCAACTACTAATTTATTCAATAGTGTTTCATCATCTCTACCAATTCTCTCCCGATCACAATATATTCTTACTAGTTATCTTTCGATCATAATTAACTTTGTCTCAAAATGTCTCTATCAAAACCTATTTTCATGCTCTTTCTTACTAATGCATTCACCAATTAATGATTGTTGATGTCTATAAAATAGTGTGAATTGTGTTGTATAATTATTATTTTTTTCGTGTTAAATATTAGATGAAATTAAAGCTATAGTGTTAATTAGCAAGTGAATCAAATAATCAAGTTTTTTATGACAAGTCATAGATCAAGTTAGTAGTTAGGATTATTTGATTGACACATAGTAATGATTATATACTATACCTCAATTTAATTATTAAAGATTTGTCCTGAACAAAATCTTTACATTTGAGCTTAACATGACGAAATTGAAACAACATAATGAATAAGTTTTTTTTTTTTTATTAAGTCTAATCTATATTAGAAAATTTGGCCCCTTGTCCCAAGAGTCTAGCTCCGCCCTGGTGGTGTCATTAACTAAATAGAACAGGGTTAACCATAAATAACAACTTATAATACTCCAGATATTTGTAAGAATTTCAAAAACCCCCCTATGAGTTTGGACTCTTATAGTCCAAATAGATTTTTTGTTCTTAATTTACTAACATTCCACATATTATGGGAAAAATAAATAAATAAAGGAGTCCCCAATGTGGCAGATAATATGGAATGGAGGGAGTAGCAATTTCTCCCGGGGTTACCAGGTTGGGTGCCCAACTAACTCTGATGGGATTAGTCGAACCACAGTAAGGCGCTGAAAAAGGCTTTGACACTCATAAATATCTCAAAACAACAAAACATGTAAACAAAACCCTAACAACCACTATTCCACATCACACGTATCCAAATCAATTGCAGGAATCCAAAACCTACACTCAACAATCAATCAATCAATCAATCAATCAGGTCAAGGAAATCGAGTGTCGGCGCCGTACCAGGTCCAGCGAGACCGACGACGGAAGTCGCGGAGGGTTTGGCGTGGACGAGGACGAGGCGGAAGGGAGGGTTATTGGGAGGGAAAGCAGAGAAGAAGTGGTCGATCGTCCAGTCCAAGGCGTAGAAACTGTGCTCGCTGTGGTCGATCCCCACAATCATCACTGGCTTCTCTTCTGTCGCCATTAACGCTCCTCTATTAAGCTCTCTCAAAATCAAAACCGTTTTGGGTTCATGACAGAACGGGGTTTATATAGGAGCGTAGCGGTTTCTAGAACTACAATCCGAAGCGATCAATACAACGCACTTCTCCACTGACGACCGTGCCATTAACATCGAGATGCGTGATGAAGATCTCTAGATAGATTGCTGACCCGCCTGTCATGTTTCGCGCGTGTCGCTTCTGGTGGCGCTTGCGTCGTTTGTGGGACGCGTGGAGTGATGGGCCCACCAATAATTGACTTATTACATCTCATTTTGTTTCACACCGTTCGATGTGCGTTGTGATGTAGTATTTCATTGGGATGCGTGACGTGTAGGTGTATCTGAGGAGCTATAAGCTGGGAATTATTGTATGAAATGAAAGATAATGTTCTTTTTGTGTGTTGATCAGTTGCCTCTGATTTGATATTATGTGTATGATTTTATTCTCTAATGAGAGAAGACATTTTAGTAGGAGTATTCAAGTTCATCTATTTTTTCATCAAATATAAGGAGACTTTAGTTTTTTTTTTTTTTTTTTTTCAGAGAGACTTTAGTTATTTAATGTATTTTTTTCCTAAGAAAGTTATAAACCAATCTAAATATAACACTTCCTAATACCAAAAAAAAAAAAAAAAATATATATATATATATATATATATATATATAACACTTCCTCCAAAATAAATCTAAATACGACACCTTTAATGTCAACATGAGTCGTGATTCGTGAACCGTTGCATTTAACAAGAATGATGTCTCTTTTCACTTATATGTTTTTTTTTTTTTTTTTTTGGTAGGATCACTTATATGTTTTTGATGTACCTTTTAATCACCTAAAGTGTGTACAGATATCAAGCTTACCAGAGATGCCTTGTTTTAACTTCAACTTTTCTTCTTTTTTTTGGCCTCAATTGAATTCATACAGTTTAGTGATGGTAAAATTACTCGTATGTGCCTAAAAGGAAATGGAATTATATTTTGTCATCTAAGTTTAAATATTGGGTTACGGGTTTAAGGCACCAAATTGACTGTTATGGAAATAATCGAGTCTTAGTAAAAGGGGCCGAAAATACTAAAAAATCCATGATTATTAAAAAGTAAAAGATTGAACTTTTTTCTTTAATATGTGGTGTTTTATGAATACCTATAAAAATATATACCTCAAGAAAATAGAAGATTCCAACACGTGACCTCAAAATAGGCCCAAGTCAATTAACGGCAAGTCCCTAACCATTGTTGATGCCCTATAAGTTGGGTGGCATGCCTCCAATTCACTTGTGTGAAAGTGATACTTAAACAATATTTTTGCTAGAAATGTAAGTGAAGAATAAACATATGCATTTAATACTCAATCAATGTTAAATTTTCATGTCTGCGCCCATCTATAACACTTCTCTACGAGCTATAATTTTTGCCAATACTAGGGTTGCAAATGGGGCAGGGCGGGGTGGGGATTGAAGTTACCGTCTCCGTCCTTGCGGGGCCAAGATTTATCCTCAAAATTTCTGCGAGGCAAACTTTGCTCCTACGCCTTGCCCTGAGGGGATCCATGCGAGGTAGGAAATCCCCGCGCCCCATTAATTTTATGAAAATATTCATTTTTTGATCTCCACTCCCTGGTCTTTTTGTCAATTAACTATTTTATCAAATTTTATTTTATTTAGAAAACTATCTTTCTCAAACAAAATAATTTAATTTTGTTTTTGATATTGTTATGTTGTTCGAGTTGTGAAATATCATACTTAATTAAATAAAAAATATTTCTTAAATGAATATGATAAATATATTTCAATAATGTTCTAACTATATTTTAATATATCCTTGTGATACAAAAAAAAAATATATATATATATATATAATTGATTAATGTTACAAGTTATGTTTAGAGTTCGAGATCTTGAATTTCATTTCATACAATTACACATAAGTTTTAATAAAAATTATATAATTTTTAATAAAAAATAAAAAAATAGAAAAATTTATGCATGGAGCGGGATGGAAACCGGGGAATCCTTGTGGGGATCCTCATGGGGCACGGGACGAGAGCAATCCTCATTACCGCCTTGCCCTGCGTGATGGGGCAAGATTTTGCCTCGTGCCTCGCCCCGTGAGGGGCAAAATGTGGGGAATATTTGCCCCACCGGGCGGAGCCCCTACGAGGAACGGAGATTCCCCACCCCACTTGCAACCCTAGCCAATACTAATATTATTCCCCAATTTAATCACATTTTCAACTTATAGGTGTGAGGTTTTATCTTAAAATGCATCAGTACTAGTAGAAGAGTAATAATCACTTATATACTTCTTTAATCTTTATGAAGTCTTTTTTTTATCGCATATGAATTCTTATTTAATCAATATGGGACTAACTTTCAGTTTACACATCTTCAACAATCAAGTTAACTTCAAATTAAAAAAAAAAAAAAAAAAAAAAAAATCAATCTAGTTAAACACACATATAATTTGGTTTAAAAAAAAACACCTATCATTTAACAAAAGAACTAATAAAATATAAAAAATACATAATCAATTATCATTAGTTGCAAAAATTAGCATACGATGATTTATTAAATATTATAAAATATTCAATTTTGTTAAATTTATGAGTCATTTATATATTTTAATAAATAATATTTTCTTATATATTAATCAAAACTTATTAGTTTTAACAATACATATATAGCTCAAGATATTGAGGAATAACAACTTCGGAAGGTTTTCGTTCCTAAATTTCTCTCTTAACATGAGAAGCATCCAAGGATACAAAAACATGAGAAGAGCTTGAGTAATTTGCTCCATGGAACAACCTGTTCTTTAAATCAGGGTATTTAAACTCATCTATGTCCAGTGCAACTTCTCTTAATTAGATTAAACAACATTATTGATAAATACGTTGTCAAGACATATTAAATGCACAATATAAATACGTAAAAAACGTTTTATATAAATTTACACATAGTGAAATATCGGTTGGTATATATGCATTATAATTAAGCATGTATAAATAAACCATTATAATTGAGTTTTCAAAATTAATAACATATTATAATAAGTATTGCCAAATGTAGCTTTCAACAACATTTCTTTTGTGCCTTAAGAAAATATTTTTTATTGTAGTGACCATAATCCTCTTTCTCGATTCATCATTTTTGTTTGGAGATTTGCCACTCTTTAATTATAAGGGTAAATGGGCAAATAGTCCCAAACTTTCATGTTTTTCTATAAATAATCCTAAACTTTCAAATTTATCAAAAAAATCTCAAACTTTCCTTTTGGTTTCAATTTCATCCCATCTAATTTTTTTAGTTTAATTTGGTGTGATGTGGCACATTAAATTAATAAAGTTTTTGATTAAGGGAAGGTGTCAAATTAAGAAAAGAAAAAAGAGCTTATTTTGAATTAAAAAAAACTTATAACAAAATATGAAGAAATTAAAAAGAAAAGAAAAACTCTCTGCCCGTTGTCGTCACCACTCCTCTCCAACGACAATCATAGCTTCTCCACCAAGTTTATCCCTTCAACACCGACACCATCTAACAACAACCCTTGGTCATATGGTTTTGGGGTTTAGAATAATAAAAAATGGGTTTTACTAATTTAATGTACCACCATACACTAAATTAAACTAAAAAAATTAGATCGGATAAAATTGAGACCAAAAGCAAAGTTTGAGATTTTCTTCATAAAATTGAAAGTTTGGAATTATTTTGAAAAAAACATGAAAGTTGGGGATTATTCTCCTATTTGCCCTAATTATAAATTTTTTAACTCAATTTACTCCTATGTAGATCTGTCCAAGCCTGTGACTAATAGGTAGGACTTAGACAAGTTTTCTTAGGCCCAAACTCGCTAAGGCTCGAGCCTACCTAAACCTGATTTAATTTGGGTTGGGCTTACTTGTAAAGCACAAGCTCGGCCAGGCCCGACCCGACCCGCTACTAAATTAATATCTATATTTTCAAGAAAATATGTTGGAGACAAGGCTTGAACTTAAGACCCTCTATATTGATGATTGTTCTTTACCAACATGCTACATCCATCTTTTGTGGTTTTTTTTAAGAACATATATGTCCATTCATAGAAATTGTTGTTACATATGATTTAACAATGGAATTACATAAATAACAATCTTTTCTCACTCCTTAATGAGATCAAATCGACGTTGTGAAAGTTTGCAAACCTATGTGCAACTTATATGTTTGTCTTTTGCATCTACAATAAAAATAAAACTTCCAACAAGGGAAGACGAACAAAAACTTTTAAGGAGGAAAGACAAATATAGACTTCTAACAAGGGAAGACAACAACTTATTGAAAAAAAAAACCTAGTGAAAACATTAAACCAACAACTAGCGCATATCCATACACGAGTATATAGAAGTGGAGACAAAATTGAATGATGGCAGATGCATGTGTGAATGAATGGCAAGTGGTGCCAGTGATGAATCTAACAACTGCTGCAGGCCGAATGAAATTGAACGTCTCATATTTGAATAGATTCGATTTTATTGAATAAACAAAAATAAAGATTGTTATTGGAACCACCGACCGATCAAAATAGAAGAAGAACAGTGGTGGTTCTAACTAAATAATCACAAAAAAAACCAATGCTCTAAACCCTAGTTGTCGCTTTTCTTCAACTCCCATCTTTTGTGTTTTATTTGTATATTAATATAAATATATAGAAAATCTACAAAATACTACACTTTATTATAATTTTATGGAAGAAAGTTTTTACAATACTTATTTTTTTTAAATAATTATTTTTATTAATAAGAAAATATATGTAGATTTGATGGGCCAGGGCTTGGGTTTTGTATTTTTTGCATGGGCCGAGCTTGGCCCAAGAATATAGCCCAAACATAGGTGGTGGGTTAGGCTTGGGCCAAAGTACTTAGGCTAGCTTGAGGCCTAACTTCAAATAGTGTCATTAGAAATAAAAGCGACAATCGATTGGTTTGAGTGACAACAAACTTGGACCGTAAATCATGATTTTGAGTGTGACGGCCCCAAATTCCCAATGCATTTGGGTACCCATGAACAATTCTACTCCTATGAGACATAAACACACTTTTTTTAGCCTAACTTCAAATAGTGTCATTAGAAATAAAAGCGACAATTGATTGGTCCGAGTGACAACAAACTTGGACTGTAAAAAAAGAAATCGTGATTTTGAGTTGAAAATGAATCACATGATATTTTCTAAACTGGCTTACTAACGTACAAATGCTTTTTAAGGCAAATGTTCTTACCTGAACTATCGCGACCCGAGTGACAACTCCGAGATCCTAACTCGTCTCCCGTGATTTACCGATTACCTGATAAGGTTTAAATCTTGAATATTAGTGTAAGGGTTATGATTAAATCTTAAGTTGATTTGTACGGGTTTGTATCATTTGTTAGACTCTGGTTGGACTCAAATATGTAAGCCCATTTCCACGAAATTATTTACTTGTTATGGCCCCATTTTATATTGGTTATGTTGGGCCTTTGTTGGACCCTAACACAAACCTATTTACATCATTTTATTTTGTTTATAAAGTGTCCATACTTCTCCTTTATTTTTATTTTATTTAATTTACACACCCATATTATATGACCACACAACACTAAGTAAACCCCACTGTGAGGTGTACATAACACCCCACTGTTGTGTACCCCATACCCCACTGTTGTGTGCACACAACACCCCATTGTTGTGTGCACCCCATCGTTATGTGCACCCCATTCACACTACACGCACATGCATTATGCACACACATGCATGCATATGCATACACACCACCCCACTACCAAACTGTCCACACCCCACTCCATATTTCCTTGGCAGTCCAGTCCACCCACACCCCATCACGCACCCCAACTGTGGGGTGTACATGCATACACTACACACTGCAAAACTGCCCACACCCCACCTTGACTGTCCACCCCACCAGTGGGTGTACACACACGATCACACACCACACCACACCCACATGCACACACATGCATGCATGCACATACACTCACATGCACACACATGCATGCACACCATATTTTCACTACACACTCATGCCAAACTGTCCACCCACACACACAGTCCAACGCCACACCCCACTCATTTTCACCAAAACACTTATACGACACACACCTCATCACGGTTTCAACAAAAAAAATAAAAAATAAAAATAGTGAGAGTGGAAAAACCGAGAGAAGGGAAGGGAGATAGAAAACGACTTCGACTCCGGTGACCACCAAGGGCCATCTCCGACTATCATGGTCACCATCCTTGTCCAGCGACATCGTGGACAACCACCACCGTGAAGAGAGGAGACATACATGGCCGAGGGAGAGGAAGAAACCGAGAGTGAGAGAGAGATCGAGAGGGAAAGAGAGAAACGGAGAGCACATACCTTCGGTCAACAGCACCCTCCGGCAGTCCGTTTCGGTTGTCGGCGACGAACTTGGGGCGGTGGTGAGGTTGGACAGTGAGAGAGGCCGTGAGGAGAGTGAGAGAGATGAAGACCGTGAGAGAGTAAGGAGAGTGAGAAAAGTGAGAGTTGTGTTTGCATGAGATGGGAGAGGGTGAGGTGAGTGACGTGAGATGAGTGTTTAAATGAGGGTGATGTAAGAGAGTGATGTGAGTGATGGGGGTGTAAGAGAGTGATGTGAGTGATGGGATGGGTGTGAGTTGATTTGAGTGATGAGAGTGATGGGGGTAGGTGTGTGTTTGTATTTTTAAATGGGTATGATAGTTGTGTCCACCCATTTCTTTACCAACTCACACATCTCAAGGTTAAACCCAAGGTTTCCCCAACACCCGTGTTTTTCCAAATATTTTCCCCGATACATCTCACATCCTCGGTCCGTATTTCCCCGTCACATGCATACTTTCACCTTGTCTCGCACCAATAATTATTTAAATTATCCAATAATTTTTTTAATTATGTTTTTATTGTATTTTTCTCCCCCGTTTACCTAGGCGAGACCTCACTCATATTGACAATTGCCTGAACGGCCCGCGACACGCATTAATATAAAATACTATTACACGCATCAACGAATCATAAAATTACCTCGGTGTCGACTCCCAAGGTTCGAAATACTGTCTAGTATCACGTAGCCGGGTCACGGTTTTGACAAGTACTATACAAGTCGGGTTAAAATTTAAGGGTTGTTACAGTCTCCCCACTTATTAAAATTTCGTCCTCGAAATTTACTAATACGTAAATTAAACTAACGACCTTACCGTTCCTCTTTACCACTCCTAAAGACACCGATAATCTTCAGAGTGAGTTATTTCTTGACTCCGAACCGTTCGTGACCCTTTCAGTGGAGAGACCTTTAGGTGTACATAGTCTCTCTGAATCATATTGAAGCTCATCGTGATACTCGTCAAGTATCTCTTCTGCCACTCTTGGGCACTCTTAAGTCTCTGGCAAATCTACCATACCTTCTTAATATGATCCTCAACAGTTCCAGGTCTAACTGCCACAACATCCTCTGGCTCAGCCCAGCAGGAAATGAATCTATGAGGCCTATCGCATAGCGCCTCAATCAATGCCATACCGATACTTGCCTGACAACTGTTGTCGTGCACAACCTCGCACAAGTGAAGGTACTACGAATTTCGCAACTTTGTCCACAATTACCTAGATGCTATCGTAACCACGAGGAGATCGGGGCAACCACTGACGACATCCATATCAATACGTTCCCATTTCCAGCGAAGAATGGGTAGGTGGTGCAGCTGTTCTCCAGGTCGTCAATGTTCAACCTCCACGCGTTGGTATGTCATACGCTCGAACAACTTCGACACCTCAAAAATTATCTCTGGCCACCAAAAGAGATGTCGCATGTCAATGCACATCTTAGGTCACACGTATCAGCCACCAATGGAAAACCCCAATTGCCCGCGATACCTCTAGCATGAGTCTGTCGACCGACTTTAGTTTGGGAAATCTGAACTATCCGCCATCTCGCCGCATCGCTCATATGACGCATCGTCTTAATGTTCCTCGCCCACCATGCCAATTGAGACGATCTGCAACCTCGTCTGACCACGTATATGTGTCATGATAATCGTCGGCACTTCCGCTAAATTCATCAACTCAAATGCCTCACGTAAACCACACTAATGGTCCTTTAGCACATAATTATCTCGACATCAAATCCTTTACAACTCAAAGTATCAGCAACAATGTGGGTCTTCCTCGGATGGTACCTAAAACGAGAAGCCGTAGTGTTTCAAGAACTCGAGCTCACGCCTCTATCTCGCTCCAAAGACGCTCGACACTTTCTCCAACTTGCCTTCTCGTATCAACCGATCGAAGCAGATAATATTCGTAACTAGTTCGCACCAACTAAGGCTTCGAATTCTAACGATTCCCATACTCACATGGCTACTAGCGACTCGTAGCCCCCTATTTCTATCGAAATGCCCAAAACAAATCGCGTTAGGGTATATAGCATCCTAGCTACTGTGCCTAAGATCGGGTTCTTCTAAGTCTAACGAGTATCAACCCTAACTCTTCTACCATGCGCACAACAATAGATGAAAACAACATAACCCAAATTGAACATGGTACGCATGAAAATACTGGAAATGAAAGTCATACCCTCAACAAGGTTTCGGACCTTGATCGACTCAGCATCCCTCTATGTGATCAGGGCAATCCCTCCGAATGTGGCCAATCTTTCC
The DNA here is from genome assembly GCA_039657345.1 of Stephania japonica. Classification (NCBI taxonomy): domain Eukaryota; kingdom Viridiplantae; phylum Streptophyta; class Magnoliopsida; order Ranunculales; family Menispermaceae; genus Stephania; species Stephania japonica. Next base: position 5,695,576 of record CM077558.1, on the reverse strand, counting down.
GCACTTAAAACAAGTGCGAGTATCCTGCGATCCCCGAGTCCGGCTCTCGCTCGTCCCTCGTATCAAACTTTGTGTCAGTTTGACCGGACATCTGTCCTCCTCTCGCTGTCTCCTTGATCGCACTCTACTCTCGAGTCACTAATGGTCCTTTGGCCGCAAAACTCGGCATAACTAACGGGATAGTATCGAGTAGTTTGTCGTGCAACGGACCCTACACTCGAAGTACTATGATCACGAAAATTCCACCTATTTTTTTCCTCTTCTTGTCTTGATGGTACTCCTCCGATCGAAACTCGATCTGGCCGGTCGGCCTCCTGGATGAGTAAGTAGGTAACCTCCCGAGCCTGACTCCGCTCGTATGCAATCTGGTCTCTCCGCCGCGCGTAGTGACTACGGAACCACCGATCGCAGTAACAAACCCTCGGTGAAATAATAGACTTGATCGAGTCTCGGTGTCGGATCCTCCAAAGATCCTATTCCAAAGATTAGGTAACAATGATGAGAATCTACCCATGTACTCCATTACTCCTATGAGACATAAACACACTTTTTTTAGCCTAACTTCAAATAGTGTCATTAGAAATAAAAGCGACAATTGATTGGTCCGAGTGACAACAAACTTGGACTGTAAATCGTGATTTTGAGTCTAGTAGATAAAACACATTAAGTTAAAAAAAACATTCCGTTAAAATACAATTTATTAGATTTCCCGATTACCCGTAAGGTTTAAATCTTGAATATTAGTGACTTGGCCCCAGGTTATGTTGGGCCTTTGTTGGACCCTAACACAAACCCATTTACATCATTTTATTTTGTTTATAAAGTGTCCATACTTCTCCTTTATTTTTATTTTATTTAATTTACACACCCATATTACATGACCACACAACACTAAGTAAACAATATACTTGATATGCTAGATATCATGTGTAGAAAAAAAATAAAAAATAAAAACAAAGGTGAGAGGGAAAACCGTATAACCAAAAATTGAAAGCAATTATATAATGGACAAATCAATCATGGCCCTTTTGTGATACTAATTTTGATTGCAATTTTGATGCAATAAGTTTTCTCTCTTTAAACAACTCCTCATTTGGTTTAGGGGGAAGTTGAAGGAAGTAAGACAACTTTATTAGGACAATACAGTTGAAGTTCAACTCACCTTGTTTGGTTGAATATCTTCACAAACTTTCCTGAAACTTTGAGCCCCTAACTTCCCCCACATAGGAGAAGGTAATTCACTTAGGGGTGGATGAGTTATCTTCCTGAGGATGACTGTACACTTTTACCCTTATTTAATATTTTTCTCCTCCCTTCTCATTCCCTCAAAAACAGTGTAAAGAGCATTTATGTTAATTACATTATTTTATTATTTTTAAAATGTGGAACTTCTCAGAAAGTTCAAAGTTGAATCAAACGTGAAAAGTGTAACTTTCTTAGTGGTAAAATTCTCAGGAAGTTAAACTTCCTTGGAAGTTAGTAAAATGAACCAAATGAGGCCATAATCGAGATTTCCCATGACTACTTTAAGTGATTTTTAATGTAAGTCTTGATAATCTAATGTCATTTTCACATGCATTCATTCGATGTATGTAAATGGACATCGATTTTAGTGCATGCATAAATCGATGTGAAATAAAATCACAATTAAGGCCTTGTTTGGTTCATTTTTGTTAACTTACAGTGTAGTTCAAAGTTATCTCTTTGGAGTTAACTCATTGAAGTTGATATTTTCATGTTTGGGTCAACTTTAAATTTGGGAAGTTGCAAACTTTTAAATAATAAAATATATGAATTGACATAAATAGCTTTTAAATAAGAAAGATGTGTAATAAAAGGTCATTAATGAGGGGTAATTGTGTCCATAACTCCTGAGACATGTCTCTCATTCGAAGGTGTAAGTTAGGAGATAACTCCACCTCTAAACAAATAAGGCTTAAGTGTGTGTGCAAAAATGACATTGGAAAGCAGGTGACAGAGCTTTTTTTATAGATGATTTTTGTTACAGTATGTGAAGTTGCTTAGGTAAAACTTCTCCAAACTATTCTTTTCTCCAAATTATGTAATTTAATTCCTAATTAGTTTTTTTGAAGTGGAATAAAAATTTCATTCATCATTAATGGCTCGGCACAATATCAAACATGGAATCAATTGCCCTATAAAAAGTACATTAATTCGTTAATTTTATTTGTTCAAAAGAACGTATATATATGTCGTGAATTTGTTTGTGAATGCAATTGTAATATTGAAAAATGTGACAATCAGGGACTATTCTTTGCAAATATCTGGAGCACATGCAGTAATCATATAATAACATACAAAACTTTGAACAAGGGAACAAAATATATAAGATTTCCAACGGAAAACAAAATCAAAACTTTCAATAAGGGAAGACACTATTTATCAAATACGAGAACCTAAAAAAGATTACTAATCCAACAACTACACAAATTTACAAACAATCATTGAGAGATGTATACAAATAAGAATGGAAACTAATCTTAGCTAACGAATCAAACACAAAAGTTGTGATTGGAACCACCACCAATTGAAAGAGAGATTAATGGTGGCTTAAGATTTATAATTACAAGAGTGGAGCAAAGAAAGAATTTAAAGATTTGGAGCCGCCCCTAAATTTTATAACACAAACTATTAAGGATGTAGGTGGGGCAGGTTTACGGCGGGGAATGCAATTCTAATCCTCATTCGCATGTATAGCGAGGCGGGGATTCCCACTTGAAATTCCCCATAGTGGAAATTTTGACCCCATTCCCTGCCTCGCGGGGATCTCTACCTCCACGGGGATTCCCACCCCATCTTTTTTCACATAAGTTACCTATAATATAAGGTGAAATTGTAACGACTTCAATTTTGATTGACTTCGTTATTCGTGTATTTTTGGACATGGATACATTATCTTAGGTCCACGAGGACGCCACAAACAAGTTAGGATATGCCTGGTTAGGTAGAAAAATGTTATTTTTTACTGATTGATTTTGTAACTGCGATGATAATTATTATTTTATGACTTATTATATCGCATGTTTGAGTTTATATTGTAGTTATCGAATGAGATAGATTGATAATGTGACGGCCCCAAATTCCCAATGCATTTGGGTACGCCTGGCCTAAACCCGTGCAAGTCCGGAGTCGGTACTCAGCAAGTCTGACGAGACTAATCAGCCTCCAATTAATCAATTTAACAATTTATGAGAGAGTTATTGCATTTATACGCAGCGGAAGAAATTAAACATGTATTGAAAAATCAAATGGAAACCAAATAAAGTGTACATGATATTAAATACCTATGATCACAAAATTAAACCAACCTGTTGTAAACAAACAGAAATCAATTTACAAGCAGAAATCCAATATAACCTAGGCTAAGGTGCTCAAATCCAGTCGCAAATCCTCACAAAAGTCTCCTAAGCAAAGTTCTTTACCCTTTTAATGCTCTGATAAATCTGCACCCACCGTCCCAAACTAGACGGTGAGCAACTGAGAGAAAATTGAAAGTAATGCCAGAAGAAAATAACAGTAATTTATGAACATCAAATGAAATAGTATAAATATCATGCGAAAATTGAAAGACAGGCAATATAACAAGATAAAGATGCACGATAAACAAACTATTAGATATCAATCGAAAAACATGTGTGTTCTAAGAAAACAAATGAGGTAGTGAGCGGTCAAAATCACAGCATACGGAAAGAAGACGTTGGCTCTTCCTGGGCAATGTCGCAACACTCGCGCAGCATCAGAGGGACACAGGCCTCCGAGCGTAAGGAAAAAGGACGCTGGCTCTTCCTGGACAATGTTACGACACTAGCACGGCTTGATACAAGAGGGACACATGCCTTAAGGATAGCGTCGACACGCTCACGCCAAGAACACACATACCAAGGAAACAACAAGATAAGAACGTCAACAACGACAATCGACAAGTAACAATGATCGAAAATGAATTACATGTAATGTTCTTACTGGTTCACTAACTTACATAAGCTTTAGGGCAAGTGCACTTACCTGAACTATTGCGATTTGGTACCACTCTGAGACTCTAACACGTTCCTTGCAGTTTTCCAACTACCTGATAAAGGTTTGAACCCCGAATATTGGTTTAAGTTTAGTATTTAGTCTTAGGGTGACTCTCATAAGTTTGATTTAAAAAAAAATATTAGTTAAGGCGAGTCAAACTACTGTAAAAGATTCCATCGATACAATAACTATATACACACCTACGTAGTTAATGGCCTTAATACCAAAACTTGTCCCCCCTCTTTGGGCTCTTATTGGGCCCAATCACCAAGTACATACTCCCCCAAGTAATCTTTTTGTTGGGCCCTTTTTTAGCCTTTAACACCACCCATTTACATATCACTCATATGTGTTATGGGCCCTTATTAGGTAATGTGTATGTTGGGCCCTTATTGGACCTTAACACAAGTCCACAATCAATATTTAAAATGTCCATACACTTTCTTATTGTAATTCCAATCTACATAAAATACTACACCACACTTAACACACAGTACACCCCATACCCAAATACACCCCAGCTGTTGTGTACCCACACATATTACATGCACCCACACCCCACTGTTGTGTGCACACACCCCACTGTTATGTACACTCCACAACCCTACACACCCATACACACACATGGCCGATTCAAACAATGCACACACACACCCTCACTGTCCACATTTGTGCACCCCATTGTTACACTTGGGGGGCATCCTTGGCCAGTGGGACTGTTGCAGGGTCACCTCCGATCAGCCATGATCGGAGTCGGTGAATCAGCCACGACGAGCCCAAAGACAGTCCCAAAACTGCCATGAAAACAACTCAAAACGGCTTGAAAACACACTCATACTTGTCGGGAAAAACGACCCATTTGCTGGACGTGAGGCCCTCCGGGAACGTCGAGACCCACGTGGGTGGTCTACACCCAAGTCTCCCGTTGGAGGTGCCCACGGTGGTCGAAAATAGTGAGTGTGTGCATCACAGTGAAACAAGAACGAAAGAGAGAGACAGTTAGGGGGAGCTAAAACGGTCGAGAAAGAGAGAGGCAGAGGTGATGGATGGGAGTGATATACCTGCTCCGGTGACCGTCCGAGGTTTCGACGAGGGTCCGCCGTTCAATGCTGTCGAGGGGTGGTGACGACAGCCAAGAGAGGAGGGGAGGGCAGTCGAGAGGAGAGAGAACAGTGAGCAACCGAGAGGGAGGGAGAGAGAGTAACCGAGAGAGAGAAAGAGAGGGAAGACACCTCCGGTGAGAGATCCGGCCGTCCAATGCTGGTGGTTGGCGAACCAGGGAGGAGGGAGACGGTGGTGAGAGAGTGTGGAGACGGTAATAAAGCTGAGAATGAGAAAGATGAATGTATGTGTGTGTGTTAAATATATATATATATATAAATGACGTCATGAATAGTCTCTGAATAGTAAAATAGGTGTGTGTTGTCACATTGATGACACTTCATCTCAACACACATACGCATCTCGAGGTAAATCCCATGGCTCCTCAAATTAGAGTTGTATCACTTTAACAACCTCTGTCACATAGCCTGTATGTCGCGTAGCTATCCAACTCCCCACATTCAAACAACGATTTTCGGTCCGGTTCAACTCACCGCGTGCGTAGTCTCGCCTTGTTCTCTTAAATAATTATTTAAATGATAAAAAAATTATTTATTTGTATTTTCACAGTGTTTTACTCCCCCATTTATCTAGGCGAAAACTCACTCAGTTCAAAAATTTTCCGAACGGCGTGAGGCTCGTAACGAACTACAATATTAATACACACATCACATAAATATAGCATTACTTTTGATGTCAACTTCCGAAGTTCAAAATACTGTCTAGTATTACGTAGTTAGGTCACCGTCCTAACCAGTTTGTTACGTAGATAAGTATTCACCTAAAAAAACATGTCGATGCAGGTACCGGGCGAGCGAATTACGGGTACACTAGGTCGGGAATGAGTTTACATAAATAAATACAATTAAATGTGACAAATAATGGATATGGGAACATGGCGTAGGCCAAATGTCTCGTTAAAGTTGAGTACAACAGGTACGAAGTGTCGGGTGCTGGAATGACCGAGAGAACAAATAATTAGGTGCCTTATATGGATAAGACCACGAAACTAAGTCACCTAATGAAGTCCAAAATTGACTATGTGGACCAAATCATGACATTTGATGGGCCTAGGGATGGGTACATTCAAGATATCAGGATGAGATAATAAATACATGGATTGGAAACTTTTCTCATCAACTTTTCTTTCTCCTCTTGAGAAATCAAAAAATTGGAGAGGAAATTATGGGTTTTGGTGAGATTTGCTTAGAGATTTGGAGGAAGATTAAACTAGGAATCAAGATCCAAGGTGAGATTCGCTATCCTTTCTCTGTACTTTAACTATCGATCATAGTTTTATAGGTTTTTACGCAAGTTTCGGCATGTGAGTCGAGCTCATTGGTTTTTTGAGTGTTGATATGATTTTGGTGGTGGTTTTGAGCATTTGGTTGTGTATTTGTAATGGTGTGGTTGATGGTTTTGGGTTTTGAAGGTTATAGATATTTTCGATAGAAATTTGTTGGACTTTTCAATTTGTCGAGGGATATCATGATTTGATGACACTCTATGGTTGATTTGAAGAACCAAAGGAGAACAAAATTGGTTCAGACCACAACGATGAAGCCAATGGGTTTCGAGAAGATCCAACCAGAAAAATGGGCTGGCGCTTGGACAGTAGCTCATTGCCCAATTTGGTCGCCGAAGGGATTTACCACAGCGGTGCCTCTTGCAGTGCATGAACAGGATAAAAAAAATAAAATTAAAGAAATGTTTGGATTTTCGAGTTTTGGAGATTTAAATAGTTCATTCGGACATCAGGGACTTAGGATAATATAGTCGGGTATTTGACGTGTATTTCGAGGCGATATTGGATTGGATCAGGGATTGTTTTCAGAAATTGGACCGCTCGGTTTGAGGTGCATAAACCTCTTAAGAAACACGCTCGAATATTTATTTGTTTGTTTCAGTTGATCTTGCCATTCTTGTTAATCATTTTGTACTTTTTCCGTGTGTTACTTTGGTTGGATGGTTGGTTATTTTATTTGCCGTCGGATTTATATTTTGAGGTGTGTGACCGGACTTGGGCACGCTAGACAATAGGGACGGACTAATGTGATGGACCAGTGGAGGGGGTGGAGAAGTCCACTGAGGGATTCTAAAATCGGGTGTAGGGTCTAATCTGCTACACGACACACATCCATTTAAGTTTATCGGTGTAATTTATGCATGCGTTACCATTTACAGTTGTCTGTTTATTGCATATGTTTATTTAACATTATTATTGACTCTTATATTATAAATACTGAATGGTTTTCTTATGGGGATTTACTTACTGGACTCGTCATCTGACTTTTTGTGATGATTGAGTGCAAAATCTAGTACGAACAGAGGTAAGGAGAAGGCAGCCGACTACTTGTGAATCCTTACCGTCTTGGAATGACTCGTACGTTTGATTTTGGTATTTTGATTCCATTTCGGCTATTGGGGACTTTTGAGATATTTGTACATGTATGTATTTACTTTTGTGTAACTTATACATGGTGTACTGTTCCGAGTTTTCCACATAGGACCGAGCTCTAAATTCTAATGAAATGAATTGTTGAATATAAATGTTAAAAACTCTGATGAATGAAGAATTAAAAATGTTGGTTGCATGTGGAACACAAAATGGCAATGACATGGCAGAGCTGTGGGTCCGCAACACATGACGTGGTGAGCCTCGAGTTTTGGTGCTGTCATAGAAATGAAGTAGCAACATATTAGTTTCTTACTATTAAAATTCATTTATAAAAGCAAATTTAGCTAAAATAAATAAAAACTAGTTTGGTTTATTAAAAAAAATAAAAGTTTCTAGTTTGGATTATTAAATAAAAGTGTAGGTGAGATGGTAAAGATGTCACTTGCCAAAAAAGGCAAGATCTCGGGTGATTGTGGTTCGATTCTTACTAAAGTCAAAAAAAAGTGTAGGTCATTTGCATTTTTATGTTATGTGGAATCTTAAGGAGAATAAAAATCTCCACAATGCGGGGGCGAGAATCTCCACGGGTGGGGAGAGAAAATACCACCCCCCCGCCCCCACATGGCAGGGATGGACGTCCCCCTATCTCCCGTCTTGTGGAGGACTAGTTGGCGGAGAATCCCCGTCTTATCGCGGCGGATCCTCATTTCTTGCCGCATCTGCATCCCTCCAAACAGTGTATTTATATCTCGATTAAAAAAAATCAATCCGGTAATAACCACACTAAATCGAGGAGCGTTACCAAGTAAAGTAACGACTTGAACTCATGAAAAGGAGATACTAAAGTAAAAGTAAGCCACTTCTAACAAAAACCTAACACACATGCTTAATTTCATTTGGACTTCACTTAAAAACTCGATGTTCCAAAACTCGATGAAAAGCAAAAGCCCAAAGCACTACAACAACACAACTGTGTGTCTCATCCAATAGCACACCTACACTTTCTTACATAAATCCGCTTTTTTTGAAAACATGAAAAAAAGGAGAGCCTCGTTTGTAACTAAAAACTTAAGCCAGGAAAGACACTCACCTGCCTGCGCACTGTCCATTTCGTTGGGCACAAATCTGGAGGCGCATCTCACGGATCAAAACAGGTGTGTCTTTCTTGGGTTTGGTTTGAGATCTCCCTCGTAAACTTTTTAATTTGTGGTTGGTCTAGGGTTTGGCTATAGATCTGGTTGTTGTAATAGGTTGGTGTGCAGATCTGATTATTTTGAGTTGCAGATCAAGCTACATTTTTATTTAGTTGTGGATTTGAGGTTTATGTGTTTGGTGATTGATTGATTGATTGATTGATTGATTGATCCTCAACGGCGGTCGCAGCGCCACATGGGCGGTCACTTCCAACAGAGCAATGCTAATGCTCTGTATGATCATCACCCAGGGCACAATGTGGGAGACACCGGCGACGCCGTGATGGCGCGCTGGCTGCAGTCTGCTGGCTTGCAGCATTTGGCTTCTCCCACGGCCGATACTCGTGTTCTCCCCAACCTATTAATGCCGGTAAACAACCAACAAACTCCAATTCAAGTGCCATGTTAGTCGTCAATCAATGACACTTTTTTATGTTTCAAATTTCATCCATCGATATGTTGCTAATTCGGAATTCGGAATTTCTAGGGGATTTTAATATTAATAAGTTGGGGGAATTTGAGAGGAGTTTGGGTCGAATGGTAGAAAAACTTAATGCAGTTGATCGAGGCTTGAGTTTGACTCAATGTCGTTAAGACTGTTTCGTATTTTGATGATGCTAGTCCAAATCACTGGTCTACGAACCAATTGTATGATTTGATACTCTCTGTGACATAAAACTTGTAGAAAATAGAGAAATGGATTTTGATTTGACTCATTTTCTAACTCTTTAAAAACGATCCATCTCTCAGTGATTAGACAACTTTTAGTATGTTTTGTCTCCCCACAGAATTACACACCTTTCACTTATTTTCATTCAAATTATAAAAAATTTAAACAACGTGATAAATTTTCCAACACATTAATGGCTATACAGTGTCAAAGTTGTTGTTTAATCCACTTAATGTTGGTGGCCTTAGCATTATAAGTTCAGTGTGACCCTAGATTTGTGAGTTATTCATCTTTGTTATTAGCATATTTGTGGTCATAGGCAATGCTTACTGTTAATAAATATATTCAAGTGGAAAATAAATGACATTGTTCCAGGGTTATGGGGTGCAATCAGTTGAGGAGAAGCAAAAGCTATTTAAGTTATTGAGGAACCTCAATCTTAATGGGGATTTTGGTTCGGAATCGTATCCAATATCAGGATCGGTGTCACCACCAGAAGGGTTATATTCTCCCGAGCTTAGGGGTGAATTGGGAGCTGGCCTTTTGGATCTGCATGCCATGGACGACACGGAACTTCTTACAGAGGTACAACTCTTTCTATCTTTGATCATATCTACTTGATAAAATACTGTCGTTACTGTCATTTGTTGTTTTTAATGTTTGCTATTGATGCTATTTGATTCTCTGGCCTGTATAATGTAAAATATTGGTTCTCATTTTCTAGTTGGTGTTTTTCTTTCCAGTTTTAGCTTATATATTTTATACAAGGTTTGCACGGCAGAATTAGCTTCACTTAGTTAATAAAGGGTCCTCTCTATATACTTAAAAGTTATCTTCTACTGCTTGTATAAATTTCCATTTATTTTCAGTCTGAACTGATAATTTATGCTTGTATTGGTTGCTCTCACCATAGACTTTTTTTCCTTGAAATTTCTTTCATGTTGCTGATTTCCTAATTGGCCATCGACATGTAGCATGACATGTCCGAGACCTTTGAACCATCTCCTTTCATGGCTGCTGTTTCAAGGGAACTTGATGATGATTATGAAGCAATGGGTACCAGACAGCTGGGAGGACAAGCCAAAGATGCTTTTATCAGATTACAAACAAATGAAAATGAGAGCAGCACAAAGGAAAGCAACGTCGCTAAGATAAAAGTTGTGGTATGTATGTTTCTTCTTGTTTGCTTCAGTTTGAGTCTCGATCTTTTTTTTTTAAATGTTTTACAAGAAGTTGAATGAATTAAATGTTGCAAAATGGCATTTTAGTGTTTAATTACAGTGTCTGACATCATTTTGGAACCTTTTAGTATTGATTCCACTGGTTCGTGACAAACCTAGCATTTCTAATTATCCAAAAACTGTTTGGGAGATTTTAGCTTTGCAATCTTGTTAGTTATGAAATGTATGAAAAGATCTTCACTCGATTCCTCTCTTTAATTGAGGAGAATCGTGATCTTTCTGATGTGCTAAGAACACTTTAATTTATAGTTTCTCTGTTTCTTTTTACAATGAGTTGCATACTAAAAAGCATGAAGATTTATGTGTTTGAAACGTGTAAAAATAATTTATGGTTCATGAATGAGATCTAAGATTTGTTTCTTCCCACTTCTAGGTGTAAACATTTTTTTTACCACCAAATCCATAGATTACACAATATTATATCAAACGTAATTCAAAAGCTTATAACTTGCTTTACTACATTCTCGCATTCATTTCATCCATTTTCTTTTAATGAGTGCCTCATATGGAAACAGTTTTAGGTACTTTTGATTACCAAGTTATTTATTATCATATACGCATTCCAGGTACGTAAAAGACCTTTAAATAAAAAGGAGCTGTCCCGAAAGGAGGAAGACGTCGTGACTGTTTCTGATAATGTTTTCTTATCTGTTCACGAGCCCAAACTTAAGGTTTGAATTTATATCTTCTACAAAAAGGTTGCTTAATTCGTTATGGATGACGAGTTGATGGTATATATGGATTTTATTTTCCACTTCACTTGGTTATATTTCTCTAAGAGAACCAATATTGTGTCTTTACATTAAAAGGTTGATTTAACTGCATACGTGGAGAAGCACGAATTCTGTTTTGATGCTGTCCTAGATGAGCACGTTACTAATGACGAGGCAAGTTTTTTATTTGAAAGTTTCATTTGGAAAGATTTCATAATTTGCTATTGGTCATTATGCTTTTTTCCCATAGTTCTGATGGTGGTTAACTTTGCTTTGTTTTTGGTTTCTTCATTATCTAATAACTACTACTTGAGAAATGAAGACTCCGTTACCGTAGATGCTTGCATCTTTTAGATCTTTAAAAATATGTTTTCTGCCTAGATTCTAACTCAATCTATTGTTTTATTGTTAAAGAAATAAAAAAAGCACATGAAAAATTCAGTTTTTTATTGATGTTTTGGATCTTCTTTTGCTGAACAGGTATACCGGGTCACTGTACAGCCTATTATTCCCACCATTTTTCAACAAACAAAAGCAACATGCTTCGCGTATGGTCAGACAGGTGTGAATTATGATTCCAAATTTCTTCCCCTGGAGCATTTTAAAGTAGGTCACTAATTTCATCCAGAATCCAGTTGTATTCTGGTTCAAATAAACCAAACAGCCTCAGTCCCAAGTTAGTTGTACCAGTCACATGGATCAAATGCTTCCATTTTGGTGCTCATATAACAACAACATAGTCTTAGTCCCAAATTAATTGGAGTTGGCTGCATGGATCAAACTCTTGCATTTTTGTGATCATAATGGCCAAAAACTTCCTCTGCAGCATTTGTGGTTTTACCTATGTAGACGGCTTCGCAAATTAAAAACGTGCAAAATACCAGAATTTGTCATCACCTGCGTTTTAGTGACCCATGTTGATGTAAAGATATTCTTTATTATTAAAATTTCAGATGCCAAACTTAAGTTTATATTCGTTATGTTTTTGTCAATTTGGATTTTACTTTATTCTTGGAGGAAGAGGAGGTGATACGAGAAATTCAAAAAGAAAATATTATTAATTGTTAATGTTATTTATTTGGAGAAGATGATGTATTTTTGTTGCTATGATGCCATGCTATTAATAAATTTATAGAATATAATCTTTTATTTTTTGAAAATTTTAAAAATAATCGTAAACATGAGCATCATAGGCTGAAGTATGAACATTACAATGGCTTATTTGAGTTATTTGAGTTATTACAATGGCTGAAGTATGAATTACCCAAAATCAAATCCGAGTTAAACCAGATTTCTAATTTTAAGCTCCCAATTGTAGATTATCTTTAACACAGAATTTTGTTTTTTCTGCCAATGAGCTTCTGTGTTTCATAGCAATTACTAGTTATCTCAAGATGCTAGGGAGATCCGTGTTTTGAGTCTTCTGATGACAAAAGAGATGGCATCATATTGTTATATACCTTCCTTACAGCTTATTTTCGAGAAAAAAAGCCTATTTACCATTTTCAGCATAAAATTTATTACTAGCAAATGCATGTGATATGGTTCGGGCTAACATCTTCTGTGTTCTAGATAGTTCTTTATTCTTCTACTTTTAAAGATTATCCTTTAAGGGCAAATGTACTTAGTTGCTGATAGATTAGGAAAGAATTTCCTCTCAGAGTGTTCCTCGTCCATTTCGTTAGATTCTCTATCTAGATGGATGTTTGAGTATTTACCATGGAATATTCAATATGTAATGTAATGTTCATTTGTGATGAAATAAGAATGAAAAAGAAATTTATCTTATTATGATTCTATGATGATTAGTTGTCAATGATATGTAAATGAAAATTTCACATAAAAGTATTGCTTCCTGTAGCAATAATTTTAGATATGATGGTGTATTCGTTGGACTTTTCAGGTAGTGGTAAAACATTCACCATGAGACCTCTCCCACTGAGGGCTGCAGAAGACATTGTTAGGCTATTGCGTCATCCTACTTATCGTGATCAGAAATTTAGATTGTGGCTTAGCTTCTTTGAGATATATGGCGGAAAACTTTATGACCTTCTCAGCGAAAGAAGGTCGGTGTTGTCTCATTTTGTCTTCATTTAGGCTTTGATTTTTGAAAAGAAAATGTTTTGGAGTTCAATGCTCTTATCTTTTTTACCCTTCCAATCGATTAATTATTGCAAGCTTGGACATTTCTTATATTTACTATGGGAGAAGGTTAAGTGCTTCTGTTTAAATGCTTAATTGGTGGTGCGAATGCTTCTCCCTCTTTTTAAAAAAATAAAATAAAATTGGGAATCTGAGGATGTGGATTGTGGACATTATTCTTGCTTTTTCCACCTCCATGTGTAATAAAATTTCTTTTGGGCAATCAGAAAATGGAAACAAAAATCCACGGGTCAGATTATTTTGCTTGAAGAACTTTGGTCACCAATTTACTGGTATTCAAACATGTAAACACTCGTATCTTTGTTATCTTTCTTTCAGGAAGCTATGCATGAGAGAAGACGGTCGACAGCAAGTTTGCATTGTTGGATTGCAGGAATTTGAAGTATCTGATGTCCAAATTGTTAAAGAATACATTGAGCGGGGAAATGCGGCAAGAAGTACAGGTTCCACTGGTGCCAATGAAGAATCATCAAGATCTCATGCTATTTTGCAATTGGCTGTGAAGAAGCACAATCCTATAAAAGAAACTAGAAGGCACAATGATGGAAATGAACCGAAGAATGGGAAAGTTGTGGGGAAGATCTCATTTATTGATTTAGCTGGCAGTGAACGTGGTGCTGACACAACCGATAACGATCGGCAGACAAGGCAAGTTTTTCGTTTACCCTTTTTCCTGATTTGCATTTCTTTGATGATTCTCCAGTTTCTCTGCAGCGTGTGGATGTTATCCTGTTTACCATTTGCACTACAGACACTGTTGCTCTCTGTTCTATACCTCTTTGGTGTGCATGAGTTTTATATCACTGATCATTTGGGTTGCGTGGTCGTTGCTACCAACGGGCATTAGTTTTACCTACAATTTTTTGCCTCTCTTTTTCAGGATTGAGGGGGCCGAAATTAATAAGAGCCTTTTGGCTCTGAAGGAGTGCATCCGAGCCCTTGACAATGATCAAATTCATATTCCATTCCGAGGAAGCAAACTCACCGAGGTGCTTCGTGATTCCTTTGTAGGAAATTCAAAGACTGTTATGATATCTTGCATTTCTCCAAATGCAGGTTCTTGTGAACATACTCTCAATACATTAAGATATGCTGATAGGTATATTATGTTCTGTTTCATTTGATTTTAACTATCATGGTTATCATGAACTACCATTCATGTTTTTCAATTAAAGAGCTGCTGGATACGCAGGGTTAAAAGTCTGTCAAAGAGTGGAAATGCTAAGAAAGATCCGGCGTTAGGCCCATTGGCACCCCCTATCCGAGAATCTTTGTCAGGACCATCTTTTCCTGTTTCTACTGAGTTTGAAGATGTCTATGGCTATCGTCAGGAACTGAAACAGGTGGAGAACGGTAAGAGAGTTGTGGAAAAGGAAAACTTATACGACACTGATGATTTTGTCCGGGCACGTTCTAGTTTCCAACCTGTTCAACACTCTAATGGCCGGGATGAAATTGAGATAACTCCTGTCGAGAGGACCCATGTTTTCATGGAGAAATTTGGCATATCAACAAGCAATAAATTGTACTCTTCAGGTAAAAGTGCAACTGATATGCAAGTGGAGAAAGTTAAAAAGGTGTCTCCACCTCGTCGAAAACAATTAAGGGATGAAAGATCTCAAAAGCAGGGAAATGTTTCTAGAAAAGATGGCATCACAGCTGCATCAGATTTTAGCACAACGCATCATGCTTATGATTCAACATCAGACATTAACGATTTCAAAGAAGAACCTGAGCCACCTCAAGAAGGAATTAGTGCAATACTTGAGGTATCATTGTCCTAAAAGTTGATGAACGTCATTATGGTTTAAGTTTAGTTAAAATTTAAGCAGGCAATTTTATGCCCAAGTTCATGATTGTCCATTTTAATGCAGGAAGAAGAGGCTTTAATTACAGCTCATAGAAAAGAAATAGAAGACACAATGGAGATCGTCCGTGAAGTAAGTTCGATCTATTTTGCCTAAATTTCCTTGCTCTTTAGTTTCGCTCTTTCAGTAGTGCATGCATGTTTAGTACTGTTGTTATCTGTGCAATTTAGGCATTTGCTCAACCGTCAATTACTGATAACGTTTGACATAATACTGAAGCTGTCAAACTTCTTAAATTTGCTACTATAGTTTGGTATAGAATTTATTTTCTCAACTCACTCCATGTTTTCATTCATCAGGAGATGACGCTTTTGGCTGAGGTTGATCAACCAGGGAGCCATATTGACGACTACGTGACCCAGTTGAGCTTTGTCCTGTCACGCAAGGCGGCAGCTCTGGTGAGCCTACAAGCACGCTTGGCAAGGTTCCAGCATCGCCTAAAAGAACAAGAAATACTCAGCCGAAAAAAGGTCTCCCGCTGAAAAAGCTCCTGTTGGTTCTCTTCAATCTCTTGCGCCCAGTTTCTCCCATGGCCAATGCTGTTATTGAATGCAAGTAATTTCTTCTCTCATGTACATTAGTGTGCTCTTGCCGTCTGGTTAAAATAAAGTGATTATTTCTGTGGATGGAAGAAGTAGAAATTCTAAATTAACATGATTACAAACAATGAAGATAGATGAAGCTTTAGGTGGTATAATTGAAGATTGTGATTGATCAGCATGGAGCAAGTGTCGCCAATCAATAGAATCGCATCGTTGAGATTAAGCTAATTCATTTGACATAGTTCCTCAGGTATCGACAGATTTTCGTCTCAACTTCACTGCTTACTTGTATTTGTTCTCTCCTTGTGGAAACTCGGCGTTAGAATGGGTTATTACTTTGAACTGTCAATTTATCAGAGATTGCAAACCTGGGCTTCATATCGGAGGAGGTTTGTGAGGGTGAAGGTGGCAATTTGACAATTTGTTTGAAAGAAAAATGTGTTATTTTCGATTTTCGAACTGTTTGTTCTTGCCAAATTTGGATGGCTGAATACGCTGTCAATATGTAGCAGAAAATAGTAGTGAAACTCAATTGTTTAGAAGACTAAATTTATTACTATTATTATTATTATTATTGTTTGAAGTAATTTTTTTGTTTACAAAGAAAATGTTCCGTAAGTAAAGAATATTTTCTTAAGAAAGTTTTTCAGATTATATGTTCATAAATTTTTTTTCCTATATGTGTTTGATTGCACATGTAAGAATTTTTTTCTCTTGAAACTCAACAAGTTTTGAAATAAAAATGAAAACTTACCATATATATATTAAATACATAAATTTTTATATTTAAAATATAAATTCAATGTGTCTTAATACGAACTTACATTTTCTTTAAAAAAAATCAATTTGTCTACCGTCACGAGGTCACTAATGAGAGGGTTTACACTAAGAAAAATTTTCTCATTCAATGCCACTCCGTGGTGCTTAAGGGCCACCTTAGTTCAACACTATAATAAAATTCACACTAACAAACAACAATAGGCACAAATGAGACTAATCTTTGATTGATGGGTTACAATTCTACTATTTTATGTTTCCCCAAGCATAAGGGGTTGGCTTTATAGAAAACAGCTTGAAGTGGTTACATAACCGAATGGACACATGTCCTGCATCAAAGACTGAGTAAAACACACAACACTCCCATATAGCCAAACACTTGCTTAACTGCTTGCCTCCTTTGCTACCACCTGGCCTCGTAACTTCCATGATCACCTGGTCAATGGGCACATCTTCTATGTGCTAGGGACTTGCTTGGACGTGCCCTGGTTATGCTCTGAGCCATGACCAAGGTAGTTGCATAACCGCCTAGGAACTGCCTTGCTTAACTTGGTCCATCCAAGCCTTGGGATGTTCCTTGATTTCAGGTGTGACGGCCCCGAATTCCACAACCCTAAAATCGGGCGCCGCCCGGCCTGGACCCGCGCGAACCCCCGAGCCAATCCCGACGAGTCGCGCGGGGCCAGTGAGCCTATCCTTACCATTCAATCATTTGTTAATAATTTAAAAGTTAAGTCAATTAATTAGCGAGTTATCAAAGTAATAAGCGGAAGCAATTAATCTCAACTAATAAATCAACTTCGAATTCTCTAAGTTAGGACAAAAACCTAGGGTGTGGGAACCCCGTATATCATATATATCATGTAAAGCAAGGAGAGAATCATCTAAGTCATAATGTCCAAAAAGATCTCTCAACCCATAACCCCATATACAAAAAAATATTATAAGTAGCTAATACACCAAAATGTCACCTATATCAACAGAGGATGGCCGCTCAAAGTATATCACCTAACTGCACGGCCTTTCCTTTGCTGGACTACGGATCTGCACTCGGTCAAACACAAGAATGACGAGTCCAGGTAAGTAACGCCAAGCAGGAACAACAACAAATACAGTATTTCGAATTAAATAAATGAACAGTCAATTCATGCAGATAGAAAGAAAAGGACAGGGAGCGCATGAACATATATAAACTGTAAATAAATAAATAAACAATCGAAATTGAGTGTCCCGAGTACAAGGGAAAGGCACAAGTGGTCCCGACCAATTAAAGTCGTTAAGCCGAGGACAAAATCTCCTCAAAGGCTAGGAGTCGAGGACAGAATCTCCTCTAAGACCCCCACGCGAGTGCAGAGACCCCAGCAATCTGGTGGAGAACTCTCACCCCGTATATGTCATTACAACCAATCACGTATCCCCAGCCGTAAACTCCGGTATAATACACCGCGAGCCCGGAATTCTGCAAGGATCACGCTTGACACACTTGCCTTAGGACAACTCATATGAATGGAATAACAAGAAAGCATTGAATAATATCAATAAATAATTTAAAAGCTCAAGAAATACTGTGGTGTTCCTCACTGGTTTACTTACCTCGATCCAAGCTAATTCGCGCTAACACAGACTCCGACACGCCCCTTACGGTCCCCGTGTGCACAATAATCCTGATAACGCAATTTATATCAATTTCCTCAATTTCCTATGATTTTTTTCAAATTTCTAGCTATTTTTGCCAAATCTCACGTTTTCCAAGGCGAAAAACCCCGACAAAACGTCCCGTAAAAATTTGAATATTTCACTTTTCTTAGAAATTCCCAAATTTCTCTTTATTTGATGAAAATATAATTTTCTAGAGTTTTCTAGAATTTTTCCTGAATTTTTTCTATTTTTCTTGAATTTATTTCAATTAAAATCAATTTTAATATATTTAATTGAAATAAATATATATATATTTTTTATTAATAAAATAATATGTGAGTCGCGGGTCGGGTCTGACCCGACCCGGATGGGTCGGGTCATGACCGGTTTGACCGGGTCTGACCGGTCAAACCGGTTTTGACCGGTCCACCTGGGTCAAACCCGGTCTGACCCGGTCAAACCGGGTCAAACCCGGTCTGACCCGGTCAAACCGGGTCAGACCCGGTCTGACCCGGTCAAACCGGGTCAGACCCGGTCTGACCCGGTCAAACCGGGTCAGACCCGGTCTGACCCGGTCAAACCGGGTCAGACCCGGTCTGACCCCAACCGGGTCGGGTCACCTTGACCCGGCCCGGTTCTCTCATCTTCTTCATTGCTTGCTGGAAAAATTTCCAGCAAGCAACAGCAGCAACCCTTTTTTTTTTTTTTTTTTTTTTTTTTTTTTTTTTTTTTTTTTTTTTTTTTGCAACAGCAACAATCACAACAACAACTCCACAATCCTACCACTATTAAATCCCTTCTTCCCTATCAATCATCACCAACAACATCCCAACAACATCCCAACAACAACAACAATGAAATTTCTACAACCCCATTAATGTCACCAACGAAATCAATAACAAAATAACTCACCTTCAACTTGTCGCGTCTCCTTAATCTCTCGGCTCCTTCCTTCTTGCTCGATCTTTCGATTCTCCCTTTCTCCACTTTTTTTTTTTTTTCCTTAATCGATAATGGTGATTGTGGTGACGGTGGAGATGAAAATTGGGTATTTTGGTCAAATGACCAAAATACCCCTCACCCTTGTCCATGCATTTTACAACTTTATTGCCCTTTTTCGTCTTTTCACCATTTCACCTACCAACTTTGATAACTCACTTGGATGACTTAGTTGACTTTTGGTCCTTTGTTCTCATCTATTCCAACCAACACTCAAAGTTTCTCTCGGGTATTTTCGCACCCGACTCATAATACTAACTTTGTTCGTCGCGTCACCACAGACGTACCGACGTAACAAACGGACTTTACAACCTTTTAAATTATTATTTATTTAATATTTTTGTCAGTGTTTCTAATTAAGTTTTGTTCCTCGAACTACCAACTCTCGTCTACAACGCCTTTACACGTTAAAAACTTGAAATTTGCACAAACGAAATACAATATATTACAAACACCATACAAAATTAACATACCTCGGCGTCGACGTCCGAGAATTGATGACTGTACCACGGCGTGGGCCCACATATCACCTGTATTGACACGTGGCACGAGTTACATTTTTAGGGTCGTTACATCAGGGTCGTGCTTGGTGGTGCCTAGCTGAGTCTAGACACTCTTGGGTGCGTACCGGAGTCTGGCTAAGTTCGGGTCCTACCGGCACGGAGGTGGTTGCATGATGGTCTTTGGGCAAGGCCTTGGCATGCATGCCCAAGGCCTTATCTAGGGTCACCCTTGCTTTCTTGTCCATACCACCCCAGGAGAGGGCCCCCTCCTATAGTAGATGTTAAGCCGTTCCTGGTCCTCTAATAGGAACATCCAAAAGTGAGATCAATCATACTTTGACCTGGTCAACGCCAGAGTCAAGGAACGTCAATTGTGCTCCTACCAAGGTCTTGCTTTGCTCGTGCCAAGGCGTGACCTTGCTCATGCCAAGGTATGTGTCAAACTTTCGCTAAGATACGTGCCAAGTCGTCACTGTGCTCGCGCCAAGGAAAGCGCCTTGCCCACGCACGTGCTCACTTAGGTATGCGCCCATGCCAACTTAGGTACGCACTCGTGCCCTCTTAGGTACGTGCGCCGTACCCGCTAAGGTATGTGTCCGTGCGCACTTAGGTACGCGCGCCCGTGCTCGCTTGGGTATGCGCTGTGCCCACTTTGGTACGCGTCGTGCCTACTTAGGTACAAGCTGTGCCCACTTAGGTAAATACTGTGCCCACTTAGATATACATCGTGCTCACTTAGATAAACATCGTGCCCACTTTTGTACGAGCCATGCACTGAACCCCAATCCAACGCCTGAGTTCCACGAAGCCTTCTGAGTCCACCGAGACTCGATCATTTGCTGAGTTATCCTGCTGCTCAGCCCAGCATACTCTGGTTCTACTATTGGGGTGGTAACACCTACCATAATAGGTGGGAAAATATGTATCTTAATATGAAAAATTGGCAATTGTGGAAAATATTCCGTGAGAAAATGTTGGCTATCAAACGTAAGAAAATATCATTTTCTCACAGAATTTGTTATTTTACTTAGAATATTTTTCTTTTCCGTCCAATCAAACACAGGCTTAGGAAACATAGAAGGAGCTGAGCGCACAGAGTTTCTCACGGAAATAAAACATCTTATCTGGTCAAATAGACCACTCAAAGGGCAGTTTATAAAAAGGAATAAAGCGTTTATTTTGTTTTTTTGTTTTTTTTTTTTTTTTTTCATAAAGTATTGATACAAAAAATATTCCTGACTGCATTACAATCATTATTATTTTTTTGTATAGCCCATACTCTGTTGATTAGCCATAGTATTTGGCAGTATTTTACTTATATATATATAAATATATAAATTTATACATGTAATAAATATATATATCCATTTATCAAAAAAAGTATTGCCTCCATTTATCAAAAAAGATTAGGTGACATGTCAGTTTTGGATATATTTTAGGCTGAAACCATCATGAAAGTTCTTTCTTCATTAATTAGTACTTCTTAATAGAGCTAGACTTAAATATGCTTATGGCTAGTGCACTCCCCTTAAAAGTATTTCACAAGGCTGGTGAATGATTCGATTATTCAATTATGCTTGACACATTATGTTTATCTAGAAGACTTTGAAAGAGAGAAGACTATTTCTCTTTTTGCGTACTTAAGTGGAAAGATGTTTCTGAAAACCAAAATTTTCCATTTTGTTAATTTTGTGCCAAAAGTCAATTTTTTGTTGTTGCTCATCATTCATTTTGGCTTCTTTTTTTTTTTTTGAAGTTTTTTTTAAAAAAAATTTGTGTAACTCCATGCTCACTTGGTGAATTTTTCAGTGAAACATTCTGAAGTTTTTGTTTGTTTTCATCATTATTTATTTATTTATTTGAGAAAATGTAGAGCATCCCCTTGCCAATTCAAGTATTTGTTTGAATTCCAGGTTTCTAAATGAAAAATGCAGCAAATTCAAGTATTTTCAACATCTCAAATTGTACCTTTTCTAAATCATTTCTCATTTTCAAAGCTGTCATTAGTTCGTGGCTTCAATCAATTCTCTGCCTATTTTTAATTTTACTCTGATGGTGCGATAGTTTTAGCCTGCAGCCATGCAGCAAAAGTATGGGCCCATTGGTATTATTTATTGCTAAATATAACACCTAATGCATTTCAAAACAGACTTTGATCCTTGCTCGACTTTTGGGATTGCTGATTAATTTGGAAGACATTAAGGTACAAGTGTTTGTGGAAAATATAGAAGCTTTTCATCCTTTTTCCGTAGCTACTTGTTTCACTTTGTTCTTCATAATTGAAATATTTATGTACTTTATATATCTATCTTGGAAAAAAAAAAGAACACAAGTTACACAATGAATATGATGTTCTTATAATTGATGTCTAAGGTTGTAGGTTGGAGCTTATATCCAGATAAAATGGAGGCCTGACAAAATGTCCCTTAAGATTTCAATAGAATAATTTTAGTCTTTAATAGAGAATTCAAAATCCTATTAAATATGTGTGTTATTAATTGTCATGTGACAAACGTCTTTGATGGGTTTGTTTTAATCACTAAAAGAGTTTTAACATTTAATAACACCTAATTGATAAGAATTTTAAACATCTATGTAATACTAGTATTGGCAATTAAAACACAACCCATGAAACATGTTTCTTACATGACATTTAATAACATCCATCTTTGACAGGGGTTTTGAAACCTCTATTAAAAATTAAAATTGTTCTAGTGTTTCTTGGGCAGTGGGCTGCGTTGTTGGACAAGGGATGTTGAAGAAAGAATTAAAACAACTTTGCGAGGAAATGTGGAACTAAAACGCTTTACTTATCTGCGTTTAGATGTTTGTTGGATTCAATGAGGAAAAGTTGAAAATATATGAGAAGCTCACCATACATGTTTCTGATCAAGTTTCAATCGACCAAATTTTGATTCACCTCTACATCTCTGATCAAGTTTCATTGAGAACAGAAACTCAAGCCCAAAAAAAAAAAAAAAAAAAAAGGACATGCGTAACATTCGAAAACAATCGCCAGGGACTTCATTTCGTGGTGGAATCTGCAGCTTCCAATGAACTGCAAAGGGGAGCAAAATTTGTATTAACATGAACCAGAATTCTATAGCCAGTACAAGTTCATCAAGAACAATTATAATTCACCAATAACAGACTGAAACTTAAACATTTTTTTTTTTTTTATAAGAGCTTGGTCACTTCATCGTAAATTTAGCAAAACCATTTCGGCACTAGTCATCGAGAAAGGTAATAATAGGCCGCGTTGCCACATCAGTGCCATTGTTGACAAGGAACTTGTTGAATGTAAGCTGCATTGTTGGAGAGAAACTTATTCAACAACTTGCAACAAATGTCAGAGTCATAGGATTCAGCAGGTTAGACATACACATTAATTAAGATTGTGTAACGTCTCGTTGAGCACAAATCACTCCCTTGATTATGTGCAGTGATTAGTGCTACCTTATTTAGATGTTTCCTTTACGCTGAGCACAAATCATTCCCTTGATTATGTACAGTGATTTGTGCTACCTTATTTAGATGTTTCCTTTTGTACGTACTTGCATCTCTATATATAGTGACATGTAATAGATCAATACATAACATAAAATATAATAAACTTATTCTATTCAAAATCTTTCATGGTATCAGAGTCGCATAGGCCTTGTCATGGCGAAATCAACGCCAACTATGAGTCCTGGTTATGTTTCTTCTCAAACGCCTTCAATGGGGGTTGCTCCAACGAGCAATCTCAATTTTCCCTTCGAAAATTCATTCACTCAAGGAATCAACATCAAATTGGATCAAGACAATTACATCCTCTAGAAGTCTATCGTCGTCACCTTTGTGAGGGGAATCAAGTTTGAAGGTTTTTTCTATGGCACGAAGTTGTGCCCTCCTCTATTGCTCGGATCTGACGAGATCAACCTGGAGTATGAAGATTGGAGTAGCAAGGATTAGACGCTCACTTGCTTGCTTCTTAACTCCCTTTCACCAGATATCTCCACACCAATTGTTGGATGTATCACATCTGCTCACTTACTCTGGAAAGCCATCGAAGATCTGTGTGGTGCTCAAAATCGAGCCAAGATTCAGATCTGTCGTTCAAACCTTCAAACTACAAGGAAAAGTACTCAATCCATGATTTCTTATTTGAATTTGATGAAGAAATTTTCAGATAATTTGGTTACAACTGGTGCACCTTATCCTGTTGGCGATCTCATCTCTTGTGTTCTAACTGGGCTTGATAGGGAGTACATTCCTATTGTTACTCTTCTCCAAGAGAAAATCGACTTAACATGGCCTGCCCTACAAGCTTCCCTATTGAATTTTGAAGCAAGATTGACACAATTACAGAATCTGCAAGCCCTATTTGCCTTGTTGGTGAACAACTCAAGTGCACCAACTTCAAATTCTTCAACACCCACGACAAATCTGACTCAACCACGCACCAACAACACTCCAAATCGCTTTTCTTCAAATACCTCTCAGAAACCATTTCGAGGAGGATTCAGATCTAAAGGAGGTGGTGGTCGTGGAGGGGGACACCAATTTAACAATAACAATCGTCCCACCTGCGAGATCTGTGGGAAAATCGGGCATAGTGCAGCTTATTGTTATCATCGTGGAGATAATGCCTATATGAGATTGGTTCTCAATTCCCAACCACAACAGCCACATCCTCAACAGGCTCCTTCCTCAGCATTCGTAGTATCAACCCCTTCAGTTGATGATTCTGGTTGGTTCTTTGATAGTGGCGCTACTCACCATATCACTTCTGATTCGTCCATGTTGAACAATCGGTTAGAGTATGCAGGTAATGAACGGATTATGGTTGGTAATGACTCTCAAATTCCTATTACATTCATTGGTTCAACCAATTTAAGTCATCTTTTTAAGATGCCTAATACCTTTTGTGCTTCTTCCATTAAAAAGAATTTAATCTCTGTGTCTCAACTCACCGCTGATAATTCTGTTTTCCTTGAATTTCATGTTGATAAATGTCTTATCAAGGATGCTCATACTCACAAAGTTTTACATCAGGGGATCCTTAAAGACGACCTCTACCAATTTTCTCCTTCATTAAGTCAGTCTCCTCCTCAATCATATGTTGCAACTCTTACCACTGAGACATCTTCTTCTTCTCTTTTCGAGTTATGACACTCTCACTTGGGTCATCCTTCTCAGTCTATCGTTCAACAAGTTCTTCGAGTCTGTAATAAAAAGTGTCCAGTTAATGTTC
Source organism: Stephania japonica (assembly GCA_039657345.1). Taxonomy (NCBI): domain Eukaryota; kingdom Viridiplantae; phylum Streptophyta; class Magnoliopsida; order Ranunculales; family Menispermaceae; genus Stephania; species Stephania japonica. Next base: position 5,670,496 of record CM077558.1, on the reverse strand, counting down.
ATCGAGTCTGTAGTGCTTGTCAATATGGGAAATCACACGCTCTACCTTTTCAATTGAATAGTAAAAGAGCAACTTCTATTTTTAATCTTGTGCACACAGACTAATGGGGTCCTTCTCCTACCCTCTCACTACAGGGCTACCTGTACTACATACATTTTGTTGATGACCACAGTAGATTTACATGGATCCATCCCTTGAAACTTAAATCTGAGGCATTCCAAACCTTTATTACCTTTCGTACACTAGTCAAAAAATAGTTTTCACGCCCTATTAAAGCCATTCGTTCTGATTGGGGAGTGGAATATCATCCATTCCAAGGTTATCTTTGCAATCATGTGATTCTTTTTTAGCATCCTTGTCCCCATACTCACCAACAACATGGAAGGGTCGAATGCAAACATAGGCATATAGTTGAGATTTCCCTCACATTACTTGCTTAGGCAAAACTCCCTACTACTTTATGGTGGGATGCCATTTTAGTAGTAGTTTTTCTCATAAATCAATTGCCCATTCTAATCCTCAAGGGTATCAATCCGTATCAGGCTATCTTTCAAGTCCCACCTGATTATTCAATTCTTTGAGTGTTTGGGTGTTCATGCTACCCTTATCTTCGACCCTCCAATTCCAATAAGTATCAGTTTTGGTCCCTCAAATGCCTATTCCTTGGCTACAGCTCTTCACATAAGGGATACATATTTTTAAGTCTATAACGACCCTTAATTTCACAACCCTAGAATTGGGCGTCGCTCGGCCTAGACCTGCGCGAGCCCCCGAGTCAGTCTCGCTGAGCTATGCAAGCCTAATCAGCTTTCCTTAACTTTTACCATTAATTAAGCCATTTTAAATGTAATTAAGTGAGTTATTCCAATTTAGTGAGTTATCAAAGTACAACGAAAGCAAATTCTATTCCAACTAAATTGAATAACCTTAAGATACTAGTCAGGACAACCTAAAGTATGAAAACCCTACATATGTATATCTACATAAGTATACCCGATCAGAGGAGAATCAAATACGGTATACACGTCCTAAAATTACTCACAAAACCCATTCTCCAACGTATCAAAACATAAACATATAATACAAGGAAACCTACAATGTAAGCAAGAGGAGTTGCCTAATAGCTCACAACTTCAATCGCTGACTTTCGGTCCTATTTTCATATCAACCTTGCAATATGACGTGACTGCACCCACCGTCATAAAAAAGGACGGTGAGTACAAAAAATAATAGTAACAACCAAGTGGAGTTTAAATACAATTTCAAAGGTCAAATAAATGGTTATACTACTATCATGCAGGAATATCACGAAGATAGTACGATTCGCATGATAATAAATCACTGAGAAACCCACGATAATTGAGTGTCCAAGAAAACCACAGAAAACGCAAGTAGTCCCGACCAAAAAGGTCGTTGAGTCGCGACAAAAGCCCAGCAGACTCGGGTTTAGGACGAGAACACGACCTACCAGCCTTAACCTTTGTGACTATGAGATATCCACAAACTCGGATAAGAGCCCTAACCTTTGTGACTATCGGGAGATATCAACAGTGTCTATATAAGAGCTCATATCGCAGATAAATAGTAACCATGACTTCCTTGCTTTTGAACCATTCATTTGGAAAAAAACACAACGCCAATAATCAACCATGGAATTCAAGTAAACATATTTCACCAAGAATTATAACAACCCAATTTAAATGCACAAATGAAATAATATAAATACTCCCACTGGTTTTACTCACAGTGCAATGCCACCTCCCCACAACACTCTGCGCTCGCGGCTTCCACACGTCACCAAAATGACCCTGCATGCTCGTCACCTGCTCACTAAGCACTTGGTGTCATTATCGGTCTAATTTGGTCGTGTTTATTTCCTTTTAATTGCAATTCTCTATTAATTTCACCATTTTACCCAATTTTTCATAATTTAACTTATTCACCCATTTGGGCCGATTACTCGATTATTGGGTCGTATTTGAACCCATTTAGATACCCGAGAGATCCCTGAAAGTTTCCGAAAATTTTATAAAAAATTGGTCCCTGTGAATAGTAACACGCCGTCGAGACGCAGTGGTGCAATGAATGGACGACGTCTTCACAACGTGGAGTCGATATCCACTGTCCAACTCGTACGTGAGTGACGTCGTGTATTGGAACGTTCACGACGTCTTCCCCATGAGGTCCTGCCAAGACGTACATGGGTAACGCTGTGAGTTTGAACACTCACGGCGTCGCCATGGAGTCTTACCCAGAACGCCTCTGTACCAGGGTTTTTGACACCCCGGCTCGCGCTGCCATGCTTCGAGCCTATCCCAATTTCGACTAAATGTCTATTACAATGCCAAGCCACCCTTGGCTCGCGTTAAAACTCCCAATCAATAAAAACAAACCATAAAAACTGATTTCCCAAATTCATTGTCCGAATTCATCGTGACAAAAATCCACAAAATACTGCCAAAACGTAGATACCGATGTGGGAAATCGAGATCTCACCTTAGAACTTGAGTTTGATCGCTCCAATTGCGTCGAATAGCGTCGATAAACTCCCCTGAATCACCGACTTCACGTTTGCTCATAGAAGAGGAGAACAATGGATAGGAGAGAGAAAATGTGATGAGATCCTATATATAACCCCCTCCCTTCATCTCAGCTCAAACACGGATCCCGAGGCACATCTACTGGCTCATATTCAATATAACCACCTAACTTGACACTGGATGATGACTTCGATGAGTGACACAACTCCTTATGTGAGTCTTTTCTCTCACAATACGCAGGATTTTGGATCCGGTTCGAACACGAAACTCGTTTACCTCGTTGCTCCGGACGCACCAACGTGTAACTCGTCCTTTTTCGACTTTAATTACTATTTATTTTGCATTTTATCAGTGTTTCCATGCATTACAGTCCCCAGACTGCTAACTACCCGAACCCCGTTTGTCCGAAAGCTCGTCATTTAGCGTACTCATCGAGTCGAACTCATTACCACTCGTACCAACGCTCACACAAAACGTCCTCACACGTTTGAGACATTGGCTTTCAGTTCAGGTAATATATAAATAATACAAACACCAAACACAAATAACATACCTCAGCGCCGATAACCGAGATTCAGATGACTGTATCACGGTCCAGGGTCCACGTACGACCTAAATTGACACGTGACACAAGTTAGAATTTAGGGTCGTTATAAAGTCCTTCCAACAGATATTACATCAGTCGTCATGTCATTTTTTATGAACATGACTTCCCTTATACATCAATGGTTCCTCCACATGACGATCCTCCTTTACAATCTAAGCCTTACACCATTATGTCCATACCTATTCTAGTATCTAACGCCACCATCACTCATTCTCTCACTACATCCCCAACTATCTCTTCCACACCTCCATCGATCCCAGCTCCAATTACTTCTTTTGAAACAGTGAATATTCACCCCATGATCACTAAAGCTAAGGATGACATATTCAAAAGAAAGGCATTCAACACATCAGTCACTGAGGACACATCCTCAACTGGTTATGGAATTACTCCTAAATCTACTAAGGAGGCATTACAATATCTTGTTTGGCGCGCAACTATGCAAGAAGAATATGATGCTCTTTCTAAGAACAATACATGGTCTTTTGTTCCTTCCACTGGTGGTCAAAAGCTAATCGGTACAAAGTGGATCTTTAAGGTAAAATTTCACTATGATGTTACTATCCACAAACATAAGCCACGACTTGTTGCTTAAGGTTTTAACCAAGAACCAGGGGTTGACTTTCATGAGACAGCCTTGTGATTAAGCCCTCTACTGTGCGCATAATGCTATATTTGGCTGCCTCTTTCAAATGGCCTGTTCGACAACTTGATATCAACAACGCTTTTCTCAATGGGCACTTAATTGAACAGGTGCACATCTCTCAACCAAAAGGCTTCATTTCTTTTGCACATCCCTCACATGTGTGTCAACTTCACAAGGCTTTATATGGTCTCCGTCAAGCCCCTCGCGCTTGGTTTGATCATCTTAGACAAGCCTTAACGTCATGAAGTTTTACTCACTCAAAAACAGACGCATCTCTGTATATTCATAAGTCTGGGACACATTTCACTTATATTTTGGTCTATGTGGATGACATTTTAATCACTGATAATTTTGGTTCTATGATCACACATTTTATTGATTCTCTTCATGCTCAGTTTGCTCTCAAGGACTTAAAGGAACTCCACTACTTCTTGGGAATTGAAGTTTGCAGTAATCACACTGGTTTCTATCTCTCTCAGCAACGCTATGCTCAATCTCTTATTGAACGAGCATGCTTCTCCAATTTAAAGGTTGTTACCACTCCTTGCTCTTCCGTGAAGCTCGATCACAGTGAGTCAAGTCCACTGTTTCTGATGTCTCTCTATCGACAAATTATTGGTGGTCTTCAATACCTAACACATACTCGACCAGACATTTCCTTTGCGATCAATCACCTCAGCCAGTTTCAACAGTTCCCTCGAATTCCCCATCGGCAAGCTCTTAAGCGTGTTCTACGCTATGTTGCTAGCACAATGGACCTCGGACTTCACATCAAGCCTAGCTCCTCACTTCGCCTAGTTGCCTTCTCGGACCCTGATTGGGTCTCATCGCCAGAGGATCGAAAGTCAATTGGAGGTTATTGTGTTTTCTTAGGCTCTACACTTGTGTCCTGGAGCTCCAAGAAACAAAAAATGTTGTCGCAAGGTCTAACAGTGAAGTTGAATACCGGGCTCTTACACAAGCTATTGCTGAGCTCATGTCGCTTGAGTCACTTCTCAAGGAAATCCAGTTTGTTCCTACCTCCTCCCCTGTTTTGTGGTGTGACAACCAAAGCGCAAATGCATTGTTGTTAACCCTGTCTTTCATGCTTGTACAAAGCACATAAAGCTTGATATTCACTTCAATCGAGATAGATTTATCCAACAGAAACTGAATCTCCGTTTTGTGCCTTCTGATGATCAATTGGCTGATGGCCTCACCAAAGGACTTTCCACTTCTAAACATCAATCTATGAGGTTCAAACTTGGCGTTACTGCTACACCGCCAAGTTTGAGGGAGGATGTTAGATATACACATTAATTAAGATTGTGTAACTTCTACACTTATTGTATAATGTCTACATTGATTGTGTAACGTCTACGCTGAGCACAAATCACTCCCTTGATTATGTTCAGTGATTTGTGCTACCTTATTTAGATGTTTCCTTTTATATGTAATTGCATCTCTATATATAGAGACATGTAATAGATCAATACATAACATAAAATATAATAAACTTATTCTATTTAAAATCTTTCACAGTATCACTAATCGACAATGCAGATGCTGCAGCTAAACCCTAAAATCTTACATAAGGCATTAGGTTGTGTAATACAAATTATACAAGTCAATAAAGCTAACATTGTCAAGTTTCGCGTCTGAGACGACAACCTTCAACTAATTTTCAAATAAAAACTCTTATAAAAATAACTCATGTTTGCTCCATTTTTCAAGAATTGTTTAATAACTGCAATAGAAATTGGTGCAGTTGTTTATAAGTAACAAGCAAGCAGTGATGGAACACAGATTCACCTGGTCATGGCAACTATGGAACGACTGGCTTGGAGGGAGGCTCCCTTCTGAGTTCCTTGACTACTGCCGCAAGTGCCTCTGGATTTATACCCTGTTCACAGAGAGCGATCAGAATGGACAGTGTGTGTCGATCGAGCCCTGTTTCAAGAATGTTTGACATGTGAAACGCCAGATCCAGCGATTCTCGAGCAGTCCTAGCAGCTTCTGGATCCATATTGCAAGGCTGAATTGATAAGCTGCAACGATAAAACCCAAATCTGCCAAAAATTTAAATAGACATCACACAATAGAATTTGAGTAATGAAGCATAAAACAGTTTAAAGTGCCTAAATCAGTGATCAATCCTCTCTATACCATATCTATGTAGACAGGGGCACCAGATTTAAAAGGAGGGAGACAATAGCCTCAACCCCAAAAGCGCAACAACAAATTCTTGATCCCATCAAGAAGCATTTGACAAGACAACAAACAACACCGAACAACGCCTCAAACCAGATAAGTTGGGTTCGGCTACATGGACTAACTCTTATACTTAGCTTAATGTAATGCAGATTAAACATATGAAAAACAAGCAATTTATGCAACAACATGATTTTACAGCTCCACATAACTTATTTAGGCTATAAGAGATGCATAATTTATATTGCACCCATAAATTCTTATCACATTGTCAATGTGGAGGGAATGCCTACACAAGTAATATCATTCAATTGACATTGAAGCCAAGAAAATAATCTCCAGTGCAACCATGGATTATTGTCTTTCATTGATGAGGTGGCAGACATTTATAGATTAGAATTAGAATTAGAATTAGAATTTTGAGTTCTTTTAATTTTTTAATTTTTTTTTTAATAAAAGGAAAAGCTAACGTGAAAGTGTGACACCATAAACATTCCCATCAAAATGGTTGGGAGACATTTGCGAGAAGCATTTTTATATTTCAATGGAAAAAAGGGGGTTGGGAGAGACTTGGTCCCCATGGCAAGGTTTGTAGAGTCTTGTGAATGGAAAAAATTGGGTCTGTATGGCCGCCCCCCATATGAGGCCCGGCAATGTATGAGCGTGAATTTAGGGTAGTCTTCTCTTTCATGCATTTCATCAAACAAATTGCACCCACTTGAACGAGTTCTCAACAGTAAACTTCAAATTAGCCTCATCAAAGAAAGCTTAAAATTGATGGAAACCCAGTAGACGCTAGATCAATAACTTGTGATTCTAGCTAACACCAACTTTCTTCCATGTCATCAAGGAATTGGCGTAAACGTGGAAGCATGAAAACAACACAAATTGAACATTTGAAAACCTAATTCCAACGACCGCAGATGGATCATTGAAGGATGAAGAGATGCAGTTAAGAGAGATGCACGTACCAATTGAATAAATCAAAATTGCTACAGAAAAGCGAAGGAGGCAGAGCTCAGGTCATCTGTATAGTTCAGTGCTCAAATGCGACTTCTTTCCTTTAAAAGAGCAGCAATGCCAATGGCTGGCATAACTAATTGATTATGTACCCAAAAATATATATATATATATATATATATATTGGCACCAATAACCGGTTGGTCCGATTAGTAAAGGGACTTCTGCTCTTGGCCTAATGATCAAAAATATTTTAATCTTTACAAGTTGTATCAATTATATCTTAACCATTAAAATTTAGTATCAATTATATCCTCAATTAATTTAAACTTTTTTTTTTGTCCATACATCATTTTTTTTTTTAATTTTCTTATTATAATATTAAAAAACTTATTCATACATATACATTAAAACTTAATCTTTTTTTAATGTATTCATGTATATAATGCACATATAGTAGTGCTACTCAATCATATTCATATAATCTAAGTACATAATTCTATTCAAGTACATAATTCTTTTGTGAATTTAAACAAGGTACCTTTAATAAGTTTTACATGTTATTTTCATATGTATATATACATGATTCAACTTACTATTTGTGCTTTATGAATAACTAAAAAAATATTAATTAAGGTATTAACATATCATTGATTTATAAAAAAAACATTGCGAGTTCTCGTACATTAATTCAAACACGAGGCTTACAAAGTTTTATTATATAAATTGATCAATATGGATGATCATGAAAAGAAAAGTTAGAAAATTATGTTGATTTCAAAGAAAAAGTGCCTAAGATATTTTTTTATCATTAGGCCTTTGCTCTTTAAAAGAAGTCTTGTGAATGAAAAAAATTGAGTTTAAAAGATGTCTTCCTTCAATACAACTGTGGGTTTTGCAATGTCTTGCTGATATGACATTAAAAAAAGGAAAATGATAATCTAACACACTTTTGACGCACACTGTCTTCTAGCCTATTTATGGTATTTTTATGACAAAGTGTGCGTCCCAAGTGCAGGTCAAAAATGTGTTAGATTATCATTTTTCTAAATGGCGAGAGAGGAGCCGAGGGACGGGAGTGATGCTGGAGGATAGGGTATGGGTCCCCTCTAGTTCTGCCCCTGGTTGAAAGGGCCGCCCCTTAAAAACATTTCCAATGCAACTGTGGATTGCAAGAGATCGTGTGCCAAATTAGACATAATAGATATTTAAATAAAAAATTTTCCTTCAAGACAATTGTAGGTTTGTAATGTCTTGCTGATATCACATTAAAAAAAGGAAAATGATAATCTAAATAAAAAAATCTTCCTTCAATACAACTGTAGGTTTGCAATGTCTTGCTGATACCGCATTAAAAAAAAAGAAAATGATAATCTAACACAATTTTGGCGCATACTTGAGGCGCACACTTTGTCTTTTAACCTATTTATGTTATTTTGTTAGATGTGGGGCCATGCCTAGGGAGACAAGAAAGAACCATAAATAGACTAAAAGACAAAATGTGCGCTCCAAGTGTATACCCAACATGTGTTAGATTATCATTTTCCTAAAAAAAAAAAAAGCATACTAGCTGCCACAAAAACGAGACCAACAATCGGTTGGTCCACTGGTAAGGTAGTTGGTTCCATTAAGTAAGATATTGAGTTTAAGTCTTGCAAATAGAAAAAATATCGGGTTGGGAGGGCCGGCCCCTATATATGCCCTACAATGTCAGTTAGCTGGATACCACGTGGAAAAAAAAAACACAACACACACACCGGGAGACCGACAACACAAGATAACCACATCGATCTACACTGTAAAAATCACCTTCTCATAGAGAGCAGAGAGTGCGACATTCGCTTGATGAGAGCAGAGAAATCGATTCGCGATTACAGAAATCAGAAATAGAAAACCTTAATAAAACCCTCACCTGGACGATGCCGACTCGCCAAAATCAATCGCAAAGCTAGTTTTGAAGAATGAATCGATTGGCGAACGAGGGGCTGGAGCTAGAGAAGGAATTTATCGAATGGAAGTCCACGATTGAGATCTCTCTCTCCCTCTCTCGCGTTCAAATCACTACTTCTTTTCGTCCGTTTGTGAGAACCCTTTTTTTTTTTTGGTTCCTAATAATACAAAGGAAAATTGCTGCTGTGATAAATATATGCAAAATTAATAGTTAGTTGCTGAAAAACAGTGTTTTAACAATAAACCTTCCTTTCGTTGCTGCATGTTTGTTGCTAAATGTAGAATTTGTTGTGGTGCAGTAAGGGTTGCTAATTTATGGCAAGTGCAATGGTTGATAATTATTAGATAACTCGGTCTCAGTGAGTGGTGGAGGGATCCAACTGAAACCTCTTTAGAAATGTTAGTTCTGTTTGTCCGACACCTCTTCAAAGGTTTTGCCACTGTTAATCTAAACCCCGGGTGACCAAAATGAACAAAAAAACTTCAAAACCCTCTAAAAGTACATAAAAATGGCTAAAAAAATAGTGAAGTTGGCTCGAAATCACTTGATGTTTTTTATTTCATCGAAACTTTGTACACAAAATGCAAGATTCAAGCCTTAAATTAAAGCCCTAAACCCGAAAATAAATTCACAAACAAAATGGCTCGAAAAAAAAAAACCTCAAAATCGACACTAAAAGAGATGATGAATGCACCCATAACGTCGAATCCATGTGGTTTTACTCGAATTTTTTCAGACTTGGGTTATTGGCGAGTGTGTTTTTTGTGATAAAATGGAGGCGAGACTCCTTTATATATATATAAAGGAGTCTCGCCTCTATATAGATATATGTATACAAAATGCAAGTGTCCTGGCTATAGACGAAATATGAACTCTAACGCACCATTATGTACATAGATGTGCTTGGTGAGTGTGATTTGAGAGAGGTGACTGGGGTATGAGTGAGTAAGGTGAGTGAGGTATGAATAAGTAATAACCCTTTTATATGAACAGGTAGTTGAGTAATTTTACAAAATTAGAGTCTATTTAGCAAAAATTAAGGTCTTTTTAACTGCTGCCTTAATATATATACACGTTTGCCAATTAATCACATTTGTAGCGTAGAGGAAAAGGCTCTTCCTAGCTCAGTGAGGTGAGGTGCTCGAGTCCTACAAAAACTACACGTTCAAGCCCTTCTTTTTAATTTGAAGTTCCCAGCCACTGCGAAGCCCATTTTCAAAGAACTAATTAGTCACCAGACTCATCACTAACATTCAAACGCATGACCTCTTACTTTCAAACATTATATCAAACTATTTGACCACCTAATTGGTTGATAACTTTTTGTTCATTTTTTATCTTTAAACAACCACTACAACCACCATCTTAATTTTAATAACAAAAGAAACAATAAAATTTTATCCGTTTTACCAAAAAAATTAATTAAAAATCTATCTATTTCTTAAAACAAAATTGAGGGATAAAAAATAATAAATTAGTGAGCGATACAATTATGAGAATACAACGAAAAGTGGCTTCTTGAACTTTTTTTTTAATAAGATGACTCAACATTAGTCAAACCCAAGAGCTAAGATTTTATGGGCATTAATTTATTAATTGACAGACGCAAATAGAAAAGTCTTGGTCTTGTCAAAGAATTGTAAACTCCTTCAATTTATTTTTACACATCTTAGTACAGGAATTATGGACTTCTCAAGTCATTCATCTACCGAAATCAACAAAAATGTGTAAGCAAAGACGCGCAATACATTTCATCAAAAATAAAGGCAACACAAATTATTCTGAACAGAAAAAGCCGATTAAGCTCTCCCGTCAAGAGAACAATCAAATATCATTACAAAAAGAGACCTATAATTCCAATTGACAAACTAATAAACACAATATATCACTGGAAACAAAATCATTAATAGAGTCTTCAACTTACCGCACAAAAATGTGCCTCAAATTAAAGTGTTGTACTCGCCATTCAGTGCTCAACGTCTTAGGCTTAAATGGTGGAAATGACTGTACAAATATCCCAGCAGGCCTCTCGAAGACTGATCGAATTACTAAACATTGGCCAAGTTTGAGTTCCAGCAATATCTCATCATACGTACAACACTGTACCATAGTTCTCGGCGTCTATAAGCGTCAATCATTAAGTGGTGTATGATTTTCAATTCTGTGACACAAAGCAGCTGCCTCATTCAGCTTTCAGCATAAGAATCTCTTTGGCAGTCCTCATCCTAAAATATGGCATATTCTCCTATCCCGGGAAAAAAGTGAGTTAGACCGATAAAGAGAGAGAAGCGTAAACAGGACGAAATCATTAAGGAGAGTTCCAACAAGTTAATTAATCCAAACGAAAAAGGAGGCAATTGATACTAAAGAAACCTACTTGATCAAACTGGAGACCTAAACCTCGGCTATAGAAGTCAGCATACTTGATCATGAAGACGCCACAGTCTGACCTGATTAAGAAAAAAACCCAGCTATACAAATAAGCAATTTGAAAAACCAAAGAAAGTGTTGAATGTTATCAACAATACAAAATGTGTCATAATTATTGCAGGACAAAAAATCAAGCTTCCAAAAGAAAAAAAAAAAAACCACAATGCGGCCTTTTCCCATTATATTTCATTTAGTGAAAAAACAAGTAAGCACATGAAAGTTACAACATCGGGCTAATATGGATGGATAGCAATATATGGACCTTATTATAAATTTCTGAATACAATTTTGAAAATACTTCTCAATATGCATTCAACGTCTTTATGTAACTAAGCCAAAAAACTTTCATGGGGACCAAAAAGCACCTGGTTAACATGCCTATTGCATTTTCCAGGTCAATAATAAGCATGAGTAACATACAAAGAGATTTCAAGGGTAGAAGCTAAAAGTCACACTTAACAAGATTTATCAGGCAGTTTGAATGATTTTTTTTTTAATCTCGTATTGGAGTGGATTACCTGATGAACTTTTAAGCCAAATGATAATTCAATTGGGAAAACTATATTTTTTTAGGAGCTTGTGTATCTAGGCAAAGTGAGTAACTGTGCTTACTCATACGAGGCACCTCACACTCACTTGTAAGTCCATTTGCTTTGTCTTTCGAAAGTGAGTCATTTTCATAAAATCATCCAAAACAAGAATTATTCAAAATGTAATAATGTCCATACCCATTTTGCTGCTCAGGCAGATCATCAACATATTCATGCTTCCAAGAACTAACATCTATGTCCTTTGAGAACTTATCCTTTACTTCATCAACAAAATACCTAGCCTGAAATAACAGTCCTCAAAATAGTATATATCATGAATCCCAAAATCATCATAATACATTAATCTACAACAATTAAATTTTATTAAGCAAGCAATTTCAAGTATTTGTGATCGTGGGAAAAAAATTAAAATATCCCGTGACCAGTGTTCTAGAACAGCTTGCTAATAGACAAAAATAACATATAACATGAAATATCACAACCAAAAAAAGAAGATAAAAAGTACAAACATTTATACAGTCTAGAGATTTTTATTTTTTATTTTTTGATAGGATACCATCTACAGATATAAGCAAAAAGAAACATAATATATATACAAAAGAAAAATTATTACCCATGAGCTAGTAGAGATATGATAACCTGGCCTGGTTGGCCGTGTTCATGCGGATAACCAACAAGACATGGCCATGTTCATGCGGATAACCAACAAGACATTTACATTCTTTCCATTCATTCTTATACTTCATTCCTACATTAACTTCAATCTTTTGCAACGTAAGAGCCAGACAGGGCTCATATGTGGTTCAAACTTAGACATGATGGCCTAAAAATGGGTATTGATTATATAAGAACGTCCATGATAACCTCGTAAACGTGAGGTCAATTTTTTCAAGGCATTGAAACTCAGTAACTTGCAGTTGTACATATACCAAGAAAATTCTCTAGGCAGTACATTGCAAACTTTTAAAAATAAATACTAGGAAATATTGTGTAAACTTTAAAAAATCTATTGTAATTTTTCTCAGTTTGAATGTGAATGAAAAGTGCACCAATCATGCAAACAAAACTTTATAGCTTTGACTATGTATGATTAAACTATAAAAGGAAGAACTTACATAAGATAGTTCTACATCATTCTTTTTTAAAACTCTAGAATCGAGTATCATACATACATACCCAAATTAGTTGGGAACAGCTACATGGACCAAACTCTTCCACTCCGCTCAATTTTAGAGAATTGAGCATCATGCAAATAATTAAATCTTATAACATTTCTTTAGTAGCAGAATCCTAGATTAAGGCAGAAAAGGGGGGAGGAGTGGAGCTCAATCAAAATAATTTTAGAACTCCCAAACTAATTTGAATGGTATTGAAAAAAAATTAGAGTTAAGACAGTGACAGATGTAATATAAAAGTTAATAACAGTCGTATACAGAAATACTTATAAGCAATACATTTTCAACATCTTAAATTTGTGTAACCAATATAAAATTTTCAAAAGAATAACTCATGTTGATGTGTGGGCAAATGAAGACTTTAGATTGTTGTGTTGATCCAATATGCCTTGCATGTGAACAATATAAAAGAAGAAGAGATTTGAAAGAAATAGTGACGGTAAATTTGGCACAAGTGGTCAACCTAACACTCGATAGCATTTTTAAAACCAAAAATTATCAAAAAGTTTATAGACCCTAGAAGCAAAAAGCATTAGTAACTTTAATTGGAAGAAGTGATGATGGAATGAGAATTTCAAGGTCTTGAGGTGGTCAACCTAGCTCTTAATAGTATTTTCATGCAGGCCAATGAAAATCAAATAAAACATACACAAGTTGCTTTTTCCTCCACCGAACTTAACGAAGAATAAAAAACAAGAACATTCAGCCTAAAAGTGAAAACAACTCTAAAAAGTAGCCACTTGCTATAAACACTAGATTACTATTCCCAACCCATTCTAAAAGTGCTGCTACGTACAAATCAATACTACATGCTTGATCCCCTAGCGTAATCAGGAGCAACTCCAAACACATCCCATTGTGCATACTCATTCCAAAAAAAAAAAGTAAGAGCCACCATCATAAAACATATATTCACTTCTTATCCCAAAGCAATCCTCCCAAGTTTGTCACCCATGATGAAGTTAATCATAACTTGTTATTTCAACCAAAGATTTTTCCTAGCTGGATCCATTTGATGTCAATAAGCATCCATGCCTTCTTAAATGCATTGAAAAAAAGTATGCTTCACTTCATTTTTTTGCATGGAGACAACACAAATTAGAGGTTCCAGTTTTCTTACCCAATTCTCCAGTAGTTGAAAGACCATTTTCAATAATCGAGTGTAGACAAATTGAGTATAGTCAAAATTGATTGGCGAAGTATTTTTCTTCTAATGTTTGTGCATCATATTATGCCAACATTCACATGCCTTTAAGCATAGACATTTCAATTTTATCACTTCTATTAAACATGCTTCTTCCTTTTAATTACATTTTAATTTTCTTTTGAAAAAACTATTTAGCTTTATAAAATCCCAAATTCAGAAGTTAAAACAGCTTCTCATATTTCATTGTATCAAATTTATCCAACATACCAGCACACGCAGAACTTGTGTATCTCTGCCTTTGAGAGAATCAAGGTACTGGAACTTTTCTTCTTTTTTATTTATGATTGCCAAGCACCAATGAATGTCCTTGTGTATAGGAACAAATATCTGCCAATATCAGATATGAAACGATAAATATTCAATTAAAAAAAAAAACTTGAAATGAAAAATTAGCTAAAGATTACAAAGAGAAAAACAGCTTTACTTTTTCGCATTCAATAAGGCCGTACCCTATCTTCCTTTGCGATGTCCATCTTTTGACAGCTTTAAAATCGTACCCACCCTTCCCACTTATCAACTAAGTACCACATCCGAAAACAGAAGCAAAATCAAGGATTGGTTGATCAGTAAAATCATAATTATAAACCAAATACATGAAAGGAGAATCGTATTGCAAACAAAATGGGACTGCAACTTTCAATTGAGTAATGCGATAAAAATAGTTAAGGAGGCCAATTTACAGGACACCTTTAGGGAACAAAGTACAAAGATCAAAGCTAACCTTCTTATAGAAGAATGTGTTAAAGAAATGGCACTTCAAAAACTTTGCTGGTTCTCTTTTTTCCCTTTCTTTCAATAGTTCAAGGTAAACGTTAATGACCTGCAAAAGCAAAAATAGATGTGTATCAATAAGCAGCACAAAAATGCCATCATCCAGAAAAACAAAATATCATAATCACCAATACAATTTTTCAAATTTTCTTAGGTTAGTGCTACATCGACATCATCAAAGTTGCAACCTGAAGTCACATTGGCCTTGGGAGCCATCTGTGCACTCCTCGAAATGTGTGCACACATAGTTCTCGGGTGCATAACACAAGGTGTGTATCCTGAGGCGCACATGGACGACTCCCAATGCCTAGGTGACTTCGCGGTGTGACTTTGGTGATGTCAACAAATCATTTCCTTTTTTCATATTCAAGAAATGACAGCCAATTCTTTCCTTCATCCTTCAGTTTCAATGAAAAAGTTTGTAGGAAAATAACAGTGTAGCTTCAGAAACTTGAAAATTGGATTAGTAAAATGGGAAGGTCACCTCATCATTCAGCCAGGCACCTGGTCGTAAACATTGCAAAATTTCTCCAGTTATGTCAATGTTGGAGTTCTCATGTGTGACTAACACTCTCCTCCTGCAACATAGAGAAAAAACTACAAAATCAATATCAAAACTACATAAATTCTCAGAAATAAATGATATCATCAATATACATGCACCTATTAGACCTATCCAAAGCAAGAAAAACTTCATCTTCCTCTTCAACAGAAAGAGGAGTAAAAGCAGCCCCAAGTGCATCCTGCAAATTACATATAAGACAATATGCTTAGAGGGAAAGCTCGATAACCATGCATATGTTAAATCATAGAGTACGACATAGCAAAAATGCAGTGGACAATACCTTTTCTGGTTTTTTGGCTGTCTTTGATAAGGATGACAACTTTTTTTCATTGAACTCAATCTCAAAAGCCAAGTGATCCAATCTAGATTTCCGTCTCTCTGCAGACTCGAACAATTTTTTGTGAGGTGGCAAGCGATTTACAGACAATAACTCCATCATCTTTCCAGCTTCATCCACTTTGAGTGTATGGTTAGTCAAATCTGAAACAATGGAAGAAGTTTCATTGACACGATTATCCGCAAATTTCTCATATTTCTCCCTCAAGTAGGGATCAGCACCAGTTTGAACAGACTTGTGCTCAGAACTCACAGACGTTCCCTCTCCCCGCCCATCATCCAACATCACCACCTCTTGTACACTTGAGTCATCCGAGACTAAATCCTTTGACCGTTCCACTTCGAAATCAGCCACCCCCTTGTCCTTTCTCCTATCCCCAAAAGTACCTAAAGCCAAATTCTTCGCCTGCTCCAAACGCCGACTCAGAAAATTTCCCATAACAGAAAATCGACTTTCTCCACCCAAACTCACTGGCACAGCAAACCTCGACGTCCGACAAGGAGCGTGAACAACTCTCCGAAATCGTGGGGCAGGTTCCGGGTAACGCCGAATTACAGAATTCTGCTGCGGGTTCTCTACCGTATTAGAAAAAACCGACCTTTCCGGACTACCATTCATGTATGAAAACCTAGGTTTCTTTGAAACGTGAAAATCTGTCTGAATATCACAATGCAGAGAATTCTGAGGAGAAGAAAAGTAACTTAAGCTGAAATGATCCTCTCCCCGCTTACGATTGCTCGTTAGGGCGCCCATCGCGCCACCAAACTGATCTCACAGTCGCTCCACCTCCCAATCCCATAAAACTCTCAACATTGCCACAACGAAACCACAATCAATCCAAAATGCAACCTAGATCAACATAAAATGTGTGAAAACTAGGGTTTTTCAACAGTTCATAACAGATTAACAAGTTAGAGAAAAGAAACCCTAAAAAAGTAGATTTGAATCAAATGGAAATCAAACAGAAACAGAAAATCATCAAATCAGGACAGACCAAAACCCTAATCAGAGAAGATTTGTGCGAACAAGTTACGAATCGACGAAACAGAACAACAAATCGATAACGAAATGGAAGACTCGCGCCGTCACGCTAGCTGGCACCGATTGAATGTGTGGCGCCGCAAAACCCTAACGAAGGAGAGGCGATGAGATCCGAATTTGGTGTAAATTCTTCGAAAGAGATGAAGAGCAGCGGCGAATGAAACCCCTAATTGAGGAGGCGAGGAGGTCGATTGGAACCCTAGAATTGAAGAATTTGGGGGAGAGAGTGAATTCCCGCCAGAGACCAAACGGGGCTTTGTATTCCGATTCCAGTTTTTATGTAAAGTCTAGTAACCAACGACCGTTTGGTAAACTCAATTTCGAAGCTATATAGGGCATGGTAAGTCAAGAGGATGAATTAGTCGATGCGGTTGGATTCCCCTCGTGCATGCATCTCGAGGTGCGTCGATGGTGCTCACCAATCATGTGCCTGATGACTTGGGTGCACAAAAGTGCATGCACCACAATAAAAATGCGCAAGTGTAGATTTGTCGGTGTGTTAGTGGTTGTTGTTGGATACCACATGACAATTATATATGTTTGTGTATGCAAAATTCGAATAATTGTTTTGCTCATTCTCGGTGCGTTAGTGGTTGTTGTTGGATACCACATGACAATTATCTATGTTTGTGTATGCAAAATTTGAATAATTGTTTTGCTCCTTCTAAAGTAACAGTTTAGGCTTAAATTTCCTTGCATATAGAAGAAGACATATCGATGCATAAACCAATGAACATACACAAGTGCATGTCTATTTCGTGTGCTCATTTTGGGTCAACTTAGTATTTTCCCTTAGGTTTTGGCCTTATGTTTTGGCAAATGCATGTCAAACAATTAATTAAAAAGGAAGAATGAGAGTGCAAATGTGGCACGTCTTTGAAAATTAAGTAAACATTTACCAGAGAACACATCTAATAGAACCAGTTTGTGATTGACAATTAATCATACACTTTTGAATAACGGTGGGTGTCTATGTTGGAACTTAAAAAATGCTTCAAGGGAGTTTGGATAAAAAAATTCTTTAGTCCCACGTTGCTCACTTCAAAGAGTACAAACTCTTTATATACAAATATCTACTCTAAAGATTTGCTTTAGAGAAATCTAATGGATAGAGCCCAAATTGGCACCCATTGGGTAACAAGTGGCTTTGGATTTAGATTTGTTAGCCTTGTAAAATCAAATAAATTTTTATTTTTTTTATTTCGAAATTAATTGTTGACAGTTAATTTCGTTATTTTGTGAACAGGTGCGACTGTTGAATGTATTGTTTTCAAATTTGAATAGTCACATTGGTTTGAACCAGTGCCTCAAGTTCTATTTAAATGGAACTAAAACACTGGAAACTTATTGGTTTTCGAATTTAGTTTTTCTGAGAGAAGGAAAATCACAGTTTGACAGACTTTTGAACTTGGTGATTTTTGGTTCGAAAGGGCATCCGGTTATATCCTGAGGGCAAATCTTTGGAAAAAATTCAATCACCGAATTCAAGAAAATTATTGAGAAGTTACCTCATTCGTGGAAAGATTTTAAGATCTATTTAAAACACAAAAGGAGGGAGATGACTATAGAGGACTTGATTATGAGGTTTCGAGTTGAAGAAGATCATCGCAAGGGAGACAAAGTTGAAGTAACTACCTTGGCTGCAAAAGAAAATGTGGTTGAAGGAGAGGCTTCAAAATCCAGATTTTAGAAGAACAAAGCTAAGAAGTTTTATGTGAAAAACTCTAACAATTTTGCAACTAAATGTTGGACTAAGTGGTTAGTCACTCTAACTCCGACCGGTATTTTGATGGAAACAAACAAGGTGAAAATATACTAATAAGTTTATCAAGTATATTTCAGTTTCATCAAAGGTTGCGAAACATCACATCACGGACATTTGAGCGTTCAAGCAATTCAAGTTCAAGACTCGACACACACAAAGGAATGAAGGCAAAAGATCAAGACCACGAGCTGTAAAATTAATGTAAGGTATTCAAGTTCACTTAAGCAAGCCTATTGCATTAGTTCATGCATATCGTAATTTTAAAATGGATTTTCAAATGTCAAGTGATTACTCGAAGATTTCGGACTTATAAGTCTAAACTATGTTAAACTATATGTGTATGTTAATATCGCATTTTGAAAATCATAGTGAAAGCTTTTGAAAAAGAAAAACTTGTTTTTGAAAGATCTTTGAAAAGAAAACTGTATATTTGCAGAAAAATCCCTCGCAAATCATGAAACCGAGATTTTCCATTTTCGGGATTTGTGAAAATATCCGGACCATCCAAATAGGCCATATGACCCATAACAAACATGTATAATATGTTATATGAGGGTTTATTGGGTCTAGGACGTGTTAAAGGGTCGCTAACACAAGGGACAGAATTAATTATTTTGAGGTCCCTGCAGTTAGCGCGCTAATACTGTTATTAGCGCGCTATGTGCAGAGTTAGCGCGCTAGGTCATAAAATTAGCGCGCTAATTGCAGTCCTGACAGCTTTTTTATAAAGCTGAAAAATTCGCTTTATTTCGAATTTTTGATCAAATCTCGGCCCTTGGATGCACACAACGGTCATATATGGGTCTATAAATATATATAACACTTCCAAACACATAAGGCACACAAGTTAGGTTTTGAAATCAAATAAAAACACTTGTGCTTAATTTTTTCAAGAGAAGAAACTTGGGGCTTTCAAGCTACACTTTGAGGCTGTTCATTCAACATCAAAACCAGCACTCTTGAGGCACTCTAAGGAGTACTACAACCTCTCCAACACTGATTTTTCAAGTCATCTTCTTGGGGTTGTAAGAAAGTCCATTCCCTAGCTTTTCTTGTGCTCAATTTATATATTCTTGTGTGATTGATTTGGGAAACTACTTGTTGTGTTTTTAAACACACTTGTATTGGGTTTTGCTCTTAAACTTGATTCATTAAACCCTTGGACTGATTTGAACAAGAATTTGTACTTAAACTTGATTTTTTATCAAACTTCTTGTTCTTTGGATTTGAAACCGGTTTTTGCTCTCATCAATCTATTTAAAACGGTTTCATATTTGAGTTTTGCACAAAATCAGTTTTATATTTGCATTTCTCAATTGTTTTCATACTTGCATACATAAGAGTGATTAGGCTCTAGGTGGCTTGCTTGTATTTGAACTTGATACCACTTTACTTTGTAAAGTATATTTCAATTGTATTCAAACCTTGATTGTAAGACTTAGTGGGATCTAAGTCGAAAGAGAAGACCTAGTGGAGACTAGGCATATATCCTAGTTGCGGCTAGGTGGGAAAATTCCTAGGTGGGTCTAGGTTGGGAAAATCCTAGTTGCGGCTAGGTGGTTGTATAAGACCTTATTGCGGTAAGGCATCGTGTAAAAGACCTAGTTGAGGCTAGGCATTCACTAGGCTAGTTGGCTTAGGTTGTAACACTTATTGATAATATAAGTGGGGGTTGAAAATCCTAACCGGGGAGGTTAGGTAGTGGATGTAGATCGGTTGGATCGAACCACTATATATCGTGTGTCTTATTTCCATCTCTTCTACCCCCTTCTTGATTGCATAGCATTGACATTTTTCATTGGTGTATGCATTATCATTATTATTTGTTCTTAAAGTTTTAAAAAGGCGATAAACTCTCGGTAACCCAATTCACCCCCCCTCTTGGGTGACCTTCAATAAAGGCAAGTCATTTAAAAAAGTTAAAGGTAATTGTTGGGTGTATGGAAAATCTGAACATAAGGCTCAAGAATGTCGTCACAAGAAAGATTAACCTGTTGGAAATTCTTCTTAAAAGAATCAGGCTAATGTCACAACTACTGAAAAAGACTTGGTTGTTATTTCTGAAGTCAAAATGATTGACAAAGTTAAAGGTTTGTGGATTGACACAGGAGCCACTAGGCATATTTGTGGGGACAAGGCGTTGTTTTCAACCTTTGAAGATATTACTAATGATGAAAAACTTTAAATGGGGAATTCATCTACTTCAAGTGTCAAAGGAAAAGGAAAAGTGTTGCTGAAATTTACTTCTGGAAAAACTCTTACTTTGATTAATGTACTTTATGTTCTTGAAATTAGAAAGAACCTAGTCTCTGGTACTCTTCTTGCTAAAAGGGGATTCAAACTAGTGTTCGAATCTGATAAGTTTGTGTTATGTAAGGTTACATACTATATAGGACGAGGGTACCTAGTAGATGGTATGTTCAAACTAAATGTAATAGTTACTAATGCTATGAATAAAGTGAATGCTTCTATTTATATCGTGGATTCTTATGATATTTGGTATACTAGATTAGGCCATATAAACAGTAGGTCTACCAACAGAATGGTTAATGTCAATTTATTACCTAAATTTAATTTTGATGTGAAGCACAAATGCCAAACTTGCACTAAATCTAAGTTTGTTCAGAAATCTTTTAAAACAGTCATAGGAAGGTCAAATGAATTGTTATGATTAATACATAGTGACATTTGCGACTATAAATCAACCCCTACGAGAGGAGGAAAAAATTACTACATCACTTTTATAGATGATTGTAGTAAATATTGTTATGTCTATTTGATTAAAACTAAAGATGAAACTTTTGATATGTTTAAAACATATAAAGCTGAAGTGGAAAATCAATTAGATAAAAAGATTAAAGTAATAAGAACGGATAGAGGTGGAGAATATGAATCATCTGAATTTGCTGAATTTTGCAGTAGTCATAGAATTATACATCAAACTGCGACACCATACACACCTCAATAGAATGGTGTCGCGGAGAGGAAAAACTGAACTTTTAAAGACATGATAAATTCTATGCTAAATAGTTCTGGACTTCCACACAACATGTGGGGTGAGGCACTACTTACAACAAATTATATCCTAAATAAAATCCAAATTAAGAAGACAAATAAGTCTCCTTATGAATTATGGAAAGGAAGAATTCCTACTTTCAAAATTTTAAAAGTGTGGGGTTGTTTAGCAAAGGTACAAGTTTCTATCACCAAGAGAACAAAATTGGGGCCTAAAACTATAGATTGTGTATTTATTAGGTTTGTTAACAACAGTACTGCATATAGATTTTTGGTAATAAATTCTGAGATTAGTGATATCCATGTTAATACAATTATAGAATCTGCGAATGTGCAATTCTTTGAAGGAATATTTCCTTATAAAGAACAGAAATCAAGCTCATCAAACAGGAGAGTTCGAAATTGAACCATCTACTTCTAATGTTCCAACATTAGATGAAGAACCAAGAAGGGGGAAAAGATTTAGAGTTCAAAAGAGTTTTGGGCTAGATTTTATAAGTTTCTTGAGTGAAACTGAACCACAAATATATAAAAAAGCTATGACTTCTACTGAGGCTATTTTATGGAAAGAAGCCATAAATGGTGAAATAGAATCCATTTTAATTAACCACACATGGGAATTGGTTGATTTACCTCCCGTGATTAAACCGATAGGTTATAAATGGATTTTTAAACGGAAATTGAAAGCCGATGGATCAATTGATAAATATAAAGCTTGTTTAGTAGATAAAAGGATTTCGGTAAAAAGACAGGTTGGATTATTTTGATACATATTCTCCAGTTTCAAGAATTAAATCTATTCGGATGTTAATTTCAATTGCTGCAATTTATAATATGGATATACATCAAATGGATGTAAAAACAACATTTTTAAATGAAGAATTAGATGAAGAGATATATATGGAACAACTCGAAGGATTTGTGGTCCAAGGTCAAGAAAATAAAGTCTACAAACTGTCTATATGGACTTAAACAAGCACCAAAACAATGGCATGAGAAATTTGACCATACTATGCTTGCAAATGGATTTAAAATTAATGAATGTGACAAATGTGTCTACATCAAATAAATGAAAAGTTCATGTGTCATAGTATGTCTCTACGTTGATGATATGTTGATAATTAGGACTAATAAGGATATAATCATTTCAACTAAGAAGACGTTGAATTCTAATTTTAACATTATAGACTTAGGCCAAGCACATGTCATTTTGGGTATTCAAATCAAATGAAATAATAATGGATATATCCTTACTCAATCACATTATGTAGAAAAAATATTGAAGAGGTTTAATCAATTTAATTGTAAACATGTTCTTACCCCATTTGAGCCAAATTGCAAACTTCAGAAAAATATTGAAAGTGTAATTTCTCAATTGGAGTACTCCCAAATAATTGGAAGTTTGATGTATTTGATGAACTCTACAAGACCAGACATTGCTTATGCAGTGAACAGACTTAGTAGATATACAAGCAATCCAAATAATGATCATTGGGAAGCATTGATAAGAGTACTAAGGTATTTAAAACATGCTTTAGATTATAGATTGCATTATACAAAATATCCACCGGTACTTGAAGGGTATAGTGATGCCAATTGGATTTCTGACAATACTGAAACTAAGTCAATCAGTAGATATATTTTTACATTGGGAGGAGTTGCAATTTTCTGGAAATCAACTAAGGTTGTGTTTGGTAACACTTAGTTTTACCACTTATTTGTGATGAGTCTTATTAAATAAGAGCTCGAGGAAAATAAGTGTGTTTGGTAAGATACCTTATACCTCTTATTTTAAATAAGTCTTTTAAAGAATAAGAGGAAAAACCTCTTAATAAATAAGTTAATTTTTTTAGCTTTTTTAATAAGTGGTTTTCCACTTATGCGGGTAGAGGTAGAGAGTCAACGATAAATTCTAAAAATCTCAAAATTACCGAACCCTCTCAACGCACTCATATCTTTCAAGCCATTCTTCTCCGTTGAACCCTCTTGGTGCACTCATCTCGTACGCCTTCTTCTTCTCATCTCTTTGCGCGCAAACCTTTTCCACCTCTTTCAAATCTTTATGTAGATCACTCTCTCTTAAAGATGATTTGGTCCATCTCTCTCACAAATTGATCTCACAATGGAACGAACAAAAAACTTAACTGTCGTTTGGGGGACCTTGGGCGTTTTCTCTTTCATGAATGAATTATAGGGCGTTAATTGCATATCTTTGTCTCACAAATTACAGTGGTGCCTTATCAATAATTGAAGAGTTAAATTGAAATCTTGATGTAAAGATTTTTGGGATAGATCAATGAAGAAGGGGATCCATAACGAGATTCCTTGGAGAACCTTCTGTGGGATTATATGATCATGGGGAACGCGACATGGTGGAGTCCAGCTAACATACCAGTACGTGCCATCCTCACCATCTCTACCAAACCCACTTCGTCTCTTCAATCACCCCCACCATCAATTCTTCATCTCCCCAAATGAAACAGATCTCAACAGATAAAAAAAGGCTTCATCACTGCTCACCCCATCTCCTTAAAGCAAGGATAGTATCCTCACCCATTTCTCCCAAATTGACTTCGTCTCCTGACGCGCGCCGAACGCGTCAATAAAATAAATAAACCTAAACCAACTATTTTGTAGATAGTGGTAAAGGGTCGATCCCACAGAGATTGGTTTCTTTCTTAGTTAAGAAAAATACAAAAAAAAAAGAAATTAAGGTTTTAGAGAAAATATATATTTTAAAAATAAAGAAATTAAATGGAACGATAATCTAATGAGAATGAATCTAGGTATTCAGTTTCACAGTCTCGCCATACAACTTGGGATTGATTTTATTAATTGTCGGTTTATAAAAATTATGAAACTAATCTATGATCTAGTGTAGCTATAGAACTGGTGACGTACGCGGTTCCTCGCACTTCCTAATCTCGATAGCCAAGGTACGACCGTTGACTACTTCCCTAACCAAACACGCAACCTGATCGCTAGTGCTCCAGATTTAACGCATTGGTTGCATTACTTCGATTCGTGAATGCACTACACCTAGACAACCGGATCGCTAGTGCTCCCGATTTAGCCTAGATCTCTAAGGTATTTAACCAGTCCCAAAAGATTCTAATCAATTGGTATGGTCAATTGCCACTAATGTGGTCTTATTGCACAAACATGGGTGCTTACAACTCACTGACATGTAAATCAAGGTTTAAACTAGTGTTTAACCTCAATTGTTCAAATAATACCAAGGAAAATAAATAATAGAAAAGAATCGATAAGAATTAAAAATAAATAAACCTAATAAAAGGATTCCCAAGTCGTGGGCTTGACTGATCCACCTTCAACCTAGATGGAGGAACTACCTAGACATAATTGAAAACCTAATTCTAATGCAAAACGGAAGTAAAACAAAAGATAATTTCGTTTGAGAGTCTCCTGATATTTATAGGAACAATTCCCAGTTGGTTGGAAATATTTATTATTTTTTTATTTTTATTTTTTTGTATCTAGCCCCTTGTTTCTAACTTTTTGCAGGAAATTTTTCCATGGCCTCCTACTACCATAATTACGATCAATTCGAAGACTCATATTATCATGGTATGAATGGGGTAGGTATGTCACATAATGGACATCAATTTTCTAACTCGCATTCTTTTATGCAACAGGTCGAGGCTTGCGATTTTTGTGGGGAATCCTTTCATCCCACGTATGCTTGTCCTTACCATCCGAGGTATGGAAATCATCATAGTTCTAGCTATGCATCGCCACACCCCGACTTTTGTATGTCTAGGCCAAGTCCACGGAGTCCTCAACAAGAACGGAGAACCATTAAAGACATGGAGAAAGACATGATCTCTGACTGGCTTTCTCCAAGCACCAAAAAATCCTCCTTTGGCTACTGGAGCAATTCATCATATCGCCAGGGATACATATAGTTCCATGCGAAATCAGCCTTCAAGGGATATAATTAGGTTTCTCCTAGATACTGAGCAAGACATGAACCTCACCGAGCAAGAATTGGATCAATGGATTGAACAAAGGGATCAAGAAGCTGAAGAAGAAATAAATTCAATTCTCCAAAAGGTATCAGTTGAGACCATGAGTGCAATCCCATTAGAGAGTATTGAGGTGAATGAGGCTACACCGATTGAGGACGATTGGAGTGAACCAGAGGAAACAAACTCCAAAAATCCTAAAAATATTGAAGAACGCGTGCTAGAGTTGAGAGTTTATGGCCACGTGGCAGCCCCTCATTGGATGGAAGTGGTGGTATGCTGATGTGGCATGCTGTGATTGGCTAGGAGGAGTGGTGATGACGTGCTGATGGGTGGAGAATGTGACACTTGGCGGATGTAGGAGAGCGCGGAATTTCATTCTCATGAGAACGCTGAGAGCTGGTGACGCACACGTGTCGGTTGGCAGATCAACTGCTGTGGCGATGTGGCGCAAGCGGATTGGAGAAACGGCGTGATTTTCGAACTGAAGTTCTGGCCGTAACTTGTACTGCAATTCTGAGCTACTTCGAGTCCGAATTTCGTGATGCTTGTGAGAGAAGAAAATGTTCGCCTTGAAGTCTTCTTTCCAACAAGACCAACGACGAGTAATTCTGACTTTGGATGTGAAAGTTATGCCCTCTAAACCGAACAACTGTCAATTAGGTACCAAAAATGCCCAACTCATATAAAATTCCTGAAATACATAAAACACACATTTATCACTTTAAAACAAGATAAATATAGTCCAATTACACCTAATAACCTATACTAAATCATGCATAAATGAACACTTATCATCTCCACAACCATGCTGTAACGGCCCAATTTAAATTGCCGTTAATTATGACGTCATTGCAGATGTGGATGCCAGCGAAGACAGCCGAGGGACCCACAGCGAGGATGTAATGCACTCGAATTAGGTATACAGTCCGTTTTGTATGCTTGTTCTGGTAAATTGTGATGGAAATGTACAAATTAGCTAATTCCATTACAATATGTATGTTAATGTAGATTATTGACGAGTGAGGAATTGTCTCGGGGTGCGTGCGGACACGGGACACGAGGCACGAGGTGCCGGGTAGTCGAGGAAACTACGGTGAGTTTACCCGTAAATTTTGGGAATTTATTGAATAAAATAGGAATTTGTATGAGCTAAATCAATTGGAAATTTGTAAGTCATATAGTTGAGCTGAATAAAACAACAACAGTTGATGATCCTTGAGATGCACAAGAGGGTGTTGAGTGTCATGATTAAGTGTATAAGGTTGGAGTGACACAGGGTGATCAGGAACCCTTGGATATTCCTCGAGATTCGTGCACACACTTGATTAAACTAAGTATATATATATGTGTGTGTTTGACCGATCAAAAGGGAGAAAGTGAGAGTGAGGTTTTGAGAGAAAGCTTGAAGGAGAGAGAGATCGTTGGAGAAGAGAGGGAGAGATCATCAACCAAAGTGTGAAGAAAGTGATTTTGGCATCCAACAACGAGATCAAGAGGTGAGATTTATGACCTTCTCTCAATTCTTTCCAGTTTGTAGAGGGTTTTGGGTATGTTGGTGTTGAATCCGTGGGTTGGTGTAGTGCATATATTTCTAGAGATAATTTGGTATATTTTGAGTGCTATGAAGGTGGAGAATGTGTTTTAGTGATTGGCTTTGGTGTTGATGATGATATGGAAATGGGTTTGAAAAGGGTGATTTTTATGATTCTTGGATTTCGAGTTTAAATTCGACAACTTTGTGGTTAAATGGAGTTTTTGAGGTGAATTGTGAGTCTTTGAGGTGTTGGAGTCGAATGAATGAGTTTATGGGGTGTTTGGAATGTGAATTTTTGAACTGTAAAAATCTGACAGAATAGCGATTAGCGCGCTAATAGGAGGACCTAGCGCGCTAATTACCCTCTCGGAAAATGATGAACAAGTGACTTAGATGAATTAGCGCGCTAATTCATCTCATTAGCGCGCTAATAGTTCACTGGAATGTGTAAAATTTGAAAATGAAGAAATGAGTCTAACCAACATTTTAAACCTATTAATTGATCATTAATACTCATAAATGAATTCCAGGAGTCTCGAAATAGTAATTTGAGTCGGGGTTAGTCGAAATCGGGCGGGAGTGATACCGGGATTTGGAGGTATTGGACCGGGGGTTGATTTGTGGAGCGAGGAGTGCGGTTTGAGGTGTGTAGTATCCCAATTGAACTTCACTTTAAGTATTTACTGCTTGAATTATTTGAATTCTGTTCCATTTATTCTCTACTTCGTTTCATTATTGCTTTACGGTGGTTGAGTACTCTCACCTGGTGACTTTACGGTAGTTGAGGGTACTCCTACCTGGTGTCTTTACGGTGTTGAGATCACTCCCCACCTGGTGCTTATTCGTTACGGCCATAGGGTCCACTAAGTCATAGCACTTGTCTAGGCATACACCGGTGAATAGGCTACTCGGGTATGGTAGGCTTGTGTGGGTGCGCCGTGGGTCTACGCCGCCACCTGTAGGGGTCCAGGGACAACCTGTTGGTGTGTTTGAGGGTTGTGCCCAAGGAGAGGCTCGAAGTATGACTTAGTCGATTTTTACCGTGCACGTACTTTGCTTCGTTACTATATTTATACATGCGATGATCCTTTCACAGTTGTCTGTATTTCTTTTGTTCCGCATGTTTATTTATGGTATTTAAATTCTAGTACTTTTACTTCCGTAATTACTTAGTGAATTTCCTTGGGATTATTCACTCTGGACTCGTCATCTGTCTTTTTATGATGGCTCGAGTGCAGATCCGGGTACGAGTCGAGGGAAGGGCAAGCTTGAGGACTACATTGATTGATAGCTCTAGCCCTACTCGTACGTATGTTTATATTTACTTGTTTTATGCTGGGTTTTGGGATTGGAGAGATAGGTTGTATACTTTTGATATTTTGTGGATCTCAAAGGACATGTATATGATGTATATTTGGTATGGTTTCCACTTAGGCATTTTGATCATGGAATTCAGGATAAATCTTTATGTTGTTCATTTAATTTTCCGCTTGCGTAATTTATGGTTGAATGATAATGAGGAAATAAATTAACTCATAACATCAAGGTTAACGATAATTAATTGATAATGGATAATTGGGCGTGGAACACAGCTGGCGGTGACGTGGTCAGTTGTGGGTCCGCGTGGCCTCCCGTGGCGGACCAATGTGGAAATTGGGGCCGCCACATTTTGGTATCAGAGCTCAGGTTTAAGAAACCCAGGGAGTGAGGTGTGGGTTATGGTTACCTCTGATACCGCCACATTTTGGTATCAGAGCTTAGGCTTGGTTTGGAGATTTAATAAGAGCATAAACTTGATGAATAATTTTAGATGTGGAAACCATAAGTGAATGATTAAAGTCTTAGTTGGGAAGTGATGTGAGGTGGGTAGATTCAGGAAATTATACATATACGTATGTTTTGATTGTGTATTACATATTATACACGTATGTACTGAGTCTGATCCATTGCATGTTGGTTGTGCAGTTTAGATGGACGGACAGGCTCCTACTACTCCGCCCACTACTCAGCCAGAGGTTGGAGATACTAGTGATCGTACCACTAGTGACATGGCTGATTTGCGAGCTATGATGCAGAGATTGACGGAGAGCAGTTGATTCAGCAGGAGCAGCAGCTATTGCAGCAGGCTCATATGGCCGAGTTGATGGAGTACATTCGTAGCTCGAGGACGCCAGCAGTAGCACCGACTGCTGAGCGTGTTGCACCTGCTACCACTCAGACCGCATTAGCACCGGCTGTTGCTACACAGGCGGCTGGATCAGAGACCATGATAGAGATAGTCGAGCCTGTTGTGGTGCCAGCCGAGACTACTGTGGTGACACCCACTACTACAGAGCAACAGGTAGTGACTTCGACTGCCAGGAGTAGGATGTCAGAGGCAGCGAAGATGGTGAAGGATTTCATGAGGTTTAATCCTACGTACTTCACGGGAGTCAGCGATCCTGAGGTTGCCGGCCGGTGGTTGATGACACATCGACGACTACACCAGCTATTAGAGGTACCCGAGGCGGACCGCGCGTATCTCGGGTATTGTTTGAGAGGTCGAGCGCGGGTATGGTGGACTACTTACACCGACATACATTCTACACCGTCGACGTGGGCGAGTTTCGACGATTATTTCTCGATGAGTACATTCCCACCGAGGTGCGATTACGACGAGGAGCGCTTCTTGGGACTACGACAGGGTAACATGACAAAGGTGTCACGATGCATGGATCGATTCGGATATCTCATGATGTATGCCATGGATGTAGCTAACACGGAGAGATTACAGATTTACTACTTCATCAGCGGCCTAGATGAGAGGATTGGTGGGGTGATAGTTGCGACCGGTGCGGAGACGCTACAGAGTGTTTTTGACAGAGCATTGGCTCGCGAGACGTATTTACGACACCGGGGTGAGCTTGGAGACGGGTCTGGACAGAGTTCTCGGTCAGATCAGAGACCGAAGAGACCGAGAGAGCAGTCTGATCGACAAAGACATGATTATCAAGGTCGACGAGATAGACGTTCCGAGCATCAGAGAGGAGACGAGAGGCAGGTGGTGTACGTTCGTACCCGCACCGGTGGCGAGCCTCGACACCATGTGCGAGATGGAGGAGGTCGTGGTAGAGGACGAGAGGTCGGGGTCGTGACGGGGCTCGGTGCATATAGTGTCACGATCGGATTGGGCGGGATACACGACGATGTTTCGATGTCATCGGGTCGGGCATATACATAGAGATTGTCCGATGTCGCCTTCATCTTCACGACCACGAGATTGAGCGCTTAGGGAGAGGGCTCATGCAATGCTACACCTACTACCGTACAAATACTAGGAGCGTGATGCGACTCGTCACTCGTAGAGGGTATGTTATCTATATGCGATGTCTTCATGCATGTATTATTTGATTCGGCGTACATTGTCATTTATATCGGGACGTAGGGTCGGACAGTTAGGATTACAGGTTGAGACTTTAGATCCACATCTTGTCCTCGATGCACGCTGCTTGGGGATAAGATTTACCCTAACCGGATATGCCGAAATTGTGTGGTAGTAGAGATTGAGGGACACCGCCACTGTCGACTTTCGTGTCCTAGAGTATTTAGAGTTTGATGCTTTATTGGGTATGGATTGGTTATCGGCGTATCGCGCACACATTGATTGTTTCGGTAAGATGGTAGTATTTGATATTGAGGGCATTCCAGTATTTACTTTTGTTGGTACGGCGTCAGACTTACCGATTACTAGAGATCGATTAGCTACGACACAGGAGATGGAGGCGTTTAGGACTGTGGTTGAGCCAGACCTGAGACCAGAGATTAGAGTGGAGGATGTCCCAGTAGTGTGTGAGTTTCCTGAGGTATTCCCCGACGATTTGCCAGGTTTACCACCTCCTAGGTCAGTTGAGTTTATGATTGAGTTGATTCCGGGGACGCAGCCGATATATAGCCGACCGTACAGGATGTCGGCGTCGAGCGAGGAGAGTTGAGATCCCAATTAGAGGAGTTGTTGCGAAGGGTTTTATCCATCCCAGTATGTCTCCTTGGGGCGCACCAGTGCTATTTGTTAAGAAGAAAGACGGTTCTTTGAGGTTGTGCATAGACTACAGGAAGCTGAATCAAGTGACGATTCGAAATCGTTATCCACTTCCTAGGATTGATGATCTATTCGATCAGTTGGCGGGTGCTAAGTTTTTCTCGAAGATTGATTTACGATCTGGTTATCATCAGTTGAGGATTCGTGAGAGTGATATAGAGAAGACGGCATTTAGCACGCGTTATGGATTGTTTGAGTTCACAGTCATGCCATTTGGGGTGACTAATGCGCCGGCTATCTTTATGGATTTGATGCACCGAGTATTACGACCATTTTTGGATCGTTATGTGATTGTGTTCATCGATGATATCTTAATATACGAAGAAGACTCGTGAGGAGCACGAGAGACACCTCGAGATGTTTTGATGACGTTGAGGAGCACAGATTGTACGCTAAGTTCAAAGCAAGTGTGCTTTCTGTGAGAGAGGTGAAATTTCTCGGACATGTCATTTTAGTAGTCAAGGAATATCTGTTGATGGAGACAAGATTCGAGCGATAATTGATTGGAGGACACCCGAGACGATTCGAGACATTCGAAGTTTCTTGGGGCTTGCGGGCTATTACCGGCGATTTGTGCGGGATTTTTCTTTGATTGCGTACGCCGATGACGAGGTTGACCAAGAAGGATGTCAAGTTTGAATGGTCCGAAGACTGTGAGGCAGCCTTTTTAGAGTTGAAGAGGAAGTTGACTTCAGCGCCAGTGTTGGCTTTACCTGAGACAGGGAAAGGATTCTCGATTTACACAGATGCTTCCGGAACTGGGTTGGGATGCGTGTTGATGCAGGAAGGACACCCAGTTGCATATTTATCGAGGCGATTGAGACCCCACGAGGAGAATTATCCGGTTCATGATTTAGAGCTAGCTGCAGTTGTGTTTGCGCTCAAGGCTTGGCGACATTATCTTTATGGAGAGCGGTTTATGTTATTCATAGATCATCAGAGTTTGAAGTATCTATTCACTCAGAAGGATCTGAATATGCGGCAAAGACGGTGGCTCGAGTTACTGAAAGACTACGATTTCGCGATTGAGTACCATCCCGAGAAGAGCGAATGTAGTTGCTTGATGAATTGAGCCGAGTAGTGTAGAGAGTCGACCGTGTCTTTGCGGCGAGATGACACATGAGCATGGATTCTTTGGAGGCGCGACGGTGATGTGTTTGTCGATGCTTTTCTTGATGTTCATATCTCGTTGCCGGATGCGTGTTCTGTTGTGTCGTTAGAGAGGGTCGGCCGAGTGGCAAAGGGTCGACGGACATTTTGCTCGCTTTCACTGTCTGCTCAGGATCCGGGTTGCACGATTGGTCTAGTGGTTCGGACCGGTGCTTGAGACACGGGGGTAGGTTGTGGATACCTGAGGTGCGGGAACTACGCGATAGCATTCTTGAGGATGCACACCGTTCACGGTATACGCTCATCCCGGCGGGACTAAAATGTATCATGACTTGCGACGTTTGTTTGGTGGCCTGGGATGAAGGCGCGATGTGGGTGCATATGTGAGAGCTTGTCATGTTTGTCGGCGAGTTAAGGCGAGAGCACGGAGACCACTGGATTGTTACGACCACTACCCATTCCGCGAGTGGAAATGGGAGCATGTTACGATGGATTTTGTGAGCGGATTGCCACCGACTGCGAGACGTCATGATGCTGTGTGGGTTGTGATTGATAGATTGACGAAATCGGCACACTTCATCCCTATATCGATGAAGTATTCGTTTCCTCAGTTGAGTATCATTTTTGAGCGAGAGATTGTTAGGTTACATGGGGTACCGCTATCTATTGTATCGACGAGACCCCAGTTGACGTCGAAGTCGTGGGAGAGCATGCAGAGCGATTTGGGACGAGATCATAGATTCAAGACGGCTTATCATCCTCAAACGGACGGTCAGTCAGAGAGATTGATACGGATATTGGAAGACATGCTTAGGGCATGCATTTTGCAGTTTGGAGGTGCTTGGGAAGAGTATTTGCCGTTGTGCGAGTTCGCGTACAACAACAGCTATCAGGCGAGTATTGGTATGCCACCATTTGAGGCTTTGTATGGAAGACCTTGCGAGATCACCAAACTTGTTGGGCGGCAGACTCAAGATGTGGCGGTGATTGGACCTGAAGTTGTTGTTGACCACACTGAGAAGATTCGGCAGATTAGATTGAGATTGCAAGCAGCTCAAGATAGGCAAAAGAAGTATGCTGATAGGTATCTTGAGGGTTTGAGCTATGATGTGGATGATTTGGTATATCTGAAAGTTTCGCCCTGGAAAGGTCATCGAGATTTGGGATCAAGGGGAAACTAGCACCGAGATATATTGGACCGTTCGAGTTGTGGCACGTGTTGGGACAAGAGCATACGGATTGGAGTTGCCGCGAGCTAGCGGCGTTCATCCAAGTGTTTCACGTATCTATGTTGAGGTTAGCTAAGACAGACCGAGACCGATGGTGGATATTAGACATTGAGGTGCCCCCGATATTTCATATGAAGAGCAACCCGTGGAAATCATGGATCGTAGAGTTCGGACATCGAGAACAGAGAGATTACGAAAGTCTTGGTTCGATGGCGCATCACGGAATCGAAGGACTCACTTGGGAGCTCGAGTCGACTATGAGACAGAGATACCCACACTTGTTTACTGGTGAGTGTTAATATAACTCAAATTTCGGGACGAAATTTCAATTTAGTTGGGAAGAATTGTAACGGCCCAATTTAAATTGCCGTTAATTATGACGTCATTGCAGATGTGGATGCCAGCGAAGACAGCCGAGGGACCCACAGCGAGGATGTAATGCACTCGAATTAGGTATACAGTCCGTTTTGTATGCTTGTTCTGGTAAATTGTGATGGAAATGTACAAATTAGCTAATTCCATTACAATATGTATGTTAATGTAGATTATTGACGAGTGAGGAATTGTCTCGGGGTGCGTGCGGACACGGGACACGAGGCACGAGGTGCCAGGTAGTCGAGGAAACTACGGTGAGTTTACCCGTAAATTTTGGGAATTTATTGAATAAAATAGGAATTTGTATGAGCTAAATCAATTGGAAATTTGTAAGTCATATAGTTGAGCTGAATAAAACAACAACAGTTGATGATCCTTGAGATGCACAAGAGGGTGTTGAGTGTCATGATTAGGTGTATAAGGTTGGAGTGACACAGGGTGATCAGGAACCCTTGGATATTCCTCGAGATTCGTGCACACACTTGATT
The DNA here is from genome assembly GCA_039657345.1 of Stephania japonica. Classification (NCBI taxonomy): domain Eukaryota; kingdom Viridiplantae; phylum Streptophyta; class Magnoliopsida; order Ranunculales; family Menispermaceae; genus Stephania; species Stephania japonica. The sequence goes on along the minus strand of CM077558.1, from coordinate 5,635,942 downwards.
AAACTAAGTATATATATATGTGTGTGTTTGACCGATCAAAAGGGAGAAAGTGAGAGTGAGGTTTTGAGAGAAAGCTTGAAGGAGAGAGAGATCGTTGGAGAAGAGAGGGAGAGATCATCAACCAAAGTGTGAAGAAAGTGATTTTGGCATCCAACAACGAGATCAAGAGGTGAGATTTATGACCTTCTCTCAATTCTTTCCAATTTGTAGAGGGTTTTGGGTATGTTGGTGTTGAATCCGTGGGTTGGTGTAGTGCATATATTTCTAGAGATAATTTGGTATATTTTGAGTGCTATGAAGGTGGAGAATGTGTTTTAGTGATTGGCTTTGGTGTTGATGATGATATGGAAATGGGTTTGAAAAGGGTGATTTTTATGATTCTTGGATTTCGAGTTTAAATTCGACAACTTTGTGGTTAAATGGAGTTTTTGAGGTGAATTGTGAGTCTTTGAGGTGTTGGAGTCGAATGAATGAGTTTATGGGGTGTTTGGAATGTGAATTTTTGAACTGTAAAAATCTGGACAGAGCGCGATTAGCGCGCTAATAGGAGGACCTAGCGCGCTAATTACCCTCTGGAAAATGATGAACAGTGACTTAGATGAATTAGCGCGCTAATTCATCTCATTAGCGCGCTAATAGTTCACTGGAATGTGTAAAATTTGAAAATGAAGAAATGAGTCTAACCAACATTTTAAACCTATTAATTGATCATTAATACTCATAAATGAATTCCAGGAGTCTCGAAATAGTAATTTGAGTCGGGGGTTAGTCAGAAATCAGACCGGGAGTGATACCCGGGATTTGGAGGTATTGGACCGGGGGTTGATTTGTGGAGCGAGGAGTGCGGTTTGAGGTGTGTAGTATCCCAATTGAACTTCACTTTAAGTATTTACTGCTTGAATTATTTGAATTCTGTTCCATTTATTCTCTACTTCGTTTCATTATTGCTTTACGGTGGTTGAGTACTCTCACCTGGTGACTTTACGGTAGTTGAGGGTACTCCTACTCAGTGTCTTTACGGTGTTGAGATCACTCCCCACCTGGTGCTTATTCGTTACGGCCATAGGGTCCACTAAGTCATAGCACTTGTCTAGGCATACACCGGTGAATAGGCTACTCGGGTATGGTAGGCTTGTGTGGGTGCGCCGTGGGTCTACGCCGGCCACCTAGAGGGTCCAGGGACAACCTGTTGGTGTGTTTGAGGGTTGTGCCCAAGGAGAGGCTCGAAGTATGACTTAGTCGATTTTTACTTGTGCACGTACTTTGCTTCGTTACTATATTTATACATGCGATGATCCTTTCACAGTTGTCTGTATTTCTTTTGTTCCGCATGTTTATTTATGGTATTTAAATTCTAGTACTTTTACTTCCGTAATTACTTAGTGAATTTCCTTGGGATTACTCACTCTGGACTCGTCATCTGTCTTTTTATAATGGCTCGAGTGCAGATCCGGGTACGAGTCGAGGGAAGGGCAAGCTTGAGGACTACATTGATTGATAGCTCTAGCCCTACTCGTACGTATGTTTATATTTACTTGTTTTATGCTGGGTTTTGGGATTGGAGAGATAGGTTGTATACTTTTGATATTTTGTGGATCTCAAAGGACATGTATATGATGTATATTTGGTATGGTTTCCACTTAGGCATTTTGATCATGGAATTCAGGATAAATCTTTATGTTGTTCATTTAATTTTCCGCTGCGTAATTTATGGTTGAATGATAATGAGGAAATAAAAGTTAACTCATAACATCAAGGTTAACTGATAATTAATTGATAATGGATAATTGGGCGTGGAACACAGCTGGCGGTGACGTGGTCAGTTGTGGGTCCGCGTGGCCTCCCGTGGCGGACCAATGTGGAAATTGGGGCCGCCACATTTTAATTGTAACGGCCCAATTTAAATTGCCGTTAATTATGACGTCATTGCAGATGTGGATGCCAGCGAAGACAGCCGAGGGACCCACAGCGAGGATGTAATGCACTCGAATTAGGTATACAGTCCGTTTTGTATGCTTGTTGTGGTAAATTGTGATGGAAATGTACAAATTAGCTAATTCCATTACAATATGTATGTTAATGTAGATTATTGACGAGTGAGGAATTGTCTCGGGGTGCGTGCGGACACGGGACACGAGGCACGAGGTGCCGGGTAGTCGAGGAAACTACGGTGAGTTTATACACATGCCCCATCAACAGATCATGCAATCGAGAGTGCCTTAAAAGAAAAATAAATTGAGAAGAAATTAGGATATTAAAGCAATAAAAAGACATACAAATACCCCTACAATATTATATGTCATATTTCTTTCCCAAACAGTCAATTTTTAATAAGAGACTTTTAAATTATTTTTATCAAACACCTCACAACATATAAGGCCTTATTTAATAAGCTCTAATAAAAGAAGTCTTAATGAATAATCACTAGAAATTTAAGATGTAGAGTTACCAAACACAACCTAAGCAAACGCGTATAGCACGTTCGACAATGGAATCGGAATTTGTAGCCTTAGATAAAGCTGCTAAGGAAGCATAATGGCTACGAAACTTCCTAAGAAATATTTCATCCTGGCCAAAACCAGTGCCAATAATATGTATACATTGTGATTGTATGGCAGCACAAGCTAATGCTAAGAATAATGTATACAATGGTAAGTCAAGACATATAAGGCGCCGACATAATACTATAAGACAATTACTTTCAAGTGAAATAATTAGTATAGATTTTGTAAAGTCAAAGGAGAATATTGTTGATCCTATGACAAAGGGCTTACCAAGAAATCAAGTTGTATTGTTATCGAGAGGAATGAGTTTAAAGCTTATAAATGAGTTAAGTCTGGTGAAACCTAACCTAGGTGATTGGAGATCCCATGTACTAGGTTCAATAGGCAAACTGGTTAGATGAAACTCATGAGAAGAACACATATTCGTTCATTCCTAAGATAAAAACTGTGTTCAGAAGAAGTTCAAGGATATGTTAATCATTTAATGACAAATAAAATTGTCACCTATATGATAGTAAATGTGGGTCGCATTTATGAGAACGAGATAGGCTAAATTCTCTAAATCTATCATGAAACCAGGATCTGTCCAGGACCAAAATGGACAAAAACGTATAAACTGAATTTTGATAATCGTGTCATGCGTAACACATTGTCTTGGTTTACTACGAAAAGTGAATAGTTCAAGATCCTTCATATCCACTGCGTTACTAAGTAAATCCAATATATTTTACTATGGTAAGTTCAAATCTTTTAGATACTTTTCCTAACAACATGACATGAGACTTCTCTCTCTTTCGTGTATTATAATTTTCTTTTACATATTTTTTTAAAAAAAATCAAATTTGAACAGATATGTGGGGTAAAGTGATATTTTATATTCAAATGTGGGGTATTGTTGGAACTTGAAAAATGGTTCAAGTGAGTTTGAATAGAAAAACTCTTTAGTCCCACATTGCTCACTTCAAATAGTACAAACTCTTTATATATAAACATCTACTCTAAAGATTTGCTTTAGAGAAACCCAATGGATAGAGCTCAAATTGGCACTCATTGGGTAATAGGTGTACATATATATATATATAATAATTATATTTAAAATCTTAGATAGGGCCCCTTTGGGCTTTGAGTTTAGATTTGTTAGCCTTGTAAAATCAAATAAATTTTTAATTTTTTATTTCAAAATTAATTGTTGACAGTTAATTTCGTTATTTTGTGAACAGGTGCTACTGTTGAATATATTGTTTTCGAATTTGAACAGTCACATTGGTTTGAACCAGTGCCTCAAGTTCTATTTAAGTGGAACTAAAACACTGAAAACTTATTAGTTTTCGAATTCAGTTTTTCTGAGAGAGAAGGAAAATCACAATTTGACAGACTTTTAAATTAACTTGGTGATTTTTGGTTCGAAAGGACATCCGATTGTATCCTGAGGGCAAATCTTTAGAGAAAATTCTATTATCGAATTCAAGAAAATTTGTCTTAAAACATTGTTTCTGTGCAAGCCTCCGGTTAGAAATTTATTTTGTTGATTGATTCTGTTATTAATTATTTGTAAAACTTGTTTAATCATATATATTAGTATCATTATTTATTGTTCTGGACAACAACCCATACCATGTTCGGTATAACTAATCCCACGTACCCACATGGCCCTGACTCTAACGACCGGTAGTGAGAATGAGTGACCCAATCAAATTTACCACCCCGGGAATCGATTATTTGAATCGCACATACAGAACTGTCGTACATCCCTAATAAAAACATACTCCCTCCACACAACATACATAGGATTATTGAATTTCTTCACTGTTTCTTCTTGAAGGTTAAGGAGTAATCTAATTATAAAACAACAACTCCTGTTGGCAGCAAAATTTGATACATAAAGAGCTAAGACTGTAGTTTGGTCTGTCAGTACAACCATCGATATCGGCGCCGTCTTCACTGCATATGCCCAAAATGGTGAAGAGATTTTGCTTGGTTGGTACTTTTCTTCACCTGCAGAGCTGACTTGGATCTTCATGGAATTAATTAGCTGACTTATTATAAACCCGAAGATCGGTTTGCATACTCTTGAACTAATGCCGCAAATAATGATGGTCGTTCAAGTAAGCTGGATGGTTTGTCGAATTCCCTCGCTCGTCCTGCATATGGATATGCACAATGATTTTACATGCAATACGAAAAAGCTACTCGAAGGCACGCATGTTTAAGTGCATACCTGCATCTATGACTAGAACTCTGTCGCAGTCCATCACAGTAGGAATTCTATGAGCAATGCTGATAATTGTACAGGCAGCAAACTCCTCCCTAATGATCCTTTGAATCACGCCGTCAGTTTGCGAATCAACCGAAGCTGTTGCTTCATCCATGAACAAGATCCGACTGCGCTTTAGTAACACTCTTCCCAAACAAAGGAGTTGCCTTTGTCCAACGCTCCAGTTATCTCCGCTATCAACCACTGACCAATGAGATAGAGCGAAAAATGAGCAATTACTAAATTGAACAAGATAATTAACCAAACAACAAAACTGATTACATTTTTTTTAGTGTTAGCCAATGTCAAATTCAATACCAGAAGTGTCGAGCTTTTCGGGTTTTCCAGCTACCACATCCTTAAGTTGGCAGCGCTCAAGGCTCTAAAAGTTTACGAAAATGGAGAAAGAAGAAAGGTCGATCAAAAATTACAATGGCATTTTCTTTGGGAAGAGAATGGACAAAAAATTTAGTCGTAAAACACTTAATTACCTTCCATATCTCATCATCCGAATGCTGCCCGATCGGATCAATGTTGCTGCGAACAGTTCCTTCGAAAAGGACTGGTTCTTGAGGTATGATTCCATAGCGGGACCTGAGATCATGTAGTCCAAGCTTGCAAATGTCGATTTCATCGATAATTATTTTGCCTCCCGAAGGCTCCATCACCCTGAAGAAAGATTGAATCAAAGTTGACTTCCCGCCTCCAGTTCTACCAACAACTCCAATTTTGTCTCCACCTCTGATGTTTAGACTAATGCCCTTGAGCACCAGAGGCGTATTAGGCCGATACCGTACCTGTTAAGTAAGAAGTATGAAACTATTGTGAGGCTTAGCACTCGAATTCAAACATGAATGAAGGAGAAAACAAAGTATCCTAGCAGCAATGCAGATAATTCACTAATTCCTACAATGCAGATTCACTATCATAGCTGAGGACATCGATCTCTAACTGGTATAACTCGGTGATTAGAGATAGCCGATCTCCATAATAGTAGGCCATGGTAGCGATTTAATCAATCGTTATGCTACACTAACTAAAATTTTAAAAGCTTTTACCAGCATGCCTGTTGGTGGTACCCAAAACATCCCTACTGAATGTCGAGAAGAACTTTGATCACAACACAGGATTTTATGGAACATGAAAGAATGAAAGTTACCTGCAAGTTCTTGAGATCAATATTTCCATGGGTCGGCCAACTAGAAGGCGGTTGGTAGTCTTTGAGCACCCATGGTGCTTCAGATGGAATGTTTATGAACTGTTTTATTCTCTCTACTGAGACCATTCTGTTCTCCACAAAGCAACTCATATAAGTGGCCCAAAACAATACAGCATTGAGAGACAAACCATAGGAGAGCGATAGTCCTACGTATTCTGCATCACACAAAACATAAAATTAGTCTATCATAGAACATGATCACATAATCACATTATATTGAAAGATTTAAGGGCTATAAAATGGAAATAGAGCTTCATTTTTGCACAATTCTGGCCGAAACTTAAAACAATTGATGTAAGCCATGAGAAGTTAATGCCTAAACTCAAAGTACCTGGCTTGATCACATTGCTAGGCAACAACACCATGAACAAGGCAGAAAGGCAGAGAACAAAACTCCCTATCAATTCTAGGCGGAACCCCAACCATTCATTTGATCCATTATTGTGGAAATCCATGCGCAAATTTGCATTCACTCTTTCGATATTTTCCCGATAGAATTGCTCTTGCTTCCTAAAGCATCGAATAGTCATAACCCCCGATACGCTTTCGGAGAAGTGATGGATAACTGGTGCCTTCGTAATGGAATCTAGGCGAGTCAACTCACGGGATGACGAAAGGTAGTATCCCTGCATACAAGAGGAACAATAAATGTAATCTTTATTGAATTACTCATACCATAACATGGTCTACTGCTTAAGCAAAATCTTTCACATAAATCAAAGTGAAGGGCCTGCAGTATGTATGGTCTCATATATAGAATGCGAGTAAGCTGCATCGTGCTTTCGGATATTCATGCACTTACATTTGCCAATGCCAAAGGATTAAGTACTTGATAGCGAAAAAAAAGAGTAGAGGATGTCATAGAGAGGGGGGCTTACCCGGTACCAAAGATTGAACCACCCAAGAGGAATAACGAGGAAGACAGTAGGCCAGGCAACCTGGCATATAATGACAATAATGCTGAGCACTGTAATGTACATGGCAATAGTCAGGGCCAAAAAGAACGGGAGGAAGATATCGATGTTTGTCTGATCTGTCGACGCCTGCATAATATACCAAACAAATCCACAGTTAGAAGTCAGAAATCAAACTGAAAGTTCCCTATAAAACATGCACATCAATTTAACAATAACTATTAGGAGAATCAAACAATTCTTTTTTTTTTGATAGGAACAAGATTTTACTTATTATAGCCTAATACGTACAGTTGAATCAAACAACTTTTGAAACACACGTTGCAACCTACCGCAGTTTTTCCGAAACTAGGAAAATATTTTTCGGGCTTTCTTGTTCTATTCACAACTTGTGATGGCTTCAAAACTTGGTCTCAAATTATTCAAAATCAAACTCATCCAAAGAACTCCAAAATTTTTTTGTTTAATTTCAAAAGAGAGAACAATCATTCAAGCAGGATTGCGGTAAGAAGTAACAAATCTTACTCTAGTTAAAATTCTTCCTGAAGGTGTTGTATCGAAGAACGACATCGGCGCATGTAAGATGCTGCTAAGCATTTGATTGAAGTAGGACTGAGCAGTTTTGAGGCCTACTATTGTAACAAACAAAGATCTGACTGCCACAAGCACGCAAGAAACCACGGCAATGATTCCATAAACACGAATAAAGAGAGAGGGAATGAATGAAGATGCATGATCTTCCCCGGTTTCATATGCAAGCCAATAATCACTTGCCATGAGAGAGCACTGCCACAATAACGAAATTAACATCACCGCGAAAACTCCCCACCATCCATAAGCCTCAGTGCAGTATGTCTTGTAAACTTGTAAGCTGACGTGACCAGACTCTCTTTCTTCTTCTTCAATGAGCTTAGATGTTCCCTTCTCCGACTTTGGTTGGTCCATTGATTCATGACTCTGACCATTGCTTTCCTTCACTCGTGGTGACAGCAGAGTCGGTTGTTCTTGTGAGCTGTTACCGGATGCAGAACTCTTCTCTACAAGCTCCATGGAAGTTGCATGAGCAGCAACAAGTTCTCCGAAATCCATGCCCAACTCTAAGAGCTCATCATATTTTCCTGATTGCACAATCATTCTGTCTCGCATGACCTGTCAAAAAACAAATGAGATTATGAAATATGATAAAGCTTCAAAACTCAAAATATGATATTGGTAATTTAGCTAAATGTCGTATTCGCGGTTATTTATTGAAAGAAAGCCGCATGTTTATCTAACCACAATCACAGCACTCTAACAATGTGCAATCGAAATATTCAAAATGGACTTACCATTATGAGATCCACATTGTGCAAGAAATCAACTTGATGTGTTACAAGCAAAACAGTTTTGTTTTTTAAAGCTCCCCTTACACACTCCTGCAATAAAAATTGTTCAACATATGATTGTTCAGTTGCTTTTTTCAAAAACTTATGCTAACAAGACCAAATTAATTAAATCTCGTTGTTCACAAATAAAACTATGCATATTGTTCACCTTAAATATGTCTGAACCAGTGTGAGCATCAACAGCACTAAAGACATCGTCAAGAAGGTAGACATCACAGTCCTGATAGACTGCTCTTGCAAGCTGTATCCTTTGTTTCTGGCCACCACTGATGTTAATACCGCGCTCTCCTATCTCGGTTTGGTCTCCAAACTCCATCATTTCCAAGTCCTTCTCTAGGCAGCAGACTCTTATAACTTCGCGGTACCACTGTTGATTCATAGGCAAGCCAAAGAGGATATTTTCTTGAATGGTTCCATTTCGTATCCATGATGTTTGCGCTACATAGGCAGTAGTTCCACAAACTCTCACCTGACAAAAGAAAGGAAGAAAATGTGTCACTACAAACAATAGTACCAAAATTTGAATTTAAAAACATTATAACATGTATAAGAATTTTTACCTTTCCAGAGATCTTATGCATTTCACCAAGTATTGAAGCCAATAGCGAAGATTTCCCCGATCCAACAGTCCCGACAATTGCTGCAAGCTGACCTTTCTTGATCTGAAAATTCAAATCTTTGAGAACTGGTTCTCCACCTTCGTCATCCCACCCAAAAGTTCCCCCATCTACTTCCACAGCAACTGTTCCATTGCAACCTTCCTCCCTCTCCACGGCACCAGGAACCAATTCTTTGGTCATCATGAAACTATCTAACCTTCCAAGTGAGATCATTGCTTGTGAAATGGAAATCAAGGCCTGTGGAAAGTTTCTAAGAGGTTCCTGTAAAATCTTGAAGATAGATGTTGCAGTAAACACTGTTGAAGCATCAAGTGGCTGGCCCAACAGAATCGCCGTTCCAAATGTCAAGACGGCTACAAGGATTGGTGTGCTCCATAAAACAATTATGTTAGAAGATATTGAAATCAGAAACTTTGTAAGCCAAGAGAATTCCGAGTTTCGAAATTCTTGAATTCTCTTGTTGAAGTGTTCTTCCCATGCTTGGTACTTAATCACGCGCATGTAATTGAGCATCTCATTCGTGGCTTTCATCCTCGAATCACGCATTTTCATCAAATTGAACTGGTACCGATTGTTCCTTCGGGTTCCCATAACAACAAATACCAGCACCAAAGCAATTCCAACCAGTGCAGACAAGGTTGCAATACCAAGGTAAACATAGAGAAGGAATAAGGCTACACCGACTTGAAGCGGCATCAACCAAAGGTAATGCAGCTGTAGCATCATATCCGAGAGTTGCTGCGCATCGACGGCCATGTAATTCACAATCTGACCAACACCATGAGCCTGCCTGCCTGAGCTTGATAGCCTAAGACCCTTCTTGTATAGAGATGTTATCAGACAAGATCTAATAAGCATTCCAGTCTTCATGGAGTGAAAATTATATTGGTGAGAACATATTACTTCAATCGATTTCGATATCAGTAGGATCAACACAAGGTAGTATCCTTCATAGGGAGAACTTCCCCGTCCAGCAGTGAAGTCGACGAATCTTTGGAGTAGGATTGGTCCCATGAACATAACACAAAGCCTAATAATTGAAAGCAATGCAGTGAAAGCCAGTTCTTTCCATAGGCATCGAAACAACGCTGTTCTCACCGGGTTCGTTGACTTCTCATTCGGCTTGGGAAAATTCGATGCGAAGAGCTCAGACATTCTTTCGGCTTTGTGCTCCGGCGCAAGTGTCGGGATTTCCTCCATTTTAAGTGCTGACTTGTACCCCTTTCTCAACAAAGGATTCATCCAATACCAAGTAGCTCTAGACAAGAGTGAAGATGAAGCATAAGCAGTCACATTGGATTTGCCTAAGAGTGGTTCAACTAACATTGAATCCGAATCTATCCTGGATTCCGATTCTCTACTCATGACTATAATCCCAGTGGATCCTCTAATGGCGACAAAGAGAAGAACCACCGATATCGGTAGAGTGATCAACATAAATATGTCATCAGTTCTTACTTCAATATTTGGAACCCCTTCCACCGAGCTCAGCCTTATTATCGACGAAACACAGAACAAGACAGTGATCACAAAATTGACAACCCAATAGACCCGAAGCGTCATCGGATGCTTAACCGCTTCAAACCTCTTCTCATGAGCTAATAACACAGCAATCACGACATGGGTAACCGCTTGAACTAACCGAAACAATGCCTCGATGAGCTCCCATGCCGAATGTGCTATCCTAGTAATAGCTACAATGCATAGGACTACATAGGAGATTGCCAATAGAGCAGTTAGACCCAAAGTGAGCTTCATCCAAAGACTATTACTCAAATGAACTCTAGTGTTCCTAATCCGGGCCTTGTCGATTGAGGAACCCGGATCGCTGTCTCGAAAGATGAACCGAGTACAAAGCCTGTGGATTGCAAATGCTAGTAGGATTAACAAGAAGAGAAGATCTACTGAAGAAAAAAGTGCCCTTTGTGGACAAGGAGATAGGAATATGAATCTGAGCCATTGCAATACAAGTGAGAGAGAACTAGTGCTCTCAGAAGAGTGAATTGAAGTGCTTGAACAAGAGAGAGTTTTGATCCAAGAAGACATGTTAGTGCATAGAATTTTGAGTGATGGGCAAGTTCAATCTCTTCAAAAATCCGCCTTTATTTGCTTCAATTATTGTTTCTACAACAAAGGGAATCACAAAAGCATGATTGTCAGAATCACAAACAAATATAATATCAAAAAATTTAGAAAGATAAGATTAACAAACATGCGGTGGTCAGAAACAAGGGTATGATCCGAAATTCCCTTTACACAAACAACAAATCAAACAAAATTCAGATAAAAAAAAGAGAAAACAAACAAAAACCAAATATATAATCAACTGCATTGCCTGAACAAAAAAGTACAAAAAGTTCAAATCAAAAGTTCTCTTTGGCTGATGAACCAAAACCAATAATAAATGAAAAAAACAAATTATATAATAATCAAAATGAAGGCCTGCCCCAGTTGTGGTGAAGTGGCTAGGAACAAAGCTTTAATACTATGGCTAAGCATACGTGATATATGGGTTCGATTTGCAGCAGCAACATTATTTTCTTCTAACCTTTGGGTTAGTTGTAGAGGCCCCCTCTTAACCTGGGATTAATTAATTAGGCCTTAATCGCGAGTGGTTGAGACGGTTCGGACACCCCCAATAATACCCCAATAATTAAAGAAAAATGAAGGCCCAAAAAACTAGGCAGAGAAAATCATTCACAAAAATGAAAACCCATATCACAAAAATCAAGTCATTGAAGTTGTGCAAAAATTAAGTGAACACACAAAAAAAAAGGTTAATGCAAATGAAGTGATACGAACTAATAAAACAGAACAAACAGAGATGTTATTATGTTTAAGAACACAATAATCAATAAAAAATTGAACAACGTGTGAAGCTCACCTATGGAATTGAAGCAGAATCATAGAAGTTCAAAAAAATTGAACAAAATCCCACAAAGAAGAACGTTTGGAGAACTCAAACTGAGAGCGTTATAAAACGTTTGGACACATGAAATGTTGAATATTCAAAGACGTGGACAAGGGGACTCCAACAGTGAAATACACACAACATGGTATCTTGTGCGCCGAATATTGGATGGGAAATCCAACTCTCTAGGGTCATATTCCGCCACGTGTGGACAGGTTGGCCAAGAAAGAAAGGTTTGTTTTTTATTTTTGCATAAAGCTCCCTGAAGAGTGTGGCAATTTCGGAGTGAGGCCATTTTCTTTTGTACAAGTTCGGTTGTTCTGTTTCTGTGCAATTGCAAGGAAGCAATGAATGTGACAAGGAATACAAGGGAAGTTCTTTAATGAAATGATTTGAATATCCATGATTTTCAGAGTGAACTGGCATTCAAGTCTTTATTTCCCATAATTTTTTTCAGGAATTTATTTCTCATAATTGTATCAAAAAAGTAACGTGCATCAACATTAATAGGAAGTAATGAAAATGGGTACTACTATTTGGACACAAGAGTCCAGACACAATAGATTTATTTATTTTAAATTCATCCTTCAAAAAGTTGATGTTATTGTTGAAACACCCAAAAGAAATTGGTGTTTTCTCATTAACTTTTGTAAAAATTATTCACACATCTCTATGAGTCTAGACTCTTGAGTCCATATAGATTAATTGAATGAAAATATTGAGATATTTAGAATTAGAGGAATGGTAGAGTAACCTTCTTTGGACACTCACTTTAAGTACCTAGTGGGTCTAAGTGGGTATCTAGCGATGTGATACACCTCTAGATGTACGCATAACACCTTGAGATGTGCGCGCACACTCCTCGAGATATATCACATGGAGGGACACCCACATGAGCCCACTAGGTGTCCAAAGTTAGTTACTCTAGCATTTTTCTTAAAATTATCTCTCTTGAAAAATACTCATGCCATGAAAACATCATCTACAACCATTGAATTTTAATCCAACACATTAATCGATGTGTCATAATTGAATAAAACATTTTGAGGGATTCTCATGGCATGAGTATATATTTGGGCTCTACTGTAGAATTTATTTCTTTCTCTCTCTCTCTCTCTATATATATATATATATATAGACTTATACCATAAGAACCAAATATATATCCATTTAAATCCAACACATTAATCGATGTGACATAAATGCATGAAGCATTTAATGCACAACACATTTTGAGAGGTTCCCATGACGTATGTATATATTTGGGCTTCATTGTAGAATTTTTTTTTCTCTCTATATATATAGGGTACTTCTACCATAAAAACCAAATATATATCCATTTCCAACACATTAATTGATGCGACATAAATGCATAAAATATTTAATGCACAACACATTTTGAGGAGTTCTCATGGTATGGGTATATATTTGGTCTCCATTTATGTCGCCTTGATTAATGTGTTGGATTTAAATCCAATGGTTCTAAATATTGTACCCATAAATGCATAAAGTATTTAATGCACAACACATTTTGAGGGGTTTCCATGGTAGAGGTATATATTTAGTCTCCATTGTAGAATTTCTCATATATATCGACGTCTAAAGGGTGATAATAGAGGAACGACACTTGTGACGGCCCCAGTTACATAATCTTAAACTGGGTCCCGTCTGACCTAGACTTACGTGGACCCCCGAGCCAATCTCGCTGAGTCACGCAAGCCTGGTCAGCCTTCATTTACCATTTACCATTATTAAGCAATTTACAAGTTGAGTTAAGTCAATTAGTGAGTTATCACAGTTATAGCGAAAACAATTAATTCTCAAACTAATCAATATAACTTCAAAGACACAAGTTAATACAACCTAAAGTGTGGAAACCCCGGATATGTATATCATCATCAATGAATAATCAGAGAATAATCACATCCAGATATACATGCCCAAGATCTCTTAAAAACCCAATGTTTCAAAACAAGTATATATACAATAATACAAAAAGAATCACCTATGCCTGACAAGTGGAAAGAACTGCTCCGTATCCTTAGATGATAACGCCTAGCTATGGAGCCTTCCCCTTGCTAGACTGTGGATTTGCACTCCGTTAAACACAAGAATGCTCAGGTAAGTAAGGCCAAACAGGACATAAAATACAATATTTTGAAATAAATAAATCACTAGTCCACATTCACGTCGTGTAACAACCCTCAAAATTTAACCCAACTCATGTTACACTTGTCAGAATCGCAACTCGGCTATCGTGATGCATCGAGTATTTCAGACTTTGGGAGTTGACGCCGAGGTAATTTTATGATTCTGTGACGTGTGTATTAATATTGTTGTCTAATATGGGTCTCGAGCCGTTCGAGCAACTATGAGTCTGAGTGAGGCTTCGCCTAGGTAAATGGGAAAATAAAACACAGTAAAAATAAAAATAAATAAATTTTTGAATAATTATTTGATAAGACAAGGCGACACTATGCACGCGACAGAAGTCAAGACGAGGCAAAACGAACCGAGGAGCGTCGTTTGAACACAAGAAGTCGGGTAATTACACAACACGTGGACTATGTAATAGGAATTGTTAAAGTAACACATCCCAAAATGAGAGAACACTCGGATTGGCCTCGAGATGCGTACGTGTGTGGTGATGAAAAGTGGGCTATAAAAGGACCCCATCACACCCACTTTACTATTCACTCACTATTCATTCTCTTTCCCATTTGTTTCTCTCACCAACCGACCTCTCTCTCTCTCTCTCTCTCTCCTCCCCCCACTCCTTTCCTCCTCCGCGACTTAGCTGCACCACCACCGACCACTAGCAGATCTGGGCGGTTGGACCTTGCCAGAGAACGAGAGGGTTTCTCTCTCCCTTTATCTCTCTCTATTTTCATTCTTTGCAAGTTGCCACTGCTCCGTGACGGCAACCTCTGCCATGGTGGCTGTTCGCGGATGTGGGTGGTCGAGGACGATGCCACAGTCCTAAAGTCTCATCAAATCGCGACGGAGAGGCAGTGGTGTCGGGAGGTTTGCGTATACTTTGTTTTTATTTTCTTCACGTCTGGTCGAACTGTGGTGGTGTCTTGCCGTGATGGGACTGATCAGAGATGATGCTCAGAGACTCACCGAAACTACGATGGTCCCAGGACGCCTTCCCACTCGTGACACTGGTATAGGGTTGTCAGTTTATGTTGTTGTTCACTATTTATCGTATGCACGTTGTTGTGCTGCTTGCCGAAAAACTATCATCTCTGGTGGCGTCGCCGTTGATCCACCGTGACTGGAGCACTGTCGAGGACTCCACCAAGCTGTTGTTTGAGTCTGTAACAACCCCAAATTTTTAACTGACTTGTGTTGCACTTGTCAGAATTGTGACCCGGCTACGTGAATACTGGACAGTATTTCGAACTTCAGGAGTCGACACCGAAGTGATTTTATGATTCTTTGATTGTGTGTATTAGTATTTTAGTATTTTACGGGTTTCAAGCCGTTCGGGCGATATTTAAGTATGTGAGGTTTCGACTAGTTAAACGGGGGATAAAAACAAGTAAAACATACAAATAAATAAATTTTTAATTAATTTAATTAATTAGTTGGCGAGACAAGGCGAGACTACGAGCGTTATGGGAGGCGAAACAAGGAAAAACGGACCGAGGAACGTATTTGGAAAGCGGGAGTTGGTTAATTACACAACATACGGGCTATGAGATTGGAATTGTTAAAGTGACACAGTCCAATGGTGAGGAGCCATGAGATTGACCTCGAGATGTGTGTGTGTTGAGATGGAGAGCCATGCAAGTGACAACACACACCTACTTTAAGGTGTAATAAAGAAAAATAAATGAATAAATAAAAAAACCCATAAGGGCAATTGTTTAAAATTGTGTAGGAAGTAAGTTGGGGGTAAAAAGGTCATTTGGCCATATATATATATATAACAAAGAAAACCCTACTATTCATCTTCTTCTTTGTTGAAGCCGCCGCCCACCCTCCTCCTCTTCCATTTCGGCCTCTCCTCCACACCACTCTCGGCCTCCCTCTCGGTCACGCGATCTCTCTCTCTCGGTCTCGGGTTCTCCCTCTCACTCTCACTGTTCTCTCTCGATCTCTCACTCACCTCGGCCTCACGTCCTCTCTCGGTTGGTGCTTTGCCCTTTCCGCCGTCGGGTTGTTGTGGTTGGTGGTTGTGTGCGTGATTTTGTAGGACGGTGGGTATAGGTGGGTGTGTGCGTGATTGTGTGTACACCCACTGGTGGGGTGCGCAATGGTTTGACAGTGAACAATGTGATGTGTGTAGTGTGCATTAGACTACTGGTGTGTATGAATAATGTGGTGTTTACACCCCACTGTTGGGGTGTGATGGGGCGTGTGCACCCCACTGCTAGGGTGCATAAAAGGGTAGTACACCCCACGGATGGGGTGTGGGGTGTACCATATATATAAAAAAAGAGAAGAAGAGAAAAGAGAAAGAAAGAGAAAAGAAAGAAAAAAAAAGAGAAAAGAAGAAAGAGAAGACAAGTTTATGTTAAAACATATAACCTATGAAAGTGGAAATGTATTCACTGTATCGAGGATTTTTATTCGTGTCGTCATGTCATTTGATTCCGTTGTCTAGTTGATTGACTTAATTTTAAGTAAATGATCGAATTTGTCGTAGTTTCTTATCAATGTTGCGTGGTTTCGAGTTTCGATCATGATGACTATTCTTTATTAATGACGTTGGTGTTGAGTTTTCAGTCAAGGTTTTATCAATCTAGTTTGAATGTTTTATTGAAATCACTTGAATTAATAGCACGTCGTGTGTGAGAACGAATTTATGTTGGAGTTGCGTGCTCATACATGGTTTCCTCGCGGTAGTAAACGTGAATGTGTCATTTCATGTGTTTTTGTCATCGGGATTTCATTATTTTGTGTTGAGTTTATTTCATTTCAAAACTCATGGCATGAATACATGATTTGGTGATTCGAATTCATGCATACGTGAGAATATACAAGGGTCGGGTATTTGTTTGGTATAGATGTGTATTGAGTGTTCGAATACATGGTTATTTCGAGTTATGGTATGATTTTCAAAAATCTAAAATAGTTGTGTTTCGTTTGATCTTTCAGTCGATTTGCATCGAGTCGTTCGAATCATCAAAACATTGGGGAAAATACTAAGGTATGCAATCTAGGTTTAGAAATGACTCGACCCACTAATTAGAGTTTCCGACCTTGTCAGGTAGCGGGAAACTTGGGAGTAGGAACGAGAGTGTTGTACGCGGGTTGCGATTAGTCAGGTAAGTACAATTGCCTTAAAAAGCATTTGTACGTTTGTAAGCCAGTAAGAAAATGTCATGTGATTCATTATCATTTATTCAGTCTTGTTATGCTCTATTATTGGTACTCCATTCCATTTCTTATTGTGTGTTTCCCGGCGTAAGTGTTTTGTCTCAAAAGTACTAGGACCTGCACTAGAGGGATAAAATGTGGGCACTCGTGCGCACGAGTCTGTGACCACCCTTAGTGACCTTGTGACACCGAGTACTGGGTAGGTGGGTTCGAGTCCCTCAGTCATAGCTTTGCCTTCGCTTGTGTCGATGCCCGGGAATACCTCGCGAGGTCTTCGCCGTTGTGCTATGATTTAGACCACTTATGGGCCTCTTTTGATTCCTTGGAACACACTTAACTTTCGATTGACATGTATTAGTCTGTTTATCATGCGCCTTGTTTATTTAAATTCCTGTCTTTTTATTTCTACATGATATTTAGACTGCTTTACTTGTATTATCATGAATTACTGTTATCTTCTTCTGGCATTACATTCGATTTTCTTCAGTTGCTCACCGTCTAGTTTGTGACGGTGGGTGCAGATAGGGCGGAGAGCGAGCGAGGGCAAGAGACCACGCCTAGGTGATCTACTGTGAGGATTAACAGCGACATCAGAGAGACTCTTTAATAGGTGTTTATACTTTTGCTGATGTGTATATCGTTTTATATTTACATTGTTGGGATCATTGAACTTGGTATTTCTTTTGTGAGACTAGTATCATGTATATCTACCTATCGAAATGTACATGAATACTCGGGGTTTTCCACACTTATAGAATTCTTCTACTTCCTTTGATTGAGTTATTTTCCCCTTTATTATAATTGTTTTAGTCTTCTGTTGTTTACTAATGCAATAACTCTTTCATAAATTACTAATTTGATTAAATTGAAGGCTGACTAGGCTCGTCAGGTTGCCGAGTGATGACTCGGGGCTTGTATGAGTCTAGGCCGGGCATACCCAATTTCACGAGAAAATTGGGGCCGTCACAGAGTCCCACAGCCCTCCAGAGTGGTTAAACCAGTGTTGATAGTGGTGAGATGTTGTTAGTTCATGTTTGGGTTTGCTTGTTTGATTTTGGTGGGTTTTCGATCTGTTGGTGGGGGTTCTTGGCTATTCCCATGTCGTGACAACTCCCTCCAGATGTTGAACAACACTAACAATGTGTTATGGTCATCGATGGGTGGAAGATTTGGTTGTGGTTGTTGTTTAAATCCTACTTGTAAGTTTTGGTTTTGGATAGGATATATGGATTTGATTTTTACTTTGTCTAAGGTGCTCTCTTGTGTTGATGAACACACTGTGTGTGTGCGAGACACTTGGATATATGTTTTGTGATTTCAATATCATGTGTGTGTTGGGAACGTATGGTTATGTTCTGGTGTTTGGTGTCGTTTTCATGTATGTTAATTTTACATTTTAATTGTATTTAAGGTTTGTCGAACGGTAGTGACGTCATGGTTACGTCGTCTGTCCTCGAGGCTATGGCGTGACCTATTTACAACTGAGCCGATCCCATGATTCGTGAATAGGCTTACATATGATGTGGTTTTCAAAACCCAAAAGAGTTTTTGTGTTTTTATTTGGTTTTCCGATCGATTTTTATAGAGTTGTTCGAGTCATCAAAACATTGGAAAACACTAGAATTTCAACCTAGGTTAATAATGACTCGACCCATTAATTAGAGTTTTTTACCTTGATAGGTAGCGAAAAACTCAGGGATATGCGTTAAGATTCGTAGGAGTATTGTTACGCAGGTTGCGTTGTCAAGTAAGCACACTTGTCCTAAAGCTTGTGTACGTTAGTAAGCTAGTTAAAAAAATACCATGTGATTCATTATCATTCTATCATGTTTGTTATGATCTACTTGTGGGCATTTCGTTCCATATTCCTTGTATATGTGTTCTTGGCATAAGTGTGTGTCTCGAAGGTACATGCGGCCTGCACTAGAAGGGATAAAATGCAGGCACTCGTGCGCATGGGTGTTTGACCACCCCTAGTGATTTTGTGATACTATGTATTAGATTGTTGTGGAAATATTGTGGTTATCGAGGTTGCGACATCGCTGTTGTCGATTTGTTGTGGATTTTAGATTACTTATGGTCTCTCTTCACTCGTAGAACACGGATGTTTCGATTGCTATCATTTCAGTCTTTCTATCATGCACTTTGATATATTTAAATTCTTGTCCTTCAATTACTGCATGATATTTAGACTACCATGTTTAATACTTCATGAATTACTGTTATATTCTTTTAACATTACTTTCGATTTTCTCTTAGTTACTCACCGTCTAGTTTGTGACAGTGGGTGCAAATAAAGTGAAGTGCAGTAGAGGCAAGGAGCTCTGCCTATGGGACTTTTTATGAGCGGCTGGACTTAAGGAACCCTAGAGTAGGCTATATGTTTTGTTTGTATGTTGCTTGTTTATATATATCATGTTGTGTTGAGTCATTGAACTTGGGATTATAGTTTGAGATTGATATCATGTAATGTTTCATTTTACTTTGGCTTATTGTACATGAATATTCTTGTTTACAAGGTTTCCACATATATATATAGATTCCTGACTTTCCTTTGATTGAGTGGTTTTCCATAATTGTATAGTTCATTTGTCTTCCATTGTGTTAAAACTTGCAATACCTCTTTCATAAAACTTGTAATTTGATAATTGGAGGTTGATTAAGCTTGCCAGATCAACGAGTACTGACTCAGGGATTTGTATGAGTCTACGCTAGGCGTTCCCAAATGCATTGAGAATTTAGAGCCTTCACAGTTAATATCAGAACGTACTAAGTTTAAATTCATAAAACACAAGCCATTAAACCAGTGGAAGTTAAGAATGGTTGAACTTAGAAGTGGAAACTTAGTTGGGGGAGTAATTGGTTAAGTCGGATAATTTTAATACATATTATGATTGTTGAGTGTATTGTTATGGTATGTGGTAGCTATAGACTGATTCGATAAGTTCGTTCTCTTGATTCAGACGACGATGGTGGATCAGACCGGTCCGGGCAACAACAGCGACACGTCCAGTACACGATATGTTAGCGCAGATGATGTGCACGCCTTGACACAGAGAGTTGCGACGCAGGACCAACAGCTACATGAGATGTTACGATTGTTAAGGACACTCGTACCAGTTACCACTACACCATCGACTCCGACTACACCATTGTTGCCTACTGTTACTCGGGGAGCAGAGACCCTAATTGCTGCAGCGTCTACAGCTCCGATTCCATCAGCAGCGATACCTGATGGAGCTGTCATTGCGCCAGTTACATAGACGGAGGCTGAGATACCTCCATTACAAACAGAGATAGTACGAGCGACGAATATACCAACTACGCCAGCAACTACTGCAAAGATTACTCTGATTACGACTCCAGAGAAGAGTTCGGGACCCACTGCTAAGGCAAAACAAAGGAGGAAATTCAAGAGGTACGATCCATTGAGGTTTTATGGCAGTACTGATGCCCGAGCAGCGAAGCTATTCCTGAAGAATCATGAGAAGATTCACTCGATTATTGCCACCAGAGGACCATAGACGAGCGACGATCCCTTCGTCTATGTTATAGGGGGAGACAGATGATTGATGGACGACTATCGTTACTACTCGAGGCATTCTCAGAGACTGGATCGACTTCAAGACCCAGTTTAAGCATAAGTAATTCCCGCCGACGGTAATACGGGCGAAGAGGAACAAGTTTACGTCACTGAGGCAGTTTACAGGAGTGCCAGTTATGGACTATATAGGCAAATTCATTTAGTCATTACCTTATGCGGGAGGATCAGCTGATTCAGAGACTGATAGGATTTACTACTTCACTAAGGGATTGATATTTATGATTGGGGGATCTGTAGTCACGACGCAGCCAGAGACCTTGCAGATTGCTTATGAGCGGAGTCTAGTGAGGGAAAGTTATCTATTTACTCATCTAGAGGAGGCCAAACAGGCCAGACCAGAGTCCTGATCAGAAAAACACCATCAGGACAGAAGAGGAAGAAGGGCAAGTGGAATTATCGTAACTGTAGGGCTCAGACTGTAGGGTATGTTGCACACCAGACTACTCCATCAACACAGACCATTCTGCCATCGAGTTTTGCCAGTCATCCACCGCAGCATAGTCGACCAGGCCAACAGTCACAGAGGCAGACTACTGAGAGTAGGAGTACTGATCGAGGAGACAAATAGAGGAAGACATAGAGGTCTAGTCAGACTCAGACTCAGGGTTCCGCATAGGGACAAGGCCAGAGCCAGACTCAAGGATCGCAGGATACCCATACATGTTTCAGGTGCAGAAAGGTTGGCCACATTTACAGGGAGTGCCCTTAACCAGCGAGAGCACCACCACAGAATCACCAGCACCAGATGGAGCGTGTTCCATCAGCGGTTAAGCCATACCAGGGGGCATCCTGAAACCTTGTTGAGGGTATGGTTTCTATTTGCGGTACTTTCATGCATATCATGTTCGATTCCTATTCCACTGTTTCATTTATTGTTGGTCGCATGATAGATAAACTAAGTTTGAAACCTGTTAAGCTTAGTAAACCCCTCATCCTTAGCACTGCTACTGAGGATAAGATTTATCCGAATTTGTTGTGTTTTGATATTCTGGTAGAGATAAGGGGTTACGAGTTACCAATTGACATGAGAGTACTAGAGTTTTTAGAGTTCGATGCCTTGCTTGGTATAGACTGGCTAGGAGCATTTTACGCCCACATCGGTTGTTACAAGAAGAATATCACGGTTCCGTTAGTAGATGGTACGAAGATTAGCATTTAGGGTACAACATCATTACTTCCTATCACCAGAGGCAAAGAAGCCACGAGTGGCAAGATCGAGACGGTTGCGAGCGTCATGAGTACTGGGCCAAGACAGGAGATTGGTTTTGTCGAGGTACCTGTGACGACCCGCCCCCGACCTACAGTCGGGTCGCTCGGCCCGGACCGCCACTTGGACCCAATACATGAACCAGGCCCAAATAACAGTCTGGCACGCCTAAACAAATAAACCTGCGGAATAAATATAAAGAAATATCCTAAAGCCAAAAGATTTAAGTTCATAGAATATTAATAAAACTATACATGATATATATCAACTCAAAGCTCACATCAAATGAAGACTTCAAGCTCGTTTCTCCCTTGTTTCATTTCTAGCGCACTCGTCGATGAACCTGTATTGTAAGTGGGGTGAGCTAAAAGAATCAACGGAACTCAGTAATGCGGAAAACCCGCTCAACTATCAAATATGCAAGTAATACCTAATAAGCATGCATAGTCTAGCATGTATTTGAAAATAAACAAGGATTCATTAAATAGTTGCATGGTAGCAGGATTTAAAAAAAAGACTTATAATGAACCATCAAGTACTATCATAGACATAAGATTCGTAAGTTACAAATTGTAACAACAATAATCATGAATAACATTAAAGAGATTGACAAATCATTTCATAATTTCAAATTTTCATATAAATGAGGGGGTTTCGCGAGATTATGTACTATAAAATATAATAATACGATAAGTCAATGTTCCATTCAATGCATACTAGATATTGGCAAGAATCCGGTGACCGATTCTCCTACTCTCAAAGTGATGGAAACAACCAAACTAACACACAGCCTTATGTGCCCTCTCGTTTGTCCCATCAAATCAACAGTAGGTTCGTCCAAACCATCACCGATGCACATCTCTATGTCTCAAGAGTACAAGAGAAGGTAACTCCAACTCATGTCCCTACGTGACATACTTATGAATTCAATTAGTCAAGTAAAGCCCTCGGTGGTAAACTCCACACATCCTGGGGTGTTAACGACCATCGGTGGTAAACTCCACACCCTGGGGTGTTAACGACCCTCGGTGGTAAACTCCACACATTCTGGGGCCATGAATAACAGTGCATTCACATTCCATAGATTCGTAGATTCGAGCCAATACCACGACGCAACCCATAAATCCCAAGTCTTTAATTCAAATTATGAATCCTAAGCATAACTAATAATCATGCCATATGTGATAACTGAGCAAGCTCCCCACTTACCTGCACTCGCTGCAAATCCTAATCTCGATCCTCTCGTGTTTGGGTTCGATGTGAACCGTCTCGCGAATCTAGACAATTTGAAAGAATAATTACTTTATGTATCTACAACCATACAAGTTTAACATTAATTGTCTAGACCTTAGAGATTCACCCTATTTTATAGCTGACTTTGCTAAAGGTCATTCACGACTTTAAAATCGACACTTAAAATTAGAATCAATGATTTGAGTAAAATAGGAATGCGGTGATGTAAAACAAAGAAAATCCTCTAAGACTTAGTTTTTCCAACATAAATCGAAGACATTCGATTAATTTTAATTAAAAAGATCCAAATCACCATACAAGACTCAATTTAGACTTTAAATTCTCAAATGACAATATTTAGTTAAAGTCCACAAATTTATCGAATAAGTTTATTTCCCAAAGAAAGATTCAAACTCCCTTTTTAAAATCTCAACTCAACCTTAAATGCCATATCTTTATCAATAAACTCCAACCGCGTTCAATTTGCTAAAATCATGGGGAAATCCTTTCATGACTAGATCTAAGAAATATTGAACAAACTTTGCAAATCAAAGAACTCTCATTACCAATACCAACACCAAGACAATAAATCTAGAGAGTATTAGAATCTCACCATGCCTTCAATGGAATCTTTGACTCAAAATCCTTTCCAAAATCCCATTCTAACATAGATCAAATATTTCCTTTCTTATTTTCTTTTCTATTTTCCTCGCGTTCTTGCCGATGTCGACGCCATCGACCCTTTGGTCTCCAAACCTTCAATAAATAATAAAGAAATCAATGAGGGAAGTGAGGTTGTATCTCTCTTGAACTTAAATCCTCCTCTTGCTCTCCTCCTCTCTACGGGGGTGTTTAACAAGATTGAGGCTAGGGTTTTCTTTGATTTGCTTAAATAGCATTAGGGTTAGGGATTAGGGTTATGATTATTTACAACTTGTCTAAACTCCAGTTTTTTTCAATAAAATAAACAAATAAAAGCTTAGATGGGATGAGGGGAGGGTGTGTTACCTTCTTGAATGTTTAAATGGACTTCATCATCATCTTCTTCATCATCAACCTTCCTCCACTTCTCTCCCATCACAAGTTTGGAGTTTCAACACAAAAGGGGCTACAAACTTTATAAAAGGTTTATATAGGTAAGGTTTTAGAGTAGGGCTGTGTACAACCTTGTTATTTTACCAAAATACCATTATGGGCTTCCATATCATTTACATCCACTCAACTCTTGTTAGGCCCAATATTTATTTATCCTAAGTTATACTTTTCACACTTAAACAATTCACAAAGTACAGTTGCACACATTCAGTATTGAAAATCACTAAATTACCCTCGAGTCGGGTCAAGTAGAATTCGGGTCGTTACAGTACCAGTCGTGTGCGACTTCACAAATGTGTTTCTAGAGGATTTGCCGGGATTACCATCGCCGAGAGAGAATGATTTCATCATTGATTAATCTCGGGGACTAAGCCGATCTCGATACCACCATACCGGATGGCACCTCGAGAGTTCGAGGAGTTGAGGAGTCAGCTAGATTAGTTGTTAGAACTGGGCTTCATCAGTCCGAGTATGTCGCCATGGGGAGCACCAGTGCTGTTTGTAAAGAGGAAAAATGGTAATTTGAGACTATGTATAGATTATCGCCAGCTGAACCAGGCCATAGTGAAGAACAAGTACCCATTATCGCGCATTGACGATTTGTTTGATCAACTGACTAAAGCGCAGTGGTTCTCGAAGATAAATCTAAGGTTAGGCTATCATCAGCTTAGGATCATGGCCGACGATCGAGAGAAGACGACATTCAGCACAAGATACAATCATTTTTAGTTTACAGTCATGCTGGTCGACTTGACTAATGCGCCAACGATGTTCATGGATCTCATGCATCAGGTGATGAGGGAGTACCTTGATCAGTTCGTGATTGTATTTATCGACGACATCCGCATTTATTCCAAGACTCATAAGGTGCACGAAGGGAATCTACGAGCAGTGTTGCAGATCCTGAGGGATCACCGACTATTTGCTAAGTTCAACAAGTGTGAGTTTTAGCTTTTAGAGGTCAGATTTCTAGGGCATGTGGTTGGAGCTAGCGGTGTTGCCGTTAATCCCAAGAAGATTAGAGCCACGATTGAGTGGCCTACTCCGACTACCGTGACGCAGATTCGCAATTTTCTGGGGTTAGCAGGATACTATCGTCGATTTGTGCAGGACTTCTCCAAGATCACTGCACTGATGACAAAACTAACTCAAAAGAATGTGAATTTTGATTGGAATGAGGTGTGACAGCCCCAGTTTTCCAACCTAAACTGGGCCCTGCCTGGCCTAGACTTACGAGAAACCTGAGCCCGTCTCGACGAGTCACACAAGCCTAGTCAGCCTTAACCCTTACCATATACTATTCATTTACAATTTATTATCATTGATTAGTGAGTTATTATCTCAAAGCTCAAACTAATCGATTAATCACAACCATATAAAGATAAGATATCCTAGAGTGTGAAAACCCCGCATATGTATATCATCAGATATGATAAGTCAGAGGATAACAACCCAATAGATATACATGCCCAGAATCTCTCACATACCTAAGCTCAAGTTTCAAAACAACATATATATATACAATAATACAAAAATCATATACTCACTCAAGTGGAAAGCTTGCTCTAACGTTCTCAAAGCAAGTCTCTAAGCACTGGAGCCTTCCCCTTACTGGATTGTGGATCTACACTCCGTCAAACATAAGAATAACGAGCCCAGGTAAGTAAAGCTAAACAGAACAATAATACAATATTTCAAAATAAATAAACACCAGTCCATATTCATGTTGATAGAAATAAAGGAATAAGGAACCCATGAAATGTATAAGATTGTAAATAACTCAATCGAAATGTGAGTGTCCGAATAACGAAATGGAATTGCAAGGAGTCTCGATAACAGTCGTTGAGTCGAGGTAAAACCTACAAAACTCGGGTTCAGGACGAGAACACAACCTACCAGCCTTAACCTTTGTGACTATAAGATATCTATAGACCTGGATAAGAGTCCCCCAGCGTACACTCAACCGAGAGATATCAATAGCCTCTAGATAAGAGCTCATATCACAGATAAGTACCCATAACTCCCTTACCGTAAACCACTCAACCAAAAGAGATTCCAACTGATATGATGATAAACAGAGCAATAACAACAAATTAAAGCTCAAGAAATAACTGTAAAAGTTCTCACTAGTTTACTTACCTGTAATTCAACTAATTACGCACTCTACGAACCCCTGACACGTCTCCTATGACCTCCTGTGTCCTGTTAATGTTCAAACCCCTATAATACATTTACATTGGAAGTCCCATTAATAACCCTTGTGACGGCCCCAAATTCTACAATCCTATAATCAGGCACCGCCCGTCCTGAACCTACGCGAATCCCCGAGCCAATCCCGTCGAGTCGCATAGGGGCAGTGAGTCTATCCTTACCATTCAATTATTTATTAATCATTTAAAAGTGAAGTCAATTGATTAGCGAGTTGTCAAAGTATAAAGCGGAAGCAATAAATCTCAACTAATCAATTAACCTCGAAAGCTTCAAGTTAAGATAAAAACCTAGGGTGTGGGAACCTCATATATTATGTGGCGGCCCCAATTTCCACATTGGTCCGCCACGGGAGGCCACGCGGGCCCACAACTGCCCATGTCACCGCCAGCTGTGTCCCACGCCCAATTATCCATTATTAATCAATTTTCGGTTAACTTTGATGTTATGAGTTAACTTTATTTCCTTTAATATCATATAACCTCAAATTACGCAAATGGAATATTTACTAACCACATAAAGATTTATCATGTAAATTATGAGCATAATGCCTAAGTGGAAACCATACCAAATGTAAATCCTATACATATCATCCAAGATCCTCAAAATATCAAAATATACAACCTATCTCTCAAGCCCAAAACCCAATATAAAACGAATAAATATAAACATACGTACGAGTGGGGCTAAAACTGTCAATCGATGTACTCTTCAAGCTTGCCCTTCCCCCGGCTCGTACTAGGGTCTGCACTCAGCCATCACAAAAAGACAGATGACGAGTCCAGAGTGAGTAATCCCAAGGAAATTCACCAAGTAATTACGAAATAAAAGTACTGGAATTGAAAATACTATAATTTAAACATGCGGAATAAAGAAATACAGACAACTGTAAAAGAAAGATCATCGCATGCATAAATATAGTGACGAAGCAAAGTACGTACACAGTAAAAATCAGACTAAGTCATACTTCGAGCCTCTCCTTGGGCACAACCCTCAAACACACCAACAGGTTGTCCCTGGACCCTCTAGGTGGCCGGCGTAGACCCACGACGCACCCACACGAGCCTACCATAACCGGGTAGCCTATTCACCGGTATATGCATAGACAAGTGCTATGACTTAGTGGACTCTATGGTCGTAACGAATAAATACCAGGTGGGGAGTGATCTCGTAAAGGCTCCAAGTAGGAGTAAACTCCACTACCGTAAAAACACCAATTACGAGAACTCATCCACCGTAAAGCAGTAATGGAATGAGATAACGAATAATCGGAACTGAAATCAAATAAATCAAATTGTAAATACTTAAAGTGAAGTTCAATTGGGATACTACACACCTCAAATCGCACTCCTCGTCTCAAAAATCAAACCCCGTCTAGCGCCAATAATCACCCGATAATCCAAATTATCTCCCCAAATGTACCTAAGATTATTTATCATTGAATTAGCTTTAATTTGACATATTATGTCAAATTTACGTTTTTCGAGGTAAAACCCCGACAATACCTCGCCAACATTTTCGAGAAAATCCCAAATTTCCTTTATTTGATCAAAATATAATTTTTCTATTTTTTTCTTATTTTCTATGAATTTTCTATGAATTTTCCAGATTTTTTTTTCTTCTTCTTTCAAAACTGTTTTTTTTTTTTTTTTTTTTTTTTTTTTTTTTTTGAGTTGGGTGAACCGGACCGGTTCACCCGGTCCGGTTCGGCCCAACCGGACCGGACCGGCCAACGGGTCGGTCCCGACCCGCCCAGAGGCCGGGCGGGTCGGCCCGACCCGGTTGGGTCGTCTCCTTCCCAAACAGAGGCGCACGGCGCCTCTTTTTCCTAACTCTTTTTTTTTTTTTTTTTTTTTTTTTTTTTTTTTCCATGAATCTATAGAGGGAGAGGGAGAGGGGAGAGGGAGAGGACCGTCGTCGTCTCCCCCTCGGACGAATTGCTCTCGCAATTCGTCCGAGCTCTCGAGCTCTCGAGCTCCCCGCCACAACCACCGAACCACCAAACCACCATTATCACCAACACTTACAACAACAACAACAACAACAACCAAAACAACAACAACAACTCAACAACTCACCTCTTTAGTCTCCTCCTCTTGTTCTCTCTTCCCTCCTTTCTCCCGATTCCTCCTCTTCCTCCTCAATTTCGATCAAAATGTGAGAAAATGAGGAACTGTGGTGACGGTGTGGTGTGTATCCCCAATTTTTGGGTAAAATGACCATAATACCCCTCTCATTTTATCCTTTCCTTTACAACCCCAATACCCTTATTGGTAATTTCACTATTATTTATTTATTTTTCTGATTTTTTATATATATATTTATATATATATATATATATTTATATATATATATTAAATTCCTTATACACATATATATATATAAATATATATATTCGCCTATACTTTCGCGCCTAAAATTTCGTCGTGCGCGCCAACGAGCATACTCGGGCGTGCACACTATCGTACCACCCACGCGTGTCGACCACGACCCCGCGTGTCCCTAGCGCCCAACAATTTACGTATTTTATCACATTTAATTCATTTTATGTGTAACATTTTTCTCAACTTAAAATTTCGTCTTTAATCTACTCGGTACCCGCATCGACACGCATATCGATGCGAATACTCATCACACAATCTCCCACGTCAATTTAAAATACAATTACACACATCGCGATGCCGTTAACCTATTTTAACATAAACATCGCAAATTAGTCAAATCAACAAACAAAATAACTATTTACCTAATACGGACGCGCTCCAGTCTCGCTATGGGACCCACGAACGTCCACACTGGCGTCCACGTCTGTAATGACGTCATAAAATAACGGCAAATATTAATTGGGCCGTTACATATTATATATACCATGTAAAGCAAGGAGAGTATCATCAATGTCATACAATTTCTTAACCCGTAACCCCATATAAAAAATAATATAAGTAACTAATACAACAAAAAAGTCACCTATGTCAGCAGAGGAGAACCGCTCAAAGTATATCGTCTAACTGCACAGCCTTTCCTTTGCTGGACTGCGGATATGCACTCGGTCAAACACAAGAATGATGAACCCAGGTAAGTAACACCAAGTAGGAATAACAATAAATACATCATTTATAATTAAATAAATGAACAATCAATTCATGCAGATAGAAAGAAAGGATAGGGAGCGCATGAATATATAAAGACTGTAAATAAATAAATAAGCAATAGAAATTGAGTGTTCTTTACCAGATTGTTGGGGACTCTGCACTTGCGGTGTATTATACTGGGGTTTACGGCTGGGGATACTTAATTGGTTGTGATGACATGTACGGGGTTAGAGTTCTCCACCAGATTGTTAGGGGCTCTGCACTCGCGTAAGGGTCTCAGAGGAGATTTTGTTCCCGACTCATATCCTTTGAGGAGATTTTGTCCTCGGCTTAACGACTTTGATTGGTCGAGACCACTTGTGCCTTTCCCTTATATTTTGGGACACTCAATTTTGATTGCTTTTGTATTTATTCACAGCCTTTATATATTCATGCGCTCCCTGTCCTTTTCTTTCTATTTGCATGAATTGACTGTTTATTTATTTAATTTGAAATGATGTACTTGTTGTTCCTACTTGGCATTACTTACCTGGGCTTGTCATTTTTGTGTTTGACTGAATGCAGATCCGTAGACTAGTAAGGGAAAGGCCGTGCAGTTAGGCGAGATATTTTGAGAGGCCCTCCTCTACTGTTATAGGTGACTTTTTGGTGTATTAATTACCTATATTTTTTTTTACATGGGGTTATGGGTTGAGAGATTGTTGGATATTTATGATTTGGATGATCCTCTCCTTGATTTACATGGTATATATGATATACGGGGTTCCCACACTCTAGGTTTTTGTCCTAACTTGAAGCTTTAGAAGTTAATTGATTTGTTGAGACTTGTTGCTTCCGCTATATATTTTGATAACTCGTTAATTAATTGACTTCACATTCAAATGCTTGATAAATGATTGAATGGTAAGGAAAGGCTCACTGGCCTCACGCGACTCGGTGGGACTGGCTCGGTGGTTCGCGCGGGTCCAGGCCAGGCGGCGCCCGATCCTAAGATTATGAAATTTGGGGCCGTCACATTTTCCGAAACCCCGGCTCGCGTTGTTGTGGTGGCCCCAATTTCCACATTGGTCCACCACGGGAGGCCACGTAGGCCCACAACTGACCACGTCACCGCCAGCTGTGTCCCACGCCCAATTTTCCATTATTAATCAATTTTCGGTTAACTTTGATGTTTTGAGTTAACTTTTGTTTCTTTAATATTATTTAACCTCAAATTATGCAGCGAAATATTTACTAACCACATTAAGATTTATCATGTATATTATGAGCATAATGCCTAAGTGGAAACCATATCAAATGTACATCACACACATATCATCCGAGATCCTCAAAATATCAAAAATATACAACCTATCTCTCAAATCCCAAACCCAACATAAAACAAATAAATACATACATACAAACAACCAGGCGTATAAGGGAAGTAGACGACGTCGTCATTCACAAATAATCTTCAAGTGTCTTCTTGCCACTTCACATATCAAATCCTGCACTCAAATCACCCAACACATATGGTGATGAGTCCAGCGAGTAAACTCCCAAAGAAAACCATCGAGTAAATAATAAACAGATTCAGAGGCCAATAACTAATGTTAGCTACACATGCAAAGAGTATGAGCAGCCATAAAACCCTGCATGTGTAGGTAACAAGCATGCAAGATGATCAACGAATAATCATACTGAAATCAATATGCTCAACAACAATTCCGATAAAACCAGACAGAAATAGAACGCAAGCTCACAAACTAGATCATACTTCGTCAATCCGAGCGCCCAGAGGAAACACATCACACCTGGGATCCACCCGGACCACTAACGGTGACCGGAAACACTCACAGGTCCACCGGACACGTGCACCTCGCGGCTCGGGTCGCTATCCACCGGCGGCGCAAGTACACGTGCTACAATCTAGCATGCTTCATCACGTGCCACAACCGTCCCGACTAAACTCCGATCATAAAAACAAATTCAACACCAACCAATATCCAGACCAACACATGATCACAATGAATATGAATTTCAAGAATAATAAACGCAAGAATTTAAAGAATTAAATACTCCAGATGTGTTTCTGTTGGGGTTTACGCACCTATACCGCACTCCAATTATCCAGTCCAGCTTGAATAAATGCCCAACAAATCAAAATTACCACCCGAATTATACCTAAGATCATTTGTCATTAAATTAGCTTCAATTTAATATATTATATTAATTTTTCATTTTTTGAGGCTAAAACCTCGACTATATCTCGCCAACATTCCCGAGAAAATCTCAAAATTCCTTTATTTGATCAAAATATATTTTTTCTAATATTTTTCCCATTTTATATGAATTTTCCAGATTTTTTTTTGTAACTGTTTTTTTTTTCATTTATTTAATTAGGGGCGGTTCGGCCGAACCGGCCCCTTCTTCCTCGTTGGAACAGAGCATTTTTGCTCTGCTCCAACAGTTCTTTTTTTTGAATCAGGAAAGGGAGAGGGAGAGGGGAGACAACATGTGTGTCGTCTTCCTCCTCGGACGAACTGCTCTTATAGTTCGTCCGAGCTCCTAAGCTCCACCCCGCCACCACCGATCCACCACACCGTCACCACCACCACTCCCGCCAACAACACATAACAACAACAACAAAAACAACACAACAACGTCAACGACTCACCGTTCGCCTCGCTCTCCTCGATCTCCTCCACCTCAAGCTTGCTTCCTCTCCTTTTCCTCGTCCTCCCCTCGATCGATCGAAAATGGAGAAATGTGATGTCGGTGGTGGGTTTATCAACATTTTGGGGGCGAAATGACCAAAATGCCCCTCATGTCTATTTCTTTCCTTCTTTCCTTCAATACCCTTTTTGGTAATTTTGCATTTTCTAGTTTATTTTCTGATTTACCATATATATATATATATCAATTTACCTATATATATTATATACACTCACCTATATTTTCACATTTAAAATTCCGCCGTGCGCGCCAACGAGTGTACTGGGGCGTGCACACTACTGTACCCCCACGCGTGTCAATCACGACTAAACCCCGGCTTAAATTTCGTCTCTTAGTCACTCAGGTACCCGCGTCGACACGCATATCGAGGCGAATGTTTAACTCAATCTCACTCGTCAATGGCAACATAAACACACATATTGCGATGTCATTTAACTAACTTGGACCTATACATCGCAACTTCATCACCAGAGCACACAAAACGGACTGTAAACCTAGTTTAGGTGAGTTCCAGCCTCATTGTGGGACCCACGAATGTCCTCGCTGGCGTCTACGTCCGCAATAATGTCATCAATAACGGCCATCGAGAATTGGGCCGTTACAGTTGTCGCGTTTCAAGTCTATTCCAAACTTTTAGGGATGTCCGTTACAATACTAAATTGCTTTCGCTTATGTCGAAACCTCGACAAAAACCCCCGATTTCGAAAATCATACATAAATTCCAAAATTTTCACAAAAATTCCAAAAATCCAAAAATCATTAACATCTCCAATGGACACCAAAATCCCATTCCATTATAATCAAATCTATCAAAACAACCCATCAAAAACGAAATTCCAAAATCGTCATCCGAATCCATCGCGACAAAAATACTTAAAATCACTGCCAAAACGTAGATACATATGTGGGGAATTAGGATCTCACTTTAGAATTCGAAGTTGGTCGATCCCTTGACGGGAATCCACGTCAAAAATCTGAAAAAACTCACGCTCTTTGTTTCGTTAGATTCGTTGAGATGAGATGAGATGAGAGAAAAGTGAGGAGAGAGAAAAGTTGGTGCATTCCTTATATACACCCCCCTCATCTACACCCATGCACGAATCTCAAGGCACATCATATGGCCCTCTTTCACTCCACCCAACCACCTTAACATAATATTGTGACTTCAATATGTGTCTCTCACTCATAACTTAGCCATTTCTCGCACAATACTCGCGTTCTTAGACCTGTTTCACACCACGACTCGTTCGTCGTGTATTACCGAACGTACCAACATATCGAACACTGTATACAACTTTTATTTATTACTTATATTGCATTTAGCCAGTGTTTTTAATTTAATTTATCTCCCGGACTGCTAATTACCCGACAACTGTTCGCTCGAAACTCGTTATTCATATTTTCCTCGAGCCAAACGTGTTTCTCAATACCAACGCTTACACTCAAACGTCCTCACATGTTTGGGACATTGAAATTTACATTCGGGTAATAAAATATAATACAAAACATCAAACAAAAATAACATACTTCAGAGTCGACGATCGAGAATTGGACAATTGTATCACGATAAAGGTCCACATACGATCTAAATTGACTCATGGCACAAGTTAGATTTTTGGGTATAAGAGTATTATATGAAGAGTAACAAGATAGGGGTTAGGAGCAACAAAATTGTTGCATACAACATATGGAGGATTTGACAAGAAATATTAAATAATACATATAAGTCATTGATCAAAACTATAAAACTCTTTTTGCATAATTCAAATCAGACATCTACATCATTCTTTTAGGTTTTAGTGCGTTGTGGGGTCAGCTCCTGCGGGATTAATCAGACCGAAATCGAGAGGCTTGTGGCTTGAACAACCACATATATATGTCAAAAACAATGTAATTACTAAAATTAAGTTGAAATTAACAAAAAGCTTTATATATACATCCAATATATATATTTGAAATTAAGTGAAATTTAATTTAGAGAGCGGCTAAACAGACTCATTAATTGCTTTACGTGCTCTAATTTTTAATTTTTACTTTGTGTAGACCACCTTTTACTTAGTGTACTCTACTTTTTTTAAGATTTCAAAAATACTTTTATTTACTATACCCCACTTTTTTACTTCGTGTATCTCATCACCCTTATACTCACTCCAATACCCTTGCTTATTGTACTCCATTTTTTTACTCTGTGTACCCCATCACCATCACCCTCACCCTAATATTCTTACACGTGGGTGTCAAACAAACAGAGCCGACACCTCTAAAGAGGTATTGGACGATTCGAGCCGACACCTCTAAAGAAATTTTAGCCAACTCCAACTGATAATGCGAAGATAACTTGGTTTCAATGAGTGACAGAGTGATCCAGTCGAAACCTCTTTAGAGGTGTCGACCCAGTTTGTTTGACACCTCTTCAGAGATGTTGGCTATGTAAGTCTGAAACTCGCAGGCGCCGACCAGAATGATCAAAAAAATTTCAAAACTCTCGAAAAATGTATGAAAATAGCCAAATAATTTTGGATTTTGCTCATAATCACTTAATATTTTTTATTTCGTCGAAACTCTGTACCCACAATGTAAGATTCAAGCCTTCAATCGAATCTTTAAACCCTAAAATAAATTCACAAACAAAATGATTCAAAAAATCGAAATCGACACTAAAAGAGATGATAAATACACCCACGTTATCAAATCTATGTATTGCTTGGATTTCATCAGATTTGACTGATTTTTGGTGAGTGCGATTTGAGATTAGGTGACTAGGGTACGGATTGAGTGAGATATGGTGAGTAAAAACCCTTTTATATGAATGGGTAGTTGAATAATTTTATAAAATTGGAATATGTTTAGTAATTAGTGGAGTATGGTGATAAAAAATCTTTTTTATATAGAGAGGTAGTTAAGTAATTTTATAAAATTGAGGTATGTAGAGTAATTACACAGGTCCTTTTGCCCGCTACCTTAATTTATTTTCAAAAAGAAAAGTGACTTTTAATTTGGCATATCGCACGCTGTAAAAAAAACTATATATAAATAACTTTGTGGGTTGTTTCGAATCACATTACAAATATAAAAGCTAAAATGAGAGAGACTAAGTGAATCTCCAATTGGGAAATTAAAGATGACACAGGCAAGCTGCCTGTGCAAGAGGCAACGTCAATCACTGAAGGTGTTCACTTCAATTACTATGGAATTTAAGGGGTCCGAGATTAATTAATACTAGTCAGTAGACGTAATGGATGATGCACGAGCCATAAAGTGCACTCGGGAAGACCGTCGTCTTTGGACATATCGAGTGTCGAGCGGTCCGACACATTGGGGATGACGGTACGCTCGGGCACACACTTGCGTGAGCACACACACGAGATCTATTTAATGGCCGTACGAGGACGAATCTCAGCCGTACAAAACCAAAATCTATGGATAAGGGTGCAAATAATGTTGGGCAGTGCTTTTAATCTCAGCCCTACGATCTTTGGTCTCACTTAATTACCTTTTCTCCGCAACCTTAAAGTTTTTCGATATTCATTGTGGTGATTTTTATTCTTGAATAACAATTGATCCTCTTTTCGATCAATGGTGGTTTCATCAAATCTTTTTTGTACTTTGTTCATACAATAAACAACATATCTTATTGAAAAGTTTTGCTATTCATTTTGTGGTTATAATAGTTTAGTGTATTGTTATGAGTTTCAACGTTGTAGAGAGCAGTCCCTGATTGTCAAACTGTTTTAATTTCACATTTACTGTCAAATTAATGACAATTTGTTACACAAATAGAATTAACGAATCAATGTATTTAATTCTATGTTTGGACATGTATTGAGTCATAAATAGTTAATGAAATTTTCATTTCTCTTAAAAAAAATGATGTTTAGCAAATAATTTTTTGAAGTAACATTTAGTCATTTTTTAGTAAATCATATACTATAAGTCAACATTTTAGTACCAACAATAACATAACTTCAATATTAAATTAGTTAAGTGGATTAAGCACATAGTTCAAATTCTTTCATTACGCACACTTAATTTGATAACATTAAAGATGTGCTTTCTAAATTATTTAATTTAAACTTTTCAATACAAGACTTGCCTATTCTAATGAAAAAAGCATGCATTATTATTTCTTTCGAATAAACAAAAAAGCATGCATTTTTTTTGTTTGTTACAAAAAGCATTATTAATGCAAATTATACAACAGTGGAGAACTTTGGCCAGCAACATGTGCATGTGACTGAAAATGCCAAAATGGGAAAATTCTCTCAAATGAATCCTGTGAGTCTTGCTCATTGAAGTGTATCATCATGAGGTGTCCTCGTGGTACACATAGTTCTTGTATATATATAGTGCGCGATGTTAAACTTTCCAAGGTGTTGTTCTTTTTTTTTCCCAATATTGTTTTCTCGTCAGTCGCAATCACTACTCTACTACACGTCGTCCTGGTCACAAAATCCAAAGCATAACAATGGCCTCCACCTTTCTTATCTTTTTTTTTTGCACTGATTTTCTATGTTCATTACAGTGAATCTATGTAGTCAAAAAGGTCCATCGGATCAGTACAAAAACGTCTGCATGTAAGCCAATACTTATAGGGGTCGAGGTCAATCACTACAATTATTAATAGCCATGCATCCAAAAGCAATAAAAGAAGCCCATATGAATTGTTGACATTGCAATTACTTTGGATTCATCTATGAAATTTCTGGGTCCTTTCTTTTGTTTTTTCCGCTTATCAAAATTCAAGAATCATGTCATTTGTGTTATGATATGGGTGAACAATTGATTAAGGTTTCGTATGACTAATTATTGTTAAACATGACTCTTATATTGAGTGGTAATATCAAGCATGGCTCTTACTTGCATCTATATCCAATGTACTTATTATTTTATGTGTTGTCAACATTACTTATAAAGAGTTATATGACATGTGATGTATGTGTAATTTGTAAACATTGTCTTAGTACATTTATCATCATCACCTAAGGGCCTATACAAAGGGTATCAACCTCATTGTAAAAACACAGCAAGTTGTATACAACTTCTCATTTCAACTCTCTCATTTCTCCTCTTCTACTTTGTAGTTATAGTTCTTTGTAGTTCTTTGTAGTAGTAGAAATTCTTAGTTCTTCTACTTTCCTTCTCTAGTTCTAGCAAATCTCAATTCAATTCACAACACGTTATCAGCACGAGCTTGCTCTAGCATTAAAGAGATCTTGAAGTTCAAGAAGGCTTGTTAAAGAGACAAAGCTAGGAAGATACAACTTTTATGAGTTCGGTTTATTTCTATATTATCTTGGTTGCTTCACTTTTATATGCATACTTTATTCATATATTATGCATTATAACGTCACCGATTGCGAAAGTATGCTCTGTAGTTGCATCTTGTACGATCTTCTACATCATAAATCCAAAGTCAATATGTGACATAACTAGTTTTCTCGCTATACTAAAAACGATTAATTATGCTCCATTCTTGATTTTTTATATTGCAAATAGTGTTATGAGTTTGGGTTGATAGTGGGTAAGCCTTGTCCCCAGTAAAGCTAAACATTGAAAGAGAGACGGGTTATCCCGTTCGAGGAGGCATGGTTTTAAGTAGACTTCGTCTCGCCACCCAACCTGGAGGTTGTCCCACCAACTCATATAAGTATTACATTTTTTGTATTTATAATCAAGTTGTGAACATATATTTAATGGTATATTATCTATTTTGTATAAAAAGAAAACTATTTAGTTTATCCCTATTTTCATAAAAATTTTATTTAGTTATAATTGAATTAATTAACTTAACAATATTGACAACAATAATTACTTGTTACGGCAATGGGATGCTCAAATTATATAAAAAACATCTATGCAAGACTATGCGTATAATACTAATATTTATTCGTCAAATATCTCTTTAGAGATTTGAAAAGTGAATATTTCACTTTATATTATCATTTCACCTCATGGAGCTATCTATATCAAGACTAAAATTGATGATGCTCCAAAATGCTCAAAATGAGCGGCTGGGTCTCACGCTACAAAATTTATATCAGTCAAATATCATTTATTATTTTGCAATTTTAATTACCTCTATGTTGAAGCTATGCAGAAGTATGACTGATGAGACAAATAAAGGCCACGTGGCTCGCCTCAATATAATACTGCAACAAATTATCGAGTGCGTACGTCAATTCATTAAGTATTAATAATGGATTGAATTCTTGTCTCGTGGTAGCTAAGTAAAATAAAGAAATATTATAAATATAATATCACTCCCGTCCAATTGGTTCAATTTCAAGAAGCATATGTTGCATACTATGACCATGGTCGCAATACCAAATTACGGACGTGGAAAAGGTGAAAAGATATGGTAAAAGTCATGTTAATAATTCCACTGAAGGTTGAAATAAAAGTGGTGCATCTCTAGAAGAGGTAATACATTATTGACAATGAACGCTCATAATTGTGACACGTTTTCGTCACATATGAAAGGCTATCGCCTAAATATTGTCATATATACAATACCCAAATATTTTTGTGATATTTTACCATGCTTTTGTTAAATGTAGAAGGCAAAAATTTTATATTGAAAGTGACTAATGAGTTAAAAAGTTTGAGATATTCGTATTTTATTACGAAAAGGGTATTTCTTTAATACCATATTGTTTTTCAATGTAGAAATGGATCATCAATTTATTTGTTCAGATTATGGCGATATATGTCTTGTTGATTGTGCTACAACGCATACTATCATCAAAAGAAGAGAATATTTTTCCAATTTGAACTTAGTTGAGGCTAATGTTCAAACAATATATGACATCTCCAATTTGATTAATGACTCTGGAAGAGCAAATATTATGTTGCCTAGGGGAGCAACAATTCATGTTGACAATGCCTTATAATCTGAAAAATTCAGAAGAAATTTACTCAGCTTTAAAGATATTCGACAAAATGGATATCACATTGAAACCATGAACGAAAATAATGGAGAATTTCTCTATGTCATATTGGTTTCAAATGGGAAAAAGAAGTGTTAGAAAAATTCTCAGCTTTATTCTCTAGATTATATTTTACTCATATAAGGCATGTCGAAACGAATGTCGTCTTAAATAAGAAAATTAATGATCCAAAGACATTCATTTTATGGCATGACCGGCTTGGTCATCCAGGATCATCAATGATGCGAAGAATAATTAATAATTCGCATGGACATCCTTTAAGGAGTCACAAAATATTTTCAGCTGGTGATTATAATTGTGCTAGTTGTTCTCAAGGTAAATTGATAGTTAAATCAACCCCAAGTAAAATTGTTGTGGAATCCCCAGTTTTCTGAGAACGCATTCAGGGAGACATATGTGGATCTATTCATCCTCACTGTGGACCATTTAGATATTTCATGGTTTTGATAGATGCATCAACTAGGTGATCACATGTTTGTTTGCTTTCGACCCACAATGTTGCATTTGCTAGACTTTTAGCGCAAATCATTAAGTTAAGAGCACAATTCCCTGACAACCCAATCAAGACTATCCGTCTTGATAATGCCGAGGAATTTCAATCTCAAGCATTTAAAAATTATTGCATGTCTATAGGAATTACCATTGAACATTCTGTTCCACATGTGCATACCCAAAATGGTTTGGCAGAATCTCTAATCAAATACATTCAATTAATTGTCAGGCCTTTAATCATGAGAACTAAGTTATCAACTTCAGTTTGGGGACATGCAGTCCATGCGGCATCTATCATTCGTTATAGGCCTACTGCATACCATGAACATTCCCCCATGCAACTAATTTTAGGTCAACAACCAAATATTTCACACTTAAGAATTTTTGGTTGTGCAGTGTATGTTCCTATACCACCTCCCAATAGAACTAAGATGGGTCCACAACGAAAACTTGGGATTTATGTTGGATTTAACTCATCGTCCATTATAAGATACCTTGAGCCTTTAACAGTGGATTTATTTACTGCAC
This sequence comes from Stephania japonica, assembly GCA_039657345.1. NCBI lineage: Eukaryota > Viridiplantae > Streptophyta > Magnoliopsida > Ranunculales > Menispermaceae > Stephania > Stephania japonica. Next base: position 5,595,686 of record CM077558.1, on the reverse strand, counting down.
GTTTTGCTGATTATCACTTTAATGAAGCAATTTTCCCACCATTAGGGGGGAGATAAGAAGACAATTCAAAAGGAATGACGCGAAATTGTTTGGAATGCATCAACTTTATCACATTATGATCCACGAACAAATCAATGTGAACTTGAAGTTCAAAAGATCATTCATTTGCAACAAATTACAAATCAATTACCAGATGCATTTAATGATGCAAAACAAGTGACAAAATCACATATTCCAGCTGTAAATGCTCTTGCAAGAATTGATGTCTCTGTGCAACAAAATGCACAAGAACCAACGAAACGCTTAAAGCGTGGAAGACCGGTTGGCTCAAAGGATACAATTCCTCGAAAGAGGAAAACGGGAGTAAAAATAAATAAAAATCAAAATACTCCTGAGAAAGCACAAGAATCCTTTTATAAGGGTTTGTCAGAACAAGTTGATTCTGATGAGGAACAACTTCATCTAGAAAAAGATTAAAGTAATGAGATCTCAATAAATTATTTAAACTCTGGTAAGATTTGGGATCGAAATAAAATTGTTCCTGATGATATATTTGTTTTCAATGTGTCCTTTGAAATATGTGAAAACGATGATGATCCAGAACCACGATCAGTGGACGAATGTCAAAAAAGACCTGATTGGCAAAAATGGCAAAATGCTATCCAAACAGAGCTAAACTCGTTAAGGAAACGAGAGGTTTTTGGACCAATTGTCCAAACACCAGATGGCGTAAAACCTGTTGGATATAAATGGGTATTTGTACGAAAGAGAAACGAAAAAAATGAAGTTACAAGGTACAAAGCAAGACTTGTAGCTCAAGGTTTCTCACAAAGACCTGGCATCGATTATGAGGAAACATATTCTCCTATTATAATGCCATCACATTTTGGTTCTTGATAAGCCTTGCAGTCTCTGAAGGGCTTGATATGCATTTAATGGATGTCGTTACAGCATATCTGTACGGATCTCTAGACAGTGAGATATATATGAAAATCCATAATGGATTTGTAATATCCGATGAAATAAAATCAAAACCTCATAACATGCATTCTATAAAATTACAAAGGTCTTTGTACGGGTTGAAGCAATCTGGACGAATGTGGTACAAACGTTTTAGTGATTATTTACTGAAAGAAAGGTATGTAAATAATTCGTTTTGCCATGTGTCTTCATTAAAAGATCATCAACAGGATTTGTGATTATTGCTATATATATTGATGATTTAAATATAGTGGGAAACCACAACGACATCGTTAGAACATCCAAATACTTGAAAAAGGAATTCGAGATGAAAGAACTTGGAAAAACAAGACTTTGTCTTGGTTTGCAAATTGAACATTTTTCAAGTGGAGTACTTGTCCATTAATCAAATTATATTGAAAAATTATTAAAAAGATTTTATATGGACAAGGCACATCCATTGAGCTCTCCAATGGTTGTCAGATCACTTGAAGTGGATGAAGAGCTAATTGGTCCGGAGGTACCATATTTAAGTGTAATTAGTGCACTTATGTATCTTGCAAATTGTACAAGACCCGATATTGCATTTGCTGTCAACCTACTTGCAAGATATAGCTCTTCACCAACTCGAAGACATTGGAATGGTGTTAAACACATTTTTCGATATCTTCGAGGAACAAGTGACATAGGTTTATTTTACTCGAGAGGGTAAAATTGAATCTCCAATGTTATACTGATGCTGAATTTTTATCAGATCCCCACAAGACCTGTTCTCAAATGAGATATGTATTCACTTGTGGTAATACTGTTGTATCATGGAAGTCAGTAAAACAAACTATGGTTGCTACTTCTTCCAATCATTCTGAAGTACTTGCAATTCATGAAGCAAGTCGTGAATGTGTTTGGTTGAGAAACATGATTGAAAATATTCAAGAATCATGTGGATTGCCTTCAATAAAAGATTATCCAACCATATTATATGAAGCTAATGCAGCATGCATTACACAATTAAGTGAAAGATTCATAAAAGGGGACAAAACAAAACATATTTTACCAAAATTCTTTTATGCACATGAGCTTCATAAGAATGGTGAAATTGATGTCAAGCAAATCCGATCGAGCGATAATCTTGCTAATTTATTCATAAAAGCCTTACCAACTACGACATTTAAAAGGCTTACATATGGTATTGGCTTGCGTAAACTTAAAGACATTATAAGTAAAGAAACTGAACAAGTTTCACCCATGTTCATATGAGGGGGAGTTATTGATTAGTGTATTGCACTCTTTTTCCCTTAGCTATGGTTTTATCCCATTGGGTTTTCCTAGCAAGGTTTTTTAATGAGGCAATCCTAACAATATTATACTCATCTTAAGATTAATAAGAAATGTGTACTCTTTTTCTTTTGCTAGTTTTTTTTTTCCACAGGGTTTTTTCTAGTAGAAGTTTTAACGAGGCACATTCTCTCAACAATTGTCATCCAAGGGAGAGTGTTATGATATGAATGAACAATTGATCAAGACTTTGTATGACTAATCATTGTCAAACATGGCTCTTACATTGAGTGGTAATATCAAGCATGGCTCTTACTTGCATCCATATCCAATGTACTCATTATTTCATGTGTTGTCAACATTGCTTGTAAAGAGTTGTATGGCATGTGATGTATGTGTAACTTGTAAACATTGTTTTAGTACATTTATCATCATCACCAAATGACCTATATAAAGGGTATCAACCTCATTGTAAACAGACACCAAGTTGTATACAACTTCTCATTTCAACTCTCTCATTTCTCCTCTTCTACTTTGTAGTTGTAGTTCTTTGTAGTAGTAGAAGTTCTTAGTTCTTCTACTTTCTTTCTCTAGTTCTAGCAAGTCTCAATTCAATTCACAACAATTTGTTCATTATTTTGAGTAATGCTATTTAGACTCACATGATGCGGTATTACGATTTTATTTTTTATTTTTTTGTCAAGGGATACGATATTAAGATTGCTTGCACATAAACGTGTATGCGTGCTACAGTACCAGTTGTTGGAGTCTGAACCTCCACCATGTCGCTTATTGTAGTCATGGCTAAATTGACGTTTGAAAATACTTCGAACTTGATGAAAACAAAGAAATTGCAGATTGAGGCTATAGAGTCTAAATACTCTATCTTCTTAAGACAATAATGTCTTACAAACGAGCTCGCAGATGGAAGCACTTGCCTATCATGATACAATAATCACGAACTTATGACTGCAATACTTTATAACGTAAAGTGGACCAAATTGTTTGTACTCACTCACACTAAAACAATGATTTAAAAACCAGAGAGGAAACAAGACTATTTTCTTTTGAAAATACAGAAGCCAGAAGCCAAGTATGTTTCCTATTACGTAGGAGGATTTATATATATGTGCATGTGTCTACTAGAGAGACATGCCAATTCGGTTTGCTAGAAACACAATCGTTCACTTTGAAGAGGTGTACGTACTTATCCAATTATAATACATGAATGAAACGCACCACTTCATTATATCCATTCACATGCAACGCTTTGAGTTAAACCTTTGGTATAATACTTATATAAACATGTGTCCAATGTTCATCTCTAATGAAACAACATGTATTTTTCCAATAGACTGTATATAAAACGTATCTTGAACTACATTTCATGAGTGCCTCATCACATGTTACTCTATTATCAATTTTTCATTCATATATTGTATATCTGTGGTCACTAATAAATTAGATGAACCATAAATTCCAACAATCCCCCCATGAATAGAAATTGATCAATATCGCACATTATATACATCATTCCCTACATAAATAGATTTTTCATAATTTTCTTTTAATGCAAAAAAATAATAATGCAGACTCTAGAGTGAGTACTGGTGGAAATTGAGCGACATCAGGATAGGTAGCTTGTGGCCTTGAACCTTTCCAAGTGTACCATCGAGTTTGCTAGATAATTAATCAGTGAACACGATGTCTTGAACTGTTAACCGTTTGTGCAAACCAAGACAACAATGTACTCCGAAGTTCAATCAACCTAAATATGTTAAATGCTTATTAACTATACAAGTTGAATTGAATTTTTTTTATAATAAAACTAATTTTGAAAATCTTTTGAAAAGTACCTTTAGAAATACTTATTCAAAACATTTTGAAGAATCTCTTCTTCGTTCATATTTAAAAACCCACCATACTTAAAAGAATTTCAATCAACAGGGAAACTTGTTTGAGTCTTAATAACATATATATCTCACACAATACTTGAGTAGATCGATAGAAAATCCAATCAAACCTCAACATCAATAGAACAAATTTAAAAACTAAATTAAAAGAGATTACCTAACGCGAGGAACTCCAAAGATTGTCTCCCTCGTTTCCCTCTCGGCTTTCTCTCTATTATGTGTGAAGCCTTTCCGCACACGTTTATTGTTTTAAAAGGAGATTAATCAAGATCCTAAATTTACTCCCCGAATCACGTCTTCCTTAATTCTCTCTCCCTCCCTTGTACACCAAGTTGACCACATTCAACGTACCTTGAATTTTAAGGGTTTCAAAATTTAAGATTTCTAACTTCCTAAATAATGATATTTCAAACTATTACTTTGTGAAAGTAACGGTCTCCTCAATTAATGGAAAATTTAATTCTTACTTTCCATATTGGTTTGTTCAAAATCAAAAGTGTTGACCACTCCAAATCTTAGTGCCTCATAGTCTTAATCTATGGGCCCCACAAGCTTTTAAGTGAGTTAGGGTTTCCTAGTTTACATTAACATGGTATATCTTATTTTGTTTAAAGTTAGGGTCATCACAATGCTACTCCCCTATCGACAAATATCATCGCATCTGAGTTGCACTTAACCTTATCTCTCTCCAGTCTCCTCCATCTCTTCCGCTCCACCTGAGGACTCTCATTCAGTTGAGACACATCAGTATGTCAAGCTTTTTTCCATGCCAACAAGTGCGATTTAGCATAAGCTATAATTTGAGATGGTTGCTGGCCTCCATTCTTCCATACCACTGCATTTCGATTGTTCCATACATTTCACGCCACAATCGCCACTACCTCCATCACCGTTGTCGTGTGCTCCTCAAACATGTCTCCCGCACATCGATTGAATGAGACTCGAACTTTCGGATTATGGACCATTCCTAGCTCAGTCCAGCACTGCGACGTGACTCGACAACCTATTAGAGCATCGAAGACATCCTCTACTTCCTCTCCATACACCTTATATTGCATATCCACTTGAACTCTTCTACTATACAGATTCGTCAATGTTGGCGGCATATTTCCCACAACCCTCCACAGAAAATTGTGGACTTTTGGTAGAACTTTCAGTCTCCATAGTTGAAACCAATAAAGAAAACTGTTAGCAGGAGTATTATATGTCACCGACCCTATTAAAGCCCTATACTTGCTTCGCACCAAGTAGACTCCCTTAGGATCACCATGCCACATCCATCCTCGACTAGCCGACTACTCAAAGGTATTAATTAAATAAGGGCTTGATCCGTCTCAGTAAATAAATCCCTAAGTATGTCGTCTTCCCACTCTTTTTATCAATACATAACAGATAAGCAACTTTCTCATCCTCCAATTCAACATGGGCCCCTGATTGAATCCTCCCATCTATTGGACAAGGCAGCCAAAGGTCTTTATAAATGTGAATCTTTCGGCCATCTCCTACCTTTCATTAACATTCCTCTACGAACTTTTTATGTGTTTCCATTATGCCGCGCCAAATGTAACTTGGGTTTCACCCTTTTGTGGCGTTAAGGAATTGGCTAGATGGATAGTATCTAGCTTTCAATAGTTTACCACTAATGAATTTCGGTTATCTAATAGCCTCCACGCCTATTTCATTAGCATTGCTAAGTTGAAATCTCTAATCCGACGTATCCCCAATCCCCCAAACTTCTTCGGTTTACATAATTTCCTCTAATCCCCCCACCGAATACCCCCATGCTTATCTACATCACTCACCCACCGAAATTTGTTCATCAATACTTCAAGTTGGTCACATAATCGCTTTGGAAGGAGAAATATACTCATAATATAGGTCGAGATAAATTGGATAATTGACTTTAATAGCACTTCCGTACTAGCTATTGACAACATTTTTCCTTTCCACCCTTGGAACATCTTCTTCACTTTATCATATATATAGGAAAATACCTCTTCCTTATTTCCCCCCGGTCGACTAGGTAGCCCCAAATAAAAGCCCGTAAAACTTGATTGTGCTACTCGTAACACATTACAAATTTCTCCTCTATTACTTTGACTCACATTCCTACTAAAGTGGATAGAGGATTTTTGAAAGTTCACTACTTGCCCCGTAGCTTCTTCATAATGGCGAGGACACTCTTTCACAGTTTCGGCTTCCCGGATTGAAGCATTAAAAAATAGATAGCCGTCATCTGCAAAAAAGAGATGAGAAACTATTGAGGCCTCGTTAGCAATTTTACAACCATGTAGCTGTCCCGATGACTCCTTTCTCGAAAGAATTGTCGACAATCCTTCAGCACAAAGCAGGAATAAGTATGGAGAAATCGAGTCGCCTTGCCTCAATCCCATTGCTGGAGTAATTGGTCCCACCTCATGATCACCCACCAGGAAAGTATATCGGACAAAGGTAATGCACATCATCATTAACTCAACCCACCGTCTAGCAAAGCCCATCCGCATCATTATCTCCTCCAAGAAAGTCTACTCCACTTAATCATATGCCTTGTTCATGTTAATCTTCATTGCTGCAAAGCCCTCATTCCCCTGAGTCTCCCTGTGTAACCAATGATTAATCAATCTCAAAAGCATAGGTCACATTGTCAGTAATCAACCTCTCCGGAATGAAGGCACTTTGGGACACAGAAATTATTTCTAGTAAAATAATTTTGAGCCTGTTTACTAGCATTTTTTAGACAATTTTATACAATACATTACATAAAGAAATTGGTCTCAAATATGTAATGAGCTCGGGCTTGTCCTTTTTAGGGATTAATACCATTAGAGTGTCATTCAAAGAAGGCAGGATATTCCCCGATTCAATAAACTGAAGACAAGCACTAGATATACCTGCACCAATGATAGGCCAGAACCAAAGAAAGTCAGATTCATTCCGTCTAGATCGGGGCTCTAGTCTGGGTGCATTGAAAAAATCGCTCTTTGATCTCTTCATTTGTGAACCTCCTCAGCAACATCTCATTGTGCTCTATACTAACCCTCGAGTACACACATTCCAGGATAGGGCTTGAATTCCCTTGCATAGAGTGAACAGGTTATTGAAATAATCATCAATTAATTAGCCTAGGCCATTCTCTTTGTTTCTCATTCTCCACTATCATCCTTCAGCCTCGTCACATTGTTTCTCCTCTTCCTCGTAGTTGCATAAGAATAGAAAAACTTTGTATTTTGGTCAACCCCTTGATGCCAATGTTGTTTTGCTCATTGACGCCAAAAATCCTCATGTTGTGATAGTGCAACAAAGTATTCCTTCTCCACCTCATTATAACACTAAAGTGAGAAAGAATCAGCGAGTCCTTGGAGAGCCTCAAGTCTCTTTCTTAATTCCTCCACCCTCTTAGCCAGCTTCTTCGATAATTTCCACCCCATGGTTTCAGCTGATATCCGCATTCTGAGATCCTTCCCATGATTGGAAGTCCTCTGGTGTACTCTCTTTAAAAGGTGCGGGTACGAATATTTCTTATAATGATTGGCTATTGGGGACTCTCACAAAAGAGGTATGCGTGTACATGCATTTCTACATTAATTATATATATGATGATGACGGTGATTAATATGTCTAGTGCCCATTGTAATTTGGTATTATAGCATGCTAATCAATTTTATTATCAATTTCATTATCATTAATTGGTTATTGGTATATGTGCAAAGTCTGAAATAAGATTTTGTAATTAAAATTGTAATGGCATAGATGCATATTACAAGATTGACCTTCCATCCTATTTGAATAATTGAATCAGCAGATTCCATTTACAATAAGCGACATATTCGAGGTTCCAGACTCTAACAATCTTAAGACAATCATGCCCCGCAATTCATGCTCGTGATTAGTAGCACTTACCTCTCAAGATACAATAATCACGAACCTACAACTGCAGCACTTCAGAATATAGGAACAAGTGAACCAAATTATTTGTACTCACTCACACTAAAACAATGATTTAAAAACCAGAGAGAAAATAGAACTATTTTCTTTTTAAAATACAAAAGCCAAAAGCCAAGTATGTTTCTTATTACATATGAGGATTTATATATATGTACATGTGTCTATTAGAGAGACACACCAATTCGATAGGTTTGCTAGAAACGCAATCGTTCACTTTGAAGAGGTGTATGTACTTATCCAATTATAATACAAATGAAACTCACCACTTCATTCTATCCATTCACATGCAACGCTTTGAGTTATACCTTTGGTTTAATACTTATCTAAACATTTGTCCAATGTTTATCTCTAATGAAACAACGTGCATCTTCCCAATAGACTTATATATACAACGTAACTTGTACACCACATTTCATGAGTGCCTCATCACATGTTACTCTATTATAATTTTTCATTCGTATATTGTATATCTATGGTCACTAATAAATTAGATGAACCATAAATTCCAACACTAGCTAGAAAATATTTTAATCTCTCATCTTCAAGCCAACTATATATAAATAATAATTCAATGTATATACACAAATCCGACCAATAATTTTACAAGTTTGTATGTGAAAAAAAAAATTGATTCCACAGAATGTTGGACGCATGTATCTGTTTTGATTCAAGCATATGCTAGCTATTCCTTTGTCACGTTTCATGACTTATTTTCATACTCTCCTAGTCCCAAGAAAATAATTAAAATAATTAAACAACTCTTTCGTTCATTTTTTCCTTGTTCATACTACTTATATATTTTAAGAAAACAATGCCAACATGATTCATCGGAATCAAAGGGGAAAAAAACAGATCTGTCACATGCATATATATACATTTTATTGGGAGGAATTACTGCCCCAATATATATATATATATATAGTTAATTGTTATTTTGTAACCAAAAAAAAATAATTGTTACTTATTTGACAAAAAAGTAATATTAATTGTTGTTGTGATAAATGGCAGTTGTTGTCGTTATAATATTTTGTATATAAATTATTACTCTACTTCGTAAAAAATTTATTCTTACATTCTATACGATTCACGCAAAGAGATTTGTACACATGCATGAAATAATCATATATCAAAGTTAAGAAAAAATTTAGCTACGCTAACCAAACATTATATGATATAGTGTTGATATATAGCGATATTATTAGTTTTCTTATAAGACTATAGCTAGATAAGAAAACTAATTTATGGTGATGCACATACCTCTTCAAACTTGCACCTTACATTTAAGAAGCTAGGTTCGAACTCTTGATCTTTATATAATTAAATATTAATTAACTACATTTCAAACTATTGGTGCTAGCACTTGAAAGTTCTACTATGTGTAGAAAAGTGATCAAACCATTTTCAATTGGGTAAATTTCATTCGATAAATTTAAGGAATTAATCCAGCCCCCATATTAATATTGATCGACGTAAACTAATTAACTAAAAGATCTATACTTTCTAAAAAAAAAAAAGGAACTAAAAAGATTTTTTTTTTTCAACAAACTAAAAAGATATTTACTACTCCAATGTACGTAGTGAGTCAAAAGAAAAAGTACCACAGTTTCTGACTTACTGTGTACCTTCTTTCTCAAATTTATAGAACAATAAGTGAAGTAGGTATGGACTGTGGAGTACGCTACTTGTTAATTGTAGTGTTCTCTCTACCACTAATTTAGCCATTTATTTGATGTATTATTAAGCAATTGATCAAATTTGAAACTATTGAAATTAATAAGACAGTCAACTTAATTAAGCACTTTGTAATATATGACATATATAGTACAGTACTTTTCACATTAAATTTTTTTTTTTTTTTCATAAAGTCGCATTGAAATTGTGGTTAGTTAAAATATATCCATAACCCCAATAAAAGAGGTTTAAAACTTCTTTTCAACGTCTAAAAATAGATGCTTTTCAAGAAAACAAAAAATCAATATTTTGTAGCCTGTTTGACTTCCGTCTTTATTTACGTTTTTCATTCTTGCTCAGACGTTTTATCTGTATCTATGTTGAAGTCATCTCTTCTCTCTCAATTGCCTCTCCGCTTGTCTCAATCTTTCTTATACTTGCTCTCTCTCCGCCCTTTCATCTCTTTCTCTTGCCGCCTTCTCTCTGGCTCATTCTTTCTGTTCTTTTAATGTGTCATCCCATTACCTCGATTCATCTCATATTCAATTATTATTTTCCTTTTGTAATGGGATTGTAATGTGTTAGTCTAACGATTTTTGGGTTTAGTTTCGTGGACTTGTTTCGATTGAGATTGCAATTAAGAGTCAAATCACCTTTGGAATTTCGAAATTGCTCATCATATCTGATCTACAAGAGCTCGTTTTTCGATTCTGTCGAGATTCACTGTTGAAATTAAAAGGGTATATAGTTGGATTAATTGTCGAAGATGTTCGGGCTTATCAATTTCACATTTTTACTAAAAATTTACTTCTTTCCGGTTCATATTCATTTTACTTTACGAGTATCAAACCACATCTCTTAACCATACATGATTGGGGTGTTGAAAAATAAATGAAAAAAAAACTCCATCGATTTGTAAGTTGGCCTAACTTTCCTTTTTGCATATTATGTACTGTGTAAGATTTTTTTGACAGATTAAATATGTCTTAGATTATTCTAGGTGTTGGGAAGACATTATTCATTTTGATGTTGCGGTAATGTGCGGTGTCAACGTTGGCATTGGAATGCCTCAATTTTACCATATACTTTATTCGCATAGAATAAATTCGGCAACAAGATAGTTGTTGCACTATAAGAAAGGCTTTATGTGTTTGAGTAGACAAGCAATTCAATGATATTAATCTATCTATTGGTGATTGGGTTTTGATGCTATGTTTTTCTGAATAGTTAATATATAATGGATGGATGTAGCTGTCTTCCCTCGTACTCTTTAATTTTTTTTTAATTTATAGTTTTTGCGCATTCCTATCTCTTTGTTTAATTGGGGCAAAAATATTAACCACTGTCTTACAATTTATGGCAGCTGAAATCTCATTGCTTATGTTACTTAGTTTGAATCCTTTTCTACAGTGTAAGAACAATTATGCTCATTATTTTTTTTAGCCATGTGTAATAAATACGATATGCGTATATATTGGGTCTTATCTGATGCACGTTTGCGGTACAGATTACGATGGATGGACAGACTTCTACCGTTGCTCAGCCGTCTACTCAGTAGGAGGTCGGTGAGACTAGTGACCCTATTGAGGAGGTGATGTCTCTACAGTCGTTATCGCAAAGTATGCGATTACACCAGGTACAGATGGCGGAGATTCTTGAGTATATACGAGGCTTGATAGTGGCTACAACTGCGCCGACTACTACTTTGGTTGTACCTACCACTCAGGCAGCCTTAGCGCCAGCTATGATCGCACAAGTAGTAAGTTCAGAGACATTGATCGAGAGGACTGACCCTGTGGTTGCACCAACAGTGACTACCGCTGTGACTCTAGCTACGACAGAGCAGCCGTTAGTGGTGTCGACACCTAGTAGAAGGATGTTGGAGGCAGCGAAGATGGTGAAGGACTTCATGAGGTTTGACCCTACCTACTTTCATGGAGTCAGTGATCTGGAGTTGGCTGGGTGTTGGTTAATGACGCACTGACAACTTCATCAGTTGTTGGAGGTGCTAGAGATTGAGCAGGCACGGATCTCAGGATATTGTTTGAGAGGTCAGGCGGCGGTCTAGTGAACGACTTATACCGATACACATCTGGAACTTTCGACTTGGGCAGAGTTTCGTCAGCTATTTCTAGATGAGTATATTCCGATTGAGGTACAGTTGTGACTCAGAGAGGAGTTTCTCGCGTTGAGGCAGGGTACCATGTCTGTGCTTGCACACATAGAGAGGTTCAGGTACTTATTACAGTACGTCATGGATGTGGCAAATAATGAGATACTTCAGATTTATTACTTTATCAGGGGTTTAGACGAGTGGATTGACGGTGTGATCGTAGCGAGTGGAGCCCAGAATTTACAGTGCATTTATGACTAGGCACTGGCTCGTGAGACATACTTGCTGCAGAGCGAAGAGCGATAGGATCAGTCGAGACAGAGTCCTCGGTCTGAGCAGAGGCCGAAAAGACAATAAGATCAGGGTTTTAGTGACGACTATGATCTGAGAGATTATCAGTACGAGTATGATGACGGGCAGACAGATTGGAGTCGTAGGGACGACCAGGATCAGACTGATGATCAGTTTAGCGATGATGATCGACAGGCTGTACATGAGATTGTACCCATACCGACACAGCGACCGATACAGTCATTTCGACAGGACCAAGATCAGAGGGACCGGAATTGTGGTCAGAAATCCAAGGGTCGACAATCTGGAGGACGTGACAGATGCAGATGTTATAGATACTGTAGAGAGGACACATCAGAATGGATTGTCAGAGAGCTTCTCCAGCACTAGAGATTCCACAGGTCGAGGAGGGAGCCTACACAATAACACAACCTGTTAGAGAGATGATACGATAACATGCTCAGGGTACGTTGGTTTTACGATTTTTATCTCTAGTCATATGTTGGTCATGCACAGGTTTCATATAGGTTGATTAGTTCACTTTTGACTAGCGCTTCCTAGTTGATTCGTTCACTAGGGGTTGTTAAACTGGTTGATCGATTCACATGGGGTCCATTAGCAACTGGTTGATGTGATTCACCAGGGACTGGTTGATGTGATTCACCAGGGACTGGTTGATGTGGGGTTGGTTGATGTGTTCACCAAGGATTGATTGATTGGTACACCAGGAGTTAGTGGACGACTTGTTGCTTGGTTTATCGTGGACTGGTCGATTTGTTCACCAGAGATAGGTCAGTTTGTTTACCTGGAATAGGTTGATTCGTTCACCTAGATTTGAGGTTGATTTGTTCACAAGAGTTAGGAGTTTGATTAGTTCACAGCATTCGTTTAGGTTGGTTAACTTGACGGGTAATTGCATCAGCATTGCGGTTCCCTGAGAAGAGATATGAGTTATATCAAATTTCGGGACAAAATTGCAAATTAGTTGGGAAGAACTGTAACGGCCCATTTTCTAATTGCCGTTATTTATGACGTTATTGCAGACGTGGACGTCAGTGGGGACGTTCGTTGGCCCCACAGCGAGGTTGGAACATGCCTGGATTAGGTATACAGTCCGTTTTGTGTGCTTCTCGTTGTGAAGTTGTGATGTATATGTTCAAGTTAGTTAAATTGCATCGTAATATGTGTGTTTATATTGTTTATTGACGAGTGAGATGGTGTGACACGTTTTCACTGCGACTGGCGCATAGGCGTGTGGACCGGGTGGTGAATAATTAGTACACTAGGACATGAGACTAGATACACACAATAAATGATAAAATTCATTAAATAATTAATATAAAATGATGTTGACGCGGTTGGTACCGTCGTTGTGCGTGAATGGCACGGGTCGAGGTTTGGAGTCGGGTATTGGAACATGCGAAGTGTATATAATTGGTGACTAGAGGATAGAGACAAGAATGGACATAGGAGTCAATTTTGTCCTATTTGGAGGACCTTTTGACCTCATCCTGGCCATCAAACAATGCATGGTGATGTGTGTTTATGAGATGATGACATATATATATATATATAGGTTTTCCATTATTTTGACCAACTTTTCTCTCTCCTCTTGAGATAATCCAAAAATGGGAGAGAAGTGTGAGGGTTTTGAGTGTTTTGGATGATTATTTGAGGAGCTTGTGGGTGTTGGATCAACAAAAAAAGGTTAGATCCTTAAACCTTTCTACTTTTTCTATGTTTTGGTACCACTTTTGTGGGGTTTTAGTGGTGTCTTGAATATGGGATGTATACCCACTATTATGAGATTGGTTTTGGTGTTGTGGGTATGGTGTGAATGTTGGTGTTGTGGTGTTTGAAGACTTGAAACCAATTCGATTTGCTTGGAATTACAGGCACGGATTGCCTTGTGTGGCTAAAAGGCCCCAACACGCTGACAGTTCTGGGGAGATAAGGATGACTGCCCAGTGCGCTATGCATTCTCTCAAGCGCACTGAGTGCAGGACAAAGGCTAATTTTAAGGCTGTTTTTAGTATTTTGACCCTACCACATATCTAATTCAATAGTAATACACTAAACACAGAAAAGGAATTAGGTGAACATATTCAGGTATTGGGTGCACATTCCGAGGCAATAACAGGATCGAACCAGGATGGATACCGGGTAATTGGTAATTGGAGTGCGATTTGAGGTGTGTAGTGTTCCAACTGAAATTAATTTTAGTACTTACTACATGATATTTGAATTCTATTCAGTTTATTCAATACTCTTATTTCCTGATTGTTGTTTTACGGTGGTTGTGTTTGTCCCCACCTGGTGCTTATTCATTGCGGGGACATAAGGTTCACTAGGCCATAGCATGTGTTCTAGTCATGCGTCGATGAATATACTACCCGGGTATGCTAGACATGTGTGGGTGCGCTGTGGTCTACGTCGACCACTTAGAGGGTCGAGGGTCACCCGTTCGAGGTATCCTCACGGGCCGTGCCTTGCGCATAGCCCGAAGTATGGCTTTAGTCTGACTTTGATTGTGCACGCACTTTGATTTCTTTACTATTCATATTCATGCGATGACCTTCCACAGTTGTCTGTATTCTTTTGCTCCGCATGTTTATTTATAGTATTTTGATTCCAGCAGTTTTACTTATGTATTTACTTGGTGAATTTCCTTGGGACTATTCGCTCTAGACTCGTCATCTGCCTTTTTGTGATGGCTTAAGTGCAGATACTGGCACTAGCAAAGAGGGAAGGGCAAGCTAGAGCATTACTTGTGATTGACTGCAGATTGCCTTACTCGCACGTTTGTTTATGTTTATTGTTTTATGTTGGGTATGGGTTGTAAGAGACATATTTTGGTCTGTATATGACTCTGAGGTGTAATTTTTGATATTTTGAGAATCACACTTGACATCTATATATGGACCACATTTTGGTATAGTTTCCACATTAGACAAATTGATATTTAAATTTCTATTTAGTATCATTTGATGATTTGAGACTTCCGCTGCATAATTTGAGGTTAACTGATAATAATGAGTCTATTAGCTAACTTGAAACTATAATTAAAGAAAACGACATTAAGTTAGCAATAATTGATTGGTAATGAGTTATGAGTGGCCATGGGATACAACTGGATGGTGAGTTGGCAGAGCTGTAGGCCCGCAGTGCGCGTCGTAGCGGACGATGGATTTGGGATCGTGACATTAATGATGTAAGAACATGTGAAGTCTTTTGTAACTATAAAGGTTTTTAATGGTCGTAGTGCCACTTTTTTGGAATTGATGTTGTAAAAAAAAGAAACAATTAACTTAATTACACCTTGAAATTATCCAATAAAACTTAAATTAAGAGTCACACTATGTGCACCCCGACATCCTCTCAGGGCACCCTGTCATTTTTAATTAAAACTGATTTTATAACTAATAGACAAAAATGCCCTCCCAGCCCAACGATTCACATGCCCATTCAAATGTCCTCTCAGGGCACCCCACTCTCAAAAATCCAATTTTTCTACCAAGCCAAGTCGATCCGTCATTTGCCGAACATCGCGTTTGTCAATCAAAGAGTGCGCAACATCCTTATCAATCGCGTTTGTCGATCCGTCGTCAGCCGAAAATTCGACGAGTTTTAAGTGTTTTTAGGGTCTGATAGTTGAAGAAAATGAGTGGAAGGTGCACGTCGCACATGACAAGTTTAGTTTTCATGGTCTTTTATGATTTTTTTTCCCATTTCCAAAGGTGAACCACCAACGTGAATTTATCGATCACACAGGACCTAGACATATTGTAATGTCTCGGTAACCTATAACCGATAACTACCAAAAAGTGTCGGTTACAACCAACCGAGTCTAATCCAAAACGTAGCTTTTTATTATACTCAGTTGGAAGTAACATAGCTAAATGTCTCGGTAATAGGTCACCGAGACCAAACTAGTAGTCTCAGTGATACACAATCACGTGGTCTTGGGGTTCTTCTCACTTAGGAATCGGTCCTTCTCACTTAGGAGTCGGTTGATATTAGTTGACATGTTCACAATGGTATCGACAATGGATGTCCGAGACCAAAAGATAGATCACAATCTTGTGTGGTCGAACACTATGGGATTGAAGTTAAACACTTACTCGACTCTAAAAAAACAAATCTACCTTGAACGAGCAAACAAATGAGGGAATTTGGTATGTTGAGGCCTTCGTGGTATGATGGGAATGAGAGAGGAAGGGTTTTGTTCGATTTGGTGGTGGGGTGCTCATGCTTTAAACGAAAGGGCATTTTGAAAAAAGTCCCGTGGTGCCCATATAAATTACTAGGGTGCCCTGATAGGATGTCGGGGTGCACATAGCGCGACTCTATACTAAAAACACGCATTGATCTGTGAATGCCTACTTGCATATATGCATGAGTTAAACAACAACAATATAACCTCAATTCTAAATTAATTGGGTCGGCTACACTCTTTCATTGCACTCAATTTTGTATGCAATTGAAGAGGGAGCATTTCAAACCATTCAAGTCCCTCCTAATTAATGCACGGGTTAAACCTTCTCACTAAAATTGAATGGACTACCTTATTACGTAAACGAGAAAAATTTGCAAGTGGTAAAACATCTCCCTTGGAGATGGATGAGACATCACATGCTAAAAGGTAAAGTTCAAGATGTTTTAGGATCGACCTTTGAATATGTGACTTCATTTGCATTTTCTTTATGATGAAATGTTAAATTTCACATCCTGCGAGCACAGTGAGCGTGTAGCGGCCCCAAAATTTGAAGCCCACCACGTCATACGCCATTGACCCATAACCCTACCTATACCGGCCTAGTTATGTTCCGCGCGTACCAAATTATCTGTCAATTAAAATATCGCTAAATTTCTCAAATTAAATTAGATCAGTTAGCTTATGGACTTCAAATCATCTGGTTAAACCTTAAACTTATTCAGCGGAAGACTTTAATCAATAAATCATTATATAAAAGAACTATAAATTATGTGAGAGCATCATTCCTAATGTGGAAAACTCATCAAAATCCTCATCATATATAACATCAATCATGTCTAGTCAAAATATATAAAGAACCTCATCAGGTCAATATACATGTCTCGTATCACTCAAATCCCAAAACCCAACATAAAACGAATAAAGTAAACACACGTGAGTAGGGAATAACTGATCAATAAGAAGAAATCTTCAAGCATGCCCTTCCTTCTACTCGTACTGGGGTCTACACTCAACCATCACAACAAAACAGATGACGAGTCCAGAGTGAGTAATCCCAAAGAAATTCAAAGAGTATATAATATAAATAAATGCTGGAATTAAAAGACTATTAAATAAACATGTGGAATAAAAGATTCAAGCAATTAGGAAGGACCCTCGCATGTATATCCAATAGCAGTGATAGACAAAGTGCGTGCACGATCTAGGTCAGACTAGCACTATACTTCAGACCATCACCCAGTCACCGCCATTAGTAAACTCAAACTGACTGAAATCCCTGTTGTCCGCTCGGTAGCCGGTGTAGACCACAACGCACCGACATTTGAATAATAAAAATCAGCAGTCGGGTCGACAATCCACAATGCCAACGTATAACATATACATATAACATATGCTATGGCCTAGTGTGCCACAATGCCAACGTAATAGAACAAACCTGGCAGGAGTAAACTTAACCGACCGTAAATAAATGCTGGAAAGTAGAGTAAATGAAACAACTGGACAATAATTCAAATAATCTAAGCAATAAATACTCAAATGAATTTTAGTTGGAATACTACACACGTCAATTCGCACGCCACTAACGCCACACCAAAGCACGCCTGATCCACGTGTCAGTTACCCGTCAATTCAACTTAAAACTTGAATTCCCAATTAAATCTAATCGATTACCTAAACCTCGAAAATCATTATTCAACGTCAAATCCTCGATGAAAACACCCATTAAACCATTTAAATGGGTTATATAAACCCCAAGATATACCCGCAAAATTTTCTATTTTTTAAAAAATTTATGGTCTAACACTATTCTGGACGCCACCCGCCAGAGGCGCTGCCGTGTATAAAGCCTCCACGGTGTCCAAGGCGCCGTGACAGATGTCGTCACATACACACCGCCCATGACACCATATAAAGCGCGCGGTGGTATTTCGTTTCTGTTCTGGATGCCGCAAGTGGCGCCATGGCATTAAACTCTCACGGCGCGCCTGGCGACGTCCGAGCCAGATACCATTTTTTGGGGTTCTCGGATCCCATCGGCTCATTGCCGCGGTCCTCGCTCGTCCAAACTGCACACAAAACATCCAAAATACATTAATCTATCAAAACCCCTCGACGAAAACCGTTCGAGATGCAAACCCCGAGTTTTCTCGCCAAAATCAAAAAAACCCATTAACATCCCATAGCAACACCTTCAACCACCTCAAAACACAACCTTTTGTTGCTCAAAACTAACACTTAACATCATAGCAACACCACATAGCTGGTGTGCTCAATTTCACACACCCGAAAACCTTGTCAAAACCCGAGAAAACACACTTGAAATGAAGAGAAAGATATGGAGATCGAAGATCTAACCTTTTATCGATCCACCCTTGCTCTAACACTCCAAATAAGGTCCACAATCACTCAAACCCTAGCTTCTTCTCCAAATTTTTGTCCAAATGAAGAGAGGAGAAAGAAAAGGTGGTAGGAAATGAGAGAAATGAGATATTTATATCACAACTTTCATCTTGTCTGACCACCCAATCCCAAGGTTGATTTTGATGGCCAAGATGTAGTCAAATGGTTCCCATTTGATGACTTCTTTGTGTAACTTTGTGCTCATACTTCTCATTTGTTCTCACAATCATAATTCAATCCTCAAGCATTCTGATACCTAGTCCCAAACCATTTCGACTGCCCAACACATACACTTGCGTCACTCACGTATATACGTCATTTTATATTGATTATTTAGCATATTTAATCATTTATTATGTATATATCAGCCCTCGACCTAGTGTACTAACCATTCGCCTCCCCAATTCTCACATCTACACGCTACCCAAGGCGAGTTTCTGTCATATTGTCTCATTCGGCATATACAATATAACACACAACATTGCGATGCTAATAAACTAATTTGAATGAGTACATCGCAAACACATCAAAAGGCATACAAAAACGGTCTGTATACTTATATCGGCGTGCTCTGACCTAACGATGGGGTCCACGCGCATCCAAGTTGGCATCCACGTCTGCAACGTGTCAAATAACGACAAATTAAGTTTAGGTCGTTACAGAGCAGGCTCAAACGTGCGTAGCACGTATTCGAAACTCGTATATATATACATATCCCATTTATACATCATTTTTTTTGTTAAATCTTCATTGATAATGAGAACCCTTACATTGATAGTAAAACATGAAAGCTCAGTCTCCACGAGAGCAATGGAGGTATAAAGCCTCATTGCGACTCACCATCACGAGAGCCGTGGAGGCATAAAACCTCAATGCGACCCATCATCGAAGACCTCTAAAGCACATTTGATGAGAAAAATGTCGATAAAAAACCACAAGGAAGCCCTAACAACAAGGAAAAAAACCCTCTAAGAGGGACAAAACAACAACTAAGCAACAAAAACACTAGAATCATACCCCAAAGGAGAAGAAAAATAAGAGGTTGACTTAGACATGTTGCTCTCAAGAATGTCATTGTCGTTGAGTGTTTCCACTGGTCGGTTCCTGCTACGAGCGGCTCATCGTCATTGGTCATAATCTTGATGGGTGAATCTTCACAGATGTGAAAGATCCAAGACCCGAACTCTCATCTTCTTCGCCTCAACGAAAGCCCTATGCAAAAAACCATCAGCGGCGACCTATTCACACATCATTTCTTTCTCTATCTATTACCAGACTTTAAGGAGTAAAAGAAAAGCAATCAATCATGTATATTCCAAATTTGATTATTAATTATTGTCCCTATTTTGTGATTAACTTAAAGTTAAATTGTTGTAACTTAGTTAGAACTTGCTTGAGCTAGAGAAGGAAAGTAGAAGACTACTAACTTCTACTACAAACTACTACTACTACAAAGAAGTACAACTACAAAGCAAAAGAGAAGAAATGAAAGAATTGTAATGAGAAGTTATATACAATTTGGTGTGTTTTTACAATAAGGATGACACCCTTTATATAGGCCCTTTGGTGATGATGAAGAAATATACTTAGACAATGTGTACAAATAACACATACACCAAATGTCATACAACATATTACAAGTAATTTGACAATGCATGGAATAGTAGTTGTACATTGGAGAGGAATACAAGTTACATGAAGTGTGAGAGTCATGCTTGATGTTACAATTCAATGTATGAGAGCCATGTTGGACCAAGTGTCATGTTTGATGTTACATTTCTATGTGAAGGCCATGCTTGACAATGTGGTCATCCAAATCTTGATTAATTGTTCATCCACATCATAACACTCCCCCTTGGATGACAATTGCTAAGAGAATGTGCCTCGTTAAAACTTCTACTAGAAAATACCCTGTGGGAAAAAATCTTGCAAAAGAAAAAGAGTACACTTTTCTCATTAATCTTAAGATGAGTATAATATTGTTAGGATTGTCTCATTAAAAACCTTACTAGGAAAATCCAATGGGATAAAACCATAGCTAAGGAAAAAATAGTGCAATACACTGATCAATAACTCCCCTTCATGTGGACATGGGTGAAACTTGTTCCGTTTCTTTGCTTGCAATGTCCTTAAGTTTATGCAAGCCAATACCATATTTAAACCTCTTAAATGTTGTAGTTGGTAAGGCTTTTGTAAATAAATCGGCAAGATTATCACTCGATCGGATTAGCTTGACATCGATTTCACAATTCTTCTGAAGCTCATGTACATAAAAAAAATTTGGTGAAATATATTTTGTTTTGTCCCCTTTTATGTATTCTTCACTTAATTGCGCAATACATGTTGCATTATATTCATATAATATGGTTGGAGAATCTTTTATTGAAGGTAATCCACATGATTCTTGAATATGTTCAATCATGTTTCTCAACCACACACATTCACGACTTGCTTCAAGAATTGCAAGTACTTTAGAATGATTGGAAGAAGCAGCAACCATAGTTTGCTTTACTGACTTCCATGATACAACAGTATCTCTATAGGTGAATACATACCCCATTTGAGAACGAGCCATGTGGGGATTAGACAAATATTCAACATCAACATAACCTTAGAGATTCAGTTTTACTCCTCTCGAGTAAAACAAACTCATGTCACTTGTTCCTCGAAGATATCGAAAAACATGTTTAATATCATTCCAATGTCTTCAAGTTGGTGAAGAGTTGTATCTTGCAAGTAGGTTGATAACAAAGGCAATGTCATGTCTTGTACAATTTGCAAGATACATAAGTGTACCAATTCCACTTAAATATGGTACCTCTGGACCAAGTAGCTCTTCATCACTTTCATAAAGTCGAAATGGATCTTCATCCACTTCAAGTAATCTAACAACCATTAGAGAGCTCAACAGATGTGCCTTGTCCATATAAAATCTTTTTAAGATTTTTTCTATATAGTTTGATTGATGAACAAGTACTCCACTTGGAAAATGTTCAATTTGCAGACCAAGACAAAGTTTTGTTTTTCCAAGTTCTTTCATCTTAAATTCCTTTTTCAAGTATTCAGATGTTCTGAAATTGTCGTCGTGGTTTCCCACTATATTTAAATCATCAACATGCATAACAATAATCACAAATCTTGTTGATGATCATTTGATGAAGACACATGGGCAAAGTAAATTATTTACAAATCCTTCTTTAAGTAAATAATCACTAAGGCGTTTGTACCACATTCGACCGGATTGTTTCAATCCGTGCAAATACCTTTGTAATTTTATGGAGTGCATGTTATGAGGTTTTGATTTTATTTCATTAGATATTTCAAATCCTTCAGGAATTCTCATATATATATATATATATATATATATATATCACTGTCTAGGGATCCATACAGATATGTTGTAACGACATCCATAAGATGTATATGTATGCCTTTAGAAACTGCAAGGTTTGTCAAGAATCGAAATGTGATTGCATTTATAACAGGAGAATATGTTTCCTCATAATTAATGCTAGGTCTTTATGAGAAACCTTGAGCTACAAGTCTTGTTTTGTACCTTGTAATCTTTTTTTTGTTTCTCTTTCGTATAAATATCCATTTATATCCAATAGGCTTTACGTAATTTGGCGTTTGGACAATTGGTCCAAAAACATCTTGTTTCTTCAACGAGTCTAACTCTGCTTGGATAGCCTCTTGCCATTTTTGCCAATCATGTCTTCTTTGACATTCATCCACTGATCATGGTTCTGGATCATCATCATTTTCACATATATCAAAGGACACATTGAAAGCAAAGATATCATCAGGAACAATATTATTTTGATCCCAAATCTTAATGGAGTACAAATAATTTATTGAGATCTCATTGTTTTCATTTTTTCCTTCTTTTCCGACAAGTAATTGTTCATCGTCAGATTCAACTTGTTATGATAAACCCTTATCAAAGGATTCTTATGCTTTCTCAGAAGTATTTTGATTTTGATTTATTTTTACTTTCGTTTTTCTCTTTCGAGGAACTGTATCCTTTGAACCAACTGATCTTTCATGCTTTAAGCGTTTTGTTGGTTTGTGTGCATTTTGTTGCACAATAACATCAATTCTTACAACTGGGATGTGATTTTGTCACTCTTTTTGCGTCAGTAAATGTATCAAGTAATTGATTTACAATTTGTTGCAAATGAATGATCCTTTGAATTTCAAGTTCACATTGATTTGTGTGTGGATCATAATGTGTTAAATTTAAGTCGATGCATTCCAAACAATTTCGCGTCATTCCTTTTGAATTGGCTTTTTATCTCCCCGTAATGGTGGAAAAATTGTTTCATAAAAGTGACAATTAACAAAGCGTGCAATAAATAAATCCCCTATTAAGGGCTCAAGGTATCTTATAATGGACGATGAGTTAAATCCAACATAAATCCTAAGTTTTTATTGTGGACCCATCTTAGTTCTATTAGGAGGTGATGTAACGACCCGAAAATTTGGTTATTTGTGGATGATAATGCATGTATTAGTATATTAGTATTTTACGGGTCTCGAGCCATTTGGGCTATGCTTTAATTAAGTGAGATGTCGCATAGTTAGACAGGGTGTTTCGGGAACCGTTTTGGGCATTATTAATAAACAAAGTCAAATAAAAAAACATGACCTAAGTTGAGGAAAATAAATTTTTATAATAAAATATAACATAAGCATAAGGGAATTTATTCAAATCCCAAGGGTGGGACCGCCTCGGGAAGCGTGTCGAACGCGGGACACGGTGCACCGGGTAGGCGAGAAGTTGTGTAACTTTATTGGTAATTTATTAAAATTAATGGAGTTAATTTAATAGGATATTATGAATGGAATTGTTAAAATGACACAGGTGAGTGAGGAGGACCATTGGATGGGCATAGGGATGTGCATTTGTGTTGAGTTAAGATGATGAGGCAAATGACCCATAAGGGTAGCTGTCCAAGTGTTGGGAAGGTTAAAACTCAAGGGCAAAATGGTCATTTCGTCCTAAAACACAAGTATAAAAACAAACAAACCCTAATACACTATTCATTGTCTTCCCCACTCAACAGCTACACTGTTCACCGTCCTCCCCTCTCGCCGCTGCCGCCGCCTCCCGCCGGCGTCACGAACTCCGACGAGGTGAGCTCCACCTCTCTTTCTCCCCGATCTCTCTCGTTCTCTCTCTTTCTCTCACGTTTTCACTCTCGGCCTCACATTCTCACTCTCGATCAGGGTTGTTTTCGTCCCTCCGACCGGACCACCATCACCGCCACCCACTACGACCACCCTACCTCTCCACCACCACCGGAAAACACCAAGGCGACCGTCCCTCTTTCTCTCTCTCTCTCCCTTTCTCACTCACGGCCTCACTTCACCTTCCTCATCTCACCGCCACCCTCCACCTCTCCTCGACGTCGACGAACCAAGCACTGTCCCCGGACCCCAAAGAAGGTGGAGCCCACCGGAGAGATCCGTCACTCTCTCTCGGTTTGTAGTTCTCTTTTGGTTTTGTTCTCTCTCACTTTCTTTGGCACTCACGGTCTCGGTCTCCCACTCTCGATCCATCCTTCCCTGTCTTGGCCGAGCACACCATGGGTTGTCGGAGGTCCGAGAGGTGGCCGAGATCCACCTCTCTCGCCGGAGATCTTCCTCTCTCTCTCTCTTCCACTCTTTCTCTCTTTTCTCACTGTTTTTCTTTGTTGTTATGAAACCGTTTTTGTGACTGTTCACCGCCGTTGTCATGTTTTTGGTGCTTTGCCGGAGGCGGTGACGCTGGTCGGGGTGGTCGGGGATGGTCCCTAGTGGTGCCCCAAGATCCCCACATCCCGAGCACCCACGTTTGCGTCACGTAGGGTGTATGTTTACTGTTTTATCAAATTTTCAAATGCTTGCTGTTTTGTACTTCTCGCCGGAAATAGCCGCATATAGCAGCACTATTGGCCGGACCACCGCTCGTGGGGGATTGTCGGGGACCTCTCCATGACCTCGATGATGCCTCGCTGTTCTTGTTGTGATCGATTTGGTCATGTTGGAACTGTTTTAGTGTCTTGAACCTAGGTGATGTTGTTGTCATGTTGTGTGGACTGTTTTGAGTCATCGCCGAAATCCATTGCCGTAGGCGACGCCACCGCTGTGCCACCATGATCGGGGATGTCGAGTACCAAGCTAAGTCTATGCTTGTGTCTCACAACTCTCGGAGTGGCCTAAAACAGCGGCATTATTAATATATTATGTCATTTATGTAATGTTATGCGCATTATAACATTCTCGCCTGAAACCACTCGTTGTGGCGTACTATCATCGACGCGATGACATGGGGAACTGCCGGAGACCTTACCATGCCCGCCATGGAGTCTCATAACCCCGGAGCGTCCATATCAATGATGATGAGTCGTAATGGCGGAGATACGCATGAGTTGTTTATATTGCGTTGAGTAGTTGTCAACGTGACGTAGGGTGTGCACATGGCCTTTCCATGCTGTGTTGACACTCTACGAATGTTGGACCACACCCTGAGTTCCCTACTCGCCGGTGTATGGTCATGTTAAGTTTCGTATTGAATCGTAATTGTCGGGCGACGTCGAAGTTGTGTTTTCGTGTCGATGAATGGTTATGACGTCGTGGTCACGCTGCCGGTCCTCGAAACTATAGCGTGACCTATTTACGACCGAGCCGAGCCTAAGATGTGTGATTAGGCTTATATATGTGTTGTGAATTCAAAATCCAAGCGAGTTGTGTTTCAATGGGTTTATGGTCGTTGTATCGATTGGTTATTAAGTTGTCAAGTCATTACAAAACACGGGAAGTACTAAGAAGTTAACTTAGAGTTAGTTAATGACTCAACCCGTTGATTAGAGTTTCCAAACTTGTCAGGTAGCGGGAAAGTCGGGGATACTTACTAGGAACGCGGGAGTGTTGTTACACGGGTTGCGATTAGTTCAGGTAAGTACACTTGTCTCAAAAACTTGTGTACGTTAGTAAGCCAGTTAAGAAAATATCATGTGATTCATCTTCATTCCATTGTGTTTGCTATTACCTATTTGTTGGCATTCCATTCCATATTCCTTGTATATGTGTTCTTGGCATAAGTGTGTGTCTCGAAGGTACATGCGGCCTGCACTAGAAGGGATAAAACGCGGGCACTCGTGCGCACGAGTGTTTGACCACCCCTAGTGATTGTGTGATACCATGTACTTGGATTGTTGTGGATTGTTGTGGATATTGTTGTGGTATTGTTGTGGATTTTAGACCACTTATGGCCTCTCTTGACTCGTAGAACACGCATGTTTCGATTGTTATTGTTTCCAGTCTACCTATCATGCACCTTGTTTATTTAACTTCCCGTCTTTCAATTCTGCATGATATTTAGATCGCCTTGATTGATAATTCATGAATTACTGTTATATTCTTCTGGCATTACTTTCGATTTCTCTCAGTTGCTCACCGTCTAGTTTGTGACGGTAGGTGCAGATATAGCGGAGTGCAGTAGAGGCAAAGAGCCTTGTTTAGGCGACTTTTTGTGAGGATTAGCGGCTGGACTTGAGGAACCCTAGAGTAGGTTATATGTTTTTGCTCATTTGTATATCGCTTTATATATGTATGCTTTTGGTTTATAGAACTTGGTATTATTATTGAGACTAGTATCATGTATGTTGAGTTATCGAATTGTACATGAATACCAGGGTTTTCCACAATTATAGAATTCCTAATTTCCCTTTGATTGAGTTATTTCCCCTTGTTATTTACTGTTTAGTCTTCCGCTGTGTATTATTGCAATAACTCTTTCATAAACTGCTAAATTGAGTAAATATGAGGCTGACTAGGCTCGCCAGGTTGCCGAGTGATAACTCGGGGCTTGAACGGGTCTAGGCCGGGCGTACCCAATTGCATGGGGAAATTGGGGCCGTCACAGGTGATATGGGGAACATACATTGCATAACCAAAAATTCTTAAGTGTGAAATATTTGGTTGATGACCTAAAATGAGTTACATTGGAGAATGTTCATGGTATGCAGCAGACCTATAACGAATGATAGATGTCATATGAAGGACTGCATTTTCCCAAACTGAAGTTGGTAACTTAATTCTTATGATTAATGGTTTTGCAATTAGTTAAATGCGTTTGATTATAGATTCTGCAAACCATTCCGGGTATGTACTTGAGGAACGAAATGCTCAATGGTAATTCCTATAGGCATGCAATAATTTCTAAAAACTTAAAATTGAAATTCTACAACATTATCAAGACGAATGGTCTTGATTAGGTTGCCAGGGAATTGTGCTCTTTATGATTTGAGCTAAAAGTCTAGCAAATGCAACATTACGGGTTGAAAGCAAACAAACATGTGACCACCTAGTTGAAGCATCTATAAAAACCATAAAATACCTAAATAGCCCACAGTGAGGATGAATAGGTCCACATATGTCTCCCTGAATGTGTTTTAAGAAAACTGGGGATTCAACAACAAATTTACTTGGGGATGGTTTAACTATTAATTTACCTTGAGAACAACTAATACAGTTATAATCACCAGCTGAAAGTATTTTATGACTCCTTAAAAGATGTCCATGCGAATTAACAATTATTCTTCGCATCATTGATGATCCTGGATGACCGAGTCGGTCATGCTATAAAATGAATGTCTTTGGATCATTGATTTTTTTCATTTACGACGATATTCGTTTCGACATGCCTTATATGGGTAAAATATAATCCTAAGGATAAAGCTGAGAATTTCTCTAAAACTTTCTTATTCTCGTATGAAACCGAAGTAATATAGAGAAATTCTCTATTATTTTCATTTTTGGTTTTAACATGATATCCATTTTGTCAGATATCTTTAAAACTAAGTAAATTTCATCTGGATTTCTCAAAATATAAGGCATTGGCAATATGAGTTATTATCCCTCCAGGCAACAAAATATTTGCTCTCCCAGAGTCGTTAATTAAATTTGTTGAGCCAGATATTGTTTGTGACGACCCCAGTTCCTCATAAAACTGGGTCCCGCTCGACCTAGACCTACGAGGACCCCCGAGTCCACACTCACGAAGTCAACACATCCTAGTCAGCCTCAAATCCTCATTTCATTATTTACTTATCAATTAAAAATTGAGAGTTATAGGATTATATAATTATCAAGAAATTCACAATGGAAATCAACTATAATCTACTAATAACTCAATAAAGTAAAAATTAGGAAACAACCTATAATGTGGAAACCCTGAAAGTGGATAAATATGTAAATCTGGTGACAAATGTGATAATGTGATAATATATGATATCTCTAGTCACTCAACTCCCAAAAAGTACCCCATTGTATTCAAAACATAAATATACAATAGTCACAATACAAAAAGATAAGACTGACAGTGGAGTAAAGGAAAGAACTGCTCATAGAGTCCTCAGAGGAAGTCACCTAAAATCGACTCTTTGCCTTTACTCGTCTCAGCCCTATTTGCATCCACCGTCACAAACTAGACGGTGAGTACGTTATAAAATTGAAAGTATAGTAAGAATAACATGAATAATAATTCATGATTAACCAATAAAACAAAGAATCATGCAGTATTGAAAGGCAAAAAATATCACAAATTTGCATGATAAACAGACTGGTAAGCATAACAACGATATTTCAGTGTCTATCGAGTCAAAATAGGCCCATAAGTGGTCAATAACCACAACATATCCACAAAAATCCACATCCGTTCCACGTCAATATTCACAACTATATCGACAACAATCCAGTACTCGGGGTGAAACTCAATATTAGGTAGGCGGACAATACTTCTGCATAAGTGTTCACGTTAGCCCAGCTAATATGAACCCAGGAGAACCGTCACGACACACTTACATCAAAGACACTCAACCAAGAAATATAATAACGGAATCCCAACAAATAGCTCAATTCAATAGAAACAACAATAATGGAAAATGAATTAATGTGCACCTTCTTACTGGCTTACTAACGTACCTCAAAGCAATTGCGCAAAACACCAATCCTCACACAACTCTATAACTCGTACAATACAAATTCTCAAGGCATGACAATCATTTAAGTCGAATTTGTTTCAATTAAAGTCATTCTGTGACTCTAAATAAACCCCCAAAGTTTCCTAAATTTTTAAAATTATTTGAAAAAAATATGTTTTTACTGTTCTAGATGCTGCAAATGGTGCCGCCAAGGGTAAATCCCACAGCGTCACATAAAGCATGGGTTCTTTGAACCTCTCTGGTTTGGACGTCGCAGGTGATGCCGCCAGGGTTTTTACCCACGGCGTCATCTAAAGCGTCAAATCCCCATTTGTTTCTGATTTTCACGTCGTGGGAGAAAACTCTCCATGGTTTCCCTTGCGGCGTGACACCCTGAACTTAATTCCGGGTTTTTCAAAACCACAGCTCGTGTTGTCGCGTTTCGAGTCTATCCCAAACGCTTAGAGACGTCCAAAACCATTCGAAACCTCCTTCGCCTTGTGTCAAAACCCCAATAAAACCCTAATTCAAAAATCACACCAAAAATTACCAAAAAGTCCCAAAAATACCAATAACTTCCAAATTCTCAAAACAACCCCCAAAAATTCATTTAATCAACCCTTTGATCATAATACCATCACCCAAGATCATTAAAACCACAACCCCAAAATATTATTCAAATTCATCGCGATGAAAACCCACAAAACTAGTGTCAAATCGTAGAGAATCACGAGAGGAGTCGGGATCTTACCTTTTTACATGTGGTTGGTCGATCCCCGACGTCGTTCCGAGCTCGAGAAGTCCGAAACCTCACGTTCTCACGTTCGTTTTGTTTGTTTGAGAAATGAGATAGGGAAGAGAGAGAAAATGTGATATTTATGCCTCACTCATCTTCCCTCATGCACGTTCCCGAGGCACATCTTATGTCTCTTCTTCAACTTAACCACCAACTCTAACTCAACAACATGACTCCACTGAGTGACTTGGTCTTCAAAATCAAACCATTTCTCGCTCATGCCTCGTATTATCGAACCCGTACCACCTCACGGCTCGCACGACGTGCGTTCCCGGACACAACATATTAACTAATTATTTATTATTTTATGATAATTTACTAATTATCATTTTCTCGGTGTTTAACTACTAGCTCGTATTATACCCTTTTCCCTAAAATTCTCATTTCTTCTAGGCGAAATCTCACACACAAATCTGTGGTGATAAAAAAACAAAATCGTGCTCTATGACATATAGGGTTCACATTCGGGATAAATAATAGTACAAACATCACAGAAAAATAAAATATACCTCAGTGCCGACTCCCGAGGCTTGAGTAATATGACAAGTCACTACTGTCAGGTCACGGTCCTGAAACACGACACGTACGTGTCACCAATTAAATTTGAGGATCGTTACTTTGTCTGAACGTTAGCCTCAACTAAGTTTAAACTGGAGAAATATTCTCTCCTTTTTAGGATGGTGCGCGTTGTAGCACAATCAGCAAGACATATATCATCATAATCTAAACAAATAACTTGAAGATCCATTTCTACATTGAAAAAAATAAGGTATTAAAAAAAATACCTTTTCGTAATAAAATACGAATATATCAAAAAAATTTTATCATTAGTCACTTTTAATATAAAGATTTTGCCTTCTACATTTAACAAAGGCATGGTAAAGATCACAAAAGTTTTTGGGCATGTGACAATATTTAGACCTAATGGCCTTTTCATACATGACAAAAATTGTCATAATATTGAGCGCTCATTGTCAATAATAATTTTGTGCCCTTTTATATTTCTTGTGGTGCACTTTTAAGACGATCTTTACCGTATCCTTTCTCTTTTTCATGTCCTTGTCATTGCAACCATGGTCAATTTTTATGATGCAACATATGCTTCATGAAGCTAAAACAATTGGACGGGAGTGATATTATATGTATAATATCTCATAAACTCAGCTACCATAAGGCAAGATATGAATTCATAATATTCATATTGAATTGATGCACTTGATACTTTTGTTGCTATAACGTATCGAGGCATGTCACGTGGTTTTTTTTATCACTGCCTCATCAGTCATATAACCACATAGCCTCAATTAAGAGGTAATTAAAATTACAGTGCGGTATTACAATGCATACTCAACTGATTTAAATTTTTGTATCTTGAGACCCAGCTGTTTATTTCATAAGATGAAAGGATATTATAAAGTGAAAATTCACTTTTTCATCTCTATAGAGATATTGACGAATGAATATTAGACGAATGAATATTAATGCTAATGGACGCACTGTCATGTGTAAATGCTTTAATTTTCTTGGCAAATAATTCTTGCCAATAATATTAAGGCAACACATTCAATTATAATTAAATAAAAATTTTATGAAAATAGAGGTAAACTAAATAATTTTCTTTTTATACAAAATAGATAATATACAATTAAATATATGTTCACAACTTGATTATTAATACGCAAAATATACTACTTGTATGAGTTAGTAGGACAACCTCTAAGTTGGGTGGCGAGACGAAGTATCCTCGAACGGGATAAGCCGTCTCCCTTTCAATGTTTAGTTTTACCAAGGACAAGGCTTACCCATTATCAACCCAAACTCATAGTACTATTTCGCATTATAAAATCAAGAATAGAGCATAAATAATCACTTACAGTATAGAGAAAAGAAAAAAGAAATTTATTTATGTCACATATTGCCTTTTGATTTCTGATGTTGAAGATCGTCCAAAACGCAACTACAGACCATACTTTCGTAGTCGGAGACGTTATAATGCAAAATGTATTAATTAAATTGTATACATAAATGATGTATGTAAATGAAAGGAAAGTTACTATGATAACATGGAAATAAATAGAACTTATTTAAATTAACAAAAATTATACCTTCCTAGCTTTGTCTCCTTAACAAGCCTTCTTGAACTTCAAGGTCTCCTTTGTGCTAGAGCAAGCTCGTGTTGATAACGTGTTGGAACTTAGTTGGAACTTACTTGAACTAGAGAAGGAAAGTAGAAAACTACTAACTTCTACTAGTACAAACTACTACTATTACAAAGAACTACAACTACAAAGCAGAAGAGAAGAAATAAGAGAATTGTAATGAAAAGTTGCATACAACTTTGTGTGTTTTAACAATGAGGATGACACCCTTTATACAGGCTCTTTGGTGATAATGATTAAATATACTTAGACAATGTGTACAAGTAACACATACACCACATGTTATACAACATATTACAAGTAATTTGACAATACATGGAAGAGTAGTTGTATATTAGAGAGGAGTAAGTTATATGAAGTGTGAGAGTCATGTTTGATGTTACAATTCAATGTATGAGAGCCATATTTGATCAAGTGTCATGTTTGATGTTATAATTGTATGTGAAGGCCATGTTTGAGAATGTAATGTAGTCATCTAATTCTTCTTGAGCAATTGTTGATTCATGTCACAACAAAAACATACCATACAGTATTATTGATATGGATAGGGCCGGGTTGTCAAGTGAGGTCATTGGTGACGATTTAAGCTGCAACAAGTGACAAAAATAGTGAAAATGAGTTATACATATAAGTCTATTTCTGTTTTGGATATTCTAATGTAGCTGCTTGACTGGCAAAATGACTTGAAAAGTGATCAACTACCGATGATGTGATGTAGCGTATCAATCTGTAGCATTAAATGTTTGGTTGCTCATTTTCTTATCAAGATAGCTAGCTAGCAAGCTTGCAATGGCAGGTTGAGAAGAAAATAATGTCCACGTGATCACAAGTTGAGAAAAGAGTGCAGAAAATGCCTTATGGCGTATGTATTTGGAGTGAAAATTTAATTTTACTCGTATTGACATTATGAAGAATTCACTAGTATATACAACTAGTCGCTCTCCGATCCATGTACTCTTAATTAATTAAGAATTAGACCGAGCTTTACAGATAAATTTTTTTTTTGGGTAGGATAAAAAAAAAATTATTTATTACATGCAATGTGATCATGTTGTCCTCCACACATTTTGTTAATTTATTTGTAATTTTTTGATAATAAAAAAAAAAAATAAGTTGCCCTCACTGAGGTTCGAACTCATAACTTTTTACTCAGGGGCGGAACTAACTTCGAGCAAGCGAGAGAGAACAAGCTTTACCTTGAACCTAAAGTTAGTTTGCCCTTGGTCATAAATGTGTTACTTTTTTATGACTTATAATTACTTGAATTGTTACTTTCAAATAATAAACAAGCAAAATATTATTAGTTAGAAGGAAAAAAAATCTTAGATCAATTCTTTTTTTTTAAACTGCTAAATATGTCAAGATGAGATGAATAAGGCGTCACTTGTCAAAAAGCAAGCTTTGGGATGTCGTGGGTTCGACTCCCGTTGCACTAAAAGAATTACGATCTATAGAATGTTGTCAAATAGTAACAGGTACACAATTTTTTTTGGTAAGAAAGAAATAACTCTACACCACCCCAGTTTGAACCTATAACCTCTTATTCTAATAACTCATACCAAACTATTGGGTCACTCAATGGTTGGTGTAAAAGGTACACAATTGCAAACAATATTAATAGCAACGATCTTTGAAGAAAAAACTATAAAGTAAAGTCATCAAAATCAAAACAAAATAGGAAAATCAAGTTTTTTATTAGATAATGGAAATAAAACTATGAGCTTTACTAGGTTTTATTTTTGAATAACAAAAGTTTTACAAGTAAAAGAAATGAGATATTAAAAATACAAAATTTTGGTTTTGGTTTTGGTTTTGGTTTTGATGGATTAATTTAATTTTATGATTTGTTTTTATTTTTATGTATCATGGTCTAAAATTCAGTTTTTGGACCTGAAAGTTTAGGCTAGCATAGCAGCTTATCATGCCTGTTGTGAATTTTTTTTTTTTTTTTTCCATATGTGGAACTAAAATAATCCTCAATGGTCTAGTGTTGTAGCATAGCAATAATCCCACCTTATATAAACTAATCTGGACGGTGGCAAGTGTGAAAGTAGGACTATACAAATTAAGCGCACAATCTCGAGTTCGATTCTCTGCTATAGCCAAACATCGAGTCATTAGTGGTCTTTTTCTACAATCTCAGGGCTCATAAGACCAATCAGATTAGCATCTGAATACCCTTGGACCCTTGGTCGTTAATAAAAAAAAATCACACCACATATATATCAACTATATAAAAGAGTTCATTTTCAATTTTTGAGTAGTAAGCAAAAAGTGTTTTTTGCCTTTGTTTTTGTATTATTTTCCCTTTATTTGAAAATCACCTATACTTTCTACGCTTAATATTATTTGCAATTTTAATTGTTTCTCAATTTTAATTGTGTGATTGTTAAGTATTGCGCCTCAACACTAACATTCCACTAATTAAAAAAGTAAGAAAAAAACACTAACGTTGTATAGATATCTATCATATCCTAATTAATCTCTTGTCCATATATATTTGACCTAAACTTAAATTTCATACATGATACAGCGATGATTTAAGATATATATATTTCTACTAATATATATGAGTTTATATATATATATATATATATATATATATAGAAACGTGACTTTATTCTATTATTGCCAAATATGTATAATATTTAGCGTCGTCCCGCTAATGCATCTCCTACGCACCCCTAAACTAATATATATGTAATATTTTGCATTTATTTATAATTTATTTATTTCTTCTAATTTTTAAATTTATAATTTTTAAATTTATTATCTTATTAGTAATGTATTATAAGTTGATTCCCATGGGTAATGTATTGTCGTGTGTAGCTATATATATATATATATATATATATATATATATATATATATATATTTGAACACATAAATCGATGATTCATATATATTTGAACACATAAATCGATGATTCCCACGGGCCTCTAAGTTTTTTTTTTGGTCAGACTTGGGCCTCAAAGTTTATGACATCTTTAATGAGTCAGTATCTACATCCCAAACATTATTGAAGCAAATGCATGAACTGCTTTAATTCCAAGGGCCAAGGCCCAATAAATACTACTCCAAGTCCACAAGGGGACATTTTTTTTTTATCAAATCACGGAGGAACCTAGCTTTATCTGTTGCACCCACATGGTCGTGAAGAAGCCCAAGGCTATAAGCCCTGAGTATGTTCTGGTTCTAGCTACTTTCTTGTGATCAATAAATTAACGAATGAATGAATAAAATTGGGTTTGTTATAATATGGATGAACAATTGATCAAGACTTTGTATGACTAATCATTGTCAAGCATGGCTCTTACATTGAGTGGTAATATTAAGCATGGTTCTTACTTGCATCCATATCCAATGTACTCATTATTTCATGTGTTGTCAACATTGCTTGTAAAGAGTTGTATGACATGTGATGTATGTGTAACTTGTAAACATTGTCTTAGTACATTTATCATCATCACCAAAGGCCCTATATAAAGGGTATCAACCTCATTGTAAAAACACACCAAGTTGTATACAACTTCTCATTTCAACTCTCTCATTTCTCCTCTTCTAGTTTGTAGTTGTAGTTATTTGTAGTTCTTTGTAGTAGTAGAAGTTCTTAGTTCTTCTACTTTCCTTCTCTAGTTCTAGCAAGTTTCAATTCAATTTACAACACGTTATCAGCACGAGCTTGCTTTGGCATTAAGGAGATCTTGAAGTTCAAGAAAGCTTGTTAAGAAGACAAAGCTAGGAAGGTATAACTTTTATAAGTTCGGTTTATTTCTATATTATTTTGGTTGCTTCACTTTTATATGCATGCTTTATTCATATATTATGTATTATAACGTCACCGATTGCGAAAGTATGCTCTGTAGTTGCGTCTTGTACAATCTTCTACATCAGAAATCAAAAGTCAATATGTGACATAAATAGTTTTCTCGCTATACTACAAACGATTAATTATGCTCCATTCTTGATTTTTTATATTGCAAATAGTGTTATGAGTTTGGGTTGATAGTGGGTAAGCCTTGTCCCCGGTAAAGCTAAACATTGAAAGGGAGACGGGTTATCCCGTTCGAGGAGGCATGGTATTAAGTAGACTTCGTCTCGCCACCCAACCTAGAGGTTGTCCCACCAACTCATACAAGTATTACATTTTGCGTATTTATAATCAAGTGGTGAACATATATTTAATAGTATATTATCTATTTTGTATAAAAAGAAAACTATGTAGTTCATCCCTATTTTCATAAAGATTTTATTTAATCATAATTGAATTAATTACCTTAACAATATTGACAATACTAATTACTTGTCAAGGCAACAGGATGCTCAAATTATATATAAAGTATCTATGTAAGGTTATGCGTATAAATATTTATTCGTCAAATATCTCTTTAGACTCTTCAGAGATTTGAAAAGTGAATATTTCACTTTATATTATCATTTCACCTCATGGAACTATCTGTATCAAGGCCAAAATTGGTGATGCTCCAAAAGGCTCAAAATGAGCGGCTGGGTCTCACGCTACAAAATTTATATCAGTCAAATATTATTTATTATTCTGCAATTTCAATTACCTCTATATTGAGGCTATGCAGAAATATGACTGATGAGACAAATAAAAGCCACGTGGCTCGCCTCAATGTATTACTGCAACAAATTATCGAGCGCGCACGTCAATCCATTAAATATTAATTATGGATTGAATCCTTGTCTCGTGGTAGCTGAGTAAAATAATAAGATATTATAAATATAATATCATTCATGTCCAATTGGTTTAGCTTCAAATTAAGAAGCATATGTTGCATATAATGACCATGGTCGCAATTACAAATTTATGGAAGTGGAAAAGGTGAAAAGATATGGTAAAAGTCATATTGACAATTTCATTGATAGTCAAAATAAAAAGTGGTGCACCACTAGAAATGGTAAATTAGTATTGACAAGGAGCGCTCATAATTGTGATATTTTTTTGTCACGTATGAAAGGCTATGCTGCCTAAATATTGTCATATATACAATACCCAAACATTTTTATGATATTTTACCATGCTTTTGTTGACTAATGATCCAAAAAGTTTGAGATATTCGTATTTTATTACGAAAAAGGTATTTCTTTAATACCATATTATTTTTCAATGTAGAAATGGATCATCAAGTTATTTGTTTAGATTATGGCGATATATGTTTTGTCGATTGTGCTACAACGCACACTATCCTCAAAAGAAGATAATATTTCTCCAATTTGAACTTAGTTGAGGCTAATGTTCAAACAATATCTGGCATCTCCAATTAGATTAATGGCTTTGGAAGAGCAAATATTATGTTGCCTAGGGGAACAATAATTCATGTTGACAATGTCTTATACTCTGAAAAATCCAGAAGAAATTTACTCAGCTTTAAAGATATTCGACAAAATGGATATCACATTGAAACCATGAACGAAAATAATAGAGAATTTCTCTGTCACATTGGTTTCAAATGAGAAAAAAGAAGTGTTAGAAAAATTCTCAGCTTTATCCTCTAGATTATATTTTACTCATATAAGGCATGTCGAAACGAATGTTGTCTTAAATAAGAAAATTAATGATCCAAAGACATTCATTTTATGGCATGACCGGCTTGGTCATCCAGGATCATCAATGATGCGAAGAATAATTAATAATTCGCATGGACATCCTTTAAGGAGTCACAAAATATTTTCAGCTGGTGATTATAATTGTGCTAGTTGTTCTCAAGGTAAATTGATAGTTAAATCATCTCCAAGTAAAATTGTTGTGGAATCCCCGCTTTTCTTAGAACGCATTCAGGGAGACATATATGGACCTATTCATCCTCACTGTGGACCATTTAGATATTTCATGGTTTTGATAGATGCATCAACTAGGTGGTCACATGTATGTTTGCTTTCGACCCGCAATGTTGCATTTGCTAGACTTTTAGCGCAAATCATTAAGTTAAGAGCACAATTCCCTGACAACCCAATCAAGACCATCTGTCTTGATAATGCCGGAGAATTTCAATCTCAAGCATTTAAAAATTATTGCATGTATATAGGAATTACCATTGAACATTCTGTTCCACACGTGCATACCCAAAATGGTTTGGCAAAATCTCTAATCAAACGCATTCAATTAATTGCGAGACCTTTAATCATGAGAACTAAATTATCAACTTCAGTTTGGGGACATGCAGTCCTTCATGCAGCATCTATCATTCGTTATAAGCCTACTGCATACCATGAACATTCCCCCATGCAACTCATTTTAGGTCAACAACCAAATATTTCACACTTAAGAATTTTTGGTTGTGCAGTGTATGTTCCTATACCACCTCCCAATAGAACTAAGATGGGTCCACAACGAAAACTTGGGATTTATGTTGGATTTAACTCATATTCCATTATAAGATACCTTGAGCCCTTAACAGGAGATTTATTTACTGCACGTTTTGCTGATTGACACTTTGATGAAGCAATTTTCCCACCATTAGGGGGAGATAAGAAGTCAATTCAAAAAGAATGACATGAAATTGCTTGGAATGCATCAACTTTATCACATTATGATCCACGAACAAATCAGTGTAAACTTGAAGTTCAAAAGATCATTTATTTGCAACAAATTGCAAATCAATTACCAGATGCATTTACTGATGCAAAACAAGTGACAAAATCACATATTCCAGCTGTAAATGCTCCTGCAAGAATTGATGTCTTTGTGCAACAAAATGCACAAAAACCAACGAAACGCTTAAAGCGTGGAAGACCGGTTGGTTCAAATGATACAATTCCTCGAAAGAGAAAAACGGGAGTAAAAATAAATACAAATCAAAATACTCCTAAGAAGCACAAGAATCCTTTGATAAGGGTTTGTCAGAACAAGTTGATTCTGATGTGGAACAACTTCCTCTAGAAAAAGATGAAAGTAATGAGATCTCAATAAATTATTTAAACTCTGGTAAGATTTGGGATCGAAATAAAATTGTTCCTGATGATATATTTGCTTTCAATGTGTCCTTTAAAATATGTGAAAATGATGATGATCCAGAACCACGATCAGTGGACGAATGTCAAAAAATACCTGATTGGCAAAAATGGCAAGATGCTATCCAAGCAGAGCTAAACTCGTTAAGGAAACGAGAGGTTTTTGGACCAATTGTCCAAACGTCAGATGGCGTAAAACCTGTTGAATATAAATGGGTATTTGTACGAAAGAGAAACGAAAAAAATGAAGTTACAATGTACAAAGCAAGACTTGTAGCTCAAGGTTTCTCTCAAAGACCTGGCATTGATTATGAGGAAACATATTTTCCTGTTATAGATGCAATCACATTTCGGTTCTTGATAAGCCTTGCCGTCTCTGAAGGGCTTGATATGCATTTAATGGATGTCGTTACAACATATCTGTACGGATCTCTAGACAATGAGATATATATGAAAATCCCTGATGGATTTGTAATATCCGATGAAATAAAATCAAAACCTCATAACATGCATTCTATAAAATTACAAAGGTCTTTGTACGGGTTGAAACAATCCGGACGAATATGGTACAAACGTCTTAGTGATTATTTACTGAAAAAAGGATATATAAATAATCCACTTTGCCCATGTGTCATCATTAAAAGATCATCAACAGGATTTGTGATTATTGTTGTATATGTTAATGATTTAAATATAGTGGGAAACCACAACGACATCGTTAAAACATCCGAATACTTGAAAAATGAATTCGAGATGAAAGAACTTGGAAAAACAAGACTTTGTCTTGGTTTGCAAATTGAACATTTTTCAAGTGGAGTACTTGTCCATCAATCAAATTATATTGAAAAATTATTAAAAATATTTTATATGGAGAAGGCACATCCATTGAGCTCTCTAATGGTTGTCAGATCATTTGAAGTGGATAAGGATCCATTTCGACCTCAAGAAAGTGATGAAGAGCTAATTGGTTTAGAGGTACCATATTTAAGTGCAATTGGTGCACTTATGTATCTTGCAAATTGTACAAGACTCGATATTACTTTTGCTGTCAACCTACTTGCAAGATATAGCTCTTCACCAACTTGAAGACATTGGAATGTGTTAAATACATTTTTCGATATCTTCGAGGAACAAGTGACATGGGTTTATTTTACTCGAGAGGGGTAAAATTGAATCTCCAAGGTTATGCTGATGCTGGATTTTTATCAGATCCCCATAAGGCCTGTTCTCAAACGGGATATGTATTTACCTGTGGTAATACTGTTGTATCATGGAAGTCAGTAAAACAAACTATGGTTGCTACTTCTTCCAATCATTCTGAAGTACTTGCAATTCATGAAGCAAGTCGTGAATGTGTTTGGTTGAGAAACATGATTGAACATATTCAAGAATCATGTGGATTGCCTTCAATAAAAGATTTTCCAACCATATTATATGAAGATAATGCAGCATGTATTGCACAATTAAGTGAAGGATTCATAAAAGGGGACAGAACAAAACATATTTCACCAAATTTTTTTTATGCACATGAGCTTCAGAAGAATGGTGAAATTGATGTCAAGCAAATCAGATCGAGCGATAATCTTGCTGATTTATTCACAAAAGCCTTACCAACTACGACATTTAAAAGGTTTACATATGGTATTGGCTTGCGTAAACTTAAAGACATTGCAACTAAAGAAACTGAACAAGTTTTACCCATGTTCACATGAGGGAGAGTTATTGATTAGTGTATTGCACTCTTTTTCCCTTTGCTATGGTTTTATCCCATTGAGTTTTCCTAGCAAGGTTTTTTTTTTTAATGAGGCAATCCTAACAATATTATACTCATCTTAAGATTAATAAGAAATGTGTACTCTTTTTCTTTTACTAGATTTTTTCCCACAAGGTTTTTTCTAGTAGAAGTTTTAACGATGCACATTCTCTCAACAATTGTCATCCAAGGGGGAGTGTTATGATATGGATGAACAATTGATCAAGACTTTGTATGACTAATCATTGTCAAGCATGGCTCTTATATTGAGTGGTAATATCAAGCATGGCTCTTACTTGCATCCATATCCAATGTATTCATTATTTCATGTGTTGTCAACATTGCTTGTAAAGAGTTGTATGACATGTGATGTATGTGTAACTTGTAAACATTGTCTTAGTACATTTATCATCATCACCAAATGGCCTATATAAAGGGTATCAACCTCATTGTAAAAACACACCAAGTTGTATACAACTTCTTATTTCAACTCTCTCATTTCTCCTCTTCTAGTTTGTACTTGTAGTTCTTTGTAGTTCTTTGTAGTAGTAGAAGTTCTTAGTTCTTCTACTTTCTTTCTCTAGTTCTAGCAAGTCTCAATTCAATTTACAACACAACTAGTGCCGAGTGTTGATTAGTGAGTACGGACACCACGTGGAAAACTAAAAAAAAAATAACTAATGAATGAATACATTAATACATTATGAATTTGGTGTCAAATTAAGCATATACAGTGAGATTGACGAGGCATCATTTGTTTAAAGACAAAGTTTAGGGACGTCTCAAGTTGAGTTTATGTTGAAGTCATTTACCAAAAAAGTATACTGTGCATATCAATGTGTTTTACTTGCTGGAATTGTACTAATTGATGTCATAAGACTCATTGCCCACACAAATAAATCAAATATATTCAATATGAAAAATACTATAATGACAACAACGATGTCATACCGCAATATACATTGACTCGCATAAATCATTTATACTACATCAACTTACATGTTATATATTAAAATTTGTGTATACCCACATATCGAGACATACATGAACACCTTCCGTGAGCTAATGTACCTCATGGTGTAAAATGCTACATTATAATACAATGACGATATGTATACATGTCACATGAACACTTCTCTTCAAGAAAAATAATACAATGACGATATGTATACATGTCACATTATAAATCACATCGACCCGCAGGAAGAATTTTTCATGCGGCCTACCTAAATCGAGAAGCTGCGGGACACGTGGACATGAAGATTGATCTCTAACACGTGGCAGAAGGGCAAGGGAGAATACTTCCGGGGCAGTGCACATGCAAAACTATGTAGCAGTAAACACGTCAACTCTAACTGAAACCCACCTACTCGAAAATATAACCACTGTGTGATGGACGTCACGTGGCCCAATCGGATGACCGATTAATGTTTTCTCTACCGTACGATATTGTCCACCATGCGTTGCACTACAGAATGTACGGACTGCTTCTGTCCTGTTCACCTCAATACTCAAAAAATTGTTATTTTTTCCTTGAATCATTACAAGTTAACAACATTTTTGTATTCCTCTCCACTTATTAAATTGTTTTTTTTTTTTTTTTTTTTTTGTCAAAGTTATTACAATGATGCTCCTATTACCTAAAAATGGATACAACAATCTATTACATCGACGATAATAAAAATTACAATCCACTTAAGCTTGGAATATTATCCTCACTACGAGGGCAACAACCTCAAAAGGGAAACAACAACCTCCTGAAGGAGGGCAATTACCTATTAAAGAAGTAATATTCTATACTCCAACAGAGGCAACGAGACATCTTCTCAACTACCATCGAAGGACATGAAGGCGCGATGGGTGGGGAAGAGCGTTGGTGACCAGAAACAACCAGCATCGCAGAGGACAAGATGAAGACACATAAACAAAAACCTAACACATACACAAAACCCTAATAAAAGGAGCCTACAAACAAAGATGCAACATAAGAGGAACCTCCAAAAATAAAGGAACCCTAACGTCACCCTATGACTGTTGTGGCGCCTTGCACTTCCCTAACATTCCTCACCTTGAAGATCAACGCTTGTGCAACAACCCTTTCACACATGAAAAAGCAAGAAGAGAAACAAAATGGATCCGAAATGGGAGTGAGCAAGGCCAAATCTGACTATTGTGATGCACAATAGCCGATGCTCCACCTCCAACAATGATGTTCTCGTCATTGTAGTTCAGAACCTCGAGGTACCTAGTGCTTCGGTGGGGCGACGTCAATCATCACTCTCAACCATTTCATCTCCTAGCAAAAACTCTCTTCTCTGCATTAGACATGCCTCTAATCTTCAGTCGAACTCCCCTCTACCCAACGTTGTTGAGAGGAAAGAGTAGGGGTGCACACGGATTGCACAAATCCACGAATCCGGTCAAATTCGGACCAATTATCACTAATTAGTTCAATTTTTTGATCCCTTGAATTGGATAGGATTGAGAAATAACTAATCCGGCTGGACTGGATTAGATTACGGATCCCATATTTAAAAATCGCGGATTCAATCTAATCCAATCCGTTTATCACATCACCCCATATACATATCTCATCATATGTACTATAGTATCTTAAATAGCATCAACTCTAAACTATATCGTATCTCAAAAACTTTGTTTGTTCTTACGTCTTTTATTACACTTCTGACATTTTTTGTGGGTTGTATGTTACAATGTGCACTTTTTTGTACTTTTGTTTGGGTATATAGTGGAGTTTGTAGATGATATTTTTATTTATGTAGGAACTTGCATTTTGAAGGTTCTTATGATGACAAATTTGTAGGAAATATACTAGACATAGATTTGTGAAATATACGTTGTAAATTTTTCAATCATGAGATGCATAATTTTTGTGATTCATTTGATTAAGTTTAATTCATAAATTTTTGGATAGGAAAATGTCAATCCATAAAACTTGATCTAGTCCAGTCCGCATTTTGTAAATTAGATTAAGTCGGATTGATGAATTATTTGGACTGAATTGGACTACAATTTTTTAATTTGCAATAATTTGATTGAATTGCGAATTGACCCTAATCGAACTGGATCCAATCCGTGTAGAGAAGAGAGAAGAAGAGGGAAGGGGGAGAAAATGCATAAAAGACTGGGAGGAGAGGACACCAGAGGAGGGGAGGTCGAAGAGAGATGGGTGGTGATGATGGGATGTGTGGAAGAAAGGTGGACGATGATGGTGGTATGAGGAGAAAGGAGGAGAGAATATGAAAGGAGAGGATGAAGGAGGGATTTGGATTATCAGGAGAGGGGGAGGGGTTCGTCGGCGTTGCCCCATCAAGCCGATCTGGTTTTTTGGCGGAGGCGGCTCGAGTTTTTTGGTTTTTTGTTATCGGTTTGGAATATACAACTACTAATTTGAGAAGCCATTTACTAGATTGGTTTAATCCGTCCAATTTTTTTAGACATATCTTTTATAAGTAGTATCGAAAAAAAAAAATCTAATCGAACATAATAATACTACAAAAAAAAA
This sequence comes from Stephania japonica, assembly GCA_039657345.1. Lineage (NCBI taxonomy): Eukaryota > Viridiplantae > Streptophyta > Magnoliopsida > Ranunculales > Menispermaceae > Stephania > Stephania japonica. The sequence goes on along the minus strand of CM077558.1, from coordinate 5,551,725 downwards.
TGAAACATATTTCTGATCGAACATAATAGTACTATAAAAAATTATATAAGTTAACAACCAAAAAAAAAAATTATATAAGTTAATAGTCACACATTTCAAATCTTGCAAGTTGATAGAAATTATCATGCATTAAGTTAGATGTTAGAATTCTTATTTGATGATCAGGGACGTGTCTGGGGTGGGGCAAGAAGGGCGACTGCCTAGGCCTCACAAATTAGAAGGCCTCCAAACTGATGTGTTGAACTTATAATATATAGATTTTTATAAAGAAAATTAAATATATAGATGACAAAGTTTGAAGGGTCAAGCCTACGAAAAAGGCCCCACGTTTGTGCATAAGTTGTGAAGTACTACATTTTTATTATGGGTTTCAAATCCTAGGAAAGGAGGAAAACTAAAGGTATAAAATCAATTTTTAAAGTTTAATTGAAGTTTAATTTTAATAATTAATATGATAAAAATAAAAATAATTTAAATCAAGGTTTATTTTTAAAGTTTTGCTCTCGGCCCCCAAAATGTTAGTACCTACCCTGCTCATGATACCTTATAGTCCAATTTCTTCTTTTCTTTTTTTTTTTCGAAGAAAGTAGTCCAAGTACATTTTAGCTTAATTTACCGTGAAGGTACTAATTTTCATTAAGAGCATTACTATTTAATTGGAGTAGTTTTCTCTGGTCATAACCATATTGTTATCAGGTTAGTAAATGCTACTCCTAAATTTCATTTTTTTTAATAAAAATCTCCTAAATATCATTTAATCAATGTTATTATTATTTGAGAAGCTCTTGAATTAATAGTTCACCCGTTTTTTAGATAGTGGGTGAGCTGGCTGCATTTTTGTGGTTGTTGAGTTGACCCTTCATTACAAAAAAAAAAAAAAAAAAAAAAAAATTACAAGTACTTGAAAAGTGAAAAATATTTAGTTGATCTCCTCTTATTTTTTCTTGCCCATCATTAACTAATACATGTATAATGCATGCGATTAAATGCGTTTGAAACAGTGGATTGGGTTGGTGTCTTCCTTATATACAATAACTACAACAATTGAAAGCTTGATCGTTTGATCCAAATTAGTAGGGTCGGATATATAAATCAAACTCTTGGGCTAGCACAATTTAATTTAGTGGAGTTGATTGTGTGCTTAATTTTTAAATCATTAATTTGAATCATTTATAATTAATGAGTCCCAAGTTAGTTTTGATCTATCTCTACATCAAATTTATTGAATTTCTATTAAATCGAGTTTGCTAATAGGGGCATTTTAGACCGTATTTGAAGGTATTCCAAACTACTACAACCATCCTTCTATAATCATTACGCTTATTGGTGCTACGATCATACCTTTCTTTATTTTATTTTTATAGTTTTATTGCACATGAACTTAAGCATTCTAATTTTTGCTACATTCTAAATACAAGTAAATTATATACCTTATTATGTGTGTACTTTATAAAAGTTAATTAAGACTAATTATAGCTAGCGTAGTTGACATCAAACACGTATGTAACAATTATAATTGATAAAAAAATAAAAAAATGCTAAAATGACACTCTAAAGTTCACCATATGACGTGTCGTGCAGGCCCGCATCCTTGGTAGTCATCCGTGCATACCTCAGGATACACACTCCGTGTGTTATACACCGAGAATGCAGCTAACATCCATTTTTACGTAGGGCCAATACCGTGATTATGGGGTGTCATTGTAGCATCTTCAAAAAAAAAAAAAACTTATTGAGTTGGTTTACGTGGTTTTGGCTTCCTAATAAAATGTAACTTGAAAGCAATTTACAAAACGGCCTATGTGCAAACCACATTTTACTATAGACAAACCAATTTTTAGTTTTTTTCAAAATGCCCTTGCCCTTGCTCTTATGCACCCCTATTCCCAACAACGTGAAGAAGAAGGAGAAAACACTTGAGCCCTAGGTCGATCTTCGCGTTCACCCTACAGTTGTGGTTCAACTTTGCATCAACTCAGTCGATTTTCGCATTACATTTATTTATCTTCTCTCTTACCCTAAGCCTTGCTTCGTCTTGCCTCAAAGCAGTCGTCGCGCAATCAATAACTAAACTTGGTCAATTTAGGGTTGTTTCTATTAATATGGATGTTTTATCAAAATTTGTTTACTATTTTTTAACAATTTTGGTAGTTGTGTATGTGTTTGTAACTATTTTTGATCTAATATGTTGGTCCATTTGTGCGTTGTTGATGGTCGATGCTTGATCTGTGACACAAGATCGATTACAGTGCACTATTCGATTGAAGGTAACTGAACAATGCATGTTAATCGGTCTTTGATGATCAAACCATATTGTAGTGTTCAGAACTTTTGAACAAATATTTGTTTGGTCACCTATGACCGAATATGCTTGTTTCAATCGGCCTCGACAAACTGAGCAAAAGCCATTTGTTCAGCCTTGCGAGGTCGAACCAATGGCGAAATCCTTGGTTTGGCGAAAAAAAATACAAAAATTGAATGAAAACTCGTGAAATACATATCCATCTTACACATTCGTATCTCCTACACGTTCATCTTCCATTTTTATGATAAATAGCCACCGAACAATGCCCTATCATGACAAAAAAATTTGTTCAAACCTTATAAAATGCATTCGAAATAGTTTAGAAACATGATTTTCCAGCAAGAAATATGAAGAAATCAACTCTTATGATGGTAGGTAGTGGGCTCCGAAATCGCAAGTTCGAGTCATCGGTGGTGAGAAGAGATTATCTGAGTCAAAGGTGGCGTTTGTGTGGGGTGTACAACGTGAGAAGGAAGGACATTTTTGGAAAAGGAGTAAAAAAATAAAAAGTAATTTGCCCCTAGTAAAATATGATTTGCACATAGCCGGGCCGTTTACAAGATAATAGTCATCCACAATATGATATATACTATAAATGTTCAACAAAATAATCAAACTCATTGTACTTGTCGACATGCTGCTATGGGAATATTTTTGATATGCCAGATGAAATTGAATTGATGACTAGCAGGTTGTGGCCACTTTATATATATATATATATATATATATATATATATATATATATATATATATATATATATATTTAGGGTACTATTATAATGAGGACCAAAAATATATTTATGTCATGGGTACACTATTTATAATCTTTGGATTCTAATTCAATACATTAATCGAGGCACCATAAATGTACAAAATATTTAATGCATAATACATTATGAGAGGTTCCCATGACATGAGTATATATTTGAACTCCATTGTAGAAGAACCTTAAATATATATATATATATAGTTACACAATATAACTTTATATGAAAATTTCCTTAATTAATTAGAAATTGAGTATCACCTCAATATCCGTAAGAATTCTCGTGAAATAATTGGCAAACACTTATAATAAAAGATGGAGTCTAAAAATCTTTGATTTAATAAATACTCTTCAATGTATCAACCAAAAGACCCAATCAAACCTCTTAGGTTACTTAATTCTTATCTTAAACAACTGTCACTACAATTGACCAAAGATAAAGCCAACATTATCAATAGACCCCATACTATGCATGTGTGGATTCACTTTTAATTTAGCTCACCCTTATGGCCCCACAGACACCACTTATCAGTCTGATGGTGGATTTCTAACCATCAGATTAGATGACCATTAAGAATTTTTAATCATAGGCCAATGAAAATTATGTGGTACTTAACAAAATATCTTCCTTAACCATTACTCCAAAGTCCAAACACACTGACAAGAGTGCTATTGGATTCTCCTACTTAACCATTCATATTCCACATGAGTTTCATGAAAATGACCTAGGAAAGAAGGACACAAGGACCACATTGACTTGATTCTTTTCCACAAAGTAAATTAATTTGAAGTTGGGCTTATGTTGAATTTGTCAAAATTCTTGATGTTTGAATGTGAATTCATTAATTTTTAACCTTATGTTTAACTCAAATAGTCATCCTTCTCAACAAACTTCCCCTTGAAAAGTTTCTTAAGGTTGAGTGGCAAATTTTAAATTACTTAAAATTGTTAAAATCCTCCAAAAATAATAATAATAAATAATTAACATTAATGAATGAACTTTATTTTGTATTATTGATCGACATTTTATAGGGCCTATAAAAAAAGTCACATCTTAAGGTGATTTTCTTGATATTTTACTGTGACCTTTGATTGCTGCTGAATCCAAAGTATTTAGTCAAATGTTAGTACGCAATTGCTAAAGATTTTAAATTACCATTCAAATAAAAGTATTGAGTCTAACCTTAAATGATGACAAAAAAAGTCCTAATGTATACAATGAACACTCATTTACTAGTTATAATTATGTCATTAGAGCATGAAACTAAAGTAACTTTGGCATCAAAAGACATTGAGTAACTTGAGAGAATTGCATGAGGATCACCAAAAAGCAGATCCAAAATACTGAGGCAAACAAAGTAACCCCTGATCCAGCAATTATACATAGCACCAAAGTATGCATGTGAAATCCCCAAAATAACCCTGAACACATAACATCTTTGGCTCAGTAATGATGGGTCCATTGTCTACCAATCTCTACAATATGAATTGCTTTTAAAACCACAAAATTAATAAGTAAAAAAAGGATCCTACTATTGTAACCTATTGAAGACACACCATTCGATGCACATCTAGCATGCTCATACACATATTGACAAAAAGCAAGTACCATCACCAATTGCGTGTCTTTTTTAAGTTACAAAAATATTTTCTATAATTCAATATAAAATAAAAAAATTGTAAGAACTAAAGACCAATTAAATCACAAGTCTCAGAAATTGAATTTGTTTAAAAAATATTACAATAACATTTCAAAATTACATCCAAAGTCATACCGAGTGACGTGATGTATGAGCCGATGTCTTTGAGAGTCATCTAACGCGTCCCATGATACATTCACTGTATTCTATGCACCAAAAATTATTTCCACACACCATTTTATATGAGACCCGCACATGTACGTCACCCCAAATGTGACTTTAGATGTAATTTTTGGGGTGTGATTGTAGATCCTACATTTGTTTTTGTTTGGTAAAATGTTGAGATTGCATTTGCAGACATGTAGTGAACCTATTGAGTGCTCATTTTGTGTTACTTTGATTTTTTTTAAGAAGAGAATCTTAAAGTACCCAATTTGATTTCTTTAAAGCAGAAGAAGATTGAAGTGAGAGAAGAGAATAAAAGGAGACTCGATGTTGACAAATTTCCAGTCATTGTTCTTAGAAGGTCGTTTGTTTGTGTAGAGATTTTGTTATCTGGGATCTCTCTCACACACACAAACACATAGGAGAGATGGGCCCAGAAGATCAAAGCCTCTCTATCATTTTATTTTTGTGATTCACTATTGTTGTTTTTGTTGTTGTTGTTCTTGTCATTCATTCTTCTGATTTTTCTGACTTTGGTGTCATCTGCCTTGATTTTGGAGACATGGGCATCTTCAAATTGGTCTAATTCTATATGGGTCTTGGTGGATTGGTTCATAGGGGTTGAATTTTTATGTTGGGAGTTGGGTTTTTGTGGTGGTTTTGGATTGGCTTCAAATTTTGATGAATCTATGTTGGAGAGGGGTCATGGAGGAGATGTGGGTTTGAGGTAATTTGGGTTTTTTTTTTTTAATGTTGGAATTATTTCTTGTATCTAACTAAGACTATATCTTTGTCAGATTCTGTGTGTTTTTAGTTAGATTCTTGTAAATTTGGCTTGTGGGATTGATGGGGTTTTTGCCCTCTTTTGTATCTTTCCTTTCCATTGGTTGATTGGTTTTTCCTATGTGGGTGTTTGATGTTTGGGTTGTCTGGTTTGTTCATTGTTTTTCCTTTTGGGGTCTAGTGTACTAGTGATCTATATCTGATTGGATTCTGGAGGATATTTTTTGTTGTTCTATGTATGAGTAGTTATCGGATATATCACTGCCATGCACTTTTAGTTCTCTCAAACTAGTTTGTGTCAATTGATAACATAGAAACAAATGGCAAGATCACTTCACTGGTAGGATTGCTTGAAATGTTGGGAATCTGAGTGTTCTGGTTTTCAATTAATGTTTAGGGTGCACTGCGATCTGGGTCAATTGGTAACTAATTATCTGTATTAAGATTTGAGGAATCAAATGCATTCATAAATTTGGTTTTTGTTAGATGTTTAGGATGCATCTTCCGTGCTCAAGATTCTGCTAGAATGGAAAGAACCGCGTTCTATTTTTACCGGTTTGTGAGTTATTGATAACTTGTTCCTCGCTATTCGATTTGTCCATTCTTCATTTGAATTTTAAATGCTTCTATCTCGGATGCTGTTCGTTAGTTTAGTTAGTCAAAACTAATAGTTCAGTGAATGCTATAATACCTTTGCATCTGCGAGCTTATATTGCAAATTCTTGTTTAATCTTTGCGTTCCCTCTTTTTGTTGAGAGCCATTGATGCGTTTGGGGATTTTAAAGATTTATCCTTCATAAACTACAAGGAGGGGTTCAAATCGGATATGTGATTTTAGTTTTTCGATCACCATTTTATTTTCCTGAGGATCTTGTGAATTCAAGGTTTTCGGTCACTGTATATGAAGATTGTATGTGGATTGCTTAATGCATTATATTGCATCTTGCAGTGGTCAAGTAGTCTTCTCACACAATACTCTAGGCTGCATTGGGTTTAATTGCTTTATTTGATGGCTTAAGGGGTTACCAGAATCTTTAGTTCTTAAGATGTCATCGTAATCACTAGTTCTTTAAGTCTAATGTCATGTTATATAAATGTTCCCTTGCATGAGATAAATGTACTTGAAAAATTAATTGCTAAGTCACAACCTGATTTTGTTGAGTTGGTGAGAGGGTTTTGACTTTGTCAGATTCTGGGTATTATTTGAAGGAAAATCAGTATAAGATGCTAGAAATACTTTGTAGGTGTTATTAGATGCACTTGCAGCCATTTGAAATGCTATTGTTTCTTACCAGAGATACTAGATGGGAATTTTCTGTGACGAAATGTTAAAGGTCTCAGTTTGCCTGTGAAAAACAATGAGTATCGCTCAATGCTCCTGCACTGAGAGAGTGCATTTAGGGACTGGCTAGTTTCTGATTTGTTATTTAGTTGTTATTTAAACTTTTATTATTGCTTATTTTGGGTGGGTTCGAATATACATTTATGAAACTACCCTTTTTAAAGAGTTGCCATATATGCTCTTATCTAAGGATTCTGATGTTGTGAGTCCTTTCAAGTTTGATGGGATACAAATGCTTCAAAGCCTTAGTAGGTTCAGGAGGTTTCCCAAGTATGTGCAGAAACTGATTACAATGCCGATGCATAGCAAGGAGACACATCCTCTTAAGAAAAACATACATTTTGGCGTTATAATCAATCAATTGTTAGTCTATTATTTGGTGTTACATTGTTCATTTTAGGCTACTTTCGTCAAAGACGAACTATTGTTCCCATTTGATTGATAGAAAATTTTGTTCATAGTCTGTAAAGTAGTAACTTTCGTGTTAACGTGTTTATGAATGTGTTTGTTTCTTGTGAATGATTGCAGGAACGTGAACCAACACGCGTTGTGAGAATTTTCTTTCCGGAGATTATTCCATCATGAATCTTAACGAGGAAAATGATATTGGCAGCTGGCCTTTGTTTTATGAGAATAAACTCTTTAACGGCAGGCAATTTTTTAATTCTTTCTCTTCGCATCCTACTAGAGATGTATATTTAAGTGATGACAAAGAAGTGGTAAAGCGAATGATGCTTAGGCATGAAGCCATATTCAGGAATCAGGTAAGTGCTCACAAGACTCGGTTTTCTCTGTCAAATCTATCTAACTTGAATTTCATACTTGTTTACTCGGCGAATTACCACACTGTCAAGCGAGCAGAAATTTGATTCTTTAGTATCTTTCCCTTAATTATTTTTTTTAACGGATTCTTCATATTTGGTTTATCATTGCTAAAAAAAGAACGCCTTATATAGATGCTGAAACGTTGAATTGCCGTTTTTCATTTTATTTTCTCTCCAGGTTTATGAGCTCCACTGCCTCTATAAAATGCAAAGGGCTCTAATGGAAGAACTGAAAAGACAAGAAGCACAAAAATATCCAATCTCAGTGGAGGCTTCCCACTCCAATGCACATTCATCTCATAAGCCATCTGCTAATGCCAAAATATTTTCTCATTTCCCCAGTACTTCACCAGCGAAATCAGCATGCAGTAGAGCATCTATTTGTGGAGCAGAAAAAATGCAGTCTCATTTGAATTTTACAAAACTGAATACTACAAAAGTTGATAGCTCTCCACAAAATGCTGGAAATTTCGAGGAATGTACCTTAATTGAGTTAAAGACAAGGAAAGCTTCGAGAAGAATGCTCGACCTTCAACTCCCAGCAGATGTGTACATTGATAGTGAGGAAGGGGAGCAAATTGATGTGGAGAATACTTCTCAAGCATCAGTTGTGGAAAATAATGCTTTTAAAACAAATCGGGGTCTTCCATCGGAGAATGTTATAAAATTGTTTTCTGGGACTGATTGCCAAGGTTTTGCATCTGCTTCAAAACCAACGGGGCATGTGGGGGACAAAAACGGTTTGGTTGATTTAAACCAACCTATCCTAGTTGAGGAGGCATCGTCTTCAGCTTCTGTTAACAACTTTCTTGGTTCTGCGATTTGTGATGGCGGGAATCGAAGAAGGGATGCATTATCCTTCAAGCAAAATTCCTTCTCCATTGGTTTTCCCGGGGAACTTTTTCAAAGCATCCAGAGGGCAGACAAGGGCGACGAAATCAGACATAACTTGTCATCTTACAAACTTCAATCTGGTAATAATCCTTTATTTAACTACTGAATAGAATCACATGGCTGATTTTCCTCTTTTCATAATGTTGGCTATCGAGAAGGCGAGACACTAAATGTTTTGGCAAGAACATAGCATTCGGTGTCTCATGAACAGGAGTGAACTTTATTTTGTTTTCATTCTTCATTATTCGGAAAAACTCGAAAAGTCTTTTCTTTAGGTTTACTTTTCTTTTGTATAGAGTGAAAATTTTAATTGTTTGTTGTTTTATTCACAGGACCATTTGGAAGTAGTACGAATTACCAAGACTCGGGTGCGGATAGGTTTCCATACATGTCGAAAATTGTGAAAGCCGAGCTCAAAGAAGCTTATGCATCTCCAATGTTTCTTCTGCCTGATAGCAAGAAAGCTGAACCATGGACTCAAAATGAAATTTTTGGTGCAGATAATTCTGCAAGAAAAAGCATTTTCAATCACAACCTCTGGGGACAGGTTTCTGCTATCCCAACGGTAAATCAGTGTCTTGTTGACCCTGATGGTTCAAACTCTGTGTCTTTGTCAGGCGCATCCACGAGGAAGCCAATTAATGGTTTGAATCAAAACCAAGATACTTTTAGAGGAATGGATTGCTTCAATATTTCTGCCCAGCCAAGCAAGACCTCCAATGCATCAATCCAGTGCTTAAAGTTCAATGAGAGCAAGTGGCATCCAAATGATCATCTGAGCTCCAATTCAAGCTTTGGAAATGAAGTATCAAATCGGCGTGGATCTTTACATGGGTTCTTGACTGAGGTTAATGCATCACAAGCTCGCTCGTCTTTAGTCGACCTTGATTTCCTAAACTGCGGTGGTGAGAACACTTTGACTGCAAAGCATTTTGAAAAGAATCATAGCTCTAAATATTCCAAGGGTTCAGACAGCAAGAGTGTGAAGTCCAGGAAGGATATGAACTTGAACTTGGCTGTTCAAGATGAGTCCGACGAAGGAACAACTGAACAGCGAGACCAACTCATTTTTGACGAAGTAACGAAAAATGAGGATCCGTCGGGAGCATTGCCGTCGTTCAGTAGGAAGCTAGATGCTAATCAACATCCTACTTCATCTTCACATGATGCTGAAGATTCGAGGATTGTGATGAATGTCCGGATGGATACTAAAAAACTTTTTGGAGTTCCTATTCTTGACAAGCCTCATGATTCTGAGAAGTCATTTTTTCAAAGCTTAGACAATAAAAGACTTCGGAGCTTTTCTGAAGAAGTGGCATTTCAGAGTAGCAAAGCCGCCGTCAAGGTACTTGACATTGACTTGTTTCAATCGCCTACGATATGTGGCTCAGGTCGACAACTACAGATGGAGAAAGTGGTTGCAGTCAAAGAGGATGGTGAGGGTCTATCTGGTTCTAGAGGTCAGTTTGATCTGAACTCATGTGCTAGTGAGGAAGAACCATTGGTATTATCCTCTATTTCGAAGAATTCCTCGAAGATTGTGCTGGAGATTGACTTAGAAATTCCTTTAGTTCCCAAGACTGCGGAGGCAGTGCTTTGTGACCAGTATGCTGAAAACCAACATAAGATGTCAACCCAATCATCAGCATCTCGAGATATGTCGCAAAATCAAAGCAGGGAACCTGTTGATGTTGCAGCTGAGATTTTAGTTTCCATCTCATCCTCATTTGTTGCTAGTCATTCAAAATATGATATTCAACATACTTCAGAAGCATCTGTTAGTGATTCCCTCAATTGGTTTGCCGAGGTGGTTTCTTCTTGTGCCAGTGCTCTAGCTAGTGAGGAGGGAGTAATTTCGAGGGACAAAGGCGTTCTCGAGGTTGACACATTGGAAAATTCATTGGATGAGAGTGATTACTTTGAGACGATGACTTTGCAGCTCACGGAGCTCAAGATTGATGAGAAATGGTGCGAGCCCAGTGGCGCACCCAATAATCAAAAGGATGAAGAAACCATTGGTAACTTCTTGTTGCCAACCAGGCGTCGCAGGGGCCAAGCGAGGAGAGGGAGGCAGCAAAGGGATTTCCAAAGGGACATTCTTCCTAGCATTGCTTCTTTGTCAAGGCATGAGGTAACTGAAGATCTCCAAACAATTGGAGGGCTAATGAGAGCTACCGGTCAACCTTGGCAAACTGCGTTGGAACGGAGAAATGCCGCTAGAAATGGATGGGCGAGAGGGAGGAGGCGGTCAAGAGGCTCTGCTTCCTCTGTTGCAGAAGTCACAACCTGCATTCCCCCTTCGCAGGTATCCGACAATAATTACATCTCTAATAACAGCAATAACAATGAATTAGGACTAGAAGAAAAGTGCTTGAAAGGATGGGGAAAGACGACGAGACGGCAGCGATGTCAGAGATTTGTTGCTGGTAATCCTCCTCCAGTCCCTTTAGCTCAAGTATAGAAGATATACTTCTGTGTTTGTTATTTGAAAGGTTTATAGAGAGGAAGCTTGTTTTATGCATTTGAGATGTGTAGTTGTGACTTGTGAAACGTGGGGAGGTGGGGTTGAATTGTGATTTTAAATTTGCTATTGTACATGTCTTTGTAGCCCCAAAACTTGGGTGTTCCTTTGATTATGTTGTCTGGACTTTGACGCTTGTAAGATACATAAATAATTTAGAACTTCTTTTTTTTCCAGAAAAACTGTTCTGATTTTTGAAAGCCAAGCAAGTTCTCCATATTCTAAGAATTTTCTATTTTTTCTCGAGAAGTGCTAGAATGACTGTGTTATGTCACCCCGCAAGATACATTGACTCTTAGGAGCCATCCACGCACACCTCAAAATGTGGGCACACAGATCCTGATGCATTACATACGAGTCGAGCCTGCATGGATAACTATTGTGAGTCAATGTGTCTTGCAGTGTAACATTATTGTTGTCATTCTAATATTTTCCTTTTTTCTTAGTTTGCACTTCTAGGTGTACATGAAAAGAATCCCATTGGGTTTTAATTAATCTAAGCTAGAGTTGGGTTGGCCCTGAAAGATTCTACACAGAACAAGAAAACAAGAACTCTAGAAGAATTGCAAATGTGAAATTCATCATTCTCATTCTGTAAAATGTAAAACGATAACAGCTTATATACAAAAGGGTTTTTCATCTCATACGTTCATCCATTTCCCAGATGATATCTCGATGACACTCTTACACACATTACACTACAACTTTCATATCATATACATGACCTCACTTAATGAGCTGTCCTAACATCCCCCCTCAAGCGAGCAGGTAGGTCAAGAACACCGAGCTTGCGACGAAGATAAGTAAATCGATAGTGAGATAGAGCCTTAGTCATACAGTCTGTGTAACGGCCCAATTTTCAATGGCCGTTATTGATATTGATGATGAAAATGCAGACGTGGACGCCAGCAGGAACGTTCTGGGGTCCCTAGTGAAGACGAAGCACGACCGGATAGGGTTTACAGTCCGTATTGTGTGCTCTGGTGGTGAAGTTGCGATGTATAGGTCCAAATTAGTTAAATGGCATCGCAATATGTGTGTTTATATTGCCATTGACGGGCGAGATTGTGTGTTAAGTATTCGCCTCGATATGCGTGTCGATGCGAGTACCTGAGCGACTAAGAGACGAAATTTAAGCCGAGGGGAAATAATATATATATAAAATGAATTATTTGTGATAAAATATGTAAATTGTTGGGCACCTAGGGACACGCGGGGTCGTGGTCGACACGCGTGGGTGGTACGTTAGTGTGCACGCCCGAGTACGCTCGTTGGCGTGCACGACGAAATTTTAGGCGCAAAAGTATAGGTGAGTATATATATATATTTATATATATGTATATAAGGAATTTAATATATATATATAAATATATATATTAAAAATCAGAAAAACAAAATAGGAAATGCAAAATTACCAAAAAGGGTATTGAAGGAAAGAAGAGAAATGGATAGACATGAGGGGCAAAATGGTCATTTCCACCATCAAAACCATTTTCTTCTTCTTTTAAATGTGAAAACAAAGAAGAAGAAGAAAAGGGAAGAAAGAAAAAACACAAAACAGTGAAATCGAAACGAAGGAGGAGAAGGAAGAAGAAGAGATCTAGAGGAGGTGAGCGCGGGATCGTGGAGAGGTGAGTTGTTGTGTTATTTTGGTTGTTGTTGTTGTTGTATGTTGTTGGCGTCGTTGGTGGTGGTGGTGGCGGATGTGAGATGATGTGGTGGATCGGTGGTGGTGGAATGGAGCTTGGGAGCTCGGACGAATCGCAAACGGTTCGTGCGAGAGGAGACGACATCCATGTCGTCTCCCTCTCCCTCTCCCTCTCCCAAATTCAAAGAAAAAAAAAAAAAAAAAAGGCTGCTTGTTCAAATAAGAAGAAGGGGCCGGTTCGGCTCGGTTGAGCCGAACCGCCCATATTAAAAAAAAAAACAGTTTGAAAAAAAAAATCTGGAAAATTCATAGAATATTCATATAAAATAGGAAAATTTTAGAAAAATTATATTTTGATCAAATAAAGGAAATTTTGGGATTTTCTCGGAATGTTGACGAGATATAGTCGGGGTTTTTGCCTCGTAAAACGTAAAAATTGATATAATATATCAAATTGAAGCTAATTTAATGAAAAATGATCTTAGGTATAATTCGAGTGAAAATTTTGATTTGTTGGGCATTTATTCGAGCTGGATCGGGTAATTGGAGTGCGGTGTAGGTGCGTAAACCCCAACAAAAACACATCTGGAGTATTTAATTCTTTAAATTCTTGCGTTTATTATTCTTGAAATTCATATTTATTGTGATCATGTGTTGGTCTAGTTATTGGTTGGTGTTGGATTTGTTTTCACTATCGAAGTTTATTCGGGACGATTGTGGCACGTGATCAAGCATGCTAGATTGTAGCACGTGTACTTGCGCCGCCGGTGGATTGTGACCCGAGCCGCGGGGTGCACGTGTTCGGTGGGTTTGTGATTTGTTCCGGTCACCGTTAGTAGTTCGGATGTGGTTTAGACTTGATGTGCTCAGTCGGGGTCATCCGAATCTACGAAGTATGATCTAGTATGTGAGATTGCATTATACTTTTGTCTGGTTTTATCGTAATTGTTGTGGAGCATATTGTTGACATTATGATTATTCGTTGATCATCTTGCATGCTTGTTACCTACACATGCAGGGTTTTATGGCCGCCCATACTCTTTGCATGTGTAGCTAACGTTAGTTATTGGCCTCGGAATCTGTTTATTATTTACTCGATGGTTTTCTTTGGGAGTTTACTCACTGGACTCATCACCGTATGTGTTGGGTGATTTGAGTGCAGGATTTGATATGTGAAGGAGGCAATGAGACACTTAAAGATTTTCTGTGACTGACAACGGAGACTACTCCTCTTATACGCCTGGTTGGTTGTATGTATTTATTTGATTTATGCTGGGTTTGGGACTTGAGAGATAGGTTGTATATTTTGATATTTTGAGGATCTTAGATGATATGTATATGATGTACAGTTGATATGGTTTCCACTTAGGCATTATGCTCATAATATACATGATAAATCTTTATGTCATTAGTAAATCTTCCTCTGCGTAAATTGAGGTTAAATGATATTAAAGGAATAAAAGTTAACTTATAACATCAATGTTAATTGGAAATTGATTAATAATGGAAAATTGGGCGTGGGACACAGCTGGCGGTGACGTGGTCAGTTGTGGGCCTGCGTGGCCTCCCGTGGCGGACCAATGTGGAAATTGGGGCCGCCACATTTTGGTATCAGAGCTTAGGTTTAAGAAACCCAGGGAGTGAGGTGTGGGTTATAGTTACCTCTGATACGCCACATTTTGGTATCAGAGCGAGGTCAAACTTTGAGAATTGGAGATTGAACAATAGTATAAACTCAATGAATAAATCTTAGATGTGGAAACCACAAGTGAATGATTAAAGGCTTAGTTGGGAAGTGATGTGAGGCGGGTAAATTTAGGAAATTACATATGCGTATGTTTTGATTGTGTACTATATATTATACGCGTATATACTGAGTCTGATCCAATGCACGTTGGTTGTGCAGTTTATGGACGGACAGACTCCTACTACTCCGCCGACTACTCAGCAGGAGATTGGGGATACTAGTGACCATACCACTAGTGAGGTAGCTGATTTACGAGCCATGATGCGAGACCGACGAAAGCGAAGCGGCGGTTATTACAAAGAGAGAGCAAGACGCTTAGCTTTCAAGAAAGCACGATGGCTGAGTTGATGGAGTATATCCGGAGTTCGAGGATGCCAGCAGTGGCACCGACTGCTGAGCGTGTTGCACCTACTATT
This sequence comes from Stephania japonica, assembly GCA_039657345.1. Classification (NCBI taxonomy): domain Eukaryota; kingdom Viridiplantae; phylum Streptophyta; class Magnoliopsida; order Ranunculales; family Menispermaceae; genus Stephania; species Stephania japonica. The sequence goes on along the minus strand of CM077558.1, from coordinate 5,536,674 downwards.
ACTCAGATAGCTTTAGCACCAAATTGTTACTACAAGCGGTGGGTCGAGAGACAAGATGATAGAGAGGGTTGAGCCGGTTGTAGATAGGGACTTCGATCGCTTCAGGCTAGGAGTAGGATGTCGAGAGCGGCGAAGATGGTGAAGGACTTTATGAGATTTAATCCTACATACTTCACTGAGTTAGTGATCCCGAGGTTGCGGGACGTTGGTTGATGACTCACGACGATTACACCGATTCTTTGGAGGTACCCGAGATAGATCAGGCACGTATTTCAGGCTATTGTTTGAGGGGTCAGGCTGCAGTTTGGTGGACCACCTACACTGACATACATGGTACGCCAGCGACGTGGGGAGAGTTTAGACAGTTATTTTTGGACGAGTATATTCCCACAGAGGTGCAGTTACAATTGAGGGAGCAGTTCTTGAGTTTGCGACAGGGTACCATGTCAGTTTCGCAGTATATGGATCGATTCAGGTACCTCATGATGTATGCTATGGATGTGGCTAATACTGAGAGGTTACAGATCTACTATTTTATCAGAGGTCTGGATGAGAGGATCGGAGGTGTGATAGTTGCGACTGGTGCAGAGACGCTACAGATTGTTTATGATAGGGCGTTGGCTCGCGAGACATATTTGTTGAAGAGCGAGGAGCAATCAGATCGTCGTACACCCAGAGATGATTTGCAGTTGGATCATGATTTCAGTGACGATCGTGATTCGGGGGATGATCAGTACGACTATGATGACGGGCGATAGATTGGAGTCGCGAGGACGACCAGACCGATCGATGATCAATTCAATAATGACGATCGCCGGGTGGTACATGAGATTATACCTATACCGATACGACAACGAGAGACATCGTACGAGACGAGAATCGGGATCGAGGGACCGGAGTTGGGGTCAGCGCTCGGAGGATCGACAGTCTGGAGTTAGGGACAGACGTAAGTGTTATCGGTGCGGACAGAGAGGTCACATCAGTGTGAATTGCCCTGGAGCCTTTCCAGTGTCAGAGATTCCACAAACCGGGGAGAGAGTTCACATTATAGTACCGCCAGTCAGAGAGACGACCCGACAATATGAGTAGGGTACGTTGTTTTGCTAGTCCTTTTTCATGCATTCGTTGCATATAGGTTAGTTAGTTTATTTTTGAACTAGCGTGTTCTAGTGGATGTGTTCACTAGGGTTATTGTGAGATTGTGAGATTAGTAGATGTGTTCACTAGGGTTATTGTGAGATTGTGAGATTAGTAGATGTGTTCACTAGGAGGTGGTTGTGAAACTGGTAGATGTGTTCACCAGGAGGTTGTGAAACTGGTTGATTGGTTCACCAGTAGTCCATTTCCAACTGGTTGTTGTGGGATTGGTTGATATTTTCACCAGGGACTGGTCGATGTGTTCACCAGGGACTGGTTGATATGGACTGGTTGATGAGTTCACCAGGGATTGATTTGTACACCAGGAGTTAGTGGACGACTGGTTGATCGGTTCACCAGTGACAGGTTGATTTGTTCACCTAGATTTGAGTTCGATTAGTTCAGTTAATGTGCGTTCTGGCTGAGTGAGGTGAAGTTTCTTGGACATGTCATCAGTAGTCCAGGGATATCTGTCGATGGGGACAAGATTCGAGCGATCATTGATTGGAGGACACCTGAGTCAGTTTCGATATTCGTAGTTTCTTGGGACTTGCGAGCTATTACTAGCGGTCGGTGTAGGATTCTTCTTTGATTAGCTTACTAAAGTTTGTTTAGATTGGTTGACACGATGGGTAATTGTATCTACGTTGCGCTTCTCGAGACGAGATATTAGTTATCTTAAATTTCGGGACGAAATTCAAATTAGTTGGGAAGAATGTAACGGCCCAATTTTCAATGGCCGTTATTGATGATGAAAATGCGAGACGTGGACGCCAAGGCGGAACGTTCTTGGGTCCCTAGTGAAGACGAAGCACGACCGGATAGGGTTTACAGTCCGTATTGTGTGCTCTGGTGGTGAAGTTGCGATGTATAGGTCCAAATTAGTTAAATGGCATCGCAATATGTGTGTTTATATTGCCATTGACGGGCGAGATTGTGTGTTAAGTATTCGCCTCGATATGCGCGTCGATGCTAGTACCTGAGCGACTAAAAGACGAAATTTAAGCCGAGGGGAAATAATATATATATATATAAAATGAATTATTTGTGATAAAATATGCAAATTGTTGGGCGCCTAGGGACACGCGGGGTCGTGGTCGACACGCGTGGATGGTACGTTAGTGTGCACGCCTGAGTACGCTCGTTGGCGCGCACGACGAAATTTTAAGCGCGAAAGTATAGGTGAGTATATATATATGTATATAAGGAATTTAATATATATATAAATATATATATATATATTAAAAATCAGAAAAATAAAATAGGAAATGCAAAATTACCAAAAAGGGTATTGAAGGAAAGAAGAGAAATGGATAGACATGAGGGGCAAAATGGTCATTTCCACCATTAAAACCATTTTCTTCTTCTTTTAAATGTGAAAACGAAGAAGAAGAAGAAAAGGGAAGAAAAAAAAACACAAAACAGTGAAATCGAAACGAAGGAGGAGAAGGAAGAAGAAGAGATTAAGAGGAGGTGAGCGCGGGATCGTGGAGAGGTGAGTTGTTGTGTTATTTTGGTTGTTGTTGTTATTGTATGTTGTTGGCTGCCGGAACAGAGCCATTTTGGTTCTGTTCCAGCGAAGAAGAAGGGGCTAGTTCGGCTCGGTTGAGCCGAACCCGGTTCGGCCGAACCGCCCCTATTAAAAAAAAAAACAGTTTGAAAAAAAAAAAAATTCTGGAAAACTCATAGAATATTCATATAAAATAGGAAAATTTTAGAAAAATTATATTTTGATCAAATAAAGGAAATTTTGGGATTTTCTCGGAATGTTGACGAGATATAGTCGGGGGTTTTGCCTCGTAAAACGTAAAAATTGATATAATATATCAAATTGAAGCTAATTTAATGAAAAATGATCTTAGGTATAATTCGAGTGAAAATTTTGATTTGTTGGGCATTTATTCGAGCTGGATCGGGTAATTGGAGTGCGGTGTAGGTGCGTAAACCCCAACAGAAACACATCTGGAGTATTTAATTTTTTAAATTCTTGCTTTTATTATTCTTGAAATTCATATTTATTGTGATCATGTGTTGGTCTAGTTATTGGTTGGTGTTGGATTTGTTTTCACTATCGAAGTTTATTCGGGACGATTGTGGCACGTGATCAAGCATGCTAGATTGTAGCACGTGTACTTGCGCCGCCGGTGGATTGTGATCCGAGCCGCGGGGTGCACGTGTTCGGTGGGTTTGTGATTTGTTCCGGTCACCGTTAGTAGTTCGGATGTGGTTTAGACTTGATGTGCTCAATCGGGGTCATCCGAATCTACGAAGTATGATCTAGTATGTGAGATTGCATTATACTTTTGTCTGGTTTTATCGTAATTGTTGTGGAGCATATTGTTGACATTATGATTATTCGTTGATCATCTTGCATGCTTGTTACCTACACATGCAGGGTTTTATGGCTGCCCATACTCTTTGCATGTGTAGCTAACGTTAGTCATTGGCCTCTGAATCTGTTTATTATTTACTCGATGGTTTTCTTTGGGAGTTTACTCACTGGACTCGTCACCGTATGTGTTGGGTGATTTGAGTGCAGGATTTGATATGTGAAGGAGGCAATGAGACACTTAAAGATTTTCTCACGATCGACAACGGAGACTACTCCTCTTATACGCCTGGTTGGTTGTATGTATTTATTTGATTTATGCTGGGTTTGGGACTTGAGAGATAGGTTGTATATTTTGATATTTTGAGGATCTTAGATGATATGTATATGATGTACAGTTGATATGGTTTCCACTTAGGCATTATGCTCATAATATACATGATAAATCTTTATGTCATTAGTAAATCTTCCGCTGCGTAAATTGAGGTTAAATGATATTAAAGGAATAAAAGTTAACTTATAACATCAAGGTTAACCGAAAATTGATTAATAATGGAAAATTGGGCGTGGGACACAGCTGGCGGTGACGTGGTCAGTTGTGGGCCTGCGTGGCCTCCCGTGGCGGACCAATGTGAAAATTGGGGCCGCCATAGTCTGCAATCTGATCTGAAGTAGGTACATACCTTACTTCCCGCTGTTGGCGAAGAACCATATCACGTACAAAATGCATTTCTATTTCAATATGTTTAGTACGTGAATGAAAAACTGGATTAGAAGCTAACGAACCTGCACTGAGATTATCACACCAAATAACTGGAACCGATGTAGGAGTATAGAAAAGTTCTTTTAGCAAGGATTGCAGCCAAGTAAGTTCGGCAGCAGAATGCGCCAGTGCCCTATATTCTGCCTCTGTGCTCAACTTAGCCACCACATGTTGCTTCTTGGATTGCCAAGACACAAGAGAAGAACCAAAATAAATGCTATACCCAACGATGGACCTTCAGTCATCTGGCGAGGAAGCCCAATCAGCATCTGAGAATGCAGTAAGTGCTAACTGAGAAGAACCTGTAATATGCAGCGAACCATGTGGAGAACCCAGAAGATAGCGAACTACACGCTTTAAGGCCTGCCAGTGAGTATATGTAGGGGACTGCTGGAATTGACTGAGCTTGTTGATGATAAAAGCTATTTCAGGTCTAGTATTAGTCATGTACTGAAGTCCCCCTAAGAGATTGCGATATAGAGTAACATCTTCAAAATGAGGACCATCATGAAGATGAAGTTGTTTAGAGGATACTGCAGGTGTGGAGACAGGTTTTAAGCCCTATAAACCTAGTTTCTGAACCAGTTTATGGAGGTAAGATGACTGATTTAAATAAAAACCAGTGAATCACGAGAGACCTCTATGCCAAGAAACAAATTCAAATCACCCAAATCTTTCAAAGCAAACACAGTATTCAGCTGTGAAATGAACTGATGTATCAGCTGAGAGGAATTACCCGTAATCAAAATGTCATCAACATAAATCAAAACATACACCAGAGAAGTCCCTTCATGATAGATGAATAAGGATGAGTCTGCCTTCGAATTAGTAAATTTCCAAGAAAAAAGAGTGGTTTTAAGTCAATCAAACCATGCTCTGGGTGACTGGCGTAAACCATATATCGCCTTATTCAGTTTGCAAACATGATCAGGGAACTGAGGATCAACAAATCCTTCAAGTTGAGGCATATATACAACTTCAGAGAGAAAACCATGTAAGAAGGCATTATTAATGTCCAATTGTCTAACAGACCATTGAAAAGAAGCTGCAAGAGTTAACACAACTCTGATTGTGGAAGATTTAATCACTGGACTATAAGTAGCAGAAAAGTCTACACCTGGAATCTGTGTGAAGCCTTTCGCCACTAACCGTGCCTTATGTTTGTGCACAGTACCATCAGTGTTATATTTGAGTTTGAACAACCACTTATTTCCAACAAGCTGTTGATCAGCTGAAGGAGGAACCAAAGTCCAAGTAGCATTATTATTCAGAGCTTTAAGTTCAGTGTTCATAGCTTCCATCCAAGACACTGATTTCATAGCTTCTTTCACAGTTTTAGGTTCAGAATTAATGGGCAAAGAAGCATTATGAATGACTGATAACACTTTGTGTTTAACAATACCAGCTTTTGCTCGTGTTATCATGGGATGTGTAGATCCTATAGGTGGATGTTTAGAAGGAAGATCAGGAGGATTAGAAGTAAGAGTTGAATCAGGAGGAGTAATAGTAGGAGTAGAAGTAAGAGTAGGAGGAGGAGGAGGAGGAGGAGTGGGAGTTGGAGAAGAAGAAGAAGGTGAAAAAGAGACAACAACATAGGGAATAGACAACTCAGACACAGTGGTAGGAGAAACAGATGGAAACAGCTGAGAAAAAGGATACTCTGATTCATTAAACAATACATTTCTACTGATATACACTTTCCCTTGAGGACTCAGACATTTATAGCCTTTATGAATAGGACTATACCCTATAAAAATGCATTTCTCTGATCAAAAATTAAATTTGTGTTTATTGAAAGGTCGTAAGTAGGGAAAACTTGCACAACCAAACACTCGTAAAAGAGAATAATCAGGTGAAATTTTCCAAAGGCATTCATAAGGAGATACATTTTTGAGAACAGGTGTAGGTTATCTGTTTATAAGAAAAACAGCAGTATGACAAGCTTCCCAACAAAAAGAGTAAGGAAGTTTAGCTTGAGCTAATAAAGTGAGGGTAGTTTCAATAATATGTCTATGTTTTCTTTCAGCACGACCATTTTGTTGATGAGCATAGGGACATGGATGTTGAAAATGAATACCATGTGTAGATAAAAAATTCTGAAAGGATCTGTATTCACCTCTCAATCAGATTGAACACATTTAATTCGTAAGGAAAATTGATTTTCAACCAGAGATTTAAATTGCTGAAAAATAGAGAATGCCTCATTTTTCGTTTTCATAGGATAAATCCAAGTAAATCTAGTAAAGTCATCAAGAAAGTGTATATAGTATTGAAAACCATCACGAGATTTATAAGGGGAAGGACCCCAAATATCTCATGAATGAATCAAAGCTAAAGGCATAACAGCTTGCGATGAAGAAAGAGAATAAGGAAGTGAATGAATCTTCCCTAATTTACAAGCATCACAAAACTCAGACATACAAGACTTATTAACAGAAACATTACAAGAATGAAGTACTTGAGTTAGAACCTTAACAGATGGATGCCCAAGGCGAGAATGCCATTGAGAAAAAGAATTTGTTGATGTAGTTGCCATCAACACTTTATTGTAAGGAACACCAGACGCAGATGGACGAGAAGGAAAGGAGTAGAGACCATCTTTAAGACTCCCTCTGAGTATAGTCATCAGTGGTGTTGAGATCCTTGATCAAACAATGATCCGAGTGAAATTCCACAAAAACAGGATTCTCATTAGTAATTTTGGACACACTGAGCAAATTCTTGGTAATAGATGGAACACATTATGCATCAGAAAATTTTAAAGATGAATGCAAATTAGCTGACTTGATTGAACCTATATGTGAAATTGGTAAATAAGCACCATTACCAACAACAAGTTGATCTGTACCTGCAAAGACTGACTTGTTAGATAGTTGAGAAGGATCATGAGTGACATGAGCCGATGCGCCACTATCAGCATACCACGATTGATCCACCACCGATTCAGGAGATGCAAAGAAAGAATTTGGATTTGCATACAAAACACTCTGTTGAGAAGATGGAGGTCGGAATCCTTGAGGAGGAGGAATAAACTGACTATTGTTGTTGGACTGTTGCGGCATTGACCCCATGTATGTATAATCGGATCTGTAGTAACATACTGCCGCTACATGACCTGTCTTTCCACAGATCTGACAGATCGGTCGATTCGAAGAACCACGACCACGACCACCACGACCACGATGTACACGACCACCATTAAAACCTCCTTTATTACTTCGACCTTGTGACTCTCCTGATTTGTTGTGAAAACTCTGATTCTTGACAAAAGCAGCGTTGGCTGATGGAGCGACTGTTATGTGTGCCAACTTGTCTTGTATATTTTTGAATCATTGAAGCTTTGCTTCGAAGTTAATCAGTGATGCGTGCATGTCTGTCCAGGTGAGCTCTGCATCTCGTTCAATGACGGTTGTGAGCGGCAAATACTCTGGATCGAGACCAGCAAGTGCACATGACACTAGATCTGACTCGGACATCGGTACTCCGGCGGTAGCCAAGCAATCGGCATGTTCTTTGATCTTTTGCAGGTATTCCGTCATTATTTTTCATCCTTTTGTCGCCGTCTGGATGTTCTTGCGACACAGTTGAACCTTCGCTCTGCAGGTAGCTCCGCATAATGATGCGATTGCATTACAGGCTTCATTCGCTGTGTTGCACTTGCGACCAACGACCTGACAAACCATATCTGGAGTTAGCGAATTCAAGATCCACCATAGAAGCATTTGATCTTGAGATTTCCATTTCATGAACTGCAGATTTGGCGCTCCGGTGCTTGGATCCACCGGATCTGGACATGGCACTGTTCTGAGCAAGATTTCGTCAAGATTGTTGCCTGTAACAAGAGGCAGCAGCAAAGACTCCCATAAGATGTAGTTATCGGCGTCGAGCTTGATCGACATGGATTGACCAAGCGAATGACCGAACGGCGATAGAGCTCTCATAGACGAACTTGATTGAGACGAAGCAGCCTCTATGAACTACGATGGAGAATCCATGACTGTCACAGCTGGATTTTCCATGATCAGTAGAGCTGATGCTCTGATACCATGAAAGATTCTACACAGAACAAGAAAACAAGAACTTTAGAAGAACTACAAATGTGAAATTCATCATTCTCATTCTGTAAAATGTAAAACGATTACATCTTATATACAAAAGGGTTTTTCATCTCATACGTTCATCCATTTCCCAGATGATATCTCGATGACACTCTTACACACATCACACTACAACTTTCATATCATATACATGACCTCACTTAATGAGCTGTCCTAACAGGCTGTAACAACCCTAAATTTTTAACTGACTTACACTTATCAGAATTGTGACCCGACTACGTGAATACTGGACAGTATTTCGAACTTTGGGAGTCGACACCAAAGTGATTTTATGATTCTTTGATTTTGTGTATTAATATTTTAGTATTTTACGAGTCTCGCGCTGTTCGGACGATTTTAAACTGAGTGAGGTTTCGACTAGTTAAACGGGGGATAAAAACAAGTAAAACATACAAATAAATGAATTTTCTAATAAATGTAATTAATTAGTGTTGAGATGTGGCGAGAAAACGGGCGCGGCGAGACAATTTACGGAGAAAATGGACCGAGGAAATGTAAAACTGATGCGGGAGTTGGATAATTTTGTAACACATGGACTATGGAATTTGAATTGTTAAAGTGACACAGCCCAATTGTGAGGAGCCATGAGATTGACATTGAGATGTGTATTCATGTCTAGATGTGATGATGAGGTAAAAGACTCTTAAGGGCAAAGGATTTAAAAATACTCAAGTGTTAGTCCAAGGGTAAAATGGTCATTTGAGTTCTATATATATAAAACGTTGGAAAGAAAACCCTACTACAATATTCACCATCTTCTCCAAGCTCACTGCCGCCACCCCTCCTCCCTGGTTCGCTGACCACCGGCGTTGGACGGCCAGATCTCTCACCGGAAGTGCTCCCTCATCTCATGATCACTCTCTCCCTCTCCACTCTCGTCACCTCTCACCTCACTGTCTCTCTCTCACGCTTACCGCCACCCTCCTCTTGCGAACCGGCAGCCACCACTCTCACAAATGATGCGATCTTTGGAGTCCGGAACCCTCACCGGAGCCGACGCCGAGGCTCGTCACCTCTCTCCCGGTCTCTGCTCACACGTTTCTCTCTCTCTCTCCCTTTCTCTTTCACTCACGGTCTTACTTCACCTTCCTCATCTCACCGCCACCCTCCACCTCTTCTCGCCATCGACGAACCCAAGACTTGGTCCCCGGGACCCCAAGAGGTGGACAAGCTCACCGAGAGATCCGTCACTCTTTCTCGGTTTGTGCTCTCTCTCTCTCTCTCCCGTTTTGTTTTCTCTCACTTTCCCTCTCATTCACGGTCTCACCGCCTCCCTCTCTCGGTCCATTTTTCTCTCGCTTGACCGAGCACACCACCGGTCGTCGGAGGTCCGAGGTGGTTGGGGTTCATCCCTCTCATGGGAGATCTTCCTCTCTCCCTCTCTTCCACTATTTCTCTTTTTTTCTCACTTGTTTTTTTTCTTTATTGTTGTGAAACCTGTTTTTGTGATTGTTTTTCACTGCTATCATGTTTTTGTCGTTTGCTGGCGATGGCGCCGGTCGGGGGGTGGTCGGGGATGGTTCCTAGTGGTGCCCCAAAATCTCCATATCCCCGGAGCACCCACATTTGCGTCGCATAGGGTGTTGATATCGATTGTGCACTGTTTTCATAAATTGGTTATTATAATACGTCTCGCCGGAATATGCATGTGTGGGCGGCCTGCTGGCCAAACCACCGAGTGTGGGGGTTGTCGGGGACCTCTCCATGACCTCGATGATACCTCGCTTTCTTGTTGTGATCGATTTGGTCGTGTTGGAACTGTTTAAGTGTCTTGAACCTAGGTGATGTTGTTATGTTGTGTGGACTGTTTTAAGTCCTCGCCGAAATCCGTCGCCATGGTCGATGCCATCGCTGTACCACCATGACCGGAGAAGTCAGGGTCCAAGTTACGATCATACTTGTGTCTCACGACTCTTGGAGTGGCCTAAAAACAGCGGTGTTATTGTTATGTTATGCTTTTATGTGATTTCGTACGTATTGTAACCTTCTCGCCGGAAACCACCCTTCGTGGCGGTACTGTCATCGACGCGATGACATGGAGGACTGCCGGAGACCTTACCATGTCAGTCATGGAGTCTCATAGCCCCAGAGCGTACATATCAATGATGATGAGTCGTAATGGCGGAGATATGTGTGAGTTGTTTATATTGCGTCGAGTAGTTGTCAACGCGACGTAGGGCGTGCACACGGCCTTTCCATGCTGTGTTGACACTCTACGGATGTTGGACCACACCGTGAGTTCCCTCCTCACCGGTGTATGGTCATGTTAAGTTTAGTATTGAGTCGTAATTGTTGGACGACATCGAAGTTGTGTTTCAAGTTGGTTGAACGGTAGTGACGTCGTGGACACACCGCCGGTCCTCGAGACTATGGTGTGATTTCACATACGACTGAGCCGAGCCTAAGACCTATAATTAGGCTTACATAAGTGTGATTATAATACCCAAAAGAGTCATTGTGTTTCGTTGTATTTTTGGTTTGATTTACCGATTGAGTTAACGAAGTGTTCGAGTCATTAAAACACTGAGAAAATACTAGGGTACCAACCTAGGGTTTAGTTAATGGTTCGACCCATTAATTAGAGTTTCCAACCTTGTCTGGTAGCGGAAAACTCGGGGATACTTACTAGGAACGCGAGAGTGTTGTTACACGGGTTGCGATTAGTTCAGGTAAGTACACTTGTCTCAAAAACTTGTGTACGTTAGTAAGCCAGTTAAGAAAATACCATGTGATTCATCTTCATTCCATTGTGTTTGCTATTATCTATTTGTTGGCATTCCATTCCATATTCCTTGTATGTGTGTTCTTGGCATAAGTGTGTGTCTCGAAGGTACATGCGGCCTGCACTAGAAGGGATAAAACGCGGGCACTCGTGCGCACGAGTGTTTGACCACCCCTAGTGATTGTGTGATACCATGTACTGGATTGTTTTGGATTGTTGTGGATATTGTTGTGGATTTTAGACCACTTATGGCCTCTCTTGACTCGTAGAACACGCATGTTTCGATTGTTATTGTTTCCAGTCTGCCTATCATGCACCTTGTTTATTCAACTTCCTGTCTTTCAATTCTGCATGATATTTAGATCGCCTTGATTGATAATTCATGAATTACTTGTTATATTCTTCTCTCGCATTACTTTCGATTTCTCTCGGTTGCTCACCGTCTAGTTTGTGACGGTGGGTGCGATATATATAATGAGTGCGGTAGAGAGCAAAGAGCCTTACTTAGGCGACTTTTTGTGAGGATTAGCGGCTGAACTTGAGGAACCCTAGAGTAGGTTATATGTTTTTGCTCATTTGTATATCGCTTTATATATGTATGTTTTTGGTTTATAGAACTTGGCATTATTATTGAGATTAGTATCATGTATGTTGATTTATCGAATTGTACATGAACACGGGGTTTTCCACATTATAGAATTCCTAATTTCCCTTTGATTGAGTTATTTCCTCTTGTTACTTACTGTTTAGTCTTCCGCTGTGTATTATTGCAATAACTCTTTCATAAACTGCTAAATTGAGTAAATATGAGGCTGACTAGGCTCGTCAGGTTGTCGAGTGATAATTCGGGGCTTGAACGGGTCTAGGCTGGGCGTACCCAATTGCACGGGGAAATTGGGGCCGTCACAGTTGGTATCAGAGCCTAGGTTTGAGAAGCCTAGGGACGAGGTATAGGTTATTTTTAACCTGATACCAACGTCACAGTTGGTATCAGAGCCTAGGTTTGAGAAGCCTAGGGACGAGGTATAGGTTATTTTTAACCTGATACCAACGTCACAGTTGGTATCAGAGCCTAGGGATGAGGTGTAGGTTATTCTTTAACCTGATACCAACATCACAGTTGGTATCAGTGCATAAGCTTTATAACCTTAGGGACAGAGTTTAAAGTTGTCTAAAAAAATTGTGATACCAACGTTACAGTTGGTATTAGAGCGCAATGTTCTAAAGACTTTGACTCTTGATTTAAATTCATAAAACACAAACCATTAAGACAGCGGAAGTTAGGAATGGTTGAACTTAGAGTGGAAAACCCTACGATCCTAATTAGAACTTTAGTTCGAAGGGATGAGTTAGGATAAGTCGGATGTGATGTTTATATATATTATGATTATTGATTGTAATATATTGTATGCGGTAGCTATCTATTGATCCGAAGTATCGCTCTCTTGATTCAGACGATGATGGCGGATCAGACCGGTCCGGGCGACGATAGCGGCACGTCTGACACACGATATGCTAGCGCGGACGACGATGTGCACGTTTTGACGCGAGAGAGAGTTGCGATGCAGGACCAGCAATTACAGGATATGTTACGACTGTTGAGGACTCTCGTATCCGCTACTACACCATCGACTCCGACTACACCATTGCCACCTACTGTTACTTGTGGAGCAGAGACTCCGATTGTTACGGCATCTACGACTCCGATTCCGTTAGCAGCGATTCCCGAGGGAGCAGTTACTGCGAATGGTACGCAGACCGAGGCGGAGACACCTCCGTTACAGGCGGAGATAGTACGAGCGCCGGAGACACCGACTACGCCAATTGCTGCTGCAGAGACTACTCCAGTCACTACTCCGGTCACTACTCCGGAGAAGAGCCCTAGGGCCATTGCTGAGGCGAGGCAGTGGAGAGAATTTAAGAGGCACGATCCAGTTAAGTTTTTCGGTGGTACAGACGAAGCAACGACAGAGCTTTTCCTGAAGAATCACGAGAAGATTCATACTATCATCGCGACTGAGGAGCATATGAGAGCGACGATTTCCTCATCCATGCTTCAGGGGGAGGCGGATGATTGGTGGACTACTATTGTCACTACCCGAGGCATTCCGCGAGATTGGATCGACTTCAAGACCCAGTTTAACTAGAAGTACTTTCCGCCGACTGTCCTTCGAGCGAAGAGGAACGAGTTTATGGCACTGAGGCATAGCACCGATGAGTCAGTGATGGATTATATGGGCAGGTTTATTTCACTATTACCTTATGCTGGAGGATCTGCAGATACCGAGACTGATCGAGTCTATTACTTCACTGAGGGTTTGCTACCTACGATTGGAGGTTCTGTGGTCACTATGCAGCCGGAGACTTTGCAGATTGCGTATGAGCGGAGTCTAGCACGAGAGGGTTATCTGCTTACTCATCCAGAGGAGGATAGACCGGCCAGATCAGAGTTTCGATCGGAGGAGCACCATCGGGACAAGAAGAGGAAGAAGAACAGGTGGAATTTTCGTGATCGTAGGACTCATAGTGTAGGTTCCGTCGCACAGCAGATTACTCTTCCGACACATACCATTCCGCCAGTCCTGAGTTTTGCCAATCATCCACCGCAGCCTGTCGACCGGGACGAGAGCGCGCAGAGGCGGCTGCGAGAGTAGGGGGGTGCGAATCGAGGAGACAGGCAGAGGACACAGAGATCTAGTCATACTCAGACTCAGACTCAGAGTTTCGCACAGGGACGAGGCCAGAGCCAGACTCAGGGATCGCAGGATACCCGCACATGTTTCATGTGCGGAAAGGTTGGCCACATTCAGAGGGAGTGCTCTCAACCACCGAGAGCACCGTCGCAGCATCACCAATACCAGAGGGAGCATGTTCAGGCTGCTGTTGAGCTAGACCAGAGGGCATCCAGACACATTGATGAGGGTATGATTTTCATTTGCGGTACTTGCATGCATATCATGTTCGATTCAAGCTACGTTGAGTCCTTGATTTTTGTGCGCTTAGTATTCATGTTAGGGTTGTAAACTCATTAGACGTAGCAGACCTTAATCCTAGTCACGACTGTCAGGATGCGATATACTCGAACGTGCATAGTCTTGACATTTCGGTAGTGTTAGGGGGCTACGAGTCGCCAGAACACACGCAAGTACTAGAGTCGTTAGAGTTCGAAGCCTTAGTTGGTGCGAACTAGATATAAACACTACCTGCGTTGATTGGTTGATACAAGAAGACGAATGGGAGATCTTTATGAGTTTTATATGTGTTGGAGCGAGACAGAGACGTTAGCTTGAGTTCTTGAAGGAGTACGACTTCTTATTTGAGCACCATTCCGAGAAGACCAACATTGTTGCTGATGCGTTGCGCTGCAAAGGATTGGATGCGGTGGTAGTCGCGTGTCAAAGAACCTACGTGCGTGGTTTACGTGAGGCAATCAAGTTGATGAGTTCAGCGGACGTGCCGATGACCTAGATACGTGGTTAAACGATGTTGCAGACCGTCTCATTTGGCATTGTGTGCGAGGGACAGCAAGACGATGCGATCATATACCAGCGGTGCAGTGAGATGGTGGATAGTTCAAATTGCCCAGACAAGAGTCGGTCGACAGACTCATACTAGAGGTATCGCGGGCGACAGGGGTTTCCATTTGGTGGCTGATGTGCGTGACGAGGTACTTCAGGAGATTCACCGTTTCAGTTTTGTTGTGTATCCGGGTTGACCTAAGATGTGCGCCGATATGCGACATTCTTTTGGTAGCCAGGGATGATTTCCGAGGTGTCGGAGTTGTTCGAGCATGTGACATGCCAGCGCATAGAGGCTGGGCATCGATGACCTGGAGGACTACTACAACCCTACCCATTTCTCGATGGAATTGGGTACATATCGATATGGATTTCGTTAGTGGTTGTCCCGATCTCCTCGTGGTTATGATAGCATCTGGGTAGTTACGGATAGTGTTGTTTGAGACTTAAGAGTGCCCAGGAGTGGCAGAAGAAATACTTGTCGAGTATCACGATGAGCTTCAGTATGATTCAGGGAGACTATAAATATCTGAAGGTCTCTCCACTGAAGGGTCACGAACGGTTCGGAGTTAAGAAATGACTCACTTTGAGTTTTTATCGGTCTTGTTAGGAGTTGCGAAGAGTCGTTAATCTAGATTACTTATTAGATTAATTTCGGGGACGAAATTCTAATAAGTGGGGGAGACTGTAACAACCCCAAATTTTTAACTGACTTGTGTTACACTTATCAGAATTGTGACCCGACTACGTGAATACTGAACAGTATTTTGAACTTTGGGAGTCGACACCAAAGTGATTTTATGATTCTTTGATTTTGTGTATTAGTATTTTAGTATTTTACGAGTCTCGCGCTGTTCGGACGATTTTAAACTGAGTGAGGTTTCGACTAGTTAAACGGGGGATAAAAACAAGTAAAACATACAAATAAATGAATTTTCTAATAAATGTAATTAATTAGTGTTGAGATGTGGCGAGAAAACGGGCGCAACGAGACAATTTACAGAGAAAATGGACCGGGGAAATGTAAAACTGATGCGGGAGTTGGATAATTTTGTAACACACGGACTATGGAATTTGAATTGTTAAAGTGACACAGCCCAATTGTGAGGAGCCATGAGATTGACATTGAGATGTGTATTCATGTCTGGATGTGATGATGAGGTAAAAGACTCTTAAGGGCAAAGGATTTAAAAATACTCAAGTGTTAGTCCAAGGGTAAAATGGTCATTTGAGTTCTATATATATAAAACGTTGGAAAGAAAACCCTACTACACTATTCACCTTCTTCTCCAAGCTCATTGCCGCCACCCCTCCTCCCTGGTTCGCTGACCACCGGCGTTGGACGGCCAGATCTCTCACCGCAAGTGCTCTCTCATCTCATGATCACTCTCTCCCTCTCCACTCTCGTCACCTCTCACCTCATTGTCTCTCTCTCACGCTTACCGCCACCCTCCTCTTGCGAACCGGCACCACCACTCTCACAAATATGCTTTGGAGTACCGGAACCCTCACCGGAGCCGACGCCGGAGGGCTCGTCACCTCTCTCCCGGTCTCTCGCTCACACGTTTCTCTCTCTCTCTCCCTTTCTCTTTCACTCACGGTCTCACTTCACCTTCCTCATCTCACCGCCAACCTCCACCTCTTCTCGCCGTCGACGAACCGACACGGTCCCCGGGACCCCGAAAGGTGGACGAGCTCACCGGAGATCCGTCACTCTTTCTCGGTTTGTGCTCTCTCTCTCGTTTTGTTTTCTCTCACTTTCCCTCTCATTCACGGTCTCACTTGCCTCCCTCTCTCGGTCCATTTTTCTCTCGCTTGACCGAGCACACCACCGGTCGTCGGAGGTCCGAGAGGTGGTTGGGGTTCATCCTCTCTCATGCCGGAGATCTTCCTCTCTCCTCTCTCTTCCATTATTTCTCTTTTTTCTCACTGTTTTTTTCTTTATTGTTGTGAAACTGTTTTTGTGATTGTTTTTCACTGCTATCATGTTTTTGTCGCTGCCGGAGGCGATGGCGCTGGTCAGGGGTGGTCGGGGATGGTTCCTAGTGGTGCCCCAAAATCTCCATATCCCCGGAGCACCCACATTTGCGTCGCATAGGGTGTTGATGTCGATTGTGCACTGTTTTCATAAATTGGTTATTATAATACGTCTCGCCGGAATATGCATGTGTGGGCGGCCCTGCTGGCCAAACCACCGAGTGTGGGGGTTGTCGGGGACCTCTCCAAGACCTCGATGATACCTCGCTGTTCTTGTTGTGATCGATTTGGTCGTGTTGGAACTGTTTAAGTGTCTTGAACCTAGGTGATGTTGTTATGTTATGTGGACTGTTTTAAGTCCTCGGTCGATGCCATCGCTGTACCACCATGACCGGAGAAGTCAGGGTCCAAGTTACGATCATACTTGTGTCTCACGACTCTTGGAGTGGCCTAAAAACAGCGGTGTTATTGTTATGTTATGCTTTTATGTGATTTCGTACGTATTGTAACCTTCTCGCCGGAAACCACCCTTCGTGGCGGTACTGTCATCGACGCGATGACATGGAGGACTGCCGGAGACCTTACCATGTCAGTCATGGAGTCTCATAGCCCCAGAGCGTACATATCAATGATGATGAGTCGTAATGGCGGAGATATGTGTGAGTTGTTTATATTGCGTCGAGTAGTTGTCAACGCGACGTAGGGCGTGCACACGGCCTTTCCATGCTGTGTTGACACTCTACGGATGTTGGACCACACCGTGAGTTCCCTCCTCACCGGTGTATGGTCATGTTAAGTTTAGTATTGAGTCGTAATTGTTGGACGACATCGAAGTTGTGTTTCAAGTTGGTTGAACGGTAGTGACGTCGTGGACACACCGCCGGGTCCTCGAGACTATGGTGTGATTTCACATACGATCGAGCCGAGCCTAAGACCTATAATTAGGCTTACATAAGTGTGATTATAATACCCAAAAGAGTCATTGTGTTTCGTTGTATTTTTGGTTTGATTTACCGATTGAGTTAACGAAGTGTTCGAGTCATTAAAACACTGAGAAAATACTAGGGTACCAACCTAGGGTTTAGTTAATGGTTCGACCCATTAATTAGAGTTTCCAACCTTGTCTGGTAGCGGAAAACTCGGGGATACTTACTAGGAACGCGAGAGTGTTGTTACACGGGTTGCGATTAGTTCAGGTAAGTACACTTGTCTCAAAAACTTGTGTACGTTAGTAAGCCAGTTAGGAAAATACCATGTGATTCATCTTCATTCCATTGTGTTTGCTATTATCTATTTGTTGGCATTCCATTCCATATTCCTTGTATGTGTGTTCTTGGCATAAGTGTGTGTCTCGAAGGTACATGCGGCCTGCACTAGAAGGGATAAAACACGGGTACTCGTGCGCACGAGTGTTTGACCACCCCTAGTGATTGTGTGATACCATGTATTGGATTGTTATGGATTGTTGTGGATATTGTTGTGGTATTGTTGTGGATTTTAGACCACTTATGGCCTCTCTTGACTCGTAGAACACGCATGTTTCGATTGTTATTGTTTCCAGTCTGCCTATCATGCACCTTGTTTATTCAACTTCCTGTCTTTCAATTCCTGCATGATATTTAGACTGCCTTGATTGATAATTCATGAATTACTGTTATATTCTTCTGGCATTACTTTCGATTTCTCTCAGTTGCTCACCGTCTAGTTTGTGACGGTGGGTGCAGATATAGCGGAGTGCAGTAGAGGCAAAGAGCCTTACTTAGGCGACTTTTTGTGAGGATTAGCGGCTGAACTTGAGGAACCCTAGAGTAGGTTATATGTTTTTGCTCATTTGTATATCGCTTTATATATGTATGTTTTTGGTTTATAGAACTTGGCATTATTATTGAGATTAGTATCATGTATGTTGATTTATCGAATTGTACATGAACACGGGGTTTTCCACATTATAGAATTCTTAATTTCCCTTTGATTGAGTTATTTCCTCTTGTTACTTACTGTTTAGTCTTCCGCTGTGTATTATTGCAATAACTCTTTCATAAACTGCTAAATTGAGTAAATATGAGGCTGACTAGGCTCGTCAGGTTGCCGAGTGATAATTCGGGGCTTGAACAGGTCTAGGCCGGACGTACCCAATTGCACGGGGAAATTAGGGCCGTCACACAGGCCCTAAGGGAAGTAAAACTTCTCAGGAAAAATAAATCCACTGAGAATTCTGCTTAATTAAACGTCAAACCACTCGAACAAACTTTCGATGAAGCTGCAATCAGTTTTCAATGCAAACACAACATAAAATACTTAAAAAATAATATAATGATTCCTAAAAAATAGAGATGCATCTATTTTTTTATGTTTTCATCATTTGATACTTTCAATTCCGCTAAGTCTTGACTCATTCAAGTTCAAGCTGAGTTAGCCAACGAAGAGGTAAACTCTCCCAGCAAAAGGAACTCGTACGATCGAAATTGACACTTTTATTTAAGAAACTCGAGTGCTCTATGAATGAATTTTTGTTGAAACTACAACCAGTTTCCAATCCAAACAGAACCTCAAACATCTCAAAAAACTACACATTGATTCCTAAAGAAAAAATTTCCAAAATTCGAAGTCTTTTATTTTATTTTTATTTGAATAACAAATAAAAACAATAAATAGAGACATCAAACTCCTAACTCATGTGTATGCATTACCAACTGCAGCACCTGTGACGTGCCCCAATTTAACCTTACCCTAGTTAGTTAACCTTACTCCACATTCAGTTAACCTTGACCCACATAGCTGATAATGTTTATCTTTATTTTTTTAGAGTCATGCTTAGTGCACTCTAAAAAAGTCTGAATTAAAAAAAAAGTCAATTATACTACAAAATGACTCTTATGCCTCTTACTGTGATTAGTGCACCCCACTACACTTTCTTCTCATCGTGCATCTCATCATCATTCCTCCACACACTCTCTTCTTATGATTTGTAGGCATCATCGAGTGATTCGGCCTTGCAGGTCCGAATCTTTTATTGGAGAATCGGTCAGAGCTCACCGAACCTCTAGTTGGAGCGTCAGTTGTAGTACGCTGAACCTTTAAATGGAGAGTCGGTCAGAACCCCCAAACCTTTAGGTCAGCGGTTGTCAACTAAATCTCACTAAAGAAATTCGGTTGAACAACACCGAGCCTAGAGGATAAGTCTCGGTCATATGTCGTCGAACTTAAAATAGATGTCACTACTAAAGTTTTGGAGTTCAGTGCTTTAGTTCGGATGAAGGAATATTTTGATAAAAATGTGGAACACACTTAT
This sequence comes from Stephania japonica, assembly GCA_039657345.1. Taxonomy (NCBI): domain Eukaryota; kingdom Viridiplantae; phylum Streptophyta; class Magnoliopsida; order Ranunculales; family Menispermaceae; genus Stephania; species Stephania japonica. Next base: position 5,516,818 of record CM077558.1, on the reverse strand, counting down.
AAATTAAAATTTTAATTTGAAGTGTCAAGTTTAATCGGGTGCATTTAGTGGAGCTCCTTTCTTATTACAACAATAACGTCTCAATAACACAATCTCAATCCCACCAAAACTGAAAAATAAAGAAACCCATATGAGCCGTCCAATCATCCATCAAATCACCAAAATGCGCATCTCGAGGCCAGAGATGGCACAAAAAAAAAATCATATATTGGAGCAGCGAAGGACAGAACAGAGAGTGCAGACGAACGAACGACTGTGAACGGACGATACCTGTGTGTCTCTCGTTTGTTCTGTGATCGCGCGTCACATTCGACCGCCAATCCTTGCTTAGCTTCGATTCTGGGTCTCGCCCAGATTTCGAATTCGCGAATCCGGTTGAGAAATCGAGGAAATTGACTCATTTGATGCTGATTTTGCCCAATTTTGCCCAATTTTGCCCAATTTTGACCAATTTCGCCAATTTCGCCCAATTTTTGGTGCGATTCGTGTGATGGAGCTGGGCGAAGAGGGGAATCTGAAAGATGGAGCCGGGGGAGGAATTGGGTCGTCTATTTCGTGCTCGATTTGCTTCGAAGCCGTGGCGGATAATGGGGAGAGATCTAGGGCAAAGTTGCTGTGCGGGCACGAATTTCATCTGGGTATGTGGAAAGTTTTGATTTTTAGGTCTGATTTGTGTTGTTTTGTTGAATTAATTGATGGGGATTTGGGGGTTTGTGATATGGGTTGGGTGTTGATTGTCAATTTGAAGGTTAGATTTTGGCTATGGAGCTAAGTTTATTGTGGAATTGAATTTGTTATTTGAGCTTTGGAATTGTATTCTGTGTTGTTTTAGAGATTTGGGAGTTGCCCTTCTTTTGTAGGACTAGAAAGTTGTGACCTTGAAATGAAATTTAGGGTTTTGAGATTTGCGGAGGTGTTGCTGTTTTGTTTAGATAATAGGGCTCATGATGCTGTCACCCTCTCATGAGATTGTAATTTAGGGATTTAAAGGATTTGGAAAGCAGACCATCATTTGCACTAAATCAGGCGCAATGGAAGAGTTTGATCCATGTAGCCGACCCAAACTAATTTGAGATTGAGGTTTTGGTTTTTGTTTTTGTTGTTGTAAGATTGGGTTTTATGGATATTTTTTTCAAAGGAAGATGGAAATCTGCACCTCTTTTGCATAATATGCTTAAACTGTTACAAGTTAGCAGATGGGCTAGTAATGGAGTTTGATTTGAGTAAAAGCTATCTGATTGTGAGGTTCTTGACGACAGGGCGCTTGCATTTGTATTGATTTGAAAGGTGGGTTGGCACTTACATATGGGTTACATTGGTGGAATTATTATCCATTCACTCAGGTTCAGAGTCTAGATGTTATATCCCTGATTCCCTATAATTGGCGCTACCCATCATGAGTGGGGAATGGTAAATGTCTTGTAGGCGGAGTGGTTTCATGCATATTGACATGCTTAGATGATGCTTGAAATGTGTGTTTGCAGTCTCTGAACGTGTTGGTCAGGTCAGTTTCAAAATTTCTTTGCCGCTACTGGATCTGGACTAAGATCTAGGGAGAGAGAAAACTTACAGTATAAAAACTAAGAATAATAGGATTCTAAAATGCTGAACATTGAAGTTCTTATTTGTTATTTCTCTATTGTTACAGTGTGTGGGGGAAATAAAAAAGGGCAGCGATTCAATCCAATAACCGTCAAGCTATTTTTAGGTTTCTGCTTATGAGCAAACAAAACTCTGATGTTATTCTTTAGTTTTTTTTTTTTTTTTTTTTTTTTTTTTTTTTTTTTTTTTTTTTTTTGTAGAGATTATTCTTTAGTTTTTTTATTTATTAAGAATACTTTTCTTTTGGTGTTGGAATACTAGGATATTAGCAAACTGTGTTTACTCGGCATTAGCCTCTAAGGAGCTCCCTAGTCCCTGCATTCAGATCGGATCCAAAGATATTAGGAATGTTGAATTCATGATAAGCTTTTCTGAACCAGCCATATAAACTGTTAAAGACCCTGCTATAGTTTTGAGAAAAGGCTGTAAGATTATGGTGTTAAGGCTATTTGTTTCTTGACCCTTGTCTAGGAAATAAATTAAGTTTTTATTAAAATCAATTTAATAGCAATTAATTGTTGATTAAATATTTCAACATTATATATGGGCAGGTTCTGTATGGATGAGAAACGTATTCCCATTTCCTTATTTTTTATTCTCTATTCATACTTTGTGCGTCATTGCAGTAAAAGCTATGGTCCAGGCAAAGTAGATCTTTCCATAATTAATAAACAAGTTAGGGCTGAAAATATTACTGACTAAACAAATTAAATGTAGTGAAAAATTAGTCAACACATTTGAAGTTCCTTGACACCTAATAAATATTGAACATGCAAAAATGTAAAAAGATCTCCCTGTCGAAAATGGTAAAAGAAGGTGATTGCAAAAGAAGTTAAAACTATTTTTTAATTGGAACTCCTTTGGTTTTTAGTAAAAAGATTTTGCACTTATAAAGCTTAATACATTATTTATGATAGGGATGAGAAATGAAAGAATAACATCTTAACCCCAGCCCTAAGAACTCAAAAAAGAGATCTCATGCAATAGTGGCTCTCCAATTCCTTGCCCGCTCACCCATAGACAACCACAAGTTTCTAAAAGCAAACCATGCACGATGCTGCTCTGCGCTTAATATTTAATAACGTGTCTTCCATTAATGTGCTTTTATTCTAAAAATGCACTGACTTATTTTCTTCTAAACGAGCCAAAATACTGCTGAAAATGATTAATCTGAAGCTATGTTGAGTATCTTGGAAGCTTCATAATGCCCCGTTGTTTCAAAAAGACATTCCATCTGTCAATGCTACGATCTAGAGAGAATAAGCATCTCTTTCCTTGTAGTATTTCACAATTTCTTCACTTCCATAACAAAGAGCACATTGACATGGGGAGAGAGTGATGTGAGATATTTTTTCTTTGAAGGTTGTTGTGAGTATTAGTTTTCTTGAGTGGCACAAGCAAGATATCTTTTTTTCAATGGGGATAGGAGCTATCCAAATAAATTAACATGGATTGTAAGTTTGTCTTGGTTATTGTTAATAACTAATAAGATAGTTATACTTGATTTTGTAATAGTAGTGGCCATCGGACACTTATGTTAAGTGACCAACTCCTCTTGCAAGAAAGATAAAAAGCAGTAAGTACAATTGCCATGTAACCACTATCAGTTAGTTTCCGTAAGTTGCCGAAACTTTTAATTTAGAGTAAAGTTAGAAATAAATCGCAGAGATAGTCAATGCAAATGAAAGATGTAAAATTTGAAAAATTAAAGCAATTTGAATCTGCGAAATCTTATAAGTTTAAAATAAGACAAATCACTTAATCTTTTTCAATTTAATTATTGGAAACCTAGCCCCAATTGATTTGCTGCCTATTGAGGATAGAATGCTACTGGGGGATAGATAGAGATATTGTGATATGGGCCATATGGCCAATGCATTGACAAACCTGTTCCACGTGTCTCATTTTCATGGTGGCCGTGAGCTACATCAACTGGGAAGTACTTAGGATAGTTGAGAGTTTTTGCGAGTGTTAGGTTTTTTTTCTTTCTGTTCTGGAAATTATACGTTCAAAGCAGACGGTTTCATGTCCAACTTCAGTTGCAGATTCTGTTGTAAATTTATGATAAAAGTCAAAGGTCCATGAAACTGAAGTCCTCTGCGCCTCTTTGCTAGTTATTAGTTTGCTACTGGTTGAGATGGCAGCATTGACAGGCTTTCCGTAAAAAGCTGGAAATTCATGGCTCAAGAGCTATGACCCTAACCGCTTTTATCTTTCCAAAACCTGCATCACGTACTATCACCAAGTCTGTTCTCAATCTGCTGTATAAACATCTTCTTCATGAATTATTTCTTGCTTATGGCTCTTTCATGTTTACTTGATTTTTTTTTTTTTTTTTTTTTTTTTTTGTGTGTGAGGACCTTGAATGCTAAATTTCATATGTGCTAACTGCTAAGTATGCTTGCCGTTGTTCTTTATTTTCTAGTTGATAAAGGGGATGATACAAAGTTACATTTTTAATGAACTGATCATATTCTTCAGGAAGTTTGTATGTATTGCTCGGAGACGCATGAAATCAATTCCATTTGTTTTTATAATTTCAGATTGCATTGGTTCTGCATTCAATATGAAGGGGGCCATGCAATGCCCAAATTGCAGGAAAATTGAAAAAGGTCAATGGCTTTATGCTAATGGCAATCGTTCAGTTCCTGAGTACAGCATGGATGACTGGGCACATGATGAAGATATTTATGACCTAAGTTATTCTGAAATGGTAATTCGCATTGACTTTTATTATATTTTTTTTTCGTTATGACTGGTTTCAATATAACTAAATTGTGACTAGCGGTAGGATGTGACATAAGTTTGCAGTAGCAGCTTCTTATCCTTTTCTCTGCTGCTTGTGTTTTTCAAACTGCTGTTTTCTTGAACAAATGAAATAAATCTGATGAAGTATCTTTATACTGCAGTAAGTGCAATTTCTTGCTTTTGCTATATTATTATTTTTATAAGTTATAACTATTGAATGTATCATGTGTCTAGGGCATCTGTGATGCACATATATTATTTACCTTCTATTTGATGCATAATTAGTTCTATGAAATTCAATTATTTCTCAGTACTTGTCTTTAGTTCAATGCATCCTTATTCATTTCTCGTATCAACTCATTTTGAATTTCGGTAGTAATCATCTTAAAATAGGATGACGATGTGATTTTTGTTTTTAAAAAAGTATATTTTCTTATTTTTGCAACAAAACATTTGGGTGATTAATATGCATATTATTGGGCGAGTTTATTGTACTCCCCCTTCCCTTGTCTTGTTATCAGTCATTAGTAACTTGTTTATGTATTCGAAGTAATGTCGGCTTGCACCTAGTTCGGCAACTTAAAAACTCGTGTGACTATTGATTTAATTTTTTTTTAAAAATTGCATTACATTCCTTTTCACTAATTATAATAATGAAAGTTTCTTTTTCATTTTTTTTTTCTAAAGAAAAATTCTCCTTCCATTTTCCTGCAGCATGATGCTATTGCTTTTCTTTCTTTTCCCTATTTCATTGAAAGTGATAACTTTTTTCTCTATGGGTAATTTGTGAATGTGTCCTCTGATTCTAGTTTTGGTTTCTAATATACTTGCAGCCATTTGGAATTCACTGGTGCCCATTTAGTGGATTGACCCGGGTTCCATCATCGTTCGAGTAAGCATGATGCCTCAATTAGTAGCTTATGAATTGATTTAGCTTTTTTTAAATGTCAAATGATAACATTAGAGTTTTAGATGTTTTCAAAAAAAAAAAGAGGGTTTCAGATGAACATTGGTGAACTGCATTGAATCCATTCCTCATTCTTAGCTATTTTGGGTTCTTTCTTTATCCTTATCAACTATTTTATTTAAACAATGATAGGATGCATTCAAAAAACTAATCTTGATAACGAGGAATGGATCTTTGCTTGGTTTCTGTTCAGGAGTATTTTCTAACGAGTGTACCATGTTGACAATTGTGATTCACAAATGCATTTTTTCTTTTTCATTTACACCACAGAACCTTCTGAAATCGACTAAAAATAAGAGGAATTAGATTCTAGTGTATTGTTCATCTTAGGCGCCAAACCTAAATTAACTATACTGTATTATTTCAAAGCAACAAAAAAGGATCATATCATTGAAATGGTACAAGAAAAGCAACCTCCAAGCCTCAATCCTAAATTAGTTGAGGTTGCTACATGGATCAAATGCTTCCACTTAGCTCAATCATATAATTGAAATGTTAGGTAGTTAAGAAAAAAGTAGTACATGACAATTTTTGCGGATTTATAGTTATGAGGGCCAACAAGTATTGGAAATCAGCTTAGCTGTCCAAATTAAAACTAATTAAGGAAACAGCCAATGACATCTGTGCTGCCTTTAGCAGTCACGTCTAAGTAAGGAAAACATATTTATGTTGTCCTCTCTACTCTGATGCAAAGTATCGGTGGCTTAAGACCCTAACACATGATGTGTCTGCTATATTCTCTTTTGGTGGATGCCTAGTGGATTTCCTAAGAGAAAAAAAGAAAGAGTTAATATAGACAAAGAGTGATGCAAGTCGTAAGAGGAAATAAAAATAGAAACATTAAAACCTTTTAAAAAATTTGATATTAAAATGGAAAAGATGATTGTAAGGTACCTACTTAGAAGCCTTTTAACTATAGTAAACTATTTTTTATATGGACAACTCACTGTCAAAGTTAAATTTATATTTCTTTCCAAGTTAACATTATTATTTATTTGTAATCCATTTGAGATGTCTCATTCCATGAGAAGTTTGCTCAAAAGTATAACTTATTATTCTCACATAACTTTTGAAGAATTTGTGTTTTCTTAACTTTTTCTTTTTCAAAATGGTAATAAGATTTTATATTTATAAATGCAAATAAAGATCTAAAGATGAACTGGAATCATAAAACAATGCAGCCTTCTTTTTTTCAAAAAAAAAAAAAGTGGTTTTGCTTTCCTCGTCCCACAATCTGTTTTTTCTCAATTTAATACTAATAATTATCTAAACTTTGGCAATATGTAGAAACAGTTTTGCAAAAGTTTCCATATTATCAAATTGATCTTCTTTGAATGAATTCAGGTTTTAATCGACTGGTGCTAAGGCGATGTTAGATTTTTAATGTTAACTTCCTATGCAAAACCTTTCTATACTATATTAAGAAAAAACTTCTATACTAAATTACTAATATAGAAGCATTCAAGCATGTTTGTTATAAAAGTGGCTACAACTCATTACGTCTTTTATTTCTCTTTTACTTCTATAAAATCCACTTCCTCCATTCCCAAATATCTTTCATATTTTGGGTCTTTTCTTTTGTTCCAACAAATGTGTCATAGAATCTGTTGCTCAACCCAAATCACATCAATGTAGGAAGTCAAGAAAGCATTTATTGCTTTATTTTCAATTTTAACCCTAGGTAATTTAGTCTATGGTAGCATTAATCTTCTTTTTTGCACAATATTTATAGGAGATGAAGCCATTTATGAGAGGGTAATTTTGTCTCTTTTTTTTTGAAATTTTGTGGTGAATTCAATCATTTTCATAATTCTTGTGCAATGGTCCAATTGTGACAGATATTTGTGAACGGGGGGATTATTTCTCAACAGATTAGGATGAATCAGAAAATCCAAGGAGTGTAGTTATCAAAATTAGGTGACCGAAACCTATGCCACTAGTGAATGGATTTAGAGGTTTGTACTGTAGAGATTACAAGGTATCAATTGCTTCCTAAAAGGAGAAAAGGCCATCTCGGGGGTTTTAGGTCGGTCACATTTCTGATGGAGTGTGAGCCTTATTTTGTGAATGCGTGGAATCCACTGTGAGTCTGACAAGGATGAGTAAAAGTGGTTTTGCAAATCTGATTTTCCTTTACTTTCATCAATTCTTTTCTTAGACTAGTGTTTTCTAGGCGGCGCCTAGGCAGTTGGAGGTTTTCACCCTCTAGCCATTAGTAAGGCAGACGGTGGGCCTGAAAATAATTCTTTTTTTTATTGAAAATATTATATATTTATTTATTTATTTTGAAAATATTTTTTTCTTTCAATATATGTGGAAAAGTGTGGAGTTGAAAAATATGGTGATGAGAATTTGTAGGTGAAAAAGTATTGTCGCTTACTGTTGAGGGGTCTCTAAATCAATTAAATTATCTCTTAGGGAGGTCTAAGTAAATATTTTGTCGCCTGCCTAGATGCCGCCTCACCTAGGCAGGGCTAAACCGCCTAACACCACCTCGCCGCATTGAAAACATTGTCTTAGACCAATTTTGGTATCTTCTTATCAATACATGTAGTTGGGCGAAAGGGTTACTTTGAGTTGAATTTATGAAAGCTTACTTTCCTCAGTTTCTCTTCTTAGATCACTCTGTCAACTTTCCTATTCTGTAGGCACATTATTCCTTGTAGTATTCAGTTTTTATTTTTACTCAATCTAATCTATTGCTGCTTAACATATTGCAGGGAGGGGGAATCACCGCCAAATACATGTAAAGTTCTGTTAATTGATCTTTAGCTTTCTATTGAACTTTCATCTAGGATTAATTGAAGGTGTCTTATTTTAACAACGACGTCGTTTCTAATGCAGATCATGACCTGTTGGTTCACCAAGCTATCTATGCCGAAAGTGTCCCATCAGCTTCCCATTCATGCCCTTATTTTGCTTTTTTCCAACCCCTTCAACCCTCATCGTCGAACACCAATGAGAATGCAGGTGACGGTCCTAGCTTCAGTCATCATTGGAGTGGTCTATCTGGACCAAGTGAAATCTCGACTTCTCATACTTTTAATGCTTTTGATGTGCATTATCACAACTGGGACCGTCTTGTCTCTTCTGTCTCTAACGGTACTGACCAAGGTTCAGTTCCAACTGCAACAGTTAGATCTGGTAGAAACGAGTCAGATGGTGCTTCGAGATCAGGGTCTTTTATGCATCCATTTCTTCCAGGTCATGGGTACGTCGATATACTCACTTGTCTACACATGAATGTTGACTTTTGTTCAGAAGCTTCCAAATCGGATCCATTTCGTGTTTTCCTTTTCTTTTTGTGTGTCTGTGGTGTTCCGTGGGGGGGTTAGGTTACTTCTGGGTCGTAATGGATAATTTTTCTTTGGTTGTAAGCTATGTAGTGCCTCAGTCACTTGCTTTGGAGATGGGGGTTAAGACCTCGGTGGCTTGTTTAAGCTTGGCGTTTTAGAACAGTGTTTTTTCTTTTTCCTTTTATGTTTTTTTTTTTTGGGATAAGAAAAACTAACTTGTCTCTACTGAGACTCGAACCCCCAACTTCTTACATAAGTGAACCGGTACCAAACCAGCGAACTACCAGCTTGGCTGGTGAACAGTGATTTTCTTTAGTCTGGAAAGTTGATGAAAGGTGTCTTGTAAGCCTATTCAAAGAATTGGTGACAAACTGAGCTCTGTGGTGTGATACTTGATCTTTTAAGAAAGGGTTGTTCTGATTAAATCCCATAAATTACTTAGATATCGAAAAAAGTTGGGTTGTGAAAGATTTTGTACTTGACATCACTATTTTTTTTTTCTTAGTACTTTGACATCACTGTTACAAGTTCATGCGTGCTGCTGCTTTTTTTTTTTTTTTTTTTTGTTTGCTAGGCAGTTTAACATTTGCTATACATGGAACAACTGCTTTTGACAGGTCTGGTCCTCGGGCGAGTTCTGTTGCTCATTCAATGGTTCCACCTATTCCGAACGGTATCTCCAGGTCCCATGACCGAATGCAGTCTCATCATGCCTACCCTCATCAGCAACATCTCAATTCATCTGGTATGCGCTCTTCCATATTCTCTCACATCCGGAGATCTGGTGTTTCCAGGGGCGTGGCTCCTGTCGGTCCAGTGGCATCATCTTCTGAGCACCCAAACAGTTACATTGTTTATCCTTCTTCAACCTCATCTGGTCGGAACCCGCAAGAAGCAGACAACCCATTGCGAAATCGTTTCTATGCTTGGGAACGTGATCGATTAGCTCCATTCCCGTTGGTTCCAGTTGATAGAGAGTCAAGCTGGTGGGGATCATTTCATCAGACGCCCAGCGGGTCAGATTCCAGCAGCCGGAGCAGTGGCCACTGGCACAGGCATGGTTCAGAAAGGCTGTCATCGCAAAGCCGGTCGGATAGCTCTTCCTACCAAGTCCTTCCGCCTGGTAGAATGCACCCTTTCATATAAAGTGAGAGAAAATGACTTCAAACTGAGATATATGTGAAAACTGATAATAGTTGTATGAAGCCTGCGAAACTCCGACAGGCTTCTACTTCGTCGCGTGCCCCAAAAAACCCGAAAAAACTATCTTTTGGCAGTAATCACGCGGCCCTTGTGTGATTGAAAAGGCTAAAAAAAAAAAAAAAAAACCTAAGGCTTTCTCTGATCCATTCGAGTCTAAAGTTCTCTGGTTGAATGGGCTTCAAGCAGGACTGGCTTTGTTTTCATGTTGAGCTCTCTCTACTAGCTTTTAAACCTAGCAGGAGAAGTAGATATTGGCAAAGACTGTTTCATGAAAAAATTGGATAAGCAAAGAAAAAAAAAGGTTTGGAGAACTTGAGTTGGATGTCTGCTAGTGACATAATTGCTTCCATGCTAAAAATGCGAACTTTTTTAATCAGAAACACTAGCAGAAAATAAAATGAGTTTTCTTCTTTGATGTGGGGGAACCTTCAGCTTCAATGCCATTTTGATTAATATTTGTTCCGATGATTTGTGAGGATTTCCTTCTCTCACATAATAATACTGAAAGAACACAAGTAATATGACTGTTTATTTGGTAGTGCTTATGACTTTCTACATTCTTATTTGTTTAGTAGTACAGGTTTTCCAACGTGATTTTTCTTTCATACTCAGAGCTTAAACTTGATACCTCTTGTTAAGGAGTGTCGACTCCCAACAACTGGATACTATCCAACCATCATGGTGCATAAAACACTTTTTTCGTTAAACCATTTACATCTTAATGTTTAGTTTAATATTAACAAGTGTATTGAAGTGACTACAATGAGGCAATAGCACTTCAATTAAACCAGCTTGCCCAACGCAGAGATCAAGCTTTTATTTAATAGAGGAAGAAAGATATTATTTCAGGTCTGTAAATCCCATATTGGCTGATGAATGTGACTATATAGTCAATTGAAAAACTACTGTGAAGAATGAAAATTTCCAACAAAACTTCCATCATTTGCTCTGCTCTTCAGTTTCCTGTCGTTCCCTTTGAGGAAATTAGAGAACCAAAGCTGATAATTTAGGCTGCCTTATTGACTCATTGTCCTCAAAGTCGACATGAATGAATCCATAGCGAGTCTTGTACCCGCCTAGAAGCTCGAACACATCTAAGAACGACCACGCCAAGTATCCTCTTATGTTCGATCCGTTCCAGCAATGTTGCAACACATTACATATATAGCGCTAGGAGAAATTCTGTATCTGATGCATAGTATGTAATAGCGTTTGAGGAGTGTGGAGGAGCACCACCTTACTGCATTGAGTGTACTTCCTATATAACCTGTCAAGTAATCGATCCTCGCACTGTCATTGAGATTCTCATCGTACGGAGATCCGTAACCTGACCATGTAGATTATATGATCAATACTAGCAACTAGCAAATATTCAAACTGTGAGGGATTAAAATTGCATGGATAGGAAGAACATGTACCATTTTCTTGGACATATATAGGAGGGTTCCCATAATAGTCTTTGAAGTATTCAGGACAACTCTGCAGGCCTGAAGGATTGTAGGGGATGAAAGGAGGCAAAGGAAACTTTAAAGGTGCTCCATTTTTAAACACTGCAAGATTTCGTCGTAAACTTGTAACAACAAGAAACATAAAATTGAACTATGAGAAGCTGTTAAAGAAAGAAAAGAAGCAAGAACTAGACCTGAAAATTGAACACCCATGTCGCTGTTGAAGGCTACAACGCCTGTCGGTTTTGGGGGGGCGTCGGACACAAAAAACGTAATGTAGTGATTTATATCAATGAAATCAGCAGACCCTTTAACTAGCTTGGATTCATTTGCAGTGAAAGATGGCATTCTTGAGCCTACAGTCTTCTTCATGGCCTCGGGGAACACCAATGGATCCATTTCCCTGCAATTTTTACAGCTTAAAATTAGATTGTCAAAAATTTTATTAAAGCAAGAAAATGTAATTCTACTTACCACCCTGTATAGAAATCAATTGCTCTCTTTGTTGCTTCTGCATCAGCAATCGAATTGGTCATAGGGGCGTAGGAAAAAGTGTACAAATTCAAACCTATCAAGCCTCTCTGCGTCTCCTGCAAAACTCGGGTCGCATTTGAAGTCGTAATACTTACAAGTTACAAGGTCTAGTTGCTTAATTAGTATTGTTTCAGTTCTATCTAACAGAGAACTCACTTGGTATTTTTGCCTATAGAGTTTGGCAGCAGAGGCATGAGCTAGCAAGGCAAGATGCATTACTGTGTAAGGCTCAACCGATGAGTTCCCGGTGCTGCAGTTGGCGCTAAGGGTACCTGGAGAACATCGCTGTGGTGGCCATATTCCTTGGTCGTAGCCTCTGATAGCCAACATATTAGGCTCATTGATGGTCGTCCAGTGTGAGACCCTATCGCCGAACTCTCTAAAGCACACATCCGCAAAGGCTGTGAAGTCGTTGCTGTGGTTGTCATCAACAAATCAAAACAGGAGAATGTGATGCTACATTATAATCATGCTTGTCGAAAATGTGAATGAAGGAATGATTGAGACATTATCAAGCGTGGCATTTTCGAAATTTACGTAGTTTTTGGGCTGAGCCATCCTGCATATTCATCTTCAAGTATTTGAGGAAGGTCCAATGGTGGATTGTGACATGAGGTTGAATTCCTATGCAATTCATCAAAGCATGTGAATCCAATGCAGAAACTCAATTAGTCAAGCAAATTATAACCAACTTTTGTGGCGTTTCTGATTGACTTTTGCGAAGTTTAGGTGTGATATCACAAGGCCTATGAGACTAATCAGACAAGTATCTGAATACCCATAGTTAATCAAAACAAAAAAAAAAAAGGGTGTGAAATCATACCATGGTAGACAAGTTCGTCGATGAGATTATTGTAATACTCGAGGCCTTTCGGATTAATGGCTCCCCTCCCATCTGCATTGAACAAGATATATTAAGGTTCTTTTAGTATATACCATAAATTAAACTTGAACTAGTTTTGTTATGCATATACTTGGAAGAAGCCTAGACCAAGAAATGGAGAATCTGTAGCCTCAAGGCCCATGTCACTCATCAGCTTCACATCTTCCTACAATTTTGTCATTAAATAAATTAATTGTATTTCTCAAAAAAATTTAATTGTAATTCAAAAAGGGAAAGCTTTAATTAAAAAGAATTTAAAAAGATTATAAATAAATTAAAAGAACGTCATTGAACATGAATTTTTTATTTTTTGTAAAGATCATTAGTCGTGCATTAAATTAGGCAAAGTGAAAGAGTTTGATCCATGTTGCTGGCCCAACTAATTAATGATTTGGAATTGAGGCTTTTTTTTTTCAGAATTTTTGATGTTGCTGTCAAAATGAGAAAGCAACGTAGCATTTTTTTATGGTCTAATTAACGGATGATCCTTACACATAAAAAAATTTTACAAATCAAACTAACCTTGCAATAAAAAAAGTCATAAATTGTACTTCTTAAAAAGTGATGTCTTAGATTCAAGTCTCGTTAATAGAAAAATTGGGGTTGAGAGGGCCACCCGTCAAATGGGGCTTGACAGTGCCAGTCATGGATTATTCAGTGTGGTTGGTGCCGAACACCACGCGAAAAAAACACACACACACTGCTTCTTAGAAAAACTATCTTAAAAAGAAGTCTCTATTAGTTAGGAAAGTAATAAAATAAGTAATCTCCAAAAAAGTAATAACAGAAATTCCTTTAAAAATTCTTAATAATCAAGAAGATTAAAAGGGATAAACAACCACAAAAAGGGGGAAACAAAGCAATGGTGGGATTAGGACATTTGAATTGCCATTTATTTGTTATGTTTTGAATCAAAAGTGTGAAACATTGACAAAAGGTAAAGAGCTTCTAAGAGTGGGATTGATAGTGATGCCTCCAAGAGTTTGAAAACAAAGAAAAAAGCCGGCGAGGTTTTGGCTTGGCTTGCATAAACACCACACAAACATATATAGAAAACTTTTCCAACTCAATGTGAATATCTGCATGTGATTTTCAGGACAGTGACTCAATGATGCAAATGCAAACGCAAAATGCTTTATCTCTCTACTAACAATTGGTTGGCCCAAGTGGTAAGTGACTTGATTCCCTTAAGTAAGGTCTCGAATCTTGTGAAACAAAAAAACTAGCTTGAAAGTCGATTTGATGCACATTGGAGCATGTGTATGCGCATCTCGTGACATCTCGATATATGAGTGCATGAGATTTTCAAAGAAGAAAGTGCTACACTGACATTATCAAACTCACACCCTCAAGTCACATCAGCCTTTAGAAGTCGTCAATACACCTTGAGATTCATATGCATACAGTTCTTGGTGCATAATACGTGAAATTCGTATTTCGAAGCACACACGATGACTCCCGAGACCGACGTGCCTTCGGGGTGTGAATTCGGCGATGTCAAAAAATAATTCGATCCGTTCAAAAAAAAAGCATAGACAAACAAAAACGAGTATTTCTAGGAAAGATTAAACCAATAATAATTGACATTCTAAAAAAAACAATAATAATTGGACAAAAGCATAATTTTCTAAAAAAATATTATTCCATTAATTAGTAAGAGTTGGATGCCCTTAAAGCAAGATCCAGATGATTCCAATTAACGTTACTTTAGAGGGCACTTATGATATGTGTCCCATAATGTCCCGCCTAAAGTTCTTGAGTAATTATGTAACTTTTGGGAGAACGACTCCCTTTTTCTCAAAAAAAGTAGTTAAGAGTAATTCAACTTTTTATAACCAAAAGATAGATAAGGAATGAAGATAATTACTTTTTACTTGTGATATCCATCAGAAGCCACATCTGCTGTGCTTTTATCTGGCATCTTTCCTAAGCAAATCCAACAAATCTAATCATCAATTAAAAATCCAACAAAATACACACTTTAGAATAATATTTCCTTATAAAAGTATGCCAAAGCCTTTCAGATGAGAAGGTAAAGACATTACAGGCAAGACATTTAGAGATCGTGGTTCAATTCCACTTTAAATAAAAAAAAAAGAAATAATTGTGTACACCTTGATGAGTAAATGTGTCCCATGTACTGGGAGACCTTCCATCTTCATCTACAGCTCCTTCAACCTAATGAAATCACAAAATTAACACAAAACACTACTCTAATTACCAATTACCAATTCATTAAATGATTAGATAAAAAACAGACACTATTCTATTGGGTCTATTTGATTTAAACCATAATCAACACAAACCATAGTGATTATCAATCTTGATGCAATAATATGCATCTCTGTGTGCACGTGTGAGTGTTCTTTTGAGATTTGAAGACGTACGAGGGCATTAATGGCGTTTGTATTAATTTATGAACTATGTTTCTGTGGCCAATAGAGCAGTGGAGACAGATGTCTTGATTGGGATGGTTTGGCCAATTTTGACAACAGTTGTTCCAGGCCATTGGGTTATCAAAACGCAACTTCAGCATCTTGCCCCCAGGCTCGAACTCTCGACTAGTGTGCTATTCACTTGGTTCAACCATTTACTTCTGAAGTATGTTGACATACTTGCCAACAATCGATTGGTTAGAGTAAGGGATTCATAAACCTTTTAAGCAAAGATCACGATTTCAAGTTTTGTTGATGGTACAAACTGGATTTGGAGGATAATCCCCTATATGAGACCCGACAATTAACGCCCGAGTGTAAATTGACCGACTTAGATGGCGCTAAATATTGCGTCAGAAACAAAAAAGGTATATTGAAAACATATATCATGTTCACTAACATTTTGGTTGTAGTGGCAAGGGACTCAGTTTCTAGAATGAGGTTTCGATTTCAAGTCTCGTTGATGGAGCAAATCAGGTTCAAAATGTTATTCCCCATAGATGTTGAGCATGGTTAGCACTGGATACCATGCGAAAATTAAACCAAAAAAGAAATAAAAAATGAAATAGAACTTTATTGAGATTAATCCCACATTTGGTATATAAATACAAAACAAATGGATTATAAATTTGGATTGGAGATATCATCTAACTCCAACTAAATTAGCCAACAATGTAGAGATCAAGTTTATATTCTACAACAACAACATATATACCCTCAATCAACCTGGGATGGGTGTGACATAGTGGTAAGGGCGATGATGGGGTGATGTGGGCTAGGCGTAAGACCTTAGTATCGATTCCCAATCTAGCCAATCTAACGGCCCGTGAGACTAGTCAGACAAAGAGTTTAGATACCCATGAGTCACGGTTACTTAAAAAAAAAAAAACAACATACCCTCAATCTTTATTAAAGAAGAAAGTAAATTAAAGATATTATTTGAGATTTGGAATTCCCACATTGGCTGATGAATATGATGGCAAAAAACTAACTTGAGAGGACAAAAAACTGGAAAATTCTAAGCGTCATCAGCATCGCACATCAGAACCGATGCCCAAAAAAACTACTGTGAAGAATGTAAATTTTCAACATAACTTCCATCAATTTCATTGCTCATCAGTTTTTTATTCTTCCCTTTCCCTTTGAGGAAGTTAGAGAACCAAAGAGCTGACAATTTAGGCTGCCTTCTTAACTCCTTGTCCTCGAAGTCGACATGAATGAATCCATAGCGAGTCTTGTACCCGCTTAGAAGCTCGAACACGTCTAAGAATGACCATGCCAAGTATCCTCTTACATTTGTTCCGTTCCTGCAATATATGTCGCAACATGTTAGATGTTGTTGGGAGAAATTAACATTTGATGGTATATATATTAGTGAGGAGGGTGAAGAGCACAACCTGATTGCATTGAGTGTGCTTCCTATATAACCTGTCAAGTAATCGATCCTTGCAGTGTCGTTGAGATTCTCATTATATGGAGATCCATAACCTGATCATGTAGATTATATAATCAAATATTATTCTATGAGTGAGGAGATCTAATTGCATACATAGGAAGAACATATACCATTTTCTTGGACATATATAGGAGGGTTTCCATAATAGTCTTTGAAGTATTCAAGAAAACGCTGCAGACCGGAAGGATTGAAGGGGATGGAAGGAGGCAAAGGAGAGTTTAATGATGCTCCATTTTTAAACACTGAAATTGCGTCGTAGACTTATTAGAATGAAAAATGCCAAATTTATAAATGAAAGATAGGTAGATAAGAAGCAGGAAATGGACCTGAAAATTGAACACCCAGGTCGCTGTTGAAGTCTACAATGCCAGTCGGTTTTGAGGGGGAGTCGAACACATAAAGCGTAACATAGTGATTTATACCAATGAAATCGGCAGACCCTTTAATTAGCTTGGATTCATTTGCAGTGAAAGATGGCATTCTTGAGCCTACAGTCTTCTTCATGGCCTCGGGATAGTCTCCAAACATCAAGGGATCTATTTCCCTGCAATCTTTACGACGTCAAAACGAAATCGTTGACAATGAAGTATCAGACATATGTAAATACACCTACCACCCTGTAAAGAAATCCATTGCTCTCTTTGTTGCTTCTGCATCAGCAATCAAATTGGTCATAGGGGCACAGGAAAAAGCGTACAAATTCAAACCTATCAAGCCTTTCTGCTTCTCCTGCAAACACAAAGGATGAATATGAAATAACACTTAATAAGGCCTAGTTACTAAATCGGTAAATGTCAAGAGAAGAGAATCACTTACTTGGTATTTGTCTCTATAGAGTTTGGCAGCAGAGGCATGAGCTAGCAAAACATGATGCATTACTGTGTAAGGCTCAACCGATGAGTTCCCGGTGTTGCAGTTGATGCCAGGGGTATTCGGAGAACATCGTTGGGGAGGCCATATTCCTTGGTCATAGCCTCCAATAGCCATCACATTGGGCTCATTGATGGTAGTCCAGTGCGAGACCCTATCGCCAAACTCTCTAAAGCACACATCTGCAAAGGCTGTGAAGTCGTCGCTATGGTATGAACAAATCAAACAGAAGGAGCCCATGTTATACAAACACGTCAACTATGTGAAAGAATGAAAAAAAAGCATATGACATTGAGCTAAATATTTCGAAATTTACATAATTTTTGGGTTGATCCATCCCATGTATTCATCTTCAAGTATCTGAGGCAGATCCAAATGGTACACAGTGGCATGAGGTTGAATTCCTACAATTCAAAACTTGTGAAATCCAATGCAGAAACTTAAATAATCAAGCAATTTATTATAACCAACTTCCGTGGCGTTTATGAATTAGTTTTGTGATGTTTAGTTGCATACCATTATAGACAAGTTCGTCAATGAGATTATTGTAATACTTGAGGCCTTGTGGATTAATGGCTCCCCTCCCATCTTCATTAAACAAGAAAAATTCTTGATGTTTTATGAAACTTGAAATAATTGTGTTATGGATGAAATTAAGAGAGAGGCATGAATACTTGGAAGAAGCCTAGACCAAGAAATGGAAAATCTGTAGCCTTCAAGGCCCATGTCACTCATCAGCTTTACATCTTCCTACAATTTTAGTCATAAAATCAATTAATTGTAGAAGTAAAAAAAAAAAATCAATCAATTGTAATTCAAAGGAGATATTATTAATTAATTGAGAAGGCTTTAAAAAAAAAGAATATAAGAAACGACATCAACTGTATTAAATGGAGTAGAGTGAAGAGTTGGATCCATATAGTCAGCCCGACTTATTTGGGATTGAGGCTTTCTTGTTGTTGTTGCGGCAGAATGAGAAAGCAACATAACATTTTGATGATCTAATCGATGATCTATATGCATAAAAATTTGTACAAAACTTATCTTGCGATAAAAATGGACATAAACTACACTTAATAAAAAAGACCCCATTAGAAAAACAATAAAAAATCATTTTTAAATACATCAATCAAGAAGATTAGAGGGACAAAAATAAAAAAAAAAAAATCAGCCTAAACCCACAAAAAACACAACTATTTTTATTTGAATTTTGTTGGAGATGTTGGGATAGTCCTACATCGACTACTCATAAAGAAAAAAGAAGGGTAATAAGCGTGGAGTGGACACTCCATCTTGCCTTGGCATTTTAAAGTGAACCCCACTTTCACACTTGTAGCCCATACAAAAACTAGTCACCATACTCTCCTCACCTTGGATTGAAACCTTATTATAAAAATTGAACATAGTATCAGAGCCGATGGTTGGTTTAATTGTCCATTGTCCAAGGGCCTTGTAGACATCCAACAAAAAAGGTTGATTGATGTTCTGCGGTCAAGTCCGAGTTGGATTTTAGGGGGGAGTGTTGGAGATGTTGGGGTAGTTACACATCGACTACTTATAAAGAAAAAAGAAGGGTCATAAATGTGGAGTGGACACTTTATTTTGTCTTGACATTTTAGAGTGAACCCCACTTTCACACTTGTAGCCCATACAAGAACTAGTTACCACACTCTCCTCACCTTGGATTGGGACCTTATTATAAAAATTGAACAAATTTACCATTTGTTTACTGTTGAAAGACTGACAAAAAAAACTTTAGATAGTGATGCCTACCAAGAGTTCGAAAACAAAGCAGATTATACAAACAATGAAAAACAGGTTTTGCATAAAGTAGTTGGGGATAGGGCTGGGCACGAAACCCGAGTACCCGACTCGGTTCGGGTCACCCGAATCGGGTGGCGGGTGGTGAGTCAAGTGGGATGAGTGGAGAAAATGAGTCGGGTCATCAAAACCTGACCCATCGGGTGTCGAGTCGGGTTCGGGTGTGATCATATTAATGTCGGGTCAGGTCGGGTTCAGGTGTCATCATGGCTTTTATAAGGTTTTTGTGGTTTTTGAAACTATAAATGGTAGTTGATACAAACTCGAGATGAGTTGGGTTGGGTCGGGTTCGGGTATCTTGTGTGACGGGTCGGGTTCGGGTATCTTGTATGGCTGGTCGGGTCAGGTCGGGTTCGGGTATCTTGTTTGGCGGGTCGAGTGACGGGTAATTTTTATACAGACCCGAGATGAGTCGAGTCGTCGCGTATCGGGTCGGGTTGACCCAAACCCGACCCGTGCCCAACCCTAGTTGGGGAGAGAGTGAAAGATTTGGCAGTACTTGTTTTCAAGGGAGACTAAAACCAGGTTTTGGCTTGGCTTGCATGAACACCGCACATATTAACTTTCCCAACTTGATGTGATTTTCAAGCCCATGACGTCAATGCAAACACAATGCCCTCTCTCAGTCACTCATTGAAAAATAATTCCAACTTTTTTACTTCAACGATAGTCCGACCTCCCCAAACCGAACATTTTGGCAAGTGATGCCTTCTTTAGTAAAAATAATTGTATTTAATCTAGGCAAAACTCATCAATTAGTTCTTGAACTTTGTATTTTTTATGTTCTAGATCCCTGAACTTTTATTACTACACATTTGGTCCTTAAACTTTCACAAATATTTATATTTAGTCCTTTCACCATTTAAAGTGTTAAATTATGTTAGTGTGGGCAACAAAAGTGCCGCGTGACTAGTTTAGAAGAGTAAAGTGGTTTATATTATTGAACCGGACGACTCGCATCGACAAAAAAAAGCTGAATTTGTTTTTTAATTTCTCCCCAAAACATAAAAAACTCAAAGTTTAAGGATCAAAAACATAAAAACTCAAAAGTTCAAAGACCAAATGTACAACAATAAAAGTTTTATTAAAAGTTCAGGAACCAAAAGCATAAAAAATTTAAAGTTTAAAGACCAAAAAATACGTTTTACCTTTAATCTATTAAAAAAGGAAACACCAAACATAGAGTTTTTGTTAAAGAGAAGAAAGGAAACAAACTCATAATTAATTTTTTGAAAATCATAGTCAGTTCTGTCAATTTGTTATCGCTTCATATAATCCCTATTAATAAGTTGCCAAAGCATGTCGAGGCATCTCTTGGAGACAATTTGTTGGTTTCTTATTATATATAAAAAAAAATCTATTAATAAGTCAGGTGTTTGTTTTTGTTTGTCCACACATTAAATCTTATATGTAATAATTTTTTCTAGTATTATCAAAGAACACCTAAACTTTGAGATCATCACAACTTGTATCGATCTTGAGAAAATTCTAGAATAAAAAGAGGCAGTACTCTCTAGAATATGCACAATCAATCAATAAATTAAGAAAAGAAAAATGATTCGATAACCCATTTTGGACACCAACACTGACATGCAATCGGGAGCCATATGATACACCTTGAGACGTGTGGATGCACATCATGTGGTATATCACTCGGCGCTTGATAGAGTTTATGCCCAAAGTGAGTTAGCGTAGCAAGCTCCAACTGAAAAAGAATACATTGCTGTGCTCTCCACTAAAGACACTTTCTTTTGAGTAACTTGACTAGTACATCGAGATATATGTCACGTATTTTATTGAAATGCGCGACGACATGCCCCGATGCGTATCAAACGAACTCGAGTGTGACTTTATAGAGTGACATTCATCAAATCCAAAAATATTTTCGTAAGTAGTAGGTAAGAAATAAAGAGAATTGCCTTATACTTGTGATATCCATCTGCAGCCACATCTGCTGTACTCTTATCTGGCATCTTTCCTGAACAAATTCAACAAATCTAATCAATTAAACTCAATTGAACTTCTAAATCTAAAAAAAAGAACTTGACACAATCTTTCCCTATAAGAGCAACATAGTTTAATCTCAATTTAATCATAATTGAAACATTAATAGAAGCTAAGAAACATGGAAATTGTAATTAAAAAAAAAAGAAATTAACCCTGGGGGGAGTCCAACTTTGTTGAACATAGTGGCTTAGATCCAAAAAAAAAAAAAAAAAAAACTAGTAGCAGATTGGCACAATTGGAAGGGGTTGTTCCTTTAACTAATGGCTCGAGTATGAGTCCCAATAACAGAAACACAAACATTTGGAGCTTTGCCACCTCCACTTATCGAACACGAAGTAGTCGGATAGTTTAGATGCTGGGTGGTTTAGGCCCAAAGAAAATTGAAATTGAACAACTAGTAAACCTTGATGGGTAAAGATGTCCCAGATACTAGGAGACCTTCCATCTTCATCTACAGCTCCTTCAACCTAATGAAATCACAAAATTAACACAAACTACCAATTCATTAAATGGGTAGATTGAAAACACACACTATTCAATTGGGTCAATTGATTTAAACCATGATCAAAAAAAATCATAGTGAAATTAAGAAAAAAAACTGTACCTGATAAGCTGATGTTCCAGCTCCAAAAATGAAGTCTGATGGGAAGTCATCTCTGTTGAAATTTTGAGTGTTTTGGGCAGAACACTTGGAATGAATTGAAATCAACGGTGGGAGGCAGAGCAGAGTGCACAGATTGACGTGAGTAAGCATCTCTATGTTTGTGGATGTGTCTAAGAGTTGAAGGAGTGGAGGGCATTGACGGCGTTTGTACTGTGTTTATGAGGCCAATTGAGGGAGGCGATAGAGATGTCTAGATTGGGAGATTTGGGTACTTCGAAAACAACAGTTGTGATAGGCAGTTGGATTATGCATCTGATGACTGGCTTTAAATCTCGATCTTAATCCAGCGGATTCCAACAACTCTGCATTTAATTAGTATCATAAGTCGATCACTTCCCACGAACAAATTAACGAGCAACTAAGAAAACGTTTTAAGTCGTTTTCTTCGAGAAAGCTCTCTGAGTCGTATCCCGATGTCGCACGAATTCATAAGATAGCAGTTGGAAATGTTTTCTTGTGTTCAAGGGAGCCTACAAATGTTCGAACAACTAGTCAAGAACTTAGAGCCCGCTGCATAGATAAACTCTTTCATTATGCTTGATTATGGGCAAATGTTCTCGTTAGAAAAGTTAACATGATAAAAGTAATTCAATTATATAAGTATAGACCTAATAATGAAGTTGAAGTGTATTAATTGAAAAAGAAGCTGCTAAATTCCATTGAGTTTTACTCGGTCGTTGTGTGATATTCTTCGAGACGAGACGTCGACACACATATCTCGAGGTGTATTATACAGTGTTAAATTTCTCACAGCTGCATCGCATAAGCATGCACAAGCCTGTGGATCTCCTCTGCTAACACCGATACTATCTTCAACTTAACCACTTTTCAACTTTAAGTATGAGTTTTATCTCAAAAGGCCTCGATACTAGTCAGGAGGAGTTAATCAATTATATATATATTTCGAAGTTTCATTTAACTGATGTGGGACTAACTGTGACGGCTCCAAATACCGAGGCCGCCCTGTGGATAGCTACTTCCCTGCCTCAACACCTAAAGCCTCTGCCCACGTCACTTATACTCATCAATTATCTAACACTTTGGTGTTTCTGGTTAAGTCTTTCAGAAATTTACATGTAGTTTTCATATTAAACAATTAAATTAATCAACGTTGATCACGAAATAAGCGGAAATCTTCATATCACCAAAATGAGCATATAAAGTTTACTGATTCATCCTATAGTGGAAATCCCGGCAGTACTGTACATATAGGCGATCAACTATAACAATTATATATACAAGTACATGTGTGGAATATAGTCTCCCAACCCTAAAAGATAATACAAAAATATCAAAAGTATAGCCATCAACAAACGTACCAGCAGGCTTCAGCGTAGGTAAGTCAGATATAATCGCCAAGAATCCCCTCACCCCTGCTAGTATTAGGATCTGCGTTCAGCCATCATAAAAGGCAGATGACGAGCCCAGTAAGTAAAATTCCTAGGAAAACCACCGTGCATCATAAAATAAAGAATGTAAATGAAAATAAATAAATAGTGTTAAATAACAATGCGGAAAGAAGGAACAATGTAAACAACTGCTCAAGGCTCATCGCATGAATATAAACACAAAGATACATAAATGGGTGTGAACCAGCTATCCAAGATGTGCACTGAGGACCAGGAGCCCAGTCGTGGCCTACACCATCAACCCTACAACTATGTCCTAGACCACACAACCCCCCGGATACATAGACAAAAATACTCAACCATCCCAGTAAGAATGGACTCATAGATTATCAATAATTTTACAGCTCAAATGAATAACAATAAATAAATGCAGTAGTGGTGTTCAGTTGGGTTTATGTACCTTATACCGCACTCAAAAACCCTGAAAATACCCTCGGTCCGACCCCCGACTAGTCCCCGACTCCAACTACTGTCCCGTGACTCCTGAGATCTAATCTCAGGGTTTATTGGTCAATTAAATATATTTATAATCAGTTAGGCTCAATTTCGTATTTTAATTAAAGTTCAGGGTGGCATTAGCGCGCTATAATGGGAATTAGTGCACTAATTGATCTTCGTGCACTGTTCATGCATGAAGATCTTCATCTTCCCCAGCATGATTAGCGCGGTAGTGTTCATACCTAGCACACTAATTGCACTCTGCCCAGAATTTCCAGAAATGAATTCTGTCTTTTCTGATTCCTAACACCTCACAAACAGTAATCAAACTGTAATAACCCTCAATTTTAATCTAACTAGTGTTGCAATGGTTAGGAACGTGACCCAGCTACGTGATACTAGACAGTATTTCGAACTTCGGGAGTCGACACCGAAGTAATATTATGATTCTTTGATTGTGTGTATTAGTATTTTAGTATTTTACGGGTCTCGAGCCGTTTGGACAATTTTTAGTTGAATGAGGTTTCGGCTAGTTAAACGGGGGATAAAAACTCAATAAATGAATTTTCTGATAATTTAAATAATTAGTTGATGGAATGTGGTGAGAAAACGGGCGTGGCAAACCAAATTTCGGAGAAATGCGGACCGAAGAAATGTAAGATCAATGTGGGAGTTGGATAGTCTCGCAACATATGGACTATGGGATAGAAATTGCTAAAGTGACACAGATTAATGAGGGGAACCATGAGATTGTCATTCAGATTTGTATGTGTGTTGAGTTGGGATGATGAGGTAAAAGACCCATAAGGGTAACTGTTTTGAAGAGTGAGAGAAGGATGTTGAAGGGCAAAAGGGTCATTTGACTCATTTAGTCATATATATATAACGTTTTATCCAAAAACCATACACACTATTCATCTCTTTCTTCAAGCTCACTGCCGCCATCCCTCCTCTCTCCACTCGGCCTCACCGGAACCGACTCATCGGAGGTCCGTTATCTCTCTCTCTCTCTCACTCTCTCGTTTCCTTTCGATCTCTTACTCTCTTCACCATCCCTCCCTTCACTCTTCCCTCTCCCGTGAACCCACCACCAAAACACCATTGGCCTGAGGTGTTCAAACCTCACCGGAGGTGTCTCTGCTCGCCGAAGGTACGTTCTCTCTCTCTCAAATTGTTTTCATTTTCTCTCTATCTCTCTCATTTTGCTCACTGCCGCCGTGACTGTCCGACTGGGGGAGGCGATTGTCGTTGTCGGAGACGACCCTACGAGGTCACCGGAGCCTCTGAACACCCCCTCGTGGCGGAGCAGTGGTGAGGTTAGAATGTTATTTTTATTTCTTTGTGAAACTGTTATGTGTATGTATGCTCTCATCTTTGCGTCTGGTCGGCGTATGGGGCGCTGCCGTGACCAGGGACCAGTCGGGGATGACTTCACGGTGGTCCACCGGAGTCCCCGACAGTCCCAGCGTACCCCCATCGCCGTGGTCATTGTGTACATGGTCGAGATTCACTAAAACCCTGTTTTCCCACTATTTTCTATTGTTTTTCCACTATTTTCTATTGTTTTTACTGTTGGGTTTTAGGCGGCTGCCAGAGTTGCTGCCGATCGTCGGGGACAGTCGTGGGTGGGCCCTCCTGGCCTACCAGGGATCTTAAATCCTCGAAGTGTCGCTGGAATGGTATATATACCTGTATGAGTTGTGGTTTGAACAAATGTTTGTTGTTGTGTTCCTATGGACTGTTTTGGTTTGTTTCGTCGGAATTCGCTGCCGTGGGCGACACCACCGCTGTGCCACCATGACTGGGGATGTCGGGGACCAAGCTAAGTCCATGTTTGTGTCTTACGACTCTCGGAGTGGCCTAAAAATAATGAAGGTAAAGAAGAGTTGTGGTGTTTAAACAATTTCCTTTATTTTTGTTACCATTTCATGTAAATTTCAACGTCAAGTTCATAATCATATGTATGGTGGGAATACGATCTGGTTGAGGGGTTTTCTGGCAACTCAATGTCGTGGTGACCCCTCCCCAATGTCGGAGAACATCAACATGATACTGCAATAGTTCATGGTCTTGATGGGTGTTCGATTTTTGTTATATTTCGGGATATGTGATATTAAATTTCTTTCATGGAAGAACTCATGGCATGAATATATGATTAAGTGATTTGAGTTCATGTCTACGTGAGAACATATATGCGTCAAGTACGATATTGGTTTTGTATATGCGTGTGTTAGTGGTCGGGGTTCATGACGAGTGTGGTTATGGTTTAGTGTATATGTTGTGATAACATGTGGTGAAATGGTCATGACGACGTGGTTATGCCGCTGGCTCCGCTGGCTCTCGAAG
The DNA here is from genome assembly GCA_039657345.1 of Stephania japonica. Taxonomy (NCBI): domain Eukaryota; kingdom Viridiplantae; phylum Streptophyta; class Magnoliopsida; order Ranunculales; family Menispermaceae; genus Stephania; species Stephania japonica. The sequence continues at coordinate 5,490,691 of CM077558.1, read as the reverse complement.
CTATGGCATGACTCACATACGACTGAGCCGAGCATAAGACTTGTAATTAGGCTTACAGAGGTGTGGTTATAACACCCAAGAGAGTCATTGTGTTTCGTTGTGTTTTTGGTTTGATTTACCGATTGAATTATCGAGTTGTTCGAGTCATTAAAACATTGGGAAAACACTAGGGTTTCAACCTAGGGTTAGTAATGACTCGACCCATTAATTAGAGTTTCCAACCTTGTTAGGTAGCAAAAAACTCGGGAATACGCATTAGGGACGCGAAAGTGTCTACGGGTTGCGATTAGTCAAGTAAGTACATTTGCCACAAGCTTATGTATGATTTGTAAGACAGTAAGAAAATGTCATGTAATTCATTATAAGTTATTCAGATCCGTTATGCTCTATTATTGGTATTCCATTCCATTCCTTGTTGTGTATTTCCCGGCGTAAGTGTTTCGTCTCAAAAGTACTAGGACCTGCACTAGAGGGATAAAACGCGGGCACTTATGTACAGGAGTGTGTGACTACCCTTAATGACCGTTTGACACCGAGTACTGGGTGGGTGGGCTTGAGTCCCTCCCATCATGGCTGTCCCTTCGCTTGTGTCGATGCTCGGGAAGGGAAGACCTCGCGAGGTCTTCGCCGTTATGCTATGATTTAGATCACTTATGGACATCTTTTAATTGCTTAGAACACACTTGAAATTCGATTGATCATGCACTTGATCTATTTAAATTCCTATCTTTCTATTACCGCATGATATTTAGACTGCTTTACTTGTTATATCATGAATTACTGTTATTTTTTTCTGGCATTACATTCGATTTCTCAAGTTGCTCACCGTCTAGTTTGTGACTATGGGTGCAGATAGAGCAGAGTGCAGTAGAGGCAAGGAGCTCTGCTTAGACGACTTTTTGTGAGGATTAGCGACTGGACTTGGAGACTGTTTAGTAGGTTTTATGTTTTGTTCATTTGTATATCACTTTATATATGTATGTTTTGGTTTATAGAACTTGGTATTATTATTGAGATTGGTATCATGTATGTTGGTTTATCAAATTGTACATGAATATCTGGGGTTTTTCCACATTATAGAATTCCTAATTTCTCTTTGATTGAGTTATTTCCCTGATGTTTAGTTTATTATAATTGTTTAGTCTTCCGCTGTATATTATTGTAATAACTCTTTCATAAATTGTTAAATTAATTAAATCAAAGGCTGACTAAGTTCGTCAGGTTGTCGAGTGATGACTTGGGGCTTGCACGGGTCTAGGCCGGGCGTACCCAATTGCACGGAAAAATTGGGGCCGTCACACAAACAACACACACACACACTTTAATAGCATCAAATTTCTCTTCAAAACACCAATTTAAACAAGTTTTTACTCAAAATCGAAAGATCAAAGTATGCATGTAAATAAATCCGAAATCACCAAATCCCCTCAATTTTCTACAATTGTGATTCCAAACTATGTATTTGAACAAATTCAGCCTCAAGAACATCATCTCTCAAAACCACAATGATAAATTCCCTAAAAAATCTGAATTTTCTTCTACTCACCAAAAACCCATATTTTTCATGAAATTTAGTGATTTGAGTGAATAGATTACCTGAATTTCGTTGTGGAATGCCTTCTTGAGCTCTCCCTCTCTCACATGAATTCTTCCCAGAATCTCCAGTTTCTACTCTCTAATTCTCGAATTTGGTTTTGCATGTGTGATCAATCGATTGTTATTTATAGTTGTTACTTTGATCTTACGCGCACACACATCTCGAGGCTATTCGGATGATCCTTGATTTGCCTGTATCACAAAATTCTGGACACCTTATCCTAACACAATCTGTCTTGAATCTCTCTGTTGTGCATATCGAGAATCATCCTAGGTGTGCTGATTTGTTTGGCTACAACTATAGAACTTATATATATTATTTTGATTCCACTTATATAAACTATCTAAACCATCAATTAAATTCTATAAAATAATAAGTAGAGTCACACTAATTTCTTGACTACCCGAAACCACGTGCCCCGCGTTCGGCATGCACCCCGAGGCGGTCCCACACTTAGTGTATCTAATTGACTTCCTTGAGCTTAGCCTAAGGTTATATTTAAATTCAATTAATTCAAATCCTCAACCACAGTCATATTATTATTATTATTATTATTATTATTATTATTATTATTATTATTATTATTATTATTATTAAATTCCAGTCTATCCCTAACGCCGGCCTAACAACTATCGAACCCCTCACGTTGGCGTGTTCTACGAAAACGAATCCTCGGCTCTCCCTTTTGCCTGACAAAATAATATAACTACATACCTGTGATGAATAATACAAAATGATATAAAATACATTACAGAACTGGAAAAATAACAGCACATAGTCATTACCCTAGATTAGTATCATGCCTAGCCTATCCGCGGCGTCCACGTGTCATCCGAGCTGGCGTCCTAATATAAAATTATTAAAATAATGACGTTAATAAATAACGACATTAATAAATAACGACGTTAAAATTAAGACCCCGATTTCAAGTTTTATTGATGGTACAAACTGCATTTAGAGGATCATCCCCTATATTAGACCCAACAACGCCCGAATGTGATCGACGTAGACGGTGCTAAATATTGCGTCAGAAACGAAAAAGGTATATTGAAACATATACCATGTTCACTAACATTTTGTTTGTAGTGGCAAGGGACTCAGTTTCTATAGAGTGAGGTTTCGATTTCAAGTCTCGTGGATGGAACAAATCAGGTTCAGAACGTTATTCCCCATAGATGTTAAGTATGGTTAGCACTGGATACCATGCAGAAATTAAACCTAAAAAGAAATAAAAAATGAAATAGAACTTTGTTAAGATTAATCCCACATCTGGTATATAAATACCAAACAAATGGATTATAAATTTGGATTGGAGATATCATCTAACTTCAACTAAATTAGCCAGCAATGTAGAGATCAAGTTTATATACTACAACAACAACAACAACAACATACCATCAATCAAGGTGTGGCATTGAGGTAAGGGCGATGATGGGGTGATGTGCGCTAGGCGTAAGACCTCAGTATCGATTCCCAACCTAGCCAATTCTAGGGCCTGTGGGACTAGTCAGACAAAGAGTTTAGATACCCACGAGCCACAGTTACTCAAAAAAAACAACATACCCTCAATCTTTATTAAAGAAGAATGTAAATTAAAGATATTATTTGAGGTTTGGAATTCCCACATTGGCTGATGAATGTGATGGCAAAAAACCAACTTGAGAGGACAAAAAAACTGAAAAATTCTAGGCGTCATCAGCATCGCACATCAGAACCGATGCCCAAAAAAATTACTGTGAAGAATGTAAATTTTCAACATAACTTCCGTCAATTTCATTGCTCGTCAGTTTTTTGTTCTTCCCTTTCCCTTTGAGGAAGTTAGAGAACCAAAGAGCTGACAATATAGGCTGCCTTCTCAACTCTTTGTCCTCGAAGTCGACATGAATGAATCCATAGCGAGTCTTATACCCGCTTAGAAGCTCAAACACGTCTAAGAATGACCATGCCAAGTATCCTCTTACGTTCGTTTCGTTCCTACAATATATGTCGCAACATGCTAGATGTTGTTGGGAGAAATTAACATTTGATGGTATATATATTATTGAGGAGGGTGAAGGAGCACAACCTAATTGCATTGAGTGTGCTTCTTATATAACCTGTCAAGTAATCGATCTTTGCAGTGTCGTTGAGATTCTCATTATATGGAGATCCATAACCTGATCATGTAGATTATATGATCAAATATTATTCTATCAATGAGGAGATCTAATTGCATACATAGGAAGAACATATACCATTTTCTTAGACATATATAGGAGGGTTTTCATAATAGTCTTTGAATTATTCAAGAAAACGTTGCAGGCCAGAAGGATTGAAGGGGAAGGAAGGAGGCAAAGGAGAGTTTAACGATGCTCCATTTTTAAACACTGTGAAATTGCGTCGTAGACTTATTGAATGAAAAATTAACACGATAAAAGTAATTCAATTATACAAATATAGACCTAATGATGAAATTGAAGTGTATAAATTGAAAAAGAAGCTGCTAAATTCCATTGAGTTTCACTTGGTCGTTGTGTGATACACTTCGAGACGAGACGTCCACACACACATCTCTAGGTGTATTATACGGTGTTAAGTTTCTCACGGCTGCATCGCACAAGCGTGCATGAGCCTGTAGATCTCTTCCGCTAGCACCGATACTGTATTCAACTTAACCACTTTTAAACTTTAAGTATGGGGTTTTATCTCAAAAGGTCTCGATACTAGTTAGGAGGAGTTAATCAATTATATATTTTAAACTTTCATTTAACCGATGTGGGACCAACTTTCGGTCCACACATCTTCATGATCCCAATTTCAAGTTTGTTGATGGTATAAACTGGATTTGGAGGATCCCCTATATGAGACCTGACAGCTCTAAATATGGCGTCAGAAATGAAAAAAGTATATTGAAACATATACCATGTTCAATAACATTTTGGTTGTAGTGGCAAGGGACTCAGATTCTATAGAGTGAGGTTTCGATTTCAAGTCTCATGGATGGAGCAAATCAGGTTCAGAACGTTATTCCCCATAGATGTTGAACATGGTTAGCATTGGATACCATGCAGAAATTAAACCAAAAAAGAAATAAATAATGAAATAGAACTTTGTTAAGATTAATCCCACATCTGGTATATAAATACAAAACAAATGGATTATAAATTTGGATTCGAGATATCATCTAACTTCAACTAAATTAGCCAACAATGTAGAGATCAAGTTTATATATTACAACAACATACCCTCAATCAAAGTGTGACATAGTGGTAAGGGCGATGATGGGGTGATGTGGGCTAAGCGTAAGACCTCAGTATCGATTCCCAACCTAGCCAATCCTAGGGCCTGTGGACTAGTCAGACAAAGAGTTTAGATACCCACGGGCCACAGTTACTCTAAAAAAAAAAACAACACACCCTCAATCTTTATTAAAGAAGAATGTAAATTAAAGATATTATATGAGGTTTTGAATTCCCATATTGGCTGATGAATGTGATGGCAAAAAACCAACTTGAGAGGACAAAAAAACTGGAAAATTCTAGGCGTCATCAGCATCGCACATCAGAACCGATGCCCAAAAAAACTACTGTGAAGAATGTAAATTTTCAACATAACTTCCATCAATTTCATTGCTCATCAGTTTTTTGTTCTTCCTTTTCCCTTTGAGGAAGTTAGAGAACCAAAGAGCTGATAATTTAGGCTGCCTTCTCAACTCTTTGTCCTCGAAGTCGACATGAATGAATCCATAGCGAGTCTTGTACCCGCTTAGAAGCTCGAACACGTCTAAGAATGACCATGCCAAGTATCCTCTTACGTTCGTTCCGTTCCTGCAATATATGTTGCAACATGTTAGATGTTGTTGGGAGAAATTAACATTTGATGGTATATATATTAGTGAGGAGGGTGAAGGACACCTGATTGCATTGAGTGTGCTTCCTATATAACCTGTCAAGTAATTGATCCTTGCAGTGTCGTTGAGATTCTCATTATATGGAGATCCATAACCTGATCATGTATATTATATGATCAAATATTATTCTATCAGTGAAGAGATCTAATTGCATACATAGGAAGAACATATACCATTTTCTTGGACATATATAGGACGGTTTCCATAATAGTCTTTGAAGTATTCAAGAAAACGTTGCAGGCCGAAAGGATTGAAGGGGATGGAAGGAGGCAAAGGAGAGTTTAACAATGCTCCATTTTTAAACACTGTGAAATTGCGTCATAGACTTATTAGAATGAAAAATGCCGAATTTATAAATGAAAGATAGGTAGATGAGAAACAGGAAATGGACCTGAAAATTGAACACCCATGTTGCTCTGTTGAAGTCTACAATGCCTGTCGGTTTTGGGGGGGAGTCGGACACATAAAGCGTAACATAGTGATTTATACCAATAAAATCGGCAGACCCTTTAATTAGCTTGGATTCATTTGCAGTGAAAGATGGCATTCTTGAGCCTACAGTCTTCTTCATGGCCTCGGGATAGTCTCCAAACACCAAGGGATCTATTTCCCTGCAATCTTTACAGCGTCAAAACGAAATCGTTGACAATGAAGTATCAGGCAAATGTAAATACACGTACCACCCTGTAAAGAAATCCATTGCTCTCTTTGTTGCTTCTGCATCAGCGATCGAATTGGTCATAGGGGCGCAGGAAAAAGCATACAAATTCAAACCTATCAAGCCTTTCTGCTTCTCCTGCAAACACAAAGGATGAATATGAAATAACACTTAATAAGGCCTAGTTACTAAATCGGTAAATGTCAAGAGAAGAGAATCACTTACTTGGTATTTGTCTCTATAGAGTTTGGCAGCAGAGGCATGAGCTAGCAAAACATGATGCATTACTGTGTAAGGCTCAACCGATGAGTTCCCGGTGTTGCAGTTGATGCCAGGGGTATTCGGAGAACATCGTTGGGGAGGCAATATTCCTTGGTCATAGCCTCCAATAGCCATCACATTGGGCTCATTGATGGTAGTCCAGTGCGAGACCCTATCGCCAAACTCTCTAAAGCACACATCTGCAAAGGCTGTGAAGTCGTCGCTGTGGTATGAACAAATCAAACAGAAGGAGCCCATGTTATACAAGCACGTCAACTATGTGAAAGAATGAAAAAAAGCATATGACATTGAGCTAAATATTTTGAAATTTACATAATTTTTGGGCTGATCCATCCCTCGTATTCATCTTCAAGTATCTGAGGCAGATCCAAATGGTACACAGTGGCATGAGGTTGAATTCCTACAATTCAAAACTTGTGAAATCCAATGCAGAAACTTAAATAATCAAGCAAGTTATAACCAACTTCCGTGGCGTTTATGAATTAGTTTTGTGAAGTTTAGCTGCATACCATTGTAGACAAGTTCGTCAATGAGATTATTGTAATACTTGAGGCCTTGTGGATTAATGGCTCCCCTCCCATCTTCATTAAACAAGAAAAGTTATTGTTGTTTTATGAAACTTGAAATAATTGTGTTATGGATGAAATTAAGAGAGAGGCATGAATACTTGGAAGAAGCCTAGACCAAGAAATGGAGAATCTGTAGCCTTCAAGGCCCATGTCACTCATCAGCTTTACATCTTCCTACAATTTTAGTCATAAAATCAATTAATTGTAGAAGTAAAAAAAATCAATTAATTGTAATTCAAAAAAGAGATTTTTAATTAACAAAAAAGAGATTATTAATAATTGAGAAGGCTTTAAAAAAAAGAATATAAGAAATGACATCAACCGTATTAAATGGAGTAGAGTGAAGAGTTGGATCCATGTAGCCAACCCAACTTATTTGGGAGTGAGGCTTTCTTGTTGTTGTTGTTGCGATAGAATGAGAAAGCAACATAACATTTTGATGATCTAATCGATGATCTGTATGCATAAAAACTTGTACAAAACTTATCTTGCGATAAAAATGGACATAAACTACACTTAATAAAAAAGACCCCTTTAGAAAAACAATAAAAAATCCTTTTTAAATACATCAATCAAGAAGATTAGAGGGAAAAAATAAAAAAAAAATCAGCCTAAACCACAAAAAACACAACTATTTATATTTGAATTTTGTTGGAGATGTTGGGATAGTCCTACATCGACTACTTATAAAGAAAAAAGAAGGGTCATAAGTGTGAAGTGGACACTCCATCTTGCCTTAGCATTTTAGAGTGAACCCCACTTTCACACTTGTAGCCCATACAAGAACTAGTCACCACACTCTCCTCACCTTGAATTGGGACTTTATTATAAAAATTGAACATGGTATCAGAGCCGATGGTTGGTTTAATTGCCCATTGTCCAAGAGTCTTGTAGACATCCAATAAAAATGGTTGATTGATGTGTAAGTATTAGTTAAATTATACTTATCATAAATGATCCATGTAGGCCCCACATATTACAAGTGTCAAATTATGATTAGAGATAACGGTTGATGGACGACTATCCTTTGGGATATTAATCAATGTAGTTTGGTCCCCAATTCTATTCTACAAAAAGATTTTGACTCCAAACACTATTAAGGAGAGGAGAGAAGAAGTTGGAAGATCAAGCTTTGGAAAGAACAACAATGGCTGGAGGTAATTCTTATTTTATTTCCGCAATTTAGATTAGATGATCTTTGTGTTTGTTCACACAAAGATCGTTAATGTTTAATAACCAACAATTGGTATCAGAGTCACAATGCCTCTGTCTTGTTGTTTCTCTTCTGATATCAAATCTCCAAATTTTGGTGTTTGATTTTAGTATTTATCGGTCAAGAAATATTCAATTTCGATTAAGAGTATAAGTTACAATTGTGTTTCGAGTCAATTCTGGTGTTTCAAATTTTGGAGATTTCCTAATTCATCTCCTTCAAAATAGGCAATCTCATAATCCTAAATTAATTATGATTTTTGGATTTAATATCAAATTAATTAATTGTGGGTGTTTTATTCAAATTTTTAATGAATACATTAAAGCCTATTAATTAGGAGTATATACTAGTCAGTTATTATATTTGGTTAGGATAACTACTAATGCATGCCATGTGTACGATCTATAAGCATAATTTTGGCTTTAGTTGCACATTTTGATTTTGAGTTGCAACAAAAGGATGTGAAAATCGTATTTCTTAATGGTAAACTAGAGGAAGAGGTTTACATGAAACAACCAGAAGGATTTTCCTCTATTGGCAATGAGAATTTGATTTGCAAGCTTAAGAAATCTATATATAGATTGAAACAAGCCTTCTGATAGTGGTATTTGAAGTTTCATGATGTTATCTCTTCATTTAGTTTTGTTGAGAATATTATGGATAATTGTATATACTAGAAGGTTAGTGGGAGCAAAATTTGTTTTCTCATTCTATATGTGGATGACATTTTACTTGCAACAAATGATAAGTGTATACTTCATGAAGTGAAAAAATTCCTTTCTAATAGATTTGATATGAAGGACATGGGAGATGCATTCTATGTTATTGGCATTAAGATCCATAGAGACAGAACACGTTGTATTCTTGAAATGTCTCAGGAAGCCTATATCAACAAAGTCTTGGAAAGAGTCAGAATGAAGGATTGTTCATCAAGTATAGCTCCCATTGTGAAGGGTGATAAGTTCATTTTGAACCAATCCCCTAAAAATAATCTCGAACGGGAACAAATGCTCAACATCCCTTATGCTTCAGCCGTTGGAAGCTTGATGTATGCTCAGATTTGCATAAGATCTGACATAGCATTTGCAGTTGGGATGTTAGGAAGATATTAGTGATTACCTCCCCTCTAATAGTACCGAGGCCTTTTGGAGTAAAACCCCACACCTAATGTTGAGGTGGTTAAGTTGGGGACAATATCGGTACTAGCGGAGATTCACGTGCCCGCGCACGTATGCCCGGATGGGGCCCAACAAAAGTAACCCGGGTATGGACCACTGAAGAGCTGCAAAGAAAATCATGAGATACCTTCGTGAGACAAAGGACTACATGCTTAAATCAACATTGGAAGTCACTGGATACTCAGATTCAGACTTTGCTGGTTGCATTGATTCACTTAAATCAACATTGAGATTTATTTTCATGCTAGCTGGTGGAGCTGTATCATGGAGAAGTGCAAAGCAAACATTGATTGCTACTTCCACTATGGAGGCTGAGTTTGTTTCTTGTTTTGAGGCTACTTCTCAAGGTGTTTGTCTAAAGAGTTTCAATTATGCGCTTAAAATCATGGATTCTATCTTTAGGCTATTAAGAATGTATTGTGACAATTCAGCTGCTATTTTTATGGCTAAGAACAATAAAAGTGGGAGTCAAAGCAAGCACATCGACATTAAGTACTTAGTCATAAGGGAACGTGTCAAGGACAAAATAGTGGTCATTGAGCACATTAGCACTGAATTAATGATAGCTGATCCTTTAACTAAAGGCATGCCACCAATGAAGTTTAAGGATAATGTTGATAGGATGGGACTTAGATCCATTATGTGATTATTATTGTAAGAATGATGTTTGTTGGAACTCTGTTGAGTTATTTCTTTACTTATGTATTGTGTATACATTCATGTTTTATTTGATCTGAGAAATATCATTAAGTTTGGACCAAGAATAAACATGAGGTTTATTCATTAAGTTATGACAATATGTAAAGAAATTTAATGCATTGTGATACATGGAAGATATTACTCACTTGATAGAGGACCTATCGTCATGATTCATGTATTTTATTTCTTAATTTTGGAGGTAATGTGTATATAGATCAAGTGGGAGAATGTAAGTATTAGTTAAATTATACTTACCATAAGTGATTCATGTGGGCCCCCACACATTACAAGTGTCAAATTATGATTAGAGATAACGGTTGATGGACGGTTATCTTTTGGGATATTAATCAAAATAGTTTGGTCCCCAATTCTATTCTCCAAAAAGGTTTTGACTCTGAACACTATTAAGGAGAGGAGAAGAAGAAGTTGGAAGATCAAGCTTTGGAAAGAACAACAGTGGCTGGAGGTAATTCTTATTTTATTTCCGCAATTTAGATTAGATGATCTTTGTGTTTGTTCACACAAAGATCATTAATGTTTAATAACCAACATGATGTTCTGTGGTCAAGTCTGAATTTGACTTGAGGGGGGAGTGTTGGAGATGCTGGGACAGTCCCACATCAACTACTTATAAAGAAAAAAGAGGGGTCATAAGTGTGAAGTGGTCACTTTCACACTTGTAGCCCATACAAGAACTAGTCACCACACTCTTCTCACCTTGGATTGGGACCTTATTATAAAAATTGAACAAATTTGCCATTTGTTTACTCTTTGAAAGACTGACAAAATGAGAAGAATTGTTTAAAAAAACTTTAGATAGTGATGCCTGCTAAGAGTTCGAAAACAAAGCAGATTATACAAACAATGAAAAGCAGGCTTCGCATAAAGTAGTTGGGGAGAGAGTGAAAGATTTGGCAGTACTTGTTTTCAAGGGAGACTAAAACCAGGTTTTGGCTTGGCTTGCATGTACACCGCACATGTTAACTTTCCCAACTTGATGTGATTTTCAAGCCCATGACGTCAATGCAAACACAATGCCTCTCTCAGTCACTCATTGAAAAATAATTCCAACTTTTTTACTTCAACGAGAGTCCGACCTCCCCAAACGAAACATTCTGGCAAGTGATATCTCCTCTAGTAAAAATAATTGTATTTAATCTAGATAAAACTCATCATTTAGTTCTTAAACATTGTGTTTTTTATGCTCTAGGTTCCTAAACTTTTATTACTACACATTTGATCCTTGAACTTTTACAAATATCTATATTTAGTCTTTCCATCATTTAAAGTGTTAAATTATACCAGTGTGGGCAACAAAAGTGCCTCGTGACTAGTCAAAAAGAGTAAAATAGTTTATATTATTGAACCGGACGACTCGCATTGATCAAAAAAAGCTGATTTTTTTTTTAATTTCTCCCAAAAACATAAAAAAAAAAAAACTTAAAGTTTAGGAACCAAAAACATAAAAACTCAAAAGTTTAGAGACCAAATGTACACTATTGAAAGTTCAGGAGCTAAAAACATAAAAGATTCAAAGTTTAAAGACCAAAAAATACGTTTTGCCTTTAATCTATTAAAAAAGGAAACACCAAACTCACAGTTTTTGTTACAGACAAGAAAGGGAACAAAGTCATAATTAATTTTTAAAAAATCATAGTCAGTTTGTCAATTTGTTATCGCTTCATATAATCCCTATTAATAAGTTGCCAAAGCACGTCGAGGCATTTCTTGGAGATATATTGTTGGTTTCTTATTATATGTATATATATAAATCTATTAATAAGTTAGGTGTTTGTTTTTGTTTGTCCACACATTAAACCTTATATGTAATAATTTTTTCTAGTATTATCAAAGAACACCTAAACTTTGAGATCATCACAACTTGTATCGATCTTGAGAAAATTCTAGAATAAAGCGAGGCAGTACTCTCTAGAATATGCACCATCAATCAATAAATTAAGAAAAGGAAAATGATTCGATAATTCATTTTGGGCACCAACATATGATACACCTTGAGACGCGTGCACATACATCATGAGGTGTATCACTCGGCGCTTGATAGAGTTTATGCCCAAAGTGAGTTAGCATAGCAAGCTTCAACTGAAAAATAATACATTGCTGCGCCCTCCACTAAAGTCACTTTCTTTTGAGTAACTTGAATAGTACATCGAGATATATGTCACGTATTTTATTGAAATGCGTGACGACATGCCCCGATGCGTATCAAACGAACTCGAGTGTGACTTTATAGAGTGATATTCATCAAATCCAAAAATATTTTCGTGAGGAGTAGGTAAGAAAAAAAGAGAATTGCCTTATACTTGTGATATCCATCTGCAGCCACATCTGCTGTACTCTTATCTGGCATCTTTCCTAAACAAATTCAACAAATCTAATCAATTAAACTCAATTATTGAACTTCTAAATCTAAGAAAAAGAACACTTTGACACAATCTTTCCCTATAAGAGCAATCATAGTTTAATCTCAATTTAATCATAATTGAAACATTAATAGAAGCTAAGAAACATGGAAATTGTAACTACAAAAAAAAAAAGAAATTAACCCTCGGGGGAGTCCAACTTTGTTAAACATCAAGTGGCTTAGATAAAAAATAAAATAAAATTAGTCGTGGGTTGGCACAATTGGTAGGAGTTGTTCCTTTTACTAATGGTTTGAGTATGAAACACAAACATTTGGAGCTTTGCCACCCATGCGGTGCTCGACTCATCGAACACGAAGTAGTCAGATAGTTTAGATACTGAATGGTTTAGACCCAAAAAAAAATTGAAATTAAAAAACTAGTAAACCTTGATGGGTAAAGATGTCCCAGATACTAGGAGACCTTCCATCTTCATCTACAGCTCCTTCAACCTAATGAAATCACAAAATTAACACAAACCACTAATACAATCACCAATTCATTAAATGGGTAGATTGAAAACATACACTATTCAATTGGGTGAATTGATTTAAGCCATGATCAACAAAAATCATAGTGAAATTAAGAAAAAAAACTGTACCTGATAAGCTGATGTTCCAGCTCCAAAAATGAAGTCTGATGGGAAGTCATCTCTGTTGAAATTTTGAGTGTCTTGGGCAGAACACTTGGAATGAATTGAAATCAAAGATGGGAGGCAGAGCAGAGTGCACAGATAGGCGAGAGTAAGCATCTCTATGTTTGTGGATGTGTCTAAGAGTTGAAGGAGTGGAGGGCATTGATGGCGTTTGTACTATGTTTATGAGGCCAATGGAGCGAGGGGATAGAGATGTCTAGATTGGGAGATTTGGGTACTTCGAAAACGACAGTTGTGATAGGCAGTTGGATTATGCATCTGATGACTGGCTTTAAATCTCTATCTTAATCCAACGGATTCCAACAACTCTGCTTTAATTAGTATCATAAATCGATCACTTCCGACGAACAAATTAACGAGCAACTAAAAAAACGTTTTAAGTCGTTTTCTTCGAGAAAGCTCCCTGAGTTGTATCTCGATGTTGCACGAATCCATAAGATAACAGTAGGAAATTGACTTTAATGTTTTTTTGCGTTAAGGGAGCCGACAAATGTTCTAACAACTAGTCAACAACTTAGGGCCGCTGCATAGATAAACTCTTCCATTACGCTTCATTATTGACAAATGCTCTCGTTAGAAAAGTTAACATGATAAAAGTAATTCAATTATATAAGTATAGACCTAATGATGAAGTTGAAGTGTATTAATTTGATGAAGTTGAAGTGTATTAATTGAAAAAGAAGCTGCTAAATTTCATTGAATTTTACTCAGTCGTTGTGTGATACACTTCGAGACGAGACGTTCACACACACACACATCTCAAGATGTATTGTACGGTGATAAATTTCTCACGACTGCATCGCATAAGCGTAAGCGAGCCTGTGGATCTCATTGTACTAGTTAGGAGGAGTTAATTAATTATATATTTTAAAGTTTTATTTAACCGATGTAGGACTAACTTTCGATCCACACATCTTCAACACTCCTCCATAGACCGAAAGTCACATGATTCAGGAGGCTTTATTTTCTCTCAAGTCTCATTCAAACCATGGGCTTTGATATTATGTTGAATTTTACCATCTTGCGGTATGTTGCCCGCATGCAGGTACCCGAGGCACTTCTCCACGAGCTATTGATCTCCCCAGTACCGATACTGCCTCCAACTTAACTACCCTTCATCTTTTAGGTGTGGGGTTTTATCTCAAAAGGTCTCAATACTATTTGAGGGGAGACAATCACTTATATACTTCATTTAAAAGTTTCACTTATCCGATGCGGGACTATTATTTCAGTCCACACATCTCAACACTCCACTTGGGCTGAAATCCATCCAAGGGGCCTTTTCTCGATAGGTCCCGATCGAACTATCGGCTCTGATACCATGTTGAATTTTTCTTCTAGCGACACGTTACTCACAAGCGGCCGCCCTCAGCACTTCTCCTCGAGCCATTGATCTCCCTAGTCCTGATACTTTGTCTCCAACTTAACTACCCTTCATCTTTTAGATGTGTGATTTTATTTCAAAAGACATTAGTACTATTTGAGGGGAAACAATTACTTATATACTTCATTTAGAAATTTCACTTATTCGATATGAAACTATTATTTCGGTCCACACATCTCAACACTCCACCTTAGACCAAAATCCATCAAAGAGGTCTTTTCTCGACAGGTCCCGATCGAACCGTCGGCTCTGATACCATGTTGAATTTTTCGGCTCGCGGTACGTTACCTGTGAACAGCCGCTCGCGACACTTCTCCAAGAGCCATTGATCTCTCCAATACCGATATTGTCCCCAACTTAACCATCTTTCAAATCTTTTAGGTGTAGGGTTTTATCTAAAAAAGTCTCGGTACTAGTTAGGAGGAGTTAATCACTTATATACTTCATTTCGAAGTTTCATTTAACCGATGTGAGATAAAACCCCACACCTAAAGTTGAAATGTGGTTAAGTTGAAGACAGTATCGGTGCTAGCAAAGGAGATCCAAGGGCTTGCGCACGTATGTGCGGCGGGGTCGTGAGAATTTAACAAAGGAGATTCACGGGCTCGCGGTGCGGCCGAGCGGTTCATTGCCCAAACTTGGCATCCAAACTGGGTCTCCCTATTATTTTACTAATTGAAAAGGAATTAGGGAGTGGCCAAGTGGTACGAACACCAATATGAAAAAAAAAAAAAAAAAAAAAAAAAAAAAAAAAAAAAAAAAAAAAAAAAAAAAAAAAAAAAAGAAGATTTAGAAGGTTTTAAAAACGCACAATGAATATGTATAAAATTGAGCAGAACAAATGAGTTTGATCAAATAGGCCAACCCAAATAACTTGAGAGATATTGAACCTAATTGGCAACTCAATGTGCTATAATAACCATTGTAGAAAGAAAGATTAGATACAACATTTTAATCACTATAGTAGTACATCAATATAATTTGCTTCTTCCAATATCATTAAGAGCAATGCTTCACTCATCAAAATATGATGCATATGATGTTTTGGAATGTAAAAATGGATCCTTGTCAACAATGGATATCTCTTGAGTATTGGTTCTTCCTCCCTTCAAAAAGCCGGAGTACCAGACCGCCGAGAGTTTAGGGTACCTCGTTAAATTTGGGTCGTCCAAATCTACGTAGTAGAGTCCATAGCTAAATTCATATCCACTAAACAATTCGAAAAGATCCATGAAAGACCATGTGAAGTACCCTTTTGTGTTTGATCCATTCCTGTAAATGGTTCAAAAAGCAAGAGAAACTTGTAGCAACAAGAAATCATGTTCAGTGGAACTCAAGCATTGAAATTTGAGAATTGATACCTCATTGCTTCTAGCATACTTCCAATATAAGAGTCCAAGTACTTCAATCTCGACGTGTCGTTTAACGACGCATTCCGAAATGTTTTTTGGCCTACAAAACAAGGTAATCACACCAGTGTTATAAGGCCTATAGTCTGCATTAAGGGCCCCGTCAGTTGTGAAAGAGAATCTCTACCATTTTCATGAATGTAGACAGGAGGGTTGCCATAATGCTGCTTAAAGTACTCCAAAGATCCTCTCACACCCTCCGGATTAATAGGGAACTGTGAAATTTATCGTATTAGTGATCGCAATAGTTGACATGGAGAAATTTATCGTGTTAGTAAGCAGTATTAATTCTTACCTCACCAGAGGGTCCTCCAACATCAACTGCAACAGAAAACAAGCAAGAACTCAGCGGCATGGTTAAGAAAACATTTGGCTACAGGTTTTCCTTAAAAATTCTTTACTGCATGACATTAAAAAAAATGATGAATGTCACGAAATTAACTTACGTATAAGCTTCGCACACGCGTCCATCGAAACGTCTCTTTGCTTCATCTTGAGACTGTCCGAATCATCTTGAACGTGTGCCGTTATGTAATGATTCAATCCAAAGAAGTCCCACGAGCCCTTCACTAATTTGGATTCTTCGGTGGTGAACGATGGAATTCTCAGACCTGCATTCTTCTTAACTATGTCAGGATAGTCACCAAAGACCAAAGGGTCCATAAACCTGCAAACCAATGTTGTTAAGTAATAAAAATCCATTGGTTTTTAAACACAGAGAAGGTGGAAGGACATACCAACCGACGTAAAAATCATAGGCTCTTTGAGTTGCGATTACATCTTTTGTTGCATTGGTGAATGGAACGAATCGATATATAAAGATATTGAATCCAACAAACCCCTGTTGCTTTACCTACGCATCGATCAAAAATATCACAGTTCAATATATTTTCGAGCGAGAACGTCTTTTATTAACTACCGTCTGTCACTACAAATGAATGTAGCACAATTATACTAGGAAATATACCTGATACTTTCTCTTATACAGCCTTGCAGCAGCTGCATGGGCCAGCAAGAGATTGTGAGCAGCAATGTAAGGCTCAGTAGAGGAGTTGCCACTTTTGCAGTTGATCCCAAATGGAGCAGAACATCGGCCGGGTGGAAATATTCCCATGTCATAACCTCCCAAAGCATACACATTGGCCTCATTGATTGTAGTCCAGTATGAGACGCGATTGCCAAATTCTCGGAAGCAGGCATCTGCATAAGCAGTAAAATCTTTTCTGCATATAAAATCATTGTCAGCCAGATTGGAACTCAGATTGCTTAGCATAACCTTTATAGAACTGATAAACCTCGGTTTTCTAGGTGTAATGGAATATTGGAAACAAACTAGAATAGTAGTAGTTGTAGATAGGAGACTACACAATCTTTCTATTTAGCCATCCTCCATACTCATCTTCAAGTGCTTGAGGTAGATCATAATGGATCAAAGTAGCATGAGGTTGAATGCCTAAACATTTGCACGAACGAAGATAATAAGATCGAAAAGAAATCCAATCACTTATATAGTGATTAGGCTATCATGTCGACATGGAAATAAATATGCTACCGTTGCTAACAAGTTCGTCAATAAAATCGTTGTAGAATTGCAAGCCCTTTGGATTAACCGAACCTCTTCCATCTGCATAAGATGTTTTACACACGATTTAGTACTAAAATTTTCTCGTGATCAAATTCTTAAGCAAAAAATGAGCCTTCACTCCACAACCGTACTCGGGATAAGCCTTGACCATGAGATGGAAAATCTATATGCTTCTAGACCAGTATCCACCATGAGTTGAACATCTTCCTATATACACAAGTAAAATAACAACATCATGTTGCAAAAAGAGTTATTGTGCATGCACATTAAGGCATTCAGCGTCAGTAGGTGTTCTTTTAATAGTTCCATAAATGCTTCAAATCAAGTTCGACGAGTGAAAGCCTAAGTGGGCAAATCTTCAATATAATGACCGACAAAAGACCAATTATCGAAAGGGAGGGGCTTTCACCAACCAAGTGAGAAGCCCAATGGTTAGGTATGTGATTATGGGTGTAAGAGGTTGGGGGTTCGAGTTCCAATGGGGGGCAAGTTAAGTTTCTTTCTTGTCAAAAAAAAAGGAGGGGCTTTCAATTTGATCCATGCAGGCGACTCCAACTAATTTGGGGTTGAGGTTTTGTTGTCATGTACATGAATTTCATTGCATTTGCATAATGTGATCGTTAGTTTGGTAATTAGTTATACAAACAAAACTTGTTAGGAATATCACTAACTAGCAAATTGGATCTGATGCAATAATTTAAACTAAGCATACTCTTCTTCAGTAATGTAGAGAACAAATGAAACAAATTCCCATACCTTATACTTGTGGTATCCGTCGCAACAATCAACACCTCTTTTATTCTTCTCTGAAACCAAAAAATTTCACACTTGTGAGTGCTAATTAAACTGATTCTCAAAAGAGCATTACAGAACAATCTGTTAGAGACGTGTAGAACGAAAGTTAGTCCCACATCTGATAAGTGTGACTTCATAATGAAGTATATAAGTGTGGATCTCCCCCTAATTAGCACGATGGCTTTTGGAATAGAACCCCACACTTGTGAGTTGAAGGTGGTTGATGTTAATTTTCTGCTACTAGCGGAGATCCATAGGCTCGCGGAGAAATGCCGCGGGGGCGGCCCTATTAACCGAAACTTAATCTGCTAGGACCATTAAAAATATGATGATTAACACACAAAATTGAACACAGCCCTAATTTTCAACTCATCTGTTATGCATAAACCTTGGGTAGTTTTTGTAAATTTTGTTCTATGAATCAAAAATCAAACTGAAACAGAGCAAACCAGATTGAGCAAAAGCATCCCAAATGCTAGGAGTCCTTCCATCATCTGCTTCTGCTCCTTCAACCTGCACAAACCTCCAAATTAAGTGAATTCAAGTGACCCGAATTGATGTACAACATCAAAACTGAAAAAAAAAAAAAAACAAAACAAACAAACACTACCCACAAAAAGAGATACAAAAAAAAAAAAAAAAAAAAAAAATTTTTTTTTTTAAAAAAACCTGAAAAGCTGAAGTTCCAGAACCAAAAACAAATTGAGGGTTTCGAGGAAAATCATCTCTGATGAATTCTTTGGAGGTATGGCAGAAACCCATTAAAGAGAAACAGAGATTGATCAGAAAAATCAGAAGAACAGAATCAAAGAACACCCTTTTCATCCTCCTCTGCTTCCTCTGTTTTTGTTAATCGTTTGCTCTGTTTTTGTTGAGATTTTCGTCTAGTCTTTTTTTTTTTATATTTTTTATTTTTTGTGATGAGATGGAGATGGGTATGGTATGTGATGAATCTGATGATCGAAGTGGGCCAACGCACTGCTGCATGTTCGGAGAAACTATCATAACAAGGTTCTGGAAAAATTCTCATATCTTCTGTTTTCATCTCAGGGTTCTTAGATTTTCATAATCTTTTTTTGCAGTCTAATTAATGATAGTTTGAGCTAAATTAATGACAATATATTTTAATCATTATTTCTTTTCTTTTTTTTTTTTTTTTGAAGAAAATAGAAATTTCAATAATCATTAATGGTTCAGTATATGACTAGACATAAAATCAAAAAAATATATTGATTCGTAAATTCTATTTGTTTAAAAGGACTATTATTACTTTGGTTGTGATTGCGATTGTAAAATTGAAACAATTTGACAATCAAGGATTGTACTCTTCAATGTTGAAACACATTATAAAATACAAACACTCGCTAGAACCACATAACGAATAACAAAACTTCCCAACAATAAAAAGACAAAATCAAGACTTTCAAGAAAGGAAATACAAACTACCTAATAATAAAACTAAAAATAAGGACCAGCCCAACTTCATAGAATTTAATTTGTTAATATAGAACTTATTTTTTGGGGAGGGATAAAATACACATGCAGTCAATTTTTAAATTTTCTGAAGCGGTACACAATGCCCCTTAATGTGCCTGTTAGTAGGTCGATCGAACCGTCTGTCTAACTATGTTGAAAGACGTAAACAACAACAACAATAATAACATAGCTTCAATCCCAATTAATTAATGTCGGCTACATGGACTCTTCCATTGTGCTCGATTTAAGGCAATAACGGTGAGCTTTCCAAACGGTTTAAATCTCTCTTAATTAATGTGTCTCAAGTGAACTTCAGTCTATCATATCTCGTTGACAAATTTCTTCAATTTTTATTAAGTCAAGTTTTCTAGTGAAATCATTTGTAGGTTGATTGAAATACCTAAAGAGAACCACAAATAGGAAAATAAAAATTATAGAATGAGTTAAAGAGGTTTTTGGTGAAAGCATTTAGTTTTCCTTTTTTCTTGAATTTGATAATAGTGCAGTAGGTATTTAAACAAAAATTAGATATAGGGCAAAAGTCATATAAAAAAAAAAAAAAAAGATATAGGGCAAAAGACCAAAGAAAGAACTTTAAAAACTAGAGAAAAAGAGGTATAATGAAAAGGCTGTAAGCAACAACTGCAAATGCCAACCGTAATAATTTTTTGTCATACGCTATGAGCCTTCAGTCACTCTTTATAAAATGGATCAAATATATATAAGTGTTGATGTCATTGTTGTATTGTGAGCCCCCCTGTAGTCAACCGGCTCGTTGGCATTCTTCGTATAACACTTTCGCAACAAAAATTAGTGAGCAATATCTCACCAAGCAAAGTAATTGAAATGAGCAGAAGAATTATTTTCCACTTCAGTAATGACATGATCTCTTTTTGTTTCTCCTTTGAGAAAGCTGGAGTACCATGTGCAGAGAGTTTAGGGTACCTCTTCAAATCTGGGTCGTTCAAATCCACGTAGTAGACGCCAAAGCTTGATTCATATCCGTCAAGCAATTCAAAGAGGTCTATGAAAGACCATGCGAATTATCCTTCTGTGTTTGATCCGTTCCTGCAAAAATTTAGTAGTTAAAAGGACTTGTCTTTGAGAACAAATCAATGTATTGTTACTGGCAAATGTTGTTATGTGATGAAGTACTACCTCATTGCTTCTAGCATGCTTCCAATGAAAGACTCCAAGTACATCACCCTCGAAGCATCATACAATGATGCATTTCGGAATGTACTTTGTCCTGTTAAACAAAATCGTATACTCAATATCATGGACTCGAGGATCCTAACTCAGACGGTGCCGCAATGACTATGTCAGTTGTGAAAGAGATGCCCTGTGGACGCATGGTCTCGCTTAAGGCCTGGAGGCTAAGCGTATGAAACACACGACATGTTTAAAAAACTGAGAGTGAACCCTTGCCATTTTCATGAACGTAGACAGGAGGGTTGCCGTAACGTTGCTTTAAGTACTCCAAAGAGCCTTTCATACCCTCTGGATTAATGTGGAACTGCATGAGATTTATCGTACCAGCGAGCAAGTTTAGTTATCACAACGAAAACAATTATGCTCTTGAGCTAATTTTTTAGTGTTAATAGTTTAAATTCTTACCTCACCCGGGGGTACCTCGTCCGAACTAGCTGCAGCAAAAATAAGCAAGGGCTCAGTTTGCATGATTATGAGAAAGTATTTCATAATTCGATCGTAAGACTCTTATCGATATATGATGTTCACAGAATATAAGTACCAGAAAGCTTTACAGCCATGTCCCTGAGAGTATCTCTTTGCTCCATCTTTGAGGCTGTCCGAGTCATCCCGAACGTATAATGTGTTGTAATGATTCAATCCAAAGAAGTCCCAAGAGCCTTTAACTAGTATGGATTCTTCAGGGGTGAAAGAAGGACATTGTTAATCAACGCCACATTTCTTCAGGGGTGAAAGAGTCCCAAGAGCCTTTAACTAGTATGGATTTCTCAACGCCACATTTTTCTTTACTATGCTGGGATAGTCCCCAAAGACCAAAGGGTCCATAAACCTGAAAATGGACATTGTTAATCAAATAAAATCCACAGGTTTAAACATAGAGAAGGTTGAAGGACTTACCAACCAATGTAGTACTCAAAGGCTCTTTGGGTTGCGATGACATCTTTGGTCGCGTTGGTGAGAGGAACGAACCAGTATGTAAATATATTTAATCCAACAAATCCGTGTCGCTTTACCTACATAGGGATCCCCATCTCAAAAATATGGTATTCTACGCATTTTTGTGCAAGAATGTCTTACAAAACAAATATGGATCTCCGCAATGGGAGTATTATTGATCTAGGAAAATACCTGATACTTTCTCTTATATAGCCTCGAGGCAGATGCATGGGCCAGCAAGGCATTGTGAGCAACAATGTATGGCTCAGTCGAGGAGTTGCCAATGTTGCAGTTGATCCCAAAGGGAGCTGAGCATCGCTGAGGAGGAAATATTCCCACATTATAACCTCTGAGAGCAAACACATTAGCCTCATTGAGAGTAGTCCAGTAGAAAACTCAGTCACCAAATTCTTTAAAGCAAACATCTGCATACGCCATAAAATCTTCCCTACATCCAATTTGAGATAAAAAATAATAATAATAATAAAAAAAAAACATCGTCATTCAGATTAATTTGTGATTCAGTCTTGGCATAATAGTCGCAGATAAATGATGAGCTACGATATTGCACACTATTAATTGTAAAGATCATGATCAAGAGAATATTCTTTGAAAGAAGGAAAGCGTGGACTATCTTTACTGCTAATACAGACGAGATAAAAAAAAAAAATATGAACAAACTATAGCAGGAATTGGAGGTAGAAAACTACACGATCTTTCTACTCAGCCATCCTCCATACTCATCTTCAAGTGCTTGAGGAAGATCATAATGGAACAAAGTGACATGAGGTTGAATGCCTACATTTTCATATAAGAAGAACATTAGTGGATTAACAGGATATATTGCTGTATCATACGGCAACCAGGTTAACGGATTGATAAGGAACGAGATGTGCTACGTACCATGGCTAATTAGTTCGTTAATGAGGTTGTTGTAGTATTGCAAGCCCTTCGGATTCACCGGCCCTCTTCCATCTGCAGAAATTATGTTAGTGCACACGCCATGTTCTCAAGGTGAACAATTAAAATTAATTGCCGGATAATCATACATGGGATGAGCCTTGACCAGGAGATGGAGAACCTATAGGCCTCTAAACCTGGCGCTGCCATCAGTTCAACATCTTCCTACACAAATCAAACATATGTTACACAAAATCACATTGCATTGAGTTTGTGATTCTCAGTCTACAGTTGAGCTTCCTACATATTTATATACAATATTAAACAAGCATATCGACCGTTTTGCGGGTTTTGGATGCCAATACTTTCCTTCAAATTATAAGTTGTTCATGCGCTTTATGCAACGTTCAACGACTTGCAATCTAAGTGTAAATAAGTTGAATCTTGAAATCTTGAAATAGAAGTAAAACAAGCAGTGAAGAGATTAGGGGCTTTTACAAAAGATTGCATCAGTTCTGTAATAGCAGTTAGTGATGATTTTAGGGTTTAGTAAAACTACATAATAATGACAGTAGAACAAATGAATTTATGCACCTTATATTCGTGGTACCCGCCGCAACAATCAACGCCTCTTTCATTCTTCACTGAAATGCCAGAAAAAAGGGAATAAATTAAAAATATCCGAACCTGTGAATGCTAATTTAGCTGATACTCAAAAGGGTATTATAAAAACAGCTTCAATAGTTTATACAAAAATCAAGAAGAAGAAAGCCGCAATGCTTAATTAAATGGGGTCGGCTACACGTTGAAATTCTTCCATTGCATCCGATTTAGTGATGGAAAACAAAAATCATCAAATAAAAATCATGGGTAGTTTTACTCACATTTGATTACTAACTACAATATCTCAGGCTCGCATGATACCCACGGATATCCAAAAAATAATAATAATAATAATACAAAATCATACTTAATTCATACAAACTGGGTACTAATCAAAATCATCAAAGTATAAGAGGGCATGACAAGAAAGCAAATCAGATTGAGCAAAAGTATCCCAAATGCTAGGAGTTCTTTCATCCTCAGCTTCTGCCCCTTCAACCTACACATTAATAAGTGAATGAATTCAAACAACACTAACAACAATAGATGAACAACATCAAGAACTCTACTCAGAAAAGTGAAGTACCTGAAAAGCTGAAGTTCCAGAACCAAAAACAAAATGGGGTTTTGGTGGAAAATCTACCGAGTTTTTGGGAGCTTAGGCTGAGGCCCATTAAAGAAAAACAGAGACTGAGCACAAAAATCAGTAGAATTGAATCAAAGGACAATCTGTCCATCCTCTGCCTCTCCTCCCCTGTTTCCCTCTGTCTATCTAGTTCTGTAGCTCAACGGCTCACTCTTTTGGCTTCTATTCATTTTAAACAACGTACCCTCCCTCCCAAATTAATTAGAATCCGCTACATGGATCAAACTCTTTCATTATTCTCACTTTAATGCAATTGATAGTGAGCTTTCCAAATAATTCAAATTCCTTTTAATTAATACATCTGTGACGGCCCCAAATTTCACAATTCTAGAATCGGGTACCGCCCAGCCTAGACCCGCGCGAACCCCCGAGCCAATCTTGCCGAGTCGCGCGGGGCCAGTGAGCCTATCCTAACCATTCAATCATTTATTAATTATTAAAAGTGAAGTCAATTAATTAGCGAGTTATCAAAGTATAAAGCGGAAGCAATAAATCTCAACTAATCAATTAACCTCGAAAGCTCCAAGTTATGACAAAAACCAAGGGTGTGGGAACCCCGTATATCATATATACCATGTAAAGCAAGGAGAGTATCATCGAAGTCATAATATCCAAAAATCTCTCAACCCATAACCCCGTGTATAAAAAACAATATAAGCAACTAATACAACCCAAAAAAGTCACATATGTTAGCAGATGAGGGCCGCTCAAAGTATATCGCCTAACTGCACGATCTTTCCTTTGCTGGACTGCTGATCTGCACTCGGTTAAACACAAGAATGACGATTCCAGGTAAGTAACGCTAAGCAGGAACATAATAAATACAACATTTCGAATTAAATAAATGAACAGTCAATTCATGCGAATAGAAAGAAAAAGACAGGGAGCGCATGAATATATAAAGACTCTGAATAAATACATGAGCAATCGAAATTGAGTGTCCCAGAATACAAGGGAAAGGCACAAGTGGCCCCGACCAATCAAAGTCGTTAAGCCGATGACAAAATCTCCTCAAAGGCTAGGAGTCGAGGACAAAATCTCCTCTAAGATCCCTACGCGAATGTAGAGTCCCCAACAATCTGGTGGAGAACTCTCACCTCGTACATGTCATTACAACTAATCATGTATCCCCAGCTGTAAACCCCGGTATAATACACCTCGAGCCCAAAATTCTACAAGGATCACGCTTGATACACTTGCCTTAAGATAACTCATATGAATGGAATAACAAGAAGTTATTGAAACAATATCAATAAATAATTCAAAGCTCAAGAAATAACAGTAGTGTTCCTTACTGGTTTACTTACCTCCAATTCAATCTAATTCGCGCTAACACAGACTCCGACACCTCCTTACGGTCCCGTGTGTACAAGAATCCTGATAATGCAATTTATATCAATTTCCTTAATTTCCTATGATTTTTCCAAATTTTTAACTACTTTTACAAATTTCACGCTTTTCGAGGCACAAACCCCGACATAACATTTCGCAAAAATTCTGAATACTTCACTTTTCATAGAAATTCCCAAATTTCTTTTTATTTGATGAAAATATAATTTTCTATAATTCTTCAAAATTTTTCCTAAATTTTCCCTATTTTTCTGAAATTTTATTTCAATTAAAATCATTTTTAATATATTTAATTGAAATAAATAATTATTTATTAATATAATAATAGGTGGGTGGGTCACGGGTCGGATCTGGACCACCCTAACCAGGTTAGACCTGGTCCACCCGAGTCGGGTCCAGTCCAACCGGGTTGGGTCCGGTCCAATCGAGTCAGACCCGACCCGTTTCCCTAAACCTTAAATTCCATTTTTTCTTTCTTTTCCTTCTTTCACAAATAACATTAACAACAACTCAACAATCCACCATCATCAACACTTCATTTTCACCATTAATCACCTCCATTTAAATCGAAACGAAAAATCCTTGAAAATTTTCAAAAATTTGCCAAAAATCCAAAACTTACCCAAATCAATTATAACCTTTGTAAATAACTTATTAATCGTTGCGGGGATCGTCGGGACATCGAAAACTTCGATCGATTTTGAAGTTTCAATGTGGCATCCAAATCTCACCGCGACGAAAATAAGCAAACTACACACCAACGCGTAGAGAATGACGAGGAGAGTCTGAATCTTACCTCGGATCGTCGAAAACCGTCGCCTCCAGCGCCGCTCCAGCCACACCAGTCCGGTGGTTGCTTGGGGAAGAAGTTAGAGAAAAGGAAGAGAGAGAAAAAGGTGGGTGTTGGGTTTTTATACCCCTCTCCTCATCCACTTATGCACACTCATCTCAAGGCGCATCCAAGGGTCCTCCCTTCAGCTGTCCCAACGACTCCAACACTTCATATGGGACTTCATTATGTAATTTGAGCTCCACACTTGGTCATCTCCAACTCCGCCTTAGTGTTGTTGAACTCGAACCGCGCCACGACTCGCCCGTCGCACACACTCTATCGCAACTACGTGCCAACACGCCAATAATTTTATAATTTATATTTTTAGTTAAGTTTGTCCCCGGACTACTAACCTCGTACACAAACGTCTTTACACGTTAAAAAAACTTTGAAATTGCACAAATGAAATACAATATAGTACAAACACCATATATGTAATAACCCTCAAATTTTAACCCAACTTGTATAGCACTTATCAGGACCATGACCCGGCTACGTGATACTAGACAGTATTTCGAACCTCGGGAGTCGACACCGAGATGATTTTATGTTTCCATGATGTGTGTATTAGTATTGTAGTCCGTTACATGTCTCGAGTCGTTCAGGCAATATTTAATATGAGTGTGGTTCCGCCTAGGTAAACAGGGGAGAAAATACAATAAAAACATAATTAAAAGAATTATTGAATAATTTAATTATTTATTTGTGCGAGACAAGGCGAAAGTATGCGGGTGACAGAGAAATACAGACCGGGGAGGCAAGATGGATCGGGGAAAATTGTTGAAAAACGCGAGTGTTGAATAAATACAAAACAAATGGACCATGGTGTAGGATTGTTAAAATGACACAGTCCAATAATGGAGAACCCTTGGATCAGCCTCGGGATGTGTGTTTAAATGGAGATAGGTGGACACAATTGAGACAACACCCCACCTAACACACTATTCACCACTATTCACACCATACCTTTTTATTTTTAAATATCAAACACCCTCCCTCTTTCACTCTCACCCATAGTTTTCTTTCTCTTCAATCTCTCATTCTCACTCACGATCTCTCTCATCTCCCTCATCTCACAATTGCCCTTGCTCTTGCCAGTGACCGGACTGGAGACGCCGGAGGCAGCCGTTGACCGGAGGTATGCATCCCCTCATCTCTCTCTCTCTCTCTCTCTCTCTCTCTCTCGGTTCTTCTTCTCATTCTCTCTCTCGAACTCCCTCTCTTTCTCTCTCGGTTCACTCATCCACCACGTCTGGCCGTGTACATCGCCTATCATCAGAGGTCTAGGGATGGCGGGTTAGCTCACCGGAGATCTCTATCTCTCTCCCTCTCTTTCTCTTATTCTCTCACTGTTTTTTTTTATTTTATTTTTTGGACGAATGGATGGCTGTCGTGATGTGGTTTTGATCGGAGGCGAGGAACGGTGGACCACCGGAGCCTTGAAGAACCTAGAGCACCCCTTAGCAGCGTTGAATGATGGAGATGTCAAGTGGTGTGTGTATATCTCGTTTTTTATTATTCATTGTATGTGTGTTGTCTCGCTGGAAACCGCCCTTACTGACAGCGCCACCGTCAGACCACCGTAACTAGGACGCTGTTGGGGACCCCACCAAACTCCTACCTAGGTCCCACGACCCTCTGGAGTTGTCGAATCAGTTTAGACGAATGCAAAACGTCGTCATTTCATGTGATATGGGTGGTGGAGACTCGCTGGAAACCACCCCTGTCGGCGGTGCTACTGGTCGGACCACCACCAGTGGAGGTTGTCGAGGATCTCAACTAACTCTTGTTGAGGTCTTACAACCCTTGGTTGTGTCCAAGATTTTAAAATGTTAAGATATAATGGTTATGTTTTTATATAAGTGTTGAGTTGAGTTTTGTTTATGTAATGTGTTTAAAACTCTGACTAGGTAAGGTGTTTCCGGCCATCTCATGCCAAGGAAACCCCCTCCCAATATTGAACAATACCAATGTGTAGCCATGTCAGTGTCTTTATTGATTGGTGTTTGGTTATGGAGTTTTCATGATACTTGACAACCAAACCACTTTACGTTTTTCCTAATTAGTTTTAAAGGATTTTGACTGGCTATCTCGATGAACATACGATATGTGTGAGAAATATATGGTTTCGGTTTAGTACCGTTGTATAGGATGTCAGTGTTGATGATGTCATGGTCGCGCCACTGGTCCTTGAGACCATGGCGTGACCCACACACGACTGAGCCGAGCCTGTGATTTGTGAATAGGTTTATATGTACGTTTTGTGATGTCAAAACCTAAAAGAGTCGTGTTTTCAGTGGGTTTCAGATCGATTTACCGAATGACTTATCGAGTCGTTGAGTCATCAAAATACTGGGAAAATATTGAGGTTTAAACCTGGGTTAGTTAATGACTTGACCTAATAACATGGGTTTCCAACCTTGTCAGGTAGCGAAAAATTTGGGGATAAACGTTAGGATTCACGGGAGAGTTTGTTATGCGGGTCACGATAGTTCAGGTAAGTACACTTGTCTTAAAACTTGTGTACGCTAGTAAGCCAGTTAAGAAAATACCATGTGATTCATTTTCATTCCGTTGTGTTTGCTATTATCTACTTGTTGGCATTCCATTTCATTTTCCTTGTATGTGTGTTCTTGGCATAAGTGTGTGTCTCGAAGGTACATGCGGCCTGCACTAGAAGGGATAAAATGCGGGCACTCGTGCGCACGAGTGTTTGACCACCCCTAGTGATTGTGTGATACCATGTACTGGATTGTTGTGGATATTGTTATAGATTTCGATGTTGCGACATCGCTGTTATGGAATTGTTGTGGATTTTAGACCACTTATGGCCTCTCTTGACTCGTAGAACATGCATGTTTCGATTGCTTTTATTTCCAATCTGTCTATCATGCATCTCGTTTATTTAAATTCCAGTCTTTCAATTTCCCGCATGATATTTAGACTGCCTTGTTTGAAAGTTCATGAATTACTGTTATATTCTTCTGGTTTTACTTTCGATTTCTCTCAGTTGCTCACCGTCTAGTTTGTGACAGTGGGTGCAGATAGGATAGAGTGCAGTAGAGGCAAGGGACTTTGCCTAGGAGACTTTTTGTGAGCAGCTGGACTTGAGGTACCGAGATGTAGGCTCATGTTTATTTTGTTTGCATGATGTTTTATATATATGATTGTAGTTTTTGGATTGGGGATAAATTTTGTGGTGGATACCATGAATATCATTTGTTGACTTGGACACGAACCTATCGGGGTTTTCGCATTTATATAGATTCCTGATTTCCATTTGATTGAGTTATTTCCCAATAATTGATTAATATTAAATTCTCTTTCGATGTGTTACACTAGCAATAACTCTTTCATAAAACTTGAAATTTGATGATTTGAGGCTGACTAGGCTCGTCAAGCTCATTGAGTGCCGACTCGGGACCTGCATGGGTCTAGGCTGGACGTGTCCAAATGCATTGAAAATTTGGGGCCGTCACAGTTGGTATCAGAGCGCGAGATTCTAAAGACTTTGACTCTTGATTTAAATTTATAAAACACAAGCCATTAAACCAGCAGAAGTTAGGAATGGTCGAACTTAGAAATGGAAACCCTATGATCCTGTAGAAACTTTGCTGGGGAAGAAATAGGTTGAGCCGGATAATTTTAATACATATCATGATTGTTAAGTGTATTATTATGGTATACGGTAGCTAAAGACTGAACCGAAAAGTTCGTACTTTTAATCCAGACGACGATGGCGGATCAGACTGATCCGGGCGACGATAGCGACACGTCTGGCACACGATATGCTAGCTCGGACGATGTGCATGCCTTGACTCAGAGAGTTGCGACGTAGGACCAGCAGCTACAGGAGATGTTACGACTGTTGATGACACTCGTACCAACTACCACTACACTATCGACTTCAACTACACCATTACCACCTACTGATTCTCGGGGAGCAGAGACCCTAATTGCGGCGGCATCTACGGCTCCGATTCCGTTAGAGGCAGTATCAAAGGGAGTTGTTATTGCGCCTGATATACAGACCGAGGTGGAGACGCCTTCGTTACAGACAGAGATAGTTCGAGCAGCAGAGACACCGGTTACGACTCCAGCGAAGAGTTTAGGAGCCACTGCTGAGGCGACACAGTGGAAGGAATTCAAGAGACATGATCCCATGAAGTTCTATAGCGGTACTGATGTTAGGGTAGCGAAACTATTTTTGAAGAATCATGAAAAGACTCACTCGATCATTACCACGAAGGACCATATGCGAGTGACGATCTCTTCGTCTATGTTACAGGAGGAGGCAGATGATTGACGACTATCGTTACTACCCGAGGCATTCCGAGAGACTGGATTGACTTCAAGACCCAGTTTAACTAGAAGTACTTCCCGCCGACTGTCCTTCGAGCGAAGAGGAACGAGTTCATGGCATTGAGGCAGAGCGCAGATGAGTCAGTGATGGAGTACATTGGTAGATTTATATCGTTGTTGCCTTATGCTGGAGGATCTGCAGACACTGAGACTAATCAAGTCTACTACTTCACTTAGGGTTTGCTACATACAATTGGAGGTTCTGTAATCACTACGCAACCGAAGACTTTGCAGATTGCTTATAAGCGAAGTCTAGTACGAGAAGATTATCTGCTTACTCATCCAGAGGAGGCCAGACCGGCATGATCAGAGTTCCGATCGGAGAAGTACCATCAGGACAAGAAGAGGAAGAAAAATAGGTGGACTTTTTGTGACCAAAGGACTCCGAGTGTAGGTTCCGTTGCACAACAAACTATTCATCCGACACAGATAATTCTGCCAGTAACGAGTTTTTCCAGTCATCCACCTCAGCCTAGTCAATCAGGACAACAGTCGCAGTGGCAGACTAATGAGAGTAGGGGTACTAATCAATGAGACAAGCAGAGGAAAACACAGAGGTTTGGTTAGACTCAGACTCAGAGTTCTGCACAGGGACGAAGCCAAAGCTAGACTCAGGGATTGCTGGATACCCACACATGTTTCAGGCACGGAAAGTGTGACGGCCCCAAATTCCACAATCCTAGAATCGAGCACCGCCCGGCCTGAACCCGCGCGAACCCCCGAGCCAATCCCGACTAGTCGTGCGGGGCCAGTGAGCCTATCCTTACCATTCAATCATTTGTTAATCATTTGAAAGTGAAGTCAATTAATTAGCGAATCATCAAAGTAATAAGCGGAAGCAAGTAATCTCAACTAATAAATCAACTTCGAAAACTCTAAATTAGGACAAAACCTAGGGTGTGGGAACCCCGTATATCATATATATCATGTAAAGCAAGGAGAGTATCATCCAAGTCTTAATATCCAAAAAAGATCTCTCAACCCAAACCCCATGTACAAACAAAACAATATAAGTAGCTAATACAACCAAAAAGTCACCTATGTCAGCAGAGAAGGGCCGCTAAAAGTATATCGCCTAACTTCACGGCCTTTCCTTTGCCGGACTGAGGATCTGCACTCGGTCAAACATAAGAATGACGAGTTCAGGTAAGTAATGCCAAGCAGGAACAACAATAAATACAGTATTTCAAATTAAATAAATAAGCAGTCAATTCATGCAGATAGAAAGAAAAGGACAGGGAGCGCATGAACATATAAAGACTGTGAATAAATAAATAAGCAATTGAAATTGAGTGTCCTCGAATACAAGGGAAAGGCACAAGTGGTCCCGACCAATTAAAGTCGTTAAGCCGAGGACAAAATCTCCTCAAAGGCTAGGAGTCGAGGATAGAATCTCCTCTAAGACCCCTACGCGAGTGCAGAGTCCCCAACAATCTGGTGGAGAACTCTCACCCCGTACATGTCATTACAACCAATCACGTATCCCCAATCGTAAACTCCAGTATAATACACCGCGAGCCCGGAATTCTGCAAGGATCACGCTTGACGCACTTGCCTTAGGACAACTCAAAATGAATGGAATGAAAAGATAGTATTGAAATAACATCAATAAATAATTAAAAACTCAAGAAATAACTGTAGTGTTCCTCACTGGTTTACTTACCTCAATCCAAGCTAATTCGCGCTAACACGGACTCCGACACGCCCCTTACGGTCCCCTTGTATACAATAATCCTAATAATGCAATTTATATCAATTTCCTTAATTTCCTATGATTTTTCCAAATTTCTAGCTATTTTTGCCAAATCTCACGTTTTCCAAGGCAAAAACCCCGACATAATGTCTCGCAAAAATCCCGAATATTTTATTTTTCTTAGAAATTCTCAAATTTCTCTTTATTTGATGAAAATATAATTTTTTGGAATTTTCTAAAAAATTTTCTGAATTTTTCCTACTTTTCTGGAAGTTATTTCAATTAAAATCAATTTTAATATATTTAATCAAAATAAATAATTTTTATTAATATAATATATGGGTGGGTCGCGGGTCGGGTCTGACCGGTCAAACCCGATCCACCCGGGTCAAACTTGGTCTGACCCGGTCAACCCGGGTCTAACCCAAACCAGGTCGGGTCACCTTGACCCGTTCCGATTTTCCCTTCTTCTTCGTTGCTTTGTTTGCTGGAAGTTTCCAGCAAACAGTGGCGTCCCTTTTTTTGACAAAACAACACAACAACAATCACACACACCTCACCACCATCATCACCACCATTTTCACCATTTAAATCCATCATCCCCTCAACAACAACCTCGACAACAAATTCGAAAACAACCACAACGACAACACCCACAATGAAATCAATAACTTCTTACCTGGATCTCGCCTCGACGTCGCGTCCACGCTTTCCGCGAACCGCCGCCTTCCTCTCCTTGATTCTCCTTCTCTTGGCCAATCTTTCTCTCTTTCTCCCAAATTTTTTTTTCTCAAAATGACGACTGTGGTGGCGGTGATTGTGATGAAATTTGGGCATTTTGGTCAAATGACCAAAATACCCCTCACCCTTATCCATACCCTTTACAACTTTATTGCCTTTTTTGTCTTTTCACCATTTTACCTACCAACTTTGATAACTCACTTGGGTGACTTAGTTGACTTTTGGTCTTTTGCTCTCATCTATTTCAACCAACACTCAAAGTTTCCCTCGGGTATTCTCGCACCCGACTCATAACACTAACTTTGTTCGACGCGTCACCACAGACGTACCGACGTAACAAACGGACTTTACAACCTTTTAATTATTATTTATTTAATATTTTTGTCAGTGTTTCTAATTAAATTTGTTCCCCGAACTACAAACGCTCGTACACAATGCCTTTACCCGTTAAAAACTTAAAATTGCACAAATGAAATATAATATAATACAAACATCATACAAAACTAACATACCTCGGTATCAACATCCGAGAATTGATGACTGTACCACGGTGTGGGCCCACATATCACCTGTATTGACACGTGGCACGAGTTACATTTTTTAGGGTTGTTACAGAAAGGTTGGCCACATTCAAAGGGATTGCCCTCAACCACAGAGAACACTGCCACAACATCACCAGCGCCAGAGGGAGCATGTTCAGGCAGCTGTTGAGCCAGATCAAGGGGCATCCCG
The DNA here is from genome assembly GCA_039657345.1 of Stephania japonica. Lineage (NCBI taxonomy): Eukaryota > Viridiplantae > Streptophyta > Magnoliopsida > Ranunculales > Menispermaceae > Stephania > Stephania japonica. The sequence goes on along the minus strand of CM077558.1, from coordinate 5,456,875 downwards.
AAACCTTGTTGAGGGTATGACTTCCATTTCCAGTATTTTCATGCGTACCATGTTCGATTTGGGTTATATTATTTCCACCTATTGTTGTGCGCATGGTAGATGAGTTAGGGTTGATGCTCATTAGACTTAGAAGACCCCAATCCTAGGCATGGTTGTCAAGATGTTGTATACCCTAACGCGATTTGTTTTAGACATTTCTGTAGAAATAGGGGGCTACGAGTCGCTAGTAGTCATACAGGTACGAGAGTCGTTAGAATTCGAAGCCTTAGTTGGTGCGAATTAGTTACGAATATTATCTGCTTGGATCGGTTAATACGAGAAGATAAGTTGGAGACCTTCGCAAGTGTCATTCGTACTGAAGTGATACAGAGGTGTCGGCTCGAGTTCTTGAAGCACTACGACTTCTCATTTTAGGTACCATCCAAGGAAGACCGACATTGTTGCTGATACTTTGAGCTGCAAAGGATTTGATGCCGAGATAATTGTGTGCCAGAGGACCATTAGTGTGGTTTACGTGAGGCAGCAGAGTTGATGAATTCAGCGGAAGTGCCGACAATTATCATGATACAGATACGTAATCAGACGAGGTTGCAGACCGTCTCATTTGGTATTGTGCGCGAAAAACATCTAGACGATGCATCATACAAGTGGTGCGGCGAGATGGCGGATAGTTCAGATTGCCCATACTATAGTCGGTCGACAGACTCATGCTAGAGGTATCGCAAGCGATTGGGGGTTTCCATTGGTGGCTGATGCACGTGACAAAATACTTCAGGAGATTCACCGCTCCCATTTCGTTGTATATCCGGGTCGACCTAAGATGTGTGCTAACATGCGACATCTCTTTTAGTGGCCAAGGGTGATTTTTTCGAGGTGTCGGAGTTGTTCGAGCATGTGATATGCCAGTGTGTATAGGCTAGGCATTGACGACCTGGAGGACTACTGCAGCCCTACTCATTCCTCGGTGGGAGTGGGAACATATTGATATGGATTTAATCAGTAGTTGCCCTGATCTTCTCGTAGTCACGATAGCATCTTGGTAATTATGGACAAGTTGCAAAATCTGCAATACCTTCACTTGTACGAGGTTGCGCACGACAACAGTTGTCAGGCAAGTATCGGTATGGCACCGATTGAGGCGCTATGTGATTGGCCTCGTAGATTTATTTCCTGCTGGACTAAGCTAGAGGATGTCGTAGCAATTAAACTTGGAACTGTTGAGGATCATGTTGAGAAGGTACGGTAGATTTACCAGAGACTTAATAGTGCCCAGGAGTGGCAGAAGAGATACTTGACGAGTATCACGATAAGCTTCAGTATGATTCAGAGAGACTAGTTACACCTGAAGGTCTCTCCACTGAAAGGTCACGAACAGTTTGGAGTCAACGAATGACTCGCTCTAAGGGTTATTGGTGTCTTCAGGATTTGTAAAGAGGAATGGTAAGATCGTTAATTTAGGTTACTTATTAGTAAATTTCGAGGACGAAATTCTAATAAGTGGGGGAGACTATAACAACCCTTAAATTTTAACCCAACTTGTATAGCACTTGTCAGGACCATGACCCGGCTACGTAATACTAGACAGTATTTCGAACCTCGGGAGTCAACACCGAGGTGATTCTATGTTTCTATGATGTGTGTATTAGTATTATAGTCCGTTACGTGTCTCGAGCTGTTCGGACAATTTTTAATATGAGTGAGGTTCCGCCTAGGTAAACAGGGGAGAAAAATACAATAAAAACATAATTAAAAGAATTATTAAATAATTTAATTATTTATTTGTGCGAGACAAGGCGAAAGTATGCGGGTTACAGAGAAATACAGACCGGGGAGGCAAAATGGATCGGGGAAAATTGTTGGAAAGCGCGAGTATTGGATAAATACATAACAAATGAACCATGGTGTAGGATTGTTAAAGTGACACGGTCTAATAATGGAGAACCCTAGGATCAGCCTCGGGATGTATGTTTAGATGGAGATGGGCGGACACAATTGAGACAACACCCCACCTAACACACTATTCACCACTATTCACACCATACCTTTTTATTTTTAAATATCACACACCCCCCTCTTTCACTCTCACCCATGGTTCTCTCTCTCTTCACTCTCTCATTCTAACTCGCGATCTCTCTCCTCTCCCTCATCTTACAACTGCCCCTGTTCTTGCCGGTGACCGGACTGGAGACGCCGGAGGCTGCCGTCGACCGGAGGTATGTGTGACGGCCCCAAATTCCCAATGCATTTGGGTACGCCCGGCCTAGACCCGTGCAGGTCTCGAGTCCGTTCTCAGCGAACCTAACGAGCCTAGTCAGCCTCAAAACATCAAAATTTCACGTTTTATGAAAGAGTTATTGCAATTATAACACAAATGGAAGCAAAAATCATATTCTAATCAAATATTGGGAAATAACTCAATCAAAGGGAAATTAGGAATCTATATAAATGTGGAAAACCCAACATGTTCAATTCTAAGTCAACAAAATGGATTGATGGAATCCACCTCAAAACATATTCCCCAGTTCCAAAACAATCATATATATATAAACTTCATACAAAAAGAAATAAACATGAGCCTACATCCCGATACCTCAAGTCCAACTGCTCACAAAAAGTCTCCTAGGCAAGGTCCCTTGCCCCTACTGTTCTCCGTCCTATCTGCACCCACCGTCACAAACTAGACGGTGAGTAACTGAGAGAAATCGAAAGTAAAGCCAGAAGAATATAACAGTAATTCATGAAATAACAAACAAGGCAGTCTAAATATCATGCGGGTACTGTAAGACGGGAATTTAAATAAACAAGAATGCATGATAGACAGACGGAAATGATAGCAATCGAAACATGCGTGTTCTATGAGTCAAGAGAGGCAATAAGTGGTCTAAATTCCACAACAATTCCACAAACAATGTCGCAACATCGAAATCCACAATATCCACAACAATCCAGACATGGTATCACACAATCACTAGGGGTGGTCAAACACTCGTGCGCTCGAGTGCCCGCGTTTTATCCCTTCTAGTGCAGGCCGCATGTACCTTCGAGACACACACTTATGCCAAGAACACACATACAAGGAATAAGGAATGGGAAGCCAATAATTCGATAGTAACAAACACAAAGAAGTGAAAATGAATCACATGATATTTTCTAAACTGGCTTACTAACGTACAAATGCTTTTTAAGGCAAATGTACTTACCTGATTTATCGTAATCCGCGTATAACACTCCCGCGACTCCTAACGCATATCCCCGAGTTTTCTGTTACCTGACAAGGTTGGAAACTCGTATTAATAGGTCAAGTCATTAAATTAGCTTCAATTTGACATATTATATCTTTTTTTTACATTTTTCGAGGCTAAAACCCCGATTATCTCGCCAACATTTTCGAGAAAATCCCAAAACTCAGTTGTGAACCATTTTTTTCTAATTTCTCATATTTTCTAAATTTTTCCATAATTTTCCCTATTTTTCTGGATTTTCTTTTCCATTTTTCTTTATTTTCTCTCTCTTTTTTTTTTCTTTTAATTTAAGGGCGGTTCGGCCGAACCAGACCGGTTCAGGGCCGAACCGGCCCTTCTTCTTCTTCAAGAGCAGAGCAGACGCTCTGCTCTGCTCTTTTTTTTTTGAATCGATCGAGAGAGGGAGAGGGAAGAAAAGATATAGAGGGATGGAGAGAGAGGGATCTCCGGTGAGGAGCGAACCCCGGTCACCACCGTCTCCGGTGGGAGAGGTGGTGTTGTGAGAGAGAGAGAGAGCAACCCGAGACGAGAGAGAGAGAGAAAACCGAGTGGAGAGAACCGAGAGTTCAAGAAAAGAAGGTGAGTGCTTACCTCCGGCGTCTCAGCTCCGGTCACCGGCGAGGAGGAGAGGCTGGTGTGAAGAGATCGTGAGGAATGGGCAAGGAGAGCTCGTGAATGAGAGAGTGAGAGACGGTGAAGAGAGAACGTGAGAGACAAGTGAGATGTGTTTAATGACATGGGAGAGGGTGAGATGAGTGACGTGAGGTGAGGGGGGGTGTAAGAGAGTGACGTGAGTGAAGAGATGTATGAGAGGTGTGTGTTTATATATATATATTATATATATAAAAAGGAGATGTGAATAGTAGATGAATAGTGGGTTAGGTAATGTGTTGTCACATGCCTAGCCCTTCATCTTCCCCTACACACACATCTCGAGGCTGATTTATGGGTTCTCCATTATTGGATTGTGTCACCTTTACAATCCTATCCCATGGTTCATTTGTTATGTAATTATCCAACACCCGCGTCCAAACGACGTTCCCCGATCCGTCTAGCCTCCTCGGTTCGTATTTCTCTGTCACGCGCATAGTTTTGCTTTGTCTCGTACAAATAATTATTTAAATTATACAATAATTCTTTTAATTATGTTTTTATTGTATTTTTCTCCCCCGTTTACCTAGGCGGGACCTCACTTATTTTAAAAATTGCCCGAATGGCTCGTGACACGCATTAGACTAAAATACTATTACACACATCAAAGAATCATAAAATCACCTCGGTGTCGACTCCCGAGGTTCGAAATACTATCTAGTATCACGTAGTCGGGTCACGATTTTGACAAGTACTATACAAGTCGAGTTAAAATTTGAGGGTTGTTACAGTCTCCCCCACTTATTAGAATTTCGTCCTCGAAATTTACTAATAAGTAAATTAAACTAACGATCTTACCGTTCCTCTTTACCACTCCTAAAGACACCGATAATCTTCAGAGTGAGTTACTTCTTAACTCCGAACCGTTAGTGACCCTTTCAGTGGAGAGACCTTTAGGTGTACATAGTCTCTCTGAATCATACTGAAGCTCATCGTGATACTCGTCAAGTATCTCTTCTGCCACTCCTGGGCACTCTTAAGTCTCTGGCAAATCTACCGTACCTTCTCAATATGATCCTCAACAGCTCCAGGTCTAATTGCCACAACATCCTCTGGCTCAGCCCAGCAGGAAATGGATCTATGAGGCCTATCGCATAGCGCCTCAATCGGTGCCATACCGATACTTGCCTGACAACTGTTGTCGTGCACAACCTCGCACAAGGGAAGGTACCGCGGATTTCACAACTTTGTCCACAATTACCCAGATGCTATCGTAACCACGAGGAGATCGGGGCAACCACTGACGACATCCATATCAATACGTTCCCATTTCCAGCGAGGAATGGGTAGGTGGTGCAGCTGTTCTCCAGGTCGTCAATGTTCAACCTCCACGTGCTGGTATGTCACGCTCGAACAACCTCGACACCTCAAAAATTATCTCTGGCCACCAAAAGAGATGTCGCATGTCAATGCACATCCTAGGTCACACGTATCAGCCACCAATGAAAAACCCCAATTGCCCGCGATACCTCTGGCATGAGTCTGTCGACCGACTCTAGTCTGGGAAATCTGAACTATCCGCCATCTCGCCGCATCGCTCGTATGACGCATCGTCTTGATGTTCCTCGCGCACCATGCCAATTAAGACAGTCTGCAACCTCGTCTGACCACGTATATGTGTCATGATAATCGTCGGCACTTCCGCTAAATTCATCAACTCGAATGCCTCACGTAAAACACACTAATGGTCCTTTAGCACACAATTATCTCGACATCAAATCCTTTACAACTCAAAGTATCAGCAACAATGTGGGTCTTCCTCGGATGGTACCTAAAACGAGAAGCCGTAGTGCTTCAAGAACTCGAGCTGACGCCTCTGTCTCGCTCCAGCACGCCTGACATTTGCGGAGGTCTCCAACTTGCCTTCTCGTATCAACCGATCAAAGCAGATAATATTCGTAACGAGTTCGCACCAACTAAGGCTTCGAATTCTAACGATTCCCATACTCACATGGCTACTAGCGACTCGTAGCCCCCTATTTCTAACGAAATGCCCAAAACAAATCGCGTTAGGGTATATAGCATCCTAGCTACCTTGCCTAGGATTGGGTTCTTCTAAGTCTAACGAGTATCAACCCTAACTCTTCTACCATGCGCACAACAATAGATGAAAACAACATAACTCAAATTGAGTATGGTACGCATGAAAATACTAGAAATGAAAGTCATACCTTCAACAAGGTTTCGGGACGCCCTTTGGTCAGGCTCAACAGCTGCCTGAACGCGTTCTCTCTTATGCTGATCATGCTGTGGCGGTACTCTTGGTGGTTGAGGGCACTCCTCTCGTATGTGATCGACCTTTCCGCACTTTGAAACAAGTGCGAGTATCCCGCGATCCCCGAGTCCGCTCGGCCTCGTCCTGTATCGAACTTTGTGTCGAGTTTGACCGCACATCTGTGTCCTCCTCTCGCTGTCTCCTTGATCGCACCCCTACTCTCGATGTCCGCCCATCGCGATCGTTGTCTTGATTGACTAGACTGCGGTGGATGGCTGGCAAAACTCGGCACTAGCGGGATAGTCGGTGTCGGACGAGTAGTTTGCTGTGCAACGGACCCTACACTCGGAGTACTATGATCACGAAAATTCCATCTATTTTTCTTCCTCTTCTTGTCTTGATGGTACTCCTCCGATCGAAACTCTGATCTAGCCGGTCTAGCCTCCTCTGGATGAGTAAGTAGGTAACCCTCCCGAGCTAGACTCCGCTCGTATGCAATCTGTAAAGTCTCCGGTTGCGTAGTGACTACGGAACCACCGATCGCAGGTAACAAACCCTCAGTGAAATAATAGACTCGATCAGTCTCGGTGTCTGCCGATCCTCCAGCATAAGGCAACAACGATATAAATCTACCCATGAACTCCATCACGGACTTGTCTGCGCTCTGCCTCAACGCCATGAACTCATTCCTCTTTGCTCGAAGCACAGTCGGTGGAAAGTATTTCTGATTAAACTGGGTCTTGAAGTCGATCCAGTCTCTCGGAACACCTCTGGTAGTAATGATCGTCATCCACCAATCATCTGCTTCTCCATGTAACATCGACGAGGAGATAGTCGCTCGCATGTGGTCCTCCGTGGCAATGATCGAATGAATCTTCTCATGATTCTTCAGAAATAACTCTGTTGCTCTAACATCAATGCCGCCATAGAACTTCATAGGGTCATGTCTCTTGAATTCCCTCCACTGCTTCGTCTCAGCAGTGGCTCCCGGACTCTTCGATGGAGTCGTAACTGGAGTAACCTCTGCAATAGCTTCTGGCGTAGCTGGTGTCTCTGTCGCTCGAGCTATCTCTGTCGATAAAGGATGTGTCTCCGCCTCGGTCTGCGTGTCAGGTGCAACAACAACTCCCTCAGGTATTGCCTCTAACGGAATCGGAGCCGTAGATGCCGCAGTAATCGGGGTCTCTGCCCCTCGGGTAGTAGTATGTGGCAATGGTGTAGTCGGAGTCGATGGTGTAGCGGTAGCTGGTACGAGTGTCCTCAACAGTCGTAACATTTCCTGTAGTTGCGAATCCTGCGTCGCAACTCTCTGAGTCAAGGCATGCACATCGTCCGCACTAGCACATCTTATGCCGGATGTGCCGCTATCGTCGCCCTGACCGGTTTGATCCGCCATCGTTGTCTGAATCAAGAGAACGAACTTATCGGATCAGTCTATAGCTACCGTATACTATCGTAATACACATAACAATCATAATATGTATTAAAATAATTCGACTCAATCCATTACTTCCCCAGTTAAGTTTCTACAGGATCATAGGGTTTCCACTTCTAAGTTCGACCATTCCTAACTTCCGCTGGTTGAAATGGCTTGTGTTTTATGAATTTAAATCAAGAGTCAAGTCTATATAACCTTGTGCTCTGATACCAACTGTGATGTTGGTATCACAATTTTTATACAACTCTATACTCTGTCCTTAAGATTATGAAGCCTATGCTCTGATACCAACTGTGACGGCCCCAAATTCTCAATGCATTTGGGTACGCCCGGCCTAGACCCGTGCAGGTCCCGAGTCCGTTCTCAGCGAACCTGACGAGCCTAGTCAGCCTCAAAACATCAAAATTTCACGTTTTATGAAAGAGTTATTGCAATTATAACACAAATGAAGCAAAAATCATATTCTAATCAAATATTGGGAAATAACTCAATCAAAGGAAAATTAGGAATCTATATAAATGTGGAAAACCCAACATGTTCAATTCTAAGTCAACAAAATGGATTGATGGAATCCACCTCAAAACATATTCCCCAGTTCCAAAACAATCATATATATATAAACTTCATACAAAAAGAAATAAACATGAGCCTACATCCCGGTACCTCAAGTCCAACTGCTCACAAAAAGTCTCCTAGGCAAGGTCCCTTGCCCCTATCGCTCTCCGTCCTATCTGCACCCACCGTCACAAACTAGACGGTGAGTAACTGAGAGAAATCGAAAGTAAAGCCGAAGAATATAACAAGAATTCATGAAATAACAAACAAGACAGTCTAAATATCATGCGGGTACTTGAAAGACATGAATTTAAATAATCAAGAATGCATGATAGATAGACTGAAAATGATAGCAATCGAAACATGCGTGTTCTACGAGTCAAAAGAGGCAATAAGTGGTCTAAATTCCACAACAATTCCACAACAACGATGTCGCAACATCGAAATCCACAAAGAATATCCACAACAATCCAAGACATGGTATCACACAATCACTAGGGGTGGTCAAACACTCGTGCGCTCGAGTGCCCGCGTTTTATCCCTTCTAGTGCAGGCCGCATGTACCTTCGAGACACACACTTATGCCAAGAACACACATACAAGGAATATGGAATGGAAAGCCAATAATTTGATAGTAACAAACACAAAGAAATGAAAATGAATCACATGATATTTTCTTAGCTGGCTTACTAACGTACACAAGTTTTTAAGACAAGTGTACTTACCTGATTTATCGTAATCCGCGTATAACACTCCCGCGACTCCTAACGCGTATCCCCGAGTTTTCCGTTACCTGACAAGGTTGGAAACTCGTATTAATAGGTCAAGTCATTAAATTAGCTTCAATTTGACATATTATATCCTTTTTTACGTTTTTCGAGGCTAAAACCCCGATTATCTCGCCAACATTTCCGAGAAAATCCCAAAACTCAGTTGTGAACCATTTTTTTCTAATTTCTCATATTTTCTGAATTTTTCCATAATTTTCCCTATTTTTCTGGATTTTCTTTTCCATTTTTCTTTATTTTCTCTCTCTTTTTTTTTTTTTTAATTTAAGGGCGGTTCGTAGAACAACTGCACGGTTCGGGGCCGAACCGGCCCTTCTTCTTCTTCAAGAGCGAGCGAGACGCTCTCGCTCTCGCTCTTTTTTTTTTTTTTTTTTGAATCAATCGAGAGAGGGAGAGGGAGGAAAAGAAATAGAGGGATGGAGAGAGATCTCCAAAGGTGAGGAGTGAACCCGGTCACCACCATCTCCGGTGGGAGAGGTGGTGTTGTGAGAGAGAGAGAGAGAGCAACCCGAGACGAGAGAGAGAGAGAAAACCGAGAGGAGAGAACCGAGAGTTCAAGAAAAGAAGGTGAGTGCTTACCTCCGGCGTCTCGGCTCCGGCCACCGGCGAGAGGAGAGGGCTGGTGTGAAGAGATCGTGAGGAATGGGCAAGGAGAGCTCGTGAATGAGAGAGTGAGAGACGGTGAAGAGAGAACGTGAGAGACAAGTGAGATGTGTTTAATGACATGGGAGAGGGTGAGATGAGTGACGTGAGGTGAGGGGGGGTGTAAGAGAGTTACGTGAGTGAAGAGATGTATGAGAGGTGTGTGTTTATATATATATATATATATATATATATATAAAAAAGGAGATGTGAATAGTAGATGAATAGTGGGTTAGGTAATGTGTTGTCACATGCCTAGCCCTTCATCTTCCCCTACACACACATCTCGAGGCTGATTTATGGGTTCTCCATTATTGGATTGTGTCACCTTTACAATCCTATCCCATGGTTCATTTGTTATGTAATTATCCAACACCCGCGTCCAAACGACGTTCTCCGATCCGTCTAGCCTCCTCGGTTCATATTTCTCTGTCACGCGCATAGTTTTGCTTTGTCTCGTACAAATAATTATTTAAATTATACAATAATTCTTTTAATTATGTTTTTATTGTATTTTTCTCCCCCGTTTACCTAGGCGGGACCTCACTCATTTTAAAAATTGCCCGAATGGCTCGTGACACGCATTAGACTAAAATACTATTACACACATCAAAGAATCATAAAATCACCTCGGTGTCGACTCCCGAGGTTCGAAATACTGTCTAGTATCAAGTAGTCAGGTCACGATTTTGACAAGTACTATACAAGTCGGGTTAAAATTTGAGGGTTGTTACAGTATGCATCCCTCATCTCTCTCTCTCCCTCTCGGTTCTTCTTCTCATTCTCTCTCTCCCTCTTCCTCTCTTTCTCTCTCGGTTCACTCATCCTCCACGTCTGGCCGTGTACACTGCCTATCATTGGAGGTCCAGGGATGGTGGGTTAGCTCACCGGAGATCTCTCTCTCTCTCTCCCTCTCTTTCTTTCGTTCTCTCACTGTTTTTTTTTATTTTTATTTTTTGGACGAATGGGTGGTTGCCGTGATGTGGTTTTGATTGGAGGCGAGGAACGGTGGACCACCGGAGCCCTGACGAACCTAGAGCACCCCTTAGCAACGTTGAATGGTGGAAATATCAAGTGGTGTGTGTATATCTCGTTTTTTTTATTATTTATGTCGTCTCGCCGAAAACGGCCCTCACTGCCAGCACCAACGTCGACCACCGTAACTGGGACGCTGTTGGGGATCCCACCAAACTCCTACCTAGGTCCCATGGCCCTCCAGAGTTGTCAAATCAGTTTAGACGAATGCAAAACGTCGTCATTTCATGTGATATGGGTGGTAGAGACTCGCCAGAAACTGCCCTTGCCAACGGTGCTACTAGTCGGACCACCACCAGTAGAGGTCGTCGGGGATCTCAACTAACTCTTGTTAAGGTCTCGCAACCCTTGTTGTGTCCAAGATTTTAAAATGGTAAGATGTAATGGTTATGTTTTTATATAAGTGTTGAGTTGAGTTTTGTTTATGTAATGTATTTAAAACTCTTACTAGGTAAGGTGTTTCCGGCCATCTCATGCCAAGGAAACCCCCTCCCAATGTCGGACAATACCAATGTGTAGCCATGTTAGTGTCTTTATTGATTGATGTTTGGTTATGGAGTTTTCGCGATACTTTACGTTTTTCCTAATTGGTTTTAAATGATTTTGACTGGCTATCTCGATGAACATACGATTTGTGTGGCGGCCCCAATTCCCACATTGGTCCGCCACGGGAGGCCACGCGAGCCCACAACTGGCCACGTAACTGTCAGCTGTGTCCCACGCCCAACTAAGCATCATTATCAATTAATTCAGCCTAAGTTAGTCATTAATTAACATTTTAATATTTGTAAACAAATGGAAGCTTAAAATATGTCATTTTCTCAAATTATAGAGCATTAATCCTGTGGAAAACCCTAGGTAAAGTACACTGTATTCAACATAACAAAATGTGATACACTCATGCACTGGTATCTCAAACAGTCCCCATAAACCCAAAAATAAGTCAATACAGCAAAATAAAAACATACAAGACGAACTCCGTCGGTGACAAGGTCACAGATAGTCTGCAAGAGTCTCCTTGCCCCTGGTCGTAGTAGATCCTGCACTCAATCATCACAAGAAGTAGATGACGAGTCCAGTGAGTAAAACCCAAAAGTACACAAACCAGCATTTATAATAAGTGAAGCCAATAAACTGTTAAATAAACATGCGCAGTAAAACAGGCAACTGTAATTAAGACGCATGCATACATAACATCGATAAACAACAAATAATGGATGTGTGCCGTGTAGCAGGACTGAACCCTAATCCAGACATCGGCATTCCCCGGTGGCTTCTCCAACCCCTCACCGGTCCCGACCCTTATTCTGTCCCTATTGTCCAGCCTACCCCAAGTCCGCCCACACATCACGAGTAAACCGAGAAGATCCGGCGGTGAATGACAAAACCAACCGTGCAACATAGGTATGAACATGGAAATAGAGTAAACAACGATAAACAATAATAGCTGGAATCAAATGAAATCAAATAAATAAACACTCGAGTGTGTTACTTAAGGGTTTTACTTACCTCAACCGTACTCCAATTACTCGATATACGTCCCGGTCTGATCCCGCTCTCGCCTCGAGATACGCGCACGACACCCGACTATGGTCTCCTAAGTCCCTGGTGTCCGAATAAGTCATTTTATGTGATTTAGCATCAAACTAATTGATTTTATATCGTGACAATAAAAATTAGAATTTCATTCCAATTTTTAGTTGTAGCACGTTTTTCGAGTTACACCGGGGTGCCAACCACCCCAAAAGTCTTGAAATTCACTTTTTCAACCATTTTCTAATTTCTCACATTTTCTCGATTTTTCAGAATTTTTCCATAATTTTTCCTATTTTTACTGGATTTTCTTTTCCATTTTTCTTTATTTTCTCTTTTTTTTTCTTTTAATTTAAGGGCGGTTCGGCCGAACCGGACCGAGGCGAGCGAACCGGACCGGTTCAGAGGCCGAACCGGCCCTTCTTCTTCTTCTTCTCAAGAGCGAGCGTCTTCTCGCTCGTTTTTTTCGTTTTTTTTTTTTTTTTTTTTTTTTTTTATGAATCGAGAGAGGGAGAGGGAGAGGGAGGGGGGAGAACGACATGTTGTCGTCTCCCTCCTCGAGACGAATCTGCTTTTGCGGTTCGTCAGAGCTCCCAAATTCCACCCCGCCACCACCAAACCACCACATCCGCCAACACCACCCTCCAACAATGAACACAAAACACAACAATATACAACACAACAACTCACCTCGTTTGCCTCTCCACCACGAGACCACCACCTCTCCTCCTCTCGGTCTCTCGCTCCTCGTCTCGTCTTCTCTTTTCTTCTTCTTCGGTCGATCAAAATGTGGAAAATAGTGGTGTCGGTGGTGGTGTTTATCCACATTTTTGGAGTGAAATGACCAAAATGCCCCTCATGTCTATTTCTTTCCTTCTTCCCTTCAATACCCTTTTGGTAATTTTGCATTTTCTATTTTATTTTTCTGATTTTTAATATATATTTATATATATATATATATATTAAATTCCTTATATACATATATATAAATATATATATACATACTCACCTATACTTTCGCGCCTAGAATTTCGTTGTGCGCGCCGACGAGCGTACTCGGGCGTGCACACTACACTACCACCCACGCGTGTCGACCACGACCTCGCGTGTCACTAGGCGCCCACCAATTTACTATTTTTGTCAAATTTATTTTATTTTTATCGAACTAAACGCATTCCCGGCCTAGTGTTCCCGTCGCTCGCCTTTCTTCCAGGTTCCGCGTCCGCACGCATCTTTAGGCGAATACCCGACACTAAATCTCACCCGATCTAAACAATATTAAACCACACTGCGATGTAATGAGTCATAGTCTAGTCATTATCATCACAGTTAGTCAAACAATCAGTCAAAAATAATATTTCCCGCCCAACCAGGCGTATCTTCGCCAGTCCGTGGTGTCTCCGTGGACCTAAGTTGGCGTCCACGTCTGAAAATACGCGAATAACGGCCATAATAAAATTTGGGCCGTTACAGTTCTTCCCAACTAGGGGAAAATTTCGTCCCGAAATTTGTGTAGACCTCCACATCGAAACACGAAACCGCAACACTGGCAAAAATAAGCTGACATCACCATTTCATCCGCAACTCAATCCTATACCATACTCTGGTACATCGGGATCCCACTAGTGTACGCATCACCTGGCCAATCACCTAGAACCCATCCCTCTAGGATCCCACCAGTGATAACGCCCAATCCTAGTCAATCACCCGATAGCCCTCGCTATGGCCTAGTGTATCGCGTGATCAATCAAATCTTCATCAACATCTTCCGGTGAACACATCGACCGTCCGCAATCGCGTAGGTAATAAAACTATAGTTACACCTACGAAATAAAACGACACAATAAGTAAATAAACTCATACGTACCCACAACAGTCTGTCTAGTCTCCTCCGGATCGACGGTGCAACAACGCGTGGACCCTATCTCTAGCTTTGCACTGCTTCGCTCCGGTGGTAGTGATGCTCTCCCGCAATCCGCTCGGAGGTGTCCAATCGACCGCAACGACGATGACAACGGCGTGTCTCTGGTCTCCTAACACGTCTATCCCTGGATCTCGACCCCAACTCGGTCCCTTTGATCCTGTCTGTCCGTCTGTCTGATCTGTTCTCGATCTGTTGTATCGGTATAGGTACAATCTCATGTACCACACAGCGATCGTCATTATTGAATTGATCATCGATCCCGTCTGGTCGTCCTCGCGACTCCAATCTATTTGCTCGTCATTATAGTCGTACTGATCGTTTCTCAAATCACAATCATTAATGAAATCATGATCCTGTTGCCAGTGAACTCTACGTGCTCGAAAATCCTGCTCCTGACTGCTAGATTGATTTCTTTGTCTCTTCGGTCTCTGATCAGACCGAGAACTCTGTCTAACTGCTGATGCAACAACTGGGGTGGTTTCCTCAACCAATGTCTCCGAACCTGTTGCCTGAACAGTGACAGTTGAAGCAAGTACCGCTTAAGTAGTGGTCGTTACCAAAGTAGTCGTCGGTGCAGCTGTCGCCACTCACCTACCCCGAATGTACTCGAGAACCTCTGCCATCTACGTCTGATGTAATAACTGTTGGTCGGTAACTCTCTGCACCATAGTCCTCAGATCGGCTACCTCTCTAGTGAGATCACTAGTCTTCCCGACCTCTTACTGAGTAGTCGGCAGAGTAATAGTCGGAGTCTGTCCGTCCATAGTAATCTGCACCGCCAACGTGCATCGGACCAGACTCAATATATACGCGTATAATATGTAATACATAATCAAATCATACACGTATATAGATTCCTAAATCTATTCGCCTTTCATCACTTCCCAACTAGAATTCTAGGTATCACTTCGGGTTTCCACATCTAAATTTATTTAAAGTTTATGCTCTTATACCATAACCCACACTTCATTCCCTAGGCTCCTCAAATCTAAGCTCTGATACCAAAATGTGGCGGTATCAGAGTTAACTATCATCATCATTTTATCCTTTAGGTTCCTCAAACCTAGGCTCTGATACCAAAATGTGGCGGCCCCAATTCCCACATTGGTCCGCCACGGGAGGCCACGCGGGCCACAACCCACGTACGTAATCGTCATCAATTGTGTCCCACGCCCAACTAAGCATCATTATCAATTAATTCACCTAAGTTAGTCATTAATTAACATTTTAATATTTGTAAACAATGGAAGCTTAAAATATGTCATTTTCTCAAATTATAGAGCATTAATCCTATGTGGAAAACCCGGTAAAGTACACTTTGTATTCAACATAACAAAATGTGATACACTCATGCACCTTTGTATCTCAAACAGGTCCCCATAAACCCAAAAATAAGTCAATACACAAAATAAAAACATACAAGACGAACTCCGTCGGTGACAAGGTCACGAGATAGTCCGCAAGAGTCTCCTTGCCCCCTGGTCGTAGTAGATCCACTCAATCATCACAAGAAGTAGATGACGAGTCCGTTAGTAAAACCCAAAAGTACACAAACCAAAGCATTTATAATAAGTGAAGCCAATAAACTGTTAAATAAACATGCGCGATAAAACAGTAATCGTAATTAAGACGCATGCATACATAACATCGATAAACAACAAATAATGGATGTGTGCCGTGTAGCAGGACTGAACCCTAATCCAGACATCGGCATTCCCCCGGTGGCTTCTCCAACCCCCTCACCGGTCCGAACCCTCATTCTGTCCCTATTGTCCAGCCTACCCAAGTCCGCCCACACATCACAGAGTAAACCGAAGATCCGGCGGTGAATGACAAAACCAACCGTGCAACATAGGTATGAACATGGAAATAGAGTAAACAACGATAAACAATAATAGCTGGAATCAAATGAAATCAAATAAATAAACACTCGAGTGTGTTACTTAAGGATTTTACTTACCTCAACCGTACTCCAATTACTCGATATACGTCCGATCTCGATCCCGCTCTCGCCTCGAGATACGCGCACGACACCCGACTATGGTCTCCTAAGTCCCTGGTGTCTGAATAAGTCATTTTATGTGATTTAGCATCAAACTAATTGATTTTATATCGTGACAATAAAAATTAGAATTTCATTCCAATTTTTAGTTGTAGCACGTTTTTCGAGTTACACCGGGTGCCAACCACCCCAAAAGTCTTGAAATTCACTTTTTCAACCATTTTCTAATTTCTCACATTTTCTCGATTTTTCAGAATTTTTTCATAATTTTTCCTATTTTTACTGGATTTTCTTTTCCATTTTTCTTTATTTTCTCTTTTTTTTTTTTTTTAATTTAAGGGCGGTTCGGCCGAACCGGACCGGTTCGAGGCCGAACCGGCCCGGTTCAGGGCCGAACCGGCCTTCTTCTTCTTCTCTCAAGAGCGGGCGTCGCTCGCTCGCTCGTTTTTTTTCGTTTTTTTTTTTTTTTTTTTTTTTTTTTTTTTTCATTTATGAATCGAGAGAGGGAGAGGGAGAGGGAGAGGGGAGAACGACATGTTGTCGTCTCCCTCTCTCGACGAACTGCTCTTGCGGTTCGTCCGAGCTCCCAAATTCCACCCCGCCACCACCAAACCACCACATCCGCCAACACCACCCTCCAACAATGAACACAAAACACAACAATATACAACACAACAACTCACCTCGTTTGCCTCTCCACCACGAGACCACCACCTCTCCTCCTCTCGGTCTCTCGCTCCTCGTCTCGTCTTCTCTTTTCTTCTTCTTCGGTCGATCAAAATGTGGAAAATAGTGGTGTCGGTGGTGTTTATCCACATTTTTGGAGTGAAATGACCAAAATGCCCCTCATGTCTATTTCTTTCCTTCTTTCCTTCAATACCCTTTTGGTAATTTTGCATTTTCTATTTTATTTTTCTGATTTTTAATATATATTTATATATATATATATATAAAATTCCTTATATACATATATATAAATATATATATACATACTCACTATACTTTCGCGCCTAGAATTTCGTTGTGCGCGCGCGACGAAACGTACTTTCGGGCGTGCACACTACACTACCACCCACGCGTGTCGACCACGACCTCGCGTGTCACTAGCGCCCACCAATTTACTATTTTTGTCAAATTTATTTTATTTTTATCGAACTAAACGCATTCCCGGCCTAGTGTTCCCGTCGCTCGCCCTTCCAGTTCCCGCGTCCGCACACATCTTTAGGCGAATACCCGACACTAAATCTCACCCGATCTAAACAATATTAAACCACACCTGCGATGTAATGAGTCATAGTCTAGTCATTATCATCACGAGTTAGTCAAACAATCGATCAAAAATAATATTTCCCGCCCAACCAGGCGTATCTTCGCCAGTCCGTGGTGTCTCCGTGGACCTAAGTTGGCGTCCACGTCTGAAAATACGCGAATAACGGCCTTAATAAAATTTGGGCCGTTACAATTTGTGTGAGAGATATATGGTTTCGGTTTAGTATCGTTGTATAGGATGTCAGTGGTGATGATGTCGTGGTCGTGCCGCCGGTCCTTGAGACCATAGCGTGACCCACACACGACTGAGCCGAGCCTGTGATTTGTGAATAGGTTTATATGTACGTTTTGTTATGTCAAAACCCAAGAGAGTCGTGTTTTCAGTGGGTTTCGGATCGATTTACCGAATGAATTATCGAGTCATCGAGTCATCAAAATACTGAGAAAATATTTAGGTTTAAACCTAGGTTAGTTAACGACTTGACCTAATAACACGGGTTTCTAACCTTGTCAAGTAGCGAAAAATTTAGGGATACACGTTAGGATTCGCAGGAGAGTTTGTTACGCGGGTCGCGATAGTTCAGGTAAGTACACTTGTCTTAAAATTTATGTACGTTAGTAAGCCAGTTAAGAAAATACTTTGTGATTCATTTTCATTCCGTTGTGTTTGCTATTATCTACTTGTTAGCATTTCATTCTATATTCCTTGTATGTGTGTTCTTGGCATAAGTGTGTGTCTCGAAGGTACATGCGACTTGCACTAGAAGGGATAAAACACTGGCATTTGACCACCCCTAGTGATTATGTGATACCATGTACTGGATTATTGTGGATATTGTTGTGGATTTCGATGTTGCGACATCGCTGTTATGGAATTGTTGTGGATTTTAGACCACTTATGGCCTCTCTTGACTCGTAGAACACGCATGTTTCGATTGCTTTTATTTCCAGTCTGTCTATCATGCATCTCGTTTATTTAAATTCCAGTCTTTCAATTTCCCGCATGATATTTAGACTGCCTTGTTTGAAAGTTCATGAATTACTGTTATATTCTTCTGGTTTTACTTTCGATTTCTCTCAGTTGATCACCGTCTAGTTTGTGACAATGGGTGCAGATAGGATAGAGTGCAGTAGAGGCAAGGGACCTTACCTAGGAGACTTTTTGTGAGCAGCTGGACTTGAGGTACCGAGATGTAGGCTCATGTATATTTTGTTTGTATGATGTTTTATATATATGATTGTAGTTTTTGGATTGGGGATAAATTTTGTGGTGGATACCATGAATTTCATTATGTTGACTTAGACATGAACCTCTCGGGGTTTCCACATTTATATAGATTCCTGATTTTCGTTTAATTGAGTTATTTCCCAATAATTGATTAGTATTAAATTCTCTTCCGTTATGTTATACTAGCAATAACTGTAATGGTCCATTTTCCCAATAGACCGTCACAGGGGCCAATACGGACCCACAGTCTATCTTACCAGCGACAGCTGTGCTCTACATTGGATTATATTCTCCATTTTATCTTTTTAAACCTTATTAACTGTCCATTTACTGATTAAATTATATTGAAAATAAATCATATGTTAAAACATCCTATAATCCTCAATAAACACAGCAGAAGCCTTACTAACACATTTACTCGGATAATAATACTATAAATGTGTACCCTAAACCAATAACCTAATGTGGAAAACCCATGCACAACCATAAGTACATCTAAAGTCACCAAAAAGTTCAATATATATGAAGTTTCTCCAAAACCCCAAACCCATAATAAAATAAAGTAAATATAATACAAATGTACGAGTCAGGCTATCTCGGCTCAACAGTACTCTGGCAGCTTGCCCTTGCCCTTGCTCGTACTAGGATCTGTACTCAAGCCATCACAAAAGGCAGATGATGAGTCCAGAGTGAGTATTCCCAAAGAAATTAAGTGAACATTTCTGAAAGTAAATACTGGAATTTAAATAAAGCTATTAAATAAACATGCGGAAATAAATATAGACAACTGTGTTCATCGCATGAATAAATAATAGGAAAAGTGCAAAGTGTGTTCCTAGCTCCTAGGGTCAGACTACACCATAATTCGGACTCTTCCACAGAATACTGCCGGCGAGTCCAACTCAAGCATGGCAAGCATCTGCATTTGCTCAATGGCCGGCATTACACCCACGGCGCATCGACACATGCCACGACGTGACACACGACCGAGTTCGATCTGATAGCATGTGCTATGGTGTAGTGAACATACACACAAGAATGGAATGAAGGGAGCCTCGCTCAACGTCCGCCCATATAATCATAACCAAGAATAGAATATTGAAAGAAAAGAAATTGAATTCAAATGCCAAAAGAGATAAATACTCAAGTAATTTCAGTTGGGATACTACACACCTCAATCCGCACAACGCGTCCCGAAAATCAAATCTTGTCTAGCTCCAATAATCACATGATAATCCAAATTATCACCCCAAATGTACCTAAGATTATTTATCATTGAATTAGCTTCAATTGGACATATTATGTCAATTTTACATTTTTTGAGGTAAAAACCCCGACACATCTCGCTAAAATCTCGAGAAAATCCCAAAAACTCATTTATTGACCCATTTTCTAATTTCTCATATTTTTCTAGATTTTTCTGAATTTTTCCATATTTTTTGCTATTTTTCTCTATTTTTCTATATTTTATTTTATTTTATTTAAAACTGTTTTTAATTATTTAAATAAAATAAATTAAAAATAAATATTATTTAAATATTATGGTGGGTCCCCTGAACCGGGTCCGACCCGACCCGACCCAACCGGGACGGGCCTGGACGGCCCGGCCCAGGTGGGGGGTGCACGCGCGCGTTCTCCACAAGAACACAGAGGCGTTGTTCCTCTTGTTCGCTTTTTTTTTTTTTTTACTAATGGAGTTGGGAGGGTGGGGAGACCACACGTCGTCTTCCTCCTCGGAACCGACTTCAGTTCGAGCTCACCACCTCCACCACCACAACGTACACAACAACGCACCACAACAACAACAAACCCACACACTACTCACCTTGACGTCGTGGTGCTCGCGATCTCCCCGAATTCTCAAGCTCTCCTCCTCTTTCTCTTCTCCTTCCTCGGCTCGTCTCTCTGTTGTGTTTTTTTTTCTCTCTTCTTCTCTTCGATTTAACGAAGAAGAAGGCGGTGATGGTAGAAAATTACCAAAATACCCTTGCGTCCATCCACTTTTTCTAAACAACCACATACCCTTTTTGGTAATTTCACCATTATTTATTTATTTTTTTGATTTTCATATATATATATATATATATTAAATTACTTATATATATTTATAAATATATATACACACCTATATTTTCGCGCCTACAGTTCCGTCGTGCGCGCCAACGAGCGTACTCGGGCGTGCACACTACCGTACCACCCACGCATGTCGACCACGACCCCGCGTGTCCCTAGGCCCCCACTAATTTACCATTTTATCACATTTAATTCATTTAATGTGTGTAATATTTTCCTCGGCCTAATATTTCATCTTTTTGTCTATTCGGTACCCGCGTCGACGCGCATATCGAGGCGAATACTTAACACACCATCTCACACGTCAATTAAAATATAATTACACACATCGCGATGTCGGTTAACCTATTTTAACATAAATATCGCAAATTAAACAAAATAACACACGAATTAACTATTTACCTAACTCCAGACGCACTCTAACCTAGCTGTGGGTCCTACGGGTGTCTGAGCTGTCCGCCACGTCTGCAATACGTCACAAATAACGGCGAATTAAATTCGGACCGTTACAATAACTCTTTCATAAAACTTGAAATTTGATGATTTGAGGCTAACTAGGCTCGTCAGGCTCGTTGAGTGTCGACTAGGGACCTGCATGGGTCTAGGCCGGGTGTGCCCAAATGCATTGGGAATTTGGGGCCGTCACAATACAAAACTAACATACCTCAATGTTGACGTCCGAGAATTGATGATTGTACCACGGCGTGAGCCCACGTATTACCCGTATTGACACGTGGCACGGTTTAAATTTTTATTGTCGTTACAGTCTTCCCAACAAACTGGAATTTCATCTTCGAAATTAAACGAAACTAAAGGAAAGACTTATCAAACTCAGAAGAGGTAAAAAAAACACTCGCGCATATATGACTCCGGCTCCCACGTCAACTCCTCGTCCCCGTGGTGCTGCCACTTAACGAGGACTGATGGGATCGCCTTGTTCCTCAGGGTCTTGACCTTGCAGTCTAAGATCTGGATAAGCTGCTCGTCGTATGTGACATCCTACCTCAGGTTTATCTGGCTCAAATCTATTGTCGGTCATCTGTCCTCCCTGGACTTATCCAGCTGCAGCATCGATATGTGAAAGACATGATGCATTACTGTCATCGGAGGTGGTAACTCTAGCTCGTACACGACCTTGCCTACCCGCTTCACCACTCTGAACGAACCAATGAACCTCAGCGTAAGTTTCCCTTTGATCCCAAACCTCTTGTCACCCTTTAACGGAGACACTTTCAGATATAAAAAATTCCTGACCTGGTATTCTAACTCTCTGTGATACAAGTTATAATACTTCTTCTGTCTCTCCTGTGTACCCTTCAGTCTCAAACGGATCTGGCGTATCTTCTTTGTGTGATCTATCAAAATCTTTGGCCCAATCGCTGCCACATCCTCGAGCTCCGCCCAATAAGATGGAGATTTACATGGCCTCCCGTACAATGCCTCAAATAGTGCCATGTCGATACTGGCCTGATAACTGTTATTATATGTAAACTCATATAGATGAAGGTATTCCTCTTAAGATCCATCGTACTCCAACACACACATCCTCAACATATCCTAAAGAATCTGGATCAAATGCTCTGACTGTCCATTAGTCTATGAGTGATAGGCGGTACTAAAATTCAACCTCGTGGTAAACTGTGCTTGCATGCTCGGCCAGATCAGCGATGTGAACAGCCCCCTCAGTCAGACACGATCGATAACGGTACACCATGAAGTCGAACTATCTCTCGCTCGTACAACTCTGCCAACCTATCTATCCGATGTGGTTGAAATCGGTATGAAGTGCGCGGACTTAGTAAATTTGTCCACAATCACCCAGACGCTATCATGTCTCTACTGAGATCGAGGTAGCCCACTGACAAAGTCCATTGCAATGTGCTCCCATTTCCACTGAGGAATGGGAAGTGGCTGTAATAACCCCTCCGGATCTGCGATGCTCAGCCTTAATACGCTGACAAATATCACACCCTCAAATAAAATTAGCAATGTCGGTCTTCATCCCCGGTCACCAGAAGAAACGACGCACCTTTGCGTACATCTTAGAGCGGTGTGCCTCATGAAGTATCTAATCGCGTAACTCAGCCACTGATGGAATCTACAGTCGTCCTCTAAATCTCAGGTATGAGTTTGTTGACTAACTCCAATCTAGATGATCTGAACTCTGCGCCAGCTCTAAGAACTTCTGATACTGCTCGTCTGTCTTCTGACTCTCAAGTACACTCTGTATTGACACTGTCTAAGTCCTTATTTGCTCGCAAATAACCACTCTAGTATCGATCGAAATATCATCGGAACAAATCCTCTCAACCACCTCGAGCAAATTGTAATCGTGTGTTATGTGGCAGGTAACAACCTCTGAGTCAACCCCTCTATGGCTCAATGCGTCTGCAACCACATTAGCATTCCTCAGGTGGTACTCTAATGAGAAATCATAATCCTTGAGGAACTCAAGCTATCGTCTCTATCGCATGTTCAGCTCCTTCTGAGTGAAGAGGTACTTCAAACTCTTGTGGTCAGTGAATAGAACGAATATCTCCCTATAGAGATAGTGGCACCAAATCTTCAATACAAAAACCACTGCCGCCAACTCCAAGTCGTGAATAAGGTAATTCTTTTCATGAATCTTCAGCTGTCGGGACGCATAGGCAATCACTCTACCCTCCAGCATCAGAACACAACCCAAACCGATCTTAGAAGCATCAGTGTTCACCTCAAAACCCTTCCCTGACTCGGGCAAAACCAAAACTAGTGTGGTAGTTAGTCGTTCCTTTAATGTCTTGAACGCTTGATCATAGTCATTCTAGTGAAATCTGGCATCCTTCTTTGTCAGCTGTGTCATCGGTATCGCGATCCTCGAGAAGTTTTATATAAAACGCCAATAATAACTTGCCAAGCCCAGAAAATTACGAATATCTGACGCTGAACTCGGTGTAAGTCAATCGCTAACTGCCCTGACCTTAACGGGGTCTACTGACAGTCCATCGGTCCCAACAATATGACCTAGAAATCTTATCTCTGTCAACCAAAACTCACACTTACTGAACTTAGCGAATAATCGGTGCTCTCTTAGTATCCACAAAACCAAACTAAGGTGTTCCTCCTGCTTCTCGCGAATCCTGGAATATATCAAGATGTTGATGAATACAATGACAAATCTGTCCAAGTACTGTCTTAACACTCGATGCATCAAATCCATGAACATCGTTGGGGCGTTAGTCAGTTCAAACGGTATGACCGTAAACTGGTAGTGCCCATATCGAGTGCGAAATGCAGTCTTCTTCATGTCCTCTGCTTTAATCATCAGCTGATGGTACCTAGATCTCAGATCAATTTTTGAGAAACACTGCAAACCTATCAACTTGTTAAACAAATCGTCGATGTGAGGAAGTGGATACATGTTCTTCACCGTCGCCTTGTTCAATTGTTTGTAGTCGATGCATAATCTCAAACTGCCGTCTTTTTTCTTCACAAACAGTACTGGCGCTCCCCAAGGCGACATATTCCGCTATATAAAGCATAACTCCAACAACTCGTCGAGCTGTCATCTCAACTTCTCTAACTCTCTCGGAGCCATGCAGTACGGAGGAATAGAAATGGATTTGGTCTCTAGGACCAAGTCAACGATGAAATCAATCTCCCTTGGTAGCGGTAAGCCTGGTAACTTCATTGAAAAAGCATCAGGGAACTTGCATATTACTGGCACATCCTCCAACCTAGCCTCTAATCTGTCCGTCGTACTCAACACGCCAACGAATGTTTCTAAATCTACGCTAGTGGCGACTCTACCCTTGGTGATCGGTAAATTGGTCGAAGTCCCCTAAAAGCTAAACTACGGATGCCCAAGAATCTGAAACGTGATCCTCTTACCGTAGCAGTGAATCTGTGCATGATAAGCACCCAACCAATCCATACCCAGTAGTGCATCGAACTCTAAGAACTCCAACACTCTCAGGTCTGCATGTAAGGTGTGTCTCTCTATCTCTATCGAACAGTTGACACACACTAAATTCGGGAAAATTTTATCCCCAGCAGCTGTGCTAAGGATCAAGGGTTTCTCTAATTGAATAGGTCTCAAACCAAACTCGTCAACCATACGACCCGAAATGAAAGAAACTGTGGAACCGGAATCAAACATGGTATGCATAAATCGACTACAAATGTAAACCGTACCATCAATCAAGTTCCGTGAGGCAGTTGTGTCTGGTGCGGCGATGGCATGTACCTGTTCTTGGCCCTGTGGCTGCCCTCAACCCAGTCGTGGACAAGCATTGACGAAGTGGCCCAACTGTCCGCACTAGAAGCATGTTCCCCTCTGAGACCCTGAACTAGATGGACCATACTGTCCCTGTCTCGGTGCCTGACCAGAACTCTGTCCCTAACCCTGATCGCGTCGCTGTCCCTGTCGGTATCTCTGCTCCTGACCGCCGTATCGGCCCTCAGTCCTCTAGTGTTGTTGTCTATCTTTGGCTTTGGCCGAGACGTGGTGGTTGAACACTAGCATAGCTCTGTGCGGAAGCGGATGATACGATTATTGCGGTGGGTGGAGATGTTACTGATGCTACACTCTGAGCTCGGTCTATCTACGAACACTGCCTAAATCTCTTCCTCCTCCTACCATCTCCCGAAGGCCTCCCCGACTGGGAAGGTGCCGATGAAGTAGCCTGTGCTCCGATGCGTATACTACCAAATCCCTCACTGGTCATGGCTCTCTCCTACGCCACCTGTTGTGTGCTCGGAGTCGTTGTCGCCACTATCGAACCTATCGAATCGAGTAGCTCGTGTACAAAGTAATACGCTTGGTCAGCGTCAGTATATGCTGCTCCTCCGGCATACTCCATCAGTCGTAAATATCGGTTCATGTACTGCATCACAGACTCGTCAGCTCTTTGCCGGATATTATGAAACTCGGTCCTCTTCAAATTACGGATCGTATGAGGAATGTATTTTTGCTCAAACCTCACCTTGAACTCAGCCCAATCTCGGGGCTTCCCCTTCGTGGCCACTGTAGTGCGCCACCAGATGTCGGCCTCTCCGAACTGTGAGGCGAAAGATATACTAAGCTGCATGTGGGCCGGTGTAGCCAGAATGCCGTCAATCTTCTCGTGACTCCTCAAGAAGATATCTGCTGCCTCAAGATTCATACCCCCGTAAAACTTCTCGGGCTGATGCCTCTGTAACTCCCTGGTCTGCCTCGCCTCTAGCGTAGCCTTAATACTCAGAGTAGTCAGTGTATTAGACGCCTCAGTAACTAGTGTACTTGGTGTCAATGGTATCATCTCCATCTGAGTAGACAGTACAACCGTGCTATCGAAGCTACTGCGGTCTCCGGCATCGCTGAAATTGGAATGAGCTGTCGACGTCGTCATTGTAGATGGTGTACCAGTTTCCTGTACAACAGGCAATTGGAAAGTAGTCGGCGTAGATGGTGTCGTTGTAGGGGTGCTCTCAATAGTCTCAAGATTTCCTCAAGTCTATGATCTTCACTCATAATCATTTGAGTCCACATCTGGAACTCTTCCATACTGACTCCTTTAAGACCTGGAGTCTCACTATCATCACCAGAGCCCGGTTGATCCGCCATCGTTGTCTGCAATTAGGCGAATCTCCGAATCAGTGAATAACTAATCGATATCATAATAATACACCATCTCGAATATAACATGTACATTACAAGTTCTGACTTTTTCTCAACTCTCTTCACTTAACAACTAAGACTTAATTAAAGTTCATAGGGTTCCACTATAAGTTCAACAACTATCCTAACTTCCGCTTTCCTATATCTTAGTGGATTGTGATTTAAATTTAAGAGTCTTTTATTCAAACTTTACGCTCTGATACACACTGTGACGGCCCCAAATTTCACAATCCTAGAATCAGGCGCTGCCTGGCTTAGACCCGTGCGAACCACCAAACCAATCCCACCGCATACGGGGCCAGTGAGCCTGTCCTTACCATTCAATCATTTAAAAGTGAATTCAATTAATTAGCGAGTTATCAAAGTATAAAGCGGAAGCAATAAATCTCAACTAATCAATTAACCTCGAAAGCTTCAAGTTAAGACAAAAACCTAGGGTGTGGGAACCCGTATATCATATATACCATGTAAAGCAATGAGAGTATCATCAAAGTCATTGTAACAACCCTCAAATTTTAACCCGACTTGTATAGTACTTGTCAAAACCGTAACCCGACTACGTGATACTAGACAGTATTTCGAACCTCGGGAGTCGACACCGAGGTGATTTTATGATTCTTTGATGTGTGTAATAGTATTTTAGTCTAATGCGTGTCACGAGCCATTCGGGCGATTTTTAAAATGAGTGAGTTTTCGCTTAGGTAACCGGGGGAGAAAATACAGTAAAAAGATAATTAAAATAATTATTTAACAATTATATAGTTCAATTGTGTGAGATAAAAGTAAAAGTGTGCACGTAACGGGAAAATACGGGTCGATGAGGTAAGATGGGTCGGGGAACCCTTGGGTTAAAGTTTGAGATGTGGGGGTTGGTAAAAATAGGTAGACACAACTATCATACCCATTTAAATATTCAAACACACACCTTACCCCATCACTCAACTCACCTCACACCCCACCCACTCACTCACATCACACTCATCTCACCATCTCACTCACGTCACCCCCATTTCCACTCATCTCTCTCACGTAACCTCTCCTCACTCTCTTATTTCACTCATCTCTCTCTCGCTCTTCACTCTCCTCACTCGTCTCTCTCTTTTTCACTCAACCCTCACGACCTCCCCCATCTCACCACCACCTCTTCATTTGCCGGTGACCGAAATAGACGTCGGAGGTCGCGCTGTGACCGGAGGTATGCATCTCCTCTCCACTCTCTCTCTCCTCTCAGTTTTCTTTTCGTTCTCATGGTTGCTCTCTCTCTCTCTCACGATACCACCTCTCCCACTGGAGATGGTGGTGACCGGGGTTCGCTCCTCACCGGAGATCCCTCTCTCTCCATCCCTCTATATCTTTTCCTCCCTCTCCCTCTCTCGATCGATTCAAAAAAAAAAAAAGAGAGCAGAGCAGAGCAGAGCGTCTGCTCTGCTCTTGAAGAAGAAGAAGGGCCGGTTCGGCCCTGAACCGGCTCAGTTCTACGAACCGCCCTTAAATTAAAAGAAAAAAAAAAGAGAGAGAAAATAAAGAAAAATGGAAAAGAAAATCCAGAAAAATAGGGAAAAATATGGAAAAATTCAGAAAATATGAGAAATTAGAAAAAAATGGTTCACAACTGAGTTTTGGGATTTTCTCGGAAATGTTGGCGAGATAATCGGGGTTTTAGCCTCGAAAAACGTAAAAAAAAAGATATAATATGTCAAATTGAAGCTAATTTAATGACTTGACCTATTAATACGAGTTTCCAACCTTGTCAGGTAACGGAAAACTCGGGGATACGCGTTAGGAGTCGCGGGAGTGTTATACGCGGATTACGATAAATCAGGTAGTACATTTGCCTTAAAAAGCATTTGTACGTTAGTAAGCCAGTTTAGAAAATATCATGTGATTCATTTTCACTTCTTTGTGTTTGTTACTATCAAATTATTGGCTTTCCATTCCTTATTCCTTGTATGTGTGTTCTTGGCATAAGTGTGTGTCTCGAAGGTACATGCGGCCTGCACTAGAAGGGATAAAACGCGGGCACTCGAGCGCACGAGTGTTTGACCACCCCTAGTGATTGTGTGATACCATGTACTGGATTGTTGTGGATATTGCTGTGGATTTCGATGTTGCGACATCGCTGTTGTGGAATTGTTGTGGAATTTAGACCACTTATTGCCTCTCTTGACTCATAGAACACGCATGTTTCGATTGCTATCATTTCCAATCTGTCTATCATGCATTCTTGTTTATTTAAATTCCCGTCTTACAGTACCCGCATGATATTTAGACTGCCTTGTTTGTTATTTCATGAATTACTGTTATATTCTTCTGGCTTTACTTTCGATTTCTCTCAGTTACTCACCGTCTAGTTTGTGACGGTGGGTGCAGATAGGACGGAGAGCAGTAGGGGCAAGGGACCTTGCCTAGGAGACTTTTTGTGAGCAGTTGGACTTGAGGTACCGGGATGTAGGCTCATGTTTATTTCTTTTTGTATGAAGTTTATATATATATGATGAACTGGGGAATATGTTTTGAGGTGGATTCCATCAATCCATTTTGTTGACTTAGAATTGAACATGTTGGGTTTTCCACATTTATATAGATTCCTAATTTCCCTTTGATTGAGTTATTTCCCAATATTTGATTAGAATATGATTTTTGCTTCCGCTGTGTTATAATTGCAATAACTCTTTCATAAAACGTGAAATTTTGATGTTTTGAGGCTGACTAGGCTCGTCAGGTTCGCTGAGAACGGACTCGGGACCTGCACGGGTCTAGGCCGGGCGTACCCAAATGCATTGGGAATTTGGGGCCGTCACAGTTGGTATCAGAACATAGGCTTCATAATCTTAAGGACAGAGTATAGAGTTGTATAAAAATTGTGATACCAACGTCACAGTTGGTATCAGAGCACAAGGTTATATAGACCTGACTCTTAATTTAAATTCATAAAACACAAGCCATTTCAACCAGCGGAAGTTAGGAATGGTCGAACTTAGAAGTGGAAACCCTATGATCCTATAGAAACTTAACTGGGGAAGTAATGGATTGAGTCGAATTATTTTAATACATATTATGATTGTTATGTGTATTACGATAGTATACGGTAGCTATAGACTGATCCGATAAGTTCGTTCTCTAGATTCAGACGACGATGGCGGATCAAACCGGTCGAATGCGACGATAGCGGCACATCCGGCATAAGATGTGCTAGTGCGGACGATGTGCATGCCTTGACTGACTGAGAGTTGCGACGCAGATTCGCAGCTACAGAAATGTTACGATCGTTGAGGACACTCGTATCATTCTACCGCACGCACAATCGACTCCGACTACACCATTGCCACATACTACTACCCGAGGGCGAGAGACCCCGATTGCTTTGCGCATCCACGGCTCCGATTCCGTTAGAGCGCGACTGAGGAGGAGCTTGTTGTTGCACCCGACACGCGACTCGAGGCGGAGACACATCCTTTATTGACGAGAGATAGCTCGAGCAACAGAGACACCAGCCTACGCCAAGGCGGCTATTGCAGAGGTTACTCCAGTTACGACTCCATCGAAAAGTCCGGAGCCACCGCTTGAGCGCGAAGCGGGAGGAATTTAAGAGACACGATCCTATGAAGTTCTATGGCGACACTGATGTTAGAGCAGCAGAGTTGTTTCTGAAGAATCATGAGAAGATTCATTCGATCATCGCCACGAAGGACCACATGCGAGCGACTATCTCTTCGTCGATGTTACATGGAGAGGCAGATGATTGGTGGACGACGATCATTACTACCAGAGGTGTTCCGAGAGATTGGATCGACTTCAAGACCCAGTTTAATCAGAAATACTTTCCACCGACGGTGCTTCGAGCAAAGAGGAATGAGTTCATGACGTTGAGGCAGGGCGCCAATGAGTCAGTGATGGAGTACATGGGTAGGTTCTCATCATTATTACCTTATGCTGGAGGATCGGCCGACACCGAGACTGATCGAGTCTATTATTTCACTGAGGGTTTGTTACCTGCGATCGGTGGTTCCGTAGTCACTACGCAGCCGGAGACTTTACAGATTGCATACGAGCGGAGTTTAGCTCGAGAGGGTTACCTACTCACTCATCCAAGAGGAGACTAGACCGGTCATACCAGAGTCCCGATTGGAGGAGCACCATCAAGACAAGAAGAGGAAGAAAAATAGGTGGAATTTTCGTGATCATAGTACTCCGAGTGTAGGGTCCGTTGCACAGCAAACTACTCGTCCGACACAGACTATCCCGCTAGTGCCGAGTTTTGCCAGCCATCCACCGCAGTCTAGTCGATCAAGACAACAGTCGCAATGGCAGACTACTGAGAGTAGGGATACTGATCAAGGAGATAGGCAGAGGAAGACACAGAGGTCTGGTCAGACTCAAACTCAGAGTTTCGCACAGGGAAGAAGTCAGAGCCAGACTCAGGGATCGCAAGATACCCGCACATGTTTTAGGTGCGGAAAGATTGGCCACATTCAGAGGGATTGCCCTCAACCACCGAGAACACCGCCACAGCATCACCAGCGCCAGAGGGAGCGTGTTCAAGCTGCCATTGAGCCAGAACATGTGGCATCCGGAGACTTTGTTGAGGGTATGATTTACAATTTCAGTATTTTCATGCGTACTATGTTAAATTTGGATTATGTTGTTTCCATCTATTGTTGTGCGCGTGGTAGACGAGTTAGGGTTAATGCTCGTTAGACTTAGTAGACCCCAATCTTAGGCACGGTTGCCAAGATGATATATACCCTAATACGATTTGTTTTAGACATTTCGATAGAAATAGGGGGCTACGAGTCGCTAGTAGCCATGCGAGTACGGATACCGTTAGAATTCGAAGCCTTAGTTGGTGCGAACTAGTTACGAATATTATCTGCTTCGATCGGTTGATACGAGAAGGCAAGTTGGAGACCTCCGCAAATGTCAGGCGTGCTGGAGCGAGACAGAGGCGTCAGCTCGAGTTCTTGAAGCACTACGACTTCTCGTTTTAGGTACCATCCGAGGAAGACCCACATTGTTGCTGATACTTTGAGTTGTAAAGGATTTGATGTCGAGATAATTGTGTGCTAAAGGACCATTAGTGTGGTTTACGTGAGGCATTCGAGTTGATGAATTTAGCGGAAGTGCCGACGATTATCATGACACATATACGTGGTCAGACGAGGTTACAGACCGTCTTAATTGGCATGGTGCGCGAGGAACATCAAGATGATGCGTCATACGAGCGATGCGGCGAGATGGCGGATAGTTCAGATTTCCCAGACTAGAGTCGGTCGACAGACTCATGCTGAGGTATCGCGGCAATTGGGGTTTTCCATTGGTGGTCGATACGTGTGACCTAGGATGTGCATTGACATGCGACATCTCTTTTGGTGGCCAGAGATAATTTTTGAGGTGTCGAGGTTGTTCGAGCGTGTGACATACCAGCACGTGGAGGTTGAACATTGACGACCTGGAGAACAGCTGCACCACCTACCCATTCCTCGCTAGAAATGGGAACGTATTGATATGGATGTCGTCAGTGGTTGCCCCGATCTCCTCGTGGTTACGATAGCATCTAGGTAATTGTGGACAAAGTTGCGAAATCCGCAGTACCTTCACTTGTGCGAGGTTGTGCACGACAACAGTTGTCAGGCAAGTATCGGTATGGCACCGATTGAGGCGCTATGCGATAGGCCTCATAGATTCATTTCCTGCTGGACTGAGCCAGAGGATGTGGTGGCAGTTAGACCTGGAACTGTTGAGGATCATATTGAGAAGGTACGGTAGATTTGCCAGAGACTTTAGAGTGCCCAGGAGTGGCAGAAGAGATACTTGACGAGTATCACGATGAGCTTCAGTATGATTCCAGAGAGACTATGTACACCTAAAGGTCTCTCCACTGAAAGGGTCACGAACGGTTCGAGTCAAGAAATAACTCACTCAAGATTATCGGTGTCTTTAGGAGTGGTAAAGAGGAACGGTAAGGTCGTTAGTTTAATTTACTTATTAGTAAATTTCGAGGACGAAAGTCTAATAAGTGGGGGAGACTGTAACAACCCTCAAATTTTAACCCGACTTGTATAGTACTTGTCAAAACCGTGACCCGACTACGTGATACTAGACAGTATTTCGAACCTCGAGAGTCGACACCGAGGTGATTTTATGATTCTTTGATGTGTGTAATAGTATTTTAGTCTAATGCGTGTCACGAGCCATTCGGGCGATTTTTAAAATGAGTGAGTTTTCGCCTAGGTAACCGGGGGAGAAAATACAAGTAAAAGATAATTAAAATAATTATTTAACAATTATATAGTTCAATTGTGTGAGATAAAAGTAAAAGTGTGCACGTAACGGGAAAATACGGGTCGATGAGGTAAGATGGGTCGGGGAACCCTTGGGTTAAAGTTTGAGATGTGGGGGTTGGTAAAAATAGGTAGACACAACTATCTTACCCATTTAAATATTCAAACACACACCTTACCCCATCACTCAACTCACCTCACACCCCACCCACTCCCATCACTCAACTCACCTCACCACCCACCCCATCACTCACGTCACACTCATCTCACCATCTCACTCACGTCACCCCCATTTCCACTCATCTCTCTCACGTAACCTCTCCTCACTCTCTTATTTCACTCATCTCTCTCTCGCTCTTCACTCTCCTCACGGTCTCTCTCTTTTTCACTCAACCCTCACGACCTCCCCCATCTCACCACCACCTCTTCATTCGCCGGTGACCGAAATAGACGTCGGAGGTCACGCTGTGACCGGAGGTATGCATCTCCTCTCCACTCTCTCTCTCCTCTCGGCTTTCTTTTCGTTCTCACGGTTGCTCTCTCTCTCTCTCTCACGATACCACCTCTCCCACTGGAGATGGTGGTGACCGGGGTTCGCTCCTCACCGGAGATCCCTCTCTCTCCATCCCTCTATATCTTTTCCTCCCTCTCCCTCTCTCGATCGATTCAAAAAAAAAGAGCAGAGCAGAGCGTCTGCTCTGCTCTTGAAGAAGAAGAAGGGCCGGTTCGGCCCTGAACCGGTCTGGTTCGGCCAAACCGCCCTTAAATTAAAAGAAAAAAAAAGAGAGAGAGAATATAAAGAAAAATGGAAAAGAAAATCCAGAAAAATAGGGAAAATTATGGAAAAATTCAGAAAATATGAGAAATTAGAAAAAAAAAATGGTTCACAACTGAGTTTTGGGATTTTCTCGGAAATGTTGGCGAGATAATCGGGGTTTTAGCCTCGAAAAACGTAAAAAAAAGATATAATATGTCAAATTGAAGCTAATTTAATGACTTGACCTATTAATACGAGTTTCCAACCTTGTCAGGTAACGGAAAACTCGGGGATACGCGTTAGGAGTCGCGGGAGTGTTATACGCGGATTACGATAAATCAGGTAAGTACATTTGCCTTAAAAAGCATTTGTACGTTAGTAAGCCAGTTTAGAAAATATCATGTGATTCATTTTCACTTCTTTGTGTTTGTTACTATCAAATTATTGGCTTTCCATTCCTTATTCCTTGTATGTGTGTTCTTGGCATAAGTGTGTGTCTCGAAGGTACATGCGGCACACTTAGAAGGGATAAAACGCGGCACTCGAGCGCACGAGTGTTTGACCACCCCTAGTGATTGTGTGATACCATGTACTTGGATTGTTGTGGATATTGTTGTGGATTTCGATGTTGCGACATCGTTTGTTGTGGAATTGTTGTGGAATTTAGACCACTTATTGCCTCTCTTGACTCATAGAACACGCATGTTTCGATTGCTATCATTTCCAGTCTGTCTATCATGCATTCTTGTTTATTTAAATTCCCGTCTTACAGTACCCGCATGATATTTAGACTGCCTTGTTTGTTATTTCATGAATTACTGTTATATTCTTCTGGCTTTACTTTCGATTTCTCTCGCTTACTCTCCGTCTAGTTTGTGACGGTGGGTGCAGATAGGACGGAGAGCAGTAGGGGCAAGGGACCTTGCCTAGGAGACTTTTTGTGAGCAGTTGGACTTGAGGTACCGGGATGTAGGCTCATGTTTATTTCTTTTTGTATGAAGTTTATATATATATGATTGTTTTGGAACTGGGGAATATGTTTTGAGGTGGATTCCATCAATCCATTTTGTTGACTTAGAATTGAACATGTTGGGTTTTCCACATTTATATAGATTCCTAATTTCCCTTTGATTGAGTTATTTCCCAATATTTGATTAGAATATGATTTTTGCTTCCGCTGTGTTATAATTACAATAACTCTTTCATAAAACGTGAAATTTTGATGTTTTGAGGCTGACTAGGCTCGTCAGGTTCGCTGAGAACGGACTCGGGACCTGCACGGGTCTAGGCCGGGCGTACCCAAATGCATTGGGAATTTGGGGCCGTCACAGTCATAATATCCAAAAATCTATCAACCTATAACCCCGTGTACAAAAAACAATATAAGTAACTAATACAACCTAAAAAAGTCACCTATGTCAGCAGAGGAGGGCTGCTCAAAGTATATCGCCTAACTGCACGACCTTTCCTTTGCTGAACTGCGGATTTGCACTCGGTCAAACACAAGAATGACGAGCCCAAGTAAGTAACGCCAAGCAAGAACAACAATAAATACAGCATTTCGAATTAAATAAATGAACATTCAATTCATGCAGATAGAAATAAAAGGACATGAATATATTAGCAATCAAAATTGAGTGTCCCAGGATACAAGGGAAAGGCACAAGTGGTTCCGACCAATCAAAGTCGTTAAACAGAGGACAAAATCTCCTCAAAGGCTAGGAGTCGAGGACAGAGTTTTCTCTAAGTCCCCTATGCGAATGTAGAGTCTCCAACAATCTGGTGGAGAAATCTCACCCCATACATGTCATTACAACCAATCACGTATCCCCAGCCGTAAACCCCGTTATAATACACCTCGAGCCCGAAATTCTGCAAGAAATAATATCAATAAATATTTATTGAAATAATATCAATAAATAATTCAAAGCTCAAGAAATAACTGTAGTGTTTCTCACTAGTTTACTTACCTCCAATCCAAGCTAATTCGCACTAACACAGACTCCGACACGCCCTTACGGTCCCCATGTGTACAATAATCCTGATAATGCAATTTATATCAATTTCATTAATTTCCTTTGATTTTTTCAAGTTTCTAACTATTTTTGCAAATTTCACGTTTTTCAAGGCACAAACCCCGACATAACATCTCGCAAAAATCTCGAATACTTCACTTTTCGTAGAAATTCCCAAATTTCTCTTTATTTGATGAAAATATAATTTTCTATATTTTTTCAGAATTTTTCCTGAATTTTCCCTATTTTCTGAAATTTTATTTCAATTAAAATCTTTTTTAATATATTTAATTGAAATAAATAATTATTTATTAATATAATAATGGGTAGGTGGGTCCCAGGTCGGGTTTGGACCGCCCTGACCGGGTCAGACCTGGTCCACCCAAGTCGGGTCTGGTCCAACCGGGTCGGGTCACCTTGACTCGGCCCATTTCCTTCTTCTTCTTCTTCCTTCGTTCACTGGAATTTCCAGCGAACGAACATAACATTTTTTTTTGTCTTTCTTTCTTTTCCTTATTTCACAAACAACATTAATAACAACAACTCAACAATCCACTATCATCAACACCTCATTTTCACCATTAATCACCCCATTTAAATCCAAACGAAAAATCTTTGAAAATCTTCAAAAATTTGTCAGAAATCCAAAACTTACCCAAATCGATTACAACTTTTGTAAATAACCTATTAATCGTTATGGGGATTGTCGGGACATCAAAAACTTCGATCGATTTTGAAGTTTTGATGTGGCATCCAAATCTCACCACGACGAAAACAAGAAAACTACGTACCAACGCGTAGAGAACGACGAGGAGAGTCCGAATCTTACCTCGGATCATCGAAAAATTGCTGCCTCCAGTGTCGCTCCGGCCACACCAGTTTGATGGTTGCTTGGGAAAGAAGTTAGGGAAGAGGAAGAGAGAGAGAAATGGGAGAGGAAGAGAGAGAAAAAGGTGGGTGTTGGATTTTTATACCCCTCTTCTCATCCACTTATGCACACTCATCTCGAGGCGCATCCAAGGGTCCTCCCTTCAGCTGTCCCAACAACTTCAACATTTCATATGTGACTTCATTAAGTAACTTGAGCTCCACACTTGGTCATCTCCAACTATGTCTTAGTGTTGTCGAACTCAAATCGCGCCGCGACTCGTCTGTCGCACACACTCTATCGCAACTACGTGCCAACACGCCTATAATTTTATAATTTATGTTTTGTCAGTGTTTTTGATTAAGTTTGTCCCCAGACTATCAACGCTCGTACACAAACGTCTTTACACGTTAAAATAACTTTGAAATTGCACAAATGAAATACAATATAGTACAAATACAATACAAAACTAACATACCTCGGCATCGACGTCTGAGAATTGATGATTGTACTACGGCACACTGGCGTTAAATTTTTAGGGTCATTACAGCATTCTAAGTTAAATTCGGTCTACCCCTACCTCGTTAAATTTCTTCAGTTCCTATTAAGTCAAGTTTTTTTAGTGGGGCATCTATAGGCTGCCTTTGTAGGTGACCAAACTACCGCAACCGCCCTTTCTTAGTCTTTGAGACAATTGGTGCTACTCCTGTAACAGCCTGATTTTCAATGGCTGTTATTGATGATGAAATTACAGACGTGGACACCAGCGAGGACGTTTGTGGGTCCCATAGTGAAGACGGAGCACGACCGAATAAGGTTTACAGTCCGTTTTGTGTGCTCTGGTGGTGAAATTGCGGTGTATAGGTCCAAATTAGTTAAATGGCATCGCAATATGTGTGTTTATATTGCCATTGACGGGTGAGATTGTGTGTTAAATATTTGCCTCGATATAATTTGATCGAAATCGACAAGGAAGACCGAAAGAAGAAGGAGAAGAGAACGAGAGAGATTGGCCGAAAGAGAGAGAGAGAGAGCACGGCGACATGAACGAGGTAAGTTGGTTGTGTTATCGTTGGTCGTTGTTGGCATTGTTGTTGTTGTTTAGGTGTTAAGTTTATAGAAATCAATGTTTTAATGGTGGATTAGTGATGCTTGATGGTGATGGTGTTGCTGTTGCTGTTGGTATAGTTGAAGAGAAGAAAGAATGAATTGAAGAAAAAAAAAATTTGCAGCGAACAGAGGCGTGAAAACGCCTCTGTTTGAGGAAGAAGAAGGGGGGAGGGGGCACGCACGCGAGCAGCCTAGACCCGACCAGAACCCGGTCCAGGTGGACCGAACTGGGTTCGACCCGGTTGGGTCGGGTCGAACCCGGTTCAGGGACCCCACCCCATAATAATTAAATAATCTTTTTTATTATTTTTATTTTTTATTTAAATAAATTAAAAACAGTTTTTAAATAAAATACGAAAAAAAAAAAAAAAAAAAAAAAAAAAAAAAAAAAAAAAAAGTTAAAAATTATGGAAAATTCTGACAAATTCAGAAAAATATGAGAAATTAAAAAAAGGTTCATAAATGAGTTTTGGGATTTTATCGAAATTTTAGCAAGATATTGTCGGAGTTTTTGCCTCGAAAAACGTAAAATTGACATAATATGTCAAATTGAAGCTAATTCAATGAAAAATAATCTTAGGTACATTTGGGGTGATAATTTTGATTGTCAAGTGTTTATTGGAGCTAGACCGGGGTTTGAATTTCAGGACGCGAAGTGCGGATTGAGGTGTAGTATCCCAACTGAAATTCACTTTAGTACTTAGTGTTTGACATATTTGAATTTTGTTCAGTTTATTCGAAAATCTTTATTTCCTATTGCTTTATGGTGGTTGTGTTCGTCCCCACCTGGTGCTTATTCGTTGCGGGGGCATAGGGTCCACTAGACCATTCGAAAATCTTTATTTCCTATTGCTTTACGGTGGTTGTATTCGTCCCCACCTGGTGCTTATTCGTTGCTGGGGCATAGGGTCCACTAGGCCATAGCATATGTCTAGGCATGCGCCGGTGAATATGCTACACGAGTATGCTAGGCATGTGTGGGTGTGTCGTGGTCTACGCCGGCCACCTAGAGGGTCCAGGGTCAACCCGTTCGAGGTATTCTCACGAGTTGTGCCTAGCGGATAGCCTTAATTATGGCTATAGTCTGACTTTAATTGTGTACGCACTTTGATTCTTCTGCTATATTTATGCATACGATGATCCACAGTTGTCTATATTCTTTTGTTTCGCATGTTTATTTATAGCATTTTAAATTTCAGCAGTTTATTTACGTATTTACTTGGTGAATTTCCTTGGGATCACTCACTCTGGACTCGTCATCTGCCTTTTGTGATGGCTTGAGTGCAGATACTGGTACGAGAGCGTGAAGGGCAAGCTTGAGGATTATTTATGATTGACTGCAGACTGCCCTACCCGTATGTTTGTTTATATTTATTTGTTTTATGCTATGTATGGGTTGTGAAAGTTACATTTTGGTTTGTATATGACTTTGAGGATCACACTTGATATATATTTATCGACTACATTTTGGTATGGTTTCCACATTAGATTAATTAATATTTAAACTTGTTACATTTAGTATCATTTAATGAGTTGAGACTTCCGCTGCATAATTTGAGGATAAATGATATAACGAGTCTATAAGCTAACTTAAACTATAATTAAAGGAAATAATATTAAGTTAGCAATAATTGATTAGTAATGAGTTATGAGTGCCCGTGGGACACAACTGGATGGTGAGTTGGCAGATATGTGGGCCCGCGGTGCACACCGTAGGAGTCGATGAATTGGAGGGTCGCTACATTTGGTATTAGAGCCTAAGTTTGAGGAGCCTAGGGAATGAATTGTGGGTTTATTGATAACTCTGATACCGCTACAATTAATTTGTCTCATAGGTATCATTTTGAATTGAGGATGTGGAAACCACAAGTGAATGACTAAAACCTTAGTTGGGAAGTGATGTGAGATGGGTAGAATCAGGAATATATATATATATATATGTATGTTTTGATTGTAAAATAAAGATTATACGCGTACATATTGAGTCTGATCTGCTGCACGTTGGTTGTGCAGTTTACGATAGACGAACAGACTCCTACTCCGCCGACTACTCAGCAGGAGGTTGGGGGACCAGTGACCCTACTACTAGAGAGGTAGCTCATTTACGGACTATGGTGCAAAGAGTTACTGATCAACAGTTATTACAACAGGCACAGATGGCGGAGATTATGGAGTATATATGAGGTTCGAAAGTACCTGTAGTGGCACCAACTACTGAGTTGGTTGTACTTACTACTCAGGCAGCATTAGCGTCAGTTGTTACCACACAAGCGGTAGGTTCAAAGATACTGATAGAGGGTCGAGCCGTTATGGTGCCAGCAGAGACTACCATTGTGACACCCACTACGACAGAGAAGCAGGTAGTTGTTTCGATCGCTAGGAGTAGGATGTCGGAGGCAGCGAAGACGGTAAAGGACTTTATGAGGTTCAACCCCACTTTCTTTACTAGGGTTAGTGACCCAGATATTGTGGGGCGTTGGTTGATGACACACCGACGACTACACCAGTTGTTAGAGGGACCAGAGACAGATCAGATGCGGATTTCGGGGTACTGTTTGAGAGGCCAGGCAACAGTTTGGTGGACAACCTACACCGACACACATTTCGAGCCGTCTACTTAGGCAGAGTTCCGACAGTTATTCCTTGAGGAGTATATCCCCATTGAGGTACAGTTGAGAGTTAGAGAGGAGTTTCTTGCACTGAGACAGGGTACCATGTATGTGCTTGCATACATGGAGAGGTTTTGGTATCTTATGATGTATGTCATAGATATGGCGAACACCGAGAGACTCCAAATTTACTACTTCATCAGGGGATTGGATGAGAGGATTGGTGGTGTGATTGTGGCGAGTGGAGCCAAGACTTTACAGGCTATATATAATAGGGCTTTAGCTCGTGAGACATACTTGCTGCAGAGCGAGGAACAATCAGAGCATCGAGCACCCAGAGATGATTTGCGGTTGGATCATGATTTTAGTGACGATCGTGATCCGAGAGATGATCAATACTACTATGATGACGGGCAAACAGATTGGAGTCACGAGGACGACCAGGATCAGACTGATGATCAGTTTAGCGATGATGATTGTCAGGCAATACATGAGATTGTATCCATACCGACACAGCAACCGATACAGTCCTTTCGACAAAATCGGGATCAGAAGGACCGGAGTTGGGGGTCAGAGATCTGAGGGTCGACAGTCTAGAGGACGTGACAGACGCAGATGTTATACATGCGGTTATAGAGGATACATCGGAATGGATTGTCGGAGAGTTTCTCCAACATCAGAGATACCACCAGCTAATGAGAGAGCTTATGAAGTGACACATCCTATCAGAGAGACAACACGACAACATGATTAGGGTACGTCATCATTGTATATTTTCGCTAATCATATTTTTCATGCATTCGTTGCATATAGGCTGGTTAGTTTACTTTTGGGCTGGCGTGTCCTAGTTGATTCGTTCACTGGGGGTTGTAAAATTGGTTGATTAGTTCACCAGGAGTCCATTAGCGACTGGTTGATGTGGTTCACCAAGGACTGGTTGATGTGGTTCACTAGGGACTGGTTGATGTGGGACTGGTTGATGTGTTCACCAGAGATTGATTGATTGGTACACCAGGAGTTAGTGGATGACTGGTTGATTGGTTTACCGTGGACTGGTCCATTTATTCACCAGAGATAGGTTTGTTTGTTTACTTGGAATAGGTTGATTAGTTCACCTAGATTTGAGTTTGATTTGTTCACGAGAGTTAGGGATTTGATTAGTTCACCAACGTTTGTTTAGGTTGGTTGACCTGATGGGTAGTTGCATCAGGTTGGTTGACCAACGTTTATCTCAAATTTCGAGACAAAATCTCAAATTAGTTGAGAAGAACTATAATGGCCCGATTTTCAATGGCCGTTATTGATAATGAAATTACAGACGTAGATGCCAGCAGGGACGTTCGTGGGTCCCATAGTGAAGACGGCACACGACCAAATAAGGTTTACAGTCCGTTTTATGTGTTCTGGTAATGAAATTGCGGTGTATAGGTCCAAATTAGTTAAATTGCATCGCAATATGTGTGTTTATATACCATTGACGTGTGAGATTGTATGTTAAGTATTTGCCTCGATATGCGTGTCGACGCGGATACTAGGTTGGCTAAAAGATGAAATTTAGGCCGAGGGGAAATAATACACACATAAAATGAATTAAATGTGACAAAATAGTAAATTGGTGGGTGCCTAAGGACACGCGGGGTCATGGTCGACACGTGTGGGTGGTACGGTAGTGCGCACGCCCGAGTACGCTCGTTGGCGCGCACGACGAAATTGTAGGCACGAAAATATAGGCGAATATATATATATATATATAGGTAATTTAATATTTATACATATAAATATATATTAAAAATCAGAAAATTAAAAAATAATTGTGAAATAACCAAAAAGGGTAATGGATTATGAAGGATGAGGATAAGAACTTAGGGGCATTTTGGTCATTTTACCCAAAATGTTGATAAACAACACCACCGACACCCATTTTTCTCACCATTTGATCGAAATCGACAAGGGAGACCGAGAGAAGAAGAAAGAGAAGAGAACGAGAGAGATTGGCCGAAAGAGAGAGAGCACGACGACATGAACGAGGTAAGTTGGTTGTGTTATTGTTGGTCGTTGTTGGCGTTGTTTTTGTTGTTGTAGGTGTTAAGTTTGTAGAAATCAATGTTTTAATGGTGGATTAGTGATGCTTGATGGTGTTGGTGTTGGTGTTGGTGTTGGTGTTGATGTTGGTATAGTTGAAGAGAAGAAAGAATGAATTCAAGAAAAAAAAAATTTGCAGCAATGTTTGAGGAACACGCGTGCGTGCCACCCTGCTCGGCCCACCAGGGTTAGGCTTGGACCGGACCCAACTCGGTTGGGTCGGGTCGGACTCGGTTCAGGGACCACCCCCATAATAATTAAATAATATTTATTTTATTTTATTTTATTTTATTTTATTATTTTATTTAAATAAATTAAAAACAATTTTTAAATAAAATAAAATATCGAAAAATAGAGAAAAATAGCTAAAAATTATGGAAAAGTTCTGAAAAATTCTGA
This sequence comes from Stephania japonica, assembly GCA_039657345.1. NCBI lineage: Eukaryota > Viridiplantae > Streptophyta > Magnoliopsida > Ranunculales > Menispermaceae > Stephania > Stephania japonica. The sequence goes on along the minus strand of CM077558.1, from coordinate 5,414,521 downwards.
AAAATATAAGAAATTAGAAAAAAAAAAGGTTTATAAATGAGTTTTAGGATTTTATTAGAATTTTAGCAAGACACTGTCGGGGTTTTTACCTCGAAAAACGTAAAATTAACATAATATGTCAAATTGAAGCTAATTCAATGACAAATAATCTTAGGTACATTTGGGGTGATAATTTTGATTGTCGGGTGTTTATTGGAGCTAGACCGGGGTTTGAATTTCAGGACGCGAAGTGCGGATTGAGGTGTAGTATCCCAACTGAAATTCACTTTAGTACTTACTACTTGACATATTTAAATTTTGTTCAGTTTATTCGAAAATCTTTATTTCCTATTGCTTTACGGTGGTTGTGTTCGTCCCCACCTGGTGCTTATTTGTTGCGGGGGCATAGGGTCCACTAGGCCATAACATATGTCTAGGCATGCGCCGGTGAATATGCTACCCGGGTATGCTAGACATGTGTGGGTGCGCCGTGGTCTACGCTGACCACCTAGAGGGTCTAGGGTCAACCCGTTTGAAGTATTCTCACGGGCCGTGCCTGGCGGATAACTCAAATTATGGCTATAGTCTGACTTTGATTGTGCACGCACTTTGATTCTTCTGTTATATTTATACATGCGATGATCTTCCATAGTTGTTTGTATTCTTTTGTTCCGCATGTTTATTTATAGCATCTTAAATTCCAACAATTTATTTACATATTTACTTGTTGAATTTCCTTGGGATCACTCACTCTGGACTCGTCATCTGCCTTTTGTGATGGCTTGAGTGCAGATACTGGTACGAGAGCGAAAAGGGCAAGCTTGAGGATTATTTATGATTGACTGCAGACTGCCCTACTCGTATGTTTGTTTATATTTATTTGTTTTTTGCTAGGTACGAGTTGTGAAAGTTACATTTTGGTTTGTATATGACTTTGAGGATCACACTTGATATTGATATATATTTATGGACTACATTTTGGTATGGTTTCTACATTAGATTAATTGATATTTAAACTTGTTACATTCAGTATCATTTAATGACTTGAGACTTCCGCTGCATAATTTGAGGATAAATGATATAACGAGTCTATAAGCTAACTTAAACTATAATTAAAGGAAATAATATTAAGTTAGCAATAATTGATTGGTAATGAGTTATGAGTGCCCGTGGGACACAGCTGGATGGTGAGTTGGCAGAGATGTGGGCTCGCGGTGCACACCATAGATGTTGATGAATTGGAGGGCCGTTACAACTCCTACTTGTCTTTAAATTTATATATTTATTATCTTATCTTTACAAGTTTTATCACACATCTACCAAAACATCTTCATTTCTGCGACGTTCATTTTTACTAAATAGAGGTCTTAGTTTTACCAAAGGCTCGTTTGGTTTATGTTTGCAACAACTTATTGGTCTTAGTGGTTTGGCAATTTAGTTCCCTTTTTAAGTAGAGGTCTCAATTTCGACCATTATAAATAGTACGAGCTTGGATCAGTTCGTCAGGATCTAATAGACTTCCTGCCAAGGAGTGATTTAAAAATAAATAAATAAAACAAAACAAAACAAAAATAAAACAACATGAGACCTCCCTCGATACATGATCTAATGTTTCCATTCAGCTAAACTTAGTTGATGATACAACTTTCCTTTGTTATCTGCACATATTATATCCAACTTAACCACCTTTCAACTTCATAACAATTTCTACGAATAGAAATATCTTTTCATTAAAAAAAAACTTCATAAATGTGGAGTTTTATCTCGAAATGTCTCATTACTTATAAAGGAGGTTATTATTTCCATCCACACATCTTCAACTGTTTATACATTTTTTTAAGTAAAATAGAAATCTCATTAATCATAATAAATCAATACATTCAATAATACAGGAACCGTTATACTTATAATACATGTATACAGTTTATTTATAGTTACTCAATAAAAAGAAATACCTCTTGGTGGTATTGAATCGATACTTCATGTACTTTCTTGCCTATAATTATTGGTGGTTCGACAAGAAAAGTCTCCAATACATGAAGGCTACTGTAGTTGGATCATGTCATTGTGCTAAATCAATCATCTATCCAGACTTTTCCAACCTAGTCAAATCCTACCAATTTTTTTCTTTCATCTCTTTTATGTGAAAAAGACTGCATTTGCACCTTAGAAAGAATTTATAGTATTTATTCCATTTCATCATTCATGAATTTCACTATATATATATATATATATAAAGCCAGCCGCTTTAACTAATCTAAACTAAGTACTGAAGAAGGGACTTCAAGCATGAGCTACTCCGTGGACCATCCATAAATTGAATTTGTACATAAACATACAGTCACATAGTGTATATAGATGATTTCCAATCCTTGTAATGTAATATGATATCTCAAAGGGTACTCTACTTATAATTAATAATTTGTCCTTCCAAGGCCTACCCTTGACCTTTTAGCATGTCATTTGCGATAGAAAAGTGTTACTTTAATTTCCTGTTCAGTGAATAAATATTGTCTATATAATATACATCTCAAAAGTCACGAGAGCACCAAAAGATAGAGAAAAAAGAGATGTATAGGATCTCTTGTTCTTCTTTTTTGTGTTCTTCATCTTCTTCTTTCCTCTTTGTTGTGCTAATTGCACTTCAAGGAGCAGTGTTTAGCATAAGCAGATATGACTTCCCAACAAACTTTATTTTCGGCGCAGGAACCTCAGCATACCAGGTCATACTGCATCTTTTAATTTGCTTCAAAAATGCTTTAGTGGCAGCGCCGCTATTAGGCACTGCTCCCTTGTTGGTCATAAGATCTGTTTTGAGTCGTGTGTTTTGCATAATTTTATAAATATTACGTCTAATGATAAAAAATATCATAACATTTACAAGTTGTATCAATTCTATCATAACCTTTGAAAATTATTAATTATATCATAACCTTTTCGTTTTAGTATCAATTCTATCATCAACTAATTTTAGATACTTTTTCTATGAAATCAATATAATCTTCGAACTTTTTTTTTCATGATCATCCATATTGATCAATTTACACATTAAAATTTTGTAAGCCTCGTGTTTAAATCAATATATGAGAACTCACAAAAAAAATAATTTATAAATCAATGAAACGTTAATACCTTAATTAATTTTTTTTAGTTATTCATAAAGCACAAATAGTAAGTTGAATAATGTGTACATACATATGAAAATAACATATAAAACTTATTAGAAAGTACTCATAGTTGTTTAATTTAACAAAAGAATTATGTACTTGAATAGAATTGTACATACACTACTATATGTGTATTATATACATGAATACATAAAAAAAAATATTAAGCTTTAATGCATATGTATGAATAAATCTTTAAATGGTATAATAAGAAAATTAAAAAAAAATGATGTGTGGTAAAAAAAAAAGGGTCTAAATATATTAGTTGAGGATATAATTGATGCTAAATTTCAAAGGTTAAGATATAATTGATAAATTACAAAGGTTAGGATATAATTGATACAACTTGCAAAGTTTAAGATATTTTTTATCATTTGACCTATATATTATAGTAGATGATGTTTAGGAGGCAGTGTGTAATTACAGCACCTCGTTATAAGAATGGAAAATGATTTGGTGACATTTTTTGTGACACAAACTAGTCGTATCAGCACACGTGTTCAATTTTAAGTTGTTCGTGGTGGAGCCCACCACAAACAAAAGTTGAATACGTGTGTCGTGCGACTGGTTTGTGTCATGGAGAATGTCACCATATCATCTTCTATAAGACTATGATTCTTTCAAAATATTTAAGATTTTCAGTGATTTTCAGGTGGAAGGGGCAGCTGCAGAAGATGGAAGAACAGCTAGTGTTTGGGACACTTTTGCCCACGCAGGTTTATAATGTTTCTCTTGTAACTATTTTGAATATGTGACAAAATAAAGTCCCTAAACTTGTAATTTCAATAAACCATATATGCATCTCAACTTTTCTTGCTGATTTGTTTGATATGCATCGAGAGCGAATCAAGAGTGTCTTTATTTATATGACATATCAATTGTAATCATAAAGTAAAGCTCCCTAGGACAACATGTTGAAATGAAAATTCAATTCCAATGTTCTACATTTGTGATTCTTTTTATTTGGTTATGAAAGTAAATCACAATTTTAGGAATCCTTTATTTTTTCACAATCTTCAGGGCTTTTAAAGGACAAAAGCAATGGAGATAGAGCTTGTGATCAATATCACAAATATAAGGTAAAGTTCAACAATATTTTGGACCTATTACAGAAATATTTCTTTTGCTTGGTTCGGTGAGTTTTCCAAGTAATTTTTCTTTTTTTTGAAAGCTGAGGGTACCTGAGCTACCGCCGCTGACTCCATACTAATGGTGAACCCGACTAATCACTCGGGGATGTAATTTCAACTAGGGTCAATTCATAGAGTTGTTAACGTGAAATCTCTAATGCAGGAAGATGTTCAGCTCATGGTGGATACTGGCTTAGATGCCTATAGGTTTTCAATCTCATGGTCAAGGCTCATACCCAGTATGTTTCTACATCCAAAAATTAACATCTCAGGCTTTTCTCAACATAACAACTGATGATTTAGCATTAAATTTTGAACTTCTTGTTTATGTCAAATATTTGGCAGATGGCAGAGGACCTATCAATCCAAAAGGCTTGCAATACTACAACAATCTCATCAATGAACTCATCAAACATGGTAATATCTAATTCCTACAGCAATCTCTATCTTATTCTTACCTATCGCTATCGCTTTGATCTTGAGCTTTAAATGGCGGTCTTGCTTGTTACCTTCATTTTTCTGATATGTTTTCCAGTCATTGAGCAGGAATTCAGCCGCATGTTACGTTGTTCCATTACGATATGCCTCAAGTGCTCGAAGACGAGTATGGCGGATGGCTGAACAGAAAGATTGTGTACTGCTCAACTACATTTAGATTTACTGTCATAGCAACAATGTAAAAACATTGCTGGACATGAGCTGAATATTGTGAATTGATGCACTCGGTGTAAATGCAGGAGAGATTTCACAGCATATGCAGATGTCTGTTTTAGAGAATTTGGTGATAGAGTTTCACATTGGACTACACTCAATGAGCCTAATTCACTCTCTTTAGGAGGGTATGACCTTGGAGTATTACCACCTAATCGATGTTCTTCCCCCTTCGGAGCCAACTGCACAAGAGGCGACTCAACAATAGAACCATATATCGCCACCCACAATTGCTTGCTTGCACATGCTTCTGCAGCAATGTTGTACAAGACGAAGTACCAGGTTTGTTTCATTTCATCATCTTTGCTTTGCATTCATCAAACCGTCTTGTTGAATGCAACATGCTTTAGAAAATGCGATCAGTCTGATTTCGAATGAAAGAATGCAGGCCAAGCAGCATGGAGTAATAGGAATAAACATTTTCACATATTGGGTGAGTCCCCTGACGAGCAGTGCGGAAGATGCCAATGCGACTAGAAGAGCGTTCGATCTCTTCATCGGTTGGTAAGTCACTGAACCTTCGCGGACAAAAACCCGGTTAAGCCTGCTCCCTTTTTTGAATCACTCTTTAAATTGCAGGTTTCTCAATCCACTGGTGTTTGGTGACTACCCTGAAACCATGAAGAGAAGTGCTGGCTCTAAGATCCCTTCTTTCACACTAAAACAAGCTAAACAAGTTAAAGGCTCATTAGACTTCCTAGGATTAAACCACTATATCACAGTGAAGATTAAGGATGATTCAAGCAACCATAAGACTGATCAGAGTGATGTTTACACGGACATGGGCGTGAAGCGAATAGGTTAGTATAACTATATTCAATTGCTACAGATGCAATTTCAATAGGTTCAATTAGGAAGGCTCACATTTCGATTCAAAATTCGAAAACAGTTTACTGCTTCAGTCTTCAAAAGGCTGAATAGAAAGATAAATAGAAAAGAACAGTGATATAACTAACATTTTACTAACTTCAACTGCAGATGGATGGAATGAAATGCCGAACGGCGAGGTAATAATCTAACATAGTTCCACTTTATATGTTTTATTTCCTCACCAGACTGACCTGATTATAGCTCAAAAAACGGGTGGATTCAGTTGCCTTACGATCCATCTGGTATGCGAAAAGTGCTAGAGCAGGTCAAGCAAGTTTATGGAAATATTCCCATTTACATTCATGAAAATGGTATGACCATCTCTCATCCTTGTCCATAAATATCAACAAGTCCATGATTGCACCCTTTAAAGTTCACCAAAGGTAACCGGTATTACTGTCGCATAACCAGGTCAAAGGACGCCACATAATTCTTCTTCGAATGATATGTCAAGGGTAATGTACATGGAAGGTTTCCTCAAAAGTCTGCTCGATGCAGTAAGGTGTGTGTTTTGTTCAAATGCAACAGACATAGTTCAGTTTATTTTGTTTTGCTCCTAAAGATAACATCTTTGTGCCTCATTGCATTACTAACTTAAAATCTACTGCATCATTAGGAATGGTTGTGACGTCAGAGGCTATTTTGTATGGTCCTTCATGGATTTGTTTGAGTTGAAGGAAGGGTATGAATCAAGCTATGGTCTCTACTACATTGATTTCAAAAGCACAGATCTGACGAGGCACGGTAAGGTTTCGGCAAACTGGTACTCCAGTTTCCTCAAAGGAGAAAGCATGAATACCAATGGGACCATTCAATTCAAGAACTATGTCTCTCAAACTTCTTACTATACCATGTAGATCCCTGGGATAGGCCCGCAATAGTCTGATATGTACATGCCACTTTCAACAAGGAAAACGAAAGGCCTTTCTGTTATGTTCCATGGATCGGCACCTAAGATCCATAGCCAGACAATTGCAGTAGAATGGCATGTTTACTAGAACAAGAAGTGATCTAGTTGAAGAAGAATTGTTGTCTTCACAACGTCCGTAATAGAAGGCGAACCAAAAGATTAAAATTTTGATGAAAAAAAATAAAAATGGATAACACTGTTATGATATGGATGAACAATTGATCAAGATTTTGTATGACTAATCATTGTCAAGCATGGCTCTTACATTGAGTAGTAATATCAAGCATGGCTCTTACTTGCATCCATATCCAATGTACTCATTATTTCATGTGTTGTCAACATTGCTTATAAAGAGTTGTATGGCATGTGATGTATGTGTAACTTGTAAACATTGTCTTAGTACATTTATCATCATCACAAAATGGCCTATATAGGGTATCAACCTCATTGTAAAAACACACCAAGTTGTATACAACTTCTCATTTCAACTCTCTCATTTCTCCTCTTCTACTTTGTAGTTGTAGTTCTGTGTAGTTCTTTGTAGTAGTAGAAGTTCTTAGTTCTACTTTCCTTCTCTAGTTCTAGCAAGTCTCAATTCAATTCACAACATGTTATCAGCACGACCTTGCTCTAGCATTAAGGAGATCTTGAAGTTCAAGAAGGCTTGTTAAGAAGACAAAGCTAGGAAGGTATAACTTTTATGAGTTCGGTTTATTTCTATATTATCTTGGTTGCTTCACTTTTATATGCATTCTTTATTCATATATTATGCATTATAACGTCACCGATTGCGAAAGTATGCTCTGTAGTTGCGTCTTGTACGATCTTCTACATCAGAAATCAAAAGTCAATATGTTACATAACTAGTTTTCTCGCTATACTACAAACGATTAATTATGCTCCATTCTTGATTTTTTATATTGCAAATAGTGTTATAAGTTTGGGTTGATAGTGGGTAAGCCTTGTCCCCGGTAAAGCTAAACATTGAAAGGGAGACGGGTTATCCCGTTCGAGGAGACATGGTTTTAAGTAGACTTCGTCTCGCCACCCAACTTGGAGGTTGTCACACCAACTCATACAAGTATTACATTTTGCATATTTGTAATCAAGTTGTGAACATATATTTAATAGTATATTATCTATTTTGTATAAAAAGAAAACTATTTAGTTTATCCCTATTTTCATAAAGATTTTATTTAATTATAATTGAATTAATTACCTTAACAATATTGACAATACTAATTACTTGTCAAGGCAACGGGATGTTCAAATTATATATAAAGTATCTATGCAAGGCTATGCGTATAAATATTTATTCGTCAAATATCTTTTTAGACTCTTTAGAGATTTGAAAAGTGAATATTTCACTTTATATTATCATTTCACCTCATGGAGCTATCTATATCAAGGCCAAAATTGGTGATGTTCCAAAAGGCTCAAAATGAGCGGCTAAGTCTCACGCTACAAAATTTATATCAGTCAAATATCATTTATTATTCTGCAATTTCAATTACCTCTATATTGAAGCTATGCAGAAATATGACTGATGAGACAAATAAAAGCCACGTGGCTCGCCTCGATGTATTACTGCAACAAATTATCGAGCGCGCACGTCAATCCATTAAATATTAATTATGGATTGAATCATTGTCTCGTGGTAGATGAGTAAAATAATAAGATATTATAAATATAATATCACTCATGTTTAATTGGTTTAGCTTCAAATTAAGAAGCATATGTTGCATACAATGACCATGGTCGCAATTACAAATTTATGGACGTAGAAAAGGTGAAAAGATATGGTAAAAGTCATATTGACAATTCCATTGAGAGTCAAAATAAAAAGTGGTGCACCACTAGAAAGGGTAAATTAGTATTGACAAGGAACGCTCATAATTGTGACATTTTTTTGTCACGTATGAAAGGCTATGCTGCCTAAATATTGTCATATATACCATACCCAAATATTTTTGTGATATTTTATCATGCTTTTGTTGACTAATGATCCAAAAAGTTTGAGATATTCGTATTTTATTACGAAAAGGGTATTTCTTTAATACCATATTGTTTTTCAATGTAGAAATGGATCATCAAGTTATTTGTTCAGATTATGACGACATATGTCTTGTTGATTGTGTTACAACGCACATTATCCTCAAAAGAAGAGAATATTTCTCCAATTTGAACTTAGCTGAGGCTAATGTTCAAACAATATCTGGCATCTCCAATTTGATTAATGGCTCTGGAAGCGCAAATATTATGTTGCCTAGGGGAACAATAATTCATGTTGACAATGCCTTATACTCTGAAAAATTCAGAAAAAATTTACTCAGCTTTAAAGATATTCAACAAAATGGATATCACATTGAAACCATGAACGAAAATAATAGAGAATTTCTCTATGTCACATTGGTTTCAAATGGGAAAAAAAAAGTGTTAGAAAAATTCTCAGTTTTATCCTCTGGATTATATTTTACTCATATAAGGCACGTCGAAACGAATGTCGTCTTAAATAAGAAAATTAATGATCCAAAGACATTCATTTTATGGCATGACCGGCTTGGTCATCCAGGATCATCAATGATGCGAAGAATAATTAATAATTCGCATGGACATCCTTTAAGGAGTCACAAAATATTTTCAGCTGATGATTATAATTGTGCTAGTTGTTCTCGAGGTAAATTGATAGTTAAATCATCTCCAAGTAAAATTGTTGTGGAATCCCCAGTTTTCTTAGAACGCATTCAAGGAGACATATGTGGACCTATTCATCCTCACTGTGGACCATTTAAATATTTCATGATTTTGATAGATGCATCAACTAGGTGGTCACATGTTTGTTTGCTTTCGACCCGCAATGTTGCATTTGCTAGACTTTTAGCGCAAATCATTAAGTTAAGAGCACAATTCCCTGACAACCCAATCAAGACCATCCGTCTTGATAATGCCGAGGAATTTCAATCTCAAGCATTTAAAAATTATTGCATGTCAATAGGAGTTACCATTGAACATTCTGTTCCACATGTGCATATCCAAAATGGTTTGGCAGAATCTCTAATCAAACGCATTCAATTAATTGCCAAACCTTTAATCATGAGAACTAGGGGTGGGCAGTGGTTTTCAAAAAACCGCCCAAACCGCTCAAACCGACCAAACCACACGGTTTGGTTTTGGTTTTTGAAGCTCGCGGTTTGGTCGCGATTTGGAAAACGACCAAACCGCAGATTCGCGGTTTGGTCGCGGTTTTCATTTTGAGAAAACCGCGGTTTAACCAAACCGAGGGCATTTTGGTAAATACAAACCAAAAACCCTAAAAATTTAAAAAAAAAAAAAAAAAAAAAAAAAAAAAAAAAAAAAAAAAAAAAAACCACAAATCTCACATCTTCCTCTTGCTGATTTATTTTTTTTGCTTGCTGTTTTTTTTCATTTTGGCTTGCTGTTTTTTCATTTTTGCTTGCTGTTTTTTCATTTTGGCTTGCTGTTTTTTCATTTTTGCTTGTTGTTTTTTTTTTCCTGAAAATAAATTGCATGAAAACCGCGAAACCAAACCGACCAAACCGCGCAAACCGCGGTTCGGTTTGGTGCGATTTTGGTGATCTGCGGTTTGGTTGCGGTTTGGAAAATCACCAAACCGTAGACCCTCGGTTTGGTCGCGGTTTGGTGGTTTTCCAAACCAAACCGCGGTTTGCCCACCCCTATTGAGAACTAAGTTATCAACTTCAGTTTGGGGACATGCAGTCCTTCATGCAGCATCTATCATTTGTTATAGGCCTACTGCATACCATGAACATTCCCCCATGCAACTCATTTTAGGTCAACAACCAAATATTTCACACTTAAAAATTTTTGGTTGTGCAGTGTATGTTCCTATACCACCTCCCAATAAAACTAAGATGGGTCCACAACGAAAACTTGAGATTTATGTTGGATTTAACTCATCGTCCATTATAAGATACCTTGAGCCCTTAATAGGGGATTTATTTACTGTACGTTTTGCTGATTGTCACTTTGATGAAGCAATTTTTCCACCATTAGGGGGAGATAAGAAGTCAATTCAAAAGGAATAGCGCGAAATTACTTGGAATGCATCAACTTTATCACATTATGATCTACGAACAAATAAGTGTGAACTTAAAGTTCAAAAGATCATTCATTTGCAACAAATTGCAAATCAATTACCAGATGCATTTAATGATGCAAAACAAGTGACAAAATCACATATTCCAGCTGTAAATGCTCCTGCAAGAATTGATGTCTATGTGCAACAAAATGCACAAGAACCAACGAAACGCTTAAAGCGTGGAAGACCTATTGGTTCAAATGATACAATTCCTCGAAAGAGGAAAACGGAGTAAAAATAAATACAAATCAAAATACTCCCGAGAAAGCACAAGAATCCTTTGATAAGGGTTTGTCAAAACAAGTTGATTCTGATGTGGAACAACTTCCTCTAGAAAAAGATGAAAAAGATGAAAGTAATGAGATCTCAATAAATTATTTAAACTCTGGTAAGATTTGGGATCGAAATAAAACTGTTCCTGATGATATATTTGCTTTCAATGTGTCCTTTGAAATATGTGAAAATGATGATGATCCAGAACCACTATCAGTGGACGAATGTCAAAAAAGACCTGATTGGCAAAAATGGCAAGATGCTATCCAAGCAGAGCTAAACTCGTTAAGAAAACGAGAGGTTTTTGGACCAATTGTCCAAACGCCAGATGGCGTAAAGCCTGTTGGATATAAATGGGTATTTGTACGAAAGAAAAACGAAAAAAATGAAATTACAAGGTACAAAGCAAGACTTGTAGCTGAAGGTTTCTCACAAAGACCTGGCATCGATCATGAGAAAACATATTCTCCTGTTATAGATGCAATCACATTTCGGTTCTTGATAAGTTTTGCAATCTCTGAAGGGCTTCATATGCATTTAATGGATGTCGTTACAGCATATCTGTATGGATCTCTAGACAGTGAGATATATATGAAAATCCCTGATGGATTTGTAATATCCGATGAAATAAAATCAAAACCTCATAACATGCATTCTATAAAATTACAAAGGTCTTTGTACGGCTTGAAACAATCCGGACGAATGTGGTACAAACGTCTTAGTGATTATTTACTGAAAGAAGGATATGTAAATAATTCGCTTTGCCCATATGTCTTCATTAAAAGATCATCAACAGGATTTGTGATTATTGATGTATATGTTGATGATTTAAATATAGTGGAAAACCACGACGACATCGTTAGAACATCCGAATACTTGAAAAAGGAATTCGAGATTAAAGAACTTGGAAAAACAAGATTTTGTCTTGGTTTGCAAATTGAACATTTTTCAAGTCGAGTACTTGTCCATCAATCAAATTATATTGAAAAATTATTAAAAAGATTTTATATGGACAAGGCACATCCATTGAGCTCTCCAATGGTTGTCAGATCACTTGAAGTGGATAAGGATCCATTTCAACCTCAAGAAAGTAATGAAGAGCTAATTGGTCCGGAGGTACCATATTTAAGTGCAATTGGTGCACTTATGTATCTTGCAAATTGTACAAGACCCGATATTGCTTTTGCTGTCAACCTACTTGCAAGATATAGCTCTTCACCAACTCGAAGACATTGGAATGGTGTTAAACACATTTTTCGATATCTTCGAGGAACAAGTGACATGGGTTTATTTTACTCGAGAGGGTAAAATTGAATCTCCAAGGTTATGCTTGATCTTTGGATTTTTATCGAGATCCCATAAGACCCGTTCTCAAACGGGATATGTATTCACCTGTGGTAATACTGTTGTATCATGGAAGTCAGTAAAACAAACTATGGTTGTCACTTCTTCCAATCATTCTGAAGTACTTGCAATTCATGAAGCAAGTCGTGAATGTGTTTGATTGAGAAACATGATTGAACATATTCAAGAATCATGTGGATTGCCTTCAATAAAAGATTTTCCAACCATATTATATGAAGATAATGCAGCATGTATTGCACAATTAAGTTAAGAATTCATAAAAGGGGACAGAACAAAACATATTTCACCAAAATTCTTTTATGCACATGAGCTTCAGAAGAATTGTGAAATTGATGTCAAGCAAATCCGATCGAGCGATAATCTTGCTGATTTATTCACAAAAGCCTTACCAACTACGACATTTAAAAGGCTTGCATATGGTATTGGCCTGCGTAAACTTAAAGGCATTGCAAGTAAAGAAACTGAATAAGTTTTACCCATGTTCACATGAGGGGGAGTTATTGATTAGTGTATTGCACTCTTTTTCCCTTAGCTATAGTTTTATCCCATTGGGTTTTCCTAGCAAGGTTTTTTTAATGAGGCAATCCTAACAATATTATACTCATCTTAAGATTAATAAGAAATGTGTACTCTTTTTCTTTTGCTAGATTATTTCCCACAAGGTTTTTTCTAGTAGAAGTTTTAACGAGGCACATTCTCTCAACAATTGTCATCCAAGGAAGAGTGTTATGATATGGATGAACAATTGATCAAGACTTTGTATGACTAATCATTGTCAAGCATGGCTCTTACTTGCATCCATATCCAATGTACTCATTATTTTATGTGTTGTCAACATTGCTTATAAAGAGTTGTATGGCATGTGATGTATGTGTAACTTGTAAACATTCTCTTAGTACATTTATCATCATCACCAAATGGCCTATATAAAGGGTATCAACCTCATTGTAAAAACACATCAAGTTGTATACAACTTATCATTTCAACTCTCTCATTTCTCCTCTTCTACTTTGTAGTTGTAGTTCTTTGTAGTTCTTTGTAGTAGTAAAAGGTCTTAGTTCTTCTACTTTCCTTCTCTAGTTCTAGCAAGTCTCAATTCAATTCACAACAAACACTAAATGACATGGGAGTTTTCACATAAATATGAACAGCAAGAAGAAAGAGCGATATCTATGTTTATTAGCCAGCAAAGCATTAATTGTATTGTCCATTCAATATATAAACTTTCAGTCTGTGAAATTCATAAACATTCAATCAGACTAAAGAATGATGCATAAAACACAACATATACCAGTGCTTGAACTGCACTGCTAAATAGCTTCGGCGTTGATGAGTGATAGGCTACATAGCTAGAGAACTAAAGAGGTGTAAGAAGTAAGGAACAAAAAGGATGAAATGTAACCACAAAGGAGCGTCACTAACTTGTTGATTCTAGAGTTACTAAAACTGATACATGATCATGCACTAGAAAGCATGAGATGATAAGCCTACCAGGGGGAAGGTAAACTAATGACTCTGCACTATCCACTGTCTAAGATGATATCCATCCGAAAAATGCTACAAGAGAGCAACAGCTCCAAGATTGAGGTACTCAGGATTTTCTTTTAAAGAGAACTGAGCATCCACCAAACCCCCAAGATACCAAGATGCAAAAACAACATGAAGGGTATCACTGCACATTCATTTGAAACTGAAGAATGCAAAAATAAAAAATCAATAGATAATGTAACAACTGTGTCTAATGATATAGATATAATGGAAGGGGTATGTCAGACTTACAACTTTAAAATATATAGACCCCAAAATCTCCAGCTACTCTAACATACGATTGCAGAAGTTTGTCAACATTCCAATTCTTTGGAGACGAAATCAATGAGGGTATTTCATACGTCAAAAGGTTATTATTCGAAATGGATTAACTGCAAGAGATATCCCTTTCAAGTTTCAAGTATATAACAATAGCAGCACAAATTCTACTTTAACAAATAGGAATACAGGTGATTAGGCCCTTTTTCTTTTTGTGGGGGATGTGACTAATTACTTTTAGTATTCACGGAAGTCGTTATTGGTCACGTCCAAGTTGGGAAAAAAGTTTCGGATCCACAAGACAACCACCAATAACTCACCTAGAAGTTAGAAAGCATGCCCTCAAAAGGAAACAAAAGAAATTAATTTGCCAAAAGCCAAGCGTCAACGATCCACAAGTTTGCAAATGTCCTCAAGGAACATGATTGGAGTTTGCATTCTTCTCTTTCACAACCATAATACAAACTCCAATTCGTTAGCTGTCTAAACTTTCATGAAAACGAACAATTTGATCTATCAATCAGATCCAGCCCAATTTTGGACCAATATTGAGCTTCCATATATGCTTTAATCAAATAAATATGTCCAAGCCCAGACAACCACATTGGTTGTGTTTGGCGAGCACAAACTAGCTCATAAAAATAATCTAGGTAATAAGCTACTGTAACCACATAGTTGTGTTTGATTGACTCCAAAATTTTAAATGCAACATGGGCTAGCATTCGATTTCTAGACTCTAAACTATTGTCTTTTCAACTTTCTGCTAGATTATCAAGCAGTTTCACCAAATCGAGCCAAGATAATCGATGGTTGAACCAAAATGAATAGAGGAACCTTTAGTCTTAAAGCATATAATTTGATAGCATAGCAATCCAACATAATTCTTTATGGACCCTAATCAGGAGATGCGGATATATCACGGGTTTATTGGCTAATTTTCCAAGCAGTCAATAGCATAACTTTCACAAATAAATCCAATTGTGAACTTGATCCTTACGAGCAATCTCTATACATAACTCTCAAGTACAAGATCTCGTAACTCTCTAATTCTACTCCCTAATAAACATTGCAATCAAGAAAAAGAAAATCACACTACACAATAGCCAAACTTCCATTAATCAAAATAACATGACCAAACATGGATAGAAAGTAAACTAATTTATTCAAAATATGCAGGAATTGAAAGGAGAAAGCTTGAACAAGACCATATATAGATAGATACTCAAGTTCAAAGTTCTCAAGCTCTTATATAATCAATACAAACAAGACAACAAAAACATAAATGAAAAACACAAGTTAGGTGAAATTCATTACATTGCTTTAAGTGAACATAGGGCGATCCGTCCAAGCCCCAGAGACATGGCCATTCTCGCAAACATAAGCTCGAACAACCGGCTCGCCATCGTCATGATATCCAAACACCCTCCTCAAACAAAACGCGGAGTGAAGATCCCAAGTCTCTTTACAACAACAAAATGCGCAATCAAGCCCAATCTTACTCCTATTCCCATCATTAATCGTCCTCCAAACCTGTGACCTCTTAAAATTCTTAAAAACCCCCCTAAAAAGCATGTACTTTCTCTTCTCCTCAGTGTGCACACACCCAGGCCAGTCACTGATATACAAACAATCCCCTCGAAACCGACTCGCGAGCAGCTTCTTCCCCTGCTCCCTACTCAAATTCCACACCCCAGAAGCCAAATGTGCCTCCAAGGACCTACATTTCTTCCTCCTCTTCCCCAAAACCCCGCTCTCGCCACCCGCCTCAACCCCCTCTCCCTCTCCCTCTCCCTCTCCCTCTCTCTCTCGCCCCCCAACCGCGACAACCGCGCTCTGGGCGGTCTCGGACACATCATATAGGGTATCAAAATACAGATCATCAAATAGGGACCAACTCAAATTGGGGGTTTCACATGAAGAACTCGCCAAATTTGGGCAATTCGGCAAATTGGGCAAATGGGTAGGACTAATTTCACCTCTCTCAAAATGGGTAGGAGTGATTTCGCCTCTCTCGAAATGGGCAGGAGTGATTTCGCCTCTCTCGAAATGGGTAGGATTGATTTCAGCTCTTTCAGGTCTGTAGTTGTGGTCGGGGCCGAGCTCGCGGTGGAGGCCGAAATCAGAGTTTTCAAGGAGGACGCCGGCGCGGAGAAGACCGGGGCAGCAGATGGAGAGCTTGTGGAGGGCGGGCCAGCCGCCAGGAGGGTGGGATTGGTTGGGGGAGATGGAGAGGAGCTCGGAGACTATGGAGGGGATTGAATTGGAGCACTTGTTTCTGTAGCATGTGTTGGAGATGAGAGCGTTGAATTTGGTGCAGACGCATGCCAGGCGAGCCCAGTTTCTGGGGTCGGCCTCGAGTTTGTTGAAGATGATGAGGATGACGTCGTCCGTGAGGTATGAGATTGTAGTTGTAGACATGGGTGAAAAACAGAGAAAGAGAGATAGATAACAATTTCTGTCAAAGAATCAATCTTTCATACGTGAAATGAAACCATGGGCGTTGAGTGAGTTGGGAAAGTTGGGGGAATTTGGAATTGAAGGATGAGAGCATGAGAATTTACTAGGGAGAATGGACGAGAGAGTTTTAGGGATTTTTTTTAAGGCCCTTGCTAGAGTAATCAACGCTATTGGAACTCGCCTCCTTATGTGCCGTCCAATCAACCTTGAGATGCGTGTGCACGTCGAGGCTATGCTAAATATGACTTACTCTAACATTTTTAATATAATGGGAAGGTGTAGATGACAGTTGCATTTAAAGCAATCATGACTGTTAGATGGATGTGGAACGGGTCTTGAGAAGTGCGTTACCGCTTCTCACTGTCTTTTAACAACATAGTTGCATAGCCTCGATATCAAATTAGTTCCGATCGTCTGTATTAGAGATGCACACAGATTGCACTGATCCACGAGTTCGGTTCAATTCGAATCAATTATTACTAATTGGATCAATTCTTTGATCCCTTAGATTGAATTGGATTGAAAAATCACTAATTTAGCTGGTCTGGATCGGATTACGGATCCTACATTAAAAAATTACAAATCTAATTCAATTCAATCTGTTTAACACATCAACACATATACATATCTGATCATATGTACTATAGTATCTTAAAGAGCATTAACTCAAACTATCAATTCTAAACTATAATATCTATAAAACTATGCTTGTCCTTAACCTTTTTTTTTATTATGCTTTCAACCTTTTTTTATAGGTTGTATTTTTAACGTGGACTTTTTTGTGCTTTTGTGAGGGAGTATGGTGAAGATTTGTAGATGACATATTTATTTATGTAGAAACTTGCATTTTGAACGTTATTGTGATGACAAATTTGTGGAAAATATGTCATATATATATATATATGAATTTGTGGAATGTATGTTGTAAACTTGTCATTCATGAGATGCATAACTCTTGTGATTCATTTGATGAAGTCTAATTTCATTAATCTTTTGATACGAAAACATCAATCCATGTAACTTGATCCAATCCGGTCCGCATTTTGCAAATTGGATTGAGTTGGATTGATGAATTATTTGGACTAGATTGGACTGTAATTTTTCAATCCGCAATAATTGGATTGGATTGCGGATTGACCTTAATTGGACTGGATCCAATCTGTGTGCACCCCTAGGTTGTATCGATCAAACTCTTCCATTGTATTTGTTTAGTGTAGTTTAGCATTTTGAGTAGCCATGAGTATCTAAACGCTTTGTCTGACCAGTCCCACGGGCCCTGAGATTGCAGAAAAAGATCAGTCGTGCGTCTAACCCACACAACTCCATCTTCGCCCTTACCACTTAGCCACACCCGTCCGGGTTTGATTTAGTGTAGTTGGTGGTGTGTTTTCTGTTAGAGTGTAAGATCCTGCATCGAAAAATATAATAAGAGTTGATGTGGTATATAAGTTGTGCAGATTGGATCCTAACATAAGCTAATTGGTTTTATGCAAGATGAGCTCTAACCCCATTTGTATACCCACATGCACGTGTGCGACCTAACACAATTTCTATATAAAATACAAGAAAGTCATTTAACATAAGCTAATTGGTTATGTAATATATAATAACCAAAAAAATACTAACACGTAGGACCGACACGTAGTATTGAAGTCCCTTTTCATATCGAGATGCTTACACACGCATTTCAATGGGTATCACATGCCACACAGTCACCAACAAGTGCGTGTCGTGTCCATGCTACGTTATAAAAGTAGGATCCAACAAAAAAAATAAATTTTAGAAGACGCTTTTTTAAGTATAACAGGAGCATGATGTTCCTAGGATGAAAATGGCCGAGGATCGACAATCATATATAAGCGATGACTACCCTGTTTTTTGTGTACGATGACTACTCTCTTTGTGTATGATCGATGTTTTGATTCTATTTTCATTTAACATAATTTTTAATTTAATTAAGTTGAATTAAAATGTTCAATCGAACTCAACTAGTTCAAGACTAAATTGAACTTGGTTGTTGCTATGTAACCTAGTTCCTAACAATTTACATGCAACCCGTGTCACAATATCACCCATAACATTTAAGGAAACAGTGTTCCAAACACATTTTCGGGTGTTTTGATTGAGTTAATGAGATAGTGCAAACAGATCTAGATAGGGTACCCTCATATTTATTGTGGTGGCGAATGGAATTGAGCGGATGGCAGTGGTAGCCCAGCTTTGGTTGAAAGCAATAGATAGATAAGAACAAGATGTGACAGACCTAACAATTGTCTGCACTCCCATTGGTTGCTGAACCATCATCACACAAATTGAAATCTTTGGGGACCTCCTTCATCAACGGAGGCCTTGCAATAGAGGGACTAGTACCATTTCTTAGCTTCTCTTCCTTTCTTTTGTGGTTGTCATTCCTTGTCTCCAAGGCCATCCCTCTCTCATATGCTCCTGTTGTTGTCTCTAGGAATCTGGGTTGCTGAGATAGAGACCCAAGTGCTTGTCATGGTTGTCAAAGCTTTGACCCCTTAACTCCAATGGACCCAAAAGCTCTCTGATAAGCTTTACTTCAAAAATGTGTTGTTGCAAGTTGAGTGCAGAATCTGGAGAGCACCCAATTCAGTTCCCACTTCCATCTGCATCTCTAATTGTGATTCGATGCCAAGAGCATAATGAATATGAAAATCTAGTGATCTCTTTCACACTGTTTTCCATCCGCATCATAAAGCTTGATTAGGCAAATGCTGAACCTGATAGTTTGCATCATTACAAGGTACCCCAGAAACAACAGATACCTTCGACACCAATGTCATTCTCACGACCATTTTCAGTCTATGCGAAGAGGATGAGTGATAAGCAAGGTTGCAAGCACAAGTTCACACAAAAACGTCACACAAACAGAAATCAGTTATAGTTCGTTGTCTAATGATTCAAGTTGATGCAGTAATTCAGAAAAGTTGTAGATGATGAATCCTTTGGAAGTTACTACAGCGAAGGAAAATTTGTTTCAAACTCGACAGAATAATGAACTAATAGTTCACAATAAAGAAACGAGCATACAAGTTCTATCAAGATCCGCAGGTGCTACAATCTGAAACATAGCAGGGGTAGCAATGGGGACGGATTAAGAAGGGGCCAAACCCAAAATCCGCGCACATCAACGTCAACAGAGTTCGAACTCAGCGGCCCCTGGAGTCGGCAGATCCACTGCGATCGGGTTTTGCCTGAAATTCAAATTCCAGTCATCAATACCTTCTCAAAATGAATTTGGAGGTCGTTTAGAAGAGGAACACAAAAATATTGCATAGCGAAGAACACAGTATCACACAAATAAAGAGAAGTAAAGAATTGCTCTCATACAGCCGGGGAACGCGACCGGGATAAGCTTCTGCTTCTACTCTTGCTTGGGCTCCTACTCTGACTCTTGCTACGGCTACTCACGCTAGGACTCCGCTTCTTTAAGCTTTTACTGGCTCGCTTGTTTGTAGGCTACAAGAAACTCATGTTTGGCAATGGAAAAAGAATATAAAAAAGTGAACATAAAAAGAAAAAGTTTTCAACTTACAGAAGGCAATGGGGATCTTGATCTTGATTGAGATCTGCAAAATTTCCAGAAATAACGCAATTCAATATCCACAACGTTCCTTTAACACCTTTGATCCAAAAGCCTCGACGCCACTTCCACGTCAGAGTTACCACATTTCAAAGAAAAAAGTAAAGAAAGCCAAAAGAACAACTTCAGCATCGCGCAACAGACAGACCATCATATGTCAACCACAGCGAATCCCACTTCGTGGCTACAAAATGAACTCATCGCCAGGACATTAGGAACCAAGAGGACAATCAAAGGAATTTGAAATATCAAGAAATTAGAATAACATCTGGTCAAGAAAAAGTTGTTACGGCCATTATTCCATTTATACCAATCATGGGCGCAACTCCCTATGTTCATCCATGTATCGGTAATGGTTAGTGACTACTGCTGTCGCCTGTCGGATAACTGACGAAATCCCAAAGTCAATAGGTCACAGGATCCAGCTCCATTATAATAATCCATTATCCCACCATTCCAATCTAGCTCCAGTGCCCTTGCACGTATGCATAACATGTAAGAATTAATATATTCATGGTAGCTGCCCACCCATGAGATAAAGCAGTAGGCACTTACACCATATCCCATCATGTTCCTAATATGGATCCCCCCATATCGCCGCATTAAGCCATATCTAGAAAAGAAAAATGCAACCTTCATAAACAAAGGATGAGAGATGGGCAACCTGGAAAACTCTTCCTCAATTATCGCCAGCTTCGTTTTTAACAAACAAATTATGAACTGGAGCAAATGCACCAAACATAGACACAAAAAGAAAGAGAAATATGCCTCAAAGGCTTGACTAATAATATATTCCTCTCCTTTCAAAGAAGGAATGCGAAAATCCTACTTACATTTTGAAGCTGACTAAACTCAAGTCTATGGTCTGACCTTTTTCTTTTTCCTAAAAAGTAGCAGAGGACCCAACGAATTAAATAAAGAATTCAAGCATAAAAACCTCACAAAAGGCAGACCCACCCACCCTAATGGTAATTACCTAGAAACAGAAACGATTAGTGTATTGACTAAGTATTGATAAGGCACCACGTCAAATGACTCCAACCACTTAAATCTGAATAATTCGCAAAAATATTTTAAAGAGGCAATGAAGAGAATTCCTTTTAACTTTCCTTTTTCAACTTAAACTTTTCTTGTCTTTCAAAAACCAGTATATTGATTAAAGATTAGAAAAAATATCTTTTTATCCCAAAAATACACAAAATATCATCCAGAAAGTATTTCCATTCTAAATTTCTAATAATAACAATAGATCTTTCAACACAGTACATTACTCGTTATAATGTTGATTTCTTAAAACCCTTTGAAAAATATTAAAATCCTTTTCCTGTGTGCTCAAATTATTTAAATTTTCAAAACCATAAAATAGTTCTCATACATTCAGATTCTAATATCTATAGGCAATACTGAAGGTAGCAACTTGTTTATCATGGCAAATGGCCAAGGTATTACCCCGAACATACTAAATTGGAAAACATTAAATTAAACAGAATCACAATATAAGCAACAAGAACAAAGCCACAATCCCAAATTAGTTGAATTGGCTATATGGATCAAACTCTAGAAGCACAATAGAAAAAAGGATGAAAAGTGGACTATCTAAAACATTTTTTGACGAAATGACTTGGGAAAAGGCATCAAAATCTAACCAATTGCAACCAGTCCACTTACAACCTCATCAACGAAACCTCGTATGGGGCAAATATATATTTATCGTCACTGAACGTCCAGTGAACAGAGTATTCTCAGAAAAGATAAGTTCAGAAAGACCATGTCACAGTGAAGAACCACAAAAAGATGGGACCCATAAAACGACATTGACACTGGAAACATGTTGAGCTTTTTCTGTAGACGAGTTTTCTATGGTAAAAAATGACGAGAATCATACGGGAAAAGCAGCTTCTCAATTAAGATTTGCAACTAAAGTCGGTGTTGGTCTTAATATAATACACATACAAGTATACTCATAGTCGATGAAAGGTTTCACCTTGCATCATTGCATCCAATACTAACTTGCGATGCCTTGTACCAAGAGAAGCACGGATTACTCCTGAATTGTGGAACAAAGAACTTCATATCACCGCACCAAATCTAAGTAGAGTATCCAAAACAAGGAAGAAGAGAAGTGATCTTGTCCAACTCTATAGGTCACATCTACTATCAGAATTTCATAACTGTGATAAGGCACACTTCTTTCTTATATCTACTTGACCATAACACCATTAAAGGGGGTAGATTGTTCAAATATCAAACGATAAAATCTTCAATAAAGTACTAGAAGCATAATACTTCAAACCAATAGTCCATATTCTGTACACACAACAAAGAGATTTGAAGTTGAAGAACATCAAAAAGCATATAATTGTCGAGATCACATAGGCAATAGAAGACATACCTCGATAAGGAGCGTCCCTTTCGAGGACCAGAAGAAACAGATCTAGATCGGGAGCGGCGAGATGCTTTGACTTTTGGCGACTTGCTGAGAAAAGTTAAATAATGCCTGTAACTTAGCATTGTGTTGCTCAAATGCATGCAGCAACAAATTCTACAATTGCTAAACATTTTACCAACAGAATAACAAATGGCACAAACCATACCTTCGACTTCTGCTTGGACTGTTAGAGCGACTACGACTAGGACTCCTGCTTCTGGAAACCGATCTACTATAACTGCGACCTTTGGATGAATCATATTCTTTTACCTATAGTAGGCAATTTGAGAGTAAAAGTCAAAGGATGGTAAAAGGGAGGGAAAAGTCCAGTAACTTATAACAAATATTACCCGTATGTATGCCCGAGAAAATGCATTCCTGAACTCAGAGTCGTCAAGTTTTCTGATCTGCGAAGCAAAAAACATTCCAAGCATCAGTAGCAATATACTACTTAAGAAGAGAGAGAGAGAGAGAGAGAGAGAGAGAGAGAGAGAGAGAGAAAATAAAATAAAAATAAAAATCAATTCAGCCACATGATAGAAATATATTTTATATTTTTAGGCCTAATGATAAAAAATATCCTCACGTTTACAAGTTGTATCAATTATATCTTAACCTTTTCATTTTAGTATCAATTCTATCCTCAAGTAATTTTGGGTACTTTTCCTTTAAAATCAACATAATATTCTTTTTTTGAAAACAAAATCAACATAATATTAACTTTTCTTTTTAACATCATCCACATTAAATCAATTATATCCTAACATTTCAAATTTATCAATTATATCCTAACCTTTGAAATTTATCAATTATATCCTAACCTTTGAAATTTATCAATTATATCCTAACCTTTAAAATTTATCAATTATATCCTAACCTTTTTTATTTAGTGTCAATTCTATCATCAACTAATTTAGGCTCATTTTCTTTTCTCATAATATTTGCCCACACATCATTATCTTTAATTTTCTTATCGCACCATTTAAAGACTTATTCATACATGCACATTAGAGCTTAAAATTCTCTTTTTTTTATGTGTTCATGTATATAATACACATAGTTTTGTGTGTATATATGCCTACTCATTCACATATATAATCTAAGTACACAATTCTTGTGTCAAATTAAACAACTATGTGTAACCTTCTAATATGTACATGATTTCCAACTTACTAAATATTGATGGTTTATGAATAACTAAATTTAAATTAAAGTATTAATATATCATTGATTTATAAATTATTATTATTGTGAGTTCTCATACTCTTAATTTAAACATGAAGCTTAAAAGATTTCGATGCAAATTGATCAATGTGGATGATCATGAAAAGAAAAGTTACAAGATTAATTTGATTTTAAAGAAAATGGGATCCAAATTACTTGAGGATAGAATTGATACTAAATCGAAAAGGTTAGGATATAATTGATAAATTCTAAAGGTTATAATATAATTGATACAACTTATAAGGGTTAGGATGTTTTTTTTATCATTAGGCCTATTTTTTTATAAAAGAAAAAACAACATGAATGAAAAATTGGAGAAATAGTACAGCTAAAATATAATCATTTGATAAAATCACAAAACTTACCGCATATTTCATATCATCGTAATTTGTGTAGTCCACAATCCCAGTGGTGCCTATAAAACAAGGGGAAACATTGAAGGAAAAAACAAATAAAGTTCACTGAACTACAAAAACAGCCAGTTTCCTCAATTGCAAGCTCCTTCACCCACCTATCATGGGGCTCAAGACATTTCTCAATCCTATATCAAAAAGCAATAACAAAGCTACACTAAGAGATAATCATTCCATTGAGTACAGAATAATTGAATAAAAAATTCTGGAAGCCATGGAATAATTCTTTACATTGAAGCGTTAAATGATTTAGTCCAGCATAGAGCATAGTCCACACTGTCCCAGACCTTTAAATAAGAAACTGAAATCATTCCGTCATCTACGAGCATAAATCAGACTAATTGACACACCCCCAGAACACAAAAAACAGTCACCTTAGAAACTAAGCAACAACAAAGCTACACTAAGAAGTAATCTTTTGCAAATAAATCCAGAAAGGAATTTACGAATCAAACTAAAAAGTGGACAGGAGCTTGCACTGGTATAGGTAGATGCCCTCGATTTCTCCAATTACCCCTCCACAATGAAACACAACACTCAATTTGTTTAATAAATCCACCCTCCTTGACCATGCATTTGGCCAAAGACTCTTCTTGTCAAAGACAACGAGGAGTCCATTTTTTAGTGGAAGACAATTAGCTGCTTGAAAATGTAGCCAAGAAGCTAAGGGCCCGTTCGTTTCGGGTATAGAACGAAATCGTGAACGAGGTATTGAGTGCGCGAGGATGTGACGAGGAGTTACTGCAAATTGAATTCTTGTTCGTTTCGAGTATAGAGTCACATTTAATTTAGAGCGAAATGCCATAAATGTCCTCCACTTAAAAGCCACCTCTCTTCTTCGTTCTTTTCCTCTTTCCGATTCTCTCAACCCACCCATTCGTTCACTCAATTTGACATCAAATCTACAAGTCAAAAGATCATAATAGACAGCAAATCAAGTACCTAAAGACCCATAACCATCACCCTCTCAACCCACCCATTTGTTCTTTAATTAAACATTCAAAGAACCAGATCCTCCTCATCAAATTATCCCAAAAGACCCATAACCATCACCCTCAACAAATCCAAATACAAATCAATCGTCAACTTTGCAGCCAGTACCTAACCTCTACTTGTAAATCAAAACCAAACAAACCCATAAAAAAAACCCTAACTACACCAACAAATCTACAATCATACAAACAAACCAGTGAAGTCACATACACTTGGAACCCTAGATCGAAAACATCAACGAATCAAGTGCAAAAATTGAGATATGATTGCGATTCCATCTTGAAATCGAAAACAAGTGAAGAAGAGAGAGAGAGAGAGAGAGAGAGAGGATCAAGTCTGATAGGGATTCGAGAGAGAGAGAGAGAGAGAGATAGTCTCTATGGCATTCCTTCGTGAAGACAAGAGAGGAAGTTGAGTCTGTAGGGATTTTGTTCATTATATACTGGTGGTATTTCGGTAATAAAAGGACGGGTTTGGCCAAAGACAGGGTTGGAGGGGTATTTGGCGAAGCCGTCGATTGGCTCCTCGCGAAGACACTGTGTTTCGCCACACCCCGACTCGAACGAAGGCTTGGAGGCCCAAGCAGCGCGTCGTGAAGCAAGACAATGAAGCGAACGGGCCCTAAAGGTGCTACGAGGACCAACTAAAGACCTCATCATTGAGTATAGAATATTATGCCATGAGCTGAAGTTCATAAACCTTTACAAAGATGAGGCTTCTCAAAATTGCAAGTTTTCACATTAGAATATATGAAATTCTTCAAAGAAAACTAGCCAATAATACAATACTCAAAAGAAAATAGACTATCACAGAAGTGGAGTCCCAAAATGATAAGCATTTCTCCACGTATCAAGATATGGAAAAATTGAAGCGCTAAAGACAAACACAATGGACATTTAATGAAATAGCCGATGTGAACACCTCTTCTCTATCATGTACAACAAAGCTAAAGGAAAATAAACACAAACATGTTCCATTGGGCAAGTCAATGCATAAAATAGAAGCATATCAAAACATAAGGTCCAATTGTAACTCACCACCCCCATCACGGAACACCTCAGAGAAACAAACATCCCCAGCTCGACGCATATGATCCTATAAACATTAGCAGCAAGAATCACAAAAAGGTATAATTTTCAACGATAAAACAAATTCAAAACAAAATAATGACAAGAAATTACGATCATAGTCTAAACGACACCTTCAGATCTTGCCAGGATGCAGAAGAAGGCAATCCAGTAACCAAAACTGCAAAAGCAACCAGACAATTACAGACAGCACGCAATATAAGAAAATACAAAACAAAAACTTCGAATGTACACAAAACAAACCTCGATAGTCAGTGCGCCTGGAGACACCACCACGACTACCCCCACCACTGTGACTGCTGTGGCGACTAAGAGATGATGAGTGCCCCCGCCCACCATGTGCAAGTTCAACCTACAAAGAAACACAAACACCAAGCTAACTAAAATGAGGCCTAGTCCAATATCATGGTACCATGACATAGGATAAAAAGAGAAAATTTACCCTCAGTCGGTGACCATCAAAATTGTATCCATCACGGCCCCGGATGGCATCTTCTGCATCGCGCGTATCTTCAAACTACAACAAGTGGTAGACAAAATGAGCATGTCAGAAACAATCAAAAACAAATAAAAGCAACAGAAGTATCACGTACCGCGACCATGAGACATCAAAACCCACTAACTACAAAATCAAAACTAACTAATGCAAGGGGAATTGGTATCATAGATTACCTCGACAAATGCATAACCTGGGGGCCTCGGCGGAATCTTCAAATCAATATCTATGATAGGACCATACTGCAAATTCAAAACAAAATCTTCCATAAACACAAATTACACGCTCCACACCCAAATTAGTATAACAGTGCCATAATAACCACTAAAAGACCGTTGCTTTTTTTGTTGATAACTGTGGGTAACCAGGCGAGCCTAACTATTCCCACAAGGACCTGGGCCTACTCCAGTAGCCCGAACAATCTTGACACATCAGGGAGTTGAACCTGGGACCGTACGCCTAACTCACACAATCCCAAGTTCGCCTTTACCTTCGGGCCAACCCATCCGAGTTAAAAGGTCATTGCTTTAAGCTTACAGACACTAATCAATGTAATTACTAATCAAGAATTCAATGCATTAACGCAAAACCCTAACTTTTACCTTGTAAAACAGATCTTCCACCTCTCTCTCGCGGATATCGCCAGGCAGGTTACCGACATAGAGGGTTCGGCTCGCGCGGCTACTCATAGTCGCTACAACGAATCCAAACAAAGCAAACGCGTCAGAAACCCTAACTGTACCATTCAAGAACTCATTTTTCTCGAACAACGCGAGCGAAAACAGTCGAGTAAACACAAAACCCTAAAACCTACACTTCGAAGACCACGTGAAAACGAAATCCGAAACCCTAATCGAAGTGAGTGATTTCTGGGGTTTCGATTGGATAATAGAGAGAGAAATTAGGGTTAGAGAGAGAGAGAGAGAGAACCTTTTCTGCGATTGAAACTCAAGGGTTTGAGAGATGAGAGAGTGAGAGAAAAGGCTTGCGAAGGGCTGTCTTGTCAATTTATAGGGCTGATCTTTTCGTGTGGAAGTGTGTTGGTGCGTTACGGCAAGTTTTGGAGTGATGTCCTGTGAAAGCCGTCGGATTGCGGATTTGGAACCGTTGGATTTGTTGGCCGCTGTACGGTAACAAAATGGAAATTGGTGTTTTTGTTTGTTTATACCACTAATAACCTACATACTCCAACTTCTAGTTGGGTTATGTATTGATTAAGAATTTTTCATTTTCCAAAAGGAAGGTTGGGGTGTCACTCCCATTGAAGCTAAAAAGGAAATTGTTAATATATTGAAATTGAAAACAAAAATTGTTAGACCCAAGGATGAGTTGGTGTGATAGTAAGGAGGACGTGATTATGGGAAATGAACTCGAGTTCGAATCCTTTCCCCCACCTTACATCCTTGGGGAGGAAGAGGGTAACGTTCGCAGCTTTGTCTTCCTGGCTAAGAGATTAGTTAGGTTTCACAAAAGTGGGCTTGAATACGTCCAGCTCCACAGGGTTTCAGAATATACTGGTCCCAATCTAAAAAAACAAAAATTGCTAGAGGTATTCACCGAAAAAAATAAAAGATACAAAAATTGTTAGAGTTGTGCACTAGACTCTGCAAAACTGCAACGGATTGCCAAATTTGTAAATTTTTGGTGCAATTTTGAGGTGTTGCAATTGGGTTACGATTTCGAAAAGTGAGAAATTAAGTATTTTATTTGGTTTTATTGTTTGCTAAAGTAATAGATTACAATGAGTGGCCGCCTCTTTTTATTTCTCCAAAATTCTAAAAAAAAAATTTGGTTCACTTTTGTGATTTGTGTTCTTGAACTACCGTCGATTGTTCCAATCAAATTCCTTTTACATTTTATTTATACAATAAATAACAGATCTAATCAAATTTGTGAATATTGGTTCATCCTTGTTGCGATGCATCTTTATCAACGGTGTTACATGGATTTGTGCAGCGTGCTGGATTGATCGTCTTTAGTTTTATTTTATAGTTAGTTTTCTTCCTAGTTGAAAGTTTTTTATCTGTCTTCTCCTTGTTGAGAAGTGTTAGGTTTTCTTTACCTTGTTGTGAAGTTTTGTTATTCGTTTTGTGGTTCTAATAGTTTTTGTTTGTAGAGCAGTCACTAATTATCAAACTGTTTCAATTTTACATTTAAAGTCAAATTAATGGCAATTTGTTTGAACAAATAGGATTAGCTAATCAACATACTTGATTCTATTTTTTTATCCTGCATTGAGTTATAAATGATTGATGAAATTTCAATTTCTCTTCAAAAAAATATAATAAATTACAAGTAATATGTTGTGTGAAGATTTGTTGTAGAATATTTTATTTTATTTTATTTTATTTTTTTTCTAAACCTAAGAGATGTGATGAGTTCAAATACCCTTCTTTAACGTATTAACGGAGTTTTGTGTAACTACATTTAAAATTTTAACTAGTGACCTTGCTTCAAGGAGATCAAGCCTCTTACGGAATAACATCGAATGGAGTCCGAGTACTCCCCGTTGGGGGAAGTGAGATGGAAACTTGATGTTTAGTCGCTTCCCGGGCCCAGGCCCAGGCCCATCAGGGATTATACATGGGTTCAGGTGAGAGCTCTAATGGGCTGGACAACGATTAACTACAAATATGACATTGGTTCAAATCGGAAAGCCTCTTCTTATTAAGGTCCAACAACAGAAAAGCCCAAGGCCACAAAGAAACACCCCTCTAAAGTCTAAGTTCTAATTAGACTTTAAAAACAGTTTAGAAATTTTAAAAGGACTTTTGCTAGAATGACACATCTAAAAGTCTTGCGGTAATGTATACCCCTATATGCAACCATTCGTGTCTACCTTGAGATGCATTTAAAAATTCAAAACATGAATGGATAGGAGATATGCATACCTTAGGGCAAATCCAACTAAAATGGCGCTGGTTGGAGATGCCACCTCAGCTGATGCTGAGGTGGATGGCATTGGTTACTGTGCGTCATCCCACGTGGATGGCGCATAGCTACAGTGCCGCACCAAATTGGTGCGGCACTGTTCACGACGGCATTTTTTTTATTATTTTTTTTTGTTTTTATCAACAAAAAATAGTGTAAAAGATAGTGTTGTGGGTAAAAGATAGTAAATAAGTTAATAAATAAAATAAGATAGTGTAAAAGATAGTACTGTGAGTTAGAGATGGTTTTAAAATTTAGTATAAAAGTTACACTAAAATGGTGCAAAAGTTGTACTATTTTAGTGTTGTGATTGGAAATGGCCTTAGGTATGACTTGCTGGGCTGTGTGTGGTATCATTTAACATATTTAAAATAACATGTGGAAGCACATGGTAGGGCATCACCACCTGCTCTGAGTCTCTGACCCACACTCTCACCAGTGGTTCCGGAAACAAGGGAAGCCCAAGAACCTGAACCACATTCACCTTCTGCTCACATTCACGTTCTCCTTCTACGTACGTACATACATACATACATACATAATCATCAATTACACATCCACGCAACTTGCAAGTCATATTACAACATGATTTCGTACATCAAAAATGCTTTTAATTATGATCCCATTTTTACACACTTAAAATGTTGCTGTTGATTTTTGCATCAATGCGTGCTTCCAAGTGATCACACCCAATAAGTGTGTGCCAAAGATGACAAGTGAAACACATTAGCAGGACTCTTTATACATAAAAGCAATAGCAGGCATAAAAGCAATAGCAGGACTCTTTATACATAAAAGCAATAACTATATATATTGTTGTAAATTGAAATGAGACTTGCTAGAACTAGAGAAGGAAAGTAGAAGAACTACTAACTTTTACTACTACAAAGAACTACAAAGAACTACTACTACAAAGTAGAAGAGGAGAAATGAGAGAGTTGAAATGAGAAGTTGTATACAACTTGGTATGTCTTTACAATGAGGTTGACACCCTTTATATAGGCCCTTTGGTGATGATGATAAATGTACTTAGACAATGTTTACAAGTAACAGATACATCACATGTCATACAACTCTTCACAAGCAACATTGACAACACATGGAATAATGAGTACATTTGATATGGATACAAGTAAGGGTCATGCTTGATACTACCACTCAATGTAAGAGTCATGCTTGACAATGATTAGTCATACAAAGTCTTGATCAATTGTTCATCCATATCATAACACTCCCCCTTGGATGACAATTGTTGAGAGAATGCGCCTCGTTAAAATTTCTACTAGAAAAAATCATGTGGGAAAAAATCTAGCAAAAGAAAAAGAGTACACATTTCTTATTAATCTTAAGATGAGTATAATATTGTTAGGATTGTCTCATTAAAAAAACCTTGCTAAGAAAATCCAATGGGATAAAACCATAGCTAAGAGAAAAAGATTGCAATACACTAATCAATAACTCACCCTCATGTGAACATGGGTAAAACTTGTTCAATTTCTTTACTTCCAATGTCTTTAAGTTTACGCAAGCCAATACCATATGTAAGTCTTTTAAGTGTCGTAGTTGGTAAGGCTTTTGTGAATAAATCAGCAAGATTATCGCTCGATCGGATTTGCTTGACATTAATTTCACCATTCTTCTGAAGGTCATGTGCATAAAAGAATTTTGGTGAAATATGTTTTGTTCTGTCCCCTTTTATGAATCCTTCACTTAATTGTGCAATACATGCTGCATTATCTTCATATAATATGGTTGGAGAATCTTTTATTGAAGGCAATCCACATGATTCTTGAATATGTTCAATCATGTTTCTCAACCAAACACATTCACGACTTGCTTCATGAATTGCAAGTACTTCAGAATGATTGGAAGAAGTGACAACCATAGTTTGTTTTACTGACTTCCATGATACAGCAGTATTACCACAGGTGAATACATATCCCGTTTGAGAACGGGCCTTATGGGGATCTGATAAAAATCTAACATCAACATAACCTTGGAGATTCAATTTTACCCCTCTCGAGTAAAATAAACCCATGTCACTTGTTCCTCGAAGATATCGAAAAATGTGTTTAACACCATTCCAATGTCTTCGAGTTGGTGAAGAGCTATATCTTGCAAGTAGGTTGACAGCAAAAACAATATCGGGTCTTGTACAATTTGCAAGATACATAAGTGCACCAATTGCACTTAAATATGGTACCTCCGGATCAATTAGTTCTTTATCACTTTCTTGAGGTCGAAATGGATCCTTATCTACTTCAAGTGATCTAACAACCATTGGAGAGCTTAATGGATGTGCCTTGTCCATATAAAATCTTTTTAATAATTTTTCAATATAATTTGATTGATGGACAAGTACTCAACTTGAAAATTGTTCAATTTGCAAACCAAGACAAAGTCTTGGTTTTCCAAGTTCTTTCATCTCAAATTCCTTTTTCAAGTATTCGGATGTTCTAACGATGTCGTCGTGGTTTCCCACTATATTTAAATCAACATATACAACAATAATCACAAATCCTGTTGATGATTTTTTAATAAAGACACATGGGTAAAGCGGATTATTTACATATCCTTCTTTCAGTAAATAATCACTAAGACGTTTGTACCACATTCGTCCGGATTGTTTCAACCCGTACAAAGACCTTTGTAATTTTATAGAATGCATGTTATGAGGTTTTGATTTTATTTAATCAATTTACCTTGAGAACAACTAGCACAATTATAATCACCAGCTGAAAATATTTTGTGACTCCTTAAAGGATGTCGATGCGAATTATTAATTATTCTTCGCATCATTGATGATCCTGGATGACCAAGCCGGTCATGCCATAAAATGAATGTCTTTGAATCATTAATTTTCTTATTTAAGATGACATTCGTTTCGACATGCCTTATATGAGTAAAATATAATTCAGAGGATAAAACTGAGAATTTTTCTAACATTTCTTTTTTCCCATTTGAAACCAATGTGACATAGAGAAATTCTCTATTATTTTTGTTCATGGTTTCAATGTGATATCCATTTTGTCGAATATCTTTAAAGCTGAGTAAATTTCTTCTGGATTTTTCAGAGTATAAGGCATTGTTAACATGAATTATTGTTCCCTTAGGCAACATAATATTTGTTCTTCCAAAGCGATTAATCAAATTGGAGATGTCAGATATTGTTTGAACATTAGCTTCAACTAAGTTCAAATTGGAGAAATATTCTTTTCTTTTGAGGATAGTGTGCGTTGTAACACAATCAACAAGACATATATCGTCATAATCTGAACAAATAACTTGATCCATTTCTATATTGAAAAACAATATGGTATTAAAGAAATACCCTTTTCGTAATAAAATACGAATATCTCAAACTTTTTGGATCATTAGTCAACAAAAGTGTGGCGGCCCCAAATTTCCACATTGGTCCGCCACGGGAGGCCACGCGGGCCCACAACTGGCCACGTAACTGTCAGCTGTGTCCCACGCCCAACTAAGCATCATTATCAATTAATTCAGCCTAAGTTAGTCAGTAATTAACATTTTAATATTTGTAAACAACGGAAGCTTAAAATATGTCATTTTCTCAAATTATAGAGCATTAATCCTATGTGGAAAACCCTAGAAAGTACACCGTATTCAACATAACAAAATGTGATACACTCATGCACCGGTATCTCAAACAAATCCCCATAAACCCAAAAATAAGTCAATACAAAAAATAAAAACATACAAGACGAACTCCGTCGGTGACAAGGTCACGATAGTCCGCAAGAGTCTCCTTGCCCCCGGTCGTAGTAGATCCCGCACTCAATCATCACAAGAAGTAGATGACGAGTCCAAAGGAGTAAAACCCGTAAGTACACAAACCAAAGATTTATAATAAGGGAAGCCAATAATCGTTAAATAAACATGCGCAAGAAAACAAGCAACCGTAATTAAGACGCATGCATACATAACATCGATAAACACCAATAATGGATGTGTGCCGTGTAGCAGATCGAACCCTAATCCGGACATCGGCATTCCTCCGGTGGCTTCTCCAACCCCCTCACCGGTCCGAACCCTTATTCTCGTCCCTATTGTCCAAATTCTACCCAAGTCCGCCCACACATCACAGAGTAAACCAGAAGATCCGGTGGTGAATGACAAAACCAACCGTGCAACATATGTATGAACATGGAAATAGAGTAAACAACGATAAACAATAATAGCTCGAATCAAATGAAATCAAATAAATAAACACTCGAGTGTGTTACTTAAGGGTTTTACTTACCTCAACCGTACTCCAATTACTCGATATACGTCCCGGTCTGATCCCGCTCTCGCCTCGAGATACGCGCACGACACCCGACTATGGTCTCCTAAGTCCCTGGTGTCCGAATAAGTCATTTTATGTGATTTAGCATCAAACTAATTGATTTTATATCGTGACAATAAAAATTAGAATTTCATTCCAATTTTTAGTTGTAAGACGTTCTTTCGAGTTACACCGGGTGCCAACCACCCCAAAAGTCTTGAAATTCACTTTTTCAACCATTTTCTAATTTCTCACATTTTCTCTGATTTTTCAGAATTTTTCCATAATTTTTCCTATTTTTCTGGATTTTCTTTTCCATTTTTCTTTATTTTCTCTTTTTTTTCTTTTAATTTAAGGGCGGTTCGGCCGAACCGGACCGGTTCAAGGCCGAACCGGCCCGGTTCAGGGCCGAACCGGCCCTTCTTCTTCTTCTCAAGAGCGAGCGTCCGCTCGCTTCGCTTTTTTTTTTTTTTTTTTT
This sequence comes from Stephania japonica, assembly GCA_039657345.1. Classification (NCBI taxonomy): domain Eukaryota; kingdom Viridiplantae; phylum Streptophyta; class Magnoliopsida; order Ranunculales; family Menispermaceae; genus Stephania; species Stephania japonica. The sequence continues at coordinate 5,379,787 of CM077558.1, read as the reverse complement.
TTTTTTTTTTTTTTTTCAACCGGGGTTGGCTCTCAACTCCAACCCCTCCTCTTCTATTGGCATGGGAGACATCTCCCATGCCATATACATCCTCGACGAATCGCCATGGCAGTTCGTCCGAGCCTTGCCCCCCCCACCGAACACCACACAACATACAACAATAACAACAACAAAAACAACACCAACTCACCTTGTTCGCCTCGATCCCACGAGCTCGTCGCCTCTCCTTCTCCCTCCTCGCTTCTCTCCTCTCTGCTTCTCTTCTCTCTTCACTTTCGATTGATCGAAAATGGGGAAAATGGGTGTCGGTGGTGTTTATCAACAATTTTGGGGGTGAAATGACCATTTTACCCTTGCATTCTTATCCTCATTCTTCATCATCAAATGCCCTTTTTGGTCATTTCACAATTTTTTTTTTTTTTATTCTTTTCTGATTTTAATATATATTTATATATATATATATTTTAAATTACTTATATACATATATATATAAATATATATATTCGCCTATATTTTCGCGCCTACAATTTCGTTGTGCACGCCGACGAGCGTACTCTTCTGGTGTGCACACTACACTACCACCCACGCGTGTCGACCACGACCCCCGCGCGTCACTAGCGCCCACCAATTTACTATTTTGTCAAATTTATTCTATTTTTATCGAACTAAACGCATTCCCCGCCTAGTGTTCCCGTCGCTCGTCCTTCCGGTTCCGCGTCGCACGCATTTTTAGGCGAATACCCGACACTAAATCTCACCCGATCTAAACAATATTAAACCACACCCGCGATGTAATGAGTCATAGTCTAGTCATTATCATCACGCTTAGTCAAACAATCAATCAAAAATAATACTTCCCGCCCAACCAGCGTATCTTCGCCGATCCGTGGTGTCTCCGTGGACCTAAGTTGGCGTCCACGTCTCGAAAATACGCAAATAACGGCCTTAATAAAATTTGGGCCGTTACGCTTCTTCCCAACTAGGGAAAATTTCGTCCCGAAATTTGTGTAGACCTCCCCATCGAAACACGAAACCGCAACACCGGCAAAAATAAGTCGATATCGCCATCTCATCCGCGACTCAATCCTAGGCCATACTCGGTACGTCGGGATCCCACTAGTGTACGCATCACCCGGCCAATCACCTAGAACCCATCCCTCTAGGATCCCACCAAAGGTGATAACGCCCATCTAGTCAATCACCCGATAGTCCTCGCTATGGCCTAGTGTATCGCGTGATTAATCAAATCTTCATCAACATCCTCCGGTGAACACATCAACCGTCCTCAATCGCGTAGGTAATCAAACAATAGGTACACCTACGAAATAAAACAACAAAATAAGTAAATAAACTTATACGTACCCACAACAAATGTCTAGTCTCCTCCTCCCGATCGACGGTGCAACAACGTGGACCCTATCTCTCGGCTCGCACTGCTCTCGGTGGTAGTGATGCTCTCCCGCAATCCGCTTCGGAGGTGTCCAATCCGACCGCAACGATGACAACGACGTGTCTCTCGGTCTCCTAACTCGTCTATCCCCGGATCTCTCGACCCTAACTCGGTCCCTCGATCCTGGTTCTGTCGTCACGTACGATTGTCTCGATTGTTGTACCAGATAGGTACAATCTCATGTACCGTTTGCGATCGTCATTCTTGAATTGATCATCGATCGATCTTGGTCGTCCTCGCGACTCCAATCTATCTCGCTCGTCATTATAATCATACTTGATCGTTTCTCAAATCACGATCATTAATGAAATCATGATCCCGTTGCCAACGAACGCCGCGCGTGCTCGAAAATCCTGCTCCCGATCGCTAGATTGATTTCTTTGTCTCTTCTGGTCTCGATCGAATCGAGAACTCTGTCTAATCTGCGATGCAACAATCGGGGTGGTCTCCTCAACCAATGTCTCCGAACTCGTTGCTGAACAAAGGACAAATGTGAAGCAAGCAGTACCGCTTGAGTAGTGGTCGTTACCAAAGTAGTCGTCGGTGCAATGCCGCCACTTACCTACCCCGAATGTACTCGAGAACCTCTCGCCATCTGCGCTGATGTAATAACTGTTGGTCGGTAACTCTCGCACCATAGTCCTCGGATCGGCTACCTCTCTAGTGAGGTCACTAGTCTCCCGATCTCCCGCCGAGTAGTCGGCGGAATAATAGTCGAGTCAATCCGTCCATAGTAATCTCGCACCGCCAACGCGTGCGTCGGACCGACTCAATATATACGCGTATAATATATAGTACACAATCAAAACATACACGTATATAGATTTCCTAAGTCTACCCGCCTTACATCACTTCCCAAATAGAATTCTAGGTATCACTTCGGGTTTCCACATCTAAATTTATTAAATTTTATACTCTTGTTTAACTCCAATTTCCGAGGTTTAACCTCGCTCTGATACCAAAATGTGACGGTATCAGAGGTAACCATAACCCACATCTCACTCCCTGGTTCCTTAAACCTAAGCTCTGATACCAAAATGTGGCGGTATCAGAGTTAATAATAGCCCAGACCTCATCTCCTTAGGTTTCTCAAATCTAGGTCATATCGACCTGCTCTGATACCAAATTGTGGCGGTATCAGAGTTAACAATCATCCACGTTTCATCCCTTTAGGTTTTTCAAACCTAGGTCCTATCGACCTGCTCTGATACCAAAATGTGGCGGCCCCAAATTTCCACATTGGTCCGCCACGGGAGGCCACGCGGGCCCACAACTGGCCACGTAACTGTCAGCTGTGTCCCACGCCCAACTAAGCATCATTATCAATTAATTCAGCCTAAGTTAGTCAGTAATTAACATTTTAATATTTGTAAACAACGGAAGCTTAAAATATGTCATTTTCTCAAATTATAGAGCATTAATCCTATGTGGAAAACCCTAGAAAGTACACTTGTATTCAACATAACAAAATGTGATACACTCATGCACCGGTATCTCAAACAAATCCCATAAACCCAAAAATAAGTCAATACAAAGAAAATAAAAACATACAAGACGAACTCCGTCTGGTGACAAGGTCACGTATAGTCCGCAAGAGTCTCCTTGCCCCCGGTCGTAGTAGATCCCGCACTCAATCATCACAAGAAGTAGATGACGAGTCCAGTGAGTAAAACCCAAGTACACAAACCAAAGCATTTATAATAAGGGAAGCCAATAATCTGTTAAATAAACATGCGCAAAGAAACAGTAACCGTAATTAAGACGCATGCATACATAACATCGATAAACACCAATAATGGATGTGTGCGTGTGTAGCAGATCCGAACCCTAATCCGGACATCGGCATTCCTCCGGTGGGCTTCTCCAACCCCTCACCGGTCCGAACCCTTATTCTCGTCCCTATTGTCCAAATTCTACCCAAGTCCGCCCACACATCACGAGTAAACCGTAAGATCCGGTGGTGAATGACAAAACCAACCGTGCAACATATGTATGAACATGGAAATAGAGTAAACAACGATAAACAATAATAGCTCGAATCAAATGAAATCAAATAAATAAACACTCGAGTGTGTTACTTAAGGGTTTTACTTACCTCAACCGTACTCCAATTACTCGATATACGTCCTGGCGATCCCGATCCCGCTCTCGCCTCGAGATACGCGCACGACACCCGACTATGGTCTCCTAAGTCCCCGGTGTCCGAATAAGTCATTTTATGTGATTTAGCATCAAACTAATTGATTTTATATCGTGACAATAAAAATTAGAATTTCATTCCAATTTTTAGTTGTAGACGTTCTTTCGAGTTACACCGGGTGCCAACCACCCCAAAAGTCTTGAAATTCACTTTTTCAACCATTTTCTAATTTCTCACATTTTCTCTGATTTTTCAGAATTTTTCCATAATTTTTCCTATTTTTCTCGGATTTTCTTTTCCATTTTTCTTTATTTTCTCTTTTTTTTTTTCTTTTAATTTAAGGGCGGTTCGGCGAACCGACCGGTTCAGGCCGAACCGGCCGGTTCAGGGCCGAACCGGCCCTTCTTCTTCTTCTTCTCAAGAGCGAGCGTCGTCTCGCTCGTTTTTTTTTTTTTTTTTTTTTTTTTTTTTTTTTTCAACTGGGGTTGGCTCTCAACTCCAACCCCTCTCTCTATTGGCATGGGAGACATCTCCCATGCCATATACATCCTCGACGAACGCCATGGCGGTCGTCCGAGCCTTGCCCCCCCCCCCCACCGAACACCACACAACATACAACAATAACAACAACAAAAACAACACCAACTCACCTTGTTCGCCTCGATCCCACGAGCTCGTCGCCTCTCCTTCTCCCTCCTCGCTTCTCTCTCTCTCGCTTCTCTTCTCTCTTCACTTTCGATTGATCGAAAATGGGGAAAATGGGTGTCGGTGGTGTTTATCAACAATTTTGGGGGTGAAATGACCATTTTACCCTTGCATTCTTATCCTCATTCTTCATCATCAAATGCCCTTTTTGGTCATTTCACAATTTTTTTTTTTTTCTTTTCTGATTTTAATATATATTTATATATATATATATTTTAAATTACTTATATACATATATATATAAATATATATATTCGCCTATATTTTCGCGCCTACAATTTCGTTGTGCACGCCGACGAGCGTACTCGGGTGTGCACACTACACTACCACCCACGCGTGTCGACCACGACCCCGCGCGTCACTAGGCGCCCACCAATTTACTATTTTGTCAAATTTATTCTATTTTTATCGAACTAAACGCATTCCCCGCCTAGTGTTCCCGTCGCTCGTCCTTCCGGTTCCCGCGTCTGCACGCATTTTTAGGCAAATACCCGACACTAAATCTCACCCGATCTAAACAATATTAAACCACACCTGCGATGTAATGAGTCATAGTCTAGTCATTATCATCACAGTTAGTCAAACAATCAATCAAAAATAATACTTCCCGCCCAACCAGGCGTATCTTCGCCAGTCCGTGGTGTCTCCGTGGACCTAAGTTGGCGTCCACGTCTGAAAATACGCAAATAACGGCCTTAATAAAATTTGGGCCGTTACAAAAAGCATGGTAAAATATCACAAAAATATTTGGGTATTGTATATATGACAATATTTAGGCAGCATAGCCTTTCATACGTGACAAAAAAATGTCACAATTATGAGCGCTCCTTGTCAATACTAATTTACCCTTTCCTAAAGGAAGTTTTGCTCTATACACTGCAAGAGTCAGCAAATATCCTAAAGGATACGATGAAATATACCCACCTTTCACTTTGTAGTAGTGAAAGATGAAAAAAAATAAGAGCAATTGCTGGTGAATTTCGAAATGATTTCTTCCTCCCCAAACCTCTCCTTTTATAGAGCACTGGTCATGACCAGTTAGAGTGAAAATGGGGTAGTGGAGTAGTGGAACAGTCAAGCATTGATGCAATGGAATAATGGAGCAGTCAAGCATTGATGCAATGGAGTAGTGGAGCAGTAATTTCTTAATGGAGAGTAGTTTCAACTGCACCCACTAAGCCACTCTACTAACTACCCATTTAATCTCGAAAATGGTAAAAATTAATGGTAAAAATTTTTACCCGTGGTTAGCTAACACACATATGCACGCACACGCACGTGCCTCGTGCCAAGTGCTAAGTGCGCCTATCAAAGCGCCTAAAATGCGCCATATGCACCGCGCCGCGCGCGCGTATGGCAAATCGAGCATAGCATTTGTATTTTATTTTACACACACTATGGTGCAAGAGTACATATATACTCTTTAAACTTGAAGTTCCTAACCAATGTGGGACTAAACATTTAATTTGAAAATATTCAACAATCCCCCGCCATTTTCAAATTAGTCAGATCATTCAATCCACGAAATCTCAAACATTATATGCATAACTAATGGTATCTTGCGATTTGAACCACTAACTTGTGAAAAGTTCATTACATCATATCAGAATTACATAGTAGATACACTTTGAACCAATGATTCTATTCGATATGTAGCATAAACGTATCACGCATATAACTTACACCAACAAATAGCCATAAATATCTTGACACATTCAACATTTGCCTTGTGTCTCGTATCTTCTCGTGAATGTCTTTGGAGCCAAGCCCTTGAACTCCTTGAAGCGGCCGCACTTCACATCTACATAGGTAGTCTCCATTCTAGTACCCTTGCAATTTACGTACCTTTAGAAGACTATTAAGAGATCATCTCAACCTCCTCTCTTTACATGCAGGTACTGAGCACTAACAACCTTGGGATGGTTATTAAAATTTAGTGCTCACAGTCACACCTATAATGAATTTGACTGCATTGAACTCAAGACTTAACGTAATGTTAGGCGTCGAGTTGAGTTTTCACTATTAGTGACCTATAATTCATGAGTTTGAGACCCATCCCCTTGATGTTGTATTCACCAAGTCTCTTGACAATCCTTTAGAAAGGGGATCTGCCAAATTTTGACTAGATCTCACATAGTCAATTGTGATAACTCTACTTATTATCAATTCTCTGACACAACTGTGTCTCACTCCAATATGTCTGGATTTACCATTGTACATTTGGCTATAAGCTCTTGCCAATGTGGCCTGACTATCACAATGGATAGAGATTGGAGCTACCGATTTAGGCCACAATGGTATCTCGTGTAATAATTCACGTAGCCATTCAGCTTCTTTTGAAGCCGAGGCCAGCGCAATAAATTCTGATTCCATTGTAGAACCAGCCATTAAAATTTGTTTCTTAGAATCCCACAAAATTGCTCCTCCAGCAAGTATGAAAATCCACCCACTTGTAGATGCATGGTCTTGATCTTTCACAATCCAACTTACATCCGAAAATCCTTCTAAGACTGAAGGATATCCACTGTAACAACCCTAAAAATGTAACTCGTGTCACATGTTAATACAGGTGATATGTGGGCCCACGCCGTGGTACAGTCATCAATTCTCGGACGTCGACGTCGAGGTATGTTAGTTTTGTATGGTGTTTGTATTATATTATATTTCATTTGTGCAATTTCAAGTTTTTAACTGGTAAAGGCGTTGTGTACGAGCGTTGGTAGTCTGGGGAATAAATTTAATTAGAAACACTGACAAAAAGATTAAATAAATAATAATTAAAAGGTTGTAAAGTCCGTTTGTTATGTCGGTACGTCTGTGGTGACGCGACAAACAAAATTAGTATTATGAGTCGGGTGCGAGAATACCAAAGGGAAACTTTGAGTATTGTTTCAAATGGATGAGATCAAAAGACCAAAAGTCAACTAAGTCATCCAAGTGAGTTATCAAAGTTGGTAGGTGAAATTGTGAAAAGACCAAAAGGGCAATAAAGTTGTAAAGGGTATGGATAAGGGTGAGGGGTATTTTGGTCATTTGACCAAAATACCCAAATTTCATCACACCACCACCCACCCATTCCCCATTGTCGATCAAAAAAAAATGGAGAAGAAGAGGATCGACTGAGATGAGAGATCGAGGAGAGGGAGCTGCGATTCGTGGAGAGCGTGGACGCGACGTCGAGGCAAAATCCAGGTAAGAAGTTATAGATTTCGTTATGGGTGTTGTCGCTGTAGTTGTTTTCGAGATTTTTTGTCGAAATTATCGTTGAGGGGATTGTGGATTTAAATGGTGAAAAGGGTGGTGATGATGATGGTGAAGTGGTTGGTGATTGTTATTGATTGTTATATGTGTTGTTGTAAAGAAAAAAAAAAGTTGTTGCTGTTGCTTGCTGGAACATTTCCAACAAGCAACGAAGAAGAAAAGAAAACCGGGCCGGGTCAAGGTGACTCGACCCGGTTTGGGTTAGACCGGGTCCGACCCGAGTGGACTCGGTTGGACCGGGTATGACCCGGTCAAACCTGGTTTGACTGGTCAGACCCGGTCAAGTCGGTCCTAACTCGACCCAACCGGGTCGGGTCTGACCCGACCCGTGCCCACTCACATATTATTTTATTAATAAAAAATTATTTATTTCAATTAAATATATTAAAACTGATTTTAATTGAAATAAATTCCGAAAAAATAGAAAAAATTCAGGAAAAATTCTAGAAAAATTATATTTTCATCAAATAAAGAGAAATTTGAGAATTTCTACGAAAAGTGAAATATTCGAGATTTTTGCCTTAGAAACCATGAAATTTGGCAAAAATAACTAAAAATTTGGAAAAATCATGGGAAATTAAGAAAATTGATATAAATTGTATTATCAGGATTATTGTACACACGGGGACCGTAAGGGGCGCGTCGGAGTCTGTGTTAGCGCAGATTAGCTTGGATCGAGCTAAGTAAACCAGTGAGGAACACTACAGTTATTTCTTGAGCTTTGAATTATTTATTAATATTGTTTCAATACCTTTTTGATATTTCATTCACATGAGTTGTCCTAAGGCAAGTGTGTTAAGCGTGATCCTTGCAGAATTCCAGGCTCGCGGTGTATTATATCGGAGTTTACGGCTGGGGATACGTGATTAGTTGTAATGACATGTACGGGGTGAGAGTTTTCCACCGGATTGTTGGGGACTCTGCACTTGCGTAAGGGTCTTAGAGGAGATTCTGTCATCGACTCCTAACCTTTGAGGAGATTTTGTCCTCAGCGTAACAACTTTAATTGGTCGGAACCACTTGTGCCTTTCCCTTGTATTCCGGGACACTAAATTTCGATTGCTTATTTATTTATTCACAGTTGTTATATATTCATGCGCTCCTTGTTCTTTTCTTTCTATCTGCATGAATTGACTGTTCATTTATTTAATTCGAAATACTGTATTTATTGTTGTTCCTGCTTGGCGTTACTTACCTGGCTCGTCATTCTTGTGTTTGACAGAGTGCGATCCGCAGCCCAGCAAAGGAAAGGTCGTGCAGTCAGGTGATATACTTTGAGCGGCCCTCCTCTGCTGATATAGGTGACATTTTTTTGCTGTATTAGCTACTTATATTGTTTTTGTACAATGGGTAATGGGTTAAGAGATCTTTTTGGATATTAAGACTTAGATGATACTCTCCTTGCTTTACATGGTATATATATATGATATACGGGGTTCCCACACCCTAGATTTTTGTCCTAACTTAGAGCTTTTGAAGTTAGTTGATTAGTTGAGATTTATTTGGTTCCTCTTATTACTTTGATAACTCGCTAATTAATTGACTTCACTTTCAAATGATTAACAAATGATTGAATGGTAAGGATAGGCTCACTGACCCCGCGTGACTCGGCGGAATTGGCTCGGGGGTTCGCGCGGGTCCAGGCTGGGCGGCGCCCGATTCTAGGGTTGTGGAATTTGGGACCGTCACATCCACTATAGCATAAACCTTAGTTAATTGTTTTCTTCAAATATTTCAAAATTCTTCGAATTGCAAACCAATGCAACTCACTTGGATTAATTGTAAATCTGCTTAACTTGCCTACTGTCATGGCAATATCCGGCCTAATGCATGTCATTGCATACATTAAGTATCCAATTAATCTAGAATACTCTAGTTGTGAAACTGGATTCCCTGTATTTTTCACTAGAATACTTGAATCTAGTGGGGTAGAAACTGGGGCACAATTTAAGTGATTGAATATATTGAGAACTTTCTCAATATAATGAGATTGAGATAGAATAATACTCCCTTCATCTCTTACAATCTGAATTTCGAGTATGACATCAGCTTGTCCCATATATTTCATTTCAAAGTGGCTTGAAAGAAACCTTTTGGTCAACTGAACTTGTTCCAAGTCAGTTCTAAAAATCAGCATGTCATCTACGTAAAGACAGATAATGACACCATTGTTTTTTTCATCAAACTTGCTATGTACACATTTATTAGATTCATTTATTTTGAATCTAAAAGAAAGTACAACCTGGTCAAACTTTTGGTGCCACTGTTTAGGTGCTTGTTTTAAACTATACAATGATTTTCGCAATCTACACATTTTATTCTCATGACCGGGCATAATAAACCCTTCAGGTTGTTCCATGTATATTTTCTCATCCAACTCTCCATTTAGGAACACTGTTTTAACGTCCATTTGGTGGATGACCAGCTTATTTATGGCTGCAATTGCAATAAACAATCTGATAGTAGCAATTCTAGCTACTGGTGAATAGGTATCGAAATAGTCTATTCCATGCTTTTGGGTGAAACCCTTAGCAACCAGTCTCACTTTGTGTTTTTCAATGGATTCATCAACTCTTATTTTCCTTTTGAAGAGAAATTTACATTTAATGGGTTTACACCCAAGAGGTAGATCAATTAGCTCCCAAGTGTTATTTCCCATTATTGAATCCAACTCATTATTTAATGCCTCTTTCCAAAAAGCTACATATCTTTCTTTCATTGCCTCATCTACTGTTTGAGGATCAACATTCGTATTAAAACAATACGGAATTTGTCTAGTTACTGTTTCTCTACTTCCTTCAACTAGGAATGTATAGAAATTATAACTAAATAACTTAATTTCTGAGCTCGTTTGCTCCTTCGAAGTTCAGGAACTTCTACTATTTCTTTGTCATTTTCAATTTCTATGACTTCATTCCCTTTTTGGTTTTCTTCAAGAATACTTTTAGTAACAAATTTAAATCTTGCCTCATCAAAGATAGCATCCCTTGAATCAATTACAGTGTTTACTGAAATCGAGTTATTAGGCTCAATTACCATGAACCTATATGTCTTACTGTGTTGTGCATATCCAATAAATATGCACTCCACTCCCCTTTCACCCAATTTCCTCTTTTTGGGTTCAAGTATTTTTACTACTGCTCTACAACCCCAAACTCTTAAATAATTAAGATTTGGTTTTTGCTTATTCCAAAGCTCATATGGGGTGACTTTATTCCTCTTTTGTGGAATTCTGTTCAAAATATGGCATGAGTCAGTAATGCCTCTCCCTAAAATCCGCTACTCAAACCAGAGTTTGATAGCATAGCATTAACCATTTTGGTTAAAACACGATTTTTACGCTCAGCCACACCATTTTGTTGTGATGTATAAGGGCCAGTAGTCTCATGGACTTTGCTAGAATGACACATCTAAAAGTCTTGCCGTAATGTACACCCCATATGCAACCATTCGTGTCTATCTCGAGATGCATTTCAAAATTTAAAACATGAATGGATAGGAGATATGCATACCTTAGGGTATGACTTGCAGGGCTGTGTGTGGTATCATTTCACATATTTAAAATAACATGTGGAAGCACATGGTAGGGCATCACCACCTGCTCTGAGTCTCTGACCCACACTCACACCAGTGGTTCCTGAAACAAGGGAAGCCCAAGAACCAGTGAGTCACATTCACCTTCTGCTCGCATTCACGTTCTACTTCTACATACATACATACATAATCATGAATTACACATTCATGCAACTTCTGGTGCATAATACACGTTAGTAAGTGTTACAATTTTGCCAGAAGTAAACTTCAGATCAACACTACCTATGCCTTTAACAGGGACAGTAGCATCATTTCCCATGTACATGACAGTATTTTCATCTACTGCCTCCATGGTCTTGAAGAACCTTTTGTTCTTACAGACATGTCGAGTAGCACCATAATCAACCCACCAAGCCATATCATTTTCAACGACGTTGATTTCAGATATCATAGCAATGAGATCATCATTGTCATTACCTGCACCTTTGGCAGCGCTAGAGAAAGCATGATTTTTTCTTTGCTTCCTCTTCCAATGATGACATTCGGACTTGAGGTGGACATCTTTCCCGCAGAACCAACAAGTGACTTTCTGCTTCCTTTGATTCTGGTTTTGGTTGTTCGATTTTCTCGAACTATTAGGCTTTTTGAAACCACTAGGCTTGTCAGGCCTGTTCAACAGGAGCTTTTTGAACTTAGCCGCTTCCATCACATGCACCTTTGAAATTTCCTGAGCACTCTGCTCTTTTTCATTTTCCTGCATGCGACAATCCTCTTCTACACGAAGATGGTTAGCAAGTTCATCAAGAGATATGTCATCTTTTTTATGCTTAAGAGTTCGTTTGAACTCCTTCCAAGATGGGGCAGTTTATCAATAATAGAAGACACGACAATTGTTTCATCCATGACAAGATTGTGTTGAGAGAAATTATTTCTAATCCTATCAACTTCACGGAATTGTTCCATGACACACCTTTCATCAACCATTTTAAAATTAATAAACTTTGATATAAAGAATTTCTTACTTGTTGCATCCTCTTTATGGTATCTTGCCTCCAATTTCTCCCACAGCTCATTGGCAGAAGGGACGTCATAGTAGAGGTCGAACAGTGAGTCCTTCACGGCGTTCAGAATGTAACCTCTGCAGGTGTGGTCATCCGTTTCCCATTTCTGCCTCTTTCTGATTTGCTCGACAGTTTCATCGTCGGACTCCATAGGTTTTGGTGTATCCAAAACATACACCAGATGAAGAGCTACCAGCAGGAAATGTACTCGCTTCTGCCAGGAAATCGCCTCCATCGAAGTGATCCAACTTCACAATGTTAGCCGACAGTTCTTTGATTGAAGCCATTGCAACAACAGACAGAACTTCCTTTAGCTTATTAGACCAGGGGAAGTGCAAATACTTCAAAGCGTGTAACACTGCCACTTTCCTAAAAGAAGTTTTGCTCTTTACACTGCAAGAGTCAGCAAATATCCTAAAGGATACGATGAAGTATATCTACCTTTCACTTTGCAGTAGTGAAAGATGAAAAAAACAAGAGCAATTGCTGGTGAATTTCGATATGATTTCTTCCTCCCCAAACCTCACCTTTTATAGAGCACTAGTCATGACCAATTAGAGTGAAAATGGGGTAGTGGAACAGTCAAGCATTGATGCAATGGAATAATGGAGCAGTCAAGCATTGATGCAATGGAGTAGTGGAATAATAATTTATTAATGGAGAGCAGTTTCAACTGCACCCACTAAGCCACTCTACTAACTACCCATTTAATCTCGAAAATAGTAAAAATTAATGGTAAAAATTTTTACCCATGGTTAGCTAACACACATATGCACGCACACGCACGTGCCTCGTGCCCAAGTGCTAAGTGCGCCTATAAAAGCGCCTAAAATGCGCCATATGCGCTGCGCCGCGCGTGTGTGGCTCTCCAGCACTTGTATTTTATTTTACACACACTATGGTGCAAGAGTACATATATACTCTTTAAACTTGAAGTTTCTAACCAATGTGGGACTAAACATTTAATTTGAAAATGTTCTACATTAATTTGTTGGCTTTGCTTAAAGTATCTCACAAACAAATTAATTTTGTCCAGCTATTAAAGATATTTTGTGATATAGATATTGGTTTTGCTTTAATAGTTATAACAATGCATAATATAATGAAACGAATCATTATCATGGTGTAGTGATTGAAACTTATTAATGGTTCATGTAAATTTTTTTATTTTGAGGTTCAAATCTTTTATTTTCTTGCAGTATATCTTTTTTAGAGTAGAGTATATCTCATGTGAAATAATGAGAAGGAATCCGACAGCATAAAAAAAGAATAACACAATGAAACAATAAACTCTATAGAATATAGTCCCTCTGGTAAAAAAAAATGAAAGTCTTTTAAGGTAAAAGCATAAGAATTAAGAGAGTCTGAATTATGAGTGTAACTTACATATATGTCACTTGACATTAAATGAAATGAATAATTGAAGAATCGTAAATGTTTGAATTACATAAAGATAAAATGGGTAAAAAATAATAAATACACTTTTAAAATTTTAAAATGACTTATAATTTCAAATAAAGAGCTTTTGTTATATCGACTTATATTATTGATTAAAGGGAGCAACAATTTAAGATTACATAGTACATACACACGTATCATGTACACATCCATGCATTGTTACTCATTCATACATGTCACATAGCTATACGGTTCAGTGGCCCCCACTCAGCCAGGTCAGGGGAGAAAAGTCTTTGCTGCACTGAGTACCAGAACAGTGAGGAGTTGAAATACGACAAAGAGTTGACACATGTAACTCGATTATTGGCCAGCGCCTTTCCTTACATTTTTAGTGTACGAACGGCATCTGCGATCCGGTATGAACGGTGTGCTATATAATACTTTACGCCCATTCAAACGTATAGCCGTCACGTGTCACGTGAACAAATCACGACCCACGACTTACATTACAAATTTACATACATCAACATAAAGACTATAATACCCTGCGCTTGAATGACCACAATACCCTCGATGCCGTCACTGCTCTCCCTCGTCTCCTCAACTATTTAAAGGGCGTTTCAGTAACTCCATAAACAATCTTGAAAAACAAAAAAAAGGAAACCCTGTCAGCTTGCACTAATGAGCTCTTGCTTCCAACATATTGGTGGAGGGGGGAATTTGTGTAGTTAGTCAATTTTATCAGGACACTTCCAAGCTATGCAAATAAAGACCGCTATACCAATGGCAATACCATCCTCTTAACTAATTAAGGAGCCAAAATCATATTTCAAGAGTTATTGTTGAACTGCATTGTTATCTCAATTACTTTGTAAAGTCCTAAAAAAAAAAAAAAAAAAAAAAGTGTAAAGTAAAATTGTTCAACACGGCGGGATTTGATTTTAATTGTTTCAAAAGTTGTATCAATATGATAGCCGTCATAAAAAATCTACACTACTGTGAAAAAGAAAAGAAGAATACACTACCTTTCTCTCTTTACTCATCTAATGCATCAAGAAAAGGCCCGATTCATGAGTTTGATTTTTAGTAGCTATATCATATTTTCTTAATTTCTTCGAGTTACGAGGTTAGTGCGTCTAATAAATACCCATAAAATTAGTTGAAGCTAAGTAAGAAAGGATCGGAAAAAAAAAAAACTCGAACAACTATGGTTAAAAAAAAAAAAGAAGAAGAAAAAGATTTCATCTAGATGACAAAATAAAAAAAGAGGTTGCACTAGAAATAAAGCAACCTACGCAGGTGCATATACTTGACAAGATGGCATTCCAACATACAGTGAATGGAAGAAAATGACAAAAATGCCCTTCCGGCGGTGGGAGGGCAAAATGGTAATGACAAATACACACACACCCACACACACATATATATATATATATATATATATATAGAGAGAGAGAGAGAGAGATGATCTAGTCGTCGGAGTTGTCGTCGCCGGAGCCAAAGAGGGAGACGCGGTGGTAGAGGAGGAAGAGGAGGAGGAGGAGGAAGAGGGCGACGCCGAGGGGGGAGCCGGAGAGGCGGTGGATGGAGTGGGGCTCGGCGGTGGAGAATAGGGAGGCGGGGAGGCGGTCGGAGGAGAGGAAGTGGATGGCAATGAGGAGGAGGAGGGGGAGGAGGAGGAGTCCCACGGGAGTAAGCAGCTCGGATATCGCATCGGTGACGGCCTCGCCTTGGTCACCCACTAGCATGGGCACCAACACCACTATCCCCACCACCACCCCCAGCAGCACCCCGTGTGGCGCCCCCCTCCGCTGCTGCTGCTCCTCCATCATTATATGTTGTTCACTTGTTGGGTGAGATAAATGTGTGTGTGTTTGTGTGTTTGTGTTGTGGTTTTAACTTTTAAAACAGAGGAGAGTGGGAGGAAGCTGGTGTGATGTTACGAGGTGGTATCGAGAGACTACAGAGTAGGTGGGAACGTCAATAGTCATGTGTACTAGTGACGTTATATCCGGGGCCGTCACGTGATTTGTTTTTTTTGACTTCGTGCAAAATTAATGTACAAAAATGTTAAATGCATATTACAAGTGCACACTAAAAGGCACATCAAGACCTCGTCTTATGTGCTTTGCACGGGCACCTTTTGATGTGCGTTTCTGATCTACTTGTAGCATGAGTTAGAACAACTTAATGCCATTTTATTCTACATGGCATCTCAACCAGCGCTAAAATGATGCTGGTTGGAGATACGTCCGTCTTTGCGTACTACTAATTGGTTATAAAAATATTTGCTAATTGCTCTTGTAGTACAAGAGCTCACAATTTTTCCTATTCTTTTCCTATTTTTCTTTGTTTAATACTTGGTATTCGTACTATTCGACTACTCCAACTTTGCCTAAAATCGTCTACCAATTTTTATTTTTTTATTTTTTTATGAAGGTGAGAATATATATTTTTATTTTTTTTAATTTTCACATGGTAATATCTAACGTCATGCATCAATAATCCACACTGCTTAGTGTGGAGCTCTATAAAAAAGATGATTTTTCTAACTCAACTATTAATTTTTATTCACAAAGTTAAAATTTGAGACTTTGTTTAAGAAAAACGGAGCCTCTTTTTATTAGCATCTTAGTTGGGAATATAATGAAATAGAGGTATGAGGGTGTGACTCACAATGCCTAATCATAGTCGCTTTTTATTTTTATTTTCACACATAGCCTATATTGGCTACTTTCTTTTAGCTCTAATGATATGCCCTACTACGTGCTTGAAGTTGCCTGGGTATGAGTATGTGGGCTGGGCCAACTTGTTGGGCCTATTGGGACAAAAATAGAAAAAGTCTAAAAAGATATAAGCTTTTCACCAATTGTTGCCTCCATCAACAACTTTAATAAAGTGTGTGCTTTTGACTCTTAAGGTCCGTGAACGGCTCAAGCTCGAAAGATTTCATTATAAATATAGGTATATAGACTTCTCGAGTGTTTTCTCTTTGAGCCACTTTTATATATATGTTCACCACTGGAAATGGTAACGTATATAGTAAGGCCACTTTTGGTCACTTGAATTCATCCACTCCACATCCATTAATTCTAAAGTTGCCTCCAAAATAGAAAAGGTTACTAGGCAAGTATGGCTCGTGTCCATTTGAATAGTAGCGTGGCAAGTTCCTAGCTAGGAAAATATTGGACAATACAACTCTCTGGGTACTGCTAAATGGGCTTCGGACCGTGGATGATTTCCTAATTCGAGAGGAAAACAATAGGGTGTCATTGATAGGTGCATCGCGACTGCATTTGCAGGTCACGAGGTCTATCGAAGGACTTCAACAATTATGTAGCAAATAATGTCATCCTCTATATATATGTTAAGTGGTTGTTGGTGGGGCCTACCGCAGACAAAAGTTGAACACATGTGACGTGCGTCCGGTTTGTGTCACAGAGAACGTTACGAGATATATATAGATATATATATATATATATATATATATTGTTGGAGGAAATTTAAGAAATTTGGTGCGAAATAGAAGAAAACTAAATGCAATTGATCGAGGCTTGGATAAGACTCAATGTTCTTAAGACTATTTCGCTCCGCTACGGTGCTTGCAGTCTAATGACGACAGTCTCCCAGGATTCAACAATCATATTAGGGATTGTAGCACTCCAAATTACTAGCCTACGAACTAATTGTATGATACAATACTCTGCGTCAAAAAAAAAAAACCATGAAAATGGAGAAGAGCAAATTATAAAAAAAATAGAGAAGAAGAGACAGTTTTGACTTATTTTTTGAACTCCTAAAAACTGATTTATCTAGTGAATATATATAGACTTTTATGCGCCCATTAAAAAAGACAGGTCCCTTTTGTATACCTTTTAGATTAGAGGTACCTCTATTGATCATGTCTTGTGTTTCCTCATAGGTATACCTTTTACATTAATTTTCCATTCAAATTACGAAAAATTAAATAATATAATTAATTGTTCTAACATATATATATATATATATACCAAACTCGAAAAGTATTTGACAATACACAAGGACATTACCAAACTTATATCCCTGTGGCAATGGTGGTGTTCACCTAAGATATCACCTTTGATGCAATCACTCTCAATACAATTAATTACAATGATCGGCTAATGTGACTGGTTAAAAGCAAGACATAGCCGCACTTTTGGTAGGTCGCATCAGTAACTTTTACAATCGCATTATAAGTAATTGCATCAAAGCGGATCGGAAATGATGCTCTCAAAGTATTTTTCCATGTGTTCTCACCACTTACTGTTCTACCCACGCTATGAAACCATAGTCAAAACTCTACTATATGAGACAGAAAAAGATAGGGACGGTTTAATTGTCTTAATTGTTTCTAACAGAGGCACTCCTGGCACTGCACTACACTACAAGCACAGTGATCCACAATGAACTGGCCAGCATTTTATCAGTTAGAGATGAATCTGGACCACACACAGCGACAGTGAAGGATTGGCGAAGAGCCTTCATCGGGAATGTCTACATTCCACCGCGCGTCTTGAGCTGCCAATTTAGGTTATGAAATATTTAACATGACACGATATGTAATAAATATGTCATAAGTTTGATATAAGTGGGTCTGGGTTATAAACAAGTTAAGTTATTTATACACGATTAATAAATAAGTCATTAACATATTAACCTGTTTGTTGACTCATTTATAACTTACTTAACATGATTAAAGAATGATGGATAATTAATAAAGATGTTATAATAAATAAATTATTACAAAATCACTTATTTGAATATGTATTCACCTATTTGAGTACATGTTAATAACATAATTTATTTTTTATTTGCAGACAACCTTTTTTATACTTAACTTTATTTTTAGAGAAAATATTTATTTTACTTTTAATATATTATTTAGGTTTAAATTTTTTTTAATAACTATTTATTAAAAATATGAAAATTTACATTTTTTTATAAGATTCTTGTTGTCATGTATATGTTATTTGTTATGAGTCATTTTCTTTTTATTATTAACACTAAAGACTTAAGTGAAAAAGTAAAATAAAACTTAAAACTACATCTCCATTATAAAATTTTAAACAAATTAAAAAGTTTAAATAAAATATTTAATAGACATGTGACACGAATACCTACATATTTATAACACGATTCACTTAGACACGGAAACGATTAACATGATTAATAAAATGTCACATCATAGGTTTGCATTACATGAGTCATGACCTATTTATGACACGACATGTTAATGACTCACCGACACGAATTGTCACCCCTACGCACGTCCAAGTTTTAATCTAATACGAGGAATGGAAGAAGTAACTACTAACTAGTAAATCATAGGTGATTAATTAAAGACTTACCTTTCTCCGCGATTAATTCAAAAAACCGCTCCTTAAGTATCACGGCCATCTTTTCCCCTGCGAAGCAATGTTCATTACCTAGTTTGAGTCACAATGATACATTGCGCGGATTATATTACCACAATGTGAGTAAAAACATCTGGTTTACCATTTACCATTGATTTGAGCATCTCAGTTGTGGCCGAAACTTCCAAAAGTCACATTCTCCTCATCAACAATAATTTTCCCACTGCATCCACGTTTGCATTAAAGTTAGAGAATTGCATAAAGGACCATGAGCCTTTTAATCCGTGACAGACAAATATGTTCAGTTGGGGCCACTGCATACAATAAAAGACAATCAGTAGTGGCGAAAAATCGCTACGTAGAGTCCAAACGTATCGCAATCTACTTATAAGAGACACATATAGCTTTGCATAGGATTCATTAAATTCTTAAACGGTATGATTTTTCATTGATTGAGGTTTGAGAAGTGATGCACTGGTGATGGTGTGCCATGGGTTCATGAATCATGATCGATAAGAGCTAGCCATCCCTTTCACGGCACCTTACCAGGGTTCCAAAGATGTCGAATTTCACGTGACTAATATGAGGTTGCAAGTAATTGCTTAATCAAAATCACCATGATTTCGAAGAATTGAATGAACAACGACAACTGATGACGGTACTTACATCAGTCTATGAATGAGGAAGCAAAAATGACAGAAGATTCCCACCTATTTGTACAGCAATATCAAGGGATTTAGCAACTATTGACTCATGATAAGAATTGCCAACTCAATCAGTACATCTTTGGCTTAAAGGAAAATGAGAAAGGCATGTATGCAAATCGCTTTAAAGGAACAAGATTCCGTGAGAGGTTAGCTCGCCCGGATTTTAACTGCAGAACTAGATGTAATCTACATCTACTATAGCATTGCCCACTGAAGTTAAGATATCAACTTGAAGCCATTGATCTAAATAAAAACTTGAAATAAGAAAATAAATGCGCCGAAACCTTTTTTTTTACCATATGGTAAGATATTGGGTAGAAAGCCTGCCAACTTGGCGTGAATGATTGAGTCACGTAGATGGCTATAGCAAATAAAAGCTGCAACTCCTGCATATAGATTTTGCAATGCTGCTCTAGACAACGAACACATTCAGAATTCCTTGGGATCATACTCCGAAATTAGCAAATTAAACATGAAACGAAACTGTAAGCTAAGGTTGCCATTCACTATAGGCAATGAAGGCAACTACCAAAACTTTGTTTGTATTAGAACATACCTATACCAGGCCAAAAAAAAAGTCTGGATTTGGCCAAAAGAGTCACGGGGATGTGTTCCAATTCATGTTCCATCCTTCAACACTTAGAAACAATCCTTCATCACTCTCTCACTCTCTTCTAAGTTCTATCTTTCTCTGTCACTACTTATCTTCTTCCATCTTCTCTTTCTCGTGAAATAAACATGTCCGAATTTTCACTAGTTTCGACCTCATCATCTTCGTCCCCTCACACTTACCATGAATATGATAGAGTGGATTTGAAATCAATACAGGAACTTGTTGCATTAACCAATCAAGGAATCCAAGGAATCATTGAAGACCAAGCTGTCCGGGAATCTCTTCAATCAAGATGCGCCTTCAATATTCATGTTCACAAGCAGCTCCTTCATTCTTCGGAGCATTCAGTCGTGTCTAATTTATACTGGGGGATCGAAAATGTGGAAGCTGCAATACAGGCAAAATCACCGGAGGAGAGAACCTCCAGACTGAAAAATTCGGAGCAAATGCTTCAGTCTCCAGCATTGCTTGACGAGCATGGAAGCACAAGTGGAATTCCAAATCAGTATCTGATCTGCTATTCCTACTTCTACCTCTCCCTAGTTGGGAAACTCCAGAAGGATGAGTGGCAAGCAACACTGCACTTTCTCCAAGCTCTCCTAGTCTATCCATGGCTAATTCGGATGGAAATATCACCACAACTCTGGGAGAGTCTTTTTCTTTCGCATAGAGAAATGGGTGAAAGCAGTAGCTTGGCAATGAAGTCAATTTCTACAGCCGGTGATGATGCAATTGACGAGGCGACGAGGCTTCTTGCTAGAAGATACAAGCATTGGCTCATGTATCATAAAGTCATGTTAATTGGAGCTTCACAAAGGAGCAAGAGATGCAGAGTCGCCCCCATCCCGGAGGACAAATCACAGTGTTTTGTGTAACACCCTCTTCTCTTTGCATACACATTTACTTTGACAGATCCAAGCAAGCCATCTATTGCATAAATGCAAGTGAAATTATAAGTACTAAAGAAATGTATAGTAAAAATTAACAGAATTCAGTTATCAACTGAAAATAGTTAAGAATTATAGAAAGCATTTATTACCAAGCTTGAAATCTCACCTCGACTAATTTGGTGCCTACCAAATCACAAATAATAAACTATGTACATCGTTCACATTGTAGACACGCACATAAAAGAATTTATTCATGAAATTGAAGTCATACACGAGCTTCAATAAACTTATTTGGCATAATTGACCAGGAAGCAAGAATCATTCTCTAGAGTCATTTACAGATCCTAATTTTTCCGGGCTTGAAAGTGAACAATTATTTAAAGGCTTTTCTTATTCAAGATGAAAAATAAAAACACGGTTCTTTTCTTTTTCCTTCTTATTTATATAGTTATATTCTACTCTCTAGCATACTAAGCTTTCAATGTACTTGAATATTCTGCAGGACCTCATTGTCAATCACGTCTCATGATCAGGTATGCAGCAAACAGAAACACAGAACTATGGACTCAATTAAAAAGGGCATGGCTTGAAAATGTTCTTTAGTTGACAACATTGATAACCTATGCCAATATAATTTTGAAACCAAGCAGCAATAATAAGCAGGCTTTCTTTGAGATCACTGTAGAAAAAAAATGCTTTCAAAGTCTCACAAAAATATGAATTTAAAGCTTTTAATTGGAAGTCAATAATTATAAAGTTATAAGATTTTATTCATTTCTGCAGTTTGAAAATTAATGCAGGGTGAGAAGGTCTATCCACTTGATGACCGAGAACTCGTCATTGAGGAAATCAAAGATAAAGCTAATTCTTCTTTTGGTACTTTAAAGCATAGTACTGCACCCCAACACGATGCAAATGATCTTCTTCATAAACTGAACGCAATTTACAGTGGAAACAGTATGGAGAATACAGAAGCAAAATGCCTTCAAGATATGCTCGAGGAATCTCAGTCGCATAATGAGTCACCAGAAGGAAGCGATTCAGAGGTATGTCTTTAGAGACACAACATTATCTCAATGGCTTTACTGCTTCATTGAAAATTATTTGGTTGCCAAAGATCCACTTGAAAACAATATCTTGTCCTCAAATCTATAGATAAAACCAGAAAGCAGTATATGAAAATAGATAAGACACGTGTATGTGACTGTGTATATAAATGTTAGCCTTTGTACTTCAAATCATAGAAAGAATAAGCTGAGCAGAACAATCTGACGAGATGGAATCATTTGTTTATAATCCTGAATCAGAAAAAAGGGGACAACAGAGAAGGTTATGCGGCAATCATGAAGACTAGGGAAGATAATGCACGGTCGAAAAATGCTTACAGGTATTTTATGATAACAAAATATAAGATGCAATAAGCATTACTGCTACTATATATTCACATCAATACTAATTGATTCAATTGCAGGAAGTCACAAGCTACTTCTTTAATCTGTGGTCTAGAACCTAGTGAAGTCGGTTCAAGTTGTTTGGTTTCAAGCAGATTGATTGGTTCCATTAGTGATATGAGCCTACCTATACTGGATCTAAAATGCATTGAAGGAAATGAGCTTTTTGATGGTAACATAAATGAAAAGTATAATATAGGAAGAGAAGAGCAGCAGGATTTCACCCTTTTTGACCATATATCATCTCATTCATCGAAAAAGAATAGCTTCATAAAGAAAAATCAACAATTGAAAGCTAGAAAGACAAGGCAAGACCAAAGTGGCAACGTGGATTCAAATGAAGCAAGCTTAGCCCCAGAACAAGGAATACAATTGGACATAATGGGAATATTTGAGAAAGCAGTTTCAGCAGTGCGCTATACAGAATGGCTCGGCAAATGTGAAAGCAACCAAGCAGAAATATCAACCATTTGTGAGATGCTGAAGAAAGAGACAAAAGCAAAACATTATATGCTAGTGGACGTAATGCTTGATCAATTATTACAAGCAATTTCAACCTCCAATGAAGTGAGAATTATAAGAGCAGCAGTGCTAGTTCTCTCGACTCTGGTAATGGAGAACAGGTCATTAATAGACGATATGGAAAGAAAGGGTTTACGTTTGTATCATTTAGCGAGTGCCTTGAAAAGAAATGTGCACGAGGCTGCTATTCTTATTTATATGATAAATCCATCACCTATGGAAATAAAAGCTTTGGAACTTTTACCAGCACTATTGGAGGTTGCCTGCAATTCGAACGAGAGATTGCCAGTCTCACTTCAACTGACACCTCCTGTGGCATCATTATTGATAATTGAAGTGTTTATAACTGCATTCGATTATAATACAAATAACATGCATTTGGCTGCAATCAGTTCACCAGCAGTTCTCTCTAAACTTGTAGCTGTTGCAAGAAACAAGAATTCGGATGAAATTGTTGCTCTGGCCACTATTCTTGTCAAGTGTATGCAATTTGATGGAAAATGCAGAATGTTTCTTTCCCAACTCACCCCAGTAGCTCCATTCATTCATCTGCTAAGAAGTAAGGAAAAGCGTTCCAAGTTCATAGCTCTTCAATTTTTCAATGAAATCCTTCGCATTCCAAGGTATGATCAATTGCTTGTATACCTGCTTAGCATTAGTAAGTATATAAAGCAATCAGCACGTAGAAAACCTAAGATGTGGGACCAACAACTGAGAACGCTCAGAATCTAAGGAAACTTGAGCAAGCAGGTGTACTAAATGCAAGTGTGTGACACAACAATTGTTCAAAACTGAGTTAGGAAATAAACAAATGGCCAATTACAGTTCTATAGAAGACCATCAATGAGAATGAAGCAATTAATTCTAATCACCTCCTTTTTGTGTTTAAGGTTTTGAAATTAGTAGAGCAGAATCCATCAGTAGCGTATTTGACTTAAGCCAGCACATAGTGTACCAAACATCACAACAGTAATTACTTTTATCATGGTCTTCTGAGATTTTTGCACAAAATCGAGCACAATAGAAGAATTTGATCTATGTAGCCGACCCCAATTAATTTGGGATTGAGGCTATGTTGTTGTTGTTGTTGTTGTTGTTGTATGGTCTTCTGAGATTTATTCTTCTTTTTTCTTTTCAGGACATCAGCTGTCAGTATATTGAATCAAATCTGCGAAAGTGGAAGAATTAACATTATGCATACATTGATGAACTGCATCCAACATCTACAGCCAGAATACAAAGTTCTTGCAGCAAACCTGCTGCTTCAGCTAGACATGTTGGTAAATAATTAATGAATTTTATATTTTCCGGTTACCATTATATCACAGATATATGTTACTGAATTTTTTTTTTTTAAGATGAGAGTATCTATTCATCTGAATTTTCCTATATGCAAATACTAAGTTGTTCCATCACTATTTCATCAAGAATTGTGTCTCAAAACATACTTCGCATTTTTTTTCTTCACTTGTAAATTGTTTGCGCAAATTGAGATTTTGATTTCGAGAACAAGTGTGAGAATTAAACGCCTCTGCCTCAAGTTCAACAAGTGTCAACAATCTAGTGACCAACATAGATAGCAATAACCACTCTAGTATTTTGTCTAAAATTGTGAAACATTTCCTAACAATAGCAAATCATGCCTATTAATTCAAGAGATTAAATAAGATCACTATGTTTGCATCTTCCATTCATGCATTGCTACAATTTGAAAATGGTGTACAGAACTTCAAATTTTACAGCAACTTACCTGGATAAATATGTGACATTGATGTCCATATTGCAGGAAGAGACAAGTGGAGGAAGTATATTTGGAGATGAGGCCATGGAATTACTACTTCACTCAATATCATCTGAGGAAAGCTCTGAGGCACAAATCTTATCAGCATCGGCTCTGTCGAATCTGGGAGGTACTTATGCCTGGACAGGAGAGTCCTATACTGCAGCATGGCTTGTAAACAAAGCAGGCATACTATCACATAAACAAAGAAATATGATCAGAAATGTTGACTGGGAAGATAAATGTTTAGAGGTGAGTAGAGCTTAAAGTTTCACAGTAAGGTAATCATAAGTATGAGAAGAATGTCTGAAAATGCCATAAGCAACAAAATTGCTTCATCTCGCAGGACAGTCATGTGGATGCATGGTGCAGCAGGGTGGCAAGAAGTATCATTAAAACTGGCAACTTTTTGTTTCAGGCCCTACAAAAGGGACTACATAGCAATGTAAAGAGTGTCTCAGAGGACTGTCTGATTGCTATCGCATGGATTGGTTGTGAAATTGCAAAGACAAAACCAAATAACATAAGATATCTTGCCTGCGAAATCTTACTGAGCGGAATTCAGCACTTTCTGCGCCCAGGATTGGATCTAGAGGAAAGGCTATTAGCATGTTTGTCACTCTACAATTATGCCTCTGGTAAAGGTAACATTTCTACTCTCTCCACAGTCTTTCTCTAACACGAGCTACCACATAAGGAGGGGCGAACAATGTATCAAGAAATGAAGACTAGCAGTGTCACATCTTCAATGTGGAAACAAACTGTTTGGTTAGTTAGACACCCATCAAAAATTAGTCCCCCCCAAAAAAAGATGCTCTTATGATCTTACTTTAGCAGAAAACTATAATAGCTTAAATTTAATAAAGCAAACATCTGCTTCCATTGGCCTTCTCGAACTCTTAAATTGGATGCACACTATCTTTGGCATCTTCCGTTGCCTCTAACTACCTTTTTATGGAGTTTGCTAGTTTCTAACCGCCATCTAAATTCTACACGTTAAAATAGCCATTAAGTAGAGTCTTAAAAGAAATTGACAACTTTGCCGATATAATTCTTGAAACTTAACTGATTTAATATGAGAAACCAGACAATGAGCCAACTCTTAAACTCTTGAACTACTCTCCAAAGCCCTCCAAGGCTCAACTTCAATGAGATGCAGATAATGCACTAGTAAACATACTGTCCATATCTTCTCTGTGCATTTCTGACATGAATTCAACTTCAACTATGTCACGCAGGCATAGAAAAACTCATTAACTATTCAGAAGGGTTAAGGGACTCACTAAGACGCCTTTCAAGTGTCACCTGGATGGCTGAGGAGCTTCTGAAAGTAACCGATTATTTTCTTCCTGCCAAGTTGGTGAGTTTGACATTTTTTTTTTTGGTCATGGGTTCAAACCTTGGGGAAAGCATTTGTTTCTTTCTTATAAAAAATAAAAAAATAAAAAATTGACAGATTCTTTTTAGTATTTCTGAGGCCAACAAAATCATACCCATAATCAATTTAAAACATTCAGTTGGTAAACGTAGAGTCGTAGACCACTCCCTCGAAGTGTGTTACACTTTTTGTCAACTTAAATTATGGTTCTTTTTCTCCCATGTATCCTAAGGATATTCACTAATCACTAATAGGGCTTCAGTAATCAATCTAATTCTGCACATAAGGGAGTTGGAAGGGTCTGACTTCTAAACTACCTTCAACTGAATAATATTTGCACATAAAAGACTAAACCGTCTGACATAATGAAAGCAATGATACTCATATGTGCCATTTCTTTTTGATTGATGATGAAACAGCATTTTTCTTGTGTTCATACTCAAATTATAGAGGCTGGTCAAAACTGCAATGAAGCTGCAAATGCTCTTATCTACTACAAGGGGCAGCTTTATAGTGGACATTCTGATGGCTCAATCAAGGTACACACAGCTGAACGGTTTAAGTGGTGATTCTCATCAATAAATAGACAAAGCTGAAAAAACTAAACCACCTTCTTAAGTTGTAAATAATACTTGCATTCTTATATACCATTTGCATACAAAATCACGGAGCCCAAAGTAAATGATAGAGAGACAGATAGATAGATTTTCAAAACTTACGCATATTCTCACTGCAGAAATATATGATCTAGGTATGGGACATCAAGAGGCAAACAGCGACGCTGGTATGGGATGTCAAAGAACACAAGAAGGCAGTAACGTGCTTCACGCTTTCTGAACCAGGGGATAGCCTTCTAAGTGGATCTACCGATAGAACCATCAGGGTGATTAACTTTCTTTCTTACCCGTGACGAATTGAAGGATAACTATAACTTGATCATAGACCTAATTTTCTATCCATCTACAGGTATGGCAAATGATTCAAAAGAGACTAGAGTGTGTTGAAGTAATAGAAACAAAGGAGCCAATCCATAAAATAGCAACCCATGGCAAAAAGATCTTAGCGACAACTCCGAATCGTGGGCTTAAGGTATTCATAGGGAGAAATTGATTTTTTTTTAATTTTTTAATTTTTTATTTTCCTGTGGTTTCAAATTTTCAATACTCCCCCTTTTTTTATCTGGATAGCAATGTTAAAAAAGAGCTCACTACCAAAAACTCTTACTCCAGGTATTCGATGCATCAAGAACAGTCAAAACTATATGCAAGAGTAAGCGAGTCACATGCATGGAAGAGTCACAAGGAAAACTTTACCTAGGCTGCAAAGATTCAAGTATTCAGGTCGGTTACCAAACCAGGTAATACCAACTTGACAAATTTATGAGCTTGGTTCTAAGACTGAAGTTTGTATGTACAGGAACTAGATATCACTAATAATCAAAAGCAGGAGATCAAAGCCTCATCAAACAGGTGGTGGACAAGACATAAGCCGATTAATTCAATTCATGTGTATAAAGATTGGCTTTACAGTGCTGGCTTTGCCGTTCAATGTTCACATATTAAGGTGCATATCATATATCGTGAAATGTTAGAAACTAGCTATTGTGTTGCAGTTAACTTACTTCGTGCGCGACAATTATTGTAGGAGTGGAGAAAACCAAGCGGCCAACAAAAATTGATAAAGAGGGAGAAAGGAACGTACGTGCAGGCAATGGGCGTAGTGGAGGACTTCATATACGTCAACTTCAAATCATCGCCCAACGTCATTGAGGTTTTATAAAACTCTTCTTGTATCAAATTCTGCTAACCACACAATACCGCACATAAATACTTCTGGTACACAAAAGCACCATCCAAAGCCCTCGCCCAATACCAAACACTCATGATGAGTGGGAAATAGTTAGACTCGTTTGGATACCCACAAATATTAATTAAAAAAATGATAAGAAGGGAATATAATTGAGAAACAAAAGAAAAAGGCGGTAACCTTGTGTTACAATTAGTCCTAACCATGGGCAATGAATTTGAGGTACTGAAACTCCCGTCTTAACAAGTCCTTAAACGCTAAACACATCGGCGGACTGATTGAGCAACAACACTTCATTGCATAACTAATAGAGAGCCACTGAGTTTCCCTTCTACATTGTCATATAAAGGCAATGAATCACAAACCATAATTCTTCTTTCTTTCAGATATGGTTGCGAGAGACGCAGCGGAAAATAGGGCGACTTTCCACTGGAAGCAAGATAACAAGCATTCTTACCGCAAACGACTTCATCTTGTGTGGTACAGAAACCGGACTAATCAAGGTCTGCCCCAATTCCCAAACCTAGTCTTTACACTACATTCCCAATTCAGTTCTTTTAACATAAAAATCACATTTGGTGATATCTACACAGGGTTGGA
Organism: Stephania japonica; assembly: GCA_039657345.1. Taxonomy (NCBI): domain Eukaryota; kingdom Viridiplantae; phylum Streptophyta; class Magnoliopsida; order Ranunculales; family Menispermaceae; genus Stephania; species Stephania japonica. The sequence continues at coordinate 5,351,116 of CM077558.1, read as the reverse complement.
TCCCTCTCTAGCTAGCAGGCCGAATCAACACAAGTCGCGGCAAAATCGCAATGAAAATAAATGAAAAGAAGAAGCAACTATGGCTCAAGAAATTCAGCAAAAATAAACCAGTTATTGATGGTGCAACAGTTTTCTATTGTGCATAGCATATATGAATGTAAGTATATATGTTTTTACATGATTGTGAATGAATAATCGAATGAAAGATTGAAAGAAAGGGAGAAGATGGTGTACCTGTAATGGATCCACCGCCATGAATTTGGGCATGTTGAATGATGGTTATCTTCGTCGGAATGTTTGATATTTCCAGCCACCACCGACTCGGTAGTCCTTCACTCAAAATATTAGAAAACGACGGTTTCAGTAGTTTAGACACCGCTAACTAATGCCCTCCTAAGAAAACTCAGACTCAATAGTTACAGCAGAAATTCTTCGACATCGTAGAGATAGATTGAAACCAGCTGAAATTCTTCAACAATGTAGAGATAGATTAAAACTAACTTGGAACGCATTGATTTTAAAGGATTTATACAATTTGAAAAGCCCGTCATTAATTGCACTAAATAGAGCTTAATAGATGAGTTTGATCCATGCGACCGACCCCAATTAATTTAGAATTGAGGATACTGGTCCATACGCTTGAAGCTCGAAAATACCTAGGCAAACTCGAGTAGTCTGAAAAATACCTCATACTAGTCACACATGTTTGGGAGGAGTAGAAATCAAAAGCAGATCAATGACATAAGAAACAGAAATAATTTAACTTTACAGGTAGTACTGCTTAGACTGGAGAATAAAAGCAAAATTGACTGACGCATATTAATTTTTGGCAAACTCATCACATCAATAAATAAATGGAAAAACAAAAACTGCATATATCTCAACTGAAGCCTTTTTAGATTTCCCTCTACATCATATCTCAAGCAAAACACCAACAATTGATGTTTGGAGTAAGCCGGCCAATTGAAATTAGCAGAAAATCTTTATCTCGGGCAAAGCTACTCTTCGCCGTTGTCTTCTTCACTGCTTTCTTCCTGATTTGCACGCTTTTTAGATTCGTCAACAGGTCCTAAAGAACAATTACATCAATGAGAAAGTGTTATAAACTTGGGGGCGTACAAAAAACATTTGCAGCCAGTTATCGCACAAGCAGGAAAAAATGATTCTAAGTATTCAATAAAAATAGTGTTTGCATAATGCCTGCGGCAATCACAAGAGTTGGATAAAAATTTTGGATTCTATCTAGTATCTGACAGAGTGAGTAACAATAAGCAACGAGGAAGAAAGGAACTAAACAAACTTACCATGTTCGTTGAAAATGACTCCGCCGGCACACAGCCCTTCCTCAACTTTCATAAGCTGAAGGGTCATCCTTGGTCCAATCTCTTGCAGCTTCACAGCACTTTTTGAAGAAGCCTGGTTTACTCTACCAAGATCACTTGCAAGACTCACAGTAGCAGCCTCATCATCTGCTTCACTTTCTGATCCATAGCCAGCCCTTCAGAAGCAATAGAAGGAAACAAAATTAATATCTAGCTTACAATGCAATTTTCTTAACGGTAAAAATAAGACATCAGATTTGAGTATTACTGGAGTTGAAAATAACTAGAGCCGAAAAACTGAATGGAAAAACTATGGTCATGAATATTGCTTGCTAGTAGCAGATAGTGGTCTTCCTCAGCCCAAGCTGCATTTTGTCTCTTAAGATCCTGCCTTTCATGCCTTATTTTTTTAACATTACTCTTATTCATCACAAAGTAACAGTTAGGTAATTTGAGATAGAGAGAATTGGATTTTCCTTTCCTTTATTTCTTAATTCAAAACTTGACTCAAGAGTTTGCCCAAAGATCGTACCCCCCACTGCTCAAGAATTCAAGCCCGAATCGCCAATAAAATCCTGGTCTAAATAAATAGATTTCATACAACATACTCTTCCTCAAATCTAATTTTTCATTAGCCACAAGAACAACATCCAAGCCCAGATCAGGGCATCTAACAATCACCACTATGCAAGAGCCAAACCAACTGCTTACTTGTTTAGTTGTTTGAGAGACAACTCTAAAGGAGTAAAGGACTAGCAATTCAACCACTCATGTTTTAAGTTTGCCCTCTCAAAAGAATCTACAAGACTGTAGCACCATAAAATGCAACACCGTTCATGAATCTTGACTCATTCTTGAGCTAACCAACAGCCCATAGTGGTTTGTATGCCAATCTACAGGTTCGTATGCCCACGAAAACAGTTAAGAGTTCTGAACAGCTATAAGATGCATTAAGCGAAGGCAACTTATTATAGCAAGGCAAAAAGAAAAAAAACCAGTAACAATCTAGATCCTTAAAATTTTCATTCTCGGTAAGGTGATGTAAAATTTGTTATTTTTAATATGAAGTTCATTAGACAATAGAAAGAAAGATTACCTTGTAACAAAGTCGCTCACATCTTGAAGAGTCCTCAAATCTGGTGCCTGATGATTCTGAACAAATTTTCGAAGTCTGCGGGATACACCTACTGGCTGTAATCTAATGGAATAATGCCGGAAATCAATAAGTTTGGTTTCCTTATTGTAGTTAAGCAGCACAATCCTCTGGCAAGAAGAAAGCTTGACCTACGAGAGATGGTAAAATATAGTACTTTCAAGTAACTAAGCAAAGAGAATCGCCAATGCATAATTCAAAAGAACAAAATAAAAAACTATCAGAATTTAAATTGAGTAAAAAGGAGTGAAACTGTAATAGCATTCAAACCATTGGAACAATACTCACAGTATTAATGTCAATAGATGGAAATATATTCTGGAACATAATGGTTGTGAGCTTCAAGTGTTGATCACCAGTACCAAAACCAGAAAGAACAATCTGAAAAAAAAAAAGGGCATGCAGATCACACACTGGTTTCAACATCAAAATGCAAGGAAGGCATCTAAAACAAACTTCTGCACATATAATATTGGTATTCAACAATGATATTTTTTGTTCTCCTCCTACAACTGAAAAAATTCAAAAATATGAAGAAAGTAAAAGGCCAGTGAATATTGGCTCTAAGTATCAATTCCCATTTTTTCCTTAAATTACAATAGTTCTCAAACTTGTTGATTTCATGCAGTCATGGAGGAAATTAGGAAGCAAATAAGCCCAAGGAGCACTACAGTGAGAGGAAATAGACCAAATGGCAGAAACCAGGACAGGGAGAAGTGAAAAAGGAACCAGAAAGACAGTCTTAATACAACAACAACAACAACATAGCCTCAGTCCCAAATTAATTGGGAAAGACAGTCTTAATAATTAACTAAAATAAATATTTAGAATCATACCAATGGAGGGTTCTTGAAAAGTTCTTGAGGGCACCTAGGGTGCAACTGGGATTGTGCCACATCTAAAGCCAAAGAGTAATCACATATTTTAAATGTAAGTGTTGGGCCTTGCGGCGTTCTTGCAACCTTCAGATAAGAAGCAGATTCAGTTTTCGATAATATTAGGAAATGTGTAACACCCATGGGCCCTGCAACATTCAAATAGTCCTTGAGATTATTCCGTTTCTTTTCCTGCAAAAACGTGCAAACACAAGGGAATCAAATCACCAAGTTCAGGAAACAAACAAAACAAAAGCTTTACAAAAAAAAAAAGAATCTAAAGAATGGTACTTGGTTAAATCCTAAGCCCGATAAGTCCCAACATTTTGATAAGGAAGAAATATAAACCTTTGAACTAAGAGCAAATTTATAGCACCCACACCAAGAAAAATAAATGCAGAGGAAGTAATATTTCAAAGCAAGGATCCATTAAAATTTCTTGAGAAACAAACACGCCTTCAACTTACAACTACGACCATTTTGATCAGTAATTATTTATTTATTTATTTATTTTAATTGGACCTAAAACTAAGACCATTAAACTTTATGTCTTCCATTATCCTTTCACTTCCCCGTCTACTCCTGTTTTCTCTCTCCAACAACAACAACAACAACAAAGCTTCAATCCTAGATTAGTTGGGGTCAACTACATAGATCAAACTCTTGCATTGCGCTCGATTTAGTGCACGTAATGGCGTGTTTTCCAAATCCTTTAAGTCCTTCATAATCAATGCATCCCAACTTAGCTCAGGTACATCGTCGAATTTATCCAATTGTTTTCCCCCTCCATTGATTTTTTTTTTTTTTTTTTGCTATTCTCAAATAATTAGTGGACTTCAATTTTCTTTTCAAGCTTATTGTTCAGATTTTAAAATGACAAGAAAGTAGTAGCAGAACTTTTCAAAATCATTTTGCATCCAACGCCTGGAATAACCACAATTACATAAGCAACAAACTCTAATCCACACTTGAACATATCAAAATGCAGTAAACCTCTATTCCAATTTGCAAATCAATCACAAACACATATTTCAACTGAAAAACTCACTACCTTTAGCTTAAGAGCAGTGTAGGGAAGCATCAACTTCCTCAAATCCATCTGCAACTGCTTCAACGGCCCCGGCAACTTCCCTCTCGAAAAGACGAAGCTTTTCGGGATCTTATCGCCGGTGACATGATCGACGATGCCGCTAGGTTTCTTCGCAACTGGCCTAGCAACCGCTTCTCTCTTCCTCTTGTTCTGCGACAACAGACAATCGAAAACATGTGAGAAATTAACACAATTGAAGCAAACAAAGAGACGTCTTTGTGCTTTGACATCAATCGGACGCCATTGCTGGTTCTTACATTTCGGAATCGCGCCATCGGATTGATGAGGAATTGAACGGATATTTTGATGCTGCAAATGCAAATCAATGAAGCCAAAACCCTAAACCCTAAAAACGAATTGGGAATTCCGGTTAAGGCTCTCGAAGACTCGCGTTGGTAATGCCAAAATACAAGGGGCATTTTCGTCAAATGTCACCAGGCGTCGTAAAAAGGGGCGAAGGCTTTCAGGACAGGCCGGGCCGGGCCTGAATACTAACATTTTACAAAAAAAAATTATAAAAAAATAGAAATTTTATTAATCAATTAATTAAGGGTGCCACTAGGTTTCAAAAAAATAAAAAATAAAATTAAGGTTGCCACTATGTGCACCTCACATATTCGTAAAGGCAAGTCATAATTTTCTTGGTCCCATAATTCTAAATATGTCTACATAAAAAATTACCCACTTACTCTTTAGAACCCAAACAATGCTTCACATGCTTTCTCTCTCTCGTTGTGCAGCTAGCCACCCCAACCCATCTACACCTCCGACTTCGACGACCTCCTTCCATCATCGACGACACAAACTTACAATTTTGGAGCCAAGAAATCCTTTCAACTACCATAAAAGTCGTTTGTGTTGTTTTGGTGGTGGGAGGGGGTAGTTTAACACATCAAACATTATAATAAAGGAATGTCCTAATAAATACCTGGGTGCCCAAATCCAGTGGCACGCCTTTAAAAATATGTGGGATGCACATAGCACCATCCTAAAATTATTATTATTATTATTATTATTATTATTATTATTATTATTATTATTATTTTACTTAAGTGGGAGTCGGACCACGACCTCTTGAAACTTTGTCTTTTGGCAAGTGATATCTTTACCATCTCACCAAAAATGCTTAATTTGACAGTTATAAAATTATTCTCATAATAAAAATACATTGGGTTGCTAATCATATTTGGTCAAAAGAACTGTCATTAATTTGATTATGAATGTAATTGTGAAATTAAAAGTTAACACTAGGGAATGCTCTCTATAACATTTGGAACACTTGACAACACACAAACGCCACTAAAATTACATGATGAATAGCAAAACTTCTAACAAGAAAAAAAAAAATCCCTTTGACTTCCAAAGGGAAGATAAAAAAAAAGACTTCCAAGTTCCAACTCCCTTTTTTTTTGTGTAAAATAATAACTGATACTTAAGATAACTCTCAATTAAAGCAGTTTTTTAGTCATTTTTTTTTTTAGTAACAAGTTTTTTAGTCATATTACGTACAACCATCTAAGTTGCAGATTAATTTTATTTCAAAAAAAAAAAAAGTTGCAGATTAATTTGACTATTGACTTAATTAATGCTCACATCCCATGACTCTTGTTAATTTGGAGACACTTCTAGGCGAGGGTCTCTTCATTCACGAGAGCTTCCACACCTACAAATCACATGATGAATCATTAGAAAATCCCACCCATATCCCAACAGTATATATTTACATATCTCTAGCTCTTCATCTACCGTCTCCAACTTTTATTGCACTCACTCCCCTCTTGTGCCCCAAACCACCCTTACCTTCCCCTCATTTTTAACGTCTACACGTTGTCACATTATCGAGGACGTATTGTACGTGATTCGAAGCACATCTTACGACTTGCAAACAACGACAATACATATGTGACGCACCTCCTACGTGTCACAAAATCATATTCATACATCTATATATATAGATAGATAGATAGATAACACCCTACATTTAGCTTACAAAAACAAGGCCATATTTGGCACACATGCTCTTCTTAGTTCAAATTAGAATGGCCCTCCCCTTACTTCATTGGATTAACACCCACATAATCTCCCCTGCTCTTCTCCTCATTCTCTTATGCTTAGATGTCACAACTAGCTAGCTAGTTATTAATAGTAGTACTATTAATCCAATCACAACATTGGTCATCAAATCCCAATCAAACAAAACCCTATATCATGTATACATTCATCACAATGTCAAGCCTTCACTCACTCCTATTAATTATCATGATCATACCCTCAACACTCCTCCTAATGGCCTCTCCAAGCCATGGAGACCAAACCTACGTCCGCGAGGCCTGCAACGTAACTCGCTACCGAGACCTCTGCATCCGCTCGTTGTCTCCCTACTCAAACTCCGCGAAGAGAAGCCCTCACAAGTGGGCGCAAGCAGGAGTGGCGGTAACCATGGAGGAGGCTAAAAGCACGGCGAAATTGTTGAACATGATAAGGGCGAGCGGGCGCATGAGGAGGAGGCAGAGGGCGGCGCTATCAGACTGTCTAGAGTGCTTCGACGACACGATGGGCAACTTGGCAAGGTCCGCGGAGGAGCTGATGAGGTTGAGCAGCGAGAAGTCGACGTTTGAGGTGCAGATGGGGAATGTGGAGACATGGATGAGCGCAGCATTGACGTTTGAGGATACTTGCTTGGATGGGTTTGATGGGGTGAGGAAAGGGAGGGCTGTGAAGCAGTTGAGAAGGGAGGTTGTGAAGGTTAGTTGCATCACTAGTAATGCCTTGGCCCTAGTGAGCAAGCTTGCTTCGGTAGGTGGGTGAGCAACCAGTGAATTAATAATGAATGCATGGGAAAGGCATGCATCTTTATATTTAATTATCTACATATATCGCAATTAAAAACGATAGAAAGTGCATCTGCAATACACAGAGGTGCCTTGCGCATGCATGGTTGATGTTCTAAGAGACCTTTGTATGTAGCAAAACTCTCTTATGCATTAATTAAATGGGAAATGTTGTTGTGCTCGAGATGGGATATGCAGGTGCGACATGCCCATATGTACGTATATCTACGATTATAAGTTATTGTATATTTGGGGTTTATAATATTGTTGAGTTGGTTTATTTAATTAATATAAACTTCATTATACCTTCAAAAATAAAAATACATAAACTTCGTTATTAGGTAATTAAGATAATTATTAAGGGCATTTTAGTTAATCCTTAAATTTAAACTTACCCATTAATTTATTGAGCTTTTACAATCTTAAATAGAGTATGGTCTATATTAGCCTTACGATCCTTACAACTTAAGCTTGACCCATGTCAGGTGGACCGATCGAGTTAATAAGTATAGGTCTAGGTAACATTCGCCCCCTAACTAAATTTTCTAGTTCCGCTACTAATTTAAGAGATCGATTTGTGGTGATTTTGGGTTTAAAAAATCCTACCATATATATAAGAATTAATGTCGTGAATCTACTTCAGAGATGGCTCCAAATCCTAATTTCTGAATTAACACCAATCACGAGAGGAGGTCTCGAAGTCTACTTTCACTAGAATTTTCGAATCTTGATTTCGTTTGCGGTTAAAAAGTTATGGGCAAAAAACTTGATTAAGGGCAAAACTTACACTTAATTATTAGAAGTTATGGGGGTTAATTGCAACCGTAAAAGATCTTTTGGTTGGTAAACTTAAGGAAAAATGGCTGGGTTCATTATTGTTCGAAGAGGTTAATGCATTTTGTGTTAAAATGTCTATTCTGGTGCTAAGTATTAAAGATAAGATAACAACTCGAGGTCGTTTAAGGTACAAGGGACAATGGGTTACTTATTATCACCATTATCATGTTGAGATTTTTATTGCTGTAGTTGACTTACTTGTTGCTGAGATGAATAATCGATTAAGTGAAGCTTCTACAGAGTTATTGAGATGCATTAGTTGTCTTGATCCAAGAAATTCAGTTTCTAGATTTGATCATATGCCTCTTCGACTGTCCAAGATTTATGCTAATAATTTCAAGTATGCATTCATGATGTGAGAAGAAATTAATTCTGCATTCTTTTTTTTTAATATAAGAAAGGAATCATTTGTTTCCCTCAAGGTTCGAATCCATGACCTTTTACTCCTAAACACCATACCTTAGCATTGGGCCACGACCACCTAATAAGTAAGTAAAAATTTTGCATTCTTAGGTTGTAATGATCTTGCAAGTCTTGCCATGAAGATGGTTCATAATCCAAAGCATTTGGTTTTTCCATTGGTTTACTATCTTATCGAGTTAGCATTGATCTTACTAGTGGCAACTGCAACAGTTGAAGGAGTTTTCTCGGCAATGAATATTATCAAGATAAGATTGCGAAATAAGATAAGTGATGCATGGTTGAACGACTTAATGCTATGTTATATTAAGCGAAACATATTTATAGATATGGATGAAGAAAAAACGTTGCAATGTTTTCAAAACATGTAAAATCGCAGGATTCAACTCGATCCATTCACGCAGAATTTAGCGATTTTTTTTTAATTTACATTGCAAATTATTATGATTATTAGTTTATTATACTACTTTTTTCTTTACTAGTATAATTATTTGTTTGAAAAAATAATTAGGTGAAAGTTTGCCCCCCTAACAAGATTTTCAAGACTCGCCCCTAGTTGTGTTCTAGTGGTAAGGGCGAAGACGGGGTTGTGTGGGGTAGGCACACAACCTTGATCTTGATTCCCCACGACAGTCAAATGTCGGGCCACTAATGATCTCTTTCTACAATCTCAGGGCCCATGAGACTGGTCAAAATAGCGTCTGCATACTCATGGTTAATTAAAAAAAAATCAATTGGGTAATTCAATGATTTGGTATGGAACTTGAAAGTGAGGGGTCATGGTTCCAACCCCGATGAGGCAAAATTGTTTCTATCTTATATAAAAAAAAAAAGTGCTAGAATGACAATGAACAAGTCACACCCCCAACACACATTGACCCACAAGAGCCCTCTATGTGGCCTCGACTCGCGTGTTATGCATCGGGATATGCATGTGCTCGTATCCCGAGGTAAAAACCAATGGCTCTTGTGAGCCAATGTGTGTTGGGGTGTGACTTCCATTGTCATTGTAGCACTTCTCAAAAAAAACCCAGATATAATTTGTAAATGATCCATTTGTGGGTCGATCTCATGAGCTGTTGTACATGATTTTTTCCTTTATTTAATAAAACACCATTTATTTATTTATTTAAAAAAAAGAAGAAGCATACATGCATATCACAACACATGCATGCATGTCACATACGTAGTACGTATATAGTACGTTTCATTTGCTTTTATTCAATACATATATATTTACATAGGTTTATTATGAAAACCAACCATGCATGATGCACACATATTAATTATAATGACTCGATCACTTAAAGAGATGAAATCAACAAAGGATTTGGAAGCTCTGGAACTGGATGGGATAGCAAAAAAGAACTTCAGATCCAAGCACTTGATTAGGTACTTGGCAATCAGGGGCGCTGTACAACATAACAACATTTCCCAAGTAGAGGAAGTCATAATAAAGCCCAGAAGGGGAACCTGCTCCAACGTTAACACAGAGGTTGCAGGTATTGTGTATTCCCGGAGTGCCAATGCAGCCGGCCTGATTAAAAATGAACAGCGCACTCAACGCATTGGAAACTGATGGTTGTGTTAGCATCACAAACACGATGGCGAAAACCATCGAGTGCATGACCTTTTTATTGAGCATTGCCATTGGAGTGCGCCAAAGAGCAATATATGTAGAGAGAGATCTCTAGTAGCTAGCGCGTAGATGACACAAGGAGGGTGTGTGATGTATCAAAATGGTGACTTGGTGGTTCCCTTTTATACAAAAAAAATGAAAGAGATGTGAAAAATGCTAGAATGACAATGAGTAAGTCACACCCAACACACATTAGCCCACAGGAGCCCTCTATATAGCCTCGACCTGCGTGTTATGCACTGAGATCTATGTGTGCCCGCATCTCAAGGTGAAAACCCATGGCTCTTGTGAGCCAATGTGTGTTAGGACGTGACTTTCTATTGTCATTGTAGCACTTCAAGAGAAATATAGCAGCTAGATAGTTCGATTATATTCTTTGATTAATTCTACATCAAGCTGGTTTTGTGCTAGAATAACACTCTTGCTCCAACACACAACAAATCAGTCACATATATTCATCGACCGTGTTCATGTTCTCAGAATGCGAGCTCACATATCCCAAAGTGCATAGCACGATCATTAGAGGGGTTAGATTTTGTCGTACACCAAGGGGTGTTATATTCTAGTATTTGTCTTCATTAATTATATATGATATTATTGCAATCGAGTATATATAGGGAGCAGCTAAATAAACCCTAATTTTTACTTAAAGGACCCTATTAATTTAACGTACCCCATTTTTAAAATTTTTTACTAAACATACCGCACTTTTTTTTGTTAAAATCCCCAAAATACCCTCATCTTCAACAAAAAAAATACCCCCTAACCTATGTCTAACATTCATACTCAAATCGAAAACCTTCACAAAACCTACCCCACCTTCTTCATCTTTCACGGTCACTGAGGTCGTGGGAAGGTCTATTTGAGTTGAACCCCGGTGGATCTGTTGTCCATATACTAAAATTCGAAGATACAGTTTGGTGGGGTACGTATAGTAATTTGGTAGGGTATAAATAAAATTGCAGTCTATAGAAATCGAAACCTCTACAAGCGTAACGGTCCTTGTTAACCAATATTGCTAGTGATATCGTAGACTCGTAACTCTGACAACTAACTAAAATTTCAATATACAATCGAGTGGGGTCCGTGGAGTAAACTGGTGAGGTATACGTATCATTACAGTGTATACTAATTGAAACTTTTACAACCCTTATGGTATGTAGTAGATAATAATGTTGGTAATGTAACGACCCAAATCCTACACGACCCAACCTATGGGTATTTTGGTATTTTCATGATAAAAATATGTTGGGTGTTTAATGTGGAAAATACAATTCTAAACTTGTCAAATTAAATATGAGTTAGGGAGTAAGTAAAGTTTTATTTTAAATAATAAAGCCCAATTGAGATTATGACCCAACAGGACATTTTAGACAAATTGTAAATAGTCACAAACCTAATCCCTAACCCTAATTCTATTTAAGCAAATCAAAGAAAACCCTAGCCCCAATTTCATAAAACACCCACATGGAGAGGAGGAGAACAAGAGGAGAGTTCAAGCTTAAGAGATGTACAACCTCACTTCCCTCCTTGATTTCTTTATTATTTATTGAAGATTTGGAGACCAATGGGTCGATGGCGTCGACAGCGGCAAGAACGCGAGGAAAATAGAAAAGAAAATAAGAAAGGAAAGATTTGATCTATGTTAGAATGAGATTTTGGAAAGGATTTTGAGTCAAAGACTCCATAGAAGGCATGGTGAGATTCTAATACTCTCTAGATTTATTGTCTTGGTGTTGGTAATGGTAATGAGAGTTGATGATTTGCAAAGTTTGTTCAATTTTTCTTAGATCTAGTCTTGAAATGGGTTATACAAATTTTTAAACTTTATAATAACGAGTATTATGGATGAATCAATCTTGTTTACCATGGTTTGAAGGTACATGAAAGGATTTCCCCATGATTTTAGCAAATTGAACGCGGTTGAAGTTTATTGATATGGATTTGGTATTTAAGGTTGATTTGAGATTTAAAAAGGGACTTTGAATCTTTTCTTTGGGAAATAAACTTATTCGATAAATTTGTGGACTTTGACTGAATATTGTCATTTGGGAATTTAAAGTCTAAATTGAGCCTTGTATGGTGATTTGGATCTTTTTAATTATAATTAATCGAACGTCTTCGATTTATATTGGAAAAATCAAGTCTTAGCGGATTTTCCTTGTTTTACATCACCGCATTCCTATTTTACTCGAATCATCGATTCTAATTTTAAGTGTCGATTTTAGAGTCGTAAATGACCTTTAGCGAAGTCAGCTATAAAATAGGGTGAATCTCTAAGGTCTAGACAATTGATGTTAAACTTGTATGGTTGTAGATACATAAAGTAATTATTCTTTCAAATTGTTTAGATTCGCGAGACGGTTCACATCGAGCCCAAACGCGAGAGGATCGAGATTAAGATTCGTGGCGAGTGCAGGTAAGTAGGGAGCTTGCTCAATTATCAAATATGGCATGATTATTAGTTATGCTTAGGATTCATAATTTGAATTAAAGACTTGAGATTTATGGGTTGCGTCGTGGTATTGGCTCGAACCTACGTATCTATGGAATGTGAATGCACTGTTATTTATGGCCCCAGAATGTGTAGAGTTCCACCGAGGGCCTTATTAGCAAGTAAATCAATAAGAATACCTCAGAATGTTGTGGTACCACCGAGGGTCGTTAACACCCCAGGGTGTGTGGAGTTTACCACCGAGGGCTTTACTTGACTAATTGAATTCATAAGTATGTCACGTAGGGACATGAGTTGGAGTTACCTTCTCTTGTACTCTTAAGACATAGAGATGTGCATCGGTGATGGCTTGGACGAACCTACTGTTGATTTGATGGGACAAACGAGAGGGCACATAAGGCCTGTGTGCTAGCTGGTTGTTTCCATCACTTTGAGAGTAGGAGAATCGGTCACCGGATTCTTGCCAATATCTAGTACGCATTGAATGGAACATCGACTTGTCGTATTGTGGCGGCCCCAATTTCCACATTGGTCCGCCACGGGAGGCCACGCGGACCCACAACTGACCACGTCACCGCCAGCTGTGTTCCACGCCCAATTATCCATTATCAATTAATTATCAGTTAACCTTGATGTTATGAGTTGACTTTTATTTCCTCAATATCATTCAACCATAAATTACGCAGCGGAAAATTAAATGAACAACATAAAGATTTATCCTGAATTCCATGATCAAAACGCCTAAGTGGAAACCATACCAAATATACATCATATATATGTCCTTTGAGATCCACAAAATATCAAAAGTATACAACCTATCTCTCCAATCCCAAAACCCAAAGATAAAACAAGTAAATATAAACATACGTACGAGTAGGGCTAGAGCTATCAATCAATGTAGTCCTCAAGCTTGCCCTTCCTCGACTCGTACCGGATCCGCACTCGAGCCATCATAAAAAGACAGATGACGAGTCCAGAGTGAGTAATCCCAAGGAAATTCACTAAGTAATTACGGAAGTAAAAGTACTGGAATTTAAATACCATAAATAAACATGCGGAACAAAAGAAATACAGACAACTGTGAAAGGATCATCGCATGTATAAATATAGTAACGAAGCAAAGTACGTGCACAGTAAAAAAATCGACTAAGTCATACTTCGAGCCTCTCCTTGGGCACAACCCTCAAACACACCAACAGGTTGTCCCTGGACCCTCTAGGTGGCCGGCGTAGACCCACGACGCACCCACACGAGTCTACCATAACCAGGTAGCCTATTCACCGGTATATGCATAGACAAGTGCTATGACTTAGTGGACTCTATGGCCGTAACGAATAAACACCAGGTGGGGAGTGATCTCGTAAAGGCTCCAAGTAGGAGTAAACTCCACTACCGTAAAAACACCAATTACGAGAACTCAACCACCGTAAAGCGATAATGGAATGAGATAACGAATAATCGAACCGAAATCAAATAAATCAAATTGTAAATACTTAAAGTGAAGTTCAATTGGGATACTACACACCTCAAATCGCACTCCTCGTCTCGAAAATCAAACCCCGTCTAGCGCCAATAATCACCCGATAATCCAAATTATCTCCCCAAATGTACCTAAGATTATTTATCATTGAATTAGCTTTAATTTGACATATTATGTCAAATTTACGTTTTTCGAGGTAAAACCCCGACAATACCTCGCCAACATTTTCGAGAAAATCCCAAATTTCCTTTATTTGATCAAAATATAATTTTTCTATTTTTTTCTTATTTTCTATGAATTTTCTATGAATTTTCCAGATTTTTTTTTTTTCTTCTTCTTTCAAAACTGTTTTTTTTTTCTTTTTTTTTTCTCCTTCTTTGACTTATCGAGAGAGAGAGAAGCGGTTTGATGTGGAATGACCATTTTGCCCCTCTCATTTTATCCCTTCCTTTACAACTTCCATACCCTTAATGGTAATTTTACATTTTCTGATTTTTAATATATATATTTATATATATATATATATATTTATATATATATATATTAAATTCCTTATACACATATATATATATAAATATATATATTCGCCTATACTTTCGCGCCTAAAATTTCGTCGTGCGCGCCAACGAGCATACTCGGGCGTGCACACTATCGTACCACCCACGCGTGTCGACCACGACCCCGCGTGTCCCTAGGCGCCCAACAATTTACGTATTTTATCACATTTAATTCATTTTATGTGTAACATTTTTCTCAACTTAAAATTTCGTCTTTAATCTACTCGGTACCCGCATCGACACGCATATCGATGCGAATACTCATCACACAATCTCCCACGTCAATTTAAAATACAATTACACACATCGCGATGCCGTTAACCTATTTTAACATAAACATCGCAAATTAGTCAAATCAACAAACAAAATAACTATTTACCTAATACGGACGCGCTCCAGGTCTCGCTATGGGACCCACGAACATCCACACGGCGTCCACGTCCCACGTCAATGACGTCATAAAATAACGGCAAATATTAATTGGGCCGTTACAATTCTTCCCAACTAAATTAAAATTTCGTCCCGAAATTTAAGCTATAATCAACACTCACCAAGAAATAATCGAGGATATCTCTGTTTCATAGTCGACTCGAGCTCCTGTGTAAGTCCCTCGGTCCGTGATGCCGCCATCGTACCAACACCTTCGGAATCTCCCTGTTCCTCAAAGTCTGAACTCTACGATCCATGATCTCAACGGGTTGTTCTTCATATGAAACGTCAGGACGAACCTCAATCTGCCTAATATCCACCATCGGCCTCGGTCCTGACTTAGCTAATCTCAACATAGACACGTGAAACACTGGATGAACGCCTGCTAACTCTGTTGGCAACTCCAATCTATATGCTACTGTCCCAACACGTGCTATAACTCTAAACGGTCCAATATATCTCGGTGCTAGTTTCCCCTTGATTCCAAACCTCTGATGTCCTTTCCAGGGCGAAACTTTCAGATATACCAAGTCATCCACATCATAACTCAAACCCTCAAGATACCTATCAGCATACTTCTTTTGTCTATCTTGAGCTGCTTGCAATCTCAACCTAACTTGCCGAATCTTCTCGGTATGATCAACAACAACTTCAGGTCCAATCACTGCCACATCCTCAGGTGCTTTGCCCAACAAGCTGGTGATCTGCAAGGTCTACCATACAAAGCCTCAAATGGTGGCATACCAATGCTCGCCTGATAGCTGTTGTTGTACGCGAACTCGCACAACGGCAAATACTCTTCCCAAGCACCTCCAAACTGCAAAATGGATGCTCTAAGCATATCCTCTAATATCCGTATCAATCTCTCCGACTGACCATCTGTCTGAGGATGATAAGCCGTCTTCGAACTCGATCTCGTCCCAAACTGCTCCTGCATGCTCTCCCACAACTTCGAAGTCAACCTGGGATCTCTGTCAGACACAATAGATAGCGGCACCCCATGTAGCCTAACAACCTCTCGCTCAAAAATGATGCTCAACTGAGAAAATGAATATTTCATCGATATAGGAATGAAGTGTGCCGACTTTGTCAATCTATCAATCACAACCTACACAAAGATCATGGCGTCTCGCGATCTGTGGCAACCCGCTCACAAAATCCATCGTAACATGCTCCCATTTCCACCGTGGAATCGGTAGTGGTCAGTAACAATCCAAATTTGTCTCCCGTGTCTCGCCTTAACTCGCGACAAATATGACAAGCTCTCACATATGCACCCACATCGCCTTCATCCCAGGCCACCAAAACAAACGTCACAAGTCATGATACATCTTAGTCCTGCCAGGATGAACTGTATACCGCGAACGGTGTGCATCCTCAAGAATGCTATCGCGTAGTTCCTGCACCTCGGGTATCCACAACCTACCTCTCGTGTCTCAAGCACCGGTCCGAACCACTAGACCAATCGTGCAACCCGGATCCCGAGCCAGGCAGTGAAGCGAGCAAAATGTCCGTCAGCCCTTTGCCACTCAGCGACCCTCTCTAACGACACCACAGGAACACGCATCTGGCAACAGATATGAACATCAGCAAAAGCATCTGACAAACACAACACCGTCGCAGCCTCCAGCAATCCATACTCATGTGTCATCTGCCGCAAAGACACCGATCGACTCTCTACACCACTCCGCTTTCATGCATCAAGAACTACATTCGCCTTCCCAGGATGGTACTCAATCGCGAAATCGTAGTCTTTCAACAACTCGAGCCACCGTCTTTGCCGCATATTCGATCCTTCGAGTGAACAAATACCTCAAACTCGATGATCTCAGAAATAACATAAATCGCTCCCAGTAAAGGTAATGTCGCCAAGCCTTGAGCGCAAACACAACTGCGCAGCTAGCTCCAAATCATGTACCGGATAATTCTCCTCGTGGGGTCTCAATCGCCTCGATAAGTATGCAACGGGTGTCCTTCCCGCATCAACACGCATCCCAACCCGATTCCGGAAGCATCTGTATAGACCGAGAAGCCTTTCCCTGTCTCAGGTAGAGCCAACACTGGCGCCGAAGTCAACTTCTTCTTCAACTCTAAAAATGCTGCCTCACAATCTTCAGCCCATTCAAACTTAACATTCTTCTTGGTCAACCTCGTCATCGGTCTTTGCTCAATCGAAAAAATCTGCACAAATCGCCGGTAATAGCCCGCAAGCCCCAAGAAACTACGAATGTCTGCAACTGTCTCAGGTGTCCTCCAATCAATTATCGCTCGAATCTTGTCTCCATCAACAGATATTCCTTGACCACTGATGACATGTCCAAGAAACTTCACCTCACTCACCAAAAAGCACACTTGCTAAACTTAGCGTACAATCTATGCTCCTCAACGTCATCAAAACATCTCTCGAGGTGTCTCTCGTGCTCCTCACGAGTCTTACTCAGTATATTAAGATATCATTGATGAACACAATCACATAACGATCCAAAAATGGCCGTAATACTCGGTGCATCAAATCCATAAAGATAGCGGCGCATTAGTCACCCCAAATGGCATGATTTGTGAACTCAAACAATCCATAACGCGTGCTAAACGCCGTCTTCTCTATATCACTCTCCCGAATCCTCAACGATGATAACCGATCGTAAATCAATCTTCGAGAAAAACTTAGCACCCGCCAATTGATCGAATAGATCATCAATCCTAGAAAGTGGATAACGATTTCGAATCGTCACTTGATTCACTTCCTGTAGTCTATGCACAACCTCAAAGAACCATCCTTCTTCTTAACAAATAGTATCTTGGCGCGCCCCAAGGAGACATCTTGGAATGAATAAAACCCTTCGCAACAACTCCTCTAATTGGGATCTCAACTCTCCCTGCTCCGACGCCGACATCCCAGTACGGCGGCTATATATCTGTGTCCCCGGAACCAACTCAATAATGAACTCAACCGCCCTAGGAGGTGGTAAACCTGGCAAATCGTCTGGGAACACCTCAGGAAACTCACACACTACTGGGACATCCTCTAATCTAATCTCTGGGTCTCGGGTCGGGCTCAACTACCGTCCTAAACGCCTCCATCTCCTGAATCGTAGCTAATCGACCTCTGGTAATCGGTAAGTCTGACGCCGTCCCAACAAAAGTAAATACGGGAATACCCTCAATATCAAATATTATCATCTTCCCAAAGCAATCAATGTGGGCGCGATATGTCGCTAGCCAATCCATACCCAATAAAGCATCAAACTCTAAATACTCTAGGACACGAAAGTCGACAGGTAACTGGTGTCCCTCAATCTCTACTACACAATTCCGGCATATCCGGTTAGGGTAAATCTTATCCCCAGCAGCCGTACTGAGGACAAGATGTGGATCTAAGGTCTCAACCTGTAATCCTAACTGTCCGACCCTACGTCCCGATATAAATGACAATGTACTGCCGGAATCAAATAATACATGCATGGAAACATCGCATATAGATAACATACCCTCGACAAGCTGACGAGTCGCATCACGATCCGGTCGTACGACGAGGTGCGGTAGCGACGAAGATGAACTCTCTCCCTACTAGCGCCTCAATCTGCGGTCGTGATGATGAAGGCGACATCGGACAATTACTCGTATATGTCCGACCCGATGACATCTCGTAACATCGTCGTGTATCCCGCCAATCCGATCGTGATACTATATGTACCGAGCCCCATCACACGACCTCGACCTCTCTGTCCTCTACCACGACCCCCTCCATCTCGCACACGCTGTCGTGGCTGCTCAAATGGTGCAGGTGCAGGTGCAGGTGCAGCAACGTACACTACCTGCCTCTCATCTCCTCTCTGCTGCTCAAAACGTCTATCTCGTCGACCCTGATAATCATGTCTCTGTCGATCGTGATCTCTCTCTCTCTTTTGGTCTTTGATCGACCGAGAACTCTGTCCGGACCCATCTCCAAGCTCACCCCGTGTCGTAAATACGTCTCGCGAGCCAATGCTCTGTCAAAAACACTCTGTAGCGTCTCCGCACCGGTCGCAACAATCACCCCACCAATCCTCTCATCTAGGCCTCTGATGAAGTAGTAAATCTGTAACCTCTCCGTGTTAGCCACATCCATGGCATACATCATGAGATACCTGAATCGATCCATGTACTGTGACACTGACATATTACCCTGTCGCAGTCCCAAGAACTGCTCCCTCAGCCTCAACTGCACCTCAGTAGGGATGTACTCATCGAGAAATAACTGTCGAAACTCTGCCCACGTCGATGGTGTAGAATGTATGTCAGTGTAAGTAGTCCACCATACCGCTGCCTGACCTCTCAAACAATACCCCGAGATACGCGCCTGGTCCGCCTCAGGTACCTCTAATAGCTGGTGTAGTCGTCGATGTGTCATTAACCACCGGCCGGCAACCTCAGGATCACTGACTCCAGTGAAGTACGTAGGATTAAATCTCATAAAATCCTTCACCATCTTCGCTGCCTCTGACATCCTACTCCTGGCAGTCGAAGTCCCTACTTGCTGCTCCGTAGTGGTGGGTGTCACCACTGTAGTCTCGGCTGGCACAACAACAGGCTCAACTTTCTCTATCACTGTCTCTGATCCAGCCGCCTGTGTAGCAATAGCCGGTGCTCATGCGGTCTGAGTGGTAGCAGGTGCAACGTGCTCGGCGATCGGTGCTCTCTCGGGCGTCCTCGAGCTACGAATGTACTCCATCGGCTCCCATCGAGCTCGCTTTGCAATAATCGCTGCTTTGCTCTTCTGAAATCAATCTTGCTCGCTCGGTCGCCTCTCAGTATCATAGCTCGCATATCGGCCATGTCACTAGTGGTGCGATCACTAGTATCTCCAACCTCTCGGGTGAGTAGTGGGCGGAGTAGTAGAGAGTCATCGTCCGTCCATCCTAAACCGCACAACCATCGTGCAATGGATCGACTCGGTACATATACGCGTATACTATGTAATACACAATCAAAACGTACGTATATGTATAATTCCCGACTCTACCCGCCTCACATCACTTCCCAACTAAACCTTTAATCATTCACTTGTGGTTTCCACATCTAAGATTTATTCATCAAGTTTATACTCTTATTAACTCTCCAAACCGAGCCTAAGCTCGATACCAAAATGTGGCGGCCCCAATTTCCACATTGGTCCGCCACGGAGGCCACGCGACCCACAACCGACCACGTCACCGCCAAATTTGTGTTCCACGCCCAATTATCCATTATCAATTAATTATCGCTAACCTTGATGTTATGAGTTGACTTTTATTTCCTCAATATCATTCAACCATAAATTACGCAGCGGAAAATTAAATGAACAACATAAAGATTTATCCTGAATTCCATGATCAAAACGCCTAAGTGGAAACCATACCAAATATACATCATATATATGTCCTTTGAGATCCACAAAATATCAAAAGTATACAACCTATCTCTCCAATCCCAAAACCCAAAGATAAAACAAGTAAATATAAACATACGTACGAGTAGGGCTAGAGCTATCAATCAATGTAGTCCTCAAGCTTGCCCTTCCCTCGACTCGTACCCGGATCTGCACTCGAGCCATCATAAAAAGACAGATGACGAGTCCAGAGTGAGTAATCCCAAGGAAATTCACTAAGTAATTACGGAAGTAAAAGTACTGGAATTTAAATACCATAAATAAACATGCGGAACAAAAGAAATACGACAACTTGTGAAAAGGATCATCGCATGTATAAATATAGTAACGAAGCAAAGTACGTGCACGGTAAAAAAATCGACTAAGTCATACTTCGAGCCTCTCCTTGGGCACAACCCTCAAACACACCAACAAAGTTGTCCCTGGACCCTCTAGGTGGCCTAGCGTAGACCCACGACGCACCCACACGAGTCTACCATAACCAGGTAGCCTATTCACCGGTATATGCATAGACAAGTGCTATGACTTAGTGGACTCTATGGCCGTAACGAATAAACACCAGGTGGGGAGTGATCTCGTAAAGGCTCCAAGTAGGAGTAAACTCCACTACCGTAAAAACACCAATTACGAGAACTCAACCACCGTAAAGCAGTAATGGAATGAGATAACGAATAATCGAATCGAAATCAAATAAATCAAATTGTAAATACTTAAAGTGAAGTTCAATTGGGATACTACACACCTCAAATCGCACTCCTCGTCTCGAAAATCAAACCCCGTCTAGCGCCAATAATCACCCGATAATCCAAATTATCTCCCCAAATGTACCTAAGATTATTTATCATTGAATTAGCTTTAATTTGACATATTATGTCAAATTTACGTTTTTCGAGGTAAAACCCCGACAATACCTCGCCAACATTTTCGAGAAAATCCCAAATTTCCTTTATTTGATCAAAATATAATTTTTCTATTTTTTTCTTATTTTCTATGAATTTTCTATGAATTTTCCAGATTTTTTTTTTTCTTCTTCTTTCAAAACTGTTTTTTTTTTCTTTTTTTTTTCTCCTTCTTTGACTTATCGAGAGAGAGAAGCGGTTTGATGTGGAATGACCATTTTGCCCCTCTCATTTTATCCCTTCCTTTACAACTTCCATACCCTTAATGGTAATTTTACATTTTCTGATTTTTAATATATATATTTATATATATATATATATTTATATATATATTAAATTCCTTATACACATATATATATATAAATATATATATTCGCCTATACTTTCGCGCCTAAAATTTCGTCGTGCGCGCGCGAGCATACTCGGGCGTGCACACTATCGTACCACCCACGCGTGTCGACCACGACCCCGCGTGTCCCTAGGCGCCCAACAATTTACGTATTTTATCACATTTAATTCATTTTATGTGTAACATTTTTCTCAACTTAAAATTTCGTCTTTAATCTACTCGGTACCCGCATCGACACGCATATCGATGCGAATACTCATCACACAATCTCCCACGTCAATTTAAAATACAATTACACACATCGCGATGCCGTTAACCTATTTTAACATAAACATCGCAAATTAGTCAAATCAACAAACAAAATAACTATTTACCTAATACGGACGCGCTCCAGTCTCGCTATGGGACCCACGAACATCCACACTGGCGTCCACGTCTGTAATGACGTCATAAAATAACGGGAAATATTAATTGGGCCGTTACACGTATTATTATATTTTATAATACATAATCTCGCGAAACCCCCTCATTTATATGAAAGTTTGAAATTATGAAATGATTTGTCAATTTCTTTAATGCTATGCATGATTATTGTTGTTATAATTTGATGGCTTAAGAATACGTCATATTTGTTATGAAAAGATGAAATCCTATTTATTTGTGGCTTACAAACCTTATGTCCTTGATAATACTTGATGATTCATTATACGTCTATCTTTTATGAAATCCTGCTACCATGATACTATTCAATGAATCCTTGTTTGTTTTTCAAATACATGCTAGACTTTGCATGCTTATTAGATATTACTTGCATATTTGATGGTTGAGCGGGTTTTCTGCATTACTGAGCTCCGTTGGTTCTTTTAGCTCACCCCACTTACAATACAGGTTCATCGACGAGTGCGTTAGAATTGAGACAAGGGAGAAACGAGCTTGAAGTCTTCATTTGATGTGAGCCTTGAGTTGATATATATCATGTATATTCGATTTTGAAACTATTAAACCTGGATTGTAATTAAAATAAGTCTTTAGGTAGTTTGAAACCTACTTACCTTTAGTTGATCTACTTGGGAGTTTTAATAGTTTAACTCAATACGAACCCATTTATCGTTTCATAGATATTCTTGTGAACTTAAATCTATTGGCTTAAGGATATCTCTTTGTATTTATTTCGCAATTATTATCCTTTGTTTAGCCAATGTACTTTCCGCAGGTTTATTTGTTTAGGGGTGCCAGACCGTTATTTGGGCCTGATTCAAGTATCGGGTCCAAGTGGCAGTCTGGCCTGGGCGACCCGATCCTAGGTCGGGGACGGGTCGTCACAGTTGGTATCAGAGCCTAGGGATTAGAACCTAGGGAAACGTTAGGTTAGGGAAACCTAAGATGTAGGGCCTTTAAGTTTAAAGGTCAAGTTAAGTTGAATAAATCAGTGGTATGGGGCATTGGTTCAAAGTCGACTTAACACGCAATAATGATAAATCCTAGGATGGGATAGGATAAAAGAAATTTGATAAAGATTTAATGTGATGACTATTTGCTACTTTGCGTATATAAATATATCGTTAGATATATAGGTAAATGTCTTTCCTTAAGAGGTGAAACCTTGGTTCCACGAGTTGGGAATGACAATTAACAACACAAGAAAGTCGAAGGGAAGTCCTCAGAAGATTTCACATGCGCTGTAAGGAAGACTACAACGATTACTGTAAGAATGGTTATGATAGAACGACTAAACTTAGATTAAAAATTGTATGGCGAGATGCGCCTATACTTAACGATAGAATGACAAATAAAGACTTAAGAAAGAATCGATTGACTTGAAAGGACAATGAGACGCCATGCTAAATACGCAAGATGGAATTGTGACGTGGTCACATTTCAGAGAAGTAACTCTGACGCCGAAAACTCTATTAGGATAATTAAAATTAACGATATCTTGTTGAAAATGGAAGTTAACAATCCTAGTAAGGATGCAAATGAATCTTTGGTTTCAAACAATGATAAGCAAGTTAGTCTCGCCAGGAGGCTGAACTTAATTCAAGATATAGACGTCAAGTATACTCTAAAAACCTCTAATGCTCGATTAAGAGTGTGAATCATTGGTCTATAAACTTGATTTGAAGGTTATTGCTATAGATCAAATTATGTTGTTTCAGGTGATCTATTTTTTATCGAAAAATGATTTTTTGACTATATTGGACCATGATTTTTGTATTGTTTTAGAGTTGATGTTTGCCGCACTTTATTGAAGTTTTCATGAAAGGATTCAACGTGTCTTTACAAAATTTTGAAAAGGCAAACAAGTACAAAAAAAGAAACCATTTATTTTCCTTGGTGTTCAAATATATATATATATACATATATATAAAATAAAAATAAAATAATGTGAATTGACTTGTACGCATTTCAAGGGTTTGACATCGTATTTTTAATCTTTACATAAAAAGTTTTACTGAATTTCAAAGTTTTGACTTGATGAAAATGCAAAGCATTGTTTGGATCTATGTTACCATTTTGTAGTGTTGGAATACAAATTTTCTCGTGGTCGTGATTTATATTTTGAAAGTATATTGACCAAATCGATTCGAAAGAGGTATTACAATTCGCTTGAAATGCGAGAAAGCTTTTAGATGATTCCATAAAAATAAGCTAGACTTAGCTTAAAAAATCGAAACTTAATACTTTGAAATGGACCTTGATTTAGATTTAACTTTTCGATTGATTGAATTATGGCATTCAAGTTTCGATCGAACCTGTGTAAAAGAAAAATAAAGCTAAGCTAGTTATTGATAGGTTGAATATTAAATATGAGGACCCAAATTGAGAGTTAGCTCGAAGCGTAAATGCATAATGTACGAGATGGCGAATGAGAAATTAAAGAATACATTGAAAACTACTCAATGAGAAAATCTAGTGAATACAAAATGTCAAATTAGTACACTCAGAGATGGGTGAGTTACTAAAATTGAGAATCCAAAATCGAAGACTATTTCTGTGAAATAGTCCTGTGTGAAGATCGTGTTGCCAAGTAGAAAGATTTGTAGATGTTGTAAAGACTCAAGATCTGAGGTTAAAATGACACAAATTAAAGGTAACCATTGCAACAAAGAAATTATTATAATATAATCAGAAGCGAGTTAACTCATAAAGTTGGGAATACCAAGAATTGATAAATTGTGTTTGAAATGAATGGAGAGTATGCAATAGCAGTACCATGACTGAATAATTAAAGGAAGCCCCAAACTAAACGGTATGTATGAGTTATATTAGTAGGCTGTAAAGAGCGTATGACACAGTTAATGATATTATAATGAACTCGATGATAAGTGAATCATTAAAATCGAGGGTACACTAATGAAAAGAATATTTCTGATATGATTAGACGTGTGGATTCATAACTTTTGAGTCAAAATGAAATCTAACCAGATTGGTAGGGAATGGTTGAATGAAAAAAATGAAGTTGAAGAGTAATCGAAGCAAATGATTGTTACATAACCTTAGTCAATAATGACTTGGTTCTTAAAATTGGGGATCCTAGAATATGATCGACCCATGGAAAAACGAATGAGTAATTTGGTGATGAGAAGAATTGCAAACTCAAGAAAGACAATATGTATTGCAATAGTACCATATTCAAGAACAAAATTTGTAATCGAAATGGTGACGTCACGAAGAATCATGTTGATCACTTGTGGGAAGTAACTTGTGATCTTTTGATAAAAGTCAAAGATTACATTAAACATATAAACTACCAAACTAAATGGTTGAAAGGAAAGATGAAAGATCTGATCAGTGATAGGTCGACTATTAAAAGTGAGGATCCTAGGTTAGGATCGAACTCCAATAAGATTTATACTGTACAATACGTACGAAACTATTAAGGATGGTGAGGAAATACCCTAAACTAGCAATGAAACATGAATATATGAGTAAAGATCAAATTTCTTAAATTTCACACTGTTAATAATTGTTGAACAAAATGTGTAGTTTACACTTGAAAACCTGAGGGCTTAGTATAAGTCTAAAAGTGAAGCCCTAATTTGATGGTGTAGGAGAATTTGAGGTTGCAAGCCAGATGGATAAGCAATAGATTTGCAATTGGTTAAGTGTTAAGGATATTAACTCATGGAGATAATGCTCGAATAATCAAGGTCGACACCGTAACAGGTGACAAGCATAAGCAAATTATGTGACATAAAGGTTTGCCTAAGCATGAGGTCATTTTAAATCAATCCCATGAGAAATCAGTTGATATTCTTATTTTCAAGAATCATTGAATTTGAAGAAAAGGAAGAACATCATGAATGGTTCTGTGCTAAGTATAAGCAAGAAAACCATAAGCTAAACAGTATAAGAAAATTTTCGAAGCAAGTATAAACATGAATTTGGGTACCTTGAATTAAACCTTTAATAGCAAGTCATGCAAGGTAAACCTATGTGAATTCCACGTACACCGATCTGTACTTTATTGTTGGAGTATCCAACAAAATGTATATGCAGTGTGACAGTAGTAATGCACGAGTGTAATATATTGAAATATAAGTTTGAGTTATGAACTTGAAATAACTAGATCGTAGTGTGACACGAGTTCTTAATAACCACAACTGGAGCATAAATTATGTAACTCCCAAGAAACGAGGTGAATGTCAGGTTTGAAACATGAAAGCTAAATCACCTTCGTTTCTTAGAGAGTGAGGTACTAAACACATTATAAGAGCTAAGAGTTAGCTTAAATGAGAAGGGACCATTGTATACAAAAGAGGGGTCATGACTAAGTCAACAATGTTTAAAATAGTCACCCAGGATCGTGAGAATTGATCAGTGCGAGGACGCAATACGATAGATCTCCTGAAAATCGAGATATAGTGATAAAAAATCTTGGTATGAAAAAAAAAATGGTGATGCAATGGAGCGCATTCAGATGAATGCTGAAACCTACTTAAAAATAATGACGATGTTAAAAATATTCCATAAGATTTTAAAAGGTGGAAGCTTGTTTACGTCGATTAATAGTTGAGTTTGACAGAGGTATTACAAAGTAGATCATTAGTCAAAAGTTGACTTGAATTATGAACCTACAAGAATGAATGTCGATAAACATGATGCCAATAATATTAAGGTATTATTCTAGAAAGGAATACTATGTCTGCCCATTTGTAGCCTTCACAGATAAGCCGCAAAGACATGATGAGTCGTTCAATGATATACATAACCGAGATGTTGATAGAGATGGTGTGCTAGTGCTCATGTTATAGCAGACATCTATCCTTGTTTCCCTACTACCAGTTGGTGGTATGGTTTCAATGCCAGATAGGCAGAGATATTCGTTGACACAGATATGCACCAAATCATATCTCAGTATGGTTCTACCTCTCTGTAAGTTAAGCGACTTGAACGTATATTGCGACTTCGGTGAAGATTATAAAGGACTACCTTAAGAACATGTGACGACAGAAGAACTTGGCAATTGGCTGAGTGTAATGATTTTATTGATGACCTACATGAGGTGGGCTTTATGAATTTTAGTTTGCAAGATGAAAATAAAAAAATGAGATATATTAAAGTCAGGGGTAAAACTTTATTTCGTGAAAGGAAATGAGCAGACCATGCAGGTAAAGATGGCCTCAGTTAAACAATGAGTCGAAAAGAAATCCTTATGGACAGACACTAAACTACGTTGTACTTTACTTTTACTTTCGATGACGAAAGTTCTTAAAATTGGGGACATTGTAACGACCCAAATTCTCCACGACCCAACCTATGGGTATTTTGGTATTTTCATGATAAAAATATGTTAGGTGTTTGATGTGGAAAATACAATTCTAAACTTGTCAAATTAAATATGAGTTAGGGAGTAAGTAAAGTTTTATTTTAAATAATAAAGCCCAATTGAGATTTTGACTCAAAAGGACATTTTAGACAAATTGTTAATAGTCACAACCCTAATCCCTAACCCTAATTCTATTTAAGCAAATCAAAGAAAACTCTAGCCCCAATTTCATAAAACACCCACATGGAGAGGAGGAGAACAAGAGGAGAGTTCAAGCTTAAGAGATGTACAACCTCACTTCCCTCCTTGATTTATTTATTATTTATTGAAGATTTGGAGACCAATGGGTTGATGGCGTCGACAGCGGCAAGAACGCGAGGAAAATAGAAAAGAAAATAAGAAAGGAAAGATTTGATCTATGTTAGAATGAGATTTTGGAAATGATTTTGAGTCAAAGACTCCATAGAAGGCATGGTGAGATTCTAATACTCTCTAGATTTATTGTCTTGGTGTTGGTAATGGTAATGAGAGTTGATGATTTGCAAAGTTTGTTCAATTTTTCTTAGATCTAGTCTTGAAATGGGTTATACAAATTTTTAAACTTTATGATAACGAGTATTATGGATGAATCAATCTTGTTTACCATGGTTTGATGGTACATGAAAGGATTTCCCCATGATTTTAGCAAATTGAACGCAGTTGAAGTTTATTGATATGGATTTGGTATTTAAGGTTGATTTGAGATTTAAAAATGAACTTTGAATCTTTTCTTTGGGAAATAAACTTATTCGATAAATTTGTGGACTTTGACTGAATATTGTCATTTGGGAATTTAAAGTCTAAATTGAGCCTTGTATGGTGATTTGGATCTTTTTAATTATAATTAATCGAACGTCTTCGATTTATATTGGAAAAAATCAAGTCTTAGCGGATTTTCCTTGTTTTACATCACCGCATTCCTATTTTACTCGAATCATCGATTTTAATTTTTAGTGTCGATTTTAGAGTCGTAAATGACCTTTAGTGAAGTCAGCTATAAAATAGGGTGAATCTCTAAGGTCTAGACAATTGATGTTAAACTTGTATGGTTGTAGATACATAAAGTAATTATTCTTTCAAATTGTCTAGATTCGCGAGACGGTTCACATCGAGCCCAAACGCGAGAGGATCGAGATTAAGATTCGTGGCGAGTGCAGGTAAGTGGGGAGCTTGCTCAATTATCAAATATGACATGATTATTAGTTATGTTTAGGATTCATAATTTGAATTCAAGACTTGGGATTTATGGGTTGTGTCGTGGTATTGGCACGAACCTACGTATCTATGGAATGTGAATGCACTGTTATTTATGGCCCCAGAATGTGTAGAGTTCCACCGAAGGCCTTATTAGCAAGTAAATCAATAAGAATACCTCAGAATATTGTGGTACCACCGAGGGTCGTTAACACCCCAGGGTGTGTGGAGTTTACCACCGAGGGCTTTACTTGACTAATTGAATTCATAAGTATGTCACGTAGGGACATGAGTTGGAGTTACCTTCTCTTGTACTCTTAAGACATAGAGATGTGCATCGGTGATGGCTTGGACGAACCTACTGTTGATTTGATGAGACAAACGAGAGGGCACATAAGGCCTGTGTGCTAACTGGTTGTTTTCATCACTTTGAGAGTAGGAAAATTGGTCACCGGATTCTTGCCAATATCTAGTACGCATTGAATGGAACATAGACTTGTCGTATTATTATATTTTATAATACATAATCTCGCGAAACCCCCTCATTTATATGAAAGTTTGAAATTATGAAATGATTTGTCAATTTCTTTAATGCTATGCATGATTATTGTTGTTATAATTTGATGGCTTAAGAATACGTCATATTTGTTATGAAAAGATGAAATCCTATTTATTTGTGGCTTACAAACCTTATGTCCTTGATAGTACTTGATGATTCATTATACGTCTATCTTTTATGAAATCCTGCTACCATGATACTATTCAATGAATCCTTGTTTGTTTTTCAAATACATGCTAGACTTTGCATGCTTATTAGGTATTACTTGCATATTTGATGGTTGAGCGGGTTTTCCGCATTACTGAGCTCCGTTGGTTCTTTTAGCTTACCCCACTTACAATACAGGTTCATCGACGAATGCACTAGAATTGAGACAAGGGAGAAACGAGCTTGAAGTCTTCATTTGATGTGAGTCTTGAGTTGATATATATCATGTATATTCAATTTTGAAACTATTAAACCTGGATTGTAATTAAAATAAGTCTTTAGGTAGTTTGAAACCTACTTACCTTTAATTGATCCACTTAGGAGTTTTAATAGTTTAACTCAATACGAACCCATTTATCGTTTCATAGATATTCTTGTGAACTTAAATCTATTGGTTTAAGGATATCTCTTTGTATTTATTTCGCAATTATTATCCTTTGTTTAGCCAATGTACTTTCCGCAGGTTTATTTGTTTAGGCGTGCCAGACCGTTATTTAGGCCTGGTTCAGGTATCGGGTCCAAGTGGCAGTCTGGGCCGGGCGACCCGATCCTGGGTCGGGGATGGGTCGTCACAGGTAATATCACAAAAAGCTGTGTCTAACACTTAAGTTAAGAATCCAAATATCTAATCGGCTGACATGCGTCAAAACTATAAGCAACAATGTTGGTTCAAGTAAACTGACACTTACTCTTAACTATT
This sequence comes from Stephania japonica, assembly GCA_039657345.1. NCBI lineage: Eukaryota > Viridiplantae > Streptophyta > Magnoliopsida > Ranunculales > Menispermaceae > Stephania > Stephania japonica. The sequence continues at coordinate 5,320,904 of CM077558.1, read as the reverse complement.
GGCTCTATTACTCCACACAATATGAGGACAACAACAAAAAATGGAGGTTCTTCCTCGATTAAAAAAATCCAATAAAAAAAAACATAAAACTGCATCGTCATTGTCAAAGTGGCTTCGATTTGACGACTCCTTCGTCATTTTCGCACCAAAAATGTGGAAATCAACAACAAATCAAAAGCCCTCAAAATCAAACAACCAACATCAACAACAGTGAAATGATGGCTGATAAACTCGAAAATACCCACTGAACGAATGAAAACAAGGTGCAAAGACGTACCAAGTCGATTCCGTGTGGATTCACACATTTTTGGTTAGTCGGATTTGAGGATGTGGGGTTTGAAGTTTCGAAGGTGACAAGTGGTGATCGAATGAGAAAAGAATATGGGGTATGGGGAGAAAAGACCCTTTTATATGAAGGGTAACTTAGTTATTTCCTCTATGGGCATAATTGGAACTTCTTAAAAAAGTTAGAACAGGTCCTCTAAGCAATAGTTGGGGTCCATGGCCGCTCCCTATATATATTATTAATATTATCCGTGACTTGAATTGGCGTTTTTATCCTTATATTGATTACATATTAATCAATTTGAAGGGTACAATAGTATTATAATTAACACACGCTAGATGATATAAATTAAGAAAAAAACATGTTATTTTTTATCCCTATATATATTATTAATGTTATCCGTGACTTGAATTGTCGTTTTTATCCTTATATTGATTACATATTAATTAAGCAACATATTTCTTTGTTTTTCAAAAAATAACATGTTTTTTTCTTAATTTACATGTTTTTTTCTTAATTTATCATCTAGCGTGTGTTAATTATAATACTATTGTACCCTTCAAATTGATTAATAAAAACTTTTCATCACCTAATTAAATTGTCTTTTTAATCCTTTTATTGATTACCTTGTTAATTAAGCAACAGATTAATTTCTTTCTTTATTTATATTTTTCATCCAACCGGTGTCAATTGTACGGACCCGGTTATGGGCTTGGATAGCTGAGGCCCGGCCCACCCAGGCCTGCTTTGTTTAGGATGAATTTGAGTTTGTATTTTTTTAAAAGAGAAATCGAAATTTCATTAATCAATCATGGCTCAATATGGGACCAGACATAGAATCAAGTACATTGATTTGAAACTCATGATAATATACAAAAGTACTAGAACTGCAAAATGAATAATGAAACTTTCCAACAAGAAGTAGACAAATCAAATACTTCCAACTAGGGATAAGATAACTAACTATAAAGTAAGAATTAAAGACAAATCAATCCAGCGCGCCACACAAATCCACGCAACACCGTTGATGAAGATGCACCGCAATAACGGTGGACCAATCTCTACAAATCTGATTAGATCTGTCTTTTATTGAATGAACAAAGAACAAAAGTAATTTGATTGGAACCCCCGCCGATCATTAAGAGGATCGGCGGCGGTTCAAGAACAAAAATTACAAAAGTGAATCAAAAAAAGAATTTTAGGGTTTTGAAAGGAAGGAGAGGCGGCTCTCTTCTACCAAATCAACTTCAGTTGTGTTATTGTGTTAGGAACGTACAGTGTGGTGCTTCAGTTTGATAATAAAGTAATAAACTTCCCTACTGAGGTTTGAACACATGACCTCTTACTCCCAATTCCCATTCCAAATCATTGATTCTTTTAATCATTAGATTTTGTTGGTATGGAATTAAAAGGCATACTGATGCAGCGAATATCTTCTAAATTGAATGTTTGACACTACGAACAATACAATTTAGGGCACAAGAACTCAATCAAAGTTCAAAATTTATTCAATAATAAAAAACTGTCTAAGTACAACAAGAAAGGTGCTTTAAATAGCAAAACTGTAAAATTTGCCAAAAATAGCAAAATTCCAAAATACCCTAAATTGAAATATAGACGAAATAGGAAAGTTAATACCACAAACGGTTTACGAAAAGAAAATTCTTACTAAGAGTTGTAATCAAACTAAAACTTACTAAAAATAAAAAATTACTAATTCGGAGGCCTAAACAAAGAAATTTACCCGAAAAACGCCGTAGTCACAACACTAGTAGCGAGTATTGCTTAGCACATCGTTTCCAATAAAACAATGTGTTTCTTATTACCGATTTCCGTAGTCGAACCCTCCAAAAGTCAATCAAAATTACTTTCAGTCAAACTTTTTTGAAAGAAGTGTTTGACACTTCTTGGGCTGCATCACATACACTCAAATTACTCTTTTCAAACTAACTTGCTGTCTCTGCGGGCTCGGGTCTGGGTCTAAGTGCTAACATTTTATGAAAAATAATTTATTTGATAAGTGTTGATAGAAAGATAAATATATTGTACCAAATTAATGAGTCATCTACATGATTGGTGGATTTGAATTGCTTTGATCATCTAAATTCGGGTACTTGTCAAACACATAATGAAAGACCTGCCCAAGAACAACCTCTGCCTATGTCCGAAGAATAAGAAACATTTAATTCTTTAAAATTGAACGTAGAAACTCGAGAATAGAGTTAATTAATGGTGTCAAACGTGTGTGTATGATGTATTTTAAATTGTACAAGAGGGCCGGGCTTTGCCTGGGTTTGGTCTCATCCATGTAAAATTGTAAACTCAATCCTGACCGTTAAGTAGGCGAGCTTTAAGTGTACGTTTTTAAATTCAAGCTCGGTTGGGCGAGCTTGGGGAGGCCAAGCGGATGCAACCCAATAAAAAGGCCAAGAATTTAAAAAACGTGGGTATCCAAGCAACACCATCTTTCTTAACTTATCCTGTTAAGTAAAGTCTTCAGTTCGAGTGCTGTTGAGTAAAGTTTTCAGTTCGAGTCTTGTGAGTGAAAAAATAAGTTGGAAGGACTGTCTTGTATATCGGGCCTAATAGTGCTCGAGTGTAGATTAATCGGCGCGGTTGGCCCTGGACACTACAAAAGAAACAAAAAAATAAATAATAATAATAATAATAAGCAACTTATTGAAATAAAAAAATAATAATAAACAACTTAAGGCTGGCAAAAAAGGGGGTCTGGACACACCTCCTAATAATGACTAAATATGGTGTCTGGACTTGGACCCGTTTTTGAAATGGGTACCCTTTTTTGTCTAGATCCATATTTTTTAAAACATACTAGACTCATTTTTGTATGTTTTTAAATATAATCAAGTAATTTTATTTCTTACTCATATTTTTCTAAAAAAAAGCAAAAATATATATAAGTTACATTCAATTACTAAAAAAGATTACTAGCATGTAACAAAAAAAAAAACAGATAAATAGAAGTGATGATACTTTTCTTACTGATATGTACTAGTATAATAACAAGATAATTATGCAAATTAATCTAAAAAAAGATACTTATTTTTTAAAAATATTATCCAGACCCGAACTCCTATTTTCATACAAAAAATATTTCTGTTATGATATGGATGAACAATTGATCAAGACTTTGTATGACTAATCATTGTCAAGCATGGCTCTTACATTGAGTGGTAATATCAAGCATGGCTTTTACTTGCATCCATATCCAATGTACTCATTATTTCATGTGTTGTCAACATTACTTGTAAAGAGTTGTATGGCATGTGATGTATGTGTAACTTGTAAACATTGTCTTAGTACATTTATCATCATCACCAAAGGACCTATATAAAGGGTATCAACCTCATTGTAAAAACACACCAAGTTGTATACAACTCCTCATTTCAACTCTCTCATTTCTCCTCTTCTACTTTGTAATTGTAGTTCTTTGTAGTAGTAGAAGTTATTAGTTCTTCTACTTTCCTTCTCTAGTTCTAGCAAGTCTCAATTCAATTCACAACACGTTATCAGCACGAGCTTGCTCTAGCATTAAGGAGATCTTGAAGTTCAAGAAGGCTTGTTAAGGAGACAAAGCTAGGATGGTATAACTTTTATGAGTTCGGTTTATTTCTATATTATCTTCGTTGCTTCACTTTTATATGCATACTTTATTCATATATTATGCATTATAACGTCACAGATTGTGAAAGTATGCTCTGTAGTTGCATCTTGTACGATCTTCTACATCAGAAATCAAAAGTCAATATGTGACATAACCAGTTTTCTTGCTATATTACAAACGATTAATTATGCTCTATTCTTGATTTTTTATATTGCAAATAGTGTTATGAGTTTGGGTTGATAGTGGGTAAGCCTTGTCCTCGGTAAAGCTAAACATTGAAAGGGAGACGGGTTATCCCGTTCGAGGAGGCATGGTTTTAAGTAGACTTCGTCTCGCCACCCAACCTGGAGGTTGTCCCACCAACTCATACAAGTATTACATTTTGCGTATTTATAATCAAGTTGTGAACATATATTTAATGGTATATTATCTATTTTGTATAAAAAGAAAACTATTTAGTTTATCCCTATTTTCATAAAAAATTTATTTAATTATAATTGAATTAATTACCTTAACAATATTGACAATACTAATTACTTGTTAAAGCAATGGGATGCTCAAATTATATATAAAACATCTATGCAAGACTGTGTATAATACTAATATTTATTCGTCAAATATCTCTTTAGAGATTTGAAAAGTGAATATTTCACTTTATATTATCATTTCATCTCATCGAGCTATCTATATCAAGACCAAAATTGGTGATGCTCCAAAAGGCTCAAAATGAGCGGCTGGGTCTCACGCTACAAAATTTATATCAGTCAAATATCATTTATTATTTTGCAATTTTAATTACCTCTATGTTGAGGCTATGCAGAAGTATGACTGATAAGACAAATAAAGGCCACGTGGCTCGCCTCGATATATTACTGCAACAAATTATCGAGTGCGTACGTCAATCCATTAAGTATTAATAATGGATTGAATTCTTGTCTCGTGGTAGCTGAGTAAAATAATGAGATATTATAAATATAATATCACTCCCGTCCAATTGGTTCAACTTCAAATTAAGAAGCATATGTTGCATACTATGACCATGGTCGCAATACCAAATTACGGACGTGGAAAAGGTGAAAAGATATGGTAAAAGTCATGTTGATAATTCCACTAAAGGTTGAAATAAAAGTGGTGCACCTCTAGAAGAGGTAATACATTATTGACAATGAACGCTCATAATTGTGATATGTTTTCGTCACATATGAAAAGCTATCGCCTAAATATTGTCCTATATACAATACCCAAATATTTTTGTGATATTTTATCATGCCTTTGTTAAATGTAGAAGGCAAAAATTTTATATTGAAAGTGATTAATGATCTAAAAAGTTTGAGATATTCATATTTTATTACAAAAAGGGTATTTCTTTAATACCATATTGTTTTTCAATGTAGAAATGGATCATCAAGTTATTTGTTCAGATTATGGCGATATATGTCTTGTTGATTGTGCTACAACGCACACTATCCTCAAAAGAAGAGAATATTTCTCTAATTTGAACTTAGCTGAGGCTAATGTTCAAACAATATCTGGCATCTCCAATTTGATTAATGGCTCTAGAAGAGCAAATATTATGTTGCCTAGGGAAACAACAATTCATGTTGACAATGCCTTATACTCAGAAAAATCCAGAAGAAATTTACTCAGCTTTAAAGATATTCGACAAAATGAATATCACATTGAAACCATGAACGAAAATAATAGAGAATTTCTCTATGTCACATTGGTTTCAAATGAGAAAAAAGAAGTATTAGAAAAATTCCCAGCTTTATCCTCTGAATTATATTTTACTCATATAAGACATGTCGTAACGAATGTCGTCTTAAATAAGAAAATTAATAATCCAAAGACATTCATTTTATGGCATGACTGACTTGGTCATTCAGGATCATCAATGATGCAAAGAATAATTAATAATTCGCATGGACATCCTTTAATGAGTCACAAAATATTTTCAGCTGGTGATTATAATTATGCTAGTTGTTCTCAAGGTAAATTGATAGTTAAATTATCCACAAGTAAAATTGTTGTGGAATCCCCAATTTTTTTAGAATGCATTCAGGGAGACATATGTGGACCATTTAGATATTTCATGGTTTTGATAGATGCATCAATTAGGTGGCCACATGTTTGTTTGCTTTCGACCCGCAATGTTGCATTTGCTAGACTTTTAGCGCAAATCATTAAGTTAAGAGTACAATTCTCTGACAACCCAATCAAGACCATCCGTCTTGATAATGTCGGAGAATTTTAATCTCAAGCATTTAAAAATTATTGCATGTCTATAGGAATTACCATTGAACACTCTGTTCCACATGTACATACCCAAAATGGTTTGGCAGAATCTCTAATCAAACGCATTCAATTAATTGCCAGACCTTTAATCATGAGAACTAAGTTATCAACTTCAGTTTGGGGACATGCAGTCCTTCATGCAGCATCTATCATTCGTTATAGGCCTACTGCATACTATGAACATTCCCCCATGCAACTCATTTTAGGTCAACAACCAAATATTTCACACTTAAGAATTTTTGGTTGTGCAGTGTATGTTCCTATACCACCTCCCAATAGAACTAAGATGCGTTCACAATGAAAACTTGGGATTTATGTTGGATTTATGTTGGATTTAACTCATCGCCCATTATAAGATACCTTGAGCCCTTAACAGGGGATTTATTTACCGCACGTTTTGCTGATTGTCACTTTGATGAAGCAATTTTTTCACCATTAGGGGGAGATAAGAAGTCAATTCAAAAGGAATGGCGCGAAATTGCTTGAAATGCATCAACTTTATCACATTATGATCCACGAACAAATCAATGTGAACTTGAAGTTCAAAAGATCATTTATTTGCAACAAATTGCAAATCAATTACCAGATGCATTTAATGATGCAAAACAAGTGACAAAATCACATATTCCAGCTGTAAATGCTCCTGCAAGAATTGATGTCTCTGTGCAACAAAATGCACAAGAACCAACAAAACACTTAAAACGTGGAAGATCGGTTGGTTCAACGGATATAATTCCTTGAAAGAGGAAAATGAGAGTAAAAATAAATACAAATCAAAATACTCCTGAGAAAGCACAAGAATCCTTTGATAAGGGTTTGTCAGAACAAGTTGATTCTGATGAGGAACAACTTCCTCTAGAAAAAGATAAAAAAGATGAAAGTAATGAGATCTCAATAAATTATTTAAACTCTGGTAAGATTTGGGATCGAAATAAAATTGTTCTTGATGATATATTTGCTTTCAATGTGTCTTTTGAAATATATGAAAATGATGATGATCCAGAACCACGATCAGTGGACGAATGTCAAAAAAGACCTGATTGACAAAAATGGCAAGATGCTATCTAAGTAGAGTTAAACTCGTTAAGGAAATGAGAGGTTTTTGGACCAATTGCCCAAACGCCAGATGACATAAAACCTATTGGATATAAATAGGTATTTGTACGAAAGAGAAACGAAAAAAATGAAGTTACAAGGTACAAAGCAAGACTTGTAGCTCAAGGTTTCTCACAAAGACCTGGCATCGATTATGAGGAAAGATATTCTCCTGTTATAGATGCAATCACATTTCGGTTCTTGATAAGCCTTGCAGTGTCTGAAGGGCTTGATATGCATTTAATGGATGTCGTTACAAAGATATCTCAGTACGGATCTCTGACAAAGTGAGATATATATGAAAATCCCTGATGGATTTGTAATATCCGATGAAATAAAATCAAAACCTCATAACATGCATTTTATAAAATTACAAAGGTCTTTGTACGGGTTGAAACAATCCGGACAAATGTGGTACAAACGTCTTAGTGATTATTTACTGAAAGAAGGATATGTAAATAATCCGCTTTGCCCATGTGTCTTCATTAAAAGATCATCAACAGGATTTGTGATTATTGTTGTATATGTTGATGATTTAAATATAGTGGGAAACCACGACGACATCGTTAGAACATCCGAATACTTGAAAAAGGAATTCGAGATGAAATAACTTGGAAAAATAAGACTTTGTCTTGGTTTGCAAATTGAACATTTTTCAAGTGGAGTACTTGTCCATCAATCAAATTATATTGAAAAATTATTAAAAAGATTTTATATGGACAATGCACATTCATTGAGCTCTCCAATGGTAGTCAGATCACTTGAAGTGGATAAGGATCCATTTCGACCTCATGAAAGTGATGAAGAGCTAATTGGTCCGGAGGTACCATATTTAAGTGCAATTGGTGCACTTATGTATCTTGCAAATTGTACAAGACCCGATATTGCTTTTGCTGTTAACCTACTTGCAAAATATAACTCTTCACCAACTCGAAGACATTGGAATGGTGTTAAACACATTTTTCGATATCTTCGAGGAACAAGTGACATGGGTTTATTTTACTCGAGAGGGGTAAAATTGAATCTCCAAGGTTATGCTGATGCTAGATTTTTATCTGATCCCCATAAGGCCCGTTCTCAAACGGGATATGTATTCACCTGTGGTAATACTGCTGTATCATAGAAGTCAGTAAAACAAACTATGGTTGCTACTTCTTCCAATCATTCTGAAGTACTTGCAATTCATGAAGCAAGTCGTGAATGTGTTTGGTTGAGAAACATGATTGAATAGATTCAAGAATCATGTGGATTGCCTTCAATAAAAGATTTTCCAACCATATTATATGAAGATAATGCAACATGTATTACACAATTAAGTGAAGGATTCATAAAAGGGGACAAAATAAAACATATTTCACCAAAATTCTTTTATGCACATGAGCTTCAAAAGAATGGTGAAATTGATGTCAAACAAATCCGATCAAGCGATAATCTTGTTGATTTATTCACAAAAGCCTTACCAACTACGACATTTAAAAGGCTTACATATGGTATTGGCTTGCGTAAACTTAAAGACATTGCAAGTAAAGAAACTGAACAAGTTTCACCCATGTTCACATGAGGGAGAGTTATTGATTAGTGTATTGCACTCTTTTTCCTTTAGCTATGGTTTTATCGCATTGAGTTTTCCTAGCAAGATTTTTTAATGATGCAATCCTAACAATATTATACTCATCTTAAGATTAATAAGAAATGTGTACTCTTTTTCTTTTGCTAGATTTTTTTCCCACAGAGTTTTTTCTAGTAGAAGTTTTAACGAGGCACATTCTCTCAACAATTGTCATCCAAGGGGTGTTATGATATGGATGAACAATTGATTAAGACTTTGTATGACTAATCATTGTCAAGCATAGCTCTTACATTGAGTGGTAATATCAAGCATGGCTCTTACTTGCATCCATATCCAATGTACTCATTATTTCATGTGTTGTCAACATTGCTTGTAAAGAGTTGCATGGCATGTGATGTATGTGTAACTTGTAAACATTGTCTTAGTACATTTATCATCATCACCAAAAGGCCTATATAAAGGGTATCAACCTCATTGTAAAAAGAGACCAAGTTGTATACAACTTCTCATTTCAACTCTCTCATTTCTCCTCTTCTACTTTGTAGTTGTAGTTCTTTGTAGTAGTAGAAGTTATTAGTTCTTCTACTTTCATTCTCTAGTTCTAGCAAGTCTCAATTCAATTCACAACTATTTCAACCCATATTTTTTTAAACAAAATTATATCTGGAACCGAGTGTCCGAACAACTATTGTCAGCCCTAAATAAACCCACATGTATAAACCCACATGTGAAGGTCTTCCAAAACCATGTGCGGAGCATGTTTATATGGTAAGCAAAATTTGACACAAAGTCCTCCCACAAGCTGACACGCGTCCAACAGCAAAGACTGGCTCGCACCGTCAAAACGCAACCATTGATTGAACCCTTCTCTATATATGGTCCTCCGCCACCGTTTTTTCCAACTATTTCATCTTCCATTCTCTGTTACAACAACAACGACAACAACGGCAAAAAATTTCATTGAAGAAACCCAAAAAATGGCGGAGTCGAAATCCACTGCAGAGTGTGTCAGAGAATGGGTCTCGGAGCACAAGCTACGCACAGTAGGTAATTCCTTCTTCTCTCCATTTTTTGGTGGTTTTTTTTTTTGGGGGGGGTTTGTTTGTTTTTGTTCTCTTGAGATTCAATTTTTTCTTCTTCTTTTTTTGTGTGTTTTTTTGTTGGTTTCGTTTAGGGTGTCTTTGGCTGAGTGGAATTGCGGGTTCGATTGCGTACAATTGGTCGCAGCCCAACATGAAGACCAGCGTCAGGATTATACATGCTAGGTTTGGTTCCCTTCTCTTCTTTGTTTGATTTCAATTCACTACATATTAGGTATAGTTGAAATGATCTGAAAGGTTGGAAATTTGGAGAGTAAATGTGGTTGAATCCGGTTTTTAGGTTTAGGGTTTGGTTTGATTTAATTTGATTTGGGGGTTCTTATTGTGCGGTTTGTAAATTAGGGAGCTTTTGGGGAGGAAATGTGATTTTAGGGGGATGTTGTGTTTTTCTGAGAAGTAAATGGAAAGATACCCTAAGAAGACGTTATGATACCCACGTTATGATACCCAAGGAGGGTCTGGCGTGATGGCAAGGGTTGCGTCAGCCTTAACCATGTCTCGAGTTCAAGACTTGGGTATGGAGTCCCTTTAAAATCTTTGAGGGAGAGCTTTGTTGCCACCAAGTGGTCCTGCCCAGCTCGAGCCTGGAGTAGTCAGGCCCGTTGGGTTTCTGATGTGAAATACCTGATGGGGTACAGAACTCTTTGTTGGTAAAAGATTTGAATTTTTAGACTTCAAACCTCATACTAATGATACTGTGACAAGTGCCCATACGTTGGATGAGGTTATGTGTAGATTTTCAACCGCAAGAATCAGACTTTGGAGGAAAATGTGGTTAGCATTGCATCTCATTGTGGGCGCAAGTTGTTTACTTTGCTCGAGGCTACTACTTTTAGAACCCTGAGGAAGTTCCTAACCTTGCACTACATCTTTAAGCATGAAACCTTTATGCTTATTAAGCCTAATGATTGGAGAGGCTATTTTGAGGGTTGATTGGTTAGCGGGTCTTCCAAACCATAGGATTTATACGAATCAGTCTTTATATATAAAGAGAAGCGTTATGATGCTTGTCCACTAGAGATTCTTTCCATATGCCATACTACCTGTAATTTTGAAGTTCAAAACCACTGCATTGTGTGCAATCAGATGTGGCGGTTACAAAATGGATTGAGAATGCTAAAGATATATATTTGGTTTGTGTTAGGTATCCCCAGGCCCCTGATAGTTTGGGGAATGCATTTGGAACATATCACTAATGAAACAACTTATTTATTTTCTGAGTGGCTACATATCCATTTTTCCAAAACACGCAAGTGCTCAAGGTGAAGATATTCCTTTTTTGGATTATTACCTTCAATTTATGAACTGACAATTCAAAAAATTAATAAATTCTATCCCAGGCGGGGATATTTTAGGACCTACTAGTTGAGGGAGATTTTCTCATTCTAGAGACTAGAGACGCCTATTTCTTGGCTCATAATCTTCAGATTGAATTTTGATTATGCTGCATTGACGAACTCCTAAGTTAAGATCTGTGAATGGATATTTGTTTTATGCGCATGTGCATACATGAACCATGTAACAGTCAACTATTGTCATTATATATTCATTGATTCGGATTCTAATTTGAGCCGCAAGAAGAAAAACTCTATAAATCTTGACTCCAAAACTTCAATATTTTTTTTTTTTTTTTGAATTTCAAAACTTTAATACTTTAGTTGCCAGAGGACTTTGTAATCTTGATTTTCTTTGCTACGGAAAGATGTATTGAGGTCATAATGAATTAATGCAACTATTGGGAGCGGTTTTAGGAACCCATCTTAGTTTGGAAGTTCAACTTTACATTTCTCTGGTGAATAAGACCTTGTTGATTGGGCATCTCCTAATCAATAAGACAATAACTATGTGGCACCTTGCGACTATTGGAGGATACGCCCACATTATATGGTGCTCATATTTTGATTGTTGTTTAGCATGTTAATGCAAGTAAAATTCAATTGACCTAACGGTGAAACTATGGAGGCAGCCTTGAAAGATTTACTGTAATACCTTTATCTCATTTTCTGATACTTGACACTCATGTTGATAATGTGCATCAATTAGAGTCGCATTTTGCTTGATAAAACTGGGTGGAGTTAGTTTATCTGTTGCTCTCATATATATAGGTGCTATGGGATTTTGTCATTTTGGTTTGTGTTATATCAAATGTTTGCTGGGCCTATTTAGTTCTTAGCATCATGAGTTATCTATGACTCTCTACCTGTTCTCTTTTATTCATATTTGTTAATTTACCAAATGTTCCTTTGATTTGAATGTCAGGCTCCATGCCCAGGCCCTTACACTAGCTGCATTGGCTGGAGCTGCAGTTGTAGAGTACTACGAGAGCAGGTCGGGGGTAAAGGCGGATCGATATTCAAAGTACTTCCCTCCAATGGATGCACATGCACACAAAGATTGAAGAACTCAGTGCATATGCTTGTCTTCGTAGCATTTTCAATAAACATACATTGTTGTTTCTGATAGCATACGAAGAGAGGAAACCAAAAACACATGTATTAGCACATTAATTTGATTGGTTCTCAATCCATCAGTCTTATAGTGAACTTTGTATCACACTTCATCTCTATCAAAATCAGATACTCTTTAAGGCACTTTGCATGCTAGAATTACCGTGAACACAATGCTTCCATTTTTGTCTACTTTTCATAATGAATGGTTTGTTGTACACACGCAAACAAATCAATGATTATCTTGATTTTTTTTTTTTTTTTTATGAATTCTTACTTGTTTTCATATCGGGTGGCAGCCTTCTCAACTCAGTTTTTTTTTCCCTCTACAAGACTATCTCGAGATCGTCTAAGGGGATTTGAGTTCCTTGCCACTCCAGATACTCAAGGGTAAAAAGTAAATACCCTAGAGAGAGCCCTAGATCCTTTTGGCATGGGCTGCTATTGGGGACGTTTAAGATGTAGATAGGCTAGTACCATTAATTCAAGTTTGAGTACTATCAAGGCCTTTATGGAGTAACCTCGTAATTGAGGCAGTATACTACGTGCATGAGGTTTGAAATTGAGACTATAGTTTTTTTTTTTTTTAAATCACGACCAACTCTTATTCCTTCCAAATCTCTCGCAAGTACATTCAAAAGAAACGAGGGTACAATATCTCACTCGTTTCAACCAGACATAAAACGAGCTTCCCTTGCTAATGTAAGGGCCGCTACATTCGCTGATTGACGAACAAAAGAAACACTATACGACCTCAAGTCTATTGCCAACTTCACACAATCATCAATTATAGCTTCAAAATAGGATTTATCTTTGTGCCTATTTTGGATTGTTTGAACTACCTCAAGTGCATTAGACTCCAACTTTATTCTTTTCTTGCCTCTGTCCTTCAGCCAGGATAGTGCCTCTCTAACTCCAATAGCCTCAACTATCCTTGTCTCGAACACCCCTTCATACTTTCCTGCTAAGGTTGCAAGTGGGGTGGGGCAGGGCGGGGCGAGAATTGAAGATACTGTCCCCGCATCCGAGGGGTGTGGGGCGGGGATTTATCCTCGAAATTCCTCACGGGGCAAACTTCGTCACCTCACGCCCCGCCTCGCCAGATTCCGGGCGTGGACTTTATCTAAATCCATGTTGATCTACAATCTTTAGTCTTTTTTTATGTCTTTATTTGATGTACATACAATGCGTCTCTACCTAAGTATTACTAGTTTCAAATTTTAAATGATTAATTAGAATAAGTCAATCATACTAATTAACAATTGAATATCTGTCAAACAATTTTTTTAATCAATTGTATAATAATAGTATTTCAAGGGGGAGACTTAATTAATCAACGTTTGTTCTAGAACATTATTGAAAACTACGTACTAAGGATTAATTGATTTAATTCGCTTATTGATTGTGATTATATAATTTGTTTCTCATGTAATTTCTTTCGTGCACTTTATGTCTCGATCCTTATCTTTAGTCTTCTTTTTGTCACTTGGATACTTTATCAACTATTTTTTTCGCTTTTTTCAAATTTTTGATAGCTATTTGGTTTTTGGTGTTTTTTATATTTAGATTTTTATGTTTGAATTTTTATTCCGATCTCTTTTTTATTTTTCTTTTCAAGGGAAAACAAAAATATTTTAGAAATGACATATACTAATCGACAATCTCTGTATGCATTGTTTAGATCAACAACCTCCATTTTTTAGTTTATTCTACAATATGTCAATTTGTTATATATCTATCTATACTATTATAATGAGGATTCTTGGGTAGTTGACGGTGAAACCTTTTTGGCCACCAATCTGCCAAGAATACCCTTCTTTATATTAAGTTAGAATTGCAGGTAAAAGGTGTGATTTAAGGTTTAAAAAGTGGTATTTTGGAAACACAATATTTTTATTAATATTCCGTAAGTTGGTCCCAACCAATAAAGCTTTGAGACTAAAAATTCGAAATCGATAACTACTCCCGGCCCGCAACAATAGACGTTTTTAGTTTTTGAGTCAATTCCGTAACTGGTGCCTCCAAATTTAATTTTTGGCAAAGTTTCGTGCTTTCCATTCTTTGATTTGCAATATTTCAAAAAACAAAAAATTCTTTGATTTGCAAGAGATTTCCTCAAAATAAAGTTTCCCAAATCTTCTTGCGACTTCTTGGTGAAACAGGTTGGTGACATGCAGGCCTCTTCAACAATATCAAGGCTCTCTACTGTTGAATTATATGTGAGTTTGTATTGTACCTAATATTAGTCCCACATGGGAAAGAAACAATTTTGTTTCTTTCCTTATAAGATATCTTTCACTTACAAGTCTTAGTTAAGTGAATATGGGTTGGAGGCAAAGACCATGGGTATTTCCCATTAATTAATATATATTAAATACTTGATATTTAATATGTCTTTGATTAGGCCTTAGGCCTTGGGGCTAATGTTAAAATAACTTAGCTAATTCACAACATAAATTTTTTGTTAAGTAATTTCATAATTACTTATTATGTGAACAATTGTAACTACTGTATGCAGTTGTAGCGATTATCGTCAAATTAAGTAATTTCATAATTACTTATTATGTGAACAATTGTAACGGTTGTGTACAGTTGTAACGGTCGTAAATTAAGTAATTTCATAATTACTTATTATGTGAACAATTGTAACGGTTGTGAACAATTGTAACGGTTGTATGTGAACAGACACATTATTTGTCTATATATAGCATGTACGAAATGAAGAAAAAAAAAGAAAAGGAGAAATCTTAAGAGAAAAAAAAGATAAGTATAAATAAAAAGAGTTTTTTAGTTGAGAGAAGCTTTACTGTTGCACAAGAAATGTTCTTTGATTGGTGTGTAATCAAAGATCAATCCAGTTGTATCCTGGAGACGAACCTCTTGAAGCATTCATACACCGAATTGGAGGAAAATTCGTTTTAGGACATTGCTATTGAGTGCAAGCCTCTGGTATGATATAATTTAGTTCTTTGTAATTGAATTCTCATATGATATATATTATAGTTCAGTGATATGCATATAATATAATTGTTCCAACAATCTAAGACGAATTATATGCATATATGATATGCGTATATGATATGGCACTGGTAATAGAATGATTGTTTCTGCGTATATGAAAATCTCTGCTTATATGATTGAATCATTTGATATATGGCATGCTAGACTAGGTCATGTAAATAACAGATTAATTCATAAAATGATACATTTGAACATGTTACCAAAGTTTCAAATTGATTTTAAACACAAATGTGAAGTTTGTGTAGAATCAAAGTTTGCTAGGCAAACATTTAAATCTGTTCAAGAAAGATCAAATGTATTATTAGATTTAATTCATAGTGATCTTTGTGATTTCAAATCAAATCCTACAAGAGGAGGAAAGAACTACTACATCACTTTTATTGATGATTGTAGTAAATATTGTCATGTCTTTTTGATCAAGAATAAAAGCGAGGCCTTTGATATATTTAAAATATATAAGGCAGAAGTTGAAAATCAACTTGACAAAAAGATAAAAATATTAAGAACTGATCGAGGTGGAGAATATGATTCCATTGAATTTACAGAATTTTGTAATACAAATGGAATTATTCATCGACCATCAAGTCATATACACACTCAACAAAATGGTGTGGCAGAGAGAAAAAATAGAACTCTCAAGAATATGATTAATTCTATGTTGAATGATTCTGGGCTTCCCCAAAACTTGTGGGGCGAAGCATTACTGACTGCAAATCATATCTTGAATAGAGTTCCGTTCAAGAAATCTGATAAATCTCCATATGAGATTTGGAGAAAGAGAAAACCCACTTACAAAACTTTAAAAGTGTGGGGTTGCTTAGCAAATGTTCAAATTCCTTTACCAAAAAAGACTAAATTAGGACCTAAAACCGTAGATTGTGTGTTCATCGGTTTTGCTAAGAATAGTGCAGCATATAGATTCTTAGTAGTTAAATCACATATTTCAGATATCAGTGATAATACTATTATAGAATCTGCGGATGCTATATTCTTTGAGCATATATTTCCTTTTAAGGAAAAACAAAATGGTTCATCACGAAAAAGGACGGCCGAAGAGAGTCTAGAAGAACCATTCACTTCAAGGGTTCAAGAACAAGAATTGGAACCTAGAAGGGGAAAAAGAATTAAGGTTCCAAAGAATTTTGGATCTGATTTTATAAGTCTGTTAACTGAAAATGAACCTCAGACTTATAGGGAGGCTATGACTTCGCCGGAAGCGTCTTTATGGATGGAAGCAATCAATAGTGAAGTTGAATCCATTTTACATAATAATACATGGGAATTGGTTGATTTACCATCCGGAATCAAACCAATTGGATATAAATGAATATTCAAAAGAAAGCTTAAAGCTGACGGTACTATTGATAAATACAAAGCACGATTGGTTGCAAAAGGTTATAGACAAAAAAAAGGTGTAGATTACTTCGACACCTATTCTCCTGTTTCGAGAATAACTTCCATTAGAATGTTGATTGCCATAGCTACATTATACAATATGGAAATACATCAAATGGATGTTAAAACAACATTTCTAAATGGAGAGTTAGAAGAAGAAATCTATATGGACCAACCTGAAGGGTTCATAGTCAAAGGCCAAGAGAATAAAGTTTGTAGACTTGTTAAGTCATTATATGGACTCAAACAAGCTCCAAAACAATGGCATGAAAAATTTGATCATACTATGCTAGCAAATAGTTTCAAAATAAATGAATGTGACAAATGTGTGTACATTAAAGAAATGAAAAACTTTTGCGTCATAGTATGTTTATATGTTGATGACATGTTGATTATGAGCACAAGTAGAGATGCTATAATGTCAACCAAAAAGATGTTGAATTCTAGTTTTGACATGAAAGACTTAGGTCTAGCTGATGTAATACTAGGAATTCAAATCAAAAGGAATAACGAAGGTTATATCCTCACACAATCTCATTATGTTGAGAAAATCTTAAAAAGATTCAATCAATTTGATTGTAAACCTGCTCCAACTCCTTTTGATGCTAATTGTCATCTTAAGAAGAATAATGAAGAAGCAGTTTATCAATTGGAATATTCTCAAGTAATTGGAAGCTTGATGTACTTGATGAATTATACTAGACCTGACATAGCTTATGCGAAGAAGTGTGCCGAGTAGATACACAAGTAATCCTAATGATGCTCATTGACAACGTTAATAAGAGTTCTAAGGTATCTTAAATATACCTTAAATTATGGACTTTATTATACAAAATATCCACCTGTACTTGAAGGGTATAGTGATGCAAATTGGATTTCTGATAATACAAAAACCAAATCAACAAGTGGATATATATTCACTTTAGGTGGAGCAGCGATTTCTTGGAAATCAACAAAACAAACGTGTATAGCACGTTCCACTATGGAATCTGAATTCATAGCTCTTGATAAGGCAGCTGAAGAAGCTGAATGACTAAGAAATTTTCTAGAAGATATTCCTTGCTGGCCAAAACTAGTCACAACAATTTGTATACATTGTGATAGTATGACAGCACAGGCAAGAGCTAAGAACAATATTTATAATGGTAAGTCGAGACATATAAGGCGCCGACACAATACTATAAGACAATTACTCACAAGTGGAGTAATTAATATTGATTATGTTAAGTCTAAGGAAAACATTGCAGATCCTTTGACTAAAGGCTTACTAAGAGATCAAGTGAAGATATTATCGAAGGGAATGGGCTTAAAGCCTATAGAGTAAGTCAAGTCCAGCGGAAACCTAACCTAGCTGATTGGAGATCCCATGGTTTAGGTTCAATAGGCAAACTGATTAGACCTGACTTAACAAACATGACACACAATTACCTGTTCCTATGATGAAGTAAGTGTGTTGATAAGAAGTTTAGGGTATGCAATACTGCATTTAATGATTAAAGATAAGTCACCTATATGATAGTAAATGTGGGGTCGCATTTATGAGAATGAATAGGCTAAATTCTCTAAAGCTATCATGAATCCAGGATATGTTCAGGACCAAAATGAACAACAAAGAATAACGTGCATCAGTAATCATGTCATAAGTGAGACATATTGTCTTAGTTTACTACAAAAAGTGAACAGTTCAAGATACATACATCACTGCGTCGCGAAGTAAACTCGATATGATCTTACTAGGGTAAGTTCAAGTCTATACGACACTTTCCTGAGTAACATGACATGATAATCTCTCTCAACTATTTTGAAGTAATAATGATATATTTTTTTTTAATTTGTGTTTGTGAATTGGCAAAGTAAACTTGATCATGGTTTCAGATGGATACAATACAAATGTGGGGTATTGTTGAATTATATGTGAGTTTGTATTGTACCCAATATTGTCCCACATGGGAAAGAAACAATTTTGTTTCTTTCCTTATAAGATATCTTTCACTTACAAGTCTTAGTTAAGTGAATATGGGTTGGAGGCAAAGACCATGGGTATTTCCCATTAATTAATATATATTAAATACTTGATATTTAATATGTCTTTGATTAGGCCTTAGGCCTTGGGGCTAATGTTAAAATAACTTAGCTAATTCACAACATAAATTTTTTGTTAAGTAATTTCATAATTACTTATTATGTGAACAATTGTAACGGTTGTGTACAGTTGTAACGGTCGTAAATTAAGTAATTTCATAATTACTTATTATGTGAACAATTGTAACGGTTGTGTACAGTTGTAACGGTCGTAAATTAAGTAATTTCATAATTACTTATTATGTGAATAATTGTAACGGTTGTGAACAATTGTAACGGTTGTATGTGAACAGACACATTATTTGTCTATATATAGTATGTAAAACAAGAAGAAAAATAAGAGAAGAAAGAGATAAAAAAAACATAAAAAAGTTTTTAGTTGAGAGAAGCTTTACTGTTGCACAAGAAAGGTTCTTTGATTGGTGTGTAATCAAAGATCAATCCAGTTGTATCCTGGAGACGAACCTCTTGAAGCATTCATACACCGAATTGGAGGAAAATTCGTCTTAGGACATTGCTATTGAGTGCAAGCCTCTGGTATGATATAATTTAGTTCTTTGTAATTGAATTCTCATATGATATATATTATAGTTCAGTGATATGCATATAATATAATTGTTCCAACATCTACTTCTCTACTGGTGGTGGGCATGATGAAGAGATAGATTTACATCTTCCATTCTTTGATTGGTTTTTAATTCCATGTTCACTATATAAGTATGACGCTGATGTTGTCGAGGCATTTTGTCATCTCCATTAGCCTCTAAAATGGAGGGGATAGTCCGAACAGATGGGGTTAGTGTGATTTGGAGATTAGGTAATTTCTTTGAACATCAAATAGAGGACACAAAGATTGTGTTAGTGCTTTTCTTATCAGTCTTAATTGGTTTGTAGAATCCTGCGCGTTTCCTATTTACTTTTCATGACTTTTTGCACCAGTTAATTGCAATAAAATTGAAAGTGATTCGTGGTGTGTGCAAAGGAGAATTATTTTCCATGGACCTATGGCAGTCTCAATATTAGATTGATATAGTACTCTTCCTTTTTAAAGCCGAAGATGATTCTGCAACTACAGACCTAGAGAATGCTTTAAATGATCACGTGGGCATGAACGATCTACTCAAGAATTGACATATTTTTTGAGCAAAACTATTCCAATAATATATACTTTTTTAAGAATCTTTTTTCATGTGAATTACTTAAATTTTTCTAAATATGTGAATTTTTTACAATTAATGAAAGTTCCTATGAACGAATCATACTCGGATTATTGTTGAGTGTAAGTATGAATATGATATTCGAAAAAGGATACTGTAGTTGAGTTTCCCACTATCAATAAGGGGAATAGGTTCACGGTGAGATTAAGCAACTTTTTAATCAAAGAAGAGAAATAAGGCTACAATGGAGTTAGAGAAGAAATAATTCTTGTGCGGATAAAATCGCCAAGGAAGCTTTAAGAAGTGGTCATGACGTCTATGTGTTTGACGAAGCACCACATAGTATTGCTTTGTTACTTGAGCAGGATTTGTCTGACTCAAGGACTTAGTTTCTTCTGACCCGGGCCTATATTTACCAAAAAAAAAAGAAGGTGTTGAGAGTTGTTACTCCATGTGTCTTTCCTTGCGTATTTCTTACTTAATTTCTTTTTATTATTATTTTTTTGTATCAAGCACGACTCAACCAGCCTGATTAGAATTTATTTAGTGGTAATAAAGGCTAGAGCCCCTTAATAAAATCCCCAGTTTCTATGGAGGAGAGAAAGCAATTACTCAATCTAGTAAAAAAAATCTAAGACTTATTGTTCAAAACACACATATTAAGAAAACATTAATCGTAAGTTTAAATTGCATTCTTATCCACATTTAAATATTTATTTCATTCAATGAAAAAAAGACTAGTGTTTAATTATAATTAAATGTTAGAGTTAAAAGAGGGGTAAAATAGGTATAAGAGGTACAAAGTTCTCTCGAATTCGAAAAACGTCTTATATTTTTTGAAACTAAAAAAATCTCAAAACGTCGTATATTTTTGACTAGAGGGAGTATATGATATGGCAAAGAACCCAAGGTTCTTTTCGCCTTCCAATCCACATAAGAGTTTGCAGCTCTTAGAATCCATACAAGATGAACATCCCAGTTTCGGTGGAGGAGAGAAATCAATTACATGATGTATTTTTTTAAAACATACTTGATGTTTTTTTTTTCAGGTTTTCCACGTGGTGCCCGACGCCAACCGCACCGACTAATCCACGCTATGGGGGTGGCCCTCCCAACTCAATTTTTTTTCATTTACAAGATTCGAACTCGATACCTTGCTTAAGGGGACCAAGTCAACCGGTTGATTTATTTTTTCAACCGTGAATTACCTTTTTTTTTTTAAAAAAAAAGATAAATTTCCTATTTAAGAAGAGAGGGATTGACTATTCAAGGAATTGCAAATCCGTCGACCCAACCCAACAAATTTTATTTTTTTATTGATTTTTATGTGATTGAATGAGATTCTGAGAACACAAGAGTTTGGGCTCAGCCAAGCAATAACCTGTGTGTTCTCCATAAATCAAGGTTGGTGAGGATTCATTAAATACAGCTTTATATATATTGGAGGCCTCTAATTGAACATACGTGATTTCAATTTCATCGTAAGGAAGATTTATGGGAGGAATAATGAGACTTCATGAAATCTACAAACGGCATGGTGATTATCATGCTCTCATTTATTTTAAGAATGAGGCAACATAAAATTTTTTCAACTTAAGTGGGAGCCGAACCCACAACCTCCTTAGAACCTTACCTTTTGAGAAGTGATGATTTAACCATTCCACTTGAGATGCTTTTGATGGCATATATAGAGTTGAATGGTTCATAATTGCAAGAACATTTGATATAATTGGCTCATGCATGCACTAGACTATAAAAAATCGGGGTAGTTAAAATGTTATACAAAAACATTAATTTTGAAATTTTGAAAAATTTATTTTTGTTTGAAATAATTAATTGTTGTTCTCCTCACATAAACTTTGATTAATTTTCTTTTCGCTGACAACAATCTACTTTACACACACGTGCGAAACACATGCTCACTTACTAGTCTTTATAGTGGCAACAAAATTTTAATTAATTATTTTTTAAAAAAAATATAGCTTTTATTCATAAAGTATTAAATAGGGATTTCACCAATATTTACATAATTTTTTTTTTCTCTTTTCATCACTTCATTTTTCTCATCAAATTATTTTTTAACTAATACATTGCCATTAAGTTAATTATTTTTTAACTAATATATTTTTTCAATTTTTTTTCTCATGGGGCGGGATACGGGGAGGGCGACGGGGGATTCCCCATGGGGCGAGGAACGGGGCAAGGCGACAGGGATTTTCCGTGAGGCGGGGTACGAGGAAAACCTAAGGGCAAGGGTAATCCCCACCCCCGCCTCGGCGGGGGAAAAAATGCGAGGAATCCCCACCTCGTCGGTGCAGGGCCTCGCGGGGGACGAGGATTTCTCGCCCCACTTGCAACCCTACCCCTCTCTTTTCAAACACTGCTGCATCTACATTACAAGTGACAAACCCTTCCCTCGGTCGTTGCCAACTTGTTGGGATCACAGTCGATGGCTCAACCTGAGGGGTATGCCTTCTCTGTCTCGCTGCTTTCCATGCTGCTAGGTGTGACTTCGCTACCTCAACAATATATGTATGTGACTGATGCCGATTACTCCAAATTGTAGAATTTCGATTATTCCATACGCTCCATGTCACCATTGCTACCATTTCCATCACTTCTTTTATAGAGTCATTGAACAGTTTACTCATCCATTCCATAAAAAGAATTATGTGCTTGAGTTGTACCAATTCTCAATTCTTCCCAACATTTCCTTGCCTTAATACATCATACTAAAGCATGGAATACACTTTCAACTTTCAATTTACATTCACACATTGGCTCAATTGGGACTCTCCGATTAATCAAGTTCATTGTCGTTGGCAAGTAGTCGAGGACTGCCCTCCATAGTAAAGTTTTAACTTTCGGTGGTACCCTCAAATTCCAAATCACACTCCAGAACTCTACCCTTTTTTGAGCCGTCCTGCCATTTACATTCATTGCAACTGCTTTATGGCCACTCTTTACAGTATATATACCTTTTGAGTTACCTTCCCACATCCATTCATCCTTGCTACAATGATAAGAAATTGGGATTGCCTTTATCAACTTCGGATGTCTTTCCTCAAACATATTATGTAAGATATCCTCATCCCACCTTCAAGAATTTTTGTGCATCAAAGTATCGACTGTTGGGTTAAAGAATTCAGTTGGGGGTATTGTTTGAACCCTTTTGTTTTCCTTATCTGGTAGCCACGGATCACCGAACACTTGGATTGAAGTTCTATCTCCTACTCTCCATCTACATTGATTCAAAAGTGTTGCCTTTGATTCAAAATTGAGACCATAGTTAAAGTCTTGAAACGGAACTAAGGCCCTTTGCCAATATTACAATGTTTTTTTTTTTGAAAATCAATGTTACGGTGTGATTTGCAAATACAAAACTTGCTCCCAACTAGCCAATATTTTGGGGCGAAGGCAAGAAAAATTGTCATTTCATGAGAGTTTTAATTGTGATATCATGACCATAGGGTGAGATGTTACTAATGGTGCAAAATTAACCACAAACAGTCAGCCCAACTTATCAAATGAAAGTGTCAACTCAGCCAAAACATTTAAATTATATGCATTGAGATGCTAGTCCACATTTAGTTATTCGAAGTTATTGTTTGACTGATTTAAGACTCGAATAAGGGTAAAATCAGAAAGACATAAGCTACTGATAATCAAAAGTTCAAACGCAAAATTGAGACTTTGATTAATATGGACTTGAGGAGGGACTCATGCCATTCCACCAAATAGTCTTTGGATTATAAAGATACTCAATGACATAAAGTTGAAATAAAGTGTTTTTTTTTGCAAACAACATACGTACTTTATTGCAAGTCTTTCTCAAGTACATCTTTAAGGAACGATGGTACAATAGACCACTCAAACCTACCAGACAAAGAACTTGCTTTCCTAGCAATAGTATGGGCCGCTAAATTCACTGATCTACAGGCATAAGAAAATGAAAGGACCTCAAGTCCGTTAATAATGCTTTACAATCACTCATTAAGGAATTGTAATAACAAAAATTTGTAGAACCCTTCCTTAATGCACATACAACCACTTGGGCATCCACTTTAATAGTCCCATGAGGTTGACACCTTTCCTTGAGCCAGCTAAGAGCTTATTTAAGTCCCAGTGCTTCTGCCTCTGATGGGTCAAGTACTCCTTCTATACATCCCCCAATTGCTGCCATAAACACCCCTTAATGAGTCTCGGATAATCACCCCATATGAGCTCCTATTTCTCTCCTTGAACACTGTAACATCCACATTATATGTCACTTCCCCCTCTTTTGATTTCTTCCACTTCTTCCCATTGCGAACTAGTGGGCAGTTCAATTCAGTCTTGTTAACACCCCCACGAGCTCTTTACTACTCCAATAGGAAATTTCTCGCCCCTCGTACAATCTCAGGTGGAGTTAGACATTTGTTACTCCAAACCATTGAATTCCTATTATTTCAAGCATTCCACATAAACATGGCTCCTAACTCTACTATTTCGTCGGGAAAGCTCTCCATCCATGATATGAAGGATCGGTCAGGTAATTGAACATCTCGAACCCCCACCTCGACCCAACATTGCCTTGCCAATGCACACTCCACAAACACATGATAAACATATTCCGCATCTCGTTTACACACAGGACATATGTCATCAATAGGGACTCTTCTACCTTGGAGGTTCAATCTGGTTGGGAGATAATTTTTAACAGCTCGCCAAAGGAAATTACGGACCTTATATGGTATTTAGAGACTCCATAAATGGCCTCGGTCCCCGGTACCTGAACTCCAAGGGGGGTTGTACTTCTGACTGTCCAACAAGTTCTCGATACCCACTTTTTACCTTAAAGGTTCCCTAAGAATAACCACTCCATGTCCACACGTCTTTCCTCGTTATTACAATAACTAGAATTGAAAAGATAAGCAACTGGTTTCTGGAATCAAACGAGTTCATCACTATATCAGGGTCCCAGTTCCTCCCTTGCATATCTAGAAGAGTATTCACCTTCTGTTGTTCAAGGGTTGGTGTGTAGGATGATTGGATTTTTGGATTCAATTTATCGGGTAGCCAAAGATCATGATAAACAAGAACTTTACTCCCATCTCCTATTCTCTACCAACAACTTTCTCACAACTTCGACACAACTGAATGAATACGCATCCATACAAAACTAGGATTGGAGCCTAAGAATGACTCCCATAAATGCAAATTCCTATATAGCCTTGCCGCAAGTGAGTCTAAGCTAACTAGGAGTTGCCAAGCTTGCTTCATGAGCATGGCATAGTTAAACTCTCGACTTCGGAGCCCTAAACCCCCAAACTTCTTTGGTTTACAATGATTACTCCAATCACACCATCGAATCTCATTTACCTTATCGACATCCGACAACCACCAAAACTTGTTCATTAGTATTTCAAGTTGATTGCACAATTTCTTTGGAAGTAAAAACACACTCATTACATACGTAGGTATCGATTGTACCACCGAATTTAGTAAGACCTCCTTCCCTGCCCTTGACAACATTCTGCCTTTCCAACTTTGTAATTGTTTTCGAACCTTGTCAAGTATATAGGCAAATGCCTTTTCCTTACTTCATCCCACTCTACCTGGTAAACCCAAGCATAAGCCATTTGCAGTGGAATGGAGAACCTGGAGCATCGTGCATAACGATTGTTGTACCTCATGTGTTGTATTTTACTGAAGTGAATACACGATTTCTGCTAGTTCACTACCTGGCAAGTGGCGTCTTCGTAGAGAATAAGGCATTCCTTTACTGTTTGGGCTTCTTGTTCAGTGGCCTTAAAGAACAAGTAACAATCGTCAGCGAAAAACAAGTGTGAGATTGCTGGGGCACTTGTTGCAATCTTGCAGCCATGAAGACTTCCTTGGTTGACTTGTTGCGAGATAATTTAGGAGAGCCCTTATGCACACAACAAGAATAAATAAGGGGATATAGGATTACCTTGGCGAAGGCCTCGTGTGGAACGTACAAGGTCAAATTAATTACCATTAGCCACAAACACATATTGCATTAAAGAAATACACATCAACATCAAGTCAATCCACCTCCTCGCAAAACCCATCTTGGCCATGATCGCTTCAAGAAAAGCTCACTTTATGCGGTCGTAAGCTTTGCTCATATCAATTTTTAGGGCCGCATACCTGTTTCTACCTTGCGTCTTCCTTTGGAGTCAGTGATTCACTTAGAATGCCGAGATGACATTGTCAGTTATAAGTCTACCAAGGATGAATGCACTTTGGGATTTTGACACAATGCCAAGTAGGATAAGCTTTATCTATTAGCAAGTACCTTTGACACAATTTTATACAGTACATTACATAGCGAAATAGGTCGCAAATCAATAATTACCTCAGATTTATTCTTCTTGGGGATCAATACAACCAAAGTATCATTAAGAGCATTCGGTAGTCATCCCGTGTTGATAATTTGCAAGCAAGCCGCAATAATCCTGATGGTGTTTGGGGTTCATACGCAGTGAAAATTTCAAAACAATTTTGAGAAAAACCCTAACAGGATCCGAATCTAATTCTATTAAGACGTTTAAACAATGAAAACTAAATCATACCTCGGTTGCAATATACCTTTCAGAATGTTGATCGATCTTTAAAGCGCTGCCAATGATGAACGTCCTCTACTAGCTGTCCACACATGAACGGCGGCCGAGATTCAAAGTGCTAGCTTCGAGAGAATACCAAACGTTTGGTTTCTCTCCAAAACAATTCAGAACGTACCAGTTAACCCTAATTCATTTCTAAAACGAAAATTAGAGTTTCGGCCCTTAATTTTCATACATGTATTGTAACTTAAAACGTCTATTTATACAACGCTTGTATATAGACGGTTAAGTAAATTACACATATACCCCTACTCAAGAAGTATAAGTGTAATACATCATAAGGACGTTTCTGTCATGAATTTTATCATATAAAATTCATTCTTCCGAACCATTTTAAAATCTCGCAAAACCATTCTTAGTGTGCGACCCAATATGCTCATACAACGTTGCCAGTGTACCAAAACACATTTTGGTATACAAGTTATAAGCGGTCTCTAGCAAGACATTATGACTACCCAAGTTGTACAAATTTCAAATCGATATAACCTAATCAATAATGTATATAACATCCTTTTGTCATACGATATCCTTTTGATCAAATATAAGGCATGGAATTGTCATCTAACATGTTCGATCGTACTAGTCTCGATCTCCAAGTGGACTGAAAACATCCAAGTGACATTGATCAATATCAATTTACTTAGACTAGGCCTTTTAACAGTCTAACACATCGAGGTGTCCACTGGATATCTCTCTCTATATGAGAAGGACAAATTCTATCTCGATTACACAACTTCACCATATTATTCACACAGTAACCAATCACAACCTTTATAATTGTCCTGTTAAAGACAACATTTAATTGCGTCAAATCATTGTATTCCTAATCTCGAAGTCTCTGGTAATCTCTAGTCAGAGGACTGAATAATATACATATCATGAGAAACAACTATGACTTAATCCATGTGATGTTCTCATAGCGGGTCGGTCCAGTACTTTGTTCCTTAACAAGTACTCATGATCTTGATTTGTATTCCTATACGTATGATCATCAATCAAGACTCACACTAGTCTTAATTCATTATAGTTTCCAGTATAATAATCGACTAGGGACATTTAGGATATTTCTGTAAATACCCATGGATCTTATTATAATGTAAACATGCAAATCAATTATAATAAATAGCAAATGAAATCCTCTATTTTATTAACTAAAATATATTCATAAAGACTATTAACGGATTGACCTAGGGCACATTTCCCAATAAATCCCTGGGCCTATAATTGGCCAAAAATATTGGTAGAACATCAGATTCATACCATTTGGTCCTGGGCTCTTGTTTGGATGCATAGAGAAGAGTGTCTCCCTCACATCCTCGGCTACGAACTGATGAAGCAAGAGCGTATTGTTGTCCTCAGTAACCTTGCTGGGAATGCTCTTAATGACAGGGCTCATGTCTGCTTGTTTAGATGTAAATAGTTCCGAATAGTAATTGCATATAAAATCTACCAAACTAGTATCCTACTCCTTCCACTGTCCGTCATCTCCTTTTAGCTTCTCCAAAGAGTGTTTCTTTTTTCGAGCTTTTGCATATGCGTGAAAAATTGTGTATTAGAGTCCCACTCTCTAAAAATATATATACCTAAATCAATTATTTTGTAGATAGCGGTAAAGGGTTGATCCCACAGAGACTGATGGTATTTCTAAGGTAAGAAAAATACAAACAAGGGAAAATTCGAGTTTCAGAGAGAATATATAAATATTTTAAAATAAAGAAATTAAATGGAACGAAAATCTAATGGTAGTGAATCTAGGTATTCAGATTCACGGTTTCGCCATACAACTTGGGATTGATTTCGTTAATTGTCGATTTATGAAAAATATGAAACTAATTTATGATCTAGTGTAGCTATAGACCCGATGACACACTCGGTTCCTCGCACTTCTTGATATCAGCAGTCAAGGTACGACCGTTGACTACTTTCCTAACCAAACACGCAACCTGATCGCTAGTACTCTAGATTTAACGCATTGATCACATTACCTCAATTCGTGAAGGCACTAAACCTAGACAATCGGATCGTTTGTGCTCCCGATTTAGCCTAGATTCCTAAGGTACTTGACCAGATGGCCAACTGTTACAAGTATGAGTCTACCGCGTGAGGACAGACGTTTCGACTTCAATGTCTAAGAGTGATCAATCTAATATGCATGCACAGACCTTTACACACAATTAAATCTAACCCTAATATTATAAACAGTACCAAGGGAAATAGATCATAAAATAGAATCAATAATAATTAAAAATAAATAAACTTCATAAAGGACTCCCAAGTCGTAGGCTTGACGGATCCACAAAAAAAATAGTTAGACATAATTAAATGAAAACTAAAAGAAAAATAAATAATAAATCCTCCATCTTTCCTACCGATCCATATAGTTATATATATATAATCGATATCCCTCTGTAGATAACGATATATATATATAAAATATGTAGATAAAATCCTATCTAAACAAACAAACAAAACTCCTATTCTGTTTCTCATTCCATGCACACGAGCATTAATCAGGCGTCACTTGATCATCATCGATCATGTTGTTGCGAATCGAGATCGATCCAAAGAGAATCTTCATGCATGTACATCAATTTGTCTACACCTTGATACACCATATCATCTCCTTCAAGTGAAATTGGTTTTGCTCCCTGTGTGCGCACGCCTCTGCCGCCACGTCGCCGTACATGCAAGGCACGTTTCCTCTCCCACAACTTCCTTGCGACTTGAGCACGGCTGAGACACGGCGCCTGGAGAACTTCTTGGCAGCGTGAACTCCCGTGAGTCTCTCTGTTCAACACGTATGTGTGGGACACCTCGGGGAGGAGAAAGGCTATGGCGTATTGGAGGCGCTATTGCATGTGAACTGAATTCTGACTGTAGTTTGTCGTGCGATTTCGAGCCACTTCAAGTTCGTATCTCGTGATTCGTTTGAAATCTCTGAAACATATAAAACACGCATTTATCACTTTCAAATAAGATAAATGTAGTCTATTCATTACTAATAATCTATATTAATCATGTCTAAATGAATACTCATCTGTATAATTCACTAGTTTTTTATCAAATCAAATGAAAATTTGTGTGTTGAAGCCTAGGATTTAGTGTTTTGAGTTATCTTTTTTGTTATTCACCTCTTTCTGATTAACTTTATGCATCAGTGGTATCAGAGTTCAGTAATGAGTGGAAGTGATCGAACTTGCACCACTGACAATGATCACAGAGTGCAGGCCTTTAGGGTTTTCATTACCACGTTAGAGCAACGTGTCAAGGATTTCATCCCGCTCCAAACCCATCTCCATAACCCATCCCACTTTTACCACTCCCAACAGCCCCTACAGAGCTCGACATCCCTCCCCCATCCATCTCCTCAAAAACCATGAAACACCACCGCCGGCGCTGACCAACAAGAGCCCTGCTCCATCGCCACCGCCACAGAATCAAGTATGCCCTCCATCGCTGCACCACTGCCACATAGTCCGAGCAATCAAGGGTCGATCGGATGAACACTTGAAAATGGTCGTTGGTTTGTTCTTGACCAAGGCTAGTATATGCGCAAGCTTTCGTTCAATTCCAATTAACTTCAATATTAGAGCATTGAAGATATTTGAAGAAATGCGTGAGAAATGGAACCCTTCACCAACACTGATCTACCATTATCTAATTCACTCATCATATTATGCCTACAAATTTCAACAAAAGGCAGCTTATAAGACTTGTAATTAAGTGGGCACCTTAGTTAGTTATTATTTGTTGATATTAATGTTGCTCAATTCATAGTACCTAATTTTGATAGAATTATTAATATTGGGCACAGTCAATATGGTGACTTCTAAATTGGAGACGTGGTTCTTTGAGCATGTAGTGGAATTAAAGTCTTGTAGAGTTCTTCCTTCTAAGTTGGCTCTAGATGTTGTTGTTCATGTGCTTGAAGAAATGTGTGTGAGAGAAGTTAACACTTGGGACTTTATGTTCCCTGGGCACCATCAGATTGTCTCCATTGAAATCTTTCTTATTGATTCGTGATCGGACTCACTTGGGAAGCAAATTATTTGTTGAATTTCTTCCTCTACCCCCTGTAATTCAAGTCGAGGAAGTTTTCAGTATAGTGTTCAAAGTACTGCAACAACTAGAGTGGAGATCCCGTAATTTAAGTGTGCATCAATTGATTCACTTCATTGAGCTTGGTGTGCAGCAGTTCACCATAGAGATCAGACTTGCTGATGTAGTCACACTTGTTCTCTCCAACACTGATGTGCTTCAAGGGTATGTGATGAACTACTTACTTTTATTATGTTTCAATTCTCTACATCATGTATTTAATGATGTGCTTCACTCCTTTATTATGCTCATGGATGATGACAATGGTCTTATGTGTAATTCACCCTGGGTAGTAGTCGCGAACCGCAGTCAGGCTAGAAAGAAAAGATTTGGTGTAATTCAGTTTTCAGTCAATAGAATCACATTCATTTCAGCATAACCTGGCCTGCTGTTACATGGATGGATTCATACAACCAAGAGATCTAATGCATACACAAGCTCATCTAGGAGAATGATTGATGGTTGGTGTTCCTTTGAAGTAGTTGACATCAACTTGGATTATGTATTTGATGTTTCTGCTGCTACATATCACTCTCTTGAAATTGGATCTTGGATTAACAACCAACACTTCTTGGCTTTTGTGTTTGATTATGCTAGTGTCCTCCAGGAGTTTCTTCTTGGTTTAATAATCGACATCCAATGGTTTTCGTGTTTGATTATGCTTCAGCTATGGGTCGACCACCAGATCATGGTCCTTGATGATGCTTCCATTTTAATTAGTCGCTCGTGGTCGAGCTCTTTTTAAGAAAGGGAGAATGATGTAGTAATTATGTGGCCTTAAGTTGATGTATTGGACTTTATTATAGTTAGGGGTATATTAGTCATAAGACTCATAATGTATTAGGGTTTTAGTATAAAAAAGTGTAACCACAACACATTCGCTAGCTTTTTATCAAATCAAATGAAAATTGTGTGTTGAAGCCTTGTATTGGGTGTTTGAGTTATCTTCTTTGTTGTTCATCTCTTTCCGATTAACTCTCTGCATCAACCACACTGGTAGGGTTTTTTTTACGGCTTTATTTAGAGAAACACATTGTTTATTGTGCCATTGTTTGATTCTTCGGCTATTGATAAATAAAGTCTTGTTCCTATCAAAGAAATGAAAATAAAAATAAATAACCAAACAGGAATCCACAAGTATATGAAGTTTGTAGTGCGATATCAGTATTGAATTGTTTAGATAGTAACAAATAATACCCATTCCTTGTTAATGTTGATCATTATATAGTCAAAATCTTAAGTTTTAGTTCAACTCCTATCAAACAGTATATGGCATTGCTTGTATATTTATACTTGATGACTTCTCTACTCAAATCTCTTAAATTCTTGACATGAGGATAAATTCCAGATATTATGGAGTAAATGATTGCTAAACTCAGAACTCATAAAAAAAAAAAACATTTGACAGGGGATCAAAGGAATGCTCACTTGATGAAGATTGAGGGAGCCTCTCTGAGAAGCTGTGGCTGTTCAAGGCAGACTTGCTCAATTACGAGTCCCTGTTGGAAGCCATTGCCCGATGCAAGGGTGTTTTCCATGTCTCATCTCCCGTTCCATCAACCTCTATACCAAATCCCAAGGCAAGATTAACTTGACAACTTCTATATATCTTCTGATTCTAGCGTTTGTCTGTTTGTATCTAGCTAGGTTTTTGAGCAGGATTCAACACTTCTCTTTATGAACAAACCGAACTTAGAAAGAGAAATGTTTGTCCATAAAAAATAAAATAAAAAAAAAAAAAAAACTAGACCTACTCTCTGATTAAGACAATCTCAAATAAACATCTCCTTTGGGAGTGATTTGGATTTTTTTCTTTCAAGAAGTTAATGTATGTTTTTTTGTTTTTTTTAAGAATTGCGTTTTGATTTTTTAAATTTATTGTGGGATGTGATGAGCTTAAGGTGCTAACATTTGGGTTTAACGTGTCATGTGATGATGCCAATCTTAAAATTTATTGTGGGACGTATGAGCTTAAGGTGTTAAATTAGGAAGGATTTAAAGGATTATGAATTTATGAGAGCACATCATCAACTGGCTTAAATCGAGCTGGGTGGATGTGTGATGATGATGATGTAACAACGTTCAGGAGTAGTCTCCTTCCTCAAAAAAAAAAAAATGATGATGATGACGATGATGACGATTGAACGTATACTGCAAATTAATTTGTATGAGATGATGTCTAGAGACTCTACACCTTATCTTTCTTCCATATCCGCTACCTTCCATTTTAGGCCATTACAAAAAACTTGCTAATGATGCCTCCGCACTCTGCAGTGACTGTAATATGGACTTAAGTCATACTCATTTTTTTCGTGAGATACATGAGACAACCAACCATACTTGAGACAACCAACCATACTTCGGTAAAAAGTCTAGTCAACTCTTCCAGATTCGTCGTTCTTGCTCAGCTTTTCCTTTTGACACATTGGAGTAGCCACTTCTTTGCAATTCTCCATTTTGAACTTCTTTAAAATCTCTCTTGTATACTTCTTTTGACAAACAAAAAACTCATTTTGCTTTTGTTTGATCTCCATTCCGAGAAAGTAAGCCATCTCTCCCAAATCTGTCATCTCAAATGTCCTTTGCATATCTTGTTTGAAATCTTCAACAAGATTGACATTGCTCAAGAAAGTTGTATTAAGTCATCAACATACAAAGAAACAATCACAAAATTGACTTCATCACCTTTGATGTAGAGGGTAGCTTCACTGGGCTTTTTTGAAATCCAACTTCATCAAATGCTCATCGATTCTACTTGTACCAAGCTCTAGGTGCCTGCTTTAGCCCATACAAAGCTTTCTTTAGTAGATAAACTTCATCTTCATGGCCTTTAATTGCAAATCCTTGTGATCGACGTAAATTTCCTCCTCGAGAAAACCATTCAAAAAGCAGACTTAACATCCAAATGATACACTTTCCAAATTTTTGTGCGGCAATGGCTAGTAGCAATCTAATAGTATCCAATCTAGCAACAGGAGCAAATGTGTCGAAAAATCAACACCATAAATTTGAGCATACCCTTTACAACAAGCCTTGCTTTGTGCTCGTTGATTGAGCCATTTGCATTCAAATTTAGTTCAATACCCACTTCACTCCAATCACTTTTCTTACTGATTCTTTTCACAAGCTCCCAAGTTTGGTTCTTCTCGATCATGTTCGCTTCTTGTTCATTTGGGATCATTTTCAGCTTCCCAAAAATCAGCAGCAAGAATTGCTACATGTGCACCTTTGGGAAATTTCAAAGTGATCTTGTATCTAATTGGAACATCATCAATCAATTCATCTTCCTTCAACTGAAACTTTGAATTGTGAAGTAAATTTGAGGCTGATTTCTCTCCATTCCAGTCCCAAATCTCATTTTCCATGAAGTGCATCTCTACTTATTAAATTTTCCTTGTATGAGGTTGGAAAACTCTATAAGCTTTAGAAATCCTATATCCCATAAAAATTCCAGCCGTTGCCTTTTTATCTAGCTTATCTCTTTTGATCTGAGGCACATAAACAAAACACAAGCATCCAAACACTTTTAAATTTTTCGAGAAGGTTTGAAACCATACCAAGCTTCGAATGGTGTCTTCCCGTCTCTTGCTTTTGTAGGAAGCCGGTTGAGAAGAAAAACTAAAGTATGTGCAGCTTCACCCAATACTCCTTTGGCAAACTCTTTTCATGAAGCATGCATCTAGCCATCTCCATTATTGTACGATTCTTCCTCTCACTTACTCCATTTTGTTGAGGAGTATATGGAGCAAGTAAGTTGATGTTTGATTCCAGCGTCCTCACAATACGTGTTGAACTGATTTGATGTGTATTCTTTGCCATTATCGACCTTAAGGCTTGAATTTGGTAGCCACTTTGAGTTTCAATCCACCGCTTAAACTTCCAAAAATTCCAGCAACTTCTGTCTTGAATTTAAGAAAATAAATCCAACACATTCTAGTGTGATCATCAATAAAAACAATGTAGTACTTACTCCCATTAAGTGAAGGAGTTCTTTGAGGTCCAAACAAATCTGTGTGGATTAGTTGCATTTTTAGTAGCCCTCCAAGTTGCTTGCTTGAAAGGATGTCTTGTTTGCTTTCCAAATTGACATGTCTTGCAATCTGTAATTCAACTTCTAAGTGAAGTAAGCCTTGAACCAACTCTTTTCTTTGCAAATTCAACACTGCTGCATGATGAAAGTGACCAAGTCTTTTTGTGCCACAATTCTGTTTGTAAACTTAATGGTGAATAAGTCTAATCTCCTCCTCCGAAGGATCTAAGTACGAAGCTCTTTCCTTCATGTTGACTTTGAACACATCTTCTCCTCTTGAATCCTTGATTAAGCATCGATAAAGATTACTTTGAAACCCCTTTCGAGTAGTTGGCCTACACTCAACAAATTTTGGTTTATGTTAGGTACAAACAATACATCTTTAATTAACTTTGTACCTGAAACACTTTCGATTGCTATCGTTCCTTTTCCCTTGACTGCAACGAAGTCTCCGTTGCCAATTCGACTTTGGAGGTTATAGATGTGTCGAGCTCTTTGAAGAGATCTCGATCGAAGGTCATGTGATTTGTGCAACCACTGTCAACAAGCCACTTATCACTTGCATTACTTGAGGTGAAACAAGATGCAACAAAAAGTTGCTCCTCCTCTTCTTCTTGATCAACAACTCGAGCTGCATTTTTATGTTGAAGATTGCCTTGAGTCACATTTCTTTGCTGAGGATTGCTTCTACATATCTTTTGATGATGTCCTCTCTTCTGACATTTCTCACATTGTTGGTCGGGTCTCCTCCAACATTTAAAAGGTGGATGACCTTTTCTTCCACAATGTTTACAAGGAGAAATCGATTTTGTTCCCATATTAGTTTTAGGGGAATCAAAAACTGAGTTTCCTTTCTTGTTCTTCTCATATTTCTTCCCTTTTCCTCCTTGGTTGAACCGAGTTCTCGCAGCTAATGCACCTTCAATGTACCGCTTGATCTCATGAGCCTTCTTTGTTCTTATGCCTCGCAAGGAACTTAACAATTCTGCCAAGCTAACCTTTGATAGATTTTTAGTATTTTCCAAAGAAGAAATGGCTGATTCAAATCATCAGAACAATCACAATAATTTTTTCAACCAATTTAGAGTTGGGAAATTCAGATCCGAGTAATCTTACTTTGTTGGCAATGCCTAGTAATTTGTCGGAATACTCTTTGATGGTCTCCGAATCCTTCATTGTTTGTAGTTGGAATTCTCGTATCGATTAAAGACTTGCATTGCTCTAATCCTTTCATCTCCTTCGTACTCACTCTTGAGAAAATTCCAAACTTCAAATGCTGATTTCTTTGTCATGATTAAAACTTCTTCCGAGATCAAGCAAACAACGAGGCTTTAGCCTTGGACTTTCTAGTTTTCTTCTCCTTGTGATTCTTGAGTGCGCCATTGTTGGATTTTCCCGTGGAGGTTTGTAGTCCATTCAACATCATCCCGAGAGATCATGCGCAATATGCCTCCATCCTACTGCCCATACATGGTAGTTTTCACCATTAAACACCGGTAGTAATTCTTTTCAAGTGATTCAATCCATGAAAGTATGGATATAAATGATTTTACTCAGTTATAGGTCCCTCAAGATGACTGTATACCAATTTTGAAGGAATATCAAAGTAGTAAATTGAGTTTAAAGAAGCAGAGACAAGAAACAAGAATAAAGAAGAAATATTTCTGCAGTAGTCTGCTGATTTCATTTAAGTTGAATAGCTTAAATACACAAAAAAATACTAACTGAAAATCAAAAAATAAGGAAACTACTCCTAAAATAATGCCACTACAACTGATACACCAAGATCAGTCAAAGAAACTAATCTAAAAACAAGGAAGTAACAACTGAAACATTAGACTAAATCAAACAAATAAATAATGCAGCAGCTGAGGCAAAAATTCAACAGTATATAAGTAGTGTAGATTGGATCCTAGAACAAGCTAATTGGTTTTGTGTAAGATGGGCTCCAACCCCATTTATATGCTCACATGTGCGTGTGTGACCCAACACTCTCCGAGCCCATGGATTGCTATATGGTATTAGAGCAGAACGATCTTGGGCTCGTATTTGATGACCTGGTTGGGCTAGCGGTGAAGTCTAGACCTGTTTGTGGACCTATATGCCTATAAGAGTAGGCCTAGGTATGTTTGTCCATACCTCTAAAAGTAGGTCTATGTTTAGCAAGTGACAACTAGTCCAGGCCTAGTTGCACTTGAGGGGGAGTGTTGGAATATATAATCCCACATCGAAAATATAATAAGAGTTGGTGTGGTATATAAGTGGTGTAGATTGGATCATAACACAAGCCAATTGGTATTGTGCAAGATGAGCTCCAACCCCATTTATATACTCATGTGCGTATGTGGTCCAACACTCTCCGGGCCCATGGATTTCTATAGTGGACCTCATACTTTCTTTGATTGGATGTCGATATCTCTGGATTTCACCCTCTTAGACACTTTTCCGGGTCATATTGCCTTTAAAAAAATCAAAAAAAAAAAAGGTCATATCCATTTTTCATGCTATTTTGCATGGGCTACTATTGTTGGTCCTTGTTATAAGAGAAGAGTAGCACAGGTCAAGACACTTGGTAATCTTGCAGCCGAAAGGAACCATTAAGCTTGTGTGGTCATCATTCAGTAAAATTCTCATAAATGTACAAACAAAGTCATCACAATTGGTTGAGTTCAAGGTTGATAACATAAATGTTGCTCAGTGTACAACTTCGCTGGTGATGTTATTACCCATTGATGACTCCGGGTTGGTTTCTTTTCCAAAATGCAGTACCTGACAGGTGCCTCTAATTTTTATGCATGTGCTTACTCCGAACCCTGAGAGCTATCCTAGGCGGTACAACTTTCTAAATGCCAAAACTTTCTCTATATGGGTAAGTTTGCAATCCAGGTCTCAACCCTTATATTAGTAATTTTTGCTATCCTATTAATTGTGAAATTCGGAAATGATTCTCACAATTAGTAGATCTCAGAAACAACTTTATTGATATAACAGACTCCGGTTTCTCCTTGTGTGTTTCCCTTGTTGGATAAGGGAGCTTGTAGCAATCTGACCAGAGTCTGGTTTGTTGCACTTATTTACCCCCATCCTTGCCTCCTTTCAATCATTGTAAATTTTAAATGAATTGCATGCAATATATATAATTTAGATATCAACTAATTTGGGATTGAGTCTATGTTGTTGTTGTTGCTGTTGATATATAATTTAGATATCGATTGTAATGCTTTCTCTACGAGCTTACCAGATCATTTTTTATTTTTATTTTTTGGTTTACTCATTCTACTTGCCTCATCAAAAATGTTTATATGAATGATGAATTTTTCAAGTTTTAAGAATTGGAATTGAACCTACAGGGATTAAGTTGTCATAGTATTTTCACTCGGCCAATTCATTGCATTGAGTACTACACCGATTATGAATTGAACTCAAGGGATTATGCTGTTTTAAACCTTCCATCTGCGGATGCTCACATGCTTAATCAACAGTGAACACATGGATCTGCTTGAATATCTTCTGATTTTTATTGATATAATCTAAGAGGAAGAACCTTGTTTCTCTTTCTTTAGTTGGTATACCTTTTCTCCTCTCTAAATTTTCATTTCAACGTGTCATAATTGGTATTGTTTATCGAAAACAGCAGCGGAGAAACATCGAGGCTTTGGAGTATGGAAAGAGAAACGGGCTAGACGTTGTAACAGTTGCTCCCTTCCTTGTTCTGGGGCCAATGCTGCAGTCCCATATTAATGCTAGTAGCTTGGTTCTAGTCAAGCTTTTGAGAGGTCACTTTTTTAAAACTTGTTATCCACTTTATTTCTACTGTCTTGTGGTTGGATTAGCAAGTCTTTCATTTTTTGTTGTTGTATTAATGTATCTAGTATTTGTTTTTATCTGTGGCTGTTCATTCCACTTCATCCATCCACATGCGTAAACAAAATGCATACCACCAGGTTCCACAAATGCTTATTGTTTGTTTCCTATTTAGGTTTTGGAATTTTCTTTTGATTTTGATTCAAAAGAATAAACCTAATTCCTAATGGCTCTCTGCGAGTATTGGATAACTTGAAATGTTCTCAACTAACACTAGTCATTGTAATTTTGCCTTTCTTTCAAAGAGGTTGAGGAAGAAGAGAGTAAGATGAGTTCCGCGAAACTGCAGAGGCTGAGGTGGAAGTTTTGGCCACTGGAGGAAACCTTGCGGATTCTGTCAAGAGCTATGAAGAAGCTGGGATTCTTCACAAAGATTAGCAAGATTTGATCTCATTGGGTGCTTTGTAAGAAAGCACATAGCCAAGTTTTTTCACTATAGTATGTGAGGAGTTGGGCTTTCGCATCAACAGAATTTGATTTCACTTTCAAAGATAAATATTGCATGTTACGTGACTTAAGTGGGATGTGTGCACTTTACAATTTAGGATGAGTTTTCATTTGAGTGAGATTCGATGTGTTTGATCAAAAGAATGACTAATTTTGTAATCTATGTGTCGTGCGGTAAAATGTTGGCCAATAGGAAAAGTAAGAATGTTTTGGCAATTATCGGGTCCTTTATTGCGAAGCTATTGATTGTCAACCAATCTGTTGAGCTGCCATTGATTGTCAACCAATCTGTCCAGCTCTTATTTCATATCCTTCACACGTTCAAGATAAACAATAGAGAGAGGGATCAGAGCTAGCGAGAGAGAAACAATTGAGATAGAGAGCATGGGTGATGATGACGAGAAGGAAACAGTGTGTGTTACCGGCGCTGGTGGGTATCTAAGCGTCATGGCTAGTGAAGCTACTTCTCCTTCGTGGCTACAAGGTCCATGGAACTGTCAGAGACCCAGGTATGTATATTTACAATTACACATGTTGTGTCTGTTTTTGATTTCTTATCCTAGCTCTTGTTATCTTCGATTCCATGAGATTAATTTGAAGAATATAACTTATGCTATACAGTACTTTTGAAAAATGGAAACTTATCATTTCAGGCGATGATGGAAAGAATGGGCACTTGAAGAAATTAGAGAACGCCGTGGAGAATCTGCAGCTCTTCAAGGCAGACATGCTGGACTTTGAGAGCCTTTGTGAAGCCATTGATGGGTGCACGGGTGTTTTTCATACAGCATGTCCAGTTCCTTATTCCAGTGCCTTGCAGGATCCAGAGGTCCAATTAAACTATCTAATTATTAACTACTAAATTAATTAATTTGACACAACAAAACCATAGGTTTATGACGTTAAGCGTACGACATTGTAGATAGAGATGATTGGACCGGCTGTGGAGGGTACATGCAATGTGCTCAAGGCATGCTCCAAAGCTAAAGTGAAGAGGGTGGTGATGGTGTCATCTGTCGCTGCGGTTTTTATGAAACCCAATTTGACCAAGGATCAAATTCTTGACGAGACATGTTGGAGTGACACGGAGTACTGCATGACAAATGATGAATTAGAGGAGGTAACACATAGCATAGTCTATATATATATATAGTCAAGTTAATTTAGCTAAACACAATATTGTGTTTTGTAGTTCCCTTGGCACAAGTGTTACAGCTACGCTAAAACAGAAGCTGAAATTCGGGCATTTGAGTATGCCAAGGAAAATGGACTGGACCTTGTGACGGTGTGTCCGACACTCATTATCGGACCCCTGTTGCGGCCTGCAATGAATATCGCCAGTGCGTTGCTGCTCAGTTTTGCAAGAGGTATCTATCCATCATGTTTTCATTTTATTTTTTTTTTTTTGTAAAATCATCCATTTCACTTGCCAATCAAAGTTGTTGTTAATCACATTATTCAGAGCTTAGATGTGCCATTAATTCATTACTTAATTAACAGATGGGGTGGAAAAAGTGAATAACAATGTTGATTTTATGGTGGTGGATGTGCGAGACGTGGCCGAGGCACTTCTCCTAGTGTATGAGAAACCAGAAGCGAATGGGAGATACATATGTGCAGCTTATCCTGGTTCCTTCCTCGTTTTGGTTAACAAAATGAAGACTTTCTATCCCAGCCTCAATTACCCTAAGCAGTAAGTTAATACATATTTAAACTAATTACTTACCCAAACGTATATACATATCTAAATCGAGCACAATGTTAGAGTTTGATCCATGTTGTTGTTGTTGTTGTTGTTTTGTTGTTGCTTTCAATTAGTCATATTTGTGTATCTTGGCAGTTAGCTGTTGAGAAATGTTCAACATCAATAAAGTGATATGGTAGAATGAGTCAAAATTTTGAATTACAAAAACTAACTTATCTTAACATTTTTGGTGAAGTCTTTGCTCCCAAGTCACAAACCATAATGGCTTAAAAAAACAGTCACAAACCATAATATATCCCACACTTAATAGAGTATCTCCAAAAAAAAACTTAAGACTGGATCTTTGGTTTTGCCACGATATGTCTAGGGTGACCTTTTTGGGACATCCGGTTGTTGGTGTCCATTCAATACACATTGATTTGTACGCACACAAACATCGATGCAAAAATGAATGAACATCAACAACCGAGTGTCTATTTTGAGTCCCAAAACTGGTCATCCTAGTATTTTCCATGTCAAAATGCTTCTCTCTTTATAATGCTTCATGTTATGTATGAATGTGCCTTGCAGAATTTCGGAACAAGGTTTTGCTCGCAAATTAAGCAGTGAGAAGTTAATTAGGTTGGGGTGGAAGTACAGGGCATTAGAGGAGAGCATTGTTGACTCCATTGAAGATTTCTTCGAAAAGGGGCTCCTTGATCGGAAGGCATAGTACGCAGCATATATAGCTGCCCATTACTATTATTATGCATCTCTTAATATGTTTCCTATAATCATGGGCCATAATTATTGAAATAAAATGTACGTGTTTCAGTAATTGTAAAAGTATCCCATATTACTTAATATGGCTTTAACTGGGGCTGATGAAATTGATTTTACCTTGTAATTCTCCCATTAGTAATAAGTTGCTATCGATTTTGTGCTCTTAATTCAAATTTGAATTACTCCATATCTTTAACAATATTACCTTAGCATGCATATTGGAGAACTCACCATCGTTTGAGGCACCTATTCACTCAAAGGGAGTTGAACATGACACAACGGAAATGATTCGAGTTACTGAAGGACTACGACTTCACTATTGA
Source organism: Stephania japonica (assembly GCA_039657345.1). Taxonomy (NCBI): domain Eukaryota; kingdom Viridiplantae; phylum Streptophyta; class Magnoliopsida; order Ranunculales; family Menispermaceae; genus Stephania; species Stephania japonica. The sequence continues at coordinate 5,278,973 of CM077558.1, read as the reverse complement.
GTATCACCCGGAAAGGCGAATGTGGTAGCTGATGCGATGATCGAGAGCTAGACAATACTGCGACATATGACACACGAGTACGGGTTGCTTGAGGCAGTGTCGATGTTGTGTGTGACAGAGTCTATTGCTGAGCTACACATTTGTTGTCAAATGCGAGTTCCCACGGTGTCTCTTGAGCGGGTTGCTGAGTTGCAAAGAGCTAAGGGCCAATATTTACGGATCAGTGGACTAGCTCAGGATCCAGGGTGCACAGAGTGGTCTAAGGGTTCAGACGGGTGCTTAAGACACATGGGTCGTTTGTGGATATCGATACTGGAGCTTAAGGATAATATTCTCGAGGATGTACACCGGTTGCGATTTACAGTTCATCCTGGTTGGACCAAGATGTATCACAACCTACAATGATTATTTTGGTGGTCAGGGATGAAGGCGGACGTGGGGAGGTATGTCCGGAGTTCTCATATTTGCTAGCACGTGAAGGCTAAGCACAAGAGACTTGTTGAGTTGTTACAGTCGTTGCCCATTCCTCAGTGAAAATGGGAAGACATGACCATGAACTTCGTCAGTGGCCTACCGTAGACTATGAAGAGACAAGATGTAGTTTGGATAAATATCGACAGGTTGACAAAGTTGGCACACTTTATATCGATCACCATGAGATATTTGCTTGCACAACTGAGCACTATCTTTGAGAGAGTTATTGTCAGATTGCACAGTGTACCGGTCTCTTTTGTTTCTGACAAGATTCGAGATTCACTTTGAGGTTTTGGGAGAGTGTGCAGGAACAGTTTGACACTCGACTACAGTTTAGCGATGTGTACCATCCTCAGACTGACGGGCAGTCAGAGCGATTGATTTAGCTTCTCGAGGATATACAATTTGGTGGATCGTGGGAGGATTATCTGTCGTTGTGCGAGTTTGCTTATAACAACAGCTATCAAACAAGTATCGGGATGCCACCGTTTGAGACACTTTATGGTAGGCCTTGCAGGCCACCAGCATGTTGGGCGGCACCGGGATACAACGGCTATAGGAGCTAAGGTTATTGTGGATCACACATAGAAGGTGAGACAGATCAGGAAGAGGCTTCAGGTGGCGTAGGATAAAGTAGAAAAATATTTGGATAAGTACCTTAAAGGTATGAGCTACGAGGTTGGGGATATGGTGTTCTTAAAGGTTTTGCCCTGGAAAGGTCATCAGAGGTTTGACATTAAAAGAAAACTAGCACCAAGGTTTATTAGACCATTTAGAGTTGAGGAACGCGTCGGCTGAGTGACATACCGTCTAGAGCTATCGCTACAATTAGCGGGATACATCCGATGTTTCACATATCCATGTTAAGGCTAGCTAGGTCGAGATCGAGACCTATGGTTGATGTACGTCAGATTGAGGTGCGACCAAACGTGTCATATGAGGAGCAACCCGTGGAGATCATGGATAAGAGGATTCAGACTCTGAGGAACAAGGAGATCCCGAAAGTTTTGGTTCATTGGCAGCATCATGGAATCGAGGGACTCACCTGGGAGCTTGAGTCTACCATGCAACGATGGTATCCCCACTTATTTGTCGGTAAGTATTTAAGTTTAATTTAATTTCACCTAGTTGGGAAGAATTGTAACGACCCGAATTTAATTCGTCGTTATTTATGACGTATTACAGACCTAACGACAGACAGCTCAGACACTTGTGGGACCCGCAGCTAGGCTAGAGCACGGATGGAGTTAGGTAAATATTTATTTTGTGTGTTGATTTATCTAATTTATAATGTTTATGTTCAAATAGGTTAAACGACATCGCGATGTGTGTAATTAATTATATTTTAATTGACGTGCGAGACTGTTGTTGGGAAATGTGCCCTAGGTCAATCCATTAATAGTCTTTATGAATACATTTTAGTTAATAAAATAGAGGATTTCATTTGTTGTTTATTATAATTAATTTGCATGTTTATATTATAATAAGATCCATGGGTATTTACAGAAATATCCTAAATGTCCCTAGACGATTATTATACTGGGAACTATAATGAATTAAGACTAGTGTGAATCTTCATTGATGATCATACGATGATCATATGTATAGGATTGCGAATCAAGATCATGAGTACTTGTTAGGGAACAAAGTACTGGACCGACCCACTATGAGAACATCGCATGGATTAAGTCATAGTTGTTTCTCATGATAGGTATATTTTTTAGTCCTCTGACTTGAGATTACTAGAGACTTCAACATTAGGAACATAGTGATTTGACACTATCAAACGTTGTCTTTAATCGGACGATTATAAAGGTTGTGATTGGTTACTATGTGAGCAATGTGATGAAGTTGTGTAATCGAGATAGAATTTGTCCCTCTCATATAAAGAGAGATATCTAGTGGATCCTCGATGTGTTAGAACTGTTAAAAGGCCTAGTCTAAGTGAATTGATATTGATCAATGTCACTTGGATGTTTTCAGTCTACCTAGAGATCGAGACTAGTACGATTGAACATGTTGGATGACAATTCCATGCCTTATGTTTGATCAAAAGGATATCGTGTGACAAAAGGATATTATATACACTATTGATTTGATATTCGTACAACTTGGGTAGTCATAATGTCTTGCTAGAGGCCGTTTATAACTTGTATACTAAAATGTGTTTTGGTGCACTGTCAACGTTATATGAGCCTATTGGGTCGCACACTAAGAATGGTTTTGCGAGATTTTAAGATGGTTCAAAAAAACGAATTTTATATGATAAAATTCATGACAGAAACGTCCTTGTAGTGTATTACACTTATACTTCTTTACGTAAGGGTATATGTGTAATTTACTTAACCGTCTATATACAAGGGTTGTATAAATAGATATTTTGAGTTAGAATACAAGTACGAAAGAAAAAAAGGCCAAAACTCTATTTTCGTTTTAAGAAACGCCTTAGGGTTTTTGGTATGCTCTGGATCGTTTTGGAGAGAAACAAAAAGGTTTGGTATTCTCTCGAAGCTAGCACTTCAAATCTCGACCGCATTCGTGTGTGGACTACTGATAGAGGGCGTTCGTCGTTGGCAGCGCCTTAGAGATCGATTAACCTTCAAAAAAGTACATTGCGACTGAAGTATGATTAAGTTTTCATAGTTTAAACGTGTTTTAATGGAATCAGATTCGGATCCTGTTGGGGTTTTTCTCAAAATTGTTTTTGAAATCTCCTCTGCGCATGAACCCCAAAACTAATAATTGTGTGTTAAGTATTCGCCTCGATATGTGTGTCGATGCGGGTACAGAGTAGGCTAAAAGACGAAATACTAGACCAGGGGAAATAATACACACATGAAATGAATTAAATGTGATAAACTAGTAAATTTGGTGAATTCCTAATGACGTGGGGTCGTGGGCGACACGCGTTGGGTCGTACAGTAATGTGCACGCCCGAGTACTTGTTAGCATGCACAACAAAATTGTAAGCACAAATGTAGGCGAATATACATATATATTTATATATTTGTAATTTAATATATATATATAAATCAGAAATTAAAAGAAATGTGAAATGACTAAAAGGGGCATTCGGGTGAGAATGGATTGTAGATAAGGATAGGAGCAAAATGGTCATTTCACCCCCCCAAATATCAACAAAGCCCACCGCCACCACCATTCTCACTAGTTTCACAAAATCGACCGAAAAGAGAGAGAGGATCCGAGAAAGAAGGAGAGACCAAGAGATTGAGGCCAAGAGCTCGGGGAAGCAGCGTTGGTGAGGTGAGGTGAGTGTTGATGTCGTTATTGTTGTTGATTGTGTTGTTGTTGAGCTTGAAAAATTGGTGTTTTAATGGTGAATTGGTGATTGTTAGCGTTGGTGTTGGTGTTTGTTGACCAGTTGGTGTTGGTATTGTTATTGTTATTGTTTTTGATGGATTGTTGAAGAAGAAAGAAAAAAAAAAATTGCAGCGATAGAGCAGAGTGTTGGAGAAGAAAGGGTTGGGCCCTTGAACCAGGCTGGTTCGACAAGCCGAACCCGGTTTAGGCCCAACCTTTCATAAAAATAAAAAATAAAAATAAAATATTCTGAAAATTTCAGAAAATCAGAAAAATGATATTTTGGACCAAATAAATAGAAATTAATAAATTTTTATGAAAAATGAAGTGTTCGGGATTTCAGCGAAACTTTATGTCTGGGGTTTTAGCCTCGTAAAGTATGAAATTGTCAAAAATTACAAAAAATTGTAGAAAATTCAAAAAAATCAAAGAAAATATGAGAAATTTGAAAAAGAGTATAAATGTGGGTTTCGAGACTTTTCGAGCGGTTGACACCCTGGTATAACCCAAAAGTGTGCCACAACTAAAAATTGGAATAAAATTTTAACTTATATTTTCAAAATATAAAATCAATTAATTTGGCATTAAATCACATAAAATGGTTTATTCAGACACCAGGGACTTAGGAGATTATAGTCGTATGTCGGCACGCATTCCGAGTCATGAGCAGAGTCGAACTAGGGATTGTTTTTGGGACACGGAGCATAGTTTGAGGTGTTTAGGATCCCAACTAAAATTACTTGAATATTTACTTCTTTGACATTTGAATTCAAATTCTATTCTTTCAACATTCTACTCCTGGTTGTAGTTTTAAATGGACGGACGTTGAGCGGGGTTCCCTCCATGCCATTCCAATGTGTATGCCCATTAGACCATAACACGTGCCACTAGATCGATATCGATGAATAACATAACCCGAGTATCACATCATGGCATGTGTCGATGCGTTGTCTAAGCCAGAATACATTCTTAGGGTTTTTCGGACCCCTCGACTCGTCGGTGTGGTCCGCGCTCGTCCTAACCACTCACAAAACATCTAATATACCACAATCTATCAAAACTCCTTAACAAAAATCGTACGAGATGCAAACCCCAAGTTTTCTCCCCAAAACCAAAAATTTCTTGAAAACCAACAACACACACAACATTACAAACACAACCTTTGTTGCTCAAAACCAACACTTGAACTCATAGCAACACCTTAAAGGCTAGTGTGCCTAACTTACACCCCGAAAACCTAGTCAAAAACCCAATAAAACAGGTCCGAAACGTAAAGAAAGAGATGAAGATCGAAAATCTAACCTTTTTGTCGATCCTAACTTGATCCAACACCTCCAAATGAGTTCCAACATCCCAAACCCTAGCCAACCTTCCAAATTTTCATTCAACACCACATAGAGAGAGAAAAGGTGATGAGAGTTAGGAGAATTAAGATATTTATATAGGAATATCATTTTGTGTGTCCACCCAATCCCAAGGTTATTTTTATGGCCAAGATGTGGTCAAATGGTCTCCCTTAAGTGACTTAAATGGTGACTTTGTGTTCACACCTCTCATTTGTTCTCACTACCATCAAGTCAACTCTCGGTCGTTCTAACACCCAGTCCCAAACCGTCTCTATTGTCCAATGCATATACTCGCGTCACTCACATATATATGGTATATTATATCAATTATTTAATGTATATTATCATTTATTTTGTGTATATTAACCCCTGACCTAGTGTACTAACCATTTGCCTCCCCGATTCCCACGTCTAAACCCTACTCGAGGCAAATTTTCGTCGCACTGTCTCGCACTCGGTATATACAATTTAACACATAACATTGCGATGCCAATAATCTAATTTATACAATTATATTGCAAATACAACAAACAACATACAAAAATGGATTATATACCTATAATGGCATGCTCTGACTTAACGTTAGGGTCCACGTGCGTCCTGACCGGCATCCATATCTACAACCACGTGTTAAATAATGACAAATTAGATTTGGGTCATTACATTATGTGCACCCCATAATTTTATAAGGGCAAGCCACTGGATTTGGGCACCCAAAATATGGATTTGAGCACCCCCCTTAAAAAAGTTAGTTCCTAAAATGCCCCTATGTTGTACAGGGCACCCCACCACTTAAAAAATTGAAAAACACCATAACCTAACATATGAAGAGAACGACACAAAAAGCCCTAAGTCGAATTGGTGGATGGAAATAGGCGGTGTTGGTTGTTTGAATTCAGGGCTTTGATTTGGATCGACTTGCTAAGGTGAGACTTTTCAATTTTTTAGTGTTATTGATCAATTTTAGTTTTTGTGTATGTGTTTGTTGTTGTTTATGATCGAATTTAATGGTTGTTTCGTGTTGTGTTATTGATCAAGTCTCGTTCGGTCTCGTAGGATCGATGGGACTCAATCTATTCGGTTGAAGGTGATCAAGCAAATGGATTGATCTGGTCACTTAATACCAAACAATCCATGTTAGTTCGGTCTCTTCCAACTGATCGGTCACATGTGACCGACCGATGCCGCTCTCAGTCGGCCATTAGGAATTGACCTACAACATGTGGTTTGGCCTTGCATGGCCAAACTAGATGTAGAACTACTGGTTTGAACAAAAAAAAACATATTAAACGAAAAATCAAGAAATACAACCTCTCCATCTTACACATCCGCATCCCCTACACGATCATCCTACATTTTTTAAGGTCAATAGCCAATGAACAACTCAAACAAAGAATGACCTAGCAAACAAAAAATTTGTTCAAACCCCATAAATGCACACAAAACAATAGAAATACAACATTTTCCATCATAAAGCATGAAGAAGTCGACTCTTACGATGGTAGTGGGCTACAAATTGCAAGTTCGTATCCCCGATGGTCGTATGGATCATTGAAGTCGAAGGATTGTCGGTTTGTGAGGGGTGCACAAACGTGAGAGAAAGTGGCATGTGGTGATTGTGGGAGTTATGAGGGGATAAAAAAGTCATTTCATTTTATGGCATATATGGAATTGGAGTGCAAAAAAAAACTTTGGTTTGCCCTTATAAAATTGTAGGTGTTGTCATGGCCCAAATTTTTAATCCTAGTTTTGTTCGTAATCAGGATCACGGACTCGTGACGTGGGACCACATTGTAACGACCCAAATTAATTTAATCAGGATTAGTGTTAATCGCGAGGATTAACGGGTAATTCGGGCGTTGCGTGGACAACTGGGTGGACTCAGATAGGAGTACTCAGGTTATACGGTGTTATTTGTATATGTTGTATGTTTATTATTGTGATGTGGGAATTTAATATTTATATAAACATCACATGTGTGTAAATTATTGTCGGGCGAGTTTGAGCGCCGTGTAGGACTCGCTAACGCGAGGTTAGGTGGCAAATGCAGGCCGGCGTTGGGTTAAATGAGAAATCATAATTTTATGGCTATGGTTGAGGTTTAAAAAAATTAATGAGATTTACATATAGGCTAAGTTAGTAAATCAATTAGGTACACTAAGTGTGGGACCGCCTCGGGAAGCGTGCCGGACACAGGGCACGGGGTGCCGAGTGGTCGGGAAGTTAGTGTGACCCTATTTACAAATTTATAGAATTTATTGACGACAGGAATAGGTGTTAGGAATTAAATCAAATTTGAGTAAATAAAATCCTATAGTTTGAACTGAATAATCAGTACACTTAGGATAAGCATCGAGATGCACAACAATGAGATTCAAGGCTAGATGTATTAGGATAAGGTGTTCAAGAATAGAGTGAAACAGAGCAATCAGAATCCATTAGATCGTCTTCGAGATGAGTGTGTGCATGAGATTAAAAGAACAACTATAAAAACCAACCGAATAGAACAACATGCAAACTAACATTTTTGCTCAACAAAATCCGAGATCTGGGAAGGAGAAATTGGAGATTTGTGGAAGAATTCGTAGGAGGAAGATCGAATCTAGGCCACAACATGAATTCCAGGTAAATCCACTCACAAATCTCTTAAATTTTCATAAAAAGTATGGGTTTTGAAGATTTGAAATGAATTTCGGATTTTGAGTGAATTTATCACTGTTTTTGAGAGATTTGATGTTTATTAGGTTGATGTTACTGCATGTTGTTGAATTCGATCGAGTTTGTGGAAAATTCAGTGATTTAAGATAAAAATTGGGTTTATTTACATACAATTTGATTCGGGAATTGGGTTGGTTTTGGTGGATTTGAGGGGGGAATGTTGATGTTTCCGGGGTCTCTAATGGGTAGAGATTGAAGATGAGAGACGAAGGAAGCAAAGATTGAAGGAGAAGAGAAGAAGATCGGAAAAAAAAAAAAAAAAAAAAAAAGAGAGAAGAAACCAGAGGCGCTGGTGCGCCTCTGGTGGGAGGAAGAAGAAGGGAGGGGGGCACGCACGCGTGCGTGCGTGCGTGCACCTCGGGCCCGGCCGGGCCCCAGCCCATCCCGGGTGGGCCGGCCAAACCGCCCGTGCCCAACCCGGGTGGGCTGACCGGCCCGACCCGACCGGCCCAGAGGGCCGAACCGGGCCGACCCGGTTGGGTCGGGTCCGACCCGTTCGGGGACCCACATATATTATTTAAATAATATTTTTATTTATTTATTTAAAAAAAAAATAGAAAACAGTTTTAAATTCTGGAAAATAGGAAAAATAGGGAAAAAAAAATATCAGAAAAATTGGGAAAAATTCTAGAAAAATATAGAAAATTTGAAAAAGGTAGAAAAGTAGGTACGGGACTTTCCGGGTATTTTTAAAACCCCGACACAGTCCGGGAGAGGTACCACAACTGAAAATTTTTAAAAATATAATATAATATCATAAAATGATATGATATGTTTCCAAAAAGTATAAAACACTATAAATGGACTTCAGGGACCGGGAAACCATAGCTCGAACAATGGGGAGCTAGGTGGGCGTACTGATGGGTCCGGGAAGTCGGAGTGCGATTTGAGGTGTGTAGTATCCCAATTGAACTTCACTTTAAGTATTTACAGTTTGATTTATTTGAATTCAGTTCCATTTATTCTCTACTCCATTTCATTATTGCTTTACGGTGGCCGAGTACTCTCACTGGTGACTTTACTTCGTAGTGCAATGTATTCCTACCGGTGTCTTTACGGTGTTGAGATCACTTCCCACCTGGTGCTTATTCGTTACAAATGATAGAGTCCACCGAGTCATAGCACTTGTCTATGCATATGCCGGTGAATAGGCCGCCCGCTTATGGTAGGCTTGTGTGGGTGCGTCGTGGGTCTACGCCGACCACCTGAGGTCCAGGGCCAACCCGGTAGAGGTGTTTTCACGGCCGTGCCCGGGGAAAGCCCGAAGTATGACTTAGTCTCGATTTTTATTGTGCACGTACTTTGCTTTGCTACTATTTTTATGCATGCGATGATCCTTTCACACTGCTTGCTCGTAATTCTTTTGTTCCGCATGTTTAATTATAGTATTTTAAATTCCAAGACTTTTTACTTCCGTAATTACTTGGTGAATTTCTTTGGGATTACTCACTCGACTCGTCATCCGTCTTTTGTGATGGCTTGAGTGCATCCTAGTACTAGCAGGGGTAAGGGGATCATCTAAGCGATTACATCCGACTTGCCTACGCCGAGGCCTCGCCGGTATGTGTGTGTAGATATTATCATGTTTTGATATTTCGTATTATGATTTGGGGTTGGGAAATTGGATACACACTTGTACCGGTATACATACTTTTATAGTTGATCGCTTTGTATGCACAAGATAAATGGGGTTTTCCACTATAGGTTTGATCAAGAACTTATATTTACATATATATGCATTTTGTTAAACTTTAAGTTCTTCCGCTGTTAATTTCTTTAAAATGATAAATTAAGTGACTTTAATGAATTACATGATAACTACCTAAAGTCGAAAGCAGATATACACGTCGCAGTGGTTTCCAGTGCACTAGCAGGGGAAACGGGGTCCACGGGGCGGCCTCGGGATCTTTGGGGCCGTGTCACACATTAAGATGTGTGCACTAACCGAGGTACGTGGTCGAGATACATTTTAGTTTTGTTATGGTGTATTCCTAGTGTATTGTATATGTGTAAACTAATTAAGTCCCTTCTACTTGTGTATAACGTCGAGACGCGAGCGGAAATGTGCCTCGAGATGCGTGTGAGTCATGGGACCGGGTAGTTAGTGATGTGGCAAGTCTTAATTTATTTAAATATGATTTAAATAATTAGTTACATAACCTAGAGTAATTAATTAATGTGAATCAAATTATAAGCCCTATAGTCTTAATAAAATTCCTACACTAATGATATGCCTCAAGGTCTGTGTGACAACCCATCCAAATGCAACTTTGTTTTAGTATGGGTGTCGTAGTGGGTGATAGGATCAATTTGGGTCATTAGATTAACATGGAGGTGTGTGTGCACAAGTAATGAACAACAACATATAACTTGGTGAAAATGCATTACTTTGCATCAACACCAATTAAAATATAATTCAGCAACGCTGGAATTTATTTTGAGGAGATGTGAAGACTTGAGAGTGCTCAAAATTAAGATGCCAAGTTAGGATATCAATACACAACCTAGGTAATCATCTAAACATATGTATGTTCTTTCAATGAGGAACTTCAACTACAAATCATAGGGTTTTTGTCCATAAACAAGTTCTAAGTCTTTTAGCACTAATTTTGAACATTTTGAATCTTAAATTTGGGGTTTTGAAGTACAATTTTCATTTTTCAAGTTTTGGCAAAATTTGGGGTTTCATTGATGAAATTGATTTTTCAAAATTTCGTTTTATAGATGCTTTTAATTTGAATAACCAATGACATTTTTGAAATCCTTACTTCATGCTGATAATTATGCTCTAAAAAAAGATCCTAATTTGGTTTCAAAGTTATGCTTTTTTGAAGTTTTCATGTGTTCTTGGTGTTATTTAAACAAATGCATGTTTATACCTTCAATTGTTTATGTTTTGATGATAAGTTATTAAGTGCCTGCTATTTTTGTTGATATAAATGTGTATGGGATCCCTAGAGGAGAACAAGGATCCCAGGCAAAGGAGATGGCAATTTGGGGAAGAAAACTCAGAAATTCGAGTGCAGAATTTCTCGATTTCCCAGAATAGGGAACGCGCTCCGCGTGCTGCACAACGCACTGCTGAGCCTACGCAACGTGCTACTAGTTACGGGTAGTAGTTCTGCACTTCCTCAACTCAAACTTTAACACCCTAACACAACTAAAAACCTACCAACTAATCTAAACACACACTAAATCTTACAAACTAATACCAGGGACCTAGGGGAAGTTCTCATGAGTCTGTTTGGGGGTTTTGGGTGTTGGGATGCCTTTTTGAGCTAGAATTCATGTGTTCTTGTAAGTAAATCCCATCTAGATATTCATTTATATTTCATTCCAATTTAGAGTTATTTTACAATCTATTTGGACTATATTATACCTTTGTACTCTAATATCATGACTTGTGTTGATATTCCTCACGTATTGAGCCTTGTTAACATGATATCATGTTGATTAAATACTCGTTGAATTCATTCATATGCCTTATGCCGTAATACTAAAGCACCCAACTATAAAATCTTAGTCGAGACATCTATTTTATGTTCGACGATATATGACCGAGTTTTATTGTGACGGCCCCAAATTCTAAGGTCGCCCTGTGCAACAGATACTTCTCCAGCCCATGCACCAGAAGTACTGTTACGCCACTCGTCTATCCATTTTACCTGTCACACTAGGTTTCGTGCCATTTTAATTAAGTTGTTTACAATTTATAGCGGAAGTCTTTATATTATCAAAAGAGCATTTTATAAAGTTAATTTATTCAACCTAAAGTGGAAAACCCTGAAGTACTCAGTATATAGGCGACAACTGCCATCAAGTGAGTGTTTATATACCAGTACTAAAGATGATATAATCACAAGTCCCCAATAATAATAAGTAAAACAATTTAATACTAATACACATACCAATAGGTCCTCGACAACAGACAAGTAAAGATGTGTCGCCCGTAATCTTCTTGTCCCTACTGATACGATAGATCTGCGCTCAAGCCATCACAAGAGGCAGATGACGAGCCCAGTAAGTAAAATCCCAAGGAAAACCACCGTGCATCATAATTTAAGAATGTAAATGGAAATCAATAAATAATGTTAAATAAACATGCGGAAAGAAGGAAAAATACAGACAACTGCTCAAAGCTCATCACATGAATATAACACATGGATATACAAATGGGTGTGAACCAACTAACTAAGATGTGTACCTAAGACCAGAAGCTCGGTTGTGACCTACTCCATCAACCCCACGACTGTGTCCTATGCCACACACCTAGCAAGCGACCACACAACCCACCGGATACATAGACGGAAAACCTCCTCCACCCCAGTAAGAATGGACTTGTAGATGATCAATAATTTACAACTCAAATGAATAACAAATAGTAAATGCAATAGTGGTGTTCAGTTGGGTTTTACATACCTCAAACCGCGCTCAAAACCCCAAAAATACCCCCGATCCAATCCTCGACTAGTCCCCGACTCCAAATACTGTCCCGTGACTTCTGGGATCTAATTCCAAGGTTTATTGGTTAATTAATTTAGTTTAAAATTGGTTAGGTTCAATTTCATATTTTAATTAAAATCCAGAGTGACATTAGCGTGCTAATCGGATCAATTAACGTGCTAATTGATCTTAATCACTGTTCATCATTATTTTCCGAGTGTAATTAGTGCGCTAGTGTTCATCTATTAGCGCTAATAGCACTCTATCCATAATTCTGAATTTAAATTTTTGGGTTCCAAACACCTCCTAAACCCAATTAAACCATCCAAACACCTTTAAAAACTCCTCAACAACACCAAATACATCATCAAACACAAAATTATCAAGCTTAAACTCTAAAGTCAAAGAATTATAAATTTCACGTCCAAAACCCATTTTCACAAAATCATCCAACTTCACTCAAATTCGATCCAATCAACAAAACTATGTAATACCAACCTCATGAACCTAAAATCTCAACAAAATACAGTGTTTAATTCGTCAAAAATTTGTTTGAACCTTAATTATCCAACAAAACCCAAAATTTCATAAAACTCAAGTTCTGATGAATCAATACCTTTGATCTTGTTGTTGAATGCCTTGAATCACCCTCTTCCTACTCCAATTGATGATCGTCTTCCTCTTCTCCATGGATTCCTCTCTCAATTTCACTCCTCTTTTGTTGTTTGATCGATCAAGTCAATATATATAGTGAGTTTTTTATCTATTGTGCGCACACATCTCGAGGAACATCCTGTGACCACTGATCACCCTGTGTCACTGAAATTCTTGACACCTTATCATGACATTGGCTGCCTTGAACCTTCCCGTGGTGCATTTCGAGAATAATCCTAGGTGTGCTGATTTTTTCAGTTCAACTATATGACTTGATTAATTCCAATTTGATTTAATTCATAAAACCTATTCCAGTCATCAATAAATTCCATAAAATGGTAAGTAGGGTCACACTAACTTCCCGACTACGTGGAACCCCCTGCCCCGCGTCCGACACGCTTCCCGATGCGGTCCCACACTTAGTGTACCCAATTGATTCTTAGCCTAAGATTATATTTAAACTCATTAAATCAATCCTCAATCTTAGGTTAGGCCACCTTAATAAATCATATAAAATCATGTGTGAGTCACACTAGCACTCAGCTCCCCAACAACTCATGTCCAGTACCCCAAATACCCGATACCTGGTACCCGATCCCCGACACGCACTTCGAACATATACCCAACTCGTAGCCTTGCCCGATATCAACTTACACACATGTAATATTTATATAAATAATAATAAATTCCCACATCACCATAATAGACATACAACATGCACAAATAACACAATATAACCTGGATACTCATATCCGAGTCAACCCAACTGCCCACGTAACGCCCGAATTACCTGTAATCCTCGTGATTAACACCAAATGTGATTACATTAATTTGGGTCGTTACACTTATCTTCTAAGTTCGTCGAGTTCTAACCAACTTTTCAATTAAAAGTTCAGCAAGCTATGACCGGCTCTTCAACTAGAGATTCGTACCTGCGAAGCCGAGCTACTCAATGATGGCCAACAAATTACAAGAAGAGAATGTGTGAAGGTTGATGATGGTGGGTGCACAAAATGTGAGGAAAGTGTGGTAAGGTGCGCTAATCGTAGTGAGGGGCATAAGGGTCATTTTGTAATAGAATTGACTTTTTTTTTAAATGTTTGACTTCTTCATTGGGGTGCCCTTTTAATTAGGTGCGTATAGCTGCATTCTTAATTTTTTGGTTTCTAATTCAATCTTATTCCAAAATATTTTGTGTGCATATTTGTTACTTATACGAAAAAGGAGTAAACAATTGCGTCTTAAAACATATATAGTCATGAGTAGACCTATTCACGGGCTTAGGTCCCCGCCCGACCCACTCAAGCCCGTGACTAACGGGTAGGGCTTGGACATGTTTTCTTAGCCCAAGCCCACTTAAGCCCGAGCATGAGCCTAGCCCACCACTAAATTAATATCTAAATTTTCAAAAAAATATGTTGGAGACAAGGCTTGAACTCAAGACCTTCTACATTGATTATTATTTGTTACCAACATGCCACATCTATCTTTTATGTTTTATTTGTATATTAGCATAATTATATGTGACGGCCCCAAATTCCCAATGCATTTGGGTACGCCCGGCCTAGACCCGTGCAGGTCCCGAGTCCGTTCTCAGCGAACCTGACGAGCCTAGTCAGCCTCAAAACATCAAAATTTCACGTTTTATGAAAGAGTTATTGCAATTATAACACAAATGAAGCAAAAATCATATTCTAAATATTGGGAAATAACTCAATCAAAGGGAAATTAGGAATCTATATAAATGTGGAAAACCCAACATGTTCAATCCTAAGTCAACAAAATGGATTGATGGAATCCACCTCAAAACATATTCCCTGCCCAAAACAAACATATATATATATATAAAACGTCATACAAAAAGAAATAAACATGAGCCTACATCTCGCACCTCACGTCCAACCGCCACAAAAAGTCTCCTAGGCAAGGTCCCTTGCCCCTATTGCTCTTCGTCCTATTCGCACCCACCGTCACAAACTAGACGGTGAGCAACCGAGAGAAATCGAAAGTAAAGCCGTAAGAATATAACAAGAATTCATGAAATAACAACCAAGGCAGCCTAAATATCATGCGGAATGAAAAATAGAATTTAAATATACAAGAATGCATGATAGACATGACCGAAAATGAAAGCAATCGAAACATGCGTGTTCTACGAGTCAAGAGAGGCAATAAGTGGTCTAAATTCCACAACAATACCACAACAATCCACAACAATATCCACAACAATCCAAGACATGGTATCACACAATCACTAGGGGGTGGTCAAACACTCGTGCGCTCGAGTGCCCGCGTTTTATCCCTTCTAAGTGCAGCCGCATGTACCTTCGAGACACACACTTATGCCAAGAACACACATACAAGGAATAAGGAATGGAAAGCCAATAATTCGATAGTAACAAACACAAAGAAGTGAAAATGAATCACATGATATTTTCTAAATCGGCTTACTAACGTACAAATGCTTTTTAAGACAAATGTACTTACCGATCTATCGTAATCCGCGTATGACACTCCCGCGACTCCTAACGCGTGCACTCCCCGAGTTTTCCGTTACCCGACAAGGTTGGAAACTCGTATTAATAGGTCAAGTCATTAAATTGGCTTCGATTTGACATATTATATCATTTTTTTATGTTTTTCGAGGCTAAAACCCCGATTACATCTCGCCAACATTTTCGAGAAAATCCCAAAACTCGCTGTGAACCATTTTTTTCTAATTTCTCATATTTTCTGGATTTTTCTGAATTTTTCATAATTTTCCCTATTTTTCTGGATTTTCTTTTCCATTTTTCTTTATTTTCTCTCTTTTTTTTTTTTTTTTTCTAAGGGCGCTTCTACCAACCAGACGGTCAGGGCCGAACCGCCTTGCTCAGGGCCGAACCGCCTTTCTTTTCTAACTAACAAACAGAGGCGCACGCCTCTCTCGTTTCCAATTTTTTTTTTTTTTTTTTTTTTTTCATGGATCGATCGAGAGAGGGAGAGGGAGGAAAAGAAATAGAGGGATGGAGAGAGAGATCTCCGGTGAGGAGTGAACCCCGCCACCACCAAATGCTGGGAGAGGTGGTTTCGTGAGAGTGAGAGAGAGCAAACCGAGACGAGAGAGAGAGAAAACCGAGAGGAAAGAGAGATCGAGTGAACACGAGAGAGAGGGGAGAGAATGCATACCTCCGGCTGACAAGAACTTCCCGACGTCCTCGGTCCCACCACCGGCGAGAAGCAATGGCGGTGGTGAGATGAGGGAGAGGGAGGTCGAGGAGGAGAGCGAGTGAAGAGAGACCGCGAGGAGAGTGAAGAGTGAGAGAAAGAGATGAGTGAAATGAGAGAGTGAGGAGAGGTTACGTGAGAGAGATGAGTGGGAATGGGAGGTGACGTGAGTGAGATGGTGAGATGAGTGTGACGCGAGTGATGGGGTGGGTGGTGAGGTGAGTTGAGTGATGGGGTAAGGTGTGTGTTTGAATATTTAAATGGGTATGATAGTTATGTCTACCCATTTTTACCGACCCCCACATCTCAAACTTTAACACAAGGGTTCCCCCACCCATCTTACCTCATCGACCCGTATTTTCCCGTCACGTGCACACTTTTACTTTTATCTCACACAATTGAACTATATAATTGTTAAATAATTATTATTAATTATCTCTTTACTATATTTTCTCCCTAAGTTACCTAGGCGAAAACTCACTCATTTTAAAAATCGCCCAAATGGCTCGTGACACGCATTTAAACTATAATACTATTACACACATCAAAGAATCATAACATTACCTCTGTCGACTCCCAAGGTTCGAAATACAAATTCAAAGATCGCGTAGCGGGTCACGATCCCGACACGTGTCACAAAAGTCGTTAAAAATCGAGGATGTTACAGCCTCCCCCACTTATTAGAATTTCGTCCTCGAAATTTACTAATAAGTAAATTAAACTTCAAACTCACCTAATCAAATAGATAGGGAAGTGCTCTTGCATGTATGACTCTAGCTCCCAAGTTAACTCTTCGTCCCCGTGGAATTGCCATTTCACAAGAACGGAAGGGATTTCCTTGTTCCTCGCATTTTGACTTTACTTGCCGACAATTTGAATTGGTCGCTCCTCGTACGTGGCATCGTCTTGCAACTCGATCCGACTCAGTCCACCGTAGGTCGCCGTCCTCTCGCTCGACTTGTCTAGTCGCAAAGCATTGAAATGTGAAACACTCGGATGAATGCCGGCGACGCGCGCGGTAACTCTAATCGATAAGCAACCTTACCGACCCTCTTCACAACTTTCAAGGGACCGATAAATCTAGAGCAAGCTTCCCTTTGATTCCGAATCGTTTGTGACCCTTCGTAGGCGAGACTTTCGTATACATAGTCTCCCACGTCGTATCGAAGCTCATCGTGATACGATCATAGTATTTCTTTTGCCGCTTCTTGAGCACTCTTAAGCCTCTCGACGAATCTGCGTACCTTCTCGCGTGTGATCAACAACAGCCTCTCGGACCAATCGTCACAACATCCTCTCGTTCACTCACCAAAGAAGAAGGTGATCTACAAGGCTCGCCATAGCGCCTCAAACGGTGCCATACCGATACTTGCTCGATAACCGTTGTTGTAAGCAAACTCACACAAATGAAGGTACTCTTCCCATGACCCGCCGTATTCCAAAACACACATCCCGAGCATGTCTTCCAACACTTGTATCAACCTCTCTGACCGTCCGTCTGTCTCGTCGTGATGATGAAACGCCGTACTCAACTCTAGTCCTCGGTGCCGAACGAGCCCGCATGCTCGCCACAATAACGAAGTAAATCGCGCCTCGATCCGACACGATCGACAACGAACTCCGTGTAGTCCGACAATCTCACGCTCGTAAAGAATGCTCATCATCAACTCGATGTGTAGTGGATACCGGTATGAAATGAGCAGATTTCGTCAATCGATCCACAATTACCCGTATGCTATCATGACCACGAGAGACGGGGCAAGCCACCGACGAAATCCATAAAGCAATGTGCTCCCACTTCCATCGAGGAATAGGTAGGGGCCGCAAAGCAATCCTCCAGCCGTCGATGCTCACCTTCACACGCCGGCATATCTCACACGCTCTAATGAATTCCGACACATCGGATTTCATCCCCGGCCACCAAAAGAGACGTCGCATGTCAAGATACATCTTGGTTCGACCCGATGCACGTAAAATCGAGAACGGTGAGCCTCCCGAAGTATCTCTGCGTAAGTCGCCCGCCAATGGAATCCACGCGCCCACGATACCTCAAGCAAGAGTCCGTCGACCGACTCCAATCTGATGTTCTCGAACCGTTAGCCATCTCACCGAATTGCCGGTACGACTCATCGCCCCGTCGTCCCTCGAGAACAGTCTCAGCAGGAAACGGTCTCGTAACCTCATCTCGACCACAAATCCGTGTCCCGGTAGTCACCGCACGTCCGCCGAACTCATCAACTCTACCGCCTCAAGAAGACCATACTCGCGGGTCATCCGACATACGACCACCTCTCGCATCGATCCTCTACGGCTCAAAGCATCGCAACCACGTTAGCTTTCCCCGATGATACTCTAACGAGAAATCATAGTCCTTCAAGAACTCTAGCCAACGTCTCTGTCTCAGGTTTAGTTCTCTCTCCGAGTGAATAAGTACTTCAAGCTCTCATGGTCCGTGAACAACTCGAAACGTACGCCATACAAGTGGTGCCTCCATATCTTCAATGCAAACACTATCGCGCCAACTCTAAGTCGTGTGTCGGTAGTTCCTCTCGTGAACCTTCACTGTCGAGATGCATAAGCGATAACTCGCCTCTCCCGCATCAATACACAACCCAAGCCAACCTTCGACGCGTCGTTGTACACGACTAAGTCTTTCCCAGCCTCGGCAACGCTAACACAAAGCGCGTAGTCAATTTCTTCTTCAAAGTGTTGAATGCATGTTCGCACTCCTCATCCCAATCAAACTTCGCATTCTTCTTAGTCAATTTCGTCATCTGAGCGGCAATCTTGGAGAAGTCTTGCACAAATCGGCGATAGTATCCCGCCAATCCCGTAAAACTGCGAATTTGCGTAACTGTAGTCGGCGTAGGCCACTCAATCACGCTTCTAACCTTCTCTCGATCAACAAGAACACCGGTAGCTCCAACAACATGCCCAAGGAATCGACTTCGACAACCAAAACTCACACTTCATTTAACTTGGCAAACAATCGATGATCTCTCAAAGTCCGCAATATCGCTCGTAGATGTCCTTCATGCTCCTCACGAGTCCTGGAATAGATGAGGATATCGTCTATGAACACAATCACGAACCGATCAAGGTATTCCCTCATCACGCGATGCATGAGATCCATAAACATTGCTTTGCGCATTAGTTAAGCCGAATGGCATGATCAGAATTGAAAGTGACCGTATCTCAGTATCGAACGCCGTCTTTTCTCGATCTTCACCCTAATCCCGAGCCGGTGATAGCCTCGACCTCGATCTATTTTCGAGAACCATCAAGGCTCTCGTCAACCGATCAAACAAATCATCAATGCGCGCAACGGATATTTGTTCTTCACCGTAACTCCTGCTCACTTGGCGATAATCTATGCATAGCCTCAAACTACCATCCTTTTTCTTTACAAACAAGATCGGTGCTCCCCATGGCGACATACTCTGACCGATGAAACCAAGCTCTAACAATTCATCTAGTCCGACTCCTCAACTCCTCAAGCTCTCGAGGTGCCATACGGCGTGGTATCGAGATCGGCTTAATCCCCGGTACAAGGTCAATGATAAAGTCTATCTCCCTGGTGGTGGTAATCCCGCAAATCCTCCGAAACACATCCGGGAAGTCGCACACAACCGGTACCTCTCGAAAAGCAAATCTCCCGTTCGCCCCAAAGCTCATGACACTCGCAACAATCTCAATCTCGCCACTCGTGGCTTCCCGCCTCTCGGTGATAGGAAGTAGCGATGCCGTACTCTCGAATGCCGAGCTCCGAACCATCTATTAACTAATCGTGATTCTCTTCTCATAACAACTAATGTGAGCATGAAACGATCCCACCCAATCCATGCCCAACAAAGCATCAAACTCCAAAAATCGAGCACTCTCATATCTACCGGTAACTCATAACCCCCTATCTCTACCGAATATCGAGGCACAACAAATTCGGTAAATCTTATCTCCAAGAATGGCAAGCAAGGATGAGGGGTTTACTAAGCCTAACAGTTTTTCAAACCTAGCTTATCTACCATTCGACCAAAGAATAAATGAAACAAGGGAACCGAATCGAACATGGTATGCATGAAAGTACCACAAATAGAAATCATACCCTCGACAAGGTTTCGGGGATGCCCCCTGTCGCTCAATGTACCGCCCGAACGCGTTCTCTCCGATGCCGATGATGCCGTGGCGGTACTTTCGTGGTCGAGGGCACTCCTCTCGTATGTGATCGACCTTTCCGCACTGAAACAAGTGCGGTATCCCGCGACCCCGAGTTTGGCTCGCCTCGTCCCCGCGCGAACTCGTGTCCGAGTCCGACTGCACCTCTCGTCCTCCTCTCGCCGTCTCCTGGCCGGTACCTCTACTCTCAATAGTCCGTCTCTCGCGATCGCGTCCCGATCGACAGGGCCGTGGTGGATGACCGGCAAACCGGGTACCGGCCGAGCAATATGTGGCGACGAATAGTCGATCGTGCAACGACCCTACACTCGAGTCCTACGGTCCCGAAAATTCCACCTATTCTTCTTCCTCTTCTTGACTCCGATGGTGCTCCTCCAATCGGACTCGGTCCGACCGATCCGGTCTCCTCAGATGAGTAAGTAGGTAACCCTCTCGAGCCAAACTCCGCTCGTATGCAATCTGTAAAGTCTCCGCCAGTGTAGTGACTACGTAACCACCGATCGCAGTAACAAACCCTCGTGAAATAATACACTCGATCGCCTCTGGTCGCCGATCCTCCAAAGATAAGGTAACAACGATGAGAACCTACCCATGTACTCCATCACCGACTCATTGGCGCCCGTCTCAACGCCATGAACTCATTCCTCTTTGCTCGAAGACCGTCGTCTGTGGAAAGTATTTCGATTAAACTGGGTCTCAAAGTCGATCCAGCCTCTCGAACACCTCTAGTAGTGATGATCGTCGTCCACCAATCATCTCGCTTCTCCATGTAACATCGACGAAGAGATAGTCGCCGCATGTGGTCCTCTCGTGCGATGATCGAATGAATCTTCTCATGACTCTTCGTAAACAACTCGCGCTTCTAACATCGTCGCGCATAAAACTTCATAGATCATGTCTCTTAAATTCCTCCATCGCTTCGCTCAAGAAGGGCTCCCGACTCTTCGATGGCGTCGTAATCGGAGTAACCTCTCGCAATAGGCCGGCGTAGGCGGTGTCTCTGCTGCTCGAGCTATCTCTCGTCAATAAAGGATGTGTCTCCGCCTCTGCCTCGCGTGTCGTGCAACAACAACTCCCTCGTGCACGCTCTAACGGAATCGGAGCCGCGGATGCCGCAGCAGAATCGGGGTCTCGCCGCCTCTGCAGTAGTATGTGGCAATGGTGTAGTCGAGTCGATGGTGTAGCGCAGAATGGTACGAGTGTCCTCAACAAATGTAACATCTCTTGTAGTGCGAATCCCGCGTCGCAACTCTCTCGAGTCAAGGCATGCACATCGTCCGCACTAGCATATCGTGTGCCGGATGTGCCACTATCATCGCCCGACCGGCTTGATCCGCCATCGTCGTTCGAATCAAGAAAACGAACTTCTCGGATCGCCTATAGCTACCGTATACTAAAATAATACACATAGCAATCATAATATGTATTAAAGTAATTCGACTCAACCCATTACTTCCTCAACTAAGTTTCTACGGATCCTGTGGTTTCCACTTCTCGCTTGACCGTTCCTAACTTCCGCCGGTTTTAATGGCTTGTGTTTTATGAATTTACATCAAGAGTCGTCTATATAACCTCAGTGCTCGATACCAACCGCGACGGCCCCAAATTCCCAATGCATTTGGGTACGCCCGCCTAGACCCGCAGCAGTCCCGAGTCCGTTCTCGCCGAACCCGACGAGCCTAGTCACTTTCAAAACATCAAAATTTCACGTTTTATGAAAGAGTTATTGCAATTATAACACAAATGCGAAGCAAAAATCATATTCTAATCAAATATTGGGAAATAACTCAATCAAAGGAAAATTAGGAATCTATATAAATGTGGAAAACCCAACATGTTCAATCCTAAGTCAACAAAATGGATTGATGGAATCCACCTCAAAACATATTCCCCGGCCCAAAACAAACATATATATATATATATAAACGTCATACAAAAAGAAATAAACATGAGCCTACATCTCTGTACCTCAAGTCCAACCGCCACAAAAGTCTCCTAGGCAAGGTCCCTTGCCCCTATCGCTCTTCGTCCTATTCGCACCCACCGTCACAAACTAGACGGTGAGCAACCGAGAGAAATCGAAAGTAAAGCCGTAAGAATATAACAAGAATTCATGAAATAACAACCAAGGCAAGCCTAAATATCATGCGGTATGGAAAAAATAGAATTTAAATATACAAGAATGCATGATAGACAGACCGAAAATGAAGGCAATCGAAACATGCGTGTTCTACGAGTCAAGAGAGGCAATAAGTGGTCTAAATTCCACAACAATACCACAACAATCCACAACAATATCCACAACAATCCAAGACATGGTATCACACAATCACTAGGGGTGGTCAAACACTCGCGCGCACGAGTGCCCGCGTTTATCCCTTCTAAGTGCCGCATGTACCTTCGAGACACACACTTATGCCAAGAACACACATACAAGGAATAAGGAATGGAAAGCCAATAATTCGATAGTAACAAACACAAAGAAGTGAAAATGAATCACATGATATTTTCTAAATCGCTTACTAACGTACAAATGCTTTTTAAGACAAATGTACTTACCTCGATCTATCGTAATCCGCGTATGACACTCCCGCGACTCCTAACGCGCACCCCGAGTTTTCCGTTACCCGACAAGGTTGGAAACTCGTATTAATAGGTCAAGTCATTAAATTGGCTTCGATTTGACATATTATATCATTTTTTTTATGTTTTTCGAGGCTAAAACCCCGATTACATCTCGCCAACATTTTCGAGAAAATCCCAAAACTCGCTTGTGAACCATTTTTTTCTAATTTCTCATATTTTCTGGATTTTTCTGAATTTTTCATAATTTTCCCTATTTTTCTCGGATTTTCTTTTCCATTTTTCTTTATTTTCTCTCTTTTTTTTTTTTTTCTAAGGGCTGGTCTCACTAACTGACGGCTCAGTGGCCGAATCGCTCTGCTCAGGGCCGAACCGCCTTTCTTTCTTTCTAACGAAACAGAGGCGCACGCCTCTCGTTTCCAATTTTTTTTTTTTTTTTTTTTTTTTTTTTTTCATGGATCGATCGAGAGAGGGAGAGGGAGGAAAAGAAATAGAGGGATGGAGAGAGAGATCTCCGGTGAGGAGTGAACCCCCACCACCACCAGCTGGGAGAGGTGGTTTCGTGAGAGAGAGAGAGAGCAAACCGAGACGAGAGAGAGAGAAAACCGAGAGGAGAGAGAGAGATCGAGTGAACACGAGAGAGAGGGAGAGAATGCATACCTCCGGCTGACAAAGAACTTCCGACGTCCTCGGTCCCGGCCACCGGCGAGAGCAATGGCGGTGGTGAGATGAGGAGAGAGGGAGGTCGTGAGGGAGAGCGAGTGAAGAGAGACCGTGAGGAGAGTGAAGAGTGAGAGAAAGAGATGAGTGAAATGAGAGAGTGAGGAGAGGTTACGCGAGAGAGATGAGAGTGGGAATGGGAGGTGACGTGAGAGATGAGATGGTGAGATGAGTGTGACGCGAGTGATGGGGTGGGTGGTGAGGTGAGTTGAGTGATGGGGTAAGGTGTGTGTTTGAATATTTAAATGGGTATGATAGTTGTGTCTACCCATTTTTACCGACCCCCACATCTCAAACTTTAACACAAGGGTTCCCCGACCCATCTTACCTCATCGACCCGTATTTTCCCGTCACGTGCACACTTTTACTTTTATCTCACACAATTGAACTATATAATTGTTAAATAATTATTATTAATTATCTCTTTACTATATTTTCTCCCCCGGTTACCTAGGCGAAAACTCACTCATTTTAAAAATCGCCCAAATGGCTCGTGACACGCATTTAAACTATAATACTATTACACACATCAAAGAATCATAACATTACCTCTGTCGACTCCCAAGGTTCGAAATACAAATCCAAGATCGCGTAGCCGGGTCACGATCCTGACACGTGTCACAAAAGTCAGGTTAAAAATTGAGGGATGTTACATTATATATACAAAATAAACAAATACTACACTTTATTTTAATTTTACAAAAGAATTTTTTTAAAAAATATAATTATTTTTATTAATAAAAAATATACGTGGGTTTGATGGGCCGGTCTTAAGTTTTGTATTTTTTGTATGGATTGGACTTGAGTCAAGATATAAGCTCGAACAAAGTGGTGGTGTGGGCTGGATCGAGGTACTTGACACCGGGCCTGGCCCGGCCCATGAAGGTCTATTCATGTGAAAATCATATATTACTGCGAATTAAGAAAAGGAAAACAATAAAAAAAAAAAAAAAATCAACATTGGAACCAATTAATGGAGTGTTAGATTTGGCAATCTTTTGGACCGTGATTACAAATTCATATGGTCCAACGTCTTCATTTCATATCCTTCACACGTTCAAGATAAACTCTGGGTGTTCTTAAATCAAAGAGAGGGATTTGAGCGAGAGAGAAGCGTAAAATTAAGATAGAGAGCCATATATGGGTCATGATAAGAAGGAAACAGTGTGTATTACCGGCGCTGGTGGGTATCAAGCGCATGGCTAGTGAAACTACTTCTCCTTCGTGGCTACAAGGTCCATGGAACTGTCAGAGATCTAAGTACGTATATATATATTGATAGATTTCTAAATATTAAATTTTATTATATTAAATAACTAAGTACAAACTACTTGTATATATATATATATATATATAAGAGATAAGTATCAAGAAAAGATAAGACCAAATAAGAAATTATATGTAACACAAATTCTACTACACCCTCCCTCAAACTCAAGATGGGTAAAGAAAACCAACTTGAGGTTGCTAATCGAAACAGTAAACCCAACAAATCTAGGATTCCTTGCAGAGAATATCAACAACTATCCAAGGCGACAGAGGCAGAAAAGCAGGCAACGGAATAACAAAGTCGACGGAACGACTAACGAGTAGAGTCAATGGAACGACTAATGGAGTTGAGTCGACGGAACGACTAACAGAATTGAGTAGACGGAACTACTATCGAAGTTGAGCAAACAAAATCATATTTAGGTTTCATTCTAGAGATGAATGACAACCCAAAATAACAGAGTAAATACAGATGTCGTCATTGCAAAAGATATGCAATTCACGACATATTGCCAGAGGATTGACTAATAAGCAAATTTGAAGTGCACATGCATGCGAGCAGAACAATTCACAAATGATCACAGATCGAACTGAGAAGCAGATGGTCTCGAGATGACTGAACTGAAGTTCCCACGGGTGTTGTGCACAAACTGGAGGCACCGGGCAAAGCACCAGGAAGACAAGGAAGCCGATCGAAACAAAAAAGAAATCAGAGATCTTCTATAATCAAGCTCTGATATCATGATAGTTTTAAAGAACTGAATTTCATTAAATTAAATAACTAAGTACAAACTACTTATATATATATACTAAAAGATAAGTATCAAGAAAACATAAGACCTAAAGATAAGACCAAATAAAAAAATCATATTTAACACAAATTCTACTAACATATATGTTCATGTCTTATTTCAATTAATTTCTTGTCAAACTTAATTAATTTCATGCTACAAAATATAATATGTATAGCTACTCAAAAACTTGTACTAAATTATCTACCCAAAAAAAAAAATTTATACTTAAATCCAGGTGACGACAAGAACGCCGATTTGAAAGAATTAGAGAAGGCCTGAGAGAATCTGCGGCCGTTGAAGGCAGAGCTGCTAGACTTTGCCTTTGTGATGCCATCGCTGACCACTCTGGAGTATTTCATCATGCATGCCCTGTTTCTTTTGGTGTTGTGCATAATCCATAGAAAAATGATAATCTAACACACTTTTGACGCACACTTTATTTTGACGTACACTTTATTTTTTAACTATTTATGACTCTTTATTATCTCAAGTGGCTCCAAATCTAATAAAATATAATAAATAACTAAAAAACAAAGTGTTTGTCTAAGTGTATGCCCAAAATGTGTTCGATTATTATTTTCCTAACTAACTGCCCATCATATGTCCTCTCTCTATACTCCTTAATAATATTTCAGCTAGCATATATATATATATATATCACTATAAGTGTTGAAAGTGTGTTAGGTTTCATTTTTTTTCAATAGATAGTTTTTTTTGTTTTTGAAGAGAAATCAAAATTTTATTAATCATCAATGGCTCAATACACGACTAGGCATAAAATCAAGTATATTGATTCACTAATCCTATTTGTGTAAATAAACTATCATTAATGACTTATTTCAAAATTGAAACAGCTTTGACAATCAGGGTCTGCTTTCTACAACATTAAACTCATAATAATACATAAAAGTATTAGAATTACAAAACAAATAATAAAACTTTAAAATAAGGAGAAAACTTAAAACTTCCCAATTAGGAAAAGACAAATCAATAACATTCAATTAAGGAAGAAAACTTAACCATAAAATAAAAAATTAAAACAAATCAATCTAACACACCATACAAATCTATGTAAACTCCGTTGATGAAGATGCACTACAATAAATATTGATCAATCTCTACAAACTTGATTAGATATGTTACTTATTGAATGAACAAAGAGCAAAAAGATATTTTATTGGAATCACTGTTAATTGTTAAGAGAATCGACTGTGGTTCAAAAATAAAAATTATAAAACTAAATTAAAAAAAAAATTTTAGAGTTTTAGAAAGGAATGAGAGAAGATAATAAATTTGTTAATAATCTATAAATAGGTTTTATTGTCGTTACTATATCATGATTTTACAAGGCCTTGCTTGAGAGGAAAATGATTTTTTTTTTTTTTTAAAGGAAGGGTCGTAAATGAAACCACTAGCACTTTTTGACGTGCGAGATATTCGGTGACACGTGTCAGATAGCCAGTCAACTTCATTCGGTAGAAGACGACCCTCACCGAGCCAACGAAGTTGTGTGGGCCCCATATCTTAGATCCGCTCCCGTCAACCCGAATTCTCTCAAATACCCTCTCTTTTCCACAAAACTACGAAAACGCCATCACCATTTGTTTTGTCGGAACGAAGAAAACACGTGTCGTATTGCTGTTGGGACTAGATTTTTAATTGCGTCGATTTAGGCATTGCAATCGGAAGAATCGGATGAAAGTCACCTGTCCCCCACAATTTACATTTTTTTTTCTTTTGAACAACCCACAATTTACATTGTTATTTGACACTTTGAATATTGAATCTTTAAATGAACACCTCTATGTGGCAACACTAGTTGATAATTTAATTGATAGCCTATTAATTAATAATCCGATAGCAAAAAGTTAATAATTTAACAGATCAACTAAAATTTGTTTGAAAAAATATTTGATTGAGTAGCAGAGTAATGCAAACATGTTATGTAATATATTAATTAAATCCTACTTGTACAAATTTGTTTATGAAACACAAACATTATTATTTAATATTACATATAAAATTATTATTTAATAATAATTTTAAAAATATTTATTTAAAAAATAAAGAAAATATTGAATATTAAAAAATGCATTCTATTTATTGGGATAATTGTCCCTTTTAATGGGGTAGTACCGTAGTTGTTTTGGGTTTAAAGATATAATGTAGTACTATTTATCTCATTTCACTCTTTCAAATGTTTGTAACAGATTGGCTTTATCAATTTGAGTTAAAAATGAATTAATGTACTTATTTAGATTTACATAAAATGAAAAATAACATATTCATAATTTAATATTAGTTAATATATTTATAAGGTTTTCTAAACAAATATTTTTTTAGTCTAAACCATTCAGTATTCTAACTATTTGACTACTTCAAGTTGGTCTTATTAGTTCAAAACAAAATTAATTTATGTAGACATTGTTAACATTGTTAGGTATGCCTTAGATTAAAAAAATATATGTTACACATTTATCTTTTTAGAGCATATTATCTATATATTTATCTTTTTTTTTTTGAAAACCCTGTATATTTATGTTTAATATTTAAGCTGAATATGTTTTGTGAACGAAAAAAAAAAATACATTTCCTTCAAATATGTATAAACTCAAAAACTAAAACAACCTACCTATAAAAACGTGTATACGTAAATAATAGAAAAGACGGAAATAAATAGCCGCCTAATTTTTTGGGTTTCTTCAATTGAAATGGCGATTTGCCGCAAGGAAGGGCACGGAAGGAAAGAAATTTTGGTCCGACCTTTTTTTTCACAAACGCCATTAGCGTCTAAGATTCTAGATAAGGTTGCAAGTGGGGCATAGCGGGTAGGCGGGGATTAAAGATATCGTCCCCGCATTTACGAAGGTGTGCAGGGCAAAAATTTATCCTCGAAATTTTTCACAGGGCAAACTTAATTCATCCCCCCCCCCTCGCCCCGTTAGATTTCTCGTGGGACGTAGACTTTATATAAGTCTATGTTTTGATCCGCAATCTTTAGTCTTTTTTATGTCTTTACTTGATGCACATACAACGCGTCTCTACCTAAGTACTACTAGTTTCAAATTTTATATGATTAATTAAAATAAGTCAATCATACTAATTAACAATTGAATATCTGTCAAACAAATTTTTTAATCAATTGTATGCTAATAGTATTTTAAGGGGGGACTTAATTAATCAACGTTTGTTCTAGAACATTATTGAAAACTACGTAGTGATGATTAATTGATTTAATTCGCTTATTAATTGTTATTATATAATTGGTTTCTTATGTAATTTTGTTTGTGCACTTTATGTCTTGATCCTTATCTTTAGTCTTCTTTTTGTCACTTGACTACTTTATCAACCTTTTTTTTTCTCTTTTCGAATTTTTGATAGCTATTTGGTTTTCGGTGTTTTTTATATTCAAATTTTTACGTTTGAATTTTTATTCCGATCTTTTTTTTTTTATTTTTTTTCAAAAGCAATCAAAAATATTTTAGAAATGACATATACTAATCAACAATCTCTTAATGCATTGTTTAGATCAACGACTTCCCTTTTTTTTGGTAGGACGACCTCCCTTTTTTTAGTTTATTCTACAAGATGTCAATTTGTTATATATCCTTTATAGTGGCAACAAAATTTTAATTAATCATTTTTCAAAAAAAAATAGTTTCTATTCATAAAGTATTAAATTAGTATTTCACCAATATTTACAAAAGTTTTTTTTTCTCTTTTTATCACTTCCTTTTTCTCATCAAATTATTTTTTAACTAAAATATTGACGTTAAGTTAATTATTTTTTAACTAATATATTTATTCAATTTTTTTTTCCTCATGGGGCAGAGTCCGGGGTGGGCGATGGGATTCTTTGTGGGGGCGGGGAACCGGGCAGGGCGACGGGGACTCCCCGTGGGGCGGGGTACGGAGCGGATCTACGGGGAAAACCCGCGGGGCAAGGGTAATCCCCACCTCCATCCCCACCCCACCCCGCCATGCCATGCGGGGCGAACTTTCGCCACGTGCCCCACCCCGGCGGGGCAAAATGCAAGAAATCCCCACCCCGCCGGTATGGGGCCCCGCGGGGGACGGGAATTCTCCGCCCCACTTGCAACCTTAATTCTAGATGATCATCTAGATTATTTCTTAAATAATCTACTTACCAAATACAACTTATTTGTTAAAGCAGTTTATAATCTAGCTTATAAGCTAGTTTGTGCTTGTCAAACAAAGTCTTAGTCAAAAGAAAAATGTTGAGATGAAGTTTTAGGTTTAAATTACACCAAACATTACCACCTGCTGCCTGCTAGTGCGTTGGAGTGGTTCAACACTAAGTTATTTAAGAGGACATCTCATGTTCAAAACTCCACGAATGCAAAAATTATTGTTGGAAGAACTTTATTGTTTAGTGGGCCAACTCGACTCAATCCTATAGCTAGTAGTTTGTTATAATTAGTCTAGATATCGAGTGTTCTCGATCAAAAAATAAATAAAATACACCAAACAAGACTATTATTTTTCCCTTGGTCACAATACTGATTACAATTTTAGTACATGAAATTTAAATTCACAACATTCATAACTTTGCGACAATGCTACTTAAATTGAAACTTCTTTTAAGAAAAATTCTTATACACTTAGCATTCGACATCAACTGCACTGATTAATTTTCGCTCAAGTATATTGGACTACATGTAAAAAGCCGCCCTTCTAATTTCATTTTTTTTATTCATGATACTCGAACTCAATACCTCGCTTAAGGGGAAATTAACATTGTTGGGTGCTATAGTTAATTTATTTAATTATGTTCATAACAAATTAATTGACTGGTCGAGAGAATTTATCTTATTATGTTTGCAACGACATTTACATATAATAAAGAAAGAATCCACATTTTTAATGGACTTTTACCAAATATATGTTGACATCTTAAGAACTCAACATGTGTGGGGGTATCTCTTTGGTAGTGTCCATTGATCCATGAAATTGGACTCATCTATTGTTGGGCTCAATCCATTAGCTAATTAAAAGCCCATTATAGCGTTACATTTATTAAGAAACTTGACATGTGTCGCCGATCCAACAGGACACGTGTCGTTGATCAACAATCACTCAAGATTTATGAAAACTACAGATATGGAAATGACACATGTAGCCAATCTAACGGAACACGTGTCACATATCCGACGGACTACATCAACAACCACTCCCTATAATTAAATAGCTACTCAGTTTCTCATTTAAGGGAGGTTATGTTACATGGCTCACTCTCACTCAACACTTGATCTACAACAATCTGTCTACTAAGTCAAGCATCAGACAACTTTGGATGGCACCACATCGATGTCTACTAAAGGCCTTTTAGGTGTTATTATTTGTTATAGGGCAGGTCGAGCTCTCCCAAGTACCAGATGGTTGTACTGCATGTGCCCTACCCCTTTTCTGAGTTAAATCTTATTAAACAATTTTTGATTTAAACAAACGACTTATCTATTGGACCAAATCATGTTGGTACTAAACTAAAACTTTGAGACGCATTTTCAAAAGCAATTGAAATCTGAGTAACTTGCTCATAAAGCACTTCAAATTACTCACACAAATCACCCTAATACGTTTGGAACAAGGAGAACACATTGTATTGCTAGATTGTGAAAACACATTTGATATCGTTCACTACAGGGCACTGTTGTCATAGAAATATTACTTTATTTCTTCATGTTCATGTGAAAAAAAAAAAAAAAAAAAAAAAACGAAAGAAATTAAACATTTGCAAGCGTCATTAAACAAACAAATAAAACTCCAATGATTCTCGAGACTTGAAAATGGTTTCCAACTTATTAAATTTTGTACCTTTGAGTGGTGAATAAGACTTTGCAAACTAAAAAAATGTGCATTTTAAGCTATTTGATATTTGTCAAGGCTCAATCATATAATATGGATTGATCATAATTCATAACAAGAATTAGGTCTGAAGTATAGTCGATTTAAAGGTCTAATGTGTGCATATATATATATATATGGAGGTGGGAGATTAAACAATTAATGGTTGTCCTAGGCAGACTTTTGAATGATTGTGAGAGATGCTTATAGGAATTCCATTTTGGTTTCTGTTGGTTCAAGCGGTGTAAGTGAAATATTAGGTGGGCCTCATTATTCTATCTCAGCTAATTAAGTCCTTTTCTACTCTAAAGTCTTCTTTGTTTCTTTAAATTCTTTTTGGTAGATTGTCACTCTCATATTAGTTGAATATATAAATTGATCAGTAAATAGAAATACTTTTGTAATTGGTTGAGCGTGCTCACTTGATCATGTTATAGGCATGAATCTCAATGCACATCTAAAGCCCCTAATTGTTGTTTCGTGATCTTATCGAAACCTAAACTAACCCTAATCACTAGGGTTTGTGTTCAACACACAAGAGAGGAAAGGTCTCTCTGTCTCGATGAGCCATAGAACATTATTTCATTCATATATGTACTTAAGAGAAATACATCAGTGTCATTAGATGTGATCTAGTGCAAGATCTCGAACAATACAGACTCTCAAGTCCACACACTTTGTCACACTACCAACACCTACAATTACAACAATACCCTCACATTTACATTAGTGATTAAGTCTAATATTTTCCCCCCCAAACGAAGGGGAAGATTGACGATTCTAAGTTTGTCCCTAAGAAACTAAAACTAGGAAGCAGGAAAATATTTGGTGAAGATATCAGCTATCTGATCTTATGTGGGAACATGATGAACTTGCAGCAGCCCAGACAAAACCTTGTCACGAGCATAATGGATGCCCAACTCAATATGTTTGGTTCTTGCATGGTACACGTGATTATTTGCCAAAGCAACACTCATGTTATCACACCACACAGTAGGGGAAGCTATCGAGGAACAAACAGATCAAACAGTAAGGAACGAAGCCATGAAATCTCAACAGTTACCTGAGCTAAGGCACGATATTTAGACTCTATAGAAGATCTCGAGACAATTGGTTGCTTTTTGGACTGCCATGCGACGAGATTTGGAAAAGGAACACAACATAACCAGCAACTGATCTGCGATCATTTAGAGACGACGCCCAGTTAACATCCAAAAAGCCACTCACAAAACAAATGAGAGCCTGGTCTAAAAGTAATGCCCATGTCACGAGTGCCTTTCAAATAGCAAAGAACTCATATCACAGCTTGTTAGCGACTCACAGTTGGAGCTTGCCGGTATTGACTCAACCTGTTGACAATATAAGAAATGTTTGGTCTTGTGTTGACCAAATACTGTAAACCCCCTAATAAGCTTCTATACAGAGTGGGGTCATGGAATAATGGACTGCCATCTGCATAGAGAGGCTTTCCAGTGGAAAAAGGGTATATCAATTGACTTAGCATTAAGCATACCCACTTTCTTAAGTAACTGATCAATATAAGCAGTCTGGGTGAGGCTAAAGTCACTCTTGTCCCTTCAGGCTTCCATTCCTAAGAAATAATTTAGCTCACCAATGTCCTTTAAGGCAAAACAATCATTCAACCGAGAGATAAAGGATTGAATAAAAAAGAATGAGACCCAGTTACAATTATATCATCAACATAGACCAAAATGTAAAGAACAAAAGAACCCTCACGATGTATAAACAACGAATTGTCAACTTTAGAGTTCCAAAAGCCCCAAAAAATAATAGTGGATTTCAGTTTGTCAAACCATGCCCTAAGAGCCTATCTCAGTCCATACAATGCCTTTTGTAACTTATAAACATGAGAAGGACAAGATAGGTTCACAAAGCCCTGGGGTTGATTAGTAAATACTTCACCCAAAATACCATTTAAGAACACATTATTTATGTCAAAAAAAAGACCACCCAAACTGGACTACTAGAAAAAGAATGACTCTAATAGTAGTAGCTTTGATAACTAGAGTGTAGGTCTCATTAAAATCAACACCAGGAACTTGCTTGAAGCCCTTAGCAACTAATCGAGTTTTGTAGCGATTAATATTGCCATCAGAATTTCTTTTAATAAAAAAAATCCATTTATTTCCAACAATGCTTTGATATGGTGCAGAAGGAACCAAAGACCATGTGCTATTCTTCATTAAAGCTTGATATTCCTTATCCATAGCCTCTTTTCATTTAGGAATATTGAGTGCTCATTCACAATTCTTAAGAATATCATCTGATTCAGTAACAGAGTTAGCTAAAAACACTTTCTTTTTACTAATCCCATCGTTAGCTCTAGTTATCATATTATGAGTATTATGATGAGCACTCGTATTAAGAACAATAATAGACTCAACATTAGTGTCAACAATAGGAGAATTAGAATCAACAACAGGAAGATATGAATCAATCAATGCAGAAGAAGACACCACTGGGCATAGTATTTGGATAAGGTAAGGGAACACAAGGAGCAAGAGTACACACATAAGACAGAAGATTTAGAATGAAATAATTCCAAGTAAGGAAATTCATGTTCATGAAATATTACATTTCAAGTAATGAATACTCTCCCAGCTTGAATTCATACACTTATACCCTTTGTGAATAGAACTACACCCTAAAAAATAACATTTTTCAGACTTAAATTGATATTTATGATTATTATATGGTTGAAGATAGGGAAAACATGTACACCCAAAAACTTTAAGTAACGTGTAATCAGGTGGAACATGATAAAGTTTTTCATAAGGAGATATACCCTGAAGTACCTTAGTAGGTAACCTATTAATAAGGAATGAAGCAGTTTCACAAGCATCCCACCAAAATTTCAAAGGTAACCAACTTGTAGCTAATAAAATCAAACTCATTTCAACAATGTGTCTATGCTTATGTTTAGCCCTACCATTTTGTTCATGTGTATTAGGACAAGGATGTTGAAAAACAATACCACATAAATCAAGAATTGGTTTAAAAGACCTATATTCTCCACCCCAATCAGACTGAACACGTTTAATGGTTGTTTGAAACTAGTTTTCAACCAAAGTTTTAAATGTAAGAATAGTTGTTTGAAACCGGTTTTCAACCAAAGTTTTAATAAGAAAGCCTTAGCAGCATCAGACTGGACACGTTTAATGGTTGTTTGAAACTGGTTTTCAACCAAAGTTTTAAAATGTAAGAAGGCCTTAACATCATCAGACTTGACTTTCAAAGGGTATAACCAAGTAAATCTGGTACAATCATCCACAAAGTATATATAGTAATTAAATCCATCGGGAGAAGTAATGGGAGCAGGCCCCCATAAATCTGTGTGAATTAAATCAAGAACATGAGATGCAATGCAAGAAAAAGTAGAAAAAGGTAAAGCATGTATTTTCCCAAGCGGACAATGAGAACAAAAATCAATTATATAATTGATTTGTAAATGAAGATTAATATGCATAACCTGGTGCAACACTTTGTGTGTAAGATGTCCCAGTTGAGAATGTCATAGACTAGGTAATTCTTTATTAGATGCAAGAAAAGTAGAATGATGAGCAGGAGAAAACTTCTTCGAGCCAAAAAAGCGATATAGTCCATTGTAAGAGAGCCGAGCTTACCTCATTGGTGTGAAAGTCCTTCATAAAACAATCATTGGAATGAAATTCTATCAAAACATTGTTATCCCTAGTTAACTAAGAACACTAAGTAAATTCTTCCTAACACGAGGCACACACAATGTATTGTGAAAAGATAATTTCGAGTTAACATATGGGATTAATGCGGTTCCAGTGCTAGCAATATTTAAAAACTCACCATTACCAACCATAAATGAGTTATTACCTCCATAAGGCATGCAATTCGTCATTGGAGACTGATCAGCAGTAATGTGAGACGAGGTACCACTGTCCATGTACCAAGATGAATCATGAACAGGTTCAGTCGACCCAAAGAATGAGTTCTGAGACTGAGGAGGAGGTTCAAGAGTGAATCGTGGTTGGGAAGGAACATTAGTTGTATTTTGATGAGCTCCCATGTATTTCATGTCTCTGCCAAAGTAACCCACAGCCGCAGAATGCCTGAACTTCCCACAAATTTGACAGATTGGCTTCGAATTATTATTCATGAACTTGTCGCTATAAGAAAGCTGTAATTGGAATATACTCCACATCGTGTTCGATGAGACAGTTGGAAATCAAGTCTTCTACACTAATCGGTGCAGCAGACATAGCCAAACAGTCAGCAAAACCATTCATCTGAAGGAGATAATCACTCATCCGTCTTGATCCTTTCTTTGTTGACTGGAGTTGTTTCTTGAAAACATGAACCCTAGATGTGTTACTCTTACCACAATGAGCCTCAATTGCCAACCAGAGTTCATGTGTCGTACGTCGTATATTAGGATATACAATGTTGTTCGCGATATATGGAGAAATTGCAGTCGTCAACCACCCATACAATATACGATCTTGTCCAAACCAAAACTTGTATGCTAGATTTGGAGTACCATCTTCAAGAAACTTATCAGGACACTCAAGCATGCCAAACAAATATCCTTCAATAACTGGAACTACAGTAGCCTTCCATAGCAGAAAATTTCTAGAATCAAGCTTGATGGAGACAAACTGACTGAGAGAATTTCCAAACAGGCCACTCGAAAGACTTATGCCATTAGAACTTATCCCATACTGAGAAAACGAGACATTTGGTGAAGTAGATGTTGCTCCAGTCTCAAATGCACAAAAACACCTTCCATTTCAACAAATTATATGTTCTTGAAACGTTTTCACCAACACCTCAACACATACACTCAGATCTAGTCGTTTCAGACCTAGATCTAAACTTATTGACTACCGATCTAGAACACCAACCCTAGATCAAGTAACTGAAACCTCCAAACAAGATTTCCAAAGTCACAAGAACCAAGAAACTTCATATCTGATGATCTGAATCCCAAAACTCACCAGATCTACGTTCTATTATTATAGATCTACACAATTTGCACATCAACTCTTCGATCAGTTTTTTAACTCTTTAAATATGAACTCTGCCACACCAGATCTGACTTCAGAACTCCCGATCGGTTCTTCAACTCTTAAGATCTGAACTCTTCCACACCAGATCTAACTTTAGAACTCTCGATCTACACTCTTAGAGAGTAGATCTAAACTTTATTATTGTAAAATTGCCTGAGCTGATCGTGATCTCCAATTCTTGACGATTCGCTAGATCTGAGTCTTCCAATACATAATCTACTTGAGACGCCACATATTTGTGCACTACCACCTTCAATTCATTGTCGTTAGTGTTAGCTACGCGGCTCTGATACCATATCGAAACCTAAACTAACCCTAATCACTAGGGTTTGTGTTCAACACACAAGAGAGGAAAGGTCTCTCTGTCTCGATGAGCCAGATAGCATTGTTTCATTCATATATATATATACTCAAGAGAAAATCTCTAGATCTAAACTAACACAATACAGACTCTGTAACAACCCGAATTCTACTTGACCCGACTCGAGGGTAATTTAGTAATTTTCAATACTGAATGTATGCAAGTGTGCTTTGTGAATTGTTTAAGTGTGAAAAGTATAACTTAGGATAAATAAATATTGGGCCTAACAAGAGTTGAGTGGATGTAAATGATATGGAGGCCCATAATGGTATTTTGGTAAAATAACAAGGTTGTACACAACCCTACTGTAAAACCCTATCTATATAAACCTTTTATAAAGTTTGTAGCCTCTTTTGTGTTGAAACTCCAAACTTGTGATGGGAGAGAAGTGGAGGAAGGTTGATGATGAAGAAGATGATGATGAAGTCCATTTAAACATTCAAGAAGGTAACACACCCTCCCCTCATCCCATCTAAGCTTTTATTTGTTTATTTTATTGAAAAAATGGAATTTAGACAAGTTGTAAATAATCATAACCCTAACCCTAATGCTATTTAAGCAAATCAAAGAAAACCCTAGCCTTAATCTTGTTAAACACCCCCGTAGAGAGGAGGAGAGCAAGAGG
The DNA here is from genome assembly GCA_039657345.1 of Stephania japonica. Lineage (NCBI taxonomy): Eukaryota > Viridiplantae > Streptophyta > Magnoliopsida > Ranunculales > Menispermaceae > Stephania > Stephania japonica. The sequence goes on along the minus strand of CM077558.1, from coordinate 5,241,360 downwards.
AGGGTTCAAGTTCAAGAGAGGTACAACCTCACTTCCCTCCTTGATTTCTTTATTATTTATTGAAGATTTGGAGACCAAAGGGCCGATGGCGTCGACATCGGCAAAAACGTGAGGAAAATAGAAAAGAAAATAAGAAATGAAAGATTTGATCTATGTTAGAATGAGATTTTGGAAAGGATTTTGAGTCAAAGATTCCATTGAAGGCATGGTGAGATTCTAATACTCTCTAGATTTATTGTCTTGGTGTTGGTATTGGTAATGAGAGTTGATGATTTGCAAAGTTTGTTCAATATTTCTTAGATCTAGTCTTGAAATGGGTTTTTCCCATGATTTTAGCAAATTGAACGCGGTTGGAGTTTATTGATAAAGATATGGCATTTAAGGTTGAGTTGAGATTTTAAAAAGGGACTTTGAATCTTTCTTTGGGAAATAAACTTATTTGATAAATTTGTGGACTTTGACTGAATATTGTCATTTGGGAATTTAAAGTCTAAATTGAGTCTTGTATGGTGATTTGGATCTTTTTAATTAAAATTAATCGAATGTCTTCAATTTATGTTGGAAAAACTAAGTCTTAGAGGATTTTCCTTGTTTTACATCACCGCATTCCTATTTTACTCAAATCATTGATTCTAATTTTAAGTGTCGATTTTAAAGTCGTGAATGACCTTTAGCGAAGTCAGCTATAAAATAGGGTGAATCTCTAAGGTCTAGACAATTAATGTTAAACTTGTATGGTTGTAGATACATAAAGTAATTATTCTTTCAAATTGTCTAGATTCGCGAGACGGTTCACATCGAGCCCAAACGCGAGAGGATCGAGATTAGGATTGGCGGCGAGTGCAGGTAAGTGGGGAGCTTGCTCAATTATCACATATGGCATGATTATTAGTTATGCTTAGGATTCATAATTTGAATTAAAGACTTGAAATTTATGGGTTGCGTCGTGGTATTAGCTCGAATCTACGAATCTATGGAATGTGAATGCACTGTTATTCATGGCCCAAGAATGTGTGGAGTTTACCACCGAGGGTCATTAACACCCCAGGGTGTGGAGTTTATCACCGAGGGTTGTTAACACCCCAGGGTGTGGAGTTTACCACCGAGGGTCGTTAACACCCCAGGGTGTGGAGTTTACCACCGAGGGTCATTAACACCCCAGGATGTATGGAGTTTACCACCGAGGGCTTTACTTGACTAATTGAATTCATAAGTATGTCACGTAGAGACATGAGTTGGAGTTACCTTCTCTTGTACTCTTGAGACAGAGATGTGCATCGGTGATGGCTTGGACGAACCTACTGTTGATTTGATGGGACAAACGAGAGGGCACATAAGGCCTGTGTGCTAGCTGGTTGTTTCCATCACTTTGAGAGTAGGAGAATCGGTCACCGAATTCTTGTCAATATCTAGTATGCATTGAATGGAACATCGACTTATCTTATTATTATATTTTATAGTACATAATCTCGCGAAACCCCCTCATTTATATGAAAGTTTGAAATTATGAAATGATTTGTCAATCTCTTTAATGCTATGCATGATTATTGTTATTATAATTTAATGGCTTAAGAATACGTCATATTTGTTATGAAATGATGAAATCCTATTTATTTGTGGCTTACAAACCTTATGTCCATGATAGTATTTGATAATTCATTTATAAGTCTATCTCTTATGAAATCTTGCTACATGTTATTATTCCATGAATCCTTGTTTGGTTGTTTTCCAAATACATGCTAGACTTTGCATGCTTATTAGGTATTACTTGCATATTTAATGGTTGAGCGGGTTTTTCGCATTACTGAGCTCCGTTGGTTCTTTTAGCTCACCCCACTTACAATACAGGTTCATCGACGAGTGCGCTAGAATTGAGATAAGGGAGAAACGAGCTTGAAGTCTTCATTTGATGTGAGCTTTGAGTTGATATATATCATGTATAGTTTTATTAATATTCTATGAACTTAAATCTTTTGGCTTTAGGATATTTCTTTATATTTATTCCGCAGGTTTATTTGTTTAGGCGTGCCAGATTGTTATTTGGGCCTGGTTCATGTATTGGGTCCAAGTGGCGGTCTGGGCCGGACGACCCGACCCTAGGTCGGGGGCGGGTCGTCACAAACTCTCAAGTCCACACACTTTTTCACACCACCAACACCTACAATTACAACAATACCCTCAAACTTACATTAGTGATCAAGTCTAATATACTATATACATTCATGTTGAAGATTGATTTAATTAATAATGCATTTAAAAAGAAAGGGTTGCAACAAAAAAAAAAAAAGTCTTCTTCAAAGTGATTCGCCAGCAAAAATCAAGAAAATGCGTTTTCTAAAAAAAATCAAGAAAATTCATTTATTGATTCGGTCGCAATGACATATGAGTGACAAGGAAAAAAATTACTCATAATTCTTTTTTTTTTTTGGGTGTTAACCACCCAATATCTAGACTAATTAATTACTCTGAAAAAAAAATTGCTTAAGTTAGTAAGCTACATCCGAAAAAAATTACTTTTTTTTGTTAAACCGTCCTATTCAATAAGCTACATCCGATTTTTAGTTAATGTTGCGTCGACACCCATACACAGCAACAAAGCCTAAATTTTAAATTAGTTAAGCTCAATTACATGCACCTTTTCAGATCGACCGATTTTATGACATGACCATGATAATCAAAAATAATTTTTTTAAGAGAAAAATAAAATTTATTATTGTACATATTATTAAATTTATTCAACATGCGCTTGTGTGCGCATACACACATATATATATATATATATATATATATATATATTTATGAATATGATTGAAATTAGAAGTCAAATTCTCACAGTGGCACCACACACGTGTGCACGAGCACGTGAATCTCTTCCGTCTCTCAATTTAATTAGCCACTTTCAATTTTTAGGTGTGGGGGTTGTTTAACTCAAAAGACATTGGTACTAGTTAAAGAGGAGTTAATCACGTATATACTTCATTTCGAAGTTTCATTTAATCTAACTTTTGATCCACAAACCTTCAACACTCTCCCGTAGATCGAAATTCACATAATCAAGGGTTTTTTTTTCTCGACGGATCCCGCATGAATAGTCGGCTCTGATACCCTCTCAATTTCTCACAGCGCGCGCCGTACATGTGTGTACGAGTACGTGAATCTCCTCTGCTAGCACTAATATTGTCCCTAACTTAACTACATTTTAATTTTTAAGTGTGGGGTCTTAACTCAAAATGCCTCGATATTAATTACGAAGATTTTTTTTTGAAATCATTTAGGAGTTAATCACTTATATGCGTAGTTCATTTTAAAATTTTATTTAATTGATGTGAAATTAACTTTCGATTCTCGCGCTTTCAACGTTAGATGTTATAGTTTAGTGTCAGATTTGATGGAACCCCTTAACGAAGTAAGAATCAAATTGCAATTTCGAATAATTAAAGATGTGTCACTATTTAGGTCTGGCTTTGCAAATTAAAATGTTTGTATGTATGATGAAAAGTGAAAACAACTCCTCGAGACACGGAAGTGGGGGTGGACTGAGGACCCACCATTAATTGTACGTACAAGTGTTGATTTGATGTAACAACGGTCGTGTCCTGCCTCGTACAGTTGACGTCTCATAATTAATCACAGGTCCTTCTCAACCTACTACTCGTATATGCTTTGCTGCACATTATCATGGCCGTCCCCTTCATGGTATCTACTATTACTATACACAATAAATTCAAATTGTAAGCATTCCACAAAAAATAGTAATAATAATAATAATTAAAAATAAATCTAAATTTACCATTATAAGGACCAACTTTTGTAAATAAATTCTAAGTTTACAATTGTTATAGAAGTTAGCTTGTGTTATATTGAAAGATTTATAATTAGTATGATCAAAGTTTCATTAATCATTAATAGCTCGGTATAAAACCTAGACATAGAATAAAAAACGTACATTGATTCACTAATTTTATTAATTCAAAAGAACTGTCATTATTTTTGTTGTGAATGCGATTGTAAAATTAAAACAATTTGACAATCAACGACTTTTTACTACAACGTTAAAACATATTACAATACACAAATACTCGCTAGAACTACATAACGAATAACAAAACTTCTCAACAAGTAGAAGAAAAGCTAAAACTTCCAGATAAGGAGAAAACAAAATCAAAACTTCCAACAAAGGAAAAACAAACCACATAAAAATACAACTAAAATAAGGACTAACCCAATATATAGCCGCACGTATCTAAAAACGAGCGTTGGAGAAGATGTACCGTAACAAGCACTACAAAAAAAGCTAAAATAGCGATGGATAAAACCCGTCACTATGTGTGTACGAGTCGTCGCTATCCAATGATAGCAACAGGAACAACGATGGGTCGCCCTGTCGCTACATTTTACGTTGCTAATTGAAATCAACGACGGGATGGGTTCCCTGTCGATGTTTCCCTTCACTAATTTAAAACAAAAAAAAATACACCTCTCACCGGAGAGGAGCACCAACATGTTTGTTTTTACACCTATTTCATCTGTTCCCCGTGCTCCGCCCTCGCCACCTCTCTATTTCGCCTACTCCGCCATCACCTTTCCGTTGTCGTGTCATAGCCACCCAAAACAAATCAACAACAACAACAAACAACAAACAACAAATCAACAATAAAAAATAAAACAATCAAAACTACTAACCCTAAATCTAAAAACAAAAAAAAAAACAAAACAAAAAAAAAACAAACAAACAAACCCTAGATATGAAGCAGTGAAGTGGCACGGGAGGTCGAACTAGGCATGGTGGAGTGGCGGTGGTGCCAAACCTAGGCAGTGAGAGGGAGGAGAGCAGTGGAGCAGAGATAGAGAGGCGATCGATGGGGCAGATGACAAGAAAAAAGAAACGAATAGAGCGTCTGGGAGGCGGTGGAGCGACTGGCGGTGCGGCGGATTGAGAGTCGAGAGAGAGAGAGAGAGAAAGAGCGAGAGAGGAGAGGTCAGGGTCTGTGGAGAGCGAGAGAAGGAGGTGAGTGTGAGATAGAGGTGAGACAGAGAGTAATGAAGAATAAATATGGGGGGTTGGTGGGGGGAATGGCGACGGGGTGGCCAGGGGGGTTGTCCCCGTCACCATTTCCCACCATTTTGGCTACAGGGTGGCGACGGGGGTGACCCGTCGCTAATCCCCTCTCGCCACCCCATCCTCATTCCCTCGCAATCTCTAAAAAAGTTAAATTTTTTGAATTCTACAATACTACGTCTCTTCCCCATCTCTGCCCCGTCGCCATTTCAATTTTTTTTTGTAGTGAAGTAAATCTAATCTTCTCATATCTGCACTTTATTGAACACATAAAATACGAAGAAATGAAGATTAGAACCACCGCCGATTAAGAGAAAAGATTAGCAGTAGTTCAAGATCTTGATTAAAACGAGAAAACTCAAAACAATAATTTTAGGGTTAAGGCTATGTTATTGTTGAATGACCCACGACATAAGTACCGATAGCTTGCCAAGAATCAGAAGAGTGACAAATGCTTATAAATTAAATATTGGAAGAGGCTTGAGAGGAGTATGATCACTTGATATTTTTTGATAAGTGAATATAATATGAGTCAATAAAAAAAACATGGGACCTCCACATACAACCTTATTTTTAGTAAGTGGTATTTTATAGTATATCTCACTGGAGATGATTTGGCACTACGTACAATCATTTCGCTAGTATTAGGATCTAATTAATTTTTCCGAAAATGATGTCACTGTATTTACTTTCTTTTATCTTTGGACACCATGATATATATGAGTCCCAACTATTTTGGATTCAGGACACTGATGAACACATAATTAATTGACGTTTACACTCTCTACAATAACAGCCTCTTTGTGCATCAAAATAAAATAAGGAAAATGATAATTTAACTCACTTTTAACGCACACTTTAGATATACATTCTTATCTTTTAGTCATTTATGATGTTTTATTAGATGTGGGGCTATATCCGGAGAAATAAGAAATAGCTATAAATGACTAAAGATAAAAGTGTGTACCAAAAATGTGCGTTAAAGTGATCATTTTATTATTTTCCAAGAAAATAATAGACCATATATCTTCTCAAAATACATGGCAAAATGAATTTATGGTTATGATATACAAATATCGACATTGTAGGTGGAAGGATTTGCTATAATGTTAGATGTGTGATGTTGGTAATATCTACTAATGATAAAGTGTCACGTGTACAAAAGAATAAAATTGGGATCCAAGGCATAAGTGTAAAAACACATTATAAATTATACACGTGGTGTTTTATTATTGGTAGACATTATCAATATTACACTCCTACCAAACAATAGTAAAACCAAGTGCATTAAGACGCTGACCATGTTAAGAAAGTTTTTTATGAAAAATTGCCTAATTATTAAAATACAATAAGTAACTAAGTGCAAATTAAAGGCCAACACAAATTTTTGAAAGAAATTAAAGGCCAAGATAAACTTCCATAAACAATATATATTTACAAATAGGCCTCGTTTGGTTCGGGAGGAAGTCGGAGGAAGTAAGATAACTTTCAGGGAAGTTTTAACTCACCTTATTTAATTGGATATTTTCACAAACTACCCTAAAAGTTTAAGACCTCAACTTTCTCCATATAGGAGAAGATAACTCACTTAGGTAGGGATCGTTTGGTTCGGGGAAATTTGAGGAAGTAAGATAACTTTCAGGAAAGTTTTAACTCATCTTGTTTGGTTGGATATTTTTACAAATCCCAACTTCCCCATATAGGAGAAGATAACTCACTGAGAGGGGGGTTAACTTCCCAAACATGGAAAGAAATAGCATTTATGTCAATTACATTTTTTAAAAGTTCAAAGTTGAACAAACGTGAAAAGTGCAACTTCCTTAGTAGTTAACTTCTCAAGAAATTAAACTTCCCTACAAGTTAATAAAATGAACCAACGAGGCCATAGGAAAATGATTTGGTGACCAATTTTAATTTGAATCAGCTGGTGGTTGGTGTCTATTGATTTGTGCATTGTTGTATGTGTGAATATAAATCGATTTGTATTTAAGGCACACCAACAATCAAGTTGCCATTCCAAGTGTCCCAAAATTGGTCACCTTAGCATTGTTCACACACACACACATATGTGCGTGTGTGTGCATATAAAAAAAATTGTAACCACCATTTCTATTATTGGTAATTGTAAGCAATTATTAATAGACATGAGGTCCTATTGTGTTACTTTTTGTACGTAAATCAACAAACTTGGCAACTCACACTTTGGCGAGGGAGGATAGTTCTTTATTTGGTCAAAATGAGTACGTGGTGTTATGTACCACCATTTCTCACTGATGTATTGGCTAATGATTTGAAATATAATTAGTTGAGTGATTTTCAAAAATAAAAATAAAAATAAAAATTGTAACCACCGTAGAATAATTATGGTGGTCGAAGTTTGCATTTTCATTAAGGAACAAGGTTCGAGTCTTGTGAAATACATAATAAATGTTAGATCTAGTTGATTCTCCCTTAAATTATTATATAATAAGTTATTTTACCCAAAACACACATATTACGAAATGCATCAATTATTGGTTCAAATTAATTACATTCTTGCCTTTGCTTTTAATTACATGGTTAACTACACTAATTCGCTATTTTATCCAATATAAAGAGAACAAGTTTTAATTACAATTAAATATTTAGGGGCAACATGAGTAATTAAAGATGTATAAAAGTTCTCTAGAATTCCAAAATAAACTTTATTTTTTGATAAAGAGTTTTTGTAGAATTACTTATAAAAATAATCGGAGGAAGTATTTAATTAGTCCAAATTTATCATAGACCTTAGTATAATCCAAGTCCACATAAACCCTCGTAGTTATGACCGCTTAGGTCTAGCCTCTAAACGTTGGTACCCATGCGAGCCTCATTTCGGACAAGTTGCATGTACAATTAAATAAGTTCATTGTGACTTGTCATTTAAATTTATAAAGTTAGTACTATGACCGATTAGGTTTTGTAGCTCTAAAAAAAGTTGTGTATTGTACCTATTTTTATTTTTAAAGTTTGAATTGCACCATGCGATAAGCCTCATTTCAATTTTAAGAAAAGACAAGTTGCAACTTCTTTCTTATATAAAAAATAAAAAGTTAATTTACACAATAATGACTTTTCCCACCTTGATTTTTCAACTCTGCCATTACCAATAAAGTTTCAACTAATGATCTCATCTATATGAATTGTGCATAGGATCTGATGTAAAGAGCCTGATGTATACTTGGACTAATGGCAAATTGGCAATGTACCTTAAGAAAATGAAAGGGAAACACATGGAGATTAAATTAATCATTGACATTGCAGAACTAATAATTTTAAAAACAAAAAATATATATTTTGTATGCAAAGGACCACTATTAGTTTGGTATGTATTTTCAGTGCACAACTAAAAGTACATGATTGTTCCTATCCAAAAAAAAAAAAAAAGTACCTAATTGTCCATAAAAAAAAGTGCATGATTGTTACATTATAATTAACACCCATGTATTTGGTCTTAATAAATATACAATACTTGGTTGCATCTACGTATGCTCCTTTATCAATTTTTTACTTCCTCGTTTGGTGACACCTAGCTGTCTGTTTAAACGCCCTTCACACTATTGGCTCCAAATCACATTATTTCCTCGTACCTAGATCTGTTTATGGGCCGGTTTGAACTTTATCCAACCGGATCGGACCTAAAAACCTTAGCCCAAACTCGGCTCACTATATATATGCAGGTCTATACATAGACTCAAGCCTGACCCATGTAAAAAATGCAAAGCCTAAGCTCGACCTATCAAACCATGTATATAGTATATTCAAATATTGTGCAAAAATGAGGAGTAGCTCAAATGGTAAACTTCACTTAATGTGTGCATTAGGTTCTAGGTTCAAACCTTTTTCCTACAACACTTATTATTGTAGAATACATTAATTATAAACTTATATTCGAGAACTTTTTAAGGTGGCCTAAACTCAACCCGTTTAAAAGCAAGGCTAACTGGACTTGGGTTCGGCTGGGCTTTTCTTGAAAAGGGTTGCCTAAGCTCGGTTATTTGTTCATGGGCTTGGGCGGTCGGGCCGGAGTACCCAAGCCCATAGTCTGACCCAATAACCTAATTAATTATAGAAATATGATTTAATGCTTGAACAATTTCTAGATTACAGTAATTATAATTACAAACTTTGCCAAAGCATTTCTCATGAGGCGATTGACACATCACTTGCTAAAATGTAATCTTTATATAAGTCGTGAGTTCGGCTCCCACTAAATAAAAAAAAAATAAATAAAAATAAATAAATTACAAGGAAATGACTAAATTAACCTAACTCATAATCTTAATGGGCCTAATGGACTTTAAGTCCGAAGTTCAACCAATTATCACGACGAATAAGGTCGGAATTCAAAAAGCTACAAGGTACTCCCTCCGTTCCATTTTTTTTTTGGCCCATTCGTTCCATATTATCTGTCAAATTTTAACTTGTGCAATAGAATTAAGGTGATGATTAATTACCATTAAAATTTCATAACAACACTAAACTACTCTCCTATAAATGACTTCATTTATTATATGTATTTTTTTATTGTATAAAAAAAATTGTACAAAATCAAGCACTGTGGAAGAGTTTGATTTATGTAGTTGACCCCAATTAATTTGAGATTGAGGCTATGTTTTTGTTGATGTATAAAAAAATTGATTGATGGTATCATTAACTAAACAAAATGGAGTTTAGGGTTTAGGATTGGAAATGAAATATTTAATGCTTTATTAATTTTTTAATGTGATACATATTGTGAAACAAAAAAAAATGTCCAAAATAGGACAGATAATATGGAATGAAGAGAATACGTAGATCAAATTCTTTCATTGAGCTCAATTTAAGCACCCTTCATACTACAAGCTCCAAATCACATTCTTGCCTCCGACCCAAACAATAACCTAATTAACTTTGAAAATGTAATTTAATGCTTCAACTAATTTTACACTACAATAATCATAATTGTAAGTAAATGACCAAATCACCCTACCTCATAATCTTAACGGGCCTAAGGGCTTTCATTCCAGGTCGGAAGTAGGGAAGCTCGCATTTGGAGCCGAAGCAACTCGCCAGGTCCGGGTCGGAACCGAACATTACAACTCAACTTCTTTGAATGGAAAATGCTGCAATAATATCTCAAGTCACACCGTAAAGTACAGTTCCCCATGAAAATGGGAGTGAGTGGCTTTGGGGTACGCTCACAAGTTTCTACTGCATAAACACTCAAAATCATATGAAAATTTTACATTTGTATAGTTAATATACTTTTAAATCTTTAAATTACTGTGAGTTTTCTTTTTATTGGCAAACTAAAATATTTCATCTTTTCAAAAGGTAAAATTAGAAAAGCAAACAGTAAGCGTTATTCGCGTGAATCTAAGTAACACGAATAACGCCTTTTCTAAAGACGTTATTCGTGTTACGTGGTTTCGGTCCATGTAACACGAATAACGCCTTTTGTAAAAACGTTATTTGTGTAATGTGGATTCACATAACACGAATGACGCCTTTACAAAAGGCGTCATTCGTATTAATTAGACAACGCACACAACACACAAATAGCGCTTTCGAAAAATGCGCTATTCGTGTGATGTGTGCGATAGACAATGCCACATGGATCATGTAAATGCGCAATTCATGACTCATGCTTCCCACTAGCAAATAATATATTCTCTGCTAAAGCCCCCATATAAATCAATAAGGTCTTCAATGGAGATGGAGATAGAGACAATCAAGTGTTAAAGTTACAATGAGACCGCTTTTAAGTTCTTTTATTTATGAGGAAAAACCTAAATTAACAGTAAGATCTCCAAACTATCTCTTTCAAAACAATCAATAGAATTTTTTTGGTTTTTTAATTTGGCTTTGCTATTATGTCATTTGCATTCTCCTTATTATGAATTACTTATGATGCATGTTTTCATAACACTGTGCAAAGATGAAGGTAAAATGTTAATTTTGTCGTGTTGCGTACTTGAAAAATTTATTGTTGGAGGAATTCAATGAAAATGGTGTTAAGTTTGAGAAATGCTACACGGACATATCAAAACGCACATTGGTGTGTGAGCTATCTATATGCGCCTCGATTTAGTGTGGAACACACTCAATATGTGTTTTAGTGTGGTTTGGGTTGATGTATGTAGTATTTTTCAATTTAGTAGACGGGGAGTGGTTGAGGTAGAAGTTATATGAATTACTCATTTTGAAAATGAGTTAACCATACGCTTAACATTTTGTTCGTATAACTCATTTTTAAAATGAGTAATTCATATAATCCACTTGTCACCTCACACTCACCTGCCACCTCACACATAGGGGTGGGCACAAAACCCGAGAACCCGACTCGGGTCGGGTCACCCGAGTCGGGTGGCGGGTGGCGGGTCGGGTGGGATGAGTGGAGCAAACGAGTCGGGTCATAAAACCCGACCCGTCGGGTGTCGGGTCGGGTTCGGGTGTGGTCATAATAGTGTCGGGTCGGGTCGGGTTCGGGTCGGGTCCGGGCATCATCATGGGTTTTATATGGTTTTTGTGGTTTTTGTGGGTTTTATAGGGTGGTCGAGTTCGGGTCGGGTTTAGGGTCCGCGGGTCGGGTCGGGTTCGGGTTTAGGGTCCGGCGGGTCGGGTGGCGGGTCATTTTTATATCGACCCGAATGAGTCGGGTCGTCGGGTGTCGGGTCGGGTCGACCCGAACCCGACCCGCGCCCACCCCTACTCACACACACCTACATCAATAACACCTTTTCAAAGGCCACAATACATTATTTTTGTGATTTTAAAGAAATTAACCTTATTTGATGAATTTAAAAAAAAAAAAAAAACATCATTACTTTTTTAATAACTCCAAATCATAATGAGTAACGTGACATGTGGACGTTTGCAGTTAATTCTTGGTACATAACATGAGAGGTGAGATCTCGAGGCGCACATGAATAGGTCGATGTGACATTGACATTATTGAACCCATACCCCCCAAGTCTCAACAGCTTTAGGGGTCGTTCATGAGCACATCAGGATACACACTTTATATATGTACAAACTTTATAACAACATCTATTTTATGTGAGGCTTGCATGTCGAAGTGACTATTTCTTTAATTTTTCACATAGTATTCAACGTCAACTTAATTCACACTCGAGTGATGTTGGATTTCACAAATGAGGTAGTTTTCCATTTTTTTTCATTCACAACAATCATACTAAAGTGACTTTGGGTGTCCTTTGTAGCATTAAAATGAATTTTGACCAATAATGGCAATCCCGTAATTAAGGGTCCAAACGAGGGGCGTTTTCGGAACGTAACACGCCTTAAATCCCACTAGCGAGAGAGAGAGAGAGAGAGAAGGTCAGAGTCGCTCACGAGTCGGAGGAGCGATTTGCTGGCGCGAATACCTTCAAAAACGCAGCTGTGCCGGCGTGATCTCAACTCCATCTTCGATTCCGACTCCCACCCATTTCAGATTCGCTCCTCTTCTCAAGTGAGTACCAATCAGATTTCAATTTCACTTCGTATTTCAATCGATCCATCCCCATCAACTGCCCCCACCAAATGAGCCAATTTTCCCAAATTGGATCCTCGAATTGACACAAATCGATCGATTCCTGCGTTTTCAGAGACACCCAGATCCGATTTCAGCCCAAATTGATCCCCAATTGACCGATCGATGGGTTCGGAGTTGATCTACAGAGGTCACGAGACGCAACCCACCGCGGACGCGTACTCGCCCAAGCCGATCAAGCCATGGTTCTCGGTCGCGCGCGGAGTCCACTACCTTCTTCGCGAGCAGAGGCTCGTGTTCGTCCTAATCGGCATGGCGATCGCCACACTCGTCTTCACGGTCGTTCCTTCATCGCCCACAACAGCGTCAATTCACAATTACAAGACATACGACTCGGTTTCTGGGTTGGCCGAGTTGGGTGAGTTGACCGGGTCGAGTCAGGTGGCTCGGCGGGTTGTGTACGGTGGTGGAATTGGGGGTGTGAATTCGGGGGGGAAGGTGCCTCTGGGGCTGAAGAGGAAGGGGCTTCGGATCGTGGTGACCGGCGGGGCGGGGTTCGTCGGGAGCCATCTCGTGGACAGGCTGATCCGGCGCGGCGACAGCGTGATTGTGGTGGATAATTTCTTCACTGGGAGGAAGGAGAATGTGATGCATCATTTTGCGAACCCGAGGTTTGAGTTGATTAGGCATGATGTGGTTGAGCCACTCTTGTTGGAGGTGGATCAGATCTACCATCTCGCCTGCCCTGCATCCCCTGTTCATTACAAATTCAATCCAGTCAAGACCATCATATCCTTTCAATTGTTTCTTGTGATCTTAGCAGTTCATTTCTCTTATTAATTGTTTTTATTTATTTTATTATTATTATTATTATTATTATTATGAGGCTATATGAGCCACCGCCAGCGGCTGACACTGAATTAGTGGACCCAACTAATCCCTTGGGGTCCTTAATTGTCCCCGTCGAGGACCCGGAGAAAGAAATTAAAGGGGGCAAGTTTCCACCAACGCCTCGGGGACTGTTTGTTTGTTTGTTTGTTTGTATGTATGTTTGTTTGGTTTGTTTGGTCTTGACTTAGATTCTACAAGACCAATGTGGTGGGAACATTGAACATGCTTGGGCTGGCGAAGAGGGTTGGAGCGCGGTTTCTATTGACAAGTACTAGTGAGGTTTATGGAGATCCTTTGCAGCACCCTCAAGTGGAGACTTACTGGGGGAATGTTAATCCGATCGGTAAGTCTGCTCTTCGTGTTTTTCGTGGATATTATGAGTTTTTGATGATCTCTAAAAGCTTTAGATTTTGCTAATGTGGTATGTGCCCTGAAGTTGTGATAGGTTGACAGTTAGTGTAAAACTTTTGTCGTTCTTTATGAAATGGTACCCCAACTAATCCCAACTAATTTGAGATTGAGGCTTTGTTGTTGTTTGTTGTGTGCCCAGGGGGACCCTAAATTGTAAATGTCAATTAAGTCATCTCAACCTTTGAAACATCTGTAAATGGGTGACGTATGTCTTTTTGGGCTTTAAGTGATTAAATTTTGGTGAAATTGTATGTTTTTGTCCTCTTTGGAGTAACTACAAAATCCCAGTTGTTTGTTTGTTTGATTTTTTTTTAAATGCAGAAATAGAACATAGAAAAGATAAATTATGCAACATGGGATGTGATAAGTTTGGTTTATCTTTATGCGAAATTGTGGTTTGTTTTGCAGGTGTTAGGAGTTGCTACGACGAGGGGAAAAGGACAGCTGAGACCTTGACCATGGATTACCACAGAGGGGCTAATGTCGAGGTGAATTGATTGATTTCATTGTCTTTAATTTTTCTATAGTTAGGAATGGAGAAAGTGTTACAGTTCATCTTTTATGATTTTAATTTGTTGGTCGATAGGATTCTTAACTGTCGATGTTATTTTGCTTGCTTGGTCAGGTGAGAATTGCTAGGATCTTTAACACATATGGACCCAGAATGTGCATTGATGACGGGCGTGTTGTTAGTAATTTTGTTGCTCAGGTGGGTTTTTCATTGTTCCCATATTTTTGGAGCTTAAGATATTGTTATGTTGTGGTTTTCGTCATTGATGATGATCGATTCTTCTGCAGGCATTAAGGAAGGAGCCATTGACTGTTTATGGTGATGGGAAGCAAACCAGGAGTTTCCAATATGTTTCTGATCTGGTATGTTTTTCGTTAAGCCTTTCTCATGCCATGTAGAAGTTCGTAGTATTCTACTTAAAATTAATTCTTAGTTATTGGCGTAATTTAAAATAAGTGCACCAGAGTATGCTGATATGCGGCCGTTAATCTTTTTAATAAAAATTTGAGAAATGTCATAAATAAATGGATTATCAAATTAGTTTCTCATTTCATAGTTGTCATTGTTCTATGTAAAAGACAGGAATAGATTATCATATATCAAAATATCTTTTAACTTTGTTTTTTAAATACTGTGAAAATGAAAAAATTATTGTTTGTTTGTCAAGGGATTTTAGTGCCTCAACTATTTGTTCTTTTAAGTGCTCATGAAAAAAAAAAAAAGAAGAAAGAAAGGCGGCCTTTGAAAACAACACACAATTTAGCATGCCAATTAAAATTTGATAGATATAGTTGTAAATTGAACCCAGAGATAACGAAAAACACAAATGAAGTTGATGATAATGACAATGACAGTTGAGTAGGTAAGTGTATACTTGACTATTCCACAAGTTTAAGTAGCTAGCTCATGTAGATTTTAAAACGTCTCTTTTGCTCGACATACCTATGAATAATAAGAAATTGCTTGACAGTTGTACAAGTCTCTTTTATATTTAACAGCTTGCCAAACGGCTACTAAAAAATTGTTTGATTATGTAAAACAATATACATGGACAAACTATCACTCTTTGAGCTTTGGAATATTACGGGAAGGAAACGAATAGGAAGGTCCTTGAAAATGATCCCTGCACAGGTGTCTTGGCTGTATTAACAAATTGCGTTGGTCAAGCAAGAAAACGTGTTACTAATGAATTGTACCACAAAAAGTTGATTAAAGTTGACAGATTACCATTGTTGTTTGTTGAATAAAGATGGGGATTAGTTGAACCCACTTTTTTGTCCATTATGTGACAAGTTATTGTTGATACTACAATTTTTCTCCACTTGGCTGGTAGATTACCTTGTAATGGTAGAAAAAATGAAATCTAAGATCTGCTTGAACTTTGAAGTCTTGTTTGTTGTAAGGTGGCCTTTCTTTTCAATTTGATTGTATCTTACCCGTACAATATTAATATGCTGGGTTTGTATAATACAGGTGGAGGGTCTAATACGGTTGATGGAAGGGGAACATGTAGGGCCATTTAATCTTGGTAACCCTGGAGAGTTCACCATGCTGGAGCTGGCCCAGGTATGCATGTCTCTTTCACTAGCTTTCCCATACTTATGTTTAAAACCCCAAAAAGATATCTTGCAACGCCGGCAAAAAATTTTTTTTTACTCACACCCCTTCCCTAATAATAGACTTCTTACATTCAATGACAAGAAGTTACCAATAGATTTGGTGACGAACAAATGGTAAAAAAAAAAAGGTGCCGATGCTCTTCATTAGTTATTCTAACATAAAAAGTTGTTCCTGTCGATTGTATTCTCATTTAGTGGATTAGAAAATGAAAATCGCTATGCCTAATGATAGTGTCGTGATTTGATTTTAGTTTTGTTGATATTGAAATGGAATATGCATTGTCCAGGTGGTGAAGGAGACGATCGATCCGAATGCAAAGATAGAGTTCAAGCCTAACACAGAGGATGACCCTCACAAGAGGAAACCCGACATCTCCAAGGCGAAGGAGCAACTTGGTTGGGAGCCCACTGTTCCATTGCGCAAAGGTCTTCCTCTCATGGTCTCTGACTTCCGCCAACGCATCTTTGGCGACCATAAAGACGTTCCTGTCTCCGATGTCTCTTCTTCTGCTTAATATTTCTCTTCCATAAATAGTAGTGAGCGTTGATACAGCGGCTAGGCATATCAGAAGCTGCCCTTTTTCTTCTTACCATTAGATGTTTCTTTTGTTTAGGTTGATCACCCATTTGATCTTTGTTGATCTTTCTCTATTTTATTGATCAGCTTTCTTTGCCTTCAAATTGGTTACCTACCTGGCGTTAGCAATATTTTTACTCTAGAGACAATTTTAATGAAAAATTCTCCAAAATATGCACTTGCAGACAAAGTTGATACATGCATCTGTGTTAGTTTTCTGTCAGAAGTATCAATATATAATGCAAAATGGGTGTTTCTTTAACTTTGAATGTCCTCATTGATTGACTTCAATTAAGCAAACAATGGTTCTTTTTAGATTATAGCAAAATCAAGTAACCTAAAAAAAAGTCATATTGGTGACCAACAACTAGCTAGTTCAAGAGGTAAGGACTTAGTTGCCTTGCCCTTAAGTGAGATATCGAGTTTGAATCTTGTTGATAAAAAAAATAAGTCGGAAGGGTTGCATTCTATATGGGGACTAACAGTACTCGAAGGGTTGCATTCTATATGGGGACTAACAGTACTCGAACGTGGATTAATAGATACAGTTGGCATTGAACACTATGGACAACCCAAAAAAGAAAGGGAAAAAAAGTCATTTGGTGGTTCACTTGAATTTCAATCCAACATTGAACTGATTAGAAAATTGTAAAGTCTAATATAATCAATTAAGTCACAAATGAGCTCTGGTACAACCCTCTATCTAGAATCCTAAATGCATTGAAATACAACAACAAAGTTTCGAGGCCACCACTTAGTTAAGGTCGGCTACATTGATCAAACTCTTTCGCTCATATTATTCACATCGGATGGGCTGATATTCGTCGGTTATATGGAAGCTCTCGCGCTCGATACACGGGTGAAACACATGACAAGTACCAATGAGTGAGGAGGCACATCACATGGGAAGGGATGGTATTCATGGTATGCAACGATTCTCTTCTGAACAGGCCCAGTTCAGGACCTCATAGAACAGGGCATTTAATGTGACTTTCGTACATTTGGTAACTGTGTCAGTCATGTTTTGAGGTCTACAATAATGTGCAATGTAAGAACTGTGAAGAGTAAAGAAACTGACACAAACGTACTGGAGGTAGGTTTGAAGTTAGGTCCAGTCCCAAAGAGTGCAAAATACTATTCTCATTTAAGAGAAAAAATATCATTGTTACTGAGTATTTTTTGTTGTACAAAATTTTGTTCAGCATACCATCTGCAAGAGAAGTTGTACTTCTGATCCCATTGCACCAAACCAAGTGTTGAACGTCCTATGCATGCATTTGACCAAAAAAAAAAAAAAAAGTGTCCTATGCATGCCATTGGCTAATGAATCAGACCTGCTAATATGTGCATCTATGATTCTATATAATTAACATTTTTTTAGGTTTAGGATAAGGAAATTATGGACCCAACTCCATTTTGAAGGCCATCTTATGTGATTTTGGTAGACGTTCAGATAGATTGTTGAAATAAGCCGTTGAAATAAGCTGTAAAACCGTTAAGAGCATCTCCAATGGTAAATGTAGATTGTGCACGTGAATTCTCAACGTGAGCACATATAGCTCAAATAGACATTGGACATCAAATAGATCTCCAATTGTAAATGTTGATTGTGGCTCAATTCATGATGTGATATTTCTTTTTGTAATTTTATTAATTAAAACGTAAAAATAAAAATCTAAATAAAATAAGTAAATACTTTACAAAAAACTGATCATCCAATGTGATTGTCAATTTGAATGTAAATACACAATATCAATCCACGTCGGCTAGACATTTGAAATACACATTCTATTGGAAACATTTTTTTCATCCCAATGTCTATTTAGTCCTAAGTGGCACAAATCGACATCCAATCCACATTCCATTGGAAATGCTCTAACTTTCATATAGAAGTGTAATCCTGTAGAATAATCGGAGGTAATCTTACCATAGTATCAAGAAAAAAAAATAGAGGGTAACCATCACATTGAGGGTGGAGCAAAAATTTCAATCAACAATGTAATCCTTTTTTGGTGTACGTTTTATTTCTTGTCTCCTTCAATCAGTGTAGACATTAATCCGCGCAAAGATGAAGCAAAAAAATATGCCAGGCTCTTTTCTGTGTTGGAAGGAAACGGCTGAAAATCATCTTGAAATTCCATCAAAGATAAACGCCTGGAGGGTACGTCAATTTCCTGTACCGACTTCAATGGCAGTGGTGATAGCAGACACTAGAGCTGCCGTGCCCAAAACTTGCATCCAACTCCGTGTTCTTGCCGCGATAGCAGCTCCAGCAACAGCACCCGCAATAGAGGCATTTAGCTGCGGAAGAATACACCCTCATTAGCATTTTTCTTTAAACGACCATCCATTTATTTTCCACTTGTGATGCCGTACATAAACACATAATGATTCAATGCTACTAGCTTCCCCTAGTTAGTAACCACTAGTTCCCTTCACTACGGTATAGTATGTCGTAATTAAAATCGGTACGCGATCTGCATATATTATTTCACCTTATATGCAAGAAATACAAGGCAGTGCTAATGGTATCTACTTTAGTTAATGCCTTCAAGTTTCAACAATCTGATATAAGAGTCATTGATGTTTTTACTCTAAGCAACAGTTGTGCTGTGTCCAAGCCTCAATGATCAAGCTCATTTTATGGTAATTCACATCCATGAACCAACAAACATTTATTTGTAACCACAACCATAGCATTGTTCACATAATCATCTGCAGATTAAAAACCAAGAAGTTGCATCAACTGAGCCATTAATCGAGATCTCATCTAAAGGAATTTGTTTGTAATTATTTATAGACATTTCCAAAGTAAGAAGAATAAGCCTTCGAGATTTTGGATGAACGAATAAGCCTTCGAGATTACAACATCAATGAACCTTGCAAGTTCATAAAGGGAGCCTATGTAAAAGTAAAACAAAGTAGTCTAATTCAGTATGCAACTTAAATGGATTAATTAAACAAAATCTTAAATGGAAAAAATCTAATATACACGAAAATTAAGTTTTAGAGTTAAAATATGCTAAGACAAGATGATGTACCTAATCTACTTTCCAAGGCTCCATAGTTTCTAGGAAATTATATGGTTCAGTAAACTTTTCTCAAACAAAAAAGTAAATAGAGAAAATAAGGATAAGCTGACCGGATCTTTTTTCCTCCGATATCTTTGAATCCCACAGCGGGTACCGGAATAAATTCCAGCAAATAGACCTGTCAGAAAGAAGGAAACGTTATTAAAATAAATATTAATCATATTAAAGTTGGTCGTAATAAAATGCTTCATAGAAAAGGACAAGGAATTGACAGTTCAGCTATAGTTATGCATAAAAAGGCCAATTTCACAGCAATCGTCATGCTAATATGGCATACTGTTTGGACGAATTGTATCAACAAACTCAAGCGTACAAGAATTCACAAAATTTAGCCTAAATCAATATTAATGATAAAAAATATCCTCACCTTTACAAGTTGTATCAATTATATCCTGACCTTTGAAATTTATCAATTATATCCTAAACCTTTCCAATTTACTATCAATTATACCCTCACAACTAATTTGGGGCACTTTTTCTTGGAAATCAACTTAATCTTCTAACTTTCTTTTCATGATCACCCACATTAATCAATTTATATCAAAAATTTTTAAGCTTCATGTATAACTTAAATTTATGAGGACTCACAACATAATAATTTGCAAATCAATGATACATCAATACTCTAGTTCAAATTTAGTTATTCGTATAAATCACCAATAGTAAGCTGAAAATCATGTGCACATATGAAAATACATCTAAAACTTCTTAGAAGGTTGCTCATAGTTGTTTATGAACTTAGATTAGGTATGTGATTGAGTAGGTATATGTACAAGCAATTATGTGTATTATCTACATGAATATTTATCATGAATATTGAGCTCTAATGCATATGTATGAATAAACTCTTGAAGGGTGTGACAAGAAAGTTGAAGAGAATGATGTGAAGGTAAATATTATGAACGAAAAAAGTGCCCCAAATTAATTGGGGATAAAATTGAAAGTAAATAAAAAAGTTTAGGATATAATCGATAAATTCAAAAGGTTAGGATATAATTGATAAAATTTGTAAAAGTTAGGATATTTTTTATCATTAGGCCTTACCATTATGATAGGCTCAATCCCAAATTAGTTGGGGTCGGCAACATGGATCAAAGTTCAAACTCTTCCATTGTGCTCGATTTAGTGCAATTGATGGTGTGCTTTCCAAATCATTTAAATCCGTACTTAGAACTAAAAAGGCCAAAGAAACAAGATGGAGAAAAGAGAGTGCAAGTGTGCGGCTGAAGGCGTTCCTCGTTCAGCCAAAATACTAACTAGTTGCGAAAAAAATGATGCAGAAAGCATGAATAGAATGCACATCTTGAGAAAGATTAGGATCAAATTACCACATTGAAGACCAATAGAACCAGCTGACTTCACCTATTGAATTTACAAATATTAAAATCCAATCGTAAGAGTCCACCAAAATAAATTAAAAAAACTGCTTTTTTTCATCTCAAAATAATAGAGAGCTTACCACGAATAAAGAGCGAGTTATGCCTACAAGACCTGAACTAAGAAATGTGAATTATAAACTCAAAGGGGAATAGGAATCATGAAAATGTTCCGATCGATGCAATGTAATTGCACTTCGGCTGTACCTCTTACCTCTTTTACGAGCATCGTAGGGACCCACGCATAACCCCCAAATTGCTCCTGCCTTCAAAACAAATGAAAAAAAAAAAGAAATTTAATAGACTACATTAAATTACAAATATGTAGAAATGTGGATGAGAAGAGTTAAATATTTACAGAACCAATTCGAAGCACGGAATCAACAGCAATGGAGGAACAAGGAACATCATTCATTAAGTCCCCATCTCCATCCATGTTCTGCTTTATCAAGAATTATTAATAAAGGAAATTGAGTCAATAATACATTAACATGATTTTCCAAACAAGTCGTTCGGCGTAAATCCAACAAAGGAACCAAGATTCATCTGTCAATACTATTTTAACAAACAAAACCCTTATCTGCCACAAAACTTTTCTCCAATGGGGAACAATTTTTTTTCTCAAATTGTTAAGTTTTAGACATTTAATTCAAGTGCCCAACAGCTCTTACCTCGCGTCAAACTCGGGCGATTAAAGGGTAATTTCAGTCCTTCGTAATCTATACATATAAAAAAATATCAGCAAAGGTAGTATCAGCAAAGACGCAAATTTTGCAAACTAGGTCTCATTGTAGTGAGAAATACAAAATCAATCACAGACCTTTCAGAGATTCAAATAAAGAAAAATTGAACTTATATAAGCAAATTAAGAACACACTAGAAATGGGAACCTTAAGTGAGTGAAGTGGAGTTGACAAGTCACATTCATCAAAGATGCAATTTTTATACAGTTTTTGGGATGCAAATCCAAGCACTAGTTTTGGATATGATTCAGACTTACAGGAAAGACATCAACGGAGGAGTTGATAGCATTCTCGACTTCCCATCTTAAGATGTTGGCATGCCCACCAAATCAAAGTAAATTCAAACCCTAGAAATCATTTGAACTGTATCTTTGGGCCAACCCCCTATTATTTGAGTAGTTAGGTCAGGCTGTAGAGCTGGCAATTTAGTCTCTGGACCCACCTACCCATTTTTTGTTCGACCCATAAAATAAATGTTCAGGCATTATTTTAACAAATTCGAATCAGATCTGGATAAATATTTCTTGTTCGAATTTAAAATATAGTCGGCTCTAAACAAGGCCTTGTAATTAAACTCGGACCCAATTTAAATTTTTAAATAGAGTTAAAAATATATTTGATAAAAGAATATATTAAATATGTACTACTTTATTAAATAGATTAACAAACATTAATCTACTTTAATGCATATAAAAATTAATCTGCTAAAGATGTCTTTGATTGTAGAATGAACTAATTTTTAATTTTTTATATTTGAATAATTGTTTCTTGACATTAAAGGTTAAACTACATGAACTTGACGTTACTTTTCTAAATTATATTACATGAGTTTATAATGTGTATATTTTAACATTTGAAGTGGTTTTGATATAAGAAATTAATTTATAAGATTTCAACAAATTTAGACAATTGGATAACCCGAGTTTTAAGCAAAATGGATATGGACAAACAAGTCTTGTCCGAATTTAAAATTGGGTTAGGTTCGAACAATAAGTATACTTTTTTATTGTAGGAATTATTCATACCCAAACCCGTTCGGACCTAGATTTTTGCCACACCTAAGTCAGGGTGACATGGCTCCATGTGCATGCATCTCAAGGTGTATCACACGGTGACTATTCAATTGGTGTTGATTTGACATTATCAAAAGTGGGTGATTAAATAATTTTCCTTTTTTTAGAAAAATGTTGGCATGTCTTAGCACTGATATGGGGGTTGGACACGAACTCGGTCATGTATTATGCGATACGCCTCGCACACACCTCACGGGGCTTATCGACAGTGCATGATTGAGTGTGTGTCCGACCTGAGAATCGGTACTGGGACACGCTAGCGTATGCTTTTTCTTTTGTTATCTTACTCCTAATTAGGATAGCAATTTGTGCTAATTCTGGCAATTTCAACCTTTCTGACCTTTGGTGGACAAACCTAAACGGTTAATGGTTATAATATGCCATATGATCTAAAAACGGGTCAAAGCAAATCTATAAAAACTAGTATCAATGATAGACTTGGATTGAAAATCTTTTTTTTGGATAAATACTTGGATAAATACTTGTTCCTATAAAAAAAAATCCCAGAGGTCTTAACCACAATCGAACTACTTGTACATTGTCAGATAAGTACACAGATGAAATCTGTAGCAGGGGTAAAAAATGAGTGATATCCAACTGCATCAACTAATACATTAGGCGGTTAATTGGAACTGTGTGCATACAAAGACTATAATTACTTGAAAAAAAAACTATAATTAACATTAGTATGCAATCATATCTTAGAGATTTTATTATGATCAGCTCAATTCTCAATTTCTCATACATTTTACATGAGACCATACACCAGGTCTTACATTGATGAATGATGGTGCATTCGTCGCCCTCGCCACCCACAAAGATATTTACCACTGCTACTGCCCTGCCGGTGTGTTTGCTCTTGCTCTGCCGCAGTTGTTAAAGCTCGCGAAAGATGTCCTAATGCAGGAGATTGAATGTGACTGTGGTCTTGGGTCTTGGTGTAACCAATATGATCACAAGAAGCTCTCTTGTCTAGCCAAGTTATAATGTCGGCAAACACGATCTCGATGTTGTCATCCGGTTCGCCGGATGTGAGAGCGTGCCACATTCCGGGGTAGAGCTTGAAGGTTTTGTCTTGGCTCCCTGCTTGCTCATACAGCGCTCGGCTCACTCCAGGGTCCGTCACTATGTCTGCCTCGCCGTGCAATATTAATAAGGGCAGCGTCACCTGATACCATAAAATGTTGTTTTGTTCATCTCACTTGCATTTATTAACAAAAATTCTACCTCTGTTTTTTGTTCAGTCCAGTTATACATATCTATGATGACTATACAAATTTTGACCATATTAACATCAAATGAGGTATCAAATCACGTGTTTCATTAATTTGAGACATGTCTAACAAAAAAAAGTCGACATTGTGAGATAGAAAACATTACCTCGCTTAAACTATCTTCGAGGCTCATACTAGTTCTCAACATCTCCAATGCAGTTTTCAACCTCGGCTTGTTTTGGTAAATCAACTTGTTATTTCTAACCTGCAAAAAGCATACAAAGAATAACTCAAGGGATTAGTCTTTGGAAACAATTATAACCACCAAATCTCAGATAATTAAGCAACAAACTTAAAGGACGTAGTACTCCGCCAAATTTCAAGTAGAGGAACAATTGAGGGGATTGATTAAGAGATATTAAGATCATATTGAAACAAAATCTTTACCTCTTCTCTTTTGACGGGGTCCTTGAAGGCCGAATCAATAACGTCTTTAACTGGAACTATTTTCCATTTAGGGATGATCTCTTCCATTTTTGTTAGTATGTTTACAACCACTGGATGTGGTTTCACTTTCTCTGAAATCTGTACAAAATTCAAAATATGTCATATAGTACTATAGTTGAAGTCATTGCAAGTTAAGTCACAAAATTGTTTGCCCTATCAAGAAGGAATAATCACAGAACCCGCGTCGTACAGACTCTGAAATAGTCGAGGCCCATGAATTTCAAATGTCAAGGGGTCGTAAGACCAAAATTTATGACCAAGAACCTAGTTAATTACCTTACACATCGGAGCAACTAGAACTGCACCGTTCCAAAAACTAGGGTCTCTCTTATGAATTAGAAGGGCCACGGCCCCTCCCATGGACTCTCCATATAAAAACCTTGCCTTCTCTCTATACTCTTCCTGTGCTGCACCAAATAAATTTAATACATCAGCATGTATAATTTAAGGCTCTTAAGCACAATAAATATAGTGATATTGAATTAGGTGAGAAACAACAACTAAATTGAAAATGAAAGATGTGTAATTATAACTAATTACGTACCACACACAGATTTGAAGAAATCACTGCAGTCATTGACAATGTGCTCAAATTTCTTGATATAACATCGAGGTCCTTTAGACCGTCCGTGCCCTTCGTAGTCAATCCCAATAACTCCATAGCCAGCTCTTGCTAGTTTTATTCCCACACCTAGTCAACATACGTACCCAAACAATTATGTCTCATGCTATTGTATTGTTTTTATCATGTAATCATATTATGAATAAACAATTTATATGTTATTTAAACTAATTAGTAATTACAAATATTTTCTAAAATTATAATTATGAAAAACTAAAATAAACAGATAAAGCCGACCATACAATAGTTTTACTAATTCAATCCTCACCTTTACAAATAAAGTTGAGATTTATATTATTTTAGAATTCATCCTTAGACGTTCAGTTGTTAACTTGTATAAAAAGCATGTTTTTTATAAAGAAAAAACTAGTTTTTGAGTTCGTCAATATACAATCAATTCTATAATACAAATTAAATTAAGCACCTACCAAACACACAAAAAAGTAAGCGGGTCCCTTGCAATTTCAGGCAGTGCAAGGAATATAGTTTATTATTTTGATAAGACAAGGAATATAGTTTGTTGGCCTAACAAAACAAACAAAAACTCCTGTGACCACGTAATAATTCAATAACATTAATAAAACAAGAACTCGAAAGAGATATACACCAACAATAATAATACCAAAAATGCTACATCTACATCACTTGGGACATCAGCCACACGTAAGTTACTGATCCATCGTTATAAGGTGTACATCGAATCATGCAAAATGCACAATTTGAAGAGCATCTAACAATATATTAAGTGCATTCCCATTACCTTTGTCTGATGCCCCAAGTTATGTCACTTAGCAAAAGTCTTAACATTAATCAACTAATATAAATAGATATAAATGTGGGAATGCTACAATGACATATCGAAGTAACATGTTATAATCAAATGGAGATAGCACATCATGATGTACACAAAAGGTCCTTACGTCACATGATCATATATGTGATTGAAATGTGTCTTGCCATAATTTTATTTTCCTTGAAAAATTATAATTGGTTCAACCACTTTTGACACGTCCATTTGTTGTTGTGTCTCTTGATTTGTGCATCAATGTTTGTGTTGCACGTGTCAAAAGTGGGTTGTCCTAACATTTTTTCTTATTTTTTGAAAACTAACACTTTCCTTATTGATTTTGGGTTAATTGTAAATTACCTCTGCACTAAAGTTTACAGTAACATGCATTTTAGTCTTTTTTATCATTTTCCAAAAAACAAGAAGCAATTTAGCCTTTTTATATTAAGGGTGCTAGGAGAGGTTTCATCTAAGCTACTAAGCTCCCTTTAAATCAAAGAAAAAATAAGAGGAATTTTTATCAAAGAAAAATAAACTGAAGGTATTAAAGTGCACATCTATTAAAACTAAAAGAACATAAGTCTTCCAGAGAAAGTATTAGAGTAGCCGAAAGTATATAATTGATTATGCCATAAGGTAAACCAGAAATATTAAAGTGCTTAATTTTCAAAATAGAGGGAATAAAGTGCATGCAGATTATGACAAACCTTCGAGATAATTTTCCGCTTTTTCTTTTTTTAAAATATATATAAGGATTGACATTCATGTTGGAAAGAGATACTCATTAGGGAGGAGAAAAAATTGAAAAGGCTAACAGGATAGAAATCTTTGTCTTGTCTATGCATAAAGAGTTAAAAGACAGAAAGGCCGGGCCGCTTAAAATGACCTTCAACACTAATAAACAAATAGACTTGCAAATCAAGCACTCAACCCTGTAACAATCTCAATCCATAACTTGATAATTTGATTTTTTTGGTGAGAGACCAACATCAAGTGTGAACTTGCGTGTGTGCATTGAATTCAAACCAATATCAAAGCTGACTAGTGACACACAGTCAAATTAAAGCTATTCAACAACTCCATTGCCATTAAGGGTCATTGGTTTCAATGCCTTCAATTTATGATCATGCATACCAAAACAGAACAGATAGGTGCATAGAGTGTAGTCCTTCCATTAAGGCCCTTTATTCATATGTGCATTGTAGGAGTAGGAGTAGCCTTAATTCACACAAATACTAGGGAATAGCGATTGTGGTAGTCTAGACACGGCCAAAGATTGCCTACAAATGCCCTTTTAAAAAACTCGACCAACTAAAAATTGAAAAAATTAGGTCAAAATATCTTTGGTGAGATGACAGAGGCATTACTTATCAAAAGGTTTGGAAAGGTTGTGAATTTGAATCCTACTGAAGCAAAAAATAATACTAAAAAAATTGAAGAAATTAGACGATGTAAGGTTAGGTTGAAGATAACTTTTGACGCATTGATTATGAGGGATTTAAGGGACTTGGAAAGCTTTGTTGTTTGCAAATCACAAACTAGATTGGTTATAATTTATTACCTCTCATGAAGCTGCTGCATTCCATCCCATATCCTGCAAATCCAATCAAAACTCATTGGAATCAGCACAACAAACATAAAAAATAGACAAATTTGAGAAACCATGAACAGAGAAAACAGAGGAAACAGAGACCATGGCAGAGAAAAACAAGGGCTCTTGGAGAAGAGACAGGCACCCATTTGCAAGTGAAGAGTTGCAAACCTCTTGAATTCCTCACATACTCCTTTCAAACACAAAAAACCATCATCAGAGATCAACAAATCAATCAAATTTGGATCAAGACTCGAAATTTTCTCACCTCTTGATACTTGACCTCCATTAACAACAACAAAAAATCTGCAAAACCCAGATGAGGAAACCCAACAATGCACCAAAAAGACACACAATCGAAGAGCAGATTTTGAGAATGCAATCTCAATCTCAATAGAATTTTGTGGAAGATTTGTTTCTGAATCGAAAAAGTTCTGTTTTCTGCTCTGTTTATGGAGAAAGACAATTAGATAGACATGCTCCCATCCCTGTAATAAGTTTACGGTACACGAACGAACAGCCACTTATGATGCGCCGCCACGTGGCGTTCGGAGAGAGACTTGATGCATTTATTTCGACGGTCGTGATGAGGTTTTTCGTTTTATAGTGTGGGTCCCACAGCTTTTCTCGTTGGTCGTAAAAGGTTTTTGGGTCGTGTGGGCCGGGGGAGTGGGATCGGATGGGGTGGGAACGCGTGGGAGGGTATTGTTCATCGGACGGTCTGACGCGTGGATGGTGGTGTTGGAGAATGACAGACCGACGCGTGGCGGTTCGATTATGGTGGTTTGGGATATGGGCATTGGTGATTTGATCTGTGAATTTAGATTTAGAAATCTAAAATTTTTTGTTTGACTTAGTGGAGATCAAACCAAAATCTCTTGTTATGTTGCCGTTTTGGTAAGTGATGTTTTTACATCTCATCTGGAAAAATTTTATAATTAGAAATCTAAAATTAGAAAGACTTATTTTGGATGATGATGATTTGAGATATAGGGGAGGGATGTGAATCACCAGATTATTAGACAAATATTTGATATTTATCAAAATATTTGTCCATACGTGAAAATTACTGAAGATAATTTAGAATTAAAAATCTAAAAATTTGAAAGTCTTATTTTAATTAGAATTTATGTTGAGTAATGTTATTTGTACTCATGCGTTTAGACTCACATAGGGTCTTTAAATTTTATTTATTTTAAAATTATCTTTAAGAAATAAGTAACTTTGAAATAACAACTTATAAAATTTTTTAAATATTTGTACAAAATCTTAAAAACCTCGTATAAGTCTAGTCTCAAAGAGTCTAAACAGATTTTTTTATTTATTTATGTTTTAATATTTGAGGCTCCACGATGCATCAATTGCTGAAAGCAAGGATTGTGACGTCAAATCTATTAGTAATATTTTAAGCATAACTAAAGTGTTGAGTTAAAATTAGAAAGTCAAAATATATTACAATTAGAAAATAAAGTTAAATAAGATTACCTCAACGACAAAATACAAATCCAAGTAATATAATAAGCATCATTACTTTAGTTATGCTTAAAATAAAGTATTTTCACTTTTATCTCTTTAATTACCTATTAAGTAGGGAGTTTCTAATTCATTGATTCATCGTCAACATTGCCCTTTTGTTTCTGAGTTAGTCGGTTTATTCCTTCTCTTTAATTTGTTTATCGTTTTTTTTTGTTCGGTTTCTATAATAATATTAACTAATTAGTAATATATGCGTATATATCATGCATGAATTTCATTCTCTTATAGAATGTGTGGGTCTTATATTAAGAGATTTGGACAGAATACACGTATTTTTGTATATGTGCATCTTAGCTTAGTTTTTTTATTTTTTTATTTTTTAAATGTCTTATAACCATAATCGTATGATCTCTTGACTATATATAACTAAAATTATTAAACAACTTACCTGTTAAGTTGCAACTCTAAAGAGTGAATTTTTATTTTTATTTTTTGCAATTAAATAGTAGAATTGATTCATTTTGAATGGAACTACATTAAATCAATCACAATAAGAAAGTTTAGTGTTTTGACAAAAAAAAAGATAGAATAGAAGTGGAGCAGCGTATTTTTTAAATAATAAATATAAGACATTAGATTAATTAAATTCTTGTCAAAGTGAAGCGAGCCTCAAACGTGCTAGAAACTTGTATAAATATATGACATAATGACATTAGAAGCCTTGTGTATTTATGTCATGAAAAAAGCTTCGATAATATACTTTGGCACCAAGATTAGGTACTAACCCACTCGGTTGTCGCACGATGTGCGCACACACATCTTAAGGTGTATCGCACGGCAGCTTGAGTGGGTCGGTGCTCAATCTCGACATCCAAAGTATATATTATAAACTTTATAGTCAATGGCCTATCTCGTATTCTTATACTTATGGTGTATGCAATGGGGGGTATTATTTGGTGTTAATTAGACCCCTCCCATTATACCCTCTCATACGGGACAATTGGGGGGTATTATTTGGGGTTTTTTTGCAAATCTATCACAAAACTTGTATTAGCTTAAAATTTGCGGTTCACTTTACAGTTCACAATATTTGGATAGTTTTATTTCATCTCATTTTGACCACTGTTCTATATTACTATACATACAACTAGGAAATCCGAATCACTTAAAAAAAAGGGATATCAAGCTTTCTTCAACTCAGTTTCGTGAAATACATTTTTGAACCATATGATCGACTTTATGATTTTGAAATTAAGAAAGTGGTTAGAGAGGTTTGGTCTGATAGTATTGCTTGTGCGACCGTAGATCCAATCAATTACAAACAAAACTTGGTTTTCGTAATCAAAATAAATAAAAAAAAATCGAGCTCACAAAAAAAAGATACAATTCAAGGCATGGTATAATAAATACGGTATGCAATTTAATAGAGTTTTGTTTTGTGGTTTCTTATGTTTAAGAGAGATTGAAACCAATTTAGAATTGAGTAGTGCTACTTGGTCTCATGAATCCGGACTCCTAGGGTAGTTTTTAATTTTTTTTTATTTTATTTCAAAGTCATCCTTAAGCAATAAATGACTTTAAAATAACAATTTACAAAACTCTTTTAATATTTATAAAATTTTAAAAAACACCTTATGAGTCCGGACTCTAAGAGTCTAAATAGATTTTTTGTTTAGAATTTGTGATAGATTTGCAAAAATATTAAAGTTTATGATATATTTGAAAAAGGAAAATGACACGCAACACGAACACTTTCGATCAACATCTATTCGACCATATAAAAGCTATGTTTTCTTTATTTTTTTCTTATTTTTTATGCTTTAATTGGCAACACTATATAACTATTAGGTTTTAGTTAATTGTATACAACCAATTACTTCATCATTGACAATTAACTAACTGTTAGTGCTAACTGTTAGTGCTGAGTCAGTCCTCTACCTTTGCAGGCTAACATTTCCATTTAAAAAAACAAGTTTGCTTTAGATTTGTAAAACAAGACGGGCAGATAATGGATGATGGGTGAGCCGTACCCGCTCCATACGCAACCCATTCGCACCACTAATCCACTCCAACAAAACCCTGGAAAGTAGAAACCCTAAAACTCACACTCAGTTGCTCTCATACGCCGCGACCTCTCACTCCGTAAGCAAACCCTAAACCCCCTCTCCATCCATTCCACTTCGCATCCTCTCAAAACCCTAACTTTCTTTCATTTCCTTGCAGAGCCGTTACAGAGCGACCGATCGATCAGCGAAGATGAGCAGAGGAAGCGCGGCAGCAGCGGCGGCGGCGGCTTCGAAGGGCGGGAAGAAGAAGGTATCGACATTCGTGATCGATTGCGCGAAGCCCGTCGAGGACAAGATCATGGACATCGCCTCGCTCGAGAAGTTTCTGCAGGAGCGGATCAAGGTCGGCGGGAAAGCTGGGGCTCTCGGCGACTCGGTCACGATCTCGAGAGAGAAGAACAAGATCTCTGTCACGGCCGAGAGCAACTTCTCTAAGCGGTATGGTTTCGGTTTCGATTCGTGCTGTTTTGGATTGGCAGATCTGTGAAAGTTTGTGTCTTGTGATTTGTGAGTGTGGGTTTGAAACCCTAATGTCATGATTTGGTTCAATTGACGGTTGAATAGTGTGAGTTCGTGTGATTTTTGAGGTGATTGGAGTTGATTTGGGTGTGAAAGTTTTGTCTCGTGATTTGCGAGTGCGATTTTGTAACCTTAGTGTCATGATTTGGTTCGATTGATGGTCGGATGGTGAGCTGGAGTGGTTTTGGGGTGATTGGAGTGGATTTTTGTGTGAAAGTTTGTGTCTTGTGATTTGTGACTTGTGAGATTTGAAACCCTAGTGTCATGATTTGGTTCAATTGATGGTTGGACGGTGATTTGGTGTGGTTTTTGGAGTGATTGGAGTTGATTCGGGGTGAAAGTTTGGGTTTTGATGGTGTTCTTGATTTCCATTGGTTTTGGAAATAGGGGTCTGTTTTGGGGTTTATAGTGCCATTTAGTCGTGCAATCATGGAGAGTTTCTCAATGGAGAATACAAATATTATATATTTTGTGGGTAGGCGTGACGGTATTGAAAATCGGTGCATTTGCTATAAATTGTGGACTTAGAGTGGTGGGAGATTAACTGTAGGTGAGATTGAAAAATGTGTTCTTGATTGTGTAGCCAATAGGATGTTGTTCGGTGTGATTTTGGGGGTTTTAGGGTGATTGGAGTGAATTTGGTTTTGGAAGTTTGTGTTTTGATGGTGTTCTTGTTTTGCGTTGTTTTTGGAAATATGAGATTGTTTTAGGTTTAGGGTGACATTTTGTTGTGCAATTGTTGTGAGTTTCTTGAAGGAGATTACAAAGTATAGTTTTTTTGGGTAGGCGAAGGGTGATGGTGTCGAAAATGGGTTCTTTAAGTTATTAATAGTGTGATTATGTGTGTGTTGTTTGAATTGGTTGATAAACTGAAGAACAGATGTTCTTAAGATGGTATGATTTACACTCAAAGAAGGTGGTTATAGATGGACTTAATTTGGTGGAAGATAGACTGTAGGTGAGATAAAAACTATGTTCTACATTGGGGTGCGCCACTGGCTTTCATGAGAATCAACTCTAACCGGAAAAAAGGCTCGGACACTCATGATTATCAAATAAAAGAAAATTATGTTCTACATTGAGTAGGAATTAGGACATCATGCATTGCGAGTGTGATAACACATTCTTGATGGGCCCTGTTGTTTGGAAATAATTACTATGATGGGTAATTCCACATATATTCAATGACATTTTTTTTTTGTGGCCTGAAGATAAAGGGAGTGTGATGTATAAATTGAAAAATAAAATAAAACAGTGTATAATTGAACCTGATTTGATGGTGGTCATCAAGTCTTGCTTTATGATTTGGTCCTTTTTTTGTGGCCACTCTTTGATATCTTTTCGCTGGTAGTACACTGGATACCATTGATAGAGGGGACCCAATAATTCAATGTGGGTAGTTGCTGAACAAATATCACGAGGTTCCAGTTTAGTTGGTTTTGCACTTTGCTTGCAAGCGTGTTAAATGCTTTATCAAGCAGAGTCCATTCCGCAAGTTTACTGTATTGAGATTTTCCAGACTCCAGATATGTTGATGAATTTGTCTGGGGCGTGTCTTTAGATGTCTACCCGTGTTAGCCTGGAGTGAACATTTGCTTTCCATACCTTAGGGATTCATTTGTCAGTCTTATATCTGAACTTTTGTTCAATTAAATGACAAAACATCGACGCATTTGTCTCAATTGTTAATGATTTGGATGAATGAGGATTGTTCCTTTTAATCACTCTGAAATCCCTACATTTAGTTATAATTTCTAGTCTTTCATATGCAACCTATTCTACTGGTCTCATTTGTTTTATTGACAGTGGATTTATGTGTCCTACTTTGTATTATCCCGTGGTCACTTGATACTAGATTGCTTTTGTGTTGATTTACTGTGGTCTTGTTTATGTTGGTTTTCTTCTTGTTAATTGGAGTAGTAACTGAGAGGTTGAGCAAGATTTCCACTTTCCAGTGAACTGAAACAGATCACGAGGATTCTTTGGGGTAAAATCCTTAGATGAGCTTTCAGGAATTTAGCTAGGAAGGGGAAATGGTCACTGATGGTTAATATCGTGAAATGCGTTTTCTCTTATGATAGTTACAGCACCAATTGTTCATGGTATTTCTTTTCTTTGTACAGCTATCTTAAGTACCTGACGAAGAAGTATTTGAAGAAGCACAATGTTCGGGATTGGCTTCGTGTGATTGCATCCAACAAAGATAGAAGCATTTACGAGCTGCGATACTTCAACATTGCAGAGAACGAGGGGAGGAAGAAGATTGAAGATCTGTTTGGGCTTGATTGTTATTTTTTCTTGTTTATGACGCTCTCTTCAGATTTTCCTTTTGAATTTGAACATCTTGAGATTTTGTTTACATGCATTTTGGAAGTCAAACTATCTTATTTTGTTCTGAACTTTTCTGCATCAACAAATGGAGGAAGAAAGAAACAAATGATAGCAATCAGTTCAGTTTTTTATTCACTTTCCTCGATTCAATACTGGTGATGAAATGTTAATGGTTCATTTCTATTTAATCTGTAGCACTTAAATGATCTTTCATTATTCGATTGAATGAAAGGGTGGTTTTCAGTTTCACCTAGTCAGATTTCTAAGTTGCATTGTAGTTAAAAAATGGTTATCATTTTGTTATGAACATCTTATTGTGCCATATATTTTCGTCACAACAAAATTAATGTCCTATATATATATATATTATTTATATTACCAATTGAGGAAAAGTAATTTGAGAGGTCAAAGTTTACAATAACTCTTTTAGTAATCTGCTCCGACCTGAGTTGATCCCACCAATAGAGAGAACATTTTTTTTTTTTTTTTGAAGATAAAGCAAAATTTCATTAATCATTCATGGCTCAGTACTGGATTAGACATAGAGTCAAGTACATTGATTTGTTAATCTTATTTGTGTAAATAAATTGTCATTAATGATATAAAAAAAGCTGTCATTAATTTGATTTTTTTTTTTTCAAATTGAAGCGGTTTGACATTTAGAGACTGTTATCTTCAATGTTGAAACTCATGACAATACACAAAAATATTAGTTACACAAAATAAATAACAAAATTTTTCAACAAGGAAAGATTAAAACTTTTCAACGAGGAAAAGATAAATCAAAGACTTCTAATTATGAAAGAAAACTAACTATAAAGTAAAAACTAAAGACAAATCAATCCAACGCACCGCACAAATTCACGTAACACCGTTGATGAAGATGCTCCGCAACAAAGATGAATTAATATTTACAAATCGATTAGATCTGTTTTTATTGAATGAACAAAGAGTAAAAGGGATTTGATTGGAATTATCGCCGATCATTTAGAAGATCGATGATAGTTCAAGAACAAAAATCACAAAAGTGAATCAAGAAAAGAATTTTAGGATTTTAGAGAGAAGAGAAGGAGAGGCGACTCTCGAGTAACTAAAATTGAAAGTTTATGTTAGAAAACAATTTTTTGTTATTTTAGATTGATTAGATATTTCAATTCCCAT
Organism: Stephania japonica; assembly: GCA_039657345.1. Lineage (NCBI taxonomy): Eukaryota > Viridiplantae > Streptophyta > Magnoliopsida > Ranunculales > Menispermaceae > Stephania > Stephania japonica. The sequence continues at coordinate 5,206,236 of CM077558.1, read as the reverse complement.
ATACATTTAGGGTCTTGCTATGTGCAAACCACATTTTACTAAGGGCAAATCCACTTCTTCATTTTTTTATTTTTTTATTTTTCAAAAATGTTCTTGCCTTTATGCACCCCCATTTTCAACATAAAGAATGAGAAAACACTCGAATTCTAGGTCAATCTTCGCGATCACCCTACGTTTGTGGTCATCTTTGCATCAACTAGGTTGATCTTCACGTCACCTATGTTTATCTTCGCTCTCATCCTAGGTCTTGCTTCATCTTACTTCGAGGCGGTCACCACATAATCAACGACTAAACTTGATCGATTTAGGGTATTAATATGAATGTTTTAACAATTTTTTGATTGTTTTTGCATAATTTTGGTAGTTGTGTATGTGTTTGTTAATGCTTTTTTATATAATATTTTGGTCGATTTGTGCATTGTTGATGGTCGACGCTCGATTGGTGACACATGATCAATTGAAAGTGCACTGTTCGATTGAAGGTGACCGAACAATGCATATTAATCGGTCTTTGATAACCGAACCACATTATAGTGTTCAGAACTTGGTTTGAACAAATGTTTGTTCCACCTATGACCCAACAGACATGTTTTAATCGGCCTCGACAAATCGAGCAAAAGCCATTTGTTTGGCCCTGCGAGGCCGAACTAGAGGAGGAATCCTTAGTTTGAACACAAAAAAAAATACAAAAATTGAATGAAAACTCATGAAATACCTTTCAATCTTACACATTTGTATCTCCTACACGTTCATCCTCCATTTTATGGTAAATACCACTGAACAACACAAACAATCAATGCCCTACCAAATTAAAAAAAAAATGTGTTCTAACCTTATAAAATGCATTCAAAACATTGTAGAAACATGATTTTCCAACAAGAAATATGAAGAAATTGACTCTTATGATAGTAGCTAGTGGGCTTTGTAATTGCAATTTCGTGTCGTCGCCGATGGTCGGAGGAGATTATCTGAGTCGAAAGTGGTGTTTGTGTGGGGGTGCACGTGTGAAGAAAGAAGGAAGAAAGGCATTTTGAAAAAAAAAAAAAAATTTACCCATAGTAAAATGTAGTTTGCACATAGCCAGGCCTATGCATTTATATGCATTTATAGACACGTGCATTATATATATATATAACAAGATTTTTTTAATTAATGCAAACAAATATATATTAGACATCATAAGCTGGTTTTACGCTGATTTTAATCAATGTTAACGCGTTGTTCATACAAACTTATAATTCCCTCGACCCTCACAAAACTTTCACTTGTTCTTTTTCTGATTTTCAAGTTCTTGATTGATCATCTCATTATTTTTTATGCTGTCTTCACCCACCCTAGTTTTTGTTTGAGTTTTTTTTATCTAAGAATGTGGACTTTGAAAGCCATGATTAAGCGATTGAAGAGGAAGTGCATGGTCTCTAAAGCTCCAAAAGGGTTTTTGCCTGTCTATGTTGGAGAGGAGCGCAAACGTTACTTCGTCATGGTTAGCTATGTGAATTCACCAGCTTTCCTTGCCCTGTTGAAGGCCGAGGTTGACGATACGGCAATCAATAATAACGGGCCGTTAACGCTACGTTGCACATGTGAGACGTTCGAGGGAGTCTTGCAACTTCTATGAAATACTGGTAACTAATTTGCTAAGGATATATATTTTTGTTACAACATTTGAATACAATATTACTGATGAGATCGGATTAGATACACACTGGGCGCGCAAATTTTTTGATGCATGATCCATTAATAGACCATCTGATTACTCATCAAGTTGCTCAAATGTTCGATAAACACTGTAACAAATGCTATCTTTTGACAAAAAAATGTAACAGTAGATGTTCTTGTCAGACATGATGATGATACCAATCAAATGGTTTGACAAAAAAAAAGGCATCCAATCCTCTTTCTCATGTTACAAGTACAGGAGATTTGGCGATTACTAGATCCCGAATACTTTTATATGATTTAATGTGAAAATATCTTCAACTAAGAGAATATAAAATAGAAACTATATAGTAAAGCCCCTAATCTCCTTATAGATCATGTCCAAATTCAGCCAACCCGTAAATAGGAAAAAATTGGGTCACTTTCATGACATTGTAACTCCATTCTGTTATTTCATCTGTTTGCGTCGGGATGATTGTCATGAGGGCCGGCTCTCTACGGAGGCGAGTGGGGGCAACCGCCCCGGCCCTACCCTGTTGGGGGCCCTTTTTTTTTTTTTTTTAAATTAGTTATGTATACAAATAAAAGGTTTATTTTAAGAATTATTATTGATTATGTAATGCAATGCGACTTATAAAATTTTTTTGTGTACTTTTATTTTTTATTTTTATAAAAAAAAAACTAACTTATCTTGTCCCTTTTAGAACTTGAACCCCCAACCTCTTTATTTATTTATTTATTTATTTTTAACTTTAGTGGGAATCAAACCACGATCTCCCGATGTCTTGTCTTTTTGGTAAGTAATGTTTTTACCATCTCACCTGAGAGGCTTTGACAACTTGAACCCCTCAACTTCTTACATCAATATCACATAACAAATCATTGAGCCACTCACATAATTGGTAAGTTGTTAATTTATGTCTAGTCCTCTATTGAGTGCTAGCCCCTTTAAGTTATTTTCTCATCTTAGACACTTAGAGATTTGTCCTCTTATTTTTCATGGTTTAAATCACTCACTATCCGAACTATTCAACTACTCCGAGTTCGCCCCGAGTCACACATTGTATAAGTGGGGGGAGCTCCTAGCGTTAGTGTTTATATTCATAGGGCTCAAACTTGAGTCACTAGTTAAGGAACAAACAACTCGCTTCCAGTTGTGCCAACCAAATATTGGTCTATTTGTTATCTCCTTTGTATTTTGTAAGTGCGGTTGTTACACTTCATTTTTTTTTGAAGTATTATTATTTTTACTTGATTTGAAGTAATTTTGAATGTGTGTGAAGTGCATATTTGTTTATCAACTAAGTATTTAATTATAATTAAGGGGCCCCAAATTATAATTTTGCCCCGAGCCCCTAAATGCTTAGGACCGGCCCTAATTGTCATTGGTTGTCTTAAAATGAGTTAATAATATAATGTGATTCACGTTCTGATTTGAATAACCACAATCTGTAAAGATATGTTGTTATAATAAGAAGATCAAAATATGTTATAACAGGGCCTAGAATCTGGTAGTTGCGGGTTTTTACAATCTAGTCATATCCACAACCAAGCGAGAAGCTATTAGAGTTCAGATTCTGAGAACGATATTGCTCACGTGATTCATGAGAAGATTGTGGAAGTTTTTGAGGATCAAGACGATCAGATTCTAATATTTGTTAGGATTTGAAAGTCTTGTAAATCATCTATATATAGTGTCAAAGTAATAGAGTTTGTATCTCAGTTCATTAACTTTGTATTGTGAACGTGCTATTCACTTCTTTGTCAAAATATAGATACCAAGGGGACTTAGATGTTTTAGTGAGGGGGAGCCTCACTGTGCATGTATCGAGAGACTTGCGTAAAGTCCATTTGTGAAGGTGAAGAGTAGTGTCGTAAGCTTAGTAAGGGATCACTGGTTCGAGTGTTGCATAAATCTGTAACTTTTTTATCTTAGTGGATTTTACATCAGTATAAGTCGTGAACTGAACTACGTGAACAATCTCTTGATGTTTTGATTTGATTTGCTTTACTGCTTTCATTTACATTTCAGTATAGTTTAATTCCCTGTTACAACTTACGACGTTTCTTGTAACACGCATTGGTTCAGTAATTTCATCATCAATAAAATGTAACAGTTTAAATTGTGTAAGGTGGACAATGCTAATAAGCAAATCTTTTTGAGTTACTAATCAAGTACTAGTAAATAAATGGCTTGGTACATGGTTTGTTCAAGATTCTCACTCTTCTGTCTTCCAAGTTTGAGAGATTTATAGATAGTTTGTATTTTTATACCGCACGTGTCGGAACTTATTTTAGCTTCGTTACTTTTGTTCGATTAACCCCGCAGCGATTCTAACTTATAACATTTGAAAGATAATCTAACACACTTTTTGAGCGCATACTTTTCCATAACACATAATCTCAACCTCAGTCATAGTTACAACACTAGTCGAAAATGAATAACCACAATTTGACATTTTTGTTGTCGACAAACCAACCCTTTTGATTCCACGTGCAAATTGCATTGGCTTGTATTATATTTTCTAAAATGCTAATAATTGACTTTCAAACAATCGCCTTTTCATAGGACCCACCCACATGCAGATATTGTTAACCAATGAAAACTAACTCAACAATAACACTTCAAAGTTACTCATAGCATGGAAATCCACTGAACTTCTACATCCAGATCTGTTCTCGCAAGCGATCAGCCCTCATCTGACGTTCCTGTGAATTCTGTGTCATAAATTTAAGTCCATGTGTCACCCCAATAGTTTCCTATTTATATAACGACGCTACTCTCATTTCAGGCCACCCCACACTGTCCCTTACACACACCCCACACAAGTACAGATTTCTTCGCTTTGAAGCTCTAATGGAGTCAAATTTCAAATTCCGCGAAGTGATTGAGCAGTTCACTTGATCTCCTCTTTGTGTGAGTACCCTTTTACGTTCGTGATGCGCTTTTGAGGATTTTTGGAGTAATTGTTGAATCTGACTTTGTTCAATAGATGTTCTAGTGTTGTTGTTTGAATGATTTAGCTTTGTTGGATTGATTTTTCGGTCTGGGTTTTTCGTTTGAGTGAAAGAATTGACGAGATTTGAATCGGGCTTTTTGGGGCTTATTTTTTGGTTTATGTTTTGTTCATCCAAATGTGTATGAATTGAGAGCATAGAATGACATGTTTAGATGTTGAAGTTGTTTTAATTTGAAATTTTGAGATTTTGAGGTGGTGTTTTGGTCAATTGGAGGTTCACATTTGGGTGAGTGTTTGATTGAACATAGTATTTCTACTTTTCCCCCAAAATGGGGGATTGAATTTAGGGGGGATTGAATTTAAGGGGGGGATTGGTTGATCTTATTCCTGGTAGTTATACGGCACATCATGCCCACTAAGTTCACCTAGGCTCTATAGGTTCGCTATAACCCACCTAAGTTATGTAGGTCTATTATGACTAATTAGATCTATCTAATGGACGTCAGCATGCTTGGAATTGCTCCTGCAAAGGTAACATAAAGAAATATGATCGGAACCGACCAAACACAATATGAATTTTGGTAGTTTGTGATAGCATAAAGAATAGGAATTTCCTATTGGATCATCAACCATTTACGGCCCCAAATTCTAGTAGTCTTCTTGGTTTCCCACCATTTTTTGAAATCTTGAAGTATTAGTGGATGCATTATTTTCCCATATTTGTCATATAAATTGAACTTGTAGAAAAGTGTGGGCAGCGTATACTTCTTATTTTGCATTTAGTCCCTCCAATATTGGTTTCACCTGAAATATTTTTGCATAATGCTTCAGGTCCAGTGAATGTGAATCACTGCCATCTTATGCGCGGTGTGTGAAGTATGGCCTCAAAGTATTGGAATATTGTTGAAACCATGCTTGGGTTTTCTTCTACTTTGAGACAAGAAAGATGTGAAAGCTACTTGCTCTTTCATTTTGAAACAGGCCTTGGGAATGGGTTGCGAGCTTTTTTGTATCTTCTTGGCCTTGCCTATTGCTTCTTTGGATTGTCAGCTATAACTGCTCGCTTTTTTTGTTCTATGGAGAATGTTGTTAAGCAAACAAGGGAAGTTGTGGAGATTGATCCTTACACTAATACTAAAGTCATTAGACATGAGAAAGTGTGGAATTATGCTATAGCAGATATTTCCTTGCTGGCCTTTGGAACAAGCTTCCCTCAGATCTCTTTGGCTACAATAGATGCATTTCGAAATTTAGGCCAGATATACGCTGGAGGTCTGTTTGTCTTTCCTTTTCTTTTCTTCTTTTGTCTTTTTAAGTCTGCTTTTAATTTTTCCGATCTAAGGTAAGTCTGCTTCTAATTTTCGACATGAATATGGTGTAGTGGGAAAAGAACTTGGAAGGAGACAACATAACTACATAACTTACTAAACATTTGACAACTTTTTCATGCACCCGATAAAAATTTTTGAACTTCCATTTGGTCTAATTGATCCCTTCTACTGCCATCTAAGGTCTGAAAGTACAGGGTTGAGCATCTATTCAATCCGTCATCTGGATATGTATACGCCATTAGTCCTCTGCCAGTCTATTTTAGCTTAACGTCTTTTTTCTAGAGTGCATTTCTAGCTGTGTCTTTTACATTTGATCAATGGATCTTGGAGATAAGACATTTTTATTTCTCTGAATGATTTTTTATATTCTAAGTAAATGTAAATACCTTCCTGGTTGAAGTGACTAAGCGTACAAACCTGTGCAGGTTTGGGTCCTGGAACCCTTGTCGGATCTGCTGCTTTCGATTTGTTTCCTATACATGCTGTTTGTGTTGTAGTTCCAAAAACAGGATCTTTGAAAAAAATTTCAGATATAGGTGTTTGGCTGGTAGAGCTCTTTTGGTCATTTTGGGCGTATATTTGGCTTTACATAATCTTAGAGGTAATGCTTTCTTCCCCATTTCTATTTTACACAAGCCTTAATCCCAAATTAGTTGGGGTTGGCAGCGTTGGCCTTATGGATCAAACTTCCACTCTATTCGATTGCACTTGTGCTTTTCAAAAAGCTTGGCATTAAGATTAAACACTGTACAGTGTGCATTTCTGATGGCGGAAGATAAGAACTTGTCAAAAATAAAAACCTGCTTATCTTAGAATTCTTGGAACGGTTACTTGCCTTTAAAGGAAGCAAGTTAAACGTCACTCCATCCTTCTCCAATTTATACACATTGTCTCTCCCAACGTGTTGTGCATTAACATCAAACTGCTAAGGTCGTCCAAACAGCAGATGGCAGGCATCCATGTCTACCACGTCACAATACACCTCATCCTTGTAAGTACCAATGGAAAAAGGTACCTTGCAACACTCTGTCACTTGCACCTTCTCAGTTGCCTTTATCCAGCCTATAGAGTACGGACTGGGATGCTTCTCCATCTTCAGTTTCAGTGCCTCGGCTATACCTCTACCAATGATGTTCTCACAGCTTCCATTATCTACGATCAATTCAAACACCTGACCATTAATAGTGCATCTTGTCCGAAACAGTCTGTGCCGCTCACTGCCATCTTCTAATTTAGGAGTTAACATCAGCCTCCTTACCACACAATTTTGTACGTCCCCCTCATCATAATCATCAAAATCATCTCCTCCATCAGGACCACAATAAATTTCCTCTTCGTCATCCCGTTCAATCACATTAACCTGCTTTCAATTAGGACATTCATTCGATCTGTGACCAGACTGCCCACAACGATAGCACTTGCCCACAATAGGCTTAGCATAAGGATTTGCAGTTGCCTTTTGTCCCTCTTTTTGTTCGACAGGTTTCTTTCCAGGTTCCTTATCATCCTTCCGTTCAGTACCTTGATCCCAGCCCTGGGTGGACTTACTCCGCTCTGCAAAACTCCTTGAAGTTTCCTTCTCGCTATTATTCCTCTGGTAATTATCACTACCATAGGTTCGCCGATTGCCCTCATATCCTCTGTCCTGCATCATTAATTCAGCCTTAATGGCTAAATTTTTCGCCTCGGTGACAGTTCTTATAACTTGTACTCCAATTTTCTCCCGAACTTGTATTTTCAATCTATCCAGGTATCGTGTAACCTGATGAACCTCGTTCTCCCTCAAATCATTCCTCTCAGCCAGTCGCATGAAATCTACTGTATATTCATGAACAGATCTCTGACCCTGCCGACAGCGCTGGTATTGCTGAAACAAGATCTGCTCATAATCTGGGGCCAGAAAATCTCGCTGGAGCAATGCTTCATTCTATACCATGTCCGAACAGGCTGTTTACCTTCCCTGTAACGCCTACTCTGCAGCCTCTCCCACCAGCCAGATGCTCCACTCTTCAAACGACATGCCACCAATTTCACTCTTTTTTTCTTGAGGAATTTCCATATACTCAAAAAAATGGTCTACTTCGGCGATCTAATCAACAAAGTCCTCAATGTTCAGATTACCATAGAAACTAGGGATATCCACTTTCAATCTAAAGTCACCCCTATCATGATTACCCCTATCATAATAATCATTATTATGCTGATTATTATTGTTATTATATCTGCCGCCTCGATCTCTCCTAACAGGTCTGCCCTGATCCTCGGCCAGAATCATATCCTCCTCGTCACTGGAGTCACCACCAGCAACTCGACCTCTAAAATTTGCAGCCATTGGTGTAATAAGAGCATCGCCTCGAGCACGCTGATCTCTTGGACATTGTTCATCATCACCCTCGTGTCTGTTGGCATTCACCCTAAGGGTGTCAAATCTGTTAATCACCGCATCAAGGCGCTCGTCTATACACCGGAATTGTTGATCGAGATTTGTCTCCAAGGTTCTGATTACCGCCTCTTGAGCCTCCACTTTGGTTCGCAAGGCTTCAACATCCTGAACGACGTTCGGAATGCCACCGCTTCCAACGGACATCGTTAGTACGAACGGAATTCACGCTCTGATACCAACTGACGCAGCGTAAACGCTTAAACAAGGAAGAATCCTTAAGGTTTTGAAGAAAAACCAAAATTGAAATATATTGATAATAGTTGATTATAATTCATAATGATTACAACACTAATCATGGCTTTATATAGCCCATTAGAAACTCTAATCCTTCTACGACTCAAAACGTAATCATTCTACGACTCAAAATACCTAATCCTTCTAAGACTCTAAAAACGACTTAAATAAATCCTTCTATGACTCAAAATGCATAATCCTTCTAAGACTCTAAAAACGACTTAAATGAAGTAAATTACGAAAATACCCTAACTGAATAAGAAAATAGAAAGATCTTGATAAAGCCTTAAACTCAATCGGATTCCTGGATCAAAAGTTATGGTTCCACAAAGCATCTGCAACTGCCACGACATCAGGTGGTGCAAATGATGCTCCATTCCCATTAGTTCCACCTTCCCTCCCAAAAACAACATAGTCTCAGTCCCAAATCACCTTCCCTTCCAATCCCAAAAATAAAGAACAAGAAAAAGGGAAAAATCCAGACTGCGTATAATACTTCAACTATTCTAATATTTATTGTCGTATCACTTTTAACATTGATGATAATTTTGAAATGTTGAACTTAAATTTTAATTGATATGATAAGGAATTGAAGTAAGAATCAGATATTCATACCTTAATGAATTAAATTCTCTGCTTAAACTCTATGATCTGTCATATTATCCGAATCATCCGTGGCATTTTAAAACCTTCTACTTTTCAGGTGTGGACTCCAAATGTAGTTACCTTATGGGAGGCCTTATTAACAGTGCTGCAGTATGCATTGCTGTTGATGCATGCCTATGTTCAGGATAAGCGTTGGCCTTATCTATCTCTTCCACTGTATACTTCTTTCAATTCTGCCTTTTCCATGGTCTTCTTAAAGCCACGATTATTCTCTGTACATGGTGCAACAATTTGATAATGTTTTGCTTGCTTCTTGTAACATCTTAGGGCAGCAAGTGAGAGGCCAGTAGAGTGGGTGCCGGAAGAGACCATCCCATCTCATTACGATGGCAATACCTGTGACGGGTACAATGAAATATTGCAAGTTGATGAAGAAGAAAACGGGAACATTGTTGATATCTTCTCTATCCACTCGCGGAAGGAGACAGGTAATATGTGTTTTAATGTTTTATTTTAGATCTGTTTTCTAATACTGTAAATGATTACTTATGGTGTCAAAGTTCTTTCTGCATGGTTTAATGTAAAAGAAGTGGTTTAAATGATATTTTTTGCAAGTACCTATGAATAAGATTTTGTAATTTCATATTAGTTATTGACGAAAAACCAATGAGGTTGAGCAGGTGATTGAATCGTGAATACTACATGTTTATTTGGTCTACTCTATATACATATGATCAAAGTTTTTTCAAAATAAATGCCAATTGCTAAATTTGGGATGTGGTTCCTATGTTAATGAATTGTCAAAAGATGTCAAGGCTCAGATGGCTGGGAAAGTGGGAAGTATGAAAAACAAGAGAAAAGGCATGGAAAACAAAATGCCATAGCTAGCCATTTTACATGCAAGCCGTTCTGCCTTTAATTCATTGTTCTCTGCAAAATATTTCTTTACTAAATGTGGCTTCTGCAGATTCTGTATATGAAGCTGTCCCTGAAACCGATGCCCACGAGTCTTCTAATGCAAATTTTCATGAGAAGTTTGGTGGAGATGATTTTAATTTGCTTTCACCTTGGGGAAAACAATTCTCAGACGCTCTAATGGTATGTCCTTGTGGATAACTGAAATTAGCCAATGGTTTTCAAAAGTTTTATTTTATTTTATTTACCTTGTTGGAAATACAAAATTAACTATGGTTGGTTGAGGGGGACGGTGTGATATTTTGGTTTACGGAACTCTAAGATGTATATGATTTCCTAATTCAATTAATCTTCTGTCAATATTATGACCGATAAATTTTTTTATGGAAACAACAGTTGCTCAGTTTAGTGTGGTATTATTTACCATAACAGGTTGGTCACTAGAATTTTTGGTCGTTAATGTCTTAACTATGAACAGAGAGATGTAGAGTTTTGGTTAGAAGGAAGAATTCACCTTGCTTGTTTTAGATCACATGATGGCACTAACGTCCGCAGATTATTTTATTGATCTCACGGCCAGGGAACATAAAATACTTTCTGCAATAGAAAGTATCTGTCCTAAAATACTTTCTGCAATAGAAAGTGTCTGTCACATGGATGTCCTAACACTCTTGCACACACAGTTTCATTATAAAACAATATGCACAATCTGTTATCTGCACATTATATGGTGGACTTGTACAGATCGCTAAACATAATTTGAGAAACCTCAAAATGTTGGTAGTCAAACTGCCAAAGTTGTTATAGAAGGAAATCATTTTAGCTTCTGTTGATCTTTTGTTTTGTTCTATCGTTATATATTTCTAAAACTTTCAATAGTTTATAGGTTCTATTATTTTGTCTAATTATATCTCCCTTGAATAGCTGGGGGATGTGCAGTCTACAAAACTGGATAGCAGATGTTTAAGGCTGATACGAATTTCCTGGCGATTGATCCTTATGCCATGGAGAGTTTTGTTTGCTTTCGTGCCTCCCTGTCATATCGCTCATGGATGGACTGCATTCATCTGCTCTCTGGTTTTCATAAGTGGAATAGCCTACATAGTTACAAAGCTCACAGATTTAATAAGCTGTGTTACTGGTACGCCATTGGAAAAGCAAAATTTGGCTGTGGATTTGATTTTTTCTGCTGTGGAGAAGATTCTTTATTTATTTTCTTTGCTTTGCAGGAATAAACCCTTATGTAATTGCATTTACTGCACTGGCCGCTGGGACCTCGTGGCCAGATCTAGTTGCAAGCAAGATAGCCGCAGAGCGTCAGACCACGGCAGATTCTGCAATTGCAAACATCACTTGCAGGTATTCTTTGACATCATATTAATCTTAATTCAATCCCATACACAAACTATACGGCATAGGAATCCATTTTTGCTGGCCACACTGAAATCAATCCAAATATGAAATTAATTTACTTAACATGTCAACTAGCAAATTCATAAAATGCATGTGAGGTCAATTAATTTGCAGAGTTATTTAGCACACACCTTTGTTCACCACGATCATTTCCATTCGAGGTTAACTGTTTATGTACATCTGTGATGGTAAAAACTGAGAAGGAAACTTGACTACAAGAAATAGCGTTGATTGATTTACAGAGCGATCACTCATGAGCGGAAACAAACATGTTGAACTAGGATATACTCTTGTAGGAACCAATTGTTAATTCACTCAACTGGCATATATTGGTTTAATTAGAACCTGACACCAGCATTGTTGGTTCATTTTTTTTCCACAGCAATTCCGTGAATATTTACGTGGGCATTGGTGTTCCATGGTTGATCGACACAGTGTATAACTTCATTGCGTACAAGGAGCCATTGCGAATACAGAATGCAGCCAGTCTCAGCTTTTCTCTGCTCATTTTCTTCTTGACTTCTATTGGTTGTATTGTAGTTTTGGTGCTTAGACGCCTAATAATAGGTGCTGAGCTGGGAGGACCAAGAGTTTGGGCTTGGATAACCAGTGTGTATTTCATGGCCTTGTGGGTTGTTTTTGTTGTTTTATCTTCTCTTAGAGTTTCTGGAATCATTTAATCTCTTTATCAGTCAAAGTTTGTATCTGTATACACAATCTGTATTCATATATATTGAATGTCAATGAAAGTATTTTTATAGTAAACTACAGCTTATCAATTGCTTCTCTACTAAACTTCCATCATTACTATTTGTAACGACCCGTTACCTTAAACACGTGATTAGTGTTAATTTGAATATTAATTAATCCGAGTTAGGCTCGTGGTTAAGCCAAATTGTCACAATAAGTGCGTGTGTGGATTAGTGTGTTGTATTGTGTTTGTATGAACTGTATTAGTATGTATAAATGAATAATCAGATTAACGAGGGAATACCTAATATCATGTGTGCGTCAGGAAGGACACGCATGAGACACGGGATAGCGTTAATGACCGAATGTGTTCAGTGGGGTAAATTACGTAGTGTAAACGTAATTACAGATGTATAATGATATATTTATATATTTTGATATATATAAATATATAGTAAATGGAAAATGAGTATAGTGTGACGCGAGGGTCACATAGTGTCACGAGGGGCCTATATGGGACACACGTATGTTATAAGAATGTGTGCGTAGCGAGTGAACTTGGTGGCGTGCATGGAAAGTGAAGAAAAAATTGAGAAATGATGTCTGGCCAATAGCCAACGCGTTGGACAGTGCGGTGATAAGATAAGTTTGGGAAAACCTCGAGATGACGAGATGTGCATCTCGAAGCAGGGGAACCGCCTCCTTCACTGTTGTATATATATATATATACATGTACGCGAGAGAAAGAGAGAGGGAGATAGTGAGAGAGATCGACAGCGAGAGGGAGCGAAGGATGAGAGCTCAGGAGCGAGCTCGTGAGCGGGAAAAACTCAAGGACAACGAGGCTTCGACGTTGAGGTGAGTGGTTTTCGTTGTTGGTTGTTGTTGTTGTTGTTGAAGTTGTTATAGTTGGGGTGTTTGGGGGATGGTGTGTGGAGGTCCGTTGTGGACGAGATCACACATATAGGTAGGGAGAGTTTGCGTGAGACTCTCCTTGAAGTTATAGGAAGTTTGGACGTCGTTTGGGTAAGGTTGGATCAAGTCAATCTTTGCTGGAATTCTAGAGTGAAGTCGACCAGCACGCTGGCCGAGTTGAGTGCTTGAAAATGAAACACTGGACAGCGCACTGGCCAGTGTAAACAGTAATAAACTGTTAGTATATGAGGATAATTGATGAGAGTTTTGGGATTAGTTTGAGGGTTTCAATTAATGTATGGAAGACCCGAAATGATATCAAAGGGTGTCGTATAGGTGTTCAGACATTAGGAAGCGTGATGGAACCCCAGAAAGCTAGGAAAACCTGAGGAAAACTTTAAGAAAGCTCAGGACAGGTAAGTGGGACTCATTCTTCTTATCAATTATGCAATGTAAATTAGTATTATTAGAGCATGTAGTGTTCAGGACTGAGAATGGGGCAAAGTACCATGATTTGGTTTTGTTTTACACAAATTGTTTTGAAATGAAAAATGGATTCAAAAAGAGGTTTGATGGGACGGATCGACCTGGGGTTTGGAATTGTGGTGGAGTTGCTAACCATCACCGCGCCCCCAGTGACTTGGGAATTATCTCGAACAATGCTTTCAATTTGAGTTGACTGCTCATTAGTCATAAACCAATCAGATGAGCAGTGATTGGTTTAGTGATGATAAGGGAGTGCGACCCTAGGTTTTATGAGTTGGCGGCATATTGACAAGAACTGATTAGATGCCCAGTGATTGGTTCTTGAAGATGTGAGAGGGCGACTTAATTTAAATGTCGAAATTGAAAGTACAAATCATGGGTACATTGCAATAGACCAATGAACTTGCATCTGCTTATGCATTGATTATATTAATTCAAATTATCCTTTAAATATGCATTTATTGCACATTGTTATATATTATTTCTTGATATTAATTGATAATTGATAGTCTGTATAGGAGTCGCTTACTGAGCATGTAGGAGCTCACCACCTTAACATTTACAGGTATGAATGTACGCTAGGACTTGAAACTCAGGAAATGAGAAGATCAGGAGTTTAGTATTTTCTCTACGATGCAGTGAGTTCGTGTTGTATATAAAAATTGTATTGCTCTATAATTTGTAATAATTGGGGTGGGAATACGAGCTCAATACCAATGTTCATGCCGGTATTGTATATTTTGTGTTTTATCGAAAAAGTTTTAAATTTTTCGTTGCTTTATTTTTATGGTTTTTAATTAATATCAAGATATACAGGTTATTGTCAGGAAGTGTGGTAAGGCTGCTAGCTCTAATTAGGTCCGATCTGGTTTATCGGGGCTTAATTAGGGTTTCAGGTTGAATGTTCTCTAATTGAAATTAGGGGATGTTACCCTATTGGTTAGAAACAAAATGGGAATGCCAAGCCTACTTAATTGGATCTTATTTGAAGCCAACCTCCATGACTAATATGGGCTAGCCAACGAGGTTTTTCTGTATTCAAGTGTCAAACTCGAGATCTCTAATTAAGGGGCATCACGTCTTATCCTATAAATCTAACCTTCTTTGTTTGATTGTGAATCTCTTAAACTATTTAACAAAACCAAGTGAGAATAGCAATACATGGAAAGCTTGATATATGATCCGTCAATTTTTCTTTTATTAATCACACACTTGCATGCATTAATTATTCCCCTGAATTTTATTACTCACACACACACAAACAAGCTCAAAGAATGAGCATATCAGGAGTATAGATGAAAACCACATAGTAGCTACATAGCTACCGAGTACAAGGGATGCAGTTTGATAGTACACATGAAACCTGAGTCAATAAGCAGCCTAACATAGCATGTGATGTACTGAGACGGTTTGCCGAGTTAGCACGAAAGGGCATGAAAATGCGGGCGATTGGCATCCCGAAACACAAGCTAGCAGAGGCTCCACTTGAGCATCATTTGTGGTTGCAGCATAAAGAACAAGGAGAACAACTAGGAACACTTCAGTGCTCTTCTTGGGCACTCCATTGTATTCCATTATTTTCTTTTGAAAAAGATGGAAGACTGTATAGTCCATATATAGGTGAAAAAAAGGGTGGGCATTTTCATTAAATAAGTTTTTGAATCAAAACAGGATTGGAGTTGAGAATGGCTTATTCTCATTATAGTAAGGTTTTTGCCATTCCAGGAGTATGGCATCATTGGCATGTGACCAGAAAGGCCACTAGCAGTACTTGCATTCCATGAAAATAAGGAAACTGTCTCTATCTCTATCTCTATCTCCATCAAGGACTGTGTAGGTTAGGCGCAAGGACACAACAACCAAATGTCCAGTCACTGGTGGTCTCTTTCCGCAATCTCAGGGCCCATGGGACTAGTCAGACAAGTGTCTAGATACACATGTTTAATTAAGTGTTAGTATACATGGATCAAACTCGATTTGTTTGCGTGTTTATTGCGGTTGATGACATTCTTTCATAATCCTTTAAATCCTTCTCAAGTAACACGTTATAGGAGTTCCTTGTCTATTCCTATATTGTCAAATTCTATTGTGTCGAGTTTTTTAATTAAGAAATTTACAAATTTATCTTTAGACATGTTCAAACCATCACATCTCCCTTCACCCAATAGTCACGGAACATCTTGCTGTGATGCCTGTTGAGACCTACTAGTATTCACTTTGGCCTCTTTTTGATGTACATTTCTTGTAGAGTAAGTTGTCTCCTTTTTCACGGAAGTAAATCCTAAACAACATAGCATCAAAAATATACGACTACTTCTAAGATATGATGATGAATTTTAGAAGACATTTCTCAAAAAATTTTAGAAGACAAACCAAGCCACCAATCATATTGCATTTCATTGAAAAAAAATGTACTTGCTAATAAAAAAAAAAGTACTTTTACATGATTTTTGACCTTCCATTATACTGCATATTATGTACTAACATAAAGAATCCTATATATGTACATTCCCCTTTTCGCCATTTGGTGTCGATTATATCTGGGATTTCAATAACGATGGTTAAATCAAGCAAGCATTTCACTGGAGTTAAAGCCAGGATCATCTATGCTGCATAAATGTCTTAATTAAGGAGTAGTGTTGTGTTAGTGCTGCTAAAGGCTAGGTTCAAATGGTAAGGGTGAACATGAAATTGTGTGGGTTAGGTGGGTTAGGTAAACGGTACAAAGCATTATGGTGATTTACAAAAAGGTGAAAAAGGTGTGTCAAAAACTCTAGCAGTGTAGTAAGAGAAAAACGCGTCATCCATGATATGAGGGGATGTTTTGTGGGGGGTTTTATTGCTAGTTTGGGAAGGTGTTCCCCACTACAGGTGGAACTTTGGGGGTGAAAAAGTTGGAGTGGGCAGAGCTGAGACGTATTGGAAATTTAGTTGTGGAGGTGGACTCCAGTGAGGTGATCCAGCTACTAGGCGATTTCTCCTCGTAGGAACAAGATGACCAACTGGTATGGGAGATAAAAGAGCTTCTCAACAGGCGAGGAGAGACCAAGTTACTAAAGGTTTCTAGACGACACAATATGTGTGCGGATAGACTCGCTAAAGAAGCAATTGAGAGTGGTTCTGAGTTCACATGTTTTGATTCATTTCCAAGTCGTATTTCCTTACTTCTTGTAAGAGTTGTTGAAGATGAAGACTTGATGAAGACGATAGCTTGATTTCGAGAGTAGAGAGAAAGCACTCCCTCTCTCATTAATGAGAGAGTGAGTCGATATTTCATTTATATATTAAAACAGATTACATGATAGCCGTTTGATCTCTATTACAATTACCACACTAGAGACCATCCAAATACAGTTCACTTATATCCTATATGACACAACATAACACACTAATGTATTCTAACATCCCCCCTCAAACGAAGGGGAAGGGAACAAACACTAAGTTTGTCGCGCAAAAACTGAAACCGTACAGCAGAAAAACTTTTCATGAAAACATTAGCAATCTGATCATTACTTGGAACATGATTAACAAATAACTAACCAGACAACACCTTGTCTCGTACATAATGAATGTCCAATTCAATGTGTTTCGTCTAGGCATGATAGACCGGATTCTTTGCTAATGTCATAACACTCATGTTATCGAACCAAACAGTTGAAGGAGCAAAGAGAGGAATATGAAGTTCATTAAGTAATGATATTAACCAAGACAATTCAGCAGTTACCTGAGCAAGGGCACGATACTTTGATTCAGTGCTTGATCGTGACACCACCGGTTGTTTCTTGGACTGCCAAGACACCAGATTAGAGCCAAGAAACACGGCATACCCCGCAACTGACCGTCTATCATCTGGTAAGGATGCCTAGTCGAAATCAGAAAACTCTGTGAGAAACAGCTGAGACCCAGGCCGAAAACAAATGCCTAACTCTATGGTACCCTTTAAGTAATGCAATACCCTTTTTAATGCTTGCCAATGAGTAAGTGTAGGAGACTGCTGAAACTTACTTAACCTGTTCACAATATATGCAATGTCTGGTCTAGTATTGACTAAGTACTGTAAGCCCCTTAATAGACTTCTATACAGAGTGGAGTCATGATATAAAGGACTACTATCTGCATATAGAGGCTTTCTTACAGAAAATGGAGTGTCAATTTCCTTAGCGTTGAGCATTCCACTTTTCTGCAGTAACTGCTGAATATAAGCAGATTGTGTGAGATATAGACCATCCTTATCTCTACGAGCTTCTATGCCAAGAAAGAAATTAAGTTCACCCATGTCTTTTAAAGAAAAACTGTTATGCAACTGAGTAATAAATTACTGAATGATAGCAGAATGTAACCTAGTAACAATGATATCATCAACATAAACTAAAACATAAAGAACAAGCTCACCATGACGACAAATGAACAAAGGGTTATCATCCCTATAATTAGTGAAGCCCCAAGAGATAAGTGTGAACTTTAGTTTATCAAACTAAGCCCTTGCTACTTGCCTCAGTTCATAAAGAGCTTTGTCAAGTTTACAGACATGAGAAGGGTAAGAAGAATCAATATATCATAAAGGCTGGTTTGTAAACACGTCTTCACACAAAGTTCCATTAAAAAATATTATTTAATTATGTCCAGTTGTCTTAGAGACCATCCAAAGTGTACTGCAAGAGACAGGATAACTCTAATAGTAGATGATTTGACAATAGGACTATATGTTTCTCGAAAGTTAATCCCAGGAACTTGTTTAAATCCCTTGGCTACCAATCGAGCTTTGTAACGATTGATAGCCCATCAGAATTCTTTTTGAGGGTAAAGATTTACTTATTTCCCATAATATTCTGATTATTGGAGTGAGGTACCAAAAACCAGGTTTGATTTTTCATTAAAGCCTGAAATTCCTTATCCATAACCTTTTTCCATTTAGGATATTGGATTGCTATTTCAGCTGAAGTAGGAATATCAGGAACAGTAGCTACAGAGTTAACAAAAAACACTTTCTTTTTACTAATACCATATTTAGCTCTAGTTATCATTGAATGTGTGTTGTGTGGTGCACTTGTATTAGAAACTGTTGTATTATCTCTTAAAGTAGGAACGGAAGTGGAAGTGGAAGTGGTATTAGGTAAAATAAAAGCACTAGGACACTAAGAGTCAATAATGTCAAAAGGACTAATAGAACTATATGGAGAAACAAAAGTTGCAGTAGGTAAATTAGAAGTATTATTAGAAACAGTAGATGGAGAAGTAGGTAAAGTAGTATTTGGCGAAGGTAAAGGCACATAAGGAAACCAAGTAGTATGAAAATTAGACTGAGAAGAAACAGTAGAAGAATATAGTTTAGAAAATAACGAAGTATAAGGAAATTCATTTTCATTGAATAACACATTCCTTGTGATAAACACTATGCCTGACTTATTCAGGCACTTATACCCTTTGTGAAGAGAACTATACCCAATGAAAATACATTTTTCTTATCGAAATTGATATTTGTCATGATTATAAGGTCGAAGATAGGGAAAGCAAGCACAACCAAAAACATGTAGTAAGTTGTAAGCAGGAAAACAAGAAAATAATATATTATAAGGGGATTTACCACCTAAGACAGGAGTAGATAGTCGATTAATCAAAAAAATAGTTGTTTCACAAGCATCCCACTAAAACTTCATCGACAGTTGACCTTGTGCTAACAAAATTAAACTTATTTCAATAATATATCTGTGTTTCCTCTCTGCTCTCCCATTTTGTTCATGTGTATGATGTCAGGAATGTTGAAAAATAATGCCATGAGCATCAAGTACAGGTTTAAAAGTTCGAAACTCACCACCCCAATTATACTGAACTTTCTTAATAGTTGTATTAAACTGATTTTCAACAAGAGTTTTAAAATGAAGAAAGGCTTTAACAACATCAGATTTAAACTTCAAAGGGTATAACCAAATAAACTTAGTACAATCATCAAGAAAATGTATGTAGTAGTTAAATCCATCAGAAGAGATAACCAGTGCCGGTCCCCACAAATCAGTATGTATTTAATCTAAGACGTGTCGAAACAAGAGAAGACGAAGAATACGGTAAAGCATGAATTTTGCCCAAAGGACAGTGCAAACAGAAATTAAGTGCAGAAGCAATAGGAATATGAAGATGGTTATTGACTACCTGTCTCAATACTTTGTAAAATGGATGACCAAGCCTGGAATGCCACAGGGTAGCCAAGTCCTTATTTGAAGCAAGGAAAGTAAAATGAGACCGTTGTGAAGAGATCTATGAAGCAGAACTTCACTGGTTTTGATATCCTTCACAAGACAGACATTATGACGAAACTCAATTAAAACATTGTTTTCCCTAGTCAATTGAGACACACTCAGAAAATTTTTCCTAATACTAGGCACATACAACGTGTTATTAAATGATAGACTAGACCTAGAAGATGGTATATGTAACATCCCCAAGTTTTGATCAGGGAATATTCGACTTGAAACCCTAATTAAGCCCCGGTAAACCAGATCAGACCTAATTAGAGTCAGCAGCCTTTTACCAATTCTTGAC
The DNA here is from genome assembly GCA_039657345.1 of Stephania japonica. Classification (NCBI taxonomy): domain Eukaryota; kingdom Viridiplantae; phylum Streptophyta; class Magnoliopsida; order Ranunculales; family Menispermaceae; genus Stephania; species Stephania japonica. Next base: position 5,186,047 of record CM077558.1, on the reverse strand, counting down.
AACAATATGTATATCTTGATATTAAATAAACAAAATAATACAAACGCAGCAAAAAATTTAAAGCTTTTTCGAGAAATCACAAGATAAACATACCAGCATGAACATCAGTATTGAGCTCTTATTCCCACTTTGATTATTAAAAATCATAAAGCAATATATATATATATATATATATATATAACAGGGATACTCACTGCACCGTAGAGAAGATATTAAACTCTTGATCTTCTCATTTCCTGAGTTTCACGTCCTAGCGTACGTCCATACCTAGAAATGTTAAGGTGGGTGAACTTCTACATGCTCAATAAGTGACTTTCATACCAACTATTAACTATTAATTAATATCAAGGCAATGCATAACACCATGAACCAAATGCATATTTAAAGGAGTATTTGAATCAATATAAACAATATATAATAGATACAAGTTCCTTGCTTCATCGCAATATACCCGTGATTTGTATTTTCAATCTTTGTATTTGAATTGAGTCGCCCTCTCATATCATCAAGAACCAGTCACTGGACATCTAACCAGTTCTTGTCAATGTGACGCCAACTCATAAAAACATAGAGTCGCACTCCCTCATCATCACTAAACCAATCACTGCTCATCTGATTGATTTATGACTGATGAGCCGCCAACTCAAATGGAAAGTATTGATCGGGATAATTTTCAAGTCATTGGGGCACGGTGATGGGAAGCAACTCCATCACAGTTTCAAATCCCAGGCCAATCCGTCCCGCCAAACCTCTTTCTGAATTTCATTTTCATTTAAAAACATTTTTTCTAAAACCAAAGCCAAATCACGGTACATTGCCTCATTCCCAGTCCAGTACACTACATTATCTAATAATACTATTTTAAATTGCATAATTGATAAAAGATACGAGTCCCACTTACTTGTCTTGAGCTTTTTACGTTTACCAACTTGTACGACTCCTCGTAGTTCTCAACCTTTTTCTCACATCGGTCCATTACCTAAAATAGACCAATTGTTATCAACTTACGTCTAATATTCATTTATTTATACTCCTAAACTAGTGTCATTCGAATCCAAAATTCCATGACCTAATTTCCTACCTATTTTGACCAATTCATGTTTTTCAAGGTAAAAACCCCAGTATAAAGTCTCCTCCGACTTTCAAATTCCTCATTTTCCATATAAATCCTTCAATTTCTATTTATTTGGTCAAAATATTATTTTTTCAAATATTTTCCTTTTTTTTTGGATTTTCCAGAAATTCTTTTCCTTTTTCTCTTTTTTTTTTATATTTATTTGTCCCTGAACCGGGCCTCCCCTTCCTCACGACTTCTCTTTGTTTCGCTGCTGTTTTCTTATTATTATTTTTATCATCGGGGTTGGCTCTCAACCCCAACCCCAGGTCGATTGGCATATTTTGTCTTGGCATATTTAAACCCTAAACAACCGAGCTCCTTACCACCAATCACAACATCTAGAACAACATTAACCAAACTCACATTGATCTCACTTCCTCGACCACGAGAGCTCCTCGCTCCAGCAACCTCACCTCTGCGTCTCAGCTCTCTCCTCTCATCACTCATTTCATTCTCTCTCTGTTGCATCTCATTTTTAACAGTGGAGAAGACGGTTAAGGTGGGAAAAGACCAAAATACCCTTAAGCCTATCTTCTTTTCATTTATTTGTAATTACCCTTTATGGTAATTTCATATTTTCCTTATTCATTATATATATTTATATATCCTAATTTATATATAAATATATATTTATCGATACGTTGCACCTAAAATTCCGATTTGCGCGCTAACGAGAACCCTCAGGCGTGCACACCACCGTATGTCCTACGCTTGTCACCATGACCCTGCGTGTCACTCAGCGTCCGACAATTTACCATTATTTTATTATTTTTCTATTTTAATATATATTTATATATATATATATATCTAAATATATATTAATATATATAGCTTTGCGCATATAATTACGTCCACACAACGTAATTTCCGCCATCGAGCACACTCGGCATCAATGTTGCCCCGCGTCTCATGTGTGTCCTCATGACCCACACATGGTATTAAGCGTTCCTTATTGGTTTGATTATTCACGTATACGTACTAATACAATCCGCACAAACACAATATATCACGCAAGTCTACACACGCATTAATCGAGACAAAATGAGCTTAACCACGAGACTAACTCGAATTAATTACTATTCAGATTAACACTAATCACCTGTTTAAAGTAACAGGTCGTTACAGTATAGTTGTTGAACCAGTGCTCATGATAGGGAGATACTGACCATTACCAACCATTAAAGAATAATTACCTCCATACAACATGACATTATGTAGCTGAGATTGATCAGAAGCAACATAAGAGGAGGCCCCGCTATCCATGTACCATGAGCTATCTGGTACATATTCAGGTGTCTCGAAAAACAAGTTTTGATATTGTGGTAGAGCTGGTGTAAACTTTATTTATTGTTGTACAGGTTGAGTATTGCCCATATATTTCATATCAGCTCGAAAGTAGCATACAACAGCTAAGTGACCAAACTTACTACAGATTTGGCAGGTTGGTTTGTTACTATTATTGAATCGCACGACCACGATTTCTACCACCACGGCCTCGATTGTTCCCATTATTGTTACCATTGCGAGGTCCATTATTGTTCTGACTGGTTGATGATCCTTACTCAGACCCATAAAATACATTCCCACTAGTTTTACTACCAGTATTCTTTTTCTCGGCAGAATTGGTTGTGGGAGAAGAATCTGGCAAGCTCAACGTAGTAAGGCCATGACCAATATTCAACTGATTTAAGGTACTATCAAAGCTCATCAAAGCAGCTTGAAATTCCTGCCATGAGAGATCGAGTTGACGCTGCAACACTGCTGTGAAAAGAAGATATTTCGCATCTAATCCACTCAAATAGTTAGTGATCAAATTAACAGTACTAACTGGAGCACCAATGATCGCCATACTATCTGCCAATCCCTTAATTTTCAACAAATAGGAACTCATTTTGAGATTCCCTTTCTTCAAACTCTGAATCTGATTCTTCAACACTTGAATCTGTAAACAATTGATTGACCACAATGTACTTCGATTGCATTCCACAGTTCGCAAGCCGTGCGTAGAGGATTCTTCGGATTACAAACACTCATTCCCATTTTTGGAGTAAGTGCAGTAATCAGCTAACCAAATAGCATTCGATCTCTACCAAACCACAACCTTTACTCCAGATTCATAGATCCATTCGACATAACCTTCTCTGGGGATGGTAAGGTACCAAATAGATGACCATATAAATCTTGGCCTTTAATTAGTGGGATCACGGTCGTTTTCCATAACAAGAAATTTATTTCATCTAACTTGATCATAACTAGTTGACTCACGGAATTACCGAATGAAGCATTAGGATTTGTTGAGTAGCCACCGTGACTTCCAAATCGTATCGGCGATTCTTGCATGAACGATGTATTGCCTTGTTCAATCACACTAGGACTTGTCTCCATCAGAACAAACCTTGATCAAACACCTCAAATTTGATGAGCTTAGACTCAGATCTAGTTTGTGGAATACAGATTCGAAGCCTTCTTTTCAACTTCTTTGTCAAATCGCTCAGACCAACCAGATCTGCATAAAAAACAGTGCATTTTGAATGTAGAACGTCAAGATCTGGTGGTATGGAATGAGAACTAGCAGATCTGACGCTCTTCAACGTAGATTTGATGGTATGGAATGAGAACTAGCAGATCTGACGCTCTTCAACGTAGATCTGACCAGAACCTTCATGATTTGATGGTTTGGGATGGGAACTTGCAGATTTGACGCTCTTCAACGTAGATCTGACTAGAACCTTCACGATCTAAACTTTTTAGACTCAGATCTTGTGAAACAACAACGATGAGTTTCTTGTACATAAACCCTAGCTATCGATTCAAGAAGTTTCTCAGAAGAGACTTGAATCTTCTTCACCTAGATGAACACTTCTTCGAAAATATCAACCAGGACCAGTAGCATGAGCTCTACGCTCTGATACAATGTAAGAGTCGTTGAAAATGAAGATGATAGTTTGATTTCGAGAGCAGAGAGAAATCACTCCATCTCTCATTAATGAGAGAGTGAGTCGATATTTCATTTATATATCAAAACAGATTACATGATAACCGTTTGATCTCTATTACAATTACCACACTAGAGACCATCTTGACCATCCAAATACAGTTCACTTATATCCTATATGACACAACAGAACTGTGGCGGCCCCAATTTCCGGGGTCGCCCCGTGCTAACAGTTACTTCTCCAGCTCATGCACCAGAAATAACTGCCACGTCATATCTCTATCCATCGTCTAAGAATCTTCAAATTATAGCTATTTATCCATAAGCAACAGCGGAAGTCTTGTCTTAATAAAAGAAACATTATATAAAGTTATTTAATTCAATCTATAGTGGAAAACCCTATATACTTGCATATAGGCGATCAACTATACCAATATATATACAAGTATGGAAATGGTTGTAGTCTCTCATCCCAAAGTAATACAAAATATCAACATAATATTACTAGCAACATACGTACTAGCAAGCTTCGGCGTAGGCAAAACAGATATAATCGCCAAAGATCTTTTTACCCCTGCTGATACTGGTATCTGCACTCAGTTATCACAAAAACCAGATAACGAGTCCAGTAAGTAAAATCCCAAGGAAAACCACCAGGCATTTCAATTTATGAACATAAATGGAAACCAATAAACAGTGTTAAATAATCATGCAATAATCAAGGAAATAACGCAGTCAACTGCTCAAAAGGAAATGCATGAATACCAACACCAAGAAAAACAAACTGGGTGTGCAATAAATACCGCCAGTGAAGCTAGGATTAGTGGCCCACTCATACCCTACTCCAAAGACCCCGCCGATCGTATCCTAGTCACCAAATACATTTGAGAAGAAGAAACCCCACACACCCAAGAAAATCGCCGGAACGCTACCGTTTCCATCACAATCGGATTTAGATTGACAAAGAAATAAAGCTCAATGAATAGAATAAGAAAATGCAATAGTGGTGTTCAATTGGGTTTTACATACCTCAATCCGCGCTCACAATCCCAAAAATACCCCCGGTCTGATCATCCACTAATTCTCCGACTTAATTTTTACTGTCTCGAGCTTCCTGGGTTTCATTTGTGAAGATTAATGGTCAATTAATGGGTTTATGATGTTAATTAGGCTTATTTCTTCATTTTCCCAATTTTTAAGTTCCAGTGGACAATTAGCGCGCTAATGAGATCAATTAGCGCGCTAATTGATCTTTATCACTCTTTACTCAGCGTGATTAGCGCGCTAATTGCTCGCTGTCCAGAAAATTTTCAAATTTAAATTTTTGACTTCAAACCACTCACAAACTCATAAATTCAATTTCCATTTTTCCATAACTCCTCAATTACCTCAATTACACCATTTAAACATGAATTTCCATAATCAAACACCAAAATCCACAATTTACAAAAATTTCCATTTTCAAACCCATTTTCAAAACTATTCCAAATACTCTCAAATTTGCTCAACCATCAAAACAAAGGAATACCAAGCTTATAAACACTAAATCTCAACAAAATACAGGATTTTATTTCCTCCAAATTCGAATTTTCTCAAATTTCAAACCCACAACAACATTTCACAAACAACCCAAATTTTTGATAAATCCATACCTTGATCTTGTTGTTGTTGGTCTCAAATCCCTCTCCAATCTCCAGCTTTTGGTCATCCACTTCTCCTTCTTCTCCCACCGATTCTCTCCTCTTCTCAATTTTCCTCTCTTCCTTTTCATTTGATCGGTCAACATATATATATATAGTTGGTATTGATCAAGTGTGTACACCAATCTCGAGGCAAATCTGATGATCACTGTTCACCCTGTGTCACTCCAACTCACTAACACCTTATCTTGACACTGGTGACTCTATTGTGCATCTCGAGAAACATCCAAAGGGTCCTGATTAATCCAGCTCAACTATAGGATTTTATTGACATCAATTGATTTAGCTTATAATAATTACCAAATCAACTTAATAAATTCCCAAAATTTATAAATATGGTCATACTAGTCTCCCGACCACTCGACACTCAATGCCCCGCGTCCGGCACGCACCCCGAGGTGGTCCCACCCTTAGTGTTCCAAAATAACTATATAACTTAACCCAAAGTTATATTTACATTTCATTATACTAACCCCTAAATTAGGGTCATATTATATTATTTGACTCATCAAACCCCAACACCCAGTTCTTACAACTTCGAAACCCCGCGTTGGCCTGATCTCACACCACGAAACCCCGGCGCTCAACCTCGCTCGACATCAACTTATACACATGTGATGTTTATATAAATAATAATAACTTCCCATCACAATAATAAACAAACAACATGCACAAATAATATAATACAAGCCTGGGTACTCATTTTCAAGTTAACCCAGCTATCCACGTAACGCCCAAATTACCCGTTAATCCTCGTGATTAACACAAATCCTGATTTAATAAATTTGGGCCGTTACAATTCTTCCCAACTAAAAGAATTTCGTCCTCGAAATTGAACAATCCCGAGTAAAATTCCCCAGTTCATCGAACCGCAGCCATTCATAAGGTCAAACTTTATTGAACTTGCTTTCAAATACGTCAGGATCCCACCAGTGTGTGTATCAATTGGTCCTTCACTCAGAATCTTTTCCATCTGAGATTCCACCAATGCATATCAATTGGTCATTCACTCAGAATCTTTTCCATCTGAGATTCCACCAATGGTACACCCCACCAGCCCTTCACCTCACGCATATTCTATCTTGTGTGAATAATGTCTCTGATGACTCTGTCTGATCATTGCTGACATCCCATCTCATCCGCGACTCAGTCCTAAACCATACTCTGGTACGTCGGGATTCCCACTAGTATACGCATCACCTGGCCCATTTCCCATAACACATCCCTCTGGGAATCCACCAGTGATAACGCTCAATCCTAGTCCGTCACCCGATAGCCCTCGCTATGGCCTTGTGTATCGCATGATCAATCAATTTTCCATCAACATCCTCCGGTGAACACATCAATCGTCCTCAATCGCGTAGGTAATAAAACAATAGCGTCACCTACGAAATAAAACAACAAAATAAGCAAATAAACTCATAAGTATCCCCAACAGCCTGTCTAGTCTCCTCCCGGATCGACAGTGCAACAACATCGACCTTATCTCTGGCCTGCACTGGCTGCTAAACTCATCCCTCTATTTCTTCGGCCTGTGATTAGACCGAGAATTCTATCCAACTTGATCCGATCGCTCCTCACTTTGCAGCAAGTATGTCTCATGAGCCAAAACCCTATTGTATATAAAGCCTAAAAAGTGTCGGCTCCACTCGCAATAATAACATCAGCGATCTTCGCATCTAATCCCCTGATGAAGTAATAAATCTGGAGTTTCTCGATGTTCACCACATCTATGGCGTACTGCATCAAATACCTAAATCTCTCCATGTATGCAAACACAGACATGGTACCCCACCTCAACGCGAGAAACTCTTCTCTGAGCCTCAGTTCTACCTCTATCAGAATATATATATAAGAATAGCTGATAAAACTCAGCCCAAGTCGTCGGCTTCGGTTGTGTATCAGTATAAGTCGTCCACCAGGCCGCCGTTTGTCTTCTCAGGCAATACCCCGAAATTTGTGCCTGTTCAACCTTCGACACTTCCAATAACTGATGTAGCTGTCGATGCGTCATCAACTAACACCCAACTAACTCTGGATCGCTCACCCCATAAAAATAAGTGGGCTTAAACCACATAAAGTCTTTCACCATCTTCGCCGCCTCTGACGAATTTTGCCAAATTTTCCTGTGTGATCCACAATCATCCCTAACCCTATCGTAACTGTATCCTCCGACTCTGCCCAACGTACTGAAAATCTGCAGGGCCTCCCATACAAGGCCTCAAATGACGATAGCCCGATACTAATTTGATTGTTGTTGTAAGCGAACTTTCACAGTAATAGATAGTCCTCTCATGAACCTCCAACTATTCCTGCATCGTTTCTCAGAACCCCAAAGTCCTCCTGAGATCCCTGTCGATTATTATGGAGATCGACACCTCATGTAGTCTGTCATCACTTTCCCCGTTCACCTCGTGTAGCCCCAATGTCTACGATAACTTCTTGACAAAAATCCATGGTAAAAGATTTCACATTTCCATCAAAGAATAGTTAATGGCTGCAACAATCCACCAGGTTGTCTATGCTCCGCTTTTACCTGCTGACATGTCTGACACCTCCGAATTTACTCTTCCACTTCAGACATTTATCCCAAGCCACCAAAACATTCTCCGTAAATAGTGATACATTTTGGTTCTACCCGGATGAATTGCATATCGCAACCTGTGCGCATCCTCTAAAACACTATCACGTATCTCTAGCACTGCTGGTACCTATAATCGACCTCGGTGTTGTAAACCTCCGTCAGACGTCTCCGCCCAATCAGTGCACTCGGAATCCCGTGCCAAACCACTGAACCGCTCATCGAGCCCATCAGCCCTCTGACACTCCGATTACTCACCCTAGTGTCACTATCGGTACCCTCATCTGACCGCAAATCTGAGCATTATGCGTAGCTGCAATGTCTAACATGCTCATAACTGATGCTGCATCCAACAGTCCCATATATCGCATACTACTCTGACTGTCGACTCCGCATCTACTCAAAAGATCCGCCACACATTGGCCTTACCAAGATGATACTCGATCGTAAATCAGGATCTTTTAGCAACTATAACCATCTCCTCTGACGTATATCAAGATCCTTTTGTGTGAAAATGTAGCGTAGACTCTGATGGTTGGTGTAAAGCACAACTTCTCTCCATACAGATAACGCATCCAAAGCTTTAGCGCAAATACAACTGCCGCAAGCTTCAAATCATATACAGAGTAACTACATTCATGCGATTTAAATCGCCTAGATAAGCAAGCCACTGGTCAATCCCTCTTGCATCAGAACACATCCCAGTCTAGTCCTTGAAACATCAGTGTAACTGATCACACTCTTCACTGACTCAGATAATGTCAACACTGGTGCAGAAATCAATCTTTACTTCAACTCCAGGAATGCCTGCTCACACTCCTCAGATCATCCAAAAGAAAACATTCTTCTTTTGTCAGCCTCGTCATTGGTGCTGCAATTATGGAGAAATACTGTATAAACCACCTGAATATCTTGCTAGACAAAAGAACTCCGTATCTCGGCAACAGTCTCTGATATCTTCCCGTCAATCTCCGCTAAAATCTTATCTTCTATAAAAGATATGCCCTGACTATTGATAACATACCCCGGAACTTCTCTAAATTTCACACATAGTTTGTGTTCCCTAAATGTCATCAATACAGTCTGCATTTAGCTTTGAATTTTTCAATTTCCCGAGATATACTATTTCTCATGTTACGGTGTTTGAACAACCATCCATTCTCCATAATATTCATATACTATACCTACATCCTCAGGTTTCATTTGTATCCAAAATGGAAACAACTTAATAGTTTTTATACATAGCACTACCAATTTCTATAATTTACACAAAAATATACTTGACTCTTTTCAGTAATTTCCCAACATATTGTTCAGATACGTTATGAACCTGAAGCCTGAACACTCAACAGCTCCACCAATACCGATGCCATCCAGATCAACGCACATTCCCCATGTATATGTCCCTTACTCCACAATAAATACATCTCGGAACATGTGGCGATCCCTCCTGTGAACCTCCAGTACTTGGCACAACAGAATTAGCCGCATCTGGTGTCCTAGTTGGAGTTTCTGATTGTTGCATAGTCTCACTCCTCACCAGCTCGTATTGTTTGTCCCTAACCTCTCTCTGTTGCGATTCCTTTGCAGCTTATCGTCGACGTCTTCTATGATATTCGACTACTGCAGCCGCCGGTGTCTGGCAACTAACCCTTAGATGTCCTCTCTGTCCGCATATATAACATTTGCGCGTCTCTCGCTTCCTAGTCTGCCTGGTAGCTCCTGTATTGGGCTGTGCCACCTCGTGCACTCTGTCTCTGTCCGGATCCTGATCCTGTCGTGGTGATGGTGTTCTACACTCATTTCGCAAGTGTCCTCGCTGACCGCACCTAAAACATCTGCGTGTCTTACGCCTCCCAGTATACTAGTCATCAAATCCCTGACCCTGACTCCGGTCACTCTGACCCCTGTCCCGGTCACCCTGATGTCTATACTGGTGCTGTGGCGAAGGTTGCTGTCGTTGCTGCTCAACAAGTACAGATGTGGTAGCATTCACCACCTTCCCTTCATCTCTCGTCTGGTGCTCGGGACTTCTATCTCGTCGACCCCGAATGTACTGGACAACTTCTGCCATCTGTGTCTGATGTAAAACTTGTTGCTCCATGACCCTCTGCAATAACGACTGCAGAGTCACCGTCTCACATGTCGTATCACTCGCATAACCAACCTCTGGCTGAACAGTAGACGGAGCAATAGTCGGAGTCTGTCCGTTCATCATAAACTGCACCACTAAACGTGCGTCGGACCAGACTCAGCATATACGTATACCATACGTAATACAAAATCAAATCATACACGTATATATATTCCTTAATCTACCCGCCTCACAGTCACTTCCCAACTAAAGTTCTAGGCAATTCATCGGGTTTCCACATCTAATTTGTTTAAAGTTTATGCTCTTTTTCATTTCCTTTATTTACTTCAAGGCCCTATCGACCTTGCTCTGATACCAAACTGTGGCGGCCCCAAATTTCTGGGGTCGCCCCGTGCTAACAGTTACTTCTCCAGCTCATGCACCAGAAATAACTGCCACGTCATATCTCTATCCATCGTCTAAGAATCTTCAAATTATAGCTATTTATCCATAAGCAACAGCGGAAGTCTTGTCTTAATAAAAGAAACATTATATAAAGTTATTTAATTCAATCTATAGTGGAAAACCCGGCTATACTTGCATATAGGCGATCAACTATACCAATATATATACAAGTATGGAAATGGTTGTAGTCTCTCATCCCAAAGTAATACAAAATATCAACATAATATTACTAGCAACATACGTACTAGCTGGCTTCGGCGTAGGCAAAACAGATATAATCGCCAAAGATCTTTTTACCCCTGCTAATACTGGTATCTGCACTCAGTTATCACAAAAACCAGATAACGAGTCCAGTAAGTAAAATCCCAAGGAAAACCACCAGGCATTTCAATTTATGAACATAAATGGAAACCAATAAACAGTGTTAAATAATCATGCAATAATCAAGGAAATAACGCAGTCAACTGCTCAAAAGGAAATGCATGAATACCAACACCAAGAAAAACAAACTGAGTGTGCAATAAATACCGCCAGTGAAGCTAGGATTAGTGGCCCAGTCATACCCTACTCCAAAGACCCCGCTGACTATATCCTAGTCACCAAATACATTTGAGAAGAAGAAACCCCACACACCCAAGAAAATCGTCGGAACGCTACCGTTTCCATCACAATCGGATTTAGATTGACAAAGAAATAAAGCTCAATGAATAGAATAAGAAAATGCAATAGTGGTGTTCAATTGGGTTTTACATACCTCAATTCGCGCTCACAATCCCAAAAATACCCCCGGTCTGATCATCCACTAATTCTCCGACTTAATTTTTACTGTCTCGAGCTTCCTAGGTTTCATTTGTGAATATTAATGGTCAATTAATGGGTTTATGATGTTAATTAGGCTTATTTCTTCATTTTCCCAATTTTTAAGTTCCAGTGGACAATTAGTGCGCTAATGAGATCAATTAGCGCGCTAATTGATCTTTATCACTCTTCACTCAGCGTGATTAACGCGCTAATTGCTCGCTGTCCAGAAAATTTCTAAATTTAGATTTTTGACTTCAAACCACTCACAAACTCATAAATTCAATTTCCATCTTTCCATAACTCCTCAATCACCTCAATTACACCACTTAAACATGAATTTCCATAATCAAACACCAAAATCCACAATTTACAAAAATTTCCATTTTCAAACCCATTTTCAAAACTATTCCAAATACTTTCAAATTTGCTCAACCATCAAAACAAAGGAATACCAAGCTTATAAACACTAAATCTCAACAAAATACAGGATTTTATTTCCTCCAAATTCGAATTTCCTCAAATTTCAAACCCACAACAATATTTCACAAACAACCCAAATTTTTGATAAATCCATACCTTGATCTTGTTGTTGTTGGTCTCAAATCCCTCTCCAATCTCCAGCTTTTGGTCATCCACTTCTCCTTCTTCTCCCACCGATTCTCTCCTCTTCTCAATTTTCCTCTCTTCCTTTTCATTTGATCGGTCAACATATATATATATAGTTGGTATTGATCAAGTGTGTACACCAATCTCGAGGCAAATCTGATGATCACTGTTCACCCTGTGTCACTCCAACTCACTAACACCTTATCTTGACACTGGTGACTCTATTGTGCATCTCGAGAAACATCCAAAGGGTCCTGATTAATCCAGCTCAACTATAGGATTTTATTGACATCAATTGATTTAGCTTATAATAATTACCAAATCAACTTAATAAATTCCCAAAATTTATAAATATGGTCATACTAGTCTCCCGACCACTCGACACTCGCTCCCGCCCCGCGTCCGGCACGCACCCCCCGAGTGGTCCCACCCTTAGTGTTCCAAAATAACTATATAACTTAACCCAAAGTTATATTTACATTTCATTATACTAACCCCTAAATTAGGGTCATATTATATTATTTGACTCATCAAACCCCAACACCCAGTCTTACAACTTCGGAAACCCCGCGTTGGCCTGATCTCACACCACGAAACCCCGGCGCTTAACCTCGCCCGACATCAACTTATACACATGTGATGTTTATATAAATAATAATAACTTCCCATCACAATAATAAACAAACAACATGCACAAATAATATAATACAAGCCTGGGTACTCATTTTCAAGTTAACCCAGCTATCCACGTAACGCCCAAATTACCCGTTAATCCTCGTGATTAACACAAATCCTGATTTAATAAATTTTGGCAGTTACAGAACACACAATATAAACACACTAATGTACTCTAACACTTCTCGATCATGAGAAACCTATTTTGAGTTATCAATAAAGTTTCATTAGCCCTTTAAGGGCCCGACTTGACCCAAAAAAAAAAAAACTACTTCTCCACACTAAGGAATTCACCCTAAGGAACTGTCCATCTCATGTTAGGTAGTAAAGATATGCAAAACTTCTAGAATGACGAAGGTTCATATTTTGTTTAGTTCTTTTTTATTGAGGAAATATTTTGTTAAGTTCTTGCTATAACAAAACTCCAACATGCATATTCCTCTCTCAATAGATCCAAGCGTTAAATTCTTGCAGCGACAAAGTATCAATCTCATTCAAGTTCAGCTTGTGAGTCTTGAGCTTGGGTCAATGTGTATTGCAATGACGACAACTAGGGGTAGTGTTCATAAAACTCACGAATCTGTAGATCCAGTTCGATCCAATTTGCAAGCTGGTCCAATTAACATTTATATACATTAATTACAGTATTATATATACACACACATATGTTTTTAAAATCTTGAACTATATTTAGGTGGAGGTTAGTATTTTTATGCCACTAAATATGGAAAATGATTGGGGTACCCACTATGGGCACCCAATTTGGCACACATAGATGCACCGTCAGTACACCTTGATACATACGTTCGAGGTTGTATTGAATGATGCTTAGATTAGAAGTCTAGAATCTTCTTTCACCTATCCTTTATACGAAATCTAAATTTTCGCAACTTAAGTTAATTCTTTTCATATTCAAGTATACATTTTAAAGTTATCCAGTTAAATAAATGTAGAAAATGTTAAAACTAATATATTTGAATTAAAATTTCCATTTAATATTTTTCGTTTTGTTTGTTTGTTTGTTTGTTTTTTAAGAAACTTCGTTTGTTACTCATTGAGATTACTCAAGTTTTAATTTAAAATATTAATTTTATTATTGTCAATTCATAAAATTTAATCCACTTTAATCAACATTTAGTAAATTGAATCAAGATGGATTATTGAAATGATTGGACTGAACTCGTTTGCAATTTTTCAAATCTCCAATAATTGGATTGAATTACAATACATAATCCTGAAAAAGTAGGTTGAGCGTTCCAAACACGCCCTAAAAAGAAAGTTCGAAACCCATTCGCTAAACAGTAAACAAAACTTCACTGTCACTATGATGACTGAACTTTCCCTCTCAACATAAACGCTTGAAATTGAGAAAACTCGACTCCACCGACTTAGAATTTCCGATCTCCGAAGCGATCGATCGTCATCGTCTCTGATCTTCGAAGATGCTGCACGAGCTTCTTCTGGCGCTTCTAGGCTACACAGGAGATCTTATCATCGACGAGAGAGACCACCACAGATCGCTCGGTCTCTCACTCTCCTCCGATTCTCCCATCTCCCAAGAATGCACTTTCAAAATCGCTCCCGATCTCTCAATCCTCCAACCCTCCGAACGGTAATCCATCTCTCTTTGTCTCAAACCACTCTGTTGATTCATCTGTTGCGTTTACACTGCGATTAGGGTTTTAGGGTTTCGATTACAGCTCGCATTGTCCAATGTAGGGGATCGAAATCGTTATTTCATTTGTAGTTGAACTGTTGATGTGTTCTTTGCTTGGCAATTGCTTCGGTGTCGTAAAGTTCAGATTTTGTTGAGAAATTGTGGTTTTTGATGTGATCGTTGCAGGGACATTATCGAAATGCTTGTGCCATTAGGGTTTTATTATAGGAGATTGAAATTGTCGATTTCCGTTAAGAAACTAGGGTTTTGTATCCGGCTTACATTGTCCAATGTAGTAGATCGAAATTGCTATTTGATTTGTAGTGGAGTTGATGTTGTTTTCCTTGCCAGGTAAGTGCTTTGGTGTCGAAAAGCTCAAATTTTGTTGAGAAATTGTGGTTTTTGATGTGATGGTTGCAGTGACATTATCGAAATGCTTGTGCCGTTAGGGTTTTATTATAGGAGATCGAAATTGTCGATTTCTGTTAAGAAACTAGGGTTTTGTATCCGGCTTACATTGTACAATGTAGTAGGTTGATATTGTTATTTCATTTGTAGTGTAGTTGATGTTGTTTTTCTTGCTAGGAAATTGCTTCGGTGTTGTGGAGTTCAAATTTTGTTGAGAAATTGTGGTTTTTGATATGATGGTTGCGGGGACATTATCGAAAGGCTTGTGTTGTTAGGGTTTTATTTCATTTCTAAGAGTCTCTCTTTGTTTTCGTCTTTGATATCTTTTAGTACAACCACACTGTTGCATCTGTCTCATTTACGCTACAATTAGGGTTTTAGTTCTAGCTTGCATTGTCCAAAACAGTAAATCAAAATCGTTATTTCATTTGTAGTTGAATTGGTGTTGTTTTCCTTGCTTGGCCATTGCTTTGGTGATGTAAAGTTCAAATTTTGTTGAGAAATCGTGCCTTTTGTTATGATTGCAGGGACATTATAGAAAGGCTTGTGTCATTAGGGTTTTATTATAGGGAGCTTGATCGGTTTGCCACGAAATCCCGTGATTTAAGTTGGATTAGGTCTGTGACAAATGATGGTCCAGTGCAGCGGACTTCTCAGTTGTTGAAAGAGAAGGGGAGGAAGCCAAGTGTTTATCGTAGGGCCATTGCGAATGGCATTGTTGAGATTTTATCTGTTTACAGGTCTGTAGTTTTGCACATTGAGCAGATACTGTTGTCTGATCCTACACCGATTTTGGCTACAGTGACGCAAGGTCTAAACAAGGTATTGCTGCTGTTATATTCATTAGATTCTTTGGTTTGCTGTTCGATCATTTTATTCGGTGATTCCCTTGTCTTGCATTGCAAAGGTAGTTTCAGTTTAGAATTATATTGATAATGCTATGCTTGGCCAATTGAATTGCTCAATTTTTAACTAATCATTGCTCAAAGTGGGAGTTTTACTGTGTCAATTCTTTCTAAGCTCTGCAAGAAAGTGAGCCTCATTCATAGGGTGGAGCCTTCCATGCTAATTTAGCAAACGGTATTATGTTGTGTTTTGCTGTGCTATGCTTCTAATTATCTCTTTAGTAATCTATTTTGGTGGTGCACTTAAGATTTTACTTGTCAGCTTGTTAATTGTTTCTTTCACTTGGTAGCTGTAGCAATTGACTGATTTGTTATCTTCCAGTTTTTCATGCTTTTTCCTCCTCTTCATGAGTTAATTGTGGAGATTGAGCGTGATGATACTCGGGGAGGTCAAATTCTAAATCTTCTTTACAAGCGATGCCACTGTGGTGTGCCTGAACTGCAAGCATGCATCCAAAGGTATGGTCTCGCTTTGTTTTTTGCTTCTGTTATACTTTTTGTGCTTTTAGGATTGTATTTACAATCATATTTGATTTTCTGTATGGTATTAAACACTACGGGTCTTCTAAACTTCATTGCAGCTAAATTCAATCTTTAGTTCTCAATATTTTGGCCAACTTTAGGATTGTTGCGGTACAAGCAAAATTTAACTGATTAGCTAACTTTCTCGTTGGCTCCATTTTTATGTACCAAAAGCATAGGCTCCTTTGGCATGGACATCAAGTCATGTATCAACAGCTTGCGTCTTGGATGGTTTATGGAATTCTTCAAGATCAACATGGAGAGTTTTTTATCAGAAGGTACAGTGTGTATATTTTTTTTGAAGATTCTGTGAAATTTATTGTCTGAATTGGATAAAGAAAAATATAGTGGATGAGATGACTTTGGAGAGCCTGGAGTTTAACAGGTTAACCTGTTCTCTAAGGTAATGCATTTCAGTTGTCATTATGATCATATTCCCATGGTATGCTCTCATGTGCTTGCTTTGGGTGCCAACCTTACCATGATGCCTTCTTGATATATTGCAAATCTTCCCTGAGGGCTACATTGTTTTTCTTTATCTTTTTTTTTTCTTTTTCCCATGCCCTTACAGGCACGTCACATGCTTGTGCACACTCTCACACACCCCTATGTTTACATCCCGATAATGTGAATTTTCCATTTTTCAGATTTGAATTCTCGAGTCGTACATTTGTTTGATTCTGATTTATAACTCTAGCTACTGTGCAGATATGCAGAGATGTATCAAATAATCTACATGAACTTTTATAATCATCAATTTGACTCCCATTTCAATTTACATTGTCACATGTGATTTATTTTCCAGTGTGAAACTACAATGGCTGAAAGTTCAACCTTTTCATTTTCTTTAGTTTATTATGTTTGATGTTCCATATCTGAGTGTGTGAAATGTTAGTATTATGATGATTCGTGGAAGATGTCGTAATCATTTACTCATGCTTTTTCAGGCAAGAAGACACAGACGTAGTTAATAATTCATCCCCTCAAGAAATGATTGGCAAATCAGAGCGAACATCATTAGATGATGCATCTATAAGTGACTGGCACTTGGGATTCCATATTTTCCTGGTATGGTTGAAATACATTCATTTAAATATCTGAAGGATGTAAACAAAGTCATTAGAGGGACTTATGTTATGGATTGTGGATGTAATTTGGAAGAGCCTCTTTTCTTGCTCCAGCTTTTCCTTCGTGCAACAGTTTTTCTACTAAGACCCTCTGTTGATATCCTTGAGTCATATGTTTATCATTATTTTATCTGAAAACGGCTTTTTTTTAGAGCCAAAATGATTCAAGGCGAGTAGTTAGTGAAAAATATTTATATTTGAAATTCATGGTTCAACTGTAAGCCATTTAGTTTTAAATTTAGTTTTACTTTTTTTTTTCCTCATCCTCACGAACTATGAATTCTCTTCCTCATACATCACCCAGGACATGTTGCCCGATTATATCCATATGCGTGTTGCTGAATCAATTCTTTTTGCCGGTAAAGCAGTTAGGGTACTTAGAAATCCAAGTCCCGCTTTTAGATCTCGGGATGATAGTTTTCAGCAACAGATGCCAAGAGAGTCATGTAAAGGGCAAGGGTTTACTGGACGCTTTGGTATGCTAAAGGAACCTTCTTTTGATACAAAAATGGTCGGAGAGGAATTACTTCCACAGTCCGAGACTGACAAAATCAATAACATGCTGCATGAATTGAAGGTTATATTTCTATATCATTCTCTTAATTGCTGGTGATCCAGGTCGGGTTAACCCATTCTTTTCAGCATAATTCTTGCAATGTTGCATGGATGCTGCTTTTTCTGCCCCTAAAATGTTGGGTTATCTTCTAAATTCTGTACCTGTTCCTCCCCTTTTCCAGGACTCATCTGAATTTCATAAAAGAATATTTGAATATGCTGTTGACTCTGTTCGTTCCATTGCAGCCAGTCATCTTTGGCAGGTATCTGTTATTATCCGTCTCTGTGCATTTTAGTGGATATTCTGTGTACTCTTCTTTGCTCAACATTTTCTACAGCTTGTGGTTGTACGCGCTGACTTGAATGGCCACCTTAAAGCCTTGAAAGATTATTTTCTTTTAGCCAAAGGCGATTTTTTCCAGGTAATAAAGGCTCCATTTCACATTGACATTTTAATTTTCCCCCTTCTGTTTTCTGATCTGTAATTAGTAAAACATTGACTTTACAATGAAGGCAACAACTAAGTTGTTCAACCTCCGTCCATGAGAAAGATAACAACAACAACAACATAGCCTCCGTACATGGATCAAACTCTTCCATTGTGCTCGATTTTGTGCAATTGAATTCCATGAGAGAGATGAAATTGATGAATAGATATCCATACGCATGAAATAATCAATTAGTAATGTAGTCGATAAATTTCTTTCATAAAAAAAAGCAATGACTATGAATATAGCATTTGAGAAGCAACGAAAGAGGAATCTCACGTATTACAAGCATAATTAGTGACTTGTGGTCATCCACTGGCTACTGCTCTAATTTGCAACTACAACCAAATGAAGATGTTGATTTAGATTCACAGTTTTTAATGCGTAATACATCTATTTGTAGTTGTATAAGTATGTCCGTTCATGTGCATAGATGCACACAGACATATAATGATAAATTGGAGAAGATCGTGTAGAAAGTAAATGGAATTATGGAGAGAATATTAAGTATGAAGTAAATGTCTGAAATGGCAATTGTTTGAAGTCCGGTATATGACTATTGCACTTAAATAATATGCGAAAGTAATAAGTTGTACACTTATTTAAACATAAAATTATGCAGGATATTGGAGATTGGCTTTATATTGCTGATTTTTTTTTTCCAATATCAATATTGATGGAAGGAAAGCATCTTTCCAAATGGGAATTTTGGTCCAATTGTTTTTCGCTTGACAGATTTAATGTTTGATATGCTGTTTTTAACTTGGTTTACTTTTCTTTGAATGCCTTTTGATTTATCTAATCCTATCCACTATCTTATTATATGCTAGTACTTTCCTTGATGTAATTTTGTTAGAAATCTTGGTTCAACAGTGTTTTCTGGAGGAGAGTCGTCAATTGATGCGTCTTCCACCTCGTCAGTCAACAGCTGAAGCTGATTTGATGGTTCCATTTCAACTGGTAAAATTAGCAAAATTATGATTTCTTGACATGGAATAAATCTCACTGAAAATTTTCGCCTTTTAGGTTTTAGATAAAATTATATCCTGGCTTCACGTCATTGTAATGCTTTTTATTATACTGTCTACGTATCTAACTTTGGTCGCTGAATATAAAATTCTTTCTTTTCTTTTCTTTTCTTTTCTTTTTTTTTTCTTAAAACTATACTAGGCAGCACTAAAGACTATGGGTGATGAAGACAAATATTTTTCAAGAGTATCATTAAGGTTTGGAATACAATCTCCATGAATTTTTCTTCCATTTTTTGTCGTGTTGACCAAATTATCATCTTTTAATTCTGTCCCTTCATAATTTATGAGGTTATTCCCTGACAAAGATGCTTTACTGATTTAGTATATTTCCCTATAGGATGCCTTCGTTTGGAATTAGCATTGCATCCACCCGGGGGGAACTGCCAAAAGTGAGAGCTGGATATGATGGAAGTTCTTCAGTTAACTCACACATAACGGCTTCTTCAGAGTTGTCTACTGATGGATGGGATGGGATTGCACTTGAATATTCAGTTGATTGGCCTCTACAGTTGTTCTTCACACAAGAAATACTATCAAAGTAAGGTTACTTTCCAGTTTATAATAGCCTTCTATACTTGATTTCTGCAAAATTATCATATCCTCATTTCCTTTATACATGTAAGCAGCAAATCTGTTTCAGGTACCGCAGGGTATTCCAGTATTTGCTAAGATTGAAGCGAACCCAGATGGAACTGGAGAAGTCATGGGCTTCAGTTATGCATCAAGATCATACTGATTTTGCGAAACATCGTCACGATCGAATGAAATGCTCTGTAACTCAGCAGCGACGGCTACGCTTTAGACCAATGTGGCGAGTTAGAGAGCATATGGCATTCCTAATTAGAAACCTGCAGTTCTATATCCAGGTCCATCCCTTTTATTTAAAAGTTGTTTAGCAAAATGAAATTATCATTTCCAACACTAGTCTGATATTGTTTTTTAGTGCTATGTCCATTTTGAAACTGTTCGGGTAATTATCAATAACAAAAAAAAAAAGTTAAATAACATTTCTGGAGGTGATAGTGTCTATGATTTTGTTCTTAATGCTTTTCAATTACCAATCTCTTGCAAGTTATGTATGTTAACACCTTTGGCGTTTAAGAAACTCTCACCACCAACTGTGGCTCATACAAACTTGATGGGTTATAAATAGATATTGTGCTCCTCATTTTACCAAATTAATAACAATAGGATATACAGTTATTGCTATTCCTATTTGTTTTTGCTACTCTGCATTGACCTTGATCCGTTTCTCTCGAGTTGCAATGATGATGATTTCATCTTTCTGTTCTGTTCTTCAGGTTGATGTCATTGAATCTCAATGGAATGTCTTACAAGCCCATGTGCAAGATTCCCATGATTTTTCTGAACTCGTGGAATTTCACCAAGAGTAAGTAATGTATTGCTTCTCGATCATTGCAAGGATTATTCTCATTTCCTCCTCCACTAATATTCGTTTTCTTTTTCTCTTTTTTTTTTTGTAATTTATCGATCACTTTTTCTACAATTCAACCTAAAAATATGTACCCCAATTTATTTCCTTTAATTTTGGGTAGGACAATTGAAAATAGTATTGATCTAGGCCCTCTGGAAAGGGCAATACAGGTGTTAATTATATCAAATCGCAAAAGATGGACAAAAGCTTGGCAACGAGCATAATAAGAACTTTTTGCTTTTAATTTTCATTCTTTCTTGTCAATGACTCTATTATAGCTCAATTACCTATATGAAATACTAAGATATATTTATCCATGTCCAATTATGAGTATGTGCATGGTGTGGTGCCACCGACTTAGCCCCATGGGATTAGTCGTACCCGAAGGGTGTGGATACCCATGGTTATAAAATAAAAAAAATAAAAAAATAAAAAACAAAACAAAAACAAAATTATGAGTATGTGCATTCAACTCTCAATTGAAAAATCTCTGGTTCTGTTTGAACCCCTTCCCAGTTAGTGCTTCCATTTCACTTGTAAAGCCTATGTCACTCTCTAAATCACTTTTTGCTCTCTATAATCACTTTCTGTTTTTGCTTGCATATTTTTGGCTATACTTATACAACTAAGCTATATACAGGTACCTTTCGGCATTGATTTCACAATCTTTCTTGGACATTGGGTCTGTGTCAAGAATACTGGACAGCATAATGAAGCTTTGTCTGCAATTCTGCTGGAATATTGAAAATGAAAGTGATGTAAATACATTACAATTGGAACGCATAACGGAGGTATCCCCATCAAATCTTTACCTCATATAGGTGACTTCTACTCCTGCAGATACTTATTTTATCTTTGGGTATGCTAAGATTTTGTTGTGGTTTTTGAACCATACTCTGTGTGGTAGATATCCACAGTGATAATGGTCTCTGAACTCTATAATTAGCTGCCTATTGGAATTCTAAGGATGGTGTCAAGGCTATTAGTGTCGATACCTTCTGTTATATAACCTTGAGGAACGCCTTTTCTATGGTGATTAGCCAGTTTGAATTATGGGAGGGCTGATGTAGTTCTTGTTTGGGGGGTATAGGATAGGAGGTATACTCTTCTATATTTGTAAAAAGGTGTTGCATGTACAAGAACATTACCGGATAACTGCTGCGAGAAAGAATAAACGTTCTGCCTCTAGACATTATATAATCTCATATGCACAGTTCCTTTTTTTTTTTCTTCGTATGGCCACCTTATTCACTGCCATCATTCGTAGGTTTTCATTGCATTTCCCCACATCCCAAATTTCCGAAGTTATCTGTTCCATCACTTTGAATAATCTTCATCCAAATAAAACAAAAAACTTTCTAGGTCATTGCAAGCAATTTTAAAGATTTGGGATGATCTTGGAAATCTCTTTGAGCAAAGTTGATGCCCACTCAGTGACGATGATGTTTAATATTGTGACGTTGTATGTTCACTCACTGAGACTATTTTTTTATTGTTGCATAAACTTGTACAAATCAATAATCGTGACTCACCTAATCTTCTTGTGACTTGAATAGTTCCACAAAATGATTTGCCGATCCATAGAAGTGTAAATATTTTCGCAATCTTTTGTTTCCATCAATTGCACTGAATCAAACACAATGGAAGAGTTTGATTCATGTAGCCGACGACCCCAATCAATTTGAGACTGAAAATATGTTGTTGGTGGTTGTGTTCTGTTTCCATCCAAATTATCAAACCTCTAATATCATTACATTCTTCCATTTTGATTCCAGGAGTTCAACAAGAAATCAAACTCATTATACACCATACTTCGCAGTAGCAGGCTTGCAGGGAGTCAGCGTGCTCCTTTCTTGAGAAGGTTCCTCTTGCGCCTAAACTTCAATTCCTTCTTTGAGGTAACTTCACGCCATAACTAGCTTATATTTCTACGCTAAGTCATGAATACCGGGTAACGTAT
Source organism: Stephania japonica (assembly GCA_039657345.1). Lineage (NCBI taxonomy): Eukaryota > Viridiplantae > Streptophyta > Magnoliopsida > Ranunculales > Menispermaceae > Stephania > Stephania japonica. The sequence continues at coordinate 5,163,005 of CM077558.1, read as the reverse complement.
GTCTTCAACATTTCAATCAAACAGACAAATGCAATTGGAGTTCTTAACGTCGTCAGATCTCGCCCGACCCTACCAGAATTGCATCAATGAGCATTCGGTGAACATCTCCAATACTCATTGCATGACCCCCGTCATTCACCACGTATGTATATTAGACTCCAACACTCCATTCATTGTTAATTTTGTGTGTTGTGCTTGCAATTCATCGTCATAAATGTCACGTTTATTTTTATCCTTCCTAGAGATGTAAATTTTTATTTTTATTTTTATTTTTTGCTTTGATGATAGGTCCTTTGTATGTGGCTTTCGATTCCAAGTAAATCAATTTATTCAGCTCTGACTCTTCTTCTTTCCTTCTTTAATTTCATAAATTAAATCCATCTTCCAACTACTACGTGCCCGTAACCCTAATATGGAGAAATCATTTTAAATGTCATGTTATTGTAAATGACACCACCAACCAACCGTCCCCCTATATTCATTTATTATTAGAGAAGTGTTGACGGTGTGACACAACTTACTTCAATTACTTGCTCATATAAAATTCGTATTTTGTATACAAGCATTGTGTTACAAGAATACGTATTGAACATTAATTTTAGTATTTAATTGAAAACTTGTATAATTGTGAACTTGTTAGAATGGACTCCTCACCTAAAACCACGTTGTCCGCTAAATATGCATTTATTGATGTCTGCAACTTTTGTTCGAGACTTGAATTTCAAGAACATTAGGTAGTATGTCTTATTGAGATGAATTTGGAAAGATTTCCAATATGAAACACTATGCCTTTTTTAAATGTTTTACACTAAACAGATATATATATATATATATATATATATATATATATATATATGGGAATTCAACAATGGAGATCAAATATATATCCATGATGTGGGAACCCTCAAAATGTGTTGTGCATTTATGACTTATCGATTAATGTATTTAGAACCATTGAATTTTAATCCAATACATTAATAGAGACGTCATAAATGTATAACACATTTTGAAGAGTTTTTATGGTATGGGTATATATTTGGTCTCTATTGTAGAAGAACCCATATATATACTATTTTTTAGGCTAAATATGTAGAGTTAGGTTTCTAGAGGTTCTTTTAACTTTTTGGATAGTGATTGTTAACTTTCTTTTTTTTTCTTACTTTTTTTTTTTTAAAATTTTTTTATGTAGTATATGGAGCCAACCGTACCAATTAATCCATACTGGGGGCACTATCAGACCTTATATGGGCGGATGACCTTCTCAACTTAATTTTTTCATTCACGAGACTTGAACTCAAGACTGGGCAACTTACTTTTGCTACACAATTGTAGCTTGTAGGAATATTTTGGATATACTTTATTGTTTGTGCTGTACACATCTCGATGCAAACATCCAAAGTGCTCAAACAACTTCGTAGCAAAAGTTTCTTTGTTAAAAAAATAAAATAAAATACTACTTAGCAAAAGTGTCAACCTAACCTTTTTCTGTCTAATATCTCCAAATTGGCTTAGCTTATGCTACTTGTAAGAGCAGCTCCTGAAATGTAGATTGAATATTAATTTGTGCCACCTACAACTAAATAAAAATTGGATTGAAAAAAACCTTTTCAAAAGAATGTGTATTTTGAATGTTATGATGACGTGGATAGACATTATTTATTTTCAATGTCAATTCTTGACATTTAAATTAACATCCATATTAGATAATAGTTTTTTATAAAAATATTTACTTATTTTACTTGAACCTTATTTTCACATTTTAATTAATAAAATTACAAATGGAAATGTTACCTCATCAATTGAGTCAAAAATTTACATAAACCATTGAAGACTTAGTTTAAAGTTAAATGTCAATTTGAGCCACATAGGATAAATATTCTCTTCATATTAAGAATTCATATCAACAATTCACATTTACCATTATAAATGTTCTAAGGCTTGTTTGGCGTACATGCCATTTGTAAGGCTTTTTTTTTTTTTTTTTTTTTTATTGGTGACTTGTTTGATATAGCTTTTACTTGTGCTTGTCATTGACATGTCGCTGAAAAGGACCTTTCATGGTTTTTAGATTTTGTTCAATACTTTTTGTGTGACCCTATTAAGTTGAGCTTAATAGAGGAGTTAAGAGGTTGATTCAAATAGTCAACCACGACTAATTTGAGACTGAAAATCATAATTATCTCCAAGTCAGTCTGTACACAAACAACGCATCTCGATGCAAATGATACAACGGCCTCCAATCCTCTTCGTTTGCTACATAAACCCTTGGAAATCACACCAAAATTGCCGCACTTGATTCCCTTCGCTTCCAATAAACGCAACCCTGTGTTGATCGTTTTCACCATTAATGGCGACTCAAACAATCGAATCCCATAAGCAAAACGCGGAGATCTACCACGGCGAGTCCCTATGCAAGGAGAAGTCTCTGGAGCTCCTCCAAGAGCTGTCTCTCCCTCTGGGGCTCCTCCCGCTGGACGAGATCGAGGAGGTCGGGCGCAACCGGGAGAGCGGGTTCGTATGGCTGAAGCAGAAGAAGCGGAAGGACCACGGGTTCAAGAAGATCGGGAAGACGGTGTCGTACGCGCAGGAGGTCACGGCGTTCGTGGAGCCACGGAGGATGAAGAGGCTCACCGGAGTGAAGAGCAGAGAGTTTCTTCTTTGGGTCACCATCTCCGAGATCTGCATTGAGGATCCGAGTTCCGGAAGTATCTCCTTCAAGACTCCCGCTGGTCTTTCCCGATCCTTCCCCGCTTCCGCTTTTGAAATTGACGGTGGTGATGATGATGATGATCATCAGAAGAAGAAGAAGAAAGAAGAGGTGAAAGTTGAAGAGAATGACAAGTAGATTTCAAAAATAAGTTTAAAAGTTTATTACTTTCAAGTGAGTTTAATTAAGTGTTGTTGTGAGTTATTATGAATTATGATCTTTGAAAGGACATTGATCTTGATGTTTCTGTGTTTGTTTTTGTGGTGTGTATTTGTTTAGTTTTTGATTTGTGGTTTGTGGTCGATGAATTGGTTTGTCCTATGCTGGGTGTGGAGGAGAATTCAGCCTTGGAATTTTGGTTGTTTCTTAGTCAACCCCACACAAGCCCTTGCATCGCATCGTGTTGAGTATCGGGATACAGGTTTACACATCTCGAGGCGAACATGGACGGTTGATGTGGGGGTGTTTGTGCTAAGGCCATCTCCAATCACAACATTAAAATGGTGCAAAAGCACCATTTTAGTGTAACTTTTACACTAAATTTAAAACTATATCCAACCCACAATACTATCTTTTACACTATCTTACTTTATTTATTAATTTATTTACTTCTTTTACACTATCTTACTTTATTTATTAATTTATTTACTTCTTTTACACTATCTTTTACCCACAACACTATCTTTTACACTACTTTTTGTTGATAAAAACAAAAAAAAATAATAAAAAAATAATGGCACTGTGAACAGTGCCGCATCAATTTAGGGAGGCACTGTAGCTGTGCGCACAAAAACCAATGATGCCACCTCAGCATGCCCTAAGAAACTAATGTCTGGTGTAAAAAGAGAAAAATCATGCTTTCATAAAATTTGTGTTAGGGGATGTGTGTATCGAAATTCTAAAACTAGTACATAGGCCTTCTATTTTAGGCCTTTAAGAATTGTGCACGTCTGTGAGGATGAATCTGGTGGTTTTGGACTCTTGGTCTTAGCTCAATTCTTGGTGGTTGCATATTGTTGCATTGATGTTTCTATCAATTTCAATTCACTTAAGTTTGAAATAACATTCTCACAACCCCACCCCATTTAAGTGGTAGGCTTGGTGTTTATCTTGGTGTTTGTCTCTTGAGGGGCACTTCTTGAGACGATAACGAGTTCAATGACAGATTGTGCGTTGTGGAGTCTTTGAATGGATTTCAGTCAACATATAAGGTTGTTGTGGGTCAAAGTCTTTGAATAGATGTTTAGACCAAAATATAATCCAACATCAGAAAAGGTTGACTCCATAACCAAAGGTGTTGTGGTCTTACTCCAACTAGTATTAATTTCTTTGAGGCTAAAACCCACACCTGTTGCTAAAGGGGATTAATGTATTAGCGGGAAATCCATGGATTCACACGGGCGGGCACGAAATTGTTGCTACCGAGTCTCGAATCCCTAACCTCTTACATAAGAGCTCCATGGTTGTTCGACCCAACAACTTGGATGATACTAGCAATTTAAGATGAATTTTATATTTCTCTGTAGTGTCACAAGTATTTGATTTATCAGCACAGTTGGAGAACTTATTTGTTCCTTTTCATGCTGAAGCCCAAAAGGGTTTAACCCCAAAGGAGAAGGAAGCTGTTTCTGTCTACAACATACTTGGAACCACTGAAACTAAAGAGAGATGAAAATGTAAAGCTTACATGTTGCTTTGCACATAAAATGAAGATTAGGAAAAAAAACTTCATTACCCTATTATCATTAGTTTCAACTGTAATCCATTAATATATTTTGGGAACTATTCAGAACTTGAAAATCAAGCCCTACTAGATGGGAGGGTGACTCATTGAAATATAGGTGATGTTAGCTGAATGTTAGATCAAGGACTAAAGTAGGTAAATCTAGTTCTTCTAGTACAATGTCACATGCTTTAGACGCTTGATTTTCTTCAGAAACAGATCATGAATCCAGGAAAACATGGGCAACTTTCAGGTTGTCTCCATCCTAGTGGTTCAATTCTCAACCCTACTTTCTTCCCTTTTTTTCTGGACACATAATAGCTGCACAGCTTGCTATCATTTGCTAGTAATAGAATTACTCATAGAAGCTATATATGTTTGACAAGACTCTCATTCCCTCTAATTTACATTGCCCATGTTATTTGCTTCAAGAGGACAATGTTTTCAGGCTTTCAGCTGCTGCACAAAGACCCACCTACCTAGGACTTTCATACTTTCTATCACTAGATTGGTTCTTCCTACTCTGTCCACCTCTGTGGAATTTCCTGGGCACTTATCGCTTTATCTTATTTTCATTGAAAAGGTTGATCTATATTCACCTCAAAAAAGCAGGTTGATCTACTAGGTGTATGCAGTAAATTATATTCAATCCAAATCTACCTAATGAATCCATCTTTTCATTATATTTGCACAGTCAATATTATTGATGAACCTCCCTTAATTTGAACTCATAAGGTTGCTTCATGGAGCTTGCAACATGTTGGCAGTAAGTCGTCTTTAAATCCTATACCAAGGTCTTAATGGCACCTATTTGTCAAAGTTTATTGTATTTTCTTGTGAAATTGCATTATATGGAAGTAAGTAGAAGTGTTTGATCCATGTAAACAACCCCAACTAATTTGTGACTTAGATTTTATTATTGTTGTTGTACTGCACTTCTCAAAACATTATATATAGTTCATAGTAGCATGGACACACAGGACCATCTCTGTACGGGTGTATCCACGCGTGGGAATCTCAATTTGAGTGCCTTGAATTGGGAGATAACGTGAAGAGGAAACCATATAACATAGCTTCAACCCTTCAACTGTTTAACGGAGAAGAAAATAAGACTTCAGTAGTTTTCAAAGCCATATCACTTGTGATTCAACCCATCAAATCCCCCATTTTTCTCCAGTTGATATCATACTATCATCTATGAAGTGTTGCCTAGTATTATGAATGTTGAAATCTAATTATTGAAAACATTGCATCTCTTCTGTCGTCCAAACCGCTCAACACAGACCCATGACACGTTGTTATAGCATAGCTAATATGCTTCTCTATAACTGCATGTGTTGCCAACTACCTTATTAAATTGTTAATATACAAACACAAACCCATATAATTGGTCTCAATTATGCTGAAGTGAACTTGGCAGTTAATGGAGAAAAGCTACGTAACACAACAATTTATTTCAATGATAACTGTCTCTCTGGTATACATGTTTAATTATCTCTACGGTGTGCATGTGACACCAATTGAATTGCATTGCAGGGCACAACACTAATTAGCTGAGTTTCTCTACCTCTTTCAGTGTGCATGGCGTGTTGGACCAACATCCAACACAGACTCTGCTATCTCTGCCAAATATTGCCTTCATTTCAATTCCCAAGAACCACAAAGACCCAAAATCTAAACAAGAAAACCCAAAGTGTTCATCAGCTCACCCTCCATTTTCAAGGCCAACATGGGTACGTACGGCTTGTTTGTCTTCTTTTTTTACTTTCACTGCTAAAACAAGGCAACACATACATATACATGTGAGGGTGCATTTTCATGCTTAGCAATTAAAAGTTGTGATGAGGGAATATGCAATCACATCAACTGGGACATCAACACGTACATATGCAATCACATCAACTGGGACATCACAATCACACACAACATATAAACTTGAAATTAAAACACATGATTCGAGGTGCATCTAACCATGTACGTAAGTGGGTTGTGGTTGGTTCATGTCCCATTGATGTCAGTTGTAGTGAGACATGCTCACTCACGCTTGATAAAGTAACACTTGTGTGGTTACTAGTTACACTTCTTGTATATATTATACATTCTTGTGTGAATTGCAAACTTTGAGTACTTACCCTGTTAATTAGATTATATCTAATAAAAGTAAATTAATTTGCAAATCCTAAGCTTGCTTTTAAAAACTCCAAAAAATCTAGTTAAAGTTATCTTGAGCAAGTACTGTAAGTTACCCTTGTTGAGAAGACAAGATGATGAAGTAGGTATACAGTTTAGCTTTATGAGATGATTGAAATGCTAGAGATGAAGCTATATTAACAAAATGTAGTAGTGTATATATTATGAATAGGCGTGAATGGGAAGACTGTGAGACGTGTACATGAAGCTGTGTGTATATAGCATGAACTTGCATACAATTTGTAGAAGTTGGAGAGCATTGCAACTTCTGCAACTTTGAAAGATGTTTCCAAATTCTAGAGTACATTGAAGTTATACCAGCATAAAAATAAAATGTAGTAGTTTATAGTGAAGAGACGTGAAAGGGTAGACATGAGATGTTTATGAAGCTTTCTAGCATATAGCTAGGTATGAACTTACACACAACTTGTGTAGAAGTTAGAGAGAAGACATGTTAAATGAAGAGGAAACCCATGTTGGAGAAGGGGAGCACGTGCAAACGCCAATTCAAGCATAGCAAGACAGGCTTGATTTGCACGTGCCCTGCTTCTCCAACAAGAGCTGCCCATCAGTCTACACAACACCAGCTCTTTGAAGAAGTAGAGAGAAGAGTGTGATGAACAAGTGAAGAGCTACTCATGTATGCATGCCTATTTATACTAGAAGGAAGGCATGGAAAAAAGGTAGCCCTCCTAGTGAGAGAGTAAAAGCAAGACAGAGATGGAGTCCTGAAGTGGGTTTTCTTTGTTTTAAAGATATGGGGAGGCGTGGGAAGCAAAGCAATCAAGTAAATTCAAAGTGTTGGAGATGATGATGATCATCACAATAATAATAATGGCTATGTATCTCTCTGCCTCTGCTCTGCTCTGCTCTGCCATTGTTGCTTAATTACACACACATGGATGGATGGATAGATTGGAAAGTCTTCCAAGGCAACGGCCTTGTCGGGCTTTGCCATCACATGATTTTCTCCCCTTAATTCTCTCCTCAACAGATTCACAGACCCAGAGAGAGCTAAAAACACCACGACAAACACCTCTCTCTCTCTCTCTCTCTCTCTCTCTCTCGTACTACTCTTGTTTAGTGATCTTTTGTACTCTTGTTTGCTACCACTAATAGGTTGCTTATCCTGCCTTTCAAGCTCTTTAAAGCAGCGTACATATTTGGATTTGATGATTAATATATTTGATTGTCTGCTTCCAAATTTTCCAATTGTGTGACAATTGACGTTACTCCGGCATGGTAGAGTCATGATGTTGCCTAGTTGGAATTGGGTGTGCTTAATTTTCTATAAAAAGACTTTGTACTTCCATACATGATTTGTGACTTGTTTAAGAGTAAGATTAGTGGGGTTTTCATGATCTCTCGAAGTGTGAGGAGGGAACTAAATATTTGGTTGTATATATAGGCAAAGGAGGATAGGGGTTGCCCTTATACCTAATATTTTTTATAGTATTTATATATAATTATCGAGCTCACACCTCTTTTCATTCCCTTTCTAATCTTGATGGCTAACCCCCTTAATAGTTCAAATTTCGTCCTCTCAATTGATTTTTCAATTCTCTTTTGGTGTTTGACATCCACCTATAGTATTGTTGATATTTCATCTCCTCTTTTCATTTCCTTTACCTTGACGATCAATCCCATTTATAGTTTAAATTTCATCTTCTTAAACTCTTTAGTGTTCGATATTCACCAATAGTACTTAAATATAATTGTTGATCTCTCTTTTCCAACCTTTTTTAATTTAAAGTTTGTCGGTAAAGTAAGGTCTCGTTTGATTTGTTTTTGTTAACTTATATAGTTCGAAGTCAACTCATTGGAGATCATATTTTCATGTTTGTTTAAAAATTTTTAAACAATAAAATATATGAATTAACATAAATAATTTTTAAATAAGAGAGATAGAGATAAGTAATAAAAGGGTTATCATTAATAAAGAGTTATTGTACTCATAAGTCTCCGAGAGATAACTCCATAAGAAAGAGGGTGAGGAGATATCTCTCACTCTAAAGGTATAAATTGAGAGATAACTTACAAGTAAATTGAACAACCAAATAAAGTTAGTTCTCTCACCCTAATTTTCTGGTTCTATCATTGATTGTATGGCTATTAGGAGACGGGGGATAAAAAAGAGATACAGAGAGAGGGAAAGAGAGTTGGAAAGGTGCAATTCATGAGAGGGTTGCGTGTGTTGTTGATAGAGAGGAGGGAAGGAGATGGGGAGGGGCGAGAGAGCCCTAGATAGATATGATTCCTATCTTTAGACTCTAAAGGGACACCTCTCTTTCTCTTTCTCTTTCTCTGCCTCTGCCCATCTCTCCCCCAAAATTTAAGGTCGCTTTTCCAAGCTTTCTACACCTATCCAAGTAAGCAAAATTTGGGGTTCCATCTTCTTTCTTTTGCTGTGATGATTGATTTGAATTCCATCAATCACACCATCATCACCATCATGTGCCACCTGGCCCACCTAATGGACCCACTACAACTTTGCTCCCTGTCTCTAACACAACCAGTACAGCTGTTTTTGGCTGTTGGCTTTAATGAAGTTTGCATTTCATGTACTAATTATCAAGATTACATTTTTCTAATCAAATTTGAAGTTAACTAGATATAGAAGTCACCAACCATGGTTGTAGCACGATGGAAAACCATAAATCCTCCTGCCTCTGTAAGGTCGTGCGATATATTCTCAAAAAAAAAAAAAAAGAACTAGACATATATCTAACTTGAAAGCACCAACCATTGTGTTGACTGTTAATGTAATGATTTATACTTACTAGTTGTTATCCCACATAATGCCTTTTGTATTGGTAGCATGCTTTTCATGACGATAACATGATTTAAAACGTGCATTAGAATTTAATCTTAATAGTTAGTGGTATGTCAGTATGTGCCTTCTCCTGCATAATTCAGTTGCATCGTATTAAAAATTGACTAATTGAAAAGAGTAATGCTACTTGGACTCATGAGTCCGGACTCTTAGGGAGTTTTTTGAAAATTTTTTATTTCAAAGTCATCCTTACATCAATATTAAAATTATAATTGAATATTTACAAAAATCTTAAAAATTTAAAAAATCAAACACAGCACAAAACAAACTGTATCAATGATTGTGATCCTCATTGTGTACATAATTCGTGTTAGGATATACCAAATAAATTGTCACCTTTTCCTTTCCTTGGGCAGTACCTCCCAACAAGATTGATCCATTTGGATCTTGGACCAACAAAACACGTGTAGTGCCAAAGTTCGAAGAAAATAAAAGAAGAGATAAACGTCACTCTTGTGTTGTAGGGAGAGATCTAGAGCATAGATTCTAGTGAAGTCAATGCAATCCAAAGAAGTAAAATAATGGGGGGAGGCGTGTGGAAGTGGTGATTGTTTTGGGAAATAAATTTTTGTAGTAAATAGGGGGGGTGACGTTTTAGGGGTGCCATTTTGGGGGTCTGCCCCCACTCCAAGAGTGAGAGCCCACAATCATTTTTGGGCTGCAAATTCTAACACCACTTGATGCCACTCTTTGACCAACTAGTGATCACTTATAACACTAAGTGAAGTGAAGAGACGAAGAGTAGGAATTGGTGACTTTGCGTTCTGAATTCACCAAAACCTTTGGATCATATGAAGAGCAAGAAAAATGGACTAGTGGAGCAGGAGGGGAAGATCATTGTCAATGATGAAGAGCACTGAAAAGTTTATCTGCTTGCGTTTTGATTACATGTATTGCATTATACTACTAAATATTAGACTATTGTTTGGTATCACCACTACTTCTGACTTGAGCAACTTGGGTGAGCATTTTTTTAAGGGTAATTATACAGTTAGGCCTAAATATATATTCATGTCATGAAAGCTATGTGTTTCACTATTGAATTAGTACTATTTAATCCAATAGTGAGTATGTTGTGTATTTAATGTGCAATAAATGTTATATATTTAGATTATATTGTAGAAACACCCTTTTTAAAATACAAAAAATCTGTTTGAATTCTAAAAGTCCAGACTCATAGAGGGGTTTTTGAAATTTTTACAAATATCAAAGGAGTACTACAAATTGTTATTTCGAAGCCATTTATTACTTGAGGAAGACTTTGAAATAAAAAAATTTTAAAATCCCCCCTAAGAGTCTAGACTCATGAGTCCAAATAACACTACTATTTAAAATATTAGTCTATTGTTTGGTATCACGAATGCTTATGACTGCTTTGGCTACTTGATGAGCATTTCTTTCTTCTTTTTTGATATTGTGATATCTGAGATTACTCCAAACTATTTTATAATAGATACACTCCACCCTTACAAGAGATATGTCTCGAAAAATTAAAAATTTAAACATAAGATCTTATAGAGGCTCAATTGAATAACTAATAGATCTCAACCACCACATGAAGAGATTCAAAACATGGTTGATGTGGATAAGCATTTCTTGTCATTTGAGATTTGAGTCATTCGACAATAACACGATCAGAATTGGGATCGAGTTAGCTCAAAAATTATCGTAAACTAGCAAACACAAATCTCCTTCTAATTGCCTAAAAGAGGCTAGAGTACCATTTGAACGTGGCTCGCTTGGTGTTATGTGGACAAGAACTTGTAATAAGAAGAAAGTATATTGTTGTTGCTGTGTTATTGATTAATGACCAACAGGGTATTCCATGGATCCAATATATGTGTACCCAACTCTAAATCAATATCCTCTATTTGTCACATATCCAATTTGTAGCTTGTCCAATCTGTAGCTCGGTTACCCTCTCATGTACTCCTTGAATCCTTTTGAAGGAAGTTGAGTTTTTTTTTGTTTGGTTCAACTTAATACTAATTCCCTCAAAATTAACTCACATGCTCCAATTTGTTCCCAACCAAATAAGGTAGTATCAATTGACTTCTTGTACTAACACCAGACCTAAGTGGCTAAGTCTGAATGGCAACATTACATCCTGACAATGACATCACCAGACCCAAGTCTTTTCTCTTAATTTTAAGTTTATGTAATTTCTTTACAGCAGTTTGGTTAAATTTGTTTACTAAATGATTTTTGACTGAGTAGGTTGGGAGATTTAGAAATTTAACATTATTATATTATGTACTACTATATTGAAAGACATGGCAAAACATCACCAAAAAACAAAAAAAAGACAAGGCAACCATGACAATTTCATTTATAGAGGTTCATCTCATTGACAAACAGACCTCATATACATACACAAAATTATAAATTTTCAAACCACTCGGATGATATGTACCTTTTTTCCATTTAAGAGACTTGATAGAACCGATAGGTGAATTAAAATCTCTTGCACTCGAACCAACTAGTTGTCGCTTTAGTTGTGCTTTAATGCTATTTTTTTTTTTTTCACATCGTTATATCAACGTCAATCGCACCGAACTAATCCACGTTTAGTAATGTCGAGCCTCATATAGAGGGTAGCCTTTCCAACTTAATTTTTTTTATTCACAAGACTCAGATTTGAGACTATACTTAAGGCGATTAAGTCCTTTACCACTTGAGCTCACCATTATTTCAGCCAAAAACTTGCAAATCACAATCCTCCGCTGCAATTTGGATACCAAAATTCATAAACGAGTTGGGGCCGCTATTTTAACCCCGGCCCACCGGCCCATATAATTTCTCCTGGTCAACAATTACAAAGAGCGAAAAAATCAAACTGATTCTCTGTAATGCAAACTTGTCCTCTTCGCAGCACCATACTTCTCCACCCACCGATCAAGCCACGTGTCACAAAAGACAGATACACAGAGAACATGAACACAGAGGATCCAACCGTCTCTCAGTCTTCCCAAACAAGCTTCATTTGAATAAAAACCCCAAACACACACTCATTTTGACACAGCAATGGCGACGACGACGACGACGACGAACAAGCTCAAAGTGGAGGAGCTTCGACAGCAGCTCTCCCAAAGAGGGCTCGACACATCGGGCACCAAGCCCACTCTGGTACCATCAAAATCCAGACTTTCCAATCGATGCCCATCGAACGGCGATCGCCACTTCCTGACTCTGTTTTGGTTTCTGTGTTTTCCGATTACAGGTGCGGAGGCTTGAATCGGCGATTAGAGAGGAGGAGATTATGGTTGATGGGAAGAAGAGGAAGAGATTGGAGGGATTGGATGATGGGGGGCCGAAGAAAGTCGAGGGTTTTGATGGGCTTTCAAAGATGGGTGTGAGGGAATTGCGCGAGCAGGCGAAGATTCACGGCGTGTCGGCGGCGGGGTCGAAGAAGGAGATCTTGGAGAGGATTTGTGCTGATGGGAATTCAAAAGGGAATTCTAGTCAAGGTTTGATTTTTTATTTTATTTTATTTTATTTTTTGACATATTGAATTGGATTTTGAACTCCACCTATGTAGAACATTTTATGGGTTGCGTAGTCGGTCCCAGCCCGGATATAGGACTCTGAAGCCCATTTTTTGGTCCGTACCAGAAAATGGGAGAGGGAGGCCCTAAGCTCATTTTCCACAAATGGAAAATGGGGGGCAGGTTGGAATACGTTAACAGCTAGCGTAAAACTTTTGACACTATTCATGAAATGAATTTTGGTAATTAGGGTTTAATTAGGGTTTTAGTGATTGAATTATAGTGGCAGAGAAGGAAATGTTGGGTGATGAGAGTGTGAAGGAGCAGTTGGTTACAGCTACAAAGAAGGGCGGCGCAGTGTTGGATCAATGGCTTCCGGATCATGTTAAGGAGCATTACCACGTGTTGCAACTTGTGAGTGAATGATTGAGCTTGGTTGGTTTTTTTTTTATATGAATGAATTGTTAATTACTTGCATAGTTTAGTCTTTGACATTTTAATTTTTTGTTATTTTAGGGAGATGAAACCTATGATGCAATGTTGAATCAGACTAATATGGGGGAGAACAACAACAAATTCTACGTGGTTCAAGCACTTGGTATTATTCGTCTCTATGAAGTTGATGTTTTACCTGGTCGTTAGGTCGTAGATGTTTCAAGTGATTCTATGAAAATGGTTAATTTTTGTTAAACATTTGAGGATTGAATAGAGTATTACATCTCAATTCGCTTTCTTATAATCTTGGCAAAACTGATTGGCAAAATCAAGTTTTGAATAGAATAATGTACTTAAAATTAAAGGATGGCTGAAAACAACCTGTTGATCCATAAACAAATGCAGGAAAAAAGTGAGGAGAAATTTTGGGTCAATTTAGGCCAATTTGCTCCCTTTCCTACCAAATGGAGAGTAAAAATCGATGTTATGTTGTGTTTTTGTTTAGTATTTCTTATGTTCCTCACTTGGGTTATAATGAAACTAATTGCAGAATCCGATGATGGTAAAACATTCATGGTTTACAACAGATGGGGTAGAGTTGGAGTGAAAGGTCAGGACAAGTTACATGGTCCTTATACATCACGAGAAAGTGCAATTAGTGAGTTTGAGCTGAAGTTCCAAGCCAAGACTAGAAACCAATGGTCTTCTCGCAAAGAATTTGTTTCTCATCCAAAGTGCTATACTTGGCTAGAAATGGACTACAGTGAGTCAGAAAAAGAAGTTGTGAGTTGGACCTTGCAGTGTTTCGAATTGTTATTATTTGATTTCTTGTGCCTTTAGTGTTCTTTCTCAGTTTGGAAACCATAACGTTTCCTTTACTTATTCTCTTGAATGGAAAATTTATTTTTATCAGCTCAAGGATAGTCCAGACAAGCCTATTGTTGGAGCTCAACCTCGAGAGACACAGCTCGAAAGTCGAATCGCCAATTTTATATCCCTTATATGCAATGTCAGCATGATGATGCAGCAAATGATGGAAATAGGTTAGTTATATATTTTTTGCCAATTCTTTCTTCCTATTAAATATAAGTATGTTATACTGTCAATTTTGAAGAGAGGCTGAATGACGAGGCAATGGATATATGTATTTACTTTATGGGTCTTCACCCAATTAGACAATGAAAAAATTCAATATTATTCCCTTTTACAAATTCCTGGTCTGACTGTTTCAATTTATTGGCGATTCGTCCATCTCCTAGCATGTTTTGGCAGATGCACACATATATCACACATAACAAGCACATTTGAAGAGATGAAACCAGTTTTAATGATTGTCCTTTGCTGATCTGGTTTCATTATCCTTCTAAGAATACTCTTACTCTCATGATCAATGACCATGTAAATGGGAGAGCTGTCTCTTCATTTCAACTTATTGTTTATATGTTGGTGTACTTAGTAGCATCTGCATAAGGATGAAGAATAATATTCATCTTAGTAAGAACCATTCGTTTAATACATTAATGCTGGGTGTTAAGCTAATGGTCGGCCCGCTATATATTTACTGGTTTGTTTTGTTCTTTCTTCTTTAGGATACAATGCTGAGAAGCTGCCACTGGGTAAGCTAAGCAAATCCACAATTCTAAAGGTGACTTTTTATTCTTCATAAAATCACATGTAGCTGCTAGAGATTATTTGTTTTAGTGTGAGCATGTAGTTATCTTAGAGTGTCCAAGTTTGTGCACATCCTATGCGTTAATATTAGTTTGTGTCCTCCGTTCCATTATAATGTTGGTATTTTATTTCTCGTCTTTTGTAGAACTCTAGGCTCAAGTCGCTCAACAAGTTTTATAATATTGTCTTTGAGGCTTCTTCTCCAAGGACTGGGCTTCACTCCTTTTGATTATGGTTGATATTATCACACTTGTTGCACTAAAATAAATTGGAACAAGCAGTTCTTCCATCTCCAAAATAAACAAAAACGGCCTTCATAAATTTTAGGGAGTGTTGTTGATTTTCTTCTATAGCATGTTCATTTGGGTGTTTCAAGACCTTTTATGATGATGGCTCTGTTTGGCAACACTAGCTGATAATCTAGCTAATAGCTAGATTATGTAGCTAATAGCTTAAAAGCTAGTAGTTGATAGCTGATAGTTGATAATCTTGTTGATTGATTAAAAATTTTGGAGAAATTAGCTGATTTATTAGTTGATAAGCGTGAAATTACATAAAAGGATATAATTAAATTGATTAATCATATGAATATTTATATACTTTCAAATGATTTGCTTATTTATTTATTTGACTTCACATTTGAATGATTTATTAGTTAATAATGCAGATTAGCTAATGCATTATGTTATTCAATGTTTCATGTATCAATGTATTATCGGTTAACATTATGCTAACAAAAAAGGTTTTAATAACAACTAAGTAATGTACGCATTGATGGGCTTAGAAAAGGGCAAAAATGGGTGTATGTGTTTATAGTGTATTCAAGCAAGTACATCATGACAATCATCGAGATGTGTTAACAGTTAACACTAACTGTATTGGCTGTGTTTAAAAAAAAAAAAGGAATTTGATGAGTTTGTTGTCTTTTGTGGCACATGTGTTATTTATTAGAAAAAGAACTTGGGCAAAATAGGGATAAAAATATAAAACTGACGTGTGAAATCTAAAACGCTCCTATGACTAGCTTTTAAAAATAGAGATGATCATCTAGATTATTTTGGAACAAGTGAGTCTACCAAACACAACTTATGATCCAAGTAGCTTATAATCTAGCTGATAAGCTACTTTGTGCTTGCCAAACAGAGCCGATATAAGCTAAATGTACCATATTTTCTTTCTTAACAATTTCGGTTGAACTCATAATGTGTTCCCATACCCAGGGTTATAATGTGTTAAAGGCCATATCTGAGATTATTGGGCAGTCTGATAGGAAAAAACTTGAGCAACTAAGTGGGTAAGCATTTCCTTCTGCTTCTAAGTAGGAATATCTCTCACTGCTCTATCATATTGCCAGTCTACTTGATTTGGTATTGATGCCAATGCGTGTATTACGCTTTCTATGTCTAATTTTGTATTACTGTTGTCCTTCTCCACTTAAATAAATCCAGTTTGTATGTTACATTGACTGTATGCCCTCTAACTTTTCTTGGTTACTTGTTTCAGAGAATTCTACACTGTTATCCCTCATGATTTCGGTTTCAAAAAGATGCGTAAGTATATTTGTCTTATGGAGATGATTGTCTGGGTTATGCAAACTTCTTACTTGCAGCTAATCAATGTGCATTATAAACCTCACAGGTGACTTTGTCATAGACACCCCTTCCAAACTAAAATGCAAGTTGGAAATGGTAATTGTTTTTGAAATTAATGATTTTTTTTGGTTACTGTTGCATAGATCTCGTCTCTTATTACAAATATTTTTTTCGGCTGTGGAAAAAATGGAAATTTTAGATTTAGATATCTTGTACAAACTTTAGAGGCCCAATTGCTCTTTTTCTCAAGTCCGAAGATGGTAGGAGCCCGCCCTAAATGCAGGCCGCTTTATGAGTTTCTTCATTTATTGTTCCCTAGTTTATACATATATAGTAATACATATATGATACTTTGTGTCAATGTTATTTCTTTCCATGCCGAGTAATGAATGTCCCCTGTGTCATTGAAGGTTGAGGCTCTTGGTGAAATTGAAGTTGCAACCAAGTTGCTGAAGGATGATATTGACATGCAGGTAAAATGTCTACTTAAGCACCTCTGTTGCATGTCTTTGAACGTTGATCAATGTGGGCATGTAAACACATTATTAGAGTATCTTCCTGGCTATCAAAATCCTAGTTTACAAGCATAGACGTGAGGGTAATAGATACTAAAAAAATAGTAAATGTATGGTATTTACTTAGGAGACATGCGGAAAAGTTATGCTTCACTTAAACCTTTCAGATAATCTCTTGAAAAATGCAAGTTTTCGGAGGAATCAAAAGAGAAGAATCTTTATTAGCAAGTAAAACACTTCCTCAGTGGCAAAAGGAAAAAGAATGAATGAAAAACCTTTTCTGGAATATCACTTTTATTTTGTTCTAATTATGGAACTCATCACTTAAAGTCAATAAAATATGTACCCTGTGTTTTCCATGGGAAGAAACTTTCCTTTGATGCATAATCAAGCCAATTGTATGCTCAACAATTCTTATGTTTGCAGGTTACATGGACTGGATCTCCAATATGAGATTCCTGCATGATGTTAAAACAGCTTCTTTGAATTTTTTCTTACGATCTCATAGGTCTGGCTAAGTTTGTTTTCTTTGATGTATCATAGGAAGATCCATTGTATTCACATTACAAATGCCTTCAATGTGACTTGACGCCCATTGATGTTGGTAGTGAAGAGTTCTCTATGGTAATTAAGTTTCAGAAGATGTAGCACGCTACAATTTGCCATAAATTTTACTCTATCAGCTATGTGTTGCTCTTTCTCTTGATATTTCCTGTGGGGTCACTCTTTTGTCCCAGATTGAGAGATATATGCGAAATACTCATGCAAAGACACATTCCTCATACAGAGTTGATATTGTACAAATATTTAGGGTAGCCAAGAATGGTGAAAGTGAAAGGTTCGGAAAGGTGAAGACAATTGTGCTCTTTCAGTTGCTATCAAATTTGTTTCTTTCACTTTATCTCCTGAACACGTTGTCTTGCTCTTAATTTCTCCTGCAGTTCTCTGACGCCAAAAACAGAATGCTTCTGTGGCATGGTTCCCGACTCACAAATTGGACTGGAATTCTTTCTCAAGGTTGTAATCGTTCTCTTTGTTATAAGGTTTCCCGATTTTGCTAGTTGCTTGAAATACTTGTTTGTAGACATTCTCAATTTGGCTAAAGTGGCAGTTCACATTTCCTAATCTTATTTTGAAAGTCACGTTCCTTTTTTTGGTTAATGGCATAATCTGATCTGAGCATTGCTTGTCATTGCAAAAACAACAGGATTACGGATTGCTCCTCCTGAAGCTCCTGTAACTGGTTACATGTTTGGGAAAGGAGTTTATTTTGCTGATATGTTTTCCAAGAGCGCAAATTATTGCTATTCATCCAGCTCCTGTCAAGCTGGTGTTCTGCTTTTATGCGAGGTTGCTTCTTTATCTATAACATAGCGTTAATTAATAGAGTCAACCATAAGTTTGGGCTCTCACACTTCATGTCCCCATTTTACTTAACTAGATTTTTAGATGCCCGTGTTACCTATCTCGAGATAGGCTATATATTGGATCCGTATTGGTATTAAATATCAAGTCATACAGTGTGCTTGACTTCTTACTGCTCATGATCGCCTATCATATATATTATAAATTTTAATACCCCAGAGGTGTATAAATGTTCGCCTTGATGTCAAATCATAGCTTTTACTATAACATCTTCAAGGTTGAAGTGCGGAACCACAGCCAAGTAGTGTAACAAGGATATCTCTGTGCTCAAACTAGCCATACTTAGTGCTGCATCCCAGACTAATTCTGCTTTCTATCTATCCCGCCTGCCTTTTTTCTTGATGAGTGTTAAAATAACCTATAAATTCTGATACTTTGCAGGTTGCTTTGGGAGATATGGCGGAGCATTTAACTGCAAATTACCATGCTGATCAGTTGCCAGTGGGAAAGCTAAGGTCCTTTATTTTTTATCAAATTCTCTCTTTAAAGACTTACTAACATATTTAGTGTGTACGTATTTTCTAATTTTTATGATAAGAGATAACAAAAAGCTTGGGCAACCAGGTAAAAGACTTAAATCATACTGAAGTGACGAAGTTTACGAAAAAAGAAGAAAAAAAAAACAAAAACAAAAAACAAAAAATACTTTACTTTCTTTTGCATGATAGTGTGTAAAAGCATTTCAGTTTAAAAAAGAAAAGATGACTCGACCAAGTTTTGAGGAAGTTCAGATCATGCTAAGATGGAGACCAAGCAAAATTGGCAACTAAAAATGTGATTGTTTTTATGGTTTTAGCATCTAAAACAAAGATTTTTTTTTTTTAAAAAATCCAAATTGGCATCATACCAAGCCTTGATGGGTCTTCTTCTCCTAGAATAGGTCTTTGATTGCTGGTTAGAATTCCCCCGATGATCTCTTTTAGAAAATAACTAGCTGATCCCTAGATCAAACATAATTTTGTTTCATAAGTGTTATACTTAATATGTAAAGCACCTACTCCGAACTAACACTGTAAGTAAAAATGAACCAAACAAGTGGACAAACATATGGGCTGATGGTTTTTTTTTTTTGGTCCGACTTATTTAGCTAGTAGTGGATCCTAAAGTTCATTTGAAAATCAATACTTTTTTTTTTTTTTTGCAGCACAAAAGGAGTTGGTGCAACAGCGCCTGACTCTTCAGAATTCCGAACACTCGAAAATGGTGTTGTTGTTCCCCTTGGAAAGCCAAAAGAGCAACAAGGTCCCAAGGTAATCATGCCTTGTCAACTAGTACCTTTTTATCTTTTAATTTTTTGAGATGATCATAACTAGTTGTAGTTGCACATTTTTGCAGGGTAGTTTACTCTACAATGAATACATAGTGTACAATGTTGATCAGATTCGCATGCGCTACATAGTCCAAGTTAATTTCAATTTCAAAAGATGATGGTAATGGCTGATGGGGGCTCATCATAGATGTTTTCTCTCGTCTTCTTTGTACCGTGTATCCTTTTTTGCTTCAATTGTTGTATATTATCAGTCAGCATAGGCTTCTTCAGTGTACTACTGTGTATCTCTTTTTGTTTCACATCCATAATTAAAAAAGTAGTAGCACCATTTCTTTTCAAGATTCCAATATTACTAAGTGCATTATTGGGCCAAAAACTGTATTAATAAATCGACCATAAGATCCACATAGTGAGCATTGGCTGTTTTGTGGGGAATGCTGATGTAATCCATAAACGCTCAAGTATAAAAACTAAACGTCATTTGGAATCAAATGGTGGAATTAGATCCGTCAGTGAAGGAACATTAAAATTTAAAAGCTAGCACTAAAATTTTATAAACTAGATTGATACAAGAATCTTAGCCCCCAAACAAAATCCTTTTTTTGATCTCGACAAGGATGGGAGGTCATACACTCTAAAGTGCAGTTCAAAAACTAAGCAAATCTATTTCTTTGCATATGTTATCACCATCGGATACTGCGGTGTTATTTTGAATCCCTGAAGTCCCTGCATTGCGACTGTTGATTGCATCTCATCTCCATATTCAACAAAGGCAATACCAGGCTTTGCGTCGATCATCCTAACCTCCTTGAACCCAGGGTACTGACAGAATAACATCTGCAGCATCATTGGTGTTGTCTCGTGGGGGAGGTTCTGAACAAAAAGTATGTTATTTGGTGGTGCTGGCGCCTCTGGTACTGCTTTCGCTCCAATATACGGCAATTGTGATAACTGCAACGTTCACACAGAATAGATGAATAAAATTAACTCGTACATTATTTAATCGCAATGTCAAACAGTGTACTAGAGAGCAGCACACCAAGTTTCTTTTTTCGAACCTAGATTTCCTCCATGGTGTTTAAATAATACTGCCGTTCTGATTGATTCTAAAGCATTTAAAAATCACATACTCAACTAGTTCATAAATCAACAAACTAAGTTCTTCTAAAAGAGGTACATGTGATGTAGCATACGATTAACTAACTATAACATAATGAAATGATACAAAGCAGTTCTTCCTTCCCATTAAGGAACTGTCAGTGCACGTGTGCAAACCAGTTGGCATAGATGGCATTTGAAAGCATTTCTCAATCGTTGATGTATGACAGCCTATGGATTTAACTTATACATGCATATTCATGTGTACAACATGTCAACAACTAAGTCGACTAGTTCAAAACCAATGTAGATAAAGGTGATAGTTGCTTACTGAAGGTGTGGCGCCATAGGCACCTGCATATGCTGGATTTGCACCCATTGCAGCCATTAGCATCATGATGTTGTTCTTTTTTCCTTCTCTCGGCTGCAGCATTCAATATAGACAACACTTCAGAAAGAACTAAATGCAATTCATGAAAAAAGATCATACGCAAAGCCGCCAAAAGAGTAGAAGAACACTTATAATCATCCATACAGATCAACCATTGCACAGGAGGCATATTGAAATCAAGTGTATATAGCAGGCATTCTATGATCAACTATAAACCAACTATCCAAACCACACATCAGGTAAGTAAGTGTATTATTGATTGAATTTTGCCGGCATACGAAACAAAGAAAAAAAAAGGAATTAAAAATAAATTATTTATGAACATCAAAAGACAAAAAAACTTACTGATGGAAGTTTTTGAGATATATTATACCACTGCCCTCTAAATAACACAACAATAAAAGCCTCCCAAATTAGTTGGGGTCGGTTACATGGACCAAACTCTTTCATTGCACTTGATTTAATACAATTGAAGGTGTGCTTTCCAAGTTTCTTAAATCCCTCCGTAGAACCCAATGTTGCAAGAATGCAATAACTAAACATAACGGATTGAAATATAATAGCAGTACTTTCAAGGCATTGGCCGAGCAACGAACCATGAACCGCTAGAAACTTACTGAGAGAAGCCGTTGAAAGATA
Organism: Stephania japonica; assembly: GCA_039657345.1. Classification (NCBI taxonomy): domain Eukaryota; kingdom Viridiplantae; phylum Streptophyta; class Magnoliopsida; order Ranunculales; family Menispermaceae; genus Stephania; species Stephania japonica. The sequence goes on along the minus strand of CM077558.1, from coordinate 5,141,031 downwards.
TTGAGCCACTACCCTCTAAAGAACCCAATCTTGCAAAAATGCAATAATTAAACTCAATTCATTGAAATAAAACCAATAGCAGAATTTCAAATCATTTGGCTAAGCAATAACGTAAGAACCACGACAGCTAGGAAATTTTTGACCGAATCGCTTAGGCTTAGGCAGCATTCAAATTAGGCAATTGAGTTAGTATATGCAAATTCCTTAACAGTGAAGAACCAACAAAATCAGTGAAAGTTTTAAACCCAAGGTAGTAAAGACTGTAAAACCAACAGCCGGTGCATTGGAGTGGTTCAGCACTCCAACGGCTCTAGGGATGTCTCGAGTTCAAGACTCCATGAACGCATAAACCACCGCTGAGCGAGCTTTACCACTTAGTGGGCCAACTCAGCTCGAGCCAAGAGTAGTCAGTTAGGTCCGGATACCAGGCGGTCTAGACCAAAAAACAAAGAAGACTGCAAAGCCTACTGGCATTCCACTTTTCTCATCCTACATTGTTTCTTTTGACAACCAACGACGCCAGACTTGATCACACATTTCATTCCCTCAACCAGTGCAAAATCTAAACTATGAACCCTAACTCATCTACATTAAATGAATCGTGTAAAAACACTAGGGCATTGACAATAGCATACCTCTCTCGTCAAGCCTCTTCCGCTTCTCTCGCGGGACGAAGCTCCCATCCGCCTTGGCAATCACATCCGACTTCGTCTTCGCATACTGTATCCTCTGCATCCACAGAACCAACCAAACCAATAATCACCCTCACTACCACCACCACCACCACCACCAAAAACAACAACAAAAACAAAAACACAAAACACATGAAACACACAAAAAGGTGCAATCTTTGAACAGAAATCACCATTGGCTTGTCGTAGAAGGGGAAGCCCTGCATCTTGGTGAGCGCATTCGACGCCGACGAGACGTCATCGAAGACGACCCAGGCTTGCCCCTTGTGCTTCAGCGTCTTGAACGCCAGAACTTCCAGAATCTTCCCGAATTGGGAGAAGACAGCGAACAGGGCCTTCTTCAGCTCTGCGTTTGAGATTCAATTGTGATGGTGAAGAGGGTGAAATTGAAAATTAGGGCATAAAAATTGGTGCGAAAAATTGGGGGTTTTGAGAGGGAACCTGGGAGCTTGATCTTCTCGTTGAGATTGTTGATGTAGATGGTCATGTTGGGTTGGATTTCGCCGCCACTCATCTCTGCAATTCTCGCGACCGAAAGAGTGTTCTTCGTCACTTGCTCAAGCGAAGTTGCTGTTGGGGTTGGCGAGGGGGAATTGGAACCTGTTATACGTTATGGGGATGAGGTTAATAGGTTCTTGTGGAGACTGCTAGCCGAGGGTGCCCCAGCACTGACACGCACTCGCACTTGTTGTATGACTTGATACACTTTGGGATACATGCTCGGCCTCAGCACTGACACACACTCGCACTTGTCGTCTGACTTGATACACTTTAAAATGCATGCACGCCCTGAAAATTGAGGGCGGATGATGAGATGTGTATCCATGCTAAGGCACAACATCAATAAGATGGACTCTGATAGAGTAACCCTATTACGACATGTATTTGTCTTTGTCCTAACTCCTATCTAGGTAATTCTAATATTTTTTAATACACTTTTTTTTTATAAGAAAGAATTTACAACTTGATTACTATAAGGCTTGAAACTCTTAACCTCTTACTCAATTAACCACAAAACAAATCAAAGAGTCATCCACTTAGTTGGTGGTAAATCTAACATTTTCTAATTAAGCTCAAATAATTTCATGAGATTCAATCAAGTACCTCATTCTTAACTTAAAGAAAAAAATAGTCAAATGATCTAGAATTGTTAAGCATGATCTAGAATTGTCAAGCAAGATTTAGTGAGGTTTGCAAATTCGACTCCTACTTAAGAAAAAAAAAAAAAAAAAAAAAAAAAAACTTTATTTTCTCTCATATCAACATTATCATATAACAGGAAAATGTTATTCCTCCACCTTCAATGCGAGGGTAACCAAAAAAGACTTTCATAATGACCTTAGCAAACCTTAAAAAATTTTCAATTAAGGGTATGATGGTATTTAAACCGTAAAGCCTTGACATGAATCTCTGTTTGTTTGTTTGGGCACATGGGTCTTAATTGAAACTCGAAGCGTTTTTGAACGCCCCAAACTTTTTTTGACAAAAAAGGAATATCACAAACTTGAGCTAATAGAAATCTTAAAAATTTCACTCCCATATACATGACTTTTTGTCTGATTAGTGCATATCAACTTTTGGAGAACAAACTCTCAAAAGAATAAGGGAAGATTTCTGCAAAGAAAGAATGAAATTACAACAATGAATATGACAGGAATAGTTAACCAGATCAAACACAATTGCTCTCACTACGTTTCTGAAGTCATCCACCCATTACAATCTGTACAAATTAATATTGCTAGCTTTTCTAATCTACATATCATGTAATGCTTCAAGCATTCTTATGATGAGTCGCCAACTTTGATTCCGAAAAGAGGTTCTACTTCTGCACTGCGTTGATAAGAAGGCTTCTCAATGGCCCAAGCTCAATTGAAGCAAATCAATCAATAAAAAATTCCCAATTTATGCAAAAAAATAAATTTATCAGACTGCCGGGCATTGCAAGGCTCATATCTTTCCGCCTTTCGGGCACTGTTCAAACACAATACGAGCTGATCAGTTCAAGCAAAGGTATAGAGTGTATTGTTCAAAATGGAAGAGTTCAACAGTTATTCTAACACGTGAGAGGCAGTTTTAGAAATTACCTTTTTGAGAACCAACCCGGATGAATTAGAGCTACTGGATGTAGGTTTAACTTCCGGCGGTTTCATAATCTCAAATGAACATAGTAAAGCTTCGTCAACACTCAAAAGGGCACCTGCATTGTCGAATTCTCCACCATAGTTTGGAGCTGAAAATATGGTAACCAACCTCCTCTTCGCAAAGAATTCATAACCATCCTCCACCACCTGAAAGTTGGAAAGAGATTGCCATTTATTGAACAAACCAACTACTTTTGAAAGCCCACATCATGAATGAGAGGTCAGTAGATCTACCTGATGACCCCTGCAGATGAGATCGAGGTCGTTCTTCTCCAAGAACTCGACAACTCTGTCAGCTCCAAACGTGCAAGAAACACCACGGTCACTATCTGCCCATCCCTCAACTCTCTGATCAGGATCAGACCAAAGTAAGTCGCATAACAGACCACTGTCAGGGATCTCAGTTGGCCTTTCAATCTCTGCTATTTGATTCACATTATTCAACTCCGGAGAGAGCCCTCCGTGCATACAAAGTATTTTTTCATCAATAAGCGCAGCCACAGGCAAACAATTGAAGCAATCAGTAAAGATTTTCCATAGCCTAACATTGAATCTTCGTTTACACTCATCATAGAACCCATAAATTCTATTGATTTTTGCATCTTCATGATTTCCCCTCAGAAGAAAAACTTTATCAGGATATCTGATTTTATAGGCAAGGAGCAAACATATAGTCTCTAAGCTATGCTTGCCTCGATCTACGTAATCTCCAAGGAAGAGGTAAGTTGAGGCAGGAGGGAATCCACCATACTCAAACATCCTCAAAAGGTCTTGGTATTGTCCATGTATATCACCTGTAAGAGGAATGAAATGCAAGTGAAATGCTGATACCAGACAAGGAGACAATCTAGCATCTCAACTGAAAAAAAAATGAATCACTCAAAGTTTCAAACACATAAACAAAAGTATCGTCACATGCCGCCGCCCCCCATATGGGACCCGACAGTGCCCGAGCGTGGATTAGTCGATGCGGTTGGCACCGGACACCACGTTGAAAAAAAAAAGCATCATCACATGCACACATCAAGGTTTTACTCACGTATAGCACATAATTCGAAAAATAACCAACCACAAATATCTTTACAAGATACATCTTCTTTCAGTTTCAGAACAACATTCAATCAAAATGGAAAACCAAACATGTTTCAGGTAAAGTTGCATTTTCTAGATTTCATCAGAATTCAAGAAGAGCAGAAGCATAACCATCTTAATTCTTAAGGTGCCAGTGGATTCATTTCAACAATCAGAAAACAGTCACAAATACGTGCAAAAAGCTAGCTGAAAAAAGGAACCTAATAGTGAGTAGAATTTTGTAAGGCTTTGGCGAAAATGTTAAATTCCCATTTCAAACTGAAAGTCATCTGCTCTAAAAATTGAAATCACTTCCACCTAGTAACTGTTTTTTATCCAAAAAAAATAAAATATCTGAGTAGCTGTAGGAATCTCAAATGTGTAACCCAAAAACTAGTCCTCATCTCAAATGTGTAACCCAAAAACTAGTCCTCATCCAATTAATTGCTCTAGGAATCTCAAATATGTAACCAAAAAACTACTAGTAGCTGTAGGAATCTCAAATGTTTTTAACAATCTGATTTCGGCAAGTAGGCATAATTGCATGAGCCCTTCTTCCATGTCAAAAATGACCCAAAAATAGGAAGAATCCTAGAGCTAAATAAGAGGTTGATTCCCCAACTTCTCGACTAACGTCCAAAGATTTTCACCCACTGCTTGCAAACAAAATCCCAACCTGAAATGCATAATTAATCCACAACAACAACAAAGCCTCAGTCCCAAATTAATTAGGACCTGGTATATGCTACATGGATCAAACTCTTCTATTGAGCTCGAGTTAGTGCAGTCCACAAATAACAACAACAAGCCTCAGTCCCAAATTTATTTTGGGTCGGCTTCAGAAATCATAACAAGCTCATAATTTTCAATAAGACCGAAACATCAACCGAACACCACTAACATGCCCATCATTCTCATCACAGATAGCTAAAATGCACAAATCTAGCAATCAAGAAGACCTCTACAAGAACACAATTACACTGAGATATAGATAGATCCTTGAAACCATAAATTGAATCCGAAACCAACCAAAAAAGGAAACATTTTGCCAATAGAAATGAACCCAACCAAACCAACAAACCCCAATTTGAATCAAGAAAGCAAATTCACACAAACCCTAACAGATCTACCAAATCCTTTACACCAAACAACAAAAATGTCATCTTTATTCAATAAATCTCCATCAGTCCAAGAACCCAAACACAGAGTCAAACATAAACCCACCACAGATCTTGATGGGCGCTTTCAGGTGAAGAAGATTGGGCTGAGAGAGCAAGAGTTGCCGCGCGTTGACGCAGAGTTGCCGGATCTCCGCCTCCGAAAGCTGCACCTGCTTCCCTCCCTTCCCCTCCAAAAGCCGCCCTATCACGTCGTCCAACACCTGCCCATCCATCACTCCCTCCATTGTCATCATCTTCGAAGCCCTAATTCCCAAATTGAGACCGAAATCGAGGGGTTTGTGCGGTTCAACACGCAATTGTGTCAGAAATCGAGAGATTTGTGCCCTAATCTCGCCAACGGAGAGAGAGTGAAAAGCGAATTTTAGGGTTTTGGATGGTTGAAATCTTCAACAACGGAACGCGCGTCGTCATCGTCATCTGCAAAGAATGTGTTTCTGTTTTGTTTGCTTAATTTGGGTTTATGGGATTAATTAATGGCATTGCCGCCAATGCGACACCCGCGCACGATAGCGTCAGGGGGTGACACGCGCGCCAAGACAATCATTCTTTGTTGACGTGGTTTGGCCTGACTAACGCTCGCGACATTCCGTGATCTAAACGCACTACCTACCTAACAAATCAATCCAAACTTTTTTTTTTTTTAGAAAAACAATCCAAACTTTTTAGGTTCATGGAAAAATCTTTCTTTTAGTTTTTGTTTTTGTTTTTTTTTTTTTTTCTAAAATCTTTCTTATCTTTATTAAAAAAAACTTTACTTTTCATTTTTTTTTATTATGTTTTGATAATAAAATACCCTAATCTTTTATCCGAATCGTCAAATGAATCCTTCCGTAAAATATCATAATCTATATATGAGAAACTTAATTATTTGGTGCCGGATGATAGAATCTAACCTAAAACTGTATAAAGAAAATTGAGAGCAAGTTCAGCGTACCTAACGAGAGGTGATATATATATCGCACTGATTCTCTAGTCCGCAAAATTTTTTTGTTTTTTGTTCATAAAAAATAAGTTTTTCATTTTTATTTTATGGTGATTATGATTTTTTGAATTTTTCTGGGCCTTTTTTATTTCATTTTTCTTTATCTTCCTACTCATCAATCTCAACAAATCTCCCAAATTTTTGCGCTAAAGAACTTGTTTTTTTAAGAAAAATTGAAGTTTCATTAATCATTAATGGGTCGGTAGAGGACAAGACAGAATCAAAAAAGTACATTGATTCGTTAATCCTATTTGTTCAAGATAATTGTCATTACTTTGACTGTAAATGCGATTGTGAAATTCAAACAGTTTGACAATCAAGGGATTGCTCTCTACAGCGTTGAAACACATTACAATACACAAATACCCGCTAGTACTACATAACGAATAACAAAACTTATTCTCGACGAAGAGAAGAAAACTTAAAACTTTTCGACAAGGAGAAGAGAAAAGTAAAACTTCCAATAAAGAGAAGACAAACTACCTAGAAATAAAACTAAAAATAAAGACCAACCCTACAATCGCACAGATACAAAAATGAGTGTTGAAGAAGATGTACCGTAATAAGTAGATCCAATTTTCACATATCTGGAAAAAAAAAAAAAAAAAGAATCTTTATTTTATTAAATACATAAAATAAGGAGAGATGAAGATTGAAACCACCGCTTATCAAAAGAGAATATCGACAGTGGTTCAAGATCTTGAATCAAGATAGAAAACTCAAAAATTAATAATAATAATAATAATAATAATAATAATAATAATAATAATAATAATAATATTTAGTGTTGGGGGATGACCCAACAAGTGTTATCTCACGAATAAAAAATGTGTTAATTTTTTTGGAAAATAAAATATAAATGTTAATTTAAGAGAACATGATCTCGTCAAATTCTTGCCCTCAAACGAATTGATGTGGTGGAGCTACTAAGATGTAATTGATGATCAAATTAAAGGTATGAGATCAAATAACCAATTTCAAATATGTTAATTCTTGTTGAGGATCGAGTACGTACGTTGAGCCGTCTAATTGACTAGCTTTCGCAAGATTATTCGGGAGGATGGAAGTGTATACATATGTGAGGCAACCATGGTCCATGGATGGTGATGATGAAGCAAAAAATTAGTGGAAGTTACTAAGTTAGGGCGTGATGAGTGTAACCGGAGATTCAATGAGAGGCAAAGGAGAAAGGGAACGTCAAACTTTCTACCTTTCGTTGACGCCGCGAGTATTGTGTTGTATTGTATGATAACATGTGAAGTACATATATGTATGTTTTAGTTCACGTGTGTCTTGTGCGTGATTAATACGCTGCATGTGGCTTCCTTTCTTTTCTTTGATAGGATAAGGCGGCACGTTCTTGATATACTTTTCTTCGTATCAGAAATGTTTTTGATATACTTGATTATTCATGCATTAAAAAATAAATAACAGACGCTGGCTCAGAATGAGGGCCCAATAAAAAAAGACCAATGAGGCCGTGCTTGTGTTGGTTGGGAGTTGTGTGTGCGTGTGTTTTTATTTTTTTTTTTTTTGAGAGAAATTAAAATTTTATTAATCATTCGTGATTCAATACAGAATCAGACATAGAATCAAGTACATTATTTTATTAATTCTATTTGTGCAACAAATCGCCATTAATTTGACTTTTTTTCAAAATTGAAACAATTTAACAATCAATTTAACAATCAGAGATTGCTTTCTACAACGTTGAAACTCGTGATAATACACAAAAATACTATAACCACAAAATAAATAACAAAACTTTCTAACAAGTAGAAGACCTTTTAACAAAAAAAAAAAAAAAGGAGAATATCTAAAACTTCCCAATAAGGAGAAGACAAATAAAAAACTTCCAACTAGAGAAAAAAAACTAACTATAAGGTAATAACTAAAGATAAATCAATCCAGCGACGTCGCACAAATCCATGCAACATCGTTGATGAAGATGCATCGTGTGACGGCCCCAAATTTCGCAAACCCCCGAGCCAGTCTCGCTGAGTCACGCAGGCCTAGTCAGCCTTCACTACCATTTACCATTTATTACATATTTATAAGTGAAGTTAATTAATTAGTGAGTTATTATCAGATACAGCGGAAGTACTTAAACTCCAAACTAATCAATAACATCAAGACACACCAGTTAGGACAATCCTAGTGTGTGAAACCCCGTAATCATATCCACCATATGAATCAAAAGTGAGTATCAATAATGTCCTACATACCCAAGATCTCTCATAACCCATAATCCCATGTTCAATAAAACAATATAGATACTTAATACAAAACATACTCAATACGCGAGAGGAGAACGCCTCGTGGTCCCCGCCTTCAATCGCCTAGCACTAATCCCTTGCCTTAGTCTGTTCGTCGGTCTGCCCACCGTCACAAACTAGACGGTGAGTACAGTGATGTAGAGAGTAAAATACCAATAGAGTCTAAACAGTATTTCAAATGTCAAGTAAATAGCTAAACTAGTATCATGTATGGATATCACGAAGAGTATAAATGTGACGGCCCCAAATTTCCAATGCATTTGGGTACGCCCGGCCTAGACCCGTGCAGGTCCCGAGTCCGTTCTCATCGAACCTGACGAGCCTAGTCAGCCTCAAAACATCAAAATTTCACGTTTTATGAAAGAGTTATTGCAATTATAACACAAATGAAGCAAAAATCATATTCTAATCAAATATTGGGAAATAACTCAATCAAAGGGAAATTAGGAATCTATATAAATGTGGAAAACCCAACATGTTCAATCCTAAGTCAACAAAATGGATTGATGGAATCCACCTCAAAACATATTCCCTGGGCCAAAACAATCATATATATATATATATAAACTTCATACAAAAAGAAATAAACATGAGCCTACATCTCTGTACCTCAAGTCCAACTGCTCACAAAAAGTCTCCTAGGCAAGGTCCCTTGCCCTTACCTCTCCGTCCTATCTCGCACCCACCTCACAAACTAGACGGTGAGTAACCGAGAGAAATCGAAAGTAAAGCCGTAAGAATATAACAAGTAATTCATGAAATACAACCAAGGCAAGCCTAAATATCATGCGGTACCGAAAGATAGGAATTTAAATATACAAGAATGCATGATAGACAGACTGAAAATGAAAGCAATCGAAACATGCGTGTTCTACGAGTCAAGAGAGGCAATAAGTGGTCTAAATTCCACAACAATACCACAACAATCCACAACAATATCCACAACAATCCAGTACATGGTATCACACAATCACTAGGGGTGGTCAAACACTCGTGCGCTCGAGTGCCCGCGTTTTATCCCTTCTAGTGCAGGCCGCATGTACCTTCGAGACACACACTTATGCCAAGAACACACATACAAGGAATAAGGAATGGAAAGCCAATAATTCGATAGTAACAAACACAAAGAAGTGAAAATGAATCACATGATATTTTCTAAACTGGCTTACTAACGTACAAGTGCTTTTTAAGGCAAATGTACTTACCTGATCTATCGTAATCCGCGTATGACACTCCCGCGACTCCTAACGCGTACCCCCGAGTTTTCCGTTACCTGACAAGGTTGGAAACTCGTATTAATAGGTCAAGTCATTAAATTAGCTTCGATTTGACATATTATATCATTTTTTTATGTTTTTCGAGGCTAAAACCCCGATTACATCTCGCCAACATTTCCGAGAAAATCCCAAAACTCAGTTGTGAACCATTTTTTTCTAATTTCTCATATTTTCTGGATTTTTCTGAATTTTTCATAATTTTCCCTATTTTTCTGGATTTTCTTTTCCATTTTTCTTTATTTTCTCTTTTTTTTTTTTTTTCTAAGGGCGGTTCGGTCAACTGAACTGACGGCTTAGGGCGAACCGCCTTCTTCTTAACGAAAGAAGAGCGCACGGCGCCTCTGTTTCCAATTTTTTTTTTTTCATGGATCGATCGAGAGAGGGAGAGGGAGGAAAAGAAATAGAGGGATGGAGAGAGAGATCTCCGGTGAGGGAGTGAACCCGGCCACCACCATCTCCAAAGGGGAGAGGTGGTTTCGTGAGAGTGAGAGAGCAAACCGAGACGAGAGAGAGAGAAAACCGGGGGAGAGAGAGATCGAGTGAACACGAGAGAGAGGGGAGAGAATGCATACCTCCGGCTGACAAGAACTTCCGACGTCCCGGTCCGGTCACACGGCGAGAGCAACGGGCGGTGGTGAGATGAGGGAGAGGGAGGTCGTGAGGGAGAGCGAGTGAAGAGAGACCGTGAGGAGAGTGAAGAGTGAGAGAAAGAGATGAGTGAAATGAGAGAGTGAGGAGAGGTTACGTGAGAGAGATGAGTGGGAATGGGGGGTGACGTGAGTGAGATGGTGAGATGAGTTTGACGTGAGTGATGGGGTGGGTGGTGAGGTGAGTTGAGTGATGGGGTAAGGTGTGTGTTTGAATATTTAAATGGGTATGATAGTTGTGTCTACCCATTTTTACCGACCCCCACATCTCAAACTTTAACACAAGGGTTCCCCGACCCATCTTACCTCATCGACCCGTATTTTGCCGTCACGTGCACACTTTTACTTTTATCTCACACAATTGAACTATATAATTGTTAAATAATTATTTTAATTATCTTTTTACTATATTTTCTCCCCCGGTTACCTAGGCGAAAACTCACTCATTTTAAAAATCGCCCAAATGGCTCGTGACACGCATTTAAACTATAATACTATTACACACATCAAAGAATCATAAAATTACCTCGGTGTCGACTCCCAAGGTTCGAAATACAATCCGAAAGATCGCGTAGCCGGGTCACGATCCTGACACGTGTCACAAAAGTCAGGTTAAAAATTGAGGGATGTTACAATAAAAGACAGCATGATAAGTGAAATCAAGGAGATAACAACGATAAATGAGTGTCAAGAACACAAAGCCAAAAGAAAAGGAATCTAAGTGTCCCGAGTTCACCACATTGCAACACTTAGTTTACAACCTGACTTCTGAGACAAACTATGGACCTACACAAACCCAAGACAGTCTAGAATAAGGCATTTAGCCCCAGGTCACACTTAGTTCGCATACGGGTCCCGCGACGTCACACACGCTTCAACATACGGCCACCGCAATTCCAAACTGCGGGTTTAACTACGTCCAGAGTTCGTGTACTCACGGCATAGACCGTGAGCACCATGTTGTCCACTTAGACCCAAGTAGACTACTCATTAAGGAATCCAATCAAAACCAAGCCAATAAATCAACAAGGATGGATATAACAAAGAGAATTCAACAATTCATAATCCACAAGAAAGTATTGCTCAACTAACATAATAGCTCAATTAAACGTACAAGTGAAATAATGTAAATACTCTGGTTGGTTTTACTCACAAATACCGCACGTAACTCCGCGCTCGCGATTCTCACACGCCACCAAACGACTCCGAACACTTGTCACCAATCTACTAGACACCTGGTCATTATTTTTTTTATTCATTTACATCATGTTAGGGCCTTTTTGGAAAATTTTGGATTTTTAAATCTATTTTTCATATTTTTCTTAATAATAAATTTTTTCTAAATTTCTTGGCTATTTTTGCCAATTTCATGCTTTTCAAGGCAAAAACCCCGACAAAATGCATCATAAGAACCCCGAATACTTCACTTTTCATGGAAATTTCCAAATTTCTCTTTGTTTGATGAAAATATAATTTTATATAATTTTCCAGAATTTTTCATGAATTTTCCCTATTTTCTGGAATTTTATTTCAATTAAAATCCTTTTTAAATATATTTAATTGAAATAAATAATTATTTATTAATATAATAATAAGGGTAGGTCCCGAGTCGGGTCGGATCTGGCCCAACCCGACCGGGCCGGGTCTGACCCTCCCCAACCGGGTCAGGCCATGACCTGGTTTGACTCAACCGGGTCGGCCATGACCCGGTTTGACCCATCCGGCCTGGTCACTTGACCCGACCCGTTTGGGTCATCTTCTCAAAATAACAATGCGCAACACACTTTTTTTTTTTTTTTTTGCTTGCCAATCTGAAATAGGAGGGAGGGGTGATGACAACTACGTCGTCTCCCTTTTCATACGAACTGCAAGAGCAGTTCGTCTGCTCCCCCATCACCACCATCGCGGACAGCCACATTCATCAACAACAACAACACCAACAACACAAACTCACCTCCGCCTCGACGTCGTTGCCGCACCTTTAGCTCTCGATCTCCCCGTCTCTGATGACTCTTTCTCTTCCTCTCTCCCAGACTCCCTCTCTCTCGGACTCTCTTTCCCTCTCTTCCTCTTGATAAATTGTGTGGTGGTGGTGGTTTTGGAGTTAAATGAAAATGGTAGCCAAATTACCAAAATGCCCTTCAATCTTATCCTCTTTCTTAATAAGCCCAAAGCCCTTTTTGGCCTTTTACATTTTAAATTTTTGATTTTTATATTTATAATATTTATATATATATAATTACATACATATACATATATAAATATATATATTTGCCTACAATTTTGTCGTGCGCGCCAACGAGCATACTCGGGCGTGCACATTATCGTACGACCCACGTATGTCGCCTATAACCCCGTGTATCACTCGGTGACCATTAGTTTATTATTTTGTTAGTGTTAAATGTATTTCCTCTAGGATACCGTAAACCCGTAATTCGCCCGTCGAACCCCATTCGACACGTTTTCCCGAGGTGATTACGATTTGTTTATCAACGTCACCGCCCTATCACACAGACACGAGTATAACTCGATAATACATGTCATCACACAAAAATAATATAAATTTTCGAGTCGTTACACATCGCAACAAAGATGAACTAATCTCTACAAATCGGATTAGATCTGTTGTTTATTGAATAAGTAAAGAGCAAAAGGAATTTAGTTGGAACCATAGTTGATCGTTAAGAGGATCGGCGGTGGTTTAAGAACAAAAATCACAAAAATGAATCAAAAAAAGAATTTTAGAAATTTGGGAGTTGTAACGGCCCGATTTTCAATGGTCGTTATTGATGATGAAATTGCAGATGTGGACGCCAGCGGGGACGTTCGTGGGTCCTAGTGAAGACGAAGCACGACCGGATAGGGTTTACAGTCCGTATTGTGTGCTCTGGTGGTGAAGTTGTGATGTATAGGTCCAAGTTAGTTAAATGACATCCCAATATGTGTGTTTATATTGCCATTGACGAGTGAGATTATGTGATGAGTATTCGCATCGATATGCATGTCGACGCGGGTACCGGGTAGATTAAAGATGAAATTTTAGGTTAAGGGAAATATTACACACATTAAATGAATTAAATGTGATAAAATACGTAAATTGGTGAACGCCTAGTAACATGCGGGGTCGTGGTCGACACGCGTGGGTGGTACAATAGTGTGCACGCCCGAGTACGCTCGTTGGCGCGCACGACGAAAAATTTTAGGCGCGAAAGTATAAGGCGATATATATTATTATATATGTATATAAGTAATTTAATATATATATATATATATATATATTAAAATCAGAAAATAAAGAAATAATTGTGAAATGACCAATAAGGGCATGAATTTTGTAAAGGTTTGTGGATATGGATAGGGGCATTTTGGTCATTTCACCTCTAAATTGTTGATATACACCACACCGACACCATATTTCTCACAATTTCACCATTTCGATCGATCGAAAGTGAAGAGAGGAGAGAAATTGAGAAACCGTGAGAGAGGAGAGAAGAAATCGACGAGGAGGAGAGGCAAAGCGAAGGAGGTGAGTTGTTATGTTGTTGTTGTTGTTGGCGGATGTTGGTTCGGTGGTGGCGGGGTGGTGGTTCGGACGAACGAGGTGGCGGGGTGACACACATGTCGTCTCCCTCTCCCTCTCCCTCTCCCGATTCAAGAAAAAAAAAGAAAAAGAACTAACGAGGAAGAAGGGGCCGGTTCGGCTCGGTTGAGCTGAACTCGGTTTGGCCGGTTCGGCCGAACCGCCCCTAATTAAAAAAAAAAAAAGTTTTGAAAAAAAATTAAATAAATAAAATAAAAATCTAGAAAATTCATATAAAATAGAAAATTTTAGAAAAATTATATTTTGATCAAATAAAGGAATTTTGGGATTTTCTTGGAATGTTGGCGAGATATAATTGGGGGTTTTAGCATCGAAAAACAAAAAATTGACATAATATATTAAATTGAAGCAAATTTAATGACAAATGATCTTAGGTATAATTCGGGTGGTAATTTTGATTTGTTGGGCATTTATTCAAGCTGGACTGGATAATTGGAGTGCGGTATAGTTGCGTAAACCCCAACAGAAACACATCTGGAGTATTTAATTCTTTAAATTCTTGTGTTTATTATTCTTGAAATTCATATTCATTGTGATCATGTGTTGGTCTGAATATTGGTTGGTGTTGAATTTGTTTTCATGATCGGAGTTTAGTCGGGACGGTTGTGGCACGTGATCAAGCATCCTAAATTGTAGCACGTGTACTTGCGCCGCCGGTGGATAGCGACCCGAGCCGCGGGGTGCACGTGTCCGGTGGACCTGTGAGTGTTACCGGTCACCGTTAGTGGTCCGGGTGGATCCCAGGTGTGATGTGTTTCCTCTGGGCGCTCGGATTGATGAAGTATGATCTAGTTTGTGAACTTGCGTTCTATTTCTGTCTGGTTTTATCGGAATTGTTGTGGAGCATATTGTTTTCATTATGATTATTTGTTGATCATCTTGTACACTTGTTACCTACACATGCAGAGTTTTATGGCTGCCTATACTCTTTGCATGTGTAGCTAACGTTAGTTATTGGCCTCTGAATCTGTTTATTATTTACTCGATGGTTTTCTTTGGGAGTTTACTCACTGGACTCATCACCGTATGTGTTGGGTGATTTGTGTGCAGGATTTGATATGTGAAGGGGCAAGGAGACACTTGAAGATTATTTGTGACTGATGACGGGGTCTACTTCCCTTATACGCCTGGTTATTTGTATGTATGTATTTATTTGTTTTATGTTGGGTTTGAGATTTGAGAGATAGGTTGTATATTTTTGATATTTTGAGGATCTCGGATGATATGTGTATGATGTACATTTGGTATGGTTTCCACTTAGGTATTATGCTCATGAAATTCAGGTTAAATCTTTATGTTGTTCATATAATCTTCCGCTGAGTAATTTATGGTTTAATGATAGCTCATAACATCAAAGTTAACCGAAAATTAATTAATAATGAATAACTGGGCGTGGGACATAGCTGGCGGTGACGTAGTCAGTTGTGGGCCCGCGTGGCCTCTGTGGCGAACAATGTGAAAAATTGGGGCCGCCACAATTTGGTATCAGAGCGAGGTCAAACTTTGGGAATTGGAGATTGAACAAGAATATAAACTCAATGAATAAATCTTAGATGTGGAAACCACAAGTGAATGATTAAAGACTTAGTTGTGAAGTGATGCGAGGCGGGTAGATTCAGGAAATTATATATATACGTGTGTGTTTTGATTTTGTACTATATATTATACGCGTATGCACTGAGTCTGATCCAATGCATGTTGGTTGTGCAGTTTATGATGGACAGACAAACTCCTACTACTCCACCGTCTACTCAGCAGAAGGTTGGGGAGACTAGTGACCATACCACTAGTGAGGTAGCTGATTTGCGAGCCATGGTGCGTAGACTCGATCGAACAAGCGAGTTATTACAAATAGAGCAGCAGCTTATTACAAAGAGAGCTCAAATGGCGAGTTGATGGAAGTATATCCGAAGTTCGAGGATGCCAAAGCCAAGTGGCACCGATCATTGAAATAAGAGCGTGTTGCACCTACTACTACTCAGACAGCCTTAGCACCAGCTGTTACCACGCAGACGGCTGGGTCAGAGACAGTGATAGAGAGGGTCGAGCCAGTTGTAGTGCCAGCAGAGACTACTGTGGTGACACCTAATACTACAGAGCAGCAGATAGGAGCTTCGACTGCTAGGAGTAGGATGTCAGAGGCAGCGAAGATGGTGAAGGATTTTATGAGGTTTAACCCTACATACTTCACTGGAGTCAGTTATCCTGAGGTTGCAGGATGTTGGTTGATGACTCACAGACGACTACACCAATTGCTAGAGGTACCTGAGGTAGACTAGGCACGTATCTCAGGTTAATGTTTTAGGGGTCAGCGCTCGGAGGACCGACAGTCTGGAGTCAGGGACAGACGTAAGTGTTATCGGTGCGAACAGAAATGTCACATCAGTGTAAATTGCCCTGGAGCCTCTCCAGATCCAGAGATTCCACAGGCCGGGGAGAGAGTTCACATTATAGTACCGCCAGTCAGAGAGATGACCCGACAATATGAGTAGCGTACGTTGTTTTACTAGTCCTTTTTCATGCATTCGTTGCATATAGTGTGACGGCCCCAAATTCCCAATGCATTTGGGTACGCCCGGCCTAGACCCGTGCAGGTTACGAGTCAGTTTCACAGCGAACCTGACGAGCCTAGTCAGCCTCAAATTTATCAAAATTCCAAGATTTATGAAAGAGTTATTGCAATTATAACACAGCGGAAGCAAAGATCATATTCTAATCAATTATTGAGAAATAACTCAATCAAAGGGAAATTAGGAATCTATATAAATGTGGAAAACCCCGATATAGTCATATCCAAGTCAACAAAATGGATTGATGGAATCCACCTCAAAACATATTTCCCAGTCCCAAAAAAAAGATCATATATATATAATCGTCATACAAAAAGAAATAAACATGAGCCTACATCTCGGTACCTCAGTCCAGCGGCTCACAAAAAGTCTCCTAGTCAAGGTCCCTTGCCCCTACTGCTCTCCGTCCTATCTGCACCCACCGTCACAAACTAGACGGTGAGTAACTGAGAGAAATCGAAAGTAAAGCAAGAAGAATATAACAGTAATTCATGAAATAACAAACAAGACAGTCTAAATATCATGCGGGAATGGAAAGACAGGAATTTAAATAAACAAGTTGCATGATAGACAGACTGGAAAACAAACGCAATCGAAACATGTGTGCCTTACGAGCCAAAAGAGGCAATAAGTGGTTTAAATTCCACAACAATACCACAACAATCCACAACAATCCAGTACATGGTATCACACAATCACTAGGGGTGGTCAAACACTCGTGCGCACGAGTGCCCGCGTTTTATCCCTTCTAGTGCAGGCTGCATGTACCTTCGAGACACACACTTATGCCAAGAACACACATACAAGGAATATGGAATGGAAAGCCAAAAATTTGATAGTAACAAACACAAAGAAGTGAAAATGAATCACATGATATTTTCTAAACTGGCTTACTAACGTACAAATGCTTTTTAAGGCAAATGTACTTACCTGAACTATCGCGACCCGTGTGACGATTCCGAGATCCTAACGCGTCTCCCGTGATTTTCTGATTACCTGATAAGGGTTTAAATCTTGAATATTAGGGTAAGGTTTCGCATTAAATCTTGAGTTGATTTGTATGGGTTTGTATCATTTGTTAGACTCTAGTTGGATTGAAATATGTAAGCCCATTTTCATGAAATTATTTACTTGTTATGGCCCCATTTTATATTGGTTATGTTGGGCCCTTATTGGACCCTAACACAAGCCCATTTACATCACTTTATTTTGTTTATAAAGTGTCCATACTTCTCCTTTATTTTTATTTTATTTTATTTACACACTCATATTATATGACCACCACAACACTAAGTAAACCCCACTGTGAGGTGTACATAACACCCCACCGTTGTGTGCACACAACCCCCATTGTTGTGTGCACCCCACTGTTATGTGCACCCCATTCACACTACACGCACATGCATTATACACCCACATGCATGCACCTAAACTGTCCACACATCACCTCATGCACCCCACCAGTGAGCACAGGCCGAGAGAGGGAAATCGTGAGGTGAGAGGTGTGAGGCCGAGAGAGAGAGAGAGAGAGTTGCCCTCGGCTTGTGAGGCTTCCAGGGGACATGCAACTCGTCGGCGAGAGGAGGAGGGCGGCGGCGGCGTCAGTGAGACCGTGAGGGTGAGAGACCGTGAGGTGAGTGAGGAAATGGAGAGTGGAGATGGAGAGGCCGAGAGTGAGGGAGAGATGAGAGAGATCGAGAGAGTGGAGAGGAGAGAGTGGCGGTGAGTAGAGAGGTGTTTAAATGAGTGTGAGGTGAGTGACGTGAGGTGAGTGACGTGAGATGAGTGGGGGTGTAAGAGAGTGACGTGAGTGAAGAGAGATATGAGAGGTGTGTGTTTATATATATTATATATATATATATAAAAAGGAGATGTGAATAGTAGATGAATAGTGGGTTAGGTAATGTGTTGTCACATGCCTAGCCCTTCATCTTCCCCTACACACACATCTCGAGGCTGATCTATGGGTTTTCCATTATTGGATTGTGTCACCTTTACAATCCTATCCCATGGTTCATTTGTTATGTAATTATCCAATACCCGCGTTCAAACGACGTTCCCCGATCCGTCTGGCCTCCTCGGTTCGTATTTCTCTATCACGCGCATACTTTCGTCTTGTCTCGTACAAATAAATAATTTATTCAATAATTCTTTTAATTATGTTGTTTATTGTATTTTTCTCCCCCGTTTACCTAAACGAAAACTCACTCATTTTAAAAATCGCCCGAATGGCTCGTGACACGCATTTAAACTATAATACTATTACACACATCAAAGAATCATAAAATTACCTCGGTGTCGACTCCCAAGGTTCGAAATACTGTCTAGTATCACGTAGCTGGGTCACGATTTTTGACAAGTACTATACAAGCCGGGTTAAAATTTGAGGGTTGTTACATATAGGCTGGTTAGTTTATTTTTGAACCAGCATGTTCTAGTGGATGTGTTCACTAGGGTTATTGTGAGATTGTGAGATTAGTATATGTGTTTACTAGGAGGTGGTTGTGAAACTGGTAAATGTGTTCACCAGGAGATTGTGAAACTGGTTGATCAGTTCTCCAGGAGTCCATTTGCAACTGGTTGTTCTGGGATTGGTTGATGTGGTTCACCAGGGACTGGTCGATTGTGTTCACCAGGGACTGGTTGATGAGTTCACCAGGGGTTGATTTGTACACCAGGAGTTAGTGGACGACTGGTTGATCGGTTCACTAGTGACAGGTTGATTTGTTCACCTAGATTTGAGTTCGATTAGTTCAGTTAATGTGCGTTCTGGCTGAGTGAGGTGAAGTTTCTCGGACATGTCATCAGTAGTCAAGGGATATCTGTCGATGGGGACAAGATTCAAGCGATTATTAATTGAAAGACATCTGAGTCGGTTTCAGATATTTGTAGTTTCTTGGGACTTGCAGGCTATTACTAGCGGTTGGTGCAGGATTCTTCTTTGATTAGCTCACCAACGTTTGTTTAGGTTGGCTGACCTGATGGGTAGTTGCATCAGTATTGTGGTTCCTGAGAAGAGATGTTAGTTATCTCAAATGTCGAAACGAAATTTCAAATTAATTGGGAAGAACTGTAACGGCCTGATTTTCAATGGCCGTTATTGATGATGAAATTGCAGACGTGGACGCCAGTGGGGACGTTCATGGGTCCCTAGTGAAGACGAAGCACGACCGGATAGGGTTTACAGTCCGTATTGTGTGCTCTGGTGGTGAAGTTGCGATGTATAGGTTCAAGTTAGTTAAATGACATCCCAATATGTGTGTTTATATTGCCATTGACGGGTGAGATTATGTGATGAGTATTTGCATTGATATGCATGTCGACGCGGGTACCGGGTAGATTAAAGATGAAATTTTAGGTTGAGGGAAATATTACACACATTAAATGAATTAAATGTGATAAAATACGTAAATTGGTGAGCGCCTAGTAACACGCGGGGTCATGGTCGACACGCGTAGGTGGTACAATAGTGTGCACGCCCGAGTACGCTCGTTGGCGCGCACGACGAAATTTTAGGCGCGAAAGTATAAGGCGATATATATATTTATATATGTATATAAGTAATTTAATATATATATATAAATATATATATATATTAAAATCAGAAAATAAAAAAATAATTGTGAAATGACCAATAAGGGCATGAATTTTGTAAAGGTTTGTGGATATGGATACGGGCATTTTGGTCATTTCACCTCTAAATTGTTGATATACACAACACCGACACCACATTTCTCACAATTTCACCATTTCGATCGATCGAAAGTGAAGAGGAGAGAAATTGAGATACCGTGAGATAGAGAGAAGAAATCGACGAGGAGGAGAAGCAAAGCGAAGGAGGTGAGTTGTTATGTTGTTGTTGTTGTATGTTGTATGTTGTTGGCGGATGTGGTGGTTCGGTGGTGGCAGAGCATCGAAAAATGAAAAATTGACATAATATATTAAATTAAAGCTAATTTAATGACAAATGATCTTAGGTATAATTCGGGTGGTAATTTTAATTTGTTGGGCATTTATTCAAGCTGGACTGGATAATTGGAGTGCGGTATAGGTGCATAAACCCCAACAGAAACACATCTGGAGTATTTAATTCTTTAAATTCTTGTGTTTATTATTCTTGAAATTCATATTCATTGTGATAATGTGTTGGTCTGGATATTGGTTGGTGTTGAATTTGTTTTCATGATCGGAGTTTAGTCGGGACGGTTGTGGCACGTGATCAAGCATGCTGGATTGTAGCACGTGTACTTGCGCCGCCGGTGGATAGCGACCTGAGCCACGGGATGCACGTGTCAGGTGGACCTGTGAGTGTTACCGGTCACCGTTAGTGGTCCGGGTGGATCCCAGGTGTGATGTGTTTCCTCTGGGCGTTCGGATTGACGAAGTATAATCTAGTTTGTGAGCTTGCGTTTTATTTCTGTCTAGTTTTATCGGAATTGTTGTAGAGCATATTGTTTTCATTATGATTATTTGTTGATCATCTTGTACACTTGTTACCTACACATGCAGGGTTTATGGCTGTTCATACTCTTTGCATGTGTAGCTAACGTTAGTTATTGGCCTCTGAATTTGTTTATTATTTACTCGATGGTTTTCTTTGGGAGTTTACTCACTGGACTCATCACCGTATGTGTTGGGTGATTTGTGTGCAAGATTTGATATGTGAAGGGGCAAGGAGACACTTAAAGATTATTTGTGACTGACGACGGGGTCTACTTCCCTTATACGTCTGGTTGTTTGTATGTATGTATTTATTTGTTTTATGCTGGGTTTGAGATTTGAGAGATAGGTTGTATATTTTTTATATTTTGAGGATCTCGGATGATATGTGTATGATGTACATTTGGTATGGTTTCCACTTAGGTATTATGCTTATGAAATTCAGGTTAAATCTTTATGTTGTTCATATAATCTTCCGTTGCATAATTTATGGTTTAATGATAGCTCATAACATCAAAGTTAATCGAAAATTGATTAATAATGGATAATTGTGCGTGGGACATAGGCGGCGACGTGGTCAGTTGTGGGCCCGCATGGCCTCCGTGGCAGACCAATGTGAAAAATTGGGGCCGCCACAGGAGTTGTTTTATATTCACAAAATTAAAGCAAAATTGTCCATATGTTTTACTCCATCCAGTTAATAATATAAGTCGTTTAGACAAAAACACAAAGATTAAGACAATCTTAATTACATGTGTAATTTGCGTAAATGTCATTTGGCATTAAATGAATTGAAGAATTGAAATATCATAAATATTTTAATTATATACGATCAGAATGGATAAAAAACAATAAATATGCTCTCAAATTTTGAAAACAACATATGTATAATTTTAAACAAGGAGTTTTTACTAGAACGACTTATACTCCATCCGTTCCATATTATCTATCACATTTTGACTTATGCACAAAAATTAAGGTGATGATTAATTATCATTAAGATTTTATAACAAAGACTAAATTACTCTCTCATAAATAACTTCATTTATTATAAGTATTGTGTAAAAAGAGTAATTGACAACGTCAGTAATTAAATAGAATGGGTTAAAATTGGAAATATAGCATTTAATGTTTTATTGATTTCCCAATGTGAGAGATATTGTGGAACAAAAAAACGTTGCCCTAATATGAGAGATAATATGGAACGGAGGGAGGATTATTGACCAGAGGGAGTACTTTATTAAAGTTTTACAATTATGAGTTTAACTGTTTATAGTTACATTTATTAATATTCTCACTTTACTAAATTTTGTAGCCCTAGTCTAGAGAAAAAAAAAAAAAAAAAATTTCAACCAAGAGAAAGTTTACACTTGCAACAAGCAAAGCCTTAATGTAGTGGTTGGGGAAAACTAATTGTACACTTAGCATTAGACCTGTTCATGGGTCGGATTCGAGCTGGGCCCAAACGGGTCCTGGCCTAAGAACCTAGGCCTAAGCTCAGCCCACTACCTATTTTCAGGCATATATCTTGGTCCAAACCCGGCCCATGCAAAAAGTACAAAACCCAAGTCTGACTCATCTAACTCACATATATATTTTTATATTAATAAAAAATAATTATATTTTTTGAAAAATAAGTATTTTTAAAAATATCTCTTCCATAAAATTAAAATAAAAGTGTAGTATTTTACATATATTTATATTAATATTCAAATAAAATACAAAAGATGGATGCAGCACAGTAGGAAAGAACAATCATCAATGTAAAGGGTTTTGAGTTCAAACTTAGACTCTAACATGTTTTTTTGAAAATATAGACATTAATTTAATGGGCGGTTGGGCTGAAGAATATAAAACTAGGGCAATCAAAATGAAATGTGAATTTTCACTGTCTCACGCAAGCGACCATGGAGAGAGTGGAAGATGAGATTATGAAATTGAAACTTTGTGATTTTTTATTCAATTGGTTTGCGATTCGATGACCATAATTAACTCTCATTTTTCAAGGGAAAGCAAAGGGAATGCATGTTCGACCTCAATTGAGTTGAAACTTAAATTGAAAGCTTGAAATTGTAGCTAGAGCTGCACTCATATCAAAAGAGGCCAAAAGTCGATTCCTATGCTCATTGCAAAATCGAAAACTAAAGAGAGAGAAAGAAGCTTCATCGAGAGAGAGGATAAGTTTTTGGGTATTTTTGTAAATAAAACTCAATTGTGCGAGTTGTACGAAAAACACCGAAACCTCTACCCGCTTAAGAGGAAGTTCATTTATTGAAAAAGTTAAAAAAAATTTAACTTTTTGGTTAAGAGGTTTTTTCTCTTTTTCTTCACAAGTCTTATTTAAAATAAGTGATATAGATACACCTACCAAACACACTTATTTTCTCAAAACTCTTTTTGAATAAGACTTAGAGAGAATAAGAGGAGAAAATAAGAGTTACCAAACACAACCTAAACAGTGAATTAGAGTAAGCTTCAAAATGATTGTTGACGTGTAGATCCGAATCCTAATATTTTAATTGATTGGACGAAAAATTGACAAAAAAAAAAAAAAAAAATTGGCTGGACAAAAGGGAATTATCATTTTTTTTCTGTTGAACAAGTCTGATCAACAGGATCACTTTTTTTTTGGATACAAAGAAAATGCATGTGTCCAACACGAACCTCTGCATTCATTTGAAAAGAGAAAGAGAATAAGAAAGTAATGCACTTTAATTCAATTCTAATTCAAGTTAGTAATGGTCGGCAGTAAAGCGTTGAAATCAAGTTGGCTGCTTGCTTCATTTTCTTCCCAAACACACATTAATCCTCGAACAAACTACAGCATACATTTACTTATTTTACCAATCACGATGTTGGAGATTAATCAAGTTTTCCACCCAAAAAAAAAAAAAAATCAAGTTTGCCAAACTATGTTTAAATGCTCAGGACCTTGATAATGTGCCACAAGACAAACACACAAGAACGAGACAGATATATATATGTAGTACCTGTTAATTGTCGTCCCCGCAAAATACATGTTTGCACATCTTAACATGAAAATCAAGTGATGTCAATAGATGCTTGTTTCCTAATGCTTTTGAGGTTGTAAGTTAAATTGTAACCAAAAAAAAAAAAGACTGCTTAATGCTCAAACTGTGTCGTACTTAAATGATCGCATTAACTTAAATGCACCCAATTGTCGTATTAAGAGCATCTTCAATAGGACTACGGATTGAGTGAAAATTGATCTACCTATGATGCAATTCACATCTAACTCAAAAAGTGTTCTTCAATAGGACAATAGATTGCAGATATCTATCATACGTAGCAGAGAATCAAAGTAGAGAATGTCTACTACAATGTCTAGACAATATCTACTTCTAAATATTAAGATTCAATGTCGCATCATCAATTGCTTGCTACATAAAGTCAAAAAGTCACCATTTGACCAAAATTCACATTACTATTGAAGATTATTTATAAATTTAAACATCAATCTAATGTCATATTGAATAGACATCCTCTTCAAATAAAAGACACTGATTCAAGATCTAAATTCATATTACTTTAGAATTGAAGATGACCTAAGTGCCACTCGCATCTCAAAGTGTATCCTACCATCTTTACTCTATGGATGTGGCCAAGTGGGTGCTCAAAGTTGGTGCGTCAGGCACGCGCGCCTATGGCCTACCTCCTAGCGAGGCACTTGCCTGCAGCCTAGTCAGTAGTCACCCTAACCTGAACCACGAATATCACGAGAAGTCGCTGACACGCAGAAATGCAGCGGAGATTTTCGCAACAGGTGTCAGGTGAAAGAGACACCACGTGGAACACTAACCAGCTACAGGTGCATTGAATCATCCCCCACCACCACTAGTTCTGAGTCTTCTTAGAACTTCCGCGATGCCAGCGGTCGTAGAATCCAACCGCAGTTGACGCAGCCTACGACTATTCTAAGACGTCATTGGAAAACCGACGGTCGAGATTTCGTATTGTATGGTGGATCGACGGTCGGATTTCGCGTGGGGACTGGGTCTCGCGCGATCATTCGCTCTCCTCGCCAATTTTTAAAATGTGGTGTTGTGCTTTGATTGGTGATTGGCGATTGGTGAAGTTGATTAGGAGACTAAAAATAAAATAAAATAAGAAAACGTGATTATTTGGACGACTGTGATTGTGAAAGTTGAAAGAAGTGGAATATAATGCTGATACTGTGCACAGGACAACGTTGGAAGAACACTAAAATTTTGTTACGTAAATACCTCAAGTCAACGTTCAACAATTCAATCAAGTAATTACTTACTTCAGTAAAAAAATATATATATATATATATTTTTTTAAGTAAAAATATAAAAGTTAAGAGAGTTTTAATTATAAGTGTAATTACATATATGTTATTTGATATTAAATAAAAAAAATAATTAAAGAATTATAAATACTTAAATTGCATAAGGGTAAAAAAATAATAAATATACTATCAAATTCTAAAAACGACTTACAATTTTGAACAATAAATTTTTAACATAACGACTTATATTATTTGACCTAGAGGTAGTACTTGCGAAATTGTTAAATATCTCTGCAAGGACTTTTTTTTATCTAAGATCAGTCAACCGACACGTTTGAGTCAAGTTAGGTCAACTCATTATAGATGAATTCTTTTAATAGTAGTTTTTAATTTGTAGAAAATTTCAAACTATATACATCCTCTTAGGTCGCTAGAAGGTCAAATTACGCCAACGCATTGACTATTAGACTTTATAAATATAAATTGCATATTTGAATTAAAATTCTTTTTCTTTATAATCTAAACCATTTATTATTCAAATTTAAAAACTTGCCGCTTTGTTTTTTGAAGTTATATTTGTAATTTCACTAAAATTGCATGAACTTTTTTATGATTTTCTGTTGATGCTTTAACCATTAAAGATATCTATTGATAATTTGATTGTGATGTTCTTTTTGTCAAAAAAGAAATGTTTGATGATGTTTATATTTGAAATTAAAAAAAATGCTTATATTTGTATTTATTTTTGTAATTGGTGATTTGTATTTTAAAATTTACTTATGACAAAGATAATTGATAAACAAAATATTTTAGCTTTAAAAAAAAAAAAAAGCTAAATATCTCTCGCAAGGGTCCCATATTTTTTACTAAGACAATCAACCACACAAAAAAATAGTGCCCGTTTTGAAAACATTATAGGATGAATTCTTTTAATTGTTGTTTTTAATTCATAGAAAATTTTAAACCTTAAACATTCTCTTAGGTCGCTAGAGTGTCAAATCACTCTAACGCACTTACTATTAGACTTTATAAATATAAATTGAATATTTGAATTAAAATTCTTTTTCTTTTAATCTAAACCATTTATTATTCAAATTTAACTTGCGCTTCGATTTTAAGTTTAGTCAACTTTAAAAGCTCTCATAACTAGCAATGATTTTCTATTGAACCTTTAACCATTAAAGTATCTCCATTAGTAAATGTTGATTGTAGATGTTGATTAATGTCACGTCAGAAACATGAAAATGATTTTATCTTAATTGACATTGTAGTAAAAAATGCTTAAAATTTATAAATGGTCAATGTAAATTACACTTTTTATTTTAAAATTTACTTTTGACAAATGACACCTCTACGGTCTCACAAAAAATATTTTAGCCTAAAAATTAGTTGAAGAGAAAAGGTGAATCATTAGTCTTGAAACGCCCACAAAAATATCAGAAACAAAAAACGAAATGAAAGGTGAATTTAGGCTCCCACGAAATGTGGCGAGATAGACGACCTAAGCAGCCCGATGAACTGACGATCCACGACAAACCCTAGTTCCACGAACAAACTGTGAACGCCTCCATCATCATTTCCACTAAGACACGTGTCGCCCAGCCACAGGACCTCCGTCGCAACGTGTAACGCGTTCTCTCTCTCTCTCTCTCTCTCTCTCTCTCTTTTCTATATAAACCCTCCCCCAAACCCTTCTCCACGCCATCGTCTCCGCTTAGAGAAAACAGAGAGAGAGAGAGAGGCAGAGTTTCGGTTCTAGAAGTTTTCGTCTTCTTCGCTGTTCTAGAAGGCGAAAATTTCTTCCTCAACCGAATAGCACATCTCAAATCATCTTCCTCTCTCTCGCTCTGTTTCTGTTTCTTTCAATCTCAGATCCTGAATTCCGAAATGGCGCGCTCTCTCTCAAACGCCAAGCTCGTCTCCGCCGCCATCGCCGACGGCCTCTCCCTCGCAATCAACCGGTGAGAATCGCAGATCCAGAGGAATCTGATTGTATATGATGGAATATGATTGATGTTTGTATGCGTTCGATTGATTTATGTGATTAATTCTTGTTTTACAGAAGAGGTTTTTCTGCGGTGGCGCCGCAAGGAGGAGCGGCGGCGGCGGCGGCGGTTAGCGCAGCGAGAGGAGGAGGAATCGTGAGGGAGAAGGCGAAGGAGACGATCGCGTGGATTCCGGATCCCAAGACGGGATACTACCGGCCGGAGAACAAGGCGGAGGAGATCGACGTCGCGGAGCTTCGTCAGATGCTTTTGAACAACAACAACAAGAAGAGCAGACGGACCTGATTAAACAACACTCAAGAGAAACAAATCAAGATTAATTTGAACGCGAGCGTGGATACTCCTCCAATGACGTTTCGGTGGAGATATGGTGGA
This sequence comes from Stephania japonica, assembly GCA_039657345.1. NCBI lineage: Eukaryota > Viridiplantae > Streptophyta > Magnoliopsida > Ranunculales > Menispermaceae > Stephania > Stephania japonica. The sequence goes on along the minus strand of CM077558.1, from coordinate 5,113,502 downwards.
CAAGGCTCGCTTGCTTGTGCCATCGCGGGGGTTCGTTCGTTGGATCATTCGTTTTGAATGAATCAATGTTTTGTTTCTTTAGATTGTTTAGTCTGTTTGATCGATCTCTAATGATGTATGGAAGTTAGAAGGAAATAAAATAAAATTTTAAATTAGCTTATATAATCTCGATTATTTAATAAGGTTTAGTATTCAATTTTCATGGAATTATGGCGCCTTTTTTTAATTTATTATTATTATTATTTTTTTTTTTGGGGATCTAGGGCGTTATTTTTAATTTGGAAATCGATCTATGGCTTTTCATTTAATTTATTTGAGATGGAGCCGTCTATGTTAAAGATGCATGCCTCAACTATTGAGACATGTTGAATCAAACCTAAATTGGGATTGGATTTTAGGCATACGGATCTTGTTGCGTAACATTGTAAAGGTTAAGATGCACCCAGCTGACTATTAAAAATGCGAGTTCACATGTCGTATTGTGACTTTAAGATGTCATTTCTAACATTTTCTTGTAACATTGTAAAGGTTAAGATGCACCCAGCTGACTAATTAAAAATGCGAGTTCAAATGTGGTATTGTGACTTTAAGATGTCATTTCTAACATTTTCTTTTTAAGAAAAATTAATTCATTATGCTAAATATTCATTATGTTATTGTTATTGATGTCAAAGATAAAAGGTTTGAGAAGGTTCGTCAGTGTGGCTCATTGTGCTAAAGCATTAAGTGTTTTTCGACTCAATCAATTTTGTCAGTGCGGCTCATCAGAGATTAAATTTTAAAATTTGTAGTTTGAGTTGCGTTGATTTGTTGTCACAAGTAGCTGTTCGACCGAATAGAGTCATACAATAATGGACTTATTAGATTGGGACGGCACGAAGTGAATAAACCAATTTAGAGAGTTTTAGGATAAACAGTGGCCAAGTGTAGGGCTGATATTCCATCTAATTAACCTAAAATCATCGTCTTTATGTTTGCATCACATGCCATGTGTAGGGCTGATGAAAATTTCTTCTCAATATCTTTATATAATTGTCATATCGACCAATGCTTTCTTTTTTTTTTTGTTAGATTCGAACCACGACCTCTTGCGATTTTACCTTTTTAATAAGTGATGTTTACAATAAGTGATGTTTGGAAGATGCTCTTATACACTCGTATCTTAATTTCTTTCTCTATTTGATTTTCTAGTGTGCCATTGCTTAATTAATGTCTATAAATTTGATTTGAAAAAAATTAAAACTACTAGGTACCAGACAGAGAATGGGGCATAATGTGTATGAGACGACATGGAATGTGATATGGGGTGACATATGTTTGGTTTAAATTATCTGGTGAACATATGGTACGTGACAAACCAAGAATATTAAACCAAAATCTGTTATATGTTTGGTCTTAAAGGGGTAGATAAGAGGCTTACTTAAGGATTTACAATAACATAACGTTTAAAGCTAATCCAATGACTTGCACAATGCATAAATTAATGAAATCTTTATCAAACAATGCCTGCATTTGGCAGACAGTACAGGTGGCGGAAAGACTTGTGGGGGTCTCTGAAGACTAAATTAATTAAGTTCTTTGAAACATTGAAGAGCTAGCAAGTAAGGAATACTAGTGGCGCCAGTTGGTTGACTCTGGCATGGCTTCTGGGATTGTGGATTTCCAGTTTGTGATAGGAGACAAGTTCATGCATCCTTTTGGCTTCAGTGGTGAGCCATTCAAGGGAAACCTCACGTAGTGCTTTCTCATAAAAGTAACTTCATCATGACCATTTCTTTTAAAAAAAAATAGTGCAACTGGCCTAATGGTGAAAGAAATTAAAGTCACCCGGCTCAAATATGGAGTATTTGATTTTGATTAAGTTCAGATGTTGAGTGGTTTAGACCAAAAAAAAAAAAAAAAAAAAAAAAGAGAAAAGTCACATGACAAATATTCAAAGCACGTAGATTGGTACTTGAATTTCTTATATAAAGGTCTCGGTCGGTCCAATTCAAGCCTGAATTAGTTTGAATGTTTAACACTTAGGTACCACCTTTAAGTAGATGTATTAGTTTCGAACCTTCAATATATAAGAATGAGATCGCTTCTTTAGGAGAGTTTTGCTCCTTTGTAGATCGAATTAGCTCAAGCTTGAATTAGTTTTGGCCCTAGTGAAACATCGGGTGGTGTAAATTAAAAAAAAAAAAAAAAAGTAAACAAAAAAGGAAAAGGAGTCGCATGATATTGTATGGAATCATATTTCATTGTTTGAAAAGGTCATCCTCATAAATTGTTGTGGTAGACTTTTTTTCTTGTTGGCAAAACATATTTTTCAGTCCTTGAATTTTGAGTCTATTATGTTTTTGATCCCTGAACTTTCATTGTTGTAAATTTGGTTCTAAACTTTCAGTGTTTTACATTTGGTCCTTGAACTTTTGATTTTTTTTATGTTGTTGGTCCCTGAACTTTAAGTTTTTTATGTTTTTAAGGAAAATTAATTTTTTTTCGACTTTTATTGGTCGATGTGAGTCATTCGGTTCAGTAATATACACCACTTTACTCTCCTTAACTAGTTATGCGATACTTATGTTACCCACGTAGACGGAATTTAACACTTTAAATGGTGAGATGACTAAATGTAGATTTTTGTGAAAGTTCAAGGGCCAAATGTGCAATGAAAGTTTAAGGGACCAAAAGCATAAAAAATACAAAATTACAAAGTTGAGAGACCAAATGATGGGTTTTGCCTTTCTTGTTTTGAAAGATTAGGACTTGGCCTTCTTTTGAATAGTAAGAAATAAAATTAGTACCCTTAAAAACCAGAGTCACAATAATGAAGATTTCATACAATTTTGAATGGAAGAACCCATGATTTTATCCTGCCTTTGCTTATCTTAAGGGCCAAGTTCACTGCACGTTTGGCTGTATTTATGCAATCTAAAAGTATGTCCTTTTGTGGTCACGAGTGGTTTGTGTTGAATGGTACCATGTTTTTGTTCAGGAAAATTAGAGTTCTCACTCACCCACAAAAATTTCTTGAACATCAATTCAACAAAAATCTTATAAAGAAGCTTTGAAGGACAAAAGCAATGGGCATGCATTCATTCACCAAAAAATCAGTCAGTCTTTCTTTTCCAGCCAAGAAAATTTAAGCCCCTTTTAGGTAATGGTCTCTTTACATTCACAGAAAGAAACTAATTTTGACGGTTTTGATGGATCTTTACATGCTTTATTGAACAAACGCATTTGCTTTCATATCTGACAGTGTGTTCTATGCATGAATGCATCTCATTACTTCAACCAGTACTTGTACCAAAGGGGTGAAATCTAATTCAATCCTACTTGTTCATCAATAACTCAATCCCAAAACTAGTTGGAGTTCGTTCCATGGATCAAACTTTTCCATCGCGCTCAATTTATTGCAATTGATGGTGTGCTATCAAATCATTTAGATTCCTCTAAATTAATGCGTCCTAAGTTTGCTTTGATCTACTCCGTTGAATTTCTTCAGTTTATAACGCATCGAGTTATTTAGTGAAGGCATTTGTAGGTCGTCTTTGAGGGTGCCCCGTGCCCAAACCACCACAACCGTCCTTCCCTAATTTTTGTGTCAACTAGTGCTACTCATACTTTTCTTTAAATTTTTGTATTTTTTATTCTATCGTGCAAGTTTTACCACACACTCACCTAAACATAAAACATTTATGGCCTAATTGCGGGCCTATGAAATTTTCCATCCATCCTGGCCACACCTGTTGCACTTCTCCATTTCCTTCATCCAGCCTGAATTCGTGACATCATGAGTAACATTGAAATACTTCATCTGCAACCGTAAAAAACGCAGAAGTCCCTTAAACTTTAAATTCGCTGCAGCAGAAGTCTGTTAACCCTTAATAGCATTCCACTCTAGGTTCATGGAGAAAAATCTCAAGCTTATGTCTCGAGTTATAATCGCAATTCACAAAGGTAGATTATTTTTCATAGAGACTTGATCAAGCATTACTTTCTAGAGTTCAGCAGTCATGCTAGACTTGAATTCTAACCACTTTGCACAAAGTTGCAGATCATCTTAAACATGAAGGTCAGATCTCTAAAGCCTTCTTCCACCATGTCTTATTTGCTTTACAGTCCCTAAAATGCTTCAAAAAATATTTCTTGACATATCAAATTTTCATCACATAATTTGCTTTCATCTGCGCTAATTCGAGTTAAGTCTAGATGTTTATCCATAAAGCCGGTCCAACTAATTTAGAATTGAGGCTTTGTCATTGTCATTTGCCACCATTGTAATAAGTTGTCACAGTACAAATCGAACAGGAAGTTAGTCATTTCTCGAACATTTAACCAACTTTTCGAACTTTCAACAGAATGCAGAAGTTTGGCGCAAGATCTATTAGACTATTAGTCCTCTACAGTCATGTAATTTATTCAACGCTAATCAGAAGCTATAAATAGGAATGGTGAATCCTTGTTTCTCCTAACCATAACAACCTAACTCAAATTCTAATCAAATAGAATTCAATAAAATTGTCAATGAATCAGGCATAACAAACTCTTTTTCATAGCTCCCTATATTAATAAACAAAGCTGAGGTGGTTCAGGCATACCTAACACCATTCCCACCTCCACTAGTCACATGCATGCACAACTAGACATACCTATCATTCCCACCCACAAGTACCTACCTTATAACCACATGACCTAAAAACTGCAACCACTTCACTTGAATGATAACAACATTAATGAACAAGTTATGCCTATCATTAGTAGGGGTCAGCTACATGAATGAACCCTTCTATTTTTGCTCGATTAATGTACTTGATGGCTCACATTCAAAATAGGGGCATTGAATTGAGCATAGGGGAAGAGTTTGGCCCATGTAGCCGACCCCAACAACGCGCATTCAAAATCTTTTAAATCTTTCTTAATCAATGCATCCCAAGTTATCTTAAGCATACCCTATGTTGAACATAGTGGTTCAAGTTTGTATTGTAAAAGTGACAACAAAACCTTTAGTCCCACATAGGAGAGAAAGGTTTTGTTTCTCACTTCAAATATTATCCAACACACTTCCTTATCGTTTGTGTGACAAGTGGGTTGTAGTGAGTTGAGTGGCCCATGGGGTTTTCAATAATGAGAGACACCTTATTTTAAGAGTTACTCAACACTTAGCCAAATCATAAATCTTGTTTTAATTTTCGAATTTGATTTTTGTTTTTTGAAAAATAAACAAAGCACCAACAGTTAGTGTATTTCGAAAATTAAGAGTTACTCAACCAGACCACTAATGGCCATGGACAGTTAATTAAACTGTCCAAGTCCACTTGTAGAGTGCTCTAAAATTCGAAATAAGAATACGTCAATAATTGTTGAGACAGTTAGATAAATCTTCTATAAAAGGAGAGTCCAACTACATAGATGATTACAGATTTTCGAAGTAAAAATATGTGCTTTTGAGAGAGAAACAATTCGTGCAGTTTGAAGGTTCTTTGATTGGTGAATAATCAAAGTTCATACCAGTTGTATCTTGGGGACAGAGCTCCTAGTAGAATTCATCACCGAATTGAAGAGAAATATTCTGTTTTAGGACATTGCAATTTGCAAGCCTCTGGTACATTTTATTTGTGCAATTTAATTGTTAATTGTATCTGTTTAGAACAACATGTTTACATCTTGTTAACAATCATTATATTGTGTGCTATGTTCAAATTTGTGTTTATTTAGATTGCTTGTTCCAACACCCTATACCATCAATTTTCTTAGTATTATGTCGAGTTTTCTAACTGAGAAATTTGTAGTCTGTCTTTGAATGTGTTCAAACCACTGCAACTATCCTTTTCTCTAATTTTTGCATCGATGACCTACATGCATGATAACATAGGGGAGACCAGACCAACTAAATGAGAAAATAACAGAGCGGTTCAAGGACAAGACTTTCAAGACCAAAACTCTGAAGCTCTAATATGCCAGTGAAGAGGATCACAACAAAGACATCAGATTTTGTTCACACATCAACACAAATAAGAAAGCCTCAATTCCAAATTAATTGGGGTCGGCTACATGGAACAAACTCTTCCATGCACTTGATTTAGTGCACTTAACGGTGTGCTTTCCAAATCTTTCAAATCTTCTCTAATCAATGCTTTCCAAGTTAACTCAGGTCCACCCCACATCATCTAATTTCTTCAATTTCTACTAAGTCAAGTTTTCTATCAATGAACACATCAACACACACATTAATGAACAACCAAGCAATAGTTTCCACTTCCACTTCCACTTCACCTTATCAATGACAATTCAATTTTCATTGGGCACATGAATTCAATTTACAACAAAACCAAAACATCAACACAAGTACACAGCCATACACAAATCAATCCACCAACAATAACAAATCCAAAAAACCCCAATTTCTCTAATAAGAATCAACAAAAGGGTTCTCCCCAATCATCCTTACTTGTCCATTAACGCAATCCAATCCACACCCACACTGCGGCCGCTCCATAAAGTTGCTTATCGGAAAACTAGCAGAAGCAATCCCAACAGAGAAATCCAAGGCATCACCACTCCTTGTAACCTCCACAATGTTCAACCACAAGAACAAAACTTTAACACTCACACCCTCTAAAGATCTAAGCTTCCCTTCAGAGATGTAGCCCTTGATGGTCGATTGGTACCTCAATTGGTACGACCCCTCAAGAGAGAAGCTGCATTTGTTGCCCAGAAAAGCAGTGAATCGTCCTGTTTTGTTGACTAAGTCATACCCAACTGCCCCTTTTGGGAGGAGACCAATTGGGAAGCTGTAGCGTTGGAGAATTTCATAGACTGTTGGGTTTTCTTCATGTTTAAGGGCTTGTGATGGGGAGATTGAGGAGAGGAAGCAGAGATGGAGACACAAAAACGCCATTAGAGACATGGTTCTTGAGCAGAATTTTGTGTACATCAAACACATCTTTTTCAGGGATCGGAGTTGATCAAAAGATGAACTTTTTGGGGTTCGAGATCTGGGTGGTCATCTGGGTGGAAAGGGTTGAGGAATTGTGGATTTTGATGGGGAATTGTGGTGGCCCACCAACACATTTGGCTCGTTTTGCTAGTAACCAATATTATCTAAAATTAATCACCTTCAATTTACTGAATTGGGGTTTTTTTTTTTTTTTAGGGTGGTCTAGCCCTTCGATTTTTGACTTAACTGACAACTCCGAGCTCAGGTTAGGTCAGCTCACTAAAAGGTAAAGCTCTCAACGATAGTTTCTTCGAGAGGTTCTCTTAAGAGTGTAAAACCACTCCAATGCACCAACGATTGCTTTCTAATTTAGTGTCTACTTTAACATCGATTAGTTCTAAGTGGGGGGAGCTATAATCCAACTTTTTATGATCGGAGTTGTTGAATTTTTTTGTCTCGCGGTACATTACCCGCAAGCCACTCGCGACACTTCTTCGCGAACCATTGATCTCCCTAGTACCGATATTGTCCACAACTTAACCACCCTTCTTTTTATAGGTGTGAGGTTTTATCTCAAAAGACATTGATTCTATTTAAGGGGAGACAATCATTTATATACTTCATTTAAAAGTTTTACTTATCCGATATGGGACTATTATTTTGGTCTGATACCATAATGAATTTTGAATATTGCACAAAGTATCAATTTTTCTATTCATTTAAATGTGTTTATATACATAAACCTACAAATGAATTTATAGAAATATTACAATGAATCCCATGATTGATTGATTTGAATCCTTAATCAGTTCAATCAATCAATGTGATTGATTTGATTGATTAAATCCTTAATTGGTTCAATTAATCAATATTGGTTCAATCAATCAATATGATTGATTCGCGATTGATTGATTGATCATTAGTTTAATCAATTAACGTGATTCCTTAAATCAAGGATTGCTCATATATTCCTTAATTTAAGGAATATTAATACCCCCTCAAGTTGGCACATGGAAAATTCATTGTAATGCCCAGCTTGACAAGTAACACGCTTTCAATCAGGTCCTCGACACTCTCGGTCTTGGACTGCTTGCGTTTGAAGGTTCCTTTTTGAATCCTTCTAATTGGCTTGTCTAATAAACAACTCCTCGGTTGTCTTCTCATCATGTTACAAAGAATATAGCATGGAAAACACAACCATACTACAAATATGATTATAGTATAGGAACGTCTTTATACCGTAGTAACTGCTTCCATTTGAAGGTTCTTCTTTGAATCTTTTCAATCGGCTTGTCTGATAAGCAACTCCTCGGTTGTTTTCTCGCCAAACTGCAAATAATATAGTATGAGAAAAACAACCATACTACAAATATGAGTACAGTATAGGAAAATCTCTATACTATAATATAAAAATGGATTGTTTTGTGCCTCCCTAATTGAGAGGGTCATTGTGGAGCCAGGTATAAACTTGCTCTAATACCATGTTGAATTCTTTTGTCTCGTGGTGTGTTACCCTCAAATGGCCGCTCGCGACACTTCTCCGCGAGCCATTGATCTCCCTAAGTACTAATATTGTCCCCAACTTAACCACCATTCATCTTTTAAGTGAGGGGTTTTATCTCTCAGTTATATTTGAGGGAAAACGATCGCTTATATACTTCATTTAGAAGTTTCACTTATCTGATATGGGATGATTATTTTCGATCCACACATCTCTAGAGGGCTTGAACCAACTTAAGAAGCTCAAATCCAATCCAGCCCAGCTCAAACCCTAAAACTTTTTCAATTTTTTCTTATAATATTTATAACATAGGATTAATCAATCAATTTACTTTTATTAGCACAATTAATTTTTTATCTCACCCTGTATTGATATAATTAGTAAAATTTTTTATTTTATTTAAAAAATTGTATTTGTAAGTTCAAAATAAAAAAGATCTATTTTACTCATAGAACATTGAAGATGGATTTTGTGGGCTGGGCTCAGTAATGTATTTCAACTTCAAGCCCGTTTATGCCTGACCTGAGCCCTGTCCATAAAAAGAACGCCCATACAAACCATGGTGGGACTTTTTTTCTTTTTTTTTTTTGGTGGAAACTGGCCCGTAGAGCTGGTTCGTAATCTACGGGCCAGATGACATTAAAATTAACTGTCACATTGTCAAGAAGCAGCTGAATACAATATGGAACTAAATAAAAAATAATGACTCCTGGAACTATTCCGATTGCGTTAAGTCTGTCCGCGCAAATATTAAGAGCCTCCCTAGAATCAACTTCAACAATCAGTCTGCCCATTCAAGTTCCCTCGTCACACCCCATAACTTCTCCCAATGGGGGGAGCAATTACCCACACTGGACAAAAACTGGTGGGACTCTTTTCAACGGTGTAATTGTGTGATTTGCACGCTTGAATATTGTGACAGTCTCTTTAGATAGAGGATCAGACAAATTTTTGATTTGTTGGGAAACAGAATCGGCTTAATTACAGTTCTACAGTATTATTTTGCAGTGGCGTCCTGTCCATTGTGTGGCAGCTTTGCAATTCGCCAAGTGTCCCAAAATGACAAAGATGGTTCGGTACATACCATATAATACTCTTTCTTTCCTTTTTTGATAAAAACCAATGATTAAAATTAAAAAAAACCAACGATTCAACGTACCAAAAAAATCAACAATTTCATGTCCCTTAATTTAATTTATTTTTTGCTTCAAAAAATAATAAAAATTATTATTTTTTGAAGCCTTGATGATTAATATTTATGACTTAAGGTTAAGGATTTAAAATTTAGGATTTAAGGTTTATAGTTATTTATCCTCATTAGTTATTAAATTTAATAAAAAAGTTATTTTCAAAAAAAATAATAAAAAGTTGATTTTAGTGAGTGAATTATTTAAAATACGTTAAATGTAAATACAATATTGGGACTTTGAAATAGGACAACAATATTGGAAATTTGTTCTTGAAAAAATATATATTGAAAATTTATTATACAAACACTAAAACCTATATTTAAATGCGAGAGGATAAATTTAGAAAGAAAAAGAAAATATAGCTGTGCATTCCGATTTGTGCGAGATTATTAGACATGTGGCATAGTAATAAAGTTAGGTTAACACCTATAGCACTTGACACTACTGTAAAAAATGAACCGTATGTAATTCGCTGTCGTTGGGAAACACGACATTAAAGCGACAGCTAAAACAAATAACGGGGTCTTGTCGTGGGGTTGCGTCTTTGTAGGATAGGGTGGACTCTCTTTCATATGCATTTTTTTGGTGAAGAAAAGACATTGACAGTCTTGAGGGGTCTCCAGTCTTCACTGATCACTAACTTCAGAAAAGAAACTTTGTTTTCTTATATTTGTTTTTTTGTCAAAGAGAAAAGAAACTTTGCTTGCACATGCGCCTGTGAATTATTGGATGGCCACTTTGAGGTGATTTCAACAAGGTAGACTTTATCCACCATTTTCCAACCCCCGTGAGTAAGTAAGCTAGTTTTAAGAGTATAAGTTTAGATCGCGTTGTTGTTGTTGTTTTTTTTTTTTTTTTTTTTTGGTTTTGTTCCTTTTTTTTTTGAAAAAAGAAGAAATCAACTTTTCATTATTGAAACTCGAACACCAATATGTAACACAATTGAATCCAATTAAATTGTTCAATATAGACATTTTTTTATAAAGTTTAATATAGAGAATTTAGTTGTCAAAACCTCTCAGGTGAGATAGTTACCTGGTAAAGACATCATTTACCAAAAAGACAAAACTTCGAAAGATCATTGTTTAATTCCCACTGAAGTCATATTAAATCAACGTTGCGAAAGTTTGCAAGCTTATATGCAACTTATATGTTTGTCTTTTGCTTCTACAACAATAGAACTATAACAGAAAATAAAACTTTCAACGAGAGAAGACAAATAAAAACTTTTGACAAGGTAAAATAAACACAGACTTTCAACAAGATAAGACAATAACTTATCGAAAAAGAAAACCTAATGAAAATATAAAACCAACAACTAGCACAGATCCATACATAAACATATAGAAATGGGGGTGCAATTGAATGATAGCAGATGCATGTGTGTAAGAGAGGCAAGTGGTGCCAATGATGAATCTGACTACTGTTGCAGGTTGAATGAAACTGAACATCTCAGATCTGAATTGATTCGATTTTTATTGAATAAATAAAAATAAATATTATTATTGGAACCAACGCCGATTAAAAAAGATCGGCGGTGATTTTAACTAAAGAAACACAAAAAAGAATCCACTGCCACAAACCCTAGCTGTTGCTTTTCTTCTCGTCTCCCAAAAAAACAATTATAGAGAATTTAGTTTCAAGTGCCTTAAAAGTTGTATCAATAAGACAACAACAATAAAATTTTAATCCCAAATTTTATTTTATTTTTCAAAGATTTCAACCCCAAATTAGTTAGAGTTAGCAACATGGATCAAATTCTTTAATTCCCTTCCATTGGAATAGACTTCTAATAAGTTAGAGCGATGAGACTCATTTTTAGTAGACAAGCTCGTGTTTTGGGCACTTATGTATCTTAAATGAAGAAATAGGACTGATCCCTAAATTGATTGTGACTCGGTCACTTCACATCAAATCAAGTAGGTGTGTGAACCGGCCCGAGTGACAATTAGTTTAGGAATCAACCCTATATCTTCATTTCAGATACATTTTCTAAAACTTAGTTCGTTCTTTTTAATCCTACTACCACTTGAGCCGACCTAACATAAGGCTCATACATGAAAGGATCTTTTAACAAAGTTTTGAAGTTCATAGAGCTAACTCAAGCCTCTACTAAAAAGAGGACTATACCCCCCACGACCTTGAATTTAAAGAGCATCACTAACAGTTAGTTGGTATAACTGGAAGTAAGTTATTGTCCCTTAACTAGTGATCTGAATTCAAGTCTTGGACATGAAAACATGAACGTTGAGAGCTCCCCCACATATATAATGCGTGACTCGAGGTGAACTTAAAATAGTGCAGTAGTTCAAAATAAAAAAAAAATTAAAAGAACATTTTTTTTTCGTGAATAAAGAGCCTCTCTTTATAATCTCTTTTTTATTAATGGTTCAATTAATTTTTGCCAAATAAGATGATTCTCCTTTATAATCTCTGCTCTCTTTGACATGAATTGCGCATGTAGGTTGAGACTTCCCATTAATATGCCAATAATTCATCATTCTAATTAAGAGTCAAAAACCTGCCAAGAAAGCAACTTTCAGTATACCACATAACTGATTACCCTAAAAAAGGACACCTATTTTTTCCACTACAACATCTTTAAAGTAGGATGGGCCCTGGAGCCAAAATGCAACTTCAAACATCAGATATTTTTTTTTTCAGGGGGGCAACATTTAACTGTGTGGTGACGTAAATACATTGCATTAAAGTAGTTCGCTTTGTGATCAAACTTGATGGGCGGTGTTAGGTTCTCCAAGGGCAGCTTCTAGATCTTCTTTTTCATGTGTCCAATTAGTAGAACATTGCATTTCATATGGAGTCAATGAATGTGTTTTTAGGATCTTTTGGAAACTATGTTGCCTAGACACTGTTGTCTTAGGCAGGCTCCGGAATTTGGTAAGACTCCTCTCTTTCTTTTCGCCGTTGGCTTCGTTTTCACTCATCTCCACGGTCGATTTGACTAAGTGTGAGCCTTCTTCCTCCATTTTTACCATCGACTTTTTCGAGCGTGATATGGACTTGTACACGGCATAGAGGATTAGCTGCAATGATCCTAACACGAAACCAATCGCATTGGGGACCTATATATATGTATCAAACAATCAAATTAAGTCATATATCAATGAAGATTTATTTAACATGAGAAACTTCAAACAAGTTCAATTGAACAAAGAAGTACTAGTGAAAACCAAGAAATTACTCCGACAAAGAAGTCTTTAACTAGAATCGCATAGAAAGTCCAGGTGCCGCCGTTGAGGAAGAGGAAAAAAGAGAGGAAGAAGGGCATGAACTCCACACTTCTTGTCTTGATCACAGTTCTCTGTTGAAGAGGAAATGAACTATATATGCAATAATCTTAAAATTGTAACGATGCAAGTATTAAAATGCAATCAAGCATTCGAGGTAAAACAGGTATTGGTAAAAGCACGCTGGTTGAGATACACCATTAAGAACCTATATAATTGTAATGGTCCTTAAGGCGAATTCAACGAAAGGATGTTCTCAAGTATAACAGGGGAAATTGAGCAAAAAGTGTACAAAAAACAATGGTACATCAATGGGCTCAAATCATGCTAGAAAACTATATGTGTGCATCACCTTTTATAAGTTAGAAACCACTTTAGGCATATAAAATACATAAAATTGAACTCATATCCAACTCAAACCCTCCTTTGCAGGAATAAAGTAATCAAATTAGGGTTACATTAAATCTAGAACTTCCTAAGATCTTGTAGGTGCACACACAATCAATCCATGCTCACATTAAATTTGTCACAATAGTAGAGTTGATTAGTTACCATGATAGATAGAGGTGAAGCATACATGCCTAAAGTCAGCCCTGCACACAAAATCCCCACAACTGCAATTCTAACATTTCCATGGATTGCTAGAAGAACAACCAATATCACCAGTGCCAGACATCCAACATCCAAGATTCCCACCAGTTTCAAGTACTTAATCTGTGAAACCCAGTTCATAAATACCAATTAATTGCACAAATTTTGATATTTTGTAGATAGATGTATAATTGTTAATTAATGTTATTATTTCTACATACCCTTTTTTCTTTTGGAGCATATATGAGGTACAGAGTTACATATATGGCTTGTAACACAGCACCAGTGCCATTGACTGTCATGATGAGCAAACCACCAGGCTTAAGAAGTCCATAAAATGTCCACAGAGATGTGCTTAAGAAAGTGGACACATAAGGGAGCCCTCCAAAGTCTTCAGTGGATTTGTTCTTCACTACTCTCTTAAATGTCCCTCTATGACAACATAACAGATATATTTAAACAACATAAACTAAGTTTATATCACATATATAGAATCCATTAATGGAAGAGTAGACTTGTTTGATTAAATCACTTACATTGGAGAGAGAAAGACTAGGATGGAAATTATGTTACCTACAAAAGATCAAGAGCATTTTTTTTTTTTTTTTTTTTTTTTTGAAAAAACAACATTTGATTAGTAAGTTAACTAATTGAGATTTAAGACATAAAAATTGTTACAACACATGAAAGCAAGATTTTTGGTTGCTTAATGAATAACTCACCAACAATGCCAATTATGAAACTAGGGTTTGGGCCTGCCATGGAAATGGAGCTTTGAAAATATTGAGATGAAGAGAGGATTAATAATGGAACTTGATGTTGCAGTACTGGGATGGGAGTGCAAGTGAAGGACCGCACAAGGAGTATATATGAGCATGTCTAATTTTGTGATCTTGTGCTCCACATGATCTATATAGCTAGGTTAGCTTCATGTTGTCTGATTGCTCCACGTGGTGACACGTGCCAATTTGGCAATAATTTTCATTGCATCTTCTTGTCTTACTTGAGCTTAAAAGATAAAGTGCACATTGCACCTTTTTGTTTTGTTTTGTTTGGTTTTATTTTTTTGTGGAGTGTGTTGTAAAATAAAGACCACTTTCTTGATGATGATAAATGTACTTAGACAATGTTTACAAGTAATACATACATCACATGTCATACAACTCTTCACAAGCAACATTGACAATACATGGAATAATGAGTACATTTGATATGGATACAAGTAAGGGCCATGATTGATGCTACCACTCAATGTAAGAGCCATGCTTGACAATGATTAGTCATACAAAATCTTGATCAATTGTTCATCCATATCATAACACTCCCCCTTGGATGACAATTATTGAGAGAATGTGCCTCGTTAAAACTTCTACTAAAAAAAATCCTGTGGGAAAAAATATAGTAAAAGAAAAGAGTACACTATTCTCATAAATATTAAGATGGGTATAATATTGTTAAGATTGCCTCATTAAAAACCTTGCATGAAAAACCCAATGGGATAAAACCATAGCTAAGGGAAAAAGAGTGCAATACATTAATCAATAACTCCCCTCATGTGAACATGGGTGAAACTTGTTCGGTTTCTTTACTTGCATGTCTTTAAGTTTACGCAAGCCAATACCATATGTAAGCCTTTTAAATGTCGTAGTTGGTAAGGCTTTTGTGAATAAATCAGCAAGATTATCACTCGATCGGATTTGCTTGACATCAATTTCACCATTCTTCCGAAGCTCATGCGCATAAAAGAATTTTGGTGAAATATGTTTTGTTCTCATCCCCTTTATGAATCCTTCACTTAATTGTGCAATACATGCTTTGCATTATCTTCATATAATATGGTTGGAGAATCTTTTATTGAAGGCAATCCACATGATTCTTGTATATGTTCAATCATGTTTCTCAACCAAACACATTCACGACTTGCTTCATGAATTGCAAGTACTTGAATGATTGGAAGAAGTGGCAACCATAGTTTGTTTTATCGACTTCCACGATACAAATGATATTACCACAGTGAATACATATCCCGTTTGAGAACGGGCCTTATGGGGATCTGATAAAAATCCAAAGATCGATAACCTTGGAGATTCAATTTTACCCTCTCGAGTAAAATAAACCCATGTCACTTGTTCCTCGAAGATATCGAAAAATGTGTTTAACACCATTCCAATGTCTTCGAGTTGGTGAAGAGCTATATCTTGCAAGTAGGTTGACAAAGAAAAGCAATATCGGGTCTTGTACAATTTGCAAGATACATAAGTGCACCAATTGCACTTAAATATGGTACCTCCGGACCAATTAGCTCTTCATCACTTTCTTGAGGTCGAAATGGATCCTTATCCACTTCAAGTGATCCGACAACCATTGGAGAGCTCAATGGATGTGCCTTGTCCATATAAAATCTTTTTAATAATTTTTCAATATAATTTGATTGATGGACAAGTACTCCACTTGAAAAATGTTCAATTTGCAAACCAAGACAAAGTCTTGTTTTTCCAAGTTCTTTCATCTCGAATTCCTTTTTCAAGTATTCGGATGTTCTAACGATGTCGTCGTGGTTTCCCACTATATTTAAATCATCAACATATACAAAGCAATAATCACAAATCCTGTTGATGATCTTTTAATGAAGACACATGGGCAAAGCGGATTATTTACATATCCTTCTTTCAAGAAATAATCACTAAGACGTTTGTACCACATTCGTCCTGATTGTTTCAACCCGTATAAAGACCTTTGTAATTTTATAGAATGCATGTTATGAGGTTTTGATTTTATTTCATCGGATATTACAAATCCATCGGATTTTCATATATATCTCATCTTTCTAGAGATCCGTACGATATCTTTATAACGACATCCATTAAATGCATATCAAGCCCTTCGAGAGGCAAGGCTTATCAAGAACCGAAATGTGATTGCATCTATAACAGGAGAATATGTTTCCTCATAATCGATGCCAGTCTTTGTGAGAAACCTTGAGCTACAAGTCTTGCTTTGTACCTTGTAACTTCATTTTTTTCGTTTCTCTTTCGTACAAATACTCATTTATATCCAACAGATTTACGCCATCTGGCGTTTGGACAATTGGTCCAAAAACCTCTCATTTCCTTAACGAGTTTAGCTCTCGCTTGGATAGCATCTTGCCATTTTTGCCAATCGGGTCTTTTTTGACATTCGTCCACTTGATCGTGGTTCGGATCATCATCATTTTCACATATTTCAAAGGACACATTGAAAGCAAATATATCATCGGAACAATTTCATTTCGATCCCAAATCTTACCGAGTTTAAATAATTTATTGAGATCTCATTATTTTCATCTTTTCCTCTTTTTCTAGAGGAAGTTGTTCCTCATCGAAATCAACTTGTTCGACAAACCCTTATCAAAGGATTCTTGTGCTTTCTCAGAGTATTTTGATTTGTATTTATTTTTACTCCCGTTTTCCTCTTTCGAGGAATTGTATCCTTTGAACCAACCGGTCTTCCACGCTTTAAGCGTTTCGTTGGTTCTTGTGCATTTTGTTGCACGAGACATCAATTCTTGCGAAAGCATTTACACTTGGAATATGTGATTTTGTCACTTGTTTTGCATCATTAAATGCATCTGGTAATTGATTTGCAATTTGTTGCAAATGAATGATCTTTCCAACTTCAAGTTCACACTGATTTGTTCGTGGATCATAATGTGATAAAGTTGATGCATTCCAAGCAATTTCGCGCCATTCCTTTTGAATTGACTTCTTATCTCCCCCTAATGGTGGGTAAATTGCTTCATCAAAGTGACAATCAGCAAAACGTGCAGTAAATAAATCCCCTGTTAAGGGTTCAAGGTATCTTATAATGGACGATGAGTTAAATCCAACATAAATCCCATGTTTTCGTTGTGGACCCATCTTAGTTCTATTGGGAGGTGGTATAGGAACATACACTGCACAACCAAAAATTCTTAAGTGTGAAATATTTGGTTGTAGACCTAAAATGAGTTGCATGGGGGAATGTTCATGGTATGCAGTGGGCCTATAACGAATGATAGATCTTTGCATGAAGGATTGCATGTCCGCAAACTAAAGTTGATAACTTAGTTCTCATGATTAAAGGTCCGCAATTAATTGAATGCGTTTGATCGAGATTCTCGCCAAACCATTTTGGGTATGCACATGTGGAACGTAATGTTCAATGGTAATTCCTATAGACATGCAATAATTTTTAAATGCTTGAGATTGAAATTCCCAAAAGATTATCAAGACGGATGGTCTTGATTGGGTTGTCGTGGAATTGTGCTCTTAACTTAATGATTTGCGCTAAAAGTCTAGCAAATGCAACATTGCATGGGTCGAAAGCAAACAAACATGTGACCACCTAGTTGATGCATCTATCAAAACCATGAAATATCTAAATGGTCCACAAGCGGATGAATAGGTCCACATATGTCTCCCTGAATGCGTTCTAAGAAAATTGGGGATTCCACAACAATTTTACTTGGGGATGGTTTAACTATCAATTTACTTTGAGAACAACTAGCACAATTATAATCACCAAAAAAATATTTTGTGACTCCTTAAATGATGTCCATGCGAATTATTAATTATTCTTCGCATCATTGATGATCCTGGATGACCAAGCCGGTCATGCCATAAAATGAATGTCGTTGGATCATTAATTTTCTTATTTAAGACGACATTCGTTTCGACATGCCTTATATGAGTAAAATATAATCCAGAGGATAAAGCTGGAAATTTTTCTAACACTTCTTTTTTTCCATTTCAAACCAATGTGACATAGATAAATTCTCTATTATTTTCGTTCATGGTTTCAATGTGATATCCATTTTGTCGAATATCTTTAAAGCTGAGTAAATTCCTTCGGATTTTTCAGAGTATAAGGCATTGTCAACATGAATTGTTGTTCCCCCAGGCAACATAATATTTGCTCTTCCGAGCCATTAATCAAATTGGAGATGCCGATATTGTTTGAACATTAGCATCGGCTAAGTTCAAATTGGAGAAATATTCTCTGTTTTTAAGAATTGTGTGCGTTGTAGCACAATCAATGCAAGGCACATATCGCTCTTATTTGGTTCATGACTTGAACACATGATTTGTTGATCCATCTGGACAAATAATATTTGACAAATCGAGAAAAGAGTCATGATGATATTCATAATATTTTGCCTTTGATTTTAAAGGCATGGTAAAGGTCACAAAAATACTCGGGCATATATATGACAATATTTAGGCAAAATAGCCTTTCATATATGACTAAAAAATGTCACAATTATGAGCGCTCATTGTCAATAACTATTTGCCCTTTGTAGTGGTGCACCACTTTTATTCCAAAATTTGGTGGAATTGTCAATACGACCTTTACCTGATATTTTCAACTTTTCCACGTCCATAAATTTATTGCGATCATGATCATTATATGCAACATATGCTTCTTAATTTGAAGCGAACTAATTGACGGGAGTGATATTATATTTATAATATCTCATCATTTTACTCACTACCATGAGACAAGAAATCAATCCTTAATATTTATTGGATTGACATGCGCACTCGATAATTTGTTGCAGTAATACATCGAGGCGAGCCACGTAGCTTTTATTTGTCTCATCAGTCATATTTCTGCATAGCCTCAATATAGAGGTAATTGAAATTGCGTAATAATAAATGATATTTGATGATATAAATTTTTGTAGCATGAGACCAAATACTCATTTTGAGCCTTTTGGAGCATTACCCTTTTGGTATGTATAACTCCATAAGGTGAAAATATATATAAAGAGAAGTATTCACTTTTCAAATCTCCAAAGAGAAATTGACGAATGATTATGTATAACACACAGCCTTGCATAGAATTATCATGACAAGAATTATAATAAGGTAACAAATGCAAACTATGGTTGAAAAGAATTTTGAAAATAAATTTAATATAAAAGAGTTTTCCCTTTATGTAAAAACATAACATATGATTAAATATATGTTCACAACTTGATTATTAGTATGCAAAATGTATTACTTGTATGAGTTGGTGGGACAACCTCCAGGTTGGGTGGTGAGACGACGTCTACTTAAAAACCATGCCACCTCGAACGGGATAACCCGTCTCCCTTTCAATGTTTAGCTTTACCTGGGACAAGGCTTACCCACTATCAACCCAAACTCATAACACTATTTGCAATATAAAAAATCAAGAATAGAGCATAATTAATCGTTTGTAGTATAGCGAGAAAACTAGTTATGTCACATATTGATTTTTGATTTCTGATGTAGAAGATCGTACAAGACGCAACTACAGAGCATACTTTCGCAATCGGTGACGTTATAATGGTATATGAATAAAGTATGCATATAGAAGTTATGCATGTAATAAAAGGAAACAACCATGGTAATTTAGAAATAAATTGAACTTATTTAAATAACAAAAGTTATACCTTCTTAGCTTTTTCTCCTTAACAAGCCTTCTTGAACTTCAAGATCTCCTTAATGCTAGAGCAAGCTCGTGCTTGATAACGTGTTGTAAAATAAATTGGAACTTGCTAAGAGCTAGATAAGGAAATAGAAGACTAAGAACTTCTACTAACTACTACAAAGGAGAAGAGAAGAAATGAGATAGTTGGAATGAGAAGTTTTCATTCAACTTTGGTGTGTTTTTACAATGAGGTTGGCACCCTTTATATAGACCCTTTGCTGATGATGATAAATGTACTTAGACAATGTTTACAAGTAATACATACATCACATGTCATACAACTCTTCACAAGCAACATTGACAATACATGGAATAATGAGTACATTTGATATGGATACAAGTAAGGGCCATGATTGATGCTACCACTCAATGTAAGAGCCATGCTTGACAATGATTAGTCATACAAAATCTTGATCAATTGTTCATCCATATCATAACAGAGTGCACCCTTTTGTTTTAGATTTTCTAAGTCCAAATTTCTTCGAATAATTTCACAATACACATGCTCCGTCGATACGATACGAGCCAAAGCAGTTTTAGTGAGATAGAAGATGAGTCACTTGTTAAAAAATAAAATTTGCAGAGGTTGTGAGTTCAACTCCGGTTAAAGTAAAAAAAAAGATGCCATAAAAAACTTAAAAAATTCAAATTCATTAAACTTTACAGATGGGATGATTAGTGAGTCAATTACTGTGCTAAGACAATATTTGATTTGTTGTCTCGTCAATTCTCGTGCTGTGTTTTTTGTTTATTTTGTTTTTCTTTTCTTTTTTTTTTTGTTGAGAAAATCCAAATATTTCATTCACTGGCCAAGAGACATATCTTCCATTACAACCAACGATAAACAATTAGGCATATAATTATGCCAAATATTTCTTTTTTTTTTTCAGTTATAAGTAAAATAGGTGTACTTTAAAAATTAATACTTCAACTTTCTTAATTAAAACAATACGTATTAAAATTGACTTCTTCCAAATGCTTTTAGCTTAATTAGTCTTTAGGTTAATTATTTCAATTAGTTCAGATCGACTTTTTGAAATCGTTAGAGATAGAGTACTTCTAATGCAACAAGTTATTATGGATCTTTCGTGCCCTCAAATGTAACACCCCTTTCATACTTCATGAAACCAAACAAAGATGCAATGTGGATTAGAGCGGTTGAGTGATATGTGATGCAATGAGACTATAAAGTGGAATGTAGTGATCTTTTTACTAGTTTTTAGATTCTAAGGATACAATAATAGAAATTTGGGCACCGCATATGTGATTTATCACGTCACATGGTTCCTTTGTGAATTGTGAATGAACCTCACCTGTTTGAAAACAACAGGACACCTTACTTTGATAAAAAAAGAGAACAGTCCAACACTTGATTTATATATAAGTTTTGACTTATAAAGTTTGGTTTGTTTGCTTTGCAGTTTAAGGTAACTCTCATGCTATAGCCATAAAGAATTCACCGCCCTCAGCAGGAACACTTTTTGAAAAGAATTAACATTCCTTATATGGAAATCACGCCACGATGACTCATTATCTAGTCTTAAACATTGTTTAATACTAGACAACTACCAAAGTGAAGGAGCATATTATGAGAGATGCATGGATGTTGGAGAAAATTAAGAAAGAAATGCCCGTTCTCTGAACTCTAAAGTCTAAACAATAAAGTACTCTAAACCTCAAACCTGAACTTGATTTTGAAAATTAATTAGTTTCAGTTTTTATTGATTTATGCCTGTATACTTTTGGTGCTCATCGTATTTAAATACATTTTCCAAGCAAGTTTTAACAGTTCAAAAACATAAAAATTCTTTTTTTTGATTAACTTTTTTTTTTTGTTCTTGAACAATCGCGAATCATCTTAACGATCGGCGGTGGTTCCAATCAAATCCCTTTTGCTCTATGTTCATTCAATAAACAACAGATTTTTGTAGAGATTGTTCCATCTTTGTTGCGGTGCATCTTCATCAATGGTGTTGCGTAGATTTGTGCGTTACGCTTGATTGATTTGTCTTTAGTTCTTTCTTTATAGTAGTTTTCTTCCCTAGTCGGAAGTTTATGATTTGTCTTCTCCTTGTTAGAAAGTTTTAAGTCTTCTCCTTGTTAGAAAATTTTGTTATTTGTTTTATGGTTTTAGTACTTTTGTGTATTATCACGAGTTTCAACATTGTAAAGAGCAATATCTGATTGTTAAACTGTTACAATTTTGAAAAAAAACCAAATTAATGACGGTTTGTTTGTACAAATATAGGATTAGCGAATCAATGTACTCGATTTTATGTCTAGTCCTGTATTAAACCATGAATAATTAATAAAATTTCGATTTCTCTTCAAAAAAATAAAAATAAAAAACATAATTAAGTAATGTTATGTATTTACATATACGTAAAGGCGAAAATTTCTTGTGCATAAACTAATTAAGTGGTCGAAGCATGTCTCCAGAGATGGAGTTACAGTCAAAGAAAAAAAAAGTGTATGAGATTGACTTCTTGATGAGGTAGCTTTTTTAGCTTGGCTATTCTTACGAGTCGAGAGAAACTAATATATTTTAAATTTGATAGCAGAATTTGACCCCATTAATTATTGGTTATCAAACACATCTCAACAACTTTATTGCCTCATCAATTTAATTGATGCAAATCACAAATCTGATGGTAGGGTTGGAAATGTGACATTTTCCCTTCATCTTTTTTTATTTTTGTAATAAGATCTTAAGTGTATTTTTTCTCAATATAATTTTAGACAATTTAATAACTTTAAGGCATCTCCGATTCAGTGTTAAAATAACGTTAGGTTGGGTGTTTGATGCTAGTTCGAGCTCCATTCCAACGCTAAACACGTAAATTGGCGCATGTATATAATTAGGGATGTGTTTGCAATAGGGCCCACTCCCGATTTTTTTATTTTTTATTTTATCATTTTGTGGTGTGTTTTAGAAGAGAATAGTATTTTTTTATGGTTTTGCACTGGAGCCTATTTCTCTTTTTGTGGAATTGCTACAATTTGGTGTAAAAGATAGTGTTTTTGAGTTGATGGGAAAAATAATAATTTGTATACTAAAGTGGTGTAAAAGTTGCACTAAAAATAATAATTTTTATAATTTTTTTTTAATGTTGTGGTGCCCTAGGACAGACACGCACTTGGGGCACGCAACATCATCAACACCATTAATTTCGAGGTGCAATTACACTAAAGACGTTGTGTGCCCTAAGTGCGTGTTTGTCCTGGGGCACACTAGCATCTTCTTTTTTTATTTTATTTAAACCATTTAGTATTCGAATTATTTAATTACTCTGAATTTACCTCAAGTCACGCACTATATAAATAAAGGAGCTCCCAACATTAGATACGGGGCACGCACCATTTCGGTGCAAAGTGTAAGCATTTGAGATGCCGGTTGAGCACATAAGGCCGAGGCGGAGGCCGAAACACCAAAAAGCCCATTCCAGCTTTTGAACTCCGGAGAATACCCTGCTTTTCCCGCCCAAACACCCCAAGTCGCGCCACAATTTAAATTTGAAAGTAAACTCCCAACCTGAGAAGGCAGCACTTTTGAGTCTGAAGCTGAAGAGAAAATGGCGACCGCGACGGCGTCGAGCGAGTATTCAACCTCCCCTCCTCCGGCGCTAAGCGACGACGACATCGTGCGGGTCGGCCAAGAGCAGGCCAGAGGCAACCCAGGCCTCCCCCCGGCGTTCCTCCTCCACCCCTCATCCCACCCAACCATCCTCTCCCACCTCCTCACCCGCTCCTCCTCCTCCCCGGCCCTCGCCGAATACGTCGCCTCTCTCATTTCCCTGATCGCGCCTTCCCTCCCCTCCTCCCCTCCCCTCCAATCCCTCCTCGCCGCCCTCCTCCTCCGCTACCTCCGCCTCTTCCACGCCCGCAAGATCCCCCGCGATCACCGCTCCTCCGCCACCCTCCACCTCTTCTCCGCCCGCCTCCACTCCCTCCCCAGGGACACTCTTATTCAGATTGCCAATTTCATTCTTTCCGGGATTGGAAGGATTGCCGACCCCCTCGACGCGCAGCCCTTGGATTTGGTTCCTAGGCTTTTGGACTTGATTGGGTCTGCTGGGGATCATGATCATGATCATGATCATCATGATGGGGGTTTTGTTGGGGGGCTTTTGGATGCGCTTTTGGAGTGCGAGTGGCCCAAGGTTTTGTTGCCCAAGATGGTCGGTCTGCTCCGCGAGCTCTGCTTCGGGGGCGAGAGGGGGCGGGGGAGTGAGTTTTTGAACAAGGTTTTTCATGGAATGGAGGGCGCCGATTTGCAGGACTTGCCATCGCTTGTGTACCAGCTATTGCTTTTGGCGTCGAAGGGGTTTGGGAGGAGGGATGTGGTTGAAGGGATTGTGAGGTTTTTCGGGGGGGCAAAATTGCGGGGTTCAAAGGTCAGTTCGATGATCGGGAGGCAGGTCGAAGGGACGGTGCTGCTTCATGTGAATTTCGCTGTGAAACAAGACCCTTTTTTGGCGCAGGAGTTCATGGGGGTTGCGAGGTTGGATCATAGGGCATTTAACCATTTCTTGGTTTCGGTTCTGCTATCTGTTGCTAGGGTTCGCAGGTTCAGTGAAAGCCCAATTGCAGTGCTTAAATCCGCGGTGCTTACGTCATATCAAGACTACAAGCTTGCAAGGTAAAG
The DNA here is from genome assembly GCA_039657345.1 of Stephania japonica. Classification (NCBI taxonomy): domain Eukaryota; kingdom Viridiplantae; phylum Streptophyta; class Magnoliopsida; order Ranunculales; family Menispermaceae; genus Stephania; species Stephania japonica. Next base: position 5,088,928 of record CM077558.1, on the reverse strand, counting down.
AGAATTTGAAGTCATGTTTTAGTTCATACTTTCTCAGACTATAAAGTAAAATGACAATCTATTTGGTTTGCCGATCAATTGTTTTTGGACTCTCAGAGATTGTAAGTGGCTGCCGGATCCATTGAAGGAAGAATGTCTGCAAACTCTTAAAAGAGTACAAAAGGCGGTGATAACATCTGTAATGCTCCTTCTTTCGGCCCTTGTTGTTTTATCTTAGTGCAGCATTTTTTCTTCCATTCATATGTGTAGTTTAGTTCAAAGAAGAATAATGTGTGTCAATGTGCTTTGACATGATCCATTTAAGATTCAAATCCCATGATTCGGTTGTTTGTATAAAGTAGTCGGAAATCCCACTACCAAGTTATTTGTTATTTAGCTCTAGAGTGAATAATTAGATAGTATGGTGGCTTTGTCGATTTGAGTTTAACATCTCCAGTTTCATGTTTGTGTCAGTCGTATGAAAACGGTTGTACTGGGTGTACTTTTTTTTTTTTTTGCTGCATTATGTTATCTTTGAACAACTAAACTACGCTATGCATTTATTTTTGTTTTCTCATTTTTCCAATTCTCAGATCAAAGAGAGCAATTATGGAGGGGAACATATTGTGCCAAGTATGGTCCAATTTGGACTAGTTTTGTTAGAATCGGTGGAAGGGGAAAACTACGAGAAAGTTGGTAATTTTGATGGTTTGATGGACATTGAGGAGCTTGGTGTTCACATTCTAAAAAGTGTTTTTGATGTGCATGACATGGCCAGAAATGAGGTTGGTATATCAGAATCTTTTAGTTGTTGCTTCCTTCATAGAATCAGAAAATTCTATGCTTACTTTCTCATGGCTACAAAGAGATATACAACAACTAAGCATGTAAATACTTAACTTTGTTTGTACTTTGTGAGAAGAAAGAAACGAGTTTTGCACATGCATATGGGAGTCGCAGTCTCTATCTGATTGTTATAAGCACTCGACTTTGTAGATACAAAGTTCCTATGTAGTTTTCTCGAGAAATTTTCATAATGAAATAATTGCAGATCATTGAGCAATGCAAAGCTCATATTCTCTGCCTAAAGCCTCAACAGAACCAAGTAATCATCAAGTACAGTAATTTCTATGTCAATGTTCACTTTTTATGGTACATTTTTATTAAAATGCTTCTCTCACTAGCTCCTTTCTTCAGGTTGCTAGGCTGTCTGGTCCGAAGCTATCCTTACCTCATGTTGGAACATGTTGCGCGACTGAAGGAGTTGCTGGACTACTTCACTTACATGCACTTCAAAACTGCCAGTTCTCTTGTTACTGCTTTGCTGCCACTAATTAAACTCAATCGTGATCTTCAGGTACGAGTTTTTAGGTAAAAGCTGATTAAGAGAAAATATTTTGCCGTTTAGGATAGTAATGAATAGATTTAACATGCAATTGTCATGGATATCTGCTTTCAATTTCATAGATAAGAAAAAGGGTCAAAGGCAATGAACTAAGGTGTAGCATTTCTTAAAATAGTAGGCTTAACTTGAAATAATTAATTAATACTGTTCATACCAATGATGTTTGAATCTACTCCAGCTCTAGCCTTATGAATATGGAGAAATTTTTTTTGAATGAGAGGCCTAAAAATGTAAGCTTTAACTCTTAATTTTAAAATATAAAAAGTATCTAAGCAGCATTTCACCACTATTTGAAGTTGTGGAGGAAATATTTTCCTTTATTTATTGTTTTCTCTTGTTTCATATAATCAAGGATCCAAAATTTGACTTTGTCTATTAGTTTGCTCACGTAGAATATAGAATTAATTCGAAGAAGTACAATTCGACGTAGGGAATTTTTGTAAAATCTCGACATGATAGAGAAGTATAAATAACTTCATTTTTAAGTGTTAGAGAACATCCAAATTTTATCAAAATGCATTAAAACATGTTTTTTTTTCTCTATCTATAGTTGATCTTAAGTTTTTTAAACTTCAATTTTCATAGATTTGATCATTATGTATATTATTTCTTTTTTCAACACAGTTTTTAAAAATCCATTTGTTATAAATAAGATTGAATTTTAGTCTTTTATCTTCTAACTTGAGTTTACTCTAACAATATTTCACTTTTCCTACAATTAAAATAGAAATTATATATCTTTTCCTTACTCTTTAACTTCGATGGAAATTTTGTAAAATTCCATTTACATTTAACTCTTAATTCGATGGTCCAAAAAATGCAATTAATTCTGCTAAGTTTATCAAACTTTGGAGAATTTTCATTCCATGCATATAATGTTAAAATATGTAAGCATTGAATCCAGCGGAGTGGAAGAGTTTGGTCCATGTAGCCGACCCCAACTTATTGTTGTTTTTTTTTTTTGCCATTTGAGGTTCTGGTTGCGACATTATGTTCTGTCTGACCTCGTAATCATAAAAAAATAAAAGTTACCTCATAGGTTGGAGTCCTTTTGACATTGGTGCAACACTTCATCCTATGAACCTTTGTTGTACAGCAATGACTTGCAACAAAATATTTTTCTTGCACAATCAATGCAGGATTACACAATTTTGGTTCTGAGAAAGGCATTGTTTAGAAGGGAAGATACTGTTCGTCTTGCTGCTACTAATGCTATTATAAATCTGATTTTGGTCGAAAAAGTATCCAAGAAAAATGGGATAAACCCTTTTCAAGATTCATCTAGCCAAGCTAGTTCCAGCCAGCAAGTTGAATTATCATGTGGATTTGGCGCTGGTCTCTTTCAAGAACTTAGTGGATTGTTGCAGAGATGCCTTTCTCAGCAGGCATGACATCCTCTTAAACTGCATATTATTTTAGATGTATTCTCTGCGAAAAATTTTCTTTCTTACAAGGTTGCTGTGGTCAGGCAAGAGTGAAAGAGGTCGTGTATAATGGCCTTATCAAATTCGTCGTACTGGATCCATTATGCTTCCCATCTGTATTTGATTTGCTACTACCTCATTTCCGTCTCTTTTATAAAGAGGTATCAGTTCTAGCATTTATTTAATTCACTGAATGATTTGTGTTCTAATTTATAGCAATCATGTAAGGTTGTTATGTGAAAATGTAAAATTGTTGTCCTGGCTCTACAGGATGAATCGGCTCCCCTCAATCTTAACTGCTGTTTTAAAAAGGAATGTGGAAAATTTTCTATTGAGGAACCTTTGGATTGCTTTTTATCCTGCATCTCTTGGATTTTGCGCCTGCATCCTCACGATAAAAGTGATCGCCCCTCAGATGACTCACAGGCGTGCTTTGGTTTTTCCCTTACACCAGATAATGAGGTATTTCATCTATTTAATTGTTGGAGCTCTGCTATCCATGAGAGTAGCGATTTTGAATCTTCAATCCTATTCTCATCATATTTGCTAACATTGCAGCAATTAGGAAGATTTGCATCTGGTGATACATTTGCAAATGCGTTGCCGAAGATTAGGAAGCTCATGAGAAATGACAAGCTGGAAGGTTCGATCTGGTTGCTCATAATATGGGGATCTTTCTATTTCGTTTGTTTGTAATGTCCATTGATGAAAATATGATTTGAAATTGTTGTCTGTTTCTTTGCAGATATTCTCCTTCAATGCCAGGATTCACGCGATCAATCTATGGAACCAGAGAAACGTAGTTATTCTGCTTCAGTTTTGTCGGGAATTGTCGAAGTGATATTAAATATCGTTGCAACAGATTATGAGAAAGCACAAGATGCAAGAAAGAATGATCTCGAAGGGAGCTTCTTGAGTTAGTTGATTTGCATGACTCTTTACAAAAGGATGCATGCATGAGCAACTCTAATGCGACTAAACGGGGGGCAAGATCAACTAACGGTGTATCAGACAAGGTCGATCTAAACAGCAAAGAATGTCGTCCCACTGGATCTTCAAGATTTTATCAAACAGTAATTCCTTTCTTGGCATCATCAAGCATCCACCAGCTATTTCTTCTAGCAATGAAATTGCTTAGCAGTAGTCCAAGTGTCAATAAAGGTTCCCAGAACCTCAGTCAGTCATCAGTGGAGAAGGCTTTTAGCAATAGTTCTAAGCTGATACGTTTTACCCTGAAAGCTTCACTTAATCAAATAGTTACATTCCCTAACATGGCAAATGATGATCCTTTAAACCCTTTGATATATGGCGATCTGAAGTCATTGGGGCTCCCATTGTTTAAAACGTTATGCTTGCTTAAGTCAGTGGCAAAGTTAGAGATGGAACAAAAGAAAAAGGCATCTAAAGGAGGGAAAGTTGGGAAGGAGAAAGGAGAACTGATTTTGTCATCCTTGATTTGCTTAAAGGAATTGATTAGCTTGAGTTTGCACTCTCTCGATTTGTCTGGATTGATTAAGAACTTGATATCGACGCCCTCATTCGAGCTTAATTTAGGAGATGAGATGAATGGTGAAGCGAATGGAGATGAAGATTATTGTGAACTGGCCCCTGGAGTTGCAGATGAACATACAAAAAATTTATTGATATTTCTGGAGAAGAGACTGAAGCCATTGCTCTCTGCACTTCTTGATCTTGCACTTTACCGAGAAGCTGAGGTAAGGCCTTTCATCTTATCATTTTCTAATTCGTTCATAACAAGTGATGGCAAAATTGGTGCACTGCTGTAAACCTGTTTAATGTAACTTCCGTCTCAGGTTCTCTCACAAATAATACTACTGATAGGACGCAAGTTGCCGAGCCACTTAAGAAATTCATTTGGAGCTTGGTCCTCTCATCTATGCAGAAATACAATAATTGAAGACCCTAAAGCAGCAAAAGGCGTAATAGAGCTTTCCATACATTTAACTTCCTCTCCAAATGATTTAATGGTAGGAAGAGACATTGCTTCAGAACTGTTGAAGGTTGTAGGATCAGAAGAAACCGAATCAGTTGAGAAATCTGAAACTTTCACTATCATAAACCGTTCAACGGGGAATGCTATAACTAATATGTTTCTGCAAATGATGGAATCAGTTTTCACCGAGATTGGTTGGGCCATAACGAAACTGAAATCAGTCTGTAGTTCTCATGGAAGTTCTGGAGAACCGTCACCTGGAATGATATTGGAAGATGCACTCTACTCGAGAGCAGAAGCAGTGGTGAACTTTTTGTCGTTTTTCGCACACATGAACCTCAAAGGTATGGTTTCTTTGTACAAACTTATGAGTATGACTATGACCCTATTGCTTTGCTTCATGTGAAATTTAAACATGTTGCATTCTTTGCATGCAGAACCTCAAGCAGAACAATTTTTGAGATTGACTGCAAGATTTTACAAGCATTTATCTCTTATGACAAAACTTCGTATCGCGCCAAAAGGTTTCAGACAGGCTTTGCCGGGGCTTAGGTTTGAAAAGCTTGCAGAAATGACTTGCAAAAGGCTCACGGCTCCATTATACAACTTCGTGGCTTTAATGCAAAGAGTATGAGGGTTGAACATTTATTTTTCTTTTAAATCTTGTTATGATTTTTATTAACATTAATATATGCAGTTGATTCATGCAGAATCAACAAGAAAATGTGCAGCGCAAGGGGATTATCAATAAAATCAAAAGAGAAAACCGATGCATTCCTGATTTAGTTTTCCAGATTGAGGACTACGAAAAGTATCTTATCCAACTGAGCAAGCTGACAAAGGTGAATTTGTTGAGGCACGCCAAGCGCAGCACTGCGAGAGACTTTAAGATATTAGATGCAAATAAGATAAACCAAAATGAAGAACAAGCTGAACGCGAATCTAGCCCGGTTAATTCTGCTGCATCCCACGATGAATCAAGTGAGAATTCTGAAGCTGAGGGAGGAAATGAATCCGAAAAAGTTGTATCACCCGAGTCAGGTGATGCTGCAGGTAATGCAGTATCTGGATCCGACGATGAAAAGAATGTCAATCTCAGGAGCAAGAGGGCAAAGATGAGCAAGGTCGTGCAAGATTCAGATGAGGAAACGTAGGTGCAGTCGTGCATTGTAACACTATTGGTGGCTCATCATGTGCAGCGTAAAATTTCAACAACTCATTTGCATCTAATTCATGCAAAAAGTATTATTTCATGGCGGCCTAAGCTCACCAATGAAGTAAAAAATCATAATCGTATACATTAAGATTCTTATTTCGTACGTGCCACAGTTTTTGACATCTTCGGTAGAATGATTAAGCACCATGAGCAGATTGAGGTGTCATGTGTTCTCAAACAAACAAATGGTCAAGTCTCCGTTAGAAGGCACCCAAAATTTTGATACACTTGTAAATTCCCTTACATTACAGGCTGTGAGTCCTATATTAAATAGAAAAGGATTTTTTTTTTTTTTTTTGAAACCGAAATAGAAAAGGATTTAATATGTAACTATGTGCAGAACATGTCAGTATTAGTTTAAAACTCTTTTCCTTGTTTTGATGTTGAGCATTAATCAACATGTCCTACCACCAAATGGAGTCTTCCAATCAATTGAGTTGGTGCCATTGATGGTAGTCTTCTTTCACTTATTCTGCATGGTTTCTCATAAAGAAGAATAAAGGGTGAAGAGAATCAGAATAAACAGACTTGAAAGTTCACAACCACCTTTTTTTTTATGGAAAATGATAATTTAATATACTTTAGGTGCACATTTTATTTTTTATCCCATTTATGATGTTTTGAGTCTCCCTATGGGTCCCACAACTAACAAAATATCATAAATAAATTAAAAAAAGTATACGCCTCAAGTGTATTAGATTATGATTTTCCTTTCTTTATTGTAAAGATTATGTTTTGAAATTTGAAATATGTGGGGTAAAGGTATTTTGGGAGCCAAATATAAAGGGCCAAAGAGTTAGGTTTCTCAAAATAAGTTATGCACAAGGCGCAGTTCATATTTTCTCAAAATAATAAATATATAAAAACATACATAAACATTTCATTAATTTTTTTAGTACTCTTATTTGTGTGAGTTATATTGGTAGATTAACGAATTTGGCGGCCCATTCTATTGTTAGTGAAGCTAGTTCTATGATTGATTGTTATGAGTAGCTGCTATACCCTCGTTTCTTGTAGATGTACTCTCGAATGATTTAAAATAAAAGTATGTTTACTATTTTTTGCAAAAAAAAGAAGAAGGTAGTACTCTTATTTAAATATGAGATAATATATAACTTTTGCTCCTTTTATTTTGTCGACTACTAACATCTTGAACCTACTTGAGAACAATAAATTTACATTTTGTCAAAGCCTCTCAAGTGAAATAGTAATGACATTACTTACCAAAAAGGTAAGACCTCGGGAAATCGTAGTTCGATTCTCACTGAAGTAAAAAAATAAAAAAAAAAAAAATTCACATTTTAAAATCCTTTTTCGAACAAAAGGGCATTTGTGTGTGGGTGCTTTGACAATTGAGTTTTAGTAAGAATGAGTTTATGAGTTCTTCGTACAATCATAAATGCGATGCACCTAGTACACCTTTCATTAATATTATGTTTATCTGATTTCCAAAGGAATTTTATTAACGTTTCACAAGAGTTTCATTAATGTTTTACAGTAGCCGTAAATGAATATTAAACCCCCTTACCTTCCCACATAAAGTACACAACTAGCCCTTCACCTTAAATTTCTTTACTGTTTCACAGTGTAGACAACAATTAACAAGTCCTCAAAAAAAAAAAAAAAAAAAAACAATAATAATAAGCTTGAATCTTGAATTAGTTGGGAGAAGCTACATAGATCCCTTTTCCATTACGCTCGATTTTTATTGCAATTAATAGTGTGTTTAAAAAAAAATCATTTGAATCCCTTTTAATTAATGTCTCAAGTTTTTCTTTGGTCTACTCCTACTCGTCAAATTTTTTCAATTTTTATTGAGTCGAATTTTCTAACAAATACATTTGTAAGCAATCTTTAGAGATGTCCAAACAACCACAACAACTCTTTTCTAATCTTTGTGTCAATTGTTGTTACTCTTACCTGTCTTTAAATTTATGTTTTTTTTATTCTATATTTATGAGTTTTACCACACATTCACCTCATCCTCATTTTTGTTTCGTTCATTTTATATATTTGTTATTTTTTTTCATTACTGTTAGAGTAATTCACTTTAAACACCGATCAAGTTGGATGTTGTGCAATACATGACGAGATGTGTACAAATGCATCTTGAGGTAAAATGCATGGCATTCGACTGAGTCGATGCCCAAAAGTAAGTTAGCCGAGCTTTTTCATAATTGTAAAAATAATAATAAAAAAAACAATAGTTTAGTAATGTTCACAAGACACTTGGAACTAAAGTTTATAATATCAAACAATGCTAGTAAGCCTGACAATCATTCATGACCCTGTTGATTCAACAAAAGGCATGCGGAACAACTCCAAAGCGTCATGTGATCAAATAAAAAAGATTGGTTAAAATATAATAATCTTTTTAGATTAATAAATTTATATCATAAAATTACTTTTTAACTTTAAATTTGAAGAGGTAACACCTAATGACTTTAAAAAGTCACCTCATCATCTATAATTACCAAAATAACTACTAAATTTATTATTTAAACTTATTACTTAAGTGTCACCTTATTTAATGTAGAGTTAAAAGTGACTTAGGAAGTAAATCAAATGATCTAGAAAGATTAAGATATAATGACAAATTCAAAAAGTTCAATCAATTTAACCAATAAAAATAAAAAGATAAAAAAAACCAATTATATATGTATTAATCTAAAAAATAAGTAAATTAATAATATAAAGGTGTATAGTATGGTAACTTATAAACTTAACTCAGAAACAACACAAATACGCTTGCAGCCATGAATTATATAGCTGGGCGTACAAAGTAGTGCGTGTTGTTTTCGAATTAAAAAATTATTTTTTTCCTAATGAAAAAGCACTCACATCACAAGACTCACAGAGCCAAAGCAGCTGAATGAGGGTGTTCCAGGGACGGACCGCTGCAGAGCCACCACAACAACAGAGGGAGATGATGACGACGATGATGGAGGAGACCAAGCGAAGCGCCAACAACACCGTCAATGGCGCCGCGAATCTCTTCTCATCGTCGGACGACAAAAGCAAAAACAAGAGACCTCCCTCCGCCGCCGCCGCCGCCGCCGCCCCTTCGGCCGCGCCGCCGAAGAAAGTGGTGGTGAAGAGCGCGGACATGAAGGACGACATGCAGAACCAAGCCATCGACTGCGCCCTCTACGTCTGTGTTCTTGCTCTTCTTCCTCTCTCGCTCTCTTGATTTCTAGGGTTTGATTTGATATGATATGATATGATATGATTTGAGGGTTTGATGAAATAGGCGTTCGAGAAGTACAGTGTGGAGAAGGAGATAGCGGAGCACATCAAGAAGGAGTTCGACAAAAAGCACGGCCCCACCTGGCATTGCATCGTCGGCCGCAATTTCGGTAATCCACTCCCTTTTTGCATTCATGCCTTAATTTGCTTGCTTTTCCCCAATTGGCGCATAGTTGTGGATGTGATTGAGCTAGGGTGAAGAACAAATTATACAATGGTTGCAATGGTTGAGCATGATTTTGGGGACTGAATTTATTGACAAAACTAAGTAGGATTTAGGATCCCTAATTATTTTTTTCTTAGTATGAACCGCCTCGGCCTCTACTGATCAAGCTCTGACATATCCCACTAACCCGGAGGCCGAAGGAGGAATAGTGCACTTGTTGCTAATCGAACCCATCACCTATGTCTTAGTCAGAGTACAAAGGCCTTCTTCGAAACTGCTATACCACGCCCCTTGGGGACACGGATCCCTAATTTTTTTATAAGAAACCACAACTTGCCAGGCTCGAACACTGACCTTTTACATAAGTGACCCCATACTGTCCCAATGAGCTACCCACATGATTGGTTTGGAGCCCTAATTTTTTACTGACTTAATATATGTTTTGTTCATCAACTTTGAGTTGATTAGGAAAATATTGTGTTTTCTTATGTTAAACTACTGTATATGTTTCTCTTGCTCTATCTTGAACCTGCTATTTTCAATTTCCAAATGAAGGAGAAATCAATGGGCTTTCTTAATATATATATATATATATATATATGGCAAGGATGATATATTAAGATGCCATTGAGATGACAATATGAATAGTTATGCTTGTAATTAGATGATGCAAGAATCATACCTACAACTAACATAAGCAACAGAGTGAAGAAACAAATAACGATCGGTGAAAATGTACTATATATGAGTTTAAAATAAACTTTCATATTGGGTTCGGCTACATGGATCAAACTATTCCATTGTACTGAAAAGAAAAGAAAAGAAAATCAACTGTCTTATTCTTAATTGTGCCTGTTTAGTTTCATTTACTTAGTTGAATCCATCCACAAAATAATACCTTTACTTGTCCTGATCTTTGATCTGAGTATTCATTTCATTTGTAAAGCTATATTTTTTTGTTTGGTGTAGAAACTGTATGACTTGTATTCTGTAAACTATATGAGAAATAGAAGGGGAAAAAAAAGAAGAAAAAGACTCATCAAGGTATCCTTGTTTTTTTTTTTTTTTTTTTTTTTACAAAAAGTATCCTTGTTGTTGGTGGAAGGGAACCAACTGTTTTCCCTGCCTCCTATCCCACATTCCTCTTTTTATCTTCTGTTGAACTAAACTACTAAAGTATGTATAAAGCACATTAATGAAAGAATACAAACGACCCATCTTATGAATTAATTACCATTCTAATTCTAGTGAGAAATCCATTGCCAGCAAGTTGTTTTGCACATGTTTTGGCGCTTCTTTTGATCTCATTGTACAATTAATGTCATTAAGGTCTGGTTTTGCACCAGATTGAACTCTTTGCATCCACTAACCTTTCTTATGCTAGATATATAATTCTCTAATTTGATTTTGAGCGAAAAAGAATTTGATTTCATGCAGATGTGCCTTCAAACTGGTGATCCAATATAAAAATTAAGCTTATCATGTAATGTATAGGTTGTGATTGTAATGTGACATCATAACAATGCATTGTGTACTATCAATTGACAAGAAAAAAAATGGTAATCAAATATGAATAGTTTTGCTGATTGAGTGCTGTCATTTTTACTTCAAATTAACAGCAATAGGTCATCTTGGAATATCTTGTGTTTATGTTCAACCTTGCTTAATAGCTATTTTGTTTACCCAAAGATATTGATTTGACATTGTATCAGAAACTTGATCTGCAGGGTCTTTGGTTTAAGCTCATTTTTTAGAATTTGTTTTCGTCATTTGCATGTTTTACTTTGCTGGTTGGAATTGTTTTCTCTCTCTTTTCCGAATACTTATTTGCAAGGAGGGTTGCTAGTGAGGGTAGGGTGTTGCATGCTGTATTGGCTATGCCATGGAGTGTCAAGGAATTTAGAGAATTGCATTGGTAGTGTTCTATATCTGTGTACTATTTTTTTTTTTTTTTTTTTTGGTAATGTGCTTTTGTATAATGCCTCAAATTGATGAGATGCGTTTCCTGCTGAACTGCAGTGAAAGTGCAGATGTCCACTGCGGATCTTGTCATCCCCTGATGCCGTGCAATTACTGCTTTTATATTTTTGATATCCCAATTTAAGACGTTTACCTTTTTACTTTCTAAGAAATTATGTAGCAACTTTTAATGTGATGTTCTTAGTGAGTAGAGTAACTTTCTAAAACAATCTTGAGAGCTCCTATTTTATATGATATAGAAACTTCAAAATTTACTTTGTATGGAAGGTATGACCGTATGAAAGATCTGTCCCAAATGAAGTTTGAATATGGGTTAAGTGCATCTTATTGTTGTGGTGACACTGCTTGACAATACATCTTCCTATATCCGACCTCGTGCATGAGCATATGATGGATTGAAGCATAGTGAATGCTTACATGCCTTTCACGAACATAATCTGATCTTATTCCAATTGACATGTTGCCATCTTGCTTTTGCAGGTTCCTATGTGACTCATGAAACAAATCACTTTGTGTATTTCTACTTGGACCAGAAAGCAATCTTGTTGTTCAAGTCTGGTTGATCATGATGTCAATTCTAGCCAACTGTAATGACAATGACAACGAAGATGACGGTGAGTACAATTAGGAAGGTGCAATACCAACTGTTTGTAAGAAATGAAAACCTTAGCATGGAGAGTACTTGCCAAGATCCTCTATTTATCTGTATAAATGCATTTCCCCCAACTGTTTGTATGGACTACTCTTCCGCTGCTCATATTTGATGGGGACCCATGTGTTTTGTTGTTTTAACGTGGTGTCCTCTGCCTTGCTCTAACCTGTTGGGTTGGATTCTTCTGGTCTTGGATTCTTGGGATGAAAACCTATGGGCACAATTTCTGTGCTTTGGCTACAGCCTACACATGTATATGTATTCTGTCAAGTCAGGTAGCTTGCCGCAGCGGATCTATCGATCTATCGATATACAAGGTAGGTGTTGATTGCTTGCTTCGTATGTTTGAAGTGGCGCGAATTCGTAAACTTTAGGGTTAGGGTTAGGGTTCCTGGATTCCAAAATTCCAAATCTGTGCCAAGATCAAACAGACAAAAGTAGGAGATTCTTATGCCACTTCACTTCTATGTTCTATTCTCTTTATCATGTTTTCTTTCATATGTTCTTGTATGCTTTTCACTTCTGCTTTTATTTTATTATGATGTGATGATGGATCCCTCTTTTAATTAACCTTTCATGTCCATCACCTTTACTTATGATATGTTGCGTACAGTTACACAAGTATTAAGGCTTCATTTGGTTCATTTCTACTACTTACGGTATTAGTTTGGAGACATCTCTTTGGAATTAATATTTTCTGATTTGGTTCAACTTTAAACTTGCAGGGAAGTTGTAAATTTTTAAATAATAAAATATATGAATTGACATAAATAGCCTTCAAATAAGAGAAAGTGATGGTAATAAAAAGATCATTAATGAGGGTAATTGTGTTCATAACTTCTGTAAGATAACTCTCTACAGAGGAAATGATGGAGATTTCTCTTATTCTTCCTTATAAGTTGAGAGATTATTTACAAGGAAGTTAAACTATATAAAAAAAAATAGTTTTCAAATCTCTTAAAGTTACCTCCAATCAAATAAGGCCTTAGGCCTTAGTTTGAGCAACTCATCCTTTGATAACGCCTGATCATGCAGCCTCAAAGACTACAGCAAATCATTATATATTTGATAAATAGTCATGTTAATATTATAATATGTAATTAATGGTTAGGAAGTCAAAATAACTTATCTTAACTCATGAGTATGCAGCAGCTTGTTATTGTTACGTGTGAAATTTGGTTCACGAAACTACTGATTGAAAAACACACATTTCAAGATGGGTGACTATTATATCTGGTTGATTGAATGACTTTATTTTTCTTGAATTATGTCTCAGTTTTTGTTTTTTATTTTTTTATATGATTTCAACTGGAGTTGAACTAACAACCTCCATAAACTTTTCCACAGAGATGCTTTGGCTCGATATATCTCAAAGTTTAACTTGCGCGCTACTCGTATTTCAATGTGTATTGCATAGTTTTCAAATATATTATCAGACCACATAAATCTTAATTAGGCTCTTAATAGTAGCAGGGTAGCATGTGAAAGATCAAACTAAAAATGCTTCTACCTTTTCTCATATATATTAATTAGCAATCAACACAACCATGTTCCACTCCAATAATTCATTTTTGAATGCATGCTAAGGTATACTGTAGAGTTGGTTGCTCATTTCCGTCTCTCGTAATTGATTGTGACTCTTGTTGATGAGTATCATTAGTTTGTATATATAGTGCTTCTAAAATGGAGCTCAACTATATTGCATTTTTTTGCATTTAATATGATTTGCATTAAATGCGCATCGTTCACCATTGGATTAAAATTTCATAGTAATCCAATGAAAATATATAGTTCTCATGCATGAGTATATATATGAGTATATATTTGGACTTTATTGTATTTATGTATAAGGCTATAATTAGTAATAGAGCTTATATTTTGCCCTAACCTTAAAATCTCTTTTTTGAATTTTCTCTCTTGATTAGATTTTGAACCATCACGATCTTCTCTTTTGATCGGCAGTAATTTTAATTTTCATCTTTTCGTATTTTATGTGTTTAATAAAATGTATATCTTTTCAGATTTGTGAAGATTAAATCTCCTTGTTGTGGTACATCTTTCTCAACGCTCGTTTTTAGATCTGTGCGACTATCAGGTTGATCCTTATTTTTAATTTTATTTTTAGGTAGTTTATCTTCCCTTTTTTGAAAGTCTTGATTTTGTTTTTTTCTTGTTGAGAGGTTTTATGTTTTCTTCTTCTTGTTGAAAAATTTTGTTATTCATTATATGATTTTAGCTGGTGTTTATATGTTGTAATGTGTTTTAACATTGTACAGAGCAGTCATTGATTGTCAAACTGTTTCAATTTCATAATCGCATTTACAATGAAAGTAATAGCAGTTCTTTTGAACAAAAAGGATTAACGAATCAATATACTTTTTAATTCTATATCTAGTTATGTTCCGAGCCATTAATGATCAATGAAACTTTTATTTTTCTTCAATAATAAAAAACTTATATATTAGTTAAGTGTTATTAATTGATTGATCGTTGATTTCTTTTGTGAGGAGCTATAAATGTATATAGCTAGCTAGGGTACTATTATGTATTTAGCTTAAATTGAACATGTACTTAATTTTTACTAGCTAGGTTATAATTATAATCATAACACCCCCATCCCTCCATGGCCAATGTACAACATAAGACACAACGACCCACCATCATTTGTGCACGCCTCAAGATGGAAGGCTACGTCTCTCGTGGTGCAAAACACAGTAGGTGTGTGGGAGGCGTTGTGTGCACTCACACATAGAAGATAAAGTGGAGTTATATATATATTCAAAGCTTTGCTCCGACAGATTATTTAATCTCGAACTAGTTAATATTGAACATGCATATATATATATATATATAAAGGCATGCATCTAGCTAAAAACTTTTTCTTTCCCGGACTGAAAATTGAGACTTCTGATTAACTGATGAGTATAGCAAATATAAAGTGAAGTTTATTAAAAAAAATTGAGTGGGGTAAATAACTGGAATGCCCCTGTGGAAAAAAAGCTAGCAAAGTGTGGTTAGTGAAGGATCAGTTACAGATTGAAGGAAATGCAGTAAATTAAGGCAGTACTGCTCTCTTCAAGAGAAATTTGTGCAGCGAAAGAGAGCAGAACGCCGAAACAAAATGCAAAATGCTAGAATAAGAACGCAAAATGCACAACGGGATGCACAACACACCCATCCCACCATGCATTGTACTTCAAAATGTGTAAGGCCACACTTCAAGGCTTGCACGGACAATGGGATTGATGCGTTGGGCGTTGTTATTCGAGCATTTCCCAAACAAAATTAAAAGTGCTCTCGTATTCTACATACCATTGCCATATATATCCTACTAAAAAAATAGCAGCATGGCCGGGCAAAAGAGGAATACAAATTATATTGATTGGTGGTGTTAGTATTTAGTAAGCAAATCCACCGGCCTTGGTGTTCTTGTTGGTGGTGGTGTTGGCCTTTCGATGAGATGCCCGAGACGTCGAAGCAGATGATGATGATGTAGATATCTTCATCATCTTGGCCACCATTGAACACTTCTCTCTTCTCAAACTCTCCTCATCATCCATGCATATGTGTCTGCACCTACACTCCTCGCTACAAAACGCCCGGTCTCCTCTAAAAAAAAAAAAGGAAAGAAAAATTATATATACATCAAACCCACAAAAATTTAATTAGTCCTAGCCTTATTCTACACACTAATAATATAGTCGATATGTACATGTACAAATATGTAAACTTTCCTTGACGAAAAAAAATATGTAAAATTTGAAAATAAATTAATATCACAAACATATATATATATATATATATATATATATACACCTATATAAATGTAACAATAATTCCAAAACACACACATGAGAGTATAAGATTTATGTATATATTGCAACGACCGCACTATTTTCTTTTGAACTTTGAGTTAATAGTATGAGCGCCCTTCTAACCTTCCTGAAGATTAGTCAGGTTTTGGCTGAGACAGTTCGGACACCGTCAGCAATAAAATAAAAAGGATTTATGTATATAGCTAGAGTGAGAAGATAGAGCAACTAGTCACCTGTACATGAAGATGTCTTTGTTGGGAAGGAGAGGCTTTTGACAAAGATAACAGTTATCAAGGAAATTAATAGAAGACAGAGGAGATGAAGAGTAGTGGTAGTAATTATATGAAGATGATGATGATGATGATGATGATGGTATGGTGTTGGTGTTGGTGTTGGTGTTGATGTTAGTTTTGTTGATGACTTGTAGTAGAGGTGGTGGGGTGGCTTTGGGGTTCTTGATTGTGGTACTACTCTTCTTAACATAGTAGTTATTGTTGTTGGTCTTGTTTTGGCCTTCTAAAACTATGCTCAACCCCACCATACTTGTTCTTCACATGTAAACGTTGGAGATAGATGCAGAGTTATGGTGGTTGTTTAAGAAGAATGAGAAGAAGAAGAACCAAAAAGAGAGTACGGGGGGCGGGTGGGACCCACAGGAGGGGGAGAAGCAGCGCAACAGAGATAAGGACGCTCATCAGTCGCTTACCGTAATTCATCCCTCTAACGTCTCCTCCTTCGTAGCCACGTACCCTGCCCACTTTTAAAACCCTTCTCTTTTTTCTTCCACACTAATCTTCGTTTTCTTTTTTCTTCCCCCATTATTTTTTTTTTTTTCACTTTTCAAAAATAAAGAGTCCGACTAAGTGTACTTTGACTTTTAAAAAGTGCACTTTATTTTATGTGACACTTTAAATTTAAATTTTAATTACTAAATGCACCTTATATTTTTACTAAAATACTATTTCATCTGAATCGAAGCACCCAACTCTAAAATCTTAATCAAAACATTTATTTTAGGTTCGGCGACATATAGCCGAGACTTATCAACTAAAATCGGTATTGTCCAACCGAACTTCTTTGGTGAGATTTAGTTGATAACTACCGACCTAAAAGTTCGGTGAGTTTCGACCGACTCTTTAATTAAAGGTTCAGCAAGCTGTAACCGACACTCCAATTAAAGGTTCGGTGGCCTTCGACTGACTCTCCAACAAGAGATTTGGACCTCGAGGCTAAACTCCTTGATGATGCCTACAAATCACAAAGAAGATAACGTGTGAGGTGCATTTAGTAATTGTAACGAGGTGCACTAATTACAGTGAAAACATAAAGGTCATTTTGTAGTAAGATTGATTTTTTTTTTTTAAGTTTGACTTTTTTTTGATGAACATACCCAAACTCAAAACAAAAGGATGTTAATTTTTATGTTTCGTCTGTCGGGACACACAGATGTAGCCTCGTGGATTTTTACCTATATCAATATTGTTCATAACTATAGAGATATTAGAAGACTTCTCGATAGGGATTTGGACGTTAATCTTTTCTCATATTTATCGTGAAGGAAATATAGAGATAAATGCTCTTACAAACTATGCAAGGGAACTTCCTCAAGGTGTCTCAAATATGTGGAGTCGCACGTCCCATTATGTAGTTCACGTAATTTTTTGATTTGGGCTTATGCCCCTTCTTTATATAAAAAAAAATTGATAAATTGTATTATTACGAATCAATCGGCGCCACATAACTTAACGAACTGATCGTTGCGAGATTAATTTCACTTGTATGTTACGACCAGGGCTAGATTTTGTGATGAGAGCTTGGTTGAGAGTTCGACTCTACGTTTGGCTGTGACCTCTCCCGCATATTCCCAAGAATGATTCATTTTGATGGGGCTTTTTCTAGGGCTTTTGTATGCTCGGGGTATTGATAGCTAAGCATTCTTTTGTCTATATAGCATTTTCATAAATAGCATGGAGGGTAAATAACCCCTCTAATGTATTTAACCTTTAGATCAATACAACTTTCTGGAATTAGATTCTATTTCTCAAAAAAAAAAAAAAAAAGGATGTAAGTATGTAACAAACTTGTTTTTGCTAATTAAGGAAGTAATAATATGCTCTATCGAGATTGAAACTCATGACCTTTTACTCTCAAATCTTATACTTAAGTATTGATCAACAAAATTAGTTGGTAATAAAATGTTACAAAATTATTTGTACGCAAATTAATAATTCTTATGGAAAAAAAAAATTGGTTGTCAATCTTTTCCTTTTGAGAAATTAAGAAATTGTTTGAAACAGTTCAAGAGTCAAATCGTGGCAGTCGTACCATTGGAAGCGGACGTGTTGAACTGCTGTCATACCCAGAAAGCAATCCCTCACGCAATCTCCACCGAACATCCATTTCTGTACGCTCGTCATAAATGCATCTGACGGTCAATCCGCTGAAACCACTGTACTTCACAATCTGCTAACTACGATCCACCGTATCACACCCCACACACTCAAATGTCACCTTACCTGCCTCCAATAAAATTTATTATTACCAATCTTGTCGATCAAATATCATGCCACGTGTGCTCTCATCTTCATGTGTACCAAAACAAAGTTAATTTTTGATGTCCCACCTACTCATCGTTTGCACTGCACCAACCTATCTCTTTCATGTGTGTGGAGTTTGCCAATGCTTGTTTGACACCTAGAGTCTTGATTGATTGTTGATGTGATTGATCAATCACAGCCGTACACGTGGAAAATGAAACAAATACAGGATACAGTTTGTATTGGGTTGTAGTTAAATTGTTGATCCTTGATAAAAAAAAAAGGTTAAATAGTTGAAAGTCATTGTTGTCCCTTAACTAGCCACATGTAGGGATGCAAGTGGGACATATTCGGGGAAGAGAATGCAATCCTCACCCCATCCTCATTTTTGGCGGGGCGAGGACTCTCTGTTTAAAATTTTCCACTGGAGAATTTTCGATCCCCATTCCCACTTGGCAGAGATTTTTCACCTTCACTATTTTTTGATATAATATCTAAAAAAGATTAAATAAATTATAGATACAAAATTTAATCATTAAAATCTCTTTCTTCATGACTCTAGATCGCTTTTTCAAACCTTTTGAATCAATACAAATACTTTTAAAATAATATACTTACATTATTATATATAAATGTGACGCCCGCAAATTCCCAATACATTTGGGAACGCTCGGCTTAGACTCGTACAGATCCCCGAGTCAGTACTCGGCGGTCTGGCGAGCCTAGTCAGCCTCCAATTATCAAATTACAAGTTTTATGAAAGAGTTATTGCAAGTATAACACATCAGAAGAAAATTTAAACTAAACAAGTATTGAAAAATAACTCACTCAAACAGAAATCAGAAATCTATATATGTGGAAACCCCGTAAACGGGAATATTCATGTACATCAACGGAAACCAAGTAAAGCTGTACATGATATCAAATAACCTATGATCCCCAGTTCAAACCAAACATGATGTGTATGTATATAAATAAATCAATATACAAGCAGAAATCAAACATAATCTAGGCTAAGGTACTCGAATCCAGCCGCAAATACTCACAAAAATTCTCCTAAGCAGGGTTCCTTACCCTTCGGGGTTTCCACATATATGGATTCCTGATTTCCGTTTGGCTGAGTTATTTTTCAATACTTGTTTAATTTAAATTTTATTCCGATGTGTTATACTTGCAATAACTTTTTCATAAAACTTGTAATTTGATAATTGGAGGCTGACTAGGCTCGCCAGACCGCCGAGTAATGACTCGGGGATCTGTACGAGTCTAAGCCGGGCGTTCCCAAATGCATTAGTGTAACGACCCTAAAAATTTAACCTATGCTACGTGTCAAAATAGGTGATACGTGGGCCCACGTCGTGGTACAGTAATCAATTCTCGGACGTCGACGCCGAGGTATGTTAGTTTTGTATGATGTTTGTATTATATTATATTTCATTTGTGCAATTTTAAGTTTTTTTAATGGGTAAAGGCGTTGTGTACGAGCGTTGGTAGTCCGGGGAACAAATTCAATTAGAAACACCGACAAAAATATTAAATAAATAATAATTAAAAGGTTTTAAAGTCTGTTTGTTACGTCGGTACGTCTGTGGTGACGCGACGAACAAAGTTAGTATTATGAGTCGGGTGCGAGAATACCCGAGGGAAACTTTGAGTGTTGTGCGAAATGGATGAGACCAAAAGACCAAAAGTCAACCAAGAGTCACCTATTAGAGTCATTAAAGTTGGTGGAGTTGACTGCGAAGTGACCAAAATGGGCATTATACTTATAAAGGGCTTAGTTAAGGGTGAGGGGTATTTTGGTCAAATGACCAAAATACCCAAAATAACAACATGCCACCGTCACCACAAGCCATATGCTCAATCAAAAAAAATTGGGAGAAGAAGAGAATCGGTAGAGAAGGAAAAATCGAGGAGAGGAGAGCGGCGGTTCGCGGAGACCGTGGACGCGACGTCGAGGCGAGATTCAGGTAAGGATTGATTTCGTTGTTAGTGTGTAGTTGTGGTCGATTTCGAGATTTTTGTCGAAGTTGTCGTTTAGGGGATTGTGGATTTAAATGGTGAAAAGGGTGGTGATGATGATGGTGAAGTGGTTGTTGATTGTTGTGGTTGTATTGTTGTTAATGTTGTAAAAAAAAAAATGATGATGTCGCTGCTGTGTTTGTTGGATTTTCCAACAAACACAACAACGAAGAAGAAGAGAAACCGGGCCGGGTCAAGGTGACCCGACCCGGTTTGGGTCAGACCGGGTCAGACCCGGTCAAGCCGGTCCTGACCCGACCCGTGACCCACCTATATATTATATTAATAAAAATTATTTATTTTGATTAAATATATTAAAATTGATTTTAATTGAAATAAATTCTAGAAAAATAGGAAAAATTCAGGAAAAATTTTAGAAAATTCCAGAAAATTATATTTTCATCAAATAAAGAGAAATTTGAGAATTTCTACAAAACGTAAAATATTCGGGATTTTTGCGAGACGTTATGTCGGGGTTTTTACCTTGGAAAACGTGAAATTTGGCAAAAATAGCTAGAAATTTGAAAAAATCATAGGAAATTAAGGAAATTAATATAAATTGCATTATCAGGATTATTGTACACACGGGGACCGTAAGGGGCGTTTCGGAGTCCGTGTTAGCGCGAATTAGCTTGGATCGAGGTAAGTAAACCAATGAGGAACACCACAGTATTTCTTGAGCTTTTAATTATTTATTGATATTGTTTCAATACTATCTTGTCATTCCATTCCTTTTGAGTTGTCCTAAGGCAAGTGTGTCAAGCGTGATCCTTGCAGAATTCCGGGCTCGCGGTGTATTATACCGGAGTTTACGGCTGGGGATACATGATTAATTGTAATGACATATACGGGGTGAGAGTTCTCCACCAGATTGCTGGGGACTCTGCACTCGCGTAGGGGTCTTAAAGGAGATTCTGTCCTCGACTCCTAGCTTTTGAGGAGATTTTGTCCTCGCTTAACGACTTTAATTGGTCGGGACCACTTGTGCCTTTCCTCTTGTATTCGAACGCTCAATTTCGATTGCTTATTTATATATTCACGCCTTTTATATATTCATGCGCTCCTTGTCCTTTTCTTTTTATCTGCATGAATTGACTGCTCATTTATTTAAATTCAAAATACTGTAATTATTGTTGTTCCTGCTTGGCGTTACTTACCTGGACTCGTCATTTTTGTGTTTGATCGAGTGCAGATCCACAGTCCAGCAAAGGAAAGGCCGTGCAGTTAGGTGATATACTTTGAGCGGCCCTCCTCTGCTGATATAGGTGACATTCTTTTGGTGTATTAGCTACTTAAATTATTTTTTTTGTACATGGGGTTATGGGTTGAGAGATCTTTTTGGATATTAAGACTTGGATGATACTCTCCTTGCTTTACATGGTATATATATATATATATATATATATATATATATATGGTATACGGGGTTCCCACACCCTAAGTTTTTGTCCTGACTTAGAGCTTTCGAAGTTGATTTATTAGTTGAGATTAATTGCTTCCGCTTATTACTTTGATAACTCGCTAATTAATTGACTTCACTCTCAAATGATTAATAAACGATTGAATGGTAATGATAGGCTCACTGGCCCCGCGCGACTCGTCGGGATTGGCTCGGGGGTTCGCGCGGGTCCAGGCCGGGCGGCGCCCGATTCTAGGGTTGTGGAATTCGGGGCCGTCACAATTAGGAATTTTCATGTACATCAACGAAAACCAAGTAAAGCTGTACATGATATCAAATAACATGATGTATATGTATATAAAGAAATCAATATACAAGCAGAAATCAAATATAATATAGGCTAAGGTGCTCGAATCCAGCCGCAAATACTCACAAAAAGTCTCTTAAGCAGGGTTCCTTACTCTTCAAACACTTTGGTAAATCTGCACCCGCCTTCACAAACTAAACGGTGAGTAACTGAGAGAAATCGAAAGTAAAGCCAGAAGAATATAATAGTAATTTATGAATTATTAAACATGACAGTCTAAATATCATGTAGGTATTGAAAGACAGGAATTTAAATAAACAAGGTGCATGATAGGCAGACTGGAATTAATAGCAATCGAAACATGCATGTTCTACGTGTCAAGAGAGGCCATAAGTAGTATGAAAATCCACAACAAATCCACAACAGTCCAGTACATGGTATCACACAATCATTAGGGGTGGTCAAATACTCGAGCGCACGAGTGCCTGCGTTTTATCCCTTTTAGTGCAGGTCGCGTGTACCTTCGAGACACACATTTATGCCAAAAACACACATATAAGGAATATGGAACGGAATGCCAACAAGTAGATCATAGCAAACATGATAGAATGATAATGAATCACATGGTATTTTTCTTATCTAGCTTATTAACGTACACAAGCTTTAGGGCAAGTGTACTTACCTGAACTATCGCAACCCGTATACACTCTCGCATCCATAACGCGTATCCCCGAGTTTTCGGCTACCTGACAGGGTCGGAAACTCATGTTAATAGGTCAAGTCGTTAACTAAACCTAGGTTGAATCCTTAGTATTTTCCCAGTGTTTTAACGACTCGACAACTCGATAAATCAATTGGTAAATCAATCAGAAACCCAATGAAAATATGACTATCTTGAGTTTTGAAATCACAACACGTATAAGTCTCATCATGAATCATAGGCATGACTCAGTCGTAAATAGGTCATGCCATAGTCCGAGGACCGGCGGTGTGACTACGACGCCACTACCATTCAGTCAACGTAAAACACAATCACGTCGCTCAACAGTCACGACTCAACATGACCATACATCGACGAGTATGGAACCTCACGGGTGTGGTCCAATGTCCGTAAAGTACCAACACGGCATGGAAAGGCCATGTGCATGCCCTACGTCACGTCGATGACTACTCGATGCAGAAATAACTCACGCATAACTTCGCCATTACAACGACTCATCACCATTGATATGGACGTTCCGGGGGCTATGAGACTCTATGAAAGACATGGTAAGGTCTCTGGCAGTCCCCCTATGTCATCGCGTCGACGGCAGCGCCGCCACCACGGGTGGTTTTCGACGAGAAGAGTACAATACTACATATACTACACATGAACAACATAAACAAATAATAACGCCATTGTTTTGGGCCACTCCGAGAGTTGTGAGACACAAGCATGAACTCAGCTTGGTCCCCGACATCCCTGATCATGGTGGCACAGCGGTGGCGTTACCTATGGCAGCGGATTCTGGCGAGGAGGAGCACAACGACACATGAAATGACATGAACATGAAATATCAACAATTTGTGCTTGCCTCACTGTTATTGCCCACTCTGGAGGGCTGTGGGACCCAAGCCAAAGCTTAGTGGGGTCTCCGACAACCTCCAGTCTTGGTGGTCCAGCGGCGGTGCCACCAGTAAGGGCGATTTTCGACGAAAACATCCCTAGTGAAACAACTCGATAAAATACAACAAACCACCACTATTTTGACCACTTCAGAGGCTGCGAGACACCAACATTGCTAGGCATGGTTCCCAACAACCCCCCAAGATCGGTGGTCTGACCAGCAGCGCCACTAACAGCGACGATTTCCAACGAGCAGCAATCAATTTGAAAAAAAAAACAGTTACACATGATAACAATGAAATAAGCAGTCACTACAAGACAACTCTACGATGGGGGTGCTCTGGGGTCGTCGAACTTTGGTGAACCACCGGAGATGGTCTCCGACCAACCCCCGGTCATGGCAACCCACCTCCATAAGTTCGACAAACGCGGAATAACCACAGTCATGGTAATGAGCGAGAAAGAGAAAGAGTGAGGGAGAGAGAGAGAGAGAGAAAAGCACCACCTCTGGCAAGTGGAGTGATCGCCGACCACCACTGGACTAACCAGGGTCGGTGTGCTGTTCACCAAGGGAAGAGGGAGAGGAATGGGAGAGAAGAGAGGAATTGGTGGGAGAGAGAGAAACGGGCCTCTGACAACCGGTAAGAGTTCCGACGAGTTTTGAGTCCGGTCACCAAGGGAGAGGGAGAATGGGTCAGTGGTGAGAGCGAGAGATCTGATGAAGTATGATTCAAAGTATTTGACCAATTCACTTATGTTGCGAGTAGTTAATTGGATAGAGAATAAACGTGGCTGTTGATTTGGTCTAGTTTGTAGATTACGAGTAGTTAATTTGTTGTGAGAATAAGGCTATTGTTGATTTAGTCTAATATGTAGTGGGTAGTTGTTCCTATAGAATGCTAGTAGTGGTTGTGTTTATCCAAGATTTATTCTACGTAATGTAGCTATTTATATGTGTTGTCACTCATCAATGAAATACACTCATTTGAAAAAGCTTCTGTACGTTGTCAAGTTTTAGTCAAGTATGTCATAGTCTCTTTATTTCTACAATAAATTTGGTATCAGAGCATTGGCTATGATCCTTTGGGCAATTGTGTGACACCTTGTATTTTGAGAGTGTCAAATATAGAAACTTTAATTGTCATCTCGTTTTTTGAAAAGTGAGAGACAGAGAGTCATTATTATGGCAGAAGTGGGGTTTTCTTCTCCACAACCATTTGCAGTTTTTCCTCTTCTCACCCGTTGCTGCCCATCTTCAATGGAGAGAAGTATGAGTTTTGGAGCATCAAAGTAAAAACTCTACTCATCTCAAAGGAGTTGTGGGATTTGGTGGAGTATGGGTTTGTTGATGTTCTAGATCCCATTGAAGAAGAAGAGGACAGATTGAAGAAAACAAGAAAGAAAGATGCTGAAGCATTGTTCATTCTTCAACAAGCCGTACATGAGTCCATCTTCTCACAGATTGTAGCGGCAACAACGTCAAAGAAAACGTGGTCTACTTTGCAGATGGCGTTTCAAGGTGATTTAAAGATCATCACAGTGAGATTGCAATCTCTAAGGCGTGACTTTGAAACCTTGTTGATGAAAAATCGCGAATCTGTGGCTGATTTCTTGTCAAGGGCAATGGGAGTTGCCAGTCACATGCGTTCATACAGAGAGCAGATATTTGATGCGACGATTGTTACAAAGCTACTGAGAAGCGTGAATCCAAAGTTTGACCATAATCTAAGTATCTAACGGTCCTTTTTATTGATGAGTTGCTTGGGTCTCTTCAAGCACATGAGTCAATAATCAACCGATCACTTGAAAAGAATGAAAAGAAGGCCTTTCAAGTGAAAGAACTAGACAACTAACATGGAGGAAATGACCATGCAACCAGCAGCAGATGTCGAGGAAGAGGCGAATTTTGTGGCCGCAGTCGTGGCTATGGCAGAGGCAGAGGAAGAGGAAGGAATGTTGGCCAGCGACAAAACAACGAGCAAGGAAACACAAATAATGGCATTCAATGTTACCACTGCAAGAGCAAGGAAATACAAATAATAGCATTCAATGTTACCACTGCAAGAAGTATGGGCACATCAAAGCTGGCTGTTGGTACAAAGACCAACAAATCAATTTTGCAGCAAAACTTGAAAAAGAAAAGAAGCTTTTCATGGCTTGTTTTGATGATGGCCAGAGAGCAAGTGATTTATGGTTCATAGACAGCGGGTGTTCAAATTATTTGACCGGCACCAGATCGATGTTCGAGGAGCTCGATGAAACTCAAAAAATTAAGTTACAACTAGGCAACAAGAAGGAAATGCAAGTTGAAGGAAGTGCCTCAGTAGGCATTGACACTCTTTAAGGCAGAGTAAGAGTATTGGACAATGTTCAATTTATGCCTGATCTTGGGTACAATTTACTGAGCGTTGAACAACTAATGGCAAGCGGGTACTCCATAGTGTTTGATGACAAAACTTGTGTCATTACAAACAAGAAATCGGGGATGGAGGTTCGCATTGGTATGGCTTCGAACAAGATGTTTCTCTTGGATGTCTCTAACATCCAAAATTTTGCTCTTGCTGTAAAAGTAGATGACGACTCAAAGTTTTGGCATTTGCGATATGGGCATCTCAATGTCAAGGGCTTAAAGCTGCTTAATGATAAAGGTATGGTTCATGGGTTGCCTAGAATTAATTCTATTGAGTTATGTGAAGGGTGTGTTTATGGCAAACAGAGAATTAATTCATGTTGATTCATGTGGCCCTATGCAAACTAAAACCTTGAGTGGGAGTCGATATTTTTTGTTATTCATTGATGATTTTAGAAGAATGAGCTAGGTGTATTTTCTAGAAAGCAAATTTGGGACTTTTGAAAGGTTTCAAAAGTTCAAAGCCTTGGTGGAGAAGCAGAGCGGCTGCCATATCAAAACTCTTCGCACAGATAGAGGAATAGAGTTTGTATTGAAAGAATTCAATCAGTTTTGTGAGAAGAATGGCATCAAAAGGGAGTTGACAACTCCTTACACTCCCTAGCAAAATGGTGTTGCTGAGCAAAAGAATAGAACCGTTGCAGAGATGGCACGAAACATGTTGAAAGCAAGCGACCTTTCAAATGAATTTTGGGCAGAAACAGTGGCGACTTCTATCTACTTATTAAACATCTCCCCAACCAGAGCCGTCATGAATCAAACTCCATATGAAGCTTGGTATCGAAGGAGACCCTATGTAAGTCATTTAAGAGCTTTTGGTTATAATTCCTATGCTTTGGTTAATTCTCAAGTTCGTCAAAAGCTTGATGAAAAATCTGAAATATGTATTTTTGTTGGATATTGTAATCAATCCAAAGCATATAAATTGCATAACCCTCTTAGTGGGCAGATTGTAATTAGAAGGGATGTAGTGTTTGATGAAAACACATGCTGGAAGTGGAGTGAAGGCCAAGTTCTATACAACATTCTTGCACCCTTGGCTTCTGAAATCTTTGCAAGTGAAGAACATGAGCCAACTCTTTCAAGCTTTGCCACTACTCCTTCAACAAGCACATCAACACCTAGCAGAAACTCTTCTACCACTCTTGAAAAAATCATCAAATGAGGCACCACCAGCGAGGTATAGATCACTAATTGACATTTATGCTTATTATCAGTTTGCACTCACTGTTTCAGATCCTGTTAATTACGAGAGCGGTTTGAAAAAAGAGTGGAGAAAAGCAATGGAAGAGGAAATAAAAGCTGTTAAGAAGAATAAGACATTGGAAATTACTGATTTTCCAGAAGGTAAAATGGGTGTTCAAGACAAAGTTTGCAGCTGATGGTAGCATATTGAAGCACAAAGCTCGGTTGGTGGCGAAGGGATATGCACAACAATATGGCATTGATTTGAAGAAACTTTCTCTCCGGTGGCTCGATTTGAAACAGTGCGCCTAATCCTAGCATTTGCAACACAATTATAATGGATGGTGTATCAGTTCGATGTCAAATCGGTGTTCCTTAATGATGAGTTACATGAGGAAGTATATGTAGCACAACCCAAAGGTTTTGAAAAAGGCAATGAAACAAAGGTGTACAAGTTAAGGAAGGCTTTGTATGGCTTGAAGCAAGCGCCACGAGCTTAATATAGTAAGATTAATGGGTATCTTCTGAAAAATGGGTATATGAGGAGCGAGAATGATCTTACCTTGTATGTCAAAAGGGAAGGTAAATATGATTTCATCATTATTTGCCTTTATGTTGATGATATCATTTACACTAGTTCATCTAGTTCCCGTTTGAATAAGTTTAAGTCTCAAATGATGCACGAGTTTGAGATGTCAGATATGGGGTTGTTGCACTATTTTCTTGGTCTTGAAGTTTCTCAAGTTGAAGATGGAGTTTTTCTTTCGCAAAGGAAATATGCCAATGATCTTCTCAATAAATTTGGCATGTCAAATTGCAAGCCAGCAGCTACACCCATGAATTTAAATGAGAAATTGCAGCTTCAAGATGATGCAGAAATGGCAGATGCTAAGCTATTCAGAAGCTTGGTTGGAGATTTGATTTACTTAACCAACACTTGACCAGATATTGCATTTTCAGTTGGTGTTATTTTCAGGTTTATGCAAGAACCTTCAATGATTCATTTTGGGGCAGCAAAACGGATCTTGCGCTATGTTGCTGGAACCATGGAGTACGTTATTTGGTACACTAAAGTTGTGAATTTTGGATTGTGTGGTTTCACCGACAGTGATTGGGCAGGTTCGTTAGATGACAAAAAAAACATCTTAGCTAATGTTTTCACCCTTGGATCTGGGGTGATCACTTGGAGATCAAAGAAGCAAGCAACAATAGCTTTATCAACCTCGGAAGCAGAGTACGTGTCAGCTACTTCAGTAGCTTGTCAGGCTATTTGGTTAAGGAGAGTCTTGGCTGATCTTCTACAAGAACAAAATGGGCCAACAGAGATATTTTGTAGCAACAAAGCAACTATCTCCATGACAAAGAATCCAACATTTCACAGCAGAACAAAGCATATTGAGTTGCGTCATCATTTCATTCGTGATCTTGTTACAAATGAGGATATAGCTTTAAAGTACTACAGCACAGATGAGCAATTGCCAGACATACTTATAAAGGCTTTGTCCCTTGAGAAGTTCAGCTTCTTTAGAAATTTTCTTGGAGTGTCCAACTTTGAATCAAGGGGGACTGATGAAGTGTGATTTAAAGTATTTAACCAAGTCACTTATGTTGTGATTAGTTAATTGGTTAGAGAATAAATGTGGTTGTTGATTTGGTCTAGCTAGTAGAATATGAGTAGTTAATTTGTTGTGAGAATAAGATTATTGTTGATTTAGTCTAACATGTAGTGGGTAGTTGTTCATATAGAATAACTAGTAGTGGTTGTGTTTGTTCGAGATTTATTCTATGTAATGTAGTTATTTATATGTGTTGTCACTCATCAATGAAATACACTCATTTGAAAAAGCTTCTGTATGTTGTCAAGTTTTGGTCAAGTTTGTCATAGTCTCTTTATTTCTACAAGAAGATTGAATGTGTGTGGTTTGGAGAGAAAGTGAATAGTAAAGTTAGGTGGGTGGGGTCCTATTTATAACCCCTTGTTTGCATCTCAAAACACACATGCATCTCGAGGTTGATCTAATGGTTCTCTCACTTTGGGCTGTGTCACTTTAACAAGCCCATATTGGTTCCTACACCCTAGTCCGAATGTTATTTAGTTAACTAACTTCCCGGAATCCAACGACGCTCCTTGGTTGGTTTTTCCCTGCAATGACTCTCGTCGCGTGCGTAGTCTCGTCACGTCTCGATAAATAATTATTTAAATTATTCAAAAATTCATTTATTTGTATTTTTTACTGTGTTTTACTCTCCCATTTACTTAGGCAAAGCCTCATTCAGACTAAAAATCGCCTGAACGGCTCGAGACCTGCATTAGACTAAAATACTACTACACTTATCAAAGAATCATAAAATTACCTTGGTGTCGACTCTCAAAGTTCAAAATACAGTCTAATATCGCGTAACCGGGTCATGGTCCTAACGAGTGCAACACAAGTCAAGTTAAAATTGAGGGTTGTTACAATAAATTTCAAGTTATATTAGTTTTTTCTTGATAAACTTGGTTGTATTTATTTAGAGTTGATAAACTTAGTTACATTATCTTCGTGGAGAAATCCCATATTAAGGCAAGGCAGGAAATCCCCATTGGTGACGAGTAATACCACCCCCGCCCCTGCCCCGCCTGGTAGGGGTAAAATCCCCCCATCCCTCGCCCCATGGGAGATAGTTAGCGAAGAATCCCCGCCCCACTTGCATCCCTAGCCACACGAGTTTCAAATGTAGCAAATACCAAAATAATTAAACCCTAAGAAGAAGTTTTGCCCTCTCTCCTCCTTCCTTGCGCGACAAGTAAATCAGTGTCTTGCTAGGGGTTTTTGGCAACGTCGGAGCGCTTCGGTTGTCTTGCATTGGTCAGTAGCCTCCCTCCTATTTTTTTTGTCTTTTGCCTTTGCCTTTCATTTTCTTTTCTTTCCTTTTTCCCCTTCTATTCTTTTCACCCTTGCCTTCTTCTTGGTGGTGCCGAATAGAGGGATTTTAGGTAGTTGATGTTCGATTTGTCCAGTGGAGACTTCACTCTCTTTGTGCGCCAACTAGGGATGCAGGTGGGGTGGAGTTTCCCCGCCAACTATCCCCCATTGGGCGGGAGATGGGGATTTCATCCCCACCATGCGGGGTGGGGCGGGGTGGTATTACTCGTCACCCGTAGGGATTCCCCGCCCCACCCTAATATGGCGATTCCCCATGGAGATAATGTAACTAAGTTTATCAACTCTAAACAAATATTCTCTCCCTATAAAATTATAAGTCGTTTTGGCTTTTGCACACTAATTAAAGTAGTTTTAATTTCCTACCAAAAAAAGTATGTTTAATTTACATATCTACCCTTTGACCCATAATGAGTTGAAGAAGAGACAAATTTTAATTGTAATAAATGTTTTAGTTGTATAAGGATATAATGGGTAAAAGATCAATAAATGCTCTTTCAAATTCTTAAAACGACTTATAATTTTGGAAGGAGTTTTCTTTTTTAAAGTGACTTATAATAATGGATGGCGGGAGTACAACTAAGTTTATCAGGAAAAAACTAATATAACTTGAAATTTATATATAATAATGTAAGTATATTATTTAAAGTATTTGTATAGATTCAAAAGCTTTGAAAAAATAACTTAGAGCTGTGAAGAAAAAAATTTTAATGATTAAATTTTGTATCTATAATTTATTTAATCTTTTTTAGATATTAGATCAAAAAATAGTGGGGTGGGGAATCCCCGCGGGGGTAAGGATCCCCGCGGAGATTCCTATCGGGTAAAGAATGAGGGTCAAAAATTTTAAACAGGGAATCCCAATCACGCTAAAAGTGGAGATAGGGGTAGGGATTGCATTCCCCGCCCTGAACCTGCCCCACCTACATCCCTGGCGCCAGCGACCTTGTTGGCCCTTTCAATACGTCTGTTCTTCATATGGGTTTTGAGTGGATGTTCTGATAGTTGCTCATAGGTAACGTGGAGAAAAAAAAGCTTTTGGGAGATTGGGTGGTATACAGGCTTTGCCTTGGCAGACCTGTAGATGCCCAAAATAGGCTCTGTTAAGGGAGTCCGACAACGGAATGGCGATGAAGGTGTTGTTGGAGGAGTATAGATCGATCGTCGATCCTCACAAGATTGTTATGCCGAACGTCTTGCCCTCTTACTTTTGATTTCGTTTGTCCTAACTTCTCTAATCTTATAAACTTTAAAGGAGATGTTTAGGAGTGTTATAGAAAGGTGGGGTGGTGCTAGATCTTAAAGAAGAGGTTTTTGGTGGTCCCTCTTTTATTTGTTTATCTTTTTGTAAGCATTTTACTAAAGGTAGAGTTTGTGTTTGTAGTCTAGTTGTTTAGGCTATACCTATTATTTTTAGTGTTCTCTCTAGGAGTCTCACCCTCCCTTTTGTCAAGGCTTTCTCCGAATTGTTTTTAGACTTTCTTCCCTATCAATCATGCCCTATAGGCATTTGATGATGGATGTGTTCAGGCTTCATTTCCTCCGTTTTTCTCATGGAGATTGAGAGTTATCACTGCATGATTGATGTAAAGGTTCTTGCTTATCAATGCAATCTCATTGTGCCTTGAAAAAAATAAAAAAAACAATTAGCTAGCCACTCGAGTTCAAGGCTTGAATGAAAGCACTAATATTGGAAGCTCTCCCTGTCTATATGGTGCGCGACACTGGGCGAATCTAAATTAAGTAGTTGGATAATTCAGATAATAAGGGTGGGCAACGGTCTCTCCAAAACCGCCGAAACCATCCAAATCGCGTGGTTTAGTCTGGTTTCTTGAAATCGTGATTTGGAGGTGGTTTAAAAAACTTGAAAACCGCAATTTCGCAATTTGGTGGTGGTTTTCATTTATAGAAAGTCACGGTTCAATAAATTGCAAAACCAAGTTGAAGTATTTTCTTATTGGAATGAAATAAAATAGAGTCGAAGCATTTTCATGTTGTTTTAACTTTTGAAATGAACTTAGACTCATAATTTTGATTGAGTTCATGTGTTTCATTGTGTTTTTGGTGGATAGTCATGTATAGACATGTGTTTTGTTGTATGTTTTGTTGGTGGACATGTATAGACTTGTATGTAATGTATTAGTTTTTTTGTTGAAAATGTAACGCAGGAAAACTGCAACACTAAATCGAGCGACTTAGTTTGGTTGTGGTTTTGAGGGTTTTCAGTTTGGTAGTGGTTTGTAAAATGGTCAAACCGTGAACCCTTAATTTGGTGGCAGTTTGAAAATTTTTACCACCAAACCGCGATTTGCCTTCCTCTATCGGATGTAGAGTGATTTAGATCTAAAAAAAAAGTGATAAAACTTATAATCGAGATATTTAATTAATATTAATTAATGTAAAAAATAAGAAAGGATAAATTACAATTGGACAAATGTAAAAAACGAATTGCAAATATCGATTAGTTAAAAAAATTGACTCAATTAATTAAACCATACACGTGGATCTGTCTTCTTGCTTGGGTTTACTAGGGTTTACTATGCATGAGGTGCGGTATCACGAGGAGAGGACGGAGTACTGGTGAGTGGTGTGATTGTACTATTAAATGTCTTTTTAACTCTTTGGCACGTAGTAAATTAGTAATGTACGTTAATTTGTTTTCTATACACTGTGTAGAAAAATGTACTAAGACAATACTTTTTGTCTTATTTATTGGTTTTTTAAGATTTGTCTTTTATACATAAAAAAAAGCGTACTTTAACCAATTTCTTATGTGAGTTTGCTGTTGTACATTTGTTCCAGTATAAATGTGACAGTAGAGTACCTTTGATTTACGCAGAATAGCAATTTAAGGGGTTGGTGGGAATAAGCTACGAGTCTATGCCTCCCTATTAGAGAAGGATGCAAGAAAGGTTTCTGTTCATCGTCTTTGTTGTGTTGAAAATAAATTAAGTGTCTAGCCTTAAAAAAAAAAAAAAAAAGTTGGTGGGAACGTTATTTTTGTATATACATCTTCAAAATTTCACCATTTTGACCAATTTGTCGCTCAATAATTTGGTATAGTGTTTAAAAGTGAAAGGTCATGAGTTCAAGTCTTGGTGGAAGCAATTATTTCTTTCTTATAAAAAAAAAATTTCACAGTTTTAGTTCAGCAAAGTAATTGATATTCAATTTTTGGTATGCGTATCTATATACGAGAATATGTTACGTACGCAATGAATTTATTCATATATTTTTTTGAGGAAATGAGTCTTTATTTATTATAGCCTAGTATGTACAATATTAAATATTTACAGGCAGGAAACGATATGTTTCTGTTAAGGAATATTGTCCAATTAGGAAATATACACAAATCACTCTCATAATTATGTTATGAAATCACTCATGTAATTATATTGTGTACAAATACTCACTTGATTATGTGCTACCTTATTTAGATGTTTTCTTTTATATGTAATTGCATCTCTATATATAGAGACATGTAATAGATCAATAATGCACAATAAACTTATCACCTTCTATTAAAATTCGTCATGGTATTAGAGCCTCCATTTGGTTATGATTAATCTTTTGTTTCTCCTCTCTTTTGGTCGACTCCCTCAACTCCGTTTTGTTGTTTGATCTCATTCTTTTGTGTTTCTATTGTTTCTTCTCTTCGATTCATAGTGCTCCCTTCATTGATGCTTGTTTTTGCCTTTGTGCCTTTTCTTTGTTTTCGCTATCGTTTTCATTTAGTCGTTCTTGCTTTTGTGGTTGTTTTGCTTTGTTGCTCGTTCGTCCACTAACCCTTTTCGTTTCGTGCGTGCCTATGATTCTATTGAATCAAGGTTCTTGATTCTTGTCCTTTTTGATATTTTGTCATTGATTAATGTCCATATGTTGATCGGTCTCTTGCCTTATTGATCTCATCCACACCACCAAATATTTTTCGTGTCATGTTTTCATGCTTCCACATATATTTGTGCCACTGGATCCCCTAGTCCTAGGTCGGTCGACTTTTAAGTTAACGACCGCTTCGTGGTGTTCACTTTCGTGCGTTTCCGTTCTTGCATTCGTTCATGTTTGTTATGTTTCTTTGTTGCTTCGTCACCTCTATTCTTATGCCCATCTGCCACTCAAATATGTTCGTCGCCTCGTGTTCTCATTTGTCTATTGGCAGCTTGATCTAACTAATATGCTTGTGTCTTACGTATCTCGTTGCGCCTTCCATCTCCGTCTTGGCCATTAAGCCCGTCATTAGCACACGCATCTACTTTGTGTTGCATCTGCCTTTGTGACCATCTCAAGATCATCTGCTCATTCGTTTGATTGGTGATCATTCATGAACTGCTCCACCCGCGTACATCAACACTTCAGATTTGTTCATCAATTGATCCTTTGCCTGTATGTCGTGGGTTACGACATATATATGGTTATGCTATGTGGATTGTTGTTGATTTCCTCTGCAACAAATCCTAGATCTATTGTATGTGCGTGCATTTCGAAGAGAGATCACGTTGTGATTCTATTGTTCTGATATTCGATGTTCTATTGTTCTTACTCTATCGTATCTGAATCTTTTTCTGTCTTCTTGGGTGGTCGTTGATCTGCTCTGCAATGAAATCTAGATTGGTTTACTAATTTGATTGGCAACCTTAAGTTTGTTTTCATGAACCATCTTGAGTTTGTGGGTGGGTGTTATAAAATATTTAGGTTTATTGATTTCATTGACTTTGTTGTGTTAGTCGTTCCATCGACTCTGCTTCGATAATCGTTTTGCCGACTCTGCTCCGTTAGTCTTTCCGTCGACTCTATTCCGATAGTCGTTCCGCTGACTCTGTTTTGATAGTCATTCCGCCGACTCTGCTCCGTTAGTAGTTTCGTCAACTCTGTCGTTTCGTTGTTCAGTTATTTTGTTGTTCCGTCTGTGCATTGTCTATTTATTCGAGTGCAATCCATAATGCATGTCACGCCTGTTATCCGTGTACTGACCGCTAATTTGAGTGCAGTTGGCAATGTCTGTCACTCCCGTTATTCGCGTGTTGTACGCTGTCGAGCGTAGTTCGCAATGTCCATCATGCCTGTTAGTTGCAACACTGTTGTAGATCTATCTATCCCTATTTATCTCGCTTGCCTATCTGAAGATTATGTCCTTGATCACTTACATCCGTTCGTCGCGATCTGGTGTCCCCATATAGAATTGTCTCTAAACTCAGTACGAATTCCAGACTGAAGTCAATCCGAATTCTGCCCGGATTTAGTTTTATTTTAGTTTACAAACTCACAGTGATTCTGTTGTTCCCATTTTGAGTTTGAGGGATAGTAGAATATTGTGCAATTAGGAAATATGCACAAATACTCCCTTAATTATGTGCTACCGTATTTAGATTTTTCCTTTTGTATGTAATTGCATCTCTATATATAGAAACATGTAATAGATCAATAATACACAATAAACTTATCATCTTCTCTTAAGATTTGTCAGTTTTCCATAAATAAAATCGAAAAAACCCCTGACAGTGTAGTAGGGGAAAAACGTGTTGTTCCTCATATGAATACTACTTCCCCACTTCTAAAATAGGTCATTGATGAAACGCGCCTCCTAATAGTGCCATGCTTCCACCGAATCACTAGGTTGAACCCGTGGTCTTGTGATATGGGATTACAAAAATACATATAGTTAACCTCCGAACTACAAATATAGTATATGTAATGCATAAGTGGTTTTCTATCAGAATTTGTCAAAGGCAATTAGTTACAAACTATAGTTAGACAAAGAATTAAGTATAATGTAATTTTAAATATGTAAACTTTTTCTCGTCTCCTCCCAATTGTATTAAACCTATACTTCTAGAGGGATAGTGGCGGGGAAGCACTCCCTAGAATGCATCTCCTCTAACCAATGTTGGGGCCTTTGCCCTGTTCCTTTCAATCCGCATAAAAAATTAAATTTATGTAAATTGAGTGGCTCAATGTTATGATAAACAATCGATGATCTCTCAAAGTCTGCAATACTGCTCGTAGATGTCCTTCATGCTCCTCACGAGTCCTAGAATAGATGAGGATATCGTCTATGAACACAATCACGAACCGATCAAGGTATTCCCTCATCACGCGATGCATGAGATCCATAAACATTGCTGGCGCATTAGTTAAGCCGAATGGCATGACTGTAAATTGAAAGTGACCGTATCTTGTATCTTGAACGCCGTCTTTTCTCGATCTTCACCCTAATCTGAGAATGGTGATAGCCTCGAC
Source organism: Stephania japonica (assembly GCA_039657345.1). Taxonomy (NCBI): domain Eukaryota; kingdom Viridiplantae; phylum Streptophyta; class Magnoliopsida; order Ranunculales; family Menispermaceae; genus Stephania; species Stephania japonica. The sequence goes on along the minus strand of CM077558.1, from coordinate 5,052,464 downwards.
CTCGATCTATTTTCGAGAACCATCATGCGCCTCACAACCGATCAAACAAATCATCAATGCGCGGCAACGGATATTTGTTCTTCATCAGTAACTCGGTTCAGGTTGGCGATAATCTATGCATAGCCTCAAACTACCATCCTTTTTCTTTACAAACAAGATCTTGGTGCTCCCATGGCGACATACTCTGACCGATGAAACCAAGCTCTAACAATTCATCTAGTTGACTCCTCAACTCCTCAAGCTCTCGAGGTGCCATACGATACGGTGGTATCGAGATCGGCTTAGTCCCCAGTACAAGGTCAATGATAAAGTCTATCTCCCTCGGTGGTGGTAATCCCGGCAAATCCTCCGGAAACACATCCGGGAAGTCGCACACAACCGGTACCTCCAAAAGCAAATCTCCCCGCTTCGCCCAAAGTGCTCATGACACTCGCAACAATCTCAATCTCGCCACTCGTGGCTTCCCCGCCTCTCGGTGATAGGAAGTAGCGATGCCGCCTCGAATGCCGAGCTCCGAACCATCTATTAACGGAATCGTGATTCTCTTCTCATAACAACTAATGTGAGCATGAAACGATCCCACCAATCCATGCCCAACAAAGCATCAAACTCCAAAAATTCGAGCACTCTCATATCTACTTGGTAACTCATAACCCCCTATCTCTACCGGAATATCGAGGCACAACAAATTCGGGTAAATCTTATCTCCAAGAATGGCAAGCTTAAGTATAATATAATAATACACATAAAAATCATAATATGGGTTTCTACGATTCTAGGGTTTCCAGTTGACCGTTCTAACTTCCGTTTTAATGGTTTGTGTTTTATGAATTTACATCAAGAGTCAAGTCTATATAACCTTGTGCTCGATACCAATATGACGGCCCCAAATTCCCAATGCATTTGGGTACGCCTCCGCCTAGACCCGTGCGGAGTCCCGAGTCCCGTTCTCGTGCGAACCCGACGAGCCTAGTCACCTCAAAACATCAAAATTTCACGTTTATGAAAGAGTTATTGCAATTATAACACAAATGGAAGCAAAAATCATATTCTAATCAAATATTGGGAAATAACTCAATCAAAGGGAAATTAGGAATCTATATAAATGTGGAAAACCCAACATGTTCAATCCTAAGTCAACAAAATGGATTGATGGAATCCACCTCAAAACATATTCCCCAGCTTCCAAAACAATCATATATATATATAAACTTCATACAAAAAAATAAACATGAGCCTACATCTCGGTACCTCAAGTCCATGAACACGAGAGAGAGGGGAGAGATGCATACCTTCGGTTGACCGCAACCTCCGACGTCCCTGGTCGGGTCCGGCCGAGAAAAGGTTCGAAATACAATCCGTATCGCGTAGTCGGTCACGATCCAAATATGTCATGGGTTCGAACCTCGGTGAGAACAATATATATGTTTCTTTCTTATCAAAAAAATAAAAAATAAATTATGTAAAAACTTGATGCTTTTAAATTTAACATGATAGTGGAGACACTTGCTACTTTTTGGATGAAAATGTACGAGTTTTATCACATTCATAATCTAATGTAATAAGATAATGACTTTACAAACATAGAAACCACTGCAAGGGGCGTTTTACTTCTTAGTGAGTCAACCCGGCTCAAGTTTGGAGTAGTCAATTAGTCCGAATATCGGGTGGTCAAAGACAAAAAAAAAATTGTCTTCACTTTATCCTTTTGTATAATATATTTATTAGTTATAATTTTTCCCCTATATGTTAAGATTTTTTTTTTCTTTGCTTAATTTGTGCTTCGTCTCAAATTGTAGAAGGAGAGCGCGTACACCAGCACTAGTTTTAAAAAATGGGCTTGATTGCATTGTAAGAAATTTTGAGAGGGGTCCAAGTTTATTACTCTAGAAATTATGCCCATGAATGTGATAAAAACAAGTTTTTTTTTTTTTTTTTTGTTCAAAAGGATACAATTAGAGATTAGTTAATAATTTGTATGTAATTCAACAGTAATCTCTCTGAGAAACACCATTTCATCTCCAATTACACACTTGCCAACCCTCTCATTTTCATCAACTTTGGTAATCAACCCTCTAATCCCAACCAACTCTTTTGCCTTCACAACCTCTTTTCCCCAATCAATTCTCCAAACAGCTGTTAACATACACACAGCACAAAATATTTGGGCCGCTAAAAGCCCATAGCACAGGCCCAAGAACCCAAGCTTCATAGCAAATGCCAATACCACGGCTACTGGTGCACCCACCATGTAGAACGACCAAAAATTAATGGCCGCACATACATTAGGCCTAGCACTTCCTCGAAGCACGCCGCACCCTGTTGTCTGCACGCAGTTAGCGAGCTCGCACAAGCCTAATATGGGCAGCACCGCCGCGACTAAGTCTAGAACTTCAACGTCCTCGGTGAAAATGCGCCCCCATAACCTTCTTCCTACATTAGTGCACACAAGGCCTGCTATGGAGGCTAGGCTTGATAGTGCCATGGCCATGGTGGTTGCTAACCTTGCCTTGCTAGGCCTGTTCGCGCCAAGCTCATTGCCTACCCTAGTTGACACCGAGGAGCTCAACGACATCGGCATTATGTACATTAGGGATGTAGTTTGTATGACAATAGCGGATGCCGCTAGCGCTATGTGCGGCTCAGGGAGGTAACCCGACAAGAGTGTCATGAGCTCGTACCACCACCACTCCAAGCACACGGCGAGACAGCTTGGTAGAGAGAGCCTAATTAGCATTCTCCATGAAGAAGAAAAACATGACTTTGTGTGGCCTAGTTGATGATCATTTGTAGCTGATTCAGTATCGTAGCTATGGTAAAAACATTGCTTTGTGTACAACATGTAACAAAGTAGGAACACAAGGGTGTTGAAATTGGTGACAAAAGTGGCGATAGCGATGCCAGGGACGCAAGGCGAAGAGCGAAAGTTAGGAAGATGGTGATGGGGAGATGGAGGAGGAGGGAGAGCAATGTGCACCACATGAGAGGCCAATTGGCATTGGCTTGGTTTCTAAGGTAGATTTTGAGAGGTTGTAGGAGACTATTGGCGATGAGGTCGGGGATGGCGAATCGGCAATAGAGAGCGGCGACTTCGGTTATATCGGGGTTTTGGTTTAAAGTGAGCATAAGAGGGTGGAGGTTTAACCATAGGAGGGAGATAGGGAGGGAGGCCAAAAGGAGCATGGTGATGGTGTGGTAGAGAGTTTGAGTTGCGAGGGGGAGATTGCGAGAGCCAAAGGCTCGGCTGCAGAGGGGATCCATGCCCATGGCGAGGCCGGTTATAAGAGAGTACCCGGTGATGTTGGTGAAGCCGATGGCAAGTGAGCCGCCGGAGAGTTCTAGGCGGCCTAGTCGTCCCATGCATATGACCGAAACCATGCCTTTGATGTAGTTCAATAGGCCCATGGTTGCCACCGGGAAGGCTATGTCCTTAATTTTCTTTAGCTCTTGTGCAGCCTATAATGTAATATAAATAATCAATACAGTTTTCAAAAAAAAAAAAAAAAAACCAACACACGAATCATATCACATGTAATATCAGATAGCTAACCTGAAATAATGAAATATCTATGCATCTATCTATTTATATATATTATATGTACGTAATTGAACATATATACATGTTAAATTTGATGCAGTACTTAATCACACAGTTATATATATGTACAATCATATGGGCATGCATGTACATTTAATTATGTTCCTATTACCTCTCGCAATGCTGTTGAGTGGTTTTGTGCTTGTGAAGCCATGGTGTCTAGCTAATTGGTCTCCAACTCTTTCTTTAAACTTTCCTATTGTTTTTGTTTCTACTAATTAATTATGGAGAGAACATGCATATATATGCATATGGAACAGGATTAATGGCGGCAGAGATTCCTATAAGTGTTAATTTGGTGGGCACAAGGTGGCTGGAATTATTGCTACTATGGCCATAATTTGGAGGTGGCAATTCGTGTCGGTGAGTTGTAAACGTGTCGTGTCGTATATAGGTCATGACCCATATAATGCAAACCCACGACATCAAATATTTATTAATCGTGCTAATTATTTTTGTGTCTAAATGGATTGTGTTATAAATATGTCGGTATTCGTATTACATGTATATTAAATATTTTATTTAAACTTTTTAATTTATTTAAATTTTTATAGTTTGTTTACTACATTTTTAAAATATCTATATGAATAAATTTAAAGGAACATATTTAAATAGACAATAAAATATAATAGAGATATAGTCTTAAGTTTTACTTTACTTTTTCATTCAAGTCTTTACTCTTTAGTATTAATAATGAAGGGAATATGACTCGTAACAAATAACATATATAAGACAATAAGAATCCTCTAAAAAAATGTGTAAATTTTCATATTTTTAATAAATAATTATTAATAAAATTTTAAACTTGAATAATATATTAAAAGTATAATAAATATTTCCTCTAAAAATAAAGTTAAGTATGAAAAAGGATGTCTGCAAATAAAAAATAAATCATGTTATTAGCATATATTCAAATAGGTGAATTTTGTAATAATTTTTATTATGATATATTTTTTATTTATACATCATTCTTTAATTGTGTTAAGCAAGTCATAAACGAGTCAAACATGTTAACATGTTAAGTACTTGTTTATTAACTGTGTATAAATATGTTAACCTGTTTATGATCCATACTCGGCCCACTTATACCAAATTCATGACATATTTATTATGTATCATGTCTTATTAAACGTTTCATGACTACAAAGCCAACTCTAGTCATAATCCCCTAGTCATAATCAACTTCTTAATTGTAGCTTAAAAGGTATACACTAATTAATAATAATTTGAAAGAGATCTGATGAGATGTTTGTACGTACGTGCATGTTTTCCAATGTCTCACTCTCAAACACATGCATGGCTAATTATTGCTAATTATAGCTAGGTAACCATGGCTCATCAGTTAGTAATTAATTAGGAATTTAGGAGGTATAAAATCCTGTATCCTGTACGTTAACGATCGATTTGATCATTTAGCAACAAAGCTTTTAGCGAATGACCTAATTTTCTTTTTTTTTTTTTGTGGTCTAATTTACTTAATTTCATATAGTTATAGCATTATATATTCATGGACAAAATAACTCTCAACTCTTGTGGTATGGTGATTTAGTGACAGCACGATCAAACAATATTTTTTTTGCTAAATTAATTAGTATATTAATATTATAAATTCTTTTGTTGCAAACGCTTCTTTTTATATACCGTCATGTCTAAAATTACTCTAATTATTTTTATATGATATACACCTCACCTTACTAGAGGAGTTAATACCTCATAAAGTTAAAAGTCTCAAACTATAAACCACTAAGTAAACTAATGAATGAATAATTAGTAGGTCCCAACCACTCGACGAACGCAATCACTGGTTTTGTTGCAAAAAGTTGACTTGCGATATTACAAGATCACTTGTAATTCTCAATATGCATGCGCCACTTTTTCAATATTTTTTAATTACTTTTTTTCCTCTCTTTATCTTATGCAACTTTTTTGTATTTTTATTAGAGTAATTTTATTTGGACTCTTAGAATATAGACGGTTATGGGTTTTTTGAAGTTTTTAATTTCAAAATCATTCTCAAGCAATAAATGACTTCAAAATTACAACTTGTAAAAAATTCTTTGATATTCATAAAAATTTCAAAAACCCCCTTAAGAGTCCAAACAAATATTTTGTTTTTGATATCCGTCGCTTCATTTAGTTGCAATATTATTGTTGAAACTTGTGTCGATTACACTAATTATATACTCCATAACGGTTCTAATCATTTGTGATTAAAGAGTGATTTGCTGCAAATCAATGCATAATTAGTTATATAATGTCCCTTTCGATCTTCTCATTTTCTCTTCCCAACAGGGCATGTGGGGTGGGGTTATCGTAGAGCATAATAATTAAAGTAAAATATCTTAAGTGATGACAATAGTCTTCCTCTTTTTCTCCCACCATGCATGTGCACTTGGTACTTTGATTTAATCAATCAACTATTAGCAATAAACATAATTATTATCAGCTTAGCTATATATATATATATATATATATATATATATATATATACTTGTATGAGTACTGCTATTTGGACACAAAAATCTAGACATAATAGATTTATTTATTTCAAATTCATCATTCAAAAAGTTGGTGTTATTATTGAAACACCCAAGTGAAACTGGTGCTTTCTCATTAACTTTTGTAAAAATTATTCACACATCCCTATGAGTCTAGACTCTTGAGTCCATATAGATTAATTGATACTGTATATCTTAATTATTTCATCAGCCATAATCATATATTTCAATCACATGCATTATCATATCAAAATGCATATGGCACATTATGGTACTTAATGTCTCATGCATCACTAATACAATTTACGAAGCCATAAATATTATTTAATTTAATGGATTTGTGCGTTGTAACTAAATCCTTACATTGCTAATGAGAATGTAATATGAAATTATATTGATTAGGGTAAAGTAGGGCAAATTGTATACAAATGGGATGCTCTTATTTATAGAGCTTACAAAACAATATACATAAAAACTTATGTGATACAAGGTAAGATTTACACAATCAGTGGGGAAGTTATGATATACACAATTAATGGGGAAGTTATGATTTACACAATCAATTTCTAACAACCCCCCTCAAATTCAAGGTGGTGGCAACAAAACCACTTGAGTTTGCAAACGAATAAGATGGTGATACACAAAGTAGGCGACACTTCTGCGTGGAGACACCAGATCATAGAACGGATGCAAGTGATCACTGACAAAATTGGCAAACGAGCTAACATAACAGGTAGATCTGAAATGGGTACATGAGACGGGCAGACATAGGGGTGCACGCGGATTGCACTAATCCTGGATCCGGTCCAATTCGGACCAATTATCACTAATTGAATCAATTTTTTGATCCCTTTGACTGGATTGGATTGAAAAATCATTAATCCGATTGACCGGATCGATTATGAATCCTACATTGAAAAATTGCAGATCCAATATGATCCAATCCGTTTAACACATCAACACATACATATATTTCATCATATGTACTATAGTAGCTTAATTAGCATCAACTCAAACTATCAACTCAAAACTAAAATATCTAAAAGACTATACTTGTTTTTAACTCTTTTATTATGTTTTTGACCTTTTTATTGTAGGTTGTATGTTCAACGTACATTTTTTTATTCTTTTGTAAGGATGTATGATTAAGATTTGTGGATTACACATTTATTTATGCAGGAATTTGTATTTTGAAGTTTATTGTGATAACAATTTTGTGGGAAATATGATATATATAGATTTGTGAAATGTATGTTATAAATTTGTCATTCATGAGATATATAATTCTTGTGATTCATTTGATTAAATCTAATTTCATAAATTTTGGATAGGAAAACGTCAATCCGCAAAACTTGATCAAATCCGATCCGCATTTTGCAAATTGGATTGAGTTGGATTGATGAATTATTTGGATTAGATTGGATTGTAATTTTTCAATCCGCAATAATTGAATTGGATTTTGGATTGACCCTAATTGAACTGGATCCAATCCGTGTGCAACCCTAGGCAGACATCGCGAACTGCGCTCGACAACGTGTTACAAATAGGGGTGGGCAAACCGCGGTTTGGTTTGGAAAACCACCAAACCGCGACCAAACCGAGGGTCTACGGTTTGGTGATTTTCCAAACCGCAACCAAACCGCAGATCACCAAAATCGCACCAAACCGAACCGCGGTTTGCGCGGTTTGGTCGGTTTGGTTTCGCGGTTTTCATGCAATTTATTTTTAGGAAAAAAAAACCAGCAAGCAAAAAAAAAAAAAAAAAGCAAGCCAAAAAAAAAAAAAAAACAAGCCCAAAAAAAAAAGCAAGCAAGCAAAAATGAAAAAAAAGCCAAAATGAAAAAACAAAGAAGCAAAATGCCCTCGGTTTGGTTTGTATTTACCAAGATGTGAGATTTGTGGTTTTTTTTTTTTTTTTTTTTTTAATTTTTAGGGTTTTTGGTTTATATTTACCAAAATGCCCTCGATTTGGTTAAACCGCGGTTTTCTCAAAATGAAAACCGCGACCAAACCGCGAATCTGCGGTTTGGTCGTTTTCCAAACCGCGACCAAACCGCGAGCTTCAAAAACCAAACCAAACCGTGCGGTTTGGTCGGTTTGAGCGGTTTGGGCGGTTTTTTGAAAACCGCTGCCCACCCCTAACAAACACATACGAATAATAATGGCGCGCACTAAGAGAAACGCCGCAATTGAGAAAACTAACCTAACGGTTAGGGCTCTGATACCATATTGAAATTCATGGGCTTGTAGAGTGTTGGACCACACGCGCATATGGTGGGTATACAAATGGGGTTGAGCCCATTTTTGCACAAAACCAATTAGTTTGTGCTAGAATCCAATCTACACCACTTTTATACCACGTCAACTCTTATTATATTTCTAATATGGGACTATATTTCAACACTCCCCCTCAAGTGTAACTAAGCCTGAACTAGTTGTCACTTGCCAAACACAGACCTACTTTTTTATAGGTTTATAAATATGTCTAAGCCTCTTTCTGTAGGCTTTAGTCCACAAACGGGTCTAGTCTCTACCGCTAACTCAATCAGGTCTTCAAATACGAGCCTAGGATCGTTTCGCTTTGATACCATGATAATGTAATATGAAATTGTATTGATTGGGGTAAAACAAGGCAAATTGTATACAAACGTGATACTGCTCTTATTTATAGAGCCTACAAAATAATATTCATATAAACTTATGTGATACAAGGTAAGATTTACACAATCAGTAGGGAAGTTTTGGTATACACAATAATGAGAAAATTATGATATATAAAATTAGTGGAAGAAGTTATGATATACACAATTAGTTTCCTATCAACTAGTTTGTAGGTAGAAACCACGATTGATCTTGAATAATCTTGAAATTGCAGTTTCAAGTGATGTTCTCTCTCTTACGTTATATATATAACATGAAAAAACTAAATAAAAAAACTAAATTAGTATTCTAGCATTATCTATATATATTTCTGCGCTTGTAAAAATCTTGGAAAAAAGAAATGTACGTTCCATATATAATTAATAATGTAATGATTTAAATTTCTCAAAAAAAAAAAATAATGTAATGATTTAAAAGTGCAACACAAAAGGCTTAATTTTTATTGTCAATTAGCTCTCGTAGTTTTGTCGCTAAGAAAGGTATATCTATGTCTTTTTGCGTCATAAAATGGATAGATAAGCCCTTATCTTAAAAAAAGAAAAAATCGAAAGTCCTTCTAACACCTTGTTGCAAATAAAAAACAATAATGTGGTAATCAAATTATAAATTCCTTCTTAGTTAGGTTTGCTCTACAGTAGTTTTATGAGATTAGTCAAGTCGAAATATATAGGAAAGGTACAAAAATGTTTAGACACTCATCATTATATTAAAAAAAAAAAAAAAAAAACTTTAATTTAGTCTCTTTATAGAAAGAACAATTTTGAATATTTTAAGTCCATATTTTCAAAATTAGAGGGATCTGCATGAACATTATATAAAAGAAAGCAAACCTCATCAAAGTATATCATTGGATAAAAATATGAAACATTTTTTTTTTGACACAAATAAGTGGATAGGCTAAAAATGCTAGCATTTTCACCGGGAGAGCAAAGATTCAAGTCTCTTGAAATATATAACAAATGTTAGATCTTTAGTTGTTATCTAGTCCAAGTCCATTATAGATCTCAGAAAAATAATATAGGATGTATTATTATGTATCTTGATAGTTAATTATGAGGGGGCTTATTAGACTCGTTAAAGGATCAATTGAGTTTTTTGGATTTGTTGTGACCTACTTATGTTTGACGAGTCTTTAATTATAATCGGTTAGATTTGTCCACTGAATCGCTTAATAAGCTTATAATTACTTTTCTTGAGTTTGTAATTAAGCAAAATTGACTCTTATGGGCCTACGAGCTACTATGATATTTTTGAGTGATAGAAAGTATTACTATAGGCTATAAATTTTTTGTAGAGATCAAACCTTAGGGCGGCATTTATAATTTACAAAATTTGATTCTAAAAGTAATGCTCTAGTTTCTCAATTGGGCTTGAGGGCGTGACCCACTTGGAACTAATAATGCCATATGTTTGCTTGCATACCTTGTCCTTCTTTGAAAAATTACTAGCTAGCTAAACCAACCATGCAATGCTCGACACATTATCTCTGAAATCTCAGTCTGAAGTCAGGTCCAATCACTTATAGGCAGCATGTCATTTTCACCTTTGCTAGTTCAAATCGCTCCATATATTACTATTTTTTTTTATCAGAAATATATTTCTATTTCGATATGCATATCAGCACATGCATGTGAAATATTGTTAAACTTGCATAGAAAGTATATATAATTCCCTTTGTAAGGGTCAGCCTATCTGAATTAATAATAGATTGCAGAGTTATCAACAACTTATGGTGTAGTAGTTTAATTGATTCGATACAATAGTTGATTGAGTTGTTTAATAACTTTGATTTCAAGAGGATTTTTATGATATATTTTCTTTTGTGTATATCTTGAGAACAATTACTTGCTCTCCAAAGGATTGCTTCCATTTTTTGCTTCCATTTTTGTTGAGTTGATTAAGAGAGACCCTGTTCTTATCCAATATGTGTACACACTAATTTGCACTTGAATTTGAGGGCATAAAATGTGATGTAGAGAATGAGAAGTGCTTTCAATAATCGTTGGGCCCAATTATCCAATTGTGTAGCTGATAGGCTTTCTTTGATTATTATTGATTAGTGACCAAACATGGAAACGATATGTTGCGTTAATTGGCTGAGACAAAGTAGTAAACCTTATCATTACAAGCATGTCTCTACACCATTTGATTGGAAAAAAAAAGACATCATATTAATCTGATCATTGATTTAGTGGCAAAGGAGATTGGAAAATGTTGGAGTAGCCTAATTTTGACATACATTTGGCATCGACCTAGTCGGATGCTGTTCATTTCACTTCGAGATGCGCGTACACGCATCTCGACGTGATTTGAACGGCTTCCGATGGAGTTGGTGTTGAATGTGGGTACCAACCATAAATTGGCACCGACCCTAAAACTAGGTTACTCTAGCAACCCATGTTGGCACCGACTGTAACAACTCTCAAATTTTAACCCAACTTGTATGGCACTTGTCAAGACCGTGACCCGGCTACTTGATACTAGACAATATTTCAAACCTCGGGAGTCAACACCGAGGTGATTTTATGTTTCTATAATGTGTGTATTAGTATTGTAGTTTGTTACGTGTCTTGAGCCGTTCGGACAATTTTTAATATGAGTGAGGTTTCGCCTAAGTAAACGGAGGAGAAAAATACAATAAAAACATAATTAAAAGAATTATTGAATAATTTAATTATTTAGTTGTACGAGACAAGGCGAAAGTATGCGTGTGACAGAGAAATACAGATTGAGGAGGCAAGACGAATCGGGGGAAGTTGTTGGAAAACGCGGGTGTTGGATAATTACACAACAAATGGACCATGGTGTAGGATTATTAAAGTGACACAAACCAATAATGGAGAACCCATAGATCAGCTTCGGGATGCGTGGTTAGGTGGAGATAGGGTGGACACAATTGAGACAACACCCCACCTAACACACTATTTACCACTATTCACACCATACCTTTTTATTTTTAAATATCACACCCCCCTCTTTCACTCTCACTCACGATTCTCTCTCTCTTCACTTACGGTTCTCCCTCTTTCACCCTCACTCACTCACGGCCTCCTCCTCCCTGGTGCGCCGCCACCGCCGACCACCGGCACTGGACGGTCGGTGTTGAATTCCAAAGATCAAATAATAAAATCACATACCCGAAGCGGAAGCAAAAGATAACCTTTACTTGTTCACTGGCACAGGCAAAATCACCAAGAGAGAAAAATGCCCAATAATCACAGCCTATGTACTCTTGCAGAGATTAGAGAGAAAAAATAAGAAAGTTTGTGCGTTGAAAATTCTTGTTGGGAGATTCACACAATCTCCTTATTTATCTCTAATATAGATAACTACTAAGTACTTATTTAATCAGTTACAAAAACTACCCAAACCACTTTATATGTGTACGTATATTCCAACATCTCCCACTGGCACATAATGGGTTTAATTTCTCATAAGTTCCATCTATAGAGAACAATGTTTCTTATCTCTGCAAAAAAACATATTCATACAAGTAAATAGGCCGTGCGACCAACATACAATTAATATCTGAGAGCTCATAGCTATATAACTGTTAGGTATATACAACAGCTCAACTTGTAAGTAGAGTATGTATGCAATACCCTAGATACATCAGTCACATTTGAATATCTTAAGATCTCTTTTATATGGTTATTTCAAATTCTCATGCACCCATAATCATATTTAACAAATAAATATAATTGGTCGATCAGTGGATACAACTTAAGCAAATGAGACACTTCGATGATCTTCCTTTTCAACTTATATCTTTCCATTTTAAATCAACTGTTATCTGAATATGGCCCGTTAGATCGAATGATTCATAATCATTGGTGACATTTCAAGATAACTAACATTGAGATAAAACTTCAAGATTAGTCAAAAAGTACTGAGGGTACTTAAATGAGATTCCTTAATCTCTAAGGCTTACACAACTTAGAAGTAGAGATCAAAAACTTATGTTACCTTTATTGGTCACAAAATGCACATGTGGTATGAAACACATGCTACAATATTATTCTCTTTTTTCAATGGAGTGTATGTCAAACTAATATTGTACAGGTGATAGTTTAGATATACTCAATATCTAACTTGAGTCCACAACTCTACTTTAAATTTTCAATTTATAATCACAGGACTCCCACTTGGCATATAAAGACAGTTAAGGTAAACTTGTGGGAGGTTTTACCTTTCGATCACAATTTAATTTAAAGATCTCATCTTGATTCACTATCAAGGCAATTTTCCATTTTAAGCTCGAGCTCTCCAAATTTATATCACAAAGCTTAAATCCAATCTCATTTCTATGCACTACTAAGTCATAGAAGCGATTGCCTGTGTGAGAAGGCCAATCTACTGTCCGACATACCTTTACTTTTATGTACATAACATAGATGTGTGTGTATGCATGATAAGACAAAGCACAAAACTTTGATACGCATTAATATATAGTAAATAGTATATTACAAATATATAGGAAGAATAACAACAAATTGTTTTTCATTAAGTACAATACATACATGCTAAACTCTACGCAATCCTAGAGATTTCATATGACCATTGAATGCAACTCTAGGTATAGGTTTTGTAAAAGGATCACCAATCATCTTCTACGTAGATATGTACTGCACTTTCACTTCTTTTTGTGCAATCATGTCTCTAAAAAAGTTATACTTGGTATCAATGTGTTTGGTCTTCGAGTGGTACTTGGGATCTTTTGTGAATGCAATTGCAGCTTGACTATCGCAATTCACCAAAACTGGACTTGATGCATCTTTGTCAAATCCCAAGTGAATCAAGAATCTCCTAAGCCAAACTGCTTCTTGCACTGCTGCTGAACATTCTACAAATTCAGCTTCCATTGTTGATAAGGCTATGCATGATTGTTTCTTACTACTCCATGAAATCACTCCATTGTTCTGTAAGAAAACATAACCTGAGGTAGATTTTCTTTCATCTAAATCTCCTCCCCAATCAACATCTGTATAACCAACTAGATGTAAATTATTGCCTTGATAACACAATGAATAATCAACAGTGCCTTTGAGATACCTAAGTATCCTTTTGACAGCTTTCCAATGGGTCTGTCCTGGGTTTGCCCGATATCTACTTACCATGCCAACAACAAAGCAAATATCAGGTCTTGTACACATCATTGCATACATGAGGCTTCCAACAGCACTAGTGTAAGGATCTTTTGCCATTTGTTCTCTTTCATGTGGAGTTTTAGGGCACATTCTTTGATTTAGACCTTGGTCTTTTGTAATAGGAGTATCAATGAGTTTGCAATCTTGTATATGGAATCTCTCAAGAATTTTCTTAATGTATGGCTCTTGTGAAAGAGCTAGCATCTTCTTTGATCGATCCCTTTTAATTTTTACACCAAGTATATATGTTGCTTCACCCATGTCCTTCATCTCGAAATTGGAGGACAACCATCGCTTAATGGTTATTAAGTACTCCTCATTATTTCCAGCCAATAGTATGTCATCCACATAAAGTGAAAGAATCACGAATTTACTATTAGATCTCTTGACATACACAAAATGGTCTTCATCAATCATCACAAAATCATAAGAAATAATTGCTTGATGAAATTTTATGTACCACTGCCTAGAAGATTGTTTAAGACCATAAATAGATCTTAATAGTCTGCACACTTTGTGCTCTTGACCTTCAACTATGAAACCTATAGGTTGTTCCATATAGATTTCCTCTTCAAGTTCTCCATTTAGAAATGCAGTTTTTACATCCATTTGATGTAACTCCAAATCTAAATTTGCAACTATGGCTAGAATTAACCTTATAGAGGCAAATCTCACAACTGGGGAAAAGGTTTCTTCATAATCAATTCCTTTTTGTTGTGTATACCCCTTGGCTACAAGTCGTGCCTTGTACCTTTCAATAGAACCATCAGTCTTTCGTTTAATTTTGGGAACCCATTTGTTCCCAATAGGTTTACGTCCTTCAGGGAGGTCAACCAATTCCCAAACATTGTTTGATCTCATAGACTCCATTTCCTCTTCCATTGCAATTTTTCATTTCTCTTTAGCTGGACAAGTAAGAGCTTCTTGAATAGTTTTAGGCTCATCCTCATCTTGAGGTGCAATCATTTAAACCTCATTTTCAATAGGAAAATGATGTTTGGGGATATTGCCACGATTGCTACGCCTTATTTGTGATTCAATTGAAACATATTCAACATCTTTTGTCTTGCTCCCACTTGGATGAGATACTATCGGCATTTGTTCGGACACATGAACCAAACGATTCATCAAAGTAGAATCTTCTTGATTTTGTATCTCATAGAGAGATAAAGATTGATTTATCTCACCCTTTGTTGGAAAATCATTTTCCATAAAAGTAGAATCCCGAGACTTAAATTCAGTTATGCTCCCACTCGAATGTTCACCAATGAACACATAACCTTTTGAATGTTCAGAGTATCTTATAAATATACTCTTTTTTCCTCTTGGACCTAATTTTCCATGTTGATGATGTTAATCATGAACATAAGCACCACAACCCCAAGGTCTTTGATTAGATAAGTCTGATTTTCTATTGGTCCATAACTCATAAGGAGTGGATGAAAATGATTTGGAGGGTGCTCGATTGAGAATATAAGTGGCAGTTAACAAAGCATCACCCTAAAAGGTGATTGGTAAATTGGCTTGGGCCATTCTAGACCTAACCATTTCAAGAAGAGTTCTATTTCTTTTTTTGGCTACTCCATTTTGTTGTGGAGTGTATGGAATAGTTAACTGCCTATCTATTCCTTTTTCATCACATAATTGTTTGAACTAATCAGACAAATATTCATGTCCTCGGTCCGTTCTCAACATTTTTATTTTTTTATCTAATTGATTCTCAAAAAGATTAATATATTTCTTGAAGCACTCTAAAGCTTCAGATTTATGAAAAATCAAATAAACATAATCGAAACGTGTGTAGTCATCAATAAAAGTGATGAAATAAACACCTCCATGCCGGGATCTCACATTCATCGGACCACAAATATCCGAATTAATCAATTGCAATGAAAATTCAGCTCTTATTCCTTTGCCAAATGGTTTTCTTGCCATTTTTCCCGCTAGACAATTTTCACACATTGGTAAATTAACATTTTCAAGGTGCCCCAAGAGGCCCTCTTTTGCTAATCTATCCATTCTTTGTTGACCTATATGGCCAAGTCTAGCATTCCAAATATTCACATCAACATTTGAATCAATAGAAGATGTAACAAGGGAAAAAAAAGCATGATAAATATTACTATTCGAAACATGGTCAATATCCAATACAATAAAACCATTTGACACAAGCTACAACCATAATAAGTTTGTTCTAGAAACAAATTCACACTAGTACCATAAAAGTTCATAATAAATCCACACTGTAGAAGAACAATAACAGAAACTAAATTTCGTCGAATCTCTGGAGCATATAACACATCATATAGGATAAGAGGTCGTCCACCTTGCAGGTGCCAATCCCTTTTACTTCAACACGTGAGTTGTTTCCTACATATATCCATTTTGTTCCACGAGGAACTCAACGAAATTTCACGAACACATCACGATCATTAGCTACATGGTCTGTTGCTCCTGAGTCTACAGTCCACAAAGGATGAGATTCAGTCAAATAAACAGAACTAGAAACAAAATTTGCACTTCTAAAAACATTATTTATAGAAAATGCATCAAGGGTTTGTACCTTCTTTGGGTCGTTGCACTCACAAGCAAAGTGACCCTTTTTTCCACAGTTGTAGCACTTGAGTTTAGCCTTGTTCTTCTTCTTATGAGCCATAGGAGCTTTACCTTTTCCATGATGATCATATTTTGCATAATGATGATCACCTTTAGCTCTTTTTGATCCTTGCCTTTTGTAGCCACCATAAGGCTTGCGTTTATAGCCACTATGATCCCTTTTATTACTTGAGCTAGCCATATACACATCAGTATCAGGCCTTGAAGCCTCAATGCGGTCTTCCTCAAGTTCCAAATGATGCCCAGCATCATTAAGGGTCTTGATGTTCTCATTATGGGTCAAATTAACCTTCATATGCTCCCAGTTGTGAGGTAAGGATCGTATAACAGCCTGAACCTGTTGTTCATCAGTCAGAATGTGCCCGACCTCCCTTAACTCACTTATCATGTTTGATAGCTCCCTTAAGTGTAGCCTCATGTTATGGTTAAGGCGTTTCTTGTATGTGTCAAACTTAATAGTGAGCTGTCGAAGCTTGGTGACAGAGGTTCCACCAAACTTCTTCTTCAAGGCCTCCCACATTACTTTGGCAACATCATAACTCTTGAACTCTCGCATTATATCATTTTCCATGCTACTAAGCAATGTAATACGAGCCGTTGAGTTTTTCTTTTTCCAGGCCTCAAATGCCTCACGGTCCCTTCTATGTTAGACTGTGTTGCCATCTTCAGCTCAGTCAGGGATATTGTTCAGAACTTCAAGAGCCTCTTGCTCTTTCAGGACATACTGAATTTTCAAATTCCAGATTTCGTAATTGTCCCCGTTCAATTTTTCACCTTTATTGAGCTCAGCAACAATGTTCTTGCTAGCACTTGCCATTTTCACAAAGAAATATGTATCTGAATAAAGACATATATGCACATATTAATTAATGCCTAGCATACCACACTCAGTTATTTTGTGACGACTCTCCTCTGACCTAGGGTCGGGTCGCCCGGCCCATACCGCCACTTGGACCTGATATCTGAACTAGGCCCAAATAACAGTCTGGCACGCCTAAACAAATAAACTTGCGGAATACACATTGGCTAAACTAAGGATAATAATTGCAGAATAAATATAAAGAGATATCATAAAGCCAATAGATTTAAGTTCATAGAACATTAATAAAACTATACATGGGTTCATGCTCATTTAAACTAAACAAGTTAATTAAATCTCTGAAGTGGATCAACTAAAGATAACTAGGATTCAAGCTACCCAAAGATCTATTTTAATTTTAGCCCCAAATTGAATAGTTTCAAAATCAAATATACATAATATATATATCAACAAAGGCTCACATCAAGAGGAGACTTCATGCTCGTCTCTCCCTTGCTTCAACCTAGCGCTGTCGTGGATACCTGAGATGTAAGTGGGGTGAGCTAAAAGAACCAACGGAGCTTAGTAATGCGAAAAATCCGCCCAACCATCAAATATGCAAGTAATACCTAATAAGCATGCAAAGTCTAGCATGTATTTGAAAAACAAACAAGGATTCATTAAATATTAATATGATAGCAGGATTTCATAAGAAATAGATTTATAATGAACCATCAAGCACAATCATAAACATAAGATTCGTAAGTCACAATTAAATAGGAATTCATCCTTTCATAACAAATATCACGTATTCATAAGCCATCAAATTGTAACAACAATAATCATGAATAACATTAGAGAGATTGACAAATCATTTCATAATTTCAAACTTTCATACAAATGAGGGGGTTTCACGAGATTATGTACTATAAAATATAATAATACGATAAGTCGATGTTCCATTCAATGCATACTAGGTATTGGCAAGAATCCGGTGACCGATTCTCCTACTCTCAAGGTGATGGCAACAACTAGCTAGCACACAGGCCTTATGTGCCCTCTCGTTTGTCCCATCAAATCAATAGTAGGTTCGTCAAAGCCATCACCGATGCACATCCCTATGTCTCAAGAGTACAAGAGAAGGAACTCCAACTCATGTCCCTACGTGACATACTTATGAATTCAATTAGTCAAGTAAAGCCCTCGGTGGTAAACTCCACAACATCCTGGGGTGTTAACGACCCTCGGTGGTACCACAACATTCTGAGGTATTCATATAGATTTACTTGCTAATAAGACCCTCGGTGGAACTCCACACATTCTGGGGCCATGAATAACATAGATGAGAAAAACAATGCCTTCACATTCTATAGATACGTAGGTTCGAGCCAATACCATGACGCAACCCATAAATCTCAAGTCTTTAATTCAAATTATGAATCCTAAGCATAACTAATAATCATGACATATTTGATAATTGAGCAAGCTCCCCACTTACCTGCATTTGTCGCGAATCCTAATCTCGATCCTCTCACGTTTGGGCTCGATGTGAACCGTCTCGCGAATCTAAACAATTTGAAAGAATAATTACTTTAAATATCTACAACCATACAAGTTTAACATCAATTGTCTAAACCTTAGAGATTCACCCTATTTTATAGCTGAATTCGCTAAAGGTCATTCACGACTCTAAAGTTGACACTTAAAATTAGAATCGATGATTCGAGTAAAATAGGAATGCGGTGATGTAAAACAAGGAAAATCCGCTAAGACTTAGTTTTTCCAACATAAATCGAAGACGTTCGATTAATTATAATTAAAAAAATCCAAATCACCATACAAGACTCAATTTAGACTTTAAATTCCTAAATGACAATATTCAGTCAAAGTTCACAAATTTATAGAATAAGTTTATTTCCCAAAGAAAAGATTTAAAGTCCCTTTTTAAATCTCAACTCAACCTTAAATGTCAAATCTATATCAATAAACTCCAACCGCGTTCAATTTGCTAAAATCATGGGAAAAACCTTTCATATACCGTCAAACTATGGAAAACAAAATTGATTCATCCATAATACTCGTTATCATAAAGCTTAAAAATTTGTATAACCCATTTCAAGACTAGATCTAAGAAAAATTGAACAAACTTTGAGAATCATCAACTCTCATTGTCAATACCAACACTAAGACAATAAATATAGGGAGTATTAGAGTCTCACCATGCCTTCAATGGAGTATTTGACTCAAAATCCTTTCCAAAATCTCATTCTAACATAGATCAAATATTTTCTTTCTTATTTTCTTTTCTATTTTCCTCGCGTTCTTGCCACTGTCGACGCCATTGACTCTTTGGTCTCCAAATCTTCAATAAATAATAAAAAAAATTAAGGAGGGAAGTGAGGTTGTACCTCTCTTGAGCTTGAACTCTCCTCTTGCTCTCCTCTTCTCCACGTGGGTGTTTAACAAGATTGCGGCTAGGGTTTTCTTTGATTTGCTTAAATATCATTTGTGCTAGGGATTAGGGTTATGATTATTTACAACTTGTCTAAAATGCCCTTTTGGGTTCTAAGCTCAATTGAGTTTTATTATTTAAAATAAAACTTTACTTAATCCCTTACTCATATTTAATTTGACAAGTATAGAATTGTATTTTTACATCAAACACCCAACACATTTTTATCATGAAATTACCAAAATACACATAGGTTGGGTGGTGGAGAATTTGGGTTGTTACATATTTTGTCACAATTCAAATAAATAATTTATAGTTATTCACATAGTATAGAGTCAAAAGTGCACAAATTAAGTGTCACAATCATCATCTATATTTATGTGTGTAATTATTATTAGTCTATCGAATTGTGCAAAATTTTATCATATAATTTTCCCACAAACATATAAATGCTATATGTATGCAATCATGTAAACATGTCATAAGCATGTAAGAAAGAAATCATGTAAACATGTCATATCGAATTGTACAAAATATATATTCTATTATGCATATACATGCAACTAATACTCAACAATGTTGTCATCAATTAATTGCATGCATTCTTAAAACCAAAATTGTAAGTATTTTTTTTAGCCTATGCATGTATATAATAAGTTATTAATACATGTTTGCATGCCTAAAAAACAGTACGTATATTCATTTTTAAAAAAATAAAATAATATATTGTTTGAAACAGTACGTATATTCATTGATTATGAAGAATCATGGCATTGTTTTAATATATAGTTAGGTTGAATAAATCCTAAGACATGTATGCATTGTTTTAACATATTGTCGCACAGTCATCGACTTAGTACATAACTGGAATTGTAGGGCAAGTAGTTAACTCATGACACTGTTTTATATATAGTTATGTTATTAGTGGTTGAGACGTGCGTTGGAGCTCATGGTGCGACACCAAGCCATTCTTGGCCGACCGATGACACAATTATTCACTTGGTTCAATCGATTTGGACTAACAGAACGAGGCTTACACCCTAAAATTCCCCCTTATATTTATTTATTTATTTTTTTAACCAATCTTTAGATCAATGATAGGTATAAATCCTAATATAAGTATATCCCCAAATAGCCACATAATTTGATTCGTAAGAAAATCAAGTTTTGATATTATACTAAACAACAACAATCAAAGTTTTTTTTTTTATTTGGATCAATTCATGGCATTATACTCACTAAGATTAAACCGCTATGATAACAGACAAGGAACAAGTAAATCATGCTCTGATACCAATGTTGAATTCCAAAGATCAAATAATAAAATCACATACCCGAAGCGGAAGCAAAAGATAACCTTTACTTGTTCACTGGTCACAAGCAAAATCACCAAGAGAGAAAAATGCTCAATAATCACAGCCTAAGTACTCTTGCAGAGATTAGAGAGAAAAAATAAGAAAGTTTGTGCGTTGAAAATTCTTGTTGGGAGATTCACGCAATCTCCTTATTTATCTCTAATATAGATAACAAAAACTACCCAAACCACTTTATGTGCGTACGTATATTCCAACAGTCGGACCTCACCGGAGGTAACTCTCTCACTCTCTCTTTCGATCTCTCTCTCTCTCTCTCTCGAACTTCCATTTTCTCTCTCTCTCTCTCGGCCCACTCCTCTTCTCAGCTTCGCCATGCACACCGCCAGTCGTCGGAGGTTTAGAGGTGGCTGGGTAGCTCTTCGGAGGTTGGTTTCTCTCATTCTCTCTCTTGTACTCTCTCGACCTCTCCCTTTCTTTCTTTCTCTCTTTCTCCTTCTCGGACCTCACTGTCCTCTTCATTGCCGCACACACCCGCCACTGTTTCGGCCACCATGGGTTTCCTCCTACTAGGAACTTGGGCGTGGATGACCCATGGGTGTCTCGACGTTCCCGGAGACCCCAACGCGTGGCAGTGCTATGGTGGTGTGTTGTTTGTTTGTGTGTGAACTCATTATTTCATGTGATATTGTTTTGTTTCTTTTTATCTCTCGCCGGAGTTGCTGACCTCGACAGCGCTGCTGATCGGATCACCATGACCTGGGGGGACGTCGGAGACTATGCCAAACCCTTGTTTGAGACTCACACCCCTGGAGTGACCGAATCAGTGGTGGTGGGTGTCCGTCATTGTTGATTTCATGTAGATTTTGCCGTCGATTTTCATGGTCATGTATGGTGGTTTTTGATCTGGTTGGGGGGTTTTATGGCAACCCAATGCCATGGTAACCCCTCTCTAATGTTGAACAATACCAAAGTTTTGCTATAATAGTCTTGGTCGGTGTTGAGTGTTGTTATCATGACCGATTAGGTAGTGTTAGTTGTGTATGTTGTACTCGCCGGAAACTGCCACCCCTGGTGGTTCTGTTGGCCGGACCGCCACCTAAAGAGGTTGCTTGAGACCTCTCTATGCCTCGCTGACGTCTCACAACCCTCCAAATGGTTCATACTAGTGTCGGCAAGTGCGAGTTTATGTTATTTTCCCCTCGATGTGTTAAGACCCATTTACTTTGTTTGTGTCGCGTTGTTTACCGATGTTCGAGGGTATTTCCCGGCCATTTCATGCCGAGGAAACTCTTTCCCGACATAGAATAATGTCGGCGTGTTGTCATGGAAGTTTCAATTTGTTGTCTAGTTGAGATTTGAGCCATGTTGTGGTTATGGATTTGCGTTTAAAAGTCGAGAATTGGTTATGACATCGTGGTCACGACGCCGGTCCTTGAGACCATGACGTGACCCACACACGACTGAGCCGAGCCTATGGTTTGTGAATAGGTTTATATGTACGTTTTGTGATTTCAAAACCCAAGAGAAACATTGTGTTTTCATTTAGTTTTGTGATCGACTTACCGATTGATATATTGAGTTGTCGAGTCGTGAAAAACACTGGGAGAACATTAGGGATTCAACCTAGGTTTAGTTAACGACTTAACCTATTAATTAAAGTTTCCAACCTTGTCAGGTAGCGGGAAACTCGGGGATACGTGTTAGGATTCGCGAGAGTGGATACGATTTGCGATAGTTCAGGTAAGTACACTTGTCTTAAAGCTTGTGTATGTTAGTAAGCCAGTTAAGAAAATACCATGTGATTCATTTTCATTCCGTTGTGTTTGCTATTATCTACTTGTTGGCATTCCATTCCATATTCCTTGTATGTGTGTTCTTGGCATAAGTGTGTGTCTCGAAGATACATGCATCCTGCACTAGAAGGGATAAAACGCGGGCACTCGTGCGCACGAGTGTTTGACCACCCCTAGTGATTGTGTGATACCTTGTACTGGATTGTTCTAGATATTGTTGTGGATTTCGATGTTACGACATCGCTGTTTATGGACTTGTTGTGATTTTTGACCACTTATGGCCTCTCTTGACTCGTAAAACACGCATGTTTCGATTGCTATTATTTCCAGTCTGTCTATCATGCATCTTGTTTATTTAAATTCCTGTCTTTTAATTCCCCCATGATATTTAGACTGTCATGTTTTATAATTCATGAATTAATGTTATATTCTTCTGACATTACTTTTGATTTCTCTCAGTTGCTCACCGTCTAGTTTGTGACGGTGGGTGCAGATAGGGCGGAGTGTAGTAGAGGCAAGGGACCTTGCCTAGAGAGACTTTTTGTGAGCGGTTGGACTTGAGGTACTCAAGAGTAGGCTCATGTTTATTTCTTTTTGTATGATGTTTTATATATATGGTAGTAGTTTTTGAACTGGGGATCATTTTTGAGATGGATACCATGAGTTTGTTATGCTGACTTGGACATGAACATATCGGGGTTTTCCACATTTATATAGATTCCTAATTTTCGTTTGATTTAGTTATTTCCCAATAATTGATTAGTATTAAATTTTCTTCCGTTGTGTCATACTAGCAATAACTCTTTCATAAAACTTGAAATTTGATGATTTGAAGCTGACTGAGCTCGTTAAGCTCGCTGAGCACTAACTCGGGACCTGCACGGGTCTAGGCCGAACGTATCCAAATGCATTGAGAATTTGGGGCCGTCACACCGGCCTCCTTTGATGCCATCCAAATCACCTCGAGACGTGCGCGCATATCACGAGATAGAAATGGATGACATCCAAGGGGGTTAATTTCACCGAAGGTCACTCAACTTTATAACACTTTGATTACAAAACTTGACTTTGTAACAAAAAAATCATCAAACTTTTTAAAAGGTTTCAATAAAGTCATTTTCGTAATTCTTGGACCACTTCTCCGCCAAGAAAGCATAAGTTGGTAATTGTGTTTCCTCGAGATCCAAGAGTGATGCCCATCTAATGGACAATAGTAAAAGTGTTAAAATATTGTCTCATTGCAGTTTTTGTCATCTCAACTGTTTGGTATGGATGAACAATTGACTAAGATTTTGTATGACCAATCATTTCATATATGGCTCTTACATTGAGTGGTAGTATCAAACATGACTCTTACTTGCATCCATATCCAATGTACTTATTATTCCATGTATTGTCAATGTTATTTATAAATAGTTGTATGACATGTGATATATGCGTTACTTGTAAAAATTGTCTAAGTACATTTATCATCATCACCAAATAACCTATATAAAAGGTGCTCATTGTAAAAACACACCAATTTATATACAACTTCTCATTACAACTCTTTCATTTCTTCTCTTATACTTTGTAGTAGTAGTAGTTAGTATTCTTCTATTTTCCTTCTCCACTTCTAGCAAGTTCCAACTTAGTTTACAACACCAACCATCATTCTTTTGGTTTTTTGGGGCAAAAACAAAAATCTTCTCCGATAAAACTGAATATCTTCTAAAGTTCACAACGATGAAGATGAAAACGATGGGCTCTCCATCTCTGCTTCCTCTTCTTAATTTCTTCCTAAACAACTCCAACATTCCTCTAGAAAAGAAAACAACCATTTTCCATTACTCTTGATCCGCCAATTCGAACAACAATGCAGTTCATCAGATTTCGTTCTCAAATTCTCAATTTCATCTTCTTCATCACTTGGTTCTTCTTCTCCAATGCAGTTAATCACCCTTTTTCAAAGATCTCCAATTGAAGCTATAGATTAAGAGAAGTTTTACGGTTAAATCAAAGATGGATGGTTCAAGGATTCATTCTCTCATTAAATTTTTTGTAATTAAAAAAAAATATATCTCTAATCTGTGTCATTTGTTAATAAAATTTTTTTTTTGAAGTGTTTGTTAATGATTTTTTCATCTTTTCATAGATTGTTGGTTTTGCCCAAAAACAAAATAACAAAATAAATGTTGTTTTGGGATGAGAAAGACTACAACAGGACAATATTATTACACTTTCACTGTCATCCATTAGATGCGCATCATTCTCATATCTTGAGGCAACACAATTACCTCATACTTTCTTGCCGGTGAAGTGGTTAGAAATTATCAAAGTGACTATAATGAAACCTTTCAAAAAGTTTTAATGATTTTTTTGTTATAAAGTCAAGTTTTGTGACCAAAGTATTACAAAGTCTAAAGTTGAGTGGCCTTAAGTGAAATTAACTCCATCCAAGGAGGTCAGTGTCAAATGTAGGTTACCCTAATATTTTTCTTTCTTTATTTCCAATGTTGAAAAAATAATTGGGCTTAATATTGATGGGTGTAAAAGTTATTTGTTTCTTATAACAAAAAAGTTATTGGGCCTTCACAAAAAAAAATTTATTGGGCTAAACCTTCAAACTTTTTGCCTAAACACTTTAGGTATACACGATATATGACTCACCAAAATTTAGGAGAGAAATAGGTAGATGGAATTGGTGCGTCATCTATATAAAGCCTCATAAGGCGTAGTACTCAGTTGAGAAGAGATTTACATTTATATACTTCATTATGAAGACACTCTTATCTTATGTGAGACTAACTTTCAGTCAATATATCTTCAACACTCCACCTTCTATTGAAACCCATTCAAGATACCTTCTTCCACTCGAACAATCAACTTTAATACCATGTTAATTTTTATATCATATATATTTGTGTGTGTTTGTAGATCTTCACCAGCATCGATATATACCTCGATTTGTGCATCAATTTTTGGCTCATGCAAAGTTATGTATATCAAAAGAATACGAACAACTAGGTGGTCTTGAATTCAAACCTCAAAAATGGAAGCATCGACAATGAATGTTGGGAGCTCCTTTCTCGAATTTCAAAGCACAACTCGGATGAATTTCAAGTGGTTGGATAGTTGATACCACGTGACTTCAACCGAAAAAAAAAAAAAAAAAAATTGGGTGGGGCATCCTAGTACTCCCTACTGTGGAGTCCACTGTCAACAAATGACCAAGTCTAAATGAAACAAAAGGCCCAAATCTAATTCCAACCGGTCTTTAAAGCCTTAGAAAACTCTTCTTCCACATTCTTCTCTGCTCTCTGCATTTCAATTGTTCATCTCTTTCAAACATGGTAATCTCTGATTCAAAAATCTACAATTTCTATTCAATTGATCTCAACATTCGTTTTTCTTTCTCAAATCTCATCAATGTCGCTGTTTTTCTTGTTATTAGAGATGCATTTCAGCATTTGCTTGTGTTCGGGCTTTTGGTTGTAAATTACTATGAAAACAGGGGCAACTTGGTAATTGAAATGGAAACCAAAGCGACCCATAGCTATTCCAACCGTCGGCAACCGCTCAAGATCCAACGGTCAGCATCTCTCCCTCACAACACGTGTCGTCCATCGGTTTACTTCCCGCCAAAATCGTCTTTTGTCATCTTACGAACTCAACAGAATAGAAAGTCATTTTTTCACCTTTGCCCTTCAAAATTTCGAACACGGCACTTCAGATGGGCGTCCACATTTTCGTCACCACCGTCGTTGCCGCCGCTGCCGCCATTTCTGCAGTTTTCGCTTCTGGGTTTGCCGAATTAGGTAATTTCGCGCCAATTCGATCCCGATTAGTAGCATTACCAAGTGAATTTTCCAAAAAAGATATGATCTTGATTTATTTTAACTTCATTTTTGAACGCGTTTGCTTCGCAGATCAATCGGTGCCAGCGCCGCACTTCGGATTCAGTTGGTTGAATGACAATAAAACATTTGAAGCAGGTGATGTCGCCACTATAAAGATCAAAGTTCTCGACAACAAGGGGGAAAATTCAAGTAATCCTCTTAATGGGGGTCGCCTGAATTTGACTCTTGCGGTGAATGGGAAGACCGGAAATAGCACGTATGTATCTGGTGTCTCGTTTGCTGTTGACCGGGATTCTGCTAATTGGAGCATTTCGTTTGTTCCGATATTGGTTGGGGTGTTTAGTGTGGACATCATTGATGACCATTTTGGGATTTGGGATGCGTCTCTTCATTTCGAAGTTCTGCCAGGTATTAAGATTCTTACAACTTTTAGTTGGTGATTTTATTGGCCTAGAATGATTAGTTTTAATTAGGTGGTTCAAAAATGCCTAGGACATTTTGTTATGTTTCTACTCGTCCAAAAATGCATGATCTTAACTTAAAACAATGCGATCACCCAAATTTTGACATTAAAAATTGAAAGAAACCATATTTTTTCCCTTTTCGGCATGGAAAAAAAAATCCATATGTTGATACCAGTTCTTGCATGAATTTCCTTGCATCTACTAGTATTAATTTAGCGCGTATGTTGACATAAATTGATTATGTGTTACAAAGGACGTATGTACCCATCTGCCAGCACTGTTTCATGGAGGGATCTCGTGCATGAGTTCGTAGCAGGGGAAAGAGCCGCAATTTTAATACTTCCCAAAGATGCATTTGGGAATAATATCTCGATGGCAAGTGCAGAACCGAATTCATACAAATTTACGGTGTCCTTGCTATATGAAAATGGTTCTATCGGAAGCCTGCCTAGTCTTTCCTACATGGGCTGGACTGGATTTGGTTATGTTGGTATTGAGTTCATTGCTGCAATGGCTGGGAATTTCCTTCTTCGCATAGAGGGGCAGAACCAATCGTTGAATGGATCACCTCTACCATTCCAGGTGAAGCCAGGTGAGTAATATATTTGAAGTACTCCAGTGAATGGACAAATCTCCTTTTTACTAACATCTTTTTTTTTGTTGATAAAAGTTTAGTGACGTCTTCGATTAAATATGTTACAAGATATTGAATGGACCGGATGTTTGAATTTGTTTAATTCCGTAACTTTTATTCATGGATGATTCAATGTAGTAAAATGAAGCTTAGTTCATTTTAACAGGTCCGTTGGATATCAGTAAGTGCACATCAAAATCTAAATATGATACAAACGTCTTCAGGATATTCTCCAAGCTGGAAGTTTTTATACATCAACAAGATCAATTTGGGAACCTTGTACAAGGTTGGAATCAGTTCGATGCTGACGTTGTTGAGAAGGAAACAAATCTATCCATTCCAATACCAAATTTGAACTTTAAAGAAGTGGAACCAGGCATTCAGTTACTTTCTTTCAGCGTCACTGAGCCGGGAGAGTTATTACTCTCGATTTTTGACATGGACAAAAATCAAAGAATCTCAAATATGCCATACAAATTCACTGTCTTTGTAGGTGTGCATTGATCTCAACTTATTAAATTTCTTTACCATTAATTTGTTTTTATGGGTTTATCTATCTCTATATGTGTATCAATGGCATTTCTTATTCAGTTATTTTAAGGATTCCAGTCAAAATATGAGCGAGTCTAGAAAAATTGACATAAATTGTTTCAGTTTTTCATCTGTCCATTGTCTGATTTGTTGGCTCAATTATGTATTGAATACTCTTGAATAGGTTATTGTGATGGATTTAACAGTGTTGCCAATGGATCTGGCTTGGCCGGTGCTGTTGCGGGTGAGATATCAAAGTTTTCAATTTATTTGGAGGATAGATACCATAATCCATCTCCAGTGGACGCAGAAGTAATTCGGGTACAGATTGTGAGGAAATCTGATTCGTCTTCTGTATTGCCAATCATATTTCCTCAACGGAATGATGGTAAATGTGTTGATTACTACATAATTGTTCACTGCAATGTCTGTTGAACAACTGGTATCTTCTTGTTAACACGCTATGGTATTTTTCTGTGTCAGGGAATGTCTCAAGTTGGGAAGACGTTAAAGGAACTACTAATCTTTCTGAGAATGCTCCTACACCATCTGCCAAACCAAATTACACTGTAAGGAAATGAATGTGCACGATAAGTTCAAAAGATTGAATTTTTTATATGCTAACTTAGTAACTTTGCCACTCTTTGAATCTAAAAACACCAGGCTAGTGCTTTTCATGTGTTTTATAAGCCCGAAAAGTCTGGGACCTATGAGATTCAAATGTCCTGTGGCAATATTCCACTCAATGGTGGTCCGCACATAGTTGATGTCGTTCCAGGTAACGTTCTTCATAGAATGCGATGATTTGTTTGATCTATATATGCATGCGTTTTTTGATAAAATATGTATGCAAGTGTTTTGTTTCCTTTTTTTTGGCTTTCCATCTAAAACATCTATGATGTGAATTACTTTATTGCTGAGACTACAATTGATGTGTTCATGAATTCAGTTTTCAGATTATGTAGTGGCAAAGATACAAAAACATTATTGTTGAATACATGCTGATTAATGTGCACCTAAAAAGTGTAACACAACATTAGGTTATCATTTTCAAAGTTCTGAAATTTAGTTATACATGGGTGCTTTTAGAAACTTAATGAATATATAATTTCCAAATTCAAAGCTAAATGAATATTTTGTTGTCTTGGATGAGAGTGATCAATTTTCACAGAATCGATCATTGTTGTTTTTTCTTCTGCAGTTTCTTCATTCCTCTCTTTGTATCTGCAAAATTTGTTCCATGAAGCTATTCTTTCTAATACTTTTTCTACACATGCAGTCAAAATTCTATCATTGATGACTATCTTGTTAATTAATACCTTAGAAATATTGTTGCAGGTGCAGTCAATACTGAACTTTCAGGGGTGATCAAATTTGCTGCCAAAGTATCAAAGTCGGTGAAGAATGAAATTGTTGTGCAACTAGTAGACTCATTCTCCAACCCTATCTTGTTCAAAGAAACAAAGCTGAGACTTGAATGTTATTCTGCTAATGCCTCTGATTTCTTATTCTGGAACTTTTTAGACAACAATGATGGATCCTACAGTATTCACTATCTGGCTAAGGTCTTTGGAGGGTACGACGCATGTGTTTCATTTGAGGGGAAGAATTTGTCTTCTTGCCCCTTTGGGATCTCTGTGTATGCTAGTAAGTTGCAGGATTTTATACCTCTTCTTGTTACTTACTTTCAGAATTTAGAAAGCATTTTAAAAATGATTCATGGCTTTCATTGTATGTATGAATTCTGATGTGAAATTGAAGTACTGATGAAACATGACGTAAAATTTTGAATTTTTCTATTCTCCGAAGACTCCAAACAGTATGGTAATTGGTAAACCAGGTGGAATCATTTGAGGAGCTCTAAATCTTATCTAGTCCTTGAGTTTGAAAGATAAATAGTATATATACTGATACAATTAAGTTCTAATATATAAATTTAGTGGCCTTCTTTTTTTTTCTATTTGATGCTTAAGTGAAGTTCTTTGGTGTTATTCAGGTAGTTATTTTCCTAAAGCTTTCAATGATACTATTTCAGTCTGGGAGGATGAATCAATATCTTTTGACGTCCTTAAAAATGATTTTTTTGCTCGAGAAAGTGGAACTGCAAATATTGTTCAAATAGTAATGGTATGTCTTCAACTTGTGTGAGATTATAAATTATTAGAACTAGTGATCTTATTGGTTTTCGAGCTATTTCTTTGGAAAAATGAAAACTACAACTGACAGTAAGCTAATTCTGATATTGTTGTTTCTTGTTTTCAATCCATTCTATTTTCAAATTGGTTTTTGTATTGTTTCTCTATGGAGTCATGAATGGGTCAATCAGTATGATCAAAGCCAATATAGGATTTAGTAGTTCTTTTATTATTGTAAACTTGATCATTTCTTATGCTTGAGTGTGATTACCCAGATTTGTTGGCACTGATTCATTATTACATTGACGTTGAGTAAGTTTCTTTTTTTTTTTTGATAAGAAAGAAACCAATTTATAATCCCTCAAACTTGCAACCCCCAACATCTTGCATAAGTGAACACATACCAAACCATTGAGCTGGTACTTGGCATGTTGAGTAAGAATTTAGTAGTTTGCTCGTTCTATTTAGAATGTGAATTATGATATTTTGTATTCTTTTTTGCGCTATCAATTAGACTCAAACACTAGACTTTCACAAAAATGAGGCCTTTTGCTTATCTACACCACAAAAGAATCAATGTTGGTTTAAAGATTTGAAAATTCACACTGTTGTATCAGGAAAGCTCAAAGCAGATCTTTTTGCTTCTTGCATTTTTTTTTTCTATTTTTTTAATGAAACAGAATATCTTTCTCACATTCTACACTCACGCCAAGTTACCATTAAAAAGCTTTTTAGTGAGGATTAATTCATTACTTCAATGAGGTTGTTGGTGCACAACGTTGGCATCGAAAACTAATACTTGTTGTTCTGTACAGCCACAACATGGGTCAATTCTCCAGTATGGACGACTATTTAGATACACTCCTTATAAAGGGTTTTTTGGAAATGACATTCTCTCTTACACAATTTTAGATGCAAACAACAATAGCGCAGTTGGCACAGTTTTTGTTTCTGTCCTTATTAGCCCACCCCAACTTATCCTTGTACCAGGTCGGTTGCAAGCAACTGAAGAAGCCATGAGTCCTAGATTTGGGTAAGTTACCAATGTTGAAATGCTACTTCATAATAGTGGAAAGGATAGGTGAAAGTATCTGTGGTAGATATTAACAGTTTCTTGGCATGTTTTTCTAATGAAATAAATTTATGCTTGGCAGTGGTTTTGTTGGTATTGCGATAGAATATTCGGATCCATTGGAGAACATTTCTGTTAAGCTCGTACCTGGATCAGGCATGATCTTTCTATCACCTATGTTAACACAGAGTTGGCAACCCGAATGGAATGCCTTTTCTGTAGACCGAGGGACAGAAGTTGAGAAATACTTAGTATTAAAAGGATGTGTGGCACTTATCAATTTTTTCCTTCAATCAGTTCAATACCTGGGGTAATGTGTGCTGTCACGTCGTCTTTCTTCAAACCATTTTTTACTTTTTCTTTTTCTCTTTTGATCTAATCTCTAATTTGGTCTCCTAAGATGGATTGGAGTTGTTAATGAGGTTGTAGTTATGTTACATGCAGGTAAATATATTTGCCTCGGAACTGATTTTTGGCTGAAAACATTGGTTATGATATCTAAATAAATGCATGAATCTTTCTATGGTGACATTGTAATCCGCTTTAGAATCAAGTTTCGATGTCCTCATGGGTTATATGGTTCTTTTGTTTTCAATAATTTTTTCTGTTTTCTTTTAAAAAAAAAGTATTTCATTTCTATTTTTTTCTTCTTGTAGAAATGAAGACTTTTCTGGAGAGGATATCATCCAAGTGTATATGAGGAACAAATATGACATTTATATAGATCAAATTCCGGTGTTTGTGCAACCTATAAATGACCCTCCATTTATTCATGTTCCTGAATTTATAATTTTGGAGGGAAATAAGGATGGCTCTCAAATATTCGGTGTACAAACACAATTTTCCATTGGTGATCCAGATCTCCTTAGCTTTCCTGGTATGTTTTCATTAAAAACAGATTTTCCTAGTACTACTTAGTCCTTTTTGTTTGACGAATAGGATTTGATTCTTATGTATAATAGTATGATTGGAGTATGATTATGCCTTTGCTTTCAAACTTTGGTACTCATTATAGGTAATAATATGCAGAAAATATGTCCAGTGTGATAAAAAAAATTGTTTGGTTATGATTTGATCATGTCATCTTTTTTTTTTTTTTCATTTTCAAATAAACAAGGGGCAGTTGCATTATGTTATGGTGATCGAATATCCAATAGAGTTTGCGCAAATTTTGAACTAGTAACAATAAGAACTGGTATATTCATGACATGATGGCTTACATTTAACTACTGAAGTTCTGTTTCAATAAGTCATTTCGTAACACCATTTGGATGTTTTGAATTAGGTGACAAATCTCTTTTCACAATCTTTTTTTCAATGGAAGTTGCTGATGGGATTTTAACAACCAGCCTCCCATCTGATCTTCTCAACACGACTGAATTGAAACTAAAAAACAACTATCAGTGGCAACCACTTCAGAATTTTGTAACTATCTCAAAACATTTTCAAGTCGAAGGGAAAGGAGTAAGGTTCCGCGGGACAGTTAAAGAATGTAATGAGGCCTTGCAGAACTTGTCATATCAAGTAAGTCACTGTTATGTTGATCATTCTTCAGTTCAGTCATTGGATAATTTCAATGTCTCTTAATTTATTTTTCCAGAAGCAACTAAAATTTCATCGTTTGATCTTTTATTTTTCCATATTGTTTTTTTTTTTTTGTTTATGTTGGACTATACATCGATACATCTCCTTGTAAGGAAAACCATGGTTTTGAAACTTTTTTAGAGAAACCCAAGTAACTGCTCCAAAAAGCTAAAACTGGTTCAATGTATCATCTGTTCTTTGTTTGAGGCAATAACGAAAGTTGAAGAGATTTTCTATGGCATGAAGATGGGTTCGAGATTTTTTTTTATAAGCATATCTATATGTGAAGGAAGGTTACTATTTTAGTTTGCAAGGTTTGAGGTCTGATTACAAATCTCCATATGTTCATATGATGATTGAAGTGCTAAAGAAACAATGGAACTCCCCAGGGCTGAGAGCAGGAATTTAGATATACTTTTATTCTCCCATGTAAACATTTCTTTTGATGAAAGAAATACTGAAAAAGCTTTTTCATCATAGTTTAGTTGTATTTTTTCATGGAGCACTAAATCAACATAGTTAAAAAGGAACACCTTATTCAGATTCATGAGCATACATGTTCAGCTTCATTTGAGTGTTTGAAATAAAGACGTTTCCATACAGGGTGGAGAATATGGAGCTGTTCTAACAGTAACCGTAAACGATATGGGAAATTATGGATGTTATCCTGACTGTGAAGAGGGAATGTCACTTCCGCTTTTTGCTGAGGCTAGCATCAATTTGATCAGGAGGCGGCCAATGAGTTCATTGTCAGCACGAGGTATTTGAAATATAATCTCGGTGGCTTGCCAATAGAAGTCTTCGCTATTTTTATATATAAATATTGTTGTGACACTTCTGTTTCTATGAATAGCTTTAGGTTCTTTGGTTATGATGGAGTTCATCATGATGGTTTTTCTGGGTGGCCTGCTTCTATTCTTTGTATGTAAATGTGCAATTGATCTTCAAAATGAAAGACGTCGTGGTGACAATAACAACCAAGTCCTAAAAGATGGTAAATCTTGGAGGCCAACGGTAAGAATGCTCGAGTAATGCTTAAAGTGCTTTACATTGTAGTCTTTTGCCAACCAATAATTCTGAAACTATTTCATTGGGCATCACTGCTTTGTTTTGCTTTTTGATTCATATAATCTACGTGACATCTCTGTTGACATATTTAGAATCAAAACTTCTGGTTCTGTGAACTCGTGTTGTGTTACGCTACGTATGATTATCTAATACTTGCACATTTTCACTTTTGAATGGATAGTCAAGTAGAACTTCCTCAGGGAATGCCACTTACTTCAATGGATGCTTTTCAAATCCATTACCTTTCGGGAGCCAGCGTTCAACCATACGCCAAAGGTATGGACTCTTATACTATGTTACAAGTAGAAAATAGATTGCTACCTGAGAGAAGTTAAAGTATGCGTCATGCCTGAGCATTGAAATTTTTTCTTTAATTAGAGCATTTCCAAACTTGTAATTATTGCCCATCTTCAACTCCCTATCCTGGTACCGGGCTTGGAATTTGAATCTTTCCTTCCATTCGACTCTGTTGCCAATTTCTGCTTCTGTTTTTTTGGTACATCAATTTCTGCTTTCACCAGAGCATGTGCACTTGATGTTGTTTAACATGGAGTTTATTTTTGGCAGTAAACACATGACACTGGATTTAATTTTCTATCTTCTAATCTCTGCATACGTATTAGGTCTTTCTATCAATCTGGCAATGTAGATGCTAAGAGCGAAGGCTACTCCTCGCAGACTTCTAGCGATTACTGCCAGCGAACACCTTTCTCCAGTTTCATGCCTATTGCAACTGAAAAGAACCAGAAGGAAGATGTTTCGACGGCCTGAAACAAGTAATATCATTTAGTAGAAAAGTATTGGAGAGTATCTGAACATGCATTATGTTGAATTGTACTTACTAAATCCAAAAGGACTTAGTTTATCACTCATTTTGATTTATCTTTCCATTTTTTGAATCAAATTAGCTAAGATGAATTGCTTCATGAGCTAAGGTGTTTTCCCCCTGTTGGGCATTGTGTTGTTGGTGAGGAGTGAGGGCTGAGGAGTTCATATAGTTATAATTTTCTTTTCACCATAAGACCTAAACCAAATTAAGCCAACCAAATCAGGTTGTGAACTATGAACTCCCAAGAATAGGGTCTGATTTTAGTAATGATGCATTGCACTCTTTTTCTTTTCTTTTCAGGTTTTTGAATTTGAGCTTACATAATTACGAGTTCTTCCCGGTTTTGTTGTTTTGGGGGCCTAGGGTGAAATAAAAATTTGGAGCCTTTATATTTGACTTCTTAAAATAATTTTTTTTTGTGAATATATATAGTTACAACAACAAAACCGTAATTTGTACAAAGATCATACTTTAGCAATATTTCACTAATGTTCAATCTCATAAAAATATAAAAAAATAAAAAATTACAGCATGGCTGAAAATATAGGGGCCATGGGTGTGGGTGGGGCCTAGGGCGGTCGCTTGCCCCGCCCATGCCCAGTGTCGGCCCTGATTATGATCTCTAATTTAATAATTACTTCAAATATATACTTTCTCCAGTCATATATATGTAAGTCGTTCTAGCAAAGTTCCCTTGTAAAAAATGTAGTCGTTCACTTTTTTCTACGTTCATTTTATCTATTTTGCCCTTGCAATAAACAGAGAATTAATGCGTGGTCTTATAATCCACTCTTATAATTAAAGCAGTGTGAGGGGTAATGCAGTAATAATTTAGCATGTAATTAAAGAACTTAAATCTCATACATTATCCTTAAACGACTTACATGTATGACCGGAAAAAGTATTATTCTAGTTATCTTTTATACTATTTTGATTTTCTTAGTCCAAAAAGGAAAAAAAAAAAAAAAAAAAGAAGAAGAAGAGTTTGGCTAAGTGCACCCCATTTTGCGTGGCACTCAAAATTCAAATTTCAATTTCTAAGTGCAGCCCATATTTTTACCAAAATACCCTTTCATCCAAATCGAAGCATCCAACTTCAAAACCTTGATCAAGACATCTATATTAGATTCGACGACATGTAGCTAAGACTTATCTATTAGGCTCATTGTTGTTCAACTGAACCACTTTAGTGAGATTTAGTTGACAATTATCGACCTAAAGGTTCGGTGAGTTACAACCGACTCTACAATTAAAGGTTCGGTAAGTTATGCCGACTCTCCAACTAGAGGTTCGGTGGGCTCCGATTGACTCTTCAATAAGAGTTTTGGACCTTCGAAGTCGAACCATTCGATGATGCTTACAAATCACAAAGAATAGTGTGGGGTGCACTTAGAAATTGTAGTGGGGGTGCACTAATCACATTAAGGGGCATAATGATCACTGTGTTGTAGGATTGACTTTTTAAGTTTAACTTTTTTTGAGGTGCACTTAGTAAAAAGTGGGGTGCATTTAGTCGGATTAAAAAATAATCATAGATTAGACTTCTTCACCACTACTTTTTGGTTTGTGCCATTCGAATTTACAAATTAATTAGACTATATTAATATAGACTTGAGCGGGGTCAGATCATAAAGTGGTAAGGTTCTCTCAAATGAATGCTACACTAAAGCGTTTGTTGAACCACTCAAACCAGCTTTAATTAATTTTTCTTGACAAAAAAAAACACTTTAATTGGCTTAACCTCATTTTCATTGAACAATAAATAAATGAGCATGCTCATGCAGCAAGGATTTTATTCGATGTTAGCATTAACTTGTGATCTCGAGTTTGAGTTCTGATTACGGAAGTCCTTTTAAAACCCTCAAGCGTGAATTAGTTGGGCCATGCAGGATTCGATTACAGGATGACTTGGACAAAAAAATAAAAATAAAAATAAAAATAAAAATAAAAATAAAAATAAAAATAAAAATAAAAATGATTTGACATAAAAAGAAGCGCAGTGGAGACTGAAGACCCAATAGAGTTCACAGTTGTGTGAAAACCGCTTATCAATTCTGGGATTCGCAAAGCTTTGAAGAAGACTTCAATGGCGACTGCATCATCAGCGTATCAGAAGCTCCTCAGCATGGGCACCAAAATCGTTGCTGTTGGCCGAAACTACGCTGCCCACGCCAAAGAACTCGGCAACGCCGTGCCCAAGGTGCTTCATTTTCCAATCAAAATCTCATCTTTATAAGTTTCTTTCAACACGCAATCCCCAATTCAAAACCCCTTTTTAGGGTTTTGATTTTACTCGATTTGAACCCTAATTAACCCAACAAACCCCCTTTTGGGGGTTTGATTTGTAGGAGCCCGTGTTATTCTTGAAACCCACTTCTTCTTATGTGCAAAGTGGTGGGACTATTGAGGTTCCACACCCATTGGAATCGCTTCATTATGAGGTGGAGTTGGCGGTCGTGATCGGGCGAAAAGCACGCGATGTGGCTGAAGCAACTGCTATGGATTATGTTGGAGGTATTGGAGAGTTTGACGGTCTAATCTTGATGTATAAAAGTTGAATTTTGCGACCGAATAGTGATGCACTGTTAATTGTGGTTGTTGTCATTAGTTTCAATTCAAATTGAAGTTGCTAATGTTGATTTTTTTGCGAAAAGAGTCTTCATGTTCTTGTAGAAGTGGATGAGGCATCACTAGTAACTGCAATGTGGTTGATTGAGACCAATTCCCGATAGTGGAAGATCAGTTGTAAAACAATGGTATTCATTTGTATAGATTTTTATTGCATTTGCTCGTAATTGACAGTCGTACTCGAATTGGGAATATGATTGTTTCTTTAATCACAGCAACAACAAAGCCTCAATCACAAGTTAGTTGGGGTCGGCTACATGGATCAAACTCCCAATTTAGTGCAATTGGTGACGTGCTTTCCAAATCCTTTAAATTCCTCCTAATCAATGTGTCCCAAGTTAGTTTCGATCTATCCTTACATCGTCACGAATTCACAATATTGTTATGTGGTTCTAAACATCTTATATTGCCCTGTATATAATTAATATGCCATTCTCTTAATTTGAGGATTCATATTATTTTGCCTCAATTTGATCTAGGTTATGCACTTGCGTTGGACATGACTGCGAGGGAAATTCAATCTGCTGCTAAGGTAGTCAGCACTCATAGCCCTTTGCTTTTATGTTTTAGAAGATATGCGTTCGTCTTATTTACTTACTTTACTGATAAGAAGATTAGAAAAAATAG
Organism: Stephania japonica; assembly: GCA_039657345.1. NCBI lineage: Eukaryota > Viridiplantae > Streptophyta > Magnoliopsida > Ranunculales > Menispermaceae > Stephania > Stephania japonica. The sequence goes on along the minus strand of CM077558.1, from coordinate 5,014,173 downwards.
TGATACAAAAATTTATATGCTTATATTGTATCAATGTACTTGACTGTTCACTCATTCCCTCTTTTTTCCTCTAAAATGAATGAAGGGTTATCCGTCCGTAATCTGTTTTGTACATTGATTTCTGTATTTTCTAATTGTTATGTTATTTCAGTCCGCAGGTCTTCCATGGACTGTGTCTAAAGGACAAGACACCTTCACACCTATTAGTTCTCTTGTAAGGAACAAAACCTTGTTTCTTTTAAATTCCATGAGACCATTTTACTTGTGTTTCCTTTCTTCTTTAAAATTATTTTCAAGGTATAATGTCCATCTAAATGATGGATCTCTCTTGCTGAGGGGTAAAAAAAAGTTTGAAGATGAGAAATGAGAAACAACGCTATGTGGTGAACTAGAATTCAATGGACCACAAACTTAAGTTCTCATTTTTTCTTATATATATCTTTTCTTTGTATACAGGTCAGAAACCTATTAGTTTGATATTTAAATTTACATATATTTGCCTAAATGTCATGTTCTGCAGCTGACCAAGGCGATGGTGCCAGACCCTGACAATTTGGAATTGTGGTTGAAGGTTCTATTTCATCACTTACTGCTGCAATTTTGTTACTTCTGCTGGGGATTACAAATATGCCTTAGTAGTATTTGAGCAACTCTTAAAATTCCTGAGAGCTCATAGTGATGGGGCAATAGTCCACATAGGTATAGTAGTGAGTAATGGTTATATAATCTTTCCTTTCAGGTAGATGGAGAAATAAGACAACAGGGTTCAACGAGGGATATGATTTTCAAGATCCCCTTTCTAATTAGCCACATAAGCTCCATCATGACTCTTCTGGAAGGCGATGTAATACTAACAGGTAATAGCCAAACATTTTCCCATATGCAGGCTGTCTATGACTGTTTTCTTTATTGAGAAATAGATGGAGCTCGCTGTGAGGGATAACCAATTTTGACAAAAAAATAATTGTGAACTACCTTTTATATTTGGTGATGGCGTCAATTATTATTTGTACATTAAGGCAATTATATGTATAATAGTTGCGACCAACACAATTTTAAGTCTCTGTTGAGTTTTTCTTTTCCATTTAACATCTTTCCTTTGTACATTTTCAATGTTGCTGTTTTCGATTTCATTGTCCAATATAACTTATTGTAGTATTTCTTGGCCTGTTAATACTTTATCAAACTTGCAAAATTCTTAAACTGATTTTTTTCTTTTTCAATGGCACATTAAACTAAAACTTGTATGAAAACCCATGAGGTTACGTGAACCCATATTGCTCTAGTGAATACCGTGTCATTCAAAACTTAATAAAATGGATGAACCATCTTTATTTATATGCCCATGACCCAACAAAAGGGATTTTGCACCAGGGATAAAAGAAGTTGATTTTCTATATGTTAGTTGATGATTAATCTTATATAGCACAAGCAACTCTTTCTAATTGGCGAGGGACAGGTGTATCTCTTAATGAACAAAATAACTGCCTGACTTGGTCATTTTTTACATACATTATGCAAGTGGCACCATGTGTAGTAGTTCATTAATTACAGAAAGTGCTCTTGATTTATAACTTGACAATTCTTTTGGCGCAGGCACTCCTGAGGGTGTTGGTCCTGTAAAAATAGGTCAAGAAATAACTGCAGGCATTACGGATCTTGTGGATGTCAAGTTTGATGTCCAGAAACGTCAAAGAACCGTGAACAATTGAGAGGAATATTGCACTTGTGGCACCTACAGCTTTGGAGTCAATGTCAATTGAATGTCAATACTGAGTAGAGGAACCCACCACTTTTCAAGTACGAGTCTTTCTGAGTCTGAGCTGACTGATATAAAATAGTTAATGGGAAGGCATGAGTCATGCATGGGAATCGCATTCTTTTTACAATCTATGGTATTGCATTCCTAAAATAATGGATGTATTTTCCCTAATTGTAGCTTTCATGTGATTTGGCTTCTGTAGCTCAACTTTGTGTGCCTACTATATAAGCTTATCCAGTGATCGAATGGATTGTGAGATTTAATTTTGTGGAATCCCCTTAGAATCAGGAATCTATAGCAGTACAAATTTTTCTGTGGTAGCCTTGCTTATGTTTCTTTGTTCAATTTAAATGAGTCTGCTGCATCCACTTCGCTCTTATAACATGGAAGTCTTTTGTTATTACAATTGGTAAGTATCTAAATCTCCTGTTTGTTATTTCTGCTGATCACACTTGTAATCTTTTGTTGATGTAAGTATTGTGATAGCTCTCGTTATATTTATTAATTATGATTGTATCTGTTCGTGTCACTGCATTTAATCTCTAGAAAAGTTGTCCTTCCTTAGTTCCTTGTTTGAACAACAATATCGTCCTAATTTGTGTTGGTTACAAAACTTACAATGATATGAACGCCTCATAGTGATGTCTTAAAATTGTAAAAGTAATAGAACCTGCCAAATTTTTTCTGTTCAACACAACACATTATATGGTTGCGATTGCCATTTAGGTCTGCAGGGAATTAAGTAGACGTTACAAACTATGTTATTCCTTCATTACTGAACTATTTTATTTGTGGTCTTGAAATCCATTGATGAACTTATTGGATATCTTGATTTGAGCATCCACTGTAGTGATCTCCCACTTCTCACCATACAGGAATGCAATAAGAATCCTGTTATTCTTAACCTTTCTCTACTGGTTTTCTTGTAAGCTCACTCCTTAGGGAATTGTTGCTTTCTATTTTGCTCTTGATTTTGCTATTTTATGCCTGCTATTTTTTTACAAGTCTGTCAAGTATTATAATCTAGTTTTGTTCTTGGTTTTGGTTCAATAAACTGGGTATTTCGTATATTTAAGACTTCATGGGTTATTGAAGTTCTTGATCACACACATTTTGTACCTTGCATCACTGTTGATTTTGCATATTCATATTGCATACTGCAGTATCATAGGATCCATGAAATGCAGATAACGACTTACGGTGCCGCTATACGAATTTAATGACAAGATTTGCTTAAGATAGTATCATCGAAGCCAGTGCCCCCTACTGAAACGTACTTCAACCTATGGAGAACAAATCTTTTTAAAGAGAGTCAAGACAAGCACACTAAACTCCAGAAAACCAAATCAAAAATTTATTTTTGTGAATTGTTATTTATTTATTTTTTGGTGAATCAAATGAAAAAATTTTTGATGAAGCTGTAGATGTGTGCACTTATATCTCTTGCCTTCTCTTCATTGATGAAGTGACCAACTCCCGTCATGACAACTACTTCTTTAAGGTTTGGCACAAATTTCTTGAATCCACCATTGTGTATGAAATCCTTCGCGCCTGGGCTGTTGTAGGTCAGGTCCTTGTCTCCCACAATAAACTTTGCTGGTACCTTCACTTGTGCTCCTGTCCATGGTGCTGTAAGCTCCCAAGTTCTGTCACAGTAGAGAAGTGAAATTAACTTGTTAGTTGGAATAAAAAAAAATAAAAAATAAAAATTGTTAGTTGTAATTTGCTTGCTTCTTTGCTTTGTTTTTGGAATCTAATATTTTACAGGTTCTGCCAGATTTTGAAGCTAACGTACAGGTCTAAAGCTCTGTAATAGTTCAGTGGTCCGGTGAAGCCCTTCTGTTGGAATTTACTCGTGTAGTATTTTACGTCGGCTTCTGACAACCAAGACGGCAAAGGAAGTGAACAGTTGGGAGAAAGCCCTTTATCTTTGGGAATCATGAACGGAGCTGCGCTGTGGTATGTTAGAAATTCCTTGAGCACAGTTTCTGTACCAATGCGAGCAATCTCAGCTTCCATCTTGCCGGGCTCCTTCATCGATGTATCAAAAGATTTGGAAACATATATTAGATGTGAATGGCATGACAATGAGAGGGAAACCATGAAGTAGCAGATTGGCATGTTCATTTAGAACTCTAAAGAACAAATTCTGCAAGGATTTATGAACCTGGAATCTAATGATGTAGTAATTATCGCCAAAGGCGGCTTGCAGTCTCTCGGTGGGCTTTTTCGAGGGGTCCCGAGGCTGGAATGCGACGCTTAGAGCCACCAAAGCCTTCACGCGGTCTGGTCTGAACATGCAAAGATGCCAAGCAATCACTGATCCCCAGTCATGTCCTACAACAAATACCTGTTCATGTCCAACAAGTTATATACCATTTCACAAGCTAAACACAACAGAATGACAGGCAATGATCACGGCGATTGTGGATTCCGCTTAACCTGTTGTTCACCCAGGGCATCGATGAGGGCAACAAGGTCACCAACAATGTAAGGAGTTGTATAATTCCCAACTGATTGAGGTGCATCTGTGTCGCCATAGCCACAAAGGTCAGGAGCCACAGCTCGAAAGCCATTGGCGGCGAGTGCAACAATTTGGTGCCTCCATGTGTACCAAAGCTCAGGGAATCCGTGGAGGAGCAACACCACCGGACCGTGGCCCTTCTCTGCAATATGCATGTTTATGCCATTAACGGAAATCGTGCGATGATTTATTCCCTGTGTTCCCAGTGCTTGGAACAAGGCAGCAATGAGCGCGAAAACGATGAACTTGCTCTTCAGCATTTCCATTGCTGCCTATTAGTGTGGGATTTAGTATGTGTTCTCCAGTAGATTATATAAGCTTGGCAGTGAAGCTATTTTTGGGATGCTTGGATGATTGTCTTAAGCAAAAAAAAGATATTAGCTTTAAAGATAGCTGGATTGATATATGATTTTTTTTTTTTGGTACAGATTGCTAGATTTGTTTTCACAAGAGATGCCCTCATATTTCTTGGTGCAATCAACTAAAACAACTTTTTTTTTTTGGTTGGACCTAAAACAACTTTAGAGTTTTAAGAGTATATTAGCTTTTAAGTAGTTAGACTGCAAACAAAAAATCAATCTTCTTGGTTTAAGAAGAGGATCCTAGCCTTAAAAGATAGGAAGATTACAAATAGATTTGTTTTCGTAAATAGTTACCCTCGTATATATTTCTTTGTGCTGACTTTGGCAAATGAATTATAAAACCAATCTTACAGTTCTAAGAAGAGGATATTAGCTTTTAAGATAGGTAAATAATGGTGTTGCCTTCATATTTTCTTGTTTTTATTTTTACCTTGATGATAAAAAGTTGGGCACGACCACGCCTTTATTCCATAGATTCGTGGATCTCACTAGTACCGATATTGTCCTCACTTTAATTACGTTCAACTTACAGGTGTGGGGTTTTACTTCAAAGGCTTATATACTCTTTTAGGAGAAAGATCCATACTTAAGTACTTCTTTATGAAGTCATACTTAATCGATGTGTAACTAATATTTCGATCCACACATCGAAAAATGAACGAATCATCGATCAAGAAGTTGTTAAGGGTCCGTCAAAGGGTTAGTTTTAGTAGTGGCCTTAGTGGGTAGATATATAGATGGTGCATGTTTGACATTTTCAATACGTGGGGTGACACTTATTTTAATTTCATGGAAGTTGAGGATTTTGTGGGAATATGTTTATAAAGAGAGAGGCTAAACAGACCCCATAAATTACTAAATACAATTACCCAACTACCCCTCTATATAAAAATATTTTTACTCAGCATACCCCAGTCACCCCACTCACACCATACCCCAGTCACATCTTTCAAATCATCTCACCAAAAATCGACTAAATATAAAAAAATCCAAGCAAAACGACATGAATTTGACGATGTGAGTGCATTCATTATCTCTTTTAGTGTCAATTTCGAAGTTTTTTTAGGTTTTTTTTTTCTTATTGAGTCGTTTTATTTGTGAATTTATTTTTGGGCTTAGGGCTTTGATTTGATACGTGAATCTTGTATTATAGGTACAAAGTTTCGATGAAATTGAAAATAGTAAGTGATTCCGAGCAAAACTCACTATTTTTTGGTCATTTTTATGTATTTTTTGAGAGTTTTGAAGTTTTTTTATTCGTTCTGGTGCGCTGGCAGTTTTGGGAGTAACAAAGTCGATACCTCTAAAGAAGTTTCGGTCAGTTCCCTCTGTCACCCACTGAAATCAAATTATCTTCCCATTATCGATTGAAGTTGGTTGAGACCTCTAAAGAGGTGTCGGTCCCGTTTATCCGAAACCTCTTTAGAGGTGTAGGCTCTATTCGTCCAACACCCGGGGGCAAGGGTATTGAGATGAGGGTGAAGGTGATGGGGTACATGAAGTAAAAAAGTGGGGTACACTAAGCAAGGGTATTTTTGGAATTTTAAGAAAAAAAAAGGGTTACACTAAGTGAAAAGTGGAGTATATGAATTAAAAATTCAAAACTGGGGTACGTTTAGTAATTAATGGGCCCGTTTAGCTTCTCCCTTTATAAAATCAACAATATGGTTTAGTCCACAAATTGTTATTGTTTGCACGATAGAGTGATCAAATGAATTAATTGCTGGGGTATATGATCCCACATCAGAAAATATAATAAGATTTAATGTGGTATTTAAGTTGAGTAGATTAGATCCTTCATCCTTGTACAAAACCAATTGGGGGAGAGTATGTATGAATCCTAATATAAGTGAGTCTATGAGACTCTGGGATGGATTGCATATATATATACTGTTGTTATGAGCATAGTATATAATATATGAAAAATGTTAGAGTGGCATTTTTGCTATATTATATGTGATTTTTGGATGCGGTTGGCGTCATATATCACGTTTCATGTTCCTTGAGCTCTCTTATTTTTTTCCTGTGTCCAAATCTGTTATCAGACATTAGTCACGGCTGGCTGAGTATCCAAAATTTTAGTTTGAGGAAAGCTTCTCAGCAGCTACAGCTGTCCTTAACAGACAACTGACAACTGTTAAAGTACTGCAATAAGTACTCGCCGAAAAGACAGAAAAATAAGAAATAAAAATGAAAAGGGTACACATCTCTCGGTGCTTTAATGGGATGTCTCTCGAGGGCCAAATTAGCATTAAAATGCAGTTGTGCCCGACACGCAGGCGGGGAGTGTCCGTTGACTATTGAGCCATATACTGAACTCCCGACATCAAGAAAGATTGAAAATGGAAGAAATAGTGCACAGAATTGTGGGCGTCAATGGCACAAACCTCCACATAGCAGAGAAGGGGCAAGGGCCAGTGGTGCTCCTCCTCCACGGCTTCCCGGAGCTCTGGTTCTCATGGCGCCACCAGATCACCGGCCTCTCCTCGCTCGGCTACCGCGCCGTGGCCCCCGACCTCCGCGGCTACGGCGACTCCGACGCTCCCACTTCGGTCCACGCCTACTCCTGCCTCCACGTCGTCGGGGACATGATAGCCTTAATTGACTCCCTGGGCGCCGATCAGGTGCGCTCGGCGCCCAGCTGTTGATGGGGTTTGTTGAATTTTGGTGATCCAATTGTGTGTTTTATTTTGTTGTAGGTGTTGTTGGTGGGCCATGACTGGGGTGCCTTGATTGCTTGGTATATGTGCTTGTTCAGGCCTGATAGAGTGAGAGCTTTGGTCAATCTCAGCGTGCCCTTTTCCAGTAGACATCCATCTGTGAAGCCCATTGAGAGGAATCGCGCTTTCTTTGGTGATCAATACTATACTTGCAGATTTCAGGTTCATTTCATTTGCTACCCCTTTTGTTGTTTTTTCAATTCCCCTAAAAAAAAACTCATGAATGGAACAGTAATTTTCCACCCCGAAAAATGGTCCCAAGCTTATTTTTTTGTGGTCAACAGCGAGCGTAAAACTTTTAGTCACTCCTTATGATGAGTAATGGATCAAACAAATGAGATATTGCACTAAATCAAGTGCAAAGGAAGAGTTAATTTGATCCATGCAGTCGACTCCAACTGATTTTGGAATTCGAAATTGTGCCTCATAGAGGTCCAAGCCAACAAGTGGGAGGACCCAACCACTGCACCAACGGAAGGGAATGGTTGGTAAAAGTGTGATATTGTTACTTGTGTTGGTGTAGGAGCCAGGAGTGATGGAAGCTGAGATTGCGAGGGTTGGCGTGGAAAGGGCATTGAAGAAGTTTTTCACTTCAATTGATCCAGGCCCCCTTATCATTCCTGATGAAACATGGTTTGGTGACTCTAGTACACCAGTTATCTTGCCTAGTTGGTTGTCAGAAGAAGATGCTCAGTACTATGTGAGCAAATTCGAGAAGAAGGGCTTCACCGGACCGTTGAACTACTATCGAATGATGGATAGGTAGGCTATTTGCGAACTTAGGATTAATGGGATCCTGTGTTTTTTGTTGTAGGATTGTAATTTTTGTTTTGATCTTTTTTTTGCAGGGATTGGGAACTTATGGCGCCATGGACTGCGACACAAGTAAAAGTACCGACGAAGTTAGTTGTGGGATCAATGGACCTTGTGTACAATCTGCCAGGGATCAAAAAATATGTACATGGTGGTGGATTCAAAGAAAATGTGCCACTTCTGGATGAAGTGGTTGTGATTGATGGAGCTGGTCATTTTGTCAACCAAGAAAGACCACAAGAAATCAACACTCATATTCATGAATTCTTCCAGCAGTTTTGATCTCCAAAGGTAGCTCTGCTGAAGTACTTTTTCAGGATTTCGTTGTGGCCTTCATTTGAAATCTGTGTTAACAGTATTAGTCCCTCGGAAATATATATATATGGTCTGAATTAAAGCCATTAAAATAAAAAGCTCCAACAGAATAATGTGTAAGGAAGCTATGAATGTAACTTTTGAGCCCTTTAATCTTTTATGATTGTGTGTGTGTGTGTGTGTGTGTTTTTGTTTTTTTAGAAACCTAAATTCCTATATTTTGTTCTTGATAGTAAACAAGAAGAACTTCATTAGAAATGTAAATAGTGAAGACCAGAGTTCTCTCTGAGGTTAACACTTTGGATTTTGATATGTCGAAAATTGCTTAATCACATTACTTCTACAGATAGGTTTCTTTTGAGGACACCATAGTGAAAGTAAGCCAAAGCAACAAAATGTATGTAGTTCGCCTGTGTCATCACCTAGAAACTCAATGACGGCAACATGATCACCCACAATTGCCAAGCTAGTGTAATGTTGTACTGATAGAACCTGGAGTGCATGAGTATTGCCATTGACGCGAAGATCAGGAGCCACGGCTTGGAAGCCATAGGCAATGCGAGTGTGAAAATTTGGCACCTCCAATCCAAGTATACCAAAGCTCAGTACTGATTACCATGAAAAGGCTTTGGCTTTTCTCTGCTTTATGCCTGTTCATCTAATAACAGCAACAACTTCTATGATTTCTTCCTTGCAATACAATCAGAAAAGATTAAGCAATGAGAACAATTATACTAGAGATCTTACTCAACTAATAACCAAACTCACATAGGGGAGGAAAACTCGTAATATTGAGTTGAAAAAATGTCAAACCAGTAGAGTCAAAAATTGATGAAGCTACAACTTTTTTTTTAAAACAAATGAAGCTACCACAGTACCACTTAATTACAAGGATTGGTTGAATTTGACATAAAAAACAAGAGTTCCCGGACCACACAAGATCCTTTTGATCACTGAAGGGACCAAGTATCTTGACCCGACCACTGCAGCACACCTAAGAAAGTGTTTAAAATGCTAAAGAATGATACCTCCAGATGAATGCACATGCACATCTCAATGTTTATCCAATGGACTACAGTGACAGATGGTCACATTTTAGATTCTTCAATATGTGGTAGCATCTGCATTGGTCAACACCTTCAAAACTTGCACTTGTAGATAGACTGATCAGAGAAGAAAGTTTGTGAAAATAGAGATCAGACATGGAAGAGATACAGCACAGCATCATTGCCATAAATGGCATAAAAATGCACATAGCAGAGAAGGGCCAAGGCCCAGTAGTCCTCCTCCTCCATGGCTTCCCAGAGCTATGGTACTCATGGCGCCACCAGATTCTAGCCTTGGCTCGCCATGGCTACCGCACAGTGGCCCCTGATCTGCGTGGCTACGGCAGCTCTGATGCGCCGAACTCAATCCACAGCTACTCAATTCTGCTCAGTGTTGGAGACATAATTGGCTTGATTGACTATCTGGGTGTAGAACAGGTGATCTGATCAGATCTCTCCTATTGTTGTTTCCTTGTTTTTTGTTGGATTGTTGTGTTCTTTGGTGGTAATTAATGGAGGGTGTAGTAGGTGTTTTTGGTGGGGCATGACTGGGGTGCTGGGATTGCTTGGGGGGTGGCCTTATTTAGGCCTGAGAGAGTGAAAGCTATGGTGAATCTAAGTGTTCCCTTTTCGCCAAGAGACCCATCAATGAAGCCAATTGAGAGATACAAGGCCTTCTTTGGTGATGATCTCTATATCTGCAGATTTCAGGTAATTTTGCTTCGTTGATTGTGTTTTCAATGGATATGAGCTTGTTTGGTACAGCTTTTGTTAGTTGTTACTGTGCTTATTGACGACGTGACACTAAATAAACAGATTTTGTGTTTGTTTATTCGGTTTGATATTTTTTGCGATTGGTTGATGAGGTATTGATGGTGCACCCAAAATCACCAAAACAATCGCAATTTTCAAAAGCATGTATTGTGTCCTTTCTAATCGTGATTTTCAAAGGCATATCTTTACATGTTTTTAGCTTTTATAAGTACTTATTCACGTCGTCAAAGCATAAAAAAAAAAAAAAAAAAAAAAAAAAAAAAAAACAGACATCCCAAACATTCGCGTAAGTTTGTTGGTATCACGATTGCTTATGTTTTGGTTACGTGGACAAGTACTTATGAAAAGTAAAAACACCAAGGAAATGCTTATTAAAATTACAATTACGAGGAAAGGTATATATGAATAGTTTTAAATGACACATAATGGCCGCATGAATCAATTACAAAAAATACCAAATGAACACAAACGACTTAAAAACTACTTATTTAGCGTCATGTAAGTGACAAGCACAAGCAATTGTTGTACCAAACATGCTACTAACTGCTAATTAATTTGCTTAATTTGCCAATAGTGAGACTATTATCACTTGTGGTGTTGTATAGGAACCTGGAGAAATGGAAGCTGAGATTGCTAGTGCTGGTGTAGAAAGAGCACTGAAGAAGTTTTTCACTTCATTTGGTCCATATCCCCTCATCATTCCTAAAGGAACATGGTTAGGAGACTCTAATTCACCTCTTAACTTGCCTTCTTGGTTGTCAGAAGAAGATGTGAAGTACTTTGCAAGCAAATTTGAACAGAAGGGCTTTACAGGGCCATTAAATTACTACAGAATGATTAATCGGTGCGGTAACGGCGTCGGCAAGCATTGATTTAATGGATTCATCTCGTATGTTTTTTTTCATTGTTCTGTAATTTTGTGATCATCTGTTGCAGTGATTGGGAGCTTGTGGCACCATGGGCGGGAGCAGAAGTGAAAGTACCGACGAAGTTCATCGTCGGATCGCAGGATTCTGTCTACAGTAGTCCATGGATGAAGGAATATGTTCATGGTGCTACATTTAAAAAATTTGTGCCTCTCTTGGAGGAAGTTGTTGTGATTGATGGAGCTGGTCATTTCATCAACCAAGAGAGACCGGAAGACATCAGCACTCATATTTATGAATTCATCAAGAAGTTTTAATCTACTAAGGTAGCTCTGCACTTCATTGTGGTTTCCATTTCAAGTTTGTTATAGTACTTAATCACAAACATGAAAGCACAATCTCTAGATAAATCAGTCCAAGAAGCATACTTTATTAAACAATGTGTTAAGGGGCTGTTACATAGAAATGGAGGGGTTTGCCAAATCAGAATTTCTTAAGGAAATTGTAAATATGTTCATTGATTTCTTCTGCTTTTTCTTCATTGATAAAATGACCTGTGCCTTCTATGACGATCACTTCCTCAAGTAAGGGAACATATTTCTTCAATCCACCTCCATGTATGAATTCCTTTACACCCGGGCTGTTATAAGTCAAGTCAAGATCCCCTACTATAAACTTCACAGGCACCTTTACCTGTGCTCCAGTCCACGCAGCTGTGAGTTCCCAGTTTCTGTCGAGTCAAGAAGAACTTACGGTAAGAAATTCTACCAATGTCTATTAGTTAGTTTATGCCATGCAGTTGAAACTTCAAGAGTTGAACAAGGTTCTGTCAGAATCTCACTTACAGGTCTACAGCTCTGTAATAGTTCAGTCCTCCAGTGAAGCCTTTATGTTGATATTTACTCACATAGTACTCAATATCTGCCTTTGTAAGCCAATCAGGCAAGGCAAGTTGATTATCTGTTGCAAACCTTTCATGCTTTGGTATCATTAACGGGCCTGGATTTCGATATGTCAAAAATTTCTTAAGCACGTTAGCAGTCCCGGCATGAACAAACTCGGCTTCTATCTCACCGGGCTCCTAGAGCACATAAAAGCTCATGCACATAAGATTAGAATGCCATGAAACTTACAGAACTTACAGACTTAGCAACACTTTTTTGAGAGTTTCAGTTCAAGACTAATCAGTAAGCGATGAATTCTGTAGATGCGACCGGAGAGGAAAACGGCATAGGAATTTACTGAACCTGGAATCTGATAACGTAGTAATCGTCTCCAAAGGTAGCTTTCAAACTCTGGGTAGGCTTCTTTGATGGAATTCGTGGCTGGAAGGCGACGCTGAGATTTATCAAAGCCTTCACACGATCCGGTTGGAACAAGCAGAGGTACCAGGAATGGAATGCTCCCCAGTCATGTCCTACCACATGCACCTGCATCCTCTCTAACTTTATATGAGTATGAAATTCAATTAAAGCATCACTGTAAGATAAGTTTGCAGTTCACCTGGTCTTCACCCAGGGCATCAATGAGAGCAACTAGATCACCAACAATTGACAGGCTTGTGTAATTGCTGATAGAACTGGGTGCATCAGTATCACCATAGCCGCGAAGGTCAGGCGCCACAGCTCGGTAGCCATGGGCTGCAAGTGCGACAATTTGGTGCCTCCATGTGTACCAAAGTTCAGGGAATCCATGAAGCAGCAAGACCACTGGACCTTGGCCTTTCTCTGCTATATGCATGTTTATGCCATTAACAGTAACAGTCCTATGCTCTATGCTTTCCATTAAAATCAACTGAGATGAAGCTGTCAAAACAAACAAAACAAAAATTTTGAAGTCCATAGATAGAGCCAAGCTTCTCCTCTCTGAGTGGTTGCCATATGATGGAGCTTGTGAGGATATATAAAATAGGAGGACTTGCTGTTAGGACTCTACCTTAGGAGGACTTACTGCTTTGCAACAGAAAATCAACCTTTAAGTTGGTACTTAGCTTTCATGTTGGTCTTATTAACAATACTCAACCACCTTCAGCTACACAATTAGAGCAAGAAGAGGATTTTTTGGAGTGATGAGGCTGCTTCCAAGTAATCCTTTTATTCAATCTTTAGAGATATTCTTGGGTGATTGAAAGCTCTAGCCTCTACCACAATTAAGCTATAATTATCTCTTGATTGTGGTAGAGCTGTCAATTACTCAAGAATATCTCTAATGATGGAATAAGAGGATTACTTGCATCCTTATTCCTTTAATGATAGAAACAACCACATCACTCCAAGAATTCCTCTTCTTGCTTTCACTCCTGTAAAGCCTCTTTACCTCTTAAAGCTTCATTTCTTAGAACATCTCCGACGGGGATGGGGACATCGGAGATGTGGATTAGGAGTGAATATGTGCCACTCATGAATATCTCTAAAGATGGAATAAGAGGATTACTTGCATCCTTATACCTTTAATAATAGAAACAACCTCATCACTCCAAGAAATCCTCTTCTTGCTTTCACTCCTATAAAGCCTCTTTACCTCTTAAAGCTTCATTTCTTAGAGCATCTCCAATGAGGATGTGGATTAGGCGTGAATGGGTGCTACTTAGGACTAAATAGATGGCGATGACGACGACGACGACGATGACGACAACAATAATATTTTCTATAATTTTTCTACATTTTTCTCAATTTCTACATTTCTCTATGTCGGTCTAAAAATACTCGAAAAGTCCTAAAACCACTTTTCTACATTTTTCTCAATTTCTTATATTTTCTATAATTTTTCTCTTTTTTTGGAATTTTCCAACTATTTCCCTATTTTTCAGAAATAATATATATAAAATATAATTTTTTTAATTTTTTAATTTTTTAAATGAGTGGGCCCCACCTAAACTGGACCTTCCTAGGGACAACTTCCTCTCTGGTTCTCCAGAGACGAAATTGTCTCCCCTTTTTTTTTCTTTGCTCTTCTCTCTTCTCTCTTCTTTCCTCTCCCAAACCATCTTCA